>JAIUNF010000003.1:0-4800000 GCA_022414665.1 Arthrinium puccinioides | reverse complement strand
CAATGCCGATGACTATGGGCCGCGCCACTGGCGACAGATCGACTTCGGCTCCCCGGATCGCGTTCTTGATGGACTTGGCCCGCATGTTCCCATGCTTTGACTTGAGCCACGAGAAACTGCCGATCGAGGCAGGGTTGGGCGAGCCCTCGAGAGCTCTCAGCGCAGCGCTGTCCTGAAACCTACCTTTGCTATCAAGCGGCGGTGCAGGGCGGCGGAATTGTGACATGTCTGTCACCACCTTGATGCCAGCCTCGGCATTCTGGGCCTTCTGGCGACGCCTCGATTTCAGCCTTGACGGTTGCCCTTGATGGTCTGCTTGAGCATCGTCCTCCACCAGATGGCCCGCTTTATACCCCAAGGTACCTTCGTCGTCCTCCTCCCAGGTCTCCCACTCATCTGCATGCGCAGGCTGGCTGGGTTGGCTCTGGAGAGGGGTGTTTAGGTTTTGTTGTGTTGCGTGCATTGTGTTTTCGTACGTCGTCGACGGTTCAACGTCAGCGTCGAGGTTGAAGTTGTCGACAAGTTGAAAGAATGATGATCTCAGTGAGCCCGCAGAGAGATGTAATGATTGGAGCAAATGTGTAAAAAGCCCGGATTAGGACTTCACCGGATTTCGATATATCTGCCCGGAGGTGGAACAATATTGCAGTGCGAATAAGTGAGCGTAGAGAAAGTAGTTGCTAGGTGGTTGGCGGCGTGCAACGGGCGGTACGTTGCGAGAACATTAATCAAGTTGCTCCGTATCCGCAGTAATTGGTAAAGGAAGAATCGGGGTTTAAAGACAATCAATACGCGAAGGACAATGAATTGACACACAAGAGGGACTGGGCGGACAGAGTCATTGTGAATCGGGCCAGGCCGCCATTAAAGGTCTACAGACAATGACAAACGACAACCCTTGCTCGATGCTCGACGCTCGACGCGCGATGCTCGATTCTTGCAGCTCGAGGCGCTCGCTTGTCGGCCGGTCAGTCGCCTGGGGCCTGGGCATGTCGATGCAAGCTGTGAGTGGTGCAGCGTTGGGCATGAGGGTCGAAGCAGCCAGCCAGAAGCGGGAGGGCGGTTCGACAAGTCTCGTGGCGTCCGATATGAGAGGCTGAAACGAGGCCATTGGATGGAGAGTGGACGAGGGCGAGGGTATGGGATAGCCGCCGTTCATGTCGCTCCCCGCCATCCCATTGGCCGGTGGTTTGCGATGCTAAGGGACGACAACAATGTGATTGGATCTCGAGGCCTAACCGCGCCGGCAACCATGCAGCCCACATTTGCTTCGTTCCCACCTGCCCGATGCTGCCATCTTTCCACTTCGTTCCACTTAAGTTACGAACCAACTACTTCGTAACAGTTACTCCGTACGGATAACCAAAGTAACAACGAACAAGCGGGGCAACCCGTTTGTTGATGTCGGTGAACCGTGGAGATACACATTCGCCTTTCGCAATGAGCTGGGGGCGTCATGCATCTCTCGCGAGTCTCCCGAATTCACAACCTCACTGCAAGCCGGCTTCGTCGACGAGGGCCGGACGGCCGCATCGTGAGTGGGCCGCATCCCACGTACGGATACGGTAACAGGGACACGGAAACCCCCCTAGCCCGACGTCTCATGCTATATTGCCAAGTGGCAGCCTCCCATGTATAGGTCAGGCGCGACAGTAAAAAAGCAGCCACGGAGTCGCAAAGTGTACGGATACGAATGATGTTCATATTGGGTATAACTATACCTCACAGCTCTTTGTGTGCCCGGACTTCGTCTACGTTGTTCTCCAACATGGCCAGCAGATCGGCTGCCCATTGCTCCTGCGGCCTCTCCTCGGTGACCTTGCGGAGGACATACACCCAGCAGCCATCGTCGAACTGCCTGGCCAGCGTACTGCACTCCCGCTCTGTAGTGATGAGATCCGATGGCCAGACTCCTACCTTGGCACCCACATCCGCGTCCAGAAAGGTGTCGGACACAATCCTCGACACCTTGGCGCGGGCCGGTTCCCACTCTGCGCTTTCTGTCCGCAGGATGCGCAGGAAGTTGTGCATTCCTTTGCTTTTTAAGAAATCGTCGCGGATGCTCTCACTCTGTAACAGCCTCCCCACGACGCCAAGTGTAGAGCGCATAAAGGTGGCTTCGTCGGTACCCGCAGGTTTGACCTGGCTGAAAAGTATCGCCTTGAGAGACGACGGGTCGGAAGCGTCGCCACTACCCAACGCGGATCCCCCCCACGCCTTGCTCACAGCTCGTACCGCCGGGACGTTGTTCTGGAGCGCCGATGAGATGATTGACGCGGCGTAGAAATCTCGCCTGTCGGGATAGGAACGCGTCTTTGCCTCGTCCACATCCCGCTTGGTGACAAGTGTGAACAGAGCCTCCAAGGCCTCGTCGTCGCTCATCAACAGCTCGCCGTAGTACAGGTCATGTGAGTACTCCTCCAGCTCGATCAGAGCGTCCCGGAGAGAGTCCTCCTCGCCCAGGGTGCCGCTGCCTCCTTGTGACCCTTGAGGGTTTTCAGGGCCGAGAAGAAGCTGGGGCTCTTTTCACGGGGTTCCTTGACGACGCCGACGGGCTCGTAAGCTGGCGCCCCGGACGGTATCCGCGCCTCCTGCTGCGTCAACTCGGGGTCCACTACCATGACGGCCTGGTCGACGGGGAGACCTGCGAGGGCTGGGTCATCGTGGCCCGGCGTGTTCAGTCTCGCTTCCTTCAGGCCGGACCAGATGTTCATCCTAACGTGCAACCCGGGTGGCAGGTCTTGGTCGTCGTGAATGACCTGGAACTCCTCGGTCGGCGAAAAGATCTTTGGGTAACATTCTGCAGGGTTCTCGGTGTGACATATGAGCTCGCCTTGGGCGGATGGAGATGCGGCTGCGGGAGGAGGTGGCGGCAGCGCAGCGAGAGAAGTGACTACGAATGACAAAAGCACGAGAGCGAATGCTATTCGGAGAAGCGAACAAAGGCGAAATGATGCCATTGTGTACTTTGGGTGTCAAGATTGTGTTGGCTCGCATTCATGAAAAGCATGCATGTTGAGTTAAGGCTTAAGGCTAAGTCGAGATCTCGGGCTTATGTATACCATGTGGCGACAGGACAGCTTGCAGATGTGGGACAGGCCACGAAAACCACAACTTCTCTGGCCAGCGAGGACACGGAAGCCTAACCTAGAATCTTCCACACGAACAAGGTGGCCTCTAGCTTGACGAATTGGCGATATCGACCCCGTTGATATGCTGCGCTACCTACGTTGTTTATTTCATCACACCCGTGATATGGCTTGGGCGAGGATAGTTGAGTTTGTGAGATGCATCTTATGATCTTCTGAGCAGTGCAAGTGAGAGTTACTCAACATGAGCTCGGTCAACATGAGCTCGGTCAACTATGGCCCTGAACGACGGAATAGGCCAAACAAGATTCAATTCGTCACAGACGTTCTTAGAATCAGTGCATATGATAACAAGTGAGCCTCATCGCTATCATCATGGTGAAGTAGGCACAAACAAGTGCTGAAGTGAGGTTACATTCCGACGTACATGCTGTTTGATGAGTGCAGCGAGTTTGAGTTGCTTGCATGTCCCCACTCCATCCCTCTCTCTGATTGGCCCCTGACCTTGATCCCAAGCTCAGTCCGTCGGTACGGAGTACCTCGATTCGAAAACGACGTTGACATCGCATCGCAGTAGAGCATCGCAAAGCCCTCACTCAGCTAACCTCGCCGTCAATTGACACCGCGCCACCCACCTTCACACACGATGCAGGCCCTCGGACGAAGAGCGGCCGGCGTCGCCCGCATACGGCCCACGCGCGCCATCCGCAACACGCGCTCCTACGCCTCGGGCCACGACGACCACCACGCCGCCGCACCCCAAGCCACCGAGTCCCTGGGTGTACGTCTTCTCCTACCCGATGCTGCTTCTGCTGCTCTTGCTCTTGCTGCCGCCGCCGCTGCTGCTAATACGAGAGCTACTACACCCGGGGTAAAAAGCCGTTGCTGACACTTCTTGGGGCAAACCAAACAGACGGCCTTCTACATCTTCGCCGGCTTCCTCCCCACCTCGATGCTCTTCTACTCCATCTCCCGGCCCGGCGACGACGGCGAAGCCTCGAGCCTGACCAAGTGGCTCGGCAGCTTTGAGTACATGAACCAGGACTGGGATGCCCGCAACGCCGTGCGCACTGCCGCCATCGAGCAGGCCGCCAAAGACAGACATCTGTTCCTCAGCGGCCCGCCCAACCACCAGCCGCACGTCGACCTCAAGATGCCCGAGTACGTTTTCGCACAGAACCCCATTCTCGGCTTGCTATCTCTCTCTCTCCCCCCCTTTATCTCTATCACTCTATCTCTCGCTCGGTGTGTGTTTACGTGTGTGTGTGGCGACAAAACTTTCTGACCGTGTGATATCCTCGCAGACTCTTCAACTCGGGTTCCCCTTGGAGCGTACCTGCCGGACACAACGCCAACATCGACCACGTGACGGAGCACTACAGGCAGCAGGCTTTCGCAGAGGAGGAGCGCAAGGCCAAGGCCCTCGCCGCCAAGGCGTCCAAGGCGTGAGAGATGGTCGCTGCCTATGAACGGTTTTTTGGGGGGTCCTGCGCGAGGTCCGTACATAGAATTGGGATCGAGAATCAATGGGAGCATCAGGAGTACTCCGTTCCTGTGCCTTGAAAACGCACACAGCCGTCTACTTGGCGTTTCGTGAGACATGTCGGTCTGGTTGAGAGATCCACACGGTTTACGCTCACGTGTACTGGTCGTAAGAGCGACTGCTTTCTTGGAAATGGCCCCAAAGTGCGCTGTTACTCTACCAACGTGCTGCAGGAGATGGTTGCCTTGGGTGTCTGTAACAAATCGCATTGGGCGGCGGGGGATACCAGGGCTAGGACATCGATTACGAGTAGTAGCGAAAGATGAACCAAGCAGGGTAGATACAGTAGCTGCCCATTGTTCCGTCCTGCAGACCACCAGCAAGCAAGCACTTGGGTAATCCAAACCAGAACCAACGTCCACAATCCCATGGGCATGAAACCAAATAGGCGCCGGCTTGATGAGAGGCAAGCGCCGAACGGGAGTCACAATTACAGCCGCACAATACTCTACAATCGCACACAGGTATCAATTTGAACCGCATGTAAAACCAAGTCCATAATTTTGTCAGAAGCAGCGTGAGATGATCTTTCATTCATCTATCGTGACGCAGTGTTGATGTGCAGGCAGAGGCCTAATTTCTCTCCGCAGCACTACCAAGCAAGCATAAACCATTCCGTTCGCCATGTCCGTAGAATGCAAGGAACCCCGTCTCCCAGAAAACCACAACAGCTTTTTTTTACTTGAGAGGGATGAATCGAGAAGAGTGAGTGGCACCGATACCGGGACGACCGTGCTTGACGGGGTGGCTGTTGGACATGTTAGCTAATCGACGGACTTGCGAATCACGAAGGGGGGAGCGTAGCGTACTATGAGATCGAGAATTCACCAAGGTAGTGACCAACCATCTCAGGCTTGATCTCGACCTGGTTGAACTCCTTGCCGGAGTAGATGCCGATGACGCTGCCAATCATCTCGGGGACGACAATCATGTCACGCAGGTGTGTCTTGACGGTGTCGGGCTTCTCGTTGGGCTTGGCCTCTTGCTTGGCCTTGCGGAGCTTCTTGATGAGACCCATGGGCTTGCGCTTCAAGCCACGGTTGATCCGGCGACGGGCACGAGCGTGGACGACATCGCGGAGCTGCTCTGAGTCGAGATCCAAGAGACTAGAGGAATGTTAGCCGGTGGCTTCGTTTCGCTTCCGATTAATCCAAAGTCGGGGTCGTGCGTGGGATGCTGGTCATGTCGCGGCGGGTGCTACGTACGCATCAAGGTCGATGCCTCTGTAAGAAAACTTGCGGAAGGTTCTCTTCTTCTTGAGCTCGGCGGCCTCCTCAGCGTTCTGTATCAAAATTTCAGGTCAGCCCTCTGGTTCTTCAATCGCAGGCCATCGCTCTTTCCAATCGTCCTCGTCGTTTTCTCCATCTCGATCCGTCCAAGAATACGTGGTGCGCAAAGCGCGGGAAGACTGGGCGAAAATAGCACGTACGTAATCGGGATCGTCAGCCATGGTTGCGGTTTGTTGGGTTGTCAAGGAATTCGCTGATCGAGAAACGACTTTTTCGTGTTGATGGTGTCGAGGTCTGGTCCTATCGATGGGTTGGGTGGAATCCGCTGCCACCAAAAACAGATAGGGTACGCTAGGCTGGAGCAGGACCAGAAGGCACAAATTTCCGTAGGGTTTTGTGCCCTTCAGAATTCATGGGGAAGCTACGGCCTCTTCGTCTCCACTTTACCCTTACTGCAGCCAATGAAGAGCGGCTCAATGTCGGACCCATTTATTGGTTGCAACCCCGCAAGCAGGAGGAGAAGCTTTCATGGCGGGAAGCACTTCGAAAGACATAACTAGTTAGTTAGCTACTAAAGTTGACGATGTCCTGGATGTTGCCAGCTGCAACGTGGCTAGTCAATTGTCGTGTTCGCTACACAGCGAGCTCACCCGATGAGCGTCGAGTTCTGCATTTGCTCATTCACATCGTATTGCGGTTTCACCAACGAATTTATCTAACCCTGGTCGCCCTGATGATGACCGAACTACCATGGTTGAGGGAGGCTTCTATAAAGACGTCGATATGAGCGCATCACGCCTTCTAGCCGGGATTAATTAATAGATGACCTGTTGAAAATAAGAACGAGTGCGTAGAAAGTAGTCGTCCTGCCACGAGGCAACCTATCTTCGACTTATATAATACAGAGACAGCTGTGAACAGACCGCCTATTCCACATCCCCAAAATGAACTCCTCTGCCCGCTCTTGAGCAAGTAACGAAAGGACCTTTGGAAATGCTAACATGACAACATGAAATCAACTTTTGGGGGAATATAGCGTCATTGGATCGCCACCACCAGACCGAAAACGCCTCTTCGAGGGCTTGCGAACAAAAGGAAGCATACAGTCGCAATCCCTCGTGCCGATACCATCAATGCGCCGACTGCTAAAAATGCGATCCTGGACCAATCCACCGCTCGAGCGAGTGACAGAATCACAGCGTAGCCGTGGCATCGTCGTTTATGTACTGGTTGTAACCAGCCAGGGAGTGCCATCACCGTTGCAGTACAATCAGTTGATTGCCTCTGGCACCTCCGAATTCATTCCCAACTGTCTCCGCAGAGAGGCCACTTCGTCGGTGAGGTTTCCGACGTCGTGCATAATATTGGCTTGATTTTCGTCCTGCGTCTTCACCGTGTCTTCTAGCTGCTGAAGTCGCGTGCCGAGTTCCCTGATGACCTCTTCCAGGCTGTGAATATAGGCCCAGACCCCCTGGTCAGTCGCGAAGATATTGTTACTCGTGCTGTCACCGCTGCCACCATTCTGTCCCGACCCGTTCAACGGGCCAGAGGGAGCCAGGCCGGAGCCGGTAGCAGGAGCCTGACCAGCTGGTGCAGTAGCCTCCTGTGGTGCAGCAGCGGCACCTTGATGGGCAGCCTGCCCCGAAGTCGCATATCGAGCCTCTGCCGCAGCGAAACCGGGGACTGGATCGAGTTGAGCTATGAACGCTTCGGGGTATGACGAGAAAGAGGACGAACCTGGTGGGGTTTCACGGTCCGCCTGAGGACGACCGAATTGCTGCTGCTGGAATTGGCTCGTGAGGCTTGGGGATCGTTGTCTGGCAACGCTGCCATCGTGTGCTTGAAGAGCAGAAGGAGTCAGTGGCCGAGGGCTCTCCGTCATGCCAGTTTGAGAATACAGGGTGTTTGGGCCGCTGGGAGGTAAGGTGGTGGCGTTGGGGGGATGTGAAGTGTTGTTGGAGGTGACTGTGCCTCGCTCAACATTGGGAGGATACAAGCGGCCAGTGGCCGAGCCTGAAGGAGGTTGGATCTGTGAATACGGCACATGACCCTCGGGGATTTCATGGTTACCTTGGACATGAGGCTTCATAACCGACATACTCAAACGTTGGCGGTCCTCCTCGGCAATATCTGTTTCGTTGCTACCGTCGTAGGCCAATCCTGACATGGCAGAGTCGTCGCCTTCGAGATGGCTAGCAAAGTCTTCACTGTCGAAACCGAGGCTTCCCCGGCGGCTGACACAACCACCAGGCCC
Source organism: Arthrinium puccinioides (assembly GCA_022414665.1). NCBI lineage: Eukaryota > Fungi > Ascomycota > Sordariomycetes > Amphisphaeriales > Apiosporaceae > Arthrinium > Arthrinium puccinioides. The sequence continues at coordinate 4,791,885 of JAIUNF010000003.1, read as the reverse complement.
CTTTGCATGCCGTGCGAGAGCGTCACCACGCGCAAATTTGCGGTCACATTTGGGACATATGTGCGGCTTCTCTCCGGTATGAAGTTTGCTATGGCGCTTAAGATCATGGAGCCGCCTAAACCGCATGTTGCACGTCTGGCAAATATATGGCTTCTCCTGACTGTGCGTCAATAAATGACTCTTGAGATTGTGATGACGTGTGAATTCAGTCTCGCAGTAAGGACATTTGTGCTTCTTAGCGTTCGGTGACTTTGGCCCGCCTGGGTTCGGCGTCATGGGCATGCTCATGGTCCGCGTGGGGGCGGCCATTGGTAGAGACTGTTGATGGCTGCTGCCGGGATATGACAAGGACGTGGCGCTTCCCTTTTCCTCCATCTGAGCCTGGGGCTGCGGGGCGTAGCCTGCTGGAGTACGATCAATCTCCATTGGGACAGGACTTGTGGCCATCTGATTCCCGTTGCCTAGCTCAGCGATGCTCGTCGCACTCTGAGGGCTGACGCCGCCCTTCATCTCTTCATCGCCACCAGGCTCGTGTTCTTCATGCTGTTGTGCATGCTGTTGGATAGGCTGTTGGATAGGCTGTTGGATAGGCTGTTGGATAGGCTGTTGCGCATCGGGGGCTTCTGGCGCGTCCGTATTCATAGGCGCGTCTTGCGGCCTGCTCACGGCGAGCGCGGTCGCTGACATGAGCTCAGAGTGCACTCTATAGGCCGGGTTGTCGCTAGCACCCGATACTTGAAGCCTGTACTCGTCTTCGCGGCGTCGTCGCTCGTCCTCGAGTGCGGCGGCCGCAGTCAGAGCGGCGGGCACAGGCGATAGTCGCGAAGGCAGTCCTGTCAACCTTGCAATCTTGGTTGGCGAGGCCAGGTGTGCTTCGAGCTGTAGGATGGACGAGGGCGAAGTGGGCGTAGGCTCGCGCGCGCGCTTCAACGAAGCTGTCGCGCGAGTCGCGTCGGCCTGCAGCGACTCGACTGACAAAGGGTCCGGCTCAACCACCTGAGGCTGAGCGTTGACGGACGGCGGTGGGAGAGGCAGCGGGGCTTCCGTTGCGACTGGACCTTTGCCCGACATTCCTGCCGCGGTTTTAGAAACGAGCACGGGCTGAATCGCAGAAAAGGATATCCAGTGCTCACCTATCGCGTCATTGAGCGCTGAACGGGCAACAAGGCTGGGTCGGTGTATTGCGTGTGGCTAATTGAATGTGTGGCTGTAAAAGGCGTGTTGGTGTTTTCTGCACGCCCGAACAAATCAGAGCGGTGGATACAGTACAAAAGAACCGAAAGACGCGTGGGTGTTGCGAGGGCAATACTGTGTAATGAATTGGCAACAAGAGCGCAGATGTCCCTAACAAGTAGAACGTCCTGGGGAGAAGCGCGGACTTGATGGGTGATGGGGGTGACGAGATAGATGAGGCTAGAGGATGGATGAGCCGCAGCAGAACTGAGAGGGCGAGCGAAAAGTGTGGCAGAGCAGAAGAGGCGGGCAGGAGAAAAAGTGCTGGGGGGGTGCCACTTCCACACTGCACTTGGGGGCGGGCTGCTGGGTTGTACTGTGTACTGTGTAGAGAATCGACGGGTTTCCCAAACTAAAAAACTGCCTGGTGGCGTTCCGCTTGCCAGCTGTTCGTGTTGGCTTCAAGCACCGGTAAGTGAGTCTTCTCATACGCAAACTCGGGCCAATGGGGTTGTTAGGTTTGTCAGTCTCTCGTCACATATGCGTGTGTATAAAAACAAATATGCCGTCGAGTCGTCCGAGGTGCTTTGGCTAGACGTCTCCTTTCCCGTGTCGACCTGCCAGGACGATGTTGATGATGATGCAGGTGCGGGTAAGTGGGCGGGATGCCTCGAGAGAGGTGTGACTACGGAGTACTGTGTGTTCACGTTAGCTAGTTAGTTATGTGGAGAGTTGGGAGGAGACGACAGGTGGTTTGGAATCCACAGGGGACGGATACTTCCAGGCCGTTAAGGAAAAGTGGTGTTGTTTGCTGGGGGGTACGTGGTACCTACGGACGGTACTGATTCACAGCAACTAGACAAAATGGGCCAAGCAAGAGTCGATATGCTCCTCCTAATCGCGTGTGCAACAGGAGGCGAAAAAGCACTGACGTAGTGACATTGCCCGGGGAAGAGGAGTTAATGCGCAAAGATCGGCGGCCAATATTGATTAACTGTCAGCTCTCTCTACTACGTACTTCGTACACAGCACACGCGTGGGGACAAGATTCGACAAGTAATAGGGATTATATGCGGGAGTGGCTGTGCCGACGTCTACTTTGTACGAAGTACAGAATAATAAAGTGGTTCGCTCCCAGGTGGCTGATGACGTTCACCAATGACATCTTCATCGTAGTTTCCGACTTGATGTAGCCTCGCCTTCGTAGTTTGCCATGTTCCAATCATCACCGCCCATCTTGGTTTCCCACTCGGATCTGTCTTATTGCTCTCCGCCCGCGGGCTGCAACGTCAGCAGGCCGCCGATACAGGAACGAGCCGTCCGAATATTGGCGAATCGGTGAACTCACCAGCCGCCCACGCGAGACAGCTACCTCAACGGTTGTTTAATCTCGTAAACTAGACGATGTATCAGTTGGTGACGACGGTACGACTAACTGCCGATGGTAATAACAGGTGGCCGTGTCTGGTTTCTCTCTACCTGCAGCAAAGCCTATAGATATGTCACCAAACCATTCACCTATTCACAAGAAGACATCTGGAGTCTTGATCTCCCAAGCATCCAGGTAACCCTGCTTCGTCGATTCCTCGACGTCGAGAAGGAGACCACGTTGGCGATACCCGACCAGAGTTGTGTTGTACTTCTACTTTTGCCTACTCACGTTTTTGTGGGGACTCGGTTTCTGGCCAGTCGTCTCCGACCGAGAGCCTGCTGGCTCGGCCAAGAAGTATTTGTCAAGCCACACTCGATATTTGCAAGCAACCAATCAGACATCCTAGTAACGCTCCCCCGCTGACGTACTACGGTAGTTACTGTCTGAACCCTTGCGACACTACTGAGTTACTGCAGTACTGTGAGCAACTAACTACGGATAACGTACGATGCTTTTTGGTGTCGACAAGAGCCGGCGCAAATGTGGCGTCTCAACCCAAGTTGGGTACGCAGAAGCTTGCAAAGCCAATTGGAACAAACCAGTCGAGGTCACCACTTATGGTCTATTCGAGGGGCGCGCGCTGGGTCGAGTACCTGTAAGCATCCGCCTGCTGTTCTCGAAAGGCCTGCCCAAGGTACATCTTGGTGAGCACAACATGCGTAGTTGACTAGTTGGCCGGTCCTGGCTGAAGTCGCGTCAATCGCACCGGAAACGGTCAAGTCTCTCAGGTGTGTCAATTTTCGGACACCCCAAGCAGGCATGTGTCCACCCGATGGACTGCTTTGGGTAGTACTTGGCTATCATCAAGCACACCAGCCACCGGCTGTTCGTGTTGTTGTTGGTTAGTCCATGTTGCTGTGTGCTTTGCAGACGTCACCATGCTGACTCGTAAGACCCCGGCACCGAGTCTGGCTCGCTTAGTAGCTCAAGGAGCAGAAACGCCGATGATTACGGAGTACTTCGTTCGTACGGAGTGTGAATTTGTGGCTTGCGCCCAGAACAGCACACTGTAGCTACGGACACAAAGTACTCCGTAACTTACTCCGTATGAGCTGATTATCCGTACAAGGGTCTTTGTAGAACTTATTCGACCATCTCCTCAGTTTTTTCACCAAGTCAAGTACGGTAACGTTAAGCACTTCCAGTGAGCGCCGCACGATGAGATGCAGCCTGAGTTGTTGGCACACCATTCCATTGATACACCAATTGGGAAGCATCCGCCACCAGCAACGAAGGCGAGGATTTACACAGTACTCCGTAGGGTAGTGAGTCAATAACCAGGACCCATTTTTATTCATCGGATGCATTTTCGTACGTAACCGCAGTCGCCCTTGTTAATGTACAAGTTCCACCTCCTCATTTTTATGAAGTTATAATGAGACCCGAATCCTGCGTTGTAACTATGCGGATCTTGCGTTATGATCAAACCAGACTGTTAAAACAAAGCCCGGTTATCACCAAAATTTGCCCGTTTTCATAAACGACTTGTCAGTTTTCTAGATATCTAGTGAACTCTTGGGGAGGGCATAGTGTTCACAGCATTAGACAAGTTTATTGCAACGAAGTTGCAACTATGATTGTGAATCTAGGAAGCCAGCCTATAATCAAGGCATTGCAAAAGAGGATATAATCATTCGTATGCATCCTCATATGAGCATTTACTTGGGATGCTGTACTGAGCAAACGGTGATTCGCCAAGCTTGTAAGTTGCAATCTTCGTCGGTTTACCTCCCCTCGCCTGAGAGCGTCATGCTTCTCATGAGCCAACGACCTTGAAATGAAATGCTGTGCCGCTTGAAGTTCCAACCTTTGGCAACTTGACTGTTTCTTTTCTCTATGAAATGAGTCGTTTTACCCTTTTCTAAACACCGCCTACTACCTACTATATACTCCAACTCTACTATCTAGCCTGCATTGTGATACAGAGCGAGGCCTCCTTCACGAGTCGAGAAATCAAGCCACCAGCTTGAATGACACCTCTGACGTAAGTCCTGTACTCGGTTCCAATGGCGGCAGCGAGCTGTTGGTCAAGTTGTCTCGCTGCTTTTCTGTCTCGTAGAGCGCGGCCACGTCCAGTCGACTGCCATGAGCGAGTTCTTGAATGATACCATCTGCCGCGAATTTGCCCAATACGGCAGCATCGATCTGTTCAAGGGCGACTGGTGTAAAGAGCCGGATATCCAGTCTGAGCTTGCCACGGCCCACTATCTAAGAGTTGTTCATCTCCTTCCTACCCATACCAGGAGTGCTACTCCTGGCTGTGCTTTGCGGAATTGTGGCGAATAGGCTTGGTCACTCGGTCATTCTTGGACTTTCTTCGATAGAAACCTTCCTGGGACGAATTTGCTTTGATGGTTTGTAGCACTGCACATGGAGATGAAGGCATAGAGCGCCGCGCTGATACGGTCATGTCCTTACCTGGTCATTATTACCTTCCGCTTGGTGTGGCTCAAGTCCCTCTTCGCCTCTATAGGGTGGCGGTATCCGTACTCCGTAATCCCACTCCGAACTTCAGTGGGTGGGTAGCTTGGACGTCTTAATTTGTTGATCCTCCGGCCCGGGCGCAAGGGCACATATTGTGTACGCGATATATCCCCTCCCTAGGTACGGTTTCATAAGCACGTGCTTACATGGTCTTAGTGGTCGATATTGTTATAAATGACGTTACAGATGAAGCTCAGATGTACCGGTAAGCAAGCCCATTCGACATACGCGAACGATATGGATACGCTCGACTAACAATTTGGCTTGACCCCCTCCTTAATTTGTGTCTGCGACGCCAGGCAAGCTGGTGCGGTGCACTGGTTGCAAACCCGTTGATGACCTTCCTCGTGGAAATACCAGTGAAAGTCTGGTTCGCCGCATGGTACGAACCCGGCTTCATGGCATTGCCAAACGATTAGGGGGGCCTGCTCATACGCGAGACTTCAGACCTTCGCGCGACACTGAAGAATCCCGCCGATAACCCCGGGGAGTTTGAGGGCAATGCTCACAAGGACAACAGTCCAACGGTACCATTGCACCGGGCGAAAGGTGGACCGTAGGACGTGTTGATGTGGGCGCTGGCGAAGAGCAATAAACCGCCGGGCTTGGTGTATTCACCTTCGTCTTTATGGACCTGGGCCTATACGCAAGTACACTCGAACTGCAATATGTAGTCGAGAGAGACGGGTGCTTGTGGTCACAAGTAAGCGTTAGTAACGTGTACCTACCACGACTTACCGCAAGCTAACCAGTATCCAGGCCACTATCATCCTCACAACACGGTATTTGGCAGGTCTTTTAGCATTCCTCGTCATCCTGCTGATCCTGAGCCGGCTGCTTATTTTCAAGGCGGGCTTGTCACCACGAGCCAAAGACTTTTGGCTGGCGAGGGTCTGTCTGCTCTTGATGTTTATAGGTACATTCATGATTTCTGTTACCGAGACGTTGGTCATTGCGATTGGCGGCAGGGTAGTTTTACAACTGTAAGTAATGTTGAGAATCGCTCTCCTCATGGGTCTTCTACATTCTCGGTAGTGAAGTCCGATCAACTGCCACCCGAGGCAAGAATTCGATATATCTGGACAACGTTGGAAAGACGAATACTACCTCCCGCGCTTGCGGTGGGTTGGGCTTTCCCGCATCGTCGCCCACAGAATCGTGGCGTGGCCAGTATCTCGAATGGTCGTCGCCCAGCCGTGATGCAGACGGTTGACAATGCTACAGAATGCATCAACTTTGCTAGCATGACCGGTGACATATTTCCCGATTTGCGTCGGACTGCAATGAGAAGGCGCCTAGTTCGGATTGCCATACCTCGGGAGCCGGCCTTTTGTTCTCCCTATCGATGGTGATGATGTAGTCCATCCGAGTATCCAAAGAGGAGTCCGTAGAGAAGGATGCTTTGCACGGGGAAGAGGAGAGACAATAGGATCGATTACAAAACAGGCCAAATAGGTATTTGGTAGGAGCAATGAGGGCTTTCTTTACCGCTGCAAATAAAATACCTCGCGATACGCTGACGGGCTGATGGAATCTATGAAGTATGCGATGCGATGATATCGAGCTCGATATGGTTGCATCGCAGACATGTGGGATGCCGCCTCATGGACTAGCGGGTGTCGTGGTCACAGAACCAAAAATAACGCCCTCATGGTCACGTTTACACAGGGCCATGCGTGTAGCGAATGGTGAGCCAGCATTCCTAATGTCATCTTCAATCTGTCCCTGCCTGACTTGACACCCAGGCTCGCTCGACCAGCACACGTCGGCGGGTTCGAGTCTCGACTGCCAATCGGTCGAGCACTAGCATATATTTCTGCGGGGTAGTAAAATGAGGGTTACGTCTGCTCTAGATGACAATGGATGACTACCCTTATTGGCACATAATAAGAGCAGCAACGTTGATGATGTTAAGGTTGTGGAGCTTCACCTGAAGCGAGGACGTGGACATGCACTACGGATACCAGAGTTGAGAATTAGAGATGGCCCTCACGTTGAGGATAAGGATGCGATGGCAGCCATCGGGTTAGGACCACAACGCTGTCTCAGATGCGTGGCAGGGGGGAGAGAGCAAAGACAACCGACGTCGATGTACGGAGTAAACAACAAACCCCAAGTAATAAATACCGGTACGGAGTACGTAGTACTAAGTAGTTACGGAGGGGTGCTAGAAAGGGGTATCCCTGGAGCCTGGAGGTGTGCAAGATAGGAAACTCTGAAGCAGGAGGATCTGGACCAGTGGACCCCCCCCGATCGCCGTGCCAAGCCTTTGTCAAGTGAGGGCTTAGACCAGGTGTACGCACTCCGTAGTGTGTACTATTAGTAATCTCCGTCGCCAGCGTGGGGTGATTATTCTGCTGCAAGGTCGACAACTGCATGAACCAGATGCCCATGTGGAATGGATGCTGTGCAGTGGCAGACCGAGTTGAAACAACGTGGCCATCGCGCATGCAGAACAAGCAAGCGCATGCGAACGGAGTCGAATGCACCCACCGCCAATGCATCTGGAGGCGAAAGGGGTAACGAGCGCCATTTGGATCAAGGTCGCGACGAGCCTTGGCCGGTAGCAGCCAATATGTCCAGACCATGGAACGCGACGAGTGATTAGCCTGGGTGTCGAAATGCACGAATAAACCCTTGCACGTGTATTGGGACCGTCCGAGCCCTAGCCTACTCCGTACGGGCTCAACGGCTTGCCGCTGGGACAACAAGCGTCGTACGTCGTTGGTGAAGCAGCGGAATGCCTGTTGCTGATGGTCGTCGTTGTGCATTACGTCGACAAAAAAAAAAACACCAAATGGCGGTCGAACGGTTAGGAGGAAGGAGAGCCCTCGATGGCGCCCCTGACAGGCGGTAATGAAGCAATCTCGCAAGGGACCCGACTTGAGCAAACGGCTGGCCCTCCCTTCATATGAGCAGTTGCCGAGTCCCACAACCCACAGCTGCTGCGCCGCTACCTTGCATTGTTGGCGTTAAAGGTGGCCCCGTTCCTGCATTAGCGTCAGCAAACGGCGCCCCTGACCCTTGCCGACGCTCCATTTCGAGCAAGCGTCCGTCCCTGTTTCCTTCTCCCGGGGGCCTGCGCATGCCGCAGCGAGCTGCCTTTTACCGCCGATTGCCCTCTAATCTGGAGGGCCTCCCCCTTCCCTTTCTCCTCACGCATCGACCGTTTATCCCTTCGTTCAAGCAGCGCGTCGTCGTCTTTTCTCCATCCAACTGAGCGTCTTTGGACCTCTACCACATTCTTTTGGAAAGCACCGCGTAACTCACTCGTTCGAATCAGGGTCAAGAAACGATAATCACTCCCAAAACCATAATCTCAAATGTAAGGATGTGCCCGCTCACAAAAACACCTCCTATCCTGTCGCAACCGCCTGCCAGCGCAAACTGGATGGCCCGCCCGGCCCTTGGAACGACGACGGCAGTGGCACAGGCATATGAGACTTGCTCTCGATCCCGTCCCGCCCGTCTGGCATTCTTCTGTTCTTCCATTCTTGTGTTCTTCTATTCTTCCATATCGTTCCTGTCTCTCCATGTACGACCTGCACCTATACGTTGCTATTTACTAACTGTCGAATGGCGTCAGATCTATTGCAAATCACAACCTAATTGCGCATCTCCAACCTAATCGCAATGAAGAACACCATTGTCCACCTCGCCCTCGCGGCGACCTTGGCTGCCGCCCAGCCTCACCACCACGGCCGTTTCCACCAGAAGAAGTCCGAGGTCGAGAAGCGCGACGTCTACGTCAAATATGTCGCCGCTTACGAGACCGCTTACATCATGGGCGACCAGCCCGTCACACCCGAAGAGGCCAAGGCTGGTATCGACAAGGGAATCTACGTCGTCGTAGGCGAGACCACCCCGACCTTTACCCCGCCGGCTGCCCCGTCCAGCACCCCCGTGCCCACCACTACCTCGTCCAAGCTCGACGCCGTCTTCATCCAGAAGGTCACCACCTCGTCGTCGTCCTCGTCGTCTTCCGTGCCCGCGACGACTTCGTCGACTTCTTCCGCTGTCCCCACCACGAGCAGCGCCGCCGCCCCCAGCTCCACCAAGGCTGCCGCCACGGGCTACAACACTGGGGCCACCGGCATCAACGCTCCCTTCCCTGACGGCGAGTTGGATTGCTCCTTTGACTCAGTCGCCAAGTATGGCGCCATTAGCGTCGACTGGCTCAACATGGGCGGCTGGTCTAGCATCCAGAAGGTTCCCAGCTACAAGGTTGGCGACTTGACCGTCAACAACATTGTTGGTGGCACTACAGGCGACAGCTGTACCGATGGCGACTTTTGCGCCTACGCCTGCCCTGCCGGATACGTAAAGACCCAGTGGCCGGAGACCCAGGGTCTCACTGGCCAGTCCGTTGGCGGTATCCAGTGCGTTGATGGCAAGCTGAAGCTCACTCGTACCTCCAAGAAGACGCTATGTGAGGCTGGAGTTCCTGGCATCACCATTAAGAACGAGATGACCGAGGGCGCTGCTGTCTGCCGCACCGAATACCCCGGTTCCGAGGCCATGGTCATCCCTCTGTGGGCTACTCCTGGCGCCAGCGTTGATCTGGCCAACGTCAAATCCGAGGACTACTACGTGTGGCAGGGCAAATCCACCACTCTCCAGTACTACGTGAACCCCAAGGGCGTTGCTGTCGAGGACGCATGTGTCTGGGACAGCCCTACCAACCCTACCGATGGTGGCAACTGGTCTCCCATGAACATCGGTACCGGCCAGGACGCCTATGGCATTACCTACCTCTCCCTCTTTCCCAACACGCCTACCTCCACTGCCGACCTCGACTTCGACGTTTTCATCACGGGTGACATCAGCGGCTCTTGCTCTTACCAGTCTGGGGTCTATGAGCAGTCGTCCACCGGCTGCACTGTCGGTATCAAGGACGGTGGCAAGGCTGTCATTACCTTCAAGGACTCCTCCAAGTAAAGGAGACACCCAGGATGATCTGACGACGTGTTGATTTTTTATTCTATAATTGCCTTCTAATCGATACCTATTGCCAAGTAACCAACCACCTGGGAGTCGACCCATTATATGCGGCGTGCTGATACGGACATGGCATGACGAAGCTAATATTTATTTTTATAATGGCAACATTTCGGGATGGGCGACGGGCGATGACGCTCCGACAAGTCATGTTTTCACCTTGGAAGGTGACGATGGAGGAGTCGTCGTTTGGTACGCAGCGCTATGGGGCAATATGGTCGCCCGAAGGTGCCCCTTCGACCATCACCACCACCTGGCATGATCATGATGCGACAAGACGGTCAAGACTACAACACATCGACGCCCAACCGGTCGATTCAGACGATGCGACGAACGGAACCTTGCCCGCGGATGGTCAGGGATGGGGAATCGACTAAGGAGGCTTGGATCTCAAGAAGTCGGACGTCGAGCAGATGGATCCAAGACTTGATGGTCGATACGGAGCCGTTGCGTCTCATGGCGTGGCGGCGAAACGCATATCCTGCACCTCGAAGCAACTCTTTCCTTTGTGTGTCGCGCGTCAGCTGCTTTTAAAGGGGTTGAGTTTTGATCTGTGTTCATGGCAGAAGAAGACGGTTAGGTGTGCATAGTGAGTGGTGTGGAATAGATGGAAATTCACTTTGACCGAGTTGCAGAAGATGGCATGTGAAGAGCAGCGTGATTGTTTTGCGAGTGAGAATGCAGCAGGTGATGGTGACCTACCTGGTGAGTGAGTGAGTGGCCCGGCCTGGTCTTTCGGTCACCAGCGGCTCTGAGAAGACGGAGTACGCCGCCTATCGACTTGGAGACTGAACGGCCCGAATATCGCAACTCCAGTCAGGGGGGGCTAGTTGACCGTACACAGTAAATGGCAGCCTTTACTTGGTAATGTGGCTGCGCGCGCATCGATGGCGATGCTTGTTCTGGACGAGGCGGCTGCAGTTGACTCAAGGATATGTTAACCAAGTCATAATAACTTGTGCATGTACGGATACTTGATGTCGTTCATCAACGTTTGTCATTGCCACAGGTCATTGGTCAATGAAACAGGCTGCTTGTATCAGCATGGGACCAGCTGACGGGCATCGACGGCGCTACTGCAAGGTAGGCAGGCAGGCAGGCGTACTTGGGTAGACGGACGTCAACAGAGGCTTTCCCGCCAAGTTCCTTCCCAATAAGAATCATCAGTGTAACAGAGGCGACCATGTGGACCGCAGTGAAGGCCGCGATTCCGGGGGCGGCGGCAAGACTTTACTAGACGGCTCCACTCTGGGCCGATCATGTGGCCTCGAATCGGTTCTGGCCGGAGAAGGCATTATGTAACTACAGAATTTTCACTGCTGCCAGTGAGTGCTCGAACGTCGGTAACAACACAGTACGGATACCACGTTTTGGACTAGTCCCGCATGGCATCATTCCCAAAGGGCCCCAATTGCCAATCGCCAATTGGGTCTTCTCCGGTGGTGTCTACGGATACCACCCGGGCATTGGCGGACGCTGTCGGCCTTCTCCCCCCCCATCCCAAGCCAAGGTCGAAGAGAGAGAACTTGGTTGCTGGACCCCCTGGTACAAACTCTGATGATTGAAAACTTGAGAGTTCATGTTGCGAGCGGATCCCTTGCAGGTATTTAAGTTGTTCATCTCCCTGCCGTTGCCTGAGAGAGGAGGCAGCTAAAGTAAAGTACGTGACTTGATGGTTACTTGTAACTATCCGTACGGAGTAACTTTACTGTGTATACTGTTTCAAGTATATCCGTAAGTCAGGTGCTGCCCACTTACACGTTGATCGCCCATCCAGGCAATTCAGGTTCACCGTCTCCAACCTCGCACCACATCCGCCCGCTTCCATCTTGCCCTCCACCTAGTGCGCGATATCCAGTCTCCTGACCGTCATTGGCGAATTCGAGCAAGAAGATCCCCCCCCTCCCCACCTCGAACCAAACCGCTCCCGTCTCTCTAGCTTCTGTTTTGCCATATTACCCCCGGATTACGTTTGCTATTTTTTGCGGGGAACACGAGCTATCCGACGGATACGAACCCGTCCATTGTATCGAATTCTCTCATCTTCGTCCCTGGACTTGACAAGAGCAAGTTCATCTTGAAAGACGTGCTTCGGAGCAATGTCGTTCCACCGCGTGGCCTCTCTCGAGACCTTCCTGTCGATCCCGTCCGAGGATGTCAGACCTCCGCACTCTCGCCGCGATTCCAGCTCGTCGTATGCCGGATCTTTTGCTGCCTCGGAGAGGGCGCGAAAGCTCACCTTCAGTCCGCTGCCCGAGTCGTGGGATCCCGTCCACATCCGCGACGGCAGTGTCCCCAACCCGGCAGTGGGCGCGTTTGAAGTGCCTCAATGGAAGAGGATATGTGAGTGTGTCGCTCAAACTCGTATTGGACAAGAGTGCTGACCACGAACCCAAAGTGCAAATCGCCGTGACTGTCGTCTACTGTCTCTTCGCCGCTGGTGTCGTCTTCGGCTACGCCGCCCTCAAGCCCGTCTTGAAGCGCGAGGGCGCCTACCAAGACGTGTGCGACGGCGTCGACACCTGCGTTGAGATCCGTCTGAACCTCATGTTCACGTCGGCCGCCGTGGCCACCAACGTCGCGGCCCTGCCCGTAGGCGCCATCTTGGACCACTACGGGCCTCGGGTCGCCGGGTCTCTGGGCGCTCTGTTCCTGGCAGCGGGCGCCGTCGTCCTATCCTTTGCACAGAGGCTGCCTTTCGACGGCTTCCTCTTGGGGTATCTGCTCCTGGCCCTCGGCGGTCCTTTTACCTACATCTCTTCGTTCCAGCTCTCCAACGCCTTCCCTCGCCATTCCGGCTTCATTCTAGCCCTGTTGACGGGCGCTTTCGATGCCTCCAGTGCTCTGTTCCTGGTCTACCGCATCATATTCGAGAGCACCGAAGGCTCGTTCGGCCATGACAAGTTCTTCCTGGGCTACCTCGTCGTGCCCGCCGTGATCCTGATCCTGCAGTTTACCATATTGCCCGCACAGTCGTACAAGACCGTCGGCGAGATGATTGAGGACGCAGAGAACCCCTACCAGCAGCAGCAGCAGCAGCAGCACCAGCAGCAGCAACAGCAGCAGCAACAGCAGCCGCTTCCCGGCGACCAGAACAACACCGTCATCGAAGACCAGGTCGACGAGGAGACGGCCCTCCTACGCGAGGAGCAGCGCGAGCGCCACGCCCACAGCGTCCAGGAGCTCCTGGGCGCCTCCCCCGCCGCCACCGCCGACAAGCAGGCGCAGCGCGAGGAGGTCACCAACGAGCGCAGCGGCGTCTGGGGCGTCATGCACAGCAACACGGCCCGGGAGCAGATCGGCTCCTGGTGGTTCTGGCTCATCTGCCTGTTCACCGTGGTGCAGATGACGCGCATCAACTACTTTGTGGCCACGATCCGGCCGCAGTACGAGGCGCTCCTGCGGTCGGCGCAAAGAGCGGTCGAGGTCAACAACTTCTTCGACGTCGCCTTGCCCGTGGGCGGCATCGTCGCGATCCCCTTCATCGGCGGCATCCTGGACCACCTCGGCACGGTGACGGTCCTGGCGACGCTCGTCACCGTCGCCACCTCCATCGGCGTCCTGGGCGTGCTGCCCTACGCCTGGGCCGCGTACGCCAACGTCGTCCTCTTCGTGCTCTACCGCCCCTTTTACTACACGGCCGTGTCCGACTACGCGGCCAAGGTCTTTGGCTTCCGCACTTTTGGCACCGTCTACGGCACCATCATCTGCCTCTCGGGCCTGTTCAACTTCAGCCAGAGCGGCCTCGACTACCTGTTCCACGAGACGTTCCGGGGCGACCCCGTGCCCGTCAACCTCGTGCTCCTGTCGCTGGGGCTGTTTATTGGTGTCGCCCTGGTGGGCTACGTGGGCTGGAACGTGAGGCTGATGCGGCAGAAGGCTCTCGCGCGGGAAGAGAACGGGTTCGGGAGGTCTTGATTCTCGCCAAGCTTTGGTGTAACTACGCGATGAAATATATGTATAATGTGCACGTGAATAAGTTATAGGACCATGTTCGATCTCCAAATGTTGAGCCCTCTTGGAAAGTCCCAATTGATTAGCAACTTCGTTCAATCGACGCAACGTCTTGGTTTCGGAACAAGCGTCGCATTTCTCACAAAGTTTTTTTTTCTTGTTTCCCGCACATGCGAGACATGTTTCCAGAGCCGAATCGTTCACTCGGTCAAATATGTGCCCGCGTTTTTAGACAATTTCCTTCCTTCCCCCCCTTTGATGAAACTACTACGAAGTGACCACGGGGTATATCATGCATGATCCATCCGTTGCAAACTACCATCAACATTCCAATTTTTTTTTTTCAATTCCGTCCAGTCGTAGTTTTCCACCCGAAAACGGCAAACGCAGCACTGATACATCGTTCGTCTCCTAGACATAACCCTCCAGGCTGCCCGAGTCCTGCTAACGGGTCTCGGTAAGCTATAAGATGAAGGGAACCCAGAGATGGCGGCGTTAATACGCCCTCACCACCGTGCGAATCACGGTAGTAGATCCTTGCGCGCGCGCGAGCACGTAAGCAAATCTCGGGATAAAGAAGCCAGGTGAAGCATGGACTACGGCTCGCTATCTTCTCAAGCGTGGGTGGTCACATCACCATCCGTCCGTATTTCGTACATGTCCCCGGCTTCGCGATTTGGTGTTACAGGTTTGTGTAGAGAAAACATACAACACAGCCACCATCGACGCGTCGCTTTTTGTGCGACGGGCCAATCTGCCTATGATACATCGCCCATTTAAGCCGAGGAGGTGGTGCCTTTGGTCACGCCGATGAAGCCGATGCCGTTCCGCGCATTACTCACGGCCTTCTTCAGCGCCTGATCCTCAGCATCCGTCCACCGGACCGAGAGCTCGTCCCACTTGCTGCCAGGCGTGTTGTACTCGCGCTTGAACTGGGTCTGCATGGCCTGGAGGCGGCTCATCTCGCGGGGATCGCCGCTGCCGCTGAACAGGATCAAGGCCGTACACGGCGGTAGGGCATCGTGTATGCGCTTGATGCGGCTGGTCAGCTGCCGGAGGGCGTCGGCGAGTGGGGGTGTCGAGCTGTCGGCGGGAAGGGGGAGTTCAGGCGGAGCGAGGACGTCCAAGCTGCCCGTGTCTGCAGGCATGCGATTTCTATTCCACCACCCCTGAGACGCCTCCAGCTCGCGAAACCGGGCAAAGACAAAGTCGACGCCACCGTGGGGAATTTCTTCGCCCACAGGGTCGCCTTGTACAGCGCGTATCACGCCGTCGACGACCTCATCGTCCGACTTGCAGCCGATGCGATACGTGGCGGCTGCGCCTGCGCCCTTCATGGGGTCGCCCCAGTCGATCATGGCGGTGGTCTTGCCGTTCTTCACGCCGCCGGTAGCGTTCGCACCGCCGTTGGCCTTGTACGAAGTTCCGCAGCGATGTAGGCGGCGGAACAGGTTCTCGCCCTGGTTGTCGTGGTTGCCCCACGACTTTCCCTTTCGCACTTCTGTTTCACCAGGTCGAGGCACGCCCTGGCATCCTCAATAGAGTCGTGGCCCAGAGCGCCGCCCTTCTGGATCTCGCGCTTGAGGAAGCGCTGACATAGGAACTTGAGACTGTTCCTGAGGGGTGGGCCGCGGTTGTGTGGGTAGAGTAGCGATGTGTCCACAATGAATGGGTGCGTGATCTTGAGAGCCTTCAGATCCGAGTCTAGCGAGTGCCCGACAAGGATGGTGCGAGGGTGTAGAATTTCGACGAGTTTGGCCTGTATGTCGCCGAGAGTGGTGGTGACGGGGTCAATCATTTCTTTTGTGATGCCCGAAAACTGGGTCACGTAGTCTGTGATGGGCTTGTCCGGCTTAACCAACTCATCGAGGATCACCGTCCCGTCCCAGTTCACGATACTTATCCGCGTGAGCGACAACTCGTCCTTTCCAGTCAGGCACATTTCACAGTCGAGAGCGATGACTTCGCGGCCGGCTGTGACCGAACCCTGCTGAACCTCTTCCTCGGGGACGTCGCCGTCTGCGATGTTCCGGACGCGGCTATGTACCAAACCCTCTCTGGCCTCGTACTCTTTACGGCGCTTCTCTTCGCTGATCAGAGCGGGATGTAGCGCATATCCGTTGGGCTGGAAATCCTCGGGCATCATCAAGAACTCGGTAATCCTGGTACGCTCGTCCTTCCATCCCTTGGGTTCTTTGGCCGGCTGGATGCCTTTCTTTCCCTTCTCCTCTGGTGACTTGTCCGTCGGGGCGGTGAGCATGGTGCCGAGTGGCGAGCGTAGGGTGCCGTATTTCTCGTGGCCCGGCGTCTTGAGAGGCCACAGATGCGGGAACATGTCGGCAAATGCGCCCAATATTTCTGGCAGCTCCTCCTGCTTCAGCAAGCGGGGGTAGTAATCTTCTGGTGTGGTAATGGCACGGGACTTTTCCTCGACACCATCGGCAACGTCACTGTTATAGGTGGCGAAGTCGACATCGGGCTTGAACATGGCCTCTTCCAGGCCGGGAACCATGAGGGTGACGATCTTGCGGAACTGGGGCCGGCAGGCGACTGAGACCCAGCCGGGTGCGACACCCTCGGCATAGATGTACAGGATAAGGTTGCGCAGCTGCTCGAGGGACACCTTGGACTGGAGTTTCGCATTGTAGTTGAAGGTGATGGAAGGGTAGTTGGGCGAGTCGCCCTTGGGCACCTTCTTTGGCTTCTTTGGCTTCTTCTTGGAGCCCTTGGCCTCCTCGAAACCGTCGTCGTCGTCCGACCTCGCTCGCTTCAGGCTGCTGGACCCGGCGATGGCCTTGGAAGCGGGTTCCGCCTTGACAGCTGCAGGACTGGGGTTCTTCTTTGCGCCCTTTGCGGCGATCTCCTTGTACTTGAACTTGCCATCGAACGACTCTGACGCGGGCTCCCCTCTGGCATGGCCGGGTGCAGGTGCAGGTGCAGGTGCAGGTGCAGGCGCAGAGGCGAAGGCTGGGATCGCATTGGCATACGCGATGCTGCCGTTGAGCACAGCGGCGTTGGGGTTGCTTGCGACGGCATCCCTCACGACGGCGAGCGCATTCGCAATGTTGGCTTCGGTCGTCTCGTTCATCGTGTGGGTGGGTGCTGGGGTGCCGTTGCTGGGGTGCATCGGCTTCAGCTTGAGCACGCGATGGGGAACGTTGCGACAGCTTTCTGAAGTTCTGCCGGAAAACAGACACAATCACTGCAGGGTTCCGACTTTAGCGTGTGGATGCCAAGTGTGGGGGTGCTTATCCGTCACAGTACCACTTATTAACCACAGTAGTACGTACGGTACGGAGTACGGATACCGCCAGTTGACAATACTTTGCAAGTACCTCCGTACTCCGCGTAGGCATCCAGAGCCCAAACTGTCTCACTAAACTACGACTCAACGTTATCCAGTTTAAGGTGTACATGCCTACAAAGTCGGTAGATTGATCACCTTTCGTTATTAACATGTAATTACTGTGTATAACTATTGGTACTGGTCGTGGGGATGTCCTTGAATATCCATGCACGTTCCTTGTGCGCAGAAGTTTGCTATATAATAATAATTAATCTGGCTTGCACCTTATTCTTTCCATTCCTTCCTCTTTTATTACCTTTTCGATACAGGGAGAATAAAGTGCGCAATGTATTAGACATGAGTTTTTCTACGGGTAACGTCAAAGTATAATCGAAATGCTTTTGCCCGTGGTAGCAAAGTGAGTAGATACTCATCTCATGTATTTCCATATCGTTATGTTAAAGCTGCTACCCTTGTGGCAGCCATGCCCGTTCTTTCCAATCACACTATGGATGGTCGGCAATTAAATAGCACATATATGCCGAGTACCGTGAATGGACCGGATTACAAAGGAAACCCTCGACTCCCCGACGGCGCTGTGTAGGGAATTCAACGTCCAGTCCAAGCAATCGAGCATGCCTACCGTATTAGAGTCACAGAGGAGCTTCCGTGAAGTCTTGAACTTCTCTTGATCAGCTCGAACGAAGCAGGTGAATTCCTTGGCAATTCTTGACTCCCAACAGAGACGGTGTAAGAGAGATAATGTATTCCGCCTATTTTGTCGACATTGTCACCTGGTACTATCTGGGTGGCATATTCTTCGTCCGCCCGGTTCGGTAGCACTCCTATGGCACGAGCTCACAAATGGTGATGATCCCCTGGTGATGATCCCCTGGTGATGATCCCCTGGTGATGATCCCCTGGTGATGACACCTTCAACGAAGCTCCGGTTTTTCCTAGCTTCGCAGAACCAAAGCTTGCCCGGACTTAAATTCGGTACTCATAATCTCCAGGGCGAAACCCGCAAGCTCGCGAACGGGCTTTAGAACGGCATAGTCGATGAACATCTTGGCCTCCGGATCCTGGGGACTCTTTCCCCAGAGTTTGACGAGCCTGTTTTCATAGTCTCTTCCAGGTAGACTTTCGATATCTCTCAGCATCTCGGCCGCCTCCAGATACACCTGCCACTCCTCTGAATGCGCCAGAGGCCCGTAGCTGTTGACTATGACGAGGACAGCGTGGGTCATGGTTGCTTGATCCACTCGGCTCAGAACCTGCTTCACGCCAGCGTTGGTGGACCCGTCGACCTTTTCGTTATGTGCGGGCATCGAGTCGGGTGCGGTATTGCTCAGGAGCTTCGCAATCATGAGCAGATCCTTTATCCTCGAGGCGTTGAAGGGCATGGGGTACTTGAAGGGGTCGCTATGAAGTGCGAGGAAACACGAGACGGCCAGACTATACGGGAAGTTACCGTGCTCGGCGAAGTAGATGCTGGCTTCCGAAAGGACCTGGGGGAGCGGCTCAATGGCGAAGAGTCCTGCTTGGCGGAGTTGTTGGCATAGCTGCCATTTGTCCCGGATGATATTCGCGCGCGTAGACAGGTCCGGACTGGTGTTCGACTCGGAACATTGCGGGTATATCTGCTCTACACTGCGTTGCAGTGACTGGTTTGAGTGGAAGGGGTCCTGTATGGGTGGGTTTCGTAGAGCGTCTAGGTCTGGGGTGAGACTGAGGTAGTTAAGATCGAGATGGGGATATCTCTTGCACACTTGGTACACGTCTAGATCGTCTTTGCACCTCAGACACTTGCAATCAAAGTGGTATCGCTCCTTGAGAGCTTGGCGGCGGTTGGATCGATGCAGTGTGCAGTCTGCTGCCGTGTCAGAGCTTTCACCTGCTGTGTCGGGACCGTTCTAGCTTACCGATGTACGAGATCATAACCTCCTCGTCTTGAGGGATAGCTCGATATGCCCGTAACACGGATTTGCGACCAATGAACTGGACGAAAGCGTTCGGCACGCACGAGTGATTGATCATGGCCAAAGCCGGGTTGATATAAAGCCCCGTCTGCCCAACATCCGGGTCCAATCTGTTGAACGAGTTGACTTGAAGCTGACACGTTCATCATCAGTACTTTTCTCACACACGACCTTTTCAGGGAAGGGGATACTTCAGCCCGGAATTGTACCAGGGATATTTACCTTGCAAAGAATCTCCACGGCCTCGTTGACAGTGCCCGGATTCGCCTCTCTTCCCAAGTAATGCAGCGCACCGAGAGCCTGCAGCTCCATATCCCTCCACGCGGCGCCGCCCTGACTCTGCCTCGTCTCCTGCACATGACCCTCCAGCTCGGCGATGGCGGCGCGCACGTCGTCACGTAGCAGTACCTGGATCAGGGCGCGGACGGGGGTGGGCAAGAAATCGTGGCCCTCGGCGTGCACCTTCTTGAAGACCTTGCATTCCTTGGCGTGCACGCGCGACCAGCTGGCCTTCTGGCACGCGGTCGAGCAGTAGGCTACGGACTTGCAGCCGGTGCAGGCGCGCACGGCCGGGGGAGGGCCGGCGGATGTGGGCGCGAGGGAGAGGCAGCCGTCGCAGGTAGTTTCCTGGTGCGGAGAGTCCGGGATGGCGATGCTGCCCGTGACGGCGTCGCTGAAGACGGCAATGGCTTCACCCGGGCGGAAGGCCCGCGAGGCATGTAGACTGCGGCCGCCCGGTATTTGGGGGGTGCCGACGAGGGTCAGGTTGGAGGGGATTTTGATGGGCATGGTGAGAGTTGGAGCCGGGAGCCTGGACGTAACCTGGAGCCTCTGGAGGGACTCGAGGGAGCCCGAGGAATGATGGCGGATCTAAGCGTTGGTGTTTTGGCAGGCTGGGAGTCCACGTTTGCAGGGGTGCAACGGAATCGCCAATCGGTGGCTTTGTGGTGTTGTCGAGAGATGGGTGTTCCGCAAAAATCATGGGGAAGAAAGGTTTGGCCCAAGGGTTCGAACTTCGGCGTTCGCAGCCGGTCGGTGTTTTGCGGAAGCTCCGAGTTTGCAACGGCAACGGGTCGGGTTAGTCGGGACCGGCTGGCGGGATGATGGATGATGGACGATAGAAGATGGACCCTCTCCGTAGGGACACTCAGTGTCACGCAACCGCGCAAGCACCTGCCACCGGCCGTGAAGCAGACCAGTTACACGCCTGCGTTTAGTTTACGAGACCGCCTACAACTACTCCGTACACCATGGCCAACCCACGGGATCTTCACTCCCCACGGCTTGCCGCTTCCTTACCCCCGGTCCCCTGCAGGCTGCACGTTGGATTCGGGAGTGAGTCACCGGCGTGCTCGTTGCGGCATGCACACCATTGGCAAAGGACCCCGGCCCCGATCCCAGCATCCGGGGACTGTGGCGCGTCGGATAATGGCAGACAGAATCAAATACCATAAGAAGGACACGAGCGCAGAGTTTCGGCCTGCATCTGCCCCAAACACCATCACATCACATCACATCACAATGCCGTTGGAACTCCAGGTAGCCACAGAATCGGACATGCACCGGGCTGTCCAAATCGAAGCGCTGGCTTACGCCCCGAGCCCGTTCACCAACATTTTGTTTCCGGGCCCGTTCCCCAAAGACTCGAACAAGGAGAGGGTCGGTTTCTTGACCAAGCAGCTGAGGGAAGACGTCACTACCAGATGCCTCAGGGTCGTCGACACGGACCTGGAGGGAGACGAGCAGGTGATTGCCTGGGCCGAGTGGCACATAGTAAGCAACTGCCACTCCTATTTCATCAGCCATCAACACGAGTGACGAGGCTGTTATAACCCTCTTGGCTCGCGAAAGACCAAGGACCCTAGAGGGTGTAACCCCTCTCCCCCGAGACATGTTCGTCTACTTTCGTTCGCAGAAACTGACGGCGGGTTGCCACAGTACAAGGAGAAGCCAGTCCACACGCGCCGGACGTTCGGGGAGGGCTGCAACGTAGAGGCGTGCGAGGCGCTGTTCGGGGGCATTGCAGATCTGGGATCTCGGCTCACGGGTGACCAGCCCCATGTGTGTGAGTAACTAGTAACGGATGGCGTCCAGCCATGTCGACCAGCGGTGGCCAACAAACTATGCAAAGCTAACCGACGACCGCGCACCGTTAGACCTGCACATGCTGCAGACTGACCCGAAGCACCAGGGACGGGGCGCCGGCACCATGCTGATCCAATGGGGGCTCAAGGAGGCACAGGAGCTCGGGTTGGCCGCTTTCCTCATGTCTAGCGAAGACGGCCACAGCGTGTACCAGAAGAACGGGTTCAAGGACGTGGATCTGCTGACGACAGACCTGTCGAGATGGGGGGCCAAGACGAAGCACAAGACGTGGGGGATGAAGTGGGAACCTCGACAGAAATAGACAGGATGAGCTTTTTGTTAGTTACCTTGCCTACTTACACAGTATGCTGCCCCACATGAGGAGGACCGCACTCTGATTTCCAACAAGACAATGCCAACCAAGTTAGGTGCCTTGCTGTGGTCCTCATTGGACAATGACGGCGTCTTTGACTCGCGAATGTGATGTTGCAAGAAGAAGAAAAGCCGCTGGCTCCGAGTGGGGCGGCGATGATGCGTTTTGGTTCCAGCTTCCTTCCAGCTTCCCACTGCCAACTGCCCTCGCTTCCCCGTTCAACATCCCATCTCGCAACCCACCTCAGGTCCCAGGTCCCAGGTCCCAGGTCCCAGGTCCCAGGTTAATTTCCAAGTGCCAACCATCGCAACACTCGTCCATCATGACCGACACCGCGTCCAAAGATGCGTCCGCGCCGTTGCTGAGCACCTGGCACGTCAAGGCCGCGGCCGGTGAGCCGTTCGCCGTCGTCCGCGTGCGGAACCTACAGGGCACCATCCCCGTGGGCCGGGACGCCTGGGGCCGCGCCAACAAGCTGCAACCGGCCCTGATCTCGACCGAGGTCTCGTTTGCGCGCCCCTTTGGCACCGCCTCGGTCGACGACAAGGTCAATGCCGAGACGGCCCACTACGGCAACCTCAGCAAGAACATCCTGGGCAGCCTGGACCTGTTCTCGTCGTCGACGCCGCCCCGGGACCCCAACGTCGCCCGCAAGGCCGAGGCCGAGGGCCCCAGCGCCGCCGACGTCTTCGAGATCCTCTGGGTCGGCCTGACGGGCCGCATCGTGGACGGCAGCACGAGGGCGCTGCCGCTCGACCGTGTGCCGTTTCTGGACACGGGGCTGCTGCGGTCGCTGTCGCTGACCGTCGACCTCCCCAAGGCGTCGCTCTACGGCTCCGGCGTCAGCCTTACCGTCACGGCCTGCTTCAACGGCACCGCCGAAGGTAACCCTCTCAACTCCTTTGCGCGGTCTCTGCGCATACACGGGCTGCACGTCCCGACCCTGATTGGCGTCAACGCAAACGAGAGGCAGAGCAAGCAGATGGTGATTGCCGACGTCGAGATCGACAGGCTAGATGTCACGCGAGACATACATCCCGAGGTCGAACAATTGGTCACATCGGTACGTGCCCGACTTGCAACGGGACAGAGGCATAGCTAACTCCGATACCAGACTATGGAGGCATCGTCGTTTGAGACGCTTGAAGCGCTGGGCGCGCTTATTGCGGATAAGATCCTGTCGGAATTCAGGATTGGCGAGGATCCCAAGCCCGCCAGGGAGAGAGGCTGGCAAGTTAGGATCAGCCTGGCAAAGCCGATCGCGGTGCCGTTTGCTGAATGCCCGGTCGTCGAGATAAAAGCTGGTGCCGACCTGCCTTGATGTGCGGTACATCCGGGAAGACCGAGTTTCATGCATGATGGATCGACTTGACATTCTACGACTAGACTATTATCGACGTCTTTTACGGGTACATGCCTCTGCCAAAGGTATCAGGGCATACACACAAGTGTGCAGTGCAGGTTAGACTTTCCGGCACAGGGGAACGTCGTTGTTGGTTAGCTCGTCCAGCAAAGCCTGATCTGGATCAAACATCATGACGTGAAAATGCTCAACTGCATGGACCGACTTCAAGGATCGCCAGTTCTTGAACCAGATGTACTGAGGATACCAATTAGCGCCGGAAAGCGGTACGGAAGGAGGGAAATAGACTCACGCGGTCCCGTGATAGTTTCGTGCCAAATGTCTTGGTGGTGTAATCCTCAATCTCCGTCCTCGCCTTGTCCGTAAGATCCCCAGTGTCTGGATCCTCTTCTAGGTCAAACTTGGTCCATATGACCAGATGAACGATGCGTTTGTCCAGCCCGTACGGCCAATCATTCCAGAGGATCTTGATGTCCTCGTCGTGCTCAAACGGCCTCCCCCGGGGCGCGACTGTAGGTGCAAGAGTCAGCGAAAAATGAGCGTGCTCCGCGACTTGGAACTTTTCAGTTGAAACCCCCCCCCCGTTGTTTCGTTCCGACAAGTGCCCAAGTTCAAAATATTCACATCGCGTTGGGGGAACAAAGACGAGATCACTCGATCCGGGAGACTATGCCCCTGCCCCTGAACTGGACTCTGTAAGCAACTCACTCGGCGTCTTCCACTGCAGCCGCTCGGTCAGGACGAAGTTCATGACGCTCCCATAGTCCTGCTTCAGCCTCGCGTTCCACTCGAGGTACCTACGCAGCTCCGAGGGCACCCGCTGGAAGAGGTCGAGCCGGTTGTCAGCGATGATCTTCCGCACCTCATCCCAGGTCAGAATGTGGTACTGGTCATCGGGCGTGCTGATGATGCCCAGGTCTTTGGCGCTGAGCGAGCGCAGGAACTCGGGGCAGTCCTCTGTCCTCTCGGCCTCGGGCACGTTCGTCTGCCAGTACGGCAGCTCGGCTTCAACGCTGCCCATGATTTGTTTGTGATGGGCTGTGTGATGTATCGACGGAAACGACTCGACGATTGGGAAAGGGGAAGAGAGGGGGGGCGGGTTTATGTGGGTTTTGTCGGACAATGGGCGTTGGTGGGCTTGAGTTGAGTTGAGCGATGTGTGTGGTGTGTTAGTGTTGCGATTTACTACGAAAAACGGGATGCGATGTCTCCAAGGGTTCGTCGCCATCGTGGCTGTTCTACGATTCAGTTGTTAAGCTTCGGCCACATTTTTTGGTGTTCTAATCAAGTAGAGCGCCCAGGGCAGATTCTCCACCATGTCTCTCTGAGTCTCATCCATCCCCGGACTGTGTTTTACTGGACCCCCAACTTGCAAGCGAGAAGCAGTAGTTAGTACGTTCGTTGTCTTGCAGGCCCGGCCTCCGAAGCCAGCAACTTGACTACACATGTGACATATGTATCCTGTCCAAGTTAATCACTGGCTGGCATTTCTACTGGTTGGCCGGTTCAGCACTGCCAATGGCCATCACGTTTGTCACTACTCGGATGGAAATCCCGAGGCCACATCCGAGGCCACATGGTGTATCCGTATTGCATCTTGGGTTGTGCCAAACAATAGTTATTGCGTGGCTAAATTTGAATGCAGAGGAGGCGCGGCTCCATCTGATCTCGAGCGACCCAGTAACTAAGAACGAAACTATTGGGTCTGCGTAGTTCTAGAACCCACGTGGGCAGCCAGCCGGTCGACCGGTAACTGGATATACGCTGCAAGACAGGCGGGAAACCTCAACCGAGACAAACACAACAACTCTGTGGGAGTGGGAGTCATGGGTGGGGGGGGAGCTTGTGTCAATGTGACAACTGACGAGTAGCAATCGCGCGCACCAGCGAGAGAGGTGGTGCCCGTCGATAGACCTTTCTATCAGCTTGGCTAACCGCTAACGTTGGAGGCCAAGATTCTGACTCGAATTCGTAACACTTGTGATTGTTTGCGCAACTTTACACGAACATATACTTGGTACTTGGCCTTGCCATACTGTGTAACTTCTTCGTACGGATACCTGATGGTCCCTCATTGATACCGGAGCTCCACCATTCATGGTGAATCGTACTGTGATACACAGTAAAGGAAGGAAACGGGGTAACTGCGAAGTAACATGACTTATTTCGTTACCCTACCTTACTTACGGAGTATTAGTACCTATCCAACACTTGAACAGCGCACAAAGTGCATCATGACATCGTCGACATGTACCTAACTACCTGTACGGAGTACTCCGTACTGTTGCCCGATGACTTGTGTGATGAGCGATTTCATTGTTCGCGGCAGAGGCAAATAGTGCACGACTTTTGACATGCGTCGAAAGTCTCGCCGTATCAGCATCACTTGCGTGCAAGGCCTGGCCAATGTCTGCTTCACATTGTTTTCGCCGCCGTCGGTGATGCCCCTATTCCACCCGGTGCCACCCCCCTCCTCTTCACTGCGGCCTGCTCCGAATGGACGAGACAAGAGCGTGCGGTAGTATTGCGTAGTATTGCCGTTCAAGCTCAGCAACCCAGTTCCACTTTGCTCTGCGCCTCGTTGCGAAAACCAGTGGTCAATGAGATGAGCGACCCATATTTGATGGGATGAGAAATCCCCCCCTAACCCCTAACCCCTGTACCGTACCCACGCATGCATCGCGACCGCCAGCCACGGCGGGGGCAATATCGTTGTACTACGTAACTTAACTCACAGTTCTCCGTATCCGTACTCCGTACCTAGTTATCCTAGTTATTAGTTAGGCTGGCTAGCTGAAGCAAGCTGGCAAGCTGGGAAGCTGGGAAGCTGGGAAGCTGGGAAGCTTGGAAGCCGGAAGGCTCTCTCAACAGCTTTGTCGACCCGTGGGCCGTGAGGCGGTTCCCGTCAATCTGGCTCAATCCAAGCACCCCCATCCATGGCTAATTTCACTCTTTCTTAAAAAAGTAAAAGTAGTGTGTACGTACATACAGGTCGGTAGACGTAAACGCAGCACGGCCCGTTACGACCGATAGTTCGTCCCCTGAGTTGACGAAGCTACGGAAATCAAATCCGGTGTGAGTAAAGGGCTGGCTGTATAAATACCACGACAGGACGAGCGACCTCCTTCCTACCAGTGCTCTCACTCACCCTGCCTGCTTTCGTCAACTCCCCAAAGACGACGAAGACGACGCTTGCTGGTCCGTCATCCCGTGTACTTACGTACGTATGCAATCCAACCCCCATCCTCCTTCTGCAGCCGTAAAGGTTGCTGGCCGCCATTGGAAGAGGTGCAGCAAAGCAACAGTCGGTTGAGAGACGAGAAGAGATGGGATGCTGCGCGTACTGTGATAACTTAACTACACAACTAGTTAGTAGTTAACTACGCAGTAGATGGATGCATGGAGAGGGGATGCTAGCATGTACTTCGTACATGCTTGCTCACATTACGTCAATCCCCCGTGCTAACGATGCTTCTGGTCTCAGAAATTCAACGAAGCTCCTTTTTTCGACAAGCTCCTCCTCATTACCCCGCCACCCACCGTCAAGTCATATCACATCGTCTCCAACCCACCCAACGACGCCATTGTTTCTTTCTTCATCCCCCCAGAGTCTCTTCCGCTGCAAGAGATATCTCCACCAAGTTTGATCCCTACATACCACCTCCAACACACACACAAGCATGGCTTCAGCAATCAAGAGCGCCCTGCCTTCGCACCTCAAGCCTGGCAACGCCAATGGCCAAGAGGGCGAGGGTGGCCGTCACCACGGCAAGACGCGATCGCACATGGTCAGTACTCGAATTACCTCATTGTCCTCTTGCGCATTTCATTGTGTAGAAACGAGACCCTCTTTCCTTCCCGCACGACTTCGGTACACAACCGAGTCCGGGGGAAGGGAGGGGAGGGGAGGGGGCGTCCTTTCCTTTGTCCTCCCGATCCCGCCAAACTCCTTTTCCCAGCTTCGGCCGTCTTCCAAGTGACCAGAACTCCACTCTCCCCATGATTCACCTCCTTTTGGCAACTTGGATGCGCTACTCTACCCATCCAATCGACCCTGGAAGGAGCGTATATCGCGACTCGACAGGTCCCGATTGATTGCTGGCAAGGAGCCCAATGTCACCGCCTGTTCACCGTGTCCCTGAGCAATTCACTGGCACTGCAAACATCTTATCTTTCCTATCTTTCTTTGCCACAACTTGAGCCTTGTCACTTCTCCTCTCCACCACCACCACTCTTGAACTATCCCCGACATCTTCTGCCAACCTGCCACGATGTCTCGCCGACTAACAGACATTGGCTGCCAGGCTTTCGAGAATGCCACCACCAATATCGCCGCTGCGCAGATGCGCAACGCCCTCACCGAGCTCGCCGAGACGGTCCAAGATCCCGAGCAGAAGAAGCTGTTCGAGACTGAGATGGACAACTTCTTCTCCCTGTTCCGCCGCTATCTGAACGACAAGTCCAAGGGCAACTCTGTGTAAGTACCCACCTCTCCAGTACAACCTCCTTGTCGCATAGGGACCAGTTGCTAATGCTTGTTAAACTTGTAGCAACTGGGACCGCATCGCGCCCCCGCCCAGGGCCAGGTCGTCGACTATGAAGACCTC
Source organism: Arthrinium puccinioides (assembly GCA_022414665.1). Classification (NCBI taxonomy): domain Eukaryota; kingdom Fungi; phylum Ascomycota; class Sordariomycetes; order Amphisphaeriales; family Apiosporaceae; genus Arthrinium; species Arthrinium puccinioides. The sequence continues at coordinate 4,764,151 of JAIUNF010000003.1, read as the reverse complement.
GCCAACTCCGAGTCGGTCGGCTTCCTAAACAAGCTCGCCGTGCTCAAGCTGAACGGTGGTCTCGGTACCTCCATGGGCTGCGTCGGCCCCAAGTCCGTCATCGAGGTCCGCGAGGGCATGTCCTTCCTGGATCTCTCTGTCCGCCAGGTTGAGTACTTGAACCGAACTTACGATACCAACGTTCCCTTCATTCTGATGAACTCGTTCAACACCAACGATGACACCGCTGCCATTATCAAGAAGTACGAGGGTCACAACGTCGAGATCATGACCTTCAACCAGTCCCGATACCCCAGAATCTACAAGGATTCCCTTCTTCCCGTACCCAAGAGCTTCGACTCGGACATCTCCAACTGGTACCCCCCGGACACGGTGACGTCTTCGAGTCCCTATACAACTCGGGCGTCCTCGAGAAGCTGATCGAGCGCGGCATCGAAGTCATCTTCCTGTCCAACGTCGACAACCTGGGCGCCGTCGTCGACTTGCGTATCCTGCAGCACATGATTGAGAGCCAGTCAGAGTACCTCATGGAGTTGACCAACAAGACCAAGGCCGATGTCAAGGGTGGTACCATCATCGACTACGAGGGCTCCGTTCGCCTGCTCGAGATTGCCCAGGTCGCCAAGGAGCACGTCAACGAGTTCAAGTCGATCAAGAAGTTCAAGTACTTCAATACCAACAACATCTGGATGAACGTCAAGGCCATCAAGCGTGTCGTTGAGAACGACGAGCTGGAGATGGAGATCATCCCCAACGGCAAGACCATTCCTGGCGACAAGAAGGGCGAGTCCGACATATCGGTTCTCCAGCTCGAGACTGCCGTTGGTGCTGCCATCCGTCACTTTAAGAACGCCCACGGCGTCAACGTCCCCCGTCGCCGATTCTTGCCCGTCAAGACTTGCTCCGATCTCATGCTCGTCAAGTCGGACCTGTACGCCCTGAAACACGGCCAGCTCCAGATGAGCGCCAGCCGTTTCGGCGACGCCCCTCTGATCAAGCTTGGTAGCGACTTCAAGAAGGTCTCAGACTTCGCCAAGCGCATATCGTCCATCCCCAAGATCGTTGAACTGGACCATCTGACCATTACTGGCAATGTCAACCTGGGTCGTGGCGTCGTCCTCAAGGGCACCGTTATCATCGTGGCAACTGAGGGTCAGACCATTGACATCCCCCCAGGATCCATCTTGGAGAACGTTGTTGTTCAAGGTAGCTTGCGTCTGCTCGAGCACTAGAGTGCTCGTTTCATGTCTGGATGCTTGTCATTTTACTACATCACGGTTGTACATGCGTTTGATGACGAAATTGTGCATTTCATTGCCTTGATGGGAGGTTGCCATGCGGGTAGGACATGGATTTAAGAGCGAACTGTGGTCCAGAGTACCCAGCCGAGAGATGCGACTCGTCAAAGAGAAAGTCCTTGACGTGGGACCTAATTACGTAACAAGCAAAAGCAATAGAGAACATTTTGTATAACAAATTCGGTGGCAGGCCAAACGGCGTTGATAGTGCGTGCATGCAAGGTGACAGACAATTGCTCCACAATGGGCGTTGACAATGCCCCCTATGTGCGAAACAGCGCCGCCGCGTGTACATACCCATCCGTAACTGTGGCCGTATGATGTACAAGTTAGACAGACAGCGAATCTACCGCGTACATGGGAGAGTGCAATTAGTGAGTGAATCATTTATACTGCAGAGGGGGGTTAGCAAGGGGCGGCCAAAGGCCAACCATGTCACAGAAATTCATTGGGGAACTCTAATTCGTCGTGTAGTTATTTCATTCATCCTGTACGTAGGACCCCAAGCTCCCAGGTGGGAACGACGGGGATGCGTCAGCACACTTGCTCCCTTTACTTGACCTTCTTCCGCAGTGTCTCGGTACAGTTTGGGCAGAACCAGCGTCCCTGGGGCTCGCTCTTGAGGCCGACGCAGTTCCAATGAAACCACTCGTACGGACAATCTGGATTATCACATGCCACCATGTCGCCGTACGACACGTGTTGGCACAGACAGTACTTTTTGCCCTCCTCGTCTTCCTCGTCCGAAGTGTTGGGATCCTCGAGCTCGCTCTCGTGGTCGACCATCTCCTCGTCGCCGCTTCCGTGCGCTGCATGCTTCGAACTGCGTTTGTGGGGCAGGTGTGCGGTGCTGGCCGAAGTGGGTGCCGGAGTGCCGCTGCCCGCTCTAGAGGCCGCGCGCGAACTCTGGGGCGACTCGGCGTCGGACAATTCGCTTTCGGCAGTCGAAGTCGGCGATCCCTTAGATCGGCCGGCTTGCTTGACGCGGTTCAGCCCCGATTTGGTGTTTGGAGGCTTCTTACGCCCCGTTGCACCGCTCGGGGTGCTTTTCCGCACGCCGCTCTTGCTGACGCCTTTGGGCCCCGCGCTTCCTGATCTTCCCGTGGATCCTGGTGTACCGGGCTTGGGTGTGCCGGGGCCGAGAGAGGCGTGACGCGCCAGTGCGCTTGACGCTGCAGGTATGCTTCCCAGGCTGCTGTTGGCACGCGGGCCCCTCTTCGGAACACCGCTTCCTGGGCCGGCCGAGGACTCGCGTTCCTTTCGATGCAGTATTATACTTGCGGCGGGAGTGGCAGGAGCCGAAATCGAGCCGTGAGTTTGTGACTGCGTGTTTCGGATCTGTGGGTTCGTCCTTCCTGCAGTGGCTGGCGGGTTGGAGGTGTTGAGAGGTTGAGCAGCGGCGGTGGAGGGAAATCTCGCGTTCGGAATGCTGTGGTTTGCGGCGCTGGGGCGCAGGAGTGAGGGCACCTCGTCAGGGTCGGTGAAGCCGGGCTCGCCTCGGTCGTGCAGCAGCTTGATCTGTCCGTCAAGATGGCGCAGATGCTTGTCCATCAGATTCTGTAGCTTGGCCGCCAGGGCGATCTTCTCACTGGCGAGCTGGTCGGCCTTTGCGTAGTTCTCCCGCACCATTCCGCGCAACAGAAGTTCGCGTGGGTTCCCCTGGGCACTGCTGTGCGCGCGTATCCATCGTTGTATCTTGTTGTCGCTCTCCTCGATGCTCTTCACACACTCGTTGTAGAGGCGGTCCTTGTCGTGGATCTCGTCCTGCAGGAAGTGAATCTCCTCGTGCAAGTTGGATGTCCGATGTATCCAGTCCTCGAGGATCAGACCCGGGTCCAAGGCCTCCGCCGAGGGCGCCATCTTGTTGACGAAGTCGATCGAAAGGTCGTCTCTAGGCATGGCTGTTAACCTGGCCCTCTCAGGCAGCGTAAGGGCGCGATTCTAGTTGTTATGTAACGACGGGAGACGCGCAGAAACAGGCTGGAGAAGCAGGGGATGGGTGCGGCAGTCTCCCGTGCAAGATTGGAAAACTATGTACGGTATCCGGGGTGCATGTGCTCTCCGTCCTCAACTACCACAGCGGATGCATCTGAGACTGGTCGCAGGCAGCATGTGGGAATGAATACCTGAAGCGTCAAGATGAAAAAAGAAACGACGGGCCAGGGTTGCAGCACTCGGAACTCGAACTCGAACTCGAACAGGCAAGAGTGGATGAGAAGTGGGTAGTATGCGAGACGAAGACGGGGTTGGGTTGCGGATTAAGCACTGAGCAGCAGCAGCAACTTCAACTGGGGCCGAGTGGATGGACTGGACTGGTTGCAAATGGCAACGACCGAGTAGGGCAAATAGGGTAGGGTAAGTAGTAGTGGCTCACCTTCCCAGTCCCGGCCTCTTTACAGATGGCTTTCACTCCCTCTTCTTCTTTGACAAAAGGTAGGTGGGTAGGTAGGGTAGGTATCTGTAATTCAGGTACCTTTGGATGTAGTGAGGTGGCAGGCGCGGGACTCAAGGGGCAGAGAGATTCGCGATGGGTCAGCCTCAGGCTTGGGTAATTGGGGCTTGGGGAGGGGGGCAAAGAACGTGCTAAACAGAAAGCTCGGACTACGTTGTACTACGTATGTTAGACCCCACCCCACTGGCAAACCTTTTGAAGATGGAAGGCGCTGGTCAGACGGATGAATTGTTAGTTTTTAGTCAGCCTTGCCGCCGCCACTCCTGCTGTGTTGTAACTAACTACCTTGGTAACTTAGCGTCCATGCTAGTGATTTCCACTCTTTTTTCCCATGCACACCGCAGGCCGGGATGTCTCCATCTCACAAGCCTTCCGATTTGATGTGATTCGGAAAGCCCACCCCGTCTGTTGGATACATCATACACTTCGCATCTCATACTTCTGCACGAGATTCATGCGGTTACCCTTCAAATAGAAGGCTCCAAACTCCCGACGTTTCTTCGTTGCCGTTGATCAGCTTGCAAAGCCGGCCTTGGAGCCTTCTCGAACCCTCCGAGCGGACGCCGTATTTCATCCCCGGCTGCTATCTCATCAGAGGGACACCAGAGGGACATCGAATCGCTCACATTCTGCCCATAGCTTGGCCATCCTGAGGCTCACTGGCAGGTCCTACCCGTTTTGTCGTCACGGGCCCAGATGAGCATCGTCACCCAGGGGCACATCTGCTGAGGTTTGGATCGCCCTCCGGCTAGAGCGGGACTGCTCCCACCATGGAGCCGGGTACCGCATCATATCGCTTTCGGCTGCCCAAACCCAATTACCTCCCTCACAACGTAGACGTCGATGAGCCTATTGTGGAGAATTACAACATCCCGCTAGCCCGTCCTTCCGATCATGAGAATGCTGTCTACCTTAAAAAGGTCAAACGGCTGGCCCATGAGACCGGCATCACGAAACCCAAGGGCTACAATGTCTCATTTCACTATAACCCGAACATGGAGAGGCATCACTTTGGTCAGACCCATCCCATGAAGCCGTGGCGTCTGACCCTTACCAAGAGCCTGGTCACCTCGTACGGCATGAACTATGCCATGGACAACTACACAGCCCGAGCCGCCACCTACGAAGAGCTCACGACCTTTCATACCGAGGACTACATCGACTTTCTCGGCACCGTCGCTCCCCAGCCGACACCTCTGGATGTGGACAACCCTCATCCGGATCTGAGATTTAACCTGGGTGGCAGCGACTGTCCTCTGTTTGAGGGCCTCTATGACTACTGCTCCATGTCAGCAGGCGCTTCATTGGATGCTGCCAGAAAGATCTGCTCCAAACAGGCCGACATTGCTATCGCCTGGGGTGGCGGACTACACCACGCCAAGAAGTCCGAGGCTTCCGGGTTTTGCTACATCAATGACATTGTTGTTGCTATCCTACAGCTATTACGTTGTTATCCCCGAGTTCTTTACATTGACATTGACGTGCATCACGGCGACGGCGTCGAAGAGGCCTTCTTCTCGACCGATAGAGTCATGACGGTATCCTTTCACAAATATGACCCCAACACCTTCTTCCCCGGTACCGGTGCCTTGGAGGACAACGGTCCTAAGAGCGAGCATAATCCCGGAGCACACCACGCCATCAATGTGCCCCTGAACGACGGCATCACGGATGAGCAATATTCTTGGCTATTCGAGAACGTCATCTCTCGATGTATGGAGAAGTTCAGGCCGAGTGCCATCGCGCTGCAGTGCGGCGCAGACTCCCTAGCGGGCGATCGGTTGGGCAAGTTCAACCTGCTGGTCGAGGGTCACGCGTCCTGCGTCGAGTTTTGCAAGAAGCTTGGCGTCCCTCTCATCATCTTTGGAGGCGGCGGCTACACCCCGCGCAACGTCGCCCGCGCCTGGGCCTACGAGACGGCCATAGCCATTGGGCACCACAAGAACATCCCTACCGAGATCCCTGAGCACACGCCCTGGCGCGAGCGCTTCCGTCAAGAGACCCTCCTCCCGACTATAGAGCAGATCCTGGGTGAGCCCCGCCAGAACCGGAACCCCCAGAAGAAGCTCCAGGAGATCGTGCAGCATGTCACCGAACAGCTGCGCTTCGTGGGTGCCGCTCCAAGTGTCCAGTACTCGGTAATCCCTCCCGACCTCGGTCCCATCAGAGACGAGGTGGAACAGAGGCTCCAAGAGGAGGCCGAGGCCCGGAATGACGAGGCGAGAAGGCTCCACGAGGAGGGCATGGCTGTGCCGATGGAGTTTTGACCTAGCTGCAGGGAGACTGCGCCGCAGAGTTTGCGGTGCACATGGGAAAGAAGAGTTAACTGTCCAATTTTTCGGTCTCGTGGGACTGGGACATTCATTGCCCGGCAGGATAAAGACCCGTTGCCTTTTGTATATACAAGTTTGCAGAAGAACCAGAATATTTCAGAACCTGGACTTGCACACGCTGGGCGTATACGCTCTGTTTGAACTCGAACCTCGCTCTTGTAGTAAATATATGCATAATAACTAGTAGGCTCACCCCGGTATCCAGTGTCCCAAACCCCAAATTTACATGCAGCTAACAGTCCCAGTCTTATCTCCATCTTCATCGTTGCCCACACACAAGCAAACAGAGCATTTCCTCTCTTTTTCCGCAGCAAGAGACCCATTCTTAAAAGTCGATATCACCCCTGAACAACGAAGGGTCTACCCCAGCAACGACCTTCTCGGCGAGATCCCGGCGGCCCATCTGCGTGAAGACGCGGCGCAAGGTGTCGTAGAGATTGGTGCTGCGATTCTGCGTCGTCATGGCGTCCAGCTGGGAGTCGCTCACGTCACCACCGAGGATCTCGCGGGCCTTCTCGCGGCCCTCCTTCTCCACGCTCTTGTGCATCTCGAGCGCGGCGAGTAGGTGACCGGCAGCTTCCTCGTGGCAGCCCATGTTGATGCAGCTGACGCCGAGATTGTAGCGAGCGCGCACAAAGTTGGGCCGGAGAGTTAGGGCCTTCTCGTATGCGGCGATGGCGTCCTCGCTCTTGCCCGAGTTGGCGAGGGTGGCACCCAGCCGGTTCCAGAGCAGGTGGACCTGAGAGAGCTGGTTGGAGGCGCCTTGCTCGACCGAGGCCAGAGCAGCACTGAAGCAGTCGACGGCCTTGTCGTACTCTTCGGCGCCGTAGAACAGGACGCCAAGGCCGACTTGCACGTCCGGATCCATATGCTCGCCGCCGGGGCTCAAGTTTGCCGACTTGATGAACAAACTGGATACCTTGTCGTGCAGCAATTGACGGTCGGTGAAGCCGAGGTCAGTCGCGGGTGACAACTCGGCTGGTGAGATGATGGATGGATATTTGACGGAAAGCCAGCGCTCGAGTGTCCGGTAGGCTGTGCTGTCATAGCCTTCATTCGTATATGAGACTGCAAGGGTCATCAGAGCCGCCAGGTTGTTGGGATCGAGGTTCTTGGCTTGCTCCAAGGCGCGGATGGCGGCCGTCTCCTTTTCGTTCTGGGCTTGTGCGGTCCCTAGCTGTACCCAAGCCTCGACATGTGTAGGGTCTTTCTGAACGGCAGCCTCGAAAGCCAGGGCGGCCAGCGAGAGGTTGCCCCCTCATCCATGATGCGCATGCCCTCGGCAAAAGGGTTCGCCGTGTCGTTGAACAGGTTGTCCTCCTCGAAGAGATAGTTCTCGACTAGGGGATCGCCCACCAGCCTGCTGCTGTCGGCCCAGCCGTTGGCAAAGTTCTTCTGCCAGTCCTCTTCGTTGAACTTGCTGACCCACTCATCCTCATCGACATGTTCTTGCGCCGAGGCCTTCTCGGCCTGGATTCCCCCTCCATATTGACTCAAAATCTCCGAACTCGTTAGTCTCCGACTCGAGGATCCTCTCGTCCAACTTGTTCAGCTCCTCCTCCATGGTCTGGTTTTGCTCTTCTTCTTGCCTCGCCTGTTGGTCCTCCAATGCGATCTGTGCAAACTGCTCCTCCCACTTGTTGTCGTCCAACTCGAGCAGCTTGCCTTTACCTTTGAAATCCGTGGCCTGATCCATGGGTTTCTGTGGCTGCTGATACATCTGCTGCCTGTTGTACATGCCGCCCATGCCCATGCCCATGCCCATGCCCATGCCCATGCCCATTCCCATGCCGCCCATACCCATCATTGGCCTTTGGTATCCCATGGCTTGCGGCATCGGACTTGAAGCCGGCGAGGCATTCTGCTGCATCATGTGCTGGAACTTTGCGTAGTCGTCGGGGCCGAACTGGGTTCCCTGGGGTACCTTGAAAGCCGACTCCATAGCGGCCTGAGGGCTGTGCTGGAACTCGTTGGCCCACGACGGCGAGGTCGAGTTGGCTCGTAGGTGGACGCCGTGCGAAGGATGATCGAGAAGGATCTGGTTCATGCCTTCGAGTGGCATGGCAGGCAGTTGGCCACTTTGCTGGAGGAAGCCGTTCATCATCTAGCAGGAGAACGGTAGATCATGTTAGCTATCGTCCTCTCGCAACGTCGCATCCGACTGTATGCAGCGTTTGTCCCACCTCGTCTTGGGGTGCATGGTTCTGTGGGTTGCGAAAACCGCCCATGCTACCTTGAGGACCGCCATTTACGACTCGGTCTCTCTGCAAGCTGTTGTCGTCTTGGGTGTGCTTTGCGAACTGGCTGAGCGGGTTGCCCGCCGTGGAGCACTCGGGGCCGCCACCTAGAAACGACATGTTGGGTACGGGGAACTTGGAAGATAGAGCACTCAGCAGGTGCCGGGTTGGATGTTGCACAGGGTGGGAGAAAGAGACGGGAGGGCGGAAGTGATGTGTCAGGAAGTAAACCGACTGCCCGCAATTATAAAGCCGATTACTACGGATACTAGGTCAGTTAGAGATGTCACTGGCCACGAGCGCGGTTGGCTCTGGAGGGGGAGTTCCTGCCGAGGAAGTTAAACGCTAACCCCTGTAAACCAACTAACTGTACGCTCCGATCTCCCGAGGCATCTCCGCGTTACTGCTGTGTACTCCGTGCAGTACCTACCTTATAGGCTACCAGTAGCGTATCTCACGGGTGCGTAACTTACTAATTAGTTAACTACTAGCTGGTCAAAGGAGAGCATCGCCAGCCGTTTTCCTAAGAGTCCATCACATAACTCACCTCTTCATTGTGTATTTGACAACTCTTCGCAGCTCAATCCGAGGACACGAGGCCGTGTAACACTATCGAGGTAGAGATGGGAGAGATGATTCATTTAGTTCTAGGCGTATGAACGCGCACACACCCTAGCCTATGTAATTACGTTCGTAGTTCTACACAAGCTCCGCCTCATAATGTTACACAGACGGTTCGTCCGTCTAGTTGGTATACAACAACTCGTAGTGTTCACCATCTCTTTGCGCAAGATGGTGCCATAAAACCCAGTCAAACCCCAGCAACGCCTAGCCATGTGGTTCAAGTACAATTTCTAGAAGAGAACACACATGCGGATACGTCCTCACATCCCACCCAGCTTCACGACTTAGGAGCTATCCCGGGAGCGGCCCGAGTTGTAACCACCGCCCGAGTTGTAACCACCACCGCCCGAGTTGTAACCGCCACCCGAGCTGGAACCACGAGGTTTGTAGCCACCGCCCGAGTTGTAGCCACCGCCCGAGTTCGAGCCACGGGGTTTGTAGCCACCGCCCGAGCCGGAGCCGTAAGAGTCAGAGCCACCGGGGGGGTTGGTACGCTTCTGCGAGTAGTCAACACGCAGTTGGCGGCCGCCCAAGTTCATGGCGAGAACTTTGTCAAAGGCAGCGACGGCACTCTCTGTATCGGCAAAGTCAGCGTGGGCGAAGCCACGGGGCCAACCTGTGTTGCGGTCGACGGCGACGCGCACATCCGTTACGCCGTCAAGCTCGCGGAACAGGCGGTTGAGATCTGCATCCGAGGTCTCGTAGGGGATGTTTCCAATGTACAGAGAGCTGGAAGGCTCATTGAGAGTCTGGCTATCTCGACCACCATAGGCAGGTCTCTCGGGCCGGCTCTCCCTGTCCTCCTTCGCCCTCTTGTGCTCAACATTGATACGGCGACCGTGCCAGAACGACTTGTGGCACTCAGCGACAGCCATTTCGGCCGCGTCCTTGCTTTCAAAGTTGACGAAACCAAATCTGATGGGCGCATGTTAGCGGTTGCTTTTTTGTCAATGGCCTTGGGTCGGATGCATACCCTCTGCTCATTCCACGACCGTCCCGTCCAATGGTGACGCTGACGATTTCTCCGTACTTGCCGAAAGCTTCGCGCAGGTGCATGTCGGTGGCGTCAAAGGTCATGTTGCTGACGAAAACGGTGGAACCAACTTCTTGACCAAGCCTCGGGTTGGTCTCGCTTGACGTCAATGGATGACTCTCTTCCGTCGCCTCTTCGGACTCGAGGGCCACTTCGGATTCAACGGTGGAACCGCTCTCCTCTGCGGAACGGATCGCCTCGTCAACGGCAGCCTTCTCCTCCTCCTCGAGAACTCGGGCAGTCTGCGAGAAGTAGCGAGACATGGGCATCATGGCGGGCTTGACCGAGGCTTTGCTGTACTTCATCGCGACCGAGACGAGCTGCTTCTTGGAGATGCTAGCAGCCGCCAGGGAAGACGAGGAGCTAGCAGCCCTCAGAGCTGCGCGGCGAATGGAAAACCTGTTGTTGGGACGGTCAGTATACGTGTTCCACGAGGCAGCGCAACGCTAGGCGGTGGGAGGCAGAAGTAACCGAGGCTTACATCGTGATGATATTAGGGAGAGAACGTAGGGCTGTGTTGAATTAGGGAAGGGGAGAGAATGTATATGGCTTGCGATTGTTTGGGGGGGTTTGGGAGGAAACGAATTTGATGGTATGTATGGGGATGCAAAGCCAGAAAAAATTTGGATTGCATGGATAAGAGACGCGGTAAGTGATAGATAGATAGATGGCAAACGTGCAGCTGCCACTTGAAAAGGCGCTAGTCTCAATATGTTATCAAACTCCACTACGCCGTACTAATCGAGAAGCTACTACGGAGTAGTTATGCAATAACTTACTGCCGAAGTATGCCATAACTGATGCCACATGATTAACTGCCTGAATAGTTACAGACTGTAATAAATCCATAGCCCTGATTACGCTGGAACTGATCTCTGACATGGATCAATTCTCACGCAGACAGACTCACACGCGCGCACAGATAATAGTTCGTGGTCGACGTAGCGGGGGCGCACAATTGCGTCAGTATGCGATGCTCGTTGATTTGAACCACCACACAGCTTCAAATCTCGTCAAACCCAGGGAGAGACACCACGCGTCGCCTTGTTTGTTCCCCAGTACGCTTTTCGGTTTTTGCAAGATTCCTTACCTCGAGTGCTAATGCATACATATACATGTAGGCCCGAGGGACGCATATCGCTGAGCGTATCACGAGAGAAACGCAAAACCTCGTCTCTAACACACAGAATCGACTCGGTGTTTCCCGTCGATGCAACCCTACCAACCCTCCGCATACATCTGATCACAACTCGTACAATCATCCATCCCACTAGATCCCAAACATACAGTACCACAAATCCGGACTTGTGTAAGTCTTGTTTTTTTCCGAAGCAGATCCGGTCCCAGAGATAGAGCAACACCAGTGCCCCAAAAGGTTCCATTTCCAACACAGAGGGTATATTTATACACACGCCTGTAGCAAGTCCGTGCCGAGAGTAGAAGAAATGAATAGGTAACAGGCAGTAGCAGCCAGCACTACCTGTAAAGCGAGGCCAGCACTGCCTCGGCACAAAAGAAAACAAACAACGAACGTCTCGGCTCACGAGTCGACTCGAATAACCCATCTCGGAATATATCAGAATCGATCAAGCTTCCGCCTTGAGATTGGTTCGTCGCCGAGAATGACATGCGGCAGTCTGAAGCGGCGCCCGAGTGGCATTGCTCCTAGCTTCATCCACGAATATATGAATGACGGCAACACGTGTGCGGCATCGGTGTCAAATGTGGCTAGCACATGGACAACAAATAGGCATGAAAGAACAGCCCCAGCAGCAGCTTGGCTTACACATCCAGTGTGACGCGACAAGTCTGGTTTGTACTTATCGGTGTGATGAGAAGGTTTGGTTGGCAATAAGCCACCGAGAGGCGCCGTCGAACACACCAGATGGAGGAAAATTAACGAGGTAGCACACATGGTCTAAAAGCGCCCCGGCTCTGCTCTGAAGCCGTTCGGCCGCTGTGCCTCATACTGGACGCCCGTCATCGAGTCTGGTCCGCTGGGAATGCTGCCATTGAGTGATCGCAACGGTGGCAGCTCTGGCCTCCCGCTGCCTGCATTGTACTGAGCCTGCCCGTACGGATCGGCAGATGGCTGCGATGGAATCGGATGAATGGCCGGGCCTTGGATTGGCGGCGGTGCTACCGCTCCATTTTGCAATCCCGATCTCAGTTGCGCATTCTCCATTCGTAACCGGTCAAGCTCCCTCCGCATGGCCTCGGATTCTTGCATGGCGTTTTGGCAGTGACCGCTCAATTGTTTGATGTGGTCTTGCTGTCGTTGATGCTCGGCAATAGCTATAACTTGTGAGTAGGGACGGCGGGATGGCGAGACAAGGAATGACATACCTTTGGTCAATATTTCCCATTTCGAGGCCTTGGAGCCGCGTTCTTGCGGCATCAGATCTCTCAGCTGCTCGAAAAGCTCCTTCATCTCCGTGCGTCTCTTGCGCTCTGCCAACTTGTGGCTCACTCGCAGCTCTGGGGTGCGGCTGTACGGTTGTGCCCCTGAGAGTGGACTGTTCTCCTCACTGTGTAGGTCCGAAAGTTGTTTGTGCTGGAGACTGTGGTGGTGAACCGGGGGAAACTCGCCGGACACACTTGACATGCGCTGAAAGTCTGGGCCTAGTCCATTGTCAAGCCGCCGTTGACCGGGGGGCAAGCGTGATTCGGTTGTGAACTGACTGCTGGCTATGGAATCTGCAATGCTGCTCCTCCGTGAGTCGTGGAACACGGACCCGGGCGCTGATGGCCGCTGGACCTCCTCCTCGGGGAACGCCCAGGCCTGTCCCTTTGTTGGCTCGGCTGCCCTGGCAATATTACTCGTAGCCGGTCCCGTGATGGCCGGTGCCGTCCTGATCTTGGGGTGTACTTCCGGCGTTCGTTCTGCGCTCGGCTGGTATCCATTGGAGATGCGATGCATTGACAGGTTGTCCAAGCCAGCGCGGGGGTTGCGCTGCTGCGCCAAGCTCCCTTGGATTGAGGTTGTGGACTGGTTGTGACTCGCATAGGGAGAGTTCCCTAGCCTCATCTCACCAAAACCTTGGTTGATTCGGCTATCTACGCTCTCCCTCCGAGATTCCAGGCCCCCAAGGAAATGCGCTGCACCGTTCGGTCCAACCTCTAACGACTGAGGGCGATTGAATCCTACGCTGCCCGGAGTCGTTGGCGAGACCATGGACGTTATGCTCATGCTACCAGCCGGTGAGTGCAATTGATGGGCCGTTATGTTCGTGGCGATCGGTGACGGTGTCTTGTCGGTCGAGGATTGGTAGCTTGTTGCCGTCGAAGCGGGACTCATAACATTTATACCAACGCCCGAGGCGGTCGAGGTGTCTAACGAAGGCATGAAGAGTAAGAACGAGCGTCATGCTTGCTTGCCACGGATTGGACGACACCTACGCTTACTGGAGGCATCTGTGCTGGAGTAATACGCAGAGTCACGGTTGTCTTCCGAGTTCAGAACACCCGCGAGCCCCGCGGGCAGCTTTTGGGACAGAGGCCTTTGCAGCTCGTGAGCCATATTGGCAGGATTGAAGTGGAAGGCAGCTTGGGAAGTATGTGACGCGGGCCGCAAGCGCTGACGTTTGCCGGCAGCAGGATCTTACCAGAGTCAACGACGAGCAGAGAGATGGGAGGATGGGGCTTCCAACAGCCGTGTCGAATCGTTCGGTGGAGATCAAGGAACCAAGTAGAGAATGTTCAGGTAACCCAGTGCATCGGTTTCAAAGCCAATGGCAAATGGGCGCAACTGGGCGGACGCCTCGACACAGGGATGGAGGATGACTGGACTGGCTGCCACGTTGGTGAAGAGCTCGCGCGGGTCTGTCTGCAGACCACAACAAAAGACGTCGAAGGGTGGCAGTAGGCAAGGCAGATGGGGTTGAGGATGGGCAAACAAACGTTAAAGAGGTTGAGAGTATCCAGCTGTATGGCTCGACTGGCCTTCCACATTGAGAAGATTTGGGATAGTGCCAGCGGTAGGTAGGGGCGGGGGTTGAAGAGGGTCAAAGTCCTCGCTACTTACTACTTACTAGCTGGGGACCATAGTCGAGACGAGGGATCCCGGGAGCCGGGCTGGTTAATCATCCCCAGAGTACTCAAGGTAGGTCTCCAGTACTGTACGTAGTACTTGGGTGGGACCACCTGCGGGCTGCACACACATACACACATGCAAATTGCGCCGCTGCCTATTATGAACAATGAACGCACACCGGGCTGTGCTTCCCATGAAGCCGCCGCATGGCTCTGATTGAAAATGTGGCTCCTCCCCCATGTTGTCTGGGGGGGGGTTATGAGCAGCAAAGGCAGGGGGGTATTGGGTACTGCCCGAGTCCAGAGTTTTCACCAACTAGCGACCGAACCAAAGCACAAAGGTCTAAAAAGGACCGCGTTGTGTTGTTGATGCAGGGCAGACGGTGCAGGGGTTGGGGTGCTTTCCACTGCCTCGTGGCGGCGCGGAGTACCAAGTACTTATGACTCGGGTCGTTCAAGCAGCAACCCTGTCACGTTCGTTGCATGGTGCGGGACCCTTGCGCGAGAGCTGCAAGTGCCATCGTGGTCAAGTACATGTACATCATCTCTGACCATTTGATCGGAAGGTTCAAGGCTTGTCAAAAGCTCCATGAGGCTTTCTTTGCCTACTCGATGCCCACTGTACCTACTAAGTCACCTACTGACAACGAGAGAAGAGAGTCCAGACGCTGACAGATTCAAGGAGAGACACACATCGAGTCGTCAACGGCGGTCAGATGCATGGACTCGATTCAGCCAAACCAAACACACCTTCCATACCCCCGTGCCCCGTCTCCCTGTCCCCCGTCCCCGTCCCCGTGCCCCGTCCCCGTCCCTAGGACACTGCCAGTATGGACACACGTGGGAACCTCAGGTACGGGCAGCAGAGCATGGGAATCAAAGACTATCTACTTGTGTGCTAGCTGTGCGGTACGTACTGTGTATCCTCGATCGTCAAGTTGTCTTCTTCGCGGGTGTAGGTGTAGTGGCTATTGTGTTACTGTGGAGGGAAGGGATCCGAAAGCCTCGCGCGTGCGGAGAGTGGCCCCGAGGGCAGTAGTCAATTATGGAATGGCCTGCTAAGTTGGGAGGAAGCATGCTCACCTTATGCGGATGTGCTTGTGAAAAGTAAAATCTACGACCTTGAGGTGAATCCTCCTTGCTCTCTCTCACATGGTGGGTCTGTCACCGAGTCGTGGGCCCCTAGTAGTGTCACGGCCTTCCTAGCATCGCTACTATTGCTTCGTCGATCAGACGTAATACAAACCTCGATCGAATGGACCTCTCTCTCTGCGTGTGTATATGTGTGTGTTTATCGATCCGCACCTACTGGTACTGCAAATTATGGTTGTTGATCCGTATTCGTAGTGTTGGGTACGGATACACCTCGAAAAGATTGTCAGCAGCTAACCCCTCCGAGCCTCCTTTCCTCCCGATCGACGCTGGGTGTGTGGGTGTGGGTGTGGGTGTGGGAGTGGCAGTGGGAGTGGGCGTGGGTGTGTGCGTGAGTGAGTGTGTGCGTGCGCGCGCCTCTTTCCTTTGGATCTTCCCGCAAGCCACGTGAGTCCAGGACTGCTTCTGCCATGTGCCATCTCCTGCACCCTCTCTAAGTGCCAGTGGGTGGGAAGGGAAGGGGCGGCTGCACTGCTAGCGCTATGCCCATTCTTGTTACCGGCTGGGGTGGTTTTGCATGCATCAGCTGTGGAGAAGACTTGACACTAGCTCGGGCTGTTGTTCCTTCCGGCTAGTGTTTGCGGTGGACACTGTACTTTTTCCTACTGTGTACGGCAACAGGGTGGACCGGCTATCTGGACTGCAATTGGTCTGTTCGTATAGCACGTCGTGTCGATCTATTGAGTTTCTTCTCCCTCTCCTGCATCGCATCTCCTAAACCGACTACTTCCGACGCACAACAACACGACGTAGCATGAGCACATGTCCACTGAAAAACGTGGCTACTTTGACTAACTTGGCAATAACGGTCATTACATCCCGCAACTTGCAAGATAAGATAACGTGATGGAAGCCCTCCTCCTCGCCTGGCGTCGAGTCAGCCGTCACGCTTTAGAAACGCAAACAAACCCACCTGGGAGAAAAGTCTATTCCGGCCATTGATTTTCACCCCCCCCCTCTCTTCTTCTCAACAAGTCTGGACGCTCGGCGGGTTTGCGCATGAAATTCTGGTGTCTGGTCTGCATTGGGATAGGTTGCCTTGGACCGGTCGGCGACACTCGTTACTCTCATTACCGATCGACTCTGCGGGATACAGATGCACAACATCGCAGACGAGGCACCTGCCAATCTCAGTATCTTAGGAGCGAACCCACGGCTACCGGTATTGTGGTAGTTGCACAGCATGGGATTGGCATGATGCACATACTGTACAAGTCTCCTGAGATGACCCCCTACTAGTCCTGCGGGCACACCCAATAATGATGGCACGCTACGAACCAAGGGGCAGGAGTCAAGACGCCGTGGTGTGCATCCTCGGCAAGCCATCGGTCGACAGCATGGCCGGTTTCCTCATCAAAAGCGTCACGTCTTTGGCACCATGGACGGAGCCGTTCTCGCAATATGGATTAGTTGGCGGTCTCCCGGATCTACAGAGCAAGTAATAAGTTAGGCACATCTCGCCGTTCCTGAAGTACACGGACCTGCTGCCGCCCCTACTGCACAAGGACAAGGGACCTTCGGAGCACGTCAATCCCCCCCCCCTTCCTCCCCCGGTCAAGGAGGGACTGGATCGTGCACTGCTTTCTGTTGTTTCGCGGACCGCGACGGAAAGGCACGTCTATCCAGAGCCAGGTCTCGCTCGGGCTAGCTGTGCAAGTGCATCTCGTGAGCATCGTCAAAGGATACGAAGCGCTACCGCCTGATGGGCCGGCAACACGTGGCCATTTTGGAACTATGGGAAAGGCGTGATCCTGTCACCTCCCCCACGCCCGCACCTCTGCGAGTTTAAAACTGCCGACTACCGACATGATACGGATAAATCTTGGACCAAATGTGCGTCGGTAAGGACAGTGCTGTGACTTGGTCAAGTTGACTGACCAAACAAGTATCAGCCTGGTCGCTGGGGATTGCTAGATGATGGCCCGTCCAGCCCATGTATGTACTGTGTATTATTGTCTGCCAGTCCATATCTCCGTCTCCGTACGTTGTTTGTTTGGCACGTTACATTGATCGAACGACAGGGCCTCTACGGATGCCATACGCGGTGGCCCACGTTCTGCAGGAATGAAAATCCCCTCCATCCCCCGGCCTGGATCTCCTGACTTCGCACTGGGCTCTGCTTGGGGCCAATGCTACAGTACTGTGTACAGAAGTAGTTAACTACCGCTCATCACCGGGCTCTGCAGCGAGCGGTCCACCCAAGTCCCTAGCAAGACATCTCCATCCGCCACCCGTCGTTGGCAATCGTTTCCGCTCATCTCGTTAGCTAGTGCATCTGGGTAAGACCCTTGTAGTTGATCTGGGAGCAACTCCTTCCGGGCGGGGATCCAAGGTGTTAGGCCAGTTTTCACAAGAGGCCCTTTCGCCGGTCTCTGGGTTAGTTATCCATCGCTGAGATTAGTGTGGCTGCGTGGACCTCAGGTCACTAAGGCAGGCAGGCAACTTGATGTTGATTCACTCTGCCGCCGTGGGAACAACGTCGGACAGTCATTGTTCCAGTCCAGCTTGCTGCTGCTGCTGCTGCTGCTGCTGCAGCTGCAGCTGCATGTCCCGGCGATTTCGCTGCCCCTGGCACGTCGTCTGCACGTACAAGAATATGTACCTGGACCTGAGAACGAGCTGTGTACGGAGTACCGGGACTTGGGAACAAGCTGTGTGCATCCGTACCAGAACATGTGATAATGGAAGCGGGTGTGCGGAGAGGCACTCACTCCAGGGATATTGGCTGAAGCCAAAAGCCTTCGGCACATTCACACAAGTCGCCAACGTTGCATCTCGGGATCGATCTCTTCCAAATGACTAGCAGACTGGCCATCGATTTACGGACACCGTCACGCTTGTCATGCGATACAGCCACTGTGCTATTTGTGTATCACGGAGCGTCGTCAATCTCTCTATTTCGTGCAACTTGCGTGTTCAGCTTCTTCGGTTGGGAGGAAGAAGCAATGTGGCCATTTCTCGAGCGTCGAAAGCATTGACACGCGGCTGGGCGAGGCAGCCAGACGTTGGAAATTGTCGCCCATGCTGAGTTCCAGGCAGTCTGATTACAGGGATTCGCAGATGGCAAGTTCATTCTGATCGGTTTGGGTAGCTCAGTAGCGGCATTTGGCCAAAACTCAACTTGGTCAGCAACGCGAGCTGGCTGATAATAGAGTTATTCTCATCCGTCTAGTGGGTTTGGCCTTGTGTGGTGAAGAGTCGCGTACCGTGGATCGGCTCTCTGTGACATGGGACCAAACATGAAGGGTTTCTATTGGCTATCCCCAGGGTGAGGCTGCAGCCGAATCCGTGGGCCATTCATTCCCTAGGGCCTAACGTTAGGCGAGGGTTCCATGTTCAACAGCTCCCGTTCGGCGCTGTGTTCTTCGGTCTCACGTTTCGCAGTTGTTGTTTGTTGTTGTTGTTGTTGTTGGTGTTGTTGGTGGACCGCGACCACAGAAGCAAGTTCCGATCCAGGGGTAAGCTGGCCATTACGTATCTGCTGCGTGGCCTTGGCTTGAAGTCTGGACGGTTCCGAGAGGGGAGCGTGCCGTGGCCGTAACTACTCCAGCCTCCAGTCTCCAGTCTCCAGTCTCCAGTCTCCAGTCTCCAGTCCCTCCGTATGTTACATGTTTGTCCCGTGGAGGGGATGACGCCTCGGTGGCCGGGCTCTGGGCAAATCTCAGCAGGGGTCACGGTTGGGGCGATCCGGCTACGGATACGGTACACACAGGCGGGCAACTGGTTATATTTAGTGCATCGTCAATCGGCGATGATCCCACCAGCCTTGTCCGGATGCGAAAAGCAAAGCAAGGCGTCGATGAACAAGGCGATTTGGCGACTGATATGCCTTGTTGGGGGCGTGCCCGCCAGTGAAGCAGGACGTGTGGCAAGAAAGACACTTGAACGTTCGGATGCTGGCGGGATCGGCAGTAGGAAGGAGTGTTACAGTGCCAACTCAATAGGTCATGTCGTGGCCCTCGGTATCGGTCCAGGATCAAGTATTTCGCCAGGCTTCCCTGGTCGGATCGTTTCGATCGGTGCCTTGCCCCCCACGAGACAAGTGCAAGTTGAGCGGTTCGGACATGCACACACATGACTGCCGAGGCACAGAACGTTGGTTACGTCCCTGTCTGTCCCGGCTGGACATTGGAACTTGGTGGGGATAATGTGATGGGATCCATCCAGCCTGTGTCGAGTCCTCGAAGAAAAAGAAAGGGGTACCCGAGGAGAGAGGCGAGCACTTTGTATCCTCGACCTTGGGCCGTAGTGGCTACGTACATGTACTACCAACCACTACAGGTCGCCGCCCAGCGTAACCCGTCCTGGCCGAGGGTCTCACGGAGGAGGAAATTTTCACCTGCAATAGCGGCTGTACACACGATTCTGCACGAGGTCCCAATGTGGCAGGATATGGCGAGGATCGTGACCCCCTCCCCAGCCAGACTCACCCTCCTGGGTTTCCCTGCGCAAGATCTGGCCGAAGATCTGTTGGTGCACAGACAAGTACCCGGAAAACGACGTTGTCCAATCCCCTCCGGATGCGCGCCTCTTCTGGGATCCTGTGCGAGTGTGTGTGCGAGTGGTGTGTGCGAGAGGAAGAGGGGGGGGTCTGAGACATGATTCGAAGGGACGGACGTGTGGCCGCTGACGGCTGCCCACCTTGGACCAGCTCACTATTCCCACGTTTCTGGGTCTCCCCAAACGAATTGCTCCAAGATGACAGCCTGCATCAAGTATGTGCCTGAGACCGCATCTGTGCAAGTGTCTCGGCTCTGTGTGTAGGACGAGCCTAGGGAGCGTGCCTGAGCCGCCGCCAGTTCCCGCATGCTCGCCTTTTTCGGTTCTCCCTCGACTGTGCTGGGGAGATAGCTCTCGGTTCCCTCGGCTTGATCTGACGAGAGAGTCCTACCTGTCAAAGGCCCCGAGGGAGGTTGGCTCCTGTGGACCGACGGGGGCGTGCTCGGTACAATTGCCCGGCCTACGAGAAGGCTTCTGTCGAGCGAGAGTTACGAGATGTTTCCCCAAGTCCTGTTTCACAAAAAGCATCAGTGGCCGCTACAGTAGCGAGAGTCCCATTCGACATGTTTCCCTCTTCTCTCCATGCTTTTTTACCCGTTGCATCTCAGACGTAGTCACTGTAAGCCCCCTCCCCCCCTGATCGTGTCACAAGCAACAAGACAGCTCGCAGATGCAGTCACGGCAGACTTGACGTGCGTAGCCGTCTCCCAAAAAGGACTGTGTATCTATAAACTCCCTGCTTGACCGTGATGACTACTTGCGCTGCTGGGTCCATACCAAGCTTGGGTAGGCTGCCGAGGGCCCTCTCTCCATGTTTGCAAGGCCGCTGTGCCGTTTCCGCTTTACCAGATGCCGGCGGCCTACGGAAGTTGAACGGCATCTTGTGCTCTCTGATGCCTAACTATCTCTCTAGACGGGTCGGGTCTTTGATACGTGCAAAATGCACGCCCTCGCGCTTGCCCGGTGTCGTAGGCGAGTTTCCAAGTGCTCGTAAGCGTCGCACACAATTTACTCGTTAGCTACGGTGTCGATTTTTTCACGCTGGCCCTGCGAGAGATCCTCGAGACCCTCAAAATGTATCGATACATACATGGGCAGCTGACTCGAGGGATAGGGTTTCTTTGACTTTTCCTTTTTTTTGTCCGCCCCTTTCCTCTTTCCCATTCACCCCTTGCCCATGTCACATATACATCCTCCACTGCCTACCTCGAGTCTGATCCCGAGGACAAGACACAACGTTAGACCCCATTGACTGATACGGAATAGGGCTCGAGGAGAGTGACGAAAGAAGAAAAGGAAGTAAAGCAGTGTCGACGAAGGGTTCCCCCGTCCCCCCATCACGCCACCGCCTAACGAAGGCCGACGTTCTCCTGCGTCAGTGGTCAAACAATGGCTGGAGTCAAATTCTAGGCTGACACGCCCGCAAGTGACGGCTCGGTTTGTAAAAATAAAGATAAATAAAAATAAAAGAGACACCAGCAAACAGCACGGGCTGGCCTTGCCTCTCTCTCTCTCTCTCTCTCTGCGAGACCGTACCGGGCACTGCTGGCTGGATGATGCTACCGGGAAAATTCGCGTGTCGAGCCTTTGGCCGTGATTTTCGTATAAACTGCATCCTTGCTTGTGCTGGCGTCTCTGCCACCAAACTTTCTCGGTCAAGATACGTCGCTCGCAGGGCGCAGGGGGCTTGGAATTCGATCGGAATCCCGTACTCCTGCCGCGTTGAAAAGCCACGGGGCTTTTCAGAACACATCTCCATGGCATAGTCACCTAATGACTACTCATAGACAGACAGACAGAAATCTACCGGTACTATATTCGTCATCGGATCCTCAGCATGCTGTCGACCCAAACAGAACAGCGCTAGGTGCGGCACGTGGTGGCTGATGCGACGGGAGATATATGTGATGGCTTTTGCCACTCTTGCCAAGTCGTGACATGAACTCGGGTCAGTATCCGTAGCCCCGGCTGGACAATACCAAGCGAGGGCGGGAGGTTTCACCGCCCGCTAGCTGGCGTGGCCCTTTCACACGCAGTCGTAGTAAGTACACGCCATTTGACTTGGAGTCTTGAGTGGAGGAGATTTGGGCAATGAGAGAGGTGAATCATTACTTTGGATGCGATTTATTATGAACGTCCACACGTGTGCGGATCAAGTAACTAGGCGCTTTCGTCGACAGAGAGAGCACATGTTGCGCGATGCCTATCGTTGAGGGTATATATCAAGCCTTCATGGCCACCACGCCCAGCCTGCAGTGTCGTGGACAATACGCCACCGACACTCGAAAAGGCGAAAAGAAACCGTCCATGCCAGCATTAAGACACCACACCCCACCCCGTCTCCCCACACAAGCGACGATCCCTCATCATGAAGACGTACTACAAGCGATGGGCTGCGTGAGGTTGAGGCCGCGCTGGATAGCCGCGCCGACAGGCATGGTGAGAGTCAAGTTGCGAGCCGCGAGCGGGGCGGAGAAATACGTTATGTTTTGGCCCTGGAACTGAACCTGGTCCCCGATCAGGTTGAATTCGAGGTTGCCCTCGGGATCCTCGCAGGTGGGTTTCTGGGCGAGGCTGCGGAGGATCGGGCCCTGGCTGATGTCCGCCCCGATCAGGTACTCGTTGCTGCCGGGGCGGAGGACCATGTCGCGGATGTAGGCCGTGCCGACCTTGGCGTCGCCGAGGTAGGTGAAGAAGGTTGTGTTGCCCTGTTTTTGGCGGCGTTTGGTGTTAGTGAGAGGCGCCGGAAACGGAAACGGAAACGGAAACGGAAACGGAATTGGGGGTCTACTTGCAAGTTCGAGCGTAAAGACTGATGGGTTGGGGATGCTCGCGGTGGCGTTGAAGTTGTTTGTTATGCCAACCGCGATACTAATGTTAGACACTCCAAGCCCTCCCAGCCCGTTGAGACCGTTCATCTCGATCTCCTTGCTAAAGGTGACGGGGTAGTCGCGAGCAATGCCGCGGACCCGGACGTGGGTGTCTCCCTCGACCTTGATGCGGACGGTCTTGTTCTGCACCAGATGGCTGTTGAATAGGATAAACGAGTCCAGATCGTCGACCCGGGTCTCCTGCACGACATCGACCGGGACCAGCGCGGAAGATTCGACCTGGGGGAAAGTAACCTTGGCAAAGGCCACAGGCGGGTCCACGTCTATGAGATAGAGGGTGCCCTGGAAAGGTCTGATGGTGGCGTGGATGCTGCTGTCTGCCGTAATCGTCGAGTTGATGGACATGGTGAAGGAATCCGACTTGGGATTCGTGACGGCAATGCCTTCGATGGACAGACCGACATCGTTGATCTTTGACTGCACGATCTTGGGCACCGCAACGAGGATTCTGTGCGACGACTTAGCAACGGTGGCCGCGCGAGGCGTGGGCGCTCTGGACTTACACGACGGGCACGACGATGACGACGATGACGGCCAGGACCAACAGATACACCCACCAGAACTTTTTGCAGTGGCCCGAGGCTCCCTTGGACCTCTTCCCTGCCCCATTCCCATTCACGGCGACGGCATCATGGTGCTGGTGTGTGACATCCTTGTCTGCCATGTTCAGCGAGTGTGTAGGAAGTAGGGCTGTGGAGTCATACGGGGACGACAATCTTGGGAGGCTCGCGTCGAGACTCCGGGAGCTCATGTCCTTATCACCTGCTCTGGCCTCCATATTGGGCACACGACAACAGAGCAAGGGTGGCCGAGTCTCGAAACCTAGAGGCTGAGGTTACGGATAGAGAGCAAACAAAAGAACAAGAGTGTCGAGGAACACCCCGGGGGCCCGTAATTATGGAGCGCGATGGTAGTGTCGCATCCGATCGAGCAAGAGGATCGTCAACCGCCCATGCGCAGCCTAAAGTAGGTGAAGTAGGCCACCCACCCTTGCCTTGATCCCAGATATAGAACCAGACTACGACAGACTTGGGACCGGATGATCAGAAGCCCAGCGTGAAGACCAGACGTCTGTCAACTGTCACTCTCGAGCTCCGACCCCTGCTCTCGTCCGAGCCCTTTTTCTCTCTGCTGTCTCCGGGTCACACACCACACACCACACACCACGGCCGGCTTGCAAGGGCCCCGGGGAAGAAGCCGTATGTGGCAAATGCCGAGTTCGTCCCCGCAACGAGGAACTCGGCAGGGGCGGGGGTGTCCTGGTTCGATTATCGATACTTGTCGAGAGACGGGCCAATCCCAAGACTCCCTCGGCTAGTTTGTCGGGGCACATGAAAAATTGTGTTTGATTGTGTCCAGCTATTGCGCCGGGATTTGGATGAAGAGGACAGTACGGAGTAGTTAATCTGCCGACCACCTGCTGTGTACGGAATACTTCGCGCAGAGATGCAGAGAGAGAGGTCCGACAGGATCCGAGGTGGGGTATAACAACCATGCCTCTATTCCCGCTGCTGGCAGGGCAAATCGGCTGGGCATGTCATGTGCCGAGTAACTTTGCGGCTTTGCCAACTAAACCGATCCGAGATCGAGTGATCATCACTCGTACTGTACCGGTACAACTAGCTTCGTAGCTACTTCCGAGTCAAAGTCAACGAACAAGGTGCGACTAGCTAACTAGTTAGTCACTATCGATGGCAGGGCATACCAAAGTCGAGAGATAAGTACTCCGTAGGGCTTGTCCTTCTCCACAAACGCTTCCGTCTTTCGTGTCTGTCTGTGGTCTGTGGTCTGTGGCTGTGGCTGTCCCGTCCCACACGCCAAGCGGCCAAGTATCTGGGGAAGGGCATTGCTTATTTTCGGCGATCGACCAATTTGATACGTAATTGGCTCATTGGCTGCGGGGGGACTGCATAACTAGTTACTACACAGTACCAACTCCCAAGTCGCTGTCTGTCTATGATTATGATACAAGTCGGCAAATGAGACATCTTTGCGACCGAGACAACCGACTAACCATGACCACACCACCACAGTCCACTGTCCACTGTCCACTGTCCACTGTCCACTGTCCACTGTCCACTGTCCACTGTCCACTGTCCACTGTCCACTGTCCACTGAGTTACTGACCAGTGATGAGTCGTGACCCGTGCTCCATAGTTGCTAACACGTTAGTTGCTTCATTTGCCGCCCGCCGTGTTCGGTATTCGGTAGCCATCAATCATACTACGTACGTACTGGTACGGAGTAGTGCCGAGTAGCGGCAGTTATGACATACACGTGGTTGCTTAGCATGGCGAACTCGAAACGCGGCGTAACTGCGGAGTAGTAAGTAATTCAACGCAAACTATCACGCTTGTCGGAGATTTGGCCATGGCCACCTCGCATCATAAGGCGGCCTGTTATTGGCCACTACGACCTTGCGTGACAGGATGCCCCTTTCTCGTTGCCGATGTGACTAGGCCAAGTTACCTGCCACATGACTTTTGTCACTGCTCTCTCCCCAGGACCATGGATGGCACCGCAGCGCATCGACTTGTTTTGGCAATCGAACGGTAGTTTGTAGTGCGAGCTTTTTGGTGCTAACACATGCCCATGCGAATAACGTTAAACTGGCCGAGAGTGATCCCACGTGCAGCGCAGGTACCACGGGGCTATATTGCGGGCCAAGTTGACCATGGTCATCTCCAGCGCTTCCGACGGACTTGGTTGCCCCCCCGGTCTCAACCTCACGGCCAAGGCAACCTCGTCAGCGCATCCATCCCTCTCGGCTCGCCCCAGCCCGGCGCAGATACGAGTACGCTGCAGCACGACGTAGCCGGCACACCACGCCACCCGGCGGACAATTTGCCCCAAGCAGCGCCAGAGATTACTGGGCGTTGACAGGACGAAACGCTCGTGAAAGGCAGTTCTCGTGACAAGCCGAGTCCAGACGGGGCAGCTGACCGCCAGGCTTTGTTCGCCAAAGGTACCAAAGACAAGGTCGGTCACTTGGAAAGGAACACAGCATGGCCAAAAACGTGTCTGGTGCGTCCATAATGCAACGAGTACGATTCGCCATGATTTGTATGAAACATCGGAATGGTCCCCCTCCAACTGTCCAACTGACTTGACTGCCCGTCTACAACTTGGACTTGGTCCAAAGTCCAAGCCTGTCCAGCCCCGCATCCCCATCGTAGATGTCCCTCTCGACAACCCTGGTGTTGATCTGCGGAATCACGTTCCATCAGCCGCCTGGCACACACCAAAGACTGGTGACCATTGAAGGGCATGCAGATAATATGCGGGAGGGGTTACTCACATGTTGGGGTCCCAAGGCAGCCACATCCTCGGCTCCTAGAAGCCTCATGCACGTTTCTATCTCGCCCTTGAGGACTTGAAAAAATGAATGGTCAGCACATCGATGCAGAGAAGACCATGTGAGAGACATGTGATGCAGTGAGAAGCCCTGCAATAAGCGTAGGCTGTAGCGTATAGATAGACTCACTCTCAAAGACGCGCTCAACGCCGGCCTGCCCGCCCGCTCCGAGCCCAAAGAGAGCAGCCCTGCCGATGCCCACGGCCTTGGCCCCAAGGCACAGTGCCTTGACGACATCGGTACCGCGCTTGATGCCACCGTCGACCCACACCTCCACCTTGCTGAGCACCTCGGGGCAGTACTTGCGGATCTCCAGGAGGGTGTGGACTGCGGGCGGCGCCGTGTCGAGGGCGCGACCGCCGTGGTTGGACAGGATGATGGCCTTCACCTGCGGCGCGTACTGAGCGGCCAGGTACGCGTCCTCGTGCGTCTGGATGCCCTTGAGCACGATGGGCAGATCCGTGTGCTTTGCCAGCCAAGGCAGTGTGACCTTCCACGTGAGATCGGCAGCCGTGCCGAAGAACAGCTGCTGGCCGACGCCGCCGCCGCCCGGGCGACTGGGAGCATCGCTCGTCTTGGCCGCGGCGTCCACGGGTGCGGCGACGGCAAAGTTTTGCTTCTCGTCCAGCTCGCGCTTGCCGGGGACGGGTGCGTCCAGGGTCAGGCATATGTACTTGAACCTGTCCGACATCTTGTTGATACGGGCGAGCATGGCCTCGCTCTTGGCCCTGTCTTGCTGGACGTACAGCTGCCACCCGAACATCTGGCCCGGCTTCGCGTCGGAGACAATCTGTTCGGGCGTCATCGAGGCGTTGTTCGATATGCACTGCATCGCGCCGAAACCGGCAGCGGCCCGGGCAATGCCTTGCTCGCCGTCCGGATGGCCCAGCCTTGCCATGGCTGCCGGGGAGACAAACAGCGGCAAGCCTACCTTGTGCCCGAGCAGAGTCGTCGACGAGTCCACCCGAGTACAGTCGACAAAGACCCTCGGGCGGAGCAGGATGCTCCGGTAGACGCGGTTGTTGTTGGACTTGGTCCACTTGTCGTCGCTCGACGAGTAGTAGTACGCCCAAGCCCGCTTCGAGAGCTTCTTGGTCGCGAGCTCCTCAATCTCGTCGAGGTTGAGCAGACTCTCGAGGGGAGGGTCCACGTCGCCCCCTCGTTCGCCCCCGTCGCGGCCGGCTTAGTGACGGTGACGACGGTGCTGGGGTCAATCTTGCCCAGCTTCGCCTCCGGCTTCAGGTTCTCCTCTAGTATCCCGGGAGGATGGATGGGGTCGTACTCTTCCGTGGCATCTTTCCCCGCCAGCTGCAGGATGATCTTGGAGCCGCCCGGGTGAGATGGCAGGAACTCGGTCACATCATACACATTGCCGTACAGCACCACCCAGCAGCTGTCGGGCGACGTGTGCTTGGCCACTGCATCCGCCCATCAGTACGGTATACGGCGTCGACTCGGGCTCCGCCCTACTCACCTTCCTGGGCGCTTATCGTCTCTGTCATTTTCGTCTCGGGTCGGTCTGAGAATAGGGTTAAAAAGGCCTCATTAGCGGCTGCGGTAACTAACTGTAGCCTGCAACGTTATGTAGGTGAGAGTGTGGGGCTCGCGATTGTCGCTTGTACGTAACCCGAGTTTACCCGACGGTTTTAGCTAGTTATGTACCTACTGTCGTAATGTCACGTATATCTAATAAGGCAGAGTAGGTTGTCGGGCTGTATTACTTCTCATGTCATCTGTATTACCAAATCACCTTATATTCAATACCCCCTATAGGTACCAAGCAGTTATTGTCGCAAAAAAAATATTTCGACACACCTTTTTGTATAGTACGCTCTAGAGCTATTTAGAGCCATTTCTTATTGCCGCGGTGGGAAACGAATGCCCCAGCCGATCCGGTTTCGATGCTGGCTTTCTCTACAACCTCTAGAACACTCTCTACAGCAGCTTCCGGTGTCGATGGCCCTTTCCAACTAGGCTCGTACTGCATAAATCTGGCGGCAAGATCCTGCATAGCCTCTAGCTGGTCTGTGTCTGCGTTGCTATGATCTTTGGTATCGACGACTCCGGGGCAGACACTCATGAATAACACCCCACCAGTGCGGTATTGGGCGCTGAACTTGGCCACGGCGGCGTTCATCGCCGCCTTGCTGATAACATACGGTACAGAGTACGCGACGTCGTGTTTACTGATCAAATCTGTGTCGGCGAGGCCGCTTGAGATAGCAACGACCTTCTTGGAGTGGCCTTTGGCAACAAGTGGCATGACGAGGGAGAACAGATGCATATTGCCGATAACGTTGGTTTTGAACGACAACACAAGCTCGTTCTCCATTCCAATAGGATCCTCGACCCTGGAAAAAGAGGTTTTTAGTTCATGCACTTGACTTTCGGCTTACAGAGGGTTAATACTCACATCTTGCTGGCGGTGAAATAGCTGTATTTCTCGTTTATGTATGCTCCATTGGCAATCACATAGTCGAGGCTACCACCTGTCAACTCACTGGTGGCCTCGACTGCTCTCTTGGGAGATATTGTCAGCTATTTGGCCACTGTATTGTAACCAGAAAATTGACTCACTTTGAGCGAGTCATAATCTTCCAAATCACCCTCGACGATGTGTATATTCTCACGTCTCAGCTCCGAGGCAATCTTTTGGTCAACTGCTCGTTTGTCGCGAACAAGTCCGATAACAATCGAATCTGGTCGGGCCGAAATTTGGCGTAGGAACTCAAACTGTCAAATGTCAGTAATGGTTCATGGATAGTTAAGGCCATGGTATCTTACCCCGAGGCCTCGTGACGCTCCCGTGACTAGGTAAGAAGGCATTCTTCCTGGGTTCTAGGATAGAGCGCTACTTGAAGATAGATTAGATAGTTTAGCTTGTTCTTGTTAATAAATAGCCATCCAATCGCCCATGAATTGGAAACTCGACTTTGCCCTTATACATGTGTGTTTATTTTGGCGTGTCATATATTGAACCAGCGGTTCTGCTGCAACGAAACTTGACCATACCTCGTACGCCGTGTCGACATGGGTTCCCGGGGTTTCGGATACCGGAGACCGTACTGAGGGTTGCAACTCCTCCCTCCTGCCGAGCTCATGCGCCCTTCGCGGAACTAGGACCTCCGAAACCACTCAAGGCGACAAGTTTTCACATGGCATAGTTACTTGACGTCATACAAAAAGTAGGACAGAGCTGAGCTGCCTCTTACTAGATACAAGTCGTCTCTAGACTTATCACTGGCATTGGGCAATGGGCATTACCAATATCTTATACTGACAACAGGCAATGGGCCAAGTATAGAAGCTATGCAGTATTCAAGTATACATGTAGGTTGCCATATTTCACATGTAGCAAATTCGATATAGTAACAAAACTTCTCGGTGTAAACGTTTGACGTTTTAGAAAACGGCTATTTGATAAACATGTTCTTGCCTTCTCCCATGTTATGAAGCCACATACTCAGATCCATAGCAAGCATTTCACCCACGCCGTTGTCCACGACGTCGTTTTGCCAAGTGATGGTGACGGCCAAGTCCTTGCCCGTCACAGCTATCGCATCAACGGTGAGGGCTGGGCCGTGCACTATGGCAGACTGGCCGAAGAGGCAACTCTCGATTGTCTAGCTATCTTTATGACCAGGGTGGTTTCCATCCATGGCGCCCAAGCTACTGACTACCCAACTGGACGAGCGTGGTTTCTTCATCTCAGAGTCCAAGTACGACTCCCAGCTTCCAACAAACTTGAGCATACCCATCAGGTCGTCCCCCATACCTCGGTTCAATTTCTCGACAATCTCTTGCCGAACTCTGGCTGCTACAGACCAAACAATATCCATGAGAGGGTCAGACGAGGCAGCATTCTCTCTTTGGTCTTGGAGTTGCTTTCGGATGGTCGACACGAGCTCTGTCTCGAACCGATGAGGCATCATGGATATCAGACAAGCGAAGATACCGTTAGGGTCTACACCATTCGCCCTCGTCGGATCACTGAAGCGACGCAAGTCAAAAGGCGTGTCGCCCTCAAACGACTCCGCCCTATCCTGCGACAGTTGGCCTGCCACGGAAACAAGCGTGAGCGAATGAAGCAGACTTGTGAGGGTTGCCTGATGCGCCCTGCAGGCTGCCAGAACCTTCTGTAAATGTTCATTGGGAATCGTGACGATTTCGACCCGGGTAGCGTACGGCAGACTCTGTTTGGGTGCCCACAAGGCTGCAGACGGCGATGCCGGGCCCTGCAAGAAAGGGGGTCGCAGGTTCTCCCATCCGCAAGAGAGCAAAAATGTTGGTGATATTGGAAGATCCACCATCTGCTCCTGTGAGGGCGTGAAGTTTTCCTGGCGTTGGATAGTCAGAAGGCGGCCATCCAACTCCGGCAGCGCCTCGCTTCTTGTGGTGCAGTTGAGGAATTCTAGGAGTGTCTGGTGGAATATTTTGCCCGCAGTTCCATCGCCGCTGGCGTGATGCCACGCGAACACAACGTCGAAGAACTGTTGTCCGTAGGGCTGAACGACAGTCAACTTCCAAGGTGGACGTGTGTCAAGACTGTCGAACTTGGTGCTGTATTGCCGCCCTAGCAACTTTCGCAGGCCGTCGTCATAACTTTGGGAGCTATCGAGGGCCATCCATTCAATTTGGTCGCCCAAGTCGATTCGGTCGAATCGTAGCCAGTAAGGCTTGCCGCGCCGCTCATTTCCTATGCCAACTTGCAGGAGCGGATGCCTGAGGACTACACGTGCGACTGCACGCGTCAATTCTGCTTCTAGTGCTAGGATCTCATCGCTTGCCAACTGGGTCCTGGGCCTTGCGTAGCGACATGTTATGGCAATTCCAGGATAAAAATCCTGCGCGATGGACTGCCGTCTGATAACACTCACTGTACGAACGATATAGCAACCTCCAGTGACGCGTCATCATCCATCGTGACATACAGGTGGCCTTGCTCCCGGATGAACTGAGGAGATTGTGGAACATGGTCACGCCAAATCCAATACATTTCAACAGGTCGGGTTACGTATCAGAGACAACCAATGAATGATCTTTGACTATAGAATTCGAGACAAAGCCCGCGCTATAATCCGACGTCTATAGCGTAGAGGATCTATACAAGCTGTGATCTTTAGCATGTGGGCGATTTAGGAGCCTGCTATGGCGTAAGCCATGTCGGAACATGAACCCATGAACGCGTGAGATACAACATGATGACAGGACAATCGGTGCACGGAATCCGGTCACTTCCATGGTAGTTCCGCCCGGCTTCCGTGTACGCTTCTTGCCGGTCCGACACCGAGCATACTGCAGTATTCGGGCAACTGTCTGCACACCCTCGTCAAAGGAAGGGCGGAATTATTACAGTGCTAAACTTTGCGGTATTGACGTTACTGAAGCCCTCTATTCTCTTTCCACGCTGGTTTGCCCCGGTCCGACGATCGGGGGAACCAAAACCCAGATCGTTCATGCTCGCTGTGCCGCAAAGGCCAGGGTCCAGACTCCACGGGGCAAGGTTGGCGGATATGTGAGGATCAAAGCACAAATCCAAGCCATTTCTGATTAGGTAAACAGTATGCTAAGAAGCATCGTACGAAGGGCCAATCGATAAATGCGTGGGCAGCGCCGACGGCGACGCATAGTGAGTGATATTGCATCCCCAACTAGACTAGCTGCGATCGCTGCTTCGCAGCTCCCTAGCTAGAGTAGGCAGTGACCAGTATTGATTGAGACCAGCTTTCCTGTATTGGCGAGCTATACTAGGACTATCAAATACACCAATGTTATCTTTGTAACGGAGGAATTACAGTTATCCCAGCCGGATCATACCACCTCTCCTCCAAAACAAAGACCTTGCCAAAGCAGCTTTCCTATGTGTAGGAGTAACTACCCTCCTCGCCTAGTATGATCTTGATCTAAGGTCGAGCTGATTTTTCAATGCTGTCAAGAAGCTGGCTGCAGCTACATCAAGCGTCCTTCTTGACTTCCATACCAGTCTCGTCCTTCGTTGTCTCATACTTAACGCGTGGCTCACCGAGCTTCCTCGCGCCTGTATACAATGTACCATTCACGTAGTCCCAGCATGTGAAGTACAGGCTAAGGTTCTTCTGCAAAGTGATAATATTACATGATCAGTCTCAGTGCTTACTCGAACGGGCCGTGATCAGACAGAACAAAGGAATATACTACTTACCTTGAGACCCCACGTCTGATGATGAACATTATGGTAGACCATGTCGTTGCCGAAAACCAACCCAAAGATCCTGAGAGGGTTCCAAGGAATCTCCATGCTGCTGTGGTCATCGACAGCTTTGACTTGGGCAGTACAGAAAAGACCATGGCCTCACGGTCCGTGAGACCTGTGAGGCGGCTCGAGATGAAAGCACCCAGGATGTCGTTGAAGAAGCCCTCGAGCGGGTGGTTATAGTGGGTAGCGTACGAGTATGGCACGTAGCATTGGTGATGCACAGAATGTATTTTGCCTAGTTGCATTAGTTCGTCTGCCAAGATGGCGGATCTCGAGACATGGTAAAGACGCACGGTACAGAATGGGGTAGAAATGCAATGCCCAATGAATCTAGTAAGCCCAGGTGTCGAACAGAAGGAAGCAAGACAACTGTCGACATCCAAGATATGCCCATTCCATTCCATGGGATATGATGTAAATCAAGCGTGGGCCGACGCCTTTGCCAAATAGACTGAGGATAGAAAGGCCAAAGTACTCGGTGCTTCCAAAGGCACCCCATATGCGCTCGCTGGGCACCTCGGGGAGGTAGTGATTAGCGGTTAAGACGAATACCATCTGAATGGCATATTATCTGTGTATATACAAAGGAAAACGGGATGTGTATCTCTGTAGGGCAGCCTTGTAGCTTCTCGGAAATTTTGCTCTTCGGGGCTATGTCCTGTAAAGTTTACAACGCTTATAATAGGAAGGATGGATGTGAAACCTAAATTACAAGTCTCTATTCTCGGCTCCACCAAGTATATACCTGAACAAGCACCTAGCCAGAACGATCCGCCTAGGTAAGCTAACTAGCCGCGACCAGGTAAACCAGGGATGAATTTAGAACTAAGATGAAAACACTTATATTGTTGGTGACAGCGACGCGTCTGTAGTCTCTATTTCGCCGATCTAGCTACAAGGCATATGAGAAACATGTTACCTGACTAATTAACCCCACATTGCAGCAGCCGGAAGATGTAAGCTGTGCATCCGGCTCCGTATTAGCGTACTTGTACCAACACAGCAGGGGAAGAACCCGCAGAGTGATAAATTAGCAGCGTCGTATCCGTTGTGGGAATGCTGGTAAGCGGGGTAATATACTTCGGTCATAGGGGTAATTTTCGTACCCCACACCAGGTATCATGCGATAAATTACGTCAACATATCCACCATACTATTCTTAATATGGTAACACACCAAAACTCTCATGTAGCTTAGTTAGATTTCATACACCGGACTAACTACCCCTATTCAGTGCGCAGTATGCAGTCCTCTAGCCTGCCAAACATCGTAAACGCGCGTTGGCATACTAGCAACTAACTCCTGTAGAAAGGACTCTGGTATAGCCTCCCAGGCTGCCTTTACTCTATCCCTTAGAGTATCGTAACTGGGGTTTTCTTCGAGGCCCCATCTATCCTCTATATAGTCCTTTATCCAGTCCCATACCGCTTCAGTTGGGTTCAGATCTGGGGAGTTCGGTGGCTATTCGATAAAGGGGATGCCTCTCTTACGGAGATCCTCTTTAGTAGAGGCTGCTGCGTGGCCTGGAGCGTTATCCTGCATAAACTATAAGAAGTAGCTAGCACGTCGTGAGAGCTCCCACCAGCCGTGGATGACTGGTATAGTATGATTTTGGTAGGACTCTGCATCGATAACCCCCCAGTCCTTCTCCCAGAAAATACCAGGCCCCTTGCCAGTCAGCCCTGAAAAGCAGCCCCAGAACATCCATCCTCTCTTACGCTGGACCTTACTTATAACGCAGGTATCGTCATACTCCTCTCCACGGCATCTTGTTACCCATTGACGGCGGTGATGACCTCCAGTTATCCAGGATTCATCACTCCAGAGGATTTCAGACCACTGCTGAGTAGTCCAGCCAAGGTGTGCTTCAGCCCACTCGAAGCGTTTCCTTTGCTGTGTCTCTGATAGCTCTGGCTTTGCCCTAGCAATATAGCGGCGGTAGCCCAGCTTACGTAGAGTATACCGAATAGCATACTCTCTAATAACCCTATCGAATAGCCGGAGAGAGAGCTCTAAGAAGGTTATCCTACGCGTTGCTTTAGATGACTTCACGTAGTTAAGAAGCTCGGTAACCTGGTCCTTACTAATCTCTGGAGGACGACTAGTATGCTTCTTTGGTGCCCCAGTTTCCGAGCGGATTACACGCTTAATCTGGGCAAGAGAGAATCCGGTAATTTGTTAGATAACTGACTTGGTTAGCTTAGCATCGAAAAAGAGGATTCGAATACGTGTATAATCGGTTTCAGTAAGATGCTTAGTTCCGGTCCCCGTAGGCATTGTAGTAGTGATAATAGGGGTAATTGTAGTAGTAATTGCAGTCGCAGAGCTGAAAACACCAAAGGATAATACCGTAGATAATATCTCAAGTGGTAGTACTTTCTAGAATGACGGGGCTTGTCCGCTGCCCGGATCTAGTACTAATTTAGTATGGTGGTGGTGGGACAGCGCTAAGTCGGTACATGACAGGGGGTACGAAAATTTGGCCTGCAACCATAGTAGTTGTTGCACCGCCGGGTCGCCTCGGCCCGCCGACAATACTATTATCTAGGCAAAACAAACTAAGTATTAACTCAACTATTCCTGTAACGTTTTGACTCGGTGAGAAAACGGAGTAGAGCTAGAGCGTGTACCACGACCACATGCCATTCTTATGTATTAGATAGACATTGCGTCGCCGAATACAGCCTGTCGTTGGTGGGCCCGCCGATCGTTGCTCACCTCGTTCCGACGTGGTGAATCCATGTTGCCAGCGAAGTAGATACCGAAGTACAATTACTTGGTATGTAACGTTATGGTCTTCAGGGCAAGTCATGCCCCCACAGACCACGTAATGCCACATTTCCAGCGCTAAGTCGGTGCAGGCAACGCTACAAGATAGTTAACAGCCAATGAAATAAAGGGGCGCGTCCCGACAGTTCGGCTCACTAACCGAAAATGGATGGAGCGAGGCAGACTTGATTGGAAAGGACAAGCACTATAGTGGGTCAAGCATACGTAGTACTGTACTTACTGTACTCCGTAGTGGTCCATGGTTCCTGTTCAGTTGTCTCCACTAAGCAGCACACGGAAGCAAGCCTGCTGTGGTAATATCAATGCGGCATTTAGTTAACTTCGGTGTCAAGGGTAAGTTTCGACCCATTCTATGAGGCTGGGAAGTCTGGAATGTACGAGTGGCCTGCCTTCTTCGTAATCTCGTATGGTTAGCATGTTATGGAAGTCAAGCTTGTGACTTGGCTTTATCGTGAGCCAGTTTTGCTTCACTAACGATATCCACAGTAGTAGGTACTACTACTGCTTATTGTGGATCTCTATAGCCATCCTAGCTAATAGGGCCTGCTGTTGTGTCGACCCTGCGCCAAACAAGCTGGCAGTACGGAGTATGGGTGCGAGCGGAAGAAGGCTCTCCAAACCCCCCCTTCCATACAACGGACCGTTGAATTGGGCCTGGTTGTTAAACACTTGCTTTCCCGAACCGAAGGCCTTCCCCCGGAACCTGGCTCGACTTGACGAGACATCAACAACATCAATCACTCACTCACGACGCATCTTTCTTTCTATATCGACTTTTAGAGAACCCCTACACAACATGCTGCCAACTCTCCTATCTCTCCAAGTCAAGTAGACTCTAGTTATATCATATAGGTCTAGATAAATTAGATAACTCGTGGAATGTTCTCCCTCTGTCGTGTTGGTTTAGGACCTTATCTGAACCGTAGCTTCATGGTCTTCCTCCCATTAGCAGTCCTGGATAGAACACAACATGTCGGTTTTCATGCCCGTATGCGCCTCTACCTCCTGGTAGAGGACCTCGGACTGGGAGTATACAAAAACCGCGACCATGCGACCAAACCCTCCGACCCAGGACGTCTGCAAGAACTAGATGGCCGGATGCCAAGACAAAGAAACGACTTGGGCCTCCGGATGATGCTGACTGGCTTCAGAAGCAGAGCATGTCTACGCATAGCTACATCGGACCCCCAACGCGACAGGTTATGCTTTCCAGCGTTAGGGAATTGAACCCACCAAGCCACACGGATCCGTTGGCAAATTGTGTTTGCACCGAGTCATCCACACTGCACTTGCGTGTGCCCTGGTATCACGGCCAGTCTGGCAAATTATCCACCAAGAAAAGATCTCCTCTCGCCTCGAGCTTGAAGTGAAACGATCTTGCCACCGTGGCTTTCTGTGATTCAGACTTTAGAGGTACTCCATGACTCCATCCTGCCAGCTAGGTCCAGCTTTAACCAGCTTTAACCAGCTGCGGTATCTCATCGACGGCTGCTTCGTTCCAGGATTCAAGGCATCTTGCAGGGGTCCAGATATTAGCGCTATCGGCGAGGAATCCTTCCTAGTTAGTACATCTCCCTCTGCTGTCGGATAGACTACTCAGATGCGCTACGGGCTCTTTGGTATGCGCGTTGTGGGGACCAGAGCGTTACCCCACGGCAACAAGTTAGCAGAGTGGGTCAACTAAACAGCTCGAACCCTCGAGTAAATGAACCTTACGGCCTCCATTGCGCACCCCCGTCGTTAGGTACTTCGTAGTTGGTCTTGTTATCAACAAAACCATGTACTCAACAGGGGTTCGTGTCAGAATGGTAGCATCTCCTTGAGCCATTCATTGCAGGCCCGATTAATCAGTTGTCTTCTTTAGCTGACTGCGTAGGCCGACCGACGAAGAAGCGCGCCGCCGACAGAGTAAGTGACGCGACTCACCACCTCTCCATGCGACAGACCAACGCGAATCACACCACGAAGACGCAATTACTGCTGGTAACTAAGTAGTTGGTAGCAATTGGCCGACTCACCGGAACAACCGTTGGTTGAGGTGGTTGAGCAGCCTTGACCGACGCGCACACACCACTATTTGTCCATTGCAACAACTTGCCCTGTTGTCTGCTTTTCACCCTTTGCAGTACTTTCGTCGCGGTTTACAACAACCCGGCTAACTGCTTGCTACAGGGTAGAGAAGCTCAAGCGCGATAAGACCGGCAGCTTCGACCCTACATACGACGACCCGTATGTCATTGACAGTAAGGGTATTGCTTCACTAACTACTATGCTCTCAACGATCGCATCCACTCTTCCATCGGTGATCTAGAAACCACAGGCGCCTACTCCAAGCAGATTGTCCTCACGTACGTCAGCTATACACACAATATGGTTTGGTATTGGACAAGACTAACACTTGCCCTTCGAGTAAAGAGAGAGGACCGGATCTGCTATTTATGGGAAGGCCCTGTGTGTGACATGCCTAACTTAATCAGCTGGAGCCCAGACAAACCATCCTGCCGGAACAGTCACGCTCTGCCGTTACATGGAGTCTCTCGGGCTAGCGGAACGAAGCATTGTCCATCACCAGACCAGACTTTGGCTGCGGCTATCTCCCATATTAATATAGCAGTTCTTCGACAAAATCTCCAAAACAGTGCTAATAGTAGGTAACTAGAAGACTTGGGAGAGTATGGCGCTCCTGCGTCTAGGCCGGCAGGATTTGGTATATTTGACCACGATAGTTTAGACGAGTGTGACTCCCAAGTGAAACCAGCCTGTCCTCCGGATACCGACACGCTTATCGCAACATGATTTATTGATGTATACTAAATAGTAGCATGTAAATTTCCATGTACTATGGCATTTGAAAGTCGCGGAGAATTTACCTTGTGTCCTAGGTCGATAACGCTAACAGATGAATCGGGTAACTAAATATATTCCTAAGGCGTACCATTATCTGCTAACAAGACATCTGTGGCGGTGGAAGACGACGCATGTGCATCGGATGCCATGGCGAGCTATGGAATATTCTTGCTAGCCTGTGGTGACGATGAAAAGCTGAGGCCCGAGGGTCTAAGGCGGGTTAGAGTTCCAGCGCTTGTAGACGCGATCCTAATATCAAACTCCAAGGCGTGGGCATACTGTCTGTCTTTCGGCGCCATTGAAAGCCCAGGAACGGGTTTCTGTTAGGAGCCACGTTTGATCCGCTGTCTGTGCTTTACTTAACGACCCTGTCCTGCCTAGCCAACGGTCAACGGTCAACGGTCAACGGTCAACGGTCAACGGTCGACCTATCTGAGATCACGTGTATGCAACCGTGGTCTGTGAGTGACTTGGCTACCTTGATGATCGAAGTACGGAGTACTCCATAACTAGTAGCTATGCCATTATTCCCCTGCTTGAGGCGCGATGGCTGGTGCCTGGTGGTAGTCTCGCCGCCTCTTGCTACACTGCCAGTCTGCCACGGTCCACCGGTTCACCTGTCCACCGCCCTGGCCCCTACGTCCGTCGTCAGTGCCGAGCGAGCCTCGAGGCATGAACCGCCGTCGACTTCTCAGGCAACCAGCTGAGGGTATGTCGCTGGCATGACCAACGTATACACAGAAATTTGCAGAATCGGTGTCGCACGCCTGTCCGGACTTGATTATCCAAAAACCACAGCTTCCAACCCAAGGCTGGGTATAATGCCACCAGATTCGAAACATGGTCACAGGTGAGTTCTAAAAAACCGACATAATTGCCGAAGCCCTCCGTACAAGACTCGACCCCACAAGAAGAAGAACCCATATACTGTACATAGAAAACAAAACTGCAGTGTACTCAGGGCCCTTGTAGGCCAGCCGATCGGTGATCGGCTAGAGCCTTAGGTATAAGGCCACTACTCCTTGTCGAGCAATGGACATGGCCGTCACACGGCAGCGGCGCCCTACCGCGCAGCAACGTAATAATGCCCTCGTACCCTCCTACAGAGGCCAGATATAGCAGCGTCCGGCCATCTACCTATACCCTGGCGGTCGGCGGCGGCACCCTTATCGAGCAGCAGCCGAACGACGCCCTCGTGCCCTCCCTCGGCGGCCCGATCCAGAGGCGTCTGGCCGTATATGTCCTTTTTATTAATTATTCCGAACTTTAGTACCAGGGCATTCATAGCATGAAGCAGGCCGACATGTTCTAGGATTAGCTTAACGATGGTCTCGTACCCACCCTGGCTAGCCCATGATAGAGCAGATCGATTGAATGTCTCATCTCGGGAGGTCAACTTCGACCGTTTGTTTTTCAGTAGGGAGCGTACCACGTCTTGCAGCCCAAAGTACGATGCGGCTATCAAGGCTGTGAACCCGCTTGGCCGTTTCGATGTGTTTGTTTTCCAATAGATATCAAACCATTTCGACCGGCTCGGCGAGCTGAAATCACATAGTCGTTCTGCCAGGGATACCATGTTTTCGGTACTGGTGTTCTGTGCCTCACGAAAGTGAGTTGCCCAGTTCGTTGCAGCGTAATGCAGGAGTATGTCACCGCCAGGTTCTAGTCCAAGGCACCATATGCAGATCTCTGCTAGGATACGGTTCGATTCCACCGGTAGGAGAGAGTTTTGCCATGTCTCCGTGACTCTGCGGCTGCTAACTGCGCCTGGGGCGTTCCAGGCCGTCCGACAGACTAGGAACTCCCTAGCCGTTTGATGTAGCAAGCAGACCTTCGAGTCCACGACGGTGATGAAAAGCCCACACAGTGCTCGCAACTTGTCCCGGGTTCGATCGTCTGGTTGGAGTTCAAGTTGACCGCGGGACTGGTGGTCTTCTCGGATGGTTAACGCCGTGGCAATCTCTCGTAACGACAGCGGGTTTTTTGCGGCAACTATGATGTGAAGCAGTCGTTTTGCTTGAATTGGATCGCTGCTGCGATTCAAAATCTTCTCGTATGCTGCCTCGACGGATGGAGGAAGACTGCGGATACTTGCTCGTAAGCCACGTCGGGAAGTGTCGGTGGCATTGCTTATAACATCGAAAACAAGGCAAGTCCAAAGATATGTTCGACTGGGAGTCCGCGTAAGCTCGTGGCGGAGAAACTGCTGGTCTTCGCTTGTAAGTTTCAAGCGCACGCTGATTTCCTGTGCTTTAGCACTGATAACAAGATTGATGTCATGTGAAATCTTGTCGACTTCGACTTCGTCTTCACCGCTCAAGTGAATGGTGGGCTGGCGGTCCTCCAGTCGCTGAAAACCGCGTTGAATCTGGAGATATGGTCGACTCGTCACAAGGAATTTCAAAGTAGGCTTGCTGTCCTTCTCACAGAGTTGGACCAACGCCTCGGCCAACTGCTCTCGACCGGCATCTTCGCATTCATCTAGAGCATCGAGAACGCAGAAAATCTCCCCAGAGTCTTTGCGTGCCACGCTAGTGAGGACATCCCAAAGACAGGAGAAGGAGGCCAGGAGTTGACCGTCTTTTTCGAACTTTTCAACGACTTGGTCAGAGAGAAGAGCAGGCCTGTGGAGGAAGAGTTGGTGCAAGAGGCAGCGTAAGGCGCTCTCTATATTCCTCTGGTCTTCGAAATCGTCTCGGAAGAAGAAATAGCATATCGCTCGTCCGCTTTTCATCGGAAGGATGTTGTCCACCAGGTGCTTTGCCAGAACGGATTTTCCGCACCCGGGATCTGCAGACACCCAAAGCAAGCATGATGTGTTGCAGGCTTGCCAATGTTGGAAGCGTTGATGATTTGTGAACCACTCGCAAGTTCTGTCTACCCTCTCTGGATTCCTGTCCTTGCGGTCCTTGTACGGCAAGGTAGGGAGCTCCTTGAGAATCTTTGTTCTTTTCGCATCTTGGGCGAATGCTGAATTGATCACGGTCAGGATAGAAACGCACCGCGATTCGACAATGCTTACTGTGCGTTGCTTGATCCGCCCGACTTCTATCCCGAATAACAGCGTTTTGTAGTTCTCCGTAGCTCCTCAGCGCTTTGTTTATCTCGGCCTGGCCAATATACTCGACCCTCTCCGATGATGTACCGCTACTGTCTAGTTGTCGGCTGGCATTGCGATAGCCTTCTTCGATCCTTCCGATGTATGCGTGTTGGTCTGGGTGGATTTGCTTCAGAAGACTGAACAAAAGCTTGTGTAGGTTGGCTTTCTCTGACGAGTTGAGCTTCAGGACAAAATCGAAACCATTGAGGAATGGCAGGTATGTCATGGGTTTTCCATCAAGTGCGATAGGGATAATGCCGTGGTTAGCCTTGTCGTTCTGGACTCTGATCCCGAGGAAAGCAAGCTCGGTGAGCACATGATGAAAGGCTGCATGATCGAACTGATGTTCCACAGTCTCCTGGATATGGTCAAAGAGCACCTTCCGATCTGAAGACACAGCCTGGCTCTTCTCGTACGACTTTTCGATAGCGTCGATGAGAGTTGAGGTCAAGCTGCCATCGTAGTAGCTTTTCAAAACGCCAGAGCCGCACAGTATAACCTTGTCGACACCAACGATGCTTCTGGAGCCCGAGTTTGGAGCTGGGAGTAGGCAAATTTGGTTCCACAGGATATTCCGGGCAGCATGGAATCCTTCTTCGCGCTTCGAAAAGGGGGGCAGGGGCGCTTTGTCCGAGAGAGTGCGAGACCGAATGATTCCCAACCATTCGATAAGAAGACGGACATGCTGAGCGTTAGACGGCTCCGTCTCCGCGTCGTTGTCGTGTGCATAGACAATGAAGGCACTTGGGGATTCCGGACGACCGAATAAGTCTGATTCTGCCATTGCGTCTAGGACTTTGCGAAACAATTTATCAAGCGCTGTTCAAATTGTTACCTTGTGCCCTAGGTCGACAACACTGACAAATGAAACGTGTGACTGAATAAGTCCCTAAGACGTACCATCATCAGCCGATAAGACATCTTTAGCGGCGGAAGAGGACGCATGTACAATGACTGCCATAACGAGCTCTGTAATATCCTGCTATGGCAATGATGAATGGCTGGGGCCTGAGGGCCTGAGGCGGTTCAGAGTTGTAGTGCCTATAGGCTATAGATGCGATCCCAACGTCAGACTCCAGAGCGTGGGCACACTGTCATTCGGAGCTATTGAAAGGTTAGGAACGACATCTGTCAGGAACCACGTTTGAGTCGGGGACAGGATATTTACCATAGTAGTACGGAGTGGTTTCCGTCAACAAATCGGGGATTGAGGAACGTTTCCGCTCAGCTGGAGACTGGAGTGCACCCCTGTGTATATCATAGCCGCGAGGCCCGCGACCACATCCCACGTCCACCGTCCACGTGCCAATTGCTGTCCAGCCCGTCCTTATCATGCTGTATATCCGTCTGATTCAGGCCTAGACGCTCGTATGGCTACTGCACTACCAATATCTCGTCACCCAATAGGCGGCAGGCAGCATGCCGAATTTAGTTAAGCCTGCCACACCATGTAACCTATGGTGTTGCCATGTTGGCATTGTTTGGACTCTGGTGGTGTGTTGCTAATCCCATCTCTACCGCCAACTTTCCCGACCAAGTCTGCTCAGCTACACTAGAGTGATGAGAACTCGGAGACTGGGCACCTAGTCCTCTCTCTCATGATGTCCAAAAATCAGAACACATTGTGCCTTGCGCCCCCTACGGTAGACTGCACAGTGTACACAAGGCAATGGCCCAGCTTGTCGGGTACAGGATTCGCCTACCCGGAACTCGGGGTATCCCGATCACTCCGGTTGCCTTCTCTTTCGGATGGGCAACCTATACATTCTCAAATCTGCTCGCAGCTGCGGGCGACATGAGGCTGATGCTACCAAGCGACTGCCCCTCGACCGCCTCTTGCGGGACCACAAAACCAGGCACGACGTTGACCCGCGACCAGGTGACCTGAATAACACGTGGCAACGGCCATCTTCAAATCATGGTGTTTATCGGCATACCGGGCTCGTGGGATCTGGAAAGTCTTGCGACGGCCATGGTAGTGCCGCGAACAGAGACACGTTGGATATCCCTGCTTCTCGCGATACTGTGGACCTGCCTGCTGATCAGCATCTCGGGTTTCAAAGAGAACACGTGGTTTCTCGTGGGCATAGGAGGTATCGGGATGCTGCAGAACATCTTCGCAGCCGGCACGTCTCGGGCGGCCGGGCGCGTCAAGGATGGCCATGACCGAGTTTTCGCGCGCGCCAACGATCATCGGGAGACGACGAGATTATAAAGATGACCCTGGTGCCGACATCAATGTGGGAAAAGTTACAGAGGAGCTCAGCGACCCGGCTTCCTGGGCATCAGGGAAGCCCACGCTGACACCAAGCGCCGAAGCCACTCTAGCTGAAGCCAAGAAGATGCCGCAATGGCTCGCCACGATGTCAA
The DNA here is from genome assembly GCA_022414665.1 of Arthrinium puccinioides. NCBI lineage: Eukaryota > Fungi > Ascomycota > Sordariomycetes > Amphisphaeriales > Apiosporaceae > Arthrinium > Arthrinium puccinioides. The sequence goes on along the minus strand of JAIUNF010000003.1, from coordinate 4,720,902 downwards.
AAGAAGACGGAACTCCGAGCTGGTTGGAGCCTCTCAAGCCAGAGCAAACCCACCAAGCTGGGACTTCTTATACCGGTACGCGGCACGATATCATATACGCCGTAGGTGTCCACGGTGCATTGATCGAGCTCGAGAAATGGGTACCTACAGCCGGGCTGGCCATGGTCCAGATGTTCTTCCCGGGCGGCCTGAAATATACCGATGAAAGCATACGGGACAATGTGCACAAAAAGTTCTGGCAAGAAGCTTACCATACACGATCGATTCGGAAGCGGGCCGAGGAGAAGAGGAGGGCCGAAGAGAGAAAAACACGAGCCCCAGCGCACGTGTGACTATAACTTGAATACAGCTACATGTCAGCCTTTGGTATATCGCAGGTTCGTCTGCGTACGCTGAACCGCGTTACCTAGTGCTTCTGCGTCCAACACGCCGCTTTTTGGACTTGACACGACTCTCGTTGGTGCATGGATATACCTACGTGATGATCTGTTCTCGTCCTGGCCCACCTCTGCTCGGATGGAAAGACGGCGACAACAAGGCTGCGCAGCAGGCAACATTGCCCGCCTGGAGAAGTTGGATGGCAGATAGCGCATCATCGACTCCAATGCAGGGTCGTAGTCAAGGTTGCGCAGTGGAGATCCTTCATGTGACTGTTTGCGCTCGGGAGTTGTGCCCCTATTTAAAACACCATAGTCAGTTAGTCACTAGATAGGTCGTTCTTAACTTCTTCAACCCAATTCAGTACTGTGCTGCAATAGCAAATTGAAACTAGATCCGGCTTTACAGCAAGTGTTCCGCTTAACCCACAATACATGTTCCACCTGCTGGAACCATCAGTACTCGAATTTCTGGCCGACAAGCTCCTCGCTCAACTTCCACAGCCTCTCTGCCTCCACGGTGCTCGTCGCCCACGGCTTTAGCGTCTGCACCCAGGGGTCCGCGACGTTGCAGTCCTCGAAGTAGCTGCCGTTGTGATCTGTCGCACATAAGTAACTACTTCTAGAGAACATTTCGTAACAGACATGGTTCGTACCTTTGAGTTCAGGCGCAAAGGCCGTATAAACGTGAGTCGCCACGCCTTGGTCGGATGTTTTCCAGTTGAACTCGGCCCAGCCTTCCTTGTTGCCAAGCATCCGGTCGACGTCCCCTAAAAGAGAGGTTAATTAGGTACCATGTAGACGACTTGCTCCTCCAAGTCAAGCTACTCACGCATTCCACCAAAACTGGCAGTAGTAAAGTCCACGTGGCTGCCCAGGTTGGTGTTGATGACACCGGGGTGAAGACTGTAGGACTCAAGACGGCGCTTGCCTAGCTTCTCGGCCAGTGACAGCGAAAATAGCATATTAGCAGTCTTTGACTGCCCATATGCTTGCCATTTATTATAAGTTTCGCCATCCTGAAGATGACCTAGGTTAGTGTTTGATGACCGCCTCGTAAAGAGATAGAGATGACATACCCGAAAGTTGTAGTCGTCCCATCGTATAGCCCCGAGCCGGTGGCCGTCACTGCTCACGTTGACCACACGCGGCGAGCTGGCCGCCAGCATCTTATCGGCAACGAGGTTGGTGAACAGGAAGTGGCCGAGGTGGTTCGTCGCGAACTGGCTCTCGTAGCCGTCGGGCGTCAGCTTGAAGTCGACGGCCATGATTCCGGCATTGTTGACCAGCACGTCGATGGCCGGCACATCGGCCCATGACATGACAACTTTGGCGGCCTCTCTCACGGCCGAGAGAGAGCCGAGGTCCAGCTCAAGTACGCGGGTCTGGACATGTGCATGAGCGGCCCGGATTGTAGCCGCCGTCTGCTCTGCCTTGCTCGGGTTCCGGGCTGCGAGGATGAGGAGGGCGGGCTCGCCCTTGGCTACAGCTTCGGCAAAGGTAGCACCTAGGCCGCCAGGCGAGACGCCGGTGGTCAATATGACCTTGCCCTTGATTTGTGATGCAAGATCCGACGCGACGGCGCTAGCAGTGGTTGTCGCATCGTAGTTGGACGGCATATTTTCAGCAGGCAATGCAGGAGCAGCAGGACCGTATACCGTACGGAGTAGTATAGGAGCGAGGAACTTGGCGTTGAAGTAGGGTGTGCAGCAAGCGTGAGTTGGAACGAAGGCAGCGATGCTGAATCTGAATGACAGAGAAGAGGAGCAAGACGCCCGAGCCGTGGTTAACTCGGCGGTTTATTATACTCGGCGTAGGCGGCTGCATCACAGTAGCCTACAGTGAGGGGAAATAAGTCCGTTACAGCCGAAAGAAAGTTGTACACGCCGACATTTTCAATCTAACTTGATTACCTTTAACCAACTACCATGACCGTAGTTAATTAACTTACACCTCCGTAGCAGCTAAAACCCAGTAAATTTGAGCTAGCAGTAGTCTTCGGCATTAGTCTAAAGTCCGGTCTAAGTGCGCAGGTACGTTCCTTAAGCAGCGTTGAGCAGCACCACCTTGGCCTTCAATTCTTTCAACTGGATCTCATCTTTATCTTTTCTCACCTGGAAAGGGTGATTCTTCCAAACCCGAGCCCGCCATCCTCACCGTGAACGATCCGCCTCCACAATCGTCAGCTAGATACGTTGCAAAGAACCTGCTCTTCCCACAAGTCGAGGAGCCGATGCCTCCATCTCTCAGGCCCGCTCAGAAAAACCACGTAGCAAGGCCTGCGGGTTGATCGGTCGACCCAGGAACTCCTCCATCATTTGCATCTCATCCCGGCTCCCACCAGACTCGAGGATACCGCGTCGATACCTGTCCCAGATGCCTTTGTCGCGGGGGTCTTGGACAAACGTCGACTCAAACAAGTCTGCAGCAAAAACATGGGCACTATGTATTTCCGAGTTTGCCTCATGATCAGCTTCCAGGAAACTCAACAAGTCGGGGATGGGGACGGCCTTCGCCTACGCACCTAAGATAGGAGTAATAGCCCGCATCGTAACCGGCCATGATATGCCCAAAGTCGGTTTGACCAGAGCCGCGATCCTCAGGTTCAGGTTCTTGCAAGAGCGTCAATCGCGTGTACAAGCTATCAAATAGCCGCGTCTCGTCCATGCTGGTACATTCTTCATGGCTCTGAACATGATGTATCGCCATGTCAAAATGAGCGAGCGCGCTGATTCGAAGAGGGGCTGGGGGTTAGTCTTGAGAACTATAAGATAGGTACGTTATACGTGATACGCACAGTTGACGCAAATACCACAAGGCCCGGTTTTGGTTGCGGCTCTGGATTATACCCTCCAGAAGCTTATCAGGGCATTTCTCAGCTGGCAGAGCCATTCCAGGGTGAGTATTCTGCCAAGCTTCTAGATACTTCGGATCAAGACGACTGTAATGACAGCTCATACGCCGTAACTCGTCCTTCATCCAGCACCAGTTTTCCAACATGATACTGGGCGCCTCCACGAAGTCGGCCGGAGCTCGGTGGCCGTGGAACGCAACGTACGAGGTTCTGGACACCAGATCGTGGATTCCATGACCCAACTCTAGAGGAAGGTGTCTTAATACTGGTTCTTCGAGGGTTGGGGTCGTCCGCGGTTTCCACCAAAGTGCGTTGCAACGTACCATGGAATAGAGTGACGAGTTCATGGTGCTTCAGTAAAGCGCAGCCGGACGAAGTAGTTGGTGTAAAGCTGCACATAAGTATCGTAGCTGGATACACTCTGCTGCCATCGTCCTTGGCATACCCCTAGATAAGGTACGTTGTCATTAGCACCATACAGCCAATGTTATTCAACCAGTGCCAGACTTACACATTGAAGGTTGACATTCTGGTTACCTCGGTACTTGTTAGGTCTTGATAGTAGGTCTGCGTACAGGTAGCCAACGAAAGCACCCTTTATGCCGTTTGTGTCGTCCCAGACACTCCAGGCCATGATATCTTCGTGCCATTTGTTCTCTTCCGGAAGACTTGATAATCTTTCAAATCGCAGTTGCAGGAACGATGAAAAGATATCCAGCATAGCAACGACAGTGTAGTGCAGCGGGAAGTACTCGGATATCTCGGTGTGATCCAATCCAAGATTCTCTTCTGAGAGCCTCGCGTAGTAGCTGTACTCCCATGGCAACATAGATTCGGCAGATGTATGCGTACCGGTATTACCGAGGTGCGCACGCTTCAGTGCAAGTAAACCGTCCATCTCTGTCCTGCCTCGAGGGATAAGGACTTCTTCGAGGGTGTCCAAGAGAGATAGGACGCGATCCGGCGTCTTTGCCACTCGCTTCTCTACCCCAAATGCTGCGTGACTCGGGTAGCCAAGCAGGCGAGCGTTTGCGTCCCTGAGAATGATAGTCTCCTTCAATATGCCCACGTTCTGGGGCACTTTCTTTCGGTTGGCCACCCAGAGAGTCTTTCGTGTGATCGGGTTATGCGCGTACTTCATGACCATTTCAAAGTCCTCGCGCCTGAAACTGACGCGCCTCATGTCGTCTCCGGGAAACAGGTCCATGGCGTGTTTGGGTAACCCTTCGAGGTCTTCTCGCCGAAACGAGACAGCTCCATCCTCGTCTCTGAGATTCTGATGATACTGGCGCTGCAATTCTTGAATATGTAGCCGGGTCTGAGCGTACTTCTCAATCTGTTCTGAGTTAAGCACCCCATGACCCGACCGTCGAAATTCAAGGAACAGTTTTTGAAGATACTTGGCTGCCTCCGAGGGGAGCGGCTCTGACTTGTCCCTGACGGCCTTGACAACCAGGTAGAGATCTTCTCTCGCCGTAAACTCGGATTCGCATTCCCTCCAGAGTCTGCATGCTTCTTCGGACGCTTCTCGGGCATCTTCTTCAGTGGCAGCGTAACGCAGCATGGCGATGACGCCCATCTCTCCCTGGGTCCGATTCTCGACATCGATGAGAGGCTTGATGGCGTTCAAAAAACATGCCTCGGAGGGTTGGATATTTCGTGCGACTTCGTCACGAGTCGAACGCAGATCAGCTACAATCTTCTTCATTGTTGGCAAGATCTGGTCGGATGGCATGATCCAAGGAAGCGCCTGAGGGAGTGTGTTGGTTTCCATGTTGAGTTCGAGATAGCTTCGGTAGTTGGGTGTCTAGAAAGATATACAAGACTGGAGATCGTAGTTCTCTGTTCTAGGCTACCTCGGGGTTCTTATACCGGTAGAACTTGATGCCAAAATCATGGCAGGATCCCTCAATCGTGTACCCCGCTCATGACCTTGGTTCCCCTCCCATATCGACCAAATACCTCCTACCTTTGGTAGGTATAACTAGAAACAGAAGCTGCTTGCGGCGTCTGGGTAATCATGTCTAGTACATCGTACGTAAAAATGAATTTCCAGTAACCACGTGATATGTAAGCTATATATAAGCGTGTACTTTTAGTTATAAAACCCCGTTTGTAGTTTCTTCCAATCCAATATTTTATATATCAGTCGGACAAACATCCCAAGTTTGTCAGGTCAAAGTCAATACAAGCATACCCTGCCCTACGCACTACCTTAACTTACTTCTTACTACGCGTTACAACTTACGTTACCGTTATACTTTCGTTCCCCAAGCCAAAGCAGCCTTGACTCTTGGAGGAAGAAAAGGCAATAATTGATTGCAACTCATCGGGAACGAACGACCATGCCGCAATTCAATCTCTCCGTCCTTTCCTTCACGCCTCCAACACTCCCCGCCCGACCAGCTGACGCCCCGCCTTCCGCCTTTCGATCTCCGCACATCCCTTCTGTCGCAGCTGCTACCTCCCCGCTATACTTCACCATATCCCTACCCTCGGCCCGCGACAAAGATCCTCTCTATCCGGCCACCCGCTTACAACTATCCTACTTTCACGAAGGCACTGGCGAGATTTTCCCTTCGCAGAGCATTTCGGCCCAGGAGCTAGTCAAGGACGATACCAACGGAGATGAGCACTCGTTCATCGTGCAAGTCCCTCCGAATAAGATCCCTCGCACCAAGGTCAACCATGGAACGACCAGTACGGCCGAGTTGAACGTCTACGCCTGGCGGCACGAGAAGTTGCTCGGGAAGTGGAACATTGGACAGATTGAGAAACTCGGGTTTGAAGGTCTCAAATCGTCCCCACAGGCCATTCTGTCACAGAAGGCCTGGCAAGCAAAACAAGGGACGAGTTGAGCAAGTCGGATTGAACCCTCCAAGTGGTCTTTCGTTCTTAGTGTTTGGGTCGTGGTTAACATGGTTGACGAACAGGCGGTAACTTATTCCCCGCCACGCTGGGGCCGTTGGCGATGGAAGATGTAGCTGACACGGTTGGCCGCAATGGCATTGCACCCTTGCTTGCTCTTTATGACACCCTTTATTATTACATCTGGCGTGGTTAGCTCACCATCTTACTACGACACTGCCATGTTCGCGCTTGCGTAGAGTGTGCCGATGCAAGCCTTGGGACTACCGTCTTGGGTACGGGTGTTGTCAGACTTTAGTAGGTTTCGCGGGAGTAGCTAACATTTGTACATGAACTTGGCTTGCCCGTACATGGCCTAGGGCTTTATCGGTGCACTTGTGCGGGTTCTGCGGGTTCTGTACGGAACGCCAGAGCGCTCAACGTTAACCCCACACTTTGTAACTAACTGGCTAACTAAGTACCACAGCAGGTGACGATCGGGATGAACTAGCGGACACTAACTCGCATCATTTACACCCAGATGCAGCGGCAAGCGCACGATGTCGACTGGAGTAGGAGTAATTATGGATTTATTTCCTCTTTATGTTATTTTGTTCGAAACAAAAACCCAATCCTTACCCGCTCGCTGCCTCTACTCATGACGTACCTAGAGCGTCTCGGAATGTTCGGGTCACTCAGAACCTCTCATCTCCCACGACGGCCTCCATCAGCAATTCTCTGGTAACATCTGCCGGCTTCAACCCAGCCTCCCTCTCCAGGCGGTCCAGCGTCGCCTGCCCGTCGATGCCAAAGGGAACCCAGCCGGCCTTTCACCATCGGCTCAAGACCTCGGCCTGCATCGACATCTCGTCACAGCCCTCGGCCTTGAGCGCGGCAAACCACACCTCGGGTGCGACGGGGCGCAGCGGGTAGCCGTCCAGCCCGTCGCCCAGCAGTCTGGCCAGGTCACGGTAGCTGACGTGCGTTCTGGGCACGACGTGCCAGACCCTGGCGCCGTCCCCGTCATCACCATCATCATCAGTGCGAGTCGTCGCCGTCGACAGCGTCAGGTGCTTGAGCGCCGCGGCGAGGAAGTCGAACGTGATCCAGCTCATGCCGCCGCCGGCGCGCGCGGTGCCAAAGTCGGGCATCAGGCCGGTCCGCAGCGCGCCTAGTAGGATTCGGCGGTTGATGTCAGTCCGTGGGAGGGCGAGGCCCGAATCTGGCGACATGGCGCACATGCTGCTGCGGACGATGGACACGGCCAGACCCATGCGCGCCGCTGCGCCTAGCATCGCCTCGCACGCCCAGCGTACCTTGAGGTATGCCAGGCTGCCGTCCGCCGTGCCGGGTTCGATGTGGCTCACCTCTTTCTCGTCGAGGGCGAACCGCGAAAGTAGTTCGTACTCGCTCGGAGACGAGGGCTCGGGCTGCGGCCGGACAACGGTCGTGTCATGCCAGGACTGGAGGTGCACCGTCGCCCACGTTGACAGGTGGTGCAGAGCCTTGGTGTTGCCGATGCTGCCGCGCGCCAGAGAGATGAGGAACCGTACTACGCCCAGGTTTCCGGCCTTGAGCTTGTTATAGTTGCCGAACAAGGACACGTCCGATGACAGGTTGTAGATGGCATGTACTTCGCTGTCCAGGAGCGCAATGTCCTTTGGCCCGAGACCAAGTGCCGGGTGCTTGAGGTCGCCGGGGAATGCAGTGATGCGGTCGATACAGGCCGGATCGAGGTCGTCGTACAGTTTGTAGTTCTTGAGCGCTGTCAGGACGGTCTGCTTGGCCTCCAGGCCGTCTGCACCCTCCTCCGCAAGACAAATCAGTCTGATGTCAGTCGTTCTCAAAAGGAGGTGCACGAAACAAGCCCCGATAATGGTCGAGGCGCCCGTGAGCGCAATGCATGTGGGTGGCGGTGTTCTCTTGGGCTCGGTGATGGGAATAAAATCCGCAGGGAGAGCCGTCTCGGACCCCAATCAATCCGTCCCAGTCTCTGCTGCGATTCAGGGTCAGAGCCGGCAGACAGGCCGAGTTTCGGCGGCTCGCCTGTGCCGTTTGCACCATATCGCTCACCATTGCTGGCGGCAGCGGCTTGTTGAGCTTGCTCGACAAGTCTCTCCGTTCCTTCTAGAGTCGGTTCAGAGAACATGTCCGCCAGAGAAAGCGTCACGCCAAACTTTTCTAGAATAGCACCTTGAACTTGCATCAGCGCCAGGGAGTGACCACCGACAGAAAAGAAGTCGTCTCCAGGGGTCACCCTCGCCTCGACGCCCGTGGCCTGCCCCCAGATAAGCGATATCTCTCGCTGCAGAGGGCTCAGCGTCACCAACTCATCGCCATTCGCCCTCCTTGCCCCCGTGTTGTCGACGACGGGTGCGGGCCAGTCCGCGATGGCGCGGTAGTCGGTCTTGCCCGAAGCCATGATCGGGAGCTTGGAAACGAGAACGTAGGCGCTGGGCCGCATGTGCGCAGGGAGGACGGGCTGGGGAGAGAATCGGAGGTACCGCCTGACCTCTTCCAGGTCTTGCTCTGTGCCGCCCGCGCCGCCCGAGGAGGAGAGGTAGGCAAGCAGGAGCTCCTCCTCCTTCCGGTAGACGACGGCGACGTCCTGGATGGTAACGGGTAGCAGCCCGTCGGCAGACTCCACGGCCTGCCAGATGGCCCCCTCGATCTCGCTGAGCTCTGTGCGCTGGCCGCGGATCTTGACTTGTCTGTTCCCGCCCACGCGTCCCATGTAGAAGAAGGTGCCGTCGGGGTCGAGGCGGAAACTATCACCGGTATGATAGACTCTGCCATCGAGCGACCCAGGAGACGACGGCAAGGCCTCGACGAACTTGCTTGCCGTCAAGCCCGGCTGGTTGATGTAACCAGCACAGAGAGTCGGGCCGCCGATCAGTAACTCTCCGGGAACGCCGTATGGAACACTGTTTCCCTGCGGATCAACCAGAGAAAACGAAGCAGGGAAGAGAGGTCCCGACAGGGGTGAAGAAGCCAGAGCACAGTCAGCCAGCTCAAGCTTCCGCAGCGAGACACACAGCGTAGCCTCCGAGGGTCCGTAGCCGTTCCACAGAGTAGCGTTCGGGAGTCCGAGGTTGAAAAAGGTCGTCATGGTGCGCTGCGTAATGGCCTCTCCGCCCAGGACCAGCGTGCGCAGCGATGCCCACTCCTGGAGCTTGTGGCTGTTGGGGGACGATGCCATGGCCAGGAACTGCGTGGGCGTGATGGTCAAACTGGATACCCTCTCATCGACGACGAGATCGACCATGAGCGCCGGGGAGTAGATGGCCTCGCGCGGCGCCATCACCAGCGTCGCCCCGCAGCATACGGCACCGTAGATGGACACAAGGGCCATGTCAAAGTTGAGCGAGGATGCCAGGAGGATCCTGTCCTCGGCCGAGGTCCCCAGCAGACCGTGGTACCCTTCGTGCCATAGCTGGACGGCCCCTTGGGTTAGATTGAGCCCCTTTGGTCGTCCAGTACTTCCACTGGTGAAGATACAGCAGAGCGGCTCGTCTGCGCGGATCGGGCTCGATATTGACCTTCTGTCTGGGACGTCGCCGAAGTTGCCGCGCAACTCGTCGAGGCAGAAGATGGCGGACCTCTTCAGCCCGCATTTGATACCACGAGACACGAGTCTGCTGTCGTCGATTAGCATCCTCTGAACGCCTACATCCTCAAAGATGGAGCGCAGACGCTCATCCGGCACGTCGTTGACCGGCAGGTAGGCACACCCCGCGCTGAGAACATTGTAGACGGCAATGACCATGTCGACGCTCGGCTCGCACATGACGGCGATTGTCGCTCCACGTTGGACGCCCCGAGATAAAAGGAAACTAGCCCCCTGGCTGCGGCTACTTCGATCTCGGCGTAGGTGAGGGACCGGGCCTGGTCCACCACCGCCACCTTGCCCGACAGATGCGCAGCGTGGTTCTCCAGATGTTTGTCGAATAGCGAAGCATAGGCCCTTTCGATTCTCTCTTTATTGACCGCAGGACGGAGATGCGACGCCATTCGTGCCATATCACGGGGCGAGAGCAGCTGCGATTCGCCCAACGGCCTCTGACCGGCAGTCTCGAGGACATCCTGAATCAAGTTCTGGTACAGGTCGGAAAAGAGGATCATACCCTGCGAGTCGTAGATGGCGTCGTCAAATTCAATGGATAGCTCCAAAGTGCCATCCTGGGTCTCCTCGATGTCGACACTAAAGCCAGACTGGCTGCGGGCATATGGCTGCCCCTTGGACCGCAGCGTCAGCCGCTCGAGATCGGCCTGGTACTCGCCGTCGGCGCACTCGAACACGTCGAGGTGGAAAGTGGAAGCAGCAACAACGATCTGCTGGGGTCCGCACTCTCGACGATCTTGGACCGCAGTACCTCGTGCCTCATCGTCAATGTCTTCCAGGCCTTCTCTAGTAGCACGGCGTCGGCCTTCCCCTCGATGTGGCACACGAGAAGGAGATTGAGCGCCGTCTTGTCGGCCAGGTACCGATGGAGGAACCATAGCCGGCTTTGGGAACGGGACAATGGTCGAAATACCACTTCTCCGTGGTGTATCGGATCCGGAATGACGCTGTGGTTTGCCTGCCGGAGGTCTAGCGATGCTTTGGAGACCAAGTCGTTAATCGATCGGCTGCCGAGAACGTCAAATACCGAGATTTCTAGCCCAAGTTCTTGCACAATGTTAGCTGATACCCAAACGTGGGACGTTTAACGGGAAACACTTGCCTTTGAAAAACCAGTATCGACATGCTACTGCGTTCAGGGAGTCGAGGCCATATGCTGCGATGGGGGAGGACGGGTCGAACAAGGTCGCGCTGTACCCGAGAATGCTAGAAAGGCAATGTAGGAACGAGGCAAGAAGCAGCTCGTGCGCGTCGTCTTCTCCGAGTGCGTGGAGTTTTTCCAAGAGGGTCATATCAGCAGCCTCGGTCCCGGACCCGAGGGTGTGATTCAGTATCAACCCGAACTCAGGAAACTCGGCCCAGAAGACCTGGGTCTGGGAATCCTTGGCCTTCAGCTTGCCGTCGACCGTCGAGAACATCTGTAGGCCAGACTTGATGACGGCCCGGCCCGAGAGGCGGGACTCCTGGACGGCGGCCTCGGTGAGCTTGTAGAGGTCGTTGCGATCCGCCACAAGATAGCCGGCGTTGTCCATGTACGCGAGGAGTGCGTCTTGGTTCTGGAGGACGCCGAAGCCTTTGAGGGCAGGTACCAGTAACGAGACAGCGGTCAGGCCTAGTGAGCGACGGTACACGGCGAGCTGGTTCAGGAACGAATTGCCGGTGGAATAGCTGGCCTGCATGCGACTCCCGATCATGGTGACGCAAGATGAGAAGAGAATGAAGAAGTCCAGCTCATCCTCCAGCGTAGCCTGATGTAGGTTCCACGACGTCTTGATCTTGGCCTGTAGCGGGGCGTTCCATTGCTTGCCCGTCATCGTCGCCACGGGAGAGTCGTCGAGGAGGATGGCCAAGTTGATGCATCCGAGGATACGGTGATTGTTCCGTACTTCCTGTAAGGCTCGACTCAGCTCTTCCGGGCACATGGCATCGCCCCGGAGGACCTGCAGGCGTCCCCCGAGCGACTTGGCCTCCTCCGTGACCTCTCGAGCGTTCTTCGCGTCGAGACCATTTCTGCTGACAGTCGCGACGTGCTTGGCGCCGTTTTTTATCATCCACATGATCAGCTCTCTCCCCACACCTCCAAGCCCGCCGAGCAGTACGTACGCCCCATCACCGCGAAACAATACGTCGGGTTTCGAGTAGGCGATCAGAGCCCTCGTGGGCACAAGGGAGGGCGGGTGGAGCAACACCCGCGACACGGATGTATCAGGGCCGTAGAGGTCAGTCGCAAAGGCGGCTGTGTACTGGTCGATGGGGTATAGCTTGAGGTGTATGGCGTCGCCGGGTGCCAGTGGCGAGACCGTGTGGGTTTCGTCAAGCGTCGGTAACCCATATCTCCCCAGCAGCGTCCGCATCACGATGAGCCGGCCATTGGATACCAACCCCCTGCCGGGGTCGTATGTGATTTCCATGTCGTGCTTCTCTCCGACAACCGGCGCCTCGTGCTGTGTTGCGACGTGCGATATGGCTTCCCGTAGAGCACCTTGGACGCCACATACTCGGACCTTGTCTCCCTTTCGTACACGGCCTGCATACACGAGCATGCAAACGGCCATGGCATGATTTGCGTAGCGAACTAGATCTTCTGCCACATTGCCTTGTGCTTCGAGCCGGGTCACCCGGTCGACAGGAACTATCAGGTGTGAGGTATGCGCACCAGTGTGCCACCCAAAGACTCTGTCCCCCGCAGAGAAGACCGTTCCGTAGTTCGCGGAAACCCTCCCGACGAAAAAGAGTCCGAGGTCCGAATGTGTATAAGGCTGGATCGAACCAAGGTTGAGGCCGTCTTCGTAGTCGACCAGAGAGGCCTCGACAGCTACTCGAACGCCCTCGGAACCCGGCTTCCACGCGGTGCCATTGGCACATGGGTCTGTCAGCAGGCTTACTTGGCCGGGCGTCTCACACGAGACGTGGTATCTGACCGAAGCGCCGGATAGAGACGTGACGTGAGTACCGGCGGGGTCAGCCCGACGGAAGCGGAGAGTTCGTCATCTGGCGTATGTCTGAGAGCATGGATCACTCCCTGGTTGTCGACGAGCTCGACCTCCTTCTCCGCCGACAGCATGGCATCGTATACCCGTCGACAGGTTGCGCCGATCCGTCCCATGTCGTGCTCGTCACGGACGAGGAGACTGACGGCCGTGAGTGTCGGGTGCTCGGTACACAGCGTGCGGACAAAGCTAGCGGCCACCCCGTTGAAGGGATCGAGGGCGTTCTGGCAGGACACCCAGAGGAGCTTCCGTAGATGCGGCAGCAGGGATTGCACCCAAGGCAGCAGGGTGACGCCTGGGACATCCACGAGCAATGATCTCTCGCCGCAATCGAGCACGACGACGTCGTACGCCTGGTTCGAAGGCGCCGAGGCAATACCTTGCGCGTACGTGCCGTCGAACGCCTCGTCGAACGTGATGGTCTCAACATTGGCGCCGAAGCCCAGGATGGAAGCATCGACAGTTCCTGGTAGAAACATCTTTACAGGGACAGCTGGCTCGGATGTGTCGAGGGGAAGTATAGGCCTTCCCAGGAGCCACTCACACCCCGAAGGCGTTTGAACCGCCCGACTCAGGACGGAGACGGAATCCAAGCTGATCGGCTCCGCGTCTGGGTCCTCGGGTGTGATGCATACCAAGCCGCCTCGCTGCAGCTGGCTGGTATACTTCTCGACAACCGACCACGGATCAAAAAGGAGGTGGAACCTGTGTCCCCGATCAAAGTCCCCAACCGCTCGGACACGGGCGGACTCGGGGCCATGGTACTCCCCGAGTACGGTGGCCGAGCGAAAGCGCGGCCGCTCGTACGGACTAGTGCCGGGCAGGGATGAGAGGTCCGCAGCGACGTCTCCTTCTTGAATACCCGCTAGGCCGATATCCGCCATGGGCCATTTATGCGTTATGAGCTCGAGCACTCTGTGTAGTCCCAAAGGGCCTAGGTCGTCGCAGTAGGTGATGTCCGGCATCCACTTGGGCCGGAAGAATAGCGAGCTCAACGGTGGGCTGCGGCGCAGCTCCTCGCCCTCAGCTACGTATCTGGCCCCGTGTAGGTGCAACGGGGACCGCCTCTGAGGGATTGTCCCTGCTAAGATGGCCGTGAACCAGAGCTCCATGGTTGTGCGGCGCGTCGCATCGGAGGCTGAGGACGCTTGATCCTTGCCGATCTCGACCCGGCGTGAAGCGGATAACGTCGACGGTCGTCAGCCTGAACTTCCTCGGGGTGCCGGAGCTGAGGAGCATGGACTGCGGTAGGCTGAGGATGGCATCCAGTGCCAAGGGGTCGATCTGATACTGCGCATTGCCCCCAGGTACAGCACCAGTGGCGCGACGGGCGGTATACCTGAGCTCGTCCACGCCGTGAAGTTTGGGTAATGGAAACGTCTCGGCAAAAGCTTCCATGCTCTCTTCTTCGGGGATCGGAGTGGCCTCGAAAGCTTCGATATCCGGAGAAGTGTGCAGTACCACGCCTAGAAGAGCGTCAGTCGGTGGTATTTCAAGTTCAATGCAGCGTGGATTTCCCTACCAGAAACCATTTTCTGCCAGCCGAGTCCCTCGCTCTTGCAACTCGCATAGACGCAGAGGTTGGACCAGCCCATCTCGTCATCATAGTCTAGGTGAGTATCGAACTCAACCGTTGTCTCTTCCGACTTGAAGACGGCAGATGGGAGGTCATTGTGGAAAATGAAGTCTTTTAAAGTAATTGTCTCGCCATCTCCCAGTTCAGCCTGCTTCGCGGCCTCGAGGGCGATGAGGACGAAGATGGCGGGGGAGAGTATCGATGTATGTTCTCTTGCCTGCGAAGCGTCAAGAATTGTCCTAGGAGAGTCAGGGGATCTGCCAAAACGTACCAGCATCTCCTTGAGCCAAGTGACTTGACTTGACATCAAAAGGTTCCTCCACGATCGGGAAAGGGGGTTCCGTACGGGGGTTGATCGACCCGAGCAGCTCGTGGCGTGGATGCGGGCGGTGTCTGTGGTTCCAACTCAGCTCGGTTTCGGCCCAGAAAGACCTCGTGTGATCCCAGGAATACTTGGGAATGTCGGTCAAAACATTGCCAGGAGCATGAGAGACGATGCCGTCCGCCCCCACCGTGTCCGAGGCGTTCACGACATTACAGTCTATACCCACACCCGATGTAATCATGCGCGATGCTGTCTGAAGAAGCGAGATAAAATCCGGCTGGCCGCGACTGCAAGAGAAAAAGTAAGGGAGTTGGTCGAGCTTCAGACTGGCCAGGATGTCTTCAATCGGACCCTTCAAAGCCGGGTGTGGGCCGATCTCCAAAACGGCGTCTACCTCGAATACGGCCGTGTTCGTGCCCATGAACCTGTCGAGCGGGATCCCGGCGTTCTCGACGGCCTCGTAGGTGACTTCCAGCAGCATGCGCTGCTGGGGATCTATGGAGCTGGCCTCGACGGGCGGAATGGCGAAGAAGGCGTTGTCGAACCTGTCCACCTCGCCGTCGATGAAGTACCCCGAGTCGACGTTCGTCAGGCCCTTCTTGGGCCCCCCTCGGGGCTGTAGTAGTCGGAAAACCTCGGGTTCTCTCTCTGCACGTTCTTTGACGACGCGAGGTTTTCCCACAGGCGGGCGGTCGAGTCCGCCCCCGCCACTCGGCATGCCATGCCGATGATGGCTACGGGCATTGTGTCCTGTTGTTCCCCCATGGTGTTCAGCTATGTACGGTAAATATCTAGATGCTATAGAACCAAGAGAATGTGTAAGATGTAAGTAGTTCAACGAGGAAACCGCCGAACTAAATATACGCGATGCAAAGTATAGAGTGAGGCCCCCGTTGGGCTCAGGGTATACTCCGATTGAAATACCTTGTGTATGGAGCCGCCAGGGTCATTGGGAGTACCATGCAACTCTAGAGCTGGATACCTACACATAATGCATACTCTGACACAAGGGTCCTGCCAGTGATCGGGGTATGCTCTGAGCTAACCACCTCAAGCAGGTCTTTCCAGGGAACAATAATCATCGCGTAACGCGGAACCGAGTACTTACGATGTCGATGCAGCGGAGCCTCTTTCGTCGGGCTCGCGGTGTAAGCTGAGCTAATCACTCAGACCGCATGAAGAGAGCTGCCAGGCTCCCGCTCTCTGGAAGGATCCTGGCGGCACGATTTGATTTGCACTTGCTCCTCATGACACCATTACCACATGGCGTGATTAGCACACCATCGTACTACGATACGGCTGTGTTCGGTCTTCGTAGAGTGCCCCAATGTAAGCCTTAACATAGCCTTGGACTATCGTCTTGAGGATCGGTAGGGGGTTGTCAGACTTTAGTAGGTATCGTGAGGAATAACTAGGAATACATGTACGGAATACATGTAATGTACTTGGGGTACCTGTGTGGGTTCTGCGGGCTCTAGGGGTTCTACAGGGTAGGGTACGAGAAGTTGAGAATGTGGTTACCCACAACGGCGCGATTTCGCCTCTTTCGGGGTGTTGCAGGCGCCACGCCGCCGCCGCCACCACGTTGCGGTCATCAAAGCTTCAAATGTCCACTGTGCAGTAGAGTGATGACCCGCCACGCCACATGAGCGGCCTGAGACGCATAGGAACTGATTCAGTACTTGCATACTTTGGACAATCTGGCCGACGGCGAACAGCCGGAGAAGATCTCCGATGACCACTCGCCATACATAGTTGGTAGTAGGCAGTACTCGGCGTCAGGTTTCTATCCTAGTCGCCGACTGCGTACGTCAAGATAGAGAGTGCCAAAGACTAGTATCTGAGTATTTATAGGCGGGCGAGAAGAACGACGGGGGTGGGCAGGGGGTGTGCATGAACATGGTCCAGGGTGCCTTGGCGAAAGCTTGCCCCCCTCAATCCTCACTCATTACTCCGTACTTCGTACTACGTAGTACTTACCAAGTACTCCTGTCGCTAGCCCACTCTTCGTCCCGCGGTACGTACGTACCATGTACTTGCTCCTTTTCCTCCCCCGTCCAGCGTCACTGCGTCAGCATGCAATGGTGGGGAGATGGTTCGACCCGTTCGTTGCACACAGCACACAACACACACTTATACCATGTTACCTCGACCAGACAGAGTACTAGGACGCTTATGTGACCTTCAGAGGGGATGCACAGCTGGGAAAAGAAAACGAAAACCACCTTTGTTTAACCAAGTTACCAAGCTATTCAACGTCTTCTTTTCCGTCTGTAAGGTGTCCTCGCCAACCCAAACACATCAAAATGGCATTTCCTGACCAACGCGTGCCGAGTCTCGATGCAAGAAAGAACATCATCATAATCTCGCTCATCGTACTCGCAGAGCCCATCTCGTCCACCGTCTTGTTGCCATTTGTCTACTTCATGGTCAAGGGATTTGGGTATGAAGGAAGCGAGATAGGATCTCGTGCGGGTCTCATCAGTCTGTCAACCGAAGCCCCTCGGCTGTCTTGAGCAGTGGCACATTCCAAGGACGAGTATTGACACATCGAATATTCACAGCCTCTGTTTTTTCGTGGTCCAGATATTTTCGACCCCCGTCTGGAGTCTTCTTTCCGATCGGCTGGGCCGGAAGCCGTGTCTCATACTGGGTCTGTTGGGCACATCGACGACGATGATCGCCTTTGGCATGGCGCCGAGTCTCCCCTTGGGCCATCATCTCGCGCTCGCTGTGTGGCTTGATGGACGGGAACTGTCCCATTGCGCGGACCGTGGTGGGCGAGCTTTCGGAAGCTACCGGGATGAACAAGGCAAAGGCTTTCAGTATCTTTGGATTCCGTCTCGCTGCAGGATGGACCAGTAAGCTCCTGGTTTTTTGAGAGAGTTTTTCGAGCTCGTTTGCTGCACATGGGTGCCAGCTCACTCGTTCGCAGTTGGTCCACTGATAGGAGGCACGCTCGCGAATCCTGCGACGTACTTGGGGATCCGGGGTCCCCACGACGTGTTTCTAACGTACCCGTGGCTCCTACCGTGCCTCTTCATCGCGGCGTATAATGTCCTCGTTGCCATTATCGCACATATTTATATGGACGAGACATCGGTGCTCGCCTTGAGGTTACCGGTGGAAAACAAACATCATAACGAGGCGGATCCTCTCCTTTCCGTGCCGGATCGGGCTGCCGAGGTCATGGTACAGGAATCCGACGTGTCGCGGATAGAAGCGCCAGTCACGACAGTCAATTTCCGGAAAGTGCAAGACCTGACCATGTTGACAGCGATGTGAGTAGTGACGTTTTCCCCAAAAGAATATGGCACCTGACCAAGAGAGTCCCCGACTAGATGCTACTTTGTTCACATCATCTGTTTCGACGAGCTCTTCCCACTCTTCGCAGCATCGAGCCTGAAAGATGGCATCGGTCTCTCCTTCGAGCCCCAAAAGATCGCACGCGCGCTCCTGTTCGCGGGTCCTGCCATGTTCGGCTCCCTGCTCGTATTCAGTAGGTTGCACGCACGATACGGCTCGCGCGCGCTGTACCGGTCGACCGCCGCCGTCTTCGCCGTAGTCTACCCACTCTTCTCCCTCTTACCCTCCCTCGCCGGCCACGTCGGTGGCGGAGGTGGGCTTGTCCTGTGGGGCGCGCTCGCTCTCTTGTTCGTGATCAGGTACGCCTGCGTGGTCGTCGGGCTGGCCAGCGTCCAGATCATGTTCAACGATGCGGCCACCCCGTCGGAGCGCGCGTTCCTCAACGGGCTGGCCCAGTCCGTCGGGTCCCTGGCGCGGGCGATTGGGCCCGCGCTCGGTGGCAGCACCTGGTCGTGGAGTATTAGCAACGGGCTTCCACCGCCGCTCGATTACCATGCTACGGTAGGTGACCTGATACGTTTATTTCTCTCCATACTAACCATGGCCCTAGTTCCTCTTGCTGTCCGTGCTGGGCATGTTGCAATACATTTCTACGCGCGGCATTTCTCCTGATGACGCGGTGGAAAAGGCCAAGGTGGCACTTTTGACGGTCAAAGGGCGGATTTGTGTATAATGTACAGGCTGGTTGGTTGTCCATCTTGCCCAGTTGTGACCGAGGTGTTTCATCGCCAGATATTGTAAAGCTTGCTTCACTCATTCACGGCTTTTTAACACGGAGAATTATGTGTTATAATCGAACTTGAATGTCTTAACAGGCTTGTACACGAACTGGTTACCATCTTAATTCCCATATTTGCGAGTGGCTGTCGAACAAGTCTAAACCTGACCTGTACATTGCTACTCTTATCTGTACACTATTTGAACTTCTAGTCATGTTAACTAATAGAAAGCTGGATCTCATGATCCCACTCTGGACCTTCCAAATCCCACTGTCGAACGATTCGTGCATATCAGCCTCCTCCCTAAAACGACTGAATACTCAAGTACCAAGTACCTTCTGTCGCCAAGTACCCAAGTGTCTCGATCGACTAGGGTCCATGTCAAGTACCCAAGTACCGATTTGTTAGCGGCGGGCGGGTAGCTAGCGGCGGCATTAGCGTCGGGGACCCTTGCTTAGCGGCGGCGCCGTTCTATCCCTGTTTTATTATACCTTGCATTTCTGTAAGCTGCATTTCTAACGGTTTACATGTCGGCGCAGCGGCGCAATCTTCACTGCATTCATTGTGCCCATTGCCCAAGAGTGCAGATTCTAGAGCAGAACTGCCACCTACCCTTGCTGAATACCTTGCGCCGACGGTACATGATACGTCCCGCGTCTAGGGGCTCTTCATTTCCCGCCCTAGGGTCAGTTTGTCAGAATAGGATGAAATGGCTGTTCCGAGTCGGAGTCGGGCGGACGTTGGCTAGAGAGGTCGTCGGTTGGCCGTTTCCCTGTCCAGTCTCTCAGATGTCCGAGTACAACCTCTTTGGTTTTAATCTCTGAAGTTTTGTCCGTTCCATCCATCCTTCTCGGTCTCATCAACCGATAGCCTGATCCTTCCATTCCCCCTAGTCAGTGACCAGTCTACTATCTACACGTCGCCATGGAGGAGAACAAGCCCACAGGCGAGGCACCATCATCGTCTGTCACCATGTCGGATGTGCCTCATATTCTCGAAGCGCCGCGCCGTTCGAAGCCGGGTGAAAAGGTTGGCCTGACTGTTGCCCAGTTCTGGGTTGTCTGTATCGGGTATGTCTCCCCTTGACCGGCGAGTATACGGAAGTAGATGCTGATCGTTTCGCAGTCTGAATTCGGGCATGTTGCTAACCGCCCTCGACTTCAACATCGTCGCCACGGCTGTTCCCATCATCTCTTCCGAGTTCAACAACTACTCGAATTCGGCATGGCTCGGCACAGCCTTTCTCATCACCTTCGCCCTCAGTCAGCCCATTGCCGCCAAGCTCGGCGACACCTTTGGCCGCAAACACGTCTTCTTGGCCGGCACCGTCGTGTTCTTCATCGGTAGCGCTCTGTGCGGTTGGGCAGTCAGCATGGACATGCTCATCTGGGCCCGCGCCGTGCAGGGACTCGGCGCCGGCATCATCTACGTCCTGACCAACGTCATCATCACCGATCTCGTCGACCTCCAAGAGGTCGGGAAGTTCATGGCCATCACCGGCATCGTCTGGGCCCTCGCCGACGTGGCCGGCCCGTTGCTCGGCGGCGTCTTTTCGCAGTACGCGACGTGGCGGTGGTGCTTCTGGATCAACCTGATCATCTGCCCCATCAGCTTTGGCGTCGTCATGTTCACTCTCCGCCTCCCGGCGCCCAGCGTCAGTCTGAAATCGAAGATCCAGACCTTTGATTACGCCGGCACCATTGCCATCTCCGGTGCCACCACGGCCCTGAACATGGGTCTGTCCTGGGGCGGCCATGTGTTCCCGTGGAACGACAGCAAGGTCATCGGAACCCTCGTCGGCGGCATCGTCCTCTTCATCGCCTTCTTCGTGGTCGAGCACTTCGTCAAGGACCCGCTCGTATTCCCTTCCATGTTCAGGAGCCGCGCGCTGCTGACCATCTACGGCGCCGAGTTCTTCTACGGCATCGTGCTGCTCGGCGGCATGTACTACCTGCCGCAGTACTTCCAGCTGGTCTTTGGCGACTCGGCCACCATCTCCGGCATCGGCCTCCTGCCCATGATGTTCGGCCTCTTGGTCGGCAACCCCATCGCCGCCTTCGTCACCAGCAAGAAGGGCGTCACGGTGATCAACGCCATCGTCGGCGCCGCGCTCGAGTTGCTCGCCATGGGCCTCATGACGCGCTGGGACGCGTCCACGTCGCGGGCCGAGACCGTCATCGTGCCCTTCATCCTGGGCGTGGGCCAGGGCGCCGCCATGAGCGGCATGCTCCTCACCGCCCAGGTCGCCGTCGAACCGATGCTGATCGGCGTCGTCACCGGCCTGTGCCTGTTCATCCAGGCCATCGGCGACTCCTTTGGCATCGCCCTCTTCTCCTCGGTCTACGTCAACGAACTCGCCCACGGCCTCGGCGTGCTCGGTCTCGACCCGGCCGAGATCGCCGGCGTCTTGGCCGATGTGCAGAACGTCCGCACCCGCTTCGACCCCGACCTCGTCCCGCGCATCATAGAGACGTACGCCCACAGCCTGCAGAACGGCTGGTGGCTCCTGTTCGCCGCCGCCTGCGCCTGCTTCCTCTGCTGCTGCGGCAGCAAGCAGCACAAGTTCACCTCGCCCGAGGTCAAGCCGGAGGAGGTAGTAGAAGCCAAGACGTCCGGCGAGGTATAAAGGGGCATCAGCGAGGATCATTTGGGGTTTAAGTCAACTTGTAACTGCTTGAGGCAATACAAGAGTTTGTCTCTTATCACACACACACGAGGAGTGCATCATGATAACTCTTACTTCAACTCCCACAAGGCTGCTTCTCTTTGGGCATCAATGAACGACCTGGGACGTTTTGGCGACAGGGAGTAAGTAGTCTTGTTCATGGTAATTCCGGTTGTTGTGACAGTCTGGGTTATTAAGGTGTACAAAAACTGTGTACACACAGATTGCAGCGATGGGATAAGAGGGCAAGAAATCGGTAATGAAGTTGCTTCGTGAGATTTGCAAAGCGGACAACAGAGGTTAGAGTACCATTGAGTCGTGGAATATGAGTTGGAAAGTGCCGACTAGGTTGCGCGTTATCAAGGCCTCAGAAATCTCTGCAGAGCGGCCTCGGCGCAAGTGACCACAACACGTCTGATGTCCATCGGTACATTGAGTTTGTGGTGACTGAATACGGGACATAGAACAGCTTTAGCGGGGAAACGGTGCAGACCATCATCAAGCAACTCGCTGAACGGTCAGACGGCATGTTCTTATGGGCAAGGTCTTGCCTGTCATTCTTCATTGATGGGTGGGCACCTGACGAAAAGCCTTCCTTCAAGAAAGACTGGTTTCTTTTCCACATCTACCCCTGGTATGGAAGGTCTCTACTTCAGTGTGCTCGCAAGTCCTGCTCAAAAATTCAGGGAAAAGCTCGTGTGATCGCGGCTAGAAGAAGCACGAAACACCAATACTGCCTCTGTAGATGGGCCAATGTCATCATCTTCTCCATACGCTACCTCAACTCGTCTCTAACAGCCTCCATGATGCCACTGCTAACCCACTGTTCCTAGTTGATATCACTTCAGCGCAGGTCGAGAGGCAACTTTAGGCTTTGCTGTCTTGGACTTCGCATAGACTCTCTTTCCAGAAGAAACAGTCCTCTGATAAGGCAAGACCGGCGGCGGGACTGACGTTGTCGACTTTCCCACCCACTTGGAGAAGTCTCTTTTCTTTCTTTGGCCGTCTGCTGCGGATTTCTTCTTGGGCATCTTCTTGTCCGGCGGCGATTCCTTGGGCGTGTTTGAGGTTGGAGAGGGAGGATATGTTGTGAATACGCCCCACCCGCGTGGGCCTAGAACTCTGAAAGAGCTGGTTTGCTGGTCGGTATCCATTTTCGGGTGGTTTGGAGTGCCAGAGATGGGAATAGGGATAAGGACAGGCTTGGTAGGGGTTACCGAGCTGGACCCTGCGCCAAGCACCTTTGGCATAGGCATCGGGGTCTTGGAGCTACTCGAGCGTCTACTTTCGCTCTTCTGTGGAGTAAGATGCTGATCTTCATCATCGACCGCCTTGTGTGAGGCAAGTAGCGATTCGAGTGGCTGCGTGAGTATACCTCCACTCATTAAGTGATCTTCGTTTTCGTCCTCTCTCTTGTTCTCGTAATTGCTAATATGCTTCGAGCCGTCGAGGAGGGGCTTGACTATGTGGTCCAGTCGTCGGCGTGCATCTTTGTCTATCCCAATAACCTCGGTTGACTGTAAGAATTTCGGGGTGTTTGTTCCAGGGTTTACCAGATTGTCGTCAGGAGTGCCGGAACTAAGTTCCTTTCGCCCGTTGCGTTTTTGCTCTTTGGCTCCGCGGGTTGTGATGGACTGACCAGGTGATTTTGGCTCGGCACTGTTGTCTAGATGCTCTGCTTCGTTGTTCACACCTGGTTCAAGCGGGCCTCCACCAGCGTTGTCCCAACTAGGAGGCCTTTCACGATCTTGCGATGATTTCGTGTCCTTTGGGTTACTGGGCGTGATGACGCCGCTGTTGTTGAGGGGCTTTGTAGTGAACTCGTTCGCGGACAGATCTGAAGCGTCAAACACCTTGCCAGGTTTCTCACCCTTGTTCCAGTACTTGGTCTTGGTCTTCTTCTTGGCAGTTGCTTGAACATTTTCGGGCGCTTCGGTAGGCGCTATATCTGCAGCGGTGGCATTCTCTCCGCCATTGGGATTCTCAAAACCAGGGTCGGAATCGTCATCTGCAGAGGTGTTTGCAACGCCGCGAGAGCCCCGGAGTTGCAGCAGAGGAGCAAGTTGAATCTCAGTATCAGATCTCAGCTTTTCTAGAAGTTGAACTTGACGACGGTCATTTTCCACAGCAGCAAGAGTCCGAGATATCAGCTCCAAGTGCTTTCGTGCGCGCTTTCCAATGCGTATTTGCTTTTTCGGCGTCTCATGCTCCAAGTTGGTTCCCAAAGCCTTTAAGTCGTTGGTCTTTCTCTGGATTGCGCAATAGGTGTCTTCTTCGGTATCAATCTCGGAAGCCTTCCTCTTCCTCCCCTTCTTGTTTGCAGACCCGCCATTGTCTTGGTGGGATGATGACTGCTGGCTCTCCACAGTTCCTTTCTAAGGGACTGCGTGGTAATAAGCATCACCGCTGGCTGCATGCACGTTTTTGGTCATGGCGAAAGAAGTTGCGTAAAAACCAAAATGTGGCAGAGTTGCACTGAAAACGTGCGAGGATGAAAGAATATGCCGTCGGGTATGTTGGGGCGAGAAAGGAAGGGGATGCTTTCAGCAACTTATGCTCGAGCCTCGGGGCCCACCAACCGCCAGCAATGGTCGATAAGTCTCGAGGTACCGGTAAATTGTAATGAAACTGGCAGCCACACTTGAAATCTACGAGTACTTTATCAAGTACCTTTGCTTAAGTCTATGTTAGCCTGTGTTAGTGTCAGATCAGTGGTTCTGTACCAAAGTCAAGTACTCGTGAATTGATCATTCCTCCGTACAACACCAATGAAGATGCTGCTCAGAGTCAGATTCTCTGCTGTGTGGTCAAAGATGGCTGGTTGCTATAGTGAACCTGCTCTGCCTTAGTTACTGTACTTGTCAACATTATATTCTTGTTATCCCAGGAGAATGGATTGCGATGGGAGGGAGAAGGACGGTGGACCTCGGTCTCGGAACCTCAGTCACTGTGTGGAGTACTCCGTACAACGTGACTAACTATTTGTCTACGGTATCCGTAGCCCCCCGGATTCGTATCTTCCCCACAACTTGTACCTCGGCAGAAGAACCCCATCGACGGCTGCAACCGTGCGATCGGCACAGCTTAAGAGGGAAGAGCTTCTCGGTACGTTGTTCTGCCGCTGTGGCCCGCCGGTGCTCGAGTATACGTGCAGTGCTGCCCTCAATCAACTTGCGTCCGTACATCTTGCTCATTCTTCATCCAACACTGGGTCTGCAGCAGAGAAGAGACCAGCAAGCCAAAATGAGCGGCCCCGGAGCAGGTTTCGAGTATCCTCCCACCGAGGTGTCATGGCTGAAGCGTGACGCCCTCCTCTTTGCTTCCAGCATTGGCTGCAAGTCGGACGAGCTTCACTTCCTGTACGAGCTGGATCCCGACTTTGCCGTCTTCCCGACCTACCCCGTCATTCTGCGTAAGCGAACCCTCTCTTCGGTGCTCTGATTGCCAGCTTCAACCTCCTATCCCATGACCGCAGTTGCTCACACGCCCACGTCGCGCAGCCTTTAAGAATGACTCGCAGGAAGTCATCGACTTCTACGCCGCCCAAAAGGCCATCAAGATCCCCGGCGTTCCCGACTTCGACTCGCGACGCGTGGTCGACGGCCAGCGCCTGATCCAGTTCCTCAAGCCGCTCCCCGCAACCTCGGCCGGCAAGAGATTCCAGATGCGCACAAAGGTGCTGGGCGTGTACGACAAGGGTCGCCCCGGCACCGTGGTCGAGACGCAGACGGACCTGGTCGAGGTCGGTTCGGGCGACGTGTACTCGCGCGCCATCGGCAGTGCCTTCTACGTCGGCCAGGGCAACTGGGGCGGCCCCAAGGGCCCCGCGACCGAGAACTTCCCTCCGCCCAAGGGCAAGAGCCCCGACGCCGTCTTCGAGGACCAGACGACCCAGGAGACGCCCCTGCTGTACCGCCTGAACGGCGACTACAACCCCCTGCACATCCACCCCGAGCCCGGCAAGAAGATGGGCTTTGGCGGCGTCATCATTCACGGCCTCTACTCGTTTAACTCGTCTGCACACGGCCTGCTGAAGCAGCTCGGTGGCGGCGACCCCAAGAACATCAAGGAGTTCCAGGCCCGCTTTGCCAGCCCGGTCAAGCCCGGCGACAAGCTCGTCACCCAGGCCTGGAGGACCGGCGAGTTCAAGGGCGAGTGGGAGGAGATCCGGTTCGTGACTAGCATCGAAGGCGGCAAGGTCTGCTTGAGCAATGGCCGGGCTCTGATGAAGGTTGTCGGCGAGGCGAAGAGCAAGCTGTGAGAGTGACGGGATGTCGATTAGAAGCAATGATAGTCATGATGAAAACCAAGACGAAAATGAAGTTTGAAACCGAAATCGACACATTTCAACATGTCTGCTGAATACATTCGCATTGCTGGGCTCTCCACTATAACGTTGGAAATACTCGTATGTTCGTGACCGTTGCGAGGTAACAAGGTGGTTAGGCTGAAGGCAGAGAGCAGCACATTCCAATCAACCAACTAGACAACTAGCTAGTCGAAAGTCCGTTGCCCGATGCTGAACAGTGTCCATAAAACTTCATCTTTGCAGCATTTCACCCAAACACGCGCAATACTCACCAAACATGGTAGCGATACCCAACATAGGGGAGCGGCTGTCCTACGACGGCATCGTCTGCACGGTGCGCTACGTCGGTGAAGTGGCGGGCACGTCGGGCGTGTGGATTGGCGTGGAATGGGACGACGGGAGCCGGGGGAAACACGACGGGTCGCACAAGGGGCAGCGATACTTTACCTGCAAGTCTGAATCGCCCACGGCGGCGTCCTTTGTGCGTCCCACGCGGCCGGTCGAGCCCGCGCGTAGCTTTGTCGCCGCGCTCAAGGAGAAGTACGCCTCGGAGACGCCGGCGGCCGGCAGCGTCCAGATTCGGTTCTCCGGCAAGGTCGCCGAGGAGGTCGGCTTCGACAAGATCCGCCGCAAGCAAGCCGTCCTCACCGACATCAAACATGCCATGCTCGACGGCACGCGCATTATCCGGCCCTATGCCGAGGGCGACGTCGAGCGCATCGGCGAGATGTGTCCCAGGATCATCGACCTGGAGCTGAGCCGCAACCTGTTCACCCGGATTGGGCCGGTGGTCGAGATCTGCTCCGAGTTGCCTAGGGTGCGATCGTTGCGCCTGAAGTGAGCCGGCCTACCTCTCTCCTCTGCTTGCTTATATGCCACGGGGCAAGACTGACACGGTCCAGTGGCAACCGATTTCAGCATGTTCTGAGCGACGAGAGTCTTTCCGGTTCAGAAACAGTCTTTGCAAATATCAACAGCCTGGCTCTCGAGGAGAATCTCCTGACATGGGAGGAGATATGTCATGTGGCCACCAAATTCCCTCGTCTGGCAACCTTATCGGCCGATCTCAACCAGCTGCATTCCTTACGCCCAGCACCGCTCCTGACGTTGGCCACGACTCTTCACTCGTTGCATCTCGAGTTCAACGGATTCTCTAGCCTGGCGGACGTCGCGTGCCTCGCGGAGCTCAAGTCGCTCCGCGACTTGCACCTCAAGGGCAACAACATCACCAGCATCGTGCCCGATGCATCGGATGCAGTGCCGGTATTTCCTTCCACTCTCCAGTTTATGGATCTGTCTTACAACCAAGTGGAAAGTTGGGCCTTCATCGACGACCTGCCCATCAGCTTTCCCGGCCTCGTGTCTCTCCGCTTCGCCCACAACCCCATCTACAACAACCCGGACCCGGAGCATTCCGGGGAGTCCAAGAACATCACCGAGGAAGCTTACATGATCGCAGTCGCCCGCTTTGCCAACCTCAGGGCCTTCAACTTTGGCACCGTGTCCAAGGACGACCGGCAAAACGCCGAAATGTTCTATCTCGCGCGCATCGGCAAACACCTGGCCGCGGTAGGCCCCGAGCAAGAGGCCGACGTCATCAAGAAGCACAAGCGCTTCGCGGAGCTGTGTGAGCTCTACGGACCGCCCGTGGTCAACCGCACGAGGGACATCAACCCGGCCTTTCTCGAGGCCAGGCTGGTGACGGTGCAGTTCATTTACCACAGCGACGCGGACGGCGGGGAGATCACGGAACGGACGAGCAAGATCCCCAAGAGCTTCGACATGTACAGAGTCAAGGCAATCGCCAGCAAGCTGTTCGACAAGAGACCACTGGGCCTAAGGTTGATCTGGGAAACCGGGGACTGGGACCCGGTGGCAGGTTTCGACGACGAAGTAGACGACAGCGACGACGAGGAAGACGCCGTAGACGCAGACGACGGCACCCCCACAGAGGCTGACGCAGTAAATGCCGGGGATGGCCATGGCGTCAACAACAACGACAACACGACCGGAAAGGATGATGTGTCCCAGACCAACAGAAAGGCCGGGAAGTGGGTCAAACGCGAGGTTGAGCTGCACGACGGGCCACGACAGCTTGGGTTTTGCGTGGATGGGCTGGAGGTAAAGATTAGAGTCGAAGTACGGTGAAGGCCAGGAAGAGGGAAATTGGGTGCTTGTCGGGAGTGGGTGGCTGGAGGGGACGACGACAAATGGAGGAGCCATGCATGCAGGTTGTCGGTCTTCCGAAACTTACACGTACGCGGACACACACAACAGGGACGGGGAGTATTAAGATACAGTTAGGGACCCCCCCCCTCGCCAGAACCAATTCTTTCCTGGCAATAGAGAAGATGGCAAGACAAGAGACAAGAAACAAGAGACAAGAATCATACTATAGATTTGCAAAGCAGAAAGAAAGCATCGCAGACCTGGGGGTGTCCCATGGGCAACGTCAGCGACTGCTCCGACTTACACGCAGCAAACGGAGCGATTGGCAGCCCGGGATTCCAGCAAACGGGCAAACAGCCGGTCTAGGAAGCAACAAAACCCCCGGAAAAGCTAGAGACAGCAGAGGTGTCAGTCCGTCCTTGATCATCGGTTTCTTTCTTCGTCTTCTTCCCAAGTCTATGCGGTTATTGCGAGAGACATTGAACCCCTTATCTGCACGAAAGAGGGTATACCTAAGACAATAATACCACCACCACCTGCGTTCGTCGAACCATAAAGGTCGAGTCCCTCCCGAGACTGACACCATCTTCACAGCCGTACAAAGAAACTCGGACGTCACCGAGACCACATCTTTCGGAATGGCCTCAGCACACCAACACCACCACCATCACCACCACCAGACCAGCGGGGAGATTCGAGTCCCCAAGTCGGCCTCGGTGCCTTCCCTAGCCCAGCTCCCCTTCCCGCAGCACTTCCTGGTCCGCCCCGCCACGACCACGCACACGGCCTCGGGGACCGTGACCGTCCCGGGCCCCTTGGTGTCGCTGATCCCCATCGACCAGCTGCCCGAGTGGATCGACGTGGTGGGCATCCCGCGGGAGCTGACGGTGGAGCAGACCATGGGCCTGCAGAACCTAGGCACCGTCATCAAGAACACCGAGCACTACGAGATCCACCTCCACAAGGACGTGCGAATCGTAGGTGGCACTCACCGTCATCACCATGGCGATCACCAGAAGAAGACCAGCACCAGCCACAGCGCCCACAGACGTCGCTCCTCCTCCGAGGAAGGCGACGTCAACGGTAGCGATCGGCACAGCAGCAGCCAAAACCAGGCCTCGTCGCAGATGGACCCCGGAGCCAAGGCCTTTGATCCCTCCGACTCGGACGGCCACAAGAAGCACCACCACCACCACCACCATCACAACGTCATCGTGAACGGCAGTACCAGCAGCGCCGAACGCGGCTTAACCAGCGCCTCGAACCCCTTGCCTCAGACCACCAACAGACCCACCGTGTCCAGTGGTGGCAGTGGGGGCAACATCAACCCCAGCAACGGAAAAGGCTCCGCCAAGTCCAAGGAGCACACTTCTGCCATGGCCACCATCGCCAACGGCAGCGCCAGCACCAGCGCCAAGCACACCAGTACCCGGTCTGCCACCACCAAGGAGACCAGCGGCACCCACCCGACCGCCGCCCTCCACGCTCGGATTCCCACCCCACCCCCTGCCAACCCAGGACTGTCCAACCCCTACCATTTCATGAACCACCCCCACGCACCGCCGTACCATCAGCAGCACCCAGCCAGCACCCACCCCCATCCCGGTCTTTTGCGCTCCCCCCCTGCCTACATGGCCATGTACCCGCAGCGCCAACAGCAACAGCAGCAGCAGCAGCAGCAGCAGCAGCAGCCGGTAGTCCGCAAGTCGCACAAGGACGGCGCCCCGACCACCATCTACTGCCGTCACTGGTGCCACCACGGGACGTGCAAGTGGGGACCCGTGTGCCGGTACGAGCACACCATGCCGGCGACGCACGAGGGCCTGCTCGAGGTCGGTCTGCTGGACTGGCCCGCCTGGTGGGTCGCCGGCATGGGCATGGCGCTGAGCATGAACGGCGTCGGGCCCATGGCCCGCGGAGGCGGCTTCTGGATGGGCAACGGACCGGCCGCCGGCTTCCGGTCCGGTGGGGGACGGAGCTCCAAGGATATGCGCGAGATGCGCGAGCGGTGGGAGGAAATGATGGCCGGTGGAGGTGGCGGAGGCGGCGGCGGCGGCGGCGGCGGCGGCGGCGGCAGCAGCGGTAGTGGTAGGCGCACCAAGCACAAGGCCGGTAGAGCGGCCAAGGGGGAGGATGGCGACGTACGTCTAGAGGGCCCCGGCGAGATGGAAAATAACGGCCATGACGACAGCCTGGAGAGAGCGATGAGAGAAGAGGAAGCGACCGCGAAGAACGCAGCAGCGGGTGTGCGCGAGAACTTGGTTGTTAGCAGTCAGAAACTGGTTGATGTTTGAGGAGGATTGGAACGATCCCCGGACCCAATAGGCGGGGGAAGTGTTGGCCACTCGACCGTGATGGGTTTCAGCTTAATTCCTCCCTGATAGACCTACACGTAGCACAATGACGGTTCTCGATGGCGTTTCTTGACTGGTTCAAAACTGCATTGTTGCTCTTGCATCAGACACGTAAACTCCCTATCCAATGCTAAAACAATGGAACATGGCCACTGACGAACGTACAGCCCATGCCAGACACAATTCCGGCGGCAACACGTTACTCGTATTAATTTGTACAGATCGTGCCACACACAACCACAACCCGGGGATATCAACATCGGCTTCGGTACGTCTTAAATTAGAAAGCCATCTCCTTCTTAATCTCGGCAATGGCCAGACCGGGGTTGAGACCCTTGGGGCAGGTTCTCGTGCAGTTGAGGATAGTATGGCAGCGGTACAAGCTCATAGAGTTGTCGAGAGCGGCCTTTCGTGCACCGGTGCGCTCATCACGCGAGTCGATAATCCATCGGTACGATTGGAGGAGAATGGCCGGGCCCAGGTACTCCTCGGCGTTCCACCAATACGAGGGACATGACGTTGAGCAGCAGGCGCAAAGGATGCACTCGTACAGGCCGTCCAGCTTCTTGCGGTCCTCCTTGGTCTGGCGGAATTCCTTGCCCTATTGGACAGTTAGCGTGAGGGGGAGAGAAAGGGTGGTGGTGGGCATCATAACGTACGTCGGGGCTGGGAGTGTCCCTTTGCAGATAAGGCTTGATAGACTTGTATTGCTTGTAAAAGTGTGTCAGATCGGGTACGAGATCCTTGACGACGTAGGTGTGAGGCAGCGGGTAGATCTTCAACTCGGCGTTGGAATCGGTGGGAATCCGGCCTAGTAATCACGGTCAGTTGCGCAGCGCGACATGTCGTCTCACACAATACACGTACACAAGCAGGCCAGGGTGTTGGTGCCGTTGATGTTCATGGCGCAGCTGCCGCAGATGCCCTCCCTACAACTCCGGCGGAAGGTCAGGGTAGGGTCGATCTCGTTCTTGATGCGGACCAGGGCGTCCAACACCATGGGTCCGGTCTTGTTGAGGTCCAGCTCATAGGTCTGCATCTTGGGCTTGTCGGTGGGGTGGTCGGGGTTCCATCGGTAGATGGAGAAGCTCTTGAGCTTGGACTGGGAAGCCTCGCTCGCCTTGGGGGTGGCCCCGACAGTGGCATCGCCGACCGAGGCCATGGTACGGGTAAACATGGCGGGCTTGAAGGCGGCTGGTCGCGATGCGGCGGCTGCGAGGAGCCGGGCTGAGGAGGAGCGGAGAGCTGCCATGGTGGGCGGTTGGTGTTGTTGATGATCTGCGTGCGTGCGTGTGCGTGCGTGTGTGTATGTGGTGATGAGAAGCGAATAGTAGAGTCGGGCAGCGGAATGTATATAACTACTGTGTATGGACCAGTCGAGGTTCTGAGTCTGCTCCCAATCACATCCGCTTCTGGCTGGCGTCTCGTGGTGGATTGGGTGTCCCGAGTGGCAACTGGGGAAGTTTGAGGATGTCTTCATCATGGATGTGAGAACGGACCCATCGTGGCATTTCCCTCGGCTCTCTTGGCCAATCAGAGCAGATCAGTTATAAGCTGCACTAAGGTGATGGTTAGCGGCTGCTGCTGGTGCCGCTGCTGGTGCCGCTGCTTGTGCTGCCGCTGCCGTGTTACAAAGTACTACGTACTTATTCGTACTTGTATGCATGCAACCTCAACACTCAACTATTCAATCGACCTGTGCCAATCGGAGGCAATGGTCGGTCAACGTCTGCCTTCCGACCACCCAATTATCTACACTCTGTGCAAACCGTGATATAGTCATTGTCGCATCCATGATCCAGTCATGGCTCCGGCAACGCCACTACCCACTAACCACTAACCACTAAAACCCAGCACCGACACACGGGAAGTAAGCTTTGCTGATCCCTGTTTCTAATTCTGGGTCACGAAAACGCGCGATAAGGATAAGACGCGATGCCGATGAATTGCAATGCGTGGTTGCTCTACTCGGGAGACGTAAACCCTTCCGATGCATAACTACCACTCAGCTTGAGGCACAACGCTACTCGTCTCCGCATCCCGTCAGCATCTACTTCGGCCGATGTGAAGTCTAACTAATCCGTCATCTGGATCGCGCCGTCTCATCATCACCGCCCACCCGTATGACGAAGAGCAATGGCCTCGACGTCATCACGGCTGCTACTGCCGCCCAAGAGGCTATACACACAAGGTCAGTCATGGCTGATGAACGGCCTTTGGCGGTCGCCCTCACTGACCCATGTACCTCTCTTCTCTCAGCTTGTTCTCAATGCCTGTCGAAAATGATACCGTCCAGCGCAATAGCGGCCGCATCCTCGTCGCGTCATAACCGACACTTCTCAGCACAGCCCAGCCGTCGCTCACGGGACTCCGAGTCGCAACCGATTGTCAAGTTCTCGTATCACGCCGCAGCATCCTTCAGCGGCAAGGGCAATCGGTTCGACCCTGCGACGAACATATTCAACTTCAACCCCTATAACCGAGTCCAGCCGCAAACGAAACGGCCAAAGTCCAAACGACCGGCCAGCGGACAGGATGCCTTCTTCATAGCGCGCGTCGGTGACTCCAATGCCGTCGCATTTGGCATAGCCGATGGGGTAGGTGGCTGGGAAGAGAGCGGTGTCGATCCGGCCGACTTCTCACACGCCTTCTGCGACTACATGGCAGCGGCCGCCTACAAATACAAGGACGACCGAAGCAACCCCCCGTTGACCCCCAGGTCTCTTATGCAGAAGGGCTACGATGACGTCTGCAACGATAAGAGCATACACGCTGGTGGCAGTACGGCATGTGTAGGTGTCGTGTCCGAGGATGGCGTCTTGGAGGTGGCCAACCTAGGAGACTCGGGGTTCGTGCATCTACGGCTGAACGGCGTGCACAGCTCCTCCGAGGCGCAAACTCACGCCTTCAACACGCCATTCCAACTATCTGTGATACCGCCCAGCATGCTTGCCCGCGCAGCAGCCTTCGGAGGCGCCCAGCTGTGCGACTATCCGAAGGACGCCGACGTGTCAGCCCACGAGCTCAAGCACGGTGACATTCTCGTCTTCGCTAGTGACGGACTATGGGATAATCTATTCGATCAGGACGTACTCCGAATCACGAGCCGGATGATGACAGGAAGCGGAGCCTGGCTGGCATCGGATGGTGGTATCCGTGTCGCCGATGACCTCGCTCCATACACGCAAGGCGAGGACTCGGCACAGCGGCTGTTGACACTGCAGAGCGCAATCGCGCGCGACATTACGGCCACGGCGAAATCCGCTAGCATGAACAAGCGGCTGGACGGTCCTTTTGCCAAGGAGGTCCAAAAGTACTACCCGGGGAGAACTGGCATGGTGGCAAGATCGACGACATCTGCGTGATTGTCATTATCGTATCTGAGGACGGCAAGAACGCTGCCATCAAGGCGAAACTATAAGAAGATGCAAAAAGCGACACATCGGCATAGATGGATGATTTCACAGTGGAGTTGCATTTGCTGGGCGTTGGAACTTGGGAGGGTCGAAGGGTGTAAACATCAAGCACAAAAGCATTGGAGGCGAAACCGTGTGTATAATTGCAGCGAAAATCGGCATATGTACGGATTGTATTATAAGCTTATGGGTGGGTAGCTGGTCATCACCTATGAAATGTTGACACCACACATAATTTGGAACGGGCAACTCTCATAGCGACTCGTTTGGCCGGTGGTGATTCTGTCTAAATTCCCTTTCCTGGTTCGCTGGGTACTGATGGCTTATGTTTCTGACTGGCCAATCGTGATATTCTATAGCGAACTACGGCGAAACCCTCAGGGAAGTACTCCGTACGAAGTATAGCCATGGTCCAACGAGACCACGGCACGACTCAACTAACCTAGGTAACTACATCCGGTTACTGGAAACCCTCCGGCTCAGTCAAACTTGGCAAAATGTGAAAAACAAGCAAACGTGTCCGCTGTCAGAGATGAAAGACAAGTGGTGATGTACATGTGAGTCGTGACACGTTCCAAGTCATGCTCCACGGAGTATACACACCGGCCCACGCCAACTCGTCGACGGCGTACCGGGCATAGGCTTGGGCGTGGGCGTGCTCGGTAACGTCGGAAATCTACTTTTCAACGACCGGGATAAGCAAATCCAGAAAGCAAAAGAAAAAACCTCATCCCATGGCTGAGAAACTCTGCCGAAAAGGAGTGCGTGAGTTACCAGTCTATCGGATAACTAGGAGTAGGTAGCTTCTACCCAGCAAGAAGGAGGGAGGTGTGGAGTGGGTTCTGAATCATAACACACTGACGTCGAGCACTGTAAGTGTATGTGCAAAAACACACATTTCCGAGACAGACGTCCAACCTTGGCCATGCAGGATGCAACTCTATCTAGTTTGAGGCAGGCCGGGGACTTTCCTACAGAGCCACCATGCCCTGCCCATGAGCGATTGGTGTCACCGGGGTGCAACATCTCGGCATAAACAGCCGGGGGGGGGAGGGTCGTCACGAACAGACGCCTGTCTACGAGCAGCATGCAGCAGGCACAGGCAGGCGGTCTCACCGCAGCTCCGAACCGAACCCGAAAGCGCGGCCGCGGGCTTAGATGAGCACAGCATGTGGGTGACGTATGCCGAGTGACGTTTGCTCCAGGCACTACGGATAACTACAGAGTAATATGCTGAACACAGCTGCAAAGTGTCAAGTGGAAGAATATGCACCTGTCCCTGCATGTCTACCGGCACATCAATGTTGCATGATCGGTTAGCTGTACGACCAACGGCACAAAATATGCACCATGTGGCCTTCTGTCCGACACCAAGCTGGTCTTAAGCTTTGCATGGCAGATCTCATAGCGGTCTTGAATCCTCCTACGTCCTCGAGGCTACCTCGACGGCCAAATCAACCCGAGACGATATTCTTTGCGCATCGCCATGGGTATGAGTCATGACGAGAAAGTTCTGTGCCAAATAATCATTGCATTCGTGGTATATGTATACAACTAGACGCACAACCAAACACGCCGTCATAAACCATGCCAAGTGACGCCAAATACTCTAGCATCCGTCGAAAGTATGGGCCTCACCACAACCAAACAACACCCCCTGCGATCCATAGAAACACAGAATCACTCCTTATTAACAGTATACGGAAGATCCAGTATATACACCCTCTCCCCCCTTCGATGTCCACCAATTAGATGGCGAAAGCAGCCAGGAGAGCAGCCCCAAAGATCGAAGGCACAAAGGTGCCGGCTCCGTTGGAGTTGGGCGCACCAGTCGATGATGCGGTGGCAGCGGAGGAGGATCGCGCAGTGACGGTAGATGAGGTGTGGCTAGCAGTGGCCGAGGCGGCAACGCTGCTGGCAGAGCCAGTAATGGAAGCTGAGGCGGCGCTGCTCTTTGACACGCTTGAGGAGACGGTGTAGCTGGAGGCAGAGGCAGACGTGCTGACGGCGGTAGAAGTGGCAGAAGCACTGGCCGAGGCCGAGGCGCTGGCAGAAGCGCTCGGTGTGGTACCCACGTAGCCGAACTGCACGCTGTAGTTGGGCTCGGTTCCGTCATCAATCTCGAAAGCGTAGGTGCCCGAGGGGAGATCCGAAGGAGTCCAGGTGAAAGAGGTACCAGTGAGGCCGGCTAAGCATCTGTCAGTACGATACAAAGGAGCTTGCGAATACTAGCTGACTCACATGCAATGGTCTCGACGTCCTTGAGATCGGTGCTGACGCCATCCTTGAGCTTCAGAGTGACGGGACCAACAGCGTCTTTCCACTGGATGGTGAAGGGCACACCGGCGGTGACGGCAAATGCTTCGTTGGTCAAGGCAGCCTTGGCGTCAACCAAGCCGGCCAAGATGGCCAAGGAGATGGTGGCAATGACAGACTTCATTTTGCTTAATGTTGTCGAGGTTCAATCGATTAAATGACGAGAAGTAACGAAGAAGCTGCGCACGATGGATCAGTACCGGGCTTCTATATCAGGTCTGCGCCACAAAGTCAAGAGTGTGTCTCAAGCGAGGTCTCAAGCGAGGTCTCACTACGGGACGCGAACGGGTGTACTGGGCGTAACAAGTAGATGGCCGCAGTGGCGCGTGTGTGACGAGACTGGAAAGCATGATCGACACTTCGAATCACATCATTGGCGGCGCACCAATGTTGCAAGAAATGAAAGCGTGTAAACTGGCAAGGACTTACCAGGTAGTACCCGTGGGAGTATTATAATGGATTATGTTTGGACACCGGCAGAAAAGAGCGACAGTCGACTGAATTGAACGAGCGTGTGAAGTCTGACAAGGACGGGTGAGCGAGAGGGGAAAACGAATGGCCAGCTCGCGAGGTCTTGAGCGGTAGAAAAGGACCTCTCGGGTCTCGTCAAGTGCTAATTGCATGAACCTCAAATCACAACACCCAAGGCGCCAAAACTCTCAACGTCCGGGGTAGTTTCCTAGTTCAGATGCGGCCTGCATGTCTAGACCGACATGAGCCCTGTCGGAACCCTGCATCGCTCCACAGCCTAATTGTCTAGCTCCAGGACAAGATTGGTCAACACCGTGGGTGCAGCGAGCGCATGAGCCCATCGCTCATTCAACTGTACGTACTACGTAGTAGTCTGTTCCCCGGGAAGAAGGTACTAAAGTAGAATGTCAGTATCGAGCCTCGATTGCATACCGACACCTGCCTTGTTTTTAAGACTCACTTGTCTCGGGGGTGACGATTGAGAAGGCCCAGACGGTCTCTCAACCCGAGTAATCCGTAGTCCGTACCGTCTGTATTATTGTGGACGCTTGGCAAAGCTAGGCAGGCGGTAACTAGGCAACAAGCTGGCTGTCAGTCATCTGTCAGAATGTCTGGATCTGGAACTTTGTGATCCATCCTTACACAGTACATTAGCGAATGGAAAATGGTATCCATACAAAACCACCCATTCCACACGATGGCAAGCGATGCGATTACACAGTACCTCGTGTCCACATCTAACGTTATCAACTTGGGCCGCCAATGGCATGTTTACATTAGGGGGTTGCACCGCCGGTGAGGTTACTACGTACCTGTACTCCGTACATCCATCGTCCCAGGGAGAACGCGCGTCTGCGAATGGCCAACGTCAATGTACGTCTGTGCTCCCTGTCCACAAGCTTATCAAATACACTTTGGAGAGACACCGGCGCCGACACTCTCCAGAGGATGCTCGAAGAAGACCGATCCTACATTAACAGTGGGGAATTTAGAGTACGTACATCGTCTCCATATTAGGTCATCGCAATCTTGCTCGATGGGTAGCGTGGGTTTTTGGGTTTGGTTCCTGCATAACTATTGTGTATTGCTCCGGAACGCTAGTTAAATGTATGGAGTCCCCGCCAGTTCCCACGATGCCGTTGTTTTGACTTGGAACCCATCGATCGAAGTCGGAACTTGCTGGCCTTCCCCAGACCGCCAAGACCGATCACTGCTCTGCCTCTACGATGCACGAATGATGCCACATCAGCACGCTAGGTCTGGTTACTCGGGGCTTCTCACATCGGTGTGTGAAGTGGACATACCGAACTATCATCACTGACCCATTCCACGCTACTTGAGGACTGTACGGATATGCGCCGCTAATATCGTACAAGTGGTACTTGGGTCCGGTCTCATCACAAGCCAGTATAGCAACGTTAGTGTATCGGCCTGGGCTTCGGCTCCGACGCGCAATTGGTCATTTTAGATACGTAACCTACCCTCTAGTGACAGCTATCGAACACAGACACGCCGAAGAGGTTGCGCACTCGAAGAGCCAGGACCAGACTGAGCTAGACTCACCTGCCCGGCACACGATTCGATGTACCGTGTACGGAGTACTGTGTATTCAAAACCCCTTCGTCGTAAAGAGGGGGGGGCGGGGGGCCGCGCCAGTCTACTGTCGGGTTGCTCAACTTGCGTGGATTTTTGGGTTGTATCCTGACCACTTTCGCTCATCCTTGGTGGAGCACCCAACTTGATGTATCCTTGGTCGAGTTGGCACTCCATGGATTGGTCAAAGGCTCTCTCGCTGTGTCCGAGAGGTCGCTGTACTCCGTACGGAGTCTGTATTGCCATTTCAAAAATGCATGTGAGAGAGCAGGAACACCGATTTGATGCCTGGGGAAACGGGGTGGCGTCGGGATGAAAGCCGAGCAAGGTCACGGAACACGCTGCCGTAACACCGTGTACCTATTTAAACAGGTAACCTGCAACGCACCACGCCTCTGCGGACGCCTTCGCTCTCTTCCCGTACCTGCTCAACCTCGGCGCCGAGTTCCCTGGCCTTGACAACGAAATCGTCCAGGGAGCCGCCGACGCCAAAGTATAACCTCTTCGCACCGACCAGCACTTCGGCAATACCACCAAGAGCCTTTTCCCGTTCCATGAGAGAGAAGATGGTTTCGGTGAAAGACTGAAGTGCGAACGGTGAGTAGATGGTTTCTGCACCTAGGATGACGGTCTTTTGGAGCACACCGGATGACGATTGCGCCTCAGAAGGCTTGGTCACAAGTTCTACAAACTCGGAAGACCAAGCACCGGAGAAGAATTGCAATGAAATGTTGCGAGCAGAGAGGAAGTCCTCGAAGGATCGAATAAGATCTTCAGTCAGCTCCAGTTCACCCGCGGTTGAAATAGCCTCACTCAGGGCAGGAGACTGGGCGGCATGCTGCAGAGCCCAAGAGATGATGAAGTTGGGTAGCGTCACGAGTTGAAGCACGGTAGGGTTGTAGTCGGCCAACATGATGGACAGAGACGAAGGATTCTGACCAGTTTCGCCTACTGCAGTGGCAGTGGCCCACTGAAACAGAGCGAGGGAAGGAAGGCCTGTTCCGCATCCGAGCTACGAAGAAAGAAAAACCATCAGGAGAAGAAACAGGTGGGGTGGTTTGAAGGGAGACTTACCTCGATGATGCGCGCCGCTCCATGCTCGCCCCCAAGAAGGGGTTTGGACTGCGCTAGCACCTTGACGAGGTCGACGCTGCTCTCCCAGCTCTTGAACCCACCTTCGTAGACTCCCGTCTTCACGTCGTGGACACCTAGGCCAGGCTCTGTCTCGCCACTGCCGTTATCTTCGGCCATCAGCTGGACCCTCACATCCCACAGCTCACGACGCGGAAGCGCAATCGTTTCGCCGCTGTCCAGCACGACGTCCAAGTTGCTGTAGGCAATGGCGGACGGCAGCTCAGAGAGCATCTGCTTCAAGTCATGGCGAGTGGCGGGAAGCAGAGGCCGACCAGCTACAGGAAATGCACTGCTTGGCGCGGCAGGAATGGGCGGCTTCTGTTGGTTGCTGCCCGCCTGCTGCTGCCCCTCGTCTATATCATCCCCGGAAAAGGAGAAGGAGAAAGACATGGCGGATGGATACGCTTTGCCCCTCAGTCGCCCCTGCTTGCGTAGGACGGTTGGAGGCGATGATTGGTCGATGAGCGAGATGTCAAAGTTGAAATATGTGCTCAAGACTCAAGCCTCAAGGTAAGGGACGGAAGGATGTATGCGGAGGACCGAGGTGGAGGAATTCGGAACAGGACCGTTTATTTCTGCGGCCAATCATCGGCCATTTCCATTTCCCGTACGAAACGAAACCCCTTCGTTCCTCCCTTCAGATAAAGAAAGTTTGCGACGACTAACGACGTCCAATCCAGCTCGGTACCGCCTCTAGCGCCAAAGGCTTGCGGCAAAAGTCTTGGACAGTTGTGGGGTCGAATTGGACCCTCTGGTTGGATGGAATACGACGGCGAGCCGTATCCTATCGCTGCCAACATGATCCGTCAAGATGTCATTGGCTGCAGACAGCATCGAGCCTCGCCAACTACCGGGGATCTAGAGTGCCTTCACACCAGGCCGACCGTCGCTCACGGTGAGTGGTCGACGGCCTTCCAAGGGAAGACAATCTGACAGATACAGATTGCTGCCGAGACACCTAGAAGGCTGGACCTTGCTTGGTTCGGGTCCGGATGCCTCAGCATCGACATGGCTACGGCATTGCCATCACGCTTCACCCATTCACAGCAACCCTGTTCGGCATGCTGCGGCATATCCTGCCGGTAATGACACGACAGCAGTCGTCTTTCGCACTTGTGAACATGCAGACCATATGGTAGGCTGAGATACGGCCGCCACGTACCTCTCTGGTTGGCTCCTGACCTCGGACCGATATTCAGCTGAACTCGCCTGTCTTGCGGCTTGCCTGGTCGCCTCCACTTGCGCTATCGTTCAGTACCTTCCGATGACCGTTGCCAAAGTATTTAACTCGCCGGAACCTGCTAGCCATGACTCTCTTGGATCCATTCCTAGAACCAGTACTCGCACCCTCACCGAATCCTACGATGACCAGGCAAAGAGCGACGCACCAGCCGGTTGGTATCGTAACGAACGGGACGCCTGTCAACGCCGCAACCTCGTCTGTGAAAGCGCCTTACTCTGTCGTCGAGAAGCCGCTGGGCTCCACCAAACATGTCCGAATCGTCGGTATTGGCGCTGGTGCAAGCGGCATCAACATGATACGGACGCTGAGGAAGAATCTCTCGGATTACGACCTCATAATCTACGAGAAGAACGCCGACGTGGGGGGCACCTGGTTCGAGAACCGCTATCCCGGCTGCAGATGCGATGTCCCTAGCCACAACTACCAGTTCTCCTGGGCGCCAAACCATGAGTGGTCAAACCTCTTCTCTCCTGCCGAGGAGATTCGTCAGTATCTTTGCCGGGTCTGCAAGGAGGAGGACATGATGGGTTCTATTAGGACGCAGCACCAAGTTATAGGTGCTTGTTGGGACGAAGCGACAGGGGTCTGGGACTTGATCGTACGCAACCTCGCGACAGGCGAGGAGTTCCAAGACCACGCAAACTTTATTGTGGATGCCTCGGGGATCTTGAAGTAAGCCTTTGTTAGAACCTAGGATGCCCCTTTCGTCATTCACGTGCTTACAGCCACAGTAATTGGAAGTGGCCAGACATCCCGGGCCTACAGTCATTTTGCGGAGACTTGATACATACAGCTGGCTGGCCGAATGACTTTGATCACTCCGGGAAAACGGTAGCCGTTATTGGCAATGGCTCGACAGGCGTTCAACTTGTACCTGCAATACAGCCAGGTACGTCGCTTTCCTCTTGCAACTCTCTGGTCGTGCAATGGCAGTGGCTGACAATAGAAAACAGACGTGAAGAAGATCTACCACTGTATCCGTACCCCGACATGGATCTTACCACCACGGCGCATGGTAAGAACGCCCTTCATGCTCTCATCTCTCACAGGTGTCTCGAAATCATAGCACTGAATTGGGACCCCCGTGATCGAAATATATATAAAGAGCTATCACTAACCGCACCCTCCAACAGACCATGATGACCCTGGGCGGTCCTGGAAAGAAAGCCCTGGAGCAGATCGAGTTCGATGCACAGGAGAACTTCACACCAAGTCAAATCGAAGCCTTCAAGACACAGCCTGACACGTACAAGAAGTTCGTACAGGAAATGGAAAAGGAGGTCAATGGGGCATTTCCCATCGTGAGTGCTTCACTGCCAATCAACACTCTATAAAGATATGAATATTGACGTTCGCCATCTAGGTCCTCAATGGCAGCCCTGTGCAAGCATTCGCGACCCAAAAGATTATACAGTACATGACGGCGTGCTTAGGGGGCGACGAGAAGCTGTGCAAGACACTCATACCGACTTTTCCATTAGGAACGCGGAGATTGACGCCGGCCCCAGGGTACTTGGAGGCAATACGGGCTCCTAATGTGGAATTAGTGAGTGATGGTATTGCTGAGATTGTACCTGAAGGTATCAAACTGCGCTCTGGAGAGGTGATCAAGCTGGATGCTATCATTTGCGCCACCGGGTTTGACAACTCCTTCTGCCCGCGATTCCCAATCATTGGACGACGTGGGAACGTCCAGGACAGAATGAAGGCAGAAGCACCAAAGGGCTACATGTCGTGTGCTCTCCCATCTGTGCCCAACTACTTCAGTGAGTGCTGTACCTGGTCTTGGGCGACACAGTGGCTAACCATACGAAGCCTTCTTTGGACCCAACGCTCCCATCGGACATGGTAGCGTTTTCACGCTCAGCGAACACATTGCCAAATACATCACGAAGATCATTTCGAAGTGCCAGAAAGAGGGCATCAAGGCCATTGCACCGACTGAAGCGGCCGTGGACGACTACAGTGAGCACATTGAATCGTTCATGCCACGAACAGCGTGGAACTCTCCAGGTCGATCCTGGTTCAAGGGTGGCAGGGAGAACGGACCTGTCACTGCTCTGCACCCGGGCAGCCGCATACACTTTTTTCACATGCTGGAACACTTCCGGGGAGAGGACTGGACCTACGAGTATGATAGCCCGTCTCAGAACAGGTTCAGCTACCTGGGTAATGGGTTCTCTACGAAGGAGCTGGACCCTAGCATCAACTCGGTGTGGTATCTTGACGAGGCTGCCGACGTCCTATGATGTTACATGCAACCAGGTGGCATGCAGTTTCGTTAATGATGGAGGGGGGGGTGTTATTTCTGAACGTTCTACGGCGTTGGGTGACTGTCGCAAACATGGCATTGCACGGTGTCGGCTTACAATCTCAATTTCGTCAATACTAGATAACCCACTAATTATCAATACATGCACTCAAGCTTCATGCCTCTGACACGATTGATCCAGTATTACTGTTGATAGTATCATTTTCAAAACGTAAAATAACAGCCTTCTCACAGATGAATCACTTGTCCTCGTCTACACGTCCTCGTCCTCTAGTGTCTACACGTCATCGTCCGTCTAGTTACCTGTACCGTCGTCCTCGTGGCTCTTTCTTATCGCCACCATCAGCTCATACAGCTGACCGATTTGCTGGTCTGACGAGACCAAACGCGCATTAGCAGACGATGCAAACGCTCGGGGGAAAAGACACGAGCAAAAACATAGTGCGTCTAGCAGCAAGAAGAGAGTTATGAAACTTACCGCTCAATTTCTGGACCTTTGCCTCGTCAATCTTCTCGCCCTTCCACGAGTCGCCCTCGACCTTCTGGGCGTAGAGCTGCCACTCGGTCAAGAAGCCTATCTTGTGCGTTTGAAACCACGTCAGCCACACAGCACACACACACAAACTCTTTCTCTCTCTCCCCGTCAAAGCCAGAGGGGAAGGAAGCGGGAGGGGAGGCAAGGAAAGGGTGTACTACGCACGAGATGTGCCGGGTTATCCACGTCTCTGTGCGCGCGGAACTCGGCCTTGATGTACTCGTTGCCCAGCACCCGCATCTCCGGGGGGAGGTGGTTGCGGTGCGCCCGGAACAGCCGCCGGTACAGGGGCAGGGGAGGGAGGAGGGCCATGGGGGCCGGCCTCAGGCCGTTGCCGCCGG
Organism: Arthrinium puccinioides; assembly: GCA_022414665.1. NCBI lineage: Eukaryota > Fungi > Ascomycota > Sordariomycetes > Amphisphaeriales > Apiosporaceae > Arthrinium > Arthrinium puccinioides. The sequence continues at coordinate 4,677,408 of JAIUNF010000003.1, read as the reverse complement.
TGCTGGCGGCACGGGCTAGTAATCTGGTCGAGGGCCTCATTGGTGATGATGGTGCTGGGATACGCACCAATGCGTCTGAAGAGTACCGATGTGCTGCTACTGAGCCTTTTTTTTCTATTGGAACGCAACGCCGACTTCGTGGGAGATCGTATGGACAGGTCGTGTTGCCTGAGTGCCGGAGTTGGGGAAATCTACAAAGGTCGTGGTGATATCACGATCATCGACGCAAGTACGGATTAGTCCAGCTTGTTCCCAGGGTGGCGGAGTGGGTCTTATCGTACAGTAAAGATATGCAGTTTGGAGGCGTTACGCACTGTGCTGGATACAGTAATGGACTATGGTATCGGTGTTTTGAGGCTGAGATGCCTATGAAAACAAAACAGAGGTTGGGTGTCGCCACATACGAGTGAGCATTTCAGTGATTCACAGGTGACTGCTAGTCGGCGTGAACCCAAGTTCATAGTAGTATCGATAAAAGCTTACACCTCCATATGGCATAGGGTATCGGTCTTTCGTTCTCATACTGTCTTACTTCCCTTCCAGAGCCTGGAAGATCCAATCAGCTTGTATAGCACTAACCTTCTTGGCATAGTTCTTCTGCGTGAACACATGCTCCAGGAACATGATGGCCTCTTTCTTCTGTCCATGCAAGACGCTCGCGGGATGTATCGCCACAACATGCTTTCCCTGTGTCGTAACATAGCTCCCGTCGGGTGCAAGGAGCGCGCATTTGTTGACGAAACCCTTCAGGAAACACTTCAGCAGTGCCTCCGCACGCTCGGGGGAAATGGGTACGAAGGGCTGCGGATCAGGCAGCGGTTTGACCTTGAGCAGCTTCTCCTTGATACACAAGCCTCGCAGTTGGTTTCTAATGTTCAGCGCCTGCTTCATGTTGCGTATGTTGATCTTGCGCTTCTTGCACCAATCTACCCGGTCAGCGTGCTCCGCAGTATACCGCTGCATGGTCGTGAGGTATGTAATGATGTCACCTTCGCGGCGGTAGAGCTCCTTGCGCGCCTCCTCCGTGTCTTCCTTCTCTTCTTCCATTTGCAGTTGCAGAAAAATGCTTTCACCCGAGGTAATGCAGGCTATGACATCGATAACCTCGAGAAGGCAGTCATTCTGGGGTTCGGAGGCAGCAAGCAGGACACGCCCGTATGGCGCAGAGACGGGGAATAGAGCAAGTTTCCTCCCAACGCTTGTAATGGTCCCGTCGTCCGCTAGGGCGTCCAAGAAGTGAAGTTGGATCAGTGCCTTCTCGACAGACTCTATGTCAGGGAAGTCCATCAAAGGGAACGAGAAGACATCGTTGATGCCGCGTGCTTTCATGGTTAGCATCGCACCAAGTACGTCATTGCGCAGAATCTCTGGTAGGTCGGCTTCATAAAGGGATTCGTACGTCTCCGAGGTGTAGAGTCGGAAACATTTCCCGGGGCCTTCTCGGCCAGCTCGACCGGTTCGCTGCAGAGCAGACGATTTTGATATAGGCTTTGCCAAGAGTGATTCCATGCCAAGCCGTGATCTGTATTGCTTGACCTTCGCCTTGCCGCCATCAATGACATAGCGGACGCCAGGCACTGTGACCGAGGTCTCTGCAATGTTTGTGGCCAGTATGATCTTGCGCGTGAATTTGGGAGCGTGCTGAAAGGCAGCTTGCTGAGCCTGAATCGAGAGCTGCCCGTATAGCGGGCATGCTATGATCTTGGGGACGTTGGAAGCCAGTCCAGCACTGTATTCCTCGATGAGGCGCTGCAGAGCCTCGATCTCGTCCTGGCCGGTGAGAAATGCCAGAACATCTCCTGGCAACGGCTCCCCCTCATGGATCTTGGTGATCTGTTTAAAGAGGGCGTCTCGAATATCCGCAACAGGTTTGTCTGTATGCTTGACCTCGACCGCGTATTGCCGTCCCTTGATGCGCAGCAGCTGGGCCGATTGCCGCGTCTGTTCGGAAATGTCCGAGGTTGGCGCGGAGAAGAATTCTTGTATCCGCTCGATGTCCGCGGTGGCACTCATGATGACGACTTTCAAGGGGATCCCTCCCCGTCCGGCCTTGTCCCCCAGCACGATCTGCTTCAGAAACCCGGCGATCAAGTCGACGTCCACGCTTCTCTCATGAATTTCATCGACAACAATGCCACTGTACTGTCTGAGGTCCGGGTCTCGAAGAAGCTCCTGCAGAAGCATACCCTCTGTCAAGAACTTGACCTTGGTGCCTCGCGGGACGTTGTGGTCAAACCGTACGGAGTAACCGACCGCGCCCTCCTTCACTCCCGGGGTGAGCGGCGTGCCCATCTCACGCGCCACCCGATTCGCCAGCGTCGTCGCAGCCACTCGTCGAGGTTGAGTGATTGCGATGATGCCGCCAACATTCACTGGGTCCGTCTGGGTGGGCACCTTGACCTTCACCTTGCGGCACCAGCGCTCATTGCAGAGAAACTGCGGAACCTGCGTACTTTTTCCCGAACCAGTCTCGCCGACAATGAGCAGCACGTCCTGATCCTTTCCGATACTCGAGGTGATTTCTGATTGGTGAGCCCAGATAGGCAATGCTTTGCGAGCCTTCAGCAGAGGCGATTCCAACACTGGGACATCCTTCTTCGCCCCCAGCCCATGGCGTGAGGACTTCTTGGTAGTCGCATCAGCTCCGTTGGTGGCGTTGTCGGATTTTGATTGCGCCTGCTTTTCCTCTTGCGCCGCTGCAGAAGCCGCGGGAGGTGATAGCTTGTCTTTGGGCGGTTGATTCTTGATTTTATCCAACCCGAAATCGATGAGCTTGCCGCCTATCCTGACGAGATTAGCTCCCTGTGACTTGTCGCGCTTTTGCCGTTTTGGTGGCCGCTCGACAGTAGGGTCGTCCATCTTTGCCAATGTTGGAGAGATATTCCATGGTTGCTCGCTCTCTGAAAAAGAAGGAAGGTGACAGGAAGATTCCAGCTGGCAGCCAGCTGTCGGGCCGACTGGCACAACTAGCTGATGTATCGACAATGAACCAACGGTTATTACCTAGTTAGCTTATTGCATAAAGGACACTTTTAGTTGCAACTAGGCACGTTGTCGTGTTTAGCACTTCGGGAGCACTGGAGAAAAAACGAGCACAGGGGCGAATGGAATGAAGTTTGTCTAGGCCGTGGTTAGGCTTGCGTCTCCAAGGCTTTCCGAATCTAAACCAACAAGGTTCCGGACCTGGTAACCACGAAACATTGATGCCAGGATTTACGTCGACCTCATAAGAAGACTGAACCTTGGCTATTGTTTTGGCATCTACGTGGTCGTAACCAAATGGTGGTAGAACGCCGCTATACACACACTTACCAGTTCTCAAATTCTCAGAATGTATGGGACCGCCCAATGCCACTTCATCGTGGCCGGCAGCGATGTGACATCCAATCGAGTCTGCCGCAACAAGAATGGTGACGGGAAGAACCTAGCCCAACGCTTCTTTCGACATGGAACCAATGCGCCGCCCTGAGAATATGCTGCCAGTAGCTGCTTACTAGCCAGCCATCTATTTAATGAATGCGACGCAACCTCTCCGTGTTCAGCTTGGCCCTGTCGTCGAGTGAGACGCTCTGCGCTTGGGTTAGCAGTTGTGGCCGAAGATATGGAATACTGGCATACCTTGTCACCAAGTCTCTCTATGACTTTGTTCTGATCTTCAATCTCCTTGCCCATCAGCTTGGCCACGCTGTTGAGAGTGCTTACGTGGCCAGCGGTTCGAGCCATTGACTCGTCGATGCGATTCTCGGCATCGTCATCCTCCGAGTCGTCTTCGAATTGGAACTTGTTTTTCTCCGCAGCACTAGCTCGCTGCCACTTATCGGTGCTTCGCGCATTTTCGATCTCCTTGAAGCCGGCCTCCATTCGTGAGTTGGCCTTGAAGCCATCCGAGCGGGTAGCTTCGCGCTGATCTCTGTCGGCGCGGTGCGACTCCAATGTCTGTCGTTCCATCTCGGCAGTTTTTCTACCAGACGTGAAGGGGTTGCCAACGTGGACGGCGAACATGCTGCGGTTCAGGCTCTTCAGCTTCTTGGTTTGACTGTCAGCTTCGCGGGTAGAGATGGCCGCCTTGTCGAGAAGGTTTTCGGTGTTATTCAGTCGTTCATGCTGTGCACCGAGTCTCGCATAGGTGCCCAGGGCTGTCTCGACAGCCGAAGCGGCAAGTCTTTCCGAGTTCTCAGCCGAGTTGGCCGACGCAAGCTTTGTTTCCTTGATCTGGCGACGGACGTTGTCAACCTCCTCATTCTCTTGCTCCTCTGCTGTCAACTCGCGCTGCTCGCCATAGCCACCGTAGCTACTGTCACCCCCACTCCCCGCCGGTCCAGCCTGTGGTTGCTGCTGTCTCTGGTCATAGCGCTCTCGCGCTCCTGAGAACAGGGCATCGCGGGTGTCGTCTGCGTTGCCGCTGTCTGAGCGACCAAGACCGCCGTAGCCGCCTGGGCCTCTAGCACTCTTCTTGTCGGGGTTGTCGTATTTGTTGCTGCCGTAACCAGCAGGGGCGCCGTAGCGGTCGTTGCCATAGCCGGCGGGGCCTTGGTCGCCGGAGTAAGGGGGAGGTGCCGTTTCGCTGGAGGCGGTGCGCATGGGTGGAGGAGCGCCACCGCGAGGACCGCCAGGAAGTCCACCTGCACGAGGGCCGCCGGGCAGGCCGCCGCCGACGGGTGCGTTCTGGTATTGCTTGTAGCTCGCCTGGGGACCCGTCATGGGCTTTCCAGACGTATAGGGATCGTTGGCCTGCTGGCCCTGTGCATAGGGGTTGTCGGACGGGGCCGGGGAGCCCTTCTTGCCACCGTCGTCGGACGACTTTTTGCTGAAGCCGAATCTTGCCATGTTGATGTGTTTCGCCAAGGGGGGGAGGTGGAGAATAGCGAAAGAGATACGAGTTGCACTTGTAGGACGAAGGAATGGGGGTGCAGGTAAGGAATGGGTTTGTTGTCAGTAATTGAATGTCGTGCAGCTGACCGAGGGGGACAATGGTTGGTTTATCAAGGGACGAACACCTGAAAGGAGTCTGGGGTAGGGGGCTTAATCGGGTTTAATGGGGCGTCAGAGGTTGGTTTCGCGTGTTCCTGATCGCTTTCGCTGGTGGGGGTGTGTTAAGGTTGACATGCAATGGAGAAGCAACTGTTTACCAGTAACTCACTAACATGTAATCAATCACACTTGCGGAAATGAAGGAGAAGAATCGAGGAATAGTCAAGTTGTTTGCAACTGCCGACGAGCTGCGGCTGAGCCACCAAACATTCGTCATGTTCGCTAGCTGGTAGGTGAGGCGATGTCTAGGCGACGGTGTGTACTAACGTTATGTACTGTGTAACACAGTAACTACAGTAGCTAACTACACTAGTTATCCGTGGACCGCACTCCGCAAATACTCCGTACTGCATGCTTCGTAACTTAAGTTACGGATAGGGTGTCCCCAGAATTAGGTGCATCGTGTCCAAGTATCCACACTTGTTAGGGGCCAATGGAGCCTGACGCCTCGAACCGAACCCAACAAGAGCCACGATTAGTTATCCGTAATCATTGTACAGGACATGAATGATGTGTAACCATTCGCCTACTTCATTGCACTTCGAATTACGGAGTATTATGACACCACGGATACTTGGGTTACTTGGTGGAAACCACGTCCTGCCATCGATGCTTCTCATACTTCCGTGTCACCCTCCTGAAATGTATGACTGGGATTCTCCTACATCGGACCACAATTCCTGTCTAGCCGAACGAACAACTCAACTCACGACCACGTCACCTCAGTCATCTGCTTCGTAGCTGGATACTTAACCAAGCATCCGTACTCCCTACCTTCTCACCCTCTATATTCAACCACCTACATAACGCCGTCGCCGCTTCAGTAGTTTGCAAGCATGTCATCTCAAGTTACTGCATAGTTGACTTTGCCAGAACTCCCTCCAGCTATCCAATACTCAATATCACACCGAGTCGTTTCGCTCCACAGATACCGAAAATGATACCCCGAATATATAAGCATTATTTACTATCGGCACATAATAGCTCGCTTTCATTAGCGACCATACGGTAAAGAAGATAGGCTCTGGCCGTCCGCGTGTGTACGCATCATAGCTTTACCTAGGTAATACAAGAATCCACTCAAGAAGCCGTCCCTCAATGGCTTCCATTTTCACTTTCGATCATAACCCGCCACGGGTGTCATCACCTTGGCTGCGGCCTGAGGAACCAGGGAAGAAGCCCAGGACTGAAGCCTCGACGTCCACTGAGAATGATGACGAGAACGCCGCTTCCGACCTGGACATCGAGCGGCTGGAGGCCGAGCCGCAAGACGGACCCATAGAGTACAAATTGCACCTCCTCTTGCGTCCGCGCAGAAAGTACGAGGCTATGAGTACGACAACACTAAAGGTCTCGGGCTCGAAGCAGGCGAAGCATCCGCGGCCCAATGGATCAAGCAAACCCGTCGGTAAAGCGTTGTCGTCGTCGAACCAGACGCGCCAGAACCGCTTGCAACAGCTCACTACGCAGCTGCTTTGGAGGCTGCAGCAATCATCTCCAAATCACGCAAAGGCAAAGTCGGAGTTGGTTGTACCCAAGCTTCCAGAGGATGGCGACAATCTTGATGATCTGGAAAAGCCGGGGCGACTTCTACCCGGCCTGGAGGAATCCAACGGTGCACTCTACGAGATTGGGGTATCTGATGATGGTACTTTTGTTGGGCTGACAAAGGATGAGATGGACGAGAGCATGACAACTCTCAAGGTGATCGCCGCCAGTCTGGGGTGTCGGGTCGAGGTTCAACGCATGAAGGTCGTAGGCACGTGCGACTGGCTTGAGCTGTCTGGACCCGACGACGGTGTAACTACCAAAGAGACCAATCGCCACGCCGACTTGTGGGTCGCAGAAGCCCTGGTCATGCCTGTTCTTGAACCCCAGAAAGACAATGAAGATGGCGACCAGGTTGACCGGGATGGCTGCTCGGTGTCGACCCCGGCGAAGGACGCCTCGCAAACCGAGCAGCTCCGCGTGTCGCTTATTGGGCCAACCACCACCGGGAAAACGACATTACTAGGGACTTTGGCAAACGGGATTCTGGACAATAGTCGAGGAAGTAGCAGGATCAACTTGCTCAAGCATCGTCACGAGCGCGTCTCGGGGCAGACATCATCTGTGGCCCAGGAGCTTATTGGTTATAAAGACTGTGGCATCTTCAATTACGCCAGTGTCGACGTTGAAGCGTGGACAGATATCCATGATCGTTCCGAAGGCGGTCGTCTCGTGTTCTTTTCCGACTCTGCCGGACATCTGCGCTTCCACAGGACTATTTTGCGAGGGTTGGTTGGATGGGCACCTCACTGGACGTTTCTTTGCATCACAGCGAACGCAGGTGAAAGTCCGACTCGGGGTCCTCACTCCTTGTCCGGGACCACCGATAATCTCGGGGATGTGGCTGGCAGCGCAGACCTCGGTCTCACCCATCTAGACCTTTGTCTTCGGCTAGGAGTCCCTATGGTCATTGTTGTGACCAAGTACGACCTTGCTACCAAGGACAGTCTCAAAAACAGATTGGGCCAAGTACTCTCAAAGCTCAAGGCTGTGGGAAGAAGCCCGAAGCTGTTCTTGCCAGGCCCGCATGACAAAGGTGTCCTCACCGAAATACCGGCCAAGTGTCGGGAAAAGGTCATGAAGGACGTCGTCGAACCGCTGAGAGAAAGCAAAAACTTTCTATCAATCGTGCCAGTGGTGCTAGCGAGTGCAGTGACCGGTGACGGAATCGGAACGGTCCATGAGCTTGCTCGCAGCCTACCCTTGCCTCCACCACCAACGGCACGAGACTACGTCCCCTTGTCTTTGAACCCTGAGCAGCCAGCTGCGCTCTTCCACATCGACGACAAGTACGACCTAGAGTCTCTGCGTATCCAGACGCCGCTTGGCCATGCGTCCGATGGAAAGGCTATAGTGGTTGCCGGGTATCTGCGCTTTGGTAGGCTATCTGTCGGCGACCAGCTGGTTGTTGGCCCCTTTCCAGCCGATGATGACGATGCGCGTAGACAAATGCCGCGAGACCACCCTTCGCCAGGCTACGGTTTGTCTATATCACATCCCTCGTCGGCAGAACTTGCTCGGATGGCCTCTCGAAACGCCGTTTCGGCATCAGCAATCAAGGGGGAGTGGCATGCCGCGCGTATTGTCAACATTCGCAATCTTCGACTTCCAGTGCGGACCATGGAAGCCGGCCAGGCTGGCACCATACAAATCATATTCCGTGATACAGTTGAGCAGACGTCAGATCCGGACCCTTTGTTCGAGTCCGCAAAATTGTCCATTGGCAACATTCGCAAGGGACAGGTTCTGGCTATTCCTAGTCAGCATATGCTGGATACTAGGCTCTCGCTTCAGGCAGCTTCGGGCTTGACGGCAGTCTTCAAGGAGGCTAGAGTAACAAACCTATCAGTTGGAAGTCTTGTCAATGTCTATGTGGCTACCGTGAGGGCGGCTGCTCGAATATTGCGCATCGCCCGCCGGCTCCCAGAACAAAGCTATCGGAGTGGCGAGCAGGAAGCTGGCGACGGCACCGATGACGACGACGTTTTCAACATGGCCGATAGCATCGAGCTGGACAGAGGTCAGGCCGAAGCCAATGTCGAGATATCTGAGCCCGAATACACAATAACGTTGGAGCTACTGGCAAACAGAGAGTGGATAGAGATGGGCTCACAGGTCGTTCTGATGGAGGGGGACAGCACGGCAGTTCGGGTCTTGACGGGTACGTTGGCAAGGTGGTGGAAATCGCGGAGTGAGGAGGGAGGAGGGAGGAGCGGAATTTGGTTAGTTATGGGTATGATTTGGGTGTAGAGCAGCGGTACAAGTTTTGTATAGGGTGCACACTGGCGGACCGACTCTTGGTGTCTTTCAAAGTTAGCACAACTCTCTCCGAATTGTAGAGCACGAGCGAATTGATTTCAACATTGTCAGCGGACCAATCGAGCATCATTTATCTTCATTGTCGCATTGAACGCCCAAACGCCAACACCTACGTGACCCCCTTGCCGTTTTCAAGCCCTGACCAGACCGTAAAACAAAGTCCATGTTAGGATGTATCCTGCCAGACCACCAACCACACCTCCGCTCCAGAACTCGTATTGCGTCCTATAGTACCTGCTTGTGTCTAGCACACCCAGGCCCGACTTGAGGGACCGCGGCGCGACACGGACGCCGTAAAAGAGGAAGACAGTGACGACGGTGAAGATGAGATAGAACAGGAAACCACTGTAAGATTCGAGACCCAGGATGCCGGCGGCGACGCCAAAGATGGATGCCGTGAGACTCTGGAGGTTTGATAGCACCTAAACGCGCCCCAATCGCATTGTCAGCAGGCCGATCGGTGTGCATAGACGAAACGTGGTCAGGCCATCTCCCGCCTCTCCCGCCAGAAGAAACATGTTTTGTCGTTTCACTCGTCATACCTTTGTGTTGTGCATCATCGACTCCGGCACGATGGGGGCGAGTTGGAGCTCCCGTTCGGTAGACATGGCTGCCGATGCTGCGTCGGTGCGTCGGCGCCTCGGTTGGGCTGTGTTGTGTGTGGTTGTTGTAGCAGCAACGGACAGCAGATCGGATGTCTGTTGGCGGTCGCTTGTATTGCGCTTTCGCTTTCGCTTTCTCGTGCCAGCTGTCCAACCTTCCTCTCTCTCTGTCTCTCTCTCTCTCTCCCTCTCTCTCTCTCTCTTTCTTTTTGACTTGCGGTCGGACAATGGCGCAGCAGTACGGAGTAGTTATCGGAGCTTTGGGTCGAAGGGGGGTTGAGCTCAATGGCGTGCAAGGTTTCACTGACGGACGGCGGCTTTGACGTATTGCGAGGGTGTCCAGTGACGACAGAAGCCCTGTCCATCGATCATCGTTTGACTTGTCCACTGTCCACTGTTCACACTGGCCTCTCCCAGGTGGCTCTGTGGCTAGGGGTGGCGAACCATAAGGGGAATTTGATTGGTCCCGGGCAGTGCTGGCTGTCACTTGCTTCTGCTCCGAGAGGCTAGCTAGAGTAGGCAAGTACCTTCCGTCCAAGCCCGTCCAAGCCCGTCTCCAGCTGGCAGCCGCAGCACCTGGCTGAACCAGACCCTGGGCTGTCGGTACGAACTACTTGGTAGTAGCAGCTGAACCCTCTGAACCTCCTATTCCAGCGGCATGGCAACCGTGGTCGAAGGCCCGCTGCGACAAAGGGGAGATTGGCTCTTATTGGCACAACCGGGGTTTTTCTGCACAACTTGCAGCTCACGGGGGAACTCGCAAGCGCCGAACAGCCCGCAAACCCGCAATTGGATCCAAGGAACCCCCTGACCGGAGTCACGGACTGACGCCAAGTCGTACGAACCCTTGGGTCTCGGCCAACGTGACGCTAAACATTTCCCTCGCTCTTTCTGGGGTAGTTGTTAGGTGAAGAGGTAAAGAGAGAGAGAGCACCTGCTGTATCCGTAGTCCGTATTAGCTTCCGTTTTATGTAAGTACCCGCGCAGGAAATCATCTCGGCCATTTAAAATGAGAGCCACTCGATGAGCAACTGCCCGTATACTTGGACATCCGATGTATTAGCTAGCTAGTGTTGTTATGTGCAGATCCATAACGGCGGTGATGTGGCCTTGAACAAAGTAGCATTTCTCTCTCCCCGTCCCGAACTCAACCAGCCAACTGATTGTTCACATTTTTGGTTCCTCTACCCCTTGTTGACGTCCATTCCGGCCATCCCACCCATCTTAATATCGACCAACAGAGAGTTGTCACCTGCTGTCCGTCGGCGTGACACGGTACCTCCCACTTCGTACTGGGCTTCTCTCATCTCGCACCCCTCGCCGTATGACGATCCATCGGACAATCTTATCGCGCAACACATGGACCGGATCGACTGTGCGACATCGCAATTACATGGAGACCTCTTATGAGCCAGGTGGTCCTCACGATGAGTACCAGACCTCCTTCGAGGGTCAAGGTATGCAATGACAGATGCCCTGCCGCCATGAGCTTTACCCAGACCATGAGCATGCGCCGGAGCGCCTTCAAGGACCGAATGGCATGCGGACAACTGACCATCCCCGAACTTGCAGGCACGGGTACAAGCGATCACGACAGCGAACCTGAGCGTAGTGACGTCGAGATCCAAGGCCAGACAGCGACGCCGCCCGCGTCGCCTCCAGCGAGTCCACCGCGCAACTTCATGTTCGCCCCCAGGGGCCCGGCGCGTGCAAGAAAGCGCTTTCGAGACAGGATACCGAGCGCCTTGAATCTACGAGTCGACATTCCCAACATCGCCAAAAACATACAGTTTGACGACTTCCAACATGTGTATGCGGTAAGTCGCGAGGGGGATAGGGGAGTGGGTGGCCTCGGGGCAGGGATACACCGCTAAAACAACCTCGGTCGCAGAAAGCAGTCAACACCACCGTCGACGGCAACGGCACCCGCAAATTCCTCGAGCAACTGCAGTGGAACATCAACTCCTCACAACTGTTAGATGCGCAACCCAACGTCAATAGTCTCAACGCGGCACCGTTGCCAGTGAGCGTTCCAGAACCGGTCAGCCGTGAGGACCCGTATGCGCGGCCATGGACGACCGAAGGCGTCATCGCAGCAGCCGCGCTCGGAATGGGAACTGCGTGCCTCGCGAGATGGTTTTTCGTTGGGGGAGTACTCACGGTCTCGCCGAAGCGTCTTACCATAGCGGCGGTGGCGATCTTCGTCGCTGCTTTTGCGTTTAGCGCTCATATGCGCCGACAATGGTTGAAGTATATACACGCCCAAACCCTGTCGCAAGTCGCCTTGTTCATCCACAACTCGAACGAGCTCGACAGTATAGTTGGGTCGGCTGTTAGCTTCATTACCGAAGTCGAGCTCATCGCCCGTGGGTACAGGCTGTAAGTCATCTGCAATAACACACGCTACCAGTTGTGCTGCCACTGACAGACTCCAAGATCTCTGCCCTTGCCGCCCGTCAGTCGACTGGAGAACAACGGGCAGAACCTCAAGATCCTGCGGGTCAGGAGGGAACTCAACAGCCAGATGTTGAAGGTGATGAAAGACTACAGCTACGCTGCCACAGCGGTGGGAGAGTTCTGCGACCAGGAGATTCTGCGCTCCCACGAGCAAGGAAAACAATGCAATCCCGATCTGATACAAGCTCAGCTCGAAGCTATCAAGACCGCCAAGGTAGACGAAGCCCAGAAAACCTTTGAGATCAGGAAATCCTACGGAACCTTGCAAGGGCTCCGTAAGATGTTTCTACTCGGCCTGTTCTGCCTTGACTCGCACGGCTCCAGTGACGATTACCTCAGGTTCACTACGGCGCTAGAAGGGTTGCGTTTGTGCAACCAAAGGACGCAAGGAGCCACAACCGCGATACAAAAGGTGTTGTTAGCGGAAGAGCGTGAGTTTTGAAGCGTTTCTTCGTGGATTGGAAATTTCGACTGACAGAAAGCAGTGTTCAACGGATTGAAGACGCCAAAATCGCCCTTATCGCCCGACCGCGAGAAATGGCGGCATCAAGTAAGGAATATTGGCTCCATGAACAACAACATCCGCACTCTCCAAGCCAAGATGGTGCTCCTCGCGGAGGAAAGTAACCAAGTTATCGACAACGAGCATGGCGACATCTCGCATCTCAGCTCCATATTCATGACCCAATACGATCTCATCGGACAAGACCTCAAGGCGCTGTTGGACTCGTGGGAGACTGGCAAGGCTTCGTTGGCTTCTGCTATCAACAGGAACGAAAAGAAGCGCGTGTCTTCTACCAGTATCATGTCCCCCGCGACGTCTGCCAGCGAACCTGCGTCCATATTCGAGGAGAGTGACGGGCCAGACGAGGCGCTGCGGCGACTAAACGGGGAAATCTCGCCACCAACTGAGCCAAGCAGCCCAAGTCATGATCCGGTATCGTTCGAGGCCATCGCAGACCCGAGGCCGAGGAGTATGATGACGCGGGAAGAAAGAATCAAGAAGATGCACGAAGACCGCGAGGCCAAGGCGACAGCTCGAGAGCGGGCATTGGAGAGCGGATGGTTCATGGGCGAGCTCAAGAACGTTTTACAACACCGTGAGGACAACGTGAAGGGAAAGCGAAGAAGCCTGGGGGCCTCGCCGACCGTATCGGGCATGAGGAAACTATCCCTTGCTACCAACAAACCTCCCCTCATATGACGATCCACGATTCGAAATGGTTTCGTCCCACGGCTCGTTACGGTGCCGTCATATCTTACGCAATAATGACCAAAAGCATAGAAGAGGCCGACATAGGTTGCGCCACATCGAGGCTCAGAAGAGCCTGAGATTTCATGACACGGAGTTCTGGGCGCATGGTTAATTCAAGGCCAGGAGAGCCCACGCAGCAGCAGTTCCTCTGAACGATCTTTCGATCCCTATTATATAATGTATGATTTGTCAGTACATTTACACATCCTGCCGATATAGATCCTCTCATAGCGTTACGTTGCATAAGAAGTTTAATGGAGAATAATAATTCGATCCAAATCGAGGCACATGGTACAAGGCAACTCGGGAATCTTGAACATGCCAACTACTGGCCAGATCCAGGTGGTCGTTCTGGTACTTGGCATGGCAACGAATGGAAACAATTAACGTTAGTACGGATTACGGAGTAACTATTCGTCATGCCAACGTAGAGCTAGCGCAACTGATATAATATCCGAGTTACCACTTTTGAGGGGCGCAACAAACGACAGGGGACTGACTAGGCAGCAGCACAGTGTGAACCGTGCGGTCTTGGACTAACAGCTTAAGTCGTTCGCGCGAGACTCGCGATTAATTAAAGCTCACGCGTTCCATCCACACTTTTCGTCGCGTAGCACTATTTCATCTTCCAATACTCGGCCCCCCGCTACCAACCTCGGAAGTCAATAGCAATCAGTCCACGACAACACCACGCACACACGCTCACCACTTCTCGTGATACCCCAAGCCTCTTCCTTTTACCCATCCTTGTGTCTGCAAAGAAAAAAAACCTCGCGATCACAACCTCAACTACACAACCGCCATCATGTTAGAAGCAAGACTCCAAGAGGCGCAGCTTCTGAAGAAGGTGAGATTGCGTGCACACCGCCCGCCGTCCCTGACGACAGTGGACTCCCGCATGTACTGACCAGACAGGTCATCGATGCCATCAAGGACCTGGTGCAAGACTGCAACTTCGACTGCAACGACTCGGGTATTGCACTACAGGCCATGGACAACTCGCACGTCGCGCTGGTGTCCATGTTGATGAAGGCCGAGGGGTTTTCTCCCTACCGATGTGATCGAAACATCGCGCTCGGTGTCAACCTGGTGTCCTTGACCAAGGTCCTGCGCGCCGCTCAGAGCGACGACCTCGTGACGCTGAAGGCCGAAGATGCGCCCGACTCGCTTAACATTGTCTTCGAGACTGCCAGCAGCGACCGCATCACCGAGTACGACCTCAAGCTCATGGACATCGACCAGGAGCACCTGGGCATCCCCGATACCGAGTATGCCGCCAACATCACGATGCCTAGTGCTGAGTTCCGGCGTATCTGCACGGATCTGATGGCCATGTCCGAGTCCGGTGAGTTCTCTGTCTACAATCTCTCGTCGTAGTCGGCGATACTAACGTCCTGTTTTCCAGTCACAATCGAGGCCAGCAAGGAGGGTATCAAGTTCTCTGCCACGGGTGACATCGGCAATGGTTCCGTAACCCTCCGCGCCGTCCAGGACGTCGAGAAGCCCCAGAACAACATCGAGATTGAGTTGACAGAGCCCGTAAATCTGACCTTCTCGCTGAAGTACCTCGTCAACTTTTGCAAGGCTCAGAACCTTTCCACCCAGGTCAGGGTTAGTCTATCCAATGAAGTACCGCTGCTGGTTGAGTACCAGCTTGCAGGAACTGCAGACAACTCGGGCAAGGGTCACCTACGTTTCTATCTCGCACCCAAGGTTTGTCCACGGCAGCATTCTCCCTTCCAATCGTTATGGCTAACGGATACTCTCAGATCGGCGACGAGGAATAAATGGACGCCCACGTGCGTTCTGACGAAGATCATGAGAATAATATCTTTTTGCTGGCATGACAGGGTCTGAAGTAGACGACCGATTATGTACATGGATTCTTATGTACGGTTTAGGAAAAGACCACCAACATATGGCTGGGATGCATGGAGTTTTGCGCGTTCGTGTTCGGCGAGAAGACATCCTGTTTGTCTAGAACTTTTGAGGTGAGGACAGCCGAGGCCACTAAAGGACGAGACCATCTCGCTATCAGGGTCAGGAATAATGACAACACAACACCTGTACGGTTCCAATCGAACAGGTCCAACACGCGTGTGTCGCGTGTGCCGCGTATTTCGCGTGTGACTCTCACAGTCAAACTTGTCTGATATCAGACGATTGCGGGGCAGATTTGGCGGGGTCATTGCCGCTGCGGCGCCGATGTCATGCGAACAAATTTCGAGTCATTCTTACGACGTGACTTGTTGACGATCTACAGCGACGATTGTAATTCGAGATTGATCTCTTTCTCTCTCTGTTAACCAGTACACTCGGTGACGCGCTTCACATACGAAATCCGTCGATCTCCTATCCAGTCCATAATCGACAGTCGCCAATCTGCTTGCTACCTACCATTGCCGCTTGCGACAGCAACAATATCCCACCTCGGCGACGCGAGATGGATTTGGAACCGCCGGTGCCAGAGACGAGCGTCTTGGCCGTGGCCAGTCATGTAGGGAACAATTTGTTCATTGGATCGTAACTCAGTCGTGGCTAATGTCCGCGTCAAGGTCGTATCAGGGTGAGTGAGCAGTCTCTCGCTGGCACGCTGCTGCTGACAAACAGGGCAGTCATGTAGGAAACAAGATCGCCGTATTCGTTCTTCAGTCTATGGGCTGTGACGTCTCGGCATTGAACACGGTCCAGTTCAGTAAGCAATCGCTCTCTGCGCCGAACTCCTGCGGTGCTCTGATACTCATCCTTGTACAAAGGCAACCACACCGGATACAGACAATGGAAGGGCACGCGTGTAACGGCGCAAGAGATCACAGACCTCTGGGACGGCCTAAGGCAGTCTTACCTCGACCGCTTCGACATGATGCTGTCTGGTTACGTCCCTGGCGCCCCCGCCGTCGAGGCCGTGGGCAACATTGCCAAAGTGCTCAAGGAGAAGTCCAAGGCGAAACCGGGAAGCTTCTTCTGGGTCCTTGACCCTGTCATGGGCGACAATGGCAAGCTATACGTGGCGGACGACGTTGTGCCGGCGTACAGGGAACTGGTGCAGTACGCGGATCTGATTCTGCCGAACCAGTTCGAGGCAGAGTGAATACCCCTCCCCGGGCCTGTGGTTACTTGAACTGACCTGGACATTCACTCTCTAGGCAACTCTCGCAGGTCAGGATTACCGATCTCGCCTCCCTCCGCGCCGCCATCGAAGTCCTCCACACACGCTACGGCATCCCACACATCGTCCTCACCTCGGTCTCGCTGCCCCTGACCGGCGAAGCCTCCCCCTCGGCATCTTCGCGGCGCTCCATGTCCGTGGTCGGCTCGTCGCGCACATCGGCCGGTAAGCCACGCCTGTTCCGCATCACCTTCCCCGTCTTCGACTGCTACTTTAGCGGCACGGGCGACATGTTCGCCGCCCTGATGGTGGCACGCATGCGCGAGGCCGTGCACAACGCGGCCGATTCCGCGCTCCAGACCACGGCGAGCTGGCTCAGCGGTGACGACGTCGATGCCCTGGAGTTGCCGCTCGCGAAGGCGGCCGAGAAGGTCCTGGCGAGTATGCACGAGGTGTTGAGTCGCACTTCTGAGGCCATGCAGAAGGAGATGGGTGTTGCGATGGCGGCACTGGAGAAAGAGCTCGGTGGGTTGAGTGAGGAGGAGAAGGGGAAGCGGGAGCACCTCTTGAAGAGTCGGGCGGCCGAGTTGAAGTTGGTCAGGAATTTGGGGTGTTTGAGAAGTCCAAAAGTCGAGTATTGTGCTGAGAAGGTGTAGTAGCATGCAGGGGTGGTTGAGGCTGAAGAGTTGGTCGGTCGAAATCGCTTGTCCAGGTCCATAGATAGGGTACAAGATCAAGGGAGCATATATAGATTTCGCCATCTGGCCACGAACTTGGAGATGTACCAATAGAGGGTTTTCGCGTCCCTGGGCTCATATGCATGTTTTATGGCTCCATTCAGCGCTCTAATGGACGTCAGTAGGATGTACTGAACGAGGACGGATTTCCCAAGTCCGATCCATCAGAAGCACCTGAGCAGCTGCTCAGGTCCATGTCTATATGCCTATATTCATTTCATTCATAAAAGGTAATCCATCTCAAACTCCCCGTCTAGTTCTTGCCCGTGCTTCCAAAGCCACCGGCACCCCTCACGCTCTCCTCGAGCTCGGCCACCTCGACCACCTCGGGCGTGTAGATACGCTCCACGATGAGCTGGGCGACGCGGTCGTGCTCGTTGATGGCAAAGTCGGCGTCGGCGTGGTTAAACAGCAGCACCTTGACCTGGCCACGGTAGTCGGCGTCGATGACGCCGGCGCCCGTGTCAATGAAGTTCTTGGAGGCGAGGCCGGAGCGGGGGGGCTATGCGGCCGTCTGTACGCGCGCAAAAATCAAGTCAGAACTCTTGCTCTTCACGGATTGATTGCCCGCCCTTCCTGGGAAGGGAGAGGAAGGAGAGGGTTGAGAACGTACAAGTACCGGCGGGCACCGAGATCGCAATGTCCGTGTCCACGAGCGCCTTGCCCCGTGCCGGGATCGTCGTCGCCTTGGAGGCATACAGGTCGTAGCCGGCTGCGAAGGCGCTGCCGCGTGTGGGGAGCTTGGCCTTGTCCGACAGCTTCTTGATCAGCAGGGGAGGGCACTGCTCGAGGGTAGATGCGGCGGCGGACATGGTGGACTCGACGGACGAAGCTGTGGTCTTGACGCGTTTGGCGGGGGGTGAGGTCGGGGGGGAGGTGACGGTCGTGGGCTGGGTCATGTTTCTCGTGTGTTGGGATTGGGTGTTCGGAGTCGAAGGGGGGCGGGAAAGCGGTGGTCGACAGCGCAGGCTCCAACTAGTTATAGAGTAGAGACGCGTTCAGAAATCCGTTTAACGCGACGACGGGCTTATCTCGGTAGATCCAGGCACCTCAGGCCGGGCTGGCGGGATGAGATAACTGCTTTGCCCTGGGCCCATGTCGGACCCCCTGCAGCCCCACTTCGATAGCAGATAACCAAAAAGTTCGAAAAGTTCGAGGCAAGACGCTCGACGAAGCCGCCCCACGTAACGCTGTTGAATCCCAAAGTAATGCTCAATTGGCACTTGAAGGGCTGGAATTTATAAGCGCATGCAAAGGCACACTTTTGCGCTGAATCGATTCACACAAGATGCCTGGTTCGCAGCTCAAGAGGCTCAAGGCCTCACTCCGGTCGGAAGGTCTGCTTGGTCCTCAGCAGTCCAAAAAGGAGAAGAAGCAGAATGCAAAGAGCGGCGTGAAGCGAGTAGACAGAAAGACGGCCCTGGAGGGTATCCGGGAGCAGTTCAACCCTTTCGTATGTCCATGCGAGTACCGTCCCGTCGTGTCCAACGCGTACTGATAACCGCCGCAGGATCTCAAGCACAACGTCCGCGGACCCAAGTTCGAAGTGACGAGCAACCGCCCCGACTACACCAAAGCGATTCGAGGTCGCCCGACCGAGGCCAAATCTGCGAGCGAGGAGTTTCGGCGCAAGACCCTGACCGTGGAGGAACAGCGAAAGCACAAGGTCGGCGGCATCATCGACAAACGTTTTGGCGAAGATGACCCGTCACTTGCGCCGGAAGAGCGCATGCTCGAGCGTTTCGCCCGCGAGACCCAGGCGCGCCACAAGAAGGGCTCGACATTCGACTTGGAGGAGGATGGGCCGAGCGGGGAGTTCGGCCTCACCCACGGAGGCCGAGCATTGGAACTAGATGGGCCAAGTCTGGTGGATGACTTTGACGAGGAAATCGAGGCAGAGTCCGACGAAGACAACGAGGGCGAGCGAGCATATCTGAAGCGCAAGGCGCTCACCGAGGGCGGGGAGGTTGAGGACGCGCAGCCCGATCGGAAAAAGACGAAACAGGAAATCTACAGCGAAATCATTGCCAAGTCCAAGATGCACAAGCAGGCTCGTCAGGAGGCCAAGGACGAAGACGAAGACATCCGCGACGAGCTCAACAAGGAAATGCCCAACCTACGCCAGCTGCTATTCAGCACCGGAAGGAATTCTCGCGCTGTAGAGGAGGAAGCTCTTCAGCACGCTGCCGAAAAGGCCAAGAATGAGTACGACAGGGAAGTCAAGATGTTGACCATGGACCGGAGAGCTCAGCCGACAGACCGCACCAAGACCGAGGAAGAGGCCGCTGCAGACGCATCGGCGAGATTAAAGGAACTAGAAGACAAGAGGCAGAGGCGCATGCAAGGCATCGAGGATAGTGAAAGCGAAGAAGAGAAGCGCAAGAGGAGGAAGAGGCCCGCTGACGAGGACGAGGATGAGGACGAGGACGAAGAGATGTTGGATGACGAGGATCAAGACGAATACGGGCTCGGACAGGGTATTACCAGCAAGAAGCCCGGCAAGACGCGGCCAACGGCTACTGAGCTGGGGTTCGACGATGAAGACGACTTCATCATCGAAGACGATCTTGTGGCCAGTGGCAACGAGCTGGAGTTGGAGTTGGAAGACGACGACGACCTATCCGAGGACTCGGATCAAGACGAGGAGGGCCAAGATGCGGACGAAGATGACTTCACCAAGGGTCTGCTGAACGAAGAAGAGACCAAGGACCCGGTTTTCAGCATGAGCCTCGATGAAGCCTCCAACACCACAAGTGGCAAGGCTGACGCGGATGGTGTGCCTTTCACCTTCGCTTTCTGCCCGCAGACGCACGACGAGCTCCTGGAGACTATGAAAAACGTGCCAACGGAAAAGTTGCCCACCGTGGTTGTCAGGATCCGAACCCTCTTCCATTCCAAGCTGGACAGCTCCAACAAAGTCAAACTTCAAAACTTTTCACTGGCGTTGATCCAACATCTGCCCTACCTAGCTTCGCAGCCCAAGCTCGCCCCTTTCAACGTCTTCGAGCAGTTGATTCGACACATTCACTCGTTGGCAAAGACGTACCCTATCGAGATCGCCGGGGCGTTCAGGTCACACATCCAGGATCTTGCCACACAACGACCTCTCGATCCCAATTTGGGCGATCTCATCATCCTTACTGCTGTTGGCAGCATCTTCCCCCCATCGGATCACTTTCACCA
This sequence comes from Arthrinium puccinioides, assembly GCA_022414665.1. Taxonomy (NCBI): domain Eukaryota; kingdom Fungi; phylum Ascomycota; class Sordariomycetes; order Amphisphaeriales; family Apiosporaceae; genus Arthrinium; species Arthrinium puccinioides. Next base: position 4,657,167 of record JAIUNF010000003.1, on the reverse strand, counting down.
AGTGGTCACGCCCGCACAGCTTTTAATCGCACGGATCCTCGGCCAGAAGATTCCACGCGAGTTTTCAGACCTCGCCAAGGGTGTCTATCTCTCCATACTGGTTCTCCAGTACCAACAAGCGAGCAAGCGGTACATGCCGGAAGTGATGAACTTCAACCTGAATACGCTAGCGGCATTGGCACCACAGAAGATAGGAGGTATGCTGTTTCCCGTGCATAATTTCCCCCCGGATCCCGTGTGCAAAAGGCGCAGTCCGCAAAGTTGAGAAAGCTCGACTGCTACGACTGTGAGGCTCGCGAGACTTCAGAAGAGGAACAGACGGCATTGAGGATTGCCATCCTCGACACCACGATCAAGACGCTGGACGCTGCAGCAGACCTGTGGGTGGGCAAGTCTGCCTTCCAAGAAACGTTTCAGCCATTCAAGCAGATCCTCGACCACCTCGCCTCCAAGGTCTGTAGGACGCATCTTCCCGACGCCCTCAACGAGCGTGTGCAAAAGACTCAGTCCAAGATGGAACGCATGCTCAAGCTTGCCCAGTTGGAGCGCCGACCCCTGGAGCTGCACCACCACCGGCCGCTGGCCATTAAGAGTAACGTGCCCAAGTTTGAGGACTCGTTCGACCCGCACAAGCACTACGACCCGGATCGCGAGCGTGCCGAGGCGGCCAAGCTGCGCGCCGAGCTCAAGAACGAGCGCAAGGGCGCCATGCGCGAGCTCCGCAAGGACGCACACTTCCTAGCCCGCGAGAAGCTGCGCGTCAAGAAGGCCAAGGACGAGGCCTACGAGAAGAAGTACAAGAGGCTCATAGCCGAGATCCAAGGCGAGGAGGGGCGGGAGGCCAACGCCTATGCCCGCGAGAAGGATGCACGGAAAAAGGCATCCAAGCAGGGGAAGTAGACGCTTACTTGGAAGGCGAGATGGCGTTAGTAGGGTCAATGAAAGGAGTGATTTGCGTACCACGGTGCAGTTTATATTACTGTACAGTCTGTCTGTACTGTGGTTGTCGGGGGAGGGGCGCCCTTTTGTCATGGAAACATGTACAATCAAATGCCCAAGGTACCAGCCCACCTAGCTTTCTGGTCTTGCTCCTATTCATCACCATCTTTGACATGCCTAATTGTGTGATGTACCAAGAGCATCTCTCCCTTTTTTCGAGGCAATGGGTGGGTGGTTTCTCCGTGACTTGATTCTACTCCGCTCTTTGCGCTCTTCATGCACCGCGTGGAACTACTACCCTTGGACCTGTCTCTTTGACGACATGAAGAGGCTCGGACATTCCAGACTGGGTTCCTTGATGGGGAAGACGACGAGACAATAGAAGCGGGTCTATGGTCTAGGTAGAGGCAGCGTTCTCTGTATGAGCAAGCCAAAGTCAAGTCTCTTCGATCTCAAGGTAGGCTCCCATGTTCTGGCTCGGATCTATTATCTTGAAGGCGGCCGTCGACACAAGACTGAACTCGTTGCAATTCCATCACGCACCCCCTGCCGGCCAGCACAGTTACGTTACGGAATGCCATCTTCCGTTCAGTAAGCCTGCCTTGTGCTTGCCTCGTTTGGACTACCGAAGCAGTACGTACGTGCCTTCTACCTGACGACGCAGCAAGCGGTGAATCACAAAATCACCAAAATCACAAAATCACTGGTTCTTTTGTCTTGCTTGTCCAACAAAGGTTTGACTGACAACAATCCACACCTATTCTGACCCCAGCAGACAAAGACTCCAGGGATAGTGACTGCCCTGCCCTGCTGGGTGACCGGTGCCTCGAAATATATCCGAGCAGGCTGGTTCATCTAGTCTCCCACTCTGCTTGGGCTTCTCTCCCACATTCAGCTTCATCCCGATCGCACTCGTTCCCGCCCACGATTACTGGACTTCCTCACCAAACAACCACCATGTCGTTGTCGGTTGAACCATCAGCGGTAGCCCCAAGCGCAAATGCTGATGCTGCAATGATCAGATACTTTGGTCGCTCTTGGACTCAAGATAACCTGGCAGATGCTGTGGCGGTCGAGAGGCAGGATGTCTCTCAGCAGGCCGCGGACGAAGTGATTGATGATGGCTATGCAGAGTTTTTTCTCAGCTGCAACTGGATCTTGCGTCCCGAGGGTCTGGCCGAGTTCTTCGGCAAGCTCGAAGTATACCAACTGGTACGTCTCCTTGCAACACTTGATCAGCCATGCATGCCTCGCTATTGTAACCCGGCACGCTTACCACACAACAGGGGGCCGAGGTTATCCACGACACCTCGCTGGGCTGCTTCCGGGTCAGATGTCCCTATGAAAATTTGGGTGGGTTCCTCGAGGCCACAAAGGAGATCATGGACGCCATCGTGGAGCCCGAGATTGAGAAGGCCCCAGAGGAGCAGAAGTGTAGCCAATATGACGTACGTTTGGAGAGGTATTCCCGCTTCGTTCGGTTTCTGACGTCCCCAGGCCCAATCGAGCAAGAAAATCTGCCATATTGACGAGTGGCGAACTAAAACCATGAGCGAGGATGAGATGGACGCATACGAGAAGTTCTCCTATCCTCGCAAGCTGCTGGACCAGGCATGCCGGCTCACTTGGCAATTTCCGACTACCGACGAAGCCTACACCAGCGTGACCGTCTCGCGACTTCTTCCGACGACTAACATCATTAGCCAACTGCAAGAGTCGACTGGCTGCCTCGTCATCAAGGGGTCGGACGATCGCTCACTTCAGATTGGTGGACCTTCTGAACATCACATCAAGTCCGCGACGGCAAAGATTGAAACTCTCCTCAAGCACTTTGTAAGCAAACCGCTGGTGTTTGACCCTATTTCCACACCTAACGATGCTTCAGTGTTCTCAGACCAATGAAGATAACGCACTCACACATGTGATATACAACGAGGCTGAGACTTATTGGCAAGTCCAACTTCGCTACATTGCCCACGTCAACAAGAGCCTTCTCAAAACTGTATTCCTCGATCCGAGTAAGATCACGAAGCTATACCGGAAAATATACTCCGAGGGGTGTATCCTCACCATGATGACATGGAGTCCGCAGCATGGATACCAGGCAGTGACTTCTGGCGCAATCCTTCCGGCTATCCGCAAGGACCAGACAACGGACCTGTGCGAACCGTTTAGGTCCATCAAGTACCGCCAGAAGGATTCCATCTGTAATTTTGACAGCGAGAGCGTATCTGAGCGCTCAGGTCCCACTGGTTTCATTGGCGGTGACCCAGTCGGGGTTAACTTAAGCGGCGTCGACCCCCAAGTTGCACCAAACGTTGCGGTCTGGGCCCAGTCAATCCCAGCTGGACAAGGCGCACTCCCTTTCCGCCAGAGTAGCTCGGCAGCTCAGCAGTCGCCAACTCGAAGCACAGATACTGGTAGCGCTGGGTTGTTTGTACCAGTCAGTACACACGCCCAGCTGCTCGGCATGATCGACCAAGGACCACCACATAGAAATATTAATTTCGCCGGTCGCTCGGAAGCCGTCAGGGATCTGGACTATTTTGGCTCACAGAACTCGGTCACAGCAAGCCCTCAGACAGCAAAAACGGCCAGTGTTGCCCATCTAGCTGGCACCCACCCTTTTCCTCATCAGCAGACCCGTGGCTCGTTCAATACATGGGAGACTACTGTGAGTCTTTTGGACCAGGACCCTGCGCATGACACGATGTTTGCCACTTCCGCGTCCACCACAGCCTATGGGAGGCCGGACCAGATACTGTCCTCTCCGAGTGACGGAGCTCTGGTTGGCTTGAATCGTGACTTGAGTGTGATACGTACTGTCCCAGTTGAATCAACGTTCTCGGGGGAAGGGGTACAGGAAGTAGAAGACAACGAGGATCTGATGAGATTTTCACCTCGAAAAAAACCCATTCCTGAACCCAACACGTCTCAGCCAATTTCTTGGTTAATGGAACCTATTTCCCCCCAACCGCGTATCGTATCAGGAGAACGGGAGTCCCGCCAGCTCCACTCGACTATGCGTCAACAGGCTGCGTCCGACGCTTCCAAGGCCAAAAAGTCAGCTGGACCCTCCTCCAATATCCCATATCCACGACTGGGTCCGGATCCGGATCCAGAGATGGTTGGAAGAATCTCGAACAAGCTCGTTAAGATACTGGAGCCCCTCAGAATCTTCAAAGGCTACCTGAGTCTTCGCGCTGAACTCGGTCGATTTGTTCTCACGACTGCCCACAAAACGCTCGTGAGTATGCCAGAGGATGTCAATACTGCTACTGGAAGACATGGCGATGAGATGGAAGCTATCCTAAACGGAAAAACCAAGCCCAATGCTACGATATTCGCAAGCATTGTCAGCCTCTCGGGAGGTGATATGAACTACATTGCCGGTCTGAGGGAGCCAGGGAACAATGCTACGGCGATGTGGTACCAGAAAGCCAAGCGCGCCCATTATGAACTCAGATGCTGGACCGCGAATGCTGGTAAGAAGGCTAGAAATTTTTTCGTGATCAAAGTCGACGCAGACAACTTTTCATTTCGCATTCGCCAGGACCCGAATTATGCAACGGCCGGGAAGGTCTTCATGCATTGCCCAAACAGAACGTTCGATGTGCAGTTCCACGTCGAGGCAGCCCCTGATCTAAAGGAGTATTTTCACGACTTCGCTCGGGAATTGGTCGACTCACTGGGGGTCAAGTGAGTGGCGGAGTTCTTGAACCAACTTGCATCTTTGCGCTAACATTGAACGACGCAGGCCTCAGAGGTCTGGCCCGCCACACCTATTCTTCACCAACCACACGGACTGGCGAGTCAACGTCAGAGGTGTCAGGATTCGGAATGTTGCCGTTTACAAAAACCAGACAGCCAGCTGCGAGCTCGAGATCACCCAGGTCGACGATCTTGTCCTGAAAGCCGTCGGTTCCACGAACGAGAAAGCCAAACACTTCGAGGCCAGTGCCTCTGGCCAAGATCCCAAGTTGGGTTCGTTCCCGACCTTCTACGAGGCCTGCATCAAGTCCACAGTTGCCGAGCGCGCATTCGCCGAGAATCTGAAGATTTCCTTTGCGGAGGAAGCTACGTGGACTGGCAAAGACCTAAAAACCTCTGGCGCGTTCAAGAATCTCGTCGTGACAGCCGCAAACGTAGTTAAGCGTATGGATGGAGTGGCACACTGGTGTGACAACAACCAAGCCGCCGTGTTGCACGGTGAGCCCACCGTTCCACAACCAGCTGCTACCGTCGCTGCTTCGAAATCCGCATACTACTGGTAGGCCACCTTGGGTGTTCACAGACGGTCATGACGCTCTACACATCTCGTTGGACTCGGAATCGAGGAATGCACTCGCACCTTGCACAGGAGCAACCGGTCGAGCCTTGGTGACCGAGGACCGGTTGCTTTCACCAGATCCATTTCCCGCCCATTCATCCACGACATTTGGGGGCATGCCTCATCAGTAATCATTCTAGCTCAAGGGCTGTCACAATATGCGCCCTTTTATGGAGACCGGTCGCAGACACCGTTCATCGCGCGAATGCTCCCTCCCTTATTGCAGTCTCTCGGAGTCTCGGTAGGTACCGGTGTTATGGACGGTCAAGGCGAAGGCTTCTGGTAGTTTTGCTTTATTCGTCATTAGTTCCTTGCTGAAATTGAGATGATGCTTGATCGGGGTGACCTTGACCTTCTTACAACACAAAAGGTGAAGCAAGCACGGAGTGAACAACAAGTGGTTGGTAATAATGTATAAAGTCTCAATCTATTTGTGACTTGGTATCGTCTCCTACATGTCCAAGCTCGCTCGTCCGAGTACTCGTTTTTTATTTTCCTTTTCCAAAGCCTAGCACTACCAGCCGAATTCGAGATTCGGGGAAAAGTCGACATGCACGTAGTATGAAGAGCCTGCATCTACCATCTTTACTGCATCGAAGATGCAGTCAGTCTCAGGCTCCCGGACCGTCCGGCTTTCTCGTCCCTCTCCTCCACAGCTTTAAACCACCACCGCCACTCTTCTCACCTGCAGTTTGTCTCCTCTTTCTTGCAACTGTCTCCTCGTCGATGCCGGCGCCTCTCTAAAGCGCGCTCAGATCCAAGGGGACACTGCTCCCACGCCCTGCCCGGTACTTCCTCGCGCCGCCCTGAAAGGGCCTCGGTTTGGGCAGCATGGCTTCCTCGGTAAACTTCCAGCGGTTGTCGTTTACAACGTACCGTCCTCCTCCACCGCCAGTCGCATATGGTTGAGCGGCGCCCGCTGACGCGTTGGCACGCGTAGGCGACGGACTGGCGGAGCCGCCATGTGACAGAGTGTACGCGCTCGGGTCCAGCATGGTAGAGCGCAGATTTGAGCCCGCGCGTGGACGACTGGGAGATGACAAAGGTGGAGCTCCAGGGGGTGGAGAGGGTGCCGAGACCGGGGGTGGGGGAGGAGGTGCGGGTGGCGCTCCTGACGGCAGACCACCTCCGGATGCACGGATAGCTGCATGGAGAGCCAAGTTCGCAGTAGAAGCATTTATTGTTGGCGCCGAAGCAGGGGGTGGCGGTGGCAATTGTGACCTCGACGGTGCAGGCGGTGGCCTTGGGGGACCGCTCGGAGGGGGGCTGGGGGGTAGGGATGGCGCCGAAGATGAAGGAGGTGGAGGCGGAGGCGCAGGCGGTAGAGAAGGCGCTGCAGATGGGGGTGGCGGCGGTGGTGCCCCGGATGAAGGGAGTAGCCCTGACGATGGCTTGCGCGAACTCGGGAGCGGCGGCGGTTTCTTGCCAATCGGGGGCGGAGGTCCTCTAGTAGATGATATCGAGGCGGACGAAAAAGGCCGCGGGACATCGTGGACTGTCTTTCTGAGGCTCGCCACTGTTGGAAAGGACGGCATCGACGGGGGTGGCGCAGATCTGCCGGGTATCGCTGGAGCGGCACCAGGCGGCGGCCGTGGAGCACCTCGGGGCGGTTGTGGGACTCCTCCGTTGGACTCTAGATCCGGCGTGTACGATGCGCTCTGACTGGCTATACACAGGTCAGTGCCTATCAGTGCCTACCAGCATAACAAGGTCGGCGAAATGTGTGTAAGCTTACCCCCTGTATCCACGCCCCCCCGTTTCTTCAGCTTAGGCATGCCACCAGCAAACAGACCTCCCAGCTGCGGCGCGGCTCCCATAGATGGCCCGGTAGAGGCGCCCGCATCGTGGCTACCTTGATCACTGTTGCTCCTTGCTCTGCTTCCTCCCGGTACCGGTGGTGCGAGGCCCGGGACCGGAGGGGCACCCCTATAGGAGGGGAGCACCGCCTGGTGCTCCCGCCACTATTGGGGCAGATCGATCGTTGGTGACGGCCTTCTTGAGGGCCCTTCCTTTTGTAATGTCGCCGAGCAATGCGCCCTGGGAAAGGTCAGCAGGAGTTTTGTAGGGCCGAAGGTGAGGGGGAGTCGGGGGAGGCTTCGCATACTCGTCCCGCACCGGCTGCGGGCAGCTTTGGCAGTCCCCCAGGAGGGGGAGGGGGTGGAGGACCTCCCATTCCCGGAGGCGGCGGCGGCGGTGGAGGTGGAGGCGGCATGTTGACGGTGTCTGCGATGCCCGAACGGCCCAGGACTGTATGTAAAACGAGCGTCCCTGGGCGAAGTGCTGGCGTTTAGCCCGAAGTTATGAAGTTGGACAGTGACTTGGGCGGCGGCGGGTGAAGAGTGGCTTTTGGTGTTGCGCGCAAGTGTATGGAATGCAAAAATGATCTATAACGCCGAGTATTTCGCGACGAGGCTTCTTAATGTGACCGCAAGCGCAAATCGCAATCGGTCCTGAGTAACAAGGTAGACGAAGCTATGGATATCGGTAGGTTGGTGTTGGCCAAACCTCAAAGTTGGGCTGCGCGCGGCCTGTGACGTGACGACAAGTGTGGGGCAATTACTCGTCAGCCACATCGTGGTGATTGTGGCGCTGCACGACCCCCCTCCCCCACTCAAGTTGACAAATCTGGCTGCTGGGTGTCAATTCAATATCAGTAAACCTACTTTGTATTTAGTAGTAAGTACTATATCTCTAACGATATATATAGCTTAAATATGTACGTTGTTGCTGGAACTATAACTCGTTCTAATAGATATATACGTAGGATGTAATAGTTATGCTTATTTAGAAGCCGCGCAGCGGCGAAGCCGCAAGCGGATTCTGTTTATAAGTAATTCGGAACTATATTCGACTTACAAGCAACCGGCAGGGTGCCCTGTAGATATGTCGATCTGAATCGGCTCTGCACGCGCATCATACTATGCCGTAGGTTTATCCATCATGCACCGAAAGTAAATACGGGTCATTGAGAGTCGAGTGTTCGTCGTGGATGATGTTTTTGATTTGGAAGTTGGACCTACCACGACACACCCGTCATGTCGTAGATATAGTACTGACCAAGAGATGTACAGGGGTCCCGGGACGTCTCTCTGTTGCTGTTCATGTGTCTGCTGGCGCCGGGCGGACCGCCATTGCGGTACTGTTGTCTGCTAGTGTTCACATGTTGGTTGACTCTCAGAGTCATGACTAGAGTACCGTATGTGCCAGTGCCAGTGCCAGTGTGCCACAGTGCTCCAACCCCGAACTCTAGAGCTGCTGTCGTCGCGATGGTCTTCTGGCACTGCGTTGATTTTGGCTGCTGATTTCTTCCAGGCGTTTGATCGAACATGTGAAAATAGACGTAACACTCCGGTCTAGACGGAGGCATCCAGGGTCTGAGAATCGTCAGGGATTATGCTCGCAGGCACCGGTGGCCTATCTGGACTACACACCCGACTGCAGCCAATGACACTCTTATCGGTTTCGCTTGCCAGTGCTTTCATGATTGAGACACTGATTTACGTTAGTATTCTCTTGGCTCTGGCACCTCGTTATCCCGAACGATTAATACGCGATACCGGGTCCGGCTCGATCCGATCAAACTGCTGGCATATGCGAACCCGGTACGGAGACCACAGAACGTACTACTGTGTACTCCGTACAGTGTCGGCTTTCCGTCCCTCTTTTTGCTCCTTACGTTAGTTAGTTACCAGGACCGTGTATCTGATCTAGCTACTGTGTGTTAGTCACTTTGCTCCGCACGTGCATGCGCAGAGTCGCAGACACGGGCAGAAGCGAGACAAGGGCCTGGGCCTTGGTAGAGTGGGGGGCATCAACGCGCGGGCTCACATCTCGCATTAGTTACGATTGATAAGCCCGTGTTCCCTAGTTACTGTGGTACGTAGGCTGATGCGGAATGGGGTCCCGGTAGATGCGCCGTCCAATCATGACGCGGCATGTGCAAACGTGGCATCCTCCAGGTTCCTGACTCTATCCGTACATCATGCGTGGCACACTACAGGCTACAGGCTACAGCTAGCGAGCGATGCCCTCTGCCGGCGCATATCTCCGCAGACATGTGCCTGGCCTCAAGTCGTCACAAGTGTTCAAGGTTGACATGTGTAGCGCTGTCTATCGGTCGTGGGTGAGGACCGCATTGTCAACAACTTGGCTCGTCTTGGCTGGCGTTTCCACTGCCTCTTGATTATGTGCCCAACGTTTTGTTAGGCCTCGAAGGCCCGTCGAGGGTAAGGTAAGTAAAAGCGGCTTATCTACACAGTATGACGACCAGTGATGAGTTTGCAGCATGACGTTGATTGATTCCCACGGGCCTTGGGGACCAACTCGGGGAGTCGGGGCCCTCCCTCTTGGCATCGCGATGATGACCAGAATCCATTATCGACGTACCACGAAGAATTCGTACTTTGTACCCAACTAACAACGCGTTCACTACATGGCTGAGATGTCAGTCGGTCCTCGCACCTACCCTACAGTGAGTGTCAATAATCAGTGTCAACTATCAGTGTCAATCGGTGCTAGTGAAATCAATTGCACTCCTACGGATACTTTTAGTGTCAACACAATCAATTGCACTAACGTTTCGCTGCATGATCCGCCATACCATGCCATCCGTGGCACGATTCTGCATATCCCAATAATGAAGCCTTCTTATCCCAGCTCGAAACAGACTACTATGTTTCGTCCCATCTTATATATCGGAGATACAGATCTGTCGCTGGGGGGTTTCAGTTAACAAAAACGACGAGGCTCGTTGAACCCCTACTGGCAAGGAGGTGGGGTTGGGGTTGGGGGGAAACCGGGGGCTGTGGTTCCTGATCGGCCGGCAAGAGAGTTGCATTTTTAGAGGGGGCCCAAGTGTCATCCCGATTGGACGCAGCAAAGCTCAGCGAATTGCCCCAAAAATTCCAATTTTGACTCCATCGCGACTCGGTACGAAAACGCGCTTTCGACGACAGCTCGACAGCCCGCCAGCCCGCCTCTCGACACGTCCACCTTGCCCTTTGCGGCACCACTTCGAGCCACTTCGATTCAATTCCACTTCGCATCTGTTACACCTGCTCCACGATCATCCCTCCAACAATCCAAAGGTTCCCCGGTATCCACCACCCCCCCCTGGGCGACATGCCACGACCAGCGCTTGTCGCGCGGCAGTACCGTGTCTGCCAAATATGCGACGCGCTCACCACCCGAAGGTTCAGCGCAGCCAGTCCTCCGTTCGCCGCGCAGATCGTCCCCAGACCCCGGGCTGATCTACTCGGGAGTCACCGCCGCACCACGATAAGATCGAGCCCAAAGCCGGACGAGTCGCCATGGTTGGTATCTGGGATAAGCATGCGCACAGTCGGGAGTCCAGGGACAGCCGTGACTGGCCCTTCGGGCGGTGATCCTTGTTCATTGCCTGGCGGAGGGAAACCCGAAAGGCAGCAGCTCGACTCCTTGACCGACATGATGACCTATCTCAAGAATAGCACATCCAAGGTTACCTCGCACCGAAGTATACCGTCCGAGGCCGACGTTAGCGCAGCCTTGCTGGCGTGCAAGACGGTGGCCGATTACCTCATGGACGAGGCTATCCAGCCCCAGATCAGTCACATGACTGTCGAGCTCGACACGACAGCTTCTAATCTGCTCTCGCTGGATGCCAAGCAGGGGAAGAAGACGCCATCGTTTCCCAAGCCTGCGAACGACAGCAATGCCGCCCCCGCCCGACCCACCACCCAGGTCAAGGCCATGATTGACGAGATATCAGACGCTGCTTATGCAACGCTGGCTCATCCTACCGTATTCATCACCCCGGGCCTGTTGCGCCAATACGTTGATGTTCAGTCCAGTCTTAGCAAGCCCGAGACCTTGCCGAGGGTGTTCCAACTCTATGTTTCAAAACCCCTAGCCCGTGAGGAGTCGGGCTCAGTCACGTATACGAATCAGAACCCGAACAAGGCGGCGAATGCTATCGCGCCCGAAACAGTTGAAACAGCCATCGACACTGCTATCGAGGCCAAAAATATCGACGCAGCCGTTGGCATAATCGAAAATAGTTTGACAACTCCCGCCTTCATTCGTTCCAAACTTGTGCGTAAAGCCCTTGCCCCGTGTGCTGCCCTTGCAGCATCACCCGTTGCTGCGTACAGCCTGGCCAGCAGCTATTCGTTGCTGCAGACGTCGGCGGAGCCCGCACTTGCAACCAATGTGGCCTTTATCGGCATCATGGCCTATATTGGATTCACGGCAACAATAGGCATAGTTGCGATGACGACGGCCAACGACCAAATGAAACGTGTTACGTGGGCCCCAGGTATCCCTCTGCGTTTGCGCTGGCTCAGGGAAGAAGAGAGGGCGGCGCTGGACAAGGTCGCCTGTGCGTGGGGATTTAGCGAGAAGTGGCGCCACGGCGAGGAGGAAGGCCCTGAATGGGAGGCCATCCGCGAGTATGTAGGCCAAAAAGGCATGATACTCGACAGCGCCCACCTCATGGAGGGCATGGAATAGACTCGGTGCCAACCCAATCCGGAAGCTAAGGGGAAGGCCATCCACAAGTATCCAGTTAGGCCAAAAAGGCATGATAATCGACAGCGCCCATCTGATGGAGGGCATGGAATAGACTCGGTGCCAACCCAACTCGGAAGCTAAAAGACCCCCTCCCCCCCTTGCCAGGGTTCCACTTTTCTGTTGAGTCTTTTTGAGCAGTCAATGTTAGTGGGAAACTCTGAGAAGCCGGCGGCCGAAGCGCGTGGCCCAAGGCCCATCCAATCACGGACTGTCCTCTAGCACGTCACACGGGAAGCAGTGAATTTGATTGGGCTTTCTTCACCCGTGTACAACGTGTACACCACTACTCCGTACTTACCAAAGACCTTGGCTATATAATTCCCCCCCCCACCCCTCAAAAGACCTCGTAGTTACTTGGCACCAAGACGCGTAGGCGGGCGGCAGGAACTAGCGAGCGACCCTTGTGGAATGGGCAAGATAAGCACCCTTGGGGGAAGGCAAGTAAGCATTTCATTGAGGCAGTGCCGGGCGGGACAGGGTACAGATGACGCCTTGTACTGGGAAGACGGCCTGAGATGGCTTGGCGAATGCATAGAGAGACGTAACACTACTAGTCAGGCGAGTATACGCCAAGACTATACGCCAAGCTGGCCAAGCAGGGATCGACAACGCTGTTTCACTCTGCATCAGTGCTTATTTGCCAAGTCATTTCACACGCCAAGCCGCCGGTTGCGATTATTATCATACTTGCCTGTGAGAAAATTCCCAAGTGCCCTCATCTATTCCGGGTCGTTTCTGCCACAAGCTCAAGTGCCCGCTATCCACTTCATGCGTCCCGGCGAGTACGTCCGTTGAGGCCACGGACGGGCTGGGGGCGGCTTGGGGTTCGCAGCAAGCCCAGTGAGCAGCGCACTGAGAAGGTTTCACTCAGCCAAGGGCAAGGCACTAAACATGCTTCCGAGATGGATCACTCAACTCAAGCCCCCCGTCACGTAGGATGCGCCACTTGCCGTGGAGAGATGAGATGTACCTGCTCTTTCCCCGTCACCGCAGATAAGGTACCACTTATACCCCGGATTGTTCGTGCTCCTGGAAATAGATATATACTCGGCCTTTCTCCCACCTTTCCCCAGAATCTTTTTTTTTGCCAGAATACCTTCATTGTCCTATCGCCTACAGCTACAGACGTCAAAGACCCCTTCTCCCCCACAGGACAGTAGCAAACAATATCAACAAAGGCGACAACCCTCTCTCCCCCACCCCCCCCCCAATCCTACCTAGTACAAGATACGCGGCACTATCAACCCCCGTTCTTGCACCAGTTGCCAAATATGGGCGGCCAATTCAGCGAATATGACCCTATCCGGTGCCCTCACTACGCAGGGTTCGCCGCTACCCTCGACCGACCGCACTTCGACGCATTATACTGGACGCTGTTCTTCCTGGTCATTACCGTCCTGTTCGTAGCATCATGGATTTACCAATGGTACGTTGCCATCATACACACACACAATTTACACGAGCCGGTACCGATACGGCCAACGCTTTTGTGTCTTTGCCGCGCACGGGTTCAGTCGTGTCAGCCCAGTGGCCGAGGCTTGCTCGCTCCGTCAAAACTCCCCTTGCTGACACTCTTTTCAGGACGATGTGGTACCGCGAGAAGCCGAACTTTGATGAAGAGATATTCCGGAGAAGGCTCAAGACCAGCTTGGCCGCCTGCGTCTGCCTGTTCTGTGTGGCGAGTGCGATGCTCGTGATGGAGGTGTTCTGCCTCTTGTCTCTGCAGTTCTGCGACGGCGAGGATCTCATGTCCCTGTACTGGTCGACGTGGACCATGCTGCAGCTCGGAGCCGAGATCGCCGTCCTGGGCATAGTTCTCGCCCTGTGGCATCTCATCTGCAACATCCGGCAGCCGATCTGGGCGCTCGCACTCGGCACGCCCGTCCTCGTCGTCGCTGGCTTCGGTCACGTCTTCTCCATCTGCCTGCAAAAGATCTACAAGAAGGCCAAGGCAAAGCGGGCGGACCGCCGAGAGAGCATGGCCGTCCCGGACAACTCCCAGGGCGCTCCCCGTACCGAAAAGGTTGCGTCGTCTGCTAGCAGCAACATGAAGCCTGAAGTCGACCTCCGTTCGCGGTCCGGCAGCGTCATGGACGGCGGCGACCGCTTCTTCTTCGAGATCGACGTGGGCAACAATTCGAATGCTATCCAACAATGGCCCAGCTTCGTGCGGATGAACGAGGGACGGGCGCTGATCGAGGCCGTCATGAAGCGGCCAGACGACTCCGACATGGAGGTCGCCACTCTCAACGACAACCGGACTACTGTCTAAGACGAGTCTCGTACGTTTTGATTTTCTCGCAGGGCGTCTTGGAAAAATGGGATTACTTTTCTGTCTTGGGTCAGGTCAACCCATAACGAAAACAGGGTTTCGGGGCCAGGTCTATAACGTTTTCTATCATACTTAGCTACGGCAAGCATGTTCATTCACGGTATATTTTATTTTCTTGTTGGGGAAAAGGGTGCGGTTCCAGCACACGATTGACACAATCGGTCGAGAACATGACGATGTGTCGTTTTCTGGGTGGACATGACACGGGTGACGGGGTGACGGAGTGACGAAGTGGAGGGGTTGTTTCCCTGTATAGGAAGGACACCGCTGGTCAATGGTCATTGCCCGTCTCAGCAATTGCCAATGACCGGCACGACTACTGCATTTGTCCGTTTCAGCGCATTGATCATTTTCACCGGACCGCCAGCAGGCGAGGAAGGGGTGGTCCAAAGAGTAGGTAGACTCCTAGATAGCGACTAGAATTGAAATTTTTCCCCCCCTCATCCCGTTCACACACATATACACACGCGCAACTAGATGTTAGGTAGAAAGCAATACAATACAAGTCATATCCAATGAAAAAAAAACCCGCCTCTTTCTCTCTCTCTCTCTCTCTCTCTCTTTTTCTCTCTCGCTCTCTCTCCCACTCGGAACTCTTCCTTTCGGACATGTCAAGGGCTGGCAAGAACTTCCGAGCGGCGGGTCCGTTAGCAAGACATTATTACTCTTGGCTGATGGCACATCCCCAGTTTAACCAGCTCGCCAAGTATCGCTGCGGACCGCTGGACAAACACGCGCAATTTGGCGCAACGTGATTGCGTCGTGTATACTTTCTTGGCTAGCATACACACAACTCACGCGGCCGAAAGTGAAGTTGCACCTCTTCCTTGGCTGAACCACACACACCCCCCCCATGGATACATCTGGTTCGCTCGCGGACAGTCCGAAGCACCCTATTTGTCACTGGGTTTGTGCTTGTGGATGTGCGTGTCTGTGGTGGTCACTTGGCCCATTCCTCCTCCGCCTGGGCAATCCCGCTGCCGTACGACCACGGCCAATTTGGCCCAGCGAGTAAGAGACATGATGACATGTTCACATCATACACATACACACACTGTGCGTGTGCCGTACCGTGCCCAGGTTGGGCCGTGAGATAGAGAGAGCGAGAGCGAGTGTGTGTGTGTGTGTGTGTGTAGTGTGTGAGGAGTTGACCGCCCTTCTACCATGCACTACGCCGATGCACCTCTGGGGCGATCGATCCGGCTTGGCCCGGTTCACATCGCACGCATCCATGATGAGAGAGAGAGAGATAGGGATGGAATGAGGCTGAGGCTGGTTAGAGCAGACGAGTTAGATAAGTTGGGTTGCTGGGCGCGATCGACCCCGTCGGTAAGTAACGTTTACTAGCTACAGAAGCCACCTTCCTTCGGTGTATTTACGGATTTATTATCAACAGCGAAAAACTCAAACTCGGGATTAACGTAACTTTTACCGGCGGTAGAACACATGTTCCATGTAAATACACTATATATATACTTTTTATCAACTTCTCATGGTGTCTGGAGATTTAGGTCTGGTATGTAAAACTCTTTGTTTATATTATAGAAACTTTATGTACTCCTTGGTTCCCTGGTTACTATAAAATAAACAAGACAAACTTCTAGAACAATCTATTTAGTTATAATACGTTTTAGTAAACTGCTTATTTTGTAACGTTGTATTATCTGTGTATTTGAATTTCGAACATGACTTACCCTAATAAATTGTTTCTATTATAGTTCAGAGGCGGATGATATATTATCCCAAGGGCTCCATTTGTTATAACCTACACTTATTAACTCGGTCACCTTGGACACTCTAGCTCACATGGAAGCCGTTTACCGGGTCTCCTGCGCTCGCCAGACATTCCAGGCTTGCCGGACATTCCAGGCAGGCTCGCTGGGTAATCGCTGGCGTCACCCCGGCACGCGGCCCTGGGGTACAGATTTACTACAGCCAATCGTTTGGATTCATCACAGTCCATCGTCAAGATTCATCGCATCCACTCATCTCTAGAGTTGAGGCGTCTATGATGTCGGGTGATTTTTGGGTGATTTTTTTTTTCGGGCGGGGGTGTTGCAGATAGCCGATCCGTACTCTGCTAAAGCATAGGAAGAGGCCTCTGAAAGATATCGGTGTGACTGTAAGTGGGGGGGAAGGGGGGTTCGATGATAAGAGCGGCCTTGTTGGTGTTTTTTTCTTCTTCTTCCCCCGGTCCCCCGGTCGTCGTCAGTGGCTTGCAGGTACCGGTAGTTGGCAAGTTACCCAGGTAGTGCTGTGTAGTGGGGTGGGCGGGGGGGTCAAGGCATGGTTGCTGAGGTTGCAGAATCATGGGAGATCTTCCCACGATCTGACGCTAGTCCTCCCTTGGAAAGCACACGGCAGATCTTCCGACTTGTACGGATAAGCAAGTACAGGGGTCACTTAGCGGTAGTTACGGCAGTGCCTTGTCGACAGCCGGTCCACTTATTATCCTGGACTGGTCTGTCAATTTCCAGGGATGTCTGTCGAGAGTGGGAATGAGGCTCAGCGAGGGGAGGGATCGCAGAAGTCTAAATCCCGCTCAGAACAACTGTAGTGGCGAGAATGAAGTTGAGCCGGACAACGCTATCATGCAACTTTGTTCCTGGTGATTTTGCAGCCTAACTATTTGGTTCGTCCTGCCATGATGTGTCGAAAAACTTGCGTGAATAAGCCTGATCCCGTCTCGGCTATCAACTACACGTGCTGTCTCATTCCTTTCGTCCTTGGTATTCCTACTTCGCCTCATCACCCCCTCGCTAGTGCACCTGCCCAGCGACGACGGACCTGTTGATCACCGCAAGCTCATGTTTCGGCTGAGACTGGGCAAACTACCTCTACAAACAGCGGCACACCGACTCGACTTTCCTCCACTCACATGATGGTCACGCAGAGGCGGAAGGGAACGCCGACATGCAACGAGCCTTCTCCCAAATCTATCGTCCGTCGTACACACGCGCCTTTCGTAAGGTGCCAAGTTTGGTGCAATGTGTTTCGAGTCAATCACGGCACATCCGCCAAGCCACAAAGATAAGGGAGTGTCTCTGTACTGTGCGAGGACGCCGAGCCCGTGTGTCTCCCCGTCTTCCAGACCGTCCGTCCTGCCCATGACTCTTCGGCAGGGTCAAGCTGCCATTTTTCTACACCCGACCTGCGCGCCCGACCTGCAAGATCTCGCCCGTCTGTCTCTCATCGCTACGGAGAACTGGCCAACTGGCGCCGTCAGCCTTGTATAGGCTGACCTCGAGCTTGGTACCGAGGATCTTGAAGGAGCTTTTGTCGGTGTCGATGGGCCCAAACAGCGGCACGGACGTCTTGTACCTCTTGGGAGTCGGCTGGTCGCTCGTAGGCAGGTCGAGCACTAGGGACTGTGTTTCAAAACGAACCGTCGCGGCAGCCTTGTCGATTTTCTTGAGGAAAAAGGACGCTATCACGCTGCTGGGGGTCTGGTAGAAGTCATGTCGCACCGTATCGAGCAAATCCTCGTCAGCGGAAGTACCGCTGCCGGCTTGGGACGTGACACCACCACTGTTGGCGCCCTTTTTCTTGTCTTGGCCCGAGCCTATGAAGAGATGACGAGGCAATTTCGTGCAGCCCTCTAGTTTCATGAACTGGTCGAACTCTAGCACGCGTCGCTTGCAGCAGCTATAACCCTTGCTACCCTCGTGGAATATGGGCGCGCCGGGGTGGTGGACGCACGTCTCGTCGTCAGACCGGTCCTGACCCTTCTTATATGTAGCGTTGCAGCCCTTTCGTCTACAGGTCTTTCCGTCGGGGATTTCGAGCGACGGTTCGTCGTCTTCAGACTCGGGCGGCGGAGCGGCGGCGGCAGCGGATGGCTGGGGCGCAATGGGTGCGCGCGACGGCGGGCTGGTGGGTAGTTCTGACAGCTTGGCTGCCAGTGTCTGCATCGAGGTGCTCTCGCCCGTCTTCTTCTCGACCTCGGGAGGTATGTCGGTGGTGCTGTGTTTGCCCTGGGTGCAGGGCTTGATGGACATGAACTCCTCAAAGGTCAACACCCGAGGCTTGCAGCACTTCCACCCTGGACGGCAACAAACTGGGTTTAGTATCTAGCCATGCCAAGCAAAGGCTGGGTGACCCTGAGGGCTGGCACTGCTGCTGTTTTTGGTCTTCTTCACTCACCTTTCTGCCCCTCGTGGAAGACGGGGGGCCCGGATGGTACATGCAGGCTTCTTCGACGTCTGTATACTCCTTGCCGCAGCCCTTGTGAACACATGTTTGCGCCATGATGGAAAGTGTTTGTATCGCAGTAGTGACAGGCCGGAGCGAGAGATGGCGGGTTCCGGGTTTTAAGCGTGGTTGTGTTTTGCCAATGCAATCAGGGTACGCGATGGAATGCTCCCGAACATTGGATGGGCCAACTTAGTTACAGTTATTACGGATATGACACTGACGGGTTTGCTCTTTAGCTGTCGTGGAGCTCCAGTCGGCCCCACCTAAATTCTTGGAGGGGTAGGTACGAAGTACGGATACAGTAAGACTGAGGTCCGTCTGGCTGGTCTGGCCAGGCCTGAACAAAGCTGAGCTTCCTCTCTTGACTTGACCGCTTGACCGCTTGATCCCTTGACCGCCTGCCATTCGCGAGGAAGAATGACACGTGCGTGGGGCTGTTGGGCTTTCTGTTGTTGACAGGGGTTGACTGACTACTAACTACTACAACAAACATAACAACAGCAACAACAACAACAACAACAACAACAACAACAACCACACTCACACACTTTGGCTGAAACATGCGCGTCACCAGCAGATTGTTTCAACATGCCTCCAGGATCACCTTCTTCACCCGGGAAGGCTGTGGCCTCTGCACTCAAGCCAGATCCGTTCTGTCTGATGTGTGGGACAGGCGCCCGTTCGAGTTCACGGAAGTCGACATCATAAAGCCAGAGACGACCACTCGCTGGCGTGATATTTACGAGTTCGACGTCCCCGTGGTATGTCCTTTTGCTCAAGGTCACATGACCCCCTGTCCCGTAGAGGCTTCCAGAGCACTCGGCGTCTCTAGAGAATCAGCCATGCAAATACGGAGAGACTGGAGTAATCTGATTGCTTATTTATCCGCTAATGGTCGATATTTGCAGATACATATCAGCAAGGCTACTTCCCCCGAGGAAGAGCTACAGAAAGCCTCCAAGGCCGTGAAACTCATGCATCGATTTACCGTCGCAGACGTGGAATCCAAAATGGACGCCGTCGAAAAGGCATGATCATGCCAAGTTCCAACATTGGCCACAGGTGCTGGCGATCGTGTGGCTCGCTTCTTCTCTGGCTTCTCCTTCTCGGCTGCGGCCACGTAAAACGTGTATACGGAGTATTTTCGGCGTAGTCACAAACGAGAAACCTAAACTTCCGCTTCCTGCGTCAATGCGTGGGGGGGCATGCCGGCTAGTATCTACCTCCAGCCTTTGGCGCCGCCAAGCCATGAGCAGCACTGAGGGAAACAGATAGAGCTTGTTGCAAGACTGTCGTGTCCAGCGCCACGCTGATCATGTCAAAGCCTTTCTCGGCATACATCTTCGATTGTTCCCCACTGGTGGCGAAGAAGCCGGCCTTCTTCCCTGCCTTGTGAGCTGCAGCCAGAATCTGCTCTATGGCCCGTTCCAGTTCCGGCTGCATCACCCCGTTGAGGATCGGGTAGCCCAGGTTGTTGCCGAGGTCAAATGGACCCACGAGGAGCAAATCGATGCCGGGTACGGCTGCAATCTCGTCGACAGCATCGAGAGCCTCCCGGGTCTCGATCTGCACCATGGTCAGGAGAGAGTCATTGGCGCTTTGCAAGTACTCGGTCATTGTCGGGACAGGGCTGAAGCGCTCCATTGCAAAGGGTGAGCCAAGGCCCCTCTGGCCCAGTGGCGGGAACTTGGCTGCTGTCACAATCTTCCTTGCCTCCTCGGCCGAGCGCAGTAGAGGTATGAGTATCTGGAGGCGAGGTCAAACTTGTCAGAGATGCATCAGCCTGCGGGCAGATCGACTCACCCCATGTGCTCCAGTGTCCAGCGCTCCTAGTTATGTGTCGTGTGTCAGAAGGATCAAGCATGGAAGTGATGGTCGTTGCTCTTCACTCACGCTTAATCATCCATCCTTGCATGTCTGGAATCCTGACGATAGGACTGACTCCACAGCCGGCTATGGCTGGGACAGCATCGTGCATGGCGGCGTCTGTGCCGGCACCGTCAGTTGTCCGGGACTCTCAGCAACAGTGGGCTGGCGATCACGAAGCTGGAAGTTTCGCACCATCGATGTTCCCATGCTCACAGTCGACCATGACCCAGTCGACTCCAGCCGCCCGTGCCAAGGTCCTCGAGACGTTGGCGCCGGGCAAGGTCTGCCAGAGCCCAAAGGAGGGCGCTCCCCTGGCGAGTGCCGTCTTCAGAGTACATCCTTGCAGCATGTTGGGTATGTAGTTAGCGTCCCGTATGCTAGGGTCAAGTTGTTAAACCAAGTCGGGAACCTCAGTTTTTGTTTCACGCAAGCGTAGATGGACGGCCGGCGAAAGGAAGTTGTAATGAAAGCGAGCCATGAAGGCGCGCGGGGTTCAAACTTCACTCCATCGATGGCCGTGGCCCGTCCGTCGTACGAACACGGCCGGTCTGGGGTTGTTGATGCGGGGTCTGCATAGTGTGCATCAAAGTACGGATACCTCCTCGTCTTACTACTTCGTTACTAGTTACTGGTTACTCCGTACGTAGACGTTGGACCCGTTTCCCCAGCATACCAAACCAGTGTCGTTTCAATGCGATGACATTTCCAGTGTCTCTATTTCGAGCCAGGAGATCCGCCCAAGTATCACACATCATCAGATGTGATTGTTACAGATACGGGCATGACTCGGTACGCCGTACGCGCATCGTCCGTCGTTTCTGACATGTGAAGCCCTTGAACTCCACGTTGCTATGAGGTGTGGGAATTGCAAAGATCTGAACGAGCCACCATCTTCTCCTGCACAATGTGATGGATGAGGCTAACACTTGCACATGCCGAAATGGGACTCGTGAGACGAAACATGGTATTTGGGGGGGGATGGGGGGTAGTTTTAGTAACAGACGCTTGGTGTAAGTGGTGTTAACTAGTGGTGTGGCTGGTGAGCCCTAGTTGCAACTTGCATGTGTACACTGTTACGGTTTGCCTGACGATCACTGCCACCTGACACCACCGACAGAGCCAGGGTAAACATCGTCAAGTAAAGTTACGTTGTTGAATCACGAGTCAGCCCGTCTTGGCTTGCGTAAAGATTTGAGTGTGGTGGTGCTCATGTAAGCTATAGAGACCTGCATTGAGAGGTATTTGGAACTTTAACCGCGCAGGTTGAATCGAGCTCATCCCGGCTTGGAGAAAGAGGGCCAAGACCAAAATCGTACGATTATCGTGCACCCCGTGACCCAACAAAAGAATGAGTTTAGTTATATTATAGGACGGGTCTTCCCCCTTCCTCCTTCCGGAGTCCTTCGATTGTAATATTTGTACATGGCTGCGACCTTCTCTCGACAGGGTTGTTCAAGTGTGCCTCGTCACTTTTGCTGGGCCGTGAAATGGACATCGCTGCTGAAAGCTGAACGCTGAACGCTGAACGTTGAACGCTGAACGCTGAACGCTTCTCGATATCGTCCCTCGGACCATTACAGGATGACCTCGCAGGCGGCAGGATGATATGCGGACGACGCCAAGAGACCCTCGACAGCTGGGCATGCACCCGACGCAACTAGGCCGCCCGCCACTAGGTCATGGGGAATCCCGAAACCATACACACGATATCCGGTTATACGGTATATACCGTACGCATGCCGACGGCTCACTGGCCGCTGGGCCGACACCAGGCCCTCAGGTGTGGCCCCGTCCAGTACGGCACCAGACAGTCCCGCCAGGTCAGGTCGGCCAGGGTCATGCCGTCGAGCTCCAGGTCGAAGAGGCGGATCATGCCGGCGAGCAGGATGTACATCTCGCACCACGCCAGGTTCTGGCCGAGGCAGGACCGCGGGCCGCGGCTAAAGGCGACGAACCACGGGTCCAGGGCGCTCCCCTTGGCCGCGCCCCCTCGCCGGGGCAGCCAGCGGTCCGGGTCGAACCTCGCGGGCTCGGCAAAGATGGCCGCGTTGCGGTGGAGGTGCCAGATGGACATGCCCACGGTGGTGCCGGCGGGGACGGCGCGGCCGGCGATGGTGACGGCCTGGCCGCGGGGCGTCTGGCGGTAGAGGGGCGAGGCGATGTTGGGACCCATGCGGAGGGCCTCCTTGATGGTGGCGGTCAGCAGGGGCAGGGTCTCGAGGACCTCGAGGCGCGGCGACGGGCCGGCGAGATCCGGCCAGACGGCCGTCAGCTCGGCGCGCAGCCGGGCGTGGAGGCCGGGGCTGGACAGGACGTGGGCGAGGGCGAACATGGTCGGGTCGGCCGTCGTGTGCGTGGCCTCGAAGATGATGGTGTTGGCCTCGTCGAAGAGCGTCGCCTGCTTGACCGCCCGGCTGCTGTTCTCGAGCGACGCGGCGCCGAGGAGCCGGTGGTAGACGGTGGGGTGGGATTTGGACTCGAGGACCTCGGGGTTGGAGAGGACGGCGGCGACTTGCTCTCGGAGAGTCTGGTGCGTCTGCGCGAGGCCGGCGGCGTCGGGGTAGACGATGGACACCACCCTACGACGCGGTCATCAGTAAAGATGCGGAATCGGTATGAAAGGATCAAAGACGGGAAAAGAAGGAGGGGGCGTGTGGGGGTCGCAACAACAAGAGACAGGACAGGCGAACAGTGAACATGAACGGAGCAACTCACCACGGCGGCAGGGAGAGGGCAACCTTCCGGAGCAGGGGAAAGTGCTTCATCATGGCGAATCCGGGCAAGGCCGCATCCATGGCCACCAACAGGGGCGTCCTGAAGTCGGGGGCATCCAACGCATCCAGCGTCGAGGCGAAGCAGAACTCGGTAGCGGCATCGAGGACCATGCTCCGGAACGCCATCAGGAGGTCCGACGACTTGCCCTCGCGATCACGCTGCGACAGCATGGCGACAAGGCGATCCATCTGATAAGACCAACGGGGTCAGTCCAGGATATCTATCCTCACGAGAGTCGAGATGGACTAGGAAACGAGCGGGAGGCGAGAGGCGAGAGGCGAGAGGCGGGAGGCCGGAGTGGCAGCGGGGGAGCAGAAGACGAAGACGAAGACGTACCTTTTCTTGAACCAGGCACTGCAGATTCATGACGCCCCGACGGGAGAAGAGCGGTTTCATGACGTCCTTTTGCTCCTTCGCCTCGGTGTATCCGATACGAGCCATGGTCGAGTGGTCCGCGCCGACGCTCGCGTACAAGACACGATCCTTGTCCCATCTCGAAGCGTTGTTGTAGATGTCAAAGTATGCCTGAGGCGAGGAAAAGTGCAGCTGTGTTGGGAAATGTCAACCTCCCGTCTGGACCGAAACAAGTCGAGTCAACCTCGAGATTAAAAAAAATAAGAATAAAAACATACCTCGTTTGGTCGGATACGCACCACATCGCCTGCGTGAGAACGAGTCAGAGTCGGCATCTTATTAATACATGTTCACACACCACGGTGGGAAAGAAAGGGGGAGGGAGGGGGGGGTTACTTGTCACTTACCGTAGACATCGTGCAGCTTGAGCAGCATGTGGCTCGGCGAATCCTGGCAGAGCACTTCCCTATACGTCTTCCACCAGTCGGTCGCCCGCGCCGCGAGGGGCCCGGGGAAGCTTCGCAACGGGTGGAAGTAGATGTTGTATATAGCTCGGCAGGAGTGATATACGATCACAGCCGCAACACAGACCTGCAAGGCCAGGGACGCATCGGACAGCACAAACGACAACATGATGGCGGGCCACGAGGGTAGTTGGTGTAGGCTAGCTGTAGTAAATGTTTTTACAAGTTGAAAACAAAACAAGGAGAAACACTGGGAAACAGACAATACCGTCCTCGTCCTCGTCCCAACCAATGCGGACCACCAAAGAAACAGCACCAGCAGTACAGTATTTATATAAGTATTATTTCATCTACGTTATCGGACGCCCGGAATCATGCTACAAGTGTCCTCGAGCCTGGAACCAAGCCACCCAGCTGAGCACCTCTTTGGTTTTCCATCCTGGCTCCCAATAGCATCGTGTCAGCAGCCAGATGACGGAGGACCAGGGGCGAGGAACCACATTCTCTTCGCCCTCCTTGTTTGCCTGCAGGCGGCGATGAGCTGTGACGGACCCCAAAGCAGTCACATTTCTTCCCATGGTCCAGACTTCATACCGCTCCCCCAACGGCATGTCGTATGTCATGGTCGATCCGGACCGACGACTGCTAGGTAACTGTATTGTGATGGCCGTGGTGGGTAGGTAGGACCTAGGTAGCACACAGGTTTTCGCGCCGGCGACACGCGATTGGCTACCGTTCCAACGGGGATGCTCCAATCGTGCCACTACCTACCCCTTGCACCAGATCCTGCGCTGCCCACATCGACCCATTTGCGCAATGCGCACAGAGTACGGAGTGCTGTGGTCACTGACCCGCAGTGACGGGGTTGCAAAAAGATACGACGACGACGACGACTGGGAGTCATTGACCGGGGACAAAATCCGCCTTGTAGGATTTGTCCCGAACGGGTGATGACGATGAACGGGGGTGGGCTCGCTGCTTTCTATTAGTTACTACAGCGTACGGATACTGTCGACTGGTATCCAATGAAGAACCCTGCTGGGACTCGACCTAGACGACTGCAGCAGGTGATTCGGCACGCATCCCTGACACCTGCACCGGGGGGCCATGGGGCGGTACCCGGGGGAGCTGGGAATGTAGCCAACCCCTGCGTCAATGGTTGGTCCTCCCATCACTCACACACGCTGACTAGACACACACACACACACCACCAGTTCGTTGCTGGTAGCGAGGGGGGCCGAGGGCGCGGTAGGCGCAGCTGATGGAGAACCTTCGGCCTTCGGGTACGACATGCCGTTCCTCACCGAGACAAGTCTTGCAGATTGAATTCTATTGATGCTACCTGACCCCCCCAGGTTCCAAGCTTACTAGTCAGGCCAAGCGAGGTGCGCTTGTCCAAGACCAACGTCGCTTATCCGTATTTACGTCCGGGCAGCGCAGATTTGTGCCACGATGGGGTCCGTTGGCTATGACAAGCGACCGGGACGGAGGAGGAGCCTCAACAAAATCAACCCCCCCCGGTGCTAGCATCCTCCACAGCCAATATTTGACCCCCGGGTGGCTGGCTGGAGGTGGATGCGATGTCAGAATCGCACCGGCGCAAGGGGGCTCTGTCCAGCAAACCCGCAGAGCACGAGACTCTCATATCATGGACCCCTTGCCAAGTGGTTGAGAAGCCCAGTACTGTGTACGACAACTAATGTAGTGACTGTCTCGGGAGGTGCTCATAGGGCACAGCAGAAAGATCCATCTCCCGACGTCGGGATAATACTTTCTTGGCTACGCCAGAGGGCGTGAAGGATGGATGTGTTCCGTCAAAGACCCCCTCCCCCCCGGACCAGGGAAAAACATCGAGTCGAAAGTAATGTACAGATAGCAAACAGGGCCATTACCGGTTTTCTGCCACGAGGTGACAGCAATGCAGTAGTCGGTTGTTGCGCTGTTTGCCTAGATGAAGTATCAGCTACCGCGAGACTTCTCATCTTGGTACGGGTGACCGAATCTGCCATATATCTGAAGATACTTTTGGACACTGGCGTCTCTTCGCGCAGGCCTCAAGGGTACACGCAAACATCAAACCGTCGATCCCTCCTCTAGCCCTAATCAACTCCATTTGTGCACATCCATTCGCTTGTCCGGTCGTCTCCGCGGGGCTCCCCTCATCTCGTCGCGGAACTCTGCGTCGGCATTCGTCGTGTGCTCGACTGCCCGGACCTCCTGTTCCGACCACCCTCGCGCATTCTAGAGACACCAAATCGAGATCGTTCAGAAGCTGGCCTTGAAGTTTGCGGGCCTCATCCCGGTCCGCAGCACGACTATCGACGCTCGAGCTAGCTCCGGGGGCAACCACGTTGGGGACACTAGGTGAAGTGATAGCCGTTGGAGGCGCGCCGCCTACCTTGACGGGTAGGAACTGGCCACGATTTCGGGTTTGTCCCTGGAAAGAGGCTGGGAAGAACTCGGGGATGAAGTCACTCATCTTGACCCGAAGACCCCGGCTAGATAGATGCCTAGGTAGGCCACACCGCCGCTGCGTCGTCGAGGATGCCGCAGCTCAATGTTTGTGAGCGGTAGTTGTGGGATATGAAAGGGGACGAGTACCAAGGCCGACAGGCTCCCTCGATCGACGAGGGCTGCAGGGTGTTTGGAAACTAGGCAGGCGCCACGAGGGAGAGAGGGGACTGGGATTTTCGGTGTGCGAGGCCCGGCACCCAGTCTCATCCAATGCCACCCAGTCTTGGCCAATGTCACCCTTGCGAATCCATACGAGTTGGCTGCCTGCTCGGTGCCACTCCTGCTTGTTGTCTGTACATCGATTGCAGCCTCTTCGACCCAGTGGTCTCCAGAGCCGAGTTCCGTAGTGAATGGCTTCTAGCTTCTTAGCATGACCAGACAAAGTCTTCTCCCTGGACTCAGGCGCCTGCAGACCTGGGGCGCTCGTGGCTGACAAGCACACGCACCAGCTGCGCGTAGCCGCCCAGCAGATGGATGCACGAGTCATCCATCCACAGGCAGTATCGATGAAGATGCGACCTATATAGACCGAGTTGGCTCATTCCAGCGCCAGGATCAGTGAGCGCATTCAACCTCCACAGTCTGGGTTCAAGTCAGTGGATCCCGTGTACATGGCCGTTTCGAGATGGGTGAATATCTCATCGGCACGCCTCGAAGAGACTGAAACCGACGAAGCGGCTTGCTCGTTTTGTATAATGGCAAACATCTGGGTCATGACTTCGATGTGGGACACATAAGTGCCACCCTTGTCCCTCGCTGCAGCCATTTGCTTCTGATACGCTGCGACGTCGACCCCCCAGACATCTGCTGGAATCTCATCGCCATCATACAGGGCTATCCGAATGGGCCACTGAAGCCGAGGCCACCATTCCTCATCGTCGGGATCGAAGAGCGAGACAATCCCCATGACCTCACGCCGAGCTACCCCGCGTAGCCACCACCGCGTATCTAGCCACTTGAGTATGCCGAACAAAGAGGCAAGTATGACGAGTGCTCTCGGGCGACGGGTCTCGATAAGCTCGATGAACCGTCGGGTCACAGTGGCGAGGAACACCATGGGTGCGCCACTCTCGGGCACTCTGTGTGCGAAATTCAGAACTGCGACAGCATGTTGATATGCTTGGCGAGTAGCCCGACGCGAAGTCTCATCCGGCTCTTTCTTCAGCTCTTCCTCCAGGCCCTCCATGATGC
This sequence comes from Arthrinium puccinioides, assembly GCA_022414665.1. Lineage (NCBI taxonomy): Eukaryota > Fungi > Ascomycota > Sordariomycetes > Amphisphaeriales > Apiosporaceae > Arthrinium > Arthrinium puccinioides. Next base: position 4,629,656 of record JAIUNF010000003.1, on the reverse strand, counting down.
CCCCAAAGAATGTCGAGCTGTAGACTTTCAGGTCCAAGTTGAGTGCCGGCTGGTTTTGTATGATTGGTATGGCCACGCCGCTGTTTCGCAGCCATTGCCAGCTGGAAGCCACGATGGTCTTGACTCCCTGGAACGCATGGAACCAAGGGATGGGCAGCACGTAGCCGGTCGTACGGGTCCCTCCATCGCAGCTCTCGTCGCGAGCGTGAATGCGTGAAGCAGTCGAGGAAAAGGCGATGAGCGCGGCGGTCAGGAAGAGAGCCTCGGCATTTTCCTCGGTGATGCCCTTGCTCAGACTGGCGCTGTACTCGGACAAAGTCGACGCCATGTATGTGTGACTCGCGCGGACGAGCGCGCGATTGTTGGGCTCGGTTATGCGCAGATGCAGCGCAGATATGGCGAGCAGCGCATCGGCTAGGAAGCCGGCACCGCCGAACGCGATGCTGGGTACGGTATCCCGCCATATCGCCTCGGTGACGGGATCGGAAATGGCTAGCGTCTTGCATGTAATCGTGGTGTAGTGGTGAAGCAGTCTCAATTCCATCATGCGGTTGTCCCGAGAAGCCGGGCTGAGGGCCGGAGGCTCTGGGTACCGATACAGGACGGCGGCCGGAGAACTTGTCGGGACTGACGGAGTCGATGGGGATTCACTGGGCGTCGTGCCGACTGGTGGTGCCGCAGGCGTCGTGATGGAAAGACTCGGCGACGTTGCTGCAGAAGGCGTCTCGGGCACGAGCAAGCCCTTGGAAAGCTCGGGGGTGTCGAAGTCGCAAGGCACGCCATGCTTCGCACAGTTGCCGCAACACGGATGGAGTTCATCGCACTGAGCAAAGAAGATCGTTAGTTGGCACCGGAGCCTTTCCCGGGTCCTTTCCCGGATCCGCTGAAACATAGACATGCCTTGATCTTCCGGGCCTTGCAGCGCCCGCAGCCTTTCCTGGACTTCTTGTGGGATCTTCGTGGAGGCATTGTTGGTGTCGCCCCTTTGCTTGCTACCGTCTGAGGGACACGATCGAGGCAGATACCATGTTCGCGATGCAGCGGGTGTATTGTGACCGAGCGGTGGGGTGGCCCAAGGCTGGCTTAGGCTGGTTTAGGCTGGTCTAGGCTTGCGTGCGTGATGGATGGCCCAGTTGATCCGCCTAAAACAAAAGGTTGCCAAACACTGCAACTGCAGTCTGTACGGATAGTCTGCAGTGTGCTGGGACGGGACGAGAGGGTTTGATTACTCGTCAACTTACTTGGTAACTAACGTTAAGTTAGTGTCCGCAACGTTGGCACCGTTGCAAGTTGAGCAAGTAACTAACGTCAACGTAGAACTTAGTACGGAGTAACTAAGTTACATGGTAACTTACGGAGGATAACTTATGGAGTACTCCGTACGTTGTACTGTGTAACTAGCGGCTTGCCATGCACTTGCCACACACAACGGCGTGCTACTTTACACTAGTGCCACAACAGTGCTCCTCAATCCACTGTCTCCCCAGTGTGTCAGTCGCGTAGGGGTTAGGTTCCAGGGTAACTCACGGAGTAAGTAGTTACAGTCTCCAGGATACGAATAGTTCCAGGTGTATTTCCAGGATGCGCGGTTGTATATTTGGAATCAACACCACCCTGTCTGTCGTGATGTCATCAGATAATAGTTAAGTACTCTTCTAAAGGAAGTAGACAGTAGACTACCGGTTCCCGCGAGAGGAACCATCCATACACTCTGCAGACCCGTCTCGCGTCGAGTCATGGTGCGAATTGTCGTGCGTGTAAAAGTGACCAAAATAACATGTCTGCATGATCAAGATCCTTGTTCTCCAGCACAGGCGATAGTTACCCCTCGGCGTCGTATCGGACTCGTAGGGCGAATTTGGTAGTACGAGACATTGGAATCGGTTGCGAGATCCATCTAGCTGGTTGACCCGATTGATCTAGCGAGCGATGTCTAGGCGTAGGAGACGACTGACACCCTGTCCCCAATCTTGATTGCCAGAGACTGAGCTGCCGTAGTTCCAGAATGTCCCGGTGGCACATGGCACATATGGATGCCAAAGTACACCTTGCCATCGAACCTCCTGGTCTTACTCAACGTAACAAACGGCTCCTCTGTCTTGAGAGCCGTGTCTTGGTTGATGCAGACCATGTGACATCTTCGGCAGGCCCCCAACGTCTTGAAGTGCTGCTGCCCTATTGTCAGACTCGACCATTCGTCTTCCGAGTAAGGGGCCGATCTGGACGATCCGATGACAATGTTGGCGCGGAAAACCTCGGCTGAGACCTTTTCGCCACCGCGCTTGACAATCTCTCCGTTCAATGCCTCGATGCTCGCTAGAGTGATCGCGAGTATGGGGCTTTCATTCGATAGTAGTATGCGACGTTTTTCGATTTCCGAGTCCGAATCTGGTGGGGTATCGAGGGTTGGAAACGCCCCAGGCATTGTATGCCGCTCATTGCTGGTTCTCAATTGAAATCTCTGGATATGAGCTTTCGCATGCCGCATGCCCTTCCCTTGACCCCCTGGCGGAAACCGTGCTAATGCGCAAGGCGCCTCAAGGATCTCGGAGAAGAAACTGTTGATTGAAACAGAGGTGTACATTTGGGCAACGATCTCTTCGCCGCAAACTCGCGATGGGCGACACTTGACTGATCTAGGCGAGTCGAACAAGGCCGGGTTGGCCGAGAGCGGCACCAACAATATCCTCGTTGTGGACGCCAATACGTCTCCACGATACTCGACTTCCAAAACCCCTCCTGCAAAGTCGATGCGAGGACGCAACAGGGCCATACGTGGATAACGTTTCTGGCTCAAGGTCTGACCTGTTCCCTTATGAACAAGACACCATTCGCGGTCCCACGCCAAACCCTCGGGTCGAACATCCCATTGTGCTCCGTCGGGAATTCGGTAGCCACCGCAGCTTTTGATGGGATATACCATCATGTCGTGCACAGTTAGGTCCGCGTTTGCTTCTGGGCGGTCCGCTGTAACCTGTGGCTCGGTAACAGACGCGGTGTCTGATAGGTAGAACTCGCAAACAAAAGCCACAAGTCTATCCACATCAGAAATCGTGCTCATCGGCCCAAAACTGATGCGAATTATGCCACTTGGTTTCCCACACATGACATCGTTCTCATCGCCACATCTGAAACCTGACGAGAAGTTGCGCCTCATCTCCCAGGGGGCCAGATCCAGTGCTGACGCGATGCCGCCAGGATTGCATACGCCGCCGGTCCGAACGTGGAAGCGTTTGAGCGCAGCTAGCTTTTCGAATTCCGAGAGGCTGACCCAGGCGCCATGTTCGCTCTGTAGATTGAAAGCGACAACGGGACCCGAGCTTGCTGTATCAGTATCAGTCTGCCATTTGATGGCAGGCGAGTATATTCGGCACACAGGCTGTCCGTTCCCATGTCGCAGCCCCGCCAGCTTGTCATGGGCCCTTTCGGCTAGGAAGGAAGTGTGCCCAGAGACGTCTCTCATCGTGCCAAAAAGCGTCTGGTGCACATCCAATGCGGGAGCCACTGCGAGTATGCTGTGAATAGGCAAAGTGCCGTCCTCGAGTGTTTCGTGAAGACTGGAAGTCTTGAGAGCATGCCATTGCTCCTTCGTGCAAACGACCATGTCTACGGTACCCCCGCCAAAATATCGGCGGTGTTGCAGAATGTGACTTGCTTGTCGGCGAACAATCAAGGCTCCTAGGTCAGGAAACCCGAAAATCTTGTAAAGACTGAGCACGGTGAAATCCGGAGCGTTCTCTGAATCGCCAAGGTCAAGCGGAGAGGTCGCAACATAGGCCGCAGCATCAAGCAGGGTGTAGATGCCAGCACTCGTTGCGTTATTTCGAGCCCGGAGTTGACGAGACCATCGCAGGGGGTAACGCCGGCCATCCATGTTCGACTGTGCCGGATATGCAAATAGGCTCGCCCCTTTGCTGGATGCAAAGTCGTCTGGAAGTGAGGCGCCATCGACCCAGCTTTCAACAGCGAGATTTTCGACACAGCAACTATGCGTCGCTTCTTGCCGGACCCCTACCAGACTAGTATGGCTGGCTGAATGGTATGCGTAAGAGAAGCTATGAGGTATAGCGCGAAAGGCTTCCGCAACCAACTTGATCCCAGCGGTTGCATTGGCAACAAACACGAGATCAAAATCGGCAGGATCGGCGTTGAAGAATTGCAGAGTGCGGAGTCGGATGTCCTCAATGCGTGCCATAGTTGACTGGGAAGAAGGACTGGCACTATGAGGATTGCCAAAGAGGTTTGAAGTCATATCAGCTGCGAACCTGTCCATCAAGGACTTTGCGTAGAGCGTCGTTCCAGCATGGTCAAGGTAGACATCGCCTATGGTGGCCGTCAGTGTTTGTTATACGCAAGAATCAAGATGGCGGAGACGTCATCAACCTTTCAGCATGGGGTATTCATCGTCTCGCCGTGCTTCGATGCGGCCATTGTAGGCCATGCGGGAGGATGTCATCTTAGTAAGATCGGAGTCCACTGTCACGACTCAAGTCTCAGCGTCTCACGTAGTCACACGGGTGACGGACTGCGTAGAACAAAAGTGCCCAGAGCTCTCAGCTATCGACATCATACATGTTGGTAGTTGCTATGGGAGGAAAGTCGATCCTCAGGTGGAAAGCGAAGACGGGGATCCTGTAAAAGTAGACAACGCGGCATCGGGTCCAAAGGTGATAACGTAGATAGATCCCCGTACGGAGGATACTACTGGTGTTGCTGTTGACTAGCTCCTGAGTCCTGCCCGGGCCCCCGAGTCTCGCCGTCGGAGATCGCCCTACTCCATGAACCAATGAGACACTAGTGCGGGAGACGGCGGGCCGGTTCGGCTCTGTCCAAGTGTCCAGCCACAAGCACGCACGCGGTCGCGCGGGACGAGAAACCAGATCCACTTAACGCGTCGCGCTCAGTCGCGTCTAGCAAGGTATCTAGTTACTCCGTATCTCTTCGAGGTTTCATGTCACCCGCTCCAAGCAACTTCCCCACGACACACTTATCACTACCGCATATTCACAATCAGTACCTGCGACCTGCATTTTGTTCTCGTGCATATTGATTTGTAGATTCGGTTCGTTGCAATCACCATGGCACGAATTGCAATTGGTAAACGAGCAACAAGCGCAAGAGCCATCAGTGGTAGGTACACCCTCGTGAGTTGCTTCCCAATAGGGGAAAACGCAGCTGACCTCCGAGATGCAGTCGTCGAGCTACCTGCAAAGCGGCTGAGACGAGAGACTCGCAGCTTCCAATGCAACGACGAAAACGCAGCCCCCGAGGCCATCGCGGCCGACAACGACTCGCATACCACGGTTGCCACTGCAGAAATCACAGAGGACTCGCTCAGGGACTCGCCCAGGGGCTCGCCATCCGCACCACCGATCACGCCTTCCACACCTCGATTTAGAGATGCACTTGCCAAACTCCCCGTAACGCCTCGCCATCGGGTCATGGCAGTGGGCAAGCTCTCGAAGCGGACGACGCCACAGACTCCTCTCACGCCAGCCTCGGTACAGACCGTCTACCACCATGCGCGGCAACTCTTCTCCCGCAGCGCCGATCCCGGGCAGCTGATAGGCCGAGACGAGGAGCGACAAAGGCTCCAGGCCTTCATGCAAAGATGCACCAGACCCAACCCGAGCGGATGCTTGTACGTTAGCGGGCCTCCGGGCACCGGCAAGAGTGCCATGATCAACGAAATCACCCAGGAAGCAGCCGAATCTTCCTCGACGAGGAAGGCGTACATCAACTGCATGAGCATCAAGTCGTCGCGAGATCTGTACGCAACACTCCTGGGTCTTCTTTGCGACGAGGCCGAGGTTGCAGAGGCCGACGCTCCTACAACGCTTCAGAAAATGTTCTTGCCTCGAAAGAAGACTTCGGAAGTTTACTTGGTCGTTCTGGACGAGATAGACCATATCCTCACGCTGGATCTGGAGAGTCTATATCGGATGTTCGAATGGTCTCTCCAAAAAAGCTCGCGTCTGGTACTAGTTGGCATTGCCAACGCGCTGGATCTAACGGATCGGTTCCTGCCCCGGCTCAAGGCCCGCAACCTCAAGCCAGAGCTTCTGCCGTTCTTGCCGTACTCGGCCACGCAAATCAAGACCATCATCACGACCCGGCTCAAAAGCCTCGTCCCCGAGGGAGCCGCACTGCCATTCATCCACCCGGCTGCCATCGAGTTGTGCTCACGGAAGGTCTCTAGTCAGACAGGCGACTTGCGGAAAGCTTTCGAAATATGCCGCCGAGCCATTGATCTGGTTGAGGTGGAAACGAAGCAAAAGCACGAGGCCGAGATACGGGAAAAGATCCTCCTGGCTACCCCTTCACGCAAAGTTCTTGGCGAACACCGCAATCAATCATCCCCCTCCAAAAACGCTTCGGGGAAAAGCATGCCGGAACTCCTGGGAGCTTCTCTGAAAACGCTCACGATCGAGAATGCGCCCAGGGTTACCATTGCTCATCTCAACAAGATTACGGCGGCGGCGTTCGGTAACGGGACGACCCAGCGCCTCAAGACTCTCAACTTGCAGCAAAAAGCGGCACTGTGCTCTCTGATTGCACTGGAGAAGCGCAACAAAGCTTCTAACTCGTCGTTCCTGAGCACTCCGTCCAAGTCGCAAACCACTGCACCCACCATCAGGACTCTGTACGAGAATTATTGCCTGTTGTGTTCGCAAGACTCTGTTCTGCATCCACTATCGAGCTCCGAATTTCGGGAGGTCATGAGTAGCCTCGAAACGTTGTCACTTGTTAGTGCTGTCGATGGCAAGACTGGCTCCTTCACCGTGTCGCAGACGCCGAGCAAAAGGGGCAAAAAAGGTGTGTTTGGTGCAAATGCCGGCCTGGCCGACGACAAAAAAGTCGCAAGCTGTGTTGGAGAAAAGGAGATGGAACATGCCGTGGAAGGTATCGGAGCTGGCATCTTGCAAAACATTCTGAGCGGGGAGGCAATGAACTAGAGCGATACCATAGAAAGGGAGTAGTTATCATGTTGGATTGTCATACGCACTACGGCACGGCGTTTGGAGAAACACATTGGCATTTGGCCACCCTTGGGGCATTTGCGGCAGCATGGCGTACGGTTGGTTTGGATGGAGCAGCATGGCATATTGTCACATCGCGGAATAAATTTGGCATGCGTTGATGCAATAGCAAGATGCAAGATAACCACAGGGACGCGATCGATCAACCCGGATGTACCTCCGTAGAGTTCCCCACGATGCCCACAACTGGAGTTGATGTGAAACCTGGCGACACAAGGCAACCTATGGACAACGTTACTAAGGTGACACGACTCATGATGCGGAGCTCTGGGCACAGGTTGTCTTCAGCCTTTGATGTCTTGGCCACGTAAGCTTTTCCCCCTGGCTCCCAGCGAGATGCCACTCGGGGAAAGTCATTTACAATCCGGGGTCCAGACCGGCTTGGCAGGAATGGTGAATGTTAAAAATACACCGCCAACTTACTGTGGTTAGTTACTCCGTACAGATTGGCGCCGTGGATATCAAATCTGCGCGAGCGCGAGCACAGTACATGCATGTTCTTTCTTACGTACCGCAGGTTTTCGATAAGGCAGTCGATCGACGAAGGAGGGTACGAGAATCTGGAGGGGCGAGGCGACAACGGACGGGATTGACAGAGACGGTATAGTTATGCCATATCGGATCTTTCGGGGACCTTCCCGGCGGCGACCTCGGCGACTTGCGGACGAAAAACCGCACGCAATTACTGCGCCCACGACGGAGTTCTCCGCAACACTTTGGGATTCGACGAGGAGCGATAGCTACTGAATGCGAGAGGACTCGAGTTTCGGTGACATAGTTGATACTATTCCAAGACACGTGTGCATTATTGGGTTTGTAAAAAGAGGGTGGCTCCGGTCCCATGTACTCGTATGACTTGGCTAGATACGCCCCACTAGTTTCAGTCGAAGTAGAACCGTCGGTGAAAATCCACACCCCCTTCCCGGAGTAACTATTATATAATCAATCATCAGACTGCTTTGTGCGGAGTAGGGATACCTACACTTTTAATAGACTCAGTACGAAACCGGGCCGTCCGAATGATGGTGACTCGTGAGTGTGAATAAGATGCCGCAGGCAGGCGGGCTAACGGGGAATCCACTTGCCGTCGGGTTGTTGCTGATAAGGTAGGTACCCTCCTAAATGTGATGTGTGCTGTGTAGCAGGCTGCAGCTACCAGGAGTATCCGTATCACAGTAGGCAGGTAATACCCAGTAGTACCACAGTAATAAGCAAAGTGGCTACGGACTGTTCCACACGAATCGAAGTAGTGCAGAGCCAGCCCGCCCCCGCGTGACAAGCTCCAGAAGGGTATCTCTTGGCACCCGCGCCCGCCAATCCATTCTGCCAAGCTGACACCCAAGCCTTTGGTTTTCTGAGGACGGTCTGCGAAGCAATCAATTCAATTCCTCGGCACCGCTGCGGCGCGCTACATAATTACGTTACTCGAACAGGGCTTTCCGTTAATAGATCTCGGCGCTCCGATCAAATCAAACGTACTTTAACCGGTACGCAAGTACAGGTACGGAGAGTGTGTTGCTGGTCGCTCGCTGCCGGCTGACCAGTCCCCCTTTCCCACAACTTTGTCTCAACAACCGCAACTGCCACCCCGGGGTTGGACGCGTGGCCCAGGAACGGTCGCGCGATCCTCGTGGCTACGCGCCCCGTAGGACGTCATCTTTTTGACTTGAACTTGGACTTGAACTTGGTCTTGGTGGACGACGACGGCGACGACGACGACGACGACGACGAAACGACGACGACGACAACAGTGACAGAGACGACGACGACGACGAAGGCGACGGCGACGAGATTGTCGACGCTAGAGACAAAACGAACCGACGCACAAAGACGACGGGCTCGTGTCGTGTCATGAGTGGCACGCACCGCGTCGTCGGGAATCAGATAGGATCATAGATGGGTGCCACCACCAACCGCGCCGCCGTCGACCTGCCGCTCGATGATCAGCCGCCGTCCAAGAGCAGCGGCTCCTTTTTTCTCGCGATGGGCTTTGCCTCTTCGCTCGCGAACACGCAATCTTGGCGACTTTCACATTCGACCCGACGACCCTCATCGCCAGTACTCGGCCGGCGACCACGTCACCGGGTCCATCATCCTCACCGTTATCAAGCCCGTACGCATTACTCATCTCACTGTCGCCTTGCACGGATATGTCCGCGTCTACAAGCATGCCGGCGCCGCCGCACAGCTGAACCCCGTCAACCCGGCCGTGGTGCCACCGGATGGTAACCGCAGCTTTCGTTACTTCGGCAATGGACATGCCTCGCTGTTCCAGGATGAGCAGGTCCTATGTGGCGAGGGCAGGTTGGCCGCCCGCAGGTGGGAATTCAAGTTCGATCTCGAGTTCCCCTCCAAACCTCTCCCCAGCAGCATCGATGTACGCAATCTCTGATCCTTTCCCTCCCCGTCACACGCCCGTAGAGGTTTCGTGAATGCTGACCCTCTCCGTGCCTAGTTTGAACGCGGCACGATATCCTACATGATTACCGCAACCTTGACACGACCCACCTCGATAGCACCGACTATGAGTGTGGAGAGGAAGATATCTCTCCTCGAGAAACTCGACGTGGGGATCCTCCCAACACCACGAGAAAGGAACGTAACAATGCAAGCCATGCATAGACGCCCGAGGAAGAGGAAACCCACTTCGACGACCCCCAACACGACGACTCAGAGAAGTTCTAGCTCGACCGAGACTCCGGCGCTAGCATCTGATCTCGAATCGACGAGGGCAGCCGAGGTCTCGTATGACGGCTCTGTCGCCAACAGCGCGGAGCCTGACCAACAAGCATTCGATGAGTGGAACTCGCCTCGGAGCCCCATTCTTAGTGACATGCAAAGCGAGGTCAGCGGCGACAGTGCCGTCAGTGCATCGAGTAATCCAACTAGAGGGGTAAATACCAGTTCCGGGTCCGTTGCGGGTAGCAGGCACTCTGGGCTGGCTGCAGACGAACGCGAAATCACTGCGACGGTGGAGCTGCTGAAGGGAGGCTGCCTTCCCGGAGACCTGCTGCCCGTGAGGATCAAGATCCAGCACAACCGGCGCCTGAAGAGCATGCACGGAATCATTGTGACTTTTTACCGGCAGGGTCGCGTCGACTATGCGCCGCCAACGTCCATGTTCAAGGGCCTATCCGAAGAGGACGCGCGCCGGATGGAGCGTGAAGAGTACTACCCCAAATCCAAGACCGGGCTGGGCGGTCTCTCGCTGTCCTCGGCAGGCTCTTGTAGTGTTTTCAGGAAGGATCTGTCGCAGGCTGTGTCGCCCCTGATCGTTGATCCGGCCACCATGTCGGCAAACATCACAACCGCCGTGAGGGTCCCCGAGGATGTTTTCCCCAGCATCCGGGGGGGTGCCAGGCAGCTTGATCACTTTCAAGTATTTCGTCGAGGTTGTGATTGACCTCGGCGGAAGGCTTGCGGGTCAGACGCAAGGGAGTTCACAGCAGCCCGCCCGGATGGGCTCAATGTCGGTCTCCCCGGGCGGTGCTGCGTCTGGTCAAAGCAGCACGGAAAGCAGCTTGAGCCGACTGGCGAACTGGAACGGGACTATTGTTGACACGGACCAGATTCGCCGCGAAAAGGGCGTCATCTATGTCCCCATCGAGGTCGTCGTGGGCAGCATAGACAGCAGCCGATCAAAGGGCAAGTCAACAGCCCAGCCATCACTCACATTGCAGACCCCTTCGATCCAATCTCTCCGCCAGAACGGCAACCAGTCGGATTATACCTGGCAGGACAGCGCTGGGAATGATCGCTACTACGACGAGCTTTCAGAGGGCCCCACCCCGTACGAGCAATCACACAACTACTTTCCGTCACCCGTCGCAAATCAGACTTCGTATCACGACTTTCAGCATCCCGAGCCTCCAGCTCCAGCTTATATCCCACCACCTGACATGCCGAACCAAAGCGGTCTGTCGGAGAAAGAACAAGTCCGCCAAGCGGAGGCGCGGCTGCTACCCAGCCAACCGCCTCTTGCGACTCCCGGCACCGCCCCTGGGCCATCTCAACCATCCGCCTCAAACGAACCGTTGCCACCCAGTGGATATCGCGCAACGGAACATGCAGCAGGATCTACAGCGGCTGGTCAGGCCTTGGAGGCCGAGCCTTCTGCACCGACCCTGGCAGACCTGTCGGGTTCTGCCTCGTCGCACCCGACTGAAGACAAACAAGAGATGGAAAGGCAACGTCTGATGCAAGAGGCCAGCGCGCCCCCTGAGATTCCGGATGATTACGCAGTTGGGGGTCCGTCAGCGCCGCGTACCGACGTTACAGATCCATTCGGCCGCGACGAAGCGTCGGCGCCTTCGTTCCAGGTCGAAGACAGTTACGGGTCTCACAATGGGCACCCGAGCAACGCGGGCCCGTCGACAAACCCGTTCTTGCGGCGCGACAATCAAGAGAGGGAACCGTTACCGAGATATGAGCGATGACGTGTATGCGGCGGCGTTTGTTGGCATAGAAAGTGAGTTATCTGGGTATAGCATGGCGAAGTGTGCAGAGGGTGTCTCTTTTGGAGGGCAAAGCTGGTGTGACCCTAGCAATGGCATGTATCTTATTTGCATGGATACAGCAGCCCGAGGGCTGCTCTCACGTAGTTAGATGGAAAGTTCCAAATCAATCAGAGATCTGATGGTCCATCAACCCGAAGAAGATTTCTCACAGTACTCGTCAACGTCAACGCCCTCTTCGATTGATCATCTCCCCCTCCCCTGCCTCTCCCCCTCCCTTCCTCTCTCTTCTGGTTTCGAGAAAAGATGATGCATTGGACTACCGATGCTGAATGCGCCGCAGACAGGTTCGCGAAAGCACGTCGCCAGATAAGGACGGCGTCCGTGGGCACCATGCCAATGAGGCTGGAGCTTTGGTCGAGAGACCCATGCACCACGATGCAGGTTGTCCTTTTTGGTAACCCCGCTAACTATTTATTCCGTACTGACACCATCTTCATGCAGCCGACTTGTTGATTCTGGTTGAGACAGGGATTGCCACGGTCATGGGGCAAGAAGCTGCAGGCATGTCGTAGTTACAACTCTCAATCGTGTACGACAGGTCATGAGTGGATGAGTGGATGAGTTGAGCTTCTTCGTGGGCTTGTCTTGTCGTCTCGTCACGGTTTGGTTGATTCGCTAACCAGTTTCGGAAGCTTTCCGTGCAAACAAGCAGTCGGTAGGGTAGGCAGGTCGACCTCTCTTGTGCATTACCATGAACGCACTGCATCAAGTAGCAAGAGGAAACTCAAGCCCAATGGCTTTCCCCCCAACTCCTCGGAACCCTCACTCACCCCTTCTGATCAAGTAGAGAGAGGCCTGACGAGGGAACTCTGGCGTCTTTCTTTCATGAGACGTTGGCTGTGTCACATAGCAGTTCAAGATGGCGCTCCCGCAAGCTCTTCCCAGGGTTCTCCAACCCGAGGAGATCGTTCCGACAATGGAAAGGGCGGTCTCGGCATACCAAGAGGTGCGGGATACTATACTCCAGAACATCGCTCCAGACCAAGCCACCTTCAGCGGCGTGATACTCCCCTACGAAGAGGTCATCGACGCGTACCAGGCCGATCTCGGCATGATCTTCTCCCTACAATACACAGCACCAGACAAGGCAACCCAGGACGCTGTCCGCCAGGCAATCAAGGTGTATCTCGCCGCGTCAGCCAGATGGATCTCCAGCGCAGACCACTTTCGACTTGTGCAAGCCGTGGAGAAGATGGCGGAAGACCTTGATGCGGAATCGCGCCTGGTGCTGAGGGAGAAGGTACTGGACTACAAGGCTAGCGGACATGGCCGTCTGGCCGCGGGAGAGATGGACGACTTTCTCCAGGAGCGCAACAGCCTCGGCGAGCTTGGGCGTGACTTCATCAAGAACATATCGCAGGAGAGCGGCGGCATCTGGTTCAGCGTTCGGGAGCTCGACGGCGTCTCGTCCGACGACCTGGGAAAATGGAAAACAGGAACGGAAGCCCCCACGAGGGCGAAAAGTTCGTGCCGTTCGCCAACGGTGGCGCCACGGCGGTCCTGACGTATGCGCGCAGCGCCGAGACCAGGAAGCGCATGTACCACGGAAACGAGACGAAGCTGCCAGAAAACGTCGCGCTGTTTGACGATGCCGTCCGGCGGCGCCTTGCGCAAGCCCAGAAGCTCGGGTATTCCAGCCATGCCGCCTTCCGGGTCGAAAGGCGCGCGGCTAGGTCGACGGAGTGGATTGGGGAATTCCTCGAAAGCCTGCGGGCGTTCATCCCACGGGGCCGGGCCGAGCTCAAGGTGTTGCAGGATCGAAGGTTGAAAGACCTGCGTGAGAGGGGGTTGCTCGAGGAGGGCGCGGCTTCCACCTTCCCCTGCTCGGATATTCACTACTACACGCGCCTCGTCGATCAGGACTACGAGGTGGACCAGGAAAGGATCTCCAGTTACTTTCCCCTGGGCCACACCGCCAGGCAAATGTTGGAGATCTGGGCGTCGTGCCTGGGTCTTTGCTTTGAGCAAGTTCCCTCGGAGGCTCTCGGTCCAGAGTATCTTTGGCACGAGACGGTCGAGGTTTTCTCGGTATGGGATACGAATGATGCCAAGTCCGAGTTTGTAGGCTATCTCTACTTGGATCTTCTCTACCGCGAGAACAAGTATCGCGGAAATCAAAACGTCAATATCGAGTGTGTGAGTTCAAGGCAGCGTCTTTCCCCATCTGACAAATACTCGGATTTCTCAGATTTTCGCCACAGGGTTACACAATGCCGGATGGGGCTCGCAAGTGTCCTTCGACTATACTGGAATGCAATTTTCCGACGCCAACCCCTTCAAGCTGCGCGTTGCTGAAGCATCGCGAGGTGAAGTCGCTGTTCCACGGTACTTGCCATCTTTTCTGTCCATCGCCCATACTCGTCGTGCCCCCCCTCTTCGCACCCTTGACTGACCTGACCGTCCATGCCAGAAATGGGACACGCAATGCACGATCTCGTATCGAAGACCAAGTACACACGGTTCCACGGGACGAGACTTCCCTACGACTTTGGGGAGATGCCCAGCATGATGCTGGAAAATTGGTGCTGGATGAACGATTGTCTGCAGAGGATGAGCTGCCACTACACGACGCTGGATCCAGCATATCTCGAGCAGTGGCGGGCGGAGCACCCGAATGAGCCAACTCCGCCGCAGAAGATTCCGCTCGAGTTGATAGACCGTCTGACCAAGCGGCGATACGCTCACGAGGGGATGTTCATGCTCCGCCAGTTGTGAGAGATCCCCATTCCGCTCTACCGCGTCCCAGGCAGACCGAGGAACTGACACACTTTGGGGGGGAGCCAGGTCGATAAGTCTCTTTGACTTTACAGTCCACAGCGCGACTTCCCAAGAGGAGCTTTCCCGTCTCGACACGCGGAAGCTCTGGTACGATCTCCGCGAAGAGCTCGAGGGCAGGGACTTCTCCGATGTACGAGAAGAAGGCACCGGCCATGTGAGCTTCAGCCACCTCATCGCGGGATACGACGCGGGCTATTACGGGTACTCGGTGTAAGTGAAGCGCACAAAAACCCCATGGGCGGCTCGCCTACCCCCCCCGAACCGTGCATCTCTGACCTAATTCCGCAGCTGCAACGCTCTCGGCCAGGATCTCTTCAAGTCCGTCTTTGCCGCCGACCCCTACAGTAAGGAAGCCTGGGCCCGATACCGTCGTGGGATCCTGGAGTACGGCGGTGCTCATCCCGACATGATGGGGATGCTTGAGACGTTCCTGGGGCGTCCGCCGAATGCGAACGCGTTGGTCGAGACGATGTCGCGGGCGAGCTTGGCAGGATGAAGAGGAGCCCGGTATCAAAAGCCGCCCCTGGGAGATGGATGGTGGCGACGCAGCAGAAGGACGTGCATGTACACGCGAAACAGTCGACGGAAAAGCGGCGATCCAGACTTGATTGAACACCAACTTTAGTAACACGGAATCTTTTCCGTGAACTCGCCGGGATATCTACATGTAAATATAACACAACGGCGTACCCCCAACGTGTCCAAGACGTCCTTGATCGGCCGGTGATCGGCCAGAACGCCCACGTCCAGCAGATCATCAACCGTCGCGTTTCTGCTCGGGTAGGGGAGCCTATTGCGGTAGGTGAGCGTCCCTTTGATCGTATTTGCGATTTCCGGATGTAGAGCTTGCCAGATCCAATATACCTAGGACCCGTCAGTCAAACTCTCCCCCCAGGGGGTCGATCGATCAGTAGTAGCGGGAAGGACTTGCCTGGTCGAGCATGGCGTGGTGCAGGTAGAAAGCAGGGTCGTTCAGAGAGGAGAAGACATCCGACCCATCGCCTCCCATGGAGTAGTGCCCAGCGCCGTGCATCCGGAGCGTCCCGTCGTGGCCCTGGAGCTCGTCTTGGAACTCCCCCACGTCCACGGACGCCTCGCCGGTGGTGATGTTGCGCAGGTTCGAGCGCGTGAACAGAGCGGCGGCCCCGGGAGAGAGATCGCGCCGCAAGCAGCGGGGGTTGTGATCCAGCTGCGTCCGTACGACGGGCAGGAGCCCTTGCATCGCCGGCTGCACGGGGCCCAGGTTGATGGTGAAGCTGTCGAGGGAGTGAGTGGTTGGGTAAGAGCTTCTCGAAGGA
This sequence comes from Arthrinium puccinioides, assembly GCA_022414665.1. Taxonomy (NCBI): domain Eukaryota; kingdom Fungi; phylum Ascomycota; class Sordariomycetes; order Amphisphaeriales; family Apiosporaceae; genus Arthrinium; species Arthrinium puccinioides. The sequence goes on along the minus strand of JAIUNF010000003.1, from coordinate 4,614,023 downwards.
CCAATCCAAGTTGAAAACCCCCACGGGGAGAGAGAGAGATGGGAGGGGGCAAGACGTACTTTACAAATGGCCCGCTCGTCACACACCCGCCTCCTTTGCCCGAGGGCACCCATACCTTGCCCTGGCCGGCCACGCTGCCGTTGTGGGCAAAGAACTCGCCGTCCCCGCCCATGCTCGTGTCGCTGCCGTCGAACACGGGCGACTGGGACAGGTCGTCCTGGTGCTCGAACCAGTTCCAGTACTTCCTTGGTCAGTGGCATATGGTATATGGCACACGCTTTGAAAGAGACGGCCGACGAGAGAGCAAATGTGACGTACGGGCAAGTGGCCGGCATAGCCGCATTCGGTCCGAAGCTCCTGCTCCCAGATCCAGATAAAGTACCGGTGCCAGGTCAAGAAGTTGGCCGTCTGGTGGACAAAGTTCGTCACGTTCAAGTGGATAGCGACAAAGTCGTCAAAGTAGTTCTGGGCAGCAGAGAAGGCCGGGTTCTTGCTCGGCTTGCGCCAGAGACACTTGACAGCGTCGATGTACTCCAGTCTCTCGGGCCGGGAGAGATCCTCCCTGGACGATACGGCAACGGCGTCAGCTTTCTGGGCAGTGCACCCGAGACGACGGGGGGGGGGAGGGGGTTTCCAAGAGCATACCAGTCTCTCCGAATCGCGGCATTGGTCAGGCTGCAGCCATTTTGCGCCTGGCCATCCCCTGAAGTCTTCAAGGCATTCAGCGCCTGGCTTCGCAAGTTAAGAATTGTGGCATCCTTTGGGACGATGGATGCAACAGCCGCGCTGGCGAGAAGAAGAACAGCAGAGACGAGAACCCTGACGAACTGCATCGTGGTCAGTTTGGGCATCGTACGCTGCGGGCTGAAGAGGATTGAGTGCGGTCGACAGAACAGGCCGGTGTTCTCTGCTAAACAGGGAGACTGTCGAATTTAAACGGACAAGAGGACGGTCACACCGATATGCAGGCCAAGGCTTACTTGCAGAATTCCGAGATCCCCTTTTTCCACTACTGCTAGCAAACCTGGTAAATCAGGTGACAGTGGGAGAATGTGTACTCGGGTTGTGTCCTTGGGTTGCTGGAACCCTTTGACCCCATTCCAGTACCAATCGAGCAGTTCCTCGTCGGCCGTTGTAAAAAAAAATATAGAAATAAAAATGGCCGTAGTAGTTCAACAGAAGTTTGACAGAAACGGGGATGTCGATCCAGCCTCTGTACGGAGAATCGTAAGCGCATAAGTTACTCATCAAGTTTACAGCTGACATGAAGGAAATGTGTTCATGGGCGCATTTAGGCTAATTGTCAGCACATGGCAACACGTGGTTGGCCTGTCTGCGCCGGGGCGCGAGTGATGACGTTCAAACTTCACGTACCGTATGTATAGCAAACCGAACTTGCGAGGAACTGCATATCTGTGCAACTAGTACAAGGGATATTCAAATCGATCGTGAGCATGCCCCAGTGAGGCTGTGAAGGAAGGGTATCCGAACATTTGCATTTGTACGACGCGAGTAACTACTCCGTTGGCTGCGTCGAGACACGGTGGACGACCAATCATCTTACACCATTTCGTTCGCAAATGTGGAGACGCGCAACGGGGGACGTACCTACCTAATCCGTACCTACGTTCACATCCTCGGAAGACAAACCATCTTCAGGAATCCCGCAGCAAGAGCTAACATGTTGTACTAATGGGAGTAATAATTCAGAGGGGCAAGCACACTAGCCTAGACTGTATGAACTTGTGCAGCAGCCGTACCAACGCATTCGCATCGAAAGTTGAAACATCCATGATCCAGATCGAAAAACATCCAGTCCGAAAAAGAAAAAAACATCCAGTCCGAAAAACATCCAGTCCGAAAAACATCCAGTCCGAAAAACATCCAGTCTGAAAAACATCCAGTCCGAAAAACCGGCAGATCGAAAAAACAACCAGGCAAGAAGAAAAAAACTAGACTGGAAAAAGAGGAAAGAAAAAAAAAAAAAAAAGCCCATCAAGAACAACAAGAACAACAAGAAAAAATCAGACTGAATCTTCCGACCAAATCATCCAGACTGAACCATCCGGACCGAAACTTTGCCTTCGCGGCAACAAATCGTCGGTGGAAGGGCATTAGACTAACGTTGTAGAATAGAGAGTTAGTGACGAGTAGTCATGTACACACGAGAAAGGGTCGACTTACCAGTCTCCATGTAGCGTTGAAACGTGTACAGGCAAGTGTGTGTCCAGGGCTCGGCAAAGTGTATGTCCAGGTTTCAACCAAGGAGCGTATACAGCACCAAGTTTGATGGATCGGGACGAGTCGCAACTAGCGACATCTTATAACCTAGTTTGTGCGACAGGTTCTCTCAACTGGGAGCAAATACTCGCACATGTCGTAACTCGAGTGGTCTGACAGTGTCGGTTTGGTGGTCAAAAGGGGGCCGAGGGCAGTCGGCTGGGGTGCACAGTCGGAAGTCCTACTCGGCCTCGACAGTCGCAATGGCCGCACTCCATCGGGCGACGAGGGCCTTTTGCTTCGCGATCTGCCGCTGAGACCAATCTCGGACGGTTTCTTTCATTTCCTTGAACGGCATGTTCACGAGAGAAGTGGCGTCCTCGGCAGCAGTCAGGAGCTTGGGCACTGTGAGATCGTGCTTGCGGTCGCACTCTTTGCCGTCGCCGGTGTACTACAAGAGAAACGGTTGTCAGACTTTTTCACAATGGAGGAATCTTTTTTTTATAACTTACGAGGCAGTTGGCGCAACAATTGTTCTGTCCCGGGATCCAATCCTCCGCGTCGGGGATAACACATCTCTTAAATGGACCGCAATGCTTGCGGCACTTGGCACAGGGCTCGGGGGCCACAATCCCGGCAACGTACAGGACTGCTCCGGATGCCTGCTGGATGTTCCGGATGGAAAACTTGCCGGTAAAGTTCGGATTGAGCTGAAGACGTCGCTTCGCGAGCTTGTTCATCATCTTTCGGCCCACCGGGTTCTTTTCGGGCGGGTCGTTGAAAACCTGCAGGCATTGAAGGTATCTGGGGGCCGCCAAGACGATCTCCCAGGCGGTTTGGAACGTCTTGGGACCCGTGGCCACGGTAGGGATGGGGGCGGGACCGGAACCACGAGGAGCAGCAGCGGGATCTTTAGGAGCTGTGGCGGGTCCCTTCTGAGGCAAGGATGCCGTGAACAGTCCGTCATCCGTCTCCACGGCCGGTGATACCGAGCGAACCTTCTTCTCAGGGTTTTCGGGCGAGCCAGCGAAGCTTGCCCGTCGCTTGGCACTGCCTTTGAAGCCGTTCGAGAGTCTGGGAGCAGCCGACTTTATGGCGACGTGAGGTGTCTGGCGAGACTCCTGGCGAGGCTCCTGGCGAGACTCCTGACGAGACTCCTGGCGAGGCTCCTGGCGAGACTCCTGACGAGGGTCCTGACGAGGGTCCTGACGAGAGTCCTGACGAGAGTCCTGGCGAGGGTCCTGTCGAGGGTCCTGACGAGACTCCGACGGCTGCGGCATGGAATAGTGACTGGGAGAAGGATTCCAAAAACCGCCATGAACTGCAAAGTCAGATCTTCCAGGATGAAAGCTGAAATTGTCCCCTCTCTGATCAGGGTAGCTCTGGCGACGGGAGCTATCGTCGCGGCGGTTACCACCCGAGCCTTGTCGTCCGTTCTGCATGGTGTACTGTCCTAACGTTGACATGGGTTAGCAACGGCGGGATGACTAGTATAGACCATGAGTGATGGTAGAGAGTTCATGGAGCTACCATCATACATGTGCACGTCCATGAGATGAGCATATGGCCGGCGAAGGGGTGGTGATGATAATGATCTAGTGTGCACCTGGGCCGGCACACCAGTTGAATGATGACCAGTGATGCATGGATTGGGAGTTTGGGAGGGAAAAAGGATTAGGAAGTTCAAGAGATAATTATAGCAGTCGGACTGCAAGGAATCATATCAAGTTCCAATTGTGGAATAGTGATGGAAGGCACCCCCGGGCCTCGAGTACGGAAGCTGGGCTTTCTTGGCTCGAGGGCGCGACAAAGTGCAGTATGGAGAGGGAAAAATGATGATGAATTAGTACCGGTAAAGTAACGGATAACAGATAACAGGCATGTTTGTGAAGTGGTGTTGACATGATGGAAGGGTGGGTGGGTGAGAATATGTGTGAGTATGGGCCAACGGAGAATATCGGTATGACCAGGGCCATTTCGACTTACTTGAACGCGCACAATGTTTGTCTTGGTGCCGTATTCACCTTGAAACTCGTTCAAGGGGCGTAATGCGTCGACGAGGCCGTCGACTGATGTGCGAGGTGTCGACGCGGATGTCGGTGGTCGAGGTGACGGTGGTGATGGTGGTGCAGGTCAAAAGGTTAACAACACCGGTGAATTTGACATGGCCTCGAAAATAAATACTCGGATACTGCAGTGGAAATCACCCCAACGCACTAGCGCGCTTCTGATGCCCCCATAGTCCTCGGGTGGGCAACGCAGGGTTTCCATTGTTATGGGCGTGCCTGGGGGTGGCCCTTGATTCGTCCAGTTTTCATTCACTACAAGTCCTGATACGGGCCTTGATGAGGAACCCACTGGTGAATGCTTACCTGTGATACCCAAGTGGCACACAGGAGGGGGTTTCTTTCAACGTCAAGGCAGGCAAGCGTCCTATTCACTCGTATATTGCAGGACCATCACCCTTTCACCTAGCTGTAAACCGCCAATTAGTTATTTTGAAACCAACTTTCAACCCATTCACAGCACAGCTCGACATATTCACTTCGTCCCCAAGCAGCTATTCGCAAGTGAGTGTCCGCCTTCATGGAAATGGTCCTGAGGCGTAGGTCCTGGGGAAACAAGATTGGCTCGTTTGTGGATAGAAAGGTACGATTTACCCATCCCAACGCAATATATGGTTATTTAGGTAACGGCATTTTTCTTGGAATATTTTCGTGCTGATATAGGAGAGGAGGTGCTGGAGAAACATGCCCAGAGAACATGAAGTAGGCTGACCAGATACCAGTGGCAACAGAGCACCACTTGCTGCTGAGGAGCAATAAAGACACCAGAAGCGTAAGCCCCTCAAAATATCGATAACGTCTTCGCATCTCTGCGTCGCCCTGGTGATGGGAAGTCTATCAATGTCGGTCTTCTCATATCTTCTCGGACAAGGTCTTCAGATGTCACTACCAGGCAGTGTTCACGAGACGACAGCGGAATTACATGGAGAACTTTCATTCGAGACAGGGACAGAGGACTCTTTTCGAACTCGTAAGCAAGATATCATACCCATTCCATGTTTTTTATCATGCGATGCTAATGGCAGGACAGTTGCAGCCATGGATCCCAAAACCTCGGGTCGAGTCTCAACAACGCCATACCTACACAACCCATACATGCGTGTTATTTCTGTACAGCACAGAATACACTGCTTGCTACCGGCATTGCTGCAGGCTGCAGCCATTCGATACCCTCATCCGGAACGCACCTCCACATAATTGCTGCGAGATATGACCTCCTCTTTCGCAACATGCCAACATGCTGACTTTGTACACACACCCAACTTTCAATTTTCAATTTTCAATTTTCAACTTCCAACTTCCAACATCCTCGCTCCATAGAACTCAAAAGTGCCGTGTAAGTTTCCGCAATGCAAAGAACCAGAGTCACCAGACAATGACCGCTAACAGTTACCCTGCGATAGAAATCAGGGGGTGGCTCCCGGCGTCTAGATGGCTTAACTAGCTTGCGGCTACACAAAACGGGGCCGGCTGCATCTTCACATGCCAAAGACTTCGTGACTCGTCGCATGTGGGGGACTGTAACCTGCAATCCCTGCGTCATCATCATACGAAGTACTGCTGCCGTGCTGCTGCAGTGAACCGGCCGTACGGTCGCCAAGAGCCCAAGTCATTAGCGTGCTTCCCCCCCAGCTTTTGGCAGCCGAGGGCTAACTACCACGTACGGATACCTACCTAACGTTACCTGGGTTAGGTACGGATACTCGTGCTTGTGGGTCTCTGCCGACATCAACCATTCACCCGGACATCGGGGATGCCATTTCCAACCGCCATGTGCGCAACAACAATAACACATTGCCGTACCAGTCCTTTCCATCTCTCCCGCACCTCGGAGTCCTCGCCCAAACATCTCGACCGTCTTGCACTTCAATGAAGGGATAAGCGCGCAGACATACAGCGCGCCTACACCTGCGCTTTCGCCTTCCCACCCCCGTCGTCCAGGAATAGCCTCGGCACAATGTCAACCGCCATCGAGAGCCTCAAGGTATGCCTTCCTGCCCACCGACCCGCCGTCCGTTCCCCGTTCCCCGTTCCCCATTCCCCGTTCCCTGGCTGACGGCCTCTCTCTCTCGTGCCGCACGCACAGGCCTCCATCGAGCGCATCATCCTCGACCCCTCGAACCGTGACCTCCTCGCCATCGCCAAGGGCGCGCGCAATGGCGCCGTCTACGGGGCCAAGGTGCGTTTCCCGCACGCCCTGGTCATGGTGTTCCTGTTCCGCTCCGGTACGCTGTCGCAAAAGGTCGACCTGGTGCTGCGGGCGACGCGGACTCACGCGCGGAACCTGGCCAAGTTTGCGACCATCTACAAGACCATGAGCTACCTGCTGAAGCACTACGGGTCGTCGCCGGGCAAAGAGGGTAAGTTTCTTTCCAGCCCTATTCGGGAGTGTGTGGTAATACCCGGGGGGGAATAAGAGAAAAAGACGAGCTGACAGTCCTCCTCGCACAGGCAAATACGATTCCCTGCTGGCGGGTCTGGTCGGTGGCTACTTCGTGTTCGGTGGCCGCTCAAAAAAGAGCGGCAAGATCTCGTCGGTCAACCAGCAGATCGTCATCTACGTATTTGCGCGCGTGGCCCTCGCCCTGGCCCATCTGGCCGTCAAGCCCGGTACCGGCCTTCCGCGGGTGTCGCAGGAGGGCCCGTCTGCGCTCATCAGCCAGTACGCTTGGCCCGTCTTTGCGGCCACGTCGTGGGGTCTGGTCATGCACCTGTTCAGATACCATCCCGACGAACTGCAGCCCAGTTTGAGGAGCAGCATGACCTACATTTACAAGGATTCGGAGCAGTGGGATAGCTTGAGGAATTTCATGTGGCATAACAAGTAGACGAGACGGGCTCATGTTTATAGACGTGGGATAGTCAGGGGGCCCCCCACCTTTCGATGTAGTTCCTGCAATGGCGTTTTGGGTTACCCATCTTTCACAGTTATATGTATATATACACAAGAGTACTCGTGAATGATAGCAGCAGCAGCAGCAGCAACAAGTGGCAGCAAGAGTGAGGACTAGTAACGACCCGAGGTGGATGCAAATAGAGTAACTATGCTTCTTGTTGATATTCTTCTATAAATGTTTCCAGCCGTTGGACCACATGATCTGCATCTCATTGATCAGGCAGGCCTCTCCAGGCTCGAACCGGTACGGTTCCCCTTGGGGTGTCTCTTTGGACCACTGCTCCAACCTCTTCTGGACTACGTTTCCTTCCACGGTTGCCTGAACCGAGGCCTGCCAGCCCAACGCCCTATTTATCCAGAGCCCTACAACGGTCCAGAAAGCGCTGGGGAAATGATTCTTTCGGACGGTGTGGTAGGCCGCAACGCTGTAGCCCACCCGGACGTTGGGGTTCAGCCAGACGCCCTTTTCAGGGCTCAGATAGTTGTCTGCATGGATGAGGCAGCACTCGGAGCCCTCTAGGTGAAAATCAGCCAGGCTGTCCTCTATGCCTCGAAACTGCAGAGGCGGGTTCGCGTAGTATGGTGCAGCGTCGAACACGACAATGCCGTTCCAGCACGAGGTAACGCGTATGGGCTCGTTGCGACGGGAGGACGCCCGCGCCTTGGCTGACTGAAACCAGGGCCAGTATAGCGTAGTGGTCTTGAAGCCTTCGTCGTCTCGGAGCGCAAAGGTATCGTAATACAGGGGCGGCTTCTTGAAGTCCATGGAACAAGCCGCCGCATAGTCCCCGTTGCGGGTGTCGAACAAGGTTACAATGTCCTGCGTCTAATTACGCACTGTAAGCTCCACCGTGTCTCTACATCCGAGAGCCATCCATGTACTCACGTCGAAAACCACATCGTTGAGCCACAAGACCTTGTCGAAGCGTCGGCCCTCGGACTCCAGCTGCTTCAAGGGCGCCATGGCCTGATTGCGCACCTTGGAAAGGTACGGGATGCGACGCATCTCGAACTGGTCCTCGGGGGCATTCCAGATCCATCCGGGTTCTCTGAAACCAGGAGGCGGCCGCGCGTCCAGCTCGTCGAGCTGTTCCCAGACTGTCATGCCCAAGCTGACGTCGTTGGTGACGCCTCGGGCATCAAGCTCGGCCTTCAATTCCAACAGTGCATCTTTTGTCCCTTCCTGCGACCCGGACTCGACAGAGGAGACGTGGACATTGGGTGCGCCGAGGTAGTCAACCAGGGCCAGGACCGCTGCGTTCCACGCCGCCTTTTGTATTATCTCCGTGTTTCGATGGACGGATACAATGAAAACCGACGTGTTGTGAGTCGTGCGTGTCTCAAACTCGGGCTGCAAGGTGGACCGGTGCGTGTCGGGGCGGCTGAGGACGTGGTAGAGGGCATCTAGCGCGAAGAATGCAAGTAGTATATACAGGGTGGTCGGACGCAGGTAAGCGCGCCGGAGTCGCCGGAGTCGGCGGTTGGATATAATCATGAGAAAGCTGGGTTCTAGGGAGCGACGCGAAGCGGAAAGAGAGGTGAGACCAAGGGGGGCGTGCAAATGGGTTACCTCGCGTGCATTGTGAAGCTGCAGCTGCAGCTGACGCTCCTCCTTGCTATACCACCCTACCAACTTTGCCGTCGCCAGGTGTAGCGGCTCTCATCGACGCGTCGTTGGGAGTCGACTGATCGGAGAGCAAGCGAGCGAAATTGTGTAGAATAGGAGTAAGGTCGAAGAGAAAATTAAAAAGTTATATTACGTTGCCTCATCATGGCTGTTTGAGGCTGAGTCGTATTGTGGAGAACCTTGCTCTCAGAGTACTTCTAACTGCCATGCGAGCAACGGGAGCTGATAATCTGGGGCTGCGGGGGGTACAAGGTACTCCGTACGGCTGCATTACCACTTATTAGTAGTGCTTGGAGTTCCACCTTCCGTGTTCCCGTCGCTCTTGACAAAGTTGTCGTTCATATTACAACTTACCGGTATACGAAGATAAGACCAACACATTTGGTGACGAATATGAGTATTTCATTACTAACGAGACTAACTACACGAAAGGAGTAGCGCCTTGTTCATCAACCCGGGAAGAGAAAGTACGCTAGACTATAGTTATGTCACCCGGGACTCGAGGATCTTTTGAGGGGCTGAAGCCTGAAGCTATGATGTAATCAGGCATCTCGTAGCTCTCCCATCTTCCGAGGTAGCGCACCACACGCAGGGGCTAGCAGCTAGCTAGTTAGTCAACTACCCTAGAGGTGCTCTACCCGTAGTCTGTAGACATTTCATCCACTGTTACCACGGACATTTCATGTTACTTGAATCTTCGACACGCTTGCAATAGTTAGCTCGCAACTGCCAACACAGCATACGACTCAACGCACCGCAATGGCACAGTCGCATATCCCGTCGGTTGCGACGAATGGCTTTAGCGATGCCTCCGCCTATGACACCCATCGCCCGTCTTATCCCCTAGAGGCCGTGGATGCTTTCCTGGAGAAGCTAAGGATTGCAAAGCAAGACGACGTGACCGTTGTCGAGATTGCGGCGGGCACAGGCAAATTCACCGAGATCCTGGCCAAGCGGCCCGAAGGCTTCACCGTCCAAGCCGTCGAACCACACCACGACATGAGGGAGAAGCTGGCCGAGAAAGGACTCCGAGGCGTCGAGGTGGTAGATGGTACGGCAGATAAGATGCCTGTCACCGAAGAATGGGCCGATGTGTGCATTGCTGCACAGGTAAGTAGTCGACGAGCCTACGAGGATGGACGGCTTGAAAACATGTGTGCTGACACTTTGTAGGCGTTCCACTGGTCAGTGACACGAAATGCACAGCTATTCTGCCCGTCACACCACTGACACATTCATTCATGTTCGGCAGGTTCGCAACGCCAGAATCGTTGGAGGAAATCCATAGGGTTGTTCGACTAGGTGGCGTCCTCGGCATGATCTGGAACATTGAGGATTGTAGGTCTTGGCACGTCTCCCAGATTGTTATTCGTGTGTGCTAACAAAGTTCCCAGACAACAAGCCAGAACAATGGGAAGCAACGACAAAGTGGGAGCAGAAGCTCAACGACTTGATCTGGTCATTTGACGACGGTCATCCGAGATTCAGACATCAGGTACGCATCCCCTTTTGCACAACCCCAAAAGCGTTGGCGCTAAGGCCCCCTCAGAAGTGGAAGGACGTCTTCGAGAAGCAGTTGCCAGAGACTCCTCTTCAAGTTGTCAAGACCTATTTGGCTGAACGTCTGCCGCGCTTCTCCTTGCCAATTGGAGAGGATTCTGTAAAGTGGACGGTCTGGCTGAGCGAGGGTGCCCTGTGGTCTCGTTTCAACACGCTGAGCCAGATAGCCGTACTCGAGGGCGAGCAGAGAGATGAAGTGGTGAAGATGTTCAAGGAGGCGCTACAGGGCGATGATGTGGAACGGAACGAGAAGGGTGAAATAGCGCTACACGGAGTGACGTATTTTGCGTGGACAGACCGGTTGTAGACAGCAAAGCTATCAAGTCCCTGCGACTTCTCCTGCTGCGAACATAGACTGCCATGGTTTCCAAGCGCGGTCGTCTATCAGTGTTGGTATATTCTGCTGGACGACGTCATCGTCAACAGCTCTCTGCGACATGCCACTCGTTCTTCCCAGACGCTAACACACCAAGGCAACCCTATCCTGCGCTCGGCAGTAGCTGAAAGTCTCTGATAGATCGCGTGATTCGGTATCATGAGAACATATGCACATAACCAACGTGAGTTTACGAAACTAGGCTCCCCTTTCCCAGCGCGGTTCGCTGACCTAGAACACCTTCCGAGTGCAGCTATCACAGCTACACCAGAGCATCCGAAGCTGGGCTCATAGCCATCCGCGGGAGATTATGAGCTGCTCCAAGTCTAAGGCGGGTGGGCCTCTAGTCGGCCGAGATGTACATGACTTGCTGGGGTCAGCATGACTATCTCAGAGACGTTGCAACCTGCGGGATACTCACCATTGTTTCCACGAACGAAAGCATCTCCGTAAGACCTTTTCTTGACGCCGTTGACATACTCCTCCGTCTTCTCGAGAGCAATGTTCATGTAACCATCAACAGACTGCAGTTCACCTGTGCGACAAATCAGCCTCTCGTTCTCGTCGCTCGATGCAAACTCCTGCAACGTTGACTCACCCTTATATACAACGCCAGAATTGAGCTTAACGGTGACAGGATTGCCGATGATCTCCGAAAGGAAGCCTGATGGGTCTTTGCCTTCACCTTGGGTTGCGGTGCCGTTCTCCATGATTTCGGTCAGTCGATTGTTACAAGCACTGGAGGAACTTTAAGATTGTTGGTCTTCGGGCTTGCAATGGTTGATGAGGCTGCGAGTCTGCGACGGTCTTGGAGACCCACCTATCCGGGTCCTACTCCAGCCACAGTGGGACGGAAAATCAATGTGGGGTTCTTCTGAGTGGAAGTAGCGACGATTGAAATGGTACACTCCTCGATACCATCTTGTCTCGACAGTCTCGTCAACTCTAACACGGCACCAGATGGAAACCTCACGCTGCTTTGAGCGCCCCCTCTATTTGTCGCGAAAACCCGGCTTGATGCCTCGATGACCGTCAAGTCTCCCGGCTTGTTGCCCGATTAATTTCCATGTCGTTACCAGCAATCTTTTGCCAATCTCGCGCACGCTACCTTGCCAACCAACCATAGTAACCTGCATCCGCAACCGTAGCAATCTCTTTGCAGCTATCCATCCACCATGTCTTCAGTTGGGATACCTTCAACTGCTACGGCGCCCCCAACAAAGCGCGTATTGCCTTTCAAGCGTACCGTCGCCAAGCGTTCCACAGCCGATACTCCCGAAAACCAGACGCTACCGAAAGCCGACGATGGATTAAGCCTGTTCAAGCGATCTGGCGATTTCTTGGAGGAACAGATTCGCGAATCGGAGCGGAAGGCAAAGGAGAAAAAGGCCAAGTTTGCCGAAGAGCAGGCCAAAGAGGATCTCGAGGCAGAGGTGCAGCTCCACAACGAAGCCGCCTCATCGAAGAAGACTACTCTGGCGAACAGTCGTCGTGAAATTGAGCAGCAACGTAGCGCAAAGCGAAAGCACACGACGCTTTCTGACGAGGATGACGAATGTGACGAGAGCGACGAATATGACGAGGGGGACGTCAAACCCGACCGCACCCCTACGCGACGGACGCCCTCGCCGACGGAGAAAACGTTCAAGCCGCTCAAATTCGAGAGGTCGACTAGCAAGCCAATCGACTCGGATAATGCCTTCATAACCACGTCCAGAAGCTCCCGTCACGTACCGTCACAACCAAAGGTTACCGGAGCCGTCATCACCCTCGACGACAGTAGCGATGACAATGTCAGGCCGCCCCGGAGCACCAGAAGCCAAAAGATGATGCGAAAAGCGACGGTTGCCAAGATTGATGATACGGATAGTGACTCGGACCTCGAACCCCTTGCCTACACCCAAGAATCACACGATAGCCTAACGGAAAAATACATTCGGGACGCCAAGGCGCGCATGGACAAGTCCAAGGCCGATCAGGAATTGATGTCCAACACAGTCGCGATGATTATAATTCAGTCACATGTGCCGGATACCTTTGATCAAGCCGTCAAGATGAAGCTATCGCAAAGGATCGGCCTCGCCAAGGACTCATGGGTTGTGGCAAATATTAAGAAGAAGACGCCTGTCCCAAAGTCAATATTGGACAGCGTTTTTTTCACATGGAAGGGTAGCAAAGTCTACCCTTCGACGACTCTTGCTGTTCTTGGTATCAAACCTCAAAGTGACGGGAGACTGGTGCCTACCTATGAGTCTAGAACGGACGGATACATCGGCTTCGACAAGGTCCACATGGAGGTATGGACTCAGGAACTTTGGGAACTCAACCAGGTAGAAAAGGAGCGAGAACAGCAGCGCCAGCTCGGTGAACTCCACGAGTGTGAACCTGAGGCATCTCTCGAACCCGAGGAAAATGCTAAGCCGGTAGTGAGGCTCTATTTGAAGTCCAGAGATAGGGGCACGATAAAGTTGACAGTTAGAGACGACTCGCTGGTAGCGGCGTTGATTCGGGCCTTTCGTTCGCAGGGGAAGGTACCTCAGGACAAAATTGTCGAAGTTCATTGGGATGGCGATGTATTGGACCCGGAATCAACCATCGGAGATGCTGGGATGGAGGATCTGGACAGTGTAGATATCCACGTCAGATGAAGGCAGGAGGTAGCATTTCGGCTTGGGGATGAATAAGGATCCTGTTGCCGATAGGTTCTCATTAGTGTGGCAAGGGGGGTTGGACGAGTTCTGAGGGAAACGATCTGTAATCGATTCATGGATATTGAGCCTCTCTCGTTATAGGGAATTCCCGTTGTTCATGGAATGGCTTAGCCCATGTCTTTCAAATCCATATAAGTTCTTCTCGCTTGACGCCATACTCCTTGAACGCCTGAACATGATCATGACCCCTATGTGCGAACGGCGGATGCCTTGCCGCGCCACAGCTTTTTCACCTCGTAAATAAGAACGGGAGCGCCCGGAACTAGAACCTCTCCTTCATGCGCGAGGCAACAGTTCGCAGGCCGTTATACACCTTGCCGGGCTGCTTACCCAAGATCAGGGAAACGACGGCTTCTCTTGCAATGTGGATCTGCATGAGATATGTCAGTATCGGACAACAATACCAGCCGAGGTATGCTCTGGTTCTGGTAGACTTACGTTCTTGAAACCTCCCAAGATGTGGATCTTGGCATCAGCAAGCACAATACGCGTTTTGCTGGCGTTTTCAATGGCGAACTTTGTCTTTCTGCAGTCTGTGTCAGCACTCGATTGCATGAGCAAGTCGACGGTCCCTGGATGGCACACGTACCCGTCCTTTCCAGCGATTCGACCGATGGCTCTGGCCTTGTGGTCGCCCTCCAACGTCTTCACGTCCTTGATTTCAAAGGTTTCGATGTACACTGCAGTCGGATGTCAATACGACTTGAGCTAGGCGCCAAGTGACGGGTTGGAGCTTACAATCGTCGAGTCGCAGCAAGGCGATGGCATCGTCAACGTCGAAACCGAGCGCAAAGGCCTTGACGAAGTCTTCACCCTTTTGCAGGGCACCCGTGTCGGTTGTGGCCTTGCTTGTCCGCAGCTCGACGGCTTTTGACTTGACGTTCATGCGGCATTGCAGCTTGAGGTGCTCGACGAGGGGTGGCTGCAAGCAGGGGGGGGATGTTCCTGTCAGTCGGCGCATTCTTCTACCTGCTCCCAAAGCAGTTTCCTCTCAGGCGAGCATGCGACTCACGTAAATCTTGGACCATGTCTGTTTCAGCGGCGACATGCGATGTGGCGGGATCGGGACCTTGCGCATCTCCCTCCGCGAGACGGTCTCGACGTCCTTGGCGGGTGCGAACTGTGGGCGGGACTCCTCGTCGATATCCATCTGCGCGTCCGATGCGACAGGTGGTAATATGGCGTCCATCTCTAGGGTGTCCATCTGGGTGGTGTCGAGCACGAGGTCCTCATCTTGGTCTGCGAGAAGGAGGGGGATATCGGCGGGCGGGGCGTCGTCCGTGGGCTTCTTGAGAAGCGCCGTAGGGGCAGGCATGGTTTCTACTGTGTGTATTTCGGGAGGGGTTCTCAATTGAATATTGGTCGGCAGGGTCGTGTGCTCTCGAGACCGCGGCTTTCGTTGATCGGATATGCTGTGAGGTGGCGTGATGTAGTTTTCCTTTCGAGGTGGACTCTACCCAACACCGCTTTTCCCACAAGGCGAAGGATTTCTTCATTTTGGGCCATTTAAGACTTTTAAGTGGGGCTAGATAGCGCGGGGCTTCCCAAAGACGACAGCCGGAGTTAAAGTCGAGTCAAAGGCCGTGAACCGGGGTCTGGATCTTCAGTGGGTGTGGCTCTAGCGCTAAAAAAGCGAGAGAGCGGACGACGGAAGGCGCAATGCAAGCAAGGCCCATGACGAGTTTTTGGCTCGCGTAATACGAAGTACTGTGTGGTTGGTTAGTTGATCCCATCCTGCTTTCTAGTTACTTCACTCGCGCCGCCGACTCGGTCCTGATGTTCAACACGTTGTGCGCCGTTTGATGCTAAGAAACGCAGTCTATCTGTGACTTTGACTTGCCGCCCGACTCCCTCCTTCACATCACCCATTTTGCCTTGTGAAAAGACCCCCGGAAAGTCATGACACAATGATAGCGAGCCAGCAATGTCATCTTCAGCTAGGTCTTCGCTCTTTGGGCGGCATGCTTGGCGATCGGTCTACAAATCCCTAGATTTCCTCACCTCGCGAGCTTCCTCGAAGCAGTACCCAACGAACAAGCCAGGACCTCGTATCAATCAGTCGCATTCTTACTCTTCCTTTTCATCGAATAACCGACCATGGGACAGCACCCCCTGGTCATTCCCGAAAGCCCCCAAAGCCTACAGCTATAATGCCCGGCGAAGCTTTACCTCGAGTGGGCTTCTGCTCGTCGGCTTCAATCCGAGCATCTCAAGCGCCAACAGTGCCACGGTCTCTTGCACAACCGTTGTCGATACTGCGTTGAGCGGGAGCTCTTCTCAAAAGGCGAACTTGGCTTGGCTGGCCCGTAATGCATGGCGCAGAGGGATACATACAGAGAGAGGGGAGGGAAGGACGAGCCATGTCTTGCGACGACAAAAATCTACAAAGTCGACCCAGGATGCCAGCAAGTCGGCATCCTCGCAGGGCACGGCTGAGTCGACCAAGTCGGCAACACCAGAAAAAGTCGACCCTAAGTTGCCCGAAGCCGATCCATCACAACAAAACTCCCTCTCTGGCTACTTCCACTTGCCGCAGCTGCCACACATGCCGCACCTACCCCATCGCCCGACGAAAGACGAGCTTCTGGCCGCTGCGAATGGCTTCTGGGAAAGGCTGAAGGTCAGATTCAAGTGGATATCCATCCGGAGTATGCGGCCATGGAACACGGATGAGTGGGGAGCCTTCTTGTCCTTCTTCCTTTTCGGCCATCTCGTCTGGATCTTGGTGGGCACCACGACGTTTGTTTCGCTACTCATACTGTCCATCAACACCGTCTTCGCGCAGGGTGAGTTGTATGCATGTGGCTGGTCGGCCACAAATCAAGACGATTTCGCTAACTGTTGGTAGAAACGCTGGCAAAGTGGATTGGCGACTACCTCACCCAATCCGCCGGTCTAACAGTCGTCTTTGAGTCAGCCATTGTCCCTAGGTGGAATGATGGTGTCATTTCCTTCAGGAACGTCTTCGTATCTAGGAGACCCGGACAGACTCGGTCATCTGTCAGCAAAGGATCATCGTCCGGTGCTGCAGCTGTTGCTGCTGCCGAGCGTGATACAGACAAGGATAGCGTAGTCTCCGAGGTGGATGACGGCAACTACACACAGTTCGATGTCACAATCAGTACTGTCAATGTTACTCTGTCCTTCGTCAAGTGGTGGAACGGGAGGGGTCTCTTGGCCGACGTCGAAGTAAAGGGTGTCAGGGGTGTTATTGACAGAACGTCGGTTCACTGGTCTTCAGACAATATCGATCCGCTGTCATACCGACACGAGCATCATCCGGGCGACTTTGAGATCGACTCTTTCAAGCTCGAGGATCTGCTGGTCACGATACACCAACCAGGCGGCTTTCGGCCGTTCTCAGTGAGCATCTACTCTGGCGAATTCCCGCAGCTGAGAAAGCAGTATCTGTTCTATGATATGTTATCAGCAACACACATGTCGGGCTCATTTGACGGATCGCTATTTACTATCCACCCCCGCCAAGTGCACGGAGTTGCCGCGGGTCAGGAACACATCGCCCAAGACTTGGGCGAACCAGATGCTTGGAAGAAGTTTAGCCGCCTGCGTATAGATGGCCTGAAAATCGACCATCTCAACAGGGGTGATCAAGGTCCGTTCGGCTGGATCTATGAAGGCAACGTGGACATTGTGGCCGACGTCATGTTCCCAGCTGATGACGACGAGAGCATTGCCAAAGTTGTTTCCGACTTCTACGACCGTCTCGAGGAAGCAGTCACCTCGAACCGTTATCTTCATCTTCTCAACAGCAACAATCGCCGGGCTCGGGAAGACCGAGCTGTCCACGAGCCCGCTATCTTGGTGTCTACCGACGTGCCAGATGAGGCCGATCCGCACGCCATGCCATCACAGCCACAGTTGGTTCCGACAAGAGAACCATCGAAAACGCAATCGCCATCCGATGCCGAACCACCCCGGTATCTGGTGATGGACCTGCGCATACATCTCAACGATGTCAAGGCGACCGTGCCGGTCTTCACTTCAGACCTCTCTTACGTGAACCAGGCACTGGTGCGTCCCATCGTTGCGTATATCAATGCCAAGAAAACGTACATCCCTATCAGCTGTCGAATCGTCAAGCGCGCATCTGATTTCGATGGCTCCTGGACGCTCTTTGACTGCGGGCTTATGACGGACGTGTCGGCCGAAGTCTACGACGCGTTTGCACGTGGCGTCGAGGATCAGCAGAGCCGTGTCAGACGGCTGAAGAAAGTCGGATTCTGGACACTTAGTTTGGCTGTCCATGCGCTCTTCATGGGGATGGCAGGTAATGTGATATGATCAGGAAAATTTCTCCACTTCAGGTTGAAGGTGTTGCTTGTATAAAACAAGACAAACTTGCCAGGTTGCCAGTCGACTTGACAGGCGTTGTGTTTTTAGGTTTGGTGTTCTTGGCGTTGCATCTGGGTCTGGAAAGCAACAGGTTTACAATACCCCTATATACAAGGAAGAGCAAGGGTTATACTACGTGACACAAGACATGATATAGCAAACATCACTCAAACTATCTTGACACTCGGTCTAAAAACAAGTATCCTACAGTCAATCTTGACATTGTATTGGTCAGCCCTGGGGCTTATATGCGATAAACGCTCTAATCTCTCGAGTACAGCAGCTTGAAGGGGGCCTTCAACGGAGGCAGCCAGTCGTACGTAACTACTGGGTTTTGCCAAAGTTGTGTGCTACAAATCCTCTCATCTGGAATCTCGACCCTTGAGACGAGGGAGTATGTCGGCGAACGTATTCAAGACCGTTGAAACCCATAGGCACATGTTGGACTTTGGCGACTGCCGGAAAGGTTGTGCATTGGGGTGTCGGTCTCGAATGGGCGTCGCGTATGCTCCCCTACGCATCTCTACCCGGTAATTCTTCATCCCCGGCCTCGTCGGCGTCGGTGGCGACAAGCTCTTATGTTGCTCCGCGAGGCACTTGCGGCAGGATTGAGAAAAATCGCAGGTCTTGTACTCATTGCGTTTACCGCAGCCCCCGTACCTCGCCTCAAATCTGCCCCCGAATCTCGAGGGCATTTTCAGCACTCGCATGCACCTATTGCGCTGCTTTTTCAGTCTCCCAAAGTCGATCCGGCAGTCTGGGCAGACGCGGCGGCGGTCCTCTGTGTAACACATGTTTCTGGGCTGGTGCAGTTTTTGACCTATGATCTAGATGTATAGTAGCTTTGGTAGTATAGTATCATTCAGGTATACGTATGTTTTCGATGTTTTCTTACTGTTGGTCAGATATGGGATGAGGTGGATGGGTCATACTTGTATTCTAGATTGGGACAAGGGGGGACTGTTTCCTTTTGAGCACGCACTTGTCGTGATGGGACAATAAGGCCTTGTAACTCTTCAATGTAGCTGCTTGTGGACAATGGATGTTGAAGAAAGAGGATTCTATTGTTGCTCTCCGAGCCTGGAACCTTTTATTTTTGAACGTTCTCTTGTTCCTGCCCAGCTATCCCGCCGCATTATTTACTCGTACATCTATATTACTAAAAAAAATACAAGGTAGGAAATAGTCTACCACACTAGCTCAGGGGTGACCAACTGTAGTATGAAATAGGTAGATTCGGCAGCTGCGATTCTCCTTTGTTGGAAGTCCTATACCAAAAGCTGTCTGATATACGACCACCTTTGTGAGGATCCGTCAATCACTGTAATCAGTCTAGATCGCATCTCTTCCGTTCTCGTGTAAACGCTCGAGTATCACTCTGGTGTCTTTCCCGGCTACACTCGCCCTTTGGTGTTCGGCAGGTATGGCGAGATGGCTGCTCCCACGATGCCGGGCGTCGGCATCAACGGCCTCATGGTCCACGATGGGACCGTTTAGGCCACTACCAACTAGTGCAACAGCCTCTTCGCTATCAGTCCCAGTGGCCATGTTATGGCTGCGGAAGGCTCTGCAGATTCGGCTGTAGATGGCGCTACGAGTGTGGCGTTTAGCAGGCCAGAGAGGGACAGGAAGCTATTGTACGTCTCGACGCGTTCTCCGGGCAGAGTGGTTACGATTGATACGTGGGGTTTCGAGGCTTCATGACCTTGAAGCGTATTGCTAGATCGTAACCAGGCCGTACTTGAAATAAACAAGTCAGGACTTGACGTACCCGCGAGTATTTGGACATCGTGTGGGTGCGTAAGATTTTGACCAACTCGAAGAGAAACACCAAGTTCTTCACATCGGAGTAAGTCTCGACCCCATAGTTAAGATGCCGTCTTTGTAGGATCGGACCAAACACTCATGCCCAAGACTCCCCCCAAGATAAAGAAAGTATCTGGCAGTTTTGAACTATAAGAAGAAAAAAAAAGCCTCCAAAAATGCGACCACCGGGATTTGCACCCGGGTCCCTGCTTTTCAGATATTACACTGGGAGAGCAGAATGCTAACTACTGCACTATAGCCGCTCTGGAAGGTGAGTGCTAACCACTGCACCATCTTCCTGAAACTGACAGACGAAGAGTGTGTTGTCATTTGTTGAATGAGGACGCTCTAAAGAATATGATATTGTGCAAGGCAGCTATCCGCACTGCAGAATCTGTTTGATTTGTCCTGCCCGGCCTGGCAACGACATGACCCAGGCCGGCAAGCACACGTCTCAGGCAGAAGGAAGGGGCATCGACCCCACCAGCCCAAGGAATGATTGCTCCTGCCTCTTTGTGACCTTGGAATTTAGGTAGGTTACGTACCCTTGGGCGTGAGTAAACAAGGTAGGTAGTCTGTCCCCCTTGCACTCGGCAAGATGGGTTGTTTATAATTCGTAGTACCCTCACCGGCGGCTAACTGCTCTTCACTGTGAAAGGTTTGACTAATGGGGTATATGGTTCATTAATTCTGTTATCAAAGATGACTTTCCAAAACATCACTACCAACAGGAGATATCTAACCGTGCTTTGACTTCAGATGGAATCTTTTCCCAGTCAACAACACACCAACTACACAGGCCAACAGCCTGGCACCTTAAATTCATGTCTCGTACAATTCATATGCTCTCAGAGGTGCAGCCAGACAAGGTCGCCGCCACTGTGCCGAACCACTCCCACATGGTATCCAGTGCCAACCAACTGTCCAGAGCTGCTATCCGTAATACAAACCAGACAGGAAGTAACAAAAGGAACAGCTAATCCAACCGCTGACCAAACAAAAATACCTTACATGTATTGGCAAGTCTGTGTCCAGATCTCACCTGCGAGGTGCCTACCCGCCGCCAGCAAGCTTCCTCCACCAACTGCTGCGTGGTGTCGCGTCCGCAAATACAGAGTCACGGGCGGCCTTCTCTCCACTGCCGTCCGACTCTCCACGCCGTCTCTCACGGTCTCGATCGCCTCGGTCGCTGCGGTCGCCTCGGTCGCCACGATCCCGCTCTTCTCGTCGAGCACGACGACGGCGATCATCCTCCATCTCGCCAGCAAAATCGTCCGTCTTTGTGCGCCGGCGTGCCCTACGCGCAGCTCGTCGGGGGTCGTCGTCATCGGTCTGAGGTGGAGCATCGGTTGCAGGACCGTCTTCTGGCGGAGGTCCAGCGTCAGAATGTTCTTTCACCCACGAATCGGTGCCTGAGTGAGGCCAGGCAGGCTTCTTGCTTTGCTTACGCTCATCTTCCGTATGCCTTGACTTGGACGAGAACCTGAAACCTTCAGTTGGAGCAGAGCGGTGACGGTTGGCATTCTCTTCAGCCGCAGCAGCCTCCGCGCGAGCCGCACGCCGAGCTTCCCGTCTCCGCGTGCGTTCCTCGTCACCGTCCACTTCGGGGTCAGCTTGACGCGGACGTCGACGATCATCTCGTGGCGCATGCCGGCGCTCTGCATACGCATTGTCACCGGCGGCAGCATTGGCGGCCTCCTTTTCGAGCTTACGCAGTCGGCGTTGTTCCGCTCGGGCAGCTTTACGTGCATCATCTTCCTCCGCAGCACGACGCTCTTCGTCTTGTTGTCGGGCAGCGCGTCGCTCAGCTCGTCGTGACTCACGCTCTTCTTGTCGTCGTGCTTCTGTATCGTCAACGTGTGGTCTACGCCGGTCGCGCCTGGAGTCATCCTTAGTACGACGTGGCTCTTCAGTCGCATACCCTGAAGCCCTCTCTTCGGTTTTTCTGGCGCGCCGTGCAGCACGACGAGCATCTTGATCGCCATCAGTCAAAGCGGCATCTGCCCCATCGCGCGACCTCTTGGCTCTCTTTTCTTGCCTGACTTCATCTTCCGTAGCGTTATGTGTGTTGCGGCGACGAGGCTCTGGGCGTGTTTCCGACTTGACTGACGACTTCAGACCCCCAAATAGACCTGAAAGGCCTTTCTTGGCACTGAAGCCATTGCGCTTCGCCGGCGGCGCATCTAAGAGACCACCCGAGTCAATCATGACAATGTCATCATCCATCCTCACTTTGGATCTGCGTCGACCCGATTTTTCTGGACTGGGAATGACATCGCCAGGGTCAATCATGACTATGTCCTCTTCTTCCTTACGGCGTGACCTGCCCTTGCGGCTTTTGTCAACACCCAGAACCTTGGCAGCCTTAGATGACATGTGGGCCACCTCTTCGGGTGGCGGCGAAACGAGACCACCTGACATATCGAGCGAGTGACGGCGCGAGCTCGACTTGCCGCTCATACCGGGACGTCTTTCACGCGTCGTCATTGAGCGCGACAACGGAGGCGTGCTCTGAAAGAGGTTGCCTCGAGTCTTGGGCGCCGATAGCACTTGCGGGGGGAGTCGCTCAGCCTCGTCGGATCTTGAGCCCTTCGAGGACGACTTCTCGCGGTCTTTTCTTTCCGAGCGCGAGGTTTTCTCATCGTGGCGCGACTTGGATGATCGCTTTTCTTCTTTCGGAGGCTTCTCGTCTTTGGCAGACCACATGCCCCACGATGAGGCGCCGTCGCGACTGATCTTCGGACGGTCTTTCCGTGATGATCTTAGCTCGGGAGGTGGAGACATGGGGGGCGCGTCGGGGACAGCCGGCGGCGGCGGCGGCACTTCAGGTGGAGGTGCTTCCCTTTTCGACTTCTTGCTCTTCTTACTGGGTTTCTTTTCGGGGGAAAGGTCCACGACTTCGATGATCTCGTCTTCGTTTTCTTCGAAGGGGAAGCCGCCGGGCATATCTCTCGTGCCCTTGCGAGGTGGGGTGAGGATGTCTGGCGCCAAGGTTTCCGTCTGCCTCTTGGACTTGGACTTCTTCTTATCGGGCTTGAGTGGCGGCGTGGGCGGGGGCGGGGGCGCTTCTGGCAACACGTTAGTCAGGTCATCAGGCCGCCTGTGGAAGGCGATGATGGGCTTGTCTGCAATCTTACCATTCTCAATTGGCGCATCTTCGAGGGGGTCGGGTGACTCAGCTGAGTAAATAGAGATAGCTAGCGATAGGTTAGTCTTGGCAATCTGGGGTAAGCTAATTTTAGCAGCCTGAGGCAACGGACCCTTCTTCTTGCTCGCCACACCCCAGAACGAAAACGGGTCGGGCTTTTCCTTGGCGGCTGCAACCGGGGATTCCGGAGATAAGAGTTCCTCCATTTGCGCCTCATCGAGCTCGATATCTCCGAAGTCGTCGTCGTCGTCGTCAAGAAGCGCCGGTGCTGGCTCAGGCTCGTGTTCCGGTTCCGGCTCCGGTTCCGGCTCCGGTTCAGGCTCGAGTTCCGGCTCAGGTTCGGGTTCGGGCTCTTTCGGCTTGTCTTTCTTGGAGGAAGACTTGTCTTTGCTGGACTTAGACTTTTTCTCGTCAGATTTCGAACTCTTCTTCGCTTTCTTCTTGGCTGCGGCCGCGGCGGCCGCTGCCTCCTCGGCTTCGACTCGTTCCCGCTCAGCTTGCTCCTCCGCCTCGCGAGCTGCCTGCTCCGTCGCCTCCCGCGCAGCTTCTTCCTCGGCCTCTCGAGCTGCTTGCTCTTCAGCTTCTTGAGCTGCCTGCGCCTCGGCTTCTCGAGCTGCCTGCGCCTCGGCTTCTTGGGCTGCCAACTCTTCGGCTGCGCGAGCAGCTTGCTCTTCGGCTTCCTTGTCACCCGACGCTTCGGCACGACGTTTGGCGTTCTCCGTCAAGCGGTTGAACTTGTCCTGGTCCTTTTTGGCGAGCTTTCGCTTGGCTTGCTTCGCCGTGAGAGCTGCAAGCTCCTCTTCTTCCTTGACGATTTCCGCAGCTTCGGCCTCGACCCTTGCTGCCTCTTCTGCGACACGAGCTGCCTCTTCTGCCTCTTCGGCCTCTCGAGCCGCCTGTTCTTCTGCCTCCCGAGCGGCCTGCTCCTCGGCTTCTCGAGCGGCCTGTTCTTCGGCTTCTCGAGCGGCCTGCTCTTCGGCCTCCCGGGCAGCTTGCTCTTCAGCCTCTTTGGCTTCTTGAAGCGCGCGCTCTTCGGCCTCTTTCGCATCCTTCGCCTCTTGTTTCAGACGCTCTTTCTCGGCCTTCTTCTTCTCCTTCTCAAGTTTTTCGAGTTCCTTTTTGCTGAGCTTGGGTTCCTTCTCCTTTATCTCCTTCATCTTCTTGTCATCCTTCTCCTTCTCCTTGGATTTGGACTTCTTTGAAGGAGCCTCGTCCCACACGTTGTCTTCCAATTCGTGCGCAGGTTCTTCTATATCCATAGATGGCGGCGTAGGTGCTGGAGGTGGGAAGTCGGCGAGCGCGTCTTTCTTCGACTTCTTCTTTTTGGAGGTACCAGCCCACCCTGCCCAGTCATCTTCGTCAGCCTTGCCGTCCTTGGTTTCCTCCACAGAGTCTGGCTGAACCCCATCTTGTGAATCAAAGACTTCAACAGGGGCATTTTTGCTGCTTTTGCTTTTCTTCGATGTAGAAAGAGCCCAAATATCGTCAGTCTTTGGCTCCTCGATTGAGTCAGGTTTGAGACTCCCGTCGGCATTCTTCTTCTTCTTCTTGTCCTTGTCCTTGTCCTTGTCCTTCTTACCACCGAAGTCCCAAAATTCATCAACTGCGTCAGGAGCTTCAGGCACGGAAGGCGGGGCTTCTAGTTCTGGTTCTGGCTCTGGCTCCGGCTCTGGTTTTGGTTCTGGCTCTAGCTCTAGCTGTTTTGCCAATTCCGCGAGAGCAGCGCTTTCTTTGACCTTCTGTACGACCTTCTTCGTGGCGCCCCAAAAGTTCCAGGCGCTGCTAACTTCGACAACCGGTGGTGGAATGGGTTTTGGTTCTGGCACTGGCTCAGGCTCAGGTACCGGTTCTGGTACCGGTTCTGGTTCCGGCTCTTTGCGTAGTTCCTCGAGGGCTCCTTTCTTCTTCTTCTTCTCCTTTTTTAATGAAGATGGACCCCAAATATCGAGCACAGGTTCTGGGTCAGGTGGTGGTGGAGTCGGAGCTTTCGTCAGTTCCTCGATCTCACCCTTCTTCTTCTTCTTTTCCTTCTTGCTGATACCGGAATCCAACAGATCCTCTTTTACCACAACTGGCTCAGGTTCAGGTAGAGGGTCTGGTTCAGCGTTCTTCCCCTTCTTCTTCTTGTCCTTCTTCGAGGTGCCAATAGAGCCAAAGAAATCGTCCACAATAGGCTTCTCCTCCTTCGGCGGTTCTGGCTCCAGCTCCGGCTCCGGCTCCGGCTTTGGATCTGGATCTTTCAGAGCTTCATCTTCCACCACACCTTTCTTCTTCTTCTTGTCCTTGTCTTTCTTCGAGGTAGTAGTGGCACCCCAAATACCCCAGTCGTCTGATTTCTTTTCCGGCTCAGGTTCCGGTACCTTGGACTCCTCGACCTTGCCCTTTTTGCTCTTCTTGGTGGTCGCGCCCCAGTTCGTCCAGTCGTCATCCTCCTTTTTCTCCGGTTCCGGTTCAGGCTCTGGCTCTGGCTCTGGCTCAGGTTCGGGCTCGGGCTCGGGCTCAGGAGGTGGGGTAGGCGCTTTGGGCGGTGATTCCTCGACAACCTTGCCCTTTTTCTTTTTCTTTTTGCTGGCAGTGGCAATGAACGAGGGGAACATGTCGTCTGCAGCATGCTTTGGTTCCGGTTCGGGCTCAGGCTCAGGAGGTGGAGGAGTCGGCGCTTTGAGTAGTTCTGCGCTCTTGTCCTTCTTCCCCGTCGACATCGATCCCCAGAAATCGTCATCGTCCTTCTTCGCCGGCTCCTCAACTTTGAAATCTTCGGTCATGCCCTTCTTCTTCTTGCTCTTTTTGCTCGCACCCGCACCCGCACCCGTACTGAAACCCCAAATATCGTCCTCTTTGGCAGTTTCGGGCTCGGCTGGTGGCTCAGGGTTCAGTTCTGGTGTGGGGGTTCAGGCTCCTTGACTTCCTCAATCACCTTGTTCTTCTTGCCTTTCTTCTTGGGAGCTCCCCAGACGTCATCTACCACAGGCGCGGGAACCGGCTCGGGTTTGGGTTCCGGCTCCGCTGGTTTTTCTGGTTCCGTATCCCCCCCCAGGAGAATGATGGCAACACGCCCTTCTTCTTTTTATCCTTTTTGGGGAAAAACCCGAAGGCATCCTCCTCTTCGATCTTCGGCTCGGGTATGGGCTGCTCGTCGGGCTTTTCCTCAGCTTCATCGAACCCACCAAAACTGAACCCAGACCCAGCGGCTTTCCCCTTTTTCTTAGGTTTGGGTCGATCGAGGCTCCACGGATTATCCCCTTCGTTCTTCACTTCCTCCACAGCGGGAGGGGGGTCCACGGCTTTCGTTCCTCCCCAATCCCATGATGAGCCGGTTTTGGCGCCTGTGGTCCAGCTTGAGCCCCAGGTGCCGAACGTGCCGCCGGCTTTGGTGTCGCCATCGCCCTTCGGATCGGGGGATGGCGCTGTGTCGTCCAGCTTAATATCGTCGAATGCATCGGGCTCCTTACCTTTCTTCTTCTTCTTGCCCGAGGCCGCAGCTGTACCCCAATCATCGTCGGCGGGCGGGTCGGTTGGGTTATCCTTCTTGTCCTTGTCCTTGTCGTCTTCACCGCCGCCGCCTCCTCCTGCATCGCCGCCACCCGCATTGCCAGCATCGCCACCTTTGTTTTCATCACCACCCTTGTCATCACCAGCACCATCACCGTTGGCGTCGGAATCCTTGGCCGCACCATTCCAATCGAAAGCTGCTGGCGCTGCTACTGCCTTCTTCTTCTTCTTGGCAAATTGGTAGAATCCCTCCTCGGATGAGAAATCGATCAACACGTCCATATTTGGATCGTTCAGGATCGATGTCCTCCTCCGTTTGCTTTGCGTCCATGGCACATCGTTTGGCAGCGGCGCAGCTGCATCCAAGGAGGGTGGTCTCCCACAAGCTGCCTCATCTGTCCGAGCGGGGTCGACCAGTCTCTCGTCGGTCGATTCCAGAATCTCACATTGCGCCAGGCAGCGTGACCGCTTAGGCGTGGGGTCGGGAAGGATCAGGGATTTGAGAATGGCGCCCCTAGCATCTCGATGGTGCGCTGGTGAGGGGTTGTTGTTGTTCTGCTCCGATGGGTTCCGTTAGCTTCACGACTTTTAAAGTTAACCGGTACCCAAACACGCACTACGCTCCCGAATTGTGCGAATGGGTCACGCGCCGTGGGTTCGGGGTCTATTTTGGCGCAACTTGCAGTCATGGGCCACGATGGTGAGGCTGGATGTGCTCCATGCGAACACGCGAAGGGCCGGATAGGGTTGGATGGGGGAACAGGACCCAGAGGAGAGGGTTGACTGCGTACCAAAAGTCTTCTTCTCGAAAGGTTCCAGGCATTCGCAATGAGCGCCAAGCGGGTGTCAAGGTCAAGGTCATCCCACGGAGTCGGAGTCGGGGCCGTCGGCGGCGGGATTGTTGACCAGCCAAACGCACTTCTTGTCCAGCCTTCGCATGGCGAAACCGCGGCCGTGGCCATTCTGACAGGTGAGTCGCAACTGGTCACAACCGGGTATTAGAGTCATTGGCCGCGGCAGGTCTTCGACAGACGTTGAAGACGATGGAGGGCGTTTCCGGCGTGCGGGTCGAATCCCGAAGGCTCGGCGAGAGGCAGAAACACGGTTGCTCGTCGTGTGCCTCGGTATTTGAATTCGGAAAATACCTGTCAAGTTAGTGATGAATTGTGACAGAGAGGCCTGCCTTCCTGCTCCGGGTCTCGGTTCTGATTTGCTTTTTCTCCTCGTCTCTCGTCCGGTCCCCTATGATGAGTCGGCGCTGGCGGTTCGAAAGAGCCAATCAGCCGCGCGCGGGTCACTGGCGGGGGCGCATGAAAGGAAGTAGTTAATTAGTCGACGATGCGAGTCTGGAACGGGTGTTTCTGGCGCAAGTTGCGGTGGCTTTACGTGAGCGGAACGAAAGTCTTGTCCCCCTCCTATGCGACGGAGCAAATTACCAGAGGATCGAAGGAGCGGGTAGTATTCTATCGGTACTAGTTATAAGTATGGAACTGGCTGCAGGGTCATGCACAATAACCTTGAGCGCGTGAATGGTCAGAAGGCAGGGAAACGAGAGACACTGGCCGTGGCGTGGGAGAGAGGGTGTGCGTAACTAGATAGCAAATGGTTGTGGCGGAGGGCCGCATCCGGAATTGATTGGCCTGCCCTCTGGCATAACTACCGTTAGTTACCCACCCGGCCACCCTCTCCTTCCTACCGAAGTAAGTCCTGTTCCCAAATTCAACTTGAACGTGTTGTGTTAGTCGACTTGCCAGTCTGCTGTTTACTCGGTGGTTATTCGACCGACTAACGTTAGCATAGTGCCGGGACAGAAATTTCAACAACGGAGAGCGCCAGTCAGTCGTGGGTTCATCTCTCTGTTGTTCTTGCAACTCGACGACCCCAGGGTTCGTCTCGAGTGTCTGCCCACAGCCTACAGGGGAGCTCCTGTGGGCCGTCAACCGCGGGGTGTGTTTTTCTGGAAGAGAGGCGGGTTTAGCGCGCACTGAAGAGAGAGACCCCCCCCTTCCTCCCTCCTCTCCTCGTCACGGCCGACATCATTGCCAACCACCGGGAAATTTCTCTGAGACACGAACCCCTCCTGTACCCACCTTACACATACACACACACACACACACACACACACACACGTGTTGTTTGTAGAGAGAGTCTGCCCTAACTACCGCAACTACCGCCGTGTTCGTGCCCTTATCCGTCAGGGATGCGGACAGGAATGAAAAAGAGAGAATTTGGCATCGTCGTGAACGCTCACGGGTAACACAAAGATGTTGACTTGGCAGTCGCGTGCATCACGCAGGCAGGACTATGTGCATCACGGCGCGTCTCCTAGGGGAGGGGAGAGGGTGTGTCCTGTGGTCGAGTCGCCGCCAGCGCTATCCTTTCTTGGTGCATGTCTGCAATGCAATGCGATAGGTACCGATACAGGACAGCTGGGCACCGATGCGCCTGTTAGCTTGTACTTCATCACTAGTTGCTGCTCCAAGATGCTGGCTGGACGCTGGCCGTCGTTCCACATTTTACGAAAGTGGATGACATGCGTGGTCTCAAGCCACACGGGAGAGAGAGGAGAGAGAGAGAGAGGAAGAGAGAGACCAAGGAGAGACACAAAGAGAGAGAGAGACTCGTTTGCAGCGGCCACAGCGACGTAACGCGACGTAACGCGACGTAACTAACTTACACACAACGAGTATTCTCGCCGGCATCGTCAACTAACGCGTCTCTAAAGACACTCCCAGCCGCCCGACGCGGAAGGCTTGTCGGTGGGTGCCAATGCAGTGCTGCGACGGGAACTTGTCCAGTGGCAGGGCAGATCTGATGCGCCTATCCACGCGCAGACAGGACGGCCCGGCCGGAATAGGCATCGCGACGCCTTCACCGCTCCAACGCAGCCTACTCCGTAACTACACAGTATGCAGAGACGAAGAAGAGAATGTGGGCGCCGTCTGCATGCGGCGGGACCAAGAAAACTTTTCCTACTTCTCCCGCTGCCTGTCCAACGGGATTGGCATTGTTGTCATGGAGGACATTCCTCCGCACACAACTGGATTGTTGATCGCGATTTGCCAGCGAGCGCGCTGGAATCGGCGCATGAATTCCAGCAACTCAATTTCCGGTCTCGCCGGCCAGCCCCTGAGCAGGAGACATGATCAGATTCATCACCAAACAAGCAGTGCCCATGTTACACAGCAGTTCGTCTGACGAATAAAATACCGTCTAGTCCCGGCACAGGCGGTCAGACCCGAGTGGAACGGATCCTATTCGATTCGATTCGCCGTCCGAGATGAGGCTCTCATTAGGTTGGGAGTGAGTGCCTCTTGACTCTTGAGAGACCCTGATTGCGTCACTTGGACGTTCTCCGTCGTTGCTTTTCTGCAGACCGCAACTCCATTACGGGGTGGATTAGCGGATCAACGCGCATGAAGAACTCGTGGCGACTCGTGGCGTTCGTTGGCATTTTTCGCCCAGACACACTGAACAGCGAACGGTCAGGCACCGAGCGAGCTCCTTGATCTTGATACCTAACATGACTACATACTTTGTAGTCATCGATGGCGGGCAGGTAACTTGAAGCTCTCTCGCCCGTTTCCTCGCCGATTAGTTCGTTCACTACCACCAGCTTGGCCCGCAGTTAGCTACTGAGGGTTCCGGGTTCCGGGTTGCAGGTTGCGGGTTCTCTATACCAATAACTAGGCCATTCGCTTCTCAGCAACACGCCACGGGCTTTGTGTCCCGCAAATCTGCAGCGGCAAACCGGGCAAATGCTTCGTCCTTGCGCCTCAAACCTCCCTCTGTGCGCGACATCACCTTAGCCTTCTTCATCAAGCAAAACACATGCTTCGCCCGTTGACGACCAGGTCCCCCAGTCTCTTCCCCGGTCCAACAACCGACCTAGCGGGACGATCCCGCTGTCATGGCCGATCTACTGTAGTAAACAGCCCGAGCCGAGATTCCTCTGGTCGGTAAACTCGGGTCGGGCGCCACAGCTCAACAAGTCTGGTCTTTTCTGCATACCGACAGGTCAGTAACTACGGATACAGAATACGTAGTTAGTAGGGCATTCTCGGCACGATGATTTTGCTGGACAAAGACGTCTATACTCGTCTCTTAACCGTGGGCTTCTTCTCGCCTTCCTTGACATGTGTGTCCGCTCGTATTCCTGCTACGACCGGGGAATCTCACAAAGCTCTTTTGCGACGTCCGATTCAAGTTGTGACAAAGCACAAACCAGAAATTGGCGCAACAAGGCCTCTGGGCTCGCTATTCATACTTGGTAATCGGGTTCCTCCCCGTCCCACAGCGTACACAGAGTTGTAATGTCCGCGTTGTGGCAGATGTATACATCATGGCGACCATTACTCCGTCTCGTCCTGTCGAAAGACCTCATAGAGTATACACCAGCTTGGCCCCGCTGACCTTGCCGGCCCTCAACTCGTCCAAGCCCTTCATCACCCCCTCGAGCCCGGCACCGCCCTGGTTCACGATGGGACGCACCGCCTTCAGGTCTCCGCTCTCCAGCAGTCCCCGCGCGAGCTCCCAGAACTCCTTGGCGAACTCGTACTCGTCGGCGTCGGCCGGGTGCTCCCGGCCGGACTTGCAGAAGGACTCACCAAAGACGCTGTACATGAGCGTGGCGTGGGGACCCTGCACGCGCGGGTTGACGTCCTCGAGGACCTTGCGCTCGACGGGCATGATGGTGGCGTAGACGCCGTCCTCGGCGTCGCTCAGCGCGCCCGCGCACACCGCGCCGCCCAGACCCGTGCAGTCCCACGCCAGCGTCAGCCGGTTCTTCGTCGCGGCGCGGATGTCGGGCGCGCAGCTGGCCGAGCGGTAGTCGAAGACCTGCTTGGCCCCGAGCGACGTGAGCAGGTCAAAGTTGTGCGGCGAGCACGTCGCGATGACGTGCAAGCCCGACAGCTTGGCGAACTGGATCCCGAACATGCCCGTCGCCGTGCTGCCGCCGTAGATCAGGATATACTGCTTCACAAAGAAGGAAGACGGCGGCAGCGGCTGCTTGAGCGTACGGTAGATGCCTTGACCCTGCGAGATGACCGTCAGACACGCCATCGGGGGATCACGTCGCAGTGCGGCTTACGACTGTGCAGATGGAGATGCCCAGGGTGGCCGCTTCCTCGTCGCTGATGTTGTCGGGGATCTTGATCTGTAAATCACCCTTGGCTACGAGATACTCTGCAAAGGCGCCGCTCTCAAGCTGCGTGGCATTTCTGTGTAAACGTTTGTGCCATTAGCACCGACTCTACAATAGCTACCTACCTACAGTACAGCAGCACACTGCCTCGGTCGGGGCAGACTTACCCGCCGTGAACAACACCGGCGATGCGGTCGCCCTTCTTGAACTCCTTGGTGACGTCCGGCCCGACCTCCTCGACGATGCCGGCGTAGTCGCACCCGGCCCAGGACCCGGGCACCGACACAAAGTCGATGTGCTTCCAGTCGGTCGGGTTCAGCGCCACGGCCTTGACCTTGACGAGGATATAGTCGTCGCGGAGCTTGGGTTTCGCGACGTCTTGGATGGCCGCCTTGCCCTTCTCCAGCGTGACGATGGCTTTTATGGTGGCCATTTCTTCTTCGTCGTCTTCTTTTTTTTCCTGTCCCGCGATGCGATGTCGTGTAGAAATACGTTTTGGCCTCTTTCAACCGGTCGAGTAGAGAGTGAGGGTGAGAGTTGTAACTAGTCGTGTTCACACTGGGAGGGGGGGACGTCTTGGACAATGATGACGATGATGAATGAATAACCATATAGTTAACCCGCATGAATATACAAACCCTCGGCCCGCTAAAGACCAACTTGCTTAATCCACTACGTACTAAAATCAATCGCCTTCCGAATCGAGAATTGCCACCGGGGGGTTTGCACACGTAGGGGGGTGGAGGCCGAACCCAAGAGGCAAAGCGCCAGTAATAAATCACGAGAACTAACGGCGTCTCCGCAAAGCCATTTGCATACACAGTACTCTCGTGTGGCATGCGTGCGTACACAGTACGTGTGTGTGTGTGGGTGTGCGTACGTATGTGTCGATCTCCATCAGAAAATGGATGACGGCAGAACCCCCGTCATTCGCGAGATTGACGACAAAGTAGTCAAAAGCTGCTATACACGATTGGCCACGATCGTGACGCTTGTCTAAGAAGCGAAAGGCTGGGTGGTAGTTTTGCTATTGCGTCCCGACTTGGCCTCGACATTTGTTCGTGGTAAGCAGCTTCGATAAGCGGAGGTTACCGAATCGCGGAAGAGCAGCAGTTGTGCAATCGTCGTGTACTTAATATCCGTCGTATTCCTCATCCTCAAAGACTCTGGGTGTCGGGAAATGACTCGCACCACTCCGAATCCTGACAGCGATCCAATCTGCGTTTTTCCATGCCGTCCAGGCCGCTTGAGAACTTGTCAGCAATTCACAACGCGAGTTGGACCTAGTTAATCGATGTGGCGCGTGTCAATCCCCTTGGGGTTCCGAACCGGTTACAATCTCATGTCCTGCTCACATGCCACTCTTGAGCGCGGACAGGTAGAAAATCGAATGCTTTGGAGAAGAAGAAAATGTAAACAAAAAGGACGCCGTTGTGGTATCTGATATAGCCGTCTAAACCATAACTAGTAGAAGCATAAACCGCCTCCGCGATCAATTATCGCATCGTAAAAAGCCACCCATGAATGGCCACAGCTATGACGGACCGCTCCTCGCACGCTGCAGCTGTGGACCAGGGGCGTCGCCAAATCATCAATCGAATCCAAACAAGTCCAAGGACCCAGTTCTGTGACTCTACCGTCCACGGCCAAAGTCACTGGTGTATCCTATTTCGCCAAAGTTCTGCTGCATGCCTCCGTCACCGAAGCCTGTCCCGGGGCCGCTCACGTAGCCACCGTCGTCGTTCTCGTCATAATCGGAGGCGTCGAAGCTCGACCGGCCACTGATATCGTCTTCGACACCCCCCACGTCCTGGGATTGCCAGTTCATCTGCGCCAACGCAGGGTACTGAGCGAGCAGCGACGCAGGCAGCGCAAAAGAGCCCGTATCCATCTGTGGGTAGGCGTTGGGGTCCATAGCGACAACGTGCTGCTGTACCGCCATGTTCTGTGCCATTTGCTCTTGCCAGACTCGTTGCCGCTCAAGAAGCTCCTCGTCGAGCAGAGGCTTGATGCAAATGCGACCGGCCTCGGACCGGAAGTGCCGACCAAGCGCATCAGCACGGGCAAACCGTCTCCCGCAACCCCACTGGCCTCCAGCCTTGAGGTCACCCTTGCATACGAACTTCTTCTCGCCCGAGTGCAGACCTTCGTGGCGTTTCCGGTCGTGCTGCCGCGCGAACGCCTTGCCGCAGACTGTGCACACGAACGGCCGCTCATCCGTATGGGTGCGCAGATGTGACCGTAGGTTGTATGCCCGAGTGAACCGCTTGGGGCACAGGGTGCACTGGAATGTGGCAGGATGCTTCTGGACCCTCTTCGAGTTACCGCTCTCTGGCGTCCCCTGGTATTCAGGGTCGGCCAGCCTTAAGGCGATGACATTGTTGGGAACGGCAGACATCGATTGGCGCCTTCTGGACGCGGCGCTGGCACTGCCGGCACGGTCGCCTGGGATCGGCGATAATGAGGGCGACATGGAAGACCGGGAAGAGTCTGAGCCGGAGCGGTTGCGGATGGACTGGTGATCGGCACCCATGTGAGGTGACAAGCTTCCAGGGCCACCTCCCCCGTTGTTGTAGGGGTCGGTTACGGCTCTTGGACGAGCACGCGCACGACCTAGATATCGGTCAGCATCTCTTGTGAATACTAGGGGCCGGGGGGGCCGACGTACCTCTCTCGGGCGGTGTCAAAGACGCCTGATCCAAACGCGTTTTTGAAAAATCAACCCCTTGACGCGCATTCGGCGCATAGTCAATATTGATAGAAGGAGGGGCCATCTGGCCGGCCATGCCACCATCGACTGGCAGCGAAGGAAAGGCCTCCGAGTAGCTGATGGCTGGGGCGCTAACGTAGCCCTGTACGTGGGCGCCCAGCACATAGTTGTGGTTGAGCTGGCCCATGTCGGGCATCTGCTGCTGAACCATCGGCTGGGGCATTATGCGCGGCGAGATGGCAGGGCTGTGGGACGGGCTGCGGCCCTGCTGGACCATGTGGGAATCGGAGATACTGAAGTTGCCCAAGCCGGTGTTCACACCGTCGTAGAAGCCGTCGTGGGGTCGCTGCATTGGCGAATGGCCATGCTCCGAGTGCGTGTGATCGAAGCTGTCTTGTGCAACCAGGTTCGGGGAGTGTTGCGCGGAAGAAACATCCGAGAACTCGGATGCCGTACGGCGATGCCCCTGAAACTGCGCCTGGGTCCAGTCGACCCGGCCTACCATCAAGGCCGCCTCGGGGCCAAGTGAGGGGTGTCGAGCGTGCTGCATGGGCGACGATGTGGGGAACTGGTGCTGGTTAAAGGCCGGAGACTGATGTGCAGACCCGGGCATGTGCGGCTCTGCGCGGAGCATGTGCGGCGGCGTCGGCGAGTGGTGGGTTTGCGGCGACGTCATGTTGTTGGTGGTAGTGGTGGTGTTGTTGTTGCTGCTGCCAAGGTCGGACGTCCCGAGGGCCGGGCTGTCGCCGAATAAAGGGCTGCTGAACTGATCGCCCTGCGACGTTGGCGGGAACAGGGAGAAGTCTTCGCTGGAATTGTTGAAGTCGGGGGTGACGAGACTCTGCGTAAAGGTGGGCTGACTCTGTGGGTTGAATGAGGCGTCGAAAGACGGCGTGGTAGCCAAGCCTTGACTGTGGTCGAGGAACTGGTTGCTTTCGTTGTTGGTGTTGTAATTATGGAAGTCACCGGGATTGAATTGCGGCACGTTTATGGTGGAGTTGTCGAGGCCGAGTCCAAGTCCAAGTCCGATGCTGGGTTCGGGTGACTGATAGGGATGAGGCGAAGGGGAGTGGCTGTTCCTTATATGAGGCTGCTGCTGCTGGCCGGCAGATGGTGACCGGCCACGAGCGTCATGGTTTCCTTGCATAGACTGTTGATCCATGGCTGCGGGTTGTTTCTAAAGACGGAAGCAGTGGTGAGGTCGCGAGGCAGAATCGCAAGTCAGCCTTCCGATTAGAGGCCGTGTCGTTATGGGAGGCTATGCAACGCGAGCACAGCCCCGAAACCCGAAGGTGAGAGTGGGTGTTCTTGGTCTTAGGATAGAAACACCGCGTCTAGGGTGCAAGCCGACCCGATTGGGGTAAAGATACTGCTCTTCGAGACGTTGCGAGATCTTCGTAAGTCACACCGTCGCTGATCCGGGTTATGCGACGCAGAGTTGCGTTTGGAAAGATGGAATTGCTCGTCTCACCAGATGCGGGAGTTGAGGAGAGAAACAGATGGTCAGCCTGGGCTTGGGGTGTTGGATTAGAGGGGCTCCCTCCGCCTAAGAGGTACAGTCCAGGGTAGCTTACCTGGCCTTGGCACAAGTATGGGGCCTCAGTCTTGGGCTTGGTGCTAGTTAGCAGAGGTCGCCTGGGCGCTCGCTCTCTGGGCTCCGGGTCTGGCTGGCCTGGGTGGATTGGAGGAGAATGGGGGGGGGGCATTGACGGGATGGCCCCTCGAGTTTCTCACAGGGGGGTTTGAGTCTCCTTGGATGGCCCTGGAATTGGACATGTTCGGATTCGGGGTGATTCGTCCATGAAGCTTTTGCACAGCCCTGCCAGCGAAGCAACCAAGTAGGCCAATCGATCGAACCTAGCTCGCAGGCAGCGGCTTTCTCTCGTCCCGTCTATTTCAACAGCACGGTAACTAACCTTAGTGTGTGGTCGGCCGTGCAGCAGCAGCAGCAGCAGCAGCAGCAGAAGCAAGTCGTGCCAATGGTTAGCCTTCAGCGACATTGTGTTTCATTCGGTGACCCGCCCGAGAGTGCTTTGGGATCTAGCCTGATTTGTTACCTGGCGAGCGGGTCCATGAGTTTTATTTAGAAATCGTTCTATGATCTTTGAACCTTATCACAGCTGCCAGATGTACAGCATCGGCAAGCCGGCTGTCCCTGCGTGTTGATGTGGAGAGTATTGTACGGAGTAGTTAATACGTTGTTTGCTGTTCGGGTCGAGAAGTGATAATCTGAGCCGTAGCCGAGGTGCGACGGCATGTCGACAGCTCGAATAGTTAGTTACCTTGTTCGCGTGTGCTTGCGAAACCATGACAAATGCTCTATCCAAAACGACCCCTGAACGGGCGGCTTCAGATGGGCATGCATGTATCCAAATAGGTAGCGTGACCAACGAACCGATAGAACGGTGGGAAATTGGCGCGATGCGCTGACGGAGAAGCCCGCCTCGACTTGTTGAGATGAAAGATGGAGTAAGTTGACGCTACTTGTAAAGATGAGAGGATATTGGCGCTGTTCCCATCCTCCATAATCCAGCGTCCAGCGTCCAGTCTCACTAACTAGCCAACGTTACTCGTACGATAGAAGTAGTTACTCCGTATGTGGTGGTATTACTGGGCAATGCAATTTCCCCAGACGACGCGCCGCGGACCAAAAGCGATAGAGTTGCTTGCGCCTGTCATCCATCATCCATCATCCATCATCCACTCGGGGCTAGCTAGCATTTGTTGGAGACTGGAGATTGCGCTAGATCTCGCTTGGTACTTGGTAGTTACCCTTTATTATATAATTGTTAGTTGGTTGGCGTATCCGTATGGAGTAACAGTTACTACCAGAACACCCGGCGCAGGCAATGAATGGCTGCTGCCCATCACATCCCATACATGCATGTGCCCTGCGCAGGCTTCCAGCATCTTGCCCGACCGACCGACCGACCATTGGCGCTGGGTAACTAGAGCAGACAGTTTGTCGGCAAATCCCAAAGTCGGCTGGAAACACCGCCAAGACCATCAATGAGATACTTGGTAGAGCACCACCGGTCGGGTAAGTTACTCCGTACGGAGTACTCCGTACGGTACCCAGTACACAGTATGCCGACAGGGCCCATGCTGGCTGCGACGGCCAGTTTCTGCTGCAGCTAGTTCGGGTTCCGTGGACTTTGAGGTGTGCCGGGCGTATGCCGCCCCGATCACTACGTCGACTCTTCCTTCTCCGAGGCGAAATGCTCGACTCTTCTCGATTGTCGGCAATTGAGAGGCGGCTTGCTCACACTCTCTTTGGTGCCAAAGTTCGGCAACTAACGGTTGCAAACGAGATGATGGGTAGGTAGGGCTGGCTTGCATGGCCATTGACCACACAGTAGTTACCTAGTGAAAGCGCCGACTAACGGTCCTAGATGCGTGGTAGCGCCTTGGCCTACGACCATTGTAAATTGCCCAATGTGGCGGGGCCCAACCTTACCGACGACGTGATCATATCCTCTCAAGTCCACGATGCCAGGCAACAGGAACAAAAAGGAAAACGGCAGAAGGGAGAGCCGCCGTGACACTTGATGTTGCTATTCGTGCCTATGGAGCAAGCCGCAAAGTACTCTGCTCTGGGGCTGCATACCCTGCTTGTTTCGTCTCCCTGTGCGGATCTTTTTTCTTTTCTTCTTCGAAGTAGAGCCCTTGGGCTGATTGGCCATTGGCTGTTATACGTCCGGGGGAGTGTGTGCCGTCGGCTGTTCACGCGTTGGGAGGTTGTCATGGCTGACATCGGAAGTACTTGGTATGGTCGGATATGTTTTCTAACATTGGCCACACTGGATGAGAGAGATGAGAGCAGTGTCGGAATGAGCGCGGTGTGAGGGTGTGCCTAACACGCGCGTACAACGCGTTCGCGTGTGAACCTTGTGCTGCAAGAAGTGGCACTTTGGTCCAAGTCGGCGGCTGCGTTTCTTGGTTGCCGTGATCCACAATTGGCCGCAACGGACGTACGTTAATCGTGGTTGCGGTTGCGCTCGTGGTCTTGGTTGTGGCTGTGTAGCTGCAGGTTTCTAAAGTTGGACATTCCACGAGCATGGTGTCGACCCGGGTCTGAATAACTTCGTGGCTCCGTTATTTGGCAATCCGTTCGTGGAGACCAAGTGCCATGTTGGTGGGTTCTTTGTTATGCAAACCCTTACCACGCGCGGGAAGTGGGTAGCCCGAGAAAGGAGTGTGACCTCGAATCGTGATTTAGACCCCTGCGCAGGAACAAGGTCAAAGAATCGTCTGTTCGTGAAACATAGCTACCGTTGATCAATGACTTGTGGGCGGGAGCCTGTTTGCTTGATAACTAGCGATCAAATTCGAACAACGGGCTAATAAACCCCGTTCGTTCCAAAGCAAGCTACTGTGTACTGTGTACCAAAAAGTGGGTATCCTCCAACGTCGTACGGAGTACCCAATCGCTCAACGTTAACGTCAGGTCTGTTCCCCCAAGAGTAGAGATGTCCCAAGCCGCCTTCCTTGACGCCAAACTCCAAAATCCATGGCAGGTCGCTGTGCCAATCTTGGCCGGTGAGACCACGGACACATTCTACGCTGAAAAGGAAAAGAAAAATAATGTTTTCCCCATCGTGGGCTCAACTTAATGCGTTCGAGCTTCACGTTGTCCGCAAGTCCTGCGAGGTGCAACCTCAGATGACCTCCTCCCGCTCGAACCCGACGGGCTTTGAAAGAGGTGTCGGGGGTTTTCGGTCTCCCTTGTAAGTGCTTACAAAGGGATTCGGATCGTCGTTCTGGTTCAGGTTGCCTAGCGTGTGGTTGACACCTCTATGGCAAGCCTCGTCTGCTCTGATGTACAGAATCAGGTCTCGCATCGTTCGCTTGTCTTCGGGCATGTGCCAGTACTTGACGGCGATGTCGGGTATCTGGAACTTGGGGTCGCTCCACTTCGGCAGATGGCCATCCTCAATCTGCTTGAGGCACATTGTGTACGTGTGCACTGCCTCTTCTTCGAGATATCCGACAAATCTGTGCGTGATCTTGGGCGAGATCAGGTACGACAGGAAGAGGCCGTTGAAGTACACACCCTGGGCACCAAGAATCATGAGCTTCATGAACCAGCTGCGTCTTGGTTAGTCAAGGCAGGAAACGTTGCTGACGGTGGGATACTAACCCTGGCTCACACATCTTCATGAACGACAAAAGATGCATCCTCTCGTTGTACGACTCCTCGAGGAGCGACTCGATCCAACCGTTGTCTCGCTTCAGCGTCCTCAGGCTGCGGAGATGTCTGAGCATGCCCGCGACCATTCCGGGAACGCCTGCGATGGATTCCAGGAAGAGGAAACGGATCAGCCATTGAGACTCTGTCAATGGTTTGACGGCCGAGATGGCTGTGGTGGGGTGGTTCTTGTCGACCTTCTGTTCTCGGCCCATGCCTGTGGTGAAGTCCATGCCCCAACGGCAAAATCTCATGAATTTCCAAGCAAACCAGTCCCCAGCCGTTTTGGCTGGGCGGTGGACAGGTACCACGGACAACATCTCTTGCTCAGTGTAGCCATGGTGAGGCCATGTGGGAAGGGTTTCTCGAATATGCTCGGTTTCCTTGGCGGGAAAGAAGTCTCGAAGTTTTCGTTCGGGTGTTGTCGAGAAAGGTCTCGACGTACCCTGTCGGAAAGAGACACAGGCAATCCTCACACCAACATGGTAGGCGGAGGGGGAGGCATGAAAAAGGGGTGCTATGATGGCCTTGGATAGCTGTGATGCATGCTGATGTGTGCAGAGCTTCGGTTGAACTCTGGTGGACAGCATCGGGGATGGAAGTGTCTAAGTTATATGCACTGATAAACAAGCGGCTTGGTGTAGAGGGTTGTAGGTTTGGTTGTGACGATTGAAAATTCGCTTGATGGTTAATGACCAGAGGGATGCGAGAGCCAGTGACGAGTGCCTTAGGGGGCATGCTATTATATACTACAGTAGTCTCGACGGCTGACTAAGACAAGCAAGCAATGCAAAGAAAGTTTTGCAGGCAAATATGACCGCTAGGTGTTTGACCATGATAATTCACCGGTAAGGACCGGAATGGATGGTCCTTTCAAATTCCATACGGGCGGGTGACTCAGGAATATGCTCCAAGGTGCTGTTCTGGCTGGCTAGGT
This sequence comes from Arthrinium puccinioides, assembly GCA_022414665.1. NCBI lineage: Eukaryota > Fungi > Ascomycota > Sordariomycetes > Amphisphaeriales > Apiosporaceae > Arthrinium > Arthrinium puccinioides. Next base: position 4,573,787 of record JAIUNF010000003.1, on the reverse strand, counting down.
CCGAATTATGTCGGAATTGGCTGTAATGCAGCCACTCAAAGATGACTTGATTGCATTCCACAAAAACACAAAGTCTCGGCCCTTTGGGGGCCATGGCCCACCGTATTTTATTCCTCCATGTTCGATTGAACAAGTCTTTAATGTCATCAAATTCGGGTAGCGTTGAGACAAGGCGCGCGTGTGCGCGTGCAGCTGTCAGCTGCGTGTGGGAAAAGCCGGGTTGGCGTGGAGCTGAGCGAGGCTCTCCGGGGCGTTTTCGTCCCTTTCCTTTCTCGTAGGCAAGCCGCAGTGCCATGCCACTCATCTTGACATCACATCCCGGGCTGGCTCAATTTCAGCATTCGGGATTAAATAGCAACATTGGCCCTATCCCGTGCCAATGAACGCTTTTTCATTCAGGCTGGGCTACCGTTGCAAGGAACGAGCAGCACATCCCGGTGCTGCTCGAACACGACCAGGAAATATTTATGGAGTGCAGGCAATGGAGAAAGGAAGACTCGTGGATGGAGGAAGATGCAGAACGAAAGACTGTACGGAGTACAACGTATCCGTACTCCGTACAGATAACAGATAATAGGCAAAGCATGCACATGTCGGTAGTTTGTGTACCTGCGCAGAAGCAATTAGATCTGAAAACGAACATACGTCGACGTCATTCATTGAGCTGACCCAAGTTACGGATGCGGAGTTCAGTAACTAACTGGCTAGTAACTAACTTAACTAGTTACTGTGTACGCATTTGCCCCTCATCGCGCCGTTGACCCCTCCAAGATTCAATCGAGCTTCGAGTACTCCGTACTTCGTATCGATCGTCAAGTCCGAGGGAATCAACAGAGAAGTCCCAACACGCAAGTCTCTAGCAGGAAACGTCGGCATCTCAGCAAGCGAATGAACTAGTTTTCTAACCAGCAAGTGGTTAGCGATTCGGCTCTTCCCGCTCGCCCGCACTTGATTCATTCCCGAGTTGGTCAAGTTAGTTACTCGGTACAGTCACCCGTCACACTTCAAGTGACACATTGACAAGTTACCCCTCCCAAGTACGTAGCACACAAAAGTCGAAATTAACAAGCAAGCACTTGGGCGCGAGTTTGATGGAAGCAGCAAACCAGCCCAACGAACGACTAAGTTGCCGTAGAATCAAACCCCAGTCCCCCCAAAAGTCTGACATTTGGATCCCCAGAAACCGGCTTCCTTCGTTTTCGTCGCGAAACACCAGCGCCAGCCGCTGTACCACATCTCCCCTGCTGCTCATTGTCCTTCATACACTACAACCCGATCATCATCGCCATCATTATGCCTCCCAAACAGTGGGGTAAGTAGGTCATGTACCGTTCACACCTGCTTGTCGCAACCATCTTCAAATCCTTGAATGCCATGTGTCAACCGCATCGCTTCTATGTCTGACCCCAGAAAATCACTCTTCATGCCCACGTCCCGCTGACCACCTGGCCCATAGACGAGGAGGAGTCCGACTCCAGCGATACCTCCCCTACCTCCCCGCCGACCGGTGCTGCCGCCGCCGCCGCTGCCGCTGCTGCGCGCCGCAAGTTTGACGACGAAGAGGACGACAGCGACGTAAGTACACCGCTTACCGACACTACCTACCACCTCTTAGTGACACGTGGTGTAGGTCCTCGAGTCCTGGGATGCCGCGGAAGATTCCGAGGTCGAGCGCGAGAAGGCCAAGAAGGCTGCCGAAGTCAAGGCCAAGGCCGACGCCCTGGCCGCTGCCAACAAGAAGTCAAAGAAACAGCGCATTCTTGAACACCAGGCCGAACGCACCCGCCAGCTGGCCGAGGAGACAGACGACGATGAGGACGAGGACGAAGAAGAGCGTCGCGAGCGTCTCAAGCGCACCGAGATCGAGTCCGACCTGAAACATGCTGCCGACCTCTTTGGCGACATAGGTATTAGCAAGGGGCGCAAGGCCACTATTGCTGGCTCTGCCATCTCCATCGATCCCAACGATCCCACGAAGACTGTCGAACTGAGCTCCCTTGCCCTACTCAACCCTCAGACGAAGCTGCAGTTTGAGAACACCCGCAACGTACTCGTCCCCATCATCGGCGCCAACAGCAAGAAGGCCCACTACTCTCTGTTCCTCCAGGAGTTCTGCAAGCAGCTAGCCAAGGACTTGCCCAGTGACCAGATCAAGAAGATTGCCAGCACCCTGACAACCTTGAGTAACGAGAAGTTGAAAGAAGAGAAGGCCGCCGACAAGGGTGGGAAGAAGACCAAGGCCCAGAAAACCAAAACCAGTCTGGTTGCCAGCCGGCCCACTACCACCGACACCGCCACCTATGAAGAGGACTTTGGCGAGTAAGTATTATGCAACGCCACTTGTACCTATAGCATAGTTCGATCTGTACTAACCGCCTCTCAGGGGCGACTTCATGTGAAATGCTCCTAGGAAAGTCATATTTCCATCGTGGATGCTGCTACGGGGCTTTCAACGCAGGCCGCTTCCGATTTTGTGCTCCTAGGTCGCACTGCTCGGATACCTTCAATACGTACGGCTTGTTGGTGGTAGACTCGGGTATGAGGATGAGAAAGCACCGCAGACGCCCGTATCTCCCTCCCGCATGGATGAGAGCATACCCGGATACGAGCTCTGGGTTTCGACTCAGTGCTTGCAGGCACTCACAGCGTCCAGGGAGTTGCACGCTGTTGGTGGATATCCAGGGTGAAAGGCCGTTTGGGCTATGCCGTGTCTTTGGTAGTTCGCCGGCTGGTCACGAACATGTTGGGATTGGGAGATATGAGATTGCATGTTCTCGCCAGCTTGCATGAGTTCTTTGTTTGTCTGGTTTAATCAATCACACAGAAACGTAGACTGGGAATAGACGGAAAAGTTCATACATTTGCTTGAGATCTTCCATATTCTGTGGTCGTTCCTTTGTTCCGAGTACCGAATGTTATCCACGTTGCTTTGGAGGCAGGGCTGATCTCGGCTCCGCCATAGGAGCTGGAGTCTAAATTGGCCTTTCTCCTGCTCGTCTGCAGGGAAAACACTTTGAGCATCCTCGAGGTAAATCAATCTCACGGCGATGCTCTGTCACAATCCCCATGAGAACGATGGGAGGTCTTCAGTCGTAATTACCCTACATGTTCACCCTCGACTAGATCCTCCACAGGGCCGGCGTCCTTGAACAAGCAAGGACACCATAAGACCCCTGAATAACATGTAACTAACCCTTTGGATGTATTAAATAATGTCTACACGGTGGAGGGGACACGTATCCATGGCGTCTAGCTTGGGTTAAAGTAAAATATAGCACGGCCAATGAATGGGTATTGTACTGTGTTCTTATGGGGGGTCTGTGTAGAGTGATTATATAAATGATTTCATTGCCATGATCGGGATACAATCAGACAAAGGTGAACTGTGAGTTTGGGTTTATCCCCCTTTCTACGTTATATTGGTAGCAGTGGCCTGCGTAGTCCGAGTCTTATAAGGTTATTATCACACCCTTCCGACGTCTCGTAACGATACGACTTTTTCTTTCTTGGAATTTGCGGGTTGTAACCGTTGGACTTCACAAGTCTCTGATTGTATACGGAGTACTATTTGACAAGTTTGTGCGTTATAGACTAGTATCGATATGAGATCGACCTGTTTATATGGGAAATATAACAACAACGCACAAAGGGCTAGTTATAACTATCCTATCGTAAGCAAAGTAACCGAGAACAAAGGAGACCATGGCGAATACAGTAGTCTAGGCAATTGAGGGAAGATAATTACACTCTAGGATGTCTGACAACTAAGAAAGTGTGAAATCATGCGCAATGCTATTTATTGGCTGACGCCTGTATTGACTGACTACCTTGCTGATCTCCCTCGTGTACTTGTTCGCACCATGCATTTTTGTCATCAATGACATGCATGCCCAACACTCATAGTACACAAGTCATGACAAATACAATGGCGTGGTATAGGGGTCAATTCATCGCCCCTATTACGCTCAGGGATATTGGCATTCAGGGGTAGCTGCAGACCGAGGGTTAATCCTGCGTCGCCTGATCTACACCAACAGGCGTTCCTGTCCTCGTCCGATTCTTTCTGTCCTCAGAAGTATGAGCAAGGGTATCCTACACGCCAAGTTCCGAAACACTGCGCCGACAAAAGTGCACTCCGCTGACCGATTGAGAAGCAGTACATGTTGCGCCCTTTCCTGGTCGAATCACAAAACTCATGCTTTTCCTCCCCCACGCCCAACGTCCTCAACGCTCAAGCAATAACATCCGCCCTCCTCGTAAGCAAAGTTCGCCTCCGGTGTATTTCCGACCCCTCCTTATAAGGTATTACGAGGCCAATAGTACATATATGTGTGTGTGTGTGTGTGTGTGTGTGTGTGTGTGGACCCCAGGTCCGACCAAGAATAGCTGCTGGCTGAAGGTGGTGCGGCGTTTGAGCAAGTGTCCAGGAGTACATGATATGGGTATACGTAAACAGCAAAGAGGGAAGTTGTGGCCTTTATGCGGCGTCGATGCCCTCATCCTCGGTGTCGCTGAGGGGTCCAAATTTGGCCTTGTATTTTGCGAGGAGCTTGAGTTGTTTCTCGAGGTCAGTCAAGAGATCCGGCATGGGAACTCTCAGGTCCTCCAGCTTGGCAATTGCACCGCCACCGGCTGTGATGTGCCGTACTGCCAAAGTGGTCACGCATGTCTGTGTCGGAAATTAGCTCGAGTCTGCATACGCAATAGACGAGAACTTACCTCGATACGGCTCACTTGGTGCTCCATGAAGTTAAATAAGAACTTTTCCGTGACCTCGCCGCCGCGCTGCTTCATCCGCTCGAGGAGCTCCGTCTCCGGAGGCTGCAGGCCTTTCCCAGATACCTCCTCCAATGTGCTGCAGAGCATCTCGAGACGTAAGCTGACCCTCCACAGCGACCAAATCATCTCCGGGTCGAACCCAAGCTCACTGCCGGGCTGGAGCGTCGCTGGCTTAGCGGCAACGGCAATAGCGGTGTCCGGGTTGTGTTGCTCGATGCGGCCGGCGAGCGAGTGTGGATAGAGCGAGTAGATGTACTCGGGGTTCTCGAGGCCTTTGAGCTTTCTCTCCCCCATCTCCTTGACTTCGAATCCCTGTGAGCTGAGCGACTTAAGCTCCCTACGGATTTGGGCTGCGATGGAGTCATCGTCAAAAGCGTCGTCGGATCCGTTTGAACCGTTGCGCTCGTTTTCTTGATAAGTCTCCAGGCAGCGCTGGATTTCGGAGATGAAGTCTGCCGACACCGTGATTTGGCCGCCATCCGCGACCGACGAGATTCGAGCCGCCTTGTTGACCATGGGACCAAAGTAATCCATGCGGCGGGTGACAGGGTCTATCTCGGCGACGGGCTCACCATAATGAATGCCCATCCTGACCGAGAGACCCTTGAAGATCAAGTTGTTCTCCTCATCGTAGATCTCCTGGCCGGTGACCGAGTTCAGGATCTCGGGTGGCCAGTTGACATCAAGGAGCTGGGTTTGGATGGAAAAGCACCATATGAGTGCCGCAGTGGCCGTAGGAAACGAGACCATAAAGGCATCGCCTTCCGTCTTTACCTCGTATCCGCCTATTCTGCGCAACTGCCGACGCATGACCTCGTTGTGCAGCTTGATAGCCGATCTCATTGCAGAGGGGTACATTTCCCAGAGGTTGGTGGAGTTCTTTATGTCGGTGAACACGATCGATGGCTTGCCAGTGGGCGCGGGAACTTCTGCCTCGAGTCGATGCAGGGTAGAATCTTGCACCTCGCCCTTGGGACGCTTGCCGCGCTTGGGAGGATATTGGTATTCGTCAGGAATGCCCGAGGGATACAGCGACATGCTCTGGCCCCTATGCAGACGCGCCGATCGTTCCTGTCGACGTTTGAGATCCGACACGCTGATCATCATGATCATGATTTTCCCAGTCGAACCGTACGCCATGGCGAGGTCTCGAAGCTTCTGAGAGGCACGCATGAGGTCGCCTCGCTCAGATCGGGCAACGTCGACGACCAGACCAGGCGTCAAGAACTCCCAAAGCTCTTTCGTGGCGATGAGAATCGTCTCATCTTGCGCCGTAATCGTCATCTTGGTGACATAGGGCGCGGCCTGTACCGCTGGCATCAGGTCGACGTAACCAAAAGCCCGGGACACTTCCAGCAAATCATTCAGCCGCCCTTGACGAGAGACCCAACCGCCGGCATCGCGGATGCGCTGACGCTCTGAAGGCTCGGCAGGATCGTGCTTGCGAGTCAAGATCTTGTGCGAGCCGTCCGACTGGATGACCATTGCCTGTGCGTCGCCTACGTTTGCGACGTACAGCTCCTGTGCCTGGAGGTAGACGACAGTGGCGACACCACCCGAGTTGAGGTCTTCCTTGCTCAGTACCAGCGGGGCTGCCGAACCACGATGGGTACCTGCCGGTCGCTCCTCGGTGTGCTGGTAGGCTATGGTGACGAGGTCTTTGTTCAGAGCGAGGAAGGATCGCCGCAGCGCATCACTGGGCGTTTCGTTCTCTCGCGTCTTCAGAAGCTTGAGCTCCGAGGCGAAGATGTGGCCGAAATTCTCGTGCAGGTACTTGGCAATCTTAGAGCCACCGCTGCTGAGGGCCTGGCCGTCAAACAAGCCCAGCAAAGTCTCCGAATCCGACGAGTTGAATCTGGGGACGACCAGGTCGATCGTTGACAGGTGCTCGTTCTTGCCCATAGTGTCGGCCATACCGTAGGGAAGATGGCCGGCCAACGACCCAGAGGTTCGGACACGTCGGTCCTCGCTCTGGTCCGGGATGGTGGGCGCCGTGAGGGTAACGTCCATCAAACCTAGGACACGCAGGTTCAGCAGACGACTAAAGTCGGTATACTGTTCTCGGTTCAGCCCGCCGGACCCAAACGCAGTCTGCTTGATCTCCAGGCGCTTGTTGCCTGACAAGTTCAGGTATCGCAGGTTGGGATTCAGATTCCAATTCCAGTCGTACGGTACGTTCGATATGTTGTACTTTAGGGAGTTGTTTCCGCAGTCCAACACGGCAAGCTTCTTGGCCCTCGAGATGTCGGCAGGCAGGTTGGTGAACTTGTTGCCATTGATGTGTAGGACCTGGAGCAAACTGTATTCCTCCAAGTCGTCTGCGGGCAGACTGGTCAGGTCATTGCCGGACAGGTACAGCTCGACGAGCTGCGGCCAACTCTTGATGGAACGTTGAGGCATATCGCTGAGGTCGTTGTAGGACAAATTCAGGACGCGCAACTCCCCAAGCGGGGTGAGTTGGTCGAAGCAGTCGTCGTCGAGCTGGTTGTCCGCCAGGTAGAGATTGCGCAGGGAGCCGGCGAATGTATGGTTCAGTCTGCCCGACAGGCCCGAGTCCTTCCTAGAAGCCATGGAGGGGGCCACAGTCGTGGCACTGGTGCTGGCAGTAGTACTCCTAGACACCACGGAGGTCTTGCGACCGCCCTTGCCATACACCGAGACGACAGAGCTCTTGCGATCTGGCCCGCCGGGGACGGGCGAGGGCCCCACGCTCAAGAGCGTGCTAGACGCTTGACTGGGCCGCCTCGAACCGTCCGGCAACAAATCTTCCATGCTGGAGGGGGTCGAGAGGAGCCCGTTTGTCGGTCTGCCGTTAACACCGATAGTGACGGGCGGCTCCCCCGGTGCCTGCGGCTGACGTGATGCTGGCTTGGGGAAAACATCAAGCACGTTGGACGAGGCGTTCAGCGTCTCCAGCTTGTTTGCCCACCACAGCTCGTTGGGCAGTTTCCTGATGTTGTTGCCGCGCACATCGAGCACCTTCAGCTCGACCAAGCAGCCAATCTCGGAAGGAAGCTCGCCGACCGAGTTGTGCGCTATGCTGAAATGCTCCAGCTTTCGGAGGTTGCCAATGGTGTTGGGTAGAGAAACGAAGTAGTTCCTATCCAATACCAGCCGCTCAAGGTTCGGCATGTTGTTGAACGAGCCATCTATGCTGGCCAGCTGCGCGTTGGAGAGGTTGAGCATCTTCAAGCTCGGGACGGGGCCGACTATGTCGAACTTGGTGATGGGGTTCGAGTTGAGCTTCAGGCTCCTGATCCGTTCAAAGGTGCCGACAAACTGCGAGATGGCGTTGTGGTCTGCCGACAAGATCTCCAGCTTTGGCAGTTCCAGTATCACGTCGATGGCGGTGAGCGCATTGTACTTGAGATCCAGCTCGCGGAGGTTGGACAGCTTGCTCAGGGTCGACGGCAGCGTGTGGGCAAGTCTGTTGTTCGTCATGACAAACTTCTCCAAGCTCCTCAGTCGGCCAATCTCTTCGGGCAGACTGGATATCGAGTTGAAGCTGACGTCAATGTCGACTAGGCCCTCGAGATCGCAGAGGAAGGGCGGGAACTTGTCGAGGAAATTAGACGAGAGGTTCAGCGAGCGCAGCGACCTAAACCCGGCAAAGTATTGCGGCAGCGTGTTGAGGCGATTGTTGGCCAAGTTGAGCTTGAGCAGGCCAGTCAGGTTGTTGAGTTCGGCGTGCTGCAGCTCCTCTAGCCGGTTGTTGGACACATCGAGGTAGGTCAGCCGGCTGGCTCTCCCGATGCTGATGGGCAGCTTCCGAGCTTCGTTGTTGGCAAACTTGATGTCCCTGAGCTGGGGACAGGCCTGGACAAAGTCCCTAGGCAGGTCGAGCGAGAGGTTGCGTGAGAGGTTGAGCGAGATGATGTCGTTGGTCTTGGAGTACAGGGTAATGGGTATCGTGATGAGGTTCCGGCCGGAGAGGTCGACGTGGTTGAACTTGGTCGTCCTGCCGAGTCCGAGGTCGTGCGGGACGGCGGTGAAGTCGCTATCCCTCGCCGACAGGAACAAGAAGCGGCACAGATAGCTGTTGTCCTCGCGTCCGATGTCCTCTAGCCTGTCCCTGTCTTCGTAGCCGACCTGCTGCAACAGCCTCTTCTGGATCAGCAAGGGGCGCTCGACGGCCGCCAGCACGCGGACCAGGTCGTGCTTCCTCAGAACGATGTGATAGTTCTCGAGGCCGTCCTGCACGTACGTCTTCTTGACGACGTGGGACATGACCTCGGACACGGTAGAGTCCAGGGGCAGCTGGATGGTGGCGAAGGTGCCGTCGGCGCGGAAGACGCGGATGCAGTGCGCAGCCTTCTTCTCCTCCGGCCGCGGGGACGTGACGTTGTGCTCGATTTCCTCGGCGGCGGTGGCCTGCTCGTCTGCGTTTCTCCGGACAGCCCAGCTGTCGGGAGCATCCCAGGTTCCGCCGTCCTGCGCCCTCTCGGCCTCTGGTATGATCTCTCTCACGGGCTCGGTCAGGAAGATGGAAGGGTCCATTGGCGTCAGAGGCGGCGGGTGCGCGAGGATGCCTTCCATGTCGCTGAGGTTCGTGTCGAGATGGAACACCATGCCCGGATCCTTCCGGTCGGTCGGGCCAATGTAGTCGTCCTGGTCATCGTACGGCCTGTGCGATCGGTTCTTTTTGGAAAAGGGGAACTTGTTGTTGAAGGTTGCCTGACGGTTTGCGTTGTAGGCCCGGCTGCTCGAGGGCTGCGTCAGAACCTGGACCGGGGCCTGCGCCAGTGCGTGGATCGCGGTGGTGAGCGGCTGGGTTGGGACCTGGGTCAGCGGCGGGAGCTGCAGCTCGCCCTGGGCCATCTGAGCCTGGGGCTTGCTCGCGTAGGGCGACTGCTCGCCCGGCTGCAGGTCGATGCGAGACGAGCCGGACACGAGCGATTTGGTGGAGGCGGGCAGCTCCCGAAGACGCGACGGGGCGGGCCCCTCATCCTTGTTCTTGCCCTTGTGTCCGCGCAGGCGGTCGAAGATGCCGCGCTTGGAGTTTTGCTGGGGCTGGCCGCCGGGCGACATCTGGCCGTCGACGGATGCGAGCCGGATGCTGCTCATACTGGGCGTTGGGCTCTGGGCGCGCGGGCGCGACGACACGGAAGAGCCGTTGCGGTCCTTCATAGTGTAGATGCTGGAGATGGAGTCCTCGCGGCTGAGGACGGGTCTCAGCGAGATGGAATCATCGTTGCTGTTCTTGTGGCGGTGGTGGTGGTGGCCGGGGAGGTGTACGATGGAGTGGCCGGATCGCGAGGACGAGGATGTTTTAGGGGGCTGCTGCTGCTGGCCGGCGGTATTATCGGCAAAGCGCTCTTTGTCGGGCCCGCTTAGCATGTTTCGGACGGGGGCTTCGCCGTACCTGGCAATGTCGTCGGCCTCTTGGTAGAGAAAGGGGACTACATCACTCGAGGGCACGGGGGTTCGGGGGCGCGAGGACGACGGCGAGGCGTCGCGGGTGTGGTCGGTTGCGTTGGAGTAATTCCTCTCGCGGTGGGGACGGGTGAAGGAATAGGAGCGCTGGCCGTCCTTGGAGGCGGCAGGAATATTAGTACTATTAGTGGGCAGGCTCGTATCGGATCCGTCGCGACCGGGGAACTCCTCGCCGAAGAATCCCTGCAACTTCTTGAACCCGCCTCGGCCACTCTGCTTGGAGCCCTGGCTGCTGGCCGTGGTCGTGCTGGCTACGGACGGGCGGCGCTCGTCGTTGAAGTTGGCGTAGATGGAATCGGATGCATCGTAACTGCCCAGCGCTGAGCCTTTGCGCGCCGGGATCCCTCCGCCGGGGCCAGACGCGCCTGGTCCTCGGAAGACGGGGGACATTGGCGATGCCGTGGATAGCGCATCACTGGAGTCGTTGTAGAAGGAGGTTCCAAAGTAGCCCAAGGGCGCATTGGCGTTTCCCGTCATGGGCGAGGTGCTGCGGCTCTGGGTCGGGCTGGCTGACTGGGACGGCGGGTCCCTGGAAAGCTGCGGCCCTGCGACGCGGCCACCTGGACCAGCAGGGTCCAGCACGGCGAGGTCGCGACGGTAGTTGGCGAGGTCGCTGCGGCGGCGGTGGTCGAAGAAGAGGGGGGGACTGGGCACTGTAGACGCGGCCGTGGACGTGAACGTGGACGACGCCGGCGAGAGCGTGGCGCGGGTCGATGCCGGGGAGAGCTGAGATTGGAACTCGTCGTTGAGCGACCTGGACAATGCCCGAGTGAATTCGTCAGTGGGTGGATCTCATGTCATGACAAGTAGTTAGTAGCACGTAGCCGCCACGCAGGCAATCCGGGAAACAAGAGAGTAGGTATATATAGACGCGCGCGCGCACGACGTTTGGTCTTGATGACGATAATGACGATGATAATGATAAGGAAGAAGAAGAAGAAGAAGAAGATGATGATGATGATGTTGTTGTTGGTGGACCGTGGTGGTGGTACTGGTGGTGGCGTTGTTCTTCTTGTTCTTGTTGTTCTTGTTGCTGTTGCTGTTGCTGTAGTTGTTGTAACAGCTGTAGTTGCTGCTGTAGTTGCTGCTGTAGTTGCTGCTGTAGTTGCTGCTGTAGTTGCTGCTGCTGCTGCTACTGCTACTGCTGCCGCTGCTGCCACTGCTGCTGCTGTAGTTGATCTCGTTTGTTGTCGGTTTTACGTAGGCGCTTCTTGCTCGTTCATAGCAGGCCCCGGTCGTTTGGCCCCAAGCCGCGTGAGGAGGAACAGGAGAAAGGATGATGATGATGCTGATGGGCGAGGAGGAGGAGGGTGGGATGCATATGTCGACCCAGACTATAGGGTTCGAGCTTCCCTTCCGAGATTGGAGCGAGAGAGGGCAGGCAACCAAGGGAGGGAGAAAAGAGGACACGGCCTATTACGGTATACTGTACAGTACTTCGGACAATACAAGGGCAGACGGGAAACGAGTCGGTCGGGTGCGAGAACTGACTCTGACTCTCTGACTTTCGACAAGGAAACATTGTTGACCCACCTGATCTTCCCATTCTCATTCACCCGCAATGCTTTCGGCGGCGCCTTCTTGGACGCTGAACCCGACGGCAACGACACCGAGCGGTTGGGCTGACCGGCCTTGACCGTGACGCTCGACCGGCCGCTGCTCGAGCTCGCGAACGACGCGATCCGGCCTTGACCATCATCGCGCGCCATGGTTATGTTGTGATGCAGCGACAAAGCGTGAGGACGGGGAAGGGGGGGGAGGGGAGAGGGCTCCACTACCGTCAATGGCACGCGTAGCCGAGTGAGTAACGCATTGCTCGTGGTCGCGCGCGTGTTGTAACTATGTATGCACTGGGAGGGCGTGTCGATGTGGTGAGATTGGGGAGCGCAAGATGGGATCACAGCCAGGGTCGAGGGGTCTTCTGGCTCGGAGCGCTTCTCGAGGTGCAATGAAACCGACAATCGGACGGGCCTTCAGTTCGGGTGCATTATTAGGTTGGTTGTAACTTGTGTGTGAAGTGACTACTCCGTACTCCGTACGGTACTAAACCTTTTCGTCAACTAGCAGCAAGCGAGCAAGCATAGCAGCCGTACCGTAGTAGTTAAGTGGTATCGGTACGGGTCCGGAAGGGACCACCTGGGTTGCAACTTGGAGCTTGCACGAGTTCCTAGTGGCGGGTAGAAGACAAGGAATCATCCAGGGACGCTCCCCTCCCACGGTCCTACTACGTACGGAGGGAATGCTACGAAAGCGCACTTGCACTTTTTTGCTGAAGTAGTCTGCATCTCTCCGTCCAAGCTGGCCGTGTCGGGCGTGTCGGGGGTAGTTCTGCAACCGTAGACGGGGAGAGCTCACTCTCTCTCGTGCCTCTTCCTGTTGGTGGGCTAACGTAGTGATCCTCCTGATGGGCTCGGTTAACGTTACAAACATCATCTCGATCGATCAGATGCTACCGCCGAGGACTCTGCCCGTCAGCAGCCCCCCCCCTCTCCCCCTCCATCACCCCTGCTTCCTCGTCGACAAAACCCGCACGTCTGACCCGAAGAGGGACAAGTCACAACAGGACATCAAGCCCTGTCCATCAGAGAAACTAGGTTAAACACCTAAGCTGACTCCAAACTAGAAGTCAAAGTATCCTTACCCCGGTGCAACTCGCTCGCCTGCAACCTGCAACCTGCAACGCGACTTTGACGCTCGAGAGATGTCCAAACTCTGACACAAAAGTACTCACTCCGTATTCTTGGTATTAGTTGACTAAGTAAATAAGCTACCTTCCTAGGTCGCATCTTGCATCGCGAGACACGATGATGCATGGACCACCTTGTGGCCCTGTCACCTAGTTACTTTAGCTGCCGGTCTCACTCCCGCTAGAGCCCGCAGCAGGTCGCACGCCTCCACAATGGGGGACCCAAACTTAGACGCCTTGGCACCCTGTCGATGGGAACTTGCTAGGTTTCAGCTGCGATCGTGCAGCGACACCGTACGGATGGCCGTCAAGTACTGGCAGCCAAAGTGTCACCAGATCATGGCATCGTGCCGTGGTGCGTATGGCTCGGTACTCATCCGAAAGGCCTCATTCTTCCAACGCTATTACGCGCTCGGATGAACCTCTGGAAACAATACTTGCCTTTCTTGGCCATGGCCCATACGGTAGAACAGAGCAGACTATCCAGAAGCGAAATGAAGCCGTGCCTTGGTATTGCCGTCTAACTCGCGTTAGTTCGCCATTGCACACCCAGCAGTGGACAGTAGACGCCGGTTTGCTCTTTGGGCCCGCCATCCATCAGCGGTTATCGATGCCCTTCTGGCCTAGAAAACGTGCAGTCTTGCGGGCTGTGTGTGGTCCTGGTTGTGGTCCTGGTTGTGGTCGTGGTCGTGGTCGTGTCCGTCACGACGGCGAGGGCGTGATCAGTAGCTGTGCGTTGGCAAGATGTGCCGCGGCGTGCTGGTGTTGACGCTGACACCAAACAGGTCACAGACCTGTGTAACTGCTCTCGGTCACCAAAGGGGCTAATTCCACACACGCGGCTGTAGAAGCCGATCCGGCGCCATCGGTGTGTGCGAGTGTGTGTGTGTGTGTGTGTGTGTGTGTGCATGCAACGTTGATAGCTAACGACATGGTCACTGCGGTACATCATACATGTGCGGATAGCTGCAGGGAGGTCGACCGTCGAGCGAGCCCATCGTCAGCCGCCTAGCCAAGGATGCTTGCTGGCTTCATACCAACGACTCATACGTTGACGTCCCCTGATGAGTACAGATGCTGTCCTCGTCTCCGTTCCCTTGCATGTCCTTGCCGTCCCAGTCCAGATCTCTTGGCATCTGTGATCTGGTGTTTTGCGTTGCATCGGTTTGATCTGCACACATCCACTCGGCCACTGACACGCCACCCAACTGCTGTGCATTGCCAATTCATTACTCAGTACTGAGTATCCGTGCTACCCAACCCGTTCATAGCCGATATGCGTTCCTTCCAACGTCAATGTCTCTGGTGGTGGGGGGGGGGATAATGGTCATCGTTACCTACCGGTAGGTCCTCTCTGCGCGTGGGGTGCAGGGCTGGGACGGGTCGACTTCGTTAGTGACGGGATACTCGAGCGAAGCGTGAAGCTTGGATAGTCTAGTTGTGACCTCTGGGTGTATAATAAGAATGAGGCGGTCTACTGGTAGTGGATTACCTAGTTACTCATCTAGGCCAACCTCTTGACTCAAGTACCGGCGACTAGTTGGGCAGCTACCGGTACGAAACGTATTGGACGTGTGTTACCTGCTCCGAAATGATCGGCACCCTTGCCCTCACAGTACCGGTGCTAACGTTGCCTAGGTAGGTGTGACACGGGCTCCCAGTGGCGGACGGTATCCGCGGTGTCCGCGGTGTCCTGGACCTTTCGTTCGTGTTCGCATTGTGCCACGGAACTTCGTCCTCATCTTTGTCATCCCAAGTCCTTCTAAACGATGTCAGCTTGAGTTCGAGGGGTTCGTCCACCGGCACTTCGAGGAGACGGTAACCGCCATACGTCAGGGTTCCCGCACGCTGCAGTGGTTGATGTAAAGACTCGGCAGGACTCTGCGTCGTATTATGGCAATGCTGCACTGTAGGTTCATGATCGCTCTCGGGAAGTTTATCGATTAGTAGGGTTTTGTAGTCTAGGGTCGATGGCTTCCATCCAAGCACCCTTGAGGTGGGTTGGTAGGCCGGCAGGTAGGTAGGTAACTAGGCAGGTACCTTGTACCGGTAGGACGAGAGCTTTGATTACGCGTTCCACCGCTTAGGGCAGCGCTATAGTTACCTAGTTACAGGTTACGGGAAACACATCACTATATCTTGTAACAGCTTACGGGAAACACAAGACTATATCTTGTAACCGGCTGCAATAATACCCTTTGATTAGGGTCTTGCGGGAGCGGTTGCTATTACTAATTAGTCTTTCTTTCTCCATCACCTAACTGATGGGGAGAGACTACGTCTGGTATCTTCTATCACCTGTACCAAGGGGGAAACCAAAAACCGTGGAACACGCCATGTGCGAGGTCTAAAACACTGTGTAAATCAAGGAGGACGCCAACACCACTGTGCTGCGTCAACTGAGGCTCAAGTCTAGTCCACTTGAGGATTTTCCGTAGTTCGAAAACGAGGTGCTTTTAATCGACTGGAATACAGTTATCTCGAGATCTTCAACATAGATCGGCTAGTCTAGGGGCCGAGTGTGGCCCACTTTGAAGCCATCATGGTCTTTCAGATGTCCAGTTCAAACTTTGCATAGTTCATGTTTTGACTTCAGTCGTACATCTATTTGAGTAACACGGCAATGCCAAGTCGCCAAAGCCATAACGAAGAATCCCAAACAGGACACATGGTTTCCAAAAAATATAATGCTCCGTACAGAACCTACCAAGAACTCAGCATTGAACAGACCCGACTCACCCCAGATGTCACGTACGAGTGTGTATTGACTGCACGCACCAGATCTACAGGTAAGTATCGGAACACGTCAAGAAACAAACGAGGTAGCCATGAATACCAACATCGATGTGTCCAACAGCGGCTCGGCCATGCTGATTCGGGTTTTCGACTTGCGTTGCTGCTGGAGGGCTGGGACCCGAACGACCCTTGGCTCGAATGAGGGACATCCAACCCAACAAGTATTTAGCAGACGTGGAATGGAAGGGGCACGGAACATGAATTTTTTTTCTACACACGCTGAATGTTCGACGCGACTGATATCTATTGCTGGTAAAGGCGACCCATGTTTCACTCCAGCGAAGTGATGTAAACTCATCAGGCAGCAAAAAGCCGAGATGGTAAGATAACATTGATTTTCGTTGGCAACACAGCGCCATGTAGGATATGTATGCTACTGACAGACTCTCGTCGCTTGCAATCAACGACATTGTCCGAAACATCTTCCCAGCTGATAGTAATTATATCCGAAGCACGTCGGAAATCTGCGTCTCCAAGTAAACGAAGAACGGCACTGGCGGCAAAGCTACATTCTACTCGTCTTCGTCACTGTCTTTCACGACGATATCCCTCGACTCTTCATACAAGTAGTCTCCAAGCTCGCTACTGTCCTGCAAGATGCACCTCGCTTCTTTCTCCTCTACCTTCATGTCGACCATGATCAGACGAACAGTCAGTTCCGGCACCAGAACGGCTTGCACATAGCCCGTGTGTCCTCTGGCTGATATCAAGCGATCTTCGACAGCGCGCTTCCGCAGCAAGTCGGAGAACGTCCTTACCATGAATTCGGTCATGACGCGCAGCCCACGTGGCCCGTAGTAGCCTGGCGTGAGACTGTCGTCGGACTTGAGGATGGTCTTATTCTGGCCGGCCTCGACCTTGTCACGGAATGTTTCAGCATACGATGACGGCAGGTCACCCTTCAGCACACCTCTGAGGAATGCCTCGTGCTCCTCAAATCGCTCGTCCAGAGTGCCCCAATCGATTTCCGGATAGCCCTTTTGCCTTCCTTTTTCCAAGGCTTCCTTGCGTCTATGCACTCTGCAGAACGCATCCTGCTTCCGGATGCTCATTCTGCCATTCGTGACATGTTTCGCCAGCAAGTTTGGATCCACAGCCTTGTGGCACATCGGACATAGTGCCGAGCGTATCGATTTCCTCCCCCAAATGTCGCTCAAAGATGCGTCACTAAGATCTGATTCTGAGCCTTGGTCCTTTGTATCGCCATCCACGAAGCTCAGCTGCTGTGTATTCAGGCCCGCTCTATTGTCCTGTGTTAAAGATGCCAGACCATCCAGATGCGGAATCTGGAAGATGGGTGGCTTTGGTGACTGTTCCGGTTCCGGATCAGAAAATTTCCCTTTCTTGAACTTTGCACTAGCCATCTTGAGTGATCGATTCGTCTCTCTACTCGCGCCAGTTCGTGGTTGCGGTTTCTCAGGTTCTGATATTGAGTCGTCCAACTCTTGGGAGCTGTACGTTTTCTTCCCCGCACCTTTTTGAGGTCGGGGAATTTCAGGCTTTGATAGTGGCTCTTTTGATTCTTGCAAGGCGATGGGTTTTTTCTTCCTCGACTTTGCAAGAAACACATCTGGAGAGATGACGGCGGCGCGGAATTCCGGATTCGTTGGCCTCTCATCTGGTGATGACATTGACTGTACTTGAAAGTCACACGTGCTCTTGGGCGGTTTCCGTGGAGTGCTGACTGGAGATAGCGAGGGTACGATGAACTGTGGCGCTTGCGGAGACTCAGCTGTGAAGCGTTAGTAAAGTTCGAGAATATAAGAATGGAAACGCCATGCCTTTAGGTGCGGGAGACCTCGACTTGGAGTTCTGAGACAATCTCTGCCCGCCATTGCTGCCATAAGAATGGAAACGTCTGCCCGCTCCTATTTTGGGCTTTTTGGCCGCGCTCTTGATAAATCCGTGGCTATCCTCCAAGTGGCTACCATGATCATCCCCGATGCTCCTCTTAGAGGCGGCAGAGGAGACCGATTTCTGGCTTGACGATTTGGGTCGGGATCCACTGTACGTTGACGCTGACGTTGACCGTGAAGTAGGTTGCCCGTGCAGGTACGCGGTACCGGCCCATACCGTGTTCACCTGGCTGCCCGGTCCAGCCCTCACACTTCTGCTGCCTGTCGTCGATGTGTCCTTTGATTCGACCGCTGTGGCAAATTTTGTTTTGACAATGTTCCCTCTCATCGGGGGACCATGAAACGAGCTGGAGGGAGAGGACTTCTTTCCCGGGGGACTCGGATACTCCTCATCGTCGCTTGACATTGGTGGAGCGTCCGTGTCCACTTCTTCCTTCATCTTTGCCTTCATTTTCAGCGACGAGGCAACTGCTTTGCCGTTGACAGTTTTCAGAAGTGGTGCTGTAGGTCTTTTCCTAGAGATACCTACACTCCTCTCTTTGACTGCAGGTGTCTGCCCCCATTTGCCCATGGCGCGAATCAGGGCCCAGCGCGCAGCATAGCGGATCCAGCAAGATGCAGACCGTCAGGCCTATCGTGGGCTGCTTGACAGGCAACTTTGCAGAAAGAATTGGATGCGAAACACGCGGACTCGGGTAGGTTTCTCGGACAAGGCGAGTCTTTGACCTGAGACGAGAAACGGTAAATGCGAGGAAATTTAAGAAATACAGATAACGCCCACGGAGTGGCCCCCGAATGAGAATGGAATCGCGTAGGACACAAAGACACCGGCGGTTGAATGCTAGAGATGACACATGGACGTCGTGCCGAAAGCCAAGACAATGGGATGTGACTGGACGCGTTTGGAAGCAGGTACGGATACTGACTGTGTGTGTACGGAGTACTCCGTGTACTCCGTAGTTACAGCACGCGTGCTGTGTACACAGTAGTTATCGCTTGCCCCACATTTGGGTTGAACTTCAAAGCATCCCGATCGCCTTAAACCGCCCCCTGTAACTCAAGTGTTTACCCTCTAAGCTCGCATGCAACAACGCAATTCGTCACATCAACGCCCACTACCGTCTACTCGTGCTGTTTGGGGAATTCGAGCCGAGCTATATGCGTTCTTTGTGTTTTCGCAATGTCGCATAGCCGGAAATACTCAGCTCTGCCGGATCTGGTTCGTCCTGCATAGCTCTTTGCAGCACAAGTCCTGTGACCGTTGACTGACCTCTTGTAGGACACCGCGCCGGATATCTACGAGACTCCTGACCTTGCAGACGATATCTCTACCATTCCAGTATGCACTCAAGAATAAAGTCCGTCCGAAGGCTCTGCTGACCCGCTCATTGCCTAGACCACAACAGGCCACTCGCAGTCTGATGATGACGACTTCGGCGACGACGACGATAACGACACAGATGGCATATCGCGCTCTCGCCTTCGAATAGACCAAGCTCGCTCTCGCTTCCTGCCGGCTCAAGTTGATGCTCGAGACGTCGACTTCTCGGACCGTCTCACCGGCAAGCGGAAATCTTACAAGGCATCCAGCCGCCGACAGCGAATTCTCGCAGATGGTACAGAACAGATAGGAGACCTGACTGACGACGACGACGACGAAGAAGAGGGCTTGGAACGCAAGATTGCGCGTCTAAAGCGTGAAATCGCGGAGGCAAAAGAGGAATACGGAAAGCGGAAAGCACCGGAAGATGCAACGGTACAGGGTGAAGACTTCAACTCCCTGAGCCGAGCTCTGGACGATATGTCAGCCGTACCCAAGAGCACCAGGATAACAGTTGGACCGGTCGAAGCGAAACCGGGGGAGCTGCCGACGTCTGCACTGACCAACACAGACGGTGCAACTTATACAGTCACGTACGCACCGGACTACGAGCAGAGCCATGCGCTCGCCAAAGCAGCCGACTTTGACCGGCGCCTGGCCCTTTTGGAGAAAGCCATCGGTGTAACGGCCTCCGCTCTCCCGCAACATGGCGGGGGCGCCGCGCCGCGGGCGATCATGCCCACGTTGGACTTGCTGCAAAAGCAAATCCTGACTTTGGCTGATGCGTCGACTACATCGCTTGACAGCATCAGCCGGAGAGTGAGGACTCTAGCCTCGGACTCGGAACAGTTGGAGAAGAATAGAAAGGCTGCTAAGGCTGCACAAGAAGCACTTGCATCCACTGGGGCCACCCCAGCTGAAGGAGCACTTGCCGACGATTCAGAGCAGACAGCAAAGATAAACGCCCTTTATGGTACGCTCCCGACAATAGAAAGCATGAGTCCAATCTTGCCTCCTCTGCTCGATAGGCTACGGTCACTGAGGGCTATTCATGCAGATGCAGCGGTCGCCAGTGAGACGTTGGAGCGAATTGAAAAGTCTCAAAGTAAGATGGCGACAGATATTACGCAGTGGAGAGAAGGACTGGAGAAGATTGAACGCGCCATGCAAGAGGGCGACCAGTCGATGAATACCAATATGAAGGTGGTCGAGGGCTGGGTAAAGGATTTGGAGGCGAAGATGAACAACTTGTGATGGCAAGATGTCAAATTTATGGCGTTTTGATACCCTAGTTTTAATAATACCGATTGCAGTCTAATTGCTCTCTCGACAAAGTTGCTACTTTGCGCAGTTTGGCAGTGCCTTCTCGCATCGAAATCGTGAATGTCATCCCGAGGTCCAGCTCGCACCGTAACTACTCCGTAGTCAGGAGTCTGTCTGGCAGGTTGGAGGAGCTGTCGCCAGTCTGCTGAGTCATGCTCCAGCTGCAAGGCCTGGTGGTGGGGTCAATGCACAGACCAGCGAACTGTGCCTTCCACAAAAAGTTGCCCTATCAGCCAAAATTACTACGAAAATTGACCTGGACCCTGGCAGAACCTCCGACACCGACCTGATCTCGCATCACCACCTTTGACACGCAAAGCAATCACCGATTCCACATCAAATCCAGTTTCCAGACAGTTAAGATGGATTCCTCCAAGCAGCCCGTCAAGCTCGTCAAGGTACGCCGAAATTTTGTCCCATGATGCATGGGAGGAGGGTTGAGGGGGCGGGGGGGGTTTTTCGAAGATCGCAAGACGACGAAAATTGCTCCCAACCTCAAAACGCTAGGCGCCTGTTTTGTTATGAACATGAATGCTGACAATTTCTTCTGCAGGTCACTCGTGTCCTTGGCCGAACCGGTACGAACGAAACCGCCCGCGAATTGCGCACATGACGATGGGAGTTGACAACAACTGACGAATCTTAGGTTCCCGTGGTGGTGTCACCCAGGTGCGCGTTGAGTTCATGGACGACCAGACCCGAAGCATTATCCGTAACGTATGTTGTGTTGATGATGTGCTTTGGTAACGCAGTGGCTAACAGTGTTATATAGGTCAAGGGCCCAGGTACGAGACTACGCGCAAGCGACTGACGCGCTTCAAATCTCGAAAACGGTTTTGATACTGACCTTTGCCACCTAGTCCGCGAGAACGACATTCTCTGCCTGCTCGAGTCCGAGCGTGAGGCCAGACGTCTCCGATAAACGTGGTATGAATGAAGGAAAGGGGAAGGAAGGGCATCGTAAAAGGCAGCGATCTGTTAGACTTCGGGAAAAGCTGCTCTATCACCATGACATTTGGGTCGTCCGGGTTTCGCGCATGCGATTTTTCCATTTGTTAAGGGCGTCATTGGCTCTAGGGGCATTCTGAATGGCACAAAATCCGACCATACCCAACGCACCGAAACCATCCATCGTCTACGAAGTGAGAAGCGCCCATGACGGAGACGGCTGCGTACGAGACTGGGGAAAGACTGAACTCGGACAGGAACGCTTCGCAGGTTCAAGCGCTCAGTCGAGCAATTTGGCTTCATGTCGACCAGTACTCAGGTCACCATCGAATACGGACCGCGTTTAATGCCAGCGATCCGCAATCTATGGGGCAACTTACTTGTGTCACGTGTGCAGGACAGAAAAATTGCACTTATTTAAAAACGCAGCTGTCCGATTCCTTCTCCTCGTTTCTTCATCTGCATCACTCATCCCGGTGCTCCTGCAACAAAAAGTCAACACACCTTTTGGTAAGTCTCACGCTTTTTCCCTTTCCCTCATCGTTGTTATGATGCATAAAATAGCATGTATTACCTGATATCTCAATCATGATGTAATTTATCACCAAGATCTCTGAACAACACTACACATCCCACAATTAATGAATGATCGTGTTGAGCCTCAAACTAACTCGACGTCTTCAAGTCTAGTATACTTCTCACTGAACACCTATTTGTCATGACTCCCAAGCCACCTAAGGGGCACTTCAATGTCCTATATTTTGCCAGTGCTGGCGCGTTCGCTACTACCGAGTCCGAGTCCTTCCCTGCACCTCTGCCTGTCCGTAAACTTTTCGAAACCCTTGAGGCGAAGCATCCCGGCATTAAAGCTAAGGTTCTCGACTCCTGCCTTGTGACTGTGAACCTCAACTATGTCGATGTTACCGATCAGGATGACGAGTCTACCCGAGTGATATTGCAAGAAGGGGACGAGGTCGCTATCATCCCACCTGTCAGCTCTGGATAAAATTTGCCATGTGGCTGGAGTGAACCTTTTTCAGTCAACTTCACGTGCCGATCCTCAGCTATGTCCATCAAGAGGGCAGCAGCGACTCTTGTTCATCTGGTTCCCCGGCGGCACGAGCAACGTTCTGCTTGCGCTTCTTCATTCTTCCCAGTCGCAGGCGCTGTAACGTCTGCCGCCAGATGTTCCAGATGGCGAGCCAGTCCCACGCCCAGACCTTCCACCAGCCAGGATGGGTCTTGTTGTACGCGAACAGCCTCTTAAGAGCCCAAGTCGCCAACCATACTAGCAAAACCACCAACAACGTGCCGGCAATACTCACGAGCGACGTCAGCGTCGTGATGGTCGACACATGGCACCCCAGTGGCCGCGTCCGAATCTCCCACCGCTCTGCCCAGTGCGGGCAAATATTCTCGTCGTACGCAGGGCCCAAGAGTGCGAGCTTGTTGGGGTTGGGAACACAGCTCCAAGACTATGGAGAGGGTCAGCAGGCTTGGGGTACTCAAAAGTCGCTCGTGGTGGATATCAAGTTGGGGGTCAGTCGTACATAGGGACACCAGCTGCAATCGCTCTCCTGATCCAGGCAGTCGCCGCAGTTTTGGAGTCTCCAACAACGCAGGAGACGCTCGTCGGCGGGGGTGTTGTTCATGCCTGCGACTAGGTATCAACCGCCTCTGAAGAGTGCAAATCACCCGCCCACAACCGTTTGAAAATGAATATATCTGAGTTGGAGTCCCCCCGAGCAGACTGTTCCGCCCAAATGTCGCCGGTTTGCTATCGGAGTTCTTCTCGACGTTCGTCTGTGCGATGCTGGTAAAGGTAGGTAACTAATAAGCTAACTACCTCCCTAGTTACCTAATTAGAGGCTAGTGGCAACTATCCTTAGCTGTTGTCAGATTACTTTCGAGATGTATTAGACTAAGACTTTGGTGTATGCACACCCGTAACAACTTTCAATGAACAGTACAGCGAGTAGTCTTGCAAAAATGTTTCTGTGTGCAATCGGAGAGTGTCAACATGGTCCATCGCAGCCTGGTTCTGCTGATCTGATGACCTACTTGTTTTCCTGTGAGTACGTAGTACGGATACTCGGTGTCGTGACACCCACCACCCTGGAACGAAGATGCGGGGTAACCTCAAATCTTTTACCAGGCCACAGGTAAAGCATAGTTAACTCGGTGGCTTGTCGAAACGTCCAAATTTGCAATCCCTAGTCTAAAAAGTACGCGCGTATGGCTACAAACATCTTGCCAGGTGCAATTGAACACCCACGTAAACGGTCCAATTGCGTGTCCTTTTCCATTCCGCAATCCCAAGACGTCGCTTCATACTAACCATAGCAGTTTGGGTCGACGAGAGTGCGACACAGTTCAGGTCTTCTATGCTGCCGGAGATCATGCAAATGGCTTGTTTTCTACCGTCCTTCGGGTTGACGACAACAGATGCCCGAGGCCTGCGGGCAGTTTGGCATTATGGTTCAGCATTACGAGTTCCCACAAACAAAGCTCTGCTCTCTTGGAGAGGCCCGGATACCATTCCTTGACGACGACAAGGTCGCCTCAACGAGGCACATAATCGTAATCCAACCAGCTCAAGCAGCGTTGCCAAGCTGCATTAATCGGTCGCCAGCTCGGTGGTTGGCGTAATCATAGGCTCTCGATCCAGGCGGAAAGGTACCGTTGGCTGCCCACAGGTCGATCAATGGCTGCATAGGCTCCAGCTCTTGCGGCTTGAGCATATCCAGAGCACAAGCTGTGAGGACAAAGTGGGAGAAGCAGCTGTTAAGCTGCTTCTCTAGGTTGAGGTGGTAGAAAGGGTCGATAAAATGAGCCCAGTAGAGGTGGGCGTAGACGCGGAACATCTGCCTGAAGACGGTCTGGCAAACATCGATAAAGTTTTCCGGGAACCCACTTCGCTTGCCAACCCAGTCGCGCTCTCCAGGGTTGCTAAGCTGGGACAAAGGAGTGGTGGTGATGGCAGGGTTGTGTGAGAACGAAACCGTGTTGTTGTCCGTGGGGAAAATATTGTTATCGTCAATCTTCCCAGAGATCCATCGCTGCATAAGCGTAATGTACTCGTATGCGGGCAGCTCAACCGGTTCGCGTTCCTTGTTTAACCAGGTGAAGGAGTGGTTTCTGCAGTACCGAGTTACAGCGGCCAAGCGCAACAAGGATACGAGATAACTTACGCGCCGGCAGACATGCGAGGGCACGACTTGGAGTTGCAGATGGTAAATCCGTCTTCTTCCTTCTCGTGGATGACTCGGACAAAGTGCCAAAGGTTCCGGAAATGCTCGACGACTGCTGATATGAGAAACACGGCCGTCAGAACTGCGACGGAAGACACTCACCCTGATGGGCAATCCATTCACCCTGGTCAACGGTCTTGGGCCTTGCACTCAGGGTCATAAAGTTTCCCTTCACGATGTGCTTCGCGTAGCCGGGGTTGAGCCATAGAGGAAGCGGTCGAGGAAGGTGGTAGGAGTTGAGCACATCGTCGCCGCTTGAGCCATTGGGGCCTGGAGCCTGGGCCTGGGACTGGGACTGGGACTGGGGGCCATCTTCCATGCCCATAGCTAAGGATGGTGAGCTTTGGATCGGAGCAATCTGTGGTGGTAGACTGGAGGATGACGAGTTGCCTTGGGAGAGGCTGGTGGGAAAGTTGGGCATATTGCTGCTGCTGGAAACGGGGCTCTTCTGACCTGGGGCCTTGGATGATGTCCCTCGGAGGCGGGCGTTGCTGATGCCATGTTAGCAAGTATCCATAACAATGATGGTGCGAAGGGGACGGTATAAGCCAACTAAGCTCATGGTTGCAGCACTTGACAACAAACTTATGAGACCTCGCAGCAGCAGGATGTGTGGCTGAAAGTGCTTTTATCCTTCGTGATCTTGCCACCCCTTTGAATCGATGAAGGCAATATGCGATATCCCAAAGCAGCACTCTCAAACTTGGATTGAGACTCACAAGAGCTCGCAATAGCACACACAAATAAAGATCCAAGCCTTCAAGTGAGGGGATATCAGAGCCAACAGAATCTTTCCAAGGCAGCCAGACTCATTCTCGCGACAGCTCAAGCACCCCGACTGAATTGCTTTTTCCAATCGTGTTGTCCAGTTTAATTATGAGACCATGCATCACTTGAAGCAGATGGGATCTCCATGATCCATCACTGCATCAATATGTGGGGTGAAGGGGCAGTGAAAAGTCCGAATGCATGAGCTTTCGAGCGTGGCAAGGAGTTGGGTAAAAGTGGTATGAAACATTGTGCCACTCACATCCCAGAAAAGAGGTTCGACATTGTCGCGTGGGCTCTGGGCTCTGGGCGACCAGAAATCGAGGGACGTAATGCGACAGTGAAGTGAAGACGTTGAGACTGTCAGCTCGGAGTATACTTCTCTTCGCACAGACCAAGAACAGCTTGGTCACAGAAGCAAGGAAGAAAGAGGTACAACGTGTCCTGTCAAGAAGGGCGATGGGTTTGATATTGTGTTGTTCAAGTCTAGTGAAGGCCCGACCATCTTGGTGAGAGTGACCGAACCCAAAGGAGGGCGGTTGAAAGGAGGTGACGCTAAGCCATTCTGAGACATGCTAGGGATGTGCACGGACTACAAAGGCAGCACCCCGCCTTACTGTGTACTCCAAGGGGGTCGGCTTCTCAGGTTGCTGCAATCGATAAGCACCACGGGCCAACAGGAGCTCTGGCTAGGAGGCCCCACTAAATCTTCCATGCCAACCATCCGTCAGCCTGCTCTTTTGGCGACTGGACAGCTTCAAAACGCGACTTTTCACAACACGCGCAACTTTATTGAATCGTACCCTCAACTGGTCGCCTCCAGCCCTGTCATCCAACTCGTCCTTTCTCCTTGACTCCAGCAAAATCCTAGCCCTCGCGTGCCCTTCATGTCTGACTCGGAGGAGCCCATTGACCCCATCGATCTCCCTGACGATGGGGGCGACGACCTTTTTGGTGACGGCGATCTTGAAGATGACCTTCAATCCGAAAACGAAAACAGGCGCGTCGTCAGTGAGAAAGACCTGGGCTCAGATGATGAGGACGAACAACGCAAGGTCGTGGACGAGGAAGCGGACGTGGATATGGATCAGCAGGTGACGAAGGATCGGCTTGTTATGAACATGCAGATGTACAGACACCGTACACCACGTGGAAAAGACGGCACGGTAAGTGCGACTTGGACTAATACTTTGCTGCTGTGTACAAGATTTTAACTGATGTTGATCGACAGTTGCGATCTCTCAAAGTACCCAACTTTCTCCGTTTCGCGGCTGAAGAGTACAAGCCCGACACCTTCCAGCCAACCGAGTGGGATATGGAGAACATGAAGAGCGACAATCCCAAGGGGGTCATTCGATATCAGAAACATCCTACAACGGGCAAAATGATGAGCAATGCCCTGGTGCACAGATGGAGTGACGGCTCCATCACCTTAGCGGTTGGCTCTGATCACTATGAGGTCCAGAAGAAGCAAATGGCTCCTGCGAAAGACAAGCAATACCATGAACGTCAGGATGCTCATTACTATGGTGCATCGGCTTTACTGTCTAGCAACCTGATTATGATGGTGGGTCACGTTTCGGAGCAGTACACAGTACTCCCTTCGAGGAACATGCAAGACGATGCTCTCGCCGTCTTTGCGAGCCGAATGGCCGCTGCAGCACGTGGAAAGGCCAAAGAGGGTGACAATATTTTCATCGCTACCAAAGACCCCGAGCTGCAGCGAAAAGAGGCAGAGATGGCCGAGAAGGAGCGCGCGCAGGCGCAGCGCCGAAGAGACAACGCCGCCGCCAGATTAGAGACTCGCACTGGAGGCTACAGAAGCGGTGGGCTTTCTATTGGCGATCTCGAAGGCGGGCGGAGAGCCGGTGCCAGCGGTCGCAAGCGAGGACAGCCCGGTGCAACGCGGCCCAAGAAGCGTAAGCCCGAGTATGATTCCGACGACGATCTACCGGAAGGGCGCGGGCGAGGCGATGAATACGACCGCGAAGACGACTTTATTGCGCCCAGCGACGACGAAGCTGGAAGTGATGTAGTAGATGACGAGGAGGAGGAAGATCTCCTCGACGATGACGAAGACGAAGAGGAGGCACCGAGATCGAAGCGCCAAAAGACGGCTGAAGCCCCTGATGAAGACGCTGATGCCGATGCTGATTTTGACGAAGTTGATGCGCCTGCACAAACGGCCGATGCATCTCGGGGTCGCAGGCGCAACATCGTGGATGACGACGACAGCGAATAAAGGGTTTCAACCGTTGGGCCCATGTTCAGGTTGATGTCCAAGGGTCCATTCGAACCCATGCACTTCTGTATACTACTACTGTTATCTAGATTGCTTCAAGTTGTCGTGCAAGAGTCTCGTGGACTCCTCTGCAATTGGAGTCTAATATGGGCGGGCACGCGATTGCAGACTCGGGTTTCTTTGAATCGAAAGTCGAGACCAGATGACGCATTTGCCAGTAGACTCGGAGAGCATTGTTCTTGTTGATGGCTTGTATTGTGCTATTTGTGAGAAATGGCGGACACTCCCGAGCTTCTTCATGTGGTGTCGAGACAGCACACACACAGTGCTAAGTTAGTTAACTAGTTGTCCTGTCCGTAGTTACAACTTACGGATGGATACGGATACTGGTACATCTGTTCTGCAGATTTAAGCCTCCGATCCGTGCAGGGATCGGCGGCATCGGCTCAGCTCATGTGGGGTTCGAAAACCCGGGGTTCGTCGTCATCTGCCCGACATTCACATGCAACGTCCAAGTCGCCTCTGCGAAAGGAGCATCCCGTCCGTCCATCCATACTTAAGCTAGGGTACCCTATCAAAAAACCTGTTCACCGAGACAACACAGGCCTTGTGATGCCTTGGGGCAGCCGCAATTAGACTCGTGCTCTCTACATAACCAACCCTGCTTGCATTTATTTCCAACCCTTGTCCACAGTCCGGTAATGTCACTTCTACCGTTACGAGCCGTCCACAATAGAATGGCTCGAGTCAGCTCTCTTCTTGCGCGTCTCTAGTCAGACACTTGTCACTTTCTCCCAACACCGGTCAACACGTTACGGTTTACCGATCCGGATAGAGCTGGACAGCCGATCGACGCTCCCGGGTGCAGGACTGAGGACGCTGTTCTGAGGCAATCATGGGATCCAGATCGCTCTTCAATGTGGCCTGGGCGATATGTACATTGTTCCTGGATGTTGTCCTCTTCTGGTTCAAGGTACGCACACCGGCCGTTAGGCAACATGCCGAGACGCCGAGGCGGCGAGATGTAGAGATGCATAGATGCAGAGATGCAGAGATGCAGAGACGCAGAGATGCAGCAGGACTGACGTGGCTTTGGTGTGTGTAGAAGCTCGGCGGGTGGTGGCGATCAAAGAGTCCCGTTGACGAGTGGCTGGACGAGCTACGCAGCTCCCCCGACTTCGAACAGTGGGAGCTTGCCGCGCTCCAGCTTGACAACATCAAGGAGTTGAACTTATGGTTAGCAACTTGCCCTGTATGACTGGCATACCAAGTGACCTAGCTAACGCACTGTGTCTCGCTGATAGGAGAAACGACCCTTCCTCCCGCTCCTATGATTGGGCCCTCATCAACCAGCGACTGGACTCCCTCATCAACGCCCGCGAAGAGGACGACGTACAGACCCTCCTCGATCTGGTGCGGTCCGGTCTCGTGCGAAACCTAGGCAACATCACGCACCCAAGGCTTTTCAATCGCTCTTTTGCCGGGACCAAGTACTTGATTGAAGAGTACATCGCACAGGTAGCTGGTGCTGTAGATGATATTAGCCATAGCTCTGCTCTCGGTCTAGCCACCCAGCACAAGCTCGACTTCCTCCACGATACCCGACAAGCTTTTGGAAGAAGCACCTTGGTGTTACAAGGAGGAGCCATATTTGGGCTGTGCCATCTCGGCGTTGTCAAAGCCCTATTTCTGCGCGGATTGCTTCCCCGTATCATTACCGGAACAGCCACTGGTGCCCTGATTGCCAGCTTGATAGCCATACACACCGAAGACGAGCTGCCTGAAGTACTAAAGGGTGAAGGCATCGACCTCTCGGCCTTTGAGGTACACGCTGCCCATGGACACCCGGCGGGAAAGCTGTTCGACAGATATGGGTTGGCAACACTTGAGACGCTGGTCCGGCGTATAAAGCGATTCATGAAAGAGGGCTACTTCCTCGACGTAAAGGTGCTCGAGGACTGTGTTAAAGACAACGTCGGAAACCTGACATTCGAGGAGGCGTACAATCGCAGCAAGCGAGTGCTCAACATCACCGTCGCCACCGAAGGCCAAGGCGGTGTGCCGACGCTCCTCAACTACATCACAGCCCCCAATGTGCTTATATGGACCGCAGCTGTGGCCTCGAACGCTTCGACGCCCTCGCTCTACGGAAGAAAAACGACGACCATCTTGTGTAAAGACGTCAATGGCGACATTTCACCCTGGAATCCTACCAACACGTCGGGCCCTTGGACGTCTGCGTCGGATAAGGATCGACGATCGCCGCTCGCGCGTGTTGCTCAGCTCTTCAACGTTAATCATTTCATAGTGTCTCAGGCCCGTCCCTACATGATCCCCTTCCTCCAGTCCGACATGCATGGGCCTTCACTCTTCACTGCGCGGCACAAGCGTGCTCAGGTCACGAGTCACATTGTCCGCTTGGTAGGCCTCGAATTCCGACATCGGCTTCGTCAACTCGATACACTTCGCTTGCTCCCTGCCGGCATTCGCCGATTTTTGGTTGACGAGGAGGTCCCGGGAGCGAGTGTAACCTTGGTTCCCGAGGTGACGTTTGGTGATTTCTTCCGCCTGCTCGAAACACCTACGCGCCAAACCCTCGACGACTGGATCCTCCGCGGCGAGCGCAGCGTTTGGCCAGCGATCTGTGCCGTCAAGATCCGCTGCGCCGTGGAGTATGAAATCGAAAAAGCATACCAACGCGCCCGATCTCTCAAGGCTGGTGGGCTACGTCGCAAAGGCAGCACGTCGACAACAGCAGGTCTTGCCCCTACGAACATTGGATCTTGGACCTCT
Organism: Arthrinium puccinioides; assembly: GCA_022414665.1. Taxonomy (NCBI): domain Eukaryota; kingdom Fungi; phylum Ascomycota; class Sordariomycetes; order Amphisphaeriales; family Apiosporaceae; genus Arthrinium; species Arthrinium puccinioides. The sequence continues at coordinate 4,543,591 of JAIUNF010000003.1, read as the reverse complement.
CAACTAGCAGGCTGCGAACAAGGAGCATCTAGTGCAGGTGATTATGCAACAGGGAGCGGTGGCTAGATTACCCGCTCGCCTAGCGAGTCGGCAGTAGTCACAGGCAACCTGGCCCAAAAGCTCCGAGTTGGCAGTGCTCTCCATTCCGGACCGCTCAACGAGCACAATGATTCGATTTTCAATTGCGTGGCACGCAGGCGATCGGACCAAGACGCCTAGGAGGTATACAACCGGGGCAGAATGAGACGCATCGTTCCCAGTACAATTGTGCTCCAATCACCTCGTTCGTGCCACCGAAGCCCACGCACTGATCAAGAGCGTGCTTGCTTATGAGTGTCCAACTGTATATTCAAGGCCAGTAGGCCCATATGTGCAGTAATGGCGGCCTGGCCTAGTCTTGGTGCGGCCAGACTTACGGCCGGGTACGATGGCGATGTGACAGTCCCAAGGGCATTGCTGTTAGCTGAGGCTATTGGATTGGAAAGCTGTCTCGAAGTAACATCATATCGCCCCTTGCAGAGGCAAAGATGGCTCTTCTCATGTGGCGGTAAGCGATGGGAAATAGCCGAGCAATGTGCATACGAGACGAAGTGGGCGAAACCTTTGGCGGATCGCAAAACACGCTGCTGCTTGGACTCGCGCAGTTCGCGCAATACCTGTTATCGAAGTAGAGAGACAGAAATATAATATGTGAGTTCGAATAAGTTGGTCTGAGCAGTAACTTGTCCCGATGGAGCTGGAAGTTCTTCATTCGTCTGAAGTTTTAGTTCATGTATTGGACTGAGGCTGTGTGACGACGGAATGACGAGTGACTGACGATTCCCACAGAAGAGTTATTAGTTAACAATGCTTGAGGAAAGAAACATGACGTCCGTCTATTTGGGCTAGTCAGCGCCCAGGTTGGATCCACTGCCTATGCGCGGAGTCCTACGTACTGTGTACGGAGTAAAGGCTAAGAGAAACATATTCATGATCTCCCCAAGGTGTTTCTTGCTTGGTATCTACTACCAGTCTACCACTAGGCCAATGGGAGAGACCGAGGCACTGGAGCACACAGGTCAGTTGACGCCACTATGTACAGAACGTTAGCTGCCATGTACATACTCGGTAGAGTTAATACGGAAAACCACCCTCTGGGCAGCAGCAGCAGCAACAGGGGATGCTGTTGCCTACTTCGTAGCTGCATGGAAGCTTTCAGGCCGCGGGTTCTGGAAGTCTTCCCTAGTCCCCCCCTTCCCCCTCCCCCCCCCCACTAACGTTACACCCTACCGACAGGGCGGGGCGGCATCCCTCCAGTTACAACAGCCAGCATTGTAAGCGCGAATTTACACCGGCTCACCCCTGACCCTTGGGCACAGTCTATACCCGTACCGTACGGATACAGATACCCTCTTAACGACAACAAGAAATGCGCGCACTTCTATATTGACTCATATCTCATCCTTACATGGGCCACAAAGCCTCTCGCTCAAACTAGTAACGACTTCGGGGGATGGGACACAGTCTATCTAGCCTCTATGACCCGAGGATCTATCTATCTTCACTTCCAGTCTTGACTAGCCAGGCATGGCGAGGCTTGCGAACGGGGGCATGCACGTACACAGTAGACTGTAGTATACAATACGACCCAAGGGAACCGGAACCACCGGTTGGCTCAGTGCAGTCATGGGTTCTTTTCCGGCCAAGATGATGCCATGGTACGTATCATGTAGTTACCAACCGCCCCTCATTGAGAAACGCAACGACGCCCAGCTCCTGGAGCGAGAACAGCTTGACAGGCATGTCTAGATTGGCCAATAGGGGGTTGCATCCGGAAAGCCCGCGCCTACGTAGTACTGTGCAACAGTACGTGGGCACCCAAATCACAGTATGCACAATCACGACAGACAGGGATGATGCAAAGGTGCTCGGTCTACCGATACAGAACTCCGTACGGAGTGCGGAGACGGGGAGGTGAATGGCGGCGTGTCTTGATGGCGGATGTTGGATGTCTCGATTGCGGGACGCATCCGATTTGACCAAGTAACTATCGTGCTCCCACGAGCGAGTTTGCCATTCTGGTTGCTCCGTACGGGCGGGTGTGACCCGACCGTCGCGCCGAGTGGGCAAACAGAGAACAGAAAGACGGGCTTGAAGTCCGTCAGGCGACTCGCTTAAAAGCCCTGTTGCATAGTCCCATCCTCCTGCCGCAACTACACACCGCCATAGGTTGCGAGAGAGTTTGGCCAATACATTATTCTCTACATCTACAGTAGTTACCTCGTACGGAGTGAGTACTGTGGTAGTTACGAAATACTTGGTACGGATAGTTATACTTTGTAGATGGATGGAAGCCTGAGGACAAGGGATCCCAGCTGCTGTCCTTCTAGAAGGATTCTAGCGTTTGCTGTTAGCGCGGCCAGTGGAGATGGTCCATGGGTGGACAGTGGACCGTGGACAGCGAGTGGGCTGCCAGGGCTGGCCGCGTTATTTTCCTGGCCGTTGCCCATAACATAACCGCCGACCATGTACGAAGTACTAAGTGAAGTACTTGCAGAGCCTCATACCGTGCCGATACCGATACCGTTCACAGTACTTTGTATCCGTGCTAGGTCATCTGATGGTTGCCGCCGGCCACTCGCCAAGCTCTGCACACCCGTGGAGAAGCGTCGGAAGAGATTTACCAACGTGGTTCGTGACTTCACCCAAGGGCCATGTGGCAGCGACTTCGGCATTTTTCCATTTTCCAGTTTCCTACTTTAGCATGTTTCCCTACATGCCCATCACCTGATGACCGCCACTGGACACACACACGTCGATCTTTTGGGCTCTTTGATATGCATTATTGGCAAGTGCCCGTCAACATGCTTGGTCACTGGTCTCAACTCATTGGGCACCCAATCCTAGCTCGTAGCGTATACGGAGTGAGTGCCAATCAGGTGGTGTCCATGTGGCTGACGTTGCGATGAGCAGAGCAGACAGAGCTTCGGTCAACAGGTTGGGAAACAGCTTGGCGCTCTGAAGATCCCGAGTGCTAACTAACTAAGTAACGTAGGGGTCCTACAGGCCACAGATGATCGTTGATGCATGCATGGATGCGTGGTTGCATGCATACTGCGTACAACGTGGTTGGATGCTTCCTGGGGAGCTCCTTGCCGGCCGCCGCAGAAGAACCTAGTGATTGAGTGTTTGCCTTGAATGCTTGGAATCCGATTGCCTATCTGGCAGATCCAGAGCAATTCGATGCAGTGAACAAAGCAAAAGCAACGTCATCGGAGGCTGTACTGTACGTACTGCGGTAGACCGTTGCTCGTCCGGTATCCGTATAAGCAACTGGACAGCCATCTTCGGCTTCCCCCCTCCAATTGCCATCACCCGTGTGGACCATCACGAACCCCCTGGGCCCTGGTAGTTAACTCTGCCAAGTTTTGCCAGGTCCGTGGGCAATCAGCAGGTTGTCGATTCTCTGATCCCCCTCTCACCCTCCCCAGTCTCACCATGGCTGGGCGAGCCGCGAGATGATGTTATTCGCGAATGTGACGAATGAGGGATGTGGGATGTGGAATGTGGAATGTGGAATGTGGAATGTGGAATGTGCTGGCGAAGCGGTATCGGAGTTGGAGCCAGCGCCAGTGCTAGTTTTAGTTTGGCCATCATTGCACGGCCACAGTGAGTGACACTGCCGCTACTCTGCTCTGCTCTGCTCCCGGGCCAAGCAAGTACCGATGGCACCTGCAGACCAAGTACCGAACATCAGCCACGTCTTCCAAGTTCCAACGTCCCCCCCCGGCCCTAACTTTAGGCAGTTCTTCCTTCTACTTCTACTTCTCCAAGCGTGGCCGAACGGTTGATTCGAACGAGGCGTCATGCCCCCTCTCAAGCACTCGAGCACCGCTCCCAGTTTCATCGGCACTGATCAGTCACCAGTGACGCCTTGACGGGATGCACCGTCCGAGTCTGACATGCGCGATATAAGTCTCCGACTTGGGGCTCGGTACTTTCGTTGCAGATATCACTCACCTTGAAAAGAGTGAGGCGGGAAGGCCTTGGAGCTAACGATGGGCTATTCGCAATGTACAACCTGGAACAAGACAAATACCAGACGCCAGGTACCTGCTTGCTAGAACACGGCCCGCGACGACACAGGACTGTGTACATGCGCAGCGGGTACTGTAGTCTGTAGTCTGTACCCCGAGTCTCTCGAAGCCGATGTCTTGCAAGTTGTAACTTGCCTGCACCTGCTGCGTCCAAGCCTAACCCAACAAAGCTCCCGCGCGATGGACGTAGCACCGCCCCCAGGTGCGTCTCTCTATGCACTCTAGCCTGTCTGACTGGTGCAGGCTCGTTCCCTTCTCCTTCTCTCGTACGCCGGGTAGCTTGGCCCATCGAGTCCTACCAATGCCGGCACGTTGTATCGTCCTAGTCAGTCCTATCACCACACCTCACAGAGCTTAAGAACGGCCTGTCCCTCTCCTCCTCCAACCTTTCTCGCTTCCACATCCAATCTTTCTCTCTCATCGTATCGTTGCCAGCAAACGTCAACCCGCCCCCGCCCTTATTGCGGTTCGTTACGCTTAGTACCAGTCAGTCTCGTACAGAGCTTAGTAGCTTGCCTAGCTGGCAGCGTCTTTCGTCGAACCCTACCCCCCTATCCTCGTCTCATATATCGAACAAACAGCCGCCGTCCGGGGGCAGCATGGCCAAACACCATCGCACAAGCGGGTTGCCCTTGAGGGCCCCAGGCACCAAGAGTAATTGGCAGTCAAAGTGGACTCGATACCGCCCACCGCATCTGAACGGCGACAACTTCGCTTCGGCTCAAGCTGTCGGGTCTGCCACCATGCTTCCCAAGGCGTTAGATGCACTTGGACAAGAGCTCGAGGATCTCGACCTGGGCGAAGTGCAACGCCCAATGACCGACACCGACGAGACGGCATCGTCCGGTAGCCATCGCAGTGATCGCACCCAGCCAGCTTCCCGCTTGGCCAACTACCTCCGAGTAGACCCCCACCATCTTTCCTGCAACAAACTCACTGAAGATGCGCTGGTGGCATTCAATCATGACCGTGATCAGGGGTACCCCAATCTTTGTAGTTGGAACCTCTCCAGGGCCTTCGACGTCGACCACAACGGCCCCGACAACGTCCTCAGCGACAGCATGCTCATGCCGAATGTTGCTCGCAGCCTTGCCCCCACCGAAGCATCGTATGTCCTCGTTCAGCACCCCGAGAGCATGAGACAGCTCAACGAGACTGGCGAAACCATCATGGGGGCCGGGTGCTGCTTCGACGAGACGTCTGCCCCGCAAGCCTTTGACGACCACGACATGTTCGACGATGACAAGTACGATCTTTGTGCTTGATCCCGATCGTGTTTGGTCGTACTCGATGGCGTTGTGGTAACCATGGCGGGTGTGGCTGTGTGTGTTGATGTTTCGCCGGTAGGACAATTGTTAGTCACGGCAAGATGGTAGGGAGGTCACTTGTCCAAGCCCTACCCTGACTTGGAGAGAACGCCTTTTGCGTGCCTGTGCTGGCCATGTAGGATACAGGCTGGGGTTATACTCCCGAGGTGGGCATGATTGCGATGAATGTCTCGGAAACTCAGACCCATGTCTCCCAACATGTATTGACGGCTGGGCCACGTGTAAGTAGGACACAATGACACATGTAGTTAATAGAGATAGAAATCTTGTAGGACATGACACCATGTGCCGTCACCTTCTCCAGAGTCGTTGTTTGTTGCACACCACCACAAGACACGGCAAGAAACCGAGACCGAAACGGCAGCCTCCCCGATGGTCCGGCTCTTGAACTTGTGGTGATCCGTCCGTCCTAGTGTAAATAGGCAGGCTAGGCCGCCCGTGATAATACCGGCAAACACGGGAACGATGGACACGGGAACAATAACAGGGGGTTCGAGTCAAGACACCACCCCGCCCTTTCCTCCACACACAACGTGGTTACCCCAACTTTATGCACTTGCAAGGGTATAGATACTGTGGTTAGGCGCTGGGTATACAACGCCCTACTGTGTAGGCAGTAGTGCGCATCCATAGTGCAACAACATACAATGCAATGGTGACATCGTCACCACCGCCAACAACTCCACATAATTTTTCCGTCCACACCGATGTTTGTGACTTCACCCGCTGGCGTGCTGTGCAACGACGACCGACCATTTAGCCTAATACCGACGGGCCCACGAGCCAGGTCAACCGTCAACCTGCCCCACGCTTGCCGGCCGGCTGTTCCTACCCCTGGCTTGGGGTAATAGGGGCAAATGTGGGGGGAGGGAAAATGCGGAATCGTACCCAAGTTTTTCGTGCGAAATGTCGCTTAGTAGCCGTTGCGAGTCGTGACCTGTCCCACATGTCGTCCGTTGCGTCTTGTGAGAGGACTCGAAATGCGACCCCAGCCGACCCATGGTGGCTCGTTCCTGCATTTTGCCAATTTGGGGAAATGGACGGACCTGGTCAAGAGAGGCGGTGATGATGATTGATATATAGGTAGGGCACCCCCGCGTTCGACGACGGGAGGAAATGCGGTTCGCATCGTCCCTCTTGCGAGTCAGCAGTCAGTCAGTCGCTCAGTCCCGTTACTGGTGAGAGAGTTCGCGATGCATTTCCCTCGGCCCCGAACGGTCGTCCTGCTGCTTCTCAACGGCGCATTGGCACTCGCAGCCGTCGGCGACCCCGAGGCATGCAAGAAGAAGCACTGGACCGCCATCTGGGCGTCTATGCCCCAGCTCACTGAGCCGGCCAATCTGCCGCCTGTACCGTTTGTAAGCAATGAGAGTGGAATCGTCGTTGCCGGCAACACTAGCCCCGAGGGGATTTGTGTTGGGCGGTGGTGGCGTAAGAGTAACGAGAGAGCAAGACCGCTGACCAGCATAGAACGGGTCCGGCGTGGTCTTCCAGAACGCCACCGTCCGTCAGACCGTCAAGGTGACCCTCGAGGCCTCCACCCTCCGTCTGCGCATCTCCAATGTCTTTGGGGGCTCGGACCTCCCCATCACCGCGGCCACCATAGCCCTACCCTTGAACGGATCGGCCGGCACTTCGTCCATCGACACAGCCAGCGTGGTCCCCCTGACCTTCACGGGTGGGAGCCCGGGCTTCACAATCCCCAACGGGGCGCTCGCCGTGTCTGATCCCGTCACGTTCCCCGTCACGGCCGGGTCCATTGTGACCATCTCGCTGTACCTCGCCAACGGGCAGACGACCAACTCCATCACGTCGCACCCCGGCAGCAGGACGACGTCGTACTTTGTCCAGGGTAACGCCGTGAGCAGCGCGGACCTGGCGACCGACGCGACGGTCATGAGCGCGGACCACTGGTACTTCATCTCGGGCATCGAGGCCTACGTCGCGGGGTCGAGCTCGGCGCTCGCCATCGTGGGCGACAGCATCACCGACGGCCGGGGCAGCACGACGAACCAGAACAACCGGTGGCCGGACGCGCTCGTGGCGCGCCTCCAGGCCAGCCCGGCCACGGCTGGCGTCGCCGTGCTCAACCAGGCTGCGGGCGGCAACCGGATCCTGAACGACGGCCTCGGCCCCAACGCCCTCGGCCGCATCGACCGCGACGTGCTCTCGCAGTCCGGGGTGCGCTACGCCATGGTGTTCGAGGGCGTCAACGACCTGGGCTCCGCCGCCGTGGACGCGGCGACGCAGCAGACAATCGGCACGCGCGTCATCGCCGCCCTCGACCAGATCGTCACGCGCCTGCACGCCTTTGGCATCCCCGCCTTCGGCGCCACCATCACGCCCTTTAGCGGCCCGGGCCAGTCCTACTCGGACCCCGAGCGCGAGCGCACGCGGCAGCGCGTCAACACCTGGATCCGCACCAGCGGCCGCTTCGACGCCGTCGTCGACTTTGACGAGCTGGTCCGCAACAAGACCCAGCCCGACCAGCTGGCCAACGAGTACAACAGTGGCGATTACCTGCACTTGAACCCGGCCGGGTACGTTGCCATGGGCGGAGCGGTGGACCTGACACTGTTTGACAAGTTCAAGGATGGCGTGGAGAGCATGACATAGAAGAAGAGAGAGAGAGCAGAAGGGGTACAGCTCTACTTACTACCTAAGGCGTGAGGCTGGCTGAGAGAGATAGGGTGCAGCAGGCAAGGGGGAGAGAGAGAGGAGAGACATTGGGCAGCAACGCAGATGATTGACCATGCCGCACTACATGAATAATAAAGAGGCTCGACCTCCAGTGTCTCACTCATTCTTCGGTGGAATGCGCGCCGAATGAACAGGTGCCGAGTGTTATGATGGGCTGTGAGGTCGTTACGCATAGAATAGAGGGGAGGAGAACGGTAGGCTGAGGTCGGCTCTTGTGGATTAAGGGGGGGAGGGAAGGGGGAGGGAGAACGTCGAAACATCAATGTACTACCAAAGAACCAACAATGACTCATTCTCATACAAAGTCCCCCCCCCCGCAAATCCGAAGCTCGATGGCCTCTCCGTCAATAAACGCCTTTCGCTATGAACGCCGTTGCCTGTCCCTTTTTTTATAACTTCTATTGGCCCATACCGACTCCCAGGCATCCGAGGTAATGATACTAGTATTGCACCGAGCTTATGCCCAGAGGCGACAGGTCCCGTCAGCACCCGAACTAATGCACCAAGGATGTGTGGGATGCCAGTCGAGATCCATGACTCCCAGCTTGTTGACAATTTTGTGGCCCCGCAGCATCTTGACCGGCACAATGGTCGGGTCCTCCATGAGGTCGTTGAAGACCTTGCCGTGGAAGATCTGGATCGTCCCGTCGTCACTGGCATCGGCGAAGAGCGGGAAGCTGCGGTGGAACTTGACAGCCCGGATGGCCTGGGTGTGGAACCGCATCGTCTTGTACGGCCTAGTGCTGAGCTCCAGATCGTGCCATAGGAGACGTCTGTCGTACGAGCCGACGACCAGGTTGTCACCGCCAGGGTGCAAGTCAAATGACGAGATCCAGCGGGCACCGGGCTGAAGCGCCTTGACAAGCTCCTGTTTTTGCAAGTCGTAGCAGCGGATGGATCGCTGCAGAGCGACGAAGAGGAGGGGCTTGGAAGGGTGGAACTGTGCCGTCTGCGCCAATCCCGGCAACTTGCGGAATGGGATCTGGGTGAGGTGCTTGGAGAGTGTGTGGATAGCGACGGAGCTTCGCTGGCCCGACGGCGAAGTGGTACAGAAGAAGTCACCTCGTCTGTGCCACGAGATGGCCTTGACGTCTGCCCGCACGGTCGCCTTCAGGAGGACACCTTGGTCCTCCAGTCGGGTTCCTGGACGAGCCCAAGTGGCCGGAGGATCCTTCCTGGCTCCACTGGCCGTAGTAGCCGCGACCTTACCATTCGTCGCATATCCAAAGCCGGCGTCAATAATGTCGCGACTTGCTTGGTGCAGCTCCTGGGTGAGGTGCGCGGGTACGATCAAGAAGATGTCCTGGCCAACGGCAGCAGAGAGGATGATTGCCTCCTTTCCGGGGCGCCATCGTACGACATCGACAGGCTCGTCACTGCTGAGCTTGATGCTGTCCATCAGATGACCGTTCTCGAGATCCCAGAACTTTACGTATCCGTCATCGCCACCACTTGCGACCCACGTGCCACTGGGGTCAATGGCAACCGAGCGGACTCTGCTGCCGTGGTTGTACTCGACGGCCGTGACTGTCGGGAAAGGCTTGAGCTCCTCGGCTCTTGGCAGCTTCGGTAGAAGTGAGTTGGGGTCAATGTTCACTGCAAGTGAGGTCAGCCATACGGGTCTCCGGTGAGTGATAACGGCTAGCGCTTACGTCTGTTCTTGCGCACGCGTGGCGCGAGGTAGAGGTCCAGGCAACGCTCAAAGCGTTCCTTGACAAAAGTGTCGTAAGCAGGGACCCTCCGGAGAGCGTCGTACTTCGCCGGCATGTACTCCTTCTCCCGCTCCTCGGGATCCAACTCGTTCCAAGCCTTCCTTTCCTCGTCCGTGGGCAGGTACTCCGGAGGAGGGTTGTACGACATGTCGTATCCTGGCGGCGGCACTTTCGGTGCAGCGATGTGCATGACATGGGGCTCCTGGGGCTGCTCGTCGGCCCAGAGGTCATATTGTACGTCCTCCTCCTCCTCCTCCTCTCGGGCGCGTTCCTCGGGCGTCTTGTAGGGCAGGATCCGGCCTTCCCGGATAGCCTTTACGAGCTTCATAATCTTCTTCTGCTCGTGCTTGGAGGGTAAGAAGCGACGCTTCGGTTCAGGGGCAGCTGATATGGGCATGATCTCCTCCTTGTAAGTAGCCCAATCGACGTACTCGGGGTATGGGTCGTAGCCTTCCTCGGGCATCAGATTTGTTTGCACGCGGCGGAGAAGCTCCAATTGGGCGCGGCTCAACTTCATGGGCTGGCCAGTGGCGGGGTCGGTCAAGCCAGTCCATCCTTCGGGTATCTCGATTGTGTCCAGAAGCGCGTCCAGAGCATCGCCAGAAGCAGGTCGCATGATCTTCTTGCCGTCGATGGTGTATCCAATGTGCGGGTACGTGTCTACACTTGTGCGTTAGCCACGACGAAACGCCGCGTGTGTAGAAGCCCGGGGGTGTTTCATACCGTAGAAAGAGAGAGGGATGTCTCCTATGGTGTTTGCTGTCTCCTGTGCATCCGAGTCGTCCGAGTCGTACACGGGGTCGATCTCCTCGTAGACGTAGCGGTCGCCGCCATTTGCGTCGCGCTCTATCCGGTACGAGGGCCCTTTGTCCTCATCCTCGGTGGTGACCTTGCCTCCATCGTCCACCTCCTCCTCCTCGGAGGGTATATCGTCGCTGTGCAAATCGTCTTCCTCGCCATTGACCTCGTCCTCGTCTTCGTCGGCTTCACTGTCCTCCGAGTCGTCGGAGAGGACGCCCTCCAGGACTCCGTCGCCGAACTCGTCGTCGGAAAACGCAGCTTCGTCGACATGCTTCTCGACGGGAGAAGCCTTGCGCTTCAACTGTGATCGCGGTGCCATTTTGCGTCCAGATTGTACCGTGTATCAAGCGATTGATCGTCGAACCAAATTTATGGCTGGAGCTTTCGGAAGCACTGAGAGATCGCGATGTAACGAGTGCCAAAACTTTCGCTGTACAAGTGGGGTCCTTGGCAGAAAACTCGCCAACTTTATCACCGCCTTCCGTTATGAGGCTCCACACTCGACACTGGGGGTTCCGAACCTCTGTAAACAGCATATCCACAGTGGACATGATGGACCTTCAAACCCACGGTCTACGTTGCGTGCACTAGTTTCAATGCTCTTTTCAGCGCTCACGGACGAACAACATCACAAGTTACTCCGTAGTTACTTGATCCAAGTGACACAGTTTACTTGTCCCGAGAGACGGCCAATTGACAAATCTATGTGGTCATCTTGATTGCTGCCGAAGACTGGCGAGACTGCAATCTCGTCGTCACATGTTGACTTCTTGTTTTGCGAAAGTGCCGGTAGTGCTCATCGGCAGAATCCTGTCCACTCACTTCAACTTGAAGTATCCCGGTTGCAGACTCTGGAACACACCGGTCCGGTCATACTTCTTGGAGATTTCAATGAGTCTAGCCTGGCTCTCCGGCCCGTACCCGGCTATCGGATTCTCGGCCTGGTTGGCGTAGTTTTGGTATATGTAAGGATGGCTGACGCCCAGTGCCTTTGTCGCCGCATAAGCCCGTTCGAGTGCCCGCGAGCTGGCAGTCCGCACCACCTCATCTTTGGACTCGTCATCCCACGAAAACGTCCAGTGCGATATGAGCAGCGGTACCGCCGAACCTGCTAACCCAAGCGCGTTCCCGCCTGCCCTAGACATTGCCTTCAACTGGGGTAAGGTGATGATCTGAAACGAGAGTGCTGGAACGATGGTCGTGAAGCCTTGTCTTGTCAGGGGGCTGAACTCTTCGTAGAAGATTTGCAGGATCGCCGAGATGATTTGTTCATCCAGGGTGGACGACAATGTCCAGAATGTCTCTCTGAGGCCGGATGGGTTACTGCCATCCAGCTCCTGGGTGATGTTCGACTGAGTTCTGGTAGCAGTTGCGTCATACAGCAGGCTTGGGATCTCATAGAAGCCATCGAAAACCGCTGGGTGCTCACCAGGGGGCTGAGGCATAGCGTACTCCAAAGAGTTGTACGATATCCAGGTGCCACTTGCGGAATCGTACACGAAAGAGAGGATCAGTACAGCGTTCGGGTCTGCTAACACACCATTCTCGCCGAACTCGACAAAGTTCTGAATCAGAGAGATGTTGACTTGGATTGGCCAAGCCAAAAAGCCACCCCACATGAGCCCCTGAGGGTATGCATAGGCATCGAAGCGAGTCACGATGCCAAAGTTGTTTCCACCTCCACGCAAAGCCCAGAAGAGGTCAGGGTTCGAGATCTCGCTGGCACTGACGATGCGTCCAGAGGCGAGTACCACCTCGTAGTTTGCTATGTTGTCGCAAGCCCAGCCGTAGAGGTTGCTGGAAAAGGAGATACCGCCTATGTCAAACTGTGTGAGTCGGGCTCGGTTGGGAGCACGGGGCGAGCAGGGTACAACTTACCTCCTAGAACCAAGCCCCCAACGCCTACAGAAGCCACTCTACCACCTACCACCGTGACATTCTCGGGCTCCAACTTTGTATACACGTCAAACCAGCGATTGCCGGGCCCAATAGACGCGATTTTTTTGTCCGCGCTCAAGGTGACTTGGTTCAGCCTGGCCAGATCAATGGTCAAACCACCCTCACGGTTTGACGCTCCCGAGAAATGAGCATGTCCACCACTCTTGACCGCGAACTTGCATTGCGTCAGTCGTGCCACCAAGACAGCAGCAGAGACTTCTTCAGCTCGAGAAGGGCGAAAGAGGCATGCCGGCAGGATTTCAGACTGTTGGGCTGACCAGAAACCCGACAGCCAGACGCCGTAATTGCCCTGGTTAGCAGTTGCGACTTTCTCCGTACCGAAAGCCTTGGAGAGTATGGCGCACTGCTCTGTTCAGCATTTGCTCGAAATTCATGCAAACAAGCGAATGCTCACCGCGTCCACGCAACACAGTCTGCCGTTGGTTATGGTGATCCTCGGATCGACCAGCACACCGAAACTGTTGAGTGCAGCGAGAGAATCGAAATCCGCCTCCTCAGTATAGGCCCCGCCTGGGACACTGAGCATAAAAGCGCAAAAAACCACAGGCAGCCTCATGTTGGCAGTTGCAATAGTCAAGGAAGTCGGATCGCTCGAATCGTTGCGCGACACTTGGAGGGTGACTGAGTGAGTACCTTGTATGCCCGCCGATTCGAGCTGACGGCCAACCTGAAGTTCCGAGTCTAGAATTGGCGCAATGTGCGACGAAATATGTTGACATCATCTTCAACCCTAATAAGCGATGATATTTCTCAATTAACTCGCCTCTCGCCTCTCGGGCTGAGTGTCATCAGCCACTCGGGGATCATGACGAATGGCCCAGGGATTTGTCGACTACGGAATCAGTGTGCGCCATGAAAAGTCGGGACCCAAGGCTTCAAGATCTCGACATGAAACAAAGGCTTGTCAGAAGCCCACGTTTCTTGACCGAGATCCTCGAGGCATCGTGCCATCGCTGAAGAGATTTGCCAGTGACAAGGCCATGCTGGCTATCCTGAGGACCTGAGTCCCTTTTCTATACTGCAATCTGCACCAACTGGCCAGGCTTCAAGGGCCGTTTGGATTCCAAGTACTCAACCGCGTCATCCAGGATTCTCATCTCCCATGTCATCTCGTTAGAAAGACTTCGGCCTCGGGTTCGTCTCAGAAACTCTAGAGTCAACGGTTCCAACTTCCCGCACCGAACCTTCAACCCTCACCGTCACCCGTGAATGCGGCACATCAGCCGGGTCAAGTGGGGTATCCGGGAGAATCACCCGGCCGGTGGGGATGTCGATCGATTACGTGCTACCCACAGCCCAAGTCAAGTAGAGCGCCGACATCTTTCTTCTTTCTTTACGTTGGATCACCCTTTTCCTCACCATAGCGCCAAACCTCGAGTCCCAAAATTTCAACGTCATGTCCGCCTTCTCTGTACAGTGACCCAGACTTCTCACACATCCGCCATCCCGATTCCCCGGGACCCGGGTCTCGTCGTGCCGATATGCTAACCTCCAACCACTGCAGCGCCTCGTCCGCTTCCTTGCCAAGGACGGCAGGGTATACTATGGCGACGCCATCCTCCCTCAGGGGGTCACGGATGTTGCCCAGACGAAACAGGCCCGTATCGTCACTGGCGACATCTTTGGCAAACACGAGGTGACGGACCAAGTCGCCGATGTCCGCCTTCTCCTCGCACCGCTCGCGCTGGAGGATGTCAAGACGGTCCGATGTCTTGGCCTGAACTATGAGAAGCATGCGATCGAGGTAGTCCATTGAGTCTGATAAGCGCGGTCAAGGACTGTTCTATGATGCTAATCCGTCCCGCAGTCCAAGCTGCCTATTCCCAAGTTCCCGGTCTTGTTTGTAAGCGATTCTCTCTCAAAAGACACCATATTGCAGAATTTCACTTTCAGAACCGCTGATCTTTCCAAACAGTACAAGCCCGCCACCGCTCTGACAGGTCCCACGGAACCTATCCCTGTGCATCAGATGGCCCAGGAGGCGCTCGGGCTCGACTACGAGTGCGAGCTCGTCGCCGTCATTGGCAAGCGCTGTGCAGACGTCCCCGAGTCCGAGGCCCTGAAGTACGTCTTGGGCTACGCCATCGGGAACGACGTGTCTCATCGGGAGTGGCAGATTACCCGAGGCGGCAGCCAGTGGTCTCTCGGTAAGGGCTTCGACGGATGGGCTCCGTACGGGCCTGGTATCGTCTCGAGCGACTTGATCAAGGACCCTCAGACCTTGAAGATTTCGACCAAGCTCAACGGAGTGACCGTTCAGGTAAGTAGTATACAGAAGAAGGGGCTGCGGTTCCTGTTTCGCGTGGCTGACTCGGCATCCAGGAGAGCAACACAGCCGACATGATCTTCAGCGTCAAGAAGACCATTGCCTTCCTGAGCAGGGGCACTACCTTGTTGCCCGGAGACGTCATCTTCACAGGTACCCCATCCGGCGTTGGCATGGGCCGGAACCCTAAGCTTTGGTTGAAGGATGGTGATGTTGTCGAGGTTGGACTCGAGGGTGTCGGCACATGCATCAACAAAGTCGAGTTTGCCAAGGAGACCTCGAAGCTCTAAGTAGAGAAGTGCAGCTAGACGTGGCGTGGCCTCCAACCAAGACATCTGACAACAAACGTTAATCGAAAGTCAACCAGCCCTCTCAGAGGCGAGGCGGCTACTATGTCGTGGTAACGTCAAAGTCCCTTCTTTCTTGTGCACGTTTCATTTTGCTTCTGCCTCTACTGCCATTCGTTTGGTTGAAACGATGATTGGCCCCCTTTGCAGAACGGCAGCCCTGAAGGCGATCTCGTTGTGCGCAAGGGCTATAGTTATATAGGCTATACCTCCCAGGCTCCCACCGATCCCTCAACCCAGCGCAGGCAAAACAAACCGAACGAGAAACAAGAGGAAATAGAGAAATTTCCTTCGAACCACTTTGCACATGGCCTCCAGAATTGCCAACAGCCCCCCTTGTGGCTGGAATTCCGCCGTTGACCATGTGTCGCGCTCAGCTCCGGCGGCACCAACAAAACGCTCCGCCACGATGCCCATCCATCGTCCATCATCCATCATCCACCCCTCCACAGCCTCCAACGCTTGGCATTCCCACAACGTCCACGATCGGCTGCGCCCTCGGCTGACATGTGCAGGACAACTAGCGAGACGACTCGGTGATTGGCCCGCGGCAGCCAAACTGTTTGCCATCCTCCGGTCAACCTACTGGGCAAGGCACAGACAGATGCGCACGTCTCGCCCAACACCAACGCCAACCCGGACGCTCGGTGAGCAGGGCTGATGCAGTTGGTCGACACCGTCACATAACTCCCCCGTATCCGTACGCAGAAGCAAGAAGCAAGATGCACCAGCCATAGGTCCCGCCGCCCGCCCGCGTGCCATTGGTTGCGTGGGCTGGCTAGAGGCTGAGGCCGATGGGCATTGTCACGTCTCGGGTGCGGAGAATGCCCTGCACTGCTGCACGACTACGGGACCGTACACAAGGGCTATGGCTCGGCGTTCTAAACTGATGACCGAAAGGCACCATACCCAAGTAGTTGGAATGGATATAACCTTCATGTTACCATTCTCATACGCGACCTGGGTCATTTTCAGCCAAACTCGCTGCTCAAGATCCGGATTGTGGACCCACGATACAGACCAAGTACCTGTTCTGTCGTTTTAAAAAGTACCAGTGCCCATGTTACTTGTCGAACGAGCGCCCTCCACAGCGGAGGAGTTTTACGATGCATCGAGCGAGCTAGGGGTTGCAGAAGAGGCGGAGGCGCCAAAGTGGTGTATCAAACGGAAAGCTTTGGCATCGACAAATTTCGTCCTCCCAACTATCAAGTGTGATCTCACGGTCGATACAGCCAAAAGCCAAGTCGACTGGACACAAGTCGGGGTACCAGAAGGGTTGAGAGACGTGGAGAACATCGAGTCACATATCCTTGCGCAACTCGTCCCCCAGTCCATCGACAACGTCAAAGCACGCATCGCCGAGGAGGAAGAGCGCAGGCGGGCAGAAGTGGCAGCCGAGAGGCTTCGGGAAGAACAGGCTGCCAGAGAAGCAAGCGAGAAAGGCAAGGGCGCCGCCGAGGCCGCATCGACGACGAAGAGGGATGACGGCTCCGACGTAGACGATACGACACCGACGGCCCGTAGGCCGATGGCCGGCCCCGTCTCGGTCAATTTCGCAGGCACGACTCTGACGATGGATTCTCATGGAATGCTACGGCCGACACCTGCCGCGAAACCAAAGAAGCGATCGTTCATGGGCCTCTTTCGTCGGCTGAATAACACCGAAAGGGGCGAGTCCAGCGCGATGGGCGCTTCTAGGAACAGATCAGCCTCTTCGTCATATGTTGATCTTGACGGGCTTGTCGAGAAACAGCAGCACGCCTTTGACGCCCTCCAGAAGCAAGATACAGCTATCGGTGGGGGCAGCACCACCTCTTTTGCCAGCGAGGAGCCCATGTAAGTCCGCATATTGCTTGTCGTTCAGCCCGATGCTGATATCGCCACGCAGCGAGTGCGTCTCCTGTCTGGACGACTTCTCCCCCAAAGACATGGTCAAGGTACCCTGCCACAGCTACTGCCACGACTGTTTCAGCCGTCTCATCGCGGCGGCGTGCGAGAACGAACAGCAGTGGCCGCCCAAGTGCTGCCTGGGCGCCATCCCCGACCTCACCATACTGGCAAGCACCGACGCAGAGCTCCGGGAACGATACCGCGCGCGAGCCGAGGAGTGGAACATCCCCCTCAGCGACCGCGTGTACTGCAGCCAGGCCAGCTGCAGCCTGTGGGTCCGACCCGACCAGATCAACCGCTCCCTCAACGTCGCCCGCTGCGCAGAAGGCCACGGCACTTGCGTCTTCTGCCGCGGTCCGCAGCACGACGGAAACACTTGCCCGCAGGACCGCGAACTGTTGCGGACCGAGGAGCTGGCCGATGAAGAGGGGTGGAAACGCTGCTACAGCTGCCATGCCTACGTCGAGCACCGCGATGCATGCCAGCACATGACGTGCCGTTGCGGCGCCGAGTTCTGCTACGTCTGCTCGGCGCGTTGGCGCAGGTGCAAGTGCACGATGCAGCAGCTGGAGGCGGTCAAGGCCGCGGCCGCGGCGCGGCGCCAGGTGCGCGAGACTCGGCAGGCGAAGGAGGACTTGGAGATTGCCGAGGCCATCCGATTAGTCGAGGAGTTCGAGCGCGAAGTGGCGCTCAAGATCGAGCTGTTACGACGGGAGCAGGAACGAATCGAGGAGGAGCAAAGACGACAGGAGCTCGAAGAACGTATCCTGGTCGAGGAAGCGCGGAGGAGAGCCGTGGCCGTCAAGTTCCGAGAGCTCCGGGAGACACTTGGGAAGCTGCACAGTCATCAAACGGCTCGAGTTCTCCTCGACCTGCACAAGGAGGAAACAGCCCTGCAAGACAATGCGACATTCGTCATGGAAGAGCTGCGCGAGAAGCACAGGGAGGAGCAAGAAACACGCGCCGCGGAGACAGACGCCAAATTGGCCGAACACGAGGGCGCTCTGCACAGCGAGTACACTGCCCGTGTGGAAGTGGAACGTCGAATCGAGGCCGAGTATCTTGGCCGACTGGCTCTATACTATACGGGCTGGCAGAACTGCGAGCAAAAGGTCGATGCCGCCATATATGAGTTCAAAAACAAAATGGACCAAGGTTTCCAGGTCTGGAAGAAGTGGCGGAGGCAGGAGATGGAGACGTATCGGTACCAGATGGCAAAGGAGAAGGCGATCCACCTCGAGCTGATGAAGGATTCCGAGCGCAGGCTGGCCGACCTGGCGACCAGCGACGAAGAAGCCTTCGAGGCGAAAAAGTCGGGGCAGATGAGATGGGTAGATGCCGTCATCGACGAGCGTGAGAGAATGCTATCCGACTCTGAGACTGAGGAGATCGAAAAGGGAGACGGCGTCAAGGCCTGGTTCGAGGAGGAAGACCACCTCGACAACGCTCCGTGCGAGAACTTGACCGACGATTGGATTCATGGAGCATGGGCCTAGGTAGTTCACCCACCATTGCGGCTCGACAACGACAACGTCTGTGGCAGAGAAGCATGTACAAGTCAAAAGTTCCACGAGGTAGAGCAGTAGACTGGATTCACGGGACAAAACAAGGCTTCGTAGCATGCTGCAGACAATCAGCCCTAAATCATCCAATAGTCACAGCCCTTTCCCGTACTTGGCTACAGTACATGGCAGCAAGGCCTTCACTGCTAGTAATAGGCCCTACTCTCACTCCTGTACTCATCTTGAGTCCCGGGAAAGGCACCAACAGGAGCGGATCTGGCGGCTTTCCCCTCGTTGTCGTCGTCGGAGCTCTGTGGATCGTGATCAAACTCATCCGCCCTGTCCGGAGGAGCACGCATGGCTTCGAGGGATGATTTGCTGATCTCTGGCTGATGGTAGGGCTTCAGGGTATGAATCTCGCGACCAGAGGGCAGCCCAGATAACAAGGTGGCGATTGCCGGAACCGCCTGGGTCATCATCTTTACAGGACATATCAGTATATATATAGTCCAAAGTATGGGGGTGGTCTGTCTCGGTTTAATGAACTCACTGTATCGTTCATCTTTGTCCATTTGGCCTCGAGCATCTCGAGGACGCGTGTTTCCTCAAACTTGCCCGCATCGGCTCCCCAACCCGCCCCCCTTTCGACTTTCTTGTCTTCTCTCTTGTCGGACCAATCTTTCTTCATGCGGCTGAAGCTCAGCCCCTTCTTCGCTTCCCTCGGCTCGATACCAAGCTCCTGGAGGCCACACTGCAGCCAGCCCAGAGCAGTGCCCGTCTGTCCTGACAACTCTGCGTCTATGCCAAAGAACCGGCAGGCCCTGGCACGGCACGTGCTCCGCAGATCGTCTATGTAGCGGACCAGACTGTCGTTGAGCTTCGGAGTCCCCTTTGTTGTTGACTTGACCAGGGCTGATGCCTGGGTCGCGTGGTCGGCTGCTGCAAGACAGAGACGGGCAAAGAGATGAGCCCTGACCTTGGGGATCTCTGGTGCCCTGAACATCCACTGCGTATCGTTCTGGTTGCGGTCCTGCGCTACTATGGCAGGATAGGGGTCATCCTTGAGAACGGCAAGGAGCGTGGCCTCTGCCAGTGCCAGCGACGACATGGCGCGGGTCGTCGTCGCCGAGATATCTGCGCACGGTGGGCTGGTGGCCAAGCTCTCTGCCCGGCGTGCCAGGTAGTCATGGACAGATGCTGCATCGAGGAGGTGTTTGGTGGCAGTGGAGATGGCGGTTGTTCGCGCCTGGGTCCCGACAGGCACCCCGGAGGTAACATACAACGGATGCAATGCTGCACGTGCGAGCAGGGTGTGCGCATAGCCCAGGGTGGACAGAGTGAAGAACACTTCGTATTCCAGAGACTGCACCTTCACCCTGGCCGTCTCCCTGCCAGGCACAAGGTGATCGGACAGCGTCGGCCTCCATTCGATGGCAGGGGTGGACACCGGGTTGACGCCAATGTTTCCGCCGTGAAGCAAGCGGCGGCCGAGACCTGCATCGACAGCAAACAGGTACGGAAGATAGCTGTTGAGACATGTGACTATCGAGGGCAGATTGGCGGGCTGGGAACTCGGGGGGAAACGCTTGTGCTTCTTCAAGGCATCCCTGACAACCCCGCGATGGGTGCTAGCGTTGAGGGGCAGCGAGGGGTGCGTGTCTGAGGTGAAGGCGCTCGAGTACGCAAACGAGGATGTTGTGGGCAGCTCAAAGGGGAACGGCATGATGTCGGGTCTTACTAAACAGTGGTAGCAATGGCAAATCCTGCAAAGTGGTGTTGATAACGTACGTAACAAAAGTCAGAACAACAACATGATGTCTATCCCGAGACTGAGCGCCATGATGGTTGGTCGGCTTGGCATTGTCTCGTGCTCTTGCTCAAGTTTTAACAAGATGGCTCTTTCCTCTGCCAGCCTGAGCCAAGCCATGATCAAAGCCCCTGATAAAGCGGGTCTGAGAGTGAGAGCCCGTTGCCACAGCGCACCGCCATCCAACGTATCCGATAAGCCACAGTGGAGGGTCCCGCCTTACTACACAGTATGTGAATGATACGGATACTTCGTAGTGACACCGAGTCACTGACAACACCCCGTACAAGTTACATAAGTTAGTACCCTACAAATCTACCCGTTCCCTCCCGTCGACCTCAAGGCCCGGTCCTTTGGAAGCTCGCGTAATAATTCTTTTACCGAGGACACGGTCTTGTTGAAAACGATTAGAAATTTAGAGCTTGCTCGAAAAGACTTGAATTAGGTGGACGGGATACCTTTCCGAGTCAAGTAAGCCTTAGTAAGGAAGGCAGGCACATGGTATTTTTACGGCTTTAAACTTGTTAACATATGAGTCTCCTCATGTACACAGCCTCTTATCAGTGACTCTACGGAACTTTAGTTCGCTCATCACTGCTACGTAACCTCGTTACCAAAGGTAAGGACGTAAAGTATTTGAGATTCATTATAGCTATCATGGCTAGAATCCCACCTACACGTCTATATTGTACTGTTCTATCCGAGTAAGTTCAAGTAGCCTATTCGGGTGTCTTGTATATCAAGCATCAACTTTCGCCACGTTACGTGGCCTTGTCTAGAGACAAGACATCGTCCCTGACGAATTCTACTTATAAGAAATGAGTGCCTTGACGTTCTTTAATACAAAAATTCCGCATCGAGCCATAGGAAACTTGAAGGGTGTTACCTTTACCCTGGAGGGAGGTTCCTCCTCTGTCGCGGATGACAAATCGATACTTCTACTAAAACAACTTCTCAGATGCAAGCTGTAGTCATTAACATTACTGACCAAAACCATCAGTAATGAGAGAAATAGTGAGATGAACAGCAAGACAATCACTAGAATCAAGAATGGACCGATTAACCAGGTAACGGGATGGATGATCACGAATCACGACATCGACATATCGAAGCACAACCAACTTGGTGACATTTTATCCCTTGGGAAACTGAGTGTGATTCTAAACAATCCATGGCCGCTAGAAAAAGAAAAGAAGAGCTGTTTGTGATGGCAGTGCGGTGTACCGTGTCCATCTCAGACAACCTCGATGGCCAAGGGGGATTCCATTTGATGGCCGCCTCTTCTTCTGTCCGCTGTTGACCGCATGTGTAGCACTTCTTCCAATCAGAGCGTAGGATGATCCAGGAGGCGCAGTGGGTACATTGGCGCGCGAAGCAGTCCCTGGCCGTCTTTCCTTCGATGTAGGTGAGGGAGTTGTCGTAGCAGCGGAACATGCCAGCCCATCGGACGTTGATGCCGTTTGTGACCAAGGCAGCCACCTTGATGCGATTGGCAAAGTCGATGACCTCGCGCACGGTGGCGTCCGGCACAGTGTCTTCCAGTGGGATCGGTCCAAGGAGCTCAATGGTTTTGCGAGCCACCGTGTCGTACTCGGGGACTTTGGAACCCCAGCGCCAGTTCGTCGCGTAGCGAACAAACGTCTCCGACGTCAAGGTGAATTTGCCCTGGACCGATCCGTAGCCTGAAATGACACTGGCAAGGTTTTGCCAAACACACGAGACTTGAGGACCGAGTCTGGGGTCGCGGAAGCAGACGTAGTTGAAGAGATTCATCTGATTGAGCGCCGGGATCAGCTGCTCGACAAAGTCATCGTAGGGAGCCAGCGTCTTGCGGATGGAGAGCTCGGCAGCCTCCGCGTTGCTCGCACCCCGCGCGCCCTCCAGCGCCTTGTGCGTGAGCTCGGCGGCGTACGTCGAAGTGGACATGTTGGCGTTGATGCCAGGAGAAAGCAGGGGGTTGGTGAAGCCGCATGCGTCGCCAATGGCGAGCCAGCCTGGACCAGAGACAACGGGGGATTGATATGTCAGAGTCTTGCGAACGAACCAGGTCGTGCCTGGGCCGTAGAGGTTCTCGATGAGCTCAAACTTGGACATGAACTCGGCGATGAGAGGATACTTTTGCACAAAGTAGTTGAACTTGCGCTCGGCCTCGGTGGATCCATACATGGACATATCCTCGGGGTACTTCACATCATTGCGTGCAGCAACGCCGATGCTCGTGACCCATCTGAACTTGAGTCCAAACATTTTGGCGAGTTCCGCCGTACTTGGGATCTGGTCCCCGGGGACTCCAGCCTCGGCACAGTCGAGCAAGTAGGTAAGCATGTCCATTAGGTTGGAAACTGGGTTGTCCTGCCATGAGAGCAGACGGATCACCCAGAACCATCCTTCCGGAAAGCAGAGGTGGTTCGTATGAGATCCTTCGTACGAGCGGAACGGCATATCGCTCTCGTCATCTGGGCAAGTGAAATAAGCCCAGAAGGCGTCATAGTTCCAGCCGTCGAAACGGCGAAGAGAAGCGTGCTTCGAGGTCAACTGACGGAACCGGCCTGTCGCGTCAACCAAGAGCGAAGTGTCAATGGTCGCCGCATGTTTACCGCCAACCTTGCCCTCTGCCACCTCGATCTTGCTGTTCTGGACACCACCTTGGACCTTGGAGGCAACAAAGTCTACTGCGCTTCCATGGTACACATTTACGCCACTCCGCTGGGCAAGGAGTGTGAACAGAAGCTCGCTAATGGGGCGCTCGAGCTGATAACCGCTCAGATATATGCCCGGCGTGCCGAGGATGAGAAAATCGGTGTACTCTCCCAGTTTCTCCCGGTCGAGAAAGTAAAAGCAGAGCCCGTCCTTGACCCCGAAGATACGCAAGAGATACTCGGCGGTAAGACCGTGCATTTTGCACCACATGGCAAAGAGGGGGAGTGTGCTCTCGCCAATTTTGTATCCAGGCTTGGCATTCTTCTCGATGACTGATATCTTGAGGTTGCCGGGCTTGTGCTTGGCTGAATGAATGGCATAAATAAGGCCGTGGATGCCACCGCCGGCAATGACAACGTCGGACTCATTGGGAATATCCGGACCAGCTGCGTTGTTGCTATTGAGGATTTGAGCATCACTCAGACTGGATGCTGCAGCCCGCTGGGCAAAGGTATGCTTTGGAGTGGGTGCTGTGGTAGACATGGCCATACGAAGTGAATTCCGAAGTAGGGACGAAAGGGCTGGTGGAGTGGAGGGGTGAGAGGCTGCAAGGTCTTGCAACTGCTTGAGTCTTTTCTGGAAGGGGCAGGCGTTACAAAAACTATAGAAACAGTCAGGGTCAAGTTCGGCATGCACGCTAAGACAACCGTCACTTACACGATCCTCCTCTCGTCAACGATGATAAGTGCGATCCACCAGATGAACCTAACCGAATCGTAGATATGGACGAATCCCCACGTTCTAGCTGAATATAGTAATCGCTTCTCCCGCAAACCGGCGACTTCACAGACGTATGATGTGTATGTTTCGCTCTGGCGCTAGAGTCCTGTTGGACATATGCAAATGACTCGGGGTATCGAACTCTGTTCTCCCATGCTTGGGTTTCCACTACTGCAAGGAGTGCAAGGGGTGCAGTAGGACCCAAGACCCTGCAGTAGGACCAAAGACCCTGCTTCCTTCTCAGATGCGCTGGCAGCACCGGACCAATAGGATTCGTACTAAAACCCCTGCTACGGCGCGTATCAAGTTCCCGTATAACTAACTTCGTGATACTTTGACCAGGCCAGAAAAGAGGTACATCGAAAGTGGAATCAGAGCAGTGCCATATGTGGCATGTAGACCCGTCAAAGTGACGAATCTGGGAAACCTAGGCAATTCAGCACGGTAAGTTTGAACCGATACGAATGCGAATAAGTGGGCAGGCAGTATAGGCTGCTTACCGCGGCAGCAGAGGAATCTGAAGGATCCTATCATCCTGAAAATGGGTCGAGTTGTGTCAGCGGCGGCCCATAGTGAAGTCATCGTGGATCTGCACACGAATACCAACCGTGGCCGGTTACCGCCTTGGGATATCTTACTGTATACATGTTGTCATCTCGATCTTCACCGTCTTGACCGAGCTGGCCATCGCAATAATATTCAAACTCTCCTGGCGACCATTGGAAACAACGGAAAACGATCGATGGCATGTGTTCTAGCGACAAATCAAACTGCAGCTTCTCCGAACACGCGGTAGATGTCTCTTAGGCTGGCTGAGTCAACGGAGCCGCGCGATACACATTCTGCTAGGGAAAATTTACGTGTGATCTTATAGTAGGTAAAAATATCTACAGCTAGCTGGATCCTCGAACCTGTAGATACCGGTACATGCGTGATACCTCCCATCTAGTGAAACTCCGCTGTATACCTTTTATGCAACCAATCGAGGGACGTCATCTTGTCATTCCAGTCGCCAATCATATTTGGCTTCCACTTTCCTGGCGTCTCGCAGCCCGGCAGCGTGTCGATGACAACGTCCGCGTCCGGCTGGCAAAAGTACACGAGGGTGTACCTGTCGACCACGTTGGCTTTGGGGTCGTAACCTTCTTGCATCATGATCTCGCGGGGCGCGGTGACACGGTGCAGCGAGCTCTTCCAGCGGCCGTTGGTCTGGCGCTCGAGCATGTCGCCCACGTTGAGGATGATGGTCCCGCGCTTCGGGACGATGGGCTTGTAGACCTCGCCGTCAAACACCTCGAGGCCGCCTACTTCGCCCTGGAATAGCAGCGTCAGGCTGCCGTAATCCGAGTGTGCGTTCAGCCGGTGCTGTTTCCCCGAGCGTAGCGGCTCCACGGCCATGTTGGGATAGTGCATGAGACTGATGTGAGCGTCGTTCTTCGACTCTCGCCTGCAAAGCTCGTTCTTATCCTCGAGATTCAGTGCCTCGGCGAGGATCCGGAGCAGGCTCTGCGCGAGCTTTGCGCACGCGACGAACCAGCGTTCGTGGAATTCGCGGAAGCCAGGCAAGTCTTCCTCGGGAATCCAGTTGTTGGGAACCAATCCACTTTCGGGGAAACCATTACCCAATTCAAATGTCTCCTTGATTTCCGGGGCGGTGATCTTCGTCTTATCGATCTCGTCGCCGTCAAAGAGCAACTGGACCGTGTGCCCGACGCCCTGGGGGGGCATAGCCGCGATGACTATAGGGCGTTTTGTACGCTGGGTGCTTGGCCTTCATCTTCACGTCAAGTGGAAGAGCAAATAGGCGTCGCGACTGTTCTTTGATTTAGTGAAAATGACCAGGCATGATGGGTAACGAGTTAATTGCCCTTGCCGTGACTTACCCATTGAAACGCCTCGTCCACCATTTCTTGGGGAATACTAGCGTTGGACAAGTATACGAACCCGTATGTTTGGAAGCCTTTGTCGAGCTCGGCCAGCCATTTCACGCGTTCCGCTGGGGGTCCTTCCAGGCCTGCAAAGTCGATCACTGGCATGTCAAATGGAATTTCGACAGACGCAGCCTCAGCCTCCTTGGAGGTGGCTTTGGAGTATCCCATGATGAGGCTGTGTGGATAGTCGCAATCGGAATTATGAGAAGATCGGGTAAGTGGCTATTGTCTGTGAAGACGTCCAATAAGTCGTGCTTGTTGGTGTGAATCACTGCGTCTGTTTACATAAGTATGTCCCTATAACCCCTATTTGCAATAGAGCTACGGAATATACGGGAGAGGAAGCACGTCATTTTCTGACATATGCCATGTAACCGGACCACGCGGAACGCGTAGTGATACTGGAGATGGGGAACCATGACGTGGCATTAGAACGCTATAGGATTGACACTGATACTACAGTACACCCACCCATGACTCGGAGCATTCGCAATCGGGAGCCGCAGAGCTACTACGTACTAAAGAGCGGTACGAACCTTATTTCTTTACGGCAATCCAACCCGCACGGGATGGACGGGTCAGGGGGTCATGTACTGGGGGGTGTCACCTAGTGGCCCCACTCCTCCCCTGTTACTTCGTAGAAAAGCTGAGACACACGTCCACGGTCCATGGATAACTAGTTAACTAACTTAGTCAACTAGTTAGGCCGTAGCGCAACAGCAACCACCTCCGTGCCGTATTGACCAATCCCGTCAAGTCACTTCTTGGCTAGATTGGGTTGATCTATTGCGGCATTAGCTACATAGTAACGTACTTCACAGCCCCCGGAAAAGAGGCCGGCTCAGCGGGGCACCGCCTACCCACCCCACTACCCCGTATATCTACAGGCTGGGAGGTAAGCTAGAACTTCTTGATCAAACGATACAAGGTTCGTCGTTATCTTGATCACATGCGAGTCAGTGCATATCAGCTCGGATCCAAGTGGCGGCATTTACGTCCATGTAGCAGGTACTTGGCGTGAGCGGACTCTGTGCGACGTACGATCTCAGTGGGCTGTCATAACTTGCCTGTTCTCTGGTTGAGGCAGTCTATCCTTCAGTTTCCAAGTGCCGAAATGCCGAAGTGCCGAAGTGCCGCAAGAGTTCATCCAAGATCCTACAGATCATAAAATGTGTGTTCAACCTCTCTAGCTGCAGGTCTGTTAGGCCTAAGCGAACCCGAGCAAATGCAGTATACTTCGTGTGGAACCTGTATACTGTACCTAGCGTAAAATAGCAACACGGCTATTTACGACGACGCTAAATCCGAGGCCACATAGTGAGGCATTTTAACTATGCCGTTTTTTCCCTCCTCGTGTAGCTAGCTGGCTACGATAAGCCGCACAGGTATGTCAAGCTCGGTTGAGGACTTGGTACTTTTGAATCTGAGAACAATAGGAATCTGTCTATTTTGATGCTTTGAAAGGATACAGTGCTGAGGCAGACTACATTGAAGTTTGCAGTTTTATCATGAATGTAGGGCTTTCATTCCAAACAAGGTGGTAAAAGAAGTGGCGGTCGATGAAGGATGCTCTCGTAGCAGGTTTGCCGTTTTGGGTTAAGACTGGGCGTGTAATATACCGTGTCTGTCAACCAATCAAACGGCTCCAAGTCATCTACAAAGTACATAACGTCGGAAGATGATACCAACATCGGTGTATGATACTGTGTTTAGCTTGGAGATGAATGCCACTCCATTTTCCAAGAAACCCACTTCCCTATTCAGCGGCCACGATAGTACACAACAGGTAAAATGTGTATTAAAAGCACTTCTTTCTTGTGAGTCCGCCCGAGTCCCTCATGCGAGGTCCTCATTGGATTTTACATCCTACCAGAAGTCCTTCATCATCCTCTTCCTCCTCCTCCTTCTAGTCATCATCATCAGCATCAGCATCCTATTGAATATTCAGCTTCAGGTTCGGATCACTCTGACAATTTGTTACAATGTACGACAAAGTAGCAACGACATCAGATGAATCCGATGAACGTCTCCTAAACTCATTTAGCGATGGATCACCAGAACCTGAGTCCATTGCGGAGTGGGCGGACCGAAAGCCACGCTACCGCTCCAGTCGCTGGATCATCCCTCTGCTCGCTGGAGCGATCATCCTCGCTCTTGCGACAGCCACAATCGTGCAGTCCGTCCAACTCTCAAGACACCATCCCGCCACCATCACCGGCGCCGAGCCCGGGCAATCCGGACGCTGTGGGTTCAACGCGACGGAGGCGATTGCCCGCGGTTGCGTCTTCGACTACATGAACTTCAGCTGGCAGCCGCTTGAGTGCTACGATCCCGAGCTCGACAAGAAACACTCGGAGATGATGAGGATGGAGCGGCCGGTCCAGTGGTGGGCAGACGCCAACCTCACGATGCCCCTGCCGGACGACGCGGACGTCCTCAAGATGTACACAGAGGTCTGGGTGGAGCGCAGGTATCACTACAAGCACTGCATGTACGGATGGGAGAGTTTACACTTGAGCTACGATGATGGACGCCCAATCCCCGACTTGATGACCCACCATCACTCGTTACATTGTGCCATGATCTTGGACAAGGCTATCAGGGAAGACAACGGTACTGAGTTGTTGATTGAACACGCGCTCACCTGGTACTCGGCGTGTGTCTGGCCTAAATCTTAGCATTTGATCTTGGGAATCTAAGTTTAACGAGCTCGTTGATGGTGTGGGAGGCAATAAATCACCGGAAAGCTAAATCCGTGTTTGTGAGTGACAAAATGTCAAGCAGTGGTACGGATTAGTTTTCTCTTTGCTCTTTAGCTACGTACGAATTAGTTTGTCCTACACACATGTCAAATGTTTGCTGCAAACTCTGAATGAATCCCTTTCCCTGTATCACTTTTGGTCACATTCAGCAATTCTGGTAACCGTACTGACAGAATGAAGTCCATCCAGAGAGCTCTCATGTTCGCGCAGGCATCTCCTTGTTTGTAACGGGCTCCTACCCCAACAGACCAAAGGTAGTAAGTAAATTTAGCTGAGCTCTCTCAGAGTCCCCACTATGGTACCATGAAAAACACCCAGACTCCAGAGAACGATGTGACTTGTCTCGACGGTTTCGTACCCAATCAACAACATCCCACCGCCGCCCTATTACATTTAAATCCGATGGACTTCCGCGGACAACGGAACGGCAATCGTAGCGATTAGTGAGCATAACTAGCGGGTCCAGCCTATCTATCCACTGTTCTACCTGAGTCGTATGGCTCTTGAGAGAGTAAAAGGACAAAGGGCGGGCTGACGTGTACACTGGAGTAAATCCACCACGATAGCGGCGGCTATACGGCTGAAGTTGTTACTGGCACGAGCTATAGGACAAGTGGAGTTACAACGTCTAATTCGTCAGCACCGGAATACGTATCGGCATATTTTAGACTCCATGATGCCACGGAAGCCAAAGGGTGAATGAGTCAGGGCTATGTATCTGATGACGTCCCAATGTAGAGTTCTACGTAAGAGAGCCGAGTCATGGCTATGCATGCAGGCGCTCACGCTCACTAAAGTATCACATCCGAGATAGGTAGGTGGACAGTCCCAGATAGGCAAATCCTATTCATCCAAGGTGAATGTATATGATACTTTGTAATATTCTACTACATACATGTAGACGCGCAAGTAGAAGCGGGGTATATCGTACGCAGTCCTGTGATGTGATGGAATTAATGGCTGCATTGCAACATGACCTTTTTGGATGCTGTCCTTGTAACGATAATGGCGGTAAGAACTCATCTGACAAGTTCTGCAGGACAAGTCTATATATATATTATAAGCCGTTTGTCAACCTTAATCCTGTTCTGCACAACTCATTCCACACAACAGTATCAACCGAACAAACCATAATCAAAAACTCATCAGTTCTCCCCCCAAACAAACCATCATCATGAAGCTCTCTTCCGCTACCGTCATGGCCATCCTGGCTTACACTTCTTTGGCCTTACCTGCACCCACGGCAGAGAAGCTCGATGTTTCCGGAAAGCTTGACGCTCGCGACTTTGGCAAGGCCGACGTGGGCAAGGCTGATGTTGCTAGAGCTGTTGGCAAGGCAGACGTTGGAAAGGCCGACGTTGCTCGATCTGTCGGCAAGGCAGATGTTGGCAAAGCTGATGTTGCTCGATCAGTCGGCAAGGCAGATGTTGGCAAGGCTGATGTTGCTCGATCAGTCGGCAAGGCAGATGTTGGCAAGGCTGATGTTGCTCGATCATTCGGCAAGGCAGACGTTGGAAAGGCCGATGTTGCTAGATCAGTTGGCAAGGCAGATGTTGGCAAGGCAGATGTCGCTAGATCAGTTGGCAAGGCAGATGTCGGCAAGGCAGATGTTGCTAGATCTGTTGGAAAGGCCGACGTCGGAAAGGCCGATGTTGCTAGAGCCGTCGGCAAGGCAGATATCGGCAAGGCAGATGTTGCTAGATCTGTTGGAAAGGCCGACGTCGGTAAGGCTGATGTTGCTCGAGCCGTTGGCAAGGCAGACGTCGGAAAGGCCGACGTTGCGAGGGCCGTTGGAAAGGCCGACGTGGGCAAGGCCGACGTTGCTAGAGCTGTTGGCAAGGCGGATGTTGCCAGAGCCGTTGGAAAGGCCGACGTTGGAAAGGCCGATGTTGCGAGGGCCGTTGGCAAGGCGGACGTAGGAAAGGCTAACGTTAACTAAGACATCCCAAGTTTATTCGTCGTTTTATAAGATATATTATCTCCTCTCTTATGAGCCAATAAGATTTACGTATATCCAAAATACTCCTTATCTATGCGCGATCTTCACCCTTGGGCTGCTGTAAACTTTGTTGTTCGGACATGCCTCGGGAGGAAGAAGAGATATAGACAAGCGTATGCAAGACAATTGTTTACCTCAATATTCTCATTGATGCTCTCTTGCAACACTGCTCCTAGACTTTCAACTTGAACATTTGATGCCACTCAGAGTAAACTTGAAATTTACTTGCTACACTAAGGATTAAGTTAAATTGTTCAAAAACGCTCTCCTCTAACGAATATAGGCCAACTTCACAAGGTTGCATATCACGGCTTGTTTTCCATCATCTTCCATACGTTGTCCCAGACACTCAGTGTTGTATCCATAACTTTACTAGTCGGTCACGGAGGATTCACGTGCGGTAGTACCAGAACCGATGCTTGTCGGAGAGACCCTCTCGTGTCCTCTAAAGTTTCTCAAACTATGTTACTTTTGACTATACTAATTTACACCTTCATGTCCTCTTTAGGCTTGGTCTATACTTTGTATATGGACCGATCTATCCCTGTAAGCTAGGTCTTAGGAGGTTAAGTACAAACCAATTCACTTCTTCGCCCTTCTAAAAGTACTTTGATACGAAGGGTATTGATATTACCCATATCGACTATTACACGTACGTGGTCGGACGACGTCTCCCGCCTGCGAGTCATGGAGTATCGGCTTTAAGCCGGCAACTAGGTGGTATGTCTCGGATGTACCTCTGTACCATGTCACCTCGTAAGGTACTTCGTAATGCAGACCCCAGAGCGCCACTATGTATGGAACCTTCAAGGGTGCTGGAACTCGGGTACGCTTTTAATATGTCGCCGGTCCAATGCTCCGCCCATCTTGCATAAGTTGGCACTTTGAGTTCAGTGACAACCTTCAAACACATCGAACCCATCCACATTCAGAGCCCCATCATAAGATACGTAGTACCACAGTACACTCCCCGGACCCTTGAACCATGTCTGGTGCCACTAAACTAAGAGTGGGACGGCGATAAGCCTGATACTGCCATCATCCTGCCTGATGTGGACACCCGCAGCCGAGCGTCCCGCTCTCAACTCGATTATACGCGGCGATTCGCGAACCATCAGACTAGTGTAAATGCTCGATAAACTATGTAAGCAGGTGTTGCGAAGCCTTCATACCCCATTTTGGATACAGTAACTCAACCTCACATGTCTTCTCGTGCAGCTGCACAGACATACCTTCAAGAAACCGCTTTTGCACGTCCCGAACCTCGTGTTATCTAGCAGGTTGCTGCTTGCCACATACCAAAGATGGATATTTCGACTAGTATAAAATCTGGTCACAAGGATGGCTACATACTCAGTAGGAACTATCAGGCGTCTACACGGTATGTGACCTTGTCCTTGTTGTTACCTACGAATTCCTGTTACTGATACGCACAATCGTGCAACAGTTTGAACTTCCAGCATTACCTATGGAAGGAGTCGATGGGATACCTGCTGCACCCTTCCATCATCGCTGGTTTGGAGGCTGCGAAAGGCGGTGCGAATTCTGCAACGCCGAAAGAGATCAAGGTTGCCGACCTTGCGTCCGGAACGGGGTTCGTACCCTGTGATCCATGTTGATGTCCTGCAACCGTTCAACTAAATATCAAAACATCGTAGGATATGGCTCTTTGATCTACGACGCGATGCCGCTCTCAGTGGATTCTCGCTCAGTCTCCACGGCTTCGACATATCATCGGACCAGTTCCCCCATAAAGCATGGTTGCCTCCTAACGTCGAATTCAACATCTCGAGCATCTTTGCGGATCCGGATCCTCAGTTCCTCGGAGCGTTTGATGTTGTTCACATACGATTAGTTGCGGCGATGCTAATTCAATCTGGAGACCCGACGCCGATCATCCAACACGTCAAGAAGCTTCTGAGTAGGAAACCCGCAGCCCCCAAGGTAATGCAATTGTTGTTCCGGAACGCTGATTTGTATTGAGGAGATAGAACCCGGAGGTTACTTACAGTGGGATGAGCATGATCTCCTCTGGATGGCTCATGTTGTGATACCGGATCAATCTCGTCAACAATCCACCTCGCTAGCCGGGCTGCGCGATAGGATGATCCCTGGAAACAGAAAGGGGTATGCTGCCCTTCTCTTATACCATCAGACACACGGGCATACATTTGGATGTACTAACAATCATGAAAACACTTGTAGTTGGGTCGGAAATCTTCCAGACGCGTTGGCGCGGGAGGGGTTTGTCCAAACAAGTCAGGCCGTATATGAGCCCGCTCCTGAGACCTACCCTTCATGGACACATAACTACTTGGGCGCCATTGATGAAATCGCTACGGAGCGTGGAGATCAGGGGCTTTTGAAACTGGTCTCTGAAGCTCTGGATGAGACGCGTTACTCGTCTATTGGTGCCGCCTGTAAGATTGACCCAATCGTTACCATCGGACATCTTCCCAAACATTAGGTCTGGATCATTACTATGCCCCCCTAGATTGTCAAAAAAAAAACATATTTAAGGTTCATATGAGAATGAAGAGAACGGTTTTTGGGAGATTTCGCGTCGGTCTAATTAATCCTAATATGCGATGTGATGTGTCAGGATCAGGATTTCTCCATTTTCGGAAGTAGCACCAATCCTTCTCTTGCCAAAGAAAGGAGTAGAGTGTCAACTGTACGTCGACTATCGAGGCCTGAACCAAGGTGCGAAGTATAATCATGCTACATTACCCCTAGCTGACGAAATCTTGGCCCGGCTCCACGCGTCAAACCGTATCTATACCAAGCAGGACTTGAAAGATGTGTATTAACGGACACGAGTAAGAAAAGGAGACGAGTTAAAAGATAGGGCAGATATAATGTACGGAAACTTCGATATCCTGGTAATAACTGTTGGAATTTGGGCGAGCAAACCCACCTCCTACGTTTCAAATATGTATAACAACATAGCGTTGGCAGGGCTACTAGATAGGATTTGTATAGTCTATTTGGACGACATTTTTATCTTTTCAAGCTAATCATAACATTATTGGACCGTTTTCCGACAGGTCTTAGCAAAACTAAAAGGTTTCCTAGCTAATAGGAAGGTGCAGCTATTTAAAGGTAGTCCAGTCGGATCTCCAGACCGGCTAGCTGCATTTGTGGTGTTCCGATAGATTTTCAAAGCATTGTAAATAGCCCTGCCCTATATAAAACAAGCCTCAAATAGACGAAGGGACAACCATGCCGCTAGATACGACAGAGCAAGAAGAATCTGTGAAGCTCAAGCTCATGATTCAAAATGCGCCGCCAATGCTCCGGGTTCACGAACTATCTTTAACAATTCGACTAGAAACGTATAGTTTGGGGTTTGCTATCGGGGCTGTGGTAAACCAAATATTTCAGAGTCAACAGTACCCGATTACTTTCTTATTGAAAGTTGAGGGTTACAGAAATACACTATTTTCATCTGGCTACAAACCGTTAGCGATTGTCGAAACATTTAATTATTTGGAAGAAATACCTCGCTTTTAGCTAACAGGCGGTTAGCGTACTCACATACCATCTATATCACACGTACTTGACGTTGATACTATTAATATATTTAGTTACTTAGTTCCTTGTAAGTATATAACCTAGACTTGTATAGTTAGAGTTATTTACAGAAAACCTTACGCACGGTTCGTTACACTTCCTAGGACTTACATAGTTACATCGGTTAGATCGCAATATAAACTTAAAACTGGTTAGTCTACTACCCTTGATATTAATTAAAGAGGATAACCCCTCTTCTCATGAAATTGTTTCTTTTTCAAATAATACTTTTCGCAGCTGTTATTTACCCTGCTAACCTCCTTGACACTTTAGCATAATAAGGTACATACAAACTTTGTGCGTTTCAAATCCTGACCGTGACGTCTTCGATGTAGTTTCTCAATCATTAGATCGCAGGCTTACAGAGATATAATGTATAAACTCCTGCAGAGCTTCGTATCGGCCAGAGCGTAAACCAGCCGATCAAGTTTGAGAGGGAGATGGATCCTACCTCCTTCGTGGGGCTTCATCTGTGAACTTGGTCACACACCTCCACTTATGGCATTTATATAGTTGCCCTTAGCACCGACATACATAGCTAGCCGCCTTTTAGCCGCGACCCTACTTACCGTTTCTTAAACCTTACCAAAGGTGTTTGAACAGCAGTGTGTGTTAGATGACACAAGTACTGTTGACATCAAGACTAGACCGATTTGATAAACCCTAGAGCCTTGAGGGTTCGGGGGATAGGAGATTTCTTCAACTACGCTACATACTTTCAGAAGAGCAAGGTCCTCCTCTCTTCTAGCACGAAATAGAGCCACGTCATTCCCTGCCGGCTGGTCCTAGTAAACCCTTTCCTTCCCCACTACCTTGGCTCACCTCCTCCCTGCATGCTGTTTACCCTAGATGAGCTCCCTTGTCTGCTTCCAACAACCTGGGATGGCCGTAGATCTCTCTGCTCAATGAGTCACTGGCAGCTTACCTCCTAAGTAGAGACGTCGGCGTGACAGTCTCTCTGTTGTTTGCCCACTCAGCTTACTGCAGTGGAAGCTCATATATATGCTTGCAACACCCGAGTCGTGATCGTTTGAACAAACAAACAAGCATGCGATTACTTCAGCGCAGAGTTGATGGCGGCTTTGACCTTAACGGTCCCGCTTGAGGAAAGCATCCCCAACTTTGCTACGCAGTCGGTCGCACACGTGGCAGGCCGATGACGACGAGGCCAACTTTGAAGACATGACCCATAACCATAACCACCTCCAGGAATCTAGCTATGGCAAGATCCGGTTCTGTGGGGGACAAGCTGCTATTGACGGCCTCGAATATTCCTTGTACCTAGATTCTTGTCTTTCGGCAGCGCGGCCTCGAGGAGTTTGGGGACTGGCCGCGAAAGTTCCGTCGGACAGGCCCCCAAACGCAAATATAGATATTGATCGGAACGCCGAGAGAGGCGAAGGTCGTACTGAAAAGTACGGAGAGACCCGATGTTGTTGTCATCTATGGGGGGCGGGGGGTAATGGGGACCCGATCGCTACCACAGCCATTTGCTTCAGTCTCACAGCCTTTGTCCGATTAGCTTCGCGACTTTCCACACTGAGGCCATTAGGCTTTAGCTAGCTTACAGACTTACTGGTGCATCTTTAATCTCTCCCTCCTCATTCTCATGTAGTTCTTGATTACACAAAGTCCCACACGGACAATGGCGGAAGACATTTGCTGTTATAGCAATATCTTAACGATCCTCCTGTACCCTTCTCTGAAACAGCCTGGATGGCATTTCTGTGACGCCCACCTTTCGTGTTGACGTCCGCGCCGTTCTTGAGAAGTGTCTGAACGATCTCCTTGTGCCCTCTCGCTGAATGTGAGGTACCGGTAAATTGGTAGCAGGAGTGGGATAAACAGAAATAGTAAGGGAGAGGTAGTATAAGCATTACCTCTTGCTCTTCTACATTGCTGAGTCTTATTTATATAGTCAGGCCCAGTCCCGCTTTTCTTGACTCGGCTCTATCCGTCACATAACCTCCTGACAGGCTGCCACTGAAGCAGCCTGGAGAGAACGTCCGCGTCCTTCTCGAGCAGAGTCTGAACGATATGTATATGCCCTTCAAATATAGCAGTTTGGAGAGTGTTGCCATACTCTTCGCATTACGCATTAAGGTCCGCGCGCTTCTGTGGTAGCGAGTCGCGACTGAGCGCTGTACAACAAGCCACAGAACGATGTATATTATAGAGCAGTACCTGTCTCCTCGTCTGCCTCTTCCATGCATCCCTTGAACCTTGAACGGCTTAAGAATCCGCTTTGCCAGTCAGAATTCCAGCACTGCTCCAGAAAAGGGACAAACCGCCCAGCACAACACTCAATGGGACCGAGGCATTCTGCCAGTCGCCAGGATTGTTTGCAAGCCACCACCACCAGAACACGAACGGGCCAGCCACCAAGATACAGTGATAGGAGACGATGTAAGCGAACGAGACTGCGAACACAGCCTCGAGGTCCCAAATTTCCGGTGTTTGGTCATGCTCGAAACATTTGTTTCTCTTAGGGATTCGTGAAATTTTGGTGTTTCCATTCGGAGGCAACATGCAGTCGTGCAGAAGTGATAGCTTATTGCAGGATGGATTGCAGGCTTAGTACATATCCTGAAACATGTGTGCCGACAAAGGAGGGTTTCTGGCGCTGATGCTCCCAGCTCGAGGACTGTACTGGTAGTCAGTATCGACGGGATGATCTTTGTGCTCATAGACCATTCGAGTAGGCGATAGTCTGCTGAACTACTATGCATGTTAAAACTTGTTTGGTCAAAGTCTAGACGCCGATTCATACCTTTGCGACGTGACAATATTCCAAGCACCATATTGAAAACCATCCATAGTCTCTAGAAACCTCGGCAGGTTTGATAACATCCCTTTAAGTCTTGGAAAACACTTGAATCAGTACTCTGATCGCTGACACAGACCACTTTTGGTGTCAACGTTCGACGTGACCCCTGAACACCAAATAAGATGTTGCTGATTGAACCTGGCTTGAGGTTAGGTAGTCCGGGGAGGCAGTGCTATTTCTTGCTTGTGAGTTGCCACTGCTTCCACTCCCAGCAACCGAGTGTCCGCTCGGTAAGCTTGTAGCTGGTTGCGTATTATTTCCTGCAGGAGTACGCTGATGATACATCAGTATTGGGACTGGGGCTTGTCTCTAGAGAGCGCCAGAATATTCTCCACAAACTCGCGTTGTTCATCCGATATCTCCTGCCTTTGTTGTGCACCACAAGTCTATCAAATGAGGTCAGTTTCAATTTCTTCCAATAGAATTTCTGGTACTTACACATGGCCACAGTATTCGTGAATCACCGGGCTGAAGCACCCTCTTGGGCCGTTTAAAAGGCCACCAATTTCACCGAACCTGAGTAGTGTCAACTAGCCAAATTTTCGCCGTATTAACGAACGACACTTCTTGTTCGCCCGACAGTTGTATGTGCCTTTTGGGTATTGAAGCTAACACTTGCCTCACTTCGATAGGCAAGAATACTAGCATCAAGTCTGTCAGGAGAAGCCCAAATGATCTGGACTCCAGTATTGTGAACTCGGGGCGAGAATGAGCGAGAATTCTTCGCCATCCAAGCTCGACGGAGAACAGCCAGCTTCGCTCTCACTGAGCTGATCTTCAGCTCCTTTTGACACATTTAAGAGCCACCCTTCGAATCTGTCCATATCAGCCTGTGGAATTCGCAAATCGCCATCAACCTCGTTTTCAAGTGAAGCAGCAATCTGGTAGCTTATCCGCAGCAATCTAGCTGCTGCTCTTCGGCCCTCATCCTTCGATTCTATAGATAAGTTCTTGCAGAAATCTTTCAGCAATCGACGCATATTTTCCACGAAGTGTAGCTTGCCCATTCCAAAAAAAATCATCTTTTCAGATAGTGATCGAAATTTTGTATTTTTTACTAACGTCAGGCCTAAAAGCGTTGTTCCAACAGATGTTGGTGAACGAATATCATCTTTGTCTGATACAAAAGATTGCATCTCCTCGTCTTGTGTGGCTATTCTTTGCCCTAGCCTATATGGCTGTTCTTTAGCTGATAGAACGGCCAATAAGGGAGGTGAGACACACATTAGTTTACATCAGTGTGTTTGGGGGCAGTGCGATCGAACCGAAGGTCGTCATGGTTTTTGGTGAAGGACCGGACTTGGAATCTCTTGGTCAAGGAAGGCTACAGTTGGAGCCAGAGATGAGAAGTAACCTCGATCGGATGAGCACGAAGTGGGCAGGTATAACGACAGCACGTTGACTTATTCGTACCGGACTGTGCACCGTACTCAACTATAGACTAAGTAACATGACTTCGAGTGCGTTTCCAATTATATGTCTTGAACTAGTGGAAGGTCATTTTGGATATAATGCATATCGGGACAGTGAGCTTCTCAGATGAGTTGGTCGATGAGATGGTTGAGAGAGAACGGGTTCTGAACGTGCCATATGAATAGAGTATAAACTTTTCAACCCCTGCTTTCAGCTCAATTTCGTCATGCCGCCTTCGGAGCAACGAATTAGAACTTTTGCTTTCATTCACATGACCGTTGCATCTTCAGTACCTATTTCGACCCGGCGTAATCCTCTAACTGGCACTCGCTCAAATAACTCTACAAGACCTTGTTAC
Organism: Arthrinium puccinioides; assembly: GCA_022414665.1. Taxonomy (NCBI): domain Eukaryota; kingdom Fungi; phylum Ascomycota; class Sordariomycetes; order Amphisphaeriales; family Apiosporaceae; genus Arthrinium; species Arthrinium puccinioides. The sequence continues at coordinate 4,504,920 of JAIUNF010000003.1, read as the reverse complement.
TACGGGCGGCCGTAGCGCAATCTTCTACAAGTTATCTAGTACAACGTATACCTGTGTCTACGCGCCTAGTAGACTGTATATTTTAGTAACATCTCCTATACGGATTAACTATTACCTGTTGGCAGTATATGGGGCGATAGGGGTGGTAACTTTATGAGCGACTACATGATGTCAGTTTGAGGAAGATGAGAGCGAGAAGATGCCTGTGGAGGAGATTTCAAAGGTAATGGTTGTAACGTGACAAAATGTTAGCAGTTGGGGGTACTTGACAATGCTTGAGACCTTGTATCCAAGGGCTAGTAGAGGTCGACGAGGGACGGCTATCGTGGATCTCCACCTGTGGCCGCCCCCTTCTCTACCGGGGGCGACTTGGCGACGATATAGATCTCACGGTCGCGCGCAAGTAGACTCCGGACAGAGAAGCGGTCCTGGTCCACAGGAGGAGTGCGAGACCACCAAGAAGGTGGGAAGACAGAAGGTGGGAAGACAACACGGCGATGTTGATGAGGTGACCACCGGAAGAAGAGCTCAGCCATCCTGACGAGATTGGAATAAGCACGGGTGAAGTTTGGGCAACCTGTGTCCTCGAAGCAGGGATATACTAGCAACAGGTCGGGGTGATTGAGAGGCAGCAGTAAGCGAGCAACAATATGCGAGCACTTGCTGAGTATCCCGCAATAAAGGTGAGTGATTGAGACTGGTAAGAAAGCAGGTGCCCTTTATGACTAGCAGGGCGAAAAGCGAACGTTGAATTAGCCATGGCAAGTCACGTTGCTATAAAAAGTGCGTTGGAACAGTACTAATACTTTGAGAGAACTTAAGAAGCAAGTAACGTTAACTAGCGTATGCAAACGAGTAGTTAAGTCATTGCAGTAACTAATTAACTACTTAACAAATTTCCAAGCGCTAAAGGCCAAGCAGTCCCCTGAGCACGGACATGAACAAGCCTACATTCTCCACTAATTCTAGTCAGTCGAGGTGCGCGACGCGCAACTTGTTAACTTGAGCTCACCCATCCATCACCAAACCAAGAAAGGAGGGAAAAAAGACGGGACAGGCAAACCAAACGCCAACCCAGATTCATGGTTGCGCCCAAGGTCCTCCCACCATTCAATACCCTCGGAGACGAATGAACTTCACCACAAACCTTTAGTTCTTCGGCATCCCGAGTCAACCGCCAGCATGGCAACTGCGTCGCCCGCCCACAAGCCCAGGCGCAAGATGCCCAAGAAGCTGGGAACATTTGATATTGTTGCAAAGCCCGAGGCCTTGGTCCGAACGCCCTCCTTCCCGCTGGCAGCTTTGATGTGGCCCGCAAGAAAGTCCATCTCCCAATGGGAGGTTCTGCCCTTGGTTCTCATGGCTGTAGGCGTCTTCAGATGGGCAGCTGGTCTCTGGGGCTATTCTGGTATACTCTGCCCCTATTTATTCCCTTCTCACGCACAAAAACGGCGACCTAACGCGGGGCAGGCTTCCAGAAACCTCCCATCTTCGGCGACTACGAAGCCCAGCGACACTGGATGGAAGTCACGACTCAGCTTCCCATCTCACAATGGTACTTCCACGATCTCGAGTGGTGGGGTCTCGACTACCCGCCCCTGACAGCGTACCACAGCTGGCTGCTAGGCAAGATCGGAGCCTTTATCGACCCGACCTGGTTCGCTCTCTTCACTTCCCGGGGTTCCGACGACGCCAACCTGAAGATTTTCATGAGAGCCACCGTCATCATCTCCGAGTACCTCATTTACATTCCTGCGACTGTCATCTTTGTCAGGCGGTACAGCCGGCTCTTTGGTGTTGCGCAATGGACGGCCTCGGTGGCATTGGTTGCCATCCTCATGCAGCCCAGCACCATCCTCATTGACCACGTGCACTTCCAGTACAACACTGTGATGCTTGGATTCGTTGTGGCGAGCATGTCCAGCATAGTTGCCGGCCGGTTCATGTGGGCCTCCATCTTCTTTGTTGGCGCGCTGGGCTTCAAGCAGATGGCACTCTACTACGCGCCCGCAGTCTTCTCCTTTCTCTTGGGGAGCTGCATATTCCCTCGCATCAACGTACAGCGCCTGATTTTGATTGCAACAGTCACAGCCGCATCCTTTGCCGTCCTCATCCTCCCCATTGTCCTTGGCGCCTTGTACGACGCTAAGCGTGGCATCGACTCTCGTCCGGACCTGGCAGAGAAGCGACCTCCTCTGCCCCTGTTCCCTCAACTCACGACGTATCTCGACGAAGACGCAGTCTATTACCCTGTGGTCGAACAGCTGGCGCAGATGGTTCACAGAATCTTCCCGTTCGCGCGAGGTCTATTCGAGGACAAGGTCGCCAACTTCTGGTGTGCAGCCAATGTGGTCATCAAGCTCAGGAACTATCCGACAGAGCTGCTTCAGCGCGTATCACTTGCGGCCACTCTGGCTGTGATTGCACCGGCCAACATCATCCTATTCCTCAAGCCTCGTCAGGATCTACTGCCTTATGCGTTTGCTTCTACAGCTTGGGGCTTTTTCTTGTTCAGCTATCAGGTGCACGAGAAGAGCGTGCTTCTGCCGCTTCTGCCCATGACACTTCTCCTTGCTGGAAAGCAGGGGCTTGGGAAGAACACGCGGGCATGGGTGGGCTTTGCCAACATTCTAGGAGCCTGGACCATGTTCCCTCTGCTCCAGCGCGTGGACTTGCGCGTCCCGTATGCTGTGCTCACTCTGCTGTGGGCGTACTTGCTGGGACTGCCTCCTACGTCTATGGGCGCATACTTTCAGGAAGGAGACAATAGCTTCGTGCAATGGGGTACGGCGCTTGTACACGGCTTCTTCTATCTCGCGATGGGACTCTGGCATGTTCTGGAGTTGACAGTTGCGGCCCCGAATGACAAGCCGGATCTATGGGTGGTGGCCAATGTCGGCATCGGAGCCGCTGGGTTCCTCTTGTGCTACGCCTGGTGCCTTGGGAAGTTGGTGGTGGAGAGCGATATACTCCCCAAGCAGCTATGGTCATCCAAAGGCAGCAAAGCCAAGACGCAATAGGGGGGGGGCTGTGTCTGTCCAGGGTGCAGTCGACTGAGAAGTGTGACGTATGAAATCCAGAGCTCAAGTCAAATACTTGAGGAAAAAACAAAAGAAGCTTTCTCAGACAGTGGTGGATGCCCGCCAAAAAACGAATTAAAACTTACCGTATTCACCGCCTTCTTTGCCTTTTCTCGAAACTCGCAGCCCGTTCTGAGTAATAGGCAAGGCCATGCATATATATGTGTCCTCTTCCCCAACGTCGACTTGCTTACGGAATGCTATTCTCGGCCGCATTGGGCACGGAGGGGGAAGCAGTGGCTGTGGTCCGGCTGCTGTCGCCTGAGCCTCAACTCTGGAGTCTGCGGATCTGCCAAAGCAGGAAGTGTTTATTTATAGCAGTGCACAGGCTTGGTCGGCTAGGCCAACGTTGGATGCTTTGCAGCGGAGCCCTGTAAGTTAGTTAATACGTACGTAGTAGTAAGAACGAGGTAACTGGTTCACGTTAGGAGTTAGCAAGGTACACGCAAGGTACACGGGACCGTAGTCAAGCTTTCCCCATTCCTCCATGTCTCTCGCTATTGGACGACGGCCGGGAGCTCGCCTGCAACTCGGAAACCCCGACCGCCTGCCACTTACGGTACTAGCCTACCCCCCCAACCAGCCAATCTGCATGGCGCTCTGGGAGCTCGACGACCTGCCGACCCATTCAATTGAGGACACGGTTGTGGGTTGTGCCATGCACCGGAGCTTACAAGTTACCACCTAACTTTACCTCGAGGTGAAATCTACCGGCGGTATAGCGTTCGCCAGTGTACAGTGTCATATAACCCACACTGCCCAGCACTGTCTACCGTTCATAGCTGGCTTCATCGTTTTGCCGGCATCACTCTTTCTTCGCTTCTTCCGTCTCGACACAACCGCAACACCAGCCAGCACCAACACCAGCACAAGACCCGACACGACACGACACGAGCGGAGCTTTGGACCTCGGCCTCCTCGTCCATCGCACCATACCGGGCCATCGATACATACATACCTCTTTCTCCTCCCTCTCCTCCGCCCTTCTCCCCTCCCCCAAAAGGCCACCTTTGCTCCGTTTCTCGCGTCACACCGATAGAAAGCAGGGCTGCACCGATCCGAAAGGCCCGCAAACACCCACACCACCCATAACCCGACATGGCGCAAATCAGAGGCACCGCAGGCTATCACCTCGGCAACCAGAACCCCTTTGGCGGCGCACAGAGAGCAGATGGCCCCTCGGACCCGAGTCCGCTAGATGCCATCAGGGAGCAGACGTCCAAGATTGAGGATCTGCTGGACACGTTTAGCGAACCCATCAAGCCGTAAGTTTGCCGCTCTGTCTGGATGGAGCCCAAGAATCGACGCGCTCCCAGTCACACACCACAGCAGCGCAGCAATTGACTCTGGGGACAGATACCTCCCTGCCATCGGGCGCTTCCTGATCGTCGTGACCTTCCTGGAGGACGCTCTGCGAATCATAACGCAATGGACCGACCAGCTGCTCTACCTCCACGATTACCGCAAATGTGAGTACCCGCCACCTGGGCTGCTGCGATCGGCCTCACGTGCGTGCAGCCTGTGAATCTGACCACCTCTGCCAGTCCCGACCGGCCTCAACCACATCTTCCTGACGATCAACGTCCTAATCATGGTGACGTGTGCTACCATGGTCATCATTCGCAAATACTCCGACTATGCCGTTGCGGGTCTCATGGCCGTCGTGGTCGTGCAGGCATTTGGATACGGCCTGATCTTCGACCTGAACTTCTTCCTGCGCAACTTGTCTGTTATTGGTGGACTTTTGATGGTGCTGTCCGACTCCTGGGCCAAGAAGACCAAGGCGTTTGCCGGACTCCCTTCGATTGACGAGAAGGACCGAAAGATGTACTTCCAGCTGGCAGGACGTGTCCTCCTCATCTTCCTGTTCATTGGATTCGTCTGGAGCGGTGAGTGGTCCCTCTGGAGAATCTTGGTCTCGCTTCTTGGCCTGGTCGCCTGTGTCATGGTTGTCGTTGGTTTCAAGGCCAAGTTCAGCGCCATCATGCTGGTCGTCATCCTGAGTGGCTTCAACCTGCTGGTCAACAACTTCTGGACTGTGAGTTTCTCCATCGACCAATCATCAGTTTGGCAGGCGCATTTGCTAACCTGGACCCCAGCTCCACGAACACCACCCCCACAAGGACTTTGCAAAGTACGATTTCTTCCAGATCCTGTCCATCGTTGGCGGTCTCCTCCTGCTGGTCAACAGCGGCCCTGGACAGTTCAGCATCGACGAGAAGAAGAAGGTCTACTAAATGGCGGGTATGTACCGACTGGCGGCCGGGCTCACAGAAGCCATGAAGACTATACGATACCCCCGACCTGCGCTGTTGTGATACCGGCGCGCATTACTCGGCGTAAAAGGCATTGGACAGGAACGAGTACCTACTCCAACGTGGCGGATTGGGTTGAAATGGCGCAGCCAGGCCCTCTTCCGCCTCACTATTTGGGTGTACAAAATTTGATATATTTACGCAATAAGAGTTACGAGAAACAATGCTCAGCAGCAAACCTGTCGCCTCCACCGAAACTCGTGACGATATGACAGATCAGTCTATTGATGCCGCTACGCCATTGCGTTGTCGCTTCAGCAGGTGCATCTTTCTGGGTGACGGGCACTTTCAAGGGTTCCGTACTCTCAAACTTGATGTCTCGGATGGTTTTTACGCAGAGAAGCACTCTCCCGACGCGTCGAGACTTAATGATTCGTCTTTGCCGCCAGGAACCACCGTGGCGGAGAAACACGTGTCACACACATGTACCAAGCAAGTATGACGATGGCGCTACTGCGACGTGACGAGACAGTGACTTGCTCATTGCGTATGGAACGTGCCAGGTCTGGTAGTATAATTACTCCGTACGGCCAGCAGCTTCGCAATCCGATGGCTGCCATTTTTGTTACTCCGTATACAGCCGTGGACCCGGACATGGAAAATTATGTTGAGCTGCGTGCATTCGCTTTGATGGCTCAGCTCGCATACTTAAAACTGGCGGCGACTGACTGGGCGGGCACAAAGGCAATGGTTGTAGGGAGCCCCTTGTTTCGTTTCTTTTTTTTTTTTACTCGCAGTCGCCAATCAAGTACGGATACTCCGTGTACGGATACGTACTAACTAACTAACTACTAGTTTGTTCGTTTGTTTATTTGCTCGGATGAATCATGACGTAGGATGGGGGTCGCCGCCTGCGATTCAATTCGCCTACGCCACACGACTGTGGTGAAACCGTGAATGACATGAGAATATTGGTGCAGTTGGTCCAGAACTCGGCCAGCTGCTGCCGGCCCTGCATATGCAACATGACGATTCCAGCTCTGCCGAGTGGATAGTTAGTCTAAGTTAGTTCGTTAAGTTAGACGACTCTCACACAACTGCGGATAACAACTAAGCGGTCAAGATGCCGTGAAAGCCACTATATCCTGCCTCCTACCTGTTTTCCCGAGAGACCTCGCGCCAGTTCCTGACACCTCCTCCCGTCATCTTTCTCCTCGAACGCCGTTCGTCACATGGGGAGAGACTTTGAGAAAAAGAAAAAAGAAAAGAAAAGAAAAGAAAAAAATGGGCGAAGCCGTCGGCACCGCCCTGGCTGTGGTCGGCGTCCTGGGCCAGATCTTTGACGGGTGCGTCAAGGCGTACGGGCACTTTATGACGGCGGCCCACTACGAGGGCGACTCGCAGAAGCTGGCGTGCAAGGTGCGGATCGAGGAGATGCGGCTGGTGGTTTGGGGCCGCGAATGGGGCGTCGCCGAGGGCAGGCTCGAGGCGCGCCTGCAGGACAACGGCGGGCTGCGGCAGCTGGCCGTGCAGATCCTGTCCGAGCTTCACAAGACCATCACCGATGTCCAGAGGCTGCGCGAGAGGTACGGGTTGAGGGTGGATGGCGGGGGCGAGGGCGAGGATGAGGACGAGGGCGGCGCGGGCGACGGGGCCGGCAAGCTCGCGGGGAACGGGGCCAAGGGCGTGCTGGCCGCGAAACCGAGCAGCGGTGCAAAGAGTGGCGTCGAGAAGAGCTGGCGAAGGGAGCTGACCATCAGGGCCAAATGGGTCGTTGCCGGTACGTAGCCCAAGATGCCCGGTAGACGAGTCACGAGAGAGAGGGAGAGAGAGAAAGAGTGTGTGTGTGTGTGTGTACATTTGCATGAGACTAATGACCGGGTTTCAGACAAGGACAAGTTTACTTCGTTGCTCCAAGATCTGAAAGGTATAGATGGACGGTGGCCAACTCTGTCCCAGGATACGAATCCGCTGACCCCCTACCGCAGACTACAACGACGGGCTCGAGCAGCTGTTTCCAGCCGCGCGAATACCCGGCATTCAGAGAGCCTGGGTGGCCGGGCTCCTCCAGTCTGCTCAGCGCGACGTCGAGCAGCTCGGCTTGCTGGAGAACGCCTCCAACGACGTATACCCGCAACTGAACGCATCGGCCAGTCTGAAGAAGTTGCGCATCAACCTCGACGCGAAGCCTCTGGCATCGTTCAAGCCGACGTTTGCGTTCAGGGTGCAGAGGCCTACGCTGACCGTCTCTGACAGGAACCCGAAACGAAGCGAGGGCCTCCACAACAGTTCCGACGACGTCGTTATAGAATGGGTTGAGTATGACAAGGAGGACCTCGACGAGAAGTTTGTGCACATGCGCAGACTAGATGACCTGGCCAGAATGATGCATTCTGCCACGGACCGGCACCCGGACCTGCATACCATCGACTGCCTCGGCTACACTGATGATACGGCCATGAGTAGATACGGTCTTATATACAAGGCGCCCCATGCCACGCATTCCACATTGCATACGCTCATATCCAGCAGCGACCTGAAGACGCCCGACCTGGACGAACGGATACAGCTTGCCCAGACGCTCGCCGTGGCGCTGTGGTCCCTGCATTCGTTGGACTGGCTGCACAAGTCGCTTTGCTCGAACAACATCCTATTCTTTCCCTCCCCAATCTCGGCCGCAGCCACAAAAGCGACTGCGTCGGCAGCAGTGGTGCCCAACATATCGTCGCCTTATCTGGTTGGTTTCGATGCGTCTCGACCCGACCTGGACACCGAGATGTCTGTCGTCTCGAAGAACCCTTCCATTCTTGATCTGCACCGCCATCCGAGGTCACTGAATGCCATATCGCAAGGCCCCTACCGCAAGGGCTACGACATCTACAGCCTCGGTTTGGTTCTGCTAGAGATTGGGCTGTGGAAGGTGTTGCAGAGCTACTACAAGCCGCATTATTCGGCAGAACGCTGGCGAGACAAGGTCATCCTCCCCGTGCTGGTGCCTGGTTTGGGGAACAAGACGGGTCGCTTGTATCGAACAGTCGTCGAGCGGTGTCTGTCGGCCAAAGATGACATGGGCAGCCAAGAAGAAGGGCAGCTGATGGAGTGGGTCGTAACGACGCTAGAAAGCATCAACGTATGAGACCCCCCCTTTACGCCCAGCTTGCCGAGTGACTGTAGTCGCGTCCGTGAAGTTTGATAGGGCCCGCCGAAGCCAGAGAGACTTTAGGCGATGATCAGGTTCTCGATTGACTGTTTCGCAACGGCAATAATACGAAGACAAGTCGGCGTCTCGCCCGTCTTGTGCAACTTGAAAACACAGTGTTCATCAAGCTGCCACGCTCCAGATTGAACCATGAGGTCCATATAGGCGTGTCTTGATTTTGACTGTCTCTCCATCTGCAGGACAATGTCTTTCAGGCCGAGATGGAACGACTCAGCGTGTGGCACCTCGGGCGAATGCACCAATTCATCGGAACTGATGCCGTAGACGTCCATTCGGAGCATGGCCCGAACGGTCAGTCGCCAGAAGGCCGGCTCCATCATGCGATGGGCGAGCAATTCTTTTGCGCCACACTACAATACTCGCGAGTCAGTTTCTATCCAGCAAAGGCTGCTAAACGACTCTCGGGTGCGTCCAAGAATAAACCCTAGGGAACAAGGGCCTCGGGGGGTTGCTTGCTTACCGGATCATCTCGACCATAACTCCCCCACTGCCGAGTTTAGGAGATCAGCGGTGCGCTTATACAAAGTTGCTGTAGGGCATAGATGTTGTGCTCACCAAGCCACCATAGCAATCGAGCGCGAATGCCAACTCGCGACGGTCGACCTGCGCCTGAGCAGCCTCCTTGTCCACCATGTGGAGGATGCGTTCATACGCATGCACGGTGCTTGGGATCAAGGCTGCTAGCATCATGAGGTTCTGAAACGAGCGCATTAACCTAGGCGACATGGGGTTCGGGGGGGCGTCGACGTTCACGGGCTCGTGACACGCCGGGCAGTTAACGACTTCGTAGGCAGTTTTGCAAGCGGTGCGAGCTGACCAGACAGCATCGGTCACGTCGCTCGGCAGCTTTTGCATCGAGTCGAGGGCAAGGTAAAGATTGGCAGTGCAGGCACAAGACAAAGGAGGAGCTCCCGGCGAGCCTTCACTGCTGCTCCCAGAGGTACTGACTGTTCCCGGCGACGTATGCGGCTCAGAGACGGGCGGAGTGATCGCCGAGGTGAACAGCGCTGGATCAATATTGGAGGATGCGAACGACGGCGTGTGCTCCAAGGCCGGGTCAAAGTTCAGCTGATCAAAGTGACTGCCCATCAAGCCGAACTCCCAGTAGCGCGTCTTTGGCTGCACCGGTTCGTCAAGGATGTTTGGTATGGACGCATCAAACTGGACCTCTCCTCCGCTCAGGAAGCTCAGGAAAGCCAAGCCCGGGTCTTCCGTATCGGGCGGGATAGTGAGCATGGCACTCTTGCTTCCCGTCTCTGTGGCATCCGCGGCGCTGTCTTCGTCTCTCGCTCGTTTACGCGGCCGGCCCATTGGCTTTTGGGCACTATAGATGCACACGATGCCCTCCCGCTTGCAACGACCACATCCGTCTGGCTCCTTTGAGCAGGCCAGCTTCCGGGAGCCTGTACGGGGTAGTAGAATATCGAGTCAGCTCTAGTGTTGCCATCATGAGCCCCACCCCGTACCCCATGGGGGAGGCCGGGAGGGGGGGCAGCGACTTACGACACTCATCACAGGCGCGATGCTTCGGGGCCGAGGCCGAGGTCGGGGCCGTGGCCGTGGCCGTGGCATCCGCTGCTTTGGAGGACGTCGGCATGATGGTCATTTGAGTGATGTGCGGGTTGATGATGGCCTCATGCGAGTGATGAGCATTTGTATGGGCCAACGTACGCGTCAACTTTCGATAGCTGTGCAAAGAGCGAGCGAAATGTCATGATGAATCGTCGCGAAAAGGATTCGCTTCGTAAGCTGGGGAAGCCTGTGGCGGGCGTCTTGCCTAAAATTGATCAGCTCACCCCCCCTTTTTACAAACAGACACCACCAGCTACACCCATGCCCAGTCCCAAGTTTCCCCTACTAACTTTGGTTTGAGACAGTATGAGAGTTGAGACTGTTCGGACACCGTCAAAAGTCATTCGATACCCGAAACGTGCATCTTTGCAGTGGTTCCCAGCAGGCAGCACCACGATGAGCCGAAAATTTGATCGAACGCAAGTAGTTGAAAAAACTGCATAGGCAAGTGTTTTTAAACCCACAGCAACAAACAGACTGCAGCTATTTGACCTCGTCACTAGTCAGAACTCAGAGTCAAAGACTGACACAGCTACAACTTGTCGCCGTCCGAAGCCAACTCGAACTTCTCGACGTATCCCAATCCAAGTGATTCACTTCGACTCAGGAGTGAAATTTCCACGTTGGGAACCCGAATCTCGAGATCCCAATTGGATTCGGTGTTTCCTGTCACTCACTCTCTTGAGCCTTCTCTCCTCGGCCCGTCTCTCCCTGGCTGGCTGGTGTGACTCTTGAGCGCTGCCAATTGCTTCAACAGACTTGAGATCTGCAAGAAACTGTCGAATATGTAAGCCTGTTCGTTGACGAAGTAGAACATTGTACGCATCATCAGCTGCTGCCTTGACCGCGACCGCAAGGCCTTTGAGAACATCGCGATTGTCGATTTCATCGATATTGTCATTGAAGAAGATGTCCAGGTCACTAAGGGTCTTCTCGAGAGCCGTGAGCGGCGCAGTAGAAGCAGCTTGAAATGTACACATAGTCTCTGCAGGTGCTGGTGGAGGTGCATATCTGGGCGCAACATGTGTCTCTGCAAATGACTTTAGGGGAGACTGCGTCGACACTTTACCCGGCGACGGCTGCGAATGAGTTTGATGCGATAATACTAATGGGCTCCTCGCGCATGCGGGGCCTCTTTTGTCTGCAAGGAGTGGGTGGTGCGAGTGCATGGGCTTGCGAGTATCAGTCTCGCTCGGTCGCTGCTGACTAAGTGGTTGAATTTTTGGCTGACGGCTGCCAGTGCTCGGCTCCTTCATTTCCAAATCCAGTGAGACAGCATTCAGTGCTCGTTCCAGCGATGAAGAGTGGCTAACGGCGTACTTCCAGGTGAAGGGAAGCTTGGGCGCAGGAGAGGGACTTCTTTCGAGTGGTCGGTGGGAGCTGTGTTCATGACGGGGTGGTGTGTCATGCGTGCGCTCTCCTAAAGCTTCTGGATATCGCAGACTGTCTTGTTTGTAGTTTTCACTTTGCTCTCCATGCTCTTCTTCTTCGATAACTTCAGGCAGAGGAAGGGAAGGCCTTGCCACCTCTCGCTTGAGATTGGATACGGACCTGCAAGGCTTCTTGGTGTTTGACAGTTTGTCAGAGTTGACGCCAGGCAGTTCTCCCGGGGATAGTTGACGTGATACTGGAGCTTTGTTTCGTTGAAGTCTTAGGGTAGATTTGATAGGAATCACCATGTCAGGGGATACTTCAGTGTGCTCTGGATGGGAAGCAAGATGCTGCCGCCCAGGGGGTGTTGCGCGAGAATCCCCTCTAGACCGGACGAGCCCAGTTTGGATTTTGCCGTCTTTGACAAGCTCGAATTTAGGTTTCATGGCATCCTGTGAACTGGCTGGTTTGGCCTTTGGTGTCCTCCTTGTGAACCATGGAAGCCTGCATTGTTGCCGTCCGGGTCTTTGTCTTGGCTTCTGTTCTAGTTTCGGCAGAGGGTCTGCCACAGTTGTGGGATGTCCACGTCCATCCGGCGGGGTGAACTGAACGAACGAGCCATTAGAACTAGATGTGGAACTAGACGTGGAACTTGATGAATCATCCTGGCCGTCAATGTTTATTTCACACTGCAGACGAGTGTGCTTCAGTTCGGTTGTTTTTGGCTTGGCAGACTTCGTTACAACCTTGCCCTTGGCCGGCGATCTTTGATTTTGTTCTTCAGATGTCACAGCTAAGCCAGCAGCCTGGAACTCTTTTCGATATGGTAGCAAAGGCTTGACAGTGTGTAACGACGCTCGCGACTCGGATTCGGTAGGCGTAATGAGCGGGAGCTTGCCAGTTGCCCCAGCTGCAGTGGCATACTTGGCCAGTTCTTTGGTAAAGTGGTTCAGTTTCTTGCGCTGACTTGATGTGCGTGAGGGAATGTCATCCCGTCGAGCTGTTGCTACTTGGGTATCCAAGTTGTCCTTGACAGATTCCACAAAAGAAGACAGCCTACTCTGCTGTTTCAGTGTTCGATTAATGGCATCCCACATTGCAGGATCAGACAGGCCAAACCGCTTCTCTCTTTTCCGGGTGGTTGCATTGTATAAGGACTTGCTCTCGTCGTGAACCGTTTGCTTCAGGCGAGGTTTATCTGTAATCTTGTGACATGTGTTACGACAATTTGGGTTAACCCCAAAGCTGTGTTGTTGACGAAACGACTCTCGCCCAACGGCGTTGGCTCGTGTAAATTTGGAAGGAGATGCTTCCGCTGGCGGTAGTTCTCCCCAGTATGGATTCTCCGGGAAGCCAGATACTTGTATCAGCGAATAGGCTTTGCTCCTCTCGAGAGACGCCGGTGAATGTCTCGTTGCTCGCGTGGGAAGCTGTCTGCTGACACGACGGCCGCGTCGACAGCGACTGATTTGTCGTTGCTTCTGCCGCGCGTCGATAACAGAATCTGGTAATGGGACTTTGAGAACCTCGATGGCCGCTTGGTGAGCTTGATTCTCATCTATCTCTGATGGTGCCGAGAACCTGATCTTCGGTCGACGATGAGGACTTCCTTTCTAGGGTAGATCAAGTCTAGGCATCGCGTTTACTCCAAAAAGGGGAACCAAGAAAGTAGAATGATATGTCCAGATGTTGTATTCGTGTTAGGATAAATGGCTGGCCGCCTTAAGTAGAATGATGGTAGTAAGGGCTGGGTGGGTGTGTTCTGAAGTCGGCGGACCTCAAGTACCGGTAGGCCCGATTCTCGGGAGCACTGTTATTGAATGGATAATTTCCGCTCCTGCTCTGTCTCTTGTTCCTTCCTCGTTCCGATCATTTCGCCTACACGAAGCCACATGGAGGAAGCGACCAAGTGCCCAAGACTGATCCATAGGATAGCTTGGACAAGAATCGACTTGGTTGAACCCAGTCAAGGCAAAAGCACACGGATTCCAAGTCTCTCGGTGGCGAGTTGGGGCTAAGATTTTCAGGGGCGACAGACTTCCTGCATATAACATAAGCGAGCTCATCGGTACGATCGTTGGCGTCTGCATCGACGCGGCAGCTACAAAGCGGATGCCGCGTAGCCCACGACGGCAGGACACCGACGGCGTTGGCGACGGCGCATGTCGTGGTTGACAAATCACCTAGCAGCTTTACCGAATGTCTTTGATTCCAGGAGCAGAGTAGATCTCGAGTTGACGCCGTCCTTTGCGCAGGAGGAACTCGACGGCGGCAAAGTCTTTCCTGTCGATTTGTATGTTCTTGACGAACTCGGCCCTTTTGTTCAGGTCAGCCAACTACAGCTGTTTGAAAGGTGTCAACCGATATCCGAAAAACGAACTTGGCAAATGACTTGAAATTCGACATCGTTTCCTGCACAATGTAAGCCATGCGGCATAACGCTGTTGCTTTCAGGATTGCGACCAAGCAAGCACTTACCTCAGGCTTCGCGCGGCTTGCACGAAGACACTGTCGGTACAGTGACAGGACCTCTTTTTGTAGCCCTGACAAACGCATTGAGCAGAAGTGTCGGATCAATCTAAACTTAAAGGTAGGCAATTTGATTGCTGGTGATGGGGCGATTTCCACTCCAAAATGCTGATGACGAGTTGGTATTTCACGGATGAGTTCCATCCAACCTTGGGTTTGCTAGTTAAGAAGTCCACAGTACGGAGTACTCAAGGTAAGTTAACTAACTTACTTGATGTGTTATGTCGTCACGATAATTTCGGTGGTCGGCTCATTGGCAGCTGGTCAGTGGCAATTGCCAGCTGTCATACGGCCGGCTTTCATCAAGTTTACATACTTTTAGCTGCTCAAAACTAGTGTTCGTAGTGTTGAATCCAGGTTAACTACGGAGTATTCCGACAATACTCTAGACATGCTCTTTCGCTCGCATCTTGCGATAAGAGTCAATGTCATGTACAAATACGCTCTTCATAACACGTCTGATGATTTTCCATGGCTACGCACCTTTGACAAAGTAGAATGCGATCTCCCTTTTGGTGTACCGTGAGTTACCGTGAGCCTCTCCACGAACCCTGCCCGCTCCAAAAAGAAAAAGAAAGAAAAAAGACCTGCACACCAATAACTATGGTGTTCTTGATAAAGTCGCTTGCTGAGTAGGAAGTAGTAAGCTACCATGTGCTTGAGCTCTGCTTCCACAAGGACATGCATGCCAAACCGCTTTCCCACTACTTCCGGTTCAGCCAGCGTAAAGGGACGTAGAGTAGGGGGAAACGGCAACCAAGGGGAGTTATACTTCGGGTCGTTACTAGTGAATTTACTCAACTCATACAATGTGGAACATATAGGTGAACGACGACGATAAAGAAGAGCAAGATACCCATTCATGACAGAAGGTACTATATCACGAAGAGACAGACCCTCGGGTCGAATCGATTCGCTTTTGCTTGGTCTTTTGCATCCTGAATTATACACGACCCAAAAGGATTTATACTCATGTCGGTATTTTCCCGTGGGCCTCTCTTCTTACTACCTTTCCATTAGTATCCGGCTGCCCTTGCTAGTTTAAGATGCCAGGTAAATAGCACTTGCCCCTGAAACGCGTACACCGGTACATGAGTCCAACCCAGCGCTCAACCGGCACCATGCGCACGCAACAAGACCACGCGATATCAACTAGTTCAACAAGCTTCGCCCAAGACTGACCTCGAACCTCGGCAAGGACGCTTGCCTTGGGTCTATCAGTCTAGGTTCTATAGGCTGGGCCCGCTGTGGTGGTGTCGGACAGGTCTGCGGCAGCGTACGGGGCTCCGAGGCCAGTTGTATTCTCGGGAGATTGAGGGATGGATCCGGCGGCAAACAGTACTCTGGGGGATGATAGGCCCAGGTTTGGCTATTTTCGAATTGCGTTGCGCTTTGGTACGGCTGGGCGTACTGAGGTATCGCCGCGAGAGAGGCGGATGGATGCATGCCAACTCTGGCCGCCGGGACATTCTGACCCCCGGGTTTCTCCTTGGCGTCCAGGAGTTTTATATAGCGCACTGGAAGGGGCAAGCGTCCGTTAGAGGTTGTCTGTATAGGTAATCGCTCAGGGCGCAGTCGATGCTGATCTCCCGTCGTGAAATTCCAAGCTTTCGAGGTGTCGTGTCACATACCTCGGCAGGCTGTCGCGGTACGGCGACGCATACGCTCCCCGATCTCGTCCCATTCCATGCTGCACCTGTCCCGCATATCTAGCAGGTTGCGGTCTTCGTCGTCGGTCCAGCGAGGAAGCCCGCCACGGGGTGTGACGGCCGTCGGCTTCCCGGCCCTGGCAGCGGCAACTCTCGAATCACTGTCATTGTCGTCGAGGTTGTCCAACTGGTGACCACTGGCGCCACCCCCTCGACTGTACTTGGCTCTGGTTCGGCTTCCGGTTGTTGTTCCCTATTGGCCCAGAGGAGACCTGCCCTCCGCGGCACTTCGACCGCCATCAGGTTCTCAAGCCGCGGCCATTCCGTTTTTCTCGAACCCTTGCTCCTGCATCCACGGCTCTTCTTCCCGTCGGCCACGGAAAGCGGCCGTGGGGGCGCTGAAGGACCCGGAAACGACATTGAAATAAACTTTGGACTATATAATGCAGAATGATGCACAGCGAGCGGAGAGGGGAAAACGAAGGTACATCGCGCTCAAGATAAACGCCTCCAGGTGCGAGAGTACCTCCCTACAGCCAGCAAAGGCAACCTCGTCGGTCCCTGGGCCGAGCGCTTACCGTCAGGCTGGTAACCAACCAGGAGCAGCACTTTTTATCACACACAACCCAGGTTAGGCAACATGCCCGAGTCACACTGGAGCCCGTGAATTCAATACCCATGTCTTGCTGCCCAATTGCACGTAGTGCTGACAAAAAACGCAATGCGACGATGCAACCGGTGACCAAGAAGCCCTAGCGGCGACTGGGCAAGGAGGAGCTCAGGGGCGTTGATTAGGGACAGTGTCGGCAGACGGCAAGCAAAGAGCATCTATCTCGGACATTGGAGCCGCGAGTGCGACAGATACGCGGTCCTTTTGTCAATAGTGCTACTTGCAAGTTCGGGGCTGTAACTATGGCGATATACGGACGTACGAAGTAATGATGTTCCAGCGTCCCTCCAAAACCACACACACCCCCACACACACTGGAAAGTTGTGACACAGCCTCGCAAGTCCTCGGACGATCGCGAGTTTTCTCAGCGTACTTCCTTCGTGAGAAACAGTGTGCCTTGGACCAATGAATACAGATTCCCATCGTTCTTGGAACAAGTTGCTTGGGTGGCGAAACTTGGTACGGAACGGAACTCGGTAACTATGCATACCTCGTAACTATGTGCTGGGTCTCAAAATCCACCCACTATCGTACGGTGTACCATCATATCGGTTCCATGCCCTCTTATTGCGTAACGATTAGGTTAGGTGGGTTTGCGTACAACCCCATCACTGCCTAATTAAAGGTCGCTCCATAGTTGCAGCACATGATACCAGCATCGCTACATCACTACAAAGCTTCGGCTGTGTGAGAACGTCTATAGGTATATCGATTACATTACTGAGTAGGTTGTATTTCGGTATACTTCGAGCGTCGACTGCCGTACGTCAAAAGCTTACATGGGACGCAACACCATCTGTGGCAAGTATCACGACTGGCAAAGATGCACGAGTCACACATGGGGCGTTTTCAAGTTGAATTGACAAAGAAGCAGATACAGGAACGGGATGGGCCGTTGAGCAGTCAAGAATGTCGCAAAATGGCGCACTGGAACATGCATATTACAGTAATTGTTTGTGCTCGGGTATCTCGAATCTGTCTAAGGTATCTTATCTATCACGTCAAACAGGTTTCACCATGAAGATCTGTCCACGTCGGTCAGTTTAGTGTTCATTCTCGAAAGTCGAAACCATGTGAGTTAGTAGACTTACAGCGTTTAATGCATGCATATCTGTCATTGCCAGTCGCTTGGATGCAATGTTGCGCGATCGGACATGATGGCGGCTTGTCATGGACTGAGGAGCGGATGTTCCCGGAACGGGAGTGGATGCACCACTTTCTGCAGGTGTTGCAGTGGTCGTCCGGATGGCAACCACCGTCGTCGGCTCAGTAGCAGCTGTAGCGTCCGTGGCATCCTTGTTTTTCCGCTTCTTCTTCTTGGGAGCGTCTGCGTCGTCGGACGCCTTGTTCTCCGCCTCGCCAACATCGCTGCCCTCATCCGAGTCCGCTTTCCGCTTCTTGCTCTTTTTCGTCTTGGTCTTCACACCCTCGTCAACCACGTCTTCATAACCAGCCTTGGACTTCTTTGACTTCTTCTTCTTCTTGTCCCTCTTCTTATCCGAGTCTTCCTGTGACTCGAGACCTGCTGCATCTACAGCCGAAACATCCTTCGAACGCTTCTTCTTGTCCTTCTTGTGCTCCCGCTTGGTGGCGGGCTCCCCGAGACTGTCAGACTCCTCGGCCTTCGGCTTTCTTTCCTTCTTGTCCTTCTTTCTGGATTTCCTGGGCTTCTCGTTTTCGCTGAGTTCCGAGTTTACGAGAGCCTCGGTATCTGGCTTGACGTCATCTTCCTCTTTCTTCTTCAACAGATCGGTGAGCGTGTCTCCAACAAGCAGCCCGCCTTTGACAAAGCGCATGGGCCCAAACTTTCGCTCCACGTAGAGACTAGTCTTGATCTCGGACCGGACTTGTTGCTCGATCTTGATCGCATCCTCGGACTTTCCGTTCAGACGTCCCAAGAGGTCCTTGAAGACGTCGAGGCCGGTGCATTGGTCGTTCTGCTTCTGGCGGACCTTGGCTCCCAATCCAAGTGTGTCATCTTTCATAGTGATCTTGATGGGAGCCGAGCTCGCCGCAGTGTGATGGCTCGCGTGTGATGCATCTTTAGCGCCCAAGAATTGGCCCGGTTCCCAGCCCTGCGACCGAAGAATCTTCTGGCCGAACGTCGTGGTGTCGCGAGACCATTTTGTGTTGTTTGGGTCCTCGTTCAGTTTCCGGCGGCTGGACAAGAGGATGATTAGTTCAGGACGTGCGTGTAGCTATTCTAGAAGGAGCCGTCTCACGTTTTCGGTCCTGCGAGACCCATTGTGTTGGCGCTGGCGGTATCTGAAAGTCTCTTTTGGGAGCCTCGGAAAACAGCAAGTTCGTCGG
Organism: Arthrinium puccinioides; assembly: GCA_022414665.1. Taxonomy (NCBI): domain Eukaryota; kingdom Fungi; phylum Ascomycota; class Sordariomycetes; order Amphisphaeriales; family Apiosporaceae; genus Arthrinium; species Arthrinium puccinioides. The sequence continues at coordinate 4,486,263 of JAIUNF010000003.1, read as the reverse complement.
TGGGGCTGGCCGCTTCCATTTCCAGATCTCGAATTTTTGGAATGGATACGGGCCGATGTCGGCAAGCGGCGACTTAATTATCCGCCCCACCTTCCTTCTTCGTTTCGACCCTAGACTTTTGATTTGCCCGGGGTTCCTAGAGGCATGTGCCGGAGCTGGGGATTCCTTGTCTTGCATCGATGGCTCGACGCCACAAAGTTCAAAATCAACACCACTCATCCAGCGCATCTGTCTGTCTGGTTGTTCATTCGAGCTGAGGGGGTCTTCATCAGATACGCCAACACATCCGTTACTATGAGTCTCAGGAAACGGCAAATCTTCAATCATGCCTCGCAAAAAGGCTCTAGCGCCGCAAACCCCTGCAGGCAACACTGACATAGAGTCTGACCACGATATGGGAAGCGGCTTCAAGGTTGACCCAGCTATCACTCGCGGATTCGCCAAGATCGTTAGCAATTCCATGCGTGGTGCAGAAATCTAGCGCCAGACGTTTCTAACTGGTAGCAGGGAACCATCAGAAGTAATCGCGCTGAGATCCGCAAGAGCATCCAGTCTGACCACCACGAGAAGCTCGATGACCTGAAGTCTCGGGTAATCAAGCATTATAACAAGGAGTCTGCAAAACGGTATGCCATATGCTGACAGAACATCGAATTCATGAGATCATCAGTCGCGCGACAGATGGTCTACACAGAGACGATTTGCAACCGCCCCGGGACTAATCGTGCCTCGGTATAGGTCTGCACATATGAGTCAGCAATTGGAGCGTCTTGGCCAAGCAATCGAGAAAAAGGCTGCCTGCGAGGATGAAATTGCGAAACTACTAGGCACTCTGCTTCATGAGGCATCAGACATCGCTTCTATGATGACTGTTGTCCACCAGGCACGGAAGAAGACAACCGAAGAAGCCGCAGCTTCGTGGGCTCGGAAGAAGCAGGGATGAGCCAAAGATGCATGCGACAACCTGCCATAAAGAACAAGCTTTAACCATTCAGCTAACCCACGATGAAATGTGACGGGAAATTTCGGTGGGGTTATTGGGCGATGTGCATTTAAGAAAAAATGGGGTTTAAAGACTTGTGAATGGCACATAAACCTGGGCGTGGGTACGAGTTGATGGGATACGAAATCACGATGGTAGCAAAATGAAATTTTAACCAGACGCAACGTACGTACGATGTTGGCCAATTCTGCAAAATTACGAGTTGAATTTTGACAACAGACTGGTCTAAGCAACAGAGTATCTGGTACTCATCACCGTCACAGGAGAAGTCATCTATGTCGCTATATACTTTCTTACTTCCATGGCCTGCTAAGGAAAGGTAGATGGAGCGAAATGCCAGTGGAAAACAAAGTACTCATGCTTCTCATTTACAGCCTACGTAAGGATACTTTAGGGTTTGATATCAAATCCACCATACTTGGACTCGTTCATTTCTTAACAAGACGAGAGGAGAGTATCCACTGTCAAGTACGTCGTATTGCTTATACCTCGAGTAAAAACCACTTTCCCCATCTAGACTGAGCATATCATCATTTTAGGAAAAGTGGCAAGTCGTTCGTCGCCCTCGTGAATAGACGAGCCCCCCGTGTTCACTGGCACTGCTTCCGGGGCTCCGCTAGACTCGGCGCATCCCGAAGACCCTCTTTGCCTTGCCGGATGCGTTTTTCCTTTGGCGAGGTTTTCTTTCGTCCCCTGCCTGGCAAAATCAATACCAATAAGTGTTTATGGATGGGAGGGGATAACGAGAGCAGCGCAAAAGAAGAAGAAATTCGACCTGGTGTTGATCAGCAGAGACCCATCCCATCACATGATACTGAGTGTGGGCAACCAATATGTCTCTCACATCCGTGGCTACAGTCCTCACCATTGCCTCTCCACTCGAGCCTAAGCAGGTCGTAACGTCTCACCAACATATTTACTGCAGAGCTTCCTCAATACACATCCAGAGGAACGGAGCAACAATACAGAGACTGCCCGCCGAGAATGATGCAAGCAGTATCAAAGGCGTCGGCGGACTAGGGGGGATGGGACCCTAAACGACGGGATGACCAAGACTGGCATCAGCATGGGATATTGGATCAGGCTCAAGATGATCAGGCAGGCCAAGCAGCGGGCGGAGAAGGAGAAGTTGGAGCAAAGGCGCACATCAAGCCAAGCGGCCTGTCAACTAGGCAGAATGCCCTTGAGAAGCCCGTAGTTATTATACAGCCCTGATAAAATATGTCTATGATACTGCAGACTATGTACACTTCGGACAGAACGCCGATCCAACGCTTTCGCTAACATAGTACAAGCGCAGTCTACTCCAACGCTGAGGATCACTCCGATTTCACACAGCCTGGCTATAACCCCCGAGCCGCTTCTTCCCGTACTTGAGCCATTTCCTGGCTTCGTCCACCCAAAACACCGTGCTGCATAAGACGACGAGTCCGACCAGGTCCCAGAAGCCCAACCCCTCTGTCTGGAAAACCTCCTGCAGCCACGGGAAATAGATGACCAACAATTGACCCGCCAAACTCAAGGCAACCGCCCAGTTGAAGAGCTTGTTGGAAAATAGACCAACCTCACCCCTGAGCACAGATTTGCTCTCGGAGCGGCAGGAGAGAGCATTGAACATATCGAAGAGCACAAAGCAGGTAAATGTCATGGTAGTGTCACGGCGTGTGACCTCGCCATCTGCGTGCATTTCACGCGTGTATACAATCATGGTGCCGAGCATGACGATGAATGCCTGAGTGATGACGCGCGTGAGTAGGGTGCGCGTCAGGACTGGTTCGCTGCGAGATCGCGGAGGGCGAGACATGACATCCCTGTCGACTTTTTCGACACCAAGCGATTGAGCGGGCGGACCGTCCATGATGATATCTTGCAGAAATTAGCTTGTGCACCAGAGTGATAACTAGTTGGAGAATAACTCACTGATCCAGAGTATCTGCATGGCGTTCAGGGGTGACTTGAAACCCAAGCAAGTGCAGAGAAAGACAAGCGAAAGACCGGCCACGCTGGTGCTGAGCTGGAAAGTAATAAAATTTTGGATGTTGCTGAAGATGCCCTTGCCCTGCTCAATAGCGTGGAGAATGGTCGAGAAGTCATCATCGGTGAGAATCATGTCCGAAGCTTCCTTGGCTACATCGGTGCCATGCAAACCCATCGAGATACCGATATCTGCCTTCTTGAGAGCTGGTGCATCGTTGACACCATCGCCAGTCATGGCGACTATGTCGCCACGAGATTGCAGAGCCTGTATGATTTTGAGCTTGTGATCAGGATTGGTACGAGCGAAAATGGTGGTCGTCTGCATAGCTAAAGACAATTCGTTTTCCGACAGGGCATCGACTTCTTCGCCCGTGAGAGCTGGCTTCACACCTCCTTGGCCTGAAGATGGCTCTCGCGCCGTTGCGATTTGCATTCCAAGCTGCTTGCCAATGGCAATGGCTGTGGTGCTGGAGTCTCCGGTAATCATGATGACCTTCACACCACCTCGCATCAGCTTTCGGATGGACCGCGCAACGCCCGGCCGGGGTGGGTCACTCATTCCCACGAGCCCTGCGAAAGTCAGTCCCTTGTAGGCGTCTTCGTTGTTTGGCAGACCCGGACTCTCGCTTTCGTCGCGACCTGCAGGCGTGTTGCTCCGTGATTGTGAGTTTAAGCCCGACTTTGTCCGAGACTTCCCAACCGAACCGCTTGCGAAGGCTAGGACACGCAGGCCCTTTTCAGCCATTTGCTCGGAAGCGTCCAGCGCTTCCTGGCGCCGCGCAGAATCCATGACAACTTCTCTCCCGTCGGCTGTCAGGTAGGAATCGCAGGCATTGAGCACCTTGTCTATAGACCCCTTCATGTATGCGTATTCTCTGTCGCTGTTTGCGGATTCGGAGCCGATCACGACGCCCATCCACTTGCGCTCAGAACTAAACGGTGTCTCTGCTGTACGTGGTCCGATGGAGTCGCGCACGTCGTGTTCCTTGAACCTGTCAAGGAGGTCAAGCATAGCAACGTCGGTTGGCTGCCCGACCCATCTCGAATGCGCCTTGACCTTGGCTTGAGTATCTGGAAAGGCTGCTGTGGGGCCGCTGTGGTGCGAAAGACGCGCGTTGTTGGCAATGTTGCCAATGCGGAGGATCCTAAGCGTTGCCGCATCTGGAGTTCTGTCTGCGAGCTCATCATCCGATTCCACGCTGATGGGATCTTTTGCCCCGAAGCACCACATTCTAGCCGTAGTCAAGTGATTCATAGTGAGCGTTCCTGTCTTGTCCGAACAGACTACGTTGACTGAGCCCAGCGTCTCCACGCTTGGCATCTTGCGTACAATGGCGTTGAACTTGGCCATCCTATGTACGCCCAGTGCCAGAGTCACAGTGACAATGATAGGTAAGCCTTCTGGGATGGCAGCCACAGCTAGCGAGACGGAAATGGTAAATATTTCCAGTAGCTTCTTGCCCTGCAGCCACCCGACGAGAGAAATAATTCCGATAATCGCGAAAGAGATCTTGCTGAGTTGCGATCCTAATTCATCCATGGATACCTGCAAGGGAGACCGGGGGCTTTCCGTCCCCGAGACACTGGCAGCAATGGTGCCGAAATGCGAGTCACCACCTGTCGCGAATACGACGCCTTGCCCGTACCCAGATTTCACAAGGGTGCCCATATAAGCAATGTTGTGCCGTCCTTCATTGCCTGAGTCTTGGTTGGGCGCACCTTTGTATGCCCCAGGGGACAGCACGGCAGGACTTGGTTGGCGATTGCTGTTGGGAAGCTGAAAAGGCCTGTGGCGTGACGCTGCGGTCACCCGGACAGGCTCGTTCTCTCCGGTGAGGTTCGACTCGTCAATTGTCAGATCCGAAGCTTTGGTGACTCTAATATCGGCAGGAATACGATCACCGGTGGTGAACAGAACGAGATCACCCGGCACCAATTGTGAAGCCATAACCTTGGACGAGGCAGCTTGCAATTCATCGTCCCCCAAAGGAGTTTCGGTCCCAACCGTCACATGTTCAGTATCGAAGCGATCGTCGATGGATGGAGGCCAGGTTGGAGTTTTAGCACTGCCCAAGGGTTTTGTAGGTTCTGCTCTCACCAAGTGGGCGTGGTTCGGCACCAGATGGTTCAGCGCTTCGATAGATTTCTCCGATCGGTATTCTTGTATAAATCCAACGGCCACGACAATGGTGACAGCCACAGTGATGCTCACCGCATCATCCGTGTTGCCGACAACTACTGATGCCAGTGCCGATACTAGCAACAGAAGGATCAGGGGTTCTTGGAACTGTTTTAGGAATCGCAACCATAACGGCTCCGGTGGTTCGTGGGGAATCTCGTTGAGACCAAAGTCTTGCAGCCTCGATAGGGCTTCGACGGGTGTTAAGCCATGGGTGAGGGAGGTTTGCAAACGCGATGCAGCTTCGGCCGGCGTCATGGAAGAATACTGGTCTGCTACGGTCTGGCAGTTATCAAGAATTAGCCCCCCGTGTTACTAGATTTTGGCAGCGTGTAGCGTTGCGCATCCAGAGAGAATGCCTGTTGCCAGCTTCCAAGCGACGGGTGGAGTCTTACCCGTGACTGGGCCGATGTTGTCCTCTCATGTCCTGGCCGCCTTGACCGAGACCTGCCATTGCGATCGTTGCCGTCGTCGTCGCCATCTCTGTGATGTTCATCGGAAACACCGGTAATGATCGGTACAGAAGTAGGGAGTAGCGATCTTCCGCCCTCGCGGTCGCTCCATGGCCATGACGGCATCGTGAACGGTGGTAAAGGGCCCGCTACCTTGACGGAGCGCAAAGCTTCATATAGTAACAGCTGTGGATCAAGGGATTGGGAGCCAGACGGCTGGGCCCAGAGATAGAGAGAATGGGTTTCGGAGAGAAGAGTTTATGACTCCATCATAGTAATGTCTGTGAACATGTTCGTGGCTTGAAAGTGTAGAGTGCAGGTATGTCGCGTGGAGGAACAACGACCGAAGCACTTTTGCGGAACTGGAACGTGTAACCTTTTCTGAACCACGGACGGGGCCGAGGGTTATCTTGACGCTAGACGCTAGACGCTAGAACGACCCCTAGGTCAACGTTAGCCCTTGCAGGTACGGATACGTAAGGGGTGTGAGGCTCAACGAAGCTTTACTACTTAGGTACTCCGTACGAATAGGTTGTGGAGACATTGTATACTAACTACGTACTTGCATTCTCCACACCCTTTTCTCGTTCTGTACTGGCCGTCACTGTGCAGCTCATACACCCATTTCGGGGACCGTCACCACCCCAGTTAACTTGTGATGCCCGACACGTAATATCAGCCACCGCATCCCCGACGCGCAAAAGACGGATGAGCAGCGGAGAACATACTCCTTCTGTTATACAACTACCAACCAGGTAGGCTCGGACATCGGACAAAACAGCCATCGAAGATGCTGGTTCAAGGTCTTTACCTCACACACTTTCTCTAATGAACGAGAAGGAGGCACACAGCACGAAATACCCGCCCTTCGACGGTGTTTGTGAACCATCTCTCCTGACCGAGGAATCATACTGGACCGACCTCGAACTGGTGTACCTCTAATAATCTGCAACGCGTCAAGGGACTGCTTTCGGATTTACCCTCATTGCACTAGGCTCCAAGCAGCTTGCTGGTGGTGACAGAAAGACGGTCGGGTTACAGCTAAGAACCCCGGCGGATGGTAACGCCACTGGAGGCATATACCGTGAGGATATCATCAGTGAACTACGGATACTGAGAGCACCGCCAGCTGGTCCAAGTTAGACGCCACTGCATAGCGCCTATGTTCATAATTCGTTGCTGAGTGGAGGGCATATGTTTTCGCCAATGCGAGAAGAATGGGTAACTGGTCAAGTGATTTGGGTACTGGTATCCGTAGATACGTAGTATGTTGATGGATTTGCCATTCCCCATAAATACAGCACACTTGGTAGGAGGGGATGCTTGTCAACTGCCGCGCGTATTCTCGAGACAGAGCTGTCACAATAAGTTCCCGAGCTACCCTAACTACCTGGTAGGAAAGGGAAAGTCGGGATCCCAGGGGTTGCTAGAGAGCCACTTTTCTTCGATCGACGCGACCAATGGATCGCGATCGCTTGCCCCGTCTCTGTGGCTTGTGGCACATGAGGTACCTGGCACGAAGTACCTAGAACGCTTGGCGCTGCCCAGCCACCCGACTTGAATTTCGTCCTGTCCCTGATTCTGTCGTCAATTGCCCGTGCTCCGTGGCCCCCTCCGAGTTTCTTCCTCAACTCTCTCGACGCCAACGTTATACACACACACATCGCAACCTATCGCTACTGCTGTCGCAATTGTCATCATAGCTACTCTGGGAGCGCATCGCGATACAAAAGCCAGGCGAACCCGATTATTAGCTGTGACTGTTGCTGATTCTCCGCAAATCGCGCAGACCGAGTGGGCAAACGGCGTTGACCGCGATTGACGCGTTCTACACGCTTGTGTTTACCTCTCGCCGCCTAATTCGAACACCTACAACCACCATCGCCAACGTGCCAGGCCACCGGCTGTTGCCTTTCATGTCATAGATATTTCATTCTTGCTAAAACGCACCACTCCCGTTACATTTTCAACCCTTATAACCCACCTGCGCTGTCTCTGTTACCGCCGTCGCAATGTTCTACTCGGAGACGCTGCTCCAAAAGACAGTGAGGATGCCCTTTGAGATGATGATCTCTACTCGAGCGTATTACTGACGCACATGTTTAGGGTCCTCTTGCGAAAATCTGGATCGCTTCCAATTATGACAAAAAGCTCACAAAGACCAATGTCCTTCAGACAAACCTGCAAAGGAATGTCGAGGACATAATCGACCCGAGCCAAGCCCCAATGGCTCTCCGTCTGAGTGGCCACCTGCTGCTCGGCGTTGCCCGAATTTACAGTCGCAAGGCGCGCTATTTACTAGATGACTGCAATGAGGCTTTACTCAAGATCAAAATGGTAGGCCCAGTTTCTGCACCCTTGTGAAACAAATATGTACTAACCCGACAACAGGCATTCCGATCTGCGGGCAACAATGACATTCCCGAGAACCTGCCGCTCCCCAACCGCGAAGCTCTCATGCTCCCTGACAGAATCACACCCGCAGACAACCTGAGCATCCTGCCTCCCCCGAATGCCGACTGGCTTCTCGCGCAAATGGACGTGGACGCAACTCCTGCCACAGCTTCCCAGGGTCGCACTCGTGGCCGTCAATCAAACAACCGCGATATAAACCTCCATGAGGACTTTAACGCTAGCCAATTCTTAGAAGGGGACAACTTGGACGATGATGATGTTGCCATTGTCGACAACGACGACCTCGAACTCGAACTGGACTTCGGCATGGACATTGACGAAGCGCCCCGCGGAGAAAAGGACACGAGCATAGAGATGGGTCGTGACGCGCCTCTTGCTCGCTCGGTAGAGGACGACATGTTCACTGAGCTCGACATTGCGCCTTTGAAGGGCACAGAGCCTGAGCCATCATTAAATTTGGAATTTGGAGATGACGGAGTCAGAATTGCTGACGACGACGGTGACATTCCAATGGACGACGACCTTCAGTTCAACATTGGCGATGACTCAGCAATGCCTGAAGTGGGAGGTGCACTCCCTAGTCGCGCCCGCATTTCCGAGTCGCCACTCTCCGATATTGACGAGAACACAGCTAGGGATGTCGAGGAGTGGACTCGGCTACACAACGCTAGCGTTTATGAGCCCGGTCAAGAGACTGAGGTTCCTGAACCCCAAGCTCAAAGAAAGTCGAATAAGAAGCGCAAGGTCTTCGGCCTGGATCCCGCAACGCAACTCACAAGCGCACATATCAAGGAGCAGCAACAAGATCGATCCAACATCCTAAAGGCGCCAAGCTTCATCTCCCGTGATCCCTACTACCTAGCTCTGTTGGAGCTCAAGAGCGCCGGTAGTTTTGTCTCCAACATCATGGGCAACGGCCGTAGCAAAGCCTGGGCCCCCGAGTTGAGGGGGCTCTTTTCTATCGAGAGCTTCAGGCCTGCAAACGAGCTCAAACGCAAGCGAGACAGTGGTATTGCCGACATCAGCGACGAAGATGAGCAGGGGACATCAAAATCGCCCCGCTTGGAACTTGGAGAGGATGATGAGGGCCTGACCATAACCGAGGCCGGCCTCGGCGAGCAAAGCGTAGCGCCGGATGGAACTATCGTCGAGATACCCGCCGATGAAGGAGCAACACTCAATGATGACGACTATCAGGCGCGCGAGGGAAGCCCCCTGCCAGCTTTCGACGAGACTACAGTTCCGTTGGTGCATCCTGCCGACAGCGGACCAGTTTCATTGGGCACGAAGCACGCAGTCCACATCCTGCGCGATTTGTTCGGCACCGAAGCCGCGACGGACGAACAAGCGAGGAAAAACAAGTCTGTTGTGTTCCAGGAACTATTGCCCGAGAAGAGGACGACCAAGGCGGACGCTACCAAGATGTTCTTTGAGTGTCTGGTGCTTGCAACCAAAGACGCTATCAAGGTCGAGCAGAAGGAGGGCATTCTCGGTGGCCCAATCCGCGTCCGCGGCAAGCGCGGCCTGTGGGGTGCCTGGGCAGAGCGGGAGGCTGGAGGTGAGATTGCAAGCCAAGAAGAGCATGCGACACAACCGGAACCCGCGATCGCCGGTCCATCCCGAGCAGTAGCTTCTGCGGCGTAGCGCAGAAGCCCGAATGTCAGTGTTGTGAGCTTGCAAGGCGTTGCAGCGGTACTCACATGGGCGAAGAGTTTCTTGTATAAATCAGTTTTGCGCCGCGTCGCGATATTCTTATGGGTTGTCGTCGTCATCACGGTCGAGCAAATATTGGCGTTTGGGGAGTTTGAGGCGGAACAGAAAGATACCACTGTTTGGGTATTTAAGTCATCAAAAACTCATGTAGGAGAGGTCTTTTCTGGCGGAGTATCTGGATATATCGGCTTCACGCCCATGTGGCGAACTAGCATAGGATTCTAGACAGCTTTTGAAGTGATCAATATGCTGTTGCGCTACCCCTTTAGTAATAGAATCCCTCAATAACTACGTAGCAACCCAATCAGTAACTCAACTTTGCCCCTGATTTTTCCCAACATGTAGAACGAATAGGGAGGCCACTGAAGCAGGGCGCTGTCACGGACGAACCTCGGCTCTAAGCAACCCAGCCAGCAGCATCTGAGCTGGATGCAGGGGAGATTTGAGCTGCGGCTAAAACTGGAACCCGGACTCCATATCAGCCGCTATGTGACAACCGGCGAAACGCCTGTCTGTCATCCTTTGTATTTGCGAACCTTGTATTATACGTAGTTGACGTCGAAAGCTTTCTCCTTGTACACACAACTATCTATATGAACCCCCCCCTATGACTCCCCCGCTTGCATAGACCTAGGACCTGATTTGTCTCCGCGCTTCCTTCCGAGCTTATGCATGCACTGTCGTGGTTCATCTGGATGCTCAACCAAAACTGATCGCCGCAATCGCCGACAACTCCCAAGTCTCCAACAATCAACAGCTGCGTGGCTATCGAGTAGGATTTCGGCTTCGGTCACTCTTGTCAATAATGGTCAAGTCCCTCGTCGATCTCTGCACAGCTGTGTGCAGTAAAAACGTTCGAGGTAAGCATATAGTCTACTTAACCTACCGACCACTCTGTCAATCATTCACATCCGCTACTCGGGGCTTCCTGATGACCATGAAACTCTACCCGACGATACGATTCGTCGAACCACTGTTCTTTGAACAGCTCACAGCTGCCTGTCGTTTCCGCTCCAAGCACTAGATAGCACTATTTCCCCGGCATCATCCTCTTTCGTTGCTCCCAACCCGTTTGCACTCCTTCGGGCAACAACAGCCTCCTCTTTGTTCCAACGCAGCTTTCTAAGAACATGGCAGATATCAGAGATGTCGGCTCTACGCCATATTCGCTTATCCGGTCCGTCCTCTTGAGCATCAACTCGGCGGCTCAACTGCGCCAAATCGAAGAATCCTCGCCCCAACTCGAGTCAGAAGATGCTGAATGCTGGCAACGCCTCATCAGGCGTGACTTCCCGACTCTGCAAAAGAAGATGGACCTGATACCGTCTCGACCAGAGCTATGGCATAAGGTCTACGCGAAATACTACAAGATCGAAGTCAAGCAGAAGGCCGAGGCCGAGGCGAAGCTGAGAAATGCTTTTGGAGCCATCAAGACGAAAAAGGAAGCCAACACCAGCGAAATCGTCTCGTATGACCGTCGCCGCATGCCCAAGCCGCCCCAGGATATGCGTGGTCCCACGGACAAGAAGGGCCCCATTGGTCGTCGGGGTGGCAACTTGGACACGGGCGAATTGCGATTCACGAGTGGTTCGCGGACCAAGATCACCTCCGCCAAGAGTGTGATGCGCAGGGTTAAGCGCGAGGCGGCCGAGATTCACAGCCGCAACAAGCTGGCCACGCCCAACGGAATGCTCCAGGTCAGGCATGGCCAAATCAAGCAGGCTCCTTCAGGTATGGTGAACGAGCAGAGAATCAAGCAGCAGCCAAGCCACAAGATCCAACCTCCAACAATGTCCCAGAAGGATGAGTATCGCGACAAGGCTATGGAGGATAGGGAGGCGCGACTGCGGAGTCTCAAGACGGGAAAAATGCCCACTGTCATGTCTGACTCTGAAGAGGATGACGACGACGTTTTTGGTGGCGGGGGTGGTGGACTGCTCGACGAGGACGAGCTCGAGGAGATGTTTGACGAGGAGGCTCTCTCGAGGGTGGAAACGAGCAGATCCTACTCGGGAAATGCGAGTGCAGCTGCTGCAAGGCGACCGGGTGTTATTGCTAATACTCGCCGGGTTGAGCATCGAGTGTCCGCAAAGGCTACAACGTCATTCAGCCCTGGCCCTCCGGATCAGTCGACGGGGGCATTCTCGGCCTTCGGGACGGCAGCCTCGCCACCGTCAAGCCCTCCCAAACCTCCGGCCGCAACGAGAAATCCCATGGTGGCGAGGAAGCGGAAGACAGTGGACGTGTTTATGAAATCGAAGCCCAAGGTCCAGCGACGGGCTTAGATGGCTGGATCTCGAGGGGCATTGGTGAATGCGTACAGAAACGCGGTAGGAAAACCTCGAGCGGGTTTGTCTCATTCGGGTTTTCTTTTTGGGAACAGGCTATTCCAACAGCATGTTTCAGGGACGGCGTTTGGCAAATATGGATGGCGTACCGGTGGAATTATATCAGGGTACATGTGACAGAATTCGAATAGTCAGCTCTGCGGCATAAGAGAAGAGCCGTCTTCATTTTCGAATTGCTTGTTATAAAAGCGTGGTGACGGTGCTTAGAACGAAGTACCGTGTGAGATTGTGGTGCTTTGGAATCACCCGCACGGGCAGTTGGCTGATATGACTTCACGCGAGGAGAGAGTACGACTCGGAATGGAGTGGCAACCAAGAACTTATCTGCTCGACTGTAAGCATACGTGGTGTGGTGTAGCTGCGGTGACGACACATCATCTTCCTGTGGCATCAGTCCCAGCCGGTCGGTCACACGCAGAGGGGCCAGGCAGACACATGTAGCCCCTTTTCATCGCAGTCTCACTTCCACCACTTGGACATTCCACATCGTAAACTTCCTATGAGCTACTAGGTTCACCAAGAATGAAGAGGTATGCCAATAACGGGGCCGATTCAAAGCACGTGAGGCCTAGAACCACTGTAGAGAATGCTTGCGAGACTACCATGTGTAGGAAGAACCGGGTTTCTACCCAGATCATCAAACAAAGCCGGGTAAACAACCGAGTACCCGTCTTCCCGACACCTGACCTGTATACCTAGTCGTGTTGCGGTACCCTCTGACACATCCGCCAAGAACCTCGTCTATAGTCCATGACTGTCTTTGCCGCTGGCCGAAGCTGTGCTCGGCGTTCTCCAAATTAAGGGCGGACTCTTCGCTGCTATGAAGATCTAGTCCCGTCTTCGCTCGGTGCGGGTGATATCTTTCGCAGGCCATCTCGAGGTCTTCTGTCTCCGGAACGGTGGGGTCTCAGCAGCTCAGGACAGAGGTCTGCGGCTCGACAACAAAGTATCGCCCCCCTCTAAGTGCTAAGACCAAGTGTAGTGTCGCGCCGGCCTCGAGTAGGTAATCGTTGGCGGTCTTGTCGTCGGTCCTGAAAGCGCGAGCGCGGTGTCAGTTTCTGGCGAACCTTCCACTGCAAACAAAGGGTCGTATCCGACGGTCACCACCGTGGTCGATCGTAGAATGGGATATGAACGTGTGCAATATGCGCAAGCGTGAATGAGCGATGGGATCGAGCTTACATCTGCTTGCCTCCGTAGATCAGACGCTGCTGAACCGGGGGGATGCCCTCCTTCTCCTCGACCTTCTCCTTGATCTGGGCCACCTTTTTGAAACCGACTTAGTATCAGAAGACAAGGTGTGCTGACGTATTGCACAGTGCGTCGTATGCAAAGCCCTTCTTCGCCCGGGACGGACAGCAGAATCGGTAGAGGATCGGATCGTTCGTACCTTGTAGTCGGCCTCGATGTCGAGCTCGATCTCCTTACCCGTCAGGGTGCGCACTCTGGTTCCCCATCGTAAGTCTTGGTCCTAGTCAGGCATCTGGCGCTCAAGAGCGCATCAAGAGCCGATCATGGTGGCGGGTACATACTTGATGAGCATCTTGACGATGGGAATGCGGCACAATCGGAATGGGTTGTACGAGGAAGACGAGTGAAAGAGTGTGCAGAGATAGGGTTGCAACAAGTCCCGCTCGGCGAAGGGGAGAAACGACAGGTGGTTGGGGGATGGCGAGTGAATGTGAATGTGAATGTGACTGTGAAGAGAGTCCGAGTGGTCAGTCAGTACTTCGAAGTTGGGTGTAGTAACAACACAGCTGCGGTAATGGTGGGGGAGGGGGGTTAACTTATGAGCAGCGGATGTGGGGTCTGGTTGAGTCCGCCGTTTGTTCAATTACTCCGTACCTAGTCAGATGATCAGATTCAATCCAGTCGGACCAACAAGCCTGGCGGTTGGAATGTTTGGTATACAAGTCACAACCTGTATAGAGAGTAACACGTATGTGTAAGAAGATAAGCTATATGTAATCAGTAAGAGATGGAGATGAGAATAGCTTGGAACCTAGCCGGCCATGCTGAAAGAAAGGGGGGTGGGTACATAGCATTCTGGGAGACAGTTACTGCTCTGTACACTTGTTTCTGCATACGCTCATTAAAAGGGGGCATATATACTTCTTCATTGACATGCCAGGCTCCTTGGGTATTTTACAGTGATTATTCCTAGAGTACAGTGTGGAGTTTGCGAGCGCGTTCGTCAAGCCATACATACGCGCTCTCTTATTTCTTGTTGTCGTCGTCGCTGAACACGTTGAGACCGAGTCCCTCCGAGTCGAGCATGAGTCTGTTCCTGCCACCGGCCTCCTGAATGGATATGGCAATGGCACGGGCGTTCTCAATCTTCTTCAGCTCAACGTACGCCTTGTTCTTCTTGATGGCATCACCAATGAGCTCGGCTGACCGAGCCTCACCCTGGGCCCTGACGACCATGGCCTGCTTCTCCTGGCGCGCCTTGTCGACGACAAACGCCGCACGCTGCGCGTCTTGCTGTGCCACCTGCTTCGCCTCGACGGCTGCTGTGAACTCGGGCGAGAAGGTGAGATGCTAAATAGAGCATCAGTACTTGGTACGACTGGCGAAGACGAATAAACACGTACCGTAAGCGATACATCGTCCAGCAAAATGTTGAATCTGGCAGCTCGTCGCGACAGGTTGTCTCGGACCAACCTGGCAATCTGCTCACGCTGGGTGATCAACTGACTGGCGTTGAACTGGGCCACAACGCTCTTCAAAACCTCGTTGACGATCGAAGGAAGGATGCGCTCATCGTAGTCCTGACCTAGTGTTCGGTAGATCTGGGGCAGAGCGGCGATCTCGGGTCGGGAAAGCACACGACAAGTGATGTTGACCATCTGCAAGTCCTTGGTGCCCGTCAACGACGACACGTTTCTCGGCTTCGCTCGGACATCGTAATCGATGGCCGTCTCGAACCACGGGATTCTAAAGTGTGTGCCTGTGGGAGAGAGTACAGTGTTAGCTACAAACACCAAGACGGCCGGAGAGTGCGGACGTACCTTCGGTAAAGATCTCTGGGCTCACACCACTTATCCTCCGATATTTGATCGCCCTGTGGCCACCATCGACGTTGAAGAGTGAGTTCTGGAGCACGACGGCGCCGCCGACGCCCAAGACTGCAAGAACTGCCATGCCAGCAACGCGAGGGCCGGGAGGGCCTCCACCAGGCATACGTCCCTTGTTCTGACGGGCCAGGGCCATCAGCTTCTCATACTGCTCTTGCATTGGGCTGCGAGACATGTTGGGCAAACCCTGGATGGCAGTGTGAGTATCGTTGGTGGTGTTGGCTGATTTGCTACTTTGCTTTAGTTAGACCTCTTCGTCCAGAAGTGATGATCCGCCCACAAGCTAACCTTGCTTGCTTGCCAGGGTGTAACGTTAGGCTGGTACGGGTACTGACTGGCTGGCTTGCTGGCTGGCTGGACCGGAGCTCAGGGCATGACTAAGGAATGATCCGTGCGCTCAGCAGCAGCTGGAGCCTGGAGGGAGGCAGATGGAAGGCTTATTAACCTTTATCCGGCAGCAGCTGGAGCTTTCTCATAAATGGGGCCCCTATCGATTGTAGTGGGGAAGTGGAAGTGGCCGAGCTACGCTTGACTAAATGCGGTACTGCCAGTGAACAGTTGCAGTGATAAGTTGTTGTTGTTGAAGCTTGCAGAATTCCAGAGCTTCAGAAACTCCTTCAGCTTGTATCTTGCTCGGAGGCGCGTCAGTGGTAAAAGGTTTCATTGAAGCAGCAACACAACGCAGGCTCTTGCAGGCCCAGTCGCGCTTTGGCTTTGCAACGAATACAATCTGGTCGTTACTTGCACAGTTCCTGCGCCTGTCCCCCAAGTGATTTTGTGACCAAAAGAACCGTTGGGAAGGCGCATTGCATTGCATTGCATTACGTTGCTACATACTACCTACACTGCTTCCCGTGTTGGAATTGGACTGGATTGGATTGCTGGTTGCACGCCTGCCATACGCACATAAAATCACCATTCGACCTTTTTCCCTGCGGCTGCCAGACGCTCCGCTTTCGACTGACGGCCGACTGCACAGGCAGCGATCGAGCTTCCCAGCCCAGCCCAGCCCAGTCCATCGCCGACCATGTCTTCAAAGCCACCTTCTCGAGTTGTCTTTGTGGGAAATATTCCTTACGGTAAATCATCCTTCTTACCCACCCACATTCTCTCTCGACTTCCCAAAACTGATCTCATTCGCCACCACTCCCACAGGCCTCTCAGAAGAGCAGATCACCGACATATTCAGCAGCGCAGGCAAGGTTCTCAACTTCCGCCTCGTCTACGACAGAGAGACCGGCAGACCCAAGGGTTTCGGCTTTGCAGAATATCCCGACGCAGACTCGGCCGCTTCGGCAGTCAGAAACCTGAACGACTTCGAAGTTATGAACCGTAAATTGCGCGTCGACTATAGTACAGAGGGTCGCGTTGACCAGGAGGACGACAAGTCTGGAGGAAACTCGGCCGCAAACGCCAGCAACAACGGCATGGGATCCTACGGTTACTCCAACGGTGCCTCGCAGCCCGCCCCCCAACCAGCCTCTGCTGCTTCTGGCGCTTCTGGCACGCTGCCTCCTCTCCCCCCGGAAAGGAGCTGCCCCCTGGCGTCACCTTTAATGATGCCATCTCGCGCACTCTTCACACTCTGCCCCCGGCCCAGTTGCTCGACATCCTCGCCCAGATGAAGGCCTTGGCCACGAACGACCCTGCCCGCGCCACCGAGCTTCTGACTCAGGCCCCGCAGCTATCATATGCCATCTTCCAGGCCCTGCTGCTCATGGGCCTAGTTTCGCCCGAGGCCATCCACTCGGTCGTTGACCACAGCGCACCTCCTCCGGTCCAGGGCCCCCATACCGGCTACCCTCCTCAGCAGATGCCCGGCTACCCTGGTATCGCCACTGGTACGCCCCCTGTGGCTGCTCCGTACGCACCTCCCGTGGCTCCACCCCAAGCTAGCTACGCACCTCCTGCTGCCGCCCCGGCTGCTCCCACGCAGGATCCCGACCAGCTCATGAAGATGGTACTGGAGCTTCCCCAGTCTACCATTGATCAGCTTCCCGAGGGCGAGCGACAGCAGATTATGGCTCTTCGCGCC
Source organism: Arthrinium puccinioides (assembly GCA_022414665.1). NCBI lineage: Eukaryota > Fungi > Ascomycota > Sordariomycetes > Amphisphaeriales > Apiosporaceae > Arthrinium > Arthrinium puccinioides. The sequence goes on along the minus strand of JAIUNF010000003.1, from coordinate 4,469,064 downwards.
CAGTTCATGTCACAGCCTCGCTAGAATTTCTCCAATGCGGCAACAAAACACAAAGGCTGCGACATATGTACGATTTGCGACGAGGCAACTGGCGTTAAGGTGTACATCGGATGGGACAATGGAAAAGGAGATCATTTGAGCATGATTGGGGCGTCTTAGTTGATATTACTCGGTCTTTTGACGAGACTCGTGCGAGGAACGATCAGCATATTTGACTGCTGACGGAGGGAGCAATATTCGGTTTCTTCACGCCAGCTGCTGTGGGGTATCTCTTTATATGAATATATAGAGGGCCGTCGAGCAAAGAAGTAACGCGTTTGGCTATGAAGGGTTTGTATCGAGAAAAGCTACAAAATGGAGAGGCTCCGTTCGGAAGCGAAACCCGACAGCGGACATGCTGAGACATGACACTCCAACTCTCCAAGAGGTCTCAGCGATCGATGCACAGTGCCGCAGTGCGTACAGTGAATGGGTAGCAAGGACTGTCGTTGACGCCTTATGCTGAGGTCAAACGGCAATTGATTTAAGTTTCACGTAGGAACGTATGGAGTAGTTTACACAACTATCTAACTTGCACGGTACGCGAGATAGTAAGGTTCGTCATGGTTTATTAGATTTTTTAAGTCGTCAAACGTTGGCTAGCTTACGCCTCAAGGTTGTAATTAGTTAGGGCAACTGAACACTGAACGGAGATGGTGCCTGTTTGGTAAATCTCCCGGCGAGCTATTTTATGAGCTTGAATAACGGTATAACGTGGACCATTTTACCTCCTCTTTACAACATCTTGTGAACAAGCGAGGGATCACCTTCGCATCACATTTCTATCTGGGAACGAGCCTAACCTTACTCCGTACGTTCTCATAAAATATCCGCCGCTTTGCTTCTGTGCCACTAGAATCGCTAGACTTGGAACGGGACAAGCAAAGTACTCCGTACCCCGTACGGATACGTAACTACTTATCAACCAGCATCCCTGTAAGCACCGACTCTTGATCCGATTAGGGAAGGGGCCCAAGGCGCCGACTGACATCACCGCAAAACCCAGTCCACTTCTTCGCTACCCCGGTCTCCCGATCATCATTGCCTCGAAACAACCTCACCGGGCACCTTCTTCGAGGCTTGTTGACAAGCTACCCAGCTACCGATTGTCTACCTTGGAGCTCCATGTACAGGCAACACGGCGGCCCGTCACCACTGAGACTTGCAGTGAAGCAGCTGAGCTCGCGATTGAATCTACGTGCCCTCCGACAAGTTCTCGGCGAGCAGCCCGAATGGAGTAGGCAGACAGGGGATCTCTCTCCTCAGCGTCCAGACTCCAGACATCATCATCGCCGCAGATAGGATAGGGACTCGCTGACTCGACGACCCATACAACCAACTCGCCACGACTGTGCACCAAAACCAGACCTTGGTGCTGTTTCTTGTTCGCCAGCGACTGCCATAGCCACCATGTCGTACGCAAACGCAAACCCCTTCTCGGTGCTCACTCGAGCTGGGTCAGGTGTCGCTGCACCATCCGATATGGCCACGGCCGAGCCCTCCAACCAGGTGCAGACACCCAAGCCGAAGAAGAAACACCGAGGGGGAAAAAGCATCGACGCCCGCGACGAAAGTCATTCGCATTACCGATCGAGGATGATGCTCAGAACCCCCCTCTTCGTCGATAGGGAATGGGGAGGGCCCGGCGGACGGCCGCTCAGGCTTCTACATGCGCGGCCGCAACATTAGCAACACCAGTCTCGAAAGCGAGGCGCTCCTCGACCACCGCGATCATGGCTGGGGCTCGCGGCCGAGGAGAAGCTCCACCATGACACAGCCGTTCCAGCACTCTCGCGAGTCACAGCAGCAGGTACCAAGGCTGCGTACCGTCCGCGATAGTGGCAGGAACGACGACCAAGACGAAGGCGACGACGATGTAGGTGCGAGTGCCCGCATGAGTGAGAGTGTACCGCTCCTCTCGAGTCCCGCCAGAAACGGACTCGACAGCAGGGCCTACGGCTCGAGCGACGGCATGAACAACAAACTCAACCGCCCAATCATGCGACGCGGATCTAGCAAGTCCAGCCGGCGGCGGATCATAGGGCACCTTGGGCCCCAGACCCCAGGTACAGAACGCTACAACGTCAACTATCCTCCATCCATGCCCGGCTCGCCGCAGCTGGGCGCCATGGACGTCAACTTTGGCGACGAGCTGATGCGGGACCAGCTGGCTGCAGCCACCGCCAAGGATGACTCGCAGAGCTTGATGGAAGTTGAGACCAACGATGACTTCAGTCAAGGTTCATCCAGCTTCCACCAGCGCCGCCACACCATCGCTCTGCAAGCCCAGGAGGATGTGTGTTTTCCACAAGAGGGCATGTCCGAGATGGCAGACGACGAGTTTGTCCCCTCACAAGACCGGCGTAGCCGTAGGAGCGGACGGCGTCGACGTGGAAAGTGGCCTGACCTGTCTGTTCTGGAGGAGTGGAGCAGGTTCGAGACCGAAGGCCGGAATGAGGAACGACGCATCAAGAGGATTACCGAGCCCCATCTGGTCAACGGTAGACTCAGACCAGTGCATAAGGGATGGTACCGGACCGAGGAGGATGCGCCGTATCGCTTTACTTACTTCAACGAGGAGTTCCCGAGCACCATCCACAGCCAGTCCATCCCGGAGCTGGTAAACTCCGATTCCAGTTTCAGGGAACTCTTCATGCCGGAACCCCCCATCATTGAAGATTCGTCATCCGAGTCCGACGACGACCCCATGGACGGTGTGCCTGGTATGAATTCGCACTTCAACTCCATGGGAAGGCAATCCAATGCTACTATGAATGGGCACGGGATGGACGACACTAACACAAAGGGATCGGTTCGGGCATCCTCGATAGCGCTGTCGAATCCTTTTTTGGACGATGCCGAGAAGGCCGCAGCTCCTGAAAGACAACCTTCTGAAAATGCACCTCTGACCGCTTCCTCCCTTAACTCGAGACATAGGTCGGGTGAAGCAACCCCCACTGGTCTGAAATCTCCGCACACCAAGTCGGCCAGTCCGAGGCAGATGTCGGGCGAAGCAACTCCTGCTGGTGTACAATCACCACATGCCAAGGCGTCTAGCCCGAGACCCTCCAAGCCACCAAAGGCCTCCAAACCCCTGCGCTTTGGTGAACGGCCTGTCTGGTGGCTGGATGTTCTCTCGCCGACGGAGGCTGAGATGAAGGTCATTCAGAAGGCATTTGGCATCCATCCCCTGACGTCCGAGGATATCATGTTACAGGAGCAGCGTGAGAAGGTGGAGCTCTTCCGAAACTACTACTTTGTCAACTACCGCTCCTTCGATCAGGACGCCGAGTCAGATACACACTTGGACCCCGTGAATCTGTACCTCGTGGTGTTCCGCGAGGGTGTCATTTCGTTCCACTTCTCGCAAACACCTCACCCGGCTAACGTCCGTCGCCGTATTCGCCAGCTCAAGGACTTTATGGTCCTCAGCGCGGACTGGATTTCTTATGCCATAATCGACGACATCACTGACGTCTTCGTACCTATGATCCAGAATATCGAGGACGAAGTCGACGATATTGACGACCTAATTCTAAAGCTCCATTCGTCAACTTCCGACTCGTCAGGTGGCAAGGACAATGGCAGCGGCAGCTTCTACGATAAAAATGAAAAGAAGAGTATTGCGGGCGAGTCGGTCGCCGAAATATCAGGCGGCGATATGCTGCAGCGTGTAGGTGCCTGTCGCAAGAAGGTCATGGGTCTCTACCGGTTGTTGGGTAACAAGGCCGATGTCATCAAGGGCTTCGCCAAGCGCTGCAACGAGCAGTGGGAGGTCGCGCCTAAGAGTGAAATTGGCCTATATTTGGGCGATATCCAGGATCACATTGTTACCATGACTGCCAATCTGGGGCATTATGAGATGTAAGTCCGCTCCTTACCCTTCGTCTCACTCATCATTCATGCATACTGAAAAAAGCTCTTTAGGATCCTGGCCCGGGCCCACGGCAACTATCTGGCTCAAATTAACATTCGTATGAATGAGCGCTCCGAAATGACTGCTGATACGCTGGGCAAGCTGACGGTCCTCGGTACAATCGTCCTTCCCATGAACATCATCACCGGCCTCTGGGGCATGAACGTCTGGGTCCCTGGACAGGAATACGAGGGTAACCTGAACTGGTTCTGGTGCATTACAGCTGGCTTAGTGTGCTTTGGGGTTAGCTGCTACTTGCTCGCTCGCAAGGTCTACAAGATAGTTTAAGACGTGCGTTGAGTCGACCAGACAAGCCGCGACGAGATTTCTCCCAATACAACCGGATCCGAAAGGGTACGATGCATTCATTGCTGGTAGTTGGTGTTCATGACTTGAGGCGCTGCCAAGGCAATGTAAAGATTCTGAGTTGTTTGGATTCATGGGTTCTGGGAATTGAGGGTTTCGGTTCATATACGCACTGGGATATATAATAGAGTGACGTGGTCGTAGAGGCAGAGAACATATGTTCTACACCACAAGCGTTACTGTCGTTGGAGCGAAGAAGTGTTACGGGACTGGGGCGAATTTGTACAGCAGAAGCTTTGCAATAAACTAGAATATACGAGACTGCAGCCTGCTACCAGGATGATGACAGATAACGGGCCAACTCGACTGTGTGGATGTACGATCAAATAGCCCTGGATCATTTACTTTGTAATGCATCCGAATCGCTCGGCACAGCTTTTACGCAGACATCCGTGGCAACGAAATTGAGCAATCATGACACCGGGAACGGAAGGCCATTCGACGCAATACAAGCAAACAGGTATGACGGTATCAGCACCTCGTCCTCTCAAGTCTGTATGGTCACATAGTCAATAGCCATTTGTCATTTCCTACGTATTCACCGTCTATAGCAACCAACTAGGGGGGGTGTAGACTGGATAGGGTTGTGCTGTACTCTAGTAGCACGCCAAGCGAAAGAATCCCGGTTTAGTGTCAAGCTTCACTATGTCAAGGTAATAAGCCAAGACTTGACGTCTGACGTTACTCTCGTCACCTGTCGAAACTCATTTTGTAGAGAGAGAAAAAGAGAACGAAAAGGCCCAATGGTAGTGAGACGTAGTCGTCACGCAGGAGAGAATGATGGTGCACGAAAGGTGGATATATCAGCGAGGACGACGGGTGGAGTTAGCTGATTTCGTTCTGCTGATCTATTTGCAATGCGTTGATATGAAGAGCCACGAGGAGCTCGTTCGAGCCCCCGGGTGGTATGCCGCCCTTTCAACGCAAACGCTATGCTTTATGAGTGATGGGTTGCGATGGTAACATGGCAAGTGTGGTTTCGAGAAGATACCAGTCTCGTAGCAATAATAGTACAGCAGTTCAGAGCCTGGCAAGATACGCGCAATGAGCCAAAGGGTATGCTGAATCTAGGAAGTGTCCGAGGTCGCCTCTGTGGCGATATGTATGTTAGAGATGTACAAATAGCGTTTAGTGAATTCGGCGTGACGATCCTAAACTGATTCTAGAGGTCAGGTGAGTGCGTGGCTTTTAGAACTCCCAGTCCCCGTCCTCGACAGATTTGATGGCCCAATTGAACTTCTCTCGAAGGGTCTTCGAGAAGAATTTTTCAATGGGGACGTCAAACTTCTTGGAGAAGACGACAGTCAATCGAGGGTCAATGTAATTCTGCAAGACCGGTCAGCATTTCGCCATATAAAGTATTAGTAAGGAAACCCACGATCTTGGAGGTACCGAGAGCGACCTCCTTGTTGCCTTCTCGGTCGGCAGCCTGGGTCTCAGCAATATGGATGCGCTCCTCAATCTTACTGACTCCAGCCTCGAGCTTGTCGATGGCAGGAGATCTGCCCTCTGCTTCGACCTTCTTGGTCTTGGCCTCTTTCTTCAGCTGCTTCTCGTAATCATCGACCTCCTTAAGACGTGATTTGAGTTCCTTCTCTGGGTGAGGCTTCTCACCATCAGCCTGGCGCTTCTCGTTCTCCTTCTCAAACTTCTTGGTGGCTTTGACCCGAGCCTCTTCCACGAGGAAGGTGATGTGCTCCCGGATCCAGGCCTCGTCAAGGTCCGAGTCGAGTTCGAAGTAGGCGGCACCCTTCTTCTTCTTCAGCTTGGGATCAAGGTCCAGCATCTGCATTTTCGTGCGCCATTTTTGATACTTGAGACCCTTGATCTTGTCTGCCATCCTCTCCATCTGTGCCTCGTGGCTGGCGCCCACTGTGCGCTTGTGGTTGCAGAGGATAGCAACCTCACGGTTAGCCTTGTTGTAGATGGCAATCTTCTCGGCCATGGTGAGATTCGTGTCACCTTTGATGTCCTTGAGCAGCTTGCTCATCGTGTAAGAAGCGTTGTAGGTACGGAAAACTTTGGCGGTCAAGCCTTTCATGTAGCCCGACAGGTGTTTGTTCAGCTGAGACGTGGTAAGACGATCAAATATGTCATCACCGTCGCCCTTGGGAGGTTTTTTGAAGACGCGAAGGTTCTTGAACACCTGACGCTCAACCTTGACCTCGTCGTAGTAGCGAATGCTGTCCTTGCCCAAGAAATCGAAGATGACGGTGTCGGGCTCTCGAAGGGTGATATGTTCAAACTTGAGAGAGCAGCATCCCACCGTCTCGGCCTCGTTCTCGGCGTCCTTCTCATTGCCAGCTCTCAGGGCCAGCTTATCGATCAGGTAAATGGCCGTGGCTCGTTGACGATCGGCCATGCTCTCGGCGCGTAGGTCCTTGGTGTAGTCGCTGCGGATCTTGTGGATGTGTTTCTTGAGCTCGCGAGCCTTTTCAAACTTTTTGTAGTCGGCCTGTCCTTTGACATCGCTGTTGGCCGCAAGCATGACGTACTTGTAGGCGCCGTTGATATTCTCTTGCCACATGGCCAGCCAGGTGGCCCTGTTGTCGTGTTGCACAGCTTTCCACTTGTGGCCAGCAGGAGGTGCCGGCACTGGAGCGTCCTTGCCAATGTTGATAGTGATGGACTCGGGGGCGACCCGAAGCTTCACCCTGCCAGTCTTTGGGTGTTCACCACGACCGCGGAACAGTGAGGGGGTTCGACGCGGAAGTTGCCCACTTTCTGTTTCCTACCGTCCCACTTGCAGAACATGAAGGGTTCTTCCACAATCTTCCTTTCCTCGGCCTCGGCCTTCTTCTCTTCCTTGGAGCGGGACTTCCTCGCTTCGCTCTGGGCTTGGTAGTATTCAAAGATCTTCTTGAAATCGAGCTTCTCAAATTCCTTGATGGCCACCTTATTCCCATCGCGGTCTTTGGCGCCGCCCGTCTTGGCTAGTACCTCCTTGAAGTCGCCGAAGAAGTTCTTTTGGAAAACCGGGTTCTCCGTGTTGTGAGTGCTGTTCAACATGCTGCCAAAGAAGCCAGCCGTCTCTTCGGCGTCGGGGTGGAGCGTGAGGGGGATACCGTCATAAATGAGTTTGACGTTCTTGGGCAGAGGCTTGTATTCGGGAGGAAACATGACACCGTTGTGCTCGAGCGTATCCCACTTGACGCTGTCGTCTTCCTTCTTGGGCGCATTCCACCACTCGAACTCCTCGTCGCCGTCTTCGGCTGGCTCTTCACTCTCCTCCTTCATTACAGCGCCCGCCTTCTTCGCAGGAGCTTTCTTGGTGGCTACGGCTTTGCCCTTCGCTGCAGCAGCTACTGGCTTTACCTTCTTGCGGATGGGCAGGTCCGAGTCGGATGCGAGCTCCTTCTTGACACCATTCGGTTTGCTCTTGGCGGTGCCGTTGACCTGCCGCTTCTTGCCCTTTGTACCTGCTAAAGGCGCATCGTCCGAGTCGGGCTCGTCCTTGACCGTCTTCTTGGCGGCGGGCTTCTTGGCCTTGGTGGCGTCTTGAGCGGCGGCCTTTTCGATGGCCTTCTTCTTCTGGGCCAGCTTGACAGTAAGCGGCTTGTCGTCGTCGTCGGAATCGCTTTCAAGCAGGTCCGCCGCGGTTGCCTGGGGAGGGAGCTTGCCGCCCCTCTTCTTGGTTAGAGGCACATCGTCATCCGAGTCGTCCGTTGCAACCAGCTTCCTTTGACGCTTCACCTGTAGGGGGAGACCAAGTAAGTATGAGGTTGACGAGGAGTCGGTTTGCTTCCAGTCACCTACCATGGGTTGATCATCGCTATCGGACTCGTCTTTGTAGCTAACACGACGGTTGTTGAGCGAGGTGCGCGCCTTCCGCTTGTTGCCGTTGGACTGCGGGCTGTCGACATCCATTGCATCGTCATTCCGTACCGGTCCGTTGCGAATGGACACGGGGGCAACGAGGCCAGGGCCCTTCGGGTCCTTCTTGTCCATGGCCTTGTCCTCGGACTTTGAAATCTTTACTGCCGACACTAGCGCATGGAGCAAGTCAGTCCAAATGCTCACGAGAACTTCGGGCGTCATGTCCGTGTGGAGTTTGCGCAAGACTTAGCGCGGGTGCGATGGTGGCTGGCGAGGAATCAGGCAGCGGAAGCTTTCATAGAAGCTGTTGCGATGCGGGCGTCAAGAGAGTCAGTCAGTCGGGGTTTACTTACGGTGACCATTGGTGCGTGCCAATGGCTTGTCATCGTCAGAGAGGTCCGACGACATCTTGCGAGCTGTTGTCGTGGCAGACGAGGTCTGGAGAGATTCGGGGTGATGGGTGTGGATGTCGGAAGATGCTGGCTGGAGGCGGTGGGCCTTGCGGATGTGAAGCGCAGCGAGATGTGCAGCAGCCGGTAGGATGTTGAGGTTGCCGCCAGTGCTTTTCTTTCTTGTAAGTGGGCAAGTTCGAGGTTGGCGGCTGGGTGGAAGCGCAACGGGTTGAATACGCCGTGGGCAGAGATGCAGCGGTCCAACCGGCTCTATAAAATACGAAGAAACGTATGTATGGCTGGGAAAGGGGACAGGAAGGGAGGGAAGAAAAAGTGGTGAGAAGGAAAACCGAGTTGAGTCGGATTGCGAGTCTGGAGGAAAGCAGAGGAAGCCTTACCAAAAAGCCCGGCGTGTCTCTCTGCCTCTCTGCCTCTGGATGCTGGCCTGTCTGTCATTAGGCTTGCCCCGGGGTGGTGGAGACAGCAGCAGCGACCTAAACAGTAGCGAGACTGCGCGCTGACTAGCAGCAGCCTGCAGGTGCCAGAGAGCTGTGCTGAGCCAGGGAGTTGACGGCTAACGCGGGCCAATGGGAAAGCCTGAAGGGTGTCAGTCAGACTTAAAGGGATGTTCCGTGCCCGGGCAGTTCTGGGCCCTCTTGGCTCGAATGGCTGGGAAAGCCAAGGAAAAAATTGTTCGCGAGTGGAAGTCCGGGTCCGAAGGAGCGCAGCTGGCGGGCAGGAGCAAAGGCTTGGCTCACAGCTGGCTGAAGATGACTGAAGCGAACGAAGAAGGTACGTAACGTTACGGAGTAAGTTACGGAGTACGGAGTACGGATAGTAGGTAGTGAATGGTGGCTTGTTGGCCGGGTGTGGCTCAAGCTTATGGCTGGTCGGAGCGAGGTTAGGCCCGAAAATTGGAATTGGAATGGACGAGGGAAAATAACGGAGCTTGTGAGACGGCTCCACTTAATTACAGGCGAGTTCAGTTCAGGTCAGGTCTTGCGGAAGGTGCGTGGATTCATCAATTGAACCGACCGTCACCAAGTCAACGAACGACCTCCCGCAACCCCATCGACCAATTGATCGCGAGAACATTCGTGGTCGAACCTGTCAGCCCCTCGGAACAGGCTCTCAAACCACTTCACACACAATGCTTTCAAGGGCGGCAAGACCGGCTCTGCGAGCTGGCGCTGCGGCCATTCCTGCTCGGTACGTCGTCGGATACTTTGCTGGAGGGATAGATTGGGGGGAAGGGGGGAGGCGAAGGAAGAGCTCGAGCGGAAGTGATTAAACAGACTCGGCTCGGAATGCTCTGAGGACACGACGAGATAGCGATGCGTATGGCATGGCGTGACGTGCGGGAATGGATGGGGAAAAGAGTACAGCAAGCTAATCCTGTCCAGGACCGCCAACAGTGCAGCCTCTTATGCCACTCTCCGTGAGATCGAGGGCCGCCTCAAGTCGATTCGCAACATCGAGAAGATCACCAAGACCATGAAGATTGTCGCCTCCACCAAGCTGACCCGTGCCCAACGCGCCATGAAGGACGCCAGGGAGTACGGTGCCGCCTCCACCGGGGTCTACGATGCTGCCGAGACCAAGCCCCTCGAGGCCGAGGACAAGAAGACTCTGTACATCGTCTGCAGCTCCGACAAGGGACTCTGCGGTGGTGTGCACTCCGGTCTGTCACGATGGATCCGCCGCACCGTCGAGCCCGGCTCCGCCGAACTTGTCCTCATCGGCGAGAAGGCCCGCGCCCAGCTCAGCCGAAGCAACCCCAAGGACGTTGTCTTGAGCTTCGCTGGAATTGGCAAGGACGTCCCTACCTTTGCCGATGCCGCCGCCATTGCCGACCAGATCGTCCAGCTGCCCACCGAGTACGCCAGCGTGAAGATTCTCTACAACAAGTTCATGAACGCCACCAGTTACGAGCCCACCGTCATCGAGGCCTTCTCCGACGAGGCTCTGGCTGCCTCTCCCAACTTTTCCGCCTTCGAGGTGGACGACGAGCTCCTTGGCAACATGCGCGAGTACGCCCTGACCAACTCTCTGTACTGGGCTTTGGCTGAGGGTCACGCCTGCGAGATCTCAGCCCGACGCAACGCCATGGATGTATGTAACCCCGACGCCTGCTACACTCGGAACCCGAGACTGACTTTGACCCCACAGAACGCCTCCAAGAACGCCGGTGAGATGATCGGAAAGTACCAGATTCTCTACAACCGAACTCGCCAAGCCGTCATCACCGGAGAGTTGGTTGAGATTATCACTGGAGCAATGGCTTCTGCCGAGATGTAATGCACTACTACTTCATGCCTACCAGATAGAGAGAAGAGATGGGAGGGGCGGTCGTTCACGTACCAATTCCATTTGTATCAAAGTACACTAAGCCCCTCCGTGTACTAAATCCTCAATAAACCTGTTCTGACCTCTTGAGTGACGTCTCATCGTTCCATCAACGGCTAGTACATGTTCCACTTAACAGCTACTGGTGTTTGGGAAGTTTCTGTCGCGTGGCTTGATCCCACCGCGCTGCTTTTTATCGGCAACCTGGCGTCCATTGCCCAAGGGTTTTACAGATCGCAAGACATATTCGGACTAAACGCACGCAGCTTATTTCTCATTTCCCATTTGCATCCCCTAATCCCCTAATTCCCAAGTGAGTGCGGAATATCACCACATCTTGCTCACAACCTGAGTCGTCTCAGCTGCACACCCCTCACCTCGAAGCTCACACAAGCCATGTATGTATATATATATAGCCTGATGCTCCTCTACAAGGGCTTGCGTGTGAACGACTGCGTCTATACCAGCCTGGAGCACATTTCGAAAGCCGAGCTAGCGATCAGATAGTACACTCCCCCTTTTCCTCTTCTTGAAGCCAGTCGGGGGGGCTCTCCACTGATCGATCCCGGGGCACACATTCCACGCATCCACATCGCAATCGATACTCGATACAACAACAGACACTGCTGCCCATCGACCTGGAACGCCACGATGTCATCTTGAGCATATGCAGTGAGCTAGCGAACGGGAAAACTGTATTATGTACCGGTACGTCAGCGGCGAGAGTTGGAAAATCCCGACTCCTGTCCCGGCCAACTCGTCATCACCACGTTGCACGGGCTTGGTTTGGACGATCCTGGATTGATACGGATACACACACTCGTGCTAACGCTGCCTTGCGAAAGTGTGACGGACGAGACGCACTCTCTTCCATCGTGAGGAATACAGCCTAGGGGGCTGGCTTTCTTTGGGTGCAGATCTCTGAAGACAGGAACCGGACCAATCAGTCGGAATCTCGATACAGCCAGGCTTTTCTGGTGACAACCCCTCCCTTTCTTCTTCTTCTTCTTCTTCTTTCGTGACATGACTTCTGTTCTGCTCGTCTCCGTACCTCTCGTGGGGTCGGCAATGCCATTCCGTTCGGTCCGACCGAGAAGGTCATTGAAGAAGGCACCAATGGGGTGGACTCTGTTGCGGTAACGGTTGACCAATGTCCTTTCGAACGTCTCTCTCTCTTATCGGATGATATGCTGCTCAGCGAACCGTTCTCCCAAAAACGCTAGAGCGTTTCGGTATTCCACAGTACCTAGGCCGCAGAAGCTGTCTGTATCTGAGAATATGAGGGGAGGGGGTAGGGAGCGCATGGTGTCAGCTTTGCCGAGAGAATAATTGTGTGATTTGGATGCTGATAACCGGGTTGGGGATATCAATGGCGATAGACATGGTGACAACGTTTTCGTTATTGACGTGGATGTTATTGACGGGTTAAGGTATATACTCTTCGAGGGGCTCCTCATAGCTGGGGTTGAGTCCCGCCGCTCAGGTTGACAGTGTTGGCCATGACCGAGGAGATCTTCAAGTAAACATGCCCACCCCCGGTTTTACAAACGCTATAGAGAGCCAATATGATCGATTGAGGCAATGTGCGTATTGAAACATCTCCGTTTATGCCGCGTAATGAATAGAAAGGGAGTGAAGATAGAAAACCCATGTATGCAATGCAGCGCAAGTTACTGATGATGCAAATGAGCCCGATAGCCAGGCAAAAATACAAACCTCGTAACCCTTTGGTATCCCCGCTGGCTGATAGGAACCGCTCCTAATGAGCAATACCGGCTCACAAATCGCTGTGTACGATAAGAAAGGGCGCCATTTCGCCCCAGCTCGTGAAAACGCAGACAAAGCAACCCCAAGCTTCCCAAATCCATGTGTCGCAGGAGCCAAGCATGCACAGGATTCCAGCAGATCGAAACAAGAAGAAAACACGTATCCCACAGAGATGTCAACTCTCACTACTCCATCTCGAGGTCACTACTTTCCGCGTATGTGTTGACCTTCTGACGCCGCCTCTCCCTCCCCTCAAAGTCAACAAATCCAGCGGCATCGCCGTCAAGGATGAGATGGTGGCCTTCTTCCTCCCAGGCTTGCCTCACTTTGATGGCCCGGCGGTCCCAATCCTTAGCGGCCGCCTCCCACGCCTCGAGTTTCTCACTGTAGACTCTTTTCTGCTCCACAGCTTGCTCCTCGAAAGGTCGCCTTTCCTCTGTCGTGGCCTCCTTCCACATCTTACTCGTCATGACACGCACTTCGTTCGGGCCGGCTTTGCCTTTGCCCGCCCGGCGACCTTCCTCGCAGCGTTTGCGGGCAGTTTCAAAGTGGACCTTGCTGTACAAGAGGTAAGCGTTGCCGGCGACTTTCTGAGGGCGCCATGGCCGTTCGCCGATCTGTGAATAAATGTGCATCCATGCAGCGTTCTCGTGGGCTTCGACCCGGGCCTGCTTCAAAGCTTTTGGCGAAGAAGACGTGGCAGAATCGACAGGAACCTTACGCTTCTGCGAGCTCGAGGTCGGAAAGGTCGATTCTTTGGGAATGATGAGGGGGACCGGAACCTCGATGGGACCAAGCATCGAGTCCACGACTTCGGATGCAGCACGTAGGCCTGACAGATACGCACCGTGGACCGTGGCCGGGTGTGTGCCGGTTGTGTGCTCACCGGCAAAATAGAGATTGCCAATGGAGCGTGCCATGGTGTCATAATCGTCGGGTCTCATCGATGGTCCCGCAGATGAGTAAGAACCACGAGCAAATTTATCAGAGCCCCAACGTGTGACGAGTGTGTGTACGGGGTGCGGTACTTTGCTGCCATACACGCTCCGTAGTACCTCGGTAGCTTCGGCGACTAGCTCGTCGTTCTTCGAATGTTCGGTTTCGAAACCTGCATCACCGGCCATGAGGGCAAGGAGAACGGGAATGCCACTCGTATTGGATACATTGAACCACTGGAAGAAGCGACCCCGTTGCGACGCGTACTCGTTCTGTTTGAGGGTGTGACGCGACGGAGGATTCCTCAAGACACCAAAGATGTCGCGGCTCGTGTCCCAGAAGGCCTCCTCGTAGACCATGATGACTTTGTTCAGTATGCCAAAGCCCAGTCGTTCGATGGTATCCGTCTTCCACGACGGCAATGGTGGGCTGAACTCGACATTCCCATGCTTGAGGACGCCTAGTGGGATGGTGGAGACGACGTAATCTGCGTCGACGGTATACCCATCATCGCACTCGACTCGAGCCGCACCACTGCCGTCTGGATCATATGTGACCCTCTTGACAGCGGCGTCCTTTCGGATATTCAGCTTTGAAGGAGCATGTGCCAAGCCCCAGGGTACGGTCTGATAGCCGCCAACAACCATGGTGTGCTTACCCTCCCATTCGTTGCCTGCATCGATATCCCAACCCCCAAGACTAAGCTGGTTATAGTTTGTAGCATTGCTGTATTCGAGGTTGGCAATATGCCAGTTCATCAGTCGGTAGTCTTGGGCAGTCAGGTCAACGAGATTCCTGTACTGCGATATGGACTCGTCCATGAGGGAGCCAAGAGTGGCTGCGGAGTCCTTTGCAGCGGCTTCGAGCCTCAGGTCGTGGTCTTCCGTCACGTGCTCTTTCAGCGCCCAGCCCATCAACCTCGCCTTGTACGCTGCCTTGAGAGTCGCCGGGGTACCTGGCTCCACGTGTGTTTTGCCCGTCGCCTTGTCGGTGGACACCGGCACAAGACTCACCTGCGGGCCGAGGTTCTGCTCTGAGACTGGCTGTGCTTGCGGCATAGCGGCAGTCGCTTCCTCCACCTGGGCAATCGACCGGTTGCCCTCCGAGGAACTGTCTCTGCCCTCGTCCATGAGGTCTCTGTTGCCCTCGATCAGCTTTGAGGGGGCCGTCTTGAATTTGTAGTCGCTGACCCGTTCGAGGCAGTCATTGTACAGCTTCTCCACCAGCTGATCTCGTTGCGCGTCGACAGGCTTGCCGTTTGAGTCGTACAGAGTCGTCTCGGGCCGCAGGGCATAGTATGGTAGCGCCATCTGTCCTCTTACCAGGACATTGAGTGGATTGCCACGCTCGAACCCAGTGATGATCATGCCACCGCATTCAACCGTGTGCCTCTTTCCTTTGAAGCCAAACAGTCGTTGGCTCTGACCGCCGTCAAGAGCTCGGGAGTACACTCGGCCGCCCAAGCGACTTCGGCCTTCGAGTACAACGACACTCGGAATATCTTCTCCCAGGTCCTGAAACTGACTGGCACATTGCTTCGAAAGCGCCTCAAGCTGCCGGGCACAACCAAGACCAGACATGCCTGCGCCTATAACGACGATGGTTTTGCCTTCACGACTTGGGCCGGTCTTCTTAGAATATCCCCTTGACGACGAGGGAACCTCGGCGCATCCGAAATTGATGTACCCTCGGCGCAGCAGCCATTCGTAGCAGACGTTCGCAACATCGAACCATCTGGCGTCCTTTGCGCACCCTATTGCCTCTTCGCGGGCGACTCCAATCCGAGGGTTATTGAGCCAGAGCCTCAGAATGCCATTGCGTATATTGAGATAGGTGGTTACCTGCGCATGGCTGATGTGATCCCGCAGGATCAAATACTCCTCTTGGTGCAGAGCATATGGGTTCAGCCTCGAATGGTCCGCCGCAGCAATGCATTGATGTGCGTAGTCATACGGTGCTATATCCGTCGGTATCGACACTCTAGGTCGTACGTCGAATGTCTGCCTTGACGTCGTGGGCGTCGTCGTCGTCGTCGTCGTTATTGTAGTTGGTGCGGGGATAGCGGTGTCGTGAAAGACGTTCGCTTTGGGTAAAGGTTCTGCTGGCTCCTTTGACTCTAAAACATGCACAGGAGTCGTGGCTTTGCTAGACGGGGAAGAGGCAGGGGGCGATGAGAGTTCCGAGTTGTCTGACAAGACGGAGGCTGATGAGGCGAACGACTTCCTCAAGTTTTCGTGCAACCCTATCAGAGAAGGTTTGACCGGAGCAACTGATTCTGTACGTGATCTGTTTGACCCGAATTAAAGATGGAACGGAGACGGTGAGCCTAACAAGCACATAGACATGATGCAAGACGGGCGGGCATTCACGCAGGATGAGACTTACTGAGGCACGTCTGTACCAGGTGCCGGGCTGTCCATGTCATAGTCCATATCGTCCATCCGTACAATTATCTCGGATTCCGCGCTCGGGGTCCCCTTTGACGAGGGGGTGGCAGTGTGAAGGGAAGAATCGGAATCTGGTTCCGGGAGTGATGTGGGTTTGATGAGACGGCACTTGGTAGCTAATACGGAGAGATGTAGGTCCAGTTGGTCCAGGTCCATCAAAGTCCCCGATGCAGCATTGCTGCCCTCCAACGACGCCTCGTGAGTGCCACTCATAGTTTGCACACTGATGTGTCGATGGGGATAGATGGAATGGTCGGTACGTAGAGACCGAGTGGTTTGGGATATCGCAGCTTGGCCAGGGTGCGTATGTTGTGGCAGGCATATGTCCATGTATCTGTCGGTGCAAGACCCCTCAGCGCCCCTGGGTCCCTAAAATGCTACCGGACGATCATGTCATGTGAGTCTGGGACGATCTGTTCACCACATTAGCCCTTTGCGATAGCCAAAGTTGACGGGCAAAGAGTCGTCAGACGAGTCGACATCGGGACGACCGAACGGGAGATGACAGCACAGTGAGAAGGCTTGGCGAATGGGCACTGTACCTATAGCGAGATGCCGTGCAAGATGGGACGGGCGGCCGGGCTGCAATTGGTCTACTACGTCTGCAAGTCTGTGAGCAAAAACTCGAGGCCGGCGGGACGTGAGCTGTTCTGGTGTCCTCGGGTCCGTATGGTATGGCCTCGGGTGGGTGGTGCGTGACTCGGGGTATGCGAAAGAAGTATTCGGCCAAGCAGAAGTAGCGTAGGTAGTTAGCTGGTAGCGTAGGGAAGTGATGCGGCGCATAGTGGGACCGCACCCTCGGCGGAAAGAGAGAAAGAAATGGTCGCACCCTTTTTTCTCGGGTGTCACATGATCAAAGCGCAACTCAACTCAGTTTCAGCCACGCTGCTGCGTGGCATCGCAACCTCTCTCTCCAGGCCATCTTCGGCATCGCCATCTGGGCGTTCCGGGCACACACGTCAGTCTGACGGTACTCACTCGGGACTCGACAATAAACCGTCACACACAAACATTAACCAGGATTGTGTCATCAGATACTCCGTAGGCCGCAAGTGAATAGCTATGGCTAACTCGGTGACGATGACCGTTCAAGAATCGAATCTGTACGGGATTCCCGACACCAAAACCGCGAGATCGATCATCGAACCGCGCCCGTCACACGACCTTTGATTCGCAGGACATGCCTGATCCGCCTCCAGGTCGTGCACGACCTCTCTTGTATGACTACGACATACACCCGCTATGCACCGGTCGACGTAGCCGGCTTGGGCTTCTGCTTTGCAAACGATTCTGTCTCCATTGCCGCCTCCATAATCTTGTTCCCGCTGATGATCGACGTCGTACATATGACGATATTTCGGCGGCCTGTGTCGCATGCGTGTTAGTTGGCACCAGACTGGTGAACAGCAGATGAGCAATAGTGACCGACCTTCTTCTTTCTTCGCGATGAAGCGCAACGCCGCTATCTCGGTGAAAGTGATGCCACCCACGAACACAACGAACACGGTCTTTTTCTCGCTTGACCCGGATATGAGGGCTCGCGCCTTGACAGCCTTATCCTCGCCCTTCTGAAGTTCGTCAAAGGTCGGACCGCGGGCATGCTTTACCGCCTCGTCGAAACCGCGCCAACCCTGAGCGCCACTGCCAGCCGCCGAGGCGGCGCCCGTCACTCCATTCCCACGTGTCATGGAGAGAAGGAATTGCTTCTGCAGAATACACTGCACAAGTCTGATCGAGAGCGGCGCATAGCCGCTGTAGACGTATGCAATGTCGTTTGGATCATGCTCGTTGACTTCGTCAACGATCAGCCGTAGTTGCTTGCGAAGGTAGGTGTAGTTGGTCTTCGTTCCGGTCGCCGCCCCCGAGCCTGGCATGGGTATCATGCTAGCCATTGGCGATGATCGGGACAGAAAGAGCTGCAACTTCTCCAACTTGTTGAGAGTCAGCAGGTGCTGGTAGCCATAGCCTTCCAAGATCAACCGTCGGAACTGATCGAATTCTTTGGACCTGATGCCACCAGATATGCACGAGTAGATGCATACGAGTCGCAGGATCTCGGTCAGGGGCACGTCTCTCGATATAAGCTCCTCAATGGCGTCGAATTGCGAGGTAGGATCATATCCAGCAGCCAAGTTCTGCTGGACTTCAAGTAATCGGCTGAATTCGTCGGTTTTCGTGTACGTGATGATCGCTTCGGCGAGTCCTGTGTGAATCTTGAGACTATACTGCTCGGCCTGGTACCCAGGCAGTTTCTTCACAAAATCTTTCAGCTCGGCCGTAGTCTTGGAGGTATGTCTACTGTCGTAGTCACTCTGAAGGCGTCGCGCTACCTTGTTGAGCAAATTTCCAACAATGGCAAAATTGGTATCGCGGAGACCGTCATACAATTTGTCAGACGAGTCCAGCTGAATCTTGCGTTTTTTCGAGGCAGTAACAGCAGCAGGAGTAGCGGAGGTGCCCTGAGAGGGTTGCTGCGGCGGAGCCCCCACAATCGTTGTGTCGACATCGGTGGTATTGCTCTGAATCTTGAAGACCTCGTCGATGAGACCTTCGTAGGTCAACTGGGTAAGAAGAGGCGTAACCATGTCGACTTCCCGGTCAATAATGATGACGCTCTCATTTGTAGTACTTGGAGTCAGCCCAGCCTTGGCTGTGTCACTGGCGTCCTCTCCAGCCAAAATCTCCTGTCGCATGCGCGAAAGTAGAGTCGAGATTCGCTTCGCGTTGTCGCCTTTGCCGATGATACGAGGGAAAAGCCCATGTTTCGATTGGATGCCCATGAGGGCCTTGGCCATCAAGAAAGCAGGCGTCGTGTCCTTGGACAGGTAGAGGTCGCGGAAAGAGTCATCGAGCTCGAGCGACAGAACATCTCGTTCGAGTGGGAAAAAGTACAGCGGAAGTTCGTGGATATTCACATCTCCGAGCACACCGTTCTCTTCCAACAGTTGATCGGATACCAACGTTCGGCGTGGGACCCAGAAGATGTGAAACTCATGCCTAGTCTGACTTTCACGCTGCAGTCGCTTTATCTGTTCTGAACGGGGCAATCAGCCGAATGCAATGGCGCGCGGGAGCCGTACGCCAACACACTCGCCCGGGGGGGTTGGTGCCGCGTGTGTTCCGAGAGCGACTCAGATCTGCCGGCCTCTTCGTGAGGGCTAGTCCACTGGGTATGTTGGCCGAATGAGAGCTGGAGACTTGTGGTTTCTCGACACGGTTACATCTGGAGGGCCAGCTCGCTCGAGCCGAGAACCCCTGGATGACTTGTGTGGGCGAGAGCGTGGGTGGACGGATGGGCTCACCTGCAATAGACAGCGCATGACGAGCACATTCACCCCGCGCCATAAAGACAACGTTGCGCTGGCTCGTGTCGGCATTGTTGTTTTCAAGGAAGAAGAACTTGTCCACGCCATAGTCCTGGAGGGTCGAGACCTTGGCCACGACGCCGATGGGTCCGGCCAGGCTTCGTTCTAGCACGAGGTTCTTCTTGCCGCGAACCTGGAGCAGGGACGGCGGGTTACTCGACTGTCGCAGCGCGTGAGGGACCGGGGGACCGGGGGACCGCCTTACTTACAGCCTCGAGAAGATAGAGAAGGTCCTTACGGGCCGTGTCTCTGATTTGTTCGGTATCAAACCCCACATGAGGAGCCATGATAAGCTCGTCACGGGGGTGAAGCAGGTGATGAGAAGCGGGCGGCGGGCGCGAAGTGCGATTAAGAGGGAGGAAGCTCACGCAGGCTGCAGCTAGTTATTTTACCAACTAACCAGTTAGCTCCAAATGTTGGTCGGGGAGAGTGGAAGAATGTGAGACAGGCTCCCAGGCCGAGAGCGACGTCAGAGCGGCGCTAAAAAAAGTGAGCGGCATGTTTCCGCCGACGTTTCCAAGGACCAAGACGCACGACGCACGACGCATGCGGCACTGCAGACCTGAGATAACACTCTCGGTTGTTTGAATCGGGGATTAATAGGTTTGCAAATAGCAAAGCAGTAACCACGCGGAAGGCTTGAAAAGAGGTTTGATTCGCTCATTCACTCCATCTGGATAAGCCAAAAGATGGCCCGGGCCCCGAATTGTGAGAAGTCACCGGACTGGAGGCGCCGCCTCGCTGCACAATAGAAGGCGGCACGGCCAGCCGAGTAACTACAGTCTACCGTAGTTACTTGTTGCAGGGCAAACCGGTCTTTATGCTACGGGAATCGCATGTGTTCAACCGCATACCATTTATGTTATATTCATTGGTATCCTTCGCTGCACCGTCGATTTAGGATGCAGAGAAAGCCGCTTGGAACGTCATCGTGTCCAGCACCACATTCCTGTCCAAGTTGGTATGCCTGCCAACCGAGCACCTGCGTGCCTGTCTCATGCCCAGAGCGTCGTTCGATACTAGCCCGTACCGAACAGGATATATCATATCGAGTACGAACAAGTAGTTTTTGCAGCCTTAGCCAGTCTATATGACTTCAAGAACGTTATATGCCCTCTCCCTCTCTCTCTCTCTCTCTCTCTCTCACACACACACACTCGGATCGTGGAATGCTCGTTGCATCCTGGCGCTCACACGGTGTTATCGTGGTAGTAAAAGTCGATGTCTCTCGGACGCAAGCGGTTTTGTCGCACAAAGTCCTCATCGCCAGGAGGTCGCTCGTTCTTGGTGTTCCCTGTCAACATGCTCTGAATGCTCATGCAGACACTCTCGACGTTTTGCACGGGACTCCAGCCTTGGGAGCCGAGGAGATCGAGACAGATGATGCCGTTGGAGTAGATGTGAGGGTGCATAGGTATGGGCCGGTCGTCCAGCTTGATGAATACGACCTCGGGCGGTTCTGCGACAGGTATTGGTCAGACACCGAGTGCCTGACGGGGTACGGGGCCGCTCACCAATGGGATATGATTTGCCAAACTTGAACTTCAAGCGGTACGTCTGATTTTCGTAGATGGGGTTCTTATCTAGGACCTTGATGTCGAGAAACCACTCCTCCAGGTTGTCGGCCGAGACGAGAGCGATGCCCGGCGGCAAGCTGCTGGAGATCTATACGACGTTGGGGTCAACATCTAGGCGGAACGGCGGAGCTTGTGCGACCCAAAGCATAGAAGGGTAACAAGTACCTTTGTAAGCTCCTTGCCCAATCGTTTCGGTCCCAGGCCAGCCATTGTTGCACTTTTCCCGTCGAGAACCAACAGGCGCCAGAAGGGGCGGTTGGTTTTTTTTTGTGAGGCGTAGTACTTTGTAAGAGGAATGGCGGGGTGCTGTTGCTGCTGCTGCCGCGGCGCTGCTGCGCGGGCCACTTACTCACTGATCAACCCTTCAAGGGACGGGGCGGGGGACGAAAGCAGCTATCCCTGGAGCCCGGAGGTGTGGAAAGGGGTAGCCAGAGTTCGTACTGGCGCATGAAATGCAGCAAATTTCTGCAATGGGCCAGGTGATGGACAGATGTGTACGGTCAGAGATTATGAGCTAAGTTACTCCCGTGCGTACGGTAGTTAGGTCGTGGATGATCTATGTGGCCGAGAACCGCGTGGATGATGATTGATCGATCATGTGGGTTGTTTCGTGACGGGAACGGTAATGATTGATCGGCAGGCCGATGGAGCTTCCCAATTGCCGTCACAAGGCACGACACGGAGCGGTCCGTTTGGTACGGATACTTGATACTTGGGCACTTATCCGTACACTGCACAGTTACGGATACCTCGGGTCGAAATATGTCAACTGCATGCATGTACGGATAGTTATGCTCGTCTCTATGCTTGTGCACCGACTTTGTAGACAGTAGACCAATTGTACTCCGTACACGATGCGACTACTACGTACGTACGGCGTACGGCGTACTTCGTCCTACGGAGTACCTTTAAAGTAGTTGGTTGACTAGTTACCCAACAAGTTAAACTGCACTGCACTGAACTGACAGCAGCATGTCGACATTCGAGTTCTGCGCGCCACAGACCAACCATCTCTAACTGTAATTTGACCCGACACCACTTTATGCACCTTGTGGCCAACCTGCAAAGATTAGCCAATTTATTCGTACACTCGCCGCGGTCAAGGCAGACAGACATTCTGGACGAGGGTGAGGGAGCCCAACGAGTACATTTGATGGTTGTTTTGGTGCTTAGCCATACACAGTACTGCGTAAGAGACGGCTCCTGATGTCACACGACAAAATGACGCTTCGTTCAGGGGCCTCCTCCACTCCTCGGGTTCGCTCAGGTTGACGGCGTATCTGCCCCGTTGTCTGCGGCTGAGCACCGCCTGGACAACCCTATTGCTTGGTGGCTGCGACTCTTTTGTCAATACGTACCAAAATAGCAAAGCCGCTTAGCCGATTCTCATTAACGTAGCACCACGTACTGGGTACGGGTACTGTTGCAACGAGGCTCCCCTTAGCCTTTACGAAGTAGGGGCGCGGGGAGTGGGAAGGGGCTATGCGGAAGCTTGTACTTTGTATCGGTCGTCAACGACCAACGTCTGCACAGCCCTTGCTGGGAGTAATACGCCCTGTGGGAGATAGAGATCAGCATGGCAGGTGCGCCCTGCTACATAAATATGCCCTGACTTGGTCTGATAGTTTACCAGGTTTGTCCAAAGCAAGTTCGACGAAAAACTTGCAGTCAATCCGATCTCGAGCTTCCCCGCAATACGTCAATAAATACTCAATACGCAGTAGATAGGGCGGTCGGTACCTTGTACTCCGTACTCCGTACGCTGCTGTCTGTTGTGTTGCGGATACCCATATCCGTAACTAGGACCCTCAAAAACACAGTACAAGCAGCCCAACTGCCTACTTCGGTGCCTACGTAATCTGCTACAGAGCTGTACGGTGTACCCCATACCTACATTGCTACATACATTGTACCCTCTTTATTAGCCCCCTGGCCCCTCATCTTCACGCCAAGCCAAGGATACTTAATTCAGTACTTTCTTTACTTGGACCATAACTATCCGAGTTCCTGTACCTGTTCCACACTTGCAGCAGTCCCTCTGTTGACTGCACGTCGACTTGCTAAACAACATTATCCCTTCACTAGCTGTGGAATCGACTGGCTGGAATCGCGATCCCTCGCTCAACACTCTCAGGCAGGGCGAACGCTGGCGACCCTCGATAGCAGCTTCAACACGAGCAAGCGTCCCTCCTTTACCCCACCTTGGATCGAACCTCTTCCACCCATCCCATCCAATCTCTCTTGCCTGTCGCTCTCTCGCAAGGACATAAGCAGACAGCCGGCCATACATCACTCGTCCGTCAGCGACGACTACAATCTGCTAGTCTCCGCGACAGCCAGAACAACAAAATGAGTTGTAAGTCGGATCGGATTCCTGGTCGCAAATCCTTCGGGGGATGACATCCAAGGCCGTGAATGCGGCTCGGCCGCCGGCCTATGACATTACCCTCGTGCACGAGGCTGCAAACAACCCCATTAGCACTATCGGTAGCATATTGCTGACATCTCTTCATCATGTCTGCAGTCTCAGGAATGCTGAGTCGCCTCCAGGGCCAGCCCGAGAGCTACGACAAGAAGTCAAAGTACCGCTTCGGCAGGACGCTCGGCGCCGGCACCTATGGTATCGTCAGAGAGGCTGACAGCCCAACCGGCAAGGTAGCTGTCAAAATCATCCTCAAGAAGAATGTCAAGGGCAACGAAAAGATGGTCTGGGACGAGCTGGACATGCTCCAACGTCTCAAGCACCCGCACATTGTTCGCTTCGTCGATTGGTTCGAGTCAAGAGACAAGTACTACATTGTCATGCAGTTCGCTACCGGCGGAGAGCTGTTTGACCGCATCTGTGAACAGGGCAAGTTCACAGAAAAGGACGCCTCCCAGACCATCAAGCAGGTCCTCGGTGCTGTCGACTACCTACACGAGAACAATGTCGTCCACAGAGGTACTGCCCTGCCCTTGCCCTGCCCTGCCCTTACCCTGCCCTTACCACTTGTACAACAAGCCCGCGTAAACTGACGCGCGCGACAGATCTCAAGCCCGAGAACCTCCTGTATCTCAGCAAAGAGGCTGATTCTGATTTGGTTCTGGCCGATTTCGGCATTGCAAAGATGTTGGACACCAAGGACGAGGTCCTCACCACCATGGCTGGCTCCTTCGGCTACGCCGCACCCGAGGTCATGTTGAAGAAAGGCCATGGCAAACCTGTTGACATGTGGTCCATGGGTGTCATCACATACACTCTCCTCTGCGGCTACTCGCCTTTCCGCTCCGAGAATCTGCAGGATCTGATCGATGAGTGCAGTAGCGCTCAGGTAGTCTTCCATGAACGTTACTGGAAAGATGTCAGTCAAGACGCGAAGGATTTCATCTTGCACCTACTGCAACCTAACGCCGATGATCGATGGACAAGTCAGGTTTGTTTCTCTCGTCCGCTAGATTTCAGCTCATTGACGCTGACCTCTGCAACAGCAAGCCCTGCACCACCCCTGGCTCAGCGGCAAGAACGCCACGGACCACAACCTGCTACCCGAGATCAAGGCTTACATAGCCAAGGCGCGGCTCAGGCGAGGTATCGAGATGGTCAAGCTGGCTAATCGTATCGAGGCGCTCAAGATGCAGGACGACGATCCTGAGAATCCCGACTTCCCCGACGACGCTGTTGCTGCGGCCAAGGAGGGCACTAGTATCAGTCCTGAAGAAGGCAATAAGGGCCGTCTTGCGCGTACTCTGAAGGGCGCCATCTTCCGCGAGGTTGTTCTTGCCAAGGTGCGCGAGATGAAGGAGCAAGAGGCTACTCTCAAGATCCAGGAAGAGGCAGAGACTAAGGAGGCGAAGCGGAAGAGCTTTGTCGGCTAGTACTCGTCATCAGAGACTGTGGTATACAGCTGACGTGATTCCGAGAGAAAAGTACCGCGAAAATAGATTTCATTTGACTTGATAGGAGACTCGGTTGCACAGTCTGTCGCCATGACGAGGCTGAGGGCGACGCGGTACGACGATGACATTAGTTGGCCCCTTTGGCCCCTTTTCTCCTTTACCCTTTGCCATTGAGCTTTGTTACGGTAGTAGGATCGGTACGTCCTGTGGATTCGGACTCTATCTAACGTTGGTCAAATTATTATGCTTGTTGGTTAGCGAGTATTTGCTTTGCACAGACTGGTCGTCGCCCGCTCGTTCGCTCTCGCAAGCAGCTTGGAGGATCACAGTCTCCGTACACTACCTATCAATTACAACTTTTCGGTGTCACCGTTGTCCATCCGCAACGCATGCTCTCTCTACTAGGCAAGACAGCCGATCTCCCTCCAAAATAAGTGTAGAATGGTGAGCTCTTTGATGACTGGGACCTGTGCACATACTATGATACTGGCGTTTTCATTCGTGATACATCATACTTCGTGTACAATATTAGACTATATAAGGTATGTATATACCATGCCACATTGCTTTTAGGTACCTGACATCTCACAGAACGTGGGTCATAAGTTCTCTTCCTCCCCTCCTGCCCCCTTCCTCTTTATCATCCATATGCGCTCGTTTCAATGCGTTGAGATCGATGTTCTAGACAGGTCAAGTCCACTTCCCGAACACCACCACTCCCAGCCACATGATTAGTGTAAATACTGTAAAAGGCCCCCAGGCCCCCTTGTTACACAGACAACATAGTAGAAGCTGAAAAAATTGGAACATATTGTTAAAAAAATAGCAGAGATCATAACGCCATGTAGCAAGAGTCATTTCTGATGACTATGGGTATGTAAATGCGAATTTTGGCAACCAAAATCAAAGTAACAAGAGGTGCTACATCAGTAAAGCCTCACACGCCAAGCTCCACTAGCACCTGCTCGCGCAACGCCTCGTAGCGTCGGTTGTCGAATCGCTTTCTCTGCCACCCACCAGCACGAAGCCGCTCGATGCGTTTTTGTAGGGCCTCATCCTGAGATGCGAGTGGCCGGATGGTGGAAGCCGCCGAGGCCGGTCTTGGTGGTGCGATTCGCTCCGCACGGGCTGACGCGGTGAAGGTTGCGTCGGCGCTATCGCTGCGGCCGCGCGTCTCCTCTATCCTGACGCTATCGCCCCAGGAAGCAAATGAAGGACTTATCGCCAGCGGCGATGGATTATGCTGTTGGATGGCCATGATCTGCATGTGCGCATCTAGGTCAAAACTAGCAGCGCCCTTGGTGTGGGATGCTCGAAAAGGGTCCTGGAAGGCTGGGGCTAGGAGGGCATGCGTATCAAAACCGCTATTCGAGGTGGGGGTGGATGGTCCGTCAGAGTCTTCGGCCGAAGACGATGAGCAAGAGAAGGACATGGGCGACACGTTGCGGGTGAGGCCCGGGATCGAAGGCACGGGTGGCATATCGGGAACCGAGGGTGTTTCGTCAGACTCGTTTGGTGTTGATAGCAGAGTCTCAACTCCCTCCCGGTGGAAGTCGACCTGAGCGCGCAGTGCGGAAAGTTGAGCGCACATGCGGTTCATGGACCGGGTTTGCAGAAAGATCTCGAGGTTGAAGATATTCTTGTCCTCCACAATGAGTGGGGTAGGTGGCCTGGGGAACTCAGCCAACGACTCATCCAGTTGGGAGTTCGTGTCAAGATCCAAAGCAGGTATATGTTGCTTCGTTTGCTGCTGGGCCGTTTCGCGCTGGCCGAAGAGGAAGTGGTCCTCGTGCCACCCAAGAGTGGGACTATCCGGTCGAATGTAGGGCTCGGGTTGCCAGTTGGACTGGGTGATCTCGTTAACTTCCGGCAGGAGGCCCGAGAAGGACACCTTCTTCTTCTTCTTGGGCTTCGCTGGCGATGATTCTACCGACGAAAGCGAAGAGCGCGGTGACGGGGTACCCGTCCGGCCCATGCTCGAGGCCAATGGGCTTGATGTCGTGCAGGGCGAAATGGCGGTCGAGGAGACTGAGCTCACGGACCCCGATCTGCCATTTTGAGTTGTGACAAGCTCTTCCGCGTGCTGGATGAGGGCCGCAGCCTTGTCGTAATGCTCACGAGCATCCCGCAACAGTTTGGTGCGGTACGTAGAAGAATGTGACAACGGCCGAGCGCACATTTCGAAGGAGGAGGCTGCGTAGAAGTGCAAGTAGACTATGTGCAAGGGTTCGCTGGTCGACGTGCCCTTGATTTGCTCGAGTATCTCGCAGCATCTGGCCGAGCAGGTGCGGTACTTGCGACTCAGATACTTGGTCTTGACCTCATTGAGGGCCTTCTTCCATTCGGCCGGGGTATACGGTAACACGGCCAGGGTTTGAGGCGAGGATATCGACGGGCGCCTCATACTCTTGTTGACAGGCGCTGACTGCTGCCGACGGTGAGTCAGGGAGATCGGCATAGGCGTGGCCTGCATCGATAATGGCCGTTTTGTTTCATGGACATTCGAGGAGGCGACGGCTCGAGAAGCACTGCTCATGGGGAGCAGTAGGGGTATCAATCCGCCCATGGTGTTGGTTGCTGTCGTGGTTATTAGATCGTTGGAAAGGATGACGCCTCCCCGTTGAACGATATAACTCCGGTTTTCCTTGAGCTACCACCACGCTTTTGTAATCGGTAAGGACAGTAGTGCGAAAACGCGATTCAGTGAACCAGTTGCTCTCAGTTGTCTGATTCAACAGGTCGGTATGTTGACAATGTAGGCAGTCTTGCTGGTGGTGTCCCCCGGAATATGAGCGAGGGCCGAGGGTTACACTAGACTTGGAAGAAAGAGGATGAAGACCTGTCGTATGCACGTTGTCGAGGCCGTGGGTATTGAGACAAGAACAACAAACAACAACAACAATGCCTTTTGAAAAGCCTAGTCTAGAACTCGGAGTCGACTGAGGCGTATAAGTGCTGATTTTCGGGTGGACCCTTCCTTTCCTTTCTCGGGAGAAAAGGGGGGTGGGGGATATTTTACGTCGTCGAGGCTGGGTGCAACCCAGGTGGTTAGAAACGACAGAGTTTCAGACAGCTTCTGAAGCGCAGCCGGGCCCAGACGGCACGTTCAGCCTGCAGCTAGAACAGATAAAAAAAGACGGGAACAAAGCTCCAAACGGCAAATCCGATGAACTGGCCTGCGCCGTCTGATGATTCTGTTTTGGGACCACGGGACCGGGTTGAAAGCAGACAGATGGGTAAGTAGGGCAAGTCGCCAAGAAGTATCTCGGATACGTGAGGCAACTAGGTTCCGCAAGACTAGGTCGTACTCTCGGTCGCCGATCAGGGTTTTTCGAGAAGTGGTCAAACTCAATAAAAAAAGTTGAGGAGAAAGTGTGGTGTGCTGTGTGCGAAAGAGCAATGAGGAAGGTACCGGGACATGTACTTTGTGTGAAAAGCAAAGTGGAGAACGTATCGAGTCGTAAGTGATAGGGAAGCAGGTACTCCGTAGATGGAGTTGAGTATTATTAGCACGAGGTGGTTTGATGCACAGCGAACAGGCCGACAGCATACACAATGCGAGGAAATTGAATCGAGTGTGATCCCGCCTATGTATTGTTAACGTGTATGACCAGAGAAGGGGGGCCCCAGGAGAGTTTTTCGACAGCGAACTGGATGTGCTTCTTTTCTATTAGTAGTACTCTGTACAGAAACATCAACCACAGCCTTTCTTTTGGCAGCAGTCCTTGCTTGTGTTGCGGATACTACCAGAGTGCTGCAGGCTGGCAAGCACTAACTGGTTACGTAGTTAGTCCACCCACTGCTGTGGTGTGCGGAGTACTCCGTACCTCACTACTACAGTACGTACCCACGGCGGATCATCATCGACCGTGCATCCCAGGCCCATGTGTCTGCCACTTGCAACTTGACAAGGTTAACGTTACTTATTACATAGCTACCAAGTACGGAGTACTCGCAACCTTCTCGATGGCTCCCAAGTTCCGTGAGTTACCACGCATGTATCCGTACTTACGCAGTAGTCAGGACTCAGCACGATATTTCGAGACATGCACCCTATCCCCCTCAGTCGGTACGTTCTCCTCCATCCGGCGGATGTCCACTGCCCGGTGTTGGAATCGCACCATCGTAAAGAGACGTCGATCTTTAGTTGCTGTCATAAGTTATCGCTATGACGCCTGTCGTTACCTTGCCGTTGCCTAGTTAGCCCCTTTCGCATCCGGCACTCTCCCTCTGGATCCATACCAATCTCGCACGTTGTTGGCTGGAGGTTCGGTTGGACGAGGCCCCATAGCGAGGTTCTGGAGTTGGGGCAGAGCGTGGCTCGAGCCTCCCGGGGATTCGAGCGGACCAGAGCTGGCGGCAGGGGTCGACCATGAACCTCGGGGGGGCTCCCTGCAGATGATCCTGACGCCTTCCCCCCCTACGTAGTAAGACCCTGCACAAGGCCATGCATCGGTCCAGCTTCACGAATCACCATCCCAACTCATCGACGACAAGGTTGCCGTCTCCGTCCCGCCATCCTTCTTCTGGCAATGCTTTTCTCCGCCAAGCCCTGGTATCTATCGCTTCTCCGTCACACGTGTCCGGGGCTCTCTACCGTAACTAGCATGATGGGAGAGAAACATCCAGAGCATGCACGCTGACTGCCGGACCCGTTCTCCCACTCTTTGGTTCCAAAACGGAACCCGCCCTAGATCCCCTCGCACCCCTGAGCCATCGGCATCGGCATCACAGCTGCCAAACACGCCGGAACTCGCGACCAACGCTCAACCAGCCTAGTGCTGCTCCTCGCAATGCACCGTTCGACGCCGCCGAAAGCGAGATCGAGGGGTAAGTAGTAAGTACTGTGCGGCGTGCGACGTGCGACGTGCGACGGGTGAAGTGCTGGCGCACAGATAGATGATGGCACTTTGGACTCCTCATTTTCTTTCTCCCTGCAGGGCAGCGCGTTACGTGCGTGGCGTGCTGCACCAGCCCTGTACCTGTGCCCTCATCACAAAATCAAAGTTGTTGGTGCGCGAGCCTCTCTCCTCTCTCAGTCCTGTCACCGGTGCCATTTCTCCCGTCATTTAACAAAGTACTGTGTAGTGTGTTTGCTGCAAATTAGCCCACTGACTCTCACCCCTCGAGCTGTCAAGGCACGTTTGCCACGATTCACTGCCATTGGCCCCTCGGTCCCCTCTTTCACCTGCACCGTCGTATCGGATATCACCTCACAGTCCGGGAGCGTGACTCTAGACGATGTGGGGGTTTCAGTCCCAGCCAAAATGCTCCGATGAATCCTAGTCGCAAGCCGATTCCCTTGAAAGATGGCCGTTTCCGTCCAAGTGGGTAGTAGTGCCGACGACAGTATCGTGCCGTACTAAGTAATGCGTACTCCGTACACGACGCCACAAGTACGTTTTGACCAGGCACTTGCTTGTCGTTTCGTAGGTACGAAGTAGTAGTAGGTAACTAGGTCACATCGCCGATGGGGTTCCCTCTCCAGTCCAAATGAAAGTGAGAGCTGCAACTACCAGCTATCCGTACTCCGTACTCCATACCAGCAACACCCAGCGGATACAATAACCCGAGTCCCGTCTGCATCCTCTCGGTCGCAGCTTGTCACAAACTGACTGGACTCGGTGGACTCCCCGACCACGATAATAGCGATAACTATATCTGTGTCCGTAGCGGCTGTTCAGGATAGCGTTTCCGCTGTCCCGGTTCCCTCTCGAGTCTATTGCGCAGGCTAGCAGAGTGCGACATCGGCCATTGTCGTATAGTCGCAGTTCGTAGGGAAGCAAGCTCCCGGCATATCGACTCCTCCTCCTCCCCCTCTCCCTCTGGGTCGAGGTCGATATCGGGTACTATAGTTACGGAGCATCGTCAATGTCAATGGACCCGTCGCTTAACGTTAGCAGTGACCGCAGTCTACGAGGCTTGTGCGCCCGGACGTTGCGGCACGTACGGCTCGTCGGACGACGGGCTGGCCCTCGGACGTTCTGCCACGGACGTCAACAGGAAAAAACAACAACAACAACAACAACAACAACAGCACCATCGGGTGGCCCGCGACACCAAACGGAGATGAAGGCCCCATTGCCCGTCCTTTATGATTTATCTCCCACTACTTATCTCCCATCAGAAAGATTGCTCAAACGTACGGATACTGCATAACTAGGGAACTAGCAGGTAGCTCGACAGAGCACTTGCCAATGACGTTAAGTGAGTGGTTGCGGAGTATCCGTAGCTTGGACGAGGTGACGGCCCTGGCGGATCATCAGCCCTGCGCCGATCACTTCTCTTTTAGTTGTTTGTTTCTTGGGTTGTCGCGTGGATGTGTTCTGTTAGCCTGACAGTAGCCTGACAGTAGCTTGACAGTTTTGATTCACAGATAAGAGAGGAGAGACATGGCCATACGAAGTAACTTAACTAACTACGGATAACTATTGTGTAACTGTCGGGGAGCTATGACCTCTCGTTCATGCCGGCTGCTGCAGGCGTACGTAGCACATGTACGATGGGTGATGCATGCGGGAGGGCCGGACGATTCGAGGAGAATTATCATCTCGTTGTTCATGCATCGCCGCCCCCATCGATCGTACGCGCCCGTTCCTGTGCGTTTCGATATCGCACAAGTACGGGATGCGTTTTGTACTACGTAGATGCGCATGCGAGATATCGCCCGGGGCCCCGGGGTGGAACGTCGCAACAACAACAGCGCAGATTGTACGGATACCGAGCACGTAACTATCCGTAGCACGGATACCGATAACTACGTTGCAGTTGATCACCGCCCACCCGATGAAATGATCGTCTCGAGCTACCTTATTGGGGCGAGATGTCGTGAGCGCGGGAGATTTGCGGTCAAGGACACTCTACCCAGCCTCCACTTTCGGATGGCATGTTCAGGTGGTGCTGGTTGGCCCGTCAGCAAGCAAGGAGACGTTGTGTTTCTTGTCAAGCACAATATTAACTAACTAGCTTACGCAGCACTCCGTACTCCGTACGCCGTACGCCGTACGGATACCCTCGAGGGACCTTGCGCCCACACTGCTGCCTTCCCCTCAGTTCGTGATGCCCGCACAGCGGTCAGAGGTCACTGGGCTCGTCGTGAGACGCCGAACGACATGGCCAAACCCGCCTCGTTTAGTCGAGTTGCGCGATCCATGGTACGCGAAAGAAGCCAGTGCTGCACCATTGCGTCGTGGCGAGGATGTGGTAGGAAAATCCATCATATGTGACAAGTCTTATACCCGCTGGTAGATTGCCCTCGGCCAATGACCTGGTCCGACAGAAAAGCAGTTCAAGCCTTTTGTGACAGTAACGGGGCCACAAGGTATCATCGAGGTCGTGCTGCGGCTACGTCCCCGTGCTCTTTGACCTTGATCATGTTTGGTTCCCAGGCCAATTGCGTCAATGCTGCTACCAGACATTCGCGGCACCTGGTTGCACTAGGCAGGTTCCGTGTCTTATGCCATTTGCCATAACGTATCGCTCTCGCTCGGGTTACGACAAGCCATCGATCGCCATAAACGCTATTATTGTTGCTGTGCCGCATCGACAGGCACCGCAGCTTCCACGGCGGCGGCAGCTTCACCAGGGTGGATAGACTCGCCTCGGATACCACCAACCACCCTCATCCCCTCCGCTTGTCTCGTCATTTCGTCGAGCACCTGCTTGCGCTCCAATCGCTTACTGACTTCCTCGGCAATGTTGCTCAGATCAACAAGTACTCCTTCCTTCTGGGGGTGGCCATCCCTGAGTCCCATCTCCTTGATCTTGATCTTGCCCTGCGCCATCTCTTCCTCGCCAAGCACGACAGCGAAAGGCACACCGTTGGTTTCGGCCGCCTTGAATTGGTTTTGCAATTTTGGCTTTGTCTTGTAAAGAAATTCGGCCTATCGAGCGGGTTAGCATTCTGACCTGAAACGGTTCCGACATTGGAAAATCAGTGTCGGCTGCATGATCAGCCCCCTCCCCCTCCCCCTCCCCTCCCCCAAAAAAACGTACCTTGATGCCGGCTTCCCACAATGTCGCACAGACGGACAGGCGCTCCTTGACCATGCCAGTAAACCCCTTGCCGCCAAAAGCCATGACATAGACGTCGACCTCATTTCGGCGGATAACCGGGGCGTTCTTCTCAGCCTCCATGCGTGCCTTGGTGATGGAAAAGATTCGATCGACGCCAAACGAGATGCCGACACAGGGTATTTGGTTCTTGCCAGAAAACATGCCCACCAGGTTATCATATCGGCCGCCAGCTGCGACGCTGCCAACGCCGATTGAGGGATCTGATGAGCGATCCTCGTTGGGATCACCCGAAGGCTTCTTGCCCTTCTTCTTGGACACAATCTCGCCTGCCGCGGGTGTCGTCGACGGCGCCGAGCCCTCTGTTACAACCTCGTAGATGAGGCCCGTGTAGTAGTCCAGACCGCGTGCCAAGCTGAGGTCGAATGACACGACATCGGAGACATTGAAGTGCTCTAGATAGTCAAACAGGAGTTCTAGATCGTCTATGCCCTGCTTCATAGACTCATTGGCAGACAGCATCTCGTCGGCGCGCAGTTCGGCCAGCAGATCCCTGCCGCCTTTCTTAACAACCCATTGGCCGATCTTGTCGGCAATCTCGCCATCAAGGCCCTTCTCGTCCACCATTTCCTTGCGCACATCGGCCCATGGAAGCTTGTCTAGCTTATCCACGGCCGAGGAGATGGTGCGGATCCGATCTTCGGGTACGCCGCAGACCTGGAAGAGGCCGTCGAGGATCTTGCGGTGGTTGAGCTTGATGGTGTATGTTCCATGCCATCCTAGTGCGTCAAAGACCTCGGCGACGATGCGGACGACCTCAGCGTCGGGAAGCATGGGGTCGTAGATACCGGCGATATCAAAATCGCATTGGTAAAACTCTCGCATGCGGCCCTTGGTCATGGCGGGCTGGTCTCGCCGGTAGACCTTGGCGATGTGGTATCTCTTGATGGCCTGGACGTCCTTGTTCATGGCGAGCCATCGCGCAAAGGGTACGGTCAGGTCGTAGCGCAGCGAGCAGATCTCGCCGCCCTGGTCGGCCAGGTTGTAGATGAGCTTGCTGTCCTCGCCGTACTTGCCCGACAATATTTCGCGCAGCTCGAAGACGGGTGTGTCGATGGTGACTCCGCCGTGACGTTTGAAGACCTCTGTGATGGTCCTGAAGATCTTGTCGCGGATGACCATGTCCGTGCCCTCCCCTGCGAGCGAGGGTTAGCCCAGTCGGTTCATGGTCCCTCGCAAGCGCGACTTGACTTACAGTCCTTGGTGCCCTTGGGGGTCTTGAGCTCGAACTTGGGGGCCTTGGGAGCCATGTCGAACGGGTCGCCGGGTTCGGGGTGTGCCTGTGTCTGTGTCTGGGCGCGAGCAGGAGCTGTGCTGAAAGATGGCGGGGTGATCTTGCTGGCAGTAGTCGCGCCGGGAATGCGAGGACGGATCGAGGGCTTGAACGCTTGTCGCGGGGGTCTGACGAAGCTGAAAACGCGTCGAAGTAGGATAGGCATTCAGTACTTTATTTCCGAGATTTGCCCCGCAGCCCTCGAAGAGAAGCACAATTCTATTCCAGCAATTTCACAGTAGGGGGGCAAGGGCGGGGTGACTCAAACCGCGGCGGGTCAGATGCCTGCTACGTAGAATATGCGTTAATCGATGCGAGGCTGTGGCAGAAGCTGGTGGTGAAGAGGGAAATCCGCGGGCGCCATTGGCTCTTTGAGGTGATTAGTCCGGGACCGGCCTAGAAAAAAACTGCCCGGAGCTGCAACATCCCACCTCTTGGGGCATCCCTGCTCCTGCCTCATGGAGCCTGGAGGGGTAACTACAGATGTGTGCCACAGTACTAGTTACGTAGTTACGTAGTTATTACCTACCAAGTAGGATAAATACATGCATAAAAGCCAAGTGCTTGCCATTTGTAACTACATCACAGCCCCTGATTTTGCAAGAGGAAACGGATACAGATGAGTTTGGTTTTACAAGACGAGCGCTCCTTCATTTGACGTCAGTCGTGCGTGACACACCTCTAGGCACACACAATACGGACAGACGAGTCTTCTTACCGCGTACAATCTCTATGACTTGGGAACACAAAGCGTCCCACCCACCACCAGGCGACTGCAGTCAAGACCCTCGTTCTCCTTGAGTAATACATCCAGTGTCAACCCCCTATCGTTCGCGATAGCCCAGCATGTGTCGCCGTCCAGAATGACATGAGCAGACGTCGCCTCGGAGCACCAGGCCCTCGATGGTGTGTTTCTGCCTTCGCCTTGTCCTCCCGCCATCTTGTGAAGATACCAGAACAGACCCAGCAGAAACAGGCCAATGAGCAAGAAGAAGTTGAGAAGCGGCATCATGTCGGTCCGCCAGGAGACGTCTTCGGCCGGGGCATACGGCGGAGGCGGCGCGTCGCCGCCGTCATTGTCCGTGTAGTTGTCCAGGGGCACGTCGGCCGCTTGGGACGGCCCGGATATGCGCGTCAGGTTTCCGTATCGGCTTCCGGGCGCACTCTCATAGATGCTGCCGTCGCTGGAGCGAAACGTGTACGTCTGGTCGTCGGCGTCGTAGCCTATGCGGACCATGCCGTCGGGCAGGCGTTCTTCGTCCGTGTCGTACTGCGACCAGCGTCCCATTGTAACAACCTAGGTCAAAAGAGTCTTCTGTGCTGAGTTGGAGAGGAGAGAGGGGCGTGAGTTCAATTGACAAGTTAAGCTTGGGAAAGATGGATGTTTGTGACAGGAATGCACCTGCTCGTTACGGATACAAGTTAATTAGCTGATGCACGGGAGTCGTAAGCTGTGCTGCTTCGCCACTCACCTCCACGGTTAATTACACTCAAAATGGTCTGACGTCAAATCGTTTCATGTACGTCCTAAAAAGGCTTGGCGTTGGCTTGGATTCCAACACTGACACAGTAAACGCACGGATATCAACGTTCCTACCAACCACTACACAGTAACGTTAGGTACTCTGTAGTTACTGCACTATAACTACTGCAATATATCGACCCTTAACTACCACACGTCGCCTGTAAGACATATCATGGGAACTGAAGTCCATATCCAGCACATAATAGACATTGACGGGGGACCTAGCAAACAACTACAAAAAGAAGAAAACTGCTCGCAAGTAACCAACTAACTACCAGATACAGATTAACGTTACCGGTATCTTGCCAACAGCACTATTGCGGTTTCTTTACTGTTGGACACCTGGTTCACCACCTTTGCTAACACATACGTGCAACGTGCACATTTTCTGCCCTTGGAGCTTGCTACATAGACCGGCTTCATACGCCAACAGGTGAAGCTATCGAAGCATTGGCTGTTCTTCTGGTAAAGCCCGACGAAGCGCACCTCGGAATCTCCTGGATTTGCAAACACGGCACGGTGCCTGTGTGCCGGCTGATTGAGCTTGTTAAGACGGTGCAAGTAAACTATGAGCGGACTTGTGCTTTTAATATCAGCTATTCTCTTTGTTCTCCCAAAGTCCCAACGCCTCCTCCTCCTCCTTTGCGTGGCCGACCAACCGCCGCCGTTCCCGTTTGTGGAATTGACTTCAGAGAGAGAATGTGTATAGGTGACCTTTCCCAACGAGACCAACAAATACGGAGCACATGGTAGTACGGGTATCTTGTTTGATGGTCAGCTGGGCATGGGAAACCCAGTCCTGCTCAGTCGAATGACCTCTTGGCCAACCCTGATCAATAACTCCTGTGAACCAGGACATAGCAGGCCGCCCCGTGTTGGAAGCAGAACCGCGTCGTGTATCGGCGCGGTCTGTTCGAGTTTCTCGACGTGCCTTGCAGACAACCATTCCGTCAGGATTGTAATATTATGCCCTCGAGTCCCCGCTGTACCGTCCGCGTCCTCGTCCGCGAGCTCGATCAAGACGTCGAGAAAAGGAGTGCGGACGGATAAAGAACATGTTCCAGGCATGACTTTGACGAGATGCGACTGGCCTTGGAGGAGATTGGCGGAAGTGCGAGTCTTCGTACTGATCACCTCCGTGACGGTTGTGTCGTTCTGGTGTGAAGAAGGCAAGGTCGAAACAGAGGATGAAACCTCGGTTATAACTTCGAGCCTATGTCCTTTCCATCTGCTATTTCGTTCACCAGAGCTGCTTTCACTCCGCGTTTGTTCATCTGGGGATTCTGCGACACTTTTATGTGATGCAGCAGCAATGTCTTCGCTGTCTGCTACAACACGTTTGGTGCTTGTCTCCAACGACGTATTCTCGTGCTCCGCCCCTTGGTTTTTCCGTACTGATCCGACAGATGTCGTGGAGCCGAAAATCACGCTCTCCTGCGGGTACAAGTATTTAACCGGTTTGGGGTGGCTCAGCAACTGGCGAAGTTGGGATATGATCTCGTCCTCCAAAGCTTTCGCGAGCGCTCGCATCTCGGGTAGAGCCACGGGGCAGCCCTTTGTTGGCAGTCTCCAGCCAGTGTATTGCCTTCCGTGGGTTCTAGGAATGTGGAACTTCCCATGAAGCTGAAAGAACGTGTTGCACAGGTAGCAGGCACTTTTGCTTGATGCAACAACGCGAGGTCGAATCGCAGTGGACGTGCCTTCGTAGTAGAGAAGGATCTGGATCTCTGCGTGAATCTTGCCACTATGCAGCGTTCCTGTGACTGATTGCTTGAACGACTGAGCGGCATCATCGTAGCTACGTCTGAGCCTCCGACATACTGCTTCGAGGTCCAGCTGTGGTCCAGCAGACAGTTGTGTGAGACGCGCGAATGATCGTTTCAGGTCTGGCCGATAGTGCCCTCGAGCTTCGTGAAGGAAAGCCTCTGTAGGTAACCGTACAGTCTGCACCTCGACCTGCGCGAAGCTCTTCAAGTTTTTGGCCATCAAGCACAGGTCTCTGCATTTCCTGCCGTACTGAGCAATCTTCCCGACGAGTATCGGCAACGATGTGATGGTGCTTGGGTCCAGTTTTCCCTTGTCGATTCTTTTGAGAACCGCTTCGAGGTCGACTGTCCGTAGGAGATCCCTGGTGTTCTTCACTATCTCCTCGAGGAGCTGTAGGTCCGAAAGACCGTCTGGCAGCATCTCGAACTTTTGGATAACTGTGATGAGACGTTTAGACTGCGTCAGGAATGACTTTAATGCCGGACTTCCTTTCTCACCCCCGAGTGCTCTGTTTGCCCTTTCAAGAAGAAGTGCTAGACTAGGCCTCGCTTTCAGTTTATTGCTCGATGCCTTACCGGATCGCAGGCGCGAGACAATTCGGGAACGGCATAGCGATATGATCTCCTTGAGGACACGATTTTCTATTGATTCAATATCGATGTTACCTTGAAATTTCAGCTAAAACTCCTCAGGATTGAAGCATATAACTTACCGTGTGTAAGCGGTGAGAGGGCGACAAATATCGTTCGAAGCCCTTCTGATACCATTTCCAGGACGTCATCGCCATCGCCTGCTCTCTTCTTGTTGATAGCCAGTCGTATCACAAGGCTTGGAGGTCGCAGTCTCTCTTCGACGCAAACTGCGGTGACATGCCTGGGGTCACAGCTGATACCGGAAAGACAGGCCAAAGTGGTGACCAACTTTTGCTCCTGCTCGAGGGACATGGATCTCAAGACTCCGTCCTTGACTGCGAGGCGTGGTTGATGCGCCACGTCATTTCCGGGAACTTGGGTAAGGAGGTTCAGCAATGCGATGTTCTCGGTGCATATCCGAGATACGTCTTGGGTAGTTTCGGCCATAGCAGCACCATGTCACTCGATTTCTCATCACGACGTGGGATAATAAAACTAATCTGCACATCTCCGGACTGTTCCACAGTCTAGTTACCAGGCAATCATCTGAGTTATACCAGGTTGGGTGTCACAGGTCATGGTGGGCCTCTCGCGACGTGCATCTGCGGCGGGCGTCTGTCTGCATTGACACCGGCTGGCGATGCCCAATGAGACTGCCGGAAACGGGTTGTGTTATGCAGTTCCGAAGGCCATCACCATTTCCATCAAATGAGCATCAAGCCCGCCTTCCTGCAAAGAACAGTACCATATTGCTGGAAGCTATTCACTGCCAAGTACGTCATATACAACAAGCGCGATTCTCCCGTACGAATATCGTAGGTGATGGGCACTTCGACATGAGTGATTGCAGTTCCCCGCACAAGGCAAATATATCACCGCTAATCCGGCCATCGCTGAAGGACAGAGAGCCCTTAGGTACCACCTTGAAGCCTCTTCAATCGTTTCCTAGCAAACTCCAGCGAGCGCCCCATTTCGCTTGATATCTCGGCAATTACGAGCTTCGTCTCATCGTCGTCGGGTGTACCGGCTGCATCCATCTCACGAATCCTTTTCTTCATGGCTATGCGGATTTGCATCAGCTCGAAACACAACCTGTTGAGAAAACTCTCCGGATCCAGGCTCTGGAGGTACTCATGACTCAAACTTGAGGAGGGCGGCGGCGCAGTTTGAACGGCATCACGTTGCTGTACCTGGGTTTGGACTTTGCTCAGCTGATGTTGCAAGGCGGCCAACCTGGTCTCGACCGAGTCTGTGACTGCTGTGACATTGCGCTGATCGCGCAAGCTACTGAGCTGCTGCTGTATCTCAGTAAATCGTGCATCGTTTTCTTGTGCGACGCTGACGCCTTCAACGACCTTCCTGTAGCCCTTCTGCAAGTTTGCAAGCCGGGCCTCAATCGCAGCTACAGATATGTCCAGCTTGTCGACCCGCTGCTTTTCTAGGGGAACTTCGGCTAGCAAGCTATCATAGCCGTTCAGCATCAACTCTAGATGGTCGATTCTACCCTTTTCCTCACGCAGTTGCTGACCGAGCTGGCTCTTGAGTTTGTTGACTAACAGCTCGAGGCTGTCGAAGCGGCGCTCATGGGAAGCACGATCACCGTGGGTCTTTCGCAGCATCTGCACCTGCTCTTCGAGGTTAAGAAGCTGCGTCTGGCCGGAAAAGCTGCTGGCGACTCGCTTTTGCATGCCGTCCAACTCCTCTCGAATCCTGACTATTTGTTCTTCCATGCCAACGATGGCCCTCTGACTGGCAACACTGCCGTCGTTTTGCTTTTGCTTTGGCATGTCGCGTGGTGAGGCCGCAAGCTCGTTGAGCCGCTCTTGTTGACGACGATCGAGACTCGCAACCAGGTCGTGAACGGCATCCATCTCGTCTGGTGGGTTTGCGCCTTTCTCGGCAGCCAGCTTGACACATGGGTTGGTTTCAATGGAACGCTCACTCGCATAGTCAGTTGTGTTGGTCGGAAGGACTTCTTTACTCGGGAACATCCTGCCAGGCATCACACCCTTGCCCTTGTCCAAAGAGGCTGGTTGTGCCTGAGCCCTCGTGACAGCAGCAGGTGGCAGGCTACAGCCACCGGATGCTGTGACCTGTGCGCTCGGTGGCTCCGCGATTGGGTTTCTCGACGACTCTGCGTCCTCACCCACCGAGGAAAGAAGACGAAGACCGGTAGCAGTTCTTTTATTTGGACTGGCCAATTCGCTAAGCTTGTCATCGTCACCCCGCGAATGCTTAGGGACCCGCCCAGTGTCTTCGTTGGGTTGAGAGGTCAGGGGAGGCCGAGAGGATGAAAACGTGGACATCAAATCGCGTATCGACGGGGCCTTCCTCGGAGTACCTTCCAAGACGACCGGAACCTTGGCGGCGGAATCATTCTCAACGGTGGACGATGCGTCGCCCCTTGTGGCTGGGACCATTGCTCGGTCGTCGATATCGACATTGGTGCCCACGCCCCTTGTCGCGACATGCGCCGGCGTCTTCTTTGCCGCACCAGAAAAAGCTGTGGCCGGAGAACTAGATCCGGCGACTCTGCTTTCAGGTCTGTGGATGTCTACCTCTGAGGCCAGATCGGAACGAAGTGAGGCGGCGCAGGTGCCATTCCGCAGTTGCCTCATCAGAAGCCCACAGTCTTTGAGTAGCGTGCCGAACCTAGAAGGCCACGAACGCTGGCGGTGGACCCAATCATCATGGGATACTGTAGGGTGGCGGCCCTGGGGAAGGGCGTTGACCGTGTCCACCAGCTTAGTCAGGGGATTGGGGGCCTTGACGACGAAATCGGCGCCTCGGGCAGCCAGCGCACGGCAACAGTCGCTTCGCGCTCGACAATACGCATCAACGGTGGCTATCAGGGCTTCGGTGGTGATCTGCCTATCAAACTTCAGGCATCTGTGCACACGCAACCAGAAATCGTCGCAGCCCCAGAATTCGGAGAAGAAATCAATGGCCGCGAATAAGATGTAGAGGTTGCTCTCGAAGCGAAGATGCTCGGTCGCTTTAGTGCAAGGCTTTCTGTTGGGCAGGAAGGTCGGCTGCAGCAGAGTCGCACGGATCCTTGGCTCTGTAAGCATAGGGTCGAGGCCAATGCCGAACCGGAAGCCAACCAGGTGCCAAGGCGACCTCTCAAAAGAGGCTGCTGCATGCGGTTTGGGGGGATTCCAGGCAACACCATCGTGACCAGGTGCGCGTGAGACGCGTGTTGATGAGGATTGAATCTTTTGGTCAGAATGCAGATCAGCCAGGTAACTCCCAAAAAAAGCGCGATGGGGATTTACCGCCCCACCCGAAACGAACGTGCAGCAGACAAGGAATGTGAAAGTACGGATAGAGTTGCCAATAATCAATCACGACTGTGAAAGCAGTCCATGTACCAAACACATTATTTTGGTTGTGGTGTCGGGAGGCCCACGTTGTCGGGCTTTGCTACGTTGCTGCGTTGCTGCGTTGCTGCGTTGCTGCGTTGCTGCTTTGCTGCTTTGCTGCTTTGCTGCTTTGCTGCTTTGCTGCTTTGCTGCTTTGCTGCTTTGCTGCTTTGCTGCTTTGCTGCTTTGCTGCTTTGCTGCTTTGCTGCTTTGCTACTTTGCTACTTTGCTGCTGCTGTGCATGTCATATGGAAAGAGACATTTGTTATCACTGGTAGTGGTAACTAACTTACTTATAGCAGAATTGAAGTTGCAAAAAATTAGGTATAAGTGATGACTACCCCGTACGAGCAACTAACTTAAGTTAGTACTGTGTATGGACGGTTGAGGGCTGGTTCACATAGCTAATGCAAAGGTAATTGCATATGGTGGGGTAGAGGGTTGTGTTCTGTCCAGTCCCTGGATCGTGTCAGGCGGATCCTGCAGGATCAGGCCATCAGGCAAACTTTATGGGGTTACTAGGGCTATGTGCATTACTAACCATCCCGCACGGTCAGGCATGTACTTACGGAGTATCCGTACTCGGTATAGATACTCGATTCGTAGTTCCTTCGCACTACTGAACGTCACGTCGACACGGCAATGTCGGCCATCGTGCATCGTGGCACGTTCGGGATGGAACGCGTGGCTCGAGAGCCTCGGACAAGCTACAACAATTGGGTTTCGACCTTGACCGGGAACTTTCTTCATTATTCACTTTCAGGTAACGTCACGAACTACTTACTTGGGATGCCGCATCGTGCATGTTGATTGGCTCACAAGGTGAGTATACTACGTCAGAGTAGTTGCGCAACTCTCTGGACTACGAATAGGCAAGGCAAACATGGCCTGAATCTGCACGAGTTCGGCATACTAGAAGACTTGCGACGGGGATCGCACAGGCTCACAGCTACGTACCTTGCTTGCACGTACGTGACTTGTATCTCCAAGTGTTGATTGAACTTGCCGATGAGTGCAATGACATGTCAAAGCCCCCGACTGGGTAGTCGCATGTCGTGGACTACACAGTACCTAAATATCTGGCTGACCTTGCTTGCAATGAACCAAAGTCCCAAGTCATCGTGGCAAAAGTACGACCGAGCGATCCGAATCCACGCTGGAACACTGCTGAAGGGGGGGGAGGGTAACTACCGCATAACACCAATAATCTTGCCTTGTCCGACGGATACACTGGTCCGAACCTTATAGACGCTTCGACGTCGACGGCAAGCTAGACAGACCTAGACAGACCAGTAACTCAATGCTTCGTAGTTAACACCAACTACTAACGCTGACTACTGCAGCCACCTCGCTCAGACCGTAGACGCTCATACTGTGTACGCCGTCCGGGATGGGCCGAGGGCACGGTCTCGAGGAGTTCCTACCGTCGAAACGAAAACACCCTGCCTGGGTTTCTGGAACAATGCCCGTATCACGACGTCCCTGGAGAACGCTGGTGCAGAGGGTAAAGTCAGGCAGCCCAATCGCCGCTTCACAACTCCTGCTTGTTCCGGATACATCGGGACTCGCCTACCACCCTACCCCAGAGGACCGACCGCCCTTTTTACTCGACATTGTACCCAAAGCCTCCAACAGTGTGTGCATGCATCGTAGAAGACTAGAGAATATAGTTACGAAACTCAACCATGGCCAGTACGTTCGTCCCACGCGTTCTCTCCCCCCTCCCCTCCGGAGCACAGCCGAGCTAATACCGACACCCGCAGTCCTCAGCACCACGACGCGCATCACCAACATCTCCGCGATCCCGACGGGCGTCGCCAAGCCGACGGCCGTCGCGACGCTGCAGGATCACGAGGCCTTTATCCGGTGCGACCCGCACCTGACGTCCCTCAAGACGCTGCCCAGCGAGCCGTACGAGTCCTACAAGGTGCCCGCCGCCGTCGAGCCCATGACCAGGACCGTCGTCGTCATGGAGCTC
This sequence comes from Arthrinium puccinioides, assembly GCA_022414665.1. NCBI lineage: Eukaryota > Fungi > Ascomycota > Sordariomycetes > Amphisphaeriales > Apiosporaceae > Arthrinium > Arthrinium puccinioides. The sequence continues at coordinate 4,425,611 of JAIUNF010000003.1, read as the reverse complement.
ATGGACCACGTGCCCAACCCCGTCTACAGCAGCAACATCCTGAGCACAAACGAGATCGTCGACACCGCACATGGCCTGTGGGTGCGCACCCGTAGCCCCATGGGCATCGTGCTCGAGACCGCCTGGACCATCCGCGAGAAGCCCGGCACCGGCGAGCTCGAGCTGGTGCAGGACATCGAGCTGACCTGCAACCGGATACTGCTCAGTGTCGTCAAGAGCCAGATCGAGGCCGGCTGGAAGGGCATTCACGTCAAGTTGGTCGAGTCCATGGCGAAAGGGGCCTGAAAAAGGGGGCAGTCGGCATTGTTCCATTTGAAGTGTTCCATTGGTCGTCCTCATCCGCTCTCGACTCTCGAGCAGGCAGGACTTTGATGATATGACACAGAGAAGCGCAGCTTCAGTGCCAAGGAGATTTCGACTGAGAGCCGGCAAGAGTTCCTGGCAACGTTGGAATATATAAAGGGGCATCGAAGACCGTGTCAAGAAACAGCAACGATGGCATGATAGATGGCATGATAGATAGCGCATCAATGATAATTAAATGTTTTTCTGATCGACCGCAAGGGCCACTAAATTGGTACAACCTATTCCATGGGTATCTCAAATGCAGTTGACCAGTAGTAGCCTGGCCGGCCCTACGAAAAGAAAACCGGCGAGGATCAGCTTCATCCTCCTACCTGTGTCATCTCTTCACCACGACGAGGTCTGCCTAATCATCCAGTACCACTACGTTCCCTTTCTGCATCTGCTGGGACCGTTGTCTATTCGCTCCTGCCGCCGCCGGGTTAGGGTTCGTAGGCAGGTTTCGCTGGGCTTGGGGCCTGGCCGCCGATTGTCTTAAAACAGACGGTGACCGGACTCCTGCCATCTTCGCATACTCTTGGATGGCTTGGTTGGTCTTTCGGAGTAGCATACCGATGCTGTCGTCGGCCCTGGTTGCGGCTCTGTCGCCCCAACCTTTCCACTTCCCATCCTTGTCTGTTTGCCACGTCTCCTTGAGAGTGGCTGTGAACTCGTGATTGGCCGGCTCTGTCGCAGAGAAAGGCTCCTTTCGCTCGACAATCCACCAAAGCTCAGATTCTCTAACGCTGAGCGCGATATGGATATGGAGCCGCCGCTGGGGCGTCTTGCCAAAGGCCGGGAACGTGTAGCGGATACCCGATGTATCTAATTGGTGTATAAAGGTTTCGACGCCAACGTTACCAGCCACTTCCGCAGGTTTCCACGACTCCTCAATGTCGTTGAAAGCCTTCAAGACAGGCAGCGTATAGGCCAAGTATTGGGGTACCTTTGTGAAGCCGAGCTCCGAGTTGAGCAACTTGTTGAACGCGTCTAACAATCGGATATGAGGATTTCCGTCTTCCAAGGCCAAGGTGATCTTTTCGTTGCGTAGATCCAGAGAACCTCTCCAGCGACGGGAGTTCACTTCAGTCTTCGACGCTGCGGAGAGGCCAATGGCATCGCTGTAGTTGAAGACAACGTGACCTAGAGTAATAGTTTCACAGCTAATGTCGGAACTGCTACGCCTGATAGCATCCACGCAGTTGACGAGCCGCTCGATAGCTTGCAGTCGGTTTTCGAGGGTGTCCAGAATGGTGGTGCCGAGCTTGGCCGTCAGCCGTAGGGCGAAAACCCCGAGATGAGAGTTGTAAGCCACATCACGCCCAAAGTTGCCCTTGAGCAAACTGAATTTGGACCGGTCGGCCACTTGGAAACGAGCCTCCACAAGCGTGGAGTGTCGCTCCCGGTCAACATCTGCTGCACCAGGCTTCTGTTGTAGCGTGTCTGTGGTAGACCCGACTGATCTCGACTTGTGCTTTCTTGAAGGCTTTTCGATGCCCTTGAATACAATTTGCACAAAGTCGGTTGCCCAGGCGGCCACTCGTGTCCGCCCAGCAGAATTTCCTGCTCTAATGACATCGGATAGCCTCATGTATACGGCCGGGATCTTGAAATTTGGCGGGAGCACGTGGCTGGTCATGCTTGAGACCATGTGCTTGATCTTCTTGCCGTGTAGAGTCTTAAGATCCACGACGTGTGAAATCATAGCGGCACTGAAGACGTTCAAGTCCCAGAAGAACTGGTCGGTGAGATCTGGCAAGCCAGAGGTGAGCGGTAGTTGGGTGTATGCCGATATCCGTGCTGCTGCGGGAGCACTTGAACTGCGTTGAAGGGTTAGCAAACTGCCCGACATGATCCCGGGTCCGGGGCAACCTACACTTCAACCAGCCACCATCTGTCTCCGCTCAAACTCATGCTTAGCATCAGGTACCATTGTGGAGGCCATCCGCGCTTCTTGAACCACATGACCTGGAACTGATCCCTCGTCTTCAGTAACGGCTTGACATCGTCGGGACGTACGGGACTCTTGCACTGCGCCCATCCCGCACCTCGGCCGCGCCGGTTCATCTCCTCTCCCATGTGTAGGTATCTCAGTCTTTCCAGGATTCCGAGCCCTTCCTCCGCTGGATCTTTGGAGACGTTGAGTCTGGCTTCAGCTTCAGGCATGGGCCGAATCAGCGGGGACATGGAGAAAGTACCCATCGTCGGCGCGATTCGCAAGGTAGCGAACTCATTGTAGCCGAGCTGCATCTTCAGCACCGAATCAATAGGCTCCTCGAGCGATATGTCCAGAACCAACGCGGCCTCGCGTGTAGTAAAGCGGCCCTTGCTTTCCAGTTTCGCATGAATACCGGAGAGCAGATGGCCAACATGCCGCGCAATGACTCGCTTGAGCAAGGTCTCTGTCGAGATGGCAACGTCGTCGAAGGGGAGAGCGACGTCCTTTACCTCCTTGCCGTCGCGGAACCAGCGTACGAAAAGGTGACTGGTATTCTTGGGATGCGGTGTGGCCGCCCCCGCCTTCTTGCCACTGTGAACGCCCATGATGATCCAGCTCTTGCGGTTTTCGGGACCCGGGCGGTTGGACCAGTACTGGATAGACATGGCTCTGTTTAAACGCTCCACCTTGAGCGTATCGGCCCATAGACCCCTCGTTAGCTCCAAGGCTTGTCGCACATACTCGGTGATCTTGTGTGTCAGGACGAACTCGTGCAGAAAGTCGTAGCACCCTTGGAGGCCATTCTTCTCCAATGCTTCGTTGATGCGTGCCTCGAGGAAGAGCCGGAGCGTATCGGTGAGTTCTATAGGTGCCGGCGCGAACGAGAACCGGAAGTCTATGAACCAAAACTGTTTCTCAAAGTCCTCATCGGCTATCGTCAGGTCGACCTCGAACTCGCCCTTGACCTTGAACGTGACCCGGCCTGATTCGATGCTGTATTCCTGGAATTGATGAGGGATCTTGTCATGGTCCTCCAGATTCAGGCGCATCACTAGAAGTGTGTTCAGCTCCTCGACCCACTTGACCTGCTCCTCGGCAGTCAGCGGGGGCAGTTCGATGTAGTTTAGGTCGGGCAGCCAGGGGGCTTCGCCGGTCGAAAGCACCTGTAGGGCTGTCTGGAGATCAGGGTTTTGGGAGGCGAGCATAGGTCAGGTCGGCCTTTACGTCGACTAGATAGCCGACCGCTTTGTCGTACATCTCGCGCTGAGTGCTCAGGTACGTCCACAGGTCAATGAGCTTGCTGACCGTCGGGGCCTTCCTACTCCAGGCGGCTATGATGAGCGCCTTGACCCAATTCGCATGTGTATCCTGGACAAACTGTAGCAGCGCAGCTTTCTTGGATACATTCTCCGGTGAGAAGTCGTCGGGAATCCCACCCGAGTGCAATGTGTTGCCGTTCAGCATGGGCGCGGGCATTGGCATCTTGGCCAACTCCATGACCTTGGCTTGTAACTCATTATGGGTTTTTTGCGCCAATCTCGACAGAAGTATGCCGAGAGGTATGTAGCCGGCGGTGATGTGTTTTATCTCGTCGGGCAGGTCGTTCATGCGCGTCGAGGTCGATGCTGGCTGCGATGCACCATTCACCATGGTTGAGGCTGGACCGCCCACTGCGCCGCCGCTCTGTGCGCCCGAGGGTGCGGCATGTGTGGTTCCGTTTGGCTGATTTGACGAAGATGGCGGCTGTGAGTGACTCGCGTTGCCGTTGACGAAGCCATTGACATCGCTGTCATGGTTCGACGGAACGCCGTGGTGGACGCCATTGTTCATCGTGACACCGGGCATCTGACTTTATGCCAGATTCCCCCTTCCGCCACGCCGCGCGTAGACGAAAGGTGAGCCGCCGGTGATGTCGAAGACGACAGTCAGTAGGCGAAATGCGCACTCGAGGTAGAGAGACCGAGAGATGGCGGCATGTGGAGGTTGTTTGACGGACGCGACTGTGTCGGCTTGGCGAGTGAGTGAAAAGCGGCTGGTCGCAAAAAGAACGAAGCCGGCAAGGCGGACAAAGCGACAAAGCGACGACTGGAATCGAGGTCGGGTTGTAATTGGGCGCTGCAGTAATTGATCGGGTGGATGTACGGATGCGGATACGGATACGGATACTGGTCTGCCTGTTCGTTCGGTAAATGGCGGCTGGTTTGGTGCTCGGGGAGGAGACGCAAAGGCTCGGAAAAATCCCAAGGGCACAGAGAAAGCAATGTCTGTGAGCTGAGCAGGAATGAGGCATGCCTGGGCTTCAAGGTAAGCTGGCGGCATAAAGACTCCCCTGTCCGCGGAAGGTACGCCCGGACCCTCGTTCTCAGCCGCCTTGCCTTTTAAGTTCTTTACGGCACTTCAGATGCGGTTTGCCGAAGTGGCTGATACCAAGTCACCAGCCACATTGCAAACGCCAAGAGGTGCGGGACCGTTATACGTACATGGTACTCCGTACGGATACACAATAACTAGCACGTCTTTGGGTCATACGTGATGGATGTCTGTCCATATCACGATGACCCAGATTCTGTTGAACTACTTGTAACTCTGGGCGATTGCAATGATTCGCATATATGTACTTCATACTTACAGCGCAAATCAGCCTTGATCGTCGCACAGTGTATGTGTATGTGTGCATAAGCACATACGGCAGCGCACATGGCAAAGTATAGGGCCGGATTTGCTTGCTTAGTAAAGTTGGTGATAAATTAAGTCCTATGGGGCCTGCAAAGCAAAAAAAAAAAAACGTACTCCGTACATGTCTGGGGGTTTCGATTCTGTCTATCCTCCGTACTGTATTTCATCTTTTACGAAGTATAATGCATCTTCCCCCTGAGGGGTCTGTAGTTGATTCGTCGCCCGTTCCTAGCTGCAGAAGACGTTGACGTTTTAGAATGGTCATTTTCTATGTTTATTGAGTGTAACAACGTACGGTGAAAGCATGATCCAGAAAGTGATCGAAAGCACATGTGTTATACGGAGTAAGGATCTCCAGAATCTTCCTTGACCTAACAAATAGTGCGGGGTAGGCTAAACGATCGGCAGGTTGGGCGGAACCTTGCGGGTTGTGGGGACATCTTGCAGGAACCTAAAATAGTAGTTACCGGAGATAAGCAAGGTGGATGATGAACGGTGAACCACCATCTACAACTCGTAGGTGACACTGCATCGACGTATAAGCACCCTAATAAGAGCATTCCGACGCTGGGCTGGATTTCGACTCCGTGAATGAGTCTTGAATGAGTGCCGGTGGAGGACAGGGTTTGCAGGGTTAACGAGGTTCACCGTCCACCATCCACCGTCCACTGTCTTATATAGAGCTCACCAGCGTCACCGCAGGACGGATGTATTCTTACTCAATCACCTCAAATTCGGCATCGTGATTTCCTCTCAGCATTTCTAAACGTGCATAGCCACGTTGTCTTAGAGTTGTCGCTCTTTCACGACTCGTATGAATTGGGCATACCTACCTAGTCGGTCTAAGCACTGTTGGTATTACAAGATGCGAGATTTGAGAATTTCCATCAATTTGCTAATCCTCAAAAGGCTAGCAGCGCATAGATTTTCGAGTGCCTCCGTTGGAAGAGAAGAGTGACGGACATGTAGAAGAAGCTTTCAGTGGATGCATGCCTGGGCGAAGCCTCGAAAGTGTGTTTGCTCGGAGCCCCAGCGAAGTGGACACATGCGTATTGTCGCCGAGTGAGGATGCAAGCGAAGTGGTCCCATCAATTTTCTCCATTGATTGATCCACCTGTTTAAGTATATCGTGTTCTGTCTATATGGTTTTGATATTGCCCTTAGAGGAGGTCCTGTGCCTGTCCGTATCTACCCGTGCATCAAACGCTGTAGTCCCAGCATTCATCTCGCAGGTATTTTTCATCGTCTCGACTATAGAAGACCCCAATAACCATGGTTTGCTATAGTTTGGTCGATATTGTTGTAGTTGTATAAACGTAAAGAAGAGGTGAGACGGGAGGAGTTGGAATACACATCGTATGCTACCCAGGTGACCTCTCTTTCACGCATTACGCTTGTTTCTGGGGAACGCTTATCGACAGAAACGTGTCGCAGAGCTCGGTCATCTCACAGCTAACATCACATCTAGGCGTAGCGGTAGAGGACGGGGGCAGCTGGATGGTTAGCGGCTAGCGGGCGGGTAGATAGGTGGTGGGTAGGTAGGTATATAGGTAGTGGGCGGCTGGATAGTAAGCGGACAGCTGGAAAGGTAGTGGGTAGCTAGATAAGTAATAGGTAGCTAGAGAGGTTTCATTATATATCTAATGCCTTTAGTATTATATTCTATTGGATAAAGCGGGCTGCTCCAAAGCCTAGTATATATAATAATGCGAGACCAGCACTTGGTCCATGTTTTATTAGATCATTGTGCACATGTCCCATTACAAATGCAACTGCCATGCCAGTTTTGTGCCCGAAGATGGGAACGTAAAGCTTCGGGGGGGGGCGGGAATTCCTGTGAATCGGTGGCTGCCTTCGAGCAGCACAGTGACTCAGGAGAAGAAGAACCTGCGGGTCTTAGCATCCCATTCCGGGTCGGGACTCGGCAGTCCATCTGGCGAGAGAGACATGTCCGACGAATGAAAGCTTGGTGTTATACTTGGAGGGCCAACAAAGGCCAACACGACGGCTTGTTCGGATTTCAAGTATTCCGACAAGACAGGTTCTGCCCGACTCTTTTGCGACTCAAAATCCGGTCGAGATATCGCTCCTCTGGCTACCAACGCGATCGGCAAACTCTGCGCACTCGAGTTGTAACTGGATGATCCAATACGGACTGCGGTGATTGCCACGAGAGCCATCAGGATCGGGATCCTTGCGATGACGAAGTCTCTGGAGAGGCCAGTGAACGGGTAGAAGATGGCTATTGTCCCGAGGACCGAGGCGAGAACTAACGGCAGATTTCTAGGTGACGGTTAGTCGTTGGGGCATATGATCGTCCTTGGTCGCAACTTACTCCTTCACCGGTTCCGAATGCGTGAAAACAAAGGTCAGTATCGATATGGTGAAGATCACCAATGATCTGGGTAAGTTAGACAACAGTCAAGTTACTGATGGATCAAGCCATGCTCTCTTACAGTTTGAGGTGTACACGGGTTTCAGGTCCGAATACGGGGACCAAAGCAGACGAGATCATACATCCACGCGAGGCTACCTTGCAAAATTCCTCGAATCGATGCCTCTGGTTCGCGTGACAAGGAACGGCGAACAGTCTCCTCGTGTCCGCCATGTTGGTTCTCTCGTCTTGTCTCGAGGCGTCACCTTCTATTCGATAGCCCCAGAAAACTGGTTGGTGGTATCGAGCTGTCGGTATGGTAACGAGGAGCTCCGGAAAATAAGGCTCGACACAGACTTGGATGTCAAGGGGGTAAATGATGGGTCAAGTATTTGTTAAAGAACTGGGATAGAGACGGGGAAGCAGGCATATGATGGGATGCCACAGGCCGTGGATTCCCCACACTGCTTGAGTCTCCCGAAGGTAGGGCATTATTATCCTCACCGGACATACGCAGACGAGGTCGAATCAGCTTCACAAGTCGACCCCAAAAACCGCGAGGCCTCATGCGTTGGCACCCAATACAACGCCCGCGTCCACCTCGGGTGAACTGTTTGGCTGTTAGTACACCACGAGGAAGAGGCTCTTCTTCTACCTGCCTGATTGCCTTGTCGCCTGGTCGCCTAGTCGCCTGGTTGCCTGGTCCACAGTTGCCTCAATGCGCACCAGGCGACCTACCAGGAATGGACTGGCCATGGAATATGATTGGCTGCTTGGCTCATCTGGAATCAACCTTGCAGGGTGCCTGATTGGAGGGGGTAAAGACTTATCGATCCCTCGCTCGGTATCAATGCCACCCTGTTTCGAGAGAGAGAGACCGGTCACCGCAAGTGCCCGACAACTTGGAAAAAGTTGCCAGGTCTGACACCGGCTTGCCTGATACACGTGGCAGGGCTACCGAGGGCCCCGTATGTTCCTAGTACACCAGGTCAAGGATCGCGTGCCGTTCGAAGCTCAAATCGGTGGTGGACCATGACCAGCTGAGTATGCACCGTTCTCCATGCCGCCACACGGCTTGATTCATATACTGAACGAATACTCGTTTCGGCAAGGGTTTGGCTCGTTTTGGTCGGTCTGTTTATCTCTCTTTGCGTCAATGACCCTATCGCCCACATAGTTCATCTTCCAATGTACGCACACGCAGGGTCATACTGCTCTCAAAGCAGCGTGAGAGACACCACCTATGCTTCGATTCTCAACCAAGTACTGCAAATATCTGAAGCTTTTCCTGCAGCCGTTTGCTGCGTGGTGAGCACTTCATACGTATATCGTACGGAAAACGAGAGCCAAGCCAAGGTCTGACAATCTTCACTACTCGGGAGAAATGGAATCTGAACAGAAACTGACAGCGTAAACAATTTTCAGCTTACTGACGGTTCCGTGGGTCGTGGAAAAAGTCACATGCTCCTATTCCTCGTATCAGACCCTTCGCCAGGAGTCTTACTCGGATCTTTCCTGCTTCTGGGATGTTGCTTGTCGTCTTATACCCACAGAAGGCAAGGGAGGGATAGGTTTCAAACCGGCGTCTTTGTCTTTCTAGCCGCATGGTCTGTGGCTCTCGGAAAAGGCGTTGGCGCGAGTGTCAACATGATTACCCTGGGGGTTCTTCCATGGGCGTTGTCCGCTGCGATGCTAATGAGCTACGCCGGGCATACCATTGTGCGGTGGATGGCTGAGAGGGTCAGATCAGAAGTCGCGACGACGGCAGAAGCGCCAGACTCATGCAAGTTCTGAGGTGGAAAGACTACCGCTCCTTTTAGGAGAACAGTTGGGTCATTACCCGAGGTAAACCTACACATACGAACACGATTGCCTGGCTCAACGGCACAGGGGCAAGCTTTACGTTCTCTTCGAGTTTCGCGGGCAACTTTCTCACGGAGGTGCAATCCTCAACTTACGAATATCCCATCCTACTACATAATTGTCATATTCCGCAACTTCACGATTGACGAATGTTTCACACTTGTCGATATTACGACCGTGGTCCAAACTGTACTGTTGATACTTTGAAGTGAAGAGTTGTCCGTGCAATAACATGTTGGAGTATATAGATCATGTTCAAGCCCTGAAAATCCAATAAAAGTAGCAGCCCCATCGTGACGTGGGCTTTCAGATCACCAAATGATCATGTAGCTACGGCGTACGTCCACACGGAGCTTTCAGACACTTGGCACTCTACCTTTGGTCTTTCTCGTCATCTTTCAAGTTGCGTCCTCGTAGGAGCTGTTCTGTATCTTTAGGGCTTGCGTATAATTAATTATATCTATCCCGGGCAATGACTGGATCGGGTGACCTTAAGACTAGGCCTTCCCTTTGGAATGTCTAGCAGCAATTCACGCCCGCTGCGGAGATAACGGAGCAAATGAACGGGCCAATAATTGAACAAGGTATCCGTAGTTCCTTATCGATATACGGAGTACAGTTAACTAATACGGGGCAACCAAGTAGAACAAGTATGGGTTACTAACTTCCAGATTCAGGATGCTTGCCATGACTCCATGGTATAGCGGTGGGACCTGTCCTGCTCGAAGTGATACGGCGGTCACGGGTACTGTTTGTTGTTTCATAGGGTTTTCCCAAGATTCCCGGCGGCGCTTGCTTGACAATGCCACAAAGTCTTGTCGAGTTGTCTCGGCTTGTTACGTCAACTTGTCAAGTATCCTATCCGTAGTACGGAGTACGGAGTACATACGGTAGCTTCCCGTCTCAATCAAGGCAAGGGCCACGGAAAGCGGCAAGTCCCACTAATAATAAAGGTTCCGTCAGGCCGGATCCATGGTTAGCTCGTAACGTTACTACAGTACACGCACTGGTCCTGGCCTGGCCTAGCCTGGCATCCCGGTAACTAAGTTCACCTGGCGACCAGCCACCGCATAGTTCACTCATCGCGCACAGGCAATCACAACAATCGAGCCCCGCTAATAATAACAAGCATCGAGTCGATCGTTTGTTGTGACCAACCACCGACTTTACATCTTCCGATGACGTCCAACCTCCCAATTTAAAGGCACTTGGGCAACAACGCAGCAACGACGCCGCAGTCAGGTTAGGCCTGCCTGCCCTGCCAGGGCCGCCTGCGCACAATGACAATGCAGACCGACCCTGACACTTCGATGCGGTTCCACTCGATTGCCTTGGTTGACAAGCGCGGCCAGGATTTCTGGGGACGTGATGACCCAAGTGACGATGCATCCGTAGAGTGAGTGGCTGGCAGAACACACACACCTAAGTGCATGCGACCCCATAAGAATCCTCATGGACTCGAACGGATCTACTTCGTAGGACAGCCTTTTCACTTCTCCTTCCATCTGTCTGTACCCGTACCTATCCGTACTCCGTACCACCACAGCTCCACAAAGTAGCATCGTACGGAGCAGTAGCCGATAGTTATCCTCGAGAGTTCTTTGTGTGTACAAGTGTACAATTATCTGTTGCCGCGAGAAGCTCCTCGGACTCGATCCGCACATCTTACCGATAGTCCTCGCTCGGTGTCTCGCCGCAGTCCACATTCCCTCACGGTCGACATGGTCTTCTCAATACGAAGAGCGGCGGCGGCAGTGGCTGCTGCTATCTTTGTCGCTCAAGCAACAGGGCAGACATGGTCAAGTTGTAACCCCACGCAAACAAGTAAGTTCTGTTCATGAGCTGTGCCTCCCGGCGCTTCCTCGCTAACGACTGCCAGCTTGCGATCCCGATGACGCCCTCGGCATGAAAATCAAGGTCGACTTCACACAGGGAGCAGTCAACTCGTTCGTGGCGTCAGGAGGCGAACCGACATATGGAACAGACGGCGTCACTTTCACAGTAGCGAAATCCGGCGACGCCCCGCAACTGGCGTCGATATTCTACATCATGTTTGGCCGAGTCGAGTTCACCATGAAGGCCGCACCTGGAGCTGGCATCGTGTCTTCCATGGTCCTCCAGTCCGATACCCTGGACGAAATCGACAACGAGTGGCTCGGTGCCGACGACTACGAACTGCAGACCAACTACTTCGGAAAGGGGATAACAGGGTCGTACAATAGGGGCCAGTTCAATCCTGCCCCCAACAACCAGGCCGAGTTCATCGACTACGTGATCGACTGGACCGCAGACCGCATCGTGTGGACGGTCGGCCAGACGGTCGTCCGCACCATGACCTACGACCAGGCCGAGACGGGCCAGTATCCGCAGACGCCGATGCAGGTCAAGTTCGGGGCCTGGGCTGGAGGTGACCCGAGCAACGCTGCGGGCACCATCGGCTGGGCACGAGGCCCCACGGACTACTCCAAGGGGCCCTTCAGCATGACGTTGAAGACGCTCTCTGTTACCGACTACAGCACCGGCAAGCAGTACAAGTACGGCGACATGTCTGGTACATGGCAGTCGATCGAGGCCGTGGATGGTGAGGTGAATGGAAACCTGGGCGGTGCCGGCGTTCTCACCACGACGGCCGTGGCCTCTTCGCCCACTGGCGCTTCGCCCACAGTGCCCGCGGGTGGTATTGGAACGGCATCGGGCACCGCCACGTACAACTCGGGTTCCGCAAGCCTTCCTGACGGTTGGGTCATGACCGCGTCCGGAAAAGTTGTGCCGGTCAGCTCGGCCGTCGGGATAGGCTCGCTTGGCCGCCTCTCTCTCGTTACTGTTCTTGCGGCCACTTTGATTGCACTGTGCTGATAGGGAGTCGGCACGGCGAATCAGCCCGTCCTGCCTGCTAGGCGACGTCGGTTGAGCTGAAGTTACACGACGAGAATTGTGTGTGTACGATATCCGGACACTTGGAAACGGGAGCTACAGGTTGGGCACATAGCACTGGCGCTTGGGTTTGATTCAATGCTGGATCGAGGTTTACGACTGGCACGATTACATGCATACAGCGCGTTGGGTTTCTAGATAAAAACCGCATAGACAGCGATATAGATAGCAATGGATCTGAGATGAGAGTTGAACGGGCCGGAGACGGTCGAAATGGATCAACGACAGGACAGGATAGTAGAACCATGCTCGGTTACACTCAATCTACGACACACCGTGACCAACAAGCTGGTCATACAATCTATTCCAGGCTTATCCGTATTACTCCAGGCTGATTGCCTCCCCACAGATACCGATGCGAGCCCCCTCCGGGTGCTGCCGTTCTGCCGTGCTGCCGTGCTGTAGCCTGTCGTGCTGCTCGAGAGAAACATGGCACTTGCCACTGTAAATCGGGGTGTCGTGACCAGTGACCAGTGACCAGTGACCAGTGACCAGTGACCAGTGACCAGTGACCAGTGACCACTGACTGCGAGAGCCACGGCCGGCTATCAGCGGGCTCCGCTGTCAACTTCGGTCCGCTATCGCAGGGCGTCGAGTCAAATCGGACAACGATCCGCTTGTTAGTCAGTGGTCACCACTCACCAGGAACCTGAAGGCAGGGATGCGGTATTGAGTTTGAAACCCGTGAGCTGCCGTGACCCGTCGTGAGGTTTCCTTTGCTAATGGATTGGTTTGATTGACCAACTAGTGAACGTATCGCTCTATCTAGACCGGACCGGGAAAGTCTAAACGTGTCCTAGCACTCGGCAATAGCGTAATAGCGTACGGATAGGAGGACGGTACTACGGTGTATAAGTTGTCCGGCGCATCTGGCACCTGGCACCATGGCCTCATCCCTCTTTCGATTCCGGGCCTCATTCCCTCCATCTCCGTTTCGGCCCGCACTCAACTGCCCACTCGGCAACGCCTCCCAAAAGAAACCTAGACGAACCTTCGCGATGCAGCCGAGCCTGCGGGATCCCAGTCCTTCCCACGTTGGCGGCGTGGGCCTCGCCGGCAAGGATGCCTCTGTGGGGGAGCAGGTGCCGGAGCCGCTCACCCTCGAGGGGATCAAGACGCGGAGGGCCAAGGCCGGCAAGCTGGTGGCTCCGACGGCATCGTACTCGGACAGCGACATGTTCAAGGCTCCGGTTCGTGGCCGGCCCCCCTTGCTGTGTATTCAGAGCTCCCCCTCGGCCACGGCCAATGCTTACGTGACGGACAGCAGTCGTTGGACAAACCGAAAGCCAAGCGATGGGACCGTACGTGGTGCTGGCTTTACCGACATCTCACCTGCACGCGCTAACTTTGGTCCTCAGATCGCCTGAGCCCGGAGTCCATATCCCGGCGGCCCTGCGTGCTGAAGCAGGCCGCCAAGTACCTCAAGAAGCCCGGTCTGGTCTCCCTCGGCGGCGGCTTGCCTGACGCCGCGAACTTCCCGTTCGAGTCGCTCAGCTTCCAGGTCCCGGCGGCCCCCAACTTCAGCCACTCCGAATCACTCAAGGACGTATCCGTCGGCAAGTACGACGTAAGGGATGCGGACGCCGTCATGGATCTGTCCATCGGGCTCAACTACGGACAGTCCATCGGCTCGGCCCAGCTAGTCCGATGGGTGACCGAGCACACCGAGCTCGTCCACAAACCGCCGTACGCAGACTGGCGATGTACGCTGACCATTGGGAGCACGGGGAGTCTGGAGATAGCCTATCGCATGTTCTGCGACAAGGCCCGGGGCGACAGCGTACTGACCGAGGAGTACAGCTTCAGCACTGCGCTGGAGACGGCCGCGCCTCTGGGCATCAAGGTGTTCGGGGTCAAGATGGACGAGCAGGGCTTGCTGCCAGAGAGCATGGACGAGATCCTGAGCACGTGGGACGAGGCTGCGAGGGGGGCAAGCCGGCCGACGGTACTGTACACGGTGCCGTCCGGCCAGAACCCTACGGGCGCGACGCAGGGCGAGCAGAGGCGGAGGGACATTTACGACGTCTGCCGGAAGCACGACATCTTCATCTTCGAGGACGAGCCGTACTACTTTCTCCAGATGCGGCCGTATGCCGAGTCCAACACCTCCGACGTCTCTCTGCCGGCCGGCCCCCAAGAGTTTCTCGACAGTCTCGCTCCCAGCTTGGCGAGCATGGATGTCGACGGGCGAGTGATGAGACACGACTCGTTCAGCAAGGTCATTGTGCCTGGATCGCGCATAGGCTGGGTCACTGCCAGCGAGCAGGTGATCGAGCGATACATCAGGCACTCGGAATGCTGCAGTCAAGGTCCCAGCGGCTTCAGTCAGGTCGTCTTGTACAAGTTGCTCGACGAGGAGTGGGGCCACGAAGGTTACCTGCAGTGGCTGATGAAGGTGAGAGCCGAGTACACCAGGAGGCGGGATACCCTTCTACGAGCTTGCGAAAAACACCTGCCGCGAGGCGTCGTAAGCTGGACCCCGCCGGCTGCGGGAATGTTTGTAAGTGTTCCATAATCCCCTTTCAACGGCGCAGATCTCCATCTCTCTATGAAGGGCTCGTCGTGAGCTTCAACTTTACTAATGCCGAAACAGCTATGGCTCAAGGTCGATCACGAGAAACATCCGAGTATCGCAACTCGGAGTCTGATAGACATTGAAGAGGACATCTTCGACTCCTGCATAGACAAGGGGGTGCTGCTGTGTCGCGGCTCGTGGTTCCGTGCCGAGCAGGGCAAGCCCCTGAGTGGGCTCTTCTTCCGCACCACCTTTGCCGCTGCGTCCGAGGAGCAGATGGCGGTGGCCATTGAGCGTTTCGGTGCAGCTCTGCGGGACAGTTTCAAGATGGAGTGAGATGGTGCGGTCTTGTGCAAGGAGTCTGGACACTTGGGCTCGGATACATAGTTTACGGAAATGAGTTGCATACCTTGGGGGAGGGACTACTCTGGCGGACCGCCCGCTCGCAGGTCAAATACTACCCCGGAAAAAAGGCAAGAAGGCCACTGTCGTCTCGGGAATCACACCCTCGGTAGCAGTCGGTATGGGAAAACACCTCCTATCAGTCCTGCATTATGAGCAAATACATTCATTAAATGTGGCATGCCGGCATCGTGTGGGAACATGCAGAGAAGATAGCTACATGATCATCCTACTCGACGCGCGAGAACCCAGACACTGTGCCTCGGACGTGGACAAGGCGAAAGGTTGTGCGAGTTGAGACGTGTGGTGAGTGGAATAGGTAGGACACGACACTGTAGATCCTGCCGTGTTTCTGACAGGCGCGAGACCAACCTTCTTGCTGGATTCGTACGTCAGGAGAGAGTCCAGCCGTGCTCGCTTTGGACAAGATGCCGGATGCGTTACAGGTCTCTCTCTCTATCCAGCGAGGTGTGCTGGGAGGTCGGGTACACACTATACATTGAATTGACATCGGCCCCTCGCGTAGGACCACGACTATCAAAGTTGACTGTGTGAAACATCAGGTCGTGGAACCCACGAGATATATCCGAGTATGCTTAGCCATCCAGGTCGCCATGTGCTTGCTACATGCCGCGCAGGCTGGGGACATCACTGCAGTGGAGGGTCCCCCCCCCCCCTGATCTCCCACTGCTTGGTCCAGCAGTCAAAGGGAAGGACCGACTTTCAGCCGTCGTTGACCTCCTCGGTAATCTCTACATCTATGCTGCGCACAATGGAGCCGAACCGCAACCTATCGCCCTGCCAAAAATCGCCGTACCACTCGTACGTCTGCTCGATCCTGTCCGAGAACTTCTTGACCGTCTGGTTCCGGCCCACGCTGCCCTTTGGCGTGCGGATAAATGCCCCGCGCGGCAGAGAGATGAGATGCGTTTCTGCCACGCGGCCGTGCACCTGTATGGTGTCGTTGATGGGCCGGACAAACGTCTTCCACAGGCCCGAGACGGCCTCGGACCCGGGTGACACCCCCTCGGCCAGCTCGATTAGGGCAACCGACTGCTGGTGCCCGTCGCCGACGACCAGGGCGGCCGCGACCAAGTCGTGGGACGCCAGCGCTCGCTCCAGGGTGCCGGGATGGAAGACAACACCGCTCTTGAACGCAATCAAGTCGTCTCGCCGACCGCAGTGCATCCATGCGAACGCCGCCTTGGCAGGATCCGGGTGTGGCGTCCACAGGTCCTCCATGGCGAACGTGACCGCCGCGCCGTCCGAGTCGAGCGTGAGTCCGCAGCGAGCGTGCCAGATGGCCGTGCCGACTGTCCCCGTCTTGGCGGCCTCCGGCGTCAGGGTGAAGAGCATCTCGTGCAGAGGCACTCGCTTGCCGTGCACCACGGTGTCCGACTTGAGGTCCCGGAACTCGATACCGGAATGGACAGTGTCAAAGTGCACATAGTCATAATCAGAGTTGTCGGCCAAAATCTGGGGTGGCGCGAGGGTCTCCGTTGCGCCCCAGGCATTTTGGATGTTGGTGTATTTGACCCACAGTTCGCTGGCATCGGCTGTGAGGACGGCTATCCCAAGCAGGTCAGCGACCATGTCTTGCCTGGCAGTCCAAGCTGAACGAGGATTGATTGTACTTGCCGCCGTAGAATGTGACCTTGTCCAAGGCCTGGATATACTCTTTGGCACGCGGGTTCCGTGCCATGTCTTCCATGATCCAGGGCGTCAAGCCCGCCTTGGTGACATTGGCGTGATCCAACAGGCCGTAGATCTCCGCGGGGAGCGCAACGCGATGACTAGGAATGCCAGTAAGCAACGAATGACTCGCGACCTGGTAACTAGGAGATGAACCTCACCGGAAACCTGGAACAAAGACACTCCCGTAGTAGATGGACATGACCATGACGCCTATGCCTGATGTGACGTGATACGGAGATATGATCAAGAGAAAACGTACGCCATCGCCCGGCGCCACGGTCTCCATGAAATGGTCCCGACCGTGAACTTTGGGCAGCAGGCATTGTGCGTCCTAGAGAGGAGATTAGACACCGCGAAGCAACAGACAGGTTGCTAGAGAGAGGGCGGGGAAGATGGACAATGATTCGTCACTCACAACTGCCGCGATCGCTGCATGGTTGAAGGTGATCGGCTTCGGATCCCCAGTCGTTCCGCTGGTATGGAGCACCAGGTACGGGTCGTACTTGGCCTCGTCAAACGTCTTCGTATAGGGATACGCCGGCGCCTTGACATCCAGGTCGAGAACCTCTTCCAACTCGGCGATAACCGCATGTATCATCATAGGCTTGACGGCGAGTATGTCACCGACGTGAACGCCTTGGGCGTAAAACAGTATGTTGCAGTCCAATTCCTCGAACAGGGATACGTGAATATGCAAGCTGTTCAGCTGTGACGAGAACAAGGCCTTGTGACCCGTCTTGCAGGCCGCCATCTGACACTGGCTTAGAACTACATTCCATTCGGACCAAACATGGGCAGTGCTTCTTCCCATCGTTACATACCTGGAACATGTGGTAACGGATATCTGGGGGTCCCAGGTAGGCGATGGTCTCGAACGAGGTCGACTTCCCGACCGTGCCCTCGATGAACCAAGCTAGCTTGTTGATGGCATTGGCGAACACCTCGTAGGTGATGTCCTGAAAGCCCTTGGCCAGATCATAATCGTCAATAGGGAGCGATGCCCACGGACGTTGCGGTTCGAACCGTGCGCGCTGGTCTATGGCGGCGGGTAGAAGACGCCGACCGGGAGGTGGGTATACGGTAGAGACTCCCATCGTGTCCAGCAGCGGGCAGCACGAGAAATATGGTAGTCCCTTTGACTGGGTCGGGG
Source organism: Arthrinium puccinioides (assembly GCA_022414665.1). Classification (NCBI taxonomy): domain Eukaryota; kingdom Fungi; phylum Ascomycota; class Sordariomycetes; order Amphisphaeriales; family Apiosporaceae; genus Arthrinium; species Arthrinium puccinioides. The sequence continues at coordinate 4,407,721 of JAIUNF010000003.1, read as the reverse complement.
TTGGGTAATCTTCAGGCGGGAACGCCTAGTAGATAGGACATTGCTCGCACACAAGTCGTTGCGAGTCTCCGTGGATGGTTTGATGGGGAATCCCAGAATAGGGTGCTGCGCTACCAAAACGATAAGTAGTCATGGCGACGCCATCACATGCAGACTAAAGTTACTAAACCGCCCGACTTGGTCGATGCAAGTCTGTAACCAATCACAGCTTCGCTTCCGTCCATGACTCCTATTCCAAGCCTGGCCGGTCCGGTCTCGCGTCTCGAGTCGGCAAGCGGCACTTGCCCAGGTTATGTCATAGACTCATACTCCGTAGTGGAATCCTGATCAGAGCAGGCCGAGAGGGAAAACGCTGGTTTCGAGCGACTTGAGCCACGTGTGGCGGGAAGTAGCTACGTTAGTTGTTAGACTTTAGTGTCCCTTGCGCGTTCCAGAGCTGCGAGCAGTCGCACTCGCAGAGGGTGGCTGTGGCTCGAGAAAGAATGTCAACAGGGTCGGCAGATGTCGAAGAGAATGATCATTCTATGAGGCCGGCCAGCTATCTGCACCGTAGTCTGTATCATCACAAACGCTCCATGCTCTTGAACTGCTAATGAAGTCAAGGCAAGTCAAGGCCCTCTTGAACGCCAGAATCGCTAGGCCCATGGTCAACGGCGAACCTGGCAAACAGGCACGGCGCATCATGCAGCCCGAGAATCTCCCTGATTGTAATTCGTAACACACCCACCCCTGCCCATGTAGTAGTAGTAGTAGTAGTAGTAGTAGTAGTAGTAGTAGTAGTAGTAGTAGTAGTAGTTGGTGTTGTTGTTATTGTTGTTATTGTTGCTGATGTAGTTGTCGTGGTTGTTCGTGAGCCCGACATGATCTATCCGGGTATCAATCGTAAAGACTCAGACCGGCGGCCCCAAGACGCCGCTGCAATCGCCCATTACCCTCCAATATTCTAATCTCGTGAGCTCCATTTCGGGATCGCTCCTGCAGATTCTCTTCGAGAGATATTGTTCAAGCCCCCGATCCGCGGTTGACCCCCGCCCCCTTGCCCGAACTTGGTGGAGAAATGGTCCCCGAGTGACCATGTCATTGCTGTGATAGCCCAGTGGGCGGGCATACCAGTCATTATATTATTTGGCTAACCCAAGATTGCCTGGCTCTTGTATTGCGCAGCGCTCCCTTGAATACTTTCATTCATTTGGTCAAACGGATTGAACGTCTTCATGGCCGTGGTGCAAGTACTTCGCGTACGTAGAATTCGACGAGCATGGTCGCATATGCCTCCAGGTCCTCAACAGGCACAGCGAGACGGAAGTCGTTCAGCAGCAAGAACTGCAATTCGAGGTGATTGAGCTCTGGCAGAGGAAGTCCACCAACCTAGAACAGGACGTGTTAGTTTTTTCTTTCTCTTCGTGTGAGCGATGGTGGTCTCCTGTAGTTATGTACATACCTTAGCGTATCTTGAATTTGTGTAAAACACATCCGAGAAGAACTTGCTTGCACAGGTCACACCAGCTATGATCAACCTATGTATGTTGAAGCTGTCGACGACAAAGTACGTGGCTGAGGATGGCATCGAGTTCAACCCTGCCGCCTCCTCGTTGTTGTCATTCTCGTCGTCGGCGAGGTCCGAGTCCGTCTCATCACCCGCTTCACCGTCTTCGTCCACCATTTCCGTGTCGGCGCCGCTGCTGATCCGTACGGGAGCAGCTGTAGGGGTGCGAGAGTGCTGGGTGGGAGTTTGCCGGCGACCCTCTTCTGCTTGCACGACCATGTTGTTCACACGTTCGGTCATGCGGTCGAAGTAGACTAGCAGACTCAGGAAGACTTCGTAGGTAGTCGGACAGTACTTATGGATTCGGCTGAGGTAGCTGAGGATGGTGATGGCGGGGACGTTCTTGCCGTGGAAGGCCAAGACAGAGCTGCTCAAAGAGCTCATTGAGGGTCCGTCGTTGTTGTGGTTGGCGGCTGTCTGCTGGTGTGTCGCATTGCGGTGGAGTGCGTCGTGTTGAAGATCGTTCGTGCTCGTTATCTTGGTAAGAAGCGCTGCTACCATCTCAATGACGTCCCCAATGGGCATTCCGCTGATCTCGTACTTCATAGTCTGCAGCGGGGGGTCGTGGAGTATGCCGGGGCCATTGCCCCCATTCATCATGTCAGCGCGTGCGAGGCTCTGTATGTGCGCCAGATCGCGAACAACGATGGTATGGCCCTGTGAAGACGACGCATTGTAGGGAGTCGCGGGCGCCACCGAGGACGAACGGTTCACGTCGGGCTCAGGAGAGGGCTGCTGCTGCTGGCTCGCTACCAGTGTGGAAGCCGAAGTCGTAGACGCGACGGACTGCGCGTTAGAGGCCATCGAACTCGTAGAGCTAGTGCTCTCATTGTGCGCTCTCTGGCGCACAGAGGATGGATTCGACTCGGAGGCGGCCGAGTCGGGCGGAGAAGGGAACCGCGATGCGCCTCCACTCGATGATACTGATGCCGATGTAGAAGCCGATGCTGGTCTGTGAGCTGCACTATCCTGGTCTGTAACGGCCGACGACGCCGACTGCAGTGTGGGTGGTGGCGCTGCTATGTCGGTACCTGGTATTGGTAGATTGTTGTTGCAGTTGTTGTTGTTGATGTTGTTGCTGTTGCTGTCGTGGCTGTATGTGGGAGAAGAAGCCGAAGCTGGGGCTGGAGCGGGGGAACGCGTCTGCCGAGGCGCAGGCGCGCTTTCTTTGGGTCGGCTCCTGGATGACGAGTCTGATCGATAAGAGTCCCGGTGTGTCGAGTGTTCGTGTGCCATTATACCGTGGAATCTAGAGTGATCCGAGGCGTAATCTCCAACTACAGCCGCCATACTACCGCCTGCCTCCGTGCTATTTGGGTGCGCGTGCCGACTGCTATGTGGTGTCTTGACGGATATGAAGTGCTGGGACTATCTGGATCATATGCAGATGTCTGTAACGGTCAGTCGACTGGATCCAGAGCAACCAAACAGAGAAGGTGTCAGATCGACAGGACGGTGAGAAAAAGAACACGCCGTGCAGGTTTTTGTAGACGCTGAGCACGACGGAATGAGCGAGCGCGACTTTCAGCCCAACAAGGCGCTGCTGAAGCAGTAGGCCAATGCGGCCGCAGAAACAGAGAGAGGGTGAGAAAGAGACAGGTACGGGAGGACGGAAAGACGGAAAGACGAAGAGAGGGGAGGGCGAGAGAGAGTGAGAGAGAGATGGAGAGAGGGAGACAGAGAGAGATGTGTAACAGTCGTACGTGCCGTGCACCCCCCTCTCAAGGCCAGTGGTTGCGGTACTGCAGATCCCACGATAACAATGAGATTCAAGAGACGGACGTGCATGAGGCGCTTTGGGAGATGACGGAGAAAAGTGAGACACAACAACATGCGGATGGAGGGATGAGTGGATAGCATCGAGACTGTCGAGACTGTCAAATGCCGCTTTGGGACAACATGTCTCGTCTCGAGCTACCAGAGACGGCGTAGTCATCGCGGCGCCAGCTCACAACGTATATGCAAACGCACCTAATTCACGCGTAGCCCGGTCGCATTGTTTCTTGTCGGGACTGGAGGAGGCTTGGTTCACGAAGACAGCAGCAGAAAAGACGGCACCGGGGAGGGCATGCGCAGGAATGACGGGGAAGGATGGGGGATGGCAGATGGCAGACTAAGAAAGCAAACAAGCAAGATGCAAGATAGTGTTATAGATAAGGAGCGCCGCCATTGGAAGCTTATCAGGTCATCGATCTGATAGGGGGGTGTCCAGAATGTAAGAAACCTAGAAGAAGTCTTGTGGACTTACTATCGCAGCGATCAAGACGGCGTCGTGGTCGTTGTCGTTATCGTCTCCGTCACGAACGAGCAATCGAGGGGAGGGGCGATGAGTTCGTCGGTTCGACGGGGGAATCGCGTGGTACCGCAAGAGGTGATCGGGCTGAGTATCACGAGCAACAATCACTCACTGCCTGTTTGGATCGAGGGGTTATCGTGATGGGTTCGACAAGCGACGTAATCGAGTGTAGCGGCGGCCAAGCTTTGGTAGAGAGGGAGGAGAACGGTCGAGCTTTTTGTCTGGACGACTCTGGGAGAGGGTCGGGGAACGGACTAGGGGGGGGGTTTAGACGGTTGGGGGTGCTTGTCCAGGGTGGTGCCCGTTGTGGATGTGGATGGGGACCCCGAATTTCAGAAGACAAGGGGGTGCTGCCCAGCCAAGATTATTGTGTAGTTAGAGTGTGTGTGCGTGTCTGTCTGTCCGTCTGTCCGTCTGTCCATAAACGTGGCGGCGAAAGTTTGACTCGAGGCAGTACCTACGCCAGGCCAGCGGTCGTGTTGTGATAGAATACAACGCACTCTGGCCAGTGGCCACCCGTCGTCTCCTACACTGACATTTGGGTAACGTTATGGTGTCCTCGAGTGGGATCCTAGAGGCCAGATGCGAAGTAAAAAGTGATCAAAATAGATGTAACACATCACAGCCGTCTCGAATCAGAGGGGGGGAAGGGCGGGCTCGATGTACACAGCAGTGATGCGCCAAGAAACGAAACCGGAGCCTCGAACAGTCTAGTATGCTACTACTTACTACCTAGTTACAGTACGCAGTAAGTGGCGGGCACTTACCGTTGGACCTCTTCTATTGATCAAAAGGCGCTGGTGTATCCGTGCCGCATTCAACATTCAACATACCAGAGCGCCACTACTACTATGCCATGACCGACGAGGGACCTGTAGATGGACAACAACTAGGGATAGTCTTGCACGTGTTTGTCCAGGTTGAGCGAGGCCGAAGGCGGATAGGAACAAGGCAGGACCTTGGCGTACGGAGTACGTACTGCGAGTACTACGTACATCCGTACACAGCAGTGGATTGAATACACAGTGAGTGGGTAACAACCAGGGTCTATTAAGGCTGTGTACGCCGTTGCTACTTGGCTAACTAACAACTTCTGCAACATTCGGAGTACGCTGTGAACATAACAGTACACAGTCCTACGTAAGTTACATGGTAACTTACCTGCTTGTCCAAGCTTGTCGATTGCCAGATCCCTCGTATCAAGCAATGACACTGTCGCTGTTATAGTAATGGTGGCGGATGGAGGCTTTATCGTATATCGGCAACATGAGGAGGGGGGGGATGAAACTTGTCAACGGCCATCCAGGGTTTCCTGTGTCGAGGACGAATGAACGGCAAGAAGAACAGTGAGGTGATGCAGGGAGTGCGATTGTGTGCTTGCTTGGTGGCAGTCACCATGCACCTATCGGTACTCCGTACAACAGGTTCATCATAGGTCATCATAGGTACGGATAACGTTAGCCCCGTGGGCGTGCATAAAGCAGGAAGTGCGTGAGGATCTCAAACCTGGTCGGCCGCCGGGTTGACAAGCCGCGAACGGCCAGGACGGCTTTGCTCGCGGGTAATCTTCGACGGGTCGTTTTCATCATTCATTAGTTCCATGCAGTTGCTGTTGACGTTACCGTGACCTAGTTACTGACTAGTTAGCCCCCCTTGTTGAGGACCTTCCAACTTTGCCCTTATCCGTACGGAGTACTGTTTTACACATAACGTTAGTACCAGTAGTGACCGTATCCGTACCATGTCTGCCCACAGACAGTAGTGAACCAATTGTACCTTTGCGATTCAAGTTCAAGGGCCTTGCCCATAACTACTGCGTGTAATAATAGCGGATCTTGGAGATCATGCCCGTCACTTGCCATCACCGACATGCGAATCGGGAATAGTTAGCTACAAAGGACAAGTACGGAGTGCAGCCCTTCAGATCCACCATCTCCACTTTTCTCAGGGCTTCGTTCCTACCGGTCGTTACCAGGATGGCGATACGTAGAGTACCACCACTGTAGTAGTTAACTAGGTAACTAGGTAACTACCTGGCCTCCACCGCCAGCCCAGAGCCCCGGGCTCACACTTCCTTCTCGCCCTGTCCACTGACTGGAGTAATCTGGTCCATGATGTCCTACCCATGTGAGACAGCAACCAGCAAATCGTAAATGCGACGTTATTTCACCATCTCGAGGCCATGGGCATGAATCATTGTTTGTCGTCGGACGGCCCGAGCGTCCTTCTGAACCGCAACTGCATTGCCCAATCTTGACTCGAGAGGCTGACACGAGGGACAGTCCATTCGACGCTGTTGAATATTGACCCGGCTATGCAACGGCCGGCCACCCACCCGGATACTTACGCGACACACCCTCTTTGCCTGCCCCCCGGCCTTGAAAGACGGAACAAGGCTTGTTGAAGAAATGAGAAGCTCCTGCAGTTTATTAACTTCACCGCTAGAACTGTTCCTGGAACTTCCAGAGTGGGCTTACAAGGACGGACGATTCCACGATCATTACTGGCAAGTTACGTTCGTTATATTGTCTCGGATGACTTGTCAGTCCCCTGTTTTTTCTAACTACCCCCCCTCCCCCTACCCCCAAACTCCACGAGCCTCGTCATGGGCGAGTTGCAGATCCGTGGTAATGGTACTCCGTATTGGCGAAACAAGACAGGACCACTATCCTTCCTTGCTTGACCATCTCCCGACGTGTCCGCGCACGCATTGCCACCGTATCGAAACACGTCTTTCAGTACGTAGTACGGAGTACAGTGTACTCACTCGTCTTTCAAGGCCCCCCGTTGCAGATCATCTCCCTGATCGAGTCGACGCGTCCCCCCCCCCAACCCTGGAAAGGCAAGGCTAGCTAGCGGCACGCAGCGCTTTCCATGTCAGCGTTAGAAAAGGGTCTGTCGGATCTTGGCCTACTTCGGACACAATACCAGGAGTCTGCCAGGGAATCCGATTCGCGCATGATTCGGTCTTGCTTCCTTTTCTATAGTATAGACCCCGTTCTCCCCTTCTCCCCTGCCGCCTTTGGCTTGTGACAGGCGCGCCTAGCGAGCTGCCAGAGATATGCGCTGTACGGAGTACTCCGTACGGCCTTTCAGCTTCAGCCGTTCACCGCTCGTTGCGTTGGACGATGCCACGGCCCATCATACTTTCAAGCGAGGCCACATGGCCACGAGGTGCAGACGAGTGGACAGTAACGTTAGGTTAGGATAGTTATCGCAAATGTCATAGGTTGATGGGCACGCAAGTTATGGTCATCAAAATGTCATCGTGCCACCACATAACCTCGGGGGCCCGGCGCGTTGTTAAACTACCGCCGTGTACTCCGTATCATCAATATATACAAAGTACGGGCGGCACACCCATTTTAAGCTTATTTTGCCGACGTTAGATAATCCCTGTGGCTGGGTCATGTGAGCCAGCAAGCAAGCGCACTGCGTTCATTGCCCCATACCCTTCCCCAAGATCTAACTATGGGGCATATGAGTCCGTGAGCATCATACGCACCACTCGTCTCATTGGCGCTGGTTCTCATGATTTCATTCCCCGCTAGGTGCCCAAGTCGCAGTTGTGCCGTCTAGAGAGATCGGTATAGTACACATCGACTCGTCTCAGCGTTACGCGTATCCCGCTACCCTCAACACAATCATCTCGCGCCGTCCCTCGCTAGTGTCGCACCTCGTACTTTTCGTCGGGCAGATACAGGTGTCTGTCGGCGCCCTTCTGGGTGAGCACCACCATGCGGATGACACCGCCTGAGCTGCCGTCCCACTTGATGGCCTCGGCTAGAGCACCCTTGACGAACTTGACGGCATCCTCCTCTTCCATGCCCTCCTTCCAGTTCGCGTCGCAGTAACCGTAGATGTAGGTCGAACCCGAACCGCCGATGGCGTAGGACTGTTTGTGTAGGGAACCACCCAGCGGGATGGAGTAGACCTGTCCGCCATGTCGCTCATCCCAGCCGGCGATGATCAGGCCGGCGCTGTTGGTCACGCAGCCACGTCAGCCACCAGAGTACACATATGCATGTAACAGACGTGACATGAACCTACCTCAGTCGGTCCTTGTTGGAGTAGCAGAGCTCTTGGAAGATGGCGGCTGCGGTCTGAGTGGTCGGGGGCTTGCCGTTGCGCATGTGGAACATGCCCAGCTGGTACTGGACAATGTCGGCCACGGCCTGTGTGTCGGCGGCGGAGCCGGACCGGCAGCACCAGATTGTGTCGGCAACGCGGGTCAGCTTGTCCGTCACTCGGTTGGCAATGTAGGCTCCGGTCGTCGTCCTCGAGTCAGCGCCGAGGATCACACCGCCTTTGAATGTGACTGCCATGCTATTTCCCCATCGTCAGCTCGGGTCGCGACCGTCGTGTTTGTCAGTGGTAGGCGGCATTGGGCGCAGCTCACATCGATGTACCGAGGCTGGTTTGGTCTGTTAGCTGTTTGCATCTCCACCGGTGCGACCTGCTTCTCGACTCACTTGACCTCGCCCTTCTTCAACCGGTCCATGTCGACGTGGATGCCATCTGTTTAGTTGCCGTCAGTTATTCGCAGCCTTGACAGCTGGGGACGGGGGCACTCGTACCCTCGTTCAGCACTCCTGCATTGCCAAACTCCATCTTGATTGTTAGTTGGGATGTGATGTGGATGGATTTGGCTTAGTCGAGCTTGCGGAAAACGGCAGATGGTGATTTTCGTTGGAAGTGTATGTCGTTGCTTGATCTAGTGGAAGAGAAGTGATGATGATGAGCTTCACTCTCGTGCGATCCAGTACCTAGCTTGAGGTTGAGCTCAGGCACACAAGTCAAGGCAGCTGTAGCAGACGCGTTACCTCACCGGAGCTCACCCGAAAGGTAGCCGGCGGCCCGTGCACCAGTATCGATAAGTCCGTCTTCGCTTGCATGCAACACTTTAACACTTCGTCCACCTTTTTCGATTTTTTTTTCGATTTTTTTTTTCCATAAGCTCATGTTTCTTGCAACACTCACTCGAGTTATTATTCTCGATTGGGGAGTTTCGGAATACAGAGTAACATCGAATACGCTAGAAATTTGTTCCTGAAAAATTGCACTTGGACGAATCAGGACGTGAGAACAAAGGGATCGCGCCAGAACCCCACCATCAATCAACGGATTGAGGGTTAGTTGATGCTCCGACACAGTTGCAAGCATGTATGCCACCAGATATGTATGTACTCCAGACTGTCTGGCCCATCATACCAGTTATAGCCAGTGGGCCAAGACCGTTTGTCACCCTTGGGTGGCGAATGCGATATCCAACACCCGACGTCCGTACCCGTCTTGCTGCAAAAAGTTCTTATATGCGCCTATTTGACGGAATAGGGCCGGGAGCTGATCCCTGACGGCGTATAGTTCAGGTTGCAAGAGGACAAGTTGAGGTATTTTCCGCATGTCCTTTGGCATCAGTCCCATCAATGCGTAATGCGCCAAAGTACCAGGCAGAAAAAGGACATTGGGCGTCCTATATGTACAATCCCATGCCCGGAAGTCAGACATCTTGTATCCAAACTGTAGCCCCAAAAATGCCGAAGACCATGATACTGTGATATCACGCTCGAGGCATACTGCCATGTCAGACTATGCCTTGATCCTGTAGGCTTGTCAGCAAAGCCACAGTCTCTTGCCGTGTAGGTAGACTCACGAGTCTTTCTTCAGCTCGAGCTCGCCAGCGCCCCCAGTTACCTCGGCTTTCTTCTCATCGCCACAACCGCAGTCATAAAAGTTGCCAATCTTGGTGCAGTCAAATATAGGTTTTTTCAAACGCTCGTTGACCTGATTGTGCGTGAAACACGCCCAGCCCGCCGCCGAGTTCCGCGACCCAACCTGGGGAGGGTACTTCTTGAGAAGCTGTTGGAAGTGCGACGCGCAGTCGCCACAAGGGTACAGTCGGGCAAATAGGTGGATGTAGGTCTTGAGCGCGAGGGAGTCGTCTTCGGTGGGCTTCTCGGGGAACTTTGCCATCATGGTATGGAAGAGTTTCCACGACGCGCGGCCGAGTTCGGCTCTGTCGAAGGTGAAGTGTTAGCATGTGGCGTCTCCTGTCCAGACTGGCTGTCGACTTTGCAGGAAGTAGCGAGTGACGTACTTGAGTGTCGCATTCTCTAGCTTTGGCGCAATCGAACCTCCAGACAAGAAACTGCCCGCCAAGTCCACGCCAGTTAATTCGGACTTGCGAGCCTCTCCCGCCGCTGGTTCGGTCTTTGCCGCCTCTGCCTTGAGCGGAGGGTTGAAGACCTGTGGCACTCGGTCTGTTGTGCCGCCAAATGACATCATGAATGACAGGCCGAGGAACGCCGCAACGGCCATGATAAGTAGTAATGACATGTGGCGCGCCATGATGTGTGTCTGGATGCGCTCGACCACGCACTGCGCTGTACTGCAAGGGTCCAAAGATAGGGGCTCGTGTGGGAGGTAGGCGGTGATGTTGACGGTGAGGAACAGCGACGCGAAAGCGACAAGAATGTAGAGATAAAACGAAAGACGTGGGTAGTAATTCTAGTATAATTGAAATGCAGGCGAGGGCGTAAGGAAGGTTGGTGTCAACTGGAAGTGATCATCATGAAATAGCACGGATTCAATTGTTCATCCGGGGTCCTCCAAATAACAACGGCCTCTCCTGACATGCGCCGATCTCCTGATAACTAATGGAGCCGTCGGAAGTTGTCTCAGAGGCCTGTCCTAGGCTAGCTAGGTTAGTCGGCTTACATAATCGCAGCCTATCCGATATCTTGCAACTTTCCACCCGAAGAAAGACAAATTCAATCTCCCACCCCTCCAAACACTTTCTCTCAAATCGAGATGCCCGGCACAAGCAGCAATAATCATCGAGGGATTAAATTGCCAATTCATGTCCGATAGGGAGACCAACTCAGCCAGTTGGATGACAGCACTACAGTGTGAGTGACCAGTCTACTCGTCCGCGCTGTCTGTCTGTACGAAACTTGATCAAGGACGCCACGATGTGAGATGGGTTGTCGTCGACGGCCCTGGCACATGTTGGACGACTCGCCCGTCTCAGGCGTCACCAACCCAACCACCATCGATGGCGTGGCTTCCACCAGTAATGCCGCTCGAGTCGTCTGCGGCAAGGAATAGCATCAGTCTTGCTACCTCCTCCGGCATCAAGAGTCTCTTCAGACTCTGGACGTCCATGGTCAACTTCTCGTACTCGGGTGTCAAGACCTCGTCCCTCTGCCTCTGCGTGATGATGGAACCGGGCATGATGCTGTTGACTCGGATACCAAATGGGCCAAACTCCTTACTGTGCATCCTGGTCAGGCCCATTGTTGCTGCTTTGACGGTCGTGTACACCGGACTCTCGATCGCCGGGATGCGCCAGGATATAGATCCGAGATTGATGATGCTTCCGGAGCCCTTTCGCCTCATTGACGGGACGATGTACTGCGTCAGGAAGAACTGGTGCCGCAGGTTGACATTGACGGTGTAGTCGAACGAGTCTGGTGTCACTTCTGCGGTCGACACCCGTGCGTCGGCCCCAGCAGCCCCAGCATTGTTGACGAGCACATCGACACCTCCATGTTCGTTCAGTGTCTTTTCGGCGCATTTCTTGAGCTGGTCCAAGTTGGTGACATCGCAGGGCATGAAGACGGGCTGCGTCACGCCTGGGACGGCTGCCATCTGTTGCAGAAGTTGAGCTGCTGAGCTCTCCGAGTAGTCGAGGAACACCACCTCGGAACCTTGCCTGCAAAAAAGGTCGACTGCAGCGGCACCGATGCCCTCGGCGCCGCCTGTGATCAGCACAGTCTTGCCACGCAGACTTGGGTAGGTAGCGTATTCCGGCATGGTGGGTGTGGTGAGTTGTGAGCAGATAGATGGACGACTTGACTGAATACGCAGTATGGTTTGCCCGCGGGATTCGGAACTCACGAAGCACAAAGCTGTTGTGCGAAGCCGGGAAGGAACAATCCAGCCTTGAGTAGGGCTCGCGTCTCCAGATGCAGCAGGTCTTGCTCGCTGAGTATTCTGGCGGACCTGGCTAACTACCGACCGACCGACACGCACTGTCCAGGCGAGTCTGAAAGCTTGAACAGTCCCCTCACTACTTTACTTTACCAATAGGAATGCGTCCGGGGACTCTGGGATGGCATCTCCGACGAGCGGGGACGTGGAGTTTCCGTGAGCCAACCGCAGTGGATCGTGTAGATCCGGCTGGCCGTTACCGAGAACCATGGTCCATCATCTGGCGTTACATTCTCGCTACCACAAATCCACCCCCAGGTACGGAGTACCGAGTATCAGAGCTGGTTTGCACATGATGCACGGGTCAGATGGCAGCAGGCGCAAACCCGCACAAGCCTCCATATCTCTATCATGCCAACAGAGAAACGGAACTGCATCAGCCCCCCTCGAATGCAATGCCCAGTGGCGAAAACACGGGAAGCAAACCCAAGTCACCCAACGAGCAGGAGCATGGTATGGTGGAACAACAACACTCCACAGACCGGACAATCTTTGTTTTGAAGCTGCGTTTTGGGTTGACTACTCGACCTTTGGTGGCAACCGTGGGATCATGCTTCTTTCCTTCCAACTGCATTATGGTACCACTTCTCTCAGCTGTGGCCATACCTACCGTCACTACCGACTTTGGTAGCTCGAACGAACGTGTCTTGTTCCTCAATTTTCCCAGACTGAGAACATGTCCATAAGCCACTCTGTATCCGCCGGGTCAGTCAGCATCGCTGTGACGTCTATGCCGTTCACCGCCGGTTCGGCGCCGGCATGTTCGTCGTTGCCGTCCTTGGCTGTCCCCGTGTAGCCGTCATGGGACTGATCCAGTGTCTTCTCCCAGATAGACGCTGTAGTCCTCAAAAACCCACCGCCCCTGGAGAAGACGTCTCCGCATGTCGCATCGCCAACAAAGTTGCTCTGGTCAGACATCTTCTCCATCTTGGCAGCTGCCTCGCCGACGACGGCGATGACGTCGATGGACTTTCGGACTGCTTCGCGATCCCAGTCAGCGTCTTCAAGAGTACTGAGGCGGAAGAGGGTCTGCGTGGCGTGTGCAAAGTGGATGTACGCGGAAAATGGAAGGCCGCGATATTCGGCTGAAGAGAAGGAAAGGTACGTGAACGCGGCGTCCTTGATTGCTTGGACGCAAGCGTGGAGGCGGCCGAGGCGAGTCATATCCATGGGCCCGTACACGCTAGGTAGGACAGTCGGCGCGGGCACAGCGGGAGTCGGCACGGGTATCGAGTTGGACTTGGCGAAGGGCAGCCCCATCACAAGAGGTGAGGAAGGATAGGTAACGGCCATCTCGTAGACAACGATGGCTGCCTCGTGCAGATGAGATTGGACAGCCCCTTTACAAGCAATGGGGTCAGCGGTGAGCGTGGTAATGTTGAACAGGAGTACTACGCACTGTTCTGCAACGCAGAGGCTGGAATACACCCTCTGAGCTGCTCTAACCTCGAGCAAAAGGCCATGCTGTAAACGGTTGGCACCGCAGACGTCTCGTTCTCCGCGCGTTTCCACTACACGACCGGCCATTAGTAACAACGCGCCTTCGAATCCTCACTGGTGGAGATGGAGCAAAGGAAGGCCAGAAGTGCTTACAGAGGCCCAAGCGACATCCTCTATCAGTAGTCTTGCCTGTGTGATGGACGCGAGCACCTGGTCGCCTAGATACTCGGGATCCTTGGCCAACCTCTCCAAGCATTCGTTCATGTGCGGCGTCCACCGCACCACGTCTGTTCGCAGAAATCCCGAGACGCTTCTGCGAGTTAGCATGGCACGACTACCGACGAAGAAAACGAGCCCACCTGGACGCAACAATGTACGTGGCGAGCACCACTCGGCGCTCTTCGTGGGTGCGCGCAGACGGCTGCTGCGGTTTCGCGTACGGGTTAAAAGTGTTCGGGGTGAAGGCGAGATGGCATTCGGGCGAGTGGTCGAGACGGAAATCCTGCACGAGGGAGTTGGCTAGGTTGACGAATCCGCACTGCGGTCTTGAGGTCAGTTACGGCCCGTGTATGGGTGCTCGAGGTATTGACACATGACTCAGAGACGACTGTGAAGGGCGGCGCAACTCGAGTTCGCTTAGGGGTACAAGGTTTCGAACGATGGGAGTGCGGCCAAGGAGTGACTACCAAAAACTTCTTCTCGCGAAGGTGGTATAATGACCTGTGCGGACATTTCAGCCAAGAGCCTCCAGATCTGACGCGCTAGGTATACCGTTCTTACCAGCCGAGGTAAATCAAAAGTCCCTGTAAAAGGTCCATGTCTCTGTCCAGTTCTACAAAGGCCTTGTTTGCTAGCGTCTGCCGTATCGTGCACCCTATGCTCACGGTCTGTGACGGAGACTTTGCACATACGGCTTGGATGTTCATCCACACAAAGGGGCGTTCGAGCTGGAGTTGTCTTGCGGTTACATGTGGCAAGATGCGTATCAGTGGGAAGAGCCCCAGATAAGTCATCTTGAATGTGTTCAGCAACTCTTCGGCCTCGGCAGAAAGTGGCCCATCGTCCAACACAGCAGCAGCCGTAGCTGCCGAGCCGGTCAGCGGAGGGTGGACCGAAGTACGGGAGCAGTCCGTGGTCGAAAAGTCTTGCCAGCCGGAACTCGGAGGCCAGGGAGCTTTTGCTAGACCTGGCGCGTCCGGCGTCACGGTACTGGGCGACGGTGCCGGCTCTTTTACCCCGTTTTCATTTTCTGTCGAGTGTTTTGCTTTGAGCAAAGAGACCAGATCGTCTAGTTTCTCCTCCAGATGCGAGGTTTTCGGAACAACCTTCCTGACGCTACGCTTCCGTAACGTGGACGTTTGGCATGCTACGCCACGGCGTTGGCACCTGCAAAGGTCAGCTTGCGATGATGATGATGATGGGTGATGCAGGACAGTGCAACGCAAGTGTGTGGTACTGACCTCTCGCATACCCCTGAGCTCCGACCCACGCACTTGTGCTTGGCTTTCGAGCAGCTCGCGCATGCTTGCCCATAGGAAGCATACGGGCTTGACAGCTTGGAAGTCGCGGTACTCATCTCACGTAGTTAGCCTCCGGCCACAGAAGTTCGGTTTGCTCGGTTGGTACGGTCTTAGGAAGTTGTCCAAAACGCCGCTGGTACTTGGAACCGACCGAGAGAAATGCTTGGAGATACCAACAGGGGCAACGACACAATTCAAGCACGCCCAGTCTATAGGAGCGGGAGTCTTCAAATTCCGAATCCCGCACGATTGCTGACATGGGCTTGGCTAGTCGGAAGAGATCATTGGCTCGCTTGTACAAGGGAGACTACGTCGAGGCAGGATTTCCACTAGAGAGACTTGTAACTAGCTAGTCGTGTCGTGCGGTCTGGTCTCCAGGGTCCTTATACGCCTTGATAATCCGTCGAGATGTCTAGATGGCACCCCAAAAGATGCCACCATGCAAGAAGAAGCTTAAGCAGCTATTGCCTACCGTAACCCCCTTTACCGTTTCATGTGATAGTCGGGAGGTTCATCCAACCCACTTGACCCATGGGAGACCAGGTAGATGTACGTGGTCCAAGAGGCACGTCGTCTGTAAACAAGCTAGTTACCGTGTTGAGGATTTTAATCCTTTAAAAAAACATGGCCAGGTTGACGGAGGCAGCTGGTTTCCGGCAAGGCCCCAATTTCTTCCTGCCTCGGGGCTTCAACGACAAGTAGTCTTCACTTTGTCCACGTCAACATTCACACTTGTTTGGCTTCGCATTCTTTCCACGTGAGATCTGGGGGGGGGGATTACAAGTACGAAGGATAACGCCAAAACCATCAAGGCACCCAGAAATCATCTTGAGCACAGCCTTTAAAACTAAAACCACATTCGACAACAAAAGGTTCCCCGGGGAGGCAGACAGCTGCGCACCATTTCGAGCCCACGCAAGGAACAAGAAAACCTGTTAAACACACCATACAACCACCGAACGGGCACGAGATGGAGCCACAACCGCAAGACCCGAGACCGTCCCCGCGGCGTCAACATCGCTCATCGCATACTTGCCGCCACGCTCGCCAGCCGCGCTCGTACCATTCGGCTTCCCGCCGCCCAACCGCCCGCTGCTCACCATCACGTCGCTCCCGCCGCCGCGTGTCGTCTCCTCCTCCTCCTCCTACTACTACTACTACCACTACCCACCACCCAGCCACCCGCCGACCCGGCCCCAGCCACGCAGCCAAGTCGCCGTTCCACCAAGGCCTACAGGCCATCCTCGGGGGCCTGTTCGGCAAAGGAGCCCGAGGTCCCACCGAGGAGGAGCTGTTCGCGCTGGCGGACGACATGGGCGATCTCATCACCGGCGCGCTGGTGGACAAGCTCGCGGACGAACTGAGAAGAAACGGACTGCTGGAGCGGCTGCTGACCGAGTGCCTGGAGGAGCTCGCCTCGGGCGTCGTGCGCAAGCGGTTCGCGCGCAGGGACAAGGACGGCGGCAAGACAGGCTGGAAGAAGGTGTTGACGAAGCTCGCGTCCGCGGTGCTACTGATACGCTCCTCGCGGTAACGGCCCGTCGAGGGAGGACTGTACCTACACAGTCACGCCCTTGTTTGTGCAAGGAACGCCTCAAGTCTTTATTCGTCCCTAGCGGCCATGCAGCCATGCAACCACGCAGCAAGACATTGGTCCCCCTGGATCCTGATTGTCTCGGGAACGCCAAAGCAGGTATCCATCGGCGAAAAAAGCAGTCGAGCCACCACCGGATTGACCATCAGATGATATGCTGGGGGGGCGGTGTGCCCCGAGGAGAGCAGACACGTGGTCGTGATCAGCCAGCCCGAGACAATCATGACTGGGTGGAAAATACGAAGTCGTCCTAGTGGTTGTGTTGGGGGCGCTGCGGCTGAAAACGCCCCGTCGTGACCCCCGCAGATGGACAGCTTGATAGGGCAGTATACTTGCAGCTCACGGACTATTGCATGAAACGCCTAGCAAGCCCGTAGATATATACCATGCCCCATCCTCTCACCATGTTCACTTCCAAGTTGGAGTCAAAGGTTGGCTACTCCTGGAAACCCGTATGTTGGGTCCCTCCTCATTACTCGTATATATATTTGTATACCGTAGGGGTCTAAGCACCTACCAGGTTGGCTCCGGCGTCTACCTGCGCGAGCCTGCATTATATCGTCGTCAGATTCCCAACGAGTCCGAGTCCGCGCTCTTTGTCGTGTCTTCCCAAAAGCAGGAATATTCTCCCGCCAAAACATCGTATCCCGTGAGAGGTGAATTACCAGATATACACTGGTACCCCCAAAAACGCCGCGCTCAGTGCTATGTCCCATGCTGATGCTATATGTATATCGAAGAAATCATCCCCAAGACTCTCAACGGGCGACCAGGCCATTCGTGTACTGGCCCGAGTGACGTCTCTCATTACCCGCTCTTTGCGGTTCTTCATATGCTCCGGAAACCCAACCCGACAAACCCACCATCGGCCGCACGGTTATCCTCGATTGGCGTGGCCGGAGATGAGCTCTCGCTGGCAACGACCGTGGAGCTGTACGCTGAGCCACTGCTGAGAGACCACACGTCGCTGTCACCCGAGATGCGTCTCTCGAGGAGCCCGAGGCCGTATCCGTGCTCTTCGTCGGCCGATTTCTTCATCTCTCCGACCTCGACAAAGTCATATTCCCAGCGGTTGGCCTTCTCCATCTGCTGGTGAGGCAGCCAACGAGTACGGCCCACGAAGAAGATGATGGAGGCAATCAGACTGCCGCCGACAAGGTCCACAGCGTAGTGGTGGCTGAGGTACATTGTCGCCCACCAGAGCCACATCACGTAGAAGATGAAGAATGACCTGTATCGCGGGAAGCAGTGATTCATAAAGAGGGCGTGCAAGGTCGAGTCGGCTGCGTGCAAGCTTGGGAAGGCGCCAAAGGGCACCGGGGCCGTCGTGAAGCTCGTCGTGTACAGGTCGATACCGAACAGGGCGTCGATTCGGGCAAGGCCTGCCGGGGAGCCCGGCATTCCGTAGTGCGCAGGTGCTAGACCGTGCAAGCTCTCGTACCACGGCGGCGTGCACGGGAAGACCAAAGCCATGGTCACGCCAAAGATGCTCAGCCACCCAAAGGACCTTGCGTACACGGGCAGAGTCTTCGGGGCGGCGAAGACGAAGATGAGTATCGAACATAGCAAGGGCAGGCCGAAGTGGCCAATGCCGTACGGGATCCACGCAAGGACATCGAGAATGGGGTGCGTGTGGGCCGAGAGAATGTTGGAGAGGTTGGCACCGTAGAGCACGTTCTCTAGCGCTGGCAGCACCTTGACCCAGATGTGCGGGCGTACTTCGTTGGGGATAAATCTGTTGTCGGCGTTTTCTTGTCAGCCGGCTGGTGGTACAGTTACAGTTACAGTTACAGGTACAGTACACAAGAGACATGGCTGACGTCACGACGACAGAGAAATCGTCGCCAACAAATCCCCGTCCAGGAGACGAGACCGCCGTCGCTGACTTACCGGCTGGAGAAGAAATACAACAGATAGGTCCATATGGGCCATGAGGGAAGAAAGAACTGCCTCGTCGCCGGCATTAACAGCAACAGAAAGTATCCTATCGCGGCGGCGGATTTGATGAACGGTGCCCTAGCCTCGATGATCCAGAGCGAAGACAGCGTCAAGACGGCCAGAAAGACATATTGCAAGTCGGAAACGGCCCATCTGTGCGTCCGTAACGACCTGATGGAGTGCGCAATGGAGAAGGACTGCTGCAGCGAAGTGACCGACTCCGGGCCTGGATAATGCGCTTTCGCCTTGGAGTTGCTGCGCTGGCGATTGGGTCTGAACCGCCCGGGAATAGGATTCAGACTCGAAAACTTCGGAATTTCGGGCCACTTGAAGTGCAGCTTCGTTGGCGATTTCAGCATCTTTTCCAGGAAGGCACTTTCCAGGTGCTGGCGCCGAAGATGGATGGGATGGGAGGTGCGTGATCGAGGCGGCTAGACGGCGAGACGGCGAGACGCGCGCGTGATAGGTATCGTATCCGTTTCGGCTGTCTGTTTTTCGTTGACTTGAACAGACCAGAACCCTACGTCACCGTTTGTTGTTGTAGCTTGCCCCAAGTCCAGCAGTAACATACGTTGGATTCGCCGGAAACCGAATTGGGATGACGGGCTTCTTTATGAAAGAGAAGGCAGAGGAACTTCATAAGGTCGAGTCAACAACCCGGGCGGATCGGACGGGAGCAGGGATACGGATACAGTTGGTGAAAAACCATCAGTGATCAGTCTTGAATGATGGACAGGATTACCAATGACCGTGAGATCAGGTGGAGCCAAGATTACTTAAGTCGGTCAACTACCAAGTAGTGAGTTGACCTACCAAGTACGAGGTACTATCGTGTACTCCGGAGCGTACGTACGGCGTCCCATCGGGTTGACTTGCAAGGTTGACTTGCAAGCGGTCGTCTCTGGGTGTTGTTTGTGAAGTAACTACACGGTACTGTGCAGGAATGCGTTGTGGAAACGGCAAGTCCGCCACGCCTTCCTTGCCACGGCATCCGAGGCCCTATCATGTCGTACCCCCAAGACAGGCCAAGCGCGTGTAGGTACCTCCTGGCAGGCATGGTTGGCACATGTACGTAGTACGGAGTACCGCTGTGGACCATTCTCCGCGTCTGTGTGTGTGATGATACTCCGTACTACCCGAGCTTATTCCCGCGTGATACGGAACGCCGAAACACCGCCATGAGAAATCCATTGTGAGTCGTTTGTTTTATGCAGAGCATTCGCCGGCATCTTACCAATCTACGGAGTACGGAGTACTTACACAGTAGTAACTAGTTAGCCAGCTCGGGATTCGGCACCCACGAGCGAACGGGTAGGTGAAGCCACCAAGCTATAAAATTGACGTTTCAAGCAAAGCTAACGATGCGCTTAGCGTACGATAGCGTGCCGGCTCCTCCAGTGGTTATGCAGTGCTGGTCATGGACTGATCATTCACTGCGAAGCACCAGGGAGTACACAGTACTAAGTATGGTAGTTTACTGCGGACTGGTGCAGTCCAGTTATCTTGCAGCTGTAGGTGGACTTTCGCACGAACCTGTTCACATATCATTTCGGTTCGCTCGATGCCCGTCGATGAAATGGCGGCTTATCTGATTCCCCGCCCACCCCTGTCTCGTCTCCCGGAGAACTGGCGTCGTCATCATCGCGAAGCTAGCCGGATACGGACGGTGACTCCAGCGCTCCCTGCAGTGTCCACTTGTACTTGGTACTTTTTCACTTGGCGACGACGTCGCGGCTCGCCAAGCACATTGACAGTAGACAAACCAAACAAACACCATCGCGGCGGCCTTCAAGTAATGCCGATACACCGGCTTTGTGGCTGATGCAGAGCTAGATCGGTTGACAATCAGTCCATCCGGACTCGCGGACTCGATGTTCGTTCGACCACGGGGCGGCATGTAATCACCAGACACCGTTCAAGTTTCAAAGCCACAAATGTACTCCGTAGTACTCCGTAGTATATCCGTATCCGTACGCCCTGACATTCCTCCGTCGCTACTGCGATTAATAAAGGGAGGGAGGGTGTTTGTACGGATACAAGGAAATCGTCTGTGGTCGCCAAGACTTCTAACCCGCCCTAGCGCTTGCCGATATATCCGTGTTGGCATTCGACTCACAGATGAGACCTCGTTTTTGCTCTATTCACGAGGCTGTTTGTTGATGGAGTTATTATTACATGATTACACACTGTTATTGTTGTTGCTGTGTTGGGCACTAATTGCGCTCGGTCCGCCGTATCATACCACGGGACCTACTTTAACTACTTTACTTCGACCAACCTCACCGACGCCGAAGTGCCGTGCCGATGGAGTCGCTCAGCTTTCCGGCGCGCCACCAACTTTACATAATTCTGCAAGTACCTTCCTTTGTGATTGGTTCCTGTCTCTCGGATCTTGTTCCGACAATCCAAGTCACGAAGAACCATGGCAAGAAAAATAAATGCCATGATCCGGCGGCTCCTCCTCTAGGCCTGACTTACCGTGCATATTAATACG
Source organism: Arthrinium puccinioides (assembly GCA_022414665.1). Taxonomy (NCBI): domain Eukaryota; kingdom Fungi; phylum Ascomycota; class Sordariomycetes; order Amphisphaeriales; family Apiosporaceae; genus Arthrinium; species Arthrinium puccinioides. The sequence goes on along the minus strand of JAIUNF010000003.1, from coordinate 4,386,901 downwards.
ACTCGCGACTTAGTTCGTAGTTACGACGACTCGCGACTCGCCGACCAAAGAAAGCCATGCGCTTGACCAGCCCAACCGTCAACGAGGGGTCATGCGATCAATTTCCTGGAGAGGGTACCTGATGCTTGGCACCAGCAGAATCGGCAAATATCGTAAGCGACTAACCCACACCTCGGCGCGAGCGCCCATACCGGTACATCTCTAGCGGGGCGCACTACGGGTCCGGGTTGCATCTCTTCTCCGCTTGGGACGAAAATCATCAAGTCGGCGATATCGAATCCAGGTTGAGGAACGGATCTTCGGAAATGACGAGATTTTTTTTTTTTGGCCGTCGGCAGCATTCGAAACTCGGCGAAATCTGTCGAGGCAACAACAGCAATAACTAACTACTCCGTACTTGGACGTGAAAGCATCTGGCTCATAACCATCCGTACTGTGTAGCTAGTCAACTACGCATCGCAATCTTCGCGGTTGGCCTGTACACAGTAACGACCCGTTAGAGCGGCCGGACCGAATCGTCGCCCATCGTCTCTGTTGCCACGGTTGCTGCCGAAGACTAATAAGTACCGTACGGGGTACCAAGTAGTCACTAGTGTATGCTTCATGCAGTACAGTGGAGTGGAGAGGGAGGCAGAGCGTGCCTCCCGACTCCCGAATCAACCAGAATCATCGGAATCCCGAAACTCAAAAGCTCAAGACTTGCATACTTTGTAAGTACAACATGTAGCAGCGATATGGTGGCTGTCGATCCGCTGCTTGCTTCACGTGGCGAACCTGGCCACCTATCGGATCCCCTGGCTCCCCGTTGGAAGCTTGTCTAGAATCCGCATGATGATGCTCTGTCAGGACTGTTTAGTATCACTGTGTAGTATATCCCCGAGTATCCATCAAGGGGGTCGCTGGTAAGCCTCGTCTGTGAGCTGCAATGCAACCCCATCTCGATCTCGATTACAGATACAAGATTTCCCGTCCACGATACTGATTGACAAGGGGCTTGGGTTTCGAGTCGTTATCGTTGACATCAGACGCACGCCTTGCGCCATCACCCGGCGAAATGGCTTCAGACAAATACCGCTGGCTCATGTGTCGACATCGGTTTGTGTTGCTTGATGTAGCTTATCGACGACAGACCGCCCAACGGGCATTGTCACGCTCACATGCGCAGTGCTCCTGTTTATGCGAGTGTGAAACGTTTCGACCTCCACGATACCGACCTAGATCACGTTAACAGAAACAACGCCTCTAGGCTCTGGACATGTACCGCACAAGTCGAGGTACAACCTTGTGCCGAGACATCTTCTGTCTGAGGTGGCATCGACCGAAGTGCCTTATGAACCTTCTTCGTACCTTACTCGGCCATGGTGTCAGAAGCTTGGCGGGAACGTCTACCCATCCCGCTTCTAGACCATGATGGGAGTTACACTCATCATCACCTTGGCCTCTGGTGAGTAGTTAGCAGATCTGCTGCCAAGCTGTTCCGGGAAACTCCATCCCAGTATTTACTGCCGGCCGTCTTCTCTATGTTGGCCTACCGACCGGGTGGCTACCAAGCTTCTTGATGACAGGCGGCCCATGATGGTGGTTGCGGAGTCTCCGGATCTCTGGAATAAGTTTTTAGCCTAGGCACATGGGCAGCCAAGAAACGATCGCTGGTCACGCATCTGCTTGACGTCTTGGCTTCTGTCCCTGGAAAGGGATTCGCGCATCTGCTGCTTCTTGAAGACGAAGAAGAAAACGAACTCGCTCGCCGGCCTTGTTGTCTTCGTTGCTACGGCCCAGCATATCGACCAAGTCCGGGGTACAATACCACGGGGAGTAAGACGGACGATTCCATCATGTGCCTTTCTCTCACGTCTCGTATCCTTCATGGGAAACACTAGGAGACCAATGCGCCCTCCCCGCTGAAAGTCGGGCTCTCTTATCCGAGGGGCACAGTACCTGGGTAGCCGGGTCCCCTACTCGGTGGGCAGAGACTTGACCACGACTTGCACCGTGATGTTATTCGAAATCGACAGTCCTAAAGACTAACCCTGATGCTGAAATACAACGCGCAGTTAAAGAAACCCAGTACTGTGTACACACTAGCCTGGTTATAATATATCACCACGCACGTGGTCGCAAATATGTGCAGTTGAAAACCGCCTGGTTCATGATATCTTTCATTCGCTGGCACTTTCTCAGTTCTGCGGAACCTTCTCGCCAATGTGCTCTATGTTCCCGAGTCGCTAATATATCCGGAAACCAAGTCTGCTAATGAAGTTCCGTCGTAACCTAGCCCAATTTGTAAGAATCGCGAATGCTGTCCCAGCTCATAGTCGCTTCTCGAAACGGGGTTATTATCCTCTCCCGTGGACTGGCATGCGTCTTGCACCCAGCACCAAACAGCAAACCTAACACCAACAAACACCGTGTGAATGATCGCAAAGTGGTGTCCGAGGCTATTCACATGGCCCTCCAAGCCCCGTTGCCTAAGAGAGACCAGAAATCCTGATCGTCGCATTTCCACCACCGCTCCTTGCTCTCCAAGCTCTCCCGCAGCACGTTCTGTGGCTCGTCCACGCTAGTAGAGACACGGCGAATGTGCATCTTCTTGTTTGGGGCATCCAGTGAGGTGTCGACTGATATGGCCCCAGCCTGACGACTCTATCGTCTGCTCGCCTGAGCGGACCCGGCGCTCCAGAGCCCCCTCGACGTCTCGACGACCGTGTTGGCAATGGCGCCAGGTCGCAAGCTGGCGGGGATACTGCCTAATGGGGTCGTGCCGCCCATCTCGACTTCGCCATTACCTTTGCTCCCGTACCCCGAGTCGGAGCCCGCTCCCATACTGACGCCACTGTCGGCTTTCATTTGCTGGCTTGCCATGGCAGGCGATCCCCTAGTGGGCTCGTTGCTCTTCACGCCATCCATCAACTGGGCCTGCATTTGACCCTCACGGAGCTTGTTGATGGCCCTCACGGTGTCGATAGCAGCATGCAGGGTGCGGCGGGCGTTGAAATTTTTCTTGACAGTGGGCAGCAGGTTCTGGCCCTTGTCACCGTCGGGGCTCAGGTTGAAGCCGGCAACGAAGGAATGGCTTAGGGCTTCGTGGGCCGTCATCCGGCGGTTCGGGTCGACAGTCAGGCAGCAGCGGATGAAGTCCTTGGCAGGCTCGGATACGCCACGCCAGTACTCGGTGGGTTGGAAGCTGTAGTCGGCGTTGAGGATGGCCTGCATCTCCTCAAAGTCGCTGTCGCGGTCGAACGGCGTGTATCCGCAAAGAAGGAAGTAGGTGATGACGCCCATCGCCCAGATGTCGACGGGCTTCCCGTGGCCCGTTTTCTTGAAGATCTCAGGCGCCATGTAGCCGGGCGTGCCGCAGGTTGTCGTGAGTACATGGAACTGCTCCTCATCCATGATACGGGACAGCCCGAAGTCGGCAATCAACAGGTCCGCATTGTCCTCGGGGGTGCGGAAAAGCAAGTTCTCTGGCTTCAAGTCACGGTGCACAATGCCGTGATCGTGCAGATAGGCCACGGCCGACAAGGTGGCGCGGATCAGGTCTGCGGCATCCGATTCGTAGTAGGAGCCTTTGCGGCAAATACGGTCGAACAACTCGCCGCCCAAGGCCAGGTCTGTTACTAGGTAGAGGTTGTTCATCGTCTCAAAGTAGTCGACTAGGGTCAGGATGTTCTGATGACCCATGGAAACCTTCTTAAGGACGGCAATTTCGTTGCGCACCATGTGTTCGCGACCGGCCATCAGCCTCTTATTTATAACCTTGGCGGCATAGTAGCGTCCGGTGTCGATGTGAACGCACTCCTTCACTACAGAGTACGAGCCGGCGCCCAGCGTCTTGCCCACCTTGTATCGACACGGCTGTATCTGAGGGTTGGATCGGTCCGGTGCGCCGTTGTTCTGAACTTCGGTGGTGGCCATTGCGAGTCGGTATGGGAAGGCCGCGGTGCAGGCGCAGTGCCCTTGCGTTGTGGTATAGCAAATGACCGTAGCGTAGCGACGACACTCTGCGGGTAGGAAAGCTCCAAGTCGTCAACGATATGCGTGCGCCGACAAAAGGGCGAGCAAGAGCTGATAAGCTTGAGCTAGAGGATGCGGGTGCAATCGACGCCGGACAAGGGTTCGCTGTAATCGGTGGGTATTCCGAGGTTGGCTACCTTGGTATGTATTCCTGCCAGCCAAGCCTCAATCAGTTCGCAACGCGTGCGCGAACGGTGGGGGGGGTTTCGAGATGGGAAGAGACGAGAGTGTCGACAATCCGACGTAACACGCCCGTCTGTCAGGCGGTCAGGATCGCAGGAGTCGGGTTGATGCGGAGGTTTGAGTCGGAGTCACACTCGTTTGTCGCTACTAGAATCTGGCTTGAACGCTGAGGTAAACCTAAGTACGAAGGCGCTACAGGTCGACAATGAGGCTTGCTTACGTAGAGGGGGGGAGTGAGCAGCATTTGCCACGGCGTAAAGATGGTCGAAAATTAAAGGACCCTCTCCCTCTCCCTATCCTATCTGACATCCACCCCTCGTCCAGTTCGAGTCTACCCTGAAGAAACTGGCCAATCAGAGGTGACAAACATGGTCTTGGCGAGGTACCCGAGTCTGCGGGGAAGATGCGATACCGTTGGAACGGCGGAGAGATTGTCAACAGTCAATGCTTGTGTTACGGAGTACTTTGGTTGCATTAGGAAGGAAAAGGGGGCGCGGGTCAGTGATTACGACGTTCAACACAGGATGCAACTACCGAGTACTTCGTCTTGCTGCCCACACATCTCAATGCCAATTCTCGGGTAACGGTTAACCTAGCTCATTGGAGCCAAAACTGTCCGTATGTGGAAACGGTTTGAGTTACTATTTCGGTCTCTAGCTTTGGCTACTCGTTGTCGTTTCTTTGGTTGCAACTTACAGGGGTTTCTGGCAAAGCTTCAACTTGAGGCATTTACAAAGTATTCCGTCGCTCCCCCCAATCCTTAGTCAAATGATGTCTTCCTAGACGACTTCTTGGAGCTGTGTTGCCTCTTCGCACTCAACCGGCTCGCGTTGAATGTCTTTTCCCTGTTCCCCGTGCTCAGTCCAAGCGCGTCCGATGTTACAAGGTGGTGGATGACTTACAGTGCTTCGTACTTCTTAGACTTGGCCACACTTGTCTCTCCCGGGACGTTCTCGCGATATATTTTACGCAACTCATCAACCAGTTTCCGGTGGTTCTCGTCCGTATTAGCAGTCCGACTCCTTTGCGTTTGTGCCTGCACGGCAATGGAGTCGCTCCCGACCGTGTAATACTTGGACGACCGAAGGGCCGCATGCATCAGCTTAGGCAGGCCTTTGACCAGCTCCTTGACCGGCCACACTGTAGTGGCCTTGGTCTCAGTCCTGTCCCTTGGTCAGTATCGTGAAGGACGATTGCCGTAGGATTGAGAACCAGACTTGTTGACATGTTGGCCGCCGGGGCCGCTGGAGCGAGAGTAACTGGTTTGGCCCTTGGGTAGACTGTCTTCTCTGAACGAGGCATGCCATTTCCGTGCTTCCGCCAATTGGTCCGAATCGAACGAAGCCTCGAAGGCTTGGTGGCGGACAAAGCGATGTACTTGGAGCGGGAGAACATCATTGGAAGATGGGCCAAAGGGTATTTTGACTCTCGAGATTACGCGGCGGATCATGGCCTCCCGACTTTGGAAATATGCGACGAATCTCGAAACTCGACCAAGGAATGCGGCTTGCGGCGAACCAGACCTTGGTGGTTCTGTTCTGCTTCTAGTTGCTAGTTTCAATCCCAACAGGCTTAGAGCCTTATTAGGCCGCTTAGCAGCCAGCTAGAAGCGCAGACGATCAGCTTAGCCAAGCTTGATAAGTCAAGCTCAGGTCAAGCTTGGGTGCGGATACGGATACAACTATCGGGTTAGGTAAGGTATGAAGTTGCAAAGGCTCCAATCCATGCAATAGATATTATAAAATCTTCCAGTTTGAGCTTGATCTACAGATTTGCTATCGTCCATGTCATGTCTTTCTTTGGACGTTGCTGATGAGGCCACTTCAAGCAGGGTTCAGTCTGAGGCGGTTCGGCTAAAGTTCGGCTCCGAAGAATTTGGAAGCTTCCTTCCTCTCTCGTCTGTTTCACCAACGTCTCCATCGTCAGCGGAATGCACGACTCGAAGATTTTCCAGAACGATCCTGTCTCCATACTGCCACCCCCCCCAGGACTGAACGAGTGTCTCAGCCACCACTGTCTCCCATCCAAATACCTGGCTTTCTGCTATCACCTCATCCTTCTAGACTTTGAGGAAGCTTTATGTCGACTGTCGACTGATGCGCTGAACCAACTTTGAGCATCCCCTTGTTTCTACCTGGGCCTCAAGAAAGACCCTCCACCACTTGCGACTGGCCGTTGATACATGTCTCCTACTGATGAGCACAACAGCAGCTCTAAGAGGCAAAGCTACCATCGACACTCTAAACTAACCATCTTCTGGCTGGGTATAGCACGTCTGCGGATCTGCGCTCTCGTCAGCTGCATACTTCCTGCTGTCATTTGAGAAGAAGAGGACTGCCGCCATAGTCGTCACTGTCGTTGTGGCCGATTCGCCAACACCGCAAACCGGCATCATAACCTGCTTGATACGCAGCATCGATTGGGGAGGGCGGCATACATACACACTTTTGTCATTCCCCTCACAGACAGCCTTATCAGGTACATAAGTCAACAACAACAAACTCAGACTGATCACCTGGAGCGTCTGTCGCGACCCACTGTCGTCTATCCAGTGAACCCACGATTCCCTCCATCTCACAGAGCCACCCACCCCGCCGCGGGGTTTCGTCAATATCTGCCTCCATCCATCCCAGTCGCGACTCAGCCGTTCTTCGAGTGACCGTTGCCATCACCACCAGGTCTCGTGTTGGCGTCTCCAACAGGACCACCACACATTGGCTTCATCACCGCTTTCTTTGCATCACCGTATCCTGACGCTCGCGCCGAAGAAGAAAGATCGGATTCTCGTCGGCCTAGCAGTCTCGTCCTCCTAGTCTAGCAGTTTCACATCTCGTGCGATACATCCACCATCCGTCTGTCTTCTTCTCTAGCCTTGATGACAGACCATCAGCTTGAACCCGAGGTCGTGGCTTCTGCCATGTTGGAGCCTTGTTCCCCCCAGCCCATTAACCTATCCTCTCCCGCACTCGTTCCTACTCTGCAGGACAAAGTTGATACACTGTATCCCATGTCACTGTCTCCCACAACCGAGGCCCCGGTCAACCCTATTGCTTCGGAAAATCCAGTGACTGAGGCCTTCGACAACCCTCAGCCTACGTATCTGTCCAGCCCAGTTGATGTGACTCGAGCTGTTGACGCTTCCAGCCAGCCTCAGACGTCGGACAAGACCGGTGAAGACTATGCCCCTGACGAGGTAGGGACAGCGCAAGACGAGTCTGCTACACCAACTGCGGATGGTGATGATTACGCAAGGAACTTTGATTCTCCTGCGACAGAGCCTGTGGATGATTTCCAACAAGACGTAGCTCAGATCATCGATCCCACTCTTTCCACTGACGCGCCCCCTTCCCTGGGAGATTCAAGTGCCGTGGACTCGTTGTCCGAAGATGCACCATCCACAGCCGTCGCCCAACCAGATCCAGAGCCCACGCCTACGTCTGCAAACGAACCCATCCAAGCCGATGCCCAAGCGTCTTTGCAACGCCAGACGGAAACTGGTTTGTTGCATGCTACTGATGTGACTGAGCCGCCGGGAGCTGCCCCTCCTCGGTCACCACACATGACTGGTTCCACAAGCGACGCCGCCAGCGCCGATACGCTTGATATACAGAGTATTGTCGACAGCATCACTGCCAGAGCTGCCGCCTCTTCTGATGCTAGTCACACGGCGTCCGCAAGCACCCACAACGGCGCAAGCACAAACCTCCAAACACCCACGCCGGCCTCGTCTCTGCCACCTAGACCACCTGCGTCTCAGCAGCCCACTTCAGCATCATTGCGTGCTGAAGAAGCCCGAAGGTTCCAGCCCGGAGCCTCGCATCTGAACGCGCCTTCGTCGTTGCCACATGTGCCACCCACTTCCGCCATGTCGTATCCCGGCAGCTATCCTCCTCCAGCCATGATCTCTAACCCCAATCCATCCATGCCCATGCCGCAATACCCCACCGCTCTTGTCCCTATGAACCATGGCGCGCAAAACTTCGATGGCCGCCAAACCTACGACAACTTTGTAGCGGAGGAGCGTAAATACGTCTCGGAAGCCAAGTGGGATAGGTTCCCCGAAGGTTCCAGGCTATTTATCGGTGAGATCACGTCGCATAGCCTTTCGCACAACTGTTGCCGCTGACACATATCTCCAGGAAACCTTTCCAGCGAAAGAGTGTCCAAGCGTGAGGTCTTTGACATATTTGGGCAGCACGGCCGCATGGCGCAGATCTCGCTCAAGCAGGCCTTTGGTTTTGTCCAATACCTGACCAAAGAAGAAGGTCAAGCCGCCATGGACAACCTGCAAGGCATGGAGATCAGTGGTCGCAAGATTCGTGAGTTCTGTCTTCATTCCCAGGTAACCGTGTCGACTAAGAGCTGACCAATCAAAGACCTGGAGTTCTCTCGTGTTCAGAAGAAGGAAGCCGATGGCGACAGACAGCGTACATCTAACAAGGGAGGTCGAAGCGGTAGCAACCAGAATGATCGTGAACGTTTTGATGGTCGCCGAAGAGACGAGCACCGCCCTCGCTCGCCATCACCTGGCCGCGGTGGTCATGCCAGACACAACTTATATGGCCGAGACCGAGGACAGTCCGACCCCCATGGGGGTCACCCACGTGGTCGCTCACGTTCGCCTCAGTCTCATGGTGGCGGATACAGGCGCCGAAGTCCCAGTCCCTATCGCCGTGGCCCGTCCACAACCGAGGTCGACCTCGACATCCCACGCAGGTATGCCGGCGATGTTCCCGATGTTCAGCTGCTGTTACTGCAAGAGGTTGAAAGAGACTTTGTTGCCTGGGTCCAACGCTGTTTTGCTGAGCGAGGTCTCAAGGTTGATGTCATGTTCCTCAACCCCCGTTTTCCTCGCGACTTGGTTATTCAGCGCCAGGTAGTGGAGGGTGTTCACGCTGTCTCCGAGCTTGATTATCGAGCGCAAACCGCCGCCAAGATCTCTCTCCAGGTGTTCGACCGTTCTGCAGGGCGACACAATGCACGCTTCGACCAGTACCAGGATCTCGACCCCAAAATTGCCGCAGAGTTGGTAGCTCGTGCAAAATCCCAGTCCCAAGCCCAAGCCCAAACTCAGCTCTATGGTCATGGGCAATACCCGCCTGTTGCTTACGCCGCTTCTGTTCCTCCACTCGCGCCTCCCCATCATCAGTATCATCAGCCGCATCAGCCGCACCAGCCGTATCCCGCTCAACCCTACCCCAACGCTGGACTGGCAGCATTAGGCCACCTCGACAATGCAACACTGCAACAAGTTCTTGCAACTATTCAGGGTCCACATCACGGTACGGCTTCTGGCTACGCAGGCCACCCAAATGCCGGCGTTGACGTTAACGCTTTGCTCGGTGCGCTGGGGGCTGGCGGCCCTCCTGCTGCTCCGATGCCACATGCTGGCTATGTACCAAATCCGGTCCCTCACGGGGCCCCTCCTGGCCATCACGGAGACAATGCCCAGCACGTGAACGACATAATGGCGCAGCTTTCACGTTATCGGCAATGATTGTGTGATTGTCATGCCCAGCTCATTTGTGCTTGGTCCTGCCCGGACTTGGAATGTGTGCAAATACATCTGTCTTTCCAGTTTGGCCACAGTTTTCTCTGCTATTGGCTTGCATTAAGCGTCGGAGGGCAAAATGTGCATTTATTGGTGTCTGGAGTTCAGAATCCCTTTGTGGATATGGGAATGTACCCGATGGGCTTCTACTACTTGTTATTATGATTATCTGTAGATCGATGATCGCTGGACCACAACGTTGCTTTGAGTCCCTTGCTGTTTGTGAACTCCTTCGTGGGGCCCATTGTCTACGGAAATATATGGACGAAACACCATCAGATACATAAGACACGGTTCCAGTGGCGTTTCTGGCTCAGCCCAGGGGGGGAATATACTCGGTTCTAACCGTTTTGGCTCATTGAGGAAACTCGATCCTGTTCAGCAAATGGGGGTTGGGGTTTCACGGTGCTGTGCCGCAGCGTGCCGCAAAAGCCGGGCCATCAATCTCACCAGCCATGGTATGTTTGCAAGATGGTGCCATTAGGATGCATGACAGTGGGTTATGAATCACTGAACCCTGCCGGTGCAGTCTTGTCGTCCAACTTTCTCGCACGATTCAGCCAATCTCCAGACTCCAGTACTTTCAGGTTTATAATAGTGGCATATATCTCCGAGGCCATGACATGACTTATAAGAGCCGAGCGTCTCGCATAGCTTACGAGAGGGTTTCGTTTCGACTGGGTTACTCTTGTTTATTCTTAGAATTACCGTCGTGGTTTGCGCATTCTCACTCCCGTACTGGTAATCCGTTGTTTTGGTGAGAGAGGGAGATACACACGCATCATGAGGCCGACACAAGTCTTGAGGGGTGGTGGTGAGCATCCGTTAGGTAAATACAACAAGTAGGTCGAGTGATCGTCACATAGCACCGACTATGGGATGCATCCTGCTGATAGGACATCTGCAGGTACCTTAACAAAGACGTCTGGGGAAACATGGGTAAGTTGGGTCTTGTACCTCCGCGTCATCCACCACCCCCACCCCTTTCTGGCAACTCCCCTCTTCCTCCAAATGAAGCCCAGCTGCACACGATTTCGCTCTTCTTACTATGCAATACAAACCCAACTATTCTCAACCCTGCCAGTGTCATCAAAACTCCAGCAGGGAAAGTAAAGCGCCGCTTCTGACGAGATACATCTAGGCGCCTTCATAAAACAGCGGGGTATCATCACCTACCAACTCTCCTCGAACCGCCAGAACATCTTTGCAGGTGCCGGCCACAATGCGATCTTCAACACGTGGCGCCGCTTCAGAACGCAAGTGCTGTACTGGGCGCCTCCGTTGATTGCGGCGTATTATGCTATGGAGTGGGCTAAGAAACGGTGAGCTGATGGCGAGAAAGATGGGGTGGCTTGGGTGGTGTCATGCTAACCAGTTTATAGGAATGAGTATTTGAACTCGAAGGAGGGACGGGCTAAGTATGGTGGAGATGAGGATTAAGGGGTCGTTCAGCTCTGGATGAGCTGAAGGTCGCTGGATTTAACAACATGACACCTACCTACGCAGCAACTCCATGTTCATGAGGAAAGGTTGTTAGAAGAGCGCCCAGCGAATCGGAAGATGACGGCTGATTCGAAAGATGATGCAGATGCTATGCTGTTGCATGCTGTATTACTTTATGGATATTGGAAGGAGTTCCTCAATGGTTATCCAACACTGCCTGCTCGATCACTGCCGGGGGGGGGCGGGACTGTTGCTCAACATTATGGCCACTTACTTGGCACAATGTCCGTATTCATGTCCGTAGTTAGTTTCTCGACAGTTGTATCCTAATCGGCAAATAAGTTTGTGTGCACGGCGTAATCCGTTAGTTTTGAATTGATGGATGCGCCCATACCTAGTAATTGTCCATTGTTCGCTCATTCGCCCAGGTAAGTTTGGTTTCTGGTCAGGTTTGTTAGAATAGGTCTAGATAGTACCCTCACCCGGTAACGCAAAAAAGCACAGTATGTTGTAAACTTGATTGTTTGGAGGACACATTGTGACCGAGCGGTTCCATGTTCTACTTTTTGAAAAATACAAAGTGTTGGTGTCGTCCCGATCAAGATGGGTACCTAATATACATATACTGTCTTCAGAGTCCCGTCTCCCTCTGACGTACCTAGAGATATGTTCACACCACTTACTGTGTAGTTACTCGCCTGTACGGAGTATCTGCAGCGCTGATCTGATAGCCCGAGACCCACCAAATAGACCCATCGCATAGGGCCGGCCCTTTACGGAGTACTCATTCATGCCTTCACACTTTAATCACTTAGCTACCAAGTCCCGCGGACACTCACATGGATATACCCAGCAGCCCGAGGTTATCGTGTCCGAACCATATGGCATTGGTCGTTTCCCTCTCAGTGGCTGGTCGACTGAGCCTTTCCATTCACCGCAGCGACAGCTCCTTTCTACTCGACCACCGGAAGAGGATGGATTTGACGAGCCCGGGTCATGAAATACGTTGCCTCTATTGTGCAGGTCTATCCATACCTGGCGAAGTCACTGCAATCTCGCCCGGAACCTTGAAGATGGAGCCGTGTGCCCTTCCAGTCCCGGAAGCATATATGTCTACTCTTTTGGTCATGTCCAGATGGATCGAGTACCGTCATCCCACTGCTTAGGCCGATGAGCGGCAGGCTCGAAGGCCAGTACGGAATACGTCGTGACTAGATCAATACCGGTGTTTGTCTTCCTCGGGCAGATGAGGCGCTAGAAGGAAGCAGAGGATATCCATATCATTTGGTGTCGCTAACTTGAGTACTTCGTAATACAAATAGACGAGTAGTCGGACAATACGAGAAGGACTGGCTGGTCGACGCAGGCTGCACTGCTCATTCTGTAACGGTTGGACACGTCGGAGATGACGTGGTTGTCGGTGTTGAAATACCGATTCATCAGTGTGCAGCCTGCAGGGAGAGAGGGAAACACCTGCAGTGTACACACACAACGAAGGAGGGGAGAGAGAGAGAGAGAGCGAAAGAAAGGAGCAACAAGAGAATGCGAACGGTTCGTCATGAACTACCTAGTTATTATCTCTAACTACTTCGCATTGGCCTGCGGAGTGGGTAACGGTAACCAACTACGAAGTAACTGTTCGAATGTCTCTTTCCATATCCGTACCCATGACGGACGATCTTCAGAAGAGCAGGTTTCTTGCTTTAATTATGGGCCCCATCAAGTTGATCAACTATGATGTGCACGCCAAGCCGGCAGGTGGAGGCCGAGATATCCACGATCCCGCCAGTGAGACGACTTGGAAGAAACTCTCCGGGAGGGTCCCACTGTAGCCGCTTCCCAGCACGAACCTGTGCCTAGAAGTAACTTAGCCTCCCACACTAGTTACGTCGCATCGCGTCCGTCTTGAAACGAGTGTTGACGTGATGAGCGCAATCTTGCTTGCTGTCACTAATGACAAGCACGAGATGGACCTCAGTTAACGTTACCCCGTAGTTACGAAGTACTTCGTACGCGGACAGAGAAAACCCACCCCGGAAGATCTATCTCGTAGTGCACTAACTACGGAGTACGGATACTTGGTAACTTGTGCAATTCTCAGACTCCGTCCCTCCTCCACCCCTCCTCCATCTCCAGACCCGTCACCCAGCCAGCCACGCCGGCCGCACTGAAGTGCATACCGCAGTACTCAACCTGTAGGCTACGGCGAGTCGAAGTCGCGTCTTTCAGCCGTGTCGGGCTCTAGGTACCTCGAATCGGGCGTTGTGGACCGTTGGATTCCGCCTCCGCGCTGGTGTGCAAAGTTGATATGAACGGCGGACTTCTGTCATCGATCCATCATCTAACAGCAAACATTTGCAAATGATGTGGCTGAAGCCTGAAGGACCATTGGCATGACGCAGTGCCTATGCCCATCATCCCTGTCCGGCCCCTGTCTCTGTTGTGTGTCGGTTGCGGCCGAGTGTCAGCCCAGGGCCTTCGAAGGAGATCCAACCATGCTCGATGATGTAACCGCATCCAGCTCATCGTCGATTGCATCCCCCAGGGCTAGATGTAGCTTAATCCGGTCCAGGCCGCTCAAGGCCGCGCCAATACGGGCCGTCAAGATGTATGGGACTAGGTGGAAAGCAGGATTTCATTCACAGAGTCAGATCCCCGCGATCTACTGTGTGCGACTATTAGTTATACGCGGCCAGCTAATGGGCTGTGACGTGGAGCAAAGGGGGAAATGTGACGTTGGCTTGACGCACTCTTCTCCTGTCCGGCCCCGAAGTTTGTAGTACTCCGTATGAGAGCCTGTTTTTCAGAACCCCTTGGCCTTTGTATAAAACTCACTTCGGGTCGCATAGCAATTAAGTCCGAGTCTGGATCAACATTACCTAGCTACTTCCACTCATCTACATCCCACCAGTCACGCCGGGGGTTGTCTGCCGTTATCGTTCTTTCCTACACGAGATACCCTCCACACAAGTGCTACCGAGGCATATTCCGTCATCATGTCTTCCAGCGAGGCCGAGAGGAAGAAGAGCAACACCGCCACCATGTCGGCGTCCGAGTCCGAGCCGGAGCAGGACAAGCTACAGACCGGGTCCGATCAGGACAAGCAGGTCGCCGCACCCAAGAAGAAGCGCGGCCGTCGCCAGCCTCGTCGCCGCCCCCTCCCGTAGAGGAGGACGACTATTCAGAAGAAGACAACGACCAACAGTACCAGCAGCAGCAGATGCAACAACAGATGCAACAACAACAGATGCAACAACAACAGCAACAGCAAATGCAGCAGCAGCAGGGCGGCGGCGGCGGCAAGAGCGACACCCTGAGACTGCGGCTGGACCTCAACCTCGAGGTCGAAGTCACACTCAAGGCTCGGATCCATGGTGATCTGACCCTGGCGCTATTGTAAGGATCCCCGCGTGTCCCCTTTTCTATTTTCGGTCTGTGTCACCTAATCATGTGACAGTAACTAATATGGGGAGGCAATAGGGATGGCTAAAAGTTTTTTTTACAGGCAGGATATGTGAATCACCCTCATCACATGGAAGACCGAGGAGTCTCTCGCCTTTGCTGGCGGGACCTCACTATTTACCTCTTCGGAGACCTGCCGTTTCCGCGAATTTTCGAGGGAGGGTTTTGCTTGCTATACGCGCTCTAATTGTCGGCATGTTGAAAGGCGCAGCGTGTGGACGCACATATTGCCCATATCGGGCCGGCGCATAATGATTTTACGAAGCTGAGGGATTCACACTCAAAACGTGGACTGTACTATATTGTTATATGTGTTCTGATCAAGCTATCATACTTGACCCCTTCGTCTATCTGCCCTCATCCGTGTGATAAACTACGTTGGTTGGAGTCCATGAAATAGACTTCATAAGTTGTGCACCAAAATCATTACGGTATTAGTAGACAGAATGTCCAAGTACACCATCAGAGCCAGATGCAAGTCCGAAGACGCGGGCTTTGTACCGAACACAGCGAGCCGTGTACGGCGCAGACTGGATGAGCCGGGCAACTTCCGACAGGCACTGGATAGCTGGAAGGGGTAGGTCATAGGTTCCAATCGTATCAGTCGTCTTTCTGGATGGGTATACGAGTAGTTCGGCTCGACTACAAGTAATGTCACTCAAGACACGAAGGGATACTCCTCAACATGGTACGTATACACACGTCTCAAAACTCTTTACGAATCTCAATCGCCCATCTTCCAAGAAACCCATCACCATCATCCTTGAGATGACGACTGCTACCTTCAAGCGGGCCACTCTCGCCACGACGGTGATGTTACATGCACCTTCGGCAGAATAGTAAGACCTTTTTAGTGGAGTTGATGGACCTTGAAAGCCTGCCTCATAAGGTCGTTTCCACAGGTGCAATTGAGTCCTCCGATGGGGTAGATCTATACAAACTGCCTGCTGCGTGTTAAGCCAGTGATGGTGATGATGAACCGTGGGCCTGTTGGACTTTGACAAGGGTTCAGCTTTATCGTTGTCGCCGTCTATTAATGTCCAAGCTGTCGCGTCTTTTCAGTTACTGACCTGCCTCCCTGATATCCATGAAACATACATAGTGGCCTCCGATGAATGTTGTAGCGAGCAGTTGAAAGGCCGGCGGGCGGCCGGGGTCGGCAACACAAAGCGGAAAGGTCCCGAAACCCTCCCCGCATGTCGGCGCCGTGCCTGGCCATTCTTTATCTGTCCTATCGTCCGCCGTTCGTCGGATTGAAACTCTCGAGCTTACAAACCTCATCTCAAAATCAGTTACGGTGCTACAGCTTACAAGAACACATTGGCCGACCGTTCGAGACTCTGTTTCTGCCAAGTGATCAACACTCATTACCACCATGATGCCTTCAATCGAAAAGGTGTACACGGACAAGGCGCCAAAGCCGCTACCCCAGTTCTCACAGGCCGTCAAGTGCAATGGCATGGTGTACTGCTCTGGCAGCATCGGCTTTGACCCTGAGAAATTTACTCTCGTAGAAGGAGGAGTCAAGGAGCAGACGGTACGAACGCCCATGCGCAGATCTATGTTTGACTCGACACTGACACGGGTGTTAGCGACGGGCGCTGTCGAACCTCTCGGCTGTCCTTGCGCAAGCCGGTAGCGGACTGGAGAACGTCGTCAAGGTCAACGTCTTTCTAACGACCATGGACAACTTTGCCGCAATGAACGAGGCGTACGATGAGTTCTTCACGGCGGAGACCAAGCCGGTAAGTGATGGAACCCATGCAACGAAGGATTATGGCGCCTAATGCCGATACAGTGCCGCACATGTGTTGCCGTTTACCAGCTACCCTTCCAGGCAGTTGTTGAGATTGAGTGCACTGCCTTCTTGAATCCCGCAGCAAAGATTTAAGTTGTGTGGTGTGGTCGAGAGAAGCATGGTGTCTAGTTCGACTCGGTCAGAAAATTGACGACGAGCAGTTAGTTTGGTGTCGGAACCGAAGTGCTGGTCAATACGTCAAGTCAACGTTGACTATCGGGGACGGACGTAGTTACGCAGCTACTGACTGATAAGAATAAGCTTTTGGACCTTAAAAGAGTATAAAGGAACGCGCGACTCCCCCGTGGAGCTCGGGCCCAAGCCTAACTTAAAGTACCCTAGGCACCTGGTGATGAGCGCATCGCATCATTTTTTTGCTTTCCTGACATCGATGACATACACGCGCATCGCAGCCGGCATTGTTTTCTAGCGCTTGCAGTTTTCTTCACGAAAACTTCTTTTTCGTAGGGATATAAACCTCATGTATTAACTACCAACGACAGACGAAATGACACCCCAGACAGGATTGCGCTTGATGCGCGCCCAGCAACCATTCCTTGCTGGATTTGTACAAAATTCGCCCGCGACTTTCAGCCTGTCGAGACACCTGGACACAGTATCCCCATTGCGCCGAAATGCTTCCAATTCGGCCCCCAAGCCCTCCAAGCAGGAGACCCAGGCCGTCACGACACCACTAGACGCTACAGTCAAGGGCTCAAAGATCATGAATCCGGACATGTCAGTCTCCTCGACGCTCAACCCGCCGGCGACCACCCGTCCTCCGCCGCTCGACCTCCCTACGCGCGATCCCAAATCCTCCCTCTTCATGCACCTCTTCACTCTGGGGAGGACATACACCACGTTTTACAAGAACGGACTAAAGGCAATCTTTACGAACCGTCGCCTCCTAGCCGAGGTGAACCACACATTCAAGGCCCCGCCCTCGTTGCAGGGCCGGGCCACAAGTGTTTTGAAGCCTACACGCGCCGCCGTCCTCCTGCGAGAGCGCACACATCACGACCTCGCGCGCCTACCGATTTTTGGGCTGATGGTCCTGGTATTCGGCGAGTTCACGCCGCTGATCGTACTCACGTTTCCCAAGGTCACGCCCCTGACGTGCCGAATTCCGAAGCAGATCGCCAAGTTGCGCGAGAAGACGAGGCAACGCCGGGAAGCGTCGCTGCGCAATCTGAGGTACACTGCCCCCGGCCCGGCCTCCCTCGAAAAGGTGGCACCAGGTCATATCGTCCGGTCGCTGGGGCTGGGAACGACCATCTGGGACAAATTCGGCATAGACCCGCCGTTTTCCAAGACACGAGCACGGAAGGCGCTGAAGAGAATTGTGGAAGACGACTTCCGGATAATCGAAGGTGGTGGAGTCAAAAACTTGGTAGACGAGGAAGTCGAGATTGCCTGTGAGGATCGCGGTATCTACGTTAGCAGTGAGAAGTCGGCAAGGGAGCTGAGACGGCTGTTGGCGCACTGGATTGCCCAGACCACAAAGACAGACCAGGACAAGGGCGAAGTCGCCGCACGAAGATTGTTGTGCGATGTCAGCGAGAAGACTCGTTGAGTTGGGCACACGAGAGGCCCGAACGCTTACTGGAGAATTCGAGCTCCCGAGATGTGTGGTACTCTCTCCAAGAGCGACGTGGGATCTTCTGCTCTGCACTTGTACTCCGTACCACCGAACGCAACACCGAGGATGAACTAGATGTACAACATACAATAGACAGCACGCATGGCCTGTATCAAATGCCCCATCCTAGCGGCTGGACATCAGAGCTCCCGGCTAGCTGAGACCGGCGCCACGCATGTGCGGGCATTTCCCCTGTGGTCCGCGGACATCAGCGGCCCCTGCTCCGGAAGCACGCGAGTTGGCGGCGGATTGCGGATCGTGATCAGCCCACAACGCAACGCCATCGTGATGTCGCATCCCATCGGCATGATGCTCTCTAGGTATGTGGCGTGTGGCCTTTCAGCCGAAACGCGCCGTGGCAGCAGCGTCCAAGTACGTTTATTGTGTGTTGACTGCTGCCGCCAGAAGGAAGAGAAGCATCAGATATGCTCTTCGGCAGGTGTCGTCTACTTTGACAATGTGCATGCATGCAGGAGAAAACTTGAACGATGGTATTGAGTCAAATGTCTCAGGCTCGTACTGTGTATTCGCGTCACTCCGAGTCTCCGACTGGACGTACAGAAACCATGATCGGGGTCGACCGGAAGCTTGCAAGTTACAGCTCGTTAGTTTGGCCACTGATGACGTTGTGATGCATCAAGTTCGGCATCGTCCCATGTCGACCCACGGCACGGCATGGAGGGCGGGCGAGCGAGCGAACGCGACGGACTTTTCGCGCCCTTCCAGCGCCGTGGTTATCAGAAACGCATGTCGATGACTGACATGCCATGTCATATGCACGCATGTTACATTCTGGTCCAGGCCTCGAGGCTTCCACGAGTATGGGTTGACGATTGGCCCCCCGGGGTATCGTGGACAGGAACCTAGAGGCTAGACATACGGACTGGGCGAGATCTCGGTACTTCGCCTCGAGGTAAAGCGACAATCCGGATGAAGCTACCTCGAGAGCTCTGTGATGGGTGTCGAGCTGGCAGCTTTTCGTATATAGTTATAAGTAAGCCCGCATGAGCATGGCCGTGTGACTTTTGCTCGTCATGTCTCCAACGTCAACGACAACCTTTGCAAACCCATGACGACCTTTGCAAACCCATGACGACCGTCGAAAGCCTATTCGAACCACACTTAACCCCGGACGCTCGTCGACTGATTCTCTCCGCCAGTCTCTGACCACAACGGTCGAGGCTGTCATTGAACCGAGACCCCGACCATGGAGTGCGACAAAGCAACCGTCGAGAAGATCCGGCCGTTTGGCCCGGCCCGGTCTACCATCAAGGGCAAGCCTCTGTCCGAGGAGGAGCTGAAGAAGTACGATGACTTCTTCAAGGCCAGTCTATATCTGTGTCTCGGAATGATCTACCTCATCGATAATCCGCTCCTGCGCCAGCCTCTGGAGTCGAAACACATCAAGGGCCGCCAGCTCGGTCACTTTGGCTCGGCGCCCGGCCAGATCTTCACATGGATGCACTTCAACAGGCTCATTAAGAAGTATGACCTCGACGCGCTCTTTGTGTCGGGACCCGGCCACGGTGCGCCCGCTGTGCTGAGCCAGTCTTACCTGGAGGGAGTTTACTCGGAGGTCTACCCGGACAAGTCCGAGGACGCCGAGGGCATGCAGAAGTTCTTCAAGCAGTTCTCGTTCCCTGGCGGAATCGGCTCTCACGCCACCCCGGAGACGCCAGGCTCTATCCACGAAGGCGGCGAGCTCGGCTATGCCATCTCGCACGCCTTCGGCACCGTCTTTGACTACCCCGAGCTCATCACACTTACCATGGTCGGAGATGGCGAGGCAGAGACGGGTCCGATGGCCACTTCGTGGCACAGCACCAAGTTTCTCAACCCCATCACGGACGGTGCTGTGCTGCCGATCTTGCATCTGAATGGCTACAAGATTAACAATCCCACTTTGCTGGCTCGGATCAGTCACGAGGAAATCGAGCAGCTCTTCCTGGGCTACGGATGGCAGCCCTACTTTGTCGAGGGTGATGAGATTGAGTCGATGCATCAAGCCATGGCATCCACGCTGGAGCACTGCGTCCAAGAAATTCGCAAGTTTCAGAAGCAGGCTCGCGACTCTGGCAAGCCCTTTCGCCCGCGGTGGCCCATGGTTATTCTGCGCACGCCCAAAGGCTGGACCGGCCCGAGGAGGCTAAACAACCATTACCTGTCTGGGTTCTGGCGTGCCCATCAGGTCCCCATCACCGACGTCAAGACCAACCCGGAGGACCTGAAGGCGCTCGAGGACTGGATGAGGTCCTATGAGCCCGAGCGCATCTTTGGCCAAGATGGCAAGATATCGGACGAATTAAGGGAGATTTGCCCCAGGGGCGACAGGCGGATGAGCGCCAATCCTGTCGGCAACGGGGGCCAGCTCAAGAAGCCACTAAAGATGCCCGACTTTCGTGACTATGCCATTCAAGTCGAGAACGCCGGAGGTGTCCGTGAAGGGTCCATGGCCAACTTTGCTCGCTTCCTTCGCGACATCATCCGCAAGAATCCCACCAACTTTCGCCTGTGGGGTCCTGACGAGACCGAGTCGAACAAGCTCGGCGCGGTCTACGAGGTTGCTGGCAAGGTCTGGCTCGGCGAGTACTTTGAGGAGGACTTGGACGGCGGCAACCTGTCGCCATCGGGCCGCGTCATGGAGATGCTGAGCGAGCACACGTGCGAGGGATGGATGGAGGGATATGTCCTCAGCGGTCGACATGGCCTGCTGAACAGCTACGAACCCTTCATCCACATCATCGATTCCATGGTGAACCAGGTGAGTTCCTCCTTCCTCTGGGTAGCGAGCGCATTTGATGCCGGTCCTAACGTCGTGATAGCATTGCAAATGGATCGAGAAGTGTCTCGAGGTCGAGTGGCGCACCAAGGTGGCTTCCCTCAACATCTTGCTGACGGCCGTTGTCTGGCGTCAAGACCACAATGGTTTCACACACCAAGACCCGGGTTTCCTCGATGTCGTCGCAAATAAGAGCCCAGAAGTGGTACGCATCTACCTGCCTCCGGACGGGAACTGTCTCCTTTCTAGTAAGTGGCATCTTCATCTGGCAACTGTCACGATGCACGCTGACGATTGAACAGCAATGGACCACTGCCTCCGCTCTTCCAACTACGTCAACGTGGTCGTGGCCGACAAGCAGAACCATCTCCAGTACCTCACCATGGACGAAGCCGTCACGCACTGCACCAAGGGCCTCGGCATCTGGTCGCAATTCAGCACCGACTCGGGCGAGGAGCCCGACGTTGTCATGGCCAGCTGTGGTGACGTGGCAACCTCGGAGTCCCTGGCAGCCATCGACTTGTTACTCCAGAACTTTCCCGACATGAAGATCCGCTGCGTCAATGTGGTCGACCTGTTCAAGCTCATCCACCACTCGGATCATCCTCACGGCCTCACGGACGCCGAATGGATCTCGATATTCACCAATGACAGGCCCATCGTGTTTAACTTCCACAGCTACCCCTGGCTCGTTCATCGTCTGACATACAAGAGACCCGGTAGCCACAACATCCACGTTCGGGGTATGTTGACTCTTTTTACTTTCTTGCTCATGCGCTTGCCGAGATGAAGAGACTGACATATGATGAACCAGGGTACCGCGAAAAGGGTAACATTGACACGCCGCTGGAGCTTGCTATCCGCAACAAGACGGACCGGTTCAGTCTGGCAATGGATGCGATCGACTGGCAGCCGAACCTCCACAACCGTGGGGCGGCAGCACGCGAGAAACTCAAGAACGCGCAGCTCTCTGCCGCCGCCAAGGCGTACGAGTTCGGCATGGATCCCGAGTTTCTAAGTAGCTGGACGTGGCCGAAGGGTGGGCCAAGCACGAAGGCTGTCGGAAGCACAAAGGGGGGGCGCCGAAAGCTGAAGAGGCGTCGAAAGCACAGAGGATGCGGGCGAGTCGAGGGGGGGGTCGGCGGCGCAAACGAGGGCATGAGATCTTGGGCGAGTTGAAATGAGACGAAACGTGAGTTATCATGCCAAGGATGTTGGGGGGGGAGGTGATGTTTTGTTTGGCAGTATTTCTTTCTGAAGCACGTGGCCAACTTTGTCGTCAATGGTATCCGCATACCCAGTAAGTTACACAGTACCAGTAGGTAACTACGTACATAACATGAAGACGGGGATGACTATCAACTGACCGCTAGTAGCAACTATACTAGCAGCGATTAGCAGCAGTTCTTAGTCAGCTATCGAACTGACTTGGCACCCAGTCGGTTCGTTACACAGTCACAGTATCCGTATCCGTATCCGTACTCTCTCCCCATCTCATGATCTCGTCGTCTGGCATAACGTTAACTTACACAGTACTCCGCACAGACGGCAGCGGTGGTACGTCGAGGGCCACGGGACTCGATCCGTCGCATTTTACTTTTTGCCCTGATCCAGTCTCTTCAGCCGGATGCCTCGCTTCTCGCGTGTCGGTGGCGGCCGAGTATGATTGGCGATGGGCTGTGCTCCGGACGAAGGGGCCAATAGCAACAGGAATCAAAGACCGTCAGCCGCCTCGCAGACATAAATAACAATTACGTTGGAAGTCTCAGCTGCCGGCTCGCGTGTCCCGGCGCCCCGCGGTGCGTGCAGCCGAGATACCCGTACCGCAGGCTACAGCGATCAGGATTCTGGAACGGAGTACGGATTATGTGACGAGGAGAGACGTGATGTCTTGAAAATAAGCTTTTCTGCATCGAGACATGAGTGACCTCGTAACAGCACATGGTCTATCTTGGGAAACGACAACAGTGTCTCTCCAACCCGGAGGCTCGCCGGGACGGTCCGCATCGCGTTTGTGTGGGTGTGATTCAGCCGCAACACACCACCACCACCACCATGAGCTATCTACGCAACCCAGTACTTCCTCCGTACACAGAGGGACGGGTGGGGTGGGAGGGGGGGGGTCAGTCGCCAGTCACAGTACTTTGTAAAAAGTCTCGTCACAGCACTCGCTGCGGGTACTCCTGCCGATACCCCCAGCAGATTTGTGCCACGGCATCGGTTCCATCTACACAGCTACGGTCTACCGGCCGGTACATTTGTGCTCCAAGTACGGAGCACTCCGTACCGAGCAACTAGACCATGCTGCGTACTCCGTACACAGTACGCAGTACATGCGAGCCAGGTACTGACTGACTGACACAACGCACGCTTTGCCGGTTGTGGCATGACGCTGTTACCGGGTGTCTTCCGGCTCGGCTGCTGGTCATGCCCATGCCTCTTCCCATGCCCCGTCCCCACGCCACGCACTACTGCTAGACTGGCTCCCAGGGCGCCCATGTCACCAGGCCAAGGGTCCTGTCCTGGTCCATCCTATGCGAACCATGTTCGAGTACTGTGCACGTAGCACTACTCGTTACTCCGTAGTCACACAGTAGCCTCTGACGCGCTGGATCCTGGGTCAATGAGCCGGTGGACCCGTCGACAAAAGACCCCTGTGAAAAGACAGCCGAGACCCCACCAGACATGGCTAGGTGCGTGGTCAGGTATCGATCAAGTCAGACCCTGCTTCCTTTGGATGTGGCCCAGGCCAGGGGGGGCTTTCACGGTCCGAACGAGCTTCCCTACCTAGTTACCCGCCAAGTTGGCGTCGCAAGCTCTCTGTATCTCTTTCTTTCTCCATCGACTCACCCACCTCCTCGAGGGTACCTCCCGCTACTACCACAATGCCACGCATCCCTGTTGCGATTGCTGGAGGGAGGCGGGGGGGCGACTGCAGATCACATCATGTCTTCTGTTGGAAAAAATCTGGTTCGTGGTGGAGCAAACCGTCTTGGGAAGAGGGCCTGACCCTTCTGGGATGTGAGTAGTTACTGTGTAACAAACAGTACTTTGTACGGAGTAATAAGTACGGACGTGTTACACAGTACTGCTACGGTACACACGTAGTATCATCCATCACCGCTACGGATGCTCCGTATTCCGTACAGGACCGCGTCTCCCTCTCCTTCTCCCTACTACACAGTACCTTGTGTTGCATGGCCTTGGTACGCTCCCGGCGGTGGCGGCCATTAATTGCCCGTCTTGGATGTCACTGCTGATTGGCTGCAAACTTAGCAATAGCTGTCCTGATATCACATCACACGAATCTCAATCCGGGTTTTTCACTTGCCTTTGTCTCCCCCCCCGGCAATAGTCATGTCAGCAGTACATCAACGCATCACCATTCCACGCCCGAGACCCGAGGACTTGGACTTTTGCTCACAGTAGCAAGCTGATAGGGTCCGGGTACGGGCTATCCGTACACGGTCGTCCTCGGGGGTGCTTTCCGAGCCGTCAACGTAGAGGAATCATGCCCAATGTGTGTGTCGTGTGTCGTGTGTCGTGTGTCGTGTGTCGGGCAGGCTACTGCAAGGCTATAGCGCTATTGCGTAGTTACACAGTACTGTGTACCTTCACCTTGGCTGGATAGCGACTGGAGCAGGCCGACTGGAGCAAGCCGACTGGAGCAACTAACTAGTCAACTACTTACTGTGTACTACGTAGTACGCTGGGATGACGAAAGACGCTGCAGATGCAGGTCGCTGTTTTGGTGCTTGCTTACACAGTAGGTACACAGTAGCAGCCCCATGGCCGAAACCGAACAACTACTTCGTAACTCCCCCATGCCGTCGCCAGTTCCCATCACGGGACCGGTGTTTTCTGGAATTGACTTCAGTGGCCGGCCGTCCCTCTCGCTCTGTTCGTTCGAAAAGGTGAGTCCTGCTTGTCTGACAGTGACCACTCTGTCTGTAGACTGTACCTACATGGCGGACCTGGTTCAGTTGTTCGTGGCCCGTCATTGGACATTGGTCATTGGACATTGGGTCCCCCCTGGAATGCCTCCATCTGGCTCAGTTCGCGTCGGCGATCACGCGTGTGGAAAAAGCAATGCGGATAGGTGTGGTGACTCTTTGATGACTTGCCTCTGGCGACCGTCACCGCCGTTTGCACACTCGCGGGAGGCTTGCTGCTGCTGCAAGTCTTCACCCGCCGTCGTCGAGTCTTAGTATTCGTTTCCGAGCTGTCGTACCTGCACGTTCGACCCAACATTGAACCATACCCCCCCACCCTCCACCCTCCCCCCTGGTGTCACACTATACACAGTAACTACACATACTTACATACTCTGTACTTGCACACACACACACACACACACACACACATCCACTCACATACTCTCACATACACTCTCACCCATCCACACACACACACTCACGCGCACGCGCGGGCTGCATCCCACAAGGCGTTTGTCGCAAACGCCTACATACAGATGACAAACGCGGACCAGTCCGCCGTCCATGACAAGCCGGCGTCTTTCGTCACATAAGGCTAGGAGACGTCGTGCGACGCCGAGAACCCATACCATTGGGCGTCGCAACTACTTCTTACACGTCGATCGCTATTGGTGTCGAGCAAGAAATATCTTGGACTACATCATGTCTGCTACTGCAACCGAGCAAGGCTCTGGGTCTGGGTCTGGGTCTGGGTCGTCAGGGTCTGGGTCCGAGTCTGAATGGGAGGCCCTCTCCGTATGGAACCAGCATGCCCCCAGGGTCTACGTGTCGGTGGTGCTCTGCTTCCCACGTCACCACTCCTCGGCCGAGGAGACTTCGGAGCACCTCAAGTCGTCCCTCGGACGTCTTGCACAGCGGCGGCCGCTGTTCGCAGCCCGGCTCCGGGTCACCGAGGACGGCGTCGCGCAGTACCGATGCTCTGCCGGTAACGACATCCCGTTCACGTCGGGCTCGTTGGACCTCGTCTACAGCGTCGTCAGGGCGAATGGCTTCCCCCCGGCATGGTGGTTGGGCAACAGTTTGGCGGCCCCGGCATGCTCATCCACGACGCCATCCTCCCCGTGTCGACCGTACATGCTCACTTCTTACAGGGGGCCTCCTCCTCCAGGTCAATCTGCAGCACTCGCTCTGCGACGGCGACGCCATGCGCGTGTTCCTCGAGTGCTTCGCGGCCGAGACGCGGCGCGAGAAGATTGACCGCCCATCGTCGCAGAACTTTGGTCACACCGCCACCTCCTTTTCCTCCTCCTCCTCTTCCTCCTCGTCGTCGTCCTCGTCGTCATCGTCGTCATCATCGTCCTCCTCCTCCTCCTCCTCCTCCTCTTCCGCCACCTTGCGGCGGGCTCCCAGCAACCTCCCAGCCCTCATCCGCCACTGCCCCGAGTACACTGTGCTTCCAAAGAAGAACGGGCCCACGCAGCCCAACTACGCCGCCAACGCGACCCCCTGGACGTGATCCCCAAGACGGGCAAGATCTTTGCCTTTAAGAAGGACCGGATCCGCGAGCTCCAGGCGCTCATCTCGGCGCAGCCGGACCTGCCCACGGCCCCGTCAAAGTACATCACGCTCGCCGCCCTCACCTTTGCGCACGTGGTCAAGCATCGGCTGCGGGTCGAGGCCGACTTTTACCCCCGCGGCGAGGACCCGGGGACGGCGCTGCTCTGGAACTCGGTCAACTGGAAGTACCGCGCCTTCCAGCACCTGACCGAGTACTTTGGCAACGCGACGCTGCCGGCGGTGACGAGGGTGCCGCTGGAGGACCTGATGGCGGCCTCGGAGGACTCGTCGATGCTGGCGACGATTGTGCCGCTGGTGTCGGCCTGCATCAAGGTTATCGACCGCGAGTACGTCAACACGCGCCAGGCCGTCTTCGAGGCGAGCCCCGACCCGCGCCTGATCGGCGTCAACAACGACCCGAGGATGCAGAACTCGCTCGCCTTCAACACCTGGCGCTACTTTGGCGCCGACGTCGAGTGGCTGATCCCCGGCGTCCCCGTCGCCAAGCCGGACGCCGTCAGACGCGCCCTGGGCTCGTGGGGTCTGGGCAACGCCCTGATCCTGCCCGCGCAAATCACTTCAGAGTACCAGGAGCTGTTCCTCTGCCTGTCCCAGGCGACCATGGACGCCCTGTGTCAGGATAAGGAGTGGATAATGTGGGTTGACCATGTGGTGGGCTGAACCGGCCAAGCCAAGTTTCTTTTCTTTCCTTCCTCCTTGTTCATTGCTTTTCTTTCCTTTTTCTTCTTTGCCTTTCCTTTCCTTCCGTTTGGTCTTGGGTTCTTACGTTGGAATCAAAAAGGACGATGGGGGGATCATCCAACCCCATCACCATCTTCATCATGTCAGGGAAGAATAGACGGGCATCGACTGTCATTGACTGTCATCGACCGTCATCGTGCCGGTCGGGGTACCTTGTTAGAATGGGGAAACTTCACAGTACCATATACCCTGTGTCAGTCATCTGAATAGTGGCTGGTGAAAGAAAGCCGAAGCAAAACAGCACAACCCCAAATCACACACATAGTTTTGATGGGTGCGCCGCGGCGCCCGTCGCGGAAAACCGGGGGGGGAAGCCGACGGCAGAAACAGAAACAGAAAAGCTTGGGCGTGTCATGAACCGGGCGATGGAGCAGAGCCCGCGCAGTTGCGTACAAATGTACACCTGCCTACTGTGTAGGGAACTCGAGTTCCGATAGAGGACCGGCTTCCAGGGGGGGAGATGCCGACGATGCGCTGCGGTTCGTGGGAGGCGGGCAGGATGATAATGTACATGGTACGGACAGCTTGTGGTCGAGACCAGACAGAGGCGGGTTCAGGAATCTCTGTTATATGCCAGGATCCTGGGCACCCCGGCAGTTGGGGGGCTGTGGGCTGTGGGCTAATTACAGCGTTGTACGTAGTACTACGTACTTACTCCGTACGGAGTACACAGTAGTTAGTTAGTACGGTTCAAGTATCCGACGAGTCGCGACTCAGGAG
Organism: Arthrinium puccinioides; assembly: GCA_022414665.1. Taxonomy (NCBI): domain Eukaryota; kingdom Fungi; phylum Ascomycota; class Sordariomycetes; order Amphisphaeriales; family Apiosporaceae; genus Arthrinium; species Arthrinium puccinioides. The sequence continues at coordinate 4,359,058 of JAIUNF010000003.1, read as the reverse complement.
AAGGAACTTGCCGTAATCACTGAATCACGATTCGCCCACCCGTCACTATCGGCTGCCATCTTGGCGGATGGGGAACCTGTCTGTACCAGTAGCCAAGCTCACATGTCGAGGAGGTACACGATGGCAATACTTGGTCGTCCGCCCTCTCCAGAGATTGCCGTACAGTATACACAGTAAATAAGCCAGTCCCCAAGCAGAACCCGTCTTTGGCCACCCTGGAACCTAGAAAGGGGGCAGTGGAATATCGGGAGACTAAGTAGCCTTGGGCAAAGGGTAGAGTCACTATCAACGTCACCGAGAACACCCCTCGAGCAGGTGCCCTGCCCGTCAAAGATCTCAGTCTCAGATGCTCTTCCGTTGACCGAGTGGGAGACGGGATCATATCCTTCTACACACACACACACACACACACACACCCGCGCCGTCCCTCGACGCGACGAGCTGCCGTTATCCCATGTTTCGGGCGCACAGAAGCAACTGTCCGTGGCTCGGTCGAACCAAACATCACGGTCTCTTTGTTCGAGGATGATCGTGGCGGGCCTATCGGTGTTTGGCCCCGGCCCTGGCAGGATTTGTTGGTCGATTATTACAAGCACCGGACCTTCCATTAAACTGTACATGCCCGCCGTGCAGCTATCGGATCCACGCCGGCGTTATTACATGTACAATCATGAGGAGTGGAATGTTGTACAGGCAAGATAACAGCATCGTACATCATCTGGCACCGCTTGCCAGACCTTCGCTTACCCCCTAAGCAAGTTATTTCGTCCAAATCATACATTGTCCTCGGCCAAGCATCTGACGGCTTACGCGTCGATGAACTCCTTGACGCTCTTCAACCAAGCCTGGTACTCCCTCTGCTCCTTGAGGTCCATGTAGTCGGGCACAAAGACAGCGAGGGCCTGGGTGACACCGCGCTCCTCCAGGTAGCGCTCCATCAAGATCTGCAGGTCTTCGTCGAGGCTGCCAAAGGGAGGACCGGGGTACGTGTCCTGGGCAGTGTGGGCAACCTCGGCGTTCTCGCCATGCGCCAGCTTGGCGTCCTTGTAGTAGTAGAAATTCTCGACCATGATCTGGCCATCCTGAGCGACTGCCTCGATGTTGAGGGCGCCCTTGCCATCCTTCTCGACAATCACGTTCAGGCGGCAGGGGACGGGCGCATCACCATCTTCGCCGCCCAGGCCGTCCTCGGCATCGGCGGCGTTTTCGTTGTCGCGGTGGTCCACCTCCTCGTCAGCAAGAGCACTGTCCTCGTTGAACATGTCGGGTTCGTAGTTGGCGAGGTCCGAGATGGAGAAAGAAACGGTAATGCTACAGTATTCATGTCAGTTGAGACGGGCACACACGACGACGACGTTGGGCCGCAGAGAAATCGGGGGCTGTTCGCTTACGTCTCGTTGCCAAACTTGCGCGTCATGACGATGTCCTCCTTGCCGGGAGTGTCGACCAGCTTGAAGGGGCTGTTGTCCAAGAAGTCCTTGACACTGGCAGGGAATTGCTCGTCCTGCTTGATCTCCTTCTCGAACTCCATCTCGCTCTCCAGCTTGAGCGAAAGCTCCTCATCGACCTCGCTTGCCGGCGCTCTTCTAAACTGCGTCGTTGAGAAGGAAGACGTGAATTGTGATGATCGGAGGGGTGCCCATGTTGACTTGACCAGGGAGCTGGGCCGAGCGACTGTAGACTGTCTGAGGGCAGCAGAGCTGAGCCGGGACAGGGTGCGGGGCGCAGAGCGCGCGACGGTCCTCATGGACATCATGTTGAATGTGGTTCGGTGACACGGTTACTGATTGGCAAAAAGGGAAAAGGGCGAGGATGAGGATGAGGTCTGAATGAACCGTCGAGGAGGGTATCTCAAAATGTGAAGGATGAGATAACTAGAGAGAGCTCTTTCTTATTCAAGCTTCAGAAGTTTTTTGACGCTTGACGCCAGTTAGAGCGTAGCGCACGTGCACGGGCCGTTTCTGGACATACAAGTACTGTGCACAGGACTGCCATGTGGATGCAGCCGCCTTTCGTTTCTACCCAGTAGAAAGAAAACTTGGACCCGCATACAGACGAGACCCACCGAAGCGGACGCTAAAACGACCTCAAGCCTCGGGGTCCAATCCAAGCCCAACGGTCTTCAATAACCATCACCCAGAGCTGGACACCAACGAGGTTCGATCAGTCAGTCCATGATATCATTCATCGTTGAAGACCAGCTAGAGATGATCTGTCATCGTCGTTGCATGCACTCCATTTGCCCTGTGCACAGTATATATATATAAAATAGCTAGCCCCGACTACTCCGTACTAAGAAAGCAAATCGCCGCCACCTGCTTGCTTGACAAAGTTACAACTCATTGCCATCACACTTTTCTCTGGAGAGAGATATGCCGCCATTCAGACACAAGTCCAGTCCATGGTCCAAACGCAAGGTTATGCCATCTACGTCGGTATCAAATCATACGCCCTTGCAGCAGCGAATCTCTGGCCAGCCAGCATGCATGCATGCGCGTTGGTGTTTGGGCTCTGCTTTGTCCTCAAAAGAAACGTAGGGGCTGGACCACCTGACTTCGATAGGCGTGCTGATAAGTATCTTTGCATTTCCAACAGTGCTGGGGAGTGCCTTTCTTAAAGTTGCCTACTCTCCCGCAGCTGCCAAAGATGCCGCTGTGTCGTGCAAACGTGCATTGTCTCTCCGAGATGAGGACCGTGTCTTCATGCCTGCAATTGAAGCAGATTCTAGCGTGGGTGACGTACTTGCACATTCTGGAAGTCTAGTGTCAGCACCCCAGCCTTGACCACAGTATCGATAAATATACCTACTTGTTGGAGGCTGGGAGACGATCGATACGTTCCAGGATGTTCAGATATACAGATCGAATCTGGCAGAGATCGCCGTGAAATATCCATGATTAGATAGGGACCGCAGATGCTGTCGACTTTATATGTCTACAGGAATCTCGGCCTACAAATGCATGAGATCGACAGAACTCGTCCACCAGTGTCACAAGCATTGAGTGCATCGAGGGGGCAAGTATTTTCGGAGACCAATCGAAGCTCATGGTGAGCGAGGTCCTTAGCTGTTCCAACAGGCTCGCCAAACCACATGTCATCAAAATACCATCTTAGCTCTGTGCTAGCAACACTGCGCTGAGGATCTCGGTAGACACAAGCTTATCTGACACTGAGTCGATCCCTGGGTTCCAGCACTGGTGCACCGCGCACCTAGCCGTGTTTGCCTAGTGGGAGTCGAGAGAGGAGGTTCTTGTGAAATGTTGCACTCCATGTCGAGACCGCCAGTCACGGGATAAGCTTAAGTATGAGACGACGGGGAACGTCCGAGTGGTGTGGTGAGCCGGCAAGAAGCAGGACCACCGAATCTTGCGTTGAAATATAGGGATTTGGGTTCGATCCGTCAAGAAAACACCCTCAGGGCCGAGGCTATGCTGACGGCTCGTTGCTGATCTCAAGTAGATGACATGGCGTCCAAACGGAATCTCAACTCGACTGCAGCGGGTGCTTGACAGCTGCGTCAACGCCAGCGATTGGTTCGTTCCACCGCAGGCGAGGGGGCCTAACATGTACCCAAGAGAGTGTACAGACATTTAGTCGTGTTGGATGGCAGACGCGCCGAATCCAGTTCTCAAATCCATTCAATAGCCAGCAAAATGGGTAGAAGCAGAATTATCCTCACGGGACACGAAACCGCATTCACCGATGAGTGCTACCTAGCAGGTATGCCGCGGCCAGATCACGTTGTGTAATCCTCGAGGGCATCAAGATGTAGCGAGGATGCATATGGTAGCGGGGAACCGACGGTTGAGCCAACGTATGCCTGGGATGCAAGTAGCCGTCGCTCGCAAAAACTCGACGGAAGAAACCCCTGTCCTGTCTTAGAAAAGCCATGCGCCGAACGCAACACACCGAGCGCTTACAAATGGAGGAAGAAAGAGCAGCCGGCCAGCAATGCAAATCTCTTGCCTGACGTACATCTGGGTCATTGGAGCCGAGGTGCATGCGCCTCTCCGACAGCCTATGAGTGATCACCCTTTGGCGGGAAGCTGGAGGGTCGAACTTGCCCATCGAGTGATAACCTAACCCACTTCATTGTCGTCAGGTAGGACCACGATCCCTCCCACCGATCTAGAAGCACTGCATTCTCCTCCGTGGTGAGTTCCGGGAGCACTGCACGGATACTGTTAGAGAGTGCAGACGAAAAGTTGGGGTGGTGGCTGGAGAACGAACAGAATCCGGATTCATGCTCCTTCTGAAGAGTGGCGAATTTGACTCTCAGAAGGTCCTCTCTCGTGCTCGACGGGCGGCCAGGACGACGGGCCTTTTTCAGCTCACTGAGCTCTTCTTCATACTGATGCACGAAACTACGCCAGTGTCAGCGACAAAGCCTTGGGAAGCACAGGCAAACAGCAGCTCACGCTTTCACGAGATCTTGCGCCACGTTCTCGGCTAGAGGTTTATTTTCATTCTGTCTCACAGCCTCTTGAAAGTAAGTCACACGGTCGACTTCAACGTCAGTCAGCAAGGGTCTCTTCTGAAGGCCTGAACTGGATCCCACTGGTGGCACGGACGGTAAGGCCTGTCAAGCTTCTTTCTGGCGGCAGCGAGTTTTCTCAGTTTCTCGTCCCTCCCATGGGCTCCGTGGAGTCGCTTGGAGTCGCGGGAGTGTTCGTGGACGGCCGTGACCGGACCCTTTCTCTTCGCAATGGCCTTGCGCGCCTTTTCCAGCGTTGTCTTGGGGGGGCATCTTGGTGGACTTATACGATCAAGTCGTAGGGTTGATGAGTCTGGAAACCTTTCGCCGAGCAGCAGATCGAACTCTTTTCGTCAATACGGAGGCGAGGTAGTTATAGAGTAGATTTTGAAGATTTCTGGTGGGGTCGACCCTCTCAGTACTGGTAGTAAGAAGAAAGGTGGGTCGTGTGGAGACAGGACACCCTTGCTGCACGAGCCCTCCCCCACCCCACTGAGCCCGTTGCTGTGGTTCCCGCTTCTTACGCGCTTAGCCTCCAAATTGCATCCCTTTCCATTCGAGAAGTCGCGGTCGACGCGGTTGTTCATCTACCTGTCTTATCGATTAACCAGCGCGTCAGACCGGACCCCTTGAGCTGACACTTCAAGCGACCTCGCTGTAGCTAACTAACTAGCCCTCTGCAACCGGTCGTTTGGTACACGACTCCGTCCAATTGCTACAAGCCCGTCTGTCTGTATCGAATACCCGTGGCGATTGGTTTGTTGTTTCCTGGTGTGTTTACTTTGCGTTCCGGTCAAACCTCGTGCCATATCCGAGAAAGCTTCTGCACGCGTCGACACCTTGTACTCGAATCACACCTTGCTTCCACTTTCCTCAAGGATTCCCCTGCGAACGGAAAATCGTATACGAAGCGCCTCCATCCAGTCTGTATGGCATCTTGCAGGCTGTAGGCGTCTAGTCGGCTTCTTGGTGTTGCTGGCGCAGGTGTGGTTGGACCCCCTTTCCAGACTCCGAGATGGGTATCCAAGGTAGGACAAGTCTTGTTCTCGGCATGCTGGTAAAAGATCTGACGGGGGGGGAACAGGTCTTCTTCCGTTGTTGAAGTCGATTCAACGACCGACTGAGTTGAAGAAGTACGCCGGCGAGACCTTTGGGGTTGACGGCTACGGTTGGTTGCATCGCGGGGCTATTGCTTGCGCTATCGAACTTGCCCAAGGCAAGCCCACTCGCAAGTGAGTCGATGCCGGACCGCATCTACACTCATATGACTGACGCGCCACCTAGATATGTCAAATACGCCATGCAGCGGGTTCGAATGATGAAGCATTTTGGAGTCACCCCTTACTTGGTTTTCGACGGCGACTATCTACCGAGCAAGGCAGGCGAAGAAGCTTCACGAGCCAAACGGAGAGAGGAGGGCAAGGCATCTGGCTTGGCGCTCTTGAAGGCCGGGAAGCCTTCGCAGGCGCATCGTGAGCTTCAGAAGGCCATCGATGTGACGCCCGAGATGGCTCGGGCTTTCATTGAAGAGCTCAAACAGGCCAAAATCCCCTACATTGTGGCGCCATACGAAGCTGACGCCCAGCTGGTATATCTAGAGCGTCAAGGGGTAATCAGTGGCATTGTGACGGAAGACTCGGATCTCCTGGTGTTCGGTGCCAAGCGGCTCATCACCAAGCTGGATGCGTTTGGCGAATGCATTGAAGTCCACCGTCGTGACTTTGCGGCTTGTCGCGAAGTGTCACTTGTTGGTTGGACTGACGAGCAATTCCGCCATATGGCTATCCTCAGTGGATGCGACTACCTCGGGGCCATCAAATCCATGGGGCTGAAAACTGCCTATCGGATGATTCGCAAGCACAGGACCCCTGAGAGGGTTGTTCGAATGCTTCAATTTGACGGCAAACATCGCGTTCCGGCCGACTACCTCGAGCTGTTCCACCAAGCTGAACTGACCTTTCTCCATCAGCGCGTCTACTGTCCAGACGCGAAAGAAATGGTGTTCTTGACCCCTCCGCCTCCTGAGCTTGACGTGGATGCGATGCCCTTCATTGGAGCTTTCGTCGAACCCGAGATGGCTCGCAGGGTGGCTAGGGGTGATGTAAATCCCATGACCAAGGAGACCATCATCGTTCCACCATTGTCGCCTGATGCTCGGAAACGACGAGCTTCGTCGAATTTGGACCAACAACCTGAGCCCCTTCGACGTTCTGCCACCCAAGGAAGCACATCTCAGTCTCCGTCCCAAAAACCCATTGACTCATACTTCAATGGGGACAAACGCATCCCGCTGGGCAACATGGATCCCAACTGCTTTTCCATCGACTCCCAGAGAGTTGCGTTAGCGCAAGAAACTCAGCAGCCAATCGTGTTTCCTCTACCGCGTCCTTATATCGAGGATCAAGCCACCCCATCATCTAACTCGCGACCTTATATCTCCCACTCTCAGCCCCCCAGATCTCAAGTGCTCCGCCGTCGCACTGAGCCTATCTCCAACCTGCTCATCAACAGCGGCACATCATTAGGCTCTACCTCACGACGCCAAACGAGTGGCCCTTCCCTACCATTCGAGTCTAATGCGTCGGATTTCGCATCATCAATGCGGCCGCCTCCCAAGAAGGCTAGGCTTTGTGATGACTCCTTGCCAAACTCCACCCTGATCAAAGAGAAGAGCAAGTTCTTCCCTGTACAACCACAGGCAACAAGGTCGGTCGGAAGCAGCGACTCGTACATAATGTCTGATGAGGCCGTTGAGGATGCGATGAGGGCCTTGCCGGATGCGGATAGCTGGCATCAACCCAAGTCTGATAAGAAGATCGAGGTGTTCAAGGAGGAGCCAGATAACAAGGAATGTTATGTTTCTAAGGATGACGATAAAGACATGGAGGCCGCAGTGCCCTCAAAGTCTTCAGCTGCCCCAGCGGTGGCTTCGGCAACTCCCACCAGATCAGCAATCAGTCGCTTTGCTTTCTCTGCGAACCAGGCCAAGTCCAACATTTCGCAGCGCACCTCGTCGAGTGGGCGTACACCAGCCTCGTCCAGTTCATCGTCCTCTACACGGTCCACCCCGGCTTCTTCCATCTCGATCTTCACAGCCCCTTCTGCTAGCAAATCGACGCCCTCTACCCCTTTCATGACCCCTCTGCAGAGACTTGGCTCCCAGGCTCTCAATCGCAGCAGACAGCCCTCTACTCCAACTTTTGTAGCGCCGCGACCTCTGAAAAGGAGCAGCCTTGGTCGGGTCAGTCTCAACAATGTGTCCGTCAACCCCTCGTTTGTTCCACTGCCCCCAGTGGATCTACGAGAGGTCGAGTCATTGCACAGAGCTACTGGTAGCGAGGATATGATCGCTCCCGATAGTGACGGGGAAGATGTTGGTGACGGCTTCGAAGAAAAGGAAAACCCGGTCAATGGCAGGAGCAAGTTTGCCAGAAGGAGCATCGACTTGTCTCGATTCATGTACAATTGAGGACACTGTCTCCGGTGGTTGACGGATGTCGATGTCCTACATTTTACAGATACAGTTCTTGACGTTTGGGTCTCTGGCGGCGTCCACAGAGTATGCAGGGCTTGGGAGTAAAGCGGCAGCTGGAATGGGATCGTTGAATTAATAAGAAGATGCCAACTTTGGGTTGCGCAAAGTGCATCGTCATGTGTAGGAAAATTACATCCAGTGGTTGGAGTCCAGAAGCAGGCAATCAGAGGGCTCTTGATATCTCAGGCTCTTTGCCATTCATGCTCCTAAGTGTCTCGGGTGTTTCGAGGTTAACGCTCGGCTACATGTCTATAACGCCCCATATTATTCTTGGATATACGTTCAAGTGTTGGTGTAGTGTGCATCAAATAAGAGGATTGCCCCGAGCATCCAAGCACCGGCGGCATCTGAACCATGTGCGGCCCACGGCCAACGAAACGGTACCGGTATCGAGACCCCCCTCGCTACGTTTTCCAGACGTACCGTCAGACCGAATCTTTCCACTTCCAGACGCTCCACTCGTGTAAAGGCTCATCGTCTAAACCCTCAAAGTCGGCATACTCCTGCCCCTCCTGCACGGCGATCAATCCGCGCTCCTCCATGAGCCGCCAGAACTCACGCATGGGCTCGAGATAACATACGCGCTGAGGCCAGCACACTATGGCACGCGCCTCGGGCGTCCGCGAGAGACATGTCACAATGGTCCCGCTCAGCATATCCGGATGGTCCTCGGTATACATGGTGTCGGCGGCCATGACAATGGGGAACTTGGTCTTGTTGTCGTTTTGTGTGATGTTGATGGTGGTATGGGGAGGCTTGGAGGGCTTGGAGGGCGGCGATGAAGGGTCGTGGACGTAGATGACCGAGGGCGCATTCCAGTCGAGCGTGCCACACCCGGCACCTGCGCCGTGGCTCTTCAAGGCCTCGATATTGGCCTCGATATTGGCCTGAAGGCCCGGCACGATCTCGGGCAGCTCCGTCAAGAGCACGCGGGACTTCCAGAGGCAAGCGGCGCTGAGACCCGTGAGGCCGGTCCCGGCACCAAGCTCGAGGATGCGGTACCCGTGGCTCGGAACCTCAATGTCCCCATCGAACGGGACTTGCAGCTTATGCAAGGTGTTGGAGATGACTACCGAGGACGACCACGTCGTCAGGGTCAGATTCTCGGCTCGGCAAGCGGCCTCGACAATGGTGAGTGGAATCTGGGACGAGGGGCCGTCTGAGATGAGATAGGTGGACCGCTTGATCGGGGTCTCAACCGGCTCCGTTGACATGTTGGGCTAAATTATGTGTGGTGTGAACCAAGCGAGGGGGTGTAAGACTGTAAGTTTTGTGTCGGGTGCAGTCTTTCTTTACAGGGGGGTAGGGTTAAGTGAGTTAACGTTACGGAGTACAGGCTGCATAAATTCTGCATGAATTTGGCGCCAGTGGGCAGTTGAACTTTGCAGCCAATTAACTGGGGGGGGCTTTGTATCCATCCGTACTCTTTGCTGAGTTTGCTCCATTCCCCGGATTTCCAACTCTCTGCCCCTAGACCCGTGAAACGAATTGCATCTACAAGTCTATCCAAGCCACGGACGAGTTTTGACGTTCTTGACACTTGGGTTCGGAAGGACGAAGTGGCATGATCGGTAACCAAAATTCTCACCTTCTCGAAAGGGTTCCCTCCGGCAACTATTCCCTTTTACGATACGAGCCTTGGCAATTGTTGGGATTCGTTCGATCCACGGAATTGCGGAAGGGAACCAAAACAAGCCAAGTCGATTGGAGGCGCCTCAAAGCTTGCCTAAACCTCTGTCGACACCGGCCCTTTACTACGTATTTGGGTTGACTTGTCCCTTGGGCTACCGACTGCCGGTTTTATCGCCGGCCTGCAGCTGCGCAACCAACGGCTTCTAGAATGCCGGAATGGATGAATTGGTACGGTCGACCATCAACCGTCAAAGTGGTGAGCCTAGATGGCGACTTCGTCCAGAGAGCACAACTAACTAGGCGCTGGCTGGCCGGGGGTGGTCGATCTTACTCCAATGAGTGACGCTATTAGCCTGTATGGTACTCTTCCTCGGCGTGGTCACCGGCAGCGCGGCGGCGGCACAGTCAACTCGTATACACTCGTGGCCTTCTTGACACCCCTTCTGGCTAACACCAATCGTCCTTGGAAGCAGCCAACACTCTGATCCAGCTATGCTGTCAGCATATAAACTTGAGCCGACATTTGAGAGTCTAGTATGTCTTCGGTTGATTCTTGCGATCAGGTTTTGCACACATAATACGGTTCTGTCGGGTTTGAGAAAGGTTGCTGGAATGCCCGAAGGTCTGTGAGGGAAATTGACCAGATACCACCACAACTCCCTATTGACCGATTGATCGCCAAGTCGCCTCTAACTAGACAGACATGATGGCATTGCGGCACAAGGAAGCGCTCACTTTGCCCAGCCAGCTTGGCGAGCCACTCCCGAAAGCTTCTACGGTATGAAAAGTTGTCTCGCAGAGTTGGCAGCGGGTGTGGCCCCTCTTAGCTCTTGGCAGAACGATCTTGTTTCGTTTCAACAATGCCTACCCACCTGCCCGGCAAGTTTCTCGACTGCACTTACGGTAGAATGGGGTGCCCGGATGGGACACCGGCTGACGGCCCGCCGCTCAATTTACCCAGCCACTTGTAGCCAATGGTTGGCATTCATGACATGTATCCCGGTGTTACTCACGGGGAGAAGTAAGAAGTAAGAGATGCCATGAAATGCCGAGCATACATGCCATGCTCGACTACTGGCTAGTCAGCTGGACGTGAGGTTCATGTGAGGTTCTTCTAGGTGAAGCGCTGGCTGGCCCAGGACTATGGCTTGTAGATCCGGACCGGGGCTCTTGTACATATTAGACACGATCGCTCCTTGCGCTCCCTGCGCTCGCATACTTCTCACCCCTTACCACACCACTTTCTCTTACCAGTTGATAGCCTATCCGATACCGTACACGATATACGAACAGCGTGAGCAATGGCCATCCTTAACAAGGGCTCTGGGGGCGACCCAGTGGTCTCGCGTCTAGTAAGCGAGGACAAGACGCCATGGTACAAGAAACCAAATCTACGCATGCTCTATCTATGGCTTTTCCTTTGCTGTATGGGCGTAGAGATGACGTCGGGTTTCGATTCCCAACTTATCAATACTCTGCAGTTCTCGGGCCCGTTCAATACGTGTATGTTGTAACTGTCATGTTACTTCCACCGATCACCTACTAATACAAACTAGACTTTGGCCAGGGATACAAGGACGACAAGAAGGTCGACGCAATCCACCCTGAGATTTTGGGCTTCATCAACGCGTGCTACCAACTGGGTTCCATTCTTGCCGTTCCAGTTGCCCCGTGGCTCAGTCAGGCCTATGGTAGGCGATGGTCTATCCTGATCGGCTCAGCCATTCAAGCTGTCGGTGCAATTCTGCAAGCCTTCTCCCAGCACGGTATGCTACCAAAATGACACTATATTTTCAACACCGGCTTACCCGTCACTGCAGTTGCCATGTATATCATTGCTCGCATGCTTTTGGGCTTTGGCATCCTTTTCTGTATCATCTCCGGCTCGTCCCTCATCGGAGAGCTCGGCCATCCTAAAGAGCGAGCGACCCTGACGTCCTTCTTCAATGCCTCTTACTTTGTGGGTGCCATTGTCGCCGCGGCTATTGCAGTCAAGACAGTCGATATCCCGGGCGATTGGAGCTGGAGGCTCCCCTCGCTGCTGCAGATCTGTCCCTCGCTGCTGCAGATTGTGACCGTCTTGTGAGTCCATGTACTGCGAGTGCCAACCTACAGAGGCTGACAGAGGCATAGCCTTCTTCCAGAAAGCCCACGTTACCTTGTCAGTAAGGACAAAGACGAAGAAGCGATTGCAATCCTCACCAAGTACCATGCGGAAGGTGATGCGAGTTCCCTGCTGGTACAGGCAGAGATGGCCCAGATCAAGTCGACCATTCAGCTTGAGATGGAGACTTCGAAGATGTCTTGGGTCTCAGTATTCAAGACCGCCGGTCTACGACGCCGCGTGTTCCTTTCCGTGTTCATCGGGATATTCACTCAAATGTCCGGAAACACTCTGATGTCTTACTACTCCAACACCCTTTTCGGCATGATGAACTTCACTACAGCTTACGCCAAGTCAAGGATCAACATCGCTAATCAATGCTGGAGCTTGTTTACTGCTAGCCTTATTGCTGTCTATGTCACACGATTCGCGCGCAGGAAGATGTTTCTGTTGTCGGCAAGCACCATGCTTCTCGCCCTTCTAGCCATCACCGTAGCCATGGAAAAGCTGGTAGAGGCGAAAGACGCCAATACTGTTAATTGGCCGGCTTCCTACGCTGCGCTTTTCTTCTACTTCGCCTACTCGCCCACCTACAACATTGGAAACAACTCTTTGACCTACAGTGAGTCAGTCCTCTTGCGTCCCCATGCTGGGGGTGTAAGTGGCCCAGAGAAAAAACTAACGAGTACTCGCTAGCTTACCTGGTCGAGTTATGGCCTTACTCTCACCGATCTCGTGGTATCGGTATCGAGCAGATTTTTGCGAAGCTTGGCGGCTTCTTCTCGATCTACGTGAACCCCCTTGCTCTCGCGGCCATCAGCTGGAAGTATTTCATAGCTTACACCGTCTTCCTCGGGTTCGAATTTGTCTTCATCTACCTGTTCTACCCCGAGACGTACGGCAGAACTCTGGAAGAGCTTGCTTTCTGTAAGTGCTGCAAGACACCCCTCGTGGCATTGTCCGGTACTAATACGATCGTTCTGTAGTGTTTGAGCCCGAGGAGTATGCCACCAGAACAACCGAGGCTGTCGAGAGACAGCTTCACCATGACGAGAAGCGAACGCCAAGCATGGAGCTGTGAAGTATTCAAAGGTGACTGTGCGATCCCCGGGCCTCCTGTCCTGTTGGGGTACCGACCGGATGGGATGGGTGTTTAGATGTGAAACAGTGGTGGCTTCTTGTACGTTGTAGGAAAACGGATTCACGGTTCACCCTGACCCGGGGTACCGATATTCCAACCATTCCATAGCTGAGTACTTATATCAGACCGAATTGAGTACCTTGATCAGCTACGTAAATCACACCTGCGTGAAGTCTACTTGATGTTCGAGAGGCGGATTCGTGCAGGAAACCGACAGCCGTTAAAATGCGACTTGCTTGTCTAGGCAGATGGAGACTATGAAAGGGGCTTCCGGCTTTTACGAGTATTTCTTGGCAAGAGTTCCTATCCGTACACGGTACACGATGAAGTTAGGCTTCACGGACCTCTATAAATATCACCTGCTTCTAAGACTCGTAAGCTCTGTTTCTGGCACCGAGAAGCTTATAGATAACGGGCTGCGAAAAGTATATCATGTTGTCGGGCATACGAAGTAGTAAAGTACTGGGCCTCGGGCTCTAAATCGTGAAAGTAGCTGCATAGCCTGCATAGCCTGCATAGCCTGCATGCTAGACGCTATCATTTGGTAATAGCGTGGTTATGAAAGTATTGTGCCTCCGCCAAGCCAAAGTCACCTGAAACCAAGCAACTCGTTAGCGAGGGGTTTTGAATGGTATGTACTGTGTATGGTAACTATGGTACGGTACGGTATGGTAACGTGACGTTATGCCTCTAACGAGTACGGGCGATAAGCCAGTCTGACTTTGGTAGCAAACAGGACGGCCTGCCTGCCTGGATGCTCATTGCTGGAGCCTGGATGCACGGGAAACGCACGCCTGTTACCCGCAAAGATTCGGGCATATCCGTAAGCTCTGTATCCGTACTCCGTACTCCGTATGCAACAAGCGAAGGTTTTGACAGCAAACGACCAGGGGATGTCAAAGTGTAACTATCCCTTCGGTTGTTAGTTAGTGGCAGCACCCGGCAGGGGCTTGCTGCTATTGTTGGCGCGAGCAACAAGCAAGATCCACGTTGCCCCCCTACCTGCACAGAACTTAGAACTGGCGTGTTGAGTCGGACTCGCCTCGCCTGGACACATCCGTTTCATCCCATCCCCTGTCTATTCCTCTCACCTGGCAGTTTTGCTCGCCGCCACCGCCTGACGCTTCTTGTTGTTTGTTGCTCTCACAGCATGAACTGGAACTACAGTTGCACTGCATCTCGCGCATCGGCTCGTCCGTCTCCCTGCCAAGCTCTGACCCAATCAAATGCAAGTAAACCGTAGAACGATGGAAGGGAAACCGGGGGGGGGGTCGGTTCGACACGGTCCAGGGACCACTTTGCCCATTGCAGCAGCCTAACTGATAAGTTACAACAGCAGGCAGTAAAGTTGGGTAACTAGCTAGTTAACTAACTAGTTAGTTGGTTGGTTACCTAACTTATTATTATGCCGTTTACATCCGGTGACGCATCTCATCTGCACCACCCCCATCCGTCCATTGCCTGCAATCGTTGCCTCTGTTTCGCCTGCCCGCCCACACCAACCATATCACACGCATCTCCATCCCGGCGTGACTCGACATCGAGACTTTCTCGCTTGCCAGTTGCCTCCGATCCCTTTCTCTTTTATCCCATCCACGTTGACTGTCCCCTCACTACATTTGCTCGTCGCACGCAGACGGGCAATCGGTGATAGACAGCCACACCCCACCCCCGCCGTCAAGATTCCTCCCACTACGAGGAAGCGGAAGGCCGCCGAGGCGAAGATAACAGACTCGACGTCGCCCGCAACAACCCCAGCCCCGAACAAGCGCGTCGCACCCGCAACGCGGAAACAGAGGCCAGAGCCGGCGCCGCCCACGCCCGTCACCGGTATGGATTCGGACGAGGACTTTGTATCCACTGTCAGCAGTGAGGACGATGTGATGCTCGACTCGGAGAATGAGGACCTGTCGGGAGCCGACGATGGTATGCCACTCCTCGCCCTTGCCTTGCACTACCTACCGAGCAACTGTTAACCGCCCGACTACAGACTTTGAAGCCTTTGACGACGAGCCCGACGACGACGAGCCCGACTTGGGACCGATGCAAAGCGACAAGAAGAAAGTGGCCTACGATGTCAGCTACCAAGTCTTCGCCCCCGCCGACATACAAAAGCAGCAGGACGACATGATGGACGAGGTCAACATGATCTTGGAGATGCGAAAAGAAGACGCCGCCATCCTCCTCCGCCACTTCCGCTGGAACAAGGAACGCTTGATGGAGGACTACATGGACAAGCCGAGCAAAGTGCTAGATGCCGCCGGATTAAGCTCCCGTGCTGGTATCGCCCCGTCCCTCGAGGTCATCCCTGGCTTCATGTGTGACATCTGCTGTGACGACGACGAGGGCATCGAGAGCTTCGCCATGAAGTGCGGACACCGTTACTGCGTCAACTGCTATCGGCAGTACCTGACGCAGAAGATCCGCGAGGAAGGCGAGGCTGCCCGCATCCAGTGTCCTGCCGAGGGTTGCTCCAGGATTATGGATGCTCGCTCCCTGGACTTGCTGGTCACTGTCGATCTGACCGGGCGGTATCAGGAGCTGCTCAACCGCACATACGTCGAGGATAAGGATACCCTCAAGTGGTGTCCGGCTCCCGACTGCGAGAACGCCGTCGAGTGCGGCATCAAGAAGAAGGACCTTGATAAAGTCGTCCCAACTGTAGCCTGTGCCTGCGGCTACCGGTTCTGCTTTGGTTGTATACTGAGCGACCACCAGCCGGCACCATGCGAACTGGTCAAGCGTTGGATGAAGAAGTGTGCCGACGACAGCGAAACGGCCAACTGGATCTCGGCCAACACCAAGGAGTGCCCCAAGTGCAACTCCACTATTGAGAAGAATGGTGGCTGCAACCACATGACGTGCCGCAAGTGCAAACACGAATTTTGCTGGATGTGCATGGGGCTGTGGTCGGAACATGGCACTAGCTGGTACAACTGCAACCGCTTCGAGGAGAAGAGCGGCACAGACGCCAGGGATGCGCAGACTAAGTCTCGTGTGTCTCTGGAGCGCTATCTGCATTACTACAACCGATATGCCAACCACGAGCAGTCGGCGCGCCTGGAAAAGGACATGTACACCAAGACGGAGAAGAAGATGGTACAGCTGCAATCTGCTTCGGGCATGTCCTGGATCGAGGTGCAATATCTCAACTCGGCATCCCAAGCGTTGCAAACCTGCCGCCAGACGCTTAAGTGGACGTACGCCTTTGCTTTCTACCTTGCCAGGAACAACCTGACCGAGATATTCGAGGACAACCAGAAAGATCTGGAAATGGCCGTCGAGAACTTGTCCGAAATGTTTGAGAAGCCCATCGCCGAACTATCCGATTCAAAGCTAAAGGTCGACATGATGGACAAGACTTCTTACTGTAACAAACGCAGAGTCATCCTCTTGAAAGACACGGCGGAAAACCTTGCGAATGGTGCGTTCAAGACAACCCTCTGTTACCCTAACGCTTGCTGATATTACTGTGCACATAGGTCGGTGGACCTTCAACGTCGATCTAAAGGGACGCAATTAGAATGTGGTTCGTCCAGACAACCACGTTTTGATCCTCTACGACTATAGATACTGGACACATCAGTATTATTCTCGTACCGGTAGTCTCGCCGGAGCGAATGGGATCTTGCTCGTCCTAGGCCGAAAACTACACCCAAGTCCAGCCCCGTCTTTGCCCGTCACAACGGCGGTCGCCAACTTGATGTGACCGGCAGAGAGTGGGATGTGTATCAACATTTTATGCCGCACGCAGGGTTGTGACCGAATACGGCATGCCACGCTCCTACTGCAGTGTGCGGCATCGGCATAAGCATGGGCACTTTGACAGGTTATGGGCGAACAGGTTTGTCCTCGGAAATGACGGCGTCGAGGCGTTGACGACGTATTAGGTATTACGCTGGACTCATTTTAACGATCAATTACGGTAGCGCTCTGGTTTATAGCCTCATTCACAAGGAAGCGATTTGGGTTGGTCCCATTGACTGTGGTATAAATAGTGACTAGAATGTACACAAGCGTGGATCTTGATGGCTGTGTCTTTCACTCGGACTCGTCCTCTTCTCCCAATTCTTCATGCGCACGACGCTTTAACCCAAGACCTTGTCTGCCATGGAGACTGCATCTCACTATTAGTGTCGTGTACCAAAGTATAAGTGCAAAAGGGGCGATGCCTACCGGTCGTTCCAGTGTTGTCGGGTTCCACGTGTGCTGACTTGACCTTGCCGTCCTCAACGACGAGCGCGTACCGCTTGCTCCGGGTGTGGCCGAAGATGGCGGGTGCGTCGAAGCCAACATCCAGAAGACGGGTGAACTCGCCCGTGGGGTCGCCCAGAAAGCGAACGCCAGACTCCTTTACCGGGTCCAGCTGGTCCTGCCACGCCTTCATGCTGTGGAACGGGTGTTAGTGGTGTTTCTCTGCATGGCCCAATGCCTGCCTGTGCAATTGAGAGCATGCTGAGGAGTGGTAGTACTAGAGGACATCGTGGCGAGGTTGAAGCGTGATCGACACGACTCGGCCTCAAACGCTTCAGCCTTACCAAACACGCCGTTCTCGTCATCCAGTCGACCTGCTACATAGCCAAGACGCCCTCGGTTATTTATGTCCATACAGGAGACACTTACACAAAAGCATCATTCACACTAACAACCACGACCTTGCCGCCCGACGCCAGAATCTTCTTGACCTCGGGGTGGCTCATGTAGCCCGGCACGTGGCTCTGGCTGCAGGCGGGCGAGAAGGCGGCAGGGACGCCGATGACTAGTCCCTTGGTGCTCTTGAACTCCTCGCCCAGGTTGACCAGATTTCCCGGGGACCCTTCGCAGAGGACCTGGCGGTCGGGCAGCATGTCGCCGGCCTTGACGAAGGCGCGCGACGTGGCGTGGAAGCTGCGGGAGGCGACGGGGACGCTGCTGCTGGCGAGGGGACGCGCTGCTGCTGCTGCGCGAGCGATGGGGCGGAGGACGCGGAAGGCCATGTTGATTGGAAGGGGGGGGTTTAATCGAGGTGGTAATGGGGATGGGGATGGGGATTGGGGTTACCTGTCAGAGATGAATTGGTGAAGAGACGGGGTCAATGTGGTAGTGTCTTTGATGATTGCTGCCGAAGCTCGAGATGTACTGTGTAACTAACTCGGAGCTCAGCTCAAAGTCAATTGTTGTTGAATGATGAGCTCCGAGGATGACGACATGTCTGAATTACGGGCACTGTGGAAACATGGCAATCTCTGGCGTATGATACCGTGCTAGCGACAGACTCAACACACTGTGTCACTGTGGGCCGGTCCACCCCTCACATCTATCGAAGATCTTTGCGAGCCGTGAACGATAAAGCATGAACACCTTGGCTTCTACATGTACCAACTACGCTACCTTTAACATATTGCTTCAACTTGGTCAATCGTTTGGCCACTTGTTCTGGAATCGCTTCGTCTCGATTCGTAACGGTAGTATTTGCAACAAGCGGTGCACGGGAAGCCCGACGTACCGATCAGGAAGCTGGACGATTCTGGTCAGTGGTACCTACTACCGGTAGGCGGTAGCCATTGTGACACTTTGGATCTTGCTCCAGCACTTCGATTACCACTGATCTGGTGCTCTTCCGGGCCGCTGCTCTTGAGGCATGTCATACGGTTGAGTGTGCGGGTTGTATCCTCATTTTTGAGCACGATGTTGCGCCCGAGGATCTGGGACTCGGTACCAGTGAACGCTCGTCAACTACCTGCCTACGCTGGCTCAGCAGAAACAGAAACATGATCTAGTCGAGGAGAGGAAGTAGTTAGGCTATTCGGCTTGGTGGTAAGACTGTTGTCCTTGGAGAGTTGACGAGGACATGAATAAAGGCATCACGCTGGTCTCACTATTCACCTGTGGAAACCTTCATCCAAGTATCGCATTCACTGAGCTCTATTTTGACAGAACTTCCTCGTTCGATCAGCCCGGCGTCGATACTCTGACCTGCCACCTGCAGCTCCTGGTGCCTGCGATGCTTCCTCTGTGCTTTCGTCGACTCCACCACCACCATCAATCTCAAGATGTCACGCAGACTTGCAAGCGTTCGAAGAATCTCAGGCTTCCAATCTATCCACTGCACAAAATGTTGCTGGCAGACATGGACGGATGGACAAGTGCCGTCAAATCAATGACCTGGTGTTGTACTTTGAGATCGACTCGTTCCTACCGGCGTCCGATCCTCGTTTCGCAACTCTTGCCAACATTACTACTTATAAGGGCCAGAAAGGCTTCCATGTCAAGTCCATCATGGTGCAGGGCAATGTCTCTTAAGGACTCATTATGCCTCTGACCGACGTCCCCGAGATCGCCTGTAGGACTGCCACGTTCTGGTTCATGGTTACTTCAGACTTCACGACATCGCAGAGAATCATGCTGATCTCTTGCGACGCGCCGAGGGTATTGGTATGGTGGGCAAGCCTCGTGAGGGTCTGGTCTACAAAAGCTTCAAGGTAATCTCTAGTGCCTCACTGGTTATCGAGTGGCCGGGTGCATGTAATCTGCTAGCTCCGTCGTGGAATCTGTGTTCCTGATAGACTACGCATATGGTAGGCCAAGTGCACGCCGCCGGCCGTTTCCAAGGCAGAGTCTAAAAGAAGAGCCAGAGGGAGCCGGAGGGTGTGGGAGCGCAACACGGTGGTAGGGTAGGTGGTTACGCGAGGACCGAGACGGGCTGGGAGGCACCCTGCGTTCGCGCCCAAGGTAAGTATAACTACCGAGTACCTGCTTCCTCCTCCCAGGTGAGCGAGTGCCGAAAGGAGCTGGCCGCGTGACCCGCGTCTCTCTTGCGAACCAAAGTCGCGCAGAGAAGCTCCTTACAAAGTATCCAACAACCTCGTCACCTCGTGTGACCGGGCGGCTCCTTCTCTTGCTTCCGTGGGAAAGAGAAGAGCCGAACGCAAGGTCAGATCGCAGATCTGCATAGTTAGTACGGATAGGGAAGGACTCAGTCGCTCAGGGGTTGATCGGCAACTTACATTTGCCAAGGCGACCGGACGGAACGATCCCCGGTGTTATTAGACGGAACCTGCAGGTCCAAATCTCCCATATGGCCGCCAGCGTCTTGCAACGCGAGATGCCGTCACTAAGGGGGTGCTATTCCACTTTCAACGGTCAGCGAGCGTCATGCTTCGCCTAAACCGATCGACGCGGGCAAGCATTACCACACTATGATTCCTCCTTGCCTCATCATAGGGCCTGCCAAGTGAGGCAAGTGAGGCACGCAGGCACGCAGGCACGCGCACACGCACACACGAGTATTGTCGTTGTTACCTTGGCTACGGATGAATCATGAGCTACCGGTACCGTATATAGTACCGGTACCGATAGCCATCTCTTGCTTCTTATACTTCACCCGCTTTTCATTCAACCCTCGTCTCGTCATTCCATCTCATCATTCCTCCTTATCATTCCATCTCATACTTCCTTTCATTGCCTCTACGGCTCTACATTCTACCTGCGCAACACCAAACTCGCAACTATGAGGTACGAATCCGTCTTGGCTGCCATCACCGCCGTGTTTGCGGCTTCCGTCGCCGCGGTGCCGCAGCAGGCTGGCCGTCAGCCACGCGCACCGGGAGTTGCGAACCCAGTCGACCGAACCACCAGATCCGGACCCAAGGGCCGGATCGTCGACAACAACAGCACGAACGTCTTCAAGATGAAGTCGCTTCTGGCCGAGACCCACGTCGCTGTCAAGTCGACCGTGCCGGGAGTCTGGAACGTCTGTCTCGAGGTATGCTTGCACTGTGATCAAGATCCGCCACCCTGCAACCCGGCACTGTGCAAATTGGCTGACCTGTCCCCTTCTAGCCTGTTCGTGCACACGTGGCCGATTGTGAGGCCGTCATCGACGACATCCGTCAGAGAAATGAAACCATCGGCGTCCCCCGAACAAGTGCAGTGCCTGGTGGAAGGGCAACTGCATGGCCAAGGTGTGCGCCAAGGACGGCCTTCTGCTCCAGGACTCGGTGTACATCGCCAACACCATGAACAGCACGGTCCTGACCTGCACCTCCCAGGGAGAGGAGGGTCTTGCCTCGGACTGTAGCAGAGTGTACGATCAGTGCGGATCTTGGCGGTACTGGATGCAGGACTACAACGGCGAGTATGATGATCTGGAGTAAGGGACAGGGCTGCACTTGTGAAGTCTCAGGTATGGGTTTATTGGGTTCCGCGGGTTACTCATGCCCCCCCAAGATGCTCAGATAAGTAATTTGAATGCTTACTGCACGACTAGCCTTGTTCGGATTGACCGTCTATGGCAGAACCGCTAAGTGAGGCGGTAGATGTCGAGCTGTGGTTGTCTTCTAGGTCTCTACATATGCTACAACATGCACAAAGGAAACTGTGCATGGCGGCATCTGATCCGGCACTTGCGAAGTATGGAGTATCATCAAGACCAAGAAAACTGTGTTGCAAGTTGCAACCCTGCGCGGGCGACGATTCGAGGTTGCTGTCATTGGAAGTATGCAGGGATAGCGGCACCCAGAACCAGGGTGGGTGTGCAAACATTATAGTGTTTGCCACTGGTTGGCCAGTTAAACACGATCTGCCCGGGAGTGGGTTGCGAACGGGTCGCGTACTTCGTACATTAACTGCGGAGAAGCAAGCCACTTGCTTACTGTGTATTAGGTAACTTACGGATCCTTCCATGTCGGATCATGGTTGTACGTAGTAGCCGAGCGGTAGTAATACATACTAGCAGCCCGGCATGCGCGTAGTTTTAGTATGTACGAGGGAGGATGAGGAAACAGCATCCTTCTCCATATTATTACATAACCACGTTACTAGGTTACGGTATGGAGGTTTTCATCAATACATTATATAGCTGGCATACGAAGTAGCTACGCGGCTTGGTTTGTTAACGTAGTAGTCGTGACTGTTGTCTAGTCTGCTCTTTCCGTATAACGTTAAGAGTCTTGATTACTACATTTTGTGTACTCCGTATACCTGGTTAGTTGGACTATTGACTACGGAGGTAGTAGCTAGTAATAGTATAACATCTCGTATCCATGTCAGGTATACTTGCAGGTTATCTTATCCAATCTCCTCTATTGCATTCTCATTCGACCTTTTGTTCCATAGAAATCAGCTTTAAATATAAAAGAACTCACAGCCGGCCTTGATCGAAAAGAAATGAAGATAATATATTTCACTTTCAAATAAACATATAGTTACAATAAATTAGGTTTACAATTTTTCAGAATCACCCAATGCCGACCGGAATTCGGGTCCCCCGAGTTTTCTACCTGGATGGTGAACAACTATACCAAGAGGTCGAGCTGTTCCAAAGTAACTACTGCAGAACAGTTCGGTTGGCACTGAGCGATAGACGGGTCCGTACCAGGACGCGCGAAAGTATTTGTTCAGCATGCTGGATGGACCCCTGTAATAAACCACGACGACAGGGTTTTGCTTTAACTAGTCATTTGGCACGATGGTCTGATTGATGGATTGGTTGATGGATTGGTTGATGGATTGTTGGCCGGCTGATGCGCGATGCAAACCCACGCACCGCAACGCAACGCAACGCCGCACCACGTGCTTCCTTCACATTGGCTACGGGGAGATCAAAGATGGTGTGCTCTGCATGTGCACAGCGTGTCGGCGTGGCGAAGTATACGATGCAACCATGTAACTAACTAGGTAGATAACTTAACTACCGGTAGATGGAATGAGATTGGACGTGATCCCGAGATCTGAAACCCCCCACAGCCCCTTGGAGAGGACAGGGGTAGGTAGGGGTAAAAGCCTATACTTAGAATCTAGATATAGCTATGGTTGTTCTTATTTTCCACCAACCCATGTCCAACGTGGCTATACACTCGAGCAGGGACTCGCACGACTGTACGAGATGCCGGTCATGCTCTGCCGACTGAAGCCCATAAAGCACACAATGATCCCCCAAGTTCAAGCCAGCCGTTCTCCATCTTCTGCATCTCCGCATCCGTCCGCCGTCGATTTCGAAGTTCCTCATCCATAATGTATAGCCTCACGCTCATCGCCGCGCTCTCGCTGGTGGCCTCGGCCTACCCCGAGGTTCACGAGCCCCATGCCCGCGCCGTGGTCGAGTCCCGGGCCACGACCGTCGTCATCCCGGGAACGTCGTTCAGCACGTTCGACACCTACTGGGGCTACAACTACCCGTGGGGCACCGATCACAACGGCGGGGCGCGCATGTCCAAGGACCAGGTCTCGATCGCGGATGGCATCATGACGCTGACGGCCAGCCCGGCGACGGGGCAGCCCCCGGCGACCAACGGCGGCGTGCAGTACCCGGTCAACTACCTGTCCGGCACCGTGTACGCCAAGCAGGAGTTCACGGTCAAGGCGGGCGGCGGCGGCTACGACTTCAGCGGCGACTTCATCGCGCCCACGGCCAAGGGCACGTGGCCCGCCTTCTGGCTGACGGCCTCGGTGGGCTGGCCGCCAGAGCTCGACATGGCCGAGTGGAAGGGCACCGGCAAGATCTCCTTCAACACCTTCAACACGAGCAGCCAGGTCACCGCCCACGACATCACCTACGACAACCCCACGAGCTGGCACACCGTCAGGGCCCAGCTCCGGCCGGCGTCGGCGACCGACATCTCGGTCAAGTTCTTCATCGACGACGTCGAGATCACGACGCAGTATGGCAAGGGCTATATCGGCAAGGCCATGAAACTAGTAAGTCAACACACTCCCGCGCGTCGCCAGGTAGAAATGGGGTGCTGACAGTTGCCCCCCCCCTCAGATCATTGACTTGCAGATGGAAGGGTCTTCTGGGACGCCTGGTCCCACGGCTGGGACCACGTTTCAGATTGGCAATGTTACGGTCGTTGATTACAACTGAGGTGTTAATATAATCCGATTCGACACGTCTCAAAACTGACATGCCTTGACTGCCGTGACTGCCGTACAGTCGGTCTCTTGTGATGATGAAAGGACGTGTGTGAGGCTGGAGGGAGTGTGCATCATGCATGTATGCATAGTCCAGCGTTCGATGTCGCTGAGCAGCGCAAACCGATGCACGTTGTATCCACTCACATTCCGCGCTTCCACTCGAGGTCCATTGTTGCCTAATAACCAACTAGAAGCTGGAAGATCCGACATGGGTGTTTACATGTTGCAGCTGTCTAACTAGCTAGCTGCCTTGCTTCGACATGACGCAGACCGCACCACCTTGTTTGCACACTTGGTCGGCGAGACGCTCTCGGATGGCGGATACCACGTCTTCGCCGTCCTGGTTATGGCTCTGGTTCGTCACCTCGACTGTCTTGTCGCGTGATCTTGAGCCCTGGACGATGCGCATGTCGCGTCGAGGGATGCGCAGTGCCTGTTTATCAATCAGGATCGAATCAGCACCGTGCAGACAGTAACAGACTCAGTAGCTAGCTGCTACCTACTAACAACGTTTACTCGTCAGCCACAAGGTGGGGAGAATCAATCATCAAGTACCTCGCTCAACACCTCGACGACAGCCTTGTTGGCCTCACCGTCCCTCGCGGGTGCAGCGACACAGAGTTCTATCGCTTCGTCCGAGATGGCGGTCACGCCTTCGCGCGTTTTGCTGCTCCCGGGCTTCACACGGCATCGAATGTGGAGAGAGGAAGGGGATATTCCTTTTCCTTTTCCTCTGACGAGGGCGATGGCTGCGCGGGCCGCCATGAGCTGGTTTGCTGGTAACGCAAGTAGGCGAGGTGATGAGTTGGTTAACTACATCCTGCTCCGTACCTGCAAGTAACTCGACTCCGAGATGTTCGACGCAACTTTGCGGCCAAAGCTGTTAGCCTGTGGTTATCCGTAACGTTAACTAACCTAGCTGGTAACGCGTATTGTGGGGCCACGGAAGGCAACTAAAAGGCAACACAACCATCCCTGATGTTCTAGACTCTAGTTGTGGCGTAACTGCAGGACCGTCTTATGCTTGCGTCTTGTTTATGTAGCGGTCGGCTATCCAAATACCAAGGTCTGGACGTGTTGACCCGACGTGGGATAATCAATGGCAACCTGGGTCCTGGGACTCCCAACGGTCCTGAGTCCTGACCTTGGTTAGAAACTTTGAAAGTGCCGTATTGCCAAGATGACCGCTAGGGACGGACGTTGAGCGTACTATACCGGCCCTTTCTAACGTTAGTGGCTGTTAGTCGGCACAGCACGAGTTCCTCGACGTCAACTCCGAAGGTGGTCGGAGATCAGATAATTCATTGCTTGGCACCCATTCCCATGTACGACTAACCTCCGGCCTCGATCGGAGTCTGTTAGGTCGAGAATAGTATAAGAGTTGTCTCGTTTCCTGAACAATTCCGTTATGTTCTCTGCCAGCTCAACATCCAAACCTGTAATACTCCGTACCAGTCCAAAGTTCAACGTCTCGACTCTCAACATCAACGCAATGTCTGCATCATTCAACCTCTCTCACCCCGATCGCACCATTCACGTGGGCATCATTCTTCTAAACACGTACATGCCCTCCCCCTTGTCCCGCCTGCCTTCCGCGGGGTGATCGTTGATGTACTGACTCTCCTCGCAGTCTCACAGAAATCCAAGATCTTGCGCCCATCGACCTGCTCAGCGGGTTGTCCCGTCAAACCGTCGACTACTTCCCCGACGAACACTTCCCACCGCACCTCAAGTCCCAGGCTCTGGACATCCAGTTCCACTGGGTCTCCGAGAATGGCAAGGACAATGTCCGTCTCACGGCCGGCGCGCTCCTAACCCCAACTGTGAGCAACCTTACTCCCTGGCGCGTGCTGTCCCTTTTTTCTCGAGAGAGAGACAAGCTGACGGGGGTCGCATCAGGACTCATTCGAGACCTGCCCACCTCTGGATATCGTCCTTTTGGGTGCAGGAATGATCGGCTACGAGCCCAGTGCCGCGGAGCTTGCGTTCATCCGCAAGAGCCACGAGCATTGCTCCGCGTTTCTGACCATATGCGGCGGCATGGAGGCTCCCCTCCAGGCCGGCATCTTGAACGGTCTCACGGCCACCGCTCCGAGGTTCATGCTGCCCAAGTTGCGAGAGCATGCACCAAACACCAACTGGGTGGAGAAACGCTGGGTCCGCGACGGCAAGGTGTGGACGAGCGGTACGCTGCTCAACGGCCTCGATCTCATGGTCGCATTCGCGAGGGAGTACTGGGGAGGAAAGGACAGCGTGGTCGAGATATTTATTGCGATGGGATCGTACCCTGTCCGCGATGTGGACTATAAGGACGAGCCATGAGCGCAAGTTGCGCAACCGCTTCCGGCTGCACTATCTAGAGTCAAGACCCTCGAGGAAGTTTGACGTTGGTGTTAGTCAACTTGGTTAGTATTAGTGCACACTTTGATGTTTGCTTGGTTTGACTACGGAGGAACTAGTTAGTTAACTTACTGTGTACTCCGTAGTCAAGTCTCGGACGCTTGGGTAATAAACACCAACCACCACGTTGAGCGTGGGGTAGCCATTGGCCAAACAGCCCAAACTACGTCATCGCCCAGAAACCCATGCCAGTCCTTTCTTTACATGTGACGAACCTCTCGCTCGTCTTCACGCTGCATCACGTCGCACTGCAAGACGGAAGTAGCTATATACACCACACGTAACGATTCAACTGGTATTGAACGCCATCATGCTTCTGCAACTCATTCACCTCGCTCAAGCCGGCCTTGCGGGCTACGGCGCCCAACAATCCTACATGGCCATCACCAACCTGCGCACATACGAAGCGGCCTCCAAGAAGCTGGCCAAGTACTCCAACGAAGCACAACGGCAACAGGACAAGACGCGCTCCACGCAAGGGTCCGGCGCCGCGGCCATGGTTGTCTCGCTGATCGCGTCGCTACTCTTGGCCTTCAGGGGTTCGAGCTGCAGCTGGCTGACGCGCATCCTGGCGTCGCCTGTCCTAGTGGCTGCCATCTTTCTCGCCCGCCGGCACATCCAGGGCTACTGGGCCCGCAAGGATGGCAAGACGGTCGGCAAGCGCGTGCCGCTCCCCAAGATGGAGGACTACAACGAGGCGCAGCGCAAGACGGAGGAGTTGCTGAGGGTATTGGAGTGGTTGTTGTACAGTTGGTTTGCTACGAGTTTGATTGCCGTCTTTTCGGGGTATTGAGTGTTGGGTTGCAAATGCCAGATGGGGGCAATGGGACGATGACCGTTGACGGCATCGATAAAACCATCTGCGAAAGTCATCTGAGACTGTTATAAAAGGGGGCACGCCAAGGAGATCAACAAAACCGCGACGACTTTGGCCATGACACGCCATTCAGGAAGTTCAACGCCGGTTTATAAAATCTTTGAGAAGAAGCAATGGGGTTAATCTTAGAAAGGACTGATAAAGGAAATGAAAAAAAGTATTCGGAGACGTGCTCACGTATCCGATATTGGTTCTCAGATGGGACCGGCGGGTGCAGTCTCCGAGTCTCGTCAATCACACACAGCATTTAGCAGAGACATCCCGCCAGCGTACTCCGTATAACGTTAGTAGCACACATTGGTATTGTGTCTAGCTCCTTCTGGAGCATGCTGATAAGGGCCGAGTCGTGTGACAGAATGGGAGAAGGTGTGTGTAAGGGTGCTTCCAAGTTCCAGCTTGATACGTTATCATTTCCTGCGATGCCAATCAGTCATGTACAGAGAGTCAGTCGTTGGTGTTCTTGTTGCACGCTGAAACTGTGAAAAGTCCAGTGCCTGACAAAGGCCACTGAATAACTACTGTGTGCCCGGTACTGTGTAATAAGTACCCTAACTAAAGTAGGGTGGGTACGGAGTAAGGAAGTATTATGTATAAGCGGGTCCTATGCTATTGTGTTATAGGCGGGGCGTGTCCTGTCCCGCATTGCACTTGACTTAACGTTAACTAGTTAGTTAACGTTACTCCGTGTCTTGCTAGCAATTGATTTTGAAGCTTGGGCAAGTATGATGCGTCGTCTTCTAAACCAGCAACCCAGCATCGGAGCATCCAGTATCGCGACTCTTACCTGTGACATCCGTTCAACGACTTGAAAACTGACATGCAGGTGCCGCATTGACTGGGTTACATGTATGCGCGGATTGTATCCTCAACTGCACGTCGCGTACCGCTTTTCGCAACGCCTAGCCAGCATGGCATCCAAAGGCCCCAATGAGCCGAATGGTGACGGCCCTACGGCCAGCAACCATACCTTGACGGCCTTGAACAGATGGTCCATATTGAACAAGCAACTCCCTCGTACGTAGCACCGCCACCCTTTGTCACTACCGCTAGCCTGCTTATACCAGCTCGTCGCTACAGCCGTCGACGGCATCGCCGCCATCCACGTGTACGACTTCGACAACACACTCTTCAAGACTCCTCTCCCGAACTCTAAGCTGTGGAACGGACAGACCATAGGTGCCTTGGGATCGCCCGACATCTTCATCAATGGTGGCTGGTGGCACGACTCGCGCATCCTCGCGGCGACTGGTGAGGGCGCCGAGCATGAAGAGAAGCGTGCATGGGAGGGCTGGTGGAACGAGAAGATCGTGGAGCTAGTGCATCTGAGCATGAGGCAGAAGGATGCTCTGAGCGTCCTGCTGACCGGACGTTCGGAGCGCGGCTTCTCGGACCTCATCAAGCGCATCGTCAAGAGCAAGGGATTGGAGTTTGACTTGATCGGACTGAAACCCGCTGTTGGGCCATCCAATCAGCGCTTTGCAAGCACCATGAAGTTCAAGCAGGCCTTCCTTACTTCGCTGATGGAGACGTACAAGAACGCAAAGGAAATCCGCATCTACGAGGATCGTATCAAGCACGTGCAGGACTTCCGCACCTTCCTAACCACTTATAACAGACGACAGGAGGGTCTCGGCGGCAAGAAGACGCGTGCTCCCATCAACGGCGTCGTCGTCGAAGTCGCCGACATCTCGACCAACCTCGACCCTGTCGTCGAGGTAGCCGAGATTCAACATCTCATCAATGGCCACAATGCGCTGGTGGACAAGGATGGGAATCAACACGGTGGCAAGCGTCACCGTCGCCTGATGGTGAAGAAGACCGTCTTCTTCACGAGCTACATGATTGAAAAGGCCGATTCAGCGCGTCTGCTCGCTCTGATGCAGATAAACAACCCCCGGCCGGGGATCTCAAGACACACGCAAACAACAT
The DNA here is from genome assembly GCA_022414665.1 of Arthrinium puccinioides. Lineage (NCBI taxonomy): Eukaryota > Fungi > Ascomycota > Sordariomycetes > Amphisphaeriales > Apiosporaceae > Arthrinium > Arthrinium puccinioides. Next base: position 4,330,073 of record JAIUNF010000003.1, on the reverse strand, counting down.
AATGATATGCCCGCGTCCGTGTCCAAGCAGCGTCATGGAAAAGATTGGCGGCATGGGTGCCAAGATGAGGTGGAGGGTTACGGGCACTGCCTGCTTAGAAAACAGCGTCTGGGCGGTCGCTGTCGACCCCGTTCCCGCAACGGCCAAGTACCACACTGCTAACCCGAGGCCCTTTGTGGTGTTGGCGTTGCGGAGAGGTGCTCGCCCCACGGATGCTACCAGAATTCAGGACTGGCAACCTGTGTCTCCGCAGGAAGCCTACGAGTTTGAGACGACGGTGGGCGAGAAGGTGCTCCTGCGCATCGAAGCCGAGGACGCCAGCGAGAACGAGCATGAGGGCCTGCCCGTCGGCAAGGCGTCCAAGCGTAAATATGCAGGTGAGGAAGATGGGAACTCGCGTCAAGGCGGCCATCATACGAACTCTCGTGGGGGTGGAGACCGCAACCACGGGGGTCGTGGGGGTCACGATCGAGGTGGTCGCGGAGGAGGCTTTCGCAGCTCGCAAGGTCGAGGATTCCGCGGGGCACGTAGTGGTGGGCGGGGAGGCCGCGGCAACAAGAGAGGCGGTGGCCACAACTATCATTCGCTGGATGATCTTGGTGGTCGCGACACCTCTGGTGGCAATGGGGGAGGTTATGGCTCGGCCGTCTCGTACGACGACAGCTTCCCCCCCGTGCCACAGGCCGGAGGATTTCAGACACAACCCCCCACTGGTCCTTCCAGCAACCAGCCGCATTCTTACCAGCCCAGTTACCCGGCTCAACCGCAAGGTCAAGGCCGCGGCGGTTTCAGCAACGGGGGGGCGAATGACTTGCAGAACTTCTACTAGCAGCCTAATGGTTTCCGCCTGCGAGACCTGCGAGACCTGCCGACAGCAACTCGAGCGATGATTGTACTGTCTGTGCCCACTACTACATTTTGGGCCCATCTTGCTATTTTGGTCCTGTACAATATGATATGCAAGGCGTTTTGGACGGACACAGCATGGCTTTGCGGACGGCACCGAAAGATGGATGGGGTGCAGAGGATATTGGCCAGGTCAAAGAAAGTGTACTTTTCAGGATGGCAACTCGGTAGAAGTATGTTTGATCGTGGTCCAGAGTGGAATGCCGGGTAGTGCGTGATGCAAGTTATCGGTGTCGTTTTGGTATTTCACCCCCAACAAACACCGACTTTGCTTGTGATGTGATGTCTGTTTCGTCATGTCGTGTCCTCGCTTTATTCCACTATATTAAAAGTCGATCCCCTCAGCTTCCTCTTTCTCACGCTTCACCTTGGGATCCCGCTCGTCCTTCATGAGCGCCAAGACGAACGTCTTGAACTGCTCCACATACGGCTTCAGACTCGTCTTCTCCCAGTCCTGCATCTTGCCCAACCTGGGAGCGTCGTCCCCGTGCGCCTTTTCCTGCTTCACCTCGTCGCCGGCCTCGTCGGCCTTCCACTGGTCAATCTCGGCCAGCAGCCCCTGTATCGTCGGCACATCCAAGGGATCGAAGTCGTCCAGGTGCCGCGTGTCGATGGGCACACACACCCGGCCCGTACCCGGGTGGACGACAAACGGGCTCTTGAGCAAATGGTTCAGCTTCTTGGACACCTCGATGTCGAGGCGCGGGTACGTGTACTCGAGCACGACGTCCTGTTTTGCTTCCAGCAGGGCCTTGGCATTGGTGTTGACCAAGAGTGCCTTGGACACGCCAGACTTGGCGAGGGCGTCGATGTCGGCCCACTTCGACGTGGAGGGCCGGTCGGGGGAGGACTCCCATTTCTGCCGCAGGGCAGTGTTGAGATCTTTGTCGGGAAGGAGGGAGAGGAGGTACTCGGACCGCTCCTGCGACTGCCAGGGGTCTTGGGTGGCGAGGACGTCGGTCCGAAAGTGCGGCGCTAGGATGTCTAGAGAGCGGCTGTCGTGGTCGATTGTCAGCGAACGTCGTCTCTTTGGGACATGGGACATGGGAGAAGAAGAAGAAGAAGAAGAAGAAGACGAAGAAGCAGACGAAGAAGGAGAAGAAGAAGACTTACCTGAGATGAGGGTGTAGCGGCCGCCTCGCATTGACCTTCTTTCCGCCCTGGGAGCCGCCCTTGACGACCTCGAGATAGCCGGCTATCGCCCTCCTCTTCTGGTCGTCCATGAGGCGGGCCTTCTTGTCGCACACCCAGGCGTGGGCGCCGCGCCGGCCCGAGTACACCCACATGATGTGCCTGAAGCCAAAGTCCTCCCGGAGCGCGGCGTCGACGACCTTGATGGCCATGACCATGAACCGCCAGCACTTGTTGCAGATGTTGGCCTTGTCGCAGCAGGTGCGGATCTCGTCGTAGTCTGTCAGGTCGATATCGAAGCACAGCTCCTTGGCGACGGGCTTAAAGGCCGACGAGTTGCGCAGCGTCTTGCGGTCGCGCGGGTTGGTCGAGTAGACGGGCCCGATCTCGAAGCGCGAAGGCAGGAGGCGGAGCACGTCCTTGCGCAGGAGCTCGGCGGTGGGGAAGGACTGGTAGCGCAGGTAGGCGTCGTTCTGCAGGGTGAAGGCGAACTCGCGGTGTCCAAAGTCCCTGCCGGGCGTGGGCGAGTGGTTGAGCCATTGGAAGAGATGCCGCCAGGGGAAGAGGCGCTGGTAGAAGGTGCGCATGAGCTCCGGGTCGGACGACTTGTGGGACGGCCCAGCAGTATCGCTACAGGGGAAGTATCAGCTGAGATCGTGACGGAGCCCTCGTGGGGCGTGGGACAAGGTCCGAAACTGACATGGGCGATGTAGGTGCCTCGGGTGAGGCCTCGGGTGAGCTTAACGTTGCGGCCTGCTGCGGCCTCGAGGTGGGAAACTCGTCGTCCGAGTCGAAATCGGCAAAGAGATCTTCGAGCTTGACCTCTTTCTTCTCCTCCTTGACGGGCCCTTCAGATGCGTCTGGCATCGCATCCGGCTCGGCCATGGTGATGTCGTCGCCGCTGCTTTCCAGCGTGTCGCCATTTGTCGGTATCGCGTCCGCCATGTTGTTAGCAATGTCGTTTGGAGACGTCTCGGTTTCTGGTGTTGTCGAGAGTGGTATATCGCATGCCGGTTGGTATCCAGAGCGCAGAACGGACGTGGTGTGTTGGGCCAGCACGGAAAGCGTCGTTTGGAGGGGTCGCGATGTGCTCCGTAGTTAGTACTCGGTAACTTTACGTATAAGCGAGAAGACGCGAAGCATTTAAAGTGCGACGCGTCGGGTCTAGTTGCACGCGTAGATTGAATTTGGCGGGGCCATCTCCACCCATCATGTCTACCGAAGTACGGGAGTATTATAGTTAACTACTTCGGTAACTAACTCGTTAACATGTCTTCATAGTTAGTTAGTAGGTTAATTTAACTATTTCACTCAACTAATTAGCTAATTTTTTGTTGCGTGTAATGGCTTCGACTACAACCCCAAAAACCGCACAACGTCCATCGTAACTGCTTCACTCCGGCTTTCCTTTTAGTCATTTCTGACCCTATCCAGTTCGGTACAAGTCCCTGGTACAGATTACCGTCCTGACTTGTTTGTTAGCACATGATTGACCCATACTTTGTTCTGCAGTCTTACTCGCTTGTAGATGCAAACCCTAGACTTGTATACATCGAGTTGTTCAAAATACTATTTTTGTTACATGTAGTCTTTCATCTGCACTGCTAGAAGGCTTGCCGAGTACAGGACTTGAAATCGAGTTTTGTTTCTGAAACCACGAGCAGACTTTATGGCCTGCCGAGTCGTATGGATGCTCAAAGGGGTATTGCTTACGTACCTTTGGAATGTTGGAGGTGAATGAATGAATAGATGGGTTCGGGTTCACGTTCGCCTTGTGCGTGAACGTGAACGGGAATGGAATGGGAACGGGACGGGAACAGGAACTTGCTTCTCCTTATCTCCCCACTGCGAGCACAGTAACTAAACTATCCGTATGGAGTAACCAACTACATAACCAAGTTACTGACTACTTGCAAAGTAATTCTTGCCCTGCACTCGGAACAGTAGCACGAATTCACTATAGTCGATCGTCACCCGCAAGGATTACCATTCGTCGACAAGGCCTTACTCATCCATCCCCTACCCAACTTACAAGTAAATTCCGAGTCATCCGTTGGCCGCTTCCCAACCCACGTTTCCCAAAAGAGTGAAGACGACGACGAATGAACACCTACGGTTACGGTCAACGGTCAACGGTCAACGGTCAACGGTCAACGGTCAACGGTCAACGGTCAACGGTCAACGTCTAGTTAACTACCTGCCTCGTTGTGTCTGATCACGCAGCAACATCGAAACGAGCTTCCCGCCTCGTGGGAAAACACTGGTGACTGGTGACTGGTGACTGGTGACTGGTGACTGGTGACTGGTGACTGGTGACTGGTGACTGGTGACTGGTGACTGGCCACTGCCCCATCGCATGAACAAGAGCAACGGACGAGCGTTGCGCCCACTGTGAAATCGGAGTAGTTGTCCGTGAATACCACACCACGCTAATCGGGCAGCAGAGGTCCCAAGATCCCTGCATTCTGCCTTTTGCATTCTGCCTTTTACACTCTGCATCCTGGTTATCTTGAGCAACCGTCAACGCAACGCGCGACGCGCAACGCCAACCTGGTGGATGATTGATTAACCAGACGGCGGACTTGGCAACCACTATACGAACCAACGACTTCTACTCTACACTTGAAATCCAGAAACTAGAAGCCAGAAGAAGAAACAAGAAAGAGGAAACAACAGCCCAGAATCCAGAATCCAGAATCCAGAATCCAGAATCCAGAAAACAACAACCACGAATCTGGCGGTTTGTCTAGCTTCCACTCTCTCTCCAAGTCCACAGTCCACTGTTCACCTGACATCTCATCTCTGCCCTGCTGTTCGTACACGACGGCCACAACGCTCGAAATGGCCGCCACGGATATAATCGACGTTGTTCATGTCAAGAGGGACAGAATCGTCCCTTCTTTGAAGACGGCCGGACGGAATCTTTTCTTGCTGTCAGCATTATTCAAAACCACTCGAACTCTCCCGGTCAAGCTGGCCGAGGTCCAAGTCCGCCTCCGCGATGCGAGACTTCACCTGTCCTGGATGGAGAACGACCTTCAGATGACCCCCGCCATCAAGACGTGTACAAACATTGACAGAGTGTTGGACCAAGTTCTCCGGTCCGACAGGGAACCCCCGGTGGAGATTACAGAGAGGGTGCGCGCCTTGCGACAGCGATGGTCCGACGAGGACTGGGGTGCCGATGCTGTCGTCGACGAGCCGTCAGACGGGGAGGAACCCGACGAGCCTGCTTCGCTCACATCCCCAGCCGACGACAATGAGATCCCGACTACCAAGGTGGCGCTGCCGGCGAGGGACCATCCGATCTTTGGAGAAGGGGGCATCATGTCCGGTATCATTGTTACGCGCGGCGCCACGGGCCGCAAAGTATACAAGCTGAACCCCCGCGTCGCACCGCGATCGGCCAAGGTCTACGGACACAACGGCATCCCGGTCGGAACCTGGTGGCCTCTCCAGCTCGTGGCACTCCAACAGGGTGCCCATGGATCAAGCATGGGCGGGATCGCGGGCGACGGCGCACGTGGTGCCTACTCGATTGTCATTTCGGCCAGGTACGAAGGCCTCGATGAAGACAATGGCGAGGTTTTGTTCTATTCGGGCTCCAACAGCCACAACAACAGAGACCCGACGATGCCCGCGCCCTCGACGACCGCGACCAAGTCGTTGAAAGCGTCTCTAGCGCAGGGCCGACCCGTTCGCGTGTTGAGGTCAGGCGGCTCCAGCTCTCTGAAGACAAACCAGACGTATGCGCCCAGCTGTGGCATCCGGTACGACGGCTTATACAGGGTGGCCATGATGCGGCACCGCGCCAATCAACACGGTATGTTGGCAACTGTCGTCTTCCTGGGCGTCGTCGCGTCGATGCGAACTCGTGTAACTAACTCGTGGTGACTAGGTGGGCTCTACGAGCAGTTCAAGCTCGTTCGCGAGGGCAATCAACCCCCCTGAGCGAGGCACGGCGCAACCCGACCATGGCCCAGGTTCGAGCTCTCGAGACGATGCAGAAGGGCTACTAGCTTGACTCTCTGCGGTAACTATCTCGATGCAGCTGCAGTGCGCCACGCAAGAATCAAGATGATGCGAGAGGCAAGAGGCAAGAGGCAAGAGGCACGGTCGGCTAGTTGCGTGCGGAAATGGCTTGGGCTTGCTGGAGTATGCTGGTATCGTGACGAAAAGCGCACTTGTCTTGATGCGGTCGAAGTCTTGTGGCTCATCACGGTGCGTTATCAAGCAAGACAGGGGGGGGGTTAGTTATATTGCTCAACTACTTGCGTCTGTACGCATTCTCGTCGACGGTCGACACAAGGTCTAACTTTCGCTCGAAAATAGGATCGAACCTAGCTAGTCAAGCCACCTTTCGGGCATTACTCATCCCCTCGCCGTCCGTCTCGGTCTAGACCGGGTGGTATGATTAATCCTTGGTCTCGTGAACGAAAACAGGTGCTTTGGCACCAATGCCCATAGCCGAGACAACACGACCACGACCTACAGTCAGCTTTGGTAGCAGTGCGACGTCGAGGCTCGCGGACGGCGAATGGCAATCGTGCCTCGACCCCCATCTCGAGACTCGGGGTGGCAAGGCGGCCACTGTGCAAATCCCTCCGCTTGCACATTGGACTCTTGATCGACGGCGGGGTTGCCTGTGGTATGTACATATATATATATACACATCATACATCTAGGGTCCTGCGGGAATGAAGTCGCTCTACCTACAGTCGTCTGTGCATTTCACTCCGTCCATCTCATCCATCTGCTTTGAACAAGATGCGTCGCGTACAGATGCCTCTGGCACCTCTCGCCACCCTCGGTCTGGTCCAAGCCATGTTCTACTACCCCAGCCCCCAAGTGTCTCTATTGGAGCACATCATAGTGGACAACTGGGGGGCCTATGCCTCCAACTTCTCGGCCGCGATAACGCCCTGTACCAACTACGTGACCATGGTGGGTGAAGCGTCTCTGAACTCGGGCCGGACCAGCGCCGCGCAGTGGCTGCGCGTGGCCTTTCACGACTTCGTCACGGCCAATGTGACGAGCGGCACCGGCGGCATCGATGCGTCTATCGGGTTCGAGACCTTCCGAGACGAGAACAGGGGCAGTGCGTTTAACGACAGCTTCACCTTTTGGCGCCCGTTCGTGAACGAGTACGTCCCTAGTAAGTCTCGGGTCCGGGGGGGCATCGACGGAAAAAACACACCAAGGGGGGGAAGCCCACTAGCTACTCTAGTGGGATCTGACGAGCTGGACAGCATCGATCGGGGGACCTCGAACATGACTGATTTATTTTCATCGACGCAGTGTCTGACCTCGTAGCCCTCGGGTCCGTCATGTCCGTCAACCTCTGCGGCGGCAAGTACATCCCCTACCGGCCCGGCCGCGTGGACGCCCTGCACGCGGACCCGACCACGGGCGTCCCCGAGCCGGGCAGCAGTATCGACGAGACCCTGGAGCAGTTCGCAAGGGCGGGCTTCGATCGGAAAGAGGCCATCGGCCTGACGGCCTGCGGCCACACCATGGGCTCAGTGCACCACGGGGGCTTCCCCGAAGTCTCGGGGCCCGAGGCCGTCACCCCCGACAACACCAACGGCGGCATCAACTTTGACACGTCCAGGGGCGCCTTTGACAGCCGTGTTGTGCGCGAGTACGTCGAGTCCATTGGAAGTCAGGGGGCCCGCTCGTGACCAGCTACAACGAGACGTCGAGGTCGGATCTCAGGCTCGTAAGCAATCCTCCTCGGCTTGCCGCCTCCCTTGATGTTTTTCTTTTGTTCCGCGAACGCGACCCCCGGGGCACCATGTAGGAACTAACTCAGGGTACTGCAGTATGAGAGTGATGGCAACAAAACCATGCAAGACCTGTACCATGCTGGCGATGGCTTCATCGATACCTGCGTGGAGCTGATGGGCCGCATGCTCAACACCGTCCCGGCAGCGATCCGGCTTCAGGAGCCCATCCGTCCTCTTGCCATCAAGCCGATCAACGTCACGTGGTGCTTTGACGGCAACCAGCTCTTCCTCTCGGGGAAGATAAGGGCAAGTCGACAACCAAACCCCCCGGGGGGGCGGGGGCTAGGCTACATAGATGTCCGATGTTACGATACGTCCCGTGCTCGTGCTCATGCTAACCTAGATCTTTCCCAACTGCCAGATTCTCCGAGACGTGCCACCGACACCCGCCGCTACGGCGGACCCCATCACGCTGACCGCGGACGCGTCGTACTCGATCCAGCTCGTAGCAGAACCCGACGTCGGCACCTCGGCGTTCGGCACCACCCTGTTCTACCCCTTCCGCATCCCCGGCCGAGACGTCGACAGCTCGGCATCCTTCACCATATCCGGCCCCGGGCTCGCGGCGCAGACCTTCCCCATCACCGCCGGCGCCGCCTTCTTCGTCCCCGGCGCGACGAGCGCGACCCGGCGGTCCATCTCCTTCACCGTCGCCGTCCCGGAGGCGCAGTATGCCGTAAGCGGTCCGGACGGCTGGGTCGTCAGGGTCGTGGCGCCGGTCGCTCGGCCCCTGACCCTGGCTCCGATGCTCGTCCAAGGCGCTGTGCCTCTCGCAGCGGTGTCTGGTTATAGGACGGGGTATGCGCTTCTCGACGGCTCGTATGACGTCGGGCAGACGGTCACTGGGGCGGTGAGTCTCAGTCTTGTACGGGGGGAGGCGCTGTGCTGGATCGGCTTGTTGTGGATGCTGGTGTGGCAGGTTGGTAGAAGCCGCCGGCGGGTGCGAGTTGCACATGGTCAGATACAGATGATGCTATCTGCTGTGTCTGCCGACAACTGTCCTGTATTGCCTATCCAAAAGCCCCAATCACAGAGTAACACGCTCGTCCTGGTGCTGAATTCCTCCTTTGTACACAGTCGTTGGTCTTTGTTTTCCTTGCCCCTACCGGTAGGTAGTGCATCCCCATGTCAACCCTCCCACACAAACTCCTGCTTCACCTCGGCCTCCCTCCTCAACCCCCTCAGGGCGAAACCGTAATCCCCGCCGTTCGGCGTCCGCAGCAGCGTATGTACATGAAATCTCTTGGGTTCTTGGTTGGTCAAGAACACCCCACCGTGGTGATCAAACTCGACCACCACCACCGGGCTCTGGATGCGGAAGTAGAACGGGTCCTCGTCCTCGTGCCCGCCGATCCAGGAGAAATACGTCTCCCCGAACCACTCGGTGCAGTCCTGCAGCTTGAGCTGCCGCGCCCGCGCCGGCAGGTACAGGAGGTACTGTTCCAAGATCTTCCCCACGAGGTCCTGCTGCGCCGTTGTGAGCCCGGACACGAGGATGCCTTCGTAGGGGACTATGCGGTTGTCCCTGTATGCGCCCAGCAGGTGCCGCTGGTCGTCGTGGTTCCAGCGGCCCTTGGGCATGTTGTCGTCCTTCATCTCGGCGTAGGTCCGCGCCTTGTCCTTGAGCTCGGGGCTCAAGCTCTGCATGAGCGCCAACCCCAGCGCCTCTTCCTCGTGCAGGATCCGCGTGCCCCTATAGGGGCCGTCATCGATCAAGTTCGGCTCCGCGCCCGTGAACCACGGGCTGACGACCATCTGGGGCCCGCACAGGAAGACGGAGAGGCATAGGTGGTGGCCGTAGAAGCTGAAGCCCCAGGGCCGGCGGTCGGCGGTCGGCTCGCCGAACACGCAAAAGTTGTACGAGAACTCGTTGAGGACCTCGGGGGCGCCGACGAGCTCGCCCAGGAAGTGGTTCACGCGCATGGCGGCCACGGCCTTGGCGTAGCCCTCGGGGCTGAGCGTCACCTCGAGGACGCCGAGGATGGCCGCGCGCAGCTCCGGCGCAATCTCGTCGAGGCGCACGCCCTTGTCCGAGAGGAGGAACTCCGGGTTCGACCACGTGCGCCACTGCGGCGAGTCGATGTGGAATAGCGTCTTCTCCTTCTGCTCGCTGGTCAGCTGGTCTAGGACTGCCTGCACGGCCTGCACGATGGACGCAATAGGGACGCCTTCGTCCCGCAGCGTGAAGAGACCCGGCTGCACGGTGCCGTCCGTGGTCACGCCCCGGAACGGCTCCTCGAGGAGCGCCAGCCAGTGCTGGTAGAGGGCGTACAACCATGGCGGGCGCTGGTGGACCACCAGCTCGGCCGCGTGGGACCGCGCATCGCACTCGGCGAGGCGTGTGAATCGGGGTGTAGAGAGGTCCGGAAGGTAGGACCTATAGGCCGCGGAGGGTGCCATTTGGTGGCCAGGACGTGGGGTGGGGGATTTTATGATAACTATGCTGTGCTGCGCTTGACGCGTGTTTTGTGGCCGGAATGTCTTGACTAACTAGTTATTAGCAAGGTTAGGTATTAACTAGGTAACTTTACTACATAAGTTAGTTAACAACGAAGTAAGTTAGTTACGGATGAGTTGGGATGCCGGGCGGGACAGCCCCGCGCCTGTTTGTGGGGCCGGGTTACCGATGGGATGGTACGGATGTTACTACACAGTACGTACTTGGTACAGCAAAGAGGTCCTGCCCAAGTTACTCCGTACCGGCGTTCAAGTCATCGCGGCAAAGGGGAAGGAAGAGCTGTAACCATGGGTAAAGTGGTGAAGCCGCGGCGGGTTGCTATGTACACTCTTGCCTATTCTGCCGTCTATTTCCAGAGGCCCATCTTCCCCCCGCTGAATGCAGTTGTTGGTACAGCCCAATGCTGATGCGAAAACCTGGCGTGCTTTTGAACCATGCCAACGCCGCTCCTTTTGGTCTTTGACCCCCATTTCCGAAATTGCACACTCGCGCCCTCGTTCGCCAGCGCCCATACAAAAACACCGTCCCTACCCTATAACCGCTCGCCAGCGCCTTTCCTGTGTAGTAAGCAGTACATGCAGCCCATGCGAGTAGGCTCAACAGTTCAGCGGCCCTACCGCTTCCTTGTGTCCTTGCCTTTCTTGCTCTTCCCCTTCTTCTTATCCTTGGGCAATTCCAGTGGCGTGCCTTCGAGCATGGCCGCCATGGTGCCGAGCAGGAACTCATCCACATTGCCCATAACCCCCCCCATGCATTGAGCTCGGTTTCAACGTCGTCTGCCGACTGCTCGTAGAGTCCCAGATTTGAGCGCCCTACGCCCGACGCCTCCTTTACGGCAGGCGAACCTTGCCGCGCACTTGACGTGCCAGACGCCGAGGCTGTTGGTGCCTTCTCGTCAAAGTCGGCCTCGTCCTCCTGGATCTCCTTCTCGGCAACGTGCGCGGCAGCCACATCCTCGCGATCCTCGGCCTCTTCGAGCACACGTCCGACAGCTCGGTCACCACCCGCTTCGGTACCGCCTAGCACGCGATCCATAGCGTCGCCGACAACGTCATCGACAGCATTGTCGACGACATCCTTCATGACATCTTGCACCGAGACCTTGTTAAAGTAATCTGTCGTGAATCCTCCCTCCTGAATAACCACGTCGTCTAGCATTTGCTTCTGTGATGCCTTGCGCAGGATATTCGCCTCAATCGTGTGTTCGGATATCAGACGATAAATGTGCACGTCGCGCGTCTGTCCAATGCGGTGACATCGGTCCTGGCATTGTTTGTCCATGGCTGGATTCCAGTCTTGATCATAAAAGATGACTGTATCGGCACCCGTCAGGTTGATGCCCAAGCCACCGGAGCGCGTAGAAAGGATAAATGCCAAGATGCGCGTGTCCTTGTTGAACCGATCCGTCATGATTTGTCGCTGTTCGATTTTCGTAGCACCATCGAGCCGGAGGTATTTGTGGCCATGGATGTTGAGAAACTGCTCGAGGATGTCGAGAACCTTGGTCATCTGCGTAAAGATGAGGGCACGATGGCCACCCGCCTGCAGCTTGCGCAGTAGTCGGTCTAGAGCTTGCAGTTTGCCACAGTCATATTGAAGTAATCGCTTGTCGGGGAACTGGATGCTCAAGCGCATGCGAGCCTCGTGCCAGGGGTCCAGTGGCGGTTCCTTTTGCATAAAAGGCGCGTATCGAACAGGGGCAGAGAGCCGAAGATTCTCGTCGTTAAACACGCTTACACCTTTTGAACCAAGGACAAACTGGTCCGTATCTCTGGTGATGACGGCGGGTGTCGTGCAAGCAAATTTGGAGATGATTGGTTTTATGCTTGCAGCACGCTCGTCGAGGCTCAACACCATGGATCGAAGGACCGGGGACTCCTCTTCGAACCAAGTCATGATCTTAGCTGGTACATTGGGCCTCGGCTTATGTGGTCGATCATTAACCCCGATCGTTAAGAGCTCCCGTAGGCATTTTCCATATACTGGCCGCTGCTGTCGTCGAAGTGCATTGAGATAGACGCAATGCTGAAGCTCCTCGAATCTACCCCAACGAGCTGCACTCTCGAGATACACAATGTTTGACTCGACGGCAGATGGGTCCAGGTTGGAGTAAGCTGCTTGGGCTCGAGCCTTCTGTGCCTCCCGAAGCTCCATGAGTGCTCGATGGGAACTGAGCTGGGAGATCCGATCGCAAACGCTCATCGACATACTCTCGTACATGGTGGGAACGAAGTTGAGGAAACTCAGGCTGACCTTGGTCATTGGGCTCTGAGCGAGGAACTTGCTGCTGATGAACCGATTCGTGAACTCGTATTCGCCAACGACAGAGCTACCCTGCCGAAGTGACGTCGATATGGGACGCTCCACAAACAAGTCTGGGTGATTGCAGACCTTTCGAAGCTGCATAAGACAGTTGATCACGGATATGTAGTTGCCTGATGCCAGTGCGTCGCGCGTGTCAGTCCGAGCAAGGAACCCGTCGTACAGCTCGCGTTGGCGACGAGATAGTCGACAAAACTCGACATGTTCGTACTTGCCAGGCATCTGCTTTTCCACGTCTGCTTTCAACCGCCGAAGCAAATACGGCCGGAGAACCTTGTGCAGTTTGGCAATGATGGCTCGTGCCTCGTCGTCCATCTCCTCTCTGCCACTCTCCAAAATCTGCGACTCTGGTTTGTGGAACCAGTCCTGGAACTCGGACAGGTCCGCAAAGCCGCCAACCCCATTCTCCGAAGGCATGAGGAAGAATAAGAGTGACCACAGTTCTGTCAGATTGTTCTGCAACGGCGTTCCAGTCAGCAAGAGACGCGCTCTCGTGTTGAAGCCCAACAGAGTCTGCCATCGCTTCGACTTGAAATTCTTAATGTTGTGGGCTTCATCCAGGATCATGTAGTGCCACTGGCGACGCTTGAAGACCTGCTGATCCTGGAGGACGATCTGGTACGAGGTTATACAAACGTTCCACATGTCATCCGTCTTCCAGCCTTGACGTTTCCGCTTCCGTTCCTCTATGCTGCCATAGTACGATAGAACTTTGAATCCAGGGCACCATTTTTTGAACTCCATTTCCCAGTTGAGCATGACACTCGTTGGGACAATGACCAGATGAGGTCCCCATACCCCGTGCTGGCAGGCCAAATGTGCCAAGAGAGCTATTGTCTGGATGGTCTTGCCGAGACCCATCTCGTCGGCGAGGATTCCGTTTGTTCTGTTTCCGTACAAGCCGGCAAGCCAGTCCAAGCCGTAATGCTGGTACTCGCGAAGTGTGCCTCGGAGCAAAAAGGGGGACCTCGGTCTTCGGCCCGTGACTTGTGGGAGACACAGACCTGCTACCATCATACTTCATCACAGACGATGCCGTGTCGGCGTCTGATGGCTTGGTGTCAGAAGTTCGCGGTGACTGGCTGGCATCGCGACTGGCAGTGTTGGTGAGACCGTCGGTGCCGGGACTCGGATTGGTAGCGTTTATGATACTCGTAATTTCAGCACTTGGGACTGATGGTGGTTGATCGTCTGTCTCTACCATCAATAGGTCGACAGGATTCTGCTGTGAGCCTTGTCCGACTGCATCAACGAGCTTCATGCCAAAATGCTCCGCAGTCAGAGGTTTAGTTATAGTAGCAACTGCGTCAGGCACATTGACCTGATAGGGGTTCTCTGGCGCATCGACGTGACCTGAGTGCTGCGTTGCCCCGTTCGCGGACAGGGCGACTGATGCTTCACGCGTCTTTGCTTCTGCCCTTGATTCACCGCTAGTCGAGGGACGGATAGTAGACACATCCTCTGCGTCTTCGTCTGATGCATGAACTCCGTTCGTCAGCTTCATTGGATCGCTATTGGTGGTTGGTGACGCGTCGTGCATTTCAACATCTTCCACCGGTGCTTTGGTAGGACTTCCCGCTTCCTTAGACACGAGGTCTGCCTTGAGATCTTTCATTTCGGATTTGCCGAACAGCATGCCAAGAAGACCCGGTGCCTCTTGGTCGTCATCGGAGCCACTTTCGTCGGCCTGAGACTCTTCGTCGGCCTCATCACTATTGACACCTTCATCGCTTGAGCCAAGATCGTCATCCATGTCCACGGACTCATCACTCGTGTCTTCGCCATCCGAGTTCTGCGCGGTAAGTGCTTCCTGGTTGCCCTCAGCAACCACGTCGATGCCTTCTTCCTCATGCGGCAGATCTGGAACATTGGCGTATTTCAAACGTAGCTGTTCTTGGGTTAACTCGGCGTCCGATATATCCGACTTTGCATCATCGTCGTCGTCGTCGTCGTCGTCGTCGTCGTCGTCGTCGTGATCATCGTCCGAAGAAGACATGTTATCCTCGTCAAATAGACGGACAGGCTCTTGAGCAATCTCGCGGTCCTTGCCTGAGGCCACATCGTCTTCCATGACGTCAAACTCTTCTTGGTCTTCTTCGTCTGACTCATCGACATCGCTGTCTTCGTCCTCGTCCTCTTCACCATCCTCCTCCTCCTCCTCCTCCTCCTCGGCATCCGACACTGCCTCGGAATCAAAATGCGCACGCCGAGCCTGCAACTTCATCTCGGACATGTTGACGGCTTCATTGAGTGCTGCCTTGACCCTCTTTTGTTCAGCTACCTCCCATGCTTCCAAGCGGCGGCGATTGACCTCGAGGCGGACATTCTCCCATGTACCAAGTACAGCCTTCACCACAGTCTTGTACCGGGCAAACCATGCCTCCCGAACCTCGACCTCAACTTGTTCAGCCGTCTTGGGTTGCCTTCGGAGCCATTCATCTCGACAAGCCTCCGCCAGCCGCCTCGCGGTGGCTCTGTGTCTGTGGTGCTCGACAAGCATCAGCCTTCTGAACCCAATCATGGCCTTCATCATATGATCCCTATGAGCCCATTGCCGTGGAGGTTCTTCGGGGGCCTCCGGCACAAACAAGGTACAGTGATCCTCGCTTAGTAGACCGCCAGGCCTGGTTTCCACATGTACCCGCGTGATAATCCGGGCATCCTTCGCAGCCTGTTCGTCCGTGTAGGGCGGCGCGTCGTCGGTCGAGTCCCGCCAACCGCCATCCTTGATGTCTACGGCGGGTGCCTTGGTCAGATAGTCGGCGAAGCTCTCGCTAAGCTTCGGTCGAGCTACGGTCTGGCCAGGCAGAACGTTGACCTGACCAGGGTGGGTAACTGGAAGGATAGCAGGTCGCACACGCAACCGTATCCTAGTCTGTCGCGCATTTGGGCTGTCCTCGAGAGCCTGTAACGCATCGTGGATCGGAGTCTCGTGGCTGTCGCGAAGATTGCGGGAGCTTCGGGAGGTCCGTATCGAGGTACGCTTGGGATCGGTATTGGGAGGTGAAGAAGGCGATGATCTCATGTGAGCTGATGATCTGGCTGATAGTCTTGAGCCGTTGGTCGGGGGCTTCTTCTGGACCTGCGCTTGTTTTACGATGGCAGACCTGGAAGCAGATGACCTGGCGCCAGAAGCACCTCTCTGGAGTCCATGAACGTAGCCATTGGTTTTTGGAGTCGATATTCGGGCATCTTTTTGGTCGTTCCGAACTCCTCGGGTCGGCCGCTTGCCACTGGCAGTTTGTGGTTCTGGGGTGTTAATAATATTAACGCGACCCGATCGTCGTTTGCCGTTATCTAAGAAAGTCGTAGGCCCTTCGGCTTCGACCTTCTTCCAAGGAGGTGAGATGGCCTTGGGCTTCCGCTCCAGAATCCTTGGTGGTGTCGTCGCAATGCCGTTGACGCGACGACGTTTGGCGGGCCTCCCCGTCGCATCGTCGTCAAAGGGATTGTCCTCAAACTCATCTTCGGACTTGAGTGGCGTGAGGGCCGAGTCGGTACTACCGACGTCATCATCATCGTCTTGAGGAGATATGTTGGTGGTGTCAATGGTCAAGGAGCCGGCAAGCTCGTCGTTGATGGCTGCCTGTTGCTGGTGCAGCAGCGCGTTTGCGGTTTCATCAAGCTCGCGTGCGGTCTGTGGTGTTGGGGTTGGAGAAGCCGTGTCCGCCATCTCCATCTCTGGCCGGGGTCTCAGAGGGACAGGAGGGTCTTGATTTCGACGGATATGGCATTGGAGATATTAAAACCAACGTCTACGAGTGCAGAATAAGCAGGGGATTGTTGCTGTGAGTTCTGATCATGCTCAGGGTGCTATGTGGAAAGTTACGATGCGGAATGTGCTGGAAATCCCGGTTGCCTGCAAGACTTGAAAAATTGTCGTGTCGCGTCAGTCACCACTTTCTCTTGGGGGAAGGCACAGACGTCGACGCCTAAGTTAAAAAGTACTACAGTACAAACACCACCTCTGCAGCCTGCAAGGCGATGCGCGGGCACTGGCCGCGCTGCTCCCGGTTGGAGCTAACCTTTGCGGGAGTGGGGTGCGCTGGAACCAAGCATCCAAGACTTGCACCATCAGCAAACACATAGTTATTGTCAAGTCCCCTAGTCTACTGACTAGGCCACGGAGTACGGGTATGACCATTGCCACTGTTCGTAAGACAGAGCGTCGTCTCAAACCACTGCTTCGATGCACAGAGTTCGGATGGACACACTGGTGACATACAAGCCGACCTACAGCCGGCCACCTTCAAAGTGCAAGGTAAAGCAGCCAAATACTGTCGCTAAGCCTTGTATACGTCCCGTCGAAGCACCTTCAGAAACATGTTGACAATTGAACAACTTTACGAATCAGTGACTGTACTATCGACAATTAGAGGACGGTGTTAACATGCCTCTGTAGTAACTAGGCCCTTGTTACATTGCATCATTCACGATAGTTGGCATGTGGGGGGCTACAAGACAAGGAAGGAAACGATTGGGTCAAAATCCGAGCTTGCTAGCTACAATACTCATGTGGCTGCATTTTTACCCAATTGAAGTAAAGAGATGAGTGTATCTACCGAGTCGCAGTACGAATAAAGAGAAGAGTCGAAGAGAAATGTAGATAAAGAGAAGAGTAGGTGAGAGCTTTGGTGTTCTAGCCTGATTCAAGGGTGCATATCCGTACTCCGTACGCAGTAGACTACGGAGTACGGAGTACGGATTACGGATACGGAGTATTCAGATAACAAGGCTAGTCAGCTAGCGGGTTGAGCTCTCCCGAATTAAATGCCTGAGGCCGCCATCAAGACTCCAAGTGGCCCACCTTGACTCCGGCCTCAGAGCTCGGGGAGTGTCGGCGACGATTGACCTCAAGCTACCAAATCAAAACCACGACCACCACAAGATTCGCCATTTGACAGCATTGGGGCTCACAGCAGGCCACGGTACGTCCCAATTGATAACGCCCACTCTTGAAAAACTCCAGGTCTTGTTCTAATGATAGCCCCCAGATGCTTCTCCGTCGAATCGCGCAGGCTCCGGCCCTGCGATCAGCCAACCCATCCAGAGGTCTCCTGCCCAAGGTCCAGCGCCGTGGCTACCTCCCGCCCTCAATGATCGACCCCGCCATCTACGAAGAGAAATACCCAGATCCGCCAAAGCTCACTGAAGCCGAGGATCCTGGCATGGTTCGACCCGCCTTTGTCGATTGTTGAAAGCTGGGAGACGAGGAATACTAACACGTCGCCACAGAATGGCGGTTACATCAACCCTCCCCGCGTCAAGCGACAGTTCCGCGACCCTCATGGTGACTGGTGGGACAAGCAAGAGCGACGTAACTTTGGCGAGCCTGTACACGAGGATCACGACATGTTGGGCATGTTCACTCCCTATGAGTACACGTGGGTGTCGCCTGCCAAGGGTGCCGCCCAGATTGGTGCATTCGTTCTCGCCTTCTTGGGCGTGTGCTGGGTGGTTGGACAGACGTATCCGGATAAGCAGTCGTATCCCCGTGAATTTGAGGGAGGTTTGGAGCGAGAACTTGGTGGGCCTGGTGCCATGCGCGTAAGTATTCCTTCGTCGCTTTGCACCCCGTTTCCATCGTCGCTAACAGCCACACAGGCGAGAGCTGCTGGCGACCCAGAGCCTTTCCAGAAGGCCTAGAGATAGGCCCGAAACTGTACATATATCAAGTTCGGTGCAGTACTGAGCAATGAGGCGGCATCAAGTGGATGGCCTGCAATTTTGGTCTGTTCTGATGAGTGAGACTCAGGATTATATGTCATCAGCGCAAGCTACACATTCATGACTATATCCTTCCTTTTGTCCCGAGGTAATCTGAAGTTTCCGGGTTCCATGTCCATCGCGTCCAGTAGTCATTCGATTATTTGAGTCGAAGTTACTTGACCCACGAGATGTCCCTTCACTCCAGGCAAACGCACCGAGTGCCCCGAGTGGTACCGCGAGGTATGACGTCTGACGAAAATAATATAGCCGTATGTCAAGGCCAAATTGGTGGCGGGTTTGGCAGTTACGCCTGCTCATTACCCTACCGAAATCGATCCGCGACTGCCAGGAGCAAGTGTTTCTTTTTAGGTAACTATGTCAGGCAGTTTATGGCAGACAGCTATGGGAGACAACGTCGAGCTTTCATCCCCGCTGCTCCCCGTTACTGACGCCGCCGCATGTCTTGATTGTCATTTTCCGCACTATTCTCAATCCAGTCTCCCAATTCGTTGTGATCGGCGGCAATTGTCATTTGCAAAGGAGCACATATCAAGCGTCTTCTCGGGTTATTACACCTTCCTTCGCCCCTCGGGAGCCTACCGTCCTACCGTACTTGAGCGATCTTGTTTGCTTCTCGAGACGTCTTCTATTGAACAGTCAATATGCGTTACGAGGACTGGGATATCCTCATCTTCCCCAAAGGGTGCAAGATCCCTTTGCAGGAATTCAAGACACAATGCCATGTAGTACCTGACCACGGTGCGTTCTCTTGCAAAGCCTAGTAGTTACGAGATTCATGCAACCTCTCCTCCATCGTGGCCCACGTCGTCTGGCTGACTATTCGACATACAGAATTCCCCAACACATCGGGGTCACAGGGCCTGCCTACTGTTACGTGCTTTCTCCCCAGCCTCGGCGCCAACGCTCCGTTCAACCTTTCGCTCCATAGCTGGAGATCCCCAGCTATCACCAAGTATACATTGCACCACTTCAGACAACACGTCAGACTCATCAAGTGGGAGGCCAGAGTCTTTATCGACGGACAACTCATTGCGTACGTTGCACCCGCTATAGACGACACTCGGGCCTGTGAGGGTTAGCCGCTGATACAGCTGTCCTTATAGCACATCGAGCTACACGCCTGCTACAGAGTGGCCTCAGCTGCTTAACAATAGCCTAGGTACGCGATTCCTCGTGGTCTACGTACATTACCGAGCCGCACGACCGCTGACTTGGACCAAACAGTGTTCACGAAGAGGGGCGACCGCGAGCCGATCATGTTTCCCGAATTCCGACGAGAAGTTCTCAGCCAGGAACACTGGAGCCCGGCTGATGAGATCGGTCGCATCAAGGTTGTTATCAGCGAAGGCTTCTCACGGGGCTCCTCTAGTCTCCCAATTGAGCGCATCAAGAACATCGTTGCATTCTCCTTCCAACATGCTCCCGCCGGTAAGCACACAGACCCTTTCAGATCAAGTATTGGACACATTCTCTGACGTGTGCTATCAGATGTCCTGGAAATGTCCAACCTTGCATGGCCCAACACGCGGATGTGGAACGGACCCTTTAACGACCCCTCACAAGAGGTCCCAACTGAATATCAAGGCAATGGATCTGATGCCCACGCACATTCTCCACGCCGGCAACTGATGGCTACGGAACAAAATATGTCGGTCACTTCTGCCAGCGACTCGTCGATGCCCGGTTGGACAGCCGCACAAATTAGCAGCTTGCTAAGGCAGATGCCCGACACACAAGCTCTCCTTCAACGAGGGGCCACAGGGACTAGCAGCACCAGTACCAACTACATGGACCCTTGGAATCACCCATGTTCTGAATTGACTCCGTACCTTGGAGGCTGGGGCAACTCGAATCTCGGTTCTATTGGCTATAGTCAAAACACAGTTTCGTCCAAGGCCAACTATAATATCCCGGTTTCTCGCCAAACTCAGGGCGTGAGGAAGGCTTCTACATCTGACGACAGCATGCCAGACTATATGGGTGGCTCAGGTCACAGCTACCACGAAATGTCGGAGCTGCAGCCGATGAGCTTCTTGGGACACCAGACTACGTGTACAGACAACAGCTTTGCGATACCCGATGTTCCGGGTCACACATCTACCGCAACATCTAGTCTGAGTCTTGTGGAAGATCTCATTGCTGGAGTGTCCAAGGACCGTACATCTGGTAGCACGCTGCCCATATCAGCGGAGTCTTGCATCAACGCACTCCAAGGCCCGAAGCGTACCTATGCACGATTCATCACAGCAGGAAGAAACTCCCAGGATATGTCAGCTCCTACAACCATTCAGTCGACTACCAGTTTCGAGCCTTCCTCCAGTTCAAACATTACATTTCCGGCCGATTTGGCTGCCACTTTGACTCATTCGTTTTTGGAGGATCCTTGCCCCCTTCCGACCCAGTCACTACCCAATACTGCCAGACCAGCGGCTGAAATCCGATCGCGGAAGGAGACTCGCATTGGAAATGAGGACTCAAACCAGAGCACCCCGAACAATACGTTGGATCACATGGACATGCGCAAAGTTTCCCAAGGCAACATTCAGATCACCATTGGCCAGAACCAGCCCAAGGGCAGTAAAGAGGATGTCAGTCGTGAAACAAGCTTGACAAACTCACCTCCGCCCAGTACTCGCACATTTTCTGGGGTTTACAGCAATCGCTCCGGATCGGGCGGTGACTTTGCTCAAAACTTCAACAGTGTCCAAAGCTTCAATCAAGATGACACAAATGTGAAGACCCCCGGGCAGATAAACCGTACGGGTGAGACTCGACCACGCAGTAATAGTAGTTTGATGGGCCCGGGTAGTGAAAAGGGCACCAAGCGGATCCGACACTTTACACCAAACACCACACATGCAATCAACGAGGAGGAGGAGGAAGCCAGACACAGCAGCCCGATTGTACGAATTGGTTTCGGCGAAGGTATGGCCAACTAATCATTCCTGCTTGTGGGATGTTACAAGGCCATTCTGGACGCAAGCATTTGCACTAAACGAGCATCGAAAGAGGCATTGAATATGTGTCTGATTATTCATGGGGCATTGGTGGCGTATCATGTTAAGCACGTCATTAGTTAAGATGGCCTTCACACCGCAGTCTGGTCTGGCATGGCCACTCTAGTCTTTGGGGTGTAGTTCTCAGGAACCCGGTAATCTGGTTCCGGTTGGCATGATCATCATTCACCTGAGCGTGTCCTATTCGTTGTCTTTTTTTATGGCCGGCGCAAGAGCACGGGGTAGGTGAGTGAGAGTCCGATACCTCTCATGAGCAGTTTGGTTCATATCATAAGGCTTAGAGGATCATCACGTTATGTTACCCCCTTTTTCGGATGTCTTTTTCTGCATCAAGTGATGGAAGTGACGGTATACATGCTCTAGCCTCTGTCAATATGCTTACCCACTGAGTAGTGTGTTCTCGGTCCCTGATGTTCTCACACATGTCAACAAACTCGGCACTCGGTAATGAGAGAAAGCTGGGACTTGGGAAGTTGCTGTCAACATCACATCTTTTCGACTTGTAGTTTCACTCTGGCTTAAACTTTAGGTAACCCCGACCATGACAGACTGCAGCCTCCATTATCCGGCACACAACAAATAACGAGGTAGCTTTCAAATCGCCACAGAACGGCCTAGCTATAACGCTGATGCCCCGTCAAGCTACTTCACATGAATCACTCAAGTCAAGCACACCTCCCCTTCTACTTTTTGCCATAACGCTCAAACCTAAACAGACGCAAACGGCCTCCGCTCATCGAATCGTCACCCACCATTGCTTATCCTCAACCACTCTTGTGTACTGGAATTCTCATAACGTCATGAGGCTTCAACAATCTCTTGTCAGATCTCGCGGTCTCGTGGTTTAGCGGTATAATTCTCGCTTAGGGTCAAACAAACTCCTGAGTTACACAAATGCGAGAGGTCCCGGGTTCGATTCCCGGCGAGACCCTAAATTTTGCCTTGCAGTTCCTTTTTGTTTTCCCTTGATTCTCGGCTTTACCAGTATCTCGTTTCGCTATTTAGGGCATTTAATTATTAGAGCTATTAATATATTATTATAAGAACCTTGTTTTATATTAGAAGTAGACTATTCTATAGAAAGAGTAATTAGACTATTTTTTTTCTCCCGCCTCGAGTTATTATTCTTATTTGCTAGTACGGAGTAGAAGACTAAGATACGAAATAAGCTACAAAATGTAAATTAAATTTAACATCTCCCGATTACTGCGAATCGGCAAAAATATCTCTCTGTCCGGGAATTGAACCCGGGTCTCGAGCGTCTTGGGGCAGATTTCCCAGATGACAAGCTCGCATACTGACCACTATACTAACAAAGAAGAACTGAG
The DNA here is from genome assembly GCA_022414665.1 of Arthrinium puccinioides. Taxonomy (NCBI): domain Eukaryota; kingdom Fungi; phylum Ascomycota; class Sordariomycetes; order Amphisphaeriales; family Apiosporaceae; genus Arthrinium; species Arthrinium puccinioides. The sequence goes on along the minus strand of JAIUNF010000003.1, from coordinate 4,307,395 downwards.
GAAGGAATCCTGTGATTGATGAAGACTTGCCTGGGTTATCTCGCCTCATAACATAGGTCGTCTCCAACGCTATGGTGAATCAACGTTTGCTAGTGCGTCTTGGCAACGTTCAAATTGTAAGAAGGGGCAAACTTATCGCGAGAAAATGATATGGTTGGGTACAGTAAGTTGCCCCTGGGATTTTGGGTGCCAGTAAGAAGTGGATAGGGTGTTTGCTTGCAGAGTTGGCCCACGTCATCAAATGTGTTTGATAGTTACATTCTGCCGTAGGGTTGAACCGGATGATTCGCATTTGGCGGAATCAATATTCTGCAACTTCTTGTGGCAGCCTGTGGGCCGCCGTACTCTAGTCACCCTCTTCTCAAGGAAGACTCGTCACTCAGCAGCACTGAGCAGTTCATTGGTTGCGGAGCTGGGTTCATATAAACATTGCCATTTTTTCAGGTTCACCTCTACTATTGCGGTACTATGAACGCATGGGTCAAGTTAGGCGATTGGCGAGATAGACAGATCTTTCCGGAGTAGAGCAGAGTCCAGACTCCAGAGACGGCGCAGTCGGTGGAAGTCCACTTCAGCCAACTATGGGCTCTGCTGGTAAAATGTTGACATCCGGTATTTGGTCTCCCCTCTGTACTGCACAAGTTCTTCCAGAGCTTCTTCGCCTTCGCGCTGAATGGTGTCTTGGATGGTCTGGGAGCGCGGCGTGACACTGCACTCGAACGGCTGTGGGCGCATATTGAGACCGTTCCTAAACCACCATTACATATATCAGCGTCACGAATCTCCGACAAAGGCCAGGAATGTCCACTCACGTGAAGTTGAAGATATCTACTTCGATGACACTCCCATCAGCCCTCATGGCCTTCTGGATGTTGAAACCCCAGAGCAGTCTTGCAATGGTGATCCACGTGCCCTGTTCTGCCAGAGCTTGTCCGGAACATACTCGGCGCCCCCATCCAAAGGTCATATAACCTTTGTCTCCCGGAAAAGGCCGATTGTCGGCGTCACCCGCGAGATATCTTCTAGGATTGAACCGATCAGGGTCGGGAAACTCTCGCTCGTTGTGATGAATCGCCCAGACGTTCCCTTGGATCCAAGACCCCTTTGGAATAAGCCAACCTTTGTAGTAATCATTCTGCGTGGGTGCGTGGGGCTGTCCGCCTATGATGGCCACTGAGCGCCAACGGAGCACTTCTTTCATAAACGCTTTGACATAGGGCAGGTGGTCTTCATCGTCCCAGTCTGGGCTTCGGTGCGGTCCAACCACGCGGTCGAGCTCTTCCCGCGCTGGGCCGAGGGCGTCCGGGAACGCGCAGCACGCTAAAACGAATGTGATCAAGGTGCTGCTGCTGGTGTCGGATCCGGCACCGAATAGGTTGCCTGTCAGGGACGATATTTCTTGGATGCTGAGGTTGTGCTTCTCGCGCTCCTCGAACAGGTGTTTAACAAAACAGTCATCGTGGCCCAGACTTTCCGCCACCTCGTTGGCGAGGGCAAAGAAGAAGTGCCTACCACGTTTGCGCCCGATCCCGTGTTTCCACGGAGCAATGGCATTCGGAAACCTGGCCAAGATGGGAAATGTCTCCATCAGCATTGGGAATTTCTTCCCGGGCACGTTCAGATCGGCCGCCACGTGCATGCTCGCGATAACCTCGGTGATGATGGGATCATTGTTGCTTTCCACGCGGCGACCAAAGGCAATGATTGAAACTACGCTCGTGGCGTACCGCTCAAAGTGCTTGACGTAATCCTCGGGGTCGTCGAGCAGACTGCAAGCCACGAGCCTGCTCTCGTTGTTCTGAAACTGGCGGTAGCGCCGTACAGACTGGACCCCGACGCCATGATGCATCAGTTTCCGGTGAGTCCGCCACCTCTCGCGCTGCGCGGGGGTGATTGTGTACATGTTAAGGAAGTTGCTCTGGCCCGCGCCCAGCTCAGCGAAGACGACCATCCGCGGACGCGATGAGTAGATACCCGCCCGCTTGTCGAAGAGGTCTGAGGCTGCCCAGGCGTCGTTGACCCAGATTGTCGGGTTTCTTTTCTCTACGTCAGATTGTTTGCCTCTGGTGTGGTGTGGCGGCGCTTACCTGCCGATCCAGACTGTAATGAGGGGGGTATTGTATGCTTTCGACAACTCTTCGAACCATATCCACGGTTTGTTATCAGGCAGCTGGAAGGTATTGCCGACTATGGGCCAAGGACATGGCCCGGGAGGCTAAGATATAGGTCAGCACGACGAGCCCTGCAACTTCTTTGCCGGGGGTTGATTGGCTCTACCATCTTTGCGCGCAGCCATAGCATCCGTACATAGTCCACCACAAGTCCGAGGAGCCCAATCGTCACCACCGAGGCTGCAGCGAGCTGTAACGTCCAGCCACCATTCAGGCCGAGGACCAGCAGCCGCTCAAAAAACATGGTGTAGACACTGGCGTGCTCAGCGGCGTACACAGACGAGAGGAGAGGTAGAGAGAACTGGTCTGGAATGTCAAACGTGGACCGGGCATACAGCTATGTTTGTACACAAACACCTCCTCACTGCGAGTTTGGGGTAGCCAATGTCACCTTCGGCATTTACCCTACTGCTTTCTATTGGACAAAGGGGATGCCAAGACCCCGAGTAGAAAAGGGGATGTCCACAGATGTCGAGGCTCACTACTCCGACAGCCGGGCAATGTACAAGGCTTTTGTTCAAGCTTGAAGGTTTTTGCATTACACACATCGGTTGTATCGGTTGCTCCCCTTGTCCGCAAGGCCGCGTACGTAGTTCGCTCTTGGGCTGTGCGGTAACACACAAAATCCGCACCCCGTGGTAGTGTACGGCAAGTGAGTGTGTAGTGTGATTCGGACCAGTTGTGCCCCTAAATTCAACGGGTAGAACCTTCCGCCGTATTTCGACCGTCGATCAGAGTCTTCGAACCAGTAATGTGGTGAAACTTCGGGCAGCTATATCCCATGGTTTCGGTTCTGTGGTCGTCCAACAGACAGTACTAGCGGTGCAGGAAGGACTCGAGTTCTTCAACCCGAGTTGCTGTAGCAAGTGAGGCCAACCATTCAATAAAGTATCGAGTTGCGTTGGCTACGCGCTCCGACCTATCGACGTTCGTATTGGTTGACGAAAGCCCGCAGGCCTGGGGAAATAACATCATGTGTACACTGGGGGTATCCTTTTTTGTCTCTTGGTTTTCCCTTGTTCATACTCGTCTTTACTGGCTGAATTTAGTGACTAAACAAATCTACTCGGGAATCACTTCCATCATATCCAACCACTCCAACGTAAATGCAGTGACAATTTTTGTCCAGTCTCGAACGGTAGGCATGTCCAAATGCTCGCCATCATCTGCCATGGTATGCCAGACGTCGGGAAACGGCGTTGGAATAACGTGCAGGATGGGTACTCCGCGCCTCATGAAAGGCACATGATCGTCTTCGACAAAGCTGTTGCTAAACTGCGCGGACAACTTTTCAGAATCGGGCATGAACGGAGTGATTGGCTTTGTCTCCAGGAGACCCAGCTTGCGCATGCGGTCTTCGACGTTGGCCATGGCCTTGTAAGCCCAGTGTGTGGTCTGGAAGTAAGAAGGGATTCTCGGGTTTGCGGAACCAAGCAGATCCAGCAGAACGAAGGCGCTGATCTGGTCAAGTGGGTTGCGATAGCTCGACATGGCTGGGTTGATGCTGTTCTCCCACTCGTTGGCCAAGGACCTTGACCCGTACAGAGAGTCGGTACTTGTCCACGTCACGAAGGCTTCTTCTCCGTCCAACAGCAGGATTTGTAGGCCCATGTCCATCGGCACTGTCCCGCCTAGTTCGCCAAGCGCCACCATCTCGTCGTGCATCTGCTGCAAGTATTTCTCGACAAATCTCGCCGTGTGCATCAGCATGGCGCATGGCGCGGCGCTGTCGGTGGCTCCAATAAAGTCCTTGGGCGTTATTTTACTGTCGTAGTGAGCCACTAACGTGAGGTAATTAGCCTGACCTGGCTTCGTCCACGGGGGTTCTCTCCGGAATATGAGGTTCTGCATGGGTAGTTGCCGGTTGCCGGTCGCCGGGGTCGTCGATGTCGAGTTCTGCCATATAATAGACCACTTGGGCAACTCTTTCTTGAAGAAGCTGACGAAGTGATCCTGCACCTTGACTTGTCCCGGCGTGCCAGGAACTCGGGGTGTGAGGATGGGCGCAAGCAGAGCGCCGTTGTGTATGTCGAAGTCTGCTTCGACCAGAGTCACATTTCGTAGGAAGGCGTCCGAAAGCTGCTGATAGGCTGCGACGGCGGTGACCAACAGGTACACGAGCAGGAACGACTGAAGCCGACCCAGGATCGAACGTGGGCGCTCCATGGCGGCGACTACCTCGAACCAGCGAGATAGCGATTGTACATGAGATTTGGGGGCTAAAGCGGACGTCGTTCTCGTGCTCAAGAAAAATGCGCCAGGGACGAGAGGCTCTGCCAACGAAGCGAAAGCTGTCGCACTCTCGTGGTCAAGGAGCGCTGCTGGTCGATTTAAAGCTTGAGCGGATACGTGCGTGGTCACTCCCGTTTGTGGCTTGACGGCGGACCGAAAGCTCCACTCTGTGGCTGGGCCCGCTTTTTCAGCTTCACCCCTTTATGGTGATGTACGAGACGTAACTAAGTAACCAATATATCTTTGAGTTGCCGTCGGGCACGATTTTCATCCGTTGGTGTTTCACTGTCACCGTTTGGTGGGAGCGTAAGGTTGGGCTCTATAAAATCATCATATACGGAGTACACGGTGCCATACTTTTGCCAAGGAAACTCAACTCCCCAAGCCTGGTTCGGGTTTGAAAGAACGAAGTTGACCTGACGGGCAATGAACCAAGCTCTCCGACATTTCCCAAGCAAGTTTACTAATGCAAGGACTATGGGAAAAGGTCCGATCGCGCGAGGCATACTAGATAGTGTTGCCATGTTGGTGTCTCCGAGGCCCATTTGCCGAAGGACAACAAGAAACAAAACCGAGATGGAAAAACCGCCTGTCAAGAGTAGCCCATATCGATGCCGGTTGGCTAGGTAGAATTGGTCTCCTCGATATAGTCTAGTCAACACACGAAGATATGCATCCTCTTTAACAAGAGGAGAAGAAAGAAGGTGGTCATGCCTTGCTGGGTTAAACACGTCAATTTAGGTCTCTAAGGTGACCAAGAAAGGTATTCTCTGCCCCTGCGGCCCTTTCTTTACTGCTGACACGGAGATGTACGAACCCGCCTCTGATATTATTTACAAGGATTTGCCAGTAAGCAGTGCTACCAATTATGTCTCTGAAACCTGCATGACCCGGAAAGAACTGGCAACATGACTGTTGCCGGCACAAGACATGGGCCATTGATAGGAAAGGGATTGTAGGTAGAGAACGGACACTACCAATACATTCACCACGTCTGGCTAGCTCGGATTGTCATTATTGTCCCCCTATATTGACCATAATCGTAAATATAACTGCGGAGAACCTGAATACTCATCAATAAGGACAATCGTTCCCTCCCAAGATCCCTCCCAAGATGAGCGGGCTTACTGGTCTTGACCCCTTCCCGTTGTCTATATAACCAACCAATTCCCGAGGCGATCTTGTTGCACTTCTCCTTCCTTCAACCACTGGAGCTTCGACATTCCACTGCTTCGTCTCTGGGCAGCAGCTGCAGTCACCCTCCTCTGCCACCTCTCTGAGTAGCCTACGTGGTCGTTCTATTTTTCACCACCCTTCTTCGCGAGACATACCATCTGGCCAACTTTATCGGAATTTTCATCACAAACGGCTGATGCTAACTTGAAGTCGCCAAGATGATGCCGCAAGACGGTAGACCTATCGCACCCCGTCGTGTCATATCTGACATCACTAACTAGTCACGACAGATGGTCCAAATGCAGAGTATCTCCAAGGCAGCGCTCGGCCTACCCAGCAGAGTAGCGACATAACCCTCGCCTCCACCAGAGACCGCCGTCACCCGCCAAGAGAACAGACTCCAGAGCCAGAGCAAGCGCCACACACCCCCAAAGGCAAATCGGTACGAGGAGTGTCCAAGACCCCCAAAAAGACTCCATCGAGATCAAGGCGCCTGTCTATTGCCAAGAAGAGCACCCCCGGACGCATTCGCATCGATGGAACTGAGGATCTCGAAGAACTGTACCAAAAGGCCCGTGAAAGCAACACTCGGTACCGTCTGCAGGTCAAGTCACTCCGAGAGCGCATCTCCATACTGGAGCAGACCCGGCCAAACGTCGACAATGACATTCTTCTCCATACCACGGAGACCCAAGAGCATAGAGACATCATCAAGCAGCAGTCGATGGACATTGACCACTACAATGAGAAACTTGAGCATGCTACGGACCAGGTTGCATTGGCGGAGCATCTTTGCAACCAAAACGAGTCTATGATAGCCCACCTACGCGAGGAGGCCACCGCCAAATCTCTTACGATCGACTGCCTTCAGAAGACTGTTGAGGACTTGCGAGCTCGCACGACGTCTGATGACATCTCGGGTTTCAACAACCGGATCGAGGCTTTGGAGTCCCAGGTTGCCAGCTTGAAGCAACTTTCGTCAACCACTTTCAACGAGCACGAGATGTCTACGGGAGCTTGAATTTTGAAGAGGTTGACAACAGATCGAATGCAGATGTGTGCTGGCAAGTATTGACGGATGGAAGATGTGTTGCGTACGGTACATGGAGAACTTGGAACCGGAATGATTATGACTTGTTTGGCAGCCAAGGCTTGTAAGGTGGTTGTCTTTGGAAGCTGTCGCCTGCAATGTCGTTTCGAAACGAGGACAGTGAGAACAGTTGAGCAATGATCAACTTGAACATGCCCGTGAAAGAATACATGGATTGAAAAACACAATGGAAAATGCGAGATGATCGCTAGCATTTGCGAATACTGATGGAATGTCCCTAAGCCTTTCCCTGCCATGGCCGCGCCAGTAACCGAATCTGGTCTCGGTATTCGTCATATCCGTCAGCTGCCTCGTCTGCACGATGGTGGTCTACGCGGTATACAATGTTAACTGGCCGATCCGGCTAGTAGTGCGGTGTTTGTTCGAAATAAGATATGCGCATTTGCCATGAACCAACATCGTTCGAAGATGACAGCCTTTCTCCGCACCACATTCTCGACCTTCTCTGCCGATAACTTCATATCTAGAGGCGCGGCAGGACATGTGTTTAGCATTAGCAAGCATGTTGCTTTCAAGTGCCGAACTGAATTCGATCACCCGAACTCGGCAACAACAAAGAGATGGACGAAAGCGCAGAGAAGGTTTCAAGGGAGAAACAGTCTACATTCTTGTCTTCGTCGGCACCTAAACATCATACAATGTGTTCGTATCGTACCCAAAGGCATTTCCCTGGAACGTACGAGTCAAACACTCGAGCGTCGCATCGTCACCAGCACCATCCGTTGAGCAGACTCGTCGGATCAGCCAAATCACCAGCGCTCTTGTCTGGTTCGAAGAATTGGGCTATGTTCATGGCGATATTCGTCCAAACAACGTATTACTATCAGCGTAAGATGATGCCCACTTGGCCGATTTCGATGCATCTGTACGTATCGGCAGTGAACTCGAAACGGCATGCGAGCCGTTTTGCAAGCTGAACCAAGATTTCGAGACTTTCGCAGCCGGACCATCATCACGAAGGGCTGGTTGGGCGAGCATGGATCCGTTGCTTCTATAGTTCATGACATCCAACAACTCGAACCAGGGTATCCCAATGACACCCGTAGAGCGGTTGAAGACGATAATCTGGATTAGTTGCTCTTGGAGTGTGAGGAATTCATGCGGTGCCAGTAGCTACCGGATAGTGTGTAGGCAGGACGTGGTGAGATCCAGCGGTTCACCGTTCACGGTTGTTCCAGGATTCACACATGCTGCTCAGGTTCGATGCCAGGTTCGCTAGGCAGAAGCGTAGGTTTGTTGACATGGTTACCTAGTAAGCTGCGAAGGGCGCTGCTCCGTACTGTACGGAATACTGTCAGACGATACGATCCAAATGCAGCACGATCGGCCCATTGACCTTACGTTCGGTTTTATCCTTGACTTCTTCCTCCAACACGTGGTCGAGTGTCGAGTAAGTCGCCCCCGCCTTTCGCTTACGCCAATCATTCGTTCGGGCTCTGAACCGAGAACCTCTCTCTTCTATAAATGGGCGCTAAACACACCCACTATATCTTGATCCTCCGTTGCCTAACTATCCCTCATGTGACCCACCACCCCTTTTACCCATTCAACGCTCTGCGGCTCGTTCTCGTTTGAACGCATTGACAAGACATCGAATTGAGAGATTCACTGCCGACTCCACATCATGGCGCTATCCAAAGAAGCAGAAGCCGCTGGAGATGCGCTCCCGTCTTACCAGGCCGTCTCGGGCCCATCCTCCACCGAAGCAGCCCCGGAATACTCGGCATCGTCGGTTCGTGTCACTGCTGGAGAGTCCTCTTCAACTGCTCCTCTAGCCCACGCGGCGGCATCTCCGCCAGGGAAACATCACGGTCCCACAGCCTCCTCACCCTTCGATTTCCCCACAACCGACACGCTACCCCCAGCGTACGACTCTTCATCAACTCGGCCGCCCCTGAAGCCTGTGGCTATACCACAAGTCAACCCAGCGGACACAGCCCCTTTCCTTTTGGGCTACGCACCGTCACTGTTACCCCATGGCATACCCGAAGGGAGCTGGATCGCCTTTTTGAACACCACCAACGCTTTCCTCACAGCGCAGGTATCGGAACAGGCCTTGCAGCACGCCGCCGAGTACGGCCGCAAAGTCGGCGACGTGCAAAAGCGGGCGGGCAAGGACTCGGCCTCACACGCGAAACGGATCGGCAGGGACATCGGTGCCAAGGCGAAGAGCGGCAACCTCATCGGCGCCGCCGTGGGCGTTCTCGGCGGTGCCGTCGCCTGGCCAGTGATGACCTCACTCCGCGTTGTCCAGGCGGCCGTGGTCATGCCCCTGACAGCGCTGGGCCAGCTTGCGGTGAAGCCGCGGACACCCCTGGAGAGAGCGGCCGTCTACGTTGCTACTGCCAACGAAAAGTGGTTTCACTCTCGCGGTCTGCACGCGTCACTGTTGGATTCGGAGAGGTTGGCTGGGGCGCTCGGGATCCTCCCCGGCCACAAGCTGGTGGATATCGCGCGTGACAATAGCCAGGGTGGAGCGCAGGCGCAGTTGGCGGCGCTGGGTGAGTGGATTGCAGAGGTTGACATACAGGCAGCTCTGCACGCTGTGCAGTTGGACTGTCGGCCAACGACGATGTGGCTGGTGGTCTCGCATGGCGTCCCTGATTACGAAGAGACGACGACAGCTGCGAGCGCGTGAAGCGATAGTTATGCGAATGGTAGTTACAAGTACTCCGTAACGTTAGTTATCACAGTAGTTACTCCGTATTGTGGGTATTGAAAGCAGTGGGAGTTTGACCCACGTCACACGTGCCCCTGCCGCTGCTGCTGCTGTGTCCATCACAATCACATGGCCGTTTTACGGTTGGAACATTGCAGCTCAACCAGAAGAGAGAATTCCCATAGTGGACGTGCGTGTCAAGACAAGCTGACCTCGTAGCACCCGCGACCAGTCGCCACATCACGCCATGAACCACAGGACCTTGTAAGAGTACGTGTAAGTGATGCATCCACCAACCAGCTGAAAGACGAGGCGATCCACTTGTCTATTGGTCTGTTCGCGCATGTCGATCGGGGCCCATGATAAGATGATTGATGCGACCGTTGATTGCACGTGTCGTCAGGCCGCCGTTTCGACTCGAACACAGCAATCAATCCTGTGTCTCTCACCCAACCACTGGTTTTGGTCGGCTGCTTGTGCAGTCCAAGGGTAACTTTAAGCTGTTCTGCCGCCACCCAAAGAATTTCAAGCCGGGCAGCCAGCGAGCTCCCCCTCCACTCGGTGCTCACCCCCTGTCCCCCCTGCTGCCCCCTGCTCCCGCTCCAAGGTCGCAGGGGGCCCGTGGGCCGTGGCCTGGACCGGGGGGACGAGAGGGCCCATCTTCTCAGGAACGTTCCCATTTCCCGACACTGAACCTTTTTTTTTTTGACCATGACCCCGAACGAAGTCAATCTGTCTCCTCCCACTCACAGCTCTCGTGATTCCGGGGGACTTCGATTTCCAAAGAATTGTTAATTGACTGATCGGACCCGGTCTCTTAATTCTGGCGCCTTGAGCAGCGCACCCGGCGTCGAGATTGCGCATCGCAACACGTTCATTCCGCGCCCCGTTGCTACAAGTTACAACCCCCTAGGTTAGCCAACTAATTAGTTCGTCTAGCGGCCGACTACTTTGTAGCTGAGACATTGCAAAAGGCTCGTTGCCCATAAGTCTACATTATTTTATTTGCTTGCCTTCGACCCGATACCCTCCCCCTCGAGGCAAATAGGCCGTCATCAAGTAGCAACAGGCGTCGATGAGAGCGATTGGCGTAACGAGCGACGCAGACGTGTCGGACCGTGTGGCTCTCGAATCTGCTGCCTTACGTACTTCGGCCCGCACCTCTTCCCGGGGTTTGCATGTCTCATTCCCAACATCGCATCGAACGATCACTGCAAATTCTACAATTCGCTTCTCAACGTCCGATACGAATGCTGATGCGAAAATCGATCGCCACATAGCCGGCGAACCTGTATCATCGTTGTAACATCACCGGAGCTTGTCTCTTGCTCGACTCCCCACTGTGACTCGACCGTACATACCACGCAACAAAGGCGGACGAGGGCGAGGCTGGAAGAACTAGGCGCTCCAGGCGCGAGTGGAGGAGGATATGCAGACAAGCAAGGCAAGATCCGAGTCGCTGGGACGCAAAGCCAAGGTCGGTCTTGACTCCTGCCTGCGTGCGTGCATCCGAGAATCGCACAAGCTAATCAATCCCTGTGTGCGCAGCTCGCCAATTCGTATCAGGAACTGCTAGAGTAAGCGCCCCTGGATCCAAGTCCCCTCTTCCTCTAGATCTGTCTCTAACATGACTCTCTTGTAGTGAGTTCTCGAACAAGGAGCTGAAGAACGTGGGTAACTACGGACTCGGGAAACTGATAGGAAAGGGATCCTTTGGCAAAGTCTACCTCGCGAACCATAAGCTCACCAATGGCTCCAAGGTGCGTCTTCTTAGTGGGTAGCTTGTAATGACCACACAGCTCGCTGACGACACCACCAGGTCGTACTCAAGTCGGCCAAGAAGGACGATTCGAACCTTGCGCGCGAGATTCACCACCACCGACAATTTGTCCACCCGCACATCGCACGACTCTACGAGGTCATCGTGACCGAGTCTATGGTATGGCTGGTCTTGGAATATTGCGCGGGTAGGTTATGTCGCAAGAACAAGAAAATGCGTGAAACAGGAGAGATTCCGCTGACGCGACGCAGGTGACGAGCTGTACAATTATCTACTCAACCATGGCCCTCTCCCCGCCGAAAAGGTTCAGAAGACCTTCACCCAGCTGGTGGGCGCCGTCTCCTACGTACACCAACAGTCGTGCGTACACCGCGATCTCAAACTCGAGAACATCCTTCTGGATAAACACGAAAACGTCAAGCTCGTCGACTTTGGCTTCACACGTGAATACGAAGGAAAATCAAATTATCTGCAAACGTTTTGCGGCACCGTATGCTACTCGGCGCCGGAGATGTTGAAGGGTGAAAAGTATGCCGGAGAAAAGGTGGACGTGTGGAGCTTGGGTGTTATTCTCTATGCCCTGCTGTGTGGCGAGTTACCTTTCGACGACGACGACGACAACATCACGAGGACGAGGATTCTCTCAGAGGAGCCCAAGTATCCGGATCATCTTCCACCAGATGCCGTATCTCTGATTAAGATTTTACTCTCAAAGAGACCGTTGCTGCGACCAACGCTCCCCGAAATTCTCCAGCACCCTTTCCTGGCAGACAATGCCCCTCAGCAGCAGGCCATCCTGAAGCTCCATCAGCCGCTCCCTTTTAGTACTGCCCTGGAAAAGGACTGCCTGCACCGAATGAAGGGCGCCGGAGTGGATATTGACCAAGTCATCGAGAGTGTACTGGCTCAAAAATGCGACGCGTTGGCGGGCTGGTGGGCCCTACTCCTGGAGAAGGAAGAGCGGAAAGCCAGGAGGAGGGACCGGCGGCGGAAAGAGAGGGAAGCCGAGAATAGGAATTCTCGTCGTTTCTCAGCCGCGTCTAGCAAACTCGAACGGATGGCACCCATTATGGACGAGGATGGCGTGGTCAGATTGGGGGAACCGCCACTACCAAGGACTCGAGGACGTTCAGAGAGACGGAGCGCACATTATACTGACCTCAACGCCACGGAGCTACCCAACCTGCCCGAAAACGCGAGAGACGACTTGAGCCCCGTCAGCGACGGGCCCCCGCCACCTATTGAGAAAGACTCTGTACGCTCTGCCAGCACCTCCCGGCAGAGAAGACCGGTACCCCCGCCCAAAGAGGGTATTCTCCGGAGTGCAAGATCTAGAGGCTCGACCCTGCATCTGGTGTCTACTCCTGACGCGCTGGGCGCTAACCTTGTTGTGGAGCAGCAGCCGGCCCAGAAAATGCGCAAGAAGCCTTCGCAGGCCATCATCCAGCATTGGAAGAGCTGGAAGCACTGGATCGTCGACACCACACGGCGGCATAAACCCAACCGGCGAGGCAGTCTTTCCACGCCGAATCTGCTCGCTAAGAACGGCGGCAGCAAGCAGTCGAAGGACCCGAGCCCACGGCCCCACACGAGTAAGGATCCCACTTCGGGCTCTGGCCCGTCCCGAGCGGGCCCGGATACGGACCACGCCAATGGCCATGCATCCAAGGGCCGTACCACCGGCAGCAACAATAATCTTAACGCTACGTCAACATCCCACCCATCTTCATCTCAACAAACCCGAAGAATGCCCTCGACGGCTTCGTCCTACAAACGACTATCCATCTCTCCTGCTCCCCTTACCCCTAGATCCACCGTCCGCCGGTCTTCCGGTGGCCTACGTGGTAGAAAATCCACGTCGTCTTCCTTGAGCTCCATACGAACTATGCCTCGCCACCAGCACACTCACTCCAAGGCCAGCTCCACGTCTTCAACCGCCTCGATGACCCCCAAGGCACCTCTCGCAACCGGCAGATCGCCGCACCATTCTGTCAAGGTTCTTCCTGCTACACCCACTGCTAATTCCTTTCCCTCTAATATCCGGCTTGTACGCGGGCCTGCACTTTCCTTAGACTTCAACGAAAACATGCCTTCTATCAAGGACAATCCACCACTCCACAGTCCCAATCCGTTCGGCTCACCCAACGTCCTCTTCGCGAAGAGGAAGAAGAACCTCTTCAAGGGGCCAATGCTTGCGCTTGGCAGTCAGTCAAGTTCTGGTGGTCGTAGCCGGGATACGAGCCACAGCCGCAATCATAGCGCGAGCGGGTTAGGTCGGCGCAGTGGCGAGATCACGATCCAGGAGGAAGACGAGGAGGCGTTTGAAGATGAGCTGATTAGCAGGTCCGCGATGAGAGAAATGGACGAAGAAAGTATCGAGGAAGTGGAGCAGTTCAGTCCTGTACTACGAGGACCTGGTGAGAAAGTGGAGATCTACGAGATTGACGAGGAGGATGACAGCTTTACTGATGCTGGCGCCACTCCCGCCACTGAAGATGGCAAGACATTGGAGGAAAATGCGACGACTTCGCCTGCTTGAGGGAGAAGAGAAAGCTGGGAGACCAACCAACGGCTTGATGCAACTACTTCTTACCACGCATTCGCTGTATAGACGGGGCTATCAATCGGTCTGGTGGGGATGCGGTGTAGCGCCCGGCGCACGTGGACCTTTTTATTTCCTTTCTTCGAGATATCCGACACTTATTTAGTCTTGTAAACATACTGTTGTCGAAATAATGCATTTCCTTTACAGCCTGTGCCCTGTGGCCTCAAGAGGAACTCTGATGCTTGTAATGTGTCGTTGGCTCCGATCCGTATTTGTTGGTGGCTTAACCGAGCTTCTCAGTTCGTTGAGCGTCGTTTCGGTAAACGCCCATCTCTATTGCGTGCGTGACTGCTCTAACTACATCTCTGCGAGGTGGGTTGCAGGTTTTCGGTCGTCATCCCAAGTAGACAGACTGGTGCTCAGACGTGACGAACTTGTTTGCCCATGATTAAGGTACGCGGTCGTGACACCCTGTCCGGCGCGAGTCCCCCATCTGACTGGCCATTGCAGGTCCTCACGGCCACCGCCTTTATCCTGGCTTCCCTGTGTTCTAGTCTTCCAGTCGACTCTGGTTGCCGGTGGCTGGAACTCGGACCTCCAATCGGCTCGACCATGGTAACTGGCGTCGGTAATGAAACCCATGTCCCGCTCGTGCGCTGGACCTTTCGACCGTGGGCGAGAAGATTGGAGGACACACACTATTGGCAAACGAACCTGGCTATGGGATCAGGAGGAAAACCCTGGCACTCTGCAGTTGCGACTCACGCAACAAGTAAAACACTACAAGATTCCGCCCACTGTCATGTATTCATGGTATATCGAAGACCATGGGAAAACCCATGTAAGTGAAGATCCCAAGGAAGATATGAATTTGGGTTGTTTTCAGAATAGGCCTGGCCTGGGCTGAAGATGATTGCACGTACGGATATCAATGCAGTGTTTCTTGGCCAAATTGCCTACCGTCTCATCTGGCTGCTTTACTTGTAGAGATTCACATCAGTATTTCATGCCGGAAATGTGGCCCCGGGGCTTCCTTCTTTCGAGAGTATTGGTAATCTGATCGGAGAAGGTGTGCTCGCTGCTGTCAGGGTGTCCGCATGAGAGGAGAGTGGTCATAGGTACTAGAGGGGGGCTCGAAAAGGGGGAATACAATACCCAGCTTGTGGGGCCAATCAACAGCATAACGTTACACGACACTTGCAGCACCGCTACCTACGGTCATCTCTATCGAGCGTCGGTGCAGCATGAGGAAATATGATTTCAGTCATCTTCCGAGGTAAAACCGCCCTTTAGCTACGTGACAGTTGACTTTATCGGTCTCTGGGGTTGTTGCTAAAACCCTGGCAACCAAGCAAACCAGCTTCAGCAGTGCGTATCAGTAAATCAGCTGCGAACCCGGGGTTTCTTTCCGATTCATCGTTCTGCTCCATTGCGTCCCGACGATTCTCCATTGCAATTTTGGCTATCTTCGAGTTCTATTTGACGCCTCTCAAACTCATTCTGGCTGTTCCATTGTGCCCATGCGACCCACATTTCCACTGCACCCAAAATTAGGGCGGTGCCTTGTGTAAGCCTTCACAAGTGGAGAATCATGATCAGTCTGACACATCTCGAGAATTCGGAGTAGAAAAATACCATTCCCCATGTTAAGAATTGAAGATCAGAAGGGGTTCCACAGGACAAGCCTGTAGGATATCGCGATACTCCTCAAGTAGCCTTCTTGCCTCCTGGCTGTACGGGCTTAGAAGCCGGAAGTTGTTCACCTCACGTACGTCTTTGCAGAGAAGGAGGTTGCCCGAGCTTTGGCGACCACCGTAGGCGAAGTCTCCGAAAGCGATAGTCTGCAGTGATGGTAGCCCTTGCGGCCCAAATGCCCATTCGACGAAGTGAAAAAAAGAATCTCGCAGTTGAGGGTATTCATGTGCTTCAGTCTCCGTTGACCAGCCATCATCGCTATCCTCAGTCAACACCTCGTCTCCATGTGCAACTGGCTCCAGTGCCCATGAGGGAAATCTTTTGAGGTCATCGGCGGACTGGCGGATATGGAGGAGCTTAAAGGAAGCCTTGGACAGAAATGGGAGTAGGATAGGTCGCTGCCGATATAGTCAGTCCCCGATCGTTTAGCAGGTGAGTTATGGGGCCGCCATAGTCTTACTAGAAGCTGTGGAATGCAAGCCAGGCCGATACAATCGAGATCTAAGCGGCTGAGAGGATTCGAAGATGGGTTCCTCTGAATCCTTTGAATTTCGTCATCGAATATGCCTAGATCCGGTACATCGCGTTCTTCTTCCAAAAAGGGTGACTCATCATACAAGTCGACTGTCCTTTGATGCAGTACAAATCTCTTCAGAGTTGTCTGATGGTTAGTCACAGGGACACAGATCTGCAGGCCAGGGAGGGGCCCAGCAAGGCTGATAAAAAGGCTCTCTAGTCCCTCAAAGGCGTCGAGGATGACCACTATAGTGTTCCCATCTGCAAGAGTAGAATCATCGGGTGATTCCTGAATTTCAAGTGTTTTCAGACCCATCCGCGTGCCCAATCGTACAACTCGCTCGAGGAAGACATCCCATCTCGGGCATCTGCGTAGCGTAAGTGATCGAAGAGTCCCAAAATCGAACGCAGTTGCCATCACCGCTGCGAGTGGTACATGAGAGAGTAAGAGGATCTGGAGAGAAGGAAATACTGGATGCCGACCACGACGACGCGGCTTCAAACCTCCGCTTGCAAGATAGCCATACTTTTCGTATTCGTCCTTATCCTCACCCAGCCAATCCTGGAGGGCGTCCCAATCTACAAAGTCCAATTCGAGCTGCTGTAGTTGCTTCGCATTGCGGAGGATCGCATCTGACAAGGTGTCGAGATCCTCGGGGCGAGGAGCTCTCCAGCAGAGGCTCTTCAATTGATTTAATGCTGATAGATCCGTGATTGCCTCGTTGTAATTATCAGGACAATTGCAGTCGGTTGTCAATCTCAGTGTTTCAAGCGATGCAAACTTTGACGAGATAATTCCCTCAGGCCCAAGGATCTCAGTAGGCACACAAACACCCAAGTCCCAGCTGTACTTTATATTAGCTACTGTGTTGCTGACGATGTTTCGTGAATGCGGGTATTATACCTAAAACTTCGTAACCTACTGCGCCTGATATTTGCAAGTAACAATGTTGCTTGCTGGGTACGTTGCCTGAAGGGCGACTCTCCTTGGTCGTCATAGTCGTAATCTTGCCAGCCCAGATGTGGACATCTTTCGTCTGTCACGAATTGGAACTCGGTGTAAAAATGAAGGTGCCTAACATGATCAAGTGGTACCTGTGATAAGGGCTCTGCCACAGTGTCAAGTTCAAGTAGATCGTATTCGCTGAACAGTTCGATCGATATAGATCGCCAAAGAACGTCCATAACTGCCTGGCGAACAGCTCTCGAAACCAGTGAAAGCGATTTCAGATCTGCCTTGTCTGCCAACTGCCAGGGTCAACTCATCATTCACCAGTTATAATGTGGCCACTCGATATACCTGTGCAGTCACTATGTCGAACACTTCCTGGGACAGTGTGTTTAACGCCATTTCATAACAACCAAAGGGCGCTCCCAGGTAGACAATAGGATTTCTTATCGAGTAAAGTTTAGGTTAAGCAGCATATTTGGTTGCGAGGCCGAAGCTTTCCTGAGGTGAGAGACGTTGCAAATATATCAACGTAGTGAGAGGATGCAGAAAAACAGGCGAGTAATGTACAGTGCCGTCTGGAGTATTACCATTTCAATCAGAACCGTGCTCCACGCTGAGGTGGCCCTGATCAGCCAACTTCTCTGATTGGCCTCAAAAAGGGAACCCTGCAGCGCATCAGCAACCTTGAGGGTCTACGTGATTCCCACGGTGTGTCTCCCATTAGGTTTCTTTGACATCTACTGCATGACTACGGAGTACTAGGTGTCACCTCTTGCGTTGTATTTCCTCGGTATCCTACTCGCAGACTCGGAAGTGTAATACAGTAGGTATTAGGACAGCAAAAAATGAGGGTTTGTCCTCTGATAACCTGAACTATAGGTAGACAAGTTGTGGACTGCCGTCTGTAAGAGTGTAAGGTCAAAGATAGAAATGTAGTTACAGCTCTCAAATTCGTCTTGTTTTTACGATAGTATCCAACAACGAACAAGTCTAATAACATTAGCAAGCTGTATTACTACTAACTATAATATAGTATATAAAAATAATGTCAATATCAATACTATTTTATTGTATTCAAGAGGAGAAGGATACAAGAACTACTGGTATATAATAGGGGTAATATGAATATGCCGGTAACCATGGTACTCTGTACGGAGTAACGTTAACTTACCTCTGAAGGTTATGCGCGACCCACTCACTAGCTGGAGCGGCTTTCGGAGCCGCAAGACGTCACTTTGCGTTGCGAGCTTCGGACCACCGACAATTTTCTTGCCATAAGTTGCGCAGACAAGTCTTGCTGTCTTGGCCAATTGCTCGACTCTTTGAAGGAGAAGTAACAACAATTGCACTTTTGAAAAGCCCTAGTAGAGCGAACTATCCCATTCCATACACCACACGTGTGGAGACGCGAGATAGTTATCGTCATGAAGCTCTCCGCGCTGCTCCTGTGTAGCTCACCACTGGCCGCCACAGCCTTCGCAAACCCATCACAGCAGCAGCAGCTTCTCAGTAGCTTGAGTTCTGCCTCGAAGCCTGCAAGCAACGGCGCGCCGAGCTATCGTGATGCCCTGCTGTCACTACACAAAAACCTCATTGAGATCCCCTCCATCTCGGGGAACGAGAACGCCGTTGGCACGTACCTGGTCGACTTCCTCACATACCACAAATTCCACGCACAACTCGAGTTTCTCCCACCCAAGACCAACTCGAGTAGCGACAAGCCTCGCTTCAACGTCGTGGCCTGGCCCGGTGCGCGCCGCAACCCCCAACCCAAGGTCCTCATCTCGAGTCACATCGACACCGTACCCCCGTTCATCCCGTACGCGACCTCCGATGCCCAGCCCAACTCGGACACGGTCATCAGCGGACGCGGCAGCGTCGACGCAAAGGCCTCGGTCGCGTCTCAGGTCGTCGCCGTGCTCGAACTGCTGGAAGCCGGCGCAGTCGACGAGGATGACCTGATGCTGCTGTTCGTGGTCGGCGAGGAGACGACTGGTGACGGCATGCGCTACTTTAGCGACACGATGGGCGATCTCGACCCCCCGCCCAAGTTTGACGCCGCCATCTTCGGCGAGCCGACTGAGCTCAAGCTGGCGTGTGGACACAAGGGATTTCTGGGCTGCACGGTTACGGCCAAGGGGCACGCTGGACATTCTGGTTACCCGTGGCTGGGAAAGTCCGCGACGGAGACCTTGATGCGGGCCCTGGTCAAGGTGCTCGATGCAGATCTGGGCAGCAGCGAAAGGTTCGGTAACACGACGGTCAACGTGGGACATCTCGAGGGCGGAGTGGCCGCTAATGTCATTCCCGAGCATGCCGAGGCGAACCTTGCCTTTCGCATTGCGATCGGCCCTCAATCCGGGGGCAGTCTGATTGTCAAGGAGCGCCTCGAGAATATTCTTAAGGATGCTGATAACGAAGCGTTCAGTATGGAGTGTAACAACGGATATGGCGCGGTGGACTGCAACTGCGACGTTCCTGGGTTCGAAAACATCACGGTCAACTACGGAACGGACGTGCCCAACCTGAAAGGCGAGCACACGAGATATCTCTACGGCCCAGGCACCATCCTGGTCGCCCACGGACCCGACGAGGCTATCAAGGTGAAGGACTTGGAAGCCGCTGTCGAGGGGTACAAGAAGCTGGTGTTGCATGCGCTCAATAAATGAACGCGCGTAGAGAAAGCGAGGTTGAGCTCTTCGTACATTTGTACAGTTGGTATATACCCATAAAGCACTAATTCCTCGCTATGCCCATATCCCACGTTCTGATCTGTTGAAATCGATTTGCATCATCGCACAGGAACCTCACTCGGACAATCATTTACCAACGACATCAGCCCACGTCTCAGGCATAGTGCCCTGGAAGTCGAAGTGGCCGTTGGCGCCTTTGACAACAACACCGCGCTCGGTGACAATGGCATCTATCAACTCGGCAGGGGTAACGTCGAATGCCGGGTTCCAGACTCCGATCGTCTGGTCCGCCGTCGCGACTCTGACCGACTGGCTAGTATCAACCTTGCCATCGGCCCCCACGACGGCGCCACTGATTTGGGTCAGTTCCTCGGCTTTGCGCTCCTCGATCTTGATGTCAGCTCCACTCTCAGTGCGCAGGTCAATCGAGGTGGTTGGTGCAGCGACGATGAACTTGACTCCGTGGTGGCGTGCCAATACCGCCAAGGCATAAGTACCGATCTTGTTGGCGGTATCACCGTTGCGGACCACGCGATCAGCGCCGACGATGACAGCAGCGATGTTGTCCTTTTCTCTCCTCGTGTTGAAGAGAGCACCGGCCATGGAATCTGTGATCAAAGTTGAGGGAATCTTCTCGAACGAGAGTTCGAAGGCGGTGAGTCGACTGCCCTGGTTGTAGGGCCGCGTCTCGGTGCAGAATGCATGTGAGAGGCTGCCATCCGAGTGCAGAGACCGGATTATACCCAGTGCCGTGCCGTGGCCAGATGTCGCGAGAGAGCCCGTATTGCAGTGCGTCAGGACGGCAACCTTGCCGTCGGAGGACTTTGTTGACGCATTGGCGATCAGCCACTCTGCACCGTAGGAGCCTATCTTGAGGTTTGTCTCGGTGTCCTTGCGAAAGATCTCCTCGGCTGCCTCGATGTAGGCGCCAATGATAGCTGACCGGGCCTTTTCATTGTCCAAACCCGTAGTCTGGGCGCCTCGGACGACCTTCTTCAGCTTCGTGATCGCATTGCCCAAGTCGACAGCCGTAGGCCGCGACTCATACAGATAATCCAGTCTCGAATCGATATATGAAATGGTCGCTTCTGGCGACGCAGTCGGGCCAGCGCCATTGTGCAGCTCGACAGCGTGAGCCAGGGCTGCGACGATGGCAATGGCGGGAGCACCACGCACTCGCATCGACTTTATGCAATCGAAGGCCTCTTCTGCTGTAGCGACTTGGTCATAGTGATGCTCGTGTGGGAGACGCAGCTGGTCCAAGACGTCGAGAGAGCCCCGCGTGTAGCGAATGGCCTGAAGTGAAGCCATGTTGGCAATGGTATACCGTATCACTATCTGCTAAGAGGAGAAGGAGATCAGAGTACGAATCGACGTGGGAAAAAATCCCACAAATGCGTCTTCCAAAGGGCGACACGTGAAATGGGAAGAACGAGGAAATATGTCGGAAATGGCGGGTTGTCAAATTTGTTCTCTGAATCGCCTCACTTTCATGTTCATCCCACCTTGACATAAGAATTCTGCCAGAAAAGAACCCCGCCATCACCATCACCGACAGCCCGCCACCGTAACGCCACAGCCAATCGTTGTAGACCCGTGGTGCGTCAGTTGCGAGGTACTCCATACACACACAGTACATAGTACTAGTAACTACTGCTGTAACTAGTACGAGTTTGACTCCTCCCCTGACCGCCAGGGAACACCCCTAAATGCATCGTGAAGGTATCCACCCATGGGGGAGGGGCGGGATGGGAGTGACAGCTAACTACTTCGTAATAACTACGGAGTACTGTTGCTAACTACACAGTACTAACTTAACTACGTAGTTACTATTCGTACTCCGTACTGATAGTTGCTCCACAGAACTTGACTAACGGTAGCTAGTTAGTAGCTACGCAAGCACCCGACCAGCCAGTTGTTAATGTGCATCCATGCGAAACATCGATTGCCCACGTCTTGTCCATAGCTTGCCATGAGAATGCGATAATCACAAATAATGAAAGCGTGAGCTTGGAGCTCAGCTGTTCACCATGGAACAGCCTTTCTCTACATCCAAAGTCACCGGTATGCCCCCTTTCCCCCTTCGGCCAGCATAGAGCCCGTCCCGTCGCATTCGTTTACTGAGCATGCTACACGACAGTCGAGTACTTCGACCCCCACGGTGTCTACAAGCTGCTCGCCCCGGGCTTGATACCTCGTCTTCCTCTGCGCAACCTGCACTGGCAGTCGCACGCGGGGCCTCTCCGTTCCATCGACACCCTCCACGTCGAGCTCGTGCCCGAAGGCTCAATCGACCCACGGCCCATCTTCTCGCCCGACCCCTTCTTCCCATCGCATCAGCGGCCCGACAGCTCTACCGCCCGCGACGATGGCTTCCAGACCCAGATTGGGGCCACCGGGCTCTCCGCATTGCCCGATTCCATCGAGAAGACGGCTGGACACCGCGGCAGTACCCCTGCGCGCCGTCACCAGATCCCCGGGCTCAGACGGACCCCCTACCTGAAGATACTGCTCGTCCGGTGCGACGACAACGATGCCTACAAGAACACTAAACAGGAGGTTCGCGATTGGATCAAGAACCACACAACGGGTACCTCCTCCAAGAAGACGAACACGGCCGAGAACCACGACGCCTTCGAGTGGATCGTCCTCCACGTTGTGATACCCAACACCGTTGCGGCGACACAGCCGCCCGTGGGGGAATCGGGCGCCGCTGAAAAAGCAACAGCCGCCTCACGATGGCGACCTGGATCCAGTACTATCCTGGAAAAGCTACGGAGCGACTTCAACTCGGGCAGCAAGGGGGCCCTAGACCACATCGCCCAGATCCGCATAGGCATCAATGATGTCCCGTACGACAGTCTTCCCCGCGTTGTCCCCGCCGTCCCAAGCAGCTACAAGGAGACAGCTGAGGACAGCGAGGCCGCATGGGCCGACCTCATGAACAAGATGCGAAGCCTGATTCTCGCCAGCTTTGACCAGCGGGTCACCCAATACGAGGAAGACATCAAGGAGAAGGACAACCAGCGAAGCCTACCCGGCTGGAATTTCTGCACATTCTTCATTCTCAAAGAAGGTCTTGCGAGGGGATTCGAGAGCGTAGGCCTGGTCGAAGACGCTCTCGTCGGATACGATGAGTTGAGCGTCGGACTGGACATGATCATCAAGGACCAGGTCATGGGCGGCTCTGGGGCCGCGGCAAACGCCCTGCTCAGTCATACCGACGAATTGATGCAGAGTTCCATCAAGGCGCAAGAAGCCATCCGTGAAGTTGGAGAGGAAGAAGGCGAGGAGGTCGTCGATATGCAAGCCACCGCATCGCCCAAAAGCCGCCGAGCTGATTCGTTTGACGAGATCCCCATCAGCTCGACCAAAAAGCCATATCGGGAGCTCATTCTCGAGAACAAGGTTTCGATATTTGACTTTAGATGCTACATTTTTGCGCGGCAGATATCACTCCTGTTGCGCCTCGGCAATGCTTGGTCCACGAGAGAAGACCTTCTGGCTAAGCTCAAAGAACAGCAAGAGTCTGTTATGCACGGCGTAGCACCACGGGCGCCACCACCTAAACACACCGAGAACGAACATGAGAATCTCTCCATGTTGGCCGAAATATGCCGGCGGACTCTAGAGTTCATACCCTCTGTTTCGCAGGTCATGCGGGGCGACATCTTGGCGGCGTTGGTAGAACAGAGCAAGGCTGAAGCAAAGGAGCAGCCTCCGCCCGTCTCTCGTGCTTCTATCCAGGAGGTGGTTGACAATCTAGTTGCGTCTTTTGCCTTCTCGATAGCCCAGCAGGTGCTTGCGCAAACATCGACAAAGGCCCTCCCAATCCCGCCTTCAACCCTGGCTCCGCCTGATGGCCACGAGCCTAAAGCATCGATTCCGGAACCCAAGACAATGATGCACCCGGCAAGAGGTTCGTCGTTGCGTGTGAGCACCGGTGGCCCCGTTGGTGAGCGCCCGCCTCCAAGTCCAAATCTGTTCCCCGGGCCAGGATCGAATAGGGATCACTCGGAACACGAAATCGCCAAGAACAATGCATTTCTCAAGGCGGGACTGGAAGATTTAGCTGCGAGGAGGGCCGAGTTGTATGCCTTGTCCCGAAATATACTGGAAGAGTGCGGTAAAAAGCGCGGATGGAGCGATGGCTGGGCCAGCGTACCCGTCGTAGGCGAGTCATCCTTGATCGACATGGTCGAGATTAGTCTCGACGAAGAAGACGCGCCAGCCCCCGAAGGCGACCAAGTAGTCCATGAGCGGGTTGTGTCTCTTGCCGGTATCGAGAGCAGGCTGTTGCGCGCAGCATTGGACAATGACGGCGACTTTTATCGACTGTACGAGACGCTTACAGACAAGGCATTGCGGCATTATACTGTTGCCAACCACACGTACTCTGTCCAAGCAAGCATGGCGGATCTAGCCATTCTGAAGTACTACATGGGCGACCACGCAGCAGCTGCTGCATTCTTCTGGAGGACGACCCCTTTCTTTGGTGAAAGTGGCTGGAGCCTATTAGAGTTATCGATGCTCGTGATGTATTCCGAGTGTCTGAAAGAATTGAAACGGCGAGACGAGTATGTCAAAGTCATGTTGAAGCTTATCCAAAAGGCAGCATCGGCAGAGAAGGACAGGCTGAGGCAGCGGACATTCTCTCGCCCGGGGAAACCGGAGGGCGTAGAATACCCCGACAACGAAGCCATAAAGGGACTATTATATGACTTGCTGACCGAGTCCAAGTCGCTACCGAACGAGGTGCGGGTGCCGCTTTCCAACTTCTTCTCCGTCATCGAGGTTGATGATGCGCCCGAGTACCATGACGGCAGAGACAGCTTCTCGATCGGCCTCAAGGTCAGCAGTCTGCTCGTCGATGAGCTCAAGGTTGAGAAAGCTAGAATGCACATGGTTGGCAACGTCGCCGGTGTGCAAAGAGACTTTTGGCTGGAGCTGTCCGAGCCTGCGACGATTAAACCGGGACGGAGCAGGCTCAAATTGGAGAGCACGGTAAGCGGCGATCCGCCCCCAACCACGAGCATGATGCTAACGTGTCTAGGTCATTATTCCGGGCACCTACGACGTCGAGAGGATTGAGATTACGTCGAACAATCTGTGTCTCTACCATGAGCGAGACATCAGCCAACCCTTGCCAGTCTACGGCCTTCTCAAGTCGCCTCGGATCACAGTCTATCATCGTGCAAACACACTCGGAGTGCGGCTTGTGGCTTCTAACCATATCCAGCTCGATAAGGACAACACAGTTGACATTGAGTTCGATTCGGGCTGGAACGAGATCATTAGCACTGAGATTCGAGTCAGAGCGGCCACCAGTGGCCTCCGCATACTTACCACCGAGGCCAGCTGTCTTCATTCTGCAGACACGGCGTACAAATTCTCTAAGAAACCCGAAGGCGGTCTGTTCGTCTTCGACTGGCTACCTCAGCACGCCGCTTTCAAAATCCGGTTTCCATATACCGTGGAGCAAGAGGTTCTGCACGTTGCCGTAAGGATCGATGTCACCTACAAGACAGAAAACGGCCTGTTCACCTTTTCGCAAACCCCAAGTGTCCCCATCTCACTTGCCCTCGGGGTCAACGTACAGGACGTCTTCAAACACAATGCGCTATTTTCACGCTTTACGGTATCCACTGCTTCTGAAAGTCCACTGCGGCTGTTCAAGAGCGAACTGCTGAGCTCCGACGTTTTTGAATCGGACTATGGCCAGGCTCCAGAGAACCCGGTCGTCATTTTCCCAAAGCAGCCAGCCAGTCTCCTCTATAGGATCGCGAGGAAGAAGAATGTCAAGATCAGCAAGACAACGGCAAAAACACTCTATCTGAAGCTCCAGTACAGCGTCGTCCAGGACGAAATCGCCGAGCTTATCACGAAATCGATTGCGGACTCGCTACTCGACTCGCCGTTTGCAACCTTTGCCCGCCTTCTCGCCGACACAGTCATGCCGCGCGTGCAACGAGGTCTGGGCATGCTTGAGCTTGAACGGGCGACGCTGCTTGGCTCTGTGTCGACAGATTTCCTAAGCTCCGCCGACTGGGCCGGAAACTTCATGGGTCTAGGTAAAGGGCCGAACGGGGTAGATCTCTCGGTGACATTAGCATCCCTGGTCGAAGACTGGCGGAAGAAGAATGCCACGTTGACTCTCCCTCAGACGGTACCCGCGGAGCCAAGATCGATCCTGATTCCTGTGGACGTGCCGCCAGTCACCATTATTCACACGGCGGATATCAGTCTTCAGCCGGCCACCAGCCCTGCGTTGGCGTCTAACGTGGACGCGCCGACGGTGATAACCAACCAACTGGTGCCCGCGACCCTGCACTTGAAATGGACGCGAATGTGGGACACTGCCACCCGTAGCACCGAGATGTCGGACATGGAGTTCAGCTACGAGGTCCTGGCTCCAGGGGAAGCATGGCTCATAGGCGGCCGGCGCAAGGGGCATTTCGTCATACCCGCCCCCGAACCTGGTCACAGCCTCAGTAGCACAGCGGAGACCGAGGCCGACATACCATTGTTGTTAATCCCGCAGCGCGAGGGCTGGCTGCCTTACCCGTCTGTTGATATCAGAGAGGTTGTGACAGCCTCCTCGTCAGAGGCGGCTGGCGGTGGTAGTGGTGTGGTCACGCCTGTCAATGGGCCGGGCGGCGAACCTTGCGAGACCGATTTGAGGAACCTTGGGGAAACCGTCAGGGTTGTCGCAGATAGGGAGCAGGTCACGTTGAGTCTGGATGCGAGTGGCCCTGGCGGTGGCCCGCTGGTCCTTGAAACGGTCAGGGTGGGTTTGGCGGAGAGGGTTATTGCGTAGGCAGATAGGTATGGCATGACATTCATTGCTGAGCTTGTCAAGCACATCGTCATTCGTTCGATGTGTCTATCAATCATCATCATCACATCATCATCACCTCGGCGATAATCTCGTTGGTCCCAATCCAACGACTTACGTCTTCCAACGGGACCCCCTCCCCCTCTTAGTTAGAGCAACGAAACCCCCGTCCATTTCTGCACCGCCATCACCACCTGCACCAAGAGCGAAGCCTTCTGATACGTCCTCCTCATCCGCAACGACTTCAACCTCCACTCGCCCGCGGCCACCATTTTCCACGTCTCGTAGTAGTACCCCCCGCCCCTGATCTCGGCCCAGGACCCGAGCTGGGCATCGAGCAGCTGGTCCTCGAAGCCCCACACGGCCTCGACCTCGTCCGGCCGCGTCTGCTCCAGGTCCCCGGGCCCAAAGTTGTGCAGGGTCTGCAGGCGGGCGAAGAAGCGCTCGAAGAAGGCGGCCATGGGCGGCGTCGAGTCCCAGACGGCGGCGGTGCCGAGGATGACGAGCGGCGCCTCGCCGGCGTCGAGGAAGCGCCACGTCGTGTCGGGTAGGCACACGTCGCCCGCGAACAGGCCCCATTGCTTGGTGTCGACGTAGCGGCCGTATCGGTGCTTCTGGCGGGTGATGGCGGCGGCTGTCTCGGGCGAGGGCGGTGGCATTATGTATTCTTTGTATGTATTTTTTTTGGAGAGAGTGCGGTTAACTGCGACTTTCGGAATCGGATGAGGCCCCGAGGGAAGATTCAAGCCGCCCTATGCGTGGATAGTTGTCGTAAATGGGATTGAAAAGGGGCTTCTGGGCTGCCTCCCTGGGTGAGATGACGTAGCGGCCCCATGAACCATGTATGTCTACTCCGTAGGTAGTTTTGGGTCGCACGGGGGGGGGAAGGATTAGCGGCTTGGTCATCACTGATCAGTCTGAGGAGGGAAAAGGGGTACATACGCGTATACTCCGTATAGTATACCCGAAGCAAGATACCGTACGGGAATCCATGTCTATTCAGCCGACAAGCAGATCAGCAGCAAATGTTTAGGTGTGCTTCATGAACCATCAGCAGGACTGCTGACCGACGACCGCACGTTGAGAACGTGCCGCGTCAGTTACGGCGTATCCGGACTGGACTTGGATGATCGTCTACGCCAAGCACTCGGCGGCACCGTACTGCGTGGCAGATGGTGAGCGATAACTTCTACCAAACTTAGCAGAGGGAGATGGAACAAAGCCCTGCACATCCTCGGTGTCATTGATGTCATTGGTATCATGGCGGATGCTGCGGTTACGTCTCGTCATTTCTTGCCTACTCCTCATCCGTGGTATCATCCTCCAAGTCCTCCGCCACATAGTTCCTCGCCCTCGCTACCCTACTGGCCGCCTCCTTCCCGAGGCACAGGCGTACGTCAATACCCCCGAGGCCTTCCTCCTTCTCGTCTCCTGCCAGCGTGGCCAGTGCCGCCAGCCCCATGTATGAGTGGAAGAGATCAGGCGGCACTCCGGGGTACTTGCCAAATCCACCGTAGGGGTTCTGCATCTGCTCGAGCAAAAAGGCGCGCGCCGGCCCCCTATCCAAGGATGCTGTGTCTGGCAATGCGCTGTTTAGGATGCTCATAGTTCCGGAAACCCACCATGTGTAGCATGTGTCGGCCACCTTGTTCGGACGGCCGTTGAAGCCTACCAACAACGGTTCCGAGATGTCCAAAGAAGCCATCTCCGAGGTCGGCGGTTCATCCGAGTCGGCCTGTTCTTCAGTAGCCTCGCCATCTTCATCGTCGCTCTCAGTATGTGGGAATTGCCGGGACACGAGCCAGTGGATCAATGCTGGGATGTTTGGTATTCCCATCTCCAAATACTGACTGGGTTTCTCCTCGTTCCCGACTGTCATGTCCAAGACTGATAGCGCTGCAACAGCGCAGTACGCATAACCGGCCTGGCTCTCGCCCATGTAGCTTTCCGCAAATCCCCCGTCGTAGGCTTGGCTGCTGCGGATGTGGCGCACCACGCCGTCGACGTTGATGTCTAGATCCGGACCGGCCTCGTTGCCGCGAAGAATCCACCGTATTGTCGTGGCCATATAGCAATACCGCATATCCCGACCGCCTGCGACGGTGCCGTCGCCTTTGGCCACCTCGCCAAAGCTCCCATCGGGCCGCTGGAGCTTCTTGAGCCAGCGAAGGGTAGCTATCCGGTCTACGTCGTGGTAGGTGCGGCCTAGGCTCTTGTCGTCGTCGCCGGCCACTATACCGAGCGCCAGGAGCGCAAAGAAGGTGCCAGCAAGACTGATGTTCTCCGAGTCGTCGACGGTTGGGTGCGGTTCGCCTCCTCCCCAACCTCTTTTCACCAGAGCGGGCTGGAAGTGTTGGGGACTGCCGCAGAAACCGCCATTGCGATGGCGCTGTGACAGAATCCAGTCGCGTATCCGTTGGCGGTCAACAATCGGTATGAGAGGCTTGGGAGCCGGGTCGGTGGATGGAGAGGAGGACGGCGAAGAAAGGATGTCCAAGCTGGCGAGGATGAAGAAGCCGAGGAACAGGCGATTGCTGTCCATGGACGTGTACAGCGAGGGCAGCACTGTGTCATAGCAACGCTGAAAGTACTTGATCTGACGCTCCTTGTTGAGCGCCATGGTGAAGTCCAAGCAAGGTTGACCTAGCGAGTAGACGCGGCTGATGGTGGACAAGATTGGAATGCGACGGTTGGAGTTCAAATTCAATCGAGCTGCATTGCTGGATTGGACCCTTCCCTATCCGCACTTCGACCCCACATGAGCTCTTAACAGCCCCGCTGCCACCAGGGTCCAGGGGTCATTGTCATCCCCCTGCGATAACGATAAGGTGCCGTCAGTCAGGTCGACTCGGTCACTCAGGCTCAGCCGCTCAGGGAGCCAGCCCCTGACTCCCCTGAGAAACTAGCGTTCAACGCTTGTGACGTGTACCTGCTTGCAGGGAACCACTAAAAGGGTTCTACCGTCTACGATGGCGCTAGGTTTGGTGTCCGTCCCGTCCGGGAAGTAAAGACCATCATGGAAGCGCGTGTCTCGAAGAAATAAATCCCAAGACGTGCAGCAGCAATACTGCTTTCGAATAGACATTGTTAGCCTTGTCCAATCACACAAAACCGCAACCATGGCGCTCATATCGACCAAGACGATCCTGATCTCGCTCTCCGTCTTCCACATCACCCTGGCCTACTTCTTCTTCACGAACCCGGAGACCCTCGCCGAGCAGAACATGGTCTACATCATAGGCGAGGCCATGGGAATGGTGCGCATTCTTTGATCATGAACCCTCCCCCCCCCGTCCACCCATATTACATTCCTCGGCCCCTTTGGCTAACCTTGCCCCCCGTCTCTCTGCGCAGCCCACGACCAAATCCTTCAACCAGCCCAGCCCGACCAACTCCCTGCTGGCCATCATCCTCCTGCTCGTCGGCCTCTCCGACATCCTAACGCTGTCGATGCCCGAAGAGATCTGGCTGCTCCACCACTGGGGCACGCAGGCTCCGTTCCGCGCCCTCCTCTTCGTCTTCATGACCGTCTTCATCTTCCTCAGCACCCCCAAGGCCCGGAGCGGCACCGGCCGCATGTCGCACCCCGTCGCCCTGGGGTCCGGCGCCGGCGGCGGCTGGGACGGCCTGCGCAATCGCGTCTTCTTCACCTTTGTCTTCTTTGAGATGCTCAGCTGGTTCTGGGTCTGGATCACGATGCGCGAGGAGCAAAAGACCTTGGTAGACCATTTGAGGAGACGCAACGAAGCGGCCGGTCAGAGCTACGAGTAGAAAAGGGGTGGTGATGGTGACAGATGGCGCGAGGAGCAACGCAGGGGGGTGGGGGGAGGGTGGGCGAACGAACGCACAAATATGTTCTGGGGAGATCATCCAGGAGTGCATACCGTCGAGGCTGATGCGCCTGTTGTGTAAAAAATTAGATACTTGATTGAGTTCACTTTGGCGTGGTTTGGACCGACGGTATTTGCTGGGGGTGATTGATTGTGTACGATTATAATGGCGAAAATGAACAATGCCCAATTCTACCTCGGGGCAAATTGCAAACCATCTCGTGGTTGGGGGTACATCGGTCACCGTGGTGATCAATCACATAATCAAGAGACATAAATCATGCGAGTACGCTCTTGCGAACGATCTCGTATTCGTACGCTTGGCCGCTAATTCGGCTATTTTCATAGCAAAAAGTATGACGGCTTTGAGGCCTCCCAGTCCCTCGATCTCCGTTGAACTTGCGCGCCCGTCGGGATCGTCCAGGGGCACGGGGGGGTATGAAGGAAGACCTACCAGGCTCAGTGCGTTTGGCCCATTTCGTTACCATCAGATCCAATACGGATAGACCAGACGACTTAGTCGAACTTGACAGTGGCCCAACCTCGTGCCACGTCCTGCCACGAGTCCAATATCTGGCCGACAGTATGTTCAACACCGCTGGTCTGTCCGATAGCCTTGAAGAGAACCATGGTCACGTCATCGTTGTCGTCCACGTCGTCGGTCAACTTCTTCGTGCCGTTGATGAGGTCGCCAAATGCCCACTCAGACATGCGATCGATCCAACCACCGGCCGACGATGTCTCCTGGAGCGTCTTGATTCGCATCTTGACCACGTCGTTGGCGGTGGCAGCCGAGCCACTGAGGGCCTTGAGATCCTCCGTCAGCCACTTGGGCTGCTCGAGCTTGCTGTCTAGGGCCTTGTACCGCTCGAGGAGGCGAACGACTCGGTTCACGGCCAAGGCCGACTCCCGGAGCATTCCATTAGCATGCAGACCGGAAAACGTATGCAGGACGTTGATGTGGTTCGGGTTCTCGGCGGGGAGGGCGGCGAGGCGAAACACTTGGTCGTCCAGAGCTGCGACCACCGCTTGCACGGTCTCGAGGGAACCTTGGGGACGGGGTGTGTTCTTCGACCACGGCAAGGACAGGCAGTTGACTACAAACGTGTTCAGCACCAAGATCATGCCATAGTAGCCCGATTCCGGGCAAGTGAGCTTTGGGGTCAAGTCGCCCTTATGGAGGATGTTGTGCATAGACTCGCCGAGCGTCGCGCACTTTTCTGCAACGACAGACCTATCGATATCCCACACTATGGGCGGCTTGGTAGGTTTGAAGTCTTTTGGTTCTTTGTACGAGATGACGCCCAGGAATTGCTCACTCAGGAGGGACAGGTGTGCGCGCTCAGCCTACAACTTCAGTTAGACATGTATTCGTTGGCCATTTCGTATCCCGAAGGAGCGAGTCCCTTACCGAAAGGCCGGGACCGATGCTGACAAGGTCCTGAATGGGTCGACCTGGGGGAAGCTCGTGGTTGGGCAAGCAGCCGTAGTCAGTGGCGTTGTAGAGTCTCATGCCAGGTCTGATGTTGGCTACACACATGTTAGCGTGCGGCGAACATCCAGTCAGTCGTCTGCCAAAACCTACCAACAAGAGGGTCCTCGTGTAAATCGAGCAGGTACTTGGTTCCGACGGCTCGCGACCCTCTGTAGTCCTCCACGATCGCCATGACCAACGAACAACTCTTCTTGATGCGGTCTTCCGTCTCGAGTATCTGCAGGGTGCTCTGGTAGTTGCCGTGCTCCAGAGAGTGCTGTATACCCGCCGGTATGCTAGTGTTGAGAGCCTTTGTGTAGTAGTTGATGTACGCCATCATAGGGTCCGATCTTCCGCTCCAGAGCCCGGGTGCCATGGTCGAGAGCCGATCAGAGTACAGAGGGCCTAACGAGTCCAGAGTGACGTTTTTGATCTCGAGAGCATCCCAGATGACCTGTGCATGAGAGACTGCCCCAACCAAGAGGAACAGCTTCATGAGAAGCACTGGCAACACCATGTTCTTCTTCGGCTGGCGATGATGCTGCGTATCCATCCAGATGATAGCCTGCAGCAGGGTACTTGTGTCGATGGTGGCAAGGGGGAGCTTTTAGCGCTTTCCCACGGCGAGTCGATGCCAGCCAACTTTAGCAAACACAAGACACCAATTATGGTCAGGTCGCCAAAGGGGTCAGCATCTTGAGTTTCCAACGCCTGTGTGAGGGCCACCTGTTTCAGGCCGTCTCGGTAAAGCAATATACATTGCTGGGCGATCGACTTGAGACACTTTTGGCACCTGGTTCCTGTGAAGACGGAGTTGCAGAATCCACACTGAACCTCGTCGCTGTTCGGGCCTGGCTTGTATGACTTGAATGTTGTGGTGAACATGTACCGGAATCGCAGACGGAGGGTTACGAGCAGGAAGTTTCTGAGTTGATCCGTATCGGACTACATCGTCAGCGGAGACAGAGAGAAGCCAAGGAAGTTCAGTCTTACTCGCGCGCCTTCTTCGCCGAGCTGGAGAAGGAAGAGCTTGACCTCGTCAAAAGCGAGTTGCTCAACGTAGAACTTGAGGTCCTCAAAGCAGGACACATCATTGTAGTGCGAGACCACATACGCTACTAGGCTTTCGATGCGGGTTGTTGATACATCGAGGCCGGTCAGGCGCGATCTACCAAACAGAATCAGGAGGTTGGCCAGATCAAGCTGCTTCCGATGCACAGCCCGAAGCGTGGCAACTTTGCTAATCCTGTCCAGCAGCTTTCGCACTCGCTTCAAGGCCCTAGGAACAGTTAGTTCTACAGTTGCCCTTTTTCTCTTTTTCTCTTGGTGGCACGGGCTGTTTACTTCTTGTGGTCTGTCTGCTCGCATGATGCAGCGATGAACTGCCGCCACAGGGCCCAATCCATGGCAGCGATGCAAAACGTTTCAGACTCTGTGGCCTTCTGGGCCTCTGAACGCTCGTCAACTTCATCAGAACTTTCGTTGGCCATGAAGCGGATACCTCGACTGAGGACCTCTTGGCCAACTCGAAAGATCTCATCCCAGCAGCCGTTCTGCTCGAGGAGAATCATTATTTCCCGGGAGACAGCATAATGCCCCTCTTGTAAAAACCCGAGAACGTCATGTTTGGGGTCAGTCAAGAAGGCAGTCAGAGAGGAGCTCGGATTTGCCTGGACACCAAGGTTATGAAGCTCGATTCTCAGCCAGAGAAGCATCTCCTCCTCGGTTGAGATGGCACGATCAGGGAGAGCTGCATTTTTTATATTCTGTTTATGAACCGTCAGTAAGGGAGGTGCGCCGAAGGGCAACTATATACAGACCTGGATGCGCAAGTCCCTTGCCTTTTCTATCTGTCTCAGGGAGAGTGTCTTGAACATGCCCTTCTTGGCGGCATTCTTGGAATCAGCATCGCCTGATTGTATCTACGAGAAGTGTCAGTGTGTGCCCGGACTGGATCGGAAGAGGAACGCACTGCAAATATGTGGCTGGTAGCGATGTTGCGGAAATGGAACATGCGCTCCTTGGGGAAGTTCTTGTCCATGGATGCCGCGATCTAGTCGCAAGAGGTCAGCGCACGACATTTGGATCCCGCCGGCCCGGAGGCCAGCTTACCTGTTGAGCATGCTCCCAGTCATTATTGGTCACGCAAGCCATGTAGCTGGTTTCGGCCACTCTCTTCGACGTTGGCCATGCCTTGACGACATCTACCCGTAGAACGCCTATGGTCTCTGCGTAGTCAATGTCTGTACCTGAGCAGGCCCATTCGTATAGCTCTACAGCCTCGGGGTCCTTGACAGCAACCTTGTTCTTGATCAGCTTCTCGACAGCCTCTCGGCCCGCTAGCTGGTCGAGGGGGTTGTCGAGTTGAGATCTGGCAGCAACATCGACGGCCTGTAGAGTTTCTGATCAGTTTTCCCGTCTCGGTAACGGCTGTTACAGATGACGAGTGCAAGCCATGGAAAGGGGAGGGGGTTGGACTGGGCCGTATGTGGACTGGGGCTTGGTATGAGTCCGCAAGGGTTCGCACTTGTCGCTGGCAGCAGGTCTCTTCTGCTGGGCTGATACAACCTATTATTACCCCGGCCACCGTTATGCAGCTACAGCCAGAGAGGCCGGGTGATGGGGAGTAAATCGAGAGAGAGGTGCCTACCTCGTAGTATGGATCCTTGGTTGCCTTGAGTTTCTGTTTGGCCAAAGTCAACACAGTGGCCCACTGGCACTCATTCCAGGCGCGCTGCAGCTGGAAGCCACAGGTGTCTTTGAGGTCGGGTCCTCTGGATGACTGTCTGGAGGCACTCATAATGAGTGGTTCCGATTGGGTTGACGGGGACAGTCCGTTGAGCTGTGTGTGAGTTTGGGAGAGTTGGCGCAACAAGCAAAATTTGGTGGGGTTTCACAGGCCATGAACGGGATTATGGGCATTGGGAGCACTTCCAAAGGGCAGGCCCGGCAGGCACTTTTTGATTCCCTGATTAGATAAGGGATGCACCCTGATGCGACGACATCGGCGTCTCCAGAGCTCAAGCCATTCATTCTCTACTCAACAAGCATCCTGCTATTTCGTGCCGTCCCGAATGCATCTCGGATTGGGCGGCGCAACGAAGAACAGAGAGCGAGAGGTTTGGTGGGGGTAGCTATACATGTACGTAGTACGGATATGTTCTGCCGTTTTCGAGCACGGACGATGCGCCAAGTAGGTAGGTTAGTGTAGGTACGGAGTACGGATACACAGTAACAAACGTTCACTACTGTCCGGTCGGGCTATACGTCAATCCATTTTAGGCAGGCGGTCACGAGAGTCGATACGGTGACGAGCACCAACAAGTCAAAGAAGTCTTTGTATACTGACTTAGTAGGCCTGCCCTCTTCCCGCACCGTCAGAGGGATAACGTTGACTGGTCCGTTGAGTAAGTCATAGGCAACTATTGTGCATAAAGGGAACAAGTGGTGTGTGAGGACTGACGCTTTCTGGGACTCGGATTATTGAGGCGTCGAGTAACTAACGACTTTGTTTCTCCGCCAACAGCCATGGTCATATCAACACTTGATGGTTAGTAGCTGCCAATAGCCGGGTACGATGCACCCTATTTGCCCTATTTGCCAAAGCTGAAAAAACCACCTTCCTTCTGGCGCTTGTCGATCTGGGTCTCGTCAGTAACGGAGGCCGAGCTCGCTGGGAAGTCCAAAGGGCAACATGACATACCCATTCCTTCTTACAAGCGCGGTACGCCCTGTATCCAACGGTTAGTTCCCATCTCTTCTTTCGGGCGCTTGAAACGGTTGCGTGCGCCGTAAGGCCAGGCCACTCACTCAAAGTAATCCGTGCACATCTTCCTGTCGCCGCCATTTCGATTGAGACATCGTATGCTGCGGGCGGCAGCTTCTTGGCAGGGGTCAAAGTACAGGCTCTTTTCCTTGCTGTTTGGCGACGAGACGACGTTAGGTGCGTTCGTCGCGCGACAAACTCGGGGTGTATGCGTGCGCTGTGGGTGTGGGTGTGGGTGTGGGCAGGGTAGGTACGTACGTCTCAAATTTGTTCTTCGTCTCCTTGTCCCACGGGCCGTTGGGCTTATCACTCTTGGACGACATGGCCCTCTGGAACAGTGCGCGCGCGCGTGGACGAGAATGCTGGACTGGGATGCGCAACAAGGGAGGCAATGGCGAAACGACGTCGTTGAAGAAGCGCAAAAGACTACCGAGTACGGAGTACGGATAACTACAGAGTAGTTAACTAACGAGCTTGCTGAACGTCGCCCGTTGGCTAGCCAAGTCCAAGCTGCAGGTCCCAGCTCGGAAGCTTGTCCCCTTTGCCGCGACGGCTTGTTACCGAGTGGGGACCGACACAGCTACAGAGCACGGATACTATGACGGAGTACGGAGGTAACTAACTACTACGTAGTACGGAGTACACAATATTTACGTTCCGTACACAAGCTGCACGTTTTGACAAATTACCCCCAGTCTTCAAGGACTAAATAAAACAGCTCGGACCCCAAGTACGAAGTACTATGTACTAACTTAGTGATCATGTGGACATCGAAAACATGCTAGACATGCATGGCTTTCAGCTGGTGGAGACGGCGATCCGTTGTGATTTCTCATCGGCCCACCGATTCATTCACCAGCCAACTATCGCGATCAAAAGGCTTCCCAACAGGGCTTAACGGATACGGATACTGTGTAATTGAGTAGCCCCCTCCCCATTATTCTGTGCGGCAGTGAGGTTGCGCGAGTCACGAGGTATCGACGTTACTGATTGCCGTGAGCATGTTCACCGGATAAATCCCGATCACGGCCGTATTCGGGCACAAGAAGAGCGGACAATACTCCGTAGACCAACCACCCTGATGATCATCGTCACGGAAAACCGGGCAGATCCTGGGGATGTGGAGAGAACAGAAGCGAGTTTGAGTCAAGGCCATAGGACGGACGCCAGCACCGATTGTTCCTATACAGTCAACTACTGTGAGTCTGTGATAGTTAAAACTTCGACCTACTCCAAAACACCAAAGTACCAATTTGGTGCGATCTGAGATGAGCCCAGGTTCGACTTCAGCCAGCAAACCGATGCCCCCTCGTAATTGCCCCAGCCCATACCTTTACACTTGTCGAGCTGTGCGCAGTCGTTGGCGCATTCCTCAAACGTAGACGTCTTGAAGTTCTGTAAATCCACTGTGCCCGTGTTGTCGCCGCTGTTGTAGTCAATGTTGCAAGCCACCCGAAAGGCCTTCTTGTTGCTCGCCGTAAACGTCGTCCCATTGTCCGACGGGCAGGTAACGGGCGTGGCCGAGGGTGTCGAGACAGGACTGCCGCGCGGGTGTCGTGTCAGCAACGAGGTTGGGGAATGATATCACGCGCGAGGGCGAATACTGACGAGTCACTGTTCTTCTGCGTCCCCAAGCCAACGCCAAGCCCAACGGCGAGACCAATGATCAAGAAAGCGATCAGAGGTCCGAAAATGAGCCAGAACTTCTTCCTGCGCAGCCCCATGATGGTCCCTCTCGTCTTTTCGTACTGGGAGGGGGTGCTCCCGCCATCGTCGTCCTGTCATCGTGCAAGGTGCTCCAGTCTGGCGTCAGGGGTGAGCTCTGGGGATTTGCTTGGGGATAGTCCGCATAGGTATACGGATAGTGGTTAGGGCCGTAAGGCGGTCCGGATTGCGCTTGATAGGGTGCCGCGACGGGAGTGCCCTGATCCCAAGGCTTCAAAAACACTGGTCCTGAGATGACTTGCGGCGCCTCGGGTTCGGGCGCGACCTCCAGACCAGGCTGCTCTTGGTGTTGTGGATGATGAGACATGGCGTCCGTCTATCGCTCGCGTAAAAGTCGCCGCCGTCCGTCGTCGTTGTCGTTGTCGTCGTCGTCGTCGTCGTCGCCTCGTTATATCGTCGTCACCACCTTGAATGAGACTTCATGGTGAGAGGAGAAGGAGGAGGAGGCAGCGGAGGACAGCCAAGATGTTCGGAGACACTCAATACCAATCGTGTATTTCCTTCCAGCCCGCTTCCGTCTTATTACAGCGGTGCCTAGACGACTAGGTCTGACATTGGCTCCGTACGGGGGGGGGGGATGATAGTGGACCCTGGTGTTACTTTCGACGATCTCGTCCTGTCCCTTCATGGTACGAAGTACCAATGCCTCAATAGGCTTAGACGCCCTGCAACGCTTACACAGCACTGTAGAGGAGGAAGCACAGCAGCCCCAATCACAAGCTGCCGCATGCGCCCAGCGCGCAAAGCTTTTCAGACGTCTCCTGCCATCCTTGAATCCTTGATGATGGCGTAGTTGTCGGTTCATGTCCCGCTCACTCATGTTCCAATCAGCTGAGATGTCTCTTGCTGACGCGACCCGCAAGTGCGCAGTTGCTTGCTCTGGACGCATAGCCTGGCGAATGAATGATGGATCATGGATGACCTCGTGGGAAACCGGCGATACGCCGGATATTGGACGGAGTACTCTTTGGTCCTGTACCTGCATCCGCAAGGTATCATTGCGCGTGTACTCCGTACTACTCC
The DNA here is from genome assembly GCA_022414665.1 of Arthrinium puccinioides. Taxonomy (NCBI): domain Eukaryota; kingdom Fungi; phylum Ascomycota; class Sordariomycetes; order Amphisphaeriales; family Apiosporaceae; genus Arthrinium; species Arthrinium puccinioides. The sequence goes on along the minus strand of JAIUNF010000003.1, from coordinate 4,269,212 downwards.
GTAACTTACCGTGTTTGAAACTCAGCCCTGAAGGATGGAGTCCCTGCTGCCTAAGTTACAAGTGGCACGAAAGTACAGTGCAGTAGGTCACGTTACGTTACAGCGTGGAGATTGGATTTTAGGCTCGAGTCAGTCCGTACCAGAGTGACATCGAACCGGCTTTCTCTGTGTGCTGCATTAGGTAACTTTTCATTACTATTATTAGATTTCATCATCGTCATGATCCCCAGCTCAATTAGGAATGTTTGCTGAGAAGAGGATAACTCCGATTGGATTATCAGCCACTTGATATACTTAGACTCTTTGTACTTGCATACGCTCCTTGCATACGGATACACAGAAGTTAGTGGTTCTCTAGCTTCGATCTCGCCACCATACTACGTAGTTTAGCATCCGACGAACCGGCGCGTAGCTGAGCAGTTCAGCAGTATTATTGTGGCTAGGGCAGCAAGTACGGATACTGATACTGCGTGCCTAGTTACTCTGTACAATGCGGTGTACTGTAGTGCTTTCCATGTACGGGTAAAGTACAGATACCCCGTAACGTTAGCCTGTAACTAGGTGACGCGGGCCATGTAGTTAGCCTTGTACCGTGTTTTTGAGAAACAAAGAGTGGGCGCAAATAGGGGTTTAGCTTTGCCCCGACCTAGCCCTATTTCCATCCTCTGCTAGCATCAGAGACACTACTAAACTACGTACGAAGTAGCTCCGGCAGTGGCAAATGCACCCCAGCTTGGTTACTTGGGTGCAGCTGAACAGGTGGTGACTGGTCGGTCCACTCGGTTACCAAGCGAAACTTGCTTGACAATGGGCCAGATCCATCATCCATGACCCTCCATCACCTCGGACCACAACTCGGAATCTGACCATCCTGCATGCGACCCCTACTCAATCAGCAACAATGCCAAGGAGACAAACAACGCGCAAGGAACCGCCGCCGTGCTTCTCCTGGACCCCATGCTAGCACGCGAGGGAGTGGGCGAAGGAGCGGGCGGCGGACTGGGCGACGGACTTGGCGATGGACTGAGAGAAGTGATGCTACTGGCAATCGATCAGTCAGCTGCTTTGCTCGGTGAAATCCATCAACGTGTGCCCCCAAAAACATACCTGCAACTCCAAGACGACGCCGCGTCCACATCACCGCTGCCTCTGAACGTGGCCGTCTCTGGGTACGGGCATAGCGGACGCTGGCTCCGTACCCCCGACGCCGAGTCCATGGACTCGTTCCACGTCGTGGCGGTAATGGACTCAACGGCGGTGCCATTCTCCACCCATCTCATCAGCGCCAGTAGGACATCGTGCTCCGCGTCCCGAAATCCCGGAACCGACCAAGTATCGTTCCCCAGGGAGCCGGCCTGGAAAGCGCCAGCAATGTTCCATGGCGCGCCGACTGATGTGCCCCAACAGTGACCCATCCCGGGAATAGTAAAGTACCGAAAGAATTCTCGTGTTGCCGTAATGTTGCCGCCCATGGCTTCAGTCACTTGGTCGTAGTAATAGTTCGATCCCTTGGGCGGCAGCAGCCCGTCTGCGAGGCCGTGGTACATGATCATCTTTCCGCCCCCTTTCTGGAACTCGGACAGATCGTACTTGTCGGCTGTGGCGCCGCCGGGATCTGTCCGCATCGCGTACTCGAAGACGCCGTCGTTGTACTCGTTCCAAGTCCACAACGGGTCGTTGAACAAGAAGTATCTGGCATACATGAGTCCGTACGGGCTTGTCTCGCTCTGGTTGATCACAAGTGCCCATTGATCCTCGCAACCGGGCGACAGGCCCGGATATACGAACTCCCCGGACGCGGAGCGATAATCCCCGTAGACGTTCTCTGTCGTTTGTATCTGCGCGTCAGTCAGACACGCAGTCGCGTTGGCTCCGGGTCGGCTGCACGAAATGGTCGTCAAGTCCGGATGGCAATCATACGGGGCATTGATGATGCCGTCCTGCAGACCGTCGAGGTGGTCACACTGTCGCATGACCTCGCTCGCTATCGGCTCGAACAGTTTGGCGTCGATGTGGTAAGCAGCGCTCCGTGGCAGGTTGTAGGTGCCGACTTTGGACACCCACGTATTGAGGTGGCTTGTCCACCAGGCGGCGGCCCCGACGACGACACCGTCAAAGCTGTCGGGAAACGACTGGAGCTCTTTGAGGCCCTGACGGCCCCCCGTTGAGCATCCGCTGAAGTACGAGTAGGCAATCGCCTTGGCGTAGTACGCCTCGACGAGCTGCTTCCCCAGCGTCACGGAACCGTGGGTAGATCGCCAGCCCCAGTCCGTCTTCGTCTCGGGGTTGTTGAGCGCCCACGACAGGTCGCCCGAAGTGGAGTTGTGTCCGGTGTCCGTCGAGAGCGCGGCGAACCCGTACTTGACGCCGGCCCCCATGTCGAGCCAGTTGATGCCGCCACCGAACCCCCCATTGCCGACTGCCAAGAACCGCTCGTTCCATTCTGCAGGGAGGAACAGGCCGAACCTGTAGGCGGACACGGGAGACGATATAACGTGGATGGTTACCGCACACAGGGCCGGGAGGCTGGCCGGCTGAATCGGATAATTGAGGTTGAGCAACCCTTCGCCATAAGTGCCGCCGCTGGGAACCGAAGTAACCTTCTCGACGCGAGCCATGGGATCGTCAAGGACACCCCTGAAAGTAGAAATATCACAAGCTGAGCCACCTCCGAGGCTTTGGCCTCCCACGAAGCTTGGTGCCCATATCAGCACAAGACGCGACAGCGACAGCAGCTTGATGCCCATTTCGTACATTTTCATCTGCGTAGACGACGCTGAACTTGGATTTGCGGTACAATTAATCGGTGCGTAGCCGGCCCTCAAGTGTACGGGGGCAGCGAGACTCTTCTTGAGAGCCAAGCCAGCCGCGAGGAGGATTCGTATGCCAGAGTACGACTGCCGATAGAGCCTTGGGGGAGGTCACATCGACCATCCCCAGCTGACTGGCAGTGTAACCCTTCTGTGAGGTTCCTGTAGGCTCATGTAGGCACAGGGTGGTCAGATGCCTGCTGCATGTGGCTGCACAATCAATGGAATCCAGAGATTGCTTGCAGTCTGATTTGAGGACCAAAGTGGTCGCGTCGCATTGACGGCAGTTGATCACGGCAACTGCTATAGTTGTTTGACAGAGCTGGCACAGAGTACGGGTTATCGATTAGCATCAGCACTGCCAAAGGTTCAGTGGTCGGGATGATTGGGATGGCTGGGGTGCGCATATGTGATAGCCCGATACGGTAGGTATTCCCCGCGGTTCCAAGCAACCGCCAATGCTTCACAACTGTAGCTGGAAGGAAGATGTTTCTTGTGCTGAGCGTAGTCTGCCCGTTTGATAACGAAGCTGTCCCAAGAAATTGCTACGGTGGCCACCAGGCCTGATCAATTTAGCCGACAGACCTGGCATTGCCCGCATCCCACATCTCTGCCCGCTGCGTCCTAGGTTCACAGCTTGTACAGTCGAACCTCTTCGCCATCCGCCGCTCGGCTGCTGATGAGCTTGTTCCTTTGACCGTAGAACAGCCTCAGACCAACAGCTCCTATAGACACGATGAACAGCATAGCGCAATTCACCCCGTGTCCTGTTGGATACCCACGCGAAGCCTCGTCGGCCTTGTATATCCAGACGCCCGGTATCTGACCGAGCCCAGCCCCGATACTCACATTCAAGGCCACGGCAAGTCCGGTAGCCGCGGTACTCCACATGTTTGATGTCAACCAGCCGAGCATCAACGGTATACAGGCGAAAGCGCCGGAGGATGCTATGATCAAGCATGCGTATCGAGCACCAAACGCCTCCGGCGGGAGGGCCGCAGATGCGAGGAACCCGATCGCACCCACAAAGGAAGCACCTGCACAATGAAGACCGCGAGCATTGAAATGATCGCCGGACCACGAGTTCAGTATTTGGAATACTGTTTCGTCAGCAAATGAGTTCGACGCGAATGCGAATGGAATCTCGGGACGTACCGTAAGCCACCTGTGTTGCGTGCCTATCTGTCAGCTACTTGAACGGGCGGCATCAATGTGAAACGAAACAACGTACAGCATACGGAGGGACCGACATCAACTGCGCCTGGAGATCTCTGTAGCCGAGCCCCTGAACTATCGAAGGTGTAAACAGGGACAGTGAGCTGAAGGGCATCGAAACTGCAAAGTAGATGGCGTAATGTCCGTACAGGCGCCAATCTGTCAGCGTCTCTTTCGCGTCCTCCCAGGTCAAGCTGCGACCAGAGCTTTGACTGCCTTCCAGATGTAGGCGTCGTGCCGCAAGATCCCTCTCCGCCTCGGACAGCCATCGGGCCCGTTCCGGGTAATCAGGCAGTACGAGCAGCACGATGAGGGCGGATACGCAGGACGGGATCCCTTCCAATATGAACAGCCAGCGCCAGCCCGAGAGACCACGCGTCCCGTTCATGTGCCCGATTCCATAGGCGAGCGCGCCCCCGAAAGCGCCTGCCAATGTCGCGCTGGCGAAGATGAAGGCCACTCTGACGCTCCGCTCGTTGCTCTTGTACCAGAACGTCAGGTAGTATATGAGACCTGGAAATAGCCCGGCTTCGGCGGCCCCCAGCAGGAAGCGCACGCCAGTCACTTCGCCGTAGTTATGGGTAGCGCCCAGACAAATGGTAACAGCACCCCATGTGACCATCAGAAGGGCAATCCACCTCGATGGCCTGACCTTTTTCAGCACTAAAGCAGTTAAAAAACTGTACTCGCCTTGGGAAAGCTGCCCATCCAGGTCGTGGAGCAGAGACAGAAGTCGCCAATCATGGCGAACACAAATAAATCGTGGCTGACTGGAGGTCATGATCGGGACTTTGCTTCATAGGTACTTACTGATGTTGGAAGGAACTTCAAATAACTGTTGTTACCCCTGGTATCAGCCCTCGTTTGCCCCTACCACCACTCTCGGGGAATGGCGACAACTCACGAAATATCCAATCAGGAAAATCATGAGGGCCACATTGAACTGATAATTTGAAAGGCCAAGCTCGGTTTGCATGTCATTCTTGGCCGAGTTGTTCAGAATCTTTGCGTTGCCAATATTCGAGCGGTCGAGGCTGCAGAGGAAATAGATGGCTGCGGATAGGGGGATAATCCGCAAGTCTTGTTTCCAGAGCAGTGTGCGCTCGGCCGGGTCTCTCGCAAGGCTCGTGTGAGTTGTAGGCTAGGCAAAATCAGAAGGTGGGTGAAGCCTGACGAGAAACTATACCTACCTGTCCTAGAATCTTCTCTTCGGTATGCTCGACCGCAACCCCGTGGGAGACACCCCCTGCTTCAGTGTCGTTGGCATTAGCCATTGTGCAGAACGAAACACCAACTAGGACCGAGGACGGACGGAGTACTGAGTCTGAGTCTCGCGCAGGCAGCGAAGATGGCCCGAGCTGTGTATGAAGTTATGACTTTCTGTATCTAGTAGTAAAAATGGCGTCCGTCCAGGTTGGATAGTTACGTCTGTCCCCGACGCCACGTCGCTGCCGGTTCAACGCCGGGACTCGAACAGACCAAGGAACAGCCAGCCACCTGTCTGGTATCGCACTCTTTCAACTGCCAATGAAACAGAAGACACCGTCATCACGGTCTGGCGATAAGCCATTCCAGCCGGGCTTTTATTGCTTATTGGACGAGAGACATGCAGCAAGGGCGGGGGAGATGCCAACATGCGAGGACGACAGTGCAACGTTAATCAACTCGGCAGGAATAGATGGGATTCGGAAGGGCTGCTGACGCGGTAACATACCGGCACTTGTAGAACACGGGAAACACACCCATGCGACTCGGACGTGTCCACTTGGAAGTCACTCGCACAAGCCTGTGTGCCGAATCGCAAACGAGTCGCTTAAGGAGCAGGATTGCGGGAGTCATCCGGATTGCCCTATTCAGTCCAAGCGCGGGAGTCGGTAGATGAGGTGGAGAGAGCTCTTGCATTCATTGTCGAGCCCGAAGAACCTGCGGGGTTCCGGCGCCTCTCCCCCTCCCCCTCTGAAGGTTGCTGGATGCTGGGAGCGGCCGGCGACTCAATTTCCAACTGAACAGTACAGGGCTGCCCTCGTCCGGCTCTACTGCGGATAGCCCAACTTGACTATATCCAATCTGTCTCGATTCGAATACGGAGATGTGCTTGCTGGGACACTAGGAGAGGAGTTGACAATAACCCCTATTGTTGCCCCATATAACCTCAGCAGTCCTTTCATCTGTTCGACAGACTCTATTCGGGTTGCAGTTGCTAGTAAACACTGTGAATCATGAACTTCGCGCCCATGCATTTTCCTCCGTGCTGCTGCTCGAATCCGCCAAAGGCTAGGCGGAAGAGCCGCTCGGCATTGCACAGATGTGGAGAATGGCGTCGCTGTAGTAGCGATTCACAGCCATGCATGTCGTTCCGCTCTTCACTTTGAACATGCCGTTCGGACCAATGACTAGGTCTTGGTCGTTCGTAGTGACCTGAACCTTGCCAGCGGCAACGGAGCACAGCCGCAGTCTGTCCGCTGCGGCTTTCCACCGATGAGTTGTTCCAGGTTTGATCACTATGACATGAAATCCGACGTTGTCGTCGACGGCCACCTCTTCGCTATTTGTCAAGTATGTTGTGGAGAACGCAATGTCTGCAATGGAGTTAGTAGAGCCTCATGGCGAAGCAAAATAACGAGGTCACTGCTTACTGTCGACCTCATCGCTCAAAATGCTTCGAATCCGACCCGGGGCTATCTCCCAGTCCTCCAACATGATACCGCTAGGCTCCTGTGGATAGAAGTCGGCAAGAGAAGCTGTTGGATGGAAGTTGACAAGAGACATTGGTGCTGTTGATGGTCCTCCTGCTTGGTTGCGCACGCTAGAGACTGCTTCCGGCCGAGAGTGCCGAGTCTCGACGCGCGGGCTCTGCTTTGTTGTTGACGAATCAACACGGGGAGCGTGTGAGTCCTTCACAGCAATACGCTCAGATCGACGTCCAGCCACTTGACGGTCAGCATTCGCGGTGCCGGTAGATGGCACAGATGTTTTCTTAGCTGCGTGAAAATTGCTGCTATGCTGATTAGGCTGTTTGTAACCTTTGTGCCTCTCCTTTGAGAGGTTCTTGACCTTGGGAAGATCGCAATATCTCTAATTCAGGGGTCAGTCTTCCAAGATCTAGTGCGCTAATTGGGGTCGCAAAAGAAGACGCAAAGCAAACAAGGTCACCCAGGAGGAAAGCCATCTGGAAAAAAATACTGATTGCTCACCTGGCCGCCATGATAAAAGCAGTTTGCACAAGATGTCACCATCTGCCGTACGGAGAGGGGGCATTTGGTGATATCCGGATACTGTTCGAGTACGAGGTCAGCATGCATTTTCCGCGCAGCAACGTAGTGCTAGTCATGCGTTGTCTGGAGAAGCCAATTCCGCGACGGTCCAAAAGCAGAAGCACACGAGTGACAACTTACCACCCACTCCAAGGGCCTCTGCCTTCCTGACATCTCTTACTATGTCCGGATTAGTTGGTATTGCATGAATGATACATGTGCATGCAAAGGTACGGTTTGGCTTACCAGGCACGGTCCGCCGCTTCACCGCCGAGTTGAATCATCATCGCCGAGATATCTTGGGGACGTCCGGCCAGTTCGTAAAATGCACGGCCAAGGGGGCCCGTATTGTTCTCCAAATCTCGTACCCAGGGTAGAGGCAATAGCTCGGGTATGTAACCGTTCGCTGGTATCGGCTCGAATGGTGTATCTTTACACTGTGCTTGGAGAAATTTCCAGTTGGACATTGCAGTTTCGTTACTTTGAAGGGCGTCGTAGGCTTCCTGTGCCATCTCTGCCTTGGAGACGCAATCCGCGACACCCGCAATCTGATTTCCTGGAAGAACATTGTCATCTGATCTTTGCGATTGTGATGTTTCCTTGTTTCTTGCCACGTGACCACTCGTTGGCGGAGAATGGTTCGTCGACGTCGACGTAGGCTCTGCTCCGTCCAGGGGGGGCTTGAAAACGGTTGTGCGAGATGGACTTGAATGTTGAACAGCCTCTGTCGACGGTGGTCTTCTCATGACGTTTGGTCGAGACGGTTTCACCATTGGAGGCTCCATGGGGTCAACAGGTTGCCTAGAAGCAATTATCGGCTGGTGCCCACCGTTTTTACCACTCCGCAGCTTGATGACCGATAGAGTTCCGTCGGTGTTGTCGTTCAGCGTCGCAGCCTTGTGCTTGGCCTAGATGCTTGCAAATAAGCATTTGCTACAGTATCCAACCCGAGACAGGCCGGTGACTTACCGCGAAGTGACAGCCAAGCCGCTTCAGACTGGAAAATATGACCCGGCAGTCTCTGACCGGACACTGGTCTCCTTTTTTAGCTTTTTGGTGCCTTGTGACTGCTCGCAATCAAGGTCCAACACTTGGCATGCGTCTACTGATCTTGCCATCTTGGCGCGCATTCAGGGGGAGGGGGGTACAAAGCTGGAGGGACAACACTTACTATCCACTTTGACACATGTCAGCAGATATCCAAAGAAGTTTTGTAATCACTTGGAAAGTTTCCGGGTAGGAAGAACGTTTCGCTGTCAGTTGTTTCGTAGGAGTTGGTTGTCACTCACGGGATATTCTGGGTCAAAATGAGGCGCGTAACCATCCGGTATTAAAGCCCCGTCGGTACGAACCGACTTGCCGCCGTTAACTGCGTAAAGAAGGAGTAAGCAACAGCAGTAGACACTTCGAACGGAGATAACTTACGATACAATTCACCGTACGGTCGACCACTAGGATTCGTCGTGATCCCCCTTGGATGTTTGTCATCAATGACGGGCGTACTGATAGCAGGTCGAGTACTCTGTGGTCGATGGTGCTCATCTCCGCTGACAGTGTCCTCATCACTGCTGATGCTATCACTGATGATGTCTTTGGGTGACTCGAAAGGCCTGTCTTGCAGCCTTCTGCTCTTGTCTAGTTTCGGAGAGGACGTTAAATCTCGGCGTGTCTCGGCATACGACTGTAATGCCCGAGAGTCTGGTTTGGCACTCAAGGCTGTGAAGAAATTAGACCCTTTCGCGGTTTTCGACCGCCAGGGGGACGACCAGGAGGTCCCTGTCCTATTGGCGCTCTTGGTCGGCGAAGCAGCTGCCGCTTTCTTGAGGGTAGATGAGCTCTGACTGGGCAGGGGACTCCGGCCGTCTACCGGGTTTCCATCCCGGGCCGCTTCGTTCGGACAGGAGTCCGGCAAATCGCGCTTCCGCTTCACGCCCGATTCATCCGTGCTGGGAGCTATGTGCAGTGAGCAAGCGTACACAGGTAGCTATGTCTTGCTTACCATCAGCAAGCCCGGTCGAGCACTCGTCGCCTCTTGTAGGACCATCCACACGCTTCGCAGCTCCAAAAGACGGTGCGCTTTCCTTGGGCCCAATGTCCTGAATGGCGAACACAGCCTGCGCAACAATGTCGCTTATGATTCTCGCCGGCTCGGGGCTCTTGTGCGGAGCTGTACTGGCCACGAGAGGAGCCGAGAAGGTCGACCTAAAGGTGCCGTTCATCACTTCGGACAGGCTTGGTCGCTCTGGGACATTTGTCCTCTTCATGGTGAAGACTTTCTTTGCCGGGGGCGGCCCATCGTCTTGGGAAGCTTTGACAAGATTTGACTCCCCCGACGAGCCCTGCCCGTTAGTCAAAGGGATGGTGGTAGTATTGGGTGGCGCTGACGCATTCCTATCATCTGTGACAGAGGGAGACGCAGAAACAGCGGTACGGGGTTCACTGGCTGGATTTCCAAGGCCGCTTGAGCTCACGCCCGACTCTTGTTTCAGAAGAGGCGTACTCTCCGTAACGCGATACATCTCGCGCAGGAGAACGGGTCGAAGGCTTGCAACCATGGGACAGCTCACAATGGCTCGATGGATCGCGTTCGCGGTGGGATCGCTATGCGTGCCAACAAGACCCCGGCGCAGTTGCACCATACGGGCCAACGCCTGCTGCGCGGTATCCGAAAGAGTTCCGGCCAGAAGAGCGACGCGCAGCCGCATCCCGGATGCGAGATCATCACGAAGCGAGTCGTCAATGTCCACAGACTCTGCATCGCTACAGTCCGTGTCCATGGGCAAGCTGAGCCTGTTAAGGTCGCCCACAGACTCGGCGTCATTCTCGATTGCAAGCGGCATCGTTCCTCCGCCAGACATGATTGCCAGCAGCGCGAAACTGGGGCAACTATGAATGATGAATGATGAATGATGAATACACGGGTTATGGACTGAAGGGGCTTGTTTGGGGTTTTGCGGTTTTCTAGGTCTGTATGGCTTATCATGCCATTGTCGATGCAATTGGGGGGGGGCGGAGTACGGATAGAGTCAATGGAAAGTCTTGGTGTGCACGTCTGTAAGTTATGATGAGTGCGAGTAACGCAACGTCGACGTTGACCTCGGTGATGATGAGCAGAACGCGTCTACGGTCTGCGGTTCGGGATGAGCGCGTTTGATTGTGTCTCGAGTCTCGACCCAGCCCAGCACGGACCAAGTCTGTAGGGAAAAAAAAAAGGTTCAAAACCTTCGAGTTAGCTAGCCATTCATTCATTCATTCCCATTCGCACTTCCAGAATCGCGCGGCTCGCACCATGTTAAACATGGTTGTATACCTTAAGTTAGAGTTTCCAAGGTGGCGGTGGCGGTGGCCCGTGGATGACGGCCTCTCATCTGCATTGGTGCGGCTTCTCCACGGCTAGTCGAGACCGAGTCTTCTGTTCGGGTGCGCATTGCGTTCCTTCATTCGCTGGTAGTTACGGCTGCATCGCACAGGGGCTAGTTACTTTTGAGCACCTGACGGGAGCCTAGGAGACTGCTCGTCTTATACAACAGTGAGTTATGAACCAAACATGGACAACGTTGGTCAAAACCCTATCTATCTATCTATCTATCCGTACATGGCTGCAAGACAACACCAGCTGCCATCGTGCCATCGTGCCATCGTGCCATTATGCCACATGTCAAAAGCAGTGCGTGGGTGGGATATGTACTCCGTATGCCTGCGCGCATTGACCTGCGAGAAGAAAGTCGCCTCCTCCTAACGAGTAGGCTCTAACTACTTCACAGTCTTGACTAGTCCAAGTCTCATGTTTATGCCGGAACATCGAAACAGCAAACAGAAAGGGCAGGCGCATAAACGGACCGTATCCTCGTTGCTTCCCAAATCGGCTTGGCAGATGCAAGTTGCAACCCGGTCAACAGTCAACTACCAATCTATACGTTTAAGATTTCTCTGCGACGATGCGGTACGTCGTCGTTGCTAGGCGCATCTGGTCCATCTTGACAAAGGCCTGTCCGTCCAGGCAGAGTCGGTTGAAAAGGGGCTTGAAGTGGTGCGGCAGAAGACGCAGCTTGACACCCGCGAGAATGGCTTGCCGCATCATTCGGAAGTAAACATCGACTTTGTCAATCACCGGGGCTTGCAACCCGTCGACGCTGGGGTTATCAGAGCGCGTGACCTTGAAACCGGCCTCTCTCAGTGCCTCTTCAAAGCTGGTCGGTGTCGGCGTCCCAACAGCTCCAATCAGCGGCTTGACTCTGCGCATCAGGTCCAAGTGCTCCGCGTTCGAGGCGTCGTAGGCCGGAAGGCTGACCCAGTCGAGAAGGAGGAACTTGGCCCCTGGCTTGAGCACTCGGTGGATTTCCTTGAAGAGCGCTCGCAGGTCTTTGCAGAGACTGAGAGCTTGAATTTCATAAAAGGCATCGAATGTCCCATCGGCAAAGGGGAGAGGCAGGTCGTTCTGGTCGCCTTCCACAAAGTCGTTTTGCAGTCCCAGCTTCAGGTTGAACTCCCGCGCTTGCGCAATCTGGCTCGGGTCGATATTGAGGCCAGTGACTCGGGCACCCGAGATTTCGGCCATGTGTGCTGCCACCCGGCCGCGGCCACAGCCCAGATCGAGCACTCTGTCGCCGGCTTTAAGGTTGATCTCCCTCGCGATCGCCTCTTCGTTTAGCAGCTGGTTTTCGAGGACGGATGCCCCCTGTCCATCAGGGGAGGAATGTACATCTTTTCGACGTCTCCCAAGGCACACCTATGGATAGTCAGCCTTTGTTGGTGCGTGCCACGTTGGGTGCCTCGCTTTGATCACTTTCCTTGGATCACTAATCCTGCACCCCTTTCTCGCATCGAGACTTACAGATGATTTAAAACACCATAGTAGGACCTCAGACAGTCTCCCACAACCACCTGATAATCCGGGCCGAGTACGGACACCATCTCGCCCTCGTTCGCCCAGTCCAGGTTGTAGATGATGTACGAGGCCATGAAGTCATCTACTTGCTTGGGTGGCAGCTCATACAGGTACTTGAAGGACGTGCTGAAGGTGTTCCATCGCTTCAGGTACGCTGATCGTTTCGAGGATGAGCCGCCATGTTTCTTAGCTGCCGGCTTCGTGACAGCGGGACGTATAGGAAGGGCCTTTTCGTTACTTGAATCACTTGGTCGGGGACTGTCGCTGCCGGAATCTCCCAGCACCTGGTTTTGCGAGGCCGCAACAGCTGTCATTGTGATTTGGTGATGAGGAAACTGCCGGTGAGCGAGCGGGTTGAGGCGGCGATATGCTCGAGGTGGTGTGATCGTCACACGCAGTCGGAGGGGGAACGGGAATGGTCGGGAAATAAGGTAAGAGTTCCTCTTGTAGACGACAGCACCAGAGTAGACGGACAGGCTCAACCGTGGCCCAATGAGATAGTAGAAAGCAGGGATCTGAAATGTTCAACGTGATTCGGATGACGCGTTTTTCGGTTTGCGGAAAGATGAAATCAGATGTTCCGCTTCGATTACAAATAAAGGGTAATTCATTCTCTCGAGATGTTACCAGCGTTACCGAACGCCTGGGGTTGGGCAAAGTGTGAACTATATTTGACCTACTTACTCATGGCTTTACTCACTCATTTGCTTTCCAACAAACAAATGAACAGGTTTCGTCCGAGATAGGATGACATCGGTTCCGCTTTGTCCCCATCAAGACACAGGCGCTGCTGTCGCAAACAATCTTATTGCAACTCACTGCGACGTAACGTTGTTGTGGTCGTCTTTGTCACAATGTCACAACGGTAATGGTTAATCATCCTCACCCCCCCCTTTACTGCTGACTGCAGACTGCAGTACCTCATCATTCATGTGATCACATGCCATGTCACGATTGCCGGCGGACAGTCAGTCAACCAAGCCAGCAACCAGCTGTGGCGCCGCCACCTGCAGCGCTAATTCGCTCGTCGTCCATGCTGACATTCGGCTCGCTTGGAGACGCTTGTTCAGACGTTTCGCGCCAACGCTCTCGGATCGCCAGCAGCGTAACTAATAACCCGGGCCTTCCACGAGTGACGAGACCTAGTGCATATACGAAACTTCAATGACGGAGACAAACCCCACTGGCTTCCCCATTCGCATGACTGCTTCCAGGCTTCACATCCATATAACTAGTTGCATAGTTGGTGTTAAATTACAGTCGCATTTGGAAGGCTGGCCGGGTCATTCTTGTTCACAGTCCCTTGCGGTGGTCTTGTCGAGGACCTTGGAACAGCAAGGCAGCAAGGCAGCAAGGCAGCAAGTTTCGTTCAACATCCAGCTTTTGTCAACTCTAGTAGCAGCTCACGTGTCAAGGATCACTTGATACCGAACCGAGACTTAGCCAACAACCAGTCACCCATGTGCTTGCACTGCCCTTTGACCATCAGTCGCATCTCCAACTCTCGGCAAGTGACATCATCCAATTTTATACAACAATGTTCATAGATGCCCGTGTTCTGCCAGGTTACCGGCAGTAGAGGCCAAAACATGTCAAGGGTGTTGGCAACACAGGCAGAAGGTGCTGGTTGATCAGAGAATCAGCCCGGCCTGCCTAAACAGCTGGAATGCCTCGATCCAGCCCGCCACCGGGTCCCTTTCCACCTTGAACCCGGTTGCCCTCAGTTTTCCAATACTCATATGCCGATCAAAGGTCAGCCACCAACCGACGCTGTCCAGTTGCTTCCTGCCCGCGCTGACGCCTGCCTCGGCCGCCCTTTTCAGCCCGTGCTCTCTGAAGATGGCCTGGTGCTTCTCAACATACTCACTTGGCTTCAGCTCCTCGGCAGCCGAGTTCTCGTCTTGAGGTCCGACACCGACCAGTCCAAACCATGCTGCCAGTCTCGGCCAGACTTGTGATTGTGTCGAAGGCGTCTCCGAGTCTGCTATGTTGAACAGCTGCCCCCCGCCACAACGATCTGGATGCTGGCTGGCAAATATGGCAAAACGGGCAATGGTGCTTGCGGATACGGACGTGCTCTTGCAGTGATAGCCTGCCGTGGAACCAGGGAACGGCACTTCGATTGTCGGTGTAAAATCAGGGCGGCTACTGGACGCAGGGCCTACACCGTTGTTGTACGCAAACAATGAGAGGTACTGGGCCCAGTGAAGGGCAAGACTGAACTGTGAGCCGTTTGGTGTGAAGCCAATCTGGTTTCCGGGTAAGCCGCCAGGAACATGTGACGTGTAATTATACCTAATTTGGAGATGGTCTTACAATGGCATCTGGGCAGATCTCGCACCAGGTCCAGTTCTTCCCTTGGCAGGCGCTCGACAGCAGTTCTCGTAACGCGGGGTATGGGACTGTTTTCTCGTAGTCCTCGGGGAGGTTGTCGACCATGTCTTCTGTCAGGGGGGGCGTCGAACGTGCCGCCTGGGATGTATATGCCGTAGCCCTTTCAATCCTCATGGTTAGCAGAGGTGGTGTAGGTGTAGAATGGGTCAAATTACCCGAGTTCCACCAGGAATGACCACAAATTTGAGATTCTTGCTCAGAGACTCGACGGCATCGATGACAACCCTCAGCATGCGTTTGTTGACGGCCACTTCTTGGATGTAGTCACCACCACTGTCCGAAGCGAATACTATCGGAAGACGTTAGCCGAATGACACGCCTCCGGTGGAGGCCGGTCTCAACAACTTACCGTAAAAATAGACGTGGGTGACCTTTTCAATGGCTGCCACCTGGCTCCTCAACGTACCAGCCAATGATGCTCCATCTTCGGCGCGGAGGTCGATGCCGGAGACGAGGTTGAGATGCGGCCGGCCTGCCTCCGTCTCGGGCCAGAACGTCTCGGAAAGTTCCACCGGACGGTTCGTCACGGCTGTGACGCTAGAGAATAAACCAGGCTCGGGATACGACGAGAGCAGTTGATCGACCATGGCCCAGCCGATGAGCCCCGAGGCGCCAAAGACTACTGCGTGGTTGTCTGCAGGCTTGTCCATTTCAAGTCGAGGTGTCGTTTGCTTGGAAAGGGGTTGTAGGAAGCCTATTTGCACTGTTTGCTAACGTATAGTCACTGTGGTCAGATGATTACAGAGTATCTTCAACAAGTGAAGGAACGGATGCATTACATATACTGGCCCCCAGACAGCCCCACAAATCATGATTCATTCTGATTCAGTCCAGCACTGCGGACTACACAGAACGGCTCATGAGGATCACTATGTTTCATGAGAATAAAGGATGTGTCTTATGACAAATCGCTGGCCGCACTGGTAGACATGAAAATATGCCCCTTTAGAACCACGGTCGGCTCAACGACACGGGACAGATGTTCATACCAACTCTTGGTTTTGCGAATAGTGTCGGCAGTAAAGTACATCACAAGCTGAGTGAGCATACGCAGTTGAAAGCATACGCTCGTGACCTGGTAAGGTCTTGATACCACGAAACAGATGAGAAGCACTCGAAAAACATAAAGTAGTCGATATGTCACAACTGTGTGATATGTTGATGGTCTTATACACTGCGTCTAGTTACAAGTATCTGGGACGCGGTTCTGGTGGATTGCGCTCATGAATTTAGTCCAACTCTTTAGGTAAACTATGCGCTTATACAGATATCAAGTCATGTCAGATACTTCCTGCGGGATACCCTCCATTCAGCAACGGCATGTTCCTTGATGGCGGACAAGAGCAACGAGGCGGGAGCTTCCGTGGCCGAAAAGGTCGAGGAGGTCCAGCCAGGCACGCCTCGACAAGGCGAACCCGAGACTCCGCAAACTCACCGCCGGGCACCTCCAGCCCGTGGCCGGTCGAAACACTAAAGTTCCATCGGATTTACACTCGTGTACCTCGGGGTCCTCGACAGCACTGAGGAGCATGAACGATACCATGGCGGATCCTGAGAAGAACCCTTCCCCAAGGACAGACAGGCTCTTTGCAAGATGTGGCAGAATGGCAGCGTGGCAGAATAGCACTGCTCAAAATGACTGCAAAAGCGCTTCCGTAGATGCCGTCTTCTCCCCCGCGTGTCCCGTTCCATACGGGGGCTCTTCTTCGCACCATACTTCGTACCTAGACAGTGTGGGACCCGGCTTTGAAGTTGAGCTCATCTGGCTGAACTGTCAGAGGGGTTCACAAAGTGCATTGGATTCTTCTACACCCTGAGGGATTGCTGAGGGCGAACAGGTTACCTTGGCAGCTAGATGGGCAGCAGCAATTCGATCCAGACTGGAGACGAATGGCTCGCCACTTTTCGCAGTGCTACCCAAAGTGGGTAACTATCGATGTTCCGTACTGTGTAAATCGTGGGAGAAGCCGAACACCAGGGTTGAGAGGTACGCCTGCCCGCGACTAAACAGATACCCATCTAGTTGGGTTTGGTCGGCAATGACGGATAGGGGCCCTGCCGGTGTCAGCATACAGGGGAGAGCTCCAGCATTTGCTACCGTACCGCGGGTCAAGTTGAAGATTCCCCTTGTGCACAGTACGTTACAGATTCACATCCGACATAAGCCATGCCGTATAAATCAAAGGATTGGCGACGAAGATCCTGTCCACATGTACCCCATATCATCGTGCGGACAGCGTGCGGGTGAATTCGTACAAAGTAAGGTTTGATGGTGGATTGATTGCCTATTGCCTCGGTTTCTCCACATGGGCGTTGTCGTGGGACTCGTGGCTGCGTACTACGGTACTACTGTGTAAGTATATAATGAACTCCGTATACTCTCGGGTCATCTCAGCATCTTGTATAACTATACCTCACAAGTTGAATGTCATCATCTTCATTCCCCCATTACGAGATACTGCCAGGTTGCTGTCCAAAGCCGTAATTATGGCTCTCGAACTTTACCATCTGCATCTCTCGCAGTCCGAGAGAATCGTGTGGCTCCTCGAGGAGATGGAGATCCCCTACACATTGAAGGTCTTCAAGCGTGATCCAAAGACCGCTCTTGCACCCGAGGACCTGAAGTCTGTCGTGAGTGCATTTTCTTCTGCGAGCAGCAGATTCCCGTCTAAAGCGTCCTCTCTAGAATCCCACGGGTACCGCGCCGTACTTCCGGGATACCTCGGTCTCACCAGAAGTCGCACTTTCCGAGTCGACCGCGATCGCAGCATACATCCTGAGCGTGTACAGCTCGAAGCAAAGCGGAGGGGCGCGGATGATCCGCACCCCGGGCGATGCGGACTATGCTCAGTACCTCGAGTGGTTCCACTTCGCCAACGGTTCCCTACAAGCCTCTCTAAGCCGCCAGATGATGTTTATGCTCGCCGGCGTGCTGGACACTCCGGTGGGGCAAATGATGCAGCGGAAAATGCAGTCCACCCTCACGTTGATCGATGACCATCTGAGCAAAAACCAATGGTTTGCAGGATCCGAGCCTAGCGCAGCTGATTGTAGTAAGTCAAGTCCAGAGCAGAGTCGGCCTACAGGGCGGGGCGACAGTCGACCAGATTGGTCACCCGCGTTTCTGTCCTCCCACGATGTCCAACTACTGTGTACTAACTGTGGCGGGCAGTGGTCATGTTTAGTGTCTCGACGGGACGGGGCTTCTTTCCTATGGATTTGGGGCCATATGCCAACATCCTGCGCTGGATGAGAGATGTCGCGGCCCGGCCAGCGTACCAGCGAGCGATCGAAAAGGGGGACGAAGGCATGGACCCGATGATTGGACCCAATGCGCGAAGGTTCACCGAGTTTCCAGCGTTGCAGCCAGCCCTAGAGAAAGCTTGAGAGACGTACGGATAGCCAAGTCTTGGTTCAGTTGACCTCGCGATATCCAGTTCCCCAAAAGGAAGTACGGAGTAGGTGCGATCGTTTTGATGTTGCTTGCAGATACTCTTGAGCAACCAAGTCTCAAAGCCGACGGCAGAATGGTACTTTTCTCTGTGCCAAGTGTCGTGGGTGTGGGGGGGAAGGGCGAGGTTGGTTGCCATGACTGTGACCAGTGACCAAGCAAGTCGATCGGATACATACATAACTAACTTTCCGTCACCTGCCTCTAAATGTGTTAGTACCGGCTGACAAGGACGACTTCACAGGGTGAAGACCTGAAGACCCTTGCTAACGAAAGCCACAGGGGGCTGGGCATGACTCCCATTCGCCGACAGCTTTGATATCTTATCGTAATTACGTCACTTATTCATTGCGTCATGTGGAAAGTGCTCATACTTTGGTACGTACGACGTACCGAGTACTTCG
The DNA here is from genome assembly GCA_022414665.1 of Arthrinium puccinioides. Classification (NCBI taxonomy): domain Eukaryota; kingdom Fungi; phylum Ascomycota; class Sordariomycetes; order Amphisphaeriales; family Apiosporaceae; genus Arthrinium; species Arthrinium puccinioides. The sequence continues at coordinate 4,250,796 of JAIUNF010000003.1, read as the reverse complement.
TACATCGGCAGCACCGAACGCCTTGGAACTCGTGGCTGGGAAAAGCATGTGGATGGACACATGAGTCAGCCAATGACCGTTATTTTATCGAACCAACTACACAGCAGTTACCACAGTACTTCTAGTTACGCCTGCGACCCAATCGAAGGCTGGGCATCCATTACCCCCGGAGACCTGCTTCTTATCATGAAATGGTGGAGTGACGAGTCCACCTCCTGGTCGTTCCAGAATGGGCCTTGAGGTACCTCGCATCTGTGTTGGGCCAGATTCTTCAGACTTCAGTATACTGACGAGGGAGGATCGTCGCGCTGTGCCGATCGCCGCCGACCTTGCTTTACGGTTTACCAAAGTAAAAAGTACCTGCCCTAGGATAGGATAGGTACGGAGTAAGGTAGGAGGCAAATCAGGTATGTACTGCGGTAGGTACAGATTCTGCATGTCATTTGCCTGTGATGTCCCCCGCGCCATGCCTAATCCCGGTCGTATGTTGCGCTATACTCCGTACCACACCACCGACTTCGCTCGTACTGCCCGAGTACAAAAAGCCAGCCAGGAGCTCGCCGTACCTGAGCTGACCTCGCTCAGCCTTACCGGGAATCGACGTCGACTTTTTCTTCTTCCACTTACTACCGCGTAACAACCCTCTTAGCCAAATAGCATCGCACTGAAAACGATCCGACAATGACTACAGCAGCACCTGAAGTATCACGTAAGAAACCCGTAGAATGTCGACACACTCACCTTCTCGTTTCGTCAATGGGCGTAATCAATAGTACCTCGGTCGCCAACGTGCATAGCTGACCACGGATTCTTCCAGATGGCCGCGGGGGAGCCGGCAACATCACCGCCGACGACACCAAGTATATCGATGGCGAGATAACCCGTCAAGGCGAAGTGGGGAGCCAGCAAGCTGGCGCATACAGCACTGGCCGTGGAGGTAAGCGCATACTCACACTTCCACGTGAGACGGGCCCAGGCTATCCTTACGCAATGCCATGGTCGGGATGAGTCCAGAGACGCCAGCCCCCTCCGTCGTTCTGCGGCGTCCCCTCGCTCCCACTTTGCTTCGCGACACGCATCAAATCGCTAACATGAATCCCAACCTGCAGGCGGTGGCAACATTGGCGAGGCCGGCCACGTGCCCCTACCTCGCACCGACAATATCGTCGTGCCCGACGCGGCCGTTCGCCCGTCGGAAGACGAGCCGCATCATGTTGGCCGTGGTGGCGCTGCCAACGTCCACCTGGGCGAGGAGACCGACACCAAGACCAAGCTGACGGACGCCAAGCTGGCTCCGGAGACGCCCCATCACGGCAGCACTGCGGACAAGTTGAAGAACAAGATCTTTGGCATGTTCAAGAAGTAATGGTATTGTGGCAAACGTGTCTCGAGTGTCACCGGTGTTGTAGAGTATGGAATGGCGGGAGGGTTGTGGTAATGATGGTTAGGAGGTTGAGAACGGTTACGACTCACAGTGGAAGTGCATTGTGCTTTGGTGCTATTTTCTTCGGGCTACTGAATACTCCAAAGGATAGCCCTGCGGACAGTTTTGCTTTCATATGATATCCCCAATTTCAACTACTTGTTTGGACCCAACAGGCGAGTCATCTCGCCGACGAGTCCCAAAATAGAGCGAACTGACGATCCATTTTACAAATCTCAAATATCATGCACAAGAAAGAAGACTGGCCACATGAGAAAAAATGGCCTTACGGACGTGTGTGCCTGCATTACAGGACCGCGTGCGTGGCTTGCCGAGAAGCCACCATGTCCGCTCTGCACAGTTCGACACACTCACTGCAGAGCGGTAACGACAGCGTTGTAGGCCGCCTTTGGGCTAAAGTTGCTATCGAACAGCAGAGGGTTGGTGCTGGATCTCCAAGAGTCCTGCGCTCCATCGTCAGAATCGCGCTTCTCGAAGGGTGGCTTGAGGAGCACGGTATACTTACAGTGTCGCGAACACCCCAGACGGTGATGCCCACGCACTTTGCCTGCGCCAGGCAGGCCTTGGTGACGGCGGAGTAGTCGTTCGACGGGGCACTCGCAATGTCCAGCTCGGTGATGGCGAGTTCTTTGACACCGGAGCCTGCGAGGGCCTGCAGGGCCCCGGCAGCGTTTCCTCCCTGGCCGGACGAGAGATCTGGGGGACAGGTCAGTCAGTGCTGGTTGTTCAAGGCTTCACCGTTTGTAGTTACGTACGCCCTTGGCTACCGATACCGTCAATAGGTACGCCAGCGGCGAGCCACTTCTTGACGTGAGCAACCATGCCGGTGGTGACTTTGGCGTAGTTGGCCGAGTCCAGGTTGTAGTCGTTGATGTATAACTTGGCGGCCGGGTCTGCAGCGCGAGCAGCCTCAAAGGCGATACGCACAAAGTCCTCACCGAGAACCTGCGAAAAGACAGACTGGCGTAGAGAGCCATCTTCGTTGAAGATCTCGTTGACCACGTCCTAGAGATCAATAAGTACTAGTGCTGCTGATGAGGCTTCAGAGGGTGGGGATAGTATACCCAGGCATAGATCTTGCCCTTGTAACGCCCGATCACGGTAGAAACATCTGGTTTTGAAGGTCAGAGTCGTTGGAGCCGAACGACACAAGGCTCGTTGCTAAGAACAGCCAGCCATGTTTACTGTGCTAGGACAACATGACTGTCTCGGCGTCCCACTCCATGGGGGACTTACGGGTTTGGATAACCTTGGTCAAGTCGGCCTTGTCTTTGATGTTGCTCACCCATCCCGGGAGCTGTGAGTGCCATACGGTCGTGTGTCCCCGGATCGTCTTGTTGTTGGAGACGGCCCAGTTGACAAGGTAGTCGGCCCCGGCAAAGTTGAACTGGCCGCGGCTAGGCTCCGTGGCATCCCATTTCACTATGCAGTACCGGTAAGACTCAGTATGCTACTTGGGTCCTGCAGCCAGTGTCTGTCAAAAGGGGGCCAGTCTACTTACAACTGTTCTCGGGAGTGACTTGGCCGAAGTTGGCCTTGACTACGTCGGGGTTCTTTCCAGAAGCGAGGGTACGCTGATCAGCGCAGGTACCGTAGTACAACTTGCCCTTGGCCTTGATCAGTTGGTCGATGCTGGTCGAGGCTTGTCTGTCGACAAGCTCGGTAGGAGCAGCCAGGGCCGTCAAGGGGGCGAGGAGAAGAAGGAGTGCGGACCTCATGTTGACTCGGTTCGAAGGTTAAAAAAAAGTCTTAGATACTCGACACTATATGCCTCTCCCACGTCTACCGGGCGGCCGAGACTGCCCCCTTATATAATGCATCCCTCATCCCATCTCCCAACGGTGACCGTTCCCCGAAGTAACATCGAGCACTCTGTAATGGAGTTTACTGGCTCCGTTTTTAAACAGTGTCGAATTCCGAGCCGGCAAAAGGGAAGATCATCGACTGGCATCGAAAATGTGGAAGCGGAGTATCTCAGTCTGTATTAGGCAGCTTAGGAATAGTGTTGTACTTCTCGGGACGAGTGTGATGCCTCTGCAGTTGGGAAACATATCCTCCACGAACGAGCAGTCTCAAGCGTGGTCACGCACTATGAGATCAGTACGTAGGACCCTGCCTGACGTGGTTCGGCTCTTATTAAAAGTGGTCGCGGAAATAGCCTGAAGTCATTTGTGGCATGCATGGTGATCTTCACTCTGTGCGGCAGTTTGTGGGATGCACAACATGACAACATCGAGGGCGAACACCAAAGACCCTCGGTCTTGGCAACGTTTTTCCCGTTGGAGTGTTCGGTCGTGTGCGGAGAAGAAGGCTCTAGGGTGGTGGTGTTCTCATAGAAAAGCAAACCATTGCCCTGTGAGAAGCTTTACGCCGCTCCCTCTCTTCACTGACTGCTCATGCATCGCTCACGTGCCACAAAAAGGTCGAGTTTGAAGTTTTTAGATAAACAGACAATTCTAGGTCTCCTGTGGTCTTTTCCGTTCCCAACGCCAAATCATGAAACAAACGCATCTCACCAGACTCATCGCCCTTATGCATTCTTGAGTTCCTTGTGGAAAGAGCGTAGGATACTATCAGTGTCGTCGATCGCTAGGGGACGAATGTCGGCCAGTTGCTTGATCTTGGCAGTCCTAAATGTTTGTCAGTATCTGCGTTTCTTAGTTTCTCGAGCAAACTTACACCTGCTTGATCTCATCATCTGTCATGTCCAAGCCCAGTTGGTCGACACGCGACTTGACGGCATTCCATCCTGTGATTCTGCTGGAGATAGAGACATATCGATTTAGGCCAAAGTCCTCGGGGTTGATGATCTCGTAGGTGGAGGCATTGTTCAGTATGGCCTTGGCGTGGATACCAGCCTTGTGTGTAAAGGCACAAAATCCGGTCACGGGGTTGTTGAATGGGATGTTCTGATCGTCGGTTAGTTTTAGTCCTATATGCAGTACATGCGAAACTTACAATTTGGACTGCGTCGGCAACCAAGATCTCGAGGGCCTTCAGCTCCTTGAGCTTGTACTTGGACTTGACGTAATCGGGTGATGTGACGACCATGCGCGCCATCAACGCACCCAGGGGCGTGATACCATTACGCTCGCCGATACCGAGGACCGACGTGTCGATATGAGTAGCGCCACCCTCGAGGGCTGCATGCGCATTTGCAACGGCGCACCCTACTGAGAATTAGTCCCCTGAATCGCTCAGCACACCCCACGCGGAGTGGAAAACGTACCAGTGTCGTCGTGGAAATGGGCCTCGATATCGCAGTGAACAACGCCTGGTGGCTGTTAGTTCTGATTCCTACTGTATCCAATTTGGTTGCTTACCGCGAAGCGTCCGCACAAGATCGTACACCATCCTTGGGGTAGCACCTCCACTATACCCTGTTAGCTGATCATGTTTGGATTCGTGATCGGAAGGCTAAACCAACACTGTGTCCGCAATTCCAACTCGGTTTACGCCAGCGGCATCGACAGCCTTGTAGAGTGTGAGGAGGTCGACGAGGTCGGAGCGGAAGGAGTCTTCGGATGAGAATCGGACCTCAACACCTTGGCTGGAAACACGCGTTAGCTTCAGCCTGAGCAGCGTAGCTTGTCAGCTTTGGCTGGTGATAATACAAACCTCTTGACGTATTCAATCACCTCCAGTGCTGTCTTCTGGATGTAGGCCATGCTCTTTCCGTGACTAAACTCGCGAAGGAAGCTAGACGTCCCGATGACGAGATCAACGCCGTCGACACCGGTTGCTACAGCGGCCTTGGCGTCTTCCATATTGCAACGAACATCTAGAATCCGTTAGATGGGATAGGAACAACGTCAACACGTGGGGTTGGTACGGACGGGTAAGAATCTTGGCCTGTAGGTCTCGTCAGTACAATCTCTTCGTTTCTCCCATCGAGACAGCGTACCTTAAGCCCCAGGTTGCATATTGTTTGGCAATCTTTGAATGACTGCTCACTAGCTACCGGACTAGTCAATTCGATATAATCGACACCAAACGAGTCCAAGGCCTTCGCACTATATCGTTATCAGAGATATGATCTAACACTGGACAGTGAATGCTAGAGGGCAGGATGTGTACATCTTGATTTTGATCTCTGTGTCGAAGAAGGCGTTCGCAAACTGCTCCCCCTCACGCAGCGTACTCTCGATGATCTTGAACTTGCCGACATTCGAGATGTAATCCTGCACAGATTGATAGGGCGAATTCGTCGGTCGTCCTTGAACGGGGTGTGAGCCATTCATGCCGTTGCTGGCAGTGGCAGTGGCAGTGGCTGCCGGTTCGCTAGTTGAGTCTCCGCACATCGTGTCTATGTTTTCAGAGTGTCTTTCGGAGGCGAGATTCGATAATCGGTGCTTGAAAAAAAGGATTCGGCTTTTGAAATGGGAATTGGGCGTTTATAATGAAGGATCCCAGTCACGGGGGAGACGGCGGACTTTTTTTTTTCCCTTTTGGTCAATTGGTCAATGGGTCAATGGGAATGGTTTCCAATGCGGGGGCGGGGGCAATGTCCAGTCCGGCAATCGGAGGACTGTGTGACGCATTTTAAACTGGGCTCTTTCGCCCTAACCAATAGAAGCCTAACGTTAGGTATTCCGTACTAACTACGGCAATTGAGCAATTATTGTACTCCGTAGTGATGGCAGAACTGCACCTGCGATCATACACGCAGCTCTCAACGTTACAAGTATTGGAAATACCTTACAGAGTCCCATATATCAGCGCGTAACAGTACTACCGTGTATGCAGCTGTGGTCCGCTGACTGCATCCCATGCTAGCGTCGACCCGGTTTAGTCATAACACACCCAACTCTCCAGTACAGCCTCAAAAGGTGACCTGGTTAATAAGTTTTGCTCCAGAATCGGGAGTTGTAGGTCAACTACAGTGTATTGCGATCTCGGCCAGGTGTTGCCCTGTTGTTTGTTTCCACCTATTGAATGCACTGTTTAGTCGCTGTCCGAGTGTCCATATCCCTTTTGACTATGCCATTGGGTACGAGATGGATTCCCTTCTGGACCTCAAACCTTGAAGTATTGCATCATCTCGTTGAAGCCGGCATTGATATCCGCACCGCACGACTCAAGTTCGGCCATCTCCTGTGAGCTATGCTATTCATTAGTACATGGCGGAAGGAAAGCCATGCAGCCGCCATTGAGCGGTCAGATGCGATGAAAGCCGCGAGTCAATATTGTGTTACAGCCGTGTTCCAGAATGTTGCCGACAACGACGGTCATTGACCAAATGTGACGATAATGCTGTAGCGTCCAGCAAATGGTTGGCGTGGCCTAAATAAGGAGTCGAGACCGTCGGGTGTCACCTATCGGACTGCTTGATCCTCTGCGAACGAAGCAGAACGGGCAAGTGCAGAAAGCCCGACACTGTATCTCCAAGTATTCATGACAAGAGCGAAGATGGTCCTTCTTCACAGGCCAAAAGTAGGGTAAGTTATTAGTCAACTTATTAAGTAAGTAGGTAGTTAGTTAGTTGGTAGTAATTATGGCAACGGTTGGCGCCGCTTGCGAGAGATGGTCCGGATCCCTGCAAGCCAGGAGAGTCGCAATGGGTGGAGGGGGCACTTCTTCCCTTGTCTCGCCAGAAAGCAGACCCAATGAGGGCAATAGGAGTCCGGTCTCCCGCTCCCATTCTGCATCCTGTCTATTAATGAACGGTGACAAAGCTGAGTCGCTCCGTGTGCATTGATATTAGTCGGTCGAGGCTGAGCTGGAAGAGGTCGGGGCAATATGGTGCCGCGAAACGAGGAACATATGAGGCCGCCACCCAATCCGCGCTTACTCTCCATTCAATCAACCGTGTCGAAACTCTCATTCCTCTCCCACTCATCGTCCTTTGAGGCCGACGATGAACGGTCCACCACAACAGATTCCGGCAGAATGAGTCCGCGAGGCAGTACGGACGTCGAGGACGCGTCAGCGCCGCGCAATGCCCGGTACCCGGGTGAAGATACGCGCTTGACTAGCAAGAAGGAGCTTGCAGGCTGGTATAGTACGTCTAGGATTCCACTTGGCTGAACATCAACATCACCCTCACCACCACCCGAACCCGAACCTCTAACTGTCCAAGCTGACGCCCTTCCTCAAAAGTGTACGCTTTTGCTGCTGAGACATATGTGATTTGTGGTACGTACATCACGACTATACTCACAGCACAGCACAGCACAGCAAGCTGACCTGGTCCCTATAGCAATATGTAAGACCTTCCTGACGTAATAGCAAACATCGCCGTCCGTCGCGACTTGGCACGACCTCGATTCGCCCCAACTGACAACGACGCTCACCAGCTTCCTTCATACCCATCTTTCTCGAGAGTCTTGCCAGAGACAATGGCGTACTACTCTCCGACCGAACCACGCCGTGCCCCAGAAGCGACAGCGCCAAGCGCCCAAACGGTGAAGAGTCCCAATGCATCATCAATGTGCTCGGCTTCGATGTCAATACGGCGAGCTTCACCATGTACACTTTCAGCATCAGCGTTTTTCTCCAGGCGATATTGGTAGTGAGCATTAGCTGTGCCGCCGACCACGGGAACTACAGGAAGAGGCTGCTGCTCACTTTTGGCTGGATCGGCAGCGTCTGCGTCATGTCCTACATTTTCGTCTTCCGCGAGATCTTCATACTGGGCGCTGTGCTGGCTGTTGTCTCCAACGTGTCGTTCGGTGCATCATTCGTTCTTCTCAACTCGTTCCTACCGGTGCTTGTCCGTCACCACCCCAGAGTGCAACACGCCGAGGTGGTAGCCGTGACGCCGGATTTGCAGCAAGCCGAGTACGAGCCGCAGCAGCAGCTGGATCCTTCCTTGGTCAGCACATCCGAGCAACCTCCGAACGGATCGATGGCAGCATCGTTATCCGAGAGCGATGCCGAGACCGACTACGTGGAGCTTGTGAGGGCGCCAACCCACTCGGAGCTCACTTCGATAGAGCTGCAGCTCTCGACCGAGATATCGGCCAAAGGTGTAGGGATTGGCTACAGCGCAGCGCTGTTTGTGCAGATCATCTCCATTCTCATACTCGTAGCCATGGGAAGCTCGACCTGGTCGCAGCGCGTTGTACTTCTGTTCATTGGCTCCTGGTGGACCATTTTCACATTTCCCGCGGCCATGTGGCTCAGGCCGCGGCCTGGCCCGCCACTGCCAGACCTCAAGCGCAAGGGGCGATGGACATGGAAGTGGCTGGCGTATGTGTTTTTTGCGTGGAGGAACCTGTTTCGGACCATCAAATTCGCTGGACGGCTCCGAGATCTTGTCCTCTTTTTGGCGGCCTGGTTTCTACTTTCTGATGCCGTCGCAACGACATCCTCGACGGCCATCTTATACGCCAAAACTACGCTGGGTATGAAGCCCTGGGCACTTGGCATGATCAACGTCATCTCAACTACGACAGGTGTAGCTGGTGCCTTCAGCTGGTCAGCTATATCACGCTATTTTCGACTCGCCCCTCACCAGACACTTCTTGCCTGCATCGCGCTCTTCGAGCTCATTCCGCTCTATGGACTGCTAGGCTACCTGCCTTTCGTGCAGAACTGGGGTGTCGTCGGGTTACAGGCACCGTGGGAAATGTACCCGCTGGCCGCTGTCTACGGATTCGTACTCGGCGGTCTTGGGTCTTATTGCCGATCACTATACGGGGAGCTCATTCCTCCCGGATCGGAAGCTGCATTCTATGCACTCTACGCTATCACCGACAAGGGTTCGAGTGTTTTTGGGCCGGCCATTGTGGGGGCCATCATCGACGCTTCCGGCGAAATCCGTCCGGCATTCTGGTTTCTTGCGTTGTTGGTTGGCCTGCCGGCGCCGCTCATCTACTTTGTGAACGTTGAGCGTGGCAAGGCTGAGGGTGAGAAGTTGGCCGAGGTTATCGAGGGCGCCAAGAGGCGTGGAGACGTCTCATCGCAAGATCCCAACGGAGCAGAGGAGGAGACCCAGGGAATGCTTGCCGCCTACCAAGGCGACGGTACCGACGAAGACGCGACCAGGGGGCATACTTGACACGAACATCGGACCGCATGTGCGTAGAGCGTTGTATTTGTAGATTTACCACAACGTAGGCACAGTTGCAACCCATCTCTACGAAGTATTCCCAGTTGTATGTAATCTCAATTGCCTGTGTCCTGATAAAAAACAGCAGGCATGCATCGACTACTAAGTAGACGGACGACCATAACCCGGAAGCATCGGAAGCATCGGGGAACCCCGTGGTGTTCATCAACCAACATTCACCGCACACAGTGTAGTATTCTTCACATCGGAGTGTACGGATAGTCCGCAACATGAATAGCAAACCGAGGGAGGGACTGTGCAGTGATTATCCGTAACTAGTTAACATGTACATATCCGTACATCCGTACGATTGAGACATGAAGCTACGCGGAGTACGGATCCGGGATACTCCATACGAACTGTGCATCGAGATAATTGACGAGGAAAAAAAGGTGGCTGGTGTGCGGAGGTGGGAAAAGTACACGGGGTGGCTGAGCTGAATTAGCGGCTCGGCTTTCTTTCTTTCGCGGTGTTGCAGCTTGCTTGTTGGATGGGATGCAGGCTTGAGTGGATCGACAGGATGGAGGATTGAGGATTGGACACGTCCAAGCTCCAAATTAATCTCAACCTAACGTCTGACACCATCATCAGTTGTTGCCTCGACTTACGCCGCACCCTTTGTTGCATTGAGCAAGAGAGAGAGTGCGTGACTCGACTCGACTCGACCGACCTTACCTGGCCCGACTACTTTCCGGTTCCTGGGGTCGAGTGCGGCTCATTAAGAGCTGCAAGTGTCCATTGTTCGTGTTCTCCTGCCGAACATCTCAACGGGTTAGGCTTGATTGACGGACGAGACGAGACGGAGCTGGCTGGAGCTGGTTGAGCTGGGCGGCTGATTGATGGTGATGCTGCTGCCCCTTCCTTTCCCCGCCACCGAATAACCAGTACGAACGCCGAAGTCGACACATTCCTTTATCGCGCGCTTCGCATCGCATCGCTCCGTATTTATCGCATCGCACTTATCGCATCATTTCTCAATTCTCGTCGTCGGATCGCGACGCGCTCTTATCCACAAATCTGTAGCTTGTCCGTTTTGCTAGAACAGCCGCGTGTGCGTATGCTTGACGGGTCAGGGTCACTCCAGATTTCATCTCCCCGTCCCGGCGCCCATTGCGACAAACTGTTTTCTCGAGCCGCAATCCCATTGCTACCGGATCCTCGCCCTGTCCGCGCCAAGGACACCATTAACTCTTCCCTACCACCTGTATAGTCCTGTCTGTTTCCCTCTAATCCGGCTCCAACCATCTCCAACCATGGCGACCTCCCGTAAGCGACCGAGGCCCGAACAGGACGAGAGCTGGGCAGAATGTCCGTTCAAGGTCGAACATCCCAGTACCGGCGAGAAGGAGAAGAAGATCAAGAAGAGGAGGCGGCAAGACTCGGAGGACGTGGCGGCGCAGCCGCAGCAGTCGCCCAAGATGCCGCTGCAGGTTTCTCCTTTTGCGCCGAACGGCAAGTTCAAGGACCCCACCAACACCATGGACCGCCATTTTCTCGTCACTCCGAACCAGAGATGGGTGGACATGACGCGATACAATAGCTTTGTTCGTACGTATACCCTTGTCCGGTCACGCGCCGCGCCAACAGCTACTGCGTCTTTGTTACTAATGCAGCTGCATCCCGTACAGTAAACGGAATCAAATATTACAGCGAAGGTTTCATCTTCGTCGCCAACAGCTCGACCATCACCCGACAAAAGGTGCCGGGCGACGCGATGCAGCCTCGAAAACGGTCCGAGGATGACTGGGTGGCGCGCATCCTCGAGATCCGCGCCAGCGACGAGCACCACGTATATGCCAGAGTTTATTGGATGTACTGGCCGGACGAGCTGCCCTCGGGTACTCAGGATGGCAAGAAGCTGGTGCAAGGGAGGCAAAATTACCACGGTCGCAACGAACTCATCGCCTCAAACCACAGTACGTCAACATCCTCCCTAACTGCCGCATGTGAGACGTTGTGTCTAATCATGACTACAGTGGATGTCATCAATGTTGTCAGTGTTACGGGCTCAGCGACGGTCAACCAGTGGGACGAGCAGAATGAAGACGAGATCCAGTCAGCTCTATACTGGAGGCAAGCCATCGACGTACGGACCATGGAGCTATCGGTAGGTCAAACGCGTCGCGCCCTTGTCCAGTTGTCTGCCATGCTAACAAATCTACGCTCCAGTGCGTAGAGCACCGATGTACATGCAACCAGCCCGAGAATCCCGACAAAACCTTGATCGGCTGCACCAACGACGAGTGCAAGGCGTGGCTCCACGACGACTGTATCGTCCACGATGTGCTCTTGATGACCTACAGGCGGCTTGGCATCGACAAACCCCACAAGTCGGCGCCTCTTAAGAAGGAAACAGCAGAGGGGGAAGGCCCCCAGCGGCCTCTTAGTCCGAGCGAGTCTGGCGCTGCCCAAACGGCTCAACAGTCCATTGACGTGAAGCCCGAAGAACATAAGACCATCAAGCTCGCCAACGTCGAGGCCGCTTCCACCTCGATCGATGCTGACTCCAAGGACACCACCACCATTCCTGTAGCCTCTGGTAGCAATGAGAGCAAGAAAAGGGGGCGTCCGCGGAAATCAGAGGCCGGCGGATCTACGGGTGCAAAGCTTTACGAGGGACTCTTCGAGGCTGTCACCAGGGACGACCTGACCCCGCCCGTGGTCGAGGTCAAGGATCTCCGCCAGGATATTGTTGGCGGCGAAAGCTCCTGGACCGAACCTATCAACTGTCTTGTCTGCAAACAAGCAATTCACTGAGTACTCCGTATAACCAAGGTTAACGGCAACTACCGCAAAGCCGTACTGGAACCCGACAGGTCCTGTCACCTTGCAGATCCTTTCGGCAAGGAAACTCCAGATACACATCCACCTGGTGGGGGGCTAGACCACTGCCCTGTCTTTGCTAATTACACAGTATCTTCCACTTCCGGGCCTTGAGGTCTTGTGGAATATTACCCTTCGTACCCTGCATTTCTTGTGGGGTGCATCTTTCTTCCCGAATCCGTATCCTAAGTACGACTTTGATGACTGTTCCTTGCAGAAGCGCACAAAGTGCGCGAGTGGTAGAAGAGCTAAGTAGAGCGATGCTGAGTGGAGTGCAGACTGTAAAGAGAGGAACAGCCTACCCCGTTGACTGAAGTATATGGTGGAGTTTGGAAGCGAAAAGCGAAAGTGATTAAACATGATGGGGACTGCAATGAATAGGGGGAGGAGGGGGAGGAGGCGTGATGAATATGGTCAGAGAGGAGGGTGTGTCCTCCGAGTTGTTCCCACCTTCACAGGTCGGGCGGGGAAGCAAAAGATCGGGAGGGAGAGTGAGGTCGCTGGAGAGGTTGTGGCAAGAATGTCGCGCTCCTTTGGCATGGACGAAACCATTGATGCCTAGTATTTATCGCAGCTGGATTGGGGGATGCCCTCATCTGGCCAACTGGTACTGTACATATTTATTACCCGATAATTTCTGCCAAGTCCAAGATTTATTCATGTACACGTGATTGTATGATTGACTCTAAACTTTGGGTAGTAAACACGAGGTGGTTATCCGTACTTGGAACCTACTTGATCGTTTGCAATCTAATGCCAACTTGGGCGCTGGGGCTTCTCGCTCTACGGAGTATTTCGAGGCTACTCAACTACTGGTCTGTCGCGGCGACTACAGTACTTACAGAGCATGGGACATCTCGTCCTCGATACCAACCCCCCACCCCCTCCCCCCTCCCTTCTCTACCGCCCTACAGTTCTGGAAGCTTATGCGTAGCAGATGGAGGAGGCCGAGCAGATTCATGTTGAATCTGTACGTTTTCCGCGGTGACCACTTGCGGAACCCGTGGAACGTATTGACCGACTCTGGCACGCCTGGAGTTGTGCCAGATCACACACACACAGGTGGGACTTGCTGCGTGCGTCCATCCACAGACTTGTCTGCTCATCTGCTCGTCTGCTCGTCTGCTCGTCTGCTCTTCTGCTCGTCTGCTCGTCTGCTCGTCTGCTCGTCTGCTCTTCTGCTCGTCTGCTCGTCTGCTCGTCTGCTCGTATACTCGTCTGCTCACAGTCAACTCGACCGGGCTGTTGACTTGTTGTCGGCCGTGTCGGCTGCGTCGGGTTGGCGAGTCTTCTTTCTCTCGGTGATTGAAACTTGCCAGCAGTAAAGGAACCAAGACACCGAAACCCGACAACGTACGAGCTGAACGGCAATCACACAACGCAAGCGTGCCACCCACGATTGTGTGTACTTTGTATGTGTTGGTGTCGCGCTCGCTTATCGGCAGCTGGCTTGTTCGCGAAGCAAGCAAGGCAGACTTTGCCATGCTGCTGCTGTGGTCCGACCAGATAGGCTAGGCTCGGCTAACAGGAAGAGGTAACTAGTTAGTTAGTTAACTTGGTGTTCCAAGGTTCCGACTGTGAGCAAGGCATTGGCCGCTGGCATGCAAGATGTCGTCCGTTAGCTTGGCCGGCGGTTGGGACTTGCATTTTTCATGGAGGACCCTAGGTCAACCTAGAAGATGGTTTAATTGATATGAACTCTAAACATGAGATGAGGGAGCCCCAACTCAGACCTACAGGCTACCGGTCGTTATATATATCATATATGCTGACAATGGCCCAAGCACTTCTAATACTTATGTGTATCATCAAGAAACGGTTTTGCGAAGTAGGCAATGATTGACCCATCGTACTACACAGTATGTAGAGCGGGATGAGAATGCAATGCGTCAACGGCTAGGGGGGTTGGCACAGATACACAGCAGTTTCCATGTTGGCTCGTTTCTTGTTGTCTTGTAGTTAGGTCCACCGATTCGGCATAGCTACCCGGCGCCTGTAGATCGGTGACTCCCTCGCTTTGCTGTTGGGTACGGAGATCTACTTGCGTACCTCGCAGGGGGAAATTGCGTAATCGTGTCCATAATAGTTGGGAATATGGATGTACACAGTAAGTAATGTAGTGTACCCTTTGCACTACGAAGTAACACTCGCATATGAGTTATAACAATCTACAAGTTCATTACAGGTTGTCGTGCAAACCCACCCGAGTACGGAGTAACGAGAAAAAGGCGCTCAATAAAAGAGAAATAAGTACGGGTACACTCGGTAGGGGGGGGTCGTGTGCCAGGTTTCCGGGTTGGTGTGCATCCTCATAAGAGTTCATATCCCTGCTTGAGCTGGCCCAGAACGTGCTATCCATGCTGACCCCATTAGTTTTGATTGGGTGAATTGAACTCGGGCCAGACCAGTGACGTTCTTGGGGCACCTGGAAGATGAACAGACAAGCTAGCTTCTGAGGAGCACTAACGTTACTACTACGTACCATTTCCCCCGTCTCTGAAATGCCCCGAGGAGCCAAGGCCAACCAAGGACCAAGGAGCCTGCGTGGGAGAAGCAATTGCGCCTCCTTTTTATTGCGCCGTATAGTATGGATACACATTTCTTATTACCACGCGCGAGTTATATGTTTCGTGTCCTTTGTGTGTTCTGCAGCTATCTCCAACCTCCACGTCGATCTCTCATCCCACCACGTCGCCTTTGGTTCCCCTTGTCCCCCGTCCCACTATCATCTCTCAGGTCCCCTCCAGCTCCATCTTCAGCTCCAGCTCCGAGATCCAAGCTCCCAGCTCCCAGCAATAGTGCCAGTGCCAGTGCCAGTGCCAGTGCCGGCGCCAACACCACCACCAACAACAACACTAACGCCTCCGTACCAGTACCAGCACCAGCGCCAGCTCCCGCCGAGGCCGAGGCTTATTCATTGCAAAGTCACAAGCTGTTGTAATAGTCGCTACCACCAAAGGGTTTTAGTGACAGTTACGGTGTTAAGCCGCATCATCAGCCATACGTTTCGACAACCAACACCTTTTGTGCAGCACAGGAAACTTGCGCTCCCCGACCCGGCCGTGCAAGCTGAATGGGAGCCTTGTGACCTTGCAACGAGCTCCTGTTTTCGCCATCGAATCATCTCCCGCCTCTGCAACCGCCCTGCAAGCCCCTGAGCTGCTTCTGCAGCCCTTCTCACCAACATCGCCGCCATGGCAACCGAACAATCAGCCGCCGAGCTCAAGCAGCAGGGCGCCCTCGAGGCTGCTGGGGATCCCAATTCGAACGTCACGGCCAACGATGCACAGAGGAAGATGGTCGAGGAGAGCCGGAAGGCCGGCGTTGCTGCCTATACCTTTGACCCCGATGCGAGTCCAGAAGAGAAGCGACAACAGGCCAAAGCTGTGAGTGTGCTATGCTTGACATGCCTTTGGCGCGCCGTCTGCGAGTCTTGCTAACCCGTGGTTTTCACTAGGCCATACCCGAGGAGTTGCGACACCACCGAGAACACAAGGCCGTAGCCGTCGTCACCGACACCGACGGCGGAGCCAAGGCTGCCTACGACCTTCCCTCGCCCTCCAAGGACGGCGCCATCGATCTGCGGAGAGACGAGGACGGCAAGATCATACCGGGCAGCGCCAGCGACGAGGGTCCAGAGGATATGGCGGCCAAGGTGGGCTGGGAACAGCGCTTCGGTTGGCCTCACGAGAGCCCTATGACGGGAGAGAGCTTGCTGGACCATCAGACTTGGCTGGAAGGTCAGATTCCCGACAAGTTTTACGGCGACTGGTACCACAATGCCGCCATCATCGTCTTCGCATGTCTGTCGTCCTGGGTTATTGCCGTGCTGGGCGGCGGCTTGGCCTGGGTCTTTATCGTCATGGCCATCTGCTCGACCTACTACCGCACCTCGATCCGGCGCGTTCGCCGTAACTTTCGCGACGACTTGACGCGCGAGATGTCGCTAATGAAGAAGACAGATCTCGACGTCGAGTCTCTCGAGTGGATCAACGCCTTTTTGCTCAAGTTCTGGCCCATCTACCAGCCCGTCCTGGCCGAGACCATCATCAACTCGGTCGATCAGGTCCTGAGCTCGGCCACCCCCGCCTTTCTGGACAGCTTGAAGCTGAAGACGTTCACCCTGGGTTCCAAGCCCCCACGCATGGAGCATGTCAAGACCCTACGGGCCGAAGACGATACCGTGCTCATGGACTGGAAGTTCAGCTTCACTCCCAACGACACCGCCGACATGACGAGCAAACAGATCAAGAACAAGATCAATCCGAAGGTGGTTCTGGAAATTCGCATCGGCAAAGCCATGATCAGCAAGGGTCTAGATGTCATTGTCGAGAACATGGCCTTCTCGGGTATTATGCGTCTCAAGGTGAAGCTCCAGTTCCCATTTCCTCATGTCGAGAAGATTGAGATGTGCTTTATGGGCCGACCTGAGATCGACTACGTCTGCAAGCCTTTGGGTGGCGAGACCTTTGGGTTTGATATCAATTTCATTCCTGGTCTCGAGAGCTTCATCCAGGAGCAGATCCACGGAAACCTGCAGCCCATGATGTACCATCCGAACGTCTTCCCTATAGAGGTGGCCAAGATGCTCGCAGGAACGGCTGTTGACCAGGCTATTGGCGTGGTCGCCGTCACCATCCACGGAGCACAAGGCCTCAAGAACCCCGACAACTTTGCCGGCACTGTCGACCCGTATGCCATTGTCACGCTCAACAGGCGTGGCGAGCTCGCCAGAACCAAGACGATCAAGGACACCTCCAACCCTCGATGGAACGAGACCAAATATGTCATCATTTCGTCCTACAACGACTCTCTTGATCTTGAGCTGTTCGATTTCAATGATTTCCGCAAAGATAAGGAGCTTGGTGTGGCCTCTTTCCGTCTCGAACAGCTCGAGGACTTGAACGTGTTCGAGAATGAGCGTCTTGAGGTCATTGCAAACGGCAAGGCTCGTGGTGTCGTCACGCTCGATGTCCGCTTCTTCCCGGTATTGGAGCCCAAGACGTTGGAGGGTGGCAAGATTGAACCTCCGCCAGAGTCCAACACGGGTATTCTTCGCTACACGGTCCAACAGGCCAAGGATCTCGACGGAACCAAGAGCATGATTGGCTTGCTCAATCCCTATGCCGCTCTCCTCCTCAACGGCAAGGAGGTCCACACGACGAAGAAGCTCAAGCGCACGAACAATCCCATCTGGGACGATGGCTCCAAGGAGATTCTCATTACGGACCGGAAGAACGCCAAACTCGGACTCGCGATCAAAGATGACCGGGAGCTTGCTGGAGATCAGCTTGTCGGTACCCATCAAATCAAGCTTGACGATCTGCTGGATATGATGGAACAGGGCAAGGATTGGTACAGCCTCTCAGGCACCAGCACAGGACGTGCCAAGATCACGGCGCAATGGAAGCCAGTGGCTCTGTCGGGTGATCTCGCAGGCACTGGCGGCTACCAGACGCCCATTGGCGTAATGCGTCTACACTTCAAGAACGCGCGCGACATTCGCAACTTTGAGACCATGGGCAAATCAGATCCTTATGTCCGCGTGATGCTGTCTGGCATCGAGAAAGGCCGCACCGTTACTCACCGCAACACACTAAGTCCCGAATTTGACGAAGTCGTCTACGTTGCGATGCATTCTGCCCGCGATCGGATTGCTCTGGAAGTCATGGACTCCGAGAAGATGGGCAAGGACCGCAGCTTGGGTCTCATCGAACTGATGGCTAGTGACTACATCAAGCAAGACGATGACGGCGAATTCATCATCAACGACAACAGGGCAGTACGTGAAGAAGGTCTTCGTCTACATGGAAAGGGCATCGCGAAGGGCACCTTGTCCTTTTCGGTTGCATTCTACCCCTGTCTGAACATTGCCGATCCAGATGACGAGGAAGAACAAATAACCCCAGAAGAGGCCACTGGCTCCGTAGAAGTAACCCGCTCTGTCGATGCTGGCAGGATCACATCGCTCGAGCGTAAGGATAGCCAAAAGGTCGAAGGAAACGTCCCTCTGTCCCCGTCTCTTCCCAAGAGTCCTACGTCCCCGACATTCTCAGATCGCAAGTCTCGCGATGCTCCCAGGCGTCCAACCAAGATACGCCTCACACCGGAAGAGCTGCTTAAACACGAGTCCGGATTCCTTATCTTCAACTTTACGGAAGCTGAGATGCCTAAGAGCGGTACTCACTTGGAGGTTTACGTCGACGACATGCTGTTCCCCTCATACATCACTGGCACGGCGAAGCACAAGGTCTTCAAGTTTGATGAGATCGGCGATTGCTTCATCCGAGAACTCGAGTTCTCACGATTGACGCTCAAAGTTCGGGAGAAGCGGGAGAAGGCTGGGGAGGAGAGGGACGAGGACCACACCGTTGCACGATTGACAGGCAATACCTTGGATACCTTGAAGCAGTGTCTGGTAAGTGATGCACGCTCTGCTGCCAAAAAGGCACGAGTACTAACGCGCGACAGAATAACCCCACCGTCTTGAAGCTGAAAGACGAAGAGAACAGAGCCGCTACGGTCAAGGTCAGCCTGAAGTATATTCCCGTCAGGATGGATCTCGACCCCAGCGAGAGTATAAACAACATGGGTAACCTGCGGGTGGATGTCCTGGATGCGAAATCCTTGCCAGCAGCGGATTCTAACGGCAAGAGTGATCCATACGCCAAGTTCGAGCTTAACGGACAGGACGTGTATAAGACCAAGACCCAGAAGAAGACTCTAGACCCAGTGTGGAACGAGTTTTTCGAGATAGCTGTACCTTCTCGGACCGCGGCCAATTTCCAGGTCAAGGTCTATGATTACGACTTTGCAGATAAGCCCGACTTCCTGGGAGCAGCAACCATCAACCTCGAGCAGCTTGATCCTTTCAAGGCAAAAGAGGTGAAGCTCCTCCTAGACGGCAGATCAGGGTCCATACGATTGCGTCTGCTATTCAAGCCGGATTACGTCACACGTTCTCGCATGGGCACTGGAACCTTTTCAGGGACTTTTGGTACACCGGGCAGAATCGTGACCGGCGTAGCGGGAGCTCCAATCAAAGGCGGAGTTGCGGTGGCCGGCGTCGTTGGTCACGGTGTTGGTAAGGGAGCCAGTTTCCTGAAGCGTGGGTTCCGAAGCAAGAAGGACGATGACGCCAACGGTAGCTACCTGACGCCCAGCAATTCTGATGTGCCATCTATAGTGATGAATGGAGGCGACTCGTCTGGCCCGGCTCCCGGTCTCACGCGGGCTGCTGGACCTCATCTGGACGGTGCCGAGTCCCCTGTAACTCCACCAGGCAGTGCCAACGGTGGCATCACAAACCACCAACGCAACACAAGCATGGGCGCGATATCCGTACACAGCATCGCGCCTGGGAGCGCAGGGGCAGGTACAGCTACGTTTCATGTCATCGGAGCAACGGGTTTCCCTCCGGCCGCCGGCGTATACGTGCAGGTTCGCCAACTGTCCCCAAAGGAGAAGGTCATCGGGAAGACCAAGCACCACGAGTCCGCCGACGGTCAAGTCCGCTTCGATGAGACATTCAAGCACACCTGCACCGGCGACACGCAGTTCCGTCTTGAGGTTAAGGGTCACCATACCTTTGGTAGCGACGACGACTTTGGCGAGACTCTTTTCTTTGTTGACGACACCTCCTCCAGCGGCGAGAAGGAGGTCAAGGTGGGCGCCGGGACTGTCACCATCAAAAGTTCTTTTTCCGAGAACCCGTCCGCCGGAGACAGTCCCCGCCCAAGTAGCGCAGGGCTGCGGAGAAGCTTCCTCTCCAAGAAGGATGTCAAGCCCATTCGTGAGGGTACGCCAAGTTAGTTGCGCAAGAGCGGATCTCCGAGTGTCTTGGCATTACCTCTGGGACGGAAACAGGTGCCCGACAAAGGGGTTTGATTTCTTATGTTGGCGGTTCCTGGCAAGTTGCCACAGGTAGGAAAAAGGGTAAAATGTGTGGCTGGGGCGGAGTTCAGCGGTATTGTTCCTTTTCTTGTTCTCCCTTATCGAAGGTGTGGTGACACGAATCTCCTTTTGCTACGATACCTTCGTTAGTCATTTCTCTGCCCATTACGCGCAACGAGATTGATTTTGCTGGTCCATAGAGACATTACAGAGTTTAATACCAAGTTATTTCATGTCTTTTGTTCAAGTTGTGCGCAAGTGAACGCAGTAGGAGTAGATTTTGTGGGAAATAATACTTGACCGTTGGCCACTACTATCCTACCCCAACCCTCCTGATCAACATGTCAAACAGGCAACTAATGACTGAAGCATACATAGGCATTTGGTCATAGTTTCGATGTTTTTGCTGAAAGCTTGTTCATGCTGCCTGTATAGCATCGATTCCGTCCAGGCTCTTGATGTCATTCTCATTCGTGTCCGCGGTCCAAACGCCATTGGTATCAGTCGTGTCCAAACTTCGGGACCTTTTAACATTCTGCTCCCACATACAGTGTCGCATACACGATCGACATCTATATACTGAGGTTATCTTCGGCCAGGCGGGTTGAATCCTGGGGGGGGACTCCACCCGGAAAACCAGGTGGCGCGAAACCTGCGTTCGGGGGGAAACCGGCCGGAGGAAAGCCGCCAGGAGGGAAACCAGTAGGTACTATACAGCATCAGTCGCGCGCACGTAAAGGTGGTATCTGGTGCGAAAAAAAGAAGAAAAACTTACGAGCGCCTCTTCCAGGGGTGCAAAGCCAGGAGCACCTGGGAACTGAGGAGGGAAAGAAGGGATACCACCACCAACACCAGCGGCAGGACCTGCGAGAGATGGGGGTGCAACGCCTCTTCCTGCGGGTCTGGAAATCCCGGGACCTGCAGTCAACGCCGTGGGCATGCTACTGGTCGCTGTCTTTCCGAGACGTGTACTGGGATCGGCAGGAGGGGCGGACTCGACGGAGAGGGATACGATCTGAGCGCCTCGCAGGATGATGAGGCCCAGTGTGCGCTTCTCCTCGGACTCGATGGTCTGGGCGGTTGAGCTGCTGGCGCCGGGGGCCGCAGGCTTTGTCTGCTTCCTCTTGACGCGTCGGAACTCTTCCGTGTCGGCCAGGACGAGGTTCATGTGCTAAGCCAAGGTCAGGAGGTGCAATTTCAAATGTTGAATGGGATAGTATCTGCCTACCTTATCAAAGGCGAGCATCTGTCCCGTCATCTGGCGGCCGTCCATCAACGTGACTCTCATCCGGTAGTTGATCTGCGCGATTGTCAGTTATACAATGCAGGTAGACGCGCGCAATCGTGTCGGCGATGCGTTCAAGTACTCGGGAAGAAAACGTACGTAGCCGGCCTAAATGTATCACGTCTCGTCAGCCTGTGATGTCAACCTCAAGGTCAATGGAGCGGTGGGGGGGAGTAACTCACCATCTTGCCCTGCTTGTTCGCCATGGTCGCGATGAGCAACTCCTGGGGAGCTTCTCTGGTCTTTCAAAAAAAAAATAGTCTCTTAAGAGTTTGAAGTCGTGGTGACTTCAGCGAGATCTCGTGTGCTGCGTGGACAGGCTCGTGGGAGATCTCGACTTTGGTATGGCGAGGTCGCATAAAAATACGGACAATGCAGCATACGACTGTTTAATCCGTAGATGGCTCGAGGCTGAACGCTCCACTGCCGTTAATCTTTCAAGCCTCATCTACCATGTGGATTTTGGAGCTTCAAATTAGGCTAACCCACTCTAGGTTAGTTCTGGTCTCCAGCCCAAGCCCCATCGTCGCCAACCTCGTTTCCTGCACATCGCACAAGCCACTCTTTTCAAGCCACAATCATTTGGTAGGGCACAGAAACCCTTTTTGTCTCCAAGAAATTTCGGGGGACCTTCATACCACTTAGATCATCCACGCCAGCCCGACAGTGACAGCGACAGCGAATAGCCAGTACAACCACCCCAGGCTCGTCACCACTAACAACAACAGTCACAATGGTACGCTCGATAAACGCCGCTGCACAACCCCAGAAATGCTAACCGTCATGGCTGCAGTCGGAGAAAACACAGAACCCCATGCGCGAGCTTCGCATCCAGAAGCTCGTCCTCAACATCTCGGTCGGCGAGTCTGGTGACAGACTGACCCGTGCCGCCAAGGTGCTGGAGCAGTTGTCTGGTCAGACACCCGTCTACAGTAAGTTGCTCTTCCGGCACCTACGGTTGGCTCATAATTGACCGATTCCCCCTACACAGGCAAGGCCCGCTACACCGTCCGTACCTTCGGTATCCGCCGTAACGAAAAGATCGCTGTCCACGTCACCGTCCGTGGCCCCAAGGCCGAGGAGATTCTCGAGCGTGGCCTCAAGGTCAAGGAGTACGAGCTCCGCAAGCGCAACTTCAGCGAGACTGGCAACTTCGGATTCGGTATCAGCGAGCACATCGATCTCGGTATCAAGTACGACCCTGCTATTGGTATTTACGGCATGGACTTCTACTGCTGCATGACCCGCCCCGGTGAGCGTGTCACCCGCCGCCGCCGTTGCAAGAGCAGAATTGGTGCCTCCCACCGCATTAACCGCGACGAGACTGTCAAGTGGTTCAAGTCGCGATTCGACGGCATCGTCCGATAAGCGTCTCGCCTCGGACGTGGTGAAGGAAAACAGCGAATTGGAGGACGACGTAAAAACGAATGAACGCGGAGGCTCACAATGGCGTTGGCTGGACTGGGATTGCTACCATTGGTTCATTTAGGCGGATCCTAGGGAACATGCATGCATTTCGTGTACATCGCGACATATTACTGACGAGTGAAAACTCGTCAAACCCCCAGCAGACTCTAATCAAGTCAGCTACGGCCTCAGAGACCGACCGGCGTTATGCCGGCTTTTCCTAGTATGTTTTTGGTGGTGTTGTGTGAATGGGATATTGGAACTTGCATATGTGACGGAGTCGCGTACTCGTTGGGTTCAAGGTGTTTATGCAATCAACCCTGTCGGTATATTGGTGACGTTTGACTAATGAGCTAAATCAGAGCCAAGAGAGGATGGCGATCCAATCGATGTACACAAAGTGATCAGAGGATGCGACCCTTCAGTCCCTCTAGTCCCGTGTAAGTCCACAGATATGGCACTGCATTCCTGTCCTTATATTCCTATATAACCCGAATCAGGCTCGTGTGCCTTCAGATTGGGACAGCCTCTGAATAGTTAGTGCAGTTTCGTCCAGCGGCTTGATTCAATACCTAGTCAACAACTGTTATAAATGTCTTCAATAGCCTTTCCCCGAAAAGATTTGAGCGCAGAGTTAAAAAGTGCCAATCTTTTTATCAGTAACAGGATCACCGTCTTCGTTACATCTATTTAAGTACGGATCCATACAAGCGCATTTTTCAATATTAAAAACCTGTCAGGGTAAGTACGTCTAGTTGAATGTTTGGGAAGGAGCGAGGTGGCGGTTGCCACAACTTGTAATAACCTAACCATCTCAGTAATTTCCAGTGAATCAACCTAGCATATGCAAGCTGGAGCAAATGCTGCCCTTCTGCAATTCTAATCTGTTTTCGTTGACCTACAAACTCTGCGTCCTCCCGCGTTTTCGAAGATAAGTAGGTACCTTATACTCACTCCATCTACACCGAGATATTTCACCCCGTCGTGACCCTATACTGACTGATATACAGTTTAGAGGATTGTCATACACACTGACTACTATGCCCACACGTCCTCTTATCCCAAGCCGAATGACCGGCGAAGGGAGTGGATCTAACAACACCCCTATTGTACTCTCGACGATTGGCAAGCCTCGCAGTCGCGGCGGTCGCTCGGACTCGTCCAAGATAGGTGGATACTCCAGCAGTCATCGGGAATCGAGCCCAACTCCTCAGCCTAGCTATGACGCCGGCCATGGCGAACTGGACCCAGAACTCGACGATGAAGTCCAGAACGATACACAGAAGACCCAGCTCTACAAAGAACCTAGAGAAATGGAGGGAATTGGCGAGGATGGCCTCAAGGAGTCTGACGGAATGGAAGATGAGAGCGTCAAATCGGGCTGTCATTGGTTCTCGGGAGACGAAGATAACGAGAATAGCAAGTTTGAAGAACCTGGTGACGATTCCAACGGAAGTCCTGGAGGTGCTACTTACCAGCCGAGTACAATGCCATTGAATGTTTCGAAAGCTCCGGACCGCGCTCCGAACCCTGCGGTCTCGCAAAAGGCATCCAAAAGGAACACAAGGCTCGACACACGCCTTGTCGTTGTATCACCACAGGTCCAGAGAAACGTCACCTCCCGCCGCTGCACCTCTCAAGTCGCATCGGCGAACCTCGTTAAAGATGACATTGAGGAAGACGACGATATAATTCCGGAAACTCTGGCCCCTAAAATGTGTTCTCGTTCTGGAAAATCGGTAGCCTCTGTCAAGAGAGTTCCTAAACAGCCATTCTTTTTAGAGGACATTGCTGGGAGTGCTTTGGAAGGACAAACTCAGACGAGAAACAGCGGAAGTAATGCACCCGACACCATCTCGCCAAACTTGCCGAACATCAATGCTACCTTGCTCAAAGGAGCAGCTGGGCGTATTAATCCCAATACAGGCACCGTTGGTGAAGCAAATTTTTTGAACGTCAACGGTCATGCCGCGAGGGACGGCTTCAACGAACCAAGCGCATATGATATACAAACCTCGCCAGAGCCGGAGGTCAACACAAAGAAAGCACCGACCATTTCAAATCGAACAAGGAAAAACGCAGGAAAGTCGAACGGGAATCCAGCTAAATCCCAACCCGCACGTAAAGCGCGTGCTTCAGCAAGGCTCAGCGTCAAAGAAGATACCGCAGCTAATTCGAAGGTCACACATCAGCGCACAATGGCCGCAAAGGGCAAAGCACGGCCGCAGCCGACTGTCGCCATGGATGCAATCCCACTCGTAAGGCCGCGACGAGCAGCGGCAGCTAATGCGTCAACACGAATCACGCGCTTCGCATCTGACGACGAAAGATTGGATACGGAAGGGATTAACACGGTTGATGATAACCTACCGCCAGCACCCCAACCAGAGCATGTCGTCGCTGGTTCGATTTCCAAGAAAAAGAAAACCCCTGCGCAGTATGGCGCGATTCAGGAGAACCGCCAGTCTCGAAAACCGCTCCCAGATGAGCAGACTGTGACAAGCATGGGGGATGATACACATAGTCCACGCTGCTCTGAAGGCTCCAAACTTGACACCGCCAAGCATGCCCCCATGGAGACATGTGAGATCCCCGGGTTACCTGCAACTAGATCAGGTGGCTCTAGTAATCATGCACTCAACATCCTTGACCAAAAAAACTCTGCGGAGGGCCTTCAGAATCCTGCCTCGCCTGCGGTTGACATGTACCCGGATACCAGTGATCAGAACAAAATAAATCAGCATCATGAACTTATACTAGACAAACCGGCTCTCAGAAACCGCGCCCAGAAGAGATATTTCCGCGAAGGCATGAGTGAGTCTGGTGGAACGTTCAAAAAACCTAGACAGAATGCTTCTGCGCTCTTCGCTCGACCCAGTGTGGGGGACCCTCCTGTTGTGGTCCCTCGGGAACATGTTCATGGGAGTCAGCGAAAATCTTACGAGGGCAAGGACTCCATGCCACATGTTGTGGAGACTACTCGACATATCCAGTATGGGCAACCAGTACATATCCGCAGGCAGTCCAGTCTTCACGTGAGTGAGACTGGAAGTCCCACGTCTCAGGTCAGACACAATGGCTCTGTTGAGCGTCTTGGCATCAACAATCAAGCACTTTCGGCCATGTATGGGAAAAGACATGTGTCCGGAGGTGACCATGTAGCTGGAAACGATGGACGTTGTCACTTACTCGACGGTTGCGGTGCTACCTTACATGCGCCAGCTGTCCTTGTTACGCCGGACGCCGTCGAGCATGACACCATGGCGCTCTACTCTGTGCGATCTCCAGCCCGAACTCAACTCAAACGGCCGGCAGCATGGCAGGAGGAACGCAGCATTAAGCTTACAGTTGTTCCGTCGTCCCAGCCTGGCCAGGATCGCAGAAAAGACCTGCTCCCTGATGAGAGCAATCACCCTGGCAGAGAACAAAGGCATAAGTCTAGTGTTAGGTCTCCAACAGGTTCATTCGGGCAGACTTCGTTTATCGATCGAGCACAAGAGGCTTCGTCAGATCTACGCCCAGAGACGCGAGATTTTGGAAAGAGGGTGCAGCAGAAAGCTGTAGAGACGCGAGCCCAGACTGAGTCTCGACTACTCGAATCGGTAGGACAGGATTCTATGGGGCGTGGACCCCAGCGGCCGAGCGAATTTGTTGACTCGAAACTCTCGAGAGCCCATATAGAGCACTGTGGTGCTAATACCCTGGGTTTGCAACCCAACACCCAAGACAATAGAACTCGGTGGCAAATCGCCGTAGATGACGCCACGGAGAGTGTCGGTGACATTATGAACAGCATCACAAATGTGGGTTCTTTATTCAGGCCTTCGACACAGCAATGCTAACATTGTCTACAGACAATCCTCAGACAACTCGTTACGAAAGAAGCTTCAATCAAGTTGACAGTTGAAGAATACGCTACTAATGGCAAGAAAGTTGCCGCGAGAATACTGCAGCGCCAACAACAAGAATACAGGCAAACAACTGACGGGGCCCTGCAGCAGTGCCACCGACTTGACCAGATCTACAAGGTTGCATCACTGAAGACGAAGGCGATGGTATCATTAGCATCATCCAAAAACGAGCAGCTCAAGCAAATCTCCGAGAAGCGACAGGAGAGTTTAATGGAACTCGTCACGACGATCAGCATGGTTCAAGAATTTCAGCCGGTCCAGGAAATCCAGCCGGCTCGGTCTCTGGTCCCACGGGTCACAAAACAAAAGTCGTCTTGATAGAATGCTTGGGAAGCTCAGCCGGCTTGACCTCTGGGTCCGCGGGATGCAAGACGAAGGGCCTCTTCACAGGAATACAAGGCTGCCGGCAAAGATGTTTCTCGGGATGTACGATAGTTGCTTTTGCTTATGACTATGATCACATTTGCGTGATGTCATGTTGATCAACAACTGCAAGATATACGGATGTATGCATTCATCTCGGGTAAAGAAGTGGAGAAATGTATAGGGGTGGTATTCATTACCCGCACCGTTGCTCAACGAGATCTAAATTGTCTGTTGTCAAAACTACACAGCAGTCATCCTGGGACGAGTCACAAGCAGCTTACCAACTCATTATGGACGAGTTGACAACACGAAGGGAAGAGGCAACTTGAAGATCAGCACCAGCGTATTAGAGGGACAGACGATAATCGAGTCATTCTTGCTGAATACTTTGCGGATTCCGGCGACGGTGGCTTAATCGACACCATAGCCAGTGAGACAGAGTAGTACGTCAACAACATGCTCGCCATCAACGAGAACCTCCAGATATTTAATAAAGTCGCAACCGGCAATCCCAATCCTACAAGCGCTGTTGTGGCTATTATTAAAAACTACCCAATTGAGGCTTATACTTGGGAGCCGGAAGGTATATATGAATGAAGTAACAACAATATCTAACTATGCTTAACTATACAGATGGTATCGGGGCAGGACAACATAAGTCAGACCAGCTACGTATACACGTGTACCAGTATATCAATATTATCCCGAACACATGCTGCAATAGGGAAACAAAAGCTTAATTGTATTTCCAAAGTTGTATTCCATAGGATTTGTGCTACTTGTAGGTAGTGGAATAGTCGTAAAAGTTCATGAACCCATCATACACCAAGTAGGCATCTTGCACCGCATTGGAGTAGCGCCCGAATTCCATCTTCTTTAAAAACCCAGCCGAACTAACCCTTGACAATCTTGCAGACCAAGTCCAGACCATCGACAGAGTCTCCCTCCTTGACTTGCAGACTGCTAACCTTGCCGTTGTGTGGGGCAGAGATGACCATTTCCTGATAGGGACAGTGTTAGTGACGATTGAGGAATTTGTAGTTCGTATGTGTTACTTACCATTTTCATGGCGCTCAGAACCGCAAGAGGATCTCCTTTCTTGACTTCGGTGCCCTCATGGACTCGCAACTCGACAAGAACTCCAGCCATTGGTGCGCCAACCTGGCTGCTGTCGCCAGGATCAACCTTGGCACGACTGACGTTCTCCACGCTAGCCTTGTTATCGTCGACCGTCACTTGTCGGACCTCACCGTTCATCTCGTAGAACACCTCTCGCTGGCCAGTGTTCTCAGAGAGTGGGCCGACAGCAAGGAGCTTCAGGATAAGAACTTTGCCCTTCTCCAGCTCTACGTGGAACTCCTCACCAATCTGGGGTGCCGACAGGAAGTACTTTGTAGGAAGAACCGAGAGGTCACCATACTTCTGGTTGAACTTCTTGAAGTCGTCGTATACCTTTGGGTACATGAGATGGCTGGCGAGATCACACTCGGTAATCTGACCCCACTTCTGTGCAAGCTCCGTTCGCACCTTCCGGAAGTCAACGGGGTCGAGGTACAGACCAGGTCGCTTGTCAAACTTGGGAACATTACGCAGAGCCCTGGAGCGTAGTGGTTCGGGGAAACCACCATAGGGTTGGCCCATCATGCCCTGGAGGAATTCTAGGACGGAACCAGGGAAGTCGAGCTGATCGGCACGCTCTACGACGTCCTCGGGCGAGAGCTTGTTGGAAACCATGAATTGGGCAAGATCACCAACAACCTTGGAGGTCGGCGTGACCTTGACAATATCACCAAGAAGGTCGTTGGCATGCTCGTAGGCCTTCTTGGTCTCGGCCCACTGGGAACCAAGGCCGAGTTGCTGGGCCTGGAACATCATGTTGGTGAGCTGGCCGCCAGGAATCTCGTGCTCGTAAACCTCGGGATCGGGGCCGGCAAGGTGAGCTTCAAAAGGCGAGTACAGAAGACGTAGTTGCGCCCAGTATGCATCCAGTGCGCGAACGTGAGCCGAGTTCAGTCCGGGAGTAAAGTCGCTGCCCTCGAGAGAAGCGATGAGGGCGTTGATGCTAGGCTGAGATGTCAGCCCTGAGAGGCTATTGGTAGCAGCATCGACAGCGTCAGCGCCGGCCTGGGCGCAAGCAACCATGGAAGCCACACCGGTGCCGGCGGAGTCGTGGGTGTGTACATGTATCGGCAGGTTCGGGTATCTCTTGCGCGTAGCACCAATGAGAATTGTGGCAGCGCCAGGTTTCACTACATGACAGTCGTCAGCACGGGTCCACTCAAAAGAGTCTTGGGGTCAATTACATAAACCAGCCATATCCTTATAACAAAGGACATCAATGTCAAGTTTGACCAGCTTGTCCACGAGGTCGAGGTAGTACTCGAGGGTGTACTTCTTCTTCTTCGGGTTCAGCACTGCGAAATTCATGATTAGCGACTCCATCAAACGGACATCTCGATACTGCCAAGTCGTGCTCCAGGAGTATAAGCTCAGCCGAAGCGTTCGACTAGGATGCATTCGCTCCTGAGCAAGACCTGGCAGGGCTAGAAGTCGAGTTTTGTACTCACAATCACCACTGTAACACACCACGGCCTCGCAAACACCACCAGCCTTTTGGACAGCCTTGATACCGACCTCAAGCTGATCGATGTCGTTCAAAGCATCGAAAACGCGGAAGATGTCAACACCGTTGTCCTTGGCCTGCTTGACAAAGTGGTCAATAGCATTATCAGGCAACGACGCATACGCGACGCCGTTGGCGCCACGAAGCAGCATCTGGAAAGGAATGTTGGGCACGAGCTTTCGCATCTTGCGGAGACGCTCCCAAGGATCTTCGTAAAGGAAGCGCATGGCCACGTCAAAGGTGGCGCCACCCCAGCACTCCAAGCTGTACAGGTTGGACAGAGCATAACTCGTCTCCTTGGCGATGCCCAGCAAGTCGACGGTTCGGACGCGGGTGGCCAAGAGCGACTGGTGAGCGTCACGCCAGGTTGTATCCATGAGAAGAGTGCCCTTGTACTCTCGGACAGCTTTGGCAAAAGCCTTGGGGCCCTGCTCCATGATTATGTTTCTCCAGCCCTTCTGGCATGGCAGAGTCGTGTCAATCTTGGTGCCGTCTTCACTGAAGAGCTCGGGCAAGATGATGTCGCCCTTGAACTTGGGCTCGCCGACCTGGCCGGCGATGCTGCTCCCATTGACGGCAATGTCGCCAAGGTAGGCCAGCAACTTCTGGGCTCTGTTCTGGCTTCCAATGAGGTCGAAGAGCTGGGGGTATCGTCAATGAAGGTAGTCCAGCAGTTGCCGTCGATGAAAACGGGGTGTGTCAAGAGAGAAGCGAGGAAGGGGATGTTTGTCTTGACGCCACGGATACGGAACTCCACCAGAGCTCGCAACATCTTCCGGCGTGCAATCTCATATGTGGAGCCCAAGCATGTGCACTTGACCAACATGGAATCGTAGTAAGGCGTAATGACGGCGCCAGCGAAACCGTTGCCGCCATCGAGTCGGACACCATTTCCACCGGCAGATCGGTAGACTTCGATCTTGCCAGTGTCGGGCTGGAACTGCTTCGAGGGGTCCTCAGTTGTGATTCTGCACTGGATGGCAAAGCCACGGGTGGAGATCCTGTCCTGGGTCAGGCCCAGCTGCTGGAGGCTGGCACCGGCGGCAATCTGGATCTGGGCGGCGACAATATCGATGCCTGTGATCTCTTCTGTGATGGTGTGCTCGACCTGGATACGGGGGTTGATCTCGATAAAGTAGTAGCGATTTTGCTGGTCGACCAAGAACTCGGCGGTACCGGCATTGCGGTAGTTGACCGACTTGGCCAGCTTGACGGCATCGGCCAGGATGGCGTCACGCACATCAGCCGGCAAGTCCTTGGCCGGAGCAATCTCGACGACCTTTTGGTGTCGACGCTGAACGGAGCAGTCACGCTCAAACAGGTGCACAATGTTGCCGTGGTTGTCACCCAGAAGCTGGACCTCAATGTGCTTGGGCTTGTCAAGGAAGCGCTCGACAAAGACTGTGCCGTTTCCAAAGGCCGTCTTGGCCTCGGATGTGGCGCGGTCGAACGACTCCTTCAGGCTGGCCTGGTCACGCACGACACGCATGCCACGACCACCACCACCGAAGGCGGCCTTGATGATGATGGGGAAACCGTATTCATCTGTGAAGCCCTTGACTTCCTCAAAGGAAGCAACGGCGCCCTCGGTACCCGGAACGACGGGGACGTTGGCTGCCATGGCGAGGGTTCTCGCCGAGACCTTGTCACCGAGCGAGTCAATGACATCGGGCGAAGGGCCAACGAAGATCAGGCCAGCCTTCTCGACGTTGCGGGCAAACTCGGCGTTCTCGGACAGGAAGCCATAACCTGGGTGGATCATCTGAGCCCCGTGCTCGAGGGCAATCTTTATGATCTCATCGCCAGCGAGGTAGGCGCCCACGGGGGTGTACTGTCCTCGCTTGCCAATGACATATGCCTCGTCGGCCTCTGGACGAGGGAGTCAGCATCGGGCCACACATGGGGACTGCACGGCAAACTTACTTTGACGGTGCATGCTGAGGCGATCCTCGTAGCTGTAGACGGCGATTGTGTGGAGGGAGAGCTCGTGAGCGGTTCGGAAGATCCGAATGGCTGTCGGCGTCAGGCTGGTGTCAGACTGGTGTCATAGGGGTGCCATGGAAAAAGGACTTACGGATCTCGCCACGGTTGGCGACAAGGAGCTTCTTCAGGTGCATGATTGAGCTGTTGGCCCGAATGTGGTGGACTGTCTGCTCTTCCTTGGGAGCCATGCCCTCCTCGAAGACATCGTCGCCAGCAACAGCCGAGGCGGCCTTGAGAGAGGCGAGATCGGGAAGCTCAGCCATCTTGCGAGGTGTGATGTGAGGGTTTGGTAAAACGAAAGATGAAGTGCTGGGGAGATGGGAAGTTCAAGAAGAACCTGCCTGTCCGATAAGACTGTTGTTGTTGAGCCGGTTCAACGAACGAAACGGCCTGCCGCAGAAGTAGGTTTTGGTGGGGGAGGAGGATCTCCAAGGTACCGCGCTGACGTAACCGGTAACTAACAAGAAGATGGAGGCGGGCTGAGATTGCAACCCTTCACTGCCTTGGGTTCAAGGCAAGGAGAATAAATAGAGGTCTGGTGGTGAGTAAAGCGTGGATGGAAGGATGACGAGTGGGAAGGGACTTGTACCGAGTTAATATACCAGGTATTCACATGCAGCTAACGTTGGAGCTCCCCCCCCACTTCCACCCTGTAGTAGTTAGCAGTTGTGAAGCACGCCGAGCGATTTGGGCTGAGGGGAATTCCACCTGGCGGTGCTTTGCTAGTGGCCCCTGCCCGCTTCCCTTGAGACACACTCACTCGGCTCGAAGCTCCCCCCCCTGTGTATCCGCACCATACATAGTATTAAGCACAGTTTGGACAGCTTCCATTGAGTTTATACCCGTCTCCACTCTGCATCTATGTGTACTGTGTACTCAGTACTCCGTCCTGGTATTGTTTTGCAAACATGGAAACAGCCAACGAGCAACGAGCAACGAGCTACGGACAAGCATCCACAACCAGCAGGCATGTGGGAACGGCACATGTCTCTCTCTCTCTCGCTTGGACGCGGCAAGCAGTAAGCAAGCAGCAAGCTAGAACACGGTAGCTCTATCGCTGTTGTGAAGCTAGGGTAGTCGGTGAAACTAACAAGATGCCAGAGAGTCGCTCGAACCCCACTCGCTCGACCTTTGATAGTGGACCCTGCCCCCCAAAGTTCACCATCTCTCAGCTGTTGGCGGGGTTCGAAACCCGGGAGGAGCTCTCGGTGATCCTTGCCTCTCCTCCTTCCTGCTCCTTTTGCTCACAGACTTCCTGCACGCACGTTGCTTTTTTATCGCGATGACAATACACAATTATGCCCGACAATCCTGAGTCGGGAAAAGCTTGAGCGATTTATCCGCCGTGCAACCACTCCGTATCCTGGCCCGAGTAGGGATATTGGCAAGCTGGACCATCCATCGGATTGCCAACTTCACCGACTGAGGACTCGATGGTTAGTTACCAGTGTATCCGTACGGATACCGTCGCAGTCAGACCTGTTGGTGATCGACAACTACTTCTATTACCTAGTTACTGTGCAGCAACGTAAGCTCAGGGCTTTATCTTCCCTGTTAGACCGAGGCCGGGGACGGTGCTGTGTAACCGTCGTAGTCTGCAGGCCTACCTTGGTCCCGAATTGTACTTGCCTAGTTACACAGCGTGGTAACGTTGGTTGGCTAACTGCATCCGTAGGGTCGGTCCCTGACTTCCTGAGCCTTCTTTCCCTGGATGACTCGGTTTTCTCAGGGCGTGACTCTTGGCAAGTTCTACGTAGTATCCATTCGCCCGTTCATCAGTTGAAGCGAGCCGTTTCCAGAGCCCTGGATCCCGTTTCGGCAGTGGGAGGGTAGACCGCAGGCGTGCGTAACGCAACACGCACTCGATCGATGGTCGACCAACTCATTTCACTGGGGGATAAGTTGTAATTAGACCGCGTCTGTGTGAAAACGGGGGTAATCAGACAACATGACACTGTTTGCAAACCTTTCTTTACGCAGCGACCTGGTCTTGGTCCTGGACCTGGGGTTGCCATCTCATGCGGTGTGGGGGTGGGTGTGCTGCCTGTGGGTGAGCTGGGTGATTCGCCCATGCATCCATCCATGATCCGTCTGCCGGTGCTGATATCAGACAGACGCTCCTATCAGAGAAGAGACTCGCCAGGGAGATAGCGAGGGCCCTCGAGATCCGAGACGCTGTAGCTGGGCTTGGCAACACCGCCAAGCAATGATTAACTCATGCATGCCTGCCAGCCGTCTGTTGAGATGATGCTCCCTCTCTCCATCCTCGCAAATGCCGACCTTTGGCGGCTCGGGATGCTATCTATCGAGGATGAACGCAACCGGAGGAGCTGCGACCACGTCCGAGCTGGGATAGACAGGTCGCAGGCGTTGGCAACGTTGTTCCGTAACCAGCAAGGCTGAGATGACTGGTTTGTGAGCTGACTCGTACAAACGGGCGGGACTTTGGTCCGGTATACTAAATGCACTGACTACTGTGTATACTCCGTAGCACTAGTTAAACCACTGACCTAACATATCCGCGGCACTTGCGAGTTATTCCCCGATGCCTTCACCCATCATTCCTCGACAGTTCAGTCTGCCCGTCCGTGGGGCGGTTGTTTCTGTACGTTTCCCCGTTGCATTCGTTTCTCGTCACCTTTATTTTTAGGTGTCTCCTGGTGGATTCTGGAAACGCTTGACTGACGCCAAGCCAAACGAATACTTCACCCTTTTACCTCGCCAAGTCGCCGGTGACGACGATCACTTTCACTTTCACTGACCGGCTGGCTGCAACCTATCGTGGCGATCCCTGGCGCCTTTTTAGCCCCTGAGCGGGAGCACTCTTCAGTCCAGACTCCAAGCCCTCCAGGTCGTGAAGCACACAATGCGGTAGACTGACCATCCCCCCCCTTTCCCACCCTTTCCCCCCGGTCCTTCAAATGAGATTGCCGCCCAGAGTTCGGGATACTGGATGTTGTGGGGGGCTGCTACCGTAACCGCTGCTGTGGCCTGCGGCGAAACCAGTCGATCCATATATCCAACCAGATATAGAGCAGTCAATGCCCATGCCCTCTGAAATGCCCGCCGCGGCCCTCCTGGCTCAGACCACCGCCGAGAGAAATCGCTTCGACGCTTCCTAAACGCCCAGCCTCAACAAACACCGAGGATCCAGAAAACGGCCGAGAACCATGTCGGAGAGGGAGAGACACTGAATTCTATTACTGGAACATTCGTGTTGCACTACCGTCACTGCCGAACCATACAAACTCTTTGCTGATACTAATGAAGATGTCTGACGAGGGGTGCGAGATGATGGATTAATCAAATTTATTGTATTAGGTATCATACCGGGTGTTCCATCAATCGTCTGGACTCTTTGCTCTAATCGAGCCCGACAATGCCATCGTACAAGTTACTGAACCATGGCCACGGCCAGGTCGCAACCCGGCCCCTCGTTGCCCTCTCGCTCTGTGAGCCATCTCCGAGCCCAATTTCTGGACTGCACAAAAACGCACAACGTTTCTCGATCGTACGCGTGCCATTCGGGTTTGTTCCTTTGACAATGAAGGCATCAAATGCGGTCGCGCTGTCGCATCATCTATTTCGTGACAGCGTCCTTCACCTGAGCACCGGCAGCTGCCACCTTGTCCTTGGCCTCCTCGACCGCGCCCTTGATTCCCGAGGCCTGCTTGCCGCCCCAGTGGTGCCATTGCATGTACCGGTATCCCTGGGTCAGCTGGGAGCCCTCGTTGATGAAGTGACAGGCGAAGAGGAGGTAGTTCGCGGGTTGGACTGCGAGAGCGTAGCGCATGAATGTCGCTGAGTAGATGCAGAGCGCGGCAGTCATCTTGCCCGAGATCCTGGTGTAGCAAGTTAGCACGGCGCAAGACGTCCACATGACGACTGGGTTGTGATCCGGATCAAGGGCAACTCACAAGTCGGGAGATTTTTGTGTGTCCATCACAGCCGCGATAGGGATACCAAAGTTGGATGCCGGGCCCCAGAAATCTGTTTGTGAGAGTTAGCAGTAATTCCAAAGGTGACTTCTTGGGACACCGATGCTCGATCCGATATGTCAATTCCCAATGCCGTTTAGCAATGATCCAGAGAGACGTATGGAGAGGCACCCATGGAGTAACGGTGCCCAGGCCGGCTTTCGATCGCAATGCTCTTTCCCGCCAGATCCGGAAACCCGTAGCCCTCTAACACTGGATACGCATCATCTTGCACTGCGCCTCTGTCCGGTCTGTCCAGCATGCAACATTGGGCCGGACTTGACATCCGCAGGTCCGTCTTCGCCGACAGTTGGATGCCCATGAAAAAAGGAATACACATACGCGTTGAGCAGAAATAGCTCACGGTCGGGTTCGACCGGATCTTGGCGTTTATCGCTTTGAAGAAGGCGGCCATGTTGGAATGTGTCCGTAGGGTCAATGGCTGCTGGGCGAGCGAGTGTTGGGGTTGATAGAGGGAGCTAACTAGCTGCAATGAAGGAAAAGTCAATGCTAGATGTTCGGGTTTCTGTTGATAGAACTTTGGCGCATCCCCGTCTCCGGTTCCGATGTCCGATAAGCGGGATCCAGTCACGTGCTCAAGCTGGAAGTACTAACTGAGCATGCTGGTCAGTTAACTAGTCAGTTAACAACTGACAAGCTACTCCGTACGGTCGTAATCAAGCAGACCAGTTGCGCCGCCATTTTGATTTCAGACCATTCATTACAGCTTACGCGTCACTCTCAAATCAACAAATTGAACACCAAGCCTCGAAAACAGCTTCTTTCCACTCGGTACTATCATACAATTAAGTTCTGCCGAATGCCCAAGCCGATGTGTCAACCCATAAAACGTCCGACGATCAAATATCGACGGGTCTGTAGATATGCTGCATCCCTCGCTTAATAGTTGTCCGTCGGGGCGACGACATTTATCGTGTTCTCAACTCCACGTACAGCAAGACGCAAAAGACTTTTCCACCCAAAACCTCCCCACTAATCATTGTCTATGCATTGCCCAATTTGAATATGTAGGCATATGTTCCTGCTTCGCCGAGTCCATCATATTCGGATTGCACATGGGCAAAGACGAAGGGAGAGAGCCGGGAGTTAGGGGGACTGAGACGGGAACAACAACTGGCGCTGCTGGCACTCTGATCGCGGGCATTAACTAGTAGCCGTAACCGCCAGTAGGCTGGGGCGCAAAGCCATTTGTTTGTCCGAAGGCGGCGGGTGATGCTCGCCCGCCAGCAGGACCAGCCGTGATCATCAGCCGGTTACCACCAAGGATGGGAGTCTCGCTGTCATCCTTCTCCTGAGCCTTGTCCTTGGCCTTGCGGGCCTCGTTGTCAGCCTTTAGAGAAGCAAGCTCCTTGGTCTGCTGGCACAGCATGTTGATCATGTAGGGCATGGTGAAATCATTCAGACCGTGGCGCCATGAAAGCTCCAGAATGAGATCGGGTCTAATGAGATCGTAGCATGCGTAGAGCATGCCGACATAGCATTCCTTGCTACCGATATCGACGAACTGTGACCTTGTTAGTATGTTCTAAAGAAAACGGATCATGGACAAGAACTTACGTATTTGAGGAGCTCCTCGACAACTTCGGTCTTGCCAGAAATGGCTGCCGTCTCGATGGCATCCTTGAAAAGCTTGTCCTGCTTGGAGAGAGCAATGGACTTTTCCCACCGCTTCGTCTTGCGGTAGATATTGGCAGCAATTTGACGGAAGAAGACGAGGTCATGCTTCTCGAGGCGGCTGGCCAGATCTGTGGCGTCGTAGTTGTCGTAGTTGTCAACAGAGTCTCTCAGGGTCTTGTAGTCCTCCTCCTCGATGAGTAAGTCGTTGATAGCATCGTTGACAGTGCGCTTGTTCTGTGTCTGTACGTTGAGCAAGAAAGGTTTGATCAAGGGCAGGTTGTCCGACTTCTGGAAGATCTTGACGACACGGTTCACGTCGATACGGGGAGTCAGAGCCTGGAGAAGGTCGGTAAGCAGCGAAGGGTGCTGCTCCATGTAAAAGTTGATGGCGCGGTAGTAGATCTCCAGGTTGGCGACCTTGATGACAATGTCCTTAAACTGCTGGTGCTCCCAGGAGTTCTCGGCGCGCTCCATGACAGCAAGCGCAGCATTGTCAAACTCATCGTAGTGATAGTAGCAGAATACCAGCTCGGGCCACAGGTTGGCTTCCTCGCAAGCTTTGATAAGCTTGGGCAGGTTCATTCTGCTCCAGAACAGCTTGATGTGCTCCATCAGTTTCTCGGGGTGGTATTTGGAAAGAGCGATTCCAAGCTCGGTGAACATGCCCATGTGGGCGCGCTCAAGACCGAGACCCTGTTCAAGTAGGTCGATGAGCTCGTCAAAGTAACCTTCATACTCGTACTGCTTGACAAGCGTCTGCAGCTGTTCAGCATCCACGATGAGGTTGAGGCCACAGATCTTGGCAAGACGGAACTCCTTCTTGCTGACGCAGGCACCGTGAACCTCACGCCAGACCTTGATGTTGTTGGCCTTGCGGGCACACTCGACGGCAGCTTGGTAGTCATCCAGGTGGACCAGAGTAGTAGCAAGCTTGGCCCAGTTGGAGATGCTAGTGTAGAAGATCTTGGCAGCCTGGTGAAGCCCTTCGCTGGCGGCTTTGTCGCCGGACTCCTCAATGTTGGCAACGTTCGTGCCTCTGAGGAAGTCCTCTAGCTCACCCAGTTGATCAAGACGGGAGAAGCAGAAGGCAAGAGCAGTGTCAATGGCAGGCTCCCGCAGTGTCTTACGAGCCATGCGGAGGAACTTCACGAGGTCTTCGTCCTTACCAGCGTGTGTTGCGACCTCAATGACCTCCTCGTAGTTACGAGGGTCCCCAGCCTTAATGTAAGACTCAATGGCATCGGGAACGCGAAGACCATCAAGCTGGGCCTTGGCGACCTTGCTCCATACCTCGGGCAAATCGACGTCCTCTGCAAACGAGCTGGCGCGATCGATACTAACAACGTGCTCGACCAAGACAGACACGGCAGCGGATTGGTTGCCGGCCTTCTTGTAGATCTCAAAGGCCTCTTCCTGAAGGCCGACGTTGATGCAGAGCTGGGCGCACTCATCCGGGTCGTAGGCATCCATGCGCTGGATGTAGTCAGCGACCCTGCCCTTGTCTGCCCTAGCGGCAGTCAAGATAAGCAGGTTCTGCAGACTAGGGTTATCATTAAACGGCGAGGGCTCAAGCATGATCTTCTCCAGAAGCTCAATAAGCTCAGAGGGTAGATCGGCGGCCAGGAAAGCGGCAACGGCTTCTGAGACCTTGGCAGGATCGCTACACTCAGGAACAGCTGTGGCCACCACCTGGTCAATAACCGAACGGCGGTGGAGGTTGTTCTCGCTCAACACGAACATCCAAAGCTCTCGATCGCTGCGCTCGAGCAGGTAGCGGGCTTGAGCTCGGTACATCGAGTTCTCGTTGGTGATGTTGACCAACTCCAGGTCGTTCTGACCTTTCTGGTAGGCAATGTATGCTAGGTTCGGGTCGCGCTTCTCACAGTATTTACCAACGCTGAGGGTATCATACTGGTCGTTCTCTTTCAAGAACTTCTCAGGGTTATTGTTGGAGTCGATGTAGATTTTGGCCAAGGCATTGTAGACAGCCTGCTGTTGGTTACCAGCGGCCAGGGTGGCCTCAAGGAAGGGTAACAATAGCTTGAGTCGGTTACGGCTCTCGACCTCGGACACCAGTGTCTCAATAGGAATCGAAGCGTGATTGACAGAGTTGAGGAGACCCTTGATGACTGATTCGTCACAGTCGACGTCCAAGAGGCCACCAATGACCTGAGGCGTTCTGCCAGGGTTGACTCGCTGAACATAGGTTTCGATGGACTGGAACTGCTGGTTTTGGTACAGGTACAGCACCAAGTCGTGGACAAAGTCGAAACGATCGCAGACAATGATCAGGGGAAGCTGTTCGGCGAGGCGAGCTTCCTTCAAGAAGTTCTTGACCTTCTCTGGGTTGTAGAATTGACTGTCACGGCAGATTCGCTCAACCTCGTTGAACTGGCTCATCTTGGTCGCAGCCTCGATGTACTTGAAGTGCACATCGGGATCCTCTGACATGTTGACAACGCTGCCGAGATAGTAGAACAGACCCTCAAATGTCTTGTATTTTTCGAAGAGGTCAATGAGGTGCGTTGGACCGAGCAAGTCCGAGTACTTGGTGGCAATTTGCACAACAACCTGAAGGTTCTGTCTGATGTTGGTCTTCATCATGGCATCCAAGCAGTCCAAAGATTGCTCGACAGACAGCTGTCCGAAGTAGTTGACCAGCCAGTCAGCGTTGAAGTTGGGTTGACCAGCGATCCCGACTACGACCCGCTTCACAGCCGCGGGGTCCTCGTAGAGCTCCAGGGCTTTTTGATGCAGACCGGCCTGCTCACACATGGTCGCAATACGGGTCTTGTCAAACTGAGTGAACATCTGGTTGCTCAGAATGGCGTCAGCGACTTGAGGGGCGCTCATCAAGTTCATCTCTAGGAGCCGGGTCTGCAGGTGCCCCTGATCAGGACGGTTGTCCTTCAGAGCATCGAGCAAGAAAGCGGTGGCTTGCTGAACCATGTTCTGCGACTGGAACACATCAACAACTCGCTCGATGTCAACGAGCGAGCCCCCTTCGTTGTTCGCAAGAGAGCTGGCAAACTCGGCACCCTTCTCGGGGTTGACGCGCACAATATGCTGCAACAAACTGATCCAGTCGGGCGCGTAACCCGTCTGCTGCACGTATGGCAAAATCTTTTCAAACTGCCCGGTCTCTGCGAAAGCAGCCACCGCCTTGTGGGGTGCGTTTGCTTTGAGATAGACGGCCAAGGCCAGGTTGATGTCGTGAGGTCGGATTTGGTCACCAAGCTTTTCTGAGAAGTCGAGCTTGCCCTCCTTCATCCACTTCTCCATCAGGTGCTTGCGGCCCTGCTGGAGCACGGGAACGGCGAGCTCCAATGTCTCGAACTCGTTAAGGGGGTGGTCTTATCAAGTAGCATGCCAAAATACTGGAGGATGTGCGACATCTTGCCTGGTTCTTGGGGGACGTTCTTGAAACGGTTGATGGTCTCGGGGGTTCGCAGCAAGCCGCGGGGGGAGTTGGCAGCAACCTTGGCAGCACCGGCGTAATCACCTCGTGAAAACAAGGATTCGAACTGCTGGCTGTAGAGCTGATCAGCGCCAGGAAGGCCAGCTCTAGAAGCCATCTTGATGGCCATCTCGGTGTTGGCGGGGTTCTGCAGGAGGTATTGCACCATGTTGTCGTCATCGACCGCCACAGCCAATACTTGACCCTTTCTGTTGATACCGACGATTCCGGCCGATTCGGAGTCGGCACAGGTGGTAAAGATGGTCTCGCTCGAGATGCGGTTCATGAATATGGTCGAGCCTGTCTCGAGGTCATACAGGTGGATGAAGCCGTACTTGGTGACCATGTAGATAACGCCATACTTTTGCGAGACCTGCATGGCGACGGGGAAGTCGTTAGTGGCCTCGGGGGGAAGTAGATATCCACGGCCTTCTTCTGAAAGACCGGATTCGTTTCCGCGTGGTCAATCTCGACAATGTGAAGCTTGGCACCAGTTGCGGTTCGGACGGCGAAGGTGAAGACCTTGGTGTCGGCTGGGGCGCCTTCGAGTCTCAATGTGCCAAAGCTGGCAGCGTGGCCCTCGATTGCTTGGCTAATGCCGCGGTCTTTGGAGTAAAGCTGGAGGCTGCCGACAACGCGACCTTGCTGTTGGGAGATTCCAACGACTGCCATCCACTTGCCGTCACTGTTAATGCGGTAGTTTATGATTTGGCAACCCTATACATGTCCATTAGCACTTGCCCCAGGGTCTACAGAAGCCGTAGGCCACACATACGTTGAGGTTGGTGTTGCGCTTAAAGGCCTCAACGGGGGCAGCCTGGGTCGCGTCGTAGATATCCCAGTGGTACACAGCAGTGTCTGTCACCAGGCCCAGCGTCGAATCATTGATCCACTTCCAGAAGACGACATCCTCGTTCATGGTGGCAGACTTGAGCTTCTGCTTCTTCTCAAGGTCAAATATCTGCAATGTGCGTGACTGAGCGCGCAAGGCAATTATCTGCTTGGACCAGTGCATGATGGCACTGTCCGCCTTGATGGGTCGTCGGGTGACATTGTTGCCTTGCTTGAGATCGACGATGACGACTTCGGGTTGGGCGGCTTCGTTCTTCTTCTCCCGTATGCAGATGTAGTGGTCTGACTCTAGTGTCTATCGAGGGGGTGCGGTGTCAGTCTGTCCTGCTCCTCGAGGTGGCACACAGGCGAGAGCGAAGAAGAGGAACGGAAGCTATCCGATTTGTACGGAGGGTGGTGCATGTGGAACTTACGCATGAGTTAAAACCAATACTAGCAGCATCGACGCCGACCTGGTTGAGCATCAAGAGCTCCGTGAACTTGATAGGAAGTGGCGCCATGATGCCGTCTCACATGAAAGGCGTCGGTGTGCAATGGATGGTGCGCGTGTCCGCAGGTGTTGCCGTGTCGCAAAGGTCGTCAGGCAAGTCCTGGGCAAGAAGGCACCTGCTGGGGCAAGCAAAGACTCGACGGTGATCGGGTTCGTGAGATTCGTGATCGATGTCAATGTGTACAGGCAGAAGAAGAAGATCGTATTATGCGCCGAAATGGGCAAAAAGTGACCTCCAGGGACTGTTGATGGATTATGTAGGTGGGAAAGGTGGTTGCTTGTTTTGTCGGAAAGGCAGAGGAGAGTAAATAACCAGCCGTAGGAAGGCACGCGCTCGCGGTTCTCAGAGAAAAACAATCAATGAGATGCAGAAGCCCGGCGTTCGTTTGGAGATTTTGGTACAGATGCCCAAACGGCGACGTGGACAGCGAGGAAAATCGAAGTTGATGATTAAGAGAGACGGGCAGCTTTATTTTCGGGATTGATGTCTTAACGGCCAATCTGTTCGCATTGGAATCTTGGGCTGGGTGGGAACTGGGAAGCAGGACCGCCAGGCGCCCGTGCGTCAGCTGGAGAGCTTGTGGGTCTAAGCAAGAGCTGTCCCCCCTGAGTTTCTAAGCCGATCTCCTAGCGTTGTTGCCTCAGGAAGCAAGGCCGCAATGCTCGTTTGGCAGCATGCACGGCAGCACAGGCCAGGCCAGTCGTGCTTTTGATGATTCTATCCCCCTACGGAGTACAGCTGCTAGTTATTAAGCTACGAAGTATAATTATGGAGTATTTTTCATTTTTAGTGAGACCGAGAAGTAATGAGATGGATGATTTGCATTACAATATATGATATCTAAGTATCCTATATATATATTTGCATATACACGATGGGCATCATTCTCACCCACTCCAAGTAAACAGGTATGTATGTTTTACACTC
The DNA here is from genome assembly GCA_022414665.1 of Arthrinium puccinioides. Taxonomy (NCBI): domain Eukaryota; kingdom Fungi; phylum Ascomycota; class Sordariomycetes; order Amphisphaeriales; family Apiosporaceae; genus Arthrinium; species Arthrinium puccinioides. The sequence continues at coordinate 4,207,666 of JAIUNF010000003.1, read as the reverse complement.
TGTGCATGCTCTAGTGCACTCTGTCCCCTTCGTCTGGTATTTACGTTTCGCTTACACCGAGGGCAAAAAAGGTCAGCTCTGTAAAAAGCCTAGCGTCACTGACTCTTGCCATTCGTAATGCCCCAGCTACCAACGACTTTCATAGCCGTCTCATCGCCCTTGGCCAGCCGCTCATCTCGCAGCGTGTCGGAAAGGCATCTCCATGGATCACGACTGCCTCCCCATTTCAAGAGGTTCTCTTTGAGCCTCTCGCCATTCTCCCGGCTCAAGGCAGCCCCATCCTTTCCGGAAGAAAACACGACACGCCAGATACGCTGCGAAAGAGTCTGGTCAAACAGATAACTGTAATAGGTGCTACCGTATCCGAACAGGTGACCGAAGAAACCTTGCCAACGCGTGCCTGGCGGGTCTGCTGGCAACTTTCCATATGTACGCTGCAGCCTGTGGTAAATTTCGGTCGAGTCGAAATCGCTATGCATCGGTTTCGAAGAATGCAACTCCTGGTCTAGCAGTGCCAGAACGATCTGGCTCTCCCTGTCTGATGCTTCGAAGCGCTTAAAAACCCTCAGCCGTTCTGCAACCATTTCGTAAGGCAGAGGCTTGTCAGTTGCATAGTGACGGGCGAACATGGCCAAGACAGATGGGTCAGCGCAGAAATGCTCCATCAAGGTCGAAGGCAATTCCGCAAAATCAGTGGCACATCTTGTGCCGGCAACATTTTGAAGTGACGTTCTGGCCAGGACCGAATGGATTGCGTGTCCCATTTCGTGGAACAATGTTTCCATCTGATAGTAATCGAGCAGCACGTCCTGGGACATCGATCCCATGCGATGGAAATCGCACACCAACGCAATGGTGGGAAGCTGTTTGACCGTGCCGGAATGCTTTGAGACGTGCATTCCATCGTTTGCTTCCTCTATAGCCGCCTCGGTGGAAAGCTCTTCACCTCTGTTCGATATGGCTTGGGCTGCCTCGTCGATCTCTTCTTCCGAAATCTCTCTGGAGCATCGCACTGTGAAGTGGGCAGGGTTGGGAGATTTGTCCTCTCGGTAGAACAGATCACAGTACAATACCGCAACATGGCCATCGGTGTCCGAGATGACATCGAGTCTCCTCACGTCCGCATGCCATGTCTCGCCAGGCATTGTCTCTCTAGGCACAAGCCTGATGCCGTAGAGTCGGTTGAACAGCCTGGAGAGACCCTGCATGACGGTTCCCAGCGAGAAATACGCCGAGAGCGTGTCGCTCTCACGTCTCCGAGACCGCATATCTCTGCGGATAATTTCCATGTAGTAATCTTTATCCCACGGTTGCAGCTCCGTGGTGGCATTCAACGACCTTTCACCCTTCTGCTTGGCGTGTTTTAGATCTCCAAGCTCTTTCTCTATCCAAGAAGAGTTATGTTGAGCTAAAGAGGAGAGGAATTGACCAACAGCTTCCGGTGATTTGGCCATCATTCGATCTTGAAGGGCCATTTCGCCGTAACTCTCAAAGCCCGAGAGAGTTGCAAGTTCTGCTCGCAACCTCATAGTGTGCTCTAGTAGTTTGATGGATCGGCCCGAAGCTGTCCGCGTGGCATAGTATATGGCTTTTCTGGTGTCTTCATCGTGTACAGTCCTCAGTGCCACAGTCGCTTCTGGTGACATCGTGGGCAGTCGCAAAACGCCTTGGCGTATGTACTTCTTGGCTAGGCTAGGATCCATGCCCTGGAAACTGCTGCTTGGGAGAGTCACTTGTGGTGTCTCAGGAAGCATATGGTCAACGAAGACGGAGCCAAGCTCGCTGATCTGCTGCGACAAAGCCACAAACTTGTCCCGAGACTCCTGGGGGAGATGTATGGCTGACTTCATGAAGTCTTGCTTCAAAAGCCTGGCCACTGTTTCTTCTTCTTCGTTCCAGCTCGAGAGAACTTCGGGGGTATCCAGAGCTTTTCCGAGCTGGTCGCTCAGCCCAGTCGTAGTGTTCAACTGGTTCATGTACTGGTAGACGAGAGCCCAAGCCTGCGATGCTGCCTCTTGGATCTCGACGTCCGGGTGAGTAACGCGTACAAAGTCGGAGACATCCAAGACTCTGCACAACAGATCGCTAAGCCTGTCCAGATCCCGAACTACTGCCTTGTACTCGTCCAGCGTGGACGCATTGAGAACCCTATCTACGAGCTTCTGCGCCCGTTTCAATGTCGATCTCGCAAAATCTAGGAAACCTTGGGGTGAAGTGAGGTGTTTGTTTCGGAAAAGCCCAACATTCTTCCCGTTTCTTAAGCTGCCTTTGGTTGGCTCGAATTCTTGAAACGTCGCGGCCGAGTCGAAGAGGTTTCGCAGAAGCTTGTCTTCGTGAAATGCAGACGGCGGAGTATGCGTTGCTGGCGTGGCCACAGGGTCATATTGCGCGGCTGCGGGAGCTGCGGATCTCCAGCGCCGTTGCGAATGCCGTACTATCCGTTGAATACATCTCGAGCAGCCGCCTGTCCAGAGACCGGATCGTGAAGCTGCTTTGATCATACTGCTGCGTCGCAAACCATGACACGCGACAGGAAGGGGCTCTGACTGCGGAACTGCAGAGTCGGGAGCTTTACGTCAATGTGAAAAGAGAAAAACCGAACCGGCAGGTCTACGGGTAGAAGAGAATCGTGACTGAAATAGTGCAAGTCGTGAGGGAGAATCGAAGAACGTGGTGATGTGATGGTTGAGTCCATGCAGAGCTCCAAAATAAATTGCCCCGAAGGCCCGGACCCGCCCGCCGGAGCCATTCGCTAGAAATTGCCGACCTCGACAACTTTCTTAGAGCTCGCTCCTGCAGGTGACGTTTGTAGATTCACCAATCCACCCATCTCTCCCAACCCCAATTGACGGCAACATGGCTGCAAGAGTGCTGTTCCGGCGGGTGAGTACACTGACAGATCACTCGGCTGCCGTTGTGAGATGCTGATTATTCATTTACAGCGCGCCGCCGCGCCTCTGATGGCTGCAACACTCGTTGGAGGCTCTCTTATTCCCGCGGTTGCATTCGCAGAGGCACCGGAGACTCTTGTACGTCTTCGCCCACGCTGCACACTGCACGCTGCCACCATGGCGTCCGGTCCGGTTATGCGTATTGACTGAAAAAACCACAGGCAAACACACGGTCGAGGAAGCCCATCTACGACGACTACGAGGCCGTCACACCTCTGCCTAGCGCATCGTCACCCAAACCCTCTCCCTTCTCCGAGACCATTCCCCAGGCCGCCCGCCCCGAGGAAGCCGTCGATCTCATCAGCCCGACGACCCGAGTGCACACCGGACCTACGCCTACAGACCGCCTGGCCGCGCAAATAGGCAAGGCGCGGCTGTACCTGTACCGTCAGGCGACATCCGCCGAGGACGCAGTGAACTCGGCCATGGACCGGGCCTTCAACCTGGAGAAGTCCTTTACCGAGACCTTGGCCTCGTTGGCGCCGCCGCGCGAGAGCGGCGAGAGGCTGATGCCGGGCCTGGTCTACGTGCTGGTGGCCGGCATGGCGGGCAGCATCGTCACGCGGAACCGCAACATCCTGCTGCGAGCTTCGGTGCCCCTGGCGCTGGGCATTGGCGCCGGCTGGCTGGTCATCCCCGTCACCATGAACAACGTCAGCGCGCTGGCCTGGACGTATGAGAAGCGCTTTCCCGCGGTGGCTCAGGCTCACATTAGCACTCGCGAGAGCATCCAGCGCACCTGGCACGCAGCCAAGACGCACTCCAACATTAGCAAGCAGTACGTTGACGAGAAGGTCATGACTGCGAGGGACACTGTTGAGGATTGGGTAAAGAAGGGAAAATAGATGCAGTGATGGCCACACACACAAACAAGGACCTGCTAAAAAGTCTACTCGAGCAGTAGCTTGAGAGGCCTGTACCATACCAAATTTATACTTAGTAGACACAAATTTCCTACGTTCGCACACTTGTTGTTTCGGACCTTGTGCTCTTCTTCCTTTTCACCCTGCTTCGAATCACCTGGGGGGTATGCCTAGGTGACTTCACTATGGGCGGAGACGGTGCTCAAGTACATGGCCTATAACCATAGGTCAGAGGCTACTGTAGTGTCAGCTTCCTTAGTCTACTCATCAGCGCGACTCCGGTGAGCCTCGGATGTGAAGACACACCAACAGCCCCATATTTCTAAAATCAAGTCAAGAGGATCCTTTGCTTTTCCAATTGCTCGTCTTGCTCAGGTTCTACAATCATAAAGCAGGGAGGAAACCCAAGAAGCCGCGAATTCACGATGGCTCTGATTACTCGTCACCGCCTTCTATGAACCTTATAATACAGTGTCTATCGGGGGTGTATCCTATATCCAGTTTGCTCGGCCATGCTATCAAGTGCAGACCGCCATCTCCCACATTCCTACGTAGCTTTCATAGCTGTTGCCCTTTTTGTTTGCCAGTGAGCAGTCGTAGTACCCTCTCGTAAGTCCACATGGTCACCGCACTCGCCGGTGCTGCCTTGAGCAGGCTGACAGTTAGGCCCCTGTACAGACCTCTGAAACCCTCTGCAGCAAATATAGTCCTGATGGCCCCAACTGATCCGTTGGTGTATAACGGAATATTCTTGTGCACGTAGCGCTCTCGCGTGGGACCTTGAACCTGAATCCTCTTGCGGACGAGGTCAAGCGGGAAAACACCCGTCTTCGCAATGACACTAGCCATCACGCCAGCCGTCGCATTGCCACTCCCAAACGGCAGATCGAGCTGTGCGAGCGGTTTACGGAATGCCTCATACATGGTGAAGAAAAGTCCCATGAACGGCACAATCTGCGCGAGCCCGGGTCCTAGGCCACGGAAGAATCCTTTCGGCCCCTCGTCCCGGTATATGTCGACGACGGCTCTTGCCAGCCCCGTGTACACCTTCTCGTTGCCCTGAGCCGCGAATCGTGTGCGCAACAGATCCAACGGATACGTAATAGTTGTAGCGGTCGCGCCCGCTCCGGCCCCGGACACGAAGCTCTCTACGCCCTTGGGTAGCGTGGCCTCGCCGAATGTGCGGTGGAGCAGCAGCGTGATGGACCGGTACGAGGTGAACTGGATAGCGGCGTACGACACGTACATGAGCTCGGCCGGGACATTGCCCTTCCAGAGCCCCGTGATGCCCTCGTTCTGGAAGATGTGGCGCAGCGACGAGAGCGTGCCTCTATAAACGACGGGGCTGCTGACGCCACTCGCCGTAGAGTGCGCGGGGACTGAGGATGCGGGAGAAATTGGGTGCGATTGCAGCTGCAGTCGGATCTTGACGACGTCGAGGGGGCAATGACGAAGCGCGAAATCAGGCCGGCACAGGCGCCAGCCGCCACAACCTGCAGTTTGGTGCCCTGTGTCTCACATCAGCGACAGTTCTCCCACGACGGGCATAGTTCAGGCGGTAGTGCATTCGCCATACCTCATCTTGAAGGCGCTGCTGGCCACTCGTCGACATGCATCCGTAGATGCCCTTGCCCGGAGCAGGGAGTCTCGCCGAGATAAGAATTGTGCTTGCCACAACGGTGTCGAGACGGCGGTGGTTGTAACTAGTGGCCAAGATACAGCCCGGCGTTGCTGACCAGTGACAGCGTCGGGACTCGGATCTTGCCGCGTGGAACTTTGGCACGTATCACGTATCGCGGGCCCTTTTCTAGAGCATATTGTGGTTCCAAGTCAAACAATCAAACGGTAGCTGGAAAATGGCTCGACGGTTCCGTACGGTGGCAGCGTGTGCCTTGAGGTCTCGCGGTGGCAACATTGTTGGAACGGTAAATTGGAAAGCTTCAGAAGCTTCACATTGGTTAGAGTGCAGTGCAGGCGGGGAGTGACGTATGTCCGGTCGTCACGGACTCTTAACAGTAGATGCTCGTGTGCTGTGTGCACAAGTCGACGGAATCTTGTGTCAGGTTCGTCCACGTTCTGGAACAACCAAATCTTATTAACGGTGGGCGTTTCGCAGCAACCAACACGTGAGAAGAATCCAACCGTCGCCTAGCCTTCGTTACTCATCTCTCCCTCCCGCTACGTCGTGTCCAATTCGCCAAAGAGAAGGCACTGCTGGGTGAGATGGTTACTCGACTGCTGACTGTCATGGATTGTCAGCCTCCGAAGACCACACCAATGGGGCAGGCACCGTTGAAGTTGAGGCTTACTGGCTTACTGTGAAAAACGGCATGGGGTGCCAGCTGTATCGGATGCATCCGCTAGCCCCCCACTTGCACATGCAGGTTGCACTGCACACTGCACAGTGCTGCGAAATCTTCCATCCGTCCGAGACGGAGACGAAATCCAGATGTTCGCATTGGCTGGCTTGCGGATGCGAGAGTTCTTGGGCCGCCCGCCTGCAGTGGTCGCTACGTTAGTTAACGTTACTGTGTGCAGTGAAAGTTGGGGAACGGGACCGATGGGAGAGGGGTCCATTGAAGGGTCGGACGAACTAGGTGCGGTAACTAAGTTTACCCCATCTATCAGATGTCGAGAACGGGCCTTGTTGACTTCAGAACTCTACCTCTTCCGTACTTTATTTATTTACCTTATTTGCTCTGGTGAGCATTTCCACCTCCTCGGGTCACTATCGTTACATTCTAGCTTTCCTCGACCAAGCAGGCGGATAACTCAGCCACTCGGATCTGTGTCAGGAGGCAGGGATTCCCTAGTTTGTGCATAATTGCATGTGATACATGCACTTGCATCTCGAGCCCGTCATCCATCACTCGCATACCAGACTGGAGACACAGCACAGCGAGTTTCAGGCCACGCATGATGTCTCCGTCCAGTATACAAAGTCCAGATTTGCGAGAGGTCTTGGGTAGCGTCCTGGCTTCTCTACCTCCAGCTGCCATTGCAACGCAGGTATCAGACAGCATTCTACCTTTTCTCTCACCAATCCTCCGACAGCGTGTGCAGCTTTTGTCTTCGTCCAGTACTGAACCATGGATTCGGTTGTTGTGTTACGATACGACCAAAGCTGCCAAACTGGCGCAGATTGCTTTGAGCGATCGCTTCGAACCTCACCCTGTCAGCGGCGAGGTCGAGATCGACTGGGACTACGATGCCGAGACCAGGTTTCGACGCCTGGATGAAGAGACCATACAGGCTCTTGTTATCTTGAATCACCTGGAATTGGCCTTCCAGCTGGTGTACTGTGTCGGAGATCCTGCTGGCGATGGCTGGAAAGTTGGCGAAGTCACCATTCCAGGGTCTCCTTCACCATTCTCTTCGTTCGGCGGGGAATTGGGTATCGCAGAGGCCGAGCGCCAGTTTATCGAGTCGCAACCAACGAAGAAAGTGGTCGCGCCATCGCACATTCAGATCTCACAACCGGACGTGCTTGGAGACGATAATGACGACGATGATTATTGGGCCAGATACGACACGACGCCCGCAAGAACTCCGGTAGCGAAGAGGTCGCCTGCTCCTCCTGCCGGGCCGGCGCAACCCACTCCGGGTGCCGTAGCCGGTGACAACGACGATGATTATTATGCGCAATATGACTCGGTGCAGCCGGCGATGGACGGTCACGACCCTGACGAAGACATTGGCATGCCGGATATTGCGCCGCCGCTTGGTCTGGAGTCAAGACCGAATCAACGATCGCAGACGGAAGAAGAGGCGGAGCTCAACGAGACGAACGGCGCGTGGACACTGGCCGAGCCGGTTAGATCACCTTCTCTCAATTCGAGACGAGGCGACGGTAACGACCCGAACCTCGTTCATCCCCGGCCGGCTTCGAGTGCCAGCTCTAACCCCTCGGTCGAAAAGCTCGAGGCCGCGGCGGAGAACTTTGGTGTGCAGCAGCACATCTCGCGCAGTATCAAAAACTTGTACATGCTAGGACGGGCATCGGGTATGGATCGAGACGAGTTCGAGCGCATCGTCAAGACGGAATTGGAAATGCTCGGGCTGATGGAGGATTGAGTTCTTAGTTGACAAATTAGGGAGTGCAGGATTCATGTGTTGTTGTTTTTCGGTGCGTTCGTCCATGGTCTGGTCTGGTTGGGCAGCTCTGGTGCATTTAGGATGAAAGGTTGCCATTTTTGACTGGTTGGAATTGACTGGCGTTGTCTGGCATTGTCCCGGCGCGAAGGGTGGTCATATTAAGGAATAATTATATGCAGCTGAATATTGTCAGAATCAAGTATTGCTTAACTACCTAAGTAGTTGCCCGTATTGGTGGTACGGAGTTCACTCGTACTTTGTGGTACCTGATAAAGCGATGCGATTATTCTCGATTTGGAATATAACAACTACCGAAGTAATAAGTCACGGATAACTAACGACTAACGTAACGTTAGGTAGTAACTAAGTAACTGCTGTGCAATGTGCCTGAGAGCCACTGAGAGCTTCACTTCAGCCGCCTGGGTGCTCATCGGGTGGATCCATTCCGCACTTTGACTTGCAACAGGCCAATCGGCGGGGAGACAAAGTACCTGCGTACCTCGACTGCGCTAGGTCCAGAAAAAGTGAGCTTCCATTCCCATTCGCGCGATTGGACTTTGGGAATCGCAATTGGGAACTTGCTGGCGGAGGAACGACAACAACGAAACAACATATTGCCTCCTCCAACGCACGCACGCTTCGCCGACGCAGACCCGCCTCCCGTCACGCACATACACCATGTTCAGGCCGAGATTACGGATACCGCGAGTGCGCCTGCCGCGGCCGCAATCTCAGCCGCTGCTGCGCCAGCCTCTACACACAGTACCGTCGCCAGGATACAGCGCCGCCAGCACTGGCATCCCCGGCTTGCTGTCACCAGATGGCTTCCATATCGCCTATACCGAGTACATGCAGTTCGTGACCGAGAAGCTCAATGTGCTCGTGGACGGTACGTGTGGGGAGAGAAGGGACACTACAGCTACTACTTACTGGTCGAGGGACTGACACCACCCCCCGAAAGGTACCGAACTCGAGCAGCAGGTCACCCTGACCATCATCAAGAGAACAGCACGTGAACCTTCACAGGCCCCCATCTTCAACTACGCCTCTATGGCCCACAACAACCACTTCTTCTTCCAGGGCCTCAACGCCACCAAGAACAACCCCGATAGCCCGGAGAACGAGGTGCCGATACCCCCCGCCCTCAAGAGGGGCCTGGAGGACTCCTTCAGTTCCATCGAGACCCTCCGCCGCGAAATGATCCTCACCGCCTCGGCCATGTTCGGCCCGGGCTTCGTCTGGCTGGTCAAGAACAAGAAGCAGGGGAGCAACTACAGGATCCTGACCACCTACCTCGCCGGTACCCCCTACATGGACGCCCACTGGCGGCGTCAGGGCGTCGACATGAACTCGATCGAGGGCCCCTCGTCCAGTGAGAAGACTGGCACCGCCCATGAGTTCTTGCAACGCTCCCAGTTGGGCGCCGGCGCCCAGAATGGCACCAAATGGGTCAAGCCCTCGGCGCCGGGCGGCATCGACATCATCCCGCTGCTTTGCGTCAACACCTGGGAGCACGTCTGGCTGCGCGACTACGGCGTGGGTGCTGGTAACATGGGCGGCAAGAGGCTATTCCTCGAAAACTGGTGGAACTCGATCAACTGGAACAGGGTGTCCGAGTTGGCTCTGAACGATACCGCGATGAAAATCTGAGCCGGTGCGGAGATACAGTACAGCGCGGGGTGCATCGAAGGAAACGGCGTCTTTGCCCGGAAGACATAGATTCCTCACATTGTGTAAGACACCGTACGGGGTACATGACACTGTGACGCATGGGTATTGTGTTGTATAGATGAATATAACAATGTATCATACGTACACGCCTCTTGGGCTCGCGACCTTGGCGATATGGAATCATTGGTGCTGAGAAGCAGCAGAGCAGGCATCAGGGCGTTCGAACCCCTATTCGGTGTTTGACATTTGTTCCCAAACGCACAGCGTTCGGCTGTGCGGTTGCCCCTGCGACCTTTTCAGAAGCAGGTAGTTATAAGCGAGAGTTTCTCGTCTATCGCATGGCCCTTGACAAGATATCAAATCTGATAACTCCCATGCACAATCACTTCTGAGAGGCTGTCAAACTGCGCGGTATCTGCAAAACCTGCTTGTTGTTGCCAACACCCCCTTCCCCCGACCGACCGAAAGACTCTGAAGCACGTCGACTTGACGGGAGTTGAAACACGTCCCATGATGACAACACCGCTGCAAGTTACCCATCATGCCTTGGGTGTGCTGGGTGGGGTGTGCAGTGTTGTAACGAGCATTCGAATCAGGAAGTGTCTACGGTGCGCGGGCAACGTAGACCTGTCGCAAGACATGGCAATAGCCTTGTGGTAACGTTAGACATGTATCTCTCACACGCAATCCGTGCCACGAAGGAGCGGTGTTCACGTATCAACGACGGGCTGGGTTCTATTTGCTGCCAGGCAGCGTGTTGAGCCCCAAAGTTTTTCGTAGGTAGCTAGAGTTGGTTGGTGTGTCTCGATCGATGGCGAGTACCTAGGTCTCGGCGCTGGACACGAAGCCTATCAAGTTTACGGCGACTACGTAGCAAGGAACGTGTGCGAGTTACTGGTTATAAAGCAGGCACGTCTTCATGCAACTTGATCCAACTCAGTAACCCTTTTTTTATGTGGTCACTGTTACAACAAAATTATCAAAAGGTCGACTAGGATTGTCTACCCAGGATTACTGCGATGGACTAAAGAAACCGTTACAGATATTCACTGAGATGAGCAACATGGTAATAAATGAGTGTGGTGTATTTGTCATACTATATATATATCATGTCAAGGCTTGCCAAATGGTATCAAAGGGAAGAACAACACCCCAAATCAAGCACGGGAACGATTGCTTGTTCGCTGGGTCTTGGTATCATCAATGTGTCCCCGATATCGAGCGATCGACCGGGGAGTGAAAGCAAAAGTTATAGTCATGATGCCCCTAGGCGACGGGGGGCAGGGAAAAAAAGGGACCAAAACAAAACGCCAAACGATTAAATCATGGCTCCGTTGACGTGGACCTCGAAGCCTTGACCCTTTTGCTTCAGCGCCTTGGCCAGCATCAGCTCCCTCATCCAGTCGATGCGCTCGTCGCGGCTCTTGACGGCAAAATGGTGCGTCTTGCCGGTGCCGTTGACGCCCTCGTCGGCCTTGCCGCCGGGCGAGGGGCCCCCGAAGCTGCTGCTCTCGCGCTTGCGCAGGCGGCTGATGGCGTCCCGGCCCTGAGGGATGAGCTGGAAGCTGAAGGCGGAGACCGAGTCGTCGCCGCCGCGGCCGCCGTTCTTGTTGGATGACCGCGAGATGCTCATGGCCTTGAAGGCGGCGTTGAGCTTGGACGTGCTGGCCAGCGACGAGCAGGCGATGGCGTAGTCGTCGATGTCGATGTACTCGAGCGACCGATCGCGCGTGGCCGCGTCCTTGGACAGCGCCAGCCGCGTGCCCTTGAGAATCGCGTACTGGTCGTTCCACTCATGGCGCAGCATCTTGGTCTTGCGCTTCTTGACGGGGCCCTGGTAGGTGATGCCCTCGGCGTCCTTGCTGGTGGTGGTGGTGCTGGTTCCGGTGCTGTTGGACCTGGCGTGCTGGAAGGGAGGAGCGGCTCGCGGGTCAAAGGCACCGGAGCGCTGTGGGGGTGAGGTCCAGGGATATTGTGCGCGAGGAGGTGCGTGGAGAGGCTGCTGTGGGCGTGTGGGAATGCGCGGGGGCGAGGCCGGAGACCTAGGCGAGATGCTAGACCTCATGGATCTCTGCGGCGAGGCCATGATGTGAGTGATGGGGGTCGCCATGTTCTCCTCCAGGGGTGCCATCACCTGGAAGGAGGGCCGGCGGGAGGCACGCGACATGCTCCTGACGGGCGCTGTGGGACCAGTCCTGTAGGACATGTCGGGCGGGACCGACTGTGAGGCATCTCGAGCAACTGGTCCCAGCTGGACGGCCGTCACCGGGACGTCCATCTCGGAGAAGGGCGTGCCAAACCGATAAGGGGCAGTCGGTGTCTGCAAGTCAGGGGAGAGCGCTTCGGCTCTGCCCATGCGATAAGGTGTGAACTGCTGCTGCCGTTGGGAAGCACGCGAGACCGATTGCTGCCCCGGGATGAAGAGCTTGGGCAATGCCCGAAGACGCTCATGGGGTGCATGTGCATCCGGATAGACCTCGAAGGGAGGGGTGGGGGGTACCTCGCTCTGTTCAGGAGTACCCTGTTGGTGTTGGAAATCCAAGAACTGCTTGACGTTGTCCTGCGGATCTCTAGCTTGGACGTTGCGGAGGGAAGCCTCCTGCAGGTACTGAAAGGGGCTGATGCCGGCTCCAGGCCCGAGGACGTCGGAAGACGCGACTACAGATGGCACGGCATCCGACATTGGTCGCTGGGTTTCGGCCAAGGTAGGGCGGTTGAGGGCCTTTGCGACTGCAGCATTGCCGGGATCTCCGGCGACGAGGATAACACCCCCGATGGTGTCGTGGAAGGGGTGTTCCTGCTTGAAGGCATTGATCATGCGTTGTTGCTTCCGCCACTCGCGGCAGTCCTCGCCCTTCCTGCAGCTGTGAGGCTTCGGCATCACTTGTTCGATGCCCACAATCGACACAGACTCTAGGGGCGAGATGATGTCTTCCCGTGAGGGGTTCTGCATCCGCCTCTTGCTGGGACCGCGCTTGGGTTTCGGGTCCTCTTCACATCGCTCGTTCCTCCTCCGCTCTCTTCGGACCTCCCTGCACTCGTCATCCTCGATCGGAGTTGATGGTCTCGAAGACTGCTCCCTGATGTCCCGCAGCTGGGAAACGTACTCCCACAGTCTCAACCTTAACCCAAGGGACTGGATGCTGAGCTCCTTGAGATCCTCACACTTCAGTGTCATTAGGATGGCCCCGTTGATGTCGTGCTCGACAAACTTATCCGCAACAGGCAGCTCAACGCCGGCATTGAGCATCCACTGTGCCACCTTCTCGGGCGACCACGAGGCCAGCTTGGCAACGTCCAGCTCCTCGTGCGTAAACTGGAAGGGGCTCCTCCGTGATCGTACCGGCAGCGGGTCCTGTGCAAGTTGGAAGTGGAAATCCGTCCTGGTATATTGGGGAGCTTTCGGCGTTATCGGTGACAGGGATAAAGCCTCTTCGAATTCATACGAGTTTGACGACGTCGACGAGGTCCGGAAGAGATGCGGACCTCTGGGCCCCTCGACAGGCTTTCCGGTATCGAACTCGAAGTGAAACGCCGTGCGAGCCCTGCTCGATCTGGGCGTATACGCCTCCTCGTACGAAGATAGCGTGGTTACACTTTGCAGACCCGACTGCGAGGTTGTGTTAGCGGCCTGCCGTTTCTATCGTGGGCCGATGTGCACTTACCGAGTTCAAACTCGCTCTTGGTGAGTTCGCATCATCGTCGTCTTCTATCACACTGATGATATCATCCTCGTCCCAGTCTGTGTCTACAATCTCGGTCGCTAGTGAGTCAGGGCGTGGTTCCGGGCCCTTCAGACCAAAGAAGGAGTCATGTGGACGAGGCCTTTGCTGCATCTCCCGATGCGAACGCTCGTGGTATCTGAGTTGGGTGTTCTGTTCGTGTTCGTATGAGCAAGGTACATATATACATACATACTCGCGAATAAAGCACCGAGGTGTCACTGCCCACACTTACCATGATCGCCAATAGGGATATGGTTGCGCGGCGGTATGCGCTTTTGGGGGTATCTGACCGTTGCCGGCTCGCTGGTTTATAGGACCGATGATATATATGAGATAAAAGGAAGACCGAAAAGAGAAACCTTGCTATGGCCGAGGGATGAATCTGACGTCGCAAACGAGCAAAGGGATAGCACGCCTGACCCGGACGGAAAGTTGTGGACGGTATATGTATCAGCTATGGCGTTTAGACGGAAACTGTGCTTTGCGCATAACGTCGTGGCAACGTGGGCAAGTATGCTCTAGGGACCAGTCGGATAACGTCGCAATGTGATTTGTTTCTTTCAGAGATTCACCATTGCACAGTCACCGCAGCTTGCAGAAGAAGGCATCCATCCGTCTGGCACTCGAGAAGCACCCACTCCCGGCTTCACCTGCCTGCACAGTAGGGGGCCAATCCAGCCGCCCGGGGGGGAGAGAGAGAGGGGGCAGTTTGAGTATCTCGCTCCACCGCGTGAAAGAAGGGATTGGTCAATGGGCACTATCACCACGAGGCCGCACTCTCGTCGTGAGCGGTAACGGGGCCAGAACGAGATGGCTGGTTGGTCAAGAGGTTGACGGAGAAGTGTGAAAAGAGCCTCTGTGAGCCGTGATTGGCTGCTCGCTTATAAGTCACCCCCAGAAATAACCGTCTAAGCGCTTGGCCACAACGACCGGGATATCATGTCGAGAGCTTCCACCCACACTTTCTTCAACAACCCATGCACTAGCGGTTGTTCTCTGCATGAGGCCGCCCTCGTCGACCAATTGGCCCCCGAGGCCACCACACGGCATCGCGGGAAGCCATACTTAGTAACTAGTTAGTCGCTCTGCTCTGCTGCTGCGTGGATGGGTCCTCCCTTGGTCGGGAAGGAAGGGGTTGGCAGCTCCAATCTGCTTAGTAGAGAGAACCCTGACGATGGACGTTATATCTTGCAGGAGGAAGTAATATGCGTTCCTGGAGCTTAAGAAATTCTCTTCCACCCACCGCCGAGTCCACGACGGCCATGACCATGATCTGTTCATGGCATTCCCGACTGGCGGTCAACGACGGTGGGTTTTGACTCGTTTTTTTCTTCTTCTTCCTTGGTTGCTGAAGAAGAGTCATCGACGGCGGCAGCGGCAGCGAAGGCCCCTTGCCTGCCCCAGGCCCCCAGGCCCCCAGCGTCAATGGGCATCCCGGAGCCGGGAGCACGACAGGTACCCAACACACACCTAACCAACTGACTGATGGGTTACCTAGGGTCGGGTAGTCATGTTGGAGGAAATCACTGCGAATTGTTACCTAGTTACGCAGTTGGGGCCCCAACCGCGTTCCCAACGCATCCAGGGTCCATGCCTTGTACACTGTGATTGCTGACCGCATTCCGGAGCACCGATCTTCCCCTCTCTCGTGCGATGCCATCACTGCGACATGCATGGTGGTGAGCACGTGTGCCCCATTGGTTCTCCTTGCGGTGTGCAAGCACTATATGCTAGGCGCTGAAAAGCAGGTTCGGCATCGAGCACGACCTACCTGGGGCCTTCCGGCTTCGGGAAGGTCTCGACTCTCGACTATGTGACTGCTCGTGGACAGCAGCAGCAGAGGGGCGACTGTCATAGCCGACGTCCTATACGGATAGCACCGCTAATAACTACGGATCCTCGATTGGCTCACCATACCGAGACAAGGCCCACCGTCCACGACTTTGATCACGAGACGGGTACGGGGATCTGAAAACCCGTCTTGATAGGAGAGGAATTGGTGCTTCACCGTCTGCTGTGTAGAACCGGAGACCACGAGGTCCGCGGGTAGCTTGTTCTTCGCATCTGCGGCGCATCTGCGGTGTGCGGTGTGCGGTGTGCGGAGGGAGTGGCATGTGTGGGCAGTGGAGGGTGCATTGCTGAGCGAATGCCGATCCCAGGTTCGACGCAGATTCGTAGATTCGCAAATGATGACTAGTTGGCTAGTTACTTAACTGGCGAACTAGTGAACTAGTGGACTAGTTATGGCTGTGTCCCCAACGCGTTCTAGTTGCCGTGGCTTGCCGTGGCTGTCTGTCTTTGCATGATGTTGGCACTGGCAAGAAGCCGAGAGCGATGCCAACTTTTGGTTGGTCTTGTGCTCGCTCTCCCTCTCCCGCGTGCGTCGCGTCCAAGATCCCGGTGAGGCTAGTCAGTCGCTAGGTAACTAGTTATCTAGTTGACTGTTTGTCATGTGTGCGATCCCGTCCATACAAGTCGTGCTATTATCTGCGTGGAGAGAGTAGGATCCCGTCCTTGCAGAAGGTAGCAAGTTAGTTAACCAACTAGTTAGTTTTGGTTACTACGCAGTACTGCCAGTACACAGTAACTAGAGGGGGTCTGGTCGAGCCGGTCCATGCAGTAGCCCGTTATTAAGCCCTTCTTCCTGTCAGGAGGCAATCACTTGGCTTCGTAGCTGCCGTGCGCGTAGACCGACTCACCATTGCCATGTGCAGCAACTATCCGTCCTCCGTATGCACGGTATGTACAATATGTACAACATGTAACTATGTATGGTATGTATGGTATGTACACTATCGTCGCCAACGACACTTTTGATTGGTATACACAGTAATTAGAGGGGTTCCGAGCAATGCGCCGATCGAAGAGCTAATGTACGGACGGACGGTAACTAACTGGCTACTAGCTAAGGAACTTGCGCAATGAGTAAAAGTACGCATGTTTGCTCCTCCCCCCCAGCCCGTAATTCGCACAAAGCCGTTCCAGCATGCGTTAATTAACTCGGTCGGTGGTGTGCATGAGTTATCGAGTAGGAACGAGTCCGAACGACCAGCCAGTCGGTCCATGAAATATGCGAAATGAGGACATGCCCAATCACAATTCAAACCCGTGGCGGTGGGTGCCCTAAATTCTAATGGACTGAATGAACCCTTTACTTCGTAGAAACCCCCCATGCCATTGAGCTTGCGTATGGTCAATCCACGGATTTGCAGAGCCGGGATTCCATCATTCGCGTCGTATCCCGAATCGTTCTCATTTCAAGTCCCTTGTAGCTGCAACTCACCAGACCCTGCGGTCCACTGGACTGGTTGGCCGTGTCCCCCTATGAGGTATTGATGGTCATTTGCGATATTGGACATTGGCAGGCTTCCACTACGTGCGTTCTGGGCACGCACATAACTAGTTAACTTAGTTGTGTGTGCGGAGTGAGAGCAAAGTATCCATGCATGCTCATTGCAGGCGGGCAGATTGTTCGTGAACTTATCCGTACACCCTCACGATGTCCGTACTTCCATCACATTCAACAATCTCCACCCGTCACTTTGTGATTCCGATTCTGGACCCTCGGGTCGTCTCACGGACCCCGTCTGCCCTACCATATCCCCAGAATGCCCGGCAAAACGAGATAGTTACCCCTCTCTGGATTGAGCGTTGATGATATGCATCACCTCGCTTGATCGAAATGTAACCCTCCGTCCGCCATCGCATGATGGAGCCGTGCAGCTTTTTGGGGGCGTCGTCCCCTGTGGAGTCGCATCGCCCTTATCACACAAACTTGGGGTAGTGTGGTTGCTCCGGTTGCTTGAGCAACAAACGGCCCTGGTTGATGACTGGGCGGACGTTGTCAGCTGCGTCCTCGCCACCAAGCACTGAGCTTCGTAGACTGCACAGCACCTCGGCATTAGTTACTAGTTAGTTAGTCGATCGAGAATCGGATTTCGTGAGCCGGGGGTATATAAGGCACGGAACAGACTCCTCACTATCCATTCGTACTCGTTAACGGTCACCCAGTCAGTCAGCTGCCTGCGTCCTCAATCATGTTTCTCACAGCGGCATTTTTCCTTCACTTACTCCGTACATAGTGCACCGACTAACGTTAATAACTACTGTGTATGGAGACATGTGCCACCCACCACCGGGTGCGACCAGCAGCAGCCGAGGCAGTCGATGAACCTCGACGACCATAATTAGCCCACGTTGATTGCTACCTACCGTATCCGTACACTAATAGTTAATGACCTAGTTATGTGTCTAAGACCAACGGTCAATAAGGGCTAATTATGGGATCCCGCATCGCATGGTGGTGCTGGATAAAAGTAGTTACGCTAGGCTGCAAGGCGACGCTGTACGGAGTACTGCAAGACGACGCTGTGCAGTTCATTAGCGCCCACATTATGTTACTGTGTACGTGCGTGTTGCAACACCCGACCGAACGATTTAACCCGCTTAGAAATCGATAAAGAGGGTTAATTTTAGAAATGCGGGCAAATTAGTTTGTCGACCGAATAAGTATACGCGTCATGATCCCGTCGGGCGGGAAGAGGAGAGAGAGAGAGCTGGAAATGGAGCCAACGACCAACAAACCCCCCCCCGCCCCAGAGAACAACAGGGATTATCAAGATCTCTGCAGGTCGACGGAGCCCGTCCCCTCGACGACAGGGAACACAGCTCCAGGTCCACCTGATCAAACAGGGAAGGCCTGTCGGCGCTACAGAGCGTTCCCGTCCTGCATTCAGATTCGCCAAAGCCAAACCCCGGCCTCTCGAATGGTTCACTCGGGCCTCGACGAGGCAACCAATCCCGATCCGGAGCATACTCTTCACCACGCGAGCTAGTCGTCGGTTGGTCCCGCCTGGGGCGCCAAGGCCATGGTCAATGTCATATTTCGTCGAATCACACGCTCGGGACACCTTGCTGCGAAGGGCACTACCTACAAGAGGATACACAGTAACTATCTAGTCTTGACTCTTGACTCTACGGAGCACTCACGTGTGTAGCGGTCTAGAGTTGTCCCGTGGGTTTTGGTGTCACGAGGGGGGGAGAGGAGGAGGAAGAGGAGGAGCACTGCGGCGGCACCACCTTGTGGGCTGCGACTCGTTACCTAAGAACATGTGTCCGTGTTACCCAGTGGAAGAGAGGAAAGAAAAGAAAGAAAATCACTCCCCTGTGGATGGATGCCCGGCCCCCATCCATACACAGTATTGTCGTGATCTGCACGGGATTAAAAGGTACGTTACTACGTAGTACTCCGGTATGCAACACCCTGGCGATGCCTCACCAGCCAGCGAGCCAGCGGCCCCAGCCCGAGTCACTCTACTATGGGTCGTCTACCGTGTTACCAGGAAGGCCCGCAGGGGGCTCTACCGGTTAGGGCAGGCACGTCGGGCGTGTGGCCACTGCTAAGTTATTGCTTCACACCCAACGACCAATGCCATAACTGAACTCGCACAGCAAAAAGCAATTGGTCGAGCCATCATATTGCACAATGCCACTCACCGTCCGGTCCGGGGCTGGACCTGGGGTTCCAAGCTCTCCGAGGTCGCAGAGCAGAGGAGACACATCATAAAGCCATTGATGAGATGAGTCCATGGACGATCTGCATTACATTGCCCTTACGCCACAGCTCATCACACTGTGCTGTGACGAGGGTGACGAGAGTGACGAGAGCGACTCGTCGCCGTCGAGGACCCGAGGTGGTCTTCTTCGTAGGCACCGAGGCGAGATGACAACCCGATACAGAAAACCACCCAACAACCCACCACAGACGGCAAAAGGTGTGTGATTATGGGTTCTGACATGCATAACCTAACTTGCAGGGCAGGCACTGTCCAGGTCCGTGCAGATAACGGTTGTGATCTGACACATGGGTGGTATTGTGTGTCGCCGAGCTCTCCCCATGACTTTCTGCTAGCTAACTACAAGTAGCTAACTACTACCGTGTACGTACAGCCTACCGGTACAGTACTTCGTACATGGCGACCCACTCCAACCAACTTCACTACGTTACCATGTAACTCCAAAGTATGAAAATACGGGTGTGGGGACGCTCATGGTTCTTATCGCACGACGTCTCTGTTCCACTGGGGCCTGCCGCCTGCGAACACTGTCTGTCTCTCTTCCCAATCGGATCTGTCTGTACGACGACGATAGGTGCTGAGCCGCGGGCACGAGACTCGAGACAAAAGCAAGGATACCCGCCTGGTGAGCAATCCGAAGGCTCGGAGGCGGTAGAGTTTACATGTTCGGGACGCACTACACAGTACTATCAGAATCCTGGCCGAGGAACCGGCATCTCTCGAGTCTCCGCTGCCTATGATCACCATCCATCTCTGCGCTATTCGGTCATCCGTGAGCACTCAAGCTAGGCCGCTAGGGACATGCAAAGACTTGCCGGGGGGTCGGCCTCAGTGAGCATGACGGAAGCTGATTGGTCTTGTGCCCTTGTCTCTGCATGATGTGTCGACGGTCGAGCGGGCAGTCGTCCCAATAGCCGGCCAGCCACGAAAAGGAGAGCTGCCTCTTTAGTCGCTCAACTGCTTCCCCCGCCGGAGGCTATCCCTGCCCTGTCCTGCATCCACCTACATGATGGTACTTCCGCGAGTGCTACGCAGCAGCAGTACAATGCCTTTGTACCGCGATTCACGGCGGCGCGGGAGGTGGTTGGAGGCTGGTGGTTGGCTGATGTGCCCACCCTCTTTTCGATGCACATGGATGGGCCAGCCTCATTGGCGCTCGAGTCCCCTACCTAGTTACTCCGTACCCTCTTCCTTCTTGGGCCGTCACCACAGACGGATGTGTCTGCAGGCTGTTGCTAATTAGGCCCGCAGGAACGTGGGCTAAAAAAGAATTAGCCCAATTTGCCGTTTGTGTCAAAAATAGAACAGGCACAGTAGTGGTTCGCGATGTGGTGTGGCCGATGACATGTCGGCCACAATATAAGGCTTCACACCTCCGAATCGTGTAAGCATATTCTCTCGACAGAAGAGCAGAATATTCAAGCGTCGTCCTTCCACTCCCAACGGCTTCCTCTCTCCTCCGTCGCCTACATCCCCCTCGACGTCTCCCATCTCCGCAACTCGATTCAACGTGAAAGGCAAGCTGGACTTGCTTCGATCCTGTCACTCATTCGACGAGACACCATATACTCTAATTTATCAACACCGACACTTGATCACACTGGCTGGGCCTGCCCGCTATCAATTTCCGCTCGAGATCTACGCCCGGGGCTTTCTGAGTGACGATTCGCAGATACAACTAGTCAAGAGAGAGCTAGAGGCCCTGGACAACACTCTACATACACCCGTTGAGGCGTGGACCAAAGGACCCCTGTCATCTGGTCTTTTTTTCCCGCTTTTGCTCGGCTAGAGGACCCCCCCGGTACATCACACCACACACATACTTACAGATACCAAGCCCGCCCCCCCCAGCAGTTGCTAGTCAACGCAAGGGACCTGGACCGGAGAGGGTATAATACAAATGGCATCGCTACCCCCCAACTCTCGTGAAGGCATGATGCGAGCAGCAGGCATCGTCAACATGGCAGTCGCACTCCCCACCAAGTCGAAGTCAACTTCGAAAGCATCCAACAGTAACAATGCGAGCTCAAAGGCAAAGGCGCAGATGCACCGCCGGTCAAGAACAGGTTCGTGCTGCTTATTACTCACAGGCATACACCTGCCTACCCACTTACACGGCGGCACACCAACCTTGGCCCGTGTATGTCGACAATTACACACCTTTGGTAGCTAACATGAATCAATTGTCAGGCTGCTATACTTGCAGATTACGGCGCAAGAAGTGCGACGAGGGTACGCCCACGTGCACAGCATGCAAACACCTAGGCCTTTGCTGTGAATACAAGAGGCCCATGTGGTGGAGCAACAACGATGCGCGCCGCCAACACAAGGACGACATCAAGACCATCATCAAGCGGAAGAAGCTGTCTGAGAAGGCGTCACACTCAATCCAAACCTCCGTCAGCTCGCCTCCCGGCTTGTCTCACTCTGTCCCGACATCAGCGACCTTTTCCGACCCGCTGGACCGGACCCGGTCGGCGTCGATCGACTCGCATTTCTCCTTCAACTTCAACAGCCCGCCGAATGTCGCCGACTATGGCACGTACACACCACAGATGCACCAACATCCCGATTTCATGTTCACAATGTCCCCCTATGAGATCGATGTCAAGACTGAGCGGCAAATGTTTGTGAACGATGTTCCTACTCTGAGAGAGTCAACGATTTCTACATTCAGCACCTATCAGACGCCGCCTCCGCCCGGGACAGTGCTATCCTCGTACCCCCTCGGCGGAGAATGGACCGAGTCGGTCTACCAGGAGAGGAGAGAGTCTCTCACGGAAGAGGCTCTGAACGTCAACTTCTTCGACTTTGACCACGGCCCGGCGATGGCCAGCCGGCAGGTCGATGTTGAGCTTGAAGAGAGCGACCAGCGCTTGTTGGAGCACTTCATCCAATACGTTCTTCCCACCGTCTTCCCCATTCTCGAGACAAACCAGCACGGTTCCGTCGGCTCCGATCTGATCTTTCCTGCATTGCAAAACAACAAGGCGTATCTTCACTGCTGCTTGATGGCCGCTGCACAGCACCTCAAGGTGGCCACAAATATCCAGTCTGAAGAGCTGGACGGCGACATCATGCGACACAGACAAGCCACCATCATGGCACTTTGCGATGCATTGAACCGAGATGAAAACCACCAGCAAATTCTCGAGGCGACCCTGGGTCTCATCTTCTTCCAGTGCTGCGTCGGCCGAGTGGACGACTCCCTCCCCGATATCCCTTGGCACCAGCACTTCCAAGCTGTGAACTCTCTGGTGACGAAGCTTGACCTCCCTCGCTTGGTCTCGGATCCCGCTGCGCAGTTAACGCAAACACCATTCAACATGACCTTGACATCGTGGATCGACATCCTCGGTGCCTCGATGCAAGGTCGCGCGCCCATCTTCGCGCACACATACCGCGAGAAGCATCTATCGACAAACAACTCCTCCCTCGGTCTCCGCGAGCTCATGGGCTGCGAGGATCGCGTCATGTATCTGATCTCCGAGATTGCCTGTCTTGAGGCGCTCAAGAAGGACGGCATGGATGACATTACTCTTTGCCAACACGTCCACGCTTTGGGAGATCAGATTGGCTTGACCGAGGTTGGGGAAACGGGCCCCAAGCTACCGTTCAATGCCAACGGCTCCCTCAGCCCCAAGCAGCTGAGCCGCAACATCACCAGCGCGTTCCGCCTGGCAGCTCGCATCTACCTCTGCAGCCTTGTCCCTGGCTTCTCCCCCAGCCAGGCCAGCTGCGTGGGCTTGGTGGAGAAGCTCACGACGGCTCTCCACCACATTCCCTCGGGCGCTGGTGGTTTCGACAGAAGCCTCACCTGGGTCTACCTCGTTGGCGGATCCGTGAGCCTCGCATCGTCGCCATTTAGACAATTCTTCGACAACCGCATTCTCCAGCTTGGCGACGCCGGCCACTACGGTAGCTTTGGCGGCGTAGCCGTACTCCTACGGGACATCTGGCAGCAAGTCGACAGCTACCAGCCCAGCCCCAGTGCGACTGGTGCCCCGGAAGTGCCACACATCTCCTGGAGAGACACCATGCAGATGAAGCAGTGGGACACTCTCCTCATCTAGGCGTGGGTGATGCAGGTCTTCACCGTGCTCTCGCCTACTTCTACAACAACAGTCATTATTTTACACATTATCAACATTATACCCACCCCCTTTCACAGATACCCAAGAGAGTTAGTGTGTGGATGCCGCAAGGCAAAATGAAGGGGGTTTTTATCTACGAGATGAACCCATGATCTGGGATATAAACGCGGGCCGTGGAAAGGACGGTCACGCTGGGAGGGACGATGATGCTACGGCTAACGAGAGGACGACGATTTTTTATTCTTTTCATTTTCATTTTCATTCTCATTCTCATACCGCTCATCACTTTCCATCTCTCGGCTCGAGAGCCTCAGGAATCGTTCGTTTCTCCATATACCACGGCATGCATTAGGGGTGGAGTTTGGGAAATACCAAGGGGGGCGATTGAGCAAAGGTCTGGCAGGACCCGGGATCTTTCTGCCATACATGATTTTATCATCAGGGAGCTCCGTTTTGACAGTTCCCGCCAACTATTCCGAGAGAGAATACGTGGCAATACCATAGTATACCCAAAACAATGAATCAAACATTCAATTACAATTACACCTGACAGCATCCGTACCGGTGACTGCAATTCTCTAGAGTCGGTGTGGTTGTTGATTGGTACGGAGAAGAATGAATTGGGTTCCATCTCGGGACGAATCACAATCACCAGAAGTGATGTATCAAGCAAGCCAAATACGTGGGGATGATGACTACACAGTATGGTGGTGGCGGGTCCCTTGTCTACTGTGTACTTACTTGGCTAGTTATTTCTGTGTACATACGGATACTTCGTAACTAGTTAGTTGACTAACTATGTAGTACGGATACGGAGTACTCCGTACGGATTAGTTAGTTGGTTAATTGTTAACCCGCAAGTAACGAACTAGTTACGTGGCGCAACCCCAAAAAAGTGCCTCAAGTTGAGGGGAGCAATTGAGACATTCATGGTGACACTTCCGCTTCCACCGCTACTTGTTGGCCATATGAGTCATTTCTAGCGGGAATGTCTCGGGTTGAGTCGGCCAAAGTCCATCTTTTTGGATCTTCCTTCTTGATGTCTGTTTCCCCACAGCGCGACGGTTCGGTAACGACGAGTTATTACCGGGGATTCGCGAAACAAAGGTCACGAGCCCACGAAGGCTTGCGAATCGCAGAGCATGGCTGGGGGGGTTGCGTGCAGGCAGCACGACGATCCGCCGAGTTGGGAGTGGATGTGTCCTTTTTCTCATCCCTGACAAGCTGAGCCAAGCAAGGCAGGGCGACCAAAATGCGAGGTTGGAACAAAAGGACAAGAGGACAAGAGGAAGAGAAGAAGAGCGGTGCGTTGAAAGGGCCGACGCCAGCCATCGGGATCGGGGGCCGACCGTCGGCCGGTCTGGAACTCAGGAACTCTGGCGATCCTGAGCTCCCTCCCAGTTTCCCGTATTCATGCGCCCATGACCTACCTAACTTACGTTTATCCGTACGTTGGGCACGGCCTTGCCGTATCCATACGTACCGTAACGTTCGTTATTAGTAACTACCGTTAACTACCTTCTTTGCTAAAGATTTCCATGCTGGCCTCGGCCCCGGTCTCCCAGGGGAGAGGGGGGAGTTCGTTCCTTCCTTCCTGCTGGACCCTGGTGGGTGGGACAAAAGAATCGAGCGTCGACAGCCAATCACCTGCGACCACTCATGCCAATTTGGAAACAAGTTGCCCGCCAGCGGCTCTTTTCCACCACTCCATCTGCTCTTCGACCACTCCTGCCCCGACTTCCATCCTTGTAGCCGCGGTCGCAGTCGACCATGGCCTCTCGTCAAGCAGCCCGCGGCGATGCCTCTGACCTGCTCACGAGGGAGAGGTTCCGTGCCGTGCAGCGTCTACTTCACGCCCAATCGATGGTCGACGACTTCGACTCAGTGAGCACCTCGTAGCTTCGTCGCATGGGAACTCCGTATGCGGGAGCCCGCCATCTGCCGTTTCGTTGGACCAGATGCTTGCGTGCGTCGTCGAGCGTCGCCAGAGAGTCACCACATGCTGGCAATGACCCGAGCAAGCCAGGTGAAGAAAAGGGTACCAGGCCATGACGAATGCCGAGTGGGAACAAAGCCCGGACGGACAAAGATCGTGCACGAGGCCTCTGTTCAGCTGTTTCTTTTCCCTTCTTGTACGCCCCTTTGTTCCGTCGTCAACTCTGGGTTCCTATTACACAGTTGGACTCAGTGACACCCGACTCGATCCTGCTGGTGACTCGACCCTCTCCCTCTCTCTTCCTCCTTCTTAAACCCCACCCCTGCTCTTCTCTTCCTTTTGGCGAAACCGTCCATTTGCTTTTGCTATAAACGAAACTCCCCTTTGCCACGATAAAACAGCACTTCACTTCACTTTCCTCAAGCCGGCTTTCTGTGAAACGCCCACCACCTTCGAGCTTGACTCGACCCCGACTCTGCGAGTCGACTTTGTATCACACAACAACTACTTATAACCGCTACCATGAGAAGGATACGAGCCATGCCGCGAGCCTGGTTGCTCGTCGTGGTACTCGCCAACATCACAACGTCTAGGGCCATGACCATCCATCCGAGTTTGATATTCGCGCGGCAAAACACCTGCGGCGACCCCAAGCTGTCCAACTGCCCGCAGACCGGGCTCCCGGACAACTTTTGCTGCGATGCGACCTCGGCCTGCGTGCCGCTGGCTGGAAACACGACCGTGCTGTGCTGTCCCAGCGGCGCCGAGGGGTGCAACGTTATTGCGCCCATCGTCTGTGATCTGAAGTTGCAGGATGCCGCCGTCAACCCGGGTGCGCAGGTCAAGACCACGTTCCTCACGGGCCAACTGCCGACGTGCGGAAGCAACTGCTGTCCTTTTGGGGTACTCGTGCAACGACGATGGAAACTGCGCTATGGATGAGGATCAGAGCAAGAAACCTGGGACCGGCGCAGCTGAGAGCCAATCATCGAGTATTGCGGCCCCTACGACGGCCCCGTCAACAATGTCGCCTAAGCCAACCTCGACTCCGACCTCGCTTGCGTCGTCACTGTCACCGGCTTCCTCAGGTGTGGCTGCGACAGCTGTGCCATCATCATCTGACAGCCCTGAGCCAGCAGCCTCCAGTAGCTTCCCCTACGCCGCCGTAGTGGGCGGCACGATAGGGGGCCTCGTTGCCATCGTCGTCATTGTCGTTGCCATCCTCTGCTGCCGACGTCGCAAGAACAAGACCGACGACAGCTCGTCTGTACGATCAAAACTGAAGCAAAATCGGGACTCGGGATTTATATCCTGCAAGGGCGAGAACGAGACGCCAGCAGCACTGAAGCTAGGCGGCATCAGGCACCTCCAGGACGGCCAGGAGAGGAGCGAGTTCCTGTTCCAAGGGGCCAGGAGCAACACCATGACACCCGACGTGTGGCAGCCGGACCTCCCGCACCAGAAACGCCCGGAGACGTCAGAGTCGTACAACATCGACGGACCATTCAACCCATTCGCCGACAACCACCGCAGCCACCACGAGTCCGCCATGCCTGTCCCCATGTCGGTGCCCTCCCAGTCCCAGAGGAGCAGCGATGACTCGTACGATCGTGGCCAGAGGCAGGACAACGCGCGCGGAGACATCACGCCCGGCTACGTCTTTTATAATCTGGACAACATAGAGCGAACGATATCGCCGGACAGCAGGACGGACGGCGACAAACAGAAAGACGCCTCCAACAAGAGGGAGACCCAGTGGACAGATTTCGTTACCGATGGCCGTGGTAACCGTATATAACACGAGATGGCGAGCGGGTCTGTGACCTGTCAAGCAAACTTTTCTGGACTTCTTTTTTTGGGTTAGACGTATTGCATTGCATACGCGGGCAAATGATACCATGGCATACGGCGTTCGGGTCTTTTTGGAGACAAATTGTAATTGGAGAGCATCTGGAGAAGCAGCCTCAAAGTAATGGGGGTGTTCCGCGGCGGCTTCTGTGTGGGGTGTAAATAGGTCTAGAGTGATATGGGTTAATGATGACTGATGACCAATGGGAGGTCTTGCTCAGCAAGGACTACTCTATGTTTCATCCACAATGTGCTCGCTGACGCATAGTCGGGCCATGCACCACAGCCGGCTGCATGTTCTGGTGTGATTCAATACGGTATCGCGGGTGTGGTTTTGATTATGCAGGCATTAATTAGCCCTGGACATTTGGTTCTCACATATGGCCAAGAGACTAAACCTGATAGGCAGAAAAGTACACAGCAGCGGGAAAAGAAGCAAAGGCGCGCGTAGCGTCCACGGCGTGACGGACGTGAGCCTCCTCCAGCACAACAAGCCTATCAGGGCATGCAAGTAAAGCTTGTCATCGACCCCCGTTTGCATCTATTGCTTCTTCTTGGAGTGGGAGCCACTGGCCTTGTCGGCGGCCTTCTTGTCGGCATCGTCCTCATCCATCTTCTCGCGCTCCTCGCGGTCCTTGCGCTCGGCGTACCACTGGCCAGCCTGGAGGACGAGGATGCCGACGAGGACCAGGGCCAAGATGGTGTTGGAGGCGGCCATGACCTTGAGGCTGTCCTCGCGGCCGAGTATGACCTCGCCGGTCAGGGGGCCCTCGACCGTCTTAGCGAAACCCTCCTCGTTCCAGATGCCGGCGGTGACGGTGCGCAGGCCCTTGACAATGTTGGCGATGTAGATGCCGACGCCGATGACGTACAGCACCAGCGACGCGCCGTCAAACAGCACGTTGGAGTCGGAGGGCTTGAACAGCTTGATGAAGAGGCCCAGAAAGCCGGTGCCGATCACGATGTGCAGGATGCGCGCGATGATAGGCGGGGACTGGTGCAGGAAGCGGAGGTGCGTCTCGAGTTGGTCCAGGTAGCCGGCCTGCGCAGCGTCGGACGTCCAGAGCAGCGGGAAGTCGTACGGGAACATGGAGAAGATGATGCCGAGGAAGAAACATGTCGCTGTGCGCCGGGGAGGTATACGTTAGCAGTGCCATTGTTGATTGGGGGTAAAGAGGGAGAGAGGGGGAGAGGGAGTGAGAGAGAGCTGTTGCAGCAGGACGTACGGCCAATGATGAGAAAGGTCGCAAAGGAACTCGACCCCTTGGGCTGCTGTGTCTTGGCCATCTTGTCGGTGTTGGGTACGATACAGTTGCGCTGAGTGACAGGAGCTTTGATTGTTTTTTTTTTTCGCGAGGGGGAGTCAACTAGTTAGTTGCCTGCAGTGGAAGAGCCTGTGCGGACTGTCGTCACTGGGATAGAGTTTATAGTTGCAGTCGGAACAAATTCACACCAACGGCCTCGGGTTTCCAAAATGACAGATTGATACTCCGTACTCCGTAAAGTCTTGGGCAACTGGGAGAGTCTGGACTCTGGGGGCTTAGATTCCTACGCCAAGCTCCTGCTACTTTTATTTCTCCGCATTGAGCTGGACTGGGCTGTTTTTCTGCGCTTGCTTTCCTTCCATTTCCTTGAGCGGCGTCGCTGTTAGTTTGCGGGCAGGCAGCTGCTTACTTTTCAGGGACCTGCCTGCCTTATCTGATCATTATGACAGGGGATGGGGGGCTGGGGCTCCACCCAATGATTGCTCACGTTATCTTATTAACCATTGAACTTGCCCATCTTCCACGTTGGTTCCCAGATGGTTCTCACCAAGTACGGATACAAAAAACCGACATTATGTTTCCAACGTTGAAATCTGCGGCTCAGGGAACCAAACAAACCTCCTATATCCGTACCCTAAATTGAATATGATTTTCGACCAAGCAACCCCAACTTACAGGGACCAGCCGTGGCAGGGGCTGCGCTTCCGTGTTGATTGGGCGGTCTCCCGTCCGAGTCAGACGCCATCACGCCGGGAACGGCAGCGTTCGCAATGCATGTCTCCGTGCTGTTCGTCTTGTACCAAGTCACGGATGACAGAATTCTGCTCGACACGGCTTGGGCCACGTTCGAGGTCACCCAGAACACACTCCCAACGGCTTCTGGCCGCAGCATGTACCACGTGTCCGGAATCTGCATGAAGCCTTTAGGCCGGCGCTTCTCCGCCATAATCTCGTCAGCACGCTCGGGAGTGCCGGGTTCCTTCCTAGCCTGCTTGTTGAAGGGTCGCCTACTTCCATTGCACTTCGTCCTAGGGCAGACGCTGTCGGACTTGCAGGGCGCCATCCAGACCGTCTCGGGCAGCAGCCCGCGTGGCTTGACGTGTACGGCTACACACAACCGTTCACCAGTTTGCGTGCTGTTGTGAGATGCTCTGGTGACTCGAGGAGTTTCGAGCTAGTTGCCAACATGCCTGCTGATCGACATGCTCGAGCTCCGGGACTATCTTCCCATCCAGCTTGGAAGTGCGGATATTACTAAGGATACGAACCTTTGCCTCGCCTGGGAGCACGGGTCACCAGAAGTTGTATTTCATGGCCGTATCCATGATATCTTCGTACATTTCCTGGTATTTCCAAGACCAGAAGTATTGTCATGGGCGAAAACGGTGTTGAACAGAAATAATATCTCGGAGCGGTTTGATCTCGTTGGGAAGCCCAGTACCGTAACCCATAAAAGAGTGCTTGGTAGACGTTCCGACGTATCTCTTCGGTGACACAACCAGAACACCAGACAGAAATCAATCAAGAGACGGAATCCCAGCACTGGAAACAGGGCAGTAATCTCTGGCACGTTTGATAGCGCCATTGAAAGAGCAGGGCTTACAGGATACCAGAGAGCTTTTTCGGAATGGCTCCTACAGCCGCCGGGTCTATTGAAGGCCCAACCTGCACCGAGATGGCCATTGGTGGTAAGAGTGCCATGCTAGACAGATACGTTCGAAGAGTTATTGCATGTGAACACCTCGAGGACCAAGAGATGCTCACCAGGTCCCAGGAACCTAAACTGTCTCCCACCCACGCTGAAGAAGTACAGTATCAACCGAATCATCATATACTCCGGCGCCTTCAACCTCACCGATCGGAAAGACATGGTTGGCATTTTGTAACAGCACTGTAAGTATCTGGAGGTCCTCACAGCGAAAGGGAAAGAAGAAACAAAATGCCTCGCTGCAAATGTCTTGGAATGACAAAGCAGCATGTACCTACCTACCCTACCAATGGCGGCATGCCTTCGTTACCCCTGATTCTTGTCTCTTGGACCCCACCGTAGGCAACATCGTCCAGGCACCCGCGCCTCAGCATCCAACCGGACTTGACTAAGACAAGGCAGACAGAGGCCTAGAAAGGCACATGGTCTTTACGACATCACATTATCCCCTCGGGAGACCATGACATCGCTGCTTTCTGACAAGAAGGCGGAGTCGCCTTTCACGGCGCGTGACCGCTTCTTCGCCGTCCATGAACTAGTCCTCCTCCTCCTCCACCACTGCCCGACGCTGGCTCTGGTCAACGCCCAGGGCGTGTGTCGTCTGTGGAACTCCATCATCGCGGACTCGCCGCGACTGCAAGAGAACCTCTTTGCCGACGGGGCGGGACGCCGCGATCCCACCTGGGGGCCGCCCCGTCTCAACCCGATCCTAGCGCAATGCTTCGCGGGGGTGCTCGCCTCACCTGACGGCTCGCACGGTCCTTGGTGCGAGTACGGGCACCTCGCGGGGCTGCCTTGGGCCCGTGGCGGGCCCGCGACGACGGCGTACGCCCGCGGCGAGGCGTCGTGGCGGCACATGCTCGTGTCGCAGCCGCCCATCGCGAGGCTGGACTGGTGGCACGGCTGGTCGACACGGGTCGGGAATGAGGACGGGGACGGGGACGGGGCCGGCTGGGGCCACCAGGACTACGACCAGCCGCTGACGCTGGGCCACCTCTGGGACCTCGTCGAGTCGCGCCTGAGGCGCGGCTGCGCGGCACGCGTGCTCTACTTCCCCCACGGCAAGGCCATCGAAGACGACGACACGGCCGGCGAGGACGAGAGGGACTGGGCCCGGGATCCGGACTCGCAGCGGCGCGGCTTCACCTCTCGGTTGCCGAGGGCCAAGATCATGACGACGCAGACGTGGGAGCAGGTGCCCGTGGGCTACATGGGGTTCGATATGGACTCGCAGACGTGGCGGGCGATGCCTGGCGATCACAGGACCGAGCACGCCGGCGACGGCTTTAATCTGCTCAGGCAGGACTGCTGCGCAGACTACGGCTACGTTGATGAGCGTGGGCGTCCCGAGCGCTGGTCCATGAGCGGCGGTTTCGAGCTGGCCGAAATCAACGGAGAAAGTAGCGGTGGCTTCTGGCCGTGAAACGAAATACACTAGGCGTAAAATGGAATTCTGCTTCCGTGCTTGATCTCTTTCGGCGTATTGGACTAGCATACATCTCTAGGCTCTAGCTCTAAATCGGCAACAGCTCGGAACTGCCATGCCACTCCCACAGTTAGGCCTATGCCGATATCATCCACCCTTGTGTTGACATGTCAGACGCTCAGGCTGAGTGAACTCTTGGGAGGCCTGGAAGGGGCTGAACGGCAACTCCACGCGGACCATCCGGGTTCCTCGCCCGGATCCCAAAGACACACTATATCTTCTTGCTCTGGCCTACCGTGACTTGGTGGACGGGACCCACGTCGAAAGAGTTTGGTCCAGAAAAAGGGGGCGTGGGAGGGCGTCGGTCGCTCTCCAGACACCTTTGTAGCGAGCGCATCGAGGAGGGACCGGTGGCCGCCACGGCGCAGGTAGCGATCCAGCCCTGGACATCAGCGACGCCGACACGTTGATGCCCGTAGACTCGTTCTCGCCAACCGCCGCCTTGACGAGTCGGGCGAGGTGGCGCGCCGGCGAGCATAACATCCTCGTTGACTCTCGGCTTCGCACCCGCCTAGTTAGGTCTGCGCCCGCAGGGTTGCCGCCCCAAACAGACCGGGCTCTTCGCCCGTCACGGTCATCAAGGCTATGCTAGTTGGGGCGCGGGTAGTGTAACTGCGACAGGTTGCACGCGCGCGCCCAAGGCATCAATCCTGCGTGCTCTGTCTGACCTTGGTGTTGATCCCGAGATGGGCTAATATGGGTTCACCAGTCAGTAGTAGCACAGGTAAGCCGGATACATACTAGGCGATACGAGGTCGGTCCACATCAGAGTTCAGCACACGGCCCTGCGACAGGGCAAGCACAAGAGAGGGTGCGACGATTTTCTCGATAGACATACTGCCGTCATCGGCTAGGGGTGAAACCCCCCGTCTCATTAATATTCAACACCAACTAGGGTATCAGCTATCTCAGGTGTCCTGGATACACACAGTGCTTTTGGAAGAGAGAAAAAGAAAATGAGGGCAAACGAGCGTGGGAGAAGGTAGCTATGCGACCACATTGATATGCGCACATTAAAGGGAAAAGGGTGGTGGTGATCCTGTCGTTCAAATGCGAAACCCGCGTAAAGCAAAACACAAAAAGCCGCCCGCTGTAGTTTATGAGTCTTCATCGTACAATCCGTCCAGTAAAGGCGAGACCGGCGAGTACACTCGGCATCCCGGCGCGCAAACGGGCGGGTAAAAAGAAAATAGGGGTATCTCAAACATCACGCTTCAGACCATGTAGTCATAAGTTCACCCCGGAATCAGGTTGTGCTTTCGACGGCTTCTTCAGCGTGAGCTGACTGAGCGACAGGGTCCTGGCTGCCCGCTTGTGGGAACCGTCCACCTCACCAGCATAGAGCTCCTCCCCGAAAGCACCGAAACCGTGGTGAGGCGCCTCTTCCTTTGGAGTCCTGAAAGCCTCCGAGTCGGACAAGTCCCCGTCGACGCTAGTCATCTGCGTGTCATCTTCATCGTCGTCCAGATCAAACGTAGAGTGATTCGCAGCATTTGGATCCGGCGTAGCTCCAGCTCCGGCTCCAGCACCAGCTTCGTGCGATGTGCGCGATAGTAGACGAAGTTGACAGGTCAGCTTCTTCAGCTGCAGCTCTAGTGATTGGCGCGCTGCTCGCTCCGTTTCCACCAGGGCCAGGAGAGTTGTGTAATGTTCGATTGTGAATGACGAGCCAGCGGTTTCTCGAGCCGAGACCGCGGCAGTGGAGATGGACCGGTTCTGGGGTTCTGTCGAGGGGGGAACAGATCCGATGAATGTCTTTCCTTCTCCAAAAGAGTCGTTCGACGCGCGTGAGCCGCCAAATGGCGACGAGCTTCGCGGCTCGCGGTTCGTTCCGACGAAGCTAGGTGCCAAGTGTGTTCTGGGGGCAGGGGGTTGGCGGCGTCCTGGTGATTCCGGATGCTCACCGATGCCTGGGACAACCTGGAAAAGCTGTGTGACCAGGCGTTCCAGCTTCTCGTTCCGCGTCTCCAGGGTGGCAATGCGCTCCTCTAGACTGCTAGCGACAGTTGTGATCTTTCCTCCCAGCACAAGAGACCCAAAGCTGAATGGCTGAGGTGGTGTTTTGGGCACGACCTCGACTGGCGCCTCTGGGGTGTCCACGGTCAATGTCCCGGCCTCGTCATTCGCCGTGGACGAGGTGGGCGAGAGGAAGCCGGGATTATAACTCGACCTCCAGTACCGTATTTCCTCGCTTCGCTTCCTATGCAGCTGGTTGTCAGGGATCTGACGAAGTTGCGACAGGCTTCTGGACCTTCTGTGCTCTCTTGTCAGGATGTCGCTCGTAATGGCGCGACCAATGTTTTCAGGGCTGTCGTCGCCCGTGATATCCTGGCTCGTCTGGCCATGAGCGCTGGCGGGCCGCGGGGAGAGGCCCGTCACATCGCCACTACTCCTCACTAGGAACAGCCTGCTGGACGTTGTTGCCGCTCTGCGTCTGTGCCTCAACGACTCTACCTGTAGGGAGTTGCGCGCGCTCTCGATGGCTATGATGTCGTCTGGGCCGACCGAATGCGACCTGAGCGCCCGATCGAACTCGGTAATGGGCAGCGATGCTGACCGCTTCGGCTCGCCCTCCTTGGGCGGAGATCGAGTTCTCACTGCAGGCGGATTCTGGAAGGGGTATATGCATATTAGCCACGGGCACGGTGGCATGGGAGTAGTAAAAGGAAGGTACGTACACTGCGATGCTGCAGCGAATTCTCCGGAATCTCTTCCAGTGTGGTACTGTCGCTCGACCGCTTCTTCTTGCGGCCAAAGAGCTTGCTGAAGGCTGAGCGCAGGGTGGACTTCTTGCGCTGCGGACCGCCATCTCGGTCCGGGTCCGAGTCGGACACGTTGCTCACTGTCGAATACCTCAAGGTACTCGACCGAGCGGTTCGACGCTGAGGTGGGCTACCAGAGGCGTCCGAGGCAGGACTTGTGCCTGACCGTAGTGCCGACCCGACTCGTTCAGGTGGCGCGGCACGCGCGCCAGACGTTGTCCCTTGCATGTCGTTTGTGGGAGGGGTTTCCAGCAGAGGTTGGAGCTTGCCTGGACCTTCGTGGCCCATGGGCGTAGCGAGTCTGATGCCGGACTCACGCATTGGGAACTCATCGTCGTCGGCCGGATCTGGGATGGGGATGGGCCCTGATATCCGACCCCGGATGTTGGACTGGCCTGGTTTGGGGCGACCTGCGGGGCCCGTTTTGGCGCGGTCGAAGCTGTTGCTGTTATTGTTGACTTTCATGATGTCTCAGCGCGTGGGATTGTTGTTGTCTCCGTTGGTGGCGCTGTGTCTCTCTGTCCACAGGAATGACGAGGAAGAAGGAGAAGGAAGAGCAGAAGAAGAAGAAGAGGCGGCAGAAGGAAAGGAACTCTCATCAATGGGACACACGACGTCCAGCTCGTTCCATTATCAAGCGCAGCTACCGTCGACGAGGGGGAGGCAGGACTGAATGGTGGTCCCTGTTTGACGAGTAGCAGAGAGAGGGACTGGATTGTGATTGATCTCCTGCGTCCATCTATGCCACATCGCCCAGCAATGCAAAGCTTGAACGCGACGCACGTATCAACGTGCAAGTGAGTGAGGAAAAGCGAATCAGGAGCGCTGTTCGGGAACGCCTAGTCCGCCGGGCCTCACACGGAGGCAGCGAGAAAGCTAGACTCGGTTGTGCGAGACGACGGTTTATGGGACGGCGAGCGTATAGGAGGGGAGACCCCGGCCACTCAATCACGGATGGCAATGCATCTTTGTAACGGGTGGTCGACGCGCAAATGCACTGAGAGGCCGAGAGATTGGTCTGTCTGCCAACATGGATACCAACCTATGAAACATGCAACTGACATATCTGGTGGCAGCGGAGGCCTTAACGTCGAACATGATGCGCCCCAAGACGTCAAGGATCAGGGATCAAGGATCTCACCACCGCGAAGCCGGCCGAAGATGGCCCATAAAAAGGTCGGATGACGAATGATTCACAATCGGGCTAGTAGGGGGCCCCTGCTTCGGACCGCCAGGGACCCAGCATTGAGCAGTAGTAACTAACTGCAAGAGTATCCGTCCTCCGTACGGAGTACTGTTATTAGCTTTCTCTCTCTCTCTCTCTCTTGCCCTCTCTAGCTCTCTAGCTCTCTAGCACTCTAGTTAGCTCTCTAGTTAGCTCTCTAGCTCTCGCACCCTTTCGCTCTCTCTAACGTGACTAGTGACGTTTTAGTACAAAGTGCTTGTGGGGATCGAACGAGGCTTGCATGCCGCCAAAGACGCGCGTGTCCAGAAGAGTGAGTCCGATGGCTGCGATTCGTCTGGGAACCTACCTCGTACTATCCGTATGTAGAGAGAGGTTGCAGCAACTGCGAAGTACTTTGTAGTTATCCCCTCCATGCCATCTCCTCCGTGTCTGAGTGGCTGCTACAAAGTACTGGGCAATGCTGCCAGGCGGCGGCCGGACGGGGCGTACTGGGTTGGAACAAAGGAGCCAACCGAACAAACAAGTACGGATTACTCCTCCGCACGTTGAGGGAGGCGCCTTATTCGTCCAATGCTGCCACAACGAACTCGGCAATACGGAGAACGGCAGTTACTGTGTAGTTGCGTCGAGTTCGAGAACAGACAGGAACTTGTCGGAAGCGTTGGAAGGCCTATGGAATGTGTTAGGCGTATCCGTAACTAGTTCCCCCGTCCGTGTCCGTGTCGACTGACTGATAACAGCCACGTTTCCGATAGTGACGGGATGCCGATCCAGCGGCTGTGGTTTACCGACCACCTATCGTCTCCGTCACCCTGCAGCACACTGGACCTCCTCATTGGGCCTCTGGGACCACTGGGACCACTGGCCACTGGCGCCACTAGGCCAGTGCGACGCTACTCCATGATACGAAACCGGCTCACCGATGATAGGATAATTTAAAAATAAAATGCCGTCCCTCTGAGAGGCTCCAAACTCGGCCTGTGTGGATGAGGAGGGGCTGGCCAACTATCGCTAATAAGCCTTGTATAGGAGCGAGTTAACCAACGGCGGACAGTTGACGTGAGGCGAAGGTGGTCGCTAGTTACGGAGGCAAGCCCAATCAATTCTCACTCACTTGATGCTGGCAGAAACCCGGTCGAGGTCGAAGCTGAAGCAGCGCCCTGCGAGAGAGAGAGGGACCGAGTCACCCGTTATCTTCCCAGAGGTCAAGCTTGGTGTGCAGAAAAACCTGAGACAGATATTCCAGTCACCTGAAGGGGTGGAGGATCAAGTAATCTCGGTCCAGGATGCGTTTGCCGCTCGCAATGCAAGAGGCAATGCAAGAGGAATACGGCGGCTGGGCCATGTACTGTGTAATTACGGCGGTATGGGCCCCGGGGTACTGTGCTTGTGTGCGTGTGTGCGTTGTGTGTACGCTGAGACACACAACGCCTATTTTACCAACTAAGTTGGCCGTCTGTCGTCGTCGTCGTCCATCGGCGAGCGCAATGTTTCGTAACGTCCATGTGACCGACCACCGACCGGAGCGGACCGGCCTCCACTGCCCACACGGTACACCGACGGTTTTTGATACGAACACCTTTCAGCCCGTGAGAGGGTAATCATAAGGTCAGGGAACTGCTTATGATCTCCGTCAGAGCTGTCGTTTGGAGTGACATTATCCCGCGTTGATCCTAGTCGAACGAGGGCCTTGGCGGGCAAGTTCCGGGTTTGCACATTGCATCATAACCCAACCGTTTTGCTGGCGTTACAAGAAGTCACAGCACGTAGTACGTACACAGTCGCAGTCAACTACTCCGTACGTATCCGTACAAACTAGGCAGCTTGGCAAATGTTGCACTGAGACGTCGAAACCTGCGCGGGATAGATACATCCTGTAGATCCACACGTTAGCCCTCCAACATGAGCAGCTTATTACGGTAGTTACCTACGTCGTAATTTCAGGTGATGCACCTTTGTGTCAAGCCCATGCATGTCCTTGATGCGTTGGTTGGGGTCAGGTGCCTGAGGCGTATCCGTACGGAGTAACTACTGTGTACACAGTAGTCAGGTAGGTAAGTTGTAACCAACAGCTTTGCAGCCAGCGTGCATAGTTGCTAGGGGCGGCTCGACAATGTCTGTGACAGGAGCAGGCGGTACGAAGTATACCGTGTAGGTGCGTAACCATATGAAACTCGAGATATTCCCCCAGGGTCTATGCGCAGAACTTCCTCTCTCCCTTTCTCTATTTCTCTCTCTCTCTCTCTCTCTCTCTCTCTCTCTCTTCTCTATGCCTCCCCCCCCACTCGACACCTGAGCGCCAGGCGACCCGTGGGGCTGATTGTTACATACTTCGTAACGCGTTACCCAGACTACGAAGATGCCTCGCGGGGATCTGCTTGCAACTTGCGCTGGCGGTTCTCTACAAAACCTAGTTAATAACTATGGGTTCGAATCCACGGACTCGAATCAAGGAGCTTGCTGATCCTGGTCAATAATAACCCCGGACGCCCCGTCGCGACTCGCAACGTGCCGTGCGACCTGAAACAGCAGGCAGGGGCCATTGGATGAAATCGTCATCCGTCCGATGTCTCTCTTTGCTCCTACTGTGTACGTCGTAGTAGTTACCCACGAGGATCGGCTCCCGCTGCTGCTTAAAACTCCGACGCCAACGTACTGCGTACGTGAGGGTTCTACTGAGTACACGGTAGCCGCTTGCATCTCCTCCTCCGAGGGGAGGGCTCACGCATTCGCGGTTCTTAGAGGTGCATAATAGCACACAGATGCTGGTCAATATCTGAAAATTCTCCGAACCATCATGCAATGATGCATCAACCCGAGAGACTCCACGAACACGTCTCCAGGAACTGGCGTGACGTAACTAGTAACCTCCTAGAGTGATAGCATGAATGGCTTCAAGACGGCTGCCCGACCGCACATGTCTGCCGCCTCATGCTCCGAGAGAAGAAGGGTCCGGGTAGCGTAGGTCTGCATTCTCCTCGAGCCAGTCGATCCAGTGCTGGAGGAATTTGCTGCCTCTGTAAGACCAGGCCGGGGCCTATTAGCACTGCATACTGTAGCTGTTGTCTGGTAAAGCGAGGAACTAACTAAGTTACTGTTGGAGGGGTCGGAAACATATCCCAAGCTGCCACTTGGCCTTGTCGCACACCAATAATAGCAACACCCCGGGTAATAAATAGCAGGGTAGTGCAGTACGGAATATTCCGCAGTGAGGTGACAATACGAGCATCACCTGAGTCGGAATGACCACTTACCTTTTCACGCATTCAGAATCGCCTATTACCGTCAGCGCGCGTTTGGGGCGTGTCATTGCAACTAGCAAAATAGTCAGTTTCATGTGGCTGGTTCCAAAGGATATGGGTTCCAGCAGAAATCTGTGGTGGCACACCATTGAGACGACGCTTCTCGCCTAGGAAGCCAACTTCGCCGTCGGTATTGCTCCTGACCAGCGTGACAATAACAGCTTCCTTCTCGCGCCCCTGGAATCCATCCACGCTCCCAAGTTCAATACCTGGGAACAAGTCCTTGAGCGGAGCTAGTAGGGCCAGCTAGAAGAGACATGTTATGAGTGGTTGAAGACATGTGTCGACAGCGAGGAACCGGTACACTTACCTGGGCGTTATAAGGCGTCACGACGGCAATATCTTCAGCCCTGACACCAGCGTCAATGAGCTTGTGCACATGCTGCTTGACCAGAGCCGCTTCCATTTCGTTGCTTTTGCTGTCTCCGAGGAGCGATCGCAAGCTGGACTTCTTGCCCGTATCCTCCTCCTCGTTCTTCTCCGGGTAATCTCCACCTTGCGTGTCTATGAAAATGACCGGCTCGTTCGTATCTTCCGAGTCCTCGACCTTGTAGGGCAGGTCCCTGAGCAAACGAGTCTTCACATCATCGGCTGCCATCAGCTTTCCATCGTACAGCTCATCCGAGGGGAACCGCATGATTTTTTCGTGCATACGGTATTGTATCGTAAGCATTCTCTTGATGGACGGCCCGTGGAGTGCAAGGAGTCTGTCGAACAGGGTTTTCTCCAGACTCAGGCCCTTGATGAAGCCTTCGCCCTCCTTGACTTTGGGCTTGACCGACGAGTTTGACGACTTGACCGTTGGCGGGAGCTGTAAGTGGTCCCCAGCACAGACAGCCTTCCTTGCGGTCAATAACGGTACCCAGCATTGTGCTTCCAGTGCCTGACTTGCTTCGTCGATGATGACGACGTCGAAGGACTCGTGCTTTAGCTGGAAACCTCCAGCACCGTGAAGCGTGGCCAGCACAACCTTACTGCCACGCACCAGGTTACTGATACACTGTCTCTCTCTCACTCTGTATTCTTTCCGCAGCTCCTTGAGGTCCGTGTATATGGCTTTTCTCTCCCTGCCACTCTTGGTCTTCTTGATCGAAGCCTGCTTCACGTCCATCTCGGAGCGCACATCTTTGACGATCATCCCAGCTTCTGACGACGTGGTCAGGAAGTCCAACGAGTGGCTCACCACGGACTGGAGCATCCTAGCGGGGTGGCCTAAGCGAAGAATCGGTACCTTGTGCGGCGATAGGCGCTCTACGATGTTGTCCACCGAGATGTTTGAAGGCCCGCATACTAGTATGCGCAGGTTCTGCTTCACCATCTGGAGGATCAACTCTATAAGAGTGTGGGTTTTTCCTGTCCCAGGAGGGCCATGGATCAGTGCTATCTCTTTGGAGGCCAGCGCAAACCGAACTGCGTCCTTCTCTGTAGAGCGCTGGGTTAGTCGTGACAAGCGCCCGTAGGCAGGTATGACTCGGGTCACTCGGGGTTCTTGGGGGTTCACCTACGGGACTGGTTAAGATTCGGGTCGAACCACTCCATCTTCGCATACTCTGGATCCGAGGCCAAATCTGCTGGGACGGAGGATGGGGTAGAAAGGCCAAAGAGAACTCGAGTAAAAACCGAGTACTCGGCCTCGGCCATCTTCTGCAGTTTCTCCATTGTCATGTTCATTCGCCGGTACGTGACATCGTCGGCGAGCTTCACGAGCCACACTCGTCCATTGAGACTCGCCTCCTCCTTTCCCTCGTCGATGGCCACAGCCACTGCGTCCCTCTTGGTCTTGGTGACCACACCCCGCGCGCCCTTCTTCTCCAGGTCTTTGATCTCTCTCTTCTTGGCACTGCCCGCGGGCTGCTCCGATATCAGCACGATATCACCAATCCTGATGCCATGGCTTGGTAACTCGCCGTTTGCGTGGGAGGTAGCACTGTCGGGGCTCAGCTCCAGGACAGTCTTGCCACCGAGCCCCGTGCGTTGCGACGACACAACAAGATTGGTGATGGCAAGCCCGGCACGTTGAAGTGTGGCCGGGCTTGTGCTGGTGACTAGGCCGCTTGTCTCTTGCACCTCACTCTGCAGCTCAGCGTCCAGGAGTGCGAGCTGCGTGCTGGCGAACGCGGGTACGTCCATCGGTTGTTTGGAGGCCATGCTGGAATTAGGATGTGTGAGAGATCCTCGTCGGAGAGCAGGACTAGAGTAAATGAGTGCAAACCGAAATCACCAAGCACCTGAGTCCTGCCTGTTCTACACGGAGATGCGACTGACTGATTGGTTGGCCTGTTGGTTGCCGTGCTCGCTGCAATACATAAAAGTACGGAGTAAGTTAACTAGTTAATGTTAAGCGGGTAACTTTTACTAATCGGCGCCTGCCGTAAACTTTTCGGTTTGCGTCCAATTGCTACGAAGTAACTACTTACTTAGCCTTACGTCACAATTCAAGCACCCCGACTTTGTGAAAATCCGCCCGTCCCGTTTTGAGGCCGGCAGTTCTCTTCTCGTCTCCGGCCGGAAACCCACCAGTGAGTGAGTACTCTCTACAAGTCGACATGAGATCCCGCCGGCTGTATAACCACCACCACCACTAAAGAAGCCACCATCAACGCGAACGCTATCAATGACACCAGAACAATCGTCATCCTCGCTGCGGGGAATTTACCCTTGATCACCCATTGTTGACTTTGGAAATATCTCTGGTACCCCATGAGCAACACCAGGATGGAGATCCCGAGGAATGTCGCACCCAGCGGTTTTCCAAGGTGCCGCGCTGTGCGCATAGATGGATTCTCCGGTCCGTCGGACAACGAGACATTGAGTCGGAACAGCTGCGTGATGGCAATGCCGATGGAAGCAAATGCCAGCGACGTTCTAAGCCAGGCCAGGAAGGTTCGTTCTGTCACCTCGAGGGTCAGTCAATCCGTCTGGACGAGCCAGTCGCGCCGATTTGGTGAGCACCTACCGAGCGCGAGGTGGTCTCTGGCAACGCTGCCCTTGTTCTCCAGCTCGATGGACCACAAGCCGTTCCAATACTCGTGCCACCAATGTATTCCGCCTTTGCTCCCATCTTCTGTCCGCCCGGCACCTCCGCGCGCCCTTGGCAATTGCGCTGCCGTGTCCAATCGATCTGCGCTGGGAAATGGGTGCGGTTGGGCAGTGCTTCGGTAGTTCCTCACGTCCGTCCCGTTTATGATGCTTGTCGTCTCGTCTGTACTTTCGTCTGCGTACCCCCTTGGCGAGGCGTTCTGGCCGAGTGCAGACAACCGCCCCATCGTGCCTGCGCGCGCTCTTGCAGTCTTCGTAGCACAGGTCAGCGATCGAACGGATAATGGGCAAGCAAGTCTTCGGTACGTGTGGTAGCGCTACTTGCAGATAGAGCGCAAACTCAAGTTAAGCATGGACTTGTGCGAGGGATCCATGGTTCAAAAGGACAGGGCAATGCTTAATCTTCATACCTCGAGGATCTCTTCGATTCTCTCCTGAGTAGACTGACGCTGGGGAAGCGTGGCGGAACTCGGCGATCGTTGCACGTTGGACTGCGACGATGCCGTGGGCAGGATGGACTCTGGTGCATTGGAAGCGGGTGCTGCATTATCGGCCATATTGTACGGTTCGATTTTCAAACTTCACGCTGTTTTCTTGGGCCGGACTCAATCACGCCATTCTTCGTGCAGATCAGATGCCTGCAGGGATGTCGACTGCAGCTCGGGGTCAAGGCCGGCAGCAACAGATAAGCAGTAGTAAGTAGTTGAGGTGTCAGTGTTGTTAGCTCTCAATATTATTATTGACGCTGCCTCTTTCGCGACGATACACTCGGTTAGCGCGGGTGAGCGCGTAAAGTCTACTCCGTACCGTGCCTTCGTCATCTTGCATGTGGGGAATCGGGAATACAACAAACATGTCGTCGTGAGTTGGACATTTCACTCAACTTTGGGTTTATCAAACAAAAATGCAGAAAACATCCCCTCTTCGTAGATCCGTCGTCGAGAGATATTCGTGGGGAGAGTATAAGTTTATCTGCCGGTTCTCAGTCATTCCACGCACGCACGGCACTCTTGACAGTCAAGCTTAGACTTGAGCGCGCCCTGCAATCTTCTCTACATGCCATCTTGAAGCGTCTAGGTGGGAGGCTTGCTCGAACGGAACAACCTTGGACCAATACAAAAATACAACACACTAGGATTGCTTGTTCTCTGTGTCAGGGTGACTGGATGCGACGAACCACATGGAAAGATGCATCAGGTATCGATTTTTCAGCCAGTATGATACTAGTCCACCTTATACGATAACCAGGAAAACAGTAATCCGTAGACCGTGCCAAATAGTCTAACCGTCAGTTACATCGTTATATTGGCAGGTACTATACGGAGTACGGGCATAGAACATATTCAATGAGTTTCAAATGAATCACAGGCATACGACTCATGTATCTGTCTGGAGCACATGCTTTACCAACAAGATTCGATAGTCTTGCCTTATCTCTGAACGAGACCTGCAACACGTAAGGCCCAATGCCGAAAGTCTCTCCTCCAAGCTGGATCCCCTGCTTCCAGGCTGCTTGTCAAGCAGGTACATGAATCCTGGAAATCACTCGAGACCCCATGTTTCAACAAAAAGACTGTTGCTGCACACGTCAAGCCAATGCTCGCTGTCTCGGTGATCCAACCATGTACTTTTACTTACACGACTTCGGAATGCCATACGAATGCAGCGTACTTGCGGGTTATCAAGGTCTTGCCGATCCGCCCGAGATATATTTCATTCCAGGGTGCCGGCTCGAGTGTTTGATACTTGAGACAGGTACGGATAAAGTCGAAGAACGCTTCAGATATGCGTTCGAGACTGGGAAACGTCATTAATGAACGTGGCTGTTTTGAGTTCAAGCCAATCAATACTCGAGCACTCAGATAGTCGCATAGCCAGCTGTGTCATACGTTGTATTTACACGTCAATGAACCTTATCAGCAACTTGACTCAAATCACCCACCCACGCGAAATCATCGATGCTCGGTTTCAGATCCAATGTCTTGGACTCTAAAAACTTACGCAAAGCAGAACTCATCATGACATTAGCATCTTACCGACCTTGAACAATTGCTCGGCTCAGAGAGAAGAGTGTGAGTCCATTACCAGCGAGGATGGGCTGGGGGGACACTCATGAAAAGGATCGAGGTTTGACCTACTTGACTGCAGCTGTGAACAGCCCCGTAACTACACTTGGAGATGGCTGGAAGAGTTATACGAAGTAGGTCTTTCCGCTCACGGTTCCGGTACGACCTGTCAATCCATCTTCTGACGTCCGAGACAGGAGGCATCGGTACCCGGGAGAAACACCAACGTGGCAGCACAAAGTTCGGCGATTTGACATCATGATAGTGCAAGACTGATGGACAAAAAGGAAGCACTCGTACACACACAAGTCTAATCTCTTGCCATGCCTCTTGCCAACCAACCCACCTGCCCTTCCTCGGACCGCGGATCGCTGCGACACTATCGCCCCCGGCGCGTCTAAGCCTATGACATCTAAGCCCACGACGCGTCTGAGCCTTTGACCTCTTTTGTTGGTGGCGTCCGAGTCTGCAACTACGATCTATCATCCGCTGGGCCCCTTTCCCTGCGTTTCGCAGTTGCTGGTGCTAAAACCCGTACCTATCTCCTGCTCGACAGCTGCCGCATTCGCCCTCAAGTTCCAAGGGTGTCCAGTTTGGGTTTCGCGAAATCCGTGGACTGCGACAGCAGTGTGGGCGTAGTTTTTCCACGCGCCGCGCTGCAGTCGAGAACGTAGCCGATGTATGGCCCGTCACCAATTGTGGAAGCGGGCTGGGACTACATCGATCGATGTCGTGAAGTGAAACAGGGCCTCAGGGCTAGAATCATGTCTGGGCCTTGAGCAGAGTATCGCTGAAGGCCATTCTGGGTGCCGCTCGTGCCGCCGGGACTGTGCAACACCACGCGAGGGCTGGAGAAGAAAAAGGAAGGATCCGCGGATGTAGGTGATGGATGAGCATTTTGCATATACGTTGCTGCTACCGTTTGTTGTGTGGTCTCGGCGCTCTAGGACGCCTCGTCGACGAAGATGCTGTCGAGGGTTACACCCTTGGTTGACCACTGTGACCAGGCGGTGATGTATGCAAGAGGTTCGTCGA
Source organism: Arthrinium puccinioides (assembly GCA_022414665.1). Lineage (NCBI taxonomy): Eukaryota > Fungi > Ascomycota > Sordariomycetes > Amphisphaeriales > Apiosporaceae > Arthrinium > Arthrinium puccinioides. The sequence goes on along the minus strand of JAIUNF010000003.1, from coordinate 4,163,058 downwards.
TGGGTCTGTTCTACCTCTATCGGATTTCCTGCCAGTCCGTTGCTTGAAGATGTGAGAAATGGGATTATGAGATCCCGCCGTCCCACGAACGTGACGCCCTCTGAGATCATGTGTCAGACATATCATCCGCTGCAAGAAAACATGCAGGCACTCGGTCGATGTGAACGTGTCGTATCGTTCAGCTTGGGAGATGAAACTCATGCAGCGAGACTCTGTTGCTTGCCTACACGCGAACCCGTACGGCCGGAACTGCATGTGATTCGACAAAGACCACCAGAAAGTTCATGCGGCAACCAATCATACATCCGTTCTCACCGGGTTCAATACCGGACGAGTCGACGACGGTAGTGCAATCACACGTTGGCTGTTTCTTGTAGGATGGGGGACTGACCAGGCCATGCTTTATTACCGGCTGAGCTTGCCCCAGAGATTGCGAGGCAAGGTGGCTGAGTTAGTCGACAGACAATCTCAACCGGTGTTGAGGGTTTTATTGCCTCTAGGCCATACCCCGTCCCATGCCCATGGGCCATGCTGTTATGCTGTTGGTTCCAACCTACTTATACCCTAGACCAAAGAGGGAACCGGCTGCACACCGGCCTCGAAGAGGTTTCCCTGGGGGATACCGACAGTCCGGGACAAGCAAACACGCAACCCCCCCCCCTCACTTGAGCCTGAAGCGGGAGTGACGAGACCGCGAGCCATCCATCGGTCCGAGGTGGGAGGGCTCTGCATGTTTGCCTTTGCTTCTCCACGATTGTCCATGTGTTTCCTGGTGACATGGATCGGGGCAGTGGATAGGTTTAGCCCGTGGCAAGCAAGTGGTGAGTGGGCAGGAGCATTACGAAGTACTCATTGCGACGGATATAGCCAGCCACTCGGCGAGTTCCTACGATCCCCCAACTCGGCCGGGCAGAGAGAGGCTGCTGCTGCTGCTACACTGCTACACTGCAGATGTTTGAAACTGTTCATGCACACAACCCTGGCCTGGGCTTTTTCGCCAGCAGGCATCGCCTTTGGAGGAGCAAGTGTGTATGCCACGGAGAAACAGGGCTCTCATGCATGTGGCTGCTGCAGGTGGTGCGGTGGTGCAGGTGGTCCATCCCATGCATCTGGATTCGGCATGTTCGCCGGGGAGGCAGACCGACCACGTCGTTGGAAGTCTAGAGGAGGAAGGAACGTCTTCGCTCGGACATGCGGGGTAAAGGCCGAGTGCTACGACGTAAGTTGGCAGCGCAATTCCCAAAGGAGGAGGCTGCTTGTTAGAGGTTGTTGTAGTTGACTACTGCAGTAACCCGTATCGTTAGGTGACGTTGGTTGGTTATACTAACTAACTACCTCGTGAGCTAGGTACTATGTACTGACTAACGTTAGGTAACTAAAACAAAACCGAGTTAGCAGCTGCAACTCCTTATTCGATGCCATTGGCTTCGGCGCCGAGCTCGCGGTCCAATGCTCGTCTGAAACAGTAGCTGCATAACTATCTCGAACTTACTCGCCGCAGGTGTGTGAGGTGACAGCGACAGCCAGACCTGGCCATTCCCCGGCGCAGAGACTTGTCCAAGACCTCGCTCGACTGCTGGATGAGTATGAGTACCGATACTTACTGCGTGACTTTGCAGTATCTGCACGCAATGCAGAAGAGGCTAACGCGAACATTGCCTGAGCCTAACAACGGACGTGCAAAAGACGTCACGTCACGGATACCGTAGTTGGTGAACTTGCTGTTGTCAAGATCGACAGCGTTGGAATGAGCAGACCGACTAACGTTAGCGTATAGCGAGTGATGCTGGATATAGTATCCGTAGTTCTTAACCAAGATAAAACTGGCCAACGACACGGCATTCTCATGGCGATCCCATCCATCATGCGCGCATATCCAAAGACGAGATGAAGATCGGCCTCCGCGTTCCGCTATCGGGTGGCAGGTTCCCTTCATGTGCAGGAACGCAGGCACACCCACGCAGCGCCATGTCCACAGTGGCAGCTTAGCAGCAGATCAGTCCGTCCCGATTCAACCGGGCAGTCCCTTGCATTTCAATGCCAGATACGCACTACGCACTACGTACTGTATGTAGTACTACGTAACACTCCGTAACTAACCCAAGTTAGGCAACTAGTCGAGTTGCATCTGCCATCTGCCATCTGCCATGCGCCTTGTGCGTAGGGTTTCCATTGATATCTAGCCTTGGCCTATCCGTACTTGGTGGTCACAAGCACAGTAGTCACATACATACTCAGGAACTAGTCACTAGGTATTACTTAGTAACTACCTCCGTTCCCGGCTGGACTCGACTTGTCACCGACCCGAGCGAGCGAGTAACTTATTCTCGCAGAGCTGTATGGACTGTGGGAACTGCATGGTCGACGTTAGTACGTAAGTTAGTAAACTACTGTTACTCGAACCTTGGGCTTGGGTATCCGTACTTGACTGCTATCTCTCACTACTGTGTACCCAGCCGTCCTCGATGGCACGATGGAATCCTAGGCAAGTAGCCCCCCCCCCCTTCCTCCCCACCTCGCCTCGCCTCGACAGCGCGCTGCCTGCACACACCGCACACCGCATAGAGCACACCGCGTCGAGACTGCTGGGAGGTGGGACGGTCAAGTGTAGGGACGGTACCATCCGTGAGAAACCCCCCCCTTCCCCCCCGTAGATATCGCAAGTCCAGACTCAAGCATGTGCAGATTCTGCAAAGTCCACGTGTTCCTGAGCCCATCTGTCTCCCATCCCGTCGCAATTGATAGGTGGCAAACAAGGCCGCCCTTGTCTGTACGGAGATCGCTAAGCTTAGAGCCCGTACCGTCCCGTCCAACGGCAATAGAAGCAATGTACGTGGGGCAGAAGAACGTTTCGAAATGCGACCATAGTCGGCTCATCCATGGCTGCGATGGGCAGCATCATCACACGGTCCGTCGTGAGGCCTTATCCTTATCCCATCCTCGGTACCGGCAGCCCGCTAGAGATCAAATTTCCAGTAACATTCGACCTGCAGTTTGGGTGGAGGCCTTCGAGATTGGGGGCAGGCTTCTAGAAGGTTTCATAACGTCGACCACTGGGAACCTCCCCGGCCGGTGGGTTTCCGGCCAGTCTCGTCGGGGGGGAGGGGAGGGGCAGGCAGGTATTGTGTACTGTGTACGAAGTACTGCAGTAACTAGGTCCCCTACGGCTACGGCGCTGCTGGCCCAGGTCTTCTGCTGTCTCGATACCCAGTCGACGACAGGCACCGACCCCGGCGAAAGAAGAAACCCATGTCACGCCAACCCATGCAAGGCATATGCGGTGCCTCGGGTATCTACACTCTTGGCAGACCTCAGAGCGAGGTCGACACACCGGAACAGCCTCGACCCTGTGGCCGGCGGTTTGAGACGGTCATATCAGTCCCCCGCCGTCGTGTCCCCATAACAAAACCGCAAAGACGACAGCAATGTATCCATATTCTGGTTGCCGACAGCAAGGTACTAAGTTACGTAGGTTTTGGGTGCGCGTGGACGCGAGGCACCCGTGTGGCGTCTTGTCTTTCAGGTTGCACCACTGGATTGGGGGCGGAGAGCTTTGCCGTCTGCTTGCTAGCTACGAAGTAGGTAGGTAGTTACGGATAGTCAACTTACACAGTCACTACTACTACCTACCTACGAAGTACTGTCTAGGTATGTACGGAGAGGTCGCAAGACGTCAAGCCAGGGTTGCAGTGTGCAACCATCGCCACTCTCCAGCCGTCTGTCTCATTGCTGCCACGGAGTAACTCGTAGCACGGCTGGGTTCACACGAAGGTAACCATCCAGGTGCGAAGTCTGGGTTCCTCCGGCCGCGAGCGATAGGCCCGACTCACTACCGGACCCTTGCTGTAGCAATTGGAGGTACGGCAGGAGATGGTCGACCGGTGTTGCCGATGATTGGTCATGAATCTGCCGGAAAGATCTTCCAGAAGACTACTAACGTGCCATAGAAGAATTGCGGATAGTACTACGTACTTGCTACTGAGCCTCGCTGGTGGGGTGGGAGGCTGCCAGGCCACCAAACCGTGTACCGTGTACTCCGTACACAGTACTAGTTAGTAGTTCCGGTGTCCAGCAGTCTCTTGGAGTCTTGTCTCGTTCTGGGAGAGGTGCCCGGGGGGCCGGTTATTGCCAAGCAATATTGGTAAGGATATCCTTTCACCGTTTTGTTAATCTGGGGTCATTGTACGGAGTACACTAAGGTTAGTTGGCTAGTTAGTTACTGCGGTAGAGCTGCAGCAACAAGAGAGTTTGCGGGTAGATATCTGTTGACAAGCTGCTCAAGTGGGTGCGGTGTGCACACTATTGTGTACACAGTAGGTTAGTTGCCGAGTAGTTGCCCAAGGCATAGCTTACCGTTGACTGGGTACCTGGTTGGTCATGCTACGTTGCGTGATGGACAATGAAAAGGTGAGACGAACAGACGAGTTCGCGTGCGGGATGTCGGTCGACTACCGTAACCACCAGCAAGCCCCGGACGGATTGCTATGCGTTCGCTTCCCGGGGCGTCGGCTCTCGACCGCCTCGCTTGAGCGGCCGCGGAATTGACTATTGGAAATAGTACGGATGGCAATCTACTGTCTACGATGGGCCGCAGGATTCCACACAAAGGAACGCTCGACTCTGACCACCACCAGCCCGGCCGTTTTCGGGGTCCAACAGAATACCACAGTATTCTCTCTGACGGACGACCTTGCCCAGCGAACAGTGGACGGACGCCCAGCCTGCCACTCACGAAGCTATTTGCCAGGCTAATGAGCAACCAGACCCGACCCTGGCGAGTATTTGACTGGAACTGAGCAGCGGCACCCTCTCCGGCTCTCCCCGTTGAATAGAACCACACTGCTAAGAAGTGGATTGTGGTGCTCGCTTGTACGCTCCCACGGGCCAGGGATGATCGGTGTCAAGTCATTACCACACGGGATCCATACGCTCATTATGCGGAACGGAATCCAGATAGACTTGAGATCAGGTCGCATACCACACGTGCATGACAACGTGCGCCGAACACCTCAGCAGCGAACATCCCGGTAACTCCCCACACAGAAGAGTGGCTGTACGGAGTCCTGTGAGTTTTGCTTCACAGAGCTGACCCATCAGGGACGGCGCCCCCCCCGGGAAGACTGATTCCGCCTCATGTGTTTAATGTACTCCGTACTGTACCTGCATACACATTACACAGTAAAAAACATAACACGACGGATGGTCTGACGATCTGACGGGCTCGCCCTGGTGGGAAGGGAAGTACCGCGTAGTTACGTAGTTAGTTGTTGCTGTGTCCGTAGTTAGCAGGGCCAAGGCTCGCCGCCTTCTCGTCCCAAGCCCATCAACTAACTAGCCAACGCTGATCAGTGATCCCCTCGTCCGTCCATTGCAGCAGCGCCCGGAGCAGGCAGCACACGGGACGGACTAATGCAGCGTCCCTTGCAGCCAGAAAAGGCAAGGAAACTCTAACAGCGTTGGCGTGCTGACTACTGTGGTACATAAGATGAAGGAAGAAATAAACAATTAAAGAAAAGTCTGCCCCGTCTGTAGCCAGCAATCATCATTCGCCGATTGTGTCAACGGTCGTAGTAGTTTATCGGGCAGGCATTGCTTGGATTGCGAGCTAGTCGAGTTGACTAGGTGAGAAACAGAAAAGCGAAAAGACCGTTGCAACCAATACTATAAGCGAGGGAGACTGGACCAAATCCCAAGAGACAGGGCAAGGATAAGCCAAGGAAGGATAAGCCAAGGGGGGCCCTCAGGGATCCGAAAAACAATAATGCATTGATTGCACAGCACTAGCATCGGAGCACCTGTGCATACGAAACATGCGGATAACTTGGCGAAACGAAAGAGGCCGTCTCGCGGGCTTGTCTGTGTGATCGCGATTGCGACTGCCTTTGTTATGCCGGTTCGATGTCTAAGTTACTATGTACATATCTATCGGATACAGCTTATGCCCTAACTAGTTCGCCGTGGACAAAAACTCTGTTGCAGCGGGGCCGCGCCTATACAATGTGCACAAGGGGGGGCTAAGGTATAGGATAGGACAGGGCGTAGTTACGGATGTTATGTTTTCTGTCTGTTTGTTAGTCGAGCGGATCGTGTTGCTACTACGGTGGTCGTGCTCTACTGCGACGACGGCGACGATGATGAAAACTCGACCTGTATTACAGATGATTGGCTTGAAAGAAGAAGAAGAAGAAGAACTAGATGATTACGACGAGTACCTGCGCTAACCGGCTGGACAACGTATCCGTATCCGTAACTACACGCTCAAACAAACTCACCACGTCCATCTATCGGGGAGTGGGTGTATGCACCGTCACGGCCCGAGACGATCGTGGCACGCAAGGTACGGAGTAGTTAGTTGAGAGGATGACGAATCGGCTGTCGGGTACTGGGAATTGCTTTTCCTGTCAAGATGGAGGAAGTGCTGCATGTCTTGTGTGTAGACTTTCGAGCAGACTATTAGTTAGGTAGTACGGAGTAGCAGTATCCGTATTCCCCCCCCCTGTACTTCGTACTTCGAGCAGAAACCTCGACTAACATCATCGTGTCCGGCTTGTTAAGCTTTGCCCTCGCCGATAGAGTTAAGTCATGCGTCTCGTGATGCAGATTTTGGCGGACGTACGCCTACGTAGGGAAGTAAGCTACGGAGTAAGTACTCAGCTTGGTTGCTTCTTCGTCTGCCTGCCACCGAAACAGACTCAGAGGGGGGGAAACTCGGAATGCCGGGCTCAAGCGCGACATGATTGGCTCGATGCATCAACTGCCCGGATCCTGACTGTCCTCATCGGCAGTTCGAGTGTGTCGAGGCCTCCTGTCAACTACCGGTACGTCCTAACTAACTAGTCTCGTTGGGCTTGTCACCAAAGACCTGTCCGTGGTGGTCCACTCGAAACCTCACATTCGCCACAGCCATCCGAAGAGGGAGCTTCCAATTTCTAATTTGAAAACAAGGCGTCTAGTAGCCTACTTTCTTCCGCGTCACGGCTGAATCCAGCGACGTGACAGGCCGGAACGAGACACGCTCACTACCGAGTGTGGAAGCGTGCGCACACAGCCGCCGCCGTTCCGGGGGTGTGGAGGAGATTCCTGAAAGTGCTTGCATACAACAAATACATACACGCACATGCAGCCTACCGACTACGAAGGAACTAACCAACTAACTCGCCAACTACGGAAGTAGTAGTCGCTGTGTACGGATACGGCATGGGAATCCACCCTATCATGGCTGTCGGCTAGAGTGACGGATGACATGCGCGCTCCCTCCTCCCAACCCTCAGACTCTGTCAGCGATGGTGCGAGTTATTTATTCCCTTCCAGGGTTGCAACCCGCACCGTATCGCTCTACTTTGCACTTTGCGTGCTTCCGAGAGAGACTTAATGTTATACTTAGCACTCACCTGCATTGACGATGATGAGCGCATGATCCGAAGCTGCTCCCGTGCCTTGCCCCGAGGGTTCCATCCCTTCCGAGAGATGTCATCTCGCACAGGCGCCATGAGATCATCATTCGGAGGCCATCTTCGGACGCACACTGGAGGGTCTGGAAATGACGTCCCTCGCAGCAGTCGGGACGGACGAATGCCATTAGCTGAGGTCTCATCCAATGGCAGTACATGTCACGCTGCACATATCTCGACTGGAACGAACGTACGGATAAAAACCGCCCTCAGCCAGTGGCATAACTAGTCATTGGGGGAAACTAAAGTGGTTGTGCTGTGCTGAAACGGAGCTTCGCGGTACCTGCATCGCGCTACTACGCACGTAGGTGGAAGCGTGCACAAAGATCAGCCAGTCGCCCTCTCTCTCCGCGGCCTATCATGGTTTAATGCCGCCACCCCAGAGGCCTCGTACCTTTGGACGCAGAGACAGGGGTGGCCCGCCCATCACCACGACGCATCAACTGGGCACCCTTAGCATGGCCATTATGATAGGCGGAGCACCTGCCAGGAGCGGTATGGCTCATGGTGGGGATAACTTTTGTTAGAACCTGACTGCAGCAGCACAGCACTACTATGTACTGTGTGTAAGGGTGCACAAAGACTTGCGTGTGGGTTGTGTACATGCACGTCGCGTCGTAATGGTCCACAGCAGCAGCAGCTCTAGTCGCTAGCAATCTTCCCACTCGTCGGTGGGTGATAGGCAGTTAGTTAGCTCGGTAGGGGTCGTCGGTACGTACTTCGTACTACTGTGTACGGAGTACTGCACAGAGTACTTGGTACTCGGCCATCTTCCCACACAACGAGGCGGGGGCCGTAACTTACTTGGTCCCGATGTACAAAGTACTGCGCGCCCGCCAGGAATAGCACTGCCTTCCTAGTGGCCTACCACAGAACTGTGGTAGCGTTCTCTTTCACCCGCTCGCCTTCGGCTCCACCTACAAAGTCGCTCTACCTAGTCAAGGCCCCCTGGCAGGTTAGACTGTCACTGGTTCCCAACTTGCAAGTGAGACACAGACGTGTGGGTGCTCTCTAGGGTGCCTGGGGTGCCTGGGGGGATGCTTCGCTGGGTCATGCCATCCAGAAAGAAGCCTGTGCCTATCAACGGTTTTAATGGCGGCGTGTTGATCTATGGCTCTGCCCTCTCTCTGCTATTACTACATTATCTCTTAGGGTCTCCCTTCAACCACGCTCTTTCTAGTCCCAACTCGTGATCGGCAGACAGATCACCGACCAGACTCGTTCATTCATAACCTACCGGTCCCTGTCTCTTCTTGTGACCCCCCAAATCCAATCCCTTTGGAACCATTCGAACAGCTATTCGGATATCCTCATCACCTTCCTTTGGTATATATACCAGTTGCTTCTCTTGCCCCTCGAGAAAACCAACCACACGAAGACTACACAAACTACTACCACGTTATATGTATAACACAACACCTCGAGTCACAACCAATCTAGACAGCCTTGAAGTTTCTTCCAAGACTGCCGTCCATTCTTTGCGATTTGGAACCGAGACCACCCTCTTTAGGCCAACTGCCCGATCGAACTGTATTCTATACACGACCATACTTAATCACTAAAGAAGGAAACAACAACACACGGTCTGTGTGTACGACTGGACCATAACCACTTCTGGACATTCCCGAGGGAAAAGAGAAAGAAGAAGAACAAAAAAAACCAGGTTGGTTCTCGACAGTCTCGACCAGACCGACAGGGCATTCGAGCTGACAAGACTGTTTCAACAGCAATGGATCCAAACATGATGATGTCCTCGCAGGCCATGGGCGCCATTCCCTTCTACTACTACAGCAGCCCAGACGTCAACGCTGAGAACGCACAGCACGGCCACTACAGCCAGCAGCAGCACCAGCACCACCCTGGATACCAGCAGATGCCCATGTACCCCATGGTCCCGACACTGCCGTCAACTCCCATGTACTCGAGGCCCAACTCGGCGTGCTCGCTGCCGCAACCACCTGCGCCGACGTCGGGGTTCCGGACTGTTGGCTCCAACATCACGCCCATGACCTCTCCCCGGGCCATGTACCAGAAGCCGGCCATGTTCATCCAGAGCCACGCAACAAAGCTTATGCTGGAGGACGCGTGCGAGTCGGACGGATTCTACTACCCGTCCACGCCCCCGCTCTCCTCGGCGGGCAGCAACATGGGCAGCCCTGGAGGCGGCGACATGCTGGCAACGCCACTGAACCCCATGTTCTCTGGCCTGGACGGATGCGAGAACTTGAAGCTGGACGTCGAATTGCTCCCCGAGGCCATTGAGGGTCTAGACTGGGCCAACTGCGGGTCCCCACCTCTTACACCTGGTAAGTCGTATTTTATTTGATTGCCCAATGACGTTTCATTGTTTGTGGAAAGATACGAGGCCGGACGGACATTTGGGTGTGTGTGTGTATGCGTGTGTATGTTGGACTTTCCCATGGTAGTTTGGGTCGGCTCGGAACCCCCCTGCCCGCGAGCTGGGGGGGTAGGAAAATCCCCTGCAATTCATTGGCGGGGCAGCTTGCAGCAGCAGCAACAGCTTGTAGCGTTGGGAAATTGGTTCTATGGAACAGCGAGCTAACGCGGGACTTTTTCAGTCTACCTCCAATCCCTAGCTCCCAACACCAGCAGCAGCGGCAGCAGGAACGTCTCGCTTAGCACCAACATCAGCGACATTGTTTCCACCACGTCCTGCCCTTCCCTGTCACCATCGCCTGCACCCTACGCACAGTCCGACGCTTCGGATCAGGACGTCGATTTCAGCATTGACCCTCGGAATCTTACCGTCGGCGGTGTAACTCTGGCACCCGAGTTTTCTCCCGTACCTGCAGGCACACTCGACACATTCAGGGGGCTCGAGGTCAAATCCGACGAGTCGGTACCCAGTCACAATAATAATACCTTTGAGTTTGACACGGAAATTCACCACAGCCTGCCCTGCTTTGACGACCTTTCCGACCTGGAGTCCGAGGACGACTTTGTTAACGGCCTCGTCAATCTTGGAGAGCAGTTCTCCTCACCCTCACCCGCACACGACGTGAAGCGGTCGCGTTCTGCCACCTGCTCCACCACGCTGTCACTGGGCGACGATTCCTTCCTGAGTGAGACGACCAGCATCTGCTCCTCGCCAGAACACACCCACGCCGACAAGAGGCAGAAGACGTCCAGAAAGGACTTGCGCAGGTCAGAGCCCAGCATGAACGAGGCATCAGGTTCCAGTGAGGAGGCTCAGGATCAGCCCGGCCAGCAGCAGTCTTCGCATGCCGCCGATGTAAGCACCACCTTCACCTATGATGCAAGCGAGTCCAGAAGCAAGGACAATTCCGCCGCCTCCAGCCCCGAGCCTTCGGGCTCTACCCCAGCCGCAACTGCCAACCGCCGCGGTCGTAAGCAATCGTTGACTGAGGACCCCTCAAAGACATTTGTCTGCGAGCTGTGCAAGCGTCGTTTCCGCCGCCAGGAGCACCTCAAGCGCCACTACCGCTCCCTCCACACTCATGACAAGCCCTTTGAGTGCCACGAGTGTGGCAAGAGGTTCTCGAGAAGCGACAACCTGGCCCAGCACTCGCGCACTCACGGCGCCGGGGCCATTGTCATGAATCTCATCGACGACGAGAGCGGCCTGGACATGATGTCTCACACTGATACGGACTACTCCAATTTCGGCAAGGTCTTGTTCCAGGTCGCTGCCGACATCTCGGGTAGCGCGAGTGAGCTCTCTTCGGATGACTCGCCCAACGACAGCCTTGGTCTCGACAAGAAGAAACGCAAGCGCTCAGAGTGAGAGCCTCGTGTGGACCAGCTGGGCTGTACATGACACGCATCTCGAAATGCTAAGAATCTGGGATCTCTGGCACACGCCCCTCACGATATTTTTACGACTTCTTCCATCCCGACCTACCCCGCTACCTCTTACGCGGATCGGTCTTAGGGTCACCGTGGCTACCGACCATTGCCACGGGAGGGTGGGGAGGGCGGCTTGGGCATTCTAACCTATAGAGGGATTTACAAAAAAAAAAGTTGCATCTGATTTGGACCACGCCGATATCGCCTTCTTGTATCAAGGTTTCACGCACACATACAGACAATTGCACACAATACTCATGGCGATCCTGTCGTATCGACACTGACAGAGGCGGGCCAGGATGTTAAAAGGGACACACGGCGCACAATGGAGACATGGATGATACACACTCTTGCGACGCAGCTACGCCGACGCGAGGATGGCACTGCTTGGTTGACACACACTGGGGGGAGGGGAGTTTGGCACCTTTCCGTTCTTTACGCTCGTTGTAATCGCTACAGCAGGGACGGGGCCGGACAGCCGTACTTGCTGTATACAGGTCATTTTTTCAGTGGAGAAAGAGGGATCGCAAGGCCGTCTTCTGCCTTTCTCGGCTCTCCCGCATATCCTTTACCGCGGTTGCTAGTTCTAGGCCAGTGTGCTGGTCACCAGATAGCTCTCGGCGACCCTGTACAGATAGGAAAATACATTATCTGCCAGCTGCCACAAATTTGGAACCATCTCGGGACATGTGACGCAGGTGACCTCTCATGCATGCATCAAGCCTGCATACACGAAGCTCATCTCGACTCATTCAGAACAGCTGGGCAGGAATCAGGATGACGGCACTCGGCCCAAAAAGTGAAGAAGCTACATTAGCTGTCGAGTAAGTCATCATGTGGGCAACCTTAGCTGCTATTTGATGCAACACGGTTAGTCTCACGATATGCCTCACGTTGTGACTATACGGGCATTCGGGTTTCAAGCGGTGGTGACTCGATGCAAGATCTGATTGGATATACCACGACTCGGCAGGCAGGCATATATCCAAGTAAGCTCGTGTCTGACTGCATGGACGACGTAGAACCAACCAACCCCCTGCATCCTGCCAAATAACATGACGCGTATCCGGCTGGTTGTGTCATTGTATTCGAAAGATACAATGCATCGTCCTGATTTCCGTGTGCTGGTTATACGATTACGCGCGTTCCGCGCTTTTAGTACGGATCGCTACGTCCCGGGTACATTCCGGCCGGCATGGAAGGGACGTGAGGTGGTTTATGCGCGCATGCTTGTATTCTGTAACTAGTTAGTTGATTATGTCAAACTTGGGGTGGCAGGTTGCAGCTTTGGCTGTCACGAATTAGATGGTGGTAATACGTAGTTAGTCAGATGCCTAACTTAACTCGTATCTAGTTTCTAATCTGAAAATACGGATAGACCCCTTAGTCATAACGTTAGTTACTTGTACCGACTGAATTAATTGGATTCTCCACACGTGCGTGATATTTGACAGGTGGGTGCTTCGTTATTACCATCACGGCAACAGGCGAGCGAGTGCGGAAAGCGTGCATGATTAATCAACATCAGACGAACCCCCGTGCGTCATCCTCCACGTACAAAACAACAACACGCTTTTGTCGTGTACGAGACTGGTCGGTGTGGATATCCATATGTTGGGAAAAGAAGGCACATGGTTGATATCCACGCACGCACGGCAACATCGTCACTATATTTGAAAGCTTCCCATGACTCGCACCTAGCGAGCGACTCTTACGAACTGGACGGTGGACGGTGGACGGTGGACCCCTGGGAAGTTGGAACCATCGAGAGCTTTTGCCGGAATCTGCTTTGACTCGACGAAATAAACCCCGCAGCATCCGTCTGGATATCCTGTTCTGTGCGCCAGGCTACACTAGCGAGTGATGGTGGTCGGCGAGCCTCTGAACGTCGTCGCCCTGGTGTCGGGCGGCAAGGACAGCTTCTTCTCCATCCTGCACTGCCTGGCTAACGGCCATCGCGTGGTAGCACTAGCGAATCTGCATCCGGCCCTACCAGCCCTGCCAGCGACATCACCGGCGCCGCTAGCAGCAGCTACTGACGCCAGCTGCGATGATGGCAGCAGTGCCCACGGCCTGACGTCCACGCCACCCGGCGCACCGCCGCCGCATCAGCAGCACGGCCAAGTCACACGCATAGGACCGAGCGGGAGCTCTGCGACCCAGTCCCTGGGACAGGGTAGCGGCGGCGGCGGCGAGGAGACCGACCTGAACAGCTTCATGTACCAGACCGTCGGCCACCAGGTGGTCCCTCTCTACGCTGATGCGACGGGCATTCCGTTATTCCGCCGGGCCATCACGGGCAGCGCCGTCGACCATAGCATCAGCTACCAGAATCCCGATCAGGAAACCACCACGCCGTCGGCTAGCGCCAGCAGGACCGCCAGCAAGGGCCCGGCGGCGAGCTCTAAGCTCGGTGCAGACGCGACGGTTGCTGACTCGGATATTAACAGCCTCGATCACACACAGGACGAGACCGAATCGCTGCTTCCTTTGTTGCGCGCCGTCATCCAGTCACACCCAGAGGTCAACGCGTTATGCACCGGCGCCATCCTGTCCACGTACCAAAGGACACGTGTGGAATCGGTCGCTCTGCGCCTTGGCTTGGTCCCGCTGGGCTATCTATGGCAGTACCCCGTTCTACCAATGCCCCTAGTCCTGAGCCCACCAGCCGGACCCTCCTCTGCAGGTGCGCCACACGACCCTGTTGCGTCGGGTCATGGAGAACGGCGGCAGCACGACGATGCGCAGCTCCTTCGCGACATGGCTGCCGTGGGGCTCGAGGCGCGTATCATCAAGGTCGCGAGTGCCGGGCTGGACGAGGACTTCCTGTGGGAGAACGTGGCCAGCGAGGCGGGCATCCAGCGTATCCAGCGCGCCCTGAGGAAGTTTGGTGGCGGCGGCCTCGGCTCTGGGCTCGGCGAGGGCGGCGAGTACGAGACCCTGGTCGTCGATGGTCCCGCCGCTCTGTTCAAGAAACGCATCGTAGTGCAGAATGAGGGGAGGAACATCGTGCGGGAGGGCGGTGGGAGCCTCTGGCTTAGCATCCACTACGCCGGCGTCGAGGTGAAGGGGATATGCTCGTGCCAGGGTAAAGAAGGATCACCAGATTCGAAGCAGCCTGGGGTTCGCATCCCGGATCTTCTCGACTCAAAGTTTGAGGCTGTCCTGGAGTCGCTACAAGCGAGCACTGCCGAGCATGACTTTTCCTGGGGGAGTGTAGCGGACGTTGTATCGGTGCCGCCACTACAGTTCCCTCGGGTAGTCACACAATCAGTGCTTAATCAACAACAATGGCGTCTCTTCGGAAACCCACAATACCCTACGATACAAGATCAGACGAGGCACTTGGTGGACGAAATCCGACAGAGACTGCGTGAAAGTTTGCTGCCAGCGAACGCCATCACTAATGTCATAATCATCCTCAGATACATGTCCGACTTCCCCGCCGTCAATGACCTTTACGGAGCGCTCTTCCGGGAAGCCAACCCACCAGCTCGGATCACCATTGCATGTGGAGAGTGCCTGCCCCCTGGTGCCGGCATTGCCGTCTACCTGACAGTCCACCCTAATCTCTCCTCGGCCGACAGACAGGCTCTACACGTCCAATCTAGGTCGTACTGGGCGCCAGCCAACATCGGACCCTATAGCCAGGCGGTTGGCTACCCCTTGAAGGGCACAATGCCGTCCGCACGGCAGGCCTGCCCCGGCAAAGACGACGATGACGCTGATGGGCAAACACAGTATCACCCTGAAGGTGGAGAAGCCGCCAGAGCTATTACAATAGCCGGCCAGATCCCTCTTCTCCCAGCCTCGATGGTGATGCCTACCGCAGAAACCCTGTCTGCCATAACGACGTTGCAAGTCACCCTGGCTCTCCAGCACCTCTGGCGCATCGGTGCCGAGATGCATGTGCAGTGGTGGACGAGCGCCGTGGCGTACTTTCCCCGTGCTGCTTCAGAAAAAAGAGACATGAGGCAACAATCCCGGCTCGCCGGTCTCGCATGGAATGCGGCGCACCTCTGGGCACCCTCCAAGCTCGAAGGCGAGGACGACAGAACCGGACCAGACTTATGGGACCGCAAGTACAACCCCATGTACATGTCCTTGGCTGGTGGTGGCAGCGGCAGTGACAACGCCGCCGCCGCCGCCAGGCTGCCAAACTGGGAGGTGCTGGCCGACTATGACGAGGACGACGATGCAGGGTCGCGACAGAGGTACGTCCCTTTCGTCTTCTCTGCCGAGGTCGAGGAGCTCCCTCGCGCTGCGGGCGTCGAGTGGCATGCGCACCTGGGCCTCGCCAAGCTGAGTGATGGGTCAGTTCGCGTTGCCAGGGCCAGGAAGGCTAGTCTGCCTGGCTTCGCCGGAGTCGGCCTCGAGGTCCACCACGTTGTGGTCCAGTCATCTGTGTCCGAGGTGTACGTCCATACTTCTGCTGCCGTCGCCTTTGGCGACGAGACTCTAGGGGCCTCAACGAGGACCCATTACGGTGATTTGTTACAGGTCATCATCGCCGAGGTTCTCGACTCGCTCAGGTCCATGCTTCTCCCCCCGATACGCAGATGGACGCAGAAACGCTCAAGCCGTATTTATCCTATGCTGTCCACAGCAAGTGCCCTTCGGCTTTGGAGTCTGCGGACGACATGAGCGGCGGGGCGATAGTCCCTTGTCATAGCCTCTGGGACGCAAAGGGACAACCTCTTGCGTCCGTGGTGCTCTTCCAAAATCTATACAGAGCAACGAGATAAAACTTGCATCATGAATAACAACGATGTTCTAAATTATCTGGATTATGATTTCTCTCTTGATAATGCCAAGGTGAGCCTCACATTACGGACGTGTTCATGTTATGCATTACCTGTTCGTTGCAAGCTGGGCTGCTCGAAGCCCAACCAAGGCGGCTTGGCTTGGCTTGTATGCCTTATTACCTCCTCTGTCTCATCGCCGGAGACAGCTGCCGCCACATTTCGCACCGTTGCTGCTGGTCCTGAGGCGTGACCTCCATCAACGTCTTCCCCGTCTCAAACTTGAGCCTGTTCTTGGACGACCCCCAATTCCCCCCACACAGGAGCCGCGGGATTCTTCAAGGCGTTCGGATCCAGGGTCCGGATAAAGGATATCCAGTAATCCATCACGATGGGGACAATGGGCGCGTTGTACGTATGGTAGCTCGCGGGCGCCCCGGGCACATTGTCGGGGCCGAAGACGGCGAACGACTCGAACAGGTGCGGCACGCCCACGCCAGACGCGACGTTGTCCGTGTCCAGGACGTTGTACCGGTATCCCCAGGCCCGCGACTCGTTGAACAAGCCAGCGTACATGTTCAAGACGTGCACGGCGGGGCAGATGAAGGTTGTCTCCCCGTACGCCATGGACGCCGACGGGAACCAGGCGTTGTGCTTGTCAAAGATCTTGGTGATGGGGTAGAGGGCGGTGATGTTGTAGACTTCGTCGTCTGTCAGGAAGCGGTAGTTGTTTTGTAAGAACACCTGGATCTCCTCTTGGGAGTCTGCGTTGGGTGCAAACACCGATCCTTCTGTTGTGGGCGTTAGCATAGCCAGAAACAAGGACCTCGTCGTCGTCGTCGTCGTCGTCGTCGTCGTCGTCGTCGTCGACAATGGGGCTTACCGTCTTGATCATTTCCAAAGATGACGGGCACGTCCACAAACTTGCCCTCCTCAAACATACGATACGGCAAATCCTCGAGTAGCGTCCCATCTATGCATGGCGTCCAGTAGAACAGAGGCAAGGGTGTGGAGGTCCTACCGGGGAAGGGAGACGGACTATTGGCGAGCTGTAGAGCGCCGACTTCTTTGCCCCGGAGACAACTCATATGGCTGGTCGCATCTAGACAACCCGTGTCGTTCAACAATCTGGTGTACTGCCACTCCAGCTCCGAGACAAAGGGCTGCGATGGCAAGAATATAGACTCTCCTATCGCGCCGTGAAACAGACCCTCATCTCGGCCGCCATTGGCTGTAAGATGAAGAGCCACGGATCCTGCTCCCGCGGAAGCACCGTGAATGGTTACACGGTCAGGATCACCGCCAAACTGTATTCCCGATCAGTGACGGAATTGACGACGCCCTTTGACACATCCTCACGTACCTGGGCAATGTGCGACTTGACCCATTGCATCATCATACGTTGATCCAGCAAGCCCGCGTTGAGAGCACCATCGGCTCGCACCTCTTCGGAAGCCAAGAAGCCCCATAGGCCAACCCGGTAGTTGAAATTGACCAGCACCAAGTTGTGTCCGGATCTGTCCACCACCGTAGACCCGTTCCAGTTCGCATTGGTGTTCTGGGTGTAGCCGCCCCCTTGGATGAACAGCCAGACCGGGAGCTTTGACTGCAGCGTGGCATTGGCCGGCGCCCACACGTTGACGAAAAGACAGTCCTCGTCTTGGTCTGCGTTTGGAAACGGCTGTGAGATGCCGAGGCATATCTTTCCGAACTGTATTTGAGCTGTCAACAAGACGGTCGTGAGAGGGGGGACCGGCATACCGACTGACAGTGTTCGCGGCCTGGTCTCCTGACTGCTGCTCGGGCTCGACAGGAGCACGCCACCGCTTCTCTCCTGTCGGCGGGGACGCAAAACGCATCCCCAAGTACTGACTGACGCCATTAGGCAGCCGCGTTCCTTGATACTGTGAGTATCCTAGATTGACTCGTGCGTCTATGGGATTTGATGGCGTCTGGCGGCAGGAATAGCTATCAGCACAGTCTCTCATCAGGAAACACTCCGAGGGCCAGGCTCTCCAAGCCGTCACCCCGAGACGAGATTAGAAGTGAGGGGGGACTCGTACGATAAGAGGAGTAGGAGATGGAGCCCCTACCTTCTGATCCTGCTGCCTGTCTTGTTCTGCGGCTTCGTCGTTCAGGACGTAGACCAAGACGGTGGGAATGACAATGGCAGCCACCACAACCGCCACCAAAATACCCAGTTGCCATAGCTTGATTCTGCTCCTAAGCCGGGCGAGTAGAGGTTGCGTGGGTACGGGCTTGACCATGTCTCCTTCTCCCTGCATTGCGCCCCCCCCGGGTTCGCCATCGACGCCGTCGCTCATGAGACTGACGGCTGAACTCCTCTGTGGCTCCCGATATCATGCTATACAAATAATGGTGCTTATTCGACGCTTAGTGATATGAGGGGTGGCGAGACTGGACGAGGATTTAAGTATAAGTCTTGTTGGGGAGATGCCGATCCTGAAAAACGTGGGCGTCACTGACGAGCAATTACCTGTCGCACAACGAACCGGGGAAGAGACGGAACGTAACACGCCCGGGTCGACTTCAGGCACAGACGAACTACCAGTGTATGAGGATGTCCAAGCCAGAAAGAAGCCGAAACTTTGACGAACATGGGCTGAATTTGTCGGATTAGCAGTGTTTCACAGACATCCGGTGTTGATCTGGATTTCGGTACCCACGTAATTTCGTTGACTAACCTAGATAGGGTACTAACATCCAACGTGAGTCCAGTAATACACAGTACTTGCAGGTTTATGGCGGGTCCGTGGGGGTAGGGGGGGGCATCCAAGTAAGTTCCTGAGTACAAAGTTCGGAGTAACTAAGTTACTTCATAGTCAGTTGGTGGATAGAAACACGGTTGTTTTGTTCGGCGAGGATATCAGACGAATTTAAACTTGGAACGCGGAAATCATGCACATGAACAGCTAATATAACACCCCTGTCGACCAGGGAGGTTACACAGTAACTACTTCGTACTTATAGATGTGGGCGTGGGCCTGCACAAGAGTCCACACGACGACGTCAGAGGGGTTAAACCTCGAGGCACCGGCGCCCTTCAGGGCGTTCGTTGTTGGCCGTGCCGAGAGGGACGAGCTTAGACGAGACAGCGATGGGGGCGTTTGTTTCAATCGTCGTTCGAGGTCAGACCCGACAAGGACAAACTCGGTAAAGACAGGTTCGGTGCTAATGGCAATGCAATGGCAGGCTGAGCTTGACCTTGCTGAAAAGAGCGTATATGAGAGAGCATGGATGCTGCAACTCTCCGGCCGGCTCGATGCAGTCCACATGTTGGCGAGACTTCATGATTTGACTCGTGTCTCCTTCCAGGTACTAACAAGACTGGCTTTCAAGCAGGCCTCTGCCGTCATTCGCGACATGGTCATGCCTGTTGCTGAAGAGAACAAACGCCACACCGGTGGGCCCAATCACTTGAGCGTTCTCGCAACACGTGTAAACTGTCTTGTAATGAATGGTTGATCAATGCAACGGACTCCTAAAGGCAAAACTAATCGGAACATGTACGTAATCTCCTACTCGACAGCTATACTTCAACAAGTAGAGCCTTCCTGCCCATACCATATTGCTCGCTCTCTTCTTGGCACCATAGCCAATACTGGCCACCAGATAGGTACTCAAGACGCAAAAAGCAAATTCAAATGCAACCATTCAGAACCACAGAACGCCGAGAGATTCGGGGGGGGCTCATGCCGTTCCTAGATGCGGAAGCAGAAGAGCGGCGCCATCCAGGAGCAACATGAGCGAGACCGAGAATATGATGTAGTAGCTGTCGTTTGTTCTGACCGTGTCCTCGGCTCATCGATACCCTGAACGCCGAATCCATGCATTAAACCCGTCGTGATAGTCGTCATCGTGAAACGTTGCTGGATACTCGCGCGTGCGCGCTAAATGAGATAGCAAGCAGCAGCAACGTCTATGAATCACAGTCCGCAAGCAGCGGTTAGGCCCTGCCGACTTCCTATACCGCAGAGACCTTTCTAACCGTAGCTGTACTTGGCGTTGCGCTTACGCTGCCGACACGCCCGCTGGTCTTGCGAACACCAGAGGTCTGGCTGGAAGCAGACGACCTGGTCGACTCGGGAGAGCGCTTGCTACTTCGCACCTTCGTAAGGACGCCAGACGCGCTCGCCGACCGCACAGGTGACTGGGAAACACGCTCAACCTGCTTCGGCCGGGCAGCACCAACATTCTCGGCATCCTGTGAAGCGTCGTTACTGATAACCTCATAGACGGTAGTAGTGGTTGTGGTCGTGTGGCTAACTGCCCTCGACTTGTCGACTCGGTCGGGAGATTGCGAAACCTTGCGTTGTGACCGCATGCGGAGGTGAATCTCCTCCTCGGAATCGGTGCCGTGGGATTGTCTGTGGACAGAGACGACATCGGTCTGCCGCTGGATCGCTTCTTCTTCGACAGTCTGGTTTATGGGGTTCCGCTGGTACGGATGATGGCGATCAACGCGGCTCGTCTTGCGTGGCTGTCCTGGTGTAGGGGCGGGAAGATAGTCCTCTTGGACACCAATGTTATTGCGGTCCTGGTCGACCTCGCTCAGAGGCGTGCGGCTCGAAGTCGTCTTGTGAGGGGGCGTCGAGTTTGTCCTGCTGAGCGAAGCCTTCTGCATAGCCCGGATGGGTGTGCTGGGCACTGCGTTGGCGGCCATCTTGTCCCGCAGCTTGCGCTCGACTCTCTCCTCAATATACCACTCGCGGAAGACACCCTGGTTCAAATGCAGCCAGTGCTGCTGAGGCCCAACAACCATGCCAGGTCGCATGAATCGCATGAAGGCAATAACTTCATTGGCGGTGAAGCCATGGCGGTATATCAGGTAGGCGCCGATGAGGCAGCCAGTTCGGCCGAGACCAGCTTTGCAATGGACAGCGATACCCTGCTTCTTGACCGTGATGGTCTCGTGTGCCAGCCGGATGAACTTGCGAACAGTGCTCAGGGGAGGACACGTGCCGTCCTCAAAGATCATGTCCAGGTGCTGGATGCCCAACGCCTCAAAGTACGAAGGCGAGTACAGTGGTGAGTTAAGTCGAACTACCAAGCCAATGCTGCGCTCCGAGAAGTGCTTCAAAACGTTCTTGAAGGACTGAGGTAGGGTAGGATGAGCGTCAACGGCAGCCAAGGTCTTGGGCAGAGCAGCCCAGGCATCGGATCCTTGCGCGACAGGCGCGACCGGTGTGTGCTGGGGCGACGCGAAGGCCAGGAACTGCGGGGTGACCCAGTTGAAATCGCCATGCTCGACTCTCTCGAACCTCTCATACTCGTCCAGATCAAAGTTGTCCAGAGCGCAACACGTCTCCTCCTTTGCCTTCCACACACCATAGACGACATCTTGAACGGTGATGCCGTAGTCTGCCTGACTATAGCCGGCATCGCGAAAGGGCATCAGGGGGGGGTCAACCTGTGCGATGGGGGCCAGGGCTAAATGGGGAGGCCACGACTGTATCAAGACCATGTAGCATGCGAGCAGACAAGCGGCGTTTGCCCGACCTGAGAACCACAAGATTAGTAACCAGAGCGACGAGGCTGGGAATCCGTCAACATACTTCTCGGGTCTGCCCGACTCCAGAAGACGATGGGCCTGTGCTGGTTCTCTTTAGCACCCAGCACATCGTGGAATTGCAGCGCAAATCGGTAGAGATGGCCGATATGGAACGGGCCGAAGTCGTGATGGAACGCATTGTAAAACAGCTGGTCGTCGACGGTGAAGTAGCAGGGAGGCTCGCGACTGGCCTTGGCTGGCACGGCCGACGGTCCGTTCGTAGCCCGGGAGGAGCGTTTGCTGGGCGAGGCTCGCACGTTGGCTTCGGGGTACGGGAAGGGGGTCTCGGAGGTCGGAGGGCTCATGTACGATGCCAGATATAGGCGGTCTATGATGGTCAGCAGTGTCACTGGAAGGTTGAAGAGTTCGCAGGTTAGAGGCAAAGATAAATCAAGCGCCTGTAGTGCAGGTTTCGAGCATTGGGTAATCTCCCCCATCTTTTCGCCCTCCCCAGTGCCCATTTGGTAGAGCAGTAATGATACGCGCGATCGGATGGTGGACAAAAGGGGATGAGGATTGGCCGACTTCGACGACGGCTCTCTCGGATGAGAACGAAAGAAAATGGAAGGTACCAACCGGGAAGATATTCTACCAGTCCGTGGATGCCATTCTTTGATGAGGAGGGTGCCATCCTATCAGGCTGAGGAGCTCTTTCGAGTCCAGGATGGATTTTGCAGGGGGTGGTATGCTTCCGCCGAGAGGAAGCTTCGATAACGAGCCACTAGGTAGGAGCGGTCTCTTGAATTTTCCGTCGGCTTGTGATGATGTGACGAGGTGATAGGTTTCTTTTCTTTCCTTTTGTTCCGCTCCTGAATCAACAAAGACCGCGCGCGCGCGCAAGGTCACGACGGAGACGGGGATGCGATCTGTATGCAATGCTATCAACGCTGGTTGAGATGGCAGAAGGCGATGCGCAGAACGATTGAATCGTCGAGGAGGAGCGGGCGGGCGGGGTGTGGTAGGCAGCGAATGTTTGTGATGAGAGATGTTGAAGACGATGGTCTGCTTCGGGCGGGAAATCGGTCTGTTTATGGAACTGTCCAGGATTGCATAAACTGTTATTCGAGCTCTCGAGCTAGGGTCACCAGGGCAACCACGGGCCAACCCTTGAAACGCTTCTTTAGCCTCGCCTGCCAACGAACAGCTTGCACAACAATGCTAGTCCGGTTGTTTTGTTCGGGCTGGTAGTGGTTGGTCATGCTCCTCTTTAAACCCACCACCACAACATTGAACACTTTGGCAGTGCAAGTAGATGTCCAGGCTATACTATGCAAGACGTCCGCCGAGAGATGGGTTGGCCGTGGTCACAACGTGCAGACTCTACGGAGCACTTCGTACAATACAGTTCACGGCCCCGATGCCACCGGCTCCGAGGTGTAGACAACAGAATAACCATGGCTATTCGATGCACAAAGCAGACTATTTGTTAATTGGCATACTGTGTAGGAACTAGGAATTCCTGCTGTCGAGTAGGAAACAATACGGAGTAACCGTACCGGCAGGCCATATGAACATTGAAAGTATGACTGACTGGCTGTTTGTTTATCACCAAGCTGCTAGTCAGTTAACTAACTAGGTTACTTGGGTTACTACTCCGTATGTACGGATATTGTTACTAGGTACCTCGAGGTGCCGGCCCACTTGTCGACCAGGGTGAATGGAAAACCCCCGCGAAACCCCACCCCAATTACTTCTCAACATTGGACTTGTAGCATTGTACGGATAAGTTACTCGACTTCCTTGATCCAGTGCCAACATCGATCCACGAACCTCTTCCAGGATGGCCGCAACTGCAGATGCCAAAGAGTTCCCTTGTGTCCTGTACGTTCACCGCCTTGCCAGAATAGCGGCGGAGCCTCGTTGTTGACAGCCAATCTAGGACACTAGACGTTCCCTTCCCGACTGCCCGCCTGGCTTCGGTCGCGCTCCAGTCCCTACAAGTCGACAAGGAGCTTTCTTCCCTCGTCTGCAGGACATTCACCATCGCCGGTTCGCCCGATGCCATTGTCGACGACGACGCGAGCAGGATATTGCACGTGGTGTACCGTGCGACGACCAACAGGATGTTGCGAGTCGCAGTCAACTCCTTCATGGACAGTCTAAACCTGGTGGTCGAAGTCATGGAACAATT
Organism: Arthrinium puccinioides; assembly: GCA_022414665.1. Taxonomy (NCBI): domain Eukaryota; kingdom Fungi; phylum Ascomycota; class Sordariomycetes; order Amphisphaeriales; family Apiosporaceae; genus Arthrinium; species Arthrinium puccinioides. The sequence continues at coordinate 4,139,334 of JAIUNF010000003.1, read as the reverse complement.
GGACACCGATGTCCTGGCGGCTCATGCTGAAGCGACGTGAAGTTTTGGTCAACCCAAGACGCGCTGCGTGTATTCTTGCCCGTCATGTAAGTGGAGACCATAAAGTTTTCATCGCCGTCCCAAGTAGTCTCACTGTGTATAGGGTCACTTGAAGAACTGCGATAGCTTTCCATTCATGGCGATGTGTTTTGTTTTTATTCCAAAAAGGATTACGGATACGGTGACCTTACTTAATAACTAGCTCAAACTCGCAAGTTGGACCAACGACGGCAAAAATCCACCAAACCATTAGCAACGACCCAGACTCCTCGTTAAACACATGTCGATTCTTTACTCGATGTCGATCTTGTGGACTTCTGTCCACTCCTTCTCCGTCTTGGGAACGGTTACAATCAGGATGCCGTTCTCCATCTTGGCCGTGATGCTAAAGGCATCGATATCATCCTTCTTAGCAGTCCCACTGGGTGGTAGCTTGATGTTTCTCTCAAACATGCCTACCCGTCGCTCGCTGGTTGTGAGGGTCTGAAGGAACTCTTCGTTACCAGGGCGGTACACGACTCCGGCAATATGCAAAACACCACTGTCGGAATCCCAGTTGACTCCAACGTCTTCTTTCACAGCACCTGGGAGCGCCACGTGAAGAATATATGCTTTCTCTGTGTCGAAGGTGTCCACAGGAGGGATGAAAGTGTCATCTTGCTGCTGCTCATGCTGCTGCTCAGTTTGAGGTCCCTGCACGCCGGAGCGGGCTTGCTCAACGAAGCTCTGCAAGCCTTGTGCAAATGGGTGTCCCGCGAGCGCACTCATTAGTTGACGAAGATCAAAAGGTCCATTGTAAGACGGCGGTGGCGGCGTAGAGCCATGGCGTTCGCGATGACCACCGCCACGTCCGTGTCGGAACCCGCGACCCCGTCGGCACGGACCCGGTCGACCGAATGGGTGGTGGGGGTGTGGCGGAGGGTGAGGACCGGCATGCGGTGGTGGTGGCGGGTGAGGACCGGCATGTGGTGGTGGCGGCGGGTGAGGACCGGCATGAGGAGGTGGTGGTGGTGGTGGCGGTGGGTACGGTCCAGCGGGGGGGGTGGGGATGAGCAGCAGGACCTTGGGCGGCATCGAAAATGTCCCTCATGGTGTCTGGGGAGTCCTCCGTGTCGGAGTGCATATGTTCATTGGGGCTGTCATCATGAGGGTTCTCGTCCCGATCACCATCGTGTGCATGTTGCCGATGGCGATGAGCATATCTGCCACGGCGATGGGGTCCATGGGCTTCACCGGCCCAGGGCCCTCCCCAAGGCCCTCCCCAAGGCCCTCCCCAAGGACCCCCCAAGGACTCGCGTGGCTAGCCCAGGGATTAAAACCCTCCCCGTTGGAGGGGTAACCAGAATCCTGGCCTTGGTCTGCGCGAGTCTGGCTAGATCCCTGAGTGTTCATGTTATTGATAAAGTCCCAAAATGACTGGGCTTCGGGGTGGGTATTGTTGGTATTGTGCGCCATTGTGCGGATGTGTAATTCAAGTCGGTGGAAGGATGAGTAGATTGCGATGTGAAAGTTTCGGCAAGGAATGGGAAAACGCAGGGTATTATACTCGCTCGCTCAGGCCGGGTTGAGTCAACTAGTTACTGGGCGATGGCGAATCTACGAAACAGCAAGCCATCAGTCAGACGTGCGTACGTATGCTAGCCCCGAATCGTCCCGAAGGTTTTCGAAAGATGCGTCGTGGTCTGGTCTGCTATGGGCTGGTTTAAACCACCATGGCATGGCTTGCCACGCGTCTCCCCAGTATCACGGGCACACGCAAACAACGAAAGGGTGTATTGCGATTGGCTGATCCGAGATGAGACTCGCTTGCGACTGTGTGTGAAGCCCCGGTGTGGCTTGACTGTGGGGTAAGGAGGCGAATGTACGAAGTACGTTGCCACAGCTGCTGCCTGCGGAGAGGCAACTATCTACTTCGTAACTACGTAGTACTACTCCGTACGTACACAGTAGATGAGCCTCGTCACCCCTCGGACCTTGCCTACGACGTATGCCGGTCAACGTAATGATTAACTAGGCAACTACGAAGTATGTGTTGCCAGTCAGACCACAAGGTCTTGCCATTGCAACATCTGCTGCAACATCTGCTGCAAAGTCTGCTGCGAAGGCAGCCTGATGATCATGGTTGATGACTAACCTTGATTCGCCCCTCTACTGTGTCGAGGCTAGAGGCTAGAGCTAAGTCTATAGCTACGTAACTAGTTACTCCGTGCTGTCTAACTAGTTAGCTGGTTCGTACAGGTACCCTCGCCAGCCGGCAACGCCCGCTCCCGGATTCCTAGACTTCACTTGTTACTAGTTACCGACGACCGTGGTGGTTACTGTGTATTGTGTACTGTGTACGGACATGTGCACAGTTTCCGTAGTTAGGGTCCACATGTCAAGGCACCCTGATTAGGTGCGTACTGTGTATCGCTATTGATCGCGGAACGTCTTGAGTAATGAACGCACGGATACGCACACGTAGTAACTACGGATAACTACTTAGTACGGATTACTTCGCAGTCAACTAACTAACGTTACGCTGGTAGTTAGCTGCAGAGCATGCATCGGGACGCGTGCACGCCATTGCAGTGCCGTCCGCATCTCACTTTCTGCATGGCTCCGTGAAGCTTTAGCCGCCAGCTTCCAGCATCATGGCAATGGCAAGCCCCGGACGGTGCGCCAGCAGTTTACAACCCCACGTTTCTGGGTGCCAAGCGTGTGACATGGTGGTGTCCGCGCATAGTCAAGCCACGATGCCGAGTGTGACCGTGTCCTAGAATCCTACTTACCCAGCAGTAGTCTCTACACAGTAGAGTCCTAGCCGGCCACGGTCACGTCAACCACGGTCCACAAGCCGTCCTACTGTATGTGTTGACCCCCCTTGTTGGCAAGACATTACCACTGAAGTATACGGATACTTGGTACGGAGTAAGTTACCAGCCCTTCCTTTTGCCTGTGCGCAGGTCTGTCCAAGACACACAACACAACGACTTTTCGGGACGTGGCAGACTAGGTTTGATTGACACAATTTCCTCTGCAGACGGCTCAAAAGCTCCAACCTCTGCCGAACCTGCCGCCTCTCGTTCACATTGGCGCTGACATGGGAATTGGGTTCCCTCGACTGCTCCATACCGCTAAGCGCCCACGCTGAGCAGCCAATCATGTCTGTCGGGAGCCATCTCGCCAAGCAGATGTGGTCTGGCGGCGGCATCTTTCCAACCCAAGGTTCATCACCGGGCGTGGCCGCATACCTTTACTCGAGGGCGAGCCTCGAACCTCTTGCTCTCCTCTCGCAACCTGCTTCTGCTCCTGCTTCACCTGCCTCACCTGCTTTCGTCGTTTGTCGCCTGCCTCGGACCGCAAAGTGAGAACAGCAAGTCGGCGAAAGGAGGCTCGCAAGTTGCCAGCAACCAAACCTGGGATCACCAACTGTATCCCCCGCCGGCAGTGGCTCAAGCCTCAACCCCCCACCCCACCACCACTTATCGAAGTACCTTACTGCTTACTATCCGCACGTACTAGGCCTCTACAAGGCTGGCCCAACTCAAAACACCAAGTGTACAACCCATCTACGGTTCCTATAAATAACCTGCCGTGCGTCATCTGCGAATTCAGCGTTACAGCATACATCGTTCCCACCCACAAGCTGTCGCCAGAGCACCCCTACTGTGCGTCGCGCGTACCCGTCGTCGCACACCATCATGGCTCGTCATGGTCGGCGCGACGAGGAGATGTTCCTCAACAAGCCTGCCGAGGACTGCGACAGCCCCACGATCGAGCCTCTGAGGATATTCAAGCCCCAGAGCCCCGTTCCGCCAAGCTCTCAGGAGCGCTTCAAGTACCCAGCACCGGTATCGTCGAAGCCGAGCTTCCCTCTGCCGCCAGGAGCTTCGAGCTCAGCTGCCCCGTTGCCGTACCCAGAGGACGAGGATCTGCGTCCCAGCCAACCCTCCAAGTCGTCCCGCCCGCCATACCCCGATGACGATCGCCGGCCGGCCGCCGGCGGAAGGACGTACTCGAACCGACCGGGCTCTGCCCAGCCCGACAGACTGAATGACACAACGCCTCGTCTAGACACAAGCCCGATCGAGAAGAGGGGCCCTGGCTTGGCGGAAAGACGGGGTACGGCCCCCAGGCCTCTGCCAGGAGCGCTTAGCCCTACAAGTCCTGCAGACCAAGACGGATCCGGAGGACTCTTTGCGAAGCCTCTCGCTGCCCAGCAGCAGCAGCAGCAGCAGCAGCAGAAGCCGCCGCCAGCCGTGGACTACAACTTTCCAGACTACCAAAAGAAACCGTATTACCCTCCACCGCGGGTGAGCTCTACCAGCTCAAGCACAAGTTCGAATCATAGCCTGAACAACAATGCCCGCCCGCAACAAGCCGACGACGGCCTGCTGAAGATGCCCGTCGCAAGCAGCGTGAACAGGTTCGCGTCAACTGCGTCAACCTCGACAACGAGAGCCAGCCGCGGGTCCCCTCCCCCACCCGAGACCCCTATTGTCGAGCCTGGCAGTTACCCGGGAGGTGGAATCGAGGCTAGATATGCTGCTTCTGGCATCTCGGGGACTGCCACGCTCAACAGCCTCCAGAGTGCCGCTGCAGCCCAGCGGTTGGCCCAGTATTCGCAGCATCCAGTCGCTCCGCCAGCGCAGGGCCCTGCTCGTCCGTGGACGCCAACCGAGACTCCTGAGCAGACACCTCATGGCCCGCCTACTGTATACCAGGGAGCAGACCCGGTCCCCAATTCTCAACCCTCGAGCTCCAACGCCCAGCCTCGTCCTTCGACGTCGTCTTCGTCGTCGAGTGCGCCGGCGTTGCAAGAGAGCGTGCTGGAACAGGACTTTCGGCGGATGCAGATGTCCGACCCGCCACCAGCGTACTCGAGCATAACTCCAAATGGAACTTCTCAGTATCCCGCCGAGAAGCAACGACCCGGCCAACCGCAGCCGGCGTCGTCGAGCTCGACCTCGGCCCCAAGCACCCAGGCCGCGACATCCCCGCCTGCCAAAAAGCAGCAGGATCCCATAGCTGCTGGGCTAGCTTCTCCTGCCTTGCAACACCCCGGTCACCCGGCCTTTGCCAACGATCCCCGGCCAGAGAGCTCAACGTCCAATGTGCAAGCCGTGCAGCCCGTGCAGACCCCCTCGCCCTTCCAAGCTCAGGGGCCTAGCTCTCCACCGCCCTTGCCTGAAGGATGGATCGCCCATCTCGATCAAAACTCCGGCCAGTACTACTACATCCATCTTGCAAGTCACGCAACGCAGTGGGAGTTCCCCAAGGGCCCGAATCCACTCAACCAAGAGTCGGCTCCTCTGTCACCCACTGCGTCCACCTATGGCAACCCTCTAGCTTCGCCGTTGTTTGGCAAGCAGGCTGCTATGGCGTCGCCCATGTTTCCTCCGCACACCCCGGGCTATGCCGAAAGCATCATGAGCGTAGCCACGGCAACGCCGAGTGCTGCTGGCTTCACGGGACCTCCCCGAGCGCGGGCGTTGATATGTACAAGGTTCAGCCGACAAATGGCGTCTACTTTGGGCCGTATCTTAGGTATGTAAACATGGACGTGGAGAAGGGCACGTGGCTGGGAAGCATCTTGATTGTGACGGATGGGCCACAACCCCCTACTATCCATATTCATCTCAGCACGGATCTGTCTCCCAATCCAAACCAGGTCGAACCTCACTGCATCTACACCCACCAGCGATGGCAGTTCTTCAAGTACGAGCTCACCCTGCCCATGGGCGACGGTGCAACCGAGCGATGGACCTATGCGGTGACCTCGCATCTGGGCTGCACTCGCTACGAGTTTGTCGTGGCCGGTAGGCACGAGACTAATTGGCGCTTCGTGGCACACTCTGGCAACGACTTCGCGGCGACGACCTCTCAGGCCGAGAGGAGTAAGCTGGGGGGTGTAGGCTTCATGTGGAAGGATGTCTTGCAAAAGAACGTCGACTGCGGTGGTTTCCATGTCCAGCTGGGTCTCGGCGACCAGGTTTACGGAGACAGACTATGGAAGGAGGTGCCTCTGTTGAAGCAGTGGTTGGCGATGCAGGGCAAAGAGAACCGGCGAACCGCGGGATGGACGGCGAGGCACGAAGAGGATGTCACGCACGCGTACTTCCACTTCTATACCAGCCATTTTGATCAGCCGTTCTTGCGCGAGGCATGGGCGCAAATACCTCATGTTTGCCAAATCGACGATCACGACATGTGAGTCTTCCCCATGCCATCAATCTCGCACGTGCAGACTGACTTGTCGTCTAGCTTTGATGGGTACGGCTCTTATCCCGATTACATGCAGAATTCGCAAACGTTTAAGAACATTGGCCGGATAGCTGTCGACATGTACTTGCTATTCCAGCACCACACCACCATCGAGGTGTTGCGCAATGTCAGCCACGACTTAGATCTGTTCACCATCACTGGTCAAGGCTGGCACTTTGTCAAATTCCTCGGACCTGCAGTCGTCGTAGTCGGTGCCGACTTGCGATCCGAACGGACTCAGACCCGTGTAATGGCAGGCCCAACGTACCAAGGTCTGTTCCCAAAGGTTGCCATGCTGCCCCCCAGTGTGCAGCACTGCCTGTGGATGGTATCAGTGCCACTCGTCTATCCGCGACTGGATACGGTGGAGAGTTTGGCGAACACGGTGGCGTCAGGCAAAAGAGCCGTGAACACGACATACAACGTCCTCGGGAAGGTAACTAGTTCCTTTGCCGGAATTGTTGGCGGCAAGGAAGTGGTGGCGTCGGGTTTCGACTCGGTCAAGAAAGCCGTTGGCAAATCGGGATTGATGGGCAACGTTGTCAACCAGTTTGGCGGGTTGGATATTGGCGAGATCCTTAAGGACATGTGGACCCACGAGACCAAGGATCTAGAGCGTACGTACTTGATACGAACGCTTCAAGGTATCGCCCATCAGAAGGGCATCCGGATGACCTTCTTATCCGGAGGTGAGCGCCCCCTCTCCTCTTTCTCCCGTTTGATCATGTACTAACGACCGGAGCAGACGTCAACTGTGGCGGCGCTGGCTTGGTCCACGACCCGGCTCATCCCAGTGACCACAAGACCATGTATCAGGTCATCACGTCACCCATTGTGGCGGCGCCTGCATCCAACTACATCCTCAAGATGTTGCACAACAACAAGACGCACTATGTACCCGCCAACGGCACCAAGTCGTCGGCCAACGAGGTCAGCGACACCAAAGAGGACATGATGGAGATTTTTCACACAGACGCCTCAGGGTCCCCGCGCGAGCTCAAGAAGCTCATGGGCCGCCGCAACTACATCGCCGGCGTCGTGTACGATCCCGAGGCTATTGCCGGTACGCAGTATGCGGCCACTGTGGCCAACGGGCTTGGCCAGCAGGGGCTGAGCAAGCTGAGTCTGGCGATTGATTTTGTGGTGCAGGGTGATGGAGCTTTCACAACGCCCACAAAGTACGGGCCGGTGATTGTGCCGCATCTCGAGTTTGGGCGGTGATCTGGAGGATCCATCTCATGATGTCTTTTGAGCGTAGTCTTGAATGAGCGAGCGAAGCTGATGACGCATATCTGAATGAGATGATGATGTTTGGGCGAATTGCTTAACAACGACGAGAACGCCAGCGGAACGGCCGTCTGGTTTCCTCTTTTCGAGATACAAGATACACAAACCCCCTTTTTGCTGGTGGGACATTTTGACATGTAGGCGTAGTTATCAATCACTTATTTGGGATCTTGCACAGATGCATTGTCAATGAAATCTCAATTGTGCTCGCTGTTCATACCAATCAGAATCGAAGCTCACCGTAGTTGTCATTCAGATCCATATAATTTCACTTTGTCTATCCGTACTCGATGGAAGCTGTCCGGTGCTCAGCATGCCATGCCACTGAAAAACGATCTAGTTTATCTAGAGCCTACCCGGAAATCCTACTTGGCCCAATTCTAGTGAGTGGCCAGGGACGCTTCAGACATCAAAGAGCTCCCGGAGGATCTTGAGCGTCTCGTCGGGGTTCTTGACCGAGTGGCCAATGGTGCGCGGGTCCTCGTAGATTTCGTAGTCGTTACCCCCTTTGAAAGTCTTGTCGCCGAAAAAGTGCACGGTAGTGTAGTCTATGCCGCCGGGCTTCTTGGCGTCGTTCTCGAGGTGCTTCAGGCAGTAGGTCTTGTCCCAGCCCTGGGGGAAGACGTCGAAGGAGATCTGGCCGCCGATGGAGAAGCTGTACCACGGGAGTTAGTTGGGGGGAGGGAGCGTCGTTGTACGGTGTAATCAAGACTTACGTCAGGCCAAGGTGGCCGAAGCGCTCCTTAAGGGCCTCGACAAAGGTCTCGCGGATCTTGTGCTCGAGGTCGTACTTCTGGTAGTCGAGACGCTCTTGGGTGGTGGCATTACGGCCGATGGGGCTGACGTTGATCATGCCGTTGCGGAACTCGATAAAGGTGCCGCGCTTGATGGGGATGTCGAGGTCGGCAATGTAGTGCAGGATGAAGCGTGCCAGTTCCTTGTACTGGTCCTCGCCGATCCACTTGATGAAGGAGTTGGAGGGCAGCTCGGCGCCCAGCTTGAAGGCGGTCAGGCCGTTCTCGGAGAAGCTGAAGTCGAACATGCTCGTCACGGGTCGGCCGGGGGCGCCCAGCTGCTCCTGCTGCTTGGTGAGGTCCGAGCCGCCCACGTAGCCGATGGCGACCTTTTGGCGGAGCCTGGCGAGTGTGTCAAGCATCTCTTGGGTGGCGCTCTATCGCAAGGGGACTGGGTCAGCGAGGGCTTGTGGCAATGGGCAATGGGCAATGGGCAATGGGCAATGGGCTATGGGCTATGGGCTATGGGCTATGGGCTATGGGCTATGGGCTATGGGCATACCCGGGAGGACTCACTAGACGAGCGAGGGACAGGGTACCGTCGACATCGAAAAGGCAGATGGTGTTTTTGATCGGGCGGTCGGCGAGGGGGGGAACGAGGCTGCGGCGCCGACAGCGGTGGCGCTGATCTGGGACATGTTGAGGGTAATGGGGAAGTGAAATTGCACACGATGAGTATCTGGGGGATAGGCCAATGGTCTGTGGGAGGTTGGGAAAAGAAAAGGCCGTCCTTTGAAATGTCTCGGTATTCCAGGATTGACTTCGACAGTAAAGGTGGTTGCTTCCCTCTCAATCAGTATCCGTAAGTTGTATCTAGGTGTCTGTCTGTCTGCCTGTCTGTCTGCCCCTCCTTCCCCGTTGCTTACTTTGTACTTTTACCTACCCCTGTTAACAAAGCCCCTCCTTCACCTTCAGGGGTCTTTTTCAAGCGGGGTCTTGCCAAGAAGCAACGGGATCCAATCAGTGAGTTGGATCTGCTGCAGGGTAAGTGTAGGTGTAGCCTGTAGGCTATAGGTAGTGGGATACGTAGCTTTTGGTGGCTAGACATGTCACTCACCTGGGTAGAGAGATGAGTGCCGTAGTAGAAGATATAATAAACACAGGCAGGCGGTCACATCGTTGTGAGCCGCCAATGAGCGTATCTTGAGGGTGTCACGATTCACTTCAACATGGCTTCATACTCTCTGTGGTCTAAAATCTGCCCTTCTCTTTCTTTCAGCAGGAAGGACAGCGACGAGCCATACACACATTAGAATGCTCAAATGCTTGACAGTCGACTGCGGATGTATTGAATAAAACTGTCTTTGATGATGAGACAATAACAACTCGAGAACGCCCTAAAAAGGACTCAGGCTCGAGAGGAGGGGGGGGGACAGGTCAACGGTCTACCGTCACGACTCACACTGTCGCAGAGCCCTGCTAAGGCCTCAGTGACTCTCCTCTCTCTCAACATGATATCCCGGATAGGTCCCACCCGAATCCCCGTTTAATATTGAAGCGACAAACTCAGCAAGGGTGTGAAAAGGTGTTGACAGACTGGCCTAGTACTTGCCACTCGAGCTCGACTCGTGAGCCTCCGCGGCGGCCTCATCCTGTCCCGAGACGCCGGAAGCACTCCTGGTAGTAGGTCTCTTGCCGATACCGGTACCAGCAACTTTGCCCTTCTGCTGCTTCTGTAAAGCCTCGACTTCGGGAGCCTCCTCGGTCGATTCCGAGTCATCCTGCCCGCCCTTCAGCTCGTCCTCGAGATCCCCGGCCCACCCCTTCTCGGCACCGTCGTTGGTGCTCTTGAAGGCGCCTAGGACGCCGTCCTGCAGAAGATTGGCAAGAGACTTGTCCGGGTTCTTGGCCTTCTCCGCCTGAAGACTTTCCCCGATGCGATGGGCGCCGTCGACGATCTGCTGCTTGGAGACGGTGCCGGTTTTCTGGACGTCGGCAAAGGTTTGGTAGGCAGCCTCGGGGAGGGTGGCCGGCTCTTTGGTGGCAGGGGTGTCTTTGGCGGTCGTGCTGGGCTTGGCGCCGGCCTGTTCCGTGTTCTGAGAAGACTGGTCGCTTGTGGTTGAGGGGGTGGTGGAGGAGGAGGAGGAGGAAAAGGTGGAAGCAAGCTTTCTGAAGTCACTCATGGCGAATGATTGCCCTTTTTGATGTGTGGTCTTGTGAAGAAGGGTTGATTGAGATGCTTGAAGCTCTGTTGTCTAGGGGATGAATAGGCTGGTATCAATGGTGATGATGGCTGCCTGGATAGTTTCAGCAGTGCTGCTTAGCCGGGCTTATATAGACGCCGAAAACATTACCCTTCTCGAGTTATGTTCTAGAAGCCTCACCGTCGAAGCGCTGTTATACGCGACGTACTACAATTTCTCTAGAAGCACGGTACAACCGACGGTGCCACTGGCCATGTTGCGCTTCTCCAGCTTGTGATACTGCCACATCATCGAGTTGCGTTCAGCTGGCAACCCATATCCTACACCCTCCGCAGAGATCAGCAGCGAAAGGTCGACATCCTCCTCCCATTTCGTTTCAAGAAACGGCTTGTGCTGGGAAAACGCTCACACGATAGCATCGGCCATCATACCAGGTGAAGCGCCGTTGACTCTGTGCAACAGTATGCCAAGATCAAACGTGTGTATTGGGTATCCGCTGCTTCTATCATGTTGCTTGGGAAATACAAGCTCTACTTACTGTACAAGAACATTTTCAGAACCTGGGACAAATGTGCCCACTGGTTATGAGGTGTTACCCCAAACGCCGGTGATTTCAATCGCCATATTCGTAACGACTCCTATTCCCCACAATAGAAACAGTATCCGGCCTATCTTCTTATCCATCATCCAGTTGTTCAGTGGAACAATGATTAGGAGCGCCAGCAGGGTGACGAGCAGGGCAACTGCTGAGACCAGCAACGTCTTTGGTACCTGTATATGGTAGGGTTTGTATCGAAAAGCCTGGTCAGGATGTTTCTTATGCTTCGTCCCTGCCGCGTGGATCGTCTGGTAAGCACCCCCAAGTCCAATGCCAAGGAGGATGTTGAGCATGGGGCCTCCAAAGCAAGCGGCGCTATAACCAATGCGTTAGATGACATACGTTCTGAATCGTGCGAAACAAGCAACTTACAGGGCCATGACAGGAAATCCGAGGCGAGCAACTGTAATGTCCGCCACGAGATCCCCGAGAGAGTTACCAATGGCAAAGATCGTAAGCCCCAGGATGGCTTCCGATATGCCGGAAACCACCCCGAATGTCTTGAGAACGCCGACTACCTCGCCGGCGACTGTCGATATCCAAGCTACGGCTATGGCGAAGCCCATGAAACAGAACAAGAAATGATACTTGGGACGCTGATCGGGCGATGTAGTCACCAGCAGCGTCGCCAGTAACACGAGCGACACGACCAAGGAGGCCAGTATAGCTTTGATGAGCACATTGATAGGGTTTGCCAGCTCGTCCGCCATATTTGCCCACACGATGACCACAGCAAACAAGGGACCGGCGAAGATTTGTACGATGAGCAACCATCGGCTCCAGCCGCCCTCCTCGTTGCCTAGACTTGTGCTATCTCGATCCATTGCCGTATCGGGAAGTGGGCGCTGCACGCCAGATATCCCAGGGCGAAGCGGTGCTGCCTCACCTCCCACCAGAGCATGATACCCGTCAGGGGCAGCCAATGACGCAAGTGCCGGGGACGCGTAGCCGGATGATGTTTGGGATCTTGAGCGACGCCGGTAGCGCTGCCACTCGTTCTCGGGCCCAATCAAACCATTAGCCTCGTGACTGACGGCGGGTGCTGTGTGACCAACGTGATTAGATGACGGGTGTTCCACAACGTCCACGTCTGAATCGTCGTGTATTCCCTCGCTATCCACAACAGGCAAAGTGATTACCAGGAAGAAAACCGCGGGGATGCTAAACACGCTGATGAGCTTGTCCAAGATGGACTTGTTTTGCCAGCCCCGCAAAGTAGGCAGCAGGGTACTTTTCAGGACGTGAGGCGCCGGCAGTACCTGATGAGGCCACCAGCTCCAGGGCTTCGGACCCGCAGACTGCATAAGCCCGGGAAAGGGGAATTCTGGTTCTAGGGCCGCCGGCGGCAAGCCGAGCGGATGCATGTGCGGAGGAGCAGGCGACATGAGCATCGGCGAATCCGTGAACCGTGGGAAAGGGGACGTAGCAGGGGAGGATTGTCCGCTACCCGACAGGCTCCCGTTGAGTACTTGGAGGCCGCCGCCGGGAATCTGAAGTTGCAATGTTTTCGGCGATGTGACGTTAGGCTGCGGCGAGTTGTCTGATGCCGGCCCTTGCCATTGGGCGGCCAGGTGGGTTGGCGCATTGTGACGCGGAGGTGCTAGCATGCCGCCGACAGTGGTGATGGAAGAGGTGCGAGTCCGGTTGTCAACCTCCGAGTTGGTACTGCCAAGGGTCCTCAGATCCTCGTCGAGCATGTGTGGTATAGCTCCAGAAGAAAGCGCACGATTTCTGGTGGCACTCGCAGCGCCAGGGGCTGCCTGCTCGTCATGAACGACGAGAGTTGCTGCGTCGTCCCGCTGGTTCCAGCCAGTGCTGAGCCTATCCTGGGAATAGCTTCTAACGGTAGAAGGAAGCCGGCTCATACGCAGGTTGCTCTCTTCTGACAGTGCCGAAAGAATGGATCTAAACTCCAAAGCACCGACAAGACTTGGCCGTATGGGGGTGATGGTGGTAGTACTACGTCTTCCCCGGGGTCGCGTGACTCGCATGCTGCTTGCCACTTCGGCAGCGACGTGTTGGCTGCGATCAGTGCGCGCATCTTCACTCACATCCGCATCTCCGACTTGTATCCTCGGGCCACGCTCGAGAACCCCTATGTCTACCGTGGCAGGTCCGCCGTGTCTTGTTGCGGGTGGAGCGTCCACTCCGTCGGGGTTGTCTCTGTATGGCTCCAGCTCCTCGTTGTTTTGATGATCTCTCGATGTGTGGAAATGGCCGCGAGACGCAATCTCGCGAGATCTCCTAGCTTTGAGCTTTTGCTCATACGCGTGCCAGCCTACGACAAAGATGACGTAGAATACGTAGTAGCCAATCATGACACCACACTCCCAAAGATGAATGTGACCGTCAGCCAGGAAGCCAACGGTGAAGATGATGGCAACGATGAAGAAGCAGATGTCGCGAACAAAGGTGTTCCTGTCAACTTTGAACTCGCGAGTCAAAGCCATAGAGCCTGCCACCACCGAAGTGATGAAACCAGCTGCACCGATGAGCTCCCCAACGGCCATGCTGCCGCTGTTGGAGCTCATGGCAGCAAAGGTACTGAAGACATCGGGCGACCCGTTCCCAAAGGCCAGAAAGGTCACCCCAGCTAGACTCTCGCTCAAACCCAGGACGGTGGCAATGGTGCTGAGGTTGACGCTGAAGAAGTCACTCGCCGCCATGCCAATGGTGGTGAACAGCATGCTAAGCCAGAGGGCAAGTATGACGAAAGCAACAGGCTGGGCGTTGCCCATGGTGCAGTAGTAAAAGGTCAAGTACTGAATGAGGCCCGCCTCGTCGTCTTGACAATTGCGCTTGACGAAGGCGCATTGGTCGATAGCCTGGTGAACCAGGCGACAGTCCTCGCCAGATCGCGTGCTAAGCTCAGGCGCACGATGCCGAGAAGACACATGTTGCGGTAGCACGCTATAGATGGCGAGCAGCGCGATGGCGATGAGGGTCGCGTAGAATGGGCGAGTGCTGAACCTCGTCTTCGCCGGCCTCGTCCTTGTCCGCGGTTGGACGCGGTTGGTATTGCCGACCCCAGAAGACATGGCGACGGCAGCAGGCTTGACCACAGGCCACTCACTGACTGACTGGCCAAGAGCCGGCGGCAAGGTGCACCAAGGGCTTGTGCGACCAGCCAGACGGATCTTAGCTGGACGGTGCGAGAGGCGGCTCAGTGACGGTCAGTGACGAAACGAGCCATGCTCGAGTGATGGGCCAATTAACGGGACGATGGACGATGGACGAGGGATAGTTATAGGAACTGCAGATGAAAAGATGAGTGCCGTGCTTCGGGTACTTGGCGGACTGAGGCCGGACTCTTAAGACTTAGTTAGAGCGGCCACGAGTGCACGGCGGCGCAAGCAAGCGACGTGGTTGTGCCTTGGCATGGGAGTCCTCTTTCCACTGTTATCTGAGCGAGTGAGTCTTCTTTGGGCTGACGCAACATCTTCAATGATAGCCGGGCTCTTGGCGTGGTAGTCTAGGCTTAGAGCTAACGTTAGCCAACTCTGTTATTAAGCATCCTGGGCAACCGCCACCATGGCTATCCGTAACAAGCAGAATGTTAACTAGCCGTGCTCCATACTGTGTAGGTACTCCGTATTGGAGTACGGACTACAGTACATGTTTAGTTGAAAGTTACTGTGTGGAGAGAAAACACAGTACGGGAGTACTCCGTACTTCGATGATGAATGCAGCTATCCGTACATAGTTACTCCCCACTAACTTACTCCGTACTCCCTACACTGGGTATTGTACTGTGTATTGCATGTCCATGTCAAATGGCCTGTGCCCCCCAGACAACCGGTGCCCGCCAATCAAATGGCGGGGCTTGTTTACTTTGGTCCAAGGCCAACTCGGCCTTGCAACCCCAAAGTGCTTCGCGCCCGCAGGTCAGATCCAGCGCAAATATCTTCATAGCAATACGATACGCACGAAGCGCATCGATCCATCGATAAACATGCCTCGCGTTCCTCAAGTGCCGCGAGCCAATCCTGGTAGCAGAACTACCTCTGGCTCCATGCAAGCCTCGCCGTACAAGTCGACACCGGTCAAGTAAGTCGCAGAACAAGGCCCCAACCACAGTGTATATTGAGAGTGAGAGAGAGTGTGTGAGAGAGAGAGAAGGACGGGGAAGGGGAGGGGATGAGCTCCCCAGTCGTTTTGGGTCATGCGTAACCAACACAAACACAAACCCTCCCCAAGACAAAGTGAGGGCTGAACGAAACGCTTACCGCATCGTGGCCGACAGGATCCCACTCAACGACGACGCCCGCGAAAAGAAAGGCCGCTTGCAATCCCGGCAAGCTCGTCACGACCAGCAGATCAAGGAAATCAAAGCCGCCGCGTCCACTCCGGCGCGGAAAGCGGGTCGCAGGCTGGAGGACCTCGAGAATGCGTCGCCCGCGTCTGGCCCGGGGACGCCCCGTCGCGGCCAGCCCGGAGGTGCCGCCGACGACGATGATGTGCTCTACGTGGGCGGCACCGGTGTCACACCTATGAAACGTGTGCCTATCTTGGCCAACTTTGAAGAATGGATGAAGATGGCCACCGACAATAAAATCAACGCCGCCAACTCGTGGAACTTTGCCTTGATTGACTACTTCCACGACATGTCTCTCCTGAAGGAGGGCGACGGCGTCAACTTCCAAAGAGCCAGCTGCACGCTGGATGGCTGCGTCAAGATTTATACCAGCAGGGTCGACAGTGTGGCTACCGAGACAGGCAAGCTGCTGAGTGGGCTCGCCGACAGCAACTCCAAAAAGAAGGACAGAGACGAAGGCGACGGCGAGGAAAGCGAGGAAGATGTGGATGAGGATGGGAATGTGGTGCGGAAAAAGAAGCAGAAGCGGGTGAGTTCAACACCTTGTCTTGTTGACATGCTACTAAACGTCAAACGTAGCAACGATCGTCAGAAGCCACCTTGGCTCCATCATTTGCCTCTTTGCAGTTGAAAAAGATGGAACTCGAGTTTGCGGTAGACCCTTTATTCAAGAAAGCTTCGGCCGATTTCGACGAGGGCGGCGCCAAAGGTCTCCTTCTGAACCACTTAATGATCGACGGCGAGGGCCGCATTGTATTCGACAGCAGTGATGATGCCAAGGACGCATCAGCAGACGGTATCAAACCGAGACGGAGAGAGGACGTCATTGCTGAGGAAGGAGAAGACGCCGATGGGGACCAGGAGCCCACCATAACCGAGCAGGAACCCGAGCCCGAAGAACAGGACGTCGAGATCGATGTCGGCGCTCTTGGTGCCAAATTCTTCCCCGATCTCGCCATGCTCGATACTCAGGAAGTGTGTCCTTCACTAAAGAACTTCGACCTCGGCAACCCCACCGGGTCCCTCGACATACCCTTTTTGCGTGCTGCCGAAGACTGGAAAGATCAAGATACTGAGGATGGTGATGATTCCGGTGGCGTCGGCCACAAGTCTGGTATGTTCATCGACGACGACAACCCGGGAGGTTTCGATGATATGACGGCTATAGGCGGGTTTGATGTTGTCCAGGTTGCCTTTGGTGAGGGCGGCGAGGCCTGGGCTCGAGAAGCTGCCCTGGAGCCTCAGATGCGACCTTATAGTGTCGGTCTCGAGGACGCCATGGAAGGCGTCGAAGGCCTGGACGGTGTCGATGCCATCGATGCAGAAAAGGGTGACTACATCTTATCTATGAACCATGGGAAAAACGGGGACAAGATGCACGAGGACATTTTGAGCTACTTCGATCAAGCTTTGCAGAAGAACTGGGCCGGTCCTGAGCACTGGAGGATACGCAAGATCAAGGACGCCAACAAGCCAGATGCGGCCACGCGTCCGCGCAAGGAGAAGGAGCCTTTTGAAATCGATTTCGCCTCGCCCTTAGACCCCAAACTTGCAGAGCAGATCTATACTCCAGCCACCAGCAACTCGGCCATTTGTCTAGCAAAGAAGGATTGGAAATCCAAGACTCGGAACCTGCTTCCAGATGACAAGCACTTCAACTCCAAGCAACTGCTAAGCCTTTTCTTGAAGCCCAAAGCCCGTGTTGGCAGCCGCCGCCGCCTTGCGAATAAGATTGGCTCATTTGGCAATGCTGGTCAGCAGCAGGAGAATGTCCCTGAGGGTGAGATGGATGAGGCTTTCTGGGCCAACAAGGAACCGCTCACAAACTCACAAGAGGATGAGGCTGCTCTGCCGAAGGGTGACTACGACGCCAACTTCTTTGATGATGAGATGCCGCTGCCTGGTGGTGGTCTACTGGACGACGACGATGAGGATTTTGCGGACGCAAGAGACCATTTCTCTCCAGGGGCCGAGATACCAATGACGGACAATGTAGGCCTTACGGGCATGTTCAACGGCGGCATGACAACTGGTGGATTCGGCACCCAACTCGTCACCTCGACGCGCAGACTGCGTCCTGACTACGTGCAATATGCCAGAGTGGCCAAGAAGGTCGATGTGCGCAGGCTGAAAGAGGAGCTATGGAAAGGCATGGACCTCTCGAGGCTCAATGTAAGTCTTGAACTGGGACTCTCGTTTATGAACAAGATACTGAACCGTGCCACCTTAGAACCTCGAACGACCAAGCGCGCAGGCCCCAACAGAATCAGAGCCTACCATGTCCAAGACAGACCCAACACTCAAGTTCACCGATGTCATGAACGACCTGCAGACCGTATACCCCAAAGCGGTCATGGACGATATCTCTACAAGTTTCTGCTTCATCTGTCTTTTGCATCTCGCCAACGAGAAGGGTCTCGTGATCGAGAATACGCCCGAGCTGATGGAGCTCGATATCCGCAAGGATTGGAACGCCGAAGTCACCGGTGAAGCATGAGTGCGGGTTTTCTCGTCAGAGATGGGCCGGGAAGCCGTGGGATGCATTCAGAACAATGTTAGTAATGACTGAACGATGAGCTTAAATGCTGCGTGTTTATGGGAAGCGGAAGGAAGTCCACGAAACATGACGGCGTTGGGAGTCTTCCGGTGGTTTAGTGTATACGTAGGGTGTACCACGGTGCTGCTTTGCTCGTGGCACTCGATCAGTCCTTGATTTCTGGCCACTATTTCGCACTGTTTATTGGTACTGGCCCTTCCGTGTCAACCGCAGCAAATATCCAAGCTACGGCGTACCTCGTGGTCAGACTTTGTAGGCACAGACAATACATGGCTTCTACATGCACACGGCTCAGTTGCGATGCGAATACCCATTACGCGTCTCTGCCGTGTACACGAGCTTTCTTCATTCTCATCTGGCAAGCTTGGGCGCTTTTTGCCTCCAGGCCAGTTACTTCTTGTTCTGTTCATATCAACATCGGAAACTTGAGACACTGGGAAAAGTAGAGAAAGTGATCAGATCGCTTGTTGGCTTCGTACTATAATAACCAGTAACTAGTACACTCTGCTCCCGGCCGCGAGTGTAGACCAATCGCTCTTCTCATACCGTTTCTACATTGCGCCTATTCATCAGCAGCCTAACCACGCCCAACTCCGACGCAGTGCTCAATAGCCAAGACGTGACCTTGATAAAATACACATTCAGACCGGGGCAAGCCGAAAGGCCGCAATGTCTCAGAAGTGCTCGAGTACCTCAACTTCGATCCTGGACATCACCAAACTCCCAAACTCCGCCGCCACATTTTTGACAGATGACCATATTTGTGAAAGATAAGTCGTCACAACACCAAACTCCATACCTGATCGGTAAATGCGGTTCCAAAGATAATGCGAAGATGCTATGCCCGGCTGATAGGAATGTAGCCCCCCCCTCCCACCCCTCCCCACCAAATATGTGCCCACCACGATCGTAATACGCATAAAACGTAACGAAACCCGAGACTTGAAACGTAAGGAGGTAGTTTGGCAAACTCAAATTTAGGGATTTCCACGTCCCACGATATCGCTAGCCCTTAGTAGGGCGCTCATACCATCCAGGCTTGCCTCATTGGGCGCATCCGGCTTGGTCGGTATCGGTACTGCGTGATCGATGTAATGCGTGGAAGAATGCTGTTGTATGGGCGCCAGCATGGGAATATGAGTCGCGCTTGCGAAATAGCCTTGGGTATGGTCGAAGCTAGAGGCCGAGGCCATGCTCTTCATAAACGCTTGTCCTCCGGGCAGCGGCTGTTGTCCTACCGGATATGCAGAGTGTTGGTGTAGCGCAGAGAAAGACATCGGGTTCTCGTTCATGGACGTTGTCACCTGAGACGTGGTTGGAGTTTGAGGTTTGGAGGAAAGCAGAGCATGAATAGGTAAAGATGCGTCGCTCGGTGTCCTCGGAAGAGAGAATGAGGCACGAGATGAAATGCTCCCTGTTGATGACTGCTCAGTGCGCAAGGACGGAGGTCCAGACCAGTATGCCGAAGAGCCAGAGGAACGTCCCGAATTGGTCGCATGGGGAAGATTCGACACAACGGTGGGGGTTAAGCTCTCCGGGGACGATGAATTGTGCTGAGACACGGCCGCGGACAGTGGAGGTAAGAGTGGTGCCGAAGAGCCATCGTGCGAACGCTGCGCATCGTTCGACACCGGGGTTGGACGAGGGCGCATGGGCTCGCGGGTGCCAGGAGTAGAGTGACCGCGGGGTCTTGTGTTTTGCTCATCAAAGTACGAATGAACCCTCGGCGACAAGCATATGGAATCTGGCGACTGCTGGAGACCATGGGCGACGACTATAGGTGAAACACGCATATCCGAGAGAGATGCCACCGAGTCCATCCGTTGATGACGGGATGGCGGCGGCTCGCTTCCCAGCAGGCTTTCAGATCCGCTGCGGCCACCACTTGTCGTGTGGAGAAGTGTGGTGCTCGAGCTGGCTCCACGATACGAACTCTCCGCGTCGGTCTTGATACGTTTAGTGGCATCTTTCTCTATGAGACGGTGAGTCAGGAGGCGGGGGATCAATTCTGATCAGCAACAAGACACACACCTTGGGTGGCCTGCCGCTTGCGAAAGTCCTGCAGATAGTCGCAGTATCTTGTGTACTCCGCGGTCTTCTTGTAATCGTTCATCTCCCGGCCGTAGCGTTCCTTGGCCTCCTGCGCCTGGTTCTCGTAAGGCTCCTTCTCAGCGCGATCCAGGTTTTGCCAGTTCTCGCCAACCAGCTTGGCTATTTCAGTGAATGTTAGATTTTGGCCCTTCAAGTCCTCTCGCATTTCTGTGGGATTGTTAGCACAGGTCCGATGCTGTGGGCAAGCAGCGTATCGAGGCCGATGCCTAGTAGGCACAGGACTTACTGTTGGAGAACAACACATATGCGGACGGCGGCCGCTCTGGCGCGTTCTCATCGGGCTAATTCATGTGTGAGTTAGAACTATTTAGACACGTCTGCCACGGCACGCCATCTGCTCCTGGCGGGGATCGAGACGAACCTTGGGATGCCGCCGATATTTACGTTTCGTTGATCCTGTTCCATCCTTGGACTCCGCCACAGCCGGCCTGCCTGTAGTAATGACTGGCTGTTCTTCGATACTCGAACACGTTGGTGACAGTATCAGGTTCGTGGGCGGCTGCTGGCCCCGGTAATTCGCGATGCGACGCTGCAGTTTCTTCAACAAGTCAGCGCAGAACCGAGGTGAGGTAGGTCATGAGACACGCGTACCCTGCGGTGGCCCAGCTTCACGCCAAGTGCATCCCTTGGTCGAATTAGCAAGTCATAAATCCAAGGGGTGGGGGGAGGACCATGTACAAGTCGGATTCGGTAATGTCCAGTATTGTCTCCCAAGTGTCGAATCCCTGATCGATGAAGATATCGAGGTAGTGAGAGATACCCAGCTCGCCGAAAATTTTCTCAAGCTGCTGCATCAAGACGGTTGCACCACGATAGGGCTAAAGTCGATTGTCTACCGTGCGTCAAACGTCCCCATCGATATGCGTAGTTGTGCCGCGGGAAGTGGCTTCCAGACGACGCGCCCCCGACCTCTTTTCTTCGACCGATGTTTCCGACAATGTGCTGGGCTGGACCCCTACCAGTCTGATAACCAGCTTGCCAAAGAGGTGTCCCGTCGAGACCTGTTTCGATACGTGTTGCGACTCAATCCACGCTGTCGCCGTGGCACGATTGCTCCTCGGAGCAGCCTGCTCTTCCCGTCGCGGCACAGACGAGTCTGTTCGAGAATAGTCTCTGTTGTCGAAAATGCGCCGGGGTCTGAGAAGGAACGGCAGTAGGAGGTTCGACACGGCACCGCAGGCGTGAGGATGCAAGGGTGTGCGTATCCGACGTCGTGGCGTATTGGGTTCGGAGGATCAGTATACAGGAGCGAGTAAGTGAGGTGTGGTGTGTGACGGCGTTGAACAATCAAGATGGGAAAGTATGGTGGCCGAAAGAGGTCAATGGCAATGTTTAAGGGCAATTCCGATAATTAGCATCATAGGATCCAGTATTGATTAAGTTGGAACGTTCGACACATCGCGATCAGCACAACTTCTAAGATCTCGATGAAGGGCGGGTGCTACACAGGATCGAGGTAACAAGTGCAGGTAACAAAAGACCTACTCCTGTACACGGTAGTTAGCACCAGCCGGCAGCATGCAAACAAAGCCTAGGCAGCCAGCCCCATGCTAGCAAGAATGCCATGGTCAGCCAGCGCTAGAGAGTGGAAGTGTGGAAGAAAC
Organism: Arthrinium puccinioides; assembly: GCA_022414665.1. Taxonomy (NCBI): domain Eukaryota; kingdom Fungi; phylum Ascomycota; class Sordariomycetes; order Amphisphaeriales; family Apiosporaceae; genus Arthrinium; species Arthrinium puccinioides. Next base: position 4,117,638 of record JAIUNF010000003.1, on the reverse strand, counting down.
CGATTACCGGCTTTGCACCGTACAGTGCTTGGGCAAGCGGAGGAATCCACACTTCAAGGGTACGAACTACGAAGGGTACGCTTGCTGGCTGCGCACCTGCACGTACATCGTAACTAGTACTCCGTACTCCGTACTCCGTAGCATAACTTAGCGTTAGTTGGTAAGTTAGGCACTCGCATCCTAGCTTACTAAGTAATTACTACTCCGTATGTGCAAAGTGGTTCGACGGGCGCGAGTAATAGGAATACTCGAGGCATGGGCTGGGTTGGTTCATGACTGCAAAGTTGATCGATCGAATTCCGTCCGCTGTGCCTCGGTCAATAGCATCGACTCGTTTGAATTCTCCGATATGTACGGAGTACTCCGTACCCTTTCTTCCCTTCCTTACTGTACAGGGCGGGGGGAGGATGTACTTCGTACCTAAGTCACTGCGTGCTCGGGCAAGCGCACGTTGCTGTTACTGTTATGCCATGCAAGGCAGGCAGGGCCTGTGGTGTGGACCACTCAAGTTCGTCGAGAATGGGTCAAAACCGGCAGGAACCGTCGTCCAACAGCCGAACAGATGCGTAGTGAGCCCGGAATGCCATAACGATTGAAGATCGTACTTTGAGGTAGGGGGCACACGGCGAGCACCAGAGGCAAACTAATTCGCGTATGATGCAATATTGTCCTAGTCGGCTTACTGTGAACCAGTATTTGAACGGGGGTGTGGCAGGCGATCGAGATCTCTGAAACCTCATGACAGCAGACGGGGGGCTATGGATGCTACCATGCCGGCGTACCCAGCACACAGCTGCCTGCATGCGTGGTTTCACTCATTCGTGTGCACTCACTCGATGCGGCTCTCGCTCGCGGCGCGAAAGACAATCAACAAGGCAGAGAGACTCGGAGCTTCCTTTATTTCCAAGAACTTCACCTTCTCCCAAGCACTCTCTCCACTGTTCAATCGAGCACGGGTACCCGTATGTCACCCTCGGTGTTGTAACCGAAAAGAAGCCTCTCTCGCCTTTGGTTGGGAAGGGTTTCCGGGGGCGGGACAAGCTGGCACTCGCATGGCTGTCGGGTCGATCGACATAATGTATGTAGGATCGACCATGTGACCAGGACACACTTGGGCTCTGACACACGCAGATTTACAAAGTACCTTGAAGCTAAGGTCGCAAGGCAAATACGTCGATAGCCGGTACGGAGTACTTCGCACAAAGTAGTATCGTACATGGCCCTTTTTTGCATCGTGATGCCTAGGGGATCGAGATGGAAGTAATGCCGTTTTTCATTCAAGCTCAACTATCCGTAGACCCGACAAAGTCCAAACGCGAAGACACAACTTAATGAAACTGAACATGATGGCCGACGTGACCGACGAGCCTTACGGCAAGACGCACGCACGATAAGTTACCAACCAACAATCAGCCTCGGTCGGTAGACAGTGCAATTTCATTCGCGTACGACGTGACAGCCAAGTAGCTACAATGGTAACGGCAAGTAGACTATCGCGTTTCCCCCCAAAGACTGACAGACAGTACGGTAATTACGGAGCACGGATACGATACTGGACGTACTTCGCAGAGTTGAGTGGGTCCGCGTAGCGTGATTGTGTGACTTATCTCACGTGCTGCTTCTTATCGCACTTGGCTTCACGCTGGGCCCATCTGGATAATTGGCAGCCGCATCCCAGCCGCTTGCTGTCGGAAGGTTTATTAGGAGAATAGCTGTACTTTAGATTAATACTGATACTTCAAGCACCCTGCTTGTCTACTTTGGTTGTCCACGAGGTCTCTCTGAAAATCGGCGATTGACGATACTCATTAGTAGTATCCGTATTTGCCTACCTCTTCTTCGCCTACGTCCCGCCCGGTTAATCTCGCAAGCCGTCTGTTCCACGAACGGAGTTCACTTGTTGACCTGGTTTTTTGTCCCCCCTTCACGAGACACATCCTCCTCCCCTACAAACCCCCATGCAGTATCTCCGAAGTCATGGCCCAGTCCAGCTCGCGAGATCCCAACAAGTCCATGGACGGGAAATCTCCCAACGAACTCCCGGTTGTGTCGGCACCCGACGCCTCGTCGTCTCCAGCAGATATGGCACAGGTGAGTGAGTGGTTGCTGAAAGCGTCTGGTCTCACCGTCTAGTCTGGGAGCGCAGGAGCGTTTTCCCCGCCACACGGCTACTGACATGGGTCTTAACATCGTTCTAGGCCTTCAAAGACCTCGCCAGGTACGTTTCGGGGCGCTCAGCCGAACAACAGGCCCCTATTCGTCCCTTTCCCATACTACGATAGACAAATCACCATGTTTCATTCCCCAGTCTCTCTCCTTTCGCCATGGCCCGGACCCATGCATTGCCATCAACTAGATGCGTCTAGATGCGCCATTCTCATATTCCCATCCTGTACACCACCCCACCTCCTTGCTTCATAGCGACGGTCTAGACCTCGTCCAACAGGTCTGGGAGACACTCGCGATGCAATCTTGTTACCCAAGCACATCATCCGTCCGTAACTATCACTGTCACTCTGGAGAGGCCAGCTTGACCAGGCCCGGTCTGGACCGTTGAGGCCCATGCCGTTGGAATCCTGACATATTAAACGGCTACTGCGTACTGTCTATACCTTTGTTAGGGTAGGGGGAGACCGTGTGCCTATCACGAGTCTGGACATGCCGCTACCGACTACGGCTCTGCCTCTGACTGTGGTCCAGAATGTCGTGCCTTCCGTCCATGCACACACCGCCACCGCAAACACTACATTCGTTTCTTATAGGGAGCCTGACTAACGTACGTTGACCCACCAGGGGTGAGCAGCAAGCTGCCGCTATGGAGGCAAGCCTCTCGCGGTTCGAGAGCAAACTCGACAATCTGCTTGCTCAGTTCGAGGCAGCCACGGAGTCATCCGCCGCCCCCCAGCAACCCGGCGACCTTGCAGAGACTTCCAGAGGTGACAATGGAAAGAAGTAGACAGGCCGCTAGCGGGTCGTGTCGTGCATCTGATCGTCTCTAGGGCTGCTCGATATCAGTCACCCCTGTCAGTTGGTATGGCGGTCCAACGTATTACTACTTACTCCTCATGGAGGATACGCAGAGTGAGGTGCCAGCAGTTGTAGAAATCATATAGTCTTGGCTTCTCATAACATGAGATACGGTATACCACAAACTACCTTGCACATGATTTTGCGCCCCTAGGGACTGTCATGCTATTATCATTTCCTCGCCTGTCGCTATAGAGAGTGGTGTCTACTGTTGCCCTATAGCCTGGTGTTTCATGTCCACTAGAATTTAGCTGTGAGCACACCCCGTATCCTGACAATTTCACAGTGACAACACATGTTCGACGGTCAAAAAATGACAGCTAGCTTGACAGTTCATCCAAGGACGAGATGCACAAGTCCTGCTGGGAAATCCATGTCAGTCCACGACGTAGTTGTTGGATGAAGTCGAGACGCCGACACTTGGTTGTCATGGTCCACCCACCTACTAACAACACGCGAATAAAATCATATCATGGGATATTTCGTTCAAGCAGACCACTGGCGTTCGAACGCATGCCATTGACGCACATGGTGTGTATAGGTGAGTATCTCGAGTCGAGACCATTGCGCAGGCAGGTTTTTATCCCAAGAAGCAGCCGTCAAACCAGCCCGAGTCAGTGTCCGCAAAGAACTTTAATATTGTAGTATCTCCTGGGTCCCAGACGATCAATCACAGGACAGACAGTCGTTGTGCCAACAAAGCAACGGGATGTCCAGGTTCCAGCCAACTCCAGAAGTGGGAAATAAACGCCAAGCGAGAGTCGAAAGAACTAGAAATCGTGTCACCACCCATCCGAGCATTTCCGTTACATCCGTTCATCCTCTTTGCCTCCAGTCTAGGCAAGGTACTTCTGCCCCCAAACCCAGATTCGTAATCTAAAAAGTTGAACAGCAGCGTCGATAGGCGAGCCTCGTTTGGGACCGCCTTTTTTGCTGGATACATCGCGTTGCGCAGAACATGACTAATAATTCGAAGGGTATCGAGTTCATAGATGCGTAACAAATATGAAAATAGCGAGTAGTCGCCGTAGTCCCTAGTCGGGTCACACGCTTTTGTGCGCAATCTGGCGTTGGGCACTCGAAGCTATCACGAACATTGGTGACCGAATATATCAGCTGCTATGTGCTCTGAGTAGATGCTAAATTGTCAGGAGCCGACGTTAGTCAGATATATCAGGTGTCAGAGAGGCTTGTGCTTGCCCTTTCGAGCGGATCTTGCAGGTCCGCAGTCACCAATGCCGGACTGTCCACTGCGCCCCCGAGAGGTGCCGTCGAGGTTGCTGCACGAGGTTCCAGGCTAGGCCGCGGTACTGTGGCTGTTCCGTTTTGAGGGCCACGCTTGCCATGCTCTGATTGTGCCATCTCACGCTCTCGGTTCTTCTCCAAAAGCGCGCCACCAAGTGTAGCACATTTCAGAATAGTCTGGATGAGATGATTTTGTTGGAGTGGCTTTGACAGGTACTCATCCATCTGAGCCTGGATACATTTCTCACGATCGCCCATCATGGCGTGTGCCGTCAAGGCGATGATGGGCGTTCTCTGAGCGCCTAAGCTGCGCTCATATTCTCGGATCTTGCCAGTGGCTTCAAACCCGCCCTATCGTGTTGTTAGTCCGGTAAAGTCAAATGAGTGGGATAGGGGGCACCATACCATGATAGGCATCTGCACATCCATGAGAACAACGTCGAACTTCTTCTCCTTGATCATCTCCACAGCTTCAAATCCGTTGCTCACTACGGTGACCACATGATGGTACTTTTCAAGAATCTTGACAGCGAGCCGCTGATTGACCCGATTGTCTTCGGCGAGGAGGATCTCGAAAGATTTTGTATTGTCCGCGAGCGACGGCGTCGCGCGGTTTTCGAGGGCTGGCACCATACCGTTACCCAAATCAATGGGCTGGCAAGGCGTCGTCATGTACGAAGTGATACCAAGATCCAAGCAGGACTTGAGACTGACGTGAACGACGGGCGCAAGTAGGACGATAGGAAGGTACTTGAAGTCGTCAATCGCCCTCAACCTTCGGGCTGTTTCGATCGAATCAACAATGATGACGTCGTAGGGTGGCTCGTCGGTCCCTTGCTCTCGAATGAGACTGCTCTCCTGAGTGACCACAACAGGCACAAGCCCAAGGCCTTGCAAGATTGAGACGATCTCCTTGCCGAATCGAGTGCGTCCCCTGTCCACGAAAAGGACTTGGTGGCTCTTGTATGGCTTGAGTTGTTTTTCAATCATGGTCAGGTCGCCGTTCGCCAGCTTCACGACGCAGGTGAAGAAGAAAGAGCTGCCCTTGCCAAATTCGCTCTCGACCCACACGTCGCCTCCCATGAGACTGACAAGTCGTTTGGAGATGGAAAGTCCAAGACCAGTCCCGCCAAATTTCCGCGTCATGGAGCCGTCTGCTTGCTGGAACGTATCAAAGATGAGGTCTAGCTTGTCCGGCGGGATTCCTATTCCCGTATCGGAGACGACGAACTCGAGGGCGTATTCGTTGGGATGCTTCACGACCACATTCTCGGCCTTGCGGATTGTCAAACTGACTTCGCCGTGTTCGGTGAACTTGATAGCGTTACCAACAAGGTTGAGAATGATTTGTCGGAGACGGAACGAGTCTCCCACGACATAGTCGGGGACCGAGTGGTCCACGCGGTAGTTGAGATCCAAAAACTTCTCGTTGGCCTTGACGGCAAGGGTTTTGAGGGCATTGAAGACGGTTCCACGCAGTGTATACGGGATCTCTTCGATGACCATGCGCCGAGCCTCAATCTTTGACAGGTCCAGAATGTCATCGATGATGGTCAACAGACTGTTAGCCAGGTTGTTCACAATATTCAGCATCTCCCTCTGGTATTGTGTAAGGTCCGTATCCAGTGTCAGCTGCGTCATGCCGATGATACCATTCATGGGGGTTCGAATTTCGTGCGACATGTTGGCCAGGAATTCAGACTTTGTCTTATTTGCCTGTTCGGCGGCCTCTCTTGCCAGGGTGTTGCGCTGAATGCTATCACGCAAGTTGTAAACCATCTGGTTGATTTTGCGCTTCAGCTCGTCCATTTCACCGGAAGCCTCAACGTCGACCAGCTTGGTGAAGTTGCCGTCGGTAGCAGCGTTAGTGATATCGCCGAAAGCTCTCACTTGCGTAGTCTGCATGCGCGATTAGTCTCTTGGCCACCAAGCTAGCATCCTCTTCTCGACTTACCAAGTTCGTTGCCATTGTGTTCACATCGGTGGTGATCTCCTTCCATCGGCCTTTCAGCCCTTGGACATCTGCCTGACCGCCCATCTTACCATCGACGCCTACATCCTTGGCGACGCGCTGAACTTCATTACAAAATATGGACAGCCGGTCAACCATGTTGTTAATGGTCTCCTTCAGTACGGCAACCTCGCCCTTCGCCGTTACGCGGATCTTCTGGCTCATATCACCATCCGCAATGGCCTGCGTCACAATCGAAATGCCCCTGACCTGGGTGGTCAGATTGGAAGCCATCGTGTTCACATTCTCAGTGAGGTCCTTCCATTTCCCCTCCACGCCATCGACTCGAGCCTGGCCACCAAGTGTGCCGTCAGTGCCGACCTCCCTGGCGACCTTGCTCACCTCGAATGCAAAGGTACTGAGGCGGTCAACCATGGAGTTGATGGTATTCTTGAGCTCCAAGATTTCGCCTCGCACCTCGACGCCAATCTTGAGAGTGAGGTCGCCCTTTGCCACGGCCGTGGTCACCCTTGATATCTCTCGCACTTGAGTCGTCAGGTTGTCTGCCATGCCGTTGACGTTGTCGGTGAGGTCTCGCCAGGTGCCTTGCACGTCATTAACAGTAGCCTGGCCACCTAGTCGTCCCTCGGTGCCGACCTCGCGAGCAATCTTGGTTACTTCGGTCGCAAACTGCTGTAGCTGGCCGACCATGGAGTTTATGGTCGACTTGAGCTCGAAGATTTCTCCCTTGCACTGCGCCGTAACTTTCTGCGTAAGGTCACCCTGGGCCACGGCCGTGGTGACCTTTGCTATATCTCGCACCTGGGCGGTCAGGTTGTCGGCCATGGCGTTGACGTTGACCGTCAGCTCGTTCCACATACCCTGGACTCCCATTACGTCGGCTTGGCCGCCCAGTATGCCTTCGGTCCCGACATCACGGGCAACGCGGCTGACTTCGAAAGCGAAGGTCCGCAGCTGGTCCACCATGGTGTTGATCGTCAGCTGAAGCTGTAGGATTTCTCCTTTGGCCGGTCTCTCAATCTTCTGTGTCAGATCACCGTGGGCCACAGCTGTCGTTACGGATGCAATCTCGCGCACTAGAACACTTGGTTAGTTTTCAATCCATCCGAGCCGGGAAGTTGGGACTGACCTTGATCCGTCAGGTTCTGCGCCATTACGTTGACTGCAGGATGGTGTTAGCCTTTGGTGCGCTTGTGTGCGGACTCTGCCATTGTGCCTGATGCACTCACCGTTGTCTGTCAATTCCTTCCACGTTCCGTCGACGCCTTCGATCATGGCCTGGCCGCCGAGCATGCCGTCCGTGCCGACCTCACGGGCGACCCGGGAGACTTCGCTCGAGAATACCTGCAGTTGGTCCATCATGGTGTTGATCGTCTTTTTGAATGTCGTGATTTCCGGGTCCATTTCTACCGAGTTCATGCGGACTCGCTTGGTCAGGTCGCCGCGGGCTACCGAAGTGATGATTTCGCCGATCTCGCGCAAAGCCTTTTGGAAGGCCTCGTTGGCCTTTTGATGCTTCCAAAGCTCGCGCTCCAGGGCGGCAACGCGCTCCACCTCCAACAGCCGGAGGGCCTTCTCCTGCAGTGCCTTCTGTTCGATGAGCTGGGCATTGACCTCGGTCAGCTCCTGGCGCTGGTTGTCGAGCAGTTTAGACTGGTCATCAATGTGTTCGCGTAATCCTTCCAGAGCTGTGTCAGTCAGCGGGGGAGTCGATTTGCGGGGTTGGTCTCCAGTGCCAGCATTTCGAATGCTAGGAACTGGCGACGGCTTAGATCGTGCGATGGACTTGCCGGCAAGGGGATTGGGCGATGCGTCGTCATAGAGAGGCTCGGCGGCCATCTCGTTTGGCGTGTCGGGGTATGCAGGTGCGCTGGACAAGGTAGCTTGGGCTTCGAGATGCTGTACACGGGTTGCGAGGGCGGCCAGCTCCCGTTCGAGAGCTTCCTTGGCCGGGCTGTCTGGGCCAGGTAGTCTGGTGGAGGACGACTGACTGCCCACGACTGTTTTGTAGGCGTCCTGATTCGCCATGTTGGCCATGCCTTTGACCATGGCAGCGGCCGCTGCCAAAGCGGATTCGTCGGCCATGATTCTCATGACACGGTGGCTCGCCTAGTCGTTGTGGTGGGGTGGTGGTCGGCCGGGTGAGTATAGTGTAAATAAAGGAACGACGCAGGCCCAAGAAAGGCACAGACTGGTGGTGACCGTCTACGAGTTCATTGGACCCGGGAGTGTGGTGGGATATGTGTCGAGTGCCGCTTCCTGCAGACGAAAGGCCGAGTTTGGAGGTAGTTGGGTAAATGGAGGCAGGCCTATGTCGAGGGCTGCTGTTGTGTGGCACGGCACACCCGCTTCGAGGAGACAGGGAGGTCGGGTTCGGATGGTGGCTTGCAACAACACCGTGAGCGATGGAACGACAGGGCTATCCGACCAAACCGCAACGCAACGCCTTGGTTCGGAATGCAATGCAGTGATTGGGATTGTCACTCGCCGCAGTCCAGCTTACACGTACGTCCAACAAACAGTGGCGGGCAGCAGTGGGCGGTAGCGGAGAAGCGCAAAGAAAACGCAGCATACAAGGGAGAATGATCAAGTTAGAATGAAAAGTTCCACGGGCCACTGTTGCCGAGATGTGATAATATTCTCGGTGGCAGGTGGCAGGAGGGATGGGAAAGAGGGTCCGAGGGCGTGAATTCGGTGGTGGTACCAAGTATTATTTACGAAATAGCCTACTACGTACCTAGCCCCCCCCTACCTACCGCCGGGCTCTATCGCCCGCGCTGTGCCATGGGTGCCACCCAGTGTGCAACCAAAGCGGAGCCGCGGGCACAGTGTCGTCCGTACTGGGGCGTACCCAGTACTTATAAATGGGGAGGGGAACGATTGGGCGTGCGACGAACGACATGGCATTTTTATTGGGAAAGGGGCAACGTCTATGGAGAACCGATGACCCTCCTCGCCTCTTGGGACCGCCCAATGGCAGCACGGCTGGATCCTAGGGCGTCGTTTCCCGCCCGTTGTGCTGGACTTGCGTAGTACGTTGCAACCTGCCACCCCTCCAAAAACGACATCAGGAAGCGCCAAACTCGTCGAATCCTCGGGCCACGGCCTTAGCATACCGGTAGCCTGGGCTTTTGTGGCCGGTAGTGGGGATGAAAACGAGACGGGACGGACTAACGTTAACATCAATAAGCACCTGACCTAGGTACTCCGTACGGAGTACATGGCAACTAGTTAACTAGTAATCTTTAGAGCCTGTCTTATCTACTTTGTTTGCATCATGCACGCACAGTGCGTCCCTACCCTGTGCAACTTAGCAGGAGGTCTCTAGGGCCGTGATACGTCGCTAAAACGTGGAGTTCCAAGTGCGTCTGCAGCCGGCTGAGCAGTGAGATCCCAACTCCTTGGAGCATTTTGCGGGCGAAGGCCCAAGTCCATCAGCTTCTCGCTTCTAGGGGGTTTCTAGTTAGTTACTCATCTACCTAGTAACGAACCAAGGTCAAGCCGCTAGGTATTTGACTTCGCCTGGACTTTCCGCTAAGCACATGGCCGAACTCCTCTTTCAGGGGCAGCAAGTTGCAACGAACGCTGCGGCGCACAAAAGATCAACAACTCTCCTGCTGTCAGCCTCGGAATTGGGTGGGGTGGATGGTTAAAGCGGTGGTGATAACTATTGCCGTAGCTCACAGTGAAAACCTCTTTCTCCACCACGCTCAAGTGGCATGACGTTGGTTGCTGCGTAGTATCAATCCGACTGACCATGCATGTAGAGTTCATTCATGTTTTTTATTTCACAGCACGTCTCGTAGGCACGAACGAGTCCATCTCGAGATCCGACTTGAGATCCAACTGGGGCGCCTTACCGAGATACGCGCCAGTTATTTTCGGCCATATGCACTAAAACAGCTTGACAATCTGCTAACGCAACAAGCCGAGGTGCAACCTCACTTCCGCCCTTGACAAAGTACGGTTGGCCGGGGTATACGAGGAGGTTGTCTTCCGTTGCGGATCCTACTAACGTTACTGTGGTATTATGGTAGGGGCAACATGTAGCAAGCAGTCTCGTCCTTTGTTGCATAGGATAAGTTACTACTTTGTACTACGTACTACTGTGTACGTACGTAGTCGCCCGGATGCCGGTTAGCCGACCTTTGAATGCAATGATAGTGGAGGGAAAGCGCACCGAAGTATACTATGTATCCGTATATAAGTTACATATGCGCCCATAGCAGCTAGTCACCCCGTACGTTGTCACTGGTCGGTTCGACATTCTACCGTCCGTCGCACGCATCCGCATAGTTAAGCAGAATCGGTTCCAAGTTCCAACCGAGAGGTGATTTAACTAACTGACCTCGCGTATAATTGTCACCTACTCCGTACTATGATTACGTCTCCCTGCGCCCACTATCTATCCGTACGTACACAGTAGTGACTATGCACAATCCGGCAACGCTATCCCTGACGGACGCCTAGGCTATCGGCGACCTAATACAGATCGACAAGGTGGAACGACTGAGAGTTTAGATTCCCGTTCATCCCATTACCTGATGTGTGTGTGCTAAGTAATGTCTGCACCACTCGCTCTGTTTCACAATCCAAATCACAGATCTCTCCCCTCGAATCTTAAACCTGTCGCCGAACCCCCTAAAAAAAACTTTACCCTCTAGGACCCTGAAATCCCCATGGACTTGCCCTCCCTCCCAATGATGTCACTTCTGATCCTTCCTTGACTTGCATCTACCCCCGGCACGGCCACGCAGGTGGTAATGCGCGACTCAGACTCTGTAAACACGGGCCGCTCGTGGCATTCTTCGTTCCTGTAAGGTTAGGGATGTCACGTTGACGAATTCGCCGTCCAGAAGAGTCGGCCGACTAGCGATGGCTGTGATTCGCCGCTGTTGCGGATCTGGCTCGAGAGAGTGGTCTCGCATCGTCACATTGTACGGAGTAACGTTAGTTACTGACGACTGGCCCGACGAGTCGACAAGTCGACAAGTCGACTGTGAATGGCATCCATAGCAGATTGTGACGGGAAAAGGATGGACCTATCGCGCATACGGCGGGGACTTTCGGCAAGATGCAGCATGCCGTGGTCTTGACCATGGGTCCGGCCCTCTTGTTTACTTGGTTTGCCAGAACCGTGGAACGACGCATCTGGATCGGCATACACTACCGCTTTTCCCCCTAGTGCGTAGGCCTCCTACCCGATTATTGGGAGACAGAGGCATGGGGCGACAGACCGTCTTCTGTTGCTTCGTACTCGCCCGGCACGAGTCAAAGGCGCAAGGGGAATCACCGCAGTGAATACCCATTTTACGGATACTTCGTAGTGTGTTATCTCGGCCTATTTCTGGAAGACTCCGGCGACTGCTCAGGGACCACGTCCCCTCGCCTCCTCCACAGTGCATAGCAGAGGAGTGAGTGAGGGAGCGAATGGGTGGACCTGGTAGTTGACGCATTCGAGGTCGCGCCTGAGATGAGGCAAACGCATCTTCATCATCTTGCCGCCTAGGTTCCTCGACCCGACCGGCGGATCCATGGTTCGACTGCGAACCCGAAAACCGTTGGACGCCTTTTCCCAGACCGCCAGAGCTGCTGCACATGTACAGTACGGACAAGGCGTGCCGGCAAAGTACTACAGTAAAGCAACCGACCAGTCAACGTTGCAACCAATCCATACGCTGGAACAAACGTCCATCATCTGGCGGAGCCTTGAGTTCGGGGGGGACCCTTCTACGTCGTAGAGAGAGCCATGCGAAGATGGTGCGCGATTGGCCTGCTTCCTTCCCCCTTGCGCTCCCCAGCGTTTCAGGCTAATGTTGTCAGAACTTTTACATGTGCAGTTTCGGACGATCAACCGGCTGCCTGCTCTGCTACTTGGTAGTTAACTACCGTAGTAGTTAACTAGCCTCTTGGTGGGTGATCGGCGGGGGCAGCTGGCTTCACTCTGACCGGGCTCGCCGACGAATCACAGGCTCTTCCCTGCGCCTCTATCCGGCGACCGCCTCCAGCTGTTCGTCATTGTCAGCTGGCGATAGTCAAGCCATGCATGGCATGCCTTCTCCGAGAAAGGAACTTGACCCCGTCTATCGTCCTGCGCGCCGGGCACTCTTCGTGACTTGTGAAGTTGTCATTATGCAGAGCGGGTGTCACCGAAACAATGAACATGTCGAGTATACAGGCAACTAGTTAGCCAACTGCATAGCACTCATCTCCCCCAGTCTGTTGAGAGAGACATGCAATCTCCTCCGCTGGGCTATTTTGATCCGTAGTGCCCCTGTTCCGCCAGGGTGAGGAGCGATCCTGGGGGATTACCACAGTAGGTGACTCCGGACACAGTAATCTCACGTGGTGGTGGGTGGCTTGGCTTTGGAGGGATGTACTGTGTAGTGATTTCTACTTCGGGCACCAACAAAACGACGCCATGCTGCTTGTCTCACAGATCAACACCCGCAAGGCTATCGCCATTTCCCGGCCGCGAGTCAGACCTCATGCAGCGCGGGAAGATCATAGCACGTATCCAGTATAGCGCCAATACTGGTTGGCGAGTCTGAACCACTGCTCGCGTTCATCAAACGACATGAGGCCATCACGGGATTTGGGTCGGCCACGAGGTATGGAGATCACAACCCCTTTTTAGCTTCGTTGGCCTCCGCGAATCCCACATGGCGAATCCCACACATGAAGTGATCTGAGTATTATGTATCTACATCTTGTAACCCGATTGACTAACCTGTGTACTACGTAGGACGGACCCTGGTCGCGATTCGGCGTAGACAAAGCAGCAAGGAGGGCTAAACGAGACCCAAAGCCTGCTTCGTGAAGGTATCAAGTAATGCACCCAATAACTCCAAACAAGGAAATGAAGCACCCTTCAGATTCGGGAGACCCAAGCAGACTTCTCCCTGCTTCTTCTCCTAAAGAAAGGCTGGTAGTAACCTAAAACGACGACGCGGTCATGAATGTCACAAGTCGACCGCAGACAACTAACTCCTAGTTGATCGAAATCATCTCCCTCGCTGCTCAAGTCATGCCCCTACAGGGATTCCGCAAAACCGTGTCGCGTGGCGCATGCAATCCCGAAAGAGCATTACTTCATACATCCCATCCCCAAGACCATAGCATGTCATTATCTCCTGGGCACGCCGCCGCGGCCCATGGCGTTGCCGGCCCCGGGTCGTCCCTGAGCCACGCTCTGCCGCCAAATCATTTGCGCGGCGTTCTGTGCTGCTAACCGTTCCTTCTGGCGATGCCTATGCTTGAGGTATTCGGCCGCCTCGGGCCGCATACGTAGAATGCGTAGGATCATGTCATCGCTGGGGTCAGCCTGGGCCTCCTTGCGCTTCTCCTCTTTGGCACGCCTCATTGTGCCCAGGTTCCGACTCATCATGATGCTCTTTCCGCGCCGGATTGTGCCCATGGAAGCGAACGCGGGGCCCGCGGTAGGCGCGCTGAGCCCACCCATGGTCGGGGGCGCCGAGAGACGGTGCGGATTCGATGACAGCTGGGTTTGCATGTTTTGCTGTTGGCGTTGAGCGGCGGCTGCGGCCATTCGCTCCGAGGTGTGAATTAGATGGTCGGTACTCTCAAAATAGAAGAAGTTGAGCGAGGCGAGCTCGTGATACTTAGGCGACTTGAGCACTTCGGCAGGCACACCGAGAACCTCGCCATCTTCATCAACTGCGTTGAAAAACTCAAACAGCAGACCGAGCCATTTGTACACGACCTCGAGTTCGCGCTCAGTGAGAGGCTTTTGACTCGAGAGCTTGTCAGACATGGGCGGCACCACCAGTGATTCGATCGCCATCAAGACTTCCTTCCAAAGTCGAGTCATGACAGCTACCATGGTGGCATCCGTGAGGGTTTGTTTCATGATGGCAAAGTTTTCATTGAAATACGTGAAGAGGGGGTGCAGCGTATTCTCAATGTCAGCATTCGTGATCGTTGCGATTCTGGAGGTGCGCTTCCATAGACTCTGGGCAGATTGGAGCAGGCCTCTACCCAGCAGATTACGCAATGCCTCGTGGGAAAGGGAAGCATTGATGTGTGCCGTCAGCTTTTCACACAATGTTAGCAGGTTCAAGGGGCAGCAGATATACGGCAACATGACGAACCTTGTCTGTGATCCTGCGCACCATGTCGCGCTCTGCCCTCTTCAAGTGCCTGAAGGCCTTGCCAAAGTAAAACTGGATATCATCGCGCTCGCCTTCCATGCTGACACGCAAGAGGACCCTGCCTTGTGTATCAAGGTCCAGCCAGAATTCCCGTGGCAGGTAGTCGCTGAAATGGATCGGGTCGAGTTTCAACGAGGTCCTCCCAACAAAGTCATGATCACCAAAGGTATCATAATCCCAGACCGTCGCGACAACGTTGAGAGGACCAGTGACGGTAATATCGACAGACTCGTCCCATTTGGGGTTGAGGCTTCTCATGACTATCCTCGTTTTGGCCAAGCGGTTCTGATACTCGTCTACGAGAACCACGTAGGGATCACTAGTCCCACTGGCATCGCACGCTTTCAGATCTTCAGCTTCAACAATCTTGATGGTGAAGACATATTGTGAGGGCCGCTTGACCTGCCTCTTGGCGCCATCTGCTTTCTCCAACACGGCAACGCAGGCGTCGACGTTCATGGAAGTCTCGAGCTTATCGAGTGCCTGCATGGCAAATTCGATATTGTTGAGCTTCACCAGTGACTAAGATATAGGTCAGTATGTTGTTCTTCACTGGGTGGTCGGCGGCAAGCTTGCCTCGGTGTAGAATTGGAAGGGCTCGAGCTTCTCCTTATTGTTCCACGCATCTTTGGCATACTTCATAAACTTGCCCTGAGCTGTCGAGGCGGCTTCGGCGGCCGCCTCCTCCTGTGCTCTAGGCGTGTTCATCTCGTTGAGGAATTCCTTGTCCACAAATTCGCAATACCTCGCAATGGCATTTGCGAATATCTTGGACAGAGTCGTCATAAACCGCGCATGATGAATATCGTTATCCCACTCGAGGTTAAACATCGTCTGCGCAGTCTGTTTGAAGCTCTCGAACATGTCAATGACAGAAAAACTGTGGCGCTCGTGGTCCGATGTGATGTGGCCTTCACCTTGCGAGCGAACTTGGAACTTGTCCTGCTTGAGAGCATTTGTAACAAATTGCTCCGTCAACTTCTCCGCAGACTCCATCCACCGCCAGACGAAGCTGACCAGAAGTTCCTCGATGTCAAACGTAAAGGGCTTGTTTGGAAGCGAAGCATGATGAATGCGTCGGATCTCCACAAGTTCCTTGTAGAGGGCGAAACCATCCTCGGATCCAAATTCGATGCCCTGGTCTTCCGCAACTTGCATGATTTTCTGGATGATTGCATGCGCATCGTTCTCGAACGATGGGAACATTGTCTCGACAAGAATGGTCAGAGGGTTTGCGCCCATAATCTCCGGCTTGGATTTGTATCGTTTCTTGATCCTTTCGCAGAGCTTGACCACCGATTTGCCCAGCTGAACGACGTGGTTGAAGTCCCAGTCATTTTGGTCCCCTGGCAGAGCATCTTCAAGAAAAGAGCGATACACATCGCTAGCTTGAGAGCGCAGGCCTTCTCTAAGGGTATTGGAGTATTCCTCCACATCGCCAGGCCTCCTCGTAAAGCTGGCATCGGCGTAGATGTGGTTGTCTAGAACATGCAGTACAGCACCGACGGAAGGGGGCTTGGATTCGTAGCAATGCATGAGAGTATCATACAGCTCGCGGAGGAGAGCATCGTGAAGAGTCGTCAGCGTTTGCGTGTATACAGCGAAGTCATGCAGCGTCCACCGGCCCCGGTCTATGGTTTCGAGACTCTCGGCAAAGAGGTAAATGTTTGGGGTCTTCTTTGTCTCGGCCGCTGGTATCTTGATTAGGTCAAAGACAGTGTCCAAGTCGATGGCAGTGAACAACGAGTCCAAAAACCTCCCAGCCGCCACTTCCAGGATGACAACCAGGCGTGTGAACTGGGGAATTCGCCATTGGACACACAGCTCCGTAAGAAGATCAAATGACGTCCTCGAGAAGGGCCCTACCTGTTCGGCGTTGTGTCCGTGCATCGCATCGAACTCGATGGTATACTTGACAATGGTCTTGAAGAAGGCACGTGGATCCTGGGGTATAAAGGTGTAGTGCGCCTCGCTGACGTTCCTGATGCTGCTGGACTCGTCAAGCGATATGGATCCTAGGCTGAGCGGCTGGTCAAGACTATATCTGGATCCGGGGCTGGACAGGGCCTTGCTGAGGTCAGAGTATGCTTGATCCTCGGCATACGACGAGGTCGGACTGGCTGGCAGTGGTTTCTCTGAGCCGGCTTGCGCGCCCGTCCCCTTCTTGGCAAGCTCGGGCTTGGCCGTCAAGATGTCCATCATCATCTGAGAAAGGTACGGCGCCTCGGCCTTCTTCCATTCCTGGTACGACTCCTCGACGTCAAAGTCTCTACTTTGCAGGGCGCCGGTCATGCCCGAGTTCATTCGATGCTGGTAAGACTTGAGATCCTTGAGAGCGGCCTCCTCAGTCCAGTTTGGTCGCTGGCCGTCAATGTGGTTCTGAACATCCGAGTTGGAGAGACCGAATATCCTGGCAACTGCCTGGACCATGGGCATGTCCTTGACGTCGTAGCTTAGCGGAACGGTGACCTCGATGGTGGTACCGCTAATGCCCTGGCCTGTGTCGACAAACAGGTTCTGCTGGTTTGTCAGAAGCTTGTTCTCCAGAGTCTTCAGCCGGCTCATCAGCTCGGGCTTGTCTCGATCACTGCTCATGTCCTTGAGGATCTGGCCCACCAGGCGCACAAACATGGCCACATGCCTGTCAACGAGGAACTTCCACGAGTCGTCACCCGGCTTGTCGGCACTGGCGGCGCGGCATGCCTTGGTCGCTGCCGAGTAAAAGATGAGAACCAAGGGCTCTAGCTTGCGGTCTTTGTCGATCGTCTTCCGAAAGTTCTGCTCGGTAAAGGCGGTATAGGCTTCACCAAAAGTCCTCTTCAGCGCGTTGTCCTGGAAACCGGGCAGTCTTTCCTGCTGCGTAAGGACAGCTGTCATCCGCTTCTCCAGGGGAATACGGAAGCCATGGGGGAGCTTGACACTCCCCGAGTTCCCCGGAAGGAACTCCTTGACAAGATCGCCCACGCTCGATGTGTGTGCTCTGGCGGGCGGCTTTGGCGCCGGGACAAACTGTTTGCGCTTCGCCCGGGGCTGGAGTAGGTAGTGCAAGTAGGCGACTCGGAGAGCGTACGTGTAGGCATCATCGTGGCTCACGTTGAGCTGGCGGGCGAGTGAGTTGGCTCTAGACCGTCGGTCGCCTCTCTGGACGCTATCGACTCGACGGTTCAAGGCTTGGAAGGATTTCCTCGAGCCCGAAGACATGATGACAGTCGGGCGGCGGGGTGCGGCTACTGCTGTACTATCGTCTGTGTAGTATTCTGTGGGCGCGTGTCGGCTCTCAAGTGCATGTCACCAGGTCCTCGCTCATTGCAAAATCGCAAAATAGCGTCCACGTCGCCCTGTGCTGCGGCGCTGATTGTCGGTGAGAAGAGGGAACAAGACGGTTCGCGGCGATGCGGCCTCGAGGCAAGATAAGAAGAGCTGGGGGTGTCGCAGACGTCGTTCCCGTTCGTGTGGTAGGAAGTAGAAGATGTCTTGGGCCGAGCAGTTTTGGGTTTCGCTCTACTGGGCGCTATGATGGTCTGATATGCAGCAGCGTCATTCCAAAGCCTCGAATCGAAAAGGGGGAGGGGAGGGAGAGGAGCAAGAGAAGCGAGGGCGAGGCGAGCTTGAGGTGCAACTAGTCAAGAAAGTGGCAACAATTATGTTTGGTTTGGACCCTTGTCGAAGCCTCGAAACACATCAATTGCTGGGGAAGATTCCAGGTTGCGGATAGGAAGCAGCCGCAGCTGCGCGACGGTCGATTATTACAACCGTGTCTTATTAATACGAGGTCATTGCGAAAACAAACAACAATCACCATCAACAACAAGGAAGGTTGTTGTGGATTGACAGTTCGTGCTATAGAGTGATCAAAGCTCAAAGTCGGCGCCCCTCTTGGATCTGGATGCGATGCCAAATAAAGTCGACTAACGTTAGCTAGTCAAGTTACTACGGAGTACGTACTTAACTACCCGTAGGGTCTGCGAAGATGGATGGCCCCGGGTCTGTTTCGAACCTCGGACTCGCTCTCGTTGGTCTGCACAGCTTGTACGGAACAGCCCAAGGGATAAGTTAACGTTATGCTGTCTGTTGACGAAGCTGCTGCTGGGCATGCCCACTCCGTGTGCACACCTTGTGAACAACGGCTGCAGAGTACGGAGTACGTACGGATACACCAATTTTGTCTTCTTCGTTGGGTACCAAAGTTTGACCGATCAGGTGGCGGCTATGGTACGCTATTTCTGGCAGCAGACCAGGCACATGCATCCATTCCTGGGTGCGCTAAGCACTTTAACCTTAGCACTAAGGGCGGGACTTGGCGGACATAGATATGTGCTTCTTAAGCTGGTTAAAAAGTTACGTGCAATCAACACACTGAATATCCTGGAATAAAAACTCGATAAAATGCTACGCTCGATTACCTGCTTATCCATCTGCTCATACTACGTACTTATTGCTACTGGAGTGTCCAGTCGACTACCTGCATGCAGTATGCTAGTTGGCAAGTTACTTACCACGTTACTTACAACGTTACTCATACGTGCAAGTACGCTGCAGGTACGGATACCTGGCTACATTACACGGATACCAACTTGGGTAAGTGACTTGCTAGCTTACGTTATTGGTAACTAGTAAGTAACTTACACAGCAGTGCTCCATAGGCTTTGTATCCGTTAGCATAGGCATAACGTTAGTGCATTAACTTGAAACCCCATCAATAAGCAGTAACCATTATTGACTTGGGACTGTGGACTGGGGACTGGGCGCCCTGATTCTCTACCCATGCTTTGTAGTCGAGTTGCTTTGGAGCTCGTGCAGTATCTTGCCCCATATGGTTTGTCTGTACATACTACCAGCTAGGTCATTTGTTCCATGATATAACTATGAGTCTTCGCATCAGGCGACTCGTAGCGCATCACAAAGTCATACGAGTCGAGACGAACTCAGTGTTAGCCAAGAGCTGTTGGTATGCGTGAGTGGGCAACATCTCTAGCTCAGTGATCGTTTGGTAGCATTTTTGGAATCCTTTCGCATGCCGTACTTGCCCCATCCCGCATTTAAAAGGGTCAATAAATAAAGGTGAGGAAGGGGATGAATGAACGAACACATAAAGCACTTCCATTCCAGGATCATTGTTCTGTCCGCATTGGCAACCAACGTTGAGTATTTTGACCGGACCCTTGACCCCGCCAGACGGCCGCAAATCAATCAAGCTTTGAAGGAGATTGAATAAGTACCCTAATGATACGGTTACCGGTCCAACTTAACACTTTCTTCTCGAAGTACATGCTAGTTAACTTAGGTAACTAACTTATCGGCTGTGCAGCAAGTGCCTTCCCCGCCACGTTAACCATCAAAGTACTTGTTACCCTTGCCTACAGTTGGAAGTAGCCTAAAGTAACTAGGTTCAACACCGTAGGCAGAGAGAGGTCTGCTCCGTCGCATAACGTCAACCTTACTTCTTGTAGCATCACAATTCTGCACTCAACTTCGCATTGATAGAAGTAGCCGCAGATACCGTCGACCGAAAGTAGCAATACCGGCGCCGAAAACCGACCGCGACTCGACTCGACTCGACTGGACTGCGAACCCGACATCATTCCGTGCGGCCGTCTCCAGGCCAGCAGCAGCAGCCGCCTCCTGCAATCGCAATCATGGGTATCGTCAGCAGTCGGCCAGACGACGGTGCCGCCCTCTGCCTCAGGGACCAGAATCGATGTGAGTACCCAAACGCGCGCCGACCTGCTGTGCAATTGTAACCGTGCCAAGGCTAACGGCTCTCACCAACGCAGTATCGATATCCTCTGTCCTAATCTCCAACCCACGCAAGCGAAGCGCCATCACCGTCGTCCCGAACGCATACCCAGCTTCCCGAGTAAATGCTGCGCGAACCGCCGGCGACTTTGGCCCTGTCGAGTTTGTTCAGGTCCGTTGTGAACCCCGACTGTGGATGACAAAGAGATGAGTTGGGGACTGACCGAGCGCGTGATTTAGGATTCCGACTCTTCTTCAGTGCCCAGCTTTTTGCTCAAGCTGACCACGGACGACGAGCTCGTCTTTACATTCACCTTTGTTCTGCGCCAGGACGACAATAGCACAAACGGTGCCTCGGACACCGCCATCAACGGCCTGACCTACGTCCACGCCTCCACCCCCGCGAGGTTGAGAACCTGGTCACCCGCGAGTTCCATGCCGATCCCAACCTACACAAAAACGCCAATGTCGAGCTGGTAGGCGACTACAGCACGGGTGGCACACCGTCTGTCAGCTTCGACTGGACGTGGAAATGGAAACCGCCAAAGCCTTTCGAAGATAAGGGGGGCGGTTGGAGACAATCCTGCAGCGTGAGATTGGCCCCCTCGCTCCCTGTTGCGCGGCCGTGCAAAGGGTCATATGGGGTTGCGGCTGACATCGTTCTAGTTTGTCGAGTACGACCCGAGAGCTCACAAGCTAAACACGCTCGCCAGTTTCTCCTTCTGGGTAGCCAGTATGTTGTATTTGTGGGCAATGCCGTATGAGAGGACCACAGCGCTGACTGGCCCTGCAGATACCTCGACTTTACCCTACCACCCGACATCGCCGTCGCCGCCAGGTTTCCAGCTGGCCGTTCCGCCCAAGATCCGCCTCGCCTCAGCGCAGTCGGTCGATTCGCGCATCAGTGAACAGGACGAGCCTAGCTCTCCCCTTAACCTACACCACGACACCTTGTCCTTGGGGCCTGTTCCGTCCCACGTCTCTCAGGCTGTCAAGGTCGACATTGCTTGTCCCCGTCCCGGCGAGGACGTCACGGCCAGCGATGATGGGCCTGTGTTCCGAGCTACCATCAAGGCCATGGAGCAGAAGACGGGAAACATGCGGTTCCAGATGAAGAAAGTTCTCCGGAAAGCAGGCGAAGCCCACGACTCGCAGGTCGCAGCTAACGATGCCTTCCTCGGCTTTATTGATGCTCTACGAGAGGCTTCTGCTACCAATGCCAATGCCGTGCAGCCTGCGCTCGAACATTACTTTGACAAGATCGCTCGGGAGATCTTGGCCTACGAAAGGCTCAATGCTGCCAATCTGCAGAGAATCATTATTGATCCCATCAATAAGCTGTACAACTATGACATCAAACAAGCCGAAGGCAAGAAGCGCGAGTTTGAAGAGGAAAGCAAAGACTACTACAGCTATGTGTCGCGCTACCTGGGCCAGCGTCAGGATTCAGTCAAGCAGAAGAAGTTGGCCGACAGTGACACCAAGTACCAGACGAAGCGGCGCAATTTTGAGCTGAAACGCTTCGACTACTCGTCATTCATGTCCGACTTGCACGGTGGCCGCAAGGATCAGGAGATGTTGTCTCACTTGACCAAATTCGCCGACGCCCAGGCCAAGGGCTTCTTGAATGCAGCCAAGAAAATCGATGCCCTTGTGCCGCAACTCGAGGCTCTTACCCTTGAGGTCCAGGAAGCCGACAAGGAGTACCAGTACCAGCGGCGGGAGAGGGAGGAGAAGAGGCGGCTGCTGGAGAAGAGTAATCTTCAGTATAACGAACCAGAGACTGTCGTTCCGGCAACTGTCATGAGCGGCGCCACAGGCATCCCTGCTAATGGATTCCAGAATGTCTCGGACTCGGAACTGGGACGCGCAGATAGCACCGGCTCGGCACTGAGGACCGTGCCAACGAGCAATTCGAGCACCTTGGGCCCAATGGCGGGAGGCGATCTATCGCGGTCGCCCGGCAGTCTGAGCTACTCTGCCGTGAGCCCCTTGCCGGTATCCAAATTCAAAGGTATTCGGGACCTCGAGGAGCGAGACTCGGCCCAGCAAGCCATTGCTGAGAGGAACTCGACACAACGTAAAGAAGGTCTGCTGTGGGCCCTGAACCGCCCAGGAAGTCATGTCGATCCCAGATCATTGACAAAGCAGCAAGGGTGGCACAAGTAAGACGCACCCGGAGTTAACCCTTGGCCGTGTTGACTAACTTTTCGCAGGTTCTGGGTCGTCCTCGACCAGGGGAAGCTATCTGAATATAGTAACTGGAAGCAGAAACTCGATCTGCATATGGACCCCATCGACCTGCGAATGGCGTCTGTCCGCGAAGCCAGAAACGCGGAGCGTAGGTTCTGCTTCGAGGTCATCACACCTCATTTCAAGCGTGTGTACCAGGCTACGTCGGATGAGGACATGAACAACTGGATCACATCCATCAACAACGCCCTGCAGAGCGCGGTGGAGGGGCATGGCGTCAGAGAGAAGCCGTCGACGGCATCTTCTTCGACGGATTCCCCCAGCTTCAAGCGGGACATACAGTCCATCCTGACCGGCAAGAGCATTTCCCTGAATCACGGACACGGCTACGGCGGCCAAGGTAATTCCGCTGTCCCTTCGCGCCGGACAACAGTGGGAGCCCGGCCTGCAGCCACTCAACGGCCTCCAAGCAGTACCTTTGATGAGAGCCCGGACAAACTGTTGCAGATGCTCCGCGAACACGATCAAGGCAACTGTTGGTGTGCCGACTGCGGCTCAGGTGCCAAGGTCGAGTGGGTCTCGATCAATCTGGCTATCATCTTGTGTATCGAGTGCAGTGGCATTCACCGGTCGCTGGGCACGCATATCAGCAAGGTCCGCTCACTCACCCTGGACATCACGTCGTTCACGCCCGATATTATCGAACTGTTGATGGTAGTTGGCAATAGGGTTTCCAACATGATTTGGGAGGCGAAGCTGGAGCCAGGTGTCAAACCCGGCGCACAGGCGACGCGAGAGCAGCGCCTGAAATTCATCACGGCTAAGTATCTCGACCGGGGTTTCGTCGAGCCAATATCTGCGACGCTGTCGCGATATCCCTCGGCGGACGAGACCCTGCTTGCGGCCATCAAACGCAACGAGGTCCAGCAGATCATATACGCCTTGGCGCTCAAGGCAAACCCCAATGTTCTCGACAAGTCACGGGGCACGCATCCTGTCTTCCTGGCGCTGGCGGCTGCCGATCCTGCATCACCGTCACCGTCCCCCACCCCCTCCCACCCCAGATGGTCGTCCCGAAACCAGCTTCCGGGCAATCGCATTTCCGGCTGCCGAACTGCTGATCCAAAACGGAGCAGAGGTCCCGACCACCATGCCCGCGTTTCCTCTGAGCCGCAGTGCTCAGATGTATCTTGAACAGAAGAGAGGCCGAGCTGCCGCGATTGAGGGGATTGGCGCGTCATTGCCCTCGAGCTTGAACCCCAGTCCAAACGACAGACTACAGCGCGATAAGGACCGGTTGCAGAAGCGCATAAGTGCTGGAGGCCGGTTGGCAAAGTCGCCCATACCTGAGCGATAGAGACGGCGGCGGACGGCTCCCACGACGCTGACGACCAGCTCATCATCATTCTCCTCGCTGTCGCCCCTCGAGCTGTCGCCAGTGATTTCGCCAAAGAGATGGCTCCCCCGGAGAAGGTCAAGCCTAGGGGGCTCGATTTCATCTTCCGTATCCGACTCTCAGGGCCGGCGCTCGTATTTGACGATGCCCCACCCGCCATGTTCTTTGACGCTGAGCGCGTTTTGCCTGTCTGTTCCGAGTTCGAGAACACGGTCTTTGCCTGATACACCAACGGCCTCTCGTATGATTGATTTCGTTGCAGATCTCGGTTCATGACCTAATGAGATCTTGCGACTATGCCAGTGGGTCTGGCAGGCAAGTGGCGGCATGCTGTGTTGGATACCCTGGATCATTGTCTTCTATTTCATAGGCGAGGGCGAACATGGTTTGGTTCTTCCCTGCTTTGGGTGCCCGGCGTTCAGGGATTCCTCTTGATGACGGTTGTATGCTGCGGCATAACACATAGGGGTGTTGTTCATAAATATGACAGTAGGATTACGGGTTGGTCTAGAGCAGAACCAAGTTTTTCTGTCCTGGATTCGTACCCCTGAAATACGGCAAAGAGCCCACCCACCTTGACAGCAGGGATAGGTGAGGAAGACGGCACAGGGTTGGGAGACAACCAAGGTCGGAAATCTCCTAACTTTGTGTGTATGGATAGGATAGTAATCGTAATGATTGTATGATGCGGCTTATCACAAGGCGTCAACAAACCCGAGTCAACACGAAACCGCCTATTACTTACTCCCTTCAGTATGCTTCTTCACACTTGTTTTTCTACATTTTCACGGCCACCAACCAGTAGTCAACCTGAATTTGACATTTCCATCCATGGCTCTCTAGACTTCTCATCGACCAGAACCGTTTGGTGTCATACCCAGTCGGGACTCGGTCAAAGGGATCTCACCAGGCGCAGCCATCAAGACTGGCATCAAGAAACAGAATCAAGACGGCAATGTGTGTTCCTGGGCAATGACCAAGTGCTGCTACCAAAAGGCCTGCACTGCCGCACTCTTGTCGCAGTCGGCCGAGGGACTAAGCTCGGCACTTTCACGTACCTATCTATCCTCGATCAAATTGCCATGTAAAGATAACAAGTTTGAAGTGACACGATGAACTGAATGGTGAAAACTGTATCCTGGCGAGATGGTCTCTTCCCGAAGTGTTGGTCATCAGGTTCTCTCACTACCTTACCCCCGCTGAGCAGCATCCCATGCAATGTATACCGAGGGACTTGCACCTGCTCGGCACTGGCTTCGCTTGCTGAGCAGTTGGGAAAAGCCACTGCACATTTGATCGCTGCTAGCACCAGCGAGACCCGCGGGTTCACGTGCGGGTGGCATCACAGACATATATTTTCATGTCTTGGAGCGGGCGAACGTTCTGAAGACTGAGCCGTGATGTTTTTGCTGAACGAGGTTGGTTCCAGAGCCCCCTTTCTCGGAATATACCGATTCGGTGCGCCAACGCCAGAACGCCAAGCAATGCGAAAGAAGTGTTCCTTTTTGATTTCCTTAACTCCCATGTTCCTCACCCTCCGCCCCGCAAACCAAAGTCCCCCCCCTCTACAAAAGCTCGAAATCGTCCAGCTTGTCCTTGTACTTCATGATGTTTCTCTTGACCTTACTGCCCACAGCCCAGGTGATGAAGCTCTCCATGGTCCTCGTGACCAGGTAGGCGGGATCCGTAATGGTTTCGGTGCCAACGCGGACATGGCCCTGCTCAATCATCTTGATCGCACCGGAAATGTTCTCGGCCATCTTCAGGCGGTGCATGACCACGGGCAGTCGTCGGCGCGCAAAGGCCGAGACTGTGACCTTATTCTCCACCATGGACAGCTTGGACGTCTGGCTGAGGATTCCCTAGATTCATGTCAGAGCCCAAGCACCCGGGGAGTGGCGGAAGTCAATGCCGAGTCGGAGTGACAAACCATGTCATAGAGCTTCTCGAGCATGAGGTCTTCGTGCTTCCGTCGGACGGCGCTCTCGGGGGGCATCAGACTGAGCTTGTGGGCGAACTGCCGCAACGAACCGCATAGTCGGTTGTATCTGTGGTAGTCCTCGGGTTTCTGGATCGAGTAGCGACGGATGACAGCGGCGTCACGATGGTCGTTGTCTTGCTTGTATGTTATGAAATCTACTTTGCGAAGCAGCTTCCTGTCTCGATGTTAGTATATAAGTCCATCTTGTCGAGGAGAGTCGGCGGTTGACGATGGACTTGCTGTTCGTGGTGCTTGAGCGCGCGACCCATGTTGGGCTATATATCGAGTCGCAAGGGACTACGTTGTCCTGGAGTTGCTGGTAAGGCTGTCGGCGTCTACCCCACGATTACTGCAAGGTCGAGCAAGGAGGTGGTTATTGAGGTCGACTTTACGATTGCGCATGCATGCGAAGAAACGCTTTACTGGAACCAATTCCGGCGGGGCGGTGGTCAATCCCGCTCTTTTCTTTGCAGACCCACTGTAAAGTTCCGATAACGACTGGCAGGCCCCCCCCCTGGTACTCCGTACCGATAACTTTAGCGTCGGATCGTTTAGATTTTGGCCCGGCAGGTCGAACCTCCGATTAGAATCGTGTAGACGTCGACTGCAATTGCCCGCGGCAGCATCAAAGTTCCCACATAGCAGTACTGCACTGGAAGCGCGTCGACCAGCCACAATGCCGCCTCGGATACCATTCCTCTCCGCCCTGCGGCAACCTGCCTCTCTCTTCAGAGGACAGGCTTGCCAGTTCACCCAAAAGGCATCGGCCCAAGCCAGTACGACTCCCGCTTCCGCATCGCATCTGCTCGCCTGCCCGTCGTCTACCAGAGCCCAGTTGCTAACCACACCTCCGTCCTCTTAGTCCGCCGCGATGTGCCCACACCCGCCTCGTCGATGCTGGATCTCGGCCCCTCGTCGAAGCCCAGAAAGCAGGATTCCACAAAGGGCGTCTCCGACCTGTTCAATACGTACAGCCCGCGGTCGCCGAGGAGCCCGTCGGGTGAGGAGCGGCGCAATAACCTCACCGGCTCCCTGGTCAACAAGAACGTAAGCGAGGACTTCTTGCGCCAGCAGCCGCGGCGGTGGCGCGAGGGCGAACTCTACTCGCCCCACGACCTGAGCGAGGTCGAGGCCCGCAAGTGGCGCAAGATCAGCAACGTCCAGCGCGATCTGGTCGACTTGCTGGGACTGCGGCCTTTGGATATGTATGCCGTAAGTCGTCGCGAACTATCTGCTCTGTCTGGTGTGGTTGGGGGAGGGAGAAGGGGCTAGGGGGCATTGCGTTACAGTAAAGAGCGCGCGCGCGGGGGGGGACAACAGAGAGACGATACGCCCAATTCTCGGGCTTATTTGCTAACGGCCGTTTACAGAACTTCTCAGTCGTTTCCGAGCACATGACAACCCATGGCCGAATCAGGAGGCGCCACCAGACCGGTTTCTCACCCAAGAACCAGCGCAAGATTTCCAAGATGGTCAGACGCGCCATCGGCCTGGGTCTACACCCAAGCGTACACAAGCACCCCGAGTTGCTGTCGAGAGAAGCACACGTTACCTCACAGCAGGTTGCTGCCACTGGCAAGTTGGGCAGTTATATTTAAGTCAATGTCGTTGCTGGACAATTGTACCACTACCGAGGCAGCGGGAATGGCTAGAGAGGCTCTAAACGGGTGCTAAACTCTTTGCTGCATCTATCTTGATTGTACAACATATGTGCTTGGTCGACTTTGTGTGCAGGTTCGGTTAGTTTTGCAGAGGCACATATATCCATGGAAATATCTATGTTACATGTACAAGCATCACGCCTTCCATGGCCGGGAGATCTGGAACTTCATGAGCCCTTCAGCGTCTCGCTTCCGCCGTGTCTTCTCCAGCTCAGTCCAAACGTGTGGAAACTCCTCCTTGGCCCACGCTTCGAGGTCGCCCTTCTTCTCGTCATTTCCAAAGGCATTATAGACGACCGCAAGACTGCAGAGGCCTGTTAGTTTGACGACCAAAGCACACATCGACAAGGGATAAGGGTGAAGCTTACGTAATGGGATCAGGCCGTTGATGGACCTCAGCCTCCATGTTCCCAATCAACTCCTTTGCTGCCTCTAAGTGGCCGTGAGCACCAAGAACGCCCGCGTAGGCCGTGTAGACAGCGGGCGGGATGTCGATGTCCATCTTATGAACCTTGTTCCAAAGTTTCTGCGCCGCCTCGACTCCGAAAGGCGTGATTTCGTACGTCCGGAACACAATTTCCAGTGTCTCGTACGAAGGTCCCTCTTCCGAGCGGCTGATATCGTCCCAGAAGTCAAGCGCTCTCGAGTATTCCCCACAGGCAGCGTATGCAATCATCAAACTGTTGTAGAGTTTGGTGTTGGGTTGAATCCTCGTGTCCATCTTGAGCATGTTGTGCACGAGCTTCAGGCTCTCTAGGTCAGGGCATCGGCCCATGCTCTCGAGGTAGCGGGCGTATATTTCAGCCGTTGGTCGGTTCGCTGGATTCGCGTGTTGCCGCATATGCCCGAAAACATGGCACGCCATGTCAGCTCGCTTCCGGTCCAGGAAGACGTCCATAATCTCAACGCGCTTGTCCAGCTGCACGTCGGGGAAGAACTGCCGAATCAAACTGTACGCGTCCCAGACTCTGGCAGTGCTGTTTGACTTGTCCAGGCAGTAGTCCACGAAGGCTTGGCACACCAACCGCCGCTCCTCCAAGCTATAGTGAATGGTGTGTAGTGACAGCGTGTCGATGACCTCGTACTGTTCGTCGTTCTTCAGGAACGCTATACAAATCGATACGACTGTAGCCGCTTCGAGAGTGACGCTCCTCTCCTCGAGGTAGCTGGTGATGTCGAGGACACCGTCATACTTGGGGCTGGCAACATCACACATGGCGCGGATCAGCTTGTTCAAAACCGGCCAGTCTTCCCTTTTGTTGTCAAAATTTTGAAGAGAGCGAAAGGAGGTAAATGCTCCGTCGAGATCGCCTGCGGAGAGCCGGTACTGGATCTGGTGGCTGTAGAAAGCCCTGTCTGGTTCCAGTCCCAGCTTCGGAACGAGCGCTGTGAGACGCTCAGCAAGATACGCATCCCCCTTTTCCGTGGCAGCGTCGATGATTGTGTTCATCATCTTCATATTGGGTTCGAAGTCGAAACGTTCCGAATGTTTCTGGATGATCTGTTCGATGTGCTCAGGGCCTTTTCCCAGCAGCAGGATGGCGAACTGGTAGAGCACCAGCACGGCTGCCTGGATTTGATAGGGGTCTGAGTACGTCTCAATACTATCGGCCATTTCTTGATATACCGAAACTGCCCAGTCTCTTTCATTGTTTCTGATGGCGCAGCGAAGGGCATCCGCGTAGGCCGACTGTCTCGGAGGCTCTGGCGGCTCAATTGGTCTGCTAAAAGCCTCCTTCATCTTGTCCGTCTCATCTCGGCGGGCGTAGAACCTCGTCACGATGTCATGGACGCTCTGGCTGTAGCCCAGGTTGGCTTCCGATTTCATGGCTTGAACAAAGTCCAACATGTCTTGCTCGCGGTCCTCACGCGCAAGGCCTCGGAGCACGGGAACCCAGAGCCCTTTGATACGTCCGGCGAAGTCAATGTCTTTGGCCAGTCTCAATTTCTTCCACTCGCTCCGCAGGTAATCTCTCGCTTCTGTAGCTCTCCCGTAGTGCGAGAGGGTCCTGATGAGCGGCAACATGTCGAGCACCTGGGATGCTTCAGGGCTCAGCTCTCGCTCCGAGGCAAGGGTTCCTTTGTCCACGCCTGCATCCTGGAGCCTCACGCCCGCCTCCTGGAGCCTCCGAGTTTCGAGGTACAAGACTTTGGCAAACTCGACCGTCGCCGCCGGGTCGTCCTGGGTCGGAACATCGATTAATGTGTCTCTTGCGGTGCGCAGATCCGAGATGCGCAAGAAGTGTTTTGGATCATGCCGGGCCTCTTTGACCAGGTATTCGAAGACCCTCTGAGCAGTCTCGACCTGGAACGAATTGACAGGTCGATGATTGAGCCTCTTGAACTTGAAGAACTCGCGGAACGCCTTCAACAGCTCTCGCGTCGGCGGCGGTCGGAGGTTGTCGCTCTCGTTGGATCCAAACTGCAGCAAAGTCTCGTAGCCAGGCTCGACGTCGGGCGCCTTCAAGGCACGCGGGGCCTTTTGGAAGAATCCTAGGAAGGTCCGTCGTTGTTGAGGTATCCTCGCGACCCGTCGGCCAATTGGGTATCGCCTCAATGCCGGGCTCGACGTTGCCAACACCGGACACGTCGGCAACGGGCCTGCGCCTGGCATCGCGCCATGGTGCGCAAGCAAGCGTCGCAGTGCATGGCGGGTCAATTGAGACCGCATACTGGGTGGTTAACTACGAGGAAGGTCGCCTGCGTCATTCGTTAGACCTCGGCGAGCGGATTGAGGCGTTTCCCCTGGACTTGCCTGGACATGGCTGGCGCTAATCGTTGATGTTTTGTCTGCTCCAGCGATCTCGAACGTCAATTTTTAGTGGGCATCGAAAGCGCGTCATTCCGACAATACACAGCAACTACAGCGCTCCCACAGTGAGTTAGTTATTAGCTACGGCAAATTATCCGTAGTGAGCCGCCACGTTAGCTCCACGCCGGAAAACAAGTCTGGCACTCCATGGAGCGGATGCCAGCTGGCAGGCAGTTGGCAGCTGGTAGCGGACTAACGTTAGCTGTCGATCTTACCTCGCTGGCAGAGGTTAGTTAGAGGCTAGAGCCACCTAAACTGAGCATGTTCACCTCCCGAGATGCTTTTGTCAGAACCAGGGCATCTATCCGTACCATCCTGTACTTTATGGCCGGGCAAGGCGGCAATGAAGAAATCGGCAACTCTCGAACCTTTTGCATCAAACTTTAAATCGTTCATGTTTCCAAGTACTGAGTCTGTACGGATAGACAACCATTGACTAATAGCGGGCGCAGCCTGCAGGACATGACAGGCCCGTGACTCTCCCTTAGCTTAAGGTCCCTTCTCATGTCCAGTCCAGCAACTTACCCTATGACAATACTGACTCGTTTATGATTGGCGACTGTGGTTAGTATACCATACCAGTGCTCAGAATAACTCTGAAGCAACTGCCCGGCCTCACCCTCATGGGCAGAAACGTGACATGTATTGCTCATGGAAACTAAGCAAATTCCCCGACATCAATGAAGGCCGGGAGGAACAATGGATGCTAAACACCAGATGAAAGTGTCGAGGTGCTTGCTATTCATTTTACGTAACGTACGAACGGCCAAGTTTTTCGGCCACAATTTGCAATAACATAATAGACAAAGTTTGTTTCAAATGTAAATATTGAAAATATACACGCTTCGTAATAACGTTCCAATCATACACTAACTCTTGTATAACCATCGCCTGGGTATCATTGTATCCTCCACATTACACTGTTTTTCTCACACGGTGTCCGCACCTAGTAACGGTAGCTTCGGCGGGCACCTCGGCCATCTGTGCCATGCATGCGGCGAGTTCCAGCGGCCTGGGAGTTATTGTTAGTTATGGGGCCAAGTGTCAGCGTTTGGGGGTGAAAACGTACCTTTTGGCCAGGGCGGCGAGTGAGGCTACCCTTCAACTTGAGCATGGCTCCGCTGATCTTGTCGCCCAGAGAGGGCTTGCGCTTGTGGTGATGGACAGTCCTCGTGGTCGTGGTCGTGTGGGTGGCATGAGCACGCTTGGTGCGTCCACCGAAGATGCCACGACGAGGGGCCCGGGTGGTGGTGGCATGACGAGAGCTGCGGGCAGGGGCCCGGGTGGTGGTGGCGCGACGAGAGCTGAGAAGAGGCATGGTAATTTGTAAAGTGTTTGGTGGATTTGTGGAATGAGGATGAAAAGTCTGGATAATTTGGATGTTGGTTATTGTGGTGGTGGTAGTGTGATGTTGGTAGCTTCGATATGGATCCAAAGAATTCAGAGCAAAGGGAGGATTGTCAACCGCCTTATATCTACAGACCATAGTCCCGAGAATCAGTATACTTCGCAACGCAACCAGACAGAGAGTTGGTTCCTTTCTGTCTGGCCAATGATGCAACAGCCAAGTGGATGACATCAAGCCCTACGTAGACGTTCTGCAGATCGGGTTCGTGGAACTCCCATGCAGGTCGTGTGAGAGTTGGCAGGATGCATCTTATTGGCCCACATCTTCCGGCACGATCATCCGATGATGAACTGCTCTGAAACCTGGACATGGCTGGTATCCAGGATTATAAATTCGTTCCCGAGATGCGGGTTAACGCTGGGTGGACAAACCCCTGGGTATGACGCCGTCCGATAAGGATGGTTGGGGGTTCCCCAATTCCAGGGTCCAAAGCGGGGCAGTGTACTTGGGAGTGATGTCATGCAACATCTCCATCCACTGAAGCGTGGCTGCGCCATAACTCACAGTACGGCGGATATACTTCATCAAATCGATTGGATCACGGTTCGGTGTGTGTGTGTTTTACAATGCCTGCGAATGACGACGCATGAAGACATCCCCGTTCGTTAATGATTATACAGTAAGAAGCGTTGCCTGTGTTGCCATTTCCTTGATAACTGTTTTCTAGTTAACTGTCTTCAGTGCTGGGGAATTTGGGCCCTGGCTCCCTTGGTCGTCTTATCAACAAGCCAAGAAGCCTTCATGGTGCCAAATGACGATGATGTCCGAAGCGACATGGTCTGGGAGGAGGCCGTCAAGCCTTGGTCAGATTTTGCTTGATCTTGACCACGTCTTCCTCCGAGAATCCCAGCTGGTCGATAATGAATTTTTCAAATCCCCCGTAATCCCTCTGCACGCCTCCGACAAATGTATTCCAGCTGGCAGTCTTCAGGCTGCACAAGTTGTGGAAGCCCGGATGCTCCTGACCACCTCCGCTGCGTATTCCGGCTTGGGCGAATGCCATGAGCTTGGCGCGCACTGGCTCAGTCCCGATGCGAGACAGTAGGTAGTCAAAGGCGACCGTGTCCGTCGAAGCACCAGCAAGGGTGAGCAGCATACCCGAAATGACACCCGTCCTATCTCTCCCAGCTGTGTAGGCAACATGTTCTCAGCGATTCGTGGATGGGATGTGTACAGGGGGTTCTTATGATACGAAAGGAACGGGGCCATCAATCGGATTCAGGACTCACCAGTGCAATGGACCAAGATAGGATCGTACGGTCTGTCCCGGACGTGTTCAAGGATGGCCCTCCAGGAGGACTGGTAGACATCAATCACTTCCAAATACATATCCTCGTATCCTGCTTCTCCAACGCCCGAGACGAACTTGTCAAGGTCGGGATGGGAATCGGGCCTTGAACTCTCGATCCAAGTGCTCTCCACATGGTCGACCTGGGGCTCGGGATCCTTCTCGCGTTCCTGGGGCGAGCGTAAGTCAAAGATGCGCTTGACGCCCAGCTTTCCCGAAACAACTGCCTTGCCGTTCTCCGTCAGGGCGCTGATAGCTCCAGTCCTGTATACAAATCCGGCCCTGACAGGACTCTCTGGCACAAGGCCCAAGTCTCGCGTGTTGAACGTCCCGTCGACGAAGACGAAAGGAGGGCTCATGAGTACAGGCCCATACTTCTCTTTGGGTATCGATTGTGCTACATCTGTTTCAGCAAGCTCGCGCAGCTCAAACGCGTTCAAGGCGGTCATCGTGATTGCTGCAGCCTGCAGGGCGCTTGTTACCGAGTGTTCGGGGTCGAGAAAGATATGTATCGCTGGGACGGCTGCTTGCTTGTGTGAGTGTGAGATCCATCACTCGATCAATGCAGGGGCTAGTTAGCACTTCGCAAGCACTCCGTAAGCTGGGCAGTGAACGAATACCCCGCCCCCGCATTTGGGAGACTGAGTACGATGTTGTATGTTCGATGGACTACGCACGTCCCTGAAGCGAGGCGACGACATCGTCACTACAGAGTCGTGATGTACAGCGACCGGCTTGGGGTATACTTCCAGCCCACCAGAGAATGAACACCTAAATATACCTGTAGGGTGATGCATTTCTGTCTCCTTCCCACGATCATACTTTACGTACTGATTCGGCACGTCTTCGTGAAGAAAAGAGCTTGTTGCTGACGCTATTCACAGTAGCTGACTCTGAGGTGACATGGTAGTTACTGCTGGAACTATCCACCTTGAAGAGTTCAAAGCTATTACTTTAATTTAAGTTACTGTACACCCTGAAGTAGAAAGACCTGCAGACCAGGGCCCAAATCACGTTGTCAGAATGTACTTCGTACTCGGTAAGTACGGGCGGGGGCACTTATCTCTCTACCCCTGCATGCAGTGCATTCCGTACTTATTAGGTCAGAGTTGTTGATTATACGTAGTAGTCCGGTGGGGTCATTGCATGCTAGAGCCTAGAGGCAAGAGGGTTGGTTCGAGTCTTGACCGTACTTTACTTGAGAAGTAGCTTGTACTCTGCAAAGTAAAACTCTCCATGGCGGGTGGTAGTTAAGTGACTTCAACTAGATTAGAGTCTAGACTGTGAAGAAATCCTGGCCAGTTGGTAAATCCCCAAACCATCAATCTTTGCCAATCTTTGCAACAAGCAGGGCAATCCATTATCCGGCAACAAACGGGACATCTCATCGGACATCCCACACCGCACCGCGACACCGGTTCGTGAGGAGTCCACGATGGATTGGTTTCGCTTTCCACGCACGGGAGGCGGTACCTCTTCCCTCTGGCTATTGGGCACCGCGGCTGTAGTGGGATTGGCTGGCTCCGGTCTCATGACAGTCCAGCAAGGAGTCGTCGACTATCTGTTCTCGGAAACACACTGCTATAAATATGTCAGAACGCACTCAGACGACGAGCCTTATGCCAACTGCTTCTCGGTCTCTCCGTCGGGCACCTTCACCAACGTATTCACCGCTCCCCTCGAGTCAGAACTCGTCATAAACGCCTACAAGGGTTACGCAATACCGGGATTGTGGGATGGCCACGGCCACCTATTACAGTACGGTGAATTCCTGAACTCGGTCGATCTGTTCGGGTCTACCTCGTTGGAGGATGTCAGAGCTCGTGTTCTGGGATATGTGGAAGAGAACCCCGGGGCCGGGACGAAGAACGAATGGATTCGAGGTGTTGGCTGGGACCAAATGACTTTCGGGCGCATGCCAACAGCGGTGAGTCTGCGTCTTTATGAACGCTGAACCTGATGCATCTAACTTTGCCTCGCAGGCCGACCTGGCTGCCAACAGTCAGCTGCAAGACCTCTATATCATGCTCGACAGGGTAGACGTCCACTGTATATGGGTTTCGCAGGCCGTCTTGGATCTTTTACCCCCATCGCTACCCGATGTTCCTGGAGGAGAGATTGTTAGAGATCCCGGGATGGGCGTCTTCTGCGACAACGCGATGGATATCGTCGTGGAGTTGTGGCCCAAGCCCGACAGCAAGAAGAAACAGAGGTTTCTCAAGAATGCGATGGCAAAACTGAACGAGGTCGGACTAGTTGGCATGACCGACGCTGGGGTGATGCCTGGCAACCTTGAATTATACAAGGAATTGGCCGGGGGTGAGGATTGGACGGTCCGCGTCTACGCGATGATTGAATGTGATGAGCGCAACACCTATTGTGGTGGAATCGAGAAATACGCCGACAAGCGAGGTTTCCTGAGTATTCAGAGCGTAAAGCTGTTTGCTGGTAAGTGTCGAAAGCGGGCAACGAGGAGCCTGCTGCTGACAATCTGTAGACGGAGCCCTTGGGAGTTGGGGGAGTGCATTAATCGACCCCTATACCGATCGTCCCGACACGTCTGGTTCTCTTCTTGTCAACGCGTCGCAGTTGACCAGCGTTGCCGTGAAATGGGCCGACAAGGGGTTTCAAGTCAACATCCACGCCATCGGAGACTTGGCCAACCGCAACGCAATCGACGCCATGACTGCCGCTCTCGGGGTTGCCTGTCCAGACCGGTCTTTGTCAGAATGTCAATCCGTCAACAGGTACCGTATCGAGCACTCTCAAATCATACACCCAGATGATCAGAGACGGATGCATTCCATTGGCATCATCCCATCCATACAGCCGACACACGCTACATCCGACATGGCGTACGCGGAGAAGCGCCTTGGAGGGGAGCGTACAAGGACGGAGGCATACCGTATGCGCTCTTTGTTGGATATCAAGCCGATCTTGGGAAGCGACTTCCCGGTTGAACCCCCGGATCCGTTCCAAGGCGTTTACGCTGCCGTGACGAGAAAAAATCCACATACGGGCCGTGGCACAGATGAATCCCTCGATGGTTGGCACAAAGAAGAAGCATTGACGCTTGACCAGGCGATACGCGGTTTCAGTCAAGCACCAGCATACGGTGCGTTTCTAGAAGGCAAGGCTGGGGCGATAGAAAAGGGCGCGTTCGCCGACTGGGTTGTTCTTGACAAGCCTCTGGAGGAGACGGATATGGAAGACTTCCGGTCACTAAAAGTCCGAGAAACTTGGGTAGCTGGGAAGAGAGTATTTAAGAGGTCCTAGGGGTGGTTTATTTTTACTGGAAACATGGCGAATCATTGGGTCCGGGTGTTGCAGCGGAGAGGGATATTGGCTATGCCTAGGTATGATGTACCGGTAGATTTTGGAAAATCGGTACTGCCAACTTTAGACTGAGACACATGTAGACATAAATTTCGAGATTCTCTTCTTTCCATGTCCGAATATATATGATTTGTTGGAAGAAGCACCTGAGTGCGCTGTTCATCATCACGATAATGTTAGTCGAAACGAACATGGGCTCATTCATACTTTCCACGGCTCTCTTCTTTACCCTCGTTTCTCGTCTTGTCCTTGCTGATTTGGAGAAGCTAGTCTGACATTGCCATGGCGAACCTGGCAGGGCAAGGGGAGGGGGTAATAGTTTCGGTGAGTTGACAGTGGAACGATTATGCTGTCTGTTGCTGAGTGTTCGAGGTCAGACTCAATAGGGTTTTATTTAGTCAAAGTATTTTTATCATTTTGGTTGGGGGGCACCACGCGGCATGGTGAGTTCTTTTCACACCTGTACATGTGGCTATGGTGGTGTTACTTGATGGTATAGCGGCGATAACTTACACCTTGGCTCGGCCGTCTATGAGTAGGTCTCTTGACTTGAGCAATGGCTGCTAGGCGTATCTACCTTGTTTTCGTCGATCTTGATGGCGACTTGGAGGCCTTTTACGAACCTGACCAAATCATGGCTTATGTGAGCTGTCGAGTTTTATGGAAGTCAAAGTCAACATATAATCGTTAGACATATTTGGGTACGCTCCCCAACAGCGAGTCGCGTGTAAGAGAGATAGTCACACTGACTAGGCAGCTTGATAATGGCCCCATGTCTCTAAATGTTTGAGTTCTACATTCTATCGCATCTATGTGGCTTTGTCTGCCTTTGCCTCTGTCCTGCCACGTTTTCTGTCACGGCAGCATGTAGCTCACTCTGCTCACGCCCTTTGACCGACCAATCTTCTTTACATTGGTCTGGCCGCATAGCTTTGTGCTGTCAACATGAGTGCCACCACATGGATAGCTCTCGGCCCCGACGATTTTAACGACTCGAAACTTTTCGTCTTCCGTCATTCCCATTACCTTGCGATTAGGAATGAGCCTCTCCAGACCATTGGCTTTGAAGTCGTCCTCATCCCACCAGTCAATCTCTACTGGCATATCCTTCATGATATAGTCGTCCAGGCGCTTCTGGATCTCATCCTTCCACTTTCCCTCTATGAGACCCTGGAACTCACAGGCGGCCGAGTCCGGAAAGTGCGACGCCTTTAACTCATCAAAATTGTCGACCTTGTCCTCAAGAAGGTGACGCACGGCTGCCCCGAGAACGTGACCGGCGGTGTGATAACGAGAGTACAGATTCCGTTTCTCGCTGTCAATGGTCTGTACGACAGTGTCCCCAACATGGAAGACGGCGGAAGGGCTTGCGAAGCGGCCAAAGTGTAAGACTTGGCCGTCGGTGGCGGCGCTCATACGGACGGCGGACACGTTGAACTCGACCCCGCTTGAGCTGCTCTGGATGGTGCCGACGTCGGACGGCTGGCCTCCGCCCTGCGGGTGGAAGATGGTCGACTCGGTGACCACGACGTGGTCCTCGTCTGTTGCCTGCTTGAAGAGGTCCTTGTTGACATCCTCGAGAGAGCCCGAGGTCCTCACGGCCGTGACGACGGTCTGGAAGGAGTGTAGGTGGGCATTGCGCTGAAAGGTCAAGATGGTCCGCTGCATTGTAGAAATGTTGCACGGTTGAGGGGGGAGAGAGATAAGGAGACAGGTTGTGTGGTGGGCGGCTGAGGTGATAGGAAATGTATATGTTGTGGTGGGTGGCCGTGGTGATGTCTTCACATGATGCACTCGTATAGTTATTAAGTACACTTGGAAGTACTACATTAACGTTGCCCGTGTTGTATTCATGTCAGTCCAAGGGCGACAACGCTAGTAACTAGCCAACTAACGTTACGGATACGTTCTTCCTCAATGGGCCATCAGCCAGCCGCCACGCAAGGTTGCCGTGCCGATGGACAGCCGGTTCCGAAGGTTACACTGCATTGGAAGGCTTCGCTGAAGCAAATTCGCCGAAGCAGTGCTCCACTGGAGAGGTGCCCTTAACTAAGACACGGAGTACTCCGTGTCCGTATTTATAACGAAGTAACTACTCCGTACGGCATGACTTATTAACCTTCAACAAAGCACGGATAGTTAGGGATAAATACGGAGTACTCCGTAGTGTTTCGACAAAAGGTTATGTGGAAACGACAAGCTTGTCAACATTGACGTTCTGATTGGTGACTGGATGGGCACTAGCTATCGAGACGTGGCCTTGGCAGCTTTCCGAGTCGCCGTCGATCTCCAGTGGGAAGTGGAAGCGGCAAATAACGTAAAAAGAAAAGTGGAAGTCGCGGTTGCGATTGATTGAGTTGCCAGCCACATCTCCGCAACCTATTATTTCCTTCGCAGCTCTTTTTGCCTCGTCGTGGACGCACTCTCGGAAGTCCCTCCTCGGCGACTACCTGCCACGAGCGCTTCGATCAGCAATCACCACCGCCACATCGTTTTGTCGTCGATACCCAACCACGTACTCGAAATCCCCACCCACGCTCGCATCCTCGAAATGTCTTTCTCTACATTCGTTCAGGACTTGTCTATCCGCGACCGCGACCGAGATGGCAATGCGTCGCGCCGACCGCGGGTACCGGCCTCGGTACCTGCCTCGGTCTCTACAATTGACGACCGTACCTCGCATATTTCACGCGCAATGTCCTATACGAGCACCGCTGCCACAAGCGTCAGCATCGCCGGCGACATCTCAAGTCAGCTACACGGAGGCTACCATCACCCTCTTGCGCGAGCATGGCAAGCCGAACGCCAGTTAACCAAGGTATGGGGTGAACCTCTCGATGCCTGAGATCATAGAGTACTAATATCGTGCCAAGTCTATGCTCATCTACCCGATCTTCATCACTGACACGGACGACGACGACACCCTCATCCCCTCTCTCCCTGGCCAGCGTCGATTCGGCATTAATAAGCTTGTTCCCTTTCTGGAACCCCCTGGTCCGCAAGGGCCTCCGCTCCGTCATGCTTTTCGGAGTTCCCCTCCTGCCTGGCACCAAGGACGCTCTCGGCACCGCCGCCGACGACCCGAACGGTCCCGTCATCCGAGGTATCCGACTGCTGAGGCAACGATTCCCCCAGCTTCTCATCGCTGTCGATGTGTGTCTCTGCGAGTATACTACACACGGGCATTGCGGTATCCTGCGAGACGACGGCACTCTTAACAACCAGCTCTCGGTGGATCGTATCTCGGACGTAGCCTTGGCCTATGCTCAGGCCGGTGCCCATTGCGTTGCCCCGTCGGATATGAACGACGGCCGCATCCGGGCAATTAAGCTTAAGCTTATCGAGGAGGGCATCGCCCACAAGACTTTACTCATGTCCTACGCCGCCAAGTTCTCGGGCTGTCTCTACGGTCCATTCCGAGACGCCGCTGGCTCTGCACCGTCATTTGGTGACCGAAAGTGCTACCAGCTACCCCCTGGGGGCCGCGGCCTCGCAAGACGTGCCATCGTACGAGATATTGGCGAAGGTGCAGATGTTATCATGGTCAAGCCTGCGAGCCAATACCTTGATATTATCAGTGACGCCAAGGAGCTTGGACGAGATCTCCCAATCGCCGCCTATCACGTTAGCGGAGAGTATGCCATGGTCCACGCCGCTGCCAAAGCAGGTGTCTTTGACCTAAAGGCCATGGCATTCGAGGTCACCGAAGGCATCGTAAGAGCTGGCGCCACCATCATCATCAGTTACTTCACTCCCGACTTTTTGGATTGGCTTGACAACTAGATAGCCATGTCCGTCGCAACCAGTTCATAGACATTGGCGGGAATGGTAAGGTTTGAGCTGATGTGGTTGGCGTTCTTGGTTGATTTAGTACAAGCATACTTCGGCCGTCACCAAACTCGTAGGCTGAAGCACGGTCTCTGCGGCTGAAACGATTGACGATGACATACGCACATGATACTATAACAATGCAATGTACATGCTGCTTGCCGCACTTTGGACAAAACGCTGCTCATACAGCAACATACGCAACAACCTACGCAGCAAGCCACGAGCTATCGAGGATAGCCCGACTCAGCCAAGTCCTCAAGGCAAGGAAGGGGATAAAGTTTCCCGTACAGCCTCAGCCTCACACAGGGATTGATTGGGCTTGAAGCGGGTGCTCGGACCTGGCCATCAGTCTGAAGTCGGTCATTAGAGGATGGGGGGACCCGTGACGGTTGAATTATGCTACGCATTGGACGTGGACCGGAACCCGAA
Source organism: Arthrinium puccinioides (assembly GCA_022414665.1). Lineage (NCBI taxonomy): Eukaryota > Fungi > Ascomycota > Sordariomycetes > Amphisphaeriales > Apiosporaceae > Arthrinium > Arthrinium puccinioides. Next base: position 4,077,152 of record JAIUNF010000003.1, on the reverse strand, counting down.
CCCTAGCAGGCTGCACACAGTCGAGGCTTGCAAGTGGTTTCCGACTTGGCTCGTGTTGATCTTCAGCCAGGCCAAGCAATCGGTCTCTCGACAGGGCGACGACGACTGTGGACCGACACTCGCGACGACAGACTTTGGGTCGAATTTTGCTGTCTGCATGACGTGTGTGATGTACGCACAGTATATGCCATGATCAATGCGAGTAACAACAATATTTGCGCAACGGGGGGAGGGGGGGCATGGTTGTGTGGTAACGGCTCATACTGTGTAGTTGCGCTGCTCCGCAAGTCATACAAAACCCCCGTGCTACACAGTAAAACAGGTTACCGAATAGTCGGCGGGGAACGAACGACCGAGTCGAACCTACTGTGCTCCGTATTATAGTAACCGGGTTGAACATACATTTAATGCAGACGGGGTCTTTGCGACTGCAGACCGGTTATGTACGTATGCACTGGGTATAACGTTCGCTGGTGGCAGACAGGATACGGCTACTAGCGTAGGTATGCGTTAATCATGCCTATGCAGTCTCCACGTCCAATATTTGAATCGTCTTAATGTCTCGAGAAGCAAGCTGGAACATGGCGCGCCCGGTTCGAAACCCTCTACTGTGCATACTACGTAGAGATCGGCCATTGTGGATCCAATGAATATGCCGAGCGCGTCCCCTGCCGATCTGCACTTCGTTCCGGGTCCATCCCGTAAATGCCTACACAGTAACTACCACAGTAGTTAACTGACTAGTTAACTATAAGTACGGCATCCGTAACTAAAGCCTGCCTCCACGCCCTGACGGAGGGCACAGGACCCCTTTTTGTCAGGGCCATCCGACGGCCCTGACCCGCCCTGGCCCGCCCCAGCGACTCATACCTACACGGTAAAACATGTTTACCATAGCAATCCTGAGCGCAACCTGGCATAACCCCGGCTGTGCCTACTTGGTAGAGTCGTGTTGCCACCTCGCATAGCAAGGCCGGACCAGCCACCCCAGTCAGATCTCCATCTCCCTGCCAGGTTATCCGACTTGGCGGCGATCTTTCGCGTGTGGGAGCATGATGGTGTATCTGGGCAGGTGCCGGTGTTGGATCCAGGGGGGGGCTCTGTCGTTCGTTGTCTCGCGTCTTGGAGGAGCAAGGCTGGAAGGTCGACTGTCGAGGATGGCTTCTCGCTCACTATCCGTACACGGTAACTAACTACCTAACTACATGATGAACACATCTCTCCGTCTTGTGACTGTCCTCGGTGCTCACACGAGTCCCCCTCCCCCCAGCCAGACGCCTCTATGCTTTCTACCAGCGCTTGCCGTTCTTCGCTCCCCAGGCAGAACAGAGCATTTGTCACTCGTTAACTTTCTCTATTTATATATCCGATGGTCTGAAACGGCCGGATCCCGGTTCGCCAGTCAGCAGCCTCGCAAGCATATACTCTCACCCGCTGGGTTTAGGTGCTCGGCCAGCACTGGGGCTCGTCCGTTCCAGAACGCTCTTGGCTGTGCATTAACACACGGCAAAGTTGCCGGCTAGGCAAGTCTTCGCAGGACCTTTATTTCGACCGACATCTCCTGCGGCGAGCAACAGATTATTCTTTGGACATCGGTGGTGACGATTCCCTTGTATATCATTCATCTTCTTCGTCATTCCTTCTCTCATTGCAGGACAATGAACGGATATTCAGCATCGACTTGGGCGCTTGCCCACGAAGAGAAACTCTCGTTGATAGACGAGAAATCCTTCTCAGACGTCGAGAGCGAGGGTGGAAGGGCAGACTTGGTGCAGCGATACCCAGCCCAGCGATGGATCTCCACGGCCAAATCATACGGCAAGCCACTCCGCCTCTCAAACCTTTGCACATGGTTCCTACGCATGAGCATCTTCGTGTTGCCAAGCTTCATACACCCGACCAAGTTGACACGGGAACGGCTACGTGGCGAGAAGCCTATGCCGACTGCCTACCTTGACGGCATGCGTGGGATAGCAGCACTCTTCGTCTTCTTCTGCCATTACTACTACTCAGCCTTCGTCATCGCAGAGGGGTACGGTCGGAACGATGCCAGCTATTCCCTCTGGAAGCTGCCCTTTGTACGACTCCTCTTCAGCGGCCCTTCGATGGTCTGCATCTTCTTTGTCATTTCCGGCTACGCACTCTCACTGAAGCCGCTGAAACAAATCCGCAGTCGATCCTGGGATGGACTGGCCGGTACGATGACATCGTTCGTCTTTCGACGGGCTTTCCGGCTCTTTCTACCCACCGCCATGTCGACTTTCATGGTCGTGTGTCTTGTGCAGCTCGGTGCCTACGAGAAGACACGCGACATCGCCAACGACCCGAACCTGCTGAAGAACGTGAGGGAATACCACCCCGAGCAGGAGGGGACCTTTGCCGCCCAACTCGTACACTGGCTGCGGGAAATGTTCAACTTCATGCACTTTTGGAACTGGGGCATGTACGGTGGAAGCACCGGCTACGACGTCCATCTGTGGACGATTCCCGTCGAGTATCGGTGCTCCATGGTGCTCTTCCTCGTCCTGATCGGCGTGGCGCGCCTCCGCACATGGGCTCGATTCACTTGCCTCGCAGCCGCCATGTGGTTCTGCCTGCGCAACGATCGCTGGGAGCCCGTCTTGTTCCTCGCGGGCGCCGTCCTGGCCGAGATGGACATTATACGAGGCGCGCACAACCCGGCCCCGGCGGCGGCCGCCGTCCACCTCCTGCCGTTTGACGAAACCCCGGCGCCGAAGAGGCGATGCGGCAAGTCGCTCCTGTGGATCGTCCTCTCGATCCCTGCCATGTACCTCATGTCCGAGCCCGACGCAGGGACCGAGGGCGTGTACGGGTGGGGATTCCTCGGCTCCCTGATCCCTGACTACTTCACCGACAAGTACCGCTTCTGGCAGATGATCGGCGCCATCAGCTTCATGTTCTGCGTCGGCCGCTCCCCGCAGTGGCAGCGCCTCTTCAACTGCTCCTTTGCCCAGTACTTTGGCCGCATCAGCTACTCCCTGTACCTGATGCACGGCCCCGTCATACACACCCTCGGCTACATGGTGGACCGCTGGGCCTGGGGCGTCACCGGCGTCGAGGGCTACGCCTTCAACTGGGGTTTCATCCTCGCTACTCTCTTCAACATCCCCCTCGTCATCTGGGCCGCCGACGTCTTCAGCCGCACCGTCGACACCCCGTCCGTCGCCCTGACCAGGTGGATCGTGGCCAAATGCTCCATCAAGGAGTGAGCGAGACGTGTCCGTCGAGGTTGTTGAAAAAAAAAGCTGTGTGGCATGTATATAAATATCTATGGTCTGCGATTATTGAACAAAAGAAAAACCATGATGCTTTTCTTTCGTTCGGCGGTGCATCAATCAGCAGACCTGGTATCGAGGCGGCCGCGAAGGGGGAGGGGAGGGCTACGTTGGCTTCGCAAAATTGGTACATACTGTGTATATGCTTCATGTTGGTTTTTGTTCACCGTCGGGGGCTCTCTTGTTGTCTCCCACACGCGGTCGAGACTGGTGGCGTATGGCGTTCCGGGAACTGACAGATCAGGCAGGCCAAGGCCAACCAGCTCAACTGCTTCTCATTTGATATTCAAAGCGTTGTACAATGGACAATGTAAAACAAACATCGTAAAATGAACATCATATCAGTCAGTCTTGACCCGTCCGTAGCCAACCACGGCCGCTGTGTTCCGAGCCAGACGCAGTGTTGTCGTCCCCAGTTGCCGTCCAGGTGGCGACAGAAAGTGCATATGAAGCCTACCGCCGAGCATCTTCGGTAACGAACACGCGAGTGATGCGGACGGGGCATGGTAGCTGCCACATGTTTGAATTATTAAGCGCCCACCAGCTATAACCACCAAGCGCGATGGACAAGGATTGCCAACAAAACATATATATGTACAATCTCCCATGTCGCTGGCCGTTGCTATCCACTTTTACCACGCCTCTCCTCATGCTCGACCTCGAAAGCAAAAACACCAACACTGTGCCCAATGCAGAGAGAGAGCCCGATCGGTCACTGGTCAACTAAGAATGGGCGCAAATACACTTGCAGCCACTCTGAACATCCAGCCAGTGTTGAGCAAACATGCCGTCGTGAAAAAAAATCCCATCAGAGTACTCCAGTCATATGCAACCCATGTTGTCTCGAGGCACCCATCATCCTCCATCGTTCGCTTTTGAAAGCAACTCAAAGATGTCACTACTGATCATTTCCTGTTGGATCCCTTGTTGGACTCCAGAACGGCAGCCAGCGCGGCAGCACTCTCCGCAGTCTTGACCTGCAGGATCCATGTCTCTAGACCGCTTCCATCGTCATTCGACACCATGACCTTGACCGTCTTCTTGTTGGCATTGTCCGGCTTGTAATCGAGGTCAGCCAGGACCGTCTTGTTCATCGCTACATGGCCGCGAGGCTCTGCACGCAGTAGCATCCGAACCGTTCCCGTCGACATGTTCTTGAGAACACGCAGAGGGCCGAGACCCTGAGTGCGCCATGGTGATTTTGGAGCGTCATCATCATCGTCATCCTTGACAACGGGGACATATTTCGTCGCCTTGGCGCGTACTTCATGCAGAATCTGCTCATCCTCTTCGCCTGGCCCGCCAGTAGTGAGTGAGATCTGCTCCTGGGGAGCCTCGTCTCCATCCCCCTGAGTCTGAGGCTCAGGAGTTCCATTGGCCGGCGTCGTGTTCAGACTTGAAGGCGCAGGGAATGGAGAGTCTAGACGCGTGTTTATTAGTGTCTAAAAGATCGTTTAGGCGACCGACTTTTCTGGAAGCGCTTACTAGCTCCTGGGGACATGGCGCCGCCGCTCGGTTGCAAGAGGTTGCCGAAGACGCCGCTGGGCCCAGCAGGGTTGGGAGTGTTTTGCGGAGGCGTTGCAGACGTGAAGCTGAAGCCAGGTGCACTGACGCCCCCGTTCGACTGGCCAAACATACCACTCATGGTTTGCTCTGCGGGCTTGGGGGTAGACGGTGCACCGCCAAATTGGAAGTTGAAAGACCCTGATGGGGTCGGGGTGGTCGAACCACCACCAAACATCGGCGCCGATGATAGGTTGGTGGGAGCACCGCCAGCTGTAAAGTTGAAAGAGCCTTGATTTGACGACATCTCTTGATTACCACCACCAAAGACGAAGGAGCTGGCGTTGCCGCCCGGAGTTGAGCCGCCGGAGAAGTTGAAGTCAAACGAGTTCGAGCCGTTCGTCTGCTTGGCAGGGCCGCCAAAAGCGGGAGTCGGGGGCGCATTCTGAATCTGGCTGCCGCCAAAGCTGAAGATCGCCGTTGAAGCGGTTTCTTTGGGTGCATTCGTGCCGTTCTGAGACCCAAAAGACACAGTCGGGGCACTGCCTGCCATAGGGACAGAGCCGAAGATACTGGAGCCGAGAGGTGTAGTATCCATCTTCATCTCAGAGGACGCAGACGGGTTGCCAAACGAGAAAGCCGGCTTCGCGGTCGGCTGGGTGGTGCTGCCGAACATGTTTGTCGGAGCTGAACTGTTGGACTTGGGATCCGTGGAACCGAACAGTGTTGCCGACGGCAAAGCTCCAAAGGCGGCGTTGACGGCAGGCGCAGATGCAGGCGCAGTGGGCAACTCGGGTTGTGGCAGTCCAAATATGGGCTTTTGGATCGTTTGACTAGTTGTGTCATTGTTGCTGTTTGTGGTGCCAAACATTGGTCTCTTGGCGGACTGTCCGTCCGAGGCATCCCGATCAGGCTTCGCAGAGGCATCTGGCGCAGGAGAAGGGGTGGGTGCAGCCCCGAATGTAGTGGTCGGTGCAGGAGGAGGAGTGGGTGCAGTCCCGAATGTGGTGTTTGGTGCGGGCTTCGAGACATTGCCGAAGATGGAGTTGCCCAATCCGCCGCTGGCAGAACCAGTCGTCTCGTTCTCGCTGGTGTTCTTGAAGCCCGCAAACAAGGAGTTGGACGAAGGGACAGAGTTACCATTGGTTGACGGCGGCGCGCCAAAGAGCGCATTTGGCTGCTCTTGGGTGGCAGTCGAGTCCGACCTGATGGTCTGGTTGGGAACTCCGAAGATGTTCTTCGGTGGCTCGTCCGCTGTAGCCGAGTCTACCTCAATCGACTTGATGGGAGCACCGAACGTGTTCGTTGTCTGCGCGTTGGCTCCGGTCGGACCCGTCTCGGGCGTCTTGGCGGAAGCTCCGAAAGCAGGCATTGAAGCGCCAAAGACCGACGAGGGAGTAGAGGCTGGCTTTGTGGCCCCAAAAACCGATTGTGCCAGCCCATCGTTCTTTGCGTTTTCCGAAGCTTGCTTGAAGCCACCGAAAAGAGGCTGCGAGGACGGCTGCGCAGCGGGTTTCACTTGCGCCTCGTTCGGCTTTGTGCCGAACAGCGGCTGAGAGCTCGACGGGTCTGCTGTGGAAGGCGGTGCGGCAGGCTTCGCAGAGAATACGGAGTTGACCAGGCCAGCTTTGCTACTGAAGTTTATTGGCGTAGTTGAGGGATTGAACGTGAAATCACCTGGCGCCTTGGCAGGGGTCTCCGCCTGTTTTGGATCAGGGAGCGGTGCAGCTTCCTTGACCGGTGATGGCTGCTTAGGCACATCCGCAGCAGGTGTTGCGCGAAGGGGCTGACCGTCAGCTCCCATTGACACACGGCCGAAAAGACCGCTCTTGGTAGTGGCATTGTCGGCGGTCTCAACGGGCTTTTGGGGAGCACCAAATGATGAAGATGTGGTACTCGGCTTGCTGCTAAAGTTGAAGAGGCTCGACGCAGCTTGGATAGGCGGCGTGGCTGTGCCGGTGCTTGCTGCTGCACTTGGCTCATAACTGGGTGCAGCATCTTGGCTCCCCGTCTCTGGTTCCGAGCCGTGTTCGTCTTCAGATTCTGTTTCGGCATCTGCATCGCCCTTTTCGTTGCCACTGCTGTTTGCCGAGCTCTCGGAGAGAAAGCCAAAAATGTTGGCAGAGCCGGTCGGGGTGACGGAACCGATCTTGTGGCCAGAGAATACGGACCCGGCAGTAGTACCATCCATCACCTTTCCAGGCTGGAAGTGGGGTGACTGAAGTTTGGAGGCGGCACTGTTTGTCGCGCCGTTCGTGATTGCGGCGAATGGATTCGTCTTTGTGGCAAATGCGGACGAATTATGGGATGTATCGGTCGGTTTGCTCGCGCCGAACAATGACGGGCCGGACGCCGCTCTGGGCGCGGTCCCAGATCCTGCATCCAAGGTGCGCTTGAGGGGGGAGCCTGCGGGCGTCGACGTAGCCGACTGCACATTGTTGATAATGCCTTCCATCTTCGACTTGGCAGTCGAGGGTGTCTTCTGAAGTTTGCTCCGCTGGCTGGTGTTTTCGTCAGACTCGTGTTGCGACTCTTCGACCTTGCGCTTATGCTTTGTTGGTGTAGGAGCAAACTTGGCGAAACTGTTGTTGGTAGGTTCCGAGTCGAGGTTGCGTCTCTTGTTCTGGTTGGCCGTGGAGGCCTTCAGGGTGTTATCCTCAAGATGCGAGCCATCATGGTCAGCTTTGCGCTTTGTAACAGATCCGGGTACAGTTTCGAGGCTAGCACCGAAGCTGGCGGTGACGGTCGGCTTGGACATCGGCTTTTCCGGGACAGGCTCAGGTAGACCATGCGCCGCTCTCCATCTCTTCATGACCTCTTCCGACGGCTTCACGTTCTTGAACTCGTACAAGCCATAGTGCAGCATAATGAGACCACGGCTCTTTTCGTACTCCTTGGCGAAGTTTAAAATGTTCAGCTTCCAGTCTTTTCGGGTGAATATTTCGTTGGCGGCGTGTTTCAGTCGCCGCAGGTCGAGGATGCAGAAGAACTGCCTTCTCTGGAGATCGTCGAACTCGGCTGGGCATTTGTCGGCAAGGTATTGATCGGCGTAGACGGTGCCCTTGCGCGTCAAGACCTCGGGAATGGACTTGGCGAGGGCCTCGCCCGTCAGTTCGGGGTCCGGCGATGGGATTCTCATCTTGAAAAGCTCGCTCGATGTGGTGCCGGCCATGCCAACGTTGTTGTTCTTGGGCGGCGCAAACCTGCGGGTCTTTGCAGACGCGGTCGCGGTAGCAGCCGAGAGGCTCGGCGCAAACTGCGTGGTGCGCATGGGCTTGGGAGTTGCAGTGCCAAAGAGGTCGCGAGCGCAGGTGGTACGGCTAGCGCCGGTGCGCGGCTTACTGCTGGCCTGCATCGGTCGGGCCGGGGACGGTCTGGCCATGGGCACGAGAGATGACTTGAACCTGCTTGCGGCTGGCGTGGAGGTGGAGGTGGAGGTGGAGGTGGACGCGGACGCAACAGATGTGGATGTTGTCGCGTTGGCGGTACCGCGTTGGCCCGTCGCGGTTTGGGGCTGCTTGCGCGGCGTGGAACTGAAGAAGTTCATCATTGTGCCAGTGATTGAAAGCACAGGATGGAATGGGAGGGGAAGGTGGCAGATGACGACCTCAAAGATGCGACTCGATGAAATGCAGGGCGCGAGTCGATCATCAAGGTGGAACAAAAACCGAAGTGGTCCAGAATCAGGCAGTTTGAACCAGCATGTTCTGTCCAGCCAGCAACCAGAGGGAGTGGGTGGTGAATGGATGGATATGTCTGCCCAGCGTGGATTGAGATGGAAATCCGAAGCCGTGCGATGATTATGCAGGAGATGATGGCGTCCGACGCGAAGGACGTGAAAAAAATTATTCACGTGTGTGGCCTTTTGCGGTTGCTTGACGCAGACGTTGTAGATCCTCCTCAAGAGCTTCGGGAGCAGGGTTTGACATTCCAGCCTGGAGCTAGGGATGAATCTGGGCAGTGCGACGGGAATCCGAGCGGAAACGTTAACAGTTAAATCGGGTCACTTTTTCAACGCACGGGCCATCATGTGTCTCAAACGCGTCTGCAGCGCGTACTTGCCTACATTACACCTAGCGTATCCGTAGCTCGAAGTTACTTCGGGCCTGGCAGCTGCCATCGGACCGCAGGAGCCAGAAGCCAAAATGGCCTGCCAGCAGCAATCTGGTTGTCTGCTCTCGGCCACATGCAGCTCCGTGTCCCATCTAAGTTATTCCATCGATCCCAAAGAGGACAGGTCACATCTCTACCAACAACATCCATCAACGCTATCGTTAACTATTCCAATTTTTGCTTTCGTTCTGTAACCTTAATCAACTTTGGGGTTCATTTGAGACCACTTCCGCACTCCTAAAACATCAGCGCGAACAACAACATGTGATGAAGTGCCATGTGCAAACCGAGTCTCGAGAGCTTGGTCGGTACGGCCCGTACGGGATGCAAGCAGAATGCAATCAAGGTGAGGTTGCTCAGCAGTTCTTTGGAGAGTAAATGACCTATGGTACCCATGGTGCAGTCTTTCACTTTGCCAATGTTGGAAAATCATAATGTTCAAGTGTCTTCATTCCGAGACATGTAAGCCCGTCTGCGGCGTAGATACGAATAGTCGGTTTCATCTCGTTGGTATTAATAACGCCCGGCCGACCACGTGTGATCTATGCTCACAACTTGGCCTTGGACTGAGCCTTCTTCAAGATGGGCTCCATCTTGGTGGCCTTCATCACGTCCCCCTTGATCTTGAGCTTGCCAGACATGAACAACCGCTGGGCGTTGGCTTGGCCGGCAACGAGTTTGCCAAAATCTTCGTCCGAGAGTGAGAGAGTGACTGCGACACCGCCACGGGTTAGCTATAGCGCAATGGGCGCCGACGACGATGATCACTCCAGTAGGGTAAAACTTACCGGTGGCCTTGGGAGGGAGGCCGCTAGCGACCTGGCCCTTTTCCTTGAGATCGATGTGCCAGCTCTCCGTCTCGCCTGCCTTGTTCTTCAGCGTAAAGGCGAACACGGCATTTCCTTGCTTGATGGCATCCTTTCGGTCGGCATCGCTCGAGCTCAGCGACGAGTTGATGGCATCAAAGGCGGCAGAGGAGGGGAATTTATCTGCGAAACTTTGTCAGAATCCGGACGCTCGGAGTCGCGTAGCGCCGCCGACAAGAACGCACCATTTGCGAGACCCATGATGACGAGTCTGGTTGTACTAGATGGCGTGAGGAATGGGAGCTTCGGAAGAAGAAGGAATATCGTTCTTGAGCAACTAACGTGTCGAGAATTTCGAAGGGAGAGCAGGCACAATGAAAAGTTGATGAGCAAGGTAAAGTACTTTGTCAAGTGCCTTTCACAAGGTAACTAGTTACTATTGTTAACTACTACGACACACTCGCGGCCGTGACCACATGTCAGATGAACCTCGGCGCTGTCCCAATCCGTTTCATGGGTCCCACCGTGCACGCCTCGCTTTCGTTTCGATTCACGGTTACGGGTTGGCTCGGGCAAGTCCGTGGCGTGGCTCAAAGGTGACATCATTAGTCATGTACGGATGTTGTGTGGCTGGAGTCTGGTTTCACCCGATATCCCCCTCGTAAAAACAGGGCTCGAATCTCCCCTTAACTTATACGGAATCCGTACTCCGTACCGTACCCCGTATGGAGATACCAAGTCCGGGGTAATCGTCAAAGACTCAAAGGACCACCTCGGTTAATCACGTGAAGACATCTACTTTGTATGAAAAACGACTTCATGCGTTACGATTGGTAAGCAATCTGTCTATACACGCCTCACACCGGCAATGGCAGAGTGCCAGAGTCGGTGTTCTGGACCACTATCCGCCTCGTATGTGTTAGACGGCAGTTTGTGCCGCCTCCGTGTTCACACACTCGCTTGCCGCTGGAGAGCTCTTCACGTTCTTCCATTCCATGAGAACTGCGCCCGTGGCGGACAAGCACGAGAGCACGAGTGCGACTCGAAAGGCGGCTGACAGGGCGCGGTTGTAAGCGAACACTACCGCCGCCAAGTTCTCGCCCGGTACGACGTCGCGAATCGTCGTGGCGCCGGCCTGGACAATGCTGTTCAAGTCCACCCCCCTGATGTCGGCTTCTACCAGATACCGCACGAGGAGTTGATTGAGCACGCTGTTCCCTGCGCTAATGAAGACTGCACCTCCCAGGTTTTGGAAAAAGAGCGTCAGTGCGATGCCGGTCTGCACATCGTCCATCGGAAGGACGGTCTGGGCGGCAACCTGAGGCAGCTGAAAACCACACCCGCTACCGAAGCCGTAAAGAACCAGGTAGCCTATCCAGGCGGCGCTACTAGTCTCGGGGTTGAGGGTGGTAAGTAGGCCCGACGACACGCACGTACAGATGACAGCGAGGTAGATGAATGGCATGTAATAGCCAACTCTGGTTGTGACGAAGCCAGACATGAGCGAACCCGCAACGTTGAATAAAATCAAGGGTATGCCATAGAGGGCCGACTTGAGGGCGGTAGTCCCCTGGATGGCTTGGAAGTAGATGGGTATGAAATATACAACCAGGTAGTAGGCGCCTGAGAGGGCAAAGGTGAAAATACTGACGGACCAGACCGTTCTGTGGGTCATAATCCGAGGCGGCACTGCCCCGTGTGTGAGAGATCTCCTAACGATTCATGACTAGGTAGGTGTCTGACTGACCTGTCGCTTTTTCTCCGAGCCAGGTTTGCATCGCTACGAACCCACAGATAGCAACGGCGGAGGCGGCAATAAGGGATGTTATTCGCGCGTCATCCCAATAGTATGCAACGCCTCCCCACTGCCAACGTTTAGCTTTGTGGGAGGACCCGATTCCTTCTCATCCTTACCTTCAGAGCTAGAAGGGCGCAGGTGACGCCAGCGACGAGAAGAACCACTCCGGCAGGATCTAACCTATGCAGTGTCTCTGGCAGACCCGACCGCTTGGGGCTACGATCAACGTGCAAACGTAAAAAATGACCGACAACAACCGCCGTCACAACTCTACTTGGAGTTAACCGTGCGACTCTTCGCTCCGAGGGTGAGTGTCAGCGTACCCAACCGGCAGATTTATCCAGAAACACCACCGCCATGTTGCTCGGTCACTTACCGCTCCCCCGATCTGAAATCTCGTCAAAAAGAAACTCGTCACAGAGTCGTGTTGGCCAGACTTACCAAGGGGCCTACAATAGAAGCGACCCCAAACATGCTGCCGAGGACGCCGATATATAGCGGCCGTTTCTCAATCGTCGAGGAGAGGGCAATGATGACCAATGCGCCATTCAAGATACCGGCTGCTCCAACGCCGGAAATCGCTCTCTGTGTGTTTACTGGTCAGGATTGGCTGTTCGTGTCTGGGCACCAGCTTTGTCGAACAAACCCACCCCTGTTATCAGAGCGGCGGAAGACGGAGCGGCTGCGCACACTACAGAGCCAGCCTCGAAGAACAGCAATGAAGTAAGAAAGGTCCATTTAGGATCAAATAGACCGTATATCTTCCCGAACGAGAGCTGGAAGGCTGCCTGTGGTGTTGGACTCGATACGGATATTAGTCTTGGGTCGTCGGAGCTACTTACAACACGTAGTCAGGAAGTACGCTGAACCAAGTCAGCTAGGTACGTGCAAGCACAAAATCTTCGGAGCTCAGTCATCAAGCGTACCTGATCCATACCAGCCTACATCAGTCAGAGCTCCAAACTCGTCGGATATTCGAGGTATGGCAGTCGAGATGATTGTGTTGTCCAAAGCCACACAAAACACTGCAAGACAGAGTGCAGCAAGAGTGACGGCGAACACGGCACCCGACGGTTGACCGCCTGCGGAGTCCTGTTGGAGCTGGTCACTTCTATGCTCAGTCGACAGGTTCCCTAGTCGATGTTCATCTCCAGGCTCGGCAGCTCTGGAGCATTCCACGTTAGGCCTACTTGGCAAGCTGGACGGCTGCTCTTGCCTGGCCATCCTGTTCTAGGAAATACGATAATGCCCAGGTGATCGGTGATGTCTGAGGCAGGGAGATCCGATAAACTCCTCGGATTGGCTCGTGTGACGGTTTCGAATAGTAAATGGTGTGTGGCAGAGTGGACGACGGAGATGTTGGGACCACAACGTTGCGCAAAGCTGTGACACATTTGCTTACACATGCCCAGGGAAATTCTGCTCTTTTATGTCTGTTTTCCCATTCCACACAGAGATTCCTGGTCCCCGATCCGATCAATGTCCCGATTGATGGCCTGCAAGGGGTGGTGGAGGTTGGCTTTGTTAGTCACGGTTATCAGAAGCCGGTGTGGTGTTGGTATCACAGTAAACAGGGAGGACAACACGCATCGGAAGGCCCCTTTTAGCCGGCGAGAGATTGGCGGCTAGCATCGTTCTTCCAACAACTCGAGACTGATTAGCATATGCTGTTGGCGCCATGTTCGGCCTTGCATCTCCGGCGGGAAGGCCCTTTTTCGGATCAAGATCGCTACTTGTAGGTTTGGGTGAAGATGTGATGTGGCCAAGTGCACCCGTCTTCCGGCGTGGAGGAGATGTCATACATTAAGAACAGATCAGGCCACGAGCCAGCAGCATCACGGGTAGCGTGATATCTTTACCGGTCTGATTCGTCAGTTGCGAGAGTCGTGCTACGTTACACCAATTGCATCCGCCAGTTTCCGACCTCCTTACCACTCGGATAGTGCAGAACGCTACCGGTCCGATCCCCTGCCCACCTGGGACAGGTGTACGTTCCTCGGTACAAAGGTACAAAAGTAACGAGGGTGTGGCTACATGGCTGTTGAAGCCTCTTGCATCTCGAGTTTCTTCACCAGCAATGCAGCCGGGTTCATGTACTGTAGTTGGAATTGTAGTAGTGGGCCGTTCGCTTAGCTTGCGATGTCAATGGCTGCTTCTTTTCACCTTGGTCGAGATCCCTTTCACCTCGCGCATGTGCGAAAGGATGCTATTTGTAGCAATCTGGAACAAAGGGGTGGGTGGGTGGTAGCTATGGCGATATGTGACGGACTGTAGCTCCTAGAAATACGTCGGTCTCGAATATCCCATCATCGCTCACCTCTGGCCCGATTCCAGGTTAAGATGATATCTCAACAAGGTAAATAAGCTGTGTTCCTTTGACTCTCCGACCTGGCTAAAAAACGTGCTCATCTCCTCGCTTTCTTCCGCACTCACTTCGGTGGCGATGCTGAAATATTGCTAACTTTCGACCTTGCAGTCTTTGACGTACTGGTGACCGGCTCGGCCGGACACCTGGGACACGCTCTAATGCTGACGCTCCCTTCGATGGGATATCGTCCACTGGGGATAGACATTTTGCCTTCCAAGTTGACCTCGTTCGTTGGCTCCTTCACAGACCGCTCGTTCGTGTCCCATATCATATCGACCAACAGAAGCATACGCGCTATTATACACGCGGGAGGCCTACACAAGCCGCACATCATCAGCCATACTCCGATTGAGTTCATCAACACAAACGTGACGGGAACGGAGATTCTCCTCGACGAGGCCGCGAAGTTCCAAGACCGCATCACGGCCTTTGTATTCTTGAGTACTACCTCGGTCTTTGGGGCTACATTGAGCCCTCCAGCCGGCGAGCCTGCTACGTGGGTCGACGAGTCGTTACCGCCGGTGGCGAAGAACATATACGGCGTCACCAAGCTGGCCGCTGAAGACCTCTGTTACGTCAAGCACAAGGAACATGGGCTGCCCGTGATTGTTCTTCGCCCAAGCCGGTTCTTTCCCCAGCAGGACGACGAGGAGTCGCGTAGAATGGGCATGACGAACGATAACATCAAAGTTCTCGAGCTGGGTTATCGTAGAGTCGACATACAGGACGTGGTTAGCAGCTGCGTGGCCGCCATGGGAAAGGCCAAAGAGATAGGCTGGGGCAGGTACGTCGTCAGCTCACCGTCCCTATTTCCTCGAACGATGCTGCAGAGGCTGAATACGGACGCCGAATGCGTTATCCGCGAAATTTCGCCAGGGTGTGCAAAGGTCTTTGATGAGCAGGGTTGGAGGTTCCTGTCCAGAATTGATCGAGTATATGATTCCTCGAAAGCCAGACGTGAGCTGGGCTGGGTTCCTCGCTACACTCTCGAAGCCGCATTGGCGAGCGTGGAGAGGGGCGAAGAATGGAGAAGTGATCTAGCCGTCAAAGTGGGAAGGCGAGGTTATCACAGCGTCACATCGGCCTTGTACACTCAACGCGAGTGGAATTAGTCAATGTTGGGATTGGTCATGTACCGAATGGCCGAAGCGGCAAATTAGTCAGCGAAAGGGCTCGCAAGCACCGTCAGTGGTCACTTGTTGAACGCCTGGCAAGGAAGGCGGCATACGGATGTAAGCGAGTTGCACAGACATGGATGGCTACGCACCTGCAATCTTATGCCCTACAGAGTTGGATGCGCGTTGCGGAGAGCCGTGAAATGTAGTTGACGTCTGTGGCACAGGCTACAGCATGGCAATATCAAAGCTGAGCAGGCGAGAAAAGCTGTTTCCTACCTGGTTACGTAGTTTGACTGTCGAAGCCTCTTCGATGCAGATAACCCGGATGGTGCTTGATAAGTTAATTGATTGCCCTCGCGACCAAGAGTCTACCTACTGCTGTTAGAGTAGACTGCCACATTCCTGGACCAATCGCCAATCAAAAGGCATCAATGGCGGCCTCGGAGATGAAGGACGGAAAGCGAGAAAAGCAACGACGTTGATGATGCAGAGGCCGAAATGGGGATGCCGAGAAGTTAGAACCATATTTGTAATATCTCAGCAGGCGTCTGAAAGTTCCTATGGTGATGTAACAATGGAGATCTAGGGGAGTAAATACAAAGTAATCTTTCAAACTCTCAAAGCAAGCAAGTAACGTAACCAACTACTTCAACTGCTGAGGTAGAGAAGATACCAGGTATGTCTTGTTAACGTTAGTAGAAGTGTAAGTGCGTTTCCGTACGGATAGTGCGTGCCCAACTACACAGCGTAGTACCTGGGTACCTATCCGTACTCTGTAGTTACTTCGTACCCGTAGTCTACGTAGATTATCCCCAGCGAAACGATTGGCCGGGCCAGACGACGTCGGGGTTTGGACGCGGTTGGGGAAATAGTGCATATCTGCAGACAAGCCAAACTACTACGTACGCTAATGCAAGACAAGTCAAGTGCGTACTTGCGGATAACTACGGGAGGTAGTTATGTACGTTCGTTATGTACGTTAGTTACATGCCTGTGTCGCGAAAAACAGTGGCAACTGCAGCGCAGCTTGCAGCTTGCAGCTTGCAGATAGCTCCTGCCGAGCGTGCTCGGTCGGACATCAACAGCCTTTCGATAATAAGTACCGTTGTTTAAATCTCACCTCTCTCGCACGGGGTTGGTTGGTTGGAGAGAGGCGAAGGAGGAGGGTAGGGGGAAAACTAGGCTACGAACGCGGAGTGGCTGGCTGCGTTTGTCGGTCGGTTCTCCTCACAGGCTACAACCAGCTTCTTTCTGCTGCCTTCCATTGATCGATCCTTAGGGCATGGCCCATGTACGGATACGTACTCTCCGTGCATACCTGCATACTTCGTACATGCCTGCCTACCTTACTTTATCAACAAGAATCTCCATCCAAGCCGTCGCCGTCACAAACGCAGACATTTCATCATGCAAACTCTGGCACCGATGCCAGACTCTAGCCCTCCACCTCTCAACGCCCGGTCGCCGAGCAGCTCATAGCTCTCTGCCCTCATACTAGGTAACTACTGACTAACCTTAGCCACTTGCTTTGCCACCCTTTACCACACTCGCGTAGTCATGGCATCGGGAAGACGCGCGCAGGGCTGCTGGACTTGCAAACGTGAGTGCGTGCCGCGTCCAGCTTATTAAGCAAACACAAGTGTCAAGACCAATGCTGATATCGCCCGTCGATTGCAACTGTCCAGAGCGCAAGATTGGCTGCGATCGCAGCGAGCCCGCTTGCAACAACTGCACCCGGACAGGCAGAGAATGCCTGGGCTACAGCATCCGCCTGCACTGGCCAGATCAGCCCGACGGTCGGCGTCGTGTGAAGCAGTTGCCCAATCACAGATCTCTGCTCCCGTCGGCTCACCTGGAGACCTACGGCAGGCAGTTTCTCAACCTGACGTATTCAGACCTGGCCAGGTCCAGAACGGCCGCCTACTCGGACTCAGATCAGGGTATGGCGCTGGTCCACGACCCTCCCCCACCACGCATCGAGCGGCTCATTCCCTATATACCCGATATGCACGAGAGGGATTCTCTTCTCATTTCTTACTGCAAGTAACCCTCCCTGCCTGACCACCGACCGACCCTTGCCTCCTAACACCCGCATCAGATGAGCGTCGCATCTCCAAGATGATATCGACCATTGACATTGACAACGGCTTCCGTGAAGAGCTTCTCCCCATGGCCCTGACGAGCTTGACTTCTGCTTCGGATGGGTTGCGTAACTCTATGCTGGCGTTGGCCGCTCTGCACCTCTGGGGCATCAGCGAAGCCCTGCCATACGTATGTAGTTTCAATATTCAAGCAACTTTGATCCAATGTTCCCTCGGCTACAGACCCGAGAGAAGAACCGGCATCGAAATTTCCCGCACTAGCCCACTCCATTTGCTCATCCTCTCCATCCACAGAAATCAAAGGCTCTTCGCAGCCTCTCTTCCTCGCTCTCGATCGAATCCGTCGATTCCACTGAGACGCAACTTGCCACGTCAATGATGCTGTGTGTGTACAATGTGAGAGCCACCCACTCCTCACCCCCTGGTCCCGTGTACGTCTGCTGATGATCCCTCGTAGGTATTTGACGAGACCGAGGGTAATTGGAGGCTTCATCTGAATGGGGCCAAGAACATTCTTCACCACCTGACCGACATACGTGGAGGCTACATGCAGACTCGCTTCCTCCACACATGGTTCTTGTACCACGAGGTGCTGGGCTGTTTCAGCAATCCTCGACGGCACGGCTGTTATGGCCCGGCGTCCCTACAGCTGCCAAACGACACAGGCAGCGACCCGTCTCTTGTAAGTTTTGACCAGTCACCCAGAATCACCATACGCTGAGTGCCCACCCCGTTCAGATTATAGGATCACTGGGCTGCTCCGTCGAGGTGATGGAAATTATAAGCTTTGTGAACGGCTTGCGGGCGGCAGAGCTCCGAGGAGACTCTGCACGCTACACGGCCGAGCAAAAGACACACATGCACGAAGAATGGCGTAGGGTAGAGGCCAGGCTTGCAGGTCTGGATCAACGGCTGGACCCCGCCTCGACGAGCCGGCTATCACAACATGAGCGCACTCGGATACTCACCACAGCCGAGTTTTACCGAGTGGCCGCCTTTCTTTACCTCCAGCGAACTTGCAGCTATGCGCAAGCACACGATATCAGGTCCTTGTACCTTACGCAGGCTTTCCAGCTTTTGAGAGACTTGAAGTCGGTCGTGACGAGTCCATGGCCACTTTTTGTAGTGGCATGCGAAGCTGAGACGGACGAACAGCGAATCGAGATTTTACAGAACTTGGACAGAATGGACCAAGAGCGCCATATCGGCAACTACTTTGTTCTACGGGACATTATTGAGATGTACTGGAAACAGCTAGATCTACAAGCAGACACGGCACGAGGTCTCAGTGTCAAGTGGTGGGATGTGATTGACCTGAACACTGCCGCTCCGTGGTTCATCTGAAGGGACTTTTTTTCTCAAACAGTTGAAGTCGGTCGTTGCTATCTATCCCTGACCACCTGGTGTTATTATTCCTACTACTATCTCATCGCCATCTCGTATCCACTTCCAGCACTATTTGTCCATGGTTGTGACGTGCTTGTCCACTGTTGGGTTCACTAATAGACTCAGGAGGTCTTGTATGGGGTTAGCCCAACGATGGGGGAAGTGGAGAGAAGATTGTTCGCTGCGGGTGCCGCTGCTGGAGAGACATGGGAGGAAAAAGCAACAGAAATATAGAATCCGACGTTGCTCACCTGGTCTCGCGTAATGGCCGACGACATCGATGAAGGCTTTCGGGTAGTCAATATCTCTCAGATTGACATCGGCTTTTACTGCAAATGGATTTTAGCACAAGAGAAACGTGACGGGGAGAGATGGCAACACTCACGGATTCCCTCGTCGCCTGCACCAATGGGCTCGCAGAGCGCCTTGCCGTCTGGCCCAAAGATCATGGAGAAGCCACCTCCGGGCTACACAGAGACGTCGGGTTAGCCTATTGGGCCACGTCGTTATTCAACTCGGTGGCACCCACGGTTTTGGTGACGGGGTTGCCTGTCAGGTTATTCTTCTCGAGGTTATCTTCTGTCAAGACCTGGGAGGCCACCAGGACAAAACACTGGCCCTCCATTGCCATGAACTGGCTCGCACGGGAGCTTGCCTCTCCCGTTTCACTGGATGCCTTCAGGTCAGCGATTATAGTCCAAGTATGGGGTCTAGGTGTTGAATATTACTGGTACAGCCACGCGATCTTTTTCGGATCCGGCATCTCAAACGCGGCAGGCCAGCTTGCCACATGGATCTGTACCCCCTGTGAATACTCGTAGTAGCGCAGCAGAGGTTGAAAATGCTCCCACTAGCAAGAGCCTGGTTAGCATCGATGTAACTTTTCCACGAGTACAAAATCGATGTCGGCCAGGTGATACACGGGCTCGATCTTGGAGCCGGCCAAGAAGGGGAACGACAAACAGTCTTACGCAGTTCAATGCGCCGATCTTCCCGAACGGCGAATCCACGACACACTTTAGCGACTCGGCCTGCCCGTCGCCCCAGACTGTGCGTTCCACGTGCGTCGGCTTGATCTTGCGTCGGTGGTGGACGATCTCGCCTTCTGGGGAGATGAACGACTGGCCCACTGCGTCGCTCGGGTTTAGTTCCCACTGGTTGCAAACTCTAGAGGACTCGGGAGGCACGTAGCACTCGAGGAGCACGTACTGTAGAGGCTCCCCCCGTCCCGTTCGCTGTAGCCGAGAACGACAAACATGGCTGCCTGTTTCACGGCCGCTCTGATGCGGTCCATCTGCGGCGATTCGCGCTTCATCGAGTTGTTCATGTACTCGTGGATGATGTGCGTGTTGGATATGACACTCGACGTCCACATGGACCTTGACGGCAGACCGGTTTCTATCAGCACCTAGTGCGTAGGGTATAGGGCAGGAGGGCAGGAAGAGTACTTCTCACTCACCACGGATAACCAGGGATCCAGACCTCGGGGAACCCCAGCACCTAGGTAGCTCATTCAGCAACGAGTCCCCATCTCCGACGGGACGTGGGAGAGGCCCGAGAGGGGGGGGGGGGGGGATCGATCACCTGGACTCCATCCGACGCGGCGCTCTCAATCAGCGAGACTGTCTTGTCGACGCTGCCCTCGAGGTCCAGCCACACCGGTTCAGCCTGAACGGCACCCACGCGGATCGTGGAGGTCATGATCCCTGCACGTTTGACGGGAATGCGAGATCAGTTCGGTGAGTGAGTGAGCTTGTTGGGTGCGTTGGATCAAACGCAGTCGATAGATCTAGGTACCGGTAGCCGGTAGGCTCTCATGCCACCTCACGTATTTATATAACAGGGAAACCCCTCCCTTCCTCCTCAACCCCCTCCCCTCGAGGCCGGTGCTTTGCAAGTCACACCAAGGTTGTGAAGCCTCCGAGCGGCTCGTGTATTGGATAGTACGGCGTTGCATGACGTCCACACTGCCCATTCGATGCAGCAGATGAGATAGCGGGGGGGGGAGCTGCAGTCGTCGTAACATAGATCGCAAAGACTTGCCTATGCGGGCGCTGCCACGCCAATGCAGGCAGTACGCATCCGTAACCTCGGGACTAAGACTTTATTCTCCTCCTCCTCTTCATTCTCCCTCTTCCTCGTCGAGGGGTCGTCGGATTTCTTGTCCCGACTCCCCCCCCCTTTACTCGGGTCTGGAGGCAGCACCAGGGAGTGGCCGTGAGGCACTGGCAGATACGACTCGGACACGAAAGCCCTGCATCGTCACTTTCGACGTGTCTGAAAACAAACCCGTTGGAAGCTACCAGCGCGTGCGGCGATTCCGGCGTCCTCGTGGCTACAACCGGTGACCCGCCTACGCGCAGCTGTCCGATTATCTACCGTACAGCCGAGACCGCCGTGGTCGACATGGAGTGACGCTTTAGACTTTAGCAGGGAACAATACAAATAGTGTCGTGACAAACCCGTCTTGTTTGTTTCGCTGGCCGGCCGTTGGGGCGTACAACGCAGCTGTGTACCTTTAGGTTGAGCTGTCCCTCGAGTGTGAAAGGATGCTTTGAGTCCCCCTCCTCCCCCAGGCATGGATGGGCCATCGGCCATCGTGATTTGATGCTACCTGCTGTCTCTGATATCGGTCACTATTGATGTTTGCTCTGTTATCACTGTGACCTTTCTAGTTTACTTCCATTGTCTTCCCGGGATAACGCCAGGCCGATCGATCTATCGACGCCCGAAGACGTAGTTAGCGATGTCGATAGTTGAGACCTAGAGACGTGCATCTGACCAATCAAGGCAACTTAGTACCATGTACGCTATAGCTATAGCTATCGTACCATGTACCGGATGGCGCAGAGCACTTTCAGCCTCTGGTCTCTGGTTCATGCAGGGATAGCTACCGTGCCCGGAGTAGCCCAACCCAACGCCGTTTACTGTCTTGTCTCATGGCATCGATTTCTCCGTCCGGGAAGGGGTTTGGCTGCACCGATGCGTATGGGTTTGGGGATGAGTATGGGGATGGCAAGGCGCATGTGAAGTCCCATCCGTTCCTGTCTTGGGCACTTTGGCTGTGCCTGAACTGAAACCGGATGAACTACTGCGATGCGAGACCAGTCTGCACAAGAATTGTAACGTCCAGGTTTGTCTGATTTACTGGCCTGACCAACGCAGAGTAGAGATGGACGGGGAAGGCGAGTCGAGGGGGGGGTTTACGAGCATGTGACTCTATCCTGTTGGTAGGTACTGCAGACTCCCACTCTTGACTATAGCAGTCAGTCACACCTCTCGCCGCTGATTGGGGGTACCAGAGATATCCAAAGACATCATACATGGTCAATATCTGAATCTACTTCTGACAGGCACAGTTTTCTCGTGTCCTGGAGTAGTATCATGGGTGCCACCCCCCCCTGGGCCCTGGAGCTGGAATGACATCGGCCAGTGAAACGTCTCATCGGGTGATGGGCAGAATAGTATCATTCGTCCGCGACTCGGGCGCGTCCAGCATGATCAGCTCACTTTCACACACAGCAGACGTACTCGGTGGGGTAACGGTAACATTGGTAGGTATCGACACGTCGTCGTGGGTTGGTCAAATCTCTGCCTGGATGGCTTGCACCGCACCGCACCGCACCGCACACGGTTGGGATTCCGATGATCGGCGACAGTGACCAGAGCAGCGGCAAAGGCTATTTGTCACGTTAAGGGGGCGGGGAATGAAGATCCCAAATAACGTCCGGATCCCACAGTCTGTCTGTCTCCCTTGGGCGCAGATGAGAGAGGATGAGCCCCTTTGCCGATCTGCAGAGCCAGAGAGCCAGTCACTCGCGGAAAACCAAACCAAAATCGCCAGATTGCCCTCCCCTCTGACTAGTTACGCGCGCTCCGTCGGGGAGACGCAGAGGAAACCGTACATGCCAGGAATACGGGGAGGCAATGGGCACCACCACCACCACCACCACCCCCCTGACACGCTCCAAACTACATTCATGTTTGGTTAAGGGTCGGTGACGGCGGCATATATCAAACCGATCCACCCCCATCGATCTCGCCCTGCTCCGACGGTCGAATGCGCCTCGACGATCGATCCGTCAGAAGAAGTGTACCAAGCAACCAACTTACCTGATGAACCGCCGAACGAGGTAGGTGGTATCCGTAACGCCAGCCAGACTGAAGGAAGAACTGGTAGATTTGCTTGTTCAGGTGGATGGAAATATGGATCCCATCCGTCCGTGATCGTTTCATTCGGCCAATATCATGGCAAGTAATGAATGACAAGTCATTCCGGCCAAGCTTTGATGGGAGACCGGGTGGGGGAGGGGGGAGGAGAGGGAGACTGACCCGTTCGCTCACTGGTGGTGATAAATCTCATGATATGACCGCGGCAAGTTTCGGTCGGCGCACTCACTCGCTCGCTCACACACAGTCGAGGAGGAGTCTGTGCAAGCAAGAAATGTACCGGTGCCACGTACAGCAACCAAATACTAACTAACTAGTCAGTTGCCGTCATGCAGGAAGGAGTCAGGCGAGTTTCCGGCCGAGTCCCCCATCTCCTTCGTATTCATACCAAGTACCCGTAGGCTCAGGCAAAGGTCAGAGTCAATTACCTATACTCGACGTCTTCCCCCTTGCAACTTGCTGTCTCGGCTCATACGGAGTAACTAGTTGGTAGTTCTCCTCCGGAAGGTTCGAGGAGAATGACAAGGAGCGGTCAGACTGCCCTACCTACCTTGGTAAGTTGACTCGGTACTGTCATGGTACAGACTCACCTTTACCCCCCTAGCTCTCGAGGGGTTTCATTCCCTCCCAAGATGGCCAGCAAGAGAGAGTACCGGTAGCAGGACAAATGAGTATAGTTACTGGGTAGACCCCGATGTTCAATTTTAGATTACTTGGCGCCTGCCGTCACAGCATGGTGGCGCCCAGAGACGGTGCTTTATAGACGCGGTGCGACCGTCACAGAGTATTCACCTTCGGGTACGGTAGCACAAACAACCAGCGTGCGAACACGCTGATCGTCGTGGAGGCCGCGGGTGTCCGGGTGTTCAGAAGGGACCCAAGACGATGATGATATTGCCATCTTTTATCAGCAAGGTTCACCTACCTGCGCCTTCTCCTGGCGTATAACTAGTTATCCGTATTGGCAGTCTTGCCGACCGCTTCCCTACCGCTTTGACCTCCACGGCGCAGGAGATCTCCCTACGGGTCCCTACGGGTGCATGCGTAGATCATCTGCATGATGGGCAGGCAATCAAGGGCCTAACCAACTACCTAATCAACTAACAACTACGCGCGTGTGTGCGTGTGTGTCTCGTCTTGTAGGCTGGTAACTCCGCAGTGGCTGGCAGAGGTAGATGTCAGACAGAAGGTGGCAATGCCCAAGCAGAAGTTACCTCTACTGTGTACGGAGTAGGGGTCCTGCCTGATACCGGTACCACTCGAGACTGGAAGCAGCACACAGAGAACTGCATGGCCTCTTTGTCCATCGTCATCTCCAGACCCGAACAAAACGCCATACGCCAGGGTCAAGTATC
This sequence comes from Arthrinium puccinioides, assembly GCA_022414665.1. Lineage (NCBI taxonomy): Eukaryota > Fungi > Ascomycota > Sordariomycetes > Amphisphaeriales > Apiosporaceae > Arthrinium > Arthrinium puccinioides. The sequence continues at coordinate 4,053,137 of JAIUNF010000003.1, read as the reverse complement.
AAGTATCGACCGCAGGGGAGGCTTGACGATTGCCACAAAAATCGCACGATTCCCGCATCACAGGACGCAGTAACAAGGCCACCCCTCGCTGAAAAGTACACACACACAGACTGTATTTGTCTCGGCTGCCGGATGGCTGCTTCTTGCCGACAATAGCGCCATTCGGACTCTGTCCGAAGCAGCCACGAGGAAGCATGTGAGAGGATGTCGCATAACAACAAACTATGCTCTCGTAGTGTCGGTCGGTACGCAGTGTCGGGACGAGAAGAAGTGAGGACTGGCGAGTGCTGGGTCTGTCCTGGTGCGGTACGCTAGAACGCTTGCGCTCGTCACGCAAGAAAGATGCTTTCCAGATGAGCTCGTAGTTACACGCAGTCTCCGGTCGGTCGGTTTCCTACAGTACGTAGTACTCCATAACTACTTCCCATCTTCTAAGAAAGAAACATGGACATGGACATGTGCAGGCGAGGCTGAGTGATTATCGAGCGCACATCATTGGGCCATCTTCGACACGACGAAGGATGCTACGGAGCCTGAGAAATTGATTGGTGGAAGAAAGAAGAAAGAAACCAATACATTACACCACAGGTAGTACCAGTACCGATGCAAACGCATTTCACAGGCTGTGAGTACCTGCAAGTACCCTCGTTCGCTGCCCCAGATGAGCGACAAGGCTTCTTATGCTGCTCGTTAGGCATCCATCACATCGCGTGCCGATCCAGAAGGCTCGGTAGTAACATGGGTAGTTTAGATGGATGCATACTATTACTGAAGTAGATAGGATTGGGGGCGGCGCCGGGGGGGGGTTTCCACGGTAACACTGCAACCAGTATCGTGTCTTGCAGGATCACAGACTGCGCGCGATGTCACCATCAGAGTTGTGACTTTGGTAGAGAGTTGGGCTCGTCCGCGAGCAGCACAGTTAGGACAGAACTCGGAGCAGTCAGTCCAGTCGGGAGCTGTGTCGCACCTGATCCCGGTCCGCGAGAAGGGCAACCTGAAGCATCCATTGTATCCATCGTACAGACTGTTGAGAAAACTCCCGACGTTGCGCCCAACGTGCGCCGCTGCGGCTGTAGCCTGTCAAACAAGATTTCATTGCGGGCCGTGGCAGGGCCGTGGCAGGGCCCCAGAGTTTGAGGAGGGAACGACAGCCGGTAGGTTGACGATGCTGCTGGTTCGGGACTCTTGATGGTTTCCAATAGTCTTCTCTGGTATCCGTAAGTTGGTTAATACACAGTAAATACTGTGTACGGGACTCGCAAGCCCGGAACTCGGTCCACCGTACGAAACACCCTTTCCGTGGTATCCCTGCGTATATGACCTGTCAAGTGTCAGTCTCGCAGCGTCGCATTGGCAGGTGCAGTGACATGAACCAACATGTCGGCAGCTTTGGTAAGGCGGCATGTATCGTACGAGTTATTGTTCCTCGCAAGGCAGGTAGGGTAAGCAGGCACACACTGACACACACACACACTGATACGATACACACACCCCATACTAACAGTACACTATACAGTAGGAGCATCATCGCCGATGAGTGCAACCTCGCACCCGGCCTCGAAACAAGGGTTTGGTGACTGCCCGCCGGGACAATCAGTCCCCTCGCTTTGTTTTACTTCGGTAGACTGCTGGCCAGAGACCCAGGACGCAGAACGTAGGACGCAAGACCCAGGATGTAGGCACGTTGGTCAAGTGGCAAATTGGGAATCCCCAATGGACATGGTAAGCGAGTGATGTGCAACTCACAAGCCGAGTGTGGCATGGCATTCCTCGTGCCTCGGCAGCGCGCTGCACACCCACCATCATCAGGATCAACGCCAGAGCTTGACCCAGAGATGGATGCTGCAAGTTAGTGTGTTGTCGATTTGGTTGGCTGCAGGCAAGATCGTGCCCAGCGGATCTAGCCCACCTAGACGGGCGATTCGACGATCATGTACTCCGTACGGAGTACACAGTACTGCGTAGAAAGAAATTCGTCATTTGGCAGGTCCCACGTACGGCAGACACTATTTCCGCAGATCGCGCGACCCTTTTCCCGCTGGGCATCGTGGCGGCGCACCCGGTTCATATCCGCTCGGGCGGGCAAGTACACAGTAGTACGAAGAAAGTAGGCTGATGACAACCAATCGTGCAGCTGCTGGGCGGCACTGCCACACCGCAACGAGCAGGCTTCCCTATAACTTAACCGCGAGGCATTGATAAGTCTGTGGGAAAGCATGGTCTAGGACCCCGGAAGTGCCGGGCGTCGCGCTGGTTATTGGCAACCGAGCAACTCCTCCAACCGTACGGAGGGATACGAAGTACAACGATTCCCACTTGACACGGACAGAAACAAGGGCCATGGACTCAAGCAGAGGCTGGGTAGTAACTAACCATGTCGTTCGTTGGATGTGTTGCGCACTGGCGCAGTCTTCTCGCTTGATTCTACTCCGTACCATCGTGCCGGAAGAGTTTTCGTCGGGGATTTTCTGCAGCTTTGACATCTTAGCACCAGATCTTATGGCCCAGGCAGGACATGACTTTGCGGAGCGTGATACCGATGTGATACGATGCTTTGGCGAGTACCTGGATAGTACAACCCATACCCACCTACCCTACCTAACCTGCCTTGCCCAACGAAGACCGAGTATCCGTACTTCGCAGCTAATTACCACAGTGGTTACATGGTAACTTGCCGAGCAGCGGACACAGCAGCACGGAGTACTGTGTGCTAGTTGGGAGGAGAGGGTCGGGACTGGGTCTCTCTGCGAATCTGAACCGTACTGGGAAAGATATACGCGAAGATCGCCGTGTTGTGCTGAGCGGTGAAAGCTCTGATAGGAAGTCTTTTTCCGATAGTCTTGGGGGGGGCTCGTTGCAGAAACCCCGGTCTCGTTCGTCGGAATCGCGTGGAGCAACCGCACGCTGCATTCTAGAAGTTGTCCCGGTGACCTTGACCGTCCAAGCGGCGGTCAGCTTCGCCAGACTCGACCTGGGCTCTAGAAGGCTAGAATCCAGGCTCAGGCCGTCCGTCCGTCCGACCGACTCTGCTGCGATGCGCGAGAACCTCATACGGGCGGCCATACATGATAGCCAGCCACCCGGTCAGGAACTCCCTTTCCTTCATCCAAAGGGATGGGCCAAGCAAGCTAACCAAGCATGTGCAGAAGCTGCAGAAGCAGCGTAAGCAGTTAGCAGCGAAAGCAGCAGCGGACGCAAACGACTCGGATCTCGCTCAACGCGTGCAGGGAGATGCGAGATTGCCGACGATCGTTCCAGCATCCTCTCGGCAAACAAACCACCCTCCCCCCAGTCGTGTCAGCCGCGATCCATCGAGTTTGTACAAGATAAGCTTGCTCGATACGGTGGTCAATGTCGCCATTGATCGATGGTCGGTGGAACGACAAAGCCCACCCACGAGCGTTTCACGCCAGCTGGTGGAGACAAACATCTGCGAAGTAATTACCCACCCAAGTAACTACTTCGTAGTTACTCCGTAACTAGTTGGTTACCTCCTCTTGCTGTCAAAAACGGTCCCCCACACCACACCGATATCCAGACAGGGCAGGCGCGCAGGCGCGCAGGCACGCCAGGCAGGCCTGTTGGTAGTTCGGGACCTTCTGGTGTGTGGACTTGGACTTGCTCACCATGCACAACACAACACAATACAACACCGCCCACGAGGTACGGAGTACATACTTCGTACATGCACGCGTTCTTGGAAGGGGGGGGGCGACACGGAGATCTCTGACGGGTACTTTGTACAACCAGCCATGGCGATGAGATGTGCTGCTTATTCCGGCCGCTTCAATCGGGACGTTCCCGCTCTGTAGGAGATTCGGTTATCAGCGATCCGGCCCCCTTGTACACCGTCGCCAGGGGGCTTCCTTCGAGCTTTTCCAAAGGGTGCCAAGCCCGACCGACTACTGTGTACGTAGTACTGTGGTAGAGCATGCCATCTGGGGTTCGCTTATCCATAATAACACGATCTCGCTATGGGCAATGAGGGACATGCTGGTCAAAAGATAATTATAGAAGCCTCGATTTCAGTGATTGGCCTCCTGCGGGAAGTACGGAGATCTAATTTCGATATCGACGACTGGCAGACGAACCGAGAGCGTCGCTAAAAGAGAGTACACAGTAGCTACGGACAACTACCTAGTTACTACGGAGTACTTATGAAGTAACTAGTCACTACGGATATAACTAGCCAAACATGCGTAACGTTAAGTTAGTACATACTGAGTAGTACTGAATGATCGATCCCTGCTCCTGCCAAAGTCTTCAACAGACAGACAAGCGCGTCAGTCATCACTCTGTTCCTCGGAAGCAGCTGGCGCAATCCACCAATCCAGACAATCCAACTTGGCAGGACGCCCACCCACCATGCAAACAAACCCCCAAAACCCATCCTGCGCGCAAACCTGAAGGGCTAGACAGACAATAAGCCATTAACGTTAGGTACCGGGTGCCAACTACGTTAATATCACACTGCATCTAGTTACTCGCGTTACTTGAAGGGATCGAAGCTATTATTGATCGACGTGCTGCTGCTGTGTGCGTGCTAACTAGGACCCACACGCTACTGGACAAATGAGGCAAGTAGCTCGTCAGGATGTACCTTCAGGCTGGGAATTGGTGTGGAGGTACGGAGTACGGATCCCGCAACTGACTTGGTTGACTTGGGCAATCTCTGTGCCGTCTTTTCATCCCGCTCCCACCCACCCATCTCCCCCATCCATGCTAGATCTTGATCAGAGATCTCTTCTGGTGAGCACTAACTAAGTCGGGTAAGTTAGCTAGCTAGGTACGGATAGATGAGGCAGGTACATGGAAGCACATAATACTTCGAGGTTCCATCTCACAGCTCCATCCATGTAGTCAGTTACCTGGATGAGGCGCGCTGTCAGCAGTGTAGCTGGGAACGACACGTTTCATTGGCCCGAATCTTGCGGATGATGGCAGTTCCATACAGATTTCATTCCGGACACGTTTGTATCAAATCAAATGTTTGTTTCGACGCCGAGAAAGCCATGATGTTTCGGTTGCTTTTTTCGAAACCCCGTGTCGGCCGTGGAGGGTGCTGTCGTAGGTGGGTACGACGAGATTTCGGTGCGTCACGATGCTTCACGGTGCTGCCGATAGTCTATAGCAGAGGATCAAAGCACATCATACGTAGTCGCTGCTTGGAATTTGGCGCGCGATATAGACTGCGATATTGAAACAGCAAAGTTGCATTCTCGGCAGTGAATGCTCATCGCTATGATTCGATCCATGTCCGCCGCAGGTACATGAGTCTGCAAGCTACCGTACTCTTGCAAGGCCTCACCTATTATATTGTAATTTTATTATACTATTACATGGAGATGCATGTTATATACTAATAGTCAAAACGGACCGAGCGTCGATGAGCTGCCAACCGCATCTTCACAATCATCATGATTGCGGGATGGTACCACCAAGATGCATGCACACACGCTGCTCGGGCGACTCAAGACGCTGCTCGAGATTCGACTAGCCATGAGTTACAGCAAGGAGACGCGCGGCTACCTGCTTACCGGCTGGGCCGCCAACGTAAGAGCCAAGATGCATGCAGCAAAGGACGAGAATGCACACGTCGTGACCTATCCACCATCGGTAGGTATTTGCGTCGTTGAGAATGATGGCATGAACCCTCCCCCCCCTTCTCCATCGGGCCGGAGACGGCTGACGGGTACGAGGGCTTATCGATGCGGGAAGGGAAGAACACCTGTTCGTGATCTATCACATTTTCTTCTTCTCGCCGAGCCTTGTGGCATGGTACTACGTATCCCGCCCGCACTACGGAGTATGGGTCGAGCGACCCTAAGATACTGGCATTAAGCACATCAGCGGGATTATGCATACAGTGGGAGGGCAGGCCGGCAGCATATCCGTCTCGTGTCTTCCAAGCCGTAGTTATTAACTAACTAGTCAACTAACTTACATAGTTACTAACTTGCATAACTGGTTAACTAACGTTAGTTGATATGAGAAATGCCTAAACTACATGCTAGCCCAGGTCATGCAAAGACAATCCGATAGAGGCTTGATCGACATAAGCTAACTTTACTTGTTGGATGCGTACGGTCAATACTTTCCCTGCATCGCCTGAGACTACGGCAGAAGCAACAGTGTACGAGTAGCCAAGTGCTTATCGGCTGTACGTCACTTGTGGCAGTATGCCGTGTCTCCCCAGGCTTTTCGTCGCCTTCACAGAAACCAAGGAAGTCTCACGATGCACCGGCCAGGGTTCATGTGCTCCTCGTCGTACAAGTGCCAATCGACGAACGGGAAGGGTTAGCCGATGCGTTTTTATTTTCTTCCAAGACCGGCAGCGTCTGTGTCGCCTTGGAGCTAGTCGCTCGTTCCATCGTCTTGTGTATGTGTGTGTCTGCGCGTTTCCACTACCTACACTGATGAGGCCGTCTTGTCGTAAAAGGAAGAGGCCAGCTGCTGCATTCGACTAAAACCGTACTGCTGCTGCATTCGAGAGTCGGAACCGAGAACATCCATGGCATGGGGGAACACTGCTGCCGTCGCTGGTTTCAATGGCCAAGCATTAGCATCTAAACAATCGTCGAGAGAGAAGGCAGGAATTCGCGGGTGCATTTTCTAGTCCATGTCGCGCCCACCAAGACCGAACAATTATGTGCTGGCCGTGATTACACAGCCGCCAGTACGGGTTGCATGTCTTGTGTGGTTCTGCAGCATTGGCACTGTAGATGTAGCAAATTGTCTTTCGCACGTAGATGGATTCCTGAACGAGAGAGGGCTGCGAGGCGACCGATCCACGACGATGACCACGACGACGACCACGACAACCACGACGACGGACCGTTCGATTTCCGATACTCTCACCTCAGCCAAATGGTGTATAGTTATTGCACTCAGGTGGAACAGGCCGAGGGCAGTCATAGCTCTGACGGCAGCAGAGTGAGGCTGTCAGTCAAGGTACCTATCCAATAACTGTTATTTGAATCAAGAGCACGGATGTCACCTCGCCGGAGATCTCGTTTCTTTCCCTGGTCATCTGGGGAGATGGTTTCATTTCATGTCCACACATCAGACTCTGAGTGGTGGCAGATAAGGCGTGTGCACCGACTGGCCCAGCAAACGTTCAGGTGTCAGAATGGAACGGGTAACAGCCCGTTTGACAGCGGAAGCGGGTCGTGAATGCTACCGTAGTTTGGCGGAGCCTAGTCTCAGTCTTTACTTTGGACATCTGTGCTGTCGAGTACTCCGTACCGTACTCCGTACTCCCTATTGCGAGTTATTAGCCAACAACGCAGTGTGTTTTCCGTATGGTACTTGTTGGTAAATCGTAACTAGTGCTGTGGACGATAGAAGAACCATCGCTGGCCGCCACTCATCATAGCTAACACTGTGCCTTGTTCTAGACATTGCAGCCCAACTGTGCCGACGTACCCAGTATACAACTAACTCCCCACCACGCCATGAGAGGTGCCAGTGCACAGTACGTAGTAGATGGCGGGCGCTCCACCCAGGGATATCATGAATGGTCCAACTTGTCCCATTCAATTGAGTAACTATTGCACTCTAAATACCAAGCCGACAGTCAAGTCACACTTTCGTTGAGGGTAGGGTATTCGGCTACCGAGTACTTCTAGGTACTTGATTGAGTGGCCAGGGTGGTGACTTCGAGGAACTTTAAGGGTACAACAGCAGCTTTCGGCTGTCTGCCTCCAGCCAATATTGAGGTCACCCCTACGGAGTACAGGCACCCTTGTAGCTCCATCTTTACTGACGTCGAGTGGAGCGGAATATGGGCTTACCATGTGGGCCCTGCGAACCTCTCACGACCCCCCCTTATCCCTGGGTAGTTGCGTAGTACATGGGGGGTCGTGATCCTAGAAGGGACTCCTCCCCGTCAGAGTGTTTACTTTCTTCTCCCCATGTCGACTCTCTTGACCAGTATGGTCCAGTAGTAAGCTACCGCCTTTCACCGTTGGTTGGGATTGGGGCCAAAGAGGGCAAGAAGCGACACCCTTTTGTACAACTGGGCGTGAAGTGAGTACGTTGCCAGCGACTTGCCATTGGTACATACTCCGTACAGCACCCCAGCTTTCTATGATTCGTTCTGCAGTGGGCCCTTGTAAGTATGTATTGTGGATATCGTTGCCAGCAGCTCCCGAAGCCATTGGATCGTGGTACTCTTTTGCATCTCGCATGCCGCTACCCTGATCTTACTATGTAACTATGTACAGTACCGTAAAGTAGCACCTTGCCATACCCACATCGCGACAAAATCTGCGATCTCGCTCTACTGTTAGTCGTGCAGCAGCAAAGTGGCCCACGGGTGGCCGGGCACCTTCACCGACCTGAACAATGAATGTACCATGGACGGTCGAGATAACCCTGTCCCTGCCCCGAGCCAGCAAACCCTGTGATGACTGATGCTAATTATACTGTTCGCTCCTGTGTCGTTGGGGACCGGACCTGGCTGGCGACCAACTTAGTGCTCACAACATTGGACGAGAGTCAGGTCAGGCTAGGCAGGAGACGAGTTTCGTACAAAGACTACCAAGTAGTTAACGTTAACTGACTACACAGTACGGTACGGATACTCATCGCCGTGGTGCTTTATTGGAGACGGAACAGGAAAGAGATCGACGCGTCTTTGTTCCGATGCTGAGCCAAGCCTGGCTGACCTCTCTGCGACTGGAGTCTGGGGCAGCAGGTGGAAAAGGACCTTCAGTACGGACGGCTGGCTATGCGACGCGCCAGCCCCTACGGATACGTCAAGCTTGAACCACCAATCTTTCAGCAAGGGACTGGACACCGCCGGAGCAAAGGCGTAAATGATGCCCCGGCAATCGAGAACGGCGTTTCAACCAGCAAACGAGGGCACCTTACAGGTCCGATGGGTCAGATGGGATCTATGATCCCGATCAGGATCTTGCCCCCTCCCCCCCTGAGCGCTAGAACCCCCCGGGGGCACACGTCGCTTCCCTGGCTACTACTTATTACTGTGTACTGTCCATGCAAGTTTAAGAAGTCTTTCTCGCTCGCGCTAGCTCATCATCTCTTTATCCTTGTTCCCTGGCCCCCCATCCCCGTCCCCCACCCATCGTCGGGTCCAGTAGGGGACTTGGGCTTCTTACGAGGGTGGACGTTGTCGTCTCTGTAGTCCACTGCCAGCCAGCCAGCCCCAAGGGCGGCGACCTTGACCTTGCACAATACATACTGCGTACAATTCCATACACCCCCATCCCTCCTTCTTCCAGCTTTAATACCAGTCCTCGCCCACACTTCCCACCGGTCGACTGTGTTCGTCTGGTTGGTTCTACTCATTTCGTATCTTGGGACTACGCCTCGTCACAAAGCAAGGGTTGCTCATTCATCACACCTCGACAGCCGTATCCGTGCCGTCCTCCACCCATCCCATCACAACCTATTGCTCCTACCTACATTGTCGTGTTCTAAGTTCACGAGTCGAGGATTCCAACATACTTCACTAGCCACCAACCGTTCTAGGACTTGGATCTCGGGTTCCTGTGCCGGCCATACAGCACCACTAGTGAGGGTTCAGTGGCTGGACGTTGATATACAAGATTCGAGCCGACAACGATTGGTCAAGAAGGATACCGTCACATCACACTGCTGCCCTCACCACTAGTACGAGGATTCTGTGCGGTCATCGGCCCCCGAGGTGAGTGAGAGATCTCAAGCCTGTCTCAGAAAAACAACAACGAGTCCGGGGTTGCGCGGTTGATAGGGAGACTACGCTGCCGAGCCTACTCGTGTGGACGAAAAGCAAAACAAGCTACACTCCTCCAACTCCTCATCATTCCCTTCGCCACGTACCGCCATCTGTTCTGGCATCACGATCTGACCAAGTTGGGTAAAGGTACCTTGCCCTCTGTCGAGCCAACGGCGTCACCGTCCAGACGACATATACAAGTCATTTGGTTCTCAAGCCAACTAGTGGACGATACGATACCATCTAAACTCATCTTGACCATCTAGGGTGCGCCTGCCGCTGCTTATTGACAGAGTTCAACGCGCAGAGGCTCTTGGACAGGACACGCCGGGCCCATCGAGTAGAGTTCTGCGCCGTCTGATATTGCTTTACGGCAATCAAGATTCGACCGTTAGCGCCAGTCGAGTCAGATGCATAAATTCTAAATCTTAGATTTGGGGTTTTGGCGCATTATCGGCAGCAGTCCCGCTATGGATGCGGGTGAGTCTGGCAACAGGCAGAGGTTCGTCCAATATACTTATGTGATGATGCCTGTCGTCAAATGTGAAAAGCTGACCGGCGTCGTTCGTTCTCCAGTGTTTACACCCCAACCTGTAGACCCGAAACATTCATACGAGGAGATCCGACAACCGAGAGAACCGCGAGGGAAGGCTCCACGATGGCCGCTGCAGTCGTTATGAGCCCTTCACCGGCTTATCACCACCACGCACCTTCATGTCCACCAATATATGCTCGGCCATCAATGCCAGTGCATCAACAGAAACAGCAACAACAACAACAACAACAACAGCATCATCATCAACAACAACATCAACAACAACAACAACAACAACAACAACAACAACAACAACAACAACAACAACAACAACAACAACAACCGCCACCCATGCCTAGTATATTGGCTGCGGGGGAGTCTAGGAGGAATCTTTCCGACGATGCGTCTAAGAGACAGTCTTTGCCCTCGATTTCTGAAGTGTTCTCGGGCAGCAAAAGTAGCCCTTATTCGCCGTCAACGTCGACCTCGTTGAATGGCGGACAAGGTATCGCGCCGCCTCCACCACCTCCGCCTCCGTTCACTTCGTCTGGCCCGTCGCGCATCGAGCCGGTATCGGCTTCAGAACCTCGATCACTACCTTCGGCCGAAGACAGGTTTTATCATTATGCACCGCGTCAAGAAGCCGCACCCGTGCGCCCTCCCAGCACGGGGTTTACCTTTGGCGAGCAGAGAGAACTTGCGAAATCACATGAACCCTTGCACCGCAACGGTAATCAGCAACATCCACCACCTCCGCCACCACCGCAGCCAGTTTCTTACATTCAGTCTGGGCAATTACCACCTGGGCAGTTCTCACTCTCCCAATCTCGCCCGCTATCCCCCCGTCACATGGGACCACCAGTTACTGCTCACGAGCCTCAAGGACGACCTCCATTGCACAGCGATCAAGACTACGGGATGCACCGCCGGTACGACTCTTCTTCGCTTGATCGGCATATTGAGGCATGGGGTTATACAGACTGCTTGACAAAGGTGAATATTCCCGACGATCTGCACGATGAAATGAAGACTAATTCGTCGTGGTAGATATCATGGGCTGCCCGAACCATCGCCAACTTTGCTGAAGCTTACACCGACATTGCATCGGAACAACATGGCGGACACCCTCTTCCTGAGCGATTACCAACACAGCGGGAGATTGCAGAGATGTTGAGCAATGTGGAATTTGTCAAGAAGTCCATGGAGAACATCCGCGAATTACAGCACAACTTTGAAACAGAAAAGGCCCGTGAAGCCGGCAAGCATCAGAGGTCGTATGAAGACGATGATGTGAGCATGTATGGCGATGGTATCAAGCACTACGGGCTGGGTGAAGTGAAGAAGCGTCGCGGGGTAAGGTTTCTCTCCGTCTCAGATAACACGTCGCAAATCTGACGTTCACAGCGCGCTGCACCACCTGGTCGATGCCACAGTTGCAACCGGATTGATACGCCTGAATGGCGAAGAGGCCCCGATGGCGCGAGAACGCTTTGCAACGCCTGCGGGCTTCACTACGCCAAACTGGAGAGGAAACGACAGATGGAGGCACGCGCGATAAGGCCCAAGGCCGGAGATTGACCTGGGCTTCCTGACTACAGCTTGCGATCTTCGGGCATGGTTGGAACTTGGTCGCTCCATTTGGAGATTTTTCTCGACTGGCCTCGAGGCTGCGTCGAAATCGTCAGCATACGTTTCAACCCAGCCACCATGCGCCCATGATCTCGGCGATGAGTATGATTTACGCCACTACTTATACACTTTCGGACATACTTGGCACATCCTTCTTCCCTGGTTCGGAGCAGCGATCATCAACCCACTTGTATATACCCTCTTTTGGGAATAGGGTTTCAGTCATGAATGCCGGCAGCATTAATCGGCGTTCCGTATCTTTTAGTCCATTGGGACATGATACTACGACTCGTTTTACGGCGTATCTATTGGGAGGAGGCCGAGGAGTGCTTCTACATCAATATCATGGCCACAACCTCGTCTTTGATTTACGGCATTGCAAAGACGTTTTGTGCGGAGCGTACTGAAGGCTCGGGTTTTAACGAACTATGATACTGGCTATGTATGGGGAGCGTGTACATTCGGGCGGGCCGTGCCCTATGTAGCAAGACAGCAAGACTGGAGGGCAAGTCAATTGGAGGTCCTTCTTACCTAGTCATATGATGGAGACTACGCCATCCTACGCCGTTCTACGCGCTTGCTATTTACGAATGCCAGATCAAACTTCAGAATCATAACTACGGAATAGAGAGACGGCAGAGACCTGCAATGCATGCTCTCATGGCATGATTCAATCTGGGTATCCAAACCGAAAAGTCATGACGATGATGTTGGTGACACGACAATGTGAGAAATACTGATTGTCACAGACTGATACGAGCCAAGCAAGGGCCCCTTTACAGATCATGTAACTTGTCATTACGGTTTAGTTAGTTGGCTATATTCACAGGCTCTGGGTGGTAAGTTAAGCGTGGTCCGAACGGGTACTCGTTATACTTTCGGCGCGGAGAAACAAGCGCAATGTGGTGCGACGTGAGGTGTCAGATGTCAGATGACATGTGCGCCGGACTCTCTGGCGTAGTCTGCGCTGGCGCTACACAGGAATCAATATGAAGTGGGAAGACGAACCTCCTTACGCGGCATTCAAGCATCAGCTGGTCTCGAAACACGTGCGCGTGGTCCCGGGGGGAACGCAGGGAGCGACGTCGGGCGCGCAAGAAGGGATTGACCTGCCAAGGCAAACAGATATGCAAACGTGACGATCGGGTTGATGGCGGCAAAGATTGGCGAGGCGGCACCGGAAAGGATCGAGCGAGCGAGACCCACGATCCAGAAGAGGGGGAGTGGGTAAGTAGATTTGGTTGTCTTGGTCGGCCACTAAGGCGGCTAGCATTCTTTCAGGGTCTTTGGTTGCTTATGGATCTCCTCACGATGACCACGACAACACCATCAGGGACGAGATCGTGTGGCTGGTTTCATGTTGGTTTGCAGAACGAAATGCGCCCAGAGAGAGAGACATGAATAGGCGGGCTGCTGAAAGCCGCTGGGAGCCGCTGAAAGTTTTTGTTTTTGTTTTTGTTTCTTACAGGCTTCGTCGCATTGCGTTGCGTCCCCGAATGTACTTTGGACATTCACCAATGTCATGCATGTTGTTGCTGGTGTAGCCGTTGTCGAGATGGCCCATGATCCCATCCCGCGTGACGACGAGCTGCCTCCTTGACGAGATGGGCACGGAGCCTCGTAGCGAACGACGTCTCTTTTTCCCGTCGTTGCTTTGTTCCCGTGCCCACCGGGCACCGGAACCGGAGGTAATTGTATCGTATGATAATCGCGCCATCTTCGCCATGCGTCGTAGACATATCGTCACAGTCCACAGGGAAGAGGCACCGATCTGCACCTGGCTGCAGCAGCAGCAGCATGTGCCGACTTTATGATGGTTACAGCTTCCACTTCTCGATACGAGCCGCCAAATATGGTTGAAGTGAAAGGCGGACCCGTGTATGCGCATTCGAAGGGTGAGTCTGATAGTTAACAGACATGCTCACACACATACATGCAGGTAGGCTCGTGTGGGCGAACAAAAGATAGTTGTAGACAGGGGGGGGCAAGTCGTAATCAGCAGTCACGAACGAGTCATTTCTGACTTTGGGCGCCTGATGGGCCACGTTTTTACGGCGGCCCCTAGGTTGGAAACCCTCTTCCACCCCAGCCAGCTGTTAGACTTTCAGCTGGCGCCATGTCGATATGATCCTGTCATTATGCTATCTGATGCAGCAGCATCGGCAGCATCGGCAGCAGCGACAGCAGCAACGGTGGATGGGAGCCTCGACGGGTGCTCGTGTTGACCATGTTTGCACCCGGAGGAAGGAGCAAGCGCGGGGCGGGGTGTAACTCACTGGTTGCAACACTTCAAACACTCGTCCTCGGCGAGAAACCCCCGTGACGCAACCAACCAGGCAGAAACCCGCGCCGACGCGTGAAAAGGTGGCAGCTCGGCCAAAGATCGATCTGCTTTTGTCTTAGATCTGTGTGATGAGTTAGCAGGGATCTGACAGTGACCGAGGAGAGCCAGCAAGCCGTACCCTTAGCCGCGTTCCTGACTGGCCAGTCTATCCAACTCTAAACTGCTTGCTCGCTTGCTGGTCTGCGCGTCGCAGGTCCTCAACGGCGGCCGGGCTCCAAACGAGCTCTTGTTGGTTGTCTCACGCATCTCGTGTCGAACTGCCTTTCGCACAGGCTTTCGAGCACCCCGGCAGACGTTCACAGTAATCAATGTCATCACCCGCATCGCCGACTCCCACAGGCAAGAGAGAGTACACAGGGCTTTCCTGTGTGGCTGATGGAGTCGCCAGATGTACTTCGTGTGAAAATCTTGAACTTGGCCGGTTACCCTGGCTACAGTACCTCCGTACCAACCAACTAACTGAATAGTTCGGTGTTTGTCTAACCTGGAGCAAGAAGTACCGAGTAGTCACTTGCTAATCAGACAGTGGCTCCTGAAAACGCCAAGTGGGGGCCGGCGCGGCAGTCGGGCGTCGCCGCTGAAAATAGTGCCACACCGCGTGGTCAACGACCAGCTTCTTTGCCGGCTTCGCTCGATGGCCACGTGGACTAAGTGGTTTTGGGTAGGGGACGGGCAGATTCTGTCTACTACGGATGTTCTCCGAGGGACATTCATCCACGCGGCCGTCAATGATCTGTCAGAGATGCTAGTCATCACTTGCAGATCGACAGTATCACAATAGTTCTTGGGTTGCAATACAACATGTAGGTACGGATACCATACAGCTATGGATAGAATGTTTCACCAGCGCTTCGAGGGGCCCCTCGGAGCTGAACAGACAGCGGAGGACAGACGTTGCGCAGCCCTTGCAAGTTGCAGACATGGGAGGGATAACCTCAGGCAGTCAGTTGCCAGCTGAGAATAAGTAAAAAGAAAAGGGGGAGAAAGGGAGATGATCCCGGGTTTGCTAGAGCTGTTATGGCCGTTTGAAGCCAAATAGGGTTCGAACCGTCTCATCGATCTTCAAATCTTGCGCTAGTGCTTGTCCCCTCCCCCCCTCCCCTGGGCTGACCCTGATCGATCGATGTGAACCTTGCGTGGTAGCATCCCATCTGATTTCCATGGGAACCCCACAACGCTAAGGCAGCTCCAGTGGGCGCTATCGAAGCCGCGGCATCTGCTCCACCCCAAAACACTTTCCGATGGAAAGCAGCAGCGGTCAACAACGCCTACTAGTACGAAGTCACTAACTAATGCTTTGAAATCCACCAACTAAGTACCCCTGAGTAGGTACGAAGTACTGACATTGTACTTCGAGTACGTGACCATGTGCCCGCCCAGAAACGGGACCTACCGCAACAACAACAACAACAACAACAACAACAACAACAACAACAACAACAACTACAGCTCGGCCATCGTTGATCGCCTCAATAACTACAGTTTTGTACATAAGCGAGAGACAAACGCCGAGGGGATTTGCTCTGACGTCACTCATGCCAGGCTGCCCGCTCGCAACTCAGTCCGTAACGGTTACTAGCCACTCACAGAAAGCGATCAACTACGATCGTTTCCTCCAGCCCCACCAACCCATGCAGTAACGGCGTAACCCAGTCACTTGGCAATGCACAAGTAACCAACCCAATGATTGGTCTATCTCTGCCTTCGCAGCTGCTCCGAAGTACACAGTAGTTCAGCTTCACGTCCTGTTCGATAACTACCCCAGCCAGGGGGGTATTGAAGAAAGACAATGCGTCAACCGGGGGTCCAAGGACAAACACGCACTCGTCACCAGCTCAGAAAGAAACAAAAGAAAGAAAAAGAAAAAGGAAAGAAACAATAAAACCCCGTTACCGCAAGTCGACGGTCTCTACTGATCGTTGGGAGACAAAGTTATGAGAACAGTTCGTAGGTGGCAACACCAGACACCACCGGAGATACCGCAGACGACTCTAGCTGTACGGAAATGGCGCGAGGCTATTGCCCATCCTAGCTCGACGGCCCAGTAACCATGCGACTCTCGTGGGCATATTCATTCTCGGGTCCGGGGATCGTGTACCGTGTACCGTGCACGACTAGAGTCTGCGATCCGAATAGCCGCGTGATTGCTACCCACCTCGTCGATCGTCAGTTCTTTGTCACAGTAAGGATGACTGTCATCCCCGAGGGAGCCGATGTGTCAGTTAGCTCCTCAGGGGCACACCCGTATCGTGTTGATGAAAAGCAAATAACGAAGACATGCTGATCTGCCGCAATGACCAGTGCCACTTCAACCCCTTGAATTCAGGGCGGGGGCAAAAGGCACTTGAGTAAGTGCCCGTGGGAAGAAACAGCCAACGCCTCCTGATGCAAGTCTGCACAAGATGGTGTGCACAGTATTTCGCGCATCTGTGCCGCACGAGACGGCCAGCGAGCGGGCTTTCCAATCTCTCCATCTCCATCCCGTACATCCATCCCCTCCCCTCCTCCCCTCCCCCTCTCCCTCACCACTTGTGCAAGATGATCTCAGACCCTTTATGCCGTCGGGTGGGGCCCACAGATGTAGGCGTAACACAAGATCAGATCTCATCCAGGGACAGATCGCAAGCACATTCAGCATCCAGCCTGCCGGGTCATCAACCTGGTCTCGTGGTGGTGCTCGGTGTGCTTGGTGTGTTCCATCGCCCCCTCCCGTACTCCGTACTGTCGTGCAAGCCACTGGGCAAGTCACAAATCAAACATGCCCGACAACCCTCCCCACCCCTCCATTCTTCCAAGGAAGGTACTTTCCTAAAGGGGGACTGTTTGTAGAGTTCGATGCAGGGGGGTGGGCTAAGTAGAGTACCGCCTCGAAGATCGATCTCCCTGGACTAGGTACGGGAAGGGAACAGCCGTTAAGCGAAGAAGCAATCATGCTGCTACTGGTCGTACATTATGAGAGAGGGAGGAGGGGTGGGTGGAATGGGGGGGGGCTCGCCGTTCATTGCTGCGTCCGCGTCTCAACTAGTCTGCTGCGTCTGCGTTGTACGTCGAGCGTCGTTGTCAGCCGCGACGCATCCTCGCTTTCCGCCAAACATCCCGTACCGGTATCCCGTAGCGTATCGACGCGGGACCGCGGGACAGACACCCCCCCTGAGGATCTCTATGCGAGGTCGAGGTTTCTGCTAAGCGTGCCAGCTGGTGCCGGGACTGGGTCGCCACCGCCTGACGCGGTAACGTCGTCGAAGCGTGACTGTCGGCTGTCCATTTTCACAGTGGTAACGAACTGTATCGTTAGTCCGTACGGCGTGCGGGCAATGCGATTTCATACGGACGTGTAAGCAAGATACGGCGTCGCTGCGTTCCACCTACGCCGCCCAGGAACCTCCTAGACAGACGCGTGGTCTTGCCGCGTCAGACAGGCGTCTCAATGTAATATCTGACGCCTTTCGTGGCCTAAACAATCGACACTCTACCAAATGTAGCCTGTAGCATATGCGATCAAACCTGCCTTGAGTCGGTATATCTCGTCAAAGTTTACAACCAAACACAAAGAGAACCAGGAGGACGCGCAGTGAGCACCCATCGTAAACGTGAGATTTCATAAGATGTCCAAATTATCATGGGTTCCCCGCAAAACCCTCTACAGCGTCAAGTCGTATGCCTATTTCGCGGTTGTCAGCACCACCGAAAATATTCATACCAAGATTAAACCCCCCCCAAACCCCCCCATCAACTGCTCGAGACGCCGCCACACCCCCTTCGGAAATTTCCTAGCAGCTTTTCCAGATTCAGCGTCTCCATTCCTTGTCTGCCCTTGCCTTCTTGCTCTCGATCGGTGATATCG
Source organism: Arthrinium puccinioides (assembly GCA_022414665.1). NCBI lineage: Eukaryota > Fungi > Ascomycota > Sordariomycetes > Amphisphaeriales > Apiosporaceae > Arthrinium > Arthrinium puccinioides. The sequence continues at coordinate 4,035,061 of JAIUNF010000003.1, read as the reverse complement.
ATAACAGTGCCGACAAGACTCTTGGTGATCTCCTCGTCGACCGCACTGTCGTGCTTGTACCCCGGGTGCTTATCCACAAAGTCCCTGATCCACTTGGCCGCAGTCCACAGCTCGCCACTGGCACGCTTGCGAATCAGGTCGAGATACGTGGCGAGCTCGCACCTCGTCTGCACATCGACATTGACCGAGTCGAGGTAGCTCTCAACGATGGGGATCAGTCCTGGGAAGTCGTTGTCCTCGGACTTGGAGCCGTTTATGACCTCGTCGATGGTCATGAGGGCATATTCGTTGTCCACAGGCCCAGTGGGTGTGGGCGGTCTGCTGATCATGGGCGTCGAAGTCCCGGAGCCCATAGGGCCACGGGGTGGTCTGGTTGGAAATGGGTTCTTCCGGAAGTAGAACTTCTCATTCAGAACTGCATCCCGCGCGTGGGCCGTCTCCATGTTCTCGTCCACTTTGACAATTGGGATGTAAAAGTTCAAGTCGAACGACAAGATAGCACGGGTGATGAGCACCATGAAGACTGAAAAGGCCGCATTCTCAAAGTCGGTTATTTGGATCTCCATGGGGCGGAACTCCACGCGCCAGCCAATGTCGCTACCGGGAGGGGGTGGCTTGAAACGCATATGCTGCCAATTTGTGGATTGGATATTCTCAAAGTGATCAGCCTTGGACATGTCGAGCTCCTTGAGGTCTTCCGAGAAAATGACAATGGGGTCCCGGATGAAGAGGTGAGCGAAGTGTGTTGCCAGGCGGTCGTCCATCCCACCTTCCATCAGTTGATCCTTGATAGCCTCGTCAACTATCAGGTCGGGGTCCATGTATTCTGGCCGCAATCTGTTGTCTGTGGAGATGTAGGTCGAGTTAGATGCGTAGCGCGATTTGGGTATTCTCCATCGGCTGGTCTTCAGGGGCTGACTACAGTCAGCATGTGATGCGGATGGAGTGGTTGACGGGGGCTTACCTCTTCTCCAAGTTCCTCCTTGGTACGATCATCGACTGCTCTGCTGATCTGGTTCCAGCGCACGTCGGTATCTGCCAGAAAGCCTTTGTAGATTGGGGTGGCGGCGGTCAGAGCCAGCATGATAGGCCCGATTGGACTAAGCTGGTCGTACATTTTCCGGCCTTCGATGATGTTCTTGGCCTGGAAGGTTATCTGCAGGCAGCAGCTCCCCATTCCAAAAGCCATGGCATCCATGTGGATAAAGTTGTCGGGGGAAGCACCGTTTCTTACATCGTCATCTTCGGGCCAGTTGTGCATGTCATAGTTTACTGTCGGATCTTTCCAGGGGTTTGGCGTATTTTTATCGTGGAACACCGGGACGTTGACTTGCACTTTTCTGCCACGCCTCCACCTGATGTTGGCAGCCAGGGTCGGGAATCGAATGTGTGGGTTGGCGATCTCGTCTGGGACAAACTGGGAGCGCAGCTTTGGTCCAGAGGGAGGGTAATAAGGGTCGGTGAAGACGCCAGGAGAACCCAGGCGAGGAAAAGTTGTAAGAGTGATCGGAAACTCGTTGCTTTTCATGTGATCCTTGGCAATCTTCCTCCTGACCAACGGTGAGCGGGTGGAAACATTCTACACATTTGCTAAACATACCTCAGCTTCATGTCTGGCTCGACACCCAAGAGCTCCTTGAACCCGATACCCCACGGCTTACCCGGCGTCGCCTCGAGCATGAACCTACCAAATTCGGGGTGAAACACTGGTAAGGGGTTTGTCCTGGAAGATTGTAAGCAGTTGATCTTTGTAGCCGCGGTACACAGTTTTGGACGTACTGATCGCCCTGCAGCTCTTGTATGGCTGGAACGCCGCCTCCCTGTTGGGACAGTTCCTCATCGGCTGCCAGAGCGGTCAGGATGTCGGCTTGACGAAGAGATAACAGCACTCTCGGGTCGTCCTTGGAATATGTGACGACGAGGTATTCGACCTGCGGATCCATGTCAATAACGGTGCCTAGAAAGGCAGCGGCGGTCTGGTGGTTCTACCTCGTCGCCCCATAACAGGGCATCGCGCTCCTTGGTCTTTGCCTTGTTCCATATCTCGAGTAGTTGCTAGAGGCAGGTCAGCCTCGTGCCGCAGCAGGTGATGAAGCGCGGCGCTGCGCAAGCAAGAACATACCCTAATGCCCCATTCCCTGACCTGATGCGCGTGCTTCTGAGCATCTGGCCAATCCAAGGCCGTGCCAAGGGCTCTGGACGTCGGCGTTAACGAGGCTGTGTCACCATACTCGGTCGTGTCTGACAATATACTCACAGGAGACCCATCTTTTAGAGCGGCGGCTACACAGTAGTGTGTATCGCTCCAAAGGGTACTGGTTGCCTGAACGGGAACTCCGGGGGTGTTACCGAACGATCGTCAGGGTGATGGTCACGTACGACAGTGCTGCTTCGTCCAGTCAGCTTTGTCACTCCAAGGCTACTACAAAGACAGCCCCGCGGGTGTTCTGACGTCGTGAGACTACTTGCTTCTAGCCGAGTCTGTCTACACGCATCCGGGGCTAATAAAGGGTAGTAACAGCTTACTAAAGCGCCCGATCTCGAACCTCAGGACACGGCGAATCGTCGACACTGCGACACTGCGACACTGCGACACTGCGATACTGTGCGCGCGTGTTTGTGTGAACGGCTATTCGTTACGTACTCGTCTGATGATAGTGATGCCCAAGTTCGTAACGAGTAGCGCAACGAGTCGAGAACTAGGAAAGTTCAGAGACTGTGTCAAGGTCCCGGGATCACCAAGCAAGACGGTCTGTATAATAATAAAACGGGGACCCCCGCTTCAAGACATCTGCTTCAGAGCAGACGGGCCATTCATGATGCAGAGAGAAGTTGGAGGACGTTCTTTTGGGGTTTTGATAGCAGAACCGGACGTTGCTTGAGTTGCGAATTGAAAGCACGTAATATCCAAACACTGCGACTGGCTCGGCCGGGGGGCGTTTTCAGGTTGGAATGACTGGCTCGACGGGAGATCAGAACAAGGAGGGGTCTTCCGCTCGTTCGTCGACCTCACATCGACTTTTCACCAAATGGCCGCCGCTTGTTGTGGGACCTTCCCGAAAACTGCTCTTGCTTAGAAATCACAAGTCACCTCTGGACGTACGGAGTGCAGACGGGTCACAAAAACCCAAAACCCACCGTCACGGGCTTACCCGTCCGTCGCAGGATACACAGTACACACAAAGCACACTAATAACTAATGCTAGTGTTGATACGGAGTAGTTAGTAGCCTAGTTACCTAACTTAACTTAGCCCACCCACAGTGGCGGTACCGTCATGTTTAAGCCACATCTCTTTGCCCTGCGAATATAAACCGTCACTTCGTAGTTACTCCGTACGCCCGTGGGAGCGAATGTCTCATTTATTCTAGCCGGCACATACTGTTGGCATTGGCGATGCTCTATAGGAGTATTCGGTTGGTTCTCACATGACAATCTTTTACCCATTCCTTCCGTTGACCAATCATTATTCCACATCCACATCCACCTGTGACCTAAGTTAGGTAGGACTAGGGACCGTGGGGGCCGGGGCCAGGCCGCCAGGGCCTGCACATGCCACAACCTTTCAGTCTTCCTTGTCCGACTTCATCGTATGATGCCCATCTCGCTGCCCGCTCAGATCTGCAGCTCTGACCTTGCTCTGCATATGAGCGCCGCGCTCGCTGGCCAGAAACTCAAACTCCATATCAGCCCCCTTTACTTTGGAAGTCTCCGCGTGGGATCCGTGTGCTTCGCGATACACCAGCCCGTCTGCATCAGCCGCTTTTATTTTGGGTCCCATGTGAGAAGCGTGCTCGCGCCGGCCCCCCTCGGAATCCTTCAGAGTATACGTGCCTCCCCTTACCCGTTGCTGCTCGAAGCCTGCATATGGTTGGCCCTTGGGCGTATAGTGCGCCGCGGCATCTGGTGAATGCCTTTGAGCATATTCGTGGTCCGTTTGCTCCCCCTCGGATGATGCTGGCTCTTCTTCTTCTTTCACCGTCTGTCCCATGACGCACTCGCGCTCTACGAATACCTCGGCCGGCTGCTTTGAATGACTGTGGCCCAGCCCGGCCCCGGTTGGCGCCGTGACATTTGTACGAACCTTGGGTGCTACCTCGTCGTCACTGGACGAGGTCCTTCTACTGCGCAAGCTTCGCTTGCTGACCTTCCGGACGAGGTCCCCGACTGCTGCGCCGCCACGCTGCATGTCCTCAAAGACCTCCATGCCTTTTTGCTCGAGTTCCTCACGGGCCAGCTCCAGGGCACGGCGGTTGAGATGTGTACCTTCGTCAATCAGTCGATTCTTCTTGCGGATCTCGTTCCAGCGAGTCAAGGAACCAAGCTCCAGGACGTTCATGCGTCGCTTCTTGTCTAACGGATTGCCAATGATGAGGGGTCTCCAGCCGACGTCTTCCTCGGGTATGTCTTTGACATCGTTGCGTCCGCTAGCCTTTGCTGCCGCAATGGCCGAGTCGCGACGACGTATACTGTCTTTTCGCTCTGTAGTCCACTTGTCCATCTCATCACTCCTTGAGTTCGGGATGATCTGTATACTCCTGAAGCGGATAAGCACAATGAGGAGCAGCAAAGTGAGGACGAACAAAATCGACGCAACAACGGCCGTCGCCGCTCTCTGGCCCAGGTTCCGCTGGATCATGCCACCCATTCCTGTTGCACCGGCAGCGAAGATGAAGCCCAAGCTGTGTATGACAGCGTATCCCGCCGTTACCCTGGGATATGATGAGTAATTGGTGCGTTTCTTGGGATTTTTGTCGCCTTTGGACCGGCCAGTCATGCCAGGCTGTAGATCAGAACAGTCCCATGTTTCCATCAGGATTCCATTGCATTCTGCTATGGCGAGACATGACAGGAAGCCCACCATTGCTGCGCACAGGCAAGGGAAAGCGAGATGGATTGGTGGTCCGAATGAGACGATGGCGTACATGACGCCGGCAATGGGTAATACAAGTGTGAAGATGGCTCGACGAACGAGATGTGACGTCCAGGCCATCTTCTTGTTGGAGGTCATGCTATTTGTCACTTGCGGGCTGTACCTTGCTCGCGAAAATATGTTCGCTTTTTGGAACGGGACGGCAACCAGGGCACCAATTCCCATAGACGATACTGCGGCGCCAACGTACGGAGATCGAAGGAGGTAGTATCTGGAGGAGAGGGATCCCAGGAGCTACTCGAGTTAACTGCCGTCAGGTAGGAATGGAATAGCAACCCGCCACTCACCACAATTATCAGAACGACTTGCGCATAGATCCATGCCGAGTACACCGCCATGATGGCAAAGCCTGGTTGTCGAAGCATCTCCAGAGAGAGCGCAGCACCGTGGTATAACTCCTGACCCCACCATTTCGGACCGTCTTTGACTCGATGCATCATAATCTCGCCTCTCGCAACACGGCGAGATACTTGAGATCCTGTCCGAACCTCTGCCACAGAACGTCTCCATGCTGAGCGTCTCACCTCTGGCGTGAGGAAATTGAGCAGCAGAACCGCAGCGATTAGTATGATGCTGATGTAGAGGCCCCACGACGGATTTAGCGTGTCAATGACCAAGGCGCCGATAAGAAACCCCAGGCTGAGGGATCCAATGAAGCACTACGTCCAGATACCCAGCCAGACACCTAGGCCGCCGCCATGTCGTCTGACATCGTAATAGTCCACGACTTCCCCATGAGGCTTGGTGCTCATCAATGAGGCGCCAAATAGATCTGTCAAAATCGAGTGGAAGTTCATGCTGGCGAACCCTAGCGAGACACCCATCAGTGCTCTTGAAAGCAACAGCGCCAACCTCCAGGCGGACGCAAATGGTGACCGGGGACTGCTAACTGTGAGAGCTTGGGGGAAAAGCAGAGGCATTGCCAGAGCAAGACTGGACAGGATGTACGGCTTTCGTCCGTGAAGCAGAGGCAAGGGCCAGCAAAAGAATGTCGGAAGTGCCATCCCAAGATACAACCCAACGTTCCCGATGATGGCAATGTGGTCCGTGTCAGCGATGTAGTACTGGACCGAAGGTACAAGTCCGGCGTATATCCCAACCAGGACGCCTATCAAGGCGGTGCTGATACAAGCAACGGCAGCCACGAAGCGCTTTCGCCCTGGAGACCAGTCCCGAGCAATCGGCTGTCGCTTGTTTGACTTGGTCAAGCTGAAGCGGGCGTCCCGAATGCTGACATGCGACCTTCCCCGCAGGCTAATATTCCGTAACCCGCGGGCTTTCTTGGATGCCGACTGCCTGCGGGAACCCCTGGGGTTCCCGATGAGCGGTGCAGTAAGAGCATGTCCCCTTGTGTTTGAAACTGGCCTTGTGGCCTCGGTAGCCTTCCGCATTGGGGGTGGTGTACCAAAGTCAATCTCATCGTCAGATGCGCCGCCATCTAAGCTACAGACGTCCGCATCTCTACGACGAAGCTCCGAGACTGATCTCGGCGAGTAGCGATCCGGCCGTCTTGGCTTGACTGCCATTCGGAGATTCATTGAGCTGGCACGTGGAGTGATTGGTGGCTGATGGAAGACTCGAATGTACTCACGGACTACCCTGCTGTTGGGTACTTCCGTGCGCGTGTGAGGCTTATGTATGGTTGATGGGTTATCTTCATCGTAGGCATGCGGAAAGGGGTACAAACAGTTTCGCTTAAGCTTATGATCTGGAGGTGGCATCGGCAAGGCGGGACTTTCAGCCCTCACTTCCGGCGACGGGCGGTTGTGTTTACCCTTACGCTTCCGGGGCTTCAAGCTAGACCCCCGAGCTGGTAGTATTGGCCCTCTGACATTTCCGCTGTGCATATCTGGGTCCACCAGCCCACGACGCTTGATCGATCTCATAGGGATGGCTTCACACCCATGGATCACGCCTTCGACGGCTCCGACAAAGACAGATGGGTTCTCGACGGTCGGTTCGGAGAGAAACCTCTCACCGTCACTTGAGTCGCCGAGAAGGCTTTCGTGGATGCTAAGAGGGTAATTGCTGTCGTAGAAATCGGCCGAATTTTCTAATGGGTGAAGGTGGCCATCGTCGATATGCCCCTGATCTGAGCTTTGGGGTTCGGGCACAATGTTGACAAGATGCAGGGCCTCCTTCAGCAGCTGTTCCAGGTTGTCCATCGCTTCTTGCATAGCTCCCACGTTGACGCCATCGTCATCGGGGAACGTTGACGATCTTGTAGAAATTTCCTTGACAGGGTCAACAGTGGTACCCTCATGATCATGCTCCTGGTGTCTTGGATGTAACTTTCGTGGAAACTGGGTGAGTTGGGTCTTGTAGGCATCTTTGAAGCTGAGCAGCTCACGAAGCCACTGAGCCGCTCGCTTTGGATCAAACTCTTCTAGTAGGAAGCTCTGTCTTTCTGCTTGTGGTATGTTCTCTTGCATGGGTCTCATAGATTTGGGCGAACCACTAGTTGTCGACCGGCGCTCTCTGGCTTGCTTTAGGTCGTGTAGCCTCTCCTGTAAGACATCGAAAGTGAGAGATCGTGTCGATCCTGCCAAGGGCCGTCCTGGCTTGTTCTCACTTGGCTGAGTGGAGATTGAACCCCTTGGGTTGTACTTATCTAACTGAACGGGCTGACTTTCCTGAGTAGACCTAGCAACTAAAGCTTTGTCTGGCGATCTAGACACTGATATGTCCTCTCCGATCATGACGTCGAGCCCGGGAAGGTATTCAAGGTTCGGCTGAGACGAGCGCTGGGCAGTGGGCAGCAACTCCTGATTCTTCTCTCGAAAGGGAGGAAGAAATCCCTAATAGGAGGCTACCTTGGATGGTTCTATATCTTGATGCAAAGCCTGCGAATCGAGAGACGGAACTGCTAGTCGTGGAATGGAATGGTGATTTGCTGCTGATATAGCGGGCGCTGTGGGAATGTTGTGATATGACTGGACCTTCTCCACCCAACTATGTCCTTCGTGGATCTCGTTCGGAAAGTAGTCATTGTCGTTCGTTAGCAAGGATGGCCGGACCTTGGAGAGATGAAAATGGCCGAAATGACTATGATCGGTGGCGGTCGGCTTCACCGGCGCAGGGATATCTGAGCATAGGCTCTGATGAATAATGTCAAACTCGTCGTCCTCTTTGGCAGGTCGGACTTTGGAAACCGACTCGTGCCCTACATGGGTGTCTTCGCGAGGTATCAAACCTAGGGCAGGCCGTACTTTTACCGCGGAACTATGCTGTCCCTGGAAATGTGCCGATACGTCCACCTCCTCTTCACAGAGGTCACCGCCAGTCAGTGTTCGATACACTCGGCCCACGACATGCTCGACAGGCACCACCAATGAAGACGAAGTGTTGCTTGTTGGAGGTGACATGATTGGCGAGTCCCGGTCCACTGCGACACCTGCGTCGCAGAAGTCACCTCCTTTGACCAGACCTCGATGATGGAATTTGGCGTGTGTACCTGGTGGATGTAATGCTGGATCGATGCAGACAACGCCGACAAGTCTCGAACCGTCATGGTCTTGCTTGGGTTGGTGCGCAACCTCTGCGTCCACCGTGGATGGATGATTACTTGGTGTAGCTACGCCATGTAATGTAGATAGCTTGGATGTGGCCTCTGCATCTCGGACTGCGGGGATAGAAGAAGTGTCCGTTCGTGTTAGTACTGGCGGGACCGGCAGATCCTTCTCAGTCAACTGCATGTGCGATACCTCGGACTTCAGCAAGGCATGCCGGAAGGCGCCATTCTTCGAGCCCGTGGAACGCACCGAAGTAGGTCGACTGCTGATGGCTTTCAGGGACGGATTCGATCCACTTGGCCGTAGTATACTCAGGAGTGAAATCTCGACTTCCTTCTCCTCAGGAGTCGGCGGCGTCATGTACGACCGGGGCAACATCAAGTCTGCGGCAGCCCTTTTGGCTGGAACGTTCGTTGTAGCCTGAGAGTCGCTGTTCCCCGCAGGGACAGGACTGGTTTGCGGTTCCATCCTACAGCAAGGGAGGATACGAATATTGAGGGAGCTTTCTGAAGAGTTCTCAAATGTGCTCGAGACACGCGAGTTAGTCATTTCAGGACCCTGGCCGCGAACCGATCGTCGCTCGAGTGAGCAGTGAGTGAGCTGGGCCTCGTGGGGCTTACTTGAGGTCCGCTGTAGACCTATGCCGATCGGAAATAGGCAGGCCCAAGGTACTCATTGGCCATGTGCAAAATCCAGGGGTGAGGTATGATTATCAAATATCGCATAAAGGCTGCCGAGATAATTGTAGGTGCAGAGAGGTATGAGGGCGTAAAAACATGTACCGAACGTAGGAGAAAATGCACTTGGGAATATCGTCGGTGCGGAGGAAAGATGAAAACTGCGGCGGTCTAGCGCGACGGTTCGACGATGAAGACTCCAGTAGTTGTTACCTGCCTCCTTGTTGCGTTTAGTCCCCTAGGCAAGTAGCAGCGTAGGGTAGTCGTGTAGAAGAAAGCGCACGTTGTCTTCGAACGCACCTTCTTTCTAAATCAGGCCACGGGAGTTAATCATCGCAGCCTCCTTCATGATGCAACTAGTCATGTCCGCCCAACATCTTGGCAGGGGAAAGTTAATACGGGGATCTCAACGGGGAGGGTCGCCGACTGCCGGTAACATACCCTACAGACATGATCGATATGCCCAACTCTGTTGTGCTAGACACAAGGGCCCATGATGGACGGACGGTACGACCTTCTAACCAATGCATTGCCTGACTTGAGCCACTTATGCAGTGGGTAGTCCAACTTAACCTGCTAGTATCGCATTTATGCGGCTGACAAGGGGCAACTTGCCTTACCCCCCCCCACTGAACCCAACCCGACCGATGCTTTGAAGGACAAACGCTATGCTGGCCCACCGTGAGTAATAGTTCTTGACCTGCTGGCAATCCATAACTACTACCAGATCAACCTCGGCCTTGTTTCAGAACCACGGGGATATCCCTGAGGAGGTCTGGACGGGGACTTGAGGTTTGGCCTCCTACGCCGGCTCGATCTGGACGTAACTAGCAGGTACGCTCTTCGTCGCCCCCCCTTTCTCAACTTCTGCCCAGCCATCACCCTGGTCCTCCTTTACCAACACATATCGATCGCCTTCGGCCATACTGTGCTCGGCGTCGCTCTGCGCTGTGTAATCGTACATGGCCACAACGTACCTGAGCTTCTTGGCTCCCCGGCGTGGAGCAACAGCAGGGCCTTTCTTCTTTGCTGCACCGGTCCCAATCGATGATCCTGAGTTGGAGTAGGTTGATGCGGGACGGTTGCCGGACGATGATCCTGTATCCTGCGGGGCGATAGGCGCAGGCGCGCTCGGGATGACATCGAGGTAGGTTGCCGGTACGAGACCTTCCTTGTAACCAGCCCTGACTTTAGCCCAGCCACTGCCGTCTATATCGTACGTCAGTCCGGGAACCTAACGCGCGAGAGCATGAGGGGGATACACATACCATCCGGGTCTAATATAACCACTTCCCGTCCCTCGCCAACTGTCAGTTCGCCTTCTCCACTGGCTTCGAATGCGTACAACAGTTTGCCCTTGCGCTCCGGGTTCTTCAACCCAGAGTCATTCATGGACTCGCCCGGTAATTCACTAACGTAGTTGGATGGTGGCGGGGCGACCAGACGACTTTTCCTAGCTGTCGGCACCTGTGGCCTTGGACCTGGGGGTTCGGGGGGGCCGTCCTCAATAGGTGATGGTAGGGCCGTCACAGACCCACCGATTGAGCGATTTCCACCCACAGCGTAGCCGGAGCTCAGTGAGGTCAGCGTATTCGAACGACTCAAGTCTGGTAGCTCCGAGACTTTGTTGTGGGTTCCCGTCGAAGGTTTCAGGAGTGTGCCGGCGGCTGTTTGACGGTCGGCCTTGTGCTTTTTGCGCTCTTCTTTTGATAGCTCGCCGGGACATTCTGCCGGAACCTTCATCTCGCACTTGCTGTGGCACGTGTAGCCACAGTCACGGCAGTCGAAACCCTTGGCGGACAAGCCCCAAATGCGCTCGCCGCATAGGTCGCAGTTGGTGGGAATCTTGAAAGTCTGTGACTTGAAGTTGTGGTTCTTGGCGCCCAAAGTGACATCCCCCACCGCGGCAGTAATGGTAGACGTCTCTACCTCGGCCGTCAAGCGCTTACGGTCGACTTGATGCAGGTCCTCTTGCATGGCAAAAATCTGGGTAACAACAGCGACCTCGTCTTTCGTCTCGGTACCCTCCCGGACCCGTTGCTTTATCCGTTTGACCCCGTCAACCTCCCTCCTCTTCCTATCCACTTCCCTGCGCAGCTCTCCCAGCTGCCCTTTTGACTTGTTCAGTACGTTGCGCAGGAATACTTTGGCAGGCTCGTCCGTGACCATGGCGTCGTCATCGTGCCATACAGGGCTCGGCTCAAATACCTTGTCAGCCGGCTCCTGCCAGGAACCGAGGTTGTGTCGTATGTACATCATGGTGTCGAGATGGGGCTGGTTTCGTTGAATCTCCTGGCTCATGCGCTCTACCAGCGTACTGCTCTGCTGCAGCATGGTCGACTCGAGCTGAGCGGCCACAGTCCAGAGCGAGTTCAACTTGATAGTTTTGAACTCGGAGAGATCCTGCAGACTATCCAACAGCTCGGGCACGTACTCGTGATAGTATTTCTCCTTCTGTTTGTTGGTGACATTGATGGCTATCAGATATGTGTTCTTGCTATTGTGCATGTCGAGTATCTGCTGTTGATAGTTGCTCTGGGCCTTGGCTTTGTCAAAGGATGACTCTGACTTCTTGCGCTTGCTTTCGACCTCCTGGCAGGCGGCGTCGTATTTTCCCTTGGTCTTCCGTAGACTGGAGTATGAGGCATCCCTTTCACCTTCGAGCTTGTCGGCGTATTCGACGTGACGCTTGCGCAATTCCTCAAACCTGGTGGCGAAGACCTTGAGCGGGTCAGCCACCTTGGTAATCAGCTCGTTGCCGAATCGCTCGTGCTCGTTGGCGCGCGACTCGAGCGTTGTCAACTGGGTCGTCCATGTTGTCAAAGACGCGCTTTCGAGCGATCCAGGGGTCATGGCCGGGGTGTCGCCGACGCTCAGGCTGGCGGATCTCTTGAGCTTCTTCTCAAAGTATCTCTTGGCGAGGGTGTTGAGTCGGATACTGTGTTCCTTCTCGAGAGCGCTGCGTTCGCGGTAGAATTGCTGTATCTCGTCGAGCCAGGCGATGCCACCGGCGACCCAAGCGCTGGCTGGCCGGAAGCCATCCTATACAGGGTCAACCACAACACTGGGGAAGCGGGATATCGACAAGAGACAAGGCCGTCCATACCTTCAGTTCGGTGCCGAAGGTCGGCGCAGTATCGACCTCGGCCATCGATTGGCGTCGTACGGGACCTTACTTACTCACTGTACCAGCTGTGTGCTCGCCTAGAGGAAGCATGCGAAAGGACACGATGCGACTCGAAAGTGGCAGTATCCAATGAGCGATCACGAGCGAAGAAGATGCAGACTCGAATTCCGTGCGATGAGGCCTGCAAGAGTGTGCTTCGTAAAGGTTGCTGCTATGCGCCGTGGCCGTTGATTCGTGTTCGTCTGTCTTCCCAGGGGGAATTGGGCCGACAAATGACGCTGGGCAGGCACGACACAGCCCACTAACCACGAATACATAGTATAACGGCCGTCCACTGAAATAGCCGCCCGCATTTCCGACTGAGTGGTCCGGCATCCCTGGCCCGTGAAGCCCCGCGTCAATGCAGCATTGCATAACTCAGCACGTAGTACTGCGTAACAACTTTCGAAAATATGCAGCCTCTACGGATATGCAGCCTCAAATTGCTTGTGCTGGGTGGGACAAGAGAGCTGGTAAAGTTAGCCCCTGGTACTGATACCCCGCCAACATCCAGACAAATTGACAAACGCACCCAACCAGAGCTCCATCCAACGTTACCGTATGTTTCTCGGCAGGACATTGTCAAGTTTAGCTAATACACCTCCCACGCAATATCTGCATCAACCAAGAAACGCGTACGTGGGTTTCTCACCGACATCGAGTCGCGGTCGCATATTCTTCACAAAATCCCGCTGACACTGCTGAAATCAAGGAGGTCTCCGGCGCAGCTCTCTCCAAATATTCGGGTTCCTGCTCCAAACAAGGAAGCAGCCGGCTTTCTCGCCTCACCGACACCACCGCCTGCCTACCTTCCACCTGGAACTCTCTCGTTACTCTTGATCACGACACCATATCCCGACTCGTATCTCCCAACCGCAATCCCCACGCACGCGACACGAATCCGCCACCATGGCCGACCTTGCCAGTCGCATTACGCAGCCCGAGGAGGAGGCAGCTCCTGCAGTCGAGGACGCCCAGACCGATGGCGCCGGGATTCCTGCCGGAGGCTCCAACCTCCAAGAAGTCAATTACGATGTCGAGGTCACACTGAACCAGCTTCAGCGTGACGAGAGCCACCCTCTGGGTTCTGTCCACACCTTTGAGGATCTAGGCCTGTGAGTCACCACGGCTTTTTGGTGTTGCTTACCCTCCCGTGGGTCTAGTCGAGACAACAGACCGCTGACACTTACTTCCCTTCCGTCATAGTCCCGCGGAGGTCCTCAGTGGACTGTCGGCCATGAACTTTCAGAAGCCGTCAAAAGTCCAAGAGAAGGCCTTGCCGCTCATGCTGGCTGACCCACCCCAGAACATGATTGCACAGTCGCAATCGGGTACAGGAAAAACGGCTGCTTTTGTCACGACTGTTCTGTCACGGGTTGATTACAGCAAGCCGGCACAGCCCCAGGCTCTTCTGCTAGCACCCAGCCGCGAGCTCGCCCGCCAGATCCAGGGTGTTGTGCAGACGATCGGCCAGTTCTGCGCCAACCTCGAGGTCGCTGCCGCCATCCCAGGTGTTGTCCCGAGAGACACGCGCATCCAGGCCAGCGTTGTCTGTGGTACCCCCGGTACCGTCATGGATCTGATTAGAAGACGACAGCTCGACGTGTCCCAGTTGCGGGTCCTGGTTATTGACGAGGCCGATAACATGCTGGATCAGCAGGGCTTAGGTGACCAGTGCACACGTGTGAAGCAGTGAGTGTGGCCATTTGGTAAGACATGCTACGTCAACGTCAGCTAATTCATGATTGTAGGATGCTGCCTCCCACTGTTCAAATTCTCCTCTTCTCCGCAACCTTCCCTGACGTGGTCTTTCGATATGCCGAGAAGTTTGCGCCCAACGCCAACATGATCAAGCTCAAGGTCCAGGAGCTAACCGTGCGAGGCATCTCGCAGATGTTTATGGATTGTCCGGATGAGTCCCAGAAGTATGGCATTCTTTGCAAGCTCTATGGGCTCATGAATATTGGCTCCTCGATCATCTTCGTCAAGGTTAGTCGAGTCTGAAGGCTTGAGATATTTATACTGACCTCGGCAGACCCGAGAAAGCGCAAACCAGATTCAGCAGCAGATGACGGCAGATGGTCATAAGGTCACAGCCATGCACGGAGCCTTTGAGGGCGCAGCCAGAGATGCTCTGCTAGACGAGTTTCGCTCAGGCAGAACGAAAGTTCTCATCACCACCAATGTTCTGGCTCGAGGTATCGATGTTTCGAGTGTCTCGATGGTTATCAACTATGACGTTCCGATGAAGGGTCCTGGAGAGAGAGAGGCCGACCCGGAGACATACCTTCACCGTATCGGCAGAACAGGCCGCTTTGGTCGTGTGGGTGTCAGTATCACGTTCATCTACGACAAGAAAAGCTTCGAGTTTCTTCAGGAAATTGCACTTAAATACTCGATCGACCTCATCAGACTTGTACCCGATGACTGGGATACGACCGAGAAGGAGGTTCAGCGTGTCATCAAGTCCAGTCGTGCGCAGTCTGGATTTAACCCCAGTGCTGCCCAGTAAACGACGAACTGTTTCACGGGCGTTGGGAGGGGAGAACGGACTGCGTACTCATCGCCATCATCATTAGGGCAGCGGAGAGCTGGCCTATTGCGTCATTTGCTGTTCTGTGGTAGCGATGCCGACTCCTTCTCGACTTGGCTGTTCCGGGTATTCAATCCTGAAACCACGTGTTGTGGAAGACCTTAGAAGGGACATCTCGATGGTATGGGTATATCAAATGGGAAATGAGTACATATGAGACAACGACAAGGCGATTTTATAGAGGCAATGTGATACCACAAGACCAACAAAAGCCTAGTTGGCCATGAAGACAATATCCCACGAGGCAACAACGCGTTGATTTTTGTGAGGGTTTGTTGGGTTACCCATAATACACATACCGAATACACATTTGGTATGTGCAGCGAGATAACTAGATATGTAAGCGCTGAGGGCTAGGTCCGAGCGATTCGTTGCAAACTGAGCCGTGTCGCCCCTAACCACGACGAAACGCCCCGACGAAGACGCCTGCCACCTTGTAAGCGCTTCACTTTCCTCTCGTAACAAAAGACCGCCATCAACATCCTTATTACTTTGGTCCCCTACGAATACAACAGCTTGACAAAGATGTTCGCTGCAGAGCGTCACCATGTCATGTCGGACAGTTGATCCGACGAGACCGTCGGGTTGCAAAGGTTTTTAAAGGAATAACCATCGTTGCTCGGTGTCATGGAGAGAAGACGAGCCTACAAAGTACGGATACAGAGTAAAAGATGGTTAACGAACTAACGTTAGTTTACAAGTACTGACCCATTTCGCGGCATTCTATTCGCTAGTGGCCTCAAACAGACGGGAGAAGCTCCTGGTCGCAGCGTAGGATCCGAATGATGACAGCACTGCCACAATTGGTCGAAATAGCTCCACGGGGCTGCATACCCGCTAACTCTACATGTCAAGCGCCGCCGCTGTCTGCCATTTGCGCGCGCTTACGTCCACCCCTCTTACCAACTACATCGACGACCGAATTGATCGGGCACAGCCCACACCGTTTTGGCAGCAATGAGATGCGGGAATCTATTCTTGACACATGTGAACCGACGGCGACTTGGGATCCCGTCTCGGTAAAGCAGGCCTGGCGCGTCAATTGACTGGTTGCACAACAAGTAGTATCTGCGATCCTACCAATTAGGTGTCTGGAATTCTCAGCAAATGGGTCTTTGGTCGGAGTTGACGCATCTGTTCAGACGTCCAGGTTCGACATCCGGTCCTGCTTCGCCATGGCGCTTGATATCTCTTCCACTTCTGGGCTGCAGAGTTAGGGTCGTGTTGCAAGCGGGAGGCGCTGTGCAGCACCCTCGACGCTATCCCCCAACATCCAGACGTGATGATGTAGTTGGTCGCTGGCATCGTTCAATGAAGATGACAAGGGTCAGCCCAGGCTCGGCCGGCCTTCATCTGGCCCCCTTCTCGCTCCATCCTCGGGCGGTTGAGCATCATGTTGCAGACTGTTTCTGTTTTTCTCCCTCGTGTTCTTTATTCTTGCGGTACTCTGCCAATTTCCTTGTGTTTCATCGTCGTCTTCTTTCCATTAGCCCAGTCCCTCCATCTATAGTCGCCGGGCTGTACTGGAAGCTATGAAGAGATGCCGGTCGTCTCTGTAATATTTCTTCATAAATTATTAGGTTAGTACCTTGTACCCCTACATCCTTGGTCTTGACGAAAACGAGGCGCCTGTTGCGTGGCAACGGCCTCGCGGTTTGCGGTTTCTTTATCTCGTTGTCGTGGTGAGACTTGCTCGAATCATTATACCACTCAACCGCTCTCGGAAGCTTCGCCAAAACGTTACTGGCCGACGATGGTCGCCATCGTTGAAACACACAGAGATTGACGACTTCTTCCCCAGATATTTCCTAGAACGGCTATGAAGCCTGTGCTTCGATACGCGGTAACATGGGCGTCGCTGTCCATCGCCAGCTCACATAGCACGTCCCTTGATAGTCAAGTTGATGCTCTTATACCAAGCTGCGCCAAGGGTTGTGTGCAGACATTCATAGACTCCAACTCCTTCTCGACAGTCTGCGGGGCTTCGCCTTCTTTACAATGCCTCTGTGCCCACCAGACACGAGACGGGTACACCATAGGCGAAGGGGCCTTACAGTGCATCGTGGCCTTCAATCAGCTAGGAGCATGTCGCGAAGGCGAGGTCGACGGTAAGTGGAACTCCAACAACGCCGACTCACCTCAACTAACACAGCCCTAGCCTTGGTGGTGAACGCGGCATATGCCATGTGCTCAGGCCAAATGAGCGCCTTGCCCAATACTCACACGAGCCTGTCCATCACATTAGGCATCCCCGCAACTGGAACGGGATTCGTGGTTGTTACTACAAGCACGACGGCCACAAGCACCATGTCTCCGATTACGATCACTTCGAGTACGATCGCCAGTATGACAGTCCCCACAACACTGCTCACAAGCTCGGGAGTCATAACAAGAGCCCCGTCGACTGCCAACACACCGGTGATATCGCCAACGACCCCGATCATCTCGGCGACCACTCAACCTCAGCCAACAGAAACAGGGATTGCTGTAGCCTCATCTCTTGGCAACGCTCAAGTCATTGGCATCTCTGTGGGTGTATTCGGAGCTATTGCTCTGGCCCTCGGGGCAATACTGATTGCCCGCCGCTTACGTAAACGGAGATTTCCTGAATACGATAATGGTGGCTTCCTCCCTATGGATGAGAAAAGTAGCTTCAGGGGTGGTACGGGTAGTGGGACAGGGGCCGGAGGAATCGGAGGAGCTGCCGCAAGACTGAGCAAGATATTTCACATTTCACCGCCCATCTTGAAATCGCCGCCAAGGGACGAGCCTGCGCTTCCAACCGGTGAAGGCCATCAGGTTGATCGGAGCACCATTGGCCTGGCGATATCACGGCCGCGGAGCGAGGTCGTGTCAAAGGCGACCCCTGCTACTGTTTCCCCGAGCACACTGCAAAGACAGCCCTCGAGACTCCTTCCGCCCAAGCTGGTCAAGCATAATAAACCTAACTTGACCTTGAACATCCCACCGCAGGGCCCGCTGCGCTCATCGGGTTCGCAGCCTCCCCGAACGGACAGGACCAGCGCGATGACGAACGTGACGGCGTTCGCAGACCTGGATACCGAGGTACCAGAGGGCGCCATAATCTGGCGACCACCTCCAACAGACCCCCAATCTGCGACAACGTACTATATTGCCGACAAATGGGGCAACTGGGTACGAAACAACAGCGCCGCCAGGCAGTCGAAGCTCGTGGTGGCGACAGAGCCCGCGGAACTCGATACGTACACTCCCCTGACCAGATCGCCGATTGAAAGGCAGGAAGAAGCCGAAGCAATGGCGGCTGTGATATCGGCGGCCTCTGCGCTACCGAAGCTGTCAAAACCCGAGCCTGCGTTCCTAGGGTCGGGTCCAAATGGTCCAGACGCCGCTCGTTCTTCGAGCGTTTACTCCCAGGGCAACAGTACCGTGCGTCCCAGTATACAGCCCCTGGCGCAAGGGGCCAACAGGAGCAGTAGTTCAGGCCGCAAGAGGGCGAGCCGGAAGAACTCGGACGATTCGCGTAACTCGGTAACGACGATGGACACCTCGTCGTATTCAGGGCCATTTGATGAAGATTCGCCGGTGGAACCGGAGCCGGGTCGTTTATCGACGTTGTCTCCAGTTGTGGAATCGCCACGATCTCCGACGACCGGCCGTTCGCCCGTCACCTATCCTAGGATTCCCGGGCGTCTTGATGGTGCAACGATTCGTATGGTCCCACCGCCTAGCCGACCGGATTTCAGAACTTCGACTGAATCTCAGCTCAGTCACGCGCCAGCCAACGCGATTTCTGTAACAGACGCGCCCTCTGCATATCCCTCGCCTTTGAACCCTCAACGATACTCTATAGCAACCAGGACCCAGCCGCCTCCCCCAACCTCTGGGTCCGGCTTTTCACCGAAACCACAGAACATTTCCAGCTTTCCTATTCCACCCTTGCACATACGGCGTCCGGAAACGACGTCCACCCAGCGCACAGCAGCCCAGAACCCGCCGCGGATAGACACGCGGCAACCTTTCCGCCCGCACATTTCGTCGTACATCTCCCCGGCCAGCGCTGCAACCACAAACTCGACCACCAGCTCTCTACTTGCCAAGCGAGTGGGAAACGAGAGAGCTGCCGCGCTCGCCTTTGAAAATAGGCAGATGAGGGCCGCGGGCTGGCAGCGAAGCGGTCATGACCCCGGATTCCTGAGTCCGGACATGGCCGGCGCGGCGTCACCCGGTGTTCGTCTACCGTCCACCCCGACATGGCAGCCCAAGTTGACACCTACGCGGCGCGGGGACGATCTGTACCTAAACGTGCAATGAAGAGTCGTTTCTTTTGTTCTTTTCGCCGGACCACGACAGGCCACACACGGGCTGTCAGTAATGAGAAGGGGTGGGAGTACAGCTCAAAGAGTTAGAGTGAGCGTTTCGCGTGTGGGTTTCTTTCTTTGCATTGTACCACTAAGTTTTCACCTTGTAACTTAAAACGGTTATTTCGGGCGTCATTGGCGTTTGGCGAAGATGAGTTGGAGGGATATCAGGAATCAGAGGTCTCTGAGTTGATTGGTGGACACTAGGGATACAGTATACTTGCACATAGCGGTTGTTTACAGACATGCAAGCAGCACATATGATCTTCTGCTTGAATGTAGAGTATGTATAAGCACAGAAGGGAAGAACATAATATCTGTTAAGTTGATTTACTGTATCCGTATGTACTCGGGTAACCAACAAGGTAGCTTCGAAGTAACCAATTGTCAACATGCTCGCCCTAAAAGGTTATTCTCCAGTCTTTTTTTATGCATGTGGCTAGTTATCCGTACGTTACGAAGTACTCCGTACCCTGGAACTCAAAGGCGGAGAGAGAGGCGACTTTTTGTTGGTGGGGCAAAACTTTTCGATGTCAACCAAAAATTCCATGACCCCAAACCATCCACCGACAGCCAGCAAAGGGAGTACTGGACATCATCACCTACCAACGCCCATCTACCAATTGACATCACCACGCATTACCAAATCCGTCAAGGCAAAGTCTTGACTACCCCAGTAGTTCCCTCCCCCTTCCCCCAAAACCGACACGGCACGTACAATGGCGCAAGGCACCGTCAAGAAGGGCGCGGCGAAGCCGACCTCGACCGTCGGCCCGGCCAAGCAGCGCAAGGGCACGCGTGTGCACAAGGCCAAGAAGGCGACCGGCGGCGACCGGCTAATCAAGAAGCTCAACGGCAACCTGGTGGCCAAGACCGAGGTCCTGCTGGGCGAGCGCGCTGGCCACCTCGAGATGATCGGCAAGGGCCGCAACAAGACGGGCAAGAAGGACGCCGCCGCTGGGCCCAAGAAGACGGGCGGTAGCCGCAATTTCGGATGATAGGGGCGATTCCGATGGCTGGGCGGGCGCTCTGGTGGTTTTCTTTGCGGGATGAATATAGGTCACGAGAAAGACGGAGGGGGGAGATGGAGCTTGGCGAGGCATGGACCGACATGGCGCCCTGGTCCATTGTGTTGGAGGATCTGAGGTTCCGGCGTTGCTACGGATATCGGTAACAAGAGAACAAGAGCCATACCATACGTGGTGTGTCGGACAGAAATGCCGCCACGGGACTTGGTGGTGGCAGTTTCGAAGGTTGGTTCTCATGAATCAGATGTTGGCCTTGGGACGCCTCATTTCTTGTCTATGGATGTCAACACCCTATAATCAAGACTTTGTACATAACGAAGTCGACATGGCCCTCTGCGGCGTTCCACACAACATGGCCGCTCCACGGACGGAGATTCGGCGTGGGCAAAGCGCGGCCACATCTCAGCCGCACCGGTTGTGTTTAGACGATAGCTTCTCCAAGCAGAACACAGTCAGTATCAAACGACAGCCGATACTCTACAGCCAATTTTGAATTGCGTCCTCGGGTCATGTCCCATGTTTTTTCTAGGTACACGTGTGCGGCTGTCTCAGTTGCGCCGGCTCCTGTACTCCTGGGCTATGGTCTCGAGGGAAGTCTTCACAATCTCCAAATCCTCCTGAATATTGATCCTCCAATTGGCCACGGCAACCCGCACGGCAGTCTGGCCATTCCACTTGGTGCCCGAAACGTACCAGGTGCCACCCTGGTTGATCGCCTCGACCAAGACTTCATTCAGGGCATCCTCCTTTGCGCGGAATAGAACACAGATGTGTGTGTCCGCCACATCCGCATTCTTATCCGGCAGCAAGGTGTAGTGAGGTGACTGCCTGACAACTTCCGCGATCCCTCTGGCGAGCCGCACCATCTTGGCCAACATGTCTGCAATGCCATTCCTACCCTCGCTGAGGAGTACCGAGTATACCGGCAGAGCCCGGAACCGCCGCGAGTTTTCAAGGCCCACGTTTAGGGGGCTCTGGATGTCAGCAGCGCCACTACCTGAGCTGAGGTACGCGGCGTTGGGATTCATGCAGACGCTAGTCAGGACAGACGACTTGCGGGTGAAGAAGATGCCCGTATCGTACGGCACGTTGAGGAGCTTGTGCCCATCAACCGTGATGCTGTCTGCGAGCTCTAGGCCTGCTGAGCTCGCATGCAGCTGGGAAAACTCATCGGTATGGGGGAGGGCACGAGCGAATATGCCGAACGCTGTATGAGATTAGATGGTCGTCTGAGGTATCAGCCGGATCCGGGTGGCGACGTACCTCCGTCGATATGAATCCATGCGCCATGTCGATCTGCGACTTCCCGCAGTTTTTGCATATCGTGGAGTCCCGTGGTTGCAGATCTGCCAGTATTAACTTCACCTGCACTTACAGCAATGATGGTCGCGACGCCGTCGCGCTGCGCCTCTCTCTCCACGGCAGCAAGGTCAAGCCTCCACGGCTCGTCTGGGCTGTAGGGTATCTCCTTGACCGCAGCCCGGCCCATTCCTACGACGGACCCGGCCTTGGAGAGTGAGCTGTGACCTTTGCTTGTAAGAACCTGGATTCCTCTGACGCCAGCACGCAAGCACGCCTCTAGCAAGCCCAGCTCGCCGACGCCCGGCGAGGATTCTGGGAGTCTCGCGGCGACTACGCCCTCCCGTCCGCATGCCAAGCCGAGGATGTTGCTCGCAGTGGCGCCCGTTGTGAACGTACGGCCAGTCCACGCGTCGGGCTTGCCGAGTTCCAGCAGGGCCAGTAGCATTCTCAAGGCGGCATCTTCGACCTCGGTGGCTATTGTCTGATCCGGCAGATGCACCTGGACGTTCTGATCGAACGCGCTGACGAGGTTGTCTGCCGCCTCAGCGATCGGCAGCGTGCAGCCGGTGACAAAGCCCCAATACCGGCTGGACCGGTTCTGTCCGTTGAGGGCCGGCGCAATGTCGACAAGAAGGTGGTCCAGGGTTGCATGAGGCCCACGCCCCTGCAGGTATGCTGTTACCTCGGCCTTTGGGAGCGAGTCTCGGGCTTTGGTCAGCTGCGCTGGCGACGGGAGGGTTGTAGACGAGTCCGGGGAAGACGACGCGGAGGTACGGACCCGCGAGTATGCATCGCGCAGGAACTCGTCCACGGCTCCACCGGCTGTTAGGCCGCCGCCTGTTTGTACCATGTCGTCTCGGTGCAGCTTAGCTAGTCCCATGTAACGTTGCTAGTTGCTTAGTATGCTGCTCGAGACGTTTGGTAACCAATCAGCTGGCACGCGTATGGCGCAGGGGAGGTGTATTTGGGATTCCGACGCTCTGGATTCTGATAGGAAAGGTAGTCCGGACTGCCACATCCGGACAATGAGATAACTATCCGGTGCCTCGATAATCAGCTCGTTGTCCACTACAGAGTCCCAAAGAGTCGTGCGGGCGTATCCGTATGCAATCCTACCTCTTGGACTTCTGTAGTTAACGATTGTGAACGGCCGCGTGCTTGCTCAAGCCTCAAGGGTGTCGTGCCGATCGATCACTCTTCTTGCCGAGAGGATCGCTTGTCACGTGTAACAGCGCCGTGCCCTGGTTACCTGGCTACCTGAGTCAGGACAAGTAGGTAACGCTATGTACGTATTAAAATGCAGCGTTCACTACCCCGTACTCGGCAGCTCAAGGGTCAAAGCTGGCAAACGTCTCCGAGATGTCGTCGATAGGTACTGAGCAGTGAGAGCACTCAGGTAGGAACGAACGGTACCAACGACATTGCTGGGCTTTTAAGCTCTTTGCGATTGCCTCACACCACGAATTCATTCGTTCCCAGCCGATCGCAGACTCCTGCCTCCACGCGTATTCGTGTATTTGTGTATTCGGGTATCCGTGTATCCGTGTATCCGTGTATTCATCGCTCTGAGGTCCGTATATATCGACTCTCTAGTCTGCTCCACCTACGCTGAAGAATGGATTACGGGCACGCTTGGCGCCCTCGGGGGTCTCGGGGGCGGAGATGAACACCCTTCTGGGAAGACGCGAGAAAGTTTTACGCAAATACACAGGTCAACCCTGTTGTAGATTGGACCCAGCTGGACTCCTAGAGACTAGAGTGACGGGGCGGTGAACAGCGTTCTGTCCAGGTCGAGAAGGTGAAGAGGTTGCTCCTTGCATGCAGTATCCGTACTTGGGATACATTGTGGACCGCCGTGGACCGCCGTGGATGCAAGGCAGGAGGAGTCGATGTGGCCTCGAGTCTCGACGTGTCCTCGATATGTGTGTGTTAATGTGCTTGTGTGTATGTGTGTATGTATGTATGTGTGTATGAGTGTACGTCTGTGGCCTGATTAACTGCTGATCCGGTCGGGGTGACTGCACACTAGGTGCCGATTTGCAGTCCCAACCGTCTGGATGTGATAGATACCCTTCCTGTGCCGCCGAGGGGTAACGTCAACGAGTCTCACTCATGTTACTAGTTATCTGTGTGCGGACGGACTGCGCTGGTGCTCGTGCCCCTGACGATCCAGACTTTGCAGAAACACGGAACTTGCCATTATTACTGTGTACTGTGTAAGTTGGGTCGGCTGCGGGGTAAGATGAGATGGGGTTCGGTTTTTGTTATTGTACGTAACTACGGAGTAAGTTGGTAACTAGCAATAACGAAAAGTATCGTACGGATACGTAATAACCAATTACCGTACGGAGTACTCTGCAACAAGTTACAACACTACGGAAAAGTATCCGCCGAGAGTACGGATATCGGCAAGACGATTAGTTATACTACTCCGTACTTACGGATACTTATTACGGACACTGCAGCAGCATGTGTCGTAAAGACTCGGCATTACAGGTAGCCAGTGCCAGTGCCGGTGCCGGTGCTTGTATCAGGACAGGGATTGGCACCTCAGCAATGACAATCGCCACGGATGGGCTCGAAAGGAAAGTCTTGGTCTCATTATACCGTCTATGTCCGTATGCAGTGCGGCATGGCATGGCATGGCATGTGCGTGCATGACACCATAGCCACGCAGCATTTACACAGTACTGCGGTGCTTTGGCAACCCCCGTTCTCGATAGTCATAGTCACGTCTGCCACTTGCAGCGAAGCGTCCGGTGCTTATTACGGAGTAGGAACGGAGTACTCGCCCGCTTCATCCCACATCTCTCAGCTACTACGTACACACGTAGCTTCGTTCCAGAAGACGCCACAAGCCCATCTAGCCAAATCCTGTCACGCCTTCGGCCAATATTCTAGCCTTGCTTCGAATCTCCACGATTTGAAGATCTAAAACATGTCGAGGGGCGTTGCGTGGGAGATGGGACGAATCACGTTGATTCGGCGAGGCTTTCCGCCGGCTGTTGGACCGAAAGCTACGGATTCGTGAGGTATTCTCTCTCGGGCATGCCCAAGCAACCAGGTGCTTGTGTACTCTGTAGAAGTACTTTGTACAGGGCTCTACGGGGGGTACTTACTTAGACCAAGTTAGTTGATTGCTTCGTACTTCGTAGGTACGGATACCTGCAGGGCCCAAGATAGCGGTTAGCTGTGGAGCCTGAGCAATGCATGCCCGTCCCGTTCTCGTGGGGCCAGGCCGTGTGTGTGTGTGTGTGCGTGCGTGCGTGTGCGTGTGTGTGTGTTGACTATTATGTGCTTGTTGCCTTCCCGACTAAGTTACTTTGCTCTAGTGTAACGTTATGTACCTGGCAGTCGTCGGCCTCCCTTCACTCGGTACTCCGCTAGTTTTATGCAACCTTGGAAGTTAAAACCCGTGGCTAAGGCAAGTGCTTATCCGTGTCGTGGCTTGATGCTATGTAACGACTACATATCGAGGTAGGTACCTTGGAACCTCGCATGCCTCGCGCCGGCATAAATAAAAAAGCAAGAGTGGCCCAATCTGACTGCGGCATCGAAAGACGTGTACGAAGTAGTTCGTCTGCAGCAAGGTTACGACCTAAACCAATGCCTTGCGTTGCTTGGTTCCCGGGAGTCTGGGTCGCTCTGTCTTTCTTTTCGGCAGTACTTGTCGCAAGTACTTCTACTTGTCTGCAATCAATCCATACATCCTTGTGGGTTTGACACATCGTACCTTATTTCCAAAAGCCTAATATTTGTCACCAAGTTCGTAGCCAAGTCTTCAAATATATCACCAGAGAGCTTCACATACCGTTACCGCTCCGTCGTCGACTTCCAAGTCCCGGCATCCCTGATCAATGGTTTCTGGCTGTTATAGTTAGGTACACCTACCTAACGTTACCTACCTGCTTGCACAACCTACCCGCGCGTCCCGTATCACATCAACGCTGGTTTGGGTCCAACCCAGCTCCCCGGGACGACAGCAATGGCGGCGTCCAATGAAAGCGAAGCACCGCCAGCACACCCTGACGGAGGAGCAGCTGTCGACGGCGGGTCTTATCGCTTCGGGCAGCAATCCGGAGGAAAGGCAATGCGAGCGACCGAAGATGCAAGCCCGGACTACCAATTCAGTTTCCAGCAAAACCTCCCCGAGGGTCCTGTCGGCCAGTCAGTCCGTATAGACGCTGATGTGAGACATTTCCAAGACACGTGTGTGTACACCAGAATGGAATCTTGGGTCGCTGAACAACATCATAGTCCGCTTTGTCTGTTGGCGATGAAGACGACCGGTATGTGTTTCTTGTGCGACCCGGGCGCGCATGCGGCTAATATCTACCAATTGACTCAGCGACTGGCAGTCGTTGACGAGCAGCGTGACGAATTACCGCGTGGAGCACGGCAGAACTTACCACTCGTATAAGGACGGATGTAAGTGGCCACACATCCGCTTCACCGTGTTGCTTCTCTCGCTGACTGGCAGCCCGAAAGCTTACCTATATCCCAATGACCTGGATGAGCAGGACCGGGAGCAGTTCCAACACGAAGCCCTGCTTCACCTCATGAGCCAGAGGCTTTACTTCTCGCCATGGTCGCAGCAGAACCCTCCCCGGAACGTCTTGGACATAGGAACAGGTGTCGGCCACTGGGCCATGGAGCTGGGGCAGGAGTACCCAGGCGCCCGAATACTCGGCACAGATCTGTCGCCAATCCAGCCTGTCGAGGTCCCACCCAACGTTCACTTCTATGTGGAAGATAGGTGAGCCACCATCATCCTTGCCCCCGGCTCGCGGCACAAGGTGTCGTACTCACCGCAGACCTGGGGTCCCGGTCTATAGCCAAGCTTGCCACTTGCACACATGATTTCATTGATCTTCGGCGAACTGACTCGTCTGCATAGTCGCGACGCATGGCACTGGTACGGCGAGGAAGATCTTTTTGACTACATCCATACCCGCATGACATTGGGCTGTTGGGAAGACCTCAAGAATGACATTGTGCAAAAATCCTTCGATCAACTCGAGCCTGGAGGCTGGTTTGAAGCACAAGATGCGCTGTCGTCAATACACTGTGATGATGGTACGATGCCTGATGATCATCCGCTCAAGGTGCACATGGAGGATTGCGAGGATGCCACGGCGTCAGAAGGGCGCCCACTCCGCATAGGAGATCAGTGGAAGAGGGTCTGCGAAGAGGTCGGGTTCGTAGATGTCTCGGAATACGTCTTCAAGATTCCCATCAATAGCTGGCCACGGGAACTGCGGTGGAAGGAGATGGGCAAGATGTGGGAACAGAACTTCATACACGGTCTGCAGGCTCTCACGTATGGGCCGCTGGGGAGAATTCGGAATCTGACCAGGATGCAGATGGAGGTACGTAAACTCTCTTGCTCAATCGTGATGGTGATGTAGAGACTGACATGATTCAAGATGCTGATGATGGAGGTGAGGAAATCCATATCTGACACCAGCGTACACGCCTACCAGAAGTTTATCATTGTGGTGGCGAGGAAACCCTTCCCAGGCCAGGTGGCTACCTCGTCGTCGGCGAGCACAGATACACCCATGGCAAACCCATAATGCTTCGATCCCTACGTAACCTGGAGTCTGTGGTAGCAGCCTCTCTTGGGCTGCCCTAAATAGCGAGGCTACACTTTGAGTCGGTTCTGCCTACAATAGCAACTGCATGCGTCACAAGCGCTTTGAAATGGCTGATGCGTGGGGTGCCGCGCATAGGCTTGTCACTGTGTATGAATATATCGGTCACTCGAAAGGACGGCCGTGAATCTTCGGGCTTCAGGTTCCCCTTGCATCAATCATTGCGGACCAGCCAGTCCAGGTTCTCTGTCTCATCGTGTCCAACAAGTTCTTCGAAAGCCTGCCTCGTCAAGAAGTCGTGATCGCAGAACTCGAACCCAGGAATCACAGTCTCGGAGATGAGCAACCCCTCGCTCTCCGTACACTCGTCGTTGACGTCGGGGAGCAGGAAGCTCGCCTTGTACTTGCCGCCCTCGACGATCCACTGCAGCCGTTCGCCGTTGGCCACGTTTGGCCCGACAACAAAGGTCTCGACTCTCTTGCCTCTGCCCCCGGACGGATACGGGATATCCTCCTCGTCGGCGTGGATGATCACGTAGCGGCCACGACCACGGTGGATCGTGTGGATCGTGCGGGCCTTGTTGCGGTGGAAGTTGCCCTAGTCCCACCGCGTCAGCAGCTCTCCCGTACCGGTAGAGCGAACGTGCGATCCAGCAGACTGACCTTGGGCGATGACGGGGTTAGCAGATAGAAGATGGTAGTGGAGGCATTCCGGTAGGCCGGGTCGAATCCCGGGCGCTGAGGAACCGACCCAGACGTGTTCGATGTCGCGTTCAGGGAAAAGGGAGACGGGACCCGGCTTGGGTCTCTGTCCGTCTCGACAAAGTAGCCGCCCTCGATGTGCTTCAGCATCGAGAGCGAGTCGATGATGGTCTGAAAGGGCTCGGGCTCCTTCTCGGGGTGAGAGGTGGAGGCTTTGAAGAAGGCCTTGGTGTTGGGTGTTGACATGTTTGACAGCTGAGTTCTGGCGATATGATATCTACCGGTAGGATGCGTTGGGTCTTCTGAGGGTATGTCAGAAGTGAGATGTGGACGCTGGCGGCTTGCCGCTACCCACATGTGTGCGGAACGGACTGTTTGTATAGTTAGTAGTCAAGTGCGCGTAGTCATCAAATGCTTACCTACTTTCCTTGCGAGCCTCACCTCGGAGAATAACTCGTGTACGGAGTACGGAGTAAGTATGACAATGTCCCGACTGTTGGTGAGTCGTTCCAGAGCCAGGAGCCAGGAGCCGAGCCCACTGATAAGCCCTAGACGAGCGTAGCATGCATGCGCCCCTCCCCCATTCATCGTGGTGCGTTCATCTGGTAGCACCGATAACTACGGATAACTATATGGTTTGGGTCCTCATCGCGCCTTCCTGGACGTAGCTGGCATGCTTGCATCACGTATGGAGAAGGCAAGGCAGACAAGACAAAACAAACAGAAAAGCACCCTTTTGGTCGTTACGAACTGCCGTGGGATTTACCGGGATAACGACTTGGAACCCGACTACCAGTTAGATATGAATAGTCGCACGAGACATATGCTGGAGTAAATCGGCATGAAGATTGATGACGATCGTGTCCGTGGGGAAGCTGTGAATGCTCGATCAATGATGGCGAACAAGGTACTCCGTATACCCACCCCATATCGTGAGGAGCATTTCCGTTCGTAAAAGCCAGTCTCAGTCAGTGTGCGGAGTACGTAGTACGGAGTACACGGTAGTCAGTAGTGTGCATGGGGCACTTGTTATTAACTTGGGTATCCAAGTGCGTTTCGGCTTTGCATGTAAGTTTGAGGCGGATCGGATCACCTACGCAGCACTACACAGTGCACTACTTACTACGGAGTACGACAGTACGTACTTTCGCAACTTAAGTTAGCACTTTCTTTGTACGCATCGTCATGACGCTCGAAATAGCGCTCGGATCTCAGATGCAATCGAACTCAATGTAACGTTGAACCCCTACCGATGAGCGTTGAGCTGTTTGTTCCTTGACCACCTTCTCTGGCTCGGGATTAACAGCTACTGGTGTGGTGTACTTGGTAGCCACCAACCCTCGTGTCCTCCATTGAGTTAAAGTTACTGCGTACAAAGTAGTTACCAGCTGTAGTTACGGAGTACTTCCAGGCGGTTCGGCCAGCTCGTTATCTCGCGTCACCTGTAACGACGAAAGCGAAAGAATGGCGCCGAGGAAAAAAAACTCGGCCTTGGAAAAAGGCCTGTTATTAGCATTCATTACACAGTAGAAAGTACATTACATTACGGAGTATTATGTACTAGCGCGTCTAATAAGCTACGAAGTACTGCAGTAAAGGGTGGGGGACTTCCATCCCCTTTCCTAGGGCACTTGGGCGCTGGGAAAAAGGGAGGATTTCCAACCTAACTCGTTAACTAGTTAATTAGGATCCATGCCTACCGGGTTTGAGGAATTGCACCAGACCCAGGCTCGGCGCCCGACCGATATCCATTTGCACCGCACCGTTGGTGTAATTTGTCACTCCCTGTACTACGGATACCTACAGGCTACTGGACCATACACATCCTTCCTCTCCGACCAGATCTGCAACTTAGTTGTTAGTTGGTTGAACAGCTCGGACTCGTTGCGACGGTCCAGCCCTGATTCATTCGTTCGTTCGTTCGTTGCCTCACGCAACCGCACCTTGCGTCGTCTCGTCTCTCTTTCACTACCGGTATTCCTATCCATCCTCTCCATCGTCGCCTCTTTCCTTTTTCCCGTTCTCCGTACATCCAGCCCACCCTCCCCGCCGTCTGCTTGCCCGGCCCATACGAAGTATTCGAGATACGGAGTACTGGCAGCAGTATCCGAGCGGCTCGTGCGACACAAAGAGCAACTTGATCCGGTCCGACTGACTCGAGGTTGAGAACACACGTACAAATATACGACGACCTGGCGGCTCGTGTTGTGCACGAGCAAGCAGCGTCCGGGT
This sequence comes from Arthrinium puccinioides, assembly GCA_022414665.1. Lineage (NCBI taxonomy): Eukaryota > Fungi > Ascomycota > Sordariomycetes > Amphisphaeriales > Apiosporaceae > Arthrinium > Arthrinium puccinioides. The sequence goes on along the minus strand of JAIUNF010000003.1, from coordinate 4,004,983 downwards.
TCTTGTTGATTGCTACCCTGCCGTTGTATCTACTACCTATCATTGGGCGCCATCTTCACTTGTCGCTGTGCGCGCTGCGGTCTTTAGCTCGCATCGATTGCTGCCGCCACACTCCGGCCTACATCGCCTCGGCAACGGCAACGGCAACGTAGGGGGAGCCACCCGATCGATCGCTTGATCCATCCCCCTCGAAAACACGCACTGGCAGAAGAAGACTTGGCGAGCACAACCCACGGCGCATTCGTTCGTTAGACCGCGCCTCGTAGCTCCGATTGGTTTGCCTGAACTCCCAATACCGGAGCACAGCCCGTCGTCGTGAACGACAGCAGCGTCCATACCGGCGAGCCTGCCGCCCGCCATCTCGTCTGTTTGTTTGTCCCCGTACGCGATTTACGACAGGCACCGGCCATGGTGTCGCTGATGAGCAAGCGCCAACAGGCGAGGAACGAAAAGGCCCTGCAGGAACTTGTGCACACCATTCCGGGCAACAACTTTTGCGCCGACTGCAGCGCCAGAAATCCCGGTATGTGGATGAACTCTCCAGAGCCCCCAAATGCACCACGCGAACCCCGACTGACACATCTTTTCGCTTATAGCCTGGGCATCATGGAGCGTATGTACATTTCATCTATTTGCCGTTTCCATCTCGTCCCGAACGTGTCCCAGATATGGCAGCAGTACCTGACCGAAACGATACTGACGCAAACATGTGCAGCTGGGCATATTTCTATGCATGCGATGCGCCGCCATCCACCGCAAGCTGGGCACCCATATCTCCAAAGTCAAGTCGCTGAGCATGGACGGGTGGACGAACGAACAGGTCGATGTACGTTTCTATCTTGGTCGTGACGGTGTGACCTTCAGAGCGCTGACCAGACGAGCAGAGCATGAAGCGTATGGGCAATGTCTTGTCCAACAAGAAACACAATCCCGAGAACAAGAACCCACCAGTACCCATCGACGCAGACGAGGCAGATTCTGCCATGGAGCGCTTCATCAGGTCCAAGTACATGCAAAAGCCAGATCCCGCGCCCAACACGACGAGGTCAACGAATTCAACGGCCAGGACATCGAGCAACGGCAACGGTGGCGGCGCAGGTCGACATCACAGGGTACCCAGCGATGTGTCGGAGGAGGGGACTCCTCCGCCCTTGCCTCCTAAAACAGGCACCAAGTTCTTCAAGTCGGGTTCCTCGTTCCCCATCTCCTTTCGTAAGAAGACCTCGCAAACCTACGACAACCAGCGCAGCCCCCCCTCCGTCTCGCGGAAACTCGGACCTGCGAAATAAGCCCTCGAAAGTGTTCGGTGCTAGTGTACAACAGGATTCTCCAGAAGACATGGCACAGAAGCTAACGCAGCTGCGTGATATGGGGTTTGCCGACGACAGGCGTAATGCCATGGTACTCAAGGGGGTTAATGGCAACCTGGAGAAAGCCATCGAGGCTTTGGTGCGGCTGGGAGAGGGAGGCGGCACTTCCCCGTCGCACCAATCGCCCCAGGAGCACTACCGATCGGATGACTTTCGATCCTTGACACCGCAGCCGATGACGCCCATAATGGCCAACATACCAATGGCATCTGCCAGTTCGGCGGCTAGCCACAGTCCAGTCTCTAATAACCCTTGGGACATAGCACCGCCAGCTCAGCCGCAGTCCTCCCAGTCGACCGGCACGCTTCCCACCAGAAACCCCTTTCTCACAACGAACCCGTTTGGCATGCCCACTCACCAGGCCGAGTTTGCCTTGAACCAGTCCTTGCAGAACCTCTCGCTTGCGCCGCCTCAGCAGCAGGCCCTGTTTCCACACCATACGGGCGGTGTACCTTCTGCTCAGCCGCCCCAGCAGCTGCAGCCCATCTACCAGCAGTCCATGACGCCTCCGGTATCCCAAGCTCAGAATTATGCATTTAACACCAGCCAAACACATGCCCAGCCGGGCCAGCAATCTCAGCAGAGCTACAACCCATTCCTCCAAACTGCGGCAGCGCAGCAGCCGCTGGCTTTGAACACGGCCTCGGCTCAAAATCTAGGAGCTTATGCCAACAATCCCTTTACGCGTTCGCCCACTAGAATTGCGTCGCCGACGTTGGGCCAGATTCCTGAGCAGTCACAGCAGAACTTCTACAGCTCGTCCCAATCGCCGTACGGCACAAACAATCCTTTCTTGGCTACGACTCAACCGGCTCAGCATTTGTCGCCTGTTCAATCTCGGTCCTTTAACCATATTCTCCATCAACCCCAACAGCAGCAGCAGCAATTCCAACAGGAGCAACAACTTGCATACCAGCAGCACCAGCAACATCAGCACCAGCAGCACCAGCAGTTCCAACAAGAGCAACAACTTGCATACCAGCAGCATCAGTACCAGCAGTATCAGTACCAGCAGCAGGCTTACCAACAGCAGCAGCAGCAGCAGCAGCAGCAGCAGGCTCAGCAACCAACGTATGAGCCCCAACGTCATGACAAAAACTCCATCCTAGCTTTGTATAATTACCCATCTTTGGCACCCTCGCTCCAGCAGCCACAAGGAGAGCCCTCACAAACCGCTACTGTTAATTCTGATTCGACGGCATCACAGCCTTTGCCTCCTGCGTCTCCACAACGAAGCGTCTCCACGCCTTTGCCAGGGAACAAGAACCCATTCTACAACGGACTTGCATCGCCGCGGGCAGACACTCTTACAGCTCCTATTAGTTCTGTGTCTCACGGCAGTGCCAGAAGCAGAGAGTCAATGACACTGGGGATGGAGATGGCCTGGAACAATGGTCGACACAGCCCCGATGCATTCGCAAGTTTAAGTGCGAGGAGCAGTTGATGTAATGATAATATGTCGTGGTATGTGTACATATATTGTAACAATGACTTTTACATATACGCTCAACCTTACGCACTTGTTTCCCCACCCCTGATTTTGGAGCGGCTGCTTGGTTACTTTGCCGCCTAGGCTTACTGGGCGCGGCAGCTTCTGGGCACCGAATGTGAACGAGTGGACTAGACCACGCCCATGTCATCTATGTATCTCTCTCAGACTGAACTCCTCCCACGGAACCTGTCCACTGCTTTCAAATCCTTGGCCCTCGTCGTATCTCACTACGCGGCTCCAGCCCCTCAACGCTGCACGCCAGTAACACATCTCAGCAGCCGGGCTGTGGAACCCACCACCGTGGAACACTTCACGTTGCCTCTGGGCAATACTTTCGGCAATGCGAGGGTGCGCCTCCAACCACTCTACTGTTGCCCGAAGATCGCTCCAGTCCGGCGCCACGAAGACGATGTTCGCCTGCTTCGCCGTGTCATAACTCCGCGGCCACGCCTCTTGGACCCACGGGGCCGGATACGCTGCCAACTCGGTCTTCTCGCGGACGCCGTTGCCGAGATCGGTGCCGGGGCGGAGCGTTCGCTCCACGCTCACGCCGGGCAAGTCGTAGCTGAAGACGGGTCGGACGAGGTGGGTGGTGTGCTGCATCCACGCAACGGGCGGCGTCAGTACAACCGAGGCGCAGAGCTGGTGAAACTGGAAGCGCCCGCTGTAGGTGACGCCCTCTGTGTGTATGATGTAGCGGTATCTGCAAAAGTCGGCAATGGGCAGGGCGTTGGTGGCGTTGGTGCCGTCGCCGGCCCAGCGCAGGGGCTCTACGTCGGCCCAGTCCTTGTTCTCGGCCCCCTGGGCCCTCGCGAGGAGCTCCTGTCGCACCCGGCCCGCCCGCGCGTTGTTAAAGTGCGCCGTCCCTCTCCAAACAGCCTGGCGGCGCTTCGAGGACCACGATGGCATGGAGAGCTCGAGCGCAGCGATGGATGCCGACGCCCGCGGCAGGGAACCGACGAACGGCAGTGGCCATGCATAAAAGGAGAAATGCGGGATAGGGAAATAGTGCGCGGCCTCAAGCCTCGAGGGGTCGGCGGGCCGCGAGTACGAGAATGTGTTGGGTTGGGGCTCATCGTGGTGGTTGAAAGCGAAGATTGTGTCATCTGGGATCTCGGAGGGATGGGGGGCGGTCAGAAGGGCGTTGGCGATCTGGTGCAGGGTTGCGGAGCGGTGTTCGAGCATGGACTGGGACAGATCTAGTCGTGATTCTGCTTGGAGGATGTACAGCTGAGCCAGGTTCAGTCAACCGACCATTCAACAACCGGCTCGTCTGACTACTCTGTGACTTGATCTCACAGGAGAGTAGTAGAGGTTCCCGCGCGGTACCGAACGCCTTGCCATTTGATCTTATATAGGGGGATGGATAGCTTACCTTACCGCCCCTAATCCTCGCCACCAACGGCCCCCTGTCCGAAGGCCCCTTCAACGTGAAGGTGCCCTTTGAAACCACATGATCAATCTCCTTGGTCAAGCCCGGAAACGCAGCGACGCACTGCTCTGCGGTCAGGAAGCGGTTGTCCAGCAGCTCGTGGGTCAACTTAGTAGGAGGACTTTGACCTGGTTGAGGATAGACGGCGCTGGGAAAGGAATACATGATCGAAGAGCGGGATGATTCCAGGCCATGCCCACGAGGAAGAAGCAGGACGGCGTACAAGGCCAGCAGAGCCAGGCTGGCAATGATGGCTACCGGGCGCAGGTGTCGTGACAGCTGTCTGCCGCAGATCACCGCAACAACGTTGGGCCTGTATCCTCCCATAGTCACGAGGGCATCGTTGACTATGACTTTGAGTCGCCAGTGATGTTATGCCCCAAGCGCGACAGAATTGATTACATAGTAGAACCACCCCCCCAGTGACACTCAGTGGTAGCCTGGTAGGTAGCAAGCATCGTGACGGGCTGCTGGCCACTCTCTCTAGGTTTCCAGCTCAGGAAAGGAACTGTGCCCAAGAAAGCCATGGCGGGCCTTGATGTTCCGTGAGATGTGACCCGAAACATTGGTTCGGATGCGGGGAAGGAATGGCTGCAACTCCTCCTCCGCCTCCGCCTCCTTTCCCTCTTCCTCCCTCCCCACATCAACCAACATGCAGCCAAGAGAAACTGACAGCGGGATCACCGCATCGAGAGCGTGCGGGGCCTGTATACGGCTTCCACCAATAAACTCGCGTTGCACCCGATGCAAGCAGGGGTAAGCGACAGACCGGATGCGAATAGAGAGTCAGCCGGTCAATTAGCCTAGCTTCAGAGACATTCGTTGGTGAGCAGAGGCTGCAGAGGTACCCGTCTTGTACAGCGGACAACTTGCGAAGCCAAGGTCATATGACATATCTAATGAGTACTGTGTGTAAGCCCAGAGAAGCGACTGGGGGGGGGTGGTTCTTTGGAGATGAGAATATTACTCAACGCACAGATCCTCATATGTATAGAAGACGGTAGTTAACTAGATGATTCATCAAGAATACAGACTGACCATTCCTTCAGCCGTCCCACCCATCATCATCCTCTCAAAATCCCAGCACCGTAACGAGCTAACGTTGCCAGGTTTACTACCGAACCAGCCCAATTTGCGCCTGCCGGTGTAAGAAGCTAATAAAAGGGCCTCGCAGTCACACATGTTCGAGAGTGGAGGAGGGTTCACTGGTAAGATATGGTGCAAGGGTTAGCAATTCTCGTACGGAATACTCCATACCCAGGAATGAATAGTTTGGCCAAGTAGCCTTCGTCCCGGAACGCCCGGAACGGACCAGTTGGGGGACGGATTTTCGAAGTCACTCACTTATTACTAGTAGTCATTTGGGTTTAATACCACTTTTCCACTTGGAAGAACTCCCGTGCTTCCATCAGAAGCTCGTATCCGTACAGAGCTGCGTATCTATCTGCCCGGGGCTAGGCTGCTCCATCCTCGACGGGCAGAAGACTTGGAACTCTGCTTTGAAGCCACCAGGGAGACTTGGTGGTAGCTGGCATGATCCGCCTTGTCTGCAGAGTAAATCGCGTAGCTGACCCGACTACCAGGCAGGGCGGCAGCGCAGGTAAGGAACTCGCTACTTCCACCTTCGTGGAGAAGCGTGACCCCTGCTTCGCCATCAGCAAGGGTGTAGTTGAACGGTGATACCGTAACCAACGGCCCACTCGTTCCAGTATAGCACTGTAGCGATTCTTCGGCCGCCTTGATGTAGCAGTTGTTCCCCAGGTGATCCGTGAGCATTACATGAAAGCCTGGGAAAAGGTACCTCGAAGTACGAGGTTCCCTGCCCGCGCGTGGTTCTTGAGTAGTGCCGTTCACAGCCGCCCCCATGGCTTCGAGGGTGAAGCAGCTGACTGCCCTACCGCCAGGAACAACGCAAGCATTGATAGCTTCGCGGTGTTCGACCCGAAACGGTGGTACATGTTGATGATCCTATGGTATCCACAAGGTATATATGGGCTGAGTCCCCGCAGAATGTCCATGTGTTGGTATTTGGGTCAGAGGTAGACACCGTCTCGGCAACAATAGTTGCCAATAACAAGAAATCAGCAGAAGATAATCGATAGTGATATGAACGGCAGAGTATGACCTGTCAGTATCACTGTACGCAAACCCAGGAAAGGGAGATGCAGGGGGGGGAATGCAGTCCCGTCATCAGCTACGTCGAATCACTCGACACTTCAGCAACACACGAGCTGTGACACGCCTGCACGCAGCAGCCCGCCGCAGCATACCACACTGTTGAGATATGTCGGTGTGTTAGATCCAAGCATCCCATGCTCTACGTTGTAGCAAATACGCTTAGCTTTCGCAACCTTACCAAACGCCAGCTTCCTTTCCAGGGTATATGTTACAGCTTCATAGCTCGTCCAAGTCGTCGTCGTCCGACAGCCAGATGGATGCTCTTGTGTCAGTTTTGGTTGTAATCACGGGCGGCGGCTTCTTTTCCGCACCCTCGTTTTCGACCTCTATTTTTGGTGATCTGAGCTTTAGGCTTCCATTCGTAGGGACCGTGCTACCGTTGCCGTCACTGGCATGCCTATACTCTTGCTTGACGCCATTCTTGACAGCGTTGTCTGTTTTCTCATCCATCTCACCCTTGATGTCGATCGTTTGCTTTAGACGCTCGAGACGCTTCTTATAAAACAGATCGAGGCTGTTCCTTCTCTGCACTTGTGTCATGCTCTCTACAGAAAGAGCAAACTCCGTCGCACTGGCAAACCCCAACGTCTTGGCCATCGTGCAGAATTGCCGTTGCATAACATCCTCGGGAGGGTTGTAGACGAAGCTGGTGGTGACAGGCCCAACAGCACACGCAAGCTCATCTCCGCTGTCAAAGAATAGCGCACGACCGGTCGGGTCGGTATCCTGGCTGACCTCCAACTCCGCAAGTCGGGACAAACGGTCTTCGACCTTGGATGAGCCAACAACTTCTGAGTTTTCATGCGTATACTCTACCCCAGCAGACGCCAGAATCGCCTGGATCGCATCACTGTTTTTCTTTGCTAACGTGGCTGCTGCAGTTGCTGATGGGTTGGTCTCCTCGGTCAAGAAAGCCGCTAGCTGACCGAGACCGCCTTGCCCGTCATCGGCGCGTTCCTCCTTCTTGATACTCGGGTGATCTTCATCCTCAGCGACCTTGTCCATGTCAATGTCGACAAGATGGACACCGGCTTTTGCCTCGGCTACATTGGTTTTGTTCACAATTGCTCTCAGCACGATCTGGTCACCGTGGTAGCTGAGTAGGTTGTCCAGACCAAAAATCTCGCCCTTGCGGTCGGAGTCTTGCTGGATGCCTTTGAAATATCGGCGCTCGTTGGAAGCGTTATACCCGATGTTTGCCTGCTGCTGCTTGTATATTTGCCTGGCGTAGGTGATCTCCTCGATCGTGCCGGCAGAGATCAGTCGGAAGACGTCGACATCCCGGACCTGTCCAATCCTGTAGGCTCGATCTTGGGCCTGGAGGTCGTAGGCAGGATTCCAGTGGGGATCCATGATGACGACCTTGTTGGCTGACGTGATGTTCAGGCCTACACCTCCAGCTTTGGTGGAGATGAGAAATACGTACTGGCTGGGGTCCGAATTGAAGTCATCAACGGTACTTTGACGGTCTTCATAAGACATGGAGCCATCCAAGTAGCTAACATTGTAGCTAGTGTTGCCAAAAAGGTGTTGGAGAATTCTCAAGAGTCTGACGCTGTGAGAAAACACGAGCACCTTGTCGCCACTCCCATGCCAAAAGCGCAAGAGCTTCTTAAGAACAACCCACTTTCCGCAGTACTCGGGGTTGGCAAGACTGAGAAGTGAGTCGCGGCTGTTGTATAGCTGCTTCCACGTGTCAGGGACAGCAGCTTGCAGATATCGCAGGTCTCGGGTTTGTTTATCGCCGTTGTCTGTATGCTGTGGCACCAGCAACGTTAGATGGTTTGACAGCTTCTGCAACGACATGACGCATGGGAAAACCAGTGCTTTCCACGACTCCCCATCAGCCGTGAGCTTGTGGCAGCAGAAACCACGCTTATTTCCGGAGCCGCATTCGCAGTTGACGTATGCGAGCTTCACAAACTGTACAAGGGGGTTCTCTATGAAGCTTTTGTAGGCTGATCGCTGTAATTCTGACAGCGGACAGAAAACAACCTTGTCACTCTTCTTGGGCAGCTGATGGGCTATCAGGCTCTTCATACGCCGCAAAAAGAAGCGCGGTAGGAGATTCTCCGTGAGCATCTTTGCGGTCCGTCGTGCGGCGCTCAGCTGCTGCTGATTCGCGTCGTGTGACTGACCGATGGTGAGCGGCTTACATATAGTATGCTTCCATTCGGCCATCGTCCCCAAGACGCCAGGATTAGTCCAGTTGAGCAGTGTCCATAGCTCCTCGTACTTGTTTTGTATTGCCGTCCCAGTGAGACCGATTCGACAGAGTGCATTGATCTCGTTCATGGCGCGTGTCACTTCGGCCGCACCGTCCTTGATGGCGTGACACTCATCGGCCACCACGACGTCCCAGGCCACGCTGTTCACTTGATCGCGGTTGTTTTTGTAAGTCGTGTAGGTTGTGATCATGATCTCCAGTCTACCGGCTTGTGCGCTCCTGAGAACATCCTCTTTGCCGGTGCCATGATAGAGGTCCACGTTCCACCACCCCCACCGCCCGAGCTCGTTCTTCCAATTCGTTGTCAGCGACCCGGGGCAGATGATCAAGGCACGAGGAAACCATCGGTCAGTGCCGCGCCGAAATTTGCGCATCCTCTTCGCGTCACGGCAGTCTCCCGTCTTCCCAAAGGCAGCCGTGAGAAATGCCGCAACCTGGACCGTTTTGCCCAGACCTTGGTTCAAGTTAGCCCTCCTGACCACACGCAGCATCAAAGGCATCTACCTACCCATGTCGTCTCCCAGAATACCACCGCTCTGGTACACAAAGAGGCGATGTAGAAACTTGACACCTTCTACTTGGTAATCACGAAGATACTGTGCGATGGGAGCCGGAATCACCCCCAGAGACTCGGTGCAGACGATATCCTTGTAGTCACGGCAGAGCTTAATACCGCTCTGAGGACTGAACTGTGGCTTCTCTTTACGACCATCGAGCTTATCGTCATCGGAGAAGTATATGTCAGAGTAGTCTGGTGGGAGGCGGAGTGCAGCTTCCTGGAAGGCCCGACGATTCTTGTCGAAGTCTTGCCGACGCTCCTGCAGGTACTTTGGAAGTGCCTTCTCGGGAAAGTCAGGCTCGGATTCAGACGGGCCGCCACCAGTTTGCGGTTTCGTTGCCTTCAGTCCGGCCCTCGTCTGCTTTGATGCTGGTCGTGTAACGAATTTGCTTTTCGCCTTGCACGCAACCTGGCCTTTCTGGCGCTTGCGTTTTTTCAAAGCCTCCAACCCAGGGTCTTCATCCGAATCATCCGTCCACTCCACTGTCTTTGGGAGGACGGGATCACGTTTGCGCTTCACTGCCGGGCCAGATTGGCTGGATGTGGCGGGTACTTCGGCAATGTCGTCATCAGAGATAGTTACTGATGATTCCCGTTGGACGTGCGCCATATTTTGTCATGCGGCTCTCGTAAGAGCTTCTGATCATGGTTCAAGCAGGTTACCAAAGTGAGCGAGAGAGTACGCTGATGTTGCGGTCGTGCTGAGATTGGCGACGCGATCACGTTCTCACGTGAAACTAGTCTAATATTAGAGTTTACGGCGCAGGCACCTTCTTCGTATTTCAGTGCGTACCGTTGCCCGTTCAGATACTTCGTAGATGCAAGGTAGTTTGAGGTAGATCCAGCTAGGAAGGCGCACTGCGCAGAAAACTGGAAATGAACCAACAACTCAGCTTGCATGGGGAATGAGTTGCAAAGAGTACTGGATGGTAACAAGACATAACCTTAGTGTGTAACTACGTGACACACCTGGTCCAGCTAGAAGCTAATCTCTGAGATACTACGGTAGATAGCACTGCAAGGGCCGTAATACACGAGGCACGGGAATAGCCCATATGTACATAAACCTCTTTAGCTCCGACTATCAACTAGAATAGTTAGTATACTTGAACAAAATATACTATTGGAGTAATACGCATTCAATAATAAGTATCAAATCTGGTAAATATAGTATTGTATGCATTTTTATAAAAACGTCTGAAATACTTCTCCTATCATGCATATTAACATGTACTGACTATTGGTACATAAGGTATGCTTTGGGAGTGTAGTTCAGAGTTAGTGTATAAAATACTGTACAACGGATGAGAGCTCCACACAAATCACTACTACTTGTGTATGTACTTACTACGTAGTGTCTCCGTAGAGAGGTTGGACCTGGCTGCCACCTTGGGATAGAACGGGACGCCCAGACAAACGCCAAGTGGGCCAAGCGCTCCCTGAGAATGTTACGCAAGAGGAGTCGAGTAAGTATGACTTTTGGCTGACACTCAACGTCTTTCGGACCTTCGGCAGGTCTTTATTCCCAAGGTGGCCTTCGTGAAGACGTTAACAAACGCAATCTCTTCTCAATCGCATTGTCGGAAAAGGCTGCGCTTATCCAGCCTCGAGCTGACAAGTAAGTCCAAACGGCCCTTTCGCATCCTGAACCACGGATTGTCAGATCTCGCTCGAGCTGGCACTTTTCCTGGCAGGTCGTGTCGGCGGATTGACCCCTTATTTTTCCGGGCCCGGATACACTTTCTTGTGCCAGTGCATCTCCGAAGCCTTGATCCATCCAATTCGATTCATCTACTCCGTACTCGAGGCCATCCATGGCTGACACGTTATCATAAACCCCTACTCCATACCTCGAGTATCCTTTACCACCGGCCGACTTCCACCTATGTTACTCGCACATTGCTGAGCCCGCGCGACAACATCGACAACCCATGGCGCGTCCATTGGGGCCTGTCCGTCTGCGGAGGACGAACTACGTGACCGTCTTAATCGGAGTCGTCCTCTGCACCTTCATCATCTACTTCTTATCCAACACCGGTTCCGATTCCTCCCACACGACCGCTCCACGGGGTCGTAGACCCAACTCCAAGCCAGTACCCAAGTCCAACGTTGCCCATATCCGACGCGACGTGCAGCGCTTCAACCTCAACCATGTCACAATCACAAGCGACCCCGTCGGTAACCGCGAGGCCGTCCTCATCCTCACCCCAATGGCTCGGTTCTACCAAGAGTACTGGGACAACCTGATGAAGCTGAGCTACCCGCACGAGCTCATCACCCTGGGTTTCATACTGCCCAAGAATAAGGAGGGCAACGCTGCCACTACTGCTCTGCAGGCCCAGATCGCAAAGGCGCAAAAAGGTCACCTGAAAGATCGATTTAGGAAGATCATCATCGAGCGCCAGGACTTCGATCCTCCCCTGGTGTCGCAGGACGAATCTGAGCGCCACAAGATGGAGAACCAAAAGGTCCGGCGCTCCGCCATGTCCAAGGCAAGGAACTCGCTGCTGTTCACCACACTGGGCCCTGATACCTCGTGGGTCCTATGGCTAGATGCCGACATAGTCGAGACTCCGCCCACGCTCATCCAGGACCTGGCATCGCACGACAAACCCATAATAGTACCCAACTGCTACCAAAGATACAAGGACGACAATGGAAAACCGGCCGAGAGGGCGTACGACTTCAACAGCTGGCAAGACAGCATCACGGCACAAGAGCTAGGCGCCAAGATGGGCCCTGACGATCTGCTCCTCGAGGGCTACGAGTCTATTCCCACCTACAGAACACTGATGGCTATGGTGCAACCCGAGGATTCAGATGTGAAATCCGAGATGTTCCTAGACGGCGTGGGAGGTACCGCGCTGCTGGTCAGAGCCGATGTCCACAGAGATGGCGCCATGTTCCCGCCATTCCCCTTTTACCACCTGATTGAGACGGAAGGGTTTGCTAAGATGGCCAAGAGGTTAGGCTGGCAGGCAACTGGACTGCCCAACTATAGAGTAGGTTTTGTTCCCTTACCAATCCTCTAAAGCCATGCTGAGCTCGAAATCAGGTGTACCACTACAACGAATAGGCATGCCTTTACACAAGGCAGCCTGTACCTTGCACCCTTTTATGACTTTTAGAATATGTCATGAGTCCCGAATTACACAGCATGGGGAATGAAAAGGGAGTTCAGGTCGATTAGTCGCCGCCCCCGGTTGTCTTGACGGGACCTGTAGACCACGGGCAAAAGGAAGGTTCAAGGGGTGGCGAACCTGGGATTCCGGCATTGCAGAGGAAGAGAGAAAAAAAAGACGAAATCTCCTTTTGGTCAGAATCCTCGGTCTACCTTGGGATGGCGAAGATGCGCGGATCATTCTGGAACATTTCCAAACCTGACAGGGAAATCCCCAAGTCCAAGGTGTGACAAAGCACTTTGTCACAAGGGCATGTGGGAAGTCCATCAACAAAGGATGAGGGTCGAAAGTTGAATCCAAGTGCCAGTCCACGCCCCTGACGCCTGTCTAACCAAATGCCTACTGTTGCACTCCCACTGACGACGTTATCGTGGTGCCGCTACGTTCGCGCTGTTGATCGCGTATATGTGTCCTCGAATCGTATTTCCGTGAACGACGCCCTTCACAGCATTGGCTTGCATCTTCGATCGGCTGTTATAATCCCGATCCGGGCCGCTCACTCAACAGTTGTCGCATCTTCTCTGGCAAGATTGTGCGGAATGCAAGCCACACCCCGTCAACGCCCATCCTGCCTCATCGTTGTACCTATTCCAGATAGCGAAGGCCGTCATTGACCCGTATACCTACCCCCATCGTCATCGACCCAGAACTCGACGAGCCTCCGGGCGCCCACGGCATCGCCAGACCGTAGCAGCGCGGCGACGTCGACGTTGAGCGGGCTGTCGGTCTCGGGGCAGCTGAGCAGCATGCGTACGGCGCGTACGCTCTCCAGCACCGAGTAGGCCGGGGTCCATGCGTCCTTGAGCAGGTCTAGGCAGATCTCGCCCGTGTCGAGGGCGATGTTGGCGTGCACAACAGGCGTCGCGAACGAGATCTTGGGAGGCTGCATCGGATACGTGGGTGAGAGGTCGATGTGGAGAAGCCAGCGTCCTTCTGCATGCGGGCGACGGGGGTCAGCGAGGGCCAAGGCCTTTGTGTGTGCGCGCGGTGTAGAAGCCCGCACGGGAACGTGTGATTGGTGGTGGGAAGTCGGAAACAACGTTGCGGGAGAGGTGAAAGAAGGGTAGTCGAAGAAGAAGGAGGAGGGGTGGGAACGTGGAGAGGAGGAGGTGCAGGAGTAGACACACCATCATAGCCATTGCCGATTCCCCGTCCGTTGATCACAGCCTCCCAATGCAGCAGTTCATCCTCACTGACAGGGCCCAGGCGCTCGATGCCCGACTCGGCGGGCGCTTCCTTCTCCCAGGTGGCAAGCTCGCGGAGGAGGCGCTTGGCTGCGCTGCGCGAGGAAGAGCCAGACGACGCCATCTTTGGCCGACTATGCGCCGGCTCGGGAATTGGTCAGAAGACAAGACGATTCAATTCTCGCAGGTTGGTCCTGGCTTGTCGCACTCGAAGCTGTAGGGTGGGGATGGGTGGCTGGCTTTCCGGTTCGACCGCTGTCCTAATGACAGTCTCTGACGGCGCAGTGACGGCGCAATGACGGGGAGCTGATCGGGGTTCTTATTTTTTTTATACAGGGTTCTCGTATGTGATCAAAGTCGAAAGCGCGTGTTGCAACAGTGCTATGCGTCGGTTATTAGCCGAGGCATGAGGCGTGACTTGGAAATATGAAATGTGAAATATGGGGCAGCAGCCTGGTTGCGGTTATGGTATGCCGAGGCGCTGGCCCCGACTTTGCCGAGTGGCCGGGACTCCGGTGCAGGTGCCGGCGCGTAGCGGGTCCAACGGTATTTACACACTGCGGTTTCTCTGCTATGAAAAGCCACCAGATCAGGTTCTCTTAGCACTGCCATCATATGTTTACATGGTCAGCCCTCGGGTCCGCATCGTGTATCTTGTTGTGCATCCGAGTGGCCAGATTGACAGGCACTTACTTCGTGTATGAGGTATCCGTACGTAGCCCCTATGACGATTCGCCAACGCAATCAGTCAATGCTGACCACCACCACCAACCAGTGATTGATCCCCCATGGTACTAAGCGCTATGTACGCTCTTTCCACGGAGGTCCGAGTTGCTTGCCAACCTGACACGGTCTTGCCCATCGGGCTGCTTCGGGCCCTCTCGGAAAGAATGTAGTGATATTGGCGCGGTATTCGCATGAAGAATCGTTCAAGTGCCGTGTTAGACTGGAAATCTAGTCACATAACTTAGTAAATCAACTCCTACCCTCCTTTACTAGCTGTGGTGGTTTTTCGTGCTCGCTTGTTTCACTGAGCAGAGGTGTAACGTGTGTCGTCATGGGGACGTAGCTCACGTGTTACACTGTTCATCTGCGACGTCCTTCCCTTTTGGGAGAGTTCGGAGGACATCCATTGGCTTTTGACCAATCAACGCCCAATGGTCCTGAACTAGTCATGTCGGTCTAGTTGTTATGCATGTATAGATCCGTCAGGCAGTCCTGGCGCGATGCCCGCCTCGGCGACCACCAGTCTTATAAGAAGGGTCGGCAATTCCCAAGCAAAATTTAGACTCTCAACCTGTACACATCCACCAAAGAGGTTCGTGTCACAACATGGTTGGACAACGAAATTGTGCTATCGATTTGATCGAGTTAATCGCAACTCAACAACCTTCTCCCTCGTTACTACCTGAACGCAGGTGACAAGTCCCGAATGACGAGATGTGTGGGACCCAAATTGTTCTCCTTTGCTCCTAGCTGACTGATGTCGACGCGCTTGACGTTTGCTGCCCTAACCATCAGAGATGAGAAGTAACACCCACCCACCCCGGCCTCCCCTCCCACCAAAACAAAAAGAAGAAAAGCCGGCGCGCCACACCCAATGTGTGCGCAGGACATACGCGAATTCCCTGTTTCCTCCGTGAAGCGCCGTTACTCCGGACTTTAATAAAGCGCCCATGCGCCCTGACAATTCGACGCCTCAAATTTTGGGAGATCAATAACGTGTTGTTGTACTCAGACTCTCGTGGCGGGTTGATCTTTGAATACGGTCAGGTCGCAATGCCGAAGTCGCCACTTTCGCGCGCATTGCCGACGAGATGACTACACCATGACGGTATGGCCAACCTGCCGTGGTGAACCGCTCGGAGGGTGATTCAAAGTTGACAATGACATGGGACGGGAGCAGGACGGTCAGGTGATCTGTCTGGCGGCTGTCGTGAGGTAGTTCTGGATGAACTCGCAATTGCAATCTCCATGTCGCAGGATCTCATTCTTTAACCAGAGCACTTCATCCCGCAGGCTCGCCGCATGCGCTGACAGAGAAGCACGTTGTGCCGCTAGATCCTTCTCCCGGTCCCTTAGTTCGTCCACGTATTTTTTGGATTTCTCTCTGCACTTGCTCGCCGCAAGGCGGTTTTTCTCCCTATTCCGCTCATACTTTTGCCCTCGTACCGGGCCACTTTCTGATGATATGGATGACCTCGCATCGCTACCACGATGATGGTTCATTAGCTGTGAAGAGTCTTCGTCGTAACCACCAGGGGATTCTTCGTGGCTCAAGTGATCAGATCCGCCGTGAGTGCCTGACTGCGGACTTGTAACCGGGCGCTCGTTCAAGGTTTCCCGTGACCTCTTCACATGACGGGTGGACGATGACGCAAATGGAACCGAGGGATGGTTAAGTTGACGCTGGGTCTGAGTCTGGGCCTGATTCTGGTGGTGCTGGTGATGATGCGGGTGGTTGTGTTGGGCAAAATCATGGCTCGCATGTCCATACTGGCGGTCACTAGGGTCAGCACACTAGGTATAGGTAGGTTTGCGGCAGTCGGGGATGTTGTGTATGAATGGGGGGGGGCAGAATGCGGAATTCATTGCAAATAGATCTATGAAAGCGGCAGAACCCACTTGGGATGGAAGAGCAGACGGTGTATTGCCGTAACTCCCATGCGGATCAGCCTGGGCTGGGAAGAAGCTGTACTGTTCGTCTTCCAAAGAGTAGTATCCCGCGGACGAGGCGGTGGGAGGGCCATAGTCGGTCGAGTTGTAATAGCTCATATGCTCGGCCGCCATGGGATTTCTCCAGTCTAGCATCTCATTTTGATCCATCACGATGGCATCCCCCAGTCGCTTTGACCAAAAACACTACAACCGCGCAAAAGTGGTCGACGGGATTATTGGCCCAACAAGACAAGACAGAGCCGAGAGTGATTGGCAAGCGAGCGCCTTGGACTTGGAGATGGCGTCGGCTTAGGGTTGGGGGGGGGGGGAGGGATCTCGTCGGTAATGGTGTCTCTTTGGCAATGGATGTCAAGTCACGGACTACTACTAGGAGTAGGGATATAGTATGGGTTCTGACGATCAGAGGTGGGTGGGACGACGCTTCTCACGCTTTGTCTGGACGGCAGGTGGGACATATCTTGGACCATTGCAAGTACTTATCGAGCCCCAGCCCCCAGACCCCGTAGATATGGTAAGCCATCTATCTGCATGTCGTCGTGGTGTAGTGGCGACAAGGCAAGGCGCCCCGATAACGTGCAAGTGAGATGCGACGGTTGTTGTTGCAAAGTATACCTACGTACCGTCCTGGCCAGCGAGGGGAAAAGGGGGGGGGTGGAGGAGGCATAGTAGATGCACATGCAGGTCGGAGATGTAGAGTACTGTGTAATGGCTGGCTGCGACTTCTTATTGGCGTCAAGATGTTCGGTTACTGGTCCGTGCTACATGATTGGCTAGCTGGCCCGACTTTGCGATCTGGGATGCTTATCCACGGACTTCACTCTGTGCACTGTGTGTGGGTAGGTCCCCTAGGGGTTCGAAGCCGCCTGGTCTCTCGCCCGACAGGGGTCCATATAGTGCATGCGGGGCGAGGTGTGGGGCGGGCATGCAGTAGCGTGGAGTCGCATCTACGAAGTACATAGTTACTTAATTACTGCAGTACTTGAACGATGGGAAACAGGTATCGAGGCACTGTGTCTCCTACCAACTCGAGTACCCCCATTCTGCAAAAGGCCTAACTACTGTGTTAGCTAGGCTAACGTGATGACCAGTCCTGGTCCAAGCCTTCACTACACAATGTCAATACTGTACGGTAGCCCGCGCCATGGTTCCATGTCCCGGAGCGGCTTGGGCAAGGATGGGGAGTGAGAAGTACTTAATGAAGCAAGAGGACGACGACGCGCAGAGGTGAGGCTCACTACAGTTACACCCAGCTCCTGCATTGCCATCTGTTGCAGGTAGGCCTGGCGGGAAGCCGTAACTAGTCAGAGAGGGCTCTCTCTTTCCGTGCAAAGTAAGGTATGCCCAACTTACTACACAGTACAGCACCGAAACCAGAGGTACGTACACCGGGTAGTAAATTCTCTACGTACACATGAGCGCCCTGGTCATGTACTCGAGTGGACAAGCAGGCTGCAGGTGAGTTGGGTTGATCAGCCGAGGTGCGGCTGAATAGATGTTTGTCCGAGTCTATTGCGAGAACCGAACTCTGCCATGTCTTGTCGAGCCTTCTCCCTCACGTTCTGCTGCTCCGAAATCTCGATGGTTGCAAAGCAGAGGACTGCAAGGTGGCTCTGGGAAGGGTGCCATCATGGTGTCTCGACGAGCCCGGGCCTTCATAGCAAACCATGTCGACCAGTTCCAGCAGAGAAGACAGGACGGACCTAGCTTAGGTACGGCATTGACACTAGACCCGTAGTCAACACAGAATGGTCGAGCGGAACATGCTTGGATAATGTGGGGAGCCTAGCCAATGGCACAGAAGACGGTACGCCAACCGAACCAATTGCCAGCCGCCGTCGACGCTGCCGTTCGATACAGTAAGTTACATAACGTTAACTAGTCGACTAAGTTACGGTGTAACGTATCACTAGTTAACTAATCAGTAGACTGGAGCGCACGCACACACTCCAGCATAATGACCAAGCCGTCTTATAACAAGCACTTCTAGAACGACGTGTAGCTTGCATAAGGTAATTGATCTCGTATGGGGCCAATATCACTAGATGCACACTGCAGCGCGTGTCCGTATTGTTGAGGGTACTGCGGCTAGTAACAGAGGTTCGGTCAGTCACGTCCTTCTAAACGCTCCACAACCTCCGCTACCATCAAGATCAAGAGCAGGATACAGCAAGCTGCATAACTAACTACATCGTCCGTCAACCGTTGCCGTTGAGTCCCGCCCACGGATACCCGTCTGCTCTACTGTGTAGAGGCAGGCTCCATCTCTGCTGCTACTTGTCTAGTTTGCCACGCCCTTGGGTGTGTGGCTCTACCAACATGTTGACCGCACGACCAACTTCGATCTGGTTGGGTGGCGACGAGGCATTGCAGAGGTTCTGCTCACCTCATTAAGAACTAACTACGCAACTGACGACGGGAAGGCCACATACTTAGCTTGGCAAGAGTGAAACCCACCGATCTTTCAAACTCAGCGACCCGATATATCCCCCGCATACGGTTTGCGCCGCTTATGTTAAAGGTCAGATAACATTTATCGAAGCTCATATTCCACAACAAGGAACCTAGCAGGCCCTATGGGCCATCATGTTGTTGTGCGGGAGTTGTAAGCAGCCACTAGTTCAGGTAGTAGTTAGGGCTTCTCCATCTGACACACGATGTGCGCTTGTCAGGTAACTATGGTCCCATAACAGCCGTCTTCTTTAGATGAAATTTAGTCCTGGGTAGACAAATGTGGCGTGGCCTCTCCGCTACCGTCTGGTAACTACAGTCCGGCGCAGTCCGGCGCAGGCAAGCAGATGTCTACTAACAGCGGCCCTCTCTAACGTTACTCGAAAGACTATGAGCCATGCTCACCGAGATCTCGTCGCTGGACGCGGAGTGCCAGCATGGCAACTGAGAACCTGGTGCTTGGGAACGTTTGGCGTCCTGCAAGTCATGATGACGCGGCACAAAAAAGCACGCGGGCCCCCTACGATCTACACTACTACGGATACTTCCAAGGTTAGATGCGTTATCCAGCTTGGTCCTCGTGCAGCGTGCTGTGTATGTATCAGCAGCAGCGACTTTTGCTCCGTGCAACTGCCAACAACTTGAAAGGTTTTATAACATGTAACGAAATTTGGGTCCCGGACTGTACAGCCAACGGTCAGGGTGTCGTCTCGCCTCGCCTCGCCTCTCAACCTGCAGTATCCGCAGCAGGCGGCACGATGCAATGTTGGGAACGGGTTCTCTGATTACGGTGTAACAGTACGTAGCCAGATGCAGTTTCTGCTTACTACCCTAGTTACTTTGATTATTAAAATCTAGATGATCTGCATGGATGAGCGTACCGTACATAACCACCCAGTAACCTTACACCTAACCTACTCCGTACGCATGATCTGATCTCGGAGCCTGTGTGTCGCCGTATCTATCGGAAATCCCAACGAGTCAACGACGGATGTGCTTGCACCCGTAGTACAAACCGCACCCTGGTTCCTGGCGACAACTAACCAGCGTTGCTCGTTATTGATTGGACCGGTATAAGGTCCGAGTACTTTGCAGGATGGGTGGGGCATCTGAGGATCAATGAGCTCCGTTCCATCCCCGCCTGTCATCATCCCCTATCCGTGCTATGTAAAGTACTAACTACTGTGTACAGTAGAAGTAGGTGCGGCGTACGGAGTACGGAGTACGTATTGAGTAGTTCTCCATTGACCCAATTAACTACACAATAGTTACCGAGCGTGACTGTGTATTGACTACACTCCCGTTCATCTCAATTTCGGATATCGTTTTGTCTTTTCTCGGAGACAATACCGTACTCATTAAGCTCTAGGTTTATGAGATGAGAACGCCGAGGATACTTTGCACTGCGGAGCCCTCGACAGTGTATCCGTCCAGCATAGTTCATCAAGTACCTAGTTACCCTGCTTGGCTCGTGCTCTAGAGCGCATGAGGCGTCGATTCAGCAACCTACTGTGTACACAGTAGGTTGTGCTTTCCCTACAGGTAGGCGGTGGCGGTGGCCCGCTCTGATTTAGTGAGCATGGGGAAGATAGGGTTGCCTGATGCAGGGGGAAACTACTGCCCTATCCTGAGCTTATTAACTAGTAGGGTACGGAGTAGCGTTAGGTACTTGCTGTATCCCATCATCCATGCCATGCGGGCTGTGAGGAAGCAACTACTTGCGAACACCTGCTCTTCAAGCAAGCCGAAGAGAAAAGAAACTCTTTCCATGGTTTTATGGTCTAATTTCAACCAGCGACTGCATGCAATCTTGCTTGGGATCTTGCCTTTACTACACGGAGTGATTCTGAGCGAGACGCACTACTACTACTACTGCTACTACTACTACTACTACTGCTGCTACTACTACTACTACTGCTACAACAACAACAACCACTATATCATCTGGAAATCATTTCGTCCAGGAGAGGCAATCGACACGACGAATTGGACCGTCGTAGGGTTTGCGATTGGCTGGCAACTTATTCCTCACGGACCTTGAAGGATACACAGTACACACAAATCCTAGGCGCAGTTCTTAGTTGGCTGCCATGCTCTCCATGGTGCGTCCCGCCAACCACTGCCAATGACGCCACGTGCAAAGCCATTCACGCAAGTGCTGGCGCCTGACAACGTTAGAGCAGCTCGTGTCTGGTGCTGTGTACCGTACGTCCAGCGCAGCTGTTGGCGGTGATGTTGTAGGCCACCACTCGTTGGAGCCCGCTACGAGTAGCAATCGCCAGCAAACATGCAGAGGATTTGTAACTTCACAGGTAGCTGCCATGTCTGTATCCGTACAGACCAAGATTTGGGCTGAATGTCGATCCCCAGCGGAGGAAGCAGCACGCCTAAACCTGGACGGCCGGCACATGTGACACGCAAACGGCAATTGGTAGGGATCGAGCCGAGTTCAGCTGTGTGTGTGTTGCAGGCCGAGCGCAGGAACTACCAGTAGTTACCTAGTCACTCCGGAGTAATGACCGGGATATCCCGTCTCGGGACTTTGTTACCTAGTTACGGAGTACGGTCCTTCGCTACGGAGCCTTGAGGTGAGAAACAGGCTCAGTTGTGCGCGCACTCTTCAAGAATGAAGATTATTCATGTAGAAACACCCGTCCCGAATGGCAGGCAGGCGCTTCAAACGACGCATGTCCCTGCAAGTCAGAAGCGAAAAGCAAAGAAAAGTCATGCCACGGCAGGATCCAGCAGGTCAACCGTCAAGTCAGCTATCTGCCGCGAGGGGCTTCGCATACTCGTACCCCGAGATCACACATGCCGCATGTGTTCAGGTCAGAGGCCACCCCTCCTGTGTGTTGCCAAGGCGAAGGTGCAGTCATCTCAAGGTCGGGCCTCCAATCGGACCGCCTCCAGCTCCTACTGTGTATTCTCTTCGCCTGGCCAATTTGCGACTCGCTTCCTCGACATAGTTCCAGCCCGGTGTCTTTGTCGTTATTCGATGCCGGCTTATGGATAAATGGTTTGAAGGTTCGACTTGAACTGAAATTGCCTGCGTTCAAAATTACTTAACAGCCCCAAAGACTAGTTACAGTACTTGGTCGTGGTGAAGACCACGACGATGTAGAAAGAAGCATCATCTCCAAAGTACGCAGCGTCATGGACCCTACCTAACTAGATGTGGTGGTGGGAGGCATACTCATCAACGTCGACTGCAACTCAGAAGGCCTTGTCCGGCCGGTGACTGGCATCCTTCTCGGACTAAACCTTTGGAAGGTTTTCCAAACGAGGCTATGGGCAGAAGGTGCAAAGAAGGTTGTTACTACTCCGCGTAACGAATCCACGTTCTGACAAATGCAGAAGAAATTTCCCCCGGCAGAAGGATGTAGTTAACTACTCGTTGGAGCGAAGACAGGGTGCCATTCTCAAGCAGCTTGCTCAGGCCGTGCTTAGATTAGATCGGGCTACTCCGTACAGATACTGTGTGTCAGCTGAGTAACGAATGGCTGGCCTGACCGTACTCGGAACGGGGTCCGGATGTTCCAAGCAAATCATGCGCCCTGGTGAAGGTGAGCGGGCTCCATTGTCCACTCGGCTTGCATGGAGACCCGTGGCCTTGAGACGACGTATCTTGATGTTTGCAACCATAGTTAATCTGTAGGTACCCCCATTCCCCAATCAGCGACGTACGAGAATGACCTTGGAGCGAGGGTACCACCCTACATCTGCATTTCCCCTTGGCTACATAAAGAGAACCGCTGGGTCGTGGCAAAGACCGGGTCTGTTGTTGCATCCAGTTTATTCATTCTGCCTCGTCACAAGGGGCCATCGAACAGCTACCGTATCGACTACCACCCACGAGCCGTGTCCTTCTCCCGGTTCGTTGCACGGCCATCTACACGCCTCCGTTGCGGGTCTAGGCTGCCCACGAGAACGAGGCGCCCCTGGAAGGAGTAGCACATTGAAACCCGGCATCCCAAAGGAACCATGAGTTGGCAAATCTGACCTGGACTCTGACCTATATTCATGTTTTGGCTCAACCCAGCAAACACCACATTCGAGGAAATGCTGAGAACTAGTATCAACATGCAAGACGACGTACACGCCTCACCCGACGACGCCATGGGTTGAGCCAGCATGAGTACCAGTTACCAAGCGTGAACTGGTTCTAGGAGGAGGTACTGGGTGAGATGACCAGTCGCCATGTGTGAATACTCTGAAGCCGCCTACATGGCCAAGAGACACTCGTTTGTACCGCACTGTGTCTAATATAGTCGTTGACGTCGTTGAGTACGTTGTGTCTAATGCTGCTTTGTAACCTAGTTACACTGAGCTCATGTCTACAGCAAACCTGACCAGCCAGTACTCCGTACTTTGCAAAGAGCGGGCCGATCACGTAGAATTCACACGTCATGATTAGAACCCATTTGCCCGTACGGAGTACAGTATCACCACAACCAACATGTACATGATTTTTATCCAATTTCAGCCCAAGTCACGTATCGACGTTAAACTACACTACACAGAAAAACTCCAGGTCCAAGGCTGCCGCAAGTACATATCCGTTAAGGTCGTGCCGTCTCCATTCAGTCCGGGCTGTTCAACATGGCTCGGGGAGGGATGGAATCGCCCTCCTTTCTCTCCGGAAAGCATCAGGGAGAGGCAATGTGTAAAGGCAAGACTGGCAACAGTTGGAACTTCGACCCGGGCTACGTGGACACATCTTTATCCAAAGCACTATAAATACCGTACCGTACCGCACCGTACCGCACCTGAACCTGTTGGGAACCTTGTCTAGTCATTACACGGCTCAGTGGTTGCTATTCCATTTACCAAGGGCAAGAAGTAGCCCACTTATACTTCTTATCATAGTCCATGGCCTGATCCACATGGTAGTTGACATGACTGGCTGGATCTTCTCATTAGACACTCACAAAACTTATCACAAAACTCCATATCTCGTCTATGCATATCCATACTCCGTACATTAGTTGAGATCACAGTGTCCGTGTGCCCTAGGTGTATACCAGTGTCCAATGCCTGGCGCTGGAGACAAATGGTGTTCATCGTTTGTCGACCCCTCGTCCCTTGCTGGCAGCCAAGTCCAACCTGGGAGACATGTGTCAAGTGTATGGAATGCCATTGTTTCCCATCAAATGCGCGTCGATGTGGGCAATGTACGTACCAGCCGTCTCGTCCAGTAATCAATCCCGAGGTCACTCGTCTTCCAAGTTCGCGTCAGAGGTCTTTTTGAAAGGCTGGGACCGCCGAAGTCCTCCCTCGCCAGAAATGCTGCCGGTGATCACGCTAGACGATGCTCTGGACTCAGAGTGGTTTACCCAAAGACAGAACGGCCACCGCTATCGCCCAAGACCATGTGAACCACGTACGTACGAGTTCGACAGACCGGCTCGCTTCTTCCCCGGAGCACTTTCTCACAGCGATAAGACATTAGGAGCCTGGCTGGGCCCAGACCGGAACACATCCAGACCCTAGCATGTACTTGACAAGTACCAGGGAATACAGCGAGGAGTGCCATGCTCGCTACCCCATGTCCTACTACCCTCGTGGATCGATATAACTGGGCCGATTGTCTCGTACTTTGACCAATCTACCGAGTACTTTGAATCATGACAATACTGTGTATGTACCTGTATCGTCTTTCCGTTTGCACGGTGTGTTGCTGTCGCCGGGTTTACTTGGAATAGGTAGCCCACAAGGATTTCCACACCAAGTCCCCTCCCTCCTCGTAGGATTTTATTGCCCTACGAAGTGTGTATCCACACTGGCCGCTGTCTTTTGCATCGTGTCTCGCGGCACCTTTTCCCTCTGCGGGAAGAAACGGGGTTTCAGGTGTTGTAACTGGACGGATGTTTAGGGCCCAGCAGCATCGACCCTAGCAAGAACCAAAGACCAAGGGACCCGTATTCTCTATTTGTTGGATATGAGGTGGTGGTGGTGGTGGAGAGGAGGAGGAGGAGGAGGAGGCAGACTAGATGTTCATACGAAAAACACCAATCACAATTTAGTCAACTGTGTAGCCTGTGTTGTCGAGCAACAAGCACCACGCAACACGCAACACGCAACTACCTGGCACGTTCTACCAAGGTTCTCCATCAGTACAAAGGTATATTACCTCCATCTATATTGTGCAAGTGACCAGTTTGTCTACACGAGACAGCAAGGAAAGGAGAAGATTAGACGCCAGGCTAATATTTGTACCATTTCCCCCCTACCCGTTCGTGAACATCTCTGGCGATACGAGCCCCAGAGATATCATCTCCAAGCCACACCACACAGGAAACGTGCCATCTACCTAGGCCACCGAACCGTGTACTGACGGAGACCCTGCAGAAAAATAGATTCCTCCTATCGACCTTTGGCGAACCAACCTCGAGAGGACAAGTAGGACTCATCGATCCAACGATAATAGCCTTGCTCGGGAAACACGACAACACCAGCTCCAAACTACGAGTACCCAGGGCAGAAGAGAGCCCATACGGTCAATGTATGTAACCCATGTAACAGACAGCTGTGGTCACTTGCGCCGAATTCTGGAGTTGCCTCTGTCCAGCCAGCCCTCGAGGCCGCACCGCACAGACTCGAACACGGCATTTCACCACGAGAATGCTCACTTTGAGGCGACGAAGCCTCGCGTACTAGGCTCGAAGACTACGCATCACTGGCCCCAAGCGGTGCAAAACAGAACCGAATCCTACTTCCTCAAAAGCTGTCTTTACACCTACGGTTACGACAAAGAGCATGTTCAGAGACCGAATTCTCTCGGATCAACCCTGTCTATCTGCTAACGTGGGCAGGCCTCTGGCTACACACCGAAACACTGTATTCTCAGTGTAGTGACAGATAAACCGTGTGTGGACCAGATTCTCCAGGGTGTACAATCCTCTACAAACAAATAGGGGGATCGTCTTCTCCAATGTCAAGGCTGTTCTGAGAACTACTTTCACAGGGGCGACCCTCAGGTGAAAATCCTATTTGGCGAACCCCTTCTTTTCAACTCATGCCTGGTAGGCTTGACAAAAAGCCTCTCATGCTGGGAACCCTGTATCCACGCCTCCCTGCAGGTGGCAAGAAGAACAAGAAGCAACTCGGGGCCGAGGCCTCCTGAGTTCCATCAAGTTGAGGAATCCCAAAAAGCAAACCCCTCCTGGGACCAGCATCGAGTCTACGACGGGTCACGTCGAGACGCGGCAGTCCGTTCACGTCAACATACAATACGCTCGCAGAAACGTCATCACCCGGTCAGTGTGCAAATTGTGCTATCATATGTTCATTACTGTATCACTACATGCAGGAACAATCCAGCAAGTGCGTCCAACCGACAGGCTGTGCCGATACATTTGCTGTTATGACTGTCCTGGTTCCCATACCAACTTCCTCCCTTGCCGCTAGAGGATCAGCCTCCAGTCTCACACAATACTCCGTGTATCGTGTCCCGAGAGGCAGCCTTGCCAGCCGACAAGTAGTTGATGGCCTAAAGCAAGTCTCCGCTCGCCTCGAAGATCGAGACTGTCTTCATGGACTATAGGCCACGGCTTCGCACCGTGGCAATTGCTGTCTTTCATGCTTTCGTAAACGCCAGAAAATGTAGAGAGAAAAAATGTGTCTCAAAAGTCTCCTCCAACAGACCAATGACGACAACACCATCAAGAGAAAGATACAGGCTTTTCTGTAGGACCGAGATATGCTGTGCGATATACTGGAATCAGCCCAAGCCGTTTCGCTACCGTTCGTCATCTTTAGAGGCGTATGTGGAAGTTGCGGAGGCTGAAACGTGGTCCAATCCGTCCACAAAGCCACCCAAATTGCGTTTAATCCATCAGGTTCGTGATTGTTGAGAAGAGGTTGGTTGCTGTCCAGCAAGAGAACGCTGCGGCGGCTGCGGTTGGAATGTGCTGGGAAAGTGTCGTCGTCGAATGTGAGCAGCTAAAAGATGAGGTCGAAGTACTCTCTAGGCCGTCGACTCCTTAGGCTTCCAAAACTGCATCATTTTGCTCAAGCGCTTAGTTTTGCTAACTTTGGGCTTCTGATCCGCATCAGACTCGATGGGTACTTCAATGCTGAGCTTGCTGCGCTCGCCGTGGGCACTGCTGATCAGCCGGCTGAGGCTGGCTAAGCTGGATCTCCTACGGCCGAATTGAGTGGACGTGAAAGAAGCGGGTCGCTGATCAGAAAAGGGCAGGTTTCTCGGCCGAATACCGGGGAAATTGCTTTCACGTGTCATCGTGGAATTGCTGCTGGTGAGGGATGGTACATCTATCGAGATTCTCACAACCTCGGGGCCGGGTTCTCCCATGAGCAACGACTGAAAGTTGTTCTCATCCATTAACGAAGAGGGTGCAGTAGAGACACGATGCCCCTCGCAGGACATTGGCGAGCGTGGTGATGGGAATGAGGACGAGTGGCTCATTGACAGGGGGCCTGAGCGGTGCCAGCGTAGGTGGTGGATGCCTCATCGATTGTGATTGAAAATCAGCAAACGAAGAATCTTGGTTGGTGAGGATGCGCCGGGGCGAGGGAGAAGCCGAATCAGTAGGGTCGATAGCTTCGTAAATCCGTTCTTGATCCGCTGCATTGCGGATAGGTGTTTCCGTGACAACATGTTCATGAAATGAGTTGGCCGAGGGTTCGGCCCATACCCGGGAACTAGGCCACTGGAAGTCCATGCTTGTGCCGCTGCCTTTGCGATTCGCCAAGTTGCCCAATGGCGCACCGTCGTTCGAGACCTTCCTGCTTATAGCAGCCTCCTGGGTTGGTGTACAAGCATCGTCAAGAGCAAATTTGGCATCTGCCTCCACCAAGGATACACCACTAGCCTCAGGGGAGAATTGCTCGGAGGCGCTGCTAGACGACGCATCGTCATCATCATCCTCGTCCTCTTCGAAAACATCGGCCATGGTGGATGAGCTCCCAAACCGGTGGATCCCAAATCTGGCACTTTCGAAAGGCGGCATCTCCGGGGCACTCTCAGCACGGCGATGGTAGTGCATGCCCGGCCCCGAGAAACCCCGTAGTCCTGCTGCACTGTGAAGCTGGCGTTTCTGCGGAGCATCTGCACGCTGAGCGGCATCCCAAGCCAGGTCTCGACCCGATGGCGTATTGAAGGGGCCGAGCGCCGCATCCAAGTCAATCATCGGGTACAACGCATCATCGTCAGGTTTTGAAAGAGGACTAGCCGGCTCTTGTTCGGAGGCAGGCCCAGTCACCATAACCATCGGCGCAGTGGCAGGGGCGGACAAACCAGAGTGATTGTCGTCAAACTCATGGTCTAAGCCCATCTTGCGAAGTGGTGGCGTTGAAGAGCGGCGGCGAGTCGGTTTCGATTTTGACGAACGCGACTTTGCCTTCCGCGTCAAGATGGAGCCAGCCCACGTTTTGACCTTCTTCTGCTTCTTCTTGCCCCCAGCTTTCTTAACGACGGGCTCCAAGCCTGCACTATCTTCTGAGCTGACAGTGATCATTTTGTCCACAGCAAACCCCGCCACGTCTGACGTCTTCGTGGCAATTTCAGCTGAGCTTGAACTGTGTGGCCGTGGCTTTGTAGGCGAGCTAGAGAGGGCCAGCGACTCCAGTCCAAAGAAGGACCAGCGCTTAGGAGTCTTGCTGGGACTCGGCTCCGACGGGGTACAAGGGCCATCAACGGGAGGTAGGCTAACTAGCAGCGGAATTGAGTTACGTCTGCGAGGGACATGCGACGACTCGTCGACAACCAAAGCATGCAGGCTTGGAGTCCGCTCTAGGACAGCGCCCGCAGTGCTCGGGCGCGAGTCATGCTTGTTTTCAGGCAACGGAGACACGCGCATCCCACCCAACTCACGATCTGTTGATGTCGAGAGAGAGAGGGAGATGAGCGAAGAAATGCTGTTGGAGGCGGAGTGACTAGGGCGACCTGTCACGGTGCTCATGGTATCTGTTGAAACCACCGAGAGCGGCCGAGGAATGAACTCGAGTTTGTCAGAAAAGCCAACTCTCGCACGCGCAGGCGGCCTTTCGAAAGAACTCGCAAGTTCATCTGCAGGCGCAGCGCAAGGCTCTTCTTCAGGGGTTTCTGTTTCCGTCACCGCGAACTGGGTCTCGCTAGGCTCCGTAGGTTCATCCAACGTCGTGGGCTTCGCTGTGGAATTTTCGGAGGTATCACCTGGGCTGCTGGGCGTGCTGCTGCCTCTTGACACATTGGGACTCGTCGGCTTGAGGATCATGCTGAGGTCGTGGCTCGAGATGGCTGCTGATCGGCGGTGGGCATGACGACCGCGGCGCTGCGGTTGTGGTTGTGGTTGCGTAGGCGCATCTACCGGAAGTAGACCGGGAGAAGCGAAACCGCTCTCGGATCTGGTAGGACTGGTGCCCATGACAGTGATGGAGTTGCCATTTCTGAGATGCCCTCCAACAAACTCGCTTCCGCCCCGTCGGTGGCCGCCGCGATTTGGAATTGCCAGCGGAGATGAAGGTGACACAGGCGGACTAGTCAGGATGCCATCAGAGACTACACTCGTGCGCTGGTTAAGGCTGAACTCCGCAAAAGCAGGAGACCAGGGCTGTCTCGGGCGCCCACCATTTGCGGCACTGTCGGGGCTCAGGTTGGCACCGGGATTGAAGTTGAAGTCGGGCAAGGCGGGTGAGCGGCGGGACCGGCTGCCCCAACTCCCTGAACCTCCGGCTGAAGCTGGACCGGAACCGAAATCAAGGGTCTTTTCGTTGGTTTCAATGGCGGACCGGGGGCGCTGACCAGTGGCTCTTGAGTACGACGACGGTGCTGACGAAGACGACGGCCGGGATGGAAAGATAAAATGAGGGTTGGGAGGCGGCAACGGCAAATTTGTCCGAGGAGACGGTTGCGGGCTTGCAAGCGACGCGCTACCGCCGTTGCCACCACCATTTCTGGCTGGGTTATCAATAAAGATGGGACTGGGGATCGATGAGCGTCGCGTTTTCGTCGATGTTACAGCGTCCCTGGCATTCATGATTCCTCCGGCTCCATGGGTAGTCGGCTCCGTGGAGCTGACTGTAGCATATGCCGTCGCCATGGTTATTGGTTGGGCCCTCCAAGCCGCGCTGCGGCACAAGATCTCGAAGCGCCTAGACGGAGACAGAGAAAGGTGTCATAGAGAAGTTGATGAAGAGCAATGGTTGACTTCCCCGATGCGGGATTATCGATGTGACTTGTTCGTTGTGTGGGTCAAGTATCTTCTGGAACGACGAGTTAGTCATCGCGACAGATCCTTCTACAAACGTGCGGGCAGCGTTTCGTGTTATAGTAGGTCGACGTGACAATGGTTGTATGCAGGTTGGCGTAGGGATGAATCAATGGCCATTATGGCTGATCTGACTGGGGTCTTACCTAGCGAGCAGAGATGCGTCTAAAATACTGATAAGTCCGGCCAACAGACTGACTGTCACCAGAGTAGACGGATGGGTGGGATACACCAAAGGGTTGCACGTCCGTCCTTTGTCGTTGCCCGTAGTAAACACTGCGAATGGCGGTCCCAAACAGCACCAGAGTAGGCGATGCTCTGTAACGGAATTAGAAGTAGAGAAAAATAGAGAATAACCCTCGTTGGAAAAGACTTGGAAAAAGGAGCGGACGGCCAAGACCAGAGCGAATCAATCGATAGATCCGCGGCTGGAATTGAGCCAAATGTGGTGAAGCCTTCGTGAGGATGATTAGATGGTGAACAGAGGGGGATTGAAGAGGAGTTGAGAAAGCGGAAACTGTAGGTCAGACAGGCTCTTCCTGCCTGCGACGACGAGAGGCGCGACCAGTGAGAGTGGGCGGTCTGCGGTCTGCGGTCTGCGGGCTGCGGGCTGCTTACTTCGTTGGTACGAGGTACTTCCCATACACAGTACTCCGTACTGACTCCCCTCCCCGTATTAACATTAGTGGGCGTGCATCGAACTTGTGTCCCAAAGTGGAGGTCAGCAGCGAGCGAGGCCCCACTCAGCCGGTCTTGGCTCAGTTAGATTCCTAGTGGCGCCTGGAGGCCAAGGGAAGTGTGTCACGTCGCCACAGATTGTCCATTCTTCCAATCCAAACATTCTAGTTACTCGACTAGGATACCTCTCAATAACTTTGTCACTCTGCTCGGGAACTGCCATGGGATTGCACTCCGTCCTCTTCTGTTTGCTAAACAATTACACATCTATTGCTTGGATCCTTGCCGCCGATTCAGCATGATCATTTGCCTCTTAGCTGCCATATCCCTGACTCCCTGCACCTCCCTGCAGCTACCTGAGTGCTGTTAGTCAGGGGTCTTTTTGATAACAGAGGTACTTGGCGAATCGGTCCTAGCTGCCTACTCCAGGCCACATTTTCCTTGTTTATCTATGCGGGAACGTGTCCATGAATCCGTGTGTACAAGGTATCTTCAGCGTGCTCAGTGCTGTCATTTGCTCGGGACTTAACCATTGTATCCTTGCAATCCAGCACTGCGACGGTTGCTATGCAGATGGCCCGTGGACATTACTCGACCATTCACTTGTTATTAGCTTTCCTCCAACAAGGGCACATCGTAGTACTACGCTCCGTACTATTGTTGCGATTCGCGAACCAAGTTTTTCCTTTGGGGGTCACTTGCATACCACTGTGTATGTGTGCACTTTCTTGTACGGAGTAATGTCAATGTATTGCTACGAGTCGTTTCTGGTGGGCAGAACGTTTCATAATCCCCCCCGTGATAAGCAAGTGTTTATCTGCCTGCAATGGAACACAAATCGGTGGTATCAACGCAACAATCATCGTGTTTGTCAAATGACAGCCTCAAGATACGGTAGAGATGGGCAATTCGAGGGCCTCTGTCAACAATTGCAGCACTCGT
This sequence comes from Arthrinium puccinioides, assembly GCA_022414665.1. Lineage (NCBI taxonomy): Eukaryota > Fungi > Ascomycota > Sordariomycetes > Amphisphaeriales > Apiosporaceae > Arthrinium > Arthrinium puccinioides. Next base: position 3,973,405 of record JAIUNF010000003.1, on the reverse strand, counting down.
CATAATCGATATCAACCTTGTGGCCGAGGGGCTGGGGAATCTGCACCGCAAGGTACAACATCTCGGGGGGTGGGTTGTGTATGGGTCATCTGATGACAGTTCTCTTGAAAACAACCCCTCTCCTTCACTTCCCCCAGTGAAGTCCCGGGCTGACCTGGCACATATTGGGGAAATCATCGCACTCCTCATCCTCAGTCGGCCCGCTATATTCTCTGTTCGGTCTAGAGTGATCGCGGTACAGTAGTGTGCGCTGATTCGCTTAGACATGGATCACGTAACTACTGGCGGCGTCTGATATGCATGAATTACACAGAGGGCATCGGCAACCAAGGATAACCCATCGTGAATGAGATCATACCATCCCGGTCAGTAGATAGTATGTATGAAGGTATTGTCTCACATCGTAAAGTGTTTCCGAGTCAAAATAAGAAACCGAGTCTGTTTATACTAGGCCACAGTCACAAAATTCTACACGAGGTACGCTGTAACAAGGGACCAACTACGAACGACATGGGCGCTCAGCTGACAATTAGCATCCCGGTTTAATGCAGTCCTTTAACCTGCATGACACATGATAGGTAGGGCACATGTTGGGTCCGTTGCCTGGTCAAGTACCGTAATACCTCCCAAGGACGCCAAAACATACTGTACTGTGTACTCCGTACGCCGTACGCCGTCGCATTTCGATACAGCCAACCAGAGGCAGCCCATAGAGAAGCGCACAGACTGGACTGCATATGTGGGCACTCGGCCGGACAAAGAGGCAGACCTCGCTCGTAGTAATTCGAGTCGCATAGCGCCTTCTGAATGACCATGAAATCAAGCAGAAGGCATCTCCACGACTCGTGAGCCGTGACAAGTCAAGGGTCCACTGGGAACCAAGAGTTCAAATCCTCCGTACTCCGTAGAAGCTAAGAAAAGCAGTTCACGCCATGGCCCCTCCCCTAACAACTGCTGTTAGGTGTACTCCGTAAGTTGCAACTACTCCGTCGCCCACCAAAAACGCGATGCACTTCGCCAGCCTCCGAGGCCGAGAATGCGACCAACTAACGTTGCTCAAGTAACTAACAACGCCCAGGGATCGCCCGCCTACGGCGACAGGAACAATCTCGCCTGGCGATCGCCCAGCCCTGCAAATGTAGCCGCTTCTCGGCTCGAAACAAATTGCGAATGAAACGGACTGACGTTTGTGACACTTCTGTCGAATTACTGGCGTCTAAGCCTCGTTCTCCACAGTGCTAGGCTCCATAAAGTAGGTCATAAAGTAGGTGCTGCGTACGGGAGTACACAGTACACAGCAACTAGTGTAACTACGGCGTACGGCGTAAGTTACGTGAAGACAGGTCCCTTGCGGTGCAGATGAGGACACTCCTAGTTAATTGTTATCTGATAGGAGCAGAAGTTGGACCCTCTCTGGTAGCTGGAGTCGTACCTGTGTACGCGTTTCGATCCCCATTCGATCAACCATCACCGTAGTGCCAGTCAGAGTGCTCTGTTTCTGTGGCTGTGATAAACATCCACAAAATCTACTGGACGGCCAAGTTATTTCCGACTTGAACATCTCACCGGTGCTCGCGCGATCGCCCTAGGGCTACCAGGCACGTCTCCTTCGTGAGCATGTCTCTATTGTAAATGTGCCGCGAGCCGAGATACAGATAGGTACCGATAGCCTTCCAAGTGGTACATCATGTAGTGATTCATGAGATGAAACACACTTCTCTTGAGCGCCAGCATCATCACAGGACCTATGACCGAGTGAACATGTCAGTATCTAAGGTACGTACATAATGTAAGTATAGAAGGGGAGAGTGAGGAGACGGATATGTTAATCAGAAGACTCGACCTCTTAATGCTTCAAAACACAATGTTGATGAATCTCATTTCCATCGGCATAACCCAATCACAAAAATACTTCATATCCGGACATAACGTACGGAGTAATGTCCTGGACGGTGACTGCTGCGCCGAGGGAATTTCAGGAAATAAAAGTAACCGTTAAGCCGAGATAGATCTCAGGTAATCTGCAGAATAGTGGGCACTAATTTATGGAGTTCGTTGCTTATCGCGTTTTCCCCAATCGGTGCCATTGGAAATTTCAACGCGAATTGCCTATCGATAGCACATATCCGTATCAGATCACCAATCCACGCTGTGCACTCGACATTCCGCCAGCGCACGCAAAGTCTACGAAAGGCTCTTAAGATCTCGCATTCGAGATCGAACGGCGACAATGTCTAGCGACGCCTCTCAAATAGCCGCCCAGGCGCTAGCACAGCGGCAACAAGCCCTTGGCTTGCGTAAAAATGGTGAGAACGCGCGGCACCCTACTTGCAAGACGTCGTGCGCTCGCTTACTATATGGATCCAAGGTAAGCAGTGGCATGCACCGCGCAAAGCGTTCCGACCGACGGCTGGCATGACTTCGTACGAGAAGCGAACGCAGTCCCGCGTGGCTACGACGGCAGTCAAGGTTCGGGAGAAGGAGATGAAGGAGGAGAAGGAAGAAGAGCGCAAGGTTTGTCTACCGAAACTTCACTACAGGCTCGATTTCGCGAATGGACCGTCGCTAACAGGTTACCACAGAGACGAGTACAGGCTATCAAGGACAAGAAGGCCGCCAAGGAGGAGCGTGAGAGATACCAGAAACTAGCCGAGAAGATGCACAAGAAGCGCGTCGAGAGGCTGAGACGGAAAGAAAAGAGGAACAAGATGCTCAACTCCTGAAGCACGCAAACGTGCGTGTCCATGGCGCCGGGGACAGATTCTACCATGACACGACGAGTACGACGGCGAGTTGATAAGCCCGCGAACTACAGCTTGCGCTTTGTGGAAAGACACACAGGATGGCATATGGGGATCATCTCAAGACGACGTTCTGTTGACGGCATTGGCTCGATGGATGACGAGGTCGTTCTACGCTGAGAAGCTCGTCTACGCAATGTCGAGAGGCGTAGTCGCACGGGACTCGATGCATTGTGAAGCAATCCGATGCGAGATATAGCTAAGTTAACCGTCTGTGTGGAGGACTAAAATTCAGGGGCCGGTGAGGTTACATAACAATTGTTGGAAGAGACCGCTTTGCCCCTTTCATGTCGTCTCACTTCCTGGGTATTCAAAGACCGTAGTTGTCATGTATCGCTCAGTGGAACGATGATGCGAAATAAGCAGCATCTATCGCAGGAGTCACCAATTTCACCAATGTAAACATTTCAGTCTGCCCGGAATTCCAAGGGCCAAGTCACGACTTTCGGTTGATGTAACGAGAACATTACATGCCAAGCATAACTATTCTGTAACTTGAGTGCATGCGGAAAGCCCCTGCGGGTGGAACCTCCCGTAAGTCCCCCCATAGTTAACTTCTCCGTACTTATTACGGATTACCCTACTCACAGGTAACTTACAACGTTACCAACCGAATGATGGCTTCCAATCACCGCCCTAGACTGCTGTCATAACCCCTAACGTCTTCTTTATCTGGACTGGTGACCTGCTTTGTGACGACGGAGGATCTCGTGACCCGCGCTCATCTTTCAGCACTGTCTCACATATTGCATGAAACGGCCAGTGTCATTCCCGTCGGTGCTAAAGTAGGCCGCTTCAGTTAGTTGGCCAGGAGTGGCCGGTACGCATTATGTCCGGCCATCAAAATGGCGTCGACCTGTCCAAGCAGACATCTCCACAGCGCCCTCGACATCAGATGAGCCGCTCAATTACCGAATCCAGACCACTCAAGCTGCACCGCAGTCACCATCGCCATCTGAGCCACCTGCACCACTCACGCCGGCACGACCTCGAGCTACAAATGCCACCGCGAGCGTCCCTCGATCTACCACGCTCTGAAGGTGTTACTCCGTATATGCTCAGCAGCGCCGAACAGAGCCGTAGGGCTAGCATGCTTCCGCCCGGGGCCGATGATATTGCAACCCTCGCAGCGGCTGCGGCTGCTATCCGGGAAAAGCAGCAGCGGCTCGAAAGGGAGCGGGCTGCTTCAAGAGCCGCGTGAGTCCCTACACATGTGTTACCCCGTCTCCGTCCATCGCTGATAGATACCCTGAGATCAGAGGCCTCAAAAAGTCCATGATGGATCTCAACGAATTCTCCTCTAGTACGACGCAACGCCTCGACGATATGTACTACGCCATGCTCGAGAAACTCAGCACGCTGCAGAATACGTTGGGGGCCATAATGGAGCTAGCCGGCATGTCGCGGGAGACGAACGAGGCCTTTGGGACCGACTCGCAAGCCCTCGTGCGCGAAGTTGAGTCGCAGCTTGACGCTCTAGGCCAGTTCGACGAACAGCAGAAGCGGATTCAGGATCTACAAGGCCGCATCGTCTCCGGCCGTCAAAAAGTTCAGAAGCTCAGCGAGCGAGTAGGTCTTGTTCACGAACGTGTCGAGACATGGGAACGGGCCGACAGAGAGTGGCAGGAGAGAACGCGGAAGCGCTTGAAAGTGGTATGGATCATCACGTCGGTCCTACTGCTTGTTATTGTTGCCATCTTTGTGGGATCTCAATATGGCTCTTCGGTGGATGTCCCAAATACGGTGCTGAACAACATCAACGACAATAGCGACAGCAACAAACAGCATGACGTTTATTCGATTCGCGATACAAGCTCGGGCGGTAGCAGGACTTCCCATCATCTTGACGAGGACGTGCGGGCAGCTTTGAACCGTACAAGGGGCACGGCTGACGGAGAGGTCCTCCGGGTTTTTGACGAATTGTAACGCTTTGTATTTATTCGGTGATCTGTATTTCCGTAGCGCGAAAGATACCCTTGGTGTGTAGGTGTGTCTCGAGGAGTTCCCTCGTGGAATCAAGACAGGAGGAGGTGTGTAGACAAACACGCTGAGCGGTTTTTCTCTTGGAATTCGGCAAGCAAGGTTGCATTTGAGACTTGAAACTCTTGGAGATGGCAAACAGGCCGCAGATACGTCCATAATCCCTGGATATTATACCAAACGGACGGCGCTATGTCACGAACCAAAACATGCCAAACAAGAATGATTCATTCTGTTTCTTGGATTGGTTATAAACAGCACGACAAGAGTTTCAGCACTGGTGAAATTCCGATGGGCTCGTGGGCTTGTGGATTCGGCTTCGTTTCCTCGCAAGCGACTGTTGTGCTGTTTCATCTTTGAAGGCAAAACACGACCACTTTGTTTCCCGCAGCTTGATCTATAGCTTGGTCTGTCACCACGACGGGCTTGCCGCCAGCTGGAGGCAAATTTAAGGTATTGGTTTCCGGCATCCGGACAGTTGTTTGCCGAGACCGTTTCTGCTTTCGGAGTATTCCATACAAAGTACCAAGTTACGAGCCGCTCTTCCGACTTCAAATACGAAGCGAAGCAGTTGTCAAAGTTCATGGCTCGGAAGTCTGTGCCGAGTCTGCCCTAGAAATACACAGTAGACAGTAACTAACTAACTAGTTAGTCACGTCTGTGAGCGAAGGCGGATGGATGTATGCATGATGCCTATGCTGCCCATGCCCCCCCGGCACTGCGGCACCGTCAGCTGTCATGATCTCGGCAGGTTTCTATAATAGTCGTCACAATCTGGGGGCGCATTGCGTGCGAATGGGGAGCAGCTCTATCCACAACCAGGGTAACTAACCGCTGTACTTCGGTTTCGGCAAAGCACCGTCGAACTTGTACGAAGGAACCGTGAGGTATAATATGATTAATACCCGGTATCCGTACCGGTTGCGGGATGAGTCGACTGACTACAGGGGACTACGCATTGTTCTGCCCGTCTTTCTTCTGGGTTCTCTTTCCACGCATGTGCTTGCTGAAGAGACAGTCAAAAACCAAGTTGCTCGCGTCGGTACTTCGTGTTGATCTAACTTGAATACGCAACCTTGACGCCGATCTGCAAGCATTCAATCTGATCAGCAGCAACCCGGGGCTGTCAGGTACTTGTGGTACCCCGCTATCTAGCGACTGGAGTAGGTACCCTAACTACTTCGTACTACACTAGCTCGACAGAACACTGGAGTTTGCGCCTGAGTGAGACGTCACCCGCTCACGGCGTCTAAGCCACTAGCTAACTAACTACCCCCACCAGACTCCAAGCTGCCTCGAGCCCACTCAGACATACACTTTCTACTCTTCAGCCGTCACCATTAAGGGGTCTGTCCGCGGCTGTATTCCTCAGCGTCTCACAGTGCACGGAGAGAAACATCGACCGGACCATGGCATCAACAGACAATATTGCAGCGGCTGCGGCGGCGCGTCAACCAGAGAACGGAGCAGTGACACAGCAAGCCGCGCATGTGGCGAGCAGCAGCAGCATCAGCAGTCGGCCGACACCACCACCTGGGCAGACGCTCACGGGGAAACAAGAGCATTGTGCGTACTCACTTCGCGGCAGCCGGGGACATGGTGCCCTGAAGGGACGGGAAAACTAACCGTACTCATTCTTACCAAACGCAGACCTCAAGCGAGAACTGGTTTCCGAGCAAGTCCATTGGGAAATCAACGAACTCAACTCCCCAACCGCCCTACAACGATTCGGCGCGCCGTTCAAGTCTGAATTCGGGGAAGTATCGCCACTCAACTCTGAGCTACCCATTCTACGCTACATCTTCGTTCACCATGTTCGCGAGTTTCCCTTTCTGGACAAGGCGCGGGAGAAGGACTTCTGGCAGGATAGGCTGCAAGTGGTATGTGTCGTGGCGCCCCCAACTCGCTGGCCAGCTTCCCGCAGCTGACAAGACGCCAACCATCTAGTTCCTCGAGTCCTTCGCGAGCAAGAGCATATCGGGATCCGATGATCGCCTCGAAGAGACGAAGCGGCGCAAACTGGCCACAAAATGCAGAAAACTAGTAGAGCTCATGATGGTTTCTGGCGTCAGAACATCATCGGGATTCGAAGAGCGAATAAGATTCGCCGAAATGGAGATTGTCGACCGCGATGCTATTGACACTGGTGTTTTGAACACGCTGCCCGAAGGCAACTATGTGAATGGCTGGGATGTCAACGTTGCTGGCGTACGCATCACATCCGTCAAGAGGAAGATTAGGTCTCACAAGCATGCTGTATGTCGCCTCGGCAATCGGAAAAACACCCGAGCTGACCATACCTACACAGGAATTCATCTTGCGCGTCAAACGAAAGGGGGAACTGGAGCATTTCGTTGGGAGACGCTACGGAGACTTCACTCGGTTGCACAAGCAGCTGAGGACTGAATTGCCTGGAAAAGTCCTCCCTCCTGTGCCCAAGAAGAACAAATCAGACACGGCAGCGTCGAGCCTCATAGGCCGTATAACAGACGGCAACGACTCGGATGCGTCCTCTCGCTCGTCGGTCTCTACAATGCCTGCAGTCGAAGCAGGTGGCTTAAGGGAATCAATGAAGAACCTCAGAGTTCGTGGCCATCACCGGAACCTGTCCAAGTCTTCCCATGGCTCCCCGCGGGCGTCTCCGCGTCCTAGTATGGAAGGAAGCTTGAGTCCGCTGAGCCCAAAGTTTGATGTTGGTGTTCCTGCCTTGCCCAACTATCGGTCCTCTGCTAAATAGATGTATAGACGACCATGTTGTGGCGCGAAAGCCAGAGAATCTCGCTGAGAGCGTTTCTCAGGCAATTGCTGCACAATCCACAGATTGCACAGACCATGGCCATGCAGGAGTTCTTAACTAAAGACTCCATGACGCCAACCGACGAGGACGTCGACGACATCATGAGGCGCAAAGCGGTCGACGAAAGACGCATCGAAGAACAGAAGAAGTTCTACGAGATTGCCAGGAATCGCGCCGCTGAGCTGGATGTCTACATGGAGCAATTCCGGCAGGACATTGTTGAGCGCAACGGTCTCACCATGCTCTTCCAGGAAATAAAAGACAAGCCCACCATACAGGAACTAAGCATGAAGTATCAGAAATTTGCCGAATGGCTGCGCATTGAAGTCGCCGCCACGATTTACCACTTGTTCCTGGCGGAGGACAACTCGCCTGAACTCTTTGCTCAGATGAAGAGGATTCATTCCCTCATTCCCTACACACTGCTGAAAAATGCCATTCGAATTGCGAACCCAGCCGCCGTCATGTCCAGCGTGCTCGACCTTTTCTTGGCCCAGCCGTTCGGTAGCCGGTCGCTCATGCAGCGCATCTTCTCGGCTGCTCTCAACGACGGCATCCGCAGCTTTCAGAAAAACATCGATTCTGTTTCCGCCAAGATCGGTGATGATGTCTTTGTGCGTAAGCTCCAAAGCTTTACCGACTTGGAGGAACCAGTCAAAGAAACGATCCGAGAGGAGGCCAGAGCAGACGATGTGGATTTAATCGTCGCCGTCTTGCGGTCTGAGCTGATTGAACCCCCTCTTAGCCCCGAGCAGATAGGGAGGCTCTTTAACGCATACGTTGCATTCAACAATGCAGTCGAGAACGTGGACGACGAGCTGAAGCAAGGCGCCCAGCTCTTCTCGTACCTCAAGCAGCTGATGAAACTGCAAACTCGGCAGCGCGACAAGGCCATGATGCTTCACATGATTGAGGAGCCTGTCACGTTGCAATTGCTGCGTGATTTGTTTACCATCTTCTACGAGCCTCTTGTCCGCGTTTACAAGTCAGCGAATGTCTACAACAGTATCACGGACTTTTCTGTCTTCATGGACGACATGATTCAAGTAAGCTGTCAGTGTGCTCCGGTTCTGACGCAGAGTGCTAACGAAGGTTTAGGTTGTCGAGAAATGCCGGGAAGAGGACGCATCTGCGGATCCTAACCAGACTGTACAAGCATTTATCGACTTGTGTCAACGCCATGAACACAACTTCTACAAGTTTGTCCACGAGGTGCACACGCATGACAATGGTCTCTTCACCCAGCTGATGGGCTGGATTGAAGGCATATTGGAATTTTTGCGAAAAGGGCCGAGTGGTGGCTCACTTGATATCAATGCCCTCTTCGAAGGTGCTGTTGCGGCTGGCAAGCTGGACAAGGAAAAGGCCATATCGGAGATCAACGCGCTAATCTCGTGGCAAGAAGCCCGCAAGAAGTGGCACCACGACAAGACGCGGCAGAAGATGGCGGCCGAGGGGCATGTCGGAGTCGACTCTGCCATACCGGGCGTTGCAGCCATCCAAGCCAGTGACTTTGGACTCAATGACATGGACCTGGCCGACATGGCGTACGATGACGAGTCGGACGAGGAGGCCGAGGACGAGATGGAGGACGAGATGGATCCGATCGACGCCGAGAGACACAGGAGGGCAAAGAAGCAGGATCGACTGAGGCGAAGTGCGGGTGAGCCGGTGAAACCTTCGGTCAGTGAAGTACACCACCTCAAGGACAACTTCCTGGAGATGTTGAGGCAGGTGTTGGCGGAGTAGCTGGTGTTGTGCACACTCCACTGGGAAGGCATAGGGGAACGAACAAATGTAGTTTGGATTAGAGCACTTGGAGCCCGTGGGGCTTTGCAAGCTGGCTGTGCGCGTCAGCATTGAACGGCATGCATATTAATAAAGTTGTCAGGTATTCAGGGACAGGAATGACTAGCAGTGCTCAAGCATGAGCTAGTTATGTATTTGCTTGTCGTTGCAATCATGTCGGACTTGCCCTCTGGCGACTCAACGAGTACAGCTCAACCGCAGTCAAGTACGGGTCCGTACCATGCGATGACTTGTTTGATACTTGCACAGTAGGCTGGGATGGCTCGAGTTGCAGCTTGGTTGCCCTGTCGTCCAGTCATGAACGAATGTCATGTGTGTAAAGGATCAAACCTACACTGCGGAGTAAAAATAATCTTGAAGATAATGCGTCCAAGCTATGAAAAGTATGCCTGTAGGTGCTTTCATGGCGATAGTGTGTAGGTCAAGGGTATAACTAGTTGGCAGGAACGCGGTAGAGTCTTTAGCACAGTCAGCTTCCTAAGGCCGACTCTGACTGGGTTCACAACCACCGATGATGAATTCATCTTGTCGGAACACGACGACGAGCGGGGGTGTCCATGATGACTCGTGCCGATCTGATCTGCCCCTCCGTGTGTACTCGGCGTCTATGTTGATGTTGACAGACTAGTCAGAGGCATCCAAGACAGCTAATATCAATTCATGGCGAGAGCAATCGGCTCGGAACCAACAAGTCGCGGCGGCGTCAAGGCGTGTTAGCAGTACTCCGTAGTTAACGTTAGGTAGCTTCGTGGTGGGGAAAGAAAAAGCCCCATTCTGACAAGTCGAAAGATGGCAGGGGAGAGAGACGAGGCGCACCGAGGTCTCACACCGGGACTCGGAGGCTGCTCGCTATCCGTATAGCCTTGGTATAGGCATCGGGGCCTTCCCAGGACGATCAGCGACAGCGACAGCGACTACTCTGAAGACGAGTAATGCCCAAGACAGGTGAGAGACATGTAATGCGAAGGAAGGGGCCGGGGATGCGCTGGTAAGGATAGGCCGACTGGGTTAGTTGGTTTACTAGTTTGCGCAAACATTTGGCGCGTCAAACATGGCCCCTGGGCCCTGAGCCAACCGACAATCGACAATGCGGGCAAAGTGATAGAGTGGCTGACATGAGTTATGCGCACAGGCAGCCAAGAGTGGCGGGGAAGGGTTGCTTCGTTTTATCCAAGGTTGCTCCGTAGTGCATGCATCAGACAGGGAGGGCATCTACGGATACTACGAAGCACATAGTTAATTAGTTAACTAGTTAGTTAACTTAGGTTAACTAAGTCGGTAGAGTACCCAGTACGGATACCGTTAATAAACGTTGGCTACCCTATTCACTGTTACTGTTACATCATGACGCACGCGGTCGATCTTCCTTGCCCGTAGCGACGCACCGAAAAGCAACTCGGTTGTTTACTCGACTGGCTGCATTCTGGAGAGAGACAGCATATCGATAGCGTTGGCTGGAAGCTCTGTCAAGAATGACGGGAATGAGGCTGAAAGGGAAATAACGAGATGATGCCGGGCTGTGGAGACGACGTGTTTTATGTACTACCGGCTACTGGTAGTGTGTGTATGCGAGAGAAAAGTGGAGGGGCGCCGCAAGGAATGTTCGCGGTTTGCCGTGGTGATGCATCGCGACGGTATTGACTTGACTGCCCCTTTGGGACAGAGGCGGCCAATGGGAGAGCGGTCTGTGGAAAACTGGAGACTTGCCTCGACACGGAGAGTGCGACAGGGGTGCCGGAGCGGGGACCCGGTGCATGCTTTTGAAAGGCAATTCCACACTTACACGCGATTTGATTGACATTGGAGGCACTCGACGCACGACACGCTCTCCAAGACGCAATCCGGAGAACAAAGTCGAGAGAGACCGGCTGTCCTTCTATATCACCCAACGGTCCCACCTCTTTTCTCCTCGATCCGCACACCCATCGTGACCACCTGTCGCCTCGCTGCCCTGACGAGACTGCCGAATTGCTGCCACTCACTCACTGGTCGCTTGTTTCACATCCAGACACCTGTTGTTGTTGTGTCGACTGCATGATGCGCGCATAGCCTCGTCGTCTCCCTCCCCTCCTCCTCACCTCCTCACCTCTTCAACCTCACCTATCGCTCTCATCGCCAACCCTCGTCATGTCCTCCCTCCACGCCCCCTCGCTGGCATCGTCTCCCGCCACGAGCGTCCACGCCTACGACGACCGCGATGCACCGCCTGCAAGTCAGGACCTGGACCTGGACGCGGACGCGACCGATGCCGATGCCGACGCCAGCTTCCAGACCACCGATGTAGACCCGGACTCGTCTGGCCAATCGTTCGTCGAGACCTCGTTCCAGATAGAGCCCGGATATCCAGTACCGCGACCCGACCACGAGAGACACCCGAAAGGGAAGCGGAAGAGGACCACGTATGTCCACCCATCTAGCCTTGCACCGTGGCTGGGTACATGTATACTAACCATAGACATGCAAAGCATCCTGGACAAGTCGACGCTGGAAGCGGCATACAACACGAATCCGAAGCCTGACAAAGCGGCGCGTCTCGAGATAGTGGAACGCGTCACCCTCAACGAGAAGGAAGTTCAGGTATGCTTGGAAAATTCGCCGGCACGAGGCGGCACCGGTCCTGACACGTTATATCCGTCATGCAGATATGGTTTCAAAACCGCCGTCAAAACGACCGACGAAAGTCGCGTCCATTATCGCCGCAGGAGATTGCCGCCCTACGATACGCAGGAGCCGTACCAGCTCTGTCATCTGATCCGGCTGCCTTTGGCAGGCCACCCGCAGCACCAGAATCAAGCGAGAGGATGGCGGCGCCGCGTCTCACAGACCGGGAAACCCGGGTATCGACCCCCGGGAGTGCAGGTTCTATGCTCTCTTTCCGGCTATCCCCACCACCGGGACCCGTGCCAGTGGCTGTGATGAGGCCAGAGAGAAGACCGTCGGGGTCTGGAATGTCACCGCCGCCCTCTTCGTCACTGCCCCATGGCGAGGTCAACGAGAGCACGCAGCCAATGTCACAGTCGCTGCCCAACTCAATAGGCTATCTGTCCAACCGTTGGAACGCCCACAACCCTTTCTCGTCTCCCTCGACACTAGGCCGACTCGGCGATGACACGCTTCGGTATGTCTCGGTTCAACGCGTTCCCGTACCCAGCAGCTTTACTAACTGTCGTAATAGACTAGAAGCTTTCTACTCGCCCGCTCACCCCACTTCGGACAGCTCGCCCGTCGCTGTCCTACCCCCTTCCGTCCGCATCGCCATCCAATTTCCGGCTCTCGTTGTCTCTAGAGGGCAAGGCGGAACTAGTGTCGTCTCAACCTTCACCGCCGCGAGCAGCGCAGCCGCCGCTACTGCCTTTGGATGCGACCGCCACTCTACCTCCAGTCCGTGCCCCTCGGGTTTTGCAACGCAGCAGGAGTGCCTTGTCGGGCATCACCTTGCCGCCCATCTCGACCCTCACGGCAAGCTTGCCTGCCCAACTCACCCGTGGCCGCTCGCACGACGTTCACGCTTGGGAATCCTGCTGCGAGGCCGAGACTCGCGATGAGCTCACTACCCAAGCCGAGAATGAGTCGTCCGGATCAGCCGTGGCCGCCATCTCCCTCCTCCGCTCCTGTAGTCAGACCTCTAGCGGTCTCAGCAGTCTCTTGCTCACCTCTACCCCTTCCGTCCTGACTGCACCACACCATGGTATATTGCAGCCCAATCTCAGCAAACGCAATGCCCCTCCGATGTCTAGCAGACGCGGCTCTCTAGGTGCCTATAAGAAGCCCAAGCTTGCCAGAGCTAGCAGCAGCGTGACGCGTATGCAGAGCGTCCCGATAGCATCATCGCATCGCGGCATCATCATCACGGACTCGCTCAACGAGAGCGAGCGATCGGCCATGGCGCAAGGGCTGGAGTTTGCTGACAAGGCGATTGCTGCATCAGGCAAGCCCGGCATGAGTTTACTCAAATCGCCAACTGGCGGAGACTCGGACAAAGAGAATTGGAGTCCTGGCGAGAGTGGCAATCTCAGCGCTGACCGCCGTCGGCGTCCACTACCCTCTACAGCACGAGTGATGAAATCCCCACAGTCGTCTCGCTTAGCAGGCGGGAGCCCGCGACGTACAGCTGGAGCACGCGTGCTTGGCGAGCACGCTGCCAATGCGAGGCGCACGCTTTTGGGAACCCGGTCTAACACTGCGCCTGTGCCACGTCTAAGAGGAGGGAAAGTTGCTTACAACAGTGCCATGCTGATTTTCGAAGACGACGAGAGCGAGAACAGCGAGAATCATGGCAGGAGAAGAGCGTCACCTTCCAAGACGCGCAGTGACAATGGTGAGGGTAGTGTCGAGCGGTTCATGCGTGGTGAAGTCAGTCCCAGCAAGAAGCCCGACATGGATTGTGTGGCAGGTCTACTGTCGCTCAGTCAGGGGAACTGGCGGTGATACAAGTACTTGCCGCACGACAAGAAAGTTCGCCCTTGGGCAGAAGGCGCTGGCGTAAGGGGAAAAAATAAACCGGAGAATCGAGTGCGGCAGCATTGACTTTGAGCGATAACTCGCTTGTCGAAGGATCTAATATCCGTCCCACTTGGGCAATATCCCAAGTGTGAGGAGGCACCAGCTCTGTTTGTGAAAACTTTGAGGCACGATGAAAGGTTACGAATCTTGTGGAATGCCGCAGGGTCACATGTTAAGAGCAATATCTGGGTGTTTTGTATTTGGCACCATGTACGAGCAGGAAGATGTTGGAGTCGTTGAAGGTGATGCACTAGTCAGCACTGCTTGTAGGGGGGCGTTGCGAGGGCAGCTGATTCTGGTCCACGTTCGAGACGGCCTTTGCCACCTGCCAGAACGCGGAAGTGAAACTTATGAAGTCATGTTCACGACACCATCTACCCAGCAACCTATGTGTAACTATTCGCTCGCCAGTGTGATGAGTCTGACCGAGGCCACTCTACGGATACGGATCATGGAGTTTTTGATCTTGTTGCGTGACGTGAACGGATGGGTACTTCATCCACGGAGTATCTGTACTTGACTCGTATGCAAGTTAGTCGGGACCTTGATTGTCAGTATCCACCAGCTGCTACCTCAACGACACGGTACTTACTCTGTACTACAAAGCCGAGGGAGGGGGCGGTGCGATCATGACTCCATGTCTAACACATCATGTTCTCACATCAAACATGTTTCAAGCTGTCAATGCCATCACACCGAAGAGCCCCAAGGAAAACAAACGACCGCTAATTTGGCTGATATTCTCGGTAATTCGTCATTGTTCGATATACGAATCGATGGTTGTGGTTGTTACTCGGAGCATTGCTAGCATGCCCAAATATATTCTCTCGCCGTAGTTCTATCTAGTTTATGTAAGTGCAGAACGTGTTCATCCATCCCTGGCGATGGACAGCTGCGAATTATCGTAAGGCTAGTCTATCGCCGCGGGCAAACTATAGGACAAGTTCACCATATCCTTAGCTGTCTCCTGGCCCAGCAAGTCTCAAGACGTTCGAAAGTCGACGTGAATGGCCAGATAGATCTATGGGCAATTAAAACAAAAGGCAGGCCAATCTGCGTTAAAGAGGGATCCCTTTAAAAGCCTAAGAGGCTCATTTGGCGGCGCAGAGGGCTAGCACTGATGCTGCCCTCCTCGCTGGCGTAGCAAGCCGAGTCAGTATCAATGTCCCACTCCGGCTCTTCGTCTTCCTTCGCGGTCGAGTCGCCACCCTCGCTACTCTTCTTGCTCTCGAAGCCCTTTTGCGTAGCGGCACGCGTGTTCCACTGCAGTGTACGCGATACACTGTCGAACCACTCCGTGCCGGTGCGCATGACGGTAGGCAAGGGGTATTGGGATGCGCTGATGGTCACATAGTCGCCGGGCCTGAGCTCGACACGACCCTTGCCGTCAAAGGCGCAAAACGCGGTGGCACGCGAGTTGCGCGGGACCGAGACACGCAGCAGCATGGTGTCGCTGAGTACCATGGGGCGAAATGAGAGTGTGTGAGGGCAGATGGGAGTAAGTAGGATGGCAGGGATGTCGGGATGGACGAGCGACCCTCCAGCCGATAGGGAGTAAGCTGTGGAGCCGGTGGGAGTGGAGAAGATGCAACCGTCGGCCTGCACAACTGTCAAGAGTTCGTTGTCTCCGAACAATTCTAAGTTGGAGACGTAAGGCGATGGGCCGCGGTCAATGACCAACTCGTTGAGCACTTCGAACTGCTCTCCCTCCTCGGCCTCGGTGTCCTTGGCGCTGTTGCGGTAGACGGTGCAGGTAAATCGCATGCGCAGATTCACACGCATACCTTCGTCACCCATGATCCGATTGAGATGCTGCTTGTACTTGTCGAATTCAAAGGTTGTGAGGAAGCCCAGACTGCCCAGGCTGAAAGATAGCACAGGCGGCACGACGCGCTGGAAGAGCCACGACGTGAACAGAACAGTGCCATCGCCGCCCAAGGTCAGCACGAGGTCAAACTTTTCGGGCTGACTCCAGCAGAGGTCTGGGGACCAATACCGCAGCATTGACTGGAAACGAGGATCGTCGTCGACGATGCTCGAAGCACCGAAACGTTTCGAATTTCGGAGTTTGGCGTCTACGTAGACGTTCACTCCAACATCGGATCCGTAGCGCGAGGTGCGCAGCAGCCACATGGCGAGTTCCCTGGTGAGATAGACCAACTCGTTGTCACGGGCCTTGGTGACGATCATGACGTTGCGCACAGCACGCCGGATGGGTCTGCGTTGGAGCTGCTTGGAGACTTCACGGACCCCAGTGGCCGTCTGCACCAGGCGAGAATGCGACATGAAATCATCGTTCTTGATCTCCTCGAGCACCTTGTCGATGTCCAAGACGTCATCGAAGCGCTGGTGATAGAAGCACGGCGACTGCAGGGCAGGGAACGCCGTGGTGGGTGTGTTGCTCTTGGCCAGCTCGTTGAGAGCCTCGGTGAGCCTCTGGGAAGACGACGAGGATACGGGGCGACCGTCGGCGCCTGTCTGTGCGGTCAACATGCCGTTCAGAGAGAGGGCTTCGGGCTTATTGCTGCGGGCAACCGAGGCCAGGGCTTTCATGATGGTCTGGCGCGGGATCGAGTCGATTGACCGCGTGTTCCTGCGGTGGCTGTTCTGCAGATGGGCGGGAAAGTGATTGCTCTTGGCCGAGTGCGGGCCCGGGACGGCTACAGCGGAGGAATCCGAGGCAAAGACATTTTGCAGCTGCGGGACGTCACGAGCCGTAGAAAATGCTTCGGAGGAGAAAGAAGGAATATCGGAAATGGATGATGACTGATGGGTGGAACCCTTGGGTGTGGACGTTGAGACCCCGTCGGAGAGTTTGTTGCTGAGAACCGGGTGGAGAGCAGTTGGAGAAGTCGCCAGTTCCGCCATTTTGTCCGAATGTGGATGGTGAGATTGCGCGGTAGAACTCTGGGAGGCGCCAGGCTGGGGATCCACTGCAGGGATCTACGTCGCCGACTGACCAACCAAACAAAGGTGGACCGTGAAGTAAGACTGTGTGCTACCGGATCTAGCGGCTGACGGATACTAGATCGAGCTCCGAAGATTTGCTTCTTTCCACGAACGAACCTGCTGCTTCGGTCAGTCCTAGATCTCGGCTGGCCAGGTTTTGCACGCAGCACTCGAGTGCTGCTTACTTACCGGACTGGTAAGCGGTGTAAGCTGTACGGATGGATCGTATGTAGCGAGTACCACGGAAGGTGGTTGTTGTTGTTCTTTTACTCGCAAGGCCGATTGCGTTTGCCCGGAAGGTATCTCGAAGAAAGCAAGCGCGGGAGAAGGACGCTCGCTCGTTCTATGTGGGGAATATGTCTATGTCTAAATGCCGTCGTGCCGAAACTGAAAGGGGGGGCGAGGTCGTGGGGATATTGATGAGGGCCAACCGATGTGTGAGTGTGTGTGTGTACTGTCTATTAGAGGAAGAAAAACGAAGCTCACAGAGCGAACGAGGGGAAAGTGCCACGAGGGTCAGGCAAAGCAGCAAAGAAAGCCGGGAGTGTATGTGGCAACTTAGTGCTGGTGCTGGGGAGGACGCTGGGTGATGGCACGAACTTCCAGAGCTCTGCTTGCTAGATGCGCACGCGCGAAAAGGGGGCTTTCTAGGTCTACAAGTCGAAGACTGGGGAACCAGGGAAGAAAAAGAAGAGCTCCGATGAGATGGGACGGCCTTCTGCAGCCTTTATCGTTTTCGCGCCATCTCGAGACAGGTACCGACTTGCAGGCATCCTGCCGTTACCCGCAGGCAGTTGTGGGGGTGTTCAGTCTCGAAATCGGGAAGATCCATAGTCAGGATCCGGCCCTAGCACTGCCTTACCGCTGCGATCTCTGCAAAGTTGGGACCGTTGGCCACTTGCATCGCCGAAGCGGTAACACTGATAGGTTTCCCCGTCTCATCGTGGCAGTTACCAGAGCAGCGAGTGGGTGCGGTTACATGCCCCCTATACTGGACCCCGCCAGGCTCCGCCGCTGTTCCCTGGGTCCGTACTGTCAGTTACGGTCTCATGTTGTACAGCCAGGGGTGTCGTAAGCGAAAGGGGGCCAGGGAGCGATAGTGCGGCATCGCGGGTTTCCAGAACGGGCCTCTGACTGGAGCCCGCCCTACTTTGCCGCAAACCCCCTTTCTGGTTTAATGCTCTCCAGCAAATGGGAGCCGCATCTCCGATCCATCACCCCCCCCACGGAACCTCACACACTTGATGCGCTCTGCATGGGAAAATAAGCTCTGTGCCTGCATCCCCTCCCCGGGGGCTTCCAGGTAATGAACAGCCATCCCTAGTGCGCACTGGCTGGCACTGGTCTCGCTTCAAGAAACTCCCCGATAACTAACATGCCTCGACATCCCTTCACAATGCCAAGAATAGCCACAATCACGGCGATCCGCGGTTTAGTCCTGCGTTCTAACTAGATCCTGCAGGACCCATCCAGCGGACTAACGGCCTTCATCAAACAAACGCTGCACAGTGTTGACAGTGTTGTGGGCTTTCAGATGAAACACGGCCATAATCCACAAATTACCTACCCAAACATGGGCTTGTGGCAGGCTCATCTCATCAGCTATCCTTCAAACCAAGCATTGGCACCCCGACGCCATGTGCTCGTTGTGGCGGACAATCCTATCTGCTTGCGGTTCCTTCCCTCCGAGTAAGCCTGCTCTTCCGATGCTTCAAGTTGCTAGTTACCCCGTAAGCTCGGTGCAGGACGAGGAGAAACTGTACGTAATTGACATCTCTGCACAGCTTCCTGTGACAGGCTGGCGGAGCCACATCTCGGCCAGTCGGAAGTTTGCCGCTCTTGGAAGCGTCCCACGTTCCCTCGATTCTGATCGTCAACCTGGTGGAGAGAGGGGCCGCGAGTCCCATGCAAACCTGATGCACGCGTCGTCCACATGTCCCATCAAATCACGTCCATACGGTAATCTCCCGGAAGCGTTGAAGACGAAGACGCAGCCACCGAATTATGTCACGTTTCCCTGCGAGTTACTTCCAGTACAGGTCCGAGGCGGCTTTTGCCTCTAGGATAGACCTCGTGAAGCCCTTCAGGCCGGAACCAGCGAAGGCATCGTCGGCCATGGCGATGTCTTCGCCCGTCTGGGTAGGACAGCATTGTTGATGGGCTGTGGCCAAAATATCGTCCCACTCCTTCATGGTGAACTCACCCTCGCTCTCGCTGAGAATGAGCTGATTGTGAGATGTGAAGGCGAAGACGTGGAGGGATTGCGACTTCTCGACCTCTCGTGCTGTAGGGTTCGTGACGACGGTTTGCGCTCCATCTTGGTTCAGGATGGCCAGGGCCGTGGCAGTCAAAGTGGCTGTCAGAGGAATGGCAGCAGATAAAAGCGACAAGATGGCGGTTTGTATCAATGCGGGCAACATGGGTAGGTTCTACATAACCGGTGACAACCGCGTTAGTGTGCAATCACAAGAGAGTTGACCTGTGCGATGTCGGACATACCGTGCTGGCCTGGGCAATCTTTGTGTTGACATATTCGTTCTCGGGCGCTACAGTAACTTGAAGCGTGACCTGAATGAGGGTCCGTGGGAAGTTGGAGATGAGTATGATCTGGCGAAGGGTGGATTGCAGTAGGGCCTCGAGGTGTCGTTCTCTGGTTCCTACCGGTGATCGAGCAAACATCAGTCATGTTGATTTGTATGCGAGATTGGAGTCGCTTACCACCCACGCCAGCAGCTGGTCGTATGATCACATCAACCACGGCTTCCTCGGCCAATTCGTCCCTCCTTTGTACCTCTATGGGCCCGTTGACGGCACCGATCACAGTATAGCCTGCGTGAGAGAAAGTTGCAGATCCGTCGGCGCTGTGCAGGTGCGACAGCAGAGCCTCGGGCTCGGAGCGTACCGCCATATTGCCAGCTGTGGGTCGTGGGCTCTGTGTTTCGTCTGTACTGTGTAGATATTCTTGCGGGGCTGTCTTGTTGTCGCGGAGTTAGCCTCTGGTGGCGAAGCTGCGGGAGGTTGTCACGCGAAGTGGTTGTCGTTTTTTCCTCCCTTTCTTTCCAGAATCAACGATCGGAAGTTTTCCGGGAGCAAGCTTCGCCAGGGATGACCTCAACGTTTCTGCTAGTGCTTGGGCGGCTAGCCCCGCACTCTAGCACGACGGTCGACCGAGCACTTTAGAGTTCAAAAGCAGCTACCAAGCGAAGTACAGTGCCGCGGCAGGGGATGTGCAGCTGGTGTAGGGCCAGGCAGGGCCGCGGGGTATTGAATGAATAGGAATGTTTGGCAGGAAGCGCTTGTTAGCTGCAAAGTACACAGATTCCTCACAATCAAACTCCAACAGCCAGCTACAAGCAACCGACCCCTCAAGACCACAGAGCTGATATCGAGCGCTGTGTCCATCTTCAAGATCTAGGGACCCTCTCAAGGCACCACATCTGCTGCTCCTCATCACCCGGCAGCAGCACGAGACATGGAGCAGCCGACGCACCCGCCTCCTTCCACCATCCCGGATCTCAAGAACCGGCTCCCCAAACTAGAACCCAGGCGCCGGCGTGCTCCACCGTCCAACCCGGTTCCTATCCCAGAGGCGCCGGCCTTGCCGCCGCCGCCCACGTTGACGGGGTCGTCATTCCAGATCCCGACTAGGAGAATCATATCTACCAAAGATCACGGCATCTTCCTGTCGTCCCCAACCTACAACCTCATTCTCGCCTTCGTCTTTGGCTTGTCAGATGCCGTCGCCGACTCGCCCATCTCATCGGTCAAGGATGCGCATATGAGCACCGCCCTCGAGTCCATCATTGATGTGCTTGACCAAGCGGAGGCCCTGGTCCTCGCAACGCCGCCAGATGAGTCCGGCGGTTCTCGCTTCGGCAACAAGCTATTCCGCAGTTTCCTCGACAAGATCAAGGCTGCCAGTGCCTCATGGCATCAAAAACTCGGCCTTACTTCACCGCTCGCCGTTGCCGAAGTTGAGACGTATCTCCTCCAGTCCTTCGGCAACCGTGCCAGGATCGACTACGGATCGGGCCACGAGCTGAACTTCGTCATGTGGCTGCTCTGCCTGTACCAGATGCAGATAGTGACGCCAGCGGATTTCAAGCCACTAGTGCTGAGAGTCTTTATGCGCTACCTAGCCTTGATGCGTACCGTTCAGTCAACATATTACTTGGAACCAGCTGGTTCGCACGGCGTATGGGGCCTCGACGACTACCAGTTCCTGCCGTTTCTGTTTGGCGCCAGTCAGCTCCTGCATCACCCTTTCATTACCCCCTCGCCATCCACCAACAGCTGACAATTGAAGAATTCGGGCATGATTACATGTACCTGGGTCAAGTCAATTTCGTCAACGCTACCAAGACAGTTCAGGGTCTGCGGTGGCATAGTCCCATGTTGGACGATATTTCTTCGGCAAAAAATTGGGCCAAGATCGAAGGTGGCATGCGGAAAATGTTTGCCGCAGAGGTCATGGGGAAACTCCCCGTTATGCAGCACTTCTTATTCGGCTCCTTGATACCTGCTTCCGAGGGCATGAGCACCGAAGCCGAGGCAGGCGTGGCCGCTGAAGAGGACGAGACTGAGAGGGGTGCTGTCTTGGTGGAACATGACGGTGTCAAACATCTGCATCAGTTGAACAGCTGGGGAGACTGCTGCGGTATCAAGGTACCTAGCAGTCTAGCTGCTGCTCAAGAGATGAGAAAACGAGGCGGAGGCGAGACTCTGCGCAGGATACCCTTTGACTGATTAAGCGAGCCTTCTGCTATGATTTCGCCAGACTCGGTTCTTTTATTCTCGACGGATCCGGACTCACATCCTATCCTCGTTGACACGTAGCGGCATTGGTCGAATGAGTTAGCCGACAAGTAGTACGTGTTTCGAGTCAAGACTCGTTTGGATCACGGCTTCAGTGAAGAACAGTCTAAAAGGCCAAAGTAGATGTTACACATTCGTTGAGATGCTCGCGGAGATGACCCAATGGACAGTCAGAATAATATTTGGCCTGCAAAAATGTCCGAGTCCATCTACCTGCTTCGTTGTGATCATGGTCATCGAGCAACATGTAAGCCGTGGGTTTAGGGCTTGGTTCGTGCCGTCTTGGAAAGTATCGGGCGAAAACGTGATCGACGTGGTTTGTCGTCTTGCATCCTGCCACTTGAAGTTGCTCTAGCTAAAACTCAAGGCAGCTAAAAGGTTCCACCACGTTGTCCTTTGTACGTAGTACGTAGTACAACAACGTCGATGGGGTTTCCCATGGCATCATGGACACGTGGGCATGCAGTGAGCAACTTGTCTAATAGATAACCAACAAGGTTAGGAACTTGCAGTAAGACTCAAGAGACGGCCATCGCCACACATGTTTCACGCTAGACAGTGACATCGAACTCTAAACTTCACTAACCACTTAGAAGTACGGAGTGTTCCCCGGCCCTAGTGATTACCCTTTCCGTAGATGGTTGAGGACTGCATGGCCAATCTAGGCGGAACATGCGGTAGCAATGGATTTTACCGGCCCATGAGGTCCCGAACTAATGCAACTAGTACTACTGTTAACTACCACGGTACTCCTCTGTACGGAGTATGACTAGTTACGACTAAGGTGCGTGTGTGACGTGTGTCATATCATGCATGTCCGGGGCCGAAACTCTTGGGCCTCTCTCTCTTCGTCTCCATTGCGACGACGACGACGACGACGACTACCGCGGGGAAACAGGACACATGATCCAAGGTCTCAACATCAACATACTCAAACGAGTTCACTACTGAGGCACAGGCATAACAGTTGGAGGAAGTAACTACTGATCTACTTGCTAGCGTCTCAAAGTCCAGCTCGGCGGGTGATACATCCTCATCGCACGCAGCCCAACAGAGCCCTCCGCCGGCCGTTGTGCCTTCATTTAAAAATCATTTCTTGCTTTAGCTCGAATAGGACGCTACGTGTTATCATATCATATATTCCACCCACCTGATCACGCTGACCTGACATACTGTAAGTACAAGTGTTGACTTGGGCTTGTGCATCCGCTGGGTTTTACACGCGCTTTCAGATTCTAGAAGTCCCGGGCCAGGCAGATCTCTTCGCGGTGCTCGCGCTGGTGGAAGTTCTGCCGATGCCCCCCCAGGCGTTTCGCGTTGACGTTGCCCCCTTGAGGGCTCTACAGCTTGACTGGCTCCGTCATGATGATAATGTTTGAGCTGGCGTCATAAGTACTTGGGATATGGATCAAGCAACCGTGGCTCGTGACTCGCATGAGCTCACAGCCATGAACCTGCCCAGTATCGGTACGGAATGGGTGAACACTTTGTTCTCCTGCCTCGCCAGTAAACAAGTACTTCCTGATAGGGCCACCCTCGCAATGGAGACGCCCCCTTCGTACCAAATCATCTGGCCTCCAGGCGTTCGATACTAGGAGCTCCCCCTTCTTCGTGCCCACTGCCCAGCATATCCGTCAAACTTGCCTGATGATGCTAGTTCCTTCGGATATCCGCAAGCGAACGCCCACTCATGCGCGTTATCCATGGTCTCGTTTATTGCAACATAGTGTACGATTCAGCTCTTGCGACCAGGACGCTGCTTGGGACACGCCACCAACTGCGCAGCTTATAGCGCATTGCTACGGTTTCGGCTCACCAGGCTTAGATGCCCCGAACTCGCACAATGGACGCGGGCGTGAACATGCCCAATATAAGTACTGCTGGCCAATAATTTCAATGCCAGACTCGTCCCAAGAACCGACGGCAAACTCACGAGACACAGCCCCCTATACCTATAAGAGAGACGCACCGCGGCAAACTCAGTGGGATCATTAACTTCATTGCAAGTATCTCGACTGTCATTACAGACACATGAATACATCTAACAAATGCGCCATTCCCCAAACGCCGCCGTTGACCGCCCTACCAACATTCATGAGGCAGCAGCTCGCTCTATAACCCCGAGAGGACGCTCTGGATACCAACCGTCCTATAATCCTCACGGTTCTGGACAAATGTTTTGAAGTCTGCCTTGAACAGCTTCTTGCCGCCACTGCCTGTGCCTGTGGCCAAGTTCCTGGACCTTTCACGTAGAGCCTCGGGCCCGATGATGAAGAGATAGCCAATCTCGGTCAGCAACTCAACCGTCGCCTCGGCGTCCTTGTTCAGCTTCCACTCCTTGAGCGTGGTCACGTACTTGGAGATGTCCTTGGTCACCATGAGGCCACCAGCGGCGTTGACCTTGTACTTCTTGTAGTGCTCGAGAAGCAGTCGTTGGATTGACACGGCGAGCTCGCTGCTAAAGGTCTCGAGGTTGGCACCATCGATCGTCTGCGAGATGAGCATGGCGGCGCGAGATAAGAAAGCGCAAATGGCATTGCAGGTAGACGTTTGTAGTGACTCGAGGATGATATCATCTTTGGGAAGATAATCCGCCTTTTTCTGAGAAGCCAGGGATCTGGCGACGTAGTTGTGGATAACGTCAACGCTGGACTTCATCACGCTATTTGTCTTCTTCTCAATGGCTTCAACGGCCATCTTTGTCTGGGCCTCCATGCTGCGGCGAACTGTAGTATTGGATTCGGCTAGTCTGATGAGGACCGAGGCGATGAAGCGAGCCATGATGTTGCTAATAACAACAGCAGGTCGTATGGAAGGCAGGTAAGACAGGTCAGGCTCTGTCTTGATATTCTCCTGGGCTGTAGACTTCTCCAAAGCGGCGTCGAGTGAAATCTCAATATAGACATGACCCATGCTAGTGATCAGGAGGTTCAGCAAGACGGCAACGTCTTTCGGAGTTTCGTTCTGACTTCCGAGCTCGAGCGTTCGCCTGACACCCTCTGCCAGCCAGGTCATCATCCTTTTAGCATTGGGCGCGCTCAGGATTCCATCTTCCTCGCTGACTTCGATATCGTTCTTGTTCTTGTCCGTCTCCTGAACTCCGGCGACCCTCAACATCATCTCTTTTTGTGTCGGTGTCAATTCAGACGACTCGAGTCGTTCGAGGTACGCGTCCTTGGCCGCGGCCATGACCTGAGAACCTTGCTGAGCCAACGAAGCCATGAAACCGGTGGGTGCCTTCTTCCTTCGCGAATGATATATGTTGTACTTGAACAGCAAAGAGTTGTACATCTCCTCCAGGCTTTTCTTTTCCCGCTCAATATACGAGTTTCCTACCATGTATGGGACAAAAAGCTCTTCAATCTGTTGATCTAGAGTCTGGGAAATCTGCGCTGAGCATGGTTCGGGGTGCTCCGTCAGACCATGCGTTTTCAGGTCCTCTACCAGCGCACTGATGTAATTCCTCGACGAATGCAGTGACCGAAGGAAGGCCAAGGATGAGATGGTGTCGGCTTTTTCAAGGACCATCTCGAGTCGCTGCTGTATCGACTGCTGGAAGACTCTTTGGATAAACTTGATCAAAACAGTCTCGTAGTAGGGAAATGCCCTCTTGATGATGAACGACTCCTCTTGCATCACAATCTTGACCTCATCAACAAGTGACTGGAGACTCGGCTCGACGCCAGGCGGGTCCAAGTCGGGATCAGCCAGTTGATCCCACGTCTCCCCATCCGTCGTCACCTCGTCCGTGATGAGCTGGTTTCGGTCGATGAAGAACTGGTGCTGGTTCACGAAGACAGCTATGACGCTTGCACCCCCGTTGAAGTCGTGAAGCACCTTGGCACACTCCATCATGTCGTCAAAGTTCTGTTTCCGATAGCTATTGTTGAACTGCTTCAGCAGGTCCTGCTCCAAGGTCTCGCAGAATTTCTCCAGCACCTCTCTTGTGTTATATTTGGTCCTGACAGCACCGGCGACACCATTTGTGACTCCGGACCGGCCGTTCGTCTGGCCCCAAGCAGCCGTATCCAAGCGCTGGCTGATGCGCATCAATTGGTGGGCGATCACGGCGCATCTCACCTTGTTATCGGCGCCTCCCTGTCGTTGGATATCCTGTAGCGAGGCGAGCTCGCCGGTCTCGCTGACTTCCAGCCAGCATTGTATCAGAAAGTTGGCGTCTTGGGCCCTTCGGCGCTTCCGGTCCAGCTCCTCCAGTTTCTCTCCTATCTGGACAGCGATGTTTCCACCGCCGCTGTTCCCATCGCTCCTGCCGCCGCGGCCGGCACCGTTGGGGTTGTTGAGGCTGATGTCGAGGTCTTCGAATTGCTTGATGGACTGGTCGAGCTTAAGACCCAAGGTATCGAGGGTCTGGTCGTGCTGCACTTCTGCTCGCCGTACTTTGGACATCAAGTCCGACTCCTTCTCTTGTAGTTCCTCGTTCAGGTTCCCAAGCCCCTGCAACGCATTCTCGAAAGTGCGGATCAGTGGTTTCGGGTCGAAGGCCGGCTGTGCCTGGCCAGAACGGCGGTTTGCAGGTACAGCACCCTCGGCAAGGCTGTCGATGAAGTCGCGTACAATGAAGTCTTTGCTTGAAAAGTCCTCGAGGGTGAAGCTGGGTCCTCTTGGGAACAAGGCCCTCGACCCTGACCCGGCCCTCTCCATTTCGCTGTGTTGAGTCGGATTCGCAAATGACGGCACCTTCTACATGGAAGGGTGTATATACCAGGAGCGTGTATGTACCAGGAGCTCCCCAGGAGCCAGTGACCTCTTCCGTTCGAGCCGCTGGAAATATTCTTTTCGGGGGCGTAGTGATGGGTGGTGCAGCGCCACTTTGGGCGTTGAGGCTTGTCGATACTAAGAACTCGACTACAGTGCTACACGTTGCAAGGTCTCACTCAGTGTTGAATCTAGGGATGGAGGTTCGAGGTGCGCCGACAGGGATGTGTTGCTGCTTCCCACCTCTGTACGGAGTACGTACTCCGTACCAACTAAAAGTAGTTAGTCAAGCCACTGCACGTCGGCCCCATCTCCAGCACACCACGGTCCACGGGCATGGGTAAACTAAACTGGAGCCGCGCAGCCAGTGTGGCTGGAGCTTCAATTCAAACCAAGCTGAGAGCAAGGAAAGTGATCTCACGGGTTCGTAATTGCCTTGGAACATTCGTGTCCACTGGACGGACATTTCTCGACTTCTCCTGATTTCTTTGTTACCGTATTCTGTCTGCATCGACTGTCACTCCTTTCTGCCGACTCCTTTCCTCTTCTACTACTACTACTTCTACTACTGTATCGTGCACCCAAACCAAGAACCAAGCCCACCTTGCATGGTGTCGCATACTACGAACAAATATCCAAGATAGCTCTGGGGCGTGCGATAAGAGCAGTATTTACCAGCATGTCTTTCCGTTCCAAAGACACCAGCATCTACCGCGAAGATGAGCGGGCCGGTCATAGTATCCTCCGGCCCAGCGAGCGCGAAGAACTCCTAAAGGTACGTCACACGCCAGTCAGTCTAAGCCAGCTCATGCGATAGCTGCAGGGGCCTCGACGGTTTGCTTCCACGGTCTGCTCCATGCAAGGAGCCGTCTAGCTGACATGGTATCCGATCAGTCTTACTTGCCATCGCCGCCTAGATCGCGCGATGCGAGCCTCAAGAGAAAGCAAAAGGCCACCAAGTCCGGACTGGGGATTAGGAACTTCGTACGGGTGCAGCTCTATACCTTCTGCTACACCCTGATCCACGCCATCTTCTCCGTCTACATCCGTTTCCGCGTAGCCTACCATGCCGTGATCCAGCGCATCGTCTCGGTCTTATACCACCACCACCGAGCGCCCGAGTACATCCTCCGCGACGTGAGCTCGCTCAAGCGCCTTCCCAAACACGTCAGCGTCATCCTGACACTGGACGCGGGCGGCAAACGCGGAGATGCCAAGGCGAAGCTGATTAGGGAGATTGCCGACATTGCGGCATGGTGCGCCTCGGCCGGTATCACCATGCTATCCGTCTACGAGAAGACGGGCATGCTCAAGGACGAGACGAAGCAGAGCCACCGCGACATTGCCGCCAAGTTGCGCGACTGGTTCGGCAAGTTCCAGGCGCCCGACCTTCACCTACATTCACCCAACATGGAACCAATTCACCCCTCGTATTACGACTCGCCCGCACACAAGGGAACCTCTCAGGCTGAAGCCCACTTCGGTATCGCTGTTATGCTGATTTCGGCCGAAGACGGGCGCGAATCCATGGTCGATTTAACCAAGGTGCTGACCGAGATGGTGCAGCGGAACAAGATCACTTCGGCCGATGTCACCAACGACGTAATCGATAACGAGCTTAGGAGTAGTGTCATGGCCGAACCCGACTTGCTGATCTCTTTCAGTCCCTATGTCGACCTCCAGAGCTTTCCTCCATGGCAGATAAGACTGACCGAGATTTACTGTGAGCAAGACAACGAGGGTGTAGAGTACCAAGTGTTCCTCAACGGTCTGCGCCAGTACGCAGCAGCAACCTTCAAAGTTGGGAGGTAGCCGCAGACTGTCTGTTCCGTGTGCGCGTGCATTGCGGCACGCGTACTCCTGGGCTCAAGAATCGAGGAAACTTGTGCTCGTAGGTCTACTAATTCGGGTTGACTATCATCAGAGGGCGCGGTTGCCCCAAGCAGGCCGGAGATAATAGCTACTTATTCAACAGATCCAACCCTCTTTTCCCGTCCAGATCCTCATCTCGCGGTTCACGGAATCCCACTTGTGTACTGGACCAGTGCCTACATTATAATTGTAATAATTATCCGTGCCGGCCCTGACCAACGCACGTCGAAAAGTAATGTTTATTCTCCCCCCACTCGACTCGTTCTTCCCCGTTCGCTTGGGGATCGAGTGAAGCCACTTTGGCTGTGTTGTTCCGCGCATCAGTATCATGTCACCGCTCGCCAGGGGCAACTTTAAGGGTTTCATGGTCGCCTTGACCACGGCTGGGTCTACTTCCACAGCTAGGAGAGGCGGTGGCACAACGGGTTTGTGTTTCAACAGGAAATCTCTCCGCGCGCCCAGAGAGAATGAAGCAATCGCAGGTAGGGGACCGAGGAACCGTTCATCGTCGCTATGGAAGCTGATGCTATCGGATCCGGAGGCATAATAGTTCACGAGGCAAAAGTTGAACTCGCAGCCTGTTGCCTGCTGCGCAGACAAACGGAGATCGTCTAAACATTTCGGAATTGGCCGGGGTGCGTGCTTTGAGTAGAATCTGTCGCCCTTGATGTCGCGGCCGGACTCTGCGTCAATTATGGTAGCGTTATGTCCGGTGTTGCTGTCACCATGTGATGAAAATGGGGTAGGCGAGAACCGCGATGTCTCGTCGAGCCCGAACACTGTTGTCCATCGCGGCGTGAGTACATGCGTGTCTATGCCTCCGCGCTTGATGTCGTACTCGACGCGGTAGAAGGGTAGCTCGGCACGGAGGAACTCGAACAATGCGCGCTCGGTACGCCTCGGAACATAGGGTTCAAAGTATAGAAGGTCGAGATCCGGCTGGTCATTGATGGCGCGGCCGATTCTGGCCGGGAGTGAGGGAAGTTCGGCACTGAGAGCGGATGGTAGATGGGGAATCGGGAATGGATATGTTGGGTGGTTCGAGTGGCCGCCCGAGACTTCTGCGAGGTGCGGGTGTGGCTTTTGCTAACGTGTCAGCATGTGGAAAGCTGAGAACCATGAAGGGGCGCGACGGTAGAAGGCCACTCTCAGCGAGTCTCAGGTGTATAACAGCGCGCTCACATACATTGTCGCTCGGGTCCTCGAGATCCTCGTCTCCGGTTGGACTGCTAGAGAGCCTCTGCTGAATCGGCGAGGCTTCACGAGGCTTCTTGGGCTTTGGAGCCCCAAAGAAGGCATCGATGGTACGCTTTTTGGACATGATTGGCGGTGTGTTTTGACAGCTCCAGCCTCTACCAACTCGAGGCAAGAGAAGTGAATGTTGGTACCTTTTGGTAAGGCAAAGACGCCACCATGCCGGTCATGACGTCTCTATACTTCGGGTAGCAGTCACACGGCAAGTATCCTTCAAGTACGGAGTACGGAGTACCTTATGACATACTTCGTATGTACACACAGTAGATCTCAGCCTCATGACGGCATTGGATGGTTCGGGTGCCAGCCTTGCAGCTCTCCGTTTGTTTTAACCTTAGCGGGGGTATTGGACCCACTCTATTTTACTTTACCCATGCATCCCACGAGAGTGGACTCTCCACATCAGCCTCATGGCGGCCCAGGTAAATAATGACTGGTCCCAAACTTCCCCATGAGGCGGCACTGAGATAGTAACAATCCCGTCAAACGCCAACTCTTGATCGGATATGTAGATGACCTAAAATGGCGGTAAGCTACCGAGTCTCACCAATCATTGGCGTCTGATCACTAGCTGAAGTCTCTTCGTTTAGGTGATAGCAAACAACGAAGAAATGAACCTATTCCGCCCCTCGATTGTGCGCTCAGCATCCGGCGTCCTCGATCGTGCTCTCTTCACCAAGACGATCCCCCTGGCTGCTGCGGCCATCGGAAACAACAAGCTGATATCGCGCTACCGTCGCGAGCTCGAAAATTCCAACGAGATCCTCTCGGTTGAACGTATCTCAGCCATTGCGCCGCATCCCGACCGCGCACTCGCCGCCCAGGGCAAGAAGTGCCTGCTGCTCCGGCCGTCTGCCAAAGCCACGGCGCCCGAAACATGGGGCGCCGTCGTCAAAGAGGGCGTGGATAAGTCGGAGCTGGGTGTCGTTCCCTATGAGCTGAAGCTGGATTACGCCTACTTTAGCGCCCTCGACGTGTTGCACGTTGTGCTGCCCCAGGAGCTGCACGACGAGATCCCGACCGGCTTCAATGTCGCTGGCCACGTTGCCCATCTAAACCTGCGAGATGCCTACTTGCCGTACAAGAAACTAATCGGCGAGGTGCTTGTCGACAAGAACCCCCACATACGAACCGTTATCAACAAGGTCGACAATGTGGGCACCGAATCCGAGTTCCGCACCTTTGCCTACGAGGTGCTGGCCGGCGCCGATGACCTGGACGTGCAGGTACGCGAGAACGACTGCGCTTTTCACTTTGACTACTCCAAGGTCTATTGGAACAGCAAGCTAGAGGGCGAGCATACGCGACTCATCAAGTCCTTCCAGCCGGGCGAGGTTGTCTGCGACGTCATGGCCGGCATCGGCCCCTTCGCCGTACCCGCCGGCAGGAGAGGCGTGTTCGTGTGGGCAAATGACATGAACCCGGAGAGCTACAAGTATCTCAAAGAAGCCATACAGCGCAACAAGGTTGGACAGTACGTCCGCCCCTTCAACGAGGACGGTCGGACTTTCATCCACCAGGCAGCGGATTCGGTTTATGCTGCTTCCCTGGCCGGCGAGCATGCTGCAGTCGAGAAGAAGGTCCCCCGACACCGCCGAGATGCTGCCGACACTGCGGGTACATTGCCGCCGCCTGGAAGCATCCCGGTACCACCTACCATTGCCCACTTCGTCATGAATCTGCCAGCCTCAGCCACCACATTTGTACACCACTTCCGGGGTCTACGACGGAAAAGAAAAGATGTTTGCTCCGCATACTGAC
Organism: Arthrinium puccinioides; assembly: GCA_022414665.1. Classification (NCBI taxonomy): domain Eukaryota; kingdom Fungi; phylum Ascomycota; class Sordariomycetes; order Amphisphaeriales; family Apiosporaceae; genus Arthrinium; species Arthrinium puccinioides. The sequence goes on along the minus strand of JAIUNF010000003.1, from coordinate 3,942,148 downwards.
ATCAAGCTACCCCTGGTTCATGTACACTGCTTCGCTCTGAAAAGCGACGGTGATGTGCCGCGCCTCGATATCTGCGAGCGCCTTACGGCCCAGCTCGGCATGAGGATGGTTCCTGGTGATGCCGAGAATCCAGGCGAAGTCAGTATTTACGACGTGCGTGACGTCGCTCCCGCGAAGCGCATGTTCTGCGCCAGTTTCAGGGTGCCAGCAGAGGTCGCCTTTGCCGCGCGTACTTGAAGCACTCGTGGTTCTTCAGCGTCGGTTCTCGTCGCGATACGAGCAGGTCAAGGTGCCGCCCGCCAGCCCAGACTGTACGTGACGTGCGACCACTGTGCCAAGCGCCGAAGGGGTCAAGCCGTTCCGTTCCGCGCCCCTTGGCTGTTTAGTTGAGACAGGGACTAGTTGAGACAGAGGGACGAAAGCATGTGAAATCTGTATCGTATCAGCGGCTACACGGTCGCCAACCACGGTCCCAAAAATGAAGGGGGGCCCGCGGCGCCGCGCAGAGTGACTACTGTGTTGTAGCGGGGTCTCTGCACCTCGGAGGCAGGAGATGGAACATATATATGCGTGCAGGCCCCGTCAGAATCCGAGCAGGGATCTTGGTATCGGTCCGCGGCGGTGGATCACAGACTCACCACAGCGATGCTGTGAGCACGTATACCCTCCCTCTCACCCCCAGCAGCCTGCAGCTTGAGTCGAATTGAGCCACTGGTGGGACGAAACCTGTTCGAACGCTTGATGCTGACGTGACGTTGCGGGCTAATCAACCGGTGAGATAATTTCTAGGAACCCCTCCCCTACCTGAGCCCGGCGGGATAGATAGGAGAGGGTGTACCGGAGTAGCAGCTTGCCATCCGGGTAACGGCCGCCTGCAGTTGTGAATCCAGCCGAGGCGATGCGAGCCCCCCCCTTTCATTGGAAGGGTGGGCAGGTCGTATACCACCGGTGCCTGATTGGTCTCGCTGCTATCTATCAAGATGGCGACAGATGAACTTGCAGAATTGACCGAGTTCGTTCTGGATCCTTGGATGTGCAGGAGGGCTTATCTTGGCCCGGTGAGGCTCGGAACCAGCTGAGCGGCTGCACCGAGTGGATGGACCATGGCTGGGAGGTGATCTGACTAACCATCTGAAGAGTCTAGACTTGTTGGCATTTTGTTTCATTCAGAGGAGTCACTACCAGTTGGGGTGTGCATGGCCGATGAGATGAGGTGCTCGTAGCAGTCCCCATGAACTACTCCGTACTACGTATCCGTGGACCGTACGGGGAGGTTTTGATGTGCACAACCCGGTTCCACTCCGCCTTATGCCAGGACTAGCCGACCGCTGTGGCAGGTTTGATGTGGGGGGTCCTCGATTTGGTATAGAGAAAACAGGGGTGCTATTTGAGCGAACGTTTGCTCGCTGTGGTGTGGCACCCACCAAGAATTCCACATCACAGACATCTGACGACAGCATCGACACACAGCTTTGCGGCTCTCGTCAACGCTGCTGCCCGTGACGTTGCAATGATAGCTTGCTTGCTCAAATCATGCGAAGAATGATTGCGTATAAGAATAACGCGGAGAACTTTCCGACAATTGCTTACCGCATTACGGAGTACTTGACTAATAATGCGAGTAGGCTGCTGCATTGCAGCAGGTACCTATCTACCTGCTCCGTAACTATAGTCTACAGCTCCTCTTTCACACGATTCCAGTTTGGTTCATCTCTACTGTGTACAACAGTAGGCATCGCCTGGGATTCTGGGAAGATTGCCGAGGGCCGTACGAGGAGGCCCTGGCACAGCGTATACTGAAAGGGCATATCTAACAGTAGTGCCACCTCAGCTATCATGATTACACTCGGGTTATTAGACTAAGGTTAGAGTGCTCATATCAGCCCCTCTTGCCGAAGATACCGGGCTGCTCCCGCACTGGCGAGATACGCGGGAGCTTGACGGCCATGTCGTATCGCTGTATCAGCCCTGCCGGCGGCCGTGTGTTCGAAGCTAGCATATACTTCGTGTATATTAAATCCTGCGGAGATTAGTGCGAGGTAACAATCAACAAGGTCGTTGGCCAGGGCACCGCGCGTCTCTATATTGTCCAATGGCCGGTCATTGCACTCCCGGGGGGTTCCGTCTCCTGTGTGAGGGCGTAAGTAAGCTCGTGGCCGGATTGCCTAGTCGGGGTGTTGTGCTAACAGTCCGTTGGCAGGTAGGTTTGGCCCATGGCTACCGGGGCTTTCCAGGGCGTGATAACGTACACAGTAGGGGAGAGAACCGGAGTACCCTGCAGGATGTGGCATTTTTGGTGGGTGGGATGATAACGGCGCATAACTATGCCGTGCTGCATGCGCGAATACCGATACACGGCCGTCGTAGACAGACATACGCGTCGGGCCAATGGCGTGCTGGCCTGGGTAGGATTGGCCATGTCACTGGAAAGCTGCAGACCCCGTACGATCGCAAATGTTGCCATCGACTGATCGACTCTGTGCTGCGTACAGCAAGTACGTGGTCGTAACTTCTCAGAGTGCTGTTGTTGTAGTAGGCGGTAGTAGTGGTAATACTGTGTACTGTGTAGTAGCAGTGGTTGTTAGTCTGTTTGCGAAACCATCCGATCCCAGGTAAAGAACCTGGCGGCAGTGTTAAACAGAGTTTGTGCGATCAAGAGTTCCGTCATGCTGTAGTGCAATGTTTAATATGGTAAATTGTCCATTTGAATCTCGATTGTGGTTTTGGCGACACTTGTATACCGTATGAGGAGTCAAAGACGCATTCCGCTGGATAGTTGATGGCGTCATTGTCAGTAGCGAGCCACATGGGAGGAGTGAGTAGTTAGTTACGGTGGTTTGGAACAAGGATAAAGCCAAAGTGCACAACTATGTGTGTGTGACGGTTGTTCCCCAGACGGGGGCGTGTCGTTTAATCGCCGGTCCCGCGGGGTAACTAGAGCAGTAACTAGTTACAGTACGGAGTAGTCACTGTGTAGGTACTGTAGTAGTTAGTTAATTGGGGGGGGGCGGGGGGGGTTTACGAAAGCGTAGGTACCTCTTGCTGTAAGTAACTATTAACGAAGCTGCTGTCGATCAGGGTCCAAGCTCTCTCGCCAAAACCCTGGGGCTCTCCGTGGTGTGGGTTCGATCTTGCGCGCCCTGACAGAGATCATCGGTGGAATCAGACCGCTCAATCAATTAGCAAGTAACTAACGTCAAGTCGCTGTAACTATGCTCTGGGGAAAAAAGTGGCCACGGTCGATCCCCGTGTGTCCAAGAGTTGTGTTTTGCTGCTCAACTACGGATACTCGGACAGCAATCTCAATTGGACGTAACCAGTCTGTGTTTGTACTCCATACACATCAGTACAGAGTTGTCACGCCAGGTACTCCGTATCTACCTCCCAAGCGTCCGGGGTAACTATCGCAAAGGTCCGGAAGATAGTATATACACCTCTCCGAGACAGCAACTCTAGTTGGTACTGATGTAATGACCCTTGTTGACAGTGTAGTGTAAAGCCGTGCTCCTGTCACCACAATTCGAAGAAGAAGGTTCTTGGTTGGTATTTACAACCCTGAGCAGGACAAGGCTTAAATGAGTGCATGTATGCATTACTACGCCGGCCGACCTCCTTCCTGCTCGTGCATGAGAAAGATGTGCATCACATATTTCCCGAGATGCTCTGGCGATGTCTACACTACCTGACTTGATTCAGGGCTGCATGCAACGAGCGAAAGGTGTGACGGGAGTTGCCAGAGGTAAAGGGACGTCTGTGCTACACAGTGAACACAGTGAACACCGGATGTGAACCACGTCCTCCAAATACGACGACAGCCTTGGTCGACTAGTTACACAGTACTGAATCGCCGGCTCGGTTTGATACATCTGCTAGACGATCAAGAAAAGACGGGCTCAGTAACGTTGTTATTTACGGACATTTTCGGGTCGACCAGGAAGCTGCGAGCATTATCATAGCGTAGCCGAACAAAGAAGGTTACGACGGCGCGGGGTAATCGGCACGAATAGGGTAGGCATACATACCTACCCTACCCTAGATCCCTAGCCGCCTCGGAGGGACTCGGTCGCTTCCAAAGCGTCCGAGGGAAACCGGCCTTGCGACTCAGATAACTATGCGGATGCAAGTATAACAAACACAATGAATGTGTCTGGGGTCTTTGGCCGATCCAACTCAACCGATGTGTGGAGTACTCCGTACGCAGATGGATGCTCATGATCAGCAATGATATCACTGTTTGATACGCCAGCGTGGCGAGCCAGGAAAACCCGACACGGACACAATTCAGAGATACGTCAGCTTGCTCCAGCCAAGCTGGGAAACCAGCATTCTGCTCTGCGCACCACTGCCGAGTGACAGAAGCAGCACGTTCCGGCCTCTTGCCTTTAAGCGGTAACTGATGATGGCCCTAGTTATCCCATACCAATAAGTACCTGCCAAGTCGAACCCGCATCTTCACTTGCTGGCAACAGGCAGCTACTACGGAGTACGTACGTATTAGCTAGTATATAGTTTCTAGCCCTCGTCGGAGGGTAGGTAGCGTGGGATTTGAATCTAACGTTAAGGGTCGCTACTTTCTTTACCCCTTGGGGAGAGTCAACCCTGAGGAGTCCCGAGGAAGAGATCTTGATGCGGCTTACGGAGTACACGAGTGACAGATCGTGATAACTACTGGGTAACTACAAAGTAAACCGCATATCCAATCGTGGTAGGGAGTAAAAAGACTGAGCTCTCCAGGTTTCGGACCTATTTCAAGCCGTTACGAAACAGTATACAATACTTGGAGGTGGCCGCCAATGCGACGTGAGGAGGGACCAATCAAACAGTGGCGGCATGGAGTATATTCGTACACAGTAGGACGGGTACTGGCAACTGCTGAGCCTCTCACGCCTCTCACGCCTCCCACGCCTCTCGCGCCTCTCTCCGATTGCAGTCGAGGTCCACCATGACAAGCCACGGCCGCCGTGTGTGGGAAGATTAAACGCTCGACCATGTCCTTGCGATACGAGCCCCGCTCGAAGCCTGATTGGAAGACGCCCGACATTCAGAGGTGTAAAGGTGAGTTTGAGCGAGGTTTGGGGTGTACACGGTAGGCAAGTGGAAACCCCACAATCAAGCACGCAAGACAAACGCCCAGACTCGACCCAAGACATGGGACATGGGGGGAAGCGGTCGACAAGGTGTGGTACCGGTACTTGGTAACTTGGGAGCTGGGCACGTCTCTTTCCGTGCCCCCGGAAGAGTGGGCTGGCCAATGATGAGCAAGGCGCTGAGAGTCTCGACTCTCCAGCTGCCATGCGGCTGTGGATACACGCAGCAGAGTTTTACTGTGTATAGACCATTACAACTCATTGATAAGGGGCAAGCGTGGGGATTTTGAATGGAAGACAAAATTTGAGAGTTGGCAGGGATTTATCTGTCAGGCCGCCGCCGCCCCCCCCTTTTCACCTTTTTCGGGGCTTTCCTCCTCCTCCAACGAAGTAGTTACAAGTCGACAATAGAGTTCAGTCGGCATCAAGGTGTTGTTTGTCCGTATGCCGCTGGGATCCCTTTCCCACGTACTTCCTACTGACGCCTATTTACACCAAGTAAGTAAGTACCTTTTACTCACCCACAAATGACGCCAAGTACCTAGGCCCTTTCTCGGGAGGAAGAGTACGTCAACTTAGCATGCTCAGGCAGGTAGGGGTACTTATGCATCCACCACGTACGTACGGATACGTACCTTTCGTTTGCTCTGATGATTCCTCTTCCCCAGGTCTTGGCCATCTCGTCAGCAGCACCTCCACACTATAAATTAGCTCTTCCTGACTCTGTAGAAGATTGCGAAGGCCGGTTGCTACGGTGTCCATCCTAGCCTACAGCGTAGGTACGACACACATCGAAGCATGCAGTACGGCACTGTATGTCCCCAGGCTATCTTGTGTTTATCACCTCTGCCGCAGCCGCAGTAGTCGACTCTGTCCTTTCGCACTGGGTATATGCTTGCGGTCAACCCGGTAGCGTCGCTCCGACGTAAACCAGCACGCGCAAGCCCAAGCAAGCCCAAGGTCGTGGGGCCAGGGCAGATCAGGGTCAGCCCGGGCCTGCCCATCCTACTGCAGGAGATTGGCCGCAACTTGTCATGACAACTCTACACAATTCAGCAAGTAGCTAGGGTAGCCATTTCAAAATGCTGATAGAGTAGTAAGAGTAACTACACAGTAGGAGGACGCACAGCGATTGTGCATCTATCGGGACGCCCCCTCCCCCACCCCTTTCACAGCCCGCATAACGGAACCCGGTGAGGTCCTTCGATTGAAAAGATAAGTCAAGTAACAAGTACCTAACTACCTACCTACCGAACTGCCTGTCCCCCAATCCCGCCGCGCTGCACCGTGGAGGCGCTCGTTTCACTGGTTGGTTCCAGGCTCAGTTCTAAATGCCAAGTGCCCCGACTGATCCCTGCCATTCTAACAACCCCCTCTCCCTTCCCTCCCCACTCGCCTGCATCCCTGTATCTTTTGCAATAGCCTTCCGATCTCCCGGAATTCCACCTCTTCCACTTATTATTAAGTGAGAGGGCGTCTGGGTCCTGTACCTAACTACTACCGCGTACACCAGCAGCGTACTTTGTACACTATTCGCCTTTTCCTGCCAGCTTCCATCATACAGGCAGCACACGCAGCACACGCAGCACACACCAAACCCCTGTTCGCCTCCGTTCTGTTCGCATGCGAACCCGACCCGTAGTGTCTGTCATTGCCGGAAACCACCTTCTTATCTTTTCTTGCGTCCCTCGCACACTCGTGTTCGTCCGTACCGTCACTTCCCATTGTTCTCGATAACCTCGTAGCCGAGCCGAGCATTCAAGCGACTCGCCATTTTGCGCACCGCCCCAAAACCCCCCGACGCTTGTACGAGCTATTTCGCTCGCCACCACCGGCTTCGTCTCATCGGGACTGCTCCGTTTGTAACTAACCTTCCCTCGTCCACTGCCCAGCATATGCTGCCTCGTCGCCTGCCCAACCAACCAACCCGACGTATCAAGTCCACCATCCAGACACTCTGACAACCTTCCACGATTGGTGCCGATCTGAGACCCTCGACACCAACGCAAGTCACACTTGCCCTGATCACCTGGAACGGCCAAGCATCTGGGGAAGATCACGACCAGCCAGTGCCCATGAGGATCTACCTACGCCGTTCTCTCCGACGGTTGTTGCTCAGTAGGGAGGAACAGGAATAGCTGCTGGGGTTTGCATTCACATGGGGAGACGTTCGCTACCACTACCAGAACAACGGCAACAACAGCAGCAACAACAACGACAACGACAACAACAACCGCCAGCCATGGCTGTAGTACTGTCGTCCGAGGACAATCACATCTTCTCGTCCTCGTCCTTGAGACGGTCACACTCTCAGAACAAGTTTTTGTCGAACCCGTCCGGCCACTTTCACACCTCTGCCTCGGCATCGCATATCAGCGAGGCCTATCACCACCAACCATATCATATACAGTCCGAGTCGGGCCATTCATCAGCTCCGTCCTCGCCTCAGACTGTCAATGCCGACTCGGTCAATATCTCATACTCGTCTACACCCGCCACAACCCTCTCTTTGGACGGACATTGTGAGGATGACCATGTGCCGCTCCCGGCATATGACGACAATCCGTTTTTCGCCTCGCTCGAAGACCTGGAACCACCAGCTAGCCCGCGGACCGGTGACTCGTATACGGTTTCCCCGGATGACCAGGGCACAGCAACTACGTCTTCTCGGCCTGAGTCCCCCGATCAGTCCGACCACGCGGAAGATGACACGGCTCTCAGGCATCATCCCACCCAGCATGTGGACTACTTGTCACATAATTGGAAGGAGGAGGATATCTGGTCATCATGGCGCTATATTGTATCCAAGCGCGGGGATTACAGCAATGCTCCGCGTCTCGAGAACGCGTCCTGGAGGACGTGGATGAAGTCCAAGTACCGTCTAAAGACCGTGTCGCCCGAGACTCTCAACTGGTATGTCCGAGCGAGGCCATGCCCCAAGTATTATCGTCGGCAGAGAACACTAACCTCCGCATAGGCTAAAAGACTGCGACGTGACATGGTTGTATGGGCCGCTACAGACTCGGCAGGTTAACCTGTACTTGAACGACGCGGAGCATGGGAGCACCGCGTTGTCAAGGTGCGATTCATTCATCAAGAAACCCATTCTGAAGAAGCGCAGCATGTCCGAGGTCATGCTGCAGAAGTCCCTTTCTTCATCGTCGTTGTTGAAGCAGGCCACGTCTGCGATCCAAGCCCAGCAGGACGGCCCTTCGCGCATGGCACGGCCAATTCTACAACGGGCTGCCACAGACTACGTCACGTTTCCCTTCTCGTCCCACAGGTCAAGCCGGGTCAACACGAGCCTCCTGCCATCGACGTCCTCCTCGGGCGCCATCTCCCCCTCGGCAGAGCGGAAACACATCCACTTCAACGAGCAAGTCAAACAATGCATTGCCGTCGATATAAGAGTCGACGAGGAAGAGGAGGACGATGCCGCACAATCACATATGAACTATACCGGCGATAGTGACTCGGACGACGCCGGTGTGATGATGAAGAGAACTACTACCAAAAGGAAGCCGCTGAGACTGCGCAAGAAAGTAGTCACCAGCTCTACCAGCGAGAGCAAGACTATTGCCATGCTCCCATCGACGACCCTGAAGTCCCGTGACGACACCGAGGAGGCCCAAGACTCTGCCATGAAGCACAGTGCCAGCCCGATGCGAAGCCCGTTGCTGTCACCGTCACCATCCCAAGAAACGCTACGACCTTCACGGTCCTCGGGAAACTTCTTCGTGGGCGATAGTGACGACGAAGACGACAACGATGAGGAAGGCATCCATACGCCTGTCTCGCGCCCCATCGACAAAACTTCTCCGCATCGCCCATCTGGGCTACAAAGATCAGCTTCTTCGAGCAGCCTCGCGCCTGAGCCTGCGGGCATGCGTCGCACAGAGTCCGGTATGTTCATGCCACTAGAGGAAGGCGAGGTTCGGGGCAATGAAGGTATTGTCGGTCGTGTGATTGATACGGTGAACACAGCTAGGGATATCGCCCATGTCATCTGGAACGTGGGTTGGAGGAGATGACAGGCCCCTCCATATGCACATTGGGTTTCAATATTGCCACGTTGGCCGCTGTGGCGCATTTCCCGCGGGGTTCTCATCAGCGACTTCACAGACGATCACCTGGGCAACTTTTGGGGTTTTATCGCATTGCAATCGGCGTTCTGCGGGGCCACCGGCCTACTTAATGTCTTACACCCACGCACGCATTGCTTCTGTGGTAGTAAGAGCGGTCGATGTTATGGGTTACACTCATCGGACATGGCATATGGACATATAGCACGGGTTACGGCATACACACGGGTTTGTCCTTGACGGTTCTTCAGGGCGTTTTTGCAATTCGGCTCGGCATTGTAAGCCATGATGTTGGGGAACGGAAAGACTATGGACAAGAGAAAAGCAAGTTCTTCGGAGAGGCACGTAAAATACCATATTTGATTGTCCTCTCTTCCGGTTAGTAAAGTGAGTATAAAAGTCCGGTCGAGCCGTATTTGGCTGTCAGCAAATCAAGTATCCCATGGGCCACAGTTGACCTTTATCTGATGGACATGGGATTCGAGAACTCGCCCCGTTCACCATGAAGGGGGAGGGGGACGTATACGACTGGCTTCCCTGCAGTCATGTTTGATGCGTGCGAAACAGCCAGCCATAGCGGCTATGCATGTAGCCTGATGGACCCCAGCAACTCGTGTGGACCAAGAATGTTTTCCCGGCCTATACTACGTCTTTTCATGCACACAAGCATCCTCTTCCCTGCTCGTGACGATCTGTTTCGTCTCATTGCGCCCACGTCTGGAAGCCGACGCGCGGCTAATGGCGATAGTAGGGGTCCAAACGGGAGATGTCGCGTTGAGAGCCATCACGAAGGCTAGATGGCTGATCACCTTCCCCATACTCGCCCGCATGGTCAACTCCTACCTAATACTCCGTATTAGACCCCCTTTTATATAGCTAGCTCCACTAGGAGGTTTGTTGAAACAGCGAAACAGGCCTCTTCAACTATCGCGCCCAGGATCGCGACACACGTAGCTTACCCCGTTTACTTGAGATACTGTACAGTTTGATGAGAAAATGATACATATTTTACACACGTTTTTGGACTTTGCGATCGTCTTCAAGCTGTCAGTGACTTCGCCTGTTCCGCCACCTCCGAGACTGGGTGGGTCACCCCTTCCCTATGGAGCAACTCCACGGCTTCGACAAGAACTAGGTTGGAAGGAACGTTGATGTCCTTTAGCTTGACCTTGAACACGTCGCCTATCCGCACATCGGCAAACTTGGAAACGTCATTCATAGCGTCGGATCGTATAAAGGCGGAGCGGTCAAAGAGATCCAGCTGGCCTAGAATGCTTCGTCGTCCGGCCACGTGGGCCACGGTAAACTTGAACGTCTCGGGTAGTTTCGCCTCCCCGAACTTCCACGCGCGCACCAGTGCTTGGAGGATCCATTGCTCGGATCCCTCGGAGTTGTTGAGAGATCTAGCCTGCTTCTCTCGCAGTCGAAGCATGGGTAACATGCGGTTGAGTCGATCCATGCTGAAAGGTAGGAACGTATCGTCCTTGTTGCCAACCAAAGACTTGCCTTGCTTCGCCTCTTCGAGTAGGGTGGCCTGGATCTGCCAGTGGACGATGAGATCTGCGTAGCGACGGAGAGGCGACGTCGCCTTTGTGTACATGTCGACGCCCATGGTGAAGTGCGGAGCCGGCGTCGTCGTGATCTCGTCGCCTCCCAAGAGAGCGCGGAGCTGCCGCCACTGGTTGCTGGTCGGACGCTTTCCGGCCTCGAGGAGAGGATAATACACATCTCGCGTGTATTGTTGGATGAGTGCTGCGTTTTGTACAGCATGCGGTTGCGACCGGTAGGGAATCGGTACGCCTCGCTCACTGCACCAATGTGCTACTGTCTCGCCCGCTAGCCTCATAGTATTCTCCACAAGATCAGTGCCAGTGTCCTTGGAATACGACACGTTGATCGAAGGGTCTCCAGAAACCATGATGAAACCTTCTGGTGTACGCTTCGTGGTTGTATGGTCGAGCGATACCGTGGGTTGGGGGCGAGATTGGTAGAGCGGGGTGGCACCCTTGACCAGGCGCACCTGTTGTATTGCCTTGCCCAACTGAGAGAGGATGGAAAGCTCCTCTTTCTGCTGCGCATTAAGGTCCTCGGGTAGGGACATGGGCCTCTTGGGGCCCTTATTTTCCGACTTGAGCCCGACCACCAGACTGTCATCAGCAGACATCGGGTCCTCCCGTATCTCCCCCAAGGCTACATTGACATCCTCGGGGGTCATGTAAACGACATTCCGGAGTTGTCCCGGGGTGATTCTACGGTCCAGCACCGCTCCTTGTGTGTTTACAAGGGTGCTAACTGTCAGACATGGTCTATCCGCACCAAGAGAGTACATGTCTACCGCCAGAGCGTCGGGAAGCATGCGGGAGTAGTGACCCTGGAGATAGACTGTTTCCGGGATGAGTTCGGCGTATTTCGCTATCGGTGAGTCGGGGCGTATCCCTGATGCTGGATCGGCAATATGGACATGAATCCAGAACTGATCCGGTTTGTCGGTACGTTCCAGGGAGACCGCATCGTCGATTTCCGTCGTAGACTCTGAATCTATGCAGTAGGCTGTGACTTTCGCCCACCGACGTCGTCGACCGGCGAACGCATCCGGTTCGATGTTTTGATCAAGGGACCCTAATCGTGGTCGGATCAAACCACCCCCTCGTCTGACCTCGACGTCAGGGAATCGGATACCGTACCTAGACTGAATCTCCCACGGAGGTATCCAACCAACCTCCTGAAGGAACGTCCAACCGGTAGTAGGGGTAGAGTTCTGTTCCCCATACATACCGACGGCTCGTATGATGGCGGAGCCCAGGCATTGCAGGCGCGAGTAGGACGGAAACTTCTGGTAACTACACCACAACTCAAGAAATTTCAGAATATCAATATCAGTCGGGGTCCAATTACGTGGAACGTGAGTCGAGGCGGTTGATGGACCAATAAGCCCGTGAGGTGATGGCTCGCGATGCATGCGACTCAGGTTGATAGAGTGACGTGCCGTCTTGGCAAAGTTGACAAGAACTGAAGATCCGCCGGCATTTTCCTTGCCGCGCATCGCAGGAGGCGTCTCCAAGTAGTCACGCACAATGACCTCGACCTGTTGAACGATCCGAACCTCGGAGAGGGGGCTCACTTCAAACAGGTACGATCTCCGGTGGCCCGTCTGCTTTAATGGGCGAAAAAAGACCTCATCTTGCAAGAGGGACCTATGCACAGCATACAAGGCGTGGGGCGTGAATTTGCCTCCCTCCTTACTATCGGGTGGCAGCAAGAGGTCTGCAATGTCGTGGAGGGTGAGGTATCGGTGTTTCAGAGGATCCCCGATAAAGGCACTCGATGCGTCCAGGGTCCCGGCATTTGCCTGGTAGACGGCCTCGGCGTCCTGGGTGAAGTCGAGCATTTTCTTCAGTAGCGGGCTACCCGTCGCACGTGTAGGACCGTGTCCCAGATCCTGCAGTGCATTGAGCGCCTCCATGGGAACCCCGCCGGTAGGCAGTTCGGCAAGGATGGGTTTGTACTCGCTGTATTTGGCAAAGCCGGGTACGACAAACAGTGTCTTCACACCCAGCCCGGAAAACCACTTGCCACTGCTGGTATAGTAGTTCTCGTAGCCGTTGATGCGGCCTAGACAGACAGCAAGCATGGGCCTTCGCGAGCCATCCGAGCTGTCGAGTTCATCAGTAACGCGCACACTAGTGACAAGGAAAGGAACACGCACCCCAACTCGACCATATCGCCAGGCCGCAGGAGGGAGTCATCGGATCGAAGATCACCCAGCTCGTCTCCGTCGAACAGGGGCGATTTGGCGTCGAACAGAGCCATGGTCACGTTTTGCGGCCTCGTAAAAGTGTTGGAAAGATCGCCCTCGTGAGCATAGTCTGTCAAAATGGCCTTTGCCTCGTCGGGGTTCTCCATGTCCCATTGCCGAAGCCTGTCCCGTATGGGAGCAAGCTTCGAGGTTTTCTTTGTCTCATGGGCGGAGACATGATCGCCTTGGTCAGCAGCAACCGCATCGCCGGCAGACGTGGGATGATGTACAGTTGCGAGGGCCTAAGCAGAAGCGTTAGCCTCGGGACTAGATAAAAATCCTGGCTGCAGACAAACAAACACGAAGCTGGTTGCGGTATGGGTCCCACGCGGCTTGGATGGGATTCTGCGAGCCCCAAGCCAAGTCGATGCGTTTCCGCAGTGCGACGGGCGTTGTCCTCCGCACAGTACACTGCCAGCACACAAACGAGCGGCCCGAAGCCTGCAACATTTTCTTTGTTACGGGTTTTTTGGGGAGCGCGAAGGTGTCGCCCGGTTGACCGATCTGGCGCGGTTGTTGACCAGGACCTGAGAGGATGAAAGAGGAAGTAGGTGAGTGGAAAAGATGTATCATCACGTGACAGTTAGTTGGTTTGCCACATCTTGATTGGGGCTGGGCTGGACCGCCATTGGCCTGCCTTGCCTGTTCATACGGATACTCCGTAAGTTACAGAAACTGCAAAAAAACTCAACTTCCTACCAGGTAACTACTCCCTCCGTAGTTACACAGTAACTACGCACAGCGATTGTCCCATGTGTTGTCAAAGTATCATGGTTTGAATTCCACAGTCTTTGCTTCAAATCAGTTTCATCTCAAGTCCTGTTTTTTCCCCCTCGGAAAACCAAACGGGAATCGGGATGACTCGGCATCAAAGGTCAGGCGACAACAAATTCTGTGGTTAAGGCAGCCCAGCTTATTTGAGCAATGGGCTCTAAAGCAGATAGCTGGCTGGGGAAGTGTTGTCGACGAAGTAGTAGGTATCCGTAACTACGGTGCTTAATACGGAGTAACTATTACTAGATGGTAGGTAGACCCGAAGCCGCTTGAAAGGGCAGGCGTTGAAGATGGTCAGTGCCTCTTGAGTCTTGACGGATGGTCGGATGTGGAGGTTGCTAATTACAAGCTGTGGGGAAGGGGGTTTGACTGTGCCTCGATCCACGGTGAGGAAATCAACCTTGCCGAGACACTTGGTGAGGAAACAAGTTTTTAGTGCTTGTCACATTTCTCCTACGGAGTGCTTGAAGCGCTAAAGATCATCCAAAGTACGGATAGGCGAAGCAGTATCCTATCCGTCCGCACGGAGTATTCGTACTTATCATGGAGCTCAGTGTCGGACTCATGCCCCGACTCTGCCATGACGCGGAGCAACAATGATGAACCGCCGTCAGTTGCGATCGAGTATCGATCATCCTGAGAGAGGGTACGGAGTAAGATAGGTAGTATCCGTAAATGTATCCGTAAATACACGGCACTTCGTACGGATAAGGATAGGTAGGATACGGAGTCTCTAGTAAGGAAAGGGGTTCCAAGGAGATAAACCCCTGATCGGATTATTCCACAGCTCCCGTCTCGTGAGTTTTGGTCGGTCGCAACTGCTGTCCATGAAACCGGCGACCCTGAATTTGGTCGGGAGCAAATCTTATCCGTACTGATGATTCTATTCTGGTCGTGACCACTGATGAACGGCAATTACTCCCCCGTCTTCACCATACGGAAACAACAATAGTCGAGGTCCGTGCTTCCGGGTCTACGCTCAGACGGGTAAGGCTTGGGATGCCAAAGAGGTCAGGGTGGATCCACTAGTGCCCGGTGCATGCAGGTACGAGATCCCAAGCGGGAACGATCATCTACAAAAAGTATGGGCGCCGTCGCATGCTCCTAGCCTCCACAGAGCACTGCCTTACGGATACCGGAGTAACTATGACCATATTTCAGGTTTTTGCTACGGATGCCTTCGCTGGTACACAGTAGTTAGAGTCTGCAGCTCAAGCTCGAGTTCATCTTGTAAAGCCCACAGGAGGGACACTTGCCGGGCAGGAAGCAGGCGTACCAAATATCATGAACAAGTTATCCTCCTCGTGATGGGAGGAGCGTACGGCTGGCTATTCGGGGCTGCGAAGTAAGAAGTAATAGGGCTAATACGGAGTAACTATCCGTAATGGGCATGGCAAAGGCGGTGTCAGCACTGTCTGGCGACGAATGAAAGGCAAATAGGACCTGCAGGGATTATCCAGTCTAATCTCCCATTTCGCTTAACTCATTTCCCAGAAAGGCGCTAGACCAGCGCCGAGCAGTGAGCACAAGTCTCTCCCTTTTCCTCTGCAATTTGGGCCGACCAAAGGGTAGCTCATATGCAAGGTACCCTGCAGGCTGCCAGCTTCCGTCTGCCCGCCACCAACAAGAGGGAGGCATCATCGTCGACGACGACTTTGACATCGACAGCAACAGCCATAACAACAGCAAAAACAAAACAGGACGGAGGAGAGAAGCCGGAGAAGCAATCAAACCCAGCCGTGACAAGCCGTATCCACAACCCAAAACCAAGCGCCTCTTGAAGAAACCCGTTCGTTACCCAGGAAATTGGACTGATGGCGAACCCCTGCCCGTCACTCATTCCGCAAAAAGGAGTCGCTGATGGCATGGCGGTGGATGAGCCAGCCCCCTGTCCACCTGCTGCCAAGGTTTATTGAGTCGACCAACGGTGAACTGCGGACGGGGTTCCATCTCAACTACACACTACAGAGTGCTGTGTATGTGCCAATGTCCCCCCCCCTTCTCCCCTCTGGCAGAAACAAACAGGGACGCCAGAGAGCAGCTGACCACCCACACAACATTCCCCCCCTCCCCCTGGAGGCGGCCCATGGGTCATGATAAAACTACATGGTCTGCTCCTCGATCTGCAATGTCTTCTTTCCTCTTCCCTCCTCACGGAACGACCCTCTGATCGTTGATGCCATCTTCGTGAAAGCATCTGCCAATTTTCGTCCTTTGTTTCCGTAATTCCACACCGCTTCACTCTTTCAGCGGGCACTCGTTTTGTCACGAAATTACACGAAAATATAATATCAAGCAGCCGTACACGTCTAATTAATCCGAGTCTCCGACGATACAAATCATGAAGGGATCTATTGCTGCCACGGCCGTTGCGGCCCTGGCCGGAGGTGCCGCTGCCGCCATCCAGCGCCGCCACGCACACGATGTGTTCCACGGCCTGGAGAAGAAGGCCTACGACACCAACGGCACCTGTGTCGCCGAGTGCAAGACCATCTACAGCACCTGGTACGGAGAGGCTACCCTGCACAATCCTCCGGCCGCTCCCGCCACCAGCTCCAGTCCTCACATCGAGGCTGTGACCACGCCTGCCCCGGCGCCTACAACCTCGACCGTTGCCGTCGTCGTCCCCACACCCGTCGCCCAGACCTGCGACACCACTGGTGTCTACACCTTCCCTGGCACCACCATTGTCGTGACCGAGACTACCACCGTGTGCGGTGCCGAGACCACAAAGGTCCCCGCTGGCACCCACACTCTGGGCGGCTACACCACCGTCGTGCCCGGCGCTACTACCGTCACCTGCGACGTCCCCTCTGTTGAGACGTCCGGCACTGTCGAGACCACCGTTGTCAAGCAGACCACCTACGTGTGCCCTTCGGCCGGCACATACACCATCGTGCCGACCACCATCACCGCCACCAAGGACACCACCGTCGGTTACCCCGTCGTGACCACTGTCGTCCCCGGCACCTACACGCAGCCCGAGGTCATCACGACCGTCACCGAGACTAGCACCATCGTCTACTGCCCCTTCGCCACCATCTCTCCCTCCACTTCCACCATCCCGGCTGCTCCCACCTACGTGGCCAAGTCCTCCAGCGCCCCGGCTCCTCCTGCCTCCAGCGCCCCCGCCTCCACTGCCCCTGCCCCTGCCTACAGTGCTGTTGTCCCTTCCACGTCTTCAGCCACTCCTGCCCAATCCACTACTCCTGCCAGCGGCAACGGCAAGACCCCCTGGGCCATCACCTACACGCCCTACACTTCGGCCGGTCAATGCAAGACCAAGGACGAGGTCGAGACTGATATTGCTGCCATTGCCAAGGCCGGCATCTCCACCCTCCGCGTCTACTCTACCGACTGCGACACTCTGCCCAACGTCGGCTCCGCCTGTGACACTCACAGCGTCAAGATGATCATCGGTATCTTCATTGACGCCCCCCACTGCTCTGCTAACAACCCCACCGTTGCTCAACAGATGAGCGCCATCAAGGCCTGGGCTCGTTGGGACCTTGTTGACATTGTCGTCGTTGGTAACGAGGCTCTCTTCAACGGATACTGCACCGCTACTGAGCTCGTCAGTCTCATCTCCCAGTGCAAGTCTGAGTTCTCCGGCTACACCGGCGGCTTCACCACCACCGACACCGTCGCCGCATGGCAGGAGTCCGGCGTTGCCGAGACTCTCTGTGGCGCCATCGAGTATCCCGGTGGCAACATCCACCCCTTCTTCAACACCGAGACCGTTGCCTCGCAAGCTGGTCCCTTCGTCAAGAGCCAGCTCGCCATCCTGAGCGACATTTGCCCTGGCAAGACCGCAAAGTGCTTCGAGACCGGCTGGCCCACGGATGGTATATGCATGGGTGATGCTTGCCCGGGTAAGGAGCAGCAGGCTCAGGCCATCAGCTCTCTCCTCGAGACCGTCGGCAACGACGCCACCCTGTTCAGCATGGAGGATGACACCTGGAAGAGTGGCAACACCCCCTGCAAGTGCGAGCAGTTCTGGGGTTGCAAGGCTGCCCTCGGCTTTTAAGCGACAAGATTTGGTGAAGCATATTGTCCAAGGTTTACTTTGTATATACAACCCTGCTTGCCTGCGTGCTGTTGGCGATAGGGACGACTGGTGATCTATCATTACCGCAAGTCGTTCCTTTTCCGCTGTCTCAGTGTTTCAATAAGCGGCGGAATGTACTTGGTAGCGACAACGTTGCGTATACAGAAGCCCAGGCCGCGGAGCAGGATCTTATACACGTTGCAGTAATTTGTCATTGTCCGTTATTGATGTTATAATTGCTCAGATCTGCTGTTTACCGTGGCCGTGCTCTCTTGGCGGATGCCCTAAAACTACTACGCTACCTATCGTCACAGCCTTTGCTCTGAGAAACTCTCCCGGCGAGTACGGATTATCCGTATTTTTACTGCCAATTTGCTCTGGCTTGGATCGACACATCGTCTAGCTCACCGTTTGTAACTAGTAGAGAGGATACTTCAACTGCTGTCCCGGTGGCTTCTCCATTCAGGCGCATCCGAAACCGACTGCGAAGATTTGCGGCCTTGCGAATCTCACTACTAACTACTTAGTTACTCAGTTGATCTTGCTCTAGAAGGATCGCCAGCCGCGTCGAGAGTTCATGCGCCACGTCGATCCCGCCCGTGTCTCGCAATCAGATCCGATAGGCATGTTAGAGACAGCTGGAAAGTGTATCGCGCTGCAGTCGTCTAAATTAGCCCCCTGTCAATGAGTGTTATTAGGTGGGACTGACCAGGGTGGCGGGCTCAGGAATATCTTTTCGACATTTTGTTGATCATCGGCACTCTCGTCTGCGAGCTTATATACATAGACCTGGCCTACGGTAGATACAAAACGCGACAAGTCCTCGAACATGAATCAATGCTGTCAAACATTGGAACCCGCCACCTTTCTTCTCCGTGGCGACCACACATGAGTCTCCCGGTAGCTTCTGCGTCACGTCTATCCGTATCTTGTGAACTTTTCCTGTCAAGACGGCAAACTCCAGTATTTCCACAAACTTCCCACGCGTTCCACGACAGTGGCACAGATGCTGGTGGGCTGGCGTCGTTGCGTCGGGCCCAACGGAGAGAAGCAGTAACGGAACAATAGCTCGTCGGATTTGCGCTGGAGGCTGGTCTGCCTAGGTCTGTCTGGAAGAACCAAAGGCAAGCAGCGCAAATGGGTCAGCGGGCACAATTTTGAATAGTGCAGCCGCCGACGACGGCACCCACCAGGCAGACAACCGCAGAGAAGGAGAAACCGCGAACCGAAATATCGGTTCTTGCCAGCGTTAAGACGGGTTGTGTTGCCGACATGTATATGTGAATTGTCAGGGGGTTCCGACAGTTCTCCGACCTCACGACTAGAAAACATACAGCCCTGAGCCAGCATAGTCAACCTTTGACGTCTCGTTGCACCCGGGCTTCGACGAACGGCTGGCCTGCGAAAAGCGACAAACTCGTGTGGTAATGTTCAGTCTCGGGTTCTCGAAGTCTATGTAACCTCGTCCCACGCTATTATCTTAACATATTGTTCATGTGTGTGTACAGCTTTGCCGCTCCTTTCAAATGCCCAGCCAAGAAATCATATTTCGCAATGCGGCGTTATGACCATGCTCTCAAGTCAGCAATGCAGTATATATGAAGTAGAAAGCACGCAGAGGGGAGATAACACCAAGAAACCGGACCCGTCCACGGTTCAAGTGCAAATGCGACAATGCCGACGACGCCCAAAACTCCCCTGTCAAGAGGCCACGCCATACGCGGCTGTGGACATCTCTCATGTTTAGAAGGGCTCAAGGTTCAGTTTCATAGCTGCCTTCCTCCTACGCTGAGTAGGCGTCTCGTGTGATTCGGGGCGTCCCATGACGTCCATGGGCGTGTGCATCCAGTCGTAACCCTTGGCACGCCGCTGAGACCATTGTTGCGTGTTCATCTTGTCCATGTGGTAATCGTACGTATCCTCGTCGCCCGCATCGCAGCGGTCGAGCTGCAAGATGCCACCGCGGGCGCGGTCCGCTACCAAGGCCATTAGGCTTTGGCCATCCGGTGTAATACACGTGCCGCCGATCTCGCCAAATACGTCAAATGTCTGCTTGGTCTCAAAAGCTCGTGCATCAATGATGTTGACGATATCGGCCTCTTCTGCAGCAACCAGAATGCGCTGACCTGAACCGAGGGGGGAGAATTTCAAACTCCGCGCACCAGACATGTCCATTCGCAGTACCGCTAATGGAGTTGCCGCACCGTCGTAGATTCTCCTCCACATGCGAGCGTCCCAGATCGTGACGGTCTTGTCCTGAAAACCAGTGGCAACAGTCCAGCCATCAGGGGCCCAATCACAAGCAAAGCCATAATCGCGGTGGCCCTCGAGGCTCTGTAGGATGTCGCCTGACTCGGCATCGGCAATGAGCACATCTGTCGAGTCGCCCACCATGACGCGAAGTCTCCGATCAGGGCTGATGGCCGAACAGTTCAAAGGAAACTCGTACATCCTCTCCGAGATGATGGTATTGGTGGTCAAATCGGCCATGCGGAAACCGAAATCATTTGAGGCGAAAGCTGCTAGAGGCGCTGAAGAGGTTCGTGACGGATATAGTTGAACATGATTAGTGATACCACTCGGATGAGAGGTCAGCTTTCCCTCGGTACACTCCAAGCTGTCCGAGTGCAGGTTGCGGAAGCGATAGTCGCCATTAAAGCAGCCCACCATGAGGAGCTCGTCCGTAGTGGCGATTGCAGATACCTGCACGTCTGCCCCCTCGGCATGAAAGTCAATGGCTTTCTTGGTCCGGCCCGTGGTAGGGTCCATCTCCTTCACAGAGCCGTAGCTGGGGTAGAAGAGGCGCGTCCGTGAAGCACACGCCAGCACGTTGCGCAGCTGGAAGTGTAGCAATCGAACGTCGCGTCTGAGCTCCATGCTTTTGAAGCGGAAGTAGTTGTCTGTAGGCCTGGGTACCCTATCGGGTAGCCCGCGCTGGCCGCATCATACCTGTCAGTTGAGGAGATGATACCGAGATGCGGTCTCACTTACATGCCACTTGTCGGAATCCGTTTTGTTTGTGTAGTTCTTGTAGGTAGCCGAGCGACGATCTCGTGCCATGCTCCTCGACACGCCAAGATCATCCCAGTCGACCCCTTGAAGATCGTGCCGGTCTCCATTAAGCTGAGCGTACTGCACCCGTGTTGGGCGAGAGCTCACGGGAGCAACGCCGGGGCCGGTATTCCTTATTTGCGCCAGCAGGCGCGACATCGAAGGGACCTTTCCACGTCCACTCTCAGACCAGAGACGCAAGAAGTCTACAAACCCGAGGTTCTCGGGGACTAAGGACATAGGATTCGCGACGCCTAGGGGTAGAGGTGGGTGCGCATCGCCAAAGACATTTTCAACGTCATCGTCGTCGCCATCGTCGTCGTCGGCATTCATATGGAACAGCATCTGCTGCTGAAGAACCTGGAGCTGCGGAAGGTCCATGAGTATGTTCGGAAGCTGAGGCGCAGGGGGTGTGAAGGAGAACTGGACTTGTGACGGGTTTATCGTTGTTGGGAGAGGCTGAATGTGTTGGTCGAGCTGATGTGGATAGATTTGCGCTATCGTTTGCGACGGCAGCAGGTGCTGGAGTGTGTTGAGGTCGGTATAGTGATCGGCTTCGACTTCGGCTTCGCTCTCATCTCCAGCGTCGAGCGACACGGAATCGTCGATTTCTTGGGCATTTTGGTCTTGGTGGGCGGCGACAGGTATCATGGTCGCATCAGCTGGCACGTTCGAGGGCGCCGACGAGGGGACATTGGATGGCGATTCGGCGAACTGAACTTGCGACATGGTGAGGTGAGACTGCACCGTGGCTTCGGCAGTACCGGCATCTTCGAGGTCGGCCATGTCATGATCGTTGGCGCTGTCGCCACTTGTCTCGGGTGACAGATCCGGACTGATGTACTCGGGCCAGTCGCCGTCGGCATAATATGACATGGGGATATCGTTGTCGGCGCCGGCGGGGTTGTAGATGTCGGCAAAGGCGGACGGCGAGCTGGGGGATGGGCTGTTGTCGAGATGAAGCGAGTGGTCGGCGTCGACAGTGGGTATCAGGCGACCGTGGGGCTGCTGGTGATCATGATGATCAGTCCCGCCTTGGACTAGGTGGTCGAAATCCACATGTACAGACACATATACATGCGCAGGGTCGTTTGTAGATGTGGGCATGTCCACGACGCCGTGCTGATCCAGCAAGGCGGCGAGACCGGCGGTCTGCGGGGACGGCGATGCTTGCGATCGTGGGTACTTAAGGGTTGATGTGTGGGAGGGATGTGCCTACTTCGTAACTACAGACGATTGCTTCTTCCTTGTGCAGTCGAGTTGTGCAAAGTAAGTAAGTTAATAGACAAGTTCGCTGGGTGGGGTCTGCAAGTGGGGAGACTCGAGCCGGGAACCACCTCTGCGTGCCCACTGCCCAGGGAGTCGGACAAAGTACTTTGATTGTCACAATGAGCAACTATCCGTAGTTACGTACTCCGTACGGATAGTAACGAGTATTGTCCCGGAGCCGCGGCCGCTGTTAATAAGTGGAACTTTGTCTGGTCCCTGCAGCTGGGCGAGAGTCGCGAGACGATGAATTTGTTGTCGCGAATGACGGGGTCAAGTGTAGAATCTGCTGCATTCATATGGTTATTTGTTGGAAGGTTAATAAATCTGGGCTTCGCAACGGGCCAAGGTTCGATGCGAAGTACTTTGCAACTGCCAGAACTAGTTACGAAGTATTATGTAAGTACGGAGTACGTACTCCGTACGGACAGTGAACGTTACGTTACGGAGCACACTCGAGGTTGGTCAGTTTCCTGTTATTACTTCGTAGGTAACTAAGTTAACCACGCTACACAGTAATCCGTAGTTACTCTACAAGGTTACAAAGTAGTCAAGTAACTAACCGTAGTATCCCGCTACTCACTCCCACCCCAGGTCTTTCCAAGTTCTTGGCCCTTCTTCGTGAGTCCTCACTACGCAATGCCTGGCTTTAAACGGACCGACCGCATCGGTATTCTGTATTTCTGATCCCAGCATTGATCACGCTTTCTTACTCATCGGTATCTGTACCCGTCTCTAGACTCGATCGGGCGAGGGAGGCATGGCTCCACACTCATCGTAACCATAGTCTACACAGTACAGTAATCCGTACGTACTACGGATAAGTTAGTGACTAACAGGTCATATTCCCACCTGCTTCCAAGTTCCCACCAGCCAGCCCACATGCGGAAGGTCTGCCCATCCATCCACTGTGGCTCACCGGTCGAGAGACACTTTGCAACCCTATCACTTATCGCAAAACTGTAGTAGCCAATACCCGATCTATCTACTCGTGAAAACTCCTCAGTTCGTACCAAGTCGTATCGTGGTTACGAGAGAGAATCACGGCGCGAGTCTCACCCCCGCCCCGAGCCCCCCCGGGCCGGGGGACGGCTTTGTAGGTGTTGTCACGAATTCAGCTGGTCACGAATTCAGCTGGTCACGAATTCAGCTGGTCACAGGCAGTCATTGCTCACAGCCCATCCCCCTAGGGCATATGATATGCGGTTGCCGTTCGCCGAGCCCTCTGGCAATCATTCCCGTTTCCTGTGTCGCTCGCCCCTTTTGGTCGTGGTGCATGACGCCTGGGCAAGTCCGGCGGCTGCCAGAGTTACCCGACAACAGCGTGCGCGTCTCGGGTGCTCGCATATGCTTACCAGCATCTTCCATGTCGGAAGGGAGAGTGTCCAATAAGGCTGCAGTGCGAGCGCCTGAACTGTGAACGCTACTGGCGAGTTCCCTTTCAGAACACGCCCGAGTAAGGCCCCCGTCGACAACATCCTCAAGGCTCGAGGGCCTTTACACACCCACGGATGGGTAGGTCAGCGTCCGCTCTCGGACCGGGCTGGTGGTTTGCACAAGGAGGTGAAAAGGAAAATGCAAGGAGGAGATGGTTGTATAGGCCACACTTAATGCGGGCCTTCAAGGCGGCATTTCGTTGGAATGGAGGTATAGGATCGGCCATGTTGTCTCAAAGGTGAAAAGAAGAAACAAATAGGGGGAGGGGATGACAAAATCATCTTATACATCAAAAGGAGTGAGTATTGTGACCGTCGAACGGAATCGACACAGTTCAGCTAAACGTACGGAGTACATTGACCCCCAACCTGCAGTCAGCATGATGTACAGCGTAACGTTCATCGTTCCGCGCTACACTACAGATGCCCACTGTAGTACTCGAGGATGATCCCGATCGATTCAGGCCGTTGGACAATATCGTATTTCGCATTACGATGCATCTTGTGCAATATTCCGCATAAGCTCGTCAAAACGTCAAACGTGGCCGAAGCACAAAGGGCAGCGAGTAATGCGAGGTCGTCATTACATGCCAGTTAAATACGTGTTCAGGATACAGCCACTGTAAATAAACCCCGGTTGTTTTGGACAGGCATCAAGTTTAATCATCATGCAATATGAATACTGTATTAGTCATAGGCACCATGGCCTATAATGGTTGTATGTACGTACGTACCTGCGTGATCCCTCGCTCTATGCCGATTCAATGCTGATTGCCTCTCTATACCAAGAAGCTCAAACAGCTCGCAATGCACGCTGAAAGGCTACAAATGAACAGGGCAGGGCATACGCCGCCAGCCCCGATGATTGCAAAAGTCCCAATTCTCCATATAAACACAAGCAATCCGAGTCGTTCGCTCATACACTGATCTCTCCCTAGGCGTCCGAGTAATACTGGTCGTCGTACGGATGTCGCTGAGGCACCTGCTGCATGTCTTGAGCAGAAGGCCAGGCCGCAACGCTTTCACGCGACTCCCAGTAGTTTTCTCTCTGGCGGCGTTCACGCTCAAACTCGGCCCAGCGCTTCATGGTAATCTTGCTGCTGTCGAACTCTCCCTCATACTCGATACCGGCCTTCTTGGTCTTCTCGCCGGCCGTCTTTCGCGTGTCACCCCAGGAAAAGTCGTCGAATTTCCAGAAAGCATACGTAGGCAAGACGAAGTTCCAAATGGGGAGAGACAGAAGGTATATCATCATCCATGCGACGTACGACCACGAATGGGCAGTGCACACGATGAGAACGGCCGGGAGACCGAGAATGAGACCCAGCAGCACCAGGGGAATGACCTGAACAGGTTTTTGGACGATAGAGATGATGACTAAGATAGAAGTTAGCACAATGATCCGCCATCTGGTAATATATCTATATATATTTTTTTTATACTTACCAACATAAAAGGTGAAACCAATAGCAGCGGGGAGCACGAGGGTACCGATAAGCTCGATGAAGATGATAAACTGCATACTGAAGCAGAAAGTGCCACATAGATCCTTTACAAGCACTAATTCCATCAAGTTGTGGATGGTGGAGTTGATCCATCGTCGTCGCTGAGATAGTAAGACGCTGAACTCATCGGGAACAGTAGTTTTGCAGACGGCCTGGGGAACGAAGACCTGCTTGCGCTTGGGGAAAGTACGCAGCATGAGTGTGGTTAGGTATCGGTCTTCACCCAGAAGCAAAAGGTTCTTCTTGTGCAAGGTATCAACAACATTCTCCGAATAGTGCTCAACAACGTCGGGGTTGGCGAGAATAGGGACCCAGTAGTTTTGAGCACCTTTCGGGGCCTTAATGCGGTACATGCAGAAGCAGCCGGGCAGGCAAGTGACACCGCCAAATACCGACTCAAAAGCTTTGGAGAGGTGGTGCGAAATAAAGTATTCGAAGACCTGGATAGCGGTGACCCAGCTCTGTCGCTTATTGGCGATCTTGGTTTCGCCACACAGTCCCATGATGTCAGGATCTCGGACCAGGGCGCACAGCATATGAGTGAGACTGTCGGGGAACACTTTCGTGTCGGCGTCAACCATGAGAACAGCTTCGTAGTAGTCGGGTGAGATGCCGGTGACCTTCCAGAGGCCGTTGAACATCTCGTACTCAAGCTCGGTCATGCGCTCGTCGAACATGACCTTTTGCAAGAAGGACATAAGAATAATCTGACTGTCTCGCTTGCCTCGGTTTCCAGGCTTGGATTTCGACGCTTCGTCTGGCGTACCGCACTTGACTACGAGCATCATCGGCACGCGTTGCTGCTTCTCAGGGGCAACGGTCGACCCTGCACCGTAGTTGTAGAAGCCGGAGTAGATTTTAGCCATGTTGTGTCGCTTTGAACCGCTAGCGACAGCAACGTAAGAGAATGCTTCGACATCCTTGGGTGGCGTCGTGTGGTCCCTCATCATATCAAGAATAATGTCGGGCGTAGTCTTAGTTTCACCGTGACCTTTGATGAGACCGTCGCAAATAACGAGTATGACTTTGTGGCTGTTGGGGTAGTCTGTTGTAGCAACCGAGTCGAGCGTGGTTCTGATACCAAGTTCACCCTCGGAGTAGGCTGTGACAAGGCAGATGGAGTGTATCAGCGGGAAGCCAAAGGGCTGGAAGTCGGCAGGAGGCTGAGGCACGACTGCTTCATGGATAAAGCCTGCCGGCCCGTACCCGTCCGTGGGAGTTGCCTGACTTGCGTACGGGTCTGAAGAGTTGATGAAGCTGGACCTGCTGTCATTGGTCTGTCGGTACATGGAGCCAGGGTGTAGAAGAGGGCCAGTAGACGCCTGGCTCGCCATTGTCGTCGGCTGAGGGCGGCGGGTGTTTCGTTCAACCCCATAGACGGCAGAGAACCTGGACGTGGTGGGTAAAAAGGTGCTGGCGCGCTTGCTGGCCCTATCAGAACCACCGACGCTGCTGCTTGGATCGCCAGCCAAACGTGGAGGTGCTCGGTAAATGTCTTCACTCCAATCCTCAATTTGCTGGGCGCGCTTCTTCTTGTCCCCAGACTGAGACGTCTTGGGAGCGGCATATTTGCGGCTCAGGAACCATTGAAAGACGAGAGCCAGGCTGAACCTCGCTACAACAACCGATAGAATAAGTGCTAGAGATAGATACAAGACGACCTTGGAGGCAATGCAGCCAACGGTATCCGTGTCGACCGTTCCGACCTTGGTGATGTCTTCGAGGCATTCGGCGAGTTGCTTATCCGCCGAGTTTTGGAACGCCCGGGTGATGTCGCGGCCGTGAGCGGCGACGTTGGCTGCCGATTTCCGGTTCCTCAGTTCTTTGAAGCGGTATGGTACATTCACTTGGGTCTCGTCGAACCAATTCAAGAGGTCGAGGTCGAGAACGTTTCCGGAGTACACTGCCAGGTTTCGTGTCGTATTTCCAATATCTGCCCAAGTGTAAAAGACATCGGCAGTTCCGTGAAGGTCAAGGTAGAACTTGTCACGCCCAGTCGCCGTAGTGTGACATGCGTACCCGAGGTAGTATTCGACCGACATGTTAGGCTTGGACGAACCATCCTGGTTGAAGGGCTTGCAGGGGTAGTACCAGGCTATTTTGTCTCTGTCATTGGCATCGTAGGGGATGCTGGAGTTGTCGGTGAGAGTGATCAAGCCCTTGCACTTGCCGTTGACATTCTGGAACAGGAAGCTCCCATCCTGACCGCCATGCTTTTCGGGCAGATCGTACAGGACGTTGGATAGGGACTTGTCGCTCCTCAAGGGGATGCCATCGGCTGGGGGGTGGCCTGATTTGGACAAATCGTAAGCGGTGCCGTGAAAGATCATGTAGCCGCTTCCGACGTCATTGACGCGAAGACGGGTGGCGGGCGAGCCGCAGACAACCGCGTTGAAGCCAAAGGTCAGAAACCCGACAACGCCCATGATGAATAAGATGATGCTGATAAGACCCATCTTTTCTCTCCATGCTCTCCTCTCCGCTTTGGACTTCATGCCGCAACAGCTCATGATGAAGTCCGGGCACCAGAGGGTGATGAAACTGCAGTATACGTTCCAGATACTGGGCGGGGCGAGAACCTCCTTGGGCGTTGTTCGCTTCTTCGCCTCCTTGGAAAGCTTGCCGGCAGCCGACTGTCTCCTACGTCTCGATTTGGTGTGGCTCACCTTCTCCGGGTCACCCCCGCCACGACGCGACCTTCGGGGCGGAGATGTATTGGAGGCATCGTCGAGCGTCCTGCTTCCCGAAAGGTCGGTCGTCCCCTCCAAGTCCTCCAGGATGGGATCGTTGCCGGTCGACGACGGCAGCACCTCCATCTTGGCGGCATGCTTTCGGTAGTGGTAATTGGGATGGTCCTTGCCGATTTTGTTCCTCTCGGGGCGGATCAGGCTCCTCTTGCGCGCCATGGGCGGTTGGCCGGCAGGAAAGCCATCGGCTGCACTTGGAGACAGGGGGATTATCTCTGTGGTGCCGTTAGGGTTGTTCAGCGTATCCGTAAAGGATGAACCAGAAGGCGCACGCTGATGACCTTGACCTGCGACGGGGAAGTAGCCGCCAGTCTCGACGTCTGTAGGACGGTTGCGTCGAGAGGGGGAGTGTCTGGACTGTCTGTACGAGCTTCGCGGCTCGTGCGACGACGGGTCACTCATGCCCGGCCTCTCGGGGAGCGACATGCTTCTAGAGGAAGGGCAGGTCAGCCAGAATGTCGCAAGAAACAGTGCAACGGGTGGGAATCCGGCAGCGCGACACGCAGGGGATACGGGCGCAGGAGCGAAATTGAGGGAGCACGAACTTGATGGCCAGGTCGAGGGTGTGCTCTCCGCGGCAAACACGCGGTTTCCTATAGTTTGCAGCCTGTCTACGCTGTCGAGATGTGTAGAACTAGTAGTTAGGCGGCTTGTGGTGCGTGTGCGTGTGCGTGAGCGTGTGCGCGTGTGTTTTGGACTCGACAGGACGGCCACCACCAGTTGTCCCGTCTCAAGAGAGATGGAATGGGATCAAACGGTTACGTTCCGTACGGATTAACCAATTGACTAGTGGCCAACTTTGTTGTTGACGGCTGGGTGGTGGGCCAACAAAGGCGACAGGCGCGCACTTGCTCGCTACCAAGCGCGGGACGCTGAGAGACGGGAGTCAGCTCAACCGGTACGGATACCCCGTACTCGACGGATTACTGCTGCGTAGAGACTGCGGTACGGAGTACCGTGACTCCTCCCTACACAGTAGTTACTGCAGTAAGTACTCCGTACTCCGTACCTTGTGAAATGAAGAACCCCTGTCTTCAGGCGCCCTTTCTTCCATTTTCGGACGCCAAGCCCGCTGGGATCTCGTCTCCAGAAATGGTAGTGCAGCGCGACCAGCCAGAGGAAATTATGTCGGCTCTGGTAGCGAGCAGCCATTACGAAGTAACTAATACTATCCATAATAACAAAAGTGCGTCGGCTACTTGAATTCATCACGTGTGCTTGCAACCAGACGTCGGAACGAAGCGTGGCATACGGAGTAAATACCCACCACGTAAAGGAGGGCAGTCAGCCGATGGGGTTAAGGTCCCGATGGCGCAGCTGCAATGCAAATGCGGATCGATCTGGCCGTTGTCGACTTTGGACAGAGACATAAGTTAAGCTAAGTCAAGGTTTGCGGTGGCGTTATTAGCTGGGCATACGGAGTACGGGTACTGGTAATCCGTACCTACTGTGGTATCCGTACCTGTACAGACCTGTTCTGGTACCAGTACCCTTTTTCGGATACGAGAATACTCCGTGTTACTGAGGCAACACGGATCGAGACACTGGCGCCTTCTGACCGCTTCGTACCCATCCAGCCTTGCTCGTCCGCCTTTGCAGTCTCGACGACTCGACGAGTGTTACGGTACGACATCTCTAAGTAAACCTTTTGTCAGCTGCCATCTCCCGAGTTGCTCTCCCCGCCTCTGCGGATGCAAGGACCATAATAGAGTCGCATGGGTGGTCGCGCGCATGAAACAGATCTTCAACCGTGGACCGGGGGCCCCATCTGTCCAGGGATTGTTGGCCCGCCGACGGCCTTTTCTCTTTGGAGAAAAGCTTGGCTGTGCCTTTCGACGGTCTTGTTTGGAAATGCGCACGTACGTATCCGTACCCAAGCATCGTAACTGGTTAACTAACTTGACGTTACTTCGTATCTCATACTCCTTGCTTGCAGGCGTTGGGAGCTTCCAGAAACCGTCTGCTGATCCCGATACGATACATTACAAAATACTCCGTAGGTCGTTTATCACTCTTGTTTGCACAAGACGATCGCAAAGGTGCAGGGGTGCTGGCTGATTTTGACCGCCAACAACCTCCCACCCCCCTTACCTGGGCTACCATACACAGTAACTAACTGCTCCGTACTCCGTAGAGAGAGAGAGAGAGAGAGAGAGAGAGATGGAGAGAGAGAGACTGGCTCAGGCCAAGATACGGTAACTATTACGTAACCACTAGATTGAAACGTGCATCGTGCAAGTCGAAATCTCACCCGTCTCACGCAATCAACCGCCCGGGGATACCCACAACCAGACAATGACGATTATAGATAGTGCCAATGACCTTTTCTGTTGGACCAGACGCGTCACAAGGCTAGGATAGAGTTTTGAGGATGCAGAGACGTCTTCATGTCAGTCGTTTGCGCTCTGTTGGAAGGTTACCCTCGGGCGTCCTTTTTTATTAGGAAAACTTGGTGGTCGCTTATTGAACAAGTTACTTGTCATGTACACAGTAGGTACGGAGTAACTTGCCCCCCTTTCACATACCCATCCATTAACTACATGACTAACTATTGTCGGCAACGCGACCGGGATTTCCCTTTGTTGCACTTGTCGGGTACAACAACTCAGTCCGAGCCTTAAGAAGTCTTCGCCAATCCACACAACTGCTTCCGATGATTGTGCAAGATGCGCCGCAACTCACCCAGGCAAGTTCGCTGTAACTTAGTTACCAGAGTGTGCTGAAAGAGAAAAGCTGAAAGAGAAAAGAGAAGGCGTCGCGGTTAGTGTAGAGTCGATCAATACGAGACGGGCTAACGTGAAACGTACTCGTAGTATCAAATCCCCAAGGTTAGTAAAAGGTCAGTTAGTGCCTATGATGCCTGTCACACAGCCTTCAGCCTCTCGGGTCCAGTCTGTGATGAACGTACTAGTTACTTAACTAATAGTAGTACGTACACGGTACTCCGCAGAATGCGCGTCCTTGGCGTCCAAATCGATGCATGTCAACCCGGCCCGTACGCGATTCGTTTTGCGTACGTACAGTACTCCGTACGCCCGCCGTACGCCGCTGGCCCCGTAGAACGCCCCTCCCCGACACCGATCAACACGATCGGCAATCATGTTTTCCATCCCAGTCTTTGCCAACTTGAAAATTTGTGATGATCAACAGGTTCGTTAGTAATCCTGTTCTGACACGCACACGTCTCGGGGGCTTACTTCTACCGCAGTACGTTCGGGTACTCCGTACCCGAATCTGTTCAACGATGATCCCATTCTCCAGGCGAAGGTTCGACCTTCTCGACTCGAGAATCAATGTCGACGACCGGACCACGTCGATTGGTTGCTGCTAGTTAGATAATGCTTGGGATAGGCTCCGGTTGTTCCTATCTGATTTTCAGGGTCCTGAAACCCACCTTTCATACCCGCATCAAGCACATCTGTCTCGGCCTCTAGTAGGAGGAGGAGCAGGGGTTTTAGTTGCGTGCCGTCCTCAAGCTGGGTTGATGAGAAGTACTTGGGATGTTTATCGGAACGAAACCAGAGCCCGAAGAGCCGGCTTGTTTG
Organism: Arthrinium puccinioides; assembly: GCA_022414665.1. Taxonomy (NCBI): domain Eukaryota; kingdom Fungi; phylum Ascomycota; class Sordariomycetes; order Amphisphaeriales; family Apiosporaceae; genus Arthrinium; species Arthrinium puccinioides. The sequence continues at coordinate 3,910,811 of JAIUNF010000003.1, read as the reverse complement.
CTCGGATGATTTGGGCCCCGCCTGAGTGCCACGATCCTGCCATCGATCAGACATGCGGCGCAAATCAAGCGCCGTCTGCTGTGCGGCTTGCGTTACGGGTAGTCAGGAAGGAAAAAGAAGAAAAAAGAAGAAAAGAACCTTTTGACGTCTTCTTGATTTCGGACATGGATGAATCACTCACCAGGCGAACTGAACTACGGATACCTCAGCATTCGTATCGGGTTGATGAGCTCGCTTGGCTCGTCGGTGGCATGACTTGTCTAACTGGCTGCCAGCCCCTAGTGACGGATAACGGATACTTGGTTCGGTACCCGTCATTGGTCATTGGGCAGTTATCCGTACGGAGTACACAGTACTGACAAACCAGGCATCTCGATTCTGTGGAACAAGGCGACAAAGGTCCGAGAGACTCCAACTACTTGGTTAACATTTGTACTCGCAGCAATAGGAAGAAACACAAACAGCCACTCTACGTAGCCACATGCACTACGAGGTATTGATTACTAGGCATGCTCCATACTTCTTCACCTACTGTGTACAGTAACCGGCCTAACTACTCAGCTAACTAGTTACTTCGTACGCTCTAGTGGCTAAATGACATGGCGCCATTCTCGAATAGGTTGGCATCAGATGGGTCATACTGGTCACACCCGCTCGTGTTCTTTCGCAGGGCGTACTTAGTATGGACCGGGTCTTAAATATACCTTGGTATTGGCCAGCCATTCCTACGCACCAACTACTGTGTACTTCGTAGATCCACGGCCCCTACGGAGTAGTTACACAGTACGGCGGTGCAAGACACGAGCTATTCAGACACCAACGGCCAACAGGGGTCTCGGTAGGACGCCAACGACGACAGGTCTGAGAGCTCCGTCTCCGTCAGAGTACTTCGCTGCGATGCCTCAAAGCAAACTGCACGCAGGCCAGCCGTCAGTGGTCATGACAGCTGCTGCCATCCAGTATTTCCAATGGCAGCAAAGACGGATCTCGTGGTCGGTGTCCGCCTGTCGGTAGCGTATCGAGGTGCAAATGCTTGGGAATGATGTCTGCCGCTGCCACGGCCGCCATATGTGCATGGCCTCTACTTGGTAGGTAAATCAAATCAAATACACAGTACAGCACCAACATGCAATGCAGCCCTGATCTTGTAGGTACATGCCAGGTACCTGAAAGCGCTGGTAGTGGATACCCGACCGTCGTTTAGATCCACTAAAGGTACCGTGTAATGTACCTGGTACTGCACCTACGACGCGACACGTTCTCTCCTGCCCCCGTTTTCAAGGGTTATTTTATCCTGACCAGCTGTGACGACTCGAACGGCACTGGCCAGGATGGTTGAAGACGCACGCAGGAAGCCCTCTCAGACAGCAAATACACCACCAAAGCTCCAGCTCCCGCAGTCCAGCTCCGGTCCAGCTCCAGTCCAGCTCCAACTCTCTTTTTTTCGGCCTGTCCTGTACATATGCCGCTCTTGTCCATACGGCTCGTTGTTTCTCTTCTCAGCATTCGCATCAGATTTTAGACTTATTGGCCGAGAAAGCCTCGCTCTTTACGGCCTCCTCTTCCGCGCCACCACCTACCTCGCCGATTCCGACCCAGATCCCGTCCCACCCCATCCCACCCCGTCCATCCATCCATCCCTTTGGCCGTAACTCCTTGCGGCAGGGTCTTAAGAGCCTCGAGCCAGCTTGGTTTCGGACGCCAGGGCGACTGCGGCTGCTCTGTCGTATTGCTGAGCGACAGGAGTCGCCGACGCACGTCGACCTGCCACCCACCACACGAGCATAGACGTACGTTACGTACCGGCTACAGCGAGATTTGGCCGGGCAGGAACAACGTCGGGAACATCTGGCCGCGCAGCCTCGAGAGACTTGCGCGAGTTGGTTACGTAGTAGGCACTTTTCGTCGGGCCAGGCCATTCGGAGCGCCCAAGTAGTCGTAATGGCGGCAGTCACCGCTGCATCGCCGCCGCCCATGCTGCCAACACACCCATCTTCCCCCTCCAGGAGTATCCAACCGGAGGCTCTACCAGGAGCAGATCTTTCTCCAGAGCGGCACAGATGGAGTGTAGATACGGGCGAGAGCTTCTCAAGTCCCACGTCTGTTGTGCAGTCTCCCGAGAACCCGAGGATGAGGGTGGCTCCCATTTCTCCCGTTCAAATGAGCTTCCACCCAGACAATTGGGCGCAACCGTCCAATGCTAGCATCGAAAGCACCAACGCACATCAATCGCAGTCTGGACAGGGGGGTTCCGACCTGGGGAATGCCGCGTACACACCAGGAGCGGCGGACAGCACGTTGAGTCCGACAAGCCCGAGGTATCAAAGGGGGTTGATGTCGGTCGATCAGGCAACTCGCGATCCGGGTGAAGCGTCCCTGAACCACGATTCCACTCGACACAGCCGCGATACCGATACCACGGCAAGCACACAGCCTCACACGTCCATCAAATCCTCCGCCGATACCAATCCCAGCTCGGGCGACACGTCGCCAGAGGAATCCGTGCTGGAAGATGGCGCTTCAGATAGCCAGGCCATCCCTCAGCTGCACTATCACCACCAACCTGCTCTTCCGCGAGTTTCAAGCGTCCCTCTGGAGGCTCATGCCCGGCACCCGTCGAGTACCTTCGCAGCCGAACATGGGCCAGCCATAAACCGACACCTCACTCCCAACTCGGCCAACGTAAGGAGGAGCTCGATGCCCCGACCGCAGTCATCATACTCGGCGTACTCTGATCAGAGCCCGCGACGGTCTCCTGGTTTGGCTCGCAGGTCTCCGGACGCCCGCCCAACATCATATGCAGAGCTGTTGAATGTGCCCTATCCGCAACCAGCACCGGCGCCCATCAGCATAGATAATTCGGACCTCCGCAACAACATTGGGAGTAACGCGTCTCTCCTTAGCGCCCAGAAAACGCTTGAAATGTATAGGCAAAACTTGAAGAAGACCAATGATTTCTCGATCCAGTATTCCTTTGCCGTGTTCTTAATCGCCACTGCTCAAGAGCAAGGCGTGTCGCCCAAAGATCTGGCTTCCGGAGGCTCCGGGGGAAAGTTTCCAAGAGTGGACAAGGTGCTGGAACCCTGGCGGATGAAGGGCCGCAGTCGTCGCCAACAGAGTTAATTCGGGAAGCGAAAAGTATACTGACAAGATTGGCCAATGGAGGCTATCCTTTTGCGCAGTATTACCTAGCCGACGGTTTTGCATCAGGGCTCTTCAACAAGGGCAAGGAAGATTATAATTCGGCTTTCCCGCTATTTGTCTTGGCCGCGAAACATGGTCATGCCGAGTCTGCGTACCGTGCTGGGCTATCTTATGAGTTTGGCTGGGGTTGCCGAAAGGACGCCGCAAAGGCTGTACAATACCTCAGGACAGCCGCATCCAAGAGCCATCCGGGCGCCATGACGAGACTCGGCAAAGCCTGCTTGTCCGGCGACCTTGGTGAGAACCGTTACCGCGAAGGAATCAAGTGGCTAAAGAGAGCGACTGATTCTGCAGACGCCATGTACAATGCTGCGCCATTCCACCTCGCTGCGCTATACGAGACCGGCTATGGCGACGACATTTTCAAGGACGAGAGCTATGCCGCAGAGCTCTTCACCCAGGCAGCCGAACTCGGTCATCCCGAAGCCTGCTTCCGCATGGGCGACGCCTACGAACACGGCAAGCTGAACTGCCCGCGAGATCCTGCCCTCAGTGTTCACTTTTACACTGGTGCAGCAGAACGTGGGCATGCCGGCGCAATGATGGGGCTATGCGCATGGTATCTGGTCGGCGCCGAGCCCATTCTTGAAAAGGACGAAGAAGAAGCATACGAATGGGCATGTAGGGCCGCAGACCTCGGTGAGTTGCGCGTCGCGTATTATATGATATCAGGACTAATTGGTCTGCAGACCTCGTCAAGGCACAGTACACTGTGGGCTATTTCACTGAAACTGGGATCGGATGCCGACGTGACATTCTCGAGGCAAACGTGTGGTATGTCAAAGCAGCCGACGCCGGTGATGAGCGCGCCAAATTGCGATTGGCTGCAATCCGTGCGGCTGTGAGCGGTGGTGGTGGTGGTGGTGGTGGTGGCAGCAGCGGTGGTGGTATCCCGATGGAGGTTGCGCCTCCTCGTAACGCGAAGATGCAAAAGGCACCTCCCAAGGAAGGAAAGAACGAGAGGGATTGCGTTGTAATGTAACCAGTGCATTCCCATGTCGTCCATTACAGAGAAACGCCCGACATGAAATGGACTCATGGGATACTCTTCGTAGCCTCGGGCGACTCGGGTCACTTGAAACCCTTTTGGATATTCACCACGCGCCCTCGCCAACTTCAGTCTATCTCCGGAGCAGATTGCTTGGTGGGCTGGATTGGTGGCATGCCCCATGCAATGGCTTTGGAGTGATGGATATCAAAGCTTCTGGTGCGTGGCATAGGGGGGGCGGGCGGTGGGGTGGGCGGCTTTCCAGGAGTTCCAGGACCCAGATGTACTGGTTCCCACCGGTACATACGAGTAGAAAGGGGAGAGAAAAATCCGACTTGGTCCATTGGCATTGGCATTGGCATTGGCATTGGCATTGGCATTGGCATTTGCATGGCAGGAAGAGGTGAACCTTGGCCTCTCCCTTCTGCGCCTCGACGTTCTTTTAGCTTCGTCCACCTCCCAGGTTATGTCCTGTTTTACTGGTTGTGGATGTAACGATTCCTCTTGTTGTGGCGTGGGAGGATTGCAGTGAATAGGCATATCCTTTCGGTTCGCACTCAGCGAGAGTTAATATCGAATAGAGGCACCCTCTATTTGTCGCTCCGGGTATGTACATCAAGAAATGGTTACAAAAGGTGTGCCGTGCAGCTTCTCGGTCTTCTACATCTTCATGCCCGGCGAGTGAAGGTTGTCTCTCAACTTGGTCGTGGTTCTTACATGATGCATACTTCTATCAAGGCTATCCATCTCCTCTGTAGCTTGGAACTCACTGCGAGCAGGACAACCTGTCAAATGCAGTATTAACAAGCAAGTGTCTTGACAGCCGCCTAGCATGATCAAATCAAATCACTCCTCAGCAGTTTGTTCTGCTACCAACGTCTCGTCTTCTATGGGACAAACATCGAACAAAGACTTGATGTTTTGCGACGTTCTTACCACATGCCGGCGATGAGTAAGATTAAAACAACCAGAGAATTCCTTGGGAATACCACAACCGTCTTGTAACACAATGTATTAACTACCACCATACTCGCTACGCCATGCAACCAATCATCTCATCTCGTATCGTGAGAACTAATAACAATGAAAGAACCCAAAACGCCTCGGTAATTTCTCGTAGACGGCGTAATAAAGGAAGACAACAGCAACACCATCGCCAACAGGGTGCGTTCCTCCTAGCGCCACCCACGAGGAGAACTATACAGACAGCAATCATGGTATCATGTCATGTCAGGCACCCGGCCCTGCGCCGCCACGGTGCTTTTCTTCTCATCAAGATCCTCGCCGAGCTCATGCGGCCTCTTCGGATCGACGACAGCAGTAAAGCGCTCGTCGCCCCAACGTGCCCCGATGGTTACCCAGACGTGCTTGCTCGGGCCACTGCGGACCGTCTCGCGACAGCCTGTCCACTTCAGCCGATTGTCTCGGCTCATGTTGCTGTTCCCCATGCCCCCGTTGCTTACCCACTCCTTGACGACGTTCTTGATGAAATCCACCTTTCGGCGAAAGTCATTGGCTGCAGGAATACCCTGCAGCATGGCGTTGATCTCGGGGCGCTTGCGCGTCGTGTTGCGGGTAGGACGGACCGGGGGCTTGGTGGCGAAGTTGAGTAGGGTCTGCAATGGGTAGCTGAGAACTGCACGCTCGTCCAGAGCCGCCTCGTCCAGCTCGCCAGTGGTCGCGAGCTTCTCGGCTGCTTCCAACGGCAGATGCCAGAAGTGGCACCACGATCCGGTGGCATCGATCACGATCTTGGTGTGATCTGGGAAGTTGTACTGCAGATGGCCGTCGGCGAAGACCCAGCAGCCCACGTCGCCGATGCGCTGATAGAACGTGACAACATTACTCGGAGGCAGTGTCGGGTCAGAGCTCATCGGGATCTGGACCTGACCTGTCTCGTCGGCCGCCTCCTGGTCACGTCCGTACGCCATCATGTAGTTGGCAAACTTCTTCCACAGAATCAGGTGTTCTCGTTTGCGGTGGTCGTAGATGTCCTTGCCCGGTGGGATCTTGCCGGCTGTTCCATCGGGGTTCAGACCGATCTTGAACTGCGTGGGGTGCACAGCGACCACGGACAAGCCGGCTTCGGTGTTGTTCTCAAAGAACTGTATAGGTTGAGTCATGGGCACAATCTGGTGCCGATCCCCGTAGGCTGGGTCATGACGACGTTGACAGTGGCGTTCAGCCTCGCGAACCAAGATGCACGACGGTGGAAGCATGACTGTCTTGGACCCCTTGCCGCTTCCCGGTACGCTTCGGAGCACGCAGCCCACGCTCCCGTCGTTGAGTATGTAGCCCAGTCCAAACTTGTTCGAGTAATCCACCCACTTGACCACGATGTGAGGCGGCGGGGGCGCTGCTGCCTTGCTGACTATGGCCATTGATCTAGAGTTCAAGGCTCGCTCCAGTTCGGCCTGGAGTCGTCGCAAACGGTCAAGCACAACGTCGGGCTGCGTTTGCGGAACTTCACGTTGGCGTTCCGAAGGTCCAAAGAGAGTCTCCATGGGAACATCGGACGATGCAGATGGGGTACGTGAGATACGTGCCTTCACCGTGTCCCGAGCCAACTCTGACGGGGCCGTGGTGACAGGCGTTCTCGTCGCCTCTGGCACACGCACCCGCGCAGCAGGGACCTGGGTCCTGGCGGGGGGGTGCCGCTGGACGGGACTCCGAGTCCAACGGCAGTGAGAGAACGTCATCGTCCGTGTTGCCTCGAGGCAGTTCACGCCGCACACGTGGACGCAGAGTGCCACTCGCAGAAGGAGCATCCATCTCGGCCAGGGTGCGAGGCCGCACCGCGGCAGCAGGCTTGACAGACCGGCCCTGAGCCCGCTGCTGCGCGGCAAAACTTTGCGGCGGTGCTCTCAACAGGCCTGTGGTGGGCGCTGTTTGGGACGACGTGGCCGAAACGTCCGTAGACCGAATAGGGAGCTGAGCTGCTGCTGACTGCTGCGAGAGCTGGAGCAATCTCTGCTCCCGATTCACCTCGTCGTACGGCCGGTAGACGATGCCCTCCACCAGGGGGATGATAGGAGTCAGTCCGGCCTTCTCTTCGAGCGCAACTTCTTTCCACGTGCTCGTGTATACTCTCTGGGTGGCATTCCATGGGCCCACGTCACAGCCGCGGCACATTTCCTTGAGATTGTTCAGGTTGCGGGTTGCCATCGTGGGGGTCAGGTCGACAGTGTAGAAATCATCGCTGTCTGGCGGGCAATCGCGCAATTTGGTGGTGATCTCGTCCGGCAAAGGCACGTACCCAGACAGGAAGAAGTCGTGCTGCACTATCATATCCGGTTCCGGCCGTCTCTCGGCGTCCTCGAGCATGTCGGCAACGATTTCTTTGGCCTCCTGACTGATGTACTTGTTGGTACCATCAGGGATAGGCCACTCGTAGTCTCGGTTCCTGGCTCGGCGGTAAATCTCGTCCGTGGTGGACGATTGGAAAGGCGGCTTCGACGTGAGCATGGCAAACATTATAATGCCCAAGCTCCAAATGTCCACCATGTGGTCGTGACCCTTCTTGCCCTTCTCCAAGATCTCGGGCGCGATGTAGTTAGGGGTACCGCAGAGAGTGGTGCGCCGGATAGTCTGCATGTCCCGGCCAGTGACCAGCAGCGCGGCCAGGCCGAAGTCACCAATCTTGGCGTTCATCTGCTTGTCCAAGAAGATGTTACCCATCTTCAAATCTCGGTGGATGATGCCCTTGGCGTGCATGTACTTGATGGCGCCGGCGATCTGTACCGAGTAGAAGCGCACCTCGGGTTCCGTCAGGCCCTTCCGACGCTTGACCATGTCCATGAGCGATCCGTTCGGGCATAGCTCGAGGACGAGGTAGGTGCAGTTGTCGTAAGAGAATGCGCGCAAGAACTGGACCACGTTTTGTTGTCGCATCTTGGAGTGGATCTGGAGCTCTGTTTGGAACTGGATGGGGGGGGTCAGTACTTTGTCCTCCCAGTGCCCGAGATCAGTGAGGGAAGGGGGTATACCTTTTGCTCCATCTTGCTCGGCATTTTGCTCTTGACAATCTTCAAGGCATACTTCCGTCTGTTGCCCGGTATGTGACCCTCGTAGCATATGGCGAAGCCTCCTTTGCCCAGCATCTTGCCGATCTGGTACGTTGCGCCATCCTTGCGGTCGGAGCTCGGAGGCTCGTAAACCTGTGCCGGAGGCGGCGGAGGATGCTCCTTGTTCTTCTGGGCGACCTTGGAAGCCAGGGCGGCTTTTACTTTGGCGGCGTCCACGGTGACTCTGTTGGGCGCCTGGACGTTTACGTCCCGCGGCGACAAGGCGTCAGTTTCGAGGTTGTGTCTTGCTGCCAGAAGGCGGTCCGCCATTTGGATGACTTGGCAGTGACTACGGACACTGACGTGATATCCAGCAGCGGTGTCTGCTCGTGGTGTTGGGGGATATGTGCGGATCTAGAGGTGAGAAGTAAACATCAGCAAGGGAACCCAAGCGACGGCGTGTGTGCGAACCCAAGAAGCCGGGGTTGAGTGTGCGGTGGAAATGGTCACGTTACCTGCTGGTCAAGCGTGGGCACGATCCCGGGTCTGGCGAAGTCGAGAAGTCGCACACTGACGACAACCGGTGGACGATCGTGGCAGGCAGGCTCTTCCAGGGCAATGTTTACCGGTACGTGGAGGCTGTGAGCAGGGAGGGGAAGGGAGCCAAAACGTACCGTCCAAATGGCAACAGCATCAACGCAAGCAGGCACTCCAGACGGGTTTATGGAGTACCAATTCCTCACGAAACAGCTAGGCTTTTCGAAAAGGGCGTCTGTAATCAATCAGTGGTTTGGTTGGTGTTGTAAAGGCTCCTGTCACCCAAACGCCGCTGCTTGACCACACTAGTTAGTTAGTCAATAAGAGCAAGCGAGAAGAAGCGCGCAAGTTGTGACTAACTAGGGCCCGGGCCAATGAAATCTGGTCATCGTTGTCCTGGCAACCGCGGGCAGCCGCCTTCACTTTAACTTTCCGGTCAGTGGTCAGGGGGCGGACGCTAAAGCTACGGGACGCGACTCGACTCGAAACCCAAAGCTCCGAAGCTCCGACTTTGATCGGTGACTGACCCACCATGCCACAGGTCTGTCTGTCGGACGGACGTTTGTTCTCACTCTCACCCTGTAGTTACCGATATGCGACGCGCCATGAGCTCAACGCCTCGTACCCTTATCAGACTGCTTGCAGGTGACAGCCAACGGTCCTCTCGGGAGCCTTGATATTGATCTCATCACCCCCTCGACGAGCAGGTTAACCGTGAGGCCTCGGGTCATTACGAAACTCTACGACGTCGTGGATGCCCCTCGGTCACAACAACGACAGTATCAGCAGGACACCGTCGACGATGGTAGCCCTGCCTCTATTCAAGCTAGCTTCGCTATTCGTCCGCCATGTCTCCAAATACGGCGCCGTAGGTGACTGGCCATCCCTCGCTTCTGGCCTCTCCCGACGTGGCACTAACCCAGCAATACCACGCAGAATCGGATTAAGCGCCAAGCACACGATCATCCCCGCTTCCGCCGCTTTGCCGTCCGGTATGGCCAGTCCCTGCACCAGGTCAAGATGAGACTCTCTGTCAATCTACTACGAGACCGCGAAGCAGAACTCCGAGCGAAAGAGAAAGCTGAGGCTCCTACGGTCAAGACGGAAGAGCAGATCAAGAAGGAGGAAGAGCTGGCAAAGCAAGGCATCACGACCAAGCGGCAGCCCGTAGGTTTTATGAGCGTCTGGAAGAGGAGATTTCGGCCACTATCGGAAGAAAAAGCTGTTGATCGTATGCCTCACCCAAACTTGCCCCTCTTGGCCGACTGTCGCTTGCTTACCGTAACCCCCGTCTAGTCTTTGCCGATGTGCTTGGCGACGCCTTTATACTGAGCGTGGCTGTTGTTCTGGTCGTCTACGAGTGGTGGCGGTCGTCGCAGAAGCCGGACAAGAATGCCGAGAAAATAGAGGAGCTGACGGCAAAACTCGAGGCTTTGGAGAAGGAACGCAGTGTCGGGGAGCAACAACGGTACGAAAGTCGAATACTGGCCTTGGAGGCAGCGTTGAGGGGTTTCCAAGATCCGAAAACGAAACAGCCCCTATTGCCACCCGCGCCGACCTCAGGGCCGACCTTGTCACCTTCAGCGGCGTGAAACCTTCGATGCAACGACGCCAGAGGTCTCGGCTCGACGGTCAGACATCAGCATCGAGATCAAAAGAGGACTTTGGCATGCCGCAAGACAAGCGTTGCGTCAATGTAAAATATGTAATGTGCCAAGGTGCCTTATCGGCTGGTGGATGTTTCCACCTGCGACTGTGTATAGTCATCAATCACCTAACTAGTCAACTACTCTACTCACGCCTGGACGAAGGGGTCGGCATCGTGTACATGGTCTTTGAGAGTCCCAATAGAATGATCTCTGACTGCACTTGTTTATACCCGTTTCAAGAAGCAGTCGATACGGAGTAATTGTCGGCATGTTCAACTCCGGCAGGCTATTCGTGAACGGAACCTTGAACTAGACGTGCCACGAGAAAGGGAAGGAATCTGACACAGGCAGTATTGCCTACATTCGGAAGGTGCAAGTTTGAGAGCACATTCAAAACATGGCCTTGGTTTTGACTGGCAACGGCATTGATCATGTTAGGAAGGGTCGAGACTAGTGTTTGCCGGACACCTGCCAAGTGAGGAGGATCCTGTCCAACATCAAGGAATACCAACGGCCATTACACCTCACAACACCCGATTGTTTGGACTTACAGACAAATTAGAACTACCAACCGCGGATTTGGCCAGATCCAACCATGGAGCCTGCCGTGATTTGCTCGTCAATTCGCAAGCGTCCTGGTTGGGCTGCCGTCTTGCCCGCTCTCTTGCAGAGCAAGACTCCCAGATGGAGAGGTGCGAATCTGAACATGCCCGCCGGCGTTTTAACTCGAGGAACTCGGCCCTAACCGGGTGCAGAGGCCCTGCTGCAGTCTCACGACGTATCCATGCCGCTGTCGTCCGTAGGCGAGTCAGTCCGTGTGGCCTTCCGAGCCATCCTCGTGCTGTCAGAGGAGGTTGGTGCCGATCAAACACGCAAACGTATTGAGCGTCTATATCATGGCAACGGGGGCCAGTACGTGGCGGCTGTCCTACTCGTGAGGGAGCAGGGAGAGCACAGTGCTGTAGCTATCCTGATGAGGCTGCAGCTTGAGTGAGTTGCGCTTTGCAGGCCTTGCTGTTACAGCGAGCTGACGAGGACAAGACTGATGGAGGGCCACGAAATGCCAGTCATTCCTATTCCATCCACCGAGGCCCTACCGGCTGCACTCTCGGCCTTTCATCAGCAGCTGGGCACCAGCAGCGGCTCGGGGAGGAGAGTGGACGGAGTACGCAGTCTTCTGCCGCACTGTTCCGACTTGCAGTCGCTACCGGAGCACGTTGTCAATGTACTGACTGATATCACCACGGGCATGAGAGATTTAGCAGACAAAGCTACGACTACCGAGGGACAAAAGGAACTTACGGGGTACCTGGGTTCGAATGTAGAACGGGTTGTTGGATTTTGGAAAGAAGATTTCAAGATCGACTAAAAGAAAGCTTGAAGGAAGCGCCAGGGATACCTCTGCGACAAGGCTTGGCCGGAGGTTTGGTTGGTTTATCAATAGAACAGACACTGCCGAGGGAATTATGCACATCGTCCAAACAAGCAAGCAATGAAGGTTGTAACTACCAACTGCTGTGATAACGCCAACTACCGAAGGTGAGTGGGCCAGTGCTCTACGTAGTAGTTACCCTTCTTAGGGCGTGGTGATAACGTTACTCGAGAGGCTCAGCCGAAACCTAGATAGTAACTAGATCGATCCGGCGATAGTTGATCGATCTGGCGGGGTTTCATTTGCCTGCGAATCAGACGGCAAGCATCTAGAATCTTGGAACACCAGATCACGTCTGTTCTCCCGCAGCTCGGTTGCGGATTCCCATGTCACCATGTGACTGCGCTGAAGCAAGGTCAATGTCATTGTAGCCACGAGCGTCGAATACTGTGTACTGCTTCAGACGGGCGGGCACTGTCGTGGGTCTGTCCCCTTTCAAAACCGAACTCGTTGCAGCAGCAGGCTCGAGCTTGAGGTGAAGAGACAGGCGAACTACTTATTAGTAAACACAACAAATACGTTAAATCATGATTGAGATTGGTCTTGTTCTGTCATTCAATCTCCAAAATAGGCTCACGTCGTCCCATGAGAGTTATTACTGATCCTCATGAGACTCTGGGCAGAATAGTAACGTTATCTGTGTATCATCCTACGTCGTAACGTGGATTTGGTGATTCATCCGCAGTGATGAAGCAGAACGCCAAGAGCCCACTTCTCCTCTGGGCATGTTGCAGGGAACAGCTGTTGCCGACTAACCTTAGTATCGATGCATCCCTGTCCAGCGCCGCTTGGCTTTCCCTGCTAGAAAGCCGGGGCTCCATCTCAAACTGAATCTGCCTCAGCGGCGGGAATACGAAACCCGACGGACCAGGCGTTGACTGATCACCCGCAAGGCACTGTCGCAGAGGTTTGCAGGTGCCAAGCCTGGTCCGATATCCGCGTGTGACGCGGACGCAGTGTAAAGTCAGTTGGATGGATGGCAGGAACCGTTCTAACATCTTGCAGCGAAGGATTTTCGCCGTTAGCCTCAACCCGCCATGCACGAAGCACCCAAGTCAGAGGCACACCAACAAGTAACGTTAAAGTTGACCTAAGGAAGGAACGACAGGAGAAGAGCTCGACCGCCAAGCCGGGTTCCAAGTGTGTGTTTCCTGACAAACCGGCTTTCCGTGGAATGGACGGCCAGTGGTGCAGACTCAGTTACGGATGCCCCGCTCCGATTTCCTCGTTATTCGGAAGAGCCACTCTTTAGCATTGTAAGGTGAGGGTTCGCAGCGAAATTGCATCCCGACTTCCCTCTAGGGGTGTTGGGAGTCGATGTGACCCTGTACCTAGTCCCTGTATCCCTGTCGTCTGGTGGGGGCAGGGTTTGGGCTCGCTTGCTCGGCATGGGGTGGTGGTCTTTGCTGCATGAGATGAAGCGGCAGAGCCTCTCATTGGCCAGACCCACCTACCTAACCGCCCTTCCAAGCCCCAATCACGTCTGTTCTTACGAAACTGCCCACGCTCAACGCCGCCGTTGAAGACGCCCTCATGTCGAAATAACCGCCGTGTCGCTGTCACTCCCACTCCCACTGGCCCGCATTGGGAGACTGTGTGAAGATGGACCAATGGATGGCGTCCTCAACGGTCAGGTGCCCTGCAAGATGCAGAATAGCACAGCATCTTCGGCGTGCCGAGGATCGACCCTGCGGCGCAACAAGAAACCTCTTGTTGCCTCATAATGTGTGCCCTTTCCCTGGCAGCTTCCTCTCCGTCTGATCAGCAGTTCCTCATCAATGCGACCAACGCCAGACTCCTGAACAGAGACTTCGGCCCAATATCCCTGGCGAGCATCATACCGGAGACCCCTACTACATACTACGAAGTACTTGCTCCGTACGACAATACTACGTACACCACTGTGCCCTTTCCCAAACAGCGCTACCGTTCCTGAGATACCCCGTCGTCCAAGTCGGCCAACCCACGCTGCGCTCTGGCTGGGATACGCACGGTAGAGAGTGTGGTCGTCCCCGGAAGTGCAGAACTCCGTTTGGTTGCAAGCTACCACAATCGATCGGACTACTGTGTAGTTACCCAGCACGTGGATAGACATCCAACTCGGGCGTCCGCCGTTCTGACGCGACGTTCAGAAACATCTGATACCAGGCCCCTGCTCCGCCTGTGCCCCCTCCACCTCCTCCTCTAACACACGCAGCATTGCTCTTCGGAACCGTCGTGCCCACCCCTACCGTGTCCGAAGGAAGGACTGTCGGAGCCAAGTCAGACGGCCCTTGAGGCTGAGAACATACTTAGTCGACCCCCGAACCACTGAATATTGCCTCTACTTCATCCTTTTCTCTCAGACTTCAGCGCTGTGCACTCGCTTGTCAATACATTCTTTCACTTCGCCACGTTCAGTTCATATCCTGCAGGTCCGGCTACCTCGCATTTACATTCACTTCGACTACATATACCTTGTTGTATTACTCCCCGACGACTATAGACGCTCTCCCCCCCGTCGACAGTTCCGTTCGTTTCTTCCAGCTGGATAATTTTGGGTTATTGAACGACCGGCTTGAAGTTTTATCCGACCATTCGACATCTGCACCGGAGAAGGAAAGAAAGAATCAAAAAGAGAGGAAATAGGGCAGAGCAAAGAACAGACAAACGACCCCTGAATTGGAAACCACACGAACCGCTATAATGGGCAGACTTATCAAGAACCACTGGGCGAGGCTCATCACCATCACGGCCGCTGCTTGTACGTTTGCCCATCCCGATTCTGACGTATAAATAGTCCGATCACTAACACGGGTGTCTCAGATCAAATCGTTGCCGCTTTCCAAGGCTTCTTCTGGCCCAAGATTTTCTTCGATATCCTCACTAAGGCCCTCGACCCGGCCGTCAAGCCCGCACCCGTGCTGCAAGTCATCAACCTGCTCATGGGGTTCATGATGCTGGCTTGGGAGTGGCCCCTGGGATTCCTAGCCGGTTCTTCTATCCACCGAAGCATCGAAGCTCGACTCGCTGCACTTCCTCTGTTCGCTCTTGCCTCCGTTATGCTCTACCAGGGCACGAATGCGGGACTCTACTACCTCGTTGCGATGATTGCCTACTTCTGGGCCTACAGCGAAGGAGAGGTATGTCACAGTCAAACATCCGGCCATATTAGCCTGAAGGAAATTGGAAACTAACTGTCTTTTCCAGGTCGTCTGCGCAAAGCCATGGACGCTACCTCAGAGAGGAGGTCGCGGTGCATCCAAGGCATAGCCGTGTATTGGACGCGGTTGAGATGCTCAAACACCCTAAAATTTTACCATGATGCACTTGTCACCTGACCCCGACTTCGCGTCCTCTTCTTGGGGGACTTACGGAGCGAGGTTCTGTGTATTCTTTATATACACGCTCAGACGGGCTCGTACTTCAAATTCTTAGAGAGAAATGAAACCCCCCTCATCACTCTGCGTTGTATCTCTCTTCGCCAGAAGCGAGATCATCCTTCTCCGAAATCGCTCTTTTCAGCGGCACACCGACGGCGTTTATTTGTGTTTGGTTCGACATCATGACTGGGTTTTACGATACCACACCCACCTCAATACGGCCTCATCGGAGAGCTTGGAGGACTTGTGTGTGTTTGATGGGGGAAGTAAGATGCGGGCCTCTTGATTTCAGCATTGGTGACATTTGCTACGCCCTCTCGATGGTTGGCGATGCGAGTGGGGGGGGTTGAAGCGAGCCCCCTCGACCATGGCATCATTTTGCGAGGCAAGGGACGGACAGAATATGCCAGGTTCTTTGAAGGACCTCGGCTGGCAGCAGAGCGAGGCCCCGCGCTCACAGGCTGAGACGAAAAATGGAAATCTCCATCCACAATAGTGGGAGTAGTTGGTAGGCTAGCACAGCAATTTACCTAATTTCGCATCTACTCATTCAAAGATCCGACGGCTTTTTCCATCTCATGTTGAACAGCAGTATGAGTCATTTTGGCCGAAACTTGGAATGAGCACAAAAATATCCGTACGGAATAGCTGACCGTTACCAAAACTGACTTGTGTCCATCAGACCAAACGAGCGGATAGCTAACACAACTTGTGGCAATCACCTGATGTCGAATGCTGTTCAGTGATGAGCCAAGAGTTCAGTCCAAAAAGGGCGGGACTCCCGGGCCCCCTGTCCCTTCCCCTTTCCCTTCCCCTTCCGACGGCCTTCTAGGTAAGCTAAGGAAGATGACACTGCCCGCCAGACGATGAATGGGACGAACCGACGTACCTGGGGCACGCGCGCCGAAACATGCGCATGAACAACTCGAAACCCGACCATGATCAGATCCGGTCATTCCGCCCGTCACCAACGCCCGCCGTTCAAGTTAACCCCCCCAGGCTCCAGCCCTCGTAACCAGACCCCGACACAGTGAGGAGGACTGCTGCGCCCCACTGTACTCCGTGTTGTTACAGGAGAGGAGAGACAGAGAAAACCACCCCCTCCCCCGATCAGATAATCGCGTGCCTGTTGGAGTGGTCGAATCGTCCCAAAAATGTGGGTTCGTCTGAAACACATGTTTATAATGCCAGCGATCGCATGATTTGTACTTCGTACCGAACTCGTGATGGCCAAGTATCCCGAGTTACGAACACTCTTCTTGTGTCCGCTCTTCCCGTCTGACCCAAACTGTCGTCTCTCGTCGACTGAGTCTGCTGTCAATCCCGTCTTCCTTCTTCCGTCCCATCTCTCTTCCTCCGTCCCATCTTCGGGGCTGTGTTACTTCGTATTATTAAATGCCAATACCAAACAGTACTAGCACTAGCGATATTGTTTGTGGCGTCATCGGATCAGAATCTCGCTACACGAAAGAGGAAAATTGCATACCAACCTAAATCGCCCGTAACTACTTGAACACCAGTCACCAACTGCCATTAATATACTCCGTATGGACGTAAACGTTCAAATCATTACATCACGAGATTAACAAGGCGTTGATGTTTGCTCATTCATGTTTCGCATTACAGCTATGGACGGGCCATAACACACAACCTATGCTTACGAGATGACAATTGCTGCCCAAGGTAAATGTTGACCGTCCCATCGCATTCCCGATACACCAACATGCCTCCCGTAAAACTTTTGGTGCGGTGTGAGTTCGCCTTCGCCTAGTCGCAAGTTATCGAAACTCCAGTTTATCTTCCGCCGGGTTGACCATTGATGATGGAACCCAGCTGGGCATCGTTCTTGTGGGCTTGGCGGTCGGTGAACTAACGACGAAAGAAAGTTAGCCATCTGCTGGTCTGGCGGGCCACAGCCACAACGGGTCACAGCCATAACTGATCCAGCCACAGTCAGTACATACCTCCGACTTCTCCGCGTTGCCCTTTTCGATGATTTGCTTGATAACTTCCTCATCGACGGAAGTGCCGAACTCGTTCTCCAATGTCGACTTTGATGCACCGTCAAGCTGACCTTGGGTTCCTTGCCTGTAGATGGTTCTATGTTAGTAGCCATCATCGGACAGGTTGAGTGGCTAGGGGTTTCCTGCGAAAAGGAGCTCTCGGTTGGATGGCATCACATGGGCAGGTGTTGCGAGGTTCGTGCCAGCTCAGTGCTCAGGTACTCCCAAGCAGCGAACGTGGCTTGGGTTGCCTGCGAAACATGGCCGCTAGACGCCCGCCCAGGAGAACTACCCGAGACATGGCCATGAAGGGAAGCCAATTGTCGGCATGCAACGGATAATGTGCCTCGAGAGAACAACTTACTTGTGTGTGACGAAGATCTTGAAGGCCGAGATGAAGTGGGCCATAGGGATGGACGAGTCCTCCTTCCACTTGTTCATGGTCGTGACATCGTCAACAAAGATGATGAAATCGTCCTCCTTGCCCTTGTAGTGAACCTTGGTCTGAACTGCCTCGCCCTTGACCATGATGACGGCTGGAAGTGTTCGTTATGGGTGTATGTGTGTGAGTGGGTGGGTGGTGTGATATGTCTGAGACGCAGATGGGCCTCAAGGATGATACTCGGTTTGCTAGTTCAGTGTTGATGTGTGTTGGTTGGTTGGTTGTTGTTATGAGAGATGTGAAGTAAAAGTAAGATTTGGAAATGCTTCCTCGGTAGTGCAATTTATTGGAAAGAATGGACAGACGTGGCGTGGCGGCAGTCTGCCCCTCCTCATCGCTGCATGCATGCCTTCCAAGCCAAGCAAGCTCTTACCTACTCTTCTCTCCCTCTGCTGTCGATTGCGATCATCCATGCTTGAACTTACGTCATAGCCGGGGAAGCAACACGCGACCTGGCAACAAAGCATGGTCTCACTCGTTTGGCGGGGCAGAAGATGATGAAGTATCGAACCTTTCTCGTTCGTTCCCTGGCACTTTCTCACGAACAAAGAGAATCTGCCGACAGTCCTGGAATACTTGCGCGTCATGGCCAATGTACCCTGCTCATACACGTGTCTGTCTTCGCTCTGATTCCCAAGGTGTTCTGTTATCCTAGCCTCATCATCGAAGATGTGCAAAGTGGTTCCTGCATCAGCTCCTTAGCAAAGCTAAGCTACCCCGCCTTATGGTAGTTCACTACGTCACTGCTGAAGCTCAGCTACAGGGGGTCGCAAAACGACATTGTGTGGTCCCACAGTCCACTGTGGCCAATGTCATAATTCATGAATTAAAATACGAACCTCGTCAAGACCATGTGCTTACATTATGCCATAACTAACTAGTACCTGGACGATCACGGTATAACGGCAACATCGCCGATTGACGCGACGGGAGATCCGCAAAACCTCTTCTGACGCAGCAGCAAGCAAGCCATGATCATCCCGAACCCGCAACGAGATCCCATTTGCTGATTGCCAGAATTGAGGTGGAATTTGGCCATGTCGTACATACCTGCCACACACCCCCTGCACTGCATACAGTTACCTCTTGAGAATAACCCATCGTCTTCATTTCACCAGAGGCTGCCGTAGACTGTTGTTGTGCACCAAGTGCCAAAAGAGGCTCCGTGTCTTCACACCAGTACTGAATCTTGGACTCCTCGACAAAGCTATAAACAGACCGAGCAGTAGTGCTCAAGGGCAAGGCAACCAGGGGTAAGGAATGGTATCTCCCAAAAACTCGATAACTACAATGTGTTGAGTAGCGCTCCCTCCCATATCCTCGTCGGCTCTATGCAACCTCTGATCCAATCCAAACGGCAGCGAAGCGTGTGTAGCTCAACGGAACAAGCTGCGGAAGCTGCTAGGCATCAAGCCGCGATTGAGTACCCCGACTCTGGACCACTTACTCACCGGCTTGGCCGGCTCTCGCATTGGTGCTTTCGCCTGGCTCACGTGATACATGTTCTCCTTTTCCGACGTCGTAGGTGACATGGACTTGTTGACGGACGGCGGATTCGGACGAGTGGGGTGCATGCTGTTCGCCGACCCTGTTCGCAAACACGGGGTACGAGAACGGCGATCATCTGCCGGCCGTTGCGGCTCGACCCTCGAAGGCTCCAGCTTTCTCGCGACTCCCGCAAGCGCTGGGTCGTCATGAGGCGGGAGGCTAGGGCTGCAACTGCCGGCTCGCTCCGTTTCGTCACGAATCATGGGCAACCTTCCCTGCAGATTATCAAAATCCTCTTCCATGCTCAATTCAGGCGTGGTAAAATCACACGTCAACGTGGTAAGCGACTCGACGAATCTGTCGATGTTTTGGGATTCCTCGTCTGTCGGAGCGTCGGCCGCCCCGGAGTCTGTGGGCCTCTCGGCAAATTTGTTGATGCTAGTAATACTCGGTGATCTCTTCATAAAGGAGCCTGTGATGCTTGCCACGCTAAGTTTCCTCTTCATGGCTGAAGCAGAGCTCCGCACGAGATGCTCACTTCTGGACCGATTTGTTATGCCGGGAAATGGGAGAATCTTTCGACTCCAGACGTCAGCGAGAACCGCCTCCAGACGCGCCCGGTCCCCACGGGACGGCGCCAGGACAGGTATCCGTGAGTTCGTGGTGAGGAGCGACTGTGAGCGGTTGATGGGAGAGCCTACGGTTGTGTGCGTAGGCTCTCTCATGGTGGTGGTGTTCTTCAAGATGACTTGATACAGAGGAGATTTAGGTCCTACCGTAGTGGCACGGTGGATCGACAAACGGCGCGCAACAGTTCCTTTTTGAAGACAACAATCAGTAGTCGAACACTGAAACTGGAATATGCGACTCACCTGGCTTTCCAAAAACAGTCCCCAGGCTCCTGACATTCAGCGCCAATGAGCTATACAAACACATGTCCGTGTGGTCGCGTGCTTCGCTTGGTATGGAGTTTGCCAGCCTGGTCCGCCACTCGAGTTCTTCTTTCGGATTGCAGGCAGTCATGATGATTTCGTACAGTTGGTGATCGACCTCAAAGACGAGTTTCCACGAGAAAGGAGCCGTATGGCACTGCAGACCTGCGTCAAGTCAGAAGAGTCAAGCGGCAAAATGTCCGTAGTTCGTTATGGGGCTCTTACCGCGACCATTGTCCGCCTCTTCGATCTTGATAGTATCCAGGCCGATACACGCCTGGATCACGTACGAATTTTCGGGGCCTCCAACAGTTGCGAGACACAAAGAGTCCTTGTACAGCAGAGAGATCATGTACTGTCCGCTTACACCTTCTCTGGTCTGCCAGCATATGTGTAAAGCCCCGCAAAGCTGTATCTGCCCAAGCGAACGTACGCTGGTTTTCAGGGCTCTATCCGGACACTGGGATGTTAGCAGGTGCCCATAAATGGCCAGAGGGAGAGCGCTACCTGGTTTGGGAAAGCGAGCCGGTCCTGCAACAGCCATGTTCTCTCCATAGTCGCTTTCAAGGAAGGGTCGTCGGTTGCTCGATTTATCTCAGCCGTAGCTTCACGTAGTCGTGCGAGAACACTTTCTATCTCTGCATGAGAGTTCGGACAGTCGTAGACGGGCGTATGCTTCAGCAGCTCGGCAAAGAGCAGCGGATACTTGCAAATTCTCTGGATAGGCTTGGGTCTGTCAGCTTGACCCGTCGTCGAGAAACCAAACGAATTACCTTGACAAGCAGATCGCCAATTGTTAGCGACTTCTTCGAGTGATCTAAATGATTATTCGCCGAGTCCAAGGAAGACGCAAGCGCCTCAAGGCCTTTCTGGTACGTCTCCCATTGAGGCATGGTTCGGTGTGTAGTAGCCAAGTCCTTGATCATCATTTCGTATTTCGCACCATACTCCTCGTACACAAAGAGGCGATACATCTGACGTAGCCAAGTTAGCATAAAAACAACCTGTATGAAGGGACTGCTGCCAGAATGAACGTACCCTGTCACCGAAAACATGCGCGACTTCAGCTGCCACAGTTGGTTCAGCTGTCATACTACTGATGTCCTGCAGAACCGGCACCCCTCCCTTATTCTCGGGTACCGAGTCGAGGCTGCGCCATCTTTGATGGCCTACTCGAACGTGCGACGTCTGGAACTGTGGCAAAATTTCAATCTGATTGTACTCGGCACTGGGAACAACCCGGTGAAGCTGCCCAAGGATCTCTTCATGCAATTCGACAATGTCAGTCAGGTTGCGGTTGATGGAGAAACGAAGACCGTGGTGGTGGGTCGGTAACGAGGCGAGGATCGTGACATAGACCTAACAGAGCCTTTAGTAAATGCATATCGGAGTTTCCACTTTGATAAACTCACGTTCATGAGAAACTTAACATCGCCAATGTAGCTCTCTTCCGTGCTTATCAGCTCTTGGATCACCCGCCGCCTCTGCAGTAATCGCTCGATCACCGCTGGATCAGATGGTATAGTTCGCTCGCAAACCTCGCTGTCTTCCGACAACCTCGCGCCCGAGACAGAAGCCCTGCTACTTCGATCTGTCCTTGCGTTTTGGGAAGATCGTGCCGTGTTTTTTCGTGAGCGGGTCATAGCACTGCCAGCCAGGCTTATGCTCGCACTCCTCACACCTGCAACATAGCCGAAAGAGGATTCGGAGGAGGATCTCCTATGGCCACCGTGGGAAAAGAGAGTGTCAGGGTAGGCAGGGAATGACTCTTCCATACTTCCGCTAACACCCATACTGCGCCGTATACTAGGCCGCTGTGCTCTCCGCAGAAGAGTCTTTATCCATCTGTGGAACGGTTGGGCGACATCGGCTGTTGGTCCCGTCGGCGCGAATCGTCGCCATATTTCTTCTTGATCCATCGAGGGGAAAACCACCAGGTTATCGGGGGCGTCATCCCCACTTGAATGTAGCGACAGCCCCAAGGCTGCAATGTTGTCCAAACTCTTCCATGCGTCGGGGGTTTCGAACGAAGAGAAGTCGATACCACACGCGGTCAGATCTGGGTCTGTCCGACTCGGCCTGAGCGCTGGCCGTAAGCCCACGACGGTCGCGGCCCAGTTGCTCCTCTCGCCCATGCTTGTAGACACGCTCCGCATGTACGTCCGCGGCGAGTCATTGTTGATAACAAGAGCCATGGTGGCCGATTAGCTGACCCAAAAGTGAAGATGCAAGCAAGATTGGTTCCAAGACCCAAAAAGGCTTCCTCCCAAGACATCAACAACAACAACAACAACAACAACAACAACAACAACAACAACAACAGCAACAGCAACAGCAACAGCAACAGCAACAAAAAATCACCAACTCGCAGAACCCGGACTCAAAACATGATGCGATGGGTAGCGAGGAAATAATGCAATTGGCAAAGGTTGAAGAAAGTCAAAAGTCCAAATCCAAAAGGACGGCCCCTGTGGACATGGGTTTGTCGAGTTGCCATCCAGCAACATGATCACATAGAAAGAACGCCGGGAAGCTTATTCTTCGGCCTTGGAAAGAGCGAGACGGGAATGCTGATGCGGCCAAAGCAAGAAACACTCACTGCAAGGAGGCGCATGTAGAAGAAACTGGCTTCTGCACGTCCCTAGTCGCCAGCCTTTGTTAATAAAAGACTACGGATGGCGTCGTAGTTATGAGACCCTGACACAACCGCCATGTCTGGTGACACCAGAGCCTGCGTCATAGAAGCAACTGCAACCAGATCCCGAGGGCGAAACATAAGTACGCCACGAAGATCGTTGCCCGCAGATGAAGTACCTGCCCAAGTACGCAAGCACTCACCTCGTGTGTGTCTGGGAGCCTAGCCTCGTGCAGTCTCGCCCTAGGCAGAGACGACCGATTAGGGAGCGCCACTGAGATGAATTTTCTGAAATCTTCAACTCCAAGTGAGCCCATCCGATTCTTGTCGCCATGTAGGAACAGGCAAAACGGATAAATGCTGAGACAGAGTCGGGAGTCGAGATGGGACCCCGACACGCCCGGCTCGAGGCCAACCTCGCTCGAAAGAAACCTTGGACGGGTCGCTTTAAGGTTGGGACACAGCAGACGAATACGCCATATCGAGCTAGACTCGGTTTATGGTGCATATGCAAGTCGCGGTTCGAGCTGGTCAGCTGGAGATCATATCCGCTGGCGATCGTCAAGACGCATCTTTAGACTGATTTTTGTGCATTTATACACCCTGGATGATGGTAGTGAGGACATTAAGGACGTGTAGCTACTAAGTGCCCAAAAAAAGAGAGTCGGCTCGGGATCTACTGGCCAACGGGTAAGGATGGGACCCGTACGAGACGTAACCGACCCCCCCCCCCCCCCACAGCGCCGTCCCGACCCCACCAGCGCGACTGGCATCCTAACCTTGTTTTACAGTAACTACGCGTCCTATTTATCGACGCCACTTTGTTCCTCACTCCAACCAACAACACTCGGTTAGAACTGGGTCCTGGAGCTCAGAAGTGTCTCGTCTGGTCTGTCCGGCATCGACCTGACATATATTCCGAGCCATGAGCTGACGTTACCTCAAAGTTTGGGCTTCCGTTTGGAATGGAGAATCTACATGCACCCACGGTTCTGTCGGGGCCTTCGTCGCGACCCGCCGCAAACGGCAATGCCGCGCACCTCTCTTTCGCCGAGCTGTCGCAGAAGAAAGATGACACGGAGGCGGAGCTCAAGGCTCTCGGCGGTGTATTAGACTCGGTGAGATCTAAGCGGGGAAGGAGGCCATGTCTATTTGGACAACCTTGCTAACGGAATAGCATGGCGTTACCATGGAGACATCACTCACTACCACGGATGGCTTCCCCCGGGCAGATATCGATGTGGCACAAAGTAAGATCTACACCAGGATACAGATGGGTAGGAACTTGACTTAACCCGTCTGCTAGTCCGAA
This sequence comes from Arthrinium puccinioides, assembly GCA_022414665.1. NCBI lineage: Eukaryota > Fungi > Ascomycota > Sordariomycetes > Amphisphaeriales > Apiosporaceae > Arthrinium > Arthrinium puccinioides. The sequence continues at coordinate 3,886,823 of JAIUNF010000003.1, read as the reverse complement.
CAACGCGCTCGCGAATCATCCACCTCCGAAATGATTACAAAGACCTCATGACGGTCATCGAGAAACACATCCACGAGCACTTTGCTAGCTTGCAGGAGAGCGATGATGTGCCAAACGCAGGGGTACCGGGCGCAGGACTACTGGGCGACTCGATTCCAGACACTCTAGATGTGCCTTTCGCCAAGGTGAACAGTGTGGTTCCGGGCAGCCCAGCTGAAGCTGCTGGCCTGAAGCCAGGCGACGAGATTCGAAACTTTGGATACGTCACCAAAGCCAACCACGATGGTCTGAAGAAGGTCGCAGAATGTGTGCAGGGTAACGAGGGCGTAAGTTGGGCTTCTCCTCCATTTGATATGCTGCCCGACATTTGGGCCAGAGCTGACTGGCAATCCAGCAAGACATCCTTGTAAAAGCCACGCGCCGTGTGGAGGCGACCGGAAGACAAGAGCTGCAATTGACCTTGACTCCGCATCGTGATTGGGGTGGGAGAGGCATGTTGGGTTGTCATATTCTGCCGCTGTGACGCAGTTCATGGCAACCTACTTTCTCACCACAGGGCTGCATAACTGTTATCATAGCCTGGATTGTTCCTACGGTGACTGGCTTAGGAGCTGAGCTGTTGGAGTCGGACGGCTGTAGAATGCTTTAACATATATGATGTACTGTCCAACTCAGAGCAAGGAACTCCATGAAAGAGAAGACTGAAACCTCGGAAATAAGGCACGGTTGGAATTGGCTCCCAATGTACATGTCTAAGCCGGGCCAGCAAAGCTCTGCCTAATGGTGCCTTGAGGTTGGAGGTTCGTTGCTAGGAAAGGGTGAATTAATAAGCAAGCAAGTTGGCCAACGTTAATAGATGCCTGAGAATTGGAAGATTTGTCACGTAAAGTTCTCTTCATATAAATACTCCGAACAGGCTGCTCCTATCTTACCTGCGTCTGACCACTTTTACTCACCAACGTTCTTTCATTAGTTAATCACTCTGTGCTCGACACCTGCGTTATTTTGTTCACCCAGCAGCAGCAGCCGTTCGCTGGCGACCTGAAGTACTCCGTACTTAGCGTGCATCACGTGCCGTTCCCCCGCCTCTAGCTCGCTACCTTTTGTGGATTCCTTGCAAACTTGAATTGGACGCCAGCCCATCGGTGACCTAAATATCGGGAGCAAGTAACGAAGGACCTCACTCCATTCATTCTCACACTCCATACAGATCACGACCAAGGTACGCCTCCCGTGAGATTGCTTCCCGACCACTGCTACTTATATGCTTTTTTGGGGCGGATGCAAGACTCGACAAGACACCTCTTCTTCCCAGGCCCCCTCTGCGCCTTGAAGCCTTTCGCACCCCGCTAACGCTTGTTTCTGCGCTTTAGCCCACGTCTGTTTACATCACAACATCGTGAAAGACAGTCCACATCCACATCCATCATGGCTGCAGAGACTCCGACCTTCAAGCTGGTCCTCGTCGGCGATGGCGGTACTGGCAAGGTAAGTGCATAACAAAGCTCCCATATTATTTCTATGGCTATCGCAAAGTCACTGTGATGGGTCGTGTCACCGCCTACCTCTCTTCGGTGTGCTTGCGACAGAGAAATTCTTTCCATCCATGTTTGTTGCCTACTGACACCTACCCTTTCTACGCAGACTACCTTTGTCAAGCGCCACTTGACTGGTGAATTCGAGAAGAAGTACATGGCCACCCTCGGTGTCGAGGTCCATCCTCTTGGCTTCAGCACCGTAAGTCGCCTCCAACCCCCCCCCACCCAATTCGACCGAACCGCGACCGTTTAACATTGCCGATACTGACTCGCAAAAAAGAACTTCGGCCAGATCGTCTTCGATGTCTGGGACACGGCCGGCCAGGAGAAGTTTGGTGGACTCCGTGATGGCTACTACATCAACGGACAGTGCGGTATCATCATGTTCGATGTCACCTCGCGCATCACCTACAAGAACGTCCCCAACTGGCACCGTACGTTTTTTATTTCGTTCTGGCTTCGGCTATCCGATTCTACACATATGAGATGCATACTAACTTGGCACCGCAGGTGACCTCGTCCGTGTCTGTGAGAACATTCCCATCGTTCTCTGCGGCAACAAGGTCGACGTGAAGGAGCGCAAAGTCAAGGCCAAGACCATCACCTTCCACCGCAAGAAGAACCTTCAGTACTACGACATCTCCGCCAAGTCCAACTACAACTTTGAGAAGCCCTTCCTGTGGCTCGCCCGCAAGCTTGTCGGCAACCCTCAGCTGGTTCGTTTTCTCTACAGGATTAGTCTTTTTTTGATAATGTCACTGTTTCTAACCTCTCAATAGGAGTTCGTCGCTGCTCCCGCCCTTGCTCCTCCCACCGCCCAGGTTGACGAAGAGCTGCTTGAAAAGTACCGCGCGGAGATGGCCGAGGCTGCTGCTATGCCGCTGCCCGGTGAGGAGGAGGACGATGACTTGTAAACGAAACCTTTTACGAAGATATGAGAAAGCCGGCCGACTGCGTGCAACGGTCTACATAGCCTCCCTCACCATGGCTACTGGCATACATGGATTTGATGGGTCATGATGAGAGGACGCTGTGTTGGGCGAGGATACAGGAATCGAGTGGCGCAAATCGGTGCGCCTCGCTCTGGATTGGAGATAGCCTCGGAAGAAGGCGCATTCTGACGCATCGCTGCCTCTGCAGCCTCTAGATAGCAACTACGTAGACATTTGATGAGAAGCGAACATCCTTCCCCCACGCCAAAGCCCTTTCCTGCATGTAATGTGAAGTGGAGGATCAAACGACCACTGGGGCAACTACTTTTCCGCAGCTTTAACACGCCAGTAGTTAGAACGTAGGCTATCCTATGAGACTGGGCAATGTCAACCTGCTGCGTACTCTATACACTGGGCCTAGAGCGTCGACGAACCTTTTAGACCACAGCGGCCCCATCAAGGAGGAAAAACGAAGGCTTGCGATACTCATCGCGTTCGAGTACCAGTTATCTTTTGAGAACGATGACTGACACTATAAGTCATCTCTGACCAGAGAGAAGGATCCGGTGATGTCATATGTAATGGGAACTTTCCACCATGGATGTATGTAGGTACACCTCGTTGCAGGCCGAGCACGCTTCAATAAGGACGTACATTCTGGACCAAGATCTACAGCCCAAGACGATCACGAGACTACGATGTTGATTTCCCTCCAAACACACAAGCTGTTAAAACCCATGTTATATTTGGAGACACCTTGGCTAAATCCGTAGTTCTGGTACTAGATTGACCACATAGTGGGAATGCGGCTCCGGGCTCGGTGCGTGAACAGAACGTGTGGCTGACATGTCGCACTTCTTATCATGTACGCAAGATCTGGCGGGGTTTCAGGGGGAGTCAAAATCCGGGTACCCGTCTCGAGATCACTGTCCAAGCACTCGTACGGTCGCCGGACTATGAAATGAAAACAGTCGACGATATTGGTAGCGTCAAGACGCTGACTGTAGTCTGTAGCAGACGCATAGCCGCTTGGGTTGGCACGCTGCAAGCTGAAGTACATGCTCGTCCGGATCGGTATCTCCGTACCGAGCCCGGTTTAATACTGCACAGGTACGGTATCAGGCTTTGCGCACGCGATTCGCAACGGAGGATGATCTGCTTGCACCCAAGAATCGATCATGCACGATATCGTCGACGGAAAGACTAACCCCCTGCCCACTGTGTACTATGGTGTACTTAGTAAGCCTGGCTGAAGGTCTAGACTCTACGGATCCTCCGTACAGCGGCGTCTCGACTTGGTTGCAAACAGGGGTACAACTAAAAGGTCATATCGCGGGCCGGATCAACCCCTCCAAGGTCCAAGGGCCCACCCACGGCAGAAGCCAAGATGCACATGCCCCCTAGACCGGGGTGAACTGCAAACGACCCCAAGAATTTGGTCGCTAGAGCTAAAGTAGCCTGATCTCAGGACACGTTGTAATTGTCCTTTCGCGACGAGATCCACACAGACTCGGCCCTGCTTTCTTTCTTTCTAGTGGCAAGTTGAGAAACTTGATAGGGAGACCTTTGGCACTTCTGGAGCTGTTCGTTTCCCAGATCTCGCCAACACTCACTCTCTCGACCAAACAACAACTTTCATCGGCGCACCGGACCTTAACTCTCTCTATCTCTCCCTCCCGGCGTGTTGCGCATGCGGTCGTCAAGTCAACAATACCTGCCTGCTGCGAGCTTGACATCCTGCCCCTCCACTACTGGACGCTGACCTAGACATTTGGATCGGCCAGCAAAGACCCCCCCACACCCACTCACTCACCACACTCACTTGCTCGCCATGGATAACGCTTTCGCAAAGTCCACAGAGGACGTTTTAGGCCACTTCAATGTCGACGAGAACAAGGGTCTCACAGATGAGCAGGTCATCGACCTGAGAACGAAGCATGGCAGGAATGGTATGCACAACCCCCACCCCTTTTGCAGCTCCTCGTCCAGCAGAGCAACCATGCATGCGCCGTCGCAAGTATGCTGACATACTTTGCGCATAACAGCCATCCCTGAAGAACCTCCTACTCCCCTCTGGGAGCTAATCCTCGAGCAGTTCAAGGACCAGCTTGTTCTCATTTTGCTTGGTTCTGCCGCTGTGTCATTCGTCTTGGCTCTCTTCGAGGAAGACGGCGGCTGGGGCGCATTCGTGGATCCCATTGTCGTATGTTGAACTCGGATCGCAAAGCTACTACTGGTGGCTTACTATTCGAAACTTTGCTGACGTGTCTGCTGTATAGATTCTGACCATCTTGATCCTCAACGCCGTCGTTGGTGTATCCCAAGAAAGCAGTGCCGAGGCTGCCATCGCCGCACTCCAAGAATATTCGGCCAACGAGGCCAACGTGATTCGCAATGGCGGCCAAATATCCCGTGTCAAGGCTGAAGAGCTGGTACCTGGCGATATCATCTCGGTCTCCGTTGGCGATCGCATTCCTGCAGATTGCAGGCTTCTCTCGGTTCAAAGCAACAACCTCTCGGTTGACCAGGCCCTCTTGACCGGTGAGAGCGAGAGCGTCACGAAAGACCCGCACGCAGAGGTGAAAGACGAGCAGGCTGTTCTTCAGGACCAGATCAATATCCTTTTCTCCGGGACGACTCTAGTCACTGGGCGCGCAAGGGCCGTCGTGGTCTTGACGGGTTCTAGCACGGCCATTGGCGACATCCACGAGAGCATCGCTGCTCAGATCTCGGAGCCTACACCCCTGAAACAAAAACTCAACGATTTCGGCGACTCTCTGGCCAAGGTCATCACTGTCATCTGCGTCCTGGTGTGGTTGATTAACATCCCCCATTTTGCTGATCCCAGTCACGGAAGCTGGACCAAGGGTGCCATTTACTATCTCAAGATTGCTGTTTCTCTCGGTGTCGCTGCCATCCCAGAGGGTCTGGCTGTTGTCATCACCACCTGCCTTGCTCTTGGTACCCGCAAGATGGCTGCCAAGAACGCAGTTGTGCGAAGCCTGCCCTCGGTCGAAACCCTTGGAAGCTGCAGCGTCATCTGCTCAGACAAGACCGGTACTTTGACCACGAACCAGATGAGTGTCAGCAAGATCGTTTATATTGCCGAGAACGGATACGAGCTCGAGGAATTCGACGTTGAGGGCACGACCTTCGCACCCAAGGGTGATATCAAGCGGAACGGGAAGCCTGTCCAAAATCTGTTCCAGACGTCCAAGACCATCAGCCAGATAACTGAGGTCGCCGCGTTGTGCAACGATGCTCGTCTGGCCTACGATGCTCGCAGTGGCAACTTCTCCAACGTCGGTGAAGCAACTGAAGGTGCTCTGCGCGTCCTTGCTGAAAAGATTGGTCCTTGTGCTCCCACCGGCACCAATCCCGAGGACTGTGTCCACCATGCTAGCGCTTCATATGAGCAGAAGTTCCCAAGACTGACTACGTTTGAGTTTTCGCGAGACCGCAAGAGTATGTCGGTCGTGGTTCAAGATGGCCGACAAAAGAAGCTTCTCGTGAAGGGCGCCCCCGAGTCTATCATTGAGCGCTGCACACACACTCTGGTCGGCACTGATGGCAAGCGCGTCCCCATTGACAGGAAGCTGTATGACCTACTCATGACCGAGGTTGTTGACTACGGTAACCGTGGTCTTCGCGTTATTGCCCTTGCCAGCGTCGATGACGTCGGCTCCAACCCCCTGCTGCAGTCCGCCAAGTCGACTGCTCAGTATGCTCAGCTGGAACAGAACATGACACTGCTCGGTCTTGTCGGTATGCTTGATCCTCCTCGCCCCGAGGTTGCTAGCGCTATCAAGAAGTGCAAGAATGCCGGCATTCGTGTCATCGTCATCACCGGAGACAACCGTAACACTGCGGAGAGTATCTGCCGCTCGATTGGCGTCTTTGGTCAGAATGAGGATCTCCAGGGCAAGAGTTACACCGGAAGAGAGTTTGACAACCTGTCTGCTAGCGAGCAACTAGAAGCTGCCAAGAAGGCGTCCCTGTTCTCTCGTGTCGAGCCTAGCCACAAATCCAAACTTGTCGATCTCCTTCAGTCCCTGAACGAGGTTGTCGCCATGACTGGCGACGGTGTCAACGATGCTCCTGCGCTCAAGAAGGCTGATATTGGTATCGCAATGGGTTCTGGCACAGATGTCGCTAAGCTGGCTGCCGACATGGTCCTCACTGACGACAACTTCGCCACGATCGAGGTTGCCATTGAGGAGGGTCGATCCATTTACAACAACACCCAGCAGTTCATTCGATACCTGATCTCGTCCAACATCGGAGAGGTGGTCTCCATCTTCCTCACGGCCGCTCTTGGTATGCCTGAGGCTCTCATACCTGTGCAGCTTCTCTGGGTCAACCTGGTTACCGATGGCCTTCCTGCGACCGCCTTGTCTTTCAACCCTCCTGATCACGACATCATGAAGCGCCAACCGCGAAAGCGAGATGAGCCACTCATCGGAGGCTGGCTGTTTTTCCGCTACCTTGTCATCGGTACCTACGTCGGTCTCGCCACAGTGGCAGGTTATGCGTGGTGGTTCATGTTTTACTCTCAGGGTCCTCGGATCGGCTTCTACGAGTTGAGCCACTTCCACCGCTGCTCTACGGACTTTCCCGAGATTGGCTGCCAAATCTTTGGCAATGACATGGCCAAGTCGGCCTCCACCGTCTCGCTCTCGATTCTGGTCGTCATTGAGATGTTCAACGCCGTGAATGCACTTTCGTCCAGCGAGTCGCTGCTTACCTTGCCCCTGTGGGAGAACATGATGCTCGTGTACGCCATTACTCTCTCCATGGCCCTGCACTTTGCTCTCCTCTACATTCCGTTCTTGCAAGGCTTGTTCTCGATCATCCCTCTCAACTGGGCTGAGTGGAAAGCAGTGCTCATCATTAGTGCCCCTGTTGTGTAAGTCGAAGTCACAATCTGTTCATTTGTTGCTGGTCGTATGCTAATCTATTTCTAGTCTTATTGATGAAGGTCTGAAGGCCATCGAGAGACAATTTTTTATCCAGAACAAAACCGAGGTGGTAGCCACGGTAAAGAAGCAGGTGTAAAATTGCCGATGTAACAGACGGGCGATATCGTCAAATAGACTAGATTTGATAGAGATGTATCATAGTGCCTCTTTTCACCTATGTGTGAGAATAGCATTTTCAAGAGGCTACTGTTTGAAATACGAGCAAGCAATGAATTTGATACCATGCTCCTGTTTCCTGGAGACAACTCAAACATCAGTCATCATGAGTCTGGGTCATGAACACATGTTATTGGTACATTACGGCATATCATTGTGCCGCAATCTAGTTCCGTCTTGGCCAGTTCATCATCTAGACTCGATAAGAGAAGCCGTGTCAGCTGTGAAAAAACCACCCCGTATGCCCAAGTCACTGCCAAGGCGCCCTCCCTTGTTGCCCTTCCTCCGCCTCTTCGCCCTCTAATCTTGCCGGCCCTTCAGTAATCGCTTGGTCACCTTGTCCTTCTCGATGATGTACACGTGTGCTCCCCAGCCTGACAAGGCGTCTCTGTCGACAGCATTTAGCAGAGCTTGCGAGATGGTCTCAAAGAGGTCCTCGGGTCCCTGTTGTTGTTATTAGTCAGTATTCAGAATCGATACAGCGTCCTTCTCAGACGCAGCGCCTTGAACTTACTAGATCGGGCTCCCATAGACCCTCGCACATGCCAAACAGCTGGTCGCTGGCAGTGCCGCTTACGATGAAGTCCTTGGCGAAGTCGATGCAGCCGATGGAGTCGAAGCCGCAGATGAAGGGCTTGCCGGTCTTGGGCTCGAGGCCGGCTACGACGGGGCTGACGAAGTAGGGACCGAAGCGGCGCTCGTACAGGGACGAGGATACCAGGTTGGCAAAGGTGGTCGGGGCGATGTTGCGCTCCTCCCGCAAGCGGTACATGTTGACCTTGTAGCGGAATAGGTCTGACACGGTAGCCACATCCGTCGCCAGTCCTGTCAGACCGAGAAACACGTCTCCATACTGGAAGATCTTGGGGAAGTCGTTGGAGATGGTCAGGGCTTGCAGGCCGAGGCGCAGATCACAGGCGATGGCCACGCAGTCCTTGCCCACCATGGCTACGCAGGCGCCGCCGTCTGTGGTAGGATCAGGTCAGCTAGGGGGTCGACGATGGAAATATGCGGTCGAAGTGTAGAGTAAGGGTTCGACGAACTTATGGAGAATGGCGACGACTGTTTGCAGAGGCCATGGTTAGCTAGCTGTTTGTATAGACCAGTGCACATGACAAGCTTACCATGATGGAGATGTGATGGATATGTATTGGTTTTATGGGTGGTATGGCTTAATCGAAGTGCCTGTTTGTTCTCCGATAGCCTTCGAAACTGTGAAGTGCGATGTGGTCGTCAAATCGTAACTTGGACTGATGATGAGGGTCTGGATGGAAGCACACCTCGTCCTGTCGCTGCAAGTGAGCTGCCCCCGAACAAGGCAAACGCAATGGCGCGGCGCGGCACGCACGTACCTGTGTGTACCTACTAACTAACTTAACCACCTTATTAACTAGTTACCTAACTAACCTGTAGTTCCCTCCCCCGGCAGGCGCAGGCTGGCAGTGAGTGGCCCGTGTCTCCATCGAGCTGAGTGGGACTCCGACCCGACTTGCAGGGGTCTACGAAGGAGCTCAGCTGCCTGTGACGCCAGCTGTTCGTGCGACTTTTGGAACCGCATTGCCCCTCCAACTTGGAATCCTAATACCACAGAACTGCTCTCAAATTCGCAATAGCCTCCGACTTAGGAACTTTCATTATTTCGGCATATGCCGCGAAGAGAAATATTGTTGTGCCATCTTCTGGCCATCTCGCCAGTATCAGCACGACTCGATAGCCTGCGATTCGGGAGCTGACCCGCCTACAAACCGGGTGGAAGTAACGAGGGACTGAAAGAAACCCGTAGAAGAGTGGAATACTATAGGCTGTGGAATATCAGTAGGACCACCAGTGGCACCGTTTTGTAATAAAAAACGGTGCGCTTCTCGGTCCTACTGTAAAAACACAGCTGCCCTTTGAAAAGACCTCGACATCCCCGGAGTCGTCTCGCCATGGCAACCAACGTGAAGGTCGTCTCGACCGACCTTCGGCAGGCCACCATCAAGGTCAACCCAGCCACCTACCTAACCGACGTTCTCGAGCAAGCCTGCAAGAAGTTTGGCCAAACCCCGGACAAGTACCTCCTAAAGTACAAGGAGAAGCAGCTGGACCTCTCACATACATTTCGCAGCTCTGGTCTCATCCCTGGCGCCAGGCTCGAGTTGGTCGTCAAGTCAAAGACACCTTCCGCTATCAACGTCGCCCTTGATCTCCCCGAAACCGAGGCGAAGCTCGCCGGGACTAGGAGAGTCACCGAGAAACTGCCGAGTGACTTTACCGTATGGCAGGTGCTGCGGCAATTTGAGAGCCTGACGCTCAAGGGCAAGAATGTCAACATCACGGCGCGAGGGTGCCGCAGCTAAGCAACGGAACCGCCGCTGCAGGTGGCAGTGGACAGTTATACTACGAGATACCCGTATTACAGGTCGAGCAGAGATCGCTCTCTACCTTTGTTGACTTCCAAAAGACATTGGCCCAGCTAGGGTATAACTCGGGCAACGTCCTGATCCGATTGTCGTTCCAGCAAACGGACAAGCGTCTCGTAGACGCCATGAGCGATATTTCTCAGTACTTCAAGGATGAAACACACGCCGCAATTAATGAAGCTATCGAGACTGCAGCCGCAAACGCTGCGTCCGACGCTGCGTCAGCACCTCAGGTTGCAGCTTCCGTCGCTGGCTCACAGTCAACTGATACACAGACCCCCGGAGACCAGGATTCAACAGAGCAGTCGAAGGGATTGGCGGCGACGCAGGCAGAACCAGATGTCATGGACGTCGACTCGGCGCCTGCCGACCCTCTGGCGCCTGTTTCCATATTCATGGCCCCTTCATCTGCCACACCAGCAGCCGCTAGCATAGTCGAATCTGACGAGACATATCAGCCCGGTATTGCACATGCTCAGCTTCACCAGCAACGTCTCAAGACAGAAGGCCAAAACAAGCGCTTACGATCCGACAAAGAGCTTGCGGAAGAGGCTGCTGCCAAGGCTGCCAGACTGGAGGCTTTGAAGAGTATCGACCTCCGTGTGCGCTTTCCAGATAACACACAGGCTCAGTGGAGGCTGGACCATTCCATGACAGGCGCCGTTTTATACAATGCCGTGCGTAGAGTTATGGCTGCCCAGGGTGTCCCGTTCAAGCTCATCATCGCTGGAATCAAGCCCACTCTCATCCGAAACGACGACACGAAAATGTTGGCAGGCTATGGGCTTAGCGGTAACACCCTGGTCAATTTTGTTTGGGATGATTCAGTGGCCTCTGATGTTCGTCAGCAGCCATTCATGACCCAGGCTGCCTCGAGCCGTGCCACAGACGTCGTGGTGCCAGAAGTACCGAAAGGGGAAGAAGAAGAGGATCTCCCTAAGTCGGGTCCCAGTACAAGGCAAGAGAGACCACAGGGTGATGGGGCCAAGAAGGGGTTGCCCAAATGGCTGAAGCTAGGGAAGAAATAAAGATTTGGTGTCATTTGATGGGCGCGACGTTCGATTACGAGTCGCATACTATTTATTAGCATGGGAGTTACGGTATGAGCAAGGCGTCGACTAATATGAATGACAACAATACGACTGAGTAGACACCTGCCGGCACTGACCATTCCATGATCTGATGGTTGTGTTGCTTATTTCATCACTTAGTTTGTTGGCTGGATGTTTTACGAAAACTTTCACCGGTTCCTGTGGATTTTCCGCCAACATGGTGCGGGGTCACTACCTCCTCGCATATAGTAAGCGAATATAGGGTATTGATGTATCGTGACGAACGTTTGTCCGATTTCGTGCAAATGGTTGACTGCTCGTAACCCTCGGGCGAGCTGCTCTGTGCAGGCCATATGTAACCGTCCCTTCATTATTCCTCTGAAGAGATCAATGTATTTCATAAGACAACGCCAGAACCAATGCTCAAGTCTCCTTTTTCTTCCCCCGTCGCTTCCCACATGTCCCTTCGGCGCCATGCTATCACCGCCAGATCGTATTCATCTTGTGGAATGTCGGGTCGAACTTAGTGGCCAGCACGGCGAGACTCAGCGATAACACGCTGGAGCTCGTCAACCTTGGCCTTGGCACGGCCGAAAGTACCGAGCTGAGTGGACAAAGTTAGCAACGCTGCTCATGGTAAGCGGAGATGTTGGCAGCTAGAAAACTCACCCTCTTCTTTGCGAGCTTGCGGGCACGCTTGTCTTTGGAGTTACGCAGCAACTCGATGACTCGGCGCTCGTAAGGGGCAAGACCGGCGACCTCCTTGACGATGTCCTGTAGAGAAACGTTAGCAGGCTGGTGGATAGCGAGGACTTGTACATCGTAACCGAGGATTCCCCACTGTACCCTTGAGGCCGTTGCGGCGCTGGCATGGCACAGTAGGAAATCACGGCGGCGATATTGGGAAGTGGATAGATATACGCACACGAACGAAGGCGGTGCGCTTGCTCAGGTGTCCCTTGGTGCGGGAAACTCTGGGCTTGACGACACGAGCGGTGGTCTATTCCGATTGCAAAGTTCCCATGTCAGCCAGCGTCCATCGTCTGCGGTGTGCATTGTGAAACAAGAGGTATTGTTTGTAAAGCAGCAGCAGAGATCCTCCACGAGGTGAGACGGTATGAAAAGATCTCCTTTGGTGGGTGAGATCTCTGTCGCCGGCTTCCAACATCTCTTTTCTCTTTGCCTTCGCGCAAGAGGCAGGACGGACGTCCCTCTTGACGCTGCGGGGAATCGCAGGATTTTCGAGGATTCAATTTACCTTGTGGCCACGGTTGAGACCGACGGTCAGGCCGGACTTTGCGGGAGCTTCCTTGGCCATCGTGATTGTATTGATGGGCGATTGTTGGCTGGAATGTCGATGGTTGTTAGTATCGTCGGGATTGGAGGGAAGTAATTGCGAGCGTGGAAATAATTTTGGTGGGCTTTTTGGGTACTACTGGAATTCTTTTCGTGTGGAGCGGAGCAAAATGTGGAGCAGGAACGAATATTGTGGCTTCACACATGTGGCTGTGTGGCTGGAGAATCCGACGTATTTTCGATCCGCCCCTGAGAACAACGACAGCCGCGCACAGAAATAACTACTCGAGTAACTAACAGGGTCTAGAATATGGAATACGGAAGAGGCGATTAATTGTGCGACCCATCGGCGGCTGCTCCTCATAGCAATATCGCATTTCCACGGCACACATTCGGGTCTACCGGTGCACCGCCTTAGGGTTGTTTTCCGTGATCACATCGGAATGCCCGAAGGCTGTAGCGTCACAGCAACATTCCAACGACAACCGGCCGTGCGCCAGAGAAACAGCCTGCTGCCTACCTGCGACGTACATTAGTTCCCAACTTACCCGGAGACGCGCAGTTGGGCTACTTCTAGGGGAACGCCGCTTTCTACTTGTACTTATTGTTGGGCAAACAACCAAAGTTCCAGGGGTACGGACCTGTCACCTGGCAGCTTCTTACCTGTGTACACCGTACGTATACTTGCCGTGGAGTACTGTGTAGTAGTTAACGAATAGTATCCGTAATAGCGACAGCCTTGTTTACCAGTGACCTGCTCCGCTTTGCCCTTATTAGAGTTAACTTAACGTACCTTTACCCCGTAGGCGAAGTTACAACCGGCAGATACCATAGTACCGTGGACCGACGTGCGAGTCGAAATCCAGATCTGCAAGTCCGGACTCAGAAGGGAGACTCGAGTTCCCATGAAGGAGTGCGATGTTGTGTCCACCTGGTATTTCGGGCAATTTCGATCGCCTTGGGAAAAGCGGTACCACAGCATGCAGACTGTAATGCAGCCAGCCTATCTTACACAGTATCACGCTGTATGCAGCCAGTGTCGTATCTATGCGGACAGACAGGAAACATGGTTCACTTGAAACATGAACTGACATGTCGCGGTCCTTGGTTGGTTAACGTTGCAGATCCCAGTGGATAGGTTTCCCTGGTATCGATCTACTGTGTTGGGCTACAGCGTAGCCCTTGATTGATTGCATCACGATCTGCAGCAGTCAACTGCATGCTCCATGCGCACAGGTTCTTTGGTGGTATGCGCTTGCCGGGAACACGGATCGGTGAGAAGGCCTTGGCAGGGGTATAGTTAGGCGGGCATGCGTGCGAAGTGCTCCGGCCTGGCATCTCCTAACAAAACATCCATACCAGTTCAACACTAGGTGGACACTGGACAGCACCCATGGAGTCTACCGGTTGCAGTGTCGGACCGTCTTATACTCGCACTTAAAGGGCTGGCCAGTTCCCACGTTGTGATGCATCGTGACGGGCACCTCGGCTCCCCTCAGGCATCCATACACGTCTAACCGTCGAGTTGATTTGGTTTGATCCGAATCCTCCTTCCTCCTGTACATGCAACACTAAGTTGTCTTTAATACACCCTTCACTCGGACAAGAACGACGGCAACGACGACGACAACAACACCAACAACACCAACAACGCCAACATATAATTAGTCCCATCCTCAACACTCGGCATGTTGTGCTCTCTCACTACCGTCAGCCTGCTGGCCACCGCGGTCGCCGCCAAGGCGAGGTACGCCCTTCCGGTGAGTATGGCCAGCACGAAGATCCAGTCCGAATGTGTCTTGCCAATCGAGTTCACCGTCACCGACTTCAACATGTACACGGATCCCTTCAACAAAACCAGCATCGACTTCCGCTTCGTCGATGACGGCACTGGCATCGACACCCATTGCGAGCGCAACTCTTCGTCGGTTCCTACGAATCCTAACTCCACTCTGGTGGCCCAGTATGCCTGCGACAACGAAAGTGTCAAGTTCATCTATCAGACCACGGCTATCGAAGGCTTGACCGTCATCGAAGATGCGTGTCCCGGCACGTAAGTGACTTAACTCCATACCCAAATCCGGCTCCTACTGTATGCGGCCCGCTGACTAACTAGCACGCAGCGAATCTGCAGGCTTTGCGGCTTCAGGACTTGCCGACTTCGCGCTGGCCTGCCAGAGTTCGCCGATGGGAACCACGTGCCTGTCAGACCCGGCCACGGTGACCGATAACTTCACTAGCCTAAACCCTATCCGCGATTGAGACAATCGGTGCTTTATTGGCGTTCATCGATGCACAATACTGGGTATGTTGTGTACGGGCCGAGGACGTTTAGATACGTCACATCAATGTAATTTTTCTTTTCTTTCGGCTTGTCAAGCTGCGCCATCATCGTTCCCTGTCTCACGGTCCGACTTTCGGTCGATTCCTTGCGTCCTACCCAGATACTTCAGGTGTGTACTTCGTACTGTCTACCTAGTATCATCGTCTGTGGACACATCGTCCTGCGGGCCGGTCTGCTGCTGCTTTACTACCCGCCTGCGGTAATTTGACCAGGAGGTTTCTAGAACGGCTACCTCTGTTCGGCATCCGCCTGCTTTGCCGGCACTTGTCCGGTTTTATAAGAATAATACCTAGCCTGAAGAATTTCGGGGAGGTCGAAACGTAGTTAACTACTTCACAATACGTTGCGTCGTCTCATAGCCATCATGTAAAGAATGGTATCCAAGATTTCCCGCCTGCACCTTGCTTGATATCAGCTTCGGCCCGCCACCGAGAACAGCATTGCAATCTAGTGTGGTCTCAGTGTGTACACCGATTCGACCAACGTCGATGTGGTCCAGTCGTCTGAATTAGACGCCTAAATAAAATGTTGGCGACCTATGCTCTGGCCTTGCCGGTAGGATGGGCTGCTACACAGATGACTAAAGTGGTTGAAGAATGGGGGTTTCGTCTGACCATGGGGAGAACCATATCTTGTATGCTCTCCTTACACCTCATATAATATGGAGCACGGTACGCCGTCACCCGTTTTATAACTTTGAAACTGTAATACTTGTTAAGTTGTTAGGATATAGTTACTTTGTAACTAGCAGGAGTCATGCATCTCGCCCCTAGGTACGGATTTGTGGCAAACAAGAGGAGGCAGAACGCTGTTGGGTTTAAACCATAGACTGTCCATTCTCCCCAAGAATCAGACGTCACATGCATGGTATGTCATGTCAGGTGTAGGTTTGTCCGCCCGGAACCCGGCTCAGGTTGCCTCGAGATGTATGTATCGGTAGTGGCCTTGCTGTTTCGTGCCTACCTAACGTTGCCTACTGGGTACGAATTCGGAATCGGTATCATTCAGAGGAAAACGTCAAAGGTCGTTCCGGACTTCATTCCCCGTGCGTGGGATATAGGATCAACATGATCTCTCATAAGCACACAGAGTAGAAAATTATCAGTATGAAGGGTCGAATGAGTGAAGTTGGCAATGTACGAGTTTGACTCGATCGTGCGGTGAATAGAAAGCCCATGGGAAGGAAGGATGCTTTATTAGGAGCACGCGTTCAAATAGGGACCCCGCCTACCCCGCGTTCTGTATGGACTAAGAAAGTACTGACCCATGCTAGCGGCAGCGGGGGGGCTCTACCCGGTAATTATGTACAGGGGCGGGCCGTTTGCCTAACTTCCAAAGGTTCAACATCACACGATCCAGAAAGCAGAAGGATCCCATGACCGACATAACCCCCCATGTGGTCTTTCCTGCATTGACGGTCATGAATGCAATTCTCAAGGCTCTAGCCCACGTCTAATTCCCGCCTCATCGGGGTCCTGAGCCATCAACAACTCACCGTCACCAGTCTTCACGATGCGCATTCTTGCTACTCCAAACGAACAACACTGACATCATCATCTCGCGACCAGCCATTACCAGACCATACACCATGTCACCCACCATCCCAGTGTTACTGCTGATGTCCCATGCCATTGCTGGCATCGCATCACCATCTCCCGTGAACCAGGCGCATCCTCTGCAGCACACTTATAATGATGAACCCTCACCTCGCAACGGCATCTCCAATCGCTTCTTCGCCCATCTGGAGCGCCTCTCACGTCTCGTCGACATCGCATACTGCGTCGGTACCACGGGCCTGACACGGCCTTTTGAATGCGCATCGAGGTGTAAAGACTTCCCGACCCTCGACCTTGTCACGACATGGAACACTGGTGTCTTGATGAGCGATAGCTGCGGCTATATCGCAGTAGACCACGGTGCCCACCTGCCCTTCCCGAGGAGCAGAGAGACGCCAGAAAGAGGAAATCAGAAACCATCTGTCTACGTAGACCAAACGCAGGGCGCCATCATCGTTGCCTTCCGCGGCACGTATAGTATCACGAATACCGTTATCGATCTAAGCACCGTCCCCCAGCAATATGTGCCGTATCCTTCGCCCGACGACGACGACGGGGACAAGTCACCCAAGGAACCCGAGCACAGATGCAAAAATTGCACTGTGCACATGGGTTTCATGGCATCGTGGAATACCGCCAGGGTAGACGTGTTGGCGATGTTGAAGCCCTTGGTATCGCAGTACCCGGATTACCCTATCCATCTTGTCGGGCACAGTCTTGGAGGGGCTGTTGCTGCCATTGCGGCCCTGGAGATGAAGGTCATACTCGGCTGGCAAAACCTCGTCGTCACCACATTCGGGGAACCTAGAGTTGGTAACACCGGATTTGTCAAGTATCTGGACGCAGTGTTTGAGCTGCGAGGCAGCGAGACAGACGCCGAGCAGAGGACGTATCGTCGCCTGACCCATATCGATGACCCCGTACCTCTTCTGCCGCTCTCCGAGTGGGGCTTTAGATCTCACGCCGGGGAGATCTTCATCTCCAAATCCGACCTGTCTCCTGCACCAGAGGACATATGGACCTGCGCAGGCGACTACGATCCAAATTGTATTGCCGGATCAGAAGGCGAGCCGGATGTCAGTGGCCAACCCCTGGAGGGTAAGACGGCGGACAAGCAACAGATTGCACTCTCGAAACGGAGGTCATGGGGTACAATACCATCGAGGCTCAAGCTGTGGCAAATGTTGTTCGCCCATCGAGACTACTTCTGGCGACTGGGATTGTGTATGCCCGGCGGTGACCCTTGGGACTGGGGCAGAGACAGATACCCGAACATCACTCGGAGTGATGAGTTATAGGATGACCAATGTCCCGTTGTGTATTGGGAGATGAGGGCCGCCGCAGAGCCTATGACACTCGCCGGAGAAAGGAAAAATGCCTGTCTTGATGAGCATGACGCTGGAGGGCTCTTGTACGAGTAGTAATCTTTCAACCCAGTGGCGTTGGTCAACCATGCAAGATAGGCTTAGATGATACCATGCGTAATAAAAGCCATGGCCTTTCCAATACACACACGCGATGCGAGGTTTCCCCACCGTCCCGGAATGTGTCTCTGATGCACACTGGTAAGCTCGCGACCGGTCATTGCTTGAAAAGGGGGCAACGTATCCGGAACTACTTCTGAGGACATGGGAACCGAGTCTTATGCATGCCACTGCGCAGTTTCTGCCTTGTACATAGGAGTTGACGTTACAAGAACTCCGGCGGCCAGATTGACGGGACAAGAAGACACCCCCGGTACCCGAGTCATAGCATACGTCTCAGGGTCTACAAAGTACGGATGTTTGTGACGAATTTTGCTGTGCACAGTGCACAAACAGAACAACATGAGCGCAAATTGAGCATCTATTTTCCGACTTTCGTCCCCGTGGCTCCAGACGTGTGGCTTTCGATTGGAGGTGACTCATCGGACTGCACACTTTCGACGCGCGCAAACGGTTGAATCCCGAGCTCCGTACGGGATAACTATACTGCTATACACCGTACTCCGTATGTAATTTCCGATTCCGCCGTTGGCCGCGATTTGGACCAAAAGACTGCGAGCCAGCCAGCCACTCGGCCAATCAAGTTAACATAATATGCCGAATACGGTATGACGGCCACTTGGCCCAACCCACAGATCGATCAATCGAACAGTCTCACAAATCAAGGCCTGTGGTGTTGGACCTTGGCCAACACGCCAACACGCCAACGCGCCAACACAGCTGGAAGCCTCGCCAAAGCAGTTAATGCAGGAGTGGATAGGTAGCCGTGTTGCCACGCGATAAGGAGAAGACTGACTGCTACAGTGCTACGTGTGATGAGGCTAGGGGGCAATCCGGGACTAAAATAAGGGGGGCCCACGCGGCAGTGAGGGGTCACCCGAGGTGTCCGTCCCTTCATGACCACCGACTTCTGTGCCAGGTTGCCAGCAAGATAGGGGATCCTTTTCTTGTCTCGTGATTGATGCTGCACCACTCGGGCCCTAAACCGGTTTTGGCGTGTGCTGTGAAGATGGTAACATGAGCCAACACGCGATCCAGGCCATCCTGGATCCGGGACGTGGTAACTTACCAGAGAGAAAGACGGTTATTATGAATGATGCTACCGTCTACAGAGTTAACTAATCGTTAATGTAAGCAAGAATACTACGTAATGAATGCCCTGTTGCTGATGCTGATTGGCGGCCTGCCATTCTTCTTCCGTCCTACTGTGTACTGCCAAGAACGACCTGGATGAGATACATACGGACAACTAGTTAACTAGTTAGTGAGAAGACCAGTTGCCTGCAGGCTAGGAGGGCACTGCAGGCTGAACCCGGCGTATGATGAGCCCCCACAACGGGTGGCTACGAATCCCACGATGGCCTTGGACCAGCCGTAGCGTCTTCTCTCCTAGCCAGTCAGTGTCATGTCATCAATCAGCTCGAGGTACGAAATGGGAAGTCGGACAAATCGGGGGCTTTGAGGAGTCGATAAAGACGCCCTCTCTCCAGGCCTCTTTATAATGACTAGCTGGTTGGCCAAACCAGGTAGTGGAGGTGGCTTTGTTGAGATGACACCGAGTTGAACTGATAGGAATGAACCGTACAGCTTGGCCACATGACATGTCGACTTTTTTGTTCATTCGTGTGAAATGGAGGCCAACCGGTAGCTAACCAACTACCTAACTTAACCTACCTAGTTATGTCGACTCGACCTGTAGCACCGGCAGCAGCAGGAGCGGCAGCAGCAGGAGCGTCAGCAGCAGCAGCGAGTGACGCGAACTCGAGAGTACGGCAGCCGGGCAACGAGCAGTTTGTATCAGAGGCAAGTGTACAAGTTGTCCATGACGCCCGGTTGGATCGGGTGGTCAGAGCAAATAAACCATGCTTTGGCTTGTCCACTTATTGCCGCGTAATTTCATGACTGGTGGGTGGTCTTTCGAGATTGATGATACAGTTGTAGTGCTGTTTGGATTGATTAGAGACACCTGAACCAGTAGTCGCAAAAGCGTAACCCCCCTCCCCAAAAACAGAGCAGCCCCCCCCCTTCCCAGCGGCCCCTCACTCGAATCAACCTCAGTCCCTCAGCCCAGCAAAAAAAAGGCATCCATTCAAGCACGGACCAGCTCGGGCTGCCGTTCAATCTCTCCCCTCGTCGGGTGTGATTGATCTTTGAGACGAACAACATCCATCCAGTAAATAACCTACCACTACTGTATACACCATTTTTCTCCTTCTCTCTCAACAACGTTCATTCTCTCCCCCCCACCACCAACTTCCAAACACGCACAAAACCACCACCCGATTCACGAGAACCGACAGAATGGCTTCCGAGGTAAGCGAACCCGCGATTCTTTGATTTTCGGCCCCCATCACTCGCCTGCCCCCATCAGATCCCCTTTCCCGCGTTGCCGGCGACGCTGTTGAGTGCACCTCGTGTGTTTGTATGCGCACGCACGCACGCGCGTGTGTGTATGTGTGTGTGTGTGTGTGTGTGTGTGCACAAGCGCGTCGTGTATGCCTCAACTGATCCGCCTGTCCTGCCATGTGCATCTCTAATCCTATCGCCGTTCCCTGCCGGAGTTGTCATGTGAGAGTTATGAGAGGTGCAATATAGAAGGACCTTGGCAACTCTTTCACGTGCACAACATCTCTTTCTGATCCTACCCAAGACTATGCTAACCACCATTCCTCCTCCAGCGTGAAAGGTTCGAACTGTCTCCATGCGCTCCCGCATAAACATGAGTTGCTAACGCACCCCAACAGCAAGACCTTCCTGGCCCGCCTTTGCGAGCAGGCCGAGCGCTACGATGAGATGGTCACCTACATGAAGGAGGTTGCCAAGCTCGGTGGTGAGCTCACTGTGGACGAGCGCAACCTGCTCTCCGTGGCCTACAAGAACGTTGTCGGAACGAGACGTGCCTCGTGGCGCATCATCTCCTCAATCGAGCAGAAGGAGGAGTCCAAGGGCTCGGACAAGCACATTGGCACCATCAAGGAGTACCGCTCCAAGATCGAGCTCGAGCTCGAGAGAGTCTGCCAGGATGTTCTGGACGTCCTGGACGAGGCCCTGATCCCCAATGCCGCTACCGGCGAGTCCAAGGTCTTTTACCACAAGATGTACATCTTCCCTCGCCCCTTCCTACTGCCCGTAACTTAACGACTGACCTCGGAACAGGAAGGGTGACTACCACCGCTACCTGGCCGAGTTTGCCTCTGGTGAGAAGCGCAAGCTTGCTGCCACCGCTGCCCACGAGGCCTACAAGGTACGTTACTACGACGCAGTGCGACATCCGCCGGGCATTTGATACTAACTCGTTTACTTTCTCAGAGCGCTACCGATGTCGCCCAGACCGAGCTGACCCCCACTCACCCCATCCGTCTGGGTCTCGCCCTGAACTTCTCCGTCTTCTACTACGAGATCTTGAACTCGCCTGACCGTGCTTGCCACCTGGCCAAGCAGGCTTTCGATGATGCCATCGCCGAGCTGGACTCGCTCTCCGAGGAGTCCTACCGTGACAGCACTCTCATCATGCAGCTGCTCCGCGACAACCTGACCCTGTGGACCTCGTCCGACAATGCCGAGGGTGATGCCGCCGCCGCCGACGCGCCCAAGGAGGAGAAGCCTGCTGCCGCCGAGGAGGAGAAGAAGACCGAGGAGGCACCCGCTGCCGCTGCTGCTCCTGCCGCCGCCGCCGCCGCCCCCGAGTCCTAAGCGACTTCCTTTGTCTGACTCACCTCGACCCGACTGGCTCTGTCCTTCGTGAAGATACCCTCCTAGTCTCGCCTGGCATGGTTGAGACGGTGAAGGAACTTGATGCCGCACCTGTCTGAGGCTTTGGTATGGGAGTTGGTTTTGATGACAAACGCAGGGCTGGAAAATGCGGGCCATGGTTATTTTTCCCTCGTGGCTAGTAGTCATGACTGCGCTCTAGTTCGCACGTCGTTACTACTAGGCAATACCAGTATTTCCACACACAAACATTGGCTGTATGGTTCCCCCATTTCCCTTGGCCTGGTCTCGGCCGTCCGTCTCTCGTGGAGGCGAGTTGATCCACATGGGTACTTGGTGGTTTGAGGTCTTGTGACGGTCGCTATGGACGTGTCTTTCCTACATTCTGTTTGCGTTTTCCTATGATTTGTTGTGTTCTGCTTTTTGTTTCCCCCAAAGCTTTCGCGCGCCACCCTTGCCTTCCGTCTGCTTCCCCCTCAACATCAACCCCATCTCTCGACTGCGGACCCCAAACGTTGCGTGATGCCACAGGGAGAACTACAAGTCAAAGCCCGCATGCTCGACACATGCAAGCCTCGTCGCCTCATTCGTATTTATCGAAGCCATTCGGAAACTGCGGGGAGCATCAGGGGGTTTGCGTCGTGAGCGGTATTGGCACTCGTTCTCCCGCCGGATATCTTCCAGAAGCTGGAAGGAGGACGCGAAATGGCAGACTGCAGTACGAAATCGGAGCAGAAAATAAACACAAATGAGAAACCTTCATCAGCACCTCCTGCACCGCGCCACCTCTTTGAAGTCTAGCAAGTAATGTTCGCGTGCCTCGTGATGACGGGTCAGATGCTGGGCTGATGGGCAGGGCCGCCCCAGGACTTGCTAACATGTCCGCACTTGTTACGTATGATCGATCAATCCGGGCCGATCGAGGAAGCTGCAACTATGATGATGGGCATCTGGGCATCTGGGAATCGTCGGCCCTTGAATCAAAGCAAAGGCCGTGGCACTGGCCACTTCAATGGCCACTCTTCTTCCCCGCTGGACCTGAAT
The DNA here is from genome assembly GCA_022414665.1 of Arthrinium puccinioides. Classification (NCBI taxonomy): domain Eukaryota; kingdom Fungi; phylum Ascomycota; class Sordariomycetes; order Amphisphaeriales; family Apiosporaceae; genus Arthrinium; species Arthrinium puccinioides. The sequence goes on along the minus strand of JAIUNF010000003.1, from coordinate 3,864,329 downwards.
GTACGTCTTATTCCGAGCAAACATCCTTCTGCCACATTACACCCAATCGTTTCAGATCCCTCTTATCCTTCCACACTGGGTTCTAGTTCTTGGACGTGAATCGTTAACTGAGTCATGTTTTTCCGCTGCAATATCATCACCATTTCCCAAGTACTGTGAGGGTCATCTATTGCCCTGGCTTCAAGGGCTCTTACATCTGGGACATCCTTCGACAACGAGGTAATCCGCAACGACCGGAATGGCAGATGACCACGCACCGCCCGAGCGTAAAGGGGGAGCATTCCTTGCCGTGGACAACGATCCTACAGCCGACGCCGATCTACAAGCCCTTCTGCGGCTCAGAGAACGATTCCTTCAAGAGATACATCCGGACAATGCTCTCGGATATACTTCGTCTCCCGCGAGGTTGAGTCCCGGCGTTGCCGTAGGGCCTCAGAACGAGGACCCCCATGATGTTCCCACTTCTGAGCCTACTTCCCCTGATGATTGTTCTGGGAGCTCCTCCTCAGATGGCCTCGCGCAATACGAGGCTATCAAGGGGGCTCCAAAGCTAACCGTACCACGGCTTCGCGAAGCGCCGCTGCCTCATAATCACCCCAAGATCATACCACAACCAACACAGCCGATATTCTGCTCCAAGTCGGGAAGGTACTACGTACTCAAGGAACGTAAGAACACCCGCATCCTGATCTGGCGGGCCGAGGTGGACGCTTCGCATCTCACATGCGCTTGTTCAGCATTGACCAACTGCCAGCCAGAGTCTGATTTATGTCCAACATGCCATCGCAAGCTGGACGGTGTTGAGTACAGGCTCTTCTCCAGGCTGTGTGGCATGGAGGATCGTGGCCTGGTGCGTCTTCCGAGTGGCAGGAAGTCCATTGCCAATGTATGGCCCGTCTTCGGTGTCGAGGTCAGCCCATACCAGTGCAGCACCGTCGAGCAAGTTTCGGGGCACAGGCGGATATTTTCGAGACCTACGAGCATACAGAAGGCCATCAGCAAGGTCACGGGGGGGCCGCAGAGCTGTTAGCCAACTCAAAAATAAACTGCAGAAAGGATCGACGAAGCCTGGGTTCGAGCACTGGGCACCACCGGCATATGCTGGATTGTTGTCGGGCAGTGTGGTAGAACTAGAATCGGAATTCGACCCCCCGAACAGGCAGAATCATGATCTCGTCGACTCCTCTCCTACAGGGTCAGTCATCTCAACAGCAGCATCACTTCGCGACCATCTTGCGCACCGCCAACGACCGGCACATCTCCCATTCCTGGGCGGTACTGAGCAGTACAGATCCCTTCGCGTATCCCCAGGGCGAGCAGAATTGAAAGATGCACGAGACGATTTACCGTCAGTTCTTCTGTTCTCCTGGAGCTTGAACAGTAGTGATAAAATATAGCAGCCGAGACTGACCATTCATGATACTGCAGCAAGGCCCACGGGACTCATGTAAAGACATCGAAAAGCTAGCAGCGTCTCAAGTGGCTGTCTCGCAAGCATTTGGCCATTGGCAGCGTGGCCTCCAACAGTAGCACGCGTGGCTACCAGGCAGAATACTTCGAGGCAAAAGAGACAGAACCCGTCCGACGTCGTCGCAACGCCATGACAGGACACAAGGAAATTTTCTGTAATTACACGAAGGTATGGATACCACTCGTGCCACGGTTTCCTCCGTCCATTTCAACTACTTGGTCACAGGAGGATACGATACATGGCTTGCCGATGAATACAGATTCACCAAAAGCAGGGCACATGCTTTCCCGTCGCAACATTGGCCAGTCGCCAAAATGGTCATCGTCATTTCAAAACTGGCCTCCGTCGCGGAACACTGGCGAGTTGTCGAAAAAGCTACCTTCGTGGGGAAATGGATGTACGTCTTGCAACACTAGCAAGCCGTTGAAGTCGGACTTGCCGAGACACAGATGCTTGCTTCCCAACACTAGCAAGCTGTCCGTGAAGCCACAGTTACCATGTTTACCTGTACCCTCCTCGAACACTGAGCAATCGTCACGGAAGTTACAGTTGTTAGGGTATGTGACGTACCCTCCTAAAACTAGTGACCTACCCCAAAGGCGGAGAAGAGCAGACCGGGAAGGAGGCTACCCGGTGAGTGCGGAATGGCTGAGGGCCAAACTCCAGGTGGTGATGGATTCTATTAGGAGTGGGAGGCCATTACCGACCGTCTTACAGAACGAGTCACAGGTACAGCTAGTAGAGGAAAAGGCAGTTCGGGATCAGCCAAGACATGAAAGAAACTGGTCGATACGCGACAATGTCCAGTCAAAGCAATGGAAGAACCCATCAGCGCGAGAAGATCGTGATACACCACGGCCTGGCCCATCAAAGCGACTCGACAAGGGAAAACAGCCGATGGCGCCATACTCGCTTCCAGGCAACCCAACCTACCCAGCTAGATGACGATGACGAGTCCGAGTGAAGCTCAACAGTCGGTCTTCAACAACTTTCTATGTTGATATGGTGGGGAGGCAGCGGGAAGGACTTGCCCTTCGTAGTTACTTGTGTTGGTTATTTTTATATGCTTCTAGCGACAGAGTTGAAGATCCTCTTTTCAGACCATTCCTAGACCGGGTATAACGGGAGACCTCAATAAATAAGCGATTGACAGCACGTGTGAGTCTGTTTTCTTGGCTGCATGGATGATGGTGGAACATGCCTATCAAGAGTGAGTGATCTGCTCGCTGTCACAACGTGGATTTTGTTGACTAGAGCAACGGCGACCTTCTTTTACTACTTGACTGCATGTGACTGAATTTAAGTGTATTCTGAACACCATCGAGGCATTTTGTTGCATGCCCCTTTTCCGTCCCGCTTCGCTATCATGGCACGTAGGACGAATTCCTTCCAAATACATGATGCTTTCTTAACCAACGCTTTAAAAAACAATAAAAAACCCCGATGCCGACCATCTCCAGAACCATCAAGTTGCGTACCCAGGCCCGATCGAGACATTTCTAGCTGGGCCGCAACGATTCCCAGCCGCTTATTTCTCCGCTTTCATCGTCCCCGAGCAAGTCTACGATGGGTTTCCTCGCTGGTATCTGCGGTGGCTCCGGCGCTTGCTGTGGGCGTTCTGGCGGCACGCGTTTCCTCTGACCGAGACCTGGTAAACTGACGCCTCCGCTGAGCGCCCCCATGCCATCTCTGCCTACACCTGTACTCGCTCCAGACCTCAAGGCTAGGATCGGATGCGGCGACATGCCCCCTGTCAAACTCCTGGACCCGTTCTTTTCCAGTTTCGACGATAAACTCTGAATGTTGGTCGACGCCCGTCGTGGGAGATCTGGCTGCATCTGGGAATCACTGAACCGGCCAAGGTCTTGTAGCGACGGGCTTGATAGAGGTGACGTAGAGGCTAGGTGGGCCGGCTTTCTTGCGACCTTGGAGTTTATCATTAGCAAATTGTGCCATGTTGAGCTGTCGAGAACACAAGGATGCTGATGATCAGGTACACGACTCCGTACACCATTCCTCGCTTAGACGTGAATTTTCCGGCCTTGCTGGATTCGTTGGACAGTTGAAGCTTCCATTTGATGCACTAACATCAAGGGATTGGCCTGCCGACCCATGTATCGCGTAGACTCGACTGAGAGTCAACCGTACTGGTATTAGTAGCATTGGTGCTATTTGCATCAAGGTGGAGGAGGCTCGTCGAAGGACGGTCACTACAGAATGAGCACTTACAGGCGGAGGTGCCTTTGACTTTGCCGGAGTTACCGATGATGCCGTAGGTAGTGGCCGTGATTGTTGATCGGGAGGTATAGATCTAATAGCTTCAGACCTTGCCGCCGCATGGATTGGTAATGCTTGCGTGGTCGAAGTTTTTGTGCTCGTGCCTGTCCGGCGCCTTGGGGGCGGTGGTTGTGGTGCCTCGTTCTTTGCTTGTCCAGCACCATGGTGGTCGTCGAGCAAATTGATCCGCCCGACCTTAGCAGGCAATGGATCATTTGGAGGTGGCAGCCTTCTAGGCGTTGAACTCGAAGCCGACGTAGAGAGGAGCATGGAATGGTTGACGTGCTCATAGGGGGAGCTGGAGATACTCGAGGAGAATGAGCCCAGTCTAGACCCTGCTCTGGGGATCGCGATCCAGTCGGGCTCTTCGGTTGGAGTAAAAGGGTTTGATGGGCGGTTCGGATTCAAAACGGTCGACGGGCTACCGTTGATCGCTTTTGGCGGTCCAACCGTCGATTGTGCCATTTTCCCATTCTCCAGCCACCATCGCTGTCGATCCGAACTGGCTGGCGGAAGGCCTGGCTCTATAGCATCGTAGCCAATCAAGTCCTCGTCTTCCGAGTCATCAAAATCCAGGCCGGACCCTGCTGGCCCAATGTCCGCCAGGCGCCGCTCGTACAGTTCGCGACTTATTCTATCTCTCACGGATTCGTCGACAATACTGACGGTACATTGGAAGGATGCGTAGACTGGGCGGTGATCGGAGAACCGCAAGGGGGCAGAGTTATATGCCGACTGCCGGATGTTTGTTCCCTTCCGCAGGATACGATCGGTCCAAGCAGGGATACGTGCTTTCTCGCTATAAAGAAACCACCCGTGATCAGAACGCGCTGTGACTGTCATTTGTATATGTGGGCACTTACGAGGTATCAAAATTATCGGTCCCAATGTCGTATTTGTACGTAGGCATGAAGTTGATTTTTGCCTCTGAATAGAATGGAAAAGAAAGACCAGCTACCATCTGGAGGTTCAACTATGCAGTGGGTTAGTAAAATCACCATACATGGGCTAGCGTGACCTCTGCCATACCTGGTCGTTCTCGTAGAGCCTTTCCAGGTCTTGTTGCTTAACCAAGTCCATGGCTCTCTCATGGCTAAGTCCGATGCGGTAGTTGAAGTCACCAAGCCAGATGACGGTATCTGCGAGTCGTTAGTAATGTCCTGGCGGCGAGGAAGAATAGGAAACGTACCATGGTCATCGATGCCCCTATTTCTCTGGAAACGCAAGCCGTGATGAATCGTGGCATAGTCTCTGTTTCGTTCTTCATAATTGGCGAAGCCGGCAGCCAGATGAGCCGTGACAAAACACAGTTGCGTGTTGGCATACTCCATGCGGATGGCTACCGCACCCTTGTTGCCGGCTATTCCGGACATGCCCGTCTTTTTGACGCTGCCTTCGACGTTCTTGGTCTTGGACAACACTGAAACTTTAACAAAGATGCAAAGCGCCGCACCGACAAGTTGGCCGCTGCGGAGAAGCACGTATCTCTCGCCTCCGATCGCCTTCGCGTGGTCGTTCAGAGTGGTCTTGATAGCCCGCTCCCAAGCTTGTTTTCGTGTCGGGTCGCTGTTCATTATCTGCTGAGCGCTCAGCTCCACAATCTCCTGGAAACCCACTGCAACGATCTCGGGCTGAGCAGAGCCGAGGGCGGGAGGAAAGAGCCAGGGCGAAAGGTCATCGTTGATACCGGTAGTCTTTCCGTTGAGGTTGAAGGTGCCAACCCATCTTTGTCCGGTCAGAAGCAATTCGCCAAAGCAAGGATACAGCGGTATTTATGTTTACTTACATGTTGATGGTCTCCGTTGATGAGTACTCGGCGCTGCGCCTGTTCAACTCGCTGGAAACGAAATCGCTGATAGGGTCAAATAGATGAACAGGGGACTGGCCGACCAGCCTTCCCAAGAGCATGTCAATCGTATTTTGTCTTGCTTTATCGGCAAAGTTGTTTATATAAAGCCTTGTTGCGCTCTTTCGTGCATCTGCAAAAGCACCTGCCAGTGACATCTTGCCAGTCCGGGTGAAGGAGGACTTGAGGGCGCCAGTGCCTGCATAGATTCTGGACAGGGCATCCCCATTGTCTGCCCATAACGTGGAGTGCCGCATCCAGAAGTCCGAGGTGGCATACTCTCCCCGGTGGCCGAGAAAGGCCTCAGCAGCCATTTGTGAAATGAGCGACTGGATGAGGTTTGTACGGTCAAGACAGTCCAGGCAATTCGTTCGGAAAACTCCTTCTTGCTGCAAAACCACGACCACCCTGCCGTGTACATGTTGCTCCTGTGCAGTGTCTCCTGCATCGTTGCTTTCTTCCGCGAGAAAGTAAGCAAACCCTTCTGCGGAGTGTTCAATGTACTTCCGGATATCCTTTGCCGCCTCGTAACCAAGAGACTTTGTTTCCGCGTGGAAGTCGTAATCGGTCAACCGCAACAAAGCATGATCCCGACTGTGACCCCCTCCTGGACGGCTCAACGAGCAATTGTCTACACCGTAGTGATAGCGTTGGGTTAGCTCGGCCTCGCCAGGCTTCGACTCACTCAGCAAATTGACGACGTGGACGGCGCCGTAAGACTGTTCGAGATCCTCAAAGTGCCTATCCAGGGATGGCTGGGTGCCTTCGGCAGAGCGTGTTATGGAGATCTTCTGCTGGCCGGGGATGAGACCGGCGCTCTGTTCCCAAAACACCGGCACAGATCCTCGAACCTGGGCATAGGAGAACAAGATGCCAGAAGGACTCCAGTATATCGTTTCAGTTTCAACAAAGTTTGCTACGTGACCATCATCGTCGATACCGCGACTATTGAAGCGAGTGCCGGCTCTCCTGCAAGATAAACGCGAGATGACAGTGAGGAGAGAGGGCAAGCCGGCTTTCCCAGTTGTCAGTGGCGCAGCCGCCTGAGGGATTGCCATGGTCGAACAGAAGCCGCGGATGGCAGAAGTCAGGATTCTGGATGCGTCGAGCGCCTCTCGTTCGTGGGGCATGAGACGAGAGCGGAACTGGACCAATGGGTTGATCATGAACGAGTTCCACAGGAAGGAGTCGTCGAAGTTGTCAATGTCGAACGTGTTTGAGTCGACAGGTCTGCACCTAGGTCAGTACGACAAGCCCCCCCCCAACAGCCGACGGGGGTGTATATTTGGCTTGAGGTATTTCGGTATTTCCACTTACCTATCCTGCAGCCGGTTTGTCAAGTCGAAGTCGGTACTGTAGTAGAAGCTTCCATTGCTCAACAGCTTTTGCAGCTCCTGGTACGGGTTTTCGATCTCCCCCTCCCTGCGATTGAGATTTTGGCCGTACGTCGCAGCCGAGTCCGACAGCTCGCTGTCCCAGGGGTTCATGGAGAATACATTGTCGTAGTCGGCGCTGTTCAAGCAGTAAAACTCGACACTTGCGATGCGCTCGACAGTCTCGCCCGGCCTTACGGAGGCCACTCGGTTCGCCTGGGTAACGACGCCCAGGAAGACGTCTTGGTTGATGGTGGTCAAGCCCAATGTTCCGTATATCGGGCGTGGCGTCAGAGGGCGGAAGTTGCTCAGGACATTGTTCGAGACGGGCAGGAATTCCACCATGCACTTTGCGGCTGCGGCGACGCCTTCACTCCCAGCACGTGGGCGTGCTGACGGCACCGAAGTGAGGGATCCATCTGCGATTGCTTCGTTTGTTGTGGGGCTATGGCGGAAGATCAGGGCGTGGGTGGACGAGACAATGGCGATCGCGCGGTGAGGGTATTCGCGGATGAGCAGCTGGCTTGACTTGTCAGACGAGGGCCCGACGATGGCATCGCGGGCAGCAGCCCTTGGGTACTGATCCATGTCGAGAACCTAACTCAATAAGGAAGACATGTGGACGTGGAGAGTCAGATTCGCATTGTCGGGTCGGATTCGGATTGGGATGGATGTTGCGAATGTTGCGAATGTGCGCTGGTTCGTATTCTTTTCTTGCATGTGTTGCTGTCCGGTTCGTTGGTTTTCAACGTCATTGGGTGGTGGATCCGCGCCTGTCACACTGGCATTCACTTCACTCTGTTTATCGATTACTGTGTAACGTTAACTACCCAACTTAGTTAACAGGGGGATCGATCGATCGAAGCTGGCTTCTTCAACGTTCGCACGGCATCATGCCAACAGGCCAGACAAGAGAGCCCTGTCAAGATTCTCGTGATATGCCATGTACTGTGTAGTTATGATCGTATATATCCATAGTTACTTCGAGTAGCCCTATGAGGCCAATCTATTGTGCTACTGCCTGTAGAAGTAGCTCGCAAGCCATGCCATACCTTCTCTTCACCACGGCATCATGCTAGTTTCTTAAAGCCACAATGTATCCCTTGACCGGTAATTAATGCAACGACATTGCTCATATGCGGCCGTTGCAAGTAACTAACCAGACATCCAATAGTTTCGCTCGTCCAGCTTCACAATATGCTTACCATGCCATAGTGCTCTTGGAGTAAAGTAAATCTCTGCGGCGAGGCTGAAAGACGGGCAGACCGACCCCTCATCGGATGGAATCTTGGACTCTCCAAGGGACTGATTGACCGAGACAGCATGTGCCTATGAACTTTGCGCAGAGTGTTCCAATCGAACCAGCGCCCACAACCCATCTCCCAGAGAAAACTGGCCAAAAACTGCGCAATGACGGCACATACGAAGAACGAAAACCAAGACCAAACCAGCCAGTACCAATACCTAACGTCGCTATTCGGAAGTCATGCGCTTCCCGCCTTCCATAACTCGTCGATAGATCCTCAGGGGGGCCAAAGGATGATTCAATTTAAACAAAAACAAAAAGGAAAAGACATGCCTCGGATTGTTAAGTTGAGATCATGAAGCCATGAAGACTTTATCCCTCTTCCTATCATGTTTTTATGTGAATTCTCGTCATTGGCAATAATTTTGCAAAGACGAAAAGTATGAATCCAAACTCGGATCCAATGGGTTTTATCGACCGCTAGCAGCATGTGGGGACAAGCCGACATTGTGTCTCCACATCACGTCTTGCTAAGGGTATGGAGTACGGAGTACGTATCCGTAATGCCTAGTTAGTCATTAGTTATACTGTGTAAATGATGACACTCCCAGGAGTCCCAGCCACCACCTGGAGAGCTCCACCTTTTCCTGCAGGCAGGCCTGGCTGGGCATTTTCTTTTGTTCAGACGCGATTTCTCGGTCACACCCACGAGGTTGCCATCAGCCTCTTCTATCGCGACTGGGGGATTGAGACCTCTTTACTACGTATTCACTCACACACGCACCCACTCCGCGGCCGCCTTTTGTTTCCACCACGCCACAGCCGTCGATCGCCCCATTTAGCACTAACAGTACATGCGATTGCACGGGCATCTGACAAATTCTTACCTGCTCCAGGGGAAGTCGGCCGCGCCAAAGCTTCAACCGCACCAGCCCGCGCTGTCGGCCTGATTTGCTCTACAGCTCAGGGCCTTGTCTGCAACCCCTTCCTTGGACCATTTCAACCCGCGCTTTCATCTGCGCCCACCATCGTGCCTCCCACAACCCTGCATTCTCGGGTCACAACAGAGGCGCAAACATGTCCGACTTCAACAGCTTTGGTGGCTCGGACGAGGATAATGCAGAGATTAGGAAACTCGATGCCGAGGTGGTGCGTACCCCCCCCCATCAACGCATTGCGACTGCAGCGAGAGCCCTTGACGCATATGCTAACTGATCATTTGTCCACAGGAAGCCGACACTGACGACTTTGAGGCTTGGGAGAAGCTCATCCGCGCATGCGAGGCGCAAGAGGGAGGACTCAATCGGAATTCGAGCCCTCAGGCGCTAGCGACCCTGCGCGATGCCTACGATAGATTCCTCCTCAAGTTCCCTCTTCTGTTCGGTTACTGGAAGAAGTACGCCGACCTCGAGTTCAACATATCCGGGCCCGAGTCTGCTGAGATGGTATTTTGCTGATTCTGTTCCCCTTGCGGTACTGTACGTTTGGCTGACGACGGGGTGGCGCAGATCTACGAACGCGGATGCGCGAGTATCACCAACTGTGTCGATCTCTGGGCCTCGTATTGCTCCTTCAAGACAGAGACTACACACACGCCCCACCTAGTGAGAGAGTAAGTACAGCCGGAGTCCTTTCCTTCCCCTTAACCATACCGCCAAGACAGAGAACTCTTCGTCCGAAACAAGACAAGCACGGATATCCATCTGCATTCCCAGCACCGCACTCTGTGTCGCGAGACTGATCACTCGGTTACCGACGGTGAGAATTGCCACCAACAAACACGGCGTGTTGGAACGTTCTCACTGAAAATATCAGGCACTGGTTTCCCACACACTGTCACCTTCCTGGCATGGCACTTTCTCGCCGTACCAAAGTCCTGATGCTACGTTTCTTCCTCGACTTGATTTGAGATTGGAGTAGTCTGCATGCACATAACTTCCCCTTCCTGTATTTGCATTCCCTCCCGTCCCCATCCTCTCCCCCTGACCCCTTTCGTGTGTACAAATCATGACTGACATGGCTATAGGCTCTTCGAGCGTGCTTCCGTTGCTGTTGGATTGGATTTCTTAGCGCACCCTTTCTGGGACAAATACATCGAGTACGAAGAGAGGCAGGAGGCTCACGACAAGATATTTGCCATCTTGCAGCGCGTGATCCACATTCCCATGCATCAGTACGCACGGTACTTTGAGAGGTTCCGCCAGCTCGCACACACCCGCCCGCTTGATGAACTTGTGCCTGCTGAGACGTTGGCACGATTCCGTGCCGAGGTCGAGGCTGAGTCTTACGGTGCTGCCGTTCCGCGGACAGAGCTCGAAGTCGAACGAGAGATCCGAGCGCGGGCGGATAGCATGTACTACGAGACGTTCCAGCGCACTCAAGAAGAGACCACCAAACGCTGGACCTACGAGTCAGAGATCAAGCGGCCATACTTCCATGTCACCGAGTTGGAAAACTCGCAAATGGCCAACTGGCGCAAATATCTTGATTTCGAGGAGAGCGAGGGTGATTTTGCCAGAATCACGTTTCTATACGAGCGCTGTGTTGTCACCTGTGCTCTCTACGACGAGTTCTGGATCCGCTACGCCCAGTGGATGTCGGCCCAGCCGGGTCGGGACGAGGAGGTACGCCACATCTACATGCGGGCTGCGACAGTCTTCGTGCCCATCAGTCGACCGGGCGTTAGGCTTCAATTTGCCTACTTTGAGGAGTCGTGTGGCCGTGCTGACGTAGCGCGTGACGTCCACGAAGCCATCCTTTTGCAGCTCCCCGACTGCATCGAGGCCATTGTATCTTGGGCCAATCTCCAGAGACGGCAGATCGGGTTGGAAGCGGCCATCGAGGTCTACAAGAGCCACATTGATACCCCGCAGGTTGACATCTTTACAAAGGCAGTCTTGGTCACGCAGTGGGCGGCCCTGCTGTGGAAGATCAAGGGTTCTGTCGATGAGGCCCGAAGCGTCTTTGTGAAGAATGTGCAGTGGTATGCTGACAGTCGGCATTTCTGGCAAAAATGGATCGAGTTTGAGATGGAGCAGCCCACCGACAGCGAAAAAGAGTCTGAACATGGTGCCCGGGTCAAGAGTGTATTTGACGAGCTGCGAGTTAAGAGTCGTATCTCGGCTGCAGCAAAGAAGGGCTTGTTCTTGACCTATCTTACATACCTGCAGGAGAGGGGAGGGAAGGATGCCATGAAGCAGTTCATGTTGATCGACCGAGAGATCTACGGGTACGTCTTCCCCCTTAGCCGGCCATCGTACCGTGATGATACTGATTGCTGTCTAGTCCTGCATCGACGTCTGTCCTGAGCAGACCAGCCTTGAAGGAGAACGGCACTGCCAAAGCGCCCATGGACGATGCCATGAGAGCTAGAGCTGAGAGCAGCCATCCGACGTATTATGAATACATTGCCGAGGCGGATCCGGAGGCTCAAGGCACTGCGTCTTTCAACTAAGTAGGCAAGTACTGCTGTCCATGCCATTCCCAGTAGACGGGCTGCTCTGCTCGTTGGCCCATTGAGGCACCATATCTTGCTCTAAAGACTCTCGTCCAATGTAATACAGCAGCACTTTTGTAACAAATAGGGCGCATGCCGGCCGGGCTTTTTTGCGATTCGGCGCTGCGGTATATCGTGCAGCATATGCGGAGGCATGCTTTGATTGCTATGTAGTTACTTTGGTAGTAGTGTGCGAGTAGCTAGGTACACTGGATGGGTAGGGGTTCTATGTTGCGCCAGGCAGGGATCTAGGGAGTCGTTCCTTTCAAGTTGAACGCTGATGGGTTTCATTTGCGCGATATCGCTGCGGAGTCGTACCAGGCCGTAATCTTACCCAGTATATATATACACGACCGAGACTGCTGTTGATGACATTCCCATGGTCGGTCAGTTTAGCCGCGTGGGGGTGGGGGTTCAACGGAGCGTGCTCACAGCTGGCGGCCTGCCCAGAGTCAGGTAGAGGTTAGGTAATATACGAGTCGTAGAAGAGGGCCTTGATTCGACGCGCCCTGTGACAAATATACTTTTCCAGGGGTCCTTGCGTGAAACATGGAGAGGCGTGTGCTGCTGTTAAGTCCGACGGGAGACTGGATCCAAGGGTCGTCTTTTCGGCTCGGACACTGCGGATGCACGGAGGAGTGTTACTGAACAGTGAAGTAGTTAAGGTAACTCACACCGTAGTTTACAAGGACGGCTAGCTCCGCAGCCAGCATTCCTGCATGTGAACCTTTGCCGGCTTATGTCGTCGAGAGACTGGTCAGAAATGAGGATGTGTCCCCTACAAGTCATCAGCTACGTTACCCATCTTTGTACAAAAGTTGCGATTGGGAGCTTGCGGAACTAGCTGTGCAACAATAAATAGGCCGAGGTGCAGACGTCAGTCAGAGACGAACACGCTTGAGCCTTTTTGCGGTGCATGGACAGTCGGTACTTCGCAGCAGCTCCCCCAGCAGCTCCACCGGCTGGAGATCACCTCTCGTGTGCGCCAATCAGGGGTGGCTTAATGGCGAGCGCTTTGGATCTGACAACATGGCCGACGACTCGGTTAGACCAGGGTCGGCAGTACTTAGTAGTCACGGATAACTTATCATAGATCTGGCTTGCGCATCTTGTTCCTCTCTTACTTTCTCTAGACATATACAACGCTTCCCATTCTCTACCGTCCCCTTTAGACGTCGTCCCCCCCCCTGTTTTCTTCTTCTTCTTCCCGTCCATCGTTGCACGCAAACCAAGGTGAGAAACGCCAGCCCAGCGCTCTTGTCCAACACACTTTGATACTCACTCTCTCAGATGTCTGCCGCCACCCTCTCCCGCCAGGCGGCCCGCGTTGTCCTGCGCACCACCGCCCGCAACACCTTCTCGACCGCCTCCCGCCAGGCCTTCCAGCAGAGCGGCCGTCGGTCCTACTCTTCGGAGCCATCCAAGGCCTCGAGCTCAACGTTGCTGCTGTACGCGGCTGGCGCCGGTGCCGCCGCTGGCATCTTCTACCTCTACACAAAGAACTCGGCCTCGGCTTCCGCCGCCCTCTTCACCCCTTCCCAGGCCGACTACCAGAAGGTCTACAACGACATCGCCGCTCGTCTCGAGGAGAAGGACGACTACGACGATGGCAGCTACGGCCCCGTCCTGGTCCGTCTCGCGTGGCACGCTAGCGGTACCTACGATGCCCTGACCAAGACCGGTGGCTCCAACGGTGCGACCATGAGATTTGCTCCCGAAGGTGACCACGGCGCAAACGCCGGGCTCAAGCATGCGCGCGACTTCTTGGAGCCCATCAAGGGTGCGTGATCTGTACAGTCTTCGTTCCGTCGCTACATGCTAACACTTGTATTTAGCCAAGTATCCTTGGATCACTTACTCGGACTTGTGGACTCTTGCCGGTGTGTGCGCTCTCCAGGAGATGCAAGGCCCTGTCATTCCCTGGAGACCTGGCCGCACTGACAAGGACGTCGCTGCCTGCACACCCGACGGTCGTCTCCCCGACGCTTCCAAGGGCACCGATCATCTGCGCGGAATCTTTGGCCGCATGGGTTTCAACGACCAAGAGATCGTCGCGCTGTCCGGAGCCCACGCCCTGGGCCGTTGCCACACTGATCGATCCGGCTTCGAGGGCCCCTGGACCTTCTCCCCCACCATCTTGACCAACGACTACTACCGCCTCCTTCTCGAGGAGAAGTGGACCAAGCGAAGCTGGAACGGCCCCCTGCAGTACCAAGACAAGGGCACCAAGTCTCTCATGATGCTGCCCACCGACCTGGCTCTGATCCAGGATAAAGCGTGAGCGACTTTTCCAATTTATTTCCTATCCATGTCCGAGGTGTATGGGGAGGGGAGTAACGACTTTCAAATCAAGCGATTTGGCGGCGTTCCGACTCCGGGTCACTTGAATTTACCTCGGAAACGTCTGGACGGAGAAACCGCTAACCCGTAAACTTGAAGTATGCTGCCTTGGGTCAAGAAGTACGCCAAGGACAACGACGCCTTCTTCAAGGACTTTAGCAACGTTGTCGCCCGCTTGTTCGAGCTTGGTGTCCCCTTCAAGGAAGGCGTCGAGCCGATGAGCCTGAAGCCCACCAACGCATAAGCGGTCCCGACGGCCATAGATTGGTGGCAGGAGTCGGCTTCGTGGTATTGACGAAGTATACCCCCCTTGATATAGAATAGAAACCCAGAAAGAGGTGACAGGTCGCCTTGTCGCGGGGAACAACAAGTGAGGACGGGCTGGTAGACTGTAGAGCCACTCGGAAGGTCATCTGCTAGACATAGAAGGAGATTGATGGCGGCGGCATGTCTCGCCAGTTGGCAATATGTGATGTGCACGTGGGGCAGGAGTCGACGATGGTCGAGGCCAGTCGAGTGTACGAAGTATACTTACGAGGTGAGGCTCATGTACAATGCAAACCCAAGATCCAATACAACACCGCCCGTTCCGAAAGGCTAGTCGAGAAATCGTCGTGTCGTTGAAATAAACCTGGAAAGACCCCTCCCGGCTTAGTACAATATTTGTCACCACACCATTTGCTTGTCCATCCCCGCCACCCCCAAGCGCTACTCGTTGTAAGACGAACGCACGCACGCACGCTCATGAGGTTGGTCTGGGGGAGGGGAAGGGAGCCAGGTTTATTCCGTACGCTTTCCCCGCAATCTGTTCATGCATGCAAGCCACCTTGGCCGCCACACCATGACGGATTGGAGGTCCAACCCAATTCTTATTCGCAAAATCGAGACTTGTGACGATTGTAGCCAAGTCCGCAATATGGCCGCGGTGAAGGGTGTCTTTCTCAGGCGGTTAAATGTGTGGTAGACTGAGAGGATGGCGGTGAGGTTTGCACATCGGAAGCGGTGGGTGCGTGTCGTGTACTCTACATAACATACCGAATGTACCCAGGTAGGGAGGGAGAGGTCAAGTTGGGAAATACCCCCAATGAAGCAAGCACTGCAGTAGTTCACATTCGAGACAAAAAATACAAGAACTTTGCTTGCCACTATTCTAACATTAAACTCTTTGGCCATCGTATGAGGGAGATCAAGGTTTACCGCTCGATGACCGAGTGAGAGTACTCACCCCGCGCCTAGTCAAGTCACCCTTTGTTATTTTCACCCTGAAAGAGTGACCCTTCCAATCTAAATTCCACTCGATGGCACACACCTGCTCAAAATATGCCATGGCCCTAAGACCGACCACCCCATTGCCATTGCGGGTGACCGTGAAATTCGCCCAAAACGACTCAGCCATGCCTTTAGGCAGAAGATGGCAGGACTGCAGAAGAATGGTTCTAATGTACAGAAGAAAGCAAAGAAGATAATAACACACGGAGGGGTCTTTGGGAGGGAGGGGATTAACTAAACATGTAAACATTAAAAAAGCTCGCTTGCTTATTTGGTCGTAATTCGTGAATTGCGAAGCCTCGACGCCAAGGATGCAGCGGCTGATGAGCCGCCATCGACCTTTCGCCCCGAGTCTCGCCGCCCGCTCTGGTCGCTGTTCTGCTTCTTCGCACCGTCTAGGCTCTGTCAGGCCAGTAGCGTTGGGTATCTTTTTCTGTTTTGAGTTGTAGGATTACTCAAGATGCCGTGAATGCCTACCATGCCAACTATATGAAGACATCGTGCAAACATCAGGCTCTTGCTTGCTCTCCAGCCGCTGGAGGCGATGTTTCTGGAATCCGCCGATGAAGGGTTAGGCAATGGGCTGATCTCATACGTGAGGCGCACCAGAGCGGCCCTTGCTCAACTGGTCGAGAAGCTCTTGCGGTGGAATTCTTTGCATCCCGCTGCCTCGATCATACATCGAGGTCGGTGCTGGCATGTAGCCGTCGCGCTTCTTCCTGTAGCGGTCTAGTAGGAGACCGGCCACAACCAGGAGGAGCATCAAGCCTAATGAAATGGCGAGGCCAATGAGAACAACGAAACCGACGGCAAGACCACTTCCTATTCCATTTGTTAGCACGTCGAACGATGAAGCTTGTGGCGCGTCATACCTGAGGAGGAGAAGAAGTTTTGGTTCTGGACAAAGATCTTGGAGATGGAGCCGGCGGCATTATCAAGTCTGTTGGAAAGAGCGTATGGGCGGAGTGTTGTGCCGTCGAAATAGGCGCTAGATGCTGTCCCGAAGCCGGGAATCGACAAGGAACCTGTGATCATCAGGACTTGATTGGAGTCAATGAGCGAGCTCGAGTCATGCGTTTTTGTGACGGTGAAAATCTGCAGGCTGCTAATGACTGTACCGGCGCTGAAATTGAGTCCGGGGGATTGCCAGGAATTGCCGTCGTACTTCATTAGATACACCGTGTCGGTAGTTTCGGCCACGGTGCCTGCGGCCCAGAGTTGACTTCCGTCGCTGTTGGCAGCAGTTAGTGCTCCGACAGGCCCGGGCAGAGACGATTGAGATGGGTAGCTCGCCCAGGTCGAGCTCGTAGAGTCGAAAGTGGCGAGGCGGGTAGCGGTGTTGTTGAGTGTCAAGTTGCCACCAGCGATGAGCTCTGTTTCGGTAGACCACATCATGGTATTGACGTCGCCTTCCAACCCCAAGCCGGGGCGGCTCCATTGGGAACTCGACGTGCTGAAAACGCACAATCCGGGGCAGGTCAGTGAGCCAGCAGACTCGAAAGAACCACCAACAAAAACATCGGCACTGTTGGGGCGGACATTGATGGATGAAACGACGCCGCTAGCCCCTCCCAGAGATGGTGGCTGAGTGTTGAAATTATTGCTTGCAAGATCGAATGAGATCAGGCCGTTGACTGCAGAGCCATCGATGGTACCATTGACCTTTCCACCAGCAAACAGGGTGCTACCTTGAATGGCCATGGCCAAGAAGGTTGATTCCTCGGAGATACCGGTCGGTAGACCAGTAACCCTGTCATTGGAAGAGCCGTCAATCAAGGCTATATTGTTGATCTGTGAGCCATCGGTAGCTGTTGCAGAGAAGTGACCGGCCAGGACGGTCATATTCTGGCCTCCATTCTCGTAGAAGCCCCCACTGTGTACCCCAGAGACCGCAACAGCGCTCTCCGCCGCAGATGCTCGCTTGTCGAGTCCAACTTTGGTTGTCGAGCTGTTTGCCGAGGATGCCGACGGTTGGATCTTGATGGGGAAAGATCCTAGGGCACTGCCCACTGTGGCAGAACCGCCGGCTTGTAGAGCTTGGGAAACCAGGGAGCCAGCGTACACCGAGCTACCATCTGCCAAGTTGAGCAGCGAGGTAGACAAGCCGCCCTCTACTAGAGGGACAGAGCCATTGAGGTTCTGGAGCCAGTTGCTCTGCGAAATGACCCATACGCCGAAGCCGCTCACTGTGCTTCCAGCGTTGCCACCAAAGGGGAGAAGTGTCGCAAATTCGCCAGTGACGGCGAGTACGTCTTCAGGAGTACTGTTGCTAATGTTTAGCGTCATTGGCACGATTTTAACAACAGGTCCGTCAACTCCGGCACCCAAGGGGCTCCACGAGTTCTTCGTCGTGTCGTAAAAAGCGACGTTGCTCAGACCCGAGGCGGAGCCCTCGAGCGTGTTGTTGAACATGCCACCAACAAAGAGCTGGTTCCCAGAAAGGTACATGGATAAGACTTGACCGTTAAGACCCCCGTCGAGACGTACGGTATCACCAGCACCGTTGAGAGCGATGATATTCCGGAACGAGTCCGAGGAAAAGTTTCCGCCGATGTAGGTGAGGTCTCCGGCGTTCACCAGGGTGGAAACAGCAGACCCCCGAGAGAAGTTGGCTCCAAGCCTATCAAAGGCAGACGTAGCAAAATCGGCAGCGCTAACAGTTGCTTTGGTAGGGTCATATTCGAATAGGCCAGTGAGCCCTCCAGTAGAGTTGAGCAGCTCGAAGCCCACCTTTTGGGCCACCATTGTCATATTAGAGATGTCCTGGTTGTTCAGTGCCGTGATGGTGACGCTGGGGCGAAAGGAGCCTGAGCTGGCATCGACTATAGCTGTGTCCAAAACGTCGTACTTGTCAAAGTTGTTAGTCTGGAAGAGAACCTTGCTATTGCTAGGTGTGTTGGCTGAGAGGCTCCAGCTAACGTTGACCTGGCCACGACTGCCACATGTATTGTCCCCAAGGCAGCCAGGGGTGTACAGCGAGACTGTGTAGTTGCCCGTCTCCTGGATATCAGGGAAGAATGTCGCTGATGCCGCCGAGGCGAGAACGGGACTGGGAATATTAACGGAGAGGTAGTCCGAGTTGCTCGAACCAGACGGCGTGACAGACCAGGCACCTGTTGTTGTGGCAGACGACGGAGAGGTCGAGTTGGCGCAGGAAGGCTCGTTGAAGTCGTTGATCGCATAGGCGAGAATATCGTCCTGGAGAAGCTCGATTCCGTTCAGGCCACCACCGTTGCCATACCAAGCCGAGATGTCAATCTTGAATTCGTCCATTCCAACCAAGTTTACAAACCGGAAATCTTGGAAGCTGACTGTGGGATCGTCACTAAGAGGACATTCGCTGGTGCACGACGCATTCTGGCGCGTGACAGGGTCGATATAGGTGAAGTTCAAGATACCGTTCAGAGGGGAGGGCTGTAAATCTCCATGTACGGGTGCCTCGTCCATCCTGATGCGTATTCCAAAGGCGCAGTTTAGTCGGTCGGATGCCATAGCGGAATTTGGCCTGCCAGGTACCTGGTGTGGCATCAGCGAGCAGCCATGTGTTGCCGGGCCCATCGACACCGCCAGTCTTGCACACAATGTTCTTTGGGTCACTGAAGCCCGTCGTGGTTGCGCCCGAGGTGGCTGTGACTTCGGCCGTGGAAATGTTGATGACCTGCTCATCGGGTTGGCTAGGGGCGCTTGTGTTTCCCAGACCAGTGAAACCACCTCCAAATATGACATGGCCATTGGAGGCTTTCGTGATGGACGTGACGGGTCCATTAAAGCCGGCAAATGGCAGGCTTGCCCAATTGCCGTTCGCTACCCAGGTGATGGCATTTGTCGAGTCAGCGGCCTTGAAACTCCCTCCGACGTACACTTTCCCACCTTCCTCGTCGCAAAGCAGGCTGTTGACCTGCCCAGAAAGTCCTGCCATGGGCGTTAGAGTGGTGTCGTTGAGATTGAACTGCGCGATGCCATTCGACTCTGTCCCGCCCAGGCTCGTAAAGTTGCCGCCCAGGATAAGTGCGCCTCGGAATGTGCACATGGTTTGTATCATGGCATCTGTTGATAGAACGTTGCTGAAAAGGCCGTTCGGCAGGCTCACCATGAGCGAGTCGGAGCCGTTGGTGCTGAATGGCCTCTCGCTCTGGCCTTCATATTGGTAGAGGGATATGCCTGCAAAGTCTCCGGCGATGCCAACGCGCCCCAGGTTGGACAGGTCGAGGTCTGCTGAAGGCACTGCATTCACGGTTATCGCGTACGACGACGGCACCAGGGTTGAGAGTACCCAGATACATGCTGCTGTTGTCGGGACGACTCTCCTAGCCGCACCTTGTTGTCTTAAAGGTATCCGCATGGTCAACGGCGAAGTTAAGGGACCGGAGCAGTAGTGTAAGTTTGCTGGCCTTGCTCCGGTCGCGAAAAAGCAACGGACGATTTCGAACAACCGTTTCCTCCCACTCGTGAGCAATCACTGTCTATATGGTGCACGCCATAAGTCGAGGGTTCCTGTTTGCGCGTCGCGACCTAGTGAGTAGATGTGAATGGATCGTCCTTGGTGGGACCTTTGTAATTCCTCGTGTGCGCGTGTTGTTGCGTGCACCAATTGAATGGGGGTTTTTTAATGAGAGTGCAGTGCCGGTGTTAAGTGAGGGAGCGGATGGGTAGGACTGTCAGGCAACGCCTATCCAGGGATGTTGAAGCAGTGCGCTTTCTTATGGGCTTCTAGATTGATATTTTGGTCAGCGTCGAGTCAAGGCTTCTTTGCCAGCATGTTGTCGGTTCGGCTTCGTTTCACTGTGGCATGCACAGGCAAGTGCGCGCGAGTGGACAACGACTATAGGAAGGGAAGGTGCGGCAAGGTGCAATATTGAAGCGAGAGGAAGAGGAAAAGCGCCTGGCAGCCGACGTGCACGCACCTTGGTTGGTTTGCCAAGAGAGCGTGCCTGAAGCTAGCCGTTTCTTGTTTGCTGAATCCCCGTGTGCAAGTAGCCTCTAGACAAGATGAGATGGGGTATGAGAGGTTGGGATGAATCAGTCTTCAAGTGAGACTTGTTTCTTTAGTCAGTCTTGGTTGTGAATAAAGTGGTTCGCGAAATTGGAAGACGCAAGCAAAACCACTGTAATAAGATTGCCGTGATATGTAACGACAAGCATCTAGTGCGCACGATGGACCATCACGCACATTGCTCCGTGCCCGTCACAGCCCCGGTTGCACGTTGTGAGATGGGTATCGGAAACAAATGACGCAGCCCACGAGTTACAAGCTCGCTGCTTGCCGGGCAACCAACTGCGCTGCGCGATCCTTCTTCTTCTCGATTGCACTGGTGCAAAGACAAGCGATAATAGGGGGAAAAGAGAGAGAGAGAGAGAGAGAGAGAGAGAGAGAGAGAGAGAGAGAGAGAGAGAAGAAGACTCACAGAACAAGTGCACAACACGGGTTGCTTGCTACTTCTGGGCTGCTGGGGGGTCGGATGCGGCGGCAGTTGCCTTTGTGACACCAGCCTTCCCTTTGGCTTGAGCCGTCGTGGTAAGGCGAGTTTAGGAAGACTCAAGTAGACTGGCAAGACGATGAGAAACGAGTGTGGAGGGTAGTTGTTCCCGGGTACGGCCGAGCTGGGCTGGTCAGGCAAGCCCCGATCCGGTGGCTCGCTGTTTGAAGAGGATGTGGGAGGGTGTGGGTGGCCTGCGATCAGGGGCGCGCGGTTGTATTGGAAACGAGTGACTGAAGACTTTGGGAAAAGCGTTGGGCAGCTGCGACGGGCGACGTGCGACGTGCGACGTGCGACGGAACAGGTGGTAACTTGGGGACAACACGCAGTGTATCAATCCCTCGGTGGACGAGATTATGGTTTCTTCAAAGGAGTGACAGTGTTCAAAATGAACTCGGAGAAGGTGCACGCCCGCCTTGCTAACGAAACGGAAGAGAAGGGGTTCCTCGCTGGTAAAGGGAACGTTTGCACGAGAGGAAGGCCAAAGGTTTTCCTGTAGGGGGGCTTGCCGGGGTCGGCGTCGACCAAGTCTCTCCTCTGTAACGTCCGAAACTACGCCTGTACATGGGACCGGCTCCACCACAGACAGGATTGGGTTAGACTGCTGTGTCAACACCGCGATGCAACTGGGCTTCTCCAACTTTTCGAACCCTGCGTCGTGCTGCGACAGTTCGTCCATTTGCTTGGCTCGTTCATGGATGGATGGATACTATACTCCGTAACCACACCGCGCTTATTTACGAGGGTACATGGTTACACTACATAGCCTCGCCTACTTGAACGCCTCGGCCATTTGCGTGTCCCTGCTGGCAAACTCTAGATAACTTTAGACATGTGTGGCCCTAGGTGGGTGTCTCGTAAGACCCAACAGGCGAGCTTCCGACGAAGGTGTGTCTCGAACCTTGAGAGATCAATAAGATGCCGTCCGACATGGTGATTCCGAAAAGACATTTTCGGTCTTGCGTCACAATCTCCATTGGCCTTGGGGTGAAATGAACTGCGGTTCATTTTGCGGCATTTCGACGGCTACGAAGTAAGACGCCGTCCCGTGTCAGAAGGGATCCAGCTCGACTCGGGTTTTGTTCCAGTATTCATCATTCATGGGCCGTCTTCGTCTTTTGATTGACGGTGACGTATGAAATTCGCATTTATACCAAGCAGCCGTCTGATATGACACAAACCATCTCCACCTAGCATTGTGGGCAGGGTTGTCACATCGTCTCATGCTTCTCTAGCACTGTACTTTGCCCAACTTAAGCCGGGTTTCCATGGGTAAAATCGGTCAAAAGGTGTCACAAGCCTCGCTTGCGATGACCCAGCCTGAATCGATTCCGTAGCGCAGTGGTCAACGTACAAAACCCACAGCCAAGGTCCACCATGCCAGTGATTGCCACAGCCTCAAGTGCTTGCTTGACCCGCGGATGATCCACGAGTCGCTCCGGGCAATGGGCACCGAGTCTGCCTGTTACGTTGAGCGTAGGAGACATCGGTCAAGGTTCTTTGAGGCGGCATCCTAGGGATTATCCTGCGTGGCAGAAAACGGCGATATTAATCATATCTGGGCTTTGCTTGGGGGCTTGGAGGGCTAGGAGGGCTAGGAGGGATATCCGTATTCGCCATGCGTGACTTGTAGTCTCGCGGGCTCTCAAAGTGCTCTGGCTTCCCTCCCCACATGCCCACCTTTCTCGCTTTGGCCTTGGCCTCTGCGGCTTTGTATTTGGCCTCGAGACCGCCAAATTCTGCTCCGGTCTTGGCCTCGTAGGTCGTTGCCAGGCCCCTCTTGAGCATCTCGAGGCCGACATCCTTGCGGAATAGAAAGGGTCTCACGAACACGGTAGCGACAATTCGATCATACTGGTCCCGCTTGTAAATCTTTGCTCGAACGCGCTTGCCCAGCAGGAAGCCCGAAAGCCAAGCAAGAGCGTCGGTCGAGAAGGGCTGGGCCGGTCGGCCGAAATGTGCACCCTCGGGGGCGTCGATCCCGGCAAGTCGTATAGGTATCTGTAGCAAAAGAGTTTAGTAGGCGTCTTCGACAAACCGGTGCCACGCGAGAGACGAACCGTCTTATTCTTCAGTTTGGGTTTCTTGTTAGGGACGCGTCGGAGCCAGCCCCAGCCGGCCAAGCGGCCGCCGGGTGTGTGGAAGAGGTGGAAGTTGTCGCCATCGCCAACGCTTGTGACCTTTCCAAAGATGGTCCGCTTCCTGAAGAAGGCGGGCTGGACATGGTCCGGGCCGGGGATGCGGCGGATATACGAGCGGTAGATTTTCAGAGACACCAAGACGGTCGTCGTCACGAGAACGGTGGGTATCCAGTTGCGAGGATCTTTGAAATGCTGCCAATCGGTGCCGTTGAGACTGTCAGCCCAGGAAACAGAAGACCTCGCGCTCTCGGTGCGGCCGTCTTTGCTGGAGCTGGAGCCGGAGCTGGATCCAAAGGGCCATGGCATGATTTGTCGCGACTAGAAGACAGTCGCCTGCTCGTCAAGTTGAAGAGCAAGCGGTGTCGTCGTGAGTGCCACCGAGAGCGTCTGGCGGGACGGATGTCGACGACCCCCCAGTTTGGGTCCGGTCCAGTTACCCGGCATCCAATAGAAAAAAAGCCCACCAGGGCCGATGCAATCAGTTGGAACTTGGCAGGCCCGAAGCGCCAAGATGATCCCCACGCACCCACCACCCACTCACTCACTGATTCACTTGACAGTTGACACACTCGAACCGACGCCAGGAGATTTACCAATAAACGGCAGCTGCTGCCGGGTCGGAACTTGAAACAGCATACAAGTCGGTTGGATTGATCGACAGCCAATCGTTTACGCGTCCAAAAATACAACCATCGAGTAACGTACGGAGTAGCAGCTCTCTCGGTTGGCGACAAACATAACTAGTTAACGTAACTAACTAACTAACTACGGAGGTAGTTGACTACGGATAACTAGTCGCGAGTTGTGCGATAGGACACGGCCAAGTTGGGTGGTGCTCCGTATCCGTAGGAAAGGTTGAATTACTCGAGAGTCCGAGTCCAACAACCAACGAATTACCGTTCCGTGTCGGTACTTTTTTGGAGCGACCCATAGTTGACGATTTGAGAGCTGGATGCATGAACTAACTAGTTACCTAAGTTGGTTAACTAACTTACTGTGTACGGGAATCCGTACTCCGTACTTACTTGGCCATCATCGTCAACTCCCAAAAGCCCGCCCCTCCACACAACCCGACTTGCACGCCACTGTCAGTCTGTACTCTGCGTTTTCCCCCAAGTCGACATAGTTAGACCGTGTTGTGGTGGTGCAATCTCCCGGCGTCTTATCAACCATTGTGAGCGCCACTGTGAGCACCACTACGAGCACCATTGTGTCGGATTCCGTCCGACCCTACAGCTTGCTAAGTTACTTGCAGCGATCGAGGCAACTACTCGAGCCTCGAGGTTCCGAGTATCTCCGGGTTCAGACTGCCTGCACGCGGCATCAACCGATTCAACCGCCACGGTCTGAGACGTCGAGATGACGGGCCACCGCGAGGCAGCAAGGCGGCCTGGTGTTTCGCGACGCCCGTCGGCCAATGTCGTCGCGGGCCGTGATGAGCGACGTCCGCTACTGAGGCCAATGTTGAGTAGAGCTCACTTTGGCCATTCCGTGGACGGGGAGCAGTTCTTCAGCTGCAACCCAAACATCCACGCCGACCTGCCCGTGTACACAAACATCCACAGGATACGGAGAGACGTCACGGCCATTGTCGAGGACTACCTGACGGCGGAACAGCTGAGAGACCTGAGACTCAACATCTCGGTCATCCGCCCTCTAGTCGACAAGCTGTACGAGCTGGATGACATCTCCATCGGTACGCGTTCGTGTGCACTACACAGCACCAGCCTCGCCCTTGTGTAGCCAAACGCTAGCTAGGGGTTTTTGCTAACCACGAGCCAGTCTACTGTCTACTCGTCAACCGCGCTCAGTTTCTCCACGAGCAGTCGCACTTGCACAACAGGCAGAATGTGAATTACTCGCGAGCAACCCTCTGCGAGCTCGTGGCCACGCGCATCTTGAGGCGCTTCGGGGAGGATAACCCAGGCCCGGATGGACTCTTGCTGCTAGCGAATATTCTCGTCGCCGGCTTCGAGCCCTTTCAGAACGCTCCTCAAGAGGTGCGCCGGAATCACACCTTGTCGACGACCTGGGACTTTCGTCGGACCTTGCCCGCGCTCGAAATTGCAATTCTGAGCGAGAGCAGGTACTTCCTCAGCTCTACTCATTGCCAAAAGGTGTAGGTTGCTCTTCTCCAATACGCTGCCGCCGCCGCTGCTGACCCGATCCAGCACCGACGCTATATACAGCGGCCACATTGTCTATACCCCTTCGACCTTTCTAGATATCATTCCCGATCGTTACAAGCAGAAGCCGATTTCGCTGTACGAT
Organism: Arthrinium puccinioides; assembly: GCA_022414665.1. Lineage (NCBI taxonomy): Eukaryota > Fungi > Ascomycota > Sordariomycetes > Amphisphaeriales > Apiosporaceae > Arthrinium > Arthrinium puccinioides. The sequence continues at coordinate 3,839,122 of JAIUNF010000003.1, read as the reverse complement.
CCGCGTGAAGCCCCTCTGCTCAACCAATACCGTTTGATCGTGCCGAGGACGCGGAACTATCTAGAGCTGCTACACTTCATTGCGCTGCTTCTTCTTTACTTGGTCTTCATGGCCGAGCGTAATCCAGATATACTAAGCTGGTTGGAGGTGGCATTCTCCATCTTCGCCTTTGGATGGGTTCTTGACCAGTTCGCGACCATACTGGAGCACGGCTGGTAAGCACCTACCGTTGGGATGTTGACCTACGAATGCTAATGCCATCTTGCAGGGGTGTGTATACCCAGAATCTATGGTCGTTTCTGGACGTCATGTTCGCGCTCGTCTATTGGGGTTATCTGATCCTCCGGTTGCACGGCTGGAGGACTGGCGACCCAGTGTTTGGACAGCAGGCCTTGGACGTTCTCGCCATGGGCGCCCCTTTTCTTGTCCCGAGGCTCGCTTTCAACCTGCTCTCTGACAATCTCGTTTTCCTCTCCCTACGATCAATGATGGCAGACTTTATACTTCTCACCTTCATTGCCGCATGGTGCTTCTGCGGATTCCTCCTATCCATGGTCTGGCTGGCCGAAGGGCGCCATCCGGTTCTGTAGGTCACTCGGCCCAACACCATAGCCAGTACTGACAACTCGACAGAACAATCAGCAAATGGATGCTGTGGATATGGTTCGGGCTCGACGGAACCGGGATCCAGAAATCGGTAAATAAGGAAGCTGCGTCGACAAATGATGTGTACTGACATGGCGTTCTAGGTCGAATTCCACTGGCTGCTGGGTCCGACTCTGATGGTCACCTTCGCCTTCCTGGGGAACACGCTATTCCTCACCATCCTTGTCTCGATGCTGTCGAACACGTTTAGCACTATCGTGTCAAACGCCGCAGCCGAGATACAGTTCCGCCGCGCTGTCTTGACACTGGAGGGCGTCAAGGCCGACGCCATCTTTGCCTACCCGCCCCCTTTCAACATTCTCGCCATGTTCATTTTGCTGCCCATGAAGTTTGTGGTCAGCCCTCGCTGGTTTCACAAGATCCATGTCGCCACGGTCCGCGCCATCAATCTGCCCATCCTGCTCATCATCGCCATCGCCGAGCGGCGCCTACTGTGGCCCGAATCCACAACGCCCAAACCTCCAGGGGGTGGCTGGTTCTGGGAAAAGTGGCGAATCACAACTCACGGTGACATTCAAACCGTGTTCGCGATACCACCGCCAGATTCGGTTCAGGAGGACATCGGAGTGGACGACGAGCTGACGTACCATATGATTCGTCGACAGTACATGCAGCGGCATCAAAGTAGTGGCCATGAGATCCTGAAGAAGGCGGTCGCCACAGCCGTACCTCCTCCAGCGCCTGCAAGCAGGCGCCCTTCTGAATCCAAGGCGCCGAAGAGGCGGGACTCAATAACCCCCTTTGGCGAGCTTGACCAACAGGTCCGCGAGATACTCAACGACTCGACCGAGGTGGAGGAGCTGCACAGCCGGCTTACCACTCTCGAGGAGACGACGTCCCGCATGGAGGCCATGCTGGAGAGGCTATGCGCCGACGGGCGCGAACGCCAGTCCTCCCAAGCCGGCGAGGAGCGCGCCGACGGCATGACGGAAACTCTGCCGGATCTCGACAAAACCAGCAGAGATGAGTGCGAGTAACGGCATGTGGCGCGTCCTCGGGATTGTGTCAAGTCCCGGGTATACATTTTCAGGTGGTGCTGAAACCTGACGATTGAGTTGGGTGCGGACGCAGATGCTCGCTCTGTTGTCATGTATATGTATATACTAGAACCGGATGGGTTGTTCGTGATGAGTGTAAAATATGCCGCCCAATGGACTATCACGTTGCCAATACTTCGATTTAAATGCTGCCAAGTACTGCTTTCGCACAGGTCGTCTAGAGTCTCTACACCATAAATTGCAACCTGCACAGCTGAAAGCATCCTTCCTATACCTGGACGCCCTTTCCTTTGTCGCTGCCGAGACAACCACAGAAGTGTTCCTAAGCCGACCGCCCACAAAAGCGTTCCTGGAGTTGCACTCTCCCAGCAGGGTCCTTACCCTACATCATTAGCAAGTCCTCACATCGCTTTGCAATCAATCGCGGCACGCCACACCTCGCTTCTCCGCCCATTCAGCGCCGTTACTCGAAAGCGACACCCCCCTAAATACAATCAATACGCCCCATGTTCACGCCGAAGAGATCAAGATCATGTGCCAGACAACCCACTTCCGCGCCCACGGCTGCGGCCACCACTGGCTCCAGATCGCCTCGTCCTGCTACCCGGGCCTCGGCTTCGACCACTGCTCCACGTTTGGCGGCGGCGTAGCACGCGACCCGTCGCCTGTCCTCGACGTCGGGGGCCTCTGTCCGGCGTGCGCGTACCCCGGGGGCTACGACATGAATGCGGTCCGCATGGTTTTGGACATCAAGGATCGCTGGCGCTGGGGGGCTGGCCCGGACAAGAGGGATCCCGGAGTGGAGTGCTGCGTCATGTAGCTGAAGGGGTCGCATGTGTAGAGGGAGAGCAGGCGCGTTTGGGGGGGTGGGGGTGGGTTGCGTGTGGTTGGTCTTTGCCTGGGGGAAATGATTGCGGCAAGGACGTTGGGAGGGGAAGCAGTGGGCTGTAGGAACAACTCGGCGAGAGGACTGTGTATGTGGAATTGCGCCGATGTAATGATAGCAACCCCTTACCGTGGCCTCGGAGCAGTGGCAATGACCAGTCCGACATCTACGAGGGTCCTGTTTTCTCACAGCCTCGATTCTGCCTTCTTGCTGCAGCACTCTCTATAAATGGAGATGGTGAGCACTGAGCACGTGATAAGCAAATTTTCGTGGAGTGAAGAAGAGAAGCTTTAAAGCGCACTTATCCCGCATCATCGTCATCATCATCATCATCATCATTGTCATTGTCATCACGATCGCATTGCAATAGCGCCTCGGGCTTCCCACGCCATGCTGCCTACGCCAGACACCTCGCACGTGGCCTTTGGGCGCATTTATGAGCCAGCCGAGGACTCGTATCTGCTGCTCGACACGTTGTCGTCGGCCAGCGAGACGGCCTTTCTGCAGGCGCGCTTCCGCGACGCGTCGCCGCTGGTCATGGAGATCGGGCCGGGCTCGGGGGTGGTCATCGGGTTCGTGAACGCGCACGCGCAGGCCATCTTCGGGACGCGCGCCATCCTCACGGCCGCCATCGACGTCAACATGTACGCGTGCAAGGCCACGGGACAGACGGCCAGGAAGGCGTCGGCTGACAACGCAGCGACGCACGGCACGTACCTGGGGGCGTCGCAGGGGGGACCTCGCGGCTCCGCTGCGGCACGGCAGTGTCGACGTCCTCATCTTCAACCCTCCGTACGTGCCCACCGAGGAGCTGCCGCGCCAGCCTACAGCCACGGATATGGTCACGTCCGAGACGAACCCCACGTACCAGGACGACTCGTATCTACTCTCGCTGTCGTATGCGGGCGGCGTGGACGGCATGGAGACAACGGACCGGCTGATCGAGAGCCTGGGTGCTGGCGCTGGCGCTGGGATCCTGTCGCTGCGGGGCTGCGCGTATATCCTGCTATGTGCGCAGAACAAGCCCGAGGCAGTCAAGCAACGCATCCGGAATTGGGGGAGGACTGGCGGGTCGAGACGGTGGGCTCGAGCGGCAAGCAGGCCGGGTGGGAGAAGCTGCAGGTTATTAGGATCTGTAGGGAGGTGTGAGTGAGTACACGAGTCTGGGGGGTTTCGTTGGTCGCGGCGGATTCTAGACGACACCCGTTGCTCGTTTTTCTCCCCTGTCAACGCCGCGGCGCGCAAATGCAGATGGTCATAAAGACAGGTTCGTGAGTGATGGTGGGTTCCAAGGACTTTTTCCCATTCTTTTTGTAAACGCGACGCAAACATGCAGTTATGAAGAGGAGCCATACCCGCTGCCGGTTTCGTTTACCAATCTGCGGTTTTCTTCGTCTTGCTTCATAATGTGCCATACCAACCAACGCCGTAAACACTGGGACACGCCAGCCAATGTCGCCGTTTTGCCTCGGATCCATCCTGAGATGGGCAAGGGGGCAGATGTTTTCCCAGTCTTGCGTGTTTGTCCTTCCTGCCAACCGTACGGGGCAGCACGCTGTGTTCCTGTATCCCAATGACATGTCGTCTATCCAGTCTCCTCCATGGTCAGGAGGTACGGTAGCTTCCTTCCATCGGCTTCGGTCTTTCTCTTCACCCTCTGCCACGGCCCCGTCCGCGACCACGTCCCATGCCGCCTCCTCTGCCTCTTCCGCGCGGGCCTCCCCTACCACCGCGGTCTGCGACCTCCTTGCGCGCCTTGTTCTTCGGCTTGACCGAATCGTCAATGAGTAGCGTGTCAAGTGGCAGCGAGTCGGGTAGGATAAAGTAACGGATAGTCGAGCCGCGGATATTCATGGTGTCGAGAGAGATGGGGTCCTGGCCCTTGGCCGTCATCTTGACCGTCCGCAGCGCCGTGTTCATCTGGGGGAGACGGATGTGATGGTGCCATGCACAATGGTACCTGCGGAAGGGAGAGGATCAGTGGGACCATCAGGCGACGGTGCGAGGGCGGGATGCATTTACCATTCTTCAACTCAACGGTCACCGTCTCGTTGGCGCATTTCATCAAGAATCTGGGGAGGCAGAAAGGTCAGCCGGCGATACGCGCATGAACTCAGACGAGGAACACGCAATGGGCGCGGCTCTTCTTACCTGACGAGCTTCATCTTGACTGGTCCTGCTGCGGCGTGTGTGTTACGGAGAAATTGTTGATATGCAGCAGCTTTTTGGTTTCAATTGTTAGATGACTTTCCCACCTGGCTCGGCCTAGTTAGATAGATGGAGCTAGCTAGCTTCACTCGCGTGCAGAAGCAAGCCGGCAGCCTTGCGGATAAAACTCGACACAGTCGGGATTGGTTGTTATTCACACGGTGCGCACAGACCAGCTGTGATTGGTAACAAGACTGTAACCCAAGTTACCCAATCAGAACGACAGAGCGCGATAGATTACAGTAGGAGAGCTAAGTGCCGAAGAAATACGAAGGCAGGTTGCTTGTCGTGATTCTTTTTATTCCATTCCCGACGAGTGACCTATGACCTATGATGTATGAACATGGCGAAGGGAGTAGTACAAAGGCCGCCTATGATCCGATCCGTAGCAGCCTTGCCTGGACTCTAGAGTACGTCAAGTTACGACGGTTACGTGCTTGGTGATGGTGAAGGGTGCGGAGGGAGAGTAAATAACTTCTACGTCATATGTCATTGCAACAGCTCATTCGGTTACAGATGTAATGCGTGAAGGGCGAGGAGCTATGCAGGGGCACCTAACCTACAACATTCCAAGTAGAACAACAAGGATACAACACAACTCTGGACCGACGTGGGATCCGTCACTCAACGTCTTCTTACTTGTCCTTCTCCATCTCATTCTCTGATACCTTTTCCCATTCGTCTTCGGTGCTTACGCCCGACTTACTGCCGGGCGAAGGCTGCGGTCTGGCATTCAGATCACCGACTTGCGCCACGACCTCGACCGACTTGCTCGCCGATACGGGGGTCAGCAGCGGCCGCGCTCCTGCTCCTGGGCCCACCGTCTCGACCTCCGTCTCATCGCTATCGTCTGCGGTTTGGCGGGCGATAGTGTCGGCTTTTGCTTTCTCCTCCGCCTCCTTGACCTGCTCCTTCTTCAACTCTGTCGCAAACCAGTTGATGGCCGCCCACAGTCCGCCGCTGATGACGGAAAGAATCGCAAAGTGGATGCTGTATGTGGCGACGAAGAGAGCGAGAAGTAGCACCTGCAGCGAGGCGAACGAGACGTTGGTTGCAATCAGGAGCGTCGGTGTGGTGCCCGGGGTGAAAATGGAGTTCCACAGCTCCTCAGCAAAGGTGGTCGCCATGATGCCACAGGTCAGTCACAGCACGGTGTCCGCACGAGTGATGCGATAGCTAGTCAAATTTGTTCGAGTGGAGGCGACGGTATTTTGTTTTGTTTGTGGCCGTCTTGTTCTGCCGTAGCCGTACAGGGGAGGGTCGTGGCAGGTTTTCTGTTGTCGATGTCCAACGCCAGAGTCGAGGCGCAACGACAGACGCTTTATCGGCCAACGGCTTGATGACAGCAGGTTACTTTGACTGAAGTCGCGCGGAATTGAGGCCAGGTGTCACGCTTGCTATCGTTTCGCTACTAACGTGGGCGGCAACGTTTCGTTCGGGGGTGACTGACAACAATGACAAGGTGATGGATGCAGCTGGCTTGGTTTAGGCAGGCTTGCTTGACAATGACCGAATGAGAGAACCCTGGGATGCGGGGCAAATATATGGACACGGGCAGGTTGCTTGCAAGAGTTCTCCGCGACGATATGATGTGCCTACCTGGTAAGCATAAATTTGAGAGGGCTGATTGTGCCAGATAGCTTATGAGTTTGCTGGGCCGATCAGGCGCATAAATAAAGAAAATAGGTCGCTGTTGGAAGAAGACATTGTCGTATGGTGATGTGTGTCGGATGGAGGGGCAGGTTGCAATAGGAGAGAGCTTGACACTATGGAGTAAAGTTATGGCTTATTGGTTACGGTACTTATCGGGGGAGGTAGCTCGAGCACCTCTGCGGTCCAAGGTCCACCCCATCTGATCAAGGGCTCGTGACAACCCAACAACCATGTAATTTACGGATAGACGGGTCAGCAGCATCTACTTACTGTGTACGTAATCCGTAGAACGGAGTACAGACTACTCCGTACTTTCCGTACTGGGCAAGTAGTTGCGGAGCAAGAAGAGGTCGACACCTGCCCAGTATAACTAGCTGGTACTTCTTCAGCACAAGAAGTTACGCATTTGGGTGCCCTGTGAGTACCCGAACTACCCCCAACTCGGTAAAAGAAAGCATGCCAGCACTCTATTAAACTGAGAGCAGCTCGAGCACATTCCAAGTTGTACATGATGCCGTGACCACCCGAATGAATACTGCGTAATTGGGCCCCATGCAACTCCACGTAAGAGAGACTAACTAGTTACACAGTAGTTGGTTAACTAGTCAACGTTAACAACTCCTCAGCATGGAACACCAAAGCTCAAGCTGCATTTTTTACCCCTACATTAATTAGTTGGCAACCTACGCTGTACTCCGTACTGGTTTCAATGGAAGCACTACCTCGGACGCTCTCTTGATTGAGGACATTGCAGCTTGCCTGAACCAAGCATATACTCATGGTATCCAAGTGAGCGGCATCATCTACCCGAGTCTGCATGCTATAAACAGCCCTCACGTACAAGGCTCTACTAAAAGAGCACTTCATATTATGAAGAAGATCTGCGGAAAATGTGCGTGCCCTGCTACTTGGGTCGACAATTTGGAATAAGGAAGACCTTGAAACTGCAAAGCGACAGGAAGAAGAGTTGATGAACAATCGGGAGCTTTGGGGGGATATGATTGCTGCTGTGAGCAAGTCGTTCAAGTTTTACAACGACCGTGCGTCTGCTTTGGTTGCGTGCGATTATGTTCTCCAATACGGAGTAGGGGCAGAAGAAGACACTTGCGCTGCAGCATCAGATGGTTAATGAGCACAAGTCTCTGAATGAAACTGAGGGTGAGGCTTTAGCTCTTCAAGCGCTTTGCAAGTCTAATCTTGCGGAAGCAAAGATGGAGGCGAGAAGAGCGGCGAGGTTGAAGAACAAAGAATTGGCATCTGCGCTTGATACATCTAAGGAAGATTTACGATTGCAGTTGTACAATACTGAGAGAGCTTTGACTACGATGCATGGAGATTTATCAAACGCGACAGGATATCAATAAGCATCGAATGGACACTTGTCTGAACAGGGTCGGAGTTGGAGCTGCTACTGTAGGTAGTGGTTTCCAAATCGCATCGGTGGGAATGGCTGCGGCAGCTTGTAATATCATGTTGTAAGTAGTGAGCCTACTTGTTGATGGGTACGGACGGATAAGGATACTCCTATTTTCACAGGTGGTGATGAACAACAAGTGGTTCTGAGTCCAGGTTGTTATTGCTAACGTTACGTAGGAGGAGGAACGAGTCGCACCTTTTTCGTGACGGATTTGTACATGGTGTTGACCTCAATCTGGGTGAGATGCGAAGGAAGCAACTGTCCGAGGAGACGCACCGGCTTTGGAAACTAATAAGCTAACTACCACCTATCGGCCGGCAGCAGTGCGTTGTCCAAAGAATACTGGACCTTGTGTGTCAATCTTCTCGGAAACGGATCAGCCGACTCGATGCTTGCATTCCTCCTCTACAAGTTCCTCAAAAACGATGAAAAGGAGAAGGCCAAAATGCTAATAATGACAAACGTACGGATTACCAAACTCCTCCACCCGACGTTAAGAACCGGGCACCCCCGGCCAATTAAATAGACGGATTTGGCCCCGCTCAGTTCCCACCGATCGCGTTTACGTTAGTTACGCCTAACGTTATTTGGTTATTCCTTCTACGTTACCTGGCTCACCCTAATGAATTAAGTCGCGCGCGCGACTACTGTGTAAAGGCGGCGTTGCTCAACCAGGACTCTGGTTGGTCAGTGCGCAGTGCGCCCGTGTTCGCCGCACATATTCTACCGAGTAAGTTAGTTACACAGTACACAGTACTCCGTAGCTGTTGGCGAAAGCTGGGGGTTCGCCGAGGCTTCCAAATCCATAGCTAGGAGCGAGCCATGGCGAAAGCAAACAAACGACATCACCACCACCACCACCATCACCACTAGAGTAAAACGGTTTGTAATTGGGGGACTGCATTTACGTTTACGTCGGGCATCGGGTCGCAACAACACTCGTTATTAGTGGCGTGTAAGTTTGGCAATAATCTCTCATCAGACGCGCTCCTCGTTCTGACAAAACCTGAAGCCCGTCCGTGCGACTGGTCGTGTAGTTAGGCAGCCCATCATCATCAATATTATTGCAAGGAAGGCCTTACTCGTTCGAGTTCGACTCATTTCTCGACACCACATCTTCTGCCCACCATACCATACCATCCATCGTTGTGGCCGGAACAGATCCATTATCCACATCGTCCCTCTCTCTGAACCGTCTTGGAACACGGGAACAAGAATACCGCCGGCCATCCGAACGAAACAGACCGCGTCGGTCGAGTGCCAGCAGATAGCCTATCCAGTCTGGCGCCACAGCATGAATAAAAGGCAACAAGGCCGTTTGCGACAGCCATGGCATTCAACTCACAGTCCGGCCTCGACAAGGAGCCGCTCGTCGTGCAAGTTCAGCTGAAGCAGGGCAAGGACAGAGACTACACCGATTCCACCATCGAACCTGCCTCCGAGTCGCCGCAACTGTTCACCGCCCAGGTTGCCGTCCGCGAACCGCCGATCACCCCCATGTCGAGGTTGTTGAAGGGGAAGCAGCGCGAGTGGGAAGCCCTGCGACGGAAGAGCGGCCCGCTCCTTCTTCTAGATCTCCCCGTCGACGTTTTGAGACTGGTGGTCAAGGAGGTACGTTGACAAACACCCATGCTTGATCCCACCCGCTGACGACCCTCCAGGTTACGCATACAAACGACCTGACCTCCCTGGCCCTTACATGCTCCACGCTCTACAACCTTGCCGTTCCGCACATATACTCCCGTTTCGACATAGTATGGCCCGACTCGACTCTGCCTAGCACCGAGTCCAAGAGCGTCGATGCCCTCACCTACGGGCTCTCGACATTGTGCCTCGGCAGCAAGTTCGCCCAGAGATCGAGGTGGCTCAGGGGAGGCATCACGCCCGCCTCACAGAGGCTGACCGGCAACCACTACGCTCGCTATACTCGCAAGTTCTCCCTGGGCAACGGACCGACAGACTGGGTTGCCGAGTACAACATCACCAAGGAGAGTGGGAAGATGCTGGGTACTTTGGTGGCTTTGGCTGTCGCCAAAATGGTAAACCTGGAGAATTTTGTCTGGGATATGCCAACAGGCGTTCTGTCTGACGTCTTCATGGCTCTCGCGACCATCCCGGACCATTACCCCGATGGCGTTTCAAAGCTCGAGAAGGTATGGATACGTTGGCATGATAACTCGGACGTCACTGGCAGCTCTACGACGTCGAGCCCGGCCGTACACCCGGCCGTGCCCATGGCTATTCCGTCCATCCCCGCACTCAGTCCTATGTTCCCTGGCTCAACTGCCGCCGCCGGGATACCAGTCTACCCCCCAAGATACTCCGAGAGCCGCGTCGAGTATCCGACCTTCAGCATTCTGCCCCCAGTGAAGAGCCTTACTGTGCTTGACATTGACGAAGTTGCTTACCTCGATGAAATGGCAGTACTCGTTGAACGTTCCAAGAACACACTCCAGGAGCTTCGAGTTGGCATATCTGCAAAAGCTACTCACATGGATTTCGTGTCAGTGGAGGATGGTGATAATCTGCAACAGGTAGACTTCAACGCCCGGTGGCCAGGTGAGAGCACCATTGGCGATAAGAGGCTGGGAGGCGCACTTGGGATCTTGGTGGGTCGAGTGTACGACATACGACGGAAAGGCAAGGTCAGCAGCTCCTTGGCCGATGACGCCGGGCAGCGCTCTCATCCGTGGTCGGATGACACAGCGAACGCTGTCTCCACGAGCGGGGTTGTATACCCAGAATCAACAAACTACCCAACGTCCCAGACGGATCGGTCGCCCCCTAACAGCCAAGATCACCGACGGAAACGGTTGGATGGGAAGCTGAAACTGCACACGTTGGAGCTCGAACGAGTACCACTGGCTGTGCAGGTGTGCTGTAGAGCATTCGACTGGACCTCCCTAACAAATCTCACTATCCTCAACTGCACCCAGCATGACACTCTTTGGAGGGTTTTGCGGCAACAGTTCCAGCCAACGCTTCCTTCTCACGGCTCGCCGCCTGGGACGCCTATGCAGTACCAGCTGGCACTGAAGAAGATCCATACCGACGTAACTACGGTATACCTTCTCAACTTTATCAAAGAGACCTTAGCACCCAACAGTCTCGAGGTGCTTTTCTTGCAAGACCGACGTCGACCGAACCCGCCTGTCGTGACTATCGATCAAATATTCAAGCACGCGATCAAGAGACACCGTCTGAGCTTGAAGAGGCTGCTTGTGGATGGTTCAGACAAACATGGTCGCTCGTCCGAAGGAAGCCGATGGCGGCACTGGGTTGTCACAACCGAGATGATTGTGTACCTGACCAGCGGACGCATGCATAACCTCAAGGAGCTGTCCATGGCAGTCCACTATAGAGATTGGGTAAGTGATTGGCGTCTTAGTATTGACTCTGAAAAAGCAGCCGCTTGCAGGATGTTTCGGATTCGCTAACTAAATTTGCCATCAGCATCATTTCCTTCAAAGGCTGCCCAACGTGCCGCAACTACGATCACTCCATATTCATCACATGCAAGATCATGTTGGTGATACACTCGAGCCCAAGGAGCTTGCTTTGCAAGTCATCGATATCATCACGCTTAGGCCTGAAATACAGCTATGTTACGTGGGCATCAGCCACAAGTGTTTTGAAATCCTCGAGGCTCCAGCAACTAGCCGGGTCGCAGGAGGCTCAAGCGATCATTTTGGTCAAAGTGGAAATCCTCATCATAATAGTGCTGGAGCCCTTGTGGTTGTTGACGCAGATTTTGAAGGCGACGATGATGGCGACGACGACGACCAGAGCGAAGCGGATGACACTGAAGGTGAGGATGAGGATGATGATAACGATGCAGGTACCATGACTGCCGGCGACGATGATGAGGATTTCATGGATGGGTCGTTCGATGACGATTCCGATGACGAGTCATTCGTAGAGCCGGAGCTCGGTCAGGCATCTCTGCGTTTGCGCGAGATCTTGTTCTACGACGACAAGGTCGCTATCTTCAAGGCTAGACACGCACGCCTCTGAGGCTTGACAGTACGTCGAACCGGCCATGGTGTCGAACGAACTGCAGATGACTCTCAGATGTTGACATGGGATGGGCCTCGCCAGTTATCAATGGCAACATGAGGTTGACCACTCGTTGTCAGGAGAAGACTACCTAGCTGACACTATCTGGCACATCAACGAATTTGTGTGATATTTGTACTTTATATGTAGGGCTTATGTGCTTTGGTCAGGCAGCTTCGGAGCGAAAGCCGGCTGGGATGGAATTACAGTTCCCGATTGCGCGCCAACTAGACCATTGGTAAACCAGTGACAGGGACATTTAGCGAATTCATTGGATATAGGTCATCAAGAAAAGCGTTTCGGTTAATTTTGTCGCTTTGCTCAACAACAAGAACGTTTTCTTAACCCAGTCTTGGTTTCTCCATTGCTTGACGGTGCCCATATTAAGGATACTAGACCTGTTTGATATTGGCATGCCGCATGTGTATTGTAGGATCCGGACATGGTGTGATCTCAAGTACCAGTAGAAACGTTGCCCTTGAGTGCCGCGATGTCTATCTATTTCGGGCACGCCCATCCCATCAACTGATAGGTCAAGGAAGTGGTCGACTCACCACCCCTGCCTCATTCACCGACTTCACTGGCGTTCTTTCGCCTGGTCGTGTTGGAGCTTCAAATGGTAGACTTGCCCATATCGGTTCGCATAGACAGCCTCCCCTCGAGGGAAGAGGGGTATTATCGGGGCTGTTCCAGGACTATCTGCCCCCCCCTCTCATGGTGATGGTCCGGGTGTATCTGACGTTTTTGTTGTGTCATGACCTCCTCTTCACTCCCATGGCAACCGTACAGGTATGTGTCTTACACCTACTCGGACTTTGTGGTACTTTCCTCCTATACTACCTACATGCCCTTCTCGTACGTAGCTGGCATGGGTACCGGTAGGTAAGAACAGTTCCTAGGTTACGCCAATATGGCTCCGATGCTCGACCACGTACCAGCAGAAGCGAAAGCTTTTCGCTCGATCGACGCATGGCACTTTTTTTCTCGTGTCCCGGCCGTTCAAGACGGCGTGGTCCGACCAGCGTCAGGGTATTGGTCTAATGAATCAGTCTGAAGATAAGCGTGATGTTCTACCGGTACCAGTACCATCTTCCGAGCAGTTGCCCCCTTTACCAATGACATGTCGTCCAGGGGGGACTTGGGTGGTACACGTCACAAAACCTCGAGAGACCTTGCGTATCGATACGCGGAGAGGATCTGGCCATGACAAAGGGCCAAGTACTGACCCGTGGGGTGACTTTCCTTGGTCCGCGCCCCCCCTTTGTGGGAGTATCATCCATGTTTCCACCGTCACTGCATGAAGGGGCGGGGACGGTCACGTCGTTTTCTGGGTCGTTCATAGTTTTCGTATTGTTCTCGTGGAGCCTCTGCGCAGAGGGATAGTTGTCCAAGTCACATCGACGTCAGAGCAATTTTTTACTCTTATCACCGGCCACGGGATGACCTGTCCCTTACTCCCGAGTTACCCATCGCAGCATTTGGCAAGAGGGCCTTGAGTCTCAAGAACCAAGCTCTTTCTCAAGTGCCCCTGCCCAGCTATCCAACCTGGTATTCCTGCACGGTGTGGAAGGGGGGGGGGACCCTGTCCTCATGATGTCGCCCTCCAGAGAAAATGTTCTAGTTTGCAAATGGCAACCTTAGCCACGGTAATCATCATGGATAGAGTAGTAAAAAATCAACAACGCTTCCTTGGGGCCATGACGCAAGATGTTACATCCATTTTGGTAATAAGGAGAGGAATGAGTTGTCGCCAAGATGGGGCTCGAAACATCCGAAAGCTCGCTAATTAGGTATTTTTGCCCAAATCGCTCTGGTATTGTTGTAATTTAAGAGCATGACGGCGGAGGTAGTGAGTAGCCAGAGAGGCGCAGTCTGGGTCTTGCGGTCAGGCACCAGAAAGGACAGTACGCCTCGAGCAGCCAGGGGCTGCCGGCGTTGCTGAGGCCCCAGTTGGCAATGACTGGTGACGGAAAAGGGAGACTTGACGCCCTCGAGGAGGCTCTTCTAAAATGACAACCCGCAGTCGATCATCCAATCTTGTCGAGGTATGCAGGCTGAGAGCTTTTCTTGTCAGCACCGTTTGGATCTGTCAAGGCATACCAGTTGACGGACTGCTGGCTTGAGTCATTAGAATCCCGCCTAGGGAACAGGACAGCAGTGTTTGCCTTGAGAACTCGGTCTCTTTGAACCGGCGTCCCTTGGACGTGGAACAGGGGTGGGTTAATGTAGCGTCTTCCTTCTCGTCAAAGCAGACGCAGCATGTCACAGGTCGCACCCTCTCTTCTCCCCGCAACGAAAAGCTTTCCAGTTGCAGCGCGTCTAAACGGCGGCAATATCCATCGAGATCTGGAACTATCTACTCCGTGCGGAATCCCATGTACGGCACAGGCGCGGCGCTCGCATCGCACTAAGCTCTTCAGTCGTGTTATAAAAATAACGTCCTCAGCGGCACAGCGTCGTCACCTAGCGGGTACGTCGGGACGCGATTCGCCAGCTTCCAGGATTCACAGCGGCGGGGATATCAAGGACGGGGGTGTTTGCCGTTGTAGTCGGCCGAATCCTGCTTCAGCTTCTGCCTTGGGGTAAGAACCTTATTACATGCATGTCACTACCCAAGAGCGAGGGTGGTAACGGCAAGGGCTCGAAACTGCACTCAAGATGGGAGAGTCCTATCACACAAGTACCACACAAGTCGACTGTCTACCCACAGTCACACTGGCATTCACTGATCTGAGGGTGGCCCTCCACCTCGAGCCCAAATGGCGATGGGTGCAGGATTGGATGGCGAAGAAGCACCATCAGTGTGACTTGACACATGTTAGCCGCGGTTCCGCTGGTTCGTCGACAGAACAGTGAACGACATGACATGTTTGGTGCAGTAGCTTCCTGCTCATGACCACCAAACGAAGTGTCCGTAAATCCGGTCCAGATACTGCTGGCCCCCTCCGTGACATCCTAGATGTACTAGGAGAGGATGCCTGGTGACGAGACGGAGGGGGCGGTGGATATGGTGTATTCCACTGCTGAATTTCATTCTAGTGGCGGCCCAAGGGTATCTGATCTGCGGTCGTGATACAAAGAGGAGAAGACAATCTAAGCACAAATCTAGAAGGTGGCTCAAGGTATAAGACGCGGACAAGGGCAACGGTACCGGTAAGGTAGAAGGAATACTTCCTGTTGGCTCAAGAGTGGAAACACGTATTGGTACGCTCTCACCAGTCGCCGGATCACGTCACGTAACGTTACCCATAGCCGAGCGGGCAAGGCGGCAGGATGACAGGCACGCGAATATTACCAAGGCCGTGGGGTTCACAGTGACAGCAAGTGAACATGAGGGTGGGAGAAGCAGGACCGGCGAAAGTGGAGGGAGATCAGTGCAAGGGGGGCCGCAGTGGAAGGATTCACATCCTAGGCGCCCTGTTAAAGGTCGCCTCCTAACACAGCTCCATAGCGAAGGTGATTCGCTGTCTAGACTCTGTCTGGGCTGGTGTGTTGATCTACGCGTGAGCTTGCGGCCCAATTGCCCACGCGCAAAGCAGCAATAGCATCGAGTCGGGGTTGTATTGGGAAGTGATGTGGAGTAGCGAGCAGAACCCCTCCCTTAGAATCGCAGGGCAGTCGGGTTCGATACTGCTGGTATCGAGAAGCCATCATCTGATGATGGTTAGCAAGGCGGGAGGGATCCTTCCCACGTTTCCACTGCTCCCGTACGCCCAGCAGCTCTGCGCCGCCTACCAATGCGGAGTGAAAATCCTTCCCGCCTGGTTGAAGGCGTAGCGGTTCCTGCCACACCCATCCCGGCGTCCGGCTCAGAACGCCTGCAGTTTTTGTTAAATCGTCTGATCCTTTTAATACTGCCGCCCACAGGCGGCGCTGTAGCACTGGCCGTTGCGAGCATCGAGTTGCCTCGCGCGTGCTAACCGGCACAGAGTGATGGATCATTGGACGTTGTCTGCCTTGGTCGGTATGGCTAGCTTCGATTAACCTTGGATCTTTGGTAGTGATCGCGGGATTCGAGCAAAAAGCCATTTTTTTGCTTCTCGTCGAAGTATCGACGATCATTCTCCAAGAAGGCAAGGCTGTGTCTCGGAATTCTGGCTCGGTGATTGGAGAATGTCACCGAGGAGTCGAGGACCCCGGATATGCCCAGGACATGTCTGATTGGTCACACAGGACGTGTCCTCGTTCTTGGCCAACGTCCTGTCCTTTCTACCATCTGCAGTGCGTGCCTTCGTCCGACCAGTCTCTGTTTGACCAGGAGATCTCTGGAGGCTGTATGAAATGACGTCCCTGACTATTTGGCATGGGTGAGTAGCAACGGTACAAGAGACACAATATCTTGACAGCGGACTAGGATGGATGTAGGTAAGACGGTCCCCTAAGGTGCAGTGGTGCAGTAGTCTGCTTATCCCACCCTGGTCGAGGAGTGGCTGAGCGACCCTAGGTGGGTTGTAAGTACACAGTAGTATTTGTGTACGGAGTACAGTATATCCATTATCTACTTCGTAGCCAAGGTGTAGGTAGTCCATGGCAGAACGCCGAAGTGGTGTTTGCGCAACCTCGCCAACGTTGCAAGCAAACCCCGAGACCACTTGGTAGTCATCGAGAATGATTTGTGGGTGTCAGTTTCGCTAGCAAACGTGAAATCAACTGCCCTGGAGTGCGCAACCTTGCCGATGTTGTGATTGATCTGCCCACGTTTACTTGGCGTCTTTCGGGGTGTGCATCCTAGTTATAAGCCCTGTCTGCAAGGGGAAGGCGGGCACACACCCATGTAGTTGAGCCTTCCCCCGAGCGCCCCCCCAAAACAGCTGTGTGTCCTTCCGTTTCATGAGTAATGCGGCGGGTAGTTATTGCCTTTTCGTTCGTTGATGTTGCCGTCGTTCTCATGACGAGTGACATGTACGCGACGGAATATCAGGTAACATCGAGTTTCTGCCTAGAGAGGAAACAATGGAGACGGAGTGCTAAACATAGCAATACAGCCACGTCCTTCGAGAATGGCGGAGATTGCAGACAGGGCTGAGGACCCCGGAGTTTGGTCGGTGCTGTTGTGTTAGCGGCAAAGGCCATGACGGTAACCTGTGGTCGGCGATGTCGCTTTCAAAGTGGGCAGCAGACTGGTCAGATCCCGGGAGCCTCTAGGGGAGGAATCTGCAACAGCACGAGACGGCCCACAACGATGACCCCGTAGCTTACCAAGTAGGTAGGGTGGTAGGGTGGCAGGGGGTCGTTCAACCCGCCCTGTCGCTTGCCTCTCTGGTTGTCGCCATCATCAGCCCCCCTGCCCTTGAAATCCCGGTGCACTGGGCTCATACAAACGGTAGCGTTACCTTCCAAGTGGGACGAACCATGGGGTTGCCATTGGTTCTCTAGTGGAGGCTATCAACAAAAAGTACACTGCAGAATTGACGTGACCGCAGTGATGATGGAAGTGATAGGGGGAGGCCGGGTGCCAGCCTATCAACGATGCGGTGTGTTGTCGTCGGGTGGTGTGTGGGTGAGGATGACACCCGGGGCCACGAGATGCAAAGTTGGCCATGGCCCATGGGCCTACCTACTTGGTACTGTGATACCGGAGTACCCCCCCTCGATGTATGTATTAGGAGGGTATGTGACATGCACGGGGTCGAACGCGGGCGAGAGAGACGTCTCGGAACTCTATTGACGCGCATCGGACTCTGCCCGCCGAGTTACTGTGGGCAACCCGGTCGTCGCAGGGTTGATCGAAGCGGGAATGCTCCAGTCGCCGATGTTGCGGGTAGGCTATAGCCATAACTGTGGAGTGGTTGCGGATACCGTGGAAGGTGAGGAGGAGGAAGAGTGCGAAAGATCCGTGGAGCCTGGCCATCAGAGAGCCCATCAGCTTTGTATAACTCAGAAGTGTCGGTGAAGCTAACAGCGGGCCCAGGTCCGAGGAGCTTGGAGGGGTGGGTTGCGCGGTTTCTAAGTGGCCAGCCAAGTTACGGAGTACCTTGTCTACGGCTACGGAGTACAAAGTACTTTAACATTGTATGCATAGAACGCGTCAAAGTGCAGAGACCTAACTTGGTTGCCTGCCTATCCGTACATGTAGGTACGGAGTACATCTTACCGTACTGTTACTTTTACCACAGGTACCCGATAGACTTCCAAGTACCCTGTCGACGACCCCTCGAATCGTGCGTAACTTATGGATGTAGCTCGAAGCCAAACTCCTGAATCTTGGACACAACCTGATGAATTCAAGCACTGGAGCGAAACCTACGCTATGTAACAAGCAATCCGGTGCCTCACTTTGCGATATCTGTCGCAGCGCTGCAGAATCGAGTCAGTCTTTAGGTGCCTTGTTATGCTTACCGCCGCTCCACAAAGAATTACCACTGCACAATGTACACAGTATACGTAGTATCTTGGTGTCGATCATGTATGGATGCCTGTAGTAGTCATGGCTGCCTCGGGTTGCCCTCCGAGACGCAAAGTCCCTCCCCCCATAGTAGCAGTACTGTGTACGTACTGCGTAGTATGTCGTACCTTGTAAAGCGAGGAAGGTCCGATACAAGTCGGCCTGCTTAGCCCGCTGTGAAGTTGGGTCGGAACAATTATGCCCCCCATCGACCCGAGTCCCCGTGTAAAGGCTCCGTCCAAAGGTACTTCGCGGTATTCGAGGGATGCATGAAGACGTGGGGTGAGGCATGAACTACACAGTAACTACTGTGTACTACTGTGTAGGTATGTACTTCATAGGGAGAGCGTGGCCATGGGTGAGCGAGAGAACACGTGCATCCGGCTCTCGCCTGACGATTAGCCGTCGCCTTGTGCCATGGGAACGGGAACCGACGGGCTTTGCCTGGGACTCATCTCTGAGTTCAGATAGCATTTCCGAGAGGGTTCCTGTGTCTGAAAAGATTACCTAGGTACTACGTACTTGGCAGCATAACTGGGCTCTGGTGCGCTCACACGGCCGATACCTCGGAGCGGTTGCTGAATAGAAGCGCGGCGCCGGCTATCGGTTAGTAAGCCCGGACATGAGCAGACCTGCTTGGACGGAGGAGTAGGCATGCCGCATACGGTAGTAAAAACGATGAATAGGGGTACTTTACTCATTAGCATTGGAAGCCGTCTGCCATAACTCATACTTCCGGTGCGGGGAAGTCGCGATTCAATGCAATACTTGGACGTGGTTTATCAATCCACGCAGGATACACAGTATACGGCGTATCCACGCTGCATATGAATACTTGTTTAGAACGGGTTGAGAAAGGGGAACGGACAGAGTGGGCACTTGAAGTATTCCACTTCACAAGCTAAACCTCTTTTCAGAAAACGGGACCCTGGTAGAGAGGTCCGGAGTAATAATGCACCGTACCATTATTTATTACCCAGTAGTACGACTCATAACTTACGTGGTACGGAGTACTCCGTACTACTGGGTAGTTACCCAGTATGGACTCGACCAAAGTCGCCACAATTCTTTCCCAGCTTTGCTCCATCATAATAGCCGCGGTGTTCCACAATGCTCCACAGCTGATTGGCTGACGCTGCGCCTAATAAGCCAGACACTGTGTGGACTACTCCGTACTCCGTACGGGGACCCCTTTGATCGATAGCCGACCCCCCATTTTAAACGCTTTCTGCACACGTATCCCTGTTCGGAATGCGGGCTTGTCCTTTCTCATCCCCATAACTTATTACCATCCAAAGCTCAAATTGCCGCCCATCGACTCGCGACTTGGCTCGAATACATCACGCAGCGAAACGAGGCTAGGCGAACGACAGCCAGTCAGGATCGCAATCCTTCTGCATTTCACTTTCGAAGCAGTTACTGCCTTCATCGTACTGCGCAATCTCCCCTCTCTGCATACCTAACTGCCAATGTGTCTCTTTCCTTTGCCACAGGACTTTTCACCCTCTTCCTGTACGGGAGCAGGCAAGGCAGACTGACAAAGCGCAGCCAGCAGCGGCACCACCAGCAGCGACGGCGGCGCTTCGTCGCCGCGTGACATTGGCCGTCAAATAGCTCTCCATACGGCCCCATCAACGTCCATCTTCACATGGACAGCGAGGTGTGTCGGTGCATAACCTGTCACAGCAATGCAGTTCCTTCTAGAAGGTTATTCCATCCGAGTCCGTGTTACACTCGCGTCCTCGTCCGCTCTGGCCACGGTCGCGTTGGGACCTCGCGACGAGGAAACGTAGGGACGGTCTCTTTGGTAACTGTACCTCTCCTAAACTCTCCGCCCTCCAAGCTTGGTGTCGAGCAGGCCACCCAACGCACCACCCACCGGTCTTGGGGGCAACAAGCTTGCCCAAGTGAGCTAGCTTGTCGTGTCAAAGCTCATACGTCTGAGGCCTTCCCAAAAAGAGAGATCTTGTGAGGTCGGCAACCTGGAGTATAAGCGTCGCACACTGGACCTCAGCAAACGAAATGCTGGAGCCTATTGATCCCGATGCCCTCCAAACCCTGCCGCCACAATCTGCCCGTCCGGTAGCGCGCTGTCCTACCTCTCCTTGTCCCTGTCCACGATGCCCCTTGGAGCACGAACTAAAGCACTGGGCAGTGCAGGGGTGTGGCTTCACACCTCCCCCCCTAGAGGAGCTACACCCTATGTGCCACCCCCAGTGATGAGGAGTTGCCCACCCATCCATGTCTTTTGTATCATCCGATCGAGAGACCTGCTCGCTCGCTCGCTCTAGCTTTCCATGGTTCCTGACCGATGTACATGGCGGTACGTTACGCTAGACCTATTTCATTGTCCTATTTCTGATGCGGCAAGATAAAGTAACTTAATACGTACACGGCTAAGGTTCAAGGCCGGGTCTGCTCCACAGGTACTGCCTCCTCCAGCAATTATAAGCATCTAGATGCCGCCCTGCCTGTCTGCTTCTGAGGCTGAGATATTCCCGTGCTAAGATTGTCAAGGATAGCTCTTCAGCACCTGTTGTTCCTTATTTCCATACATCCAAACCAGCCGTCTCGAGGTCTATATATCCTCGGAGCCACCCGGCACTTCGTGACGGTCCGCCTCTTTAGTCATACGACTCTGGTCCGGCAAAGCAAGTTACAGAACAGTGTATGTGAAATTGTTGCATCGACCATCAGTCTCCTTTCGTCTCGTTTCGTTGATGGACCGCTCAACGTCCCACCAGGCTTGCGAGAATCGTTACTCACAACTGCCCAGATCCAGAGCCGGCAGTGGTGTTTCGTCAGCTGGAGAGATATTGGAAGACTTGGTCCTCGTTGACTCGCCTCGCACCTCGCCCTTTCATATTGTCCGGCCATCGTCCACACAAGAGATCCACACGGAAGCCTATATCAGCCCGGTCCCTCGAAGGCTCGCAACTCTACTGTCAACCACTTCCACCGAGACGTATCCTTCGCTCGCCGCTCCGTCCTATTTTTCCACCAGCTCTGAGTGGACCGGAAACTATCCACAGCCTCACGACGCTCCATCTCTACGTGTGGAATTTTCTCAAGAGTACAGCCGGCCACCTTCGCCCGCAACCATGAGGTAAAGTTTACGAGGACTGCATGAAGTTCGAAACTGACCGTAAATGTAGTACAGTCGCCGTCCAATTCGATTCGCGGTATGAGATGGGACTGCCTCGGACCACGTTTACATGGCCTGGTGAGTGAAAGCAACCTTGCTGTAGGGGCTCCGGCGTACTCATCTTTCTGCATAGGTCTCGATACAGGGTCGGAATACCTAGGGCACGACTTGACATCATCGATCAGCCACGGATCCGATGTCAGCCTCACGCCTCCAAGCACCTCCAGATCTGTGACAGCAAGCCCACCCCGTGGCGTCTTGACTCCCGAACAACGAGAGCTGAAGAGGCAACGAGACCAGATCAGGCGAGATTCAAAGGCTTCGAACCGGGTCCGCCGAGATCTGAGCGGCTCGTTCAACTCGCAATCCCCGCCTCTTGCGATGACGGAATTCTCCTCGGCCGGCACTCTACCGATTTACTCCACGGCGCCTTCTCATATTTCGTTACTGTCCGAGCCGGTCACTACTATGTCGGGCCAAAGCTACATTCCCTCGTACTCCTCGCCACTCCCAGAACCCGGGCAACCCATATTTTCTCCCTTTCCAACCATGTAAGCTGCGAAACGATCCGTTAAACTGCCCATGGCACGCAGTGGCTGATACAATTTGTGATAGGGCGACCAGCGGCTACCTGGGTATGGATTATACCCCAGCGTTTCCAAGCTCGAGTTCTGGCCATGGTCTAGGTGTTCACTATGGGTAAGCCATCCATGAATGATCGAGAGAGCCGCTTTTGCTGACTCCGAGTAGGAACAACCGACCTGCCTCGCTGCCGGACATGAGTATGTTATACACTGTATCTTCGGTATTGCCACCGGCCAATAACTCTGGGCAAGATGCTGGCCACGTGCGCGTTGTCCAGAGTCGTCCCAAACCGCAGTGCTGGGAGCATGGGTGTAACGGTAGACAGTTCTCTACATTCAGCAATCTACTACGGCACCAACGCGAGAAATCCGGTCATGCAGCCAAAGCTGTTTGCCCAAACTGTGGGGCGGAGTTCACCCGAACGACTGCAAGGAACGGCCACCTCGCACACGAGAAATGCAAACAACGGCGAAATTCATAGGGCCCGATGGCAGACGAAAATAGCGGCCTCTGGGGCGGAGGATGTTGACGTGGCGTGTCCACTTTGCTGGAGTTGGGGTCAAAATCACTTATTCGACACGGTAATTGTCCTGGTCGGCTTTACTAGACAGATGCTGGGTTACGAGGTTGGTTGGGCACTTTGAACATATACAACGCTGGTATATATGGACATTTGGGGTTTACATGGAGAAGCTCCACACCGGCGTTAGAGAGTTTATACCCTCGTGGGAGACATTCTGTCTTCCGCCTTGTCGGAATTGATTCGTTTGGATGGTATTCTATTTTACTGAACTGCCTGAATTGAGAGATGGTTCGGGTTGAAATGTGCTCCATTGGACTGTTTGTTCTCTCTCTCCTGCTTTTGCGAGAGCCAGAACTTGGAAGCACAGCCAGCCGTATCCGTACGTAACCTAGCTGGAGTTGCGCTGCGTGTGTGGAGGCGACTCAAACTCGATGTACACGGCACTGCTTTGCCATTTTGCGAAGCCAGGTGATTGATTACGGCTCTGACGTTGCAGGAGCAATCATGCAGACAGAGGGCTGCAACTCTCCAGCGTACTGGGTGAGACCCGCATGACTGCAGCCGTGTGTGTTGGCTGGCTGGCTGGCTGGCGCACACATACCCTCACTCATACTCCCACACACCACGCACGCGTACTTTCAGAACATTATGTCATTCCGATATCGTGTGCCTTACAGGACCAAGAATATACTTGGGCAGCATGCTCACCCACCACCAGGTAGGTAGGTAGGTGCCAGGGCTCCTCTGTCATGTGCGCTCCGTGTAAGTTGTAACTACTTGTAGAAGCTTAGTCGTGAGTCCGAGAAACTGACTACAAGCGTCGGGCGTTTGCAAAATAGATGGTACCGGTAACAGCTACGCTGCCTGTGTGGCCCCGTCCTACAAGGCAAGGCGGCATAACTACAGAGTCAAAGTGAGTCTTGCTGTTGGTTTTTTTTCGGGGTGGGGGTGTGCTGCCGTGTTTCCGCAGCGCATAGTCCGAGCCAGTACGGAGTAAGTTACCCCGTAGTTTATTCACTAGGTTAGTAGTATCTTCTGCCTGCCCCTTGCCTGCTGGGGACTTGACTTGTCGTACTTGCTTGACCCCATCCCAGACTCCGCATGCGTCAGCCCGAACCTCACGCAGCTTACGTGACCGGCGATGCTAGGCACCACGATTCGTTACTCGAGAGGTTGGTAACTATATTCAACATGATCGCTCTCACGGAAGGGAGGTTCCAAGTACCTGTGCCGCTGCACAGCCATAACTACTGTGTACTACGGCAGACCACTCCCAAAAATAGAAGTCGCCCCGGACTTCTTGGCTAGTCCGACAGCGAGCAGCGCGGGCTCTTAGCTAAACAACCTTGATAGTTTCGACCCAACGTACTCCGTACTTAGTACAGGAGTAACTTACACAAGTTAGTGCTCTTGTGTAAGCAGAAGCACGGCCACAGGGGACCCACTGCGCCGTTCGTTTACGGCAACTTTTACGGAGTACGTACTGCGTAACTAGTACTGATGACCTGTTTTGCACAGCACTGTGGCCACAGCCAGCCGACCCAGTACAGCAGCAAAAGTCGGCTCTAAGTTACGGAGTACATAGTACATACTTTGTAGCTACCTGCTTCCCGCATGCACAGACGGCGGGCACGCGAGGAGGAATTGAACTGTACCTTGCTTTGGCTTGTGCGCGCCGGGCACGAGTTTAATCGACTCAGCTCGCGTCGGAGGCTTTTCCTGCTGAACCACGCGCCGAGTTGTGCGTCAGCGTCAGCCTCTGGACACACCTTAAATGCTCCCGACTTGGTCCTATGGTGGCGGCCGTGACTGACAACAATATTCGTCTAACTACGGAGTAACGGGTATAAGCTCATCGTTGTGAAGCGAAGCTGGCTCGCTCCACTGCTCCAGACGGGCAGAAGATGGACCACGAAAGTGCACAGTAACCGGGTCACAATACGGATATACGTACATGACACACGGACGAACAGGCGCAAACAGTGTAACTAATCGCATCATTACGCTCGAGCACTTTAGGGAAGTCCCCAAGTTGCTGTGCAGTTTTCTACTTGCTCCTAACGTTACAGTGTCCCCATCGGTCCTGTCGCCATTAGACCTATATGGCGCACCGCCTATTCATCACAGGCTCTGACGACAAGGCAGGGTTGACAAATTACCATCTGCAAGGGATATTCGGACTCGCATAAGAGCCCATGTGAGTCGACGTCAAGCGAACGCCTGTGCCGCTAAGCCGCAGGGTTGGGCGAGTATACACAGAGTAACTCCGAATAGAATTATGCTAATCGAAAGGGGAGATGTTGCCTCGCTGGTACTATTGGGGGCCTAAGATGCTCTTGGAGCTCGCAACGGCTCCAACCATAATAGCTTATTTCGGGGCGGTGCTCCGAAATGAGAGACATCGGACAAAGTGAAGGTGCTGATCTGACCGCCAGAACCTGCACGGAATGCTCAGAGTTTGAGCGCCAACGCTCTCCGAAAAGGCGGAGCTTGGCTTGACCGTCATGTCACCACAGCAACAACCATGATGCCTGTCACCCTTTGGCAATCCCCCACGCTTCGTAGGCGACAAGTCAACTTATGATACGCAGTACGTTCTGAGTGCTCACCTTCACCATTTAGCGAGTGCAACGTTTCGTACAAGGTTTGGTTTTAGACCATCTCCCGCGTCTAGGTCTCTCGTAGTTACGGAGTACTGACTGCATGGACGCAGTTGTCAGTCGGGCCAAGACGTGCGGCGGAAATATACGAACGCATGGAAGATTAGGTCATTTAAACCTGTCACGTTCTAGAAGGCACAGCTTTCCGAACAAGGCCCATGATACAAAAGTCGTATGCCGTGTCGCGTATTGCCAGGTAACTTAGGATAGAGACCGATTCGAACCCGACGGCTTTCACCGGTGGAGATGAGGTCATCTTCTGCAGAAACGATCCGCGGAAAGGGGACCCGACGAATGATATTACCCAGTTCAGTTGGCCGAGTTCTCAACTGCCCACGTCTGACGAACAGGCGCGGTCCCAGGGATTGGGAACGCTGTTTGGATTGGGAGCCAATCAGATTTCATTTGTAGCGTTACCATGACCGCCACATACTACTTCGGAAGTAGCTACGGATACAAAGTACATACCAAGTACGACGAATAGTCACAACCCACATGATGGAGCGTCACTTTTACACTTTGGCACCTTGCGGCTCGACGGTTACGGATCATTACTCCGTAGTTAGTTAACAGATACCAAGTGGGGAGGGGCGTCTTCCCGTTCGTTGTCCCGGGATTGGGCGACAAAGTTGGAAGTACTTGCTGGGTCTGCAACCCGATAATGATAATGATTGCGCAAGATTAGTAGTTAGTTACTGTGCATATGCTGTAGAGATGGGGTGACACCATACTGTGGTACTCCGTACTATACTTGGCAGAGCTGGTCTGCACTAGACCATGCAAGGGAAAGAAAGACCCATGTGCTCCCGGTTCAAGTCGTACCAGCCAGTTGCACGTTGATTCCACGACACACAGATGCGCGGTCTTTTCCTCCCCTGCAAGTCAGCCGCCCCAAGAAACGCCAGCACGGCTGACGCCCACCCCGTGATATGGGCGCAATAAGGTTATGAACCCAGATCGTTGTCTGCAGCTTATGCCCTCAATGGACGATACGGGTATGTTGAAGATTCGCCCGCTTGCCGTACGGTAATAGGGCTGACCCCAACGCTCGGATGGGCTGCTGCGAGCCCGCCTGACCAATCGACATGCGCAGCCGAGATGCGAAGCCAAGACAACCATGTACGCACGGGTACTTGGGAGTACCTTTCGCTAAGCGAAAGATGACCCAAGTCACTGGTGAGAAAAGCCCACAGCTTGCTGAGTCACAAAGGGGATCTTGTCTCGCCCGTGAGTACGCAGCCGATTCGCCGGCACACGCGGCTACCCCTGAACTCAGCAATGTGGGCGTCGCATGCCTAGCTCAAATCACTGCCTTTCCCACAAAGGCCTTTGCAGTGACCAATTTCCAGGACAATGCAACGGTCAACCCCTCTCTGGTTTTGAGCAGTTGCCACGGTCTGGCCCCTGGTTACCTACGGCGGAGTACCCGCACCCTGTCGACCGTACGGAGGTCGGTCCTTTATGTTCTGGCTGTCCGTGACTCTCTGCCTTGCCAGGTCGACCGTTTCCTTCGGGACCGAGACTGGGGGTGAGAGACACCCAAGCATTCGGAACCCCACCAACCAATGCATCATCAACCTCATGACAACGAATAGGAGACGGAGGACCACCCATGAATACACAGTAGGCGATCCAGAGCGTGACCTGATGCTGATGAATTGCTGTTCTGGGACGACCAGTCACCAGGGTCATGTCCTCGACGAACTCCACATGGCAACATCCATAACGATGCGAGTGCGACGGACGGGAGCGTGGGGAGGAGTGTTCCTAAAAGGTACTTCGGGGTAAACGCATCAAATGCCCAGACGCATATGACAAGCTAAGCGCGTCAAACGCTACGCATTCTGTCAGTCGCCGCGACAGTCGTACACGATGTCATCGTATGCTATCCAAATCAGTTCACGCCTGTGTCTTACCCGTAAATAAATACTAGTGTTCTGATTTGGCATGCGTGAGGAAGGAAGTACCGAGATAGGCGCGCAAGGTGGTACCCAGGTACCCTACAGTGTACCTACTTGAGTACTCATGCTTTTAGCCGCTAAGCGCGTGTCAAGTACAGAGTATGGATAGCTCCACCACGATACAGTGCCTTGGTCCGCACAGCACTGTAGGGGCAGCCTCTCCAAAGAAAAGCCGGGTTTGTGTCGTTAAACGAGTGTTGGACGAGGTCGAGGCAGGAAGACTAACTACCATTCTTACCATAACAAATCTTTCAAAAAATTAAGTGGAAACATATGGCGAATAAATGGTATCAGCGTGATCGAGGTGTTGCCTGACTGTGCATTGCTCCTTCTTTGGAAGTTGCAAGTGACTTGACCGTAGCTATCCGTATTTGCCCGTATTTGGCAGAATTATGTACCAAATCGAAGCCCGCTTTGGGCCGTCGATGGCTTCCATTCTTGCCCCTCCACCACGCAACACCAACAGTGAACATCCCACAGCATCAAGGATTCGCCTCCGCACCCTCCCAGTGGGTTGCCCTCCTTCAATAGCTGGCAACGGGTTGAGTTATACACGCTGCTATTCTGCCACTTCCACGCACATGATGCATTGTTGGGCAGCAGCGTTGTCCTCGTCATGGCAACAACCAAGTGGAACACAAACAGGCGACGCGTCTTCCAGTCCGTCTTCCCGACGCAAATCTCACAACCAACCCCAAACACTACGCCGCTGTTGAGGTTTGCCGAACCCGACCAGTCCTTTGGAGAGCATCTGGCACTCCCCCTCAGAAATGGACGGAGCAGCCGCCGCTGCAGCAGGCCCAAGACCTATTTCTCACGCCCGAGAACCCTCATGCCAGTCACCAGACGCGCTTTGACCGTTCCTGGCACGCCGTTACTTCGCGGATCGCCCTTCCGCCATCCGTAGCCGCCGAGGACTCTTTCGGACCTCTACCAGACTCGCACAATGTCCCGGGTGGCGAGTTCGATGGTGGTGAGTTCGATGATGCCCTGCAGGACGTCTTGGACCCAGCCGTGCGCCTACCATTCGCAGCACACACCGAGGATGTTCTCTCGTGGCACACGCAGCAGGTGAGGCTGCACTTTGTCAGTCACGTGCTGCCGCTGCTGGCCGTTTGCGATAGTCACGCCGACCAGACCCAAGTACTGCTGGGGAGCATGCGCACCCTGGAGGCAGCGCACAGGCAGTATCTCTTCGGCCTGTCGCTCATACTCCGAGGTATGGCCCAGGACTCGGCAGACCGTGCACTTTCAAAGTTCCGTCGGGACCTACATGCCGTTGTTGGAAACTCCACGTCTAGCTCGCTAACGGGGGCTTTACGAAATGTCTTGGGCCGTCTCGTGGCTGCTGTGCTTGGAGTTGCCGGTCTATCTAGTAGAACACAGTCGCGCAGCGAAATCCCGACGGACGCCGATGAAGCAAGACGCGAGGTCCTCCAGCTCGTAGAGTCTCTGTGCAAGATTGGTCTGGCCGGGGAGCGGTTCCAAATCCTCTTCGCCGAACTTCTCAACGACATCATGGTCAAGTACATAATAGGGTCATTTGCTGGCGTCTGGGAACCGATCAAGGTTACACACACAAACGACCGCCACCGGAGCCTGGCCAACCTTAAACCGCGCTGTCTAGAGCAGCTGACCGACTGGGTCGAGAATCACTACTCGAGGCTGGCTGTCGAGGTTACCAACCGCCTGGACAACGTGCAGGTATCCTGGACTGACGTGGAAAAGTGGAAAGAGATAGCCATTGGACGCCTCGCGGCGCTCCGGATCAAGGAGCTTTTCGATATTGTCACCAACTGGCCAAGCAGCGAGGGGGGTGTGGAAGATTTGCGGTATTCCGTTACCACGCCCCAACGAAGGCTCGAGTTGACAGACGCCTTCTCCAGCGCGTTACAGAAGCGTCTCTTGCACCCGGGAAGATCGACGCTTGACATACTGCGCACGTATATCTCCATGATCAAGACCTTCCAGAAGCTCGATCACTCGAGGGTTCTGCTCGACCGAGTGGCGTATTCCCTTCAACTTTATCTGTGCACACGGGAGGACACGGTTCGAATCATTGTCACGAGCTTGCTGTCCAATCCAAAGGAAACTTTGTTAGATGCACGCAAGACCAAGCTTGTCGAACTGCTGGAGCTGCTGCACGACCCAAACCAATACCGTACTGAGCGTCAGGACGACGAGTGGGACGACCTGACTTGGGTGCCGCCACCGATCGATGCCGGCCTCAACTACAAGCGACGAAAGTCCGAGGATGTTATCGGTACCCTCATAGGCGCGTTAGGCTCTCCGGAGGTCTTCATCAAAGAGTTTCAGACCATCATTGGCGAGAGGCTCCTGTCGCAGCAAGTGAGCTTTGACCAAGAGGTCGTCGTCCTGGACTTGCTGAAGAAGCGTTTTGGTGAGTCATCGCTGCAAGCTTGCGATGTCATGATGAAAGACATACAGGACTCGCAAAGGCTCGACGGTGCCGTTCACCGTACAGTTCTGAATCGTGTCGCAAAGCCTGAGCATGATTGGGCCCTCCACACCAAGATCTTGTCCCGCCTTTTCTGGCCGGATCAAGGAGACGAGAACGTCATGATTCCTCCCAGCGTCGTTGACATGCAAAAGGAATATGATGGTGTCTTTGAGCATCTGAAACCGACCCGAAAGCTCAAGTGGTTGAATCACCTGGGCCAAGCTAGGGTTGAGTTGGAGCTAGAGGACCGGACCGTCATCGAAGATGTGAAAACCTACGAAGCGGCTGTGATATATGCTTTCGATGCGAAAACACTCAGTGGACGAGCTGCAGGCTGGACAATGGAGGAGTTATGGGTACATCTCCGGATGGACGAGGATCTTCTTGCAGCCGCTCTTCAGCTCTGGGAAGACAAACAAGTCATCAGAAAGCTACCGAGTGGAGAGTATGCTGTAATTGAGCGTCTGGGGGATGCGGATCGCCAGTCGACGCCTTCCGGCCGCCAACCGCCGGCCTCGGGAGCGGCAACGGCCGCAGATACAATGCTAAGCCAAGCTCCTCGTAGAGTCAAGTCCGGCATGAGCGAGAAAGAAAAGGAGAAGCGACTGGTGTATTGGCAGTTCATTGTCGGCATGCTGAAGAACTCGAGTTCTCAGATGCCTCTCGGGCAGATCGCAATGATGATGAAGATGCTCATAGCCGACGGTTTTCCCTGGAGCAACGAGGAGCTCCAGGAGTTCCTAGGCAACAAGGTCACTGACGGCGAGCTGGAGCTCAGCGGTGGCAAGTATAAGCTTCCCAAGAAGTGACCGGGAGGTATTATATTCACAAAATATTATAGTCCTGTCGGTATTGCGTTGTATGGATCCTTCAACGTCTCGCTATACCTCGTGAATAAGAAATGTGAATATTGCGAGGCTTTGCGTGACGACCTGGCTAGATGACCTGTCTGGCTAAACAACTATCCACCCGGATTACGCTGCAGTTCACGCGGCAAATACCATGCGTCCATCGGCCGCACAGCAGTCGTGCGTAATACAACATATATGGCTATGGTCATACACGCCGAAGCATCGATACAGAAAGAAGTACTCGATTGAGTCTCTTGTGGCTAGATAAATGAAAGCCCACTTGCTCGTTCGGGTCCAAACATTAGTATTTCAACCGTGTGCATTCCCATGTCCCCCATCTGGTTGTTGAACCAGTGCCGGGGTGAGACCCGCAGTCGGCCTATGGAGGAGTGTTATCTCGCAAGGTATTAATAATCCCAATACCAAGGAGAACATATCGGACCTTGTTTGGCAGGACGTCGAGTCCAGTAGTATACTCTAAGAGGTGTTGCCAGACCGTCAGTGTACTCGATGGCTTGCTTGCCATTTCTAGCCGCGGTGACTTTTTGGGGGAGGGCATGTCACCAGCTTCGTGTGCAAGACGCGCGAGGTCTAGTTTATAGATGCTTACATGACTCCGTGACGAATGAACAAGGCAAAATAGTCAACTTGCCGCTCATGGACTATAATAGCACGCTCACTCGCGCCACAGTAGGTCCTACAGAAGCAACATCCCCACAGGTCATACATACACATGAGGGCAAGGTGGAATAGTTGTTACCCTAGGACCACAAATGTAGCGGCCATGTCACAATTCTCCTTTCCAAGGCTTGTAGTCAATAATTCGAAACGACGGTCGCTGCGAGACTATGCAGAACAAGCTAACCTATCTCATCCATTATTTTTATCCCCCCCCTCCTTCCCCCACAAGCCGTCCAACGTGTGAGCGTTTCGTGGATAAAGCCTTGGCGGCGAGGCAAGTTTTCTACCTAAAGCTTGGCCTGTTCGATGTGCCATAAACAAAACACCCTCGAGATATTACTCGCTGGGCCTTGAGCTGGAAAACTAGTATTAGTCTCCACCGCGAACTTGGCTGATACCGAACACCTCTGCCGAAGTTTCCCAGCCCTCAGAGTACTCCAGAACTGCAAAGAAACCCTAGTAACTTCGTGGGCATCGTGTATATCCGTATATATCCGCGTATTCTCTACCCTAATGCTTCCTGTGATTTTCTCGCCGGCGTCTTCTTCTTTATCCTCCCCCCAAGCGACGAACCCATCTACTAGCCTGCTTTCACCCCTTTGTCTCTGTGAAAGGGAGATCGCTGCTGCAGACTGGTGTCTCGTTATTGGCAGTTTCCTGGCTCGAGTTGAAAGATGGGTATAGGTCTGCCTGCGTCTTCAGTCACATCTTGTTGTACCGGTAATTCAGAGGGAAACTGATATACGCTGATGAAAATTCCCCGATGATAGTTGACTGGCAACGCTGGTTGTGTATCGGTAGAGTATCAAGGCCGAAATTTGAGCCTGTCTTGTTCAACAGCCGCAGACGCACGCAGTAGCCGTATATCGTGTTTTATAACACGCTACAGTAACATGACTATTACCATCGTGGTCTCCAAAGTACAGATTGTTGTTGCCACTTTTTTATTTCTTCTTAAATGGAGGATTTGACATGCATATATAAGTTTTGGTATACGATTCACCAGTTAGCGAATGGAAAGTCGATTCTCATAATGTGTGCATCTACGTACAGGCACAGGTCATATGACGCCTAGCATCGACATGAGTCCTTTGAATCCCGGCGGTCAGGGTCGTTGTATTATTCCAGGGAGATATCGTGAAACCGACCATGCCGTGCCGAACGTCCCCCCCCTTCAACCTTGCAACCGTACGCCATAAGCAATATCCCTCCTTGCGAACTAGCCGATGACGCTCCCGCAGCGGGTTAAGGTGGAAAACCATGTACATTGCATCCATGTTAAAGTATAGTTTCGGTCATGATATGACTGCTGCTCCAGTGCAAGCCATGTTAGGGTGTATATCCTGGAGTACACTACTGGATCCATCGCACGGGGTAGTTGTTCGCCTTTAATGTCGAATCCGTTGAAGTATCCTACAACTTTTCATAATAAACACTGCTGGTCATCTGCACCGTTTTTCTACGGTCCCTGGGGCGGTGGTTGCGACGAAGGAGTTTGAGCTCGAGTTGCGCATGAGGGGGTGGACTATGCCACGTGCCCGGGGCTTCTTTCGGCGCAGCACTGGTTGACCAGAGCAATGCATTTATGTGCATTTGAGGTGTTTATGATACCCAATATCTCGTAAAGCGAATGTTGTGGCGTGAGAAGACGGAGTTGCACTTATCGGCATCCCAGGGCATGCCACGTAAGACTCCAAGATTGGCGCTACAAGTCCCGATCTCTAACAACCTCGATCGACTGCACGTCTCCAAGACGACGTCTAATTGACACACAGTCTGTTAGTCACCCCGTACGTGAACGGCAAACCCAGGGTTGCTAGCTGGCGTCGTAGATAGACACAGGGGAACCTTGGGCGATGCGGTGCAGGGGTTAAACATGCGTTGTCTGACCGCGGACAAACGAAACAGGGCATAAGTTATCGATCATGTATGATTGACTCGTACCATTCGGGTAGGTGGCCACTTATCGCAGAGTCTCGTGAGACGACCATTGTAGCGAGCTACCTCTCGACCCAAATGGCGCGCTATATCAGGCCACAGCTGAAAGCATCCGCCTCAACCAACGACGCTTCCGAGACGCTATTGACGCCTAGCCAACCCAACCACATGGAGCCTGCGCCAAGAGAGACGGAATGTTTCGCTCGGATAACGTGAGAGCAGTCATGGTGGTTCGACTACTGGCCATCGCCGGATGAAGACGAACGTAGTTGCATCCAGGGGGCAACGAGCAGGTGGGGAGTAATGTTGTGCGTCTTGTTGCCGGCGTTGTAGTTATTGGTCAAGCGACAACGGTGTCCATCCCAGCAGCGAGGGAAGCGCCTGATCCCTAAAGGGCGTGGGCCATTCGCAAGGCAGTTGTGAGGATGATGGCAGAGGAAACAAACGAACAATCTGACTGCAGCCTGGGGCTCAGCGGGCTTCTTCTGGAACACAAGCTGCTTTCTTGGAATGGAAGGACCCGTGGGCGGTGTTGTTAATGTGAAGGGCCGAATGGGGGGGGGTCCCACGTGGGAGAAAGTGTCTGGCTGGGATTCGGGAGCATGGACGAAACACCTGCAGGCTGCGATGACGAGCTGCTGTTGCAGCGTTGTCAAAGCAGACCATCAAGGTCCACGGCCGGCCCAAACATCGATCGGCATCCAGAAAGGAGGAGCAGAAGGGCGAGTGAAACCTTGGGAGCGGTGATGGCAACCTGCGACGGCCAAGAGAATAATAGAGCCGGTCAAGATGGCCCCTCCCTAACCTAGGCATGTACTGTACCTACAGCCTACAGGACCCCCCTCCCTGCCCAAGTACGAAGTAAGTCAGTCAGCTAACTAACTGCCTGAGGATTCGGGGATGTGATGGTTGTGTTGTCCACAGTTCGGTTGAGCATGTCTGTCTGTCGTTCCTCGCCATTAACATCATCGTCATCATCGTCGTCGTCACGATCGGCATCATCGTCATCATCGTCATCATCGTCACCATCAGTATAAGTTAGCCAGCCAGCCAGCCAGCCAGCGAGAGAGAGAGGGCGGGTAGGCAGGTGTAGGTAGGTTAGGTACCTTGTACGTGCGGCGAGCATAAGCATAACGTCAACATGGAGGCGTTGGCCGTGTCGGACAGAGTCCAGGCCGCTAGTCAAGCAAGAAGCATGTTGCTGTGTGTGGTCCTCTCTCCGGAATGGATCATCAGACTTTGGGTCTGATGTAGGTTGGCCGTGTGGCACCTTTCCGGCAAGCGGCGTGGGCGGGTTGATTAGCTGAGGTGAAATACGATGGATGCAATGGATGCGCTGGATGGAATATCCCAACTAGCTAACCTTGGTGCCTCCCGTGCGTAATGTATCGACTGGGCCGGCATTGTCGGTAACTATGCGTAAGTTGACGTTGGTTGCCCGTAATGGCAGTGCAGCTCAGCTGAACCAGCAAGAACGAATGATGAAGGTAACAAGAGACAGACGGTTTAGTGAGCTGGCTAGCTGGCTGGCGGGGTAAGCGGCAAGCGGCAAGCGGCAAGCGGCAAGTGGGAGAATGTCCATTGCAGCAGCAATAGCAGCAGCAGCAGCAGCAGCAGCAGGCACTAACTAGCTAGTTGGCGGTTCGGGCATGGAGCATCCGCAACTACTACGAAGTAAGTTAACTTATGCAAGTACATGGCGTAAGTTGATGTATTGCTTGCTGCATTCGAATCGAGGCGTCTCGGCGACTTACTCACCTTGCAGCTTGTTTGCCCAGCATGTGCCCCCCAATTCGCCTTCTCGTCACCGTCACCGTCACCGTCACCGTCACCGTCCCTGAGGGCCTCTCCTTGTCTCCGACCCTCCCTCCCTTGTACAAGCAAGTGCATCAAACAGACCGCCCCAACCACTAACCTCGAGCACCAACAGGGACGTTGTGGATGCATGCCCGTCGTCGGTTGTCGTCGGGCAGGGCAACGTTCCCCTTTTCCCAAGGTGTTTATTTGTTCATTTATACAGGTATGTATATGCATGGATGGATGCAGGCGTGCGTGCGTACGTGCATGTACTGGAACATATGAAAATGAACGACCCAGGTGTCCATGATGCATCTTCTGCGTAGTTATCCGTACCCAAGTAACCATGGGTTTGCACAGCTGCTAGCTAATAAAGCGAGAAGTACGGATACGGATAGTTAAGTTAGGTACTTTGTTTCCTAGCCCCCCCACCATTCCGTCGCGGTTAGGTACGCCCGACTTATCTGAGACTTGCTCGATCATTCGGGAGAGCCATGTAACTGGTGTAAAGTTGTCCGTCTGTCTACCAACATAACCCGACCGCCGCCTCTTAGCAAAAAGTTAAGTCACGACAGTGTACGGATACTTGGCCAACTTTCTATTGTTGTTGGCTGCTGGCACGTAGTTATTCCTTCCCCCTTTTCCCCTCCCTCTTCTCCTCTTTTGCCAGAGGGCCGTGACGTCCTCAAGGCCCCCCCCCCGTCGTCACCTGTCTCTGACTCGAGCTCGCTTCCTATCCATCCCGGCGGACCTGCATTTGATCGGCGTCAGCGCCAGCGCCGGCTACACATCATACCTTTTTGTCCAACGATAACCCGCCTGCCTCTCAACAGAGCAAGAAAGTGAACAACGTTATCCCGGAATACGGTCCCGTGGTCTTTTCTCGTCTGCCTGCAACTAACTAACTGCAAGCCCACCCGTACCGTGTACGGACGGTGTAACTACATCCCCAAGTCATCACACCCCCATCGGACCTGGTGCTCTACGCACGACCACTCACTACCCCTCCGCCCAACCGTCCAGCCCGCCCTGCTCGCCGTGTGTGCTAGGTTACTTGCTGGGTTGCTAGGTATCGCCGGTTATCTCCTTGGCGGGCGACCCCTCCATATGTGAACGCCCGCTGCCCATCTTCATCCGCCACCACGAAACCGAGTGTTCTCCTTGTTAGTTGACTTGAGCAAACCACTGCCCTTAAGCCTCCGACCCTTTGTCCCGATACAAACAGCATTTGTTTGCTTACTTGCGCAAACCCCGAGGCCGAGGAAGAGAGCAAAGGAAAGAGCAAGAGCAAGAGTGTATATACGTAGGCACGCACATACTCCGTACCTGAGGCGAGTCGACCGGTACAAAAGACGGGCACCGAACCGAGGGACACGCAAGGCTGGAGTTTGTACAGGCGACAACGACGACAAGGCCGCCAGCAAGAGAGCGACGGCCTCGACGCAGAGCACCCGCCCTCGAATTTCGCCATCGCCATCGTCAGCGTCAGCGCCAGCGCCATGGACCCGGCAGCTTTGAACTTCGGTGAGCAACTTGTGCAACTATCCCTCTCTTATTTGTTCGCGGTGCGGTGTCTGGGGGCGCAAGTACGGATAAAAACATACAAATCAAGCGATTCGGCAGGGTTTCCACTCCCCCAGGCACTTGTATAGAGAAGCTGCTAACCCGCCGACTCGGAGTGACGCAACGACCTCCGACCGACCGCGTTGGCGTGCTCCCCGTTTCCATGAACCAGCACCTATCTCACTCGCCATGCCCTGCGATGCGTGCAGCCGCGGTGGCGGCGGGCGAACATGACCAGGCTCAGGGGATGTCGGCGTCGTCTCGCGGCAGTGGAGGCTCGTATTATGACCCGGTATATGGGAGCGCCTCGGGCAGCCACTGGTGGCAGCACTACCACAACCACCACTCCCCCCAACATCCGTCACATCAGAACTGGCAGCAGCATACGCCCTTTGCTCACTTTGCCCGGCCACCGCCTCACTACACCCCTACATACCCGGCTGTGCCTGCAGCCGGCCCTGTTCACTCACATCCACACCCAACCATTACGGGACCTCCACCGTTTGCCCATATGAACGGACAAGAGAGTTACAGCATGCATACGCACCCGCACGCCCAGGTGCAGTCTCCCCCTTCCACCCTAGGCTCTCTGCCCCTAGCTTTAATCGGGTAGGGGGACCGAACCCGACTCAGCATAGCCAGAATGGGTATCCCGCAGTCATTCCTGGACCCGATCCGCATGGAATGCGGACGAGCGGACTGCCTGCATCGCATTCGTGGGATGCTGCTTCGGCACGGAGCCAACCTCCTCACACGTAGGTTCAAATACAGCGCCAATTGCCAACCTTGATTGTCAACCTTGTGTTTCGAGTTGCTGCTAACCTGCTCAGGACCTCGAACCAACCTGCCACCTACTCTAATAGCGCAAATGCGAGGACGCCCACACGAGCAGAAGCCGACGAAAATGTCGAAAGGAGAGTGGCCGAGGGCGACAATGCACTCTCCACGAGTGAGTTTTCTGAAAATTTGTCTTCTCTTCCTTCTTTGGCCAGAAGCTGATTTGTCTGGCAGCTTTACGCAGAAGTGGGACTGAAGGCCCTGTCGGTGGTGACCCGTCACCTTCGTCTCCGGCCAGCTTTGAGAGCAACAGAACTGCTCCCGGATCGACATCCACGAGGCGGCCTCGCTATCAGCCGTCAAGCTCAGAGCCCTCTAGCGACGAAGATATGGACTCGATCGAGTCTGAAGCCCAGGCGCTGAGGTTCATCGAAGTGATGACCTCTGGGGGCAGCATGATGCCCATGTTGGGTGGCTCGGAAGAGAGACTCCGCGCACATCAAATCCTCAGGGGCTCGCAGCCAGGGAAGCGGGTAGCATCGAGAAGCGCCATTGCGTCACTTCAGAGTGTCGAGGTCTCCGACATGGCCGAATATGAAAGGAGTAGGTTCCTATCTGGAAACTGCACGAGGCTTGTGTGCCGAGTTGCTAATGTGTCCAGCCTGCGTCATCTGCTACAACGAGTTTGGAGTCGAGAACCCGGAGGGCATCAACGAGGCGCCTCTGCGTCTTCCTAAGTGCAAACACGTCTTTGGAGATCATTGCATCAAAAAGTGGTTTGAGGAATCCGATAGTTGTCCATATTGCAGAGACAAGGTTCCCTCGGAGCCGCAGATTCGCCACAGCAACCCCCAGGCAATTCTTCAGTATATCCAGGAGCATCACCAAGTTCCATCTATTTTCGGTCAACGACTAGCTAGAGCCGCCGACTCGGGCTCCCAACAGCGGAGGAGCAGCACCCTTGGCGATGGTGTGCGAGTTCCACCGTTCAGGCAAGTGCACATCATCCAAATACGTCGCCATGGCCCTGTACTTATACGCCATGTAGTGCCATTGCTGATATGTACGAAAGTCCTGGATTTGCTAATCGTAGGAGCGAGAGTTCCTCTTTCCGCTCGGTAGGATGGTCCGCATCTCCGGGGCGTCGTTCCCCAACTCACGACTTCAACGAGGGCCGGAGACGGACGCGTCCAAGACACGGCAGTTTTCGAGGCTCTCCTCCTTCAGCTCGGCCAATATCCTACACGCCCGCCTCTCCGGGACCCAGCCAAGGGGTGAGTGCGGTAGATGCCCTCCATGGTCGCTACTGACACTTTTGCCACAGTTCTCAAGACACTACATAACGGGCCACAGCCATCGACACTCAGCCGGCTTCCCAAACCCGCCTGGCCCTCCGAGACCGTCAGACTCTCCATCGTTTGAAGTGAACATATCAGCCCACACAACTGGCCCCCTGCCAGTATTCCCGCCCGCGGCTGGATATCCAGCAGAACAGTACTTAAATCCCTTGCTCCCTAGGGCTTCAGACCATGATTGGGATCAAAGGCACACGCACACGCATGGTGAAACAACGGGAGCAGCAGACCAGAATGCCTCCCTAGGGCCACGTTAGGGACGACGTGATGTCACGATTCGGAGACTCTGACACGGAATGTTGCCCTTCGTGTTGCCGAAGCGAGGCCTCGCTGCCTCGAGCATACGCTCCAAGCCCCCCGCTGCTTCTGTCAATTTACGCACTAGGGACAAGGTTGGATGCAATCGATGACGGGTGACTGCTTCGCACTGACACATCTACACAAACACACCACGATCTTTTTTAGCTTATAGACTGCTACTTGGTCCCTTTTTGGCTCGCGGCAACGGGCAGGCAACCCATTGGATTTCTTTTTTTAGGGCGGTCTTCTCTCTTTTTACTTTTAAGCGCACTAGTTGCCGGCCACGCTTCACCATTCATCGGGCGTTTCGAGGCGCAAGGGACATCACCGCTTCAGGGTTGTTTTGAAGGCGTTATCACATGTTGAGCTCGGGGGGCGGGGGGGGGTTTGACTGCATCGATATAGTGTTCATGGTATTCTGATCCACCCAAGTCTAGCGACTTGGTTTGACGAGGCCGTATCATAATTTGAGCCAAATGCACAACTTTCCTCAACTCGATGACACCTGCGACCGTTACTTGCACCAAATGTTTGGTGTCGCGGCGCTCAAAATGCTGTGTTGGTCCAGTGGTTTTGCGTGCCGACAGTTGGGGCGTCACAAAAACACGAGTGTCGTCCGAACGGCATCTGTTTCTTGACTATAGCTTTGCTTTCACGGCGTTTGTGCTCGATACGTTCTCCTTCCGGCCCCTTTCCTTCTCCACAAGGCTCCACGCAAATTCGGCCAGTGGTCCCATAGCCTCAGCATGCTGCCGAGCTTGTTCACTACTTGCCTGCCGCGTCGCCCACCGCGCCGCGATTCCTTGACAGATGGCCGAAAGCCGGAATACACTGAATGCGGCACCCCAGTTCATGTCGGGCCGCGGGTCCCACCCGGCCGTCTCACGATACCAGCCCATAATCTCGTCGGGCGAGGGGAGGCCCGGCGTCCGACCGGGGACGAACGCCTCACTCGACCCGGCGTGCCGCATCGCGTCCCCGCCAGTCGCCATGTAAAAGGGGTGCATCATGTTGGCCAGGTCCGACAGCGGGTGTCCTATCGTGCTCATCTCCCAGTCCAGGATGCCGATGACGCGCGGCTCGGTGCGGTGGAAGACGAGGTTGTCGATCTTGTAGTCGCCGTGGATCAGGGTCCCGCGGTCCCCGGGACGCACGTCGTCGCCGCCAAAGTACCCGAGGAGCTGGTCAAAGTGCGGCAAAGGGCCCACGGGCACCTTGGTGTCGACGTCGACGGCACGCGCCTGCGCCTCGCAAATCTGCCGCCACGTTGCGAGCTGCCGGTTGTAGAATCCGGTGCTCTTGCCGTAATTCTCCATGCCCACGGCCCTGGGGTCGACACGGTGTAGCTTGGCCAGGGTGTCGACGGCGCTCCGCCACATGGCGCGGCGCTCCGATGCTGATCCCGCCTCGGGCATCGAGGGGTCTTGGATGATGCGCCCGTCGAGGAACTCCATGATGTAAAAGGGCGTCCCGATGACGGAGGCGTCTTCGCAGAGACAGTAAGCCCGGGGCACGGGCACGTCGGTAGGTCCCAGGGCTGCAATGATGCGGTGCTCGCGTTCGACCTTATGGGCGGCCTTGGACAGGAGCTTCCCGGGTGGCTTCTTGCGCAGGACGTAGCGTTGGCCCTCGGACGCGGTCAGCTGGTACGTTGGATTGGACTGGCCGAAACCGAACTTGAAAAAGGACAACGGTTAGTTGGGAAGTTCTCTGGTCCAGAACGATCTCTAGGGTCTAGACGATTGAGGCCCGGTGCAGCGACGTACTTGCTTCACTTCCAGAGGCACCGGTATCTCAGGTACATGCTGGCTGATGTATTTCTCAAGCGCCTCGACGTCGATCGGTTGCCTCACGCGACCGGCCATTGCAGCGACGCGGAGTCACTCGAGGGAAATATCAGGGATCGGGGTTTTCAAGATTCAGGCTGTATCATTGCATTCTGCAGAAGTTGGAGACGCTCAGACGTGGTAAGGTCGACAGTTGGTGTGCCGAGGTAAGCTTCCCGCCTCGGCAGCCGTACATCTCCGGCGGGTCTAGTGAAGGCTTCCCGCTGCTTGGCGGGGGAGGGGCTAGTGATGGTTATTGGTCCACTAAATAAATGTCAATCGCCGAGCTACTAACGTCAACTAACTAGTTAGTTACTGAGTGCTCGGTAGTTAGCGGTCCTGAATCCTGATCTGCCACGATGCCGCTCTTTTGGGGGTCACCGACTATGCAAGACAGACGCACGAGCTGATGCGCAATGAGATGGTAGCTTGAGCTTTGAAAACCCTCCAACTTAACTGTAACGGACATACTTCACAAGTCCGGGTATAAATCGTCTCTATCCCATAATCTCAAGACACATGGACGAACGCTCGTTTCCTCACGTTCGAGCTGTCGTCATTCTCCTCCTCCCAGTTCTCATCCACGTAGTTCTTGACACTCCTATCCTGGATTTGCATGCCTACGACCTTGAGAGCCGCAATGTTGTAACCCATTTCATCTTTTTGCCGTTTGAGAGCCCGTCTGAGGTTCATCCTGATACCGTCGAGCATGACCCTCATTGTCCTGCTAGCAACGATCTGGTGGTGGTGAGTCTTCAGCATGAAGAACAAGATTCGACAGGTCAGAGGGATATTGATCGACCTCAGGGCAAATAGGTTCAGGAAAGTGAAAAGCATGGGAACCGTAGCAAAGGGCAAGACGAGGAGTGCATCATGCAGCGCCGACGCCTTGATCTTTTGCAGCACCGACATGACGTGCTCCTCGGCGCTGATTCCGCCAAGGGCCATGAATATCATATCTCGTTGGGGCGGTGCCACGTTTGGGTTGGCTGCTTTCGCTTCCTCCCACTCTTTAACGATGTGCAGGTCGGCCATGCCGAGTTCTAGAGCCTCGGCAATACGCTCGCCGGCCATCATTGTCTCCACCGTCTGCTTCGTAGCGGCACCGACCTCGTTGTTCTGATCCTCGTTGTCCTGGTCTCGCTCAAGTGACGAGGTGAGCGTGCTCTCGTACAACTCTTCAATCTCCTTTTCTCTCTCTTCCTCGAGGAATATCTGCTCGTCCGTTTCCTCCCAAACACGAATGCTCTTGTCGTGGCTGGCGGTTACAATGAAGTTGCCGGTCCGACTAACAGCCAATGCCCAGATCTCTCCGTGGTGACCATCTAGTCGTTGGATTTGCTCGAATTTGTCACCGTCCCAGTATTTTATGGTACGGTCCTTGCTGGCGCTGAAGAAGTTGTGTCCATTGCCATCCGAGTTGTGCGGAACGAATCCGACCTGGAGGATACTGTCTTGGTGGGCAAACAGTGCCTTGTGGCAGTCACCAAAATCAAGACCCCATATGCGCACGTTCTTGTCGGCGGAGCATGTGA
Source organism: Arthrinium puccinioides (assembly GCA_022414665.1). NCBI lineage: Eukaryota > Fungi > Ascomycota > Sordariomycetes > Amphisphaeriales > Apiosporaceae > Arthrinium > Arthrinium puccinioides. The sequence continues at coordinate 3,796,895 of JAIUNF010000003.1, read as the reverse complement.
CTATGAGCTTGCTGTCATATGAGATATCCATGCTCAGCACGGGCAGTTTGTGACCGTAGAGATTGAGATACAGCTTCAAGGAGTCGGTAAAGAATACCTTCACCGTGCTGTCCAACAGAGCAACCGCGAGGTACTTGCCATCTGGGGAGAATCGTAGGCTAAGGACGTCGTCTGACACCTTCAACGTCCGCGACTGAACCAGCTTCAGCTTTGGAGTGGTTCTGGTCGTCCCCAGCACTGCTTCTTGCACAATCTGGAAGTTCCAAAACTTGGCGGTTTTGTCGGCACTCCCCGATGCCATGGAACGACCATCTGGATGAACTTGCAAGGACCATATCGCACCATCGTGTGCGGAAACTTCGTCCAGAAGCATGGCTGAGGCAACATCGAATAATTCAATCGTGCCTTCCTTAGTTCCTACTACGACAACCTTGTCTCCGGGAAGAAAGGCGCAACAGAGAGCGTAGCCACATTCGAAAGTCCTGATACACGACCGGGTCTTGACATTCCAAATCTTGAGACTTCCGTTGGCGGCGGAGGCGAGCATCTTGTCGTCAGAGCTCAGGGAGAGAGAACGGATATCTGCACGGTGACTGGGAAGATCGACAGCTTGTGCTCGTGTGTAGTCCGGAACGGCCTCCGGTTTTGTCTTGGCAGCCTTGTCCTTTAACGAAATGTTGAAAAGCTCGATCTGGTTGTTAGTCGTACCGACCAGTAGTTGAAGACCCTTTTGACCATGGTTGAGGGCCCAGGCTACAGACCTCACCTTGCCACCGGGCCGAATGAGGAGATGCTGTCCGAAGGCGTCGGTCACGGCAGCCTTGCTGGTATCTTGGTCTCCTTCGTCGTCATCAACATCCATATCCGCATCTTTCTTGGATGCTTGTTTTTCCCTTCTCCGCTTCCTCTTACGAGCGAGGCTCTTTTTTATTTCCGCATCTGTCCGTATCCTCCAGATTTCGACAGCCTTTTCGGACCCATGCACTGCAAAGAAGTCCTTACTTGGATGGAATATGATCTCGGTCGCCTTGTCTTTGCCCTCGCGAAAAAGCGTACCTCTTTCTTGGAGGAAGTGTGCATTTTGTGGGACATTGACTTGTCGTTGCGAGGCGGCCAAACCAGCTGCATCCAATGCCCAGACTTTGAGTTCGCCCGAGTTGCCAGCAGTTATGCATCCGCTGTAGTCGGGAGAGAGGCCCAGCGCCCAGCACTCGCCGTTGGTCTGAGCGATATGCGTTTCGATGCAATGGCGCGACGAAAGGTCCCAGAGCTTGATCAAGGCGTCCTTGCCGGTTGTGAGCAGAAAGCCCTCCGAACCTGCTACGCTGTCCAGAACCATTGCCCGGTCCGCCTCTTCGTCCTCGACCTCTGGCTGTGGCTCGACGAACTGGAGGCCCGTGATTTGATCCTTGTGTCCCCGAAGCTTGAACTGGCCAACTTCGGCCACGAGATCCCAGACGATGACGTCTGTGTCCTTGGAACCACTGGCGAGCCGAACACCAGACTTGTCGAAAGCGAGATGCGTAATGGCGGACTTGTGGCCATTGAAGCTCACAATGGCAGTGGCGATCTTGCTGTCCCATAGCCGGATACTACCATCTTCGTATCCCACAGCGTAGACCTCTTTGTCAATTTGGCTCCGGGAGATTGCAGTCACCTGAGCCAGACATTTCTCATCCTTCCAACGTGCAACCAGTTCGCCCTTTTTGACGTCCCAAGTCAACACTTCTTCGTTGGCGGCGACCACGGCATGACCGGCGCTCGTATTCGATCGCTCATTCGCGGCCCATAGGACGTTAGAGGTGCTGGACGCTACCAGGCCAAAGGACTTGGAGTGTTCATATTTGCTGCAAAGAGCTGTCGTTAGTATACTTTCCAACAAGATGTAGCTGCATGGCTGTTTCCAACTTACAGATACGATTTGACCATTTTGGCAAACTGATATCCCTTTTTGACGGTTCCTAGGCGCTTCGTGTAAGTCGAGGACCGAAACTTTCCAAAGCCAGTCGCGGACTTTTTTCCAAGGTTGCGCCGATAAGAAGACTTATCGTAGCCTGCAGATGGCACGTCCCAACCCAAATGCCCCGCCAAAGCCGACTGGCTCCGACGGCTCATATTCGGACACTCATCAACCTGCACCCCCTCCCCCTGTCTGTTGCCAGCGACGTAAGCGGGCATCTCAGCGGAAGCTGGACTTGAGGCCGATCATCCAAATGCCCCACCAGTCCTTCGAGACCTTGTAGTTGTCGGTCGCACCGCTGCTCATCATTTACAAACAGCCCAATTTCAAGGCGCATTCTTGCGAACTGCTGTCAAGATGCTCTTGCTAGACTACCAGAATGTTCTGATACAGTCCGTTCTGACGGAGCGGTTCTCTGGGTGAGCCCAAACCCTCCCTCCTTTCCACCCCCCCGTCTCTCCCCAGTCCACAAGCCCCTAACGCAGGTCCAGAGCGCCGCCCGCGTCCATTGACCAGACCGTATCCGACTTCGACGGTGTGACCTTTCACATCTCCACCCCCGAGGCCAAGACCAAGATCCAGGTCTCGATAAACATCCGATGCTTCAAGGATTTAGTCCAGTATGGAGCCGAGAATGTGTTGCAGCGAGAATACGGCCCATATGTCGTGGCCCCCGAGCCCGGCTATGACTTCTCCATCGTGGTCGACCTGGAGGACCTGCCTACAGAGAAAGGTGAGAGGTTTTGTCTTGGGTTGTTCAAGCGCCGGAGGCGAATCGCTGATTGAAATGACAGAGGACCGTGATGAGCTAGTCAAGAAGATATCCCTGATGAAGCGAAACGTCATGGCAGCGCCCTTCGAGCAAGCTTACGAAGAGCACCACAAGCTCAAGGAGGAGGCAGCCAAGTATACGACTGAAGATGCACCTCAGGGTGTTCAGGAAGGAGGCGAGGTCATGGCTATTCACTATCGTGAAGAGGAAGCCATCTACCTCAAGGCCAGCCACGATCGTGTGACGGTCATCTTTAGCACCATTTTCCGCGAAGAGACTGATCGCGTGTTCGGAAAGGTCTTCATTCAGGAGTTTGTCGATGCCCGAAGGAGAGCTATCCAGAATGCACCCCAGGTTCTCTTCCGAAACGACCCTCCTCTAGAACTGCAAGGCGTTCCCGGTGTCAAGATGAGTAGCGATGCCGATGTCGGCTACGTTACCTTTGGTATGCTTGAGTACGAGACAGTCATGCTTTGACGTTGCTGACTCTTGTAGTTTTGTTTCCTCGACACCTGACAGCTCAACGCATGCCGGATGTTATTTCCCACATCCAGACCTTCCGAGACTATTTCCATTATCACATCAAGGCTTCCAAGGTAATGAACCACGCATTTGTATACATCTACAGACTAAATGCTCACGACACAAATATAGGCCTACATCCACTCTCGTATGAGACGGAGAACGGCAGATTTCCTACAAGGTAAGTCATTCCAATGAATGTTGAACAGACCCGAGTCTAATCTCAGTAGTCCTCCGAAGAGCCAGACCCGAAAATGAGGAGAAGGAGAAGAAGACCGCAAGCGGGCGCACATTCAAAGTTCAGGGGGCGTAAAAAGACCACTCAACCTCTATACGGATATTGGAAGCAAGCTTGCATGTTGTACAACCAGACTCCCATATCACGGCTATCAGCGAAGCCAATGATACGATATACACAAAAGCCACGTTCAATGAAAGATGCCTACTTCGTAAGGAGTCCTGTGTTGCTGCAGAAAATGTAGGTCATTGAGCCTCGATTAGCTATGAAATTGGTTGGGCGACGCAAGAGTGCAGTATATGCACTGTTAAAAAAGCACTCTGGAGCCTGGATCCGTCAATTAATATACAGTACTGCCTTGTGCTTTCGCAGCTTCTTCGACAGTGCAAGTCGAGATACAACTTGACAATGATAGCCTGTGCCGTGTCCAAATGTACTTGTGTGGCTGAGGCGACCCGCCACACTGACCCGCCACATCTTGTGCAATTGCGAACACAGCTTTTCTCCACTAAAAGAGTCTCGATCATTTCGCAGCAGAGAAAGAGTCGACATCTCCCATCGCGACAAGATTCATCACCAAGCGCTCATCGTATTCTTTGCCAATACCAGTAACACCCAGGACATGACCGACGGTGGCTAATATATTCCAAAATGTCGGACGCTGATTTCGAGACCATCCGAAAGCTCCAGGCAGAGCGCAACGCTGCCGCGGTTGCTAAGAAGGGATCGCAGGCGTTTGATCCCTCCAACCAGCGATCCGACACGTCCACCAAGGTCAAGTTGACCGAGTCATTCGACAGTGATCTCTACACTCGCGATGGAGGCGACAAGTATGCCGGCTATCTCACCTCCATCCCCGCGGATGCTGACGAGGAGATGGGAGATCCCGATGCCGACAACTCACGACGTCTGGTTGGCCAGTACACTGCGACGCAGGCTCAGATCAACGAGTTTGCCCACGGCCAAGGAGTCGAAGAAGACGATCCCTTTGCTGGTCGTGGGGAAAAGAGTACGCGGATCGCCGACCGCGAGACGGACTATCAGAAGCGACGCTTCGATCGTGTCTTGACTCCTACCCGTGCAGACCCTTTTGCAGCCAACGGTCAGGCTGGCGCTACCGATGATGGTGACAACTATCGAACCATCATGGAGAAAAGGGAGCTTGAGAGGGAGGAAGAACGAGTGAAGCGCGCCATTCAGGCCAAGCGCGAAGAAGGAGTGACGAACGGCGAGCAGCACGAGGCCACGCTGAAGGACGGCGAGGAGGGCAGCGGAGACACAGGTTCCACCGAGGCCGCCGCAGGACGCAAGCGGAAGAAGAGATGGGACATTTCGACCACTGCTGCTGATGACGAAGCGATGCCTGATGCTGCCGACGGAAAATCGAAACGCTCCAGGTGGGATCAGGCTCCGTCGCTATCGGCTTCAGGCGTGGCCGACGCCAGCAAGAAACGATCACGGTGGGATCAGGCCCCGTCCGCTACTCCGGTCGGCAACAGCGGTTTGGTCACCCCAATGCACGCTTCCCAGATCGGAGGGGCTGTGCCCTCCTTTGGGACAGACATTGCCGGTCCGAACGCGCCATTGAGTGACGAGGAGTTGGATCTTCTGCTTCCCGGCGAGGAGCAAGGTTACAAGACCTTGGAGCCCCCGCCCGGCTATGCCCCGGTTCGTGCTCCCACGCATCGGGTCACTGCCACGCCGCTGCCTGCCAACTACAGCGGTTTCATGATGCAGGACCCAGACAGCGCGCGTCTTGGACAAAATCAGATCCCCAAGGAGATCCCTGGCGTTGGTGATCTCCAATTTTTTAAGCCCGAGGACATGGCCTACTTCGGCAAGCTCACCGATGGGTCTGACGAAAACAATCTGAGTGTCGAGGAGCTGAAAGAGCGCAAGATTATGCGATTGCTGCTGAAAGTCAAGAACGGTACTCCTCCCATGCGCAAGACTGCTCTGAGACAACTCACCGACAATGCGCGACAGTTTGGTGCTGGGCCTCTATTCAACCAGATCCTTCCTCTGCTCATGGAGAAGACACTAGAGGACCAAGAGCGTCATTTGCTTGTCAAGGTTATTGATCGTATCCTATACAAGTTGGATGATTTGGTCCGCCCGTACGTTCACAAGATCCTTGTTGTCATTGAGCCGTTGCTCATCGATCAAGACTACTACGCCCGTGTCGAGGGTCGTGAAATTATTTCCAACCTCAGCAAGGCAGCTGGCCTCGCCACCATGATTAGCATAATGAGGCCCGATATTGATCACGTCGACGAGTACGTGCGAAACACCACGGCGCGAGCCTTTGCCGTGGTGGCATCCGCGCTTGGTATCCCGGCCCTTTTGCCCTTCCTCCGAGCCGTGTGCCGCAGCAAAAAGTCATGGCAAGCCCGACACACGGGTGTCAAGATCGTGCAGCAGATTCCAATCTTGATGGGCTGCGCTGTTCTGCCTCATCTCAAGGGGCTAGTGGATTGCATTGGTCCAAACCTCAACGACGAGCAGACCAAGGTCCGAACAGTCACAAGTTTGGCGATTGCCGCCTTGGCCGAGGCTTCCAACCCCTATGGTATCGAGAGCTTCGATGACATTCTCAACCCTCTATGGACGGGAGCACGCAAGCAGAGGGGCAAGGGTCTTGCTGGCTTCCTCAAGGCCGTTGGTTTCATCATCCCCTTGATGGATGAAGACTACGCCAATTATTATACCAGTCAAATCATGGAAATCTTACTCCGGGAGTTCTCTTCTCCCGACGAGGAGATGAAGAAGGTGGTACTGAAGGTTGTGTCGCAGTGTGCTGGCACCGAGGGTGTCACAGCTGGCTATCTCAAAGAGCACGTCTTGGATGAGTTTTTCAAGAGCTTCTGGGTGCGGCGCATGGCCCTAGACAAGCGTAACTACCGGCAAGTCGTCGAGACTACCGTCGACATCGGCCAGAAAGTTGGCGTCAGCGAAATTATTGAGCGCATCGTGGGTAACCTCAAGGACGAAAGCGAGGCGTACCGCAAGATGACGGTCGAAACTGTCGAGAAGGTGGTGGCAAGTTTGGGTTCCGCAGACATTGGAGAGCGCCTCGAGGAGAGACTAATCGACGGTATCCTTCACTCGTTCCAGGAGCAGAGTGTCGAGGATGTCATCATGCTCAACGGATTCGGCACCGTGGTCAACTCACTGGGCACGCGATGCAAGCCCTACTTACCACAGATCGTCAGTACCATCCTCTGGCGTCTCAACAACAAATCGGCTACCGTACGTCAACAAGCGGCAGATCTAATTTCTCGCATTGCCATGGTCATGAAGCAATGCGGGGAAGACGCTCTGATGGGCAAGCTTGGCATCGTGCTTTACGAGTACCTCGGCGAAGAATACCCAGAAGTGCTTGGATCAATCCTCGGCGCTCTCCGTTCCATCGTTACTGTTGTTGGCATCAGCCAGATGCAACCCCCAATCAAGGAGCTTCTCCCCCGCCTTACTCCCATTTTGCGAAACCGTCACGAAAAGGTGCAGGAGAACACCATTGACCTCGTCGGTCGCATTGCCGACCGAGGACCTGAGAGTGTCAACGCTCGCGAGTGGATGCGTATCTGCTTCGAGCTGTTGGACATGTTAAAGGCACACAAAAAGGGAATCCGGCGAGCTGCGAACAACACGTTTGGTTTCATCGCGAAAGCCATCGGTCCCCAGGATGTTCTAGCTACTTTGCTCAACAACCTGCGTGTACAGGAGCGCCAGTCGCGAGTGTGCACGGCTGTTGCCATTGGTATTGTGGCCGAGACCTGCGCTCCCTTCACTGTCCTCCCTGCCCTAATGAACGAATACCGAGTGCCCGAGCTCAACGTCCAGAACGGTGTTCTCAAGTCCCTCTCTTTCCTCTTCGAGTACATTGGCGAGATGGCCAAGGATTACGTTTACGCTGTCACACCCCTCCTCGAAGACGCCCTTGTCGATCGCGACCAAGTGCATCGTCAGACAGCGGCCTCGGTCGTAAAGCATATAGCTCTGGGCGTCGTCGGCCTCGGCTGCGAGGACGCCATGGTCCACCTTCTCAATCTGCTATATCCCAACCTTTTCGAGACGAGCCCTCACGTCATCGACCGCATCGTCGAGGCCATCGAAGCCATCCGTATGGCCGTTGGTCCCGGCCTCGTCCTCAATTACGTGTGGGCTGGTCTATTCCATCCGGCCCGCAAGGTGCGGCAGCCATACTGGCGTCTTTACAACGACGCCTATGTGCAGGCTGCCGATGCCATGGTACCTTATTATCCCAACCTGAGCGAAGAGGGTATCGACAGGCACGAGTTGGCGATTGTTTTATAGTCTGGGCAGTGGTGGGATGTCAAGGGGCATGAGATACTGTGAAGATGATGCAAGGGTGGAATAGACACGGGTTTCGGGACAGGGACGAGGCTTGCGGGACACTGCCGAGATGAAGAGTAATATCCATTGTATTGTTGCTATGAAAAGCAAAGGAATTTGAAGATGTACGCACGTTGTATAAATATCAAGTATGGTCCCAATACCGGCTGTCAACTGTGGAACCATGTGTTCTCATCGTTTAACGGTTCAAAGAGCCTCGCCATTGGAGGTGGTAACCAGCTGGGAAGAGAACGAGGCCGACCTCTCTGCCATATCCAACAGATCCCCCACGACGCAAGCAGTTAAATGGGACCTCGCTCGGCACAGGCACGTTCCAGCAGACATATATGTACGACACGGACTGTATATTCGCCATCCACTCCGCCGGCCAAGGTGTCTGAATGTTTGGCGGCTCGCGAGATGTCCCGAACGAGCTCACACACCATCTTGAGACTCTCGGTCGTTTCAAACAGTTACCGATCTCATGCCGTACAGGCTCGGCAGGCTCTATATAAGTTGTGTAGCTCGCTAATATATGTTCGGATAGCGAGCTAAATTACGCGGAGGTCATGTAACACCGCCCCCGGCAGTTTCTACACAACTCACCGACCATGTCGTGGGGGGGGAGCACCTCGTACCTTTGTTGCATAACTATTGTAGACTTCGCCTAGAGACTGGAGCGGGTGGCATGAAGGAGGAAAGGCTGGTTGGTACTCGGACGCCGGGACTCTCTGATGTACGGCGACACCAGCCCGCGCCGCGAGCATACGGACCCTTCTGACTGCCACGTCGTGTAACAGATGACATGCAAAAAATATGGAACAGAGTTTGGAGTCTGCCACCGGACACGCGCGAGGGGACAATGGGACGGTCCGGTAGTTGCACACTTGTGCTGCCTTCTAGAAGAATTCGTCCGGAGCCCTCCTGAGCAGATCCCAATCTCGAGCAGTACTGCGTAGGTACTAGGTAGGGTTGATTCAGGGATTATGGTTTGCGACTTTGACGATATCCCTCGTGCTTCACCGTGCTTCAGTGGGTGTCTAGCCAGGAGGCCACGCGAGTCTGTCCTGACGATCTCTTGGAGAGATCGACAACCCTTTTTTTCGCCACAGGTGCCCTGGGAGATTGTCAGGAGTCAGGAACCGAAGCAGACCAGATGTCTATCCCAACCCGGAAAGTCCCACTGTCTTGAGGCTTGTCCCCATGATCTGCCCAGCATCTCTCCCAGCGACCCGACATAATTGGAAGAAGCACGCCTTTGATCGCGGGAGTGACAGATGAGCAATCTCCCCGAGGTTTCGTGTCTCGGTGGTTGCAAAAAAACAATTACGCGTACTGCTGTGCCCCCTTTCCCCGCCTCGCGCCCACAGTAGGAAGGAGGGAGGCAGAAAAGGAGTAACTACTGTAGTATACCGAAGTATCGACAATAGACCCTGCTCGGACCTATCTCCACAGCCACCATCAATACTGTGTACCGTAGTACTACGTACTTCGTGCAGCGGACCACGAGTGACTTTGAGGAACCTCTGTGTTCTGAACCCTGCCCCCATTATTGGATACATACAGTACAAGCTCCCGGTAGTTACCAGTGTACTGTGGTAAGGTGCTTGCTGGAAGCAAAGGCCAGTGGTGTGTGTGTGTGCCCCATGGGCCATGGGCCATGGGCCATGGGCCACACGCAGTAAGCTTCAATACACAGCCCTGCAGCGAGGCCGAGTATGGCGATGATCAGCGGTGGTGCATTTACGGGGAACATACCGTGTACTATGACAGACACGCTGGTGAGCTAAGGAGCAGAAAAATTCCTGTCATCAATGCAAGATGGTAGCTAGCTATATGCCCCGTTCTCATTGAACCGACCTGAGTGGCGGCGGGATGCAGGCAGATGCGATCATCGATGCAGCAGTTGAAGGGTGCACATTGGGTATGCAGCCGGAGATTGATCAGCGTCAGCCTTGCCGGCCTGAGAGAAGGAATGGCCTTCATGCACAGTCGTTGTTGATGATGCGAAAAGGTGGCAGAAGCCGTGGCCCGAACTAACCACGAATTGCGACTCGTTGGTTCGAACCCCTGCCAACCTACTGGCCCGGTGAGATGCTTAGGAAGAAAAAATTGAGGGGCAAAACTATTGGTGATGATGGTAAAGATGATGACGATTTGAGAGATGGTGTGAAGCTACTGCAGGTGGGCGCGGGTGATGAACTCCCATGGGCCGCGGATGTTGGAGTCCCAAGCAAGGCCCATCGTCCTACAACACGGTGTGGTTCAGAGTCGTCCCAAGACAGCACAACTTCGTACCGAAGTAGACTCTCCCTGTACTAAGCAGTACGGATACGCCGATGGTTAACGAAGCAGCATTGCCTACGGATACCTACCAAGGTTGGTTACTTACAGAGTACTGGTTAAGTAGCATCCGGGTTGAAAAGAATGTCGGTGGGGTAATGAATTGACTAGGGTAGGCAATTTATTTACTTGCAGGGAGGTGCAGAATGTACTGTGTTGTTTACTGTGTGCTGACCTCTCCGCTGGGCAAAGTGGACGTACAAAGTACTCCGTACTCCCCTTCTACCCCCCCCACACACACACCCTCTCCCTAAAACTGGGTCCCTGCCTTCTACTTCGGTAAGTATGTATTGAGGTAGCCGGCAGGGATCGTGCATGCACAGACATGAAAAGTACAGTTTACATATTACATGAATACGGGGGGGATGGATGCACAGATCTACGTCATCGCAAATCCTCACCAATTCTCGTCTTTGCCAGGTACGGACGGATACGGTAACTACCATATCCAAAAACACATATAATTGGTTTGCTGATACTATAATAGATCAGGCAATCAAAGACTGCTAGGGCCGGGACCAGGCGAGAACCCGCCAGAACGACTTGCTGGTAATATCAGGAGTGTCGCTGTAATCAGACAAGTACTGCTGGGTCCGCTCTGATAGGTAACTTATATCCATTGTGTTGATGCAAGCTCGGATCCAATGTTTTGGCGCCATCATCACCGCTTCGAGCGTCGTCTTGTATAGATGCGGAGCTTCCCAGCACGTAGTTTCATCGTGTAAACTCCTTCGGTTTGTGATATTTTAAGAACATCCAGACATTACTGGGTAGACATCAGGTGGCAGTGCTGCTTCCTAGTGGCAAATCCGCCCGACACACCACGGAGATATCATTGGAGGTCCAACGTTCATCACCTCCGTCATACGAAGCACGCCAGCACTTGATCTCCTGTATGGATGTGAAGAATGGCTGTTGCAAGGGTTTTCGGAATCCCTCCCCCCTCTCCCCCCCCACCCTCTAGTTACAGTCAAAGACCCTGGAGATCGCAGGAGGGAGATGTTGCGTCTATCTGCCTTGGTGCCAATCGGGACGCGACATGTGACGGCAATTAGAGGGCAGGGGAGCGACTCAGGCGCTCAGGAAGGGGGCAGTCCTACGTCATCAGAGGTAGTATCAGCCTGTTGCTGCTCCCTAACGTTACATACTAACCTTACGCACTTGGCCCTGAGTACGGAGTATCAAGTAGGAAACTGTGACCTAGTTTCGGTACGTACCCACACTTGCTCTAACTAGCAACATCCGCGCCTGGTACGGAGGGAGGTACCGGCGTACCGCGTCACAGTAACCGAATGCAATGGCAAATAAATGTCATACATACGTAGTACCACCGTGTAGGCAGGCTCCCTGTCCTCGACGGATGAACCATTGTCATGGCCGCGGTCCCCTCCGCTCCGGTGTCCTCGATCCCGGATCGTGGTAGGCGGAGTCGTGACCCCCGACCGCCGAAAACCGGCTCACCGCTACAGTACCTAACTACCTACAACAAGACTCAGGTTTTCGACTGAAGAGCATAAGAATGATGCACGCAGTCGGGCCTTGTGATTGAGGGGTTACTGTGCTGCGAGTCAAGTATTTCGGTCTCGTGTCCGTTGTCGGTTCCTAGTGTACTCCGTACGGATACAGAAGAGGCAATCTCTCGACAGGTCACCACTGTTTGGACACGGCCGAGCTGGGGCTCGCTGCAAGCAAAATGCCATTGTTATTGTCTGTGAGTCTGGTGAATCTCCGGAAGGAGGACACCACATGTTATTGCACGTGCATGGCGCCAAAAGCCTAAATCAGAAAACGGCACCAAAGCGCCCGTCACATGATCAGTCGCTCCGTCTCAAACCCGGGAAATGTGTTTAGCGAAAGCAGGCGCGAACCGTTTCTGCCAGATGCTGCCATTAGGTAATAGTTACTCCGTACGGAGCACTTCGTAAGTACTGTGTAAGAGCGAAGCCTTTCACGATGCACAAAGTAGTTGGACTACTGTGTACCGGCAACCGCCCATGAGACGGCAGCAGTGTTTTTCTCCGCCATGACGGCGAAGCGCGAATCGGAGATGGTTCCTGTCGTATGTATCCGTACTACCAAGTAGTAGGAAACGCGTATGTACTAATGTAGTATGAAGCGCGTATGTACTAGTAAGGAAACGTACTGACTACACGTGCAGATGTTGCGTACTTCGAAGGCGGCGGCGGCGGCAGCGCCCCACCCTTGTTGATGATTGTCTTTTTAGGCTCCGTAGCTAGACGGGGTTAGAACGTGCGTCCCCGTCACACACCGTGGGGGAAATAACCGGCGATGCGAACGAAGTACTGTAGCACAGTAGGGGGTAGTGTGTTGGCCAGCACTCAAGCCCTGGTGCTCCGTAGAGCGTCGTAATCAAGGAGAACATGAAACACACTGCGGGGTGCGAAAAGATAGGTGGCAGATGCGACCCAAGAGACGAGCTGATTACCACTGCCAGTCAGTCACTGCCGGTCAGCCACCACCAGGAAGGAGCAAGGTACGGAGTTTCGTAACTAGGTCGCCTTTCGCCTGCCTCTCCGCCCACGACGATCACGCCCTAAAGAGGTAAAAGCCCACCCCTGGGCGCTATGTACGTACCAGACGGCGAGAAAACGTGATAACAAGAAGAGAGACCCTTACTAGGCAAAGTGCACTACCGTACTACGTACGGGGCCCGGCGCCTTTGCTGACTCGCCTCAGGGGGGGAGGGGAGGGCGCTTTCGAGCTCTGCGCGAGCCCGAAACTGTTTAAACACCCTCCCTACTGGATAAGTAACCAACTAGCCCCGTCTTGGTCAGCCGTTCGCAAAATAACACGACAGAGCTTCTGGAAGGTCCACGAGCTGTAAACCGTTACGAAGCCGGAAGCACCTCATCTGAACTCAATCGATGCGTCCTCTTCCAAGGACAGACGATGATGAAAAGGCTCCGCTGCGCCGTTACGGATTCCGTGACCACGTCCCAGGAAACGGCGTCGTAGAGGACCTCCATTCCGAGATGCATGTGACTTGACTTTTAAAAAGATACATACCGCCTTACCATCGCGGCACTTTGTCCCTCGGGAAATATCATAAGCGGCGCGAAGAGAGTGTTCCGTAGTCGTTCTTCCATTAAAATTACAGGGCAGTAGCGAGTGTAGGCCTCTGATCATGCGACGACAATATCGTCCTACCCATGAAGAAGTGCGCTCTGCCGTCGGAGATATATGCAGTAGCGTGACTAGTAGTACAGGGCGCATCTCCACTTCGTGTATCCATCTTCCATGGTGAACGCTGGTGTGCCAGTCAGTACCAAACAAGGCGCCTCGAAGACCGAAGGTAGCATATCCTGGCATGCCTGCCGTCCCTTGGTAGTAACGATCGCATCGGTACCCAGTCATCGCCAACGTCCAAAGCCGGCTGCATATTCCCCTTAAACCCTTATAACGCCGCCTAAACGCCAGTTTTGAGGGTATCTCAAAAGACATTGTGCCATCGGCAACCGTAAATCCAAATCCAGTACGGGCAGCTCCCAATCCCGTGAGCGACCGTCATGAAATGTATTGCGCCAAAAAGATCCCGAACCGGCGATTTCGCCAGTGAAGATCTATAGGCCCCACAAAGCCTTAGTTGCACAACCAAGTCGACAAAAACCAGGCTTGCATCCGCAGCGCTAAAAACTCGATCTCTATCGTACTCGGGGGCAGTTCACCGTGTCCCCCTGCGCCGTCTTATATCGCTCCGTTTTGAAACACCATTTGTTGTAGACCGGTTGAGTATCCTGTAGATTACAGGCCTTTCGGGTCCTGACTGTATCGCTGGACCAAAGGTGCCAACTGGCTACGCCTAGTCAGAGTCGTGCTGGTCTTCTGAGCCAGCTTCGGATTTCGAGTCACCCTTGTGAACCTTTCGGTGCCTCCGCAGGTTGGAGACAACCGAGAAGTGTCGCCCACAGCCCTCAACCTCGCAACAGAACGCTGCGTGCTTAGTCAGCATCATGTCGTGGTACTTCATCTCGGGGAATACTCACGCTTCTCTCCGGTATGGCTATACATGTGTGTTTGCAGAGAGCTGGGCCGGGTGAATCTCTTGTCGCAAACCTTGCACTTGTGCTTCTTTTGAGTGCTTGAAGAAACCTTGGAACTGAACTGGCCCATCATGGACTGCGGCGCGGGTGGAGGTTGTGTCATCAGGTTGGGTCGAGGCAGTGTTCGTGATGTGACAGATTCAATGTCGGAGCCTGCTGTCGAGTAATCGCTAACCGACGAGTCAATTGACCCCGCGTAGTAGCTGGTGTTGCTGTAGTTGCTTGCAGACGATATTGAGGAGCTGGTGGAGTGCGTCGACGGGAATCCATACGAGTCTCCGGATCCACGAGCACGGTTGCCTGGGGGTAGATGGCTCGCGGCGTCTCCTGACTCATGGCGAGCATTCCCTGTCCGGCATCGAGGGCGTCTGCAAAACTCCGGCGGTCATCCTGCTGAATTCCTCTGTGGTCAAAGTCAACTACTGAATTCCGGTTGGAGCGAACCGTGTCGTCGAGGCCAAGGTCGGACGTCGCGATGGAGGGTACTGACGAGTGGGAATACCTTCTATTGTCGGTTTCGGGCGCCAGAGCAAACGTGGAGCGCATTGGTGCTGGGGCGTAGCCTGGGATTGCTCCGTCATAAGGAGACGGCGACGCGGCGTACGTCGCGTGGACTGGAGATGCCGAGGTTGCCGTTGCGTATGAGGGTTCTCCGTACGCAGCCGAGGTGGTCTGCATCCGGTTCAGACTTAGGAGATCTTGGGGTATACTGAGTAAGTCTTGTTGTCCATATGCGTCCGCCATGAGAGTGCTACCTGCTGATGGCGCAGTCACCGCGATGCTCCCGTAGGGAGCCATCGAGGAACTGCTGTTGGTATTTGAGCGAGCTGTATGATGTTTCGATATGCTGTCGAGACCAGCCAGGCCCGAGTGCAGGCTTTGCGAATACATGCCCTGGCCGTTGTGTTGCGGCGGTGAGGCCGAGGCCCAGGGGTTGGTGAAGTGCGGAGTGTTTGAATAGGAAGACATGTGGTCAAAGTTGACAGTACCGAATCGTTGTTGGTGGTCAAGCGTCATGGTCATCTTCGACGGGAACGAAGTAGACGATGAGCGTTGGAAAGGGTACGGTAACGGGTATGGCTTGCCAACAAGTCGTGGTCCGACTATAACAAACGGGCTTCCAAGTGTGTCGAAGATCGGCTGTGGAGACTCGGAACGGCAAGAACTATATCACCTAATCGAGTTGGTGAACTGTCTTTCGAGATCCAGGCAAGAAGATCCCTTACAAGCCGCGGAGGTGGGATCAGCGAGCCTTAAGTGTGTTTGGCAGCAGTCCGAATGTGTGTTCGACAGGGGCCTCCAGGACTAGGCTGAGGTACATGCAGATGGCCTTCGGTACTTGGGTGTCGATAACCCCCCAAAGTCGTCTGAAGCTTATTATTGCTTTCCAGTCAGCGGGACAGGGGCAGGACCCTCCCAACTGTACAGTGCAGTGACGCCGTGGACCAAGGTGTGATCGGCAGCCCAATATCCCGTCCTAGAGAGGGCGGGAGATACAAGGTACGGGGTAGGGTGTGGTGTGCTGGGTAGCGTGTCGACCAGATGGGAACCAGGGCCGCAATTTGGGAAGATGGTGTCCCAAGGTCACGAGTATGTGGAGCTGTGTACTGTGGTATGGCTCGTTTCAAGACAGAAGAGTGGAAGATCAGCGGCGGTCACAGATCCGGGGTCAGACGTGTGTGCGAGCACGTCCAATGACGAGAGAATAAACGGGCGTTGCTGCGAAGATGGATGCGTGTTGGGGTGTTGCCGACTGCGCCCGCGTAAGAGTGTATACTGTGGTGAAGTTCTGGACGAGGAGGTAAGGAGGGCTGTTTGGGGGCTGGGCAAGGCAATGGCAGAGGTGTTATGCTTTAGATGAAAACTCGTCCCCCTGGAGGTCCAGTGCCAAATAGTACGTAAGTGATAGTTGTGTGTGCGCGAGATCCAACTTGACGACGTGAACAAGGGCCTTGGTGTTACACTGTAGATATCAGGGTCCTGCTAACCCGATGCGACCGTGGCAAGCCAATAGAAGGACAGACCTACCAGCAGAGAGGTGGGAATGCTGGGGCGAAAATGTACAAATAGTAGTCGATGTGGATAGAAGCTAGAAGCCCCCCTGTCCCTTCACGACACCCAGTCAGCGTCAGATTGTGCAGGTGTGGATCTTTTGGAGCGATGCCTCACTTCATAGGGGGGAGGGGGTTGAAAGGGAAATAATAAAGACGTCGAAGTATTACACACGGGGGGGCCTGCTGTTAGCTTGCGCCACTGATGCGGGAGTCGGAGTTGGGTAACTAGTAACTAGGACGCTTCCATGCAGGGTCTGAACGTCACGTACTACGTACAGCCAGTTCATCACTGTCACACACGCTCTCTCCCATGTCTTCCTCACCGACAGCAGCACACGAGCGCATGCTGGGTGCTGGGCTGGGGGAGATGATGTTGTGGCTGTGGGTGTTTACGAGCGGGCAGTCGACGAGCGATGATTCGACCATCTGCCTGCAGGTGTGTCGCGAGGCATGACTCTCCATACTCTCAACTCTGACAGCGTGTCTAGGTACCACGGGCTGCTTATTGCCTACGTCAGTGGGTAGTTCCTGATGGAAAAGATAAAGTACATGGATGCGGTACATGACTGGGCAACGGCGTACCTACGCAGTAGGGAAAACCCCTGCTGCCAAACACGAGTACTACGTACTGTGACTATGATGAGTGGGTTCTGCCCTAAGTACTTTACTCCGAATGCGCCAAGCAGCCAAGTAGCGGTACTTTCCTCCTCCTGTGACAACAAAGTTTCTTTCGAGTCTACTGTGTGCCGCCGCTTTCTTTCTGGCCCTCTGGAGAGCCGAGCAGAAACAACGATATTGTACTCCGTACCGCTGGCCACACAACCAACTCTCTTTGTGAGTCCAGGGGAAGGAATACGGCCAGCCGCGATGGAAGGAACGCCTTGGTTGCTCAATCTAAACACGTTACCAATCAAGCGATTCGGGTTGCAACTGGCCAAAGAGTCACACAAATGACGATATCGCGGGCAGAGTCGTCAGAGCCAAGCCGCGCCGTAGTCGCTTTATTAATGTCGCATTGGCCTCACCTCACAATTCAAAATGGGGGAAGGGGTGCGGCAGCAGCCTGCTCCCTGTACCATATTCGTTGCATCTCCTTTCGGCGCGCGTTTGGTTGCGAGTCGATGCTGGACCTTGACCCGGCACGAGTACTTTGGTTCGTACTTCGTACGTAGTAGATGCCAACGTCTGTCATTACTCCATACTTCGTACAGCACTCCCATCGTTTCCTGTGCACACTCCTGAATGAAGCCCGTCGGATCGGATAGTGGACTTCTTGACCGGAATGTATTCAAGTAGCTCTACTTTGGGGGGTCTGTCTTGAACTGCATTTCTTGGCAAAGCAACAGATATCCTGCCAGGGCTCGTCATTGAGTTCGCCGACTGGGTTGGGAGTGCTGGAGACGGCCTACTGTGTAGTAGCTGCTGCAGATGATGGGTGTGGCGCATCTTAGCGCAAAAGCTTGGGCTCATGTTTCGACGGGAATAAGAAGTATGAGAGGGTGGCGTGGAGCCTCCCAATGCTGAATGACAGCATAGGTCCACTACTAGCCCGCCGACGGCCACTTTTCTCCATTTATCTCTCCAATCACGGCATGTCAACACGGCCTTCCAGGGGTTAGAGGAGAAGGGATGCCGGCCGTCGTGGACTGGGGGCAACCGGTGCAGGAGGACCCTGATCGCGCTAATAAACCAGTCGCACGCTTCCTCGCAGGCACTGTGTAATGTGTCCCAGTTCACCCCATTTATTGACAGGTAAGGCTAAAATGACCGTTGTCCAGTGCTAGGAAACAGTACACGGTACCACGTACACAGAAGTCAGGAGAGTGGAGAGGAGGGCAGGGGCAGGGACATTCCCACAACGCAGAAGAGGCTCCGGAGTACGGAGTATGAGATGCCCCAATACACTTTTTCTACGGAGTACAATGCTGAGATTAGGCAATGGGTGTTATGCATACGCTAGTTGGTCGAAGAAATTAGTTTGTCTGGCAACGGGCAACTAGCATAGCTCGTTTCTAAATCAAGGTACCTAACTCGACGAGTACGAAATAATCTAACTAACTCAAGCAGGAACAATTCGTGATTGCAAAACTTTCGGCCATCGCTTGAAGGCTTCCCCTACCGTACAGCATCGCAAAAGAGTGCGCCCCTGCCCCCTGCCCCCCTCCCCCCCCATCCCGCAAGCCCAGCGAGTAGTAATAAGACATGGTAAAGTCAACGGCGCCCACAAAGCCTATCAAGAGGTCGGACGTGGCGCGGGTCGGGCAAACCGTCGGTCGATAATAAAGAATAACGATGAACGAGATCGAGCAATGAGACAAGCAGCCAAAAGCAGTCAGGCTTGAACTGCAGTGCAGGTTCCTGCACAGTACTCCGTACTCCGTAGCGGCATGGGATTCTGCTGCACGAGGCATGGGCGCACACGTATCCGTACTGAGTACTGCTTACGGAGTGAATAACTTGGGTCGCATCATGTGGTATCGTGCAATCTCTCCTTTCTCGGGCCGGCAGCGGGAGCCGACAACGACCACGGTGTGATCACCCAGACACTCGAGTCGCAAGAGATCCGGCTGACCCCCAACCAGCACGTGTGCGCTGGAGCCAATCCGCCAATATCATCGATATGCTGGCTATAGCAGAAAAATGGATGCTGGAAATATCCAGGTCCAAGTTCCAAGGTCCACTTCGCCATAATCTCTTCTATTCTCAGAAACATGTCAAGATGGTCAAATTTCCCTTTCCCCGTCCATTTGCTACGTACGGAGTAGTACTACTGCTGGCTCTTCCCCTCTTACCCCCGGCGACGTTGCTAATAATAGTCTCTTTACTTTATCTCCGCACCCCTGGTCGCTTCTGTTCTGCGGATATCAACAGCCTTGCACCCGCAAGGTGTAAAGATTAGGTATGGCAAATTATTCGAGCGGAGATGTTCTTGGCCTTCATCTCGTGGTTGGATACTCCGTACCTATCGCACGCGCTTGAGACGACGAGAGTCAGATTGTCGAACGTGGAAACCACTGCCCATCGATTCATGGTCTAAGTTAACTTACTGGGTACTTGTGTGTACTACCGTGGAGGGAGGGCTACCCTAGGGCTCTGGCGCTGTCGCGCAGTTTTCGTTGTCTGTGGGGCAGGCGAGAGCGTGAGAGGCTAGGACATCGATAACTACGGCCTGACAGTTAGTTACTTAGTTAGAGTACTTCGTGCTGACTACGGATACTGACCAAGTTAACTGTGGAATAGATTGCCCATGCATGCTACGTTCACATATATTCCGTACCCAGTAGCTAGTTAACTGGTAACGTTACTTGGTAAGTTGTCAAACGAAGCACGTTCATGGATCCTGGTTTGTGGTCGGAATCAAAGTTTGAGAGAAGACGTTGGCGGTTGTATCAGTGAGCTGTCAGCCGGCACTTCAAAAGGCACCCGGCCAGGTACTGCCACCAACCACGACGCTCAGGTCCTGCCTACTCCGTAACTACTACTGTGTAAGTAGAGCCTTCAGAGGCGAATACTTAGTAAGGGCAAGACAGGACAAGCCAGGCACTGCCGTAACTTAGTTCGTCGGGTCTCCAGACGGCGGTTGGTCTTCTAGAAGGCTACTGGGGCTATTACCTTTTTCTCCAAACCCGGGGCCCCCGTCTCATCAACACACAGTACGTGGCGGTCAAAATTGGCTGGATGTCCGTTTCTGGACAAACCCCCCATCTGAGAGAATCACGCAGGTGCAGCCAAGAGACTGGGGTGTGTCGCAGAATCGACTGGCATTCCCCAAAGGAGCCACCCACTCGAGCCAGTACCCAGATCCCGAGCCGTTGCCGGTGGGTCTAAAGACGATCCCTCCCGAATCCAGACAATCACTTGCAATGGCGCGCTTAGCGCAGGCTCCCTTGCTTTTGTCATGGGGCGCTATCCTGCACACTAGCAGGCGCACGGACTGTCAATGTTTTCGGCAGCCTCGACAGTCGCGATATGGTTTTAAGATTACGGCGAGGAAGAGCCGCGAGGCGCACGAAAAGAAACAAAGGACGGCAGCGTTAGAGCGAGTACGGATAGCGATATCACGCGATACAGCGCCATCCAGACGCTAGAGGAACTTAACTTGGTGGCAGTCGCAAGGGCAGCGTTGCACTCGGGAGCGAGCGATAATTGCATATTTTCGGTCCAGCCGACGGGAGAGAGCAAACACCATGAAGATGCACACTGCACAGCACACAGCTAGGTAACTTTACACGACTAACACGATTACCTCTCTGGAACCACCTATAAGTAACTGGAGGAGCAGCGCGTCTCCGCGCTTCGTGCTCCGTATTCACCCCGCAGCACACTCACAGTCTCACAGGCCTCACAGTCTCACAGGCCTCACAGTCTCACAGGTCTCACAGTCTCACAGTTCACTACTCCGTACATACACAGTAACTAGTCACTAACAGTATCCGTACCTGTCGAGCTGTCCAGACGCCATGCCACGATGATGGTCGCCGACCTCGACAGGGGTTGTTGATACACTCGACTGTTTCCCTTCCGGACCCCCAACACCACCATGGATAGCTAGCTGTAGTTAGCTGCATGGCAGGTGCAAGTACGGTACCGTTGCTTCCACTTGGAGATGTTACGTTCCATGTCGAACGGACCAATTTCGAAAGCCTACTTCTGCTCTAGCTAATCTAGTTCGCCCTACTGTAGGATCTAGCAGATGCCGAGCCTAGACTGCATCGTTAGACCGACATTCACAGCGCCGTTCCGCTCGGTTGTAATGCCAACTAGGTTAGGGAGGAAGTATGCCGAGATTGATGGACAACGCTCTCTCTCCCTCTCTCTCCCTGTGTGTGTGTGCCTCTCTCCCCCTCGCTGTCTCTCTCTCTCTCTCTCACTCTCACTCTCACTCTCACTCTCACTCTCACTCTCACTCTCACTCTCACTTTCGCTGTCTCTCCCCCCCCCCCCCACCCCCTCCTTTCCCCCTTTCTCTCCGCAACATGATGGTAGCAGAAAACCACCTCAATCTCGTCGACGAGGCTATAACTCTGGCAGCAAGACGACATGGGCAAATGAGGGAAGGGTTCTCCAATTATCGAGCCAGATACGGACACCGTATACGTATCTGCTGATAGGCAATGTACCGGTACTCTCCTGCAGGGGCAGGTCTCCTCCTGTCCCCCGTTGCCTTCAACGTTGTGGGAAATTGCGATGGCAATAGTGCCGTGCGGGTTGTCAACCTTGGGGGCCTCGTTCGGTACCGCGACGTTGAGGGGCGGCTTGCTTTTCGGTCGTGCTTTTGCACGTAGTATTTGGCCGCGATGGCACCGATGGCCATTGCGAAGTCATGAGCCGGGCCGCTGTGCCCTGTAGTCTCGTCTCGGCAGTGACATTCAGGACCAAGCTTCCCCGGATTTTCCTTCACCTCCGGACCACATGGCATCGACGTGGCTGTTTGGGGCGGTTGCTTGCAGTTCCTTGCAGCCGGCTTCCTCGTCATCCCTCACGAAAATCCTGTGTACATCCCGCCTCGTCTTCGGCCACTGTTTGGAGGTAATGTATGGAGTACGCGGTACGAATGACAGTATAGACCTCGCGAACCGTGGTGGCCCTCCAAGTAGTCTGTCTACCCATGTCTCAGTTGCAAAATTGAATTCAAGACAGAGCATCTCGACAAACCCCTATTGACTTCCAGTCTAGTGCTTGCAAAGTGACCTGTACGTCACGGATTTACGGGCCTCTATTGATGACTCGTGGAGACGTGAAACCTGCTTTTGAATGTGCTGGTGGGCCAACACATCCGATTTGTCACTTGTTCGCGGGTTCCGAGCTCCAGGTGAGCCTCGCAACTCGACGAGGGGGTCATGTAAAACACTGTCGTCTGGAAATCACATCGTAGAATGCGGCAAAGATCGGCATGTGGTCGAATATAAGAACGCATAGGGTCAAGGTTACTATGAAGTATAATTTGGTAAGTTACAGGCGTGTGGAACCGGCAGGTCCAGGTTACGTTTTCTCGCTGTGACTCCTGGCTTGATATCTCTCGATGCAGTCGCCCGGTGAAGCTGTATATTTGATAGGCACCTTTTGAATTCGTACCCGTGGCGGTGGCCACGCACCCTCGTGTCCATTCATGATGACTCTCTCTCTTACACGACCCCTTTCGTGGATCTGGCAGATCACTTGTCACAGCCTCGCACCGCCCGTGCCAGTCATCCTATTCCACGCGTTCGTAGACTAGTTATGGCTGTGAGAGCACTCGGACTGGGTACTTGTTGATGTGCTCCCAGACCCCCAACCAAACTGTGACCAGATCGAGGGTACAAGGGATACATGTCGACCTTCTCACCGCCCCCCCTCACACGAGGTCTCGGCCGAAAGAGAACAAGCGCTCTACGGTGAGTCGTCCAATAAACTGGCAGGGCACGTCTGGGTTCTCAGTTCCGAGGTTATATTGCCAAAAGCTTACTGTGTCTCTGAGACATGCACACACTTTACCTCAACCCCCCCCTTCTTTTCCTTTCTTCATCTGCCTCCTTGGCGGCAATACATGGTGTCATGAGACCAACCCATCATGTAACGCCTGCGTATGTAGCTTCATTGTAACATCTACCATGGTTCATCCTGCTGACGCCGTGGAATCCCCCGTCGGCAGATTCCCCGCTGAGGCCCAAGATGGGTACAAATGTTTGGCAAGGACTCCGTAGGGGAAGCCCAATAACTTCGTGGACTAGTCCGGTTTTTGTTACGTATGAGTTTACACCCTGTGGCCGTCTGATGACTAGAGACACGTATCAGTTTTGCATTGAATCAGATAGGTATGCCGTAGTAAAATCAGCAGGTAAAGAGGTACAACGAGTTCGTGAGAGGGACCTCGCCGGGAAGTCGGAAGGACGGGCCTAGAGACATGCACCGGATGCTGTCGAGGATGGGCGCGCGTCACTCCAACAGGTGTAACTAACTGTCAGGTGGCAGGGACTTGCTTTCCGAAGGGACGACGTGAGACCACGACCGATTCACCCACGCTTATTTCTCGCATTTCTCGGTCTGGCGGCGACCGCTTGGTCGTCTCACAAGACTCCTGCACATTGAATGGTGGCTACTTTCTCGCGCAATTATTTTGATCCGTCGTGATTGGTGCCGGGACGTACTGTAGACGCCCCGGCTCGGGCAACTGTCCGCATGCTTGCTTCACTCGACAGTGCCAGCACAGCGGTCACGATCGAATTGGCGATATTATACAAAACCCTCCAGGGACACTGGTCCTGGGACTGAAAGACTCGGACTTGTGGAATCGACTCCTTCTCCTTGAGTACGTTACCGAAAGACTTTGGCAAGTCGAGTGGCTGGCTATTGCTGACGGTATTATTCTATTCTTGGTACGAATTCGCGACATTCACGTAGCTGTTGCCCTGGCTCAAAGTATACCGTGTGTGTAGGTGCAGTCGCATTGTATAACAGCTACGAAGTGTTGCATGGGCACACGAAGGTGCAGCGTTTTCTATATACGCTGGAATTATTGTAAATCGGTTTTTCTTTCTTCAAATACGGCTTCCAGTAGACGCTATTTCTCCCTCAGGATGCTTGCTTTCTAATCCGTTTGCTCCTCCTACTACTCGACAAAACCTCTGCTGTGGGGGTTTTCTCGGGCTTGAGAGTTTTCAGAACAGAGGCTCGCCTCTTTCTCGGTCGGGGCAGAGGCGATCCTGGCAGCAGACTGTCCTCGACCTCGACCTTGACCTTCACCTCGGCGATTGCCACCTTCTCTACCTTGGCCTTCACCTCGCCGATTTCCACCCTCTCTACCTTGGCCACCTTTCGATCCGAAAACGACTTGAGATTGGCAGTAAACAGGACAGACTGCGCCCATCCCGCTTGGTCCCCCCAGATATCGCGGAAATGGTCACCTACGGAGTCGTACATGGCCTTGGAAAAAGTCTTGGTCTTGACTCTGCCAAAGCTGTAGTCGCGCTGCGCTATTTGCCAGACGTGCGTATCGACGGGGACGGCTTCACCCCAACCAAGGCCCATGAGGCAGACACAGTCTGCTACCTTTGGCCCAACTCCCGAAAGCGTCAAGAGCTGCTCGTGTGCCTCCTTGTAGGTGGCGTGGCCAAGCCCCGAGTTTGGCGTTGTGTCAAACCCGGGGTTCTCCAGGTTCGTTAGGCTCTTCAGCCAGCCCTCGGGCTTCTCCTGAGCTACCAGGCGGGCGGTCTCGGCAATGTATCTGGCCCTGTAACCAAAACCGAGCTCTCTCAGATGACCCTCCACGGCCTTGCCCACCAATGCCTCGGGGCCGGGAAAGTCGTGGAAGGGTTCGTCACCAATACTTCCAACGAGAGGACCGTAGTATCTGCATAATTTATGTACCTGGAGAGCAAGGTTAGCCGCCCTGGATCAAATACCGGACCCAAAGTAGGCAGGTTACCATCTGTGAGATACGCGAGATGTTGTTGTTGCTACTACATATGAATCCGATCAGAGCCTCCCAGGCATCTTGGCTCAGTATCCGTATGCCTGTGAACTTTGGGGCTTTGCTTTTGAAGTTGGCGTCGTTCCGCGACCAGAGCTCGTACAGCTCTGCCGCATTGTGCTTCAGGCTGAAGTAATGCCGAATAAGCCCCTCTGTGTCGTCGACAGGTCGACCGCCAGCGACGGTAATTTCTTCACCGGGGCCAGGCGACTCGAGTGGTATAATGGCGTTTGTTGGCCATGTCGCCTTGTAGTGCAAATCAGTGCTGTCCTGTTTCAGAGACAGTATACGTCCATGAAGCGCCATGTGCCTGAAGCATGATCAGAATGCATGGTCGGAATTGTATTTATGACGTGGAGGGCATGTCTCACCACTCGTCGTCGATTTTCCGCCATCGGAAAGACTGTCCACATCGCAAGGTCGTGTCAATACACAGCTCGGTCAAGCTCAGGGGCAGCTTTCGCCACTCAGCTACTGGGACACGAGCTGCAGCCATGACTTGTCGCTGATGCCAGATGGGCGCGTGTGCGACGTGACGCCCCTGTGATTGACGTCCTTTTCTGGCCACGTCTTCAGTTCTTGTAGGATGTTCTTGTTAGTTGCTCTTCCCTGTGACCTGTCCTCGTAACTAACTCGTTCAGCGGATGGTGTCGACTCTTCACGCCAAAGCGCCGACGCTGAACCCTGAAGATTGGTTGGTCCCTGCGCCAGCCATGTTCCGCAGCCCCGACAATTGCATCTTGAGTGTGGATAGTTACATTAAGCTTATTTCGAGTGCAACGAGAGACCGTCTATCCGTACTCCCTAGTAACCCATATATTCATATATCCATTATCGTCATGCTCAGGGAGAAAGAAGGACTCGGGCTTGGAACGTGTCGTATTCCGAGTCGGAATCATTTACTTACATCGTACCGGTACGGTGTACAGTGAACATGCAGCCTGTAGCTCCTCCGAGGGTGTTGGAAACTGGGAGCCAACCCAAGGCTTGGTATCACCATGATCACACACACACACACACACACACACACAAAGCACAATGTCACTTGAAGGGTTCCTCTTCAACCAACTTCCTCACCTCCTCGTATGAATCATAACCGTAGATCCACGGCTGCACCGTTGGACAGGTCCATCTGCTTGGGAAAGGCCCCTTCGGTTCATGCCCCAGTTGCGAGAGAAAGAGTTCGTCACGCCGCTCCTGTTCGGGCCCGTCCGGCATGTGGAAGTCGGCTCGCTGGAGAAGAGCTGTCAGCCATGACTTTTGTATGATTTGCAGACATGTGGCCGAGTCGCGGAACCGTACCTGCTTGAAAGTCTCGCGGACAATGGCGTAGCCTCGGCTCTTACGCATGCGCTCGTACATTTTCAATGCGCGCGGTACTTGATCTTTGGACTGGACATAACCCAGCAGTTGGCCTAGTACGGCACCATCCTCGATGGCCGAGTTGGCGCCCTGCGCTAGATAGGGCAGCATTGGATGGCAAGCATCTCCGCTACGCGACGTCAACAACCAGGCGCACCGTTCAAGTGCCGGGATGGCGAAACTGGGCTTACAGGAAGACCACATTTGACTTCTCATTTACCCAAGATTCGAGTTCCTCCCCTAGTCACGAGTCGGTGTAAGCTGTAGAACACGGGGGTAGCATGGAAGTAAAAGGCAGCCAGTCAGACTCACGGTGCATCAACTTCCATTTGTGTATTCCCTTGACCAAGCTCAGGAATCTTGCTAGAATCGGATCCCAGCCCTCGAACAATGCCTTCATCTCCGCCACCGAGCCCTGCTGTCGGCTTACACCTGCGGCCAGGTCGTCTGGAACCAGCAGCACAATGTTGTACATGTTGCCACCGCGAACCGAATAGCCTACCGCATGAGCATTTGGGCCGATCCAGAAGTGGCATGCTGGACGCGAGACCCAGAGCCGTAGCTCGGGATCGCTGATTTCGTCGAGCTTCAGGGCGATTCGGTAGGCCAGGTCGCCTGTTGGTTTGGGTAGTCCAACTTGGCCGAAGACGTTTGACCGACAACGGGACCATAGGCCGTCGGCGGCGATAATCAGATCCGCCTTCACTTTCGTTCCGGATTCCGTCGTGATCTCTGGCCCTTCAAGGTCGATGTGTTCTACCTTCTCTCCAAACTTGAACTGAACACCCAAGTCCTTAGCTCGCTCGTAGAGCGCAAGCTGCAAGTCTACCCGGTGCATATCTAGAAAGGGGGCGCCGTACCTGGCACGCATATGCTTGCCAAAGTTCTCTTCCATAGCCAGGATCTTGCCCGAATACCGATGGACGACCAACGACGTGGGCTCGGCTCCGGAGGACCAGAACTCCCCGGACAGTCTCCATCGTTGGAGGATCTTGGTGCCGTTTGGCGTGAGTTGCAGGCCTGCCCCAATCTACTACAACCGTCAGAAAAAGGCGTGTAATGTTTTCGACATGCTAACCTCTGCCAGTTCTTCCGCCGACTCGAACACAGTAACCGCATGACCCGAGAGCGCAAGAGAGATGGCAGCAGCGAGACCACCGAGACCTGCCCCGGCTACAAGTGTGTCCAGCTGGACTGGTGACTTGTGATGGGGGCACTCCAGGTCGGAAGACGATGACATTCCGTCTGATGAGAAGGATAATTGACAAGATGGAGACTGTTCTACGAAGGTGCGACGAGATGATGGTGCATGAATATGGGGTGAGGGGGGTGAGGGGGAGGAGGAGAGGGGGGTTTCGATATGATACGTTCAGGCCATGTCGGTGTAGGCGTAGCTGTGTTGGGTGATGCCGTGATAGGTAATAAGTTACAACCCAACCAGATCACACAACAACTGTAAAGAAGAGCATCATGATCCACTTGGCTTTCCCCGGTTGCAGTGGCCAGAGTTCTCCACGTTGGGGTATCATGGGAATTCTGAAAGTCCGGGAACCAATCACGAGATCAAGAGTAGATAAACTCTGAGCATAGTATCTCGATCGACTTCCCCGACTTCCCCGATTTCCCCGAGACCCCTTTTGGCAATAATCCTTGCATTGTAGCCAAGTGAATACGACTGGCGGTACGGAGTAGAGGTGGGTAGGGAACTGCAACGTTAGACAACTATAGTGCGCTCACTGCTAGGTATCCCTTCGTCTGTCTCCGTTGTACGAAGTACGGAGTACGGCCACGCATTCCATCCCAAAGATGAACAATTAACTACAGATCCTGCAGGCTTGCGGGGCTTCTCTACCATCAGCCACAGGAGCCACAGGGCGAAGCCTCATACGGACCACCTAAAACCCGTAACTTATGCAACGGAACAACCTCCCCAACTTTCACCCAAGTTAAGATAGTTGGAAGACTGGATCAATTAACACCCGCTGTAAGCCCCTATCACGTTGCATCTTTCGCGAAAGGCAGCGTGCGCCTAGTAGAAGAGAAAGAAGAGAGAAGGTGGGTCTAAGTCTAACCCTACCATTGGCTATAGACCGTCACGTGACTGTGTCATGGGCTTCATGTACTCGGTATAAAAGACAAGAGCAGATCATATTGGGGGTGGCACGGCGCAGAGACATCCATCAGTCTCACAAAGTGGCCAAATTTTAGGTTGACCGGGCATGATGTATTCCGCGAGAAGTATTATTCAAGTATTTACCCGAGTGTATTTATATGAAGTATGAATGCTATCTGTCTCTCCTTTTATGCCTGTTGCGACGGAGGAACAAAGCCGGTCCCAAGAGACAGGGTGCTCTGATTGGCATGTTTGATAGGACAGGTGGGGCCGGGCCGTTGAGGAATTTGGAAAACGGCAAGCGACGATTTCAAAAGCTCCAGCCTTGTTAATTGCAAGCTTCATTCCCTGGCAAAGCAACCTTCGCAGACCTTCGCAGCAACAACACACACCTGCGCACTTCAGACTTCAGATCTATAGTCGCTGTCTGCGGTCACTACTACGTACCAATTAATTACACATACTCCCAAACCCAGGCCTGCTCTCCCTCTCCATTACCCATTGCGCACCCAAAGCTTCTGCCAAGATCAGCAACGTTGCAGCTCATCGCCATTAACCTCAATCATGAACGGCGACGGGTTCTCTTCCCGAGGTCGGTTCTTGTCAAACAACGCCCCAGAGCCAACTGGATCCATCAAGCTAACCACACATGTCGCGTTAGCAGATGCTCGACACGGCTCTTCTCGCGAATACCCAGACCGAGGTGACAAACGTGACCGCGGCGACCGTGGCGACCGTGCTGACCGTGGCGACCGTGGCGACAGGCGAGACCGGAGGCGCTCCAGGTCGCCTAGACGGCCGATTCGCGATGGTCGGGAGGGCGAGGTAGATACCTATGCTTCGAGTCGTAATCACAGAGACCGTGAACGCGAGGACCGATACGGTGGACCAGGAGGCGGCAGCGGAGGAGGAGGAGGAGGAGGAAGCGGTGGTGGTGGCGGCGGTGGCGGTGGCGGCCGAGACAACAGAGGCGAGCGCAGGGACAGAGAATGGGATCGCGACCGAACCGGTGGTGGTAGAAGGGATCGCCGTGACGATGGCCGCCCTCCGCGACGCGACCGCGACCTTTTCGACGATCGACGAGGTGATCGACGTGGTGACAGAGATCGAGGCTTCGGGCAAGGTCAAGGTCAGGGACAAGGACAAGGCCAGCAGCGGGATCGCGAGGAGGATATCTTTGCGCAGAACCGCCGTGGGCGCAGCGCAAGCCCGCCGCCAAAGAAGCGAGAGCCTACGCCCGATCTCACCGATGTCATTCCCGTGCTCGAGCGCAAGCGCCGCATGACACAGTGGGACATTAAGCCCCCGGGCTACGAGAATGTCACAGCCGAACAGGCCAAGCTGTCCGGCATGTTCCCCCTGCCCGGTGCTCCTCGACAGCAGCCAATGGATCCTTCAAAGCTGCAGGCCTTCATGAACCAGCCTGGCGGTGCTGTCAACAGCGCAGTGCTCAAGCCGTCCAACAGTCGACAGTCGAAGCGTCTGCTTGTCTACAACGTTCCTTCTGGATCTACCGAGGAGAGCATCACGTCATTCTTCAACTTGCAGCTCAACGGCCTGAACGTTGTCGAGAGCACCGACCCCTGCATTCTGTGTCAGGTGTCCAAGGATCAGTCGTTTGCTCTGTTGGAGTTTAGGCACGCTACCGAAGCTACCGTAGCCCTTGCTCTCGATGGCATCTCGATGGAGGCGGACGAACCTGGTGGTGGTGAGAGCAAGGGTCTTCAAATCACTAGACCCAAGGACTACATCGTGCCTGCCGTGGTCGACGACACCGGCTACGAAGTTGGCGTAGTGTCAAAGGTGGTCATCGATACCCCAAACAAGATTAGCATCGCAAACCTCCCCCCTACCTTGGCGAAGAACAGGTTATGGAGCTCCTCATTGCCTTCGGTGAGCTCAAGGCTTTCACGTTGGTCAAGGATCAAGGTACCGATGAGTCACGGGTAAGCTCGACTTCTACGCAACCGTCTGTCTCTGTGCAATCGTATACTAACCAGCTGGTAGGGTATCGCTTTCTGCGAGTATGTTGACCCTAGCGCAACTGAAATCGCCGTTCAGGGTCTTAACGGGATGAACATCGGAGACAGGATTCTCAGGGTGCGCAAGGCCAGCATAGGCATTACGCAGGTCGCGGGTGTGGAGATGGGTGTCAATGCCATGTCCATGCTGGCTGGAACTACTGCCACGAATCCGGATGAGAGCCGAGTACTGCAGCTTCTCAACATGGTAACAGCGGAGGAGCTACTGGACAACGATGACTACGAGGGTAAGTACACGGAGCATCGCCAACTCAACGTTTACCGTGCTAACGAGAAGCAGAAATATGCGACGATGTAAAGGAAGAATGTTCCAAGTTTGGACAGGTACAGGGCTTGAAGATCCCTCGGCCAAGTGGTGGAAGCAGGCAGTCCACCGGCGTTGGCAAGATTTTTGTCAAGTTTGACACAACCGAGTCGGCAAAGAAGGCTCTTCAGGCGCTGGCCGGCCGCAAGTTCGCTGATAGGACTGTGGTGACAACGTTCTTTCCCGAGGTAAGAGATCCGCGCGGCAAAACTGTTGACCACACATGCGTCTTACTGACTTGATTACAGGAAAATTTCGAGGTCGCAGCGTGGTAATTGTCGAAGGGGAATACTGGCCCAGGAAAATGGCTTGCCATTCGTCTACGGCGGACAGGGAAGCTTGGTAACGAGTCACCCATGCGAAACAGGCGAGATCGAGTAGCCATACTTGCTGCTGTATGGCTCGATATGTAGTTTATCATGTAATTCCAATAAGGTGAACCTAGTCTGCGAGAATCCCTTTCATTGTGTGCATATGTACGCTGTTTCGTCGAATACCTTAAGCCATTACCTCAATGCGCTGCGAAGAGCACCAAGTCGGGGTAGCGCACGCGCTTGTGACACACCAAAGCAATTCATTAGCTGGCTGACAACCTGGTATACCGTATACCGCCGGTCTTACCTTACCTAGTCAAGCCGGAGCACGCAGATCTATCCATCGCGTTCAATGCCGAGATTGGCTTGGATACGATAGCCACCCAGAATATACAAGCGAGGTTTCACTACTGTCTTGGTCTATGGAGGACGACCAGCTGAGTATGTCTTACCGTAGAGTAGGAGAAATAGCACGAGGGCGAGTTCCGAGACGCGAGTGCGTGAGGAAGCCGGTCATCCTGAATTACAATTCGCTAGGCCCCCCTCTCAGGACTTATGCAAGAGTTCGGGGTTGCCTTTGAGTACCTGTAGCACGTTCCGAGGCAGCAGAAGTCCATGGCCATCTGGCAATAAGTTCTTACACTTGGAGAGACCTTTGGCCGCAAATACTTGCTTGGTTGTATTGGGGTCAGCACCACACGCATCGACGTCGACCACCCATGGTGGCCAACTGGATTTTTGGGTGGATCAGTTTTACGAGAAGTATAGTGATGCACGAAGGAGGGATGAGAGACGTCGATGAGGTGGACCTTTGCAAATCGTTAGCCGCTGTATCCAAACATAGTCATGCTATTTCGAAAGAGGTGTACTCGAATCAGAAGTCCGTTTCATTCATTAACCGCAGGATCCGAGGACCCTGTGGTTTAAAATAAGAGGTACCAGAAAATAGTATAAAATAAAAAAAGTATCATCATGCGAGTTGGGGATTGGGTGAATAGGTAAATGGAATGTAGCGTACCATCTGTTGTGCACACTGCGAGGCAGATATGCAGATTAAACTTGCAGCAAACCTGCAGCGCGATTCGCACACCCAGAGAAGGTAGGCATAAGGGAGACGATGCCAATCCTCTGTCTCTGCTGCTTTAGTCGACTGCGATCGTCTTGAAAATCCCAAGGTTGAGGAAAAGACTTGGGAGAATCAAATGGTAGTGCCTTCGCATTCGAAAAGGAACATAAGGAAATTTTGCAGGACGGTGAAACTTCGGTCGTTAAATCACCAAATCGATAAAGTTAGCCCCACATCAAGGAATTTAGTCCAATCAGAGCGTAGCCCACCAAGCCAGGCTTTCACACATTTTGCACCCAGGCGACAAAATCAATTAAGTCTTACGATCCATCTTGAACAATTCGCGATTTCGACCTCCGCATACTCGACCAACGCCAACGACCTCCGCCAGAATTCCACTGCACCGCGCAATCCGCACACATCATCATCATGGGTCGTCTTCACAGCAAGGGAAAGGGTATCAGCTCTTCAGCTACCCCCTACTCGCGTACCGCACCGGCGTGGTTGAAGACCACCCCCGAGCAGATCGTTGAGCAGATCTGCCGCCTCGCCAAGCGTGGTGCTACTCCCTCTCAGATCGGTGTCATTCTGCGTGACTCCCACGGTGTCTCCCAGGTCCGCATCGTCACTGGTATGTTTGATCCACGGCCGGGAAACGAGACAATTGGACTCGACCAACAGCTAACACCTTTTGCCCCAGGTAACAAGATTCTGCGAATCCTCAAGTCCAACGGTACGGGATGAATCCTCCACTCGAGAACACAGTCGACATAGTTCCTGCGTGGTCTTGAAAGACAGGCCACTGCGGACAATGCTTTTGCATTTATTGCCTCTGTTTGGTCAAGGCTGACAGAGTGATTTCAACATACAGGCCTCGCCCCCGAGCTCCCCGAGGATCTGTACATGTTGATCAAGAAGGTAAGTTCTGACCCTGGCCTGACAGTGTGAAGGACGCCCGTACTGACTCGGACTCCAGGCCGTCGCCGTCCGCAAGCACCTCGAGCGCAACCGCAAGGACAAGGACTCCAAGTTCCGCCTGATTCTGATCGAGTCCCGTATCCACCGTCTCACCCGCTACTACAAGACCGTCGCCGTCCTGCCCCCCCACCTGGAAGTACGAGTCGGCCACTGCCAGCACCATTGTCGCATAAGCTACGATAGGACGGTAGGGAGGGAATTCTGCATCATATGCCTGGTCATGGAGTTTGTGGAAAGGAAATAATCTGCTTTCTGGGATGGAAAGGGCAAATCATGAGATCATGACGCTTTGTTCCACTGAGAGGTAGTCAGGTTCTCCAGATAGAGATGCAATGCAAAATCTCTCGAGAGAAACCAAGGAAGACATACACACCTCAAACCTCAAAGCAGCGCATTGCAAATGGTATCATTCAAGCTAGTCGTGATTGTCTGTATACATCTTCTCTGCAAGCACATGTAGACAAAATTACAGGACGGCCGGTCCTGCTGAAGCCCATTTTCCTGTCCCTAAACGCCTAAATGATGCAAATGCATGGCATGGCTGTATGATGTATCAAGGAAGCAGACATCACATCATTACTCTATGCTGAACCCTCGATCTCCTTTGATCGCTGTAGCAAAAACTCTCCGAGGACCCTCAAAGGGTCCTTGGGCCTTTTGGGTGGACTTGGTTAGAGTTTTCGTAGGAGAGATTCCGAGCAATTGGGACCAGAGAGATGCTACTTACTGCTCCTTGGCGATCAGCTTCATGCCCTCCAGCAGCGCACCGGTGACATTCGTGTTCAGGTACTGTCGGATGGGCGCACCGTGCGGCGGGGCCTCGGCAGGCATGGTGAAGCCCGGGTCCGGGTGCTGTGAGGCGGCGCGTGAGCCTGGCTCTTGACCGTTTGTGCGCAGTGGCGTGCCGATTCGCACAGGGGCAGGGCTGGCGCCATTGTTCGCCATGGTTGTCGTGTTGGTCGGTGTTGGTGTCGGCGTTGCTATTGCGACGGTAGCAGCTGGAGCTAGATCTGGAGCTGGAGCAGGAGCTGGAACTGGGGACTGCCATAGGATCTCGAATTAGTCTTTGGGTAGCTGATGAAGGCGTCGAGAAATGCAGTGTCATACAGATGCTTTCTCTGCAACGGCAAGATCTATCATCGCGACGTCCTGGGAAGCATCGTCGATTGCGAGAGCTGTCGGTTCGGCTACTGGAGCTGTTTGCGCCGGGGGGCCATTTGCTGCGACTGGAGTCTGGCCGAGAGGACTAGGAGCCGGCGCAATCGGCTGGGCACCAAGGAGAACGGGCACCGGGATCGGTGTCGTCGATATTCGGCGATTCTCTTCCGTCATGGTTCTTTGTTGCTGCTGGTAACCGGGAGGGGGAGTTATTGTGGTGTGGACAATGCGCTGGGGTGTGGACTTTTTGTTAAATGCGATAGCTACTTTATTGCCATGTACCTTGTAACTAACGTTAGTTATTAACTGACTAACGTTAACTAACTTAGTTAGTTAGGTGGGCAGCTGCACTTCTTATTAGTTGGTTTGATCCGCTTGCAGTTAATGTCACGTGCTTTGGCGTTCAAACGTGACGCGGCTGCATAACTGGGAGGTGTAACAACGCGTTGGATCCACAAGGCAGCAACGGATAAACTACGAGCTGCCACTTATTAACCAGCCTAGGGTACCTCGTCGCTCACTTTTCTGCTAAACATACTCCATGAGTTGGAGACTTGCTCCTCGCGCTTGGTACACGAAAACATGCATCAGACAAGATGGATGCTTTCGTTGTGAGGAAACCAAAGCCTGGCTCTCGTCAGCCACAACCTGATCCCAAGGGTGGCAAAGTTGAAGCAAAGGCTGAACGGTCTACCAAGAGAAAGAAGCAAGAAGTCGAGGACTCTGATAATGAATCTGATGAGGATATTTTGCAACCTGGGTCTGCTCGAAGCGTTTCTCGACTTCCCAGAGATGATACTGTCACAGCCTCTACTCATGACGACGAGTTTCAGTCCGACCAAAACTTTCAATCTGGCCGACCAACTGCTATTGAGAGCGCACTCCCAGAGATCGAGACATACAAAAATGCCATTGAAGAGTACGAGGAATTTAGAGCCTCTCAGGGGGGTGAACCTCAAGATTCAAGCTCGAGGTTTACGAAGCGGGAATGGGTAAAGGGGAAGAGCTCTATTTACGTTGATGCTTTCAACCTGGCTCTCAGGACCGTACTCGATGACGAGTCTCACTTATTCGACGAAAAAGAGCGGGAGATATTTGACAATTGGGCCAACCTCAGCTATGAAGGGCAGTATCTGTAAGTACAGATCCAACCCCGTGCTCCGTCACGATGCTTACAGTAAGTACCCTGCAGCTATGTCCGGCTGTTCCTAAGAAAGACTGCTGCCTGGCACCGGATCGCCCGTCTGGGTTACTACGATGACATTGCTGATACCGAGGGTGCTATCAACGAGCTGCAGGCGACTCGAAAGCTTCCCCTGTCCTCCCCATATACTCGGCCAGATGACCAAGATCCGAGCTTTGTATTTGCCCAAGAAGAGTACACATTTGGTGACACGTTCAGTTTCGCGGACATCTCGGATGAACACATCAACACAGTAGAACTAGCTGTGTCCCTTCTTAATCT
This sequence comes from Arthrinium puccinioides, assembly GCA_022414665.1. Classification (NCBI taxonomy): domain Eukaryota; kingdom Fungi; phylum Ascomycota; class Sordariomycetes; order Amphisphaeriales; family Apiosporaceae; genus Arthrinium; species Arthrinium puccinioides. The sequence continues at coordinate 3,761,338 of JAIUNF010000003.1, read as the reverse complement.
TGACGAGCTGAAAAGCCTCGCCAAAGATGCCAGGGTCAAGGGGAAGAACAAAGCAGACCTTGCAAAGTCGATCTGTAGGATGAGCAACCAGCAGGCTGGTCTACTTTCCCTGGGCCTCTGGAGATCCAATACTCATGGTTCAACCGCTTCTCCCAAAACCAGAACTCCAGAAGTCGAGTCCCCGGGCTCTATTGCGGGGGGGTGATTCCAACAGAAACCAGCACTTCTTGGACAAGATTTTGGCCATTACTGGACCTTGCATCAGAATTTCGCTGCCGGTGTTCAAGCTCTTCGAGAGGTTGCACTTGGTCTTCTACCGATCGACAGAGTGGACAGAGAGGTCTCTTACCGCCATCATTCTTGCCAAGATCTCGCGGCGGAATTTCCCCAACTACATCGTGAGCAGATCCACTAATATCTTCACATCACGGACTCAACTACTGGAGTTTGAGACTGCCACAAGGACGGAATTCTTAATCGATCAGATTATTGAATTCAATGGACCAGTTGGCGAAGATGGTTACCGCAAAGTCCTTAGCACTTTTGATGACATTTACGACCGGTGGAGACTACTTCTCCATAAGGAGGGAGAAAAGGAGAACAGGGTGTACGAGACTGGCGAGGGTGCATACCTGAGGCGATTCTCGCCGGTACATCCCTACACCCGGATCATCCACAAGGCTGCCTATGTTCTCGGACGGCTCAAGGAGCACAAAAAGGAGCACGAGTTAGTGACGGAGCTGCTGGGACAGCGCTTGTTTCATTCGGCCAGACGAGGCTCCTGGTACCAACGAAAGGCCTTGTTGGAAGAACACTACATGTTCTCATTGGAGCCTGATCCCGCAATCACCTCGGTGGAAGGGCAGAAGAAGCACTGGAGAACTGTGGCAGCAGCGACATGCGAGACCGCCTTGGAGGACCCGGACTGCCATCTCAAGTATCATTACGATCTTCAAAAACGCCTGCTCAAGCTCGAGAACCGGCTGAACATCCCGCGCCGTCTACAACATAACTTTGGTCACGTCCGGCTGAAGGAACCGGAGGAACATGACGTCGAAGGCATCCAGCTGAAGAAGAAGAAGAAGGACGTTTTGGGCAAAAGAGGTCGCGTTCCGAGTACAAAGACTAGATGGGTGGATGGGGCGGAAGGCGAGGGCGAGTGCAGCGTCGAGGCTATGTGCCTAAGCTGGTATCGAAGCCAGGGCTGGAAGGGCTACCATGCCGAAGGTGGTATCATACGCACGTTGTTTGCTTATCTGTTCTTTGACATACTCTTCCTCTACATTCCCAACGTCTTTCAGACGGCCTATCAGACTTGTCCCCTAGATTTGTTTACGGACTCGTTCTACGACGCGAGGGCATCCGAGATTAACCACCGTCTGGTTGAGATCGCCAATGGCAAAGCTCCCAGCCTGGTTGAAGAGGTCGACGCACGAGAGCGTCCGAACAGAACCTGTGTTGTTGGGCTCAATTGGGACTACGAGCTTGCCGACCTTGCCGAGTTGGTCACTTGTTTCGAAGGCGCCGCACTCGCGACCATATGCCAAGTCATGGCTCAGGAGTACGGCCAAAGAGGAGGTGGGCTCCCCGACTTGATTCTTTGGAGAACAGAGCCCCGGAGGGAAGTCATGTTTTCCGAAGTCAAGAGTGCAAACGACCGTCTCAGCGACACGCAGAGACTCTGGATCCACGTCTTGACGGGCGCAGGCATCAAGGTTGCGCTATGCAATGCCGTGGCCAAGGAGGTTAGGGAAATTTGAAATGCACCCCTTATGTCGCGGACATGGATTGGGGGGGACGCACGACTCGACCAATCGCTTCAGCATCCATGGACTCTGGAGTTGATGCTGGGCCAAGATCTCGTGGCACTAAAGTCGACCTACAGGCAGGTCATGGCAAGGGTCACACGTGAGCCAAGTTGTACGCGCGGAACTCGCATGGGCAAGGGTACTGGTACCACGGAGATGACCAGGGACATGAGTATTGTTGCGACTTCTGCCCGGCACATCATCAGCACACACAAAAAAAACCACGCGAGCATGGTGTTGAAACCCCCTCCTGCAACCGTCCCACGTTTTAATCACGGCAATCTGTTTCAACCTCACCAAAACCAGGTCTGGTTCCGTCGGCTTCCCGATTCGGAGGTGTGGTCGCGGACAAGTTTCCATCCCGACTTATGGATATTCCTGGGAGGATCAACTAGCCAAGTTCCCACTCGAGGGCGAGGAGGCCTGACAGGGACTCGGACTCTCGAGTATGTCGAAACGAAACAATTGCATCTCGAAAGCCTCGCACGGGTCGACCTGAAAGTCGGCTATCCGTACATCTGTCTGCCAAGGCTGCACAATGGGAACTCCAAAGTACGGCCTGCCAGACCAGCCCCAAAGGACTCTCTAGACTCTAGCTACGAGTACATCCATCGGGGCATCTGCCATCCTCTCGACCTTGTGGACGGCCACCTGTTTAGCAGCCGACCGCCTCTTCCGCAGCGGTGAGCTAGACACGGAGAGGGAGGGAGGGGCACTCGTCCCGTCTCATTATCCTCCTGCCATTAGCCTCCTAGTGCACTCACAGTACGGAGTACGTGCTGCGACCCTTCGCATGCCCGCCCCGTCCGTCACGGCTCTTATCCCTCTTCGCGGTGGTGACATGTGGAGTGTTGTCTGGTGGTGTGCCCAGCAAAGTCGCGGGCGCTTAACGTTGCCCCAAACCAACCAATCTGGCGTCGGCCACTGGGGGAACTACTGCACGGCACTAGAAGCAGTTCGAGAGGTCTCGGAAGTGGTTGGTCAATTAAGGCCCAGACAAGGCGCTTAAAACACCCCTGCGCAATCCCTGCGTGACCCCAATGCAGGCATGCATGCATGCACTTCCCAGGATCTCGGGACGACGAGGGTAGGCATGCGATGGCTTTACGACTTCCCGGCCTATGACGGATGATTGGCTGGCGCGCGGGCGGGCTCCAACTTGGACTTTCGGCGAGGTCATACTTTTCTTCTTTCCTTTTTTCTTCTTCTTTCTCCCGGGCATAGAGCCCGGCTTGCAGTGGGCAGCCTCTCGCTATCAGTCAGTCATCCAAGTACGGATAGGCGTACTCCGTAATGCTCACTAGGATAGGATGACACGCAGCACACAAGGACGCGCCGGCCCCTCCCCCCCCCTCGAGTCTGGGTAGCTCGTAACTTGGGCGTGTGCATGACATGACCTCTTTTGCTGTCGCGGGAAACGCGACCGTAACTAGTAGTTAGTCATTAGGGGTGGCGATCATGTCGATACCGAGCAAGGTCCACCGCGACTGATCGCCGCCAGGACTTGTTATTGTTACGTAGTACTGTCAAAGTCGCGTGGTGTATGGAAATAACCAACAGGCTTGTGGGTACCGGTACAACGTACGGATACGCCAACAGGGGACACACACACACACACACGCGTAGAGAGACACACGCATGGTCGCTGCACGGGTCGGTCGGGTCGGTCGGGTCGTCGCGCGCGTCATGTTGCGCGACCTGGAAGCAGAAAGCAGACGAGAGCAAAATAAACAAGTGACAGGCCAACTGTGTAACGGGCTCGGCGACCTTGATCATGGTACGGAGTAATGGTGTCTGGGTAGCTTATTGAGCATGGCAATGCACACCAAGTCGGGGTGGCTAGTTAACTAGCTACCTACGGTAGTCAGTCACAGTGTACTCCGGGACTACAGTAAATCATTTCCTCCCTCTGCCCCTCTGCCCCTCCCCCCGCCACACCATGTCCTCGCAATGGTTTTCTGATCTCCCCTGATCGTTGAAACGCCTTGCCGCCCGCTAGTCTTCCCTGTTGGTATCAATCATCTCGCTTGCTCTCTTGGACAATGTGGCTTGGGTGTGGGGGGATTCCCAATAGCAGAGAAAGACGCCGCCAGCAACGCCAATGTTGGTATCCAAATAGTGAAAAAAGGCCGAGTTTCCCGATAGATGCCAAGCCCCATAATATCCTCCGAAAAAAGCAAATAGCCGTGATATCGTTGCCCGTTGCGCTCTTTGTAGTTGTGGTGCGAGGTAAATAAGTGAGGTCGAAATGATAAGGTCGAAATGATAGGTAGCAATATAGTAGGTATTTAGTCGATTGATGGATGGAAGCGGAGACGAAAGTGGCATATGAACAAATGAAAAGAAGACCCAGGTCGGTTTGTGACGAATCGGAATCGGTGTGCGTGTAGAGAGACTTTGGTTATATCGGAATAGTGCTAGGTAGGTTGGGGGGGTTGGTGTGGATGACGTTTCTCAGGACTGGAATAGTCTCGTCATGTTGAATTCGAACGCGTTGTGGGCGGCGGGGCCGCCGCTGGTGACGCTGTCGAGGTGGTGGTGGTGGTGGTGGTGACTGCTGCTGCGGACTGTGATCTTGTTGCCGCACGCGGAGCCGACGGTTTCGTGTATTCCGTCGATTTCGTGCACTCCGTCTTCCGCCGCTTGCCCTTGGGCGCCGGGTTCATCCTCGGCGTGTAGGTGACGGTCCTCGTCACAACCTCCCGGATGTGCCGCACGCTACGAGCGCCAGCCATGTGCTTCGTCGCCTTGCAATCCTGCGAGTACCGGGCCTTCAGCGCCGCCTCCCAGTCAAACGGGGACCGCACTGATCGCGCACTGAACGGCGATCTTATGGTCGCGCTCAGAGGCGAGTCCAGATTTGAGATTGCTGGCGAGTGCGGGATGTGCAGGCCGGGGAATGACGTGGCGGCGCCCGTCGACGGTGCAGACATCGGATGCGATGGGTACGGACTGGCCGGGACGCCCGTCGTTGGCGATTTGGCATGGTTTCCGCACTTGCACGAGCAGTCTGTTCGCTCGCTGCTGGCAGTCGACGGCATCGAGTCCTGAGCGGTCGAGTCGTCGAACCCATCCTCCTCGCTCGAACTGCCAGGCCTCTTCTCCGGGACCACGGGAGAGGTGACGGACATGGCCTTTAAAAAGTCCATGTAAGCCGTCGGCGGCGTAATGGGAGTCCGCGCATATTCCTCTTTGATGGCATCCGGGATTGCCGAGAGGGGATGCGCCGAGAGGGGCGTCCCAGCAGAGAAAGCCGACAGTTCTGACGGAAAGGTCGCCGTGATGGGCGTCGTCAACTGGGCGAGCTTGGGCTTGGTGGCAGCAGGCATGTTGGGCGGGTAAGGCTGAGGGAGAGGGAGAAGCAGGTTTGCCTATGATGTAACGAGTGCAAGCGAATGACTCGGAGGGGGAGGAGGGGGAGGAGGCTCGCTCAGGAAGGAGGGACGGGAGGGTAGGTAGAGAGGGGTGCCTGCAAAGCTGCACTGACAAGTCACCTTGGGGGGAGTGAACAGTGTCGGCAGTCTTGAGAGGAGACAGATGTGAAGGCAGGGGCGGGAGCTGCTGCTGTTATACTATGTGTGATCTTTGACGCGGTGACTGCAGTAGGCAGGTGTGCCTTGTGCCCTGTAGGCCTGCCGGGATGCTTGGTCCCTCGCGCGCGTGGAGGGAGGGGCGCATGCGATAGGCAGCCTGCCAGACGCTGAGACAAGGGTGACGGAGCGGGAGAGCTAGAAACAGCTTGACACAGCAGTGAGGATTCGATGTGGAGGATGTAGAGGCCGCGGAGGGCGTTCCAGAGCCGGCACAGGGGGGGGTAGACTAGAAACAAGCCTGGCTGGCCTGTAGGTATTGGTTAGCTAGGTGTAAGTCAGGCCGGTGTGGGCTAGGGCTGATCATTGATGAAGACTGAGTATAACGTGGGGACCACGAGCGAGACGACTCCCGCGGTGATAAGTGGGGAGGAAGAGCTATTTGGTACGTGGGTGAACGGGGCAGCCTTGGCAGGTCACTGAGGGACGGTGAAGATAGTGGGCAATGGTGCAATGGTGTGGGAGGGAAGGGCGAATCGCGATTGGTCGTGACGAGTGGCAAAGGGATGAAGGAGGATGTGAGCAGTGAGCAGTGAGCAGTGAGCAGTGAGCAGTGAGCAGTGAGCAGGCTGTGTGCACCGAGACTACTCTGCGTTCATCCTACAACACGACACCGGGGGAGAGGACATGTCGAAGGAGGGGCCAGGGGAGGAACCAGGTAAGTGAGGGTGAGTATGCAAAAGATATCATACGTACAAGGATGCAGTAAAGTGAGTATCTGGCACTAGACGACTGTCGTCTGAAGGAAAAAAAAAAAACAGACAGATATGCTCAGGGATTCGAGATGCCGACTGTGTCGCAGGCCTGCTGATTCGACGACGGACCCTGGGCTGTGGTGATGCTGGCCCGGCACAGCAGCGCAAGGACTTGACTTGAGTGGACTTGAGTTCGGACTCTCTCTGCTCAACTTCTCAAGTGACAAGGATGGACTCGAAGCGCCTGTCGAGTATCCGGGACTGGAAGGCCGGGGTGGTCCAGGGCTTAGTCCGGGTCTCTGATTGGCCCAAGATCCCGTACCCACTCTGCGACGATGGAAGCGCTAGCGCTAGCGCTATTCTTAGCATCCGTGATAATGAGTTGAGATGATTCGCCCGAGGCCCCACATCCACATCCACGCCAACCCACCATCACCACTTACAGGTTCCTGTTGGCCTTCCTGGTGGCACACACGCGCACATGCACATACACACACACGACAAGGAATTCCTTCTTGTCGTTTGGGCGACACGATGTTGGGTAGCAGCGTCTGCAAGTGCGTCGGGACTCGCGGCAGGCTGACGAGCTGAAGATGACTTTGAGGATGACTTGGCCAATTGCAACCCAGTAAGTCGTAACTTGGTATCGCCGAAGAAGGAGGATCGATGGAGGATGGATTGTATTGGTGCGTGTCGTTGATTCCCTTGATTGCTCTTCAATTCTCCAGCGGAGCAGTTCCTTTTATCAAAACTGACCAACCTTGGGAGCGTTCCAACTCGGCGTCTATTTGCCACGTCCCGTTCAAGTTCTTGTTGTTGTTGTTGCTGTTATTTTCGACCTCTCCCACTCTCGTGTGTCACTCAGCGCGCGGCTCCGTTGCCTGCTTCATTTGCCGTCTACTGCAAGTAACCAAAGGCCGTCTGTCGCCCTCGGCTCTCAGAGACTGGCGCCGTATCTGGGGTCCCCCGTCTCGTCTCCGTGGGGAGCGCGCGCAACTTGACGCACCGCATCGCGTCAACGAAATCCGCGTTACTGTTGGCCCAGCCTGCTCTTCCGTCAAACCCGAAGCTGGGATGGCCGGTTGTTTTCTCCGCTATAACTACTAGGAGCAGCCGTCTAACTCGCCCGACACGACACGATACGACACGGGTCAGCGCGCGCGGCTGCCGGGGGGGCGGGCCTCGGCCGGAGATCCGACCTAATACCCCTCCGGTTCAGAAGAGAGACGGTTTGGACGAATCGATCGATGCTCGCTCTACTGCGTCTTGAAGATTTCCAAAACATGGCCGCGCTACTGTTCTTTCTTCCTCCCACGCGTATGTGCCCACAACTTACACGATTGAGCCGCCACACTGCTTCTTAAGCGCCCTCTTGTTTGGTCCACATTCGCTCTCTGGCACCAAGCTTGACGTGCGTTACGATACCGGGAACATGATCCTTCGAAATCCAAACACATTGCATTGCGTTGGCTCGCCAGGTTCTCGATGTGATTGCTCCAAGTAACGCCGCCGACACCACCACGCAGACTATGGCTGCTCCGGATTTGGTATAAGTCGATTTGACACGTCGGCTAACATCTTCGCGGGAAGTACTCCGTACTGGAGATCAACCCCAACCCAAGCCCAGACCCGCTGGTTCAAGAACTTGGTTGTTTGTGTTTTGCTTGTGATGAGGCTGTTGAATGGAGTGTGCTGGCCCCTGCGCTACATCCTCCAGCGTGGGCGCGGCAGAATCCATGACACCCCAATGGATGTAGACGCCTAACCATCAGACGTCGTACTCTGGTCTTAGTGTCCCTGCCACCAGATGGTATCTGTAGGGAGACCGATGAAATGTGCGAGTTCTCCATAGCGGCCGATGCCAATCTCTCCCTCGCCAACGCCAGTTTGACCACGACGAAAAGCCCGAGTTCTCGACACGACATAACTACGGTTACTGTATTAGCTTGGCGGCGGCCAGGTCATCGTAGCTGGGCAATCCAGGCGGTTGCTTCCTCGCATCTGGATTCCTGCCGGGGCTCGTTCTGGATGTTGTCGGGGGACTGTCAACTATCGATGCGCACATTGCGGTGTGAACATGCGGTACCCAATCCATGTCCAACACATGGCCGTGCAGTCTTTACTGTCCTATGAAACGGGTGAAAGGTCGTTTAACAACTCGTCTCTGTGACAACCCTTCTGAGGACCGCGGCAATATCTCATTGGAGTTCACTCGGATCTTTTCGACAGGGGAGTCGCACTCCGTTTGAACAACACATGATCGACACCGACTTTGTATCCAGAATAGCCAGGACTTCCCACCTCCAGAAGTACCAGGTTGTTCTTATTTGGGGAAGCTAGAGATGTCCTCCCCCCTCCAAATTCCAATGCACTCCTGGCATGGAACCCGCTGGCGATATACCAAGAATAGGTCATCACTCACTCAGAGGAGTATCAAGTCTCAGTTGAACAATCTAGCGTAGCCGAGTAAGAAGGTGGCCTGCGGCACACTTCTTGGGTAGCTGGCTCACACCACCATCTCGGGTTCACGACTTTCCATCGAATAGTGACGCCTGTGGTCCACTCCAACCCTCGCGGACTTGTCGGTCAATCAAGTGTCAGCTGACGGGGGAGTACAAGCTGGATGGCGTGGCATATCAACCACACAGCCGACTGTGCCCGGTGTGTATCTTGGCGCGTCTTTAGTCTGCCATGTAGGGTCGGTTGGTCGTTCGTGGCATTCCGGTGCCTGTTCTTGCCTAGTAGAGCTATAATCACTGTTTTGGGGGGATAGACGGTGCCCTCCAATTAGGATGAAGTAGAGGACCGACGTCACCAAGTGCGGCATCTAGATGATGATGATGGTGGTGGTGACGATAGTGTTAATGTCCCCATGTAGCTGTGTGTTCCAAGTACAGTTCCGAACCTCTGGGGCTGGGCGGTGGGAAGGTCAGAGCGAAGCCGACATTTTTGTTGACCAAAGAAATCGCGGTATCCGGAGGAGGATGGTTTGAGGATTGATAAAGCCGAATAGCGTCGTCAACATGCATGACATTGTGGTAACGCCTTCATTAGACATGGAGTCTAGGAACCTGTTAACACAGGCCATCCAAAAGGGCACTCTTTTGCTGTTCATGAGCTGTTCATGAGCTGTTCATGAGCTGTTCGTGGGAGGTCCATGACGAAGCGTTATCTGTTGAGTCCGACGATATCCGTTCTCCTTCCCCGTCATGGGAAGGGTATGGGGAAAAGAAAGAACTGTCGCACACCAGGTCCATTGAGCACCCTCGGGTTTGCTCCCACTCGGATTTGCGTCCATTTCCAGCTTTTGGTGACGGGTTGTTCATGCCCGTACAGATAGGGGGATCCCCATGTTGCAACTCTGCGCGATGGCGTCGTCGAAACACCTGTACGTGATGTAAAATACCGTCATGGGTCATCGGTGTTGCTCTTACGGCGCGTTGGTTCAAACTCAACCTCAAAGAGGTGTGTGTACTTGGAGGATAAAAGCCACGGCCGACCAGCCCCCCAGTGTCCTCTCGTAACCCCAAGACGACTTGGACCGCTACCATGGTCTTGACCACCAACTCGACTCCGTGTCACGCCTACTTTAGGAGCGGAAGCCATCTATCGGTTTTTCTAATCAAACTCGTGGTATTCTTCCGTTTTATACTGCGGTTCGACGGGAACTCGGTCGGTGATCTTTGGTGGTGAGCCCTTGAAACCAGGCTACACAAGCGAGGCTCCGGTATCATCAGATCTGTTGGGCAGTCGGTTGCCGGCCTGTCCGTATCGTTGCTGAGTGGAGGTATCCTGGCCCCCGCAGAGTAGAGCGCGGGAGGGAGGCGAGCGGATGACTACGTGACTGGCGAAAACATGTGTTGTTTCATAGCATGCGTATGGTGTATCAACTTCTCCATCGGGCGCCGCGGCTTCGGGGGGGCTGCTGCTCCATTCCTATGCGGGCGAGAACAAACATGGGGTTTTCTTCTTATATTTCGGTGTGACAACGAGTGTCTGTCGTCAGATACCTAGGCGTACCGAGACTGAAGGCTTTTTCCGGGACCAGTATACGCCATCACCATTGCGATATATCAATGCGTCCCTTGCAAGTCTAGCTAACTGTTATCAGCGTCGGGAGTAGATACACCCACGATGTGCGAGGGGCAGACAGACAGACAGACAGACAGACAGACAGACAGACAGACAGACAGGCCATGGGTTTTGCTGATGCACGGCCTGGGAGTGAGTGCTATCTACACTATGTCGAGTCGAGACACACACCAAAGTGATTGTGACTGGCGCCATCTCAACCCGAAGCCAGGCTTATCGCAGGGTTTCTCGTCCACCGCTGACCTCGCAGCTGCAGGTAGCCTGGAGACTTCAAATCTCGACAGTTATCCACATCCACATCCATCCCCTGCTTCCTCAGGCTCCGGCTGGCACGGATCGACCGGGCCCACAAGCTGGAGCGGTGCGAACACGACCGTAGTCGATGTGACATGGTGATATGAGAGGTCAATGGCGGTTCCGACGCGATCGGATGGTTGGAGCTGGTTGATTCGAGGCTCGAGCATCAGGGCGGTAGGTATCATTATTATATCAAGACTCGGCGGACAAGGTCAACCGTCATGATAGAGTTCGTCTCGCGACAGATGATCCAATGCACCCACGTTAGGTTCACCAATAACTACCGTAGATAAGTAGACCGTGGGGATGGTGACCAAGGCGATAACGTGTCACGCCCGTCGATGGACGGCCCAGGCAACGCAAAGGACGGACGTATGGTTAATGCCAAATGCCAAATGTCATGGCGCCGCCTCAATGTTTGAGCGCTTACGACTAACGACACGTCCCGTCCCGTCGCCGACAAGCTTCACTTTGGCTTGCTTGGCGTGGCCATGATGCAGCGAAGCCGAGTGACTAGACTAGGAAGAGTAGGTAGTTAGGTAACTAACTAACTAGATGGTCGACTAGTTAGGACGGATAGCGAGGCGGCAGAGTGTCATGTTAGTTAGTGCCTACCGCCCGACTCTGCTCACCTAACTAGTTGGTTACTACTTGCTATAGCTAACAGGTATATAAATAAATGATAATGATAGTAGGTAGGCGCCAGGCACCGGGGAACGACAGTGTGATGGGGCTAGTTACTCGGTAACTACACGGGAACTAACTTAACTACAAAGTGATTGATTGATTGGGCGGGTGTGCTGCGTGCGGTGGAAATGGGCGGGAGCTTGGGACGGTGCGAGGTCGAGTTAGAGATGAGAAGCGCATCTCTGCGACCTCATTGGGTAAAGCAAAAAGCCCCTTGAGTGATCGGGATGCGCTTCTTGCAGCTTTGGAAACGTCCGTGATCCCCGCGTCCGGCGACGAACCCTCGTTTCGTTTGATCCAACCTAGCCTAAAACAATGATGGACGGAGCAATGTCGTCCAAGCTCCTGTCGAAGAGACGATGGCTAATGATAAGAGATTCGCCACAGACCGGTAACGTAGTTCACTAACGTTAGTTGGCTAGCTGAGTAGTTACCTAACTAACTACGGATACACACACGCACGTTGTTGTTGGATGCAGCTTGGGAGGAAGATTGATCTGGACGCTGTACCCGTACGGATACGGATACGTTAGTTGGTAACGTTAACTAGTTGCCGTGGTCAGCAACACAACTAGTTAGTGAACTAAGTTACCTCTCTCCGACCGACGAGTTGCCAAGATGTACCCTAAAAGAGCCACGAGTATCCATTACTGAAGTACACACGGTGCGATGCGCGCTCACTGATGACTACTGTCATCGCCCAACGTTGCCCATGTCAGTTGCCTATGTCACGTATGGTCCGGTCTGTTGCCATGCAGCCGAGTCCGAGTCGGCCAACTAACATAACTAAAAGTTAACACACTACACACAAGTGTCAGCAGCCTCTTTTCTTGCATGAGAAGACCGAAACACTTTCGAATGTGACAGCTAGCCTATGGAACTCGGAGGATGCTTCACGGCCCTGGTTCGTGACCACGATCATCGGGCCCGTTTCAAGATCTCTCCGTCTGGTCTGGGTCGGCCAACTAGTTAACTTCATAAGTAGTACTCGGTAACTACGTACTGTGGTCGTACATTCCCCCAGCCACCCCCATACGAGGTACGGAGTAACTACTGTGTTACGGAAAGCAACTTGGGGATTGGGCCGTTATCTTGAGCCCCCGAGTCGACAAGATCGAATGATTCGACAAGAAATTGACCACTCAGGTGCTGCATCTTTGAAATACAGCTCGGATTTTGGAGAATTGCCGACCACTCGATCCAGCTTGCCAGCGACGTTGCGAGCCCAAGCGGTAGCGGGGGCCTTGTCGTATGTAAGTTACATTGGCAGTGGCTCCGACGGCATATCCACAGTGACGATGAGCGCCTCTTGATTCCGTCCCTTGTCACGAGAGAAGCGTGGAGTCGAGACTCGAATGGCAAGGCGGGAAGGAAACTTTGCACAATGAGGCCTCACATTCCTCGCAAGTTGCGGTCACGACATGACAGCCGGCAGAGGCGGGAGGCGGCTGGGTTACACCGACTTTTCGAGGACTCGTGTGTGTGCGCATGCATGCGTACGAAGTACCGTACGGAACACGCACATCTTGGGGATCATCAGCCTGCTGGGCTGCGTATCCGTACTTCGCAGTACGGATACCATAACGTTTACCCACGTATCCGTAACTTAGCATTCATCACCTCGCCGCCGGTCCCGCTCCATGCTCCATCACGTTGGCCTTTACCGTCAGATATTGGCGGTTGGTTAACTATCCGCCACGAGCATCTTTCCCGGGCGCACGCAGCGAGTGACGCAACATGCGCTCTACGTAGTACTGTGTACTGTGTACTCCATCCATACGGATATCGTATGCCAAAACGATGCCGCTGGCCTGAACCAACGTGAACGAAATGAAACCAAGGATTGTTGCCGGTAATGTCGCCGAGGTGAGAGACGGTGTGAGAGACGGTCAATTCCAACCTCCCCCTTCCTTGGCTTGCCGTTGCCCGCACAGTGTGCTGTGCTGGGAGGAGAAGGTGATGATCGTCTATTATTAGACGCCCGACGAAGCTGTGCTAGCTATCAACCCGCGAGTACGGAGTACGTAGTACAGATAGTTGCGTGCCACAGTGCCACGTCAAGCTTGGAACTAGTTATCCGTAGTGATCATGTTAGTTATTTAGTAGTCGCTGTAGCCTGTAGCTGAACATTCGGTACAGTTTACACGGCAAGTGTCGTCATCTCGTACTACCCCCATGCGAAGTAGTCGGTCGATTAACCTCTCTGGAGTCTGGAGGTAAACTGCACGGTCAGATCGACCAGACTGGTGGATCAAGGACCGTCTGGGTGGGACCCATGACATTTGAGCATGCACACATGGCTCGCAGCGAATTTACCACTGGACAATCGTGTGCCTGCCAAAGCTTGGTTGCGAGCCGCCGACGACATGCCTGGCACATTGTGATAGCAGCCGCTGATGGTGCAGAGAGATTGCGCATTTCGTTCTGACGGCCTCGCGCTCGAGGGAGAGAGAGAGAGAGAGAGAGAGAGATCCCAGCTTCTTCTGTGATTCCCCGTCATCGTGAAACACCCAGCCATTCATTCCCCCTCTGCGGGTGAAGACTGTCTAGCAGCTGTCCTCGGAGCGTTCGCCACTACTCCGTACCGCAGCATGACTGTGCGAGCACTGTCCACACACTCATGCGTTATCCCTGCCTGCCTGCATCCTGGTTGATGCACGATCTAGGCTTGGGGGGGGCAGATAATGACGGAAAGCAGCTAGGAGATGCAGAGGAGGAAATGGGATGTGAATGAATGAATGAATGAATGAGCCCAGCCACAGACGAGTATTTGCAAAACCCCATGAGCAAGAGTCTCAAATGCAAACAGACTTGGTGATTCAATGCTTGCCTCGGCAGAATACAACGGTCAGTCGGTGCGTGTGTTGCTGGTAAAGCTGATGGATGCTGACGTGAGGTGGTAGAGGGAGCAAGTCTGGGCTGCGGGGAAAGTACACTCCCTCCCTGCCTTGATAGCGTACGTAGTACTCCGTAGATGTAGCTAGCCAGTAAGTACTCCGTACCCCGTACCGCGTACCTAACTTACCCTATCTACCCTACCGACCCTACCGACCTACCATCCATCCATCCATCGCAATAGTGTAGGCGGGCTGTAAATATGTCAGTTCTTAGTCAGAGCACTCACTCATCATGCTGACCGGTACGGATAACTACGTGCCACCCATACTTTACGGCCACAGTAGATAGGGAATCACCCGCCAGGCCGCATTGGTCGCCTTGTGACCTGGCATTTTCAGAAGAGGAAAGCCGCTGCCAAGGCCAAAGGATTTCAGAAGAGTTGGAAAACGGCGACGAGAGGCGGCACGGTTCCCTTCGATAACAGCCTGTACAAACCTGAGCCGAACGAACGAACCTGGGAGAAACGAACTGCAGGCCGTCTCCACCCTACTAGGCAGTCGAGCTTTTTCATTAGTCACAGGGGCCGGGGGGGGCCAGGCCGCCCCATTAAAACCTTTTAACTCGCTTCTGCCCATTTTCACCAATCATTTTCCCCTCGGTCCACCGCCGACCAATTTTCATCAAATCATCTGGCACTTCCGCCTGTCAGTTTCCATCTAACAAACTGTCTTGGGGCAATCGCAAAAAACACACGTCCCGTTCCACGCTCCATCCCGTCAAATCACATCGAGTCTTTGCGACTATATTCCCGTCGCTAGGATTGAGGCTACCCGCTCCGCAATTGCGCTGCGCTTGCACCCAAGGGGACCGCCCGTTCTCGACTCTGATTCGATTCCGCTGAGCAGGATCAGGCACAGGACAAGAAGCACGCGCCGCCCAGCCACAAAACGCCCATTGACTGCGCTTTTAGTTACTACTCTTGCGCAGCAGGGCAAGCAAGCAAGCCGCGGGAACAACAACAGCAGCAGCAGCAGACTCCGACTCCGACTCCTCGGTGCCACAAGACTGCGACAAACTGCAACATCCATCGCAGACGAGAGAGCCCCCCAGGGTCTTCTGTCACCCACTCCACCGTGTCTGCCAAACCCCGGACACCCCTGCGGGAATTCTTCGTGCGACGAACGCTTTGTGTCTTGCGCACACAACTTCTTCTCAACTACTTCTTCTCTCCCTGCCCAATCACGCGTCTTCTGCCGCTGTATAACCTTAACCTTGCCTTGGGTTATTAGTGCTTTCGCTCAAAAGAGGGCCCCGGCCAGTCAGAGGCTTCGCGCAATAGTTACCAGACTGAGAAAAGGAACGCCTATTCAGCAAATCAGCGACTTTGTCTGCGCGCGTCCAATTAACGGCCAATTCGCCAGAGTCGCAGGACCTATCATCATCTCCAACACCATCCTGACTTCCACTATTGGCTACGACACTCGTCAGGTGACAACGACTGCCTGCGGATAGCCATTGACTTGTTTGCAAGTCGCTCAATCAGAAGCCATCGTCGTCTTGGTTGTCGACTTTCAGTCACACTGAAGAAGAGCAGCACGCGATTATCCGCGTTTTCTGTAAGCAACGCGGCCTTTTTCCCTCCTCTGCCCCTTCGCGCCCACCTTTGCCGGCCCCCCCGAACCCGCATGCACTCCGCGCCGTCAGCTGCACCCAGCTATCACTGTACCTGCGAGACATTATGTTGTGGCCGTTTTGATTATTGATACTTAATGCCCTTCTTGTCCTACCCGAGCTGCAAGCAACTGCTGGTCAACAGTTTGGCGCAGCCCTATTCGACATCAATTCCTTGATCCTGATCTCGTCCACCCCCCTCCCCCCCAATACACCATGAAACGCGCCTTACTGACGCTGCAAGTTAGTCGAAGCCGGCAGTCTATCTCGTCAGATTGCCAAACCTGCGCAGGCCGATTTCCAACAGCAGCTTGAGAGCTTGGCAAGCAGGTAAGCACATGTCTTTTTTACTATCATGCTTCTCTGGCACACACACCATTTCTTCCCACCCCCCCACCTGTCAACTGTAACTCCGTTTGCCTCACGCAACGATATCTCCACCCACCTACTCGGTCCTGTCGGTGTACCACCACCCTTGTGTATTCACAAGGCCCCCCCTCGGCTCAAACAACACCACCCCTCCATACCACGTTGCCGGTATCTTGTCTTTGGGCCTACCCTGATTCCTTTTGCGCGTCCCTTTTCGCGCACACCCTCATGGTGTAAGTGGTGGGGTAGTACCTCCACTTCGCAGCCCGGATCGAGGGAGCTTTGAACGTGCGCGTCGCGTTTGTTTGCAGACGACTGCAAAGATCATCGGCGCGCCGACTCTGCTCCACCGCCGAGTCCCACAATACAGGCAATTGCGCAAGACTGTGCGAACGCATTCGTCTTGCTATATTCTTGCGGCTCGAGGGGGTATCCATCAGGCATATCTGCCTTGCGCAGCCACACAGTTCCAGAAGCCTTGTCTGCTGAGCTGGTCGACAAGGTGGGGCGCCTAGCTCGTGCATATTCCGTCATGCATGCCAGCGCATCAACTGGCTGGCTGCTCGAGGCGCAAAATTGGATGACTGGCCACCCTCCCCTCTCATGCCCCTCATATTACCCGAAAGCTCCCTCCCATCATAATTATACCTGATCCGGTGAACTAATGGTTTTGGTTGGTTAGATCTCCACAGCCATATAGCCGTTTGCAGGTCTGGGGAAATTCGCACGAGTTATCTCGCCAGTTTCATCGCATCCACAGATATCATCTGGCAGCCAACGCGAAGAAGCCTCGTTCTGTGCAGTAGGTCGGCCTATTTGCGTTTCGCCGTCTCGCGTGGCAACTGCTCAGCCACATCGACATCGCAGCTCACATCGGCCCCGCGACTACATCCTCCTGCATATGCCGTGGACCGGACACCTGCGCCGTGCACCTACCACATCAACCACTGCCAGCTCATCCGCGCATATCCAATAGATTGGGTGCACATCCAGGTTGTGCTTGCGGCTACCTAAGTGACTGAGCCCAACTGCTTTTATCAGACGACGTCAGGGCACTACGTCCTCGGGTCCCTCAATTTACACAGAAGTTCACGTCCTGCGACTGTACCATACGCGACTTGGTAAACCTTGTTCTAAACTCGATTCCAGAGGCAGAACAACAAAAACAGCAACAGCAACAACAACAACAACAACAACAACAACAACAACAACAGGCTACAACATCACCGACCACTAGTACTACAGACTCACTGGGCTCCTTTCGCTTGTACTACGCGACAGAGATATACAAACCATTGGTATTACGCGTAACCCCGCCGCTGCTTGTTGTGCAGCCACTCACCAATTATGATGGACTACGCGCAATACCAGCAACCACAGTCGGCGCATTCGCAGGGACACATCCAATCCGGTTACACGAATTCAACCGGCGGAAATACCATCACATCCCCATCTAGTCACAACATACCCCATCACGGGGTGCAGACATCCCCCATTCTGCCCAACCAGCACCAACCGGCGTCATCAAACCAGGGCCACAACATGTACCAAACGCAGTACAGCGTGCCCCAGCAGGGTATGCACTACGGTGTACCCGGTATCCAGGCCGCCGCAATGGCCGCGACTGCAGCAGCTGCAGGTGGGACAGGTTACTCTAGCTACATGTCCTCGGAGCCCAGCATGACGCAGAGCTCGCCGCGGATGGGCTCGGGCGTGAACGCAAAGAAGGACCCACACGGGCCTCGGTCACCGCAGCAATTGAGCCAGGCCGCCCGTCGCCTGAGCCAAGTCACAAGTCCCGGCGTACAGACGACTCCCATGTTGAACCACAACTCGCGCTCCGTGGTGCCGCCGCCCATGCCTCCGACGCAGAGCATGCCACCACCCCAGTCTCCCGAGATGACGGCCGGCGCCGAGGAGTCACCGCTCTACGTCAATGCGAAGCAATTCCATCGTATTCTAAAGCGGAGAGTAGCGCGGCAACGCTTGGAGGAGGCTTTACGGTTAACGAGTAAGGGCCGGAAGCCGTATCTCCATGAGTCGAGGCACAATCACGCTATGCGAAGACCTCGTGGCCCCGGCGGCCGTTTCCTGACGGCGGAGGAGGTGGCCGAGATTGAGAAGGGCAAGGGTGACGAGGGTAAGCCCGACGAGATGCCTGATAGCATATCGCTCAAGGGAGCTGGCACAAAGCGGAAGTCGGAAGCAGGTTCCGGGGCGCCAAACAAGAAGGCGAAGGCGGAAGTCGAGACGCCCGAGGATGAGGACGACGAAGACGCCGAAGATGACAGCTGATGGCGCTCTTCAAGGCAGCCGCGCCGCACACCATCTCATTTGTTCCATGTCATGAGTCACGATGGTTTCTGATCCCAGCCAAGCTACACGATTGCGTCTCCGATGTTTCGGACAACACAGCGGCATGGCGGGGAGTCTTTGTTTTGGGCAGCGAAGCGTTGTGTTTATTACTGCTTTGCGCATGACTCGGCGGGAGGCTACTCGCTGACTTTGATGGATCCGCATCATGTTCCGCGGGCGCCAGGACGTTCGCTCTCGACGGTTTCCCCTAAACATGTCTTGATCGCTCACGCGACAACTTATCATTCTTTTCTCCACGTACATGCATTTTGAGGGCACGTTCTCGGCCGGAGGAGCAATAGGGTTTTATGGAGGGTACACATCGCATGGGAAATGATTGAGACGAAGAATGGAAGGATACCCCCACCCCACTTTGCCGTTTTTTCTAACGCCGCCTTTCCTCGATTCTGACCTGTGTTTATGTCATGTTCAAGCCGGGTTTCATTTCTTTCCATTTTTCGACATTCACAAACGGTCAGGTTACCATTTGTTCCACGTCGGTCGTCCAGTGACGGACGATCTGACCCGAGATATCCCCAGAAAATATAGTATAAAGATGGGAGGTGCCTAAATTGGAAAATGGATGGGGGGCATGCAGGCGGTCCGATTCGTTGGATTTGGCGCAGCGAGAAATACTCTCGTCACGCAGTGCTCTGTCGCCAGATACTAAGGTCTTTTTTTTTTTTTAATACATTTAGGAACACATCTTCAACCCCTATTCGTACTCGGCTTGAAATAGGGCTCTTTTTTCAGTTGTTGGACGTCTGACTGATTTTGTCGCCCCTGGTTCAAGGTTCGCAGCTGGGGGACGAACGGCGGCAACTCTGGTCGTTGCACTGATGGTGTGTAATTTGTCCGATTATCACGTAAAGCCAAGCCAGTACGAGAAGGCGGCAAACCCCACTGTTCTTCAATGCTGTCTTCGCCTCGATCTGGTGTTATATACTCCGTACTCGGTACAAGTATTGTGCACCTCGGTAAGTTGTACGGAGTACGGATACTGCGCCTGTATTTATATCACGTGACCTGCAAACCTTGGCACAACGCAACATCTCAGCTGAACAACCCACGCTTCGGGATTTAGAACAGAACGCAGCAGCACTTTCATCGCTTGGCATCTATCTATCTACTCAACCCGCGGTATCAAGAAGGCAACAGACGCGGAGCCCTAACCCATCTTGAATTTTCCATCCATCACAGGCAGCATGCTCTTCTTCAGGTATGTGATATTCCATCTCGGGGCATTGCCTTTTGCGCCTCCCGCTCTTGCCCAAGCCACCTGAAAGTGAAGTGAGCCGTGACCGGGCAACCTTTACTTTGATCGCGTGGGGTAAATTTGATCATGGAATGCGACTGTATTGGGAACAGTCAAACGTTGGGGATCACCGACTGTACGGGGACGCGCGAGGGTCGATGAGGGGGGGGCTTCTGGGAAGATTGGGGTACGCCCAAGACACACACATTCGCGATTTTTGGACGTCCCTGTGCTGGCCATCTTCTTGCAAGACGATGTGCAAGCAGGAACTCGCGCGTTGGGTGTCTGTCTGCCGTCTCACACAGACTTGCGCTCGGGGAAAGATTCCGACGCATATTTTCCTCGGGTGATGCATCCGTTATCGTCATCGTCATCATCATCCATAATGAAAAGGCAACTGACCAAAAGGTGCTTGGCAGCTTCTTCAAGACCCTTATCGACAACGAGGTGACGGTCGAGCTCAAGAACGATATCAAGATCCGCGGCACGCTCAAGAGCGTCGACCAGTACCTCAACATCAAGCTGGATGATATCCAGGTCGTCGAGGAGATCAAGTATCCGCATCTGGTTAGTCGGACAATCTCCAGAGTTGAAAGTCATCATCATGATTGCGCTGACGTCGGACGGAAACAGAGCTCAGTCAAGAATGTCTTTATCCGCGGCTCCGTCGTGAGATATGTCCACCTCCCCCACAGCGCTGTCGACGTTACCTTGTTGGAGGATGCGACGCGGAGAGGTAAGATATATCCCGCCTCCCCCTCATCAGCCGTCTGTAGTGAAGCATGTTAATTAATTTGTTTCTACAGAAGCTGCAAACCAAGCTGCTAAGGCTAAGTGATGAAGAAGATCCTTTGTGATGAAAACGGAACGATAGCTCGGGATGCAAGTTTTCTTGAGCCTGCTCGACGATTGCCGTAAAACCCCGAGCACTCAGAGATGTCAGCCATGGCATTGAAAGAGTATGCTGGCAGCTCTGCGGTAGCAGGTGACGGCAAGTAGACGGTGCCACACACTCTCTGGGCCATCTAAACGGATATGAACATATCCAAACACCGCAAGGTATCCTGACCGACTTGCTTGGGTAAATCACCCATTCGTGCATGTCCCTCGGAATGAGAGATACGGAGCATGTTAAATAACTAGATAGTGTTTGATGCTTGCACACCCTCTTTTCTAAACGTGCCTGCACCAGTGCATATGAATTCAGATGCGCGACGAAAGCGCGAGCTCCACGCTGCACATGGGGCCAGCCGGCGGCCGAGAATTCGCACAACAGGGCATCATGGAGCGAACCCCGAGACATGGCATGGCATCCAAGCATCATATTCGTTAAATCGTATCATCATGACAGCCTCGCCTCGCCTGCCTACCACTGTACAAAACCACCGTTTCCGTCTTTTCCCTCCCAGAGTGCGACATCTCTTCCGCCCTTCTCCCGACTGCGCAGCGCCTCTTGCGATCCCTCGCCTTCTAACACTCGTACAATACCGCCACGTCGCCTCTCCGCCACCCACCGATCGAGCCAGCCCTTCATCCGCTTCCTGCTCGGCTCACTACCCACGTTGACCGTAGGGACGACCTTTTCGATCCTAAGTGACATGATGAACAGCGCCAGTTCGCGGAAGCTGCTGTGCTCCGAGTACGGCACGCCAAAACACATGGCCTCGCGCGTGCTACCCCTCTGCGGTAAGAAGTCGCCAGCGCCAAATCCCGTCTTCCACGCGGGCCCGTGGAGGATCTGCGTGGTAGGTACCGTAGAAGGGCTCACATTGACGGGGATGCTGCGCGCGTTGCTGGTCGGAGAGCGGAAGTTCCAGCCGCTAGGGCGAAACCCGACAATACGGCTGAAGTGAGGCTTGTAGCTGTTGAGATATTCCTGAAGGGTTTCGGCACGGATCTCCATAATCATCTGCATGTGTACTTGCGCGGCGAGGGGATCAGTCGTGAGAAGAGCCGATAGTTCTGGGTCGCCCAGTTGCTTGATGATGCGGACCTTGGAGGCCGACGCGAATATCTTGGTGTTGAGAGCCTGCGCAATAGCTTTACAGATGCGCTCTTTTCCGATAGAGTAGGTGCCGCAAATGATGAGCAGACGGTGTTTCGCATCGGTCCTACCGCCTTTTCCCACTCTCTTGTCCGGGCTGTCGTTCTCGGAGGCGTTCTTGGCAAAGAATTGGCCGACGGTCGCGATACCCTTTCCACGCTTTAGAGCGTCGAAAGCGTCGTCCGCAGCCGCCGAGTCCCCCGATATCAGCTTGCAGAACTCGGCACAAGCGTCAATAACGTCGTTCTGCGGGGGAACGAGTAGCGTGGGTTCAGGTATGTTGTATCCAGGTAGCAGATGTCGATTTTCTGCTGCTTCGTCTTGCCCGATATGGAATCGACCATGTCCGGTCTCAGCAGTGGATGGACAACTTGGGCAGCACAGGCACGAAAGTCGCCGCAATGAAGGATGCGTTGCGTCCGCGGGTTGGGGCCCTTGCCTGTCCCCATCACTTTCTCGAAAAGAAATAGTGAGCTTCCGGGGCAGTGGTTGGCCGGTATCATTGTAACGGTGGCACCTTCAGTGCCTGGAATCTCGACGGTTTCTTCGAATTCGAGTTCAACAACCCACTTCGCACTCGTGCGTAGCTGTTGCTTGACGAGGCTTCCCGTCACCTTGCTACAGTATATAGGACCGTGACACCAACTGGCCGTTAACCCAATGTAGTGATCACTGTGAAAATGGCTGAGGAAATATGCGTTGCACCCCTCGACGGCTCCATATCGGAAAGCGTCAACGCATATCGAGAGGCCCGGCATAATCTTGTAAAACGGACAGGTCCGCTCGAAGGCTGCCCTTCCTCTGGATGCATGCTCTGTAGCGGCAGCCGAGGCCCAGGCAGTATCTTCGGCGTGACCCGACATCAGCTTGCTGAAGGCTGAAGTGGATGATTTGGCGGCTGAAGACGCGGAAAGCTCAAGCGGATTCGCCTGGCCGGGTTTAGGTACGGCAGCCTTTGCGAGGCGCTTGCTCCTACCCGAAGGCGGAACTGCTATTTCAGTTGGCGGCCTTTGTGGCTGCTCGGGGATTGGTATAGGATTACCATCTAGGCAAGCGTTGACATGCACGGTTGCTTGGTCTGGTGTGATTCCTGCGAGACTAGCATTGCACAGCGGACACGTCTCAACCATGTCGCCATCTCCAAAAGACTCTTCCAACAGACCGTCCGGTGTATACGCTCCGACTGCTTCGGCTTCGAGGCGAGCCTGATCTCGCATGTACCGTCTTTCGCGATACTCCTCCCCTTCGTCGTAGTCTGCCTGGTCGAAAAAGCCTTCGACATCGCCCGAGTCCTCGAGATCGTCGTATGTGGAGTTTTCCGTCTTGAGAAAAGGGACCTCGAGTTCCTCTACGCAATCATCCTCTCTTGGTAAAGCATTATTCGATACGGCATCCATGTCTTCTGCCCCATGTACACCAGCCGCCAGTTCTAATAGGATCTCCTCTGCTGGAAGCGACGAATCGGATTCGCTCTCTGAATCATCCAGGAACGGACCCTGCTTCTTCTTCCTCGTTCTTTTGACTGGGATTTGGTGCGTTATCGCAGGCTCCTCGATCGTGGCGGGCTCGGGTGGTGCCACAAGAATTGGAGTGGCATTGTTCGGTTTGGGGCTCAACCTGCGTCGTTTGGAGGAGTCCGCATCCTCGTTGAACCTTGATGGGTTCTCCTCGAGGTCGTCCTTTACGCCGTATATATCCTCATGCCGCTCATGCTTCAACCCGTCCAGGGACGCAGCAGGCGACGGGCCATCCAGGAACAGCTGCTCTTCAATTTCAACCTTTTTGAAGAAATTGAGAATGTTGCCATTTGTAGGGGCCTTCTTCTGTTTTGAAGCGGGCGTCTTGGTGTCGGCGGCCTTTCCAAAGTTCAGCTTCGTCTGTCGAGGCCGATTCCGCGGGGTCGTTGGTGGCATCGTATGCGCTGTCTTGGTGGGTGGCATGGTGCCAAGTGAGGAGGGTTTGCTCATGCAGAGGTCGCGAATATCTTATACGGAGACAGGTGCTGCTCGACCAGGTGAAGTGGACGATGACTCGAGGCATCAGATGCGGGATGCGGGATGCGGAATGCGGGATGCGGAACGCACCAAGGAAAGATGTTTGATCCAAAAAGAAGGTTGCCACCACCGCCCGTCTGCCTGCCAGCTGCCGCAAGTTAGCTAGTTAACGTTGCCTCTACTCGGTAGTTATGTTATTAGTGACGTTGTACACTTTGAGCACGCGGCACGGCGCGTCAAATCTTACGCGATGTCACGTTTTCCCGAGCTGCCGCTAATCAGTCACCAGGGTACTCCGTACGGAGTAACTTACTCCCTCCGTACTCATGGAACTCGACAAAGACGCATTTCCTGATAGAAGGTCTACGATTGTCAAAACTTGTAGTGAATCGTAATACAAAATCGCGTTATTACCGGAACGCCAAGCATGCCGTTAACTATTTAATCGTACTCCCAATTCATCAACACGTTCGTCCAACTCGGCCAAATGGACTTGTGCCAACCCAGCTCGCGGCCCGTTCATTTCTCGTTCTCCACGCCATTCTCCTCAATGGTCGTATGGTCACTGTCCCGGGCAGAGGATACGTTTCCCTTGTCAGAGACTTTCTTTTCCCTCAGCACACCCGTGCTGTTCCCAGTCGCTGTCTTGCCTGAGAAGTAATGATGAATGTCGTCCGTGAAATCCTCATCATCATCGACAAAGTTGCCAAGCTCAGGGTCCGACTTGGCTGCCTCCTTTTCTTGCCAATCGTTCCGCATGTCCTCAATCTTGTCCTTCATGTCGGTGTCAGGGTGGTAGTTCTTGCCAACTCCCATGATTCGCTCCCACAAAGAGAGATGCTGAGGGTGGATGGCAATGCCGTGGTAGTCCTGAGGACGCTCCTCCAGGATGTACTTCCAGCGACGCTCCTGCTCCTTGAGGTCGAGACCAGTGGTGTCGGGAAGCCAAACGTACGTGATGATCATGCCGGCAAGCCCGAACCAGGGAACGACATAGAATTTGGTATGGTCGTCAATGTAGTTGTAAAGCACCGACGCCAGGAGAGCTCCGGCCTTGCCCATGCATGCCGAGAAACCGTGAGCGCTGGCTCGAATCTGCGTCGGGAAAACCTCGCCAGCCACGAGGAACGTGACCGAGTTGGGTCCGAACTGGTTGAAGAACGAGGAGAGGAAATACATGGCTTGGAAAGAGTGAATTCCAGCAGCGCTCGTGTAGTAGTCGTATTTGGCCATGGGAATGACAAACGTGAGGAAGCAGACGAGGAATCCAACCTGTTGCATCATCTTGCGACCATACATCTTGTTGTCAATCAACATCGAAGCCAAGTAGTAGCCAGCGAGGGCCACGGCGACGTTGACCAGGTTCCAGCGCCATGTAACCCAGACCGAAGCCTTGCTGCCAGTGATGACGCTGATGAACTTGCCCTGGAACAGCTTGTTGCCGTAGAAGAAGACGTCGTTGCAGAACCAACCACCGGCCGTGGCGAACAGACGACCACCAAAGTTGTTCACCGTCAGCTTGAGCGACTTGACATCGTAGCCAGTAACGTTGGCCTTTCGCTTGGCCTTCTCCAGTTGCTTGCTAGCGTTCTTCATTTTGTAGGTACGATAATAAGAAAGCCAGAGGGTACCGATGGCGGGGATGGCGAAAGACAGTCGGAAAACCCATTGCACCGTCGTCTCGCTGTAGGGAGCCTCGCCATAACCGCGGTTGAAGATGACCAGCAGCACGATGAGGATGACCTGGTTGAAGAACTGGCCCCAGCCCTGCATGAGGAAGGCCATGGTGACCTTGCGGCCACGGTGAAGCCTGTCATCTCGCGTGGACAGCTTTCCAGCCGAGACAGCATTCTCCATGGATGAAGTGGCCGTAATAGGATACTCGCCACCAACTCCGAAACCTAGTGCGTTGTCAGTACGTACTCCTGACGAGGACAGTGGCTGGGTAGAACTTACTGTAGATGAACAAGGACCAGGCATAGCAAATGACCCAGCCCTCGAGGGTCGTTCCCCAGGAAGCAGTCAACATGAGAAGGCCAAGGAGCATGATGAGAGCGTCCTGTATGAGACCCCAGCGTCGACCAATCCAGTCACCGATGATCTGCAGCAACGAGTCAGCAATCGGCTGTGGAACATGAAAGGAAGAGAAGACTTACACCAACGGCAACCTGACCGATCATAATGCCGATGACTTCGAGATACGTGACAGAAGCCACCCAGTTCTGGCTACACTCGGCGTGGGTGCCCCAACACTCGGGCCAGACAGCCTTGAACAGGGGCTCCAGGTTCCCGATGGAGAACAGGACGTAGCCTTCGAGACCAAGTCCAGCACCGGGGAGGACGGCGTTTCGGAAGTACCAAGTGAGGGGGCTGAGGGGGTCTTCCTTCATCATGCGGCCGATAGTCCTCAACTCGGACATGGCCTCGTTGTGATCGACGTTTCTGACGAAAGCGAGCCGCTTCTTCAGGGGCAGATCGGCCCAGTAGACACCCTCGGGGGTGTAGATGTCGTCCGGGTGGGTCAGGTGCTTGAAGATTTCCTTCTCGTGGTCTGTGGCCGGCGCCGTGTGGTACGGGTAGTGGTCATGTTCGTGACCAGTCTCCGGACCGTGAGGCACGGGGATCTCCCCGATGGCCGGAGGGTGCTCCTCGTGATGACGGATGAAACGCGCCATCGTGTGTGCGTGGAGGAAGGAGGTGCGGGACGAGGCAACGGAAAGGCGTGGCACCACAGTCCGAGACTCCAACAGAATAGACTTTGGCAAGTTGACCACCGGTACGAGCGATGGGAAGCAAGAGCTGGGGGAAATTGCCGCGAAGTTTCGAGGGACCTGCGGATTTAAATAGCGAGTGGCCAGACTGTGACCTCAGGGCGGATCCGAAAATCCGACAACCCACCATCCATGGATGATCGCACCCCAATATTGACTATAGAGGATTGCTCTGCTAAGTTGCTAACAGGGACCTATCTCCATTAATGTTTGCGTGGGTACGTAAGAGATTTCGGTAGCACGTCCGTTGTAACTAGCTAACTTACACTACGCAGCCGACAAAAATAATTAAATGGTACCAGTCAAGTTACTACTTTGTACCCCGTACGGATACAACAAGCCAGGTTATACCAAATTCAACCTTTACCTCCTACCCCCACGTACTCGGTAAAGAGTCGCGCTTGCCAGGGGGTTTTGCCAGGAGGGGTTCGGAGGAAGAAAAGCTCTTGGCAGCCTATGGTTTGAGACCGTGCCTGCGGGGAGCATGATTAATTGTCACTCTCGGAGACGTCCATCTATCAAAGTCTAACAAAGTCTAACAAAGTTGTGGTCTTGCGTCTCTGCCTGCAATCTTGATGAGGTCGACTAGGATCTCATGACGTCGTCTCCCGAGGGAAAGCTTCACTCGTCTGCCAAATTGGCGAGTAAAAAGCTTGGTACTATGCAAGGTAAAACGGAGTCGCGTCGCACAGCAATAATCGGAGTCGTCCGCACCCTTCTGCAGGGCCAGTTTGACGAATTGCTTGGCCAATCACAAGCCGTAAGATGCACACGTGTGGTCGAATTTGGCTCATACGTGCGCTACATACGAAGTGCGCTACAGGCGCTAGGTGGTGTGGTACTACGTACATAGTAGGAGGGCAGCTAGCAAAACCCCGCTCAGCCTCGATCAAATGATCCACTTCTACGCTGTGGATGCAAAGACTCGCTACGATTGGCCTCGCAATGCTCTTGGTCCTGTAACCCCGACCCGACCCCGGTCTGTTCCTTTGGCAAATGCCCAGCCGGCTGCACCGGCTTCATACGGCAAAGCTTGACGGAGTGCAAACTGCAACTTTTAGCAGCTTGGCAACGATCGATCGACTTGCTTGGTATGCAATGTTTACAAACGAGGCAAAAGGTCGCGTGCTCTCTGGGCGTCCCCGTCGACGACAACTTTTTCATCTCACCACGGCCCCTTTTCGTAATAGAAGATTCATCTCAAGTCGTGGGACCAGGCACCGGGATGCTCCCATCATAGATGCCACCTATTATGATGGGGATCCGGGGTCCAGAGTCGAGCAAGGTGGATGTGAATTTGGGCTTGGACTATGCATCCATACAACTTCACTGTCATCGCCTCGTGGCGGAATGGGCTACATCTTTGCCCGCTCCACCGACTCCAAACCAACGCCGGGTTACCCTTCCTATTTCGTACACCGATGGATCTCACGTTGGAGAGGACACGGGGGTGCAGCGTCCAATGAGGTCGTGGGTGGTTGTCCAAACGGGCCGAGCATTTCACATGCAGGGGAGAAGAACTACGGGGGCGGGCGATAATACTACGTACTTTTAGTACTCCGTACTCCGTATCCGTACGGTACGAAGCATTTGGCATGCTTTCCATACATCTATCTGGTTGTCGTGCTCGGCATCCATACACTGCAGATTCGATCCCACACGTTCCAAACCATCAGGACGTCACTGGGTAACTGTAACCTTCCAGCAGTGAGAAGCGCGATTTTCCATAGCAGGTCCGTTGGGAATGACCGTGCAGCTGGCCATATGTCTGTACTTGGGAGTCGACTCGAGCTCCTGTTTGTACTGCGCAAATGCCATTGGATTTTAAGAAATTTGGAGCTCCCTCTGTTGGAGCAAGTCACGTGACCTGGCGTCAGTCGTCGCTCGAGCCTGTCGCGTAAGGCGCGATCATGACCGCTGACGACATTCGTTTCAGTGGATTCCGTGGATGCGAATCTCGGCGGCGCAATCACAAGCGGGTTCAACAACAACGACGACAACTAACGAAAACAACGATAACATAAATAAACAGCCGTGGACATTGTATTAGAGACACCTACTTACCTCGGTACTTACTCCCCTGCACCAAGTAACCACTGCCCAGTGCCGACCGTCGGAGACTCGGAGCCTGTTCTTCTGCACCTTGTCCAACTCCACAGCTGTGAACCCCGCGATGCCTCCTCGTCAGTCATTGCGCACGCGCAAGACAGTCGTAGAGGCCAAGATCGAAGAAAAAGAGGTTGCGGCCAGCAGCATAAACACCAACGCCCCCAAAACGACGGCCGTCAAAAAGACCAGGACTACGAAACGCAAAGCAGTCGTTGAGGAAGAAGAAGACGAAGACCAGCCAGAAGACGACGGCGTCAACATCAAGACCGAGGTGGCAGTCGAGGAGACCAACGAGGTATTGGTAGAGGACAAGGCAAAGCCAGCTCCCAAGAAGCGCAAGACCACCAAGGCAAACCCCGAAGACACAATGCCCCTTGCACCGCGGACCGTCGTCTCTACGCTGAAGCATGCCATGTACCTCGGTGCTCATGTGAGCGGTGCCGGAGGTGAGTTGTTGTTACTTGGTGGAAGGCTGGGATCTGATATGTTCCCATGCCTGGCCGTCGCAGTTGATAAATTCGTACTAACGCCTGGTTGAGGTGTCCAAAACTCCGTCACCAATGCCGTACACATCGGCGCCAACTCCTTCGCCCTCTTCCTAAAGTCGCAGCGAAAATGGAACAATCCGCCCATGGCACCCGAGGCCCGCGACGGCTTCCACGCCCTCGTCAAGAAACACAACTTTGAGGCGCACCGACACTGTCTCCCCCACGGCTCGTACCTAGTGAACCTAGCAGCCGCCGAGAAGGCCAAGGCTGACCAGGCCTACAACACCTTCCTAGATGACCTGCAACGCTGCGAGTCGCTGGGCATCGTGCTGTACAATTTCCACCCGGGCAACACTAATGGCGAAGAGCGATCCGAGGCCATCGGTCGCATCGCCATGCAGCTGAACAAGGCTCACAAGGCCACCAAGACGGTCGTCACTGTGCTCGAGAACATGGCTGGGCAGGGCAACGTGGTGGGATGCAAGTTCGAAGATCTGCGTGACATCATTGAGCTGATAGACGACAAGACCCGAGTGGGTGTCTGCATCGATACGTGCCACAGTAGGATCATTGCGTCCGCGAAGTGCTCTTGGACGTTTTGCTGATCGGTATTTCTAGCATTCGCCGCCGGTTATGACCTGCGGTCCCCTGAAGCATTTGCAGATACGATGAAGAATTTCGACGATATTGTGGGTATGAAGTATCTAAAGGCACTGCATATGAACGATTCAAAGGCCCCATATGACTCGCATCGCGACTTGCACGCCAATATTGGCACGGGTTTCCTAGGACTGCGCGCCTTTCATAGTATCATGAACCACGAACCGTTCCAAGGCCTGCCCATGGTGCTCGAGACGCCTATCGACAAGAAGGGAGCCGATGGGAAAACGGTAGAGGATCATAAAGTGTGGGCCGAGGAGATCAAGCTGCTCGAGAGCCTGGTCGGGATGGACCCCGAGGATGACGATTTCAAAGCCCTCGATGCGAAGCTGCAGGCACAGGGCGAGGGCGAGAGAAGCAAGATACAGGCGCAAGTCGACACCAAGGCCGCAAAGGACGCGAAGAAGGCGACGCCGAAGGGGGCCAAGAAGAAACCTACCAAGAGGAAGACCAAGGCGGCCGAGACATCCGAGGAAGAGAATGGGTCCCTGTCGGACTGATATCAGCAAGGCTCTACGAGTGTGGGATTAATAACGTTTGAGGGCAGCTTGGCCTGTAATTCTCAAGGGTATCGGTATGGAGTATGTAGTCTCATAATGTACAAAAGCCGCAGCCCAGTTCGTTCCGTGTGAACGGGATAGGAATGAGAACACGATCCACGCGAGAGACACGGGCGGCCATTGTCGACCTTACAATCTCGTGGACCTCTTGCGATCAGCACCCATCCAATGACGCCTGTCAACGCCCGCCATGCATGCCAGACCATGACCGTGTATACACACTGCGTTCTCCCTAGTCTCCCTATCTCTCGCGCTCGCGCTGCATGCATGTACGCACCCGCTCGTCGAGCTGTCCTATGCCTACTTCCTCGCTCGAGCAGCGGCCTCTACTCTCAACATCAGCGCGCGGAGTCCGACGCCTCTCTCGCAATTCTGCCTGAGCCACGTCTCCATCTCCTCCCTCACACGCCGCAGCCCACGCATGACGGGCATGCGGCCGCCCTCCTCGTTCTCGACGTGGCTGCCGGGGTTCAGCAGGAGATCAAAGCACGATGCCCATATGTCCGTCTGCCAGTAGCGCTTCAGGCTCTCGCGAATCTTGTATCTGCGTCCGGCGTGAGTGCCGAGCCCGCCGACGTCGCAGCGCACAGTCTCAATGTACTTGCCGAACAGGAGAGTGTGCAGGATGCCGGCGAGGCCGTGGTAGTCGATCTGCCAGGTCCAGGGCCGTCCCTCGCGCATCTCGGCGCAGTCCTGCGCCGTCGTCTTCCAATCTGCGATGAACTGCACGTCGGGGTCGAAGGCGCGCATGTCGATGCCGCGTCCAAAGTCGATGAGCACGACGCCGCGCGAGCCCCAACCGCCGCTGCCGTCCTCGTGCCACTGGCTGCTGAGCTCGTTGCCGGCAGGGGGGTCGTTTGGGCTTCCAGACGTAGGAGGCAGTTGTCGGCCTTGAGGTCCCCGTGCATGATTTGCTTCAAGTGCAGTGCTTCCACGGTGCGCAGTAGCTCGATGGAGAAGAACATGGCAAGAGACTCGTCCATGACGCCCGAGGCTCCCTCGCGGAAGAAGTTGACGACGTCGAGCAGGGAACCGTGAGAATGGAAGGGCAAGAACAAGAAGCTTTCGTCCTGGTAAAGATGCAGCTCGTGTGCGGTGGTGAGACTGGCCGTAGCACGATGCTGGGGTCCCAGGCGAACGGCTGCCAGGCGCATCATGTGAAACTCCCAAGCCGAGGGCGGTTGCTCCATCTTGAGAGCCTCGAGGGACGAGCGTCGCGCAACAGCAGAAGCGCCCTCGTCAGTCTCGACAAGGGGCTCAGCGCCGTCGCCATCGGGCTCTGAGCTGGGCGCCGAGTTCTCCACAAGGTAGACGGGAGCGAAGGCACCAACACCAAGCTCTCGTTTCAACGTGTACATGTGGTCGACTTCGGGGAACTCGAAAACGATGGGGTTGCTGATGCTAGCCCTGTCGCTGTTGCCGCTCTTGCTGTTTCTCATGGCAGCCTTGACAAATCTGCGAATTTCAACACCTTTGTCACAGCGTGTGTTGCGATGATCGAAGAAGCCCGAATACGAGCTCAAGGGAGGAGTCATCTTTGCCAATATGTTTTCGCGGACAGCGTTGTCGACAGGATTGCACTGCGCATCTTGGACAAGAGGCCCCTGGGGAACAGGTGTGGCCGAATCAGTACCAGGCGTAACAGCGACCTTTTGCAGCAACGGTTGTGGGATCTTGACCGGCGAGCGCCTGTTACTGAGCACCTCGCGAAGCGGGCTGCTAAGCGGTCCGAAGTCCTCGTCGTCTTCGTCGTCCTCTCCCGTTTCAACGTTCTCGAAGGCCGTGTCGAGGTAGACGTTCCTACTAGGCGTCTTGTACTGCGGCTTAGCGCCTGTAAATGCTCCGAGAGAGGACTCGGTGCGTTCCGTGATGGGTGTCATGAAGGGAAGACGGTTGTTAGCCACCTCCGACGGGTCTCTATACGGTCGGGTAGGTGCAACGTAATCCTCGGGCGGGATAGGGACGAACTGCGTGCGGATGCTGGTATGAAAACCATCGTTGGTAGGCGTGGTAGATTCACCGTCTTCCCACTGCTGAGCGTCGACTTCCTGTGTGAGCGGGCCAGATGGCTCAGGATGGCCGGCGTCGATGGGATCGAACTCTTGGGTGTTGTTCTCATCTAGGCCATCCTCCTCCTCCCCCTCCTCCTCATCATCGTCGTCGTCGTCGTCGTCGTCGTCGTCGTCATTGTCGCCGTTGATGGCGGGAAGGTGCTTTTGAGCACTAAAGTCGGACCACTCGCTTACACTCTTGTCATCATCCGTCTCATCTTCGTCATCGCCAGCGTCGCTCATCTCGATCTGCCGGGTAGTGCAGGCACTCTCCCCACCGCTAGTATAGTCGTCATCCTCGGTTATATACTCGTCCTCGTCGCTGTCGTCCTTTTTCTCCTGGGATGGCTGCAACGGTGCGTTGAAAAGCTCATAAATGTCATCCGTGGCAGCGCGTGTGTGCAGCGTCATGGTGGGCTCAGCTGAATGCGAAGTTGAGTTCTTCTTCTTCTTCATCTTTGGGCGGGGTGGAGTGTCTAATCGTGTTTTGACTGGGAAACGCGTTAGGAACAAAAATGTGAAGGGGAGGTGCAAAGAAGTTGCGGTGAACGACTGACTGATTTGGGTCTCGTTGACCTCGAGCATCTTTTTCTTCTTCAGTTTATTAGGCTTCTGCTGGCTTTTCACAGCGCCGTTCTCGTCCAGCACCGCCTGGTCGTTATGAACAACCAGTTTCGTAGCTACTTGCTGGATGAGCAGATCTACCTTAGGCTGGCATTCGACGTTGGATTGCTGTTCGTAGTCTCCTCCCGTCTCGTTGTCCCAGCAAGTATCCAGCCAACCTCTGCTAGCTGCCCATAATTCCTCAAAGCTGAGCTCTGTTCCGGGTTGTTCTGGCGTCGGGTATACAGCTTCAAGATTGACACGAATCCGCTCTCTCCTCCCATTCACCGGATTCACAATCACCTGGTGTTTTGACGGTGCGATGACAATATGAGACTCTGCTATTCTGGCTAAGGACTAAAAGTACACAGCGCGACAAACCGCCAATTATTAGTCCTATTATCATCAACAATCGGGCATAGAAAGGGTCTAGGAAGTACTTGGACTTACCGGATCCCTAAAGACAGACATCTTGGGCGCACTGCTCTTCTTCCCACCCCCATTCAGCGTCTCGCCCGCCCACGGCTTCGGCTCTACTGCGTTCTCCTTCTTCCGGTCTGCCAATGTCCCAATACTATCCCAACCCTTTGAACCGGCACCCATCGAAGACAGAGCTGGTGCTGGTGCTGGTGCTGGTGCACCCGCGTCGGAGAAGATGGTCAACTTGGATTTGCTGGGCTTCGGCAGTTGACCGCCGACTCCCGGGTTCGTCCGCGTTGCCTGCGGATCGGCCGCAGCCCTTGCGGCTGCAGCGAAAGGGTCGACCTTGGAAGCGAGTACCGGTCGTACAGACGGCAAAGCCGGGGACGACGGTGCGTTGGCTGCCTCCGGTTGCTCTGCTCGCCTATACTCAAACTCGCCGAACTTGCGGACCAGCCGTGCGCCTGGTCTGGCTTCGCGCTCAACACCTAGCTTGTAGACCTCCTCGGCTTGGCTCCAGCGCCCAGCGCTCTCCAGCCAAGCCGCGTACTCCTCATAGAACAGCGCGAGACCTTCACCGATGCCGTGCCGCGACAGAAAGACAAAAGTTTCCCGCGGCGCATCCGAGAAGAAGTGGATGTATTGAATCCAGAGCTTGAGATACCGAGGGTCGTTCTTGTACTGCGCAGACCCGATGAAGCTTTTAGTCGCGCGCTCTAACAGCGTATGGAGTTGTGACTGGGGGTGGCTTGCGCAGAGGGGTATGCGTCGAAAGTCCACCGGACATATCGGTCGAAGATGTCCAAGGGGTCGTCGGACTCGGAGAGGTTTGCGACTTCATCTTCAAACTCCGCACGTATGCAGTCGTTCACGTCTCTGGTATCCGAGGGCGTCGGCGTGGCAAGCTTCTGTAAAGGGGATGCAGAGTATAACTCGGCCAGCTTCTTTGCTGAACGACCGCCGGGTAGGGACTGTATGTTTTCTTTTTGGCCCTCGATGATGTCGAAGTCAATAGGGTCTCCCGAAGCTGCCATCTTGTCGAGTTGGCCAACGACGAGGGTGGAAGATCGGTCTAAACGCAATCGAGTGCCTGAACGTGTTGCACAGTAAGACTCAAGTTGGTTGTGGTTATGCAGTTGAAAGATCTGGCTAGGGCATAGGGGAGTGTGGAACTGTGGAGTTTATTGACATGGCGTGTTTACCCCTCCCCATCCAGTGTCCACCATCTGCCGGTTCCCCCTGACAACAGAATTCTAGCCGCATCGCAGCCACAGCTTGGCCGTCAATCAATCATGGCCAAAAAGTCTCCCGTGGGTATCTGCACTAGTTATCCGTAGTTATCCGTACTCCGTAGTTACGGGTTGACTAACGTTAGTTGGCTTGCGTGTCGTTCGCACTCGCCTCCAAATTCCGATTTCATCACTATACGCACACCATCAACGGTAGGTCAATATCTTGCATTTGTTCATTTGGCTTTTCTATAATAGCTCAACCCACGAGCCTCAAGCCATTCCTTTCATTCCCCATTCATAACAGTCGTCCGAGATATCACCATTCGCCCTTACAGGTTCACAGCCTTGCGGAAGTTCTCGCCAGCGTAGATGGCATTGCTGCCCAACTCCTCCTCAATGCGGAGGATCTGGTTGAGCTTGGCAAGACGCTCTGATCGGGCGGGAGCACCCGTCTTGATCTGACCAGCCCGGATACCGACAACGATGTCGGCAATGGTGACGTCCTCGGTCTCACCGGAGCGGTGAGAGACCATGACACCCCAGTCAGCGGCGTACGAGTCCTTGGCAGCCTGGATGGACTCGGTAAGAGTACCAATCTGGTTGACCTTCAGCAGCAGGGCGTTGGCAGACTTGAGCTCAATGGCCTTCTTGATGCGGACGGGGTTAGTGACGGTCAAGTCGTCTCCAACGATCTGGAAGTCAGAGGTCTTGTAAAAGTAGCTCCAGGCCTCCCAGTCGTCCTCGGCGAAGGGGTCCTCGATGCTGACAATGGGGTACTTCTTGGCCAAGTCTGAGTACAGGGCAGCGAGCTCCTCGTAGGTGAGCCACTTGGAGGGGTCGCTGTCGGGGTTCTTGAAGTCAAGATCGTACTTCTTGGCGTCCTCCTTGTAGAACTCGCTTGAGGCAACATCCATGGCAATCTTGATCTGGCCAGTGTAACCAGCCTCCTCGATGGCGTCGGTGATGAGGTCCAGTGCCTCCTTGGGAGTCTGGATATCGGGGGCAACACCACCCTCGTCACCAACGTTGCCAGCCGACTGGCCGTATCGCTTCTTGGTCAGAGCCTTGAGCTTGTGGTAGACTTCAGCTCCCTGGCGCATGGCCTCGGTGAAGCTGGGGGCGGCCGACGGAACGATCATGAACTCCTGGAAAGCCAAGCTGCCACCGGCGTGGGAACCACCGTTGATGACGTTCATGAAGGGCACGGGTAGGACGTAGGGCTTCTTGGTGCCGGCGAGGTCTGAAACGTGAGCATACAGAGGAACACCCTGTCTAGTGGTTAGTATGAATGTTTCTCGTTGGGGTGCAACACCACTCGTTATTTACCTTCTCAGCCGCACCAGCCTTGGCAATTGCCAGGGAAACACCCAAGATGGCGTTGGCGCCGAGCTTGGTCTTGTTGGCGGTTCCATCGAGGTCGATGAGGAACTTGTCAATCTTGGACTGATCCTTGACGTCGATGTTCTCCTTGATGATGGCAGGGCCAATGACCGAGTTCACGTTCTCGACGGCCTTGGTGACACCCTTGCCAGCCCACTTGGACTTGTCGCCATCGCGGAGCTCGCAGGCCTCGTGCTGGCCTGTTTGGACGGTGGTTAGTGACGCATTACTGTGTGTGTGTGCATGTCTCGATGCGTACCAGTAGAGGCACCGGAGGGAACAATGGCGCGGTGGAGGCCAGTCTCGGTGACGACGTCGACCTCGACGGTGGGGTTGCCACGGGAGTCGTAGACGGAGCGGGCGTGGATCTTCTTGATAGCCATGATGGTCTGATGAGACTTTGTGACTGTGACGGATCCGGAGTTAGTTATGTGTGATTAGGGGGTCCTCGTGAAGGTAGGTGGACGATGGTGGATAAATAGTGATATGGAGGATCTGGAAAAGGGCAAAACGGGCTGCTTATGTACAAGAGACCAGGATATACCCGAGACTCGCGTACCCGCAAGCCAAGTGCCCAGCTGTTAGAAGTCACCAACGTTTCGAAACCGAGCGTGGTCCCAAAATATGCCTCAACAGCAAGCACGGGCAGGAACTGGTGGTGATGGTGGGGTAAAATGTGACATGGCGGACGCTTCCACGGCTGGGCAGAGGGGACAGCTTCGGGGCAGGGGGAAGAGGGAAGATGATACACATACCTTGTTGGTGGTGTTTGGTGTATAGGTGGGATGGGGAAAGATGGAAGAAAAGGCAAAGATGAATTTCAGGGCTACCAGCTATGAGATGTAGGAAAGCTTCCTTTCGTCTGGTTCGGTGGGCAAACTCAATGGGCGTCGAGGCGAGGGGACCTCAAGCTCGAGCTTGGAAAACTAGAATGGCGGGGTTGTGTGCCCAAGGTACCGACCGGTACTTGCTCTAGCACTCGTATCAAGGTGCGAGTCCAAGTTCCTTTCTATTCATGTAGCCCGTACGGATACTCCGTAGCGGCAGAAATGATCTTAGCTCCCCACCAGAAATCCAACAGCTTGCCAGCAACAGCTCTGCCAAGCTGTGTACAACAAACACTGGCCCACCACCATTGGACTCTCGGACCCTGACTCTCTCTCCCTCTCTCCTCCCGTCTCGCTCTCTCTCGCTTCACACACTTGCGGCCATGTCCGAAACACTATGGTCACGGGCAGCATGAAAAACGTGGCCTTGCCCTTAATCACGTCTGGTCGGTTGCTCCAGCTTTTGTCACGCCGATCAGTCAGAACGATGAAGGGGTTTCGTTTGGGTTCCAATATACACTATCGGCCCGTCTCTCTCCCTCTCTATGTGTACGAACTAACGTTAGTTATGTACAAGTATTGTGCATGTCCGGTCGCCGGACATACTCGCTCTGACATCCGGAGTTCGAGTTTTGTCAACCGCCTTACGTACACAGTGGTACAGTCACCGGTAGTAGTCACAGGTACGGATACATACTTCATCAGTTATCCATGAGGGTCGTGTCGAGAACGATTGTTCAAGCTTGGATTTCCTACTCTTCGAGCCACTGTAGTACGTAGTCAATCACCATGGCTCGATGTCCTCTATTCTTGGTCTATCACATCTACTCTTGCAACCTGCCCTGTTGAGGACTAAAGTGCTGCACTGCCAATTACCGTTTAGCCGCGGTGTTCAACTTGATCACTGCGTATTGATTACCGTATCCATTCATCACTGGTGTCCTGTCGTACCTGTCGTATTGTCGACAGCCACCGGGGCGATTCCTCTCTCCCAACTTGAAATATCGATAGTAGTATCACAAAGATAAGATCAGTCTTGTAAGTACGGATAGCTTGTATCTGTTCAATGTATCAAACCAGATAACTCCAAGTTCCTATTTCGCCTTATTTTAAGCCATCGAATCGTATAGTGATTATAGTAATTACCTCATCTAGGTCTTGCAAGCTGTCAAGACCCTAGGAACGAAATGATATAGCTCGAAAGACGTAGATTCCTGATTCACGCGATGACACCTCGCCCCCTCCCCCCATTGAGAAGCATCAACAACCACGTAAAAATTGTCCCGGCACGGTCCATACGTAGCTGGCCAGGTCACGACTCAAATGCCTACAATCCCCACCCCTCGTCCTTCTCAGTTACTACCCCCCGATACTCCCAAACAGCCCCATCAGTGTACCAACCTTGACCGCGAGCGTGACAATAGGATAAATCGCGAGGTTCCAAACCTCGGCATCCCACTTGCAACAGGCATACACTGTTAGTGACTCTCATTTACAATATAAAGGGAATGGTTGGAAATACAACGTTACTGTTCACATACACTCTGCGTATCCAAAACGGCCCTCCATCCCCGCGGGTCACTCTGAGCAATCGTTGCGAACAGACCGCACCAATGCGTCAAGTCGGCCAGGCTGAGGATCGCGATGTGACACAGCAGCAAATTCTTGTTGGGAGGACCAGTCAGCAGCACGGCAAGCCCATAGAGTAGCATGTTGACCAGAAATCCTGCAGACTGTGCCGGCGCGAAGAGCGTGGGAAGGGGCAGCGAGGAGGCAAACATGAGGAGGGGCTTGGTCTGGGAGAGAATAGAAAATATGCCGTAGGAGCTATCGAGGTTCGTCAGCAGCGTTTGGGGGAAGGGGCGGTCAAGTTGTGCGGGAAGCTCACATCGCAGCAGGTTCCAGGTAGAGGAAGAATATCCTAGGAAAGGATGGGAGAAGAGACGCTGTGTTTTGCTGCATGCTGACTAGTTATCGCCGTAAGGCTCGCCACGAGGAAGTAACGATGGCCTCGATTTACGTGTAGTTAGTGGCTGGAGAAATTACTGGGCAGTGGTTCGAAGCGTTCGAAGCAGATTCGAGAAACGTGGGCAGGCTAAAGATTTAGTCAGGTTCTGACATAAGAAGTACCTCGAGGGGGCATCAGCCAGACTGCGTCATAATGCGGATTGCGGATTGTGCGGATTGTGCGAATTGTCCGAAAGTTTTATACGAAGTGAGATCAATTCGGACCGCAGTGAAAAATACACCGTACTTACTAACTGGCACGCGATGTTGACATTGTGGGAGTTGTGAGTCTCATTTGGAGATGCTTGTATCTTTTCAAATGCAGCCTAGGCTACGAGTCTTGCCAGTAGCAATTCTCTAGGGGTGTTCAGCTGTACAAAGTGTAAAGATGCCGAGTCGAACAGAACAACCCGACACTTGGAGTGATCTTTACAACTGTGCCTTGTATCCATTCTCCTTGACCCAGTTGGCAACGTCCTCTCCGTCGCGAGCCAACCACGCGATCTTACTCCGGATCGCATCCTTGCTCTGTGCAAGAGGTTGAGCAAACGCAGAGGTATCGATGTCCTTGAAGAAAGCTTCAACCCTGTCCAACTGCTCCTGCTTCGCGAAGCTGCTAGTGCAGATGGTGGTCATGCTACCCAATATCGGCGGGTTGCCGCTCAGCTTTTTGTAGACCTCCGTCCAGTTCTCGGTCAGCCATGTGAATAGCGCCTCGGTGCCTTCGGCGTGGCTGCGAAGACCACTGGCAGGAAGGTATAGATCCTGACTTTTGACCTCGCCTGACAGAATAAAGCCCAGGGTACGCTGAATGAGTTCGGGATCCTTGGCTCGGCCAAGACAACGAAGAGCAGTGTTGCGCTCGTCGCTGTTGGTGGAAGTGCGAAAGAAGTTGACGATAGCATCATACTGTGCACTGTTAGCAATGTGAGCTGCTGACATGGGAGTCGACATTGCTTACCTCTTCCTTTCCACCATATTTCAGTGCTATACCAAAGACACTGCCTCGAATGTTGGGATGAACTGCCGACTTGTCGCCGCCCATGTACTTGTTGAACATGGTCGTCGCGGCGGTGACGATCTCTTTATCACCAGCAACCCCAGCGGCGCCAAACAGCATCGCCTTGAATTGCTGCTGGACGTGGCCATCTTCGTCGCTGAAGTTCCAGCCAAGCTTGTGTGCTCGCTCGCTTATGAGGTCCTTGATGAATGCTTCGAGGCCCTTCTTGATGGATGGGTCTTCAAATGCCCACGCAGACTGAACAGTGGCGACGCGAGCAATGATCTCGCTCCAAACAATAAAGGAATCCTCAGTGTCGAAACCCTTTAGGAGGTTCAGTACGCCGGATGTCTTCTGGTAACCGGAGACAGCGAGAGCACCAGCATCCGCAATCATACCAGCGCGATCTTCGACGCTCAGCTTGCCCTGCTTGGCTGCCTGTCCAAGCTTCTCAAGGCGCTCTGGTGTGTATGAGGTTCGGTATATGCTAGTGTGGTTTGCATTGAGCTTGTAGAAATCCAAGGTCTTCAGCTTGAAGGTGTCCTCTCTCTTCGACAACGTCAACACTTCATCGACCCCATCCTCGGTTCGCAGACCGAGAAAAACGGGATACAAGACCTTGTCCTCGTCAGGCTTGACATCGCCCGTTCTCAGGAAGCGGTTCTGCTTGACATGGATCGAGTTATCTTTCTCGTCTTCTGTGATTTGAACAACTGGAAATCCAACATTCTTGGTCCAAATGGACATGATCTCCTTGACGGGCTTGCCACTGGCCTCTTCCAGGGCTGCCCACAGGTCGTCGGTTTTCGTGTTGCCATAGGCATGCTTCTTGATGTATCGTCGAACACCGTCCAGGAAGACTTCCTCTCCCAAGTAGGTCGAGATCATGCGAAGAACACACGAACCCTTCGAGTATGAAATGGCGTCAAAGATCTGATCGACCTCGCTGGCCCGTTTCACGGGCACTTCAATTGGGTGACTACTTCTCAGCGAGTCGAGCCCAAGAGCACTCTGGAGATTGTCCGTGACATAAGTTTCCCAGACTTTCCATTCAGGGTAAAATTTATCACAGCCTGTTTCGGGGTAAGCTTGGGTTCCATTCGGAGCTGTTGTTGACAAACGAAACTTACTGAGCCAGCTCATCAAGGTAGCGAATCCTTCATTTAGCCAGAGACCCTCCCACCAGTCCATGGTCACAAGGTTGCCGAACCACTGGTGGGCCAGTTCGTGCTGAACGACTTCGGCCACACGTTCCTTCGTAGCAGCGCCACTGGTCTTCTCGTCGTAGATTAGATCTACAACTCTGTACGTGATCAAACCCCAGTTCTCCATAGCACCAGCAGCAAAATCGGGGATGGCCACCATATCCATCTTGGGAAGAGGGAACTCGGCACCAAAGATCTTCTCGTAGTACTCCAAGGTCCGCGCGGCAAGGTCAAGCGAAAAGCGCCCGTGCTCGATATCTGAGCTTGACGGCGCATATACGCGGATGGGAACACGAAACTTCTTGGTCTCGATGTAGTTAAGCTCACCAATCACGAGGGCAACGAGGTACGTAGACATGGGGGAGTCGGGTTGAACTTGACAGCCTTCTTGGACGCACCGGAAAACTCGGATGTGACGTCGGTCTCAGAAGCTACATCCATATTGCTCAGGCATGTGAGGTGCTTATCAGCAATGACCGTCATGGTGAACTTGGCCTTATGGAGCGGTTCGTCGAAGCAGGGGAAGGCGCGGCGACAGTCGTTGGCCTCCATCTGGGTAGTCGCCAAGATACCGTCCGTCCCATCCGACTTCTTGTACGTTGAGCGGTAGAAGCCAGCCATCTTGTCGTTCAGCTGCCCCACGAACTTGATTTCGAGCGTCGTCTTGCTGCCCTTGGGAATGACATCCTTGAGATCGATCTTGGAGACTTGCTTGGACTCGTCGTATATGATGGCTGAGGAGGAGCTGTGTGGAAGTGTCAGAACGGCTGTGGAACACCTCTCGCCCCTCAGCAGTGCAGACTCTGGCAGACTCACGTCACAACCTTGTCGCCATCTTTGACCTCAGCACTGTGGATATCGATCTCGAGTGTATGTAGTGAGATCGACTTGGTGTCCTCTGTCACGTCGAAGTCGATCAGAACCTTGCCGTGGAAGACGAACTTCTCGAGGTCGGGCTCAAGCGTAATGTCGTAGTGAAGCGGGATCACGTTGGTCGGCAGCAGTTCCCGTCCCTCAGTTGGGTCGGGGTTTGCGCCGCCGAAGTGTTCAATGTCGCCGGCCTGTCTACACATGTTGTGTCTTCGGTACGAGCAGTAGCGGATGAAGGGTTTCCTCCGAGGTGAGAGGAGCTGGGGAGGTGGTCGTGATCTGGGCGCAGCTTGTGAAACGAAGGAGCGGCGGGTGAGACTAGTAGGTATGGGCGACGGAGACGTTAACTTCAGTACACGGCTGCCTTGGCCAAGGTAGGAAGGTTGAGCTGGGACTACTGGGTCCTCATGAGTAGGGGGGACCTTACGTTTCTCGTGACAGTGGCCTGACTCGGCAGAAGGTCTGAGGCAGTCTAGAGGGTATATGGGCCGGGCGGTTTACACGGTTGATGGAACACAGGGCGCGGAGAGTGCGCAGCGACATGTCCAAGGCCCGAGGATGGATTGTGGCGTACTGCGAACGAATGGGACTATACTCCGTACAAGGTTGACTAGTTAATACAGAGGAGGGGTTACTTCCAGTGAGGGGTAGTACCTGGGCTGTTTCAGTGGAAAGAAAACCCGACACGTTAAAATGACCGAAACATGCATTAAAAAGAGGTACTGTGTAAGCGGCCGTTCTCGCAATTGGTTGGGGGTTTTCTATTTCCAACCCCCAGCTTGAGGAAAGCACCACACGAAACCCCTCGTGGCCTTGACCATGCCTGGCGCCAAAGCTATGCCCGAAG
Organism: Arthrinium puccinioides; assembly: GCA_022414665.1. Classification (NCBI taxonomy): domain Eukaryota; kingdom Fungi; phylum Ascomycota; class Sordariomycetes; order Amphisphaeriales; family Apiosporaceae; genus Arthrinium; species Arthrinium puccinioides. Next base: position 3,718,613 of record JAIUNF010000003.1, on the reverse strand, counting down.
CGGTGAGCCCGCTGGTACTCCGTACACGAGCTGCACCCTGGAAAGCCAGGCAACCTGAGGAAAGGGCCCTCAAGGGACTCAAAGGACCGACCACTCCAATCAAATGTGGATAACTTACTACTTAGACAGAAGCTGCTGTGAATCTTCACCAGTCTGCCCGTCCGGCGCGGGTACGCTGCTTTCTGATCCTAGTGAGGCTCAACACTGACAGGAAACTCAACATCGCGCATGCGTCAACAAGCAAATATCAAGATGGCCTCATGACAACAAGGGCAAATCCCTTTGGCAATTTGTCGTCCGTTTTCAAGTTATTTTGCAGCTCCTTTCTGAGCCATACTAGATACCATTTTTGATGTGCAAGTGGAATTTGCCACCGACTCTTCTGTGCCTCAAAGTTGCTACACGACCCGGGCAGTCTCATTTTCTTGTCTTGCGCGCGTGCTTGACCAGGTTCTCGATGACGCCCTCAAAAGCCTCACGATCTCCAACCTTTTCGTCTGTCCGCTTCTTCCAGTACTCGAGGAGCTCCTTGGCCAGACCCTCCATCTCCTCGAGCTTCTTCACATGCTCCGAAAGTTCTGCATCAGTCATGCCGCCAAGTGCTTCTCCCGTAGTAGTGCACAGTTGCTTTGCCGAGACAAGGTCTAGATCTGGTGGAGCTGGCGCACCTCTACGACGTTTGGACTCCGATCGAGATTTTTCTTTGCCCTGAGAGTCGAAAGACCCCGTCGAGTCGTTTGCGTCCGTCTTCCTCAGCCGCGAGATCGACCTCGAGTCAGAAGAAGTCCGTAGAGACCCGTTTGAGGTGACACGATGCAACGAAGGTAGCACGAGCTTTTTCTGCTTGGAAGCCGGCAAGATTTCGTCAAGATCCACCGGTACACCGAGAGAGACGAGGAACAACCGTCGAATACGTGATCGGATCCAATCGGGGGGCTGAAGAGGTGGCGGTGCCGCGAGTTGAGACCACAGCGAGGCACTCCTGGGGTTGTAGAAGATGGGATTCTCTTTGGGCGGGGATGCGAGTATTGGCAGATCTGCCAGGTCAGGTGGATACAGGGCATCTAAAAATGGTTCCGTGGCTGCTAGTATGTCTTCTGAATCGAGGCCGTCAAGATCTAATATGGGCTGAGTAGAGAGGTTTGTCAGTTTGCTAGAAATGCTACAAAGGAAGAACGCTAAACATACAAATGAGGGCAGTGAGGCAGGGGCCGGAACAGCTACTGGCAGAGGAACTGACGCGTCCACATCTGCCTGTTGGAAACCATCGTCAAAGTCGTCAAAGTCTGCCTCCTTATCGCCTTCCTCGAAATCGTCAAAGTCGTCTCCGAAATCGTCATCGTTGTCATCCCCGTCCCCGTCCCCGCCGGCTTGTTGCTCTTCCCAACCATCCGTTGACTCTGCCGAAGATTTCCTGCGCCGGTGTTTCAACGGTGATTTGGGAGTCGGGGAATATGACACATCATCTACGAATGGCAGGGTCAATCGATGCGATGGAGGTAAGCTCAGGAAGACTTGTCTGCCGTACCAGTTGCCTGTCCAATGGTCTCAAGCGAGCCGGGCATAGTGTTGGCCTCACCGGTCCCATCAGGCTTTCGAATGTAGTCCGGGGCCGCATCTGCCGTATGCAGGTCTGGGTTGAAGTGATGGGTGCTGGGGGCCGTCTCATCCACGACCGTCTTGGGAATCGGTTGGCCTCCAGGGAAAGCGGGCTCAGCGTAGCCTTGTTTAGATTCCGCATCGATATCAGGGATGACAGCTATCTCATCGGGCATCGCATCTCCAATCCGCTTCTCGTACGCTTCCGTGCCTGGGACTTCGCCGTGGGAAGGCTCGTCGTCGACCTTCTCAACCCTCGTTTTAGGGATTGGAGAGGTAGCACCACCATTTTCGGAAGGGGCCGATTGAGACTGTGCGTCTGAGAAGTGTTCGTCGTCTGATGATGCTAGAGATGGGAGCGTTAGTTGAGGGCAGCTGTTTGGTAGGATTTGGCACAAAGCAAGTACCTAGATCGTGGGCCCCAGGGTCTGCAAGTCCCTTCCTCTCGGGTACCTCAAGCGACACGGATGACGATCTTCGTTCTTGGGACATGGTCGTAATGTCCAGTGTCGTGAATGTTATGGGTAGGATTTGTTGTATCTGGAAGTTGTTGTCGACTTTGAAGGTGCTTGTAGGGACCGGATGCCGCAGAGTATCGGACAGGTCGAAACACGGGTTATGGAATTAACGAGACAGATCCTCTACCCCGAACTTGCAATCCAGGTGAGAAACGGTCGGTTCTGGATGACAACAACGGCCGGGTTAGGACTTAAGAGGCTTCTAGTATGAACTGCTCTGGAGTCTGGCCTCACTTCGACTCTGGAGCGTCAATTGAATGGGGCCTAGTTAATGCCGGAAGGCCTGTGGGAGGAGCTCCAGATCGAGAGAGTGGAGACCCTATCCCTGTCTCTCCAACTGCAGTTCTAGCCACTTGATGCGCCGCCACACAAGGCTGATGTTGGATGCTTACTTTGTACGATTCCTGCAGGAGGATTGGAGCAACAGCGCTAGAGGGTTACTACTGAAGTAGCTAAGTAGTTACCTCTTTGGAGACGGGGAGCTTTTGGAAGCTGTTTGCAAAAGCTGATTGCTTCACCATTCCAAGCAGAGTCGCAGTTACTTTCGTCATTTTCCACCCACATTTCAGTGATTTACACCTTCACGTATCAACAGACACATTTCTTCCAACGTTACCGTACTGCACCCGCAGCTGCATCGAGGCAAGGATGCACAGTGGGTTCTAGGTCGCAAGTCTTCCAAGTTGCCTGAACGTTAATAACCGGTCCCTGCCTGCCTCTGCTGCTTTGCGTTCCAAACCTGCCCATCGATTATCAAAACACACCGGCTGCGATCCAAGGTTTTCTTAGTGTAGCCAGGCGCAGTCATGTCCTTCACCTTTGGCGGCGGCTCAGCTGGCCAATCTAACAACACCACACCCTCCGGCGCACCTGCACCATCCGGCTCTCTGTTTGGCTCGACGACACCTGCTGCCAACAACACTCCCTCAGGCGGTCTATTTGGTGGAGGTCAAGCGGCATCAGGATCCGGAACACCCAGCTTCTCCTTTGGCAAGCCCAGTGCCACACCCGTGCCCGCGTCAGGCACTCCCACCAGCCTATTTGGAAACCCTGCTTCGAAAGCATCCGACTCGAAGTCGTTGTTTGGCACACCTCCAGCTAGCGCAGCACCTGGCTCCGGAGCATCGACGCCTGGCGGAGGATTTTTCGGCGGAGGCAGCAACGCACAGTCCGGCGGCGGTATTTTTGGCGGAAGCGCTGCGAGCAAGCCCGCTTCGGGCAGCGGCAGCAGCGGACTCTTTGGAAATACAGGCTCAACCCCAATTGCGAGCACCACCAGCACAACGCCCGCAACAAGCGCATTTCCTCCCGGTGGCATGTTCGGTGGCAAGGAAAACAGCCAGACACCCGCCGCAGGAGCTACGCCGACATCAGCTCAGCCTAGCAGTCTCTTCCCTGGCGGCTCCGGCACCAGGGCACCTACAGTATTCGGCGGTACTTCGTCTACCACACCTGCACCGACGGCAGCAACACCAGCGAAACCAATGTTTGGCGGCATGAACTCCACTACACCAGCTGGTGTGCCAGCTACATCTCTGTTCGGCGCCACTGCTGCCGGAGAGAAGAAGGACGACAAGCAAACCAAAGGACTTTTCGGCGGTATCGGTGGTGCTACTGCCCAGAATACCGCTCCGGCGCAACCCACTGCTCCGTCTGGTGCTCTTTTTGGCGGGAAGCCATCGAGTAGCCTTTTTGGTCAAAAGCCTAGTGAAACTGCCGGTGGCGATGCTGCTACTCTTGCACCTAGTCTCTTCGGCTCGAAGCCTGCTGAAAATGCGTCTGCGCCCAACAGTCTATTCGGCAAACCCCCGACTACCCAGAGCAATATTGCAGCTACACCATCTGCAACAGCCAGCACGAGCGTGGCGAAGCCCGCCGACACAGCTGGGGTGAAGTCACTTTTCGGACAAACTGGCTCGAGCACACCCACGACATCGGCTGGTACTTCGGCGGATATGTTCTCTGGATTGGGCGGCGGTTCGTCCTCGACGCCTGGCACTGCGGCTCCGGCTGCGGCTCAGCCCAGCTCACTCTTTGGTGGTATGAACAAGCCAGCTGCACCTGCTGCTACTACTGAGGGGGCCAAGCCAGCAAGTACATTGTTCGGCTCAGCTACTCCCACGTCCAGTTCCGCGCCCACGAGCTCAGCGGGTGCAGGCATTGCTTCATCTGAAGCTGCCAAGACGACCTCTGGTCTCTTTGGCGCCACTGCCTCGACACCTACATCGGGTGCTACCGCCACCAACCCAACAACTGCAACGGCAACAAGTTCCATTCTGGGTGGCGTCAAATCTGCTGCCACACCGCCTCAGACCACACCCAATGCAACATCAAACCTTGGGGCATCCACGACCGGTCCTACCTCACAGTTAGCCAGACTGAAGAACAAGACTATGGATGAGATCATTACTCGTTGGGCCACGGACTTGTCCAAGTACCAGAAGGAGTTCAAGGAACAAGCCTTGCAAGTCGCAGCATGGGACCGTCTCTTGGTCGATAATGGCGACAAGATCCAGAAGCTCTATCTAAGTACTTATGAGGCCGAGAAAGCAAGTCGCGAGGTTGAGCGCCACTTGGTTACAGTGGAGAGCCAGCAGGAAGAGTTAGAGGCATGGCTGGATAAATACGAAGGCGACGTCGAGGTCATGTTCGCTCGTGACATAGGGCGTAACGATCAGTTGGCCGGCCCCGATCAGGAGCGTGAGAAAACCTACAAGCTGGCCGAGAAGCTAACCGACAAGCTGGATGAGATGGGCCGTGATTTGGCCAAGATGATCAAGGAGATCAATGATATCTCCGGCACCTTGAGCAAAGGCAACAAACCTGATGACCCGGTACGTACCACCAAGGATCATTTCATCGAAGAGCGTCTGCTAACGTGTTGCTTTAGCTGAGTCAGATTGTCCGTGTCCTCAACGGGCACTTATCACAGTTGCAGTGGATCGATACAAATGCTTCTGCACTCACAGCCAAGGTCAATGCGGCACAGAAAGCCAGCGTTGCCGTCGGTAACCAATATGGTGGGCCAGACAACGATGTGGCGGATAGCTTCTACCGGTCATACATTGGCCGGAGGTAGTGTGTATAGTGCTTGCATCATACGGCAATGGCCGGAATGTACGGCTGGGTTCATCAATTGGCCCTGCGGCATGAGGCCACGGAACTAAATCCCGGGTGTACATATAATGCAGCGTACACGTAGTCGCGAGTTTGGGGTGTAGGAGTTAATTGGATGTGAGGAGTGTGATGCGCGCCAGCAACTCCAGGACTCACTGGCTCAGATCCTTAGGTTTACGTACCTGGTCCTGCCTGCGAGCAGACTGGTCTAGTTGTGAGAGTATTGGTGATTGAAAAACCCGACAACAACATACGGACTGTTGTGTATTATTTACAAGCACACGGTCAGTTTCGCACTGTGAAGTGATCCGCCCAGCTTACTGGGGTTTTTTGCGTCGGACCCGGGCTCTAGGAATTCGTTCAACAGCTTTCTTCGTGGGATGACAAACACGGCAAACAGTTGTCGAGTTTGGCCCGACCTCGATTACTTGACTGCGCAGCTCACATAGAACGGCAATTGTCTTAGGTATCATCAGGCTAATCAAATGACCAAGCGGATGATTCCTCACATACAAAGGTGGCTGTCATGGTGCTCAGAGTAGTGATATATACTTGTACATTGGTTAGGGCCAAAACCAGTCGTTTCAGGCCCACGGTACTTGCAATTTGCCCTTCTCTTGTGGGGTTGTTCCCAATACACGTACGGCTGTGCCCGACGCGCCTATCTCGAGTAGTACCGTACGATGCCTCTGCTGCTGCTGTTGTTGCACTTAGTTGTGCTCGCCGCCTTGTCCGCGGGTCAGCTCATCACTGTAGGGACATACGTCAGTTAAATTTGTCCTTATTCCAAAACCAAGAGACTTGGGTTGGCATCGAGATCATAACTCACATGTGATCGCTCAGCTTCTTGATGTGGCTCTGTTGCTCCTCGAGCTTCTTCTTGAGAAGGAGCAGCTTCTCCTTCTCGCGCTCTCGGATGGTGTAGTCCTCGCTCGCCCTCTCACGGCGGCGGAAGGCGTCACTGTTTCCGCGAGTCGCAAGTCAGCCACCTAATTCATAATCGAATATATTCCGTGCGAGCCGAGAAGACCTTCAGCTCCGAAAAATGGACGGGGGGAGCTTACCCCTGGCCACCAGTGTTGAGCGGCGAGCCGGTGTCACCTTCGGCCATAACGCAGCGCGTGGTAGCAAACGCCCGGCGAGAGGACTGGGCAGCCAGACCGCGGGAGGTCTTGATGATGGATTGGCGATACATGATGGGTTGTTTGACGTGATGTTATCCGAGGTTAAGAGCTGTTCCAAGGCGAGGAATGTTAGCTGGAGGGGTATCGAGAGACAACCAGACAGCCAGGCGACCGCGGGATTGGAATATTTATGGGTAGATTGGGGAGGGAGGGCGTGTAGCATGAGCAAGGTTGTCATGCGATTATATTAAAGAAATGGTAGTCTTGCCTGGCAAATCACGGAACTGCAGTTGTGTCGTGGTAAGTGGTATGTTGACCACGGGTCTAGCCGGTGGAAGGAAGAGCTTAGTTACAAAGTAAGCAACTGGTTCGACGGCACTCCACGGTTACGTCAACGCGGGCTAAGTTTGGCCTGGGCGGTTGCCAGCCAAGTGGAGCATATCGTCGAAAGCTGTTCGGCATGCAATTGGCAGACGCCCTTTCCAAGTCGGTCCCGATATCTCCTCCGTACAACTAACGTGACTAACTAGTTAGTTACCTCCGTTGCTTCAGACATTAACAATGTGAGCTTGTGTTTGGGAGCTGGTACACATTTAATGGATTCAAAGATGCACAGGTCTTGTCTAGTCAACACATCCATTGATGTCTCTTGGACGCATTCGGCCACACCGAAGGTCTGTTAAGTACTCCGTACTTCGGGAGGGGTAGAATTGTACGGATACGTAGGTGTGGGTGTTATTCTTACTGCATAACTTACCGGCCACATCGTGTTTACGATTAATGAAGACTGATTGAATCGATGTTGGACTGTGTTGCTTGTTCCAATGCCAGGTGGACCGTGCCTTTTCGCTTCACGTATCCGTATTAAGTTATTACCTGCTCATTATGCTGTCGTCATAGTTGTTGTTACCAGTGACCCGAAACGTGACATACATCGCAGTGCGCCAAATCCAGAACCAAGAAAACAGCAAGCTGGCAAGTAAACGAACAGACGGGCATTGATTACTTCAATAGGAGTTATACTAATAACTAATGTAAATGGTAACTCGCAACAGATATTAAACTACTCGAGATCCCTTTCCTAAATGCCCACTGTTCATCGTAGATACGCAAGAACCTCGGAGAGGATAACTAAATAGGACATCCAGTCACTTGGGGTATGTAAGCAGGGTCAAGATAAGAAGTACCGAGCGGTAATAATGGATTGGTTGTGGGCGGCGCAATGAGGCGCATTCTCAGTGATGAAGAAGGAAGGGTATTTGCAGTGTCTTGGACAGGTATTTCGAGGCTTAGATGTTGCCTCCTGCCTGGGCCCCCCCCCCGTGTTGATCAAGGGTAACGCTCCAAGGCGCACTGAAGTCGTTAGCGCCAATCCCAGGTCAACCAGTGAGTGCCCAAGTGGCATCAGGAATTCCACCTCCCGCCTGCGCCCGCCTTCACCTCCATTTGCCCCTAATATCTCTTTTCGCGACAACTTCTTCGACCATTCATCATTTGCACGACTTTCCTTCCTTCAGAACCTCACCACACAACAAACCGAATAAACCAAGGTTAGTTGAATTGCATTTCTCTGTACCTAGGAAAAGTACATGCCCATAACCGCGTCTCCTCCCCCCTCCCATTCCCTTTCCTTCCTCTTCGCCCTTCCACCCCGCGCCCCCAAATCCTCCACTGGTATGTGTTGCGCTGCCCTGCACCTCGATTGCACCTCACTACCTCCCCTCTTTCGTCATCGCCAACCCACCACCGCACCTGTTTTCTTTCCCCAAACCCTGATATCTATGCGCAAAACACGATTCCCTCATCACTCCCAGTCGTGTCATCGCATCCTGCAACTCTCACATTCAATTCAGCCCAGCGGTAGGCCCCCCAAATATATTGCCCGCCACAGGCAGATTGCGGGGAGTTAGTTGTCTCCCATCATGACGTCCAGATCAACCCGATGCTGCCCAGGCGCGTTCAGTAAACCAGTCCGGCTGTCACAGCAGCATGCGCTTGACGTTGAAACATCCTCGGCACATCAGCTCAGCCGTGACGGGCTATCGCCGCCTTGCCCTCTAGACACGCCTGGGCTTCACTGGTGTCATCTACATCCCTACATTCGGATCTGAATCATGTTGATCCCCTCCACCAACATTATCATGCACTATCACGCCTCGTGTGGCTATCAAGGAGCTCTCTGCTGACATATCTACCACTATTTACAGTCCCCAAGACACCGATCCAACCGCCAAGATGGGCCACGAAGACGCCGTTTACCTGGCCAAGCTTGCTGAGCAGGCCGAGCGCTACGAGGGTACGTGACGCTTTCAGATCGACACGGCAGCAAGGGGCCGCACAAGATACTGATGATAGCTGCAGAGATGGTCGAGAACATGAAGGTGGTTGCTGGCGAGGACCGCGACCTGACCGTTGAGGAGCGCAATCTCCTCTCTGTCGCCTACAAAAACGTCATTGGTGCCCGCCGCGCCTCGTGGAGAATCGTCACCTCTATCGAGCAGAAGGAGGAGTCCAAGGGCAACTCTTCTCAGGTTGGCCTTATCAAGGAGTACCGCCAGAAGATTGAGGCCGAGCTGGCCAAGATCTGCGACGACATCCTCGAGGTTCTCGACAAGCACCTGATCCCCTCTGCCAAATCAGGAGAGTCCAAGGTGTTCTACCACAAGATGAAGGGTGACTACCACCGTTACTTGGCCGAGTTCGCCATCGGCGACCGTCGCAAGGAGTCTGCCGACTTGTCGCTCGAGGCCTACAAGGCTGCCACCGAGGTTGCTCAGACCGAGCTGCCTCCTACTCACCCCATCCGCCTCGGTCTCGCCCTGAACTTCTCCGTCTTCTACTACGAGATTCTCAACGCCCCCGACCAGGCATGCCACCTCGCAAAGCAGGCATTCGACGACGCGATTGCCGGTAGGTTTCTGTAACGATTTTGCTTTGGCTGACGTATGGCTAACAACGTAACCTGCAGAACTCGACACTCTCAGCGAGGAGAGCTATAAGGACTCTACCCTCATTATGCAGCTGCTCCGAGACAACTTGGTACGTATCGCCTACTTGCGGTAAATGTTTGCCTTGTTAATGAATATTCTGTAGACTCTCTGGACTTCATCCGAGGCTGAGCCCGCAGCTGAGTCGTCGGCTGCCGCTCCCGAAGCCGAGAAGACCGCCGAGGCTCCCGCTGCGATGGAGGAGACCAAGGCTACTGAGTAAAAAAAACATGTCTACAGCTTGACCCTATGATGATTTGTAGAGGAGAAGACCCATAGTGGCGGACAACGGTGGTATTCGGTGTCTATGGAGTGTGGTTTGAGAGACTTCGTAACATGAAATTCTGCGTGCTTTTTCACGATGGCAAATACACACAAGACAAAGACGTCGGCGAGGGAATATGTTCTCCTGCGATCAGAAGTTTATCGGAGAGCTCTTGGAGTTTCATCACCGTACCCTTGTCTTTTAGACTCTAATGCATACCGTTTGGACAATACAGACAAAACTGCTAATTGGCGTAAGATGTCTGTGTTGTAGTGTACGTCTTGGGCAGTCAATGGCTAAAAGTAATATCGCCAGGGTGTACAGAAAATGATGGTTTCTTTTCCATGATCTAAACTTGCTTCCCTCGGGTTGGTGGTCATGATTTATGCCGAGGATCGGAAATACCAGTTGTGATCTTACGGAGGGTTTAGAGGTACGTACATCGTACATGAGATACTTTCATTAGTCGTAATCGTCATTCATGACCAGCACTCCCGTACGCACAGCCCGTACGCACACAGCCCGAGGTGAACGTTGCAGTCTGAAGCAAGCAAAATCGCGGTCCTGACATCCGCCCACTTGTTCAAACAAACTGAAAAGTTCTCCAAAGAGCACCTAAGCCTCGTCTGCAAGCTCAGCTGCCGATTATGAGCCACCAGCCCTGCCACCTACACTCGCGCTGCCTCCGAGCGAGATGCCAAAGCTGATGTTCCAGCTCCACTTGCCCGACTTGCCTCCAGCGCTGCCCGAGCTAACGCTCCTTTCGTGATTATCGGTGTTGTTAACTTGCTTCCCATCTTGGCCCCCGACTGCCTCATCGCTCTCGTCCGCGTCGTCGTCTTCGTCGGCTTCCTCAAACAACACCTTGAGTGACAGACTGCACCCGGCGCACTCGACCATGAGCTCGCCATCTTCGCCCGACTCGTCGAGCTCCTCCTCCTTGAAGCAGTAGCCCCGGGCCTGGCCGCATCGGCACGAGCGGTGGTACACGCCCCTCCGGCCGTCCCACTTCAGATCGTCCAGGTCTACGGTCTCGACGCCTGTCTGGAAGTCGCGGGACTGTTGCTGCTTGTGAGTCTTCGTGCCATTGCTACGTGACGAGGACGAGGTGGTGGTGGTGGTGGTGGTGGAAGAGGTGTGGTGGACATGGGTCTTTTGCAGAGAGCGGATATACTGCCGGCGCTGCTTGGAGTCGCTCAGGACCGTGTAGGCGTTTGTTATTTGGTCTACGGTGAAAGTGGCCTCATGTTTCCCGCCCTTCGCGTTGTTGTTGGAGTTGGCGCCGCTGTCTGCTGCGTCTTGAGATTGGGAGGCTTGCTGATTCTTGTCCGGGTGGTGCTTGAGTAGGGCTCGCTTGTAGGCTTGCCTCACCTGCTTGGTTTGTGTGGGTGGGTCCTGGCCTTCGAGGGACTTGGGAGTGATGGAGAGGATCTCAAAGAGATTCGGCTCCTTCTTACTGGACTGCGGGGCCATGGCCGAGTTGATAAGCAGAGTCACGTAGGAGGAGTGAAGAGCAGCGAGCGTGAACCGTGGGTATAACTGGGTAATAAGTGTGAGAGGGTGACGTGAATGCCGACAAGAAACTTGGAAACCTTGAAACTCGATTTCAAGGTTGCATTAGTGTCACGTGACTCGAAATGTCAGATTGCTGAACAGAGCTGCCGCACTCGACTTGTCGGAAAGATGCGCTGAGAAAATCGAACCCCGTTTTCTTTGGCTGACGCGAGATATCGGGCAATACTCTTCATCGTCGGAAACCGGTCCAGAGTATGTAAGAGTCGTTTGCCAATACATACGTTGAACCGATGAATGCTTGCCTCAGCCCGTTGACGGCTGCAGTAAAAAGGCGACATGACCGAAGAAGTATCGGATAGGTTCAGGACCATGCATTGATACATATTGATACATGTGTTTTGTACAACCTTTTGGCGCAACAAGCTACGAGGAAGACGACGGCATTTTTTATTTTGGGAACTTCTTCCATCCTCGAGTACCCGCCTGGAAGTGGTCAGTATCGTCAACCAAACTCCGTCGAGGAATAGGGCGACACTCACCTTTCGCCATTCCTTGACCAATCTTGGCATGCCCAACATGGCAGTTCTCCTCTTCTCCATCCTGTGCTGTAGTTAGTACCATATATATATAGTCTCCCATGCCCGCCAGCCCACGGCCACGGCAGTCCAGAAGCAAGGAGAAGGAGCAGAACGTACTTGGTAGCCAGCATTCTCTCGTGCAGATGACCCTTGACTTTCTGGCCGACACCAGTACCCCTAACCCGCAAGCCCTCCTCGACCCTCGTCCGTATCCGCTCCTCTGTGCCCTTGTGTGTGAACGGCAGCAGCTCCTCGACGCCGCCCTCGCGCGCAAGCTTGACGAGCTCGGCCTGCCGCCGCAGCGAGAACTCGGGCTCCTGCCAGTTGCCGGTGACGGGGTGCTTGTGCGGGAGGAAGGGGTTGGTGATGGCACCGGCCTGGATCGTGGCCGTGTTCTCGCGCGTCGTCCGGGGTAGGATCTGGTTCGGCGGGTACTTGGCCAGGAAGCGCTGCAGGCGCGGATGCAGCTGTTTCGCGAGCTCGACGTAGCGATTCGCACTCGCTGTGGCGGCCATTTTATGCGTAGGTAAGATACGCAATGGGGGGTTGTTGTGAAGGAAGATGTCGGTTCCGGCGTTTCGTTCACTCCAAAGCTCCCTGGAGCTGATAAATTTTGGCGGCGCCGGTCTGGCAGCTGGGAGGTCCCGCCCCCGACTCTCCGTCTCCAGAGCACCCCTGTCGAAATTCGGGGTACCTATTCCAGCCTCAAGTTACATAGTATTTGAGAATCCAGACATCCTTCAATCCTGCGAGTCAATATGAGAGGTCTACCATCAGTTATAACAGTACATACGCAACACTTGCCCGGTATTCCCATGAAATTCTATCAACGTGGAAGGGTCCATTGCCGTGTTATCCTGACTCTGGGTCATGCAAGCAGCTGTATTAGCTATTCCGGTCGTACCTGGGTAAGCAAGTACCCAACGAAGAAGGTAACCAGCTCTATTTTAGTGGATCCAGCGCCTAAATGTCCGATTGGCAGCGCATCTCTACTTTCGACACTAAGCATGGATGCCAAAGCGAGAGAAGTAACTATCATCCGTACTGTGTACTGTGTAACTAGTTAGTTAACGTTAGGTACTCCGTAGTTACGGAGTAACCATCAGTCGAATTCTACCACTTGCAAACAGTCGCACCGTCAGTGAAACACCTAACCAGTGATTGACCTGCAGGATAGGGTAACCAGCGCTTTACCTCTACTCCAGACTATTACTTTCATAGTGGCATCTGTCGCCGCCTGTTCTCCTTGCGACGACGAACAACAACAACAACAACAACAACAACAACAGCAGCAGCAACAACGATCTTCGGGAGTTCTCCAAGAGTCACAGTCATGGGTATACAGCCACGAATCCCGTCATCAACCAACGGCGCCAACGGTGTCGCAACGAAGAAAGTACCTCTGGATGTCGAGCAGCTTCTAGCAAAGAAGAAGGCCGCCGACGAAGCAGCCGCGAAGCCGCGCTTCATCCCCAAGGCGGAGCGAGAACGTTTGGCCGCCGAGAAAGCCAGAGAAGAGGAAGAGAGGAAGAAGAAGCAACCACAGAAGGCCAACGGGACCACTGCGAGCAATACCGCCAAGGATGCGCCTTCATACCAGCGTGGTGGCAGAGATAGGGACTATAGAGATGGTGGCTCATCAGTGCCGACCGGTCCGAAAGCAATGCGCCAGGGTCACCCCAATGATTATTCCAAGGGATACGATCGAGACAACCGCGACAACCGCGACAACCGCGACAGTCGGGACAGTCGGGACAACCGCGATGGGAGGGACAACAGAAATAAGCGCGGCCCCAAGGACAACCGTGACAAGGACAAAAGTAAGGGGGACAATAAGAAGCGACCTCCACCAGAGGAGGCAGAAGCAGCCCTCATGCGAGCCCGCTACATGGGTCCGGAGATGAACCAGTCGACCTTCTCGGCATCCAAGAAGCGCCGAAGGACGACGGAGAAGAAATTCAACTTTGACTGGGACAACGAAGAAGATACTAGTCAGGACCACAACCCCATCTATGCAGAGAGGGCGGAACCAACGATTAGGCTCGGTGGTTACGACGAGGACGTCGAGCGGGAAATGGTCCGGAAGCGCGCCATGGGCATCATCGAGCGTGACCCCGAGCACGGCAAGGAGAGGGCGCAGGCCCTGATGGAGGCTTTCGAACGCGGCAGGGAACGGCAGAGGGGCGCCCTAGGCAAGCACTGGTCAGAAAAGGACCTGAAGGACATGAAGGAGCGTGACTGGCGTATCTTCAAGGAGGATTACGGCATAGCGACCAAGGGCGGTCTGATCCCGAACCCCATGCGGAACTGGAAAGAGTCGGGGCTGGATAAGCGGCTACTGGACATCGTGGAGCAGGTTGGCTATACCGATCCCTCTCCCATTCAACGGGCAGCCATCCCCATTGCCAAGCAAGCTCGTGATCTTATCGGTGTGGCTGTCACCGGTTCGGGAAAAACCGCAGCCTTCCTTCTGCCCCTGTTGGAGTACATCTTGGAGCTGCCGCCACTGACAGACGCGACGAAGAACGACGGACCTTACGCGCTCATACTGGCGCCCACTCGTGAGCTGGTGCAGCAGATCGAATCGGAAGCACGAAAATTCGCCACGCCGCTGGGCTTCACGGTTGTCAGCGTCGTGGGTGGTCACGCGATCGAGGAGCAAGTATTTGCCTTACGAAACGGTGCCGAGATCATCGTTGCCACCCCTGGTCGGTTGATTGACTGTATAGAGCGACGCCTGCTCGTGCTCTCCCAGTGCTGTTATGTCATTATGGACGAGGCGGATCGCATGGTGGACATGGGCTTCGAGGAGCCGGTCAAACAGATCCTGGAGGCCTTGCCGGTCTCCAACGAGAAGCCAGACACAGAGGAGGCCGAGGATGCGGCACTCATGTCTCAGCGTTTTGGAAACAGTCGGTACCGCCAGACGATGATGTACACAGCCACTATGCCGTCCGCAGTCGAAAAGATTGCTAAGAAATACCTGCGTCGGCCCGCCACCGTCACCATCGGGAATGCGGGCGAAGCCGTAGATACCGTCGAGCAGCGCGTCGAATTCGTGTCCGGCGAAGACCGCCGAAAGGCACGCATGCGCGAGCTGCTCAAGGATCCCCGCTTCAAGGCTCCCATCATCGTCTTTGTCAACATCAAGCGCAACTGCGACGCTGTGGCGCGGGAAATCAAGCACATGGGTTTCAGCGCTGTCACGCTCCATGGATCCAAGACGCAGGAGCAGCGCGAGGCGGCCCTCAACTCGGTGCGCGACGGAAATACCGAGGTCCTGGTGGCTACCGATTTGGCTGGCAGAGGTATCGATGTGCCCGACGTCAGTCTCGTCATCAACTTCAACATGGCTTCGTCCATCGAGGCCTACACCCACAGAATCGGACGAACAGGTCGTGCCGGCAAGAGTGGTGTGGCCATTACCTTTCTGGGCAATGAGGACAATGCCGTTCTCTACGATCTGAAGCAGATGATCAGCAAGAGCAGTATCAGCAAGGTGCCGGAGGAGCTGAAGCGTCACGAGGCGGCTCAGAACAAGCCTGCCATGGGCAACAAGAAGATTGTGGATTAATCCAGGACGATGCCGGTATGCTAGCTAAAGAACTTGCTGCTGTCAACTTGCTGTTGCTATTGATGTTGATCCGTGTCAAACCCTATCGTGATGCCACTCTGCACCTGCTTGGTCGTGACATGCGTGACCCTGTGACCGCAATCTACCGGTACAAGGTACCAACCCGGCCTGCTATCCAGCTCATATTCCAGGCAGAGTTCGGTCGTCACCTCCGGCATCTTCCCTAATTTGACGACTGACAGCATGCGTCAACAGCTCTCTGCCTATACGAGACCGTTGTCGTACCTACGAGCAGAGTCACGTTGGGTTCGGCACACTTGTGCCCTGTCGACCGAAGACTACGAATCGCATCATATGGGTCGGAGACTACGTAGTAAGTAAACAACGTTAAGTATTTGATTATCTACTTGAACCATCCAAGTTCTATTATCCCATTTCCCCAACGGCTTTGTGAATGCGGTCCAGCGCATAGGTAGTGTTCGCGCGATGGTCAATTCCTCCGTATCCTCATTGATCGGTGCGCCCGACGTACGGATCCCCCTTGCTCGCCCTCTAGATATTACATTAACTATTTAAACCTGCAGTCCCTCTGTTCTCATGGCGGTACCGTCGCACGCAGCCCTGTTCCAAGATTACAATGCTCTGGGGTGGTTAGCGAGCTCCTCTCCACCAGTTCACTCAAACTCGAACGTAGCGAGAGGCGAGGGTCCCGTTCCATGCCGGGTAGGTCGTGTGCCACTGGCCGTCGTCGTAGGTGATGGAGCTGGACCACACAGGCGTCGACGTCGTCAAGCTACTCGTGGCCGGTTCACTCATGACTGATGGGGTCGATGTGGCTGTAGAAACTGGCGGTGCCGTAGTGGGCGTGGGTGAAGGAGGGCTGACAGTCGAGTATGGTGACGTCGTGCTGGTAATTACGACTGAGGTTACGGATAAGGTCGCCTCGGATGACGCTGTGATGGAAGGCGTAGACACTGTCGTTTCTGGACTAGTTGTGATTTTTGTTGTCGATGATGACGAGGTTGGAGGTAATGACGGTGTTGTGGTCTCAGGGGTAACTGCAGTTGACGTTATCTCCGGCGCCGCCGCCGTTGTGGATGGGAGCAGTGTTGTCAACCCCTGAGCGGTTGTCGTTGAAGATGAGAGTAATGTAGATGTTGGCTTGGTCTCCTGTGCCGGTAATTTGGTAGTCCTTGACGGCTCCACCGTGGTCTGGGGAACAGTCGAGGATGTTGCGGTGGTAGTCGTGGTTGTGGTTGTGACGGTTGGCGCGCCTATATCTACCGTCGATATGACTCTGGTGGTTGGACTTGATGTTATCTCAATGGTGTCGGTAACGGACGGAGAAGAAGTTCCTGTAGCCGTCACGGTTCTGGTTGTTGTCTCCGGTGTGTCCTCGTCACCACCATCGATGGGTACAATCGAGTAGGTCGCCTTGGCTCGAGGCACGATAGATGGCGCGGCCTGCCATTTCAGATGAGGCAAGGCCAAAGCCGGGACGGCGAAGAGATTGGAGGAGATGGCGAGGAGAGCGGAAACAGGCAGAGTGGTCTTCATCCTGAGGGTATTGTTGGCTATGCACTCGAGACGACCTACAGTTTTTCTTATATAGATAACGTGTAGACTTGTAGAGTGAGAGTGAGAACGAGCATGAGAGAGAGAGTAAGAGTCAGAGTGAGAGATGCGACCTTTGACAAGCCGCTGGTACCTTGCAGCTTTACTTGACCTGACTCGACCTGGAGAGGGTTGGGCAAGGAAATAAAGTCAACTCTACTGTTACTCAGAAACTGCATTTATTGTGCGTCGCCCTGCACTTGCGATATTGAGATGGCTGGAGGCTGGGGAACCTGGACATGATGGCTAGGCCAGGGCCGCCAGGCCGCCAGGGCTGGGGCAACGGGTTTTGGCCCTGGGTTGCGAGGAATGTACGGATACGGATACTGACTGCATCCATGGTTGGATATTGATATTGTAGGGGGTTGGTGCTTCGAGTGGTGTCGAGTGATGTGTGGTACTCATTGCAGAAGTGGTAGTAACTAACGTTAGCCCCAGGCTCCCAGCCACCAAGACTAACACGCAACGTACCCCTGTCTGCCGTGAGAAGCAGGTACTTCGTAACTTACTCCGTACTTGTGTGCGCATACCCCATGGTACGGAGGTACTTGGTCACTTTGTTCCGTTCTACTACAGTACATCTGAGCCGACTTGTTAAGCCGTTCATTGTACTCCGTGTTTTCGTTTTCTTGATAAAGGAGTTGTCGAGAAACAAGTTCGAGGTCTCGAACAACTACATCAATCGCGAGGCCGCCAGCTGATGTTCGCAAGGGCGGCTACCGGCAAGCACACCTTAACCTTACCTATGTAACTAACCCGTAATTATTGAATATCCGTTGACCTGGTGCCCTGTGGCTGTGTCGTCTTGGCAACAGGCTCGACTAGTCCATATCAAGAGATCAGATGAACATGGTCTTTTGCATTGCTCCGTAGTTATCCCCGTGCAGATTTGGTGGTCCAGAATTTCAGAAGTTCAAGCAACCGAAGTACGGAGCGCTCTGTACGGCCCACGGGGGCAATCGAGTGAGTTACAATCACAGTCTGCACCGGCAATGACCCATCATGGTAAGCATGACTTAGTTCGTTTGCTTATTACCTGCGCGTCTACAGACTCCCTGGCCAGTTGCGCGTGAGGGGCGTAGCGACTGTACCTGCATGCTTCACATTCTGGCGTCGTTGCCTAGGAGTCTAGGACATAAGTTACACAGTGGGTACGCCATCCCACGCTACCCCAGACAGAGCCTAGCGCAGGATGGCGAAGTCGATAAGCCCTACGATGGCGGGGTAACTAAACTTTAGTGATGCAAGTTGAGTACAGTAAATTGTTGATTACCCGGTACCGAGTAACGTGTTGGCTGTGCGACTGGTCGTGCAGCGCAGTACTTTGCCAATCACGAGGACAGAAATAACAGACGCAAGGATCTGCTTGCAAGTTCGGTGGATATTGTGTTTACACAGTACTGTGTATAAAGTTGGACTAGCTTTCATCAAGATGCCAGCCTGGCACGGGTCACGGCAGAGAGGTGACGAAGCTACGGATTGATGTGGCGGCGGGAATGGTCTGGGATGACGTGAATGTTGCTCCGCCACCATATGCTGACCAGCTCGCTTCTTTCTTTGTCTGTTATCAGACGAGGCAGGTGCATTGCGACTGGCTCTTTCTCTCATAGCTCCAGTCTCCAGACATACATAGCCCTCTCTCCCTCGAGGCTCTCCCAGTTCCGTGGCGATAGCGAATACTTGACAACGTGCCCCGCTTCCTACTATAAGTACTTGCACGACCTAGTCCCCGCCAACCAAGATTGATGACCACATCCATCTCCCTGTGAACACACCATTTCTTTGTTTACCGATACCCCCGGCCGCCCCTTTGACATCAGTCGCACAACTCCAACATCCAGTCCGACTGAGTCCGTACCCGACCAGCTCCTACGAATCCAACTTGGACCCCTTTGCGACAACGACCCTTTTGCGACTACGACATTTTCGCGACCACCCTTTTGCGACCACCTCTCGCAAGCCCAGATTGATGGCCTACAATCAGTATCAACAATACGGTGCGCCGCCGCCAGTTGCACCTCCTCCTCACGGCGGATACGGACAACCCTACGGCGCACCTCCTCCACAGGGCCACAGTCCCTATCCGCAGCAAGGCTACCCGCCGCCTCAAGGCTACGGGCAACAGCCGCCTCCTCCCCCCAGGGCCATAGTCCCTATCCGCCGCAAGGTTATCCTCCGCCTCCACAGGGCCAGTACGGCTATGGGGCGCCTCCTACGCCCGGCCACTATGGCGCACCTCCGCAGGGTCAATACGGTGCACCGCCGCAGCCGCCGCCTGGCCAATATGGCGCACCCCCTCCGCAGGGTCAATACGGTGCAGCACCGCCTACGCCTGGCCCGTACGGCGCACCCCAAAACTACCCACCTGTTCCCCAACAGCAACACTTTGGGCCTCCTACTCCCGCTTCGATCGGATACGGTCCGCCGCAGATCATCAACTGGGATGCGACCGCAGACGCCCAGGCCTTGAGAGGGGCCATGAAGGGCTTTGGTACCGACGAAAAGGTCCTCGTCCGCGTTCTGGCCAACAAGGATCCGCTACAAATAGAGGCCATCAAATCAACCTACTTCAGAATACATAGCCGAAGCTTGGAAAAGGACGTCTTGTCAGGCAAGCAGTTCGATTCTTCAAAATCATGACATGGGCGCTAACATAACACCAGAGACTCGTGGTTACTTTGAGAAAGGCCTTGTCGCTATCATCCAGGGTCCATTGCTTCACGATTGTCATCAACTCTACTCGGCCATGGAGTGAGTAGTCTACTTTCCCACCCCGTCACCAAAACCCGGAACATGGACTTCCTGAGCGAGCGATCCAAGTAGACCTCGATGTTCTGGAACCATGATCTGCAACTCCCCCGAACTTACTTAACTGGAAAGGAAAAGCTAACACTCTAAGTGGGCTTGGGACAAAGGAGAAGGTGCTGAACGACGTCCTGCTGAGCCGGTCCAACGCCGACATGATGGCCATCAAGGGCAAATTCAAGCAAACTTTTGGCAAATCTCTCGAAAGCATGATCAAGGCCGATCTGAGCATGAAGACGGAGCGCCACTTCTTGATCGTGCTGGGCGCCAATAGGGCAGAAGACAGCGCACCCGTCGTTCCCCAGCAAGTCGATGCCGATGTGATGGAAATCTACAAGGCCACAGAGGGCAAGGTTGGCACAGACGAGATGATGGTCTGCTCCATCTTGAGCACTCGTAACGACAACCAGATCCGAGCCATAGCCCACACGTATCAGCAAAAGTTCAGACGGTCGCTGGACGACGTGATTCGCAAGGTAAGCAGAGCCCGGGGAGGTCCCAGAGCCGTATTATATCATACATGTACCCCGGCAAGCTAACTTTGTTATTAGGAGTTTAGCGGGCACATGGAGGAAGCACTCCTGTTCCAACTACGACATGCGGCGGACAAGTACATGCACGCCGCAGCTCTGCTGGAAGATGCCATGGCTGGCGCCGGGACCAAGGACCATCTCCTGGTCGCCAGGGTGGTGCGATATCATTGGGATCGCACGGCCATGGAGAACATCAAGGGTGCCTTCCAACAGAGATACAAGCAGAAGCTGACGACGCGGATCAAGGGCGAAACCAGCGGAGACTACGAGAGGCTGATGGTTGCATGCGTCGGGGAGTAAGCGGGGTGGTTTAATGTGAGTGAACCGTGACGGGCTGTGGCCGGTGGAGGGTTGCTAACGACGGCGGGTTTTGGCGTTGTGGGAACTTGGAAGAGGTCCCTCGTGACCGAGGCGTCTGGAAATGCAGCAATTGGCAAGATTTACAGCATAGTTGCCAAGTACCTGCTGATATCAGGTATAACTTAAAACTAATTACTTGGTTTCTGACGAGGTTACCGCAACAGCGCAACCCGTGGCAGCCTGGTTCTGCCGAGACGCTGTGAAATCCTGCGATGGTGTGACTTTGCTGTTGAAATGCCATATCCAGGGTGGTATACTGTTCATTGAGCGACCCACCATGTGTCGCGATTACTTCTAGTTAGTTGACTGGCTGCTGCTGGCACGCACAGACCCACTCCTACGTGCACAGTTTTATCCGTAACTTGTCAGTAGTTAGATACCCCGTAAACTAACGTTACAGTACAGAGCACTCCGTAGTTGCAGTGGTAATCCGTGGGTCGATCGATTGGAAGCGGCGTCGCTCCACTAGTAAGTAACGTTAGAGGCGACCCGGGACTCAGAAACATACGTACTGTGTTGCGGGCAAACGTAGTAGAGTTGAGTAGTGTGTATTGTAGAGGACTAGGATCTATGCGCTGTAATGTAGCAGACCGTCTGATAAGGTGTAAAGACCGGGGTCTGTTATTAAGCCACATTATCTAGCGTTATATACTGAACATATCGCTTATACGGTAACGGCTCCACTCTAATATACTTATACGCCCTCTCGATATAGTTAACCGCCCTCTAAGTTAGGCCCTGTAAAATCGACTTCGAGTCGATTAGCGCTATAACTACGCGGTAAAACACCCTATTTATATCCCTCTAGGCTTTAAAATGCCTTAATCGTCGGGTACGTAGCTACTAATCTATTTAATGTTAATACTCGGTAAAAATACGCGTATACTACCTTATAAGCACTACTAAAAACCGTTACTAATCGTGAAAAGCCTCTATTTGGAGGTTCTTTATCTAATATTCGAAGTCTAGTCCGTTTAACGGCTTCGTAAATCTATTTATAGGATTATTAACGCTATCTACGCGTTAGAGTTTCACTCTTCCGGCCGCTACCTCGTTACGGATATAGTAAAATAGCAGCCGAATATAGCGTTTCTACTTAGTTATACTATAATCTTTATACTACGATTTTGCTCTATCGTTATCCTCTAATATTACTACTAGTCCTTCTAGTATTATACTAATCTCTATAAGGAAATTGCGTACCTAGGCTAACTCTTTTACTAGATTACTTAGCGCTACGTACTCGGCTTTAGTAGATAACTTCGCGATAATAGTTTATAAACGTAATCTCTAAATTACTAGCGCTCCGGCTATAAAGATCACGTATCCTATAGTAGACTTAGAGGACTTACGATCCCTAGTATAATCTGAATTAGCTGCGGTAAAGAGGCCTAGTTTATTAAAGATACGGTAAGGATAATCTATATCTAACTTCCGATATCTTATAAACTAATTCGTTATAGCAGCTATATACTAAATAAGGCGTTTTATACCTCGTATATAATCCGGAGATAGATTACTTATAAACCTTACCTAAAGAGACGCTACGTATAATAAATCCGGCCTAGTAATTATTTCTAGGAAGTTTATTATCCTAATAATACTCGCGAACTCGTATACCTCTCGGTTAGTTACCTTTCCTTCGAATTTTACTGTATCCGCGATTATTCGAGGCTCGATCGGTATATTTATAGCCCTAGAGTTTTCTTAACCTAACGCTATAACTACTTTATCTAGGTACTACTTCTAGTCTAACCGTATATTACTAGTTAGTAATAATCTTAGCAGCTTTACCCTAAGAAACTAGTCTGCCTCGCCTAATTCGCTAATTAGTACGTCCTTCTTTAACTCTTCGACGACCTTCTTATAACGGTATTACGTAGGGATAAGTAAGGTAGTATAGGGTATACGTGTATTAAAACTTTAACCTGACGAACTTAGAGTATTCATTAGATTGATTCTAAAGAGATACGTCTCCGGCTAAACTGCGGCCGTCCTGCGGCCGCCCTATAGCTTAGCGTTTATATATACCCGCTCTATAGGTACCCCCTTATAATACCTCCCTAGTTCTACTCCCTAGTCTCTAGCGGATATAGAACTCCTTATAGTAGCTATATGCTCTCCGTCTAATCCCTATTATTACTTACTATATACCGGTATCTTACCTAGCTCCTCCTTTTTATTAGGGCGCCTAGTACTCGGGGTCCTTTATATCGCTATACTCTCGGTATACGGTCTATATCCCGCCGCCTCCGCGTTCTCGTGTTTTCCTTGCCCTTAAGTTATCCTTAATACGCCTTCCTTCCTACTCCGGATAGTTATCGGTATTCGCTCTAGAATTAATTTACCTCCTAATAATTAATTAGTTTACCTTATCGCAATATAATTATCGTATATTATATCGTTTATAGCCTACCGGTTTATATTCGTAGTATAGTTATTATATACCTTTTATATAAATTATTATTAATACCCTTAATAGTATAACTACCTAGTAACTAGTAGTATAACTACGTCTATAAAATATATTCTCTCCTCCCTAGGTTCTAATAATAATCTTTTTCCTTTAACGCTAATATTACTCGAAATTCCCTATTAATAGTACCTATCCTGCGATCGTATCGCGCCCTATTTACGTATTAATAAAATTATTTTAGAACCTTTTTATATATTTTTAGCGTCCTCCCCGCGATTATTTTCCGGTCTAATAGCGTTACTAACCTAGCGTACTCTAGCTCCTTCCCCCTATTACCCCTAACGCCTATTACTATAGCTATTACCTATAAACGCGCCTAGTTTAAGGCCGAGTTCCCTTATAACGCCGATAACGTAGCGACCCGTTTCTACGCGCCTCCGCGCTTATATAGTAAGGATAGCGAGGTTTATAATAATAAGTATAACGCCCTCTTTATTAACTTGTTAGCGACTATTTACTAATTATTTATAGGGGATACTTCGAGATAGGTAGTACCTAGTATCGTAACTACCTTACTTATAGTTATATAAATCCCTCCCTAGGCTACCTAGGTAGCGTTACCTACGCCTAGTACTAGATCGATAAAGCTAAGTACCTAGTTATACGTCCGCCGTTTCGCTTCCTAGCGCTTTCCGTTTTAAGCTTTTAACGGGTACTAACTATTTTCCGACTAGATTCCCCTAGTCTTTTCGGAGCCGCCTAGGTCCTACTAAAGGCTTATAGTTATTTACGCTACGCCTAAGCTAAGTTTATAGCTACTAAGCGTACTACTAAATCTTATATAGCGCGCTTTAGTCGCCTATCTTTCGGCGTACGCGAGGCTAGCCTAGCTATATATAAGCTCTTCGCTTAGGTAGACTAGGACTTAACCGCTAACGATTCGGCTAGTACTTATACCCTAGTAGCTAAGACGCGCTCCGTATATATATTCCTTTAGCTTTAGGCTAATATAACTCTAGTATATATAGCCTCCGCTTACTCTCCGGTCGCGTTATAGTACTAATTAGCCCTTTTTAGTCTAACCTTAACGGTAACCCTATAAATACTATAAAGTACCGGGCTTATTAGGACGCTACCGTCCCTAAATACGATCGGTCTCCGGCCGTATTTAGTACGGTTACCGCCTACCTACGTGCTTTATAGGCTATAATAGATAACCCTATCTTTACTTAGCCTAAGGGGTATACCTAGCGTTTAGGACTCGCTGCTAAGCCTAACTAGTCTCGTCGCTATACCCGCGTACTTAGTATAGATAATATCCGTATACCGGCCGCCTTCCTAGTTTATTAGGCGCGTCGGGATCGTTATAAGGCTATTACCGGTAGCGACGTCGCTAGCGCTAGTAACGACCCTACTCCGGTACCGCCTACTCTTATTCGTATTCCTCCCTCCGTTACGTAGTCCTCTACTAACTATATACTAGTCTTACTATAACGCCCGTTATTATAACCTAGGTAACGTTTAAGTGCCGGCTAGACTCCGTCCCGTAACCTATACCTTATCTCTTATTTTATATATTTAACCTCGTAGTCCTTCTAATAGATAACCTTATTACGTCTAGGCTCCGTCCTAGCGCCTATTTATCTTATCCCTACTATTATTATTATTATTTTCGGGCGAGGACCTTATAGTCCTTAGCTAGCCGGTCTACCTTTAATCTGCGGCTATATATATAAATATTACGATTTTATACTATACTTATTTAACTACTCCCTATAACTCGAATACGTAATCTAATTATTCCGCTTTATTACCCTCCTTATTACGAACGTCCTCCGGCTCCTTTACGGGGTTATTCTATTTTCGGTATACCTTTCGCTTCTTATATTTCCGAAATATTACCTTAGCGTATTCGAGATAATTTTCTAGTTTTTATATATTATACTTAGCCGGCTAGCCTTTCTATTTTACTAGGTACTCTATTATACCCTAGTTATACCTATATTAGGAAATATTCTTTACTTCCTACTTTACCTACTCGTCTTCGAGATCGGGTAAGTTAGTCTCTAATATATTTGCTTCTCGATCTCGCTATAGCTTTAGTAAGGATACTAAGAAGATATTATATATCTAACTATACTATACTAGGAGTATAAGTTTATATACTTATAATCCGACCTTCTTAAGTACCTTAACGCGGATAAATATAGGGGCAAGTTTCTTCCTAACCTTAAATCGGAAAGTCTTTATCGATAGGCTAATAAACTATCCCGCCTTAAATTATATCGGGGGTATAATACTAGTTATACCCCTTCTATTAGCTAACTATTACCCGCTCCTAGTAATCCCTAATAGCCGCTCTCGTTACCGCTAATTTCTTTAAACGCTCTATTATACCCTATACTTTAAGCGTCTTCGCCTATAGTACGAACTCGATTATTCGAGGATAATATCCGTATAGGGCTTCGAATAGCGAAACTCCGATAGTATTATACCTCCTATTATTATATACGAATTCTGCCTTATATAGTCGGGTAGCCTATATATTATTACTATAGTATATTCGGAGCTACTTCTATAGTAACTAGTACGTTTACTTTATTTATCTATCTATTTATAGGTAGTAAGCGGTACTTAGTCGGCGCTTAGTTACCCGCACTTCGTACTATTCCTTCTAGAAACGACTTATTAGTAGGGTATTATAGTTACTTATAATCCCTATAAATATACCGAACTTATACTTAACCTATTTATAAATAATTCGGGCTAGCTCGGCCGCGTTTAGGGTTTTCTATATCGGGATAAATAAAGCTATCTTTATAAATCTATTTATAATAACTAGAACCGCGTCGTACTTTAAGGAGTTTAGGCGGAGACTGCCCGGTAAGCTTATAATAAAATCTATACTAATTTCCTACTATAGTCCTTCTAATAGTAGGAGCGATTATAGCTTGCTATATAGCCTATACCGTAGGCGACTTACCCTTTAATACTCTAGATATATTTCGATATATCTTTATATATCTTCTATTTAATTAGTCTAGTAAAACTTACGCGATAGTAGCTCCTATATCTTACTACTACCTAGGTAGCTATACCTAGGGTTATTATAGTATTAGAAAAGAAGTTACGATCGGATTACGCCTTTATTTAGGATAACTAATCTCTCCCTAAAATATAGTACCCTTTAATTATCTAGGTAATAGCCGCCCCGGGCTTTACTCTATTTACAAGTAGCTTTTATAAACGTAATATATTCCTTATCGCCCTTCTATAGATCGCGAATTAGCTTATAGAACTTCTTTAAAGGCTTATAGGTCTATATTAGCTCTTCGCTTATAAGCTCTTTAGTAACTATTTATAGAATATACTACTTATAAATAATTACCTTAGTAGCCTTTTTATCTATATTTATACTAGTACCGTTTATATTACGCTTTATTATCGATAGCTCTTCTCGTTTAGCGGATCTAGTAATTGCCGCGATTATTATATAGTTTGTAGCGTTTAGATAATCTGCTAAGCTATTTACTACCTTCCTCCCTAAGCCGTTTATTAGCGGGGTTTCTAGCTTATTTACTATATATATACTTATAACTCTTACTATAAAGGCTAGCCGGCTTTTAATTATTCTCCGAATAGCCCTAATTAGCTTAATTACCTTTATCGGCTTCTCCTTTATAGATATAAATACTATCCTTAATAGGACTTTATCTAGTAGCTAATCTATAAGCTATAGCTTCTATATTAGCAAGGGGATTATATTATAGTACGTAATTTCCTATACTATATAATTAGGCCTCCTCGATAATAGGTCCGCTATATTTATAGAACCTTTCCGATATTCTATATCGAAATCGAAATATAATAGGCGATATACCTATCGCGCTAGCCTTCTACGTAAATCCTATATATTCGCCGTAATAACTCCGCTTAGCACTTTATAATTTATAAATACTTTAAAACGATTACTTAGGCCTTTTAGGTAGTATCTCTAGTATTTAATCGACTCTATAATTACGAGCAGTTCCTTTTACCCTATTACCTAATTTAGCTCTACTAA
The DNA here is from genome assembly GCA_022414665.1 of Arthrinium puccinioides. Classification (NCBI taxonomy): domain Eukaryota; kingdom Fungi; phylum Ascomycota; class Sordariomycetes; order Amphisphaeriales; family Apiosporaceae; genus Arthrinium; species Arthrinium puccinioides. The sequence goes on along the minus strand of JAIUNF010000003.1, from coordinate 3,691,545 downwards.
TATTAGCTTTCGTAAGAAGTATATAACCGGTTTCTATTTAGTCTCCTAGAGCTAAACGAGAATTCCCGAAATCGCCTTATTACTCGCGTCCGTCTTAACCCTTATTAGTTAGCTAGGATCCTAGTATTATAGTATAGTTACCGATATAAAGGCCTCCTTAGTATCTTAAATACGTTAGCCGCTTCTAGTAGCTATAAGAACTCTCCTTTCTTTTATCCGTTAACGCTACCTTTTAGTAGTGCCATAATCGGCGTAGTTATATATAAGTACTTCGTAATAAATCTCCGGTAGAAGTTCGTAAACCCTATAAATACTTATATATTATAATACAATATTAGCTTAGGCTACTCCTAAATTAAAGCGACCCGTTACGGGTCTATCGCTAATCTATCGCGGCCTACTACGAATCCGAGGAACTCGATATTCTCTTTAAAGAAATCGTACTTAGAGATCTTAGTAAATAGCTTATATTCTCTTAGCCGCTTAGCGACTAGTTATAGATATTCCTTATACTATTCTTTATTCTCGGAGAAGATAACGATATTATCTAGGTATACTACGTATATATTATTTACTAGCCCTATTAGGGCCTTCTATATATATACCTAGAACGTCGCTAGGGCGTTTATAAGGCTTATAGCTAGTATATTAAACTTAAAGTAGCCGTACTTCGTTCGGAAAGCGGTCTTCTACCGATCTTCCTCTTTAATTACGAGATAATAATACGCGTCCTTTAGGTCTATCTTTATAAAGACCGTTACTTTACCTAGCTAGTTTATTATCTCGGAGATTAGCGGTAATAGGTATCGATTCTTAATCGTAACCCGGTTTAGCCCTTAATAGTTTATATATAGCTTTAAGCTACCATCCTTCTTTAAAATAAATAGTATTAGAGTACTTACTAGACTAAATAAGGTCCTTATCCGACTAGCCTCTAATACCTTATATAGCTATTTTTCTAGTTCCTAGCGCTAGTTCTCCGCGAGTAGATAGATTAGTAGCTATAGAGGTTCCTTTCCCTTTTTTAAGTTAATAGTATATAGTAATATACTAAATATTAGGGCTACGGTCGCCGCCCGTTTATCGAATATATTAAGATAACTATATAAGTATTTTAGTAAACCTTTTCTTAAATCTTCTTCTATAGCTATTCCCGTTATTATAATATCCTCCCTATTAACTATAGGAATATCCGGGGTATTCCCTAGATCGATCGCCGCTAGGCTTATAACTATTAAAGGGTCTACTCCTATCGCTTCTTTTATAAACTCTTCGGGTAGTAGTACTTTAACCGCTCTAAAACGGAAACTATTCGCAGATAAGGTATTTAGTAAGATCCCCTTATATCCTATTCCTAGCCGCGATAGTAATATACCTAATACTACGGTATCGCGATTTAGGATAAAAAATACCTACGTTAAGAGTCTTGCCGTCCCTAATAAGTCTACTATCCGTACGGTTATCTTAATTACCCTATAGTATTTTAGGACGGCCCTACCTACTCCTAATAGCTTTAGGATAGGTATAAATACTTAGGTTACTATACCCTTCTTTAGCAGCTTTATCGCCGTACGCTTTATAACTATATTAACCTCTACTCCCGAGTCTAGGTCTATTTTAACTCGGTATCGCACTTCTCCTATACGATCGTATACGCCTACTTATATACTTATAAGCTTCTATACTAACTCCGGCTATTTTATAGTATTCTATCGAGACGGTTAATACCTATAAAAACGTCTCGACTAATAGTTTTCTATCTCGCTTAGATCGGATCCCGACTATTATATATTCTTTATAGCTAGGGTACTTATATCTTCTTATAACGCTTATACTCTACGCTATCTCTACGTAAAGCTATCTTATTCGAAATCTAGTTACGCTCTCTTCGCGCTTATATAGTTACGTACTATATAACCTCTCCTATTATAGTTATAGTATAAGGTCCTAGCTCGGGCTTAATAACGGGATAGGTCGTTACTATAGCCCCGATAGGGTACTACCTAGTTACCGCTTTCCCTTCTGCGCGTAGTATTAACTTAATTAACCTAGGCTAGTATATAAAACTCTTAATAACGGGATAGGTCGTCGCTATAGCCCTAATAGGGTACCGCCTAGTTACCGCTTTCCCTTCTACGTATAGCGTTAACTTAATTAACCTAGGCCGGTATATTAGACTTAGCCTTTAGGCGCTTATAGTCCTCCGATCCTCTTTAATTATACGCTCTACGCTCTCGGTCCTTTCGGATAGAGACGGGTAGGCTTAGCTAGATTCTCTTAGCTTTTAATAATAGTATCTTCGTATTAGTAACTATAACTTATATCCGTTATAACTCTCCTCTAAATTAAGGCTTTAGCTTATTTAAGTACTTATATATAAGTAGCGGGTTATTTATAACTATAAGCCAAATACGCTACTATAATATAGACTATCGTATATAAAACTCCGATAGCTTCTCTTCGTCTCTCTACCTTAGCGTTACTAGCTAAAGGGTTACCTAACTAATAAGCAGATTCGGGTCGATATACTCTCGCTTAATAAACTTAAGGAACTCCTCCTAAATTACCTTATTATTATATTTACTAGGGTATAGCTTATCGGAATACGCTCGCTACTCGTTCTAAAGCGAGTAGTTTATAAATCCTAAAGCCTACTCGATATATCGGTATACCGGTTATCCTAGTTAGCCTAGGTATACCTACTCTATAGCGGCGATCTAGTTTCGAGTCTCGACTAGGTCCGAGTCGGGTTCTAGCTTCTTATAGGCATAGGTTAAGGCCTTATTATAATTCTTCTTACTACCCGGTCCCTAACCGAGATACTTTAATATCGCTAAGATTCTCTCCTTATCCTTAGTAGTTTACTTAAGAAGCTAAACTATTATATCGTTCTACTTTTAGCTTTATCGGAGAAGGGCTATAAATTATTCTCGCTCTCTTTTAAAGCCCGATACTACCTCTTATCCTATAATAGCCGAACGCCGCTCGTTTCTACTTATATCGTCTTAATTATCGCTATCTAGTTCGGCGCTCGCCTCGCGTAATAGGAGGTCTAGATTCTCCTCGATTAGCGGGAGGTCTATATTCTCGGAAATCCCCTTTCTAGGGAGATTAGTCTCCTATAGTCCTGCGGACTAACCGCGACGTATCGATTATTCGCTTCCGCTTATACTAGCTTACTCTCTATAGGGTAGAGGTTAAAGAATTGTAACGGTATTACGTAGGGATAAGTAAGGTAGTATAGGGTATACGTATATTAAAACTTTAACCTAACGAACTCAGAGTATTCGTTAGATTAATTCTAAAGAGATATATCTCCGGCTAAACTGCGGCCGTCCTGCGGCCGCCCCATAGCTTAGCGTCCACGTGCACCCGCTCCACGGGTGCCCCCTTATAAGCACGTAACTCTTTACCCCCCTACTTCGATATCCGTATAGGTCGCCGCGGCCGGCTCGTATAGAGGGGGAATAATTATAACGATTAGCTTATTATATAAGGTACAGGACCTATATAGGTTCCGTACCTATCCCGTATATATACTACCTCCCTTTTAATAATAGAAAGGACAAGCGTTAGTCTTGTCCCTAATACTTACCTATACTATTAATCCTACCTAATTGTACCTGTAACCCTTACAGCGGCATACCCTTATAGCACTACGCTAGCCTCCTAGTCTGATAAAGGTATACTTAATAGCCCCTATCTTAGTTACGTACGTGTTACTATTACCTATCCTAATAGGGAAGTCCTTCTCCGTGATATCTATTACGGTTCCGGTAATAAAATCCCTCTCTTTGTTAGTAACAAAGACGTTAGCGCCGCTATCCTATAGCACTATATCGGTGCGCTTTATTTGCGCTTAGTATACCCTCGCTATATTAAAGTTTACTATCGCCGCCTTCTTAGGGGTAGTTACTTTAACGTCTCGAGAGGCGAGGAAGGCGTTATATTCTACGTAGACGCCCCTAATATCTCTAACCCGTGCTAGGTAAGTATTAACTTATATTAGAGTTATAGTTGCTACTATAATCGAGTTCGTGTTCCTACTACTATTACTTTACTAACTCTTCTTTAGTTTAGTATAGTCTTTAGCGATATAGCCGTACTCGCCGCAGTTAAAGTATAATATCTCTCCTTTTTCGTTCTTTAATAGCTTATAATCGCTATTCTAGCCGCCTCCGCGACCTCCTCCGCGTCCTCCGCGGCCGCTACGTCTACTACCTCGGCCTCTGCTGAGAGTTAGCGTTATAAGCGTTATTCTTTCTTTCCGTAGCTTTATCGGTACTAGAGGTGCCTATAATTCACTAGTAAAACTTATTAGTAAAGTTATTTAGCAAATTAGTAAGGCTCGGTTTTATAGAGTATCGAAGCAACTCCTATATTCTCTCTTCTTATCTAGCTGCCTTATTAATAACTAATATAAAGAATAAGCTAATACTATACTCGTTACTAGTAATAAGTATATTAGCGGCTTTTATTTCGCTAAAGAGCTTCTTAAACTCGATAACGTGCTTAATAGGGTTCTTGCCGTTATATTTTAGCTACGAGAGTTCCCGCTATAATATACGATAGCGCTTCTTGCCCTCGGCTATAAAGGTGCTATTAAATATCCGGATTATCGATAAACCTTTATCGATATCCGAGATTAACTCTAGAGGTTCCCTCTTATAGCTATTAGCGATAGTAGTCCTAAGGCAGATATTATCGTTAAGTAGTAGCTTATCCCCTAGCTACTAACCGGCTATCTTCAGTGCTCGATAGAGTAACTAACGGTAAGTTATCTAGTTAATAATACCCCTAAGGAGGTTATCCTTGGACGGCTTAAAGCTAAACCTATCCTAGTCTAGTATAGCTACTACGGCCGTGACCTTTCGCTATAGTATTTTACTAGCACGAGCTAGCGGTCTCGATAACGGTCTATCGTTATTAGAGTTATTCTTATCCGAGCTATTATTACTCGGCTAGTCTAGCGGTATTCTATACCGCTTAGCGGGCTTTCTGCCGTCTAGGCTACCCTCTAACTCTAATAGGTTAGCGCTAAACACTACTAACCGACTCTTCTTAGCTACTAGGGGGGTATCGGCGATCTCGATATCTGTAATCTAATACTTTCCTCGATCCCTCCCTCGTAGGCTTGCTCTTCGTGTTTAGTTACCTTTATAGGCAATTACGAAGTGCGCTATAAGTCTTCGACCTTCTCTAAAAGCTAACGGTTTATAGTTGCAGTATCTTGCTACTATAATATCAATATCTAAACTATTATAGTTAGACGTTAGATATCGGTCTTTTAGGGCGCCGGTAACCCTGCTACCGCCTTTACTAGCAATACCGGTCTGCTAACGCTAGGCTGCTCTGTAGCCGGCGATCGTAAAGATAAAGCTATCTTGGCTTCAATCTTCGCTAATCGTTCTTTACTTCTTATTATTAGTCCCTAGTTATCTTAATATATACGGACTATACTTGCCGCGATCTGACTTATTAGTCTAATCTCTCTGGATCGATTAAGGTAATATATATACGACGTAATACTTCAAACTGACTAAAAATAGGGGTGAGATGCTACTATGCGGGCAAACGTAGTGGAGTTAAATAGTGTATATTATAGAGGACTAGGATTGTTAGGCGAAACCTATTGGGTAGCCAATGGCGTAGCTATTGGCCCCACCACCTAACGGGGCTAACAGCCCCACTATTGGCAGACAATAATAGCCACAATAGCAAGAACACATTAGCCTATAATAGGTGGCTAATGCGTTGGCTATACTTAAGCTAACTCCGTAGATAGTTAGCTTAAGATGAATTAGAGAGACCTAAATAACTTCGCCTACTATTTGGTAGTATCTCTAGGTTCGACCTAGAACGATATAATATAATATAATCCCCTAATTTTTCTCTCTTAATTAAACGCACCGAATATTAGAGGATAGCAGAATACTCTTTACTAAGTTAATACGCGAACCCTTAAGATAGCAGATACCGATATAATATTAGCGAACCCAAAAACACTAAGACAGATATTACTAAAAATATATATAATAATAAAAGCTAGCCCTAAGGCAGTAATTAACACGCTAGCAAACCCTTAAAGACCTATCTAAACCGTGCTAATACTAACTCTATATCCCTAAAATAAAATAAGAGTAAAAAGCGCCTTCCTAATAGTAACTACCGAAGATAACGAAGGTAGCTACGATACTAGCAGCTATACTAATTAATTTATATCGGTAGGTAGCGATAATATATATTAGGAGAAGGGCCTCTCTAACGTATATAGAATTGCAGACTTCTATAGGTAATACTTAGATATACTAAACTAGATCCGTAAGCTACTATATAATAACCTATAGAAAGTTATTATATATATAGCAGATATCGATAGATCTAAGCTTAAGCTATTCCTAAGTCTAATAATATCCCCGACGAATACCTCGATAAGAAGGATACTATTAGAATAAACTATATTCCTAGTAGAGTAGATCGTCGACTAATACTAATTTAAATCTTACTTAAATAAAGCCTTAGAATTTATCTAGTTTAACCCCGTAGTACCGATACCGTATAGGTACGAGTTAGCACTCTAAACCCTATCCCTAAAGCTAATATCGGTATAAGAAGTAGTATAATAACTAATAAGACGGGTAATAAGTAGCGAAGATAGGATTAGACTAATCTAACTAGGAAACGAATTATCGCTACTAGTATATAAATAGGTAAAGGACTCGAATAGACTAGCCTAAAGCGAACTACCCCTAATTTCCCCCTTTAATTACACGAAATAGATAATATAGCTAATAATCTAAAAGAAGAGCAAGCTAAAGAGGCTATAAATACGAACTATTAAATAACCTTTAGCTAAGAATAGCTAATAAGGATCTCCGAAATATCGGTAGTAATAATAGTAGTAATAAGCGTATAAATAATCCTAATAACGAAGATAATAAACTCGTTAACGATCGTAGTAAACTTATTAGTATTAGTTATAAGTAAATATATAACTAATAATTAGAAGATACGATTTATTAGCTACTTCTAACCGGACCTCTAAATATTATATAGAGGAATAGACTTTGCTATAGTCGGAATAGACGTAATATAGCGAAATATCTACTCCTTCGTAGACTCCGTAAATAATAACGTCGCGGATAACTAAGCTAGAAGGGAAGAATTCTATATAAATATTAGATAATTACTAAGGGGATTAGTAGTAGTATAGTATAGTATATTAAGCGATAACGATAAATACTAAATAAAGACTAGTATATAATTTACCCTGCTTAAGATCGTTAACCGATTTAAGATCGACGAAGTAGATATATTAGTAAGAATCTATAACGCAAAATTTGGCCTAATAGAGGTAATATTAATTAATATCCGCGACTAGGTATTATTAGTAGCCCGAGACTGCAAAGTATATAGGTTTATAACACTAATATAGCAAATATTATAACTCTACCTACTAATATACCTAGACCTAAGATAGCTTATTATTAAACTAACGACTAAGCTACAATTAGAAGACTAGCTAATATATATTAAGGAAAAACAATTAGTCTATAAGAGTATACTACTAGTATATAGAATGTAACTAGTAGCCCTATAGATAATAGTAATAGTCCTATACTAATCCGTTAACGATATACTAATATCTAGCTAAATATAATTAATTAATACCCTATTATAGCAGAAATAACTAATAGCTAATATAGTATACTTAGCCGAAGAGCAAGAGTATACCTAGTCTCGAGACGACGACGTATACTAGGGAAATAATAATATTTAATAGGGAAGAGGTTCCTATAACCCTAGAGGCAATAGCGGATATAGAAGTAGAGGTTATAATAACCGAAATAATACTAACCGTAGCGGAAGGTAGTATTCGGACTAATAGTAATAGTATAATAATAGGAGCTTTAATAATAGTATATAAGTAGCCGGATAAAATAATAAAGGGTTTAAAGGCCGCGGAAGCTATAATAGAGGATATTATAGTAGTGCCTAAAGAGGACGATATAATTTCGGGTTCCGATATAATTAAAACGATAGATTATTCCGTAGATAGGTAAGACCGGTATACCCTAATAGATTAGGAGGAGCCTATAATATAGCCGAAGACGAAATCCTATTAGCTATTAACGACGATTACCTCGTAGAATACGAGAATAAATTATAGAATAACGGATATACAATAATAGGAGAAATTTTATAGTCGGAATTAGACGATATTATACCCTATAGTAATACTTAGAATAATAATATTAGTAAACTATACCTCGCGTCCTAAAGTAAAATAAACTAAGCTACTAATAAAGATAATAGATCGGAATCGGAGAACTAATACTATAAATATAACGAAGGATTCCTAACGAGATTAAAATTATTCGCCTATATATTTATAAATAACTATATACCCCTAAAATAGCGCGGAATAGGACCGATAGTCGATAAACGTACTATAACTAATAATAATTAGGGGAATATACGGGAAACGGCTCCGAAGATAAGGACTAATATAGAAGCGATAGAAGAGCTAATAGTAATACTTATAGACGCTAACGAAAGCGTATAATAAATAGCGCTTACTAAAGCGGACTTTATATAAAGCCTTATAATACTTATAGAACCTATATAGAAAATAATAAGAAGTACCCGAATATTTAGAAAAAACACGTATACTAATATCCGAGTAATAATAGATAGAGCTATATCGATAATCTATATCGATAGCGGAGTATCCGACTATATAATAAGCTACGAATAGCTTAAATAGAATATAAAGTTCTACGACCTAGATAACACGGAACGCTTTAGCGTACGAGGAATTAGAGGTATAAGAATATTAGATAAAAGGTAATATTCTTAGTGCTATTACTAGGTATCGACTAAGACGGATAGTAAGTTACGTTACGGATAGAGATAATAGTATAGATTATAAAAACCCTACTACTTAACGTACTACTAGGCACGAACTAGCTCGAAAGACTCGGAGCGAATATAAACTTTATCGAAAATACCCTTACGATTCCCTAAGCTATTAAACGTATAGGGGATATAATCGACTTCTAAACGATAATAATATATATAAGGCCTAAGATAAATATAGTAAGGAAAGTTATAGTAGTAACTAATATAATAATACCCGTAAACTTAATAGCTAGAGTCCTAGTTTACTATATCGATCTCCCGGAGACGGAGTTAATTACGAGATAAGACTACGTATTTAGGGCGAGCTTTAAAGGCGTCTAAAACCACGTACTAACGAAATATATAGCTAAGATAGTAGTATATATAAACGATATACCGATACTAATAAAGCTGAAACGAAGAACGAAGATTAGGAGGATTATAAACTATAATAAGGATATATATATCGTAGTCTTATAGGAGAAGGCTATAATAATAAAAGTAGCTATAGTAATTAACGAATATAGTATAGATAAAGACGTCGAGGATAGATCCAATAACCCGGTATAGCTCGCTAACGAATTCGACCTAACCGATAATATATATATCGTACTCTCGAATAATAAAATAGATACTATAGAGATATATAAGATAGTACGAGGAGATAATATACGTCTAGACGAAAAGGTGCCGTTATTAGGAATTTAGAAACTAGAAAATATATTAGAAATCGTAATAATATAAGGCGTATATATCGTAGTAGCGGATAGAGCCTTCGTAAGGGAAGTAAAGAGGATAGTCGACGAATTCGATATATTATAGCACGATAGAGGTATTATCGACCTCCCGGAGGACGAGAAGATAACGGTAAAACTACGACCCGATTAGGTAGATTACCGTATATTAGCGAAACCGTACCCCCTAGGATTAGAGGATAGGAAAGTCGCTAACGAGATATTAGATAGTATATACAAAGGAGGTAAACTAGATTAAATATAGAAGCTAATACTATTCGGCTCCCTACTATTCGTTATATAGAGAGTTATTAGAGGGAAACGAAAAGGTAGAGTCGTTATCGACCTACGCCTAATTAATAAACTAGTAATACTAGATACCTATTTACTACTATTATAATAGGAAATAATTACTAAACTAAAGGGTAAAAGATTTATTATAATAGTCGATAGATCCGCGTTTTTCTACTAACTACTAGTAGTAGAGAAATATAGAGATAGAATAATAATTATATCCCTAAAAGGACTAGAAGTATTTAATATAGCCCTTATAGGATTCCGAAATAGCCCGGCGTTCGTATAACGCTTCCTCGACTAACGAATCGCTAACTTGCTATACGTTAAAGTTTATATCGACGATATTATTATATTCTTAAATAATATAGAAGAATACCTTAACGACCTAACTAAAGTATTTTAAAGATTCGATAAGATCGGGCTAGTACTATCCCCTAAGAAGTTATTTATAGGATATCCCTCGGTATACTTATTAGGATTCCTCGTCGACGGCTTTAGTATAGCTATAATAAAGGAAAGAGTAGAAGTAATTACTAAAATAAAAATCCCCGATATACTAGAGCGACTAGAATAATATATTAGAATAATAGGATTCCTCGCCTAATATATCCTATAATATAAATAAAAACTCGTACTACTCTAAGATAAGAAAACGACGCTACTAGTAAAAGGACGAAAGGAGGGAAAGAAGTTTAAGATAATAGCGGGATATAAATAATAAGTAGCGAGAGTCTTTTTCTAACTAATAAAAGCGGAAATCGAGTCGTTTTATATCCTTTAAAAATAGCTAACGTAAGCTAACTACCTAGTATACTAGAACCTAAACGAACTAATATTTATTAAACTAGACGCCTCCTACGAATAAGGGTACGGAGTAATAATCTTCTACCTTAAGAACTTATAGGATAATAAGAAAATTATAATCGACGCGATCCGACCGATTATATTTATAAGTAAGACCCTTATAAAAGTAGAGATAAAGTACTCTATAACAGAACTAGAGGTATTATACCTAGTCTAGGTTTATCGTAATAGACGAATATAGGTATAATTAAGCTACCTACTAATTATCGTATTAACGGACTACTAGGCGTTTAAAGGCGTTATAGAATAAATAAATCTAAGATTAGTAGATATAGTTAAATATAACCTAAGACTAATAATAGTATTTATATACCTATTATAATTTAGGCTAGACGTTAAATATATCCCGGGAAAGATTAATCTAGTCCTAGACGCACTCTCGAGACTGCTAATATACGATATACCGGAGGATAAGGCCGAAGTAGCTAATATAATAGACTTAGTCCTCGATAATATTATAAAAGACTTCGGGTACTTTATAGTAATAATAATTAAAGCCGACCTAGAATAGGTAGCTAAGATTACCGAAGGTTATAAAACTAATCGGAAATAGAAAAAACTAATCGACGAATTTAGTAGGCTATAGTAGAAGAAAGATAAAGAACTAGATAAAATATAATAATAAGATATTAAAGAGGCTAAGATACTATTACCCGAAGAGATCTAATAGCGGAAAGAAATAGCTAATATTAAATACGAGCTAATAGGGTTTAAATATAAGCTAGATAATATAGGATTACTAGTATATAGAAGCTATAACGGCGAAGAAAGGCTATATATACTAAGAGTATATATAGAGGATCTCTTATAAATAGTCTACGATAGTTAGTACTACTTCGGCCCTAAAAGAATAGCGTACGAACTAAGAAACCTAGTAATCCCCGGCCTTATAAAACTAATAACGGATTATATAGTATACTACCCGATATACCTATTAGCTAAAATAGACCGTATAAAACGAATCGGGCTACTATAACCTAACGAGATACTAGAACAACTATTCGATATACTAATATAGGACTTTATTATAGCACTACTAGAAGTAATATTAAAAAACACGATATAGATAACGCCTAGGTTTAGCACGTATAACGCCTTACTAATAATAACCTATAGGATATCTAAATAGAAGGTACTAATCCTAGGGTATATCGAATATACGGCAGAGTATTAGGTAACCCTTATAGTTAGGATAATACTTCTATATAATATAGGAATACTAACTAAGGTTATATTAGATAGAGATCTAAAGTTTATATTAATATTCTAGTAGACCCTCTAAATAAGGATAGGAACTAAACTCGCTATATCTATAGGATACCACGTATAAATAGACGGCTAGAGCAAGAGGACAAATTAAGATATCGAGATCGCGATTAGATACTACTATATAATATTAGACGAGCTATAAGTATAAATCCTGCTAGTAATATAATTTAATTTCAATAATATAATAAACTCGGTTCACGGCAAATCGCCGAACGAGATAGTCTACGGCTTTAAGCTAAGAGGAATACTATCTATCCTCGATATCCTAGATAGATAAATTAACTTCTAAATAATATAGTAACTATACTAATATAAAGCGAGGGAGAGCCTCGAATACGTAGCCGATATAATAAAGATATAGTATAATAAGAAATATAGATACCACGAATTCAACGTAGGAGACGAAGTCTATTTAAGACTCTATAAGGGATATAAGCTACTAGGACTAATATCGCGCAAATTAGGCTAATAGCGCGTAGGACCCCTAATAGTAATTAAGAAGATTAGGAACCTAGCCTACGAACTTAACTTCCTAAGGTTATAGAGAGTTTATAAAGTTATATCCGTAGCGCAACTATACCTATATCTAAAAGGAGGCGACCCCTTCGGAAGAACGAGACCTTAACCGGGGAGAGTTATCGTATAAGATAACGATAAGGACTAGTATTCCTTCGAGATCGATAAACTTATATATAGAAGAGTAACTAAGATCGTAGGCGTACTAGAACTTTAGTACCTTATTAGATAGAAAGGATATTTACTAATATATAACGATTAGTATTTAAAAGCGCTACTAATAATAAATATAGCCGATAAGGTAGCAGTATATAATAGGAAATACCTAATATTACTAGAAGACCTTAAAGTAAAAGAAAAAGACCTGCTAATAACGAATACCGAAGAAAATCCGGAGTAGGTAATAATATCGAAGGTAATAGGAACAGTTACCGTCGAATAACCGTAAAAAAGAAGAGGACGCCCCCTAAAGAAATACTTAATACTAATAAGCGCGGTATAAATAATATAAGCCCTAAAAACTAATATTATAGTATAGTTACTAATAAGGAGGTAACTAGAAGCGAGAAGGAAGGAAATATAGGCCTAATAGGGTAACTAGGTAAGAACTATAAAGAACGCCGCGGTTAAATAAGGCAATAATTTATAGCCGCGTTATTATACTAATATCTAATAATAATAACACGTAGCGAAGCAGGAGCAGAAGCACCGTATATAAAATAAAAAACCGCTCTATAAATATAAATACCTAATATAATCTAAGCAGATAATTAATAAAAATTCTATAATAAATATAAACGTATATATAACTATAGAAGCGCTATAAGCGTAGCACGTATAATTCCCTAAATCTAAGAATACTATACCCTAATATAAGCCTATACTCTAATATAATAAGCCCCTAGAAAATAAGGTATCTCTAGAAGCTAGAAGAGAACGGGCAGAGACCTAAACTAGTAACGGGATAACGGATAAAGTTAACTAAGTAATAGCGATAGAAGAACTAAAAGTAATAATTCCTATAATCGAAACTAATAAGCCCGATAATAGACCTAAGCCCTTAGTAGAGGAACTTAGATAAGATAAGGAAGTCTAAAATAAGTTAGATAATATCGAGAACTAGATTATAGTAGTATCCTAGGTAAGACCGCTATTACCCTAGGTATAACGAATCGCAGATACCGAAAGATTAGAGGATAACGCGCCCTTTAAACTATCCGCGAAAGAGTATATCTACGGCCTAGTTAAAAGTCCTTATAATATCGAAAATAGTCCGGAAAGCGAACTAGTATATTACTTAGAACTAGATATTATATATAAAAGAATTAATAAAATATTATATAAGTAACGCGAAAAAGACAAGATAATACCTAAGGCAGTAAAAAACGCGCCCGCTATTAATTACCTAATAATCCTAATATATATACCCTTACCTTTACCTCGTTATATAATACTACTTACTCCCTAACCTAAACCGATTATACTTATTATTATTATAATACCGGGCGGATATATACCCCCTATTAGGGGATATTAAAACTACTTCGACTTCGGAGGAAACGGTAACGTAAAACCTACATAGAAAGAGTAGAAGGTAATAGCCGATAACTAGGAATACCTAGTAAAGATTATTAACGAGGTTAATAAGATACTAATCGAACGTATAGCTATATTTATAAGATTAGCTAAAATACGCGTACTTATAAAGTCCTATTATAGTAACGATAATATAGCCGATATAATAGAAGTAGCTATAAAGAAAGATATTAAGGGATATTAGATAGGCGTATTAAGCTATAACCCGCCTAGACTATACTTCTAAGGCAAGGTAGTAGTAGAATATATATTAATAGAGATATAACTAATAATATACTTATCCGATAATACGCTCTTATAGTTCTTATAAAAGGACCTAGGAAAAATCTATACTAACGGAACTATATCGGAATAGCGCGATATAGTAATAATAAAGGGACTACTATAGCTAGATAGAAACGCACTAGAGGTAATTAGAATTAATAGCTTATAATACGATAGTTTTAGCACGTTCCTATTACGAATATACTTACTAATTTAGAACTACGGGTTAGTATAGCTAATACTATTACCGGGTAAGCGAATTATCCCGCTATTTTAGCGCGCGTATATATATAAATTCGCGGGATTAACTAAACCTGGAAAGAAGTTAAAGTAGCGCCTATAAATCGAAAACGATATAAGTAACTACGATATAAAGATATCTAAGCTAGATATTAATTTCGAAAATAATTATACCTAAGGTAAACCGTATAAGACCGTTATTATAATCGACGAGATAGATAACGAGCTAATAAGGGATGTAGCTTAACCGGCAGGCTCTAGATAAAGGATCTATAAAGATCCCGTCGAAGAGGACGAATCCGACGGATAAGAGGAGCCTAATAATATCGTCGAAGAAGACTCGGATAATAAGGATTAGGATAAAGAGTATAAGAAGTTAGAATAGGATATATAAGTACTAGTACTATCGAACGTAGTACTACGAACCGACTTAGGAAAATTAGTAGATAAGGTAAAAGGTATAAACGAATATATAATAACTAAGTTTAGCGTAGATAAGATTACGAAGGCTATTACTAAGAATATCTAATTAACTTAATAAGACTAAGTTAACGTACTAATTAATAATATATTCGATACTAAGTAAGTAAGAGATAATATTAACGAAGTAGTCGCGGAAATATTATTAGGCCCTAAGAATAAGGTAATCCTTACTAATATTATTAAAACCTTAGTAACAAACTACGTAGAAAGTAACGCCTTTAAATAAGCGATCTAATAGACTATAAGTATAATCGTATAACCCTAATAGCTCTAGTACCCTTAGCTAATACTAATAATATAGATAATATAACACCTGCAATAATCGCCGTACTATATACTATAATAACTATAGATAGTATAACAGCCCTAGATAGTAATAGCCTTCGGAGCAATACTATAATTATCGCTAATAAGCACCTATAACCCTAGGACTACTAATCCGAAACAAAACCCCGCAATTAACTAAAGCGGGAATAAGCTTAGTAAATAGCGCCGATATATTTGCAGCTAAGTATTACGTAGCTAAAACGGGCAGAAAGCGGCAGCGCGAATAGAGCGATAATAACGAAGACGACAAGTAGCCTAGACCTAGCTCGGACTTCTTACGCTATTACCGTAATAGAAGAGATAAGAAGATAGCTAAAATACCATAATCGGCAAGAATACTAGGATAATAAGGACGGAGGAATATAATAATGCGACTAAGTATATAATAGGATAGTATAAGGTAACTAAGAAGTATAAGTAAGCGGGGAGTAATTAATATAATAAAGTTATCGGAAATACGAGAGATAACATAACGCGATAAGTAAGAATACAATAGAAATATCGGAAATACGAGGGATAATACTAGGTAATAAATAAATAGAAGGAATTTAGGGGCATATAATTATAAAATACTAGGAAGGAAATATAACTATATAATAGATACTAGAGGTAGTTGTTATCTCCTATTAGAAGGGGAGGTTATTAGGCGAAACCTATTAGGTAGCTAATAGCGTAGCTATTGGCCCTACCTAACGGGGGCCAACAGCCCCACCATTAGCAGATAACAATAGCTATAATGGCAAGAACACATTGGCCCACAATAGGTGGCCAATGCGTTGGCCATACTTAAGCCAACTCCGTAGATAGTTAGCTTGAGATGAATCAGAGAGACCTGAACAACTTCGCCTACCAAGGATCTATGCGCTGTAATGCAGCAGACCGTCTGATAAGGTGTAAAAGACCGGGGTCTGTCATTAAGCTACATCATCTAGCGTTATGTACTGAACATATCGCTTATACGGTAACGGCTCCACTCTAATATGCTCACATGTGTAGTAGAACTAACTCACTCGACTCGACGGATCGGCTGTCCCAGTCACTAACTAGCCTTGGTTATCATCTTTCTCCACACTTTCCGTTGCACAGCACGTATTTATTTCCTGGTACATTCCCAACGCCTTCGGAGCCCTCCGCCTCTTTACACAGTACTCGGCTCCGGAGCAGGATAACTGGGGTCCTGCGTCCTCTTTCTCCGCTACGATGAAGAATTATACAAAATAAGCAGATGGACATGGACCGGCTTGCTGTGTGGAAAGCAGACTCTCCTCACCCGTTCCCCTCCTTGTCCTCTCTGTTATCCATCGTTGGACTGCAGACACTCGAGTCGGCCAGTTGAGCAGCAACTTGCTGCAGCCTGCATCGTCTCGTCTCCGAAAAAAGACACAGACGCCATCATGGCATCATCCATGGACGCTGTCCAGGCCGCTGTGGCACAAGCTACAGTTGCCGGGAGCTTGCTGCTCGTCTACGCAGGCTCTCGCCTTCTCCCCCTGGCCCCCTTTGGACGAGGGTGTTTGCAAAGGATGAGCAGTGGCTCGCTCGGCCTGCGCCCCGGCGACGGACCTTCTCGACCCTCGTCCTCCTTGTTGCCTCGGTCTCCGGCTTCGGCCTATCGATAGCATCTGGGTTGGCCGCCGCCCCACCACCGAACCCCCGGAAGTGCCTTGAGTCAACCCCGTGGCTTGTGTCGATTATAGTCACCCTCGTCGAACGACCCCAGAGTACGCCCAAGACATTGCTGGCTCTTTTCGTTGCAGTCCTCACCGGTGCCCTGATCAAGACCGTCACTGCTCAAACGTACGGCGACCGCACGAGCATACTTGACCTCGGTCAAATATGCGCCGCTCTCAGCGGCATCGTTGTGATCCTCTCCCTGCCCATGAGGGACCCCGGCCTCGTGAATATGGGGATTGCCGGGCCTCGTGACGATACGACAAATGAGCTTCGCAGCCCCGAAGACAACCTGACTCTCTGGCAGTTCATGACTGTCTCCTGGATGCGCCCTCTGATCGAGAAAGGCAAAAAGAAGCAACTCGATGACAGTGATGTCTGGAAACTTCCGTACGAGTTCCAACATGAACGACTGCACATGCTGTTCCGCGATCTCCGAGGCACCGTGATGCGCAGACTGATGCGCGCAAATGGACTGGATCTGATCAAGATTACAATCCTAGCCTTGTTGGAATGTGCCGCCAACCTCAGCGGCCCCATGCTGCTCCAGCGCTTGCTGGATTCCATCCAGCGCGGGCAAGATGCCCGGAGCGAATCCGTCGCCTACGCTGGCGCTATCCTTGCCGTTCGGCTCGCGGCTTGCCAGCTGGGAGTCTTCTCTCTCTGGTACTCCCGCCGCGCGTATGAAAGGTCGCGCGGCGAAATGATAACGACCGTCTACGCAAAGACCCTGACCAGGAAGTCGCAAGGTTTTACGCCGAGTGACAAGGACCCTGCTCATGTCAACGGGAACAGCCTCGACGGAGATGAACCAAAGAAGGACCGGCTCGGCCGCATACTGTCCTGCTTCGGACTGCGCAAGCGTGGTTCGCAGAAGCTCAGTGTGGCTCCGGCGAACCCTCCGGCGACCATGGGCAAGATCCTCAACCTGATGAGGAACGACTGTTATGAGATCGCCCAGAGAATGTGGGAGTTTGGCTCTCTGTTCACGAAGCCGATCCAATTTGCCGTATCTCTTGTCCTATTGTGGTCGCTCCTTGGTTGGTCTTGTATGCTAGGGGTTGCCTGGGTTGCGGTCGTCCAGGTCATCAACGGCTTGTTCGTTTGGCGCCTCCTGTCGATGGAGCGTTCTCGTCGCGCTGCCACCGATGTCCGTCTCCAAGCCACCTCTCAGTTTGTCGAGGCCATTCGCCACCTTCGATGGTACGACTGGCAGTCAAAGTGGCTGGCCAAAATCATGGTGGCTCGAGATCACGAGCTCAGACTCAAGGTCGTCACAGGTCTATGGACTATTGCTATTGGCACCATCAACATCTCTGCTGGCGCGCTCTTCCCCGTTGCTAGCTTTTTCGCCTACACCTACCTCGCGGGTCGGACCCTGTCGATCGATGTTGCCTTCCCGGCGTTGCAGTTGTTCAGCATGCTGGAGACGAGTCTGAGAGAATTACCGGACCTAATCACGGTCCTGCTGAACGCTTCTGTAGCGGTTGACCGGCTGCAGACGTTCATGGACGAGCCAGACAAAGACGCAGAGTACACTGACGATGCCATCGAGGCGATCGAGTTCCACAGTGCCGAGTTGGCCTGGCCTGGTATGCATCTGCCCGTCCTATACGATCTCAACCTTCGTTTCGCCACGGGCCTCACTGTCATCTGCGGCGAAGTTGGTTCGGGCAAGACTGCTCTGCTCCAGGGTATCCTGGGCGAGCTGGATCAACTATCCGGCCATTCGGTTCTCCCCAACGAGATCGTCGGTTATTGCGCCCAGTCACCTTGGTTGCAGAATATGAGCATCCGGGATAATATTCTGTTCTGTGCCCCTTATGAAGGCCAAAGGTACAAGCAAGTCATCGATGCCTGTGGCCTCTCCACCGATCTCTCCAACTTCAAGCACGGCGATCTTACGGACATTGGCGAAGGCGGTGTAGGTCTCTCTGGTGGTCAGAAGGCACGCGTAGCTCTGGCCCGCGCTGTCTATAGTCGCTCACGCATCCTGCTGCTCGACGACCCCATCGCCCCTCTGGACCAAAATACCGCCGAGTCGATTGTCAAGAAACTCTTCTGTGGATCCCTAGTTGAGGGTAGGACCGTCATCCTGGTCACCCATCGAGTCGACCTCTGCCTGCACTTGGCGGATCAGGTGGTGGAGATCAACAACGGAAGAGCCCACGTACTGGACCCCGGAGACGTCCAACGTCGGGATCTGGTTGCGCTCTCGAGCGAGAATGGGCACGCCGAGGCTGACGAACAGCGCATATCCGATGAGCAAGGCGATGCCGCTGTGCCAGACAAGTTCATCGAAGACGAGTACCGCAAGAGCGGCAGCGTAGTCCTGTCCGTGTACTGGACCTACATCAAGTCTGGCAAGCTTCAATGGTGGGCTGTGCTGGTCGCGCTCTTCGCCCTGCTCAGATTCGGCCGACTGTTTTCCAGCTGGTTTCTCAAGGCATGGAGTGAGGCCTCTCAGGGTGATTCGAAGGACTCCTTGTTCGGCTCTGGCCCGTTCGGCAACTTGCCGAATCCACAGAACGACGTACGCCCATGGCTCCTGTGGTATCTCGGCATCGGGATAGCAACGACACTCACATACACCCTGGTTATGTGTGTTTTGCTCCTCATTCTTTACACCGCAGCCAAAGCGCTATTCATCCGGGCCATCGACAAAGTCAGCAAGGCCACGTTCCGCTTCTACGACGTCACGCCGGTTGGCCGTCTGCTCAACAGACTTACGTCTGATATCGGCCAGCTCGACGGAGGCGTGATCGGTCCTCTGCAGAATTTTGCTTTCAACGGCATTGCATGGGTGAGCTGTATGGTTGTGATTGTAGCGTCGACGCCGGTATTCTCCGTCTTTGCGCTCTCGATGACGGCGGGCTTTTTCTACATCTTCTTGCAGTATTTTCCCGCTTCGCAGTCACTCCGGCGGCTGGAGATGGCGTCTTTGAGCCCCTTGATTTCCAACTATGGGATACTGGTCGACGGGCTCGCCACGATACGTGCCTTCAACGCGGAGACGCACTTTCAAGGCCGGAATGTGGCCATCGTCGACACCTTCCAGGGGATGGATCACTTCTACTGGTCGTTGCAGTGCTGGGTACAGTATCGCTTCGATCTGCTCTCCGCAATCTCGACCTGGGTTTTGACAATGGTAGCGATGTACAGGGACCTCTCACCGGGTCTCACAGCCTTTGTCCTCGTGACATGTGCACAGTTCGTCGAGGCCACCCACGCCTTGTGCCGGAACTACGGTCAGCTCCAGATGGACTTCGTTTCGGTAGAGCGCGTGGTCGAGCTTCTGGTCCTGGAGGAGGAAGCGAGCGGCCATGTGGTGCCCGCGGCTTCGTGGCCTGCGTATGGGGACGCCGTCACTTTCGAGAACGTGACGATGAAGTACGCGCCTCACCTCGAACCCTCGCTGTCGGAGGTGTCCTTCCGAATACCGGGGGGAGCACTTGTGCAGTTCTCGGTAGGACTGGGTCTGGCAAGTCTACGCTAGCTCTCGCTCTGCTCGCGACCCTGAAGCCAGAGAGTGGCTCTATCCGCGTGGGCGATGTCGACTTGGCCGAAGTTGACGTGCACTGCTGGCGCCAACGCATCAGCTTCGTCGCGCAAGATCCCGTCCTCTTCCCTGGCACTCTGAGGCAGAACCTAGACCCTCTCTCGGAATATGAGGATGCGGCGTGCTCCCGGGTACTCCGGCGAGTCCTCGGGAGCGAGTACTCCATTACATCGCATGTGGAAGCTGGTGGCAAGAATCTGAGCCAGGGACAGCGGCAACTGGTGGGCATCGGTCGCGCGGTGCTTAGGCGGTCGCCGGTGGTCGTGCTCGACGAGGCGACGGCATCTATCGATAAGAAGACGGCCCTGGCTATTCAGGATGTGCTTCGAGACGAGCTCGAGGAGAGCACTGTGATCACCATTGCGCATCGGTTAGAGGCCGTGAAGGATGCTGACTATTTCATACGGCTGGATGCCGGAAGAGTAGTCGAGTGTGGGCCGGCTGGGGACATGATATAGAATGTAGCTTGGGCATTGTTGGATTCCCGTAATGTTTTCGTTTTTTTCCCCCTCACGATATACGTATTGGGCGTTTGGATCTTTCAGGATATATGCGTTGGGTGTTTGGATCTTTCACATATAAATTGCACCCTGTAGAGTAATACAGTACTATAGGCTTTTCTCTTGGGAGCCGCATATCTGCGTGGTGACTCGGCGTCTAGTGCTTGTTGATCGAGCAACACACTCAACGCGCTTGCGACCCCTCGAGCACACAACCGCGTCGGCGCAGCAAATTCGATCCGAGCCCACCAAACGTATCTTGGGTACTGTGCAGACATCTGGTCTTTCCCCCTGTTCGAAGGGCTGGAAACCGGGGCAGAGAAGACGTTCGCCGCTTTCACTGTCGAGACCTTCTCGAAAGTCCGTCACAAGTAACTCCCGAAGAGGACAACGACGAGGACGAAAAAAAGAACGATAAAAAGAAAAAGGACAACCCCGCCAAGCCCCCGTGAGTACGGTGCTTGCTTGCCTTACTTGACACATAACAAATAGCACACGGTGAAAATACGTAATGGCAGGTTCGTCCCATAGGCCTTCCAAAGCCCTGCTGTCTTCGGAAGGACGGCAGTGTAGTTACGCCAGGACCTCGGGACTATACAAGGCTGTGTAATCACGTCCCAAGGCGGCGATGGCGATGCCTTTTCTACCGAGAATGTTCACTTGTGGACGGGGGATTTGAGGACATCATTTAGTACTGTTGACTGTGAGATGGCACTGGTTGCCCGGCGCGGTGCATTGCGAACTTGCATGTTACGGGGCTACTGCAATGATGGATGTGTTGGCAACCTCCGTTTCGCTTTCAGAGGCCAGTGGCTTCTTCCTACAGCACCGCGAGTGCGGCGAGGACTACCGCGACACCAAGCATAGTCCCAAATCCCGATGTGACCAGCTGTCCCGAGCCCCCATCATTCGTCTGGATAGACGGCGTGGTCGTGCTGTTTGACTGCGGCGGCTCGACGCTCGCCTCCAGCTTCATGTTCTGTATCCCACCCGAGACATTGTTCAGCGGAGCGACGAAAGCCATCTGACTCCAGCTAAACTGCGTGTTTCTGCCACCGAAAACAAAGACTTCGAATCTCCCAGCAAATGTCCCGTTGATCCAGACCCGGCTCCCGCCTATGACATCGCCTGTGATGGTGATATCTGCCGGTGTGGACACAACCACAGGCACGTGGGTGGAGCGGGTCGAGTTTATCCAGATGCGGCCTGGATGGCCCTGATCGAACCCGTCATTCTGGTTGACTGAGCGCAGCGGGTAGTCCCAACCATCCGAGGTAAAAGTAAGACGGCCGGTATCGGACAATGCCAAAGTAACGTCGTCGGAAGAGAGATTGAAAGGGCCTGTCACGGATAGACCGAGCGTATAATTCATGCCCTTGCTGCCGTGACCCAAGTTGACCGGATCGACCTCGGAACCCCGATTCCAAGATACAAAGTCGCTTCGTCTGTCCAGATTCTGCATTGGCGCCCGAGCGGACAAGAAATCAATCGTCTGATCAATGGTTCCCACTTCCAGCAGAGGCACGCGTGAGCCACTCCAGGCTCTTGCGCCCACGAGTGGTATGCCTCGGCGCATGGCGTAGTACGCCTCGAGCTGGGTCGTAGCATCCGGCCCGTTGTCGTTCCAGGCCGCCAGGATGGCGCCCTTGTTCCCGCTCGCCCCATCGGCTACCTGCTCGGTGACGTTGACCTGGTTGAATAGAGCCGGCTGCCACTGCCAGCCTTCCCTGCCGGCAAAGTTCATGACCCGGGTCTCGTTGAAGAACTGCGGATACGGCGCGGGTGAAATGGGCATATGATCGTTCTTCAGCGACATGTAGGCCCACCAGTCCTGAGAGTTGATCATGTCGTAGCCGTCGCGTTGTAGCTCCAGCGGGTCCGACTGCCCGTACTGCCAGTGCTGTACGATGACGTCCTCGGAGATGGTCAGATTCTCAGAAGGCTCGTAGGTACCCCAAATCCGAATGCTCTTGCCCGAGGTCTCCTTCACAAAGTCGGCCATCTCGTTCACGAAGCCGATGTAGTCGTCAGCCAGGGTCGAGTCGTACTCGTCGGCACCAATGTGCACTTCCTTGGTCTGGAACCACGGCAGGAACTCTGCCCATATCTTCTTCACGGTGGGGATGCTCTCTGGATGGCTGAGGTTGAGAAGATCGTGCTTCGAAAGCGCGAGCTCGGGCTTCCACTTGGTGATGCTCAGACAATGGCCTGGCGCCTCGATCTCGGGGATCACGGTGATGCCCCTCGATGCGCAATGTTGCTGCAAGTCTTCGAAGTCTGCGCGGCTGAGCGTCTCGTTGCGCCTCTGGATGAGGCCAGCCAGCTCGTCGTCGTCGGGACGGAGAGAGAATTGCGTGTATACTTTGGTCCAGGTCTCGTTGTGGCCGCGGTTGAGGGGGTAGTTGTCACTCGTGTGGTAGTGGAACTCGGACATCTTGAAAAAGGAGGCGTAGGTGCAGAGCTCCTTCAGGAACGAGGGGGAGTACCACTTCCTCCCGGCGTCGAGCATGAATCCCCGCGTGGAGTAGGCGGGCGCGTCGGTCATGTTCACTGCTGGCACCGAAGTCCAGTTCGCGATGGCCAGGTACTGCAAGATTGTTCGGGTGCCCCAAAAGACGCCCCGCGCGCCAGAACCCTTGACGAGGGCCTTTCCTCCTTCCATCTCGAGCGCGTAACCCTCCTCTGTCGGCGAGCCATTCTCGTATGTGAAGGCATCTGGTCGGCTCTTATCGAGCCCCAGGAGGATTCCAGACTCGACGCCGGCAAACGTCTCCACGACGTTGAGCGACCACTCGTCTCGGGTGAGAGCGGCGAGCTCAGCCCGGAACACCTCGACGAACTCCTGGCCGGACGGCGGGATCAACGTCAGGCCGCCGGTGTCCCTCTTCGAAGCTAGGTCCTTTTCGAGGTAGATGGTTCTTGACACCTCGCTCCACACCAGACTTGACGCTTGGTTCTCGGCAGATGCAGCGGGCACAGGAGGTAACAGCTGGAGCGCGACGGTGCCCGAGGCGAACAGTAGCCACGCAGTCTTCATCTTTGCAAGTTTGCCAGGGACTTAGTTGCACCGGAACGGACGGGGTAGGTAGACCGTAGATGGGCTAGAGCGCACCTTTAAAAGCATGGGAGCGATAAGGATCACACAGAGGCTGTCGTCGGTCGCTCCGTCGCCCCGTCGCTCCGTCATGGGGTGATAAGGTAGGTAAGGAGGGGCTGGTGATTGATCGACAGTGTTTGTTCAATGTTGTTTCTTGGCTGGCTGGGCTGGCAGTCGGAGTCCTGTCGACTGCGCGCATCACGAGGTAGCGGCGGCTATGGACGGACACGCAAGTAACGTTACCATGCTCCAGGCCAGCCTCCATGCAGGCTGTACTGTTTACGGAGTAGCCCCGACAGACGATGCCCGGGCAGCTGCCGGGCAGGGTCCGGGGGTCCGGGGGACTGGGGAACCGGGGAACCGGGGAACCGGGGGGGCTCCGTATACGAACGATATCGGCATGGTTCGACCAGCGGGCAGGGCTTTGGTTGCAACGTTGGTTATTAGCAGAGACTCGGGAGAAGGGGCGGGCTAGTTATGATAACTTGGCCACGGCGTACGGAGTAACTACAGAGTACGCACGGATAGGTAGTACGGAGTACTTTACGAAGTAGTACTTCTATCCGTACTTTCCACCTGATCTGGCCAATGGCGCTAGCCGGCTTGTCTCTACTTCGTAGGATACCGTCGTAGTTAGTTACTCCGTACTTACTGCTACTGTGTAACTTTGGTAGGTAACCACTAACTATGGCACTAACCACGAACTACACAGTACTTTGGCACTTTCCAAGTTCGCACGCCCCTTGAAAACTGGGCCCGTCAGAGGCGATTGATTTACAGCCAGGGTTCGTGCATTTATTTCCCCGACGCCAGTTCAACACCGTGACCCTCGGATGCTTATTAAGGATCCATTCACCCGCCGTAAGTGAAACGGCCGGCCAGTAATTAAGTACCAGAGACGCATCCGACGTCTGAAGGGCCAATTACTCCGTGGTTACTCCATACTTCGTGCACGGCTTGGTTAGATATAGAGGACTGTGTAGTTGGTGGTTTGAGATGGCAGGGTCCAGTGTCCACCTCCCACCTCCCGCCTCCCCGCCAGTTGTCATTCGGATGGTTGGTAGCCTGGGCAGAACAGGGCAAACCTGTCAGTGATTGATTAATTGATTCACTCGACATGCCCCGTAACTCGGAACGAGCCTGCGCGAGATCAGATACTGGCCTGAATCCGACCGCATGTTTGAACCCGAGTCAGGGAGGGGAGGAGGGGAGGAGGGACGACGAGGGTAAACAAGGCCCGCGAGAGCTAGAAGTACCTTGACAGAGCAACTAACTTCAGGAGGGAATCAACCAGCAATCGCCCGACCGACTGCTCTTTGCCGGACACGGCGCATGGATGAAGCCCTCGACGACAAAACAAGACAGACTCCGTGGCCCCTACTCGGTAATTGCTTACTTGGTAGGTAGTAGTTAACCACCACAGCACTGTGTATCCGAACGGAGTAACTACTGTCCTTCCCGGTGGATCTCGAGCCTTGCGGGCCATAAAGACGACCCCCCCCCGGACGTGGAATAACAGGCGCGCGTGAGCCAGTCGTTTCAAACCAAGAGACGAACTTCATTACAGGGCACTTTCTCGCCTCCAACACATGATACGTTAGCGATGGCCGTTATAAGTTAGCAGGATAACTCGACGGCGCCGATCAGCCCATCCGGGGATTGCGCACGAGCAGAGAACAGCCACTGGCGCTGCTCGCGTTGTGTCTTGGGTAGCTATTTGAGTCAACCAAGGCCGTCATCCATCCTCTCTCTCTCCCTTGTCTCTCTCCCGGTGCCGTGTCCGTACTCGTACTCCGTAGTAACTGTTCATCAATCGCTCGGCTCGCGACTCCTCTGCCTGATGATTCTCCTCACCTCATCCCCGCGACGATCCGACACAAGGGCCTAACTAGGCAACTACTAACTAACTACGTACTTCGTACTACGCACTACGTGCACAGTAGTCGTTGTACTCGGTACCCGAGACCAGGAACAGCGACTCGTGAGATTGGCCATTGCCTCGGGACCCTCCTGACCTGACCAGCCTTAAGCCTTAAGGAACCTAGTCAATTCGACTGGACGGCTACTTGCCGCTTGATCGCCATCATGCCTAACATGTGGGACCGCCTGCGAACGCCGTCACTTCAAAAGGACGACGCCGGCCCTGGAGCTGCACCTGCGCTGAACCGCAAGAAGCTCGAGCAGTGGCAGAACTCCCGATCCGGCCAGAACAAATCCTACAGGGGATATTCCTACGACATCAGAGGAGGCAGCGCCTACACGAACACGAACACGAACACGTACGCCAACACAAACCCGAGCACAAACGCAGACGCGAACACGGACCCGACCCCGAGGAGACCACCGAGAGAATTCGAGGCGGACCATCTGTTGTAAGTTGAATGACGATGCAATACAATATATATATATACATATACTTTCCGGTTGGCGAACGAGCCCACAACTCTTTGGCCTGCAAGGGCGGCGCGAGAGGGAGGATTCGCCTGCCACGCATCCAGGGTTCGTGGTTGGGACGAGCCCGTCCGTCTGACTGCAGAGACCTCCCCCTACAGCCACACAGACCCAGACAGGACGGATGACACGGCGAAGATGTCATGTTGCACCTCCATATCCAGAGAGTCAGAGACTACCTTTGGGCGTGAGGCCGTAGCCTTGGCACAGACACGCCCACCCACCCACACACACACACACACACACACAAATTGGCGACGAACACGGCCAAGGCGAAGAACACGGCATGCTGACACTACACTATCGCAGCGGCAGCAGCAACAATAACAACAACAGACAACGCATAACGCAGGCACCTCTCTCGGTACCGTCATACGCCCATCGCCCGACTTCCTCCGTCTACTCGCAACCGTCGCCGGTCGCTGCCACGTTTGCAGCACGGCAATTGCGCGATCTGTACGTCGATGCGAACGACATTTCCCCGCCGAGCTCGCCAGACATTTCGAGTCCAAGACAAGGGTAAGTTGCCGTGTTAGGGTTGCTGGTTGCTGGTTTCTGTTGCAGGTCGCGCGACCCGTCGTTTCCTTGTTCAAACACCGTCGTCAACACCTGCCGCGGTGCGCGTTGAGGTGGCGCTTTCCTTGCCTTCTCTCGCCGAGGGTCAATGTCGGTGGGACATGGTGGTCAGGAAGGCGGGAATGGAACCTCGAGCGTCTAGGTTAGTTACCTGGGCCGGGCAAGAGAAGGGAGATTCGAGTAAATCCATCCAGACCCTCTTTCGTCCTTCTCTACCAGGTCATCTTTTTGGTTGGCAATCGATATAAACAGGCGCCCCCCTCCTCCCCCCATTCTGGAAGAACACAAAGAGGCTGTGCAAACTCGTCGGGCTGGCGCTTGGCTACCTCGTGCCCTTTCTTGGTGTACTGTACTGCCTTGTCCGTATCAGCCCGTTTGCGGAAGTGGCCTCGTTCCTTCGGTCAGGGAGGGGGCGGCCCATCCCATCACAGAGAGAGGAACACGTCAGCAGTAGCTAACAATGTGCCTTTGCATCAGATACCACGGCCGAGTCTCTCCTATAGAAGAGAGCCCGGCGAATGACCACAGCCACTATACCATGGAGCGCCCAGTAGATTCCAGGCTAGAGCAGCCACGAACCAATATACCCACGATGCGACGGGAGCGGCGCAAGAACTCCGACGCCGCCATCCAGGCCCTCCGGGAAGCCAAGTCGAGGGAGAACCTCAAGCCGCCCCGCCCACACGACAGCAATGTTCGCTGGAACCCGGCGACAGGCGAGCCGACCAGCAACGACAAGGGGCGCCCTTCGCAGGTGAATCCGCAACAGTACGTGAACCAGCTCCGATCTGTGACGGCTCCTCCCCGGCCAGCCCAGGGCCAGCAGCCCACCGCCAGTAGCCTGTTTGGAGAGCGTGTGCGTGTGCGACAGGCTCGCCAGGACCAAACAGGCAGCCAGGAGCCAGACAAAGACAAAACCAGCCTGCCTCTGCCTAGGCCCGAGTGGCGTGGGGCCAGTGGCCGGACGAAGATCGTCGCGCCCATCAGCGACTCGCGCGACGCGGCGACTCTTGCGAGCGTCGCTCAAAAGAGCAGCCAGCGCACCGATACCGGTCAAGGTCGCGGCCTCTCACTCGCCGAAGGCTATGATGGGGAAGCCCGAGCCGGCGCTCAGTCCCGTGTTTTGTCCCCTGTCGACTCGCTGGATTCTGAAACCGCTCCTGCTGCTGCCCCCCCACCATCTCGACCTCGGGATGCCTTGTCTTCGCAAGCACCCACCCAGCCTCGTTATGCGCATTCGTACCCTAGCCCGCCGCTATCAGACGATGCGTACCGCGTTCCTGCCAAGTTACAGGACCAGCAGTCACATTCTGATAACACCTGTGCCTTCCCGTCGCCTTCGTCGACGCTGTTCCCCCCCAACGACAAGGCCATTCGAAGAAAGCCTGCTGCTGGACAGAATCCGCACCTCTCCACCTCGTCATCCGTCTACTCGCAGCAGCCGCAATACGACATTCACCCTGCCGAGAGGCCCCCTGGAGGCTACCCTGACGAGTGGACACAGCCCCCTTCACGCTTCAGCGTGACGACCTATGCACCATCGGCGCACTCGGGCACCTCGAGACCCTCCATCGACACCGACATTCCGCCCGTGCCCATTCCGCCGCCGCAGAAGTCTGCATCATCATCAGCAAGCGGCAGCTCGATTCTTGACCGCAAACGCCCCGTCGTGAGCGGATACGAAGGCGTGCCTCGCAACACACCCCCGCAACCCATCAGGATAAACATGGACTCGCCGTACTACACATCGTCTCCCGTGTCCACCGACCCGCGCCCTGTACCCCGCGGCAACAGCAGCGCGCTCTCCGTGCACACCATGTCCTCGATGGACAAGTCTCTGCCTGTACCGCCGCATGAAGAATCGGCTCGTGACCGTGTGACGCAGCTCAACGCAAGGCTCAAGTCCTTGTCAAACCGCCGTCTCAACATCAACCAAGCCATCAAACAGATGACGGAGCTAATGCCTACCGATAACCTCTTGGCCAGCAAGGCAGTCCTCGCCAAACGTGAGGCCGAGAAGCGCAAAGTGGACAACCTACGAGACGAGCTGTCTGATGTGCAGCGAGAGGAATACAACCTGGGGCTCAAACTGCACAGGGCCTACAAGCGTATGGACCGCGACGCGGAATACGAGCCTACGACGCTCTGGGTGAGACGGGTTACTGGCTGAGTGCCGTCCCGAGTGTGACGACATGGGCGATGACGAGGAATGGGGCCAGCACTAGTCGCCAGTGCTTCCAGGGACCTGTCAGCTCTGTTTGTCGGATCGGATCCAATGACATGGGGGAAGCAGGCTGCGCAGCGCAGAGGAGAGCCTGTGATTCTTTTTACCGGCAACTTGGCTGTCTCTTGCATGGTCGGTTCTTGTTGGAGCATTGGAAGCATTGGTTTTTGGAAGCAAGGAGTTTGCGGCTCGTTTACTGGCGTTCAGCAACTGTTTCGGTTTACAGGGGCAGATATCCCAACTCGCTTTTCTGTTGCCAGTCAAAGAGAGAGCAGAGCTCTCGTTTACATCAAGGCCGGAGGTGATCGTTATTATAGGCGAGCATGTACGGATGTACGGTACGACTTGAGGGCCGACCCTCTCTTATTTTGCTTAACTGTCCCTTGGCTCCCTTGCTTCCGTGGATGTGATTATGAACTGCTACTATATGTGTCAGATTCGCATCTATTGTTTCAGAGCATGGCCTCGACTTAGCACACAACCATGCCACTTTGACCAGGTAACTACGGCATTCCGAGTCCAATATCGTCAAAACTAATCCGGCATTCGTCTACGTGTACATCACATCACTTAGCTGCCCGTTTGCCAGATCTCGTCGTCGTCAAGGTAGTCAGTCGTACGTCGCATCGTTTCGTCATTCGTGATGCCCCATGCATGCCCTTGGGCCTTGGCCTCGAAAGAAATCGCAAGCGTCGGCCAACTGGTACGGTATAGTTATGCTGCAAGCAGCCAGATCTATCTTACCCAGCCAGCCCTGCTGCTACACCATGAGCAGCATCGCCTTTCCTGGAAATCCATTTGCTGACGAGGCGCCAAGTTTGCCCAGACGCCTCAATCCAGTTTCGCGCGAACGTATTCGCGGTTTACCACCAAAGATGGAACAGTGTTGCGAAACCCGAGGTAGAGAAAACAAGGCACGAATGTCGGAAGGTAACTAGTAGTGGACTCTTATGGGGTTTCATCCGATGTCGAGTTTGGCCTCGGCGTCATCACGACTTGTGATCATGCCTGGTGCACCCTCCAGCAGACGGGAAATGCGATACGTGCAGCAAATGGGACAATGGAGATGGGGTATAAGTGTGCATAAAAAGGAGACCTGATGGTTGCTTCAGCACATGTCGTGTTGCAAGAGGCAACTCGACTCTCACGGTGCATTTATACAAGCGCCGCATGCTAAAGCTACTGGTCCCGAAACCATCGGGGTTCTCGGCCGTTAGCCTTTACTTACTGCGCACTTCTTCGTAGATTGCGGGCCATCGTTGGCGGTGTACGACGGTAACTAGCCTGCCAAAGCTCCCGGTACGATGCCGTTGGGTTTACTGCCCGGGAGACTTGCAGGGATACTCCCGTCCGAGTCGGAATCGCTGCTGGAGGATACCTCATCGTCGTCGAGGATGAATGGGGTCGCAGCGGATCCGCCTTTCCGCTGTATTGCCGGAGATACTCTCGTTCTGGTTATCGGTTCCCGTGCGGTGCTTGAACCTGCTGCAACCGGGCCCCGAGGCGAGGCTCGTGTCGACTGCGGAACGTGCGTGTTGACGCGGTAGCCGCTCCGCTGATACGAGGCCAGGCTATTTCGGGGTGGGGTACGGATAGAATGCGAGGAGCTTTGCTGCGAAATTGACATGGTGGGGTCTGTGACCGCAGCCGTGGCGCCGGAACCGCCAAGTCCAGCCGAGTTCATGTTCGAAACGGTCAAGTGCTTGCTCGGTGACGGAGGATGCTCAACTGCAGCCCCTGAGGGGGACGAGTAGCTGGACGATGACGAGTAGTGCGTGACAATATACGAGCTTGCTGGGCCCGCGCTTTTGTCAATTCGCCGTCTCTTCCTTGCAGGTATGTCTGCTTGGCCAGTCACTCGTATACGCTCTGCCTCAATCTCACTCCTGGTACGTCGTTGCCGAAGGCGGACACCATACTTTTTCCTCACAATCGACTGTTTTGTGGAGAAACTGTTCTGCAATCCCTCCATTCTCTTCGCTCGTTCTAAAGAATCGGTGATTTTCTCGGCTTCTTTGAAGCGCGGCGCGTAGAGGAGCTCAGCATCCCGGAGATCCTCTTCTAGTCTAGCCCGAGTGGCCGTTGTTAGATGACCGTACGGATCCGCAGGGATCGGACCGAGAGAAGAGGGTAGAGGCGCCGTTTTGGGCGAAGATGCAGCGGACAGGCTGGGTGATGAAGCGTGATTTAACAGGTGTGACTGCTGTTGAGACCGACGGTGAGACGCCTGTTGCTGTTGCGGTTGCGGTTGTGGTTGTGGTTGCGGATGTTGTGCAATTGTCGTCTTGACAGGGGTAACTTGATATGCGGCGCGATTTGTCTGGCTCGATGGATTGACAGGTGTTGCTACATCAGGAATGCTTCTGCCCGAGCTCATGGTCATGGGTGGTGCACCCATTCCTGCAGGCTGCTTGGGGGTCGCTGGTGCAGTGCCATGATGCCCACAAACGTGGTTCTTGTAATGCTGTACACTGTTAGCGCCAGATGGGTGTTAATGTACGGATCGACTTACGTATTCCTGGCCAATGTTGGTCACGAAACCAGCGCCACAAAATTGACAGCAGAACGGAAAACCCTTAGTTGTCGGGGCAGGTTTGGTGCACAGCTGCTTCTTGACGTGCTGTGGCCCAGTCAGCGAGGAGACTTTGCCAGATCGCATTACTTGGAGACTTACATATTCGTACGGAGGAGCTTGTTCAAACTTCCGCCAGCACAAGGGACACTGCAGATTCGGGACTGGGGAAGGTTTGGCGGCTGGACCTCGGACAAGATCTACGACGGGAGGCGCCTGAACATGGTGGGCAGGGGCAGGTTGCGTTCGAGGTTGTGATTGTACTCGAGGTTGCGATTGCACTTGAGGATGAGGCGATGGCTGGGGCTGGTATGGTTGTAGCTGTCGATATGGTTGTAGCTGTCCACGTGGCTGCTTCTGGGGCGGCTGTTGACTGTGAAGTTTCGGTTGGGGCGGCGGTTGAGGTCGATACTGGACTTGATGCGGAGGCGGCTGCTGAGATGAGACCCGGCTCTGCTGAGACGGGTCTGGATGCAGCTCAGGCGGCTTTGTAGGTGGTGTAGGTTTGCCAATAGCTGTCCTATCATCATAGCCAAGACGTTCAGCTCGAGCTAGTGCATTGACGAGCGATCTTGCATCGATTGTTGACAGGCGACGCTCCAGTGCTTTGTCCAGAAAATCATTGCTGGCCTTGTCCAAAATAGCATCAGCAACAGCGTCAAGGTCTGCTTCTCTGAAGTGACTAATAATTTCAGACCTGGATTCTGCAACCATCTTGTGACCAAAGTCATGAATTGCACGGCGCATGATGTAACTGTTAGCGTGATGAACTATGGCGTTCATCTGTGTAGATGTCAGTAGTGTAAAGTGATACGATATTAGAGTGACATGAGCATAAGAGGATGCAAGGATAGATGGTGCAGTTCAGCCGAGCGGTATCGACTCAATAACGTTACACATACATAATACACAGTACTGAAAGAGAGCATGCACAAAAAGGAGCGGCAACAGCACTTACAACGAAAGCTTGGTGAAACTCGCTGCCCAGCAATACCTTCTCCCAGTGGTCGCGCGTAACACGGCGCACCGCCTCTGGCCCAGATTGCTGGATGGCATGGGTGAGCCTTGACACATCCTCGTTGAAATTGGGGTTCTCCTTATGGTGGTCCCGGGAAGGCGATTGGAATGCATGGGCAGCCGTAGCACTGGTAGAACCTCGCATACCTGTGTCCCGGGGCTCCACGATGGCCACATTCCCATTCGAGAAGGATTGTTGGGATTGAACATCAACGGGCGATGGCCCGTGTGCTGAGACGGAAGCCGGAGTTGACGCTACAGGTGTTGCGGGTGCTTGGAATAAGACTGGGGTCGATACTGATGTCGACACCGGGGGTTGTGGTGTTGGACCCGGGGCCGGTAGTGGAGCCTGCGCTGTCGCAGGAGGCGGCAGCTGTTGTGTCCTTGCTCTGTTTGGATGAAGAGTGGTGGGCCGGGTATCACCGTTGACGGCATTGTTGGTCATGAAGAGATCCCCAATAGCAGCAGATTGGCCATTGTCTGTCGTCGGCTGGGGAGAAGCTGATAGCTCTTGCACAGACGGGCTGTTGTCCGACATGTCCGATATGTGGGTGTCTTCGACGGGAACCTCCAGTAATTTCGAGGGTTCTTGAGGCGCGTCCACGCTGCTGCCACAATGGTTCGCTGCTTGGCTTTGGGTTGGTTAAATCTTGCAGAAAACTAAACGACAGCGGGGCCCGCTGCGCTGCTTGCAGTTGGTGCCGGTAAACCAGCCAGCCAGTCAGTTGATAGACAGATAAATGACTATCACCGTGCCGCAAACAAAACCAAGGGCTTTGTCGCGTTCCAGATGCGACAAGAAATAGACCGGTAACTGGATGGTGCGGATGCGTTCTTGCGCAGAAAGAGCGTCTGTCGCGTCTGTCGCGTGTGACAAGGGTGAGGCAAGGGTGAGGGTTAGTTAAACCAGTCCGGATTTCAATAAGCTAAACGGGGGATCAGTGTATTTATCGAGCACATTGCTTTTAGATGTAATTAGAAAGAGTAGCCACTCTTGGTTATAACAGCTCCACCTCTATAAGCGGCTATCCAATCATTGTAGCTAAAACCTGCATTATTATTTTTATCAGTCTGAAACCATCACCATGTACTCCGTACCCTGCCTGGCATTATTATTTTAGCAGGGGGAACTGCGCGTGCGCCTTCCTAACGCAAATACCACACGTCGTAGCTACGGATATTGTCTTTGTTAATACTCTACCCACAGTGTCATGCTAGCAGCCAAGGCTAGATGGTAGCTTACATTATTGCCCCGAGACTGACAACACCCTCCGATCCCTAACATGAGCCTCAAGGATGCTGCTACCCAGTTACTAGCTTTGCCCATATCAAGTCGTGTGCCCCCTAGGCCGGCCCGGGCTGAGAACAACACCTGCAATCACAATTCAGGTTCGAGATATACATGTACAAGCAAGCCTCGAGGGATGGAAGAGGGTTTTTGGAATCCGTAGGACTTGCCTCAGGAAGCAACTGCGTAAACTGACTCATGCAAGGAAGGTACTTAGTGTCACTTCTCATGCTGCAATGTGGCTGCCATTGGAATAACTACATAAGGAAGGGTTAGGCTGCTAATAACTTTCATAACCCCCTAACTACCCCTCCCATGAACTATAATAATACGTACACTGAAATAAGAGTGTTGAAATCTAAGTGACTGTACCACCCTTCTGGCCACTGCTCACGACGTACTATCTTGGCACCTCAAGTTGTGCAGCTCGCCTCGGTCAAGGTAAACTATGCAATCCGTCCATCCTTCCTGGTCGACCTTATCCTTGAAGTCTGATGGAAGAGCCAATAAACCGAGTAGTCAAAGGAATGAATGGGGGTAGTGACATCAGGATCCGTCTACTGCATCCATCACCTTCAACCCCCGCTCCGCACCGCATCCATGGTGACCAAGCACGGGTGCAATTTTGTTCCATGAATCGTGGCCCCTTGAGAAGAACGAGCTTGCAGTACTATCTTCTCGTTCTTGATATATCAAGGGACCGGAACGGCTCATCCTTTAGACTCATTATCAAGGAATTCTTTGCATGAGGCGTTGTGTGATGAGGGGGAAATCTCTATTCAGCAATGCTTCAACCTTTTTATCAAAATGGTATGTGATGAACCTAAACGAGCGTTCCGGTCATGTCGATCGCTGGTCCAGAATGAAGAGATGTGCCAGTATGTAACAACAGGGGAGTTTTTACTTCAGAAATAGATATAACAGGTTAAGAGATAGCTTCAAAGGTTACCCATGAATACAGTCCAAGGTCGGCAACTCATGAGGATCAACTGCCAGATTGGTCAAGGGTTCCGCTGTGATGCTAGGTCCCCAGCGTGGAGGTAATTAGAACCGGTGAGAATCCCAGTGCCCGCCAATTCGATGACTGCCACTGCAGTACCGATGAAGAAGATACTGGCTTGTTCGTTATTGCTGGAACCGTATGAATGAGTATCGATCCTCTTGGCTTGAAGTAAGTCGGATTTGTATCAGCATAAGTATGATCATCAGGCTGTGGGGACGATAATACAACTGAGCCCGTTCTCCCACGGAAACCGCGCTAATGCAGGAACCCATGATGCATGTTCTGTTCGTTCTGCGAGAGAAGCGAGAGAAGCAAGAGTGTAGGTCTCACCACAGGGGAAGAGATACTGCGGTGAGCGGGGGCTAAATTGGCCTGTTGGCTGAAGTAGTAGTAAGATCGAGCACAGTCTCTCCTAGCGTGCTTCTCTGAAATATCCACCGGTGCTATAACAAATGGAGCCAGCATTCCAGATAAGTACGCAGAGTTGTGCTCCTGTTGAGAGGCAAGGTGGAAGGTAGTTAGCGGCGACAAGGTTGTACCAAATGGCATGTTGCAGGCAAGCTTGCGGGAGGAAACTTTCGGGACGGGGAACAAACAGTTGGTCAGGGGCAGATCCTGGCAGCTCGAGGAAGCAGTTTGTGAAATGGCTGTTTTGCTACTCGACATGTGCTCGAGTATGACCTACGGCTGCAAGGTGTTTCCTAACGTGCGATCCGAATAACAAATAAGCACCATGGGCGAATCAGGCCTCACATCCAGGCTGAAAGGATGTGATCAGTGGAACAAAGTTATTATCACTTTTTGGCAGACGCAGTTTGCACTACGGAGTTCATAGTACAATCAACCCTTTGAGTTGCCCCACAAATCTGAGCTTTGGAGGGGCACACTTTGGCTCTGTTCACCTAACCCGTTATTTACCTATAACCGATCTGCCTCCCCGCCATCCCTAGCGTATAGCTGCATCTCGCATAGCTGCATCGGGGTTTCGCAATTAAAAAATTCCGCAGCTCCCACAAGATTATTCGAGATGCACGCGCTAGAGGGGCATCTGGGAGAGGAGTATCCGCAGCATCTGCAGCCCAAAGGCCAGTACGCAACCCAGGCTTTTCTCCCGAACTGCCCCAGATACCAGCGACTCCTCGAGGACGCCGAAGAAAAGTTTCGCCAAGAGTGTGTCAAATTTGACCTGCTCTGTGGACGATCTTTGCGCCAGGAGCACCGAGTCCGCTTCAACCCACACCCGTACGACCGCTACCGCACCCACGAGGACTTCACCAAGGGTCTCCTCCACCTTGTCACGGTCGAGCTATTGCTTTGCAAGATGGGCGACACGATGCCCCCCAGCTTGTCTTTGTCGATGGCACGTTCGGCGAGCTGGCCCAGGAGATGGCCGACTACATCCACATCGGCGACGAGGTCAAACCGTTGATTGAGCAGAACCAGCAAGACGAGGTCCTCAAGAAGATCATCATCGCATCGTCGGCCATCAACGCTGTGCCCGAGAAGGAGTTCACCGCCGCCTACAACCTGCTTGTCTACCTGGTGCTACAGAGCAAGAACGCCGAGAATCTGCTGGGCAAGGTGTGCGAGAATCTGATGAAGCCTGTCACCTCGTCTCCCCAGAACGGCCCCGCGCTGGCTCTGGGCGCACTCACCAACATCTTCAACATGCTGAAGCCCGACAACGACTTGCGCTTCCACATCTTCTCCGCCATCGTACGATTTGTCAAGCAGTATTCCATGTTCGACAACCTGAAGAAGTACCTGCGCAAGCTGGACTTCTGGGTGCGCCAGTGGGAGCTTGATGAGGAGGACGAGCGCAAGCTGTACGAGGATATCGCCGAGGTGGCCACCGAGGCTGGCGACAATATGTGAGTCATCGCCATCGGTCAAAGGAATCATGTGGCTAGTCACAAAACTAATATGCGTCCCTACAGTACGTCTTATGACTTCATCCTCAAGGCCGTCAACACCTTCGAAAAGGACGAGACATCTAGCGAGGATGCCCAGCGCCTGGCCATCAAGGCCCTCAAGGCCGCCCTGTCCTCCCCTACCCACTACGACTTCCAGGACCTCATGGCCATCCCCGCCGTCCAAGGTCTCTCAGAATCGAACCCCGTCTTCTTCGAGCTGCTCGAGATCTTTGCCGAGAAGGACTTGGAGGACTATCGTGATTTCAACGAGGAGCACGACAGCTTTATTGAGAAGGAACAATTGGACGGCGATGTGCTCACCCGCAAGATGCGCCTCCTGTCGTTTGCCTCGCTGGCTGCTTCAACACCCACGCGCGAGATCCCGTACAAGAACATCATCAAGGCCCTTCAGATTCCCGAGAACGAGATTGAGCTGTGGGCCATCGATGTTATTCGCGCCGGTCTGGTCGAGGGCAAGCTCTCGCAACGTGAGCAGCTATTCCTGGTCCACCGCACCGTCTACCGCGTATTCGGCGAGAAGCAGTGGCGCGAGCTGAGTGACCGTGTTGATGGCTGGAAGCGAACAATTGTGGCTGTTAAGGACGCCCTTCGCCGAGAGCAGACCGGCGTCGAGTCCGCACGGAAGCGGGAGCAGGAGGATATGGAGCGCAAGCTCGCTGGCACCGGCCTTGACGATGGCAACAAGCGAGGTGGCTTCGGTGGTGAGCGTGGCGGCTTTGGTGATCGACGAAGAGGTGGCGGTGATCGGGGCGGTTTTGGTGACCGCAGTGACCGACCCCCACCGAGACAGCGCAACGAGGAGGAGGACTAGATTCGCCACTACTTCTCTTGATTTCTCCTCACTCTATCCCTGCTTCTCCAACAAACGGTTCATAGGAACGGAAAAGGATGTGATGGTCTAGACTAGGCGTCTGGGGTGGATCGCCGTCGATGTTTATCATGATACAGGACACTCGGCATAGGCATAGGCATTGACGTGAATGAGCATAGGCGAGGCGAAATATGGCATTGCGATGATTTTATCTACTCGAGTTTGTTCGAGAGGCCATGAGACCAAGCCTTTATGTTTTCAGAGTCTGATGAAAGACAGAGGGCTCTCTTGGTCATTATACCGTGTCATATAGATGACGCCGTCGACTGTTACGGAACCAGGGAATGTTTACGACTCATGATGGGAAAGCTAACCTGCTCATGATGTCTAGCATTAAAAAGGCTAGGGAAAAGCAAAGGGTTCTAGGTAGGAAATGCCACTTATTAAAACAAAAAGGGTAATCCAGTCTTCTGCGTGGTGATACAATGTCCAGGTCTACTCGACTGTTCTGACCCGTCCCAACTCGATCCTAGCCTGCCTCGGCCGCATCCTGTTTTTGTCTATAGCCAAGATGCACCGCTACCGTGTACTTTGTCGCACTACCTGGCTTGAAATTACCCAAGTGGGTGCCCTGTACCGTCCTTCAGATTGTTCAGAAAACCTTGCCTAGGCGACTCTCAATTTGCTTTTGAGTGACTGTATGGACGGCCTCGGGGGTGGCCGTGGCATCAATCTTGATGACCTTGCCCTGCTTCTCGAAGGCGTCGACGACGGGCATGCTCGTCTCGATAAAGGTGCGGAAGCGCTTGCGAATGCTCTCGGCGTTGTCGTCGGCACGGCCGCTCGTCTTGCCGCGGTTCAGCAGGCGGCGCTCCATCTCGGACTCGGGGCAGTCGTAGAAC
Organism: Arthrinium puccinioides; assembly: GCA_022414665.1. Lineage (NCBI taxonomy): Eukaryota > Fungi > Ascomycota > Sordariomycetes > Amphisphaeriales > Apiosporaceae > Arthrinium > Arthrinium puccinioides. The sequence continues at coordinate 3,652,449 of JAIUNF010000003.1, read as the reverse complement.
AGCACAGCCTTGGCCGGGCACACGGTCTCCTCAAACTTGACGGCCTGGTCCATCTTGCGCGGAAAGCCGTCGATGAGGAACTTGCCCTTCTTGCCGTTGGTCTCGCCCTTGCCGCTGGGGTCGACAGTGTCCACCATGGCGTTCTCGAGGAGCTGGACCGTCACCTCCATGGGAACAATCTCGCCGTTCTTGATGTAGTCCTTGATCATCTGGCCGAACTGGCTGCCCGGGCGGTCCTGCTCAGCGCGCAAAAGATCGCCCGCAGAGAGGTGCGTGAAGCCGTAGTCCTTGACCAGGTGGGCGCATTGCGTGCCCTTGCCAGCGCCTGGACCACCCAGCACGAAGATGACGGTCACGTCGTCGGGGTTGAAGGTAGGAGTGGCTTTGGCGGGGGCACTGAGCCGCCCGGCCTTCTTGGAGGCTTCGACTGATGGCATTTCTATAAGAGGATGTGGTAAGCAGGCGAGCGCTGGCCTCGCGCGAACAGTGGGAACGCGCGCATAGGTACAAAGGTTCAATCAGGGGAACACTTACCAGCTCTCCGGAGGGCCAAGACAGTGTAGGCAGCTGAACCCGCGGCGATGATGAGGACAAACGGCCAGAACTTGACCTTGTTATTCGGGCCTCTGGGCGGGTCTGTCTGGCTGTAGGAGCGTCTGGCACCTGCTCTCCAAGGGGTGGTGGGTGACTGATGCGTGGACTTGGGAATAGGGGTAGTAGCTCTGCGGGTGAGGGATGCGAACGTGCGCTGATGGGTGGAAGATGCGCAAGCCCGTGACGAGGAAGAAGCCGCCCTCGTCGCTTGCCGCCAGAGCAGCCGCTGCGTTGATGTCGTGACGCCTGCCATTGGTTCGATCTGATGTGCGTGGATGATGATTGCCCTGTTTCTGGTGTGTTAACTATTAACATACGTAGTAGATGCAAGCTCCTTCCTGCTAGCAAGCTGTCTCCGGTTTTGTTACACGCTAGTGGCAGATGACCCCCCTCCATCTCCCTTGATGCTTGCTACGTAGTACACAATAAGTGGCCAATGAGAGCCGCTACGGAGGTCGCAGGCATGTCCTGGCAGGGAGGGCTGTCTGGCTCACCTAGTTACTTCGTAACAAACACTAAATAGCGCTGGACTCCCCGGACGAGATAGATGACTACTACGGAGTACGTGGTTGGTTAGTTAGGTAGTTACAACATTGTTGCCAAAGTTTGCAAAGCGGACGGAGAGATAAGTTATAAATAGCTTTGCGTATCTCAAGGAGCTCTTCGCAACGCCGTTCCTGATTATTGCTCGCGAAGTTCCCAACGACCCGACCCGTCCGTGACTCCGTGCTAGATGAGCAAGCGGTAACAACGGTAGATATTCCCGAGTCACTCAAATCAAAGGTAGCTAGCTAGTGACTCTCGAGAAGAAGGATCAAGGTCCAGGCCGGGCCACTTCTACACAAAATACATCATGAAACGATCGAAAAGGTACACGAGGTTGACGACAAGACAAACGCAAGTTTAGTGGGTTGTCCCTCTCTATCAATGTGACGAATGCTAATCGGAATATACTGAGAAGGTGTCTGTTTAGGGAACACTGCACATAGCAATATTCATGGCATTTCTTTGGGAATTTACAACTCAACTACGAAGTTTGATATGTATGATGGACCCGCGCAGCACAAACCACATGTTTACCTCTTGGCTCGTCTCCGATGGTTGAGAGTGAGATGTCTTGCGGAAACACACAGGTCGATGACATCATATCATCATGTCATCAGATCGCAGCCTCGGGATCCTCGATAATGGCTAATAAGGATGCCAGGTATCCATGAGAACTGGATATGTGATGCAAATTCATTTAACAGTGCCGACGGGTATGGTTTTGTCGGCGCAGAAGAGGCTCTCGGGTAGGTAACGTCAGACTCGCAACGAGACTCGTGGCCACCTGCCCCCGAATTTCGATGGCCGGTCAGCCGTTGTACGGTTTCCAGCAGTGTCTCGGAGGTGGCGTACAAATGGCGTCAAGGCCAGTATGAGGTAAGCAGCAGGGCAGGCAATTGAGCGTCAAGACGAGGAATACATCTACCTGCACTGGGGTCAGTCACCCGTCGGTTACATGTTTCCATAGGCAGTGACACTTTCCTAAATGGAGCCAAAATAGCTTTGGGGGAAGGGAAAGACGTGTGGGACAAAATATATTGAACTGAACAATCATCTGCATTTCGAATAGTACATTGTAATTACATTTTGTAGAGAATATAAAGGATCTGCCCACGTAGACTGGTGCATGATGTTGTTAGAAAGTTTCCCGGGTTTCCAACCCAACAGGTATCTTATGAAGAAAGGTATAACGCCGTGTTAGACCAGTTGGGTGCGCAAGTGTCGCGGTGGTAGTGGTGAACCTGAAACCGGCCTTGTTCGTGTAATCGCTTCCATGCCATCAATCAGCTCAGCTGAACAAAGGAAAACTTGCTTGTGACATTTTCATCATCTTCATCAATCCATCCATCAAAAGGCCCTCCCCCGGCCTACATCCACCTCGTCATTCCAACTGACGTCTGCCCGGCCTCCGGGCTCTTCACCGCCGCATCTGCGTAGGCGCCAGGAATTGGCACCGCATCGTACTGCTGCTCACCCGGTGCCACCGGCCCATGTGCGCTGACGGTAAAGTTTGGCGTGGGTGCTGTGGGTGTGTCGGGCGTCCGGAGAGCTCCACTGCCCAACCTAGGGGTGGCGCTGGGAGCCTTCCGGGGCGGTGCCTGAAGACTGAAGGGCTTGCTCTCAGTCGAAGGAGAGGTCTGGGCGAAAGACGACTGAGGCTCGACAAGGGCGGGTGTAAAGCTGGGCTGCTCCGAGATATCGCCGAGCGACTTGTAAGCCGAGGGTGGGAAGCGCGGCGACATTGCGTACTGCGAGAAGGCGGGCGACTTGGGGCCAAAGCCAGGGGTATTGGGTGCCGACTGCGTACGCAGCTGTGCCAGGTACAGGTCGGAGCGGGCGCGGTCGCGCATATCCATCGACTTGGTAAGGCGACGCTTGGTGTAGTAGCGGAAGAAGACGATGCTGTAGAGAGTAATGCTGATGACCTCGACGACAATCTCGATGATGATGCAGATCAACGTCCAATTCTTAACAGGGTTAGCTCATGAACCCCTTGCTTGTCACCACAGCATACTCAGCTTACCTGAAGTCTGCAGACCAGCGCGTAGTTGACCTTGTCATCAAAGAGATCGGAACGGTGGTTTTGAACGCATGCCCATCCCCACATGTCCTGGTTCCCGCTGTTGTTCCTCGTGAACTGCAGGATGCCAGCAGCGACCGCCCATATGACCATGCTGAAGATGAACCAGCCGACGGCAAACAAAGTGTAGTAGACGCCGACTTTCTCGGCTCGGTGGTGGCCACCGCGGCAATATCCGACGAAGATCAAGACACAGATGAGGAGATTCAGGCAAGCTGCGGCCAAGACGACCTTCTGGGGCCAGGCGTTTGTATTTGATGCCCACGCTGGAAGTCCGCTCTGTGCCGGTAACGACTTGGTGGCATTGAAGATGGCGAACGAGGATGTGAGCATGGATAGGATGATGAGACTGCAGCTGAAGTTCACGCCACGAAGGGCAAACTTGGCCAGTCTAACCCTCGTCTTGATGGTCTGAAGCAGTGTCAGTAGGTACACATGTTTGAGAGCTATGGTGAGGTGAGTCCAACTTACCAGATCTTTTGCCTGCTCCTTTTCTGTGTCGACCTCCCTCTTCTCTAGTATCTCCTCCTCTCGGAATGTTGGGCTCAGTGGGTTCTCAAACTTCCTCGCCGGTGTGCCGGGTACCCTCATGGCACTTTTCAGGGGTGACTTGGGCGTCATTGGAACTGTGACTGATTCCCGGTCGGACCCGTTGCTGATGTATCCGAACCCAACATCTGCCGGCTGTGCCTGGGCTGTCTGTGATGTGTCGCGTTCACTTGCGAATGGCCCCCTTGCATCTATCGGAGAGTGCACAGTGGTTGCCTCGGCAAATCTTGGTGTTCGTGGGTGCTTCAGCGAGGACGATGATGAAGAGTTCGACCCGGCAGAAGATGATCGCGAGGGTGTGAGGTTGAGAGCGGCGGGCCTCCTCCGGTCGTTGGATGAGATGTTCATTTTTGCCAGTTGGCGAGGCGACAGCCAACAGTATAGTAGCGTCCTTGAGTTATATATGGGTTTTCGAGCACAGTCAATACACAACTCGCACAATAAGTGACGATAGCAATATGGAAAAGATGTCGGAGAGGCCAGCTGTCGAAGAAAGGAGAATTCCTAGGGCTGGGTCACTGGGGCCGCAGGTGGTTATGAGCGGGCGCCAATGTGGTGGTCTACGGTGGTCTACAACCCCCTCCGATCTTCTCCAACAAGAAGCAGCCGCTGCATGGAACCGTTAGTGGAGGAGGACATGCAAGATACCTCAGGATTGCTCACAGGGACCAGGGGATGTGGGTGACGAATGCGAGGTTCTGATAGGGCGGCTACACAGAGGTCCAATCTCGAAGTGGGCGATACGTGGAAAATAGACGCCCACGAGGTGATGGGGTGGCGCTTGATGCTTCTTCGTTCTGGCTCTGGCTCACGAAACCAGGTCTCAAACTGACCCGTTGTCTGAAGCTGTCACAGAGTCGAGCGTACAATTTGGAGGAGGAAGATGGAATCTGACAGGTCTTAGAAATAACTAGAGAAGAGGATGGCAGCAGACCTGTCAGCCCGTAGACTGGCAGAGAGAGGTTGGGTATAACTAACATCAAAGAGAGACGACCCCTCCCGTAAGACCGGAGCGAACTCTCGTTCCGTGCAGTCCCACCGTAGTTACTTGACGGATGGGGGATAAGTTACTAGGTATGTAACTCGGTATAATGTCACTACATACAGTGTGTACGTACCTTTACGGTCCACCGTCCAGAGCGGCATGACGCTGCAGCAGCTCATGCTACCCAAGGGCTTACTCATTTTACTACGGAGTAGTTACTTACGGAGCACCAACTCGGTCGGGGCATCATTGCCACCCACCCAGGCGGCCAGGTCTCTGCAGCAGCGGCAGCAGCACAGGACTCGCCGGTCATTGGGAGTGGTTGCTTCCATGGCCAAATTAGCACGCGAGGTTAAAGAAGCGGGGAGGGTAAGAAACGGGATGTAGTTGGGTGGAGCAGACCAATCAGCACAGGGGTGGGAGCGCCTAGATGTACCCCTGTCGTTGATCCTGGAATCCTGGGGCATGATAGGCGGATGTGCTCCGTGCCCCATCTGGCGAGTCGAAGCATCGTGCCAATCAGATGCTGAGGAAACGTGATGCCGCGCGACCTAGATGCATGGATAAATCTGGGCGGTAAGCTGACTTGGCCACCTCCCCCTCCGGCTTTGCGACAGCGTACGAGGGCATTGTTCCAAGGCATCCGTAGAGGCGAGACGCTCGAGTACCAAGTAATCTGTGTGCTAACTGGGGCGGTTGTTAACTAACGGTACTGTTGATGTGGGGACTACTTACGGCAACCAAGTAACTTAAGGAGTAAGTATCCGTAGTCGGTGACTTGCTATGAGCAATGGTGCGGGCTCCAGTTCAATCGACGAGAATGCGGAGAGATATGCTGGCAACTAACAGTAGTTAGCGCACTTCTTCTAGGCATGCGCATGTGCCGCTATCGCTTTCTGCATGCCATCTGGCTAGTAATTGCGGGTATCGTGTCCTGGCGCACTACACAGTATCCGTAGCTAGTTGGATTTCTAGTCGGCGCGTTCGCTCTGGTGGTGTGCGCTGCAGGCTAAAAATAACCGTAACCACACACTCTGCTGATGGCCCGGCAGGAAGGGGACCCAATGAGGAGCGACGAGGCACTGAGAGTCTAAAAGTACTACGCTATGTATGTCTCTGAGGCCACCAATCTGTCGATTGCTTACAGCACTAGAGCTCAACCTCTACAGCACCGGAAGATTCGGTGGATAAATTTAACATTCCACGTTCTGGATTGTAACCCTACGCGGGCGAGGGGTCTGGAATCGTGTAGGTGCATCGTCACACGGTCGTGCTATCACTGGTTTGCTACCACTCTTACGATCAAGATAGTTATGTACATGGAGGCAGGAGCAACAGGTTAAAGATAGAAATGGTGGTTTTCAATCGTTACCGTAACTTGCATCCCGAGGCTGCTGTCATGCCGACTCCTAGTTATTGTCTAAGGTGTGTGTGTACTACGTAATACGTCTGGAAGCTAACTTAGCGCGTATCTAACGTTAGAAGTTTGACAAGCGTTGTGGGAGTGTGAAGCCAAGTCTTCTCACTGTCTTGTTGGTTTCGGGGTTCCTGTTTCCCAGGAATGTTTGTGTGAACGATATGAATACAGTGTAACTACGGAGTAACTACGGGGTAAGGATACGTCAAACCAGTCAGTGGGCAACTTAGTTACCGACCCAATAGCTTGTTTATTATAGTCCGTGGCGGTTCTTATTGAATGTCCTCGCTCAAGTTGGTTGCTCACAGACTTGCGAGCCTCGGTTCCACGGCACTGTGTCATTTTTGCAAAGATGACCAGCAAGGTGGGCCACTTCTTACCATCCCACAAAAAGTGTTAGAGACCTGGCATTAACGTTGTTCGTCATTACACCGGCGCAGTGAACGACGAGTCGCCAACGTTACCTGTAGATGACACATTCAATCGATCTCTTCCCCTATGACGTGAACTGGAGCGGGCAGTGTGATGTGGGAGAGGCTTGTGACAAACACGGCACTCAATCGAGCGTGGCGGATGTATCTTGCACAGAAGCAGGGTCGTATGTTGCAGACGGCGAGAGTGTTCACTGTCCGGGGGCCAGACCCAAGATCAAATAATCCCCAAATAGGCACATACAAAAAGGGGACGTTGAAGTTGTCACGGTTAGGTCCAGGGAGTACAAAATGCATTCCTCCAGGGTTGTCACCACTTGGGCGCCGGCTTGGAAAAGTAGTGGGGTTGTTTGCCCCTCGTCGCAAATGGACCTTATCTTATCGGTAGAGGAGTCTCTGCTGGCAGTGGCAGGCTATGACTCCCAAGCTGCACACCAAAATTAAGAAAATCAAGCTGGAGCCGACGGAGACGGAGACTCAACGTTACGACCTGTGCAGCACCAGCAGCAGTGACACCTATCCACTTCCACATTCTGGCCTATAAGCGTGGAATTCAACGGACAGCACTTTCTCTTGCAGAATCTATATTTCTACGAACAGCTCTCAGAAACCACACAACCGCAAATTAGCCCACCCATCATGGCGTCCGCCGACAAGTTTGGTAACGATGTAGCCGATTCCGACTCGGACTCGGGCAACGAGTCTGTCAACGAGATAGACGATGGCGTCGAGGAGCAACTGGACGAGAAGCCGTTGAAGTCGTCAATGAAGAAGTCGCCCATGATCGCGCATGAGCCCGTCCAGAGACCTGAGCTGCCCCCGCAGACCGACGCGAAAGATCTTGACGTCAAGACATTAACGCCTCTCACACCCGAGATTATTGCGCGACAAGCAACCATCAACATCGGCACCATTGGCCATGTCGCTCACGGAAAGTCTACCGTGGTCAAGGCCATCTCCGGCGTGCAGACAGTCCGTTTCAAGAACGAACTGATCCGCAACATCACCATCAAGTTGGGCTACGCCAACGCCAAAATCTACAAGTGCGACAGCGCAGAGTGCCCCCGGCCGACATGCTATAGAAGTTACAAGAGCGAGAAGGAGGTCGACCCTCCCTGTGAGCGCGAGGGATGCAGCGGCACCTACAGGCTGCTGCGCCACGTCTCTTTCGTCGACTGTCCCGGTCACGACATTCTCATGAGCACCATGTTGTCCGGCGCCGCCGTCATGGACGCTGCGCTGCTACTCATCGCCGGCAACGAATCCGTGCCTCAGCCGCAGACCTCGGAGCATTTGGCTGCTATCGAAATCATGAAGCTGGACAAGATCATCATCCTGCAAAACAAGGTTGACCTGATGCGCGAAGAGGCTGCCCAGCAGCACTACCAGTCCATCCTGAAGTTCGTACGCGGAACGCCCGCTGCCAAGTCCCCCATCATCCCCATCTCTGCTCAGCTCAAGTTCAACATCGACGCCATCAACGAGGCCATTGTCAACACCATTCCCGTCCCGCCCCGCGACTTCACTCAGGACCCTCACATGATGGTTATCCGATCTTTCGATGTCAACAAGCCCGGTGCCGAGATTGATGAGCTCAAGGGTGGTGTTGCCGGTGGTAGTATTCTCCACGGTGTCCTGAAGCTGGGTGATGAGATTGAGATCCGACCCGGTATCGTTACTCGTGACGACAAAGGCAACCTGCAGTGCAAGCCCATCTCCAGTAGAATCGTCACACTCAACTCCGAGTTCAACGATCTCAAGTACGCCGTTCCTGGCGGTCTGATTGGTGTCGGTACCAGGATCGACCCTACCCTTTGCAGGGCTGATCGTTTGGTTGGTTTCGTGCTTGGTCTCAAGGGCCGTCTTCCCGCCATCTACGCCGAAATCGAGGTCAACTTTTACCTCCTCAAAAGACTGCTTGGTGTTCGCACCGCAGACGGCAAGCAGGCCAAGGTTGCTAAGCTAACCAAGAACGAGGTTCTGATGGTTAACATCGGCTCGACCTCGACCGGTGCCAAGGTTGCTGCAATCAAGCAGGATGCCGCCAAGTTGGTTTTAACTTCTCCCGCCTGCACGAACCTGGGAGAGAAGATCGCCCTGTCGCGACGTATCGAGAAGCATTGGCGACTGATCGGATGGGCTACCATTACCGCGTAAGTCCGAAATGCTACCATCTTAGTTGATACAGTCTACTAACTTGTAACCCAGCGGTGTTACCCTTGAGCCCACCGAGTCATGAGTGGGTAAAGGCTAGTTACCATCAACAAGCCTGCGAGATTTCAGCATCGGTCCCTTGCTTCCTGCGTAACTGCGGGTCATAGTCTTGTATGTAGACCGTAGCACGGGGCATCAGGTAGACAAAATGGCGCTTTTTGCAGAGCTTCATAGTTGACGCCCACTTGGTCCATCGACGAAATACGGTCTCATGTACTGGTTTGTTGCAAGCACAAAATGGTGACTCGGTTCTGGGTACGTGTGTGTTCACTACGGTTATTCTGCCACGTTGAGGGTGGTATGTGGCAAGAGCACTCGCTGTAATGAACAGTACCAGCCATGATGAGATGAATAAGGATAAATGAAAGGACACGCTAGCACAGTACCGGGTCTTGATGTACCTACTCGTGCCACGCCCTGATCTTTAGTGGTTTTGCTCGAGCTCCCTACTCACCTAAGTTGGTGCTGGACACCATCGAAGTAGTTTTTGTTGGCCCGGAGTCACGAAAGTACCAACTGGACGGCGCAAACTTGCCATTACGGCGATCACATACCAGCCACAGTTTCCACAGCAGGGTCGCAGACAAGAGTCAAATGCAAACGGAGTGGGATATTGCATTTGAGGCAACTAAAGACCTTGCGGGCTCGCAGTTGTTCCTACGGTTGCGTAGCTACCGAGGGAACTGCCTCGTGCATCTTTCGTGGTCTACCTAGGTACCCCCAACCACCCCTAACATGGCGGCTTTATCTTCGTTTGTAAACTCGAATAGTATCAGTAGGACTGGAACCAAATCTGCCACCAAGCACAACTGCCTCGAAAGTTATCATCGCCGCAGGGAGCGGCTACACCGTTGTTGCCTTTGGCAACGCATTGGTCGAAGAGCATTCGGCTGGTCTCGGCAAGCCAGTCAGGCAGGCCCAGAATGGCTTGGTTGTTGTTTGAGCAGAGCTTGATAACACACGAGCCCTGAGAAACACCAACACAATGATGTGCGGGAGCCGACAGGGCCTGGGTCGAGTTTCCGAGCAGGTCGACTAGTTTCTCGCAGTCGGACATGGAAGCCTCCACGTTCTACCGGTATTTGGTGGTTAGCAAAAGAGGGTAAGGGATTTGCTGGGCTGTGAACTCACCCCGAAGCAGGCGAAGTCATTTCGCTTGGTCAGAATGTTTCTACCGAGTCCAGTCTTGTCCTCGTCGTCTCCTAGACCGAGGACTCGGTGGTCATAGTATTCGTAGGTAGGAGGAGCACGCGAGTCGAGGGCCTGCCCGCCAACCAAGCCGGCATCTTCGGCGATGTTAACGGCGAGAGTACCCTTTCCGGGAGCTGCTATGACGAAAGCGGGAAGCAGTGCACAGAAGAGAGTGATGAGCTGATGGATGAGCATTTTGGTGTCGTGGGTGGTGATTGTTCTGTTGAGTATCGTCGAGCTCGAGAGATGTTCAACACTAGCAAAGAATCCGACCGGTTGGAAGAACGAATATTGTGTTTGGTAGGAGGTAAGTAACCTGACACGGAAAGAATTTTCGGGTACTGATTAGGGATATTGCGGTTGGATCGAGTAAACGATTATGGCAGCAGCTCGTGGGCAACCAAACTGGAGCACTTTGTATACTTTATTTACTTTCGTTGACCAGACGAATCGGGGTCCATTCACTCGAGGGTATTGACATTCACATGCTTGTAATTCCCATACCCAGGCTGTTACACTCCGAATAAGTACTCGCGGTCAAATAATCCAGGCGAACCGGTAAATGTGTGCATTTGTCACTCGTGTATAGGATTTGCAGTCGACTGTTGATTGGGAACCAGCCTCCAGGATTGCTCTCGAGGATCTGGCAAGCCAGGAGACTTCGTAACGCTGCAAGACAACTCGACACAGGCGTTATCTTCACCCGGCTTTCAGATCGAGAATTCATTAGCATGATACTGATTTCCATGATCGCCCTCGGCTGGAATTGCGACGGGCGAATTTGTTGCAGTGCGTCTGACATGACTGCGTCCGACAGATGTGTCGCTTACTAGAGTCTAGACGATATGCACAGAATAGGGAGACCAAAATATTGGCGAGTAGATTCGCACGAAACCACTAAGATTCTATTCATGAGCATCAGCGATAAAAACCAGTCAAATTTGGTGCCGGCGGTTGTTTCGAGAGAGCTCTGAACTCTTGTATAACGGACGTTGAGAGCTGCCTTGTAAGTGAGTGATGCCAAGGACCCCGAAAAGGGCAGACCCACTGTTTTGAACGATTTCGCCTATGATATCACTTCCCTGGTCACATGGAGGTATTTAGCATACAAAGCCTCCCGAGGCCGTCGGCTTCAAAGCAAGAGTGCGTCGCATCCATCCTCTTACTCCCTATTTTTGCCACCAAGTGTTGTATGTTGACACCTAAATCGCGCCATCATATTATTTCCATCATGCTATCGACCTGAGAATCCCCTACAATCGCGACACGATGGCGTCCACCCCGTCCACCCCGTCATCCCCGATCGACACAGGCGATACCATACGACCCGACGAAGATGACAGCGCGCCTGCGCCGCAGATCCCCGAGAACCGCGCGCATACTTCGGGTCCAGAACCCTCGATACCACCGCGAAGCCGGTCTCCAAGCAACATATCCCGCTGCTTCATATGTCTCGAGGACCAGGATGCAGATAAGTCAGCTGAATGGGTCACGCCATGCACCTGTTCGCTGGAAGGACACCAGGTAAACATCACGCGCTGTTTGCTTTCTAGGAGTCTGAAGGTATCGGAATACCATCTTGTATTTCGAGACCTTCGCGCCTCCCGCCACTCGCCTTGCGGAGTTTGACTTCCTTTGTCAAGTGGCTGTGTTAACACGTGAGACTGGAATAGGAATGCTTGCTCACTTGGGTAGCTGACTTGGAGGAGCAAAACAAGTCGGTCAAGTGCCCGCTTTGCAAATCATCTATCGATGTTGTGGACAAATGGGACCCCGTGGTGCAACTGAGCAACGAGCTCACGCGTTCGTTCTCGAGGGTCTCACCTATTATAATCATCAGTTTCCTGACTGGTGGTGCTCTGATGAGCGGCGCCTTCTACGGCATGCACGCTCTCGAGGTGGTAGCCGGTCCCGAGGCAGCGCTAAGGTTTATATTCAGGCAGCCTACCCAACAGGAGAGCTACTGGGACTTACTCATTGGCAAGCTGAAGAATGCCGTCCCCTCGCTGCTCGGGGATGAGCCGTCGACTCGTACCATTCGACGAGGTCCCACAGTCTACACGTTACGTTTCCTCAGCCTATCACTCGTTGGACCTGGCCTAGTCCTCAACCAGGTTGGTCTGGGCGACCTGGTTATGATTCCTTCGTCAATACTGGTATGCCATTTGGAGGATGTTCGCTCTGGCAGACCTTGCTAATACGAATACGAATAGTATGCCATGTTCTTCTTCGACCACCATACAGACATGATGGCGTGGCCTCCGTCGCCACAGAAAGTCCTAGCTGTATTTCCAGCGATTCAACTTGTCTACCGCCGTCTCTACATGCTACTTTCCAAGCAGGTCGACAAGCGGGTGACAGCCGTGGAGTCACAGCTTCAACGAGGAGTGGCAGCTGAAGGAGCTGCAGCAGAGCATAATCCAGAAGCCGCAAATGACGGTAATCTCAATTTAGATGTTGCTGTACATCTCGGTGATGTTGCTGCACGTCTCGGCGACAACGACAACTTGAATGTTGTTGAAGCCCAGGAGGTGCAGCCGGCTAATCCCGCCCCAGCCAGAAGGGACCTTGCCGATTATGGCGTGATTAGGATAATCAACTTCATGGCTGGCGCCCTACTGTGGCCGACCGTCTCCCACGGCATGGGGAGCCTGCTCCGACTGACACTACCGAAGAACTGGGTGGTGAAACCCGCCTTCGGCCCGAGCACTGGGCTGCTACAGGAGAGATGGGGGAGAAGTCTTGTTGGCGGGTGTCTATTCATGGCTCTCAAGGACACCTTCTACCTGTACACAAGGTACAGGAAGGCCGTCAATCGACCTCACAGGCGGATACGAAACGTGAGCAGACAGGACCGGCCTAGTCTTAGGAATAACTAAAACCTCGGCGTTGCAGAAGGCAATGCGGCTGGGCGAGGTCAATGGCACAAACGATAGCCATGTTGTACAAAACAGTGCGTGAAGATTATTGAGCTGTGATAGCCATGGTACAGAGAGGGCAAGTTTCTCCCCAGACTGATCCAACCCATAACTACCTATATGATGCATCGATACGGGGCTTACCTGAAAAAACGAGCAGACGAGCCAAGAGCTAACGTGGTGCTGCTCGTTTGCCTACCACGGTTCAAATGTTTCCAAACGGGACGATTACACTAAACCCACAGTTGTGCCACATGAGCACAGATCGGTTCGTTGAGAATATGCCGATCTCACAAGCGCTTACGGGGTACGTAATCTTCGCGATGCCATATCGGTACGATCATCGGCAAACCGCTGTCGTTCGTAACAGTGCCACGGCGTGTTTGCTTTTTCTCTAATGTACTTCGCCGGTGAGAGACAAGGGCTCTACCGGTGCACAGATACCACGCCGCGGACCAGCAGAATGCAGTGGGATGTATTTTGGTTCATGTTTCTGCTCTTGGATGCATAGGGCGGTGAGACGAGTTATCCTAGTCATCATCTTGCGGTTACAGGTTGGACTTGTGGCGTTGAAAGTCTTGGTTCTGTGCAACTTGGAGTTCCTTTTGCATACGACGACGGACCGGTGTGTGCTTTCATCCCCAACGGCCGTTACGCCCGTGAGCTACATAGGGTCACCACCGACAATCTTCCCAAACAAGCAAAAAACAGAGTTTCCTACACTGTTGGATGATTCAGGTCATCGTTGCCGAGAATCGTAATGGCGGTGTGGGTCGGACCCTTGACTTATAACACGGAACCAACAACAAGGTTGTCAGATGGACGTTGCAAAACACATGGCGCCAACAGCCTCTACCACTGTCGGCACAAAGGCAGCGAATATCAGCCACGAGGGTAACTAGTTAGGTGGTGGGTGGTGACGCTTGCAATCTTGGGAGACACGACCTGATGGTACGCAGGGTTGTTGTCGCTTAACACCCTAGCACACATGAACGAATGATACACGAGATGTGATCCCCAGTCGAAACGTAGAAACGAACCGAGCACCCAAGTCGATGTCGAAAAAAGAAGGCCAGTGAGCCGGTGGCAGGAGGTATGTACGTACTTGGGTAACCTACCGTCGGGCGGCTCTCCACCAGATACCGGAATGCTCGCGAATAGGATCAAGAGGGACAGCCCGCAGCAGCGGAGCCAAGGATGCTATCGACCAAGCACCGTAGCTTGGCATACTCCGACCGAATAAGGTGTGGATGTTGCTGGGGTCTGGCAGGACTTGCAGAAGAAACACCAGCACGTGGATGGTGTAACTTGCCGTGCACCGAAAATCGCATCCTCGAATTCCATAAACGGTGAGGCGACGCTGCTGCCGCCCCAACGTACCCGTCAGAGGACAAAGTTGTTGGCGCTGCAGGTCTAGCGTGCAACAGGCCGCTTATGAGCGTACCGCATAGTTAGTTACTCTCTTAGACATGCACCGTTGAGCGCGCCGATCTGATCTTTCGCTTTCTCGGTGCAAGTAACTAGCAGGACAAAACGATGCCTCCCGCCGGCCAGCCATTACGGTTACCATCTGGAGTCGGCTTGTTTTGTTAGCAGGCGTACGTACCTAGAAGCCGAGAACAGCAGCCTATCGTCGAGCAAGGCTGCCCCTTTTCTCCCTCCCCCTTTTCGCCACTCGCCCTATCGTCTCTAGGCTGACGGCGACGCGGCTGAAGTCTGACGCGTAGCAGTAATCAACGACGACGAGGCTCCGGTTCGTCGGTTCGAACTTCGGGGTGCAACACGCTGCGTTGCCACTAGTTACCTGCCCAGGAGGCTGCCCAGTCAGGAAATTCCCGAAATTGACAGGAGACGAAACGGAGAGCCTCACGCCGATAGGTTCCGCTATATCATTCTAGGCTGCAGCGAAGCAAATGGTGTAAAGTGCCTACTATGACTCTGAAGGTGAGTGTTACCTGTCTCTCGTCATGCCCATGTGCCTGCCTGCTTTAGCCTTTAGGTACACCAACCACCCATTCAATGCCTTGCCAATCCGATTTCTTGTTGTTTTTGTCCGACTCATCAGGCTGCTGCGTGGCTGCATCTGATGCGAATCTGACCTTTCCGTCGTTGTTCTGATCCAATCAATCTTCGGCTTGTATTCTCTCTTGCGAGGGAATCACAGCCATGTCAGCAACATGGTGATGCTGTTTGCGCCTTCCAAGTTGTCTTGCTCGGGGTGCCTGCCTACTTGTTAGGGTACCTACATTCAATGTTTTCACTTGCCTCATGTACCTGCAAAGGTTCCTTCTTTTTCCACCCTATGTCGCTTTTTCCCCCGGTTGCTGCCCAAAGCCAGAGCCGGGACATCAACTTCACTAGGTCTGCGTGACGGGCGACCTCTGCCGCTGGACAGTTCCCACCTTGAACAATCATTCTGCATCAAGCACGCTTCACGCTTCCAACTTGAGAGGAGCGTCGTCTTTCTTTTCAACGTGCCAGCTCTTAAGTCTTTTATTGATGCCATTCTGACGTACAAGGTTTAGAAACATCCCTTGACGCTCGAAACTCTACATCACCTCAGCAGAACCCCGTTCATTTATGTGTGTTGTTCGACCTCTGCTGCTTCTCCCTGACGAACATCAACCGCTGGACAACCGCCGCCATGTCCATTGCAGATCAGCAGCTCCAGGAGCAGCAGCAGCGGCTGCTTGCCAGCCTCTACTACGCGTATCCAGCTGCTGTCTTCACGTACTTTGCCGCCACGTCTGCCTTCGCAGCTTGCACTCTCCAGTCTTCGGCCTCGCTCAACAAAGCTCAACACACACGGCCCAAGACCATCATATGTCTTCTGTACGCCTTCGTCCTAACGTATCTTGCCCAGCTAGTAGCAAAGGCCGTCCAGGCTTGCATGCGCAAAGACTGGCCGGCGCAGGACAACATTGTCGGCCTGTTGTCATGCATCCTCGTGTTTGGCCTCCAGCAGGGATCGTTAAATACTGCTCCTGGCATCGTGTGGCATCCATTCTATGGATCTTGGTTTATTGCCTTGGTACTTGAGCCACCCATCGTGGTATTTTCCATACTGGACCAGCTCGGAGGACATCAATCTCGGATGTCTAGAGTCTTCATGTGGATTGACGTTGCCTTCAGTGTCACTCGCTACGTCATCCTCATTGGCATCATGCTCATCTACTTTCTATGGCGAGGCAAAGCGGAATCAGACGATGGTGACGATGAGCGCCAGCCCCTGATCCCTAAATCTGCACCTACATTCGGCGAGGGTGATGGCTCAGCAGATAGTGGATACGGCACCAATTCCGAGGGGAATACTGAAGCGGCAAACACGCAGACGACGAACACAGAGACCGCCAACTCGCCACAGGCCGCCGAGTCCCCCTGGGAACGCCAACAGCGCGAGGCTCAGGAAAAGATCCAAAAACGACTGCAGAGTGAGGGAAATTGGATATCCTACGCCAAGGGCTTCATGTTGTTCTTCCCATACGTCTGGCCTGTCAATAACAAACGTCTCCAGGTGCAAGCAGCTCTCGTGGGTGTATGCTTACTGGCTGGCAACGCCCTCAACCTCCTTATTCCCCGGCAACTGGGCATCGTCATGGATTGTCTGAGCGGAGACTCGCAGCAAAACCCCTGGGTTCAGGTTCTTGCTTACGCTGGCTTAAGGCTTGCGGCGTCCGAGGCCGGGATTAGCATGGCCCGAAGGTTGCTCTGGCTCCCTGTGGAGTACTACTCCTTCGAAGCGCTCACAACTGCCGCATACTCTCACGTGATGAATCTTTCGTCCGAGTACCACGACAGCAAGAGCTCGTCGGACTTGCTGGTTGCCATCTCCAACAGTTACTCCATCTCTGACATGCTGGAGGCAATCTGTTTCGAGGCGATTCCTGCACTGATCGACTTGGTTGTGGCATTCATCTACTTGTCGGTCAAGTTTGGTGCCTATGAAGGTTTTATCACCATGGCAACTGGTGTGGCATTTGTTCAAGCTGCAAGTTACATCATTGCATTATTCCAAGAGAAAAGGAAGAACATGGTAAAAACGTAAGTGCTTGGAGGTGTACCGGGTCCAAAGTTCGAATTATTTTGGAACAGCTCCCGTAATTTATGATGGGCACTTGCCCTGGACGATTGCTGACCCTGCTATAGTCACTACGAAGAGCATTACGTCAAGCAAGCAGGCATTCAGGGTTGGCACACTGTGAGTGCCTTCAACCAAATTCCCTACGAGGAGGGCCGTTACAAGGCCATCGTTGGGTCCAAAGTATCATCGCTCAAGGCTCTCTTCACTGGGTATCTTTTTGGCCAAGCCTTTCAGTACTTGATCCTCCTCTGTGGACTGCTTGCCGGGGCATTCATTGCCGTATATCAGGTCACCAACGGGTCCAAAACCGCCGGCGACTTTGCCATGTTTTTAACTTACTGGGCCCAACTGACCGCACCTCTGCGCCTGTTCTCGACCATGGGCAGAAAACTAAGCCAAGAGTTGGTCTATGCCGAACGCCTCTTGGAAGTCATGTTGGCGAAGCCGACCGTCGTCGACAAGCCGAACGCGAAGCCCTTGAGCCTAAAAGGTGCAAAGGTCGAATTTCGAAATGCCGACTTCAGCTACGACAAGAAGAAGGACATCTTGAAGGGCGTAAAGTTGACTGTTGCACCAGGCCAGACAGCTGCGTTTGTCGGCGCAACAGGAGCCGGTAAATCGACTATTCTGAGACTTGTGGATCGGTTCTACGACGTGACTGGTGGTTCAATCATGATTGATGGCCAGGACATTCGAGATGTTCAGCTTTCCAGGCAAGTGAACTATGTTGCCACCACTTTGCTTCCTTGGGGTGTACGAACTGACAAATTTCTCGATCTAGCCTCCGTCAGAGTATCGGCATCGTGCCGCAGACTCCAATCTTGTTTGACGATACGATCATGAGCAATATCCGTTACGCTCGCCGGACTGCTTCAGACGAAGACGTCTATGAGGCCTGCAAAGCGGCTGCTATGCATGATCATATTATGGGCTTCAGCGAAGGCTACAAGACGCGAGTTGGCGAAAGAGGGGTGTAAGTCGCTGAAGAAAACCCATTGTTGCTCGCCAAGGACTGACGAATCTTAGGAAAATCTCGGGTGGGGAGTTGCAACGCATTGCCATTGCTCGGGCAATTCTGAAGCGCCCAGACATAGTACTCCTAGACGAGGTGAGTGCACGTTCAGCTGTGCTTCTACCCTTTGCTGGTGTACATGAAGGAGAGCTCAGGTCCTTGCATCGGAGACGCATACATTCGAACCACGTCAGTTGCTAACGTGTGGTTTATGTATAGGCTACCAGCTCAGTCGACACGGAGACGGAGCAGAAGATCCAAGAGGGCCTTCGTATTTTGTGCGAGAACCGGACCACCCTCATCGTCGCGTGAGTATCTGCTGCGATTTCTGGGTGGTTTACCTACTGACGTCCCTTTAGCCATCGCCTTTCCACTGTGATGAACGCAGATGTCATATTCGTTATTTCTGACGGAGGGGTTGCGGAGCAGGGAAGCCATGAGGAACTTCTTGAGATGAAGGGGAAATATGCCGATCTTTGGTCGAAACAGATATTTGTCAAGGCCAAGGAACCCAAGAGTTCAGATGCTTCCGATGAGGCCAAGGATATTCGGGACGACCAGGATGACCAGGACGACCACGACAGCAAGGATAATGTGGATGGCAAGAGTGGCGATGGAAATAAGTGCATTGGTGTCCCCAAGGACTCGACAGCCACCAAGGAGCCTGTGGCCTTGGAGGAACCAGGCACGCCCGGCGAAAAGCCTGCCACAATCCATCTGCATGGCTCACCTGGATCGACCGATCCCATAAATGATCAATCCAAGGCGCAGTCTTCTACTGGAACTTCTCTTCGAAGACAGACGGACACTCCGAATTTGGACCCTGGATCATTGGCGACCGAACTTGATGGACAAGTCGCGAAGACTCCAAGTGGGCACAAGAAGGAGGTAGATCAGTCGAAAAATCGTCCATGATTTCTTTGACTGATACTAATCTTCTTTTTCTGCAGGGCTCAAAGTTGAACCCTGGTGCCCCGGAGTTTACACCTCGACCGGCCACTTCGCCTACCCCTGTTGTTGCCTCGCCGGACCGTAGTGACTGGGCTGATGATGTCCAAGCCGCTGTTGACTTGGCATCACGCGCCATGCGACCGATTTTAGAGGTCGTCGCGACCACCAGCACGGCACGACCAACCAATACGGACGAGAACATGGAACCCGCCAGAGATAGCCCGAAAGTTCGGTTAGCAACAGGCTATCGTCACCACGAGCCCAAAGATAGCACGCGCTCAGTATCTGATCCAGTTTTTGAACCGTCACCAGACACCCCAATTACCCCGACACCGACGAAGAGTGAGCCGGCGCATTCCAAGACTCCTCTTCAAACGAGAACAAATGGTGTCGATGGTGACGCGAAGCCCAAAAGAGAACCGGAAGTGCCTCGAATGGCTACACACCGAGGCAGAAGTAGACATGCCCGCGGTCGCCAAGGCCAACGAGGCTAGCATGCTCGGGACCGTGGCCGTGGAGGTCGCAACGTGTCCAACCCACAGAGAGGAGCATCGCCAGCTCCACAGGTCTCGTCTAAATAGTTTTTTCTTTCTTTCTGTACAGTTTCCTTTCGATTTCCAGAAAGAGCCGGCGTGGACAGGTAGGCGCCTTTGAGGTGCCTTGGAGTCTGCGTGACCCGCAGCTTTTACACCTGAAAAGCTGGAGATTAAGCTTCTTCGCAGATGTTAGATGTTGATATTCAAGGCAAGGAAAAGCACTTATTGTTGATATTCATTCCTTTCAGAAGAGTCTGACTTAGGGCGAAGTATGGCAGGGTTTTGCGCAAACAAACACAGATAGCACTTGGAGTTGCACCAGACATCGATTTTGGTCCTACAGTTTATCGTTCCCAATGCTGGTTAAGGGCATGGCATCCTCGACAATGGGGTCCATGGTTGTGTACCTAAACCAAATCCGCAGTCGTATTTATCTCACCAGCTGAGGGTAACCGGCCATGTTGTAACTTGTGGGCATCTGTCCTAGCCTGTGACCCAGCCCGTGATGCCCGTTCGTATACATTATGCTTCTCCGTACTCCGTAAACTCGTGGAGTTAAATCGATCCAATGGGGAACCTGCCCTTGGCCCCACCAAGTTCTGCCCATCATTACTTCTTACGGTCCCTCTTTCACTTGCAGATACGGATAAGGTAGTCCGTACTCCGTACACTATCTCCGTAACTACACAGTACACAGTACGGAGTACTTGGATTGGCCCCTCACCGCCCGTCTACCTTAGCGCGGGGTCGAGCAGCCGCCACAGGCCACCCCGACCACCTAACTAAGTTACGGACTCGCATCCATCTCTCACCAGAAAGGGAAATTTCTAGAACAGCACAGGTGTACCATTCTTTACGTTTCCCTGTCGCCGTATATCAAACTCGTGTCTGCCCAGACCACCATCAACAGCACAGGTTTCTGTTAGAGCTCTACTCGGTCCCCATTCACCCCATGAACAGGATGGTGAGTACTGTCCCGTGTGCCCGCCCACAAACGGCGGCTATCCGGCCACTGACATGATATCTTCTGCTAGGCAACCACATCAAAGCAACGTCTTGCCCTCGCCATCTGCGACTTTCTCTCCACGTCAACAGAGGATGGCACCCTGAGTGCCGACGACAAGGACTCTATCGACGTTGCCATCAACTGCATCGCCGAGTCGTTCAAGGTCGACCCCACTTCGCAGGAAGCCGTCAAGGAGGCTGTTGGTGCCCAAAACCTCCTCAAGATCTACAGCGTCTACGAGAAGCTACAAAGTGCCGGAAAGCCCGCAGCATCTTCGAGCGCCGCCTCTGGCTCTGCGCCGACTACTGCGAACGCCCAGCCCAGCCCCGTGGCACCGTCTGAGGACGACAAGAAGAAGGCCGAGGATCTGAAGGGACAGGGCAACCGCGCGATGGCGGCTAAGGATTATCCCAAGGCCATCGATCTGTACAGCCAGGCACTTGCCCTGCACCCGGGTAATGCCATATTCTTGTCTAACCGTGCTGCCGCGTACTCTGCCGCCCGAGACCACGACTCTGCTCGCGCCGATGCCGAGGCCGCTGTCGGCGTCGATCCCAACTACACCAAAGCCTGGTCGCGACTCGGCCTCGCGCGTTTTGCGCTCGGCGACGCCAAGGGAAGTATGAACGCATACAAACAAGGCATTGATCACGAGGGCAACGGAGGCTCTGATGCCATGAAGAAGGGGTTTGAGACGGCCAAGCGACGAGTAGAGGAGCTTGCGCAGGAGGAGGCCGATCGCAGCGCGCCCACAACTTCCGGGGCCCGTGGTGGAGGAGCCGGTGGCGCGCCCGACTTCTCCAACCTGGCCAGCATGTTCGGAGGTGGTGGAGGCGGTGGCGGTGGCGGTGGCGGTGGCGGTGCTGGGGGCATGCCCGACCTGTCGAGCATCATGAGCAACCCCATGTTCGCCCAGATGGCCCAGAACCTGATGTCTAACCCGGATGCTATGAGTAACCTCATGAGCAACCCCCGTCTGCGCGAGATGGCGGACCGGTTTGGATCAGGAGGTGGCGGCATGCCCGATATGTCCAGCTTGATGAACGACCCCAATATTGCCGACATGGCAAGAAACTTTATGGGCGGTGCTGGCGGTGCAGGTGCTGGTGCAGGACGAGGAGCCGGCAGCCCTCCCCAGTAAACGTGGACCTCACTATGGATGGGATAGTTAAGCTGCATTGACTTGTTTCGCATGGCTCGGGTTCAGGAAGCTCTACTAAGTATTTCTCAATAGATGCCCGGGTAATGAGAATTCCGCATACCGAATGCACCGTGCCCCTTCCCTTGTTGCTTTCCTTTCCGCGCAAACTCCTGATCCGTCATCCCCGCCTCGTTAGACAATTACAACATTACTATACGAAAAAAAAACATGATTCATACATTGACCCAAGACCAACACGGCTGTCTCATGACGAGCACTGGTACGTGTTGCTGAGACACTGCTGCGCCTGACAGTTTCCGTTCAGAATCACGTCCTTGGCGGTGCCTGCCACGAGTCCGCTGCTGCTCGATCTGCACTGATTCCAGGTCTTGGCGCCGGCACTCAGCAGGTAGCCGAGAAGGATACCGTCGCTCGCACTGGTCCACGCGACGCAGCACTGATTGTTTTGGTTGTTTTCGTAATTGGGGTCGATGTAGCACACGGACACGGTGTTGGACGGGGCGGCCTTGTTCCCGTTGGCCTGGAGATAGTCGAAGAGGGCTGCGCACGTGTCGGCGCGGGCGAGTGACGCTCCCAGGCACGATACGGTGTTGGCACCAGTGCATGCGTCTGCCTTGACTGAGAGCCCGTCCGAAGCAAGGGAGACATCCAGCCCGAGACCGACGCCGCCGAGAGCCAGGTTCAATTTTGAGTCCAGGCCAGCCGTCGTGCCTTTGCCGTAAAATGTGATGTTGGATCCGTTGAACGCCTCTTGCTCGAGGATGGCGGGCACGGCGTTGTTGTTGCTGTTGCTGTTGCTCTTGCTGCTGGCGGCAGGGGCAGCGTAGACGACGGAGGTGGCCAGGGAAAGGATCGACAGCAGGGCTGCCGCACTGGGACGGGATGCGTTGAAGAGCATGATGGCGGGTTGGCGGGTTGGGCAGCGTGCCGTAAGTGGAAACGATTGACGATGCTCGTACGGGGTATCCGTACACAGTAATCGATCTAGCTCGGAGTGCTCAACTATGCTATGCGTCTGAGACAAAATAGATCACTCGTCAGCTCAACCCAGCCAGCTCGCTTTCTCGAGAGCCGCTCTCGCCTACTTTATTCCTGGCCGTGGACCCCTGTCGGCCGAGAAATGAGAACGGCGCCGTTGGCCCAACCTTGAACCCGCGATTGATTGCTACCTATCCCCACGTTGCCATGTTCATGTTGATTGCGGTCATGCCGGGAAATGACCAGTAGCAAACCCGACTTGGGTCCTGCCTGTGGCTACCTGTACTTCGTAGCTACCCTTTCCAATCTCAGTGCCGTCAGTGGTCACTTGGTCAGCGCGCGCCCGCCGCCAGGTACCAGAGGGCGGCTGGGACTGGGTAAGTTAGTTAGTTACCACTGTTGTCGTATTTATCACATTTACCCACACAGAGCCGGTAACTACACAGCAGTTAGTCCGTAAGCTGGTTCACAACCCAAGGTACCGTGTAACTACCCCTTTTCAGCCGACCTGCCGCCCCCCAGGTCTTGGGACGAGTGATGGGGAGGGGGGGGGCACCCATGGAAGCCCGAGTTCGTGGCTTGTGACTGTCCCACGAGAAAGGGTAACCCTAACCCAGAAGAGTCGATCTTGCCGGCTTGCGGGGCCGCGTATGGTCACATCGAGGAACTCCATTCTACGGATATCGGACAGTGGACTCCCCATTTTGACGAGTCGACGCCTGTGTCTTTTTGACATCTGCCTCTCTCCCTCCTAACTCCGTATACAGTAACTATCCGAGTCTTGGTGGGTCGCCATCGGTCGTTCCATATGGAGAAGGTAGTTACGTACTTCTAGTAACTTGGAGCAAAGGCACCTGCCGAACGAAGTAAGGGAGCAGTTAACTAAGGGATCGCCCCTCCCCTCGGCCCCTGAGCCCTGGACTGTGGACAAAAGCCGACAACTAAACACCTGCCCCCGGCCAAAGACCTTCCGCGCTATTTCACGTGGCGCCGCGTCGCAAATGTAACGTCGGCTGCTCATTCCTCGCCTCGCCTCGACTCGACGTGCGCCGTTGGTCTAGGCCTACGCCCGCGCCCATTAAAATTTTCTCCTTCTTTCAGCTCGTCATGGCTCGAGCCTCGTGGCACGATACGACACGCACGATGCACCATACCGGCCGGTAGTTACGGAGTGGCGGAACCAGGGGATGCATGCCATGTTGTGAGGTGTTTGTTTGTTTGTTGCAGTTGGTAGTTAGTGGCGCATTCGATATTGCTACCCTGGGGGGAAATTAGCCTGCGGTCGGACTGGCAGTCTGGTAGTCATGGCAAGATCTGTGTAACCAGTGTCCCGTTGTTGTCGTTGTCGTCGTCGCAAACAAAGCAAGCAACCAACCAACTAGCCCCATTACATCATGTTCATTGTTCCTGTTACTCATCGAAAACCATGATACTAAATTTAGCAAGCGAGGCGCGTCGTTTAGGGTACTCTAGTTTTCCGAGAGTCATTGAGCCTCACTCTTACCTCGATTGATGACGAGAGGCGGCAAGGATATCTTTTGCATTTCAGGGCCCTGTCCTGTCGAAAGGTTACGCCAACGTCTGGAACTTTGCTGACTCAGGGCATCGGCAGAGCTCGCTCCATACTAACTATCCGGATTGACATGATAGGTCGGAACACACTGCTCCTGAGCGTCCACGGAACGAATGGAATCCAATCTCAGGCGCGGCCTGCAAACGGCAAACTGACGCAAAAAAGGGAGGCAGCGGACTTCAGCTTGACATTCGGACCATTCCTACTCTGCTCTTCAACTACTCGAGAAAACGCCTGTCGTTTTGCTTCTCTGTCCAATACTCATCGAACTGGCCCTTCTTCTGTTTCAGGAATCCGTCCTTGCCAGCAAGGGTTGCCTTGTCCAGCATCGCCTCGCCGCGGCCCTCATCCTCGTGTAGAAACTTCCAGTAAATTTCGTCGACGTCGAAGCTGCTCCGCGATGCAAGGTTGAACCAGAAACGCCCGCTATCCCAAGAGTCCCGCATTCGGGCCGAGAGACGCGGCTCTCCCTCTAGAACTCCCAAGGGGGATTTGTCCTCGGTACGCTCCATTGCACGGATGAACTGCTCCTTCCGTGGCTCGAAGAGGTCCATGAACTGTTGCTTTCCGTCGCTTATCATGATAGCCGGGTTTCCCAGTATAAGCCACCAGGGTAAATCGTAGGCGTACTGAGCTGGCATACTATTCGAAAACTCGAGATCGAGTAAGGCGGTGATACGCATCGTCTCTGGGTCGGCGAGCATATTCGACGGCCGCATGTCGTCGCAAAAGAGCCGGAACGGCCCAGCGTCGTCGTCGTCAACAGTGCTGCCGTAGGTAGGGACAAGCTTCGCAAAACAGTGGCGTGCAACATACCGACCCCAGGTAATATCCTCGTCTTCGAACCCTATATTGCGATGCGTGTCCAGGTTTATTAGCAGGCATCGTGCGCGCTCTGACAAGTACTCGCTCGCAGAACTGAACGTGGTCTTCTTGAAGTGGTCGGCGGGGAAGCCGGCGAAGCACACGACCTCGTTCATATCGTATGTAAGTGGTGACTCGGCAATAGTGCAGTCACCAGAGTCGGTAATTGCAGAGATGGCACCTATACGCGGGAATTTCAGGTGCGAAAGCTGCAGCTGAAAGTCGGCGATCTGCTCGTAGATCGAGTCGAGCGTTTTGTTGTCGATATTTGGATTCAAAATGATGGGGTCCTCATTATTATCCGTAGGCGTTTTAAGAAGAACGCCCAGGTTCTCCCCCTTCTATAAATTCCTCGATGATAAAAGGTCCCAAGTGCTGCGGACTCTCTTCAGTGCAACCCCAGCAGTACACCTTTGGAATAGGAATAGTTGTATGCCGGGAGAGGTATTTCATAACCATAACCTCGTTCTTGACCTTATGCTCAAGCCACGGCCCAAATACCTTTCCCGGTATTGGAAAGCGAATAAGAGCACGCTCGTGAGTCTCGCTATTCCGGACAGCGATACTAACATTATATGAGCCACTTAGATAAGTAAGGAACTCTCCGACGGTCTGGTTCCAGTTAAGACGGCTGTTAACAAAGGCTATAATCTCCTGTTTTGAGAGGGTGAACTTTTCAAGGAATGCTATTTTCGCATCCTGGGTGTTTCGGTCGGCAATGAAGTCGCAGGGTGTTCCCATCATGTGGTTTCTCAATGAGCAATGGGAATTGCTGGGTGGTGGTTGAGGAGGATGAGAAGAAAGCGGGCTTGTACGGACAGTAGTGGGAGAGGACGAACCTCCGAAGTTTGTTGTAACTAACTTGTCACAAAGAAGGGTGCGCAAGGTTGCGCGCACGAACCACTACAGGTAGCTTCCATGCCAATCAATGATTTGTTAGCCGATCATAGGCTCGACGTACTGTGTGTACCGGTAACTACTACGCTTCCGGGAGATCGTGCATACATGCTGGACTAAAGCCTACGCACATATGGACGAGGCATCTGACAGCCTCCTACAGCTGCCATCAGGGTAGATGTATTTGATATGGGAGCATACATACTTACCAAGACACTCCTGCTGGAATCGAATGCTGAGCGGTTCACTGAAGAATTTGGAACCAGGTTATGATACTGTCAATCAGCCATACCGCCCGCCACAGGTACTAGAGCCTACACGAAACATCAACTAGCTCCGGCCAGACAAGATCGGCGGCGTCTGCTAATTAATCCTTCTTTTAGCACGCATACTAGATCTAGTGTGGGAGTGTTGGGCTAGCGGTTCACATCGAGCTCGAAACTGTCGATTCCCTCATCGGCACCACTTTCATAGCTCCACCAGTTTTCGGCTCCAGAAAAAGCTATGTAGGGTTCGCTTACCACCGCTTTGGGAAATAGGCATGGAGACTCGGCGAGGGGCAAGGGCATGCGGACACGATATCATGCAGGCGTATGGTATCGGAGCAGGGTGTGCCACTCACTGTGCGCCAGAGATTGGCTGGCGCATGCGGGGAAGAGAGTTTGCGTGGCCACGAATCCGAGACGTATGGGTCGGTCGATACCTTTCCCCGTCAATCCTCAAGTGCTTCAGTCATTAGTAGATTGGCGGCGTTCTTTTGTCCTGAGCACGGCAAGTGAATTTTTGCAGCAATGAGTCTTTCAGGAAGGATGTTGAGGACTCGATGCTTGCCCCTGTCCACCGTCTGCAAGTTACGATGGAGATATCAGCGGAACAGGTGCCTCTCCGTCCATGCTGGACCCAAGGAGGGGCCCAACGCGATTGTGACGGGCTCGAGCCGCGGCATCGGCAAGGCTATAGCGTTACGCCTGGCCGCAGATGGGTACAATGTCTGCATCAACGACATCGGCGCAAACGAACAAGACTGCAACAAAGTCGCTCGGGAGATCAAGGACATGGGGAGGAATTCCTGCGTGGCCATTGCGGATGTCTCACGCAGAGGCGATGTCGCAGAGATGGTGCAAAAGAGCGTGAGAGAGTTGGGGCCCCTGAAGACCATGTGAGTTGTCACACCCTCCTAGTTTTGGGGCAAGTCCAGCACGCTGACGTCGACGGCGAAAACCTCAGGGTTGCCAATGCCGGGATCGCCCAAGTTAAACCCTTGCTCGATCTGACCGAGGACGACTTTGAGCGAATGTTTCGAGTCAACGTCTTTGGGGTGCAGAACTGCTACGCCGAGGCGGCAAAACAGATGATAAAGCAGGGAACCTGCTTGCCAGAGAGCCCCGGCAAGCTCATAGGCGCTGCCTCGATCGTGGCCTTCAAGCCCTTTGCCCTACTGGGTCACTACTCGGCCAGTAAGTGGGCGGTTCGCGGGCTGACGCAGGCGTGGGCAATGGATGTTGCTAAAAATCACATCACCGTCAATGCTTACGCGCCGGGCATCGTCGGCACGGCAATGTGGGATATCATCGACGCAGAGCTGGGGAAGGAAAGGGGAGCGGCTCCAGGCGAGATGCTGAGGGAACACGTCAGTGCCACGGCGTTGGGCAGAGTGAGCGTGCCCGAGGATGTTGCCAAGCATGTCAGCTTTCTGGCTAGTAGCGATAGCGACTTTGTCACAGGGCAGACGCAGGTGGTGGATGGCGGAATCATCTTTACCTGATCTTGCGAGATATGTGGGATGGTAACGCGGACGACTGGTTACTGTCGGTTCAGAGACGACGGAAAATGATGGTGTCGCCACCGATGGAGCCTTGGCTGAGTAAATTGAACCGCACAGTGTCGTGTTCTCGGCGTGGAAGCTGAATGACGAGAAAGTGTCGAATGGTGTTGCTGTCCATTAACCGTAAACGCCACCCAATGTCTAATGTTTCTGTTGTACACGACTGACAGCTGGTCCAAAATTCCAAGGGTATCATACATGGACCACCATCGGGATTCTCCGTCCGGTCTGTCTACAAGCACCCGGCTCAGACCTGGAATCCAAAGCCGGCCATGCAGCTTCGGTACTGCTGGATGGTCGAAACGCAGTCGGTCGCGGGGTCTGCCGACTGGGAGAAGAGCATGCATTCGTCTCGCTTCGATTTCTCGTCTTTGCATACGCAGCAGGGCTAATCGAGAATGCCGTCAGTTCCGTTGCGCGCGTTCGTGGCGCACAGGTGTACGAACCTTGGGCTTGGAGGCAGCGTCGGCGCTCGCTGTGGGCTTCGCCTCTCCCTTGCTCAGGGAAGCTATCTCGGGGGTCAGCTTATGGTGCGCGCATGTCACATGGTTTTGGAGGGTTTGCCTGACGCATGGAAACGGTTGTGGAGGCCATTGCGATTCTTGTTCTGAGCTGTAGACTGAACTTTTCCCAACAGACTGGGTGAGATTGGCAGGTGACGATGGGAGAAGCGAAAACGACGGATGGATGGTTGATTTCTAATGCGATCGATCCCCAGACATTTCGCCAAGGGCCCCACTCATTCCGTAGTCATACAAAGTAAGCTTTATCTGGGTTATCGCTGACGCCATGGGCAGGCAAGCAACCGGGGCAACGGACGGACCCGCTCAAGCTTCCTTCCTACGCAGTAACTCCCATCGAAAACTCCAGAACGGTAGTCGAAAGTCCCAGACCACAACATAATCGGCTTCTAGAGCCGACTGGAGTTTGAACCTCATTCATGATCATACCCATACCCATCTTCGGTGTAGTCCAGGCTTAGCTCGGGACTGCGAGACACAGACCGCGGCGGCATGGTCTGACTGCCAGGTCCTGCCACTCCTTCCCGGGTAGCCACACTTGCTTCGGAGCCCTCGGAATCATGTAGCTGACCGTTGACCGGAGGAGGAGGAGAAGAAGAAGCTGTCTCGTTGTCAGGACAAGGCACTGGAACGTCACGGCAGGTCCGAAACTTACACCCTGTTGATTGGTGTTGCCTGCTTAGGAGCTTCAATTCCTTCAAGCCGCTCGAAAGCACGCCGACCTTGTTCGTCAACAACACACGTTCGGTAGCGTTCTCTTCCTTCTCTGCGGCAATTGCGTAGACGATATCGTCATGGAGACCAGCTGCGGCCCCGGGTGTGAATAGACTCGGAAGTTTCGAAATCAAGCAATCCTCGATGGCGAGGTTGCTGAAGTCGTCGATAGCTCGTTCCAGTGCCACCTAATGACGGTTATTACAAGGTATCCGTCCTGTAGGCCTGTGACTTGGGCCTATAGGTCCTGCTCACCTCGTAATACGCTTCCGACATGTCCACGGCGTTGGAAGCTGCGCTGACACTCATCATGTCGTCGTCTCGGCACGCCGCAATGGCGTCGACAACGCTGTCTACCGTCCCGGTGATTCTGCCATGCACATCCTCGTTGAACGTGTTCGCTAACGTCTGCCGCAGGTCTGACTTGAACCGATGAGCTTGAACCTTCTGCACCGTTTCCGTCAAGCGTTGATTGTACGTGATGGGGTGGCCCGACTCGTGCTGTCCCATTAGCTCTGCGTTCTTCGCATTGAGGTCAGTCTTGAGACTCTCCAGACCGATCCCGATCAAGCCTTTCCACAACGCTTCCTTCGTCTCCTCGTCGACTATGTGCAGTAGTACTGCGTTGACTGCCGAGTCCACCGCCTCCAGAATCCGGTCGGAGCACCCACCAATCAGCCTTTTCCAAGGCTGGCACTGCGCATGGAAAAGCTCCGTGATGATCAGGGGGTTGTATGTACTGGGAAGCTCACAGCCCCTGGCACTCCTCATCAGCTGTCTTACTTCTTTGAGATAGTCTCTGCGGGAGATTTGGTTCAAGGTGCTGTGGGAGTAGTTGTATTCTTCGACAATTGCCTGGGCTTTGCCATGGGAGTGCATTTCCTTGGCAAAATCTTCCAACGTATTCTGAACAACAGCTCGAAGTCGCTTGCGCTGCCCTGCGTCCTTTCGAGCGCTGCCGAAGAAGCTATCTCGATACACGCCGTCGATTGCGGATTCAAGCAGGTGCGAGAACTGGTGGCTGGCATGAAGGAGGTATTTGCGCTGCTCTTCGAGGGTTCCCCGAGCGGCACCCAGCTTCTCTAGTCTTTCTGAGCAAACCTGGAGGCCCACCTGGACGTCGTCAAGAACCTTGGGTAGTTGACTGACGATCTGCGTCTTGAGCACCTCGCTGAGGCGGACCCGGAGAGCCGCCGCTCCCTTGTGACCTTGTGGCAATGCCGCCCAGACGCCACTCGACAAGAATTCTGCCTCCCTCTCGTCCCGCTCCGTGTTTGTCGACTCTCGATTTCTAAAATCACGGTTAACAACGACGTGCCACCCAAGTCGAAAACTGACATCGAGATTCTGCGCCATTCGAAAGTAAGTCTGCTCATTTTCCGAGCCCACGTCCAGGGTATCCGGCTTGGTGATCAACCCCAAGGTTCTCTGGCCGTGAGGATCGAGCTCTCTGGCGTACTCCGTCACCTCCTGCAGGGCGAACTGGTTGTGCGCAGACACCACAGCGAGTATAATGCTGCGAGGGTTCTTCATGTAGTTGCGTACGAGCGAGAGCACCATCCGGCCCTCCTCTTTAGATTGATCCTTGTTCCCGGCTCTGAAGAGCCCCGGCAGGTCCACAATGGTCAGATGAGGCTGGTTGGGACCAGACACTTCGATGCGAAGGATGTCGTTGCTGAAACGTCTGTCCTCGTTCAGTCCCATGGCCGCCTGCGCCTTGTGTACAATCATGCCGACGTCGAGCTGATCACGAGTAGTGGTAAACTCAAAGGCCTTGAGTTCCTTGCAGTCCTCCTCGGGGCGATCACTGCTTGGCTGGATCGAGACACGACACTTCTCCTCCGAGTTCGCAACAGTGTGTCGGAGGATCAGCTCCGTCGCGAATCTTGTGCACTGCAACTGTCAGGATCTTGCACTCTATTGAATAGCGCACTTCTTATGGCGTTGGACCGTGCCGAGTGGCAGGGGCTCTACCGAATCGCTCGATCAGGGGTCGATGGGTATCTGCCCTCTGAAATACGTCCATCGGGGAACAATTTCAAGGTCACTCACGAGGCTCTCCTTGGTTGGGAACGACAACCCGGAGATGGCTTGAAGAACGGAGCTCTTGCCCGACTTCTGGTCGCCGCAGACAATGATCTGCGGTAGGTCAATGTAACGGTTGATCCCCTGGGACCGTAGGTTGTCAATGACGTCCATCAGAGCCCTGTGGTCCTTTGACTGAAGGTTTGCCGTAGTATTGTGCTCCATTTCGTGGTATATGACCGGACTGGCTCAGGGTTGGTAGTTGATGGGCAAGTGAAGTGGTGGTAAATTAGATTTGTAGGCTGGTGTGACGATGAGGGACTGAGAAGACAGAAACAAAGGACGCAAACTTAAAACTCCCTTTCTGCTATGTTTTTATATATCTATATAACATTGTCCTCGTTGGGCAGTGACGCGGGAGGCCGACCATTTGGGTCCTGTGTAACTCCAATCATGCATGCCGTCGACCCCTGCCTGAATGGGCAGAGCAAAATTGATGATTCCGGGTGTCACATCTAAGTTGTGTGTGAGGGCGATGCTGATGGAAACTTCAAGCAGGCCTTGGATGTTCTTTTCAAACCCACATCTTTGCAAAACAACATGGCTGTACGGTGTACCCGGACGTCATTGAGCCGGGGTGGGCGGCATGGGATCGCGTGAGGAGACTGGAACCAGTATGGGCAGCCATGGTATTCATAGTCTGCCGACACGAGAGGGCGTTTCTGACGTTCAGGGCCGTTACTAGTTACACCGCCGCCTACCGCAACCAACACGAATAAAACCTCGTCAGCTCGCCGTTAAGCACCTCGACAAAACCAAGACCGCGCCCCCCTCCCCCTCCCCCGCGTCCCCGTTCCCTTAGGCCGGTGACGTGACCGTGACGGTCGACTTTCCCGCACTCCTGTACGCCTCCGTGGCGACGACCTGGTAGTAGTGCGTGCCCAGGTTCAGACCCTGGTTCTTCCAGGCGTTGAAAATGACGCTCATGTCGACGGTGCCGGCGTTCCGCTTCTGCTGGCGGATGGCCCAGTACTGCTGGAAGGTACGGGTGCCGTCGATGGACGGCTGATTGGTGCGCGTGCTCACGTACAGGTTGTACGTCGAGCCCGCGTGAGTCACGGTGCCCTTGGGCGTGGCCGAGGAGCCGGGGTTGTATTCGCCGCTGGGTAGGTGAGCAAGAGCAAGGCGGAGAGGGGATGTTGTTTGTTGGGGTAGGTGAGGAGGGAGATGGGGAGGGAAGGATGGGAGGGGAGGTCTTACTGGTTTTCGACGACGTAGTATTCGCTGTTCAGAGTGTCAGTTAGTCTGATAACCACTGTATAATATAGTAACGCGGTAGGAAACAAAGGGGGTGGGTACTTACACGAGAGGGTTCCTGGTCCAGCCGTAGATGGTGAGGTACTGATAATCCACCCCGTCAGTTTACATATCTCGTCTTCCGACAAATCCACTTACGCTGTTTCCATTATTCACAGGCTGCCAAGTAGCAGAGTACGAGATCGATCTAAACGCCATTGTCAGGGTTTCAAATCTTTACCGCGGGTTGTAATCACAGATCTTGTTTACCGTGAAGTTCCCGGGTTCCACCCCTTGCCACCGACGAGGTTGCCCCCGGACTGCCAGTTGACGCTGTACGAGCCCCCGGCCGAGTTGGAGTAGGTGGCGGGAGAGGCACCATCGGACCACCAGGTGTAAAAGTAGCCGTTATGGTAGCCCTCGCCGTTGGGGGTGCTCTGGCGCTTGTCGAGGCCGGGAGCGGCGGCGAGGCTGGGAGCAGCAGTGACGCCGGCGATGGCCGCACAGGCAGCGAGAAGGGCGGTGAATGAGAACATCATCTCGAGGGCGAGGAACCTGGCTGGCTGAGTGAGAATGACCTGAGATGTCTATCTAAAAACGAGGATAAGATGCTATCGAGGTGAAGTGTTCTCCAGCTCGATCGGACGCTCTGCAACTTATACATCACTGCGGATGCCATGTTCAACGACAAGCCGGAGCTCAATTCTCCGTATCTCGAGCACAAATTGGTTCTCCCAAGACACGCCATCACCGCCAAGCATTGGCCTCTCTGGAACAACGGCGGTATCTCTTCGCACGAACGGCGACGTGATCCGGAAGATGCTTCCTCCCCTAATAACCGCAAACAACTCTGGTTCGACCACCCGGCGCAGCGGCGCTGCTTACCACGAACGACACATCCTCCGGCCTGTATCAACGGTATGGGCCGGATTGGCAGAACTTGATTCGGAGGCCAAGGGCTCGGCGGTCAGCAGATCTCCAGAAACAACGGGCTGATCGTCGTGAGTACCGACTCGGCGTCCTATTTGGATTCAGCCTGAAATCCTTTTGCTTATCAGGGAATCTCAGTCGGTATGATGCCAAGTCCTTGTGTGCGCGCTTTCGGATGGCGAGAGATGATAACTGACAGTGATAGGTGCCAGGCCTATACGAGTAATAGGGTATTCTTGGCGTTGATGGGTTTGAAGAGACTGGTGTTCGCGGCCTCAAGCTTGACCCAACGAGTCTTGGGAACGGTCATGAATTCGTTCTCCGCCTGGTTCTCAGCACGACGGCTGGAGTGTTTGATGACGCGGTCGGGCTGCTTCGATCAATCTGCAGATTGAATCCTCATCGAAATATGTGTCGAGGGGTATGTTGGCTGGATTAAGACATAGACACGCTTATCGGTGTGCGCTGAATGCAAGAATAGCAAATCGGAAACAAGGGCCAAGAGGTTGAATGACTCTACTTGATCGGAACTGGAACAGAACCGAGTTTGACAGGAAACCCGATACCTTGGCTTGTGTGTATGGGAGGGCGTGGAAGGGTGTGTAAGAAAGAACACGTTCGACCGCGACATGGTCAACCAAGGCAAGGATGGTTCTCGTCGACACCGTAGCAACCAAAGATGCGCTCGAAACCACAGCTCATTGTCATTAGCCATCGCTCTTCCACCATCACATCACGCCTTCGCAGACGCCCTCCTCTCGATCTACACCTCCAACCCCTCCTGGACGACAAAGGACGTCGCCTTGGCCTTTGACTTCCTACCCGGATTGGCCAGCGCGAATCGGGAATCCCCCAGCAGCTTCGGAACCACCTTGTTGATTCTCGAGCAGCGCCAGGTTCAGGCCGACGCAGACATGACTGCCACCGCCAAACTGCGCACTTTGTCAGCATGATCACCCGCAACCAGGAATAACGCCCCCTCCTCGCTCTCCCCTCGCTCTCCCGTCGCTCTCCAACTGCTTCTCAGGCCTAAAAGTACGGAAGGGCCTGCGCCTACGTCTGCGCCTATCGCCGGCATGTCGAGGTAGACCGTAAGCCCCTAGGTAGGTTGGAAGAAACCGAGCAAGTAAGGAGGTAGAGACCACTAGATGGACGGTAGACGGTAGACTGAGCCCAGTGTGCGCCACAAAAGGCCCCGCCATAACGTGGCTGAACAAGCACCAGGGGAATTAATAAACAGCCCTGGGAAAACAACTCACCTCTGGGACGGACAGATCCCAACATGCCTCCAGACGAATGGGCTTTTGACAGACCACCAAGAAGACGGGTAAGTCGCCTGTGACGTTGGCCTCAAGCCGGCGAGATAAGACATGTGTCTCCTGGGGACTCACTGCAGCTTAGACGCTGTTACTGTTGCGCAACTATGGCGATGTGGAAACTGCCATGCCCGCCCCTTTGTATGCATGCTAACTACTTCACGGTATCCGTAAGTAGATGGTCAAACAACACAACTCCTAGAAAAGAGAAGGTGACGAGTGCAACTAACAAGTTACACTGGACTAACGCAACTAATAAGGTTAAGCGCAATGTCCCCATGTGGGATGTCAACCATTCCGTCTGGTCTTTACCCCGCCAACCCCACCAAACAGATTTCCTAATTCGCCAAAGTCAACTCAATAGCTCTCCGTCCATTAAGGAGTGATTGACTTGAGAACAACACGCACCAACGGCACCCTTTATTCCCATCAGCAGCTCACCCGTCAACCCTTGTGACCGCCCTCGTTCGAAAACCACGCTGTTAGAGCCGCACTGCGAGAATACAAAAGCCAAACAAACGCGCCTTCGCCACCATCAAAAATGCCCGCCCCATCCCCCTCAAGATTGCCACACAGGCCGTCTCCCGCCTGGTGATGGAGGAGAAGTACTACCAGAAGGAACTCGAGGCGCAGACGAAGCGCGTGGAGAAGCTGAAGGAGGACATCAAGAACGGCAACAGCGACGCCGACAACAATGCCGAGTTCGTGGTGAAGCAGGAGGTATGCACGCCCTCATTCCCAACACACAAGAGACTCGTTTGGGAGAGACCTCGAAAGAGCGAGAGGATGTGGACTGACGTCTGATGACACCCAAACAGCAAAAGGCAATCGAAGAAACCAAGGCCGTCTTCGGACCCATGAGAACCCGCATCGGCGAGGCCGTGTCAAGACTCGAGGAGCAGATTGCGACAGCCGAGGACGGCAACGCAAACGCAGACGAGCTAACCAAGGCAAAGGAGGTCTTGGCTTCTGCCCCAAAGGACGAGTAAGGTGGCTGGGAGTTCAACGGGCCACCGGACCGAGCATGGTCGGCTCTCACGAGGGTGTAGAATATGATAACGATGCATGAGATACCATTTGCAGCAGTAGCACTAAACGCTCGACTCGAGCAGCAATGAAACGTACCATAGATTAAAGTACCCAGGAATAGGCGTGATTCAGTGATAGCACGCGCGTTCGTTCAGAACATGGGATGGGTATAACGTCTACTCCGCCTGCCTCCCTTCACCGTACCCTTTTGTTCTTCGTCTATGTCGTGTCCATTGTGTCCCCATGACTCGCCGGCGCGTCAACCGTGATCTGAGGGGTATCCTCGGCCTGGTTCTCAACCGTGGGAGCATCAGCAGCCGGTGCAGCCTCGCTCATCTCCACGTCCGTAACTTCTTCTGGGTCGTCGTCCTTGAGGGCATGGCTGACGGCCGGGCTCGGTGCTGCTCCGGGACTGCCTCCCCCGGGCTGCATGCCCTTAGGCTCGGCGCCTGGCTCCCCCCCGAGAAAAACTGCCACTCGCATCCGGCCTCGGCTTCAGGCTGTCCCCCGTACCACCTCCTGCGCCAGGACTGTCCGGACGCGGCGTCTGTCCGAAATTGTTGTCCGGTACAGGTGTTGCGTTGCCGTCGCTAGGTCTTGCCGGCGTCCCGTCTCTACTCTGATGACCGACCTTGCCCCCAGGGTTAACGCCGTTGTCATCGTCGTCAGCTTCGCCGTCCTCGTCCATACCCTCCCTGCGCTCGACCTCCTCCTTTTCATCACGGATGAGTCTGAGCAGGTTGACACCCTCGCTGACCAGCTTGTCGAACTGTTCCTTCCGCTCCCGCCACGTGACGCCGTACGTCTCGCTCTCGCGCTGCAGCTCTTCGCACTCCTCGGCCAGCTTGGCCAGATGAACCTCCTGCTCGGCGCGAGGCTTCAGCATGCGGTTAGCCGTGATCTTGTCGGCCAATTCGTCAAACTTCTTCCGCTGAGCGAGGGTGTCGCGCGCTTCGTCGAGCTGCGTACGCAGCTGGGCGTTGGACTGGCGCACTTTCTCCATTGTCTCGAGTATACGCAATCGATCGGTGGCGTACCGTTCGCGCTCGGCGGCATTGGATGTGGCCAGGAACTGGAGCCGGGTAATGGAGCTGTTGAAGTGCTCAAAGTCGAGCGTGATGTCCTCCTTGACAGACGCTGGATCGCCGTGTACCATAGACATATAGCCACCATCGGAAGCCTCGGTCGCCGTTGCATTGTCGACAGAGTTATCCTCGGGAGGTGGCGTGGGCAGAGTGGATGTGTGCAGCTTCGCGAGGGCAGTGTGCTTCTGGATGCGCAGGAACGGCTTAGATTCCACGTGGAGGAGACGGTGTTTATGTAATTCGTCTTCCTCGCGCTGGTCCAGAAGATCGTACCGTGATGAGGCCATGGCTGACGGTCGTAATTGACTTTGAGGAGGATGTGCGACAATGCTGAAGCATTGGAAATGGTGTTTGAGAAAGTTGATTCCAAATGTTCAACGCGCCAAAAAGAAGCGACTAGGTTAAGGCCAGGGCGAAGGCTGTCAAAGTGGGGCCAGCTTATGGAGAGGAACACGCGCGACGGGTTTTAGTGCTTCAGTCAAGTTAGTTAGTTACAACTTACCAGTTGGACTTTTGGTTTGAAACTTGATACTTCCAAGTACTTCACACCCGACTGCATGTGGCTGTGGTTACTGTTTTGATCAATATCTAAGTCTACCCGGTCTGCCCTTCAGCCAAGAGTGACCACCAGAGCCTTTTCATGTCCTCACCAGGTTTCTAGCTCTTCTCCTTTCCTCCTCGGTGAGGACCCATTGCATGCCACCTTCGTCTTCCTCAGCCATGATCTCGTCCCATTCTTCATCCTCCATGTTGGCTACCATGAGCATTTGCGTAACTCGAGCGAAGATTTCCCTCACGCCATAGTTGCCCTTGGCTACCACACGAACAATGCCCGAGAAATCTCGCTCCATCCGGATCGCTCCGTACGCGTTGGCTTTGCCGCCGTAACTCAGGATCCGCTTCTCCAGGACCGTTGCCAGGTACTTGGCCGTTCCGTACATCAGCGTGTTGAATGTTTTGGCTGTCATCAGCCGCTCGATAGGCTTCATCAGCGCATTCCAGCCATGTTCGAACCGTCGCTGCACGTAATCTAGTATTTCTTCCTCGTCCTCCTCATTTTGCTGCGCAATCTCAGCCAGTTCGTCTTCGCTCAGGGTATAGTCGGCATCCCGAAAAGTGTCCACTATGATCGGTCGAAACCTCTGCTTGACAACTTGGTTTAGGAGAACTTGTAGTCCTTCTGTCAGTAGCTCGTTGGCCTTGACAGAGAAGCCCGAGTTCAAGTTCGTAAGAGTTGAAGTGACAAAAGTAGCGTCGTGATCGAACGGGAAGGATGCAGTGATCGGGCTGGGCTGTGGCGTTCCGTTTGCCTGCTCCGGTGTGCCTAGACAGCTTGTGATGATGCGTGATAGATACTCGACGGCAACGTCCAGCGTATTCAGGAGGACAATGAATGAGACAATTTTATCTTCAGGTGGGAAACCGCCCTGTATGACGGGCTTGGGATACGACTCGTCGCGCATCTTTCGTTGCACCATGCCGATGAAGTCTGACCCCAGTACCCTTCCGACAGTAGGGATGACTGATCCAACAACGTCCCTTTGTGACGTTGATATGGACTTTTGTATGACTGCACTGACGATGTACATGACATCGTCGACAGCTGAAATGATGAAAGGTGGATCGCTGTCCACAGGCTTGTTCAAATTCAAAGTCAGTCCCGAGGGTGCCTCGTCCATCTGGAACGCCTTTTCAACCGATCGCCTAAAGTAAAAGGTAGACATGAAATTGTAGGGCTCGATCAGTCTGCTGGAGACTTTTCTATGCAGGTTCGACATGGTGAGCACGTCGGGTAGCGTCAAGGCTGTATCGGCAGCAGCATCGGGGGCCTAGGGCATAGTCAGCGATACAGTCCGAAGAGACAGAGCTCGAATCAAGGCTCACTCTGCATTTCCCGGCAAGAAACCGGGCGTATAACGACCACCGTCCAAGCATGAGCGCAATCTCACTGAGCAGACCATCTACCTCCTTCATGTTGACCCCCTCATCTTCGCTGTTCCTCGTATCCCCCATCGCTGGCGAATTGACTCGGGGGGGTGCTAGCAAGACCCTTTGGTTGTGACAGGAAGCTTTGGACCAGAAACGAGAAAGGGTAACTCTT
This sequence comes from Arthrinium puccinioides, assembly GCA_022414665.1. Classification (NCBI taxonomy): domain Eukaryota; kingdom Fungi; phylum Ascomycota; class Sordariomycetes; order Amphisphaeriales; family Apiosporaceae; genus Arthrinium; species Arthrinium puccinioides. Next base: position 3,613,622 of record JAIUNF010000003.1, on the reverse strand, counting down.
GACATCGGTGATCTTCCTGTCGACTGCTCGCTCGTCACTCCACGCGTCCAGGATGATGCCTCCCTGTACATCGACCTCCATCTGCAGTTTCTCGACCACCTTGACCATCTTGCCCTCGCCATAGTGGCGCTCAACCAGGGCACCGTGGCCCTCGACAATTTGCGCAATATGCTCAAATAGCTTCGTAAGTGCGTTGGCATATAGAATGCCGTCTAGTCGAGCGGCTGCCCCCGGGACCTCCTTTAGCGTCTGTCGTGCGCTGCCTGCGACCCCCGTGCACACGTAACGGCCGTATACATCCAGGCCAACATCAGCTCGGCCAATCAGAGGGAAGAGCTTGAAGAACCTCGTGACCTTGGTGCCGTCGCCCTCCTGGGCCGCTTTCTCAAACTCGCGCAGGAACAGACCGCATAGGCTCTCCTTGGCGTTCTCGAGCGTCACCCACGGTGCATCCGGTACCTCGACACTGGGCACGATGGCAGCGGCAAACCCGCCACGGGTCACGCTCTCGGGCACCTTGGATGCCCTAGCGATGTAGACCGCAGCTGCCTCCCAATCCTGCGGCGCACCCATGGATCCGACAACGCCGTTGACACAGGCTTTCAGCTCGGCTACCTGCTCGACAACTTGCAGGGTCTGTTGAACGCGCTCTTTTTCCAGATCCAGGGTCTTGACCCGGTTGGAGAGGCGCCCAGCCGTGTCGGCTGCCGAAGAAAGCATCCCATTGCTGATGGACCGGGTCGCAATGACCTGGGTACCCAGGTTCGCGCGTAGAATGTCCAGACGGCCCAGTTCGCGGGAGAGGTCGGCCTGCGACGAAAGCAGGTTGTTCAAGCGGCTCGTTATCGCACCCTCGCGGGTGTGCAGGGCGACCAAGGAGGCGCGGACATCTTCTAGAGACGTCGCATCGCGGATGGCGAGGCTGCTATTCAGTCGGCCAGACGCCGGGTGAGCTGCTGCAGGGTCGCCATGGAGGTTGTTGGTGGCGGACATTGGGATGAAGCTGGAGGAGAGAGCATAGCGACTGTAGCCAAGTCGCGTGTTGCTAACTTCTTTGCGAGTGTATCCGCCAATCGAGGTGAATAATTCCAGTCTTGGCCAAGTAAGTATGTGTTACAGTTACACAGTATCCGTAGTTATTAGCTGTCAATTACGGATAGTCGGTGATCCCTGATCTGTTAGCGGCCGATAACTTAGTTACAGCGCTAGCAGCCTTGGGAGATCCCGGACTGGCGTGTAACCAGCAAACGATGGGGCGTGTGTCAAGCCTAAATTTGCATCACAGCTTTTTGATGAGTCAACTTCTGTCGATATCAGACAGTGCTTTTTGATGAGTCAACTCTGTCGATGTCAGACAGTGAGAGCCCCCCCACCCGGCTGCCATAATCAACTTCACGTTTTTGGTGTCCCTCGCAGTTCCTATCCCAAAGATTGGACATCCAAAGTGCAATAAATCCCATGGGAATCTGGTCTGTCACACAACAATTTTCAAACCCTTTTGCATGTTCACGATTCAAAAAACCACGTTTTCGGGGCATATACGCACAGTTCTTCTACCTTGCGCGAGCGGGTCCGAAGCCCTACAGCACCATGTCGCAAGATCTGCCACCCCGGTTCGATACCCGGGTATTGAAAGTTGGAAAGCATGAGTTGGGAAATTTCAAAGACGGCCAAAATGCAGAGCACCTAGGCACGTGGAGCGTTTCCTCGATGAACTCCGCGAGCATCGACGTGCTGCAGGAGGCAGCGGCGTACTTGCAATCAAAAGATGTTCCCGTCGGATTTCCTACTGAGACGGTGTACGGCCTGGGGGCCGACGCAACAAGGAGCGCGTCCGTAGTGGGCATCTACACAGCGAAAGGACGACCATCAGACAACCCTCTGATTGTCCATGTGGCTGATCTGGACATGTTGCGGAAGATATTACGGCCCAAGGGCGCCGCCAATGAAGCCGTAAACAGCCACACGGATCCTATACCGGACATCTACAAGCCTCTCATTAGCAAGTTCTGGCCGGGACCCCTGACCATACTCATGCCCAACCCTGAACCTTCCCACTTGGCACCCGAGGTGACAGCAGGCTTGAAGAGTTTTGGGGCGAGAATGCCTTCATCGCCTCTCGCTCTAACCCTCATAAAGCTGACTGGCGTGCCGCTAGCTGCGCCGTCCGCCAATGCGTCAACCCGCCCATCAGCAACAACTGCGAGCGACGTGCTCGAAGACATGGATAGTCGCATAGAGATGATCATCGACGGAGGCTCATGCCAGGTTGGTGTCGAGAGCACCGTGGTCGATGGGTTATGTGATCCTCCGGTTGTCCTGCGGCCTGGGGGCGTGAGTATGGAAGATATTCGCTGTTGCCCCGGCTGGGAGAAGGTCGAGAAGGCGTACAAAGACCAGAGTGAAATGGGAAAGGCAGCGCCAAGAGCGCCGGGCATGAAGTATAAGCACTACAGCCCAAGAGCCCGAGTTGTGCTATACGAAACCACGTATGCTGCGGGCAAAGACGGTGTCAGCGCGATCGATGTTGACGTGGCCACCCAGTCGTCTCACCAAGTCAACGGAACAACTCCGATGTGTGCGACAATAGGCCTCATCAGAACTCAACACTGGAAACCCGCGGCTGGTCTGCCGTGTGGGACACTCAAACCAGCAATTCCTCTGGACAAGCTGGCTATAGTGAGCGAGATTGACGTCCAAGAAGGTGATATCCATTGCGCATCGTCCGCAAAGACGGTTGGAAGGCTGTTCGATCTCAGTATCGGCACAGATGCAAGAAGTGCAGCCCAGGGGTTGTTCTCAGCACTCCGAGAACTAGATAGGAGAAAGGCCGATGTCATATTTGTCGAGGGGATTCCAGACAGCGATGACATCGCGGCTGCGGTCATGAACAGGCTGCGCAAAGCAGCGTCTGAAATTAGGTCTTAGCTAGCATAGACCTCGAAGCGCAATGCTCCATGCGCGGGTGCCCCCAGTAAAGCACCAACAAATTTTCACCAACGCCATGCCCAACGTCTGCAACGACACCTGACACTCACAGTCCTTGCCGCAACCAGTCCGTCAATTTCGCCTTACCCAATTGCGCCAGGTTGTTGACACCTTGCTCGCTCAGGTCGATTCGGCCAAGGTTGACGTCCTGCGCCGGTGCCCTGCTAACTCTTTGCACGATAATGGTAGGATCCGTCTCCAGGACTGTATGAACGAGTCAGCTTGCCTCCACCAACCGGGTAGATTGAATTCGTCGCCACGTACTGATGCCATCGTCGACGATCTCGTCGATAGCTAGGGACACGAGGTCGTAGTTTTCGATAATTGTGCGCTTGTCCACGGATTGCCTGCGAGCCTCAACACATGTCTCGATACATAGAGTGCGTGAAGAACGTACTTGAACAACAAGTGTAGGGAATCCCGAAGAGCCAGGATAACGTTGTAGAGCAGCACCTCGTTCTCCGAGACGTCGCCCACGACATACATCATAACGTCGCTCTCCATCTTGTACAGGACGATCCGGTTATCGTAGAGAATGATGTCGCCGGTCTGTTCAGGGTAAGCTCCTGCCACGAAACGCGCGACCGTCGGATTCAGGGGTTCGAGCCAAGGATGACATTGACGGCGTTGGCCGGAGGTCGTCGGTGGCTGGAGGTCGACTGCTCACCTGCTTGGAAGTCTTTTCCAGCAAGCCCTTCTCGAACGTCTTCTGGGACTTGACATCTGGATATGGGCCAGTCGGAGCGGTAGAAGCTGCGCGTCTAGGTCAGTGTTGATTCGTGGTTTCGGCGCTCTATGCGAATGCGTGGCATACTGGGTACAGCTCCAGTGGCTTGGTTCGTGCCGTAGTACTTGGCGAATATCCGGCTGCCATCTTCAACACTCAGAATGACAATGGCATTGACCGAGAAAAGGGACATTCCGGGAGCCATTTTGACGTATGGTTGTTGGGTGATGGCAATATGGCTGATGTGTTAGAGGCGGACGCTTCAAGTGGTATACAACTGTCCGGATCGCAATTGGAGCTCAGACAACCAGATCCGTAGTTAGAGGGGCTCCGCTGTCACCAAGGTACGTACTCCGTATTCCCGTACCGCGAGACTTTAAAGTGGATATCTCGTGAGCTTATGTAATGTGACACTTTCGGATTTTAGTTCAAGCGGACAGTGCTCGGTATGCCTGCCCCGCTCGGGATTACTGTTAGTTTTCCCTCCCGCAACGCGCATCGGTTGTAATTGGCCCGTATGATGGAGCTACTGTAATCACTCTACGCGACATCGCGTCTTCTCGGACGCGTTCTTTTCGCGCTCGCAAATTAACGTTAGCGGTTAGCCCACTCGGACAGGAAAACCCCCCTTCCATACTGAGTACAGAGCATAGTTACAGCCCATGACAAGTCTGCAGTACAGGCCATAACTTCAATCAAGACGTCCATCAGACTCAGGCCGTGCAATCCGAGTAGAAATGTCGTCACCATCTCAACGTCGCACGCGAAACTCGGAGTCGGCAACTCCTCGACGGAGCACCCGTAACTCGCAAGCACCACAGAGCAGCCCTGCTCTCGACCCCGACACTCCTGATCATGCCGTCCCGTCGCACAATGGAGGCACTCCTCGTAACACTCGGAGATCGCAGCTGGCATCGAGCCCCTTGTTCTATCAGTCTTCGCCTGCGAATGGCGACGTCTCGTCCCCCTTGCGACATAACACCGAGAGCCAGAGCAATGCCGGCAGCGCTGCTGCTGCTACCCCGAGCTCGCCGTTACGCCACATGACCCATTCGCAAACGACACAGAATGAGAGTCAGCCTGGGTATCAGAACGAAGGGGATCGTACGCCGAGAGCGAATGCCAGGGCCAGCAGACCCATCGGAGGTAAGTTGGGTACCGTACCGGCAGACAATTGCGACCAGGATCGTTGACTGTTCTCTAGAGTCATCGCCTATCAGATACGAGGCCAGCTCCAGCCCTGGAGGCGGTCTGAACCTGCAGACCGATCTGCAGACCGATCTACGCAGTGAGAGTAGCAACCTTTTTGTCGGCTCCTCGGACACACCAAGAGCTCGACGCCACCGTAGGGGTGACATCAACTCGGAAATCTTCAGCGGAGGCGCCCGCACCGGTGGCCGAGTGATTCTCGACGACTCTGGCCGAGTTGTGCGGGAGCTTCACTCGGACGCTGCCTCCTTTTCCAACATTGATCCCAATACCTCCGAGGCCAACGTTTTGGGTGGCCAGGACAATGCTCTCATCTGGGGTACTACCGTATCTGTCGAGGATACGTACGCCATCTTTAAGGACTTCTTGAAGAACTTCACCAAGAAGTATCGCATGTGGAGCGACGGAATGACGACCGAGGAGACGGATGCCGACCCGGACTCGACTACCAAGCCTTACTGGGAAGACCTCAACAACATGCTCGCTCTCGGTCAACGAATTATCTATGTCGACATTCGAGACTTGAGAGCTTACCCGCCCACCCAGAAGATGTGGCATCAGATTCAACACTACCCTCAGGAGATTGTGCCCCTGATGGATCAGTCGGTACATGATGTTATGATTGAGCTTGCTCAGGCAGAGATGGCACGCCAACGAAGCCAGAGCGATGGTGCCTCTGGGCCTCGACCCGGCGCAACACCTAGCTCTGACGTTCAGTTCCCGAGCTCGGAACGAAGCGAAAACCCCGACGCCCCTACACGAACTCAGCAAGGGCCTAACCTTGACGAGAATGTCATAGATACGCAGTATGTGGTCCGACCCTTCGGGCTGGACGAAGTCACCAACCTGAGAGACCTGAACCCATCCGACATGGACAGGCTTATTACCGTCAAGGGGCTTGTGATTCGTACGACGTCCGTGATCCCGGACATGAGGCAAGCATTCTTCCGCTGCAACGTTTGCAACCACTCCCTGCTCGTGGGCCTGGACCGAGGCAAGATTCGGGAACCGACCGTATGCCCCCGTCCGCTCTGCGACTCGAAAAACTCGATGCAGATCATTCACAACCGTTGCGAGTTCGAAGACAAACAGGTCATCAAGCTCCAGGAGACACCGGATGCCGTACCCGCTGGACAGACGCCACACTCGGTTTCTGTTTGCGTGTACAACGAGCTCGTGGACTTTTGCAAAGCCGGTGATCGCATTCGCATCACTGGTATTTACCGTGTCAGTCCTGTCAGAGTGAACCCGCGCATGAGAACCGTCAAGAGCGTCTTCAAGACGTTTGTCGATGTTGTCCACATTGCCAAGATTGACGACAAGCGAATGGGGGCCGACGCCTCTACTCTTGACGAGGAGACGAAGGATCCGGAGAACCAAATCGAGGAGACCCGAAAGGTCACCCCGGAGCTGGAAGAAAAGATCAAGGCCACAGGCGCTCGTCCTGACATTTACGATCTGCTGTCACGGTCATTGGCTCCCTCGATCTTTGAGATGGACGATGTCAAGAAGGGTATCCTTCTTCAGATGTTTGGTGGGACGAACAAGACGTTTGAAAAGGGCGGCAGTCCCAGATATCGTGGCGACATTAACGTCCTCCTCTGCGGCGACCCGTCTACCTCCAAGTCGCAACTGCTCAAATACGTCCACAAGATTGCCCCTCGTGGTGTGTACACAAGCGGCAAGGGATCTTCGGCGGTAGGTCTCACTGCGTACGTTTCCCGCGATCCTGAGACTCGGCAGTTGGTACTGGAGTCTGGCGCCTTGGTCCTCTCGGATGGTGGCGTGTGCTGTATCGATGAGTTTGACAAGATGTCGGACTCTACACGATCAGTCCTTCACGAGGTTATGGAGCAGCAGACCGTGTCGGTGGCCAAGGCCGGCATCATCACCACCCTGAATGCGAGAACCAGCATTCTTGCATCGGCCAACCCCATCGGCTCGCGTTACAACCCGGATCTGCCTGTGCCTCAGAATATTGACCTGCCCCCGACGCTGCTGTCACGTTTCGATCTCGTTTACTTGATTCTGGATCGCGTCGACGAGACGACCGACAAGAAGCTGGCTCGCCACTTACTTTCCATGTACTTGGAGGATAAGCCAGAATCGGCAGCTTCGGAAAACGAAATTCTGGTGAGTTTGTACATGTTGTGACACAAGCACGCGAATGCTGACAGCACCACAGGATGTTGAATTTCTTACACTTTACATCTCATACGCGCGCACATATGTGCAGCCCACCATCTCCCAGGATGCCGGACAAGCTCTGGTCGACAACTACATCAAGATGCGCAAGCTCGGCCAGGACGTGCGCGCAGCAGAGAAACGTATCACTGCGACCACGCGTCAGCTCGAGTCGATGATCCGTCTCGCTGAAGCGCATGCGAAGATGCGACTGTCCACCACTGTCACCAAGGCAGACGTCGAAGAGGCATACCGCCTCATCCAGACTGCCTTGAAGACTGCAGCTACCGATTCCGAGGGCAGAATCGACATGAGCATGCTGACCGAGGGAGTCACATCTGCTGACCGCAAGCGCAAGGAAGAGCTCAAGTCGGCTGCCCTGAGCCTGCTCGACGAGTTGACCAGCGGCGGCCAGAGCGTCAAGTGGAGCGAAGTCAACAGAAGGCTCAGCGAGGGAGCAAGCATCCCCGTCGAGCAGGCTGATTTCGCCGAGACCATGCGGGCGTTGGAAATGGAGGGTCTCATCATGATTTCTGGCGAGGGTGCAAGAAGAAGTGTACGCCGAGTCACTGGCGCGACCTGAGGGACTTGAGGACTTGCAAAGGAACACTGGATTACGGATGATGCAGAGAAACCCTGTGGACTACGGACGATGCAGAGAAACGAGGTTACGAAATGTGTACGGGGGTTGGGGAGCGATTTTGTGAGTACTACGTACGACGGTACGCGATACGACGAGGGTATACCGGACAGAACGAGTTAATGACATGGGATACTGAACAACATGCACATGGAGCAATGAATGGCATGACTGACTTCTGGAACGAGAGCATGGTTGTACTGTGTAGGTTGCGTCAAAGTAGTTCGCAAGGTGTAGCCTCAGGTAGGTGTAGCAAGGTCAATCCTTCCCCTCCTTAAGTGGAGGCGAACTGGACCCTGAAGATCCTCGAAACTGGAGAACACGTTCCTTCCTGGTCGGTCAGGTCAGGACCGGCGTCTCACCTAGGTTATATAATTGGAGTAATGGCTTCCGCGTCCGGTTTTGTCACACTCTATATCTTCTAATTGGGTCTGCATGACGTCAGCTTCTCCATGACCGCGCGTTTCCACCAAATGCACCGGGCCGGTGGATGGTGAGAGTCTACTAACTACGTAGAGGCTCTGTTGGCAGTGCTGCTTCTGCACAGTAGCACAGTACTACGTAAAATGAAGGTTTGGGACAACGTCGATCACATCCTCGCGCAACACACCTCTCTCGACTTGCTGCTTGACTAGTCAGCCCTACGTACCTTTCTCCTCCTCACCCTCAACCTCCCACGCCACCCATCAAACTACTCCGTACGCGTACATCAAACACATAGACGCAATGTCAACCACATCGGCGCCAAGCAACTACCCTCGCCCCGACTTTGTCCGCCCAGGTCTCAATTGGAAGCTTCTTGACGGCCAGCCATGGTCCATCCTCTTTGACGACCAGGACATCGGGTTGAGCGAGGGCTGGCACCTCCACGGCCCGCCGGACAGGGTGGCTCTGCCCGACGCGTCCTCCTCGGAGCTCTCCGAGGCTGAGCTGCAGAAGCTGGCTGCCTTTCCCGAGCTCAAGGAGAAGGGCTTCGCGGCCCCCATCTCTGCGGCGACGCATAACGAGAAGAGGCCTATCAAGATTCCCTTTGTCTTCCAGACGCGAGCATCTGGACTCGGTCTCAACGAAGCCCACGAAGTGCTCTGGTACGAAACACTACTATCTGATCCACGTTCGCAGGGCGACGTGGAACGGGGCCACCGTACTATTGTGAGGTTCGGCGCCGTGGACTACGAGGCTACCGTCTGGGTGGGCGGTGAGTTCGTCGGCCGGCATCGCGGCGGACATGTGCCTTTCGAGGTCGATGTCACGGATGCGCTGGCTAAGGGTGGCCGAGGCAAGGAGAGCAAGCTTGTGCTGAGGGTGCGCGATTCCCCCAGTGACCTGGAGCAGCCCAGGGGAAAGCAGTACTGGGCCCCCACGCCGGAGAGCATATTCTACACGCCAAGCAGTGGCATCTGGCAAAGCGTTTGGGTCGAGGTTGTGCCTCCTGCCAGGATTGCGGGCAGCTCCGAAGGCACCGTACTCCGCAGTAATGATATCGAGAGCGGTATCCTCAAGGCCCATGTACCCGTCCTCGGACGAAGGGCGGGAGCAAAGTACGAAATCGAGATTGAGAGCAGTTTCAACGGTGTGGCCGTCGCAAAGACCCGACACGCCCTGGCCAAAGACAAGGACTATGCGAAATTGGAACTCAGCATGAAGGTGTCGGCCGAGAAGATGGAGCAGATTGCTCGCGACACGACTAACCTCGGGCCGCTCGACGACGCAAGCTGCTGGCGAGAAGGCGTAGCACTGTGGTCTCCGGACTACCCTCAGCTTTATGATTTGAAGGTTCGGCTCTTCGACTCCACTGGCGCTCAACTGGATGAGGTCGATACCTACACGGGAATGAGGAACATCAATTGGACTACCGGGGACGGCACTTTCAGACTGAACGGCAAGCCCCTTTTCCAATCCCTGACTCTGGATCAGGGATACTGGCCGGAGACGGGTATGACGCCACCAACATCCGACAGCCTGAAGCTTGATATCGAGCTCACGAAGAAGATGGGGTTCAACGGATGTCGAAAGCACCAAAAGGTCGAAGATCCGTTCTTCTTGTACTGGGCAGACAAGCTTGGGTTCCTCGTGTGGGGAGAGATTGCCAACGCCTACGAGTTCAGCGAGGAGTACGTGAAGCGTTTCGACCAGGAATGGACCGAGGCCGTCAAGCGGGATATCAACCATCCTAGTATCGTTGCTTGGACGCCAGTAAACGAGAGCTGGGCGTACCCCTCGTTGAAGGACAGTATTGAGCAGCGGGACCACATCCGATCGCTGTACTACATGACCAAGTAAGACGACCATGGAAGGGTGAAGAAGAGGGAGGAGGAGGAGGATGAGAAGAAGACCAAGCTGCTAATCTGCAAAAATCTAGGTCTCTTGATCCAACAAGGCCCATCAACGACAATTGTGGCTGGGAACACGTCCACACGGACCTATCTACCTTTCATGACTACAACGATGCGCAAGCCCTTGAGAAGTCATATGGATCCATCGAGAGCACGATGGGCGCTAAGCTCGCAGGAAGGACCATGTTCGTCGAGCCCACAGGATTGGACGGCGGCGCACAGCACAAAAAGGGGGCGCCAATCATCTGCTCCGAATTTGGCGGTGTCAACATTGCTCCGGCTGATGGCTCGGAAAAGGGCGAGCGGGATTGGGGCTACACGACCGCGAGCGACGCTCAAGATCTCCTGAAGCGCATCGAGGCCATTGTCATGGCTGTCGTCAAGCCTGGCCATATCAGTGGCATTGTGTGGACACAAATGTAAGCCTACCCTTGTTTGGCACAGCGACCCACTCCGGGACGGCGGCATACTAACGAGGGCGTATTCAGTACCGATATCGAGCAGGAAGTCAACGGCCTGTATTCGTTTGACCGCCGAGAGAAGATTGAAGCAAGCGCGGTCAAGAAGATTTTGGACAAAGCAGCCAAGATGTATCTCGAACAGGCCGGAAAGCAAGCTGTTTGAGTCAAACTAACTACAAGGATGAGGACATGATGAAGACGAGTAAAACCACAGTGAATGGACAGGAAGGGATGATATATAAAAGTCATGCATCATCTTTGATACCCCGAGAGCCGCCGGGGTCGTTTAAACTGCTGGTATCACCTGTGACCCTGTCACACAGCTCGCGGCGTTGCCCAAGCTACCGAGCATTATGTATGCTCTACACCCCCTTATGGCTACCAAAAAAGCCCAGCTGCGTGGTCCTGGTTCCTGGACCGTGGTACTTGCTTAGTAGCTACCCCGTCGGTGGCAATCTATTTCAGCGATGGTTCGAGGATAGGTAAAAGCCGTCAATCAGTAAACTGGCGTTTTATCAACATAGCTACTAAAGGATTACGACTCGAAGATATCAAGAGATGATTGATACTAAAACGGCAGAAATAAGACCAAAAATGTGATCGCCCTGCTAGAGGTCTTTCCCGCCTCTACTACAGCGCGCCCTGGTTTCCCTAATTCGGGTATTTATTTTGCCAACCTCCAACTGACGTCCTTAGGTTTTTATCCCCTTAGGTATATCGTCCTGGTGTCTGAGGGTAAACGAGCTACTGCTATTATTAATCCATCTTGCCCACTGCCACTAAGCCATCATGCCCACTGCTTCGTTCCCGGGGTGACAACAAGCCCGTTCAACAGAGATTATGAACCGCACGACCGCCTTCAATGGACAGTGCCCCAGGCAACATTTCCTGCTGCAGCATCTCCTCCCCCCACCGCCCGCCGGCCACACACCACAATTTGTGCGCCACCCTCTCTCCTCTCTGCCCGATCTGATCACAATCTCTGCAGCCCTGGCTCTTCACAACGGCGTGACACCAGACCCCGATGGCTTGCCAGTGCCATACCGCCCCTCCCTTTGAATTTTCCGTTCCTGTGACGGGTGAGGTTTGCACCACAGCAGCAGTCAATGCAACCCGAGAGGCTCGAACCACCTTCTCCCGAAGCTTCCCCCCATGGAGTGCCAGCAACGCCATGACGATGGAAGAGAAAGGAGTACATTCTGCTTCGTAGCAAGACACTCGGACCGGGCGTCCCCCCCCCTTTGCCCGACGGTATTAACCGACACACGCTACCACACTCGGGCATGAAACGGTCCACCGGGGAGAGAGAGTCGGCGGGTGTCCGTGATCCCCAATGGCAGAGCCGGCGTAGGGTAGCAAGCAGTCTGCGGCGTGCGGAGACACGCTTCGGTCTAGAGTTTAGACTCTACCGAGCCGTGATCCATCTACCGACACGACGACCGTAGACATGCAGCAAAACGCTCATCCGTTGAACGTTGACGTGTCGCCTCCGCTCAAGTACTTGGCACAAGGCAAAGACAAAGAGATGCCGCGCTGTAGCTGGCAGCCGGGCTCCTTGCCAGAAGCCAGACTTTGGGATCCATTTTGCTCTTTCCGCAGAAAGGTACGGATGCTCGAGGGGCTCGCCGCTCACGCACGCTCGACTCGACGCCGAAGTTCAATTAAGGTTTCGTCCGTTGAGTTTCCACACAGGGGGCCCGAAAGCCGGACGTGCGTCGGTGATGACTAAGCACACGGCGCCCCCTGCGTGTAAACGGGATCCACAAACGTCGTCCCTTTATTTTTATTTTTTATAGCCTTTGGCGTGTGGTATTTGCTACGTAGGAGTCACAAACCACGCCCATCCCCGTCATTTTCATGTCTCTTTCTGGGTTGAGCTTTGTTCGAGTATCACATGCAGAGGTGGTAGGAAGGGGGGGGGTTCCGGAAATTGGGTTCGAGGTTGGACTTTCAACATAGAGTCGTAGACGCAACCGAGACCAAGATTGGCCGGAGACACAGTACACTGATAACAACCTCGAACCAAGTCCTAGGCGCTTTCGGGGAGTGCGACGACAAAACTTGCAATGTCAAGACTCAAGAGACAAGTCCAACAAGGGTCCAAGGCTGACTACTCTACTGGCAGCACCAAAGGGCCAAGGTCCTATCCAACCTCGGCATCACTTACCACGTACTACTCATTCCTAGCCCAACATCAATCTCCCCTATCCATGTGCCCGGAGCATTGGTTATTAGCGACAGTGCTGAGGAGATGTGCTTGATTGGCGTAGCAAGTCATACGGGCAACGCTCCGGATGGCGAAAAGACCCCGAGTCAATGATCTGTCAATCAAGGAGGGTGGACACGTCGTGAGCTCGCAAATCAGATTCCTTTTTCCCGAATAACGCCATCTATGGTATTCCGTACAATGCAAAGTAAAGTCCTCGCTCCGCGTACCCGCTCGGATCTAGAATGTGTAGACCATGTTCGTGACCTGAGGCTTCAGCTTGTCGCACTTCTGCTTCATCCGCAGCACCGACTCCAAGAACAGCTCGTCACTCTCCCATTGCCCCGTGCTCTCAATGGAGAAGATGAAGTGATCTCTCTTCCTGCCCAGCTTGACCTTCTTGTCGAACTCGGCGTGCCGCAGAACCTCGCGACTGACTGTGTCATACATGGGGTTATCGACCACGGCCTTCTTCTCGCCCTCGTGGCCCTCGTATCCGGATCCCTTGGTGGCAGCCTCCTTCTTCGTCACCGTCTCCAGCTTGATGACGCCGGGCATGAAGCACTGCTGGAACTTCTCGGCGTCGGCACCCAAGATGGGCTTCAGGATCTGGATGACGGGCATCAACCGATAGCTTGCCGTGGCCACGGGCGAGAACTTGGAGTGGTCTGCGCCAACGCCCAGGTGCATGTGCATCTCCAGGTCGAGGACTTGTGGGGGCCGCAGTTTGGCGATCAAGATGTCGGGATTCGTCGGTCTGATCCTGCCCTCCCCAGCAAACCAGGATTCTTGGCTGCCCACCGGGTCAAAGACGATGTCCTTGGCGTACACGTGGGCATTGTGGTAGAGCTTCGTGGGGTCCTTCTCGTTGGGATCGGCGTCCTTGTTGTGGGTGCAGGCGACCTTCAAGGTGAGGCAGACTGTGTTGTAGTCGAACGTAGTCGAGTACGCCTCCTCGCCGTCGGCAGGCTTGTGATACCACTTCATGCGGTCGCGGATGGTCGCCTTGTCGCCGGTGAACGGGATGAGACCCAATCGATGCGCGAGCACTTCGTCCTGGATAACACCAGTGTTGTTGTTTACAAAGACGGTTTCAATGGCCAAGGTAGGGATCTCGGCAATGAGTATGCGACGGAAGGCGTTGGCGATGGACGCGTCGACGCCCTTGAGCGAGAACTGGGCATCGAAGGCGTCGTTCTGGTGGAACTCGATCTGGAGATTTTGGCGAAAGTACTCCACATCCCAGGCGTGGTCCTCGTGCATGAAGTTGCCGGGGAAATCAGTCGAGATGGTGTTGGTGATCGTCTCCTTGTTGACGCCGACAATCTAGGATTCTGTCAGGTCTGGTGCCTGCACGCGCCCGTCATTCACTCTGCTCACCTTTCGCTCTTCGGGCTCGTCCGTGGAAGAGCCCATCCTCCGTCCCGATGAAGGCGCCATCATGTCTGATCGGGAGATTTGAATGGTTGGTGGGGGTCCAATTGGCGACAAGTTTTCAAACCGAAAAACTGTTTTGGCAAGAGAAAAAAAGTTTGGATTTACAGCCACTCCCCCGCATCATGCACCTACCCCACTAGCTGGTGTTGGTCTTGGCGTACATCGTCCACATGGAAGTAAGTACCAAAGTACTTTGGTAAGTCATATCACTTTCTTACTGTACATAGCATAGTCCGATAACTACTGTTGTTACAACACTCCCCCTACAAGGAGATGCACACCTCTCCCCCCTCTTTAGAACAGCTTGGCTCCCTTCCCCGCCGCCTGCTCCATGAAGAACTTCTTCAGAGGCGAAATGGCGTTGACCGCACTCAGACCCCACGACCGCAACGGCACCAGGGGGCCGCTCTCGACAGAGTAAATCTTGTGCAGCTTGTCGCAGACCCCGAGAACGACATGGTTTGCGGCGTAGCGCTCGGCGTTGTACGCCTCAAGCGACATGCGCGTACCTAGGTCCTGTCCGTGCGTCACTGAATACTCGATGGTCTTGGCCAGACTTTCAACGTCGCCTTGACCCTGGTTGAGTCCCTGTCCAGCCAGAGGGTGGATGGTGTGAGCGGCGTCGCCCACCAGGGCAACTCGCTCGCCGATGTACGTGTCAGCATGGCGCATCTTGAGCGGGAACGAGGCGATCGAGCCCTCCTGAACGCCGGTGACGCCTTGCGGGATGAGCGGCGCGTTGACGGCTGTGTGCTCGAGTCTCCAGAGTAGTTCGCCCTCCTGGCCCGAGGGCATAGTGTGCATGAATTCCAGATCGACCGTTCGCATTCGGAAGGCGGCGTTGACCATGGCCAGGAAGTCCTTTGGGGGAAGGCTCTTCAAAAGTGCAGCGTTCTGCGGCGTAGTCGACCAGACCAGCGTCGCGTAATTCCCCGGCATGGGCAGCATAGCCACGGGACCCGTAGGGAGGAATCTCTGGTAGGCAATCTTCATACCGTCCCGACCCCAGCCCTCGCCCTCCAGCTCGAGAGTGGCCACCACGCCCTGCCTCCCATAGTCCCATCCGCGGCTTCCAATCTGTGCAAAGGCCCGGACCGGGCTGTTCGCGCCATCGGCCCCCACAAGAAGGCGAGCGGCGAGTGACTTGCCACCGGCGAGGTGCACGATGGGCCACTGGCTCAGATCTAGATCCTCTGTATCTTTTCCGAATGTGATTTCCTCCACCTTGGCACCGTCAAAAACCGTCGCGCCCCCCAGCTCGCCCAGTCGGCTCAGCAGGCCGGACATGAGGTTCAGGTTTTCTGTCATGTAGGCGATCGTTTTGCCCCCCGCGGCGCCGCCAGCCCAGTCGAATTCGATGCGCGCATCCGTCACTCCATCCCAGACCTGCATCTCGTGGTACGGCTGGACGCGCTCGCGCTGCATGTGGCTCCACGCTCCAATCTTGTCGAGGAACTTGGCCGACGACGGCGTCAGGGAGCTGCAGCGGTTCGAGTATCTGTCCGGAGGGAGCTTCCAGTCGCGTGTTTTTAACAGGTCCTGGGCTTCGACGAGGGCCACTCGGAGGCCGCTGGTGGCTGGGTTTGCGCCTGGGACGTCCGTCAGTTAGCTGGAATGGCGCGCGAACGTCGACGTCGAGTTCGTCTTACGCAAGGCCGTGAGAAGACTTAGACCGGCTGGACCGCCGCCCACGCAGACGACATCATAGATGTCTGGCTGCGGTATGCTCGCATATGTCCGTCGGCACAGGACCGTGGCACGCCTGTGAATGCATGTCCGACACAACCCGGCGATAGGCCTCTGGAGCTGTCGCGCGCGAGTAAATGCGACATCCATGTTCCTAGAGGCTAGCTGTTGTGTTTGTGTTGAAGCTCGACGTTTTGAGCCAAGAAAGCGTCCAAATCCGGGGGATCCACAACCGGGGATTTACCGCTTTATACTCCGTATACGGTCCACGGATACCTAGAGGCTAGAGGCTAGAGCCTAGGCCGCGAGACCAATTTGTCACTTTGCCGAGTCCTCACAAAGTGCAACTCGGTCAATTCCAGTTATTGAATCGTTCGTTCTTGGCTCATTCTCATGATATTCGTGTATCCCAATCCCAATCCCTGACCAGCCTAGGCCCTAAACCACAGAAAAGCACGTATACAGCGATCCCTTCTGGGCACTCTCATAGAGTCCAGTTCCCTCGACCCCGCGTAATTAACCACTTGCCCCTTTTACGGGCCATCCGTCAAAGTCGTGTTGCATAATTCTAGTACGAGTTTGAAAGCACCGCCTAGGATATCATCCGCTAGTCAAAAAGCCTCTTTCTAGGAGGTGATGTTCGTAGTTACGGTCTCTCCTAGCTGCCTACCGTCTTCCTCTCCGGTTTTGGACAAAGCTGGCGTCATGAAGGACTCCTCGTCCCTATGGTGTGCCCCAGTGTCGATGGATGTGCGCGTGTCGGTATCGGCAACAAACGAGCCTCCACTACCACCGCCAGACTGCATGCCCCCAGCGTGTGGCACGACATTGGTGTCAAGGTTCGGCTCCCAGTCACGGAGGTCGTCCTCGGCATCGTTCAATACCTGGCGCGCTGCGTTTGTCGCCGTATAGCTTCTGCGAGTATCGCCTGGAGTGACGGGCGTGGCATCCAGTAGCGCCAAGAGTCGGAAGCCGTGCTTGGCTAGGATGATCTGCTTCTCGGCGCGTTCGATGACGGCCAAGAATTCGGCCTCGTACGCCTCCTTCAGCTTCTGCCGCGTCTGTTTCATAGGTCAGCAGATGCAGCTTTTTAGCAACCTCGCCGGCGACGCCATCTGTCGGATGACCACACTGTACGTACCACGTTGGTCAACTGCGCCTCGGCCACTAGGTTCTCAGCTTCAGCCCGAACCAGCTCCTGCTCCAATACCACCAACTTGGTGCTCTGCGGCTCCTTCGATTTGAGCTTCTGGATCTCATCGGCGATCTTGTCCTTGTTGTCACGGCTGGGCTGGACGCTCTTCTCCGTGTTACGGATCGTCTTGAGCACGCTGCGCGCGTCCTCCAGGTTGTGAGCATAGCCGTCCTCGATCTCGCCCAGCTCCGACAGAACGACCCCCACTTTGTCACTGACGTCGGAGACAGCATCATCGCCAGTGTGCTCGCCCCATTCCGAGAGTTGTGTAGCGATGTTGGTACGCTCGCGTCCGGCAGTCTCGTGGGCTGTCACGAGGTTGGAGGAGGACTTGATGACACGGTAGAGCTTCCGGGACAGCTCGGGCTGGATCGACCCTCGGAGGGAGCTGAACGAGAAGGCTTTGCGGCCATGGGTTGGCGAAGTCTGGGCGGAGCCCCCCTTGTTGGAGCGGATGGAGAGTGCGCGGTGCCTATCGAGGTGCCGGTCAGCATCTCGCCGTACGGTAAGGTCGGGTTTCCAATACTGGAAATGCCAGTACAGAGGGGAAGCTCCCCCTGATGTCTGCTGCTGATCACTCGAAGCGCTCTTACGGCGGAGGTAGAACATGGTTACCACGCCACGCGGACTCTATGGCAGCTGAAATCCGATGGGAGAGAGGTCGATATGGGAGAATGACTTACATGACGGAGAGGGTTGTACTGAGCTCGGCTTGGATCTACCTAGTCTACCCGCTGCGCTTCTGGTCAATCGCTCTTTCTTTCCAGCTGCGTTCCCCGGCAAAGTTACAGGTAGTAGGTACAAATCGCCTTGTCGGAAACCTCCAGTCGCGATCTTCTCTCTCGACTTACCAGAGAAACCGATGAACTGATGGTGGCCTAGATACAGCAACGACGGGACAGCGGAACCGGATCAACGCCTGCAGAATAATGGTATCTGACAGCCGAGAGAATACGTTTGCACAGGGTTCTCAGTTAAATGGACAGCATCTCTGGGTGATTGATTAGGGATGAGAGTCATAGACTTATTTGGTTCATCACACCGGGTCTGGGAATCAGGTGCGCTACACAAAGCAAGTTGAAAAAGCCAAGGCGGGTTTGGCTGGCTCTGACTTTAAGCCTGTGACGGTTAACTAGGCAGCTACGTTTGACGCATGCGCAACTAGTGTAGTTGAATGATGTTGGTGGACGGCAGCTGTCACACCACTTTGCGGCTTTGCGGCTTCGCGGCCTCAGGGTCATCACAGCGACTTGTCTTGACACCACTGGGTCGGTCACACCCAGGCGCGTTTTGTACAAGTACGTAACTAGTAACTATCAATGACGACGGGGGAAGGGATGACATCATGTCTCTCAGATAGCACTATCGATACGCTAGAGACCCCTAGTTACTTATCTACTCTCTACTGATTGAGCTAACATTACCCCGCTTTGCCCACCTGTCAGGCGAGTCCTTGGTTTCCCCCGCTAACTACTCCGTACGTTACCAGTGTATTGAAGGATTTCTATCCACGGTAACCTGGTCAGTTCAGTTACCCTTGTGATGCCAGTCGGTTGATTCTCTCACGAGTTCATTCTTGATTTGATGATAAAATCGCCCTCTCATTTGTATATATCTCGCAGAACGTGACCAAGGGGAAACGATCAAAACCACGTCGCTCGTCTTCTCTTGTCCGCCGTGTATGAGAATATGTACATACATATTACAGTATTCGTAAAAAGTAAAATTGTATAAAACTTAAGTAACCGACCGACGCTTCTGCCCCACTCCGTACGTGAAAAGTATTAAAAAAATTGCTGGTTCGTCCAAGACGTTCCTCATGTAATTCGTGCAAGCCGTGCAGGCAAGCCTCACGACCCACTCACCGGTCGCAGTCCCCAAAGACAACTCAGTAGTACCTCGTCTCACTGGTCCTGGCGTAAACGACCGGAACGCTCTGGCGGTGACTGCTTGTGCTCACTCTCGGGCTGTGGGTGTGGCGCACGCTGTGATAACTCGCCCGCGGAGCCGAGCTTCGGTGGTGGTGGTGATGATGGGCTTGTCTGACGGGGACGGCTTCCTGGTGGTAGTAGTAGCGCTTGGGCTCTGCTCGGAAGCACATGGTGGTGTCGGATGCCTTGACAACGGTACGGGTCGTTGTAGTTGTGAAGGGCATTTATGGAGCGACGTAGACTTCTTCGAAGAGGAAGATGTATGTCGTTGATTGGATTGGATAGATTGGATGGCGAGGGTGGTACACCGTACTGATGTTATCGGATTGTGATGAGTTACTGACAGCTTGCGAAAAGAGCAAGTAATGGGGGTCAGGCCCGGGTATTTATGATTATTCTGTCGACACCCTCTTGACGGGGAGGGTCTGGTCAAGAACATTATCTACACGGACTATGTATTTGAAGCTGCCTACCCCAGATCCTAGGTGGCTTCTCTACCGTCCCACCTTTTGGCAAGATCCAGGGTTTTCTCCCCGTGTGGTCTCTCCGTGCCAGGTTACGATCCTTGCGATCCTTGTTCAATGTCACTTTATGATTTCATCCTGTGTGTTCGAAGTAGAGCGAGTATGGAGTAAGCGAGCGCCTCAAATCACACCCTGCCTGCAGGCTAGGTACCGCATGTAGCAGTAAACTAGATACTGTGTAGCTACTACTCTCCGTACTCCGTATGGTTACAGTATTTATTGTGTACGTCCATCGCAGGATAACCTCAACAGAGCAGCATTTTTCGGGGACATCCCATCCTGTTCTTGTCCTGGTAAGACAGTACGGTGTAACTAACTACTGTGTAAACCACGAAAGATATCTTTGTGGACACTAGTTATTTTTCATGTGGCAGCGATATGGGTCTCCACTCTTACGCTCAGCCTTCAAACTGCGTCTTATGATTTACAGTTTGGCCGACGTCAGCCTGCAGACAGCAGCGGCGCCTGAAATAGACTAATTTGCTGTGTCTGTGTGTGACATGTGGGCATCGACCAGCCACACTACTTAGTAGAGCCCGTCCGTTCGTTAGACCCTGCATGCGAGTGCCCGGGGAATGCCATCTAATATTAGCATACTTCGCAGTACGTACCCTTTCTATTGCAAACATACACGGGTCGTCAAAATAAACTTCAACATAAAGAGCCGAACCGATTGCTTATGCTGTATCATATTTTCTCATTACCACTCTGGGTTGAGATGGCCTGTCACCATGCTTTTCATACGCCCCGGCTTATTCTACATCTACAATGGCTCAGACTCGCGTACGTCTATGCTCAGCGCACGCACTACTTGGTCGAGAACTTGACGTCGATCAGCGACAGGACCCAGGTACCGACGAAGACGGCGACCATGCTCCCGAAAATGATGATGGGTTTTCGGAGGCTGGCAGCCAGGGAGTAGTCGTAGGATACTATCAACTCGCGATCCCGAAACTCGTCGGGGAGGTTTCGCGCCCGGACGGTCAGCACTGTGCGGCCAACGGTGTCCAGGTACGTCTTCTGGTGATCCACAACATGGTCGAGTATAGAAGACTCGGGGATGGTAGTGTAGAACTTGACGTTACTGTAAAGCGAGTTAAACACGGATCTCCAACAAGGGCATTGTACTCGGCACTTACTCTGCACCCTCGGGCAGCAGAACCCGGACCTGGATCTGCTCGTATCCAAGACCCTCGGGCTGCTTAGGACCCTCGAGGAAAGGGACGTTGAGTAGATAGCTGTCGCCAGACTGCTTTCGCAGAAAGTTGCTCGCATCGGTGTTCCATCCAATCGTGAAAGGATACTTCCATCCACCGAAGATGGGATATCTGGGCTTGATCTCCAGAGACGCCTCTGCCTTGTTGCTTCGGAATCTGGACGTCGACACGTTTCCAATAGCGTCAGTGAAGTACGGGTCCGTGCTTCCCACGCGTAGGGGGAACTTCATCTCCTTCAACGCATACGTCTGGGGGTTGAAGTACTGGCTCTGAGCCCACTTGACGCGGTTGAAAAGCTTGGACAGATTTGCACCATGGTTATAAAGGGTATACCGCTCCTCAAAGGCGATGTTTCCACCCCAATGGCTGACTTCGATGTCGCGTTCAAGCTGTGCAACATGGGTGACGGGCTTAGTAAACTCGTACCGAACGGTGACGGGCGAGACGGCGCCAGCGGGAACCTCGGGGAAAGGCCCATATGTGAGCTTGGTGCCCTGCTTCTGCGGGAACTCGGCGACGTCGCCGGAACCCGCAATCTTGGTGTAGTCTGGGATATCCGCAGACGGCAGCTTGACTTCAGTCTTTTGCTTGAGAGTCGGGTAGACGGAGGGGCAGTAGGCGGAGAAGGTATAGACGAGGTACTGCTTATCCGTCTGCTCGATGGCTGCCGGGAGGGGCGTAAAGGCCTTGAGGTAGTGGAAGGAGATTCCCAGGGTCTGCTGTGCCTTGGGCGGTAGGGGGTCGGGAGTCGGATACGGTAGTACTGCGTGTCACTAATGGGCCGTGGTCAGTATGCGTGTCCAATGCCGATAATTGCTCTTCACTTACCCAAGAGGATCGTAATCGACAGCCTCGATGACGAATCCAGCCAGCTTTGCATCTTTGCGGTCCTTAACCTCGATACCTCCTACTCGTGCCATCTGCTCGGTAGTGAAGGGCAGGAAGTACTCATCCTGAGGTTCCTTGGAATCGTTCTCGACTACAACATTGATGCTCTCCTTGGCCGTGTTCTTCTCGAGGGAAATATGGTGGACCAGGTTGGCATTCTTGAAGACCTGCGGTGGTGTGAAGGTGGAGGGCAGAATGATCTTGGATACGGACTGGCCGGTGGCGGTAGCGGGCGAAACAAGTGCGAGCAGAGCTGTGGCAGCTGCTGCACAGGCCGTGAAGGACTTCATGATGAGTATGCGACACCCAGCGCGCTCATCTGCAGGTAATTGTCGCGAAGAGTAGAAATGGCGACAAAGGTTAGGTTGCTGTCGTGGTGACAATTGTTGTCGGCGTGAAACTCCAGACTCGCGTCATCTACCTCAAAAATGGCCAAACCTCCAAGTAGCTTACGTTGCAGCTCCAGAAAATGGATAGTTGACCAGGCACTGGGAGCTACTACCAGGCCGCCTATGCTAGGTACGTACACATAGAGCGCGCTAGAGAGGCCCTAATGGCGGGATTGAGGCACTACGTTGATCCGACGAATCTTATCGTTATCGCGACACTCTTCACTATTCGGCCCACTCCCCGATGTATGATTAATCATTGATGACAAGCTTTAAAGAGAGATGGGCGGCGAGAGCGGGGTCAAATGACACTCAATCATTACGAGTGCTTTCCAAGGTTCTTTCTACAGCTACTAGCCATTGAAGCCAATGGGAATTGCATCCCGAGGTATCCGTACCTGATAGTCACGTATTATCCAACCAGTCCTTAACTATGTCAAAGCCAGTGCCTTTACTTGAGAGAGTCACACACTTACGTGTTAGCTAGCTGGTCCTTGTTCCAACTTCCAAGGGTCGATTGGTGCGACGGCTACCTTTAGCCCCCCGGAGTCACAAAACACAGGTTGCAGCTCTTGGAGCTGTGGAATCGCCCCTATGTCATGGCGACGAGACCCACTCGTAAATCCCACAGGCCTTCTAGGCTTCTGGGCGGACAGGCAGGACAGGACAGGACGGCTTGGTTCGACCCTGTCCTGAAGTGGGTTGAAGGAAAGCAAACTGGCTTGCACTCTAAACCCCGCCCTCCTATGCTAGTCCTTTCAGAAAACATCAACCTGCTCCAACCATCCCAATCCATCCATCCCCGACTACAACGACGACAACCGAGCCGCGCTTATTTCCAACCGTGAGCTCAGTAAGAGCCATCCATACCTTGACAAACTACGCGTGGAACGTTGGGACAATACATAACAAATCCTACAAGAACACCTAGGTACCTACCTACCTGCCTGCCTGCACATGCTACACTCACTACCTAACATTACCCCCCTTTCCCCCTTTGGAGAGTTCAATTGCAGCGCCCCCCCCTTCCCCCTCCAACTGCGTTATGTAGCTTTGGATTTGTAGCTCCGTTTATTGACTCCGTCGTCTTTTTTTTTTTGGGCCTACGCACCTTTGTACTGACCACTACCCCTTTTGCTACAACAGCCAAAGAATCGACCGCAAATATGGTTGGCCTTGGTCCCCGCAAGCCGCCATCCCGAAAGGGTATGTATTCGTCTTATGCTTCCATCATCTTCCTTTGCCCGTGAACCATGATACACCCACTCCACAATGTCACTTGAGAGGAATGCGGATGGGCCGGATTCAAGAGACACACATCACTATTCTGCCCGTGCATGGATGGCCATGTGCAATGGTGTGTGCCTGGGCGGTTAGCTTGGGAGGAGCATTCACCATCTATAAGACGAGTGAGCAGTCGCCCAATGGGGGACAAGTGAATGCTGTCTAAGGCTCGAGGATTGCTTTATTAGCAACTGGAAAGAGCTCCCCGGGGAAGGAACGGTCCGCTTGACACATTCACTCCGTCTTAAAACGACGTTCATTTGGAAGGGTATTCCTTCCTATCTGACGCGTTGTGCTGCACCAGCAAACATTCCAGAAGACCAAAGACCATCCTGTTATATTCACGAGTGGTGAAAGTTGCCTTGTTTGTTTACTAGAAAGCCCTGCCCTTCGTTTTCCCTTCTATTTCCCTGTTTCCCCAGATATTTGCTTATTCTCCCAACCAACACTGTTAACGACACGCACGCGCGACCTCCCCCCCTTCTCTGTCTCTGCATCACCTTGCCCGATCCCTTCCATCTCGCACTTGCGCCGCAACTCACAATGGGGTCCGGTCAAAGATCATCGGCCTCTGCGCCCGCAACCCGGCAGCACACCTATCACCATCACAACCATGCTGCCCTAGCTCTCTTGCCCAAAGGTTTCCACTTGTCACAGCATCTTGAAGAGGTGGACGGCTAACATTGACTTCGCATAGGATCAATGGCGGATGTACCCAAGGACCTCCTGCAGGAGATTAAGAGACTGGAGGATCTCTTCTATGTCGACAGTGCCAAGCTCAAGCAGATCACAGACCACTTTGTCACTGAGCTGGAGAAGGGTAAGCTCCCATCATGTACCTTCACACTAGAATGCTTGATTCTAACCGTTTATAGGTTTAACCGTCGAGGGTGGTAGCATTGTAAGCTGGCAAATGTCGGGCATTGGCATTTCAGATGCACCTTACTAACATCAACCCCATTAGCCCATGAACCCTACCTGGGTCATGGCATATCCCGATGGCTACGAAACTGGCACATACCTGGCCCTGGATATGGGCGGCACAAACTTGCGTGTCTGTGAGATCACTCTGACTGATGCCAAGTCGGAGTTCGACATTATCCAGTCCAAGTACCGCATGCCCGAGGAGCTCAAGACCGGAGAGGCTGATGAGCTGTGGGAGTACATTGCCGACTGTGTACAGCAGTTCATTGATACTCACCACGGCGGCATGGCTGCTGATGCTCCCAAGATACCTCTTGGTTTCACCTTCTCCTACCCTGCCACTCAGAACTATATCGACGAGGGTATCCTGCAGCGATGGACGAAGGGCTTCGACATTGCTGGTGTCGAGGGAGAGAACGTTGTGCCCATGTTCGAGGCAGCTCTGAAAGCACGAGTAAGTCGCCTTGAAAGCTCCCAGTCGATGATATACTAATATATCTGTAGGGCGTTCCAGTTAAGATCTCCGCCGTTATCAACGACACCACCGGTACCCTTGTCGCCTCGGCCTACACTGATACCAGAATGAAGATTGGCTGTATCTTTGGTACCGGTTGCAATGCAGCCTACATGGAAAAGTGTGGTGCCATCCCCAAGCTTGCTCACATGAACCTGCCCCCCGATTGCCCCATGGCCATCAACTGCGAATGGGGTGCCTTTGACAACGAACACAAGGTCCTGCCTCGCACTCCCTATGATATCATTATAGACAAGGAGTCACCGCGACCTGGACAGCAGGCTTTCGAAAAGATGATTGCCGGTTTGTACATCGGCGAGGTCTTCCGCCTGATCATGGTCGATCTTCACGAGAACACCGAGGTGCACATGTTTGAGAAGCAAGACATCAAGAAGCTCCGAAAGGCATACAGCCTGGATGCCTCGTTCCTGTCAGCCATTGAGGAGTGAGTTGTACATGAAAAGTCTCTGCCACTTGCTCTTCAACTAACCCTATCTAGTGATCCTTTCGAGAACTTGCAGGAGACTGCAGACCTCTTCAACGACAAACTCGGCATCAAGACTACCCAGAACGAACTTGAGCTCATTCGTCGAACTGCAGAACTGATCGGAACCCGTGCTGCGCGTCTGTCGGCATGTGGTGTTGCTGCCATTTGCAAGAAGGCTGGTTACGAGACGTGCCACGTTGGCGCTGACGGTTCTGTCTTCAACAAGTACCCTCACTTCAAGGCACGAGGTGCTACGGCTCTGCGAGAGATCTTTGACTGGCCCCAGAAGAAGAGCGCGAAAGAGGAAGACCCTGTGGAGATCCTGGCTGCCGAGGATGGTAGTGGTGTTGGTGCCGCTCTGATTGCCGCCCTGACCCTCAAGAGAGTTCAAGCTGGCAATCTTGCCGGTATCCTTCACCCTGAGAACTTTGCCTGAGTGGTTGCTTTCGCCTCAACGGTTGGAAAGCCTCCGGGAGGGGCCTGCGTTGCATCATCGGGGGTAGTAACACGAGCAGCTAAACCGTGGTACACGTCTCCTCGGACAATAGTTAGGGTCGAGGAATAGCTTCCACATCTTGACGATGACTTCTCTTTTTGATATTATCGCATAAACGTGCATGTAGGCAAGCGATACTCTGTGGTTTCAACGTTAGCTTCACCGTCCAGATACCTATCGAAGTCAACTTACTATCAAGTGTCCAATATCGCCTCTTGACACCTTCCCATTGCCCCTTGCCCTCCTCATGCAATCCCTTCATGTCCACGTCAAACTCGTCCCACTCGACATCCATCCCGGCATCGCTCAGGTGCATCTCGACGACCTTGGTATAGACATCATAGCAAATCTTGCGATCGGCACCAAGTCCATTGAAGAAGCCGAACCGGCCCTCCTCCTCCATCAGGCCGGGCACGTACTCGCTGAAGAATTCGCGCAGTTGCTTGTAGTCCTCGCCAAACGTGTCAAAGTAGATGGCGTCGTACGTCTCGCCCGCCTCGAGCAGCTCCGGCACGACGTCCTGCCACCGCCCGGCGTGCACTTTGAAGGCGCCCTCCTGCGGGCCAGACGCCTCCCACGCCTTACCAAACTTGCATTCGGGCGAGGACTGGATGTGCGACAGCACGTCCGGGTGCGCCTCGATAATGTGGTGCCGTGCGGGCTTCGTCGCCGCGAACATGGCGTCGATGATGCCCATGCCGAAGCCGATGTTGAGGATCTTGCGGCCGGCGGTGGCGGTGGCGGCCGCGGGGCTGGGCGGCAGGAGGGCGTCGACCGAGGACCGCATGATGGACGTCTCCCAGGCCATCATGACGCCGTTGGTGTCGGCGTCGACGAGTTTGCCGTCCGTGTATGTCAGGCTCGAGCGCAGGTACTCGGCGCTGTTGACTTGATGCTGGGGGGCGGCGGACTTGAAGGAGCGATCGGGGTTGGATTCGAGGATCTCGGTCTCTTCCTCGTCCTCCTCGATGTGTACCTTTTGTTTCTTCTGCTCGGGCTCTCCCGCGCCTGATTCCTGGGCGGTATCGACGAGTTCCGGCGCTTCGTCGCCGTCCTCGGGCGCATCCGATGTGCTAGTAATGTCTGTTATCTCTTCTTCTTCTTCTTCTTCTTCTTCGTCCT
This sequence comes from Arthrinium puccinioides, assembly GCA_022414665.1. NCBI lineage: Eukaryota > Fungi > Ascomycota > Sordariomycetes > Amphisphaeriales > Apiosporaceae > Arthrinium > Arthrinium puccinioides. The sequence continues at coordinate 3,586,777 of JAIUNF010000003.1, read as the reverse complement.
CGTCCTCGTCAGCCGAGGAGAGCGCCTCGTACCCCTCCAACAGACCAAATAACAACTCGGCCCTCACACCAGCCTGCATGCAGAGCTCGTACAGCTCGGTGCGCCCCAGCCTCGCTGCCACGCAGCCCGGCGTCTCGTCGTTGGAGTCGACGTCGTTCCAGATGGCGCCGTGCATGAAGAGCAGGTCGACGGTCCTTCGCGCATCTTCGAGCTCGGTGCCCACGTCCTCCGAGGCAGGTCCCAGAGCCCGGATGGCGGCGTGCAGTGGCGTCTCGCCCGTCGAGGGTTCCTGCACGCTCGCGCGGCCCGGCACGGCGAGCAGCGGCTTCAGGGAGCCCACGTTATGCGACCAGGCATGTTGCAGGATCTGGGCGATGGACGCGGGGCACGTGGACGGTATGCGCGCGTCGAGGGCGTCGAGGGCGTCCTTGGGATTGGCCATTTTCGGGACTTGTTGAGCAGATAATTCAGAAGGAAAGAGAGTCACGTAGTCATTAAATCCGAAATGTTCTGAATACTGGACACTTGCGGACGGTTTGGCGGGGTTGACACACCGGGCGGAAAATAAATAAATTCTTGCAGGGCCGGATGCCGGTGGCGTCTCCGGTCCGGCCGCGCTTGGCGTGCGTGTTTCTCGGGAAAGCCTCCCTGAGTCCCTGTACTGTGCACACTCATAGTTCTGTCGCCCGGGCCTGGGAACTAATAGCTGACCTATGGGTGAGTTATCAGACCAAAAGGACAACGTACAGGTGTCAGATTTATCCTCGATTGAACCAGTTGCCATTACTCCAGCGCTATAGGGTAGTTTTCCGTAATCATCATCGAGAATTACACACAAGGCACGCCGCGCAACTCTTCCAGCCAATACCCGTCCCAACTTTCTAGCTCCCACCACCCTATTCAACCAGCGTCGAGGCAGCGAACCAGGCAACTGCCGTGAGCCAACATGCCACTACGCAGTATTCCCAATTCTGCTTTTGAACAACCCCGGGGCCCATCCAAAGTGGGCGACCGCTGTTTGAGCCTACTACGTGCACTGAGCTGTCGTCTTCTTTCCATTCCGAGTCGTGTTGCCACCAAGGAAGCCTCGGCGCATCATCTTCATTGAACAGCGCGTACCCAAGAGAGCTCATGTTCTAGTTGACTGCGAGATCGGAAAGCCCTCCTCTGCTATTATATCCTCAGGAAGATGGGCCTCGAGGAGTTAGAAGAGAGACGGGGTTGCGGCAGTCTCGTCTTCCATGTGGTGTGAAAGGTGCAAGGGGCTGGCTGACAAATATAATCCCTCCCCTCCGCCCACTATTTGCTCCATCACATCCTAGTAGGTATTCAAAACGCACCGCAAGCGTGGGTTCTGTTCATCTTGATCTCGCCAAGACTATCTTCTGCGAGGTGGCGAGTTTATCCCCAATCATGAGACTGCCCGAGATGCTGCCCGGCTTTCCCAATGCGATACTATCCTTCCCTTGCAGGACAGTGCGTCAAGGAAGTGAGAGTCGCGCGTTGGGAAAGCTGTGTGTGGTCAGTGCCGGCGGAAAAGAGATTGGCCAGGTGCAAGTGAGAAAGATGGCATGGTTGCTGTAGCTCTGGCCGACACCGTATGCCCATGTTTCCTGCCCGAGTATCGGACCCGGGTATCCGTAAGCTGCATGCATATAGGTTGACAAAGCATCCCACGAGTCTGGGACGGGTAGATCACGGCCATCGTTAAAACGATCCAACGCAGCAACAAGGAAATATAAGTAGTCATCTCATCCACGGGGGCGTGAATTCGTGAGGAAGGAAAAGCCCACGAGAAGCCCTCGAGCGTAATGCAGTCTCATCAGTATATGCACCGACTTTTCGTATCCGCCAGCAGGGGGTATTATGCCTCAAACACAATGCAGAAAAGAAATGACACTCAGGTGTTTCGCCGCGGCTGGCGTGATTGCGAAATCGAAAGGAATATGTTTGCTGTGTTCGGGAACAGCAATCCCAAGGCACAGTCAGAAACCCATTGGTGAAAGGGGCTTGATGGGTGATAGCGGTCGCAGGTCCCCGGATCTCCTAGGTGTCTCCACGCTCGCGACCGTCAAGGTTGTCGATATGGTTGAGCCGATACTACCATTGGACTGTCCTGACTGTTTGTTCTTCTTTCGCAGTTTCCCGTTCCCGTTCCCGTTCCCATTTCCACTGTGCTGCTGGAGCGGCGGTGGCGGCTGTCGCGTCCGTGGCGTGTGGCTCTGCGCGCTGCTGTCCGAAGAAGACAATCTGCGATCCTCGTGGCCACTGCCTTCAGCGTCGGTGCCGCTGGTCGGTTCGCCCAGCCCGACGGGTGGCGCCTGCTTGAATTTCGCATACTCCTCCTCAATGAACTTGGACTCGGTCTTGCATCCTTGCCAGCAGCTCCTCCAGTCACAGACGAGAAAACGAAAGCAGAAGGCGTCGATCTTCATACAGGGCTGGAAGCAGATACACAAGTTCCGGAAGTCCATTTTGTTTTTGTCTGAATGGGCCAACAAAAGGCTCAAATGACACGTGATGGCAAACAACAAGTAGTAGTGATATGGCGACAAGTTGGACAGCTCGTCGATGAGCAGCTGAGGTACCTCCTCGGCACCGGCGCATTCGCGAGCGATCCGCTCCTGTGCCTCCTTAGGGAATAGTTCGTCGGGTAATTCGCGAAGCCAAGCCTTCAGCATGGACCCGATGATGTTGATATCATACAAATCGTCCTGTGCAAAGAGGTCGACGTCGTATTCTATCACAGTTTGATCAGCATAACGGATCCAAGTCATAGACGGCCGCAACGCTCACTTACCTTCATCGAACTTGCGCTGCCATTTCTTCACCTGGGGGCCACTACCGGGGACTCGGTACAGGCCCTCGACATCGCTGCCCTTGTAGTTGAGGTAATCAATGGCGCGCCATGGAAAAGCGGGCATCCAAAATTCCGTCTTATCGTTCGAGTGCTCGAGTCTTTTTGAAATCCTCGTGGTCCGGGTCTGCTCCACCAATGGTAAATTAAGAGTTTTGAGTTGATAGTGTTCGTCGTCCACCACGACCGTCTCCTTTTCTGTCGTACTCCCGCTCCGGGCGCCCTTCCCAAACAACCTACTACTGATCATATCAGCAGCTCTGGTCCCTGAACTTTTCAGCCCGTTGAAAAAGGAGCCACCACCATTATGGAGGGAAGATGGGTGGCTCCTGTTGTGCGAGTGGTCCTTCTCCAGGCGAGCGTCTTTGTTCCCCGGGATGTCTCGGGCAGCCGATCGGTCCGCAGAATGGTTTCGAGGTGTGGCGCTCATCAACTGGCGGTGTGATCGATCGTGTGCTTCAACAATCACTGGGGCGTTTCTCAAGGTATGTTGACCGCCAAAAGTATGCGCCCGTTCTGGCTCTTGAATCTTGACGGTAACCGGCACGTCGTTCTCTCTTTTATCCTCTCGGGGGCTCATGTTGTCTTTGTCCTTGGCCGACTTTGATCGGTTTAACATGGTAAAAGGCTTTGGTTTCCCCTTTCTAGACATTTCAGATGTTTCGTTCTCGATGCTCTCGGATGTCACAGATGCATTGGACCTGGGTGGCAAGGAGGGGGTTTCCGTTTTGGAAGAAAGTTCAGCTGAAAACGGATCTAAACCAGCGCGAGGACAAAGGAGTTAGCCAACAAAGATTGCTATACATAGCTCCAACCACACATCGGGCGACGAGAGGTAAAACAGAACAAACAATATAGGATAGATGGTGAGAGGACGAGGCGAGTTGCGTGACCGTCATCGTCCCGGACCGTCTGGCACTTACCCGAGTTCTTAGATGTCTTACTTGACACACGATCTGATAGACTAGGATCTGTATCGAGGGACATGGCCTCGCTATAACTGTCGATATGAGGTAGTGTCGGGGCCTGACTGGAACTATGCTGTCGTTTTGGCTGTCGCGGGGGCTGTGATTGCGGGTAGGACGGCTTGGCGGTCTTGCTGAAGTTGAAAAAACGACTGGCGCTTCTAGTATGTTTCTCTTCCTCTCGCGGGCGAGGGGGAAGCTTCGGTAGTTGGGGTGATTGTTGCTGTGGCTGTGCGTGCAATTGCGGTCGTGATTCCGTCGATTGGGGAGACGCTAGGATTTCCCCGGCGGCTTCCTGGGCTGGGGGGCGCGCGATGGGCGGCTCTGTCTTGACGGGATACTCGGGCTTCTTCTTTCTAGCTTCCTGCTGCTGATACTGGTGGTAGTCGTCTTCGTAGTCGTCCTCTTGGTCTTCGACACAGGCAGCGGGTCGCGCTTGGTATTTGGAGCGGGGAACCAAATACCCCGGCTGCTGTTGCTGGGTTTGAGTCTGGGATTTCGAGAGTGAGTGGGTGGCCTGTGGTTGTGATTGCAATGGCGGCTGCGACGGCGATGACGATGGTGACGGCAATGGCGAGGGGCTTGACGACGACAACTCTGCAGGACTCTGCAGGACAGACGGACCGGGTTGAACCCGACTCTGACTTTCAGATGCTTGCGGTTTCTTGGCCGTATTGAACCTGCTGAAAGGCGACCGTGGGGACCGCTGCGATATCGACGAGGATGATGGACTGGGGATGACCTGAAGTCTGGGAGTCTCACCACTGGAGGCGATGCCGATAGCGTAGCTCGGTATGCTTCTGGGAGATACTGTTGGCTCTAGGGCCGTGACGGCGCTGCTAGAATCGTGCGAAGAAGAAATGGAAGGTTCGGTTGTGAGACTCAGACCATGATCATAACTGCTGGAATTCTGTTGTACCTGGTATTGGGTTTGGGCCTCAGGAGCGGCCAGGGACAGCGGCTGAGGGACATGCCTACGCGCCATGTTGCCCGTCGGAGAGAGGGAGGGGGGGGGACGGGAGAGAGGGGAGGAAAATGCGCCCTCAGACAAGAGGTACCATGCGCTCGATGGCTGGGTACCTGGCGCTGTTATGAGACGGGCACGCTGGGGGCGTGTACTACCTACGTACCGCACCGCACACGTGTTGAACCAGCAAACCAAAGGCAGGTTGGTGGCAGGCAGGCAACAACGTGGGCGTGTACTGTGCCGTGTGGTAGACGTAGTATTGTGTGTGTGTGTGCGTGTGTGTGTGGTGTGCTGTGTGCTATGTGCTGTGACCTGTATGTACTTTGGACAGCATCCGTCGCGCGACAGTGTCTCGAATCGAGGGTCTGAACTGGCCCCAGAGAGTAGTAGCGAGCGCCTTCCAGGGGTCGCGGGCGAGACTAGGGGGCAGTAGCAGATGTACAGCACAGTGGGAGGTGACAATGGGTGGTGTTAGTGCGACGCGAAGTTGGCGGCGATGGCGTGCGTGTGGGTAGAATGCGACAACAGCGATGATCCATCGAACCGGGGACCGAGGAAAATTAAGCAAGAAGCTGTGATGATGGTACAGTGCAGTAAGTACGAAATAGTAGCTCTGTCGCATTGGTGGAACTCGATCAGCGCACTTCCCAATGTGCGTGGCCGTATAGAAGTTACGGAGTCTGTGCTGCGTACCTGAGAATTTCATGTGCACATATGCAGGTGTCTGTCTGGCCATGGGGGAGGGAAGGGGGGGAGGTAGCTAGGCTGCAGGTGCTTTATTAGGGGGGTAGTCGTAGTCTCGTGCGTTCAATTGGAGACGTGTATCAGCTTCGGCAGTATCACTTCATGCCCGACACGGCGAACGCGATACAGACGGAGGGTCCCAAAGAGTGGCAGAGGGATAAGTTAAGTTAGAGAATGATTGCAATATAATGGGTTGTGACATGCGACTCGGGATATCCGAGCTCGAGCCTGGTTAGCTACTTCGATGTGGTGCTCCGTTGCAACTTGCTGAGTGGAATGAGCTGGGTGAATACTCCGTACCCCCGAAAAGGTACTGCGTACTCCGTAGCGTCGCTATCTTGGAAGGGTAAATGCTGCTTGAGCCAAGAGCCTCCCCGTGCGTTTTGCTGCCCCAGCTTAACCAACTGCCCACTTGACGAAACTTCTGCTTCTCCCTCATTCACTCCACCGTGTAGTTAGTTACCTAAGTTAACTTACTTCGTAAGCTCAATTGCCATCGGGTTGGCCATGACAGACCCGTAGTTATTTCGAGCATGGTGCTGGCGATTAATACGCCGCATGGCTAACCGGATGTGTCGTTTGCTTACGCCATGACAACACCATGCATCATTCATTATACGCTCCTTTCTGGGTTCAGGTACAAGGTGCTGACAGACCGCTGCAGCCGAGTACGAGGACAACAGCAAGCACGGCACGGCGCGACCTGACGAAACCAAAACCAGATGCCACAGGCAGTTGGTGACCTCGCGAGTCTAGCCGAACGGACTGGTCTGTTCAGCTCACAAACGACGTGGCTCCTTCCTACTCTATCTAGCCCGCCCAACACGCAATGCCAAAACTATCAGTGTCAATGGAAGGTTGGGACGATATTCTTGGCACAGAAAACCCTTGGAGGGATTATGGTTGGTAGACCGTATGCTTGAAAGGGCCAGCGAGCGATACGGTAGGAGCGCGCAGCAGACAACGTTAGTTCGCCGAGACGACGACATCGACAGCACTCATGACTGACTGCCTGCTGCAGGTGAATCCTGAGTTCCTACTGTGTACGGAGTACGAAGTACACTTGAACGACAAGGAATCTTCCATTGCTGGGGGTGAGGCCCGGAGGGGCATACTCCAAGCATGATGAAACATGCGCCTACGAAACCTTGCGCCTAGCGCGTCAAGATACCCCTGAATGCCGATACCATACATATGCCCGCGAGGCGACATTACAGGGGGTGTTGGCAGTCGATACCCACTCTGGCATCGGAGCGGGTGTCGGGATCTGGTGCCTGAAAGTGGCCTGACCTTTCATGGATTGGTCTGGTGGATCGCAGCGATTATATTAGTTAACTTAGAGGTCATGTTGGTGCGAGCAGCGAGGCACAGGTAATCACAAGCTTTGAGACCTGCTCCGTTGAGTTGTCAGCTGCCTCGCGGAGTCGCGGAGTCACGGAGATTCGAGGACCGTCATGGTTCTGGCTGTGATCAAATGGCAACAGACAAACTTTGAACCTGATACCGTATTCGACCACCAGGAATGATGACAGCGGCCGGATGCCTTCGCCTCAACACCATCGCGGAATCCAAATCGAGGGCCGATAAGGATATTGAACCATGTGCTGCCACGGTGTGATGGTTCTGCTGTAATCCACGCATCCGAATCCGGGCTCAACTCGTGTGTTGTTAGGGAGGTTTGACGTTTGTTATTTTGTGCCATGCACTCTGCGAAATCAAGTCGGCTCTGCGGGTGGGATGTTGAAGTAATAGCAACGGAGCAGTCTGGCGGTCAGTCAAGCTTTTGGTCTGTGAAGTCGTGTGAAACATGTTTGATTGGTGCCTACCAGCACGCGAGACGCCTTACGACGCATGTACACTGTTCCATCATGGAAACTGGCATGTCCGTTTGTGATCAAGAGAGAGGCTCTCGGGATGAGGTTGTTTTCACGGGTGGTGGATGGATCGCGCGATGCATTTATACGCATGCCAGCGTAGCAGGTGACGACGATTCTTCAAATGGGCTTCAAGAAGAACGTCGCGCATCTTGACGAGATCCAATGGTCGATCTGTCAGCAAACGCGACTGAAGTGAATGAACGAACGCCGACCTGTGCCATCGCGACGCGAAGGGATCACGTATTACAGATTAAGGTATGGACACGGAGTAACCACCTTGATTGGCTTGACATGGTTTCGTCGCCTGGACACGCTGGAGCTGGAAGGTACACACAAACATGTAATTCGGCACCGCTTTCCCCGTGAACATGCGAAGAGTGACAGACATCACGCCCCCAATAGAACGTTCGTCTAGGAAAGCATCGGGGATAGATGGCATCGTGGATGCTCTCATCATTATTCAAAACGCCTCATCGAAGCAAGTTCCTCTCTTCTTCACACCTCCAGCAAGCTGAAGAGAGCAATGAAAAGTTCGCGTCGCTCGGAGGTAGTGTGATACCGAGGACACGGTGGGAGAGACCATGCGCAAGCACAGAGGGCATCCCCCGAAGGAAAAAATAAGTATAATCTAGATTGAGTTCAATAGAACTCTTTCAGAGATTAAACTGAAAAGAACAGATACTACACTTGATCTAAGCCAACTGTGAGAGGGTTAGCAGGTGCAACGGATATTGTAAAAGGTAGGGGTAGACTGACAAGGCAAAGAAGAGCTGAGGAGAGAAAGAAAAGCGCACGAGGACGGGGAAGAGTGGGTGTTTATATAGAGATTTACGAGGGGGCCCAGCGGCAGGATCTCACCGCTTGCTGATTTTTCGTCAGGCCTTGGGTGGAGCAGCCTTTCGGTTTGAATTTTCTAATTGGTGGAAAAGTGTTGGCCTAAGGCATCAAAGCCGGTGGGTGGGGGTGTTTGGTTGCCTAGACAACCATATTTGCGGACAACTTGGATTACCTGCCAAGGCTGTCATAACGAAAAGGGAAGCTTTAAGAGTCCACTCATACAGACCCACCCCACACACATCTCCCGAGTTCGCCGTTGCTCTTCCTGGTGCCGCCGGTGCTCTACTGCGTACAACCTGCCGTAACACAGGGGCCTTGCACTTTTCATTTCGATTAGACGTATCACGCGACTCGTTAAGTTACTCCAGATGCAGACAAATTTACTGGCACCTGTAGCTCACCAAGCATCTTCTTCTCCATGGCTTGCTTGCTGCAACAATATCTGCCCCTTTTATTAGATCCACTTTTCTCATGCCCCGGCCGCTGCCGTCTACTGTGTAGTTAGGGCCCTAGGGAGTACGGAATACGGAGAGTACGGAGAGTACGGAGAGTACGGAGTACGGAGAGTACGGAGAGTACGGAGTACGGAGTACATGCTTCGGAGTATGGTAACGGGCTAGTAGTAGTAACTACTTGCTTTAGACTGGAATAGACGAGATGATGATCGATCGTAAATTCCATTGTTCCTTATGCTACCGATAAAGTATACGTTGGGCCGTCTCGTTGCTTTTCGGCCGGTACTCCGTACTTGGCTAATTCTTGGTTTCCCCCCAACACGAAACACGAAACAAGATCGTTGGGTTGCCAGGACCCATGGTTCTACAAGAGCTTACTAGTTAGGCTCGTGTCCTATGCCTACGTATGCGTTTCCCCCGATCAGTCCTTTGCAGTCTTACCCGAGTAGTAACTACTGTGGAACTTCCAGGAGAAGCTTTCCAGACGTCTTCCGGCTCTCCAGGTCAAGATGGGCCTGTACCGCGTCCTCCAGTTTGTAGGATGTGGTGTTGTCCAGTTTCACGACCCCCTTCTCAATGAAACCAAACAGCTCCGTCGCGTATTGGTTGAACTCCTCGGGGGTCGCGAGGTAACCAAACAGCGTGGGCCGGCAGAGCTTCAGGTTTTTGGGAGGGGCAGCTGAGCTGAGCCTCAGGGGGTCGACTGGAGGTACAGGTCCGCTGGCATTTCCAAACACGCAGATTGTTGCCTTCCGTGCGGCCAGCTGCAAGTCGGCATCGAAGGTGGCCTTTCCGACACCATCAAAGACGGCATCGATGCCGTGGCCCCCAGTAATCTCCATGACCTCGGCCACGATCTCGTCCGGCGTCTTGCGCGAGCTGATGACCCACTGGGCGCCGTTCTTCTTGGCCATCTCCATCTTCTCGGGCGTCCCGGCTGTCCCGATGACTTTGGCACCGATGGCGGAGCACAGTTCGCACAGGATGGATCCGACACCGCCGGCTGCTGCGTGCACGAGGACCCATTCTCCGGCCTTGACCGTGTGGGCCTCACGGACAAAGGTCAAAGCTGTCAGTCCCTGGAGCAGAGAGGCCGCTGCGGTCTTTGTCGAGACAGCGTCCGGCAGCACAATGCAGCGGGTAGTAGCAACGGCCGTATACTGTGCGTATGCTCCTCTCGTGATGTTTAAGTAGCCGACTCGGTCGCCTGACTTGAAGCCCTTGACAGACGGGTGTACATCAATGACGATACCACCCGCCTCGCCTCCAGTGATGATTGGCATGGGCAGCTTGTATAGCCCCTTGCGAAAGTAGCTGCAATATCGCATGTCAGCTATCTGCGTTCCGAACTCTCCCAGCCATCCAAACGTACGTGTCAATGTAGTTGATGCCGACCCATTCATTCTTGACGAGGATCTGGCCCTCTCCCAGCTGGGGAACCGGCAAATCCGTCTTCCATTTCATGACGTCGGCATCGCCAGGGGCCTCGATGAGGATACCCGCCATCGTTGTGGGTGCCATCTTTGCTGTAGCCGACAGGGCGCTTTCTAATCTTATATAGTACCTGATGTAGCGGTAATCACGCACAAATTATTCTCGACTACGGAGTAGACAGAAGAGATATTTTTCGAGCAAACCTGGAAATGGCGTCAAGTATCAACTACGAGATACGGATACACAGTACGGAGTACGGATATGCCCACGGGTATCAGGCCCGCGGGGTAATCAATCGAAGGTGGGACATTCGGATACGGATACTGGGGCTTACAAAGCGGCCAAAGTTATCCGTACACAGTACGAAGTACGGATACCAATGTTTTGTGTCGACGGCATCTTCCGTTGTTGCTGCATCCACGCACAAGCTGTGGACTGAGTGATGTAAGTTAACTACTTGCTTGTGAGATAGTTGTCGCAACATCGTCAGCTTATGGCCTCTTCTGGGCATACAAAGAAAACCCAAAACAAAAGGAGAGAAGTGGTTAGTTATCAGTAGGCATAAGGTCAGACTTAGCCAAGCCCAGCATTGTCAGTACACGAACGCTCACATCTGTTTCTCTTATCCACTTTTGTCAGTGTTGTTCTCGAACATGAGCAGCTAACTTAGCTGTATGGAGCAAGTGAAAACGACGTATCCGTACCCGTACATGTTAGATTGTATTTACCTCAGATTCGCCGTTTCTGTCTTGGAAGTGCCTACCCAGATGAACAATGTGCTTGCTTGTTGGCCATGCAGAATTCGGATCGGTACCAACCTTTTCCTCGCAGAAAGGCAATCACTCAAATCAGATTTGCAGTGGTCCGAATGGTGAAGAGGTTGAGGATGAAGACTATCCGTACTAGACGATCTAGTAACTATCTCACTGAGCAAAAGACGAGTTAGGGTAATCCACAGGTGGTCTTAAGTGCAGGGTACAGTTACACAAGGCACCTAACGTTACCTACCTATTTACGGATACCTAACTAAGCACACACCCCCAACTATAATGGATCAATGCCGTCACTCATTCGGATTGGCCACCGACCGACCATTTTCATTCTCCCAATTGCGCTCTCTCACACTTAAGGGGACGAGAGGTAATTCGGGATGAGGCATGCCACTCCGTTACTCAATCCGCCAACCCTCGTCAGCCGCCGCCGTAGCTGCAGCACGACCAGCCCTTGCTCGCTGTCGGTATCCGCTCTCGCGATGGTGTCTTCTAACGCCGCAGCGGCGGCCGCGGCAGCAGCAGAAACTCTTCTTTCATACCTCGAGGCCCCTCCGCGATGAATCAATAGATACCTCGAGGAACCACTACGAGACCCTCGAGGTAGCGCCCAACGCTGCGCCGGTGGAAATCAAGAAGTGAGATGCGCTAGCAGACACTGCCCCCATCCGCCAAAGCAGCATGAAGGCACCACAGACTGACCAGGCGCCTCACGCCTTAGGTCCTTTTACGCCCTCTCCAAGAAGCACCACCCTGACCAAAACCGCACCGACCCCAACGCCTCCAAGCGCTTCATGCGCATCTCGGAAGCCTACAGTACACTCTCCTCGCCCGAAAAGCGCCATAAATACGACCGCGACGTCCTGGGCCTATCCCAGTCCCAGTCGCACCAGACCACGTCCGGACGCAGGGGCTCCTACAGCAGCACCTCGAACCCCGCAGGGGGGCGCCCTGCCTCGGGCCTCAGCCGTCGCCGCGCCACGTTCACGGGACCGCCGCCTAGCTTCTATCGTAGCGGCGGCTGGGGCGCCCACGGGGCGAAGCGGCAGGCGGCGCACGAGGAATCTACAGGTGGCGCCGGGGCCGCCGGAACCGCGTCGTCCAAGGAGAGACCGCATCACAACGACGGGGCCTGGGCGACGAGCGGTATGGGCGGTATGGGGCCAGGACAGGATCCCTTCAAGGCCGCCGAGGACGTATCGCATTTCGACCGCGAAGGACACGAACGCACGGGGCGGAGGACGGAGCAAGGGAGGACGGCGAGGCGGCGCATGCGCGTCGATGGCCAGGATATATATACCGAAGTTGAGAGAGGGACCGTAGCCATGTTCTTCATCATTGGGGGAGTCATCATGGCCAGTTTTCTCGTGCCCATCGCCTTTGGTTGGCTCAGGAGTGCCGGCGGCGAGGGCAAGACGAAGAAGAAGGCTGGGAGCTAAAACCGCGTCACCCGTTCCAAGAGGCCAAGGTATAGATCGCGCTATGTGCACCTAGAGTGCTCACTGCACTTGTCAGGGCCTTCGCAGGGTCGGGTACATCATGCATCGGGTTGTGCTGCAATAAGAACGCTCACGAGGCTATTGATCGATCAATTCACGACCAAAGCATCGCGCGATAGATAGAGTGTCGATGCGTCATGTTGGGAATCACGTCAATTCTCTAATCTACATCTCGAGAGTAATCTTCGCCAAAGAATAAAGATCTACCGTCTGCCCCCGGGGTTGTACGAATACATAAGGGTAGAAGAGTGGGTGCCGGCCAAATGCCTTCGTTTCTCGTGAGAAGTCCACCCCAAGCGCTCTTCTTCTGGTTGCCTGGCGCAACGGCTTAACCCTCGAAGGTGAAGCTGACACCGACCTTGTGGGTGGCCTGGTCAAGCTTCTGGGTATCGAAAGAGCCACCGAGGCCGAGAGTGACACCGGGGCGGAGGAGGACATTGTAGGCAACGGCAGCGACACCACGGTCGTTAATCTTGGCCTGATCGAAATTGTCAGTAACAGCACATACGTAATCACAACAACGACAAAATGACGCACCTTGGCGAATGAGACGGGGTCCAGGCGGTACTTGGCAGCAACTTCAAGACCAACAGCGGTGCCGGTCTTGGAGTTCCAGGTGGCCTTGGAACCGGCCTCGACCTGGCCGTTGACCTTGTGGTAGTAGCTGGCAGCGAAGATGCTCAGGTTGTCGGTAGCGGTGATGGCGGCGCTGTAAGTGGGTGCAGCATACCCAACGGCGGCGCTGTAGCCGGTGACGGCGGCGTTCTGGACGTTGTAGCCGGCGGAGGCACCAGCCAGGAAACCCTCGTGGCCAACGACGGCGTCGATGTTGGCGGTGGGGCCCTTCAGCAGATCGAAGAAGGCGCGGCCATGGAAGGCGCTTTGCTTGAAGTGGAGGTTCAACTTGGCGCTGCGGGCGCCAGCTTGGGGCAAGAAGCCGAAGATACCCTCAGCCTTGAGGCCCTTGGCGACATTGTCGGAGAGCTCGACCTTGGACTCGAGGGCGTTGGCGGTGTTCCAGACCTGGGTCAGGGTGAGGCCTGCGCGTCGGTACATGGTTAGCAAGGCGTAAGGAGGGTGGTCACTGAGCATGACGGAGAACTCAAGGGGCCAGCCCCTGGGGCCTGGGACAGCAATGCGAGATACCGATGCAGAAAGTGAGGTGCCTCTCTGCTTCGATGTGGGTCTCTTGCGCGACCCCTCAGTCTTCTCCTGCTGCGGTTGATTGTTCTTCTTGTGCTTGGGGGTGGCTGGAGACGCAGGTGATGGTGATGAACTGGTGTATTTACCGAGAGACTTGTCCGTGTACTTGGCCTCCAACTATAGCACAAACATCGAGGATCAGTGTTTGCGCGAAGAGGTCAACGGCACGTCGCTAGCGGTCTGCACCTCGAAGCTTCAACCAGGTTCGAGGCGAGATGGCCTTCATGGATATCATGGGTAGCACTTACAGCACCATTGGTGGCCTTCTCGTGGCTGCTCTTGCCGGTGACCTTGAAGCCGACGTTGTTGGGGGTGTTGCTCTTGACCTCGATCGTGCCGGCGGAGGCTACACAGGCTGTTAGCGATGAACGAGTCGCCCAGGAAGGGAGGGAGGAGAACCGTGGTAGAAGTCCTTGTTCAGCAGCTGCAGTATTCGGGTTTAGCTTCTCTTCTCTCTTTGCTCCCTTCCCGCCCCCAAGTCAAGGCTTGGTGTTGCAGTATGCGGGAATAGCTTCACGGAGCTATGGGCAGCAACGAAGACTGGGGTGCGGGGCCAAACTTACGTCGTTGGCCGCCTTGGAGATATCGGTGAAAGCAGGGACGGACATTATGGCGATTGGGATCGAGGATCAAATAAATTTGCTTTGTTGGTGAAAGGGTGTTGAATTGATGATGATGTTTTCGTCGAAGCTCCAAGGTAGACTGAATTTTTGTTTCCGACCAACAGGAACGAACGAACAACACATTTCGCGACACGTACCCAGGTATCGAACCGCGCTAGCTGCAGGTGGTTTGGGAGAGGCGCTAGCACGGCCCGCAAATTTGATGTGGATGGCCAACCGTCAATGGGCAGAGTCGGGCCCCGGGGCGATCAAACTGGGGCACACTTCACCGTCGGGATCAATCACCCAGTGGAATGGAACTGACCAGAGTGACTTCCATGCAGAATACTTAGTAAGTTAGACATCGGACAAGTGCAGGTGAGATGATAACGAATGAGAGAAACTGTCCCATCTCACCATCGCCCCCCAAATAGGAGTGGAAATAAGCTCTTTTCGTCCTCTAGGGCTGTTTGTAGCAACACTAACAAGCCTACGGATTAGTGACAACGGCATGCTAGCGACTGCACTATGTAGGTAGTGATTTGGGTTGGGCACCGTAATAAGAATACGACCCTCGGGCTTTGGTGTAACCCTTGTCCACGTGGGTACGTTGAACGCTTCGGACTGGTCAGAGTCTTGTCTATTATCCTATTACGGAGTAGGATCACACCACCAAGCAGTCCCTTCCATGCAGAGAGGACCATAAAAGTCCTCCTGGAGACTTGTGTGTGACGTGTCAGTGATCTCGACATAAACAACAAACCAGTCACTGTCCCCATCTTTGATATACATAACATTCCATCATCTATTGGTATCTAGTCAATGTCTATCCCGCACCGAGATACTCCTAGCTTGAGCTGTGTAATTCTTTGTCATGTCTTTCTTCGTCCCAGCTGTATCCAAGCTAGAGATATCAAGCAAGCCGCTTCTGACTTGCATATTGCCGCACTTGACGGTACCCAAGAATCCCCGTTCTTACTCATCCACATCGTACTTTTGTTGATGGGTTGCGATGGCACTAAGTTGGCAAGGTCAGTCTGTTGAGCAAGTACATGTAATAGCAAGGAATGACCTACCGTCCACTGGGGTCGGACTGCTTCGACCAGGTAGGTGTCCAGCGCATGACAGTGGATGCGCAATGAGGAGGGAAATGCTCGTCGAACATGCATCGATACCAGTATCTGCCCTTTACGGTTAGCAATCGTCTTCTCATCGAGTCACAGAATGTACGCACGCCTCCTTGGTGTCGGGAATATCATCACCCCACTCAGGCTTAGGGTTTTTCATCATCTCATCTGTAACATGCAACTCGGCGTTGTCCTTCAGGGCATCAATCCACCCGTATCCGACACCATCCGAGAACTGCTCCTTTTGTCGCCAGAGAATCTCGTCAGGCAGGTAAGCCTCATTGCCTTCCTCTCCAGTAGTGTCAAAGGCCTTTCTCAAGATGTACTTCTCCATCTTGTCCTTGGTGATCATCTTCTCTTGCGGGTCAATGTTCATGCAGGCCTCAAGGAACTGTTCGAAACGTCAGCGTTGATCACGGTGCTATGACAAGCGACTGGGCCGGCATACCTCCTTGTCTAAAAATGGGACTCGAGCCTCGAGACCCCATGCTGACGTGGACTTGTTGGCACGGAGGCAGTCAGACAGGTGCAGGTTCTTGACGCGGCGAACCGTCTCCTCGTGGAAAGCGCTCTTGTCAGGAGCAGCATGGAAGTAGAGATAGCCACCAAAGATCTCGTCACTACCCTCTCCGCTAAGGACCATCTTGATGCCCATGGCCTTAATCTTGCGGGACAGGAGGTACATGGGCGTAGAGGCGCGGATCGTTGTCACATCGTAGCTCTCGAGGTGGAAAATGACGTCAGACAATGCGTTGAGACCGTCCTCGATCGTAAAGGTCATGACATGGTGTTTCGTGCCCAGAAACTTGGCGACCTTGAGGGCGGCGATGTTATCGGGAGAGCCAGGGAGACCGATGGAGAAGGAGTTGAGCTGGGGCAAGAAGGTCGTAGTTGTCAACTTGTTGTCGTCGTCGATACCAACCAAACCCTCGCCCTTGTCCGGGTCTTCGCTGGTACTGTTGGCACTGCCGTTGGCCTGCAGCGCCAGCTTGGCCAATCTTTGCGTCTCGCGCTGAGCAATCGAGGCGACCAGGCTCGAGTCCAGACCACCGGAGAGCAGGACACCATAGGGCACCTCGGCCATCAGGCGTTTCCTCACGGACGTCTCCAGCTTCTCCCGGATGAGCTTGAGATCTAAGGGGGTCTCCGGAACCTTTGATCCATCCCACCAAGTAGGCTGGAAATACCTTGTCGTCTCACCGGTCTTGGTATCGAAGATGTGGCCAGGGGGAAGGATCGAATTTTGTCACAGACTGTGTGAAGACACTTCAGCTCCGACGCAAAGTAGGTAGAGTCGGGCTCCTTGGAGGACCAGCCCTGATAAAAGGTGGTGATGCCGATGGGGTCTCGCGCGGCGATGGTACGGTCAAGCTTCTTGTCGTAGAGGACAAAAGAGAACATGCCGTCGAGGTACTTGGGGGCATCAAGGCCGTACTGCATGTACAAAGGGATAATGACTTCACAATCCGATGTCGTCTTGAAGTGGTATGGCGTCTTCAGGGTCTTTCGGATCAGTCTGTGGTTGTAGATCTCGCCGTTGACGGCAAGCACGATGCTCTCATCTTCGTTGGTTAGGGGCTGGGCGCCGGACTCTGCGTGGTGAAAGGTGAGCTTCATCACAGGGGAACGAGGACAGTGTAGATGAGTTTCGTACCAACGCCGACGATGCTGAGTCGCTCGTGGCAAAGAACTAAAGTGGCAAAGGGTTAGCGGATGGGCCGCCGAGACATGGCATCTCCAGGCTGCATACTGGTGTTGTTGGAGATGACATTTCCGCCTGTTGCACCAAGTTGTCAGTATGCGCTCGTGTTGTAGTTGGGCCTCCTCGTGAGATGGAAGATCCGCGACTCACTCCAGTCGGGACCTCGGTGGCGGACCCTACAGAAATGTCAATTGAGTCACCAAATCTTCAGCGCGCGTGCGCACGGGATAACACATACTGCTTTGCAAGTCGCAGAGCGGTCGGCTTGAATTTCTGCACGTCGGGGTGCCTGCGAGCGCCGTGTCAGCCAGCGTCAACTCGTCGAGGCCAATGACGACGGTGGGAAGCAAATAAATGTTCATGGCGGGGCGCTGCAAGAACTGCCCCTCCATGACTGATAGATAACCAAAATCATGTGAAGGAAGGGGCGGCGAAGTCGCAGTCAATTGGGCTTCGATCGCATCGCGCTGGGCAGGACTTACGAGTGGCACGCGAAAATACCACACATGATGTCTTTTCTTCCGAGGACGAGGTGCGTCTTGCCAAAGAGAATGAATGATACGGTCAGATTCAACCCGCAGCAGAGCAATAGATAACTTGGGTATTTGAAGTTAGGAAACTTTGGAAAGGGAACCGAGTGTCGGATATCCACACGAGCAAGACGGGCGAAACGGGGCTGAAAGTTAGTGAGTTAGGGGACTCTAGAGAGTCGAGTCATAAATAAATTGGCCGAAAGTGCCCGGCCAATCTACTAGCAAGTCTATCCGTACTTCGGTATATGACTTGCAACGGTGTAACTAGTTAACTAGTTATCGCCTCGATTCTTACTTTGAGCAGCGGGCCCGTAGTAACAACTTGATTAGCGCGTCAGAGCTTGATGCCTCGAGCTGTCTCGCCAAAAAGTGGCCCGTCTTGTTGCTGCCGATTTCGGCACGGTAGAAATGGTCAGTCAGACCGACCCGCGCGTAACTACGGAGTCCTGTGTAACCCAACCTACTACCGTTAGGTTAGCACCCAGACCTAGTCGCCGATAAGGGCTTGCAGGACATGATCAACAAGACGACAAGTCCTTATTACCACACGTTGAATTATCTTGTTCTTTTCGTTCTTTTCTCCCTTTTTCCTTTTTAGAGAAAAAGGGGGCGTGCAACTCAATGACTTCAAGGTCCGTAATCTGCCTGCTTAGTAGAGATCCTCCTCTCCACGGAACGATGTGGACGGCCATCGACTCCTGTTGCGACGCGTGCCATCACAATAGTGTGGGGGTTCCTGTACTCGGCGGTACAGCAACTGTGATACTGGGTACTTGTACGGGAGAGAGACGGGTCCCAGAATAGTCCTGAATTCACGTCTAGTTGTACCAGCCGCCTTCCCCAATGGCCGATCAGAAAATATCCGTCGTATCATCGTAAAGTGCCCAGATGTGTGGCTGAATCGCAATCTAAAGCAGAAAAGTCATCGCGTGTGGTATGGTATCGCAATCCGTAACGCCAACCAAATATCCGAGCCTCGTCGCTCAGCCACCCTTCCATTCGTTCTTCATGCGGTTTGGGTCGATGGACCGGCCGTCGTTTCCACCCCTCGGGGGCTGCTTGACGACTGTCGACGCCAACTGCTCCCTACGAGCTAGGCGCGTTCTCCTTCACCACCCGTCGAACTCTTCGCTCGTACTCCTGGCGGTCCTTCTTAAATAGGTTATAGGCTTCCGCTTGCGCAGGCGACTCGGGATTGGGCGTGTCGAGTAGATCTTGGACGCCAAGTGCAATCTGCTTGACGGTAATGGCAGGCTTCCAACCCTCTTCCTCGTTCAGGATGGAAAGGCACACGGTTCCGGACGGGTAGACGTTGGGATGGAAGAGCGGCGGTGTGAACTTGCCTGTACGGGTTTCACTATCAGCACCAGCATTTCACCGAGTAGACAGGTGATTTGTACTTACACTTGGGCGGTTTGGTGGGGTACTCTGTTGATGTTTAGATGTCAGCATCGCAACCTGTGATGGCGCCAGTTGTCGGGATTTGACATACCATCAGGGAAAGTCATGGTCATCTTGAACAGTCCACCTTCCCACATGGTCTTCTCCTTGCCAGGGATACCGCACTCCCAGATCTTCAGGTCCATGATACCGTCCTTGTTCTTGACGGGTCGTGCCCAGAAGCCGAACGGGTGGTCCTTACGCCACTGCTTCCTGTAGAGCGCGTGATCCGTAATCAGTACGAGGTGCAGGGCGCGCGCGCTCGGTATGAGACGTACCTCTCCTCAGCGAGGCGCATCGTGCAGAGAGCCATGGCTGTTCAGGTTCGGAATAGAACTCAGGCGGCTGTGTGTAAAGGAGGATCCGAGGCTGCTGATGAGGGCCGGAATACCAGAGTAGTTGTAAACACCAACTGATGAGCTGCTTGCTGTAATTGTGACAGTGGCACACGGGAACTAAGGAAGGTGCCACAACACCTTAGAAGGAAAAGCGCAACTTAAAGCTGGTGGGGAAGTTGACCCCAAGGTGGTGGTAGGCAATGCAGAATAAGCAGCGTGGGGTAACAAAGAAAAGGAGCAAAGCTGGCCTGAAGTTGCCAAAGGCCGGGCGACGACGACGACGAGATGCTGTTCAAGAATCAGGGTGCTGACCGGCGTGAATGCTACCAGCGTACGGGGTAATGCAGCGAGCGAATCGTCAGGACTGCAAGCACGACAATGATGACCTAAGCTTGGCATTGCCGATCCTTGCACCTGCTAACTAACTATTCTACTTAACTTATTACATACTACAAGTATCCGTATCCGTACTGTGGCAGTACTGATGATTATTAAAGTGGGCCTGCTTGCTAACAGCTAGCAATATGTTCATTAACTAACTAGGTTATCTGCTATCCGCAACTAACTAGTAGTTAACTAAGACCATGCAAGTAGGTTACACAGTACTTACTTTGTCAGTTACTCCGTAACAATTGGCTTGGTGACTAGTCAGTCACCTTGGTTGCAGGCAATGTAGGGCGATACTTCATTTTCTGCCCCGCCCAGTACTAACTAACAAGTCTCTTCACAGTCTTGCTTACCTTCTTGGCCTCTGTATGAACTTCTTAACTCTCCCTCCCCTTCCTCTGGCTTTGAACGTGCGAAGGACCGCATATAACGAGACTTTCCATGCTCACCTAGATGCTGCACGTGGACCTGTGCCACGCTGCTTTAATCCTAAGCCTGACCTGGCTGTATGTACCCTGGACTTGGCTTGAGCTCGGTATGAATTGCGCCCAGTATCTTTGTTACAACGATGGGGTTGTGCACAAACGACTGCGACATGGAGAGGTTGAAATAGCGATGGGCAAGGCTTCGAGATTTCTAGAAAGTGACATCACTGCCAAAGTAACACGGCCGATAAGATGTCTCTCCACGGTTGTTGACATTCCCGGCAGCGATCTACATTCCGGCCAAGAGTGGTTTCGTGATAGGTGATAAGTACAAGCCTACACGCTTCCCAGCCTTTTCATATTGGCGATTATTTGAGGGACAATCGAGTCCCAGCGATTTCTTCCATGCCCGCCACATCTTGGTTGACAATATACTGAGGGGATTTCCGGGTCTTGGCTCTGTCACAAGTCTGTCCATAGCGAGATCGATGCCAGAGTATCAGCTTTCCTATCAGCTCTCCTGTCGCTTGAAAAACGCTGCTTTAGTGGGACCACTCACCTGAAAGAGAGATCTTCGTGGTCAGATGGCGACTCTCTTTTGGACCTCTTGCTCTTGTGTTTCTTCTCCATACGTTAGAGGGCGTGGTGTGGAATGATGCAAAGCCATTCCTCAGCATCTCCTCGGTGTCGCCAGGGTCACTATCTCCATCGACGTTGAAGGTCATTCGCCGTGGCTTTGTCCTTACCGGCAGGATTATCGTTCTGATTCGGTGTGGGAAGGTACTCGGAAACTTGTCGGTTCGCCTTCTTCACTGTTGCAAATTCGGCCATCAACTTCGTGGTTTCGATCATCCCAGCCTTGCTGACATCCCTCAGCATGTACCTGTTCGACCCGTTGAAACTGAGGAGGCAACCGTTGCTAGGCCAGTAGCTGTACTAGTTCACCAAATTACTAAATCACCTCGGTTCTCAGAGCAAATTTGAGTCCATTTCTGTTAGGTGTGTAAGATTTATCTACTCTTTGCAGCCCTGACTCGAACAGTCGAGAACCAGCATTGCTTAACGGACTGGGGGGGGGTTGTTCTTTACTATTCGCTGGTCAACATGCTGGTGTCATTCTCATAATGGTTATCCTCTTCCTCACTTGAACAGAGTGCATGTCGGGTCTATGGACTGTCGTCAGACGAACGTATTATGCAACGGGTTATGCCAAAGGCCAAACCTCCAAGCAGCCAGCTAGCTTTAACATCTTTTGCCAACCAGAGTCCCAGTTTTGCTCTGACCGTCCCACACTTCAATTAAAGGTACGGATCTGTACTTGGAACACGTAACTATATGAGACGTTTACAACATTATCACCCAAGCAGCTAGCTCTTCTCGAGTCTCTTAGGAACCCCCTAGAAGCAGGTACCGACCATACAAGCTTCGGACCCGGTCTACGAGAGAGCATAGCATTCCTGTCTCAGTAAGGTTATCTTCTCCAGCATGAACATTAGAGATGGTGACCAAGAGTATCAGCTGGTAACACTAAAGTCCGACTATACACTGTCGTGGATCACAACCCTCGGTAGCAAAAGTTCACAAACGTCGCAGTTCACCCTGGAACCAGTATGCTTTCGACAGAGGTTTATGTGCAAGAGTTGAGATAAGCATGGATCACTGCAAGTATTTGAAAGCCGGCAGATGTCAAGACATGCCTGGTATCTCCCTGAGAACACATGGCACACCGTCCATCACGTATAAATCCACGTAAGCTCTTGCATACCCAATGGCTATGATCCTTGATATTGAGGGATATTATTCCCGGGTTTTGTGATTCTGTTTGAAAATCGGGGCAAAAAGGTTGTGAGACCGGTTCGGATAAAGACTCGTCTTGCTCCTATATGTACATATTTCGCTACACGTCTCTCTCTGGACAATGAGGGCGCAGCCATAGTCAATACCGCCAAGTGTTGTTGATGGGAAAAGAGAACAAAATCACGACTTCGACTAGAGCAATCACCAAGATTACTCAACTCCCTCCTACAAACATAGAAAAGCTGCAATACTAGACTTCGCGCTGGCCTGCTTCCATTTTCCAATGGGTTACTGCAGGCAGCCACGGGTCATTAGGATCGGGCGGGCCTGGAACAATCACCACGTAGCCGAAATACTTCTTTGTCGATCGGCACATTAATCTCCTCACAAGGTTTTGTACCATAGTCCATCGTGGAGGTGACGAGAACTGAAGAGTGGTGGAATGATGGGACGACTAAGTGACCACCGTGTTCGTCACGAGTAACTGAGGTACGAAAAGCGCAAGAATCTCCATCTCCAAAGATTTGGAGCACAAGTAGTAAAGAAGGCAGCGGATTGGTCATCAATAGTTTCGTGTCAATTCACCGTGAGCTCGCATCATGATCGAGCCCTTCGTTCTATGACCGTTTCCCACGACTCAAAGTAACGCATAAACACCAAAATTGGACACCAAAATCAAGTGGGTATCAGCGTTTTACTCCTTGGCAGCACCGTAGAGTGTCTCCTATAATGTAGGATTAGCATCGTGTTCCCCGAAAAAAAAAAAGGTAAATTCAAAGTTTTCAACTTACCATGATGATGCCAGTAATCTGGTAGGGGTCGGCATTGGAAGCAGGTCGGCGATCCTCAAAGTAACCCTTGCCCTGGGCAGCGGTCTCCCGGGGAATGCGGATGGAGGCACCACGGTTGGCGACACCATATGAGAACTGGTCAATAGAACCAGTCTCGTGTCTACCAGTCAAGCGCAGCTCGTTGCCCTCGCCGTAAACGGCAATGTGCTCCTTGTGGCGACCCTCGAGCTTCTTAATAGCGGCCTCGATGTGCTTCATGCCACCCTCGTTGCGCATCTCCTCCGAGGAGTAGTTGGAGTGCAGACCAGCGCCATTCCAGTCACCGGGAATGGGCTTGGGCTGGAAGGACACCTTGGCACCAAACTCCTCAGCCACACGGTGGAGCAGGAAGCGACCCATCCACAGATGATCACCCATCTCGTTGCCCAGGCAGGGACCAATCTGGAACTCCCACTGAGCGGGCATAACCTCGGCGTTGGTGCCCGAGATCTTGACACCACTGTACAAGCAAGCCTTGTAGTGAGCCTCGACGATGTCTCTGCAAAAGACCTTGCCAGCACCAACACCACAGTAGTAGGGTCCCTGGGGAGCAGGGAAGCCAGCCTTGGGCCAGCCGTAGGGGCGGTCCTCCATGTCAAAGAGAGTGTACTCTTGCTCGAGGCCGAACCATGGCTTGTGCGAGGCGTGGGTGTCCATCAGCTTAGCGCACTCGTGGCGGTAGTTGTACTTGTTGGGGGTGCCATCGGCGTTCCAGCACTCGGTCAGGACAAGGATGTTGGGCACGCCTCGGAAAGGATCGGGAAAGACGGCCACAGGGCGCAGGTAGACGTCAGAGTTATCGCCAGGGGCCTGCTCGGTTGAAGAACCGTCGAAGTTCCAGACAGGGAGGTCCTCGGGCTTGAAACCTTCCTCAGGAACCTTGGTGATAGTCTAGAGCACAAATGATGTCAGTTCCCAACTCTCATTCGTTGGTGAGCATAAAGATCGCGAGACACCCGGCCACGCAGGCGCAGGGGGGTGCGACTAATTCGGCCTCTCCGCTTGGACAAGGCGCAGGACGCAAGCCGACCGGCAACTAGACCCCATCCATCACGAGCAGGCCAATGCCTCTGGCCACTCGGGCAGAGCGAAGGACGATACCGAGCGAGCGAGACCGGGCCCTCATTGGTGTGCCGTGCTAGGCCGAGGGATCCCAGCCGATCCGTGGAGGGGCGGGGGATCAATCCTCTTCCAAGCCGTCACAGTCATGGTGTGCCGCGGCGTGCTCGACCAAGAGAGCGACACGGTTTCATGACACAAAAGCTCGTGTGGTGGGTTCAACCGCCCCAGGCGCATTGGGAGGAGGGGGGGGGGGGGAGGGGCGCAAAGATAGGGGATGGAAGGCATTACGTACTCGGCTCTTGGAACGGACACCACCGGTTGAGTCGATCCAGATGTACTCCGCCATGGCGTTTCCCTTCTGGTCCAGCTTCATGTACTTCATCAACTGTCAGGGGCACATAAAGTCAGTCATTGCGATCTCGACCATAAGGGCCATGATGCCTCCCGGGCACATGGCATTGCAGGCCATTGCCGGGGCCAAGGGTTGGGGGGCGGATGATGGTAATGGGATGGGTCAAGATCGCGTGCTCACGTTCTCAGTATACGAGACATGTTTACTTTCCGCCTGTTGGAGAGCATTCTGTTAGCAAATCGTCTCGTGATGCTGAGGGGTAATTGGCCCGCCAGGGGTCCAGAGGTGGGGTTCGTGCTTGAGCCGGCGAATGAACCATTGAACTTACCATTGTTGCAGATTGCGACGGGTGACGGTTTGTGCGTGTGTGTTAAGAGGGTTTCGGTGCTACGTGAGGTTCTCACGACGAGTTTCGAGGGTCGGGTTGAGTACGTAGAGAGGACGGGGTGGGATATGGAATCAAGACAGAGCTGAATCAAGTTCGATGCGGGGGTGTGAGGCCTTTAATAGGCACGACCGTTGTCGGCACGGTGGGAGACAGGACAGGAGCTTTGAAAGAACCTGGCCAACGGACCCAAGCAACTAACTAGGTGGCACAGAGATAAGAGATGACCCCCGCCATAAACCCCTACATAGTACGGTTAGTTATGCGGCGTGGGCGTACTTACTTACACTACTGTGAAAGTAAGTACTCCAGGTACAGTACTTGCTGGTAGGTACTGGCACTACTGCAGTCTGTTACCAGAAATCCACTCGACTTGTGGCAGGTACGGACTCGGCCACCTGCAGCCAGTCAGATCTCGGGCTTACTCTATTGGCCTGATTCTTTGTTAATGCTTCTTCTCACATGCTGCAAGGGCAGCTACTGCTCTTCGGATGCGGCTGTTCCACTTTGTAAAAAGTTGGCGGGACGTGAGGCCATGGTGGGGGTAGTATGAATTATTCTCTACATCTCATGTGTATGTCACCCGAGTACCAGGACAAGATTGGTGGCCCTGGATCTCGAGAAGCTGCTTGTATAGTCTCGTTTGCTCTTGTCAAAAACTGGCATGCTTCACGAATTAATCTCACTCCAAACTCGGAAACTCTAACTACTGTGTACACATCCTAGGCCTGCAACTCTGTCAGGTAAAACAACATTCTTATTTTTGGAGCTGCCCAGACCCAGTAATACATGGGTACTTGAAGGTTCATCCTTAGACCCGATCGGCCTATCCCAACGGTCCCATTACAACCTTCCTGGCGACGAATCATACGAGCCATTGCAACTCCTTATCTTCGTCTTCACCTAATAGTGACCCATGAGAATTGACAAATCGTCTCGGAGCGCGCGCGAGGCTCGGGAGGCTGAGCCACAGTAGACTCAACCGACACTACTCCGTACTTCGTAACTACTGTGTAACCTACGGAGTATGCGACTCGCTTACTTAGTAGACACCCACCGTCTTCTCCACTGTCGCGGTCCCGCGGTTTCGGCAGTAATAGTGTCGTCGTCGTGCACCAGTTTTGCTGCACGAACGTCCAGAAAGGGTATACGTGCCCTGGTTCGTATGACGCACTGATCCTCACAATCGACAAATGAAGATCGACCTACAAGGCAGTAAGTCGGACTCTATCGTCACATGTACAATGGCGCGCGGTCTTCACATTAAACATGCGGACTGAGCCTAACCACACTGTTACAAAGTACGTCCCTCCCTGTTACACTGCCAAGCCATAGCGCAGGAAGTTCCGGGCCGTACACTATAGGAGATACACATCGTGGATGGTTCTCCCACTGTCATGGTGCTCGTACGGATATTGTCAGTTACGCTCTGCGTTTCTCGTTTTCTGACTGCCGCAGATCGCGATTGGTGTTCGCTTCACTTTCCTCGAGTAGTTCCTGAATGACCGAGGCCCGCTTCGCGCCAGTCTTTCCAAGTACTTTGTACTGACTCGACATGGGTTGCATACTGGACTTAGTTAACCAACTAACTAGTTAACTTACATTTCCTTCCTTCCAATAACCCCCCGCATTGCAAACTGTATCCCGGTCCAATCCGGGGTCGATGGGTCGGTCACCAGTCGACTACCGGTAGTTGGACCGTAGCAGGACGAGGCAAACAACCTCCAGCAGAAACTTATTTACAGCAGACTGGCGGGACGGGCATCCCGATACCTACAATCAAGTAGATACCGGTACACGGAGAGACCAAGTTTAAACTGGATAGAGGATGGTGGCCCTCAGCTGAAAGTATGGAGTGCGTTCATTACCCAATCGTGCGGCGTGATGGTTATCTTCAAACCAGTTGCTATGTACGGAGAAGTTGTCGTCAACCAGTGACCAAAAACGATACGGTTGCCGGAGACGGTTGCCGGAAGCCTTGCCGGAGGCATGCATGCGACAAAGTGAACTCAGCATGCTACCCGAGTTAATTTGTACTAACTACGGTAGTCGTTCTAAACATCACATCGTATCCCCGACCATGCAACTAGTTAACTCTTCATGTTATACGGATACATTGGTTATAAGGGTATGCATGCCATCGCTCCATATCGTACACGATGCGGTAAAACTGGGTCTGCCTAGCTTCTATCCAGTGTAGAGCTAGTACACACCTGCACCGTAGATGACCCCCATGTTGACCCCAGATTCCCTCCCCTCCTCCTTTTATTAGCAAATACGATTTGGCAAATCTTTGCTCATGACCATGACGCCTAGCCTACCAAGAGCCACAGTACCCCAGGATCCCAGGCAACCCTGTCGCTGTGGTTTATTTATGCCTCATGATGAAGCCGGGTTTACTGACCGCATGAGGACGCGAGCGTCTGCGTTATCGCAGAGACCCCATTGGCTACTTCAGCAACTCTTGCCTAATCATGTTGGCTACGTCGTAACTACGACTCATTTCTTGACTGTGGCAAACCATCCAGCCTAAACTTGGACAACACCAGGTATGTTCCTGGCGGCTATCTGCGCCGAGATAACTAAAGGTAAAGCCAGCCCATAGGACTGGTCTCTTGGCAACCCGCCGACATCACAGCTCTTTCCAGTTACTCTTCAGTTCATGATTGCTCCTTCTGACGAGGAAGAATTGCCTACCGAGAACCGGACAAGACGTATGATCAAGCAATATTGTATCTTTCAAAGGCTGCCATAACATTGCACGAAACCCCCATTATTCCTGGGTGACGTTACCTGTTATTCAACAGTGTCAACGTTCTTAGCGTGAAAGGACGAAACATGGAGAAAATAAAAGAGAGAAAACTGCCAGTACCCCAATGGTCATTACGATTGAGGACTAATAATACACGTATATCCCCGCAGGATTGTGACACCAGTCGTTAAAAGTCAGGGGAAGCACGTGTATTCACCTGAGATATATGTAATTGAAAAGACCGTGGTCATTGCCATGAATTTCGGACATTGGATGGAGGCCGTTATCGATTCGAAACGGTTTGAGTTTATTTTGCACATGGCATCCTTCAGTCAATTACACGAGATTGTCGAATTAGTTGTGCCCGGAAGGAGTGTATCAAAATACGGAGTACAATTGACTGGAACGGAAGCCGCGCATCGGTCGTCGACATGGACCACATCCGATTTTTTTACGTCAAAAAGACGTTCTAGTCAGCACCGCAGCCGGTTCCATTGCTCGCGAGTATTCGTGCGTGAGTATCTGTTTCTTGCCACCCATTACTCATTGCCGGCAAATAGTACTATACCGGTTCAACACCTAGCCAAAACTTGCACGCCCTTGAAGTCGTCGTCGACTTACACCTGCGTACGAGATGAACTGGACTGAGGGCAACCTTTGGCGTCACTCACGTTGCAAGGGGGAGAAAGGAGCGGTCCTGAGGCGACAGAAAGAGCATTTCGCCAAAGCTCGAAACAGGCACCTCTGCGGAGAGGCGAAAAGGGGCCCTGTCACCATCTCCTTCATTAACGCAACCCACCACCGGTACCGAGGAGCCGAAAATGATCACTCTCCAAGCCATACGGACGCATCTCTACTGGGTTTGATACATCGACCCAAGCAGGCAGAGCCAAGGGGGTGTTCGGATGAGAGCCACGAACTGAATGCAAGGCACGGGCAGGACTTGCCCAACAAGAAACGGACCTTAGCGCATAACGTTTTCGCAATGGATGTGCAGGATCAATCTGGCCAGAAGAAACGACAGAGGTTGCTGGAAGCAACAGACTGGGCAGGCCTGGGAATGCAGCAGCCTATTGACTTAATATTTCCGGGCCAGATACAGGGATCGTCTCACCAAAAATGGAGCAGGATTGCTCGCTCCAAACAGAACGGCGAGAAGAAACCGCGACGCCTGCTTGATGGCCACCACTTGGATGTCAGGCGCGGAGACGGGAGCGACCGCATAGCCAACGTAAGAGCATTGAGTCCCA
Source organism: Arthrinium puccinioides (assembly GCA_022414665.1). Classification (NCBI taxonomy): domain Eukaryota; kingdom Fungi; phylum Ascomycota; class Sordariomycetes; order Amphisphaeriales; family Apiosporaceae; genus Arthrinium; species Arthrinium puccinioides. The sequence goes on along the minus strand of JAIUNF010000003.1, from coordinate 3,558,187 downwards.
AGCGCATCAAGGTCCAAATTGGGAGCCAGGCTACGTGCATGGGCAAAGAGGGCAGCTCCCCTTCAGCACACTTCTTTTCATCACCACGCCTGCTTGCCCCTGTGTCGAGTCATCATCACTCGATACATCGCCGCGAGACCAGGCCGCGATCTCGTCGGTACTCTTCTGGCCAGGAAGGTCACCCTCAACGCCTCAAGAGCGGCATCCAGCATGCGGACTCCGCGCTTCGTGAAAATCCCATGCAATCTAGCAGATACGATTCCTGCTCTCCAGATCAAAGCGAGGCAACGCGGGTTGTAGTTTCCACCCCAGTAGTACAAACTCCAGTGCCGCATCGTGCTGGATGCTTCCGGATCCTGGAATGGTCTCCCACCAAGTCTCCAGGCTCGAGTATGGACGTCGAGGTTGAACCGTCAAGACCCAAATTTATTCCCTCTCAAATTGCAGAAAACGAAAATTGGATGTCATTCGTTGGGTCTTCTGACGACGGGCTCATTCCGTTTACTCGTGGCTCTTCTCTGTTCGACAGTCCACATTTTCGACCAACAATCATCAGCCCAAGCATAAGTGAATTCAGGCTCCATGTTGACCCCAGCCAGACTGATAAGTCCAGTGGAAGCTCATCTGTTGCAGACGATTGCGAGGATGAAGGCTATGCCCCCGTGGGTGAAACAAATACATTTGTGTCTGAGGGTGGCCTGGACAATCCTGCCCATTACTCCAGACCGACTTCCAGGAGTCAACGTGATACGGAAAACAAAGGAAACCCCCCGACGAAGAGAATGCAGCCTGGATGAGGTTTGTATATGAGAGCGATAGCGAACATCTGAAGCTTCATGCACTCGAGGAAGCTACTCGAACAGCTGCTCGCGAGTTGATACCTTCGGTCTCTCCCGAAAGCCTAGGCAACAGTGACTCGCAGTTCTCTTTCGAGGAACACCAGGAAATCCGGACATCAGCCACGGTGGGCAGTACATTTCACCCTAGCAGTGACTATAGCACAGATTTCACATCCACAAATGTGCCTAGTACGAGCCACATATCGAGAAGTGAGTCCGGGGGGACCCAAACCCCAACTAAAATACTGTACGACACGGTTTCGTCCGGCTCTCGGAATCATGGTGCGCTGGCCTCGGAAGACGGTTCCTCCAAGTCCAGTATCTCAGCGTCTACAGTGGGATCCTCTGATCTAGAAACCGCAAAGGCTACCAGAGCCAGCTCAGAGGAATGTGATACAACAGGAAACGTTCAGCAGCAACCCTTTCGTTTTGTTGCACCCAAGACATTCGAAGGAAAGCGAGCGAACTTGGGTCATCCCAGTGGATTACATTATTTACCAGCGAGACGAAGCGCCAATATCGGCTTGGGCAAGAGGCGCCGCAAGACGAATAGTAGCATGGAATGTAGAGCTGACATAAGGAAGCTGCCAGATTTTGATGGGGACCCGATTGAGGATGTCGACGAAGATGGCTAGCATGCTTAGACGTATATCGTCCCCAAACAAATGCAAGGGGACACATTTGGCTGGCTGGCTTAGAATCTGGCCTTCTGCTCGGGCTAGCTACACACACCCGAACTTGACATGTTGAGCCTGTTGATACAGATGGTGTCATTTGCTTGGCTCATGTTTGATAAAAAGATGATTGAAATAATGAGCACGTACATAGCTGGCAGTTCCCTAGGACATGTAACCAGATCTTAAACCCCTTCCGAAAGCCTAACTCAAAGATCGACATGCTTAAGAACGTTTGGGGTTACTAATCTCATAGCTCGAACAGGGCCTCTGCAATAAGGTACACCGAAGAATGTTGGCATCCAAGGCCTAACCAATTAGACAACGTCGAACAAGTTGGTACTTATACCTACAAGAAATCTATATTACTAAAAAAATTTCGACGCCATATCCGCCACACCTTAATCTGATTAGCTATCTACGTCGAGATATAATTGGCTGGCCGTCTCGAAATGATTGGCTCTTATAAATCTGTAACTATAGTTGTACCGAGGGGTTACGCGAATGTACGTTTTAATATTAATCCGACCGAAATCGTATCGATACGTCTTTTTAGATATATCTATACTAGTACGATTTATCTCTCCTAATATTATTCGTATTCGATCCCCGTACGTTACCGTACGAGAAAGTATTTATATATACCTTAATATAAGTAATATACTCTTTTAATTACTACCCTTTTTATTCCTTATAACGAATCCTACTACTCCGTATCTTTTTATATCTACCGCCCTCTTTACCTACCTATTTCGTATTATATATTATTTATCTGTATAATATCGAACCCTTTACGAATACCTAGTATATAAGGGTATACTGCTAGTATATAAAGGTGCCCTTACTATAATAAGGAGAGAGCGAGTTCGGGTTTCTCTTATCCTTTCGAAAGAATACTAATAAACTACCTACTCCCCCTTCTCTAGCTAATAATTCTCTCTATAGCGTATATATATTTTACTTAATAATTAAGAGTATAATTTACTATATAGGAGCGCTCTTTCGGTTCTACCTCCTATACTTTCTACCTATAAAGTATTAAGGTTATAAAATAACGAGAGAAGGGTACTAGTTTCCTATTATCGCTAGGCCGAGGTTACGGAACCGGAAATATATATATTACTTAGAGTAGGGTATTCCGGCCTTACCTATACGATTAACGAAGTAGGATTTTCTCGCCCGGATAAATAATAGCCTAGTTACGAATATCGCCGCTATATAAAGTCTCTTTATAAAAGCTTATAATCCTCCTTTTATATTATTACCTACTTAAGTATAAGAGCTTCTAGCTAAGTATACTTTCTTATAAAACCTTATAAAAGTCCCCTTTAATACCCCTTAGAGTAACGCGCGCTAGCCGATTCCTATTAACCTAGCTAATTTAGTATAAATAGGATTAGTCCCGGCTAGTCCTATCCCTCTACGTTCTAAACGAGTATTACCCTAAATATAGACCTCGAATTCTTTAGTACGTATAATACTAGGGAGTAGTATTCTCTAATCCTCTTAACTAGCCCCGTCCCCTACTATACTATCTATACTAACCCTTATATATAGTCGAAATCTTATAGGAACTAACCCGATACGAGGGATAACTAAACTACTAATATCTAGTTTTCCGTCGACGCTAATAAGAAAACTCGACCTCGGCTAGCCCCGAACGCTAGTAATAGGTTCTAGTATAATAACGGATAATAAGGGAATACTAATTCCTAAGCACTTAATCGCCGATATTATATATATAGTTAAGGTTATATCTAACGATAACGACGACTTTATAGCTCTAACGAAACCGAGTAAGAGTATATACTAGGGGTTTAAAACTAAGAAGTCTAAAGACGTTACTGCCCTAGTTACTAAGGAGGAGGAGGCGAAGAAAGGTTTATTCTATTTTAGTTTATAGTCGTATAATATATTATAAAGCCGTACTATACTAACTAACTTCTAACGTAGATCCTATTTAGAAAGTACTAAATAACCCGGTTTAGGAGGCGTATATAGTAGGACCTAAGGGTATATTTAATTATATCGTCGTACGATAAGGTACGAGTATCGATATTAACGGCTAATATTATACTAGATCCGACGGCTAAGAAGGCTATAGACGAGGAAATACCGGATATAATTAATATTACTAGACTAGTAATACCTTATACCTAAACTATACCTATATTTAATACCCCTAAAAAGGTAGAGATCGAAGCTAGGCTAAAGCGTAAGACCTATTAGCCTACCGTATATATTTGTACGTAATTAGATAAAACTAATAATTAATCTATAGCCCTATCTAATATTAAGTTAGGAGAGTATATTCCTAGAAAAATACTAGACCTAATTATTATACTAGGGATACCTATACCTATCGCGGCCGTAATAGGCACGGCTTTATCCTCTAAAAGGAAGAGATCGGATAGAGCTATATAGAGGCTAGTATCGCCTATATAGAGAAAATATAAAATGTTACGGGGTAAAGCTACTACTTACGTAGATATTAGTACTAATAGCGCTAGAAGTTCTAATACTTTCGAAGTACCTTAAATAACTATACCTCTATATATTAAATATATTTAATTACGATACGTTACGACTTAGTACTAAATATACCGGTTCTATACTATTATAGTACCTGCCGTTAAAAGCGTACTAAGTCCCTTTTTAGGTATACGAAAGCAGGTACCCCTTATATTACTTATATTCCCTATCTCGAACGTCGATATATATAAGGTATTAGCGCTATACTAACTAGTATAAGGGTAACTCGCGGTATAATAGGAAGAGTAACCCTTATAGTACTAACTCCGATACCTTTATCTCGAAGGACTAAATACTTTAGTATTAAGCTATATACTCTAATATAACTAGGACTTCCTCCGTAACGAGTAGGTAAAGATAACCTAAACGCGAATAGTAATCGAGATATTACCCCTATTCCCGATCCTACTATAAGTACTCCCGCTCTAATTAACCTCGGGAATAATACCGTACGAAATAGGCCGGAGAATATCGACTTAACTAGAGTAACTCTAGTAACTCTATCCTAAGTAAATAAGTACTCTAGGACGGATTCGTATACTCTAATATAGCTAGCGCTACTAAGAAAATAGAGAAGAATAGATAACCGGGGTACTACTACCGATTAGGATATTATACCTACTCCTATACCTATACTAGTATCTATTAATATTATAGATAACGCCGTACCTAAGGCGGCCGAAGATAATTATAACGATACCGACGATAATAAGGTTATACTAGACGGATCCGCGGTCTACGAAGGATATATAGCTTAGCTTCCCCGTAATAGAAGTCTAATAGAAGTTCCTTTATACGATGCTAGACCTATAGGTATAGGCGTTTATAACTTCTATAACGTATAGTTCTAAAGGGACGAGTTTAGTTATAGCTCTACGCCGATATATACTAAGTACTACCGAGGTAGTAAAGTCGAATTACTAGAAAATAAACTATTACCCCTATTTATAATAGAGCTATTTACAGGGACGTCCGTAAAAGTAAGAAAGTTCCGCTAAATATTACGGGCCCTTAACGGCGCCTTTACTTTTATATTTACCGAAATACGTAGGTTGGATACCGCCGTATAAAACCGATCGAACTAAAATAATAGGATATAGCCCGTCGAGATTTATAGGGTATTTAACTATTATACGGGACCGATAAACTGTAACGGTATTACGTAGGGATAAGTAAGGTAGTATAGGGTATGCGTGTATTGAAACTTTAACCTGACGAACTTAGAGTGTTCGTTAGATTAATTCTGAAGAGATACGTCTCCGGCTAAACTACGGCCGTCCTGCGGCCGCCCTATAGCTTAGCATCTACGTATACCCGCTCTACGGGTACCCCCTTATAATACCTCCCTAGTTCTACTCCCTAGTTTCTAGCGGATATAGAACTCCTTATAGTAGCCGTACGCTTTCTATCCGATCCCTATTATTACTTACTATATACCGGTATCTTGCCCGGCTCCTCCTCTCTATTAGGGCGCCTAGTGCTTAGGGTCCTTTACGTTACTATACTCTTAGTATACGGTTTATATCCCGCCGCCTCCGTATTCTCGTGTTTTCCTTGCCCTTAAGTTATCCTTAATACACCTTCCTTCCTACTCCGGATAGTTATCGGTATTCGCTCTAGAATTAATTTGCCTCCTAATAATTAATTAGTTTACCTTATCGTAATATAATTATCGTATATTATATTATTTATAGCTTACCGGTTTATATTCGTAGTATAGTCGTCGCGTGCCTTCTATATAAATTGTTATTAATACCCTTAGTAGTATAACTACTTAGTAACTAGTAGTATAACTACGTCTATAAAATATATTCTCTCCTCCCTAGGTTCTAATAATAATCTTTTTCCTTTAACGCTAATATTACTCGAAATTCCCTATTAATAGTACCTATTTTACGATCGTATCGCGCCCCGTCTACGTATTAATAAAATTATTTTAGAACCTTCTTATATATTTTTAGCGTCCTCCCTACGATTATTTTCCGGTCTAATAGCGTTACTAACCTAGCGTGCTCTAGCTCCTTCCCCCTATTACCCCTAACGCTTATTACTATAGCTATTACCTATAAACGCGCCTAGTTTAAGGCCGAGTTCCTTTATAACGCTAATAACGTAGCGACCCGTTTCCGCGCGCCCCCGCGCCTATATAGTAAGGATAGCAAGGTCTATAATAATAAGTATAACGCCCTCTTCGTTAACTCGTTAGCGACTATTTACTAATTATTCGTAGGGGATACTTCGAGATAGGTAGTACCTAATATTATAACTACCTTACTTACGGTTATATAAATCCCTCCCTAAGCTACCTAGGCAGCGTTACCTGCGCCTAGTACTAGATCGATAAAGCTAAGTACCTAGTTATATATCCGCCGTTTCGCTTCCTAGCGCTTTCCGTCTTAAGCTTTTAGCGGGTACTAACTATTTTCCGACTAGATTCCCCCTAATCTTTTCGGAGCCGCCTAGGTCCTACTAAAGGCCTATAGTTACTTACGCTACGCCTAGGCTAAGTTTATAGCTACTAAGCGCACTACTAAGTCTCGCGTAACGCGCTTTAGTCGCCTATCCTTCGGCGTATATAAGGCTAGCCTAGCTATATATAAGCTCTTTACTTAGGTAGACTAGGACTTAACCGCTAATAATTCGGCTAGTACTCGTACCCTAGTAGCTAAGACGCGCTCCGTACGTATATTCCTTTAGCTTTAGGCTAATATAACTCTAGTATATATAGCCTCCGCTTACTCTCCGGTCGCGTTGCGGTACTAATTAGCCCTTTTAGTCTAACCTTAATAGTAACCCTATAGATACTATAAAGTACCGGGCTCGTCGGGATACTACCGTCCCTAAATACGATCGGTCTCCGGCCGTATTTAAGCACGGTTACCGCCTACCTACGTACTTTATAGGCTATAATAGATAACCCTATCTTTACTTAGCCTAAGGGGTACGCCTAGTATCTAGGACTCGCTACCGAGCTTAACTAGTCTTATTACTATACCCGCGTACTTAGCACGGATAATATTTATATACCGGCCGCCTTCCTAGTTTACTAGGCGCGTCGGGATCGTTACGAGGCTATTACCGGTAGCAATATCGCTAGCGCTAGTAACGACCCTACTCCGGTACCGCCTACTCCTATTTATATTCCTCCCTCCGTTACGTAGTCCTCTACTAACTATATACTAGTCTCGCTATAACGCCTATTATCGTAACCTAGGTAACATTTAAGTACTAGCTAAACTCCGTCCCGTAACCTATACCTTATCTCCTATTTTATATATTTAACCTTATAGTCCTTTTAGTAGACGACCTTATTACGTCTAGGCTCCGTCCTAGTACCTATTTATCTTATCCCTACTACTATTATTATTATTTTCGGGTAAGGACCTTACGGTCCTTAGCTAGCCGGTCTACCTTTAATCTATAGCTATATATATAAATATTACGATTTTATATTATACTTATTTAACTACTCCCTATAACTCGAATATATAATCTAATTATTCCGCTTTATTACCCTCCTTATTACGAACGTCCTCTAGCTCCTCTATAGGGTTATTCTATTTTCGGTATACTTTTCGCTTCTTATACTTCCGAAATATTACTTTAGTATATTCGAGATAATCTTCTAGTTCCTATATATTATACTTAGCCGGCTAGCCTTTCTATTTTACTAGGTACTCTATTATACCCTAGTTATACCTATATTAGGAAATATCCTCTACTTCCTACTTTACCTACTTATCTTCGAGATCGGGTAAGTTAGTCTCTAACGTATTCGCTTCTCGATCTTATTATAGCTCTAGTAAGGATACCGGGAAAATATTATATATCTAACTATATTACGCTAGGAGTACGAGTTTATACGCTTATAATCCGACCTTCTTAAGTACCTTAACGCGGATAAATATAGGGGCGAGTTTCTTCCCGACCTTAAATCGGAAAGTCTTTATCGATAAGCCGATAAACTATCCCGCCTTAAATTATATCGGGGTATAATACTAGTTATACCCCTTTTATTAGCCGACTACTACCCGCTCCTAGTAATCCCTAATAGCCGCTCTCGTCGCCGCTAATTTCTTTAGATACTCTATTATACCCTATACCTTAAGCGTCTTCGCCTATAATACGAACTCGATTATTCGAGGATAATATCTATATAGGGCTTCGAACAGCGAAACTCCGATAATATTATACCTCCTATTATTATATACGAATTCTGCCTTATATAGTCGGGCAGCCTATATATCGTTACTATAGTATATTCGGAGCTACTTTTATAGTAACTAGTATATTCGCTTTATTTATCTATCTATTTATAAGTAGTAGGCAGTGCTTAGTCGGCGCTTAGTTACCCGTACTTTATACTATTCCTTCTAGAAACGACTTATTAATAGGGTATCGCGGTTACTTACGATCCTTATAGGTATATCGAACTTATACTTAACCTATTTATAAATAATTCGGGCTAGCTCGGCCGCGTTTAGGGGTTTTCTATATCGGGATAAATAGAGCTATCTTTATAAATCTATTTACGATAACTAGAACCGCGTTATACTCTAAGGAGTTTAGGCGGAGACTGCCCGGTAAGCCTATAATAAAATCTATATTAATTTCCTATTATAGTCCTTCTAGTAGCGGGAGCGATTATAGCTTACCGTACAGCCTATACCTTAAGCGACTTACCCCTTAATACTCCGGATATATTTCGATATATCTCTATATATCTTCCGTTTAGTTAGTCTAGTAAAACTTATACGATAGTAGCTCCTATATCTTACTATTACCTAAGTAGCTATACCTAGGGTCGTTATAGTACTAGAAAAGAAGTTACGATCGGATTACGCCTTCGTTTAGGATAACTAATCTCTCCCTAAAATATAGTACCCCTTAATTATCTAGGTAATAGCCGCCCCGGGCTCCGCTCTATTTATAAATAGCTTCTATAAACGTAACGTATTCCTTATCGCCCTTCTATAAATCGCGAATTAGCTTATAGAACTTCTTTAAAGGCTTATAGGTCTATACTAGCTCTTCGCTTATAAGCTCTCTTTAGCGACTACTTATAAAATATATTACTTATAAATAATTACCTTAGTAGCCTTTTTATCTATACTCGTACTAGTACCGTCCGTATTACGCTTTATTATCGACGGCTCTTCTTATTTAGCGGATCTAGTAATTACCGCAACTATTATATAGTTCGCGGCGTCTAGATAATCCGCTAGGCTATTTACTACCTTCTTCCCTAAGCTATTTATCGGCGGGGTTTCTAGCTTATCTACTACGCGTATACTTATAACTCTTACCGTAAGGGCTAGCCGGCTTTCGATTATTCTCTAAATAGCCCTAATTAGCTTAATTACCTTTATCGGCTTCTCCTTTATAAATATAAACGCTATCCTTAATAGGACCTTATCCGGTAGCTAATCTATAAGCTATAGCTTCTATATTAGCGAGGGGATTATATTATAGTACGTAATTTCCTACGCTATATAATTAGGCCTCCTCGATAATAGGTCCGCTATATTTATAGAACCTTTCCGATATTCTATATCGAAATCGAAATATAATAAGTAATATACCTATCGCGCTAGCCTTCTATATAAGTCCCGTATATTCGCCGTAATAACTCCGCTTAGCGCCTTATAATCTATAAATACCTTAAAACGATTACTTAAGCCTTCTAGGTAATATCTCTAGTATTTAATCGATTCTACGATTACGAGCAGTTCCTTTTACCCTATTACCTAGTTTAGCTCTACTAATATTAGCTTTTATAAGAAGTATATAACCGGTCTCTATTTAGTCTCCTAGAGCTAAATAAGAATTCCTAAAATCGCTTTATTACTTATATCTATCTTAACCCTTATTAGTTAGCTAGGATCCTAGTATCGTAGTATAGTTACCAATATAAAGGCCTCCCTTAGCGTTTTAAATACGTTAGCCGCTTCTAGTAGCTATAGGAACTCTCCTTTCTTTCGTCTATTAACGCTACCTTTTAGTAGTGCCGTAATCGGCGTAGTTATATATAAGTACTTCGCGATAAATCTCTAGTAGAAGTTCGTAAACCCTATAAATACCTATATATTATAGTATAATATCGGCTTAAGCTACTCCTAAATTAAGGTAACCCGTTACGGGTCTATCGCTAGTTTATCGCGGCCTATTACGAATCCGAGGAACTCGATATTCTCTTTAAAGAAATTATACTTAGAGATCTTAGTAAATAGCTTATATTTTCTTAGCCGCTTAGCGACTAGTTATAAATATTCCTTATACTATTCTTTATTCTCGGAGAAGATAACGATATTATCTAGGTATACTATATATATATTATCTACTAGCCCCGCTAGGGCCTTCTATATATATACCTAGAACGTCGCTAGGGCGTTCGTAAGGCCTATAGCTAGCACGTTAAACTTAAAGTAGCTATACTTTATTCGGAAAGCGGTCTTTTACTAATCTTCCTCTTTAATTACGAGATAGTAATACGCGTCCTTTAAGTTTATCTTTATAAAGACTATCGCTTTACCTAGCTAGTTTATTATCTTAGAGATTAGCGGTAACGGGTATCGATTCTTAATTATAACCCGGTTTAGCCCTTAATAGTTTATATATAGCTTTAAGCTACCGTCCTTTTTAGGATAAATAGTATTAGAGTACCCGCCGGACTAGATAAGGTCCTTATTTAACTAGCCTCTAATACTTTATATAGCTATTTTTCTAGTTCCTAGCGCTAGTTCTCCGCGAGTAGATAGATTAGTAGCTATAGAGGTTCCTTTCCCTTTTCTAGGTTAATAATATATAGTAATATACTAAGTACTAGGGCTCCGGTCGCCGCCCGTTTATCGAATATATCGAGATAGCTATATAAGTATTCTAGTAAACCTTTTCTTAAATCTTCTTCTATAGCTATTCCCGTTATTATAGTATCCTCCCTATCGATTATAGGAATATCCGGGGCGTTCCCTAAATCGATCGCCGCTAGGCTTATAATTATTAAAGGGTTTACTTTTATCGCTTCTTCTACGAACTCTTCGGGTAGTAGTACTTTAACCGCTCTAAAATAGAAACTATTCGCAGATAAGGTATTTAGTAAGATCCCCTTATATCCTATTCCTAGCCGCGATAGTAATATACCTAATACTACGGTATCGCGATTTAAGATAAAAAATACCTACGTTAGGAGTCTTGCCGTCCTTAATAAGTCTACTATCCGTACGGTTATCTTAATTGCCCTATAGTATTTTAGGACAGCCCCGCTTACTCCTAGTAGCTTTAGGATAGGTACAAATACTTAGGTCGCTATACCCTTCTTTAGCAGCTTTATCGCTATACGCTTTATAACTATATTAACCTCTACTCCCAAGTCTAGGTCTATTTTAACTCGGTATCGCACTTCTCCTATATAATCGTATACGCCTACTTACGTGCTTATAGCTTCCGTGCTAACTCCGGCTATCTTATAGTATTTTATCGAGATAGTCGATACCTATAAAAACGTCTCGACTAGTAGTTTTCTATCTCGCTTAGATCGGATCCTAACTATTATACGTTCTTTATAGCTAGGGTACTTATATCTTCTTATAACGCTTATACTCTACGCTATCTCTACGTAAAGCTATCTCGTTCGAAATCTAGTCGCGCTCTCTTCGCGCTTATATAGTTACGTGCTATATAACCTCTCCTATTATAGTTATAATATAAGGTCCTAGCTCGGGCTTAATAATAGGATAGGTCGTTACTACGGCCCCGATAGGGTACTACCCGGTTACCGCTTTCCCTTCCGCGCGTAGCGTTAACTTAATTAACCTAGGCTAGTATATAAAACTCTTAATAACAGGATAGGTCGTTGCTACGGCCCCGATAGGGTACCGCCTAGTTACCGCTTTCCCTTCCGCGTATAGCGTTAACTTAATTAACCTAGGCCGGTATATTAAACTCGGCCCTTAAGCGTTTACGGTCCTTTAATCCTTTTTAATTATACGCTCTACGCTCTCGGTCCTTTCGGATAGAGACGGGCGAGGCTTAGCTAGATTCTCTCGGCTTCTAACAATAGTATCTTCGTATTAGCGACTACGACCTATATCCGTTATAACTCTCCTTTAAACTAAGGCTTTAGCTTATTTAGGTACTTATATATAAGTAGCGGGTTATTTATAACCGTAGGCCGAATACGCTACTATAATACGGACTATTATATATAAAACTCCGATAGCTTCTCTTCGTCTCTCTACCTTAGCGTTACTAGCTAAAGGGTTACCTAACTAATAAGTAGGTTCGGGTCGATATACTCTCGCTTAATAAACTTAAGGAACTCCTCCTAAGTTACCTTATTATTATATTTGCTAGGGTATAGCTTATCGGAATACGCTCGCTACTCGTTTTAAAGCGAGTAGTCTACAAATCCTAGAGCCTACTCGATATATTAGTATGCCGGTTATCCTAGTCGGCCTAGGTATACCTGCTCTACGGCGGCGATCTAGTTTCGAGTCTCGACTAGGTCCGAGTTAGGTTCTAGCTTCTTATAAGCGTAGGTTAGGGCCTTATTATAATTCTTCTTACCGCCCGGTCCCTAACTAAGATACTTTAACGTTACTAGGATTCTCTCCTTATCCTTAGTAGTTTACTTAAGAAGCTAGACTATTATATTATTCTACTTCTAGCTCTATCGGAGAAGGGCTATAAACTATTCTCGCTCTCTTTTAAGGCCCGATATTACCTCTTATCCTATAGTAGCCGAACGCCGCTCGTTTCCGCTCGTATCGTCTTAATCGTCGCCGTCTAGTTCGGCGCTCGCCTTATATAGTAGGAGGTCTAGATTCTCCTCGTGTAACGAACCGTACTATAAGAGGGTCAAACAACCTTCAACTATACGAGTCTGGGTTTATGTTTACGAGATAAGAGAGTAACCGAAGATCGTCGAGTGCGTCGCCGATCTGATAATATGCAATAACCTTCTAGATAGATAACTGAATAATAAGCGTGGTGAATATAGTCGTTAGGATTGCTCCTATCTATAGGTAAGATAGATACTTAGATTAATTACTAAGGTAATAACTGTCTGCTATAAATAGGCGGGATATCCTATCCCCTATATACTAAATTATTCCCTTATTAATCTAGGTCTAGAACTAGGGTTACTGTTCTATACGTAATCCTATTTACTAGGTTACTAGTAATCCTAAGTAATCCGGATTACCGTAACCTAGATTACTTATTATTCCCGGTAACCTTCCTCTAATTAGTGGATTCGCGGATCCGCGCTAATACTTCCTAAGGCGTAGTCCCTTATACTTTATACTATTATATTATACTATATTCCGCTCCCTTGCTAATAACGGTAATATATTAGACTAGTATCTTGCTAGGAGGTATAGCTGGTTCGCGGATCACCGGAACGGCCTTAGTGTTATAACCTTCTTGTCGTGCTATAGTTCTTCCGTTCTGTTAGTCTATGCGTGCGTCTAAGGAATAGTTAGATCGGGCAGATCGTAATATTACCCTCTCTCTCCTATATCTTTATCCTTAAAGATTATTAGTCGTATATAAGGTCGTCGCACTGCCCTGGTCCTTATTTCGTACTTATAGGTTCCCCTTCTTCTTCTGCTTATTTTATAATATATACTTATTATATCTTCTGGTAGTTCTTCTTCGACTCAAAAACGTTATAAACTTGCCGATACTATTAAAGAACTGGGTTTCGACGTTATACCGTATTCCTTATATAAGAAGCATAGTTAGACGTGCCGAATAATAGAGGGTATTAAGAGGTATTAAGAATGCGTGCGTCGTGGCCGCTTATATAATAGTTCGGGTGTTCTAATAAACGCCCTATCGCGTATTATTTCGGAATCCTATCGCTTGCGAAAAGAGGAAACGGAAATAGCGGAGTCTCTTCGAGATCTCCTTTCTTAGACTATAGAGATATAAAAACAGACTTCGACTGCTCTTACTCGACTCGAGCGCCTTCGTATATAGCGGGAGTCTTTGGTGTCTCGTGGATCCGAGATAGTTAATCGGGGTCTTAGTTCGATAGACGAACTAAACGACGTAGATCGCGAGGAGGCCGAGGCAGTCGCGGGCGCTAAGGCCGTTAGTGCCTTTAGCGTAGTTAACTAGAGCTTAATAGCTCTAGACCTACCGTTGCCTTCTTCGTCGTTAATAGCGGGTTTTGATTTTGGTGGAACTTCCGAAGTTCCTCCTTATATCCCCTTAGGTTCTTCTTAGGTTCCTAAGTATTATCTTCTAGTAAGTATCCTTTCTACTATACTAGCTATTTCTATTAGTTACCGAACTTCTTTTTATCGAGGATCTTCTTAACTTCGTACTCGTACTAATCCGTAATAACTTCTAGCTATATTTCGAGTTTAGCGTTCGGGGTACTAGTTCTAATAAGGAGATATGGAATATAGGATATATTCTTATAGATTTGGGTAGCTTTAATTTATAGTTAAGCTTTAAGATAACTTCTTTAATTTTAAATAGTCTAATTTTCTTAAAGTCGAGTTTATCGCTTAGTTTTTTTGTTTTGATATTTCGTCGTATAAGGTAGACGTGGTCTCCCCTCTTAAAGATTAGTCCCTTAATCTTATTCCTATCGTAGTATTTCTTTATTCTTTCGTTAAGAAAGACGAGGTTATACTATAAGGATTATTATAATTCCTTTAGCTTATCGACTTATACTACCGCCGTAGGGGCTAGTACTCCTAGTATCGCGTTTCTTACGATCTCTAGATTATATCTATAGTTTACTATAAATAGTGATATTCGTGTTATTTCGTTATCTGCGCTATTATAAGCGAACTATGCTACTAGTAATAGTATAACCTAGTTATCCTATTCGTAGTTAACGTAATATCTCAGATACTGTTCAAGTATCTAATTTATTCTTTCTATTTATCTATCCGTCTATAGATAATAGGCTATTAATAGCTTATACTTAACTCCGAGTTGTCCTATAAGGGATTGCCAAAACTTAGATATTAATAGCTTATCTCTATCGGAGATAATACTGTTAGGTAACCCATAGTTACTAACGATAAATTTCATAAAGGTATATATAAGTTCTTCCGCCGTACTTGCTTCCTTATAAGGCAAGAAGTAGGTAAACTTAGTAAGTTTATCGGTAATCACTAAAATGCTATCGTACGTAGTCCTAGTTAAAGGCTCTGTAGATACTAGTAACTTTATAATCTAGTCTAGTGCGATTATTCCCTAGGCTCTATCTAGTAGAATAACTAGTTATAGTTCTCCGTAAGGCTTATACTTTAAGGCCTTAGCCTTATAATAAAGGTTATAGTCTTTAAGAACTTCCTTAAGTCTTAGTTCGAGTTAGAAGCAGTTATAGTACCTTTAAATCCTTCTTAGTATCTTATAGACTCCTTAATATCTATTAAATATCTTTTCGTGGAAATCCTTAACGAACTTAGTAAAGAGGTTATTAGGGATCTATATTATATCGTTATAGAAGGTAAGACCGTCCTTAACGTCGTATTCCTTCTATCCTTTAGCGATTTCTAGGATAGTCTCGTTCTAAAACTTAGAGATCTATTCGTTTCCTTCGATCTTATAAGTAATATCGAGTTATCGTAATTATATCGCCTATAATTTTTATAGATTACCCTTACTATTTACCTCGAGGATAGCGTTTACTTCCTCGGGTACTTCGACCTTATAGTCGGGTTATCGGCTTAGGGCGTTAGCTCTTCCGTTCTCGCTTCCTTTAATATAGATAATTTCGAAATCGAATTTAGTTAAGAACTCGGACTATCTAATCTATCGTCTATTCAGGACTTTGCTAGTCGTGAATAATACGAGGTTCTTATAATCTATATATACTTTAACCTTATAATTAGCTCTACTAAGGTAGTATCTCTATTCCTTAAATACTTCGATAATAGCTATTAACTCCTTATTATAAATCTAGTAGTTAAGTTCTGGTCTATTAAATTTCTTAGAGAAGAACGCAATTAGGTATTTCTTGCCGTTCTTATCTCTCTAGCTAAGTTATCCGCCGAGCGCATAATTAGATACGTCGGTCTTAACCTTAAAGGGTAATACCGGATCTAGTATCCTTAAGATAGGTTTATTAATAATTCGGTATTTAAGTGTTTCGAACGCTCCTTATTCCTTATCTTCCTATTTAAATTCGAGGTTTTTCCGAGTTAGGTTCGTTAGTAGGGTTGCTATTCGTCTAAACCCCTCGATAAATATGCGATAGTAGTTTGCTATTCCTAGGAAGGCTCGTACTTCGGTTACCGTAGTTAGCGCAGGCTAATCTTTAACTGCTAAGATCTTCTTATCCTCTATTCTTACTTCGCCTAGCGTTATTACGTAACCTAGGAAGTTAACTTTCTGTTAGTAGAATATGCTTTTCGTTAGTTTAACTAAGAGATTATTATCTTATAATACTTATAGTACTTAACGGACGTGCTATATATAGTCCGTTATATTTTCCGAGAAGATAAGGATATCGTCGAGATAAGCTACGACGGAGATATCGAGGTACTCTCGTAGGATATTATTAATTATCTTCTGGAATATTGCCGGTGCGTTAGTAAGTCCGAATAGTATTACCTGGTATTCGAAGTGTCCGAATTTGGTTCGGAAGGCGGTTTTCTATTCGTCGCCTTCTTTAATTCGAATAAGGTTATAGGCGTATAGAAGGTCTAAGGTAGTAAACTATTAGGCCTTAACTAATCGATCCCTTAGGTCTCCGATAAACGGTAGGGGGTATCGATTCTTAATCGTCTTATCGTTAAGCTTCCGGTAGTTAATATATAGCCTCTATTCTTTTTTGCCGTTAGGGGTCTTCTTAGGTACGAAGAGTGTCGGATATCCTGCGGGTAACTTAGATAGGCGTATATTTCTGTTTTCGAGGTTTGTCCTTACGTACTCCTTAAGTACGCCCTCGTATTCTTATATTTGCCGGTAGGTATATATAGAATCGAGCTCTACTCCGGGCTTTAGATTAATTATATAATCTTATCTGCTATACGGTAGCAGTCCTTCCTTTAGTTTTCTACTAAATAAGGGTCGGAACTCTCGGTATTTTACAGGTATCGTTACTATATAGTCCGGTTCCTAAGGCGCTCGGATTCCTTCTTAAATTCTCCGACCTCTAACCTTACATGCGGGTAGCTTCTTAACCTTCGTAGAGGTATAGGTTCTTCTTAGTATATCCTACTAGAGACGGCTAGTCCTCTAATTAACTCTAGGATTACTCGCTCGTAACTAAGGTATCCCTAATATTATATCGTATCCTAGTATATCTATAATATCGTATATAAGAGTCTCGCTATAGTTCGGGAATATAATAGAGAGTAGCGCTACTTCTCTACTAATTTATCCGTCTTCGTAAGCTACCGCTTCTCTATCTATAGCGTTAAGTCGGTATAGGGCGTCTTTCTTCCTCTAAGGTATCTAGTAGGTATTAACGATTTATAGCGAGATATAGTTTCCTTAAGCTCTGCTATTTAGTATTACTCGTATCGTATACCCTTCTACTATAATATTAATTATTAAGTAGTTATATTCTGCTACGTTTTTAGTAGCGTAGAGGGACTTCTAGCTCGCTAGTTACTATCCTAGTATATCTAGCGGCGTTCTTTTCCCGAAACTCTACGGGTTTTCGTAGATTTCCGTTTACTTTACTTAGCGTTATATCGTTTTATTATCTGAATTTCTTTATCGGTACTAAGTTCTTCTGGCTCTTCTAGCCTTATAATTAGGTTTTTGCCTCTAATTTGTGAATTTTTATCCCCTCTCTTAAGGTAACGAGTCCTCTCGTTACTTTATCGGACGTGGGGGGTGCTAGAGTAGATATTCTTTTTGCGGAGTTTTTATATCCTCCGGGAGGTACTTCGAGTCGTACGCTTCGTTATAATCTTCTAATATATTTATCCTTAACTGTTCTCTAAGCCTTACACTTCTATTTACTATATATTAAATATCTGTCGTCTTAATATATATACTATATTTCTTTAGGGCACTCGTAATAGGGTATCTTTACTAGGTCGTCGTATAAGATTATATAATTCTCGTGAATCTTAACTATACGTACTTTTCGTACGTCTCTATTATAGTAAAGGTTCCTAATAGCTTCGTCTCCGGCTCGATATAGGAAGAATCCGTAGTAGATTTTAGCCGGTAGGTGTTTTATATATCTATCGTAGATATAAGAAGGCTATCCTATAACACTATATCCTAGGTCTATCGGATAGGCCCTAGGATCGTCTCCGAACTATAGTACTAATTCGTATAGTTCGTATCGCTTAATTCCTAGTACGATCTCGTATAGTTAATCCGAGTTAACAATATATCTTCCTAAGATAGCGATCTATTTATCCCGTCGGATATTACGTTCCTAAGAGATTTATAGGTTAAGCTATTATTCGGTTAACGATCGAAGCTCTTTAGGGATCTCTAGGATACTATCGGAGTTACTCTCTAGATTATCTTTAAGGGTTTTTTTAATACTTAAGTATTCGCTAGGGGCGCGATTTTCTTTATTAGAATTACTAACTAGATCCTAGCTCGTAATATATTACGAAAGTCCGTTATCCTATTAAAGGATCTTCCGTTATTCTATTACCGCGGCCTTTTATAGTACTTAGGGGTACTATCCTCCGCCTTCCTTACTACTTCGGTAAATAGTATAGTCGTCGTTATAGTATACTATCTATAAAAGTGCGGCGTAAAGAGGTTCCTTCGTAGTACTCTTATAGGTAGTAGTAATTACTTCCCTATTTTTCCTAATAGTAATTTCTTCGCGCTAAATAGTATTTATACTACGCTTAGGTACTAGTCGGAACTGCTACTTTTTAGGTTAGCGGTATTCTCTAGCGAAGTATCCTTCCTTACTATAGTTATAGCAAGTCTTTCTACCCTTAAGCTTATCTCTATAGGTAGCGTTAAAGTCTATAGGTTTACTATAATACCTAATAGAAGTCTTCGGTAGTCCTCGGTAGTTATTCGTCGAGTATATTTTCCTTCTAAAGGTCTAGAAGTGTTAACGCTTCCTTCCGTAGTTAGCCTAGGGCGTTGCTACCTAAGGTCTAGATCCTTATTTCTCTTATCGTCGTTCGTATAGACGACTGTCGATCTTAACGACGCGTTCTGTATAGTTGTCGAAGTTGTCGGGTCGATTAGTCTTAGATATCTTATCCTTAACATTATCGCGGAGTCCGGAATAGAATAATACTATAAATACGTCCTCGTCCGTAATCTCCGTTCGTGAGGCGAGTTGCTTGAACTTAGATATATACTTGGACGCAGGTCCTTTTTATTTAAGATTTATTAACTGTCGTTCGGCAGCTCTAATAGTATTAGGGTCTCCGAAGGTCGCCTTAAGTTTTCTCTCGAATTCGCTATACTTGGCGAACGTCTTCTTCGTATCCTCGTCTTATTTATTAACGGGATTATCGAGATAGTTCCGTATAATTAGTTCGAACTATATAAGTGCATCTTCCTTCAGGAGTCCGGCGGTATAGAGAATCTTATCTAGTTCTATAACGATAGTAGCTTCGTAGAAGCGAAGGTAGGCTTTAACCTAAGTAAGGAAGCCTTAAATATTTCCTTCCTTACCCGTGTATAGTTAAGGAGGGGGTAGTCGATATCCTGAAGGTCGACCCGGAGGGTTAATAGGAATCGTAGCGACTTGTTCGATAAGTTGCTCGTTTTCTCCTCTAAGTCGTATAACTATATCCTGCAGCTCCTTAATTATAGCGAGGGTATTAGGCCCTCCCGTAGGATTAGCTACTCCGCCATTGCGGTCGCTATTATGGCTAACAGTAGATATGGCGTCCGAAGGTTATTATTTAGTGTCTTTCGGAAAGTGACTTACCTGAATAAGAGTGATCAAAATGTAACGAACCGTACTGTAAGAGGGTTAAATAACCTTTAACTATACGAGTCTGGGTTTATGTTTGCGAGATAAGAGAGTAACCGAAGATCGTCGAGTGCGTCGCCGATCTAATAATGTGTAATAACCTTCTAGATAGATAACTAAATAATAAGCGTGGTGAATATAGTTGTTAGGATTACTCTTATCTATAGGTAAGATAGATACTTAGATTAATTACTAAGGTAATAACTGTCTACTATAAATAGGCGGGATATCCTATCCCCTATATACTAAATCATTCCCTTATTAATCTGGGTCCAGAACTGGGGTTACTATTCTATACGTGATCCTGTTTACTAGGTTACTAGTAATCCTAAGTAATCCGGATTACCGTAACCTGGATTACTTGTTATTCCCGGTAACCTTCCTCTAATTAGTGGATTCGCGGATCCGCGCTAATACTTCCTAAGGCGTAGTCCCTTATACTTTATACTATTATGTTATACTATATTCCGCTCCCTTACTAACAACGGTAATGTGTTAGACTGGTATCTTGCTAGGAGGTATAGCTGGTTCGCGGATCACCGGAACGGCCTTAGTATCGTAACCTTCTTATCGTGCTATAGTTCTTCCGTTCCGTTAGTCTGTGCGTGCGTCTGAGGAATAGTTAGATCGGGCAGATCGTAACACCTCGATTAGCGGGAGGTTTATATTCTCGGAAATCCCCTTTCTAAGGAGATTAGTCTCCTATAGTCCTACGGACTAACCGCGACGTATCGATTATTCGCTTCCGCTTATACTAGCTTACTCTCTATAGGGTAAAGGTTAAAGAATTATAACGGTATTATATAGGGATAAGTAAGGTAGTATAGGGTATACGTGTATTAAAACTTTAACCTAACGAACTTAGAGTATTCGTTAGATTAATTCTAAAGAGATACGTCTCCGGCTAAACTGCGGCCGTCCTGCGGCGCCCCCATAGCTTAGCGTCTACGTGCACCCGCTCTACGGGTGCCCCCTTTATATAAACCCTTTACTAGGTATAGACCTAATATTTATATAACTATACTATATTAATATAGAACTAGCTAATAAATTACGATTAGATTATATAAGGGCGGCCGGAGCTAATCTCGACCCGGATATCCTAAAGCAATTTTCCGACTAGATAGTAGAGAATAACTAGTATATAAAGTTATACGTAACCGTAAAGGAGAGGTATAACGCTATACTTCGTAAAATACGAGAAGCCGGAATATCTAAAGAGAGGATTTAAGTAGTAATAAGACTAAACTTAGATATCGTTATTCGAAAGGGTATAAACCTACGACGCGAGAATCTGCTATTAACGGATAAGGTCGTAACTATTATACTAGATAACGTACGGGATATAAAACGGTAGCGTAAGATCGTAATAGCTACTAATTTACTAGAGGGAGTTATTACGTATTTATATATACGGATTTCGCTTAAGTACCCTATATATATAGTACTCTAGTACCCGGTTATATTTCCCTCTAGTAATATCGGGTATAACTCTAATCTAATATATACGAACCGGTTTAGAAGGAAAATATAGAAGATAAGATTAACACTACGAGATTTCTACCGCTACTATATATATAGCTATAAACGGGATAATATAGTGCCGTTCCGCTTTAGTAAGCTATTTTAATAATTCGTTAGGGATACCTACGCTACTATCGACTAAGAAAACCTAAAATAGCTTTATAATAATTAGGATAAGTTATATATAGACCTATATTAAGGGTTAGCCGACGCCGTATTTAACGGAGATACGGATATAAGCTAGTATAGGGTATACGTAATCCTACTATTATCTTACTAAGGTAGCCCTCGATTTATAGCGTAATACTATTAAAATTCGATAGCTATTATTAGGAAACTAGGGCGGCCGATACTATTTATTATATTTATAGCTAATCCGAACTAGCCCGAGATTATACGAGAGTTACGTAAGGGTAAGACTATAGCTACGAGGCCCGACTTAGTTATAAGGGTATTTTACCTAAAATTCTAGGCACTCTTAACGGATATTACGAAGGCGTACTACTTTAGCCGTTATATAGGTATAGTTTAGACGATTAAGTACTAGAAGCGCGGACTCCCGTACGCCTATATACTCCTATTTCTTACTACTAAGGACCGTTACCTATATATAAAGGGTAAAAATATCGATAAAGCTATTTATACGGAGCTACCCTCGAAAGAGATAGATTTATCCGGTACCTTATAAGATCTTATCTCGAAGCAGATAATTTATAGCCTTTATAGCCGGGATAATCTATAGTGCCTATATATAATATTAGGTATTAAAAAGAATCCGAAAGGTTACGGAAAAGACTTTCTAAAGCCGTTCTCCGAACGTATAGTTATATAAGAGGATAGTTACCCTCTATACCGGAGACGTAATAACGGCGATTTAGTTACTATCTCTAGGAGAGTATAGATCGATAGTAAGTCCGTACTTAGGGATATAGTAATAGATAATTATTAGGTAGTTCCGTATAATCTAATATTAATATTAAAATACCGCGCCTATATTAATATCGAGATCTACGCTACTATTAAGGCCGTAAAGTATATTTATAAGTATATTTATAAGGGTATAGATAGGGTAACGCTACGTATAGGCGCGGCCGGGGCAGGGTAAACGCGTACGGAGAATAACGACCCGTCTTAATAGGACCCCGATAAAAATAACGAGATTAATATATACCTTACCGCCTAATAGATTACTCTAGTTAAAGTATATTAGAATATCTATAGCTATGCCGTATAAGGATAATCCCCTACTATATAGACGCTTCCGATATATCTCGAAGGGTAGTTTAGCGTAGTTTTCCCTAAAGGTATAAGCTAGTAGGAACTTCTATTACGACTTAATAACTACTACTCGAAGCTAGAAGCCTTCTTCCGGTATAACGCCGCTTATACTAATAGTTATACTATCCTATACTAGGATTTCCCGTCTAAGTATATCTAGATATAGAAGGAAAAGATATAGTAATTAAGGAAATAAGCCCGAACTATAATTAGTTATGTACTATTCGTATATCCGTTTAACTAAAAGAGGTTCTTCTTATAGTATCTTCTTAATAACGTACTAGGTAGTACCTCCTTCGAATATATATATACGTTTAAGGACGTCGTTTACCTAACTTATAAGGAGGTATACTTAGCCCGGGGGTTACTAAGGAATAACCGTTACTAGTATAACCTGTTCGCCGAATAGTATACTAGTACTATAGCGAGTTAGCTTCGTAATCTCCTAGTATTTACGCTTATAGAAGGGAGATAATCGATACTACTATAATTTAGGCCGATTTTAAAGACTTAATAACGGATAATCTACTCTACCGTATAAGAAGGGACGCTACCTTAGTAAATATATCCGGACTTAAAAATCCTTATTATAACTACGCCCTATACCTTATAGAGTAGGAACTGAAATCGAGAAACTTCGATATTAATAAATCCGGGCTACCTCTATCCTAGTTCTAATAGGAGACCGCTATTTTAAATATACTCTTAAACGAATAACTTAGGTATAATAAGGACCGAGAGCGTATAAGTTTCGACGAAATAGTATACTAGTTAAATACTAACTAATAGAGCTACCTTAATATAGTAACTAACCGAGTCGAGAATAACTCTACTAACGCGCACTTCTTCTTATAGGGTACTACTAGGATAGGTAAGATATTCCTATATTATACGCTATACTACTACTTCCGTATAAGAGGGAAGGTTATACTCTACGTTACCTCTTCCGGGATAGCAGCGATCCTGCTACCGGGAGGTATAACGGCGTATTCGAGGTTTAAGATTCCGATCGAAATTATAAAGGATATACTATATAATATTCGGAAAGGTATATAATTAGCGGAGCTACTAAAAAAAACGTCCCTTATTATTTAGGATAAGGTTATAATATAGAGCAAATATTACTTTAAGGCCTTAGACTTAACCCTAAAGGATATACGGGAGTATATATCTCCGTTCGGAGGCGTCCCTATACTACTTAGTAGCGACTTCGCTTAAATCCTCCTAGTTATTAAAAGAGGCGATAGGTATAGTACCGTCGAGGTATACTTAAAGTTATCGTAGATCTAGAACGAGCTTTAATATATAATATTAACCGAGAATATATAACTCTATACGATATCCGATAAAAATAGGTAGTATACGAAATAGCTAGTAGCTCTTTCCTATAACTATACTTTAAGAGATATTATCTAGCTCCTAAGTATTATTACTAAGTATATAGGACCGGAAGACCTTATACGGGAGGTATTTAGAGCGGTCTAATAATATACGGAGGATTAAGCTTTAGAGTTCTTTCGAGGTTATATAATATTTATAACTACGAACGATATCGTATAAGAGTTAAACTCGACTCTAATCGACGAATTACTTAGCGACCTAGTATTATATATAGCTATTAATAAGATATTCGATAACGAACCGGGTATAGGACCGCATTTACTACTCGAGTTTCTTAATTTATAAACGCCGGTAGGGTTTCTAGTATATAAGCTTACTCTAAAAAAGGGGATACCGGTTATACTATTATATAACCTTAGAACTTCTAAGGGGTTATATAATAGTGCGCGTATAATTATAACGGAGCTAAGGAATATAGCTATTATAAGTCGCCTCTTAGGAGGCTAGTTCTACGGCGAATATAGGCTAATTCCGAAAGTGAAACTAATAGCGGACGATAATAACTTAGGCTATAAATAGCGGCGTACGTAGCTGCCCGTAGCCGTATACTTTAGTATAATAATTAATAAGGCGTAAGGGTAGTTATTTAACTACGTAGGTCTCGACCTACGAAACGAGGTATTTACTTATAGGTAACTATACGTTATACTATCGAGGGTTACTAACGTACGGAACCTTATAGTGCTAATAGAGGATAACGATAGTAGGGAGGGAGAAGACGAGGGTATTTAGACGCGGAATATAGTATATAATAAAGTTCTATATTAGCCTACCTAAGCGATAGTTTAATTTGTTTTACGTAGTTATATAGTAGTATATTAATAGGTTAGCTCTTAAACGAGACTAAATATATCTATTAAAAATAAGTTCGAACTTATATAAGAGGGGTATTATCGCAAACTAATAAAAGAGAACGTAAACGCCTATACTAGTAACTCGATACTACCCTTATATATAAAGGTATACGTAGAAGGGGACTTACCGTATCCGCGGCGAAACGAACTATAATAGCTATATTAATACCTTAGGGGTATCCTTATACTATTATATATATATAGGGGAGGTACTTATAGCTATAATAAAACTAAACGCGAATATAAACGCCTATATAAAATTCTAAGTAATACTATTATATACGAAAGTATATAATAGTAAACGGTATAACAAGTTTACTTATCGCTACTAGTATACTTAGCAGCTAGGATACCTAAAAGTATAAGCTTCTATATATATAATTACGTATCTATAATATACTAATCGCCTACTACTACGTACGAGTAATAGTCCGAATAATCTCGGTATAGTTAGCCTTAGTAGCGCGAGTATAGACGATAGTATCGCCTTTCTCTATATCTTCGTATAAGTTAGAACGATACTATAGAACTCTATATTAAGATAGCTTACTAGCCTAGCGAATAAAATAGTTCCCGCCTAACTTAGTATAATTGCAAGATATATAAGAACCTTTTAGCACGTCGTTAATAACTATATAAAGGTATAAGTATTATTATAGAGTCTAATAAATACGTACGCTAATATACTAACGTAGCTAGTAAGTGTACTATAGCCGTTAATATAATTAGTATAACGATTATTGCCCTTACGCTTAATACTAAATATATAGCTAACTAATACCTATATACTTTAGTACGTTATAGCGAGATAGTATTCGACCGTATACGAACCTATATAGCCTAGGATTAATTAAGGTTAATTAACCGCTTAACGCGGCGACCCTTCTCTAACTTAGTAGTAACCTCTATAAGTTGCTATACGGGACGATTCTATACGGTATAGTAAGTAACTTTACGATTACGTATAAAAAATTAATTATACGTATACCGGCGCCCTCTAGAATCGAAGTAGTTATATTACTAGGATTAACCTTAACCTTACGAAAAACGAACTTTATAAGTTCTTCGTAGGTAGCTATAGCCGAATCGAACCCGTCTAATATAAATTCGGGGTTATATAAGACCGCCGGAGTTAAGTAGTAGCTATAGCTATATTTAGGGCGGTCGGGGTCCGAGTTAAACTATATATCGTCTAGGGCGGGACCGATACGTATAACGCTACTTTCGTCCTTAATAGGATAGCTATACTTAACTTCGGCCGGAGCCGTACCTTTCTAGACGGCGTTTTTATTACGCTTAGGCGTATAAGGAGTACTATTAGCGCTATCGTTATCGGCGCCTTGCTTACTACTAACTAGCGCGTTACTTACGGGCATAACGAAACCACTGCCGGACGGAATCGTAGGCTAGGCGGGTAAGGCCGTACTAGGTATTATAGGGGAGAACTAGGTATTACCCGAATTACGAGTATTATAAACTATTTTAGTATACGTTATAGTACTATTATAAGGCGCTATATTATAAACTAATATTAGTAAACCGCCTAACTAAAACGCTAAAACCGCTAAAAGCCTAAAAAAGACTATTATAACCGCGTCCCTATAAGCATATCTAAATAAAACCCCGTCCGCTATAAAACACTTCTAATTTATAACTAATAAGACCTAAATAAAAATAAACCCGTTATATCTACGTAATATATAGCAAGACGTCGGGACGTAATCGTACAAATTTATTTACGAGGTAGTAGTTAACTGTTAAATATTTACCTAACTATAGAGGTAGGTCGGTTATTAAGGTTAAGGTTACCGTTATATAGCAGGGATAGTAGGGGCAGGGGGGGTTCGATTTAAGCACGGACTAACACTTCACGTATAAGCACTAACTATAGGCACACAATTTTATGTTTTATAGGTCACGTGTTTGCTCGGGTTTAACCCTACTTTTATATACGTTTACGTACGACCCAACAGATGCGATTACTCAGAAGCCGCGCCGCGGCGAAGCCGCAAGCGGCTTCTGTTTCTAGTATTGGAGACATCTGTAAGACTGCAACACTCACATTTATCATCTTCTTGCGAGTTTTGAAAGATCATGCCGTCGAAACGACTTGTAATCGTTTGCTGCCATGGCATCTGGCTCGGCGGTCCCGAAAACGGGTTTGACGAGAAGGAGTGGCTTATAGCCGGTTTCCAGTCCGGCGAGACGCCAACTTTCATCGAGCATATCAAGGCGGGCTTGCAGCTTTTGAAAGACAACCTGGACTCAGTCTTGGTGTTCTCCGGGTAAGAGCCCCAGGGCGTTCGTTCTCCAATATGCGTCGGCCAAAGTTCAAAGAGTCGGCGGAAGACGACTCGACCGGGAGAGCTAGCTGCGTTTGAACGAACCCGGTCCTTAAATCCGAAAGACAGCAACGTGGAGTTTCACATCTACGAGTTTCTTGCTTCCTGGTCGCTGGAAAGTCACGTCTACCAGGGGAACTCGCTAACAAGAACTCGCAGTGCCGCGACACGCAAGGAAACCCAGCTTAGCGAGGCAGAGAGCTACGCCAACCTCGCAGCCTCCAACTCCTACTTTGGCATCATCGACGAGGCCACCGCACCCGAGCGCATCGGGTGCGAGACGCGGGCTCTAGACTCGTACTACAACGTCCTCTTCTCCCTCATCAAGTTCTGGCGGGACCACGGCAACGTCTGGCCGGAACGGCTCACCGTCGTCAGCCATGCCTTCAAGCGGGAGCGACTGGTGGACTGCCACTGCGAGGCACTCGGGTACCCGTTGGCCCAGGTCGATTTCTTGGGCATTGATCCACCGGGTATGGATGGGTCGGACGAGGCTGCCATGAAGGGCGTGCTACAGGCGCTGAACGAGTGGAAGGAGAACCCGCACGGCCTGGGTGGGAGTCTGGGGGGTAAGCGCAGGAAGAGGAACCCGTGGGATGCGCCACAGGACCTGTTCACGTCCGAGGAAGAAAGGATACGCAGCGGGGTGCGGACGATGGTATTTGAAGGCCAGGAGGTGTTGGAACCGGGTGTGGTTCAGCCATGGGCTACCGGGTCTTCCGTGTAGGATAACTAGGCCCCGCATTGTTACGGCTATATCTTAGCAGCTGTTGCATGACCCCTATCTGCCTCTGCCTCCGCCACCGCGTCTATAATAAACCGGACCGCGTCTTTTCTCATGGCGTCATTAAACTCGTGACCTGCCTCGGAATAGACTATGTCCTCCACTGAGAACCCAGCTTGCTTACCCCAGGACACGGAAGCGTCCTTGAAGAAGTCCAAGAACGGTTTTGACCTGGCATAAGGCACAAGCTTGTCGCTACCGCCGGACAGGACCTGGAACTTCTTGCCGCCAATCCAAGACTTGATAAGTGATCGCAGCCTGTCCTTTTCCGAGTCCGAGGGAGGGGACGGGATAGGATCGGTCCCGAACAGCTTGCCTTTCGGATCGTACTTCTGACATGATGCGACGAGCGATGGCGGGAAATCCTTGCTTCCCAAGAACGACTCCCCGTTATCTGCGGAGGAGTAGGTGTCAAGCTTGGATAGCCTCGCACGATCCGACATGATGGCTTTTGGTTCGTCGTTAGTTCTGTTGATCCAACGAGACGCGCAGGGTGAGACTTGAGTGGACTTACACATGTAGTCGGGGGACCCAATTACCATCACACCAGCACTGACCCGAGGGTCCGCGAACATCAGCTGCCACACGCTGTGCCCCCCAGGCTGATGCCGAGCGCCAGGTGTTGGTCAATAAGGCAGCCCCCTCTCGCACCGGCAGCGGACACGAGGGCGCCCCCGGACCATGGCCATTTCCAAACAAGTAGCCCTCGAGCGCATCGATCAGATGACTAGTATCAATCACCATGCCACTGACCGTGCCAAACATGTCCTGAGCGTGCGTCCTATTCCCATTACGCCAATCCTCGTTCGCAACCTCATTAATCAGCCTGGTGCCGTGGTTGCGCTGGTCGAACGCGACGGCGATCAGACCCCGTCTGGACCCAGAGCCAACCCGCGAGTGCCAAGCCGCGAGGGCCTGGGATGCTATGTCGGCCATGTATTCTCTCCGACACAGTCTCGGGTGGTGCTAAGTTTCCATGTTAGCAACTCCTCGATGCCGATGCCGATGCCGATGCCGATGCCGATGCCGACACGGCGATAGTATTATTCTGGGACAAAACATGCACGTTTTATACAAACATGACAACCCGAGGAGAATATCAATAAAAAAATTCGGAATCTTGCTTACAAGCCAGAGACAGGAGACGGATGCCGTAGAGCTGGGGAGTTCAGAAAGACCGTAGATGTCTACGTGAAGTCCGTTGATGGGGAGCGTCGACTTGGAGACAGGCGCTGGGCGCTTGGACTCTGTTGCCGTGGGGCCAGGGGCGGACATCACGAGTTGATCCAGTGGTCAGCGGAGGCGATAAAGCGGATGTATGAAAAGCTGTTTGGTGGTTTCATGAACAGTAAGCAGTAGGTAGGGATATGAAACGAAGGAAGACGGTCAATAAACTGGTCCTTGAGAAGGACGATCGACGATCGACATCCGAGAAGTTTGGCGGAGCGGGGTTTCAGTGGACCCCGGGCCGGAGCCGCTTGTTCAAGCCGCGGGCCTCGCTTGATCCAAGTACATACTCCGTACAGGTCTTAAAGGTGCGAGAACTTGCCCTGCTTATTATATATACCCTACCTAGTACGAGGTGCTAAAGATTGACGCCGGTAGACCAAAAGCTGAGGATACTTGTTCCTTACCTAGAGTAGGCGATGTACATGTCTTCCGGATTAGCCGGGCCTCAATTCTATGTTGCAAACCGGCCCCGCCGGAATCTTCTAGTTTCTGTCGTGCAGACACTCGACCTGTTCCAAGTACCTCTCAACAGCCGGCGGGATGGCCCTGGAGCTATCCAAGATGTGGCATGACCACTAGGGCGCCTCAAGTTGTCGAGCTTGTTTCAATAAGTGGCAAACAGCGACAGACGCGACATTGACAGGTGGACGGGGTTAGTATACTCGATAGCATGGTAGGGCATACGCATGGAGAAGACCGAGTTTGACCCTAAATTGCTTAAACGACCCCTAATGAGATTGTCTCCTGAGTAGCCGTAGTACATCTGAGACGAGGTACAAACTGCCGGCAATAACCAAGGGACCCCCGTTTGCCGTCTCCGCACCTAGTCGGAGGGCTTCGCTGACGTCTTGCTGTGAGTTGTGTTGAGCAGAGACATCACATGCTCTGGTAGCTTCAAGAATGGCATCTGCCTTCATCGGCCTCACCCAGGGCATGCCATCGACAGGGCCGAATTCGACGGCCACTGTCGAGTCACTTGGCCGCACGAGTATTTTTGATATCTCGACAAAGTTTTTGCCTTCAGATGCCGCAAGAACCCATGTCACTGGTCGTGGGGTATCCCCACCCCTCAATCGCTTGTTGACATATCCCGCAAGTACTTGTGCTGATTGGGCATTGTGGGCTCCATCCAGAAGAGCCATTTCTTTCCGGCCCGTAAGGGGAGAAATGTCAAGGGATTGGAGCCTGCCTGGGACTTTCAGATTTTTGATAGCGGGCACAATAATGTCGGCGGTTTGCGCGTACTGAGGGTAGGCGAGCTTGAATGCTTCGTAAGCGGTGGAAAGATTCTGGGCCTGGTGCGCCTCGAGACTGTCTTGCAAAACCCCGAGCAGGTCCGTGGCTCCTGGAGACGCCAATGTGAGAGGAGACCCGGTTTCTTGGCTATGTAGCTTGAGGACCTGAAGCACGCTCTGTGTGTTGCTGGCATCGGCCACGCAAGGTACGCCTGGCCGCATAATGCCAGCTTTCTGCAAGGCAATGGCCTCCAGCGTGTTGCCCAGGAAGTTCTGATGGTCCAGTCCGATCTTGGAGATGATAGTAACGGTCTTTTCTCCAAGAACGTTGGTCGCATCTAGTCGTCCGCCAAGTCCGACCTCGACGACACCAACCTGAACGTTTTCGGCCTCGAATATCTCAAAGGCAGTAGCGGCTAGCAGTTCGAACTCGGTGGCACCAGTCTGCAAGTCCTGGTTACGTTTCTTGACCAAGCCTTCGAAATGTCTGAATTTCGCCTCGGGAACTGGGTCGTCATTGATAGAGATGCAGTCCCACCGATCTACTAGATGAGGTGAAGTGAACTTCCCGCAAGAGATGTCACTGGCCCGTAGCATGGCGGTCAGGTAGGCACAGATGGACCCTTTTCCGTTTGTGCCCGCAACGTGAATTGCTTTCCATGTCTGCGGCGTCTTTTGAAGGAGAGTCTGGATGCGGGCCAGTCCAAGCTCGATCATGTTGACAATTGGACAACGCACGACTTGGCCAGGCCTTCTTGGCGGATGGGATATGTTTGAATAACGCCACGCGGATTACCGGTACAGCATGTTTGAACTTTGACGTGGCGGGACAGTCTATGTTGCAAATGCCAGGCCCGGTTCGTTGTTGCTGGGGGATTGGTGGCCGGACAGTGAGTCACTTGTGTGGGATGGCCGATGAGAGTGACTATGCCCCCGACGGTTGTCAGCCTGTTTTGCGGTGCCTGTTCGATACGAGGCGGATTGCGACGGAACGGCTGGCTGGCGTTGAATCCCGAATGACAGGAAGGCTGCTAGACTGACTAACTACTCCGTACTCCGTAGTTAGTTCATAACTAACGTTCTTAGCAGAGTACGGGGCAAGAGGGGAGCTGTACCACAGTGTCGAAAAGTCACTTCCTAACGGCGCTAGTGCATCAAGCTAGGGGACCATTTCATGCATGAAAACAAAATTATGAAAGTGGTATGAGCCATCGATCCCCTGACGACAGGAGTTTCCCATCAATCTTTCCCTCCACAACAAACCACCCCACGAGGCGAGTCCGTCCCGTTTCCGGTACTATACATCGAACTTGCGCAACTCGCAACGCCGTCTCATCGCATCTACCTTGCGCTCGCATCATCTTTTTAATCGACCGCTAGTCACTTTCATTTCGGCCTCCATTGCCTCTTTCCGCATTCATTGCCAGATCCTGCGACGCTGTGCGCGTGTGCGAGTTCCCGTTCGTTACCTTGCATTCCGCTGCCCGCTCGTTGCCACGCCCACCACAACCACACCAGAGCGCACCCGCACCACAAATATGGGGCTACCGTAAGTTGTCCAGCGCGTCTTCAGTCGCGCCTCGTTCCTTCAATTAAACACGTCGCTACTTTAGTAGTTATGATCTACACGCTGATATCGGTCTACGCATGACCGACTTCAATCCCCCCCATTGCTGTCGGCATCACAGCTAACTACCTGCCAAACCCTTGCTAATCGCCTCCCGCCAGACTATTCATCGCCCCTGTCGAGTCCGACATCCCCCTCAAGACTGCGACTAAGAGCGCAGCGAACCCCGCCCATGCGCGATCGCCCATTCGCCGATCCGGCCGTCGCGACGTGTTCGAGGACCGGGCGCATCGACTTCGCCTGCTCCAGGCTTTCCAAGGAAACGAAAGCAGCATTGACCTCGCGAGCACCGTAGCCAATGCTGGCCGTCGCTCGGCAAGTACCGAGTCGCCGAGAGGCGATTCAACACACCCCCTGTACGATATGTTGCGCGAACGCACGCGCGACAGACGCGAGATTCATGAAGCCATCAGAAACAGAACCAGAGCAAGGGCGAATCTCGTCGACGCGGAGCCGCATCAGCCCGAGAGTTTCTTGCGAGCCGAAGGACCTGAGCCTCGTAATGTCTCCTGGAGTGCCGACACGTCTTCGGGCTCCACGTGGGATGCGATAGCCCGGCGCCTAGCCCAAGAGTCTCCGCTGCACGGAACACGTCCGGTAAGCTCTTCCGTACGAGCTCTCAACACGACGACTGAGACCATCTACTTACATGTTGCACAGCACCGTCGCTTTTCCCCACAGCCTCGCGTTATACAGCGTACGAGTAGTGACCTTTCACTGCGTGGGGAGCGCCATGCAAGGTCTGGATCGCAGCTGCCCGACCCGGCCGAGTATCTGGAAGAGTACCGTCGCCGTCGCAGCGCGCAGTCGGGACTCACCAGGAGCAATCGGCGCCCGACCAGATACATCGATGGACTAGGCGACCGTGAACGAAGTTTGAGCCCCGGGGGGACGGGGATTGGGACACTCTCCAGTCAACATTGACCCCAGATCCCCAACCCCCCAGTGTCGGCTCATCCTTTGCTTCCACGAACCCATCTGCTGCTGCGTCCCAAACCACAGCCAGCTCGTCAAACACGTCCATTACCAACCTCGACGACGCTGTGGAACCCCCTGTGACCCGGTCGCAGACAGTTCGGGCACGGATGACGACCACGAAGAGCAATACACTGAGCGTTTCCGGCGGCCAACACCACATGACCGGCGATCTTACGCAGATGTTCTGGCGGAATCGGATCCTCTTCCGCGAGGCGGTTCCGACAGGCTCGATTGGCTATCTGATGTACAGCACATTGTGCAAGGGCTGGCGTCTCGAGAGGATATACCCGACGAATTGTGGGCGGCTGCTGGTCTCAGCCGGTCATTTGGAATGGGTGATGATTCCATGTAGTGAAAGGCACGACGCGTGTGGATTTGTTTCAAAAGTCTTGGGCAGAAAAGTTCGAGCCGATATGTGAGGAAATGGGGAATGGCGTTCGGAAAGACGATGACGTTTGGGTCAGGTCAGTTCTGATACCCACACGAGATACTTGTACAGTACCTGTATTTGTTTTTCCAGGGGGATATAATGTTTGCCAAGGGCACACGGCTGTTTGATCCTGCGAACTGCGAAGTGCGGCTCGGTGTAGCCTTGTGGGCTCTTGGCAGCTTGGATTGAGAGAGAGGATGAGTCTCGATATGTAGACATGATGATGTTAATGGCAGAGCAGGTGCCTTCACCTCTTATTACGAAAGACTTGTCATGGCTGCAGACGCTCCTCCGCTGATGGTGCCCAACAGCAAGCAATTACCAAGTCCGAAACATGAAGCCAATCTTTTGCCTCCCGCGGCTCGATAGCTGAGACATGATACAGATTACGACCGTTTGGACCAACCTTGGACTCGTGATGATGATGATGGTGGCTCGAAAAGATAAAACACTCATTAGCGTAGGGGCGTGGGGGGGGTGCAGATGGGGACAGCTCAAATGTCCCAACTTACTCCGTACAGGGCTGGCTGACAGGACGGAGTATTTGGCAGAACCCCGCGTTGGCATCCCGGTCTGATGGGTGAAACACTTCCAAGATTGGTGTGCAGGTAGGTAGGCCGGAAGCGAGAAGCCACAACATAACAATAAACAAAAGGAAGGCCCGATACCCAACGCAGCAAGACGCAGACAGTACCGAGCACGCGTGCATGTTTTCTTCCCGCTACGGAGCAACTAACCACGTGCCCACGAGTGTACTCCGTACAGACTGCAGAAGTGGCAGATGGTCTCGGCCCCGGTTGCAGCAGTCAGCACTTGTCGCGACAGGTACGTCCGCCAAGTACGGAGTACTACGTAAAGAAAGTCGGTACCACTAAAGAAAGTACCTAAAGTATCCGTAGCTACTCTACGGCCTACCTAACCTTAGCCTGAACTGCGACAACTCGAATGCGAGGACATTGATCAGTGTCCGAGTAAACACTTCGACCATGCTACAGGCCATTCCCACATTGGCCTGAACGAGCGAAGCATCCCAACGCACCTTGCATGCCGCAGACCCCTCAGACGCTGGCACCGAGTAGGACCCGTCGCTGGCACCAAGGAAGAAAGCACGGCAGGCAGGCACGCAGGCAGGCTATCCGACCAGTCATCTCTCGTGGGATGAGAACAGTCCCTTCGACTTGTGCCACCGATGACGACGAAGACGACGAAAACGACGAAAACGACGAAAACGACGAAGACGACGAAGACGACGACGACGCATGTGCCTTGCCAACCGCTGCTGCCGAACCTCGCCCGCCATTGGACTATCAATCCACAAATCTGCTATACCCAGTACCGCACCCGCTAAGAAGCCCACTGGGCGGTGATAACGGACGGTCATGGCGCCCTCATCGGGCCATTCCTCGAACTCTGCCTCGTCCAACGGTGAACGCCAGTATCATGCAGCAAACGGCAAGCCGTCGGTCGTGGCACCTAGGCACGAGAGAACACCGGGCACCCCCAGGAAGGAGAGCAGTGGTCGCGAACGGGCTGTTCAGGATCCGGGCTTGAAGGACTACGTACGTGCCTTACTGACCAACTGTCTGCCAGTCCAGCGAGCGTGCTCCTAGCTGCGAACAGAGCGAGCATCCTTTTTATTCGATGGGACATGAAGCTGATGTGGTCTCTTGCAGCGCTTAGGGGAAAGTCTGGGAAAGGGTGCCTTTGGCGCTGTCTATAAGGCCATTCATTGGGGCACTGGCGAGGCTGTCGCTGTCAAGCAGATCAAGCTGGTGAACTTGCCCAAGAGCGAGTTGCGCATGATTGAGGTGAGCTGCCCCTTTCACCATGTCAATATGCATGATGCTAATCAGACAGGCCGAAATCGATCTTCTCAAAAACCTACATGTGAGAATTAGTCTTCCCCCTGGGGCAGGTTTGTGCGAGGATGTCTAGTAACTAATGGAATTACAGCACGACAACATCGTTAAGTACATTGGCTTTGTCAAGTCGGTGGATTGCCTGAACATTATACTAGAGTGAGTACAGTACATCTTGCAGTATCTGGATGATCCCCTGCTAACTTACATGAACCCTAGGTATTGTGAGAATGGGTCATTGCACTCAATTTGCAAAGCGTACGGCAAGTTCCCCGAGAACCTGGTGGGTGTATACATGACCCAGGTGCTGCAAGGTCTTCATTACCTGCACGACCAGGGTGTGATACATCGAGACATCAAGGGAGCCAACATCCTGACCACGAAAGACGGCAAGGTCAAGCTGGCCGATTTTGGTGTGTCTACCAGCACACTGAGTGGACCTGACAAGGAGGCTCAAGTGGTTGGTACTCCGTATTGGATGGCCCCTGAAATCATCGAGCTGTCTGGTGCTACCCCTGCTTCAGATATCTGGAGTCTGGGATGCACAGTCATTGAGCTACTGCAAGGGAAACCACCATATCACCATCTGCAGGCTATGCCTGCGCTTTTCGCTATTGTTAACGATGACCACCCTCCACTGCCCGAGGGAGTGTCATCCGTGAGTCTACCCCCGTCCATCTGACATGTCACCATCTCTTCGGCCCTCTCGCATCGAAACTAACCTTTGCCCAGGCTGCTCGGGATTTCTTGATGCAGTGTTTCCAGAAGGATCCAAACCTGCGAGTCTCGGCAAAAAAGCTACTAAGACACAACTGGATTGCAGGATGCCGGAGGAGTGACGCTCCAGTCGCCAAAGCCCCCGCCAATTTCAGCCAGGCCGTTGAAGAAGTGAAGCAATGGAACAAGGCACTGACATCTGACAACAACAATCTTCGCGCATCTACCGGGTCAGAGCCTTCTGCTCTCAATCACAACCACCCAAACTCACGGTTCGCTGCCCCGGAGCCAAGCAGATCAAGTCTGAGCGCACCGGCCAAAGGTCCTCTGATTCTTGCAAAGCCGAGGCCGACAGCAGAAGACTATCGTTCTCCGGAACTTGCAGGTTCGTTTTACAGCACCAGAACTCGGCCTTTCCTACGCTGAGTCCTTCCGGGCAAGACTCGTACTGATAGACGGCAGATGACGACAACTGGGATGACGATTTCGCTACCACCATTTCGCCCAGTGCTTTCCAACTGCCCCATGTCCGACCCCATGACCACTTCGGTGGTATGTTGTCAACAGATCGTCTGAAGCAGTATGCTTCCATCGACCAGTCACGAGACCTATCGGCTAGCTGGGATGGCGGTTTGGATGAATTGATGAGTCCCAAGAAGTTCAGCCAGTACATGGAAGAGGATCCCCTGGAGCAGACCATTCGGCCCAACTGGAAAGCCGAGAAACCCATGGAGTTGGCTCCATCTGAACCAACAAGGCCGCCCCGGAAACGGATACTCAGTGGGCAAGCAGGTCCACGATCTCAAGCCAAGAACCTAGGCAATAAGTTCGAGTTACCATCTCGTCCAGATCTAGGCTACAGGGAGAAGACGGTAGAGGATTACTCGGACCTCTTTGAAGACAACGATCAGAGTGATTTGGTCTTCAATCAGCGACTAGGCCAATCGAAAAAGGTATACCTGCAAATCTCTCATCCGTCCCTGTCAAGAGCTGACCCATCGCAGCCTGACGCGCCGCAGCTGTTTCATCCTTCTGATCTTACTACTTTGCCACGTTCCATGTTGTCACCCATCGGCGGAAGCATGAGACGGGCAATAGCGTCGCGACCTTCCGTAATTCCTGGCCGCCAAATGCATAGATCCAAATCATCCATCGAGATTCAAAAATTCGCAGAGGATGAAGGGGACGAAGACTTTTCTGATATTTTCGGCATTGGCGGTAACATTATCGAAAAAGACGAGAGCGACAGGGGATCAGAAGATGGCGGGCTCATGGTCTTGTCTAAGCTATCCAATAACTCCTGGCTCGGGGATGACGAGGACGAGGACGACCCGTTTGCCTCCATGGACCCTGGCTGGGATGAGATGGATCTCGAGGCGAACATTGCCAGAGACCGGCACGCCAGGCTGGCGGAGAAGGTTGAAGAGCTTGTGCGCACTCTGAAAATGATTGAAGGCGAAGACAAGCTCTCAGATCTTTCGGAAGACTTGGTAGGTCTCTTCTCTGCCCGTTCTCTATTACACAACTGACGGTCTCTTAGCTTGCTCTGCTTTGGGAGAGCTCCGAGGTCAAGGACCTCATAATAAGTGCTCACGGCCTATTGCCTATTCTGGAGATCCTAGAGCCATGCACAGTCAAAAGCAGGCAACGCATGATATTGCAGTTACTAAAAGTGGTGAACACGGTACGTTGCCCATCGGACCCATTTTCTGTACCACCGTGTCCTAATAAGCTCGCAGATTATATTGGATGATGTGGAATTGCAAGAGAACCTTTGCTTCGTTGGCGGTATTCCTATCATTACCAAATTCGCTGCAAGACAGTACTCGAATGAGATTCGACTGGAAGCAGCGGCCTTTGTCAGGCAGATGTACCAGACCTCCACCCTGACATTACAGATGTTCGTCAGTGCTGGTGGTCTGAACGTTCTTGTCGAGTTTCTGGACGAAGACTACGATGGTGCTCGAGACCTGGTACTTATTGGCGTCAACGGTATTTGGAGCGTCTTCGAACTCCAGGGTCCAACACCAAAGAATGACTTCTGCAGAATCTTCTCCAGAAGCAAGATTCTCGATCCGCTGGCACTGGTCCTGCACAGGGTTCTGGATGAAGACGATGAGGACGAGGATGGATTGACGGAGCTGATTGAGGGTCGCATTGTCAACATATTCTACCTGTTCTCCCAGGCCGAGAACTACGTCAAGGAGATGGTCGCCGACAGGCAGGTGCTGAAGAGTGAGTCGTCACCAATCGTTGCAGACTGGCGAGGTTGTACTAACCGTCAACAGGCATCCTCAAAGACCTTCGCCGGATGACATCAGCTCATCAAATCACCATGCTGAAGTTCATCAAGAACCTATCCATGTTGTCAACAACGCTCGAGGCCCTTCATTCGGCGGATGCTATTGATCTTCTGATCGACCTTCTAGCCGGCCACATGAAGAAAGGCCATCCCCACTTCCGGGAAATCTCCAACCAGGTACTGAACACAATGTTCAACCTCTGTCGCCTGAGCAAGGATCGTCAGGAGTATGCCGCAGTCAATGGCATTATCCCCTTGCTGCTCAAGATTATGAAGACGGACCGGCCTCCGAAAGAATTCGTCCTGCCAATCCTCTGCGACATGGCTCATTCGGGAAGCAAAGGCCGACGTTTCCTGTGGCAAAACAAGGGCCTAGATCTCTACGTGTCCCTTCTTGCAGACCAGTACTGGCAAGTCACTGCCCTGGATGCCATTTTTGTTTGGTAAGTCGAAAGCCCCAGCTCCAACAGCCACGCTCGTGGTCTCTACTGCGCTTTTCCGTCGACCTTCACTACTGACGTTGCTGTAGGCTACAGGAGGAAACCGCAAAAGTCGAGGGTCATCTCATCAATGGCAACTTCACGGACGAGATCATCTCTTGTTTTGTCACTTCGAAAATTAACGCCTTCGATCCAAACCTGCTTGAACCGCTGCTCAAACTGCTACGCCTAAGTCCCTCATTGTCCGCAATGCTGGCAAAATTCGAGATGTTCTCAGGCATAGCTCAGAAGCTGGGTCACAAGAAAGCCGTGGTCCGGCTGAACCTACTTCGCCTGGTTCGCCACATTCTGGACGCTCGAGATCTTGACTATTTCAACAGCCCAAGAGACAAACATCTGCGTACACTCCAGGAAGCCATCCACATGCTCGCCGAGAAAGACTCGGCCGTGTTGGTTCGAAACCTAGCCTCGGAACTGGTGAGATCACACATCAGTGGTGAGGCTGACGCCACTGCGGTACCCCTGTTGTCCACTTCTGCTGCATCCGCGTCTAACGCAGGCTCAAATCGGTCCCGATCTAGTAGGCGCATGTACACTCCACCTTCCCTCCAGCCCGCGGCATCGGCTCCCCTCACACCTACGCAGGCCTATCGTCCTTCGCAGGCTGCATATATCGAAGTTGCGTCCAGTCCGAAACGGGCGGTCGGGCCCTTGGCACACGAGCGTGAGCCGACAATTTATCGACCTCGTAGCCGTGATGAGATGGGAATGCCCATCTCATCTATTCCACGCCGAGTCAGTGGTGATTTATCGGCCGGCAAAGGCCGGTTCCCTCGATCAGGATTATTTCCACGCACCTCAGCGAGTGACTTGAGTGAGGTCAGAAGAAAGAGTGTGTCGAGTAACAAGGAGAACCAGGTTTCGAGCGGTGCTCGAGATCCGACGGTGCCGCAACGTCCGGCGACAGCTGGCGGCCCTAGTTCGAGTACGGCAGGTCACTCCCGCCAGGGATCCGGCAAGCAGAGACGGAGTCGGGCTCCAAGCGAGAATTCCAGGAAATGGGCGCCGGGCGCGTAGTGGCGTTTCGTACCGGCTGATATTATTGATCCCCTTGGTTTGGGGCGGTTCTTGTACATGTGTCATTCTAGTTCATTAGACGGTAAGAAGGGGCTGACACCAGACAATGGGAAGCGGGGAGGACAGGGAAAATAGCCATGAATAGACGAGATATGAAGTTTTCTCCCCCAAGCCTCCTTCGCCAGGATGTGTCGTTCGGGAAACAAATAGCTCATGGCCGCTTTCTTCTAGTGCCTTGACGTGTCCTTATTTCTTCTACGTGATGGTTGAGTTGATTCTTATAGCTTTTCCACACTGCGTGCCAGTGTTTAATCATGTACTATTTAACTTTGCACATGTCCAACAGCATTGCATGTAGGCAGCCCTGCCCGTATCTAGAGCCGACTGGAACGATCAATGCGGCTGATGGCTATTTTACTGTCTACCCATACCACACATCGAGTAACCCGCAAGTCGCATTTTCATCATGGCCGGTACTTGTTTGTGTACCTGACGGAAAATTATGGCTCGAAATATGCACACTACGAAACACACTAGAAGTAGCAATCTCGTTAAACCCCAGGATGAAGTCTTCGCGCGTAACTCATAAACCTCGCCACATGGCAGTGTATATTCGTCAAAAGTGCCGTGTAACCTCTGCCTGTACCAGTCAAAGATCGAACATGTGTCGTGTAAAAACCGAGACCCCTTGAAAACACCTAGCAAAGGGCGCTGAACCCAAAACGCTCTTCTATACCCCGAAAACGCCATTCCACGCCGTGTTCAGCAATAGCGAGCACGGAACAATAAAGTTGTGTGCACCCATGTCGTGTCGCCACGATGTGCTGTAAAAGGTTGCTCTTGTCTCCCAGAGAGTGCGTTGGACCCAGGCGCACATAATCAGCGGCTGGCTTTTGGCTACCCCACCCCATCCCTACCAAAGGACACCATCGCATCGTGCATGTTTTGCAGACACTATGTGACCATAATGGTCCGCGTCCTTCAGGTGTGACTGCAAGTTCAGGACTCGACCTTCTTCCAATTAGGAGTCTCGCATTCGCCGGTAGCCTCGATCCAATCGTTAATGCCCTTCATATCCCAACCGCTCGTCCATCTCTGCTTCTCGTGGCCTTTCTCGGGTTCAGCCATTGGCGCGCCCAGTTTGAAGCTGTGCGCGGTGCAGCATACTTCATCGTTCCACCGGTACTGGAAGCAGGTGCGATTTCTCTTCTTTTCTGTCATGGCCTTGTACCGGGCTTCAAGAGCCAAAGCATCGCTCAAACCCGTATCCTCGGCTTTCTGCGTGCCTGTGGGGTCTCGAAGTGTGATTTTTTGGTCCACGTTGTCAAACTCGTCGTCTTCGGGTACGTCCTGCTCATGGCAGACTTTGGCGCAGTGCTCGGGAGACATCCAGGCATCCTTTTCGGCCTGGCTCATTTCTTCTGGCTTCTTTTGCCGGTCACGCAGATTGCCCGGTGCTCTGTCCTGGCCTGCAGGGTCTGGGTTGATATAACAAACATCGTCGGACAAGTTGTCCCAATTCTGACGACTGTCGACCATTGTATGCGCAACAAGAGCGTCATACAAATCCTTGATCATCAAGGTACGCTATTGTTTAAATTTGTCAGCCAATTTTGTCCTGGGCAGGAGGTTGACTCGCGGGAACGCGCCTGATTGACTCGAACCAAGGGTCATATGAGAGCGCCAAGACAACCGCAATCGTAACCCCCCTGGGACTCTCATCGCACGCAATCCAGTCGACTATAACTCACATTTGTCTTGCGCGTTTGTTCAAACTGCCAGACGCTGCTGGTCTCTTCGGCGTTCATGTGGTGCATCGTGATGATGGGCTCGCACCAATGTCCGGGCCCGTAGGGCAGCGTGCTCGGCTTCTCGCCGTTGAACATGGGCCACGCCTGGCGCATCTTGACGTCCTCGAACTCCTCGATCGCCTGAGCTAGCATCAGGTCACCACAACACTCATTGCGCCCCTTGATGTTGTACTGCTTCACCATGCCGGGGTGGTAGTCGACGAGGTGGCGCAAAAGCGCCCCGCTCATCACATATCCAGAGCCACCATGGGCAAAGGGCGTTCCCCCTATGAAACTCCGACTACCCAAGTACAACTTCTGGCGGGGACTGAACTGGCTCTGGCTGCGTAGCCAGTGGACGAGGTTGGCCCAGAAGATGTACGTGTCGGCCTCGGCAAAGACGTACCAGTCCATCCCCGGGCGCATCTGCCACGTCTTCTCCATCATGGGCAAGAACTTATACTTGTCCAGGTTCCAGGCCTTGTGGCTATCCGCCTTGGCGTCAACGCAGGATTTCTGGGATACTGGGCACTCCTTCTGGTCGCGATATAGGTCGAAGTCTTGATTGTGGGCCTTGGCGGTCTCTTCGACGTCGGAGAGCACATCGTATATGTGGTGCTTGCCTATTTGTTGTTCCTGCTCCTTGTTAGCCTCGAGACGCATCCCGGGGTGGGATCGACTGATTATGGGTACGCACCATGTCGGAGAAGAGCAAAAAGTCGGGCAGACAGTGCATCGTCGTGAGTAGCTGGGTCGGAAGCTTATCAAAGACCTCCGTCGCCCCGGTCTTCATGACCAAGAGTATGCCTTTGCTGTCGGGGAAGTTTGCGCAGGGGTTGCTGAAGTTGTGGTACTGGGTGACCATTCCTTCGGTGCCGGCCTGGTACAGGGTGTTGTTGTAGACCGAGTGGCCATTGAGGAAAGTGGACGCGGTGTCGTAGAAGTTGCGGGCATATCCATACGAGCGGTCCCTCCATTGAGGCCGCAATTGCACGTAAACCACAAGCAA
The DNA here is from genome assembly GCA_022414665.1 of Arthrinium puccinioides. Lineage (NCBI taxonomy): Eukaryota > Fungi > Ascomycota > Sordariomycetes > Amphisphaeriales > Apiosporaceae > Arthrinium > Arthrinium puccinioides. The sequence continues at coordinate 3,515,373 of JAIUNF010000003.1, read as the reverse complement.
CGTCAGCACGGCGATGCTCCCAAAGAGCCGTATACGGCGCGAGGACGGCGGTGCAATCATTATGTGTTGGGGGAGAGAGGAGCGGGCGCCTCGGTTGGAAAGGCTCAACAAGAAACGGAGCTGAATATGCAACTTGGGACTGCTGGGAAGTGCTCATTCATGGCAGGGCACGGCAGGGCACGGCACGGCAGGCAAAGGAGGCAAAGGAGGGGGAGGGGACGTGGGATTCCCAAATGACTGTCAGTAACTACTCCGTAGTGAGAGGCTGAAAGGCTGAAAGGAAGAGAAGGTGCTGGAGCCTGGAGGCGGTTTGCCGAGCATCCGGGAACAAAGAGAGAGAGAGAGAAAGGGTCCTGATATCTCGTCCACGGTATTCTAGGTGGAAAGGAAAGGAAAGGGCCGTCCGCCGTCCCCTTGGCCGGTTATCGAACCAACGCGGCGATCGATGATTATCACACTGATTCAAACTATCCCGCCCCACTGGTGATCGTCAGGCGCTCAAGGGAATGGGGGAAATAGAATGGGAAGTCGCAAGGGATGCATGCGCGAACAAGTTGTCACTGCGATGATCAGTATCCGCAAAGTGGGCGGCGTACAGAAAAAGTACGGATAGCATCCAACTCCCGTCCGACGAGGCAAGGAAGCAGCGATGAGCCATTGAACGTTATTGCTAGCCAAAACTGTATGTAGCCAACAGGCCAGGCATGAAACACCAAGAGCTTAACAAGTAAATGCAGCCGTCGGGTGGTAATTACCTACACCTCCGGTCTGCCTACTTTATACAAAGTCCAGCACCGTTCTTTGTCCATCTTCTCCAAGGTGTAACTTTTTACCTGTGACCTCATGGACCGCCGCTTGTACCTGGTTGGGAGGTTATCGCTCTTTCCCGAGCCCCGCTGCAAGGGTCCAACCTGAGATTATTACTTAGTACACGTTCAAACATGACCTGAGTGGGGGTTATCCGATCTGATCCAACTACCGTGTACGGTGTAGTTATGGAGTACTAAAAGAGGTGCCCGCCCGCCCTCTTATTAAGGTATGCGGTGAATTTCCCAGTACGAGAGGACGGATGCATAATAAAAATAGACTCCCAATGCACAAGGGGGTTGCCTGCCACCCCATGCTTTACGTAGCACTTCACATGATATATCTAACCAGGGTCCGCCGGTCGGCATGTAACCTTGGGGTTGCGAGCCAACAATAGGCTAGACAAGAGCCACTATCCATTCGTACGAAGCACGTAACGTTAGTACGGAGTAACTATGCGTACGGAGTACTTCTTATTACTCTTACTGTGCCTACCGTTCGTTACTCTGTACGTCAGCCAACGGCTATGAATGCCACTTTTGAAGCATCACATGTTTCCGTCCACTTTGCATGAAGAAGAACCTGGGGGCTAAGTAAGCAATAGTTACATAGTAAGTAGACAAGTAGATGCAATCAAGTAACCGATTTGAGTTATTATGTACCTAGGTGCCTCGCTGAGGGGGAGGGTGGTTGTATACAACGACAAATCGACAATCGACAATCGTATTTATCCGTGCTGTCTTGGACTTTTGGTGACACTGGTCCGAATCAATCGACTCCAAAAAGCTTGCTTGGCCCAAGCTCCCTGAGTCCCTGACTGATCATTACAATGACACCACCAGAACGTTACGTTAGCCAGCTTGACGCGGTCGCGCCTATTTCGTCACCGCGCTGTCGCAATTCGAGCTCCTCCTACAGCTCAGCTTTCTCGTACCATTGACCAAAACCCACTCTCCCATATTCGCTTCTTGATAGTCCAAACCCAGGCTTTAATTGGTTTACCGCATCGCTTTTTGTTTCTTCGCGTGATTCGTTCAAGAGTCGCCTAGACAACGAACGCGGCAGCACCGACCGTCCCGACTACCAACTACCAAACTACCAACTTACTTCGCGTCGCCGTCACCACCAAAATGGCAGATCTCACCCCCACCGACACCCCAGTCCTCTCGGCCGTACCCTCGGGCATCACGTCCGGAGTCGCGACGCCCTTGTCGCTGCCGCCCTTGGACAACGAGGAGCGCGAGAAATCCATCAACGTATCGCTGGCCGACATGACGGCCAAGGCCACGGCACTGTACGCGCAGAAGAAGTACGAGGAGGCTGCCGAGCTCTTCGCGCAGGCCGCCGAGATGCAGGCCGAGCTCAACGGCGAGATGAGCCCCGAGAACGCCGACATCCTCTTCATGTACGGTCGCAGCTTGTTCAAGGTCGGCCAGAGCCAGAGTGACGTTCTCGGCGGCAAGGGCGGCGCTGGCGAGAAGAAGAAGAAGACCAATGTTGCCAGTGGCGCAACAAAGAATAGCGGATCCGACCCCGACCGGAGCGCTGCGTCCGCCACTGCGCCTCTGGCTGGTGGGAGTGGGAACAAAGAAGACGAGAAGACGGATGCCGACAAGATCACCGAGGAGGGCGTGGCCATTGTCGCCAAGAACGCCACAGGCAGCGGTCTCAAGGCCGAGACGAAGCCCCTGTTCCAATTCGACGGCGACGAGAACTTTGAAGATTCGGACGAGGACGAGGGCGCTGAGGGCGACGGCGACGGCGACGGAGATGAGGACGACGACGACGATGATCTTGCAGTCGCATTCGAGGTTCTTGACCTGTCGCGTGTCCTGTTTGAGAAGCGACTAGAGCAGGGAGACACAGATGCAGCAGACTCAAAGGGCAAGGAGAGAGAGGACACCGACTCTCCTGTCATCAGGCACGTCAAGGAGCGCCTAGCCGATACTCACGACCTGCTTGCCGAGATCTCGTTGGAGAACGAAAAGTATAAACGGTCTTCCAACGTACACAACAACCGAAACAATGGCTGACTGACACGACGTAGATTCCCTCTAGCTGCCCACGACTCCCGCGCATCGTTGAAGTACAAGCTTGAGCTCTACCCAGAAGAGTCGGAAGTCATTGCCGAGGCTCACTTCAAGCTCTCGCTCGCCCTCGAGTTTGCCTCCATCACTACCGATCCGGACGAGGACGGAAACAACGAGGGCCCCCGAAGGCACTCGACGAGGACTTGCGCAACGAGGCCATTTCGGAGCTTGAGAAGGCCATTGCCAGCACCAGGCTCAAGCTCCAGAACGAGGAGGTCGAACTCGCCACGATTCATGCGCCAGAAGAGAACGATGGCTCTCGCAAGCGCATTGCCGAGGTCAAGGAGATCATTGCGGATATGGAGCAACGAGTGAGTCTTCCGCTCCGCCGTACACCCCTCACGTCCACCCCTCCCCTCTGGTGAGTACAGAAGCTAATTGTATACGTGTCAAACTGCAGCTGGTCGACCTCAGGAACCCCCTGGATGTGAAGGGCGCACTTGGATCCGACAACCCCATGACAGGCATCCTTGGTGCTGCCCTGGGCGAATCAAAGGCCGAGACGGAGGCGCGCATCGAAGAGGCCAAGAAGACGGCCACGGATCTCTCTGGGCTCGTCCGCAAGAAGGAGAAGAAGCCTGCGGCGGCCGAGACGACAAATGGCAAGCGCAAGGCCGAAGAGACGATTGACGAGATTAATGACGCCAAAAAGGCAAAGGTTGACGAGACTGAGCCCAAGGCTGCTACTGCTGCTACTGCTGCTACTACTGCTACTGCCGAGTCGTAGTTCCGTCACCATCATTCCGTGCTCGCAACATGAATGGCTCGGCGATCCAAACGGCGGTCCGTCGAGCCGATAAGCTGGTAAGACGACGGATGCCTAGGTCTACTTTCGGGGTGGTCTTGAATGGTTTTGGACGGCTCCAGGGCCTCGAGGGGCTGTCACTCTGACGCAGTTCAGGAAGCGGGGACGCGATTGTACATTATTCCTGGGGAGTATGGCTACCCTGTTGCCCGACGCTACGGGCCAGTGGTGTTGCGACAGTGTGCAGATCAGATGGATGAAAAAGCAAGGGGTCACGAGTGTCAAGATTATTAGGGTAAATACGTAGTGAGTGCGTCTTGAAGTCGGCCTATCTACAGGCAGGCATCTGTCTGGGTACTGGAGACGAAATGAGCAATGATCATAAAACACGTCGACGTTGACAGTATAGCAATTCGTCTATTAAACCAAGCAGAAAAAAAAAGATACCCAGAACGCCGATACCGCAAGGCAGACATGTGTCTCAGCAATTGTCCACTCTCTCGAGTCCCTCGTTATCCGCTTATTAAACCCATTTGGCAAACTTTGGGTTTACGGGGTAACAGACACCCAACTAAGCCTTCAATGGCTGCCCTGCCTATGAATGATCCCAGAAACGCTAAATGGAAAGAAAACCACGGGAATATCCTCAATGCACAAGGGGTGGGTAGGTAGTACTCATACAATCATCAAAGGTCCATATCATGGGGTCGCTTTACCGATGGGAATTCCAACTTCTCTCACCGACACCCAAGGGGTCGAGCGGGCTCAGTAGGTGGCGCTCGGCGACAGAGTTGGCCTCGTACATGGAAGAGCCTGCCACGCTACGCTCCGATGCGCTCGCGTTCAAGCTAGTGGTGCTCTCCAAATGCCCATCGCTAAATGGATTTGGGGAACAGCAGTGGAAACGATGTTTAGGAGACGGGGAGGCAAATTCCACAGTGTGTCGGGCTGGAGAAGAACGAAGACTAGAGTTGGATCTGCCGGGAATCTGCACCAAGGACACTGCCTCATTCCGCGAGGACGGTGCGGCGCTGGCCTCCTATGCCAGGTCGCGACCGGTGGACATGCCCGTTGTAGGGCCGCCCTGGTTGGGTTTGGCGTTTCCTGGGGCGTTATTCCAGGAGAGATATGTGTGGTCGCCGAGTTTCCTGAGAGAAGTTAGCTTCGGTGTGATTTTCAACGACCAAGAGCCAAGGGGGGGACGGAGGGGGGATATATATGTACCTCGGCTTGATCAAATGCGTGACGGTAAAGACAACACCGAGTACGATGCAGATGCCGCCGACGACGATGTAGGCGATACCGAGGAACGGGTTCTTGCCACCGATGACGGTTCGCGTGGTGATGATGATGGTCTTGGTTCCTTGGTACACATCGGTACGGAAGTCTAGCTTTGGATTAGCACACTCTTTCTACTCTTTCTGCTCTTTCTACGCCCCCTCCCCCCCCACTGCGAGCCTCAACCTACTTGAGATGATGTCGATGCTATACGTCCCCACGCCCATGGTCTCATTGTCACTGCGCATGTACAGCTTGCTGAAGGTAGGCAAGCCGGCGGTTCTCATCCACACCATGAAATGCTCATCTTCACCTAGTTTAGGTGGGGGGGGAATTGAGTCGAGTAACGACCATCAGGGTATTGATCCTGCCAGTTGGGAGGCGGGCGGACGTTGGTGAAGTTGTCAGCGGCCATGCTGTCGGGGTAGTTGCGATAGAGGGCCTTGTCGGACGACCAGGCGATGTTGTCGCGGGCCATGTAGTAGGTGGCATTCGGGCGGCTGTCGCCAGTGGTGAGCTTCATAGGGTTCTCGAAGGTGTCGTTGAACATGGAGTTAGCGATCAGGCCGCATGGGTAGTATGGCACTCCGCCGTCTTCGGCTAGGGGGTGCACGACGAGCCCTTGACGGCGTCGCTGCTGACGTCGTCACCCTTGAGCTGCTTGTCGAAGAACGAGTTAACATAGCGACGGTGGTTCTGGTAGAAGTTGGTCAATTGGTAGTAGAACAGCACGGGCGACTCCATGTCGCTGGGGATGAAGAACTGCAGGGTGCATCGCTGCGAATCGTTGCGAATGAAGCCGGACGGGTACTCGTGGCTGACGCCAGTCTCGCGGCGCCATTGGGCATTGATGGATGCGTTGGAGGTCTTGAACGAGGCCGAGACGGCGCTGCTCGGCATGGGTTGCAGGCTGTCCCCGGCATCCTGGATGCAGTTTGTGTAGTCGAGGCGGATTTCCTGGACTTGGCTGCTGGCGTAGAGCAGCAGGCCGCCGATGGGCGCAAAGATGATGCCGATGGCGAAGAAGAGCGGCAGCACGGTCTTGGGGGTTAGGATGGGTCTGCAGTAGGCACCGCTGTCAGCTTGCTGTCGGCGTCTTTGTTGGAGTGACAGGCTCCTCCTGTCTATGGCGGTGGTGGGTGTGTACTGACTGCCATGCCTTCAATCGCTGCTGTCGGAAGGCCGTATCTGTGTTTGGGAAGCGCAGCAGTCAGCGTCTGTCTGTCCAGGTGAACGTGGCCTGTCGGTCGCGAAGCCCCGTCTCCGTCTCCTTCTCCTTCTCCGTCTCATCCGTACATCGCATCGCATCGCGACTCACTTGCGGGTCTTCTGCTCTTCTTCTTTCCGCCATCCTTTCCATCGTTTTGCTGCGAGCTGATGGAATCCGTGTGGCCAAGGCCGCCCGGTGCGTCGGCCATCTTTGCGATTTGGTAAAAGGCGATTCTCGGGCAAGTCAGCTTGGGTGTGTGTGTGTGTGTGTGTGTGTGTGTGTGAAGAAGTTGAGGAAGGAAGATGATCAAGGCCGGGTTGACGGATACGGGCGTTGTGGCTAAGTAAGTACCAAGTAAAGTCCGCGTCGCTTTGTAAGGCTGTATGTACTAGTTACGGAGTACGGAGTACAGTAGTAACTAGTTACTGTGTTCTGCGTTGTGTAGAAGCACAGCCCCACGCCCACGCTAGCTCTTAGTGGTGAAGGGCACTTGGATACCGGGCCTACGTAAGTACTGCCTGCGTAAGGTAGTAAAGTAGTTAGGTTATTAACTAGTACGGATAACGAGTTAACTAGTCAACTAAGTTAACAGTCAACTGACGTTATTTTAGTAACGTTAGTACTGTGTAGGTAGCGTTGGGTGGTAGTCAAGTTAGTTGACCATGTGCATTGTGTTTGTACTTAACCCCTGAGCGTTCCGATGCAATGCTTCAAGCTTGTTCGTAGCCAACTCTCACTGGCTTTCTTCGATGCGACCAGGTGTAGTTACTCCGTACGGAGTGTTAAGTTAGTTACGGGGTAAGTATAATGTATCGGAGCCTGTGCACGCTTGACTTCTTGCTGTGTACTGAAACCTGCCACGCTATTTATCCATCGCCAAGTACGAATTACGGATACTGTCAGTCACAGGCTCATTACACTTGCACCCTCCGCACGCACACAGGATGCGAGAGATATCGTGTATATTGGGACAACCAGGACCTACGAGGACTGCCATGCGATGAATCATGAGGATAGCGATTGAAAAGCGCTGGTTTGTAACTTGTACCGTTGTAGAACGACACGGCTCGATGGATTACCTATGGGACTCGTCACTCGGCCACGGCGCCACGCCATCGAATACGATGGCTCAGTCTTCCGACTCGGTGCCAACTCCGTGTCAGACACGAGAAGCTGGGCAGTATAGTTTGTAGTTACAGTCTATACTCGTACCCGCATCAAACCTGACCTAGGTATACCGTGGTAAATCAACAGGGCCCAGGGCGATCCTTGCCTAGATCTCGATGGTGATCCTGCCGATGCCGCGACTCACACAGCTCAGCATCGAGTCTCTCTTCTCCGCCTCCGTCAGGGCGGTACCTCTGTGCTGCACCTCGCCGCACACCACCGTCATCTTGCACGTACCGCAGTTACCAACCTCGCAGCTCGAGGGGACGTCGTCAAAGTTCCGCCTGAGGACCTCCAGTAGCGTCTCCTCCTCGCCCACCTGGACCAGCCTGCCGTGTCTGTTCGCAATCTCGACTTCAAAGGGGTCGCCAGTCGTATCGGCCGCGAAAGCCTCATAGTAGATCTCGTCCTCGGCAAGGCCGACCTCGGCAGCCACCCGCTTCACCTCGTCCATCATCTTGTTCGGCCCGCACACGTATACGTGCGAGTTGAAGCCGAGGTTGCCGAGGATGTCTCTGATGTCCATCCGCTGGCCCTTGGCAGCGTCGTAGAGCGTGACGGCCTGGCCCAGCCCCTCGATGCGCTCGCGAAAGGGGATCTCTGCGTCTGAACGCACCGCGAAGTGGAGCGTGACCTCCCAGTGGATTCCGCGGGCTGCCTCCATCAGGCCCAGGAACGCCGTGATGCCAATCCCACCGACGATGAAGACGTGGTTGCTTGCGGCCCCGTTCGGCTTGACATCAGAGGCGATAGCGCCGACCTGGACGCGGTCGCCTTCCTCGGCGCTGTGCATGAACTTGGAGCCGCCGCGGGAGTTTTCCTCCAGTGCTATGCCCAGCTCGAACCGTCTCGAGTTCCCGGATACGACCGAGTAGGACCGCAGCAGCCCGTTGGGCAGCCTCAAGCGTGCGTACGACCCCTCGCCGAGCTCTCTCGCTTCGGCGCCTTGCTCTGCTGTCTCGAGGATGAACGAGGTTATCCTCGCCGTCTGCTGCTTCTTCTCCACCACCTTGTACTCAGTCCATGTCTCCTTGGGCTTCTCGTCGGATCCGCCGGCCGCCAGCCTCTTCTCCCTGGCCTTTTGCTTGGCGACCCGGCCCTGGAAGATGCCTCGGCTCTCCTTTCCCATGGCCACTATCTCGGCCAGCTCGGCATTTCTGTCGTCGTCGTCTTGTTGTCGGTGCAGATACTCCTGGACTCGCTCGATCGTCCACTGTGGCCATCGCCTCTCCACGAGGCGGATCTCATCGCCCGCCGCTATGCTCCCTTCCCTGAGCACTCGGTAGTACCACCCCGTGCGCGACAGCTGGTAGGTGGTGGGCGCGAACTTCTTCAGCTGGAAGCGGTGGTTGAGCTTGAAACACGGCTGCCGCGGGAGGCTGACCTGGAGGAGCGGTCCGCTCCCGGGGGCGGCGATCTGGACGATGTCTCCTATGCACACGTTGCGCTCGTTCATGAGGCGGGTCACCAGGTTCTCGCCGAACGCGCCCTCGCAGAAGCGTGCTGCGGCTTCGGGGAACTCGGCCTGCCAACTTGGGTAGTGCGATGAGCAGTCTGATTACACGAGTATAAGTAGGATGGATGGATGGATCACGGATAGATGGATGGATTGCCCCTTACAGCCGTGGATGGCCTTGTCTATGCCCCCCATGGAACGTCGGGTCATGCTCGTCGCCGACCAAGCCCATGAGGGAGACGGCAAGACGTCCCTCGCGAGGAGTCTTGTCGATCCCAGATTCGACGTTGAGTCCGGGCATCTTCTTCATCTGCCCGGTCCTCACCTCCAAGATGACGTCCCTCTGGAACGGTGCATCGAGGTCGATGCCTGTTGTCGACGCCATGGATGATGGAGGGAAAGCGAAGCCAAGTGTGCCAAGTATCCGTAGTACTACTACCGGTAAACGGTAGGTAAACGGTAGGTAAACGAGAAGATGGAAAGGGCGGATCTGGGTTCCGTCTCATGAATGATGATGATTCCGTCTCATGAATGATGATGATTCCGTCTCATGAGTGATGATGACTTCGTCTCACGAATGATGATGATCCCATCCCATCTCATTACTAATTACTCTTTAGTTATCGCCGATAACGTGACTCCGTAAGCGCTTGCATTCCCGGCACCCCTGTCGGCTACCTGAGGTCCTGAGCAGTGAGCAGTGAGCAGTGAGCACCGGTAGCAGGATGTCATGTCACCGAGTGCTAGGTAATTCACTAGTACCAGCAAGCGAGTCTTCTGTTTAGGTATTCGATGCCGCCTCGGAGACGTAGGGGAATCTCATAGCGAGTCTCTGGGTCGCCAAGCAGGCATGAATGGTAAACATTCCTCTCAGCATCCTTGCGGCTAGAGTCTTGACGTGGTGCAGCGTGCTACTCATTATCTACCCGCGTCGTCGAATAGGAGGGATAGGGGTACAGCGGAGAATCATCTGTTTTACAAACGGTAGGTCCAAAATCCATCGAATCAAGACTGCCCCGGCCCCCGGCCTCTCCCATCCAGCGCCGTATCGGATTGCCTACTATGATCAGATGACCCCTCGACGAAGAAGCCTCGTGCCTGAAAATATCTGCGCCCGTACCGGTATCATGTATGCGACCATGTCCAGGCCAACTCCAATAAAGAATGGAAATGATCAGTGACGTCCGATAGATGCCTCCTCCTTCCGTCCGAGAGATATATCCCCATGATTTCACCTACAAGGAAAAAAAAACACCCTCGAGTCTCGACAGCGAACCACCCTGCTCGAAGAAAGCGCCCGTGGAGACCCAAGACTACCGACCGGTAGACTTTATAGAAACCCTTCCGCGATCAACCTGTCGACGTCCCCGCCGGCGGCCTGCACAGCCTTGACGGCCGCTTCGCTCAGCCGCCTCCTCCGCTCTACTGCCTCCTTCTCCCGCCTCGCCTTGGTCTTGGAGGAGCCGCTCGGCGCCACCCCCATCATCAGCACGTTCTTATCGCTGGGCGTAAAGTTGACAAAATCAACACCACCACCGCCGCCAACGCCGCCACCACTAACAGGAGCGCTGAAGCTCGTGCCGGGCGTCCGTGGCTCACGTCGCGATGACCAGGACCGTTGTTTGCGCACCGACATGGACGAGCGTCGGCCGCTCGGGGTGGGCGAGGTGGAGTTTTCGCGGTGGACAAGCGCATGTCGCGATGAGCTGTGGTGTATCGAGGGTTTGCGGGGCGACGTCGTGCTGCCAGGGTGGCGGGCGCCGGAGGATGGGCCGCGTGGCTGTGGCAGTGGCCGTGGCCGCCGCTCGCTGTAGCCGACGCGATGATGATTATGTTGATGCTGCTGCTGCTGCTGCTGCAAAGGGTACGCGTACTGGCGCGTGGGTGTCGAGACTGCTCGTTCGGGCATGTTTGCTGCTGCGAGAAAGGCGGCTTGAGGCTGTCGTGGCTGCGGCATCTGTATCATGAGACCCGACAGATCGGACGAGTACTCGTATGGGAGTTCGGCTTGCTGATTGTGCATGGCCATGTTGAACGACGCGTCGCTGCTGGCACCGTTCTGGCTGCTGTCCAGATAGTCGTTCGACCCATTTTCCCACCATGTGGAGATGTGCAGGCCGCTGGCCTCGTGCTCGGATTCGTTGCTCACCCATGGCGACGGAGGCTCGTCGGTAAGAATGCCCTCCATCGGCCACTCTGCCGAGCTCGCGCTTCGCTGCTGGAGGCGGTGGAATGATGTCGTGGCCGGATCTGCCGTGTGAGGCGTACCGTGGTAGAAGGAATCCTCTACCTTGAGAAGCGGTGTAGTCATTGGCGAGATCTGGGTGTGGGTGTAGGTGTGGTGGAGGGGAGCCGATGAGATGGTGAGCGAGCTCTGGGGTGCATCATCCATATGTTGGTTGGCAAAGTGAAAACTGCCTGTTTGTTGGGCCGAAGCAGGCAGCTCGCCCGTCAAGGGTGGTGTCATTGGCAGACCGCGGCACGATAGAATGTCCAGGTCGGATTCGGGCCCGTCCAGCGCAAAGTCCTGTTGGTCCTGTACTTGTCCTTGAAACGGGGAGTACAGATCACCGTCAGCAGACGATGGCATGTTTGTGCGCGTCTTGTGGAATCTCGGACGCTGTTCGGCGTCTCGAAACGTAGCGTAGGTAGAATCGACAAAGAGGTTGTGCGGTCTCGGGCTTGATGACGAAGAAGACATCAGAGGAGGAGTACACGGTGTCGAGAAACTGTGCTTGGGCGACGGCAAGGAGATTCCTTCCAGGCAGAGGAGCCCAGAATCGGAGACGGGGCCTGATCCCGTGACGGAATCTGTGAGTCCGACAGCCTCTTGCCCGGATCTGCCTGGGTTTGCCGACAAGGCATGCGTCCTCGTCTGTGCAACACCCTCGGTTGTTTGTCTGGTGGACGACCTGTCCTGGGTATGGGATGAGTTTGTCAAACCGCCGTCGAGAGCATCGAGCAGGATAGATGGACTAAGAGGGTCCTCGAGGAGGTCGCAGCCGAAGTTCGCAGTGCCGCTGGCATCAAAACTAACATACTGGTCGAAGTAGCCGTCGTCGTCGTCGTCGTCGTCGTCGGACCTCTCTAGCCCTCCGTGGCCCGGCCAAAGCGAGCATCGTTCCCTTGCTACCGAATGATGGGCTGCAGCGGAAGTCGTGGCCCTGGAGTGCATGGCCCTGGAGTGCATGGCCGTGGAGTGCATGGCAAGCGAGAGTATGACAGAGAAGAGACACCGCGACGGACAGTTCCCAAGTGTGAAGAACCGCCGAACCAAGAAAAGCCGAGTCTGGTCTTGGGTGTCGGAGCAAGAGAAGAAAGGCAGTCAGCAAAACACGTAGAGGCTGGCACAGCAACAGCAGCAGGTATGAGAATAGCCACAATGAGGCTGGTCAGCAGCTCCGCCGTGGCCTATCAGATCAGATCAGCTGCAGGTACAGCGGAATGTGAAGTGAGAACAAGCGGCCTGGTCTCGACAAGCTGCCGGTCCTGCCCCTTATAACGAACAGCGCCTACGATGCCGCCCCGCGCGCACCGGACGCCGCCGAGTATAACCCTCAGGGACCCTTCCATCTTGAGACGAGTCCTGGCACGGGGAACAAAGGACTCGGTCAAAGAGACCATTCCCAACCGCGCGCTGGAGAGGCGCAAGGTTCTTGCGAATAGAAACTGCGGGGAGGGGGGGAGGTTGAGAACGCAGTTCTAAACAAAGGGTCGGGGAACTGGAATGTTGGTTTGTTTTGCTCGCCTACTGATTCACTCCCGCCAGGCTTGGCCCCAGGAATAGGCAGCTCGCGCCGGAGAGGCCCGGCATCGGCAGCGCCCTGGTCACGGGCAGCATCGTGCTGGATGGCCATTATGGCCATCATGGCCTGGGGTGATGATCTGGGGGTCGCAATCCGACGGATGAATGCGGCATCCGGGCAGCATCCGGACAGCCATTCTTCAGCGAGTTTGAGACCCAGACGGCAACTTGTGTCAGAAGGGAAGCCAAGGTGAGAGGCAAACACGCACATTATGACGGGTCCGACCGTCCGAGAGTCTCGACAATCCGTACGTACGTGTTAGTGTTCGTGTTCGCCTTTGCACGAAATAGCGGCTGGCCCGTCGAGGGGGCCAGGAAGGGAAGGGCATGGGTCGACTCCCCGAGAACACCGATACCAAGTAGGTAACTAGTAGTCAAGGACAGGGAGGGAAGCGAATCACCGTGCATCTTTGCTATTGATAGTACGGACAATTCGCACTGGCATTAGGACCACGACCACGAGCGCGAGCAATGCGCCGCGGTGGATCATCTCGTACAATAGGAACGGCCAGCCGGTCAGTCTTTTGCCGTCTCCCTTTCCCTTGTGCCCAACGCATCGCGTCCTCTCTCGCGCCTGAGCAGAAACTCGCAAGCGCTCCATCGACTCGACCGGGACGGGGAACGGCGGACGGGCAAATAGGTCAGATCACCAGGCTCCTTGCGGCATGCTGCAAGGGCCTCTTCACACCTACCTGTGTCGCCGACTCTTTCCTGTTGGCATCCAGGCGAAAAGGGGTGGGGGCGGGGGCGGGGGAGGGATTATCGCCCACTATATACATCAAAATGCTGGCGAATCGACCCGTCTCGCCGTCTCGCCGCCTCGCCGCCTCCCCGTCTCACCTTGAACAAGACTCGCCAGGTTGCAGAGACGGCGGTTGCGCAAGTGTCGGTGGCTTCTCCTCCTTTGGCGGCTTACTCCTCCTCCTCATGCGATGTTTACTCTTTCGCAGCGGCTGCGCAGACTGCGCAGCCATCGAGGCGGAGCTGCGCCATTGGATACTGACCTTGTGGACGCGCGCGTTCGGAGCCGCCATGGCCGCACGCCGGTAGCTGAGGACCTGCAGCACCGGTTCCTCCTCCTCCCTCTCGCACCATTCGTGGTCTACCTCTAGGCCGGGCACGTCTCTCATCGGCGCGTCGCCATCGTCTTCGTCGCCAGGGATGCCTAGAGTATCCTGGGCGAGAAGAAGGCCCCAGGATGTCGGTTCCGGAGCCGACGCCGGCGCCCAGAGCTGTGTCGCCCGCAGCGCATCGTGTATGTGGCATTGTGCGCCGGTCGCAATCATGGTTGCCAAATGATTTTCTTTGGTCATCCTGAGATGGTAGGGATGTGCGCAGCTGCGCGCTCTCAGTTGCTCCAGGAGACCAGGGTTGGTAGAGGAAGCCTCGTCGGTGGCGAACGAGGACGTCGTGGGGGTGGGGGGCAAACAAGGGGCGATGGGAGTCGTGGCACCGCTTCCAAGGGGAGTGGCCGCGGGCAGCCGTGGCCGGGTTTGTGTCTGCTGATACGGATACTGTGCCTGGAATTGGGCCAGATAGTTTGACTGAGCTTGTGGCCGGCCGAGTGTGCATTCTGGAGGATGAGATGCCGTAGAGCGTACCAGAGGCGGCGTCTGGTGTGGGTGTATTAGTGCGCCGTGTACGGACATCGTGCTCTGCAAAGGCATCGGCTGTTGTCGACTTGCTCCGGCTCCCTCGGGCGACACGACGACTGGGGCCAGGACTTGTTGGTGCATCAACCTGGCCAAGTCGTCGATGCTCTCCGCAGCGGAACCGTCGTCGACCCCGACATCAGCATCGAGGGTCTGTATCGTCGCGGGAGCTGCTTGCAACACTGGCAGCTCGGCGCATGGCTGTCGCGGTGACGGGCCCATCTCAAAGGCGTCGGGTGGACTGATGGACCTCATCCCCTGATCGAGGCTGAAATCGTCAAACATGGCGCATGCCCGTTTCGAATCAACCGGGACGATGACGGGAACAGTGTTTTGTCGCAGTCACCATTCCCGAGCACTCCTGGAAGTAATCTGAAATAGGATGGAGGGGGGGTGATGGGGAGTTGCCGGGAGTCGGGTGCTCACAGTACAAAGTATTAAAAGGAGGCGCTAATGGACGCCCGTCGCCAACCTACTAACTACTGTGTAGTAACTACGAAGTACGTACTATCCAAAGTACGTACACAGTACAGCATACGTTATTCATTAACCTAGTTGGCTACTCGGGTGACTTATACTCATACGGGCAGGAGGTTAACCCAAATAAGGCACTACATGGTTATCGGTTAGCTGCCTCTCGGATCAGACTAGGTACACAGTAGACTGTAGACCTGTACACAGTACTACTATGTAGTTCGCAACCTGCAGGACAGACAAAGTTCCCTCACCATCATCCGTAACTTAGTTGTGTACGGAGTAGTAACGTTCTTGACCTGGACAGTTCGACTCCACCACCTCTCGTTCTCGTTCTCTGCACCAAGTACGGAGTGACTACTCGGTACAGGAGTCTCAAGCCTCAAGGTTAGTTACCGGGAACCAAGTCCCCGGATTTAGGATGACATAAGGTTCAACAAGCTGGAAACGCGCTGCTAGACAGTGGAGCTTCGGCCCTTGTCACAAAGTGGGACCGGGGAGGGATGGTTACCTTTTGCGTACTTTAGTACTGCGTAGTTACACAGTACTCCGTAACTACTCCATATCCATAGTCTGGTCACGGAGTAACGTTACCTTCCTTTCAGGCACCCCAATCATCAATGAGAACCCACTTCATACCAAGAGGCACGTCGAGACGACTCAACGTTCCCAAAACATCCAAGCCGGCAATCCGAGCTCGTGGGGATCGCGTGGCCGTCAACGTCTCTCGTCACAAAATACACAGTATGCTATTTGCTGCCCGCCCCCTTCCGCTAGACCCAAGAGCCAGGTTTGGTCTCGAGGTGGGTAGTTCACTCCCGGTTCCAGCCTGTTGGTTCGGAACAAGTCATGGCCAATAGGATGTGTGTCATGCATCCAAGTTACGACACGAAATTGCATCTTTCGCTCTCGGGGGTACCGGTACGTACGTACTCGCACGCCTTTCTTTGTCAACCTTGATAACGACAACTGTACGGAGTACACGGGTTCTTTTCCTGCTTTTCGCAAACGCCGAGGCGCCTCCCCCACCCCTTGTTGCCTGCACGTGCATGTGTGGGCGGTTGCTAATCCCGGGGGAGGGGCGCAAAGTCACAAAGACGCCAGTCAAATGTCATGTCGCATTCGACCGATGCGCGTGGGCCGTGAGCGTGAGGATTGTGGCCGAGAGCATTGGAAAGTGACGGGAGACGCATGCCTCGATCTTTGATCCAGGTCGCTAGACTGGTTGATTGCACGCGAGTCTTGAACGGACGTCTCGGGGCTTCCTGGGATTCGTTACCTACAGTGTACACAGTAGCTATTCGAGCAGCAAACGTCGTGCTACCTTATCAGGCAAGACAAGACAGTGCGAGTGCGATCTTGGACCGGTACCCCGGTAATTCGGCCCAACCGTCTCGCGCATCTACCGGTACACAGTACACAGTAGTTACTCGGTATGATCTGACCCGACATGCCTGGGAAATCTTCAACAGCATGGATGCATCCGTAGTCGGCAGTTATCATGCATGGCCTTGTTTCGCTGACCGGCATGCCTGGGAGGCTGGAGCTTGGGACCGAGAAGATGGGAGTTGTGTGTCCTTGCTGGCGTTTGAACGCATCCGACATCAACAAGACAGCTTGTACAGACAGTGACGCACGAAGTGCCGAGTAAGTTGTAACTAACTACTTTCATTTCGCGCAACAAGGTGCAGTATTTCGGCACTCGCGAACGAACCCTTGACGGCAACCCTATCCAGGGGTCCGTGATGATTCGCGCTATTCAACGTCTTGTCGGCCCGAATATTCTGCGAGTTGATCTAAAACCTGGGGTGTCCTCCGTGCGAGCAAGCAATGTCCTTGTTAGAGTATCCCAAGTCAGCATCTGATTTAGGTTCAGGCTCATGTCGAAAGTGCTGTGGTATGGCTCTTACACAGTAAGTTGTTCAGCTGACAATGACAAGCATTCCTCAAGCATTTCCTTGAGCATTCCTTGCTGGTCATCACGAGCAGATCGTTCTCGCACAGCCCCACTGCTAATGACACCTAGTCTCTCGAGTCTCATGCTTAGTTACAGCCATCTAGTTTGTTCGTCACACTCGTCGTCCCAGCTTTCATACATACCGGAAGAACCAACTAACACTTATTTGACACTTCGTTTTCCCCCGTCCGAAACCTTTGCGCCACGTTGGAAGCACATCATCACATCATAGTTAGGTACATCTATTGTGGCGGCGGACAATTTCTTGACGTCGGCTAGCGCCACAACAGGCTTGCCGCCGACTCGATACATTTGTCTCTCTGCATACTCCGTACCGGTAACTGTATTTCTGCATAACAATATCCGTACCTAGGCGTTGAAGACGCGGCAAGTTGCAATTACGTCCAGGCCAGGCCAGGCCAGGCTCAACTCACCAACACACCAACACAGTAGGTATGGAGTCTGCTCGGCAACTAGTCATCACCGATACGGGCGGGGGGATAGAGGGCTCTGCTTGTCTACTAGCTACGACTTCCCCAGCCTTCTTTCACCATGTCTCAGCGTGATGCATAACTACAGACAGACCTGTAAACAAGCGCACGTTTCGTTGCCTGCAACTGCTCCGTCATCTCCCGTCATGCCCGCTCGGCCATTGATTTGTAGCCACTGGGGATTCCAATCACCGCAGGTACAGCTTTTGAAACATTGATAGTAACTGCACAGCACTCACGGGTTACGACCGTGTCCCAGATGCAGCCTGCTTAGGGATGCAGCGCTCTAAATGGCCTTCGTCTAGATACGATGTAGTACTGCAAGTAACGACAATGGACCAAGCATAAAAGTATTAACAAATGACATAGATCAACAACATGAGCTTGTACAATGTGTCGGTGGTGGCTCAAACCACAAGAGCTATGTCATGACCTGACAGATCGGTTACAAGCGAACCGATCCCAAGTCTGTGATAGCCCCCCAAAGCACAAACCAGAATAAACCGGACGGCTTTACTCATAGCCCAGTGGCACAAGCAGTATAATAACCATCGATCGCCGCGGCCGTTACTCCAGTTGGTACCGTCTCCGTCATGTGCATGGTCAAACCTCTGGGGAGACATCGGCACGGGTCAAGGTAGCCAATCCCATCCCCCCCTCCCCCCCCAAATAAAAAATAAAAAATCTAGTAAGTGCGCTTAAAAGGTGGCACAGCCTTGCACTCGTTCTCGTCCAAAGTTGTTCCGATAACGCGTCTGTAGCCGAGATCAACCTGGCTGTGAGGCTTCTTCTGCCACGTCAGAGTGTGCTTCATCCAGTTCTCGTCATCACGGTCCGGATAATCTTCGCGTGCGTGCGCTCCACGGGACTCCTTTCGGTTCGCGGCCGCGACCGTTGTTTGGGTGCTGTATACGTCATGTCAGTGATTAACCCCCTGATCCCGAGTGCTGGGTGTCCAAAACTTACGCGCAAGTAAGCAGGTTTCGCAGTTCAAGAGTCTCAACAAGATCCGAGTTCCAGATCATGCTACGGTCCTTGATTCCGACCTGAGGGAAGGTCTGGTCGATCTCGTGGATCTTCTTGACACCCTCATCCAAACTTTCTTGCGTCCTGAAGACACTGACATCAGTCTGCATGGTCTTTTGCATGCTGAGACGAATCTCGGCTGTGCTCAGGGGACCATCCGAGTTGCGGATCTGGTCAAGAACCTCGATTGACTCAGCACCAGCATCAGCGCTAAGGGGCTTGGGGGCGGTGCCAGGAGTGAAGTTGTCGCGGATAGTGTGGGAAACGGCACGGCCAAAGACGACGAGATCCAGGAGCGAGTTGGCACCCAGCCTATTGGCACCGTGAACAGAGACGCAAGCAGCCTCACCACAGGCGAACAGACCAGGAACGACCTTGTCTTGACCGCTCTCATCAACAGTGAGAACCTCGCCGGTGTACTTGGTAGGGATGCCACCCATGTTGTAGTGAACAGTAGGAAGCACGGGAATGGGCTGCTTGCGAACATCGACACCAGCGAAAATGGCAGCGGTCTCGGAGATACCAGGCAGACGCTCGGCAAGGACCTCAGCAGGCAAGTGGCTCAGCTGCAAGTAAACGTGATCCTTCTCGGGTCCGACACCGCGACCCTCACGAATCTCCATAGTCATGGATCGGGAGACGACATCACGAGAGGCAAGATCCTTGGCGGTAGGGGCGTATCGCTCCATAAATCGCTCACCCTCCGAGTTGAGCAGGTAACCACCCTCGCCGCGAGAGCCCTCGGTGATCAAACATCCAGCTCCGTAGATACCCGTGGGGTGGAACTGGACGAACTCGAGATCCTGGTTGGGAAGCCCAGCTCGTGCAACCATGGCCATGCCGTCACCGGTACAGGTGTGAGCGGACGTACAGCTGAAATAGGCACGTCCATATCCACCAGTAGCCAGAACGGTGTTTTGCGCCAAGAACCGGTGCAGGGTACCGTCCTCCTGGTTGTAGGCAAGAACGCCGCGGCATTCGCCGTCCTCCATGATCAAGTCGATGGCAAAGAACTCGATGAAATAGTTTGTGTTGTGGCGGAGAGATTGTCCGTAAAGCGTGTGCAAGAGGGCGTGACCAGTTCGGTCGGCAGCAGCGCAGCATCGGTAGGCTTGACCACCCTTGCCGTACTTTTGCGACTGACCACCAAAGGCGCGTTGGTAACTAGGAACGCGGCTGTCAGTGGATGTGAAACAGCCGAGTATAGGAATTGTGTCCACTCACATCTTGCCATCCTCGGTTCTGGAGAATGGGCAGCCGTAGTTCTCGAGCTCGATGATGGAGGCCGGGGCCTCCCTCGTCATATAATGGATAGCATCCTGGTCACCGAGCCAATCCGATCCCTTGACGGTATCGTACATGTGCCATCTCCAGTCGTCCTCGTGCATGTTCCCTAAGGCGGCATTGATGCCACCCTGGGCGGCCACGGTGTGACTTCGTGTGGGAAACAACTTTGATATGCAGGCCGTGTTGAATCCAGCTTCGGCAAGACCAAAGGCAGCTCGCAGACCGGAACCGCCGGCACCGACAACGAGCGCATCGTAGTGGTGATCGATCACGGGGTATTTGCTGCTGACATGGGCAGAAGCCTCCTTTGCTCGCAGGGGCTGGTTGGCGAAGACGCGTGCGACAGGACGAGAGGACGAGAACAGTCTGGTTTGGTTTGCGACCCGCGTCAATGAAGAAGGTCTGGGGGCCAATCTTCTCATTGCCATTCTGGATGCCATCGCGAAGCGTTTGTGCGAGGGGAAGAAAAGTGTGAAAATCCGACGTAGATAGCAGCACCTGGGCAGGTGGAAGTTGTCCTGCAAGTTCCGTTCTAGAATGGGGTGAGGGCGATTGGGCGCCGGAAACTAGAGAGTGATGATTCCTCGAAGCTATGCTCGGATCGAGACTGGAGACACGGGCAACCAATGAACATCTCCAGATTGCCTGCTTACTTGCTCTGGCCTCGGTTATGTATCACGTGAGAGGGGCCGAATCCATTTATTACATGCCGTAGCAAAATGCACGGTGGTTCCATAGCCTCGACTGCTAGTTACTAAGTACACAGTAACTAGCTAGCTTCCGAGCTCGAACCCCGGCCCGGATCGAAGTGCGCTAGGGAAGAGCCTAAAGCCCCGTCCGTCGTCCACGGAAAGGGACTCTGTTCGAGTGCACATTCCCACCGATCAACCCCTCGAGAGCGTTCCTCATACCATGGCGGCCTCGGCCTCGGCTTTTGCCAAGACTCTTCCACAGTCTCTAAGCTCCCGGACTGTCTTTGTCAGATGTACGCCGGCGCCAGAAACCCTTTCCGAGCGCCGAGCCGTCCTCAAAGGTCTGCTGATGACTGGGAACAAGCCCGAGATTGAGGTCTTCAAGACGCTGGAAGACAACTCTTCGTTTATCGTAATCGCAGGCTCCGCTGGTACCGCCAACTCGCTGGTCAGCGACTCCCCTTTCGCCGTACCGTCATCTCGCAGGACTCGGAGGCTTCGGCATCCTTCTCCAGTACCGCCTGGGGAGCCGCTTTCCGACGAACCATTACCGATCCCGTCGTCGTAGGGACTCACAAGAAGCCGAATTCTGCCGTGCTGGACTACAAGACCTTCCACATACATGTTTTCCCCGCCAACGCCGACTACAGCCACAAGCGCGCCATTGGCCGCAACGTGCTGTACGGCCCATGGCCTGATCAGCGCAACTGCGATGGTTACATCGGAACGGCTCTGAAGAGGATCATGCCTCACAGTGCGTTGTCTTCTGGTCTTCAGGACTGGGAAACGGGTCGTCAGCTATCTCATGGGCGTGGAACGGCTGCTGGCTTTGACGAAGTGGGTGCCAGACATTTGATGGCGCAGGGGGTAAGGGGAGATTCTTTTATAGCCGAGCGAATCAGGCGACGACTAGCACGGCAGGAGACTCCTGCTGTCATGAAGAGTCTCGTAGCCGTCTATACAGCTGCAACGGCAGCGTCTCGTACGACACATAATCAGAGTTGGCAAGCGACTCCAACCCGAGCCAAAGACCAGGACTGGACATCCCAAATAATCATGCCCAGTCATGCCAAGACCACAACAAACCCTTTCTTCTGATCTCTACGAGGCTACTGATGGGCAATGGTTGGGAAACCCTCTCTGCAGTGGCTGCTATAGGCATGTTTCACCGTTTTTCGACGCTGTGTCCTTTTCAAGCCACGCTCGAGGATTGCGACACCGAGTAACTATGCCGGTAGCTCATGTGTACCGAACGGCGAACAAAGTCGAGCGCTTCTGCTGACAAGGGACATCGGCATAGACACGGGTTGCTGTCCTATACCACGGCATAATATGATGGTGAGGCGCGTTGATTCAACAATGGTCTCGCTTCGCTACCCTCGCTTCGCCTGTTTCGACTATGTAGCATAGCACTTGACAAACTGCCTTCTAAGAACCAAGCCGGACGAATGCACCGACCGCTGAGAAGGCCTGGTCGATTGGGGAGAAGCACTTGAGGAGAAACACTTGGATGATGCTGTTGGACGTGATAACCAACCTTCCGAGAACCGTTGCTGGATTGTAATGCATGAGGCACACGTTGGCACAAATTGGCACAATCATCTGTAGACACCACAGTAGATGGAGTTTTCTGGGCATCACAGAGGCCATTGGACTTGACACGCCGTAACTATGCCGTACCATAGTATTCACCGTTGGCTCAGTACGTAGTTAGAACCTGTCTTGACTCCATCGTTCGACGTGGTGGAACTGGAAATTGGCGCCCCATATAATACCCGAGCGCCAAGTCTGCAAGGTCTAGGATAACGTCTTGACGTCACGTCACAGGGCCAGTTCAAGAAACGGCAGGGATGCAGGCGAGCAGGATTTCCAAGTTGGGTTCTCGTTGCAAGGGAAGGAGAGACACTCGCTTGCCGTCTGCCGTGCCAGCAAGTAAGGCTGGGCTATCCAGAGAAACATGACGTCTCTGGTGTACGCAGTACAGGGTCTGGCTTCCAGGGGTCACAGGTTCAGCAAAAGGTGACGAACATGTTCGCAGATCATCCCCAGATCCGTCGACTGTGACAGGGCATTCGCCAAGGATTCCTCACGAGTGAGGACGAGTGAGGACGAGGGCCCCTGAGGGAGTTGTCTTTATAACCCGAGCTGCCCTCGCATTTTGACAAGATATTATTCCTGGTCTATAAGCCTCTGGTCCATCTAGCTCACAGCCTCACTCATACCATTTCCAAAGCCCCATCTTCCTTGCCCACACCTGATTAAAACCCGCCAAGATGGGTCAAACCGGCATCATTCACCACATCGGCTCGTTCCTCCTGCTCGTCGCGACCGTCCTGCTCGTCGTAACATGCATTTCGGCACCTGTCGTGAGAAACATCTCCATGTTACGAGTGATCATGGAGAACAGGAGTAACGTGATCACATTTGGCACGTTTGGGTACTGGTATGGACAGCCGTTCCCATCTTCGCATCCCGACCCAACAACTGACACTCCAACACAGTTCCGACAGCGGGTGCTCACGATCGACTATTGGCTATGATGCTGGCTCGGTGATCAAGCAGGCCAGCAGTGACTTCAGTCTGGGCACATACGCTGCCGACACGTCTAATGCCCTGACCCGGGTAATGATTCTCCACGCCGTCGCCGCCGGCATGACCTTTATCTCGTTCCTGCTTGCGCTCGGTGCCGGTGTCGTCGGTTCGTTCTTGGCATCGATGATGGCCCTCGCCACGTTCCTCGTGACTCTGGTCGTCTTGATCACGGACTTTGTCTCCTTCGCGCTTATCAAGAACGCTGTCAACAACGCCGACAACGGCGCCTACGCCGAGTACGGTGTCGCTTCGTGGACCATCCTCGTGAGCGCCATCTGCAACCTGCTGGCGACCATCATCATCTTCTTCACTTGCTGCAGCGCTAGATTGCACAAGAAGCGCAACCACAACGCCAAGGTCGAGAGCCACAGCAGCCCGCCCCGCCGACAGACCAGCAAGCGATGGTTTTAAGCGAGTCGCCCCTGCGGTGACTTTGAAGCAAGATTCATGTCGTGTAGGCTGTGTGGGAATACAGACTGGAGGTGAACAGGGAGGATGGTATTCCGAGGACATAATATCCAAGCACTCAAAGAAGGCACATTAGCGAGGAGATTGGAGTTTGGATTGGGCTGTTATTATGATATTACGAAAGTTATACCCTAGTTGCGTCGAGGCGTTGAGAGCCATTTTCTACTTTATCTAATCCAGGTATTCAATTATCTTATACCATTCAAGAAGACCTGCTGTGCTCAATGCGTTGTGTTACCCATCCTCAGTCTGTGTATCTAGCATGCGACGATGTTATGGGGCTTGGCATGCAAGTAAAATGGGCATGCAGCCCTCGTGCAACCATAGCCTGAAAAGGCGTGCCGTGGGGAGACGGAATGTTTACCCTTGTCAGGTACTCAGACTGTTACTTTCGAAGAATACCAGGAAGGCATCAGACCAACAAAGTATACCCCAAAGGTGATGTGAGTACGCTATCTGATACGTTATACAAGCTGACATGCTTGGCCTGGGAGCTGACGGTTATTAGTGTGAAGCAAAAATCAGAGCTCTCGCACCCCCCTGCGTACTTGATTCGTATGCAATGACATCTATCTACCTGTAGTTAGTGAAGATTCCGGCAGCATGCAAATGTGAACAAGTAGTGAAGTACTGTCGGCTACATGTATAAATAAGCCAGTTGACATGTACACATGGGCCCCGGTCACACACAACACATAGACAGAGTTCGGACGACGGCGAAATCGCGAGAATGCCCAACGTAACCAAGAACTACTTCGAGCCCCCGAGCAAAAGATGCAGTGAACACCGTACTTCCATGGTACCCTAAGCGAACTATCATGGTGCTTGCTGTCTTGACCATATAGAAAGCGAACGGCGAAATTGGGCCTGAGACCAAGCCACTCCTAATCAGCAATAAATCATACATCTTGTGAAACCCAACGCAATATCTGTGAGTAGGCCCCGAAGCATTCAGGAAAGTTTTCAAAACACGAGATTTCCCGTATCCCTTCCCAGCAAAGCCCAGAAATGCGGTCTGCTGGCTATACAGTTCGAGGCGAGATTCTCTACTTTCTTCTCTTCTTGTTACGACCCTGCTCTTCTTCCTCGAGAGCACTCTCGCGGTCCTTACGTTTGGCCTTCTTCTCAAGCTCGTCCCAATCCTCTCCTTCGTCGTCATCGTCGTCATCGTCGTCGCTGGCTTCAGCAGAGGCGTTGCTATCAAAGTCGGAATCTTCCTCGGACTCGGAGACCTCGTCCATCTCGCTCTCGGAAATCTCGAACGCCGACTCCTCGTCATCCTCGTCACCTCCATCCTCGTCATCACTATCGTTCTGCAAGAAGGACCAACCGCCGTCGACAAAGAACTGGTGAGTATCGGCAGTGACCGTCTTAATAATGGTTGGCCAGTTCAGGTTGAGAGGTCCTTCGCTGAAGGCGATGTCAGAAGAGTCGAGCCACTCCTTTACGTCCTCGAGCGACTCCACAGGAATCGTATTGACGTGAAAGGGTGGGCGGGTAAAGTCTTTGAACACAAAGACTAGATCGAAGTTTTTGAGGCCAAACTGCACACGTTCCAGATGTGCGACCTCGATGTCGTCGAGCGTGATAACCATGAAGGGCGGCTCCGTAACTTGGATCAAGCAGTCCGTGGTAGGTTGGATGTAGACGTTGCTTCGGAATGGCACACCGTTGAAACCGAGTTCTCGGAGGGGCATATCAACCTCGATACCCTCGTTCCTGCCCGCCTCTGCCATCTTGGTGGCGAAATTCTGGAACAACCGGTCAAGCTCGGCACGACGGCGGCGTTCCTCTTGCTCCGCCTCAAACTCATCCTCGTCACCATACCGGTACTTGCGCTTTCGGTTGCCAGTCTCATCGAACTGGATGTCAGTGGCTTCTCTGTAGAACTGCACGTCCTTCGTCTTCTTCTTGTTACCAATCAGAATGGGGTCCTTGAGATGAATGTGAATAATGACAATCAACTCGTGGGCACACGGCTGGAAGAAGAGGTGGCGGATGTTGGAGAACAAGACGTCAACTCGTTGTTGGCTACTAAGAGGCGACTGGTAGCGGATACCGTTTTGATGGATCTCGACCTTGCCAGGAACTCGCTTGCCCTCCATCGCGGGACGAATAAACACATTATCAAGTACAGCAGGGCGTCGATCTAGAAGTGGGTTAGTACAAGTCAAAACCCTTGAATGTTTGTGGAACTTACTCCTTATCTCGACGAGTTTCTCTTGCTCCACGACGTCCTCCATCTCCTTCTTGGTCTGCTCCTTCTTGGTGGCCTCCTTCTTGATGTTGGAGATTTGAGTGGCGATTTCCTCATAGCGATCCCCGTCCAAAGAGCGAAAGGTCAAACTTCTGACAAACTGCGCAGAGGCGTCTTCAAAGGGTTGGTCATCCTTGCGGCCAACTCCCTGACCTGGCGAAAGGAAGTTGATTCGAAGGAACGACCACTCGCCCTCGTCATTCTTGCTTGCGTTCTTGATCGTGTGGATATGAAAAGGTACTGGCCTGCCCATGACGGGCAGAATGACGGTGGCATTTTTCGTGTCAACTACAATCTCCAGATTCTTCACCCTAGGAGGAAACTGGTTGTCTCTCTTGTAGGACTCGAACTTCTTGAACTTCTTGACCTCTGTGCCGTTCAGGTCGGCCGTCGATTCGGCAAAACGGGCCATGCCCTCTTTCTGCTTCTTCATGGCGAGCTCCTTCTGGTGTTCTCGGCGTCTCTTGTCTTGGTCGTCATCTACCTGAGCATTTCGTTCGGATCGCAATCTCGTGTTAGTAATGTTCTTTGTAGCAACGGCACCGACGCGGGGGTCCTTCTTCTCCTTCTTGGGCGCGGGCTTCTCTTCATCCTCGTCCTTGAAGAAGAAAGACGTGGCGTCGAGCTCGGTGGGCGCGTCGCCGGTGAAGACCACGGCCTCGCTGGTAGTAACTCGGATGGTGTCGGTGATGACCAAAGAGTAGTTCTTGCTGAGCTTGTCCTGCGGCTGGGGGTTCTCGATGTCGCTAAAGCCCGTGGTGATGCAAAGCGTCATGCCGTCCTTCAAGACACGTGTGTTCTTGGCGTTCAACACGAGAGTAGGGTCCTTGCTCTCAAGACCGATGCCGGCACCGACGTTCTTGAGGAAGTGCTTCTCCAGCTCGGGCTTTCTTGCCTTCACTAGGCCGATAGCCTTCTTGTAGACATCGCCCACAGTGACACCGTCACGGATCTCCTTCAATACCTGGTTGTGGACAGCGAAGAGGAGCTTGTAGTTGCTCTCTTGGGTCTTGTTGGGGTCAACCAAGAACGTTCGGGCAATAGCAGAACTGTAGGACTTGTAGCGCAGACCCATGCCGGCTATGATGACGCCGGCGTGCAGGTTTTCGTCGTTGGGCTCGGCCTGGAGCTTGAGGTCGTACTTGCCGCCACTTTGCACGGCAGGGCCCAAGTACCAGTCCAGGTTGCTAGAGTCGAAGTCCGATGGCAGTCTCTGCTTGTTGGGCAACTCTACCGACTTCCACCACTTTGTGTCGTCTAGCTTCTGGTCGACCTTGTTCGCCAAGGCGCTGTGCTTGACCTTCTTCTCCTGGTCGAGGATGTCGGACATCTGGTCGAGAAAGTAGGGGTTCATCAGAGCCACGCAAGCTTTGGAGGCGGTTCGCATGGAGCGCAACTCGGTCTCGTCCTTGACGGAAAAGGCAGCTGAGGAAAGAGCGAGGGAAATATCGATCTTCTCGACGTCCTTGCATTTGTCGCTGAACATCTTGTCCCACTCTTGGACAAATGGACCGGTCGAGGCGTCCTTTGCGATGATGCCGAGCTTCTTGCCGGCAGCATTGATGCTGTCTGCAATCTTGACAAACAGCTTCTCGTTCTCGGCGGCATCCTTACCGCGCACAAGGACCTCAATGGGGAAGCGGCCGCCCTTCAGCTGCTCCAGATGCTTGGCCTTTTTCGCGGTGGTGACGACGTAGAGACAGTCGGTGGTGAAGAGCATGAGGGTGGTCGGGAATTCGTAGCCGAGCAACCAGAAATGCATTGCGTTGTTCTTGTGAAATTCGGGGTTCTCCTCGACCTTGCCCATCATGATGAGCATCGAGGACACGCCATTGAAAGCATCGCCGCCGCGCTTCCAGGCACCGACGAATTGGTTGATGCGCTCTTGGAAGAGCTTTCCGTCAATCTTGATATCAGCCATCGTGGGTGTCGGGCGCGCTGTAAGCCGCCGCGATGGTGATAAGGTTGCCGACGGAGGTTTTGACGTCGGGGGGTTGGGTGTTGATGTTGGGAGGGAAAAGGCTGCGTCCTTCAAGAGCTGGAAGCCAAGTCTCGCTGGTCCAGGCCGCAGCTGCGAGGTGAACGAACGGAAACGCGAAATACTTAAGTGGAGACGGGATCGAGCTTGGACTGCCGCGGAACGTGGCGCGTCTTTTAATTGGATTTGAGTCAAGTAACCAACTACGGCTCTCGACCTGCACAGTAGTTAGGTAGTTAACTTAGCTAATATCCGAAGGGTGACGAGTGCTCAGAAGTGGTAAATCCGTTAGGTAACAAGATCAGGTGGAAGACGGGACGAAGCACTACTGTGTACACATTGCGAGACGTGGCGAAAACCATCAATATTTCCAGCGTTAGATGCATTCATTCGACGCGCAGGTGCGGTCCGGTCCGTACGGATACAAATATGAAAATTGCTGCTTGCTGTCATGACCTCAAGAAAGTAGGGGTAGCTAGCACACAACTCAAGCTACGAAGAGGGTTCGAGTCGTTTGGCTTTTTATGGGTTGCTGCTCCTATCAATCCGAGGCTTGGAGGCTTGGAGCACACGGGAGCACACGGGAGCACACGGGAGCAACGGTGGGCTTATGCCTTCGTCTGTTCACATCATTATACAACACGGACTGATGTACTGTGTAGTGAGCGTAGCAGGAGAGGGTACTTATATTTCGATCCTCACATATTCATCACCATGTCGGCAAGTGGATTCCCCCGTACGAACACTACTGTACTAATCAAAACGACGGCTTGTTGAATGCTCAAGTGATTGAAACTCTATTCGAACCACATGCCGGATATCCCGAACTCCACAACGTCCCCCTCACCGGGTACGGCGCGAATGCAGCTTCCCCTTGACGTGTACGTCATTGTGTAAATATTTTACGGCAAGTACTATCTATCGTCCACGAAGTTTGAGGTAGCTACGGTGTACCTCGACTGTCGACAATCGAAACATCCAAAACCTGTGGATCAGCCTCGACGACGTATCAAGATGACTCGAGCACTTATCCTTCACGCACACGCCACTGGGCCCAACCCCATCAAGATTGCGCATTTGCTCGAATCTCTGGAGGTGCCCTACGATGTCAAGATGTGGGATTTCGGTGATGACCCCGAGAAGGGAGTCAAGGGAAAGGTGTTTTTGAAGCTGAACGAGAACGGACGAGTCCCTGCTCTCGAAGACCCAAACACGGGCGTTGTGAGCTGGGAGTCGGGAGCCTGCATGAATTATGTTCGTCGAGTATATGACAAGGTGTGTAGACGGTAGACCGTGTGGCCAACCATCGAGCTTCTTTGAGCCGAGTGTAACCCGTGATGCAGGAGAACAAGCTGGGACCGAGAGGAAACAGCGAGCAGGACATTGTGGACTTTGAAAAGTGGGAGTATTTTCTCCTCACAACCCTTGGCCCAATGACCGGCCAGACGAACTGGTACAGGTGAGTGAGCCCATGGATGCTTTTCTTAGGTATTCTTTGTCTTCTCCGGAAAAGGGAAGGCTAACCTTTACTCTAGGCACTACAACGCAACCAAAAATGAGGATGCCCTGAAGCGGTACGCCGAACAGACTCTGCGCTGTTACGGTGTCCTCGACCGGCAGCTGAAGATGACCAACGGCGAAAGCATCATCCTCGGTGGTCTCACGGCCGTTGACTATGTAAGCATCCTTTCGAATCATGTAATACCCTGCCAGGTCTACTGGAGGACCTTACGTCCCCGTGACTGAGCGATTGTTAAAACCAGTCGTTCTTGACGTGTCTTTTCAGGAGAATTGCTGACCAACAAACTTGCAGCATTTTGAACCTTGGGTGAGGCAGCACGAGTATGCTCAACTTAGTCTCGATCTTTACCCAAACGTCGCAAAGTGGCTGTCGAAGATGGCCGAACTTCCAGAAGTCAAGAGAGCCTATAAGAAGATTAGCGAGGCACCTAAGCCGTAGGCTATATACAGATCTTGGGGGTCTGGTTCGTATCAAGTCCGTGGCTCGCTCCTTACTTTACGATTCTTCGAGGTGTCCTACATGTTGAACTGCAATCCGTTTCGAGCTGGGAATCCAGTAACGATAGGCACATACAGTAGTCTTCTGGATATTCTCGTACAAGTATAGCTTGAAGCGGTCAATTGGACACAACGATCGATCCTGCACAGGCATCGTGGAATGGAAAAGCCAAAGTACCAACTACGTATGTGAACTTGCTTGCGACTTGACACAACCAACAATTTGTGAAACGACATGTGTATTTGGTCTCTTAGTAAAACTCTACTAGAAGCTCTCATCCTTGTTCAAGGTGGCAAGACTTTGGCAAGATGCAGCTGGAATCATGCGATAT
Organism: Arthrinium puccinioides; assembly: GCA_022414665.1. Taxonomy (NCBI): domain Eukaryota; kingdom Fungi; phylum Ascomycota; class Sordariomycetes; order Amphisphaeriales; family Apiosporaceae; genus Arthrinium; species Arthrinium puccinioides. The sequence goes on along the minus strand of JAIUNF010000003.1, from coordinate 3,485,590 downwards.
GCCATTAAATGGGGTTTCTTACTCCGTACTTAGTACTAAGTACTAAGCACGATGAACGGGGGCAGCTGATTCCCCCCAGATACGGCAACGCTAACCTTATGCTGATAAATTTGTCGAGTTATGCTTGTTCCCAGCGTTGTATCCGTTGTACTTCGTACGCGTGTAGATCCAAATTGAGATGCCCATGCTCGTCGTATCCCGTAAGGTACACGAAGTTTATAAGTAGTGGATCAAGATAGCGCGCCGTCATGTCCAAGCTAATTAGAAGAGCCAGTCCGTGAACACTTACGAAGTATGCAACGTGAGACGCACGCGAGTGCCGTATTTTCAGCCCTACGCGTTGAAAGTGACCCAAACGTGTGCCCATGAACCTGCGAGTCATGGATGGCATTCAGAATATGTAGCAACCGGACAATGCCCATGGAAATTCACCATGGGAAACGCATGGTGGTCCATGCAGCATGCTGGGGATCACGATCGGCCCGCTGCCTTGGGTGATACTGTGGTTGCAGGCCAGAGTTTGAAATCCATGTCATGTAGCGAACGACGCAGTAGCGCCACTCCACCATCACCCCCACCACCCCATTTCTACTTGGTACACAGTAGATATGAGCAGGGATAAAGCCCTTTCCCTTTCATCTGCAGGAAGTACTTCGTACTAGTTATCAACGACTAGTTAGCTGTAACAACACAGTAAACTACTTGATATTGTCGCGATGAATCGGTGGTGTTTTCGGAACTGCAATCGTTGTTTTAATCACAACTCTTCTGTTCAATCATGGCGCCTGTTCCAAGATCTCACACCGGCGCCATGCATCTTATTAAACCCGGCTTGGCACGTAAACAAATCCTGAAGAAAACCCTAGTATTCCGTAGTTGTGTGACGTCCTACGAAGCAGAACACAACATACTTGGAATGCTGTTCCGAAAGATTTCCTGCAGCATCTCACTGAGAAAAACCACCGCGCATTAAAATGACGTCTGGCTGGCCGAAGGATGGCACAGAAGTGTCAGTTTCGGTGTACTCCGTAGGCAATGATGAGATAGACATGCGTTGAAAATTGGGTGGCGTGCTACAACTAATTACTGTGTGCTCCGTAAGTTACGATGATGGATGCGCACGCCCATGTCTACTGTAGTACTCCGTAGTTAGTGCATGCAGAGTACGGAGTACCACAGTACACAGTAGCTAGTGCTGTTGTGGGTATATAAAACCGATACCTATGACCGAAGCTAAGCCTCCAAGCTACCAGCAGCTGCGCTAAGGCGTTCTAGACGCACAGTACGAAGTAAAACTCTACTTGACCAGCTCGGGTAGTCGTGTTCGCCCGAGATGTCCGGGGAAGGGGGCGTGGACGCGCATTTACCTGTAACTAACCAGATCGCCCACATTGGACGAGTGAGAAAGTAATAAGCACCGGTAGGACGGGTCACTCCCATGGGATAAGTCAATCATTTCCGAAACACTTGTTATAGATACCAAGATCTTGTAGTCAGGGAAGCAGCGTCTATTGGGGAGTGGACTAAACCTGGATCAACTTGATGATCACGTAACTACGGCATTAGCCAATGATCGTTTCGTTTCGACTCAAGTATCCATCCGTAGGTACCCATCTACGGTACCTCGGTTATAACAAAAGGCGAGCGAGCCTCTTCTACCCCCATGCTTCAGTCGGGTATCCGCCGTACCTTGAGAAGATCCGAATGGACTGCGTTAGAGTCTGACTCTATTGTAGACTACAAACGGCGGCTAAAGTTGCCAGTACAGTGGTGCGTAAGGTGTGTGCAAGCGCGCCGAGGTCTGCTCATTACTAATTACTTGCACCTCTTGCATGGTAGTTCGTTCATCCCGCTGCCTGCAATTGACTCTGAGACGTCCTTGACACGGATGACGGATCGCCTTATGTCAGCTCGGTGTCTAACCAGCTGAACGTACGGAGTAAGTAAGTAAGACCTGCACCGTACGGCACGCGCGTGAATTGAAAGTGGTCTGGGAACGGTGCCAGGCCCCCGGGGAAGCAGTTATTAATCTGCAGGGTTGCCAAGTACAGCTTAACTACCCACTTCCTCCAGTACCACCCATCTCCGTCTCCCATCCTCGTTCCCCGTCCAAGCACCAGCTGGAATCAACGAGACTAGTGATAAGAAATACACGTATTGATCACGGCGTCTTGGTGTTCCGCTTTTGCGCACGCCGTCGTCTCGTCGTCCGTCCTCCACCCTCCTATCTATCTTCTCTTCCCCCCAACGACGACAACGGCGACGACAAAGGTGCCCAGCTCGCGACGGCCTCGCTAGCACGATCCAGTCGTCACAGCTAACACCCCATGTCGCGATTATAAACCCGAGTTCGCCTGCAACATCTTCTCGTGGAGCGCCGCTTGCTTGCACCGACGAAACCGCCAGTCGCCAGGTGACGAGGCTCAACATCGTCACCCAAAAGAGCGAAAAGTATGCAGGGGGGAAGCGCTTCTCGAACATCCTCTCATAGGCAGCCATTGCCATGGGTATTTTCATCGGTATACGTGAGCAGCTGGCTTGCCTAGTGCTGCTGGCTGTCTGCGTTTCGCTCGCCATCGTCTCCATCGCCACCTGGTTCTACGTCTACGATTTCGTCGTCAACGTCGAGAGCGACGCCCTATCGCTGACGGCATCGCTCAAGGCCGCTCAGGTCTCGTCCGAGATCGAGCTGATACAGACCACATGCATGACCATTGCCACGCGCCTCCTGATACAGAGCTCCCTCCTGACTTACTACCTCGGCAACACAACTTCGGCCAACTTCGACCTGGCCAAGCGAGACCTGCAGAGTGCGCTGGATTCGGGCCACTCGCGCATGTCAAGCTCGGCCAACCTGCTGCAAGCTCGTGTGTTCTCGCGGAATTCTACTGGTGCCAGCCCAGAGGGGCTTCTGAGTGTGGCGGCTGCGAATGCCGGGGCTATCTTGCTCCCGAACAGGGCACCGAACGGCTCTGAAGTCTATCTTGGGGACACCGACCTTGGCTATCCGCCTGCCTTGTATCCAAACATCACATACTACGACACGACTGATCCTGACCCATTCTATCCTGCGGTCAACCTTTCCATTGCGCGTCCGTTCCCCGATATACGCATTGACGCCACCGTGGATGGCCTCATATTAGGACCTCTGGTCATCAATATATCTTACGCCCTGCTATCGTTGACGATCCCTCTCAGGCAAAATTCGAACAACGACGTTATCCTGGGCTATATGACCATGGTTGCCGAGGCCACTTCACTAATCAACGTGATGAACTCGAGAGAAGGCCTGGGTACAACCGGCAGTGTCCTCATCGTTGGACCCGACACTGGCTGGAACCGCTTCAACAAGTACAATCTTCCCACAAGTGCCACGAGCGATGCGGACCAGAATTTTACAGACGTTGCAGTCAAGTTTGTACTACCGCCTGTTCCTCCCACCGATCATGCCGAACGACACTCTCTGCATAATTTTGCTTCGGGTCATTCCGCCAGCCCTTTCACGGCCGGCTCCTTCCCTGCCGTGCTTTGGGCGTTTACAAAGAGGAATGAAGCTGTGAATAACGCCAGTGCCGACCTTTCATCGACGAATGAACAGGGGGTTCATGTGGCCGTTGGTTACGCACGCCCCCAGACGAGCTTGGTTAATTGGACCGTGGTCGTGGAGAAGGACGAGGAAGAGGCCTACGCGCCCATTACGGTTCTCCGTCAAATTCTACTGGGCTGCGTCTTTGGCACCATCGGTGTCGTTCTCGTCTTGGTTGTGCCTTGCGCTCATCTCAGTGTGAAGCCCATCCGCCGGCTTAAAGCAGCAACTGAGAAGTCCGTGGCCCCGCCTGGCTTTGGCTACATGGAAGCGGTTGATATGGACGACGAAGACGACCCTGAGACCCCCCGGGTCTGCAGGCATCTCCAACAAGTCCCAAAGGGGGATGCTTGCTGCCTTTCGGTTGAGAGTGCGCAAGAGGCGCAAAGCTACATCGTCTGTAATCGATAGCGATCCCAGAAGGCGTCATTTCAAAATTCCTGGAAGAGTCAGAGACCGCAAGCACTACATCAAGGACGAGCTGACAGAGCTGACCACGGTCTTCAACGACATGGGCGAGGAGCTGCTCAAGCAGTACACTTCGCTTGATCGGAAAGTTGCCGAGAGGACCCATGAACTCGAGGTCAGCAAGAAGGCTGCAGAGGCGGCCAACGAGAGCAAGACGCTGTTCATAGCCAACATCTCTCACGAGCTCAAGACGCCGCTGAACGGGATTTTGGGGATGTGTGCCGTCTGCATGGAAGAAGACAATCTGGCAAGCGTGAAACAGTCGCTTAAGCTCCTCTACAAGTCTGGGGATCTGCTGCTCCACCTCCTAGAAGACCTGTTGAGCTTTTCAAAGAACCAAATCGGCCAACAGCTCAACTTGGAGCAGAGGGAGTTCAGGCTAGGCGACATCAGGTCACAGGTCCTGTCGATTTTCGACAAGCAGGTGCGCGAGGGCAAGATTGACTTTTCGGTCACGTTCCTGAGTACGGACAGGGATCCTGACCGAGACATCGATCGATTCAGTTTGGACATTGGTGATTCGAGATTGCCTGCCATTGGTCCGCAGGGTACTGGTAGGCTGAAAGACATGTGTTTGTGGGGGGACCAACACCGGATCCTGCAAGTCATTATCAATCTGGTCAGCAATAGTCTGAAGTTCACTCCAGAGGGTGGCAAGGTATCCGTCCGGATTTGCTGCCTCGGCGAGATTGATCCTACGCTCGACGAGAGCAGGTCCTCGTCGTTCTCCAAGACATCCAGCCGTCCGGGACGTACTCGTCATAGGATGGGGTCCGGCTCGAATCACTCGACGAGCTCGACGCCTCAGCACTTCAAGGGAGGCACAGCCTTGTCAATCAACCCAATGGACCCTAAAGCGACCCCACACGTATATATTCGCGAACGGTCGCCGACACCACCACCGGCCAGCGCAAAGTCTTACACGTTCGAGTTTGAGGTTAAAGACACCGGCCCAGGCATACCAGAACACATGCAACAACGCGTATTCGAGCCGTTTGTCCAGGGCGATCTGGGCCTCAGCAAAAAATTTGGTGGCACGGGGCTGGGCTTGTCGATCTGCCAGCAACTCGCGACTCTGATGGGAGGCACCATCAGCTTGCGAAGCAAAGTGGATGCCGGCACTACCTTTACGATGCATATCCCCTTGAAGTACACAAAAGACAGGTAATGGTTTTCCCTGTAGGGTATTTTGGCCAATGCTAACATTGAAATAGGGCTTCCAGCACTGCATCTAGTAGCATGAAATCTCGACCTGCGAGTGTGACTTCGGCAGACGGAGGAGAACCCAAGCTCAACTCGCTGACCGGAGCGGCGGTTGAAGCCAAGGCCACGGTTCTGGACCAACAACCGCGGCTCATCGGCTTGAGGCAGCCTTTCTTCGCTGCTAGCCCTCAGCCAAGTCCCAAGGCCAGCAAGGAAGACCAAATGAAAGTAATCGACCGTGCCTTGGCAAAGAAGACGGGCATCAAACTCCGAGTGCTCGTAGCCGACGACAACAGCACCAACATCGAAGTTGTCAGCAGAATGCTTAAGCTCGAGGACATATATGATGTCACCATTGCAAAGGACGGCCAAGAGGCTTTTGACCTAGTCAAGGCCAACATGGACAAGAATCTCAACTTTGATGTTATTTTTATGGACATCCAGATGCCTAATCTCGATGGCCTGCAGAGCACTCGGCTCATCAGGAAAATGGGATACTCGGCGCCCATCGTGGCTCTGACGGCCTTTTCCGAAGAGAGCAACGTCAAGGAATGCATGGAATCCGGTATGGATGAGTTCTTGGCGAAGCCCATCCGCCGACCAGCCTTGAAGCAGGTTTTGAAGAGATTTGCAACGATTCCCGAGGAGCCCGAAACCTCTCCTGTTCATAGGAACAACCACGAGCGAAATTCGCCAGCCTCGATACGTGGTCCCCTGAATGGCGGCACTTTCGTGGCACCAGTGCCCAAGCAAGCCGTATCGACAAACGGCCCACGCACCGCCCCAGCTTCTATCATGACGAACGGCGTTTGATATCAGACCCTCCCATTTTCCGAATTTCCTAGCGAGCGACGCACTATACCCGCTATCATACATATTACAGGCCTGGTTTTGGTGCGGCGGTAGCCTCCCAGTTGTGGGATAAAAAAGCAGGATGAATCAGTTAGGCGTTATTGGCGTATTGGCGATCTTGCACACACGAAGAGACTATTTTTGGCGAGGTGTGGTTAGGTTTTTGTACTCTACTTGTAATCGGCATGGTGGCATTTGTCTATTGCTGCTAACAAGAATCAGCATAGTTTGCTAATGAACACTAAAACAGTCTGAGAAAGGGATTGCTGGCCGATTTGCGGTAATTTACTGCGCATTTTTGCACTTACGAGTTGAGTTGTTGAGTTGTTGAGTTGTAGAGTTGTAGTTACGGAGCTTGCTACCTCGGTACTTTACCTCGGGAACTAAGGATGTTTCCCTCAACTGGGCCTCTATCGTGATCACATGCACTCTTGTACAACCGCCACGCACACTGGACGAAGAACGGCAAGTTAACTAGTTGGTTGCTTCAGTGTCTCACCGTCACCTACTTCTCCGCAAACCCGGGAAATCATTTAAGGCCCTCGGCATCCGGGTCCGGCATCGGGATGCGGGGGATGGCTCGTTCATGACTCAAATGGACCCTAACTTGGAAGGGGACGGACGGGCTCGACGTATCAGAATGCCAAAGTATGAATTTACCCAGTACTCTAACTTACCTGCTTTGGTGCACGCCATGTGTTAGTTCGGAGTCTTGAGTCAATAAACATTACATTATACTATGCAGTACTCCGTAACGTAGCGTTAATCGCATTACAGTGCAGCATCAATTACAGTATAGAGTTCATTATAGTACAAACAGCAGCGTCAATCATAGTGCAGCGTTAGTTATAGCGCAGCGTTAGTTATAGCGCATCTCAGCTTTAGTCGTACCGTAGCTTCAATCGCATCCTAGCATCGTAAAAATAGGTTACGGATGTTTTATTTACCTGACTACTCGATAGTAGGTTTCCTGCTAAGGTTATGAGTACGTACCCCCAGACTGGCTTGGTGGGGTATGCATATCGCATATCGCATATCGCAATTGACGTATTCCGTACCGGTAGTTAGCCCTCTGGCGTTCCGTAGCAACCGAGGCATCGACAGTATAAAGGCAGTTTTCAACTCGCTGGTGTCGTCCATGCTAGCACATTCTCTTCGACTCGTCCAGGTGCACTCCATAGCCAAATCTACTCTATTTTCATCGTCAGCACGTCTCCCACGAGGCAGCGGCATTTTCTCACCACCACCCCCGAACGCCAAGATGCGGATTCCCTACACCACCGACCCGCTGCCCTCGGGCAGCAGCCAGGAGGATCTTGACATTGTCGAGCGGGTGCGCGCGCGCCGCCACCCGCGGCCGCTGCAGCCGCTCGACCTGGCGCTGCTACACGCGCCGCCGGTGGCCGACGGCTGGAACTCGTTCCTGGGCGCGGTGCGGACGCGGACGACCATCGCGGCCGACGTGCGCGAGCTGGCCATCTCGCGCGTGGCCGTCTGCAACACAGCCTGGTACGAATGGGGCCACCACGCGCCGCTGGCCGTCGCGGCCGGCGTGTCCGAGGCCGCCATGGACCTGGTCAAGCGCGAGAGCCTCGAGGACGGTGAGGAGAGGCGCAAAGTCGGGCTCTCAGACAGGCAGTGGGCCGTCCTCCGGGTCACAGACGAGATGACCAAGAATGTCCGGGTCAAGGACGAGACCTTTGAGGAGTTGAAAAAGTACTTTGACGATAGGGAGGTTGTGGAGATTGTGGCGACGGTTAGTGCGTATAACTGCGTCAGCCGGTTCTTGGTTGCGCTTGATGGTAAGTCTCATTCCTCTCCTTGCTGGTTCCTGCTACGTGGCCGCGAGCTGTGCATGTCGGTTGGGTGTACTGATCTTGGGTTGTCTGCAGTGGGCGAGAGAAATGCCACGGGTCCCGATGCTTCTCATTGATAGACGGAAGAACATGCCGAGGTACCGTGAGTGAGACATAGTCTGGGCAGGCGTTCGTCGATGACAAGGCGGGACGGACCGGACCGTACTCATCATGAAACTGAAGTTTATGCACCCTAGCATGTATAGATTTATTCTGCCAAGCTCGGTTTCGTTGACTCCTATCTGAAGCCGCATGACGATGAATATACATGGCGACGGTGTAAAATGGATGATGGAGGTAGAAATCAAAGTGAGAAGGGTAGGTAGGTTGTCTAGAGACGGGGTAACGTATGGTGCAGAGGTAATAGTAAAAGGGGGTATCTAAATAGTTCCACACGAAGTGAAGGTAAACAACGCACAACTAGTCCAGCATACAACGATACTGTCCATGATTCGGTACACGTCGCAATTTCAGCACATGTTGCAAAGGTCGTCCGTCATCCCCACGTCATTCTCGTATTCTCGTCGAGTCATCGTCAGTCATAAGCCGGCGGGTTTTAGGTGGCAAGCCGCTCAGGTCGGTCGATCCGGTCTGGTCACTCTTCGTCCAGGCTGGGAATGTCGCGTATGCTCAGAGGCGACGATATGCTTAGTGGCGACATGGGTGGTGACCGCATGGCCTCCTCGATGGAGGCATGCCGCTTGGCTAGAATGGGCGACTTCTGCAGCTCCTGGACGACACCCATCCAGCCCATTCTGTGGGGGAAGCCGACTTGCTCGGTGTGCCCTATCTGCTGTGCCTGGGTAGTGATGCGTTTCAAAGAGGGCTTCTTGCCGAGGCTCTCGGATATGGACCTATGCACGCCGGGCCTCGAGTGGCCTCTTGTCGGCGTGACGGCCGCCTTTTCCGGGTCTTTCGGCATTGCCTTCTCGGCCAGTCTCTCCCTGTCCCCGGCGGCTGCGGCGAGTATACCCATGTACAGCACCAGGAAGCGCATGCGCAACAGGTCGAGCCTGCGCACGCGGTCTTCCAGCTCCTTGCGGTGGCCTGCCCACAGCACCCGCGCGCTCGTCGTCAGGACGGCGCCGCCCTCGTCGCGACTGAGCCGGTTCAGGTCCTCGCGCAGATCATCGCCGCCCTTTTGGATCTCGCGCACGAGACGGCCGAGGCGCATCTTGTCCTCGAGCCGCGGGACCCGCATCACGTCGCGGTCGTAGCTCTCGTTCTCCTGGATGGAGAAGTCGACGGCGTCGACAAAGGTGACCATTTCGCGCGGCGCGGCGACGTAGGCGGTCGAGTACGTTGCGACGACCTGCGCGACAACCACCAGGGCGAGGCCGAGGGCTGTGGCTAGCAGGATCAAGGTCCATAGGAGGGGTGTGGGTGGGTCGGGCATGGTTCGTTCAGAGTCGGTGCTTCCGGGTCATGGTGGTCGCAAAGGTTGTTGGTTTGGTGGGTTGGTGGGTATAAGTGTGGTTATTGTCGCTCGCGACGAGGTTCACACGTACACGATCGCAAGAGAGTACCGAAGAGAGAACCGAGGAGAGAACTGAAGAGGAGGGTGAGATGGTGGACTGGACTGGACTGGACGTCCTCGTCCACTAATTACCCTATGCATATATGCACCTCGGGTCTAAGTCAGTAACCTAGTAGTGATTATTGACGAGGGCTGGGGCTTTTCCCCCGTCGCCAAGGTGCCGCTCTCCCTCCCACCACCAGCGGCAGGGTAGGTAGCGACGTAGCGTTACAGTGTCACGAGGGGGATCATTTTGTCAGCCCAGGCTGCCTGCCCAGTTATCGCTCACGATCGAGTGGCCGGGTATCGTCGTCACCTCATGTCACCCATCGTCCCAACAGGCCCATCATCCATTATCAGCCAGGCCTGATAAGTTAATCATCGTGTCGTCTTGCGCTGCTTCCACGGGCCGTACTGGCAACGGCTGTTCTCAAAGCTGCACCTTGCAACGGACAAGTAGGTCCGGATATATACTTTGGTACCTTGGACCAGTGAGTTTGCAAAAGAAATCCCCGGCGCAGGGGTGTGTGTGATAAGCGAGGGGCACAATGGACTCTTCCGTCTCCCTTGTCTGAGGATGGGCCATCGAACCCGATTTGATTTGTTATGTAGACGAGGCGGTAGATTTCGTAGAAGAATGAAGGGCGAGTGAGACGAATTTAAGAATGGCCAAATGAGAATACCAAAATAGAAAATGGTGCCCGAACGATGCACATACACCAAACTCGAGAGCTTTCCAGACTCCATCAGTGCGATCATGGCTGGAGCCATTAGTTAGTGACTCCGTATGGATATTTGCCGGCTTGTTTCTTTTTGGCTCGAGGCAGTCTCGCCCCTTGACGTTTCCCGAAGATATTGAGTGATACGGCCAGCGATTGTTGTTCAGGGAACTGGTAGCATTGCTTTTCAACAGCTTGTTGGTGGCCACGCTGCAGATGAGAGACGATCTTGTTGGCCCACCAACTAATCGCCGAAATATTTAATCCGTAAAGGGAGCTGAGACATTTCTCCTGCAGTAATTCGATGCTTTTTCTCCCTGTGTCGACCAACCAGCCAATGACGACCATCAAATAAGAGTGACAATCATCATTGATTAAGTAGTTGCTGTGTACGGAGTAAGTAGGGAGGTTATGGGTTATGAGAGTCGGCCACATCCAAATTGTATACTAAGTACTAGTGCCAAGCCACACCTTATCGCTTATCGCTTTGGACGGAATCGACCCCACCAAACAAATGCCCCTCGATCGATCGAGCTCAGCCAGTCGGGGAAACAGTCTAGTTCAGTAATTACAGCAAACCGCCGCATCGTTTTCGCAAACGTCTCAATACCATACAAGTACCATCAAGCCACTCGGAAAACAAGAGACTTCGGGTTGGGCAACAGAATCAACCATGGCGGCATCCGAACCCGCCGCCGTCGACACCCATTCACCACCCCCACAAACTTACGAGTTTCCCCTCCCGCCCATCCTCGAGCACCCCTCAACCGCCCGACCGACCCTCGTCACCCAAGGAGCCGAGGGTCGCCTCTACCACACATACTGGCTCTCGGCGCCCTCGCGACCATGCGCCGTCAAGCACCGCCCGGCCAAACCGTACCGCCACCCGCTCCTCGACGCGCGGCTGACCCGACACCGCATCCTGTCCGAGGCGCGCATTCTGCAAAAGTGCCGGCGCGAGGGAGTGTCTGTGCCCGCGCTCTATGGCGTTGACGAGAGCCAGGGCGTGCTAAGCATGGAGTGGGTGCCCGGCGTGCCCGTGCGCGTGGCCGTCAACGAGTTCTTGCGCCGGCGTAAAGAGGAGGACAAGACGGCCGGCGAGGTGCGGCGCGACGACGAGGGCGCCGAGGCCATGGTGGCGCTCATGCGCAGCATTGGTGATGCCATAGGCAAATTGCACAAAGTCGGCATCGTGCATGGTGACCTGACGACGAGTAACATGATGCTGCGGCCTTGGGAGAAAGGCAAGGGCGCCGGAGGGCTGGCAAACGGGCATTCGTCGCAACGTGACGAGGCGCTAGAGGGCGAGATTGTCATTATCGACTTTGGTCTTGCGAGCCAGGGGACCGCCGACGAGGATCGCGCGGTTGATCTGTACGTGCTGGAGCGCGCGTTTGGGAGCACACATCCACGGGCCGAGGGGATATTTTCAGTGGTCCTGGAGGCTTATCGAGATACGTACAAGTCCGCGGCAGTGGTGTTGAAGAAGCTGGAGGACGTGCGAATGCGCGGCCGGAAGAGGAGCATGTTGGGATGAGCATGTTGGGATGAGCAGGCAGAATACATGTAATGTGCAGCCAGTGTTGACGACGAGAAACCGTACACGGCCCTCCAGAGACCTCCAGAGACGGTGACAAACGTGACGTCGCTAGATATATTATGCAAAACCAACTGCTTATTTGGTGCTTGGGCAACTCGCCGCGGCTTGATCCAATACTAGGAAATGGCATGTGCCTTTCGTTTACCAGCTTTCTCGCGTAGATCTGCACCGGCAAAGTAGCCCTTGTTCTCGATGACACCGCGGTCTTTGACAAAGGCCGTGTACTTGACCACCCATTGTGGAACGAGGTCGCCCTTGAGCCCAACGGCGGCATCCTCGTCATCGGCCAGTATACCGGCACCCTGCAGGCCCTGTCCCAGAAGCTCTCTCAAGGTGCCACTAGGTAATATGTCGATACAGTCGCGATGCGTCAACAGCTCAATGTCCTTTTCCTTGGCCAGTTTGGTAAGCGGTGGCGGCACGTTGCAGCAATTCTTGATGTTGATCTGGTCGACCGCAGGCGGGACCTTCACTTGGCTTATGAACCGCGCCAGTTTTTCACTGCCGAATTCTGCGATGCCAAGTCTATGTATCTCGTTCTTCTCATGCAGCGCCTCGAGCGCGGCCCATGTCGCAACCTCCTCGGCGTCGTTGCCCATCGTCGCGTTCAGCTTGTCGGCCTCCCACTCGCAGTCGCCCTCGAAAGATATATCGGGGAACGATGCGATGACGAGGTCAATGTGCTCGACACCGAGTTCTTTCTTGACAAGCCGCAGTGCCTCGCTGATGTAGGCAGGCCGCTCATCTGCGGGCGCCGTCGGAAGGAAGAAGATCTTCAGCGTAATCTCGTACTGTGATCTCTCTTCTTGCAAGCCCGTCGCCGACCAGTCTATCCGTGGTATGTAGAGCGTCGCGCTGTCCTGCTCGGTCCAGATCTCTGCAGCTGGTCGCCCGTTGCTGGTGCTGGTGACGATGCTGCCGTTTGTTGTCGTCTGCCCGGATTGAGCCCCATCGCCATTAGCACCGGCGCCGCCGTTGGTTGCGGCAGCCGAATAGTCCTCTTGAGCGGCAAGGAAATTGCTCCGCAGGGAGTTTGTAAATTCGAGGTTCGACCGGTATGTGCCGGGCTTACGGATGATGGAGGGGCCACCCGAGACAATGTTGCTGTGCGGGAGGGATCACGCAATTAGTAACGCTGATCACGCTTCGACAAAGGCAAACTTACCCAGTGGATAAGATTATCCGCGTCATTTCGATGACGATTTGGCCTCGTCTCCGAGGAAGTCTCTTGATACGGAAGATAAGAAGATGGTAGATGCCCCCAAGGGTTGATCTCGAAAACCGACAGACGGGATAACGTATACGGATATCTGTGAGGATGACGGAGGGGGGCCTCACAGCATTGGGTCCGGAGAAAAAAAACAAGAAGAGGCCGTCACCAGAGCCCGAGTGGGGTTGCCGTTCAAGTAGGGAACAAAGCACACTCCTGTCGTCCAAAGTAAGAACTTGTACGTAAGAGTCGAGAGTACTTGAACGTGGGTGTTCCTTGGACCAGGGAAACTCAATTCCGGAGGGTACTGTCTGTCTGTAGGACCCTTACGGAATACTCCGTACATAGTAACTATGTCCCTCATGGATACTGGTGGCCGGGAGAGTGACCAGCGCCCGGCCAAGAATCCGTACGAAGTGCTCCGTAGGCTGTGAGATTTGCGAAAATGGCGAGGTACCGTAGGAATTAGTCAACTAGCTATCCGGCAAAGCCGAGGGCTTAAGTTACTTCGTACTTCGTACAGCGGGTCTTGGGCAGGTCGAGATAACGATACGCCGACATGTCAACAGGCCACTGGCGGCGGTGTCTCGATGCCCACGGCCTCCATCACCGGCAAAGAGTACTTATTACGAAGTAGTAACTGAATGCAGGCAACATTATGACTTTCATGAGCCCCCCAACGGTGGCAATCTCGCGCCCATTGACGGGGTCCCCAGTTGGTGCATCCGCCGAGATAAGACTGGGTGGCTCAGGACTTCCTGAACAAAGTACTCTCTCAGTATCCGTATCCGTACTGATCAGTGAGCAACTTGCTGAGCACATGCAGCCTACTAGTTGACACCTAAGCTGTAGCCGAGGACACTAGTTTTGAAAGGCTAAGAAGCAGGTCTGCATCTCCGAAACCCAGGCCATGGTCTCCCAGTGAGCTGACTTATATGTAACTCGTTCCGGTCAGGCGTTGAGAAGGAGAAAAGAAAGGGGGCTCTTGCAACGATGACCTCGAGTAGTAAAATTAGATAACGTATCCAATACAAGTCCCCTTCACTTTACTCTTTAAACAGTAGGATCTGCAAATCCTCACAGTCGTTCCCGCACTCTGGGAAGTTGGTAACGTTAAGAATTTGAGGGTCTGGCGGGGTAACTAGACCTTAGCACGTACACAGTAGTTAGCCGGTGTCAGATTAGTGCCGCTCCGGACCCTTTTTCAGCGCCCCCCCTACGTTAGAGCTAGCCAGACACCTGGAGAACTTGGCTGCCGCCTGAGGATAGAAAAATCAACAAGCTCGGTTTTAATTTGCCCCAAGACCACAGCGCATCCGAATTCGTGGCCAACCGCCCTGCACCGAACCAACACTCGTTGTCCACCCCGGGATCCACCCTCCTTTTTCTTGTCAGCACATATTTCGTCTTGACGAGGCGAATCTCGAACCTCTCCATCTTCCGGCTGGTGGTGTTGATGCTCTCGCACTTGTCATCATCATGGCTATCAAGTATGGCAATCATCTACCAAAACTTCCATTTTGAGACACCAGGGCTTCCACTAAGACCAGCATCATGACAGCTACCTGATCCTGCTCTCCAGGCAGGGCAAGGTGCGCCTTGCCAAATGGTTCACGACCTTGTCTCCCAAGGACAAGGCGAAGATCGTCAAGGACGTCTCTCAACTCGTCCTCGCTAGACGCACCCGCATGTGTAACTTCCTCGAGTACAAGGACACCAAGATCGTCTACCGCCGATATGCCTCGCTCTTCTTCATCGCCGGTTGCGACTCGGAGGACAACGAGCTGATCACCCTCGAAATCATCCACCGCTACGTCGAGCAGATGGACAAATACTACGGCAACGTGTGCGAGCTGGACATTATATTCTCCTTCACCAAGGCCTACTACATCCTCGATGAGATACTGCTGGCCGGCGAGCTGCAGGAGAGCAGCAAAAAGGCAATATTGCGGTGCATCGGACAGCAAGATTCCCTGGAAGATATGGAGGTAAGTGTTGCGTTTCGTTTTTAACTCCAGGGATAGACTCGTCATCCCGTGTTGGTATCCCGGCCAGGACTGACATCACCGCTCAGGTCGAAGACGAGGTTACCCGGATCATGTAAAGCGAGTTCAATCACATTAGCCCACTTGACAACGATGTGTATGATATCAAAATGCCACGATGGCAAGATGGCGAGAAAGCCGGTGCACAGAATTCTCCGAGAGCAAGATCATTCGGGAGCGTTGCCTTTGCTAATACAATGGCTCGTTTGGCTACCTCTACAGGATTCCGAAGCTTTCAAATCTGCTCTAAAAGACCACGGAAGTCTCTGAGCCACGTCACTGACGGGGCCGGTTGCGAAAGGCAAAGACATTTCTGAATACCAACGGCCATGGGGGGCATCTTCGTCTTCACATCATCCATCCCTAGGAACCTGTTTAAACAGGATCTCTTGACAAAATGGGAATAGCTCATTGATGACACTTGAATATGAAACCAAACTCTGTTCCAGCACCTGCCAGCCATCCCCCGAACACGACTTTACAGGATACACTTTCAGTGTGGGGGCCCCGTCCTGTTCCTGTGACATTCCATCAGAACCGGTCGGAGAGATTGCTAATAGATGCCTCTGGACGCGGTGCCATATGCTCATGGTTGTTGTGACTGCAGCCTGATGGTTAAAGGTTTGTTGAACGGCCACGAATGCTGCTCGTGGCATGTCGGCGTTCTACTATTCGCTGACGCCCGAGCGCACACGCTTCGGTGCCCCGCGGCATCGGCCTAACGCCGCGCCAAGCAGCAAGCGGGAAGGGAACCGAACCGTACTGTGTAGGACGAGCAAGCGGCCACCTGCTAGCTGCGCTGCGTCCCCCGTCCGTCGCATCGCTCAGCTGATCCCGTCGCAACTCAACGCCTTTCATCCATCCATCCTCTTCTGCCCATCACAACCACACATATCAAGCATCTCGCATCATGTCTTCTCGTCTCTGAGTCTGCTAGGCGATTATCGTCTAGCCTACTTCCTTAAACTGACAACCCGGAGACCAAGTTAAGCGTGTGTCGTCTGCCAAGCAGCCATCGATCGCAGTAACCTCCGCACCACTGCACGACAGAACGACCGAACGACAGAACAATCTATTTCCACTCTACATTGGCGACAGCACCCGGTGCGCTTTCGCCTTCAATCGATCCGAACTGCGATCAACCTCTCGGCTATCGGTTCCGGACGGTGCTCGTTAGACCGCCTCCCCCTTTCGCCACGCTACGATCCACGGCGTCATTCGATTTGCGTCTGGTACGATTGCAATCCATTGCTACCGGTCTGGTACTTGGGCCCCATCATCCTATCCAAGATGAAGGTACGTGGCTTTGATTTAGGACCACCACAGTTCTCGCAACGTGTTATACCTCTGGTTTCACATTCTGACTCGTCGTCTTAGTTTCTACCCCTTCGCGACTTCGATACCGTCACATCCGCTCTCAACTTCGACACTCCCGACTGTCGAGTCAGCGGCGGCTGTGACCTGTACACGACGAAAGCGGCTGGGTCCGACAAGAAGCTATATAAATCCATCGATCGCTCGCTCGAGACGCAACATGCCGCACTACTCAAGTTCGGGGCGTCTTTGTCGCCTCCGCAGCGCGAGCAGATGGCTGCATCTCTAAACCTCTCGCGATCCAGTCCGTTTGGGTCGCTGTCTGACATATCCAGTCGCCGCAGTTTTGCCTATCTCATCGCAACTTTAAACGCAAGTCATCCCGACTATGACTTCTCTCATGTTCTGCGCCCTACAGACTTCAAGCGCGAGCGAAACTTGCGGCGTGTCCTGGCCACGTTTGACAATACAATGAACAGCGTGCGTCCCAATGCGTCATCCTATCTGTCCCCAAGCGTTGGCTCCTCGATGCGCGCATATGGTGCCTCGCCCTCTGCCGGTGCGCTTCCCATCAGCAGTCCGGCATGGGGTCCTCAAATGTGGGCAATGATGGACAAAGAGATGAAGCTCAGGGAGTGCACCTGCTTCTCGTACCAGCCAGCTGACGACCCTTTCGACGGGGAAGAGGCTGCCATCTGGCGGCTCCATTACTTCTTTTTCAACAAGTCCCTGAAGCGCGTTGCGTACCTGTACGTGAGAGGCGTACCTGCTGTTGTGAACTCACCTGCCCTAGGACCCCACGGCATCAGAGGCGGCAGCAGTTCTCTGGCGAAGCGTCAAGCTGACACGCAATTGTCATCGTCGGGCGCCAGCAAGCGAGCTAGATACTGGCTGGGAGATCAGTATGCCGACCGCCTCGTCACTAGCGACGACGACTACGACAGCGATACCGCCGATGCTGTCATGTGGGATCCCGATGAGGACGTCGATTTCAATCCGCTGAATGAACTAAGCAGCAAGGGAGATAGCGACGAAGAGTATCTGCAAAGTGATGACGATAGCGAGGGGGAGGAAGAGGGCAACCTAATTGCGCGAAGTCCACAGCGCGCCGTCAGTGAGGAGATCGTTGGCAGAATGGAGTTGGAGTGACGATCCTCCCGTTTCCATTCTCCGTAGGTTACGGCAGACCTTATCGCGCAGCTTATGAGTTTCTTTATTGTGAGACCTTATCGGGCGTTCCGGACGCAACGATTGGAACTTGGCTCAGGATGATCAGGAGACCTTGAAGGTTGGATCATGGTCGGTCGGCCTTTTGAATTTTACGGATGTCCATTGCAAATGGTTTCTTGAAGTTGGCCGAGTGCTAAGACGCGGTGATGGCAGGTCTAACTGTTGGGGAGCGCGTGATGAGGCGCTTTATACCCCACGGCATGTTTTGTTTTCGTCTTTGATTTTGTTTTAGTACCTTACGATACGCAGGGATTCGAGCACGTCGACGCACCTAAACTCGATAATGGAGATACCGCTACACATGGCAGGTACCTCATCATGACTGCTTACGCAAACACAATTAAATATGAATGATTTTCTTCCAGTGTACATGCGCACGGGTTGGTTACTCGACCACGCCTGATTACGTGATGCTGCTAGTGCTATACCACGAGATGATGCCACGCAGTCTAAACATCGTGCATCCGTATAACTAGTTCCCATAGCCAGCAGACAGGAGCCGACCGCAGCTGCTGCTTGCGCCGATCGATGTCTTAGAATAGAGTCAGTAGTTACACTGTACAGCAATTGATCAGGGGTAGTGGTCCGCAGCGTGTGGGGAAGGAACCCATAGTTTTGAAAGTGTAGTATTTATGGGTTATTATTAGCCAGCATCTTGGTCTTGGCCTTGACGGTTTCGTCTAACAGAAGTTACGGTATCCATCCAATACTCCGTACATGCCTAAAATGAAGAAAAGCCACCGACTCTCTAGGTGGCTAGCCATGTTACGCTACGTCACGCTGCGGTTTGTTGTTTGTGTTTGTGCTGGCGGCTTGAATGCAGCGAGCCGAGTGCGAGTGCGATCAAAAGCAGCAAACAGTAATCATTTCCTCATCTGGGCTCTGGCATGAGAGGCAAACCGAGTACGTCGGCGGAAGCAGGTCCTCGTCGGCCGCCTTGACCTCTTGCATATCGCGGCGGCGCTTTGATCCACGATCCATCGACCGGCCATCGTCCATCGTCCAAGAAACGGTAGACCGCAGCGGCGCAGCTACTGACTTTAGTATCCTAACGCAGGTTAAGCAGCTAGTCAACTACTCTACCCTCGGCATCGTCGAGTTACCAAGTACAAGTGCCAGGCAGGATGCTCTGTGGGATTCCCGCTCTGCCACAGTGCCCACTGCCACCAACGTCAGCAATTAGTTTGCCGTGGCCCTCGCGGTAATCCGCCAACTAGCCAATACGCAGTGAGTGCCCTGAAGGTCATCGAGGCACTGCAGGTACGTGGTGCCTTCGGACTGACTGCTCGAGCATCCACTCACTCCTTCACTCCTTTACTTGGCAGCTCGAGCCTCGGCGTGTGCTCCTCAAACATACCACTTAAACCATGGCGGATGGTCGACATGGCGAGGATTCTCCCTCGCACTTCCTCTCGTCAGCCTTTCCAAGACGACATGAGTACCAGACGGTAGACGCCGAGATGGATCTGACCAATTTCGAGCCCGTCAGTCCGTACTCGCCACTTGGCGCAGGGCCACAACAGCAAGCGGGGGAGAGAACAGTTCGCACCATGCCGCCATGGCCTATCAATCACTGCAAGATCCAGCCATGCCGCCCATGCCCGTATCGCCAATGTCGACGCGTTCTCACCAGGATCATGTCGACTCGTCTGTAGCCCCTGGCTCGTCAGAGCCACGGGGTCCCAGAAAGACGAGGTTCAAGGAGATGCTGAGGAGATCCGTGTCCTCCATGTCACAGGCAGATACTGCTCAAGGGGACGCGGCGTCTCGGACGGGCACTCTCTATCCCATTGCCGAGCAGCAGACTGCATACGACGGGACAGAGCTTCACCTTGCTAAAAGATACAGTCAGTCTCGACTCTCACCCATTCTCTGTATCTGACTGAGGCTACTGACTCTTTGAAGCTCAAGCACCAATGGGCTGTCACTCTAGGACAGATGTCCACGTTCGCAAACTGAGCTGGCTCTACGTCATACTAATTGTCCTCTCCGTATACTCGACTTGCCTCAGCGGACTCTGGCTTGTCGTCTCGATCTTCCAGCCTCGCTTTGGGAGAGGTATTTCATCTACCGCCGGGTCGAACGGGCTAGCACCGGCGACGGCGTCACTGGTCGCTGCGCTCCTGGCCAAGACCACCGAGCTCTCCTTCGTCACTGTCTTTGTCGCATTCGTCGGCCAGGTCCTCACCCGCCGAGCATTTGTGAAGAAGTCCAAGGGGATGACAATTGCGGAAATGACAATGAGGAACTGGGTCATCCAGCCAGGCTCGGTCCTGACCCATTGGGAAGGGATACCCTACGCTGCCGGCACTGTCCTGGGCGTCATGACTCTGCTCGCTACTCTAGGTGCGACATTCTACACGACGGCGTCCGACGCGATGGTCAGTCCCAAGCTGCGGTTTGGTCGCTGGGAGAACACAGAGCTTCACGGAGTTGTCCGGTCATCTTATGCCAACCCCTTCTTTGCAGGAAAGACCTGCACTACCCCCATCACCGTGGAGATGGATGTGATTGGCGCGGCGCAGTCTTGTCTCGACGTCCAGTACTCGGGCCAGTCGTACCGCAACCTCCTCGCATTCCTAAAGACCTGGCAAGATGCCGCCCATAACGGGAGTGCGCTTCGGGAGCTGGGAGAGAGGCCCACGGGGACGGCCATGCTGTACGACAACACGACATTGTACTCAAGCTGGCTCGATCTAGAGAACAGCGACTTGGAGGAGAACTTCAAGAGCCACAAGCGGATTGTTAACAACGTAACATTGGCTATGCCTCACCCGGGCGTGTACGCCGCCGCTACAGAACCCGGCAATGGCATTCTCCAGCCGAGCGACCTTTCCGACATAGGAGAGTACCAAATTCGCGCCAGTGTCGTTTCCCCCGCCATCAACGTCATGTGCGTGAACATGGCAAGATCCGAGCTGGCTCCGCTAGTATACACCACCTGGCCTGACGCTCTCAACGAACGGACGGACATCCCAGGTCAGCAAAGGGGTCACGCGGCTTGGGCCGAGGAGGTTCCCGTAAAGAGCGACGAAGAATGGCTCAACAGGACGGCTGTCGACGACGTGTTCAAGTGGGGGAAGAAATTCGGCCGTCGTCCTCCGGTATTTCAGCTGGTAAGCCGCACCGACTCTCTATCCATTCTCCCAATCTGTCCAGAAGAACTGACGAAGAGCAGTTTCCCGCAAATTTCAACATGATCACCAACACCAGCGTCATCGGGTCCGAGGCGCTTTACATCCTCGCCAAGTCGAACAAGACGGTCGATTACACCCTCTGCGAGCTACGATCCTGGGTCTCGCCGCAATGCTCCACCGAGTTCAACATCTCTGGCATCGCCGGTGCCCAGATGAAGGCCAGGTGCGAGGACCCAAACGACTCCAACGCCTACGCCCGCTCCGTACCGGACGCGGATATTGCACCGTCTGGAGACTGGCGAAACCTGGCCGACCAGTGGCGGTTAAGTATGGATATAAATGGAGGCACCCAGAACAACAACGCCTCGAACGCCCGTATCCTCACCAACCTTGTCCTTCTTAAGCCCGAGTTCTCTTCGACTCTGCCCTCCATGGCAGAGGCCCTCGCCGTGTACGCCAGCTCGACGCTCGTCGTGGGGTCTCTGCAGTCCACGTACAGACATTACTGGGACGGTAGCTACAACGGTACCGAGCTCGACCCAGGGGTATTCGAGTCTTTCAACGCGACCATCAGGACGCAGCAGTACACGTCGACGCACGAGGACGACTGGCAGGGCATATTCTACGTGGTCCTCAGTCTCGTATTCGTCATCAACGTCATCTGTATCGGCTACCTCGTCTTCGTCGGCAACGGCATGGTGACGGACTTTACCGAGCCACAGAACATATTCTCTCTGGCCGTCAACTCCCCCCCGAGCCAGCAGCTCGAGGGCAGCTGCGGAGGGGGCCCGCAGGCGCGAGAGCTCGTCGTCCCGTGGCGCGTCGGCTACGACGAGTCCGCCAACCACTACTACTTTGAGGAGGCGAACCAGACGCCCTGGAGAGGGAGGTACAGCGGCCAGACCTTGGCGAGCGGTGCCGAGGTGCTCGCGGACGGGGCGTACAATAACAGCTACAAGAGGTTGAGCTCGAGCCGTACGTGGTTGTGAAGGGGTGGTGGTGGTGGTGGTGGTGGCACTCTGTAAGTCTTAAGAAATGGGCGAGGTCTGGGGGTAATGATGAACAAAACGAATGGGCCTCGGGGCAGGCAAAGGAAAACATGTACACTACACAGTTGTAAACGCAAATCTCTCACGGGTCTGGGTACGTGGCTTCCGTCGGCTCCCGATGCACGGGGCTCTGCGGCCCAGTGCTCACTATTGCATGTTCAACGTTCCAGTTCTTGGGACTAGCGGGTATTCGCCTTGCCAGAGTATATTGAATCAGCCTTTGCAATTTGCCCTCATCATCACACTCGTCTGTGATAGCGCGCGAGTAGCAGCACTTTCAACAACATATATTACTGATCAAACAAGATAGTGGCTCCAGCGTTAATGAATGTCTGCATTATTCTTTGCTAGCTAAATTCTTCTATATACAGGCCCTTGGGACCTAAAGGAATGTGGTATCTCTGTGAATATAAACAACCAAACCGATTGGGAGAAGCCTGTTTACTCTCCTCCTCCAGGGGCCGACGGAAGCACCTCAAATCCAGTGAGATGCTCGCGACCCCGATATTACCAGCCTCTTTCGAGCCGAATGCGTCTAAACAATACGTGTATTTCCCAGCCATTATAATCTCCACCCCTAACCGTCCAGGACGTTGAAGCACATTTACTGCTCAGACTTGAGGCCACGGGCGAATCGGCGCTTGGCCAGGTTGTGCTCGACGGCGCGCTTCTTGGCAGCGGTGCTCTGAGTGAAGGCAGCAGAGCCACCAAAGGGACCGGCGGCAGCCGCGTTCTGGAGGCGAACGATGCAGACGTTGGAGGCACCGCCAACGCTGCCCTGGCAGGTCATACCGGCAGGCATCTGGACCTGGACGGGGAAGTCCATGGTCTGGGCGGCGGACAGACCCCCGATTCCGATACCGGGGACGTTCTGAGAAACGGTGGCAGCCTTGAAGGCAGAGGCATCGGCTCCGCCCGAAGTGCTGTCGATCTCGGCCTTGAGGGGACCGGCGCCATCCTGGTTGACCTGGTGGAAGGTCATGGTGATGGTGCCATCGTCGGCAGTCGTGGGGAGACCATCGGAAGCACCGGCACCAGTTGCCGCCTTGACGCCAGTCTCCTTGGTGCCCTTGGGGGTCTTGGTGCCGCCGTTGGCCGCGCGAACGGCGAGCTTGGCGTAGCGGGCCTTGTTGGCGGCGTGCAAGTCACGGGCGGCCTTGGCGGCCGTGGTGTTGCCGGCAGCTCCGTCCATGAAGGCGGCCATCATGGCAGCAGGCTCGACGGGACCGTTCGCAGTACGGCCGAGAGCGGTGGCCTTGGAGGTGCCGAGCTCCCTGGCGCGGATGATGGAAGTATCGACCTCGGAGCCGCAGCCGGGAGTGGGGCAATCACGGGGGGTGCCATCGGCAACTGAAAGGCCGGGCATGGTGACACCGTTCGCACCCTGGACCTCGGTGATGACACCGTGACCAAAGACATTGCTGACAGCGAAGGCTGCAACGAGGACGGCGCTAGAGTACTGCATCTTGTAAATGTATTGGGGGGGGCAAAGAGGAGAAGGAGGAGAACTAAGTATTAACGGTAGAGTAAGAGATAAGGAGCTCCAGGCTCGAGAACAGAGACGAATGAATGGAGGAAGAGAGTAAGAAGCTGGCGAATAGGCTGAAGATGCTGAGTGATGCTGGATGAAGAAGTTGTTTGATGGCGAGGGATTACCGTCCGTCTTATAGAGTCGGTTCTTGGCTGGCTTGGCTGGCTTGGCTGACAGAAGCTTGGTATACTCGGGGCCACTTGGCGAGGTCCGAGGACTTCCTCGCCCTCCATCTCCCAGCTGTTCAACAGCCGAAGGCGCATGAAGCGAGTCTGTGGGTGTTTGATGACGGCTCGTAACCATGCAAGAAACAGCAGAGGATGGTAGGAGACCGGATGAATCATGAAGCAATCGCGCTCAGCCTCGCTCATGGCCGAAGGTTGCAGCAGCTTCCAGCAGCGGAGACGACTCAGTCTCCACCGGTGTGACGGTTGACCTGTTCCACCGTACGGAGTAACTACGAAGTAAGGGGGAGCTACGATCGCAGGCGTGCATCGCGACTGGCTGGCGCTCGATGCAGAGTGGGGCCGACAGCGTAGCTTCTTCGTTTGCGGTGGACACGGTGGGAAAAGAAGCCTCGCCTGGGTTGATTATGTGCGTGGTAGGAGTTGGGATGGTGTTTCTACCGGCGGTCTTTGGGCCGCACGACGTTTGGCGCCAAGCGCAAGGATGTCCCGATCGGGCAGTGGCTTTCGCTAGCCGCAATATGAGTGGCTGGACGGAAACACAAGCTAGGCCCCTTGGCGCATGCTTGAGACGTCCACCCACCAATTTGTGTGTGGTTGGCCTGTCGAGTCGAGGACTCGAGGTCAGTGCCCTCGCTCTCTCTCTTACTTGCTACTGTATTGACGGTAAGTAATTACCTCTTTCCCTCTACCGGAGGGGTTTGTGGACTGATCTACGGCAAACGGGCGTTCCGGTGTCGACGGCACACGGTTTTGTCACAGTAACTTTTGTTTGGACCGACCGACAAACACTAGTGACTGACGAGCCTACTTCGTAGCGTCATGCATGATTCATCCATGCATGATTCATTCGTCCCTCCCTCGGTCCCTCCCTCCATCCACAGATCTCCAGCCAGACAAGGGTTTGTTGACGATGCATGCTGTCGATTCCGCTACCGCTACTGCTACCGAAACCTCGCTCCGTCTATCTACCAACTAGCGTATAACTAACGTAGAATACCCAGGTATTTATCGTCGAGTACCGTGCATCTCCCGAGGAGCGACAGGTCTTGGTGTCTTGGCCGCAATAGACTCCGTCCGCAGACAACGACACAGACGCTACGTCGCCACCTGGGTTAACTATAACTACTTGACTGACATGATCAGATGCATGAGACAGCTTGAGATCGGGGAGGGCGGACGGTTACAAGATTGAAGAGGCTGCTGCTCCCTCACCGTGTGTTCAGAAACATTCCGAAACATCTGCCGGAACGAGTGGTTCGAACAAGTCGGGAGACGTGGGCCTCTCTCGGCAGCTTGGTGGTTCACGATTGATTCCGTCTGTCAAGAGGTCAAAACAACGGGGACATTAGAGCCAGAGATAAGATCGGGGTGCTGCGCATAGGTAGGGCAGAGAGGGGAGCTGCCCCCCCGGAGCCTGGAGCCTGGAGGTTGGAGGACTGGGCTCGCACGCATATCGCTGTAAGTAATGACATGGATGGTGTAGTAACTCATTAGTGAAGTTGCTAACAGCATGAAGACAGATGACCGGATGTGAACCCTCGATATATGTATACATATGTGTATGAACCACATAAACCCGAGTGACAACTGAGTCGAGTCGTTGATTTGGAGACAGCGGCAAGGACAGCACAACTAATAACTGTGCCATGTCGGACCATACGAGCGAGCCGCAATGCAGTCCATTAGTCGGTCGTATCCGTACTTCAGACTTCAGTACTGTGCAGTTTCTTGCCAAGACGGCTGGCTCCATGCGAACGTGCACACCCGAGTGACAAGCAAGTTGTTGGTTTGGAGACGACGGCAAGGACGACAACTATCGGACCATACGTGCGAGCCGCAATGCAGTCGGTCAGGTTAGTCGTATCCGTACTTCGGTACTGTACCAAGTTACTGTGTACGTAATAGTTTCATGCCAAGCCAGCTAACTTAGTTAGGTGGCTTGTACGGATACGTGCAAACAAAGTATCCACCTCAACGTCGAGACTTGGCTTGCTCGGCCAATCAAAAGGGTGATAGGTACGGTGGATGGGTACGGTACCGTAGTACACCGTTCGGCACAAACATGGGCCTTTGACCAGTCAACTCTAATTGGAATCCACCAAAAACGGCAGACGGCAGAGGCTGAACCTTCCTGAACCTTCAGACTTCGAAGCATGTTTGAGTGGACCATTTCGCAAGTTCATCAGCCAGGTGCAAAAAGGTACGGAGAGAGAGATGATGATGATGCACTCAAAACCACTGTACAAAACATGTTCACGACAAATCAATGCGCCTGCTGCCGTGCTGTAGTATGACGGGCCGAGCCTCGAGCGTACCAAGTACTTAAGTCTTAGGTTGTACGGTCGCGTCTCCAACTGACACCAAGTCGGCTGTCTGTCTGTCAATGAAGTTCAAAGCATTCACTTGGCCAACCGTGCAAAGAACAGGATGGATTGTACGGATAGGGCCCGAGTAAGTTAGTTACTTGGAAGCTGGTGCCATTCTTGGCCCTTCCTGTGCCCGTACCTCGGCTGGCTTCTCTTGTCGCCAGGGTTCTCCGCACATTCATCTCGCGGGCGTCGTGGGGCGATGATCGATGCGGGGATCGTCAAGGGCCGTCATTCGTCCCCTCGGGCTATCGAGTCTTGCCCTCTTCCCATCTGCCCCTGCCTGGCCCTGAGGGCGGTGGGCGTGGGCATGGGGTCTCTGTCGGCGATGTTTCTCTCAGACACGTCGAGGAGCGAGCGGCTGGGCAACAGCTCATAAGTCGACAGCATCCTGATTCCTCCTTCTCAACGTCAACATTGCTTTTTCAGCGACTTGCTTGCCAACCAACCAGCCAACAACAACTCGCTTGCCCTTCTGCACAGCTTGTCTCGCGGTCGTCGTGTACGGTGTACCAGTTAGCAGGTGATTGAGGGCCAACTATTGTTTGCTTCTCTCTCTCTCTCTCTCTCCCTCTCCCTCTCTCCCTCTCCCTCACTCCCTCACTCTCTCACTCGCTGTACAACTCGGCGTGCCCTTCTTGTACCTCCCTCCTCCCCAACTCGGTGAGATCGAGCAATCGATCAATCACGCACTCTGCACCATGCCAGTCGAATCGAGATGGAACCACGAGGTCCCGTCCGTATCTCTCCAGAGATGGGTATTCGAGAGCTCAACCAGACCTCTCGCGAACGTGCCCTTGCTTCTTGATCCAGAACGCCCCGACACGCATTTCCTGACCCTTTCGACTTACCGCCTGTTCTCCAAACGTCTCGCCTTGGGTTTGAGACGGGCGGGACTCAAGACCGGGGACCGAGTGCTGTTGTTTTCCGGAAACAATCTCTTCTTCCCTGTGGTTTTCATGGGCGTGAGTATCATCAGACCCGACGTCGCTGCTCGGCATGAAGAATTGCTTCCTAGAAAAACGGACCTAAGCTGACACGCAACAGGTAATCATGGCTGGCGGTCAGTTCTCAACGCGGCCAATACGCCGATCTGGCTCTGTGCTGACCATATGATAGGTGTCTTCACTGGAGCTAACCCCAGCTTCCTAACCCGAGAACTTGCCTACCAGCTCAAGGACAGCGGCGCCGCTTTCCTGGTTGCCTCTGATGACAGCATATCAGTCGCGCTCGAAGCTGCCAAGGACGCCGGCCTGCCCAAAAGCCGTGTCTACAGCTTCGATGCGTCGGCCATGGACACCACCATCATGCCTGGCAAGGAAGCCCAGTACGGGGCCCAGCACTGGACGACGCTCCTGGCACCCGAGGCACAAGCAGAGAAGTCTGAGTGGGTCGAGCCTGCCGACCCGAAGACGACCACCTGCTGTCTCAACTACAGCTCCGGCACGACGGGTATCCCGAAAGGCGTCGAGGTCACGCACCTCTCATACGTGGCTAACGGCGAGGGCATCACCTACTTGCAAAGGTTGAGGCCCGACTTTGATGCATACATCAGTCGGAGCAAACAGCTGTGCTTCCTCCCCATGTACCACGCTTACGGACAGACCTACTTCGCCGTCAATCTGCCCAAGCTCGGCATCCCCGTCTACATAATGCCCAAGTTTGACTTTGTCAAAGTACTTGAAAACGTCCAGAAGTACCGCATTTCTAGCCTCACCTGTGTGCCCCCGATCGTCGTGGCTCTGGCCAAACACCCCTTGGTCCGCAAGTTCGACCTCAGCAGTATCAATTCTATAGGGTCTGGAGCCGCACCGCTGAGTGGAGACATCAGCGATGAGGTTGCCAAGCTGTGGCCACCGGGGGCACTCGAAATACGGCAGGGTTGGGGCATGACAGAAGTCACCTGTACCGCCATGTCCTGGGACCCGACCCTGAGCTTCTCTAGCGTATCGGTGGGCGAGCTGATGCCAAACTGCCGCGCGAGGCTCGTCAAGCTGGACGGCTCTGGAGAGATCACCACCAGCAACGAGCAGGGCGAGCTGTGGGTCACTGGCCCTACTCTCCTGAAGTCATACTGGAACAAGCCAGAGGCAACTGCGGGCACGCTTCACATCGACGCGGATGGCACTCGGTGGCTCAAGACGGGAGACATTGCCTTTGTCGAGAAGTACGAAGCCGGCGGACTGTGGCATGTTGTCGACAGTAAGCACTCCTCCTGAGACTGCATGGGTGCTCGTGGATAACTATCCAATACTTTGTGTGCTGACTTTTCTCAGGACTCAAAGAGTTGATCAAGGTTAAGGGAAACCAAGTTGCCCCAGCTGAGCTCGAGGGTATTCTGCTGGAGAACAAGGCCGTGGCAGATGCGGCCGTTGTCGGAGTCGTCATCAACGGCGAGGAGGTCCCGCGTGCCTACGTTGTGCCCAGCCCAGCTCTCAAGGTGACCGAGGAGGAAATCTCCCAGTGGATGGAGGGCAAGGTTGTCAAGTATAAATGGCTCAAGGGCGGTGTTGTCTTTGTCGATGAAGTGCCCAAGAATCCGGTAAGTCACAGTCCGCGGTTTCTTTGTATCCGGGGGGGGCGGGCTTCGTTCGCTAACAGCATACTAGTCGGGTAAAATTCTACGAAAGGTGCTCAGAGACAGGGCCAAGTCGGAGGTCGGTGACAAGAAGGCAGTGTTGTAGCGAGTACGATTGAATACATGGGGCCCGCCGAGGTTAGTGATGGACACGTCACACATGTACTTTATGTCGATGAAAGATGTATTCGTCCCGCCTGCGGAACGAATCTCCCACTTGCATGCTGTCCAGAGGGTACATAGACGGGCGCATGTGACGCTCACAAGCAGTGTGCAATATTCGCTATTGAAACGGATAAAGATATGGCCATAGCACAGAGATGATGACTTGCCCAGTCCATGCATTCTATACCTCGGTTTCCACACCAGGCTCCTTCTTGCCGTGGTGGAAAAGCCGTGAAACATTACCCAGCTTGGACATCTTGCCACCAAGATAATCAGCCTCTCTGGCAACCTTCCACTGCATGATGCCTCGGTGTTTGCGATGGAGCTGTTGGCGGTGTTCATTGTAGTCGCGAGCCTCGCTCCGTAGACCCCCTGTGCCCGTCGTTGGCATCGTTTTGCCCCGGCGCCACGACCGTCGTGGCCGCGTCCATCCCGCCATCGATGGGGTTCCGCAGAATCTTTTTGAACTTCTTGAACTTGGACAACGACAAATCCGAAGTGACGTTCTCGTCTCCAGACGAATCAACAGACGAATCGTCGTTGGTGTGGACTTTCAGCTTCTTCTTGGTTTCAGTGTCGACTCTGCGAGGACCTTCCCTGTCAGAGTCCATCGACGAGTCGTCCGAGTCTTCCACATCCCCTTCGTCGTCCTTGAGGTTTTCGTCCGTCAGCACGTCCAAACATTCCATGACCTGCCTCATATCGTTCTTGGAAGAAGCTGAGGCCCAGCGCTTGTGATATCCCGAAAGCCCTCGCCAGAGTTTGAGTGACACCTCGACTTCGCCAAGCGGTTGTTCGCCCTCTTCCATGCCTTTGTACGCACAGCACGATTCGGCTCTGCTGAGGTTGTTCTTGCCGCCTTTCCAGACTTTGACCGACTTTGTTTCCTCCTCCTCCTCGACGAGCTCGTGGAGCCACAGTACCGCAAAAGCCGGGGTTCTGTCTGGACCAATCGAGTTCTCCCTGAACTCGATGACCAATGGTGATGAGTAGCGCTGGCGGACGGCTAGGAAGTTTGAATCGGTCTTGTTCTTGTGTTTCCACTGCCCATCGTCTGCGTACATCTTGATACGACCAAGACTCGTTCGAAGCTTGATACGGTGTCCTTTGAGGCTATCGGGCACACCCGTGGCCTTCACATCATATATCTGGAGGGTCCCGAACTCCCAACCGAGCAGGTTTCGTGGAAGTTGCAATTCAACATTCCTCCATCTGATGACCGTCAGTCGTGTGTTGGAAACTTTCGTGCCTATCAGGCATAGCGAGTATGATCGCGTAGGACAGGAATCAGTACGTACACGAGACTTATTCTTGCTCTTCCATATCCGATCCCACCAACAAGTGGGTAGTCGCCTATGATCTGACTCCTCTCAGAGAATACCTTGTCCAGAGGCAGATACACAAGGCCGATAAGGGGATCGTCTTCTCTTTCCCTCGAGTCGCGCACGCTGACAATCACCTCGGTATTTCGCCAGTCCTAGATACAAAGTTAGCAAGCGCCTAGTCATCGGGCCCAGGACAATCCGTGGAAAAAAGGAGCCCTCGCGATCAGGTAAAAGAAACCGCTTTTGCAGTACTTGCCCTGATGAATCGCTCTGTGCCAGCGTTGAAGAACGGTTTGGAGTTCTTTGGCTTCGTTCTGCTGCGATATATCTTCTTCTGGTTGAGTATGACGGTGCAGTAGCTGTCAGGCATATCGTCGTCTTCCTCGGCATCGGCTTCGTGGTCCTCACTCCCCCGCTCCTTCTTCTGGAGGCTGGTAACGCCGAGACCCGTTATATTCTTGACGACTACGGAGAGGATGCCAGAAACCCTATCAGAGCTTGGTGGTGCGGAGCACATCATCTCGTCTTCGAGTTCTCGCAGATCCTGTGCCTTCTGCTGCTTGATCTCCTCGTCATCCGAATCTTTATCAGCCTCGCGTAGTTTTCGCTCTGCCGTCTCTGAGACATGCCGCTTCAGCTGTTCCTTCGTCTTGATGTCACTGAGTACGGTTTGCTGTTCAAGCTGCTTGCTTGTGATCTTGCACTTGGAAAAGTACCCAACAGACCATGTTAGGGTACCAGGCATCTTCTCTGAGGGGTCTTCACCAGTGAAGCGGTCTTCCCGTTCCTGCATCTTGTTATGACTCTCGGTGTCGTTCATCAGAGTCCTCAAGTCGATCTCGACTCGACCAAGAGAGTCGTCCGCCGAGTGCTTGTCGGAATCATGCAACTCGAGCCTGAGTTTCTCCTCCGCGTTAAGTTCTTGAGGAGATACCAATATGCTGGTGTATTCGTGCCAGTCGGGTTCCTGGCTGTGCTCAACGATCCGAGTCGACGAAACAGGCTTACCAAATTTTCCCCAGGAAACCGTCACGTATGCATCGCTGGAGCCCTCCGAAAACGGAACGATCCCAGCGTCGCCTTGTTTGAATCCACGCGCTCTCTTGATGAATATCCAGACCACCCCGCGACTGACTGTGTCCTTCTTGAAGTCATCCCCGACCAGCATGTCCTTGAGGTTCAACGTCAGACTTTTCGGGGCTACATACTCTGCCATAGCAGCGTCAACGGCGGACTGAACGAAAGAGGATATTAGGGGAATGTCCAGTATGTTGACGCTGTGCTTGGAAATTGGCACGCATGATATAGATGCCCGCGGCTGACCTAGGAATGTCAAAGTGCAGAGGCTGATGAAGGGAGGGTCCGGCTGTATATATTAGTACACACAACGTGGTATATACTTGTGAAAGCCGACTTACTGTGAGTTGTAATCTGAGTCGCACAATGGCAACGAAACCACGAAGCTCGACTATATATGGAAAACGACATTAGCAATGTTTCTTGACGAAAAGCGAGGATCAACTCTTCCTCCTGCACAGTTTACTTAGGGGGGGGTTATTGGCAGCACAACGTACCCCAAACTGGCACGGGAATGCCTCCGGGTAGGTAGAATCTCAGATAAAGATGAGCGTTCTTCGCTTTGGCCTTGATGCCTTTACCCGAAGACCGGCTTCGATAAGACAAAGCTAGCTCAAGGTTGACGAAATCCCCTTCTTCGGCCTCCATACCCTCCCGCTCTGCCATCTGTTCGTCACTCTCCTGCTTGGTCTTCTTTTCTTCGTCAGACTCGTCCTTGCTCGGGACATCTTCAGCTTGCTCTTGTGCAATCTCGGGGTTCGTGCGGTCGGATTGTTGAGAAGGATCGGGTTTCTCCAGTTGGCCATCAGCATTCAGTGTAAGACTCGCCGCACCACTCGGCAGCCACCGAATGCCAATGATGCGAATACCTTCGTTGCCCTGGCCCATATCATCGACGGAGACCATCTTCACAACCTTGGGTAACGAGGCCTGCATGATGTCTTCGATCTGGTCTATAAGAGAGGAAAACAAGTCGGGATTGATGAGAGGCCAGATGGAGGCGACCAGGCCGTTTAGCCAATGTACGGATTCAGGAAGGTCGGTATCGGCGTCGAGAACAGCCTGCTCTTCACGCCGTGAGGCATCCCACGTCTCATCGTCAAAAATCGTGCTCACTCTTTTCTCGATCCAGCGACCCATGCCCACGGCCACGCCAAGAGACGTTGCGAGGAATAGGCACAGGCCAACGACTGTCGCAATGGAAGGACCGACTTGGCCTTTGAAGCGCGGAGCGATGAAGACTGTGACAGTAGCCAATCCAACGACGACGAATCCCACATGGATAGCTCGCCGGTAAACAGCGGCCAGTTCGTGCTTCATGTCCTCAAAATCAGGGGGTGGGAACATGCGCTGGGTGCCATTGTGGCCCCTTTGAAGCTTTGATTTCTCCTTTTCAAGATCCTCCCCGGATTTGGACGCACCGGAGAGGCCCGTTGCTGTATGGGAGATGGTGCCTGGTTCTGGTTCGTTGAGAGGCGAGTTCTTCAAGTCCTTTTCGGTCAGATCGTGAATCTTGATGGGCAGGTGAGTGACTGGATCGGTCACCTCACGACCGCCGCCAGTCCTCTTGTTCTTCTTCATCGCCTTGCGCTTCTCCTTGGGGTCTAGGGTGCCGACGGCAGCTTCAGTGGCCGTCTTCTCCGAGTCCCCTTTGGCCTCCGTAGAAGACGCTTCGTCTTCGGATTGGTCGGAAGACGAACCCTCGCGCACAGAATCAGAAAAGCGGCCCTTGTCGTTCCCCTCGCCTCCAGGAGGCGGTACGGCATAGTTGTGATTTGAGGTTGGATATGGGTTGTGCTGGGACTTGGGTCCCTCGTCCTCCTCGTTGAAGATGGCCTTGACCGAGTTGAAAGCCCGCTTAGGCTTCGATTCGTCCTCCGGGCCTTTCTGAGCGGCCTCGGTTTCCTCCCTCTGATCATGAAGCTCTCTCTTCTCCTCTCGGTACTTCTGGACGGTGGGAATAGGGTGGTGACCGCTCCGCGGCTGGGTGTAATTGCGCTGGCGCGCCTCCTCTTCAAAGTTGGACATTGCAGTTACATGAACACAGGACACTCACTGCCAACTGGTGCGTGATACGTGATACGTGATGCCGGTAGTCGATTGGGTGAAGGCTAGGAAGCAGGCATGGAGCTAAGTTGGCTGCTGCTGCTCTGTAGCCAAGGATGGATCAAAGATAGTAGAGAGAGCATCAACAAAACCAGTGTTGGAGTTCAGATGACGATCGTGGCCGCCAACGGAGAACCGAAACCTGTATTCCTTTATTGTGATCACTGATGGCAACCAATTACGTAAGCATAAGTTACGCAATGCAATGAAATTCATTTGGCTCGGACAAATCGTACACGCAGACAGACGGAGTAAGTTGTTAGTACTAATTACTGTGTACACATGGGGGCAAGGTACGAAGTACTGTTCGGTACGGAGTACATGCATTCGGCTGTGAGGATTATGAGGTCATAATACCTAATGCGTTGAAACATGACGGGCCCTTGCCGGACAGCCGTTCCTTGGTACGATGGGCATCCGGGCATGCATGTACTGTGTACTTGGTATGGGTGGGAGTTTGCTCGTGTTTTGAACTTGGGTGTGGCAAACGGCTGAGCACGTTCGAGGAAGTTGAACATTTCGCTCTAGGAGTGCGTGGTTGTCCTGTCCGCTGCAGTACCCCGTACCTGCGCCCGTTTCTCGAGCTGAACTTGCAGGCTTCGGGACGAAGATGTGTTTGTGAACCAGACCTTTCCTTTATCCGATTCCCGGGAAAGTCAAGCCTCCCGACGCCAACCCCTTCCTTGTCAATCGGC
This sequence comes from Arthrinium puccinioides, assembly GCA_022414665.1. Taxonomy (NCBI): domain Eukaryota; kingdom Fungi; phylum Ascomycota; class Sordariomycetes; order Amphisphaeriales; family Apiosporaceae; genus Arthrinium; species Arthrinium puccinioides. Next base: position 3,451,774 of record JAIUNF010000003.1, on the reverse strand, counting down.
CGGCTACTCCACAATCTACCCCGCCGGCCCGCACTGCCTCACGCCTTCTTGATTGGTTGGAGTCCGTCTCGCAGCTTCTTTGATGATAAAATGACCAAACCGCTTACTCCGTAGAATACACCTGCTTTGTTTACACAGTAAAACTACCAAGTATAGCAACTGACTTGGAGGGAAACGGTACAAAGTATGAGGCGGTCAAGACCCTGCTTACAGGGAACCATCCTCAACTCACGACAGTCAATTCACCACGAACCAGACTCAGTACATAATCTATCCGAATCTGAATCTGATCTGAAAGGCGGCGAGTTCGGTTCCTATGCTAATTGCACCATGGCCCTTCATGAAAGCCCTCTGCGACTCTTCGGAGACACGGGCAGCCTAGCACTCGAAAGCAAGCTGGCAGCATGCATGTTTCCAGCATAAACGCCGTGGTCTGTGAGATAACTACTCTAGGGTTAACGTACAAGTCTCAACATGTCTATAACACGCACAAACGGCCCAGGAATTACGGCAAAACAGACCCACGCTCCTTCAAAATACGTGTACAGAACTCTACGCAACGGGCATGACATTCGCCATCATCTGGAAGCGTATTAGCAATTGTCTGGTCACAAGGCAATCGATCGTGTCTTACAGCTGCCTGCCTGGGGCTGATGAACAGCGCCGTCGCATCGGCAAGCACGGTAGGGGTCTCGCCCTCGCCGACCAACGTCTCGATCCTCCCCTCCACCCATGCTTTGCGTCCTTCGACCATGGTGGTGACTGCTCGCAGCACCACGTAGGTACCGGCGGGTGTTGGCGCCCTGTAGTTGATATTCAAGTTGGCCGTCATGGCAACGCCGTGCGGGACGGCGCCGAAGCAGCATCGCGCCATGCCCTCGTCCAACATGGTAGCCAAGAAGCCCCCATGGACGATGCCCGGGTGGCCGCAGAGATCGTTGCCCAGGTAAGAGATGGAAACGAGCGACTTGCCGCCCTCCTCAACCCAGGCGAACGGGGGCACCACAACCTTGCCAGGTCCTAGAAGCGTGCCCCCCCGTCAGGTTGTTGACGCGGAACGGCTCCGGCATCTTCATGTGCGGCCTCGACTCGGAGAACTCGGGCTTTGACCGCAATTCCTTGGCTTGCCAGTGGTTGTTGATGTATTCCTCGACCTCGATCTCTTCGGGGTCCTGGGGCGTGTACAGAGTCAGACTCTCAGCGTCGGTGGCAGGCGTCAAGATGCCATTGACGGCGGGGAAGGCCGGTGCAGCAGTCATGATGAAGCCAAGGGTGGTGCAGAATATGCCGATGGCGAGGGACTTGGCTGTGCGGATGATGAAGGACTTCTTGGGGGGCGAAGAACCTGCTGTGACTGTAACGAGAGGCAAGTTAGTCACGACGAGTCGAGTAACTAGTGGGATTCGAGGTAAAGGGCGGCTCTGTCCGTCACTGACTGACCTGAACTTGAATATCCTCTCACGAACTGGTGAGGGGCGGGCTGGGGCTGGGACTGGGGCTGGGGCTGGAGCTGAAGCCTCGAGTTATGTATCCGTCCAAGAGGCTGTCTGCGGACTGCGCGAACGGCAGCGCAGGCGCATCGCGGTCGCAGGACGTTCATTATTTGCGATGAGCTCGGCAAGTGGGCTGGTTCATGGATGGTGTTGACCGTGCCGAGGTAAATCTGTGGATTTAGATTTGAAACTTCCCATGCAATTTTACTGGACTTGCTTGGCAAGCTCTACGGAGTACTACGTACAGCTAACAATACCCCTAGTTCTGGACTACGCACCGACTACTGTGTAACTACTGCGTACGTAGTTAGTAGCTTCTTTCGTAGCGCCAGTTGCCATCCAAAAGTTGTCAACGTTATCGCCCCGGCGGAACAATGTTCTCCTTTCCACGTGGGAGACCGGCAACTGCTCCGTACTTGGCCCCCCTTGGCTTTGACGTAACTAACGTTCGTTACCAGGCTAGTTACCAGCAGGTAAGAACCTTTTCGGAACAACTCCACCCACCCACCCTGCGTCATGTTGGTAAGGGAATCTGCAAGGCACACTCATGGAGGGATGGTACTTGCGTATTTCATCTCATAGGACAGGACTACGTACTACTTCGAGAGTACCAAGTACGGATAATAGTTCAACAGACAGGGCGTCCGACGGTGAGCATGTTGCATGCATCCTTCGGGATGCAGACTGTCATCAGCCAAGCAATCATGACTCGGATACAACTGCCGCCCCGTGGTTGTCCGCCATACCTGTCCCACCATCCATGGCCCGTCACGATCCCCTCCCTCCCTGTCCGCCTCCTGTGACCCCTCACCTGCTTCGGGGAACCTAAACCTGCTTGTCGGACTTGGAGCCCCTTTACTACGTATGGGTCATGTGCGAGTTCCCTGGCGGCGTGTTACGCCTCGACTGTATGTAACCTACATCATATCCTGTGACTGCCTCTACCTACCCTCGGTCAATAAGAAGAGCACAGCACACCGTTACGCAGTAGTTGTCTTGTCAATTGCCACATATCTTGTCCATCCACCATCTGGCTGCGCAAAATAGCCCACGACGACCAACACGAGAGGTATTCACATCGACGGCCATACCATATCAAGCCATACCGCAAGCAAACAATGGCCACCGCTGCAACTGCCAAGCTTGGAGAGGCACACGCGCCCAAGGAGGCGTCCAAGCAGGCCTTCTCCGAGTTCGAAAGCGACTTGAAGAAGCTGCTCAAGCACGAGCGACGGGACAAGGCCAAGCACGAGCTGCCATACTTTGAGGCCGTCGCACACCTCTCTGACGAGGACCTCACATCCTTCTCAGTCGACGACTTTGTGCTGGTGCGCCATGCCGAAGTCGCCTACGGACATATCCTCTTCGGCAAGCTTCGAATCCCGGCACTGCCCGATTCGGGGCCGGCCTATCTGCACTTCCGCGCGTTCGAGCCTGGCCCAGAGCCTGGCAAGTCGGCCGAAATCCACTCGATTCACACCATCCGGAGCGAACTGCCCGACGGAGGCTTCATCTACAAGGCCGTTTTCTCCAAGGACGACGAGCTGGAGTGGTTTGATACCTAGGAAGAGAGAGCAAGGGGAGGAGAGGAGCAATTGGGGAGGGCCGAGGCGAAGCTCGACGGGACAATACAGCCAGGGCGTCATCTACCGCACCGCGCTCTTGACACAGACACAGACACATATACATATACCAGAGCCATATTTGGATAGCGAATTGCTTATATCATGACAAGCGCGCGCAAACCAGCGTACACCCGTCGTCGACAGGTACATGTGCATGGCTACGACGTGAAATCAGGAAAAGTATGTACGTTCAATCATTGCGATCCTTCCCACCGCCCATGTAGGACGGGAAGCACCGCACCCAAGATTGCTCGTTGGGAGTTCCTCTCCATTCTGTTCGAGAGCTTCAGAGGTCTTGGGCCACTGCTAGAGTACCTCGCACCGAATATATCATGTCTCGAGAATGTTGTTTTTTGCGTTGTTCATTATTTGAATATGGAGAGAAGGAAAGGAAGGGAAACTTGGGCGCCGCGCCAGAGATTTTATGTACTTCGTAGAGTGGTGGGGTGCCCACGGTCCGCCCAATCAGAGTGGATCTTATCATCGGCCGTATCCACTATAAGTACAGTCTGCGAGCTCCCCCGTCGGCGTGCTGCGTCAGGAGTGAGTGGGCAGCTTGGTCGGTCACAAGCTCCATCCAGCGCGAGCTCCAGCGCAAGCAATGTCGTGCCCGAACGCCCTCCTTTGCCGGCACCGCATCAACTGACAACACCGGAAGAAACCCTCTCCTTCTGGCACATCCGCTCGCTCTGATTTCGTTCTGCTACATAACAAACATATAGCCATGGCGAATGCCACTACTGTCCATGCGGCCCAGTTGCTGCCCAGGTTCCTGCTCCCTCGACTGAGCTGGCAGGGTTCAGCATCATCTTCGCATGCTGCTGTCGTGAGGTCCTTGGCTGTGCCATCGCACCAGCGCCAGCGCCAGCAGAGCCGGTGGCAGTCGACCGGCACCTCGACGCAGCCCGCGGCACGGCCATCGGTGCACCGCCTGCCACAAAGAGTCAACCAGCGACCGGTGTCCATTTTGCAGGATCCCTCAGTCCGGAGACCCTTCCACACCACAGCGCGCTGCGCCCGGGATCACCACTTTGACACCCTAAAGTTCGTCCAGAGGCTCAAGAGCGAGGGTTTCACCGAGGTGCAGTCGGCCGCCATGATGAAAGTATTGAACGATGTCATTGAGGAGAGGTTCGTTTGTGCACCCCTACTACGTTGGACATCCATATCCTCGCCACCTACTCACCCTCACGTAGTATACAGAACCTGACCCGGACCATGGTTCTTCGCGAAGACGCCGCCAAAGCGACATATACCCAAAAGGTAGACTTTGCACAGCTGCGCTCCGAGCTGCTGTCGGCCGACAGCACCGAGTCCAACACCACGCGCGCCGCCCACGAGCGTCTCACCAACGACATCACCAAGCTTAACAGCAGATTGCGGGATGAGATTGGCCGGACGCAGGCATCGGTACGGCTCGACCTCAATCTCGAAAAGGGCCGCATACGGGAAGAAGCAGCAAATCAGGAGCTGAAGATCAAGGAGACGGAGACCAAAATCGAACAAGAGGTGGCCGCCCTGCGCGAGAAGTTGGAGCAGGTCAAGTTTCAGACGCTGCAGTGGCTCATGGGTGTCTGCACTGGCTTTGCCGCGTTGCTGCTCGGTGCCTGGAGACTGCTCATGTAGACTGGGTATGACGCCAGGTCGGGTAGAAAGGCTTCGCTGCGAGCCGCCGAGAACCGCTCATCGGTGCGGCCCCAGGTCATTGACACGAGTTCTATCATGGGACAGTGGCGAGCTTGGTTTGATGTTGTCTTCGTTTGAACTTGTTATCGCACGACGATACTAATGTCTGATGGCACGGTACAGGGGGGGAGGCGCAAGATAACAATGTACTTTCAATGAGCGTCTCTTACGTACACCAAACCCCCAGGGTCTTCATGGTCGTGATGATGTGGGTTGGAGCGAGTTTGTCAAGATATGAACTATCACCAGATACGGTATCCCGATGGGTCAGGACACAATCAGAACGCAAGCTCTGCAGCCATTGACAAGCGCTAACTTGCCTTTCTGCCTGCGGCGATCTTGACCAAGAGCGGCCAATCGTTCCTTTTGCCGGACCAAGTTGCAATTCCGCAAGCTCAGCGCTACAGCCTCCGATACAACTCTCACAGGTGGCACGGCGCGACCTCCGATGATAAGGCTTGTCTTATCTGTGGAACAACGAAGGTATATGCCCTGGTCGGCGTATACACTATGCCGTTCTGGCTACTGCTTCGGATACCCAGATTGTGTCGCGTCTACTTAAGACGGGAAGTAATCCCCTTGGACGAACGACGTTTAGTACTAGCCAAGCCACGCTGCTGAGATACACTGGTGACCGTGACACGCGATCGCTTCAATCAACGTCCATCATGGCAGCCCAGCACACTGCAATGCCACGCCGCCTCGGAGCTCTACGTCTATGGCTCTGCTTGACCCTGTTCTCTCTGGCCGCGGCCGATCCCAGAGTGACTGTTCTCAACGGTACCTACGAGGGGCTGTTTCTGCAGGAGTATAGCCAAGACCTCTTCCTTGGCATTCCGTACGCGCAGGACACGGGAGGCGAGAACCGCTTCCGTATACCCCAGGCGCTGAACGAGAGCTGGGACGGAATTCGCTCGGCCAAGCAGTACGGCAACGCGTGTCCCGACGAGAACGTTGCAAGCGATGCGATCTACGGCATGAGCGAGCATTGCCTGAGCATCAACGTTGTGCGCCCCGCGGGAGTCAACGACACGACTCGTCTACCCGTCATGCTCTGGATACACGGAGGAAGGTGAGTCTCCTCTGCCATCGGCGTTCATGGAATTGCTTACTGAGACCGGACTCACTCCAAACAGTTACCAAGTCGGCACCACCGGGTTGCCGAACTACAACCTGACGTTCTTGGTTCAGAGGTCGGTAGAGATCGGCAGTCCCATCATCGGTGCCAGTATCAACTACCGCAAGGGCGGATGGGGTAACATGTACTCTCGGGAGATCCAAGTGAGTTCGGACTTTCTTTGTACGTCGACAATGCACTCGAGCTAATGAGAACCCGAGGGTGCCGGACAAACAAACCTGGCCCTGCGAGACATGCGGAAAGGCCTCGCCTGGATGCAGGAGAACATAGGGGCGTTCGGCGGTGATCCCGCGAGCGTGACCATCTGGGGTGAATCCTCTGGCTCTTTCGCGGTGGTAGACGGCCCCCGATTGCGTCTATGGACTACGGTACCGAGTTGAGCTGAGACGAGACCATAGGGCCAACTTCTCATGACATATGGAGGCCGAACCGACGGACTATTCCATCGATCTATACAAGAAAGCGGATCTGCTGCCACAGTGAGTGACTCCCGCCCCTTTGACCCAGACGACCATCAGGAGTCAAGTTTTTAATTATATATATATATACATGCAGGCCTGGTACAACGGTTCCGATTGGTACCAACCCATCTACAACAAGATTGTAAACCAAGTCAACTGCAGCGATGTGCCAGACACGCTGGCCTGCTTGCGGACCGTTGATTACGAGACTTTGTACCCATTCATGGCCTCGTCCAAGGTCGGCGGCCCCGGCTTCTATCCTACCGTGGTGAGTGATGAGTGATGAGTGATGAGTGTGACCTTGGGGACGACGACCCGGCACAGCCTGGGCACGGGGGATGGCGCTCACAGAAAGGCGCTTTATAGGACGGCGACATCATGCCCAACTTCCCAACCGACCTCCTGCACTCGGGCCGCTTCGCCCATATCCCGCATCTCTACGGCACCAACTCGGATGAGGGCACCGACAACACCCCGACCAACATCAAGATCAACACGGACGACGAGCTGCACGCCTACCTCATCCAAAACACGGGCTATGACTTCCCCAACGCCACCGTGTCCCGCATACTGGAGCTCTACCCGGACGACCCGGCCCAGGGCATCCCGCTCAACACGGGCAACGAGCGCTTCGCCGACGTCGGGGGCTGGCAGTACAAGCGGCTCGCGGCCATCCTGGGCGACGTCTTCTACCACGGCCCGCGGCTCGACGACGCCCGGCACTACGCCCTGCACGCGCCCACGTACGTGTACCGCTTCAACACGCGCGGCTTCGTCAACGGCACCAACGCCACCTTTACCGACCAGACGGGCGAGCTGGCGCCGGCCTACAAGGGCGTCGCCCACTTCACCGAGGTCGCCTTTGTCTTTGCCGATCCCGCCAGGGTCGGCCCCTGGCCCGAGTACCGGGCCCTGAGTGACCAGATGAGCGCGCAGTGGATCAGGTTCGCCTCCTACGGCGACCCCAACGGCGAAGGCTTGCCGTCGTGGCCAAAGTATGACGATGGCGCGACTGGCCTCAACCTGGTGCTGCAGACCGAGGGCCAGGGCGGGACGCATGTCGAGGAGGATACGTATAGGCTGGCTGGGCGGGAGTATCTAACGCAATGGGCTCGACGCCGGCATGTCTAGGTAGGCAGCGTTCTCATGTGCGCCTCGTGTCTTTGTCCGTCGACTGGGGCAGAAGAATTATGGCATAATCGCAGAGAGTCACGCGTCAGGAGAGCGCACATTTGGCGAGTTCTGCCAAAGTGTTCGAATCGGACCTATGCTATACGGTAGGCTTCGCCCCGTCTCTCTCTGCCTGTAGATAGTATACATCACGTCCAATGGCTATTGCCGCCCACGTGGAACCAGACGCATACAAGGCTCAGAGAAAATGTCCGAGGTTGCAATTTTTTGTATAAAAAAACAAAAAAACAAGAAGGAATAGACTGCAGCTGGTATAACCAAAACCTAATGCCCATCTTCTTCCTGAGCCAGCATCTGCTCGTAGTCCTCGGCAGACGCAAAGGTGGGAAGTCCCTTGAGCATCCTTCTCCTCTTCTTGTGCTCCGATTCTGGTTTTCCGTCATCCTTCTTCTCCGTCGTAGCCGCGCCCCCCTCGGCCTCGTCATCGTCACTGAAGCCCAGCGAGGACACGTCTGAAAAGTCGGGCGCATCGCCCTCGGACTCCCCGTCGACGTCCATGTCGTCCTTGCCCAGATCGTCATCGTCCGAACCATCGACACTCATCATGTCCTCAAAGTCCGATCCGAGCTCGCTCTCCGACACGTCGCCCTCGACGTCGGGTCGAGACGCCGTAAGAGCGTTCCAGATCTCTTCCTCGTCGCCGGATCCTTCCTCGTCCTCGCCATCCTCGGCGGCGGCCTTCTTGGCCTTCTTCGCGCGTGCAGCCTGTGCTGGCTTGCCGACCTGATTGAAGTACTCGTGGAAGAAGATGTTCTCTACGGCAACATCCTCGATCTTCTTGTTCCAGAACGAAGCCGAGTTCAAGGAGTTTGCATCCTTGGCCGCCGGCTTGCTCGAGACAAGCACGCTGCCTTGCCCGCTACCCGCCATCGGCTGCATGAGCGAGTTGCCCCTGGTGTTGTCGCCCGCCTTGGGGTTCTTGTACACAAACTTGTCGAGGAAGTGGATCAGAGTATGGTTTGCCAGGTCGGGCTTCTGAGCCAGCTTCTGTCCGCTGAGCACGTGGCTCGCACAGACAGCCACGGAAGGGTGGAAGTGCTCGAGGTAGGGCAATATCTCCCATAGGCAACTCCGGTGAGCATTGCTGTACTCGGGGGCTCTCTTGCGTCCGTCGTACGCATCCTTGGGCTTTGTGTACTCCATGACCACGCCCTCGGCCCCATTGCTGTCCTCCGGTGCATCTCCGTCCACGTCGTCATCGCCGATCTCCTCCGGATGAGCGAGCAAGGTCTTTAGATCAGGAAAGATGACGGAAAGCTCCATCACGAGATAGAGAATGCCACATATGAAAGATGCCTGGTGCAAGTTAAGAATCTGGAGCATACGCTTCACGAACGCCTGGACACGACGGGTATCGATGTCCGACTTCAGACTGCGGTACAGCAGATTCAGGTACAATGCCTGCTTCGACGACGTTGCAAGGCGTGGATCGAACAGCGACTCGTACAAGGTTCTGTAGAAGCGTTCCGTGGCCAGATGACGTGCGGAAGCCAATTGTTGGATCAACATCAGCGCCTGTATGCTCGTATTGAAGTTGGACGAGTGGGTGATGCGGAACAAAGTGTCCAAGTGCGTCTCAAGCCTGTGTTTATTTCGTTAGCAACGCCAGACAGCCGCGAGGCATGAATGTACTTACGTCGAGGAGTCTGCTTGCGAGAAGGGCACAGCGCGGTTGACACCCGTCAGGATAGCCGACACCAGCTTCTCAGCTGCCTCCTTCTCACTCTGCAGGTTTATGGCTGCTTCCTTTTCTTTCTTTCCTGGTCTCTCTCCATCCTCTCCATCCTCCCCACCTTCCGCATTCTTGGGAGGCCTTGATCGTTTCTTGGCCCTCTTTGCGTTCTTAGCCTTGACAGCTGCGGGAATACCGTCCACGTCGACATCAGCCAGGGCTCCAGTCTTGAGCAATGACACGAACATGCCAAAGTAGATCTTGAGCAGGGCATCGGCGATTTGAGGCTCCCTGCTGCTGAGGATGGTCTGGTTCAGAGTATTGACCGCATAATACTTGGCACGGACATTTTGGCCCGGTCGGAAGATGACCTCTTGCTCCACGGATTGAATGACGATGGCTTTCATTCCCGGGTGCAGATTCAAAAGTTGCAAAAGCAAGTAAGAGGCCCTGGAAGCAATTTTCCGCTCCCGGTCACCCAGCTTGTTGACAAGCAATCTGAGAAGGTTGGCTTCTTGTTCCGGCTTCTCCTTCAGGAGAGCATAGACCAGGTCCAAGGATCTCGTACGAGAGTACTCTACCTCGTCGTCGCACCATGTCTCCAGGGTCTGGATGATCTTGAAGTAGGACTCCTTCAACCAGTCCTCAAAGGCCCATGAGATTAGGTGCTCTTTCGTGATCTTACCAGGCAGTCCCTGGCCTGGGGCCCACGACTTGACGTTGTACTTTTGCAAAGTCGCGATCAGGCCAGTTTGGGACGCAAAGGTGCGCAAACGACGATTTGACGGGAGGATGGAGCCTGGTCCTAGCAAATCGACGAGAGCAGCGGCAGCTGATAGAGCTGGCCCGCGACTTCGCTTTGCCGCGAGTGCCATCAAGTTTTCGAGGGGCTTGATGCTGTGCACAGGCGACTCCTGGATGGCAAGTGTCAGGGCGGACGTCTTATCGGAGCTGGTACCGGAACTCATGATGGTTGACATGAACTTGTGCGAGGACGAGGCCGCCAGTGTCGTGCTGTAAGCAGCACTGTCTTCCTCCAACGCAATCGCTGCGTATGCCTTTAAGCTGTTCACGGCAGACATGTATGGGGCAACGGTATCAGACGTTGGCTCCGGCAAAGGCCTCAACTCTACTGCGTGCCAGTCAGGCCGGGGCTCGAAGATCTGAAAATGCGGGCATGAGTTAGAGAGCTAAACTAGAAGTGCGCGTAGCAAGGCGAGGCTTACTAACCGTTTTCCGCTTTGCCTTGGAGGCGGTCGCAGCAGTTGCGTTTGTTGGCTTCTCATCTTTCGACGCTGTGTTGACCTCTTCTTCTTCTTCTTCTTCCGAAGCCTCTTCCCACTCCTCATCGTCGACTTCTGCCGCTTGTTCCTCTTCCACATCCTCGTCAGCCACTACATCCGGCTGCACCTTTTCAAATCCAAGGCCCGATGCGAACTTGGCGAGTTCGGCTGCAAGGCCAGCGTCTAGGCTTTGGCCATTGGCCTGATCGCCGTCGGTCTCGTCATCCGAATTGACATCGCCGACGAGGTCCAGGTCCTGCTCATCGCCTCCCAATGCCTTGATCTCGTCGAGCAGGTTGAAGGCAGGCTTCTCGTTGGGAGCTTTTACCCGTTTTGTCTTGTCGTCGTCTTGCTCGTTGGCCTTGAATTTCTTGTTGGTCTGGGCTGGTGGCTTAGAGGGGGTCTCTCTTGTTGCCCGAATGATCGGGGGCGTCGTCGTATCGTTTCCTCTTCAGATTCGCGGCCCCATGAGAAAACTCGGTCGAGCTCTGCTTCTTCTCGAACGGCTTCTTGTCGAAAGGCTTCTTCTCGAACGTCTTCTTCTCAAAAGGCTTCTTCTCGAACGTCTTCTTCTCGAAAGGCTTCTTGTCAAATGACTTCTTGTCAAATGACTTCTTCTCGAACGGCTTCTTGTCGAAAGGCTTTTTATCGAGGGGCTTTTTCTCAAAGGACTTCTTCTCGAAGGGTTTCTGGTCTTTCCTTTCGAAAGGCTTCTTATCCTTCTTGTCAAAAGGCTTCTGGTCTTTCTTGTCAAAGGACTTGGGCTGCTTCTTCTCGTAGGGCTTCGTCTCCTTATTATCGCTCTGCTTCTGCCCAGAGAGCTTCTGCTCAATCTTGGCGGTCAGACTAGACAGAGCCGCATCGGTGAAGGCGGACATGTTTGCGGGTGGACGCTTTCAAGCAGCACTCTCAACCGCAATTTGGTGCTTGGGGATCGAGCTTGAGAATTCAAGCCTCTAGCGCTCGTGAGAAATTCACTTTCTTTGGAAAATTTAGCGGGGCAATGCAAGGCTGAAGGTCTCCATGTGGGATTAAGGCTTTGAACCAATCGTCGTGAGTGCGCAGCCGAGATTGGATGGGTCTACCCCACCTTTCCCTGCAAGGCTGGAGCGCCTTTGCTGAAAATAAGCAACTCGCCCAATTCTCCGGATCTCATTCGCGCGCCGTTGCGCAAATCTTCTGCTAGACTCACTAGAGCAAGTCCCAACAAACACTGTACACTACTTTTGTAATACCAGTTTTTTTTCACCTGCACTGTTCTGGACGCTTCACTACATATCTGTTTGCTCTGTAGTTGGTTGTCCGACTCCTCTTGCCATGCTAAGATGATGATGCCGATCCGCTCATTTCAGAAGGCCACCCCTTTGAGGCTTGGCCCAGCCCTGCGGTTCAACGGCTGCTCATCCACACAAGCAAGGTCACATTCACAACGAGCATGTCTCTCCAAGTTATGGTTGCCTACCGGTGGGCTAGCCCCTAAAGAGGGCGAGGATGCCCACGCAACGCTGACCCGTGCTGGATTTCTCCGTCAATCCCATGCTGGCATCTTCCACATGCTGCCTTTGGGCCTGAGGGTACAGGAAAAGCTTGAGAAGCTGATTGATAAGCATATGCAATCTGTTGGCGCGTCCAAGGTGTCACTGTCGTCCATCTCCTCTCAAGCTTTGTGGGATCAGACCAAGCGCCTGGACGCATACGGCCCGGAGCTTTTCCGCCTCTCGGACAGAAAGGGGACACCCTTACTGCTGGCGCCAACCCACGAAGAGGAGATCACAATGTTGGTGTCGCGGCTTGTGACTTCGCATAAGCAACTCCCACTCAGACTCTATCAGATTGGTCGCAAGTACCGGGATGAAATCCGGCCTCGTTGCGGGCTCCTTCGTTCTCGTGAATTCCTGATGAAAGATCTCTACACGTTCGATGCCACGCCTGAGTCTGCAATTGAAACATACGGAGAGGTTCGTGCTGCCTACAGTCGGATTTTCGACGAGTTGAAGCTTCCGTACCTGGTCGCCTTTGCCAGTTCAGGGGACATCGGTGGCGAGATGAGCCACGAGTTTCTCATCCCCTCGGCAATTGGCGAAGATTCGGTCATCAGCTGCGACAGCTGCTCATACAAGGCAAACGAAGAAATGGCCGTCTCCAAAACCCCCCCTGCTGCCAACGCGAGCGGCACAACCCCAAAAGCTGAAGTTTGGCGCGGCATTTCCAAGGACCGGAAGGTTCTTATCAACGTTTGGCATCCAGCATCCTCCGACTCGTCAGGCCACCGCGGCATCAACCCGCATGCCATCAAGTCTGTCGTTCCCCAGCTGGACACCAGCATCGAGAACCCCGTATCTCTATGGACGGTCAGCGGCGAACCGTCGTCACAGAGCTGGAAGGTTGTGAACGTCATCGACCAGCGACTGGGTCGAGCTTTCACAGACTTGATTAAATCCAAAGCTGGCCATCCTGATGAGGTGCCATCTGACAGCGACCTGGGCGAGTCAAAAATAGCAAGCGAGACCATCTCGATGAACAAGCACGGCAGACTAATCAACACGCTTCGTATACACAATGGCGATAGCTGTAGTCAGTGTGAGTCTGGCAAGCTGAAGATCCAAAAGGCCGTGGAGCTGGGTCACACATTCCATCTCGGAACCAGGTACTCGAAGCCGCTGAGGGCCGATATCCAACTACGCGAGAACGCTACTGTTCCGATGCAGATGGGATGCCATGGCATTGGGGTTTCACGGATCATCGGTGCCGTGGCAAGTCATCTAGCAGATAAAAAGGTCTGAACTGGCCGCGCGCCATTGCACCATTCGTGGTTGCTGTCATCCCTGGTCGCGGAGCCGAGGGCAAGGATGCCGATCTCGTGTACGACCACCTTACGAGTCATCGGGAAGAATCGTCAACGGCGGATCAGCAGCTCGACGTTGTCCTGGATGACCGCGCCGAAACGTTTGCCTGGAAAATGAACGACGCGGATACGGTTGGATATCCCGTGCTTGTCCTGCTCGGCAGGAAATGGGCTTCGGACCGCGTGTGCGAGGTTCAATGTCGCAGGCTCTCGGTGAAGGAGAATGTGTCGTTCGACGACTTGCCCGTGTACATCAACAACCTTTTGTCACAACTATAATATACCCCTCCCCAGACTCGGTCTGCAGAGTCAACTATGCATGCCCTGTTCCATCTACAATGTACGATAATATAAGTCTCACGGGCCACAAGTCCAGCTCGGGTCAGATCCCATCTCTCATTGTGAAACTGGACCGGGCGATGCCTATTATCGCCTATGGACTCGAGGCGACTGCCCTTGGATTGGAGAATCAACATGAAGGACTGGCACGAATGAATTGGGTTCAGCTGGAGTTGTGTACAGCCATAACGTTACTCCACTGTCGAGGCCAAGAATAGATAGCTTTACGGGTCTTGTCTTGCATGGTAGCTGAGCGGCTGAGTGAGTGGCTGGCAGCCTAGCACAATCAATGGCCCGCTTGCCGATACTGTGTAGTAGTGTACTTCCAGACCCGGTCCAACTCCGGTCCTTTTCGAAAGTATTGCTTACGGTGCATCGCCGCTTGTGCTTGCCGCGTCCAAAAGCGACAGAGTGAGTGGTAACCAACGCAGGACAGTGGACTTGCCCCAATGAACAATGGCTCTCGGACGATGCCTGCTCTTCGCTGGCAATGGAGGCACCTGGCAAGCTATGTCGATTGTTACCCAACCGCCCCTGCCTCCCGCCGTTGGGGCAAACGGTGCTAGCGTGCCCAATGAAGCAAGTCACCTAACTAGGGTTACCTAGCCATGATGGATGACGGATAGCTGAAGGTTCCCTCGAGTGAAGAGGCAAAAGTTGCCTCGCAATTTCCACTTTACCCTCCCTGCCTGAGCGGCCAAGTTAAAAGTAAGTTATTTGCTTCTTGTATCTTTGGAAGGCGTTGTCCTTGCCTTTTCCAAGCCTGAACTGTGCAGGAGACGCCGTGTTGTGTTCTTTGCGCAGGTGCGATTTCGTTGCGATCCGAGTACCAAGCAGAGAGTGTGTGAGTGAGTGCTCCTCTTCTCCATCCCGTAAGACCGGATCGCCAACTACAAGACCGAGTCGAGCTCTCGTTGTCATTGGACCCGAGCTGTACACGTCTGACTTGCATCCATAATACATATGCACACAGCTAAGTACCAGGGATGCCGCCACAGGAGGTCTAGGCCGAGATAGACAAGACGCTAAGAAAATAGCTATCTACTTCAGTAGCAAGAAGTCGCCTTTCCGTGATTCACTCAACGTGTACACGAGAGAGAAAGTAGTGTCACCTATCAGGAACCTCTGAGAGAACGATTGAAACCTACGAGCGCCTCGTTAGCACTCTCGGGGGCAGAGCATAATTTGAAAGACGTACCACTGACAGTTTGACTCGATTTCGAGCGCCGTCGCACGTCGAGATACCATCATACCACCCGCCTCTAGTTATCCCCCTCCCCTTCGCACGCTCACACCACTCGCCTAAAAAAGAGACCATGGCCTGCCCCGCCAACATGCTCTCCTCGGTCCTCCTCGCCATCCTCTGCCTCGTCTTCCTGGCTCCGTTCCGGGTCGCCCACGCCGCCGAAGTCGCCAATCTGACAATCTACAACGCTTCGAGCACCTACGCGTACGTGGGATGCTTCAATGAGACGACCGAGCTGCCCGGCACCAGTATGGAGCGGGCCCTCTCGGGCGGCACCATGGAGAAGGCCGAGGGCACGCTGACGGTGCCCATGTGCCTCGAGTTCTGCGCCGGCTACAAGTACGCCGGCGCAGAGTACTCGCGGGAGTGCTGGTGCGCCAATCGCATCAGCTCCCAGAGCGCCAAGCTGCCCGACTCCTACTGCAACACAACCTGCGACGGCGACGTGGCCACGGCATGTGGCGGCAGTCTGAAAATCAGCCTCTACAACGTCGTGAAGGAGGACGGCGCGAATGCTGCCGGGGATGGGGCAGCCGTGGGTATGGGGTTGTTGACCGTGCTTCTCGCCGGTGTCGTATTCGCTGTGGGGATTGTGTAAGAAACGTCAAGGGCGCATGAGGATTGGTTACTGTGTACAGAGTAGTTACGAGAGATGTGTACCCCCCAAAATAATACTATCAGAATAAGCAATTGGTTGAACGAAGATGCAGTCAAGTGCCTCTTGATCAAACTCTATCAAGGCGTGTCATACCTACCGTTCGCCCCATCGAGTGCCATCGTTCATATGTCCAAGAACCCAAGCCCCTGGGTCCGCACAGCTTTCCGTACCTCTGTTTTCAATCCTCCCACGACGGCTTGCCAAGCAGCTTTACCCGACGGCTCCGAGTCGCCGTCCCTGACCAGAACCTCGAGCCATTTGATGAGCTGTACTGCCTTGTCCATGTCCTTCTCCTCGAGGACGACCCTGACCAAGTACTTCTCGAGCATGTCGGCATCCCTCCGGTGCGGACCCTCTGCCTGCGTTTCTCTGTACCATACATTGAACATGTCTCTGATCTGAGAGAAACTCGACAGCCCTGCATTGGTAAATGTCACCTTTCGGGGTCGCGGGGCAAACTGCAATCTCATCTGACCACCGGGCAGGACGTCTTCGTCGTCGTCATCGTCGTCCTGTTGTTGGTGCTTGTGCGTCAGTGCTCGGATGTCTAGCCCGGAGCGTTGGGCTTTCTTGCGCCTGTGCTCGGCGATGACCTCTCTCCGCACGTCCTCGGGCAGCTCGGCGAGGAAATCGGGATCCAGCTCGTCGAGCTCGCTAGCCTCGGGGGGTGTTGTCGGCTGCCGGCTGTTTCGTGGCCAAGAAGCTGGTCTGCACAATCTTGGCGTTCGCGTCAGCCCGTCTCTCTCGGGTCTTGAGCGCAATGCCTCGCCCGCGCCTCGTCGGCGTCGTCTTCTTGGGTGGCGGTATCATGCGATCTTTCCGGGGCGACTGGGGCAGGCGGCTCTGTCCTCCGCGAGATCTGTACGATGCTAGGACTTCTGCCTTCATGTCATCTGGCAAAGAATGGAATACCTCGGGGTCGATGCCTGCGGGTATCTCACTGACAAGCGCTGGATTATGCGTCCTTGATCTGACTGAGGGTGATGGTTCACGAGATCTGGCCGAAAGCATACCTTGAGCGAGTAGTCGACTACGAATATCGTGTGGCAGTTCGGCAATAGTGGCCGGGTCGGGATTCGTAGGCATGACAAATTGTGTCCCACCGATATTTAAAGGCGTGTTGGCCTTGAAATCACCCTCATTCACCCTCGCGATACCGAATGCTGCATGGCTGGTATTTGGCTTCTGCTTCTTTGGTGTCAAGGGTCCATCGGTTATTGGGTCGTCGAAACCATCACGGACTGGGCATGGGCTGGACTTTCTGGGACTGACGATGTCCTGTATAGGATCGCCACTGGATAGTTTTGCTGGGCTCGGTGCTTTGTAGGCACCAAAGTTGAGTCTTCTCTGACTGCCATCTGGTCCGGTGCTCGACCCCTTGATTGGTTCTAGTTTGGTAAGCTGCACGCCGAGGCCACGCAGATCGCCTGCGTTGAATTTGTACGAACGCAGAATTGACACTGCTTCCTTTCCAAGTACGTATGCGTCGTTTGTAGATACACCAAACGTGATGCTCTTATTGAAGGTGTCGCACTTCCCGTGTCCCAGGTGCTTTGGAGGGTCCAGGGGTGCGTCCAACGCTCGCCTCATGACCTTCATGGTGAGTTGTTTGCCCTTGACCTGCTCGTTGAGTAGGCGACGTTCCAATTCCTTGCAGAGGTTGTGGATAAAGTCTTCGGCCTCCTCTGGGTTGAGAAACCGGATGCCCCAGTTCACCTCGGCTGAGACAGATTTCCGAATGGGTTGATCGCCAACCTCGGTATGGTCGACTCCTCGAGCATACTCCCAGAGCTTCTCTCCAGTCTTGGGTCCCAGAGCGTTGATCAGGCATTCTTTCGACACTTGGCGAATGTCGTGGACGACCCTGACTCCAATTTCCCCGAGCTTGCCAGCAATACTGTAAGCGACACCGGGGAGGCTGTCCACCTTTAACTCTCCAATGATGCCCTCGACGTCCTCGGGTTTTATCTGAAATTGCCCCGCGGGTTTAGCTTTGCGTAAAGCGACCTTGGCTAAGAGTATATTGTTTCCAATGCCTACTGAAACGGCACATCCAGTCGTGGCCTTGATTTTGTCGCGCAGAGCTAGTGCAACCTTATCCACCTCCTCTTGCTCGCGCGATATGCTTCCCTCGTCGACTGCACCGCCCCTTGAACCCACAGCGTGAAGGATGACAGAAGTCACGTCGATAAGTGCCTCGTCAATGCTGACACTCTGGACAACGCCTCCTACGTCCAAGATTGACTCGTAGAAGACGCGACTTGCTTCTTCATATGCTGGAAAATCATACGGGAGTACTTTGAGGTCCGCGCACAGCTCTCTTGCCTTCTTCATCCACATGCCGTTTTTCACGCCGTGCTCTCTGGCGGGATAGTTGCAGCTTGCAATCTCGGATCCGTTGCCGGCTCCATGGGCAACCACGGCAGGTTTGTCGACGAATCCGGGAGCGCTCTTGAGTGACACGGCGCAGAAGAAGCTGTCAAAGTCGACATGCATGATGTAGCGTCGAGTTCCAGGTTTCCTCTTTGCCGGCTTTGCCTCCAGCCCCTTTTCCGCTGCGAGTTGCTGCATTCTTGACTTCAATTCCGCTTTCCAAGTGGAGAGGTGATGGAGGCGGCTTTGTGCGTAATACTGCTGAATGAAGCCCGGATTCGCAGTCGAAGAGTTTCGCATCCTCGGGTCTTGTAACAGCAAGGCGTTGTGCTCCTCGGATGTCATTGTTTTCATGCCATCCGAGGACATGCCACCCCCCATTTCGCTGTTCGTAGTTGAAGCGCGTATGGATGGACTTGATGGGTCAATGAAATTTGCCAGAGAGGCATGCTCGAGCTCGTCCAAGTAACTATCGGTGTTCTCCAGCGCCTCCGAGAAGTCTGTGGGCGCATGCAGACCATCGTCTGTGTTCTGACGTGTCTGGTCGCTCACGACCGGGATTTGTTGCACTGCATTGCCAGGAGCGAGCCGGCTTTGGGTCAATATATCGTCCGTGTGCCTGCTGTCGTCGACGCTTTGAGTGCTTTTCTTGAGCTGGCTGGCCCAGTAGCTCTTTTCCGTCTGTTCGCGATAGCCCGAGGGGGACTGTATGCTCGACTGGGCTGACATCTTTCCACCGTCAAATTTCAACATCTTTTGTCGGGGAGTTTCCTCAATGACCCGATAGTCGGCCCATGGAAGCAGCTTGCCCGCCTCGATAGAATCCGTCACCCATGCTGGCTTGACCACTCTGTACTGCTTATACTCGATCCTCTTCTTGGGCGTCAGGCTCGACATGATGATGTGCGTAGCCATGGTCTTGGAGTCAAGATACTGCAAGAAGCAAGCGCCATGCTGGACCAACTCGCGATGCAGGCTACATAGCAAGTCCATTAGCGTCCCTCCCCCTGCCCCTTTTCTTTTGTGGACGGGGCCTCGCCTACATGTGGAGTGGAGGTTGAGTATAGCCCGATACGTGTGCGACAACGCCCTTGAAGATGGACGGCTTCTCCGGAAGCGAGGCCTTCAACTCAGCATCGAGATTCTGGAGCTTGATCTTCTTCCTGCGGAAATAGTCGTTGAAACCGCCAAACGCGCTCGCCTCATACTCTTCTCCAGCTTCGTCGGTGAAGGCGTGTTTCTCCATGCGCTTCCGCACGGCGCCGGAGTTTTTGTCGAGCACGCTCCCCATCTTGACAGCGCGCTCATCTGAAGGAGCGTCGTTGGCCACTCCGGGGTCGAGGTCATGCCGGCCCTGCTGCTTTGAGTCTTTGACGACGGTTTCGGTCGACTGATTATGAAAGCACTCTGTAACTTACTGACTAACTTAACTTAGTGAGACGCGTTTACTTGGCCATGGTGGGGCAAACGCGGTCCATGTCGACACGCCATCCCGTGACTTGACTTGGTTAGACGTTAACGTGGCCTATCACCAAGTTGGCCACCCCACCAAGTTGGCCACCCTGTTCAGAATAAGACAAGAACTCTAAAGCAGTATTTCTCTACCAAAACAATTCCAATTATTTCGGCTGAAGGTCTAATTGAAAGTCAAATAAGCAACCTTCGTACTAAACTCTCTAAATCTCGAGAGAGGCCTTTATTTGCAGCTAAGATAACCGCATTTCGAGCTTGTACCTCCTCTAGAAGCTTTAATCGTAAATCTTTAGCATCCCTAGCTGCTTTAATCTCTATAATATTAGCAAAGCGTTAATTAGGTCCTATAGTAATAGCCCTACGCGTATTACGTGTTGCAGCCGGTATAGCCTCCTCTAGCAATGCCACCTTACGCTTAAGTAAAGTTATCTTAGCGAAGTGATATCGACGAACTTCGAAACTTGCGAAATAACTGCCGCGAAGCCGGTGTTTTAGCTATTAACCTCTAGACAATTTTGCGGAAATCGGAAGCGCTTTAAGGTGTCGAAATTAGTAATAGGCTTACGTATTCTATAGATCGTGGACCTTGTAGTAGTGTTATAGGTGCTTAAAAGGGGTTATCCGGAAGATCCTATACTAAAGGCGTAACGCGCGTTAGATTAAATAGGAAAATCCCTGTAGCTTTAAAGCCTGCATTTATATTACTGCAGGTAAACGCTTTATCTAATACTTCGTTATACATGCGGAGGAACTCGGATTTCCGGATCGATATTGTATATCCGTTACTATAGGATAGACTAACCAAGTAACGGTAGTATGCGCTTAAGAGGACTAAAGACACTAATATCTAGGGGTTAAAGAGCATGTGAACAATGAGGAGGAAGGTATAACAGTGCAATTTTATTAGTAAAACACTTCTATATAAAGTCGATATCCTTATACGTCGAGTGGCTATCCATAATTAGCAACCTCTATAGATCAGGGGTTATCCCGACGTGTTTCTAGTATAAATACCTTATCTAGCTACTCGTGTGCTATCTCTCTACACGTCCACCTATTAGTAGAGTATATATATTGCTAGTCCGGTGGTAGTTCTCTGAAATGCTGGACCTGGAGGCTTTTGCCTTAGAAAATAATAACAGGTTTAAGAGATACGCCCTAAGCCGATATAGTATAGATTATACTAACCCATTCTCTGCTGCCGTCTTAGATAGTTAAAGCCTGCTTCTTTTTAGAAGATCCGATAACTAATCCGTTAATTCCTTGGCCTAAAGCGATGCCGGTCTCGTCCATATTATATATATCGGCCGGTTCGAAGTCGTAAGCAGTAAAAAGACCCTCGTATAGGTCATAAAAATCTGCTAGATTGCTAGCCGTAAGACCAATATATCGGTCTCGGTCGATTTTACGGTTTTTAAGGCCGGTAATCTCGTTATAGCGTGCGATAAATCGTCGGACCCAATACTGGCTAACAGGCGCGGTTTGACCAGCTATCTTTGCAGCTAGCTAACCGATCGTAGAACGGCAGGGAGACCGGTGCTCTTTATCTGAGGAGCAATATCCACTAAATCAACGCGTGTTCTTGCTTATTAGAGAGTAGTTGCTGGTCCTCCTTAACTTCCTGACGCGCTCGTCGTCCTTTGAGTCGTCCTTGGAGTATACCGCGCGTTACCGCGTGCTTTAAGGCGGCTTAGCGCTGCGATATACCGCTAAGTACATCTTTAACTGCGGCATCGAGAGGGGAATCGGATAACATAAATGGCTTCAAAAAGTGATAGATATTGGCTGTGAAATGGTTATTGTAAAGAAGATGGAGATGTTGAAGAGGGGTGGCCAACTTGGTGGGGTGGCCAACTTGGTGATAGGCCACGTTAGACGTTAGACGTTAACTTTACGTAGTACGGAGTACGGATAGTTAACTACGGAGTACTCCGTATCCGTACACAGTAATAACCGCACTCCCCTTGCTCCGGGCCTCCACTGTTGACAAACTTGGCCCCACTAGAATTACAGAAGCCAGCGTCTTGTCGCATTCAACTTACTTGAAGTTGCAGCTCGTAGTTTTACTTTTTCCACGTCCGTCCCTTCACGACAAGAGAGGCCCGAACCGCTGCGGGCAAAACACATCACCATGAACAATGACCAGTTCCGGCGCCTCGTAGGGGCTGAAACACCCAGGCCGGCATCAGACAGCAAGGCGCCGGTAGGGTCTACTCCTCGCGCTCTTGCGCTTGGTTCTCGACAGAAGTCCAGCATTCCCATGACTCCGTCAGTGATGCATCTTCCCGTGCGTGGAGCTTAAATAAACAAGATTGCTAACAGCCCGAGCAGCCGGTCCGTCGGCGTCAGGGCAAACGAATTCCAGCGACAACTAGCCGACCGAAACCAGAACGCCAAGCAGCAAAAGAAGTTCAAAACCTCGGCGCCGAAAGGAAGCAGGCTTGCACCCGGCTATACGGAC
Source organism: Arthrinium puccinioides (assembly GCA_022414665.1). Classification (NCBI taxonomy): domain Eukaryota; kingdom Fungi; phylum Ascomycota; class Sordariomycetes; order Amphisphaeriales; family Apiosporaceae; genus Arthrinium; species Arthrinium puccinioides. Next base: position 3,429,830 of record JAIUNF010000003.1, on the reverse strand, counting down.
CGATCCAAGGCGAGAGAAGCAGAGGAAGAAGATGAGCGTGCCGTGCGGATCAAGGCTCTGGAAGAGTCTCTCAAGAAGGAGGAGATAGACCAAGAGACGTTTGACAACCTGCGCTTCCAAATTGCCGGCGGTGACCTCTCGAGCACCCATCTCGTGAAAGGTCTGGATTTCAAGCTACTGGAACGGATACGGAAAGGCGAAGACGTCTTTGAAGGCGACAAGCCACAGCAAGACGACGCCGAGTCCGGAGACGAGGATGACGACGAGGCATTCGAAGAGCTGGAGAGTGCCAATATCGAGGCGGTTGAACGGGAGAAAACAGCCAAGAAGGGTCAGCTGGCTGCTCTGGGGAGCCTTAAACTAGGGCAGAAGAGGACAAGGGACATGATCTTGGCTGAGATGAAGGCAGCCAGGGAGGCCGCTGCCAGAGCAAAACAGGAGTCGGCCCTAGGCGATCGGTTCAAGAAGATTGGCGACAGGCCCATCCCTGGCTCATCGAGGATAGAGCGAGATAACAAGGGCAGAGAAGTCCTCATAGTGGTTGACCAAGACGGTCACGAGAAGCGTAAAGTGCGCAAAATACACACAACGCAGGCCCAGAGCGAAGAGGATGCGCAGCGCGAGGCAAGAGCGCGAGAAGAGTTTGTTCCAGATAAGGACTCGAAGCCTCTCGGAATGGAGGTGCCGGACATGTACAAGCCGAAGCCCGCGGCAACCGAGGAAGAGGACATTGACATCTTTGACGATGTAGGTGATGATTACGATCCACTCGCCGGAATGGATGTCAGCTCGGACGAAGACGGAGACGGCGACGAGGACGAGACTACACAGAAGGACACAAAGGACGCGACGGAAGTTGGCAACGCGGCAACGGAGGAAAGAAAGGCGATGCTACCGCCGCCCCGGCCCTCGGCGTCGGAGCCGAGGAACTACTTCAAGGACTCCAAGTCCGGGCTGATTTCGTCGGAAAGCCTCAAGGCTCCTTCCATGTCCGATCCAGCCATACAAGCTGCATTGAAGAAGGCGGCACTACTTAACCCCTTGCCCAAAACAAACGGTGACGACGATGACGACGACGCGGCCAGGGCCAAAGCTGAGAGGCACCGCAAAATGTTGCAAAACGTAGACCGCGATGCCGAAGATATGGACATGGGCTTTGGCACCAGTCGGTTCGAGGACGAAGCAGACTTTGACGACACCAAGGTCAAGCTCTCCGAATGGGGCGGCGATGAGGATGACGAAGGCCAAGGTAGCAACGGAAAAGCAAAGAGGAAGAGGGGTGGCAAGAAACGGAAAGGCGACTCGAACAGTGTTGCGGATGTCATGGCTGTCATGGCCCAACAGAAGTCTGCCGGTTGATTTGATTGCGAGTGTGAAGTTTGTGCGTACCAGAGACTAGAGTACTCAGTAGGTGCTGGTTTGAGCAACGAAAGCCTGGCAAAGACCAAACCCGCCGTGTTTCTCTGTACCGTGAAGCCGCCTCCAGTCGTGATGGCAATGCCACTCAGTATTCCTCGGGAGCCGCCGTGGAAAAGTAGATAACTAACTAACGTTAGATAGTACGGATAGAGATAGTGTAAGTCGTCCAGCGCCGATCGGCCAGGTCCACTTCAGCCCACCGACGGTGACCGGCTGTACGTACCTTGTACGGATAGCTAGTTAGTTACCGTATCGTGCAACATTGGCTAGTCGAAAGTTGACTTCTGGGTACTAACGTTACGTACGGTGGGTACACTAGTTACTGTGTAGTCTGCCTGCACAGTAACTAGTTAAGTTAGTATCTGTAGGTTGGGGTACGTACACAGCAGTTACGGAGTAATACTGTGTAGAGTCTAGACAATCAATCAAGGGCCGTCCCAAAGGCAACAAACATCTCCATCGCAACTCGTGATTCGCCGATAAAGCATCCCGAAGCACACGCACTCGAGTCAACACACCCGCTTCCCAAGCAGCTTATACTTCGTACCGAGTCGTACCGAGTATTCTTCAACCTTCAACCCCTCAAACCCGAAAAAAAAATGACGCCACCTGTCCCAATCTGGTTGGACTGCGATCCAGGTCACGATGTAAGTCCACGGAAATCTGTTGCCGTGACGGTTCAGTCTACGTCTACGGCCCGGGTGTCACCGCCAACTTTGGCAACGAAAAAACCCGGCATCTGTCCGGTCCCGGGCCGGGTGTTACAGGCCGAGCCGCAAAGCTACAGCCTACGGACACACACCCATCCATCACCCATGCCGGGCTCAAAACCCCCCCTGTCCGAGCCGTACCGCCGCCACGCAATGCGCTGACCATGAAACACACCCCTAGGACGCATTCGCCATCCTGCTTGCCGCCTATCACCCCGGCATCAAGCTGCTGAACATCAGCACGGTGCACGGCAACGCGTCCCTGGAGAAGACTACCAACAACGCCCTCTCCGTGCTGGCCGCCATTGGCAAGCACAACGACATCACCGTCTACCCGGGCGCCGCGCACGCCCTGCAGCGCGCGCCCATCCACGCGCCGACCGAAATCCACGGCGAGTCCGGCCTCGACGGGACGGACCTGCTGCCGAAGCCGGCCACCGCCGCCGACCGCTCCGTGCGCGCCGTGGACGCCATGGCCGCGGCGCTGCGGGCGACGGCGCCGGGTACCGCCTGGGTCGTGGCCACGGGCGGCCTGACCAACGTCGGGGCCTTGTTCGTGGAGCACCCGGACCTGGCCGCGCACATCAAGGGCCTCAGCATCATGGGCGGCGCCGTCGGCGGTGGCTTCACCCCCGCCGTCCTCGGCAAGGTCGACGGCCAGGAGCGCATCGGGAACTACACCCCCTGGGCCGAGTTCAACGTCCTGATCGACCCCGAGGCCGCCGCCTCGCTGTTTGACAACCCCGTCCTGGCCGCCAAGACCACGCTGGCCCCCCCTGGATCTGACCCACCTGGTGCTGGCCACCAAGGAGGTCAACGAGATGCTCCTATACGGTGTCGGTGCCGAGAAAAAGGAGGGGAAGGGCAAGACGAACCTACGAATCATGTTGTTTGAGCTGCTCAACTTCTTCGCGGGAACCTACAGGTCAGTAAACAAACCCCTTCTCGCCGGACAGGACTGTTGCGTTCCGTGGTGCTAACCTGCACGACTCCCACAACAGAGATGCGTTCGGGATCGTTGAGGGACCGCCGCTACACGACCCCTTGGCCGTGGCAGCAGTCCTCACCGGCACAGAGTACGAGATACCGTTCTACGACTTTGACCCGAAGGCGCCCGAGGGCGACAGGCGTCCGGAGCGCTTCGAAGTCAAGGTAGTCACCGAAGGCACCCTGGAGGAGGCCCTAAAGGGGGGCTAGAACGGGCCAGACGGTCGTCAAGCTGCTCGAGCCTGGGAGGGAGGGTGTGAGGATACCCAGAGGCTTGGACATTGCCATGTTCTGGAAGGTCATTGAGGAATGCTGTCAGAGAGCGGACGAGGCGAACTCGAAGAAGATCATGGCTTCGAGCTAGTCAGGTCCGACTCAGGTGAGGACTTTTGATACGGAGGTTAACAAAGACTTGGTCGACAAGGTCAGGCCTGAGCTGCGCAGGTATATTTCAATTGGAATAATGGTTAGACTATTCTGGACAGGCTCAAGCCCTGTAGATTGCAATAGATTATTGATGGCTCAGGAGGCACAGAGGAGAGTGCTTCGCTTCAATGCACAGGCTTTTGTAGACGCTCGCTCGCCTCACCGGCTTGACTATACACGGACAAGCCCGACGCTATTCGCAAAATTGAGCAACTGGAGAAGGGTCACAACACAATCTCAAAATGTAGCGTATGGAGATTCTGTCCATGTGGCCAAAATACCAGGGCGCCGCCTGGTTCGTTTCATAGCCGAGTTGGCTAACTACATGTTTATTTTGCACACTCTGGTAGCACGACAGGCCGAGATTCCATGCACCACCCCTGTAGTGATTGGAGCTCAGTGAGCTGGAACTGATCTGACTCTATGCAGGGACGCTGTAGTGTGTTCGGGTTCGACTTGCGCAACCACAAAAGCTATACCGGTAATTTAGACCCCGTTTCCGCCCATTCAATCATGTGAAACCAACTTCTCTCAAATAGTCTCCCACCCACCATTGTTAATATCAGCCTCCAGTTTTCTACTAATAAAGCTCGGTACCCCGTGGCTGAGCCACATGGTACGAATCATGGAGTCGTAGCGGCGCTGGTTCAAGAAGAGCTGGCGGCCGTGACGCAAGCCTACGTCCACCTCACCGTACTTGTCGATATAGGGGGCGTTGCTAAAGCTCCCGCTCATTCTGTGCGCATGAAAGATGGCACATTTGCGAATGTTGATGAATAGGCCAATGTTACGTTGACATCTAAGGAGAGTAGGATGGTTAGTCCCGGTCTTTGGCTAGCCTACTACGGTGCGTGGCATCGGGGCCAAGGACCCTAGGATACCGGGCAAAGAAGACTTACTTGAATCGCATATGCTGCTGTGCTCCTCCGATCTGAACGGCAGTCCTGTCGAGGGGACCGGGCTCCTTGTAATTCTTGAGGCAGCACATGGTCTGCCCACAAAAGATCTCGCCACACATGAGGCAGACAACGGGATCAGCAAGGTCCTTACCCGTGGTGGGACACCGTCGCTTGGCACATTCCTCAATAAGAGTGTCGAAGTTCTTGGGTAGGCCTATAAGCTCGAAGATGCCTGGATGGCTGACCATGGCTGATGAGGGCAGCACATGTGGCGCCTCAAGACTTCTATCGGTTGAAACAGCCGGAGGAAACATTATCTGGTGCTTTATCCAACCGTGCGCAATGTTTTGCATGCGTGAGGGCCAGCCAAACTCGGCACCTCGAGTTGTCAAAGCGCTACACATCTCGTCGAAGGATGGAAGACGCAGGGTGGCGGTCAACCGTGACAGCTCGTCCAGTTCAGGAGAGGTAGGCACGTAGCTGTTGAGGTCAACGCCATGGTTGACATGTACAAGAATCGCCGTTTTCCGCAGGAACACCAAGGCATAACGCTTGACGAAGGCATGAAACTTTGCCAAATTGTCAAAACAGGGCTGATCAAAGGCGATGTTCGGCAGGTCATCGGCCATCTCGCAAGCCTCGCCGCTGCAGTTGATGCCAGTGATCGTGACGGAATGGCAAAAGTTGGCAAAGTTGTTCATAGTGGCATCCTCGGCATCCCGATTGAGCATCAGCTCGAGCCATTTGCCAACGGGAATATTGCGCGAGATGTGGTAAACCACCTTCACTATCTCGGCAAAGTAGCATATTCTTATGACGTTGTTGATATCCATCTTGTATGCCGCGCCGAGTCCGAAGATGCTCTCGCACATGAAGATGAAGGAGTCTTGACTCAACAGAGGAGGGTGGTTCTCCAGGGAGCTTCGAGCGTCGTACGTGTCTTTGTCGAGATACCCGGATGCAAAGAGCTGGCAATGTTGCCGCTCACACTCCTTCCGAAACTCGGCTTCCATGCGGTTTTCGCCTCCATGGCGGAGACCACCAATGGACGTATACGACGATGTGGTCTCTGACAAGATCCGCAGCTGTATCAAGACCTGCTCAGGGATCTTCTCAATCAGGGTCATGCCATATTGAGCTCCTACGCCTCGTTGTTGGATCTCGGTAGCAGAGATGGAATAGCCAACAGTGCGGGCCAGAACACTGCCGCCGTAAAGCTCATCGCTCTTCTTTTCGTCGTCGCTGCTTCCCAGAAGCTTGTTGTCCCTGAGAGTGTCCCTCAACCGCCGATATGCCGTCATAAGCTCCTTGTCACCACCCAGGGTCTCCGAAGGGCTGCGTGAGCGACCACTCGACTCGGGTGTGGCTGCAGACGAGAAAGTGTCGCTAAATGGCGTGCTCACAGACACGGAAGGCGGACGGCTGACGTGCCATTCATCGATGGCCAGTTGCGCCGTGCTCTCGATGAAGCTGTCCGGCATCTTAGACCCCACATAACTTGCGAAAGCCTGCTGTACCTGGCCGCGCATCATCGTGTTACTCATCTGGGGATAAGTGCCCAAATGGGATTCCAGGAAATTGCTAAAGTCGGCAGGGACTTGCAAGACCCCTGGGTACGACTCCTCCTTGCCATCCCACGTGATGGGCAAGAATGCATTGCCGAGAGCTTTGCAGAGTGGGCAGACAAACTCGTGACGCGCAATGGATTCAGGATGATGGCGTGCAATCTGATGGACATGGCGGCGTGATGTTGCTTCCACGTACGTTTCGAAACAGCTGAAATGCATCATGTGACCACAGGATATCGCCACCGGGCCTGGTCGAGATAGCTTTGCCGGGAATCCCTTGCCAAGCCCCTGTCTTTCGGCCTTGAACGTCTCGCCAGCCGCGTTGATCTTCTCGACTGTTTTCCGATTTTCGTGAGCAAGGCCAAACGGTCGAATGTCCTCCGCGGACCGGTCGAGGTTCTGCGGCGTTTGGGCTGCTTCTCGTACGAAGTCTGGATCTTGGAAGTCGGTCTGTCGGAGAAGATGGCTCTCTGTGAACATGCCAAATGCACCGTACAGTCGACCGTCGTCTGTGCCCTCCTGGCAGAGTATACAAGTGCCACGAGGATACTTCCAGAAGTTTTTCCGCTCTTCAACTGGCTGCTCGTCGCCGATATCGTCGAGATCCTCGTCGCCCCAGTCAACGTTCCCCTGCATTTCTAAGAAATTCTGTCGCTGCTGTTGGAACTGTGCCATGACCTTAGCATGACGATCCTGGGCTGCCTTCTTCTTCTTCTCGCGTTCCTCATCAGCGATTTGGGCACTGGCTGGCGAAGCAGTATTGATCCGATCGATTGGTATACCAAGGCGAGAGTAAGCCGAGTCAAAGTGTGATGGCAATTTCTGCTTCATCCTCCTCAGGATGAGGTTGAGTTTGGGGTGGCACGAGTCGTACTCTTCCTTGGTTGACATCATTTCAAGGAGAGACACGATCGTCCGAGCCGCAGGGGCGTCTGGCATGAAGTTGCTGCGGGCTTGAGTTGTGAGCGCCCGGTAAATGAAAGACTTTTCCGGGGAGGCGTTTCGCTCCTCAGCCTTGTCCTCTGCGATAGCGATGAGCACTAAATGCAGTACGACTTGCAGAAAAGTCTCGACCCGAGTGAAGGGGACCTTGGGCGTCAGCTTTTTAGCGACGAGGGGATATAGCAGCGAGTAATAAATAATCTGTGCGAACATGCCAGTGCTGGTGAAGGTCGCCAGGCCGGTGAATGCTCCCGACGGGATATGCTGCAGCTTAGGCTCGTATACGACTTCTTCGGTAGGCGTCCCGGTCTTCTTGGCTATCCACTGGCGGTAAGTAGCTTCGGACTCCTCACGCTGGTTCTTGTTGTAATGCGCTATGTAGGGGTCAATATTCTCGATATTGTGGGGTTTCAGCTCGAATGTGCCGTTGTCTGATAGGCCTTCTGGCGCCTTGAAGGTGGCTACCTCCTCGAGAACGTGGTGGAAATCTTCCTGCTCGTGGAACTTGTCAGGTAGCTTGCTGCACACCTCATTGAATGACAACGGCTTGAAACAGAGGACATGTGTGATGTCACGGCGCATGGCCATCAAGAGCGTGTCGCGTTCATCCTGAGGAATCAAGGAGGTCCTGTCGCTGAGTATGATGATGAGCAGATGGACCATGTCTTCTATAACGTCAAGGTGTTGGGTTTCGTCCTGGGCAGATGAAGTCTGCTCAAAGAATCCCTGAATCCATTTGTCCATGCCAAATCGATCGACAATCGAGGCAAGGACCCTGCTCGGGTCGCAAACGACAACAGCTGTCTGCAGCAGGAATATATCGCGGTGATGGGTGGCATTCCTGTACAATATGTTTCGGTACGTCACCGCTTGGTGCCTGAGACTAATGCCATTCCGAACCCACATGCCGGCCTTGATTTGAGCGAGCCACGTACAGACTCGTAGGGGGTAATCAAAGGCAGCCATCAGGTAGTCTTCCGGCGTATAGTCGCGCCTCGGCATGGCCTTCCGACCCATAGACCGAGGCTTCATTTTCAACTCCTGCGAGGTGAAGCTCAGTATCGAAGTCAGCTCCTGCGCTGACATGTTCTTTCCACACTCGATGAGCCACGAGAGTGTGTAGTGCAGAGCATGGTGGAAGCTAATGTGCTGATCCTCGACCACAAATTTGACAACATCAAACTTGACGGCCTCGCCGGCAAACTCGAAATCGGTGATCGTTTTGAACCTGACTTCATCTTTGATTTCAGCTTGGGTGAACCTAGCACGCTCAGCTCCGATCGAGGTCGTGATGACGTTCTTTGCGGCAAGTCGGATGGCCCGCGAGACGTAGTGTGAGTCCTGCTCGGGGATTTTGCGAAAGGAATCTGCTAAGAGCCGGCAGAGCTGGTTCATTTCGCGGGTCATCAACGAGGCTCCGATCCAGTTGTCAGTCTCGTATTCAACGTGCTCGCCTATTGCCCTGACGTTGGGGCAGATTCCTTGGTGGAGCTTGACCAGGTCTAGGAACTGCATCATATAACGCTCTTCCGTTCTCATCCGTTCCTGTACATGAGGCGAACCAAAGAGATACCTCATGTCCACGTAAAAGTGATACATGCGCCTGTTGGTGACAGAGCCCGTATCGAACCCAAGGACCGCGGTCGATGACACCTCCCAAGGGTAACCAACTTGCCTCGTCGTCAAGAAGGTGTAGAGGATCGCCATCAGGGTGGTCAAGAAGTTGCCTCTTTCAACGACTTCGGCAGTGATGGACGGTGCAGTCAACATCTGCAAGGAGATGTTGATGATGGAGTGGTCAGGCTCGCGATCGCCGACAAGGTACAGCTGGGCCAATGTGGTATACAAAGCAGCAAATCGCAGACCAAGGATTCGCTTAAACTCGGGTATAGTGACCACTGTCGATATGTAGAGGGATCGCAAGTCATTCCGTACTCTCTTCCACATCCTGAGATCGAACAATATCAACCAATCTAGCCGAACCCTCTCGAAGACGTCCTCGTAGGGGTTCTGACTGGAGCACTCCAAGTATGCAGCGGGGGTCTCAACCCAGTAGCGACCGGGCCTGGGTGGCTCAGTCTTGCCCGACTTGCCATGCCCTGGGGTCTTGGGGACATCGATGTTCGCCTTGGCATACACAGTTGGCGCTATCAGCGGCTCTGCCGTGTCCGAGTCTGAAGGAGTCAGATCGCGGTCTCGATTCGTTCGCCTGGCGATGGGAGGAGGGGGTGGCGGACGCGGGTAGCCCGCGAGCGTTGCTTCCTCCTCCTCCAGGGCTTCACCTATGGCGCCTTGAACCCAGCCTGCCATATTGACGTCTCCCACGGTGGTGGCAGCACCAGTACCAGTACCAGCACCAGCACCAGCACCAGCACCACTGGCGCCTGCAGCGCCAGCATCTATCATCATGACATCGCCGTCATCCTCTTCATCCATGTTGTGATCCTCGTCCCCACTAGGAGGAGTTGCGTCGCCTAGTATGTCGTCGTCTTCGTCTGCCTCTTCGTCGAGCGCTTCATCCGAGTCGTCCAGCAGAGCTGCCAAGTCGACAGCCATGGGATTGGCAGTGTCCAACGCTCCCGCAGCCGCCTGGTCGGCAAATGCTATTCGCCTGGCTCTTAAAACCAGCAAGCGCGCTCTGTCAAAGTCGTCCTGGAGTCGTTCCATTTTCTCCTCGTCGGCAATACCGATATTGTTCAAAGTGGCATGGACAGCCGAACTGCCCTGTCGCCACGGCATCAGGAGCTCTTCGCAGATGATCTGCCGCAGGATGTTGCCATCCGATCCGACGCAACATCCCGAAATATCGTTCAACCAACTGACAATGGCTCCGCACATCTGCTCCCTGAAGGTGTCTCGTGAGGAGCGAATGGTCACGGTAACCTTGATCTGCTCCAATATCTTGGCGACATCCAAGAGATGACTTAAATCTGTATCGTACATTAAGAGACTTCGGCCCATAGTGTCGGTCTCCGAGGCCCTTTTGAGGCCCATGGCCATGGTCACCCGACAAGCCCGAGCAACTTGCTCCTGGACCTCGGCGACAGTGTGCTTCTCGTCGTTCCAGAGCAAGATGGCCCATTCTCCGGGGGAATCGACATCGCCGCCGCAATATGTCGAGTTCAGGCGCGACATTCGCTCGTCTTCCTCGATGGATTCTATCGTCTTTGGCTGCCGGAGCTGTTCTGGCGCGCAAGAGATGACATCGCACATGAAGTCAATGGCCCTCGCGACCGTCATGCGGATATTGTTGACGAGGAGATCGGGCAGACCTGCGGCCTCCTTTCCCTTGCCTTTGGACTGGTCTTCGCGAGCGGTGTGTATGGTGCAGTAAAGCGGACGCTTCCAAGCCTCTGGATCGCCACAGTCGCAGCAGCCACTGTTTCCCGGCGAGATGCTCACCCGTACCAGGTGGCCGGCGTGGTCTGTGGAGTCAAAGCACTTGCTACAAAGGCAGCAGGTATCATCGGCACCACACGTCTTGCAGGAATACGTCGCCTCGCCCGCGCGGAAGATGTGTCCACAGACCTTACCACACGCGGCCTCGGTGTATTCGGCGCCATCTTCGGCACCTTGGGCGTCGCGAAGCTTCGGAACGCCAGAAGCGGACATTTTGCCTTCGGGGAAGAACAGGCGCATGTACTCGGGCTTGCCGCCAGCCATGGACCAAAACAGGTTGGAGACGAGGTCGCGGTTGGCGGCGTCGGTGAATCGGTAGGCATTGCTGCGCGGCAGCTCTATCAAGTGTTGACAGAGCTGCTGCTCCTGTGTCGACATGGCCGTTTCCATGGCTAGCACAGACAGCCGACCGGCCTCATGTGCGGTCGCGTGAGGACGGAATGAGTGTGTGGTTTCAAGCCCGGGTCCGAATACGGGTTATGGATCAGGTTCAGGCTTGGGTTCGGGTTCGAGGTCAATGTAGTTGTCGATCTGGTCGCTGCGGTGGTGTGCAGGTCTCTACGCACTTGCTGCAGTGCAGCTCCTTCGATGGATGATGCCCTGGGCGACAACTAGTGCGGCGAGTTTAATGTGCCTCTAGCGGAAGCCCGGCAGGGTGAATTCGTTCTAGATGTGTGGAATATGTTGGTTACTGCGCCCGAATCGAAATCTTTTTTTCCAGTTGGTGACAATAGTAGAAAGTTGTCCTGTGGGAAAAGAGGGCGAGTCGGCCTCGATGGCGGGATGTGAGCTCAAATGGTGGTGTGTGGTGGGGTGTTGGTTCTGACGTGTATATTGCGGACCGGCGTTCCTCACCCCATCATCAAGCTGTTGGAGGGGCGAGGCCCGAGGGTGATTGATGGTAGCTCGAATTGTTCGCTCTGGCAGCTACGACCGACGTCTGCAGCAACCGAAAACGGAACACGCCACGAAGCGTGCATGCCTGCGTCTTCTAGCTGCTGACTTGAGTTGATGAACCCAACGAAATGACAGTTTGGAAATGTCAACTAACTATACCAATTCGCCACATTCTGTTACTCTGAGCCTGGACCTGTCACCTGCCAGTTTAGCTGGTTCCTTATCGATAATACATCGCACTTGATTCCTCGATCATGAGTGACACGTGAAAACCATGAATTACATTGTCGTAGCTAGCCGCGGGAAGCACGCGATTGCCTAGCTAGTACGGAGGGAGTACTGGCAATACCCGATAACCACCCCTATTCGGTACGCATACCTTTCGAGGGACTGTGTACTCCGTACCCGCGGCAGCACCTCTGCATATCAGCAGTACGTCTCTCGGACCGTCGCGTGGTAGCGCAGACAGTTTGACCAGTCTCAGTCTGGTTGGTGGGCGGGTCGGGTACCCATTGGAAACCGTTACAAGTCTTCTCGCACCATATGCGTCGTCCGCATTGTAGGATTCCAGGTCGCGCGACGCTTTATATTTGTCGATCTATAACGTACAGCGGTACAGTTGTACAGTCGCATAAGAGGTACTCTTGTTCTCCTCGGCCGTCTCTCAACACCCGCCGTCCCACGAGACCCCGTCTATTCCTCGTCCTCGGCGGCCTCGACGTACTTGTGTCGGATGTCCTTCCATTGGCGCTGCCAGCGTGTCAGCTTCTGCCAGGGCTACTGCACTTTTTTCGACTTACACCACGGTTCATGTTGTCCCAGAGCTTGTTCATGCCTTGGTTGTAAAGCCTGCCCGTTCCTCATCAGCCAAGTGTGTCGCGTTGTCCAGCTGTCTCGGGCTACTCACAGCTCGAAGCCGAAGCCGCCGGCGAAAACGGCACCCAGCATCTGCCAGTTACGGAAGAAGAGAGCGCTACAGATCCAGGGGTCAGTCGGGAATCGTCAATTCGTTCTTGGGCGGGTCGACAGACTTGTAGATGGTTCTTGAGGCGGCCTATTGAGCGATTAGTATATGGGCGCCCCCCTTCGCGGCTCGCTTGGTGGCCGGGGCTACATACCATTTTGATGGTGGCGAGGGTTCTGTCGCTCTGGATGGGCGGATTGGGAAGGCGTTGGTCTGCGAGGGAGGAGGGTTTGCTGATGCAATTGAGAGTCGAAAACTGGTCATGAACGGACGAACAGCGTCGCGATCCGATTCCGAATTCAAGGTTGGTTTTGGCTAAAGCAACGGTTCTGATTGGCCCAAGCTGGCTCGATGGCCCACATCACACATGCACCTTTGCGGCTCAGGGAAGCCACTCCCACAGCGCACTGATGCCCGTACACAGTACGTAGTAGTTACTCCGTACGAGTTAACCAACTAGGAAGCCGGGAAACCGGGCAAAGACGGTTGGTCCACTGGAGCGGCAGTGGCTGGCAGTGACTGCAGCCTGCTGCATCCATCTCCGTTAAGTTAGTTGACTACTGTGTACAGTCTACACAGCACGTTCGTTGGTTATTTACTGGCTATGTACGGAGTACTCCGTACTCCGTAGCTAACGTTACACGGTAACTTGACTAATTAAGGCCTTGCCAGTCCGGGTGCGACCCCTCCAAACGAATGCTTCTGTTTTTATAATCACAAGGGATTTCCTGCCCGTGCTCTGCAAATCCGAACCGGGCAGACACTCGGGGGGTTGTTTTCCTTGGTGTTCACTTCCACACCCTCGTCTTCTTATTTTTTCCTCTTTCCCCAAGTCACTGGCTACGAAGCTGCGTAGCTTGTTGCCCACATCCCAACCCGCCCGTCTCGGTTCACAATGGCCGCAAAACCGTCCACTTCGGGCATCGTCACAGATGAGAACAGTGGGCAACGCCACATCCCCGAGTCCGTTCGAGCCGACGGGAGCACGCGGAAGGCCATCAAGATCAAGCCAGGATACCGCCCGCCCGAGGATGTCGAGATTTACAAAAACCGCACCGCTGAGTCATTCAGGAGTCGCGGCAAGGGTGGAGTGCCGGGTGCCGATGGCTTGAAGGACGAAAATGCCGAGCTGCCTTCAGCCGCTAGCAACAAGAATGCGAAGCGCCGAGAAGCACGCAAGAAGGCCAAGGCGTCCGACGCACCGGGCGACGCAGCAAACAACAAGACAGGAAACAGCGCAGAGCCCGCGGCCGAGGAGCTAGACCACGAGGCCGAGAAGGAGAAGAAGGCGCGAAACCTCAAAAAGAAGCTCAAGCAGGCCAGGGACCTCAAGAGCAAGAAGGAAGGCGGAGAAGCGCTGCTTCCCGAGCAAATCGCAAAGGTCATCAAGATCCAGGAGCTCGTCCGTGAGCTCGAGGCCCTTGGCCTCGATGCCGAGGGCGAGCCGAAATCCGGCGACGGCGACGGCGACGACGATGCCCAGCCCAATGACAACGCAGATGGTTGAACGGCGGGGCCTCTTAGTCCGCACGTACGTGGCTGGCAGCCGTTCTCTGCGCGTCGCTGTGTGGCACGCCGTAATCCATTACGGCGTGCCTTGGTTCGCTACTCCACCGTGAGACGCTGCCACTCTGGAATGTCCGAGGCCTTCGGTGGGAATCTCGTCTTCGAGGTATGCCATTCCACGTTGCCGGGCATGCCAGCACAAGATTGCGCGAGATGCAGAGACTGGCATGCAGATTGGCGCAGCCAGTACGATATCATGATTGGGGCTGGTCTCCCAACAATCACGTTTTTGGCTCCCAACCTGCCAGGTGCACACAAGTCGCGTTTGCCAGACGGCTACTCAAGCCCCGGCATGGAAGGGCGGTGATGTTGGAATTACGGTGCTTGCTGTTTCGTCACCTTCAAAGGCGAATTCACGTACGTAGATGGAATCTTGAATATATCTTTCATGCTCCTCCAGTCCGCTTCCCAGATCGGTAGCTCCCTCACTCATCCCGAGCGCGTCCGGCTCTCTGCTTATATGGAAGTCGGTCACCATAAATGGCGTTTGATCGGATCTTGATCCGAGACCTTTACCGGCATTGTCAGGGGCAGTTGGAAAGTTCCAGTGTCTCCATTCATTCTCCGGTGAGTTGTCACACTGCTTACCGTCACCTACCATCACCTACCTACTCGGCAGGCTCCGACAAAGAGGCACCGAGGACTCTGCATGGGAGAGCTAGGCATAGGGATTGACATCCCAAAGTATCAAGAAACTTGGGGCCATGGGAACCTGCAACACACTGCCTGTACCTCTTATCTGAGTGTCCACGTGCGTTTCATATAAGAACCCACCCCCACCCATTATAATCCTTGTGCGACTCCAAGCATCGTGAAAGGTTAATTGATAACCTCATATCCAGCCGTCGTTTCTTGTTTCTTATGTTTATTGTGTTTCTTTGTGTTTGCACCTCGGTTTTCTCTGCAGAGCATCGCCGGCAAGATCACATGTCTGTGATCAGATGCAAAGCTTTCGGCTACAACCGTTGCTGTCCATTGCGACCCTCGTCGGAGTCGTCGCAATGCGGCCTAGAATGTAATTACACATACAGCCAGCTCGACTCCTAAGAAGGACCACCAAGCCAGCCATGACTCCTATCCGCCCGTACAAACCTGCAGATACAGATACTTGGACCATGGCAGGGCTTGCGAAGAAAAAGACCCAAAAAGCCCAGCTCAAGAAGGACATAGTCGACGCGATTGATGAGATAGGCTCGATTTACAACGACACTTCGCCTGCGAGACTATGCCCTCCTCCCATCACCTCACCTCCCGCGGCTGCCGAGAGGCTCCGCTCGGGCCTAGAGGCATGGCTTGCGCAAGAAGACGAACAAGACTGCCAGACTCTACTATACGATGTCCAAGACTATAGCGACAAGAAGCCTATATCGTTGGACGCTCTCTAATGCGAGGGAAGCGACGTGGTTTTCGACCATAGAGGCTGCGGGCATCGAACTAGGGTGCGATGTCTTTCTTGCCAGCCTGGAAAGAGAAGACTGCGGCTTGGATCGCGAAGGTACACATGATGGTACAAATGATTGCGAGGAAGCCCAGTCAGCAGAGTCCTCGGTGAGTGCTCTGTTCAAACCCGGCCTTGCGAGTCGAACGTGGACTGCAGAGCTCTTGGTAGATGGCAAGAACGGACTCAAGTTGAGCGGTGTGCCAGTCAAGGCCGAAACTGTTCTCCAGGAAGAGCTTGGCTGCTCGCAACCCTACAACGGGGAGACACGCGTGGTGAACACAGCCGATGTAAGTGCTTGCCGTACCGGCACTTTACTCCGTACGTACGACTAATCGCACGATCAACCATCGCAGGCTTTCTCTAAGGGGCGGATGTTCTACTCAACCGTAAGTAGTTTGTGCTCCGTACGGTCAGTAGACGTGGATAGCTAACTGACCTATGCAACAGGCCGTTGTGATTGTCCCCCGCGCGTCGGCCGTGGCCTTCCTATCGAAATGCTCCTTGAAGAGTTGCACCGACTCGTTGATATCAGACGTAGTTCGCTACCTTGTTTCGAAATGCCGTACGGCAAAGGACGGTAAACTCTTTGCCGAAGATGCAGCAACTCTTTCCTCGACGCTATCAAACGACCGTTGGCTGCTGGAACACATGGACGAGAGTCTCATTGCCGATCTACTTGACGCAGCCTGGCAACTCGCCTCTCCCGACTTGTTCGACGCGGTTTGTGGCAACATACGAGTTGCACTCTCCCCCTGCGTTTTTGAGCTGGGCAGGATGCAATCTACGCAAAAGCTCATTTGATATCAGGGGTGGTCTCGAAGCTCCGTCAGTGGCCCAAGGCCCCAAGCATGACCAACGAGCCTCAGCTAATGCAAATCGCAGCATACTACGCTCCCTTGCAACTATACCCAGGCTCGGGGACAGGTATGTTGCCATAGATCTTCTGAAGGCTCTCAGAAACGATAGTCCCCATGGCCTCCGAGGGATCGTAAATGTGGCCCTAGATGAAGCAGCCCATACCTGTCTGGGCGGCGCAGCATTCGAACAAGATGGCGAGACGCTCGTGTTGATGGCGACACGATATCGAGATTTTTCTTGGCTGTCAAACACGTAAGTCTCGCGAGTCTCCTTGGGCGTAACGGTCGCTGACGTTGGCCAGGATTGCACCCATAGTCTGGAACCGGGCCAAGGATTTTGCCTTGATCGCAAGCTTCATCACTCAGCTCTACGAGGCGAAAGACGAGCTTGACCCGTCAAGAACCCAAATCGACGGGCTTCTGAAGGGCCTGTTGATGCACATGACCGAGTCCTTCGATATCTCGCAGCTTGTCAGCTACAACATGTACGACAGACGTTGCCACGAGAGCCTATCTTCTGGAGATTTCACAACTATACACCCCTCGCCCATTTCGGGCGAATTGCTCGTCAAATTGCACAGGATCGTGGTTACGCTGGAATGCCGGGATGAAGTGCGACGTTTCTTGGCCAACTTTGCGCATCAGATGAGCTTTGTCGACACCCGAGAGTTTCCATATCTTTATTTTCCTCTACTCGATTGGCTACTGAGCACGCCAGAAACAGGATCTGACGTCTCGACGAGAGACTCTTATGCCCAGCTCTCGTGTTCCATTCTGATACGACATTGGGAAAACTACGTTGATCTGCAGCCACGACCACCACCCCCTTTCTACGAGGAACTTCTCCACTGCGACTGTGCATTTTGCAGGGCAATGCACAGATTTCTGACCGGCCCTGCACACAAAACGGTCGGCGTCTACGAGCATAGTCTTCTCGACATGCTCAAGACGAACCATATCACTCCGATGGTATACCGCGGTGCCGCGCACTATAGCGGGCATTTTGTAGACGCGGACGGGAGGAGGAAGTACACTTTCAACAAGGTACGCCCCGAGGCAGTCGAGGGCGCCGAGGCCCGGGACCAACGTGTTCTGCACGCTCAAGAGATACTCGGCAAGTTCGAGCAGTCACAGCTGGCCGTTATGCTCGGTGCCGACTACGAAAAGGTGGTGGGAATATGCCCGGATTACCAAGCGCTCGGGGGGGTCCTGCGAGCCCAGACTCCGGCCGCCCCTATCGGTATATCCTTCCCTGGTGCGACTCCAGGGCCCCAAGATACCCTGACGCCTGGAGTACAAGACGGTGGGCAGGGTGCCGAGCGACTCACGGCCGGTACGAAACGGAAATATGGCGGAGAACACGCAAACGTTGTCGAGGTGGTTGAGATGGACAGAGAGAATGGGCTCAATACTCTTCCCGTAGTCGGGGCTCTTTCCCCTTGAGTGGATATGGAAGAATGATAAGAATAAGCAAGTGAAATACCACCGAGGTGAAATGCGGTCATTTGGTGGGTGAAATCATGCTGCTTGGTCACTACAGTCTGTCTACCCCCCCCGCTATACGGCCTCGGATTCGTTTCCTATACCTCCCCACTTGAGATCCGACGCCCCACTCCGGCCGGCCGCAACATCCCGACGGACGGTAGACTATAGCCGGACTGTACTGTACAGATCCAAGGCCGAGTTTGTGGTTCAGGAATATGCAACGATTCCTGGTCATCTTCCCTCGTCACCCTTTGTCTACCTACCACTCGACGGTAGGCACCAAGCACAAGTCACCAAGCATTACCGGTCCATCGCATCACGGCCACGACCATGGCAACGACGACAATGACTGGCCCGGGCGTCCTGTTCATCCGCTCCGAGATAGTGACCGACACGCTCGACGAGCAGGCGTATCTGCAGTGGTACGACACCGTCCACATCCCCGAGCTGGTGCGGAGCAGCGGGATAGCTTCGGCGCATCGCTTCGTCAATCTCGACCCCGGCGCGGACATGCGCCATCTGGTCTTATACCCCGTCCAGGAGCTGGGCTTCCTGTCGTCGGACGAGTTCAGAGGCACAAAGATGACGAGCGATACCCTGCCGGGCTCCGGACGGATCCTCGACATGGTGCGCTTCGACGTGCGCTTCGACGGTCTGACCCAGGTCTACGATCCGACCAAGAGAGGTCCAGGTCCGTTACCGCATCTCCGAAAGGGGCTCACTCGTCTCTTGGGCTCCGAGGCTCTGGGGATTTGTTTTTTTGTGGCTGAATACTTACCCTCGCAGGGCACACCAAGACCTTGATCTCGGCGCAGTTCGACGTCACTGAGGGGCTGTCAACCGACGAGTTTGATCGATGGTACCGCGAAGAGGTCAGTGTGGTGATGATGATGATGATGATCTATCGCCGACGATGCACTCGTTAACCAACGGATATCAGCACCTGGGCTTGCTGTCCAAAGCCGATGGCTACCTGCGCACCACGAGATACAAGCTCGCGCATTCGCCCACCTTTGCCCAAGGCGGCGTCACTCATGAAGGCTCATCCGAGGCAAAACCAAAACCGCCGGCAGTGTGGCACGCACTGCACGAGTTTAGCGTTGACAATGTGGACATGGGGAAATTGCGCGAGCTAACGGCGAGCGAATGGACGCGCAAGATCCACCAAGGGACAGAGAGGAAGTTCATGGTGTTTAGAGCCGTCAAGAGCTTCGGTCAAGGGGATTGGTTCCACGGGGTCGATGTGTAGGCTAGAGCCCGTCGTCGGGAGTCCAGATCAGATGGTGAATGAACGTCTTTACTGGCCATACTACTTCTAGTCCTCTAGATGTGAGAGGCAAATCCAGACATGTGTAGTCGAATGCCGTAGAGTCTAGCTTATACCCTGCGCAGGGATGGCAGCCTAGTAGCAGGATGGTTTGTTCTGATTTTAAACACACGGGTAGCGAGACGACGAGTGAGGCAGGCTCTCCTTTCGGCTCACTCTTCCGTCTTGATGTCCACCGGCTGAAGTGGCGTGATGCTCCTACTCTCCCCTAGCTCCTCGCTGTCGGGTACAGGTAAGCTGTCTCCGTTCTCCATATCGACATCGCCATCAGCAGCTTCAGCCTCGGCTTCGACACCGATAATTTGGGCTGCCGCGGCCATGCCATTCGTCTCACCATTCGTGGCAACGGGATCAATGACGATATCCTGAACAGCCTCATCGGGCCCCTTGTGTTTGAAAACCCTGATACGGCCGTCTTGACCACAGCTCACCAGGGTGTCGCCATGAACATCGACCCAAAAGCATACGCCGTCATGGGCCTTCTTGATGCGCTGGACTATTTCCTTGGTCTTGACGTCCCACAGGACGATGTCGCCGTCCTCGGAGGCGGCGGCCACAAAGGCCGAAGTGTGGTCTACGACAGTGAAACAGCCACCAATGCTAAAGCTTTTGTTGGTGTGGCCTTGGTACGTCTTCTTGACGCTGCCGCTGACATAGTCCCATAGTCTGATGCAAGAATCTAGACTAAAGGCCAGCACGTAGCGGCCGTTCGGGGCAAAGCAGACGGAGGTTATAGACGGGTTGTCCTCGTGGACCATGGTACGTAGGCACTGGCCGGTCGAAGTATCCCATATTCGGCTGCGAGTTGGCATCTTAGTTTCGAGGCGTAGCGGAAGGGGAAAAGAAAAAAAGGAAAATACTTACGTCAGGCCATCCGTACTGCAACTCACGACCAAGGTCCCGTCTCTGCAGAAATCGATACCGCTGACCGGATCGCTGTGGGCGGGCAAGCTCCTCATCAGACGGCCTGCCCTCACATCCCACAAAAACACGGCCTCGTCGTAACTTCCGCTTGCCAGGATGTTTCCCTTGGGCGAGAACGCAAGGCAGTAGACGTAGCTGTGGTGGCCAAACAGCGGTCTCGCCTTTGCAGGCCGACCTGTCACTATATCCCAGAGACGGATGGCCTTGTCATCTGATCCTGACGCTAACGTCTTGGAGTCTGGTGACCAAGCTACGGCAGATACACCAGCCATGTGCCCTACGAGGGTGTCCATGTGCTTCCCGGTGGACGCGTCCCATATCTTAATGGTGCCGTCTGCCGAGGCCGAGGCTATCCATCTTCCGTCGGGCGATATGCGCACTTGAGCAATGGGCTTCTGATGGCCGCCTAGTACGAGACGGGGCCTGTAGTTGGGTCGTATGGGCTGGCGCGGCGGTGTTGCCTCGGCGGCTTCGTGCGGTGTCGGCAAAGGCGTCGGTCCGAGTGAGACGGGGGAGCGAGTGCGAGACAAGGTTGGGGAGTCGTAACGCGAACGTGATTCGGATCTCGGTCTTGTCCGCGACCGCGACCGCGATCTTGACCTCGAATCCGACCGTGACGGCAAGCTCGAGCGCGACCGGGATCTGGACTGTGTGCGCGAGCGACTGCGCGACGTATCGCGGTCGCTAGAGTAGTAGTCGTTGCGCCGTTTTGGACTCCTGCTTTCGCTGGCAGACCGGCTGTCTACCGGCCTCTCCCGTATCGACACGCGCATTACTTGCTCCTCTGCCCTTTTGTCTGGAGATCCGTCTCGCGGGGCCGAGTCTGGGCTACCCTTGCGGACTTTGCGTCTCTTGGACGGCGGCCCGGTTTCTGTCATTGCTGGCACGGCATTTGTCGCCGGTTCTGATTCGGACATGGTCAGTCGGCCGTATCTCCAGAGGCAGTGTATCGCGATGATATTATCGGGTGCGCAAGCGAGATCGGTTGTGTGGGAGACAAGTCGCTCAGCTCGCGCTCTTGCGCAGGAAGCGTGTGGTTTCGTTGGAGACTTGGAGTCGATGTCAATTCAAATGCCCGACATCGTCGGGTTGTGCTGGCAGCTTGGTAGTGAGGAGTGGCGCCCGTTTTGTTCAGTGCTTTTGTCCTTGGAACGGCATGACTTGACGTACTGTTGACTGTCACGGTGACGGTGTTTGCTTCTCCACCGAACTAACTACTAGTTACACAGTACTGTGTAGAAGGCTAGTTAGAAGCCCAAAAATGTTAATTGTTGGCTCCGAGCTTACCTGCACCATCATCCATGCACCGCCACTAGAGAGCCCTTCTTGAAATGTTCCCCCGCCACACCTGCAGCTGAGGGGTCGTTTATGCACCACAACGGGCCTGGCAGCACTGCCTTAATCTTAATAGCCCAGTCGTTCCTCCTGCTGATCGAGGAGGAAGCGAGAGTGGGCATCTCTTTCCGGTCTGGATGACGGAAGAGACGCAGCCTCGCAAGTGGTGCATCTTGGGCGTGCGTTAGCGGCAAGGCTGTATGCGTACCCCATAAAAGCCCCATAAGGATATCAGTTTGACCCCTGTCGGCGGAACATTGGCGGGACATTGGCGGCAGCAACTAGTTACTACGTACTCCGTACGGATAGTTAGTACTTTTACAGTAAGTTACTAACTACAGAGTACTTCGTACGTGCTGGTGTAACTATAATGTACATGATATGATTCGCTCTTATCCGTGCCCACCCTGCAGTCGGAAGTATATCAACTATTGATATACTTGGTAAGCAGATCGCCGTTGTGTGAAGGTAGTACATAGTACTGTGTAAGTTGAGAAGCGCCCCCCCACAGTTTGACACATTTATCCACAGTCCGTACTAGGAGGGAGATAATGTCCGATAGAGCGTGCTTCCTAGGCTTATCAGTTACACAATACTTGACCTAATATCCGGAGCCCTACTAGCGGACACTGGCTACCTTTGAACATCTTGCCACAAACAGCAACTTTTATCCAAAAAGCGGATTGTGCCACTGCAGCTAAAAGGGGGCGAGTCAGTCGGTCTACTGTGTAGTCTCGTTCTCTTGGCCGGAAGTTGGAACGAAGTATCCCCCCAAGGTGGCATTTGCGGCTCTCATCTCCGTTTCTGTAAGCTGATCCATCGGACATGTTCATCGGCAATGGAGCCTTGTGACCATGGAGTGCGGTCTAGTTACTTCGTACGAACCATGGTCGCCTCTCGAGACCCCGGTCGAGTATTTACTAGACATATCTACACAGCATCCCCATCATCCATGTCTCCATCTCGGCCAGCTGTGCTCCAGAACTTGGGCAAGGACATACTGTGTGACACCTCGCTGCCACCTCTCGGATATCCGCACATATCCGTCCATCGTCCAAAGTACCTGACTAACGTTACCTATTTTACCTTACTTACTACGTACACCCACCACTCACACCGATCGGATACCTCGGGACGGGCCGACAGTACCGCGGACTGACATCAGCGTGCAGTATCCGTCCGTAAAAAGGGAGGAATCCCATTGCCGTACGGAGTAGTTAGCCACTGCGCCCTTGCATCGACAGGTCACAGGCTAGGTAGGTACCGGTACCGTGTAACGATACGGAGGACAGGGTTAACAGTCAACTTACTGTGGAAGTAATAGTCGACGAAGCACGATGGAATCCTCTCCCCCGCCCGACCTGACCGAGCTCAACCTCGTCACTCTGAACTGCTGGGGTCTGCTGCACCTGTCGGCGCTTCGTGCCACGCGCCTTGCAGCCATCGGCGACGAGCTCGCCTGCGCCAACCCGTTGCCGCACATCGTGGCCTTGCAGGAATGTTGGACGCAGGAAGACTACGAGGCCATCCGCCGGGCGACGCGCTTCGTGCTGCCGTATGGTAAGTTCTACCACAGTGGCGCCTTTGGCGGCGGCCTGGCCATACTCTCGCGATGGCCCATCGAGGAGAGCTCCATGGTGCGATACCCCCTGAACGGACGCCCGACCGCCTTCTTTCGCGGGGACTGGTACGTGGGCAAGGGGGTCGCGTGCGCGCGCGTCCGGTACGGCAAGCGGCCTGGAGATGTGATCGAGGTGTTCAACACCCACGTAAGTCTTGCCGCTCTCTCCAAGTGAGAGCGAGGCGCGCGGGTACTCTGGAGACAGACTGGACTCACTGGAGTCTCTACAGTACCGGTAACCTAGCAGGCTGCAGCTGGCTGACCCAAATCCCTGCCCGTGTAGACGCATGCCATCTACGAGGATCGCGCCAAGCAAGACACCTACACGGCCCACCGCCTCTCGCAGGCCTGGGAGCTCTCCAAGCTCATGCGCGGCGCCGCGGCTCGGGGCCATCTGGTCGTGGCCCTGGGCGACTTCAACGACGTGCCCTTGTCGCTGCCCCACCAGATCCTGACCTCGCACGCGCCCGTTCGCGACGTCTGGCGCGTGCTGCATCCGGACTCGTCCCTGGGATCCACGGCCGAGCACGACGCCGAACGAGCCCGCCGCCGGCCCATCCCCACCGCCGAGTTCAACATACGGGAGAACGGCGTCACCAGCAACAGCGCCTACTGCAGCTGGCGGTGGCCGAGGCGCCAGCAGCGCAGCCCTGCCGACGTCGTGGTTGATCCCACCGCCCCGGATCCCAAGGGCAAGCGTCTGGACTACATATTCGCCTCGTCGGGGGGCGACGCCCCGCGCTCGGGATGGGTCGTCAAGAACGCGCGCGTCGGGATGCAGCAGCGGCACCCAGAGCTAGGCTGCAGTCTGAGCGATCACTTCTCCGTCGAGGCCACCCTGGTGCTCCACCGCCCGAGTTCCCCGGACGAGGGCGATGCGCCTACCAAGACCACCGACCGCTACGGTCTTCTCTCCCCGGCCGGCGGCGACCGTCCGGCGAGCGCCCCCTCCGTGGCCGAGACCAAGGCCACCAACATCCCGGAGGATGTCCTCACAAACGGCATCTATCTCCAATCCCCCAGTTCCTCCGAAGCCCACCTTCCCTTGCGCAGCAAACGCTCGAGTCAAGTCCTCAAGGCCAGTCCCAGTCTCCGCGGCCTGGTAGCCTTTGGCTACGACGCACAGCTCCGCGAGGCCTCTCAGCCCATACCGCATCTTCCCTCGTCCACCTACGACGACATTCTACAGGTCGTACATGGGTACATGGCCCGCGAGCGTGCGCAGAAATGGTGGCGCGGCCTTCACTTCTTCGCATGGGTCGGCGTGGCCATCGCGTGCTACGTAGGGGTGTGGTTCAGCCCCCGCAATTATGTCGCCTTCATTCTGATGTTGCTGAGTAGTCTAGGCCTGGTGGCCGGGACCGTTGACGGTCTCATATCCTTGCTTTTCCTGGGTAGTGAGATTCGAGCCCTGAAGGAGTTTGAGTGGGAGATTAAGAACGCAAAGGCGACTGCTTGCGGCGACGGGGGGGCTGGCGGAATGAGGGAGGAAGACGATGATGACAAGAGTTACTAGTGCCAAGACACGACATGTTGGTCTTCTCCTGATGGGCATCGCAAACATGAGAGGGATTTTGAGAGGGCCCACTGAGCCAAAGGGGTGAGTCGAATCTTGGGAGACTCGACGACGTTGTCCATCCACAAATGGGTTTGTTTGGTCTTGGGTCTCGAGACACAGACCAAAGGGGAAATTCCCCGCGTAGGGATCGATTGTATTAATGAATAATGATTAGGACTACAACACTAGGGTTACCTGCTGATCCTACTCTACTCTTCTTCTGCATGCGGTACCTCCTCTGTCTTCTAATCATGTCATCGACGTTACCACTTCTGTTGCGAACGAGAAGTCGTTCATATCCATGGTGTTCCCTCGTACGCACCTACGCAGTCATAGGTCCACGGCACCAAGCTCTGTGCGTAGCAAACCCCATCGTCTCCTTCGTTGCTCCATCCATGTCCATCCCCGAATTCCACGTCTTATCCTCAGCAATCTCGGGGGTGTCGCCCAGGACGTCACCCTGTCTGCGCTTCCAAGTATATCCCATGAAAGCAGTCTGCCTCCTGATCTCCAAGACGATGCCTTTCGTCCTGTGGTCCCTGAGCAGTCGGTCCCGTGGCCTCTTCTTCTCCTTCTGTCCAAAAACTCGCAAGAACTCTCTTAGTCGATCCATCTCCGACGGATTTGACGTCAGCGTCTCCATCTCCCGATATATTCGCTTCAATCGGGACGGGTCATAAGGTGTAGTGACCCACCGCATCATGATGCTACGTAATGGTTTGGGATATGCAGCCAGCTCCGATTCCATGGCCGCCAGCTTGCGGGGGCTGCAGTTTACTGGCATCGGGGGATGAGTCAATACTGTAGGGGCCATGCCGGACATTTCGGGTGCAGTCAAAAAAGAGGATTGGCGTTGAGTGGATCGAGGCTGGGAGATGCCTCGCCGTTAGCTTCACTCGGTGAAGAGATGGAGCTCGTGTCAGGCTGTGACTCGGACCAATCCGACACTGGGTCGTCCTCGTCAAAGTAATGAGTGTCGTCGACGCTTGAGATCTGCGGTACAAAAGGCGGAGAGATGAGGTGAAGTCGCTCCTAGGCGATGTCACGGAACCACTTGTGAGATTTGATATCTTCGGCGTCGTGGGGGTAGACCGAACGGCCTTGCCAGTCGCGGAAGGCGTTGTGTTTGAACGAGCGGGATGATGGAGATGGGTGCGAGTCTCGGTCACGTTCTTGATATCTTTTCGAGCATAGGCGGGTTTCTTTCTCGCGGATCAAGGATGCTACGAGATCCATGCAGCGCCGGGACACTATTGGGCGAGGTGGGAAGGCGAAGGTTGTCTTGTGGCTCACAATGTTGCGCTTTGTCTCCTGCCGGCCACCCTCTTCGGATAGGAAGGGGGTGTGTCCATAAAGACACTCGTACAGGATGATGCCTAGGCTCCACCAGTCGCATCTCGCATCATATTCGCCCTCGCGGATAACTTCTGGTGCCATGTATTGGCTTGTGCCCACAACGGACCGAGCCGCCAGACGGTTACCGCAGCGGTTTCGCCAATTGAGCAGTGGCTCTTCGCGGCATGGTGCAGCATCTATAGTACTCCCATCGGCAGTCCTACGTTCGTGCTTTCGCATAGCCTCGGCCACGCTCTGTGCCTATTTGAGGGTGCCTTGGAAACCTTCAGCGCGATCAATGGAGTCACCCTCAACACTGAGACCAAGCTTATGGACAAGACTGTAACGGTGTGTTTGATAGTAGCTCGTGTCGTGTGACCAGTGGCCATCGAAAGCAAGGCCAAAGTCGGAAATTTTCAGGTGACCCGACGCCGAGACGAGAAAGTTGTCAGGCTTGATGTCACGGTGTATACAACGCAGGGAATGGGCCTCTTCAATGCACAAGATCATCTCGGCGATAAAGAATTTGGCGACTGGTTCGTTGAGAATGCTCTCACGGATCAGGAGTCCGAGGAAGTCGCCGCCAGGCATATACTCCATAACCAAGTACAGGTTGGAAGTGTCTTCGAAGCTGGCAATCAGCGGCACGATCCTACAGTATCCAGTGTTAGATAAGTGCAGCAGCATGAAGAAGAACGGGACGCACCAGCGCGAGCCCTCGGAAGAGACCAAGAAGTCTCTTTCTGCCCTTAGATGGCCTTCCTGGCTCGTTCTCAGCATGGCATTCTTGCGAATGACCTTCATGGCATACACGGGTTTCTTTCTCGGCTGCAAGTCTTGGTCTAGGGGCCCATCCAGGTGTATTGTCTCCTTTGAGGTGTCATCACCCACTACGCGTTCGGAAGACCTCACCCTCACCAGTCTCACAACACCAAAACTACCCTTGCCAAGTATTTTCAAGACTTCGTAGTTATCAGCGAGGTTGTTACTTGCCCCTTTCGTGGCAATGATGCTCTTGCTGTTGAGGACTCGGACCTCTCGAAGGTGCTCCGTCTCTTGCTTGTAGAACATGCAACGACGATAATCTCTTTCGGGACGGGTCAGCTCCTCACGTCTGTTGTACAAATCCGCCTCTAAAAGCTGCAGACGCATGTGACGCGGGGTCTGTTTGGAAATTAGTTCGTTGAAGTGTGTCTCCAGGAAGATCTTGGCTGCGGCGGTCTTTTCGACAGTCTGGATGGTCGGGTACAGCTGATCGAGGGCAGTCTCCTCGATGGGTGCCAAAGTAGAGTTGGGACTCGAGTCCGGCTCGGGTGCCCGGCGGTTAGAGGCACTGGCCGTCTTGGGCGATTTCTTGTCCCCCGAGTTCGTCTCTTTACTGGATGTATGCTGGGATAGCTTGGAATCAACAGACGTCTTGGGAGTTGAATGGGTCTCGATGGTCGGTCCGGAGAACTTCCCGCTTGAATTGGTGTTGCTATTGCTGTTGCTGTTGCTGTTGCTGTCAAACGCAAAAGACTGCGGCACAACGCCCCCCGGGTTGACTGACGAAGGGAGCTCTTCCGGCCCCTTGTCCCTGGACTGGATAGAAGGTCTGGTCTTCTTGGAAGCTCGTCGTCTAACGACTGTTCCTGCCGGATTGAATGCATCCCGAAGCCGTGTCAAAGAGAATCGGTCGAGAACAGGTCGGTCCCCCTCCCCCCTTTTGTGTTTATCACCGAACGCGGGCGAAGTCGATCGTAGACTGCTTCCATCCCTTACCGATGTACCGGATGCTAAAAGAATGGTTAGAGGCTGGATCGCTGCCAGGGTTTTCTCGACCTACCGCTGTTGGTCAAAGATCGTAGAGCCGACTTGATTTTTGAG
This sequence comes from Arthrinium puccinioides, assembly GCA_022414665.1. NCBI lineage: Eukaryota > Fungi > Ascomycota > Sordariomycetes > Amphisphaeriales > Apiosporaceae > Arthrinium > Arthrinium puccinioides. The sequence goes on along the minus strand of JAIUNF010000003.1, from coordinate 3,402,304 downwards.
CCCTCTCGTCTCATCTTGCGGGGCCGTTCTTCTTCAACCAGAGCATGCAGCGACGGCGTAGAATGCAACTGTGGCCGATGGCAAGACTCGTCGCATAAAGCAAACTGACCATCCATCAAGGGCATTCTTCGCTTCATGGTGAGCAGTGATATGGATGTGAAGCTCGGAGCGGTCAATGGGAAACTCTGATGGGTATGAAATGACCGTGTGAGCTTGCCGCAGATAAGAAATGCCGCCACGACCGCGTTCGACAAAAGGAATGTGATATCAACGGACCAAATCTCGCATGCCTTGTTTGTGCTGGAATGACTGCTTGTGATACCTCTGGTTCAATGGCTCAAATGTTCGAGGTCGGTCGATCCAAGTACCGACACATAATGCTTGTAACGCTCGCGTGTCGCTTCCAGCTTCTGGCCAAACGTAGCTGCTGGCCGCTGGCCGCTAGCATCCTTCCTCATCGGGGAGGGGAACCCCCGAGTCACAGCTGCTTGGGAGGTAGGTTGATTCGGCAAGCAGGGGATCATGATGTTAACGGCCGCTGTTATTCGTGCTGGTAAGCCTGAGACACCCTCTGGACGCAACGTTAGCCACTGTGGACGCAGCTTCCATGTCTTTCACCTGGGTGTTCGGTTCGACACGGGCGTGGCTGCCCCCCTCGGAGGCATTGCGCTCTACACGGATGGCAGGAGTCAAAGTACGGCTACCTTATTCAAACAAGTCAGTCCTATCACGTCTATCAACAGACTTCAAGTACCCTAGCTGCGCATGATCACTGTCAACAACGTTAACTAGCTTGAACTAGTTGTTGCTTTGTGTGTCGAGGCACGGGTCGAACCCAGTTTCACCGCAATTGACCTGACCACTTCCGCCCGCATTTCCCGACAGACCCGAACACGAATGATGATGCCGTACTGATTGATGATTCTCGGTGATCCGAGTGTATCCCTAGCCTATGAACACTGGCAATGAGAAGAAACGCAAACGTGAAGAACCCCAAATTCCATTAAAATCAACTTTTTTACGCCTTTGCCATGCCGACCTCGTCATCCCTATGACTACATCCGCTCACCGAGTCTGGGACAAAGACCGAATCCTCGCGGACTCACGCAGGTCGGAGACCTCAGAGCGCAAGATTTCTAGGAAAAGCATCAAGTTGATATCCGAATTAGCGAGTCCTCAGAGGCTGGCAATAGTCTCCGTCGGAACCGTTTAAAGTACAGCCTGAATGATATCGGCACAAACGACGATGTCCATGTTAAACCAACGCCGCGGCCATGGTATATCGCACGAAAAGCATCAAAAAGAAACAAGTTTACTTGATCTCCAGAAGCTTGATGTCGAAGACCAGGGTTGAGTTGCCGGGAATACCGGGCTGCGACTTGCTGCCGTAGGCAAGGTTGGCGGGGATGGTAAGACGGCGCTCGCCACCGACGGACATGCCCATGACACCGACGTCCCAACCCTTGATAACCTGGCCACCACCGGCGGTGAAAGTGAAAGGCTTGCCTTTCTTATTGGCTGCATCATCGAGTTAGTAAAATCGATATCGGACCGGAGAGACGAAGACCACTTACAGTCGAAGACCTTGCCGTCTTGGAGCTTGCCAATGTAGCGAACGCTGACCTTGTTGCCCTTCTTAACAGCGCGGCCGGAACCAGCCTTGCGGTCGTCAATGGTGACGCCCTGAACGACCTTGACACCAAGCGCAGACTTCTCCTTCTCAGCACCGGAACCAGTAGGACCCTGCTCAAGGTTCTTGGCGAACTGCACTTTCTTATCAGTCTTAGCATCCTTGGGGGACTCCTTGACCTCGGCGGCGACGGGCTCTCCCTTGTTGTTCTTGAGCTTCTTCTGTTGCTTCTTGCTCAGCTTGGGCTCGTCCTTGGCCATCATGTCGTCGAGGGTCTCGGCGGCGACATCGGCAGATCGCTTCTTGCCCTTCTTGGTATCAACCAACTTGGGGGCCTCCTCCTCGTCCTCGATCTCTTGGACACGGGGGTTCTCGACGTCGTCTAGCTCGTCCTCCTCGGAGTCATCGTCGGAGCCAGGGCCGTACATCTCCTCAAGCTGATCGGGGAAGTCGTAATCCTCGTCGTCCTCGTCATCTTCCGAGTCCATCTCCTCAGTGGTGTCGATGACGTAGTTACCGGTGAGATGGATGGTGTGAGTACCAGTCACGAAGAAGAAGACCTTCTCGTTGGCACCGATAGTGATATCGAGGGTTTGCTGGTAGTTCTGCCGATCCTGTTAGCATGTATTTAATCTAATGCGAGATGGAATTTGACTTACGCGCTCAGTGTCAAGGGTGCAGACGACAAACTCCTCCATGTCGAGGTCGTCATCGTCGAGGCTCTCGTCATCCTCGTCATCGTCACTGGAGGTGGCAGGCTCCTTGCCTTTCTTGGCCTTCTTGTCCTTCTTGCCGGCACCGTTGGCCTTGGCGTCAGTCATGTCCTCATCTGAGTCGGCCTCTTCCTGGGCAGCGGCAATCAGCTTCATGAGGGCGGCCTCTTGCTTCGCCTTCTTCGACTTGGCAGGGTCGCTGGGGCCACCGTTGGACTCCTCCTCTTCCTCGTCAGACGAGCCACCGCCCATCAGCTCATCGAGGTAAGCGTCATTGTCCTCATCGTCTTCCAGACCAGCATACTTCTGGCGCACGAGCTTTAGGGTGGACCGGGGGATGGGGGGAGGTTGCCCTCCTCATCAACCTCAGGAGCCTCGGTGGGGTCAAGGGCGGCCATGGTGATGCGGTACTGGGAAGAAAAGTTAGCCATTTATGTTCGAGAACCTGGCGCTGGCCGGCGACGTCACAGTCTCTGGTCTGCACATTCAATCACAGCACCAGACGGTAGCGCGCAATGCCATGCTTGCGAAATTCGGGCGGTGATTGGACTCTCAAGGAGAAGGTACTTACGCAGGCGTCGGGGAAGCTGTCCTCCTGCATGGCAGGAATCAGGACGGCTCCCGGGGGAACCTCCAGCCCGTAGAGGGCAACAGGCTGCATTGCCGACATGGTGAATGATGGCTTTGTAGTTTGCGACGGGAGGGACTCAGAGTATGAGAATCAACGTGCAGCAGAAATAGGCCTTTCGGTGGGCGGCCTGGGTCGATTGGAGCTGGAACTTGACAAGAGTAAAACAGGCAAGTTGCAGACGGAAAATACAACAGCGTAAGGCAGGTGGTTTTTTCTTTCGACTGGAAATTTCGAAGCAGGCTGGCTAAGGAAATATTTAGCGTCTTTGCGCCCCACTCAGCCTTGATAAGGATGCTAAAGCTGCCGAGCCAGGTCTTATCGCCGGCAGCCCGCAGTTACCACAGTAATAGGCGGGTGGGTGGAGCTAGACCGCTTTTGCCCGAGTAATACTTTCTTGAAGAGGCTGGGAAGAACAAGCAATGAGTGGTCCTTTTGTCGCTGATGCAGGCAAGCTGTACGGAGTACGGAGTACGGATACGGAGTAGTTACGGGTATAACTAAGTTGATTGACTACCTGCAGCCACTGGTTTGGATCGCACCAGCCACTGTGAAAATCATGCTTGCTATGTACCAGGCAATCGAGTAACTAACACAATGCTGTCCATTGTGTGTTTATGGCATCCAGGCACACAACTAACTCTATTGCCGTGTTTATTTAACCCCTTCTATTACACGTACACCGATGCGACTAGACCTTGTTGGGATGGGACAAAGGCCGCATCGCATTGCATGCAGTTCTTTTGAGGCAAACCACCGCCATGTCTCCCTTCTTCGGTACACCCCGTCACGAATAGGGTTTCCTGTCCATCCAATAGAAAGACCACAAATGACCACAAAAGCTTGATCATGACGTTGAGTTTACTTGGAATGAAAGCGGACGTCCGTCAACTTTACAGTCATCAATCAGGTGGACAGCCCGTTTGTTACATAGATGCCCGATTGCCAACCGGCGTTTGAAAGACTCTTTGCCCATCTTCTCTTTCCTCTCTCTTGAGCCACAAGCCCACAAGCCAAGGCATCAAAGAGACCTTTAATTGTGTATGCAGGATCTGGCTACGCAAAACCCATGCAGGTCCTCACAAGTGTGTGTTCGTTTTCTCGCCTTCAGCCTCAAGTCGGGTTACAAACTACGATGCCCCACCGCCCAAATTCTAGTGCAATTTGACGTCACAGGATTACAAGTGTTAGTGGTGTGGTATCAATGCAACAGACCATGAAGAGATATTCCAAGAAAAGACCATGTTTGTGTTTTTTATACCAGCCAGCTATTTTCTCTTACATCTGGCTGGCTCACCTACAACTCCCAAGGACCACCATCTCGCTGATCTTCGACTCAGCTGGCCTGCAACTCAAGTCTCAAGAGACCCAGCGCCTGCACAATATTCAGCCGTTACTCCGTATACCGACCTCGAATCAGCCTCAACTCTGGTGAGGATTTGGCGTGCAAACCCTGTCAAGTCGAGGCCGACCCCGACAATCAGGCTGGGGGCTACATGGACTGATGAGCGTACACGTCGACAAGACTGCTGCCATTTTTGGCATCATGAAAGCGAATCCCGCCATACCATGGACACCAATCTCGTCACCTGCCTCCCGGAATTCTCGGGATTCTCGGATGATAGTGTATGACACTAGGCAGCAGGTCACGGTGCCAAGACGGCGGACTGTATATGCGTACAATAGTAAGACAACAAACGGCACCGTCGGATGACTTCAAGTAGGGTTTCGGATCGTACTCGAACCCCGACTGACGGATATAGCGGAGCATGAGGAAACGAACGACAGCGGAAGGAAATTACATAAAGGACCACGACTCACCTCTGGCCTAAAGATTATCTTGTACGGAGTACGTCCGTCGCAGTTTTCACGCGTACATACATACCGACCGTCCCTGAGGAGGCCTACCTCACCGCCTAGGAACATTCCCGTACCTACGCTCCAGGTGTCTGGCCTGGTACTCGCCCTGATCTCAACCCAGCAGTGTGCTGCTACTCGATTCCTCCGACCTCGAGCTCAAGTCCAGTCCTAGGCGAATCGACCATGTTGACCAATCGCCAACTGCAACCTCCAAATGTATGCCTGTGTGGTGAAGGGAGCTACTCCGCGACATGAGCCGTCCAGTATGCACCGGCCTGACCAAATTCGACATGTGGTCCTCAGTCCGTGGCCAAGTGCGCATCGGAAGCTCCTGAGCAAGAGCATGCGCCTACAAGATGCGGAGAAGGATGCGCGGACACGGGCCGCGTCGCGCAGATGGTTCTCGAACGAGCCCTACCCTATGAAAGGGGGTCGACCCGTTCACATAGTGACGCTGGAAGACCAAGAGAACGAATCCAAATGGATGCGCGCAAAGAGTCTTGTGCTGGATGGTCACGTCCGCGACGAAAATCTACACGCGACGTTGAGCGCCTGCCAGTCGCTTTCCCCGAAAACGCAACCGCTACAGCATACCAGCGCCAGCGAGAACGATCAACGACGAGTCAGACTGTCCGTCAGACGCCCGAGCCCAGCTCTCATCAGGCATACTTCGAGTTACCGCACACCCCCACCCACTGCTGAGGTAGGCAGTCGCGACAAGCCCCTCGCCGACAAGCATACCAAGTATCGGAATCCACGCCGTCACTTCACGAGCAACAAACACGTTCACATTCGTTCGTCATTCAGATTGATCAATACGTTCCGGGCTTAGCATTATGTACACAAAAGCTGCCTGAAGATCGAGTTCTGGAGAGCGATACAAGATAATTTTTATCCTTGTAAGCTTCCGACTTCTGCCTCGGTACTCCTTCCGTTGTCATCGACCTCGCCGAGGGAGGCTCTCTATCATACCAAATATCAACCCCGCGCCCATCAAAAGTGCTGCTCATCCCGACTCTTGTACATGTATTAGATATTATTGGGCCGTTGAGTTGCCGAGCCGGGTCTTCACTGCTCGTTCGCTCACTCACTTCGTTGGAAGGTCGGCCTCTTCGACCTCTGCCGGTTTAGCCCCCACATCAGGTCAAATCGTGCAAGTCCCTTGACGCCTTGTTTGACGCCGCCCACCTCGTGCCGCTTAAACGAATGCTGGCAGGAAAGATGCGAACCATTTTCCTGCAAAAAGTGCTCCGAGAACTCCGTAGGGCTCAGATAAGTCCCGCCCTCCCCCAAAGCTTCAACTTCAACATCTAGAATGCCAATGCCGTTGCCATGCATTTCAACATGTCGCTTCTATTTACACACGGTCCTCGGAGCCGTTGTCAAAAAGTCGAGTAAAATTCGCCTGTCGGTCTTTAAAGGGTTTGCGGAGAAGGGAAGAACGAAAAATGATTAGACCCGCCCCGTTTTGGTGGGAGGCTGGGCCGAAGAATGGTAGACGAAAACTCGTAAAGACGTTCGAGGCGCTGTGCTCGTTATACCATGGCATTCGCTGACAGAGACTTGGCTCTTTGCCTCGTGACCTTTTTGCTGACGGTGTATACTAGATCTTGCGTCCAGAAGTGGCAAATCTGTGCGTGTGCGCCCGGGATGGCACCGTACAACGGCGCAACCAGCGGGACCATAACATAATCGATAAAATTCGTCTTGACTTGGCGATGGGAAAAGCACATACCCTTTGCCAAGCCAGCCTCGTTCATCTCACGCTCCCGGGCACTGGCGCAGAGCTTGTGGAAGCCCTCGTACAAGAACAGGTAAAGCGCAACCTCCATGAAGCCAAGCGTGCGGAGCACATTACAGATGTGGAAAATCCACATGACCTGATGAGGATCGTTGTTGCCTTCGGTCATCCACATGTAGAGTGTCATGGAGACAACGAGGACCGTCATTTGCACCGGCAGGAAGTGGGCTTCGAACAGTCGGTGGCCGAGGTAGAAAAGGCGCTCCCAATGAGGGTCTTTGAGAGTATCGCTGGTGACGTCGGAAAAGATGCCACTTTCCATGGTTTGCTCGGCCGTCAATCCGTCGATTTGGGGAATGTAGTCGTCCGTAGGTGCATTCAGGGCCATGTGCAAGGGGCGGTATGCACGCGACGTGTGCTTTCTCTCTTGCCACACTTCGGCAAATTTGCGGATAGCATAGCCCGAGTCCAGAGCACCCCACATGTGTCGGAGAGCTTGCTTGTACCGTGCCATCACATCGTTGTAAACACCGTGAACGCCCTCGCCGCCGTCACCCTTGACATTTGTCTGGCTGACAGGGCTCAAGACAGTCCGGACGGTCAGGTTTCCGTTCATCGCGAAGAAACATTTCAGGTACATGTGCAGATCCTCACCAATGGCCTCGGAGTCGGCATCCCAGCCACCAACGCGGTCGACAAGTACAAGTGGCAGAGAGTATACCGAGGTGGGAGGCGCGATCGTCGAGCCATTGTACAGGCCAGACATGCCGGCACCAGCCCAGAGGATATCTCCAACACGGACGATGGCCGGAATGCTGTGGGCGTTACGGTCGAAGATGATGGGGGCGGCATAGAGAGTCGTGGATGCGGTGTCCGGGTGGGCCATATGCATGCTAGTGAGCAGGGCGAAGTAGTTGGAGGATAGATGGCTGTCGGCTATTTGCGAAGCAAATCAAGTCAGCTACATTGTCGCGGATCGGGTCTCTTCTTCATGTACACCGGCTCGAATCAGACTTACCATCCAGACCAGTAACAATGACGTCCTTCCTCACGGCCATGGGGTATTTCTCGCTCAGCTTGCGTGCGGCCCAAGCCATGTTGCTGCCCTTTCCGGGAGACTCGTTGGGAATGTCAGACGGGTGGAGGGTGAAGTCGATGGAACGGAACTTTTTGGCGAATTCCTGAAGGAGGTTCATTGCCTTGAGTTCGACGTTGTGCTCACGCTGTTCCATACCAAGGTAGACCTAAAGTTGTGCCCGTCGTTAGCGATGCCTCCTATGCACGTTTCTCGGCCAAGTTGCTCATTGCTTCGGGGTCGTGCCGACTTACATCGTATGTGTAACGAGCCTGAGGGTGCGAGGCCAAGACCTCGAGAGTCTCTCTCAGTGTGTCAACTTCTTCCTTGTAGTTGGGAATGACGATGGCGTGGATGATGTTCTCGGGCTCGGCATCGCCATCCGCGTACAATTCACCATCAATATCGCCGGCCTCACTGCTGGAGCTGGAGGTGAAGGCAGAGCCGTCGCGCGACGAAGTCAAAGTCTCGGAGCTGGAGAGTGACGTGGACGAGCCGCGACGACGGTGGTGGGCCATCTTGATGTCCTTGAGTGCCTTGCTGTGCGAGATCTTCCTGAAGCTTCGGGTGAGATCCCAAATGGAGTAGCACGAGCGCACGGGAAACATGGAGACGAGGACGTGAATCAGCAGGCAGTAGTAGGCGAAAATGGTCGTCCAGATCCCGGCACCGGAAACGGCCGTTGCTGGGTCGGTATCCGTTGTTGCGGATATCGCTCCTTTCCCACTCAAGCTGAGAGGGCTCGTGTGTTGCCAATACTTGTAGCCATACCCGGATGAAGCAGATTCCCTGGTGATGACCCAATAGCTAAGGCAGATCGTGGCCAGCATGGCCAGCCCTCCTACTCGCCGCGTTGCCCAGCCGAAGAGCGACATGATGGCGGGAAGCGACGCGAATGATGCGTTACTGGGTGGGAGGTGGTGTCTGGGAGGGAGGCTAGACGCGCAACGGGGCAGCGAAGTAGATCCAGACGGTAAAGGAGCGGAATATGACGACGGAAAGGTTGTCGGCGTCTCGATACCTACTAACTCGCGTCGAACAAGTAGGAATAGAGGGAAGAAGAAATGGCTCGCGGAGGGGACGAGAGGAAAGTGAACAAGCAACCGTCCGGGAAATGATAGGGACGAGAGAGGCAAGGTATGGGTGGTTTATTTGCGGTAGGGGTGTGCTGCTGCTGGTCCCGTACAGTCCCAGCGCGGCTGGCGCTAGTAATAGGGCCGGTACTTTCCTTCGAGGTACTTCACTGTGGTTCAAGGGGTGCAAAAGTTTGTCAGTCGGGCTGTGCGTGGTTTGGTTTGCTGTGCTGTGCTGACTGTGTCACTTTGATGGAACCTCTTTGCCCTTTGCTGTGTAGTTGGTGGCGGTGCGCGAAGTGACTACTATATTTGAATGGAGGTGGTGCGAATATCTGTCTTTTCGTCTCCTCTGCCGAAGCCGAATCGTGTTAAAACTGGGGGCTGGGGCTGGGGAGAGGTGAGCCGTTCGTGTAACCCGCGGGGAGGATAGTTGTGGTTTTGGCTCCCGACTGGACTGGACTGGACTGGAGAACCTGATGACAGGCCCTAGTTAACCTAACCGAGGTGGTATTGAGAACAACAGGGGGATCAGGCGGGTTGTGTCTTTATTTTATTTTTTTAAACAAAGATGGTGGGCGGCTCGAGGGGATGCTTAACCGACTGATGGGGTTGATAATCTCGAGGTTGTACGGATACAGTGAGCACTGAGATTGAGAGATTAGAAGGGCGGCGGCCTTCCTTCAATCGCCTGCTTCGCGACTAGGATGTGGGAGATGTGATGGACGACTCTTGGCTGGTTCTCGGCCTTTAGCAGTTTAGCGTTGCCGATGGCCCAAGATGGTACTTGTGCTGCAGGTATCTTTCTGGTGTGGGTGAGTGCGACCAAGCTGTCTCCTGAGCACTCGAGGCACTGTCTGTCAGTGGGAAATTGTGGGTTGATACCAAGGCACGGGCGTCTGTCCGCTGTAACTGCTTGCTCACATCGTGCTCTACGGTTTTGTTCAATGAAGCGCATGGGGAGGGCGAACACACGTCCAGAACTCGCTACAGCAATAGCCGCGGTATCATGAATGCATGCATGATTCACTACATGTGGAGGTCATGGACAGTAGTATGATGGCATCCATGGCCCTCGTCTCGGTTATAGCCTCGCTTGCCCACCAAGCTCTTTTGAGCATGAGGTTTCCAGATCTACTCCGTACAAAAGTAGCGTTGGTAACTAACTAACAACGAGTTGGTTCGAAGACAACACTGCCCTCTTTCTCATCTGTGGCAGTAAGGATGTGCTGCCAAACGCCTCGGGGCAAAACGGTCTTACCCTACCCAACAGTTCATTAGTTAACGTTATGCTATCCGCGGGTTGCGCCTAGATGGGATAACTACTACCAAACCCCACTGCGACGGGGACGCGGCCTCGACGCTTGGCTTTCGTACATTATTGTTTGTGCATGTTTCACCGACTTTGCTGATTCTACACAGTATTTGGTGGTTTACAGGCACGTACTTAACTCGTTATGGAATATGGGAAGGGATCATGGCTTGGCACACCAAGCTACTGTGTACTGTGTACGGATTGCTGTCGATCTATCGATCCATCTGCTCAGGCTGGCTGTGCATGCATAGTTACTAAGTAGTTACATAACTACTTCGTAACTAGGTCGCAACTGCTTGAGTTACTCCGTAGTTACAGACTTCAACATCCGGTCTGTAATTCAGATGGTCCGCAGCCGGGCGTGTGCGAATACGGTAACCTGACATGGTATGTACTACCTATCTTGGAATGACCATTTTGAGTTCAACTACGCAAAGCATCCCCTTTCTCCAAAACTGCCTCCCGTCGTCTCATGTCCGTTTTGAGCTTCCACCACGTTCGCCTCCATCTTGACAACGGCTCGAAGGTCTATTACGAAGTGGAAACTCGGGGGATATGCTTTAACTGACAGAGCCTGCAAGCCAAACTGTAACTAACTTAACTGCCTGTCTGTAGCTGCGCGGCTGCACCGCATCTGCGGGCACGTCATCACTCGAGTCCCCCTCACGCGGCGCATCAACGCTTGTCGCCCAGTAACTATCCGTACTAACTACGCGGATAACGAGATCAATGCTGTACCCATGAAAACGGCTTCTTCCCACGTGAAGAGCAGTGACGACGCCAAACTCACCAGAGTCAGCAGATGCCCCCCCAAGCCCAGAAGCGTCGACGTGCCAAGCGTGGATTACTTGGCCCCATGGCGTTTACTTTGACCACCACTCCGACTACTGCACATCGACATCACATCTGCATGCCATAGCTGCGTAAGCCAAAGGTGATGCGTGGCTTTGCCTTGCTGAGCCACTCCAGCCGATCCAACCGATCCAACCGTGCCAGTCTGGCCAGTCATGGATGCCGTTGACTGCGAATCGCCATCCCCGCGCTGATAACCTGCATGGGTACGTGTGCGAAAGAGAGAGAGTGTGTGTGGGCGTGTGTGGGCGTGTGGTCTTTCGGACTCAGCCCGACTCTCTGCAACCCTGTCCGTGTCGCTTATGAATTCTGTAACGGCGTGGCTCGGATAGATGCATTTAGATAGGGGCTGCGAAATTCCATCATAGCATGTACTGCGGAGCTCTCGACCGCCATGATCCTTCGGCAAACCAGGGCTTCTGCGGACGCATTCAAGGGCGGGAGCCTCAACCTGCACTGTGCACTCAACCCCCCCCAGGCTTGGGCCTGAGATACCCCCTACGAGAAGAAAAGAAAAAAAGACTTTTGGTGGAACGGAAAACGATTGAGAGTGGTCGGGCTCCAGCTTCTGCCCGGGCTTATTGCTCGATACTTTGGGTGAGACCACTTGCTTCTTCGAGGGGATCGTGAGAACGTTGTGAGTTATTCGCCATGCCGAGGGATGCTGCCGAACCGGCGGTCTGCTGCATAGTAACAAAGCCCCAGCCTCTGGATTGCCGGCCCCACTCTCGAGCTGTCGCAAACGTGCTTTTCGCATCAGGCGAGTGTTCTTTTTACTCCTTGTTGGTAACGTTACCGTAGGGTAACTACAGAGTAAACTCGACGTGCCAGTGCTGTGATACGCCAGATGACGAGCGCCGAGTTTGCATTCCACGAATCTGTTAGTAACCTGCACGACACCCGGTAACGCGCCAGAGGCCGCCGGCCAGTAACATCAGCCAAGGAAACCTCGACGATCAAGCTAGCTTGGCCGAAGGCCCGGAACCCCTGGCCAGCTAATTTCACCTCGAAAAGGTGGGGGCGACTATAATTGGCCCGCATCCATGGTGGTTTGTTTGTTAGACGAAATTTCATGGGTTTCTTTTGGTGGAGCGTCCAGCAAAAGATGCAGATGCTGGGATTTCGATAATCCCTCACGGGACCAACTATTTGTTACGCGGTACGGATACCCCGAAATAAGTCAACAATGTGGAAGCCTGTTCGTACTCGGGCCCCGATAATTTTGAGCAGTCCGGTTTGTCCCCGGTCAGCGTCCCGTTCACGGACGCTTCTGCTCCCAAGAGCATGGTTTCAGCTGCCAGCCCAGAATATTCTTAGTAACTTTGCCCTCCTAAACGCAAGCTCGGGAGCTTGTGGACTAAGATAATCTCCAAGGTGTTGTTCAACGGCTCCCCAACGGATAGTTAACACGTACACGAACGGGTAAGAAGAAGGAATGATTAGTTCATGAATCAGGGTTGCAAGAGTCAACGAGGTTTGGCTGGCCTTTTTCTTTTCTTTGAATTTGGGTCAGACCCAATGCATTGAAATGTAAGCCGCATTCCGGTAGGGAGCTGCCTTATTCTCGTACTATCCGTAGACCTGCCTAACTACCTAGCTGCCCTGAGTAAAGCAGGTCTCTGACCTGGCATACCAACCACACCCACCCATACGAGTTTTAGGTGAGACCTTCGGGCAACTGCATCTGGCTCACATCTCTCTGAACTAGGAAGCGTGATCCTTTGTGATCCAGGAGTACCCCGTTTCTGATACCACCCACCGTGCCTGTCCATGATAAATTAGACTGAGTATTTCACACTAGTTGTTTGGCAACCGTGTACGGATACCGCGAGAGACTGTTTATTCCTTCGCCGCCTGAAGCATATATGGTCGTCTGATATGTCCATCACAGGCCATTTTTTCGCCTTTCCGTGGCAGTCGGGGGATACCAAAATGACCCTCGGGGTAACAAAAGAGCCTCTTGGAAGCCATTGCACGAGGTTCTTCGCACATAGTAGGGCCATCTTCAATTGCTCATGTCTACAGTGACTCCTGGCTTCTGTGGCTTTTCGTTATGCATGCCTCACCCGGGACATGACTAAAACTTGTCAGTGACGACAATGCGGTTCAAGTTGCAAACCCCATAGCAACCCGAGTCGCCCCGCGAAGCGCTGGGAGATGTCGAGGCATTTCAAAGATGTCCGCTTGTCCAGGTAAGAGCTCAAGATACGTTCTTCTCAAACAACTTTTGAATGGGTTTTGCAGCCTGAAATCTGATAAGCGACACTGAACATGGGGAGACTCGGACGTAACACGCACGTCGATGAATTTCTCGAGATCCTTATCGAGACTCGCAAGATCGTCCTTCCGCTTCTTGTTGTCGTTAATCAGCTTCTGCCTTCTTCTGAGAAGCTCCAATCGTTTCTGTTCTAGGATTTCGCGCTCGCTGCGTTCGTGGTCGATTCGGGCAATCATCAAGGTGCTTTCATCGTCATCGGCGTGGTCAGGCTCCAATCTAAGAAAGTCCTCAACCGGGATCAAGGGTAGCTGCTGATAGGTATGACTGTAGCGAGGCTTGGTTAGCTCCTGCGCAAGCCTACTGTTGCTTATGTTATGCGTGGATGTGCCGGAGTATGAAGCGTCGCTTGACGCTATGCTGGACATGGACGTCACACTTGACGGGATGCGACTGGAGGCACTGGTATGTACTGACTCGTACGACTCGCAAGCCGCAATCTCTCCCTGAAGATGACGCTGTTCGTAGTACAGGTTCTGCAACTGAAGATGTAGAAGATCAACCTCTTGTCGCGCGCTTGCCGTTTCCTGCTTGGTGTGACGGCTGCTGAAATGGGCCGCGCGGTGAAGGCCACGTAGCTGGGCAAAGTTGCTAATCAGAAGCTTTTGTTGTTTCGAAATTTCGTTCTGGTTTTCGGGCGAAGTCTTCTCGACCGGTCCGGTAGCCGAGATCTGGTCCACAAGGGCGAGGGCTTGCTGGCGCGCGTCGCGGGATGCGTTGAGAACAGACACCAGCCTGGGGTCCGTCACGATCTCAGGGTTAATTGGTGCCATGGCGCCGGAGTATGCAGGCCGCGAGTACTACAGCATGCGTGTCGGGGACGCTTCCAAATCGTGGGCATTCAGACGGCAGTGGCTGGACAGTGGAAGGTATGGCTTCTGAATAACGACCTACACGAGGCTCCGAATGGAGACCGCACAGTAGCGAGGCTGATGTGATGGGAAAAAAGGGCACGGATTTAAATCGGACCGTGGAGAGCTTGGAGCAGGGCAGGTGGGGCGACGCAGTACTAGCACACAGTACTTTGTACTCCGTAGTTGACGTTAGTTACTGTGTGTAGTGGACGTACTACATAGTAGTAGTAGGGGGGCTACAGTACCGCTGCTAACTACTTTAGTTATTGATGCGTTTGCTGTGGAGGTCACGGGCTGTACCCAAGGCCGGGGCATGCGCACGCCGATGAGGTCAGCGCTCCGGCTATGCGGGAGGCGGGAACGAGCAAGTCACTAAAAATAATAGAGGAAAGCCAACTTCGGGATCGGTAGGCATACTTTTACTTTCACTACTGCATAGCGGCTGATCACTCGGTATCTGACGTCTTCTGGTAAGTACTTCCTAGACGTCCGGTCGCGCAGTTGACGACACTGAACTTGCTGACTTGGGGTGATCAGCCATCAGCTTGCCCCACGAACGGCGCCGAATGCGTCCCGAGCTCCGCCTGGCTTTCAGCTGCGCCCCCAAAAGCTGTCGTCTACATGCTACTACATACCACTAATAACTTACGTACGTAGTAGTACGGATAGCTAGCATGTAGACTGTGCATTAGTTAGTCCGTAGCAGCTAGTTATTACACTAAAAACGTACCGTGCACTGTGTTTGCAATGCCCGATCAAGATTCGCGAATGCTCTGTGTGGTGTTACTGCTACGTCAATCCGTCGCTAACTCACTCCTGCGGCGCGCGTTTCGAAGTAGTCCTTCTTGGTGGTGCTTTGCGGCGAACCAATCCTACGCTCCGTACGAAGTACGGAGTACTCACTCGCTCACCCGGCGGCCTAACGTTAGTCATCTCCATCTTGGGCAAGGAACCTCTCCTCGCCAAGTGCGGTAACTAGGGAATCGACTCGGATCCGCATCCATGTCTTGTTGAGTGCCTCCACAGTGTCGCCCCGCCGACCCGTTGGCCAATCGATCGTCATCCCTTCAGCTCGTGGGTGCCATGTCGATATGAGCCGCGTACGTGAATGGCGGGACCCTTTGTGCTTTTTGCCCCTTCCTGCCCGCCACATGCGATACGGTCCTTACCAACCAACCACTCAAACACAACCCATCAACGGCCATCAAGCGCATCCTGCCGCCGTCATCCTTCCTGCGCAGCACCTGCCACCCACTTCTCTCAGTCTGGCTTACACCCTCTCGGAGGCTTAACTTGCCCTTCTGCAGCGATCTCACCCCCCCCGGCCCAAATGTCTTGTACCTCGGCTATAGAGGAGAACCCCGTTGAGGGCGTGACTTCGGGGACTCAGACCGTAGAGACAATGCCGAGACAGCGAAGGCGGCACTCGTCCTTCAACCCTCGAAGAAAATCCGTCGTCAGCCACATCATGGAGAGCGAAGAGGTTATACTACTCAAGGTATGTGACAGCCTACGGGAGTCGCCCTTGACATGTGACCTAACGTTTGTGCCAGGTCGACCTTTTCCTCTCGGAACTGGAGAGACGCTTGGAGTACCTAGAGACCTTGGGCGACGTCAGCTTGGATTCGAGTATATCGAGGGCGTATTCCACCTTGTTGGCCGTCCGCGCACGATGTTCTCAGGTGTCGGAAGAGGTCATCGGGGCCGGCCGAAAGAGACTGCAAATCATGGTAGAAACCCTGGAGTCGCGGTACAACGGTGCGCTGACCACGGCCGGGTCCATGAACGAAAAGGCACGACTCGGTGTGGAGTTGCTGGACGGCATGCTCAATGACTACGAAACACGTGCGCTAAAACTGAGAGACCAAGGGTACGCCAACGCTGCCGGGGCCGCAGGCCAACTCATAGACGAAGGCCGACGGGTGGTGGACGAGAGTGTCGAGCGTGTTCGCGGCGCCGTGGACGAGGGGATAGAGAGGGCAAAACGCGCCGCCGAGACTGTGGAAGAGCACATTCAGCGTGCCGTCATGCGCGCCCGAGAACACGGCCTACTCAAATACGACGAGCTGCCTATCCCTTGGCGAGTCAATCCTCATATCCTAAAGGGGTATCGCTTCAGTGATACCAAACTTGGCTGCGTGCGCTCCGCCGTTTTCCACTTCTCCAACGAGACGGTCAACATCTGGTCTCACGCCTTGGGTCTCCTGCTGGTCTTGGCTGTGGCTTTCTACTTTTACCCCACGTCGCCGAACTTCTCATTGAGTACCAAAACCGACGTGTTCATCGCTGCTGTGTTTTTCTTCGCCGCTTGCAAGTGTCTGGTCTGCAGTACCATCTGGCACACCATGAACTGCGTCGCGGACCAGACTTTGCTCGAACGCTTTGCCTGCGTCGATTACACTGGAATCGCACTGCTCATTGCCGCATCGATCATGACGACGGAATACACGGCTTTCTATTGTGAGCCCATTAGCCGATGGACATACAGTAAGCAACTCCTCGCGCCATTTCCCACCCACCCCATCCGGTCTGTCCTGAGAGTACGGACGGATACAGGCTGTCGCATTCGTCTGTTCAGCAGAGCCTCCACACCCGGGGGCACGACTTGACACTCGCAGAGCGTTCGTATCGCGGAATGGCTAACCTATGAACTCGCAGTGGTAGCAACTGGTGCCCTTGGGATAGCAGGCGTCATCATGCCGTGGCACCCCTATTTCAACAGGGCAGATATGGCATGGCTTCGGGTCGGTTTCTTCGTCGGACTTGGCGCCACTGGCTTCCTGCCGGTCTTTCAGATCATCCTGACCAGGGGTCCCGAATGGGCCTGGGAGTTCTACACTGGGTCGCATTTGGTCAAGTCCCTGTGCGTCTATGTGCTGGGCGCGTGTATTTACGCAAGCAAGGTTCCCGAGCGCTGGTTCCCAGGCTCTTTCGACTACTTTGGCAACGCCCACAACCTTTGGCATCTTGCGGTGCTGGGCGGTATACTGTACCATTACGTTGCCATGCAGGACTTCTTCGCGGGTGCGTTTAAACGGGCACAGGAGGGTTGCCCTACCTATTAGAATGACTATAGATGTGTCAACAGCGATTGGCACTAGCGATTGGCATTAGAATATATAAATATAAATATATACACATACATACACTTCTCGTACATCACTTGTCGCTGTCATACAGTGCGGTTGGTGACTTCGACATGTAGGATTATCGAACTGGTATCGTGCAAACAAATCACTCGTAGCGACGACACCAGGATATCCTACACGTCCGGCGACAAATGCGTACGTATAGCAAAGCAGAACACGACGAATTTGATATTTCATTCGATATTTTCCATATGCAAAGACTCTCGTCAGCCTTTTGTTTAATGCCGTCGCCACAATTGTACAAAGCGTGCCCCCAAGTCGTAAACTCGTATCCCATTCCTCTGCATTCCATGTTCCTGTCGCCAAACCCCATGTCCATTTCATCATTGCTTAGTTGAATCAATCCCACGTTCCATAATCCCTGCCGACTCATCCATACTCGTACATTTTTATTTCGCTCCACTCATGCATGTCTCGCGAGAGAAACCCGTTCTGTGAGATGGCGACCCTGGATCCGTCGTCAATCCGTCAAAGGGCGTGTGTAATAATTTCTGCGTAAACGTCATCGGGTATCATCTTGATGACAGCCAATGCAGTTCTTTTGATCTGGTCTGCTTGTAAGCTGGGAAATGGCCGCAGCAGTTTGTTAGGACTGCGAGCGTGTATTAGCAACCTCTTTCGTCTTCGACAGCGCGTTCCTGTGGGTGGGCTCACCTCGCAGAGGCCAGTAGCTCGTTACGCATCATGATCAGCTGCGCCACGATGCAGAGGATGTTTAGGTGCGGACCGTATGCGAACAAGAAATCCCAAAGCCGCAAGACCTCTGGCAGCGGTGGTGTGCAGGCACATAGTGTCAAGACGGACGGGAAGGCGTATATCTCGGCGGACAGCCCCTTGGACATCAAATAGAGATGCAGCTTCGGGTCCACGATGGCGAGAACCTTGTCAATCATGGCGACACCGCGATGGACTCCATCCATGGCTCCGCGTATGTAGCCGGGACACTCCTTGGTCATCAAGCGGTGGAAGGCGACAAAGGCCTCGGCTTCGCTGCGCGCGGCGTAGAGGAACGGTGCGGCCAGCACGTTCATGCCCTGCACATAGGTGCCAGACTCAGCGACGCTGGTTTCGGAGCCATCCGTGGTAGTAACAGTCATGGCGCGACCGCGCGACCTGCCGGCAGGTGAAGAGGCTGGCACCGGCGACATGTCCATGCGCGATGGACTCTCGCACTCGGCGCTGGGTAAGGACTGCCTGCTGCTCGGGGGCCTGCTGCGTTCCCCCTTGGAATCGTGTAGCTTCCAGGCAAAGGCATTGAGAAGGCGGATCAGACTCGCCTCGCTGACCCGGCGACGGAACAGCGGGTCCGTGGTCAAAGTCCGGAAGGTATCGTTGCGGATCTTGGAGTAGGCGGGCGAGGCACCGCGATGGATGAGCGAGAGGTACGAATTCGTTTCGAGGGCTGGGGCGTCGAGCAGGATAAGCCACACGTAGATTCGGACCGAAGACTGTCGAGTTATTTGCTTGTCAGCCACGCGTGATGCTGCATGGCCCAAGGAAACTCACCATCCCGTCACCATCCGACTTGATGCCCTGGTCCAAGACCTTCAGTCGCGCGCTCTCTATGGCGCCGCGCACGTCGCCGTCGGGCGGCCCGTCGCGCATCAGTCGCTCCAGAGACATGCAGTCGGCCGGACCCGAGGTTCTGAAGACGGATCTTTGCCGGCCCAGGGCCATGGCTGCGGCGGGTGGGAGGGTTGTCTGCGAAGCGACATCGCTGTTGGACCTGTGCCTCTGAGGTGAACGGCCGGACACATGTCTGCGCGTGGGCGACGAGGTTCTTTCCTGGAGCGGGGCGAATCTCTGCTGTGTGATATAAGACGGCGGCAGCGTGCCCAAGCCTCGGGCTGCGGCACCCAGGTTGTGAGCCGACTGCAGCTTGCGCAAGGCGCGATGTGTGCGCGGTGATGGCGGGGTGTTTATCTCCGTGACGAAGTGCGGAGCCAGCAGGGGAATCTGCTCGCGCGTTGGACTGGGCATCGTTCAACAGGCCTCAGCGGAGACGACAGACGTGGTAATTGAGCGGGCCCCTCGGCTATTGTTCGAGGCTGTCGTGGGATTTGGTGTTGAGAGGTCTCGAGGCGGCAGGCACGCATGCCGTAAGTACATGACTAACGTTAGGACGAGGTTGGAGTAGTTGCCGTTGCCGTTGCTAACTTGCTGTTGCCACGCGCCTACAGTAAACACGGGCACTAGCATCTGGTTGGCTGGGCATTACACGGGCCATGTTCATGTAAACAGTACTCCGTATCCGTACCTGCGTCTCCGAGGCAGTTACGGATAACGTACGGAGTGTTAGGCACCTTGACGTTAGCTGTTCCTGGCACATGGACAAAAGTTCGGCGTTAGAGATTGGTATCGAAGTCGGCGAGCCTCGTCGCAGATTCACTCTCCAAGGCCTTGTAGTTTTTTCAACACCCCTCGTTGCGTACGGATTATTGGCTTTTATTTTCGGTTCCGGACTCTGGTAACTTAACGATCAAGGTTGAGGCTTCATCCTTGAGCGCGGGGGGGGGGTTTATCTACACAGTACTTCGTAGATGTAACCCCACACACTACCAAAGGCCCCTCGGGAACAAAGAAGGAGATGGGGGGTCACAGCAGGAAACCTAAATACCAAGTACATCTTTGCCTTGCACAGTAAGTACGGAATACTCGGAAATTTCTAGTTCGACTCCCAAGTGCTTCGTACTGTGTAGATGGCCAATTATTATTATGTTTACTTAGAGCAATGACAATATATATAAGGACCTGGGCAGCCATTCTACCCTGTCCAGAGTCCAGACTGGACTTGCGCCTCGCCATGAAGCGAGCCACGACTTTACAGAGCCAATGGTCAGATCTAAAACGGCACGTGTAAAGTGTCGTGCAAAGTGCACTGTCAACGGTACAGGTACATTGCAGCAGGTGCACCGAGTTTTCAAGACGACTTGCGGGATTCAGATTGCCAGGTGTAGTGTGACTACGTTGCAGGTGTTGGCGGCACCAGAGGTACGGAGTACTGTGCTGTGTACGTAGTAATTCGAGTCCCTGGTTCGAACAGGAGGGCTACGTTAGTCGATGGCATCATCTGTGGTTTTCTCGCGACATTGACGCTAAAGCGGGTTTGTGGTTAGTCAGAGCCCCATTGTGTATCTTGGCATGCATACCGAGGCCCCCACCTTGTGCCGCAATCCCTGCGCCAAGCATGGGTGATATTGTTATCCAACGACTCGGACACATTTGCTGTGTATTTTGAGGATGCTTTTACTGTGTACGCAGTACGACCACTAAGTTACTGTGGTAATAAGTTACGTGCTTATGTCGCCTGTCTCGCCTGCCCCGTCGCTCCCAGATTGTGCGAACGCCCTCCATGTTACAGACGTCTCGTCTTCGGCCCCTATTCTCCAATCCCCAATCCCCAATCCCGCCTCTTCCGCGCTCTTGACATACTTCGCAAGCTCCCAACGTTACACACGAGAACAAACCTTGCCAAATCCCTTGGACTGGGACCTTTCCCCATATGACGAGCTGTTGATCTCATGCGTTCCATGGCAACTGCCAACAACCCTACACGCCACCGCACACGGGTCGATGGGAAACGCGACGATCTGCCCATCCGGCAAGCGGTTCCATGATCCATCAGGGCAAGACAGGGCAAGCAGCCCAGCTCGGATTTGAATCCACCGTAGAAGCGCATTACGGAGTACATGGTAACTAGTAGGCATAGTGATCAAGTCTCGGTATGGAGAACCGCCTTCTGCGAGCGGACACTAGGCTCCGAGAGGTTTAGAGCACGATTGCGCAATGGGAGCTGGAGATGGCTCCCAGCCATTGTTCCTCGTCTGATGACAGCAGGGTGGGTAGCTTTTAGGGGGGGTGGGTTGTCAGCGTGCGTGCGGACAACAACTGGGAACTCGATATCCGTCCATCGACTTTGTATTTGTCACAAAAGTCACACACACGTTCTCCCTGTGGCCTCGAAAACCTAGTTTTTCCGGCAGTCTCTGACCAGTCTAGCTATTAACTAAGACGCACACGCATCTTGTTCACTAACACCTTGACACCATCCTCAGACACAGCTGCTAAGGTTTGCGCCCGAGTCGAGTTGCCACTGCAAACCCCGTTCATTATATTGCCGACCAATCAGCTTCAGCTTCTCAGTCCTGACGCCAACACCCCACTAGCCCCAAGAGGCTCACTATTCAGAAGCTCTCATCTCGTCAAGCACGCCGAAGAGCCTTTTTCAATTACACCCTTCTCCTTCTTTCTGACCACTCTCGGCCCACCGACGACGTTGTCATCACTCAAACCACCCCTGTCTGGACCCCCGCTCTGTTTTCGTATACTACGAAGTAGGTACTTATACGGTTTCTATCCGCCGCCGCCGCCGCCGCCGAGTCAGACGGGAATCGGAGCAGGCGCCTCCCTCATCTCTCCCCGGACAGCACGTGCTATCGCACCTTTCACACCATTTTCTTCAGCCCCGCGAGGGTCACCAGCTTCTTGTCTCATTGGTAGCCGTCGTGGTCTAGACTCCAGGCGTGCCTCGCTCAAATAAGCAATCTTCTTCGCCTTGGATCCCTCCACCTACACCTCCACCGTGGCGTGGCGTCTTGTTCAGCTTGGCCTCGCCCAGCCGACATTCAGCATCTCCGTTGTTGTTGTACTGCTACTTGGCTAGGACGCTTGTACGCTCGTGGGTTGTTTCACGGACAAGCTTCCTCGTCCCGCTACGCAGCACCGCGCGCGCGTGTGGTGTGTGTGTGTGTGTGCCATCACTCATCATCGACTTGGCTCGCCAAGGCCTATGGCTTGAGGGCGAATATACGTCTTCCATCTCAACACCCTAGTAAACGCCTACCCCCTCCTCCCCCGGTCCAAAGCTAGTGCAGTGCCTCGCCTTGGGTGCCTCTACAAAAGGCGTGTAGTTACCACCACCACTTGCGTCTTGCCTGGCTCTACAGATTTGTCCCACCTTCACTTCAGCGATAGCTATTCGTCATGTCTTCAAGTAATCTTTCACGCTTGGCTGGGTTCCTCGGTATCAAGCTGGAGGAGCCCGAGAAAAGCCGCGACAATGTCACTCGAGGAGAATCCGTCTTTTCGACGCACTCACAAGACTCCTTTTTCGAAGAACAGCCTACCTCGGTTGAGTGGTTGTCCGAACTGGCACCCACCGGCCACGATGTTGTCGTCTACCTGAAGTCACTCTTTCCTTTCCTCTCGTGGATCGGCTTCTATAACCTCCAGTGGCTTATCGGCGATCTGGTCGCAGGTACGTCTTCTTGCCATGACTTTCGTGCTATCAAACCCTGACTGTCTCTAGGTGTTACTATCGGTGCTGTTGTTGTCCCGCAGGGAATGGCGTATGCCAAGTTGGCACAGCTTCCGGTCGAGTTCGGCTTATATTCGTCCTTTATGGGTGTCTTGATCTATTGGTTCTTCGCGACCTCGAAGGACATCACCATTGGTGTGAGTAACCATGACACACACACACACACCTTGGATTGCTTTTGGCAGGGCGCTAATCCCATCCATCCTCTAGCCTGTGGCTGTCATGTCGACTGTTTCTGGAAACGTGGTGATACGAGCCCTGGAAATCCTCCCACAATACAAGGATGAGCCTTGGGTTATCGCGCAGGCCCTGGCCATTATTGCTGGCAGCATTGTCCTCTTCATTGGACTATGCAGGCTGGGGTGGATTGTGGAGCTTATACCTCTTGTCTCTCTGGCTGCCTTCATGACGGGTTCGGCCATCAACATTGCTGCGGGTCAAGTACCGACCATGATGGGCATTACCGGCTTCTCTACCAGAGACGCGACTTACCTGGTCATTATCAACACCTTGAAAGGTCTCCCCAACACGAAGCTCGACGCGGCGATGGGCTTGACGGCCCTTGCTATGCTCTACCTGATCCGAGGCTTCTGCAGCTGGGCCGCACGAAAGTATTCGTCGCGCCAGAAGCTCTTCTTCTTCTTGTCGACTCTCAGGACCGTCTTCGTCATCCTGCTATACACCATGATTAGCTGGCTCGTCAACATGCATGTAAACGGGGACTCGAAGAAGGCGAAATTCGCCATCTTGGGCTCTGTCCCTCGAGGTAAGATCTGTCGCGTACGTCGAATTGCGTCTACACGATGCTAACAACGACACAGGCTTCCAGCATGCTGCAGTGCCTACGGTCACCATCCCCATCATCAATTCGTTCATAACTGACTTGCCCGCGAGCGTCATCGTGCTTCTGATCGAGCACATTGCCATCTCCAAATCCTTCGGCCGTGTCAATAACTACAAGATAAACCCGTCGCAAGAGATGGTGGCCATCGGCGTGACGAACTGCATTGGTCCTTTCCTGGGTGGATTCGCTGCGACTGGCTCCTTCAGCCGTACTGCCATCAAGTCGAAAGCCGGAGTTCGTACGCCGTTCGCTGGTGTCATCACCGCTCTTGTCGTACTGCTCGCCATCTACGCACTTCCGGCCGTGTTCTTTTACATCCCCAGCGCCTCGCTCTCGGCCGTCATCATCCACGCAGTCGGTGACTTGATCTCGCCGCCCAACACACTCTACAAGTTCTGGCGTGTGTCGCCCATCGAGGTTTTCATCTTCTTTGTGGGTGTCTTCGTCACCATCTTTTCCAATATCGAGAATGGCATCTACGCAACCATCTGCATTGCCTTTGCTGTGTACATTTTCCGGGTCCTGCGCACGAGAGGCCGATTCCTCGGCAGAGTCCAAGTGCATTCGGTGCTTGGTGATCATGTCATCGGCAACGACAACAAGATCGTGGGCGAATACGGCACGTTTGAGCAATCCGAGCAGAACGTCACGCCTTCTCAACGCAACATATTCATCCCCATCAACCACAACGATGGCTCGAATCCCGAGATCAACGTGACCAATCCGTACCCCGGCATCTTCATCTACCGCTTCTCCGAGGGTTTCAACTACCCAAATGCGACCCGATCACTCGACTACCTCACAGAGCAAGTGTTTGCGCATACGAGACGGACTAAAGCGGACAACTTTCTGCGACCAGGTGACCGGCCGTAAGTGACCCATCCCCCCCCCTTCTCACCCCTCAACTTGCGTCGCTGTGCACCCTGGTGAACTGTACTGGTACAGGTTGGCTGACAGAACCGTACAGATGGAACGATCCCGGCCCAAAGAAGGGTCAGCAAGAGGACCTGGATCGACCGGTGCTGCGGGCCATCATCTTGGATTTCAGCTCGGTGAACCACGTCGACGTCACCTCTGTCCAGCAGCTCATCGACGTCCGCAACCAGCTTGACCGCTACACAGCACCCGACTGTGTCGACTGGCACATTGCGTGCATCAGCAACCGCTGGACCAAGCGCGCACTCGTCTCCGCCGGCTTCGGCTACCCGACTGAGCGGCCCGACGGCCTGCACCACCGCTGGCAGCCCATCTTCAGCGTGGCTGAGATCGGCGGCAAGTCGTCGGCTGCCGCTACTGCGGAGCGCGTCGAGAACGAAAAGGAGCTGGCCATCCAGAAGCCGCGTCGCGACGTCGAGGCCAAGAACATCGACGCCATCGAGCGTGGTCAGGGCGCTGGTTCGTCGAGCGGCTCCGATCACGACCTCAAGGTGGTGTCTTCCAGGACTGCGCGCGGCCCGAGGAGGGTCGCCGTGCATGGCCTGAACCGGCCGCTCTTCCACATCGATCTCACCAGTGCGCTGCAGAGCGCCATAGCCAACGTGGAGGCGAGAGGGTTGACGCAGACCTCGGAAACGGCCGAGGGCGTTATTACGAATGTTCAGGGCGGAGATGTCGACCGGTAATGATGGGACGGAGGGGGAGAAGAGACTAATGACGCGCTCAAGCAAAAAGCGGCTTGTGTTGGCGGGTATGGCACAGCGACGGGTATGCGACGGTGTGAGACGCATGATTTGGATCACGACACTTGGGTTTTCGTGGCTTCGATGTTTATGGGTTTTGGGTTTAATTTCTTAAGGATACCTGCGTTGGCGAATACCCATCGCATTCGAACTAGTATATTTCCTTGATCAAAAGTTGGGATGACAAAACATATCACCGTTATGCCCTATTCTCGAGCTCTCGTCTACAGCAAACACACAGCACGATCATGGAGAAGAGGGAATAAATCGTTTTGTGAACATGTCCTACGAAGGGGGTTTTCTGTCTAGTTGCATCCGCTCTACACAAAGGCTGGATCCACCAGCAAGATGTGGTAATAGATGTCGAGAGAAGAAGAATACATGGAGAAAAAGCCGGCCAAGTCTGGGGAAGAAGAAGAGAAGGAGGAGGGGGAGAATGAGAAAAGGGGATGGGGGGGGGGCGGTGCGAATATAAACAGGGGAGCTACACCAGTGACATCTCACCCTAACATGGTACACCCCACAGCAAAGGCCTGCCCCTGCGAGGGTATCTCGTCTTTTTTCTTTATTTTTCCGTCAATTCCCAGAGCGACGGCCCTCCTACTTCATGCGCTTGGCCTTGCGGTCGCCTTCGACCCCTTCTCGCTTGGACCCGGCCGAGCTGCTGGCGCGGCTCACGCTTCGCGAGCGCTGGACGCACCTGCGCAGCCTGTAGACGTACTGGGACGGGGCGCCGAGGGTGCCGAGCCTCTCGAGGATCGCCTCGATCTTGCTGACGAACGGAGCGACGTGGGCGGGCGGTATCTTGTCGAGGACGCCGACGACAAAGTCAATGTCCCTGTCGCCGACCAGCCGGGCAAAGAGGCTGCTGTCCCGCGAGCTGGGCCCGTCTGCGGCGTTGCGCTTGACCACCTCCTCGAGCATGTGGACGAGGGTGCGCGCCATGTCCTCGCGCTCCCAGTCCTCGAAGCCGCTCTGCGTGCTGTGGATGGCCGTGCGGATCTGCTTCTCGATGAGCAAGAGGTGACCAATGCACCATGCGAGGTCCTTGGGGTTCTCCGAGGGCGCTCTGCTGGGGCCGTCGCGGTAGGCGTCGAAGCCGGCCAGTACGGCGTCGGCTCTCTGGCCCAGCCTTCGGAACTGGCTGGTCTCCGACGGCACGCCCGTCTCCATGCAGGACGCAAAGTAGTGGAAGAATCCGTCGTTGCGCAGCAGCATCCGGAAGATTGTGCATTCAAGGTCCTGCTTTTCGACCACCGTCTTGCCTTTGTTGGGGCGGTCGAAGAGGTCAGGCCGGTAACTGTCGACGGGGGTAGAGTTCACGGCTGCCAACATCTCCCGCACCTCCTGAACTCGCTGGGGACTGGGGGGCTCGTCGTCCGGGTCGGCGTCAGAGCTTGGGTACTGGGGGCGCAAAGAGCCAGCGAGCACGTCGAGATGAAACTTTGTGACCTTCTCGTAGATATCGCCCAGCTCCTTGGGATATCCGCTGGCCGTCATCGTGAGCGGCCTGCCCTGCGTGTCGTGTATTTGGCAGGTGATCTGGTCCAGAAGCCAGAGAATGTGTCCACAAGGAGCCTCCCCCTCGCAGCTGCAGTCCGGCACAGGGCACTGGCTCTCCGGCGATCCAAGTCGGACAAAGTGTTCAAAGGTCTCGGCGACCTGGAAAACCACAAAGTTGTCCCGGGCCCAGCACTTCTGGAGTGACAACGACGAAGGTGTGTCCATGCTATCAATAATCTGTTTTCGAGTATCCTCTTCGATCTCTTCAAGTGAGTATGGCAGGTTTGAGGGAAAGGTGATGATGTCCTCAGACTCGTCGGAGCTGGAGTCACAGGAGCTATCATCACGCCCGTCATCAGATTCAGATAGTCGTTGGCTGTGGCTCCGGGACTGCGCCCGAGTTGTTGGCGGCATGCTTCTGGTGGAAAGCTTACTAAAGCGTTCGGTGAGTGGTGATGGAGAAGAACGGGTAGGAGGCATTGGATGAGTGACGTGAGTGATGATATTTGTTCCAGTGTGATTCGAACCCCAAAGTTTAGGGGACGCCCAGCGTTATATAGAGCGGCATTGGGGTGCCTAGTGAGGAATCACGAAAGGGGGCATCTCCCACTTTCATGACTACGACCAGGAGGCCTAGGGAGAGGACCATTGTGCACATGTTGGCTCAGGGGTTGATAGGCCTCTTCTACTCCATGAGTACTGTGGGACAATACCGGGGGGGGTCGTAGAGAGACGCAGTAGCTTGGGTGTGGCAGATGGGGTTTCTATCACTTTGCGCTGGCCAGCAAGGGTGGATAGAGGTGGAATCTCGGAAGAGGACGAGTAACAGAGAGTAAAACACGGCATCAGACGCTTGCCTTGAGGCGATGCTGGACAGGGACAATGGGATCATCGACGGGTCTGAGTGCCGAAAACGGTTGTAATCGATTCTCCGGCCAGCAACTGCCTCCCGATAGCGTCAAGAAGTCCCTGGGGCCTGACGATGATGGAATTGCGATGCTGGCCATCCTGCTCAGGGACGACATACGCACATGCTGATTGGACAAGACGAAGCGTTCACGGTTGCATCCAAAATATAGCTCTGCGGTCTAGTTGAAGTTGTGAGGCCCAGCAACACGGTTGACGATGACTGGTCGCTAAGCGGGAATGACGGCCATGGCAGTGGCATGGCCCATGACCAGCCCATTAGACGCGCTGAGCCAACGGCAATTGGACCAACTCGCCCTCTTTCTGCCTTGTCGTGAGCTCATTCGGACAAGCATATAAAGGTTTTGGGCCGCACTCGATGCGGCCACCGCTCCCTAGTCTGAAGCCGGTCGCTCGTTGCGTCTAATGGGCCGCCGAAGATGGCCGCAAAGCCACCAGCTTGGCCGCCTGTTTGGCCGCCACCCTGCCCCGTCCGGCGGCCCATTATCGCGGCCCCGCGAGGCTTGCAGAACCCCTAGCCCTAACTAGGGCCTAGGTAACCCTAAGCCCAAGCAAGCCCTTTGTCGGCGCCGGTCGAGTGGAGGACTCCCAACATGTTAGTTATCGGACACGGCGGGCACGTTGACTGCCAGCCATCAATCATGCATCCAACGCAGAGCAACCCCTGGCCCTGGGACGGGCTTGCGCAGTCATGGGAGATCAAGTGATTTGGGCCCAAGAAACGTGTTCTCGCCAACTTACGACTTATGAGCAAGTGCACAGCCCTGACACTGTTACCTACCTACGGTCTACCCACCAAGTTACTCGGCATTCCGATTTGGTCGACAGGTGCACTGCTGTGAGCCTGTGACCCCGTCCGCTCCAACATGCCATCGCATCGTATATACGCTCGCCGAAGACCACGCCGGGGAACGGCTGCGGTCGTGCGTGCCATGTATGGCACTGTACGGCGCAACTGGCACAGCCCAATGAGCTCTGTTTCATTTACTCACGCCGCATGTTCGCCTGCATTCGTGGTACGGTGTACCCATCCGATATGCAGGGGAAACACCAGCCGCGCACGCGATGCAGCCAGTGACGAGGGAACACCGCGTGATCCTACCAAAGGGTTGCCAAAGGCAATATCATATCCTCGACTCGGGGCCAGAGGGTTGGCACTGATTGGCGGGCCTTGGATGTTCAGCCTGGTCTTTTGCCACGGCCCACTGCACCTGCTCATCGTATCTGTAGTCTTAGGTGCATCGTCAGGTAATCCCAATGTCCCCCTTACCAGGCCTCAAAGTGTGACCACCGAATCACATCGTCCAGAGAGCTCGGGGGCCGGGGCTAGATATAGTCGCAAACCACCTACCACCTACCACAGGTGCAACCAGTCCGCGGCATCGTGGTTCTTCCAGTTCCTCTATGATAAGTCAATGTTTCACCCTTGGTTAGCAAGCATCCTCACCGCCGGTGTCAAGTGCGAAGGCCGACGAACCAAATCACAGCAGGGAAATTTAGTTAATTGGTCTCCATTACCTATGCGAACATCGAGCCAGGAGGGCCCTAGAAACAACGGCCAATGTACAGACCCTTCATGATGGCAGCTGGAGGGAGGAGACTCGAAGCAATACGGCTCTGAACCAGTTGAGGGCAAGCTTCCGCGTCTGCATCCACGTCGTTGCCTGCCCGGCCCTTCCTGGTTTGTAAAGTTCAGAAGCGTCTCAAGAGTCGGCAAGTGTTGCTGGAACGACTCGTGAGGATACGTCCACTCGGGCAAGATGCGTCTCCCGCTTAAACGAGCTCACCCTGGATCTGCTTCAACTCTGCCAACACTTCCTTGATCGTTGGCCGGTTGAAGTAGTTGTCCACCCACGTCCCCGTCGCCTTCATTCTCTTTCGCATGTCCAGAAACTCCTCGGCTACTCGCAACTCCGATTCCCAGAACTGGCGAGCAACGTCCTTGACCCTTTCTGGGCCTTGGTTTTCATTGTCTTCGCCGCAAAGCACGAGCTTGCTGCCCCGCCTCGCAATCATTCGACCAAGCGTCTCTCTCCTGCCTGCTGTGCAACGATCAATTAGACCCCTCATCTCCAGAGGCGTCCGCTGATACTCTGGAAAGTCCAAGTCGGACTCCCAACGATACGATTGCCATACTGCTGACTGCTGGGGACCGCTCACGCCTTCAAATATGCACCAGAGGACTCTGCCGAGCATGTATACCTCGGCAGCCTCCTGCTCAGCGGGGCTCAGTGCAATCCAGGTAACATTGTAGCCCTCCTCTGGATTGATGTACTGTTCGTTCTCCAGCGTCTCGAAGTTGGGCACCATGCTTTCAAGTATGGCCTTGTATTTCTCCCTGACCTCGTCCGTCAGCGTATCATCAAGGGCGATGAGGCGAATGTATTCGAAGAAGTTGACTTCTGGCGCGGCAAACTCGCACCACACGCCCCTCTGCTCGAAATCAACCATGATGACGTCGTTTGATGCCGACAGGACGATGTTGTCGAGGCGCAGATCTGGATAGTATATTCCCGAAGAGCTCCGCAGATGTTCCACTGCCGCTGCAAGCTGTATACACCACTTGAACTGATCTGTTGCCTGGAGCTGGCCGTGGATGCGCAGCTGTGGCAAGTGATCCCGCAGGCTGCCCTTGGACTGGAATATGGTGGTGAATCCTGCAACAGCTTTTTTACCCCCAAAGTTGCATTTCTTCATGACGATGTGAGCAGGCCGCGGGATGACATTTGGGTGCGGCTGTAGCGTGCAGAGAATCTTGAGTTCATGGTATAGGTATTTGGCCCCACTGGTGAGGGCTTTGAAGATGAACAACTCTCCCTCAATCTTGACGAGGCAGACGCTGTCGTGGAGAATGCTAACTACTTGGACATCGAAGAAGTCAATCTCTCGAGGGTAATCAAGATTGGACCCCCAGAGTCCAGTCAGGACTGGCAAGCGAAGCAGCTGGCGTTCCAGGTTGTGATTCAGACCAACCTTGACGCGAATTTGGCGAATATCCAGTGAGAGGTTCTCGAATACCAAACGCGTGCCGAAAGGGGCTTTTCGGTAGAATTCAGCGAAGACCTCTAGGCTCGCGAATTCCGATTCAACCCACCACTGCAACGTCCGAATGATGTGCTTGGTGATTGCCAACTGAGCGAGCCTGCCGGCGTCCTTGGTATGAAAGGCAATGTGAAGGTCGAGTTGCTGGCATAAGTACGCCGGCTGACCTTCTGGCACATAGACATCCATCCGTATGGGCGGGACGGGAGAGAGAAAGAGCGGCACAGCGTAGAACTGTGTCCCCAGGCCTGTGGAGCCGTCAATCCGCCAGTGTGGTTTCTGGGGGCTGTCGAGGGATTCTATTCGATTGCAGGGGTTCAGCAGAGATTCTTGCCAGCTGGGTCGAGCTGGGGCAGCATCATGCGTTGAAACAGGCTGGTCATACTGCGCCGGGAGTGCGGCTGTAGGATGTACGACATCCTGGATGACCCGGTAGGTTAGATCCATGACGATGATGCCAAAGTCTCACACGTTTGCTGAGTGCGATGATGCAGGCAGTAAGTAGTAGATGGGCGTCCTCTCGTGTGTGTGCGTTGAAGCAGGACTACTACCGACGTTCTAGTCCCTCCTTGGTCGAAACCAAAGGCAAGAAGAACACTATCTGTCGAGAGAAAATCAGCGTTGGCAACGTGGTGCAGTGCCGGTGCGGGACCTTTCAACAGTGACATGTTGTGCAGGGAGCAAGTACATAAGTTATGTCTCTGCTGCCACTAGCGGGCAGGTACAAGCACGAGCAGCACGCAGCCGGCATGGCATCGCATCGCATGTTAAAGGACGTCGGGTAAGTACTCCATGTATGTGCTTACCTCGAGTAAATTTGGCCAAGGTGGCAGGTGGTTGTCGACAGGAATAATACAACAGCCAACTTGCTCGCCGGCTCAGTCACAAAGCGATGCCAGAAGGTTCAACCGTCCAAGGTCCAATTCCACTTGAAACCGTCCAAAGCGCAGGCGGCAAATGTGGCCGTGACGGTGGACACTGGCCCTGGTGGCAGTAAGAAGGTACGACCGACTGCCTGCATGCCCCAGCGAGGCAGGCCTGTCTCTTCTTTGTGCATCTGAGAAATAAATAAAACCAAAAGGTGACGCTGCCTCAGAAACTCGCCTGAGTATTCATTCGTTCACCGGCGGCCCCACTATTTCCTCCTATCAAAATCGGTGTAGATGGCCTTTCCCCTGTCCTTAACTAGTTAACTAGTTGTACAACTGCTAATCGGATCAGAACGCGACCCTGGAGTGCAGGATGGTGGAGTCAAAGAAAGCAGGGGCTCGCTCTCACCGGTGATGCACGCCACTTATTCTGGTAGAAATCGACTTGGTTAGTACGGAGTACGGAGTACAACCTGCGTTGATTGGCGGGCCGAGCAAAAGAAATCACCAGCATGGAGATGGGCATGCTTCCGCGAAAACCTGGATACGTCTCAAGACTTTTTTTTTTTTTTTTTTTTGGGGGGGAAGGGTTGTTATTGTTGTTGTCGCTGCCCGCCCATCCTGAGCAATCATTTCGGTATCAACAGCTTTGCCAGAATACGCTCGCCTTACTGAGTCGACGCGGCAGTAGGTCAGTCAGTACGTCGCTCGCGTTGCTACGGACGAATGCCGCGTCGCTGTCAAGCTCGTAGGTACGTTAGCACAGGTCGAAAGCCGAATTTCGAAAGTACCCTGTGGGTAGTGTAGATGGCAGCCGATCGTGGGTTCTTCCCATACCGGGTACCCAACGAAAGCCATCACATCGTGCCATGTACCCAATGACCATATCGCGCAACTTGTCGAATAAGAGCCGTTCTCAGCTATTGAGACGGAGACAATGCAGTGTCACATACAGGAGTTGGCACCAAGACACTTCGCCATTTCATGTGTGCATACTCAGCTGTATCGATACCGCCTCTGCAGGTATGATGCAAGGAGCTCGGAGAAGATGCCCGGCTGCTTCCCCAGGAGTATTTCACCCACCGAGTAGGTGGATGGTGTTTTGAAACGGCCTATTGGTGTAAGTGACAAAGGTCTGAGCCGGAGGAGGGTGTCCTCACATGATGAACATTAAGGGACATCACGGCTCCGCAACATAACCAGACGGATGCCTTGATTGTGGCCGGTCAGCCGGCCCTCGTCGCCCAAGCGTATGATTGCCCGTCATTTGAGGAAGTAGGTAGAGTAGTCAAGCTACTGGGATCTGGAACGAGGCAGCACCGTTGAGGCTGCTCTGGGTCGGGAGAGCAGAGCTTTACTGCTCGAGAAAAGCCAGAAGGTTGCGGGGGGCCAGTTAGATAGACACGACGTGTCCTTATGCACAACGAGAAGAGGTCGAGGCGGCGTACAGCTTCGCTGCTCGTCTGGCGGGTTTGGATTACAGCGTACAGTCAGGTAAGTTAGGGACGTTGTTTTGGTGACCATGCAATTACCACGTCATTGCCCCAAATTAGCCCCTTTTCAGGATGCTTGCCTGTCGCACCTCGAATCCTGCCCGACCGACCTTCATCGGCTTATGACGAGTCATCCACTCGTGCTTACTGATCATCCGAGGCTTCGGTATTCTGCTGTACCACTTCGGGCATCTACATACGCGCGGTAATTTCTTGACTAGCGACTTCGAATATCCATCAGAGCGCAGGGGTGAGTGTGGGGGGAGGCGGCGATAGAATAGTTCAAGAAGAAGAGGTTTGTACGGATATCCTGCGTCGAGAACACATGGTTGGGTGGGGGGCTGCACAGTAGCCCTGGTTCGCGACCCAAAGTACCTCGACTTGGACTGACCCACAGTTACCCTCGTGGGACCTTCACGGCGGCCGCTGTGGGGTTGGCACCCAACCTTTTACTACAGTACATGTCGTTCATCCACCAAGAGTACTCCGTACTCCGTAGTTAACTACTATATACTTGGATGTTGTATATATCTATACAGACACATAATTATCACGGTTTAGCGAACGAGCACGAAGGACATAGTCGCATTCCCGAATCATCAGCTGCCTGCCTGCAATCCCTTCCGCGGAAAAAGCATCGTGATCGGTGCTCAGTCGTGTGTAATGGATGCCCTGCAAACTTCTCGCAATGAACATTATCACGCCACCAACGTTTTCAGCAAGGCGTCTTCTCCAGCCATACAGAGGCTCCAGTTGCGGACACCAATTGGCTGCTAATGGTTGGACTGGTCCTACATAGCGTTTGTAATCAACTACCTAACTTACTCAGTGACGTTAACTACGGAGTACTGCTCCAATTCACTTCCTGCAGTAACGTGACTTTGTAATAGCCAATTAAATAGCCGCATTCTATCCCGCTGGGTTTCTACTTGTATTATCACAAACTACGCCTTTGTGGGACTGTTTAATACCGATGCAACTATATATATTTATGTCACCTGTTAGATTTCTAATTATCAGTAGCTTTCTACTACCATCGTGAAGTCGTTATATTTTTCGCGCTTCTATACTCGCTTTTACAAAGTACTTTTGATCTTTAAGGCTGGTGCTGCGGCGTTATGCTATCCCTACAAAGTATGTGCTGCGGCGAAAGCCCCGCGTGGCAGGCGCCAGGTTGTTTGGATTCTGCCGGCAGCCTCGAAATGTGCTACATTAATTATGCTGCACATCATACTCCGAGAACGCTGCATGCCGGTGTGATGGGGGTTAGGGTTCTCGACAATAGTCGGTAGCACTGCATCTATCTATCTTTCTGACGTCTGTCGCCGGTCGCTTACATGGCAGCATAGCGCCGGCGAGAAGCCCATACCTGTAGGCTGTAGGCTGTAAATGTGCACATCGAGACACTGTGTCATGCTTATGGTAACCGGTAGCCCGATCCCAGGATCGACAAGTCGCAGTGACAACGATGCTTGCTGAGCTACGAGAAGGACTACATGCATAGTTAGTTAGCAGTCAGCAGTCAGCAGGTGCTGCGCAGATGCCCGAAAGGACCGGTCAGAAGTACCACGTAGGTTTTGCGTCATAGCCATGTCATGCAGAACGTGAACATTTGTGATCCTGCCTAGGTTCACTTAATAAAAGAGAGCAAACGGGTCAAGTTATGACCTAGCACACGAAGGCATGCCATGCCCTATGGATAAGTTAGACCATCGACAAGAAACATGTTCTTGAGGTGCGGAAATTGGCATGTGGCTCTACTAATCAACACAACGGCTACAACGTTATGCCAAGAATGGGTCTTCAGCCACGATGGAGAAGAGGTGGGGAGACAGCAACGGCCGGCTTACTTCATATTGGTTGGCTTGAACCAAAACCGCGCCCCGGCATTATTATCACTCGACCTCCTTCCCGAGTCGCCATTACGCAACAGAGCAGCGGTGTGTCGTCCATGAGGCGTATAGCCGCTTCCCAGTAACGCAGATAGCCTCACATGATCCTCCATGGAGGTGACTGCTCACCGGCCTTTTTGTGATTCGGTCCCTGATCTCACGATCCCATGACCACCGGTCAAGCAAGCCAGCAGATTTCTGGAGCAGTTTCGTTACCAACCCGCGTCAGACAAGGTAGTTTTTACGGTACATACAAGCTACTGGTAAGCTGAATCAATGATCCTTGCTGCCGTGGAGACGGCCTTGCCGCTTGATCGATGAACGGGGGGACCCACGCGGGCTTCTCCCGTGTCCCGATTTCAGCGTACTGCTCCACTCCGAGGGACGAATGTTGCCGTGAGAAACCCTGCCATAATTATTATTCGACCACCGGAGCGAGGACACATTATACCTCGACCAACAAAGCATGGCATAACACAGGTGGGTGGGTTTAGAACCTGACTGTGTGACCGTAGGGAGTAGGTAGGTGAAGCGAGCCCACGGTGATTACGGCCAATCGATCCGTCTGGTTTCCTCTCGGTGACACAGCCAAGGCGGTCGGGTTTGTACCAAGACCAGCTCCGCGGTTCATCGACACCGCACGCTTCTTGTCCACGATATTATCCTTGGGGGCAGCCGCCAGTGGGAGAGTAATGGCGAGTGTAGCCAAGCGAGCAGTCAAGCTCTTACTCATGATGACAGTACATCGGCTGTTGGTTGCGAGATGAACCCTGAACATGTCACAATAACGGCAAGGTCCCTTGCGCGATGCGCGATGCTCGGAGTGGTGGTGTGGTGTGTGGGAAGAGACGCAGTCTCGACAAAGACACCCCTGTCACAACGTGTTTGACCGGCCACACGGGCCTACTGTTGCTGCTGGCCAGGGCTGCTCATGATGCTTACGGTAGCACACATAAGCGTCGGTTCGCGATTGATTCGTCCCCAAGAACTTTGGGGTTGCGTCTTGGGTAGGACCAAAGCCACGCGTGGTCTTCATTCAAGAGCAGAGACGGGCGGGCGGGAGTTCCGCCCCGCATCTGGGACCCATCTTCTCGGCAGGCGACTACAGAGATTGGTGACGGATATCTGATTGATCTGATGATGACGGTGATGCCCCCCTCCTGCCCGCCCTACGAACTATGTCTGTCTGGGCGGCTTGCATCTAGGCGAGGCGAGCGGAACGGTATACTGCATGGATTGCACGTCGGGCGGTCAACTGACGGTCTTTGCACATTGCGATTAGTTGGGCCGCCATCCTTGTTGCGTTGCCATGTCGTAGCAAGAGATTATCGCGTGGTATCGTTGCAGCTCGTTTGGGAGTTCCAACGCAAGCAGCAGGGGGGAGAGGAGGGGGGAGGGGGATTGCCGGCTGGAATGGGCAAATGGGGTGTGTGTGCGGCTCGTGCTTACCCGTTGCGACGTGACGATAACAATGGCATAATATACCTAGCCTGTCAGAGGCCACCGTTATCCGTTATGAAGTACTTAATCCTTAACATGAGTAGGTAGCTCTGGGGTAAGCCAGCAAGCAGCCTGCCTCCCTGCCTGGCCCGTGTCGTATTTCTCCTCCTCGTCGTCGTCGCACGAGGCCGAGTGGACGTAGACTCTCTACCTTCCCATACCGATCATCATTATTATTATACACCGGTGAACGTTTCCTTACTCACCGACCCGGTGCTTTGGGTCCCTCCCCATCTCCTCTCCCAATCGTGTCGCCGCCAAGTTCCAAACAGGAGCAGCACATAGCATTCCCGGCTCTCTTCTGGGTCTGCCAGAGTGTAAAGGGCATTCCGCTCTGCGCGCTAAGCCCTTCTCCCACTCCGGTCTTTAGACCTTCGCATCGCAGGCAGTCCGCCGCTGCTCTTGCTGCTGCTGCTGCTCGAGCTCCCCATCTACCTCTACAGCCCGGTCCTCGAGTCTTCCCCGTGTGTACGAGTGTGCGCGCGCGCGCATACCTACAGTACTCGCTTCTGGGCCCTAACGCGCTCTGGACCCGCAAAGCCCGCAACATAGGCAAGGGGCATCTTTCATCTTGCGGTAATGATGCTCGTGAGACATACCAGTTGAGCCCGACTGCGTGTGTGTGTGTCTCCCTCTCTCTCTCTGTGTCTCCCACGTCTCTCTGACCCCACCCCCTCCCTCCCCGAGGCGGGTGAGGCGCAACGATTCGTACTGGTTCACCTGGTGGTCCATGTATTGTACACCTCGGGGATCGACCCAGTACATTGGCCCTACGCCTGCTCCTTGTCCAACACACCCTCTAGTCACTGCTACAATGGTAAGATCGTCTACCTGTCTACCTTGTTCCTGTCGGGCCCTGGGATGGATGGGCGGCTTAGTGCATATCCCGTTCCTTGACCGTACAGCACAGTGGATTGATTTGTATATAGAACAATCTTAATCCTAGGAAACGCCGACACAGCGGCCATGAAGCCGCTGCCCCTGTGGTGCTAGTGCCCCAGGGTCTGCCTGCATTGCCATCTGTTTCTCACCAGTCGCCGCCTTCAGGCTTCTCTGAGCAGGACATACAAATACTCGGCCAGGCCGCTTCTATCCTAGGGTACTCGCTCTCACAGCTCGTGGACCTCGACCGGAGACCGCAACGCAACATCACAGCGACAGCAGCACCACCTCCACTATCGTCGTCATCCTCGTACCCCCCGGCCAAAAGGTTGCGTCTGCATACAGACAACACACAACCAATGCCTACGCAAGACTCCTCACCTCCACCTGGCCCGTCTCGCCAGGGCGGCCATGAGCCTCAGATGCACCGTGCCGCCCGAGACAATGGCTTCTCACTGAGCATCAGCGGCTCACGGCTGGCACAGTACTTTTCTAATTTCTGTCCACCATGCTCAGCCTGCGAGCCAGAAGGTTCGTCTTGCGCCTCATTGCCGATTTCGATGCGAACTAAAAAGAAAGAAAAAGGCTACTCCGGGCTGCCGGCAACCTCTCAATTCGACCATGGGACGAGTCCATCGTTCTACAGCGAAAAGTCGGCGTCGTCCCCAGTGCATGACTGGATGTCGCCGACTCAACCCAAGACATTTTCCTTCGATGAGGCCAACGCATCGCCAATGATGCCGGGCTTTCCCGCTCTCCAGGCTATGCAACCGACTACTGTCCAGCCAAGCACCCACGGGGAAGGCATGGTGTATCCCGAAACCCCATCAGAGGTAAAGTATCTTGATCCATCTCCCGGGTTGCCACAGGACGGCCATGGTGGAACTCATGTGACAGGCATCCGAGACATGCACTATCAACACCCTCCTCCCCAGTTCGACGATCCAGAGACTGCCTCGTCTAGCTACGCCCAGAACGGCGCATGCGTATCTCCAGATGAGGATAACACAGCAAAACAGCTATCTCGGGAATCTCGGAACTCAGCCATCATCGCAGCAGCTCACCAGCGGCCGCCCCCGGCGAAGAGGGGACCGTTCAAGAGTAACGAGGACCGAGAGAAGACAGCTGAGACAAGACGCATCGGCTCCTGCATTCGCTGCAGGATGCAGCGCATTCGGGTAAGCATCGTGTCTCGGATGAGAAAGCGCCACAGTTGCTGACATGGGCATCAAAGTGCGAGACAAATCCGGATGACAAGCTTGGCACTTGTCTTACCTGCGCAAGAGTCTCGAACGCAAAGGTGTGGCGCCTGCCGTGTCTTCGCTACAAAATCACCGACGTGAGGCTGTTCAAACCGGGCCAGATCAAGGGTCGCGAATGGACAAAACGCTGGGCTGAGGGTATTGCCGATGACATCTCCAACTGGGCATGTACAGAGACGAGGAGTGTACACGTAACCGAGGGTTATACTAACAAGCCTGTCCGGCTTCGCGTCCGCGAATTCATTCCTCAGGACGGCGACGCTCTCGAGAGGACCTGGATGCACAATGGAACAAGACGAAGCGTCGCGATCCCTGCGTACGCGATTGTCAATCTCGAAGAGGCCAAAGCCACATACGAGAAACACCTCAGCCAAGGCGTGACGGACTGCTGCCGGGCTGCTCTTTCCAGCAAGAACAAACTCATCTTGGCCTCGTATGCGACGGCGGTGAAGGCAACGATGGATGTCACAAGAGACTTAAACGAGAAGCGTCTTCTTGAGAAGAGTCTCCGCTTGTGGATGGCGATTCGAATGACAACCAAGTCAACCTATATCGTTGGCCAGGAGACATTAGATATGCCCCACGACATCATGGATGAGTCGAGCCCGCTGCAGGGACACATTCCACTTCCGC
This sequence comes from Arthrinium puccinioides, assembly GCA_022414665.1. NCBI lineage: Eukaryota > Fungi > Ascomycota > Sordariomycetes > Amphisphaeriales > Apiosporaceae > Arthrinium > Arthrinium puccinioides. The sequence goes on along the minus strand of JAIUNF010000003.1, from coordinate 3,363,296 downwards.
CTGTAATGGGCGCCCAGATCGAGCTCATTCTGATCCACCAGATTCAGGCCCAGCTGCGCAGGAACGTCCTTGACGAGCTGCAGGTCATGGTGCAATCTAATAACAACAGCCAGAAAACGTGGCTGACAACGTATCTTGTCACGTTTATCTTTTTACACAACGTTTCTCTGCTTTGTCAGCACGATGCGGCGTATGCACGAAAACACGGGATGAGGGTGCGTACGTTTTCTTTTGGCAGTCTCGCTGGCTGAAGACAACATCCGTATCGGCTTTATCGGCCTTCTCGGCCGCCGAGATGCTGTATTCATACCGCATCGGGATACTTTTGAGGCTGACCGATACTGATTCTTTCCGCGCCAGACACGATTCGCAAGAGAGGAGATGGTGGGGGAGTACTTGCTAGGTGAGAATGAATGAGCCCATATCCGAGTCGAGGCGCCGACCGGTCTTGATATTGACGACTGACTCTCGTCGTACATAGGAGCGAACATCCTCCTGGCATACTTTCACTACTGCAGCAAAGGTAAGTGGCACACGCGCGGTGCAGTAGTTGCGGCCATTCATTTTCTGACCCCTTGGACGCAGGCATGCATCCCTTCTCTCCAGAGTACAAGGACCAGGACCTCAAGATGGCAGATGGCCTAGATGCAAGGACGACCAATGTTATCCACTTGACCCGCGGTATTGTCGAGCAACACAGTGAGTCTGCATTCTTCACTATAGACCTCTCTTCCGAACTGCCATGACTGACGCGGTGGACGTCTCACAGAGGCGCAATGGGAGAGCATTCGGCAGCATAACGAATACGAACACGACTTCTTTTTCATCAGTCAGTTGTACGAAGAGAACTGGACCCCGCGATCGTATACGCTGTAGGTAGCGCAGCCAATGATGGTGTTTACAAGGGGTAGGGGGAAATCGAAACTATCAACCAATAGGAGGGTCGGATGGGATGGATCAGTTTGATAATTCTTATCGTTGCTTGTTGGGGCTCCTGACTAAACTTGCCCTGTTTTGGAGAGGGCGGCGGGGGGGGGGGGGTTTAAAGGCAGACAAAAGACCACCCACCTTTCGTATTCGGTGCTCCGTAACTGCTGTGTATTTTTTCCCACATCAAACAGTTACTCTTGTCCCTCTGATGTGTGTGCACGTGCAAAGTACCATTATTACTAAAGTACACTACGAAGCATGTAAGTGACTAGCAATTGCACAAGAATCATGATCCCTTGCCTAGTTCCGAGGCCCACAAACACTATAGTTATTGGATAAGTTCTAGCCTTAGTTACGGATATTTCATAGGCAAGATAAGTGCTGGATAGATCCAGTTTTGTTGGATGATAACTACCTGATAGGATCATGACTCCTCCGTCACCCTCGTAATTGATGTACACGAGTCACCAACCCCTGGCCGGAATGGCATGCACAAGATGCCGATGCATTGGAGCGCGCAGCCAATGACCGGGGCAGCGGCTCCAGGCCAGCGTGCCATTGACACGAAATCGGGACTCTGCATAAACGTTAGACTCATCTGTGATACGCATAATTAGCATCTGCAACCAGCGCGGCGCTCGTGTCAACACTCGCTGGAATCGTGAGATGTGCGGCATACGGCTTATAGAAGCTGTGTCACGTCGATGCGGGCCGAGCCTCTTTCCGTTTCCCTAAGCTGACACTAACTAATCGGCTCGAGCCCGTAACTACACTGTATCACAACTTCGTACATACAAACACACTGAGTGGGGAGCGCCTCGTGCACCCCCCCCTGACACCCAACTAGTTATGGGTTTTCTTCATGTACTCGCAGCGGCATTAGCTTCCTGCGGGACAGTTAACTATGCAACTATCCTTTTTTTCTTTTTTTTTTTTTTTTTCCCTTCCATTCATTGACGCAGTCTCCCATGCTGCTTCACGTCGACCGCCTCTTCGCAACCGGCACCGTTTTGCTCGTTGTTCCCCTTCTCCGTCCCTTTGTTCCCTCTGATGCTGTTGCGATGTGGTGTCTATCTACATTGACTTTTGCTTGTGAACCCTTCACCTGCACATCATCCTCGTCCACTCGTAACCGGGGTCTTAAGATGGTCACGAACAGATCAAACCGCGACACTACTTGCCTGCATACCCACTGCCAGTCCAACCGTCCTATCATCCTCACTCCCTTTCCGCTGTCCGGGTTGCCGGGATGCTATGTATGCAGATGCTTGGCGCTAAATCGATGCGCCTCCATTCTCGTGAAAGGATTTTGGTTGCAAACCGTACGCACCATGCAGGTCTGTGGGCTGATTGTCCGGGTCCAAAGTAAGTACTCTAAACATCGAAACAGTAGAATGACCTATCTACTCCTTCATCCCTGGTACAAGTTCACTGGCCTGGAACCTGGAACCTTGCACGTAGCGAGCGGCCTTTGTCATCGATGCGTGTATCGATAGCAGGCCAACTAGCTCGTGTATGCTCTCACATTTATCCTCGGGCCCCGGGAACCTCGACACGACAGCAACCAACGCTTTCACTTGGAGAGGCAATATTCCAAGTCGACGGATCCCACCAAGCCACCCGCAACCCTTGTCGTAGTTGAGCCGCGTCTTATACTCCTGGTTTTGGACAACACCGAAACCGTTTGCGAGCACCTGCATCCCTGACTTCCCGCCTAATTTCTTATTCTTCCTCAAGGCGGTACAGCGTCGCTACTTCATGCACGACATCCCTACAGCCCCTCAACAATCTTGATGACTCTACTACTCCAGCGAGACCTTACCGTCTTTCCCTTCTGTTGCAGATCGGCTTCTCAGGTTTCATACATTGCAGGCCGTCTGGTTATTCACTTGACGTGTCGAATTCGAAAGTCGTCTCCTGTTGAGATGGCTTCAGTCCTTAATGTATTCCTGCAATGACCCCATCAAGTCCCAGCATCCGGCCTGCAGCTAATGTTACCTCTCCCGTCTGTGTGCATTCGTTCGGTCAAGACTTGGGCGTCCCATCGACCGGCAACTTCGATCGACTGCTGTGTTCTGTGCGGGCAGGTACTACAAGTGAGGATGCAGACTGCTGGTCCGGTAGGGAAGGGACGGGTCGGCCAAGTACGAAGAAATACCACACAGGCAGGAAGAGGTCGTTGAGGCAGGTACCCGACATATCTAGTGTGATGATACATAGGAAGGTATGTGGAGTGATTACAGGGCATGTAGGTCGAAGCTGCCACCTCCCGCGACCTTCAACGCACCACATTGCATCGCACCGTCCGTCCGGTGTAAGTGAAGAGCGCTTCGAGGCAAGAACCTAGCCCGCTCACTCCCGTCGCTCTTCCATTTTGGTATCTGAATTTCTTATTCACCTGTCTCTTTTCTTCTGTATCAAAATTACATGATCTACGCCTTCCTGGTCCACCGTTTCGTCCTTTTTTTTATTTTTTACATAAAAGCCTGCTTCTCCTCAAGAACTCCCCTCTCAACTTCTTCACCCCACCACTCTCATCTCACTCTCTCTTGACCTCCTACAAACGACCATAGGAACAATACGTGGTCCCTCTTTGGCATTCCTCCCCATTTTCAGCTACTTTCCGACGCCAAGTCGTTGATCAGCCTCCCAATTTCCACAGGGATTTCCAATTTCTCCAACCACCCACTTTGCCACCCAGGTTCACCACCTCGTTATCACAATGGCCATGGAGTATCACGACATCAGCGGTCCTGTGCTGCTCGCACCTTCGGGCGTTGACTCTGGCACCCTACCCAGACAGGCTGGCTGTGGTGGCTCAACCGAGCCGCTGGGTCTGCCGGCCGGTTTCCCTCTCTCCCTCGACTCTCCACTTGCTTGGAAGTGTTCCGACTTCAAACATGAGTCCGACTACGTTCTGTTCCTGACTGCTACCGATATTGCTGAAGTTAGATCTGCATTGGAGCAGTTCAAGGGTGAGCTTTCGCTGATTCATTACATGCACTACTGCGCTAACAATCCTACCAGCCCTCGAATTGGATGGTGACCTTGTTGACCGTGACAACTTCTCGCTTCCTACTCTAGGACCCAAGCTCGAGGCAGTCGGCCGCGAGCTCTATATCGGCAAGGGTTTCTCCGTTGTCCGCGGTATCAACCCCGAGGAGTTCTCGGTTGAGGACATCACCGTGGTTTGGCTGGGCATGCAGGCGTATATCGCTGACCAACGCGGCCGTCAGGATCACAAGGGAAACATGCTTGGTTTGCCATCTCTGACTCGATGCTTGAATTATCTTGCTGACCAATGACCAGTCCACATTGTCGCTGACAATTCTTCCGAGATCAAGCTGGGCCATCATCGCCACTCGACTTCCGCCATTGTATGTTGCATTGCAGACTCTGGGTGACTTTTTTGTCACAGCTCACTGATTTTACTGCAGACTTTTCACAACGAAGAGGCTGGTGACGTGGTTGGATGGTTGACACGAAGCACTGCAGCCTCTGGCGGAAGATGCATTATTGCGTCTGCTCACCATATTTACAACGTCCTTGCGGCGTACAGCCCGAGCATGATTCGCACCCTCGCCAAGGCCGACTGGCCCTTCGCCATGTGCGTATTCTTCCTGCATTGTGGCTGACTGCGCACCACTAACTATTCTCTAGTCCCCGTTTCCAGTGTCGACCTGTCATATTCCAAGACGGAGCCAACATGATCATGAATTTTGGCCGCACGCCCCTGCTTGGCAACGCAACTCACCCCCGGCCTGCTCGCCTGCCCAAAATCAATGATCGACAGCGTGAGGCACTCGACGCTATCGAGGTGATTGCCCGTGCAACGGAGCTTGCCATCGAGACCCAGGCGGGTGACATGCACTTCATTAACAACATGGCCATCCTGCACCGACGAGACAGCTTCGTCGATGGGGCTGCGGGCCAGGAGAAGAGACACTTGGTGCGCATGCGACTTCGAAGCTCCCAACTTGGATGGAAAATCCCCGCTGAGCTTCAGAAGGAGTGGAACAAGGCCTTTGAGAAGGATGGCAGCAAGACCTGGCACCTGGAGCCCATGCCTGGCGACGCATTCCCCCTTCGCAAGTACACTAACTGATTCGCCACACTTGAGCGGACCCGACCTTTTTGTTTTCGTGGGTACCCGGCGTCAATACGGAGAGACAAAAAAGTTTGGCGTTCAGGCATCGTGCTGCACACACACACGGACCAGGGCACGGATGGAAGAGACATCAGTTTATGCGTTTGGAACTCGTTATTTGCTTTGCTGCAATCTGCCGTCTGTGTCAGTATGCCTTCACGGATGGAATGAATGAGCTCGAGGGTTGGACCAAGAAGCAGCTCACGCGTGCGTTGGACGGAATTTTTGATGCCGCAGACAGTCTGTATTGATAGTTAACCCTACGCGGTGCGTGGCAGCTTTGCTTTGAATGTATCCAAGTCATTTTTTATCATGTTTCGATGTCATCCCTCTCCGTTAGGCATTTTCTCCATGTCGTCTACAACAGGTACCGATGGTGAGTTAGCCAAGGTATGCAGTCAGTTCGAATCAGATATGCTCTGGATCAAGCCTGCAATGCCGACAGGCAAGACGGCCACCGCTTATTCTGGCTGCAGCTGGTCACCGCCGTACACACTAGTGCAATGCGGACAGCCGTCACTGCTGCAGACGCATCTTTTGTTTCGACCAATAGTGCCGGACACTCAGACGGTGCTGGTCCTCGTGCGGCAGCGTCTGCGACATAGGGGACGTCCGCCACCGGTTGCTTGCTTCGCCAAAGCGGTGTGGGTGATCTTGTCCCGTAGGTGGCCAACCGGTGCGTGTCGTGTGGCACTTACTGATGAGTGAGACTGGATGAGCATCCAGTCTCGATGCAATTCCCGAAAGAAATCCCAACAAGGACTGTCGTTGAAAACGACGTCTCAACCTGCAGACAAGCCAGCCCTGGTCTGTCGGGGGAACACAGATCGATCCAGCCAGGGTGTGTAGTACCCACGATCGAAGGACACCCTTGGCGTGACCATCTTTCCGGCAACCAGACCGGCTCACCCCTTGCCGGCTCCCCGGGATGGGCAGGCCGCCGCAGGACACTCACAGCGGTTCTCCATCGTTCGTGCCTGCCGGCAATATGTGCACATTTCACGTGGTAGTTGTACCGTACCGTATCGCAGACGTCCATCGGATCAGTAAGCTGTAGGACGGTGGACGGTGAACCTACGAACAACGAACCTGCACGGGCTGGACTCATCTTGCTATACGGCATGGCCTATCTATATGTAACTAACTACCTGGTGAAGTCTTCACGGCAGTGCGCCGTTTCGCAGGCACGCCATTCACTGCCCCCGGTCGCCCGTCGCCCGGGCCCATGGATGACGACGGAGAAAAGTGTCCTGAGCGGTCTTGCTCGATGGTACGCTGGCGGGCAGGCGACACGAGGATGCAAGCGGCCGTTCTTGCATCACAATCGAGACTGTCGGAACCCTAATGTCACACTACGGCAGCTCTGAAATGAGAAACGTCTCCGAGAACGGCATCCCGTACTTTTGCTTCTGGACGAGATCCGACAATCGGACGCCCGACGTCTTTGTCGATATGGACTAGTTACGGAGTACTTGGTAGTTACAAGCAAGAGAAGCAAGCTGATGCAAGGCCTGCTCCCTGGTCGCACTGATGACTAGTTGGCCTTGAAACATCAGAGCACGCGCGTTCTCTTCCGTCCCTCCTGTCGACTGCTCTTGTGTTGCATGGCTTCGATGACCTGGGACGGTACCCGGTAAGTACGGAGTACGGAGTACCATCCATCACATATGCACGCACGGAAAAAAGACCAATCGCGCCCGATGTTTCCTTTTCCGCAAGCAACCCTACTGGCCTTCGCTGCGTGTCATTTCCTACAGCTCCCAACAGTTCCCAGTAACCCGGTCGACGGGCGTCGCAATCTCCCATGCAAAAGTTATCCAGTCCGTGTCTCGATGCAATCGAGCTTTCCACAATAATGGCGTCTTATAGGCCAGAAGCCCGGACGGCCGCCGTCGTGCCTCGGACCAATTAGATTGTCAGTATGCCCTCGCGACGACGTCCAAGAGACAAGACTGATTCAGAAACGGCATAAGACGTCTCTGATGATATGGCCATGCACGTCGTCCTTCGTCTGAAAGCAAAAATTACACGGCGTGTATTACCGTATCCAAAGGGTGGTGCGGCTTCGAAACCTGGCCAGGCGACGACTTACCACCTGCCATTGCAGCAGATGCAAGCATCCCTCAGACCCGCGGTGGTCTGCAGATGTGAGAGAGACGCAACTTTGCAGACCGGCCATCAGGCAAACAGGCTGGACGTAGAGATAACACTTGAAGCACAGGAATCAAGCTAGATGCCCATGAACATGTCGTGCACAAGGGCATGGGTTCGGAATGGTGCCGACAAATCCATCCCCGTCTGGGATTCTTGAGACTTGTAAAAGTTGGTCTGGTGCTCTCTATAACAGAGGCTTGGCACCGTTCTCGGTTTTGTGAAGCAACAAGTGCTGCGCTGTATTCGCCCATCGTGTAGGCAGAAACCTACGACATATCTACACGCGCCATTACTGCATAACGATGTCTCCTCCGGTTGGGGATCTCGCCAGACAACATACCCCGTAGCTGTTCCAAAGCGGGCCGTGACCTGCTCACATAAGAGATGAGACTGCCCCAGACGTTTGAGGTCAGTCGAGGAAGACATGTCCAAAGTAACCAGTAGACAAAAGTCGTCGCTCGCTGCGGCTCCTTGTGTGGATATGCTCACGCTCCATCGAGTGTGAACTAGCATGTCGCCATGGGCCTCGGGACATACTGTCAACCGCTTCACAGGATAGTCGAGCAAGAGAGTGAGTGGTGCATTTGTGGTTTCGTCGAGACCACGCCGAGTGTCCCGTCACTTGTCGAATGGCCGGGGTGTGCTGCTCTCTACGGACAGAGTGCCTCGGGTGGTCAGCAGCTCCCGCCGCAACCTTTACGGCAGGTCAGCAGGCAAGTGGTGTAAAGAAAAACAGACGACGAGAAAACACAGAGAGCCGGAGACATTTACTAGTAGTGAACAACTCGTGCTGCTGCGTTGGCATGAGAGCGAGAGGGGTGGAACGAAGCAATGTGATGTGATGTAGCAGTGACGTCGCGCCAGGGGCCACAATATCAGTGCCATCCAAAAAGAGACATCGTCATATATTTCGGCAGTGGATCTCATCTGTCATTTAAAGGTGTCTCGATTGCTCAGGCATCACGACGACCACTACGTCCAGCGTGGGAGCTCACGGGCCAAAGAAGATGGTAAGACAGCGCCCAGCATCCGAAAGATGCCGAGGGCTTCTCGTGGGTGTCCTGGGGGTGGGAAGGAAAACGGTGAATTTTTCGGGCAAGAAAATGAAAAGCGGTAAATCAAGGTAAAGGTAAACATGGCTTTGGCCATGCCACTGATCGACAAGTGGCCATAACTAGGTTGGTCCACGATTGTGTAGGCAAAATGAACCCACCAGGATAGTATTCGAGAGCAACAGGCAGGTACCGTGAATCTCGGGCAGCAGAAGCTACATTTAGTGTCACTGCATGGTATCTAGCTGCCAACACGAATACTGTTATGTCACCCTCGCCTAGATGTTTGGGAACACACCTACGACTAGCATCACACGTTTACCACCCCCGGGGGGGGAGGTGCTGTGGCTACACCAACTCGGAGAGGCACATAGCGGCAGGGCTGATATACTGCGACGAAGGGTTTTCAACTGCACACATGTCACCAGGTTTTGTCAATGCAGCAAAATACCCGGGCTTCCCAGGTCCGGTGCAGTGCGGTCTCGAACATTCGGTATAGTAAGCTGGTGTATCCTCAAGCAATGCCCAACTCGCTCGTCTCCGGATTCCGAAAAATCTCATAGCTGAGGATCCGCATATCGTAGTAGTGAATCATGAGTCGATACCTTCGAGTAGCCTTTGGAAATCTACCGGCATGCTCTTCTCTAGCAAGCGGCAGAGGACCTATTGCAACCCCGTACAGAGGACACAGGGGACGTAGCCCGGCGTCCTCGTCCTTCATTGTTGGCAGAATCGTTTCTATTCTGAATCCTCTGCTCGGACTGACCTGGTCGTTCATCGGACGCGTCAATGTGATGAGTGCTACTCGTCCAGTCATTGACGCTCCCACCACGAGATGTAACTCGGGTACGAACAGTATGTTGCTGATTCGATCCACTTTAAGCAGGAGAGTCAGCGAGTCCTTTGTGACGAAAGTAGTGGTTTCTCATCTATGCTCCAATAGGAAACGCCCGCCACTTCGTTGGCCTCGTCAATCTCACTACTCCCGTGTAGGACGGTGGGCGGAACGTAGTTCGGCAGAGCTATCGACTTACTGAGCCATCTAGAGAGTGGTAAACTGCAAGACGAGGAATTAGTGAGTTCGTCCACACTACCCATGAGTTACGATTGTAGTCCAGGAAAAGAGATCTGGAACTCGCCCAAGCAAGTAACCATCGACAGGACGTACAGGTGATTCCTCATCTGCTCGGTGGCATGTTGGCACATGATTCCAACACCGTCTACCTCGAAACTTCTGAGCTCGATGTCATTCTCGTAGGTCCGCAATATACTACTTCCGTCTTTGAGGACAAGGTCGGGCTCGGTAGGGTCCGAGCCTCGCCTCCGGGACAAGGCATCCTGTGGACGCTGCTGCGTCTGAGCTGCAGCTGCCTGGCCTCGAGCATGGTAAAGATTGAACCAATAGTCGGTCTCTAGAAGTCGATGGTATTCATCTTGCATCGATCGTTGCGCCGGAAAATGAGCTCGAATAAAGGGATGAATGGGCGAGTTATCAGACATCTCTTTTAAACTTCGACTGATATCGATCCAGTGGCCAACGCGAGTGTTGCTGGCGAATCGAACGTCTGTGTCGCGGAGGCCGAGCATGTCTTCAAAGCCATCGGTCGGCATAAAGCTGTCCTCTGGAAGGACGAGTACTCCCCAGCCCATCGGCCTGGTCAACATCAGCACAATCAGAACTTGATGTATCCAAACTGAGACTCTTACCTGGCATCTCCTGGTAAGCCCGACCGTGGGAGATGTAAGCTTGGTATACGGCCGTGAGGACCAGTACAAAAGTGCCAAAAATCCATAAGCCATAGGTTTCCCCTAATATCTATGGCCACAACCATGTCGGCGTCCCCTTGCTCGTCGCTACTGAACGAAAGACTGGGTATATTGTGACCATTATGACCAGTCTCTAGAGTGATCTTCCAGTTGACATCCCTACGCCGGACCAAGTGCTCGAGTCTCGCCGCTTCCTCCCGGGGATCAGGAGAGAGAGGATAGACATCTGTGTATTTGATGTCGCCTGACTCGGATTTGATTATGTGCCTGTACAGATGTGACGGCCCAGTCAGTCTTAGGGACTGAAACGGCCGGCCAGTCAAGGCAGGCAAGAACACAGTCGCAGCGTGTGCGTTCGACCCCACAGCGATGACTCGTGAGTGCTGGTGAACGGCCAGGCCCCAGGCAGAGCATTGGACGTTTTCACACAAAAATGGCTTTGGAACACGCTGCGGCCCATCGCAGACTTCCCGCCGAAGAAGCTCATCTTCGACGTGCCTCGTGTAGTAGCCAATCACGTCGCCGTCGTCGTAGGCCAGAAGACATATCTCATCCTGCCCAAACGGAGCGATAATGAGCTGGTTGACTTGATGGCCGAATTCCTGAACGATTGTACCCGATATCCGTGCGCCCATCTCGCTGGCCTCTGGCTGCAGCACAAGGTCGGTGGTTCGAGGCAGCTGATGGGTGACGCAACTCCGAGGCCGGGAGATGTGAATCTGGTTTTGATAAACGACAAAATACAGATTGTACCGCTGAGATAATGCCGTGAGATTCAATCGCCATTTGGAGATGGTGGGGGCTGTCCCGGCCTCTGATGGCTCATCGCTCTCGGTCGGAGGCAACAAGGGTTCATCTTCAAGCGACTCATCATCAGATTCAGCACCCAGAGATGCAAAATCCACCATGGCGGCGTCTTGAACATTGCTGTTGTCTAGATTGGAGCCAAGGGCCGTAACGCTGGGAACATCTGCGCCAAGCTCGCTGTCGTTGCCGTCGTTGCCGTCGTCATCATCATCATCCTCATCATCCTCATCATCCTCATCATCCTCCTCCTCGTCGTCCTCCTCATCATCATCACCACCATCATCATCACCATCATCACTCTCACCCTCATCGTTGCTGCCCGCGTTCTGTTCCCATATAACGTGTACATCAAAGGGTATACGAGGCTGAGGAGGCAGATGGAACTGATGCAAGACGTCAACAAAAACTTGTCATGACAACTGACGGTTGTACGAACCCGTTGGTAGCCCGTTTCCAAGAAGCATCGGCTCACTTGAAGCTTCCCAGAAGAGCCAGCAGCGGTCACCATGTCGTCATGACCATTTGGTCGACTCGCGTACGGTGATTGCGGTATCAGGAGCCGTCTGTGTGGTGCGTTGCGATCGTATGTTTGGGGTAGGTAACTAGTTACTCGACTACTGGCGAGGTTGAGGTACGCCACTACTTGAAAGTTCACCAGCTAGGGTAAGTTAAGCATAACGCTACTCCGTTACTCCGTACGGCGGCGTATCGTATCCTTCTTTCCTTATCGATAAACATCGCGCGGTAGGTGGTCCCGTCCTCTGCAGACTGCAGCGGTCTGAACTCATGTAGCATGTACTATGTACTCCGTAACTTGTTAGGCAGGCAAGGCGGGGATAACTCCCGTCCGTCGACCCAACGTCTCGGCCGGCCTGGGCCGGATCGCCAGGCAACCCATCTACACAGTATTGCGTACTCCGTACACAGTAGCAACTTGGTTACAAAAGTAACTATCCCATGTGAGTCTTTGATAAATACCCGCAGTTCGACTTGGACTGATCCAGAGTTCGTCCGATTTTGGCGTTGTACCCAAAAGAACACTTGCCGTGGTATTGAGTGTATCGAATGCCACGGGGGGAAAGAAAGTCACTTGATGAACTCGACATTCTCGTCTCCTCCAACGGACACTCATATATATGCGACACGTGGGACACGTGCGACACATGCGGCATACGCGATAAACAAGTTGGATCTTCAGGATGAAAATTAGCCCCCGGCCCTGGCAGCGTTCAGCTCGAGGCGAGTGGCGGGTCCAGACGTCAAAGAACCAACCGTGGTGGTTGGCGATTCGAAAACAAGGGACGATCCGACAGATAATCAGGATTCTTCCGTATGTGATAACAAACCAGCAAGGCTAACTGGTAAAGTACGGATAGCGCCGGTGATATCGAGCGGCTGAGAAAAAGCACATTGCCGAGACCAGCGCCGTCTGCGCGCCATGGCACGTCCGCGATGCTGCACACGGGATGCTAGTTGGCAATAACCCATGGTGGTTACGGTACTCCGTATCCCGCCCTGTTTTTCAGCTCGGAGTCATCTGCCTGCGCACGAGGGCCTTTAGGTATCGAATGATTGGATGAACGGCCGCGGTGGGGGTGGGGGTTCGGTACCTCAGGGAGGGGAGGGCAGCTACGTAGTACTACGTACACAGTACATACTGTGTAGTGATTAGTCGGCAATGGAACATTTCCAGAAAACCCTACCGAGCAGGGGTCTAACTAACCGAGTCAACAATGCAAGGCACCGCACGACGAACACGTTGATGAAGCTGTTACGTACTGGACAGACGTCGACGTTTATCCCAATGGACCATGAAGGCTTGGCAGCAAATAGCTTATTTGAACGTAACTTGACGGGCCGCTTGCGAATTCATCAGTACTTCGTACAACAAACTTGCTTGCATACTCCGTACGGAGTAAAACGATCCGAAAAGCTCAGGATGTATGCCCGGACTTACACAGTACTACGCAACACGGAGTAATTACATCATGACGTCTTATCATCATCAACCAGCGAGTTTCCAACGTAAACCCCCTATCCCTATCTGCCAAGCCGCCATTGACTGAAGAATTGTGAAATCTATCGAACTATGATTGGTCCGCGTCTGCAAGATAAGGCAAGCTTTTCGCCAAGTAGTTCCACTGTAAATGGATCCACTATAGCCTCCCACGCTGCGTCGCGAGTCGTATTGTTGGCGTGCAGCTGAAATGGTGAAGCAGCCATACACAGTACTACTAGGGATACTACGTATGGTTAAGGCTATGGTAAGGCCATGGTAAGGCCATGGTGCGGCTATACCGCTACGCCAATATGTTTGAAGGTCAGGGATCGTTCGCTCACCCATCTCGATATAGTTACTACTGGGTACAATACAGGATGCGATCCGCGCCCCCTGCCGGCGGCCGCTGCGGGCGATCTTTTCCTCCCTCCGCACGCAGCTTCCTGAGACCAACTTGCTGAACACGGCACTTTCAGAATGCAGTCGACAGTACCGGTAACACAGGAAACAAACATGGACGACTGCAGCATGGGATAACGACTAGCTCCCTGCTGTCTACTTTGTAGATATCTTTATCTTTACACCAGCTAGTCAGCTAGTCACCCGGCTGCCGAATCATCATGTCTGTTTCAGACTACGGATACATTTTTGTGTAACTACACAGTGGTACGAAGTAGTTCAGACGATTCGAAGTGGGCCATTAGGGATTGACGCCGTGCTGACATCATTACGACAGTCATTGTGCCTTCCAGAGGCCACCGTTATCATGGGTTTGAGACGTCGTGGTGCTGAATGGTGAGCTCGGAAATTGTTAGAGCAGTACTTCCAGTCAATGGCGGTCTTTGCCGGGGCTCTGATACGTCGATCTCGATGTTAGTTATCTCGTACTCCGTACTACTGTGTACGTTCGTTCGCTTTGGACGTTGCGCCGGACCCCTGCCAGGCGGCACCACAGCACTACGGTAAGTACGTAGTTAAGTTAGTAGTCAATGCTAGCTGGGTGTGAGCGCCACGGCGGCATTGCCACAGTACTGTGTATTTTCTTGCGAACTAACTACCTTGTGGTGTTTGGTCTTATCTCCCGTCAATCACATGTCGAGCTTCCGCGGCGGTTTGGCCTTTTGAGCAGCCTTGCAGCCATGCGGTTTCCTAGACTAGTTTGTGAACTTGCGTGTTGTTCGTCAACCTCACGCGATCACATCATGAGGGAAAGCATATCCTGAGGCTACCGGGGAGCAGGACTTGATTGCGCCCAAATACCAAGATCTGCAGCGTATCGGCAACACAACACATGACATGCGTAAGCTACCGATAAGCAGAAGCAGCAGCAGCAGCAGCAGAAGCAGCAGTTGACCTTGACGACCCCGTCAATGGCTTTGCACGTAGTAACGATTTGCAAGCCTCGAGACAAACGATTTCGTAACGAATTGAGATTGCCCCACGTCCCCGTCCTCGGTAACGGGGCTGACGCGCCCGCACGTCCATTCGAGGCATGGATGCCAGGGACCCGCTCGCGTTAGGCACATTGATTGACAAAGGGGATTGACATTACTTCCGAGTAATCTTCATGTGCTTTAAAAAATAAAACAAAAGGCGTAGGGATCGGTACGAAAAGGCTGGACTGCGCGTCCGATGCCAGAGAGATGGACCCAAGTTCCGGATACTGAATGCATACAAAGTACGACTGGATAATGGTTCGTCCTTTGCCTTTCATCGCCAGCCCCGATGTACAAAGCACATGCTGACCCCTGCTCTACTCGGTACAAGCCTTCCTTGCCTGCATGTTGCCGACTTGTCTTTACGACATGCCCCCCCACAACCGGCGGCATCTTGGAATTCTCGTCGGCGACAACTCCGGAGTTGAGCTGAATCAAGCCTGGGAAACCTTGACATGGGATTTCCGAGGCCAAGTTGTCACATTTGAAGATGTAAAACCAAATCGCCTCTCCACTCTCCACTCTCCACTCTCCACTGGTGACACCATTCACCCACCAGTGACCACCCACCCCGCGCAGCTGAATGCAGCTCGAATGCAGCTTGCCCGTGCTGGGTCAGGTCCGTCATCGCAGACTTTTATTTTTATTTTTATTTTTATAGAGATTTGGCGAGTCAGCACATCATGTCCTCCCCGGACTTTTCGACTGATCTACGGAGTACCTGTTGTCTTGCATTGTTTCGGAGCGTCGTCCCCCTAGTGCGTCGTAGGGAACTAGTGGTTGCGGTGGCAGGTTAGTGGCTGGCATTCTTTGCCGTCTGCAGAGTGCACGCATGAATGTGCTCCCCGAACTTTGAGGCGCGAGGGCGTTGACCGTTCGGTTCCTTATCTTTTGGGCCACACCATAGTTATTATCTCCTCTGTCGAGGTCTCAGCTCTGACTAGTCCATGCCCTGACAGCCCGAGCCGAGTGAGTGAGTGAGTGAGTGAGTGCGTGTGCCTCTGTGGGCAAACTACAAGGGCGTTGGCTGGCTGCAACTACTGTACTTCGTACCATCTACTACGTAGTACGTATACAGTAACTTGGCACTCGCCGCGCTTACTTCGGTAACTGCACTACGTACGAAGTACTGTGTAGTACTTCGTGCAGTGGCCAAGTTGCATGGATTCCCACAACCCGCATGCTAAAAAGTACACGGTACTGTGTAGTCGACGAAATGTGTTTCTCCACCAGCATAATCCGGCCCGGAGGTTTCAACACGATAGGGGCGATATCGGGGTGTCGTGTGCTCGAATTCCCAGCGAATTGCCATCTCGCTGTGGCTTGTCCAGCGGGAACTCTGATCCTACTACGGTAGGTTAGACAGTAGATACACCAGTAACTAGAGCCCACCCACCTTCCTGACCGAGGCCATGCTTCGTTGTCCGTGTCGTACCGGGCTAACATGCCGCCTGTCTGCCAGTGGGTGGGTGGTGTCCCCATCGCCAGCAGGCGCGCTCCACCTTTGACTTCCCTCGAGCCTAGCCTCAACCCTGCGCGCCCCTCTCCCATTGGTTCGGGCACTAGTTACACAGTAGTACAGAGTAGTTGCTGGTCACTGCAAAGTACGTACTATTAGGTTAGTACATCGGCCCAGGGTCTGGCCTGTTTGATCCATCCATCCCACGTCTAACAATCATAACAAGTAGAGCGTGCGTATGGGGTGCCGTGTCCACCAAAGCACTGTACTGCCTCCTATATATAACTCCTGCGACTCCGGCCGCTGGGCTGAATATATTGCCCACTCGCTCCCGTCTTACCCCATTGCCAGTAGAGAGTTCAAGGAAACCCGGCTCTCCGTTTCGTCTCCGCTCGGGTCGACGACCAAATCCTCCGACGAGCTAAACCCGCTTCTTACCTACCGTCCCCAGGGCGTCGACATCTTGGTCACCCGTGAGTGCACGGTAACTGCGACACCATGTCGTATTCATGGGTTGGAGCTCCAGCCGAGTTCAATGGCACCAACCCCGAGACGGGTGGTGATTCCAGTACGTAACAGATCTTCCGGGAAAGCACCGACACAGGAACAACATGAGCTGGTGAGCTTGGGGGAGGGGGGGCAGCAAGCAAATGCTGACTTTCGACTCAACAGGGACCGAAAACCTAAACCAATGGTACCAGTCTGGAGACCAAGCCTTCATTCTCATCTCGGCATGTATGGTCCTGCTCATGGTGCCCGGCATCGCATTTCTATACTCGGGTCTGTCCCGGAGAAAATCCGCCCTGTCGTTGATATGGGTGGTTATGATGTCTTTCAGTGTGGTCACCTTCCAATGGTACTTCTGGGGCTACTCGCTAGCATTCAGCGACACCGCCACCAACGGCTTCATTGGCGACTTGCACCACTTTGGCCTGATGAACACCCTTGCCAGACCTTCGCCAGGCTCCGCTCTCATCCCTGAGCTGCTCTACTCGTTTTATCAGGTACGTCGTGGGCGTCGTCCGTCTCAACGCCAACGGGGACTTGCTTGGCTAACCAAGTGTCTGCTCAGATGCAATTCTGCGGCGTGACTGCTGCGCTCGTGATCGGTGCCACCGCCGAACGAGGGCGCGTGTTGCCCGCCATGGTCTTTGTCTTTTTCTGGGCCACACTTGTGTACTGCCCGATTGCCTGCTGGGTGTGGAACGTCAACGGGTGGGCTTTCAACTACGGCGTCCTCGATTATGCCGGCGGTGGTCCAGTCGAGATCGGTTCCGGACTTTCGGCGCTCGCCTACTCCTGGGTTCTCGGTCGGCGCCACGAGAAGATGATGCTCAACTTCCGACCTCACAACGTCTCCCTCATCACCCTCGGCACCATCCTCCTATGGTTTGGGTGGCTCGGGTTCAACGGTGGTTCCGCCTTTGGCGCCAACCTGCGCGCCACTATGGCTTGCTGGAACTCGTGCCTGACTGCCGTCTTCGCTGCCATGACCTGGTGTCTCCTCGATTATCGTCTCGCGAGGAAGTGGTCCATGGTCGGGTGGTGCTCCGGGGTCATCTCCGGTCTTGTCGCTGCCACCCCTGCCTCTGGCTTCATCCCGCCGTGGGCGTCCATCATCTTGGGCGTTGTCAGTGGCGTTGCTTGCAACTTTGCCACCAAGAGTATGTTTCGACTCCGTTCCAATTCCCATCTCCAACCTACTGACGCCCAGAATAGTCAAGTTCCTCATCAAGATTGACGACTCGCTCGATGTGTTTGCAGAGCACGGTGTTGGTGGCATGGTCGGCTTGATTTTCAACGCTTTGTTCGGAGCGGGTTACATCATTGGCTTGGATGGCGTAAACAACGGTATCGAGGGTGGTTGGCTCGACAAGCAGTGGAAGCTGCTGTACATCCAGGTCGCCTACATCGTCGCATGCTCAGCGTACTCATTCGTCGTTTCGGCCATCATCGCCAAGCTTATCGACATGATTCCCGGGTTGCACCTTCGCGCGAGCGAGGAGGCCGAACTGCTCGGCATGGACGACGACCAGCTGGGTGAGTTTGCGTACGACTACGTCGAGGTGCGCCGAGACTTCCTTGCATGGACACCGGCCAAGTCGGAGCCTCAGGGCGAAGGGTCCAGAATTGTGCCTCAGCATGGTATAGAGGAACATGCCAACATGGCAATCACCAACGGCACATCGCTGGCGTCAGAAGAGGAGAAGGTTGGCGCCTCTGCCAGAGCTCCTGCGAAGACGAAGGCTTCCGAGGGAGCGGCTCAGGGCGCGGGACCTGCTCTTTTCACGCAATGAGCAGGGCTCTGAAGAAATTTGGGTTCAGAGTTATCTTATATTTCACACTTTGGCGTACTATTTCATGCCATGTTCCAATACCCACCCACCCACCCTCCCTCCAAATATTGTCGGCGAGAATTGCAACGCATGCATTGGCTGGATTTGTTGAATGGGAAAACCGATATAAAGCGAGGAGTTTACTGAATTAATATACCACCTACAGTTTTCGGTTACGCGATGATTGTCCCACGATTACCAGGTCGCGTGCTGGCGCCTCGTCAGTGGCGTGTGTATGAAAGGCTCCGACCGGCCATGCCTTACCCAAATATTCGTGCAAGTGAGAAAATCGCAGTTCACCCCCGAGGCCCTCTCCTGTAAGCAAGATAACTTGACTGGGAGCTGAGTAGGCAACTATCTGTCTGGCCAGACCTTGTTAGCCACCTCGGGGGAGACAGTACTCTCGGTCATTTCGTCGTACAATAGAATATGAGGGGGGAAAAAGGCAATGTGTCACCCGAGTTTTGTCGATATCTTGCGCCTGCACATGCGACATTGGCAGGTTATCGTATGTTTAAAGGTCGAGATTGGGAATGTGGATGTGCGTGGTGTTGGCAGACCGAGTGAACAATTGTTACAACGACAAGTGGCAGCCCCGGACGTCGCGGCAGCTCGAATACGAATACGATGAACCCTGACCACTGTACCGATGCACTCCTTAGGCGCTGCTGATTGGCCTGCTGAAAGCCCGTAGCCCCTGTTCCGGCAGGTACCAAGTTTCCCGGCTAAGTTGACTTACCCGACTTGGAGATGGTCAATTTTACCAGTTGCATCGCATTGCACGCTTTTCCTTCTCCCTTCTCCCATAAAAGTAGTTGCATTTTCCTACTCCCCCTTTTGCGCCCGCTCGGCTTCTCGACACACGCTGCCTCACGGGAAACAGGTCAATCGCTCGTTCTCTTCGCAGTCAGCCACCATGGGATTAGTAGAAGATGTGGCGGGTCCCCTGGCCCTGCAGTTCTCGCAACTGCACACAGTATCGCAAGTCGGCGTAGGGATCGTGGCTGTCGTGCTGCTCGCCGTCGTCTTGCACGTCGCCAGCCAGTTCCTTTTCCGGAACCCCAACGAGCCGCCAATGGTCTTCTCGTGGTTCCCCTTCGTCGGAAGCACCATCACGTACGGCATGGACCCGCCCAAGTTTTTCGCCGAGAACAGAGCCAAGCATGGCGACATCTACACCTTCATACTCCTCGGCAAGAAGACGACCGTTTACGTCGGTACCCAGGGCAACGACTTCATCCTCAACGGCAAGGCCAAGGACGTTTGCGCAGAGGATATATACAGCGTCCTTACGACGCCCGTGTTTGGCAAGGATGTCGTCTACGACTGCCCCAACTCGAAGCTGATGGAGCAGAAAAAGGTTAGAAACACACACACACACACACTTCCGAGGTTCGATGGCTAACGAGATGCGCACAATCCAGTTCATGAAGATTGCCCTGACTACCAAAGCCTTCCAGTCCTACGTGCCCATTATCGCTGACGAAGTCACGTCCTATTTCAAGAAGAGCGCCGACTTCAAGGGTCAGTCGGGCACCGTCAACATGCCCCCCAAGATGGCCCAGGTCACAATTTTCACCGCGTCGCATTCGCTGCAAGGCAAGGAGGTCCGCAGCAAGTTTAATGAGACGCTCGCCGATCTCTACCACGACCTGGACATGGGCTTCACGCCCATCAACTTCATGCTGCACTGGGCCCCTCTGCCTTGGAACGCCCGCCGAGACCACGCCCAGCGCACCATTGCCAACATCTACATGGACATCATCAAGCAGCGACGTGCGGCCGGCAAGACTGATCAGGAGGACATGATGTGGCATCTGATGAACTCGACCTACAAGAACGGTGTCAAGGTCCCCGACCATGAAGTCGCCCACATGATGATTGCGCTCCTCATGGCCGGCCAGCACTCTTCCTCCTCCACGAGTTCTTGGATCATGTTGTACCTTGCTGCTCGCCCCGACATCATGGAGGAGCTGTACCGTGAGCAGGTCGATACCCTTGGCGCTGACCTTCCACCTCTGCAGTACGAGGACCTTGCCAAGCTGCCCCTCAACCAGGCGATTGTCAAGGAGACTCTTCGCCTCAACGCTCCCATCCACTCCATTATGCGTGCCGTTAAGCAGCCCATGCCCGTGCCCGGTACCAAGTATGTCATCCCCACGAGTCATACGCTGCTCTCCGCCCAAGTTGTCACTGCGACCGACCCAACCTTCTTCCCGGAGCCCCAACTTTGGGAGCCTCGCCGGTGGCTCAGAGAACACCCCCTTGCCCCGAGGTTGCCGGTCAAGGACGAGGCCGACGACGAGAAGATTGATTATGGGTACGGCCTAGTCAGCAAGGGAGCTGGTTCGCCTTACCTGCCCTTTGGCGCCGGACGCCACCGATGCATTGGTGAGCACTTTGCCAACATCCAGCTGCAGGTCATCGTTGCCGAAGTGGTGCGCCTTTTCAAATTCCGTAACATCGACGGCAGCGACAAGGTGATAGGCACAGACTACGCTTCCATGTTTTCCCGGCCGCTGGAGCCTGCAAATATCTACTGGGAGAAGAGAGAGGCATAGATTTGACATAATACGTGGAGGTGGCGAGGGGTAGTTGCACGATCGGTTTCATGTATATAAGAGTATCACATCCTATATAACTGCATCTGCTCACAAGAGGCCTTTATTGAGAGGTCCTGATGCATATGCGCAGATGCGAAGTTATCTAATGTTAATAAGAAGAAAACGAATGCTATACTGTCTCTGTTGCACACGTCCTATGACTGCTTGTACGGGGCACACGCCCTGAGCTCCAAGACATCCATAGAGTAGCAGAGTTTGATGCATCCCTACGACGAACCATTCGAAAATGATCAAGTGCGCGATCTGTGGCAGGCAGATCACCGTCACGCGCGTGATCGGCAACGGCGACCCGTCCACCTCTACAGTACTTAATTCATGCCCCCCCGGTTCTAGTTACTGCGCTTTGACATCTTGACTTGACAACATCCATCGTCTACGGATACAGTCGTTTTTCTTGGAAACATTGCCGCTCTAATCACCAATGAAAATCGGTTCTTACCTTGCCTTTATTTGTCCCAAAGAGGCAATGTCAACTTCACCAGCTTCAGTCGGTCCCATGGTCCGGCTTTCCGGTCTCTCCGCCGCCCAGCTCCCCGCGCCGGGCGCAACCACGGATGAGCTCTCCACCTTTATCACATCCATCTTGCAGGAAGCCGTCCCATTCATCGACAGCGCGGCGCCCAAGGCCGGGGCCGGCCGCGCGGATCCCCACGTCTGGAAGCCCAAGGGCGTGAAGTCGTCGACGGACTCGGCAGCCAGGGTCGAGGTATCGGAGCGCGTAGTCGGTGTTGGCGAGACAACAAACGAGGGGTCCACGGCTCCTTCTCCCGCCTCGAGCAGCGAGACCTGGGCGTGCCGCCGCAGCCTTCACGACGACAAGCCGGAGAAGGGGACGGCGTCCTGGGCCGAGTTTGTGCGCTGCTTCCGCGACGAGCACGCCAAGTCCGAGGACGCCTTCACGCCGGCCGTGATCGCCACACACGAGGCCCTGACGTGGGACTGCTCGCGGGTGCTGGTCGCCCAAGGGGAGGCCGTGGGTGGCGTGCGATGGGGTCGATTCGCGCTCAAGGTCGAGGAGATGCGGCACAAGATTGGGCGCCCCGTGTTGAAGGACCGCACGTTTCCGGTGTTGCAGCTCTCTGCGAACGCCACCGGCGTCGCCGGAAATGAGGAGCACGAGTTTGTCGTGGTCAGCATACCGGTACCCGACTTTGGTACGGCGGAGAGCAGCAAGCTCTCCAGTGAGAAGGGCGCGCAGATAGCGCGGTATGTGAGTGTGGAACGAATTCGCAAGATGGAGGATGGGCGCATCGAGTGGCTTATGGCGACGGCCAGCGATGCTGGTGGTGTTCTGCCGGGCTGGATACAGAACCTGGCTATGCCGGGCATTATTGTAAGTGGCTTTTCAACCCAAATCCGACCTGGAGGGGAGTTCATCTCAGTGGTGCGGCATGGCTTGACTTTGGGAGCGCAATGCGACACCCCCCAGGGTCCCAGAACGTCCGTATCCCGACATGGCTAATTCTGAACTTGCAGTGGAAGGATGTCCCCCTGTTTCTGAAGTGGATTGCGAAAGAGAGGATCGCCACAAAGAACGACGACCAGGGCGGGCTGACAAGAGAGGCGCCTACACCGGTTGCCCCCGAAGCTGTGGTTGCCCCTTGATACCGGCGTGGACGTGGATACAATCACGACGACGGTACACCGTACGTCATGGTTCTCAAGTTCGGAAGGTCTATGTTGCATGGGGAGTCATAACGGAAGCCGTTAATTCGGAGCAGAGGGTGGTTGTGACTGGAAAGTAAGTCCGGAGAGGCGATGGACTCACAGGATGTCAGGATCATGATGGTCGCTTCGCTCCCGGGTAACTACGTCTATCAGAGATACTCGTAGCAGATGATTATTACGCAGCGAATACTCTCTGTTTTCTTTTTGGGGGGTTCAGATTGCTGCAATCTATATATGCGGCCTTGAGCCTCAACTTTTCGGTGTAAGCCAGGTGAAGAAGGTGCCTAATAACTAACACCAAAGGTTAGTTAGGCTCTAGGCTCTAGGCTCTACTTCGTAGGCTCACACCCTCGGCCAGCCAAGTGTTCCGGGTCCGGCGGGGTAGAGGTACGGAGTACTTGCCCTAGCAACAGAGCTTGAAATTGGCTGCTGCCCCTCAACGCGCCCCGAAGACGGGACAGGAAAAAAGTGAGTCAAACCAATGAGTCAAACCAATTAATTCACAGCCTGCTGCCCTTCAGATGACTCGACGTCCCGAATGCCCACATAAGGACCTCGAACTTGCTCCCACAACCGCCCTTCAATACCGTCAAATTGATTCGACCACTTCTCCGCTGGGTGCGCCGGCCGCCGGTTACCTCTCGACTCCGAAGACTCCCACTCACACACCCACACCCACCAATCCCATACTCACGCGCTGCAATGGCTACCAATAGTGGCCGCGGCAACAACATCGTCGCCGAGGAGGGGCCCAGCAAGACCGGCGAGGGCGCGCCGCCCCCCTGTCTGCCGAGGTGAAGGGCGCCGTGCACGACGCAGCTGCCGGCTCGGGTGATGGCCCCGGAGTCCATGCCGCCGGGTCCAAGGTCAAGACAGAAAAGGAGCTCGAGCGCGACCGCAAAAAGGCAGAGAAGACGGCCAAGTTCGCCGAGAAGCAGAAGGCCAAGGAGGCCAAGGAGGCCTCTTCTGCCGTCGTCAGCAAGCCCAAGAAGGTCAAGGCCCCCAAGCCCGAGGAGGAGGCGTTGCCCCCTTATGTCGAAGATACGCCCGCCGGCGAGAAGAAGCGCCTCAAATCCCTCGACGACCCGCACTTCAAGGCCTACGACCCCATCGCCGTCGAGAGCGCCTGGTACCAGTGGTGGGAAAAGCAGGGCTACTTTGAGCCGCAGTTCAAGGACGATGGCAAGGTCAAGGACGAGGGCTCCTTCGTCATCTGCATCCCCCCGCCCAACGTCACCGGCGCCCTGCACATGGGCCACGCCCTGGGCAACTCGCTGCAGGATGTCATGATCAGGTGGAACCGCATGCACGGCAAGACCACACTTTGGCTACCCGGCTGCGATCACGCCGGTATCTCGACACAGTCCGTCGTCGAGAAGATGCTGTGGAACCGCGAGAAGAAGACGAGGCACGACTTGGGACGAGCCAAGTTTGTTGAGCGCGTCTGGGAGTGGAAGGAGGACTACCATGCCCGCATCAACAACGCCCAGCGCCGTCTGGGAGGCTCGACCGACTGGACCCGCGAGGCCTTTACCATGGACAAAAATCTGTCCGCTGCCGTCACCGAGACCTTTGTTCAGCTCCATGAGGAGGGAATCATCTACAGAGCAAACCGCCTGGTCAACTGGTGTACCAAGCTCAACACTACTCTCTCCAACCTCGAGGTCATCAACAAGGAGCTGCCTGGCAAGACTCTCCTCGACGTTCCCGGCTACGACAAGAAGATTGAGTTTGGAACCATTCACCACTTCAAGTACAACGTCGAGGGTTCCAACGAGACCATCGAGGTCGCCACCACACGTCCCGAGACCATGCTCGGCGATACCGGTATCGCCGTCCACCCGGCCGACGACCGGTACAAGCACCTCGTGGGCAAGAACGCTGTCCACCCCTTCATCGAGGGCAGACTAATGCCCATTGTTGCTGATGACTACGTCGAAAAGGACTTTGGTACCGGCGCGGTCAAGATTACTCCTGCGCACGACCCCAATGACTTTGCCCTTGGGCAGCGGCACAAGCTCCAGTTCATCAACATCCTCACCGACGATGGTCTAATGAACGAGAACACCGGGCCCTACAAGGGACAGAAGCGCTTTGATGTGCGATACGGCATCATCAAGGACCTCAAGGACAAGAACCTGTACGTTGACTGGAAGGACAACCCAATGACCGTCCCTCTGTGCGAAAAGACCAAGGACGTCATCGAGCCCATCATGAAGCCCCAATGGTGGATGCGTATGGCGGAGCTGGCCAAGCCTGCAATGGACGTTGTCCGAGAAGGCAAGATCAAGATCCGCCCTGAATCGGCCGAGAAGAGCTACTTCAGATGGATGGAGAACATCAACGACTGGTGTATCTCCAGACAGCTGTGGTGGGGCCATCAATGTCCTGTATACTTTGCCCAACTGGAGGGTGAAGAGGCTGACGAGGGTGACGAGAAGCGTTGGTTCTCGGGTCGTACCGAGGAGGATGCCCGAGCCAAGGCCGAGAAGGCCCTGCCTGGCAAGACCTTCACGCTGAAGAGGGACGAGGATGTCCTTGACACGTGGTTCAGCTCAGGTCTCTGGCCGTTCAGTACGCTGGGCTGGCCCAACAAGACGATGGATCTCGAGAGACTATACCCCACCTCCGTGTTGGAGACGGGTTGGGACATTCTCTTCTTTTGGATCGCGCGTATGATCATGCTTGGCTTGAAGATGACGGGTGAGATACCGTTCAAGGAGGTCTACTGCCATGCGCTTGTGCGCGACTCGGAAGGTCGCAAGATGTCCAAGTCGTTAGGGAACGTGATCGATCCCCTCGATGTCATTAGCGGTATTCCGCTTGAAGAGCTTCACCAGAAGCTGCTGGTTGGCAATCTGGACCCCAAGGAGGTTGAGAAAGCCAAGAAGTATCAGAAGTCGGCTTTCCCCGACGGCATACCGCAATGCGGTTCCGATGCCCTCCGATTCTGCATGATCAACTACACCACGGGTGGTGGTGACATCAACTTTGACATCAAGGTTATGCACGGTTTCAGGAAGTTCTGCAACAAGATCTACCAGGCCACCAAGTTTGTCCTAGGCAACCTTGACAAGGACTTTGTTCCGAACAAGACGGGCAAACTGACGGGCCAGGAAACCTTGGCCGAGAAGTGGATTCTACACAAGATGAACGTTTGCGCCAAGGAGATTAACGACAGTATTCCCCAGCGTGAGTTCATGAAGTCGACGGGAGCTATCTATACCTTCTGGTACAACCAGCTCTGTGATGTTTTCATCGAGAACTCCAAGGCCCTCATCCAGAATGGCACCGAGGCCGAGAAAAAATCGGCCACGCAGACGCTGTACACTGCGCTAGAAAACGGCCTCAAGATGAACCACCCCTTTATGCCATTTTTGACCGAAGAGTTGTGGCAGCGATTGCCCCGCCGGCCCGACGACGAGACGCCGTCCATCATGTTGGCCCAGTACCCCGTCTATGATCCTGAATTGGATAACCCTTCTGCCGAGGCGGCCTATGACCTCGTCATGGGCTGCTCAAAGGGCATCCGATCCCTCATGGCCGAATACACACTCAAGGACGAGGCCAAGGGTAAGTATTGCATCCAATCCTGCTACGATCAAGCCACTAACGAACCCCCCAAAAATAGTCTACGTCCAGACTTACGACGAGTTTGCCCACAAGACTGTCGTTGAGCAGGTGCAGTCCATCAAGTCTCTCGGTGGCAAGGGTGTGACCTCGATCGATGTGCTGGCGGGCTCAGATGCCCGGCCGGCCGGCTGCGTGACCTTTCCCGTCTCCAGCGGTGCCGCCGTCTTCTTGCATGTCAAGGGCCGTGTGGACCTCGACAGCGAGATCGACAAGGCCAACAAGAAGTTGGAAAAAACCCAGCAGAGCATCGCAAAGCAGCAAAAGCTGCTTGCCGACCCCAAGTATCTCGAGAAGACGGCTGTCGAGCTGCAGGAGGAGGCCCGCAAGAAGCTTGCCGACTTGGAGTCCGAGGTCAAGGGCTTCGAGGGTACCATTAAGCAGTTTGAGGATTTGAAGCTGGAGTAGATCGAATCCACCCGTGCCTGGAGGGAAGGCAGGTCGACGTAGCTAGAGGCGCCTCAGGTGTAGTAGAATCGGACAAGTGATGGCGCTGAAATCTCACTCATTCGTACGCCCACCCGCTACCAAAGCCTAGTTGAGCCTCGCCGGTCGTGACAAGCTCCAGATGTCTCATGAGTACAATTTCCTCGAAGCAGCAAGTGCCACTGAGAGATGCAGGATGCGAGTATTTTTGATCGGGGTGAATTCTACAGAGGGTTGAGTCACAAAGAGGGCACTCTATGTAGAATCCACACGGGTCATGAAAACAGCGAATCGAGCTGTAAGAAAATATCATTTGATCCAGTCTAGCTTGTGATATGAAGCTTGCTTGTCCTCGCGGACATAAGCCATCGTGGGTTATCTCCTATCCTCTTCCCCTTTCTTAACAAGGCAATGGTGTGCCGGTCTCTCTCCCCTGGGTACGCCGGCCATGGGGGACTTTTATGGAGAAAATAAAATGATGCCATTGCGACGAAAACAGGGCCAGCCAGATGGCAATGATGATGCACCGTCCAACGCCGTTCATGAATGCTGAGGCTCAAAAGTGCAGTATACCAAATATGCTAACAAACAAGGCAAGATCTCTCCAAGCCAAAAGAAAGTGTTCTAGATGGTGGTGGTCTCTGAGATGTGTGGTGGTCGAGGCCGAGGGTCATGAAGAGGGAGGAGGTAAGCCCGCCCACTGGTAGTTTCCGTCGATGTTGACCCAGTAGCCTTGCTCGATGGCCCTGTCCCAGCCCATCATGACAGCCATGAGCCGACAGCCCGTGGCACTAACAGTGCAGATGACAAAGTCGCTGCCGTGGGCGAGAACCGCCAGGTCCATCATGTAGGCGCGAGCAATATAAGACCGCAGGCGGGTCGTCTCGGCCGTAGGACTCTTGGTCGTCTTGGATGATCCATCGGCCACGTTGAAGTTGGAGGGGCGCCCAAGGTTCCAAAACATCGAGGCATAGAAGCCCCCTTCCCACCCAAAAGCTTCGTCGACGAACTTGCGCATCATAGCGCGGTCATACGTGGGTGGCGTGGCCTGCACCTTGCTAGCCAGCTTGATCATTTCCTGCGCCCGTGGCGAGCGCGAGAATTCGTCCGACTCGTAGACATCCGGGTCGTCAGAGGCTATGACAGTAAACGAGTGTCTCTTGGCGATGGCGTCCTCGCCGCCGTTGGGTGCACTGGTGTTGTGGAGATCTTCGAGGATCTCGCGGGCCTTTTCCGTGTACAGGTTCAGCGGCACGTAAGCACCGCTATACTGGAACTCGTATGGGTGCTTGTCTCCACGACGGACGTGGATACCCACGATGGTGCCGTCGCGGCGGGAGTCGCGGGGAACCTTTGCCCTTGCTCGCAGCTCCTTTACGCGATGGTTGATGTAGTTGTCATCGTCTTTGTTGAGGTGGAAAAGGGCTTCGTAGCCGACCCGAGCAAGATCGAACATTGGTCGTTCGCGGTCGGCATCGCTCCGCTCGAGATGTTCGTATTTGTTGGCGAAGCTGTCACCAAAGGTGTCTTTCGCCGTTGCCACCGAGACGACCAAGTGCTTGGCATTATGTGGGCAGGGTAGCATTTCATGGCGAGGCGGGGGTTGGCAGTCAGGCACAGGAGGCGCCTGGAAGATATCCGTGTATTCGCCGTAGGCCCATCTCGAGTCGTCAATGAAGAATGCCCGCTTCTCCTTCTGAGCCAGACCATACGCCATCCACAACATGGAAAGCGTCGTTCCCATGCCTGCCTCTGGAGATTCTAGCACGAAGGTGAGTGAGGTTTTGCAAATCTTCTTCCCGACCAACCCGCTCTTGCTTTCCCCTACCAAGTGACCATCCTGCGCAGGTTTCGAAAATTTGTACAATTTGTCGTGAGATCCGGGGAGCAAGCCATGTTGTTCAGCATCACTAACGTCCAGGAAATAGGGGTCCTCGTAGTAATAGTCAAGCTGGGCCTTCTGGGAGGGAGCGCTCTTGCCGTGGAGTTCTCTCACGTGAGCAGCAACTTCGTGGCATTTGGCGCATATATCAGAGTACTCCTCTGTCGTCAGTGGGAAGTCGTATGAAGGAGGTATTGAAACGGTCCACTTTGACCTGCCCTTGTGATCTGTGAGGGCGATGGGGGTCGGAAATTCCGGTAGGCCTTCCTGACTGATCATTTCGTAGTCGTCGTTGCTGTCCATGGGCCATCGAACACCGGATACTCTGCCTGACTGCCCTATAGCCAGCCTTGCCACGTAGATTATGGCCAGGAGTGTAGACACCCACCCCAGGGTTCGGAAAACACGGCTTGGCCGTGGAGCAGAGGATGACCTCCGCTTCCGCGGTATTAGCGCAGGAAGGCCAGGAGAAGGCGGCGGCGAGAAGAAGAGGTGGTTGAAGTTGGCTCGTGATGATGTTGCTGATTGGGGGATCTTCTCAGCATTGTTGTACGATGCCGCCCTGCGCAAGTTGAGCCGTGGTGGGGCGACCATCATCTTGATGTGAGTGCTGTGCGAAAGATCCAACCGAGGCGGCATGATGCCGGTTCAGAGGGGACGTACAGGTTGAGTGAGGGAGGGAAGCAATAAGCCCGGGGTGTGAATGATAGCTATGGGAAAGGTCGTGCCTTGGGATGCTGGTACGAGGAGTGACGATGCGCAGGGTGACACAAGCTGGCCCAAATCCAGTCTGAGGCTGTAACTCGTTTTCAGGGGTCGAGTGTAAGTGAGAGTCAAGACCGCAGGAAACGGAAACGACCAAGGTTCCCCCCTCGACAACGACGACGACAACAACAACAACAACAACAACAACAACAACAACAACAACAACAGCGTCCTTGAAACACTCACGGGAAAAAGTGAGACGACACGAGGGAGCGGTGCCGTCGAGCAACAACGTTCCAAGGAAAGGAGTGGACTGCAAGGTATGCAAGGGAAGGTCGGTCGGCGGCCGTAGGTTTGTATGAAACGCAGGACTTGTAGTTATGCGTCAAGGCAAAAAAAGAAAAGAGGCAGGAATATGACGAGGCGTGAAGATGCTAGCACCACGTCTCCTCTCGAAGACGGCAACGATGTCTAATGATCCTCCTTGGCTGCATATGTACCGTACCGTATCCGTACGTAGACTCTAGTTACCTCCTGATCGATCACGAGTGCTACGTAGTTATGAAGTGTCGGGCCTGTGGAAATCCCGGGGTCTGGGGCTGCTTTAAACAGTCCGAAATGCGATCGACGGCAAGTATAGGAAGCCAAGACGGCGAGTGCCGCCGAGCCGAGCTTCGTTTCGGGGAGATGGACGTTCGGTTCTGTGCCGCTTGTTATGTCTCAGTGAATCGATCGCAGACGGCAACCCACAAGGCAACGCCGGTTGTGGTTTCTGGCAGTCCGTATGACTGACAGCCGACGGGGTTGAGAGGACAGAATGGGCAGCCACAGGAAAGATGGCTTAAAGGGGCATCTGGGTGACTGGGTCCCTGGGAACTATAGTAGGTACTGTGTAGTGTGTACGGATAGTGTGTAGTGTTGGGGCCGGGCAGAACACGCAGGAGACGACAAGACTGACAATGGCTCAAGGACGGCGAGGAGAAAAGGGGAAAGGAGACAAACGGGTGAGGGCGCTGCCAAAAAGGCCGTTTGTCAGATGTCAAACAGGGGACTGACTGACCATCCGCACTTTGCAGTCCAAGGCGAGATGCCTCACTGTCAGTCAGTCAGCTCACTTGACTAACAGTAGTCAACTAACTACCGAGTACGGAGTACTTCCTTCGCAACCATCCGTACCCATACGAATGAGATTTCGGCAGCCCCGCCGGATGATGTCAGGCACAGGAAGAGACGAGGGGGCTGAATGGGCCAAGCAAGGGTAACAGTGAAGAAAATGAGGATGATCAAGTCTATCTCGAGGCGTGTGGATAACTCACGGTACAGGGTCCTACAGGAAGGGAAAAGGAAGAAGGCGATCTGCCCAAGGCCCCCCCTGTCAAAAACACGCACCTACGTAGTAGTCACTACTGTCTGTGTACGTACATGCTAAGCAGCACATACTGTGGTAGTACGCGGTACTGTGTGTGCTGCACTTGGCCTCCATCGGTTGGTACTTGGTAATTTTCCAACAGCAGCTGCTTTTAGCACCTCGAGATGCATCCCGCTAAGAATATCCGTACAGCAGTATCCGTACTACTTCGTACGCAGTCCGAGGCACGCTAGTCGTGCGTTTGGCAGAGTGAGAAGCGGAGAGGGATGGTTAATTAAGTACGAAGTATTGAAGCGATTGGACGTAGTGTACCGCATCCTCGGACCTACCAGTCCCGGCCTGGCGGCATGCTTTGTAGGGGAGCGGGCGCATGAGGAATGAAGGTCGCATTGCATGTGCTTGTGCTTGCGATGGTTCTAAGAACAAACGGCCTTGCGCGATTTCCCACGTTCCAGATAGACACCCTACCACGGAGTACTTCGTAAGTTACCCAACGTACCTACCTGCGTGTCCTTGTTGTTCACAGTAAAAAGTATTTACCGTTACTCGCCGCCTGCCACTGCCACTGCCATGACCCTAAGCTAGGACAGAACCCCTGCACTCTGCAGCCCAAGTACGTACTCCGTACGAACTAGTGGTTACGCGAAGCACAGTCAGTACTCCGTACAAAGTAGTCCACTAACTAGCCTATCAATCACGAAGTACGGATGCTACTTCGGCCATTGGCCAACAAGCCGCCAGCGCCAAGAGCATACCGAAGTATGTAATCGTTATTTTAGCAGCCGACCACCGCCTCCCCATCCCTGGCGCACCCTGGCGCACCCAGGCACACCCTGGCCCAATCTGAAACAGGGTGCTGCTGCGGGGAAGGGCGGATGACCGGTCATTGGAGCGACAGGGCGACGATCTCCAGATTTTCCAGTCCAGTCGTTCCTTTCCTTTAACAACGATCGTCATGGCAGACGGTGCACTCTGTTAGTCATTCAGTAATCTACCTAGTACGGATACTGAACGCCAGTTTTTAAAATGAGACTTGAGAAGAGAGTTCAGACGAGGAGGCATCTCAAGAAGAGTCCGGCCATCTACGGATAACTAAATACGCAGTCGTTCCGGTATTGCAAATGAGGAGTAGCAGCAGGACGGGTGCACAGTTTCGCCAAGTAGTTTCTGACTTCTTACCTGTAACTACTTGCATCCCTCGACTAAGACTACTATCCCGTGGCGGGAAGACCAAAATTTCAAACCGTTTCTCTTCCCGTGGGAGCCGAGGGTCTCATCAGGGGATGATAAAGAGACGGCGCCGCGCCAGGGTGCATGTACGCAAGCATCGGCTTTACTACGGTGCACAGTACTAGGGAGGGAGGCTTTGCGGATATCGGTATAAAGGAGTCTTCCACCCCCTCCCCCCAATTATACATTCATCATACTCCATACGAGGTTAATGATAAACTGAAAACCAGCCATACCCGTGCTGAACTGTGTAGTTAGTTAACTACCCAGTACGGATACTGCGTGCATACCCCGCTGTTGCGTGATGTAGAAAGGAGTGCGGCGCCATCCCTTGATCATTACCTGAGACCTGAGACTTGTAGTACAGCACCTAACTACGGATAGCTAGCTAGCTAACGTTACCAACAAACGGCAAGTCAGTCATCTCTGCTTCCGAACCATGGGAGGGATCTCGTCGTTTGCGAGCCTCCTTTCATGCCGCGCAACCATCGTATTACTGATGAATCATGATGCCCGTTTCAGGGCCAAGAGGCAAACCATCACGGGTCCGGTTGTCATCTCTCTCCGTCGTGCCCATGAACAGAATGAATAAACGGACCGATGGCTCTATCTGGCTACGCATGGCAACCCTACTCGCCATGGGCACGCACTTTGAAGCTGCCGAAAACGGGCGAGGCGGGCGAGACGAGGCGCGGCGCGACAAGAATAAAATTAATTACCCTTTCCCCATATTTGTCGGGCACGACATGGTGTGACTACGGAGTAACTAACGTGCAACGTTAAGCGCACAATGGCCGCGAGGAAATCCCCAAGTAACTAACGTCAAGCACAAGCTGCACAACGAGCTCTTGCGCGCGCACAAAGCATCAATGCATCAATGCATCAGAGGGCAGCCGTGTTGCGTCATGATCGGCAAATTGTCGGAACGGAAACACTACATACGGTAGGTCGGTAACTTAGTACAATCCTCCCGATCCGCCTCAGCCCAATGCTGCCTGCCAACCCTGGGCACCTGAACGTTCTGTCCCGTCCAGTCCAGTCCAGTCCAGTCCACCGCGTACCTAGTATTATACAAAGACGGCCCAGCCTCTATCGACCAAAATATACTGATGAAAGGTCTTCAAACTTCTCCACCCCAGGGAAAGCTGAAATACAACTTTATGCCGCATAAGCCACTCATTATTAACCTCCTGGTCGTGTCGCATCGAGGGCGTACAAGCTCCTCCGTTTGACGACTCGGGAAGGCCCATCAAATGACCCATCGATATCCTTCCGTCATGAGAGCATTCACGTGCCACGACCCTCGTAGCAAACAACGATGTGTGATGGGGTATAAGACAAAAGAGGATATAATCAGAACCAACCAAAAACGCCATTCCTTCCTCGACTGTCCGCGCTAGCCCACAAGCCGACTGAGTGGTAGTAGACAATAAAAGGGTGCAGCCGCTCCGGGACCCCGTCGTCACTCTACACTTCCAAGGCAACTTGCTTCGTCTCGAGCGCAAGAGTCGGGTTGTCTCCCATGGCCCCGGCGACGCCCAAGCCATCTACCACCGCTTGCGCTTTGCGACCGTGACTGGTGATGCGGACGCTGCCGCGAGTCCCCCTAACGGCATGACCGCTATCTACCTTTTCCTGAATCATCTCATCCAGGATGCGACTCATCTCATCGACAGACTTCGGCCTCTTTTGCTCGCTGGCGCCCGAAATGCTCCTGCGTGCCGCGGCGGGCGGGTCGGGTAACGCACCCGCGGGCGGAGGGCTCGCAGCATGCTCATATAGCAGAGACGACCGTGTCTCACGGCTCTCGGCCTTGGACATGTCCAGCCCTTCTGCGGCGTCTCGTGACCGTGCGGCGCCGCGGAGTGCTACCAGCATCCTGTCCTTGTCGTCCAGTCTTGCTCTGAGCTCGGCTATTTCGGCATCCTTATCCTTGATCAGGGCCGAGACGCTGTGGTCTTCCCCAACCATGATGCCCTTGCCCGGTGACGCAAAGCCCGCCGAAGTCCGGGACGAGCTTGCCCGCCGCGCTTGAAGAAGACGCTTCTCCAGGGTGGCAATGTAGCGGTTCTTATCAGCCAGGTCAGCTTGCAGGGCCTGGTTCTGAGCAGACAGCGAGGCCACCCCGTCGCCAAACTCGCCTACGCTCGAGTCCTCCTCGGCCGACATGGCCTCGCCGCTGGACCGTCGCTGGGTGCTCGTCCTCCGCCCAATCGTAGAGGACGATGATTTCAGCGACGTCGTCCTCTCCAAGAAGGCACGGCTGCCGGTAGATGTGGCGATCGATGTTCGAACCGAAGGAGCCAAAGAGGTCTGGGAGAACCGGTTATGGATCCCCAAGGCGCTGTAGGATCCGCTGGCATTCACGCCAGTGGATTTGGAGCTCAATATCAGCTTGTTCAGGTGGTCGATGCGCTCTTTCAACGCTGTGCGTGCAAGCTGCATCTCCAACATTTGCTCCTCGTGGCGTGCCTCGGCTTCCTTCTCACGCAGCCGCTCTTCTTCCTCGTCCCTGACCTTGACGTCCTCTTCGACGGCGACGGACTTGTTCTTCGCTTGCGCCTCGAGTTGAGTTTTGAGTTCCAGGATCTCCATCCGGTATCGTTCGAGTAAGACTTTAGCTCCGCCCTCGCCACCCTCACCGAGAGCCTCCTCGGCACGTTTTGCGTGGCTCACGATACTGTTCTTGGCTCGGGATGCAAACTTCAGCGTGTTGAGGGTCTCCGTGGTGTGGCTGTTGGAAGTCGCCGTCGTTCCAGCCGCGCCAATCTGTATTGTGCAGAGAATACTGACAAGCGAGTTACCAGACAGGGCACCCTGTAGCAGTCTGGTCAACTTGCTGTCTCTGTATGGCAAATGCTTGGCGTCCTTGTCCAAGAGTTTGCCATCCTTGTCCTTGGTTTCTGAAAGCTTGGAGATGACGGTGCCCAGAGTCAACAGACTCTTGTTGATGTGGGATCCTTCAGTCCGTCGCTCCTTGGACTCGGCGGCCTTCTCGGAACCCGCCAGGTCGATCAAGCTCAGGGTCGACACGCGAACGCCGCCGGGAACGAGACCTGACCGCTTGCTTTCCATGCCCAAGCCTCCGGGCTGTCGCTCTCTGCTCTCCACCACGATCTGGACGACTGCATGACTCCGAGAACTCCTCGAGTTGAATTGCGTGCTAGCAGTCCTACGAGCTTGGTCGCCGCGGGCGATTACCCGCAAAAGCTGCGTTGGGCTCTGTACAATCTCTTCCTTGAGCGGGGATGCGTAGACACCGCGCTTGCTGTCCTCGCGCAGCTTGATTTCTTCTTGAATGCCCGATCCTCCAGGACCGGATCCCGTTGGCATGCTCAGAAGATCGTGAATCCGTTCGTTGTAGATTTCAAGATAGCTGACCCGCAGGAGAAACTCGCGCGCAGGGGTCTCGCGAATGTACGAAAAGATATCCGTAATGGCAAGCGGGATCACGCCCGGGGAGGAGGCGGTTCCTTGCATGGAAAAGGTCTTGCCTGTGCCCGTCATGCCGTATGCGAAGACGGTTCCGTGGTAACCCTCCATGACGCGACGAACTAATCGCTTAGCACAGTGATCGTAAACCCTGCTGTTGTCGTCATGGGTCGCAAACACGTTGTCTCGAGGGCCTGGTTAGCACAATGGACGGCGCCAGCGGTGGGCGAAGCCAGACTTACCGTAGTTGTAAACTCCTCCCTCCCTTCCCCGGTATGATACTAGCGACTTCCTCCCGTCGACCATCCACTCGCCCTCAGCGCGGCCGTCATTGCCAGCGGCATCAGGGCGCACCCTCACACTGACAAGAACATTGCCTTTGGTATCCAAACCCTTAGAAGCGCGCTTGTCGGCAAAGCTACCCGCACCCGCATCAACGGGGTCGTCGTAGGTTGTGGCCGAGGTCGAATACGAGTCCTGCGCCGATGAGCTACGACTGTGCGGGGGAGAGGCAACGCTAATCAGGCCGTCCGAGTTTCGAACATTGCCGCTGCTGGAATTAGGGCCACTGCCGTTCAATACGCCCTGAGCCCCGTTGACGTGGCCCATTCTGGACGTGGAAGCAGGCGTCTTGGACTTGCGCGCAGGCGTTGTGCCTCCGAGCACCGGGCTCGGCGGTAGACTAGATATTCGGTAGTCGCCCTTGGGAGGCTGAGGGAAAGAGTTTATACTGACGGTCTTGCGGATCGTCTTACCGTTGGCGGTCGCCAGGGCTTTTGGGGTGGGTAGGGCTGAAGTCGGAGCGGGTGTTGGCGGAGGCAGGTGGCTTGTTGATGGTGCTCGTAGTCCTCTTTTGGGCGTCGTTGGCGGCTGCATCGAAGGAGCGGGCGTTGTTGTCATGTTCACCATGCTTTTTCGTGTCCTGGGGACAGGTAGTGCAGGTAGCGCCGAAGTTGGTGGCCCGTTGGATGGCCGTGGAGGCCTTGTTGGCATCGTTGTCGCCATGGCGCTCAGGGGGTTGAAACCCTATCTGGGCCGAGAAGCGAGGTCGGAACCAAACGTCAAACAAAAAAGCACAGCGACGTGTCGGCGCTCATCCAGCGATCAGGTGTTGGAGTCCAGGCTAAGCCAGCCGGTCCGTCACCATAGCCGCCTAGTCGTACCGAGTAGATGTCGAGGAGCGAATTGTATGTGTTGAGCACGACCCAGCGGTTCGAGAAAACTGCCAGGGTCTGACTTGGTCCTGCGAGTGCTCTTGGTCGAGCCAAGGTCTCGTCTCGATAACAGAGGTAATAAGCAAAGGAAGAAGGCGCGCAGAGAGTTCCGATGGCTATGACGAGCGTTTGTCAAGCACTTGTGCAGAGCGAATATGGAACGAATCCAGGCGATACCCTGCAGCGAAACTCGAAAAGATATGCAGACTACCAATAGGTTGGATCAGGTTGATATTGACAAGAAGATGGGCTGATTTCTACGTAGTAGAGGGGCCTGGACGGCAATAAACCTCGTCTGGAGGCGAGTTTCAGGGCGCGCAGTGTCTCGAAGATGAACGACGGACACGGTTCGGGTTTGATGCGACGTCGAAATGTTTGCGTCGGCGGCCGGCTCCCTTGTATGCAGCACTGAGCGAGCTGCAGCTTTCAGGTAGGGGTATAAGCAGTTTCGTCTTTTTCCCCGTGCAGAGCGTAGGGCGGCAGGTAATCGAGGGGGGGGCGCTGGTGGTTTCTATAGCGATGGGTTTGGTTGACCGTGGAGGTCGGCGACAAGACCAAGGAGCAACGACGTAGGCAGTAGGTAGGTAGGGTTGCAAGTCGAGCGCGATCAAGGAACAGCCCTGGAGGTTAAAGCAAGTAGCTAGTGGTAAAGAGCGGTCGGCCCCAGTTGGGTGACAAGCAGGTGGTGTCAGGCTAAGTCGGATAGTTGCTCTCTGCAGGCGGTGCAGGCGACGCGTCTCTTAGATCAGACGGCGATGTTTGGTGATGTTTTCAGTCGACGAAGGAGTGAGTGCGACAATGGCGAGGACGGACAGACAGCGCCCAAGCAGTCAACCTTCAATGATCGAGTCAACGACCCAGGGGTCCAGCGGTCGGGTCGGTAGTATAGCTTCGGGAGTAGGCAATATACTGTGTAGAAAGCAGGTAGGATGGCAGGTAGGGAGGGTACGGAGTACTTGGTGGCAGGTAGGGTGGTAGGTTGACAGGTACCTGAGCAAGTACCTACCTACTTAATGTAGCAGGTGCTTAAAGAAACCTTAGAAAATCGCGGCAGGCTCACGGACGCGGAAGTCTCACGACAGGAAAATTGAAACCGGTAGAGTGGAGGAAGAGAAGGAGGGACGAAAACCTGCCAGCAATGAACCACGATAAGTTACAGGATAGCACAAAACACACAAGACTTCGCGATGTGTAGGCAAAGGTTAACTAACACAACACTACGGAATACCGTCCAACTACTGTGCACGCGCGCATGGTTTCTTCGCTCGAGTCTCCCCTCTCCCCCCCTCGTCGCTATTCACCACCCCATGTTCACACCAGTAGGAACCATGCACGTTACACAGATGTTTACTGGCTATCTCCTGTCGGGACCCACCGAATTACACTCTTTAGTGCGTCCAATTTACCCAGACAGAGAACGGACAGATGACGGACACACTGGGGGGGGCATTGTTAGCTTCTGCCACTCAAGGCTGCGCCTTGCAGAACGACCAAGGATCGGCGAGTATGTGTCGTCAACAAGGCAAAACGTTGATGATGCTGCTTCACACAACTGCCGCCTGTCTACGGAGTATGTCGCAGCAGTTTGTGCTTACCACCTAGTTAGTCACCTACGGATGCTGCCCTTCGAGATGACGGTGGCGGCTTGTGACGGGTGTGGGGGTATAAGGATGCATGTATTACTAGCATGTCTCCGTACCGTCGTCGCAGTACTAGGTTAACTGCACAGTACTCCGTGCACGGTAGCTGCTCCAACAAATAAATACCGCCGCCGCTAATGAGGCACGTACTACGTACTGCGTACGACGTACTAGCAAGGGTACCAGGTAGCCCCGTACTGTGCGGCCCAACGGCTCCGATCAGCCATCTTTGGTTTTCGTTTCTCTCGCTATGGAGAAGCAGGTAGTTACAACACTGCGACTCTCCGGAGCGCGAACATGCACATCGGAAATGTTGCCCCTTCCTGTCTACACAGTACCCGGGACAGCATCAAGGTTGCAATTGCTACCACTCCTTACAGACCGCGGAAAGTCTCTTCATACGCATCGCACCTACGAGGCTACGTAGTACGACGACATCAGCCATGCGAGGGCAAGGGCTCACTCGACACGGATATCACATCACGGGGCTTGGCTTGCCACATCCTGGTGCAAAGCTCCCAGGGCCTGTCTGTCTGCTTGCTTGCTGGCTTACTTGCTTGCTTGCTTGCTTGCTTGCTCGCTGTCCCTCGTCCTTCCTCCCTCCTATCTACTTTAACCATCCAACTGTGCGTACTCCGTACGCACAGCGCAGAATACTACAGTAGGTAGTCGCCTCTGGGCTGCTTGCTCGTATGGTGGAAACAAACACCTTTGATTGGCTTGATTGGCTTAATTGGGCGACTGTCGGTGCTTCAAACCAACGGACCAACAAGACGATCGTACCGACATGTTTAGACCACCAGCACTTTCAGCGTCCCAAGTGTAATTTCCGTAGCGCCATCTAGCACATTTGAGTTGGGACAAGGTCGAGCGTTCCTGGGGTTACCCCCCTGGCGGCAGTTGAGAGGCAAGAGCCCCATTGGACGCGGGGGATTTGATAGGAAGATTACGGCGTATCCGTAGTTACCTGCTGTGATAGCGAGCAGGCCTCTCTCTCTCTCTCTCTCTCTCTGAACCCCTTCGTCGTGTGTGCCTGTCGGCAGCCAATAACCAAAGATCATTGGCGAAATGTCGCCAGAAGCCCCCCCAATCTTCTGGTCGTGTCCCGGAACAGGGGAGCGACAATGGTCATTAAATAATTCGATTCGCAGCACTAGTTGGCAAGTTAGCTTACTGTCGTGAGTCGACCGCTCCGTTCCTGAGACTAAAGTCGCGTTAGTTCAGACCTCCTCGCCTTGGGATTGCGCTACTGTGTGTACTCCGTATCCGTACGTAGTACATTAATTACATGGTGCATGGGGAGTTCGTCCCGCCACGGTGCATACTTTTTTAGTTGCAGTAGAAAGCATCTCCTCCGTACCAACACTTGCATGCCTCTTTGTTCTTGACACCTGTCAAAGGCGCACACTTTGGACGATCATCACTGCTCTAGACGACAACTCTGATAACTGGGCTGGCACGGCATACCGTCGGGCCCTACCTATCTTTATGGGAAATTCCCACTAGATCTCATCAGCCCGTGCTTAGTCGACTCGCGAGCCCGACCATCTCACTCTTGTTGTTTCATACACCATTCCAACACTGACTACCCTAGCTGCAAGTCTTGAATGCAACGACGCCTAAAGGTTAGTTGCAGGGGATACCCCCAATATCGATAACAAGCTATCTCGGCACATGTCTCTCGGCTTTCCTTCGGAGTACGGATACGCTTGCAACTTGCAAGTTCTGTTCTCAACAAGTGCCGCAAGTTGCAACCCGAGCTGCGCAGCCATGGCTGGCGAAAGAACGAATCCCTGCCGTACTCCGTAGTACCTCCGTACGAAGCGCGCTGATAGAGTCGTCGGGACAGCTTTGAAACCCGTAGATTGCATGGTTGGCATGCATGGCCTCAGCCCCATTGTCCGAGGCCCTGTATTGTGGTTGTGTCCTGTGGTAGTTAAGTGGCCCGCTGCGTGTCTGTCTCTACGGAGACCGGCCCCGTTTGCGGTTCACCAGGCAGTCAACCAGAAATGTCAAGATGCACGCAACACGTTTTAGTGAAAAACACAGAAGCCTTCTCGAACGCAGGTGATCCACCATCCAAACATATTACCTGGGACTGGACGATGATGGCCTCGGGTCATTAGCCGACAACCGAATGAAACCTTTAGGGACGGGGCTGTTGCTACTCCGTACCTACCATCTCAAGACGACGATCAAACGACGTCTGAATCCTAGTGAAAATCCACATGTCTGGTGATGCTCGCGCGGGGATGCAAGCGACTTATCAGAAATCACATTTTGCCGTGCCCAATCATCGATTGCTGGTTACAGATCTGTCTGAACAACAACCAAGCAAGGCTCAGACAGGACGGACCCTCTGTCGACCCAACATGTCTGCTTGAACTGACACAACTGCAAGACTGTGCGGCGTCTGTGTGCGTCGTCCCAGGTCTGGGACGTTTTTGCAACAGTGACAATAACAATGTAACAATATATGATGAATAATAAACAACACCAGACGATGGCCGTGACCGCCCTGATTTTTCACCTCTGCCCGCGTCTCGTACCGACCGGGCATGTTATTTGCCCAACCGCATGAGACCCCCCAGCAGCATGTCAGATAACGCGGACACCGCGGCCTACGCTCCTCGTCTCAAAGACCTCTACCCGGCCCGATCCGACAGCTTCTTGCAAAATCCAATCAAAGGCCAAGCCGTGAAACTGCCTCCATTTCCTTGTCTGGCCAGGTAGAAGGCCAGAAGACTCCCCGCGCGACCTCTTGGCTGTAAAGCGTGCTTCCTCCTTCGTGGTGCCGCCGTCCCACCGATCCCGTAGCACCGACTCTGGCGACTCGCGGAAAGCCGACCTGCTCAGGAGCGAGACTAGGTGTTCGAGCGCGGTGGACACCAGCTTCAAGTACGCGCCGTTCCCAGGCACGGCGATCCTCAGCTCCGTAACACTGGCGGGTAGAGACACGCCTGATCCGCCCCCGCTACCACCAGCCATATGTACGGCGCCGGCACCACCCACGGCCCCCAGCGACCCAGTGGGTTGCCTCGAAACAGTCTCCAGAGATAACAGTGTGGTATTGTCCTCGGGGCGCGAGTACAGACTTGTAGTGCGGGACAGCAGAGAGTGAGCAGCATTACCCACGTGGTGCGCCGTCAGAAATCCTGCCTTGAACAGTTCATCAACATCCGACTCGTTCAGTGCCGTCCGGCGTATTGTCTGCGTGGCTGGGTTTTGCATCATGTATGACTTGAAGCGCTCCCTCGTAGCTGCCGACAACTGCGGCGCTTCGTCTATCATATTTTCCAGGTCTGCGGTGAGGATCAATGTCTCCCCTATGTCGCCGCGCCGTGCGACGACTATCTTTCGTAAGAAGCCAGATCGTGCAAGCTCGGCCGCTTCCCGCTCGACCGCACTTGGGGACGAAAGTAGAGTTTGAATGTGCGAGACAGCGACGATGCGCGGGAGTTGCTTGCGGAAGTTGAGAGTCTCGGCGATCCTGGTTGAATTCATGCCAGCCGGCTCTGGCAGCGGCGAAAACATGTGCTCGTGGATGTAGCGTACAGCTTGTGCCGTATCTCGGAGGTTGAGGTCGGTCGCAAGTGCTGCGACCAGCCCGTAATCGTCAAGCTTGTCACCAAACAAGTCGTCGTCGCTGTGGTCGTCATCGATGATCGCGGCGGGCTTCTTCTTCCTGCTTTGGCGGCTGCCTCCGGGCTTGCTTCTGGGTAGGGACGATGCCCACGACGACAAGGGCGAAGAAGTAGACGACGACGACGACGAGGTTCGCTTTGCGCCGGAGCCTTTTGTAGAGGCCTTGCTAATCCGGCCACGCCCCAGAATCGACCGTAGACTCATGATGTCGACACATGAGCGGGCGTGATGATTCGGATACGGTTGCGCAGTTGCCAGTACCGGTACCAACGAATATTGGGGCGTGAGGGCGTGAGGCCTGTTGTCGCCCCAAGAGCGTAGGTTTGCAGCTTTGACATGGCCATGCAGGTACTACTGAGTACGTAGATAGATACGTAGGTACCTACGTAGGTAGTAAGCAGGTACGTAGTTACTTACAAAGTACGGAGACCTGAAGAGTGGCTGTTTTTCGGTGGTTCGGTTAAAGCTGGGCGGGCCGTGACTCGCCGCGTCTCTTGCGAAGTAAGAAAGCACACGGCCGAGACCAGGCCAGCCTGGTCAGGTGCAGAAAAGTTAACCAGCTTCCGAAGCAAGCAGGTGAGTAACTGTTGCAAATGGTTGGTTGGGGAAGTTGGGATTGATATCATCGTGGTTTCACGTGAAGCAAGTGACTTTCCTGGTCCACGTGTTGAATTTGGGTTGTACTTGGAAGTTGGGTAACGTTAACTACACCCGAACCGGAGGCCGCAGCCCATTCAGCCACCAGTGACCACGTTACGTTCCCTGGACAAATACATGGAGTGAATGCGAATGGGAATTTCACAATTTCACAACCTAAAACTACCAATACCAACACTCCGTCAGCCAAGTCGGCAGCCATGCCACCTCGAGTGATTCTCATACGCCACGGGCAAGCGACACACAGTGAGCTCTCGGTCATTTCCATCCAGATAGCGTCTAAATCACACGAGACTAACTTGCCACAGATGTTCATAATAAGTCTCCCCAAAAGCCGCGTGAGCGAGTACAGTCTGGCTAAATACGCCCGTCCGCCTCCCCTGTGGGATGCTTGACCTCCACATCCGTACTCTCAAAGGAGGCGACGGGGAAGAGAGTCAAGCCGTCAAGCTAGGGCCGATCCAGACGCGTGCCGCTCGCCGAGCCACAGCCTGCAATTGCTAACATAAGCGTGTACATGAGTGGCACATTGCCGACCCCGAACTGACGGAGAAAGGTGTTGCCCAGTGCAAGTACCTCGAGGAAGACCTCAAGAGCAGGTACGCCCTCGACAAAGACGACACTCTGATCGTCGTCAGCCCCTTCAAGCGTACGGTACAGACCTTTCACCACGGTCTCAAGTGGCTGTCAGATCAGGGCGTGCCGGTTTTGCTCCGGGCTGAGTGGCAGGTATGGATGGAACCGCCTTCTTCTGTTCTCGCAGCAGGACTCACACTCGCACTCAGGAGACTACGGGCAACCCGTGCGACATCGGAACAGATGCTACCACAATGCAGAGAGAATGGCCAGAACTTGATTTCTCGCAGCTGGATCCCGTCTACCCAGCCAAGACTGGCCTCTATGACCCATCCGAGGAGTCGTTGTTGAAACGGGCATCGTTCGCGCGAGAGTGGCTGTTCCACCGACCGGAGAAGTATGTCGTCGTCGTGACGCATTCTGGCTTTCTAACGAGAACAATCAAAGGCCCAAAGTACAAGAACGTCGAGTATAGGGCGTACGACTTTGTCGACAAGGAGAGCTCGGAGCAAGGCTTTGAACTCGTCGAGGTCGACCATGGTCAGGCAAACACGCTCGATTGACGGGCATCTGAAATCAGTGGCATAATAGGGAGCCCGGGGACTATGTTGTTTTAAGATAAGCCGCACACATTGAAGAGCCGCTACGCCTGCATCCATGCATGTCGGACATAGTTAACAGTTTGCGAGTGACGAGTAGGCTCTCGACCAAGAAAGTTCA
The DNA here is from genome assembly GCA_022414665.1 of Arthrinium puccinioides. Lineage (NCBI taxonomy): Eukaryota > Fungi > Ascomycota > Sordariomycetes > Amphisphaeriales > Apiosporaceae > Arthrinium > Arthrinium puccinioides. Next base: position 3,319,791 of record JAIUNF010000003.1, on the reverse strand, counting down.
GTTGCTGGACACATTCGGCCAAGCAGGGATCACGAGAACAAAAGTATCCTCGTGAACGCGCTCGCTCCCGTGCTGATGTCCCGAAGGTATGTACCACTAACTAACCATAGGAATCCGTCATGTATTTTGACCGGACACCCTCAAACGAGCGGTATACTATTATCTTGCACACAAGATATGACCCAGCAGACATCGAGAACAAGTCTGTCTGCAGGGTGTTTGGAGATCAACGGTGCGTTTGAATATGTAGAAAAGAAGAGAGAATTTTCACAGAGAGATTGATTGCAGGTATGGGCTTCTGGTGCATGGTCCGAGCTTTTTGAACCCCCACCTCCAGCCTGTCTGAAGAGAGATCGCCGCCACTAGCGCTCTAGGAAGCGAGCTTATTAGTTAACCCGTCCGTCACGGGGGGGAAGGGCAGCAGAGCATCTCCAACAACAATGCTTACCAGACGAGTAGCATTACTTCGTAACTACCTAGAGATGACATCATTTCGACCTATTACACAGCAGTACAATGTATACTAACCTTAATTCTCCGAAACTGGCAACGCTCTCCATAATTCCGCGATGTCCACCAGATAGTATGCAGGCGCGTAAAGACCGGTCTTCCAACTGCCCAGCAAGGTTCTCGGGAGGGCAGGGGATGTTGGAACCGTACGTGATAAGTTCCAAGTTCCAAGTCGGGATTTTTTTTCGGCAGCGCGGCTCACGCTGAGGAGTAGTTAGTTACACAGTACTCCGTATCCGTACAGCCAGCCCATCGGGGAGGGAGGCGTTCAGCATCTGGCCTCTGATAGCAGTGAAACCCATGCATGAGAGTGAGGTCAGCAGACCCAACGGCAGCGGGCATACTCCGTACACAGTAACTAGTTGCTAGGTTTTAATGCATTCGCCTGACACTTGCGGACACACAATTGCGCCAAGCGCGCCATGTGCGCCGGTCCGCAAGACAACCCGCGAGGTTGTGCGAGAGGAGTTGAAGGGGCGTCTTCTTTACACGTGTGGAAATGCCACATGCTCATTCGCTGTCCGGTTGGGTTTTCGGTGCCGCCTCGCCTCAGTCAGTCGGCACGGGGCGTGCATATTTAACTTAAAAGGCATGGATCTAACCGTCGGGATGCCAAGGCTTAATAACCTCGAAGCTGCGGGTGATGATCGTATTTATTTAAGCATCGTCTGCTGCTGCTGCTGCTGCTGCTGCTGCCGGTCTTCTACTGCAGCAGAATTGAAGAACCGTTGGGAGGTGGCAAGGCAGTAACAAATCGCAAACAGACTTGGGTAACTTAAGGTTAGTTAGCTAACGTTACCCAAGTACACAGGTACTCCGTACAGACGGTACCCACCGCGAATCGACCAGTAGCACTGGCAAGCAAGTATAGGGACCCTGCGTTCGCGGACCTTGTTGGACGATCTCTCGTCAAACTTGTCAGGATCCCGTTGACAGCTCAGGAATGTTATTTTTTGGTCGAGGTTACGAAGTAACGTTAGGCAGACGCCATTGGAACGGAATACATTGTGCCAGAAAACCGCACAATTCAATTCATCAGCATCAGCATCAGCATCTTGCAAATCCTGCTTCAGCTCCTCCAACTACGAAGTACTCAACTTGACTAGTTACTCCGTACTGGCTTCACGACATTTGCATGGTTTGCATCTGTGGTTTGACCCGTTGAAATCTCTACCAGTTGCGCATCATGACGCTTGGAACCACTGTGCTCCTTGCAACTGCTGCAAGTCTCTTGCCAGCTGCAGTCCGCCTAGCAGCCGCAGCGCCAACCGACGCGCAGACTGTTCTAGGCCTCAACGCCGACGGTAGCCATGCACAGCTACTGCTAACCGTTCAGCCGATACGGCGGAAGCTACGAGGAAGGTTCCTGCATATCACAGGTACGCTAACGCAACGATGCCGTCTTTTCTGCATCTCGGCCGCGCAACATGAATGACAGTGGGCTGACGTACCGAGTACGCACTCGCCCAATACAGATTTCCACCCCGACGAGCTCTACAAGCCGCACACATCGACCGAGGAGGGCTATGCCTGTCATAGGGGCGAGGGGCCGGCTGGCGTCTACGGCGCAGAAACATCCGACTGCGACTCGCCCCTCGCTCTCGTCAACGCCACCTTTGACTGGCTGGCTGACCATGTGCGCGATGAGGTCGACTTTGTCATCTGGACAGGCGATTCGGCCCGCCACGACAGCGACGAGACGGTCGACCGTAGCGAGAAGCAGGTCATCGACAGCAACCGCATGATCGCCAACCGCTTCGCCAGTACATTCTCCGATTCCGAGGGCCTCACGATTCCCGTGATACCGACCTTTGGCAACAACGATATCCTTCCCCACAATGTCATGGAAGCTGGCCCCAACAAATGGCTCCGGGCCTATCTCGATATATGGAAGCCCTTTATACCGGAAGCCCAGCGCCATTCCTTCGAGTTCGGCGGTTGGTTTTACACCGAGGCCATCCCAAACCACCTGGCCGTCTTCAGCTTGAATACGCTGTACTTTTTCGATCGCAATGCCGGCATCGACGACTGTGTCACGCCATCTGAGCCTGGCTTCAAGCATTTCGAGTGGCTGAGTGCACAGCTAGCGTACCTGCGCAGCCGTGGTATGAAGGCGATTCTCATGGGCCATGTACCCCCAGCTCGCACAGCCAGCAAGCAGCTGTGGGATGAGACTTGCTGGCAAAAATACACCTTGTGGATGCAGCAGTACCGCGATGTTGTCGTAGGTTCCGTGTACGGCCACATGAACATCGACCACTTCCTGATACAAGATACGCACGACGTTGATATCCCGACATTGAAGCGCGGTGGCAAGGAGGGGAAAGACCACGGATCAAAGAAGGGCCACAAAAACAATGGGAAATCCCTTGACCTCGGTGCAGAGGACGAGCCAAGACTGTCCGCACAGTCTGGTGCGGACTACCTCACTGAACTCCGAGACACGTGGGCAAACTTGCCGGAAGCGGTGCTGCAGATCCTCGGTGACGTCGAAGCCGAAAAGAAAGGCCACAAGAAGAAGAAGAAGAACGGCAAGGGCAAGGGCAAAAAGAAGAACGACATTGGAGGACCGTGGGCCGAGCGGTTCCAACTCAGTCTCATCTCTCCCAGTGTGGTGCCCAATTACTTTCCGACATATCGAATTGTCGAATACAATATTTCCGGTTTGGAAGACGCGCCAACCTGGATGGATATTGACCGGCAGTCAAAGCCCAGTCACAAACATGGCATGGTCAGCGTCAGAGATGGCGTTCAACAGCAACTTGCGACTGGGACATCAGATGTCTCTATTGAGAAGAAAAAGGGGCACAAGAAGCCGAAGGATTCCTATCTGGTCATTCCCGAGGGACCATCGAAAACGGCTCTTCCTGGTCCCGCCTACTCTGTTCAACCCCTGACTTGGCTAGGCTACACCCAATACTTTGCCAATTTGACATATCTCAACAACGACATGACGAAGAAGCAAACTCTCGACCAGGATGCCTCTGCCAGCCGCTGGAGTCCGGGCAGGCATCAGGGCAAAAAGCCGACACATAAGCCCAAGCCGCACGACTTCAATTTTGAAGCCGAATACAGCACTTTCAACGACAAGCTGTACAAGCTTGACGACCTCACGGTACGCAACTACGTGGGGTTGGCGTATCGCATTGGACAGGCCAAGTCGAAGTCGATGCTATTGGCCAACAACCACAATGCCACCTCGGATCTCCGCGTCGACGGTGGGGACGTAGAAGAGAACGACGAAGATGATGGCGTGGACGAAGGCTCTGAAGAGGACCAAATCGAGGTTGATATGGAAGTCGAGAAGCACCATGGTGGCAAGAAGCACAATGACGGTAAGAAGAAACATAAGAAGCATAAGAAGCACACGGAGCTGTGGCTGCATTTTCTCAAACATGCTTTCGTCAGCACGATGGGCGAAGAAGAACTCAAGAAGGTGTGAGTTCATTCGAGTTCCCATCTGGCAACTTTGTGGTTTTGGGAATAGTAGAGCATGCACGGCGTTTTGGTTTATGCAGGGGGATGCATCGTAGCATTGTACATCTGAGGGTATGCATAACTATATACCTACATATGAACGACTGTTTTTATTTCACATGTAAACACCGTCCTAAACACTTGCATCCTATCGACACCGTGGCCTACATCTGTATCCTTCATGTGGACGCTTCCGTACTCATGTGCATGGTTCTATGTCAATATTTGCACCTTATCTGGAAGTATGGGTCATGCGAAGTCATTTTAACCCCGGCCTGAGATGACCTCGTCTATGGCAGAAATGATCCCCTTCACTTCGTCGACTACCGCACGGTGTTAGTACACCGCTGCTGTCTGCTCGGACTTTTTTTTTGGGGGGGAGGGGCGCGAGGGACACTTACCCGTGTTGTAATGAACCATACTGATCCTGACCACCCCGTCACTCTCCAGGCCCAGCAACTCGTGGGCCAGCCTGTTGGAGTAAAAGGAGCCCCATCGGAAGCCAAAGTTGGACTGCTTCTCCACGGTCTCGACAAGCTTCTGCGAATTCCACCCCTTGGCCGTAAACGAGATGGTCGAGACTCTCACGGTCGAGTCCGCGCTCGTCTCGCCGACGACGGTGAACACGTCGGGCTTCGACGTCAGGTACCCTAGCAGCGTGGCCTGCAGCGTATTTTCATGCGTCGCAATAGCGTCCCAAGAACCTTCTTCCGCGAGATACTCCACCACGGCCGGTACGGCGGCCATTAGCTCGTAGCTGCCGCCCGCGAAGCCAATCTTCTCGTCGAGCGTGCTGCCGGACTTGAAGAAGTGGCCCAGCGACCGCATCTGGCCCTGCGCCTGCCGGCTCGCGTACATCATGGCGATGTGCGGGCCGTATACCTTGTACCAGGAAAAGCAGTAGAAATCGACGCCGAGGGCCTTGAAATCGAGTTTGCGGTGAGGCGCGTAGGCGACGCCGTCCACGCACAGCACTGCAAGTGGGAGCGTTAACCGAAACAACTCCCTTTTGAGTCAAGAAAATTGGCCGAGGGGTGTAGATCCACGTCGCAGGAAGTGAAGCACTCCAGAATCATTCCGAGGACAAGCCAGAAACGGGGGGGGGTTAGGAACTATGAGCGTTACGTACTGGCGCCCGGGACGCTGTGCACCGTGTCCGCAATGGCCTTGATGTCGCTGATGGTACCCAGGATGTTGCTGGCGTGCGTGCAAGCGACCAGGCGCGTCTTGGGCGTGAGCAACGCCTTGAGATCCTCGGGCAGGAGTTTGGGGTTAGTCGACCGGGCCGGTGTCCACCACTTGAGAACCAGCTTGTTCTGGGCGGCGGCGTCGACCCAGGGTGCAATGTTTGCCTCGTGGTCGATGCTGGATACGATGATCTCGTCGCCCTCGGCAAACTTGATGGACTGCGAGAGGTTCCTATAGAGCTGGGTGGTGGCTGAGCCGAAGACTAGAAGAAAGTTTAACGCTGCCTGCTAAGGTACATGTCGTTTCCGGTGCATGCATGCCACTGGTGGTATGGAATTTCCAAGGACATCTCGCCGGGGCTATGAAGAGAGGCTTGTGAGGACTCACCTATCTCGTCCTCTGACGCGTTGACGTACTGGGCGGCGGCGACAATGGCAGCGTTATACCGAGCCGTGGACAGCGTCCCGATCTTGTAGGTAGCGCCCAGCTGGACATTGTTGTTGGTCAGGTATTGGCATATCGAGTCGATGACCGCACCTAGAGTCTGGCTTCCTCCGGCGTTGTCGAAGAAGACTTGGTCCTGGCCGAGGGCCGGGAATTTGGACCTCGCGGTGGTGATGTCGAAGGGGGCCATTGTTGCCCTTGTTCACGCTATACTGTGTAAGGACGCTATATAATGAGAGATATTCAGACGGAGGCCAGACGCGAGCGACGAGTTGCAGGGTGCTCGCAGGGAGAGTTGGAACTTGTGGCGAGGAGACGGACAGTGTTTAACGTTATCACAATGTGTACTCCGTATGATGACGCCTTCCTACCACGACTTGCCTCTTCCGGAGCAGCTAATAAACATCATTGTTCCCTCCCCTCCCCACCCCCCGCCTGGAGATTGGGCGGGGCTGTCGCGCTGTCAAAGTAAAGTACGGATAGTTACTACTGTGTAAGTAGTTAGTTAGGTAGTAATAACTTACGGTACAACTACATGCATAACTGAACTATGCTCGCAACTTGCAACCCATGCCGCACCGACAGATGAAGCCGTGAATAGGCGTGTCCCGTCCACACGGATGCTGTGAAATCTTGGCCGGCTCATTTGAAGCCCCGCCGATGTCATGATGCTCAATGCCTCGGTGAAAGGAAGCCCGGCCAGCACAGCAAGTGTACGGATACTGCACCGCCCTTCTTGGAAGTTGGGCCTGTCGAATGGAGTCAGTGGAATGTCCGCGCGAGACACGGCAGCTACCTGCCAACCACTCGGTCGTCCTATTCTTATCCAGGCTTCGAGTGGATGGGCAACGAACAGGAAGGCCTCGTAGGACTGAGACTGAGCGTGAGCCTTGAATCGCCCCTGTTGGACGTGAACATGCAGTGCATGATGTATATATGTCCATAGCCGCCAGCCGGACTTGTGTCAACCGTCATGCAAATGACGGGAAAAGACACTCACTGGACGAGTGTCCGTAAGACGGCGTCAATCGTGCATGGTGGTGGTGATGGTGCATGCTGATGAGAAACCAACAAAGTACATTCTTCGTTGGAAGCGCTTCGACTCGGTCACTTCACTCTGGGGGTTTGCGGGCGGCTTATTTCCCCTGTGCGGCTAGTTTGACTTGGTTGGGTCTTGCTTGGGTAACTATCCGTACGTACGGAGCACGGAGCATGGAGTGAGTCCCTGGGAAGGTGGTAGTTAGTTAACTAAGTACGGAGTACGGAGTACTGTGTTGACTAACATCCGTACTACGTACTTCGTACTCCGTACCCGCCCAACTAGTTAGTTGTTACCTGAACAGCTTTGGTGGGGACAAATTTCGCCCGTCGATCCAATGGTTCGATATTTTGGAAAAATCATGATTGACAGGTGCTTGGATATGCAACCGAACGGTGAAATCCCACGACACTTAGATCTTTCCTGGGACTCAATTGCCAATTTGACCGTCTCATCGTCTGCTCCAGAACATATCCCTCTATTCATTTCGCCCAATTGACCATCCAACATGAAGCGCAAAGCATCGGCGCAAGCAGTTGACCCGAAACCCAGCAAGAAAAAGTCCAAGCCTTGTAAGTCGACCCAGCTACCTACACCAAGGACATACGTAACTACGTAGTCGTGCGTCCACGACATGCGTCTGACCGAGTCCCACAGCCAAGGCCTTGACCTCGGACGAAGTCAAGTCTCGCTTCAGAAAGGGGCTCTTCGACGCCGACAAGCTCGAATCCTACACAGAGGAGTATGCCAAGTCGGCGCCATACAAGCACGCCGTCATCCATCAGCTGGTCGACGACAAGCTGCTGCGCGCTGTCCGGGACGAGGTCAGGAACAACGTCTCCTTCACGCCCAAGGAGACCGACATCTACAAGATCCACCAGTCGGGCGACCTGGCCAACCTCGACGGCCTGGACGACGAGGCCCTGTCCAAGCTCCCGTCGCTGCTCGCCCTGCGCGATGCCCTCTACTCGCAGCAGTTCCGCGACTATGCCGCCCACATCACCGGTAGCGGGCCCCTGAGCGGCCGCAAGACCGACATGGCAATCAACGTATACACGCCGGGCTCTTACCTCCTGTGCCACGACGACGTCATCGGCAGCCGGAAGATCAGCTACATTCTGTACCTCACGGACCCCGAAGCCGCCTGGAAGCCCGAATGGGGTGGCGCCTTGAGGCTGTTTCCCGTGAGCACCATGGAGGGCAAGGACGGGAGGCCCGCAAAGGTCCCCTCGGCCGATGTGTCCAAGGTGATACCGCCCGCCTGGAACCAGCTGAGCTTCTTCGCCGTCCAGCCCGGCGAAAGCTTCCACGATGTCGAGGAGGTCTACCACGCAGAGACGGCGAAGCTGCTGAAGAAGCAGGGCGGTCGTGTCCGCATGGCCATCAGCGGCTGGTTCCACATCCCGCAGGTCGGAGAGGACGGCTACGTCGAGGGCGCCGAGGAAAAGGCGGCCAAGAACAGCAGTCTGATGCAGCTGCAGGGCAACCCTGATCAGTACGACCGGCCCCAGCCGCTGCCCGTCGCCGTCAAGGACCCTGGAGCCGATGAAGGCTTCAGCGAGGCCGACTTGGAATTCCTTCTTAAGTACATGTCACCGACGTACCTCACCCCCGACACGCTCGAGCAGGTACAGGAGCACTTTGACGAGGCTTCCAGCATCACCCTTTCGGATGTCCTGGGAAAGAAGTTTTCCCAGCGGCTTCGGGACTACGTTACAGAAGCCGACAAGGCCCCTCTACCAGAAGCTAGCTCCGAGATCGAAAAGGGCCAGTGGAAGGTTGCACGACCGCCGCACAAGCACCGCTACCTGTATATGCAACCAGCGCAAAGCGGCAAGAGGAGTAAGAAGGGCAAGTCGGAGCCTTCGCCCCTCAAGGAGCTTATCGAAGAATTCCTACCGAGTCCCCAATTTCGCCGTTGGCTGCAGATGGCCACAAGTAGCGTCATCGAGAACCACGACTTCATGGCGCGGCGCTTCCGGAAGGGAAGTGACTACACTCTTGCCACTGGCCACGAGGGTAAACCGCGGCTAGAGATCAACCTTGGCCTTACGCCCACCACGGGCTGGGGCGATGAAGCAGATGTCGAGGCGGCCGAGGAGGTGGAGGAGGGAAAAGGGACCGAGAAGTCTGCCAAGGCTAACGGCAAGAGCAAAAACAAGAGCAAGAGCAAGAGCAAGGGCAAAGGTAAAGAGGAGGAAGAGGTCGTCCGGCCCGAGGCGCCCAAGGCACCCGAGGAGGTCGGCGGTCACGAAGTGTATATGGCTGGCGACGACGACACAGCCGAAGACGCTGCTGTCTACAAGTCGAGCGGCGACGACGACAACATCCTGTTCTTCCAGGCCGCTGCCTGGAACAAGATGACCATCGTGCTACGCGACAGCGGCACGCTGAAGTTCGTCAAATATGTGAGCCGCAGGGCGCCCGGCGACAGGTGGGATATCTCGGGTACACTGGACATTGAGGAGCAAGATGACGAGGACGACGACGAGGAGGACGAAGGGGAGGGTGGGCAGGACAAGAATAAGGACGTCGACCCTGATGATCCTAATGCCCAGATAGGGGAGGATACAGAAGAAGAGTGGAATGGCTTCTCGTCTTCTTCCGATGAAGAATCAGACTAGTAGTAGCGCTGATGAGAAATGAACACGCATAATCCGTTTGATGATACGAACAATACGCATGGCCTGAACCTGTGCTTGTTAACTGGCGATGTGGGTTCCGTGACTTGTGTGTTTTTTGCAAGTCGGCGGCTGCCGGACAGACATGAAGACTTTTGTCGCATTCGATTGCAAATGGACAATGCTATCGATGCGAAAGATTTGACTTGTCTGTAATTCGGTAGGTTGATCACGTCGCTGATGCATTCTACAAACCAGCGGCGCTAGCCTCGTCTCTTCTCCTGTTTGCACAAACAGCCGCCTCTCGTCGCCACCACCAACTTTGTCTAGATTTTCTCCGACCTCTTGTTCACAACGTCCCGCAGTAACGCGATGACCTCGGATGGATCCTTGGCCCCAAAGACGGCACTGCCCGCCACGATGACGTTGGCGCCCGCGTCCGCCGCCTGTTCGATGGTGCCGGGTCCCAGGCCGCCGTCGACCTCGATGTTGAGCTCCGGGTACTTTCTGCGCAGCTCCTGGACCTTGGGCAGCTCCGAGGCCATGAACTTTTGGCCGCCGAAGCCGGGTTCGACCGTCATGATGAGGACCATCTGGTGTTTTTGTTTGGCCGCGGTCAGCTTCCCTGCCCAAAATACTATCCCGTCGTTTCGTGAAAAACAAAGCGTCCCGGCAGTAGGATGGAGAAAGAGGTTGCCGCCTCGGGGGTAGTTGGAGTAGGAGGCTTACGTCGGGTCTCTCCTTCACATCCGGGCTCTCCAGCAACTCGGTCAGAACCTCGACGCCCGTCATGGGCTTCAGCGCGATGCCCGCCAGCAGGCCCTGGTCGTGGATATAGCGGATCAGGTTCTTGGGACTCGTCTTGTCGTCCGAGTGGCCCTCGGGGCTCTCGGCGGCGCTCGAGAAAGCGGCCTCGTAGTGGAAGCAGTACAGGTCGCAGCCGGCGTTCTTGAATTCCTTGACCCATTTCTTGGGCTCGGCAATCATCATGTGGCAGTCAAAGGTCCCGCGCCCGTGCTTCTCGGTCGGTCGCTCGACGTGCTTGCGCACCTTTGCGACCACGGGCGGGCCGAATGTGAGGTTGGGTACGAAATGGCCGTCCCTGTCCATGGTTAAGAGCCAATGGCCCCAACTGTCAGCCCCCCGTCTGTTCACTCTCAATGGCGGTTTCGTTTGTCTCGTGACCAGCTTGTACTGGCTAGTCGAGGCGCGCACGGCATGCAACACATTTCCAAAAGGCAAGTCTTACATGATGTCGACATGCAACCAGTCGGCGCCCTGGTCCATGGTCTTCTTGCACTCCGCGCCCAGCTGCGCGAAGTCGGCCGAGAGAATAGACGGGGCTATGATCGCTTTGGGAGCCATGACCGATGTTGTTTCTTGCGACTTGTCGGCACGGGTGCGTAGTACGTAAGCGATTGATTGAGACAAACGAGAAGTGAGTGGTTGGTTGAGTTTCGTGGGATCGTGTAGGGGAGAGGTAAATGGGTAAGTTATCGGTAATAGGAACCACGATCAAAAAGTAAATTCTTTCGTCTGCCCGACGACGTCACGCAGTGGCATAACTACACAGTAACACCCCCCGTTATCCGTAGATGGATAATCAATCGCGGGGCATGGTGGGGGCCTCAAATTATGGGTGCACTTTGGGCTCCAGCGAAATCGTCTCGTCGAAGCCGCTGGAAGTCACCGACCGAGTGCAGGGCAGGGCAGGGCAGGGCTGGGCTACTCTGAATGAACCAAGCTGCACTTCTGTACCCCGTGATGGGGGCTGGAATCTCCCAAGTGACAGAGGCTTATAATCCAACACTACTAATATGGAACATGGAAAACGAAGTTCGTGATGGACTGGCTAAACCGAAAATCTATTTGGGCCCCGGCTGACCGCATTCATGCTTTTTTGAGTGCCCATCTTCCGTGTTGTACAACCTCTAGTACTCCTCAGTTCGTCTCGTCATGTCATGTCCGGTCATGATGAGACAGGATTTACTCTTCGGCCTCCTCTTCCACAGGAGCTTCCTCGTCCTCGTCGTCGTCCTCGAAGCTGCCAGCCGGGATCTCGTACAGACGCAGGATGGACTTGTTGGGGTCCTTGACAAGAACGTACTTGCCCTCCTCGCGCTGGAGACACATGTCGGCGATCGTGCGGACGATACCCCAACCATTTGACAACGACAGGTTCATCTGGTTGGCAAAGTCGCGGGGTTTCCAGCCGATGACACCCAGGACGACGTGCTTATCGTTGGCCTTGGGGTTTACGCGGGACACGAAACTAGGAGCATGTTAGTCACCTTGTCAGAAACGGCGGCCAGAGGTGCGCAAAACTCACCCAATCTTCATGACGTCGGCCTTGGCCAAGATACTCTGGACTGTCCATCGGGCCAGCTTGACACTGTTGTTCTTCATCTCGGTGGCCACGACGGCACCACGCTGGGTGGCCAGCTTGGTCCTCCAGTCCAAAGCGCCACCGCTGCCCTGGGCCTTGTTGTCGTACTCATTGAGGGCCTTGACGGTCAGGAATTGATCCTCGCCGCTGGTGCCGTTCTTCTGAACAGCGTCCAGCTCGGTGCGGACGACCAGGTACATGGGCTCCTCCTCGCTAAGGGAGAGGTCAAACTTCCGGTACTTGTAAGCCTTGCTGGCGGGAGGCTCGGTCTCTTCCGAGGCGTTGTAGAAGGGATTCTCGTGGGCCATTTCGACCTTTTGAGTATCGCTCTCGAGCACGACCTGGTTGGCAAAGTTGTGGTTGATGTAGGTGGCCTCCTCGGCCAGAGCAGCGGGTTGGTTGGTAAGATCCTTGTTGCTGCTGTCCTCTAGGGGCGGGTCGGCCGCGTTCTCGTTGACCGTTACCATGTCAAGCGCAGCGTTGTCGCGCTTGTCCAAGAAGACCTTGTTGCCTTGTCGGACAATGACGATGTCCCAGGGGTAAATAGAGCGGGGTGAGCACATCAGCATGGACAGAATGCTGTCGGTAGCGAAGATGGTGGCCTCGTCCTTCTCTGCAAGCTCCTGGATGACAGGGTCGGAAGAGGTTGTGACGTTATATGTGGCGCGGTCCAGGGCAGTCAGGCGGCGCTCGGTAGCCTTCGTGGGGGGCTTGTCGAAGGAGCGGTCGTAGAAGTGTAGGAAGCCGTAGCTATCGACATCCTCACCCTCGTCGGCGTCGAGGTTGAGCTTGGCTAGACGGTTAAAGTCGATCTCCTCGAGCAGCTTCCAGTCGGCCTTGATGTTGACACTGGCGTCCCGGTTGCGAGCTGGCTTATCATAGTCCTTCCAGCCAAAGCGGCGACCGCCCCTGGCACCACCCCGGCCACCGCGGTCGTTGTAGCCACCGCCATAACCACCCTGACCACCTCGGCCGCCGCGTGTGAGCTGTTGGCGACCACCTCGCGCGCCTTGTTGTGCGCCTCCGCGCTGGCCCCGCCCGCCGCGGGTGAAGATGGCACCGCGACCGTATCGAGTCTTGACGGTCTCTCTGCTGACAACGGAGAATGATGCCTCATCGGCCTCGACGACGGGAGCGGCGAAGACGGCGGCGCTTCCGGCACCATAGATCTGCTGGTCTGTGTTTGTTACTTGTGTCAGTCCAAGACTATTCCGACGAGAGCAGGGTTTCCCCAAATCGAATCGACGCGCAACAACATACACAGAACTGTGCTGTGCTGTACCGTGCTGTGCTGTTCTGTGCGTTCTGGCCGTCGATCGCGGGCCACCGGGGCTCTGAGGTGCTATAGGTTCGCGGGGAGACAAAACACACCTCTGTAGTTTCGCTGGTACTGCTGTCGGCCGCCTCTCTCGCTCTTGTTGTCGGTAGTCCAGTCGGCCATGCGACCCAGCTTGTCGCCCTTGGAGAAAGGCGCGTACGGGACGCCGTTGAGAGTTGTCTCGGTCACGTTGGGCGGTCCCCAGCCATCCTCGGAGGGCAGGGCCGCAATCAGATCAGCCAAGCTCGACGTCATTTCAGGATGATCCGGATGCGTATCAAAGAAAAAAAAGTCCGTTGTCGGTGTCGTTCGGTCGACGTGTGAAGTGTTGCTGCCGGGTCCTTGAGGCACGGAAATTTCGCTGCTATTTTGGATTTCACTTTGGTGGGGGATGTGGGGCAGAGGTCGAGAGTGACTGGACCAGCAAAGAAGCTGGCTGAAATGCTACTTCTGGGCGCATTCTAACTACGCATTCTAACTACGCATTCTAACTAGTTACGCATTATACGCATTCTAACTAGTTACGCATTATACGCATTCTACGTATCCAACGCATCCAATGCATCCAACGCGAACAGCGCATCCAACTTTCGACGAGTTGCCCGGAATCCGCACAAAAACAAACCACCGACATGCTCGCTTGCTTGTTTGCATGTTCGGTGCCGACTTACTTGTAGGATGAAATCAGTATCAAAGTTCACTAGATTATGCGCCACCAACATGACAATCTCGACACGCCTATGCCGGTCGTTTCTCGGCTCCTTCAAACCCTCTCATGCGCCTTGCCAAATAACATGTGAACCAAACACTATTTTCCACCGGTCGCTGCATCATTGATTCGCTAGTCACCGCGTCAAAATGCGATATTTAGCTCTGGCTTCGTGCTGAAGACGCCGTTCAGGGCATCCCGTACCTCGAACTCCTCCAATACAGCGCCGAATCTGGTATCGTCATGTGTTAGCGAGCAGTCCAGAGTTGATCGAAATGGGGTCTCGTCAAGTCCCCTTACCCGTAACACCGGATCTTGCCTCTCAGCTCATCCGCCAGCCTTCGGAAATCCTCCGGCCTCAGTTCAGGCAGCCGTTGATGCGCTGCCACTATGCCCCATGCCATGACGGGCGTGATCTCGCCGTCCAGATCTAACCTGGCACTGAGATCGAGGAGTGTCGCCAGACCTGCTTTGGACAGTTGCCACGTGCGCTGGCCTGTTTGGCCGTGCTCGGGCCTCGTGTGCGCCGTACCGAAAGGGATGTCGATTGTCATCTTGTCGACGGGTTCTGGTGGGCAGGAAGCCATCAAGGCATGTCCGCAAGGCTCGCCGGTTCCTACTCTGGCCCTGTCTACGAGGTATTGAACGTGGTCCATGCACGGTCTCTCGAGACTAACGAACGACACATATCTACTATTAGCTACGTTGACAGTTGACAGATGGGAAGAGTTAGAGAGTAGCTTTTGTTGCTCTGTCTTGAAGAATAGGACACAGGGAGACCAGACTTGATGCTCAGTGCGGGGGAGGAGGTGACATGTATGCCTTTGAAGGATCGTCGGGGCTCTCGTACTTTAAGACAAAATCTATCCCCGCCTGTTCATAGTCCACCCGAGTGTGGAGCTGTTGCCGCTGCTGACTGCCGTTCCGCACATGATGATGCTGCTGCTGCTGCTGCTGCTGCTGTTGGTGTTGATGATGATGGGCTTGTGCCTGCACCCCCGTCATCTGGAAGTGTGAAGATGTCGACGTAGAGGGCGCGGTCGATTGCGAGGTTCTGGGCGGCGTATATGTCCTCGAGCCCCCGAGTACACAACTACCAGAAGCACTAGCGCTAGACGAATGCGCGTGGCTAGGAGTTCTCACAGCTTCGCCTATCCCGCCGGCCGAGATTGGGGAAATGCCGTTGAGTTGTAGCTGGCCTCGGAGTTGTCTGTTTTCCTCGGCTAGGTTGTCTTTGGCCTGCGAGATGGTGGTGTACACTTCTTTCAATCGCAATATCTCGTCCTCCAGGGCTTTGATGTAATGCTCTTTGCGCTCCCGGTGTGTTCTAGAGCTTCCCGTCAGCAAGATTCGCGATGCGTCGGATGGCTCCCACGGGCCAGTGTGTTACCTTTGCGCCTGTCTGTTCAGCTCCTGTCGGCGGGTTAAGGCGGGCTTGCTGTCCGGTTTCGGCCCTCGTCGCTTCGCAGGTTGGCCATCTCTCGTCGTCGTTCGCTTCTCGGTCAGACCCTTGAGGAAGCCCAAGTTGACCGGCTGCTGCGGTTGCTTCTCCTGGTCGCTGCCAGCGGCGTGACCGCCACGGTATTGCGGTGGGGAGGCTGTCGCCGACGACATGGATTGTGTCACTTCGTAGAGCGAGCCCAGAGAAGGCCGGCGCCGGCTTGGCGAGTTGTGCGTGGGAGGCGACGGATAGCTTGCTACGGACTCGAGGTCAGTCATTTTCGCCATTGAAGACATTCTGATGGCGGCAGTCCAATGCTCAGACGAGAGCGCAGGATCTGGAGGCGACTAGGTTTCCAAGTGACCAGACATTCATTGGCATGGACAACCAACCAGGTTCTGTGTAGTTAACTTAGACACCGGGCACTGCCGGGGCTATGTGTGTGTGGGGATGGAAGGGCACAGGACGAGACGAGACGGCAATGCTGTAACTACGCACCTGGCCTGCCTGGATTACTAGTTATCGCGTTCCGGCGGTTTGCTGTCGGGTCGACGCCGTACGGGAACCCGGCGCAGGGGACTGTGACACAGGAGGGAGGATGCGCGAGGAAATGCAGAGGCTATCCCAGCGATCTGCCGTCGAGGATGGGTTTCGTTTGACCCGCTTCCCGTGCAACTTGACTACGGGAAAGATGCGAATTGGCTGCAGGCCGAGCGACTGTACACAGTATGCATGCTCTGCCTCGCAAAGACGATCTTGGAGTTGCGCATATACGCCGGGTCACTGAACTATCAGCCTGATAGTTAACTAGAGTCTGTTACGTTATGTAGGTTCAGTACGGAGCAGACAGACTGCCACTACCAAGTACTTTGTAACTAACCTACTAACTTAATAACTAAGTTAGTTACGTACGGAGTACTTCGTAGTTTGTTGGTTAAAGTTAGACGAGACCGCAAAGTTGCTCCCCAGATTTAGCGCCCAGCTCTGATCGGAGGACGCATGGATTTCCATGGTGGATTGATCTTGAGACGCCAAGCCACTTTCACATTGAACTGTGTCATGGGGCATGGACATGTCGTCTCACGAAGCTTTTCTCTGCCCATGCAATAAGCTTCGACGATGTTCCTAACTCGGGGCTCACATTGTGACGCTCCTTCCCGGATTAAAGTGGCAATCTATACGGAGTACATGCCCCCACACTCGATACTACGTCGCTATACTGCAGTTTACCACAAAGTAACTACGTGCACAGTAACGTCGACATACGACCGAGGTGACTAATAATTAGTATCAATATTAACCTACGTTGGTCAGTTAACTACTGTGCCTGGACTGGGCTGGGGCCGACGCTCGAGTGCCATGTCCAGAAACCCACTGTCGGCTGCTCCGTACTTCTGGCCATGAAGCACAACGTGCACAAGGACGGCTGCCGTCCACGGCAACAGGCTCCCGTGGTAATCCAAACACCACGTCGAGGTTACGTAGACCCGGGTCGTTACTTGCTGGGTGTGTCTAACTAGCTAGTGTACTCCGTACGGATACTCGAGTAGCATCCGGTTGCTTCACGGCGCTAAGCGAAACGGGCCTCCGCTGTGGAAATAGACGGGCGAGCGACTCTGCACAGAGCGCTTTTGGGGCGCAACAATTCTGCGAGTGCTAACCGAGCAGTTAGTTGCACCGTAACCAGTCAACTAGTTGCCCGCGTGAACCGTGCTGGGTTTGATGTCAACAAAGCAGTAGTTATACTCGGACCTCCCTCTACGCTCGCACCGAAACAAACGAAATCTCGGCTCCGGGGTCGGTGGGTCAGCAAGATAAGCTTGCGCTAAGAAGTAAGTCGGAAATTACGGGTCTAGCCCTGACATGCCGCTAATTAATACTTTCAGAACCGAACTCGTCGTGTTGTCATCGATTTTGCTCGGTCCAAGCCGTCCAATAAGCTTGTGAACCTTTCGAGCTGCACTTTTGGGGACGATACAGCAAACCGTGTCCGTCCCTTCGCAAAAAGCCCGATAGTTACTAGTGAGTGCATTGCGCGCGTGGCAGATCCGCTGCCGAGAGTGTATACGGTATACCTAGTGATCAAGCTCACCATCTGCGCAGATAGGACTTTCCTGCCTCATCGGACGTCGAGTGTAGCGGGCATATACGGTACTCACGCGTCACAAGTTAGGCTACTGCTGAACCTGACCTGCAGGCCAATACCGTTCTTGGGACACAGTTGCTCGTGGAGCACCAACACCATGGCAAACCCGCAGGCTCTTCTCGATACCCTCAGGGCCGTCATGATCCTCACACCCTGGGTCATACACCTGGCTCTGGCAGATATAGTATTGTCTCTACTGCTGCCCCTGAAGCTCTTGGCGCCGGACTTTGTTTACAATCTCTCTTCTCGAATCGCCTATTCGGTTTGGAAGGGGATACAGGTGATCTTTGAGCAGTTCAACGGAGCAAATATCACCTTCTCGGGAGACAAGCTGCCCAAGGGCGAGTCGGCCATCGTCATCTCGAATCATGTAACGTGGGCCGACTTCTACATGATCCAGGCTTTAGCCGTGAAGTCGGAGATGCTGGGGCGATGCCGCTGGTTTGCCAAGATCCAATTGCGTGCTGTGCCGTTTCTTGGCTGGGGACTCTGGGCAATGGGAATGCCGCTTGTCAGCAGAAACTGGATGAAGGACAAGAGTGAACTAGATCGCGTCTTCCAAGGGATTGTTGGGAGAAAGTGGCCAACCTGTGAGTCCCGAGAGTCGACGACATCTAGCAACCCGCGACGGAGAGGTTGACAAATGCACAGGGCTCATTAGCTTCAGCGAAGCCACACGCTTCACTCCCAAGAAGTATGAAGAGGCGATGGTCTGGTGCAAGGAAAACGATCGACCCATGCCTCTACATGTACTCTACCCCCGTACGAAAGGCTTCATCACCACCGTGCAACATCTGAGAAAGGCGCCCCACGTCAAGGCCGTGTACGACGTCACCATTGTGTACCAGAAAGGTGACGAATTCCACGAGGCGCCAACCATGTGGGAGACTTTGAAGTTCTCCAGGATATCCCGAGACCATGGCTACAAGTTTCACGTGCACGCGCGGCGGTTCCCACTCGAAGAGCTGCCCAAGGCCGATGAGGAGCTCTCCAAATGGTTAGAGCAGCGATGGATTGAGAAGGGTCAGTGGTTAGAAGACAAGCGGCTCCAATGGTCAGAGACTTAGGTAACGAGTTGCCCGCCCCCCCCCATGCAACCAACAAGGCCCTTCGCTTATCATGAAGGGAATAAGTATGCATTTGACTTGCCCATCGGATAGGACGTCAATGTTTGATTTCCAAGCCGTCGGCCACACGGATGCGTCTGGGTGTTTTGTCACCCTTGGGCCTGTGTTGTGCAAAGAGCGGGAGACTCTGGCTAATGATGCCGGCTGTTTTTAGGGCGACAATACAGTTGGAATTTGTCGCATGTATAACGTTAGATAACTAGGTCTGTCCGGTCTGGGTGTTATGGAACAGGTTCATTTACAGGGCTACGCGCGGTCTATCAGACGACGTATGCAGAGGCAGCCAATGAGCACGGAGTACGCGGCTCCCCCACAGATCGGTGCTGCAGGTCAGAACGGCACGTCGAATCGAAATGCCCCGAATGTCATGGCGAAGTTGTCTCACCTCAACCCAAGGCCGACTGCTGCATTACTTGCCGTCAGCTAGGTGTTTCGAGTCTTGCGCAACTACGCGCAATTGTGATACAGCCGTGTTGGCAAGCAAAAGAACATTGGCGGTGTCCGACGCCGCTACGCTTTTCCTGGTCATTTGGAGCAAGGTGACGACAGAGGAGACCGAGACCAGCACGGAATTGTACTCGGCGTGTGCTTTGAAACAACTACCATACCGAGTAAGCTTGGTGTGGTGTGCGATCAATATACCAAACACACCGACCGGCCGGACATGTTCAGCGGTGCAAGTGCAGGTAGGGTAACTAGTGATCATGAAGTGTGGCCACTGGCCAGGCAGTGAGATGATGATTGGAGTGACGTGCTCGCCTAACTAAGCTCCTCACCCTGCAACGTTAGGTGGGGGGGGAGGATGTTGCCAGGGATACGGGTCCAAAAACATCATCGCAAGCCATCACTAATGCAGGCGAGCTTTCAGCCGTTGCACTCACTCCATGGCCAAACGACCTGTCAGCCACCCGATGTGAAGGAGGTGTGTGTGCGTGGTAGTTATTAGTGCATCGTTTGACGGTGCGTTTCTCAACTTAATAACTAACGCACACTAGTTAGATAGTTAGCGGCAGCGGCAGCAGCAGCAGCAGCGGCAGCAGCAGCAGCAGCGGCAGCAGCAAAGCCGGACCAGTTGCAGTGTCGTGGACGGGTACGGATATAGTTATGTGGTGGTATTACACTAGCCCACCATGCAGAGTGATGTAAAAAAGCAAGGCATGCATCAAGGACTGATGATTGATTATACATAATTCGCTGTGGTGTGTTATCGTAAATAAGACTGAGCAAGAGAATAGATCGCGGCACCGACGACGGACGAGCTGGCCCGGTAGCGTACGCGTGGCAGGCATAAGTTACATACTCCGTACCCAACGTTACAACTTGTCAACAAGTGGCGTTGTTGCTGTTGCTGTTGATTTTATGCTCCCACTATCGACGCGCATGGCCACCCCACTCAGCGATCGATCCTCCCATGGCATGTCAGGGATTGATGAGCCCGGGATGGCTTTCGAGTCGACGTCTCTCACCGAACGGGAGGACGTCTCGTGTGAGCACTGAGGAGGCTAGTTAGCAAGACAGCAAGTATGGAGGGATGATATAGAAGGGTCATCAGTGCCCCCGTGTCTACGCTCCAGAATCCACACAGCGATGCCACGTCCGCAGCTAGCGATCACGACCACACGCCCCCTGAGAGCGGGATTGAGAACATTGCCAGTAGAAGAAGCTAGGGGGGATAGACACAGGTCCCGAGGCCCACATGATGCGTTGCAACCGGCAACCATGAAGTGCTAGGTAACCATCCGTAGTTAGACTGCAATTCTCTTGCCGGTGCCTCCGCTGGTGGCAGTGGTGTGGTAGTGAGAAGAGGTGTCCGTCCTGCTAGGGAGAAGGCGCATGACAAGCAATGCAGCAAGACACACCAAACGTGTCCGCTAGACCACAACGTCTGTAGCGTGCATGTGGGTGCGTTTAGATGGGATTCCTGTGACTTTTCAATTGGCTAGACCCATGGCGGTTTCCCCTCAATCATCCACAATGCCATAGTCACGTGTAAGGTGTGTTTTGTTAGTGGCTTGCTTGTAAGATGTACTGTGCAACTCGCGGCACTATTCACAGTTCATGATGGATAACTACTTCATAATGGTGCTGAGCCAGGAGACGTGCAAGACGGCTGTTTGTTGGACGGGTTTCTCCTGGGTGGGGTAGTCGGGCAGGTACTCGTGGAGCAACTACTTAACTAACTAGTTACTGTGTAAGGAAGATGGATGTCTCATCGCCAAGGGGTCCCAGGATCTTGTTATGTTGACGAGTGCAGGTGGCCAACGGCCAAAGCGGATGAAAGCTTGCTAGCGCGCCTACGAGCGAGTAGTGTCTTGTTGTGCATTTTCAACACTGTACAATTGGACAGCTAAGTTACTAAGTTACGGAGTAAGTACGGAGTAGGTACCTACCTACCTGCCAGATATGCGCAATGTCTGGAATGGAACCAAAAACAATGCGTATACCTTGCACCCGACAAATGCGATTGTCTAGAAAAATTTCTTCTACATATCGTCCGATATCCTCACATATTATAGTAATAACCAGCTAATTATACGTGTCCAGATAACCAATCTACATAGGCTTAGTTACTTGGGTACAGGACGGCAACTATCACAACCACAACAGACGATCTGCACGATGTCCACATTACCCAACCTTAGTTGCAATAAGTATCACCAGGTAGGGTAGTGCCGAAGCTGTTACTTGCAGTGGATCCCTGCGGTCCCAGCAACAAATCAACACCCAGCGAGTCCACCCCCGGCCGACGTGAACAAGGCAGGCATGGGCCAGAAGATTGGAAACACCAAGCACGACCAGACACGCGGGATAGGTCGAGAGTTTCTCTTTTTATTTTAACCTTTTGGCCAACTTTGCGATCAGACCTGCTGGGCATACTACTTCACGTATCATCCATCGCTCTCCGCGCCGCCTCATTGGGCCAGGCTTCGTCTCTTCTGTTTAGGTTTCATTGACTGCTGGGCACGCCGCCATTGAATTACCGCCCCCAACTTCGAAGTTCGAACCCTTACTTGCCGTATAACTTTGCGTCGTCGAGCAACAACAAATAACAGACCCCCCCCCTTCTCCATTCCTCGGAACGCTCCACGTTTGGTAGCCAGGTTACGGAGAAACCCAGGCCTGCCTACCTAAATAGCCCCCTTCCTCTCTCGGCAACAGGCCATCGTCGTCTCCTTCCAAACGGCCATAGCATCGCGGAGCCAGCGTGTAGTAGCTTGCCCAGTGCCGCCGACTCGAGCCCGCCGCACCCGTTTGCCTCGATCCACGCGCCCTCCTCGTCGACTTCCCGCTGAGGCACTGGCACAACGAGCCGCAGACGGTCCACGACCCGGACACTGGCTGACCTGACCATCGAACCACTCTACGACTCTTCTCCGGCAGGTGGCCTGATCCTCACCGTGTCTTGACCTTCGTAGCCGACTACCGACATGTCTCGGGTCCCTGCAAGCTTGTAGCTCTGGCTCCATGCCAGAACGCCTCTGGCCTTGCACGCAACAAACTCGACAACGAAAACGCACACTTTCCTCGACCGTGGCTGCCACCTCGACGTAGGAACATACAACTCACTCACCTACCCTGCTCGCCGGTATCCGATGCCACCATCACCACCGAGTTACGACTGACGAGAATGGACCAAGTCTACGCTCAAGATGCCGACAGACTGGCCCCGCCAGCTGTCCGCTCTCTTCGAGCCGAGGCTACTGGCAGTGCAATGAGAAGGACCCTGAGCGAGAACATCAGAGAAGAGCGCGACGAACTGCGGGAGGCCGCAGAGCAGACCCTCAACGTCATCGTAGACCTCAACCTAGACGGTACCATCCGGTGGGTCAGTCCTACATGGACAGATGTAATTGGAACCCAGGTGAACACGATCGAGGGCGCCCCCATCGCCGACCTGATCATCGGCGATGATAAGAATGTTTTTGCCGACGCCATCAGCTCCATGAAGCAGGATGACTCCCGGAGTCACTTTATACGCTTTACAGTCAACCTCGGCCCCCTCTCGAGACTGCTTCCCTTTGAGGATTTGAAGGATCTCGAAGCCGACGGCGATGGCGACGAAGGTGCGCGGCCTGCCGTTGTACTGGAGGCACAGGGTATCATGGTCTATGATCGTACAACAGGCGAAGAGAGTCACACCATGTGGATGATTCGACCGTGGATAGCCCCCCGGGAAATCAAGATCGACCTACCGCCGCTCATAGTTGACTCTCTGGGATCTGGCGCTGAGATCCTGGCGGGCTACCTCACGCAGCTGGCCGAGTCCGGAGCCGAAGACCCCGCCAACCACCCTCCGCCTCTGCCTGTACTCTGCCGGATATGTGAACGCCAGATACCACCATGGTGGTTCGAGAAACACACAGATCTTTGCTTGCAAGAACACCGCGCTGAAAGGGACACCCAGACCGCTCAAGATAACCTGACTGAGCATCGTCACTCCATTGTCAAGGTGCTGGACGCCCTCGAGGCCCGCAAAACCCGGCCGGCTACAGGGGAACAGCAGCTGATGAGCCTGCCAATTGCTGAGTACAAGGGTCTGTGTATTGGCCCTACTTCGGTCAGCTCTTCCCCGGGAACATCGTCCCCGGTGGCCTCGTCGAGGGACAGATCGACACCCTTGGGCCACCAACGCTCCCGGTCCTTTGCAGTTCGCCGGCCTCAAGCTCGCATTGTCGAGTTGCTACTCGATCTTTGCGACACCGCGATCGAGATCAACACCCCCGCGATCAAGGATGTCGGCGGCGGCGAGTTCCGTACGCAGTCACCCCAGTCAGAGTCGCGTATCTCGCAGGTGCTGCAATGGCAGTCTCCTGGCTCCAACACGCTCGAACAGGAGCAGGGTCTGGTCTTACTATGCGCTGACACCGAGAGGGTTGCCAAAGAAAAGGTTGAAGCCGTGTTTCGGTACCGCAGAATTCTGGAATACGCGGAGCGGATTCGGATCGAATTTGCCGTCATCGTCCAGGACTGCGTAGACGAAGCTATGCGGAAGGCCGCTAGGATCGCTGCTGGTCGCCTGAGTGACTCCACCGAGGATGAAGAGGAACCGGACTTGAATGAGCTTACACCGGCGGTCCAGGAAGAGGCCATCTTTGCGGGCTCCTTTGACACACCTTCATCATTAGCAATGGCTCTCAGAAATGTTGAGCTTGGAGAGACTCCTGATCGGAGGCGACCGTCGTCAGCGATTGGCTCGACAAGATCAAGCAGTCCAAGGGAGTGTTCTACTCCCAGATCGCTACGAGGTGGTTTGACGGTTTCTGGGCAGGCCAGAGAATCCCGCCGCGAGTCGCTCATGTTTGAGAGCGATGCTGGGGATAGCGACGGAAGCATCAGGTCTTCTTCGGTCATTTCGCGACAGCCCCGAACCGACTCGCCCATTTCGGAATTCGGTGACTTGCGGCGTGCTACCAGTTCCCGTCAGCACCAAAGGAGAAGTCTCATTCTACCGGGCAACTCCTCGCCGCACCGGCAAGAATCCCCAAACAGAAATGCACCGCCGTCGTCGCCTTTGCGAATTCTCAAGCCGAGAAATCTTCACGTCTCTCAGCAGGGAGTGGTCTCGCCTGAAGCCTCTCCCATGTTACCTCATAGTGATTTCAGCTCTCCGTCGGCAGTACCTCACCACCGTCGGCAGTCATCGGCTGCCCTTTCAGACTTCCCAGTCCGG
The DNA here is from genome assembly GCA_022414665.1 of Arthrinium puccinioides. NCBI lineage: Eukaryota > Fungi > Ascomycota > Sordariomycetes > Amphisphaeriales > Apiosporaceae > Arthrinium > Arthrinium puccinioides. Next base: position 3,295,714 of record JAIUNF010000003.1, on the reverse strand, counting down.
CACCCTCCATCGCCAAGGATGAATAGCGTGAACCCAGCTCCTATGGCCCGAGCCGTCCCCCCTTCCATCAAAGATTTCGAAATTATCAAGCCAATCAGCAAGGGCGCTTTTGGCAGTGTGTACCTGTCCAAGAAAAAGTCCACTGGCGAGTACTTCGCCATCAAAGTCTTGAAGAAGGCCGACATGGTTGCCAAAAACCAGGTCACAAACGTCAAGGCAGAGAGAGCTATTATGATGTGGCAAGGCGAGAGCGAATTCGTTGCAAAGCTCTACTGGACATTCTCTAGTAAAGACTACCTCTATCTCGTGATGGAATACCTGAACGGGGGTGATTGCGCTTCGCTCATCAAGATACTTGGCGGCCTTCCCGAGGACTGGGTGAAGAAGTACCTCGGCGAGGTGATCCTTGGTGTTGAGCATCTTCACAGTCGCGGCATCATTCATCGCGACCTGAAACCAGACAACCTCCTCATCGACCAAAAGGGTCACTTGAAGCTGACCGACTTCGGACTGTCGCGCATGGGTCTTGTAGGAAGACAGAAACGAGCACTGAATAGTAGCAACGCGGAGCAGACACCCGACCTTCTCAAGTCAGGACCCTTTGCTCGTTCCACGTCAATTACGTCGTCGCGATCGGCTTCCATGGACCTTCATGCACCCCAGCAGTCGCCTGGCACGACACCGCAGATGACGCCTTCAGACGCCGGTTCCAGTCTTGGACAGCCTTCTTATTTCAACCTGTCCGCAGTGCAAGAGCCCCGTCGCATGTCTGGCCAACGCAGCGATAGTGGCGGCAGCGAGACTCTCACACACATGATGGGCAACTTCTCCTTGAACGAGGCACAGCAAGTAAGACATTCACAATCCAGCATCAGGTCTCCTCTTGATGATGCCAGCGAAGGAGGGAGTATCGCATCCCCAGATTTCCCAGCTTTACAGCACACGAACACGCAAGGCAGCGAACATAACCGCATGGCGACACCCCAGTCCAACATGATGCCTCCTCCGATGGCCTTGTTTGATCCAGAAGACACAAACCGCAGGTTCGTCGGCACACCAGACTACCTCGCTCCTGAGACCATCAAAGGCGAAAGACAGGACGAAACAAGTGATTGGTGGTCGGTAGGGTGCATCATGTTCGAGTTTATCTACGGCTTTCCGCCTTTCCATGCGGACGAGGCAGAGCTGGTTTTCGAGAAGATTCTAGCCCGGAAGATCATGTGGCCAGATAATGCGGATCAGGATGTCTCACACGAGGCCAAGGATCTCATCAACAAGCTGCTCTGCATGGATCCGAAGCAACGTCTGGGTTCAAACCGGGAGGATAGATATGCTTCGGGTGGTGAGGAGATCAGGAACCACGAGTGGTTTATGGGCGTGAACTGGGACACCCTGCTAGAAGACGAAGCACAGTTTGTGCCTCAGCCGGAGAACCCCGAGGACACGGAGTATTTCGATGCCCGTGGGGCTACGCTACAAGCATTTACGGAGGAAATGGAGGATCAGACCTCCCCCCCATCTGCGCCAACCCCCGACTACCCGGATCGACCGCACGACGCACTATCCCGTGTGCGCTCGCAAGTTCACGTCAACCAGATCAAGCGGGGCTTGATGCCTCTGCATATTCCTCCACATATTCGAGATCTGAAAAGCCGAAGGCTCAGCGAGCCCGTTGCTACCGACGACTTTGGCAATTTTGCCTTCAAGAACCTCACTGTGCTTGAAAAGGCAAACAAAGACGTCATTCAGCAGCTGAAAGCTCAAGCAATCGCTTCCCAGAACAGATCAGGCATCAGTCCCGGCGGCCTGAACTCTGCTACCTCTCCAGCTCCCAGTCTCGATGGCAGTCCTTCTTCAACCATGCCTGTACAGCGAACTATATCCAATGCTAAAGCGACGCATCGACCTGCTTCGCCGTCAGGGGCCACCGCTCACATCAGCGCGTCCCCAAACCGGGCATCACAGCCCTCGTCACCCTTGCTAGTCTCTTTTGTTGCTGGTCAGGGGGCAGAAGGCCGCCGGAAGTTGTCCAGCACCTCGTCAAGCCTCTCACAGCAGTCTAGCGCTGCTTCTCTGCAGCCAGGCAGCTTCTTCGAAGTTCCCAGAGTTACCCCAGGCTTCCAGAAGGCCGTAAGCACTTCGGTTGGCCCCTCTCCGATGAAATGTCGCGGCGCACCACCGCCGCTGGCCCTATCTCCACAGAAGCCGATTGTAACACCACGAAAAGCAAGTGTATCTTCTACACGTTCACGGTCCTTGACTGTAGGCTCCCAGGAGGGTAGCCCCGTGGCTTCGGACCTGCTGGCACATCATCGCAACCGTCGGAGTCAAGTCTTTGATATGTCACCATCGTCGTCAGACAATGAAGGCGAGAAAGTAAATGCTCTCCTCAGAGTTCAGAGACGCCGTCAAAGCTCCCGGCGATTGTCGGCCATCAACCTCGATAGCCCGACTTTCCGCTCTCTCGATGTTCTAATCTGCGAAGACCATCCAGTGTCGCGCATGGTCATGGAGAAGCTGCTAGAAAAGGTCCGCTGTAGGACGATATCGGCATCGACTGGCTCCGAGGCTGTTCGATACGCCATGAGTGAGATCAAGTTTGACATCATCTTTACCGAATTCAAGCTCCCCGAAGTCAGTGGAACCGACATCGCCCGAATGGTACGAGAGCTGAAAAACGTTAACTCACATACACCAATCGTGGCTATTACTGCGTATCTCAAAGAATTGCAGGCACCTCATTACTTTGATTCACTTGTAGAGAAGCCCATCAGTCATTCCAAGCTGTGCGAGGTGCTGTCGAACCTCTGCCAGTGGAAGCAACCATCCGACACGACCACGGTACTTCGAACGGATACTCGGCATGCGCTTCCGACTGCCCTCAAACTTGAGAGGCTTCCTCTGGGGGACAGTCCGACGTCCGGGTCCTCTAGCTACGCTCAGCATCCTGGAAGCAGCTTCAGAGGCTCTAGTAGAGAAGACTCGATTAGTTCGAGCTTGTTCGGAGATTCGGAGTCTGCCACCACGGATGAAATCCCAGTCGTGATCAGCCGTAAAGCCACCGGGGAATGGGATGAACTTGGAATTCATCAAGACGAGTTGGGGGCTTTGTCCAGTTCCCCCAAAATTCCTCCTCAAGTATCTATCCAACATTTGTCGCCTGGGCAGACGGATCAGCCTATGACACCTGCGCCGCCACAGTCTTTCGAGAAGCTGAAGTCGAGACGGGAGCACCTGGAGAAGCAAAGGGTCGAAGGGAGCGATTCTGCCGACGACGAAGACGAGGAACTGGGGATCCCACAAGAACGCGAACGAAGACCGCGTGGCAAGTCCATGCTGCCCAGCTCCAAGCTTGGCATCGAAATGATGCGAGCCAACAGCCACGATAGCGTTGCGGTTGTGTCTGAAAGCAACAGCCCACCAGAGCCCATAACCCAAGTTGTGACACCGTCGAGGGAGGGCAACGGCTCGCCCATCAAGCGGGCCACGCCAGCTTTCCTGCAGACACCCGAAGCGGCGGAGACCGTGAAGAATCAGGCCCTCGAAGATGCAGATGATACACCCCGTCCTACCGAACCGTCGCGTTCTGTTTCTGACAATGAGCCGACCCCGCGGCCATCGATTGGTCAGAAGAAAGTGAGCGCTACGCGTCGCTTGTGAACAGACATCTAAGGATGTGTTGTCGCGCCGCACACCTCTTTTCTATCTTTCTGCCAGTCCCCAGCGAGGCGTTCAGAGCGACGAGGGAGCTGAGACTGCATCTATCTCTTATGTAAAGAAAGAAACGTGCCGGGCGTTCAGGATCTATTTTACTGCGTTTGGGAATTTGGAACATGGAATAGGGGGTATGCATCGCGTGCACCGAGGCTATTTAGTTGCGATGAAGAGGGTCGGGGTCACTGACCGAGTCGGGAGATCAGTAGCTCGTCTACAAGGATAACGGCCAGATGGGCACACACCCGTCCTCATCTCATCAGTGCGTTTGTCGGAGGGACGAGGAACCAAACGTCAAACATTCGTCCGGATCGCGGATCGCTGGAATAAAAGGTGTCCTATTACGACAGATTGGAATCAGATGGCTCAAGAAGCACTCGTTTATCTTGGAACATATTGATAGCTATCTGCCACATCCGTCAGCCAATGAGCCGATGCGAGGTGGATCACGAATATACATAACATTGCACATTGGGCTTCTGGTCTCGTTGTAGTTGTAGTTGTCGACTTTGACTTGTAGTATCGTCCAATGATTACCTCGAGATTCAACCGAGTGTCTGGCCATATGGGGGAGGGGCACCATAGTAGGCTGTAACTAGTAGACTAGTAGACTATAATAGCGATGGGCACTAGTCGCCTCTCAGGATCATTGGGGTCACGCGACGCCATGCTCTGTGGCTCCGGTGTCTAGTCAAGGACCAAACCATTCCCACCGGACTACCACGGACTACCACGGACCACCACGCCGTTGGATTCCTGTATAAGGCCAGACTTGTCAGATGGCCCCGAGGAGGGTATATTCGAGACAGGGTACGGTCCGCGGCTTGACGGTGCCGTTCTACCACGAGGGCCAGCTTTACAGGATGATGTGATGTCTAACAGCGAAGCAGCGGAATGCCTAACTATAGACAACGCCTCAGCCCGCCAACTACGAGCAGAGAACCCGTGTCTCACGGTCAGATCCAGAGAAAGTCGTCGCCAGTGGTTCGAAAATACAGTGGATTGGGTTCATCGTTGCCCATCGTTCTTTCAGAGCGCACTCAACCATCAATCCGAATCCATCATCGGTACTAATTACCGAGTAGGTAACGTGATCATCGTGATCGTTCGAGTGGAGGTGAGAGAGGCCGGGCAAATCGAGGATAAGTATTCGACCCGACAAGTACCTAAACAAGAGGCCAACTCGCCAGGTCAACCACGTACGTAACTACGCCATTGGGGGGGGCGATGTCTCTCTCTCGGGAAGAAAGATGCGACGAACGTTGCGCCGGTTCTGGAAACCTTCCCTTTCGGCCAAGCACCCGTTTAACCATGTACCCTGCTGCCTGCCCTGACGTCTTTCTTTGTCGGCAGAGCCATGGGACAGTTTGTTGTTGACGGTCCTCTTTTCCGATCACACAGGGCGGCCGACCCCATCGCGAATGGGGCCCTCATCTTCCTGCATGTCGCTCAGTCAGGAATCAGGTCAGGCACGGCACGGACGGTAATCGAACGACCACTGCGCATAGCATGCCGTAACGTTAGGTAGTAAGTTAGTTACCCCCCCCTCGGAATGGAAGTCGTGCGCACTTCCTTGGTCGCCCAGCTTTCTTTCCGCCTGGCCTGGCCGAGGGGTTATTCGGTCCGGTGGAGAGAGGCATACGACGCTGGGCGGGTGGCAGGCATCTCAGCCCAGGGGGCAGGCGGCAAGGGAAGGGTTGCTCTCCAGGAGATCTGCGTTTTGGCTTTTTTCCCCGAGACCACCAGAACCTGACTGACGGTAGAGTCGTCCCGGGCATGAAGGAGCAAACTAGTTATGGATACCCGTCGTGCAGACTATTGTCATGCCGAGCAGAGGATGTGTGTGTTTGTGTGTGTGCGTGTGTGTCCCCAACATGAGATGGATGGGGGGGGGTTCGACACAGCCAATTCCCATCAGTCTGGGTCTTCATCTCGCCTCGTGCATACTCGAGAGGACTGGCAGGGGTTCGTCGCCTTTTTCGCCTTTTTTTCACTGGGGGTTCTCGTGTCAAAAGAAACAAGGTGGATATTCCGTGGGCTCAGTCAGGGGTCTCAGACTCTCAGGGGTGGGCGAGGGCGAGGCCACAAAAGGATTTGCAATCTGCAAGCTGACACCGGACGGTTCCGCGCTGGATCTGATTCTCAGCGAGGTGTGATGTGCGATGCAGTGTCGGATTGATTGATCAGGGGCCCGGCCGAACGAGATCGAACCAGCCGTGTTCTGGGCATTGATTCGTACCGTATCCAGCGCAGAGCTGGTACAGTTCCAGAGTTTCGAGTCTTTGGAAACGGCCTCGAAACTCTGAAAACAAGCTGCCCAGCTGTGATGCAACCTCGGCCGTCCTTCATCGTCGTGACCAGCCTCCATGCCGGCATACCTGACAGTAAGGAAAGCAGTGTACCTACGGATAAAGTCGTCGACTATCCGTACTTCGTCCTAACGTTACGTCTTACGTACGTTAGGTACCATCCTGTCTTGCCATGCTCCGAGTGCAAGGATGCACATCAGCGAGAAAGGGTCTGGGTCACCTGCCGCAACGGGGGCCCTGGTCCGTTGGGGTCCCGGCAAGCCTGCTCGGTAACTTAACAACAATGTACGTTAGGAAGTAGTTACTGTAGTAGTTACGGATATCCCGTACAGAGTAACTACTGTGTACGAAGTAGTTGAGCCGGACGGACGGTTGGTCATTTCGCAAACGGACAACGGTGGGCGCGCGGCGGTTGTTCTCAACGTCCAAGTCCACGTCCACGTCCACGTCCACGTCCACGTCCACGTCCCCCGTCCCCCGTCCCCCGTCCCCCGTCCCCAAAAAGCAAAACGTGGGTACGAACTAATAATACTCTCGAGGGGTGGCTCCCAGACCGACCAGACCGACGACCTCGATGATCTGCCGTAGTTAGCCTGTTTTATCTAGGTACCCCATCCGAGTATCCATCCGTATCCGTCCGTACTTGGTAAGTTGACGTTAAGCTACCTAGTCAACGTTGACGAACTTGTCAACGACCCAAGTTAACTAGTGGTCAACTCGGACAGCTCGTGAGTTGTGGAATCTTGGCCCGAATGCCACCGTCCAAAGTACCGCGTTTCGGCAAGTCAGATGTCCAAGCCGGTTCTTGGCGGTAGTACGGAGTCCTGTGTATGCTCGTGCATTGAGGCATGATGGCATGGCACCCATGTTGTTGAAGATGCATAGCACGGTTTATAAGGAACCAACTGCTGCTGTGCATGTCCGTGGCGCAACTACCGCGGGCCTTGACATGCACACTGTGCATCGTTGTTGTTGTCGTTGTCGTCGTCGTCGTCGCCGTTGCCGTTGCCGTTGCCGTTGCGGAGTACCTACGGATATCGTCATCGTCGTTGTCATGTTATTAGCTGTTCCAAGCTGATACGTTATACCTCCCCGGCCTCATAGAACAGTCATCATCATGCACCCTCGTCCGCTTGACTTCATGCATCGTGGAATACTACACAATACCCCTTCCTTGACCGCCAGAACAGCGCTTTTTGTTTCAGACGTGCCTCTCTGGTGAATGTGTGCATCACTCTGCTCGGGCTTGACGCCCCGACTTGTGTCGAGTTGTCCGAATCTGTGGGCCGATCTGGCTCTGGGCATCTCTTCTACTACTTACGGCAACCTACGTTAGTTACTCACTCACTGCCTAGTGACCGTGTGCCGTACGGAAACGTGACAACTTCGCCCAGCGGCAGTCGACATTTGAAACATGCTCGAGCCGGCAGTTTTCGGTTGCCAAAGTGCTGTGTGTATAAGTCAGTCGGTCGGTTAATAACCAACTGACTGACGGATAACGTTAACTACCTAGTTACTCCGTACCTACTCACCCGCCACACCCATCACACCCACCACCTTTGTTGTTGTTGCTGCACCTGCACTGCCGTTCCTCGCCGCGTGCCGAGCGTGTCTCGCAAGGGGGCAGGAAGGGGGGGGGACGTGAGCGACTTCTAGAAGCATACCGCGACGTCCACCAGCTTGGCACGCCGTACGGCTGAATGGATGCACGCAGAAATATTCAGGGACCAAGTGGATGGATGGATGGCTTTACGGACGGAGGCGTGTCGCAACCACCATACGAAGAGTCTAAGCGAGGTTGAGTTCTCGCCAGTGCGGCGCGGAGTTGTTATACCGGTAGTTAGTTACCTAGTTAGTCAGGTGCCTCTGTTGCTATTGTCATGTCCTTCTTCTTTATGCCAGCCAGACAACGCTCCGGCGGCAGCGGACTCGAGTTGTCTATTTCGCGGCCGAGGAAACACGCCGGTCACGCACGTGTACACACACACACACACACAGAGAGAGAGAGAGAGAGAGAGAGAGAGAGAGACCCTGCGAGGTGGTATCGAGATGCGCAGAGATTCTCGGCGACAGGTCACACTGGTCGCTCGCAGGGAATGGTCGTTATTACTCGCCACGTTATACAAAAAGGCGAGACATGAAGGCATGCAAGACATGCAAGACGCGGGGTGGTCATGGTACCCAATACCTACATCCAAGTATGATTCAAGACTTTCAAGTAGTACGAAGCAATGGTGGCGACTACAAACCAAGTAACTACTTCTACTGCGTCGAGTTGGTCTGCATCTCTCAACGCCCAACACCCACACCCTGGGCCATTCATTCATGGGTTGAGTCTGACGTGATCGCTGACGGGCGAGCACGTCCGTCCACGTCCGTCCACGTCCGTCCATGTCCGTCCTTGTCCGCCCACAGACCGTCCGTTCGAGGTTGGGGACGTCTGGCGGCCCGCACACGCATGGCATACACAGTACCTAGCTACTTGACTAACTACATATCCGTACTTACCAACGTTAAGTAGTAGTTAGTCGGATACTCCGTACTTTCTGTGTGATCAGCAGCGATACCGGCGGGGGCTGGTTGGTTGCGAGGCTGATGGGTTCCTTGGTCGGAGACAAGGTCGGTTGTGGGTGTCACAATGTCCTGCGTATATGTCAACCACCGTTAACGTTATGCATGTACGATAGAACACCCACCACACCCACCACACGTGGACCAAGCAAGGTACTGTGTAGTTACTGTGCAGTACTGTGCCGAAGTAGTGGAAGGTTCCGCCCTGGGTTCCAGGTGCTCCAACTTAGTATCTCTGTCACCTTATACTGCCGTGTCACTAACTACGAAATACAGTGCTCCAATACAAACGTAGTAATACCTACAAACGTAACTAGCTAGTTAGTTACTGGGTTTGATACTCTATACTACGTACCAAGTCGGCCTTGCAGTACGTACTGCGTATCCGTCCGTACCTTGTACTTTGACCTACCTAACCGTACCTTGGTGATCGACTAGTTAGCAGTACACAGTACTACGGTAACCAACCAGTTACCAAGCAACTAGTCCATACTCCGTACGGATGCTCCGCAGTCAGCCAGTTCTTCACTCTGCGTGGCATTAATCTCGGCTATTGATGCGGCAGCACTGACCGGCTTGCCCTCGTGCCTCTTCGCGGTGGCCGTTGGTGGCAGGCATGTCATGCCCATTCATTGCAGTCCAGGCCCCAGGCCCTAGTTAGGCTCCAGGCCGCCAAATTCAGATCCAAATTCGGACCCGACAAGGATGATGCGATGCAACGCCATGTCAAGTTATCACGTTGAAAGTACGGAGGACGTGCCGACAGTTGCTGACTGGACACCATCTCGTCTCCCGCTCCCCCACGCCTCGCCCCTGGCTGACACCGCACACAAAACAGCCAAATGCTGCGTGAGGCTTCCTTCTGGAACTCTCGGCGGCTTGGGAATAGACGGGTGGCGTCGCGCGTCCGAAAGGAGAGGGGAGAGGGGAGAGGGGAGAGGGGAGGGTAGGGGAGAAGGGAGAGGGGATACGGATGTGATACGGGTTTGGTGGGTGTGGGTGCAATGCAAGTTAATGCAATGCAGTGAGTGCAGTGCAGCGCAGTGCAGTGCATACACTCTGCCGTCGCCGCCGGCCTGGATTTGCATTTTGTTGGGAAGTGACGAGGTTCCGCGATGCTTGTAAGCGCACGTCGGGAGCTGCAGTGAAAGGGTCGTTCGTTGGTTATGACAAAGTACGAGTCGCTGACTAGTTAGTTGACTACGAAGTAGGTAGTTAAGTTACTAACTACCACAGTACGTACGAGGCAGTACTACGTGCGGTACGTAGTTAGTGCGTAGTTACCACAGTAGGTAGTTAGCGGCCAGCCAACTAGTCTCGTAGTAGGTTAGTTAGCAGAGTTGTCTCCAGCGTACACAGTAGGACTTTCGTACGTAGTACTCCGACAACCTCCACACCCGTACTCCGCAGAGCGCGACCAGTCACGTCGCAGGGGTCCAACCTCACGACGGGCGGGTGGATGTAACCAAGTTAGGTTACAACCGCTTATGCCGTCGGCGGCTTTGTATTGGCGCGTTAAGACGTCGTCATCTCTTTTGCTCGACTGGGGAAGGGGTTGGACTGAATACGCAATACGGAGTAACTAGTCCCTCGGCGTCGCCATCATCCTTATCAACCGCAGCAGCAGCGACAACGACAGCGGGAACGACAATTCTGACAATATCCGTACCAAGACCAATACTAACAACGGCAGCAACAACGACAAAAACAACACAACAGCAACGGGATCTCCGACTGATAATCACTAGCCCAAAGATCGACCAACTATTGGAGCAATGCCTCGAGCTAGTCCAAAGCTACACGCACAGTACAACTACATTTGGAACCCCTACCCTACCACACCACACACAGCTGGGTAGTTAGTTAACTACGTAGTAAGTTAACTAGTCGGCTCCGCACCACCAAGTTTTGTTCTGTCAATCAACCCCCATCTCATCGCGAGGGGATCGCAGATCTTACAAGGCTGAGACATGAATGACCTTGCTGATGCTGGCCTTGTCGACCCCAATATTGTCACCACCCTCGTCCATGATGCTTACGTAGGTACTCCGCAACGTAGTATATCTGTTGACAAGTCACCGGCCAAGGATTTGCTCGCTCGTCGGTATAACTGGGCCCTGGTTCCTCTTCACCCCCCAGCGGCCATGCGTCTAGCAGCTCGGCAATGCGCCGAGCTGAGAGATCGTTAACTTGATCATCCGATCATCTGGCCCCCGATGCTGTGAACTTTCAACTGTGTACCGGGTGGCCATGCAATGAGCTGACCCGAAGCTGGAAGGACAAGGTAACACCATGCCACTAGGCTGTTTCGAAGGCTGCGTGCGACTTTGTGTTTAGTTGCTAGTGATCCGCACGCCCGCCGCGTGTTCTGGGTGCTAACTAGATGGCTCTGGCTGGTAGTGGTAATAGTAGTAGTTGGTAACGTTAGTTGGCAGTTGGCAGTTGGCAGTTGGCAGTTGGCAGTTGTAGTAGCAGCAGCAGCAGCAGCAGCAGTAGTGCGGATAGTAGTAGTACTAGTGCCGGCAGACCGATCATACCACTGTACGGGTTAACGTTACGGAGCTGACGAGACAGGATCCTCGACGCCGAGGCGCTCTGGACGGCTTTGCCTCGGGACGACGACTTGCAGTCACACAGCCGGCATGTCGATCGTGAGGGGAATAGCGTAAAAGAGGTTAGCTAACTTACAGGACCAAGGCGTGTAGTAACTATCCGTGGGTCTTGGCCCATTCTGACCTCTGCACGGCAAAGTCACATCGACTTGGGAATGTGAACACTGCCCACCATACAAACGTTAACCAACTAGTTACTTGGTACGTTGTAGTCGTCACGATTAAAAACGGAGAGAGTCTCCCACTCGACCCGAGCTGCACCAACTAGTTACTTGGCTAGTTAACTAGCTAGTTAGTTACTCTGTGGCCAGGTTCACGTACTTGCTGCACGTACTTGCTGTACTGTGTAGTCATCGCATCCGTAGTTGGCGCAAAGAAAAAGGTACCGACTAGAAGAGCATACTTTAGCTACTCGGCCCGCTACGCTTAAAGAGGCAGCTGCTACCAGGTAACCTTACTGTGGTAGGATCTCCGTACTTTAGTCACTCCGTACTTATTCTACTACGTAGTCCGTCAATCTACCACAGTACGTAGTACGGAGCACTCTCTTACCTCTCTAACCCATTACGGAGTAACTAGTTAGTTACGTCGTGCGTACTTCGTCTCTCTCTACCTATCAAGAACAGATTCGTCGGGTTACGGTACGGCTCCATCCCAGCACATCCTGGTCGGCCCCCCATCAGCTTCGATTGACATGGATCGAGCCGACACGCTCGCTCGCTCGCCAGCTCGCTGCGATTAGTCGAAATGAAAAAAAAACCATCGGCGACGCAGCCAAGCTGTATGTCCCACGGTACCACGAAATCGCCCAATTGTGTCGCAGAGTCCGCCCCTCGTAACGTGTGATTGATTTGCCAATGGACATTGCAGCAACGGCCCAATCAATCCCCAGACGCGAGCGATGCAGAACGGCATGGACACAATGGACACATTGGACACAGAGGCGATACGAAGGGTTACTGGGCAGAGAGGCAGGCCGGATCCTGCCTCCGCCGTCCGCTGCTTCTGGGCCGAGCTGATGAGATTTGCGACTGTCCGCTCTGCCCACCCAATCAATGCCCTGACCACGTAGGGCCCTCCCTTCCCCTTGGGTCACCCCTCCACCCTGGTTCCAGGGGGGGCGGGTTCCTTTGACTCGCTGTGCCCCTCCTTGGTACTGTGCACCCCTAGCAGACGCGCGCAGGGGGGGAGCCAAGGTGTCCATCACCTGCCCTGAATGGCGGCTCCTAGAACGTGGCCGAACTAGGCTGTCCCAGCACGGGTTCGACGTGCCTCGAGTTGCTACGCGAGGGTGAGAGAGAGAGAGAGAGGGAGAGAGAGAGAGGCAACAGCAATGAGCCCCGGCCAGGCCCACCGGATCCATTCGAGCATCCATTCGAGCATCCGATGTGCAGCTTTATTATATGAGAGCCCACCCTCCCAGTCCATGCGCGTCGTGTATGCGACTAACTAGGAGCCTCGATCATTTGCTGTTGTTGTTGAAACTACCCATTCACTGGTATTGCCTGCGGTCTTGCATCTGTGATATATGAGAACCCGGCTCACTATTACCACAAGCACCGAAGCCATGTAACAGTCGCTGTGACTTATACCGCATACGACAATTGGCTTACGTTTTCTTCTTCTTCGCCCACACAAGTTATCTCCTACGCTCCTTTGGACTAAATACATTCTGGCGTTTCCTCTTTTATATACCCTACGAACCGCCATCTATACATTTCGCCACCCGCGCACGTTGGACAGGACCGACGCCACCGACAACCATCGGCCACGGCGACGCTCCGTCGATTTCCCAGTCGGCCTGTTCGAGAACGACCAGCACATCCCGAAACGAACGACGACACATCTGACTTTGCGCCACGGACCAAAGCCGCGGCGACGATTTTAGCCACTCACAGTCGGCGGTCAACAGCGGGAAAAAATAATCAAAAAGATTATATATATAAATCGCGGGACCGTCCGCACCGGCAAACCCAGACGAATAGCGCGGACCCAAAATGCCTTATAATGTTTCGCTCTCGGGCGGGTGCCCCCAACCCTTCATGAGCGAGGCCAAGTTCTCTTCCACAGGTGGTTGTAAGTACTTACGCATTGGAAGTCTGACCACCGTCCGCCGGGCGATCTGACATTCGTTTAGATACCGAGGGCCGACTCTGCAAGGCGCTCACAGCAGACCTGACATGTTGTCTACCCTGCCCCATGACGGACTGGGCCTATCCTGACAACTTCGACCCTCTGACTTCGGTTGCCAACTGGATCAACGTGGCTGGGATGGTGTGCTGCATATTCTTGCTGGCATCATGGGCATTTCTTCCAGTGGAGAAGACGGCGCGCCATTATCTGAGCATCAGTCTGGTTGTCGCCATCGTTTTCATGAACGTAAGTGATGGAGAAGTCCCCCCCCCCTTTTGGCCGAGCACAGGTGACCTGACTGTTTCCCCCTCCCACAGCTTGGATTCATCATACCCTTGGCAGGAAAGCCACAAGAATGCTTCAACGACATCACGCCCCACGGCATGGAGTCGAGTACGCTCTGCGCGACATCCGGGGCCTTCCTTCTCGGCGGAGGCTGGGCTGGCGTGATGTGGGTTTTCTTGCGGTCGCTGTCGTTGCACCTTCAGATCTGCTGGCAGACGGTCGTCGGTCGAAACTTCATGTGGCTGGCTCAGGCCATCGGCTGGGGCATACCCATCATCGGCCTGGTCATAGCCCTGCTGATGAGTGGTGTCTCTTTTCGATTTGGACAGACCTGCCACATCAACCACACGAACAGTCTGGCTGACTTTTGGATACCGCTCATGGTTTTCGCCGGCCTCACCGTCATCATACAATTCGCAACTTTCGGATACTGTATCAAGGTCTACCTAGCTTCGCTGGCCGACAGCAGCGCCAGTACCGAAGGGTCGGGGATGCCCTCGTACACGGCCAGCATCAAGACGATGACGCCGCGACAAGCGTACCGGCGAGTGCGGCGGGTGATTCAGCTGCAATGGCGCGGCATCGTCATTGTCTTGATCATCATATGCGATGTCATCTTTTTTGCCGTCGTCTTTGTCTTCCAGGATAACACGGTGCAGTCTCTCAAGAGCGACCCGAGCAAAACCACGAAATGGATCGAATGCCTCGCGAAAGAAAAGGGTGACAAGGTGCCCTGCCTGGGATTGGCATCCTCTCTGGTCGTCGCCTTGCCGACGGTCATTGCCGTGCTCATCCTCCTGGCGGTAAGTCGTTCGTTTCCGTCCCGCCATGCATATCTGACGCCTCGTGCTCCTCTAGATGAACGGCATATGGCTCCTATTTCTCCTAGGTCGCTGGTCTATGGCGACGGGCTGGCTAGAGTTCTTTGGAGTCTCGGGCGGGAACAGGAAGAAGGAATTCGTGTCGGTCGACGCACACCTAGAACTGGACAAGGCCGGGCCCGGCAGGTCTTATGAAATGTTGTCTCGCGATCATGACTCGGGAAAAGCGGAATCCATACTAACGCCTGTTAGCCCTTCGAGATCCCCCATCAGTGGACGCTACACACCAGACTACTTCGGACAGGCCGCCACACAGTACCAACCGCACTCGCGCTCGTTCTCGTCGCCCAAGCCCCCGCAGCTCCCGCAGCAGCCGCCGGCGTGGGAGGAGTCAGAATCTCCATATGGGCAGGTGCACCCGCCTCGCGCCCCTCTGCGTACGCACTCGAGTAGCCGGCAGACGCCTGATGGATACGTCGATCCGTTGGGGATGAACCGGATATGAAGGAGAGGGGGGGACACGCGGGATTGTCGGCATTATTCTATTAGTTCCTATAAATTTCAGGATTCGGTCCACGAGACTCGACTTTGCGTGCGTGCGTCCGCACTTTCTTTTGCTAGATTCCTCTCTCGAGCCTCGGGGTTCGCCATGGTTATTTCGGCGTGGTGACGGGATTGTGTTGCACTCCGCGGACCGTCATTGGCCAAAAGGAAAAGCGTAACTGTTGGTTTCGGCATGGCGCACGGGAAGGTTATATATCCATTTGTCAGGGTTTATTTTTATTTATGATTGTAGCATGCTACTGTGTCGCACGTAGCTTCAGCAAGTGACGAATATACTATAGTTGAGACGGAATGAGCGGTTTGCCGGCTGCATGGAACGTACGAAACCCCCCACGGTTACAAGTCGGTAATACTAGTTGACGTTACCGGTACTTGATATATTCGTGGGCTTGTGCTGTGACTTGGATATTTTCATGTTGAATCATTTCACTATTCATGCACTCGTGTGTCAGCAGTTCCAATTTCCCGGTGCTATAGCTATGCGTTCCATGTTTATTTAGTAGTGGTAGTCGTTCCATATCACGAGGCCAATATAAGCATATGTAGGGTTGGTTGATGGGGTTGTCGGAGTACAAAGGTACGGATACGCTGGGGAATCCATTTAACGTTATCCGCAGTTATCGGCTTTCTCGGGAGGGTAACGTTGGTTGGGTACGGAGTACGTGCAGCACGCGTAACCAACCCACTATCAATATTGGGAGCTTGCCGACCCACCCACGCCCAGTCGGGTGGGGTGGTTGAATTCGGACACCTGTTTCGGGTCGCTTGTTTCGGGCCACTTGTTTTGGGACACTTGCATCGGGGACACTTGCGTCGTCATATAATAAGTGGTCGCACTCTCTTCAACTCCGTAACTATATTACTCCATACTCTACTCACGGCCCTTGCTCGCTTCAAGACATTGATACGGGCTATTCCACCCGCGAGGCACTCGGCTCTACCACGAACCACGAACCACGACGTGACTCGAATTCGAGTCGACTCAACCGGACAGGGCAGGGCAGGGCAGGGCAGGACTGGACTGGACTGGACAGCACAGCATAGAGGAAGCACAGCACAACACAACCCAGCACCCAGCGCAGGCAACAATGGGCCTGCTGCCTCGGCGACAAGTGACCGAAGAAAGCCGCCTCGACACCAGGAACACACACACACCCCGCCCACGGCTGTAGAAGCGCCGGCGAAAGCGTCATGTTCGTCCTCGTAGGCATGCTGCTTCTGGGCGGCTACGTCTCCTACCTCTGGAAGGCCGACGCCGGCACCTTCAGCCAGCCGTGGAAGCCCGACGCCAGCGCCCAACTGTTCAGCCAACGACCGTTACCGCTTCCCGTCCCCGAGATGAGCATCGCCACCTACGCCCTGCCCCTCTCCACCCGCGGCCGCGACATCGTCGACACCACCGGCCGCCGCTTCAAGCTTGCCTCGGTCAACTGGTATGGCGCGAGCGACGAGCTCTTCATCCCCGGCGGCCTCGACGTGCAGCACCGCGACGTCATTGCCCAGACCATCCGCATGCTCGGCTTCAACAGCGTCCGCCTCCCCTACGCCGACGAGATGGTCATGGAAAACCCGCACATCCTGCCCCATCTCATCACCGCGAACCCGGATCTGGTCGGCATGCGGGCCATGGACGTCTTCGAGGCCTGCGTGACGGCCCTGACCGACGCCGGCATCGCCGTCATCATCAATAACCACATCACGACCGCCACCTGGTGCTGTGGCGCCGACCCCTGCGATGCCGGCTGGGCCAACGACCACCTCGGGCCCATCTGCCGCGTCTCCCAGACCGAGGAGCAGTGGATACAGCACTGGGAGACCCTCATGGGCCGCTTTGTCGACAACCCGGCCGTCATCGGCGCCGACCTGAGGAACGAGGTCCGGGGCGTCTGGGGCACCATGACGTGGGATCGATGGGCCACCGCCGCCGAGAAGTGCGGCAACCGTCTCCTGAAGATGAAAAAGGACTGGCTCATCGTGGTCGGCGGCACCGAGTCCAACAACGACCTGCGTGGTGCCGCGGCACGACCGGTAAAGCTAGACGTGGACAAGAAGCTCGTCTACACGGCCCACGTGTACGCCTGGTCCGGATGGGGCAGCTCCGAGGGTCGTTACTCGAGGCGCACGTATGCCTCCTTTACCCAAGCCATGCGGAAGAACTGGGCCTACCTCCTCGAGGACGACATGGCGCCCGTCTGGATAGGCGAGTTCGGGGCGCCCTCTCACCCCAACGAGGGCGACGTCAATTACTGGCAAAACCTCGTGCGCTTTCTCAAGTTCCTCGATGCCGACTTTGGCTATTGGGCCGTGAACCCGCGTAAGCCCAAGGGCAACGAACACGAGAGCTACTCCCTCGTCGAGGACAACTGGGTCACGCCCGTGCTAGACTACAGGATGCGAGACATGACTGAGCTGATAGCTGGTGATGGCGGAGACAAAGTTGACGAGTTGTAGCAGATGACTTCCTCTCGGGTTTGGGTAAAAACGGCGGGAACGGCACAGGAGTTGCCGTACCGTACTTTACATAGTCGTTCATGAACATTCATTCACCTTGGCTGATACATGCTTGGCTTATACAAGCATTAACTAGCCTACAAGGCTTGCGAAGAAAGCAACACGAGACTTTCTTGAGAAGGCACGCATAACGTAGCCGTCCCCAGTAAGGTTGTCTGTCCTCTACGCTCTGCGGCTTTTTTACTGTGCTCCTTGCCCCGTCTAGGAACTGTGGCAGCATACGGCGGCAGTGGTCATCCATACCCGGACCCTTTCGTCCACTCCGTGTCTGCCGCAAACAAACAAACAAACAGAACTAGGAAGAGGGGGGGCTCGCTCTCCCAGCTTGCTAACCATTCCAGCCTGACCACCTTCACTGTGGGTTCGCGATCCAATGGATTCAGTCGACGATGCAGTCTCCTCGTTCCACTCCTGGACAGAGGAGCATGGGCCTGCGCAGAAACATGAGTGCCCCGTACTCGACGACTATAGCCAACACGCGTGAACATCACCTGCCCTCCGCAGACACATTTGGCCTGTCGCGAGTCTCAACGATCTCGGTCTATTGAACTCGCAACCCTCTTCCCGCATCGAGGCTCTGTTCGAATGTGAGGAAGGGGATGTGTCTGTATATATGTATATGTATATGTATATGTATATGTATATGTATATGTGTAGGCTTGCCACTCTACCCTTCCACGCCTGCCTCACTGCCTATTCCAGAGACGTCCATCTCACATCTCTTACAGAGGACCATGAAGGCGTATCACGTGTACCTCATTTGTGCAGGCTTGCCGACTGAATGTGATGAAAGTCAGGACGTTTTTATTGTTTGTACCATGAGAGGTCGAGTATATTTTTAGCGACAGATTTTCAACACATGCTCACAGTCCCACCTAAAGCCCACCCTGTCTCGACCATCGTAGCGACTGTGTGGGGGTGCCTACGCTGGCAATGGTCATGAAAACAATGCGAATCAAACAGCCCGTGCTTGGTATATGCCGTGTACTTCGCCGGTACGCCCCTATCCGTGCCGAGCCCTCTTCTAAATCATGTGGCATGAATATGCTTCATCGACCCAGGACGCCTGCTTTAGGTTACATGTGCTTTGAGCACATGCTGCTAGAGGTGCTTGGCTCCGGTTTACAAAGAAGCCCTCGTGCCATGCAAAGGTGACCGTCATGTCTGGCCAACAATCACATCACGAGGCACTTGCCTCCTTTGCCCTCCTTGCCATTCTTGGCCGCGTTGGAGACCCAGGTCACATCTGTCCAGGCTGCACTGCTAGCAACATCTAAGTTCTTCTTCTTCTTATCGTTTCGCCTGTCGTTCCACCCTCGACCAAGGGCGTCTTGCACGTTCTTCCTGGCGCTTCGCCTCGCCCGGCTCTGCCTTCTGCCAAGGCTAGTGTGATGCCGCAGGGTAGAGCTTGTTAGCTGGGAAGGTGGCGCTGGCGGTACGGGGATGTTCTGGCCCTGGTCACTACGGGTGCGAGCGCCAACGTCCTCGTTGCTGTCACTCGTCCTTGTCACACTTTGGATAGTCTCCAGTCGTTCAACACCTGGTCGAAGCAGGCCGGAACCGGAAGTTACCCGAGGATGCCGCGGAACAGGTGCGTGGAGTACGGGCTCTGGATGAATCATCTGCACCGCCTGTTCGTTCGGAGCGTCAAAGGCTCCAGTAACGCCAGTTGGCGTGCTTATCATCAACGGTTGTTCTGGTGCCGCATGCATTGTCTGCTCTCCGGGGAATTGCCGCCAGCCGCCAGAGGCAGAACGGTCATGAGGGATCCGTCCAATGGGCACCCGTGGGATCTGAAAGGAACCCGAAGCGGGCCGTGGTGCGAGCTGGTCCCGCCGGCTACGCAGACTAGCTACTTGATCGGGACGTGGTGTCGATGGCAGAGAAGGTATCGATATGTCCGTGTTTGTCGAGATTGCAGGTGCCGATCGTGGGTATCCCGAGATGTCCGCCACTGACCCCTGCTCGGGCTGTGAAGCCATCCGCGGCCAGGTATGGGCATTAGGCATCCTTCCAACAGCCGGATCCGTTTCATCTCGATGGGTCGACGTATTTGTGTGTTCACGAGCCAGGGGTGAAGCAGCATCAAGGGGATTCGGATCGGCGTAACCCGGCGAGGACACCACAGAAGTGGATGATGCAGAACGGTGGTCGGCAGCGGGAGAGGAGACAGCGGACCGTGAGTCGGGAGAGTTGGGTACACTATCTCCTTCGGCCACAAAGGTCTCTGGCCGCTGATGCGACATCTGTGCCACAGCCAAAGGTGGAGAAAGCTCAATGGGGGATACATCATATATGTTTTCGATTTCACGGCCTTGGGACGCGCTTTCTTTTGGACCTGCGGAGACAGGGAATAGCAGGCGTGGCGCTTCATTGTTAGAAGGCCCAGGAAGACTGGCGACCCGCTGGCCCGGAGCTTGTTGTTGATGCCAGGACGCCTGGGAGTTGGGCTTGTGCGTGGGAGAAGTTTGGAGCCTGGGCAGCGCCGGTCGAGACGAGGTTGATCCTGGAGCCAGTTGAGACACCACTCGAGTCGTCGCAGGCCTTGCAGGTAGGGCCGCTATCGACCCGGCATCTATTGGCACCATCGGCTGAGCGAGCGGGTGTGCTTGCTGGGCCCGACTTGTATCGAGGCCGACCCCAGGGATAGCGGGTGCCCGGAGGAAAGCCGGGGTATCACCCGGGTCGTCCTTGGAGTAGGGAGGCGGCGGTGGTACCCAATTGTCCGCATCGCTTTCATGGGGGTGCTCTGCCCGACCATCGGCCCGCCGGTATTGAACGCGGCCATCAGTAGCTACTGATGGATGGAGACGTCGGTTGAGGGCGGCGGCCGTTGCAGCGCGTCGCAGTGTCGTGCCTGAGCGAGGACTTGTGTGCGCATACGGGCCGTCCAGGGCCTCTTGCGCTTCCTCGAGTGTGGCATCTTCGTATTCCTCGCGAGGGGCGGCAGATGTACCCTCCTCAGTCCGCGGCCCAGTCGTCAAGCGCCGAGGAGCCAACGGATCGCTGTCATTGTCGGCCGTGGGAATCAAAGGTACGGGTGGCCGCAACAACGTCCCGGCCTCGAATGCCGCAGACGCCGTAGACCGCGTGACGCCCGACCGGTTTCCCCTCCGCTGGGCGACAGTCCTTCTCCGCACAATCGCCACTTCCGTATCCAAGTCCCGGTGTTCTTCTTCCAGGGCCTCTGGCGCTTGAGCGCCAACCTCGATCGTAATCTCCTCATCCTCTTCCGCCGTGGGGCTGTAGTCGAAGTCGAGAATGGTGATCCTTCCACCATCAACAAAGTCGATTCCGTCCTCTTCGGTAATTGGTTTCGTTGGCAGCACACCGCGAGCTGCGACGACGAGCCGTTCCTGGAGGGAGCTTGTTCCGAACCCGGCAACCCACTTCACGTTACTGACTCCATCTAGAGCTGTGACCTTGCGACCGCATGAGAATGAGTTGCGGGCCTTGTCACAGAGAATTTGCCATTGCGGAGGTCGTGGGCCTGCGGTTTCCTGGACGTGCGACGGTGAACGCCCCGAATGTGCACTGTTCTGACGGTTCAGGCCCGTCACTCCCAAATCAGAAGTTCCCGGGTGGTTCTCGGGGACTGCCTCCAAGTCCTCCGGAACCCCATAGACCCAGATATCTTTCCCGTCAAAGCCGGCGGAGACCAGCTCTCCGCAGTATGTAGCGGCGGGCAAGGTGCAGGGCAGCAGAGTCGACTGAGTGGATGTGTTCGGAACAGGCCCCGTGAAGTAGGTCGTGCCATTTCGTAGGTCATCAATCCTCACGGCACGGAAGGTTTCGAAACTCCTGTCGTAGGCGAACGTCCAGCTCGCCTCTTCCGAGCTCGAATCCTGAAGAAGCACGGCATGGCTGCAGTCGCGGCTAGTGTTTGGAAAGAGGATCGACGTGGTCCAGAGAGCACTAATGTTGTTCTCACCCATATGGCTCCCCGGATCATAGTAAGGGGCGGTCAGTATCACGGTGTTTGGGGTATGCGCAACGGTGGTCGTCCCCAGCAACTGGGTTCCGTCGAAGGAGAAAGCCAGCGTATCGACGCCATCACACTTGACTGCCCTCCTCTCTGTCGGCAGTGCTCCGGGGTGGAGGGACGACACCTCGATGCCTCCCTCGTAGGCAGCTGCCAGCACACTCCCGCATGGTGAAAGAGCAATGGTGCGTGGGGTATGGTCCAGGATGAGCGATTGGGTCCGTTTGGGAGGGTGTTGGAGAAGGTCGTATAAGTCTACCTGCATGTCGCTCGACAAGACGGCAAGGAGGCTTCCGTCGTCCAGGATGCAGGTAGAGACGGGGCGGCGGAGGATTTTCAATTCTCTCCTGACCTCGACTTCAGGGCCCCTGACATCCAGAACATGAATGCGAGACGAGTTGTATGCGAGTATGTGATGGCCGCGGGGCGAAGAGCTGAATTGCATGCCATCGCCGCCGGGTACTGACGACGAACTGATGGAGTTGGATATGAGCTTGATCGTCGTCGTCCGAGGTCGCAGATACGCCTCGAACAGATTCCTCTTGACCTCGCGAGCAAACAGACGTCGCAACCTGGGAAGCGATTCGTTGCTGGTCGGTAAGAGACGCGCACTGCCATGGCTAGCAGAATACGAAGGGCACCGCGACAAGTGTTGGGCATAGAGATGGGCCTGCTGGGAGACGCGGCGCCATTTCGAGTTGAGGAGAACGAGCGACGCGAAAGATTCGGGCTCCGTCACATGTAGTATCCTGCGGTCGGGGAGCGCAACGGGTCAGTTCACTGGTTCACTGGCGGTGCCTGTTGCCGCAGTGTACGGATACGATACGTACTGTTGGATGATTTCGTCGGGCAGCCTCTGAAACGCTGATTGCTGCACATCATCATCGTCCACCAACAACACCTTTTGGGGCCTCTTTTTTCCATGCTTGAGCGCGATGCGGATTCTGTTCCAACCATCTTCTTGTCGCGTGCGGAGTTATCCGTAACTTGGTTATACCCCGTCGCTAGATGATGCGAGATGGCGATACCTCGAAACCAAGGTCGACGGTTGCAACTTGCTGCGATCTATCCGTACCGTTACTTACTAGCAACGTGCCGCAGCCATGGTTGCGACCGAGTTGGTCCGGGTCGGCACCCTGTATCAAGTCGTCGTTTGGGTTTATAGGGAGGGGGTTACACAGCGAGTGAGTCGGGTGTCTGGCCGGTGTCTGGTTTCTTTTTTTTCTCTTTCTACCAGACCTTCCGTGGTTCCTCGTCTGCTGTTGGTTGATCTAAATGGAAGGAAATGAGGAGGAGGAGGCGATGGTGAACGCGGCTGATCAGATCACCGTGATACGTAACTACGCTGTGTGGGCTGTAGCTACTCCGTAGTTAGTGAACTAGTTACTCCGTACTGAGTACTGTAGCGCAATGCAACGTCCCTGAAATCCAATCGGGTCAGGATGCTCGAACAGGGGTAAAAGGCCCGCAGCTCAGCGCGTGTTCTTTGGTGCGGGGGGGGGCAGGGGTACACTCTTGCTCAGTACTGTGTATTATCTTCACGCTACAGAGGACGTACGTACGTAGTACCACTACGTAGCAAATCAAATTGCCACCAAAGCGTGGATGGAAAACTTGACCCTCCTTTAGCTCAAAACCCCCGAGTTATTTAACTACTGTTACATATTATGTAGTACGTATTCTTCAAATTATTCGGGCTGGCAAGTACTCCAACGCCCTGCATGTCCGTACTGTTAAAGCACATTTCCAGTCCCGCCTTCCACAGCTGCAGCCGAATCGAGGAACACGCACGGCAAGATCCTACTTTTCTTCCTCAATGAGATGATTTTAGATTCGATTGTCAGCTGCAGACTCGACACGTGCATGATGTTGCGAGGTACTTTAACTGGCTCTAGTGGAAGCTATTGAAAAGCCCACATGACAAGTACATACTACGTAATACTTGTCACCCGTGAAGACCAGTTTACGAAGTACTGCGTATGAGCTACTTACCCAACTCGTATCTAATTACGTGGAGTTGTCCTTACAAAACTCACAGTACTACGTAGTTACTCCGTACCTCCGTAACTGCTGATAATTCTACGTAGTAACTGCCCTACTGGGTAGTCTACGTAGTACCCACGTACAGTAACATAAGTGGAGTACCCGTAGAATGCATACCGTGGTACGGACTACACACTACGATGTACTGTGTACAAGACCTCCTCGCGCACGACGTATAGAACTACGGGGATCATGTCTGTACACGCCCAGCACACACGAGATGTTGGGGTTTCGCAGTGCTTCTCATAGTCTCCATCTCTGGAGCTGATTGTTGTGTTGTTATTGTCTTCCGCAGATGCACAAACTGTGGTACCGCCCAACAGGAAAGGATGATTGGTATGGAGCCAGCGTTGCCACTTTACTTTTAACTTTGGACGTTCTATTTTTAGAGATCGGCGCGACTCGCTTAACGCTAGGTGGAACCACCATTTACCATACGTAGTAGTACTACTACTTCATACGGATTACACAGTACTGTTATTGTGGCAGCGGTACCCTTCCGCTGCGCAAATGGGACCTCGCGACTCACGAGCCACCCATCCATCACACAGACGTGCGAAGTACGGATCAACTCGGCCGGCTTTGGCAACTCTACCAAAAGCCGCCAGGAAGATGCCGAGGCTTACTTCTAGTTTTCCAGTCAATTGCAAAAGGGACGCGTCACCTACTAATCCGTAACTAACTAGTTCGAAGTCCTGTGTAAGCACACATTCTTACGCCCAGCAGTTAGTTGCTAGCTTCCTTTGTGCTGTGCGCACCTTCCTGACCTACTTCTACCCCGTACAGTAGGTAGTTAACCACTTAACTTACCGGAATCACAGTAGTTACAGTGTACATTGTGGTCATGTCTGCCCCATGTATCCGTAGCCAGCCATCCCTTACCTAATGGCAAGCTACGTGACGAGGACGTTTGTCACAAAGGTTGCCGCGAGTTGTTTGTTAGCACTTTCCAGTTGGAGCTTGGAGGGGTTTCTGCTTCCGTCCAAGCCGTTCCATCAACTCACAGTACTACACAGTACATAACGTTACTACGCTAGTTGCCCCCCACAAGCCTTTCCCCAGTTCTTGCGGATCAGAGCGCTGAACTCTCACCCACCGTATCCGTAACTACTCCGCTCCGTATCATGATGTCAATCTGATGCCAGTGGAATCTCTTGGATCAACGAAATGACCTTGGTACGGACTGCATCGCAGCTTCATAACGGGACACTCCATGCAACAAGCAGGCCCACTCGGCCCTACTTACTGTGTAGTATTGTGTATTCACTCGGGTCCCAATTGACTGTGTACGCAGTACGGATACTGCGTAAACCTGCGCTGATTGGTCACCTTCAAGCTTCAGGCTCACCCAGCGGTCTCGGCTCTCACCTTTTCGCTTACTCATGCTCACACGCCCGCGTCGTGTAAGAAGAAAACATCGTACGACCGAAAGAAACATCGCCGCTAACTCATAACAAGTGAAGACGAGCAAAAGGTAAGTGTAACTAGGAACTAGTACTGTCCGGGGGTGAGGGGAAACCCACCTTGCTTCGGATACACTCGAGCCTTGACGGTTGACCCAGTTACTTCGTTACTGGTCTTGCAATTAATAATTGTTATTCTTACTGTGCATGCCGACGCCAACATCTGCAATCTCCAACCAAGTCGTCGAGAAGGTCTTGCCGGCTTCTACACAGTATTGGCGTGGCCGATCTTGCACTGCTTGCTTGTACAATACTCAAGATGGCTTCTTCTGTCGCGCGCAACGCGACTGGCCACGCGGGCCGCGACTACAACCGGATCGAAGACTACGGCATCATCGGGAACATGCGTACTTGCGCTTTGGTTGCGATGGACGGCAGCATAGGTATACTGCCTTCTTGTCTGAACTCGTTGTCTGTAAATAGTGACTAATATCGTGTGATACTATCGTGAAGACTTCATGTGCTGGTAAGACACAGCACTCCTTATCCACGGCTATACTCCCGACTAACGAGTAGGTGAAGGCCCGACTTTGACTCGCCATCAATCTTCTGTCGGCTGCTTGACAAGAAAATTGGCGGATACTTCAGCATAGCTCCCCCGAGCCTGCGTTCTGCACCACTAAGCAGCAGTATCTCCCATCCTCGGGTATACTGGAAACTCGGTATATCCATGAGGATGGCGTGGTCAATGTCATCGACTTCTTCCCAAGGCCGAAGAGCACCCAGATCTTGTCCAGAGAGCACAAACACAGCGCTTACCGGGAGTCAAAGAGCGTCCAGGGAGAGCTCAAGAAGTGGCTGGTACGCAGAGTCGAGTGCATCCGAGGCGAACTCGCGTTGGGTATGGGATTCTTCTTCTCGAACCCGACGTTTCAGTGCTGACCGGCTCCGAGATATCGAAATCTATCCAGCTTTTGGATATGCCAAGGAGCCACATATAACCACCATTCTGCAGCCTGTACGCAGTTCGGATGACGTGCAAAGCAAAACGGTCACATTCCACGCCAAGGACCTGAAGCTACAGCTTGATGTGACCATTGACAGGGGCGAGGGGGAATCCAACATCTGTCCGACTGTCATTTTCAAGAAAGACATGAAAGAAGGCATGCAAGGCGAGGGAGTAAAAGCCCAAATTGTCTTGACAGAAGGACAAGCCGTTAGCTTGATTCTGCGAGACGATATCGACGAGCACGTCACGAGTAACATCACTACCCCGATTCTGGACTTGCAGCAAAACGACACTCAGCAGTTCTGGTTCAACTGGCTCGCAAAGACCACGTACAAGGGAGGATGGAGAGAGGTCGTCTTGCGATCTTTGATGCTTTTGAAGATGTTGACGTATGAGCCTACAGGTGCTGTGAGTTCCGAACTATCTCCCCATGTCCTTCTGCAACGTTCCTCCGCGACGAACAGCACCAAAGCCCAAGTTTCCGTCACTAGACAACCGCCGAGCACCGCTGGCACTATGCTTGATGCGCTGGAAGGGGAAATGCACTACCGTTGTGACACGGGATCGATCCTACCCTTATCGCACGGCTCTGGAACTGTTGCATAATTCAACGATTGGTTGCTGATTTTTATTGAAAAGATCATCGCCGCACCGACTTTCAGTATTCCCGAAGAGATTGGAGGTGGCCGGTAAGTATATACAGCCATGTCTTGTTCCGCCGCCAGCACGACTACCAGACTGAACTACGAGGCAGTAACTGGGACTACCGCTTCTGCTGGGTTCGCGATAGCAGCTTCACAATCTACATCCTGCTTCGCCTAGGTTTCACTGATGAAGCTGACGCCTACATGGAATTTATGAATCAGCGGTTCCAATTTTCAACCAAGGAGGACGGCGGCCTTCCCATCATGTTCACCATCAGGGGCGAGACAGATATTCCTGAGATCGAACTCGACCATCTGGACGGTTACAAAGGCTCCAAACCCGTCCGAATCGGCAACGGGGCAGCCTTCCATCATCAGTTTGACATATACGGAGAGTTGATGGATGGCATTTACCTGTACAACAAGTATGGCAAGCCCATAAGCTGGGACACCTGGGTGAGCGTCCGCAAGTTGGTTGGTAAGAAATCCCTTGTTTTTTTCTTGTTTTTCCTTACCCTGAAAAATACTGACGTTTTCCAGATCATGTGTTAACTATCGTGGATAGTAAGTACTCTTTGTATGTACGCGGTTCCGGGTTACTGACAATAGCAGAACCCGACATGTCCATCTGGGAAGTCAGAAACAACAAGCAGAACTTCGTCTACTCCAAGATCATGATGTGGGTAGCTTTTGACCGGGGCCTTCGACTGGCCGAGAAGCGAAACCTCCCCTGTCCGAATCGTGCGAGATGGATGGAGGCCCGCGACAGTCTGTACGAGGAGATCATGGAAAAGGGTACGTGTTCCAACACAAGCACCGAACTGAGATTTTTCCGCTGAACACTAGCAGGCTACAACAAGGAGATGGGATGCTTCGTTCAGAGCTACGAGAACAACACGTACATCGACTCGTCCATTTTGATCGCCCCGCTCGTTTTCTTTATCGCACCCAACGACCCGCGATTCATAAAGACGCTAGAGAGAATCTTGCTACCCCCAGAGAAGGGTGGCTTGACAAGTACAGGTCTCGTCTATCGCTACGACACAACCCTGTCCGATGACGGTAAGTGCCCAACGCGACGACGAGCCCAGCTTCTTGCTAATGCACGGCAGGTGTCGGGGGTAGGGAGGGCGCTTTCAGCATGTGCACGTTCTGGCTCGTCGAGGCCATGACGCGAGCCGGCGTTTACGAGCCCAAGTACTTGGTCCGCGCCATCAACCTCTTTGAGAACATGTTGGGTTTCTCGAACCACCTCTCAATGTTTTCCGAGGAGATCTCACGAAGCGGCGAGCAGCTTGGCAACACGCCGCAGGCTTTCAGCCACCTCGCTCTCATCAGCGCTGCCTTCAACCTGGACCGTGTCAGGGAGCGTAAGCGATGATGTCTCTTGTTGAGGGGGATGGGGTGGGCTGTAGTGTCACTGCTTATTGTGCCCCCAAACTCGAAGCTCCTTCTCCGCATGTTTTTGTGTGTATATTCCTGATTCGTAGATGTTATCAGTCACGGGTGTCATTCTTCTTCGAAGCGATGCCGATGCTTCAAAACCTTGACCTATCAATCTAACCCGTGAGGAGAATGCCAGCCTCGTAACCATAGTCTAGCTTCCCTTTGGACTGGGGAAGCAACGTATTGACTGACCTTTGAGACATTCGTAGGACCAACCCTGGGATAGGTTGTAGAATCTGGAAGTACCCCCTCACCCCTCCCTTGTAGTGCACATCACACCCCCTTGAGAAACCCGGACTTCCCGGGGAACTGATTGAACATATGGCCTCGCTAGATTTTGGCACATGTTTCGTGTTCAGGCAAAGGCAGTATTGCTAGTTTCTTATGGTAATCACGCCTCTGACTGAGTGTACACGGAGTGCATGTTTTGTAACCGTCTCCAGACAATGGCTAAGCAAATAACAAGGGGTATCATGACCAAAATCTGAGGGGGGAAAGAGAATGGTGTACGTGAAAACTCGTGGCGTTTGCACACCTGCCTCTGAAAGTGCGAAAGTGCGAATTTGCAAATTTGCGTGGCATTCATTGCCTGCAGAGTGGCCGTGATCGCTGTGACCAAGGTCATCATCGTTATGGTCGTCTCGGCATCTGCCCACCGCCGGGATTTTCAGCGTCCGCGTCTCACCTCCAAAGGCCCCAGCAACCAAGAAACACGGCCCATAAGTAAACGCCTGAACGCCTCGCCGAAACTCAAGGCCACCCGACCCAAGATCTATACCCAACCACCATTTGTACCAGCAACGCCTCTCCATAATTACTCAGCTAGAGATCCAGCATCTCGACGTCAGCATCGGCGAGTGAGCTCAAACCAGAACTCGGCGGTCTCGATTCCGGAGTCGCTTCACGCGGTCTTTGCGTGGCCTCTCGCATCATCTGGCTCCAATCCTTGATGCTCGTCACCGGGCCGCCTTCAATGGAAATTTCTCCGTGTTCGACACCTTTGCCAAGAATGGTGCCGGCATATTTCGAGTCTTGTTCGTTCTTGTTATGCTTTTTCTTCAAGGCTGCAGGATGAAGACTCGGTGAGCAAGGACTGGTATGCTAGGAATTGTTGACAAATGCGGCCTTACCTGAAAGGTAGTCGGTCACAGGCTCCTCAGAGCCATCCTCCAACCCACTGCTGTCATAGGCAGTGGCGGTTTTCCGGATCCTGGTATTCTGCTTGCCTTTGGCCCAAGCAATGAAGCTCCTAACACCAGTCAGATCCTCTTTGCCTGCCCAAGCCAGTGCTGTGGGATCAGGCACGGGACCAAAAGCACCGCACTGCTCAAGGGCCATGCGCACCTCTGTGACCGTCAACTCGAGCGAGGTCTCGCTGTTTGACTCGGCGGCTCGGGCAGCGGTTTCCGAGAGGAGCGTCAAGTAGCGCGCAGCCAGTTCCGTCACGCTGTCGAGAACTGCAGGCGAGCATGCATAGTAGCCTTGAGCGCGCAGTATTTGGAGGATGGCTGGGCGTAGGAGCGCCTGGAAGAACTGGCTTGCGGGCGCGGTTCGGGATTGCTCGCTTGACGCCATTCTGAGAGTCGCTACTGTTCCTGCGGGCTAGACCACGGTACGCGCAAGAAGACGGGCTGAGTTGCGGCGCGTGTCGGATTGAGACAAAGTTGTGGGCCTCGTGGTTCGTGGTTCGTGGTTCGTGGTCGGAGGTCGGGGCGCAACGAAGACGGCTGTTATTTTTGTGGCCAGTTTGCGTGGTGGAGAGAAATGGCAGCCGTCGTGCTGAGGTCAAGAAAAAGAGGTTGCGGTATAGGGATTGTCGCAACCAAGGTGGTTTGTCTCGGAAGCTTCAATTTGGCTTGAATGCCTTCCTATCCTCTCCACTTCCTCTCGATGCAATGTGGGACATCTGAGAATCTACGACGGCGTTAGTGGCTGCATCGTTCGTGCGCAACCAAGGCTGGGATACGGATACAAACGCCAGTGTCGAATGGGGGTTCCTTTTGGATGACGTCGCCGGCTCGATGCGTTGAAGACCGACTGATCCGGGTTGTGTTCCTCGTGGGAAGATGAAGAGGAATGTGTTGGGCTCCCACCTTCGTACCGCATACCAAGTATGAAGCTCCAGAAATCAATGGAAGGCACCTTGAAGTTGGACGCCTTGGCGGAGCTCCTCCGTACCGTTTACTGTGCACCAAGTACGGATTACGGAGTACGTACTAACTACGTACTCCGTACTGACTAATAAGTTACAAAGTACTTACCCTACCGTATCCGTACTCGCTAGTGAAGTACGTACCTAAAGTATCTACTTTCTCCCAGATTCTACTTTTCTATTTATCAATGAAGCCCGACATGTTTCAGTGACTTTGTCATCGGCTACAGATATGTAGCAAACCAACTTGATTTTCAGCTACGGAGTACCGTCGGAACAAAGGAACAGACTCTCAACAGTCATAACTACAGGGAGACAAGGGAGATTAGCCACTGCCACTGGAGAAAGGTTCCCTCATCAGGCTCGCTCTCCCCACGTTCGTTGCATTCGGTCTGGCGCTAGCAGGCATCCCTGCTGCTCTGAAAGGCAACCCCCGGGTGCATTGAAAGTCGTCGCTGGACCGGCTTCGCAAAGTACCTAACCTAACTAGTATTGAGTTGACATGGTAGCGCGACCAACGTAATAAAGGGCATTTTCTCCGACGTTCAACATTCCAAGCGCAGGCGACACTGCCGCCCTGTCCTTTGGAATCGACTCGCTAGTACTTATTACCACGCGCGCGACTCATCCCAGCCATGGCCGACGGCGATGGCAACAAGCAGCCAAGCCAGAAGCTGCGCAACGGCAGCAGCGGCAGCGGCAGCGGCAGCGGCAGCTTCAGCCAGGAGATGCCTCCTCCTTCCACCACCGACATCAAATCCGCTGCTACCCCGTCCTCTGTGAACCCGAGGCCCATTTTGAAGCTCCAGACCGTACCGCGACAAGCTTCTTTCGGTGGCGATCTTACCACCCCCGGCGGCTCTGAACGCAAGATCAAGATCAAGATCAGCACCAGCCAGCCCAACACACCTGCTGCGACAACACCCTCACTCACCAAAACCAAGGCTGGCAGGCAGCCCAAACCCACCGCCAAGATAATAGAGTCCAAGAAGCGTAGCTACTCGAGTGATGAAGATCAACCGCTTGCCATATCCAAAAAGATCAAAGTAAAGAAGCTGCCCAACGGATCCGCTGCCTCTACGCCCGTCTACCCAGTATCGACGCCATTGACAGTCAAATGGCGAGCCAAGGGCGAAAAGGTCAAACATAATAAGGGTGATGCCTACGACTCCGAGGCCAGCGACAAGGAGGAAGATCCGGTACGCGAATCTCTCATGATTCTACGGACCCTACCTGGACCGTCAACCGACTACCTTCGGGCTGCGCTCGAGCAGGGTACCATCGGACTACCCAAAAGCGTCGGCGGCGCAGACGTGAGCGTGCAGTTTCTCGAGGGGAAGGAGCGCAGGGCTATAGTCACTCTCAACGGAGAACACTACGCCGCCGTTTTGGTCGACCTGCCCACAGTCACCGAGGCTATGAAATCATGGGATCGCAAGGCTATGCTCAAGAACTCGGACGTCAGCCAGATGCTTCTTTGCTTCGCCAAAGTCAAGAACGAGGTCGATGTCAAGACCGTACCACTCCCACCCATGGCGACGAGGAACGACCTTAAATGGCCGCATGGTCTTACGCCCCCCATGCATGATGCTGCAAATCGCAGATTTCGAAAAGTCATGACCGAGAAGCAGCTGGCTAGCGTCAGCGCTCAGGTCAAGAAGCTTATTGCCGAGGATAGTCAAGCCATAGAGTCCCACTACGAAACTGTCCAGGACAATGAGGACGAGGATGACGCTTCAGACTCTGGTGAAGATGCCGAGGGCGAAGACGACGAAGGCGACTACTTCGGGCCCAATGCCGCAATGGAGGAAGAAGCAGATATTGACGAAGCCGATCTGGAAGCCGAATTCGCAGCCGCCATGGACGAGCTAGACGTCGAAGCCGAGGGAGCGACACCTGCCACTCAGCTCGAGCCGGCCACTCCGATGACAATGGGTGGTGCTCCAACGCCTGCCGCCACTCAGGCCGAGCATGACGAGGGTGACGAGGAGGATGACGAAGACGAAGAGGAAGTATCCGAGGAAGATGACGATGATGAAGACGACGACGAGCTCGACGAAGACGAGCAGCAGAAGCAGTCTGAAGACCGTGAAGTCCGAGAAGATCTGCGACGTCTACAGAGGCAACTTTCAGAAGCAGAGGAGAAGCTTCTGGCCACTTCAAACGCACTGCTGAGAAAACGCGTTTTGCTGACGATTCACAACATCAAGGATGAAATGGCCCTCAAGAGAGCCAAGCTTGGCATCTCGGTCGATGAGTAGCGGACTACCAATCCTCGCGTTTCGTTTTGGGCAGAGACAAAACCCCTCTTCCAATGTACTTGATAGGGTTGTCGTAGTATATTCAGGATAAGGTCTTTTTTCTTTTTCTTTTTTAGCGGAGGGGGGGTAGGGGAGGATTCTGGACGAGGTTCACTGAATCGCACAACGATCGTGGTTAGAAATTCCACGTGGCACAACTCGGCGCAATAGCATTAGCTTATGGTATGGTGGGAGATGGACATTACGGATATGATACCCGAGGCTTTCGATGGCCTACGAGATAGCCCAAGAGAGCGCTACATCCTTAACCAAGACTGTTTCATGCCGGACATGATCCCTTAATATGCGTATAATCCCACTTCTTTCCAAAGTAGACACAAGCTATATCAGTACATTTTGTACAGTTGAGCTGCCTGGCGCACACCCTGCCGTTGGTGACAGTAGGCGCCTCTAATATGATACACGAAAAGGTCATGCTCTCTGGTCTTCCCAAGGTCCTGTTCACCGTGGCACCACCCGAGTTCACATCTGCAGCCGTTTGCTCTACCGTTACATGCTCTTGAGATAGTTGGCCTCCTTGATATTGGATTTGCGCTCCTTGCGCATAGCCTTGCGAAGGTCCTCGCGCGCCGCGGCAGCAGACAGGGCACCCTCGGTCGTGCCCTCCTTGTTGGCCGGCATGTTGATGCTCTGCTGCTGCAGCGGGATCTTGGGCGCGAGCGCCTCCACATCGCCTGCGGCCAGCAGACGGGCCTCGAGCGTGCGCTGTTTTTTGGCAGCAAGTTTACGCTGCTTCTTGGACTTGGCTGCGCGACGAACATTGTTAGTCCATAGCTCGGAGAGGTCCCGAGGGTAGAGAGGAAGGGGGGAGAGGGGGCAGGAGTGTCAAACAACAACGTACAGAACTCATCAGCGGCGTCATCATCGGCCGCCTCAGCCCTCTTCTGAACCTCCAGGCACTTCCACAGCCACTCGGGGTACGCCTCGTCGGGGAGCGCTACGGGGTCGGTCTGGTTCTTGAAGTAGTTGAGACCCGACAGCACGGCGCCGGCTGGACACGACGACAGCGCTGGCTTCCCATCATCGGCAGCGGAGGGCGAGCCAGCAAGCGGTGTACCGAAAACGGGGTTTACCGAGTCGTCGGCCGCGACCGGATTCGCGGTCGCCGATGCAGTCGGCGTTGCGGCGGCGGCATTGTGTCTAAAGAGGGTGGTTGAGAGTGGACGTATGGCGAGGGAGGGAGATGGGGAGACTGAGGAGGTGATGCGGCGGCTGAGCGCCGAGGATGCGCGTTGTATACAGCGTCGGCAGATCATGATTGTGAGGTGATGAGGGTGGGCTTGGGAAATCCGTTCGAGCCCCCGATCATCAAGATGGCCAAAAAGGTCGACATCGATTGCAGCTAACTAACGCTAGTCGAAAGGTCTCGAAATTTTTGGGGCGGGCCGGAGCACCCCTGTCGCACAGGAGCAGCAGCACCGTCCCGAGATGCAGGATGGTGCCGGCAACACTACGTTACCTATCACGACCAACTCGTGTCCGTAGCTTGGCCGACGTAAAGCGTTAAGCAACCCAAGGTGAAATTCCAGGACAAAAAAGGTTCACGATGCAATCACCCGCCTCAATTCCCTCTACGTACATGCGCTGGTTGCATTCGTAACCCTGCGAACAGTACACCAACACATAACAGCTAGTTCTCATCCGCCACACACCCAATCTCATAAGCCACCCCACGTCTATGTCAGGTTGCTACTTTATACCACCCCCAAGAGGTGGCCTGGTGACGCCCCATCTCAGTTCTTCTTCGCAGCTGATGAGTCGGCTGCTTTGCTCTGCGCCAATTGCGAGGCATCAATGTAGTTCTGCTGCTCAAACCTGTAACCACGCACGCGGTGTTTCTCCAGCATCTGAAGATACTTCTCTGCAGAAGAGTCAGCACCAGATGGATCCAAGATGAGTAGTTTGGGTATAGCCTCTGTGAAACAACCGGTGCGTGAAGAATACTCCTTCGCACTCAATTGCCGGCGCCATCCTGGCCGATTCGTTACTAACCTCTCAAGGCACCGCACTTCTCCAAGTGGTTGATTCCTTCCCGATAGTAACATTTGTTGAGCTCCTCTCGCACCAGACGTCCCATCATGACCTGTACCCATTGCTCGCGGAGGATGGAATCTTGGGCCGCCTTCAATGCTTTGTTGTCCTCGTAGTCGACGCCATCAAACGTCGGGGGCACTTTGGGCTTCTTGGCCAGGAAAGCCGCGGACTCGGGAGTCGGCATGGTGTATTACTCGGGATTGGGAAGGCGATTGGTGTACGGATTGGCAGAAACCAGATCGGTGTCGTCGGCCGCGATTTTGTGTATCGACCTGTCGTGATGGATGGGGCCTTTGCGGATGGGCGATGGTAGACCTGCACGCAGCTTCAAGCCTCAGCTCGAGATTGGTTACGTCCAATTGACATGAGCGCCTGGTTTATCAGGCAGCAAACCCGGAGGTCTAGAGTGGGGCAGTGGCACGGTTATCGAATAGTTGGGCCGTGCTATCAGAACCACACTAAAGTCTAAGAGGCGAAGTGCATTCACCGCCGGCAGCTCACCCCACTACAAGGTCCCCAGAAAAAAAGTTGAAGGGTCTGATTTTTTCTGCCACTTATCGGCAATCGCCAACCACTTTTTTTCCTCCGGTCGCATATAAGCCTACGGCATCTGCACCACTTCCTGTTGTCTGCCGGTGAACTTTCAATCCTGCAACTTCACAAATCCCCTTCCTTTCTACTTGCACATTCCACAAAAGTCAAGTATTCAATCATGGGCAAGTCTAAGTCATCCAGCGGCAAGAAGGCCGACCCCATCACCGCCGTCAAGGATGCTGCTGTCAAGAAGGCTTCCAAGGCCGTGAAGGCTGCCCCCGTGGCTGTGCCTGTCAAGGCTAAGGACTCCAAGAAGGACTCCAAGAAGAGCAAGAAGGTCGAGTCCGAGTCTTCGGACAGCGACTCCGAGGATGACGAGGAGTCTGCCGACTTCTCCGAGTCTGACTCCGAGGTCGACACAAAGGCCAAGAAGACCAACGGCAAAGCTGCTGCCGCTCCCGCCAAGAAGGCCGCCGAGTCTTCAGACTCTTCAGACTCATCTGAGGACGATGACGAGGAGGACGATGAGGAGGAGGACAGCGACGACAGCAGCGATGACGACGAGGACGCCACCAAGAAGGCCGCCCCTGCCGTCATTGCTAGCAAAAAGGTCAAGGCTGAGGTGAGCAACTATCCATCCCTAGCATCTAGTCGCATATCACTGACTCTCTTACTGCAGACCTCCGACGACGATTCTGACGATTCCGATGACTCTGACGACTCCGACGAGGACGAGAAGAAGGTTGAGAAGGTCGCCGAGCCTTCCAAGAAGCGTAAGGCTGATGATGAGGAGGAGGCCGCTCCCGCCAAGAAGGCCAAGTCCGATGCTCCCACAACCCTCTTCGTTGGTAACCTGGGCTGGGGTATCGATGACGATGCTCTGCGCCAGTGCTTCAAGGACTGCGAGGGTGTTGAGAACGCTCGTGTTGTGACCGACAAGGCCATGCAGCGATCGCGTGGTTTCGGATACGTCGACTTCTCTGGCCCCGAACCTTGCACAGCAGCCTTCGAGAAGATGCAGGGCTTTGAGCTTGAGGGTCGTGCCATGAACCTCGACTACTCCAAGCCTCGCTCTGACGACGCCACCCCCAACGATCGTGCCCAGCAGCGCGCCCAGCAGCACGGTGACACTGTCAGCCCCGAGAGCGATACGCTATTCGTCGGTAACATCCCGTGGGAGGTCGATGAGGAGGCACTGACCGCTTTCTTCGGCGAGACTGCCGAGGTCAAGAGCATTCGTCTGCCTACCGACCCGTAAGTTCTTCATCTTCCACTTGTTGACCAATGATCTAACCCTTTCACCAGTGAGTCTGGCCAGAAGAAGGGCTTTGGCTACATCAGCTTCAACAGCGTTGAGGATGCCAAGAAAGTGTTTGACACTCAGAACGGTTCATACATTGGTGAGGGCCGTGGCGCTCGCGCCATTCGTCTTGACTTCGCCAGCCAAAGACCTCCTCGTGAGGGTGGTGGCGGCGGTGGTGGCTTCGGCGGCGGTCGTGGTGGTGGCCGCGGAGGCGGTGGCTTCGGTGGACGTGGTGGTGGTCGCGGCGGTGGCCGTGGAGGCTTTGGTGGTGACCGTGGTGGCGGCCGAGGTGGTTTCGGCGGCCGTGGTGGTGGTGACCGAGGTGGCCGAGGTGGTGGCCGCGGTGGCTTTGGTGGTAAGTTGAAAAATCTCCGGTGTCCAACTCACCTGCTTCCCCTTTGCCTCAGGCAATCCTCCCACGGCGAACTAACTCGTTCTCTATAGGCTCCCGTGGTGGACCCGCGTTCGCTGGAAAGAAGACGACCTTCTAGGTCAGTCGCCGCACATGATGAAAGTCGCACGCAGTATTTTTACTGCGCCAGAGGGCTCGTTGGACATGAACACAGTGGTTGGTTATGTGGGTTGTCGGCTTCTTAGATCTTTCACTCCTTCGGGAGTTGTGGGCATCGAGGGCTATACTTCATCAACGATGAAAGTTGTGATACACCTGAGGGCTTAATCAGAGGGTAACTTCGTTGTGGTTCCGTGGGCTTGTGGCTCTGAAGCGAAAGCGTCATGTGGTTGGGTTCTCCATCCATGCTTTCATGTTTTATACACACATCATTTCATCGGCTTCTTCTCCTGAGGGCTCGTGGGCTTCTTTGACGGTCTTTGAGGTTGGGACGAAACTTCATATGCATGCTCTTGGGCATGCCGGAGTGGACCAAAACTCACATTACGAGGGCAATGTTTGGCGTTTGAGGGCTCTTAAAAAGTTCAGTCGCGATCTGCTGCGTTGCCGGCGGTTTTCCGGCTCATTCCATGGTAGCAACAATTCGGGTTGCTTAATGTTACGTTCTGCTGTTGGTGAGTACCTAAATCACATCACGCCTTGTGTGTACGATTCGGTGTTTCTCCTAGACTCTAGTACAGATTATGAATATGATCGATAATGCGATGTCACGCCTTGTCTTCAGTTTCTATCGAGACTTTTTGTGTGCCTGAAGGGAGATGAATAGTTTGTCCCCTGATTCCCGACTTTGTCCAATACCGGTTGATTGGTGAGATGTCTATTGGTGGCACTCGCGATAAGGTGCCGTGTACGGAGTAGTGACTAGTCTGCCAACCAACTTGCTGTTTTCTAACGTATGTGGTTAGGAGTGTGTGTAGCTTGACCCGGACCCTTTGTGCATGACGGGCCCTTCTAGCCTCTAGGCTGGGAGGGATGCTACGGTAACTTGTTCTGGCAAGTTTGAGCCCGCTTCGGATTGCAAGTCGAGATACCAAGGACTGTAGAGCTAACTACGTCCTCGAAGTTACTCGTGTGTGTACGGTACAGTGTGAGACGGAATGCTGTTATCCGTGACTGGAGGCCCGAGGGTTTGTTGAGAGGTGCATGAGCATGAGTGTAAACATCGTTGCCCTGCTGGCCTTGTGATGCTGTCACTAAGTACCAAGTGAGACAGCGGGCCAATCAGTCTCCACATACATCCCAAGTGTTCACGAGTATGCCTTCTTAGCACATGGAGTTATACAGGCATATTCCTGTCACCGTAGATAGTATTGATCTCCCACCGACTCTTTGTCTCGTAAACTTCTTTCTGGTTTCCAAAGTTCTTTCGGCACGCGTCAACTTCCCGTCGAACACGATGAGCACCACCAACGTTATCAGCTGCCAAGCCGGCGTTCTACTGCGTACTGCCTGCGTGTAGTGGGGCCCGACCGGTAACTTTTGTACAAGTACTCCGTACTCCGTACTCCGCAGTAGTTAGCCGGTACTATATGTACATAGCTACTAGCACCATGCGTCATGGGTGGTCTGGCGCATTTGGCGCCTATCCGAGGGGGGTAAGGCACGCACGCGGTAGTTGTTGCTGTAGTAAGAAGTCGCTGTACGATTGTAGTTACCCTGTCTCCGTACACAGTAGTATCACATGGATCCCCGCTCCTTCGCGAGGGCATAAACTTCGCTCAGAGGTAACACCCAGCTGGTTGCATTCCCAAGTCCCAACTCTCGATCAGACCATCCCAGCAGACATGGCCAACCCACGCGGCTTGTGACCTTTCTTTACCTATTAACAGTCCAGCTGGACGTCATCGACAATCTACTAAGGAATGGACACTGGCGGTCTGCCTGTTGTGCCGCCTCACAGTTGTCTCCCCTTTGTCGGTACGGAGTAACTGGTTAACTACATGTTCTCACTTGTGTGGTTGTTATCGAAGCTCTTGCTCGGATTCGATTCTCCGGACGGGCAACAAGACTGATGGATGAAGGCATCAAACGTGCTGACGACTGATGTTAGCGGAAGTACTGTGTAGAGGTGGAGGTGCCGTGTACGAGGTAGGGAGACCTGCTCCCCTAGACTTACCACCACTTATCCGTACAAAGTACGTTACTCGGTAGCC
Organism: Arthrinium puccinioides; assembly: GCA_022414665.1. NCBI lineage: Eukaryota > Fungi > Ascomycota > Sordariomycetes > Amphisphaeriales > Apiosporaceae > Arthrinium > Arthrinium puccinioides. The sequence continues at coordinate 3,256,758 of JAIUNF010000003.1, read as the reverse complement.
TTTCCCCGCTACCGTGTAAAGTACATCCATCATACAGGGAGGGTCGTGAAGATCAGCGGCTGGGATCCCTGCCCGCCCCCCTCCCCCTCTCCCTCTCCCATTATCGCGGGCGGGGCTGTGGTTCGGACCCCCCATGATGATGTTACCCAATAGCTTGAGTTACTGACTGTGTTGTACGGATACGGAGTACTGCCTGCTGCGTATGATGTATACTTCGTACTCGCAGTGAGGTACATGGGACCGTGGTCGGTTTGAGATACTCGATCATCGATCGCATCACCCTCCTTGCTAATTTTGCTACTATCAAATACAACGCCATCATCCATCACATCTTCCTTCTTTCGTCTCCCGTCTCCCGTCTTTCGTCTGCCGTCTTTCGTCTCCATAACCCACCCCATCTCTCCCTTTTCTTTGTCGCCCCCCCGCCTTGATCACGCCGGCTAGCGAACGAGATGAATAGTCAGAGACAAAGCGGTTTCAATAGCCGCGAAGCCGGCGATCCCTCTTTGGCCGCCGCTGCGAGATCGATCGGCCAGCGTAACGACGGTAAGTCCATGAATGACCCATTACATGGCATCAGCCGACAATAGGGGCATATGATCTGATGGGCACAGAATCCTGGGTTGAGGTGTCGTCTCACCCGTCATCCTCGTCGGTGTCATCCGCGGGCGACGAGAACACGACGACTGGTCTACGTGGTGGTACATCGACGGCTTATGCAGCCCGACGGCGACGTTTGCACCCGCAGTCTTATAACCACCTTTTTGCCCAACAACAGCAGCAGCAGCAACAACAACAGCAGCAGCAGCAGCAGCAACATCAGCAGCAACAGCAACAGCAACATCAGCAGCAGCAGCTGCTGCTGCAGACCCAAGCCGACGCTTCAAGGCGGTCGGAAATAACCAGCACGAGCAGTCAAGAAGAATACGAGGAGAGCGAAACCGACTCGGACCATGTTCTGACTTCATCTACCGAAAACATCACATCCGTACATATCCCTCACCCCACTCCCCTGCGCAACGTGCACCCAGTTGATAACGACACGAGCGACGAAGAGGCCGACGACAATGATGAGAATGTAACGGCGCTGGGCACACGGGCTCGTCACCCATCTGAGCCGTTCAGGCCACAGCCCAATGCATTCTCTCACCCCCCTCTCTCTTTCAGCACCGCTACGCCGCCAGCTCCAGCATCCCACCACAGCATCCCCGACCCCCCTTCAGCCAGCGCAACAGCGCCCGGGTCGATCGTCGAACGACCAACTTCATGTCTCCCCGCTACCAAGAAGACAATGACGCTGCTCTCCGGGCCAGCCTCACCACCTTACTCAGCTGCGCTGCCGCCGCGAGGGGTTTGAGCAACAACAAGGACCCAGAGAAGGAACTGGGAGAACCGGCGGCGCCCACGAGCGCCCAGTCGATGAACCTACGTCTAGTGCCCGAAAGCGAGCTAATGGATCTCACTCCACGGCCGATGGCTCAAGGTCGCGTGCTCCGACCTGATCCAGTGTCATCGCCTCCTCCTTCGCGGGAACCTGAAAAGGTCAAGCGGTCTGCAACCCCAACACCGCCGAGCAAACAACCTCGGGCAACTAAGAAGAAGAGGACGTCATCGACGTCTGGTCTAGAGGAAACGATGATCAGTCCTACGCTGATGGCGTGGGTCATGAGCGCAGGTGTCGTGGTCTTGGTGAGCGTGGTCGGGTTCGGCGCCGGCTACGTGATTGGCAGGGAGGTCGGGCGCCAAGAGACACTGACGAGTCTCGGAGCCGGTAACACCACCCTCGTGGCCGACGGCGGGAGCTGCGGGCGCGAGGTCATCAGAAGCAGCGGCGGCACCTTGAAGCGCTTCCGTTGGGGTAGCGCCTTGGGAAAGGGGGTCGCCGTATAATGTCGCTTCTGATATATCTGTTCAAGGCGTGGCGGGCAGGGCATTACCTTGTGTGTGCTCGTTTTGAATCTTTGAGCGGAGACTGATTCGAGCAAGTGAGGGTACCGATCAGAGGAGATACCAATGATGTTTACGATGGCGTTTTTTTCCCTTCCAACTTAGAATCCATGTTTCGGCGTTGTAGTATTCGAGCGGCTGGCGTGTGTTCGGCGGGTTTCGTCAGGAGCTTTTGCGTGCATGGCGTCTTGATTTGGAAGGCTCGAATACGATGGCATGTCGATAAAGAGACGTAGTGTTTATAATCGACGAGCTTACCATATATTTACAGCCGTGCGAAAGGAGCTCATCTGGCGTTGTGGTAGTTACTCGTGATTTTGACGTTTGGTTTGGCAACTCTCCAGTCGATTGTCGGAATTGTTGGCGAGGACAAGGATATGAACATGGATAGCAATGGGCATAGTCAATCGTCGTAAACAATAGCTACTGTTCCTGAAAGCGCGTGTATTCTGACCGCCGTGGCACGCTGTGAAATACATATATACGTGTGCCCGCCAGAGCGGGAACGGAAAAGAGATGGCTAGTTATAGCCATGGTCGACGACAACTGAACCCACGTCGGGCGGGTTTTTAGCTCTTCCACCGTTTCTCAAGGATACAGGCCGCGAGGTGGTTAGTTGTACGATGTCGATTTCCTCTACAGGATACGAATATCCTCCATGTCAAAAGAAAAGCTCAAGATATCTGTCACTCTACACCCACCACGCACCACCATGCTCCTCTTCCTCCTCGTCCCCTGACGAGGTGGGCAGGTTACCATTCCCAAACGCAGCAGCAACTATGTCGAGGTCATTTTCCAAGTAGTCGGCCAAGTCGGTGAAGAAAGTCGTAGTAGGCGGTGACGGCGACTCAACCCGTCTTGTTGCGCTTCCTGGCTGGTGTTCAGGGGCTTCCGTCGGTAGTTCCGACACCTGGTGGTTTCCACGGAGGTATGGACCTCCGTGCACATCAAAGCTGTCCAACGCCGGGGTGGGATATGCGTATTGGCTTGTTTGTCCAGGTGCCGAGGATGGATTATATCCTGGATTGGAATAGGCGCTGGGAGGGAGCATGTCGAATCTTTCCGCCAGAGACTGATGCGTGGGCAGCCGTGAAGGCCTGGGTGCTGCCGAACGGGGGGGACCATAGGAGCTGAGCTGTTGTGATGAGGAATCACTGCCCATCAGAGTCGACCCCCCGTAGGATATTTGCGCCGACGCATCGCTGACACCTACCACTCTTTTGGGTGAAGGCGTCATCTCCTGGCCGCCACCAATCTCTACCAGAGTCACTCGGTCGTTACGCGAGATGGCGTGCCGTCGTATCACGGAACGAACGAACGGCACGAAAAGGATACAAGAGTAGACTGGCCAGAGGAAGGTCACTCCTCCGAATAACGCAGGACCGGCAGCGGCAGACGCCAGGTCAATTTCAAGTCCTAAGAAAGATCAGCTCCAAAGCTCGCGCTCACACATGGCAGCATCCGACGCTTACCCAGCCTTGTGCCGAGGAGCCAAAACAAGATGCCACCCAGAATATGTGACGCGGTATGAAGCCCCATCATCACCGCCAGACCCATGATTTTGTATACGCGGTAGTGTCTCCAGAGTCTCACGAGTCGACTCCAATCGTTCCTAGCCATCATGGACTGGACGAAGTACCAGACGTAAGTAAAACAAGCCGTCGAGAATAGCATAGGCGCCGCTGCTACCGCCGCTGCAGTCGTCCAAGGGCGAGAGTCTTTTTGCCAAGGTTAGCAAGTTTTCCACGTTTCAATACCAGCATTCTTACTGCTGAGTCCCAAGAACCACACCGCGTACAGCGTCGGCAACATTGTTTGTGCAAAGGTCAAAGCAATCGTCGGCAGAGAGGGCGCCGCCAACCAAAACACCCTGGACGTGACCGGCCTAGAGTGACCCATATGCAGAAACCACTTATAACTGGTGGCCACATAGATGAAGACGGCCTGCAGGGCCCATATAGTGCCATATATGGCTCCCGATGCTGCGCCAAAGGAGACTGCTTTGGTAGTACCAAGGTTTCGCCAGACGCTGGTGTCTCCTTTTCCAAGAGAAACCAACACCATGACTGCCGGAATGCCTGCGAGCGTGGTGAAAGTCACCAGGAGTATGATTAACAGCAGAATGACAGATGAGGGGCCCTCTTCCTTCTTTGTCAAGACCAAGCCGTAGGTCTTTTCTCCGGACGTAGGCTGCGGGACGTCTGGTGCTGCCGGTGTCTGCGTCTGTGTCGGTTTCGGTACCATTACACGAGTGTCTGTCGGATCAAAGGGCCCTGAGGGAAGACACAGGTGTTAGCAAGCAAATCATGCAGCCCCTTGAGGATATATGGCATATCAATCACCATCTTGGCTCATGGCTGGGCTGAGCGATACTCTCTGGTCAGAGGTTCCGTCTTTTATGAGTGGCGATACAGCCAAAATTAGTGTACTCAAGACCACCCTCTCAGAAAGGCTCAGTTCCTCCTTGTGCTCTTCGCTCCATTCTCGTCCACTGGAAATCCGGTCCAAGATGTCTGCGCCGTATCGTAAGAACAGTCCCTTCAGGGTGTCAACGCTTGCTTTAGTCAGTGGAACAATGGGCGGATAGGGTAGCTGTGCACTACGAGGATCTCTGAGACCAAGGCCTCGAATAGCAGGCAGATACCAACCATTGCGCATTTGCTGTAGGGCTTCAACGGAGAGGGCTTGATCGAGGAACCACTCGCTTTGGGGTTCGTTGCGCCTGAAGGCACTATGAGCAGACTGCACCAGGGCCCGGAAAGAGGAGGCAAGGATTGGCCTGGTATTCCTTCCTGTAATCTCCGACATCTCTTGAAACTGGTCAGAGAGCTGAAGAAAGTAGGCCTCCCCAGCAGATGTAGCGACTGCTGATCCAAAGATCTTGTACTGCTCAGGGTCGGAACAATCCAGAACCCACGAGCCAGAGTCGCCACTTTGGAGACCTGGCCTCAAGGTCAGTCATATGTACACACTTGCATGGCAAACGCATCAAGACCTACTTTGGTGCTTATCTATGAGCATTGTCCAGACTTCGATGATTCCCATCGAGCCGCCACCAAGAATGAACGAGGTGTTTGCTAAAACGTGTATAGTCAGTCAGGACTCAGGTTGTATGCTCGCCAATAACTGGAGTGGGCTGAATTCGGTCTCCATCCCAAAGCAGGTCAGGCTCCTCCTCCCCACCCCCCCTGCCCCTGAGACGGTCTGCCGAAGGGGTCCACGTACCAGACACAAATCCCGAGTACTCGGTTCCAGTACCGCTGATTATACACGCCTGAGCACCTTCTTGAGGCTCGGATATTTCCTCGAGGTAATGTATCTGGGAGCTGCCGACATCTTTTCCCTTTCGTGTACTTGCTTTCTCAACAAAGTTGGGAAGGAGCCCATGGTCATCGATGGGGATAAGACACCACTCTGGGCCGCTTCGAATTGCCCCCGCCACACTCAGATCCGTCCATCTTGCGCCGTGGTCATTTTGTGTCGCGTCCGAGGATGGCGTTCCCGTCCATGGGACGTGGGGCAAGTCGAAGTCATCCGGTCCGTCGTCCGGGCTACCTGAGAAGAAGACCAGAGGGCCTTCCACATCTGCTGGGAAGTCTGAATCTGCCAACACCGGCGCTACAGAAGCTACATCCACTGCATCTGAAGGCCTCGAGGATCCATGCTGGCAAGACATGGCGTATGAGACGCCCCCTATATCGACCAGACCCCCGATCGTCGATACCCAAGGGTGGCCATTGACAGATGTGCGTGCCAGTGACCCGCAGTATGTCCTGCCGTCAGACATAGGGCGATACTGGTAGAACGTCTGCATGTCTCCGCTGATAACCACTGGCGTCGAGACTGCTGCCATGTCTGCTGGCTCGGGAATGGGACTGAGTTGCCTGCCACTGCCATGGCCTTTGTACGGCCCACCGGCAGATGCGTGGTATCTTCCCTGCAGCTCTTCATGATTGGGCTTGCCGACCTTTGATATCCGTGCCGTCTCGTAGCAGAGTTTCAAGTCTCCGCACAGCGGCTTGTATCGCATGCGAGACATGGCCGTATCTATCGTTGGCGACGGTAAGCAGTTGCTCTCTCAGAGACCGACCCCGGGGTTCCGAGGTCAGGCATCGCTCCAGCGGCCAGATAAAACACTGCTGCCTGATCGAAAGATGGCCGGAAGGAAGCCCAAGCGAGTTAGCAGTACTTACGAAACATGGTGATGTCAGCGGTATTTCGCAGGCCCCTTATACAGATATAGGTAATTGGAGGAGCGCCCTCTTCCGTCACTTGAACGAGGTAGGACCGGCAGAGCGGGAGTTCTTTCCCAAAGAGCTCGATCTGATCCTTCTTTGAGGCGAGTGCCCTGCTAAAGTTGCGCAGCCTCTCCTTTTCAGCTGTAGTAAATGTGGCCGTCTCTGCCAGGACTGTGTCTCGGCCGGCAAACTTGACCGTTCTCAGCCTTTCGAGTCGACTCCGGGGGATGTGAACTTCGACACTCTTCGAGCCGATGCTCTGTTGAATACCTTTCCCCTTGGAAGAGGCCACCGAAGCGATCCCGTTGGGCACTGAAGCCAAGCCAGCCTCCTGGGTAGTCGAAGCCGGTTGCCCCTGGCGCTCAGTCTTGCTGTTGCCGACAGTCGCGCCATCACACAAATCGACGCCACTGTCATCTTGAGGATCGGTTACCTCTGATACATTATCTTGGCGGGCTACAGTTCTCGTGGGTGTAGCAACGGTTACCGGTATAAACAAAGGTTGGATTTCGGGTTGCTCACTCGACTGAGCAGAATCTACAGCCTCAGCCGGACTTGCCACCGCGGCTGCTGGCGAGACAATGGCCGCTGGCCTTTGTTCTGCCTCGTGTCGCTGAGGGGTCAGAACAGCCCGAGGGTTTGAGATCTCTACCCCTCCGCTCGAACCAGCAATCCGTGAACTACCATGACTATTTGGAGCCTCGCGCCGCCGAAATGATAGTACCTTGGATTTGAAATCTTCAAGGGATGCGAGATCCGGTCGACCTTGTTCAATTCCCGAGAGAGCGGTCTGGTTCTCCTCGGCTACACTTGACCGATTTCTAGATATCTGTGGAGTAAATCAGTCTGGTTGTGACCGAGACAGGATTAGAGATGAATTTCTCACCTTCAAGCCTGACCGGGAAAGCGTCAGCGATATCGACATTTGATGTGGCCAAGGCTGTTTAATATCGGCGCATGCCCTATGTCGCGATGATGGTCAAGAATACATGTTACAATCCAGCCAAGAGCGAGTTGAGAAGACGTTAGAGCCCAGCGTGGGTAAACCCGAAGGCTCACGTAGTACTTCTCAACGTGGTCCTTGTTGTGTCGTGTGTGTTGTGTGTTCTACTGGGAAAAGAAAGCCTAGCCGAACGCGCGAACATGCGATCGACACTCCCTCCTCTCCAACTATTAGCTTCGACCCCCCGGTAACGTATCCATCCTCCGTAGTCCGAGGCTGATTGCCGATTGTAAGGAGTATGGTTGGCTTTGTTCCAAAGCTGGGCGCCACTTCAGCTCAGCTGAACGCTGAGTGCCGCGCCATCGCATCGCCTTCTCTTCACTGCCTTCATGGCTGGCTGTATATGTACTTGCTTTTTGCCACTTCCCAGAGCCTCGCGCAGATCGTTGAATTGCAGGAGCTGACGGTATCATGAGGAAGGGACATCTTTATCCTCAAACTAATGGAGCCCATCACGTCGTTCGAACTGCGAGGCGCCACCCAAGAACTTGCCCTCGCCAATGAGATTTGGGGTCCACCACATGAGGGAAGCAATGGCCAGGCCCGTATCGAATCACTCTCTTCTTTCTTTGCATACTTATCGAAAGAGCATGAGTTCGAACAGTTTGAACACGGTGACCTCATCGCCGCCATTCGTACTTTGAAGAGTATCCCAAACATAACCAAGTCCGAGCTACAGCAAGATGAAGCCGAGTCTTTCGCAAGCACGGAAACCTCCAAGGCCCCTATTTTGGACACAGCAGTGCGGTGCATGTTTCTGACGGCCTGCTCACGCCCGGAAGCTTCGATCATGGGTGGCGCAAGTATCTTTCGACCAAAGTGGAAAGAATCCGAGAGCCTGGAAGCCTATCTCCGTCGCGTCTTCCCGGTGGCACGTACGCCCCAGCAAGATCTGGCCAACTTCAGACTAGGTAAACTCGGAGCAAGTTACCTGCAAGTGTTCGCCGGTGTCCAGATTAAATGGACCGATCATCTTAGTGACCACCTGATACTCCTTCGCGGAGAAAGTTGGAAAAGCCTCTACGTTTTTCGCCATCCTAGGTTCCTCAAGACATCGCTCGACATACTCGGTGCGGATGACGAGGACATTGGCCACACGCCACTGCAGGCCCTGAAGCTGTATGTTGTAACCACCAAGCCTTTTATCAAACACTGACTGACGAGCTCAGTGGGTGTCTCCCCCCGGTCTTCTAAAGGAAACCCTCATGACACTGGACATCCTGTTCCCAGTGATAGGGGACAGCGCGTCACGTGCGATCTTGAAAAAAGAGGTACACAAAAACCAGCTGGATGGATATTTTCTGGATCGGTTTGACCTGGAATCACGAGACCATGAGCGACCCGCCGACGCGCTGGACCCAAACGACGTGAGGAGTTTATACGAAAAGTACCCCTACTGGGCCGACAGATTGTACGATCTTTGGAGAGAAGCCGACGATCCTACGCCAACAACCAGGATAGAAAGGTGGACCGAGGCAAGAAGGAATCCGCGGTTCACGTACTGGTGTACCGTCATTTCGATAATCGCTGCCATCTCTTTCGGCATGTTGGCGACGGGGCTCGCTGCTGTGCAGGTGTGGATTTCGTGGTGTGATTGGATAGACGATCCGACCAAGTCCCAGTGCTGGTATAAGCAGAGCACCGGTGGTAGCTCTTGAATCCAGAACGAGTTTGTTTTAAAATTCTACATGGGGTTGGCCTACTTTGGAATTGGGTCCTCAAGTCAAGCATGTTTGATTCGCGACGTATGAGGAGATAGGGTATTTATCGGTTATAAACACATCGATGAGATGCGGTTTCCATGTCCCCCGATTCCAAACACAGTGAAATGCTCTTAGTCTTGACTGTGGTCATCGTCGTCGTCGTCGTCGTCGTCGTCATCAGAGATGACTCGTCTCCTAGGCGCACGGCCTGCTCTAGTAATAACATCATCATCATCCTCTTCTGTCTCGGATTCGGATTCGGATTCTGCCACGGCCTTGTCTGAGGACACATGGTGCCGTTGCGTAGGGGTAAGCTGACTCATAGGGGGGAATCGTCGTCGCTCAACTGTGTGAGGGAAAATTGAGTGTGTTGAGTACGTGTCGATTTCCGCGCACGACATCGAGTTGGTTTGGATGAGGGTAGTGTAGACGACACAGACCTTTGCATCAGGCTGGAACTCGGCTGTGCACTCGATGTGGCCACGTTATCGTCGACGACAAAGCCGACAAGGTCAGACCCATCATCCGATTCATCGGTGAGCTCCAAATCACTTGTCCGCCTGCAGTCATCTCCGTCGTCTGCGCTCTCGTCGTAAATGCCCGGCTTTTGTTTCCGGGGCTGGCGACCCTTGGGCACCTCCGCTGCTTTCTGTCTAGGTTTCTCTACACCCTGTCGTTGTTGCCGCGGCAATGATGACATGTTGACATGCGCGCTATCTTCCTCAATGGCCGTCAGGTCTTCTTCAGATTCGCTAGCTCCACTGGGAAGAGACACCCCCTTGCGCTGAGCAATTACTGGTTTCGTCGACTGACGCGCATTGGGCGTTTTAACGGTAGCTATGGCACTCAACTCACCACCGGCCTTGCCAGCGCTGGTAGTTGACACTACCTTTCTCTTCTTGCGCGCTGGTTCCGAAGTCGGCAACTCTGACTCTGAGATGTCTCCTGGAAGGGGCAATTCGTTGTAGCGGGTTTCGTCGACATCACCATATGGGTTGGTGTACGGCACATGGCCCATGTGGGATTTTGCCAGCCTCCTGAATAGCTTCACGCATCGTTTGGTATGCTCGCTATGTTTCAGAAGCACGGTTTTGCGAAGCAATCTCTGCGCTGATGGGTTCGCTGCGAGGTCTGCCGTCTCGTACTCATGGATTTTATACTGATAGTAGGGCAACCGCTGATAAACGCGTCGCAATTCTTCGTCTTGCGTGGCATTGAGCAAGACCCGGTCGAGGATAGGAATTTCTGCCACTTCATCCTCCTCAGTACGTGTGCGAGCTTTGCCAGGCTTCGCGGCTTTCTTTCCCAGTAACGATGCCACACTAGCAAAGCCAGTCTCGACGCCATCAGGCATATGAAACCTTTTTGGTGGTTTCTTCGTCGTGGCCCGCCTCTTCTTCGGTTCTGGCAGGGACTGGTTTTGCGTGTTCTCGATGGGTATATCGATCAGTCTTTTGTCGACTTCCGGTTTGATGTCTCTTGGCACAATCCGCGTCGACAGATCATGACGGAAGTTGAATCGACTTCCGTCACAAATCATTGTTTGAATCTTGTTGTAGCCGTCCTTGGACTTCATGTAGTTTTCCTCCTCCTTGCCCCTCATGAGAAGCAAAACGACTCTGCCTGCCCTCTTTCTTCCTGTTCGCCCCATGCGTTGCAGCATTCTGATCGGTGAGGCGGAAGCGTCGTAGCAGATGATTAGGTCGACCTGTCCGATATCCAAGCCTTCCTCGCCAATTGAAGTCGCCACTAGTACGTTGAACGTACCCTCTTTGAACTGCTTGATCCTTTTGATCTGCTCGGACTGTTTCATGCCATCCGACTTCTTGGTGTCTGCTTGGCCAACAAATACCGCAGCCCGTATCAAAGGTTTATGGCGGTTCAAGACTCGGACAATTTCCTCCGCACTATCTCTGTATTCGCTGAAGACAATGATTCTGGTATTAGTAGGATCATGACCTTCGCGCCCTTCGCCTGCGTCCATGAAATGGTTCAGGACGGTGTCGCCCAGAGAAGTCAACTTCGGGTGACTAACGAAGTCATCGTTCCGTACCCAAGCACCAACGGTAGACATCATCTTCTGGAAGTCTGGAGAGTCAATCACCTGGCGCTTCAGCTTGGAACCCTTCTGCCCTTTCTCTTCCGTCTCATCTCTGAACTGGACCAAGTTGTCATAGAAAGGTTTGATCCCATGGAAGTTCAACAACTTGATCGAATGAGCCAGACCCTGGAGGATAGTAAAAGTAGCCATCATCATAAATTTGAGACCCTGGTTGGCATGCTGACCAGCGCGAGCAGCCCAGTCCTTTCTGTTCTTCATCAAGCCGAACGTCGTTATTGACATGGCATCACGGCCATAGTAAATATTTTGCGCGCTCAGCCTGTCAACCAGCGGCTTTAGGGCCTTCGAGAACAGGTCCTTGACTAGAACCATCTCTTCGGAGGGATCTAGAATGACAAGGTCTTCTTCTCTTGAATGCACATACTGCCGAATATCCAGGGAGTCCTCGGTGCGAATCTCGACGTGGGAGATGCCCAAGCTGTCGACGACTTCTTGCACAGCTTCTACTGTGGAGCCGGGAGTAGCTGTCAGAGCCAGTATTCGAAAACTGTTCGAGAAACGTCGCATGAGGGTCACAACCTTGACATAAGCATAGTTTCCGGTCGCCCGGTGAGCTTCATCAACTACTAGCAACCCAATAGACTTCGGGTCCGCCGCGCCAGATGATAAATCGTTCTCCAGTGTCTGAGGTGTCATGAAGAAGACTCGCTTGGTTTCCCATTCCTCGGCCCGCAGAGCAGGGGATACCTCCCCTGTCAAGAGGGTTGTTTGCGATCGCGGGATCCCAACAATGTTGAAACAAGCATCGACTTGCTGGGACACCAAGGGCTTGGTAGGTGCTACGAAGACGATCTTGGCTGTTTTCGTCCAGCGGTAGAAATTCAACATAATAGTGGCTGCGATGAAAGTCTTTCCTAATCCTGTCGGAAGGGCAACAAGGGTGTTGTGGAAGAGTCCTTCTTTGACGATGCTGTACTGATAGTCACGGATGGCACCCAGGTTGGTGGGGTAAACCCACGTTTTCATAGCTTCGAGGTCGATCTGATGATGTGTTGGTACATCCGCGATGTCTACGCGCAGGGCTCTGTTGCTAACAATTCCCTGGGTTGCTTGCGGAGTTCTATCCTCCCGGACCGCGCCCCCGAACAGCGTAGTCTGTCGAAACACGGGGGCAGGGGTGCCTTGGTAGGCATCTCGTGCGGGCCGTACTGAAGAGGATTTATCCTGCGAGCTCCATAAGGCCTCACGCGGGATATCATCAAAACTGTGCTGTGCTCTGGAGGTATTTCCACCCGGCCGTGGGAGGTTTGGCTGGACCCATCTCGCATCATGCCCGAGAGGTTGAAAGTGGAGTGGCGACTGGCCAGCGGCGAGTATGAGATCCTCGTCGAGAATTTTGTCGTCAAATTCATCCAAATCCATGACTCAGTTATTCGCTGGTCTTCATTTGTTTGGATGCCAGGTTGATGATGAATAATGTGTCCGAGGTTTGGCTTGTGAAGAAGACGCGATTTGGGTGGGGTTTACGTGAAGTCGACGCGAAGCAGACACGGGCGTCATGTGACGCAAGCATCCAGTAAAGTGGCTGTTAATCCCCATTTATCTATGCTATCAGCATAATTATGGCATAACCTCACATGTTAGCGTGGAAACGATCCCCACTACGCCTGTTTTGTGGCTGTGCAAGACTCATTGTCCTACCTACCCGGAGAGGGCCAGAAAACAGAAAACAGCTGGATGGGCAACTTCAGAAGCTTTTAGGCGTCACTATTCATTCCTAAAAACACAACTGTTCCTCCATTTCCTCCTTCTTTAACATCCGCATACGTTCACCCCAAGTCGCTTACTACGAACCGTCCAAGGGGAGGTTCGAGATCTCTCCTGCGATCGCAGTCGCACCCAGAAACCCACCGTCAATCATTCGAGACAGTCTCCGAGTCAGATTTCCGCCAACGAATGACTTCGATCCTTGACTGCGACAGGTAGTCTGCCTTCAAAGTCACAATCGACCTTCACAAACGCAACCCCTCTTCGCGATTTGATACGGCAGGCTTTGACTTCCCACCTTCCACTCCGTTGCGCCTTTTCTCATCCTCCCCCGGCGATCACTTTAAGCTCGCCATGGCTCCCACTGGCCCCCGAAATGGCAGCGGCAACGTTCGCAACACACGCAGCTCGACGACGACTTCGAAGCCTAGCAGATCAGGCGGCATCGCCAAGCGCCGCGCTGGAGGGCCGATCAAAGTTGACAAAGATGGTGATTTGAACATGGATGCGCCAGCCACCAACGGCACCAGCACCGGCAACGGCACCGGCAACGGCGCTACTCAGCGGCCGAACAAGAACAGCTCGGCGCCGCCGCCTTCTGGACCAGGCCGAAAGACTGGCCGCAATCCTGGCCCATCATCTCGCCCGCGACCAACAACAAAGGCTGCACAGATGGTAGCCAGGGTCATAGGAAACGGGACCGGTAGCCTATCCTCCCGCATCTCCCAAGGCATCGACCCCTCAGCACGGCATAGTCGATCGTCCCGGCCCATCAATGGCGCCCATACGACGGTATTGAAGGTCGAGGGACTCCAACACAGCAAAGCCAAAAATAACGAAGGTGGCGGGCTGAAGGAACTCCTGATCTTCTTGGAGCGCAAGGCCACTACCGTGGGCAAGCTCTCCAGATCCGTCCGGATAAAAAAGGTATGTGAAAGTATCCGAAGTCGAAGCGATATTGCGCATCCGGGGGCTCTGGGGGAGGGTTACGCAGCAAAGCCGTATCGGCATCTCCGCATTCGTTATCATGCCGTTTAGCTCGCAAACAACGAGGAGACAAGACAATCTTCACGACGCCGCCACGTATACCTATCCCGGAATCCTGGATCTTTGTCAAGGTTTTACTACCTTGCTAACATCTAGCAGTCACAGCAGAGGGGTGACTTTGTGTACATTACGACAAGCAATGAAGACGCCGAGGAAATCTTGAAGGTTAACGGCTTTGACTGGGCTGGAACAAAGGTGTACATAACAGAGACCACTGAGAACATACCAGCCGCAGACGACCAGGCCACATCTCTCTCCGCCGAAACCCAGGACATCAAGGAGAGGCTGCGAGCCATGCTAGGGCAGCGATACGACAGCGCAACCAAGTTGCTGAACCTGTCCAGCTTAGGCAATGACAACTCGCTCATCCAGATGAATATGTTTCAAGAGAGCACACCTCAGAAGCTGTTCCGCGCCCTAATGGTCATCTGCAACGAGCAGTTCAAGACACCGCAGTCGAAAAAAGAAGCCATCGTCAGCGTCAGTCTGGCCGGCAACAACATTGATGATGTCCTCCAGGTCATGGCGTTGGCCGATACATTTCCGGATCTCGTCCACCTAGACATGTCTAACAACCAGATCAAAGACCTAAGAGGCTTGCGGAAATGGACTCATCGGCTACGCAAAGTCGAAACCATCCTACTGAACAACAACCCCATCGAGACTGCCGAGCCCAGTTGGAGGACCGAGTTGACGACTTGGTTTCCCAAACTCCAGAACCTGAGCGGCACCCAGGTCAGAACGCCCGAAGAAGTTGCTGCAGCTGAGCGTGTGTCGAAATCAACGCCGATACCCCAGCACGGGCCCGATTTTCGCGACATCAACCGCGTTGGAGAGCAATTCATTACCGAGTTCATCCAGTTGTACGATTCGGACAGGCCTAATCTTGCCGCAAAGTACTACGACGAGCAAAGCACTTTCTCCCTTTCCGTCAACACTCGATCCCCCTCCCTGCCCGACGTGCCGATACCCCAGTGGACGTCATATATCAAAACATCAAGGAATCAAAGCAGGATAACCACGACTTTGGGGCGTCTTCAGCGACTGTTCAAGGGCACTGGGCTCATCCAGAATGCATGGCAGGGTCTGCCGCTTACCCAACATCCTAATTTGGCGACCGAGTTTGACAAGTACATCATCGATTGCCACCCCATCAATGGCTTGCCTGACTTGTCTGGCCAGAATCCGTCCGGCGTAGACGGTATGGTTATGACGGTCCATGGGGAGTTTACGGATCATGACCCAACGACTAGGGTCACTGCAAAGAGAAGCTTCTCGCGTACATTTATACTTGGCCCTGGCGCTCCCGGAAGGAATCCGATTCGAGTAATTGGCGATTTGCTTTCACTGAGAGCTTTCAATCCGCTGCCCACCATCACCCAGGTCGCAGCTGCTCCTGCTGCCCCTGCTGTCACGTTGCCCGCCGAGGACGCTCAGAAGCAGCAGATGGTGATGGAGCTCTGCAAACAGACTGGCATGACACCCGAGTACGCCAAAATGTGCCTTGACGTTGCCAACTGGATTTTCGACCAAGCTTTGCTTACATTCAACGAGAAACGGGTATGTTTATGGGGTTTTCTTGTCTCTTCCACGATATATCTTGCTAACGCTTACGCAGGGTCAGTTGCCCCCGGAGGCTTTCGCTTCTGTTGCGTTCTGAGAACAAATCCATAGCATAGGTAGTGCATGGTTGGACACATAAAGTTGCATCGAGAGGTACCGGCATGGAGTTTTACAGGTCACAGTTATTTTTGCAGCGGGATATCGGCAAAGGGTGGCACTCGCAATTTATGTAAGGGAGACGAGGGTATAGCAGTATATATCTGCTCGCAGAACAGGGGGGCAAGCTGGGTTGTCGGGATGGGAGTGGAATGAGCAACTTTACGGGGAAAGCACCGAAGCCGAGTCGGTTCTGAGTCTTATGACTTTGTGGCATGTTGGTGCATCACTTCCAAGATGCCGCCGACAAGCGAAATACAACGCGTCAAATCTACAGCAATCCACCAGCACTCTTTTTCTTTGGATCAATATGTGACGTCGCCCTCCGAAACTCCCATCGCATGCGTTGCTGCCCTTTCATATTCGCAACTACATGATTCACCAGCGTAGTTATACGCATACTCCGTACTCCGTAGAACGCACATAGATAGCGTTGTGCCATCTTGGTCATCTACAGCCCGGTGCCAAGCACTTGCTTTTAGCCGCCGGCACCATGGCAGACTTCTTGACTCAAGTTTCAACCACGGTGGTTGGGAAAGACACCAGGCGGCGGTCAGACTTAAGACTCAGACATGTATGTAACTTAATGTGAAGAAGCAAGCATGAGGGCGAAAACAGCCAGTAAAGGAAAGGCCCGCATGGCCAATGATGAGCATCATTTGCTTCTAGTCAAGTTGGTAGGCTGGCGCGCGCTTTGGTGGTGCAGATGATTTCATTTGATTCGCACACAATCCTCAACGCGTCGACGGCGTGCCTGTTCGGGCAGCAACTTTGGCGCCTATGACTGGCCGAGTATCCGTACTCGTACGTACATGGCGATTGGCGAAGGTCACTTGCTAGCAAACGCCATCATCAATCGGCCTTTGTGACATGTTTTGTGCCTGTGCATGTGCACCCAATGCCAGTGATCTATTAACTACTCCGTAGGAAAAGAAGGGCCACTTGGCACGCCGTTTTCTGTAACTTATCCGTAGTATTTGGACAATGTCGTACGTAATACACAACTTACGAAAGTGGAAGCGCATTCTTATTAGAGACGATGGGCGTTCAAGGATGCGTGCGACACGAGAGGAAAGGAAAGAAAAAGGGGAGCACTGTGGGCATTCATCTCGGTCCCGGTCACGTCCGTCGTCTAGTTAAGTTATCAGCGTATCGCAGTACGGAGTACCGTGGTGGTTACAGAGGAGTATCCGTACGGATACAGATGTTGATGGTAAAAATAGAACCTGGACATTCCCTCGGAGCACAGCAGGAGCATTCTTTTCGATGCCAACACGATAACTACGAGGATTGGTCAACGGCGTGACCATGAGACAGTTGGGGGCCGAGTCGAGGCAGTGTGTCATCGGATACCCTCACAGCCCTTTGTTTGTTTGACAAACAATGCAGAGTCGCGGTTCAACGAGCAGCGTTACATGTATATAGGAACATTAAGTATGTAGACAGGTTAGTTAGTACGATGTGTAGATGTGTACTCCGTACGTAGTACGCAGTACTTGAAAGCGACCAGGGTAGGCGGAAGTTTGACCATGTTGCCAAGTCGGGCGATCATGAGCGACAGGAGAGTAGTTATTGCGAAGTAACTACTGCTCCCGTGTGGCTGGGGGCCAGGTTTCCTGACCAGTGGCATTTCCCCTTTTTGGACGTACGGCGACGCGAAGCGCCCCCGACATTCGTTCTCATAATATGATACTTCATGCAACGACTCAGAGACCCGGCCGATCCTGGAAGGGTGCAATCTTGCGACTTGCCTGCGTTGGGATTTTTTAAAGCTTTCAAAGGCTGCTGATGATGGACGTTCTTCCATTTGCTTTCACCAGTGGCAGGAGGATCCTTTGGTGGACAACTCGAGTCGGATATTACGTGTAACTATACGGAGTAGCAGGTACGGGGCTTTGACACCCCCAGCTACTGTACTGTGTAAAGTACGCGAGTGTGATCGGTCTTCCCTCTGTTCTGCGTTAGCTCAGGGGACTCACCCCAGCCTGGTCGCGTTTCACAGAGTTGGCACTTGCCCGATCAGCATTAGCTGCGCCCGGGCACGAGCGTTACTGTGGTACGAACACGACGACGAGCTTACCGGAGTAACGGCAGTGGGGGCCTACTCCGTACTTTCGCAGTGCATCATAACGTTAACTCCATGTACGGAGTATCCGTACCGAGTAAGTTAAGTTAGGAGTCAACCACGAAAGGGGACAACTCAACGAGAGGATTGCATTGACTATCACCCAGAGCGAGAGCGTTAAGTACTCGCTATAGGCCAGCAAGTACGGATAGTACTGTGTACGCAGAGGGGCTCCAGTAGGGTAGTCAGGTGGGATTCGGTAGCTACAACTCCGTACGGATACTTTGCATGTCGTCATTGCCATCGGTTCTCACTACTGTGTACTCAGGGAGATCTCTGACTGGGTTGTGGGACATACGCAGTAAATGCGTTCCCAGCCCGGCACCCGGCACTAATGGATTTCGTCATGGCAATACAGACAACCAAATGTTCCATGGGAATAAAGTTAGGGCAGGTAACTGACATCTTTCATTTATTGCCTGGAGTGCATTCTGTTTTACAGAGTATGGATATGGATACCTGCTCCCTCCCTCTCGGCCTCCCTTGCCCCCTTCAAGACAAAGGTCCCAGCTAAGATACGTAGTATGGCGCGCCCAAGCCCGCGCGCTACGCCCCAAGAAGTCGCTACCATGTCTCACTGTTCTGCAGGTACTCAAATACTATGGGTGGGTGGGGGGCCATCTTGGCTAATACTAGGCCCTGCCCACTTCCCGTCATCCCATTCGTTCAGGTCTGAACTTACCCCTGTCGTTCGTCAAGGGTACCCAGTCGTGATTCCCGAGGTCAGGTCAGGTCTCCTTGGTCTCCTTTACTAGTCTCGACTCTTTGTGAGCCTGAGCCCGTCGTCGATAAGCACGGGCGGGTGGCTGTAGCACTCTTTCGCCCTCGCCTCGCTGCCGCTTGCTCTTCTTTTGCTTCTCCTGGCCTGGCTGACCACTCTCCTTCGACGCCCCCTCTTCCCAGAGCGACTCCTCCTCTGTAGACGACGACTGCCACCGTATCCCAAAAAGTGTGCTTGACCACCCAACGTTGCTCATCACTTGGGTGTTTGTTTTCCTACCTTAATACTTCTGTTGTTACATTGGCTTATTGCGGCGCATTAAGTCATCAAGGATCACCAAGGAGTTCAGCTCGCTAGTCCGCTTCTACCCCCGAACCTGCGACACAAGGACCTTCAGAAGAGGTCGGGCTGGCTGTGCAACACGTCGTTGGTTATTCTCGACTCTCGTACCATCTGTGACACGGAAACAACTCGAGACCACCTCTAGCCTCGATCATCTGGAGCTGATCGTCGTCTCAACTTTGCAATATCCAGCCAGTCGTGCACCGGTACGTCTGAGGTCTGGTTGCCTGCCTGTCAAGACGGCGCGTGACGGGAGTGCGAGGATATTCCCTTTCGGACGATATTGACCGTCGAACCTTGCGCTGGCTCGTGTACTCACTCGCTCATTTACTTACTACCAACTCTGTTTCCGACCCGTCAGTCTCGCACGCCAACAACTCGTTAGTTGGCCTGGTATTCTCGATTTCGATTCCGATTTCGATTTCGATTCCGATTTCGACTCCATACGCAAAGTCACTCGTCCAGAGGTTGTCACCAAAGAAGAAGGTGACTGTTCAGTGAAAGACTGCTTGGCTTGGATTGAACCGAACCAATCTCTCGTTGTTCCAAGTCTTTGCTGCGCCTCAGCGTCGACCCAAACGGCGATATCCGACCAGCTTTGACCGTGAGCGAGACGACTCCCCTCTTAACTCGACAATGAAATAAGGACGCCGCTGCCATTTCTATCCTGAGCCTCCTCCCCTTTTGGCGCTGCAGCCACCACAGGACCCCCAGCTTGATGTTGGTTTGGGGCTCGAGACATCTGCCATCATGTCGATCCCCCAGCCGGCGATATCGCTAACGGGCGCTTGCTCAATTATTTTCAACAACACGCTTTATGAATTCTCCCCCGCGGGCTTTCAATCATTGGCATTGGAAGAAGGGGCATTGTGGAGTACTCTGTCGAACGGGACATCGGTCGAGGGCGGTGTTTGCGTGGGATCGACGCCGCAGGATTCCGCCCAGGCCGCCCTGTTCGTGGTCGGAGGCAATTCGTCAAATGTAGACTACAAGGGCCTTCAAAAGTACACGTACTCGACGGGAAAATGGGACACGCTAAGCCCACAGGTCGCCGTTACGCAGAGCCGCCAGTGGCATAGCGCCATCTACCTCAACGCCTCGGACTCGATATTGATATACGCCGGAGGCCAGGATGGCGTAAAAAGCCAGTCATCCCAGACCTTCACCGTTGGCGCATCCGATCCTCACCCGGTCTTGGCCTATCAATCCATTGCCCCCCCGGGCATCGCTCCCCTTCTCCTGCCTTGGTCTCAGAGTCAGGTTGTCATGGTCGGCGGCGACTCGACGAACACAAAGGTTATGCTCTTCGACCCTGCTACTGGCTGGACCGACTCTGGCAGCACATTGGCCGATCCACTACCCAAGGACAGTAGCATGGTGAAGGCAGCCCTTATCCAAGGCGACGATGGCAGCAAACACCTGTATACCTTTGACACAACCACGTCTCCCAACACAGTCACCCGGCTAGTTTTGAAGGACGCCACCGGGCCAGTGGTGAAATCCGTACCAGTCAAGAGGAGTCTTGGCCTTCAAGAGCGCCAGTCAAGCCGACGGGACCTGAGCGTCCAGAACTGGCCGGCATACAATGCGACTTTGGCGCCACAGGCAACTCGAACTCAATTCACACTAGCAAGCGACCCCAACGGCCTTGTCGTTATGTCGGGTGGGAACGATGAAGATGTTTTGTGCATGTTCGACTTGCAACGCAACTGCTGGGTAAACGCCACCGCCAAACTGGTTGGAGACGACTTCGAGGTTGAGTCTGTTACCCCATCCTCGAGTTCATCAAACCCGACAGCGCTGGCCACTGTGCCTGACCCCACTGCCACTGCGACCGGGAGCACCGGCACTGCTGCCACTCCTGCGCCGGCTGCGTCCCAGTCGCCGAGTGGGATGAGTTCTGGGGCTATACTTGGTGTGACGCTTGGTGTCATCTCCGGCGTGGCCGTCGCGCTCCTCGTGCTGCTGTTATGGTTGAGAAGGCAGAGACGGCGTCGGCAGGCTCACCTCGAGCAGGGACATGCTCGCAGAGCAAGCGGAATCCCCAACTCAAAGGCTCACTTCCCGTCCGATATGGCCGAGGCGACGGGTGACTACTTCCGCAGTCACAAAAAACAGGAGTCGCAAAGTTCCATCTCGTCGATGGCGTTCCTGATGGGTAAGACCAAGAGAACGCAACGAAGCAGCAGTAAAGGCAGCCAAAGCTCGAGGCGCAGCTCAGCCGGTGGCGCCATGAACAAGCAATTCAAGGAGTCTATCGGTCGGCCTGTACCACAACCAACTATCAGGGAGGTTGACTACGAGTTGACGGAAGAGAAAGGAATCTCATTCGCCGCCGATGCTAGCCAGCCCAAAGCAAGGACAAGCCCAGCTCCTGCGGGAGACGGAGCCCTCAGAAGAAGCTCGGGCTGGAATCGATACTGGTCTGGTGGCAGCTCGTTGAACATCCTCGGATTCGGAAGTGGCTCCCGCAGAGAGACCCAAGCATCTGATCACAGCTCACAGTATTCTAATCCTGGGAACCGCATGACGCAGGACTCGGCTACGGTACCGCCGTTGCAAGTTGATGGCCGCCCATCATTTAGTCGCGTTCAAACGGGAAGCCCGAGTGTCTCGCAAAACAACTTTCACACTGCCATGATCGCACAGATCGAGCGGCCAGCTTCGGGAACATCGTCAGCAGGCTATTCGAGTGGGATACCTCCAAGTGTGCAGGATGATTGGGATCCTTCGACGGTGGCGGAAAACAAGACCTGGGGTCAAGATCGCGCCCCAAGTAGTGCTTACACGCAAAGCATATATACCACTGGGCTGGGTGCTCCAGGGAGCAGCCGGCCAACCACTACTGGTATTTCAAACCAGCCGCAGTTGGCCATGGCCGCAACGTCTTCCGACATGAGCTGGTTAAACTTGGGCGACAAGAACAACAAATACTGAGATTGCTCGTGCACTGACCTTAGTGCTTGCTCGTGCTCAAGCATATCGGTCTTCCTCCTGCATGTTCTTTACGACCTCGTCACGAGCCTATTTGCTACCGTCACGTATCCTACTTATATCCACCACGAAGCGCTTTTCTCTGGTCATTTTACATACATCTAGACGCATTTCGAGCGGGTAGCCGGCGCATAACATCATCGAAGATGGGCAAACCGCCCCCTTGTTCATAGGTACTACCTTGTCGTTGTATCAATCATATCCCCTCCTCTTTTCCGACTGCCCCCAACCTTACCTGCCAACACGCAGCGCCAATCAATCACACCAGCCTCCATGGCCATATCCGCAGCTTCCGATTTTCTTATTACTATAAAGTGTATGTGGCTGGCGCATTGTCTCGATTCAGCCCTGCAAAACTGCATACTGGGCTCATCGACCACTATTCCTGTACATTTTCTTGGTTTCTACCTGACTGTATCCTTGTTTCGATTGCTACAGATTCAGCGGCGATGTCAAATCATCCTAGTCGCATCTATGATGCTCAGTCTTTTGATTGGCATTCTGATAATTACGCTCGTTTTTTCTGCATGATACCAGAACGTTTTGGAAGCTATTAAAGCTTTCGGGTGGGGTGGGGGGGGGACTTGTTAATCAAAAGTTACTCGATGCAGGGAGTATAATATCCCAGACGAGAGGGGGAAGCTCTTATTATTGGATGTGGAGCGGGTTAGGAAGAAGCCCATCCATGTTGACCGCAATGTGCTTGCACGTGGCGAGAAAGCCGTATCTAGCTGTAACGCTCGATGAAGGGGGCTTACAGGCTTTAAGCAGAGATAGACCTCGGATGTGAAAACAATCCCGACATTACAACTTGTTGGAAATGCGGTGACACTGCTAAGGGACAAAAGTCCTCTCGGCAGCTAGCAAAACACTGTTGCACACCTACTTGGCATTCATTGACTAGGTAGTTAAAGCCCACACATACGCATAACAGCGTCCCACCCATGGCTACGGACAAAGGTGATAACGTGCAAGATACTTCGTTGGTCGGTAAATGAATGACCGAAGCCGAGGACCTGACAAGGATCTCTCGCTCGCTGCTAGTTCTCGCGTGCGTAAGATGTCAACAGACTGGTAGGTACAAACATACACATGACAGAAATCCCTAGCTAGCGACCTAGTTATTTGACGGGCCTGGCAGACACCGCTGGTTAAGTTGACTATCAATCCCGACTACAAAAAGCTACCGAGAAAACCGAATTATGTAAAACATGGCAGCCACAGAGGAGAGCTGCTCCTAAAAAAATGTCATCGGAGATGAACCAAAGAGCGGTTGTGGTATATCCCCCCATCCCTCGCCCCGATTACAAAAGAGATGGATGAAGAAGCACATGAGAATGACTGCAGCTCCTCCTGCAAGTAAGTAGTGGCGTAGCTCAGCGATTGCTGGTTACCTTGGCCCTAGCTATGACACGGCAGAACGCGACTGAGACCGCAAGGCCACGGGTGTGCCATGCTGTATTCGCCCATTATTTGTACAAGTCTTGTACAACTGGTTAGTAGATGGGCCGTCCCCCTTCATCCCACTTCTGGAAAGGCTTGTCCTCCGTCGGTGAGTTGACCTCGGATTTCCCATGAACTCCCGAGGACGCACGCCCGCTTTTCCGGCGTCGGGCACTGTCACCGGCCACGGGCCCGATCCACTCCCAGGCTCTTCCGACTTCACCACTGCGACCCTCGCGCTGACTCGTCCGCACATTGCTGTTCTGCTCGACTACAGTACGAACCCGCTGCCAGATCTTCTCGCGTTGGCCCAGGGAGTGCACACTTCGAAGAACGTCATCCCTGAGGTTAGGCAAAAACAGCCAAGGGTCGTCGATGTCGTCGTCCAGCCCCTTCTGGGTAGCGAGCCGTTCAAGAACAAGATCGACAAGCGCGGGCACTTGGGCGGCAGCCTTCCTGTTAGACAGAAAGCGAGAGCGGCCGTAAAGAGCGGTGAGCACGAGTGACATCAGAGCGCTAATCTGGAGACGATATCGTGCCAGTCCGAGTCGGACGGATCTTCTGACGGCACAGCCGATGGAAATGCCAGCGAGACTGGTGGACGATAGGTAGGTGTGCGGAACGGAGGAGGGATCTCGTACACTAATGTAACGAGAGGCGTTCTGGTTAGTGTCATAATTGTCAGAATGATGGTTTTGGTATGAAAATTCCGTTCCCGATACGACGGAGATGGGAAGAAGGGAAGAATGAGAAACACACGAGACAAGACTAGGGACATGACTTACTCTTTGACTTCGACCTTCACTTCATCGCGCTCAATGATCTCGCCGATGGCAGCTCCCCATAGTTCCTCGAACTCCTGGTTGTTCATCTTCTTGCTTCGCTTTTGGTTGATGACCTCTTTGAGTTCCTGCTGTTCTATGGCAGGACTCTCAGCCTTGACACCCTCGTCGTCGATGAGCTCGCCACATTCAAACTTAGCAGTGCGCTGGCGCAACTCCTCGACGGCCTTGTTGGCTACAGCTTGAACGCGACGGACCCTTTCGCCATCAGCCTCGCACGTAGGGGGCAAAGGCACCAGTCCACCCAAGGAGAGGGGATGGGGCTTTAGCATATAGTCTTGATCACACTGAACCGAAAAGTCGTCGAAGCAATATGCATGCGACGGACAAGGCTCACATGTGGGCTCCAGCGTGTCCAGGACGTACTGCGGCACAGTGATCTGGGAGGGAAGTACCGACTGCGCCCACTCTGGAACATCGATCTCATTCGGAATAGAACCATCGGGGCGACCAACACCGCAGTAACCAATGGCGATCTTCTCCTGTCGGTACCACCCAGCGTAGATACTTAGGGTAGTAACAAGCATGACTGATAGTATTGTACCCCAATTTGAGCTGCCGCGTTGCCGATTTCGCCGAGCAGGAAGCACAGCTGTACCACCCGAGAGAGCTTCCCCGGCGGCAATCTCGAGTTGCTCCTCTGGCGTGAACTCTTCTCCGGCCTCGACCACAGGTGTGTACGCTGGTGCGGGGGCGCTTGGGCCCTTGGAGGATCTGCCACGGACGGGTTTGCTGATCGGGGTCTGGAGCACCTGAGCCATATCAGACATGTCGTCTTCATCCCTTAGGTAGGAAGGTCCTTCCAAAGATCTGCGGATCGAGTCATCGTGAACGGCAGTCTTACGCCGGTTGGTCGGAGTCTTCTCGGGCAAAGGCGAGCTCCCGCTCTGGAAAGGGTTCTCTGCCGAGAATGCGCCCGACTTGCGACGGAAGAAACCCTCTTCTGAGCTCTCGGGTTGAAGCCGCGGAGCGGCCCGGTTTACTCGGGATGGGCCTCGCGAGGACACGGCGCGCGTCATCTCGGTTTCGGGACCGGTATCGGTGTCAGAGGCTTCTGGCAGTGGGCGACTGGGCGCACGCTGTTGTCGCTTGGAAGGGCTTCGCGCGGGAGGCAGGGCTTGGTATTCTGGCTCCTCCGACTTGATCCTCAACGACGCCTTTCTGGGCGACTGGGAGCGTCGCGAACGAGTAGAGGCGGGTGGCGGTGGTGGTGCTAGGCCCTCGTGATCGTCGAAAGGGTTGGAGGATGTTTGCGAGCCTTCGACATCGAAGATACCCTTGCTTGACCTCTTAGCCCTCGCACGCTGTGCTAGGATCTTCTTGGCCTGGGGGACGACGTGCTCGTTGAAGATCTCAACCAGTTGTCCTTTTTCGCGCTGCCCGGGTAGTTGACGTTATGAGCGACCAGGATGGATCGCAGACGTGGCATTGTCAGCATTTTGGCATCAAAGCCAGGCTGCAGGTAATCCACGCTCTCCGAGTCCGACATGTTTGGCAGCTTCTGAGACAGGTGATAGGTGGATGGATTCTGGGCGGGGGGTGGTGTCTGATGGAGGGTCCTGGTTTAAAGGAAGCTGCGCAAAACGCATGCGGCGTTTGTTTCGATGCGCTGGGTGGTTGCAAGTGCCTGTGTGCTTGCTACCTTTGTCTGAACGTTGCGCCCTGGGAATGACGTCGGGTCGACGACAGCGTATCCTATTAGAATACCACAAGGGCAAATAAGTAACTATGGAGTACGGATAGGGTAGGCGGCCTTTGGGGCAGCACGGAAAGTCCCCGGGGAGCCTTCGCGAGGATACAGCTTGGACTTGATGAAACCGCGCGAATTTGAGGCGGGGATTCCAGGACCGAAGAGATCTGAACAGCAGATGAGTTTTGTGTTTCGTTGATGTGGCAACTGCTTTGGCTCTGGTTCGATAACGTTAGCAGTCTTGGACTCTTGGTCATCAAGCCACATGTATACATGTGGCGCATTGTGTGTGGCTGTGCAACCAAGCGAACAGTGTAAGTGTTAACACACTTGCTCCAAACTTCACAGGCGCAATCAAGTTCCAAGTACTCCGTAACTACGAATATCCGTACAGAATAACTAACTTATCTGACGGTCACGATCACCTCACCAGAGATTATGCCGTTAAAGGCATTAGAGGCCGGACAAAAGTCTGGACCGGAATCCCAACTTACGTCGTCGGAGACTCGGAGTGAGGGCTCAGAGCCTCAGACATCATTAATGATCACTTCAGTCTTCTAGCGTTTCATATCGACTCTGAGAATCAACCTCACCCCTCCCTCTTTCATACGGAGTGCTCACCCGATGAGAGTCCTTCCACGGAGTATCAGTCTACCGGTATGTACTTCGTAGTACCTACCGTAGCATAACCATACCGTCGGAAAAAGGGCCGTAGTTTACCAAAGGTTCAGTGGATCGGTCGGCTTGATGCCGCCACTACACAGTATCACCCAGCCAACCTGTCAGAATCGTCCCGTGTGAGCTTTTAAACTTTTTTTCACCTCCGATCGTATGCTATCCACCGAGGTGACATGGGGTTTCGCATCACGAGTCGTGCTGTCGGGTTCTTTCCCAAGAGTCTTTTGATCCAGCGCGATGTCTCGTGACGAACCCGGGGTATCCTTACGGACTACCCTGGCTCGATCTGACTGATGGTGGCTGACTCATACACGTAACGTTATCCGTAGATTGCGGCCAGGTGCGCTGCTGCTGCCAGACCCAATCGCCTGGGCAAAAACCTCTCTCTGGCCATAGACAGTAGTAGGCTTGTGTCACGTCACCACGATTATCCCATCTCCGGTCTCGGCTCGCTAGAACGTACTTTCCAGAGGAGATGATGGCAAGGGAGGGAGGGATACAGTGTACAAGTCTTCGGCCCCCAGGGAGCGTTGTGTAGGTGGCCTCTAGGCTTTACGGGTCATCTTGGAACCCGTGGTGACGATCGTAACTAATTGCGGTACGGAGTAAGTCAAGTAGCGGTAGATAAGACGTTGGTGTTGTGCGGTGTGGCTGGTGGATGGAATGATTGACACAACAGTTGGCATCCCGGCATCGCGCCAAACCACATGCAGATCCATCAACGACGTCTGTTTCGGGCTGTCCGGTCGACACCGATGTGTAAGATGAGTTGTGCTCGAGGGAATGAAACGGGGTTGGCCAGGATGCAATAGCACTCGTTCACTCGTCGAGTTTGGTTTGAACAGTAGCAGCAGGTAGGATGATGTTTTGCAAAACGCGAGCCCCTTGTAATACAGTGACTTTCGTATCAATCGACATGACGCCATAGGCGTGCTTCGTCACCCATAGCCCATTATACCCGTGCCACATGACACGGTTCCGTGTATGGTGAGCACACGCGGAACGGCATGTATCTACACGCCCGAAAGTGGCCCCGGAAAATGCAAAGATTGCCACCCAACGTCACTTCTCTGTATGATCAAGTCGGCATGAGTCGTCGTATACCCATCCCCACAAAGCCCAATAATTCCCAATAACCTACAACCGTGAACGCCAACCACTCCGAGCAAAATTAAGAGCACGCAAAAGCCCGCACTCACGACGCGTCTGACTTCAATCCAAGTAGCTTCCCTGCTTCGTCGGCTCGCTTGTTGGCATCTGCAACCTCTTGTTGCAATTGCTTGATGTACACAATAGCCAGCTCCACGGTGCTGGCCTTGCTGTTCGGTGTACTGGCCAATTTGCCATCCTTCTTGTCTGTCCTGTCACTGCCGGGGCTTTCCACCGTGTCCTCCTCTTTCCTATCCTTTGTGACGCTCTTGGGGAGTAGTGTAGCAATCTCCTGCAGAGCCAGATTGATGCGGTTGCGTCGTCCTTGCTCCGCAATCTTGTGCGAGGTTCGCTTCGAGGTCAGATTTGTCGACAGCTCACTAGGGTAAGAAACTCCAGGTACGGTATTTCCTTCCAGGATGTTTTGGTAGTTGGACTTTGAAGCCAAAAGACGTGAGGCGCTGTCTTCAGCAGACATACCCGGGGTTCCAGGCAGAAGGGGCTTGATGTTTGGTGATATTCTGGGCAGAAGTGCTGGAGATACGTGCACAGAGCTAATGCTGGACCGTTTCTTGCTGGCTCGGGCCGCCAGCAGGGGTGTCTTCCGCGAACCCGATTGTGAAGGCTTGGGGGTGAGCAAGGGGCTTGCCGTGGCCGAAGAGGGTTGCGAAGACCGGCGAAATGCCGGAGAAGGCAGAGCCTGGAGGGCAGAAGACCTACCGAGGTCCAGATCCGGCGAGAGCGAGTCGGCCTGGGTGATGAGCTGGGGCAATTGAGGCTTCGAGAAACTGGCCGATTCAGGCAGCTCAAAGTTTTCTATGTGTTCAGAAGCAAGCTGACCGGGGTTGCTAGCATCAGCGGACTGGCTCTTGGGTGAGATCCGGAAGAGAGACGCGGGAGTCGCAGGAGAAGGGGCGCCATGTAATGAGGCTGGCAGGGGGAGCGGACCAACAGTCGGTGTCGTCTGGGCTTGTATGTAGGGCGATTGCCTGGCAGACCGTGGCTGGGGTATCGGTGGTGGGGGCATGTCTGAGAGGGCCTCTGGCGAAACAGATGCATTCTCTGAATCCTCGGTCGAAGTGGTGGACGCAGCACTTGGTTTGATGTTGGCTCTTTCTTGCTCCGCCACCGTCTCGGCTAGCTCATTCAAGACCAGGGCGTTCATCTGAGGTGTAGACGCCGTCTTTTTCCGCTGGGGCTTCGTGATGGGAGACTGCCTAATGCCGGGTTTCCTGGCCTTGGTCACGTTACTCTTACGGACCTTTTTTGACAGGTCGATGGTTGTAGGGGGTGGTGTGATGTCTTCAAGTTCCATCTCCGAGGGCGAATTCGTAGAAGAGCCTTGTAGGGTACACTCGAAGTTGGATATGGAATCAGGGTTTTGCGCATGCAGTGCCGGGGATGTCAGAGGGCTGAAGTATGCCCCAGGAACGGTGAAGCGCGCCTCGGTTGGAAAATGAGTATCGAGGGGAGTAACGGCGGGAGATACCAGCGGCGTGAAGGACATCTGTGAAGTGTGTCAGTACCAGGTTCTGCAGCCTGTCCGTGAGAAACGGTCGACAAGGGGGTCCAAGGCTTACTTCTTGATCTTTCAGTCGGGGATAGCGGTCAAACATGCCGTGCGAGTGCGTGGGGGTCTGACCTCCCTGATGCTGTTGCTGTTGCTGCTGCTGCTGCTGCTGCTGCTGTGTCTGCTGCTGTTGCTGCTGCTGCTGCTGCTGTTGTTGTTGTTGTTGTTGTTGTTGTTGTTGTTGTTGTTGTTGTGTCTGCTGCTGTGTGTAGAAGTGGTTGGGCTGCATCTCGAGGCTCTGGGGGGTAGGAGGGACCATGCTACGCTGTTGCTGGGCAAAGTAGGCGGCCTGCTGGTCTTGGAAGTGCCTTCGCTGCTCCTCGATCTGTCTGTGTTGTTCCTGAAATCTCTGGTGCTGCAGGAACTGGATCTGGGCATCGATCTCGGACAGGGCGTCGGCGGCGTTGTGGTGCGAAGGCAGTATCTGGGAGGGCACGTTGGGCACAATGGCTCCGGACGTCGCCGGCACCATCTGAGCGGCCATGGACATGTTGCTGTTGGTCGTGGGCAAGCTGACGCCGGGCGAATCGGTGCCGGTCATGTCCGTGTCCAAAACGTCGCGGTGCGCGTGCGAATGCTGATGCATCAGGGGACCGGCGCTTGGCTGCGCATTGTAGTCCGGGAAGTCGAACTGCAGGCCGTCGCCGATGTTGGACATGCCGCCCAGCTCGAGAAACTGTTGGAAGTCGTCGTCGGCCGGAGGAGGCAGAGAAGTGTCCTGACCATTCCATGAACCGGAGTCCATCATGGCCATGTTCTGGATGGACATGGATGGGCCAATACCAATGAGGCTCGACCTTGTGTGCCGCGGTGCTTGTTGTCTCTCGTCTTTGGCTACTCGCCCCGGACCGCCGTCGTCGTGCCGGGGTGTCTTCTGTTCATACGCTGGAAGCTTTGCTGGCGTGCGCGACTAATACCATGTCCCAGGGTCGCAAGGTCGATAATAATCTGCAGGTCCCGTCTCCACTCTCGTCCTGCTTCGTCGCGCAATGATCAACCCTCTCTTGCTCTCCAGCCTTTCCTGGGCCGAGTTAATGTCGCACAAGCCTCAGTCGACCAGGCGGCGGGGTGCAGCGCAGCGCAGCGCAGCGTTGGGTTGGGTTTGCTTTGCAGTGCGGTGCGGGCCGGTTGGTGGTGTCGAGTTGCGCGAGCCTGCACAAAAGGCGAGTTCGCTGCGCGTAGGAGGGCAGCAGGAGATGACGAAGAGCTTTGGCTTGGTCCTGGGTCGGTCGGTGGTAGAGTCGAGCACAAGTCGGAGAGGGCTTCTTTCTTCATTGGCCGACAGTTAGTTCGTGGGCGCCGTCGGTGCAGACCGACACACAATGGGGACTGGACCGGAGCGCTGCGCAAGTGCTGCGCAGAGTGGTGCAGCCTGTCCGTCACAGGCACCGCGCTAGTCCCATCAGAGGGTGAGAATCGGATGCGTCCCACCATGGGGTGTGCGAGGGGCCTGCAGCTAGTTGCTAGCCTGGCCGGGATCAGTGGCATGCCCCAAGCGGTTTAGCCCGTCAGCACTCCATACTCCCGTACTCCGTATTTCGGTACTTATCACTTCGATCGGTGTGGGCTCTGCAGAATTAGAAGCAAGGCACGGAAGCTTCCTTATTCCTTGTGAGATTCGCATCTTCTCCCATCATCCTTTTCCGTCATCGAATGCGGTTGCTTAGCAACTCGAGGTACGGAGTACTTCTGTAACTACTCCGTACCGTATCCGATCCGTATCCGATCCGTACACAGTACTCCGTATCCGTACTTGAGAACCATGCATTTCCACACTGAGCAGGGTCCTCTAATAGTTTGTGGTTTCAAGGGTCCAGCAGCTGCATGGTGTATGTATTGGAGTATGGGCCTACTACTGTATGGAGCAGCCCACCGAACCCCGTTGGCCAACTATTGCCCTGCCTGACGAGTGGAAGAAAAAAATTGCTCCGGTTATGCACGCATGGCCTAGTTCCAACTTCAGCCCCGCCGCGCGGAGAGGCGCAATAGTTGCACTGTAGCCTCGAGATTCCAAGGTTTACCATGGGATCCCATGTGCATACCACAGTACACAGCGGCTACTCTGTATGCTTCGTGCCAATTAAGCCGAGAGTGGGTTCAGTTAACCGACATGTTTTAGGTACAGAGTAACTAATAAGTTACAACCAACCGTTTCTTCCCGGACGCTCTTCTCGTTGTCATTCTCAGCTGGAAGTCGACCTTCGGATCTACACCAGCACAAGACGTAACTACTGTGTACAATCCTACACCTGGCCCTGGCGCTTAACAGTACGTGCGCAGACACGGGCTCAGCTTGTCTAAACTCCAGCGAGGTCCCAACTACATGGCATAACGGAGGCCTAACCAAGATCATCATCAGCTTCATTCTTGCCGTCCTTTTCCCTCTTGGTACAGGTATGCGGACAACAAATCTATAAATCTCCAAAGTACTCCGTAAACTCTGAGAGTTCACCAACTCGCTTCGGTGGGGGTCTCGAATGTCTGTTCGCTAATGAAAAACGTTATCCGTCACTGAGACGTGGGGGTGGGAGGGTTGGCCTGGGCCTTTGTCCCGCCCAGCTCTACGGAGTACTTCGTAGTTACTGCGGTACGCGTAGTTACTTCGTATATAGTAGTAACTACGGCTTACGCCGGGCCTAGTTACGGAGTACGTAGTACTCAGTTAGCTGTTACTTGCCTTTTTACCACGCAGTCCTTTACCGTTGTACGGATACAGTGCCCACCAACACCAACGTATCGAAAACCTCGTAGTTACGACTCCAACCTTCGACTTTTCGAGCGCATTGCCAACATTACGTAGTATGAAGCAATTGTTTCTATCCGTGCGCCAGCCCCGCACTTGTCGAGATTCATCATTCAATAGCCTATTGGAAAGAGTTTGTCCGTACGGAGTACTCTGTATACTCCTTCCAGTCTTTTCCAAAGTTGGATTTGCACAATCCGGAAGACTATAACAGTCCGCAGGCCATCTTTGCTCGAGCCTATTGCTTCTTGGCTGTTGCACTCCCATAGGAGCCCAGCTACAACTAAGGACCCGATCTGCTTGGCTTTCTTCGTAGCACATATTCTTGACATAACGTTAGAGAGGTATCAGCTGCCTTGTACGGATAGCGTAAGGCCAATCCGTGAAAACGGGCGGAGAAGCAGCGGCGAGTGCATATGCCACCCGAGGATTTCGTTGTAGAGTATATACGTAACATGGGGAAGGGAGGAGGTGGCTGGTTGTCCCGGGTACACAGTAGGTCCAGGCTCCAGCTAGCCACACATCCTAGATACTTATACTTACGTAAAACTCTTTCGGGAATCCCGCGGGCTCGTCCAGCTCGATTCATTTGGGACACCGAGGTAACTGACCAACTGGGACTGAAGGCCGGCTGGCGCTAACCTACCAAAGGAGTGACGGGGGGCGGGAGGCGGCAGTCGACACCGAGTCTGCTAGCAATGCAGTTCATCCAACTACCGCCTTGTCCCAAGACACTGGCTTTACTTGTAGGTCTATGGCGGCGTGTACAGGGTTTATTGACTGATCTTATTACATGTGACATCACCCTTGGCCAAATGGTGGTAGCGAGACATTGCTCGTCCTGTCCGTCTCTACCATTGCTACTCAAACAAGTCTGGCACATGACAGGTTCGCATGAAGATAGCGATGGCGAGCCTCTAGGTAGTACAGTGTCTTGGATAGATGCCTCACGATCTGCCCTTTCCAGACCACTTGCCTTGCCTTTTCCAAATGACCGTGTAAAGTTGGGCCAATAGGGGGGAATGAGCGAGTCCTTCCCTGCTTCGACACTTGACCCAAAAGCTCACGGATCCAGATGATTTGAGGGGTGGCCACCTAGTATGCCTCTTTCCCGAAGTCTCGTATTGATACCAAAACAAGAAATGAACAGCTGGGTTAAAAATAAACCCCGTACGAACGCATAATTACAAATGTAGTACTCATCCTGTGACAGGAACGAGGAGGTCCTCCGGCCAAAGCAATCCAAACGCCAGCCAAATGAAAAGCAATGCCCGCTCTTACCTGTCTAATCCGTTGTCCGCGTGGGGGGGGGGTATCCAGCTCGAAAGAGAGCGCCTGCCGGCTGCACCGAGATGATGCCGCGCGGATATGTTACAAATATTTGAGCTTCCTGGTTGCGAATATAGCTACCGTGGCGCTCATTGCGCCAATGAACATGCAAACGGCAATGGCATTGGGACCATCCGTGCCATGATGTTCGTCGGGGGAGAATCCTGAGCGAGTTCCGGGCTCTTCCCTGGTTCGAGGATGGTGAAGACGATGGTGCTGATGAACGTGCCTACGAATTGAGGCAGTGTACTGTAGATGTTGAGGATACCAAAATATATGCCAGACAGTTCTCCGGCCGAGCCGGACTTGTCCAAGGAAGTATCAGGGCCTTGGAGAGCACGCTCTAAATGTGGCTCCGTGGCGATCGCTGACGCGTTGACGTCTGACATTTCAACAGCCCCAGTGCTGGGCACGCGCTGGTACGAGGCATTGGACTCACTCGCGCCGCTAAGTTTGTTGACTTCAATACCTAGGAACGTCGGGGGGGGCCCACATTGAGATTGTCCAAGGCCTAGAGGGCGTTGGCATGTGAGCATGTGTGGGTGGGCAGATGAAAGGTGACAAGAGAGAACTTACAATCCGCAGATACACATGAGCGTCGTTGCAAATCTGAAGCTGTGGGCAAATGGTGCCATAAACATTGCACAGGCAAACATACCATGCGCAATCATCCAAGCCGTCAGTAAGTCAGGTCTATACTTGCTGGCCGTCTCCACCCAAGCTGCGATCACCTGGGGGGGTCTATGCGTATAGCTTTTATCCTCGGGACTCTTGATAATCAGAGGGAGTAGCCAAGAGCCCAGTGCTGTAACGCAGGAGTAGATGACCAGAGATTTGCTCCCAATTCGACCAATGTCTCCAAGTACATCGGAACCCTTGGCTCCAGCCGGCACGTCGTACCGGTAGTAAGTTTCGCCTACCCATGTTGTGCCATAGAATAGGAAGGGGGAACCATCCGATCCAAGCCCAGAATTGTATCATGCATATGGCTCGGATGCGAGGTGGCAGATTGACAAGGGTCGACCAGATTTGGTACACAAACTTGAATCTACCACCAGCTTGACGAGGGTCATGCCGTACGGCTACCAGAACCCTTTCCGTGACAGCCCAGCAAGTAACGGCCGAGGAGATCAGGATTGTCAACGCAGCTATGATAGTGAGTTTCTTGAACTGAGTATCGCCAAGGAAGTTTCCAGTCAACGCAACCAAGTCGACCGCGCCGGCACCATAGCCGATGAGATGGCCAATGGAAGATATCCGACCGCCTATCACCAATACCATGGTCAGCAAAACTACACCGTCTTTGTGGGCGGGCGAAGCTTACCCCAGGCAGCACCAGATTGCTGCTTGGATATCGGCAGAGTATCAACCACCAAACTTCTCGCGGCCGACATGACGGCGTTGATGGAGAAGTCGACGACGTAGATGGACAAGACGGCGACAAATATGGTCATGCTCTTTGCCGTGTCTCCTTTCGGTATGAAGTAGCCTACGAGCTCTTCGGTGAAGCCTAGCACTAATAGCCCTAAGGCGACTATGAGCGAGCCACCGACTATAAAGGGCCTCCTTCGGCCCCATTTCGATCTCGACTCGTCGGCGATGGCGCCGACGATTGGCTGTACGATCAAGCCGGATAGTGGGCCGGCGATCCAGACCAGCGAGGTCTTTGACTTTGAGAGACCCAGCGACAGCAGGTATGGGTTGCAGTATGTCATCTCTACGCCCCATGTGAAGACTATGCCGAGGGTGCTAAAGTTTAGCAATATCATGCGCGCAGTATCAGAGCTGCCTCTTATCGCGGGTGAGCCCGTCCATTTGGACATTTCGGCGGGGTTGAAGGGGTTTCGAGTCCAGCCTTCGTCGTCGTCGTCGTCACCGTTGTTGTTGCTGTCGAAGTAGGAGGACCCCCTTTCCGTGACCTCTGTCGCATGCGCCGTAGTCTCCGGGTCAACGTAGTCCGAGTCGAAGGGTTCCCAAGCATCGGAATTGAAAGTTTCGCTGTCGCCGTCGCCGTCTCCGTTGCTCACCCTGGTTTTTTCCTGTTGCAGAACTTCCTCAATCTTGTTTGGCTTTGGTAACAATGTCGAGGCCATCTGGCCTTGTCGAACGGCAAGTTACCCGAACAGTTGTTTCGCCCAGCATGTCAAGGTGCAGGGATAAGCAGTACTTATTCAGCCCCACTCTGACCTCTGGGGTAAGCTAGGGGTAGGTGCAGTGCCTGGAAAAGGGGGCCTAGGAAACGTGTCGTGTAACTACCGTGTACACAGTAAGGTGCGGATACTCGGTGAAGTGATAAGCTCAAATGAAGGATAAAGGAAAGATTCGAATCGGCGGAAATGCTTTCTTTCCTTTAAACGTCGTACTCGTGCAACGCCCCACTTATCTAGGATTCGCTCTAGCTCACCAATATAAGTTGATGCTGGACACCGAAATGACCGAGACACCGAATTAACCGATATCCTTACTATATTTATCGAAAAGCTTTATTTTACCGCTAACGTAACCCTAAACTACTATATCTTATAAGGAACGTCTTTAAGAGGGTGTTAAATATGCTTTAGCAAATCTTAAACTTAAATTACACTAATTACGCGTTAATTCAACGTGAACGTCCAAATACTCTATTAATATATCTAAGGTAGCACCTTATATACTAATAAACTAGTTAACGGTAGTGCCTTTTTAGACGCTAAAGAAAAGGCTTTCTATCTCTATATTAACCGGCTAGACCGTGTTAATTTAGTTATTACCGTAGAGATAATTACTAATACAGCAAATTTAATCTTAGCTAAGAGGGGTAGCGTTAGTAAAAACGGCTTACCTCGTACCGTTAGTAGTAGATAAACTATACGATTTATCTAGCGCTATAAATACTTTAAGCGGACCTAGAAATAGCTCGATACGAACCGGTTTAACGTAGAGAATCTTAAGATTATATAGGGTTACTTTGAATTAGTCCGGCAGATCTAAGAACAGTACGGGTTTTTGTAAGGGGGCGGCCGCAGGACGGCCGCAGTTTAGCCGGAGACGCATCTTCAGAATTAATCTAACGAACACTCTGAGTTCGTCAGGTTAAAGTTTCAATACACGCATACCCTATACTACCTTACTTATTCCTACGTACTGTGTAGCGATACCCTGAGAGTAGCTAGGTACGGATACCTTTTCCCTAGACAGTACTTGGTATGGTGTTCATGCCATTCATTCATTTAAAAACATCACCACCTGTGCACCGGTCGGAGACGGGATGATCAGCAGCAGAATATCGATGAAGAACACTCTGCTGTGTAGTTTCGAGCTGTTTCCTACGAGGTAGAAAAACCGCGCCTGCACGCAATACTACCTAACGACCAACCAATACCGATGGAGCTTTGAATAGCAAAGCTTGTACAAGAGTACTTCTGAGGGCCCACCATAAGTGCGCGTTGACTTCACTAGTTTTGTAACTTGATGAAGTACGGAGTACTCTGTAATCCGTACGTAGTATTGAGTAGCTCAACGCTGGACTCGTCGGAACTCTTTAGTGGTGAGTTCCGACATCGTACTTCGTAGGGGCATTGAAGGTCCGGCGCGCCGCGCTCCTGTCCCGCCGTCGCTAGTGTCCGACACCACAAACCGAGGACGGACCCGCTGAGGGGCATGGTGCATGTCAGTGCCGTCATTGGGTCAAAAAAAGTGTGACTCGATCCGCATCGCGAAATACTACGGAGTACGAACTACTGTGTATGTGCATCTACATAGGACTCCGTACTCCCAGCTGCATTGCCGACCCATTCTGCCTGTGCAAGCGACGGACGGGACTTACTAAATCGACATAATTTCCCGACACACCAATTCATTGGACCATCCTCCGACCAAGCAACTAACTCACCAGTCGCTTGCAAGACCTGCCGCAAGACCTTTCGAGCCCCTCCTCCAGAGCGCAGAACCCCCCACCTTCACAACGAGACCAGTGGTTTTGTTTCGCCATACATAAAACTCAAGTACACCGCCGCTTAGCCAGTCGGTCCAAGACGAAGAGAAGATGGATCTAGTCAATCAGTCGGTTCAACCTTCCCTTTTCCCATCTCGACCATGACCTTCAACCTCTGCACACCCGCGAGCACTAGTGGGGACGGGGCTGACCAGATCTGCCTCGACAGCCTTGAAGGCCGGCTGCTCTTCGCTGTGCCAAAGAGTATGTTTGTTTCCCCTCTTCTGCGACATATGTGGCTGCTTGCACTCAGGCTTGCACCCAGGCTGACTGTATCTGGAAGAGGGTCGTCTGAACGCCGCTGCCCTCAACATCCTCGAGGGTGCTGACATTCAGTTCCGACGAGAGAACCGCCTCGACATTGCATTGGTCAAGAATCTCCCAATTGCTCTCATCTTCCTGCCCGCCGCCGATATACCCACCTTTGTTGGAGAGGGACAAGTGGACTTGGGCATTACCGGCCATGATCAAGTGCAAGAACACGATGCCGGTGTGCGCTCCATGAACCAGCAGAGGAGGTTTTCTGGAGAGATCACACCCGAGGAGGAGAACGCGCGGGGCTCACTGACCAGCTGCGAGACCGTCATGGATCTTGGCTTCGGAACCTGCAAGTTGCAAGTCCAAGTTCCGGAGAAGGGCAGCTATAGCACTCCCAAGGACCTGATCGGCAAGAACATCGGTACAAGTTTCGTCCACTTGGCTGAGAGGTATTTTGCCGACCTCGAGCTGGAAGCTGGATACCAACCCTTTGACACTCCTGGTGGCAAGTTGCGTACAAAGATCATCGAGCTGAGCGGCAGTGTCGAAGCTGCCTGTGCTCTTGGTGTTGCCGACGGCATCGTGGATCTGGTCGGTACGTTGTGAAATGCGAATCTCAATCATCATGCCGCCGAGGCCGGCCCCGCTCTTGACGCTCAAGTTTACTGACGCCGTTGGTCTGTTGCAGAATCCGGAGAGACAATGAAGGCTGCTGGCCTGAAGCCTATCGACACTGTTGTTGAATCCACTGCCATACTGATCAAATCACGGTCATCGCAAAACCCCGAGTTGGTCAGCTTGATTGCATCTCGCATACGCGGTGTCATCACGGCGCAAAAGTTTGTACTCTGCCAGTACAACATTCAAAGGGCGTCACTGTCCTCTGCGACAAAGATTGCACCAGGCAAGCGCGCGCCCACCATCACGGCCCTGGACGAAGAGGGTTGGGTGGCCGTCTCCGTCATGGTCGAGAAGAAGAAGATTGCTCTCGTCATGGACGAGCTGACGACAGTTGGCGCGACGGACATTCTGGTGCTCCAGATCGCAAACACACGTAGTGACTAAAGCACCAAGTGAGATATAGAAGAACCGCATCGCGAAGTTCAAAGTATCTGTAGTTTATGGCGAGACGTATACACCCGTATTTGTTTGGTTATAATGTGGTGTACACGGAGGCATCCAATCAAGACAGTAGACAAAAGCTAGGGTGTGATGGAATGGTCTTCCCTGGGGTGCCAAAAAGACGCCAGTGACAAATGTCAAGCACAGGGATCGGTTGAAATTGTGACTTGTCAACACCACCTGTTCTGAACCTGGCGGATGGCCGTGTTTTACCTCGAGTGCAAGACCGTTGACGTGGGTTACTTGCATACTGTTTAGTTATATCCCGTCGATTGGCGTTGCCATTAGGACGACGTTGGCGTAACTACGGAGTACTCCGTATATCGGTCAGTAGTTAGCAGCTGACACAATCCTCCAGAGTACGTACTTCGTACTCACTCCGTAGTACTGTGTACACGTAAGACGTCGTCACCCGATCCCCGCCTAGGTGCCCGAAGACAGCCGAATGCGAATATTTTGCCTGACATCGATCCCAACACGGACCAGAACATCCAAGCTCGTGGTTTGCATGATCTTCACCATCGGCTCTGCTACTGAGATTTGTTCTCTCGTCTACTGTGTGCACACCATGCAATGATAATAACCATTCCAGTGGCCGGTACAAACTCCCATCGTTGTGGCACACCAACACGCACAGAATACCTGCGCGTAATGTCATCCGCTACATCCGAGAAGACCGTCGCCGCTGTCCCCCCGGGGGACAGCGTCGTCGAGGAGAAGCAATCAATTTTATACCAGGTGGGGTTTTCGTGTTCTTTTTCTTCTTCTTTTTTCCCTTGCGGCTAAGAGAGTCCTCGGACCAAAGCCAACGAGGTCCAGCAAGTCAGAGGCTCTCTGTGCCGCGTGGTCCGGAGCTCGAGACTAACTGTTCCTGTGGCTGCAGTACATCATGACGCCCATCAATTTCGTCACGTTCCTGGTCTCTCTGTGGCTCGTTGACTGGCAGTACCAGAACGAGCGTGAGCACAGGCACACGCCGGGCCCGAGCCGTGTGCCGGCGTGGCTGTATTGGCTGGTCTACAAGCCGCAGCCGTATCGTTGGATTGGCAGCACTGGTGGCCCTGTGCCGTCAGACAGGGGCGATGAGCAGTGGTACTACCACAGCAAACAGAAGAAGCTCATGCGCATGGAGGTTGCGGAAGCATTCGCGTTACGGAAGAGGGTGTTGGCAGCCATGGTCCTGGCGGGTATCGGAGTGATGGTCGTGGCCTCGAGACTCCTGTATGCGACGCTGGTGTGGTGGAACGTGAGGTGACTTGACGGCGCCAGGTTGGGGGGGAAAGGGCTGGACTCGGGAGGGCCTGAGGAGGCAACTACGTGTTGCTTCCATGCAAAGGACAGGCACCACAACGAATCCTAATCCACGACTCGAGTCTCGAGGTTGACGTGATATGGGGATTGCGCCGGATATTGGTAGCATTGCTATCAGCTGCACAGATCGTGACGGATAGTTTTTTTCGTGGCGAAAAGCAAATTGGAGTTGTCTTTGACCTGCAAGGTGCAACAATATGAGTTGGTGATCTGACAAAAGGTGCCGCCTCGGGCAACCATGGCATTGTTGAACTCGGCATAGTTAGCCACTCCTACTATGTACATAACTTACCTAGTTACGTGACTTTACCGAGTAGTTAGTATTCCTTGCTGGTACGGTAGCATGAACCCCCACATCGACAAGTGCTGTGCCGTGGTAGGTTCCGAGTATAAATAGTACTTGCTAGTCACTGTCACTACGTACCCTTGCAGCGGTGCCAACCCGGCGGGACCGCATCGCCCTGGCCTGATTGGTCGAACGGGACTTGTGTGCCCAGCCACTCTGTCTTTGACGTCAACGTTTCAAGACCCAATTTCGAATGAAGCTTAACTATTCAGTGTCTTAACTAATTCCTGCCTGAGCCAAGACATGCAAAGCTGGAAGGAAAGCTTTGCAAAGGCGGGTAGATCCGATCAAGATCTACTACAACTTAAGCAGTCGTTGTAGTTATTGTCTTCATCATCGCCATCATATTGGTGAGACAAACATCAAACACTCGGCGAGTAGCCGTGCATTTCTGGGAAGTCCGAACGGGATAGATAACTCTAGTCTCTAGGTACTCCGTACTCCGTAACTCGGTAAGCGCCACGACGCAACCTCGCATTCGCTGTGAATAGCCGTAAGGTGCCTACCTACCTAATTGGTTGATGTTGCTTGCCGTATGTTCCTATGCACTCGTCTGCTAAACCGTCGAGCTTAAACCTGGAGTCGTTCCCTTTACTAAAGACACATCTAGGCTTTGTCTGCGTCAGATCGACGGGCGTTACAACAGAAAGCACTTGGTGCCTGCACGACTAGAGATCGTCGAATCATCGGGCGGTCCGGGCCAAACAAACAATGGCGGAAATACTTGATCTAACAGCTACTTATATCCAATCTTACCGGGCCAAGTTCAGAGAGGACGTCACCGCAGGCGCAAAGGGACCTTTCCTGGTTCCTCTCTATTTCCTCGCAACAGTCGCCATCCCGGCACTGTACCTGGCGATACCGCACAGGAAGCGCCCATGGCTCTACCGAGCACGATTCCTCGTCCTGGCCCTTACTACCGCCTCCAACTCTACCATGATCCTCCATGCTTCGAGCCCGAACTTCATCAACGCTTATGCAGCGGGCGTGTTGGGCGCTTGGGGCATCATCTGGAGCTTCACGTTGCTGGTGTGGACGAGGCCCCAATGGGATGCGAAGAGGGTAGAGAGATTCAAAAAGAAGCCCCGAGGGACGTCTTTGGAGTTGAAGAACCGGCTGTCCGAGTCCGTGGATGACGCAAGTGGGCACGACGACGAGCAGTGCATGACACGTGATGCCGACGTAGAGATGCTTGCTGCCGTAAAGGGAAATGCAAAACGTCGCAGCAAGAAAGATGATTCGAATCTTGATCCTGTCGCCGAGCTGCGTTCTGTGCCCGTTACAAATGGGCAAGTAAGCAGCGGCGTCGACGCACGAGACTTGCCATCAGAAGCAGCTAGCAAGCAAACCGAGTTTGTCTACAAGTGGCAAGAATTCCCAGAGGACGAGCCTTTTCTAACGCGCCTCGATTGGGCCGTGGATATTGCCACCACCTTTCGCATGACAGGTTCGTCTCTCTTGAACCGCTGTTTTGCTGCACAATCCTACTGACACGACCCAGGCTGGAACTGCGCTCTCGGTGTCTTGCCTCCATATAAACCACCCCCATGGACCGCGGACAAGACCCAACAGTTGTCGTTAGATAGCCTCCCCAACTACAGTTCCCACGGGTATACACGATGCAAGACACGTCGAGACCTCCTTATCCAGAGGTCCAAGGATATCATGCTGTGTTGCCTGCTGGTCGATTACAGCATAGTCCACATGCGCCAAGATCCGTACTTCATCGTCCCACCCGAGCACCCGTTGCCACTCTCGACACTACCTACTATGCATCCGGTGCTTCTGTCAATCTGGCGTTCCGTCCTCTGCTGCATGTACCTGGCAGCCGGTCTGCGCTTAGCGTGGGATACGGGTGCCGTAGCCATAGCTTGCCTGGGCCCTCCCATCCTGGGCTTCCGCGCGGACCCGTGGCACCTCCCCTACCCACGGTGCCCCCTTTACCCAAGTCATGGACCGAGGCATGCCCGGCTTCTGGGGCAGCTGGTGGCATCAGACCTTCCGCTCCGGCTTCGAGGCCCCGACCAAGTGGATGATTCGCAACGGCTACCTCGAGAGGGGCTCCCTCGCTGCCAGCGCCGTCGGCACCATGGTCGCCTTCCTCCTGTCCGGCTTCCTGCACGCCTCGGCGAGTTGCGCGACAGTCCCCGAGACCAAACCCTGGCAGCCCGTCGTGTTCTTCTTGTTGAGCGGCGTAGGCGCGCAGGTCCAGCATTTGCTGTCCTCGCAAGTCTTCAAAGGCGTGATTGCGCAGATGCCGCGGCCGGTACGGCGTGCCAGCAACGTCTTGTTCGTGGCGGCGTGGCTCCATATAATATCTGGCTTCTTCATTGAAGATCTTACGAGAGGTGGGCTTTGGCTGTGGGAGCCACTGCCCTTCTCCGTTGTTCGTTTCGTGGGACTTGGCATTCCTGGAGACGCTGCATGGAGGTGGGATAGAGAAATGGTTCCTCGCTGGCACACCGGCAAGCATTGGTGGGATACGGGAATCGCGCTGTAAGTAGAACAGAACACTCGAGCTGGCCGTGAAAACAACACCCAATTTAGACTACAAGCAGACATGTAGACGGTTAGATAGAATCGGCGTTGTTTCGCAACGATAGACACATGTACTTTTTGGACTATTTATACCCTCATGTGCCTCACCCTGCCCTGACGAATCTCGACGGTAGTCGCGAGCCTTTGGATCTCCGACTTGAGCCATGCCAGCACCTCGCCATAGCCACTCTGCTTTGTGGACAAGAAC
Source organism: Arthrinium puccinioides (assembly GCA_022414665.1). Taxonomy (NCBI): domain Eukaryota; kingdom Fungi; phylum Ascomycota; class Sordariomycetes; order Amphisphaeriales; family Apiosporaceae; genus Arthrinium; species Arthrinium puccinioides. The sequence continues at coordinate 3,213,890 of JAIUNF010000003.1, read as the reverse complement.
CTCAGAAACGCGTGGTACGCCAACCAAGCGACCTCGTTCTTCTTCACGTCACACACGTATCCCGGATACCGCATCTTGCGGGCCCTACTCGTCGCGAGCAGAAACGCCACGTCGACGAGCGTGCCGATAGTGCGGATCACGAGCGGCGGCCCAGGACGCTTGGCCACCGGCAGGCAACGCGCGTAGGCCCACATCTTCGTCGCAACCTCGGTGAAGGCGGTCGAGAGGTTCGTTAGCACAGTCGAGGGGGCGTTGAGCGAGGTGTCGAGGAACATCAGATGACTCTGGATCTTGAAGGCGTTCAGCACCTTGCGCTGGAATGTGTGGCCAGGCGTGCGGGTGAACTCGACCGTCAGGGAATTGTAGACTGGCAAAGCTACTTGCTTTGGCGCGGAGCTTCTGGATTGGTTTCCCGGAACGCGTTCGCGGTCACGGTCTTTGCTGATGTCGAGTGTCTTGGTGTTGACAAGTGTTCCGCAATAGGGAAACGATTGAGAGGCGGTAGCTCGGCGTACCGCGCGGTCGCCCAGGGTCAGATCAAAGTTGACAAGTGTCTTGTCCGGGTTCACAGCCACGCCATATTCCGGAACGCCCTGGTGCATGGTACGAATGAAGCGGCCCGCTTTGCTCTTGTCGGTGGTGATTAGCAGGAAGTCGTCGATTAGGCGGAGCAGCAAGCAGTCGTCCGAGTCGAGAAAAGTCAAGACGTGCATCTCGAGATCAGCGTAGAAATAGTTACACAGCGTGGACGACAGGACGGAGCCCTGCGGGATCCCACGCTTCTGCCTGTAGAACTTCTTGCCGAATTTGACAAGGTTCTGCTGGATATGGGAGGATACCAGCGCTAGCAGATCACTCGTCTCATACTTCCTCTGGACTACGCTGTCCACAAAGACCGTGTTCGTCTTCTTCACGGCCCGGTGTTGTTCCAGAGCCTGGACGAACGTGCTGGTGTCACGGCTCTGCCTGGCAGTTGAATGCCATTTACGTGACGGTTTCGACTTGACAACCTGTCCTTTTAGCTTGGTGGTTGTCAAACCTTTGGTGATCTCGACGTGCTTCGAGATGAGATATTGTTGTTGCTGCGGAATCGAGTCGAGAAGTCCGACGACGGCAGATTGCGGGATCGTGTCGAAAGCAGACTGGACGTCAACCTTGGCAAAGTAGAGAGGCTGTGCCGAGTAGCTTGGTCGTGACTTGAACTCCTTGATTCGATCATACATGTCACCTACAGAGAACATCGTCGACCCGAGCTTGGCGGGATTTGTAGACTGTCGCGGTCAGCAGGGCGGTCCAGGAAGACGGAGGGACGAGAAGCCCACCGTCTCTAGCTTAAGAACTGTATGGAAAGGTCCCAATATCGCATTGATGCTAGGACCCAGTAGCTTTCCGTTGCCCCTATTGACCGTTCTTCTCCGGAGGTTCATGATAGGCCGAATCCCGATTCCCTTGGGTAGCAGCCTGACCTGGCTGAAGCCCAGACTCCGGGATCCTAGGATTCGCATGGCGTCGTCAAGGTTGACCTCTTCAAACATGTCGGATTTGAGTGTAGTCATTGCCGGTTCCACCACATATCTCCAAACGTCGTGCCTGAAGAAAAACAGGCGATACTTGTGACTATTCGACTCCGTAACGTAGAAGTTGCTGCGAATCAGGGGTATCAACAGGGAATCAAAAACGTAGTACAAAAATTCGTAAAAAATCTCGTTTCGCTTCTTCATGTCCGTTTGCGACGTCTTTTGACCCAGCAACCCTGGAGGTGCAAGCCACTCGACTTCGGTTATCTGGCTATCGTTAGTTGGAGCCACTGTGACTGTCACGCAACGGTTTCAAACCTTCATGCCTTGCATCACCGCGTGCAGTGACATGCTCTCAAACCGTCTTAGACGAACAAATTGGTCGATCTTCCGTAGTACAAGGCGCTTGTTGTGTTCCTGGATGGCATCTTGGCCCCATAACTCGTCCGGTATGATCTTGGAAGCGATCGCCTGGCAGAATGCGGAGACCTGTGACACCGAAGTGGCCAAGTCTACCACGGATGGCGGCTTTGACGCGACTGTGAGTGTCGATGATGACTGTGGTCGTCCACTCTTCTTGGCACGTCTGACCTCGGAGCCCTTGGGCGATCGTTGGACCTTATCTTGACTCGCTTGGTCCAAGTTGCTCTGATTTGTTGCAGAAGTAGTAGCCTGTGGCGGGTCAATTGAACGCCTAAAAATGCAGTTCGAAAGGGAGAAATACCGGGCAATAGTGATGCAAGAGATTGGAATACGAACAGCGCGAATGGAGAAGCTGGAGTCGGCGTACCAACTCCCCGATCTTGCCTCTCAATCGCCTCGGGACCGAATATTTGGCGGGCTGATGTTCGTCGCCCAATGGACCGAACCTTGCCGCAATCTCTTCCTCTCGGAGCGTATAGTCCTTCAGTCTTTGTGACGTCTCACCAAAATCGACCTTTGAAGTAAAAACATTATGCAGGCGGAATTGACGAGGGAACAGATACATCATGACTTTCAACGAGCTGTGGTCGTCGAGTCTCGTCAAAGCATTGGTACCAGCACCGCCGCTGACGCCCTCGGATACGGGCCTGACGTGCGGACATCGGTTCAAGATATCTGCCATAGTTAATCGACAGACCGTTGCTGGGTCGTGCGACAACTTACGAATGTGGCGGAGACCAAAATGTACCATTCCACGCGCATTCAGAGCTGCTCTGGCGTACAACATTCGGTTCCGCACAAAGGTGATGTCGGAAGGAGACCGCTGAAACTCATGTGCATTCTCTCCACGGCTATCGCCATCCGTGCCAAGCAGCTCAGCATCATGCAGAGGTAACCCTAAGAGCTGGTGTTAGCCGTGTCGAGTTCGGAATAGGAGACGAGCCTACCACTAATCTGGTAGTAGTTGCCTTGACCTGCTTTCACGGACACGAATACTGCACAGTCAAGAAACATGTCTATTGTAATGCGGTCTCCTGCGTCGCCGAGAAGCGTGAGTAGTTCAGGCCAAGGACTTCGCCTCAACGCCTCGACACGCTGGTTCGGGTAGAGTGAGAAAACATTGGGTATGTTGGTCGAGCGCTGGCCAGCCTGTGCCGGAAACTTCGAACCATAATCTTTACGAAAGCCATCACACAAGAGATGCTTTGGCCAAGTCCCGGCAGTCTTTGCTTTGGAGAACAGTAGCCATATCACGAAATCGATTATCTATAGTGGTGGTCAGCTGGTGTTGATGTGCAACAGGGAGAGACAAACCTCGGATTGTGAAAACGTAGCATCTGTTTGGTCATCGGAGAGTGTCACGGTGGACTCGTCGCCTCTCTGAGAGAAGCTCTTCCACTGTTCCCATTGCACATCCGATATGGACTTGGTTTGGTCCGCCAGGCCGACCAGTGTCGTGTCCAATAATGTCCCTACAGATCTTTCCAGGTCGGTGATTAGGTCGGCAGGCGAACGAGCCACAGATCCAACAGCGACGATCTTCTTCCGTCTGGTCTTGGAGGTCACAGGCAGCTTCAGCAGGACATAGTCCCGCAGAGTCAGCACCTGGTGATAGAACCCATCGAGCACATCATGTTTGATGGAGGGCAGTGACGCCCCTCGGCCATCTTGAAGGCGCGTTTGTACCCTCTTCTTCCCTGGTCCTGCGTCAGGTCCTGCGTCAGGGGAAGGTGGGTGCGCCTCAGTCCTCTTGCGCTTGTTGGTAGAGACCATGACGGCCGATCACGGAAGTCCAACGCTGTGCGGCTCGCGTATCCGTAAAGCCGGAAAGTCGCCGGTGGACCTGTTACGTTTTGAAGATCAGGAGAGTGTGTTGAAAGTCACCGGTCTTTGATTTTCAAACTGACTGTTTCTAAGCCGGCATATTCTGATTGGCCGATGGGTAAAAGGTTGCCTCAGGGCATCGTTTTTGAAAAGCTTCTTTTTGGTTTAGACTCTGAAACGCGTCACCGAGCAGATCAACGCGTCTTCCGTCATGGTTGGTTGCAAGATGGATGGATTTGGAAGTCAGCCATTCGAGGCCATTTAACTACGGGCAGGGACGTGCGCGCGAGCCACATGAGACGCAAGGAGGAGGCAAGTGTGCTCGGTAGTTAACTTAGTTAACAAGTAGTTAATGACTACTGTGCATGTGCAAGTGAACGACTAAAACTAAGCGACAGGCTCAACTCGTGGGAACAACGCTTTTCAGACAAGCTGTCATTTTGGAAGTAAAAGTCTTGGTGGCAGGGCCGGGGAGGGTACGGTAGGGCGTCTTGTCAGTTGTACAACATTGCTTCTTCTGCAGCACAGCACTTGGACATCACCACCGTTTGATGGTTCTGTTTCATACGGCGTAAGTAACGGCAACTACGGATACTGTCGCGTTGAATTGTTTCCGAAAGCAACAATGTCGTGCAATGCCCATCGCAACGCAACCCGGCCCAGCTCGGAGGGGGTGAAACAAACGGTCAACGCCACCGGCCTATCTTCAACCGTCTGTACTACGCTGATTGGTTTTGGCGACGGTGTCGAGTGAAATCAAGGTGGCTGAAGTCCATGACGGTCGAGACATTGTCGCAGAGGGTCCTTGACGAGGCTCGACCATCCGATGTCGAGTTGCTTCGTCTGAAGACGACGACGGTCGTCGAGGTGAGTGATGGCTTGCTTGAGATGGCTGGCGCCCGGTTTGACAGTTGCCCATCTCGAGTCTGGACGTCTGTCGGACGGAGTCGTGGACCGACGACCTGCTTGCTAAGTTACAGACCTGGTCAGCAGATCATGCTTTGTTTTACTCACAGCGCAGAGCAACCGGGAATGGATGGGTAATCTCAAGCGACAAAGTCAAACCGCATCACGGACGGAGAAGAGAAGCCCTGCAACTTGCACCCCTGTCGGCTCGTTACCGGGATAACAGTGAACACACACGATAGTTGTCCAACAGGCAGCAAGAGCAAGGAATAATAAAAGTGGCTACCCCGTACTTACTTCGTACCTCGTAAAGTACGAAAAGAACCGATAATCTCAGACGTGGGAGGCACATCCCCCTCTCGCAACCACATCGTTTCGAGAGACCTGGTCCAGGTGTCCGTTCGCAACGGCGTCAGATCAGAGCCGCGCTCTGCAAAGAATGATAATGAGACTGTAGATCCCCTCTGAACGAATGATGCAGGGGCTTTGCTGCACAACCATCAGTACACAGTAGCTCCCCCCTCCCCCGACCGTGTCCATGTACCACCCTGTAGACGATGCACACGCGCCGTGCTGTCCCACGCATGGCATGGTGGACCGGTGGTGTAACTACTGTTGTACAAAACACTTTCCTCTCAGATGGTCCAGTTGCTGGGGTCGCTCTGCGGGCATCTGCCACGACCAATACTCTGTACGGATACCTAAGGTATCTTTCCACCTTCTTTTCCCCTGCATGTTTGTTACACTAGGTACTTGCTCAAACGTTCACCCTTGGCGTCGTGGAATACAAATCCGTCCGCATGGAGTACACAGTAACTAGCTAGTATCCGTAGCTTGCGTAGCCGTTCCTCTTCCCCACTTCTGCATGGCTAGCTGACAAGTGGTAGGTACTCCGTACCTCGGGTACATCCACACTCACTCGCGGAGTCGAGGTACTTTGCCACGGGGCAAGACAGGTTAGTCCGAGTCGGTGGCTTGCTTACCCTACCTGGGTCTGGCTAGGCAGGTCAGACTCATCAGAAAGAAGAGCGAAATAGGTACGGGTATGGGTACGGATACACGGTAACTTGTTAGAGCTCGGATGATTGCCCATTGAACAGGACGGACGGGAAGCAGTGTCAGCCAGGTAGAGAGATAGGTAAGGCTGCGAAAGTCCAAGCCAAGCAAGTTTTCCCTCCACAAGAGTCGCCCTATACGGAAACTCTCTCTTGAACAACGAAGCCGGCGACACCCACGACGAATCGGATCCGGCTCCCGCCAGCCATTGGACGCTTTCCTCGCGCGAGAAGACGGTTGAACGCTGCCCAACCCACCGGGTGCAGGGCCAGGCAGGTTTCCCTCCATTCGAGGCAAGGGTGCATTCGCATTTGCGCCGCCTGGGGGTTGCGAACTCGTGTGAGTGGTGCCAACACCGGCCAGCGAATCGAGCCTTTGATGCTTTGCTGCTGCGAGCCTGCGAGCGATAGCCCAGGGTGATGTCCTGGTCACCAGAATGGAGGCCGGCAACCGCGACGAGGAGGACCGATTTCATTTCCCACCCCAGTCTCAGTCCCAGTCTCAGTCACACTCACACTCACACGCACGCTCACACTCGCCAACACCTGCCAGCCGGGAGGGCAGTTACTACCACCACTACTACAACTACAGCACCGGGGATGGGTTTGAAGCCGAGCAGGAGCAACAAGACGACGACGACGACAACAACCAGCACCAGCACCAGCACCACGCCCATGCCGACAACGCCGCCGACCACGACGACCACGTCCACGCCTACGCCGACCATTACCCCAACCAGCAGCCGCACTCTCTGCATCCGCATCAGCATCAGCAACGGCAGCGGCAGCGGCAGCGACAACACTCCGACATAACCTCAGCACGGGGCCGAGGGTCAATAGAGTTCGACGGGGACCACCCAGAGGCGCACCAGCACCAAAGCCGCCAACAACGTTTACGTCTTCCACCATCAGAACTCGACACTTCTGACCAGGAGCTCCAGCTGCGCTCAGCCCTTGCTTCCCATGCCGCCCACAACCGCCAGGCCGCCTTTGCCAATGCAAACCTAATCACATCTGCAAATGCAACCCCCGACTCCTTGGCAGTCCCAAATGGCAATTCTCCTCTAGATCCCGACGACTTTTACTGGAACTACGGTGTCGATCACGGCCACGGCCACGGCCACGGCCAAGACGAATTCATGGCCACGTCGGCTACTCTGCCCGCCCAGAGGCAAAACCAGAACCAGAACCACACCCACAGCCCAAGCCCAAGCCCCGGCGCATCGACATCCTCATTGACGCCGTCCCGGTCCAAGACCAATGCGTCCCCTACGAAACGGAGCGGGATACCATCCCCCGCGCGGGCTGGAGTTGGTATCGGAACAGGATCTGCAATACCCGGGCATGAAAATGGCAGCAACCGCAATGGGAGCAGGACAGCCATGCGCTCTGCGTCTGCGCCCATGAGCAACTCCAGCACGAAGCCAGCCAACAGGCCTGGCCACAGCACCAAACCCAGCGTTAAGGATTTGACCAAGCGCTTCAACCAGAATGTCACTGCCCACGCAAGCAACAGCAACACCACCGCCGCCAACAGCAGCCCAAGCACTGTAGCCCCGGGCTCAGGATCCGTCAGGAAGACGGCGATACCACGGGCATCCACACGTGATGGATCAGTGCCACCACCGCCGTCGAACTATCGCGGAGTTGGGGGACCCTCCACCGCCGCAAATCCTGGCATGAGCGGGCCATCATCACACTCGTCCGGCCGCTCCTCGACGACGCGTGACACGCATACCTCCTCGACTCCTGCCCCGCGATCCACGCAGAGGAGCAGGTATGTGGCCGAAGATCACATGTCCAACAACGCACAGTCCTTTGCGAGCCGTGTAGCCAAGCCACGTGCTTCCAACAACACTCGCCACTTGTCGTCCAAGTCAATGAGCAGCCTGTCGCCGACCTCGCCTACTAGCCCTGCGTCCATCCCGCCGGTGCCCTCACTCTATGCGCAAACCACCACAAGCAGGGATAGTGGATCTGGGAGACCTTTGCTGTTTGGCGAATTGCCGCCGGGGGATGATGATCCGCGAGCTGCTGGCTATGGGATTGATGGCGCGCGGCAAAGACGGACGTCGGAGTCTAACCTGCGTATGCCGGCTGGTCAGTTGCACCACAAAAGAAGCTTATCTCACCCCGAGGTCGAGCAGGGGTCCCCCGACGACTGGTATCGAGGTGTCAATGCAAATGACAGCCGGGTGACTGACGGCAGCAAATCACCCTCCAAACCTGTCAAAACGCACCATCGGTCATACAGTGACTTGGAAAGTGTGAAACCGCGGGCCTTGTCGTCCAGGACGCCTCACTCCTCGAAGCAGCATCGTCAGCAACATCATTCTACACCTACGCCGGAGCCACAAACTCCGTCCTCTACGACTTCAAAATTGCCCGTGTCCGTCCGCAGTCGACACAGTCGGTCTTTGTCTGCTTCTCCGATCCCGCCGTCTTCGAGGTCCAACACCCCGAGTAGCACCAAACGTCCACCCACCCGGACCCAAGGCAGATCCGCCAACCCAGCTGCGAGAGAGAAGCCTTCGACCAGCCACCCTACAAGCAGCAAACGGGCCCCCGGCACAGTCACTCCGAACGGCAATACGAGATTAAATGCATTCATCTCCGCGCCGCCGCCCAAATTGTCACCGCCCTTGCGTAGTTCGCGGCCCCGTCAACCAGTCTCGGCAGCCACGACAGCGAGCTCCCGCATGAAAGCCGCCGAGCGAGGCCGGTCTCCAGCCAAGCTGGCGCCGAGGACTGAGTCTAGAACTGGAAACAGGCAAAGCGAAACACCCCGAAGAAGGAAAATGTCCATGGGCCCGATCGACTTTGAATCACGCCGCCAACAGATCAAGCTCTCGTACACCAAGAGTATACGGGAGACGGAAGTCAAGGCAGCTGCCAGGCGGGAAGCAGCGGCGGAAAGAGAAAGAGAAAGGCTCAAGAGGGAAGCTCAGTCTCGCGCTCGCGCCCAAGCTAAGGTCCAGGCCGAGGCGCGAGCAGAAGCTCACCGAATGGCCAGGGAAGAAGAAGAGGAGGAGGAGGGGAAAAAGGCAGCTGCCGCAGCATACGTTGTTGTGGAGCTGCAACAAGGAGAACTGGAGCGAGCAAACTCGAAAAACGTCGCTGAGCAGCACACCAGATCAGATCCCGACGTTGGAGAAGGCGAGGTAGCTGAGCCGTTGCGCCTCGGGTCGCCCGCGAATTTGGCAAAACCATCGGGGCCCAGTCTTTCCTTGGACATACCAACCTTGAGCAAGGACTCGCCAACGCTCGGCCTCCCGGGCAGTTTCCCCAGCCTCGGCTCACCGGAATACGAAGACGAGGCGCCGCCATCGGCCATTTCCAACACCACCGAGTTTGATATCGAGCCACAGACCGAACCCCCGATGTCACAGGCGCAGCTACCGTCTGACCATGAGGGCACTGATTCTGCCCAGGGCCTAGGGCTCTCCAACGTCGCGACCGAGTACAAGTCTCCTTTTGGAGGGGACCTGTCACCCCACGACGACTCTGTCTCGGTCAAAATTTCGCTTAGCGTCTCGTCGCCAGACTTGGCTCATGAGCCTGCACCGGCTCGCAACGAGTCCAGCGTCGGACCAGGTAGTGCGTATAGCTCCCAGGCGTTCAGCACGCCTACATATCAAACCGGGATCGATACGCATGGTTATGACTCGGGCATCCTCTCGACAAATGATGACGAACTGGCGCCTCATAGGCTTGAGCGACAGCCATCGGTAGCGGAACCTTCCGAGGACGATCCAACCATGCCCTTGAGCTCTAGCGAGCATGTCCTGCACAGCGAAAGTCTTCGATCGAGTGAGGACTCTAGTGACCACGAGACCCCGCTCACGAAATTGGAGCAGTTCTACGTTGGCCCGAATGTCGCCAGCTCCGCGGCACGTCTCCGCGACTCTACATCCAGGAGCTCAGTCCGTAGTCACCACAGAACTTGGTCCATAGAGGATCCGCCAACAACATCTCAGTTCTCGAGTGAAACCCGTCGAGTGTTGGATACCCGGCCTAGCCTTCATGTGCCACGCTCCTCGTCGTCAGTCAAGCGGTCGAGCCAGAACACGGTGTGGACCGACTACTCGGTTGAGAGCCGTGACGAGGATCTGCCCAGTATCCCGCCCCTTTTGCAGCGGAAGGCAGAGTATCCCTATCACGAAGCCGATGAGGCCTCCGAGATTGGCTCACAAACACAGTCGGCACATGGCGGCCGAGACTCGACGACGTACCCGTCCAGCCGCGGAGCCTCCCCACAAGACAGCCTTCGGAGCCCATCCATGTATGATGGCCACATGCAACTCCCGGAGCTTGATACCGGAGGCGGGTTCGTCATCGATTATCTCACTCGTAAGAACAACGCGGCCTTTCCCCCAATTCCGCTGCTGCCGGACCACTCACCCCCACCGCCGCCCGAGGAATCTGCCTTTCCGGATATCTTGAGCTCCGCACCACCTAGCGAATATTTCAATGATGACACCAGACCCAGCAGTTATCTCCATAATGTTCGAGACGATCGAAGCTCGTTCTCCATGTCTCGCCCACAAAGTGAAAACTTTGATCAGAATGCATCCACTCCGCGCTCGCTGGACCAAGGTTCCTTCGGAACCCCTGACGGTAGATTACGGTTGGACAGCCAGACAACGCTTGCTGATAGCATCGATCAGACGGACAGCGCCACTGGACTGCCCCCGAAAGAGAGGAAGAGGCTCTTCACCCGCCTGGAGACAATCAAAGAGTTGGTCGACACCGAGGCTTTCTTCATCCGAGACATGAACATTGTCGAAGAAATCTACAAGGGAACGGCCGAGGCTTGCCCACAGCTCGATGACAAGACGATCAAACTGATATTTCGGAACACGGACCAGATCATTGCTTTCCATTCCATCTTCCTAGCGGAGTTGAAGCAGGGAGTTTCTAGTGTGTACATCCCCAAGAGCCATCGGATTCCAAAGGACAGTTCTGTTCCGGTAGATGGCGTGGCTGGGCCAACGCCATCGGCGCATCTGAACGATGCAAAAGACCGAGAAACCACCTTGGGGCCAATCTTCTCGCGCAACATCGACCAGATGAAGGCTGCCCACGAGTCATTTCTCAAAAATAGTGACCAGGCAGCCAAGCGTCTGATTCAGATCCAGGAAGACCCTACCGTGCAAGTTTGGTTAAACGAGTGTAACGAAGTCGCCCGTGACCTCACAAAAGCCTGGAACTTGGACTCGTTACTCATCAAGCCGATGCAGCGGATCACAAAGTACCCGAATCTGCTGATTCAGCTTTTGCACGAGACACCAGAAGACCACCCGGATCGGGCGGCTCTCGAAGCTGCCAAGTCCGCACTGGAGGACGCCATTGAAGAGATCAACAAGACCAAGAAGAATTTCGAGCTTGTCGGCCAGATCGTGGGCCGAAAACGAAAAGAGTCGGATGTCAGAGCCGGTTTTGCCAAAGCGTTCGGCAAACGCGTAGACAAGCTCCAGTCAGCCAACAACCGGCCACCGGAGGATCAGGATTATCACAAGTTGCACGAAAAATTTGGCGACGACTATCTACGATTGCAGGTAGTGCTAAGGGACGTAGAGTTCTATACGCGACAGACAACCACGTACGTCCATGAGTTCTTACAGTATCTTTCGTCAATGGAGCTTGTCATGCGGCTACAGCCGTCGCCACATCCAGAGATAGAGAGCAAATGGGTACGCTTCAACGTGTCCATGAGAGACATTGAAAAGGTCGCCCTCGAGCAACACGTTCGTACATCCCAATCGTCGTCTGCCCCTCGGGCCGCATGCTAATCCGCAGACAGCTCTCTCAAGTTCGAAAACAAGTCATTGAGCCTTTTGAGCTTGTTATCAAAGCATACGGCAATCCATCTCTTGCCATGAAGAAGCGGGCGAAGCGCCGTCTCGACTACGAAAAGTCAGTGCAACTGAAGAAGGGTGGAAAGAAAATTGACAAGCAGCTGGCGGAATGTGTCGAGCAGTACGAGGCGCTCAACGAAGCTCTAAAGAAAGAGTTGCCAAAACTTTCAGCCTTGACCGAGAAGGTAGGCAACATCTGCCTTGGAAATTTTGTCAACATACAGACCAACTGGTACTCGATCTGGAAGGAAAAGGTCAAGGTCGTACTCGACAACCAACAGATGCCAGAGCTCGCTGATGTTGTCTCGACCTTCCAAAGGGACTTTAAATACCAGGATGATCAGATGAACGCCATTTCTATTGCGAATCCGATATCCAGAGCACGAACGTCGCAGTCGGGCAGCACGGACGGATCGATACCAAAGTTGCGCCCACGGCCTTCTGAGCTTTCCGCCGCCTCCCTGCGCGGGCGAGGGATGTCAATCAACAGCGATATAGCGCCCAGCCTACCCACGCCTGACTTCATCAGGCGTCACAGCGGCCAACTCAACATGTCTCCTACGACGGCTTCCATGCCAAGTCCCCATCATTTCTACTACAAGGACTACTATGCCGGCGCCAATGGTCAGGCGCGTGGCGGGCTAGGATCACCACAGGTAGCCGCGGCTGCCGAGGGCATCCATTCTCGTCCCACTCCAGCTGTTTCCACTCGGCCGGGAACGGGTCAGAGTTGCGACTCGAGCGCTGCGCCGAGACCAAGCATGGAATCCAATGCACAGACAAAACGGTACTCGAACTCGATGTATCCCCCGCAGAGTTTCTCTACGCCAGAAGCTCAGCGCTTCTCGGGGTTGTTCCAGTCCGCTCTTCCTTTGCCCGACGGACCGGAGAGGTCGCGGCAGTCGCGGGCATCTTCGCGGGCATCTTCGCGTGAAAGGCCGCCTATCGGTGGCTACAACGTCATGTGGCTTGCGGCCTCCCTGTTCGAGTTCAACATCGAGACGACCAAGCATGAAGCCGGATACCCTTACCTAACGTACCAAGCTGGAGAGGTATTACCCCATCCTCTGTCTTGCGTTTGCTTCTTTTGCTAACAATGACCTTGCAGATCTTTGATGTGATTGCTGAGAAGGGTGAGCTGTGGCTTGCTAAGAACCAGGACGACCCGAACAATCTAGTTGGCTGGTTGTGGTCGAAACATTTTGCCAAATTGGCAGACGACTAACAGACATACCACCACCACCACCTGACCGACAGACACCCTTTCAAATATTTCCTTGAAATTATGTGATACTATACCCATCTTGTTACTATGAGGAGCGGTCCTTTTCATGGAAAAAAGCATCAGATCCTTTGCCTCGGATGTTTTCACGTCGCGGTGCACTCGTTCCCTGTTCAGCATCCCCCTTTCGTGTACAAAACTATTCGCTTGCACGTATCTTCAGACAGCCGACGGACACGACGTTTACATCTGCTTTGTTCTCATTTGTTTTTATCTGGCGCGGCGTGTGGTATACCGAGGTGTTTTCAACTCACTTTTCTTTTCGAGCGCGTCAGCATATGATGCATGACGACGTCTGATGGTTTACGATCTTATACCTCAACGAGCACAACGTACAGACGATCCAGCGTCAGACCACCATTCAAGTTTCAGCGACTAAAAGCGGCGGGCTACGGTTATCGGGATGGCACTCTCCTTCCATTTGTCTTCTTCGGGTTCTGACATTGTTGTCCTATCTATGATGGGGGGTTTTTTTTTTGGTGGTGCGAGAATGCCTTGGCGTGCGCACCTTCAGCTTCTTCAACTTTACTTGCGCCGGGACAAGGCGCTTGTATTTTGAATCGGATGAAACGAGTCTATTTGTTATCAGTGCAGGACGTGCAGGGTAGGCGGAGGAAACTTGACCGGGCTACAGCATGGTATAGTCACGTATATGGCAACTTTCGGCAGTGTTGCGTGGAAATTGATGATGGGCGAATGCCGATGGATGAAAGTGGTGAAATGATAGGCACAAGCCGGCATTCCAATCCACCAACTTGTGCGAGCCATGACCTCTCTACGACCACAGCTTCTGCTGCCGAGTGTCTTTGCCCAAAATGTCACTGTATGATCCTGGCGAGATGTCATTGCCGAACGTGACGTGCTCGAGATTCGGTGTGCCATGACAGCCGGGGGCCATGTGGGCAGTTACGCCCACGCAGTGAGAGTTTGTTTGTTCCTGACAATAGGGTGTTGGTATTGGTCCATACTGTGCAATCTGTGTAATCCCCCACTCCCTTGTTCGCTTCTACATACACAGTAGTGAGTTGGTCGGGGCCCTGGCGTGTGTACAGTGGCGGATAAGTCGCCATTTGCGGTGCTCCCAGAGAAGCAAGACACGAAAGCAGACGTTTGAGAAGCAGGTAGTCAACTAGTCAAGGGTCTAGACATCCCATGATGGTCCAACTGGAGACTCGCCAAAATGATAATTTTCCATTCTCCAAGGCAGTTAGTTAACTGGCAGCTGAAGGCCAGTTGCATATTTTCTTGGTTCGGCCCCTCTTCACGCAACTGTTCCTGTTCCTGTGTGCAAGGACGGCTGACGGCGATGAAAAACCGCGCCCTTGTCCAGCGAGTCGTGAGTCTGTAGAGACACAGTAACGCAAGGAGCATGTAGAAGTAGGCAGTTACGGCGCCCTACCGACCCAAGCGACAACGGCCTCGCGTTTTGCCTTTGCCGTTGTCCCAGCGAGAGGCGTTCGGTGACCGGTCGAACGCGAAACATGTTTGGTACCCGAGTTACGTTAGGTACGTATCCAGAAAGGGCCGCTGCGGGTCGCCTGGCTGACCCTCCGGAGAGGGATCAAACAAAGCCTTTGATGCAAGCTACAGGCTGCACTTGCACTCGGTAGGGTGAAGTGCCTGTTCCTCGTCCGGCGGGGCTCGAACGATAAAAGTTACTCTGCGACGCTGCCGGAGTGTGCAGGAAGCAAGCGCCTCCTGCTTGAGGTTCCTGCCGCCTTCTCCCCCCCCACCTCAGTCTCGCTCCACGCATGTGCCGGGAGGCGGCTGTTGGTGCGCTGGGCCCTTTCAACGGCCTTTCAAGGGGTACACACACACAGTCGTCGACGGGAGGGGTTCCAAGACCCGCCCGGTCGGCCTTTGTGCCTTGTACGTAGTACGACGTAGGGAGGGCAGTTTTGTGATGAATTGGTTGCCGTATTCGGCAAGATTTTCCTCGTTTGGGATTAGACTCGGTACCATGTCACAATTAACTACTCCCAACTTGAGCGACAGAGTGCGATGATCATGAGCGTGTGCAGTAACTGCGGTATCCATACGGAGTACACAGTACTGTGTAAGTAGGCAACCAGCTCGTGCAGGGCCGGGGAGGGGGGGGATATGCGCGGTTACGGGGACATGACAATCGAGTTGGGCTTTAGTTAGTCAGTAGCCATTCTGGTCGAGCAGGCTAACGGGCGAATCATAAATACATAAGCTAGTCCGGTTATAGGGACGTGCCGAGGCGGATTAGCAAAGTGATTTGCGCCTACTGGAGATCTCCTGTAACGGTCGACAGGCTACCCAAGTCTCAAACCGGCGGAGCGGCAGAACTGCCACCAGGCGACGGACGGATAAAGTTCTCACTGCCAATCTCTCTGCGAATAGCTGATCGGGGTAGCTGATCGGGGTAGCTGTCCATCGCATCTGCAACAGAGTGTCTGTCGGTGGGGGAAAAGAGGAAGAAGAGAGAAGAAGGAGAAAAAATGGATATCCGTTTTCGCAGCAAGATTCGGCACTGTAAGGGGAACATGACGGAAAAGATACGGCAGACATGGCTGATAATATGGTTCCGAGCATGACAGAACCTTGATAACCGGATTTCGGTCTGCTGGGATGTCGTTGCAATGGAACCGGACGACTCGAAGTGCTCGAAATTAAAGGCGGGGTGTTCGTCCCGTACCAAACTTTTGCCATGCTGCTGTCTTGGTTTCTCCTCCTGACAAGTGGCTGGCACTTGGACGTAGGACAGAGAGGTAATCTCGTGGCTCCATCTGATCATCAACGGACGCATCGCATTCGAAACAGATCTGTCCGATATGCGACGGGTTGTATGCCTGTTCTCGCCTGTCTCCCGGCGGAGTACTGTGTATCCGCACCGCAGTACAGAGTACGGACAGTTGGGTTGTAATGTAACTTATACAACGATTAGGGCAACAAGTTATAGGCACCGGCCCCTTTCTCTAGTGCGCCGCCGCTATAGCGCCCCATAGAAGTAAGTCGAGGGAGACGTGGGTCGGCAGGTTAGCACTTATGTACTACGAGTAGTATGCGTCTGTGCCAACTGCTATGCGTGTGTTTCAAGTTTCACCTCGACTATGAACTGACTCTGCATAGTATCATAATAATAATACCCGCCCCGTCAAGACCGACTGTGCTGAGGAGGGCCATGTCCGGTAACATAAGTCACCCAATTACTCGGTTTGACGAAACCTTCCACTTCGAAACGAAGCTAGTATAAAAAAGTATACATGTAGGGTTAACCGGACAGGCAACAGTCATTGCGGTTCTCTACCAATGAAAGTGTCTCGGGACAAGGCAAGGGGAGGTGGTGTTTTTTACTGTAATCCAGAGCGCTGGTACGCGTGCGTGTGTGTGCGTGTGTGCGTGTGTGTGTGTGTGTGTGTGTGTGTTTCTGCATCGCCCATGTCAACGGTGTGGTGTCATCCCTTGTCTAACCCCCGGGACGCTAGACGACAAGGGCACCCCTGACGGTTGCAATGCTAACGCCCAGCTAAGAAACCCCACCACAGGATCCCCAGTAAGGTAAGTGGCAGTATCCGTACTCCGTACTATGAGTCGACCATTTGAACGTCCAGCCAGCCTTCAAGATAAAGTTATGCCTTCCCCAGCCTTCAGACTGGTCGTCCATCTCGAGTGTACATCACCTTCTCTCTCTTACAAGTTGGAAATCCGACGACAACGTGCGACCACTGACTTCCGAGTGGTCTTCTGGCGAGCCTTTGCTCACTCCCCCATTCTGGACAAAGTATCAAAGTACCCTCCCTCCCCCCCTCTCCTCCCCCCATTACATACAGTTCAGATACCCCAGGGTTCGCCCCAAAGGCACGTCTCCGGCAGCATTGAGGTTTGTGGGTTGGTAGCGAGTTCGGCTTTTTCTTCAACGTATATATATGCATTGCATGTCCGGCCTTTGGTTCACTGGTGCTTTTCCCGCTTCTTCATAATTCACCTTTCCCAAACCACGGCCGCCAACAAGCCACCCTCGAGTCTCCCTACCGCGGTACCACCAGCAAGACCCAAGTTCGTCTTTCGAAGCCGTCTATCCAACTGTCGCCCGAGGCGACGTACCAGGCGCATTACGCGTGCTTTTTTTTCGACAGCGTCTGGAGTCTAATTGATACCCGAGGCGTGGCAAGATGCACAACCCTTACTCAGGTCCTCACCCCAACACACAAGAACTTCAGGGACATCAGCCGCAGATACCCGGCCCTTACTCGCATCCTCAGAGTATCCCTGGCCAGTCTTACTATCCACCTGGAGTGCGCCCAGCGATGCCCCCTCCTCACCGACCAGAGATGGGCCACCCCCCGAGCCACGCGCTGGACACAACGGGGCGGCCTTGAGTCGCCCTGGCGCGAACGGCGTGGCCGCCGACGACGCTCACAGGATCACCCGGAACGCTCTATCCGAATTTACCACCGCCATCAACACCGACATCGAGATGTTGGCAGACCATGCACCCCCCAAGTCCGTCGAGAAAGAAGACGACACTCGGCGATACAAGTTGATGTGCGTGCAGCAGCCTCAGCGCGCTCGCATGTGTGGGTTCGGCGACAAGGATCGTCGCCCCATCACTCCCCCTCCGTGTATCCGACTGCACATCGTGGACAAGGCGACCGGGCAGCCCATCGATTGCAAGTAAGTTCTTCTGCCGCCAATGTCCCTGCACGTCGTCGATTGTGCGTCTGCTAACAACGTCCGCAGCCAGGTCGAGCATCAAATGTATGTGCTGTCGGTCGATCTGTGGACTTGGAACGGCCTGGAGGAGGTCAACCTGGTCAAGCACTCGCAGAGTTCGCCCTCCATCTCGTCGACCAGCCAGCAGTCGTTTCGGGCCTTGCAAGACCATGGATCTGGTTCCCAGTACGGGAACTTTCCGGGCGCTGTGCCCGTGAACCGCGAGCATGGTTATGGCGCACCTGCCCAGGCGCCGTACCAAGCACCGATGGCTGGTGGTTATGGACATGATCAATACGCCCAGAGTAAGAAGAAGCCCTGTCGTCTCTCCAAGCCCTTGCATTCATTCCGTCTACGTATAGACTGACTCGCCATCCAGATGGATACACCTACCACAGCCAGCTTCAGCAGTACGGTGTCCAATTTCGCCAGGACGGTCTCCCATCCAACGCGCATGCTCTGCCCTCGCAGGCCAACAACGGGTTTGCTGGCCGATATCCTCACGACATGACCAACCAACGGCACCTGGCCTCGCAGCAGGCCCAGGGCATGTTCACGCGCAATCTGATCGGCAATCTGGTGACCAGCGCCGCACGCCTGACCGATCCTGACGACAAAATCGGCGTCTGGTTCATCCTGCAGGATCTCAGTGTGAGAACCGAGGGTTTCTTCAGGTAAGATGATATGGATTGGGGGCACCGCTCCGCTCCCTTGGATACAACCGCTGACTCGATGCAGATTGCGCTTCTCGTTCACCAATGTCGGCATTCCCGGCACAGGCGGCAACGGGCTGACAAGCGACCCTCAGGAGCCCAACAAGAGTACGGCGCCGATTCTTGCGCAGTGCTTCAGTGACCCTTTCCAGGTCTACTCTGCCAAGAAGTTTCCTGGTGTCGTCGAAAGCACCGCCCTCAGCAGATGCTTCGCCACCCAAGGCATCAAGATTCCCATTCGCAAGGAGGGTGAAGGCAAGGGCAAGAAGGGTCAAAACTCGGATGAGGATGATGATCAGGACTAAACCTGCGTCACCGGCTGGCCACGAACCGTGAGGCTCTCGCGCCTTTTTTTTGCTTTGACAAGTTTTCAACAAGCTCGAAGCGCACGACGTACCCCTTTCCTGGCGGGAAAGGCCCCCGGGTTTGGGTTTTTTGTGTAGCCGCGATAGTTTGGATACGGCGCCATGGAAGGCTTCTTTGATTTACTACGGTTGCTCCATGATACCCATCAAGGCGTTGGAGGTTAAAATCGGGTTTTCTGCACTGCTACGAGTGCTGCCATTTCTGGGTACCCGTGGAGGCGTCGGTTTTCTTGTCGGCTAGATTCTGTTGCTCCAGACGGACGGTCTGCATTGGGTGGGTAGCTCTAGACTATAGAACACACTGGGAATCCCAATCAATGATGCTTTCTTTACTCGATGTCGGTCAGGCGCCATTGTGCAGACGCGAGCTCACCGGTTGTCAGATGTCAGATGTCGATGGTGCAATGGTCCAATACTGGCGTCCTGTATTGCATGTATGTATCCTCCACAGATGCTCAATCATGAGTTTACTGTGTAAGGAAGGGGACGGAGTACTCCATGCGGATAGTTGGTCGGTACTTGGCAGAATTTGAACCAATCGGGTCACAGCACGAGGTGTATAACTAATTGGCTCGTATGGGAAAACAGAACGCCTCAACTACACCCCGTCGACTAGCCTACGCACGTCGTGTACACCGTATGCGCATCACAGTTTGTGGGCATGAGTTCTCCAAGCAAGTAGTTACGTAAGTTGTCCAACTACCTTTTCACGGCACCTCAACGCAACACGTTTTCACATGCGCCAAGCCTATCGGTGGAAAATGACACCATCGCCTGACTCAACTGCACGGGCGAGCTGTCCCACAAGAATCGTGCCGTTATTGTCTGGTGGGCAGCGTTTTCATTACGTCAATCCTTTCAAGTTGGTTCGTCGCCCTAACGTGCAACCTTGAACGGCGGGGGAGGGGCGACGGCGAAAAATCAGCGTTTCCCTCGAGAACTGCAAGTACAGCAGTACGCCGCACGACGTACGTAACTGCGTAGGCGGGCGTATGTACTACGTATAATGTACTTGGTAACTAGTTATCCTTCAAGCCCTGGTGTCTGCCCAGGTGGCACCAGTGTGGATCGCATCACGTTGGATTCCCAATGATGCAAGAAACATCTCGGCGGTCTTCAGCCCGTCCCGGTTTTCGCACGAGTTGTGTAAGTCTCAGGGTCCTGGTCGGACGGCTAGACTCTCCGGATCGGTCTGAGACGTGCGACAGAGAGCGAGGGAGGGAAACCAATGCGCGGGTAATGATCCCAGCAGAGCGCCAGGTATATATTCCTCGATCGCCCTCTTCGTTATGCCTTCTCTAGTCAATATTCTGTTCTCTCCTCCACCAAGTACTTCCAACTTTCAACTACCCAAAGTGCGCACCCTGCGTAACGTACGAACACGTCGTCAACCTTCCCGTGAAGCCATTCCTTCCTTCTGGTAGCCGAACAGACCCTGTGTCCGCCTCGCACCCTTTTCCCGCACGAAACAACAGCTTCCCAGTCCGGGCCTCGTCTGAAACCTACCAGCGTCTCCTGCTCAGTGTGCGCAACATCGCCCGAATCTACCACATCATGTCGTCGCACCTCGCATCAACCGGCCGCGGAGGCGCAGGCAACATCGGGGACATTACCAACTCGCCCAAGGTCCAGCCCCAGGACCTCGTGACGCCCACGCTGAAGCAGTCAGTGGTGACCACGGGCCGCGGAGGCTCGGGTAACATGCGGTCCAACGTCGACCCCGTGGCAACGCGCGCGCTGCAGGACGTCGACCCGTAAGTCCCAGAACAGCCCTTTCCTTGCTAGCTGTTGTGGAAGTCGGAAAGGGAGAACACCGACTACTGCACGCATTGCACAATCTCGTACCTACTGCTGTAACCACATCCTGACCACTGAGTTAGTATCGAACGACGGCCGGGCGGAGGAGTTCAGCATGTCGGCCGAGGCGGCGCCGCCAACATTGTCAAGGCGGGCGCAGAGGACGGGGACGCAAACAAGGCCGACGGCAGCACCGAGAAGAGGAGCAAGAGCCCCGAAGCTAATGCGAAGGGGAAGGGGTGGTTACCGTTTGGCAAGAAAGCATAGGACGTCTTCTGCTGCCGGAACTGAAGCTATTCCCCCTTTGTGTCCCAGACGGCGGTGTCAAGGTCCGCGGGGACACGCTTTGTCGTTGATTTGTTTGGCCACCCAAATTGGGCTTTGGCTTTGAATTTTAATGGGTGTTTGTTTTCCGGACTTTTCGATATACCACTCCTGAGAGTAATATGGGTCGCGGCTGGCTTTGGAGAGCCTCGGAGTTGGGAGTCTGGTCGAGTTTCCCAAGTTGTGCGATACGGCAAGCTTCCATTTCTATTTCCATTTCCATTGAGCCCCGGTACAGTCACGTTTGGCTTTGGTTACTATAGCGAGAAATGGATGGATGACCTTTTCCCGGATACGGACTTCTGGGATTCCATCCCCTCACTGATCACAACCTGAAAACTTCCCCGTAGCCCGGTCGAGTGAATGACGAGCCCTCGGCCGGGAGTTTCATGGCTCCGCGGACGGTGCGGTGCGTAGCTCTTCAAACACTACACTGCCTGGACTTTCTCACAACGGCATCATCTGCGTTGAGCTAGCCTCCATCTCCGCCTCCTGCCTCCGCCTCCCCGGCGCTCCTTTCGCCACCGCTGCACGTAGGACTTCGCGGGGTCCCGAGACGGTAAATGTGAATTTACCTACTCCTTTCCTTCGAACGCACCCCGGCCTCGATGTGGGGGATGTTGAACGCGGCGGTATCGCCGGTGAGGGAGTTGAAGGGAGGGAGGTCAGGTCATTCATCGCGTCTGGTTTAAGTCGAGAACGGAATATGGCGAGGTTCGACTTTTGTTTGCCCCCCTGCTGGCGTTGCTGACTGAACTTGTTGGCGGAGTTTGTTGACTGCCGGGGACCGCGCTGTACAGCAGAAACAGTCAACGTTGCTGCCCAGCACGGCAGTCATATTGGACAATGGCACATCTATCGGTTAACTGGTTTGGGGTTTACATCCTGGCGAATAATGCGTCCAAGCCAATGGACTCGTCGGGATTGGTTGACCATTGACCATTCCACGGGGCCTGATGCGACGCTGACTAATTTGCAATTTGGCACTGCGAATCACATACGGAGTACTAGCTAGGTGTAATACCATGGACCGGGTTTTACGCCGTCAAAGTAATGCAGGAAGGACCACTTGAAGGACTTTGGAGACGAAGGGTGCAAGCAATGCGGCGCTGGTGTCGCGCACAAGACAATGTGTAAGTCGCCAAGGCGGACGTCCGCAAGAGTATACTGTATAGGGTGCAAGGTTGTATGGTCAAGTCTTAGACTCTCAGGTAGGACCCAGTCAGATCTGATTCGGCGGCAGGACTTCTAGCTCGTGATTATGTACAGGAGCACAGCTGATATAGGCGCTATGCTGCTGAGATAACACAGTTTCGATGCGGTTTTCTCGTCTTTTCTGCCTATGCTAGTCGCGACATGATATATCGACCGTCACGTCACCTCTTGGTGCAACGATGAATCTCCGACAGGTAGAACTTGAGGTCGTCGGGCTTCATGAATGGAGTCACACCTGTTCAAACAATTAGTTGGAAGTCAAGATATACAGAGCTACTAGGTGATATCTTACCGTGGCCGAGGTTGGCGATGTAGCCCTTGTTGCCACCCCCAAACCCATCCACCATCTGCTCGACGGTTTCTGTTATGGACTCGTGAGATCCATACAAAATGCCGGGGTCGGCATTTCCCTGAAAGACAATCGGCCTATCACCTCTGATCTTGACGGCATCGGCGGAGTCAATCAGCCAGTCCAGGCCAACGACGTTGTACCCAAGGTCACAGACCGAGTCCAGCGACGTGTTGGCTCCCTTGGCGAAAACGATCATAGGAACCCGCTCCAGACCCATCTCCTTGAGCCGCGTAGGCAGGTGTTGCGCGATGTAAGCCAGGTAAGGCTCGCTGAACTTCTTGAACGTGGCCGGCGACAACTCCCCAGCCCACGAGTCAAAGACTTGGATCATCTGGGCTCCGGCCTTGACCTGCAGAGCCAGGTACTCGACGCAAATCTCAGAGATCTTCTGCAGCAAGTCCTTCGCTGCCTCTGGGTAGAGGTATATCCACTTCTTGCTTTCCTTGAAAATCTTGGTGCCGCCGCCCTCAACCATGTAGCACAGCAGTGTCCAGGGGGCACCGCAGAAACCAATCAGGGGCACGCGACCCTTTAACTTCTGGCGCGTCATGGTTATGGCCTTGTATACGTAGTCGAGCTCGGTAGCCACGTCAACCTTCTTCTGCATGACTTGCTCGTACTGGCCGTCGTCGGGCGATTTCAGGGGCTGCGGGAAGTGCGGACCCAGCTTGTCCACCATCTCAACCGTCATACCCATGGCCTGGGGAACGACGAGGATGTCGGAGAAGATGATTGCGGCGTCCAAGAGGCCATCAAAGCGGTCAATGGGTTGGAGAGTCAGGGTCGAGGCGACTTCGGGGCTACGGCAGCATTCGAAAAAGTCTCGCTTGCCCTTGGCCTCGTGGTACTCGGGAAGGTAGCGGCCGGCTGGGGAGTGGAGGAGGAATATCAGCCAGGTGGTCGTGGACCGGATTCTGCATTGTTCATGACTTGCCCTGCCTCATGATCCATACAGGCGCTCTCTCTACATCCTCGCCTGCAGCAGTGTCAGCTAAGCGCTCTCGCGAGGTAGTTGTGCAGAGGCCCGGTGTGTGAGCAAGCTACCGTACCCCACGCGGTTCTTAAAATGAGGTCATTCTTCATGGGTTCAAAGTTCTGCGCCATGATAGATCTTGAATCCGGGAATCGTTCGAGAGAAGAAGTGTGCGGCCAACCTTGAATGTTGGAAGCTTGGGGGAGGAATGTCAGGTACAGTCTACAGAATCTCTAGCTTATCGAATGATTCCGCACAGTGGCGTAGCTAGCTAACTTAGCTAGCTACCGAAGTAGTCAGTCGTACAGCTTCTTTTTGCCCCGCCAATGTTTCGATGGTGGGATGCCCGTTCTCGGCACTCGGCTCAAACCACTCCTTCGAAACTATGCATATTTTCAGCCACATGATGAGGGTGCATAAACCAAGCAGCCACAGCCGCAGACGTAACGTTAACTACTTCGTAGTTAGTTAACTTAACGTTAGCCGCCAAGCTGAAGCAAGCTCTCTCTCTCTCTCGAGGTCGTCGCGAACGATGTCAGATTGA
Organism: Arthrinium puccinioides; assembly: GCA_022414665.1. Classification (NCBI taxonomy): domain Eukaryota; kingdom Fungi; phylum Ascomycota; class Sordariomycetes; order Amphisphaeriales; family Apiosporaceae; genus Arthrinium; species Arthrinium puccinioides. Next base: position 3,190,062 of record JAIUNF010000003.1, on the reverse strand, counting down.
TAACCTCCTAGCAACGGCAACCGACAACTACGCGGCACACACTATTGTGTTCATCTACCAGCGATCATTGACACGCGCCAACCCGAGGTACAAATGGCATACCATCGGCAGATTGCAAAACCCATGATATCTTAAAGAGGACTGCCGTCCCACCGGCCAACTTTATGGTCCTTGCTCTTCCAGCCTTTACCCATGTCTCTATCGCTACGCGCTCAATGCTGCAAGGCAATTAAACGGCATCCGATCAGCCAATATGGCAGTCGTTCAAATCTCGAAGGATCTGGCGCTTTTCCGAAAATCTATACCGGCATGACATTACGTCGCAACGGGTCTTCAGTACCAGGTCCGATGGAGAGCAGGAAGCGCCAGAGCAAGAGGCAAATGGGCGAGCTGAGTTTCGGACAAGCCCACGGCTCTGCGCCTATTTGGGATCTCGAAAATCTCCCAGATCTGAGCGAATGGAAATGGAAAGCGCCTACGAAACGAAAGGACCGAGACAGCCGTCGAAAAGATCGCAAGCTTTGGAACACTGTCGTGGAATGGCTAGCCGCTGGTGGTGACAGCAGCAAGGAGGGAGCAGAACACTCCTTCCAAGGCATCGCCTCGGTCGGCCCTGCAGTCCCTAGCTACCAGGAGGATGTTGCATTGGAAATTGCCTCCGAGTCTCTCACACCTCTTCCGGCATGCGAGACATTGCAGCCAGACATCGGAGTAACAGGACACCGTGACGCAACGCAGCTAGCTGAGCAAGCTCTCAACGCCTTGCGGCAAGATGCAACGACAGACATGAGTCTCCGAACGACTGCCGATTTCGACCAATTCTGTTTAGACCTGCGAGAGAGACTTGCATCTGGCCAACTTCCCTTGCAGGCGCTTTGCGTTGTCATCCCTCTCGTCGCCAGTGGCTTCACCCAGGTGACTGAAGTACTGGGTTCCAACGTTGGCGAGAAATTTGTTGGTCACTTGGAGACACAGGTACTAGATGCATCCCTCGATGGCGTCGAGCGGTGGCAAGCCGCTATTGCCGGCGACGTGGCTGACGAGGTTTGGTTTACGTTGCTCGAACAAAACTCCAAACTAGGCCTAAACGGCATCCGTATACTCACTCGAATCTTGGGTCAAATACCCGACCATGCCATTCTCCCAGCTAAAGCGCCCATACTTGCCAATATAGAGACCTACCTCTGCGCAGTATCTCGGGATGGAACAAGCTACCATACACGTCTTCGCCAGGCAAATAAAATGGCAAGAGCTATCGAAAGATTGGGTGTCGCAGATCATCTTCATGTCCTTCGCGAGATTACGCAGCGACTAGTCCAAAGCATCAAGTCGGCGGAAAACAATTGTGAAGAGTCTCGATTCGCATGGTTGCACCTCCTAGCAAGATTGCGCAGTGTCGATGACGAACACCTGGTCAATGCTTGTGTGCTGCTGGAGGGAGGTGTCGATGTGAATGCTCTGAAATCACGAGAAATAGTTCATATCTTCTTGGGAAGACTCAAGAGCTGCTCTTCGCTGAAGCACCTCACAAATGTCTACAAGGCCTTGCATGCCGCACCTGATGCCGACTGCTACGGGGCTGTCGCACGTCAAATCTGGGCCATGGACGAAGCGCCGTATATCAAAAGCTTCTGCACCTTTCTTCTCCGACTGGGCCGACACCAAGATATCATCAGCTTGCTTCGAGGTCTCGGGGATTTTGTGAACAAAGAAGTGTCCCCCTTGGGCAGACTGGCTCTTGGACTCGGGCATTCTACGTTGGCGTTCAGGATCTACCACAGATACCACCAAAGCAGAGTTGCCTCGCAAAGGTTTTGGAACAGTGCCTTCGCCGATGACGTGCTCATGGCCATGTTACGGTCCAAAGCTGTGCGAGCTACAAACATCGCCAACGCGCTCAAAATCTTCCCAAGAAAAAGGCGGTATAATAGGAGAAGGGGTGTACTAAGATTCATCAGATCAAAACCGAGCGAGTGTTTGGCAGTTCGGGAGAGGCACACGAGCTTGCGCGTGGTGCAGATGAAAAAGGCTGAGAAGGCGGCCATGGCATTTGCCCTCGGTCCTCATCTTACTAACGGGGAGTCGCTCAGGCTGACCCATAGGTGCATCCAGTATCTTCAGAGCCATAGGGCGAAATTGACTGAACAGACTCTTGCTGCCCTATGGCACATAGTCACCAGAGATCTTGCAAACGGCCGGCCAGGCAGAACCTCGCGCTTGCGGTACTACCTGAGCCTTGTGCTCAGGGAGCGTGGTCACACGGAAATGCTGACAGCTGGTTCCAAATTCGTGGCATGGCGGCGGAAGGTGATTGCGCAGCAGCGGGATATGCCAGCGGATAACCCTCTCTCTAGCATATACGATCCAGATGTATGATAGTGGATAGAAGAATGGCCGTCGTGGCAAGAGACGTTACTACCGCTGCTCCCCATCGCCGACCCGGGGCTGGTTCATGATTGAATCTACGCCTGTACGTCGAACGGGTGCCCCTTGCTGCCGGTCCTTTGGGGTGCATTGGGGTGCATTGTAGGTCAAGCCATCATTACATACACGAAAATGTATTCTCAGACAGGGTCATGTCGGCTTCGCAGTGGTTGGCTGGTGGTCGAGCGGCTTCGCTTGAGACGGAGCCGCGTGTGTGTGATTGGCAAAGCCGCTTGCTTGCTTGATGGGCAAGGGCCACCTTGCGTCGTTGTCCCCCGTCACACAGCAGTCGGATCTCTCGATTCTTCGCACACCCTAGCTCCAGCATCGGCCACTCAAGCGTCGCGAACAATAACGCTGGCACGCTCTATCTCGATGAGGCACCGCGGTCCACCCTTTGCTCTGAGCCAGGTTTTCGGTCCTTGTGGCCCCGCCAACTCCCGCGCCACAGCCACCACACCACACCACACTACACACAGTGCAGTGTCGCTTCATTCAAGTTACCATGGAGGACCGGCGCCTCCTACCGAACTAGGCAGACGCCGGCTGCCAGACCGTAACTATCCGGAAGGGCCGACTGAGCCTCCTCTCACGCGAGGCCGAGACAGCACGTAGCGCTAGAGCGCTAGAAGCAAGCGGCGCTCCCCCTTCTTGTCTTTCAAGAAGGTGAAGGGGAAAAGTGAAGGGGAAAGGGTCCGAAGGGAAGGGAAGGGAAGGGGGTTGCGGGTGGTTTACGATTGCGCGCGTACTGTTCTAATTGGCTGCTACGAGAGCTCATGCTGGTGACAGCTTTGGACGGGGGCAAACTTCGTCTGTGTTCCCCAGCTAACTAGTAGTTGGTTACCTGGCCGTCCCTTGCCATAAGAAGCAAGAGAGAATCGCCTGTGTATGCAAGACGGAACTGGAACTGGCCACAGCACCCCCCCGCGTTAGTCCCCCGCGACCATCTACCATGCCTGTCACTGGCGGGGATTCTCTGGTTCACCGTTCAGGAGAATGTGGCGGTCATTTTCATTCGACGGAAGAGTCGCATAACGACTAGCATCCTTCGTCTTGGTTGCTAGTCGGGCGGGCCTCGCTTATATGCTGTGCGGCTTGACGTAGGCGCTCGCCAGGAAACAAAGATCCCCGCCGAATTGCAGATCGCCCGCCACAATTTACCGCAGTTTTACGTCCGTATCTCAGGTGTAGCATGCGAAGACCCATTCAGAGCAACGGCCTGTTCCCCCCAATAAATTGGCCTGCCGGTTCCAGTAATCTGGTAACTGGGAGGGATCTGGCATTGGATCTGTCCCCGGAATGAGCCTATGAAATCTCATGAACCAAATACAAGCACTCGGCGCAGATACAGACAGGGCTTCTAGGCCAAGGCGAATCCGGACATTACATGAGCATCTTTGCCTGCGAGAGACAGCATGGAGCAAGTCGACCAAGGGTCCGGACCCGACTCCGCATCCCATTCGAAAAACTCGGTCGGATTGAAGCCCATTCGCCGGCGCAATCGCATGATCAACAGGTAAGAAGACCCAGTCTGCTCACTCCTTGTGCCCGCGTATCCAGGTCGAAGTCGGCCAGTGCACGCACCGTCTTGGTCGCATGCCGTTGAGAGTGTCGACTAACAATGACCGTCGGTCAACGCTTGCGGGGCTCCCCTCCTGCGACGTTGAGTGACGAGCAAGCTGTCTCGAGTGTCGGAAACGCAAGCTCAAGTGCAGCAAGACGTCGCCATCATGTATGAACTGCATCAAGGCGGGCCGGGAGTGTCTTTATCTTGGCCCTCGACTTGACGAGGCCAGTCAGTTGCGCCTGGCGGAAATCAAAGAAAAGCAAGGGTCTCTGGAACGACAGCTTGAGCGAGACGTCGCACAATCGACAACCTCCAAGAGCGCTCTGAGGCAACAGATCCTGGCCGATGAAGTGGAAGATGGCTACGACGAAGATCAATATCTCGAAGCGACGCCCCTTGCTGCACTGGACCTGACATATGATGACGATGCCGACGGCGCCGACAACATGATCGATCTGGGTATTCAGATTGGGAAAATGCGAATCACCGAGAGGATAGGCGGGCTTTCGAGGCCGCGCATATCAGAGGAGGTATGTGCATCTCCCAACTTGTCGTCGCCTCGTCAAACGCCCATCCTGCTGACTGCCCGCCTAGCTGTCGAAAGGTCTCACGGGGCACCGTCATACACTGGCTGCACATCCATTTGGATACGGAGGGCTATCGCCGGGTGGCGCACCCGGAATGGGTCTACTACCTCCGGGGTTAGATGACATGTCCGACGGAGGGATCTCGGATATTTCAATCCCGGACTACCTGAAGCCGAGCGTCCAGTATATTGCACCGACCAGTGGCGTCTTCTTTGGCCAGGCTGTTGAGCAGCCGTCGCTCTCGGACTTCTTGCCGCACAAGGCCTACGCGGACCGGTTCATGAGGCAGTACTTTACATCTGTTCACCCTATCGCTCCGTGTGCCCACCAACCGTCTCTCGAGAAGGCCTACGACTCCTTCTGGGAGGATGTTCATGCCGGGTACGAACCTCGACAGTCTACGCAGGCCATTGTGTTCGCCTCCATGTTCAGCGGCGCCATCAGCCTAGACGAGGGCACGATGATGAGGGAGGCGGGAGGCTTCACGAAAGAGAATTGGATACACAGCCTCAAGATGGGGACCGAGACGGCGTTGAGCAAGGCCAACTTCTTGAGGACAACTAGGATGGAGACGATGCAAGCATTCATCATGTATATGGTAAGCCGCGCGTAGCCTCATGGCGAGAAGGAAAGCTCATGCTGACGCCGCAGCAGCTGCCTCTGTGCAGAGCCGAAGTATCGAGAGCACATTCCGTGCTGGTAGGGGCAGCTGTCAGGATGGCCGAGTGCATGGGCCTGCATCGCGACGGAGAGGCATACGGACTTACGCCACTGGAGACTCATGTCCGCCGCCTGGCCTGGCATCAACTATGCTTCCTGGACATACGCACATGCGAAGCGCAAGGACCGAAGCCCGTCATCAGGCGAGAGGATTATGATACGAAGCTGCCGATCAACTGCGACGAGAGCGCCTTGACACACGCCATCTTACCGCCGGAAACATCGGAGCGATGGACCACCAACACGTTGCCTCTCATTCGCTTCGAGGTCAACGAAATGATGAGGATCATCTGGCTCGACAGGCGGAGGATGGAAACGCACAGAACCACCCTCCCGGCAGTGCTTACGAAGATCGAGAACTTTCGTCGGCGGATGTCGGAGAAGTACGACCACCTCCTGGACGCCAGGCAGCCGATACAGCGCTACACCAGGTGTGTCATGTATCTCCTGACATATCGGCTGCACGTCATGGTGCTCCACCCCTATCACTCGAACGCGGCGAATCCGATGCCTCCGCAGCTCAGCTCACTGCTCGTCACTTCGGGCATAGTGATTGTCGAACACGCCATCCAGCTCGAAACGAACGCGCAGTTCTCGGACTGGGCATGGTATCTCGGCGCCTACTTTCAGTATCAGATCGCATTGCTCCTGGCGACGGAGGTATACTACCACCCTCAGTCTCGGGAAGCAGACCGGATATGGGGCTGTCTCGATTACGTCTTTGGGATGGACCGCCGCATCCCGCCCGAGCAGAAAGGGCCGCAATTGCTATCTGAGATTCAAGGTAAGACTGCTGTGTACATGCGCATGCGCAAGATGCGTGGCCCTACCAACACAGCGCGAGCCACGCTCGCGCAGAACGTCGTGGCAGGGACTGGTAAATCCCCTCCACCACAACCGTCGACGAGCGCGCGCGAAGCCGGGCCGAAAACGGAGCCAGGTTACATGTCACATGTAATGCAACTCGGCGGTTCCATGCCAATGGTGCAGCCGCAGATGGTCTTCGCAGGTGTCTCGGACGGACAGGCCCTATGGAGTTTCCCGCCCAACCACGCAAGCCCAGAAGGTAGCGATACCTCGAGCGTTGGCCATGCGCCGCAAGCCAGCGCACTCGGTTCAGAAACCCCGGCTCTATCGTTTGCTGGAAACTTTCTGGATCAAGATTTGGTTAGTCCTTTCCTCGTCCTGCGGCGTCGACATCTTGGTCGTCGTCGTCATCACGTCGCGTCGCTGGCGTTTTCTTTCTTTCTTTCTTTCTTTCTTTCTTTCTTTCTTTCTTTCTTTCTTTCTTTCTTCATAAGCCCGTGCTTACTCGTTCGAAAGGACAGCATGACGACCCTGTTCCAGGTCGATCCTCAGACGGGCGGCTTCATCGTACCCGGTTACAACTCCCCCAGCGCCTTTCTGTGTGGCATGAACGACTTCTTCGACGGGACCTGATGTCGTTGTGGCTTGGAACGTCTCGTCGGCGTTTCTCCGTCCAGACTGGGTTGGAGAGGAGGTGTAGATAGATAGACTGCTTGCGGAACTGTCTCGTCGGCGACTACTTTCGGTAGCATAAACTAGTCCAATCTTTTAAATAGCACGGCCATATCTCGAGCACTCGTTGGAAAGCCATCTGAAACGTATTGACCATCTCGAGCAAGCAACGTCTTGTGACAACTCGTGAGCAGAATGTCGCCGCCCTTGGGAACGTAACCACAGACTAGCCACAGACATTGACATCAACACCAACGGCGAACACGACCAAGTTAACCGAGACCATGAATGATCATTCTACCTGCCGGATCACTGCTCCACGAATGATTCCATTGGAATAACCGTTGGGTCATGTGTCTCGGGTATCTATCTGTTTTTATCGCTCGGTACGTACCCTACCCTACTTACCTACCTACCTACCTGCCTGGACCACTTTGTTCTCTTCTTATGCATGCCCATTATTACCCCTGCAGGCAGGCAGACCGACTGCTCCGACTCTCGACATTCAACACTCGACTCTAACCAATACCTACGCCCATAGCCATGAACCCGGTCCAGAACGACACTCGCACAGGCCCGCACTTTCACCGTACGGTTTACCCCATGGGGACGCGTGGAGGAGGTGCCATGTCCAGAGCCAAGACGACCAAGACTGTGCCCATCTAGGCCAAGCCGCACAACACCAAGATTACCCCAGGAAGTCAAGGGTCTCGCCTCTCTTGACGCCTTCAAAAGCACAACTGCCCAGCCTTGGCCCTTGGTGTCGGGGAGGTGACTGGTGGCCAAGCCGCGCTACCCCAACACTTACCAATCATCCATCATTTCGAATGGCCGTTCGGGGCCATGAACAAGTCATCACCAATACGACGAGGAACTCGAGAGGGAGGGAGGGGTATTCGGGGTGTCCTCGTGGTGGACAAACTGACTCGTCGAGTGGCTGGTTGGGAGTACAAATATGAGGCCTGCGTCCGACTCCTCCTGCCAACAGGACAGTCAAGCACTCGAACCCCCTCAGAGGACTGGTCTACTCAACGTTCATAACGTCCAATACGTCGACCATGAACGAGAAGAAAGGCGATCAGCCGCCACGAACTACAATGTTCGAGGTAGAGGATGTGCTCAAGGCACCTCCAGAAATACGAGATTATTCCGGAGCCCACGGTGCGTTCCCCCGGAATCTCACAGCCTTCGTTTCCAGAACGCAACGCGGACTGACATGGGCTCGACAATGCAGCAAAGATCAACCCCCGAGAAATCGCCCTCGTTCGCAAACTTGACTGGTGGATCATGCCCACCCTGTGGCTCAGTGAGTAGCTTGCCGACGGTTTCTCATTCCTTGCCCCCTATGAGGACTGCCTGTTTCGGGAGTAAGAGTGACCGAAGCAAGCGACTTGTCACTGCCGATTACTCCCAGAATGTCTATATGAAGAGATCGCTGACCCGTATATTTACTTGTAGTGTAGTAAGATGTCCGAGGTCAGGCTTGCTTGAGGATAGTGCTAACACGACATAACAGCTGGCTGAATTACTTGGTAACACCACTGCCGTCAACGAAAGAAATCTCTTCTCGGTTGGTACTAATCCGACCCAGGATCGCAATGCTATCGCACTTGCCAGACTCAATTCCCTCGAGGAAGACCTTGACCTTAGCTCCTCCCAGTATCAGACATGTGTATCCATTCTGTTCGTCGGTTATGTCATGATGGGTATCCCAGCAAACATGGTCGTCACAAGAGTCAGACCTAGCTTGTGGATGTCGTCGGCCATGGCAGTGTGGGCCGTCATAAGTGCGCTCACTGCCGTGAGTAGGAATTTCACCGGCCTGCTCCTCACTCGTTTCTTCCTGGGTATCACCGAAGCCCCTTATTACCCGGGTGCGCTTTACATTCTTTCACGTTTCTATACTCGAAAGTGAGTACAGACCAGGCCTCTACTGATATCCAACCCTCTTTCCTGGTACTAAAAAGCAGCAGGGAGCTTGCCATGCGGATCTCTATTTGTGAGTATCATCTGGAATGATCGAGGTCATGAGACAATCGTAAACTCCATCTAATTAATCTCTGGTCGTAAAGTGTACAGCGGCAATATTCTGGCCACGGCGTTTGCGGGCCTCATCGCTCTCGGCATATTCGAGATGGACGGCATGGCTGGCCTTGCTGGCTGGAGATGGCTGTTCATCATCCAGGGAGCGGTGACTTTCCTGGTGGCCATCATGGGATACTTTACTCTACCAGATGAGCCCCTCACCACAAGTTGGCTGACCGAAGAAGAGAGGATATTGGCCAACGAGCGTATCCTCCTCGATACCGTCGGCGAAAAGGGTGAGACTACGACACTCAAGGGGCTCTTGGATGCCTGCAAAGACAAGAAGATTTGGCTCTTTGCCTTTATGCAACACATGCATCTTGGTGCCAACGGGTTCAAGAACTTCTTCCCCACTGCGGTTGAGACGCTTGGCTTCAACCCGACAATCACCCTGGTGCTCACATGCCCGCCTTATCTCATGGCCGGAGTCGTCTCGATTGCATGGTCGTGGTTAGTCCCCCCATCTTTCCCCCGTCACCGCAACACCTGATTCCACAGCGGCCTTTCCCTTCCCGCTGCTTGATATCACACGAAAGCCTCCACCTGACAGCCAGATGTCAGCTAATTCTCTACCTTTAGGTCGTCGGGTAGATTCAACGAGCGAACATGGCATATCACCGTCGCTAAAGCCGTTGCGGTGTTTGGCTTCGTTCTTGGCTGTGCCACGTTGAACGTCGGCGCGCGCTACTGTGGGTGACCAGCCCGCAACCCCTTCTCCTATTGTGGCTGCTACTTCCAGGGTCTCTCACTAATCACACCGCAGTCGCAATGTGCGTGTTCGCAGTCGGAACATACGCTGTCAACAGCATCATCCTCGGGTGGGTGTCCAACACCTGTTCTCAGACCAAGGAGAAGAAGGCTTCGGCCCTATCCATCGTCAACTGCATCGCCGTCTCGTCTTTCATCTGGACCCCGTACATGTGGCCCGAGTCTGATGAGCCGCGCTACGTGATGGCCATGTCGTCCAGCGCCGCGCTCAGTATCGCCACCGTCATTGCTGCCTGGGCCATGAGAATCTGGCTGCAGAGAGAGAACAAGAAGCTTCGGCAATCCGAGAGCGAGTTGACCCTCTACTACGCTTATTGAAAACTCACTCGCCGGTTGTCTTCCCCCCCGGAACTTGCTCGGGTTGCGGGAAAGGGATATGCAATGCGAAATGATTCGAGAGGGGCACGGCCAGATTTCCTATTGCAGCGGCTTGTATTGAGTGCAGGATTGCTGACTGAGGTGTGTGTGGTGGACCAGCGCCAACAAAGAAAAGTAACTAGGTAGAGAGAGATGCGGCAGTCCGTGCAAGTTGTTTGTTTTTTATGGTCACTCTGTCACTACCGCTCTATGCAAACTCATCAATTCGATTTCATTGCCGATGCCAGTGCTCATACTGCTCACTCACTGCTCATCCCAAAGCGCCCTTGTAACCCTCTACTTTGCAGCCGTGGCCATGCTGAGCATTATGTGAAAGACGCCATCGCCATCCAACGGATGCATCCTCACATAGCGGGAAATTACATATTATGCGACGCGTCGTACATATTTATCTTTCTCTAGCATCCAGTTCATGTGTCTTGATTGAAAGGGGCATAACTCATTATATCGTACAATGAAGAAGAGGTCATAACGCAGAGGTTAGGATATGTTTGCAAGTGCGAGCAAACATACGGCTAACCTCGACCCGGATATCGTAAAACTATTCGTTCATAGGCTAGGAAAAACCAGACTCAAGGAAACGAAATTAAATCATAAACTCCTCCAAACCATCAACATCCCCTTGATCTCCCGCGTTCTCTTTTGGACCGTTTTATCCCTCTAAATGCAACAAACATTATTTCGTGTTTCTGGCTGCCGCATTACCTAGCATCAGGCTGAGAGCTGGGCGACCTCGGTAGTAGACTCGTGGCGCTCTTCGATATGACCGACGGAGTGGCACCCCGCGAAAGGGAAACACCCCCAGCATCCGACGAGGGCGTCACCATGCGGATCATAGGCTGTCTCGGCTTCGCAATGAGCACCTGTGCAGGGAAGATGACAATCTCGTCATCTCCAACACCATTGTCGTCGCCCTTCTTGACGACCAAGGGGAAAAGTACTGAGCGCACAACTGCGCCTTGGGCCTCGAGCTCCTCGTTTGATGCCGAGCCGCCAGACCGCTCATTCATGAGCGATGCGTTAAAGTAGACCGTCTCGGCTATGTCGCCACTGGCGTCATACTGGGGTTGAAGTGGTGGTAACATCATGTATTCGGCACGCTGAGTGCGCATTTCGATAGAAAGGTCGACAGCCTCGCGCATGACGCGGCGAAGCTGTGATTGAATCTGGTCCTCGAGGTTGGACGGCGGGGGCAAGATGGTAGAGAGCGTCTGGAGGACGGCCTGGACCACGGCCTCGGTGTCATCGTTGCGCTGGTTGCCGAAAGCGGGCCGCTTGGAGAGTAGAGTTAGCGTTACGGCACGCCATTGACGCACTGCTTGCGGCGGGCCAACTTCCGATAGGAGCTTCTCTAGAGACTTGAGCTTCTGTCGCTGTTCACGATCCATGCCAAACAGGTAGCGCGTGAAGACGAATTCCCAGATCATGTTCATAGTCATGGACATGAAGACATCGCGACGCCTCACGCGGTCGGCCAGGTACTCGTCGACGTCGGTGCCGTCGAGCATCGAGTTGTCAAGGCGATCGATAATCTTCTCGTCGTTGATCTCGCTTGACAACCGGCAGGCGCGCATGTCGGAGAACTTGGAGAAACGGAGGACCCATTGTTGGGCGTGGGCACACAGCTGCTGGCAGCGATGGTCGAAGTGATCCTCGTCCCTGTGCCGAAGGAAGTCGGCATCGACAGGCTTGGACGAGAGGATCTGTTGTTGCAGCTCTCGGACCAGCTGTTTGGTGGCTTCAAGCTGCTGAAGCAACTCTTGGATCTCGGCATCCTTTTCGCGGAGTGTCTGGGTGTATCGACCGCGGTATTGCTCAAGCTCCTGCGAGGCTGACTGGTGCTGGGACTCAAGCCTGCCGTAGCGCTCGTTGTGCTGGTCCGCGAGCTGTGTGTTGGCGCTGTGCAGGCCGTCGTTGACTTCGGACAGTCGCTGGACTTCTCTGCGCAGCCCGTCGAGGAGCCCCCTCAGTTGCTCGATCTCGGCATCGCGCTCGGTGATGGTAACAGCGACGCGCTGGTTGACGTTGGACTCGGCTTGGATCCTCGCGTCGGCAAGTGCGCTGTTCTCGGCAACCAATTGATCGACTCTAGCCTCGAGTTCCAGGACCTGCATGCTCTGTCGGCGACGCATGCTGTGAGGTCGGGTGGGTGAGCGTGGAGAGCCAATGCGACCCTCGCCTACGCCGTCCTGTGGTGGTGGAAGCGGTCAGCACGTACAATTTTTGTGCGCAGCATGTGCAGGGAGGGGGGGATATGGACATGGGGATGGACAGGGGAATGGACAGGGGGGAGGGGGGGAGGGGGGGGCAACGGACGAGTACCTACATAAACATCGGCCATGTCCTTGGAAGAGCGGACACGGCCTTCGTTGGCCACGGGTGTGGTTGTTGCGTTGTCGCGAGCAGCCCCATCTATGGGTGAGCTGGAGAGGAGGCTGGTGTGGCTGCCATGTTGACCCAGAGCGCGCAGGTCACCGCTCATTCGTCTGTCCGCCCGTCTGAGCGGCGGGGTGTGGGTGCCTGAAGAGTGGAGACTGCGGCTGCCTGGACTGTCAGGCCGCAACCGGAGCGGCTCGGGCGTGCGCAGCCGAGACACGCTCGTGTTGGACGGTGTGCGCCGGAGCTGCTGGTCCGGCGTGCCACCCTCGCTGCTGAGTGTCGACGCCGGCCTCCTATGTTCCCGAGTCGGCGTCAGTGTCAGAGCCGCACCACCGGCAACGGCACCGGCAACGGCACCGGCACTGGCACCCCGAACGCCCAGGTTTGGGTACTTCTTGGACGACCTCGGCTTCTTGGGGTCTGTCGTGGACTCCGACTTGTCCAACTCAGGAGATCCGCTACGGAGGGAATACTGGCTGAGCCGCGGTGCATCGTCCCCAAGGGGCGACTTCTTTGGCCTTCTCTCTTCTGCGTGCGGCGACGTGTCTGCTCTCCAGCTCGACTGTGCCGAGGCCACTGATAGCCGAGCACCTGTCTCGTCAAGACTGGACAGTCCTTCGCGCTTCTTCATGGCGTTCTCCCAGTCTCGCATGTGCACTCCGCTGTCTCGCTGTTCAGACTCCTCAAATTGGCTGCGTCGCATGGGATTGGGCGAATCTGTCACGAATCCGCTATCTCTGTTGACGTCAGGACCATGTTGGAGATTGCGAGGTCGAAGGAGACCGTACGTGTCGCCTTCGAGCTCTTCATGCGTCTCCTCGTCTACACGAGGCAGACTCTGACTCGACACAGGAGACCCGCGACCAAAGTCTGCTAGGTCGTGGTGCAAAGGTGCCGTCAATGCAGGCTCCGAAGTATCGAGCCCATCTATGTCCCTCATGAGTTCATCGCTTGATATGTCGCCCAACTCTTGCTTCCCCCGCTGTGATTCTCCACTCCTCACAGGAGTCTCGACCTGATCCAACTCCTGCCTTTGCCGGCCCCGCCCCACGATAGGGCTTTCGGCCAAGTCCGAACTGGCCACTGCCCTCTTTTGGGGGAGACGCTTGGCTTGCTTGTCGCTTGTCCTCTCGTCGTTGATTTCCAGTGTCCGAGGTTTTTCTTTCACGCCCTTCTTTGTTCCAGCACGAGGTTTTTGTAGGACATCCCACGAGTCACTCGTATCCGCACCAAGCCTGCCGCCTTCGTTGTAGGCCTCGCGATCCGAGTGTTCCCACAGTGACGGACCGTCGAACACATCGCCTCCTTCGGGTGTTCTCTTGTCGGCGCGCTTTTCCGTCTCGTTATCTTTGACTCTCGTGGAACCACCGGTTCTCTTCGGCATCTTCGCTACTCTTCCAGCTACGAATCCGGCAGCCAATAACGCCTCGATACCAGCCGCATCCTTTTTGCCGTCATTGTCCAGCTTGCCTTCACTCTGTGGGAGAGTATGCGTCCGGCTTTCTGGTTCCTTGTCAAAGTAAGCCGCGGCGAGTTCTCTCCTGGGCGTCAGTGCTGGCACTGACTCGGCCATGTCCGCAGAACTGCCCGCCATCTTGTCTTGAGGTTCCAAATAGGAAAGTGCTTTTCCATGGATGGGAGTGATGCTGCTCTCTACTTCAGGCTGTCTTTGTCCCGTCCCCATTGACGGGTCTAGGTAGGACGCGGCGATATCTCTTGCCATCGAATCCGGTTCCGACTGCTCTTGCTGCTGAAAATCGTCATCCAGACCGACCTTTGGGAGCAAGGAAGTACCTGCCCCGCCTGACTCAGATAGCCTCTGGTTAGGGTCTTCCAAGTATGAAGCAGCAAGCTCACGCGTCGCAGGAATTGGCTCCGAAACAATGTTATCGCCCAAGAATAAATGCGTCCTGATTTTCTTGCCGCGCTCGGTTGTCTGATCGAATGGTACATCGTGATTGACATGGCTGGTCAACTGAGCAGGTGATAGGTCGACTCCAGGGATGCCACGAGACATCGGAGGCGATGTTTCCAAGCCAACGCCTGTCTTTTCTATGGCATAGGGTTCAGTTGCGGGGACATTTAAAGAAGCGTTTTCCTCGGTAGCAGGCAGCATGACTTCGAGCGGCGTAGAAGTACGCGAGGCCTTCTTCCCCTTCTTTCCTTTCTTCGCCTTCGTTGCCGCAGGGCTCAACAACTCATCCTGGACCAGATCGCTAGTTGGCGCAGTGGACTCAGAGTCAACGACCACAGGTTCGGTTAAAACCTGCTCAAATGGCACAGGCTCATCGTTGATTCCTTTCTCCATGTTCTGGACATCATCAGTTTCGACTCGAGACACTGGTAACTGGATCCCCTGAGCTGATTCAGATTCCAATTGAGCGGCAGAGTTTTGCTTCTTTTGATCCTTCTTCGACTTCGTGATGCTGAAATCGTTGCAGTCGTCATTGACAGATTCGATGGCAATTCTCTCTTCCACAACGGCTTCAATAAAAGGGTCAACTGCAGTTGCTGCTTTACCGTCGCCACCGCTGGCAGGATCCAAGGAACCGGTCTCCAGCGACGCTCCCATTGCAACCTCTGCTGGAGATGGCTGCAAGGACGACAGGTCTTCTAATAACGAATCTCTCAGGACATTGTCAGTGACAATGCATTCAACGGAATTGTCAATTGGAGTGTCCTCAGTGATCATTCGAGGCTCAAGTAGAGATGACGTGCCTTCACCAGACGCGGAATCCATTTCAGACAAAGTTCTAGACTCGCCTCCATCCTTCTTGGATTTGTTGGCAGAAAGATCAGCCCAGTTGTTGTCCACAGGGATAGCAGGTGCGGATTGCTCCATCACAGAGACACCACCAATGTCAAGATGTACTGGGCGAGACACATCCTGGTTGCCAGTGTGCTCATACTGTAGGTCTTGGGCGCGAGGTGTTTGACTTCCGGGACCGGACTCGGAATCGAAATTGAAATCTAAATTGGCTTTGCCCTTCTTCTTCTTATCCCTTTTCGATTTCTTCGCAGAGCTGTCAGCCCATTCCTCTTCAGCTTGTGCAGAAGAATCGGGATGCTCGGTGACAGTGGTGCCGCCAATATCAATTACGAGAGGGTCAGAAGAAGTCTGACGACCAAGACGCTGGCGGGACTCGTCTCCTTGATCAGGAAGTGTATGGGTAGTGGAAGTAAGTCCTAGATTTGGGCTTGCAAGCAGGGACGTCGGGTGCCCTTGTCGAGGAGAGACATTGGGGGTATTTGCGTAGGCGTTCACCTGCTGACCTGTGCCGTCCAGCCCACCAATAGCATGGAAGCTAGAGTCCAAACCAGTCTCCGGCGACAACAAATCCGGATTGGTGTTGACGTTGGGGCTCTCAGGCAGGCGCGGTGCAGTAATTCCAGCCAACTTCTCTGGCTCCTCGATTGACGTTATGGGCTGAGGTCCGGGTTCTCGAGTCTCCTCGGGTTGGTAGGCCACTTTCTGTTTCTCGTCTTTCTTGGACTCTTTGCTGGCAGAGAATTCCTCCGAGTCCTCGAGAGTCGAAGTGTCTCCTGTAAAGGCAGTATCGACCGGGAGCTCTGTGAGAGTAGCATCCTTGACGGCTTGCTGTGACTCGATCAATGTCGCAGATGCCAACTTCAGATCTTGGCTATCGTTGAGCTGCGACCCACGCTTCTTTTTCTTGTCCTTCTTTGACTTCTTACCGGTTGACAATCCTACGAATCCATCCCTTGTGGTGGATTCCGTAGGGCCTTGACTGACTGATGTTTCTTGTGGCATGTTTACTTGAGTGGAAAGCTCTTCTTCGACCAACGCCTCGAGTGGGGTGAGCGGGATCGGTTCCTCGACAGAAAGAGGAGCAAGAACAGGCTCCTGGATGTCATCGAGATGGGGAGGTAAAAGCTTGGCATCGGGCTCCTTACTCGGCGAAATGTCGAAAGTCTCGTCATCGAGAGTCAAACCTTGAACCAAATTCGGTGTAGCCTGCTCAACGACGGGCTCCTCAAGTGCCTTTTCTATGACAAACGTGCCACCCTGGATCTCTGATTCCTTCTGGTTGGATGTGACTGGTACCCTGTTTAACGCAGCCTCCGAGACGGTGCGTTCCGTGACCAAATTCTCTGCGTCGATCGGCTCCGTGGTTGTAGGCATCGTGATGGTAGGCTCAAGTGGAATTGGTGCGTCTTCCGACCGTTGAATCGACACCAATTCCTCCGCCGGCGTTGCTGGAGTTGAATCTGGCTCCAGGTCGAGTTGGCTTGCTTTCTTCTTCTTTTTGTCTTTCTTTGACTTCTTGGCCACGAGAATCTCGGTTTCCAAAACGGGGGCTACCTCGCTGACTGGGTCGTCTGTCGTCGGAACTTGCTGGTCGGGGGTAGGAGAAACCGGAAGATCGGGGATATTGACGGAGTCACGATTCTTCTCCATAACGTTGGGTTGTACGTCACCTTGAGCGACACGCAAGTGTTCCGGTCCGAGCGCCTGGACTTCTGGCGCCTTGGAGGGCAAGTTCAGGTCATCAAAGATAGCATGATTGGTAGATAATTCGTCGCCGACCTGTGCTACTGGTGTGCTTGACTGGTTGTCATCGATCAGGCCGAGAGTCTTTGACTCGGCTAGATTGATGGTGTCCGATCCTTGGGACTGTAAGAGGGTATCAGACGCGTTGATATCAGATTTTGGTGACGGTTCAAAGTCCAAAACATTGGCTCCTTTCTTCTTCTTGTCTTTCTTACCCTTCTTCGCAGGTATGTGATCTTCGATGGCTTGCTCCGGCAGGACTTCAGAGCCGGGTTTGATTCCAACGTCACCATCCTGCAGGTCCTTGGCGATGTCAAAATTGTCGGAGTCGATGAATGGAATTTGCTGCTCTCGAGATATCTCGACATCCGAAGATTGAGTTTGCTTGTCTCTTTTCTTGTCCTTCTTGCTCTTCTTGGATGTGGGATCAACGTAGAAGTCGTCATGATCGAGAATATCTGCCGCAACAGGAGCCTCGATTGGCAGTTCTTTGCTGAGCGGTTGTTCATCGGGAAGCGGATCCGAGTGAATGAGTTCCGAGGTAAGCGATCGTGGTTGATGGGATTCGGCAGGCGCTCCTGTCTGCAACGGCTCTGCGACAAGGGGTTCCGGCACAAGTGGCTCTGCGGGTATCACGTCGTTCGTAGACGTCGAAACTAGTGCATGCGGCTCCGTGGCTGTCATGTTGTTCGTAGACGACGATTCTGGGTTCAAAACCTCGTCCCGTCGTGGGTCTTTTAGCGCATCAGCACGCTTTTTCTCCTTGACCTTCTTCGACTTTTTGGCAGGTGCGGTTTCTGTGAAGTTATCGTCCTTCTGGTTGCCCCGAGGGATATCGACCTTGCTTTCGTCAAGCAGCGACAGAATTTCTGACTCGCTCGATTTAGCATTGGGGAGATCGACGACCCTATCGGCATCTAGCGGCTCAGCTTGGAGTTCACTGGGCATGCGTACGACCTCATTAGCAACATGCACTGGAGTCTCGTCCGGGCTCTCTTCGAAACCAGATGCGCGCTTCTTCTCGTCCTCTTCCCGCTTCTTGGTGGTAGGTTCGAATGCCGCCGCAAGGGTACTGTCGCCACATGCAGTCTCAATGGATGGATTCATCTCAGCTACTGAGTTTTCGATGGGAATGACATCAGAGGAAACCGGCTCGGTGAGAGGCTTCTCGCTGGTATCAACGTCGGTAGAAGGGCCAGGCTGGTCTTCCGGCAAATCCTTGTCCCATGAGACGACCACCTCCTCCTTGTCCTTTTTCGACTTCGGCATCGAGATTTCTGGGTCTGTCGACGGTTGGAGTTCTGCGTGGTTCACCAGTGGAATACTTATATCATCTTCCGCTGCAGGTGCAGCGCTCTCTTCCGTCGTCGATTCCTCGAGAAATTGTGGATTTGCTGGCGAGGTCGTGCTTGCAGGGTCCAAGCTGGACGCCAGATCCTCGGGCATGAGTTGACTTCCATTCTTCTTTTTCTTCTTGTCCTTCTTCGGCTTGGGAATGTCGAAGAACTCGGTGGGTTCGACTTTCATGGGGGCGTCTGGTGCAACTTCCTGCGTCAAAGGGATCTCTGTCGTGTCGACGACAGGAAACTGCGGGTACTTGGTCTGCCCTACTTCATCTATTTTGTCAGGGGGGATTTCCGGCTCAGGCTCTCTCGAGCTTTCGGGAGCAACTTCAATGTCATTCGAGCCAGCTTCAGATGTCGACTTATCTGCGACTATGGCTCCATCTCGAAGTTGCTCCTTCGCCGGTTGCTCCTCACTAAGCAGTGTAGAATTCTCCATGACTAAAGGTTCGGTGGTTGATGGGTGCCCTTCCAAAGGCTGGCTATTTGCTAAAAAAGACGACGATGATTGGTCGACAGGGGTGTCCACGGTGGAGGTCTTGAAAGCGTCCAAGGCTGCCAAGATAAGGCTGTTGCCTCGTTTTTTCTTGTCCTTCTTTGGCTTCTTTGTGGGCACATCTACGAAATCGTCAATATCGGGTTCGACAAGCTGGTTATGTGGCTGGTCGAGAGTCTGTCCAAGCGGCTGAACGACTGGTGGGTTATCCTTTGCTAGGATGTCACTGGGCGGGTTGGTTGTCGTATCCGACGTCTCCAGAACGGCAGCAGGTGACGATGGACGCTCATCCGATAGGTTTTCCAAATGTATTGCGTCTTCAATCGCACTGTCTCGCTTCTTCTTCTTCTTCTTGTCCTTCTTCGACGATTTGCTTGGGAGATCCAAAGCATTTTCGACGTCCTTGGCTAGTTCCTGGCTTGCGGCCTCCTGGCTGTTGGCTTCGAGGCTCACAACATCCTTGCTGGTGGTTTCCTGGTCTTGGGTTTGCCCCGTTTCGCTTGTTATTTGAGATTTATCCGCCAATTCCTTCGGGTCGCTTGTCAATGGAGACCCGCTCAAAAGTTGCTCAGATTCGTTCGTTTGCAAAGCATTCAAGACTGGTTGCTCAGAAGTCGCGCCCTCTGAAGCGCTGTGAGTAGGATTGTCAATGCTGGCTTGTGGCGTTATGTCAGTGACTGTGTCTTCCTTCGAAATCGAGGTTCCTGAGACGGAGATGACCGGGGTTGTCTCGAGGACGTCCTGAGCTTGACCCTTCTTCTTGGACTTTTTCTTGTCTTTCTTTCCCTTCTTGACAATAGAAGGAAATTCTTCGTCGGCTTGAGTGGGTGGCAAGTCTTGACTCGGCTCTCGAGTGCCATCGGGGTCTTTCGGGGTCTCCGAAAGCTCGGTGTCAGGCTGATCAGGTGCATTCACAGGCAAGGAGTCTTCGGTAGTTGGGGCTCCTGGCTCTGGCATCGGGTCCTTTTGGTGGGACATGATGGTAGCTTCCGGCTCAAGTTCCCTGAGACTTTCGATGGTCGTCAGCTCGTCAGCTTTGTTGTATTCCAAGACTTCGTGATCTGCGTCTTTGGGCAGTTCCACAGCGCTGTCTTCGGTCGAATCAGCGAAGGCAACACTCTTGCGCTTCTTCTTGTCCTTTTTCGACTTCTTGCTCGACACCAAGCTAGTCTCCTTACTGTCGATGGCCTGGGAGGATTCCGCAAGGGCCGCAACCGTGGCGTCCATGGGAGCGTCCACGGGAGCATCCACGGGAGCATCCACGGGAGCGTCCACAGGGGCGTCCACTGGAGCATCCAAGGAAGCATCCACGGGAGCGTCCACAGGGGCGTCCACAGGGGCGTCCACTGGAGCATCCAAGGAAGCATCCACGGGAGCGTCCACGGGAGCGTCAACAGGAGCATCCAAGGGGGGATCCAAGAGAGCATCCACGGGAGCGTCCACGGGAGCGTCCACGGGAGCGTCCACGGGGGCATCCATAGGAGTTGCTGCAGTCGCATCCTGTGTGCCATCGGTTGCCGCAAGTCCAGACTCTGGCTTTTTGTCGACGAATGCAAGAACATCGTCACCTAAGCTGGACAGAGAGTTCTTGCTCCCATTGTCTTCCTTCAACTTCTTGCTCGATACAGGTGAGCACCAGTCACCCTCTGCTACCGGGTCTTCCTCGGTCACGCCCTCGGGCTGGGTAACTTCTTCGGTAACCGCAGATGTGGAGGCTTCCTGAGTCGTGACTGTATCGCTGGGAGCTTCCTCAAGGGCACGAGATGGCTCCATGATTGGCTCCGAGATTTCGTCGATGGGGGTAGAGATATTCTCACCCAAGCTGGATATCGAATCCTTGCCCTTCTTCTTTTTCTTCTTGGACTTCTTTGACGGCGACGGGGCTAATGTATCTGCCATTTCTTCCTGGGGTGGAGAGTCGATATTTGCGCTCGGCTCAACCAAATCAGCTTGGATTTGTGCTGGGATCTCTGCACCCAGTGGCATCTCGTCGACAACGACAGCCTCTTCAGGCTCCTGTAGGGAAATCGCATTCAGCTCTTGATCGCCTTGGGCTGGCCTGCCCTGCTTCTTTTTGCCCTGCTTCTTTTTGCCCTGCTTCTCTTTGCCCCCCTTCGATTCCTTGTCTGTGTCCAATTCGTCGCCTGTGTGGACCTCTTCAGCCGCCCTGGTAAGAACAGCTGGCTCAGATGTTACATCTGGCTCAGTTACATCTCGGCTATTGTCTGGCAGACTCGCATCTTGCACTCTGGGAGCACCTTCTCCAAGATCGTCCACGATGGATGTCTGGCGAGCCTTTTTGTTCTTCTTGGCCTTTTTGCCTGACTTGACAGGTATCCCCCACAAGTCGTTGTAAATGGCATCACTTTTGCTCGGCATTGTATCGAGACCTGCGACTACTGTCGATTCAAGGTTCGTTTCTCCAAACTGTGCAAGAGGGTGCTCTAGAGGAGTTGCAAAGTCAAGCGGTGTCGCGACGTCCAAGGGAGACGTGACGTCGAGGGGCGTCGCGAAATCAGCCGGCGTCGCGAAATCAAGCGGCGTCGCGAAATCAAGCGGCGTCGCGAATTCGAGCGGCGTCTCCAAATCAAGCAACGGATCTAAACCCTTGGCTGGCTGAAGTGGAAACTCCTCTGCGGGCTGATCTATTTTAGAGTCGCTGTCCTGCGCGGGGTTCACCGGTTCGACGATGCTTTGGCGCTTCTCCTCGTTCTGTTTGCCCTTGTCCTTGCTGCCGGTCTCTTCTTGCAAGTCGGATACGTCGTTTGAGTTTTCGACAACATCCTGTCCAGCGGCAGTGTCGGTCCGGCCAGTGATATCACCCACAGATGCGGCACCGTCTATAGGTGGTTGGGCAGATCGGGCCCCACTATCGCCGCCCTCTGGGTTCGAGCTGGGAACGAGTGGGTCCTGTTGTGGATCACCGAGACCAGGGTTCGACTGGAGCTCTTCCTCACCGCTGGAACGTTTGGGTCGGGACGGGGCCTCCTCCACATCGATTGCCAGCGTGGTCTCTGATGATTTGATATCACTCAGATCCAAGTCGTCAACGCGTGGCTGGTCTGGCAAGGATGTGACCACGGTTTGCTGCACGTCTTCAACACCCCACCCATCCTGCTTTGAAGCCGCCTCGGCGCTAGGTTCTGACGCGTTCTTGGGCAATGATGTCCTTGGCTCGGATGCAGATGGCATCTGCGAGTCGGATGTGTTGTCATCTGTCTGCTTGCCTTGGCCGAGCAGCGCACCGACCCCTGGAAACATGGACAGGGCAGAACTGAAATAGCCCCTGCGGGCAGGAGCGGCGGCTGGACTAGTCGGCACGGCTTCTGCTTGTGATGGAGCTGTGTCGGCGGTGACATCCGGCTGCGATTCGATCGTCGGCGGCGTTTGCAAACCAACTTCGGGAGTGCTAGCCAGGACGTGCATTAACGAAGCCGGCACATCAGTGCGCAGCCCGGCGTCCCCAGACAAGCTTTGCGGATCCCGAGACGGAGTTTGCGGGTCCAATAACGGCGCGTCATCTTGCCCGTCAGATACACTCTGAGCGATGGGCGTCTCCTGGGATTGAGACCCAAGTCCGGTTGTGTCAAGTGGCACGTCTTGTCCTTCCTGAGAGGTGCCTTTCTCGCCCGCCGGGAGCTCTGCCAGCATGGACACAGGCGCCCCTGCTTCTGACTCTAAAGAAGTCACAGACTGATTCTTCTTCTTCTTCTTGCTCTTCTTGGCAGCGGGTGCAGGAGTATCAGAAACGCTCGCCTCGGTGGTCTGCTTCGGCTCCTCTGTGATCGGAATGTCCTTTGGCTTGTCGTCTGCAGCTCGAGGTCCTTGCGACGGGTCCTCTGCGAGGGAAACATCTTGACTTGAGGCGATCTCTTTCTGCTCGACGTCGGCGTCTGGCTTCATTAAAGAACGCTGTGTGAAACTGTCGCCCGATGATGTGTCTCGCGGTGTTTGGCCCTCAGGTTCTGCAAATTGCAGTGGCTCAAGGACATGCTGCGTGGAGGAGCCGGATACCAGTAGAACGTCGTCTGGGTCCGATAAAGATGCTTTCTTGCCCTTCTTCTTCTTCTTCTTACCCTTCTTGGAGGCACTGATTGTACGCTCCAAATCGGGAAACTGCATATCTTCAGCGGCATCTTGTATAAGGTCAGCAACCCGCAATTCTTCGGCGATAGTATTGTCATGTTCAAGGTTCGTAAACTGTGCAGTGCTCTTTTCCACATCGCTTGTAGAATTGGAGACCTGCGCGTCCCCAGTGTTGTTGTCTTCTGGAGCTGCATTGACAAGCTGCGTATCCTGCTCGACATCACACTCCTCGAGGGGGGTAACAGTTGAAGATTCCATTTCCAAGGTAGATGGGCTATTGACAGCAACGTCTCGAGAAATAATTGTGCTCGTCTCATCGGCCGGTTGCGCGTCAGTCGCGGGTGTCCCGGATTTTCGCTTGCTCTTCTTGCTCTTCTTAGACGATGAGCTCGCGTTGGACTTTAGACTGGGCGGTTCAGGTTCATGTCGAGGATTGGTCTGATTGCCGGCATGACTGTCTGATTTGGGAATGTCTTGGGTATTCAAGTCCTTGGATGGCGAGCTCACGCTAGGTTCAAGAGGTGGGACTTGAGGCTCAGACGGAAATTGGGTGTAACTGGAGAAAGGGCTGTCGGGCATGGGGACATCTCGGGGATCCAGAACGTCGACAGTATGATAATCCTTGGGCGTTCTCATACTGGAGTTAAGAGATAGCACGTCAGGTTCCGATCGAGGCTGGGTCTGGTTGGGGCTAGGGCTGTCGGGAATGGGGACATCTCGTGGATCCAGAACGTCGATAGTATGATAATCCTTGGGCGTTCTCATACTGGAGTCAAGAGATAGCACGTCAGGTTCCGATCGAGGCTGGGTCTGGTTGGGGCTAGGGCTGTCGGGAATGGGGACATCTCGTGGATCCAGAACGTCGACAGTATGATAATCCTTGGGCGTTCTCATACTGGAGTCAAGAGATAGCACGTCAGGTTCCGATCGAGGCTGGGTCTGGTTGGGGCTAGGGCTGTCGGGAATGGGGATATCTCGTGGATCCAGGACGTGTACAGGTTGGGAATTCTTGGGCGATCTCATACTAGAGTCAAGAGAGAGGGCGTCAGGTCCGGATCGAGGCTGGGTCTGGTTGGAGCTAGGGCTGTCGGGAATGGGGACATCTCGGGGGTCCAGGACGAAAGTATCTTGCAGACTTGGGACGATGACATCCCCAGAAGAGGCCGGGACATCCTGAGAATCGGAGATGATGTCTTGTGGAGGTGAGGGGGCAAGGTCTCGTTGACAAGGTACGGCGCCGTCGCCGTCTTGAGAGTTTGAAACAGGAACATCTTGAAATGTTGGCAAGGCGGTGTCTCGGGGATCTGGGATGGGATGTTCGTCTGGTCGAGCTCCACTTTCCGGCCGAGTCTCTTTAGTTGCGAGTGTAATATCGATAGCTGAATGATCGCTGTTTCCCTGGACAGGAGATTCCTCCTTCGCATCCAGCGCAAGCTGGAGTTGAGCCTTAGCTCCGCGTGTGAGGTCTCGAGGCTGCGTAAGAGGAACATCTTCCGATTTGAACACATCGTCGTTCATGGTCTCATCTATCGGGGGGGGCAGACATAATCTTGGAATCAGAATCATGATGCGGCTTTGGTAGGGGATGTGCACCGTCCATTGTTGGTGCCGAGCTCCCGACTTCAAATTCCTGTGCGATGTCCGGTTCCATGGCCAACGACTTTCGATTTTTCTTTTTCTTACTCTTCTTGGAGATTGTATTCGCAGGTATATCTTGAGTGATGTCTGATTCAAGTGTTTGTTGCATAGTCTCGCCGAGACTTGACGCAGATCTGTCGACGTCCTCGACTTGTCGAGATGTCTCTCCAAGAGTTGCACGTGGAAAGTCTCCAGTCTCGAATGGTGCCGAGTGCGTACGCTCCTCGGCGGTGGGTGTAGGGACAGCATCTGGCTGTAACATCGGCTCATCGATGCCCAGCTTCGTACTTGTGACTACCTCCACTTGCGAGGGTGCCTGTGCCTCGCTTGTTGACACAGGTGCAATAATCTCGAGATCCGTCTTGTCTTGGTTGCTTCCCATGTCTGACCCAATTTGGGCAACATCGTTTGCATGGCTGTCTCCGCTGAGTGCATGGTGTACTAGATCACTCGAATCCAACTTTCCGCGATCGCCCTCCTGAGGGCTGCTCTCACTGGCGGCTTCAAGTGGAACGTCTTGGGAATTGGTCGACTTCACCTCCACAGAGGTGTTTGGAGCAAGACTGTCCACATTTTCCACAGGCAGTGTTTCTTCGCTGGTGGCATTTAGTATGACATCTTCCTTGATTGGGGTGGCCATCTCTGAGAGGGGGTTGGAAGAAGACCCTCAGTTGCAGCTGACTTTGTCTTTTTGCTTTTCTTGCTCTTCTTCTTGGGCACTTTGGTTGGGAGAACATCCTCTCCAAGAGTCTCAGTTTCGTTTGCCGGCTGTACAATCTCGCCGATGTCCAATTTGAAATCGAGTTGCTCCCGAGTTGGCTGGCTTGCGTCGAGTGGTTCTTCCACGCTCACGCTTTGGGCCTCGTGAGTTGGTATGGCTGTCTGGAGTGGGTCTCGAATTGAAGAATTCTCGATCTCGTTCGACTTCCCCTTCCTGGTCTTCTTCTTCTTCGTGGTGGCGGCAGACTCATCAGGCACGTCTACTACGAGATCGTTCAATGGCTGGAGTGGTTCGGTGGGTTTCAGAATACCGGACGGCTTCTCGCGGTCAATGTTTTCAACGGGTAATTCGTGTTTCGAGTCCACTGATGTCCAATCTCGGCTGGCGTCGTCGTTTTCATGAATCAGTGCACTAGCGACAACTACAGCCGTTGCAGCTCCCGCAAGAGCCCCAAAGAGGCTCAAGTCCTTGGACTTGGATCCATCATTACCAACCTGCTCGGGGATGTCGTCTAGAGCTGCGGGTATGTTGAGAGTGGTTCTTGTCGGCGAGTCATCAAATAGCATAGTCTCGCCGGACTTCTGCGCGGAAGGTGGACTGGAGAGAAGAAGGTATGAGCTGCGGTCCTTCGTGGTAGGAACGATGGGTTCTGGTTCCAAGGGCAATGCCACACTTTGCAGCTTGGGTGACCCCGTATCTCGAATCTCAGGAACCCGCATCTGCGGTGAATTCTCTGCCTTGTGAGTGCGTGTAGGAAGCGGGAATCTTTCGGGTGCCTCTTTCAAGTCCAGGCCTCCTTCATCTGCTGCCGGCATTGTCTCTTGCGACTCTAGCTGGGCCGGTACAAATTCGGATGAAATGATAGGAATACCAAGGCCGATGGGTGTACCCGTAGGGCTTCCAGGCAGACGCCGTGGAGAAAGAATGTTTTCATAGCCCTGAAAGTCAGATGCCGACCTCTCGCGGTACGGCAGTACCGGGGCAAGATCTTCGTCAGGTCTAAGAGAAGGGCTTTCTCGTGAGGATTTCATCACAAGAGACAGGGGCTTGAGCTGTCCCGTGCTGTCCCAGGATACTGGTCGAGGAATTCGAGTAGCCCTTGGTGAGGTAGAAGTGTCGGCAGGCGGGATGACTGGGGACGCCACAGGCGAAAATCTCCGTAGGCCAGGGGACACAGGACCTGATCTCTGCCCGAGACGAAATTGTATGGGTACAGCACTCTGGCTTGGTGTCTTAAGGGGCTTCAATGAAAACTCATTGCCGCTGCGACGGCGGGTCTGGGTAGGTTTGTCTCGAACCTCGCGTTCGCGGATGTCACGCAACAGCAATTGCCGGTCGCGCTCGGGTGTCACTGGCCGACTGTCGGGCAGAGCAGGAAGCTCATTGGGCTCGAGGATTGGTGAGCCGGGAGCACTAGGTGGCAAAGGTAGAAGGTCGCCATACTGTGGGTCGATGGCCGGTCGAATCTCCCTTTGCACGATCTCGGGGTCAACAATGTCGAATCCAAGCGCAGAGATAGGTGGCTCCTCCGAGCTGGCAGGAACATTGTGAACTTCCTTGTCCGGTGATGTGTCGGTGGCTGTCTGATGGGTCAAGTGCGATGCAAGAGCAGCAACGGCGCCCATCAAGCCGACACCCGCGCCATGGGTGCCGGCATTATCTAAAAAAGAATTGCGTTTGTCCTCTTCAGTTTTGCGTGACCGGTCCTTCTCATCGACCATGCCAATGGAAGACTTGATGCGGTCGAAGAAGCCTGACCCGGCGCTGTTCCTCTTCTCTTTGTCTTTCTCCGATTTGCTTCCACTCTTGCGATCCTTTCTGTCCGACTCTCCAGGGGCAGATGCCACAGACTTGGCATCGTCTCCGTCGTCAAACTTGCCTCGGCTCTTGCTTCCGTTTGAGTACCGTGCCGGGCCAGACACGACCGAGCTAACATCGTTGTCCATGAACTCGAAAGAGTCCCTTCTGCGACCCCTATCAGGAGGTTCACCTTCGTCGGGGGGGTCATCGTCGCTCCGTCGCTTGTCTTTCTTCCTTTTCTCCTTCTTGGAAACTTCAGATGCGACTTCCGAGCGCGAAGGCGAACTTGCGCGCGAGTCCCTCTTCGACTTGTCTTTCGGCCTTTCGGATGGCGTTCTGGAGGGTGTACCGGAGCGAGACCCAGATGGCGAGTCGTAGACTGCCGAGCTCCGCTTGGATTTTTTCTTCGACTTCTTCGAACCATCCCGGCCATCTTCCGCCGCGACACTCTTATCGTCACGCACATCACCGAAGGATTCCGTCATCGCCTTGGGCGATTCAACAACAACGTCCGCAATAGAATCAGCCTTGGCTGGAGAGTCGTACCCTGTAGAGTCACGCTTGGACTTCTTCGACAACTTGGGCACACCCCAATCGTCTCCTAGCCCAATGATCGTCGCGTCGCCTAGATCACTGTAGGACTGTGTCAAATTTAGAGAGTCGGCAAAGTCCTCGGTGACCGTAGTGGCCCTCGAGGGAGAGCTACAGCCTGTGGATTCACGTTTCGAATTCTTGGACGTTTCCCAGTCTTCAGGCTGTTCGGTCATCTCGAAAGATGAAAAGTCGTCTACCGTGTGACGTCGACTCGCTGGTTCCGCTACTTCCGAGGCTGGTGCAGACCACGAGAGAGTGTCGGTGGCAATAGAACCGCGCTTCAACTTCTTCTTGCCCTTCCTTGGTGTAGGCTTTTCTTCTTCCGGCTCCAAAATCACCTCAATGCCGGAAAGGTCCCGGGCTCTCTCTGGAGAAGGCTCGGAAAGGGCAGGTCGAGAAGGGCGATCATAGTTTTCAGAGCTGCGCGTAGACTTCGTTTCATATTGAAGGTCACTCGGGTTGTTTCTTGGTGGCTCGTGGCTCTGGACATCCTGATGGTATCTGAAAGCGTCCACGGGCACCGAGACGAAGGACTCCTCTGATTTGTGAACTCGATTAGCGTCTCCCTGGACGACAATGGCCTTTTTCGACTTTTTCGACTTCGACTTCTTCGAGAAATTGTCATCCCAATGGTCAGAAGCGCGGCTATGTGCGTACTCGGGCTCGATCAACCCGGGCGTTGTGACTGCAACGGTCTCGTTATCTTGCAGCGCTTTGACTTCCGATGCCTCGTCTTGTCGCTTGTGCTCCTTTTTGCCCAATTTGCTGGTCTGACTATACTTGTCGTCATCAACAACGGGCGTGGGAGCGTCAGCGTGCTCATCTTCGATGACAACAATCTGAGACCTGTCAAAACTTCCAGGAGTTGCAGCTTTGTCTTGTCTTCGCGGGTCCTTCTTGCCGAATTGGGAGAAAATGTCCGACTTGTAGGACGATATGTCCTTCTCGTCGGTCGGGATGTCCCTCTCGCCGGTCGGCGTGTTTGCTATCTCGCCAATGTGGAATCCATGTTCTGCAGCTACCCTGGAAGCAATCGCATCAACAGGGTCGACCGGGTCGACCGGGATGATGCCCAGATCAGATACCGTTTCGGCAAAGGGGGAGCGGTAGAGACCAGGCTCGTTTGAGCCAAGCGATGACTCGCGCTGGTAATAGTGTGCATTGTCGATCACGATATTGGGATTAAATCCAGTGTCCTGGAGTCCTGCCGCAACCGTGGCCGTGAAGTCGGGGTCCTCTGCGAAAGAGACAGGCACCTTCTGGCCGCTAAGACTGGTGGGTTTGGGACCGACAGCAGGGGGCTGATCGTCAAGGTTGTCATATGGGAACGGTGATCTCTGCTTCTGCTTGGGAGGGTCTGTCCTCGACCACGAGTCCTGGTTCACGAGGGCAGACTCGGATACTGCAGAGGCTGCCCCGGCCACGACCGCTGGAGCGACAGCTGCTGCGATGATGTCCCAACCAGCGCCACTCTTTCCAGAACGCGGTTTGGACTTTGACTTGGATTTCGACTTGGGCGTCTCAGCGGGCACAATAACCTTTCCTCCAGCGGAAGGATCAGCCCTCACAGGACTCTCCACAACGTAGTGCTTGGTTTCGTTCTGGCCCCAACTCACATTCTTCGGAGTTGACGGGGTTTGAATAATCTCACCCCGAGGGCCGATGACTACGTCGGAAACTGACTGCGCGGCTGCGGTGTCCACCACAGGCTTCTGCTTCACTTCCCTGGAGGACTCCGGCCTGGTAGTCTGCTTCTCGGGCATGGGCGAAGGTACCGGTGTCGGCCGCACCAGGTTGAGCATCGGGCGCTCACGCTCAGCTGAAGGGTCCCGGACCGATTGCGATATCAAAGAGGGATTCTTACGACCCCGACCACGGCTAGCAGGGTCTAGGTGGAATACAAGCTCCTTGGGGCTTAATATGTTGTCAAAGCGCACATCGGCGTCTGGTTCAGCGTAGGGACCCTTCTTCCGGAGCTCTTCTTCGACAATGTCATCAGGCGCCCAAACGATCTCGATCACTTTTGGCATCGGGTCTTCAGTCTTATTGGCCTTTGGTGCCTGATCCTCGCTGTATTTGTCCAAAACTGACTGATTTGGTGACGCGTCGCGCGTTCGGTCATCGAGCATTTTTCGGGCCACTTCCTGCTCCCTATAGAACTCATCGGCGGCCTGCATAGGATCTCGTGGAGGTGAGCGGTATCGAGACCGAGTCCTGGACGACGAGTTGCCACCATGGCCACGGTTGCGGCCACGGTATTCCTCTCCAACCGCAACAGCTGCTGCAGCGACAGCAGCAGCCGCCACGACAGGCGCAGCAGCGCCCAGAGGCTGGTCGTAGAGCTCCTTGGCACGGTCGAGCTCATGCTCGAATGAGTCGCGCCGGCTCATCCTTTCCTTTGGTTTCCCGTCTGCTTCAGTTAGTTCATACCCTGAGAAGTCCGGCTCCCGTTCCACCGTTACAATACTGGGCGTTAGGGGGCGAGCGGGCGTTGCGGATTTGGGCGTCTGGAAGGCATCGTCGGCCACCTGGAACTGGAACGGGTCAATTGGGCCTCTTGCAGAAGGGAAGTTGGGGTCATCAACCCGTCGGTAAAAGTCCAGATCAGATGATCGGCTGGCACGCTTCAAGTCGTGGCTTTCCTCGATGCGACTGTCTCTACGCCCATCATTGCGGTCCCGTGGTCCGTCCTGGGTCTGTATACGGTGGTCCCGTTCCCCATCGTGTTGGGAGGCGCCATCGCGATGCTTATCGCGACGCCGCTTCTCCCGATCGTACTCGCGGTCCGCCTCGGGTTCCTTCTTCTTCTCCAGTTCCTTGTTCTTCTCGGGTTCCTTCTTCTTCGCGCGACACCTATCCCGATCATCGTCGCGGCTGATATCGGTTTCCTTGTTCTCGCGGCGCTTTTCAGATCGGTCATCGCGAAGGTCATCGCGGCTCCGCCTTTTTTCCTCCCGCTCAGCTTTGGTCTTGGAGTCGGAATGTTTTGATCGGCGTTTCTCCCCGCGTTCGTGTTCGCGTTCACGTTCGCGATGCTCTTCGCGGTAACTATCACGATCCTCCCTGTGGTCACGTTTGTCGTGGCGATCAGATGTCAAAGCGCCTGCAAGCGCGGCACCAGCAAGCCCTACTACGGCGGCTCCGGCAAACCCTCTACCGGAACTCGAGTGGTGGGACTCACGGCTCTCGCCGTGCTCAGAATCTACCGTGTTGTACACCCTACTCGAGACAGGTGCTATTGGCTTCGGCTGTTGGAGAGGAATAAGGGCAGGCCGAGAATGAGAGGAGGCTTCATGCAATGCCGATACGGTCGAACCCGGCCCAACGTCGAAGCGAGCAGGATCCGAGGTCGGCACAGGATACACAATCTGCAAAGGACGACCTGCAGAGACCACGCTCTCACTTTGGCCCATGGGGCCATCGTAGGGGATCTCCGAGGTCCGTTGATCGGCTCTATCAAACCCACATGGAGTGTTGACAATACCGCGGAGCGAATTCACGGGCCCGAATAGCCGGGGGGTCTACAAGTGTCGGATTATAGCTGAGTGGCCTTTCGAGATCATGGGGTATATCTGGTCGATGTGAAAAGCTGGTCGGTCCGGGCTGAATAGGAGGAGGTTCGGGAAGGTGGATACTGGATCCGTAAGCCAGGCCAGAGTCATCTTCGGAGGAGGACTCGTTCTCGGAGGCGGATTCCCACTCCGAGTCTTCGTCATCCGAAGGCTGATGAATGGGCCTAGAGCCTCCGATGCCACGATCAGGATGACCTCCAGGGTTCATGCGATGAAGCTGAGTTACAGCGGCAGCGGCGCCTATGAGCGCCGATGATCGATGTTTGCCAGCCCTCCGGAGGTCTTCCTTGTTTTGTTGCCGGGCGATTTCGGCAAACTTCCTCCCGATCTCCCGGATATCCTCATCCGTCTTCTGGCTTGGGGATAGTGGTGCTCGCTGGGTAGTGAAGCCATCATTCGGCAGGTGATGCTGTCCTGGCGGCGTTATGTCGCGACTCCCCTGTCGATCGATGTAGCCTTTCCCGTATGCGAGATCCGAGTTCCCCGACGACGACGACGACGAATTGCTGAGACGGAAAAAGCGGCGCGAGCGTTGCTTTCGCACGCGACGGGCCTGTCGGCCTGAGCTGGTGAAGAAGGCTTTGAGCCCGGTCTTGGGCGGAG
The DNA here is from genome assembly GCA_022414665.1 of Arthrinium puccinioides. Classification (NCBI taxonomy): domain Eukaryota; kingdom Fungi; phylum Ascomycota; class Sordariomycetes; order Amphisphaeriales; family Apiosporaceae; genus Arthrinium; species Arthrinium puccinioides. Next base: position 3,158,309 of record JAIUNF010000003.1, on the reverse strand, counting down.
TTCTGCGAGAGATGTCGAGTAAGGACGAGTCTGTAGACGACGAGGAAAGCGATGTCACCGAGCTCGAGTAGTCACGCGATCGGGGTCTGGTGGTGTTGGTTCGCATATCGTAGGACGCGAATGCGGGCGCCGGCTCTGGAATGGGAATCGGTACAGGAGGCATGTGCAGCTGCTGAAAATGAAGCTGCTCTCTGGAGTCCCGTCTGTGCTTGCGACGGCGACGCTCACTCTCCGGACTGCGCCGGCGGTGATGCTCCCCGGTCATCATTTTGACCACATGGACGTAGGCGTCAGTGCTGGGCCATTCGCAGGGTTGTCAAGCTGATGTCGTCAAGTGATGTGCAGGTGCTCCGTTATCCAGGCTGATAATCTTGTTGTTTTGTTTGCGGATACGGTTACAGCCATGCAGCTCCACCTTGCGACTAATAGCAATGTTGACTTAAGTTAACATGGGGGGCTGGGAGGGGGGGGAGCTGGGTAACTAAACTAACTAGGTGGGTGGGAGCTGATTCCTGGAAGACTTGAAGCTGTCTAATCTCAACAGGCAGCAGGGGTTTACCTCTAGCCGCCCTAAATATGAGGTTAGCCAATTTACTAGTGGACTAATTAGTCAACTAGGCGGGAAGCCTAATAAGCAACGACTTCTCCAAGACGCGGAAGAAAGTTGGGGGGGATCCGCGATTAGCGGTTGGTGGGGCGTGCAGTCGACTGTTTGGAGGCCAATATGCCACGTCAAAAGGTCGTAGCGCAAAATGATCATCGTTGCCACTCAACTACCCTTCATCGGACGAATGCGACCATCGTCACTGTATTAGCTGCATACGCCTTATCATCGCAGGTGCGCTGATGCCGTGCGTTGTACCCCCGATTCAAACGCCACCACGATTCGACAAAAGCAACAAAGCTGTTGTGCCCAATTCATGGACGGATGCCCGACTTGCAATCCCATTTGTCTGCAGTTCAAGACATATGCACGAGTTGCAGGGTAGATCCAGGCTGGCGGCATTCAAAGCCCTGGGCAACGCTTTGTGGATCAGACGATTCCACCGGGCCCTTTCTTTGGCATATGACTAGCGTTTTGATTGGTTGCCGACCCCTTGGTTATCTATCGACTTAACAGTACTGTGTAGTATTTCACAGGAGTGAGTATATCTATATAAGTTACGACCCTGTATTCAGAAGTCGGTATGTGGATACTCACATACTTGTGTATTGACTGAGTACTCCCAAACGCGACGACATAGCCTCAGAAGTAGGTGGTGGCGCGAGCTCACTATTATTCAGCACATTTTCCATCAGTCAGGCCATCACATTATCTCGTCACTGCTGTCTAGTCGTTGGACGCGACACCTCTAAGAATACATAGCATACATATGCACATAAACCCACACACCAAACATGGCGGAAGATTTCTCCATGTCCGTGACAAACTCTCAACCAATGCACGAAAAGCATTGCGACGTGTGCTCCGGAGCAGCTCGTCGATGACGTCTGGCAAATGCTGCACAGCTAGGTATCATTCGGCAACGCTCCAACCCGAGCCCTCCCGGGAAGATGAAACCAAGCGGGCAGATTGAATGTAAATGGGAAAAGGGAAAACGCCATGTCCCTCTAGGCAGGGTAAAGCTTCCAACGCCCTGCAATGCAAAAGAAAAATACCAAACCATTACAGTTTGACTTTCTGTCCGGTGAGTTTGAACCAAAGGGGGGGCGATGAGCTCCTCTTTGAACAGCTCCCAAGGGTTGCGGTTCAGATAGTAACTGAGCTCTCGGAAGTTGTACATCTCACCCCAGCAGTCTCGTCCCCATTCGCAGCCAGCCATGTTGACGACAAAGTCACGGTCGTTCTGGTCATAGTGTATGCGAGTGTCGTTGCCGTTGTCGGAACAGGCACCGTTCGGAAAGCTGTTGATCAGCCTCTGTGGAATGAAGGCCGTGTGTTTCCGGATCCAGGGCTGATGGATATAGAGCTGTTCCAAGGCATCCTGCTCTTTGTGTTCCCATTCCATATGCTTCTGCTCGTAAGCAACTGGGTCCCACCAGATGTCCAGCAGCCGATCTGTCCAGTCGCTGCGTCTGACAAAGAAGGAGCCCAGGTTGAAGCCTGAACAGTCCTGTGGGAGGATGAGGTTGACGGAGCCGGGGTTTCCGTCGCCTTCCGCACTTTGCGAGTCGTCGTCGAGGTAGTTGCTTTTGATGGGATGGGAGATGTTAAGAGGGTTGTACTCGTTGATATCGCGGTATATGTGTTTATCGAGATTGTCAAAGATGTGGTGCTGGAGGGAGTAGGAGGGCTCCATGATGAACGTGTTCAGATCCAGCCACCAGATCCTGTGCAAGACATTAGTTTCCGAACGGCGTCCGGATTGGAGTGCGGTACGGCGTCTGAAGCTTACTCACCATTCGGCCTTGGGATATTTCCTGAAGCTGTTGCGGATGCTGTCCACCTTCTCCCAGCTTTCACGCCACTCGTGGGCATAGCGCTTCTTGGTGCTCATATCGACGATTTCGAGATCGTAACCCCAACGTGACACGTACTTGCGCTTGTTTCTCACACTGTCTCTCTCGATGGCCCACTCGCGCGCGCCCTTCCATTCCATGACGCCGCCTCCGACGTTTGCAGCAAGTATTATGACGAATTGTTCGCCCCCGCCCAGCGAGCTCGCCCTCCTCCAATGGTACCATAGAGCTGCGATCAATGTCAATGACGACGGCCATGGAATCATCGCGGGTGACTCAAATACGTACGGGTGACCCAGAACAGCGTGTAGAGTGCCAATATCAGGGCGGCAATGAGAGCTCGAATCTTCCACGTCCTTCCCACGCGCGCCAGGAGCCCGCGAACCCGCCCGAGCAGAGGCACGTTGAATGACCGTCGGGCCAGCTTCTCCCTTTCTGCCTGGTGTTCTGGCTGGACGTTGAAGGTGGGTAGGTTGCGCGATATGCGGCGCATGTGTCGCGTGAAAAAACCCTGGTTCTGCGTCGAGAAGGACGGGTACCCCTGAACGCCTTGGCTCTTCAGTCTTGCTGATTCCCATGTCACATTGCCGCCGTTGGGCCCGGAGAACGAGGCGTGCGCCGGACTATTACAGCCGCTCGTGTCGAGGCCAGGCGAGGACCATCCTCCACCAGGAACCGGAGACGGACTCCGGCTCATGGTCATGGGATTCGGGGTACCTAGCAACAGCAGGACGGTGGTTAGCAAGCGGCGACAACGGGAGGGTCAAAGGGGGGGTAACAGGAGCGCGTCTGCGCTAGGTCGAGGCCAACTCACCAGGTATGGGACTAAGGACAGTCGATCCCAGGAATCGAGACGACGGGCCCAGGTTGTTCGGTCTATGTGAGCGAAAGCCCGCAGGGGCCGCAGGGGGCGGAAGGGTGTTGGAAGTCGAGGATCGCCTTCGGTGGTGGGAGCTGGTGGTGGTGGTCTTGACGGAGGTCGACGCGGACGCATCCGAGTCTGAGATTGGTGACGCCAGCTTGATGGTGTTGTGCGAGTAATTCTGACACCTAGGTTAAGATGGGGGTCAAGAGGGCCGGGGCGCGTGCGTGCTACGCAGGTGGATTCAAGGCTGTCGAGGATCGAGACGGACAACAACCTGCCAGCCAGCTAACTAGTCTGCCAGCTAGCGACCGGGGGAGTGGGACGGAGTGCCGTCGGGCGGGAGTCTCGTCCAGTTCTGCTCTGGCCAAGGTGCATGCAGTGCGTGCCGTGCGTGCGTGCGTGCGTGCGTGCTACAGGCAAGGAAGGGTCAGGCTCAATGGGGAGAATGGGGGTCGTCCCACGCGTGGCTGCGTCGCAAAGTGGCAGCTCGAGGTTACCGAATAGACGGAATGTCTTAGAGGACACGTCCTTTGATAGATGGCTCTTCGGTAAAAAGCAAGAGCGTACGGAGTACTGGGGTGTGCAACGTCCGTGACCTTCTTACCCAGTCAAACAAAATGTTCAACAAGATCGCAACTCTTCGACTGACCACGGTGAGAGGGAGAGAGAAAAAAGGGTGCGACAGGCGGGCGGGTCACGCTTTTGGGGTCCCTCTCTGGGTATATTTTGGCGCAGCGGCAGCTGGGCAAGGTAAAGTTTTGGAATGCAGTTAGGAAGGACTGAATGCATGCGAATACAAAATGACTTGCTCGCGTTATATCATGTCAGCAAACTCTATCAGGCCTGTTTTGGAAGGAGGTGGGCAGGGACAGGCAGCTAAACGTTTTCTTTTATCTGTATTGTCCAGAATCGCATGAATTTCGAAGATATCGCACCTGGTTCCGCCAAGCCCGCATTCGAGATGTACGGGAGTAGTTACTTGGAACTCATTTCCGCTCGTTAACAAAGTAAGTTGGGTACTGTGCTACGTAGATAGTGACAGTTCTTCTTGCACTGTGCATGTCTTCACGCAAGCAAGCGGTCCGTCTCGATCTCGTCGCCTCGTACGAGCGAACTCTTCTCATGCAGTTACTTGATCAGTTTGGTGAGTTTGGCATCTGGCCGCGGCCGTAGTTGTCCGGCGCATACATCGCGTTTCACGTACTTTGCTGTCACAAAGTTGTCGTATTTTGCTTCTCGCGTGTCAACTACGGAGTATCCGTATCCGTGCTTTGTTTTTTGCTTACAAGGGTAAGTATAAGTCCTAACCCCATACCGGGTACGGTATCATGCATGAAGACTGGGTCTACTGTGTATCAAGCACGACAAAGCACTGTGTAATCTACTTTGTAGTATAGAGCTAGAGTTCATTCAGTATAGCGCATCTGGGCCTCGGTGCCTGGCAACTTGGCAAGGGGTCGTTACTGTGTACGGAGTAACTAACTAACTAGTATTACTGTGGTAGGAGACTTTATCGTAGTGGGTTAACTACGGATACTCCGTACTAAAGTATTTCGGCCTGCAACCACAGTAGCCTGTAGGGTAGCCAATTAGGACGGGCTAAATTGACCGCCGACAGATAGGGGACCGTTGCCAAGTGGGTGCATGCATACGACGCTAGTTACCGTGCACGGCAACGCCACGACAAACACTGACAATTATGTTCGACGCACCATGTCTTGTCTCTGGTGACGCTGCTGCAGCGCACGAGCTTTCGTACAAGTTACGTTCCCGACAACCTCGAGAGCCTGCGACACTCCACGACGCATCACGCCTACTATGTTAGTTATTACCGTTGCGGCTTCAAGCCAACCATATCCATGGCGCAGTGCAGGTGTAATTCATCATCGGTCCCACATATCCGGGCACTCGTCCCGTCCGAACAAGGGGACGGCACCCGTTGAACGCACGAACCACAAGGTTTATATGAGGTGACTAACTAGATAACTTACGGATAGTGAACGTCAATAAGCTAGTTCCCTCGCATACCTCGCAGGGGAAGCGAAGCTTTCTTGCATTGCCGATTTTGTGCGACCTGCCAATTTTGACGGACGTGTCCTTGCCACCGGCCATCTGGAAAGGTTACAGTGTACACGGCCGTGAAACCAACGGGGTAGCCCATCCCCGCGGTCTTGGGGAATTGCATGTCCCTTCCATTTCATTCGGGGGGCAAAATACGTATAGGAGGGGTATCATCTTCATTTGTCTTGGTTATGTAGTTACGAGCGAAACAGTGTACAGTTCTGTGATCCCACTCGAATTTCATCCGTTTTCTTTCGGTCAATCACCGTGCCCCGAGTACCTAGCAACCCAACCCACACTTCTTCCACCACATTAGTTCTTGGGCTTGACGTCCTTGGTGAAGGTCACGCTCTGGCTGGCGTCGCCGGCCGAAGCCTTGTCGGTCGCGACGTTGTTGTTGAGCTTCTTGGTCTCGGCCGCGAGGCTCGTCGTGGTGTCCTTGCCCTGGGCTCCCTGGATGGCCAGAGCGGACGTCTCGAGGTAAAGCTTCAGGACCTTGTTCTTGATCTTGCCGACCTGGAGTGCGTCCGCGGCGGCACCGCTGGCGGCCTTGATATTCGTGTTGAAGGTGCTCTCGGCGGCCTCGGCCGTCTCGCGGGCGGCTTGGATGGTGGCCAAGTCGGCGGCGGAAACGCTGGCGCTCACTGTAATCTGTACACGGGACATGTGGTTAGACAGATCGGATCATGCAGTGACAGCTCGTTTGGGGGAGGAGGGGCTTACGGGGAAGGCAGCCTTGGCCTCGGCAAGTGCATTGCCGGCGGTACCGCTCGAGATCTGGAAATCAGAGTACGTGCGGAACGCAATGGCGCGCTTTTCGGCCTGGATTGTGGGCAGAGCCAAGGCCGAGGAGGCCAGAGTGAAGACAGCGGCGATCTTGGTGAAGTACATCTTGTGCTGTCGGAAGTGAGAGACTGGGGTTATTCTGGAGAGAAGAAAGGAGTGGTTGTTGTAGAGTACGTTGACCAGCAAAAAGAATGTATAGCAAACAGCACAGCTGTGTATCAAAAAAGGTGCAGATGCTTGAGAGACGACGAAGGCAAACGGTGATGGGGGAGCGAGAGGCAAGACCAAGCATTGGCGAAGGGGATCACGGCGATCTTATAGCAGATGATCTACGTATGACATGCCGGAGCATCATTTTGTTCCTCTGGGTTGCTCACTTGCCTACTTCCACTACTTCGTATCTTCTCCACGCAGCGGGTACCGATACGCTCGCGGACGAGTCACTTTCCGCTTCTAGCGGCGCCTCCCTTGTAAACAACTCCTGTACTCTGTATGAATGGAACGAATCTGAGGCTTGAGGGCCGCTGGTGGAATCGAGGGCGTTTGGGACATCCCATACTGTGTAGTTATGCAAGGCAGGTTGGGATTGCCAGAGACCCAGGGATGGCATGGCATGCTTGGACCCACGCCGACAAGAGAATCCAGGTAAAGTCAAGCCGGGCCTCACGAGATGGATGGCAAGGTCAATCACGATGCCACTGGTACGACGCAGAATGGTGACGGAGCAGCCAATCAGAAACTGCGGCCGATATGCCGCCACGTTGGGATGAACATGTCATCCCTGTAAAGCCGAAGCTTCAATTACATTAGACCCGGTCATCAGGGCTACAGGACCCGTGGGACTTGACGAGCTTGGTTCCTCGGACCATGCCGTGATTGGACGCACATCACGATACTGTGGTACGTGCTCGAGCGGCAGGGGAGCTTGAGACGCGAGACGTGAGATGAAGCAGAAGCTTCGCTCCTGACCCCGGGCTAGCTTTGCCCCTTGGCGCCAACTGCTAATTGGGCAGAATGTGGGTATAGAAGGGAGACCGCACTTTGTGTGAGGAGAGGTTTGGGAAGGGAGAGGAACTGCCTCGATCGTCGGTGATATACTCCGTACACAGTATTCCTGTGAATAGCGATCCAGGAATAGCTGGGTTGGGTCTATATGGGTATAGTTACATGCGTGGTATTGCCGAAAGCCACGGGTCGAAGCACTGTCGGGTTTTTCTCAGATCCCGACTTGGCCGTAATCACGGAGTACTACAACGTTAAACCTCGGCAAGTCGATTCAAAGCGATGCAGCAGACGACAATCATTGCCAAGCCTCAGGGATGATGGGACCCGTTGGGGTCTGGTCGTTGTTTGAAAAGGGGGCCATGTTATGGATCTCGTAAGAATACGGCGTCTAACGTCAGTACTCCGTACTGTGGTAAACTACACAGTACCGAGTACCTAGGTAACTTACTCCGTAGCTGAAGATGTATCGGCCGTATTTGTGGATTCCATAAGACCGCGACGTCTAGCAGAAGAAGATGTATATACAAATAGTGCAGGGTATTTTTCCGAAGCCTCGATGTCTCGTCATAACGTTGATCAACAAATTCAGAACCGAACGCCCCTTTACTCCCCCCCGCCCGGTGATGGCCAAATCACCAACCGAATTCTACCGTCCTGTGAAATGCTGCGCCATGTGATGCTCCGAGCAAGATTTGGACGCGGCAGCAGATCAAGCCCTGAACGGCCGAGGCACTGTGCCATCTCTCTTCGTGGCACCACTCTGGGAAAAGACCTTGATCGAGTTGATCGACCAGTACGCCTCATCGAACGCTGATGGGTTGCTTGCGACATATTCGTCACAAGTCGTCGCGAGCTTGCTGCAGGTGGCATCTTGGTCCCAGACCTTGCCGGCCCAATCTCCGCAGAAAGCTGTATTGACGACGATCTGGTGATCCTTGAAATGCTGGTCGATGCTGCATCCCGAACCTGCGAACTTGACCGTCGGCGCCGGCCACGACGCTGGGTCCGGGTTGCCCGCTGCAATGTCTGCCGGGATGCTCCCAGTGCGCGGGAAAAACCACATGGAGATGGAATCGCTGGTCCACTCCATGGCGTGTACTCCTCCGCCGATGGCATTGAAGCCGGCTCCAAATGCCTTCGTGTCTGTGCCGTTCTGGCCGCAGCCCTGGTTGCCAAAACAGCTCCCTTGTGTGAACGAACACCCCTCGCTAGTATGCAGCGTCATCGTGTTGGTCGAAGCTGTGTTGACGCCCTCCATGATGTCGATCTCGCCGGAACTTGGCCAGTTCGGCCCAACCGTCCACAAGGCCGGCCACACTCCGCACTTGTTCTCGGGTGCGTGCGCTATGTCGGCGACGAAGAGACCCTTGGTGTAGGACTTTTTCGAAACGACCCTCACGGACTTTCGGCCGGGATTTTGAGGATCCATGGTCGTGCTGTCCGCCCCGAGAATCACGGCGTCATTGGCGTACCCAGCCAGCGACAACGAGTTGGCTTGGATAGCTGTCTGGTACTTGACGAAGCCATTGGTCGGGTCCGGGCTGTCGAAGAAATCAAATCCGGCAAAGAAAGAGCTGGTGTTGTAGTTGTCCTGGATGGTATAGGCGCCCTGGGCAATGGTCACCAAGGCCGTAAGCGTAATTGATGTCGAGACCTTCATGGTGATTTTTCCTCGGCGTCCAATGGGCAAACTGTGGGTTTCTAGAAGAAGGATTCGATTCGCACAAGGCAGATATGATACCCTGGCGGTGGGCTTTGGCTTTGTAGCTGATGAAAGAAGGTGTTGTCGAGGTTAGCTCCACTGGTGTAAGATATTGCTGTTCGACTGTTTTGTAGTTGTGAGATGGCCTTTGAAGAAGTCGAGAAGGAGTCTCCGGGTCGAGTCACTCAAAAGACACAATCTCTGTTGACAATCGTCGGGTCCCCGAGAGTGATTGGATGTCCACGGGACCGTGCAACAATAGGCGATTGTGGATAAAAGAAGTGAAGAATAACAATGGTGTATATCAGCAAACAAAGCCCAATAGGTAAGGAGGGGGGGGCTTGGTCGAATGAAAGGCGAGAGAACTCCCAGAGGTCTCAACGAAAGAAGCGAAAGGCGAAAGGCGAAGGCTGCAGGGGACATGAGAGCTTGCATACGGTGGTCAAGGAAGCACCTCTACTTAAGTAACTAGTTGACTACCACGTTGTGTGGTCGAGGTCGTCAACATCTTCCAGTACTCCGTATCCGTACCCGCCAAGAAAACCGAGAAAACCAAGAAAACCAACCTAACTTACTGTCCCGAGTCCTCCTGATACCACGCCATCGACGTGACGGGCGGTATGAGCGGAGAGATGACTACCCCTGACTTGCCTGGAGACCTTCGTCCCAACTTCCAAGATGGACTCGATTGGGTGTCCCAGACTCCCAAGGCCACTCGGGCAACTCGCAGGCGTGGCCAGTGCCGCAAGATGGACAGGATGGGCCCTGGGGTTGGAAAACGGGCGTGGAGCAACGATATACCAAGATCTGGGCCCGTAACTAGCCCAGAGCGCTTGACCGTCGCATCAAAGGGAGCGAAACAGCCCGGCCGACGTTTCCACCGAGGGTCATAGGAGAGCCTAGGGGCACATGCGACGACGGGGTTCACCACGAGCGACTGCCCAAGACGAGTCGATGAGAAACGAACCGGGATCCCCAGGGTGGAGAATCTGCTGACGCGGGATCTGTGGATGCATCTCGGCCAATCGTTTGCATTGGGTACCTACTGCCTGGGGGAGCTGTGCGGGTCCCGCAACTGCCATGCCATCTTAGCGCTCCGAGGCGAATGGTCCGTAGAGGCTCGAGTTGAAACGGCCAACGAAACATTCCCGTTTGATGGTACAAGCTTAGTCCAATCACCATCACAGGCCACGAGGACCCAAGCTACCTAACGTTAAGTTACAAAATGGCTCAAGCTGGAGGCAGCGCCAAGTGGTTTATTTCTTCCTTTTCCTTTTCCTTTGATCAAGTCGGAGTTATCGGAGTCGTGGACGGCGCGCTCGGCCGGAAGGGGGCCGAAGTTCTAACTTCTCAACAGCCTTGGGTGCCAAATAGTTACCACAGTAACGTTATGTCGAAATCAAGATGCGCTCGGCCGGGGCGGGCAAGGGGGCACGAGCTCTGTCGACACGATACTTCGTAGACAGTACAACGCACGGATAGATCTCGGTAGGGCAACTGTCACTTGCTAAGTACTTCGTATTACGGTTCCTTCCTTGACTTACTGTGTTGTGTATCACAGTATGCACTGCACCCAAACCCACCCTTCTTAGCTTGACTTTTAGCTTTGACATGTCGATCCCCGCTGCACGTTTAGTTAGAACAACATTATCAATCCTTGTTGACTTGACACGGCCACTGGTTTTCGAGTCACTGGCTCGGAATATATTAACTTTGAGCAGGCTGGACGAGAATGACTACGACATGTCCGTCTCATATGCGTCTCGTGGGAACGGGATCTCTGCAATCAGTTGTGCATGTCCAAGTAGCCATAAAACCACGACGGCTCATGCAGCTCAGCTCAGCTCAGCACAGCACAGCATTGCTCTCCATACGCAATACGCAACACGCAAAACGCGAGGGGAAACAGCTTCGAGTTGGCGGAGGGCCTATCACTCGGCCAGCTCCTGCTAGCCAACATGGTAAACTCAGTGGCCCAGATCAATCTCGCTCGGCACATCCGATAAGCGTTGGTTTAAATTTTGACATGTAGGCATGTTCCTGGAGACACCTGCAACAAACCGTGGTTCATCCGACTCGCAGAGGGAACGACGGACATGCTAGTTCTTGCTGCCAAGCACCCAGGGCACATCGTCCATGTGCTCGTCGAGAGCAGTCTCAAGCTGGAGCTGCTCGTAGATGTTGCACAGACGAGAGAGGAGAACTCGCCCGCACGAGGCAGAACAGCGCAAGGTTTCCTATAAAATACTAGGAGCGATAAAAGGTACTGTTGTGTCCCGTCCCTTCGCAGGAAAGCCACCCAGTGAACCACGTGGTAAGCCGGGAGGCCAAGACTCTGACAGCAGCGTAGTTGGATCATCCGGCTTATATGTCGATTCCTGGGTTATGTTTTCGACGCTGTGCTTGCACGTGTTAGCATTCACCAAGCCATCGGTCAAGCAGCCGTATGCTGTCGAGTAGAGGGCGGCAGTGTGTCAGTGCCCACCGAGTACTGCAGTAGACGACAATGTAGTGATTTTTTGTTTTGTTGTTGTTGTTTTCGTAGGAAATGGTTGATGATGCATCGCCCTCAGAAGAGGATACGGTAGCTAGATAGATATATTGACCCAACTGCCTCGGTAGCGTTGTGCACACGCACTGTTAGACCATAATGTTTCCTGGTCTGCCTCCCAAGGCGGCTTATTCTCTTCACTTCCTCGCGTTGCCCAGGGTAGCAACACGCTTCTTCGTCCCCATGCACCGTCACTCGCTTGGCCTTCACATCAGTCGTCTCAAACACCTCGGACGAGCCTGCTCGAGTGATTGATACAATACGCGAACCGGTGTTTGAACCACCCTAACCCCGAGGTTTATATGGCAGAGGCAGACAAGTTCCCAAGTTCTTATTTCCACCCTTGACGTTGTCGACGCCTACTCACCAGCATTCAGGTTGGTGATCATCCATCTCGTGTTTTTAGAGGGACCCGAGATCACGTTGAAATCAAGCTGGCGCATAAACCAAAGGATCATTGCACGTCAGGTTTGTCGCAAGACGTCGGCATGATATTAATTTTCTCGGAATCTGATGCTTTTTTTCTCCCACTCCTAGGAAACCCAGCAGTGTATTCCACCAACATTCACTTCCACCACTCCCACCAATTTCATCTTGCCATCTACGCATCGCTCAGCCAAGGAAAAGACCTTCCTCATTAGTCGGGCGTCTCACACTCGTGAAACCCGCACGCGTACATCTACGACATTCAGAAGGCTCCCATCTTCGAGACTTACCAACACGGTAAACTAAACCCTCGCGGCATGGATCCTGCTGCTAGAGCACGGGGTATCGACCGACCCGGAACTCCCATTCCTGACTTCACTTTCATGGACTACACTCGTGATCCCACTCCCGAGTCGCATGATTGCCACCACGTTGCGCCCTCGCCTATCTCGGTTCCCTTCACCTTGGCTCCGGGTGACTGGGTAGAGGACAGACCCGGCCCGAGCACCTGGAGACATCGGAACCCCAGAACCGGTTCTCTGAATCTGCTCGAGAATCCCTTGACCGGCTCGAGCAGCAACCTAGCGCGAAGCAAGACAGACGCGCAGTCTAGAGGCACGACGCGCAGCGCTTCCATGTGCCCCAACATGACGCAGCAGAGTGTCGCAGGTTCCGTCCATGACGAGGACCCCTTCTCGGAGACCGAGGATACTGATCAACGCAAGTTTAAGACTTCTACTTTCGTCGCCACCTGTCGCGAGCAGCAGCTGGCTGAGGAGATGGCAACGGATATGGCCAGCACCGACGGCGAGGATAACGCAGTCTCGGAAGCATCCCGACCTCTGTTCCCTTTTCACGCCTCACGGTCAGCCTCGCAGACCACCACAAAAGGGTCGAGCAGCAGTCGTCATCTTTCTTTCAGACTCCGACGCAGGATCTCGGCCCGCAACCTCTCTACGCCGGTTCAGATCATCGACCGTCCTCTAATCGTGACCAGCGCCCTCAACCACATACTGTACGACGGCACCTGCCGCCACTGCGAGGCCAACGGATGCAAGTGTCTCTCCTCCCCCTTGACACCCGACATCTCGGTGCGTCCCACCGAGCACCAGCAGGGCCGCATCATGACCGAAGGCTTCTGTCGCCACTGCGTCGTCAACAACTGCGGCTGCATCGCCGATCCTCGATGGGGCCTCCACCACGCAGCCAACGCGGTTCGCATCGCACGGTTGAACAACCAGTCTATGCGCATTGTGAATAGCAAGTCTATGCGTGCCGTGAGCGACACCGGTACGGTCCTCCACTACCAGAGAAGCAACGAGAGCGCCGACTCTGACGCGACTCCCCCAACACTGCACCACTCACTCCACCGCCCCCTGCGTACGTCCCTGCCGGACGCGCCCATGCCGATAGCCATACCGGTGCCAACGGTGGCGGTGGCGCCGTCAACCGAGACGTCGAAGCGCAGCAGCAGCAGCAGCAGCAAGGTGTCAACCGGAGCGTCCATCGCCACTGTCTCCGCGTTCCTCATTTGGGATACCGAAGACGAGACTTCCCGGACGTTATCGCACGGTACCTCTGTCGGGTCTACGTGCTGGTCCTTTTCGTGTTGCTGATAGGCACAATGGCCTTGACCATCTGGTATTACAGCGCTCGTGAGCACGAGAACCGTCCACGTGTCGCTTAAATTGCCTCGGCAGGCGACAATATTCCTGACTTGTCAGACATGCCAATGTCAATACTGCAGTCTGTTCTTGGGCGAACAAAGGATTGCTGGATAAGAGATGTTGGAGTGTGTGCCTTCGGGGCGACGATTCTGCCACCACAATAATAAATGCCTCGCGTGTCATCCGAAACTACTGTAAGTGGCACTTTGCATCCCTCGTCATGTGTGCCGAGTAATCTGACACGTAGCCTACCAGACCGTCCCGGTAGACGGGTCAGCCTTTCGACACAAAGCTGGAGTGTGTAGCACGAGGGGCTTGGTGAAGCAAATGATGGGATGCTGTTTGGACCTGAGTTTCGGTGGCTGTGGTGTCGCTGGCAGTGCTGTCTGTCGAGTTTCAGGACACAGTCACGTTTGCATATGTCGGACCTGCGTGGACATTTTTAATGGCAAAGGACTATGAAAAAACCCTCGCCGTCTTCTGGGCACTTCTTGATGTGATTTCGAAGGATGATCGGGGGTCGAACTTGCTCGAGTCACCAAGTTTACCATAGCTGACAGACACACACCACAACATTCATTAGACCTGTACAACTGTCTTGGTCCCACCCGAGGTAGCGAAGAACCAGCCAGTAAACCGCTTGATAGACTTGATGATCCGAATGGCTGGATTCTGAATCGTAGCATGCGCAGTCCATGCAAGCCACCGGCTGCCGACAAAGAAGCGATAGCCATAGAAGGCAGTCGAAAGAGTCGTACGCCTGTTTGCAAAGAGACAAGCGGCCAGGCACCTGGGTACAAGTACTAGGGATTCGGTCGATCAAATCTCACGGCCAACCAAACCCGTCGTCTTCGCCCATCGAACGTTTTCTCTGAGCGTCCAATCCTCGTCTTCGTTGAATCCGATTCCTTGAAGTGCCGCCAGGAGATCTTCACGCCATGTGTTTTGATCCTCCTCGTAAAAAGAAGCGCAGCGGGGGCAACAAAGGCGGTTGCCGTAGAGCTGGTAGCGACAAGGGAACTGTAGGAACAGGTTACGAATCCAGCGACAAGCGCATGCAGAGACGCGCCACCTCCAACCCGATTGGCATACATCACCAGGGCAGCAATGAGGATGACGAAGGTGCTCACAGACGGAAGAACTGGCAGTATTTCGCGAGCAGCAATGATGACATGGCTACGATCCCTTTCCGAGGCCCTTGCTGGGACCACCTCGAGCGCAGTGAGTGGACTTCACAGCAAGAGGTGCTCAGCAGCACGCTCGAGAACACCAGGGAGAACGGGAAGGCGATGGAGGGGCTGAGTGCTTCCATTGGCGACGTGAAGGCATCCTACGAAGCGCACGCCAAGAAGCACGAGGACTACTTGGTCGAGATACAGAAGGTTACCAGGCAACTCGACAAGGAGGCCAAGAAGAGACGGAAGCTCGAGGATGAACGGAAGTTTGAAGAAGCGGTGCAGAAGTCGTACGAGCAGGGCAGGAGAGCCGAGCAGGAGCAGAGGCAGAAAGCGGAGGGCCAACGACGTCTCCAAGAGGTCATGCAGGAGAAATCTCTTGACAAGGGCCGAAGAACAGCAGCAGAGCAAGAAAGCGAGGAAGCTCCGCGAACGGCAAGGGCCATGGAGCTGGACGTCGCCGAGCTCCTGTTTTCCGCCAAGGAACTGCTGGCAACCGAGCAGGCGAGACAAGAGCAGCTGCGCCAAGAGGTTCTGCAGCAGGCCGACCATCGCAGACAGGGGCGCAACCACCGCCAGTGGCACGAGCAGATGGACGACGAGCGCGACAGAAGCGCCCGACGTGAAAGAGAAGAGGAAGACCAAATGGCGCGAGTTGTCCAACGGGTCCTGCGCCACGAACAGCGCAACAGGGCAAGAGAGGGCCTTGCGACTCGGCCACCACCCCCCAGTCCACCGCCCGCACCGAGTATCCGTACAGGAGTGTACTTTGACGATCCAGACGACGACGAGTACCGCGTCGTCGATGAGGGCTCTTCCTTTGGTCTTTGGGGAGGTCGTCGCGACAGGCGCCACCACTGCTAGGTATCCGTACCTAGTTCGCAGAACCGGTGGTTTCGTGGCCAACATGGATAAAATATTGGTAGCGTTGCACGACTGTTGTTGGGAATTCACGGGCTGCACACGAACCTTGTGCCCGCCTCCGTCCTTGGCCCTCCGTCCTTGGCAGTGAGATTACATGCCGCCTTGGATATCGGGGACAAATAGTTTGTACAATGTTTCTAATTGACAAAAACACATACGTGCTACAAAGTCGGAGTACGTGCAAGGAGTGCTTGCAGGGAGTGCGTGCAAGGAGTATCTGGGCTGCCAACAATGCAGGCGGGAAGCCATGGGCTAGCGGCGCTATAAATTGTAATGGACTAGTTAACTGCTACGTAACTTAGTCAAATAGTTAAATCGCCATGGGAGGAAGCAAGCACTGGGATCGGAACAACATTCCATATGCGATGATCAATTTGTGTACTACCAAGTAGTTACGTACGGAGGACGGAGTAGGACGGATACTTTACGTAGTACTCCGAAATAAGTCGGGCCCACAGTACGGATGCGCTTGCGCACAATCGACTGCCAGCATGTACCTGCATTAGTGAACGCAACGTTGGTACGGAGTACTCCATACAACAGTAGCCTAACTTACTGTGTACGTAGCATTACCACAAATAGCGCAACTCACTCCGAACAAATCTCACCCGCTTACTAACATTACGGAGTACTCCGTACGGCGTGCACACACAGTACTCCATATGGGATGGGCCGTCCTTGTCAATGGAGCCTTATCAGCTCCTTAATTTCAGGGTGCATCTTCAACTGGCGCTCAGAGCCGATGTGAGGCATGCTCCGACGTCCAATTTCGTGCTAGACATGGGAGAGGGAACAGATGGATTGCGGCAAAAGAAGAGAGATTGAGGAGATAACCTGGCCCCAGCACAACCATCTCCAGCCATCCGTGCATCCCTTGCAGCTTCCGGGTCCAGCACAAATGCTGACCAGTGAGAGCCCTCAGTGCCCGCAGAACCCCCCCCCTACCCCCTCCCCTCTCTTCTAGTAGTTAGTACGAAGTATCCGTATGCAGGTACACACTGTCAAGCCCGTGCAGAAGGACTAGGGGGGGTATCCACTCCACAATCGAGACCTCCAACGAAAATCTTTCCATTGATTACTCTTGATTGCCTGGCCCGGCGGGACTGACCGTGTCACAGTCAGTTCATTTCGTTCTGGACCCACAATCTCCGCTCAGCGTATCCTCGTGGTCACGATAGACTCAGATTGAGTTGAGACAGTTGGAGTGTAAACTCATCGTCGACGGTGTGTTGTGCTCGCGTGCCAAACCCAACTGGACGGGCAAGTCGATGGCATGGCGTCGCCAGAGATAGAAGCCAGATAACCAGTTATGTGGTAGCTACGGAGCACACGCATGTATCCAAGCGAGTCGATCCCGAAATACACAATACCGCGCACACGGTATTCCTGGCCCCGGGGTGGGAGCGTGGGAGCGCAGTGGCGCCCTGGCATTTACCTGGCTCCTCGGCGCCCTTGACTGGTCTGGTCGACGAACCCCCCTGTCCGTTTCTTGGAAACACACCGCAGATCCCCTCGCAACGGGTCCGCCCTATTTTCTTCTTCCTTGCCCGCAGTGATTGGCGTTCACCTTCACTCATATAATGTGACGGGCCTTGCCTACCGAGAGTCATCTTGCCCTTCCCTCCTCACCCCGTTCGAGCCTGTCAAACCTATACCATCATAGTCATTCATTTGCACTCTGCCGCCTCGCTCTTTCGCTTCAGCTCACTCACTCAAGCTCACTCACTCGCTGACTAGACACCTCCGTCTCTCACTCCTTCACAACAAGTAACCAAGTCAACTCACTCTCTTACCAAAATGCGTGCCTCCTCTATCTTTGTTCTGGCCGCCAGCGCCGTCGCTGTTTCTGCCGAGTACAACGCCGCCCCCCTGCCCGTCACCTCGGCCTCATCTGCTACCTCCACCTTGACGAGCACCACCACCCTCAAGGCATACGGTAAGAGACACTTTCACACTACTCCGTACACATGGAAGTGACCATTGCTGACGTGAAATAATAGTCACCATCTCCCTCAACACCCCCTCAAGCTCTCCCGTTCCCGTCTACAGCACCCTCAACTCAACGACTGCCTACACCAGCAGCTCCGCGTACTCGGTTGCCTCTGTCAAGTCGTACCCGGTCCTCAACACCACCAC
Source organism: Arthrinium puccinioides (assembly GCA_022414665.1). Lineage (NCBI taxonomy): Eukaryota > Fungi > Ascomycota > Sordariomycetes > Amphisphaeriales > Apiosporaceae > Arthrinium > Arthrinium puccinioides. Next base: position 3,140,551 of record JAIUNF010000003.1, on the reverse strand, counting down.
CACTGTCTCTGCCGTCCCCTCTGGCAGCTACAACACAACTACCCCCACCTACTCCCTGCCCGTCATCACTGCCCCCGTGACAACTCTATCCTACACCACCGCCGGGCCCTCCAAGACCTCTTCTACCCCTACTACTTCTACTCCCGCGACTGGCGCTGCCGGTGCGCTCACTGTTCAGTCCGGTCTGTTTGTGGGTGCCATGGGCGCTGTTATCGCCCTCCTCGCTTAATCGGAGAAACGGCCTTTGAAGAAGAAGATGGGCGAGAGACATGATGCCTGCACGGAGGACTGGGGTATCGTTCCACAGCCGCGATGCTGAGGGTCAGCACCGCACCCGAGCCACTTGGCTCACATTCTCTTCCAATACCCTAATTTTTTTGACTGGGGACGAGCGTTGAAATTACACCACCGCGGCAGGCTGATCACGAATAGTGTCAACTGCCGTTGGAATGACTACGTTGGCCTGTGTTTTGCTATATGCTGGATAGAATGGTGTTAATCACCCGGTGATCCCAGGGAGTTCATCGGTTCTTGTCAATAGTTCCTAGTCGGTTCACATTGACGTATGACATGTCATTCAGTCAACTCATTAACAATTGACTACTTGAGTAACCTCCAGTCTCACTCGCCGTGCCGTGTCTTTGTGTGTGAAACTCGAGAGCGGAGGTAACCGTTTGCCGTACCGAAGAAGGTAAGCGTACGTCTTCACAAGAGTAACGTTGCTGGCTTGCTCGTATGATGTCAGGGTTCAACGGCATGTCTATGGCCACCGGGGCATCTGTTTGCGGAGTTGAGCTTAGCACACTTGAACGCGGACATGGGAGCAGTTTGCCGAGAGATGCCATATACTGACTGGGGCGATGAAACAGGTCGCCAAGTAAGGGAGGACGTGTTTGTAGTTGTGTACCGCAGTCGTGATGGGGGTAGACGTAGAGACATTCCGGATTTGAAACACGTACGACTCTACTACCACCAAAGGGAAGAAGCTAAAACGGCAACATATCACTGAACTGAATCCGGCGAGCCGTTCCTTTCCCCCGTGAAAACCACATCTGTACGGAGTAGTTCATGATCGGTCAATCACTAGACTCTGCCAGATGGCACACATTCCAAGCGGCCAGCCAGCCAGCATACACTAGTTCCCATGCCGTATCCCCTCCGGACTTGTCTACTCTTGCATTGTCTACTCCTGTAGTGGTTACTCCTGTGTTCCGCAGCTTCTCCTTGCACGTGGCCGAGGAACGGAAGAAGCTCGTTCCCTGGTACTGTGAGACCACAGAAACCATGGGTTCACGAAAGGCAGCCTCTGAGGGGTGGGGGTCACTCGTCGGTATTACCTACTGCCTGTCAATCTGGCTCCACCAGCACGGTCGACGATGCCCAATGGTCTGACTAGTTGTTGACATTTGCCGGACTGTGACGGGTCTAGGTACCGGTAGAGCTCAGTCGGACAGTAGTTCTGGTATTGGAAACATCGTCGAGTCTCGTTCGAAAACATGACTTGGCTGGGTTCGCTGTCTGTGCAAGGGCCTTGAGGACCATGGCTTGAATGATGCGGATCGGGAAGTTTTGGCTGCTTCTCAGGGGGGGGGCGGATCTTGCTTAGTGAGTTGCTAATCAATACCCCTGAATGTCAAACATAGGGGCATTCTGAGCACGTAGGTTGATACCTGGGGGCACCTCGTAGTACGTAAAACCAACATCTTCTGATTGTCAGGGATATAATTTGGGACGAGCTGTGGCCCTGGCATCATGATGTACTATGCATTCCTCTACAGTAGGTAAGTTTACGTTTCGGTTGTCAAAGAGGGGGAGGATGGTCAAGTATGAGAGTGAGAACCGGTTTCCTTGTGATCCTGACCGAACATTGACCCCGACCGCTCGATCAGCTCGTGCGGAGCTCACAATAAATAACTGGTGTGTTATGAGGCACTAACCAAATGAATGTGTTGCCTCCAGGTTATGTTGATAGGGTACCGTCGGGCCCTGGCCGCCAGGAACACCATTTACAAGTACTCAGCGCGTGTGATATTTTTTTTTGGCTGGTATAGTACACAGGACCGCAGTTTCCTCGGAAGTGATTTAGGCAGGACTAAGAAGCTGAACTCCCCTCTGTAGACTGTCGAAGAATCTCATAAAACATCAGATAGCTGCACCATAACTAGATGACCAACACTATAGTTGGCGTGGGGGAAACAGTAGCACAACTAAGATGCGAATATTAGGAGATGTCGACCGGTATCGTATCGACACTCGGGTTATAATATATAAAAAAGTCGTTCGAGGTACTTATATGTGTTTAATTACAACGATGAAGGATCTCTGAACGGTGCTAAATACGTCTCCCGCGTCCGATACCTCTGTCTTGCCGAGATGTACTTCAACGCTGGGAGTGTTTGCTATCACGAGATGTCATTCCTGAGATCATCTTATTATTCACATTGCAACGCTCTCACTGCCAGGGATAACGGAGTCGGCTCGACATTCCTCTGGCGATCATTACCGGTAGTAGGGCGTGTTGGCAATATCTATAAGGTATACCCAAGTCACTATCCGTACTTGGGGAGGCAAAAATGTTGTTACTTTTGGCACTTGTAGTCCGCAATAGTGTGTCCTAGTTTTCGATTCCGCTGATCGGTATCAGGGTGTGTCAGGTGTACTTAGTAAGTAAGCCCAGGTGTAAGTTCAGGTGCACGGAGTAGTTGAGTCGCCCCTGTTTGCAATACAGCCACACCCCCTCCCCTTTCCCCACCCTCTTCCCCCCTCCCCCACCTCTCGTTATACACACGTAATCAGAACCGTCTCCTTTGTTTCAACTTGCAACTCAACCACCGTCCAGAACTGCGAGAACGGACACACACATACACGCACACACGCACACACACACGCGCGCGCTCTCCCTGCCAATACCGCACTTCCTATCCCACAAAGTCTGGCACCCGCAATCATGTCGGACGCGCCAGCCAAGCCCGCATACTCGTCAGCAGAGTTTGCAAACGACCCGTCGCTGTACATCTTTACATCCCTGACGGCAGGGTCAGCGCACATCGTGACGGCCACCTCCCGCCTCGAAACCATCCTGCGAGCAAATCGGGTGCCGTTCAAGGCCGTCGACCTCTCCATCAACAGCAACGCCCGCATACTATGGGGCCGCCGCGCGGGCAAGGCCGAGGGCGGTCGCCCGCGAAAGCTCCCGGGCCTGGTGCAGGAGGGCATGATTGTTGGTGTACGTTTTATGCTAGCTGCCGCACGCTCGCTCGCTCGCTCGCACGCACGCACGCACGCGCTACGGATATACTGACGGGATGACGAATGCAGGACCTCGTAGAGGTCGAAGACTGGAACGAGTACGGCGAGCTCAAGCAGCACGTCAAGATCCACTACGACGAGTTCACGATACCGCCCAAGGGCAATAAGCTGCCGGCAAACCCGCTCAAGGGCCCCGTGCAGCATAAGCCCGGCGGCACCAAGGCACCCACAGCCATCACAGGACAAGCACCAAAGGCAGCACCCGCGGCACCGCCTTCCAAGTCGGACGAGAAGAAGCCGGCCTCGACCCCTACCGCGACGGCCAATTTGCCCATTCGCGGCATAGCCGAGGAAGCCGCACAAAAGGCCAAACAGGTGAAACTCAACGCTCTGCGGGAGAAGGTTCACGGCAAGAAAGACGCCGAGGAGGGTAAAGCCAGTGACAAAGCTACCGCGCCGGCAAAGGAGACGAAGGAGACCTCGGAAGCAGCCTCGATCAAGGAGCCGGCTACCACTCAATCCACTAGCAGCATCACGATACCTGCGCCGGCCACCGTCAAGGCGGCTGGTGCGGCGGGTGCGGCGGGCGCAGCGGGTTTGCAGTCACCGACAACAGGGGCTTGGAAGACGACGCCGTCCGAGGACCACATGCGGAATGTGCTGCAGAGTCCGACGAGCGGTACTTGGAAGTCGGCAGATACGTTGCCGGCTGTCATTAGCGAGCATCGCAGCGCCGACGTCGTCCCTGCGCCAGCAGACGTCGAGGCGGCTGGTGCGGCGGGCGCAGCGGGTTTGCAATCACCAACAACAGGGGCTTGGAAGACGACGCCGTCCGAAGACCACATGCGGAACGTGCTGCAGAGTCCCACGAGCGGCACGTGGAAGTCGACAGATACGTTGCCGGCTGCCATTAGCGAGCATCGCGGCGCTGAAGTCGTCCCTGCACCTTCCAGTGAAATCAAATCGGTCGAGAAGGCCCAGGTCATCCCTGAAGTGGCAACTGAAAGCTCATCAGAAGAAGAGGACGATGATGAGGAGGAGGACGATGATGATAATGACGAGGAGGAGGAAGATAAGAAGGTGACTGGCGATGTGAAGAAGGGGGACGATAAGAAGGTGGACGATGACGAGGAAGAGGAGGACGAGGAGGAGGACGATGAGGACGATGAGGACGATGATGAAGAAGACGATGATGATGATGACGAGGATGAGGAAAGTGGAGACGACGCGAATGCCAAAGAGGGCAAGGAAATTGGAAAGACCACCGAAAAGAAGTAAAAGGACCTCAGATCTGTGCCAGCTGTGGTAAAGAACTACCGGGTAGATCTATCACAGTGGTAGCCTCCATTTTTTGTACAAGCGCCATATAGGCAGAAAAGCTCAATGCAATCCGTACATATGCTCCTAATACAAACCGTCATCGTCGCTAGCAGTGCCTTCTTGGAACTTGGCCACAGCCTTCCCTTTCCCCTTGGCCCTCCCATTAGCGCCGCCGTAGCTACTGAATTCGTCCTCATCCTCGTCGCTATCCCCGGCGACCGCCTTCCCCTTCCCCTTCCCCTTGCCTTTTCCATTACTCGACTTTGGCCTTGTCGGAAGTTTCTGCTCGTCATTCGTCCGTTGTCTGATGCCGTTGCTCTCCAGAGGTGGCTTCTTGTCTCGCCCGCCTTCAAACATAGCCCGGACCGCTTCGTAGTGCTGCAGCTCCCCGGCACTGACGCTGGGAATCAACTCTCGGTTGGCGTCGAGGAAGTCCTGCTCCGTGACCATGACAGCGATATCCCCGGGTGTGGCGTGGTGGTCGAAGAAGTTGGCCGTGGAGATGGGGTGCTTGGAGGCAGGATCGCTATTGATGGCAAGGATCTTCACGTCGACCGCTGTGGCCTGCCGCGTCACGGCTTTCAGCATGGCATCGCTGCAGAGGGCATAGAAATCGGCACCCGTATACGTAAAGGGGAGGTGTTCCGCCACGGCAGGGAGGGAGACGGAGGGGTGGAGTGTGAATCTGATAGGATGTTAGCTTGCATACGCTACCACGGTGCCGGCCTGGAAGAGGCACGGAATACTGACTTCCTGGTGAGCGCTTCCATGATCTTGAGCTGCTTGTCGTGTGTATCGGAAACACCCAGGTAAAGCATCTTGTCGAAACGACCTGGCCGCAGCAATGCCTGGTCGAGAAGGTCTGGACGGTTCGTGGCGCCAATCACAAAGACGCCGCCACCGCTATCGTCACCTCCCGACATGCCGTCGAGTTCCGCGAGCAGTTGCGACACAATCCTGTCCATGACGCCGCCGCTGTCTCCTTGGTTCCCTCGCTTGGGAGCGACCGAGTCCAACTCGTCGAAGAAGACAACGCATGGACGCGCATCTCTGGCTCGCTGGAAGACACGGCGCACATTGGCCTCCGACTCTCCGATGTACATGTTGAGCAGCTCGGGGCCTTTTACGCTGAAGAAGTTCAAGCTGTACTCGGTGGCGATGGCTTTGGCAAGCAGCGTCTTGCCCGTGCCGGGCGGCCCGTAAAACAGTATGCCTGACCTCTTCTTCATGCCCTTTGCGAACAGCTCCGGCCTCTCCAGGGGCAGTTGTATAGTCTCCTGAACTGCGTCCTTGACGTTGTTGAGGCCACCAACATCGTCCCAGGTGACATTGGGGATCTTAGGAGCGCCAATTGCATCGGCAAAGTTCTTGCGAGCAGCGTCCACGGCAAGGTCAAAGTCCGCCTTCGTGAGACAGCGCGCATTTGATCCACCAGCAACCTGCAAGTCACGTACCGAGATGGTTCGTCCGCTTTCTGATGCCCTCGCCGAGAGAGCTTCCAGCCGCGACTGGCGCGCAACCAGGGCTCGGCCTACCACATCCACCAAGTCGCCTGCTACCAAAGCGGCAGTCTTGATGGCAACGCCGCTCAAATTGACCTCCGGAGCCAGCGGTATGCCTTGGCTGTCTACAATTGCGCGCAAGATGCCACCGCGTTCCACTTCATCGGGCGCGTTCATCTCTAGCTCATGCGTGAACAACCCGCGGACGCCATCGGGGACCTTGTCCACCTCCGTCGTCGTTGCGATCACGACTCTGGCATCCTCTAGGATCTCATTCATTGCTGTCACCATCCGGTCAGCGGTAAGAGCTTCGATGTGACGGATCAACAATGCGCAGTTCGCAGCGCCGCAGCTCATGGCACGATCCGCTCGCGCTTTAAGGAAGCCCTCCGTCTTCACGTCACCTCCCCCGAGCCCCCCTCGTTCACGATGTCATACGCATCGATGCTAAACGTATGCAGACCAATGTCGGAGCACGCGTCCGTTGCGACTTTTGCCTTTCCAATGTTACGTTGCGTCGAAACTAGCAGCACAGCGACCGGGGGCATCTTCAGATGGATGGCTTGTCGACTCGTAGCGGCTGCCATCAGTTCGCGCAACCTTCGTCTGAGGGGCGATATGAACCGCTGCACCTGTTCGGGAAAAGCAACGGCCGTTGGATGAGCGGTCGGTTTTGGTGACTCCTCCAGACCAAGATAGTATCGCCAGTTGCTCTCCTTGGTGCCTGGAAGCGAGCTTGTAACAGTGCCCGATTGTGCAATTTGCGTCGACGACGTATCGATGCATGCGACTCCGCCCCATATGTCTTCTATATCCTCGTCCTCCGCAGCTTCTGCCTTTTGCCGTTGAACATGACCGATTCTGAACCACGCGGTGCCATCAGGTTTCGCAGACGACAAAGGGCCCTTGCTTGCAGCCGCGAGTGCCAGTAAATCGTCAACGTTTGACCCGTCGACATCGCCGGGGCTTTCTTCGAGAGTCCTGCCCAGCTGAGAATCGATAGGGATGCCAACTATGTCCCCAGACTTGACGATTCTTGTGCATCGCGAAAAATAAGATTTGAGTCCACCCAAGATGACAGTTTGCAGGGCGCGGTCTGTCGACAGTGGCGTCCGAATCTGCTGGAGGGTCACGTCGCGGGCGTAGGGAGGATGCGATGATCCTGTGATCTTGGCTTGGCCAGGCCTCGGAGGGTAGATCGACCTCTTCAAGGGCGATAGTCTTACATAAGTAGCCTCTTCCAGATTTGCTAACAAGATCGGAGACAGATATGCACCCGGACTCGAGGGTTTTTGAATCTGCGAATCAAAGAAGGAGAGCCTTCGGGCCCCGCTGTCCTGCTTAGAGCTCGGTATTCTCGTCATTGGTCGACGAGAGTAACCCTCTGGGAGACCAAATATTTTCGCCGGTCTCCATGTAGGTTCTACATCGTTTTGCCCGAAGCTGCCCAGGCCAAAAAGCCCGATACCGTTGGCAGGAGGCTCCTCAGATGCCTCGAGCCGTACCCAGTCGCCCGAGAAACATCCGATTCTGGTGAGGGATGCTATGTCCACATACACCCGCAGCTCGTCGTCGTCGTCGCCGCTGGGTTTGGGGTGGAGCAGGTCTGAAGGAATGGGGTTCAGTAAGCCGTGCGCTTTGAACAAGCGGCCATTCGGTCTGTCTTGCCGGGCTGTAGTGGTAGTAAAACTGGAGTATACCGATCCTGGGGTGTGAATGCCATTGGCCTTCCACCCTCGACCGATTGTCATTGGCGTTCCAGGTTGTATTGTCGACATACCACTGGCATTTGTGGTTGGTAACGAAGGTGCTTGGAGTGATATCATGTCGTCCATGGAGTCATCTGACAAGTTGTCTTCATCGTTGTCTAGCTCTGAGAGTTCTGTTTCGGTCTCGGTTGCCGAATCTGTTGCTTCGGTGGCCACATCGGTTTTGTAGCGCTCCTCGGCGGCAGAGTAGAACTGGTCGGTCGCCGTATCGTCACCGTCGTCGCGTGTAGCTCCATTCAGGGTTTGCGACGGTTTTCTTGAGCCGCGGCCATGTTTCGATGTGTGACCCTTGGTCAAGATGATCTTTGTGTTCGGTCCTAGTATGCCCTGCGCTACGGGCTCGCATAGCGTCACTTTTCCAGGCGTTGGAGGCATATGAGTGGCGGGATGTGGAGGTAACGGCAAGGGAAACAAGTCGCCGTTGTGGACGATCTTGAGTGTAGACAGTGCCACTCGCAATGCGTCTGTGAGCTGGCCGGCGGCGCCGGTTCCCTGGGCTATAGCATGATCTCTGGAGAAGATACCCTCTCCGGTCTCCAGGCGTTTCGCGAGGTCACCCTCTAGGCTCACAAACACGGTGTCGAGCTCCAAGGCTGTTACATCCAGCACCAACACTTCGATGCCGCTCCTGCTGTGGCTGGACAACCTGGAGGGCGCAATCTGTTGGAGGCTCGTAGCGAAGCTTTGTAGCGCAAGGGATGTTGGGGAGAACTGGAGGGTGGAATGCGCGAGAGCGGTGGATTTGGCGACAGGTACGATGGTCCAACTTGTCTGTAGAGGATTCGCATTCGGCGTCCAGGGTGCGATGGCCACATGGTGGATGTCGTCGGGTAGCTGACTCGGTTCGCCTTCGCCGTTTTGTGCTGCATCGATACACACATAGTCAGATACGTTTCTACTGAGCAGGACATGGCTTTCTTGTCGGTCAAGCACGAACCGTGAGCCAGGTGCGGGAACAGGTCCGCAAAGAGGTCGTCGGACAGTAAGCCGAGGTCGCCTTTGACGTGGTCGTCAAGGACAAGCCTTGCCGTGACTGCGGGTTTGTCCTGTCTCCGGCTCCTCCTCCGCCTCCACGGCTGCCTCTGGGACACGGTCGGAGTGTCAGCGCCCGCCGCCATAGCTACGCGTGTGGTTGTCGAAATTTCGAAGCTGCAGGATCCAATGCGCTACGAGTGTCCCTAACCTGCTGCGAGTCTCAAATTGAAGAAGGCCGGCCGCAGGTAGTCAATCTTTCGGGTACAGATCGAACCACCGATTGTAAGAATCGCGACGAATTCGTAGGTTGGCCTGTGTGGAGACTTCAATGTTGCGACAAAGCTGCACGAAGCTATCATCTTCATGCCCGTACGCGGTCTCGGCAGTGTCTTTCGTTTCAATTGTTCGGGGCCGAGCCTGGCCGAGGCATAACGTTATGGCCCTAATAAGCGAAAGGCCGGGGGGCTCCAGGTACTACGTTAACTAGTTTAACTACACAGTACCTCTTGTGGGGCCCCATCTGATGTGGGATAGATCAAAGTTGATACGTCCGTGCTGCCGCTGGCTACCTATCCTATTACGTAGTATGAACACAAGGTCTGATTCTTGGGGGAAACGGTTGTGCGAGAACGACACAGTGCTTTGTACACGTAGGCAACTACGTATTACAGAGGTACTGACCAGGCCTGTACTCCGTAGAGTCTCTCAAGTCCTGCTTGCCCACCGCTGACCATTGCATCGAAGTTGCCTACTGTCATTTCCAGCTGCCATGTGCCGTTTTCTAACGGCCAACGCCCAAAAGTATCCGTATGCAGCGGGCCCTCGAGAGTGTGAGACATGTCCTCGATCATCGATGTAGTTACGGATAAATGGGTGCGAGCGACTCGGAGGATTGCCGATGCCGTCCATGGTCGCGAGGATTTCAGCGGACTGGACCCGTGGCTCATGGGTGGTTGAATACGAAGTACTCCGTACTCCGTACACAATAGGTAGTTAGTTAGAGGCATCATACATATCGCCGCCTGTACGATTGCATGTGCAAACAGCGGATACCAAGCTAGTTATACTTGTTGGCGATATTACCAAGGTATGATCCCAAGAATATATCCGAACCTACTAATCATGATACCATGCAAGAACCGCCCATCTTTGCCTACCGAAGAACCATGATACTAGTAAAGACACAACAAGTCGGTTTACAGCACTTTGCAGGACCACGTAAATAATGTACTTAAGGGGGGTGGAGGGGTACGGAGTACGTGTTACCTTAGCTCTCTTCACATGCTGAAGTCAATCAATGCCATTTATTTGTTAGTGGAAGATGATGTCAGGGGCTAAAACGAATCTCGAGTTTTTGCCCGATTGTCGACCAATCTCGCTCCATAGAGCAGATCTAACTACCGGATGGGCATGTGTCATTGCCATTCCTTGGTCAGACTGCACATAGTCAGATCCAACAATCTCCCGCCAGAGCGGGACTGCGGTCTGACGGCTGCCGCGCGCACTTGTGTTCCATCCATTCGCAAGTCGTTTCGCGCAAGCCTGTTTTTGTTTTGGCCTCGAGAAAAATAACTTATGGGCCTGTCGACATCCAACATACAATACAGCCCCTATGTTTGTGTTGCATTGCAGTCGCAGTTTCATTCAAGTTATTTCCTCTTATTCTTATTCTTCGTCTTCCTATTCCTCCTCCTCCTCCTCCTCCTACTCCTCCTCCCCACCCTCTGAGTTCTGCTTCTTTCTCGACCTCCTCGACCTGCCCCTTTGCTAGGCATATAGGTACCCTCTTTCTACTTGCTGGCGGTCATCATCAACATCACGCGCGGCCATGAACGGCGCCCCACAGCATGAACAGCCCAAGGACCGCCCAGATGCCGGCGGCAATGCGCAAATTGCTGTAGAATTCGCCTCCCAGGCCGAGAAGCTTTCTCATCAGACCGAACCGGAAACGATTGCGACCGAGGCCAGGTTCGTAACACCGCTTGACTCTGTGATCGTTACTGCCGATGGCAATCGCCTGCCTGGTGTACCACTGGAGGAAGCCCACAAGTTGAACATGCTCCACGACCAGCTGAGGGAAACAAATGGACCACGCGCATCCGAACGTGCGAGCGAAGCGGACGGTCACGGCCAAAGGCCGAGTGAAGAGGCGGACGAGAGAGCACAGGGAAAGCTGGACGTTTCTCCCACAGCCAATGGAAAACTCACCCAGAAGTCGGCCAATGGTTCCTCCCTCAAGAGGACCATGCCACCGTCGCATACAAACCCGTTATTCCCGCCACTGCCACTATATGGCCCTCCTTCTATCCTTCGAGAGTTGCAATGTGCCGCTTTTCGGGCCACTTCGTTTTTCCTCAGCGCCGGGTTTCTTGGGGTTATTGTGCTCGGGGCTCTGTTCACCAGTATCCCCCCTTTCGCACAACGGATATGGATGCGCTTGACAGCCCGCAATCCTGATGCTCGACGGCCATTTTACGAGGAAGAAACTCGCAGGGGCCGGGCGAGGGAAGAGATGGCAAAGGCATGGGGGCGCAGGAAGTTGACGCAAGAAAAGTCCAGTGACGGCGACGCAAGATTTCAGGATAAGAATGGCTTCGTCCCTACTGAGGGCGGGCCCGATCCTGTCGTCTGCGACGTCCGGTACTATGCTCGCCGGGTGGGACTGGAGATGGAAGAGTTTCAAGTACAGACCGAAGATGGCTTTGTTATCGAACTCTGGCACATTTACGACCCCAAAGAATATACGAGGCTGGACGACGAAGATCGGACGTTCCGCGGGCCGAATCTCTTCACCGGCGAGACTAGACACAAGGTCCAAGACCCCAGCAAGAAGCGCAAGTTCCCAGTTCTGTTACTGCACGGCCTATTGCAGAGCTCCGGGCGCATACTGCGTCAACGACGAAGACTCTCTCGCATTTTATCTTTGCAAGTCAGGGTACGATGTGTGGCTGGGCAACAACAGATGCGGTTTCAAGCCCAAACACACCCTTTTAGATCCTTCAGACCCACGGATGTGGTGCTGGAACATTAGACAGATGGGTGTCTTTGATCTGCCAGCTCTGACCTCGCGAGTGCTCTACGAGACAGGCTTCGAGAAACTTGGCCTGATTTGCCACTCGCAAGGAACGACTCAGACGTTTGTCGCCCTGGCGAAAGAGCAGCGCCCGGCCCTGGGAGAAAAGCTGACCGTGTTCTGCGCTCTCGCGCCGGCGGCTTACGCTGGCCCCCTTATCGGGAAAATGTACTTGAAGTTCATGAGGATAATAACGCCAGCCATGTTCCGACTGATGTTCGGGATACACGCCTTCATCCCCATCATGATGACAGCCCATAGCCTTCTCCGTCCGGATATATACGGCTGGTTGGGCTACAAGGTCTTCTCCTTCATGTTTGACTGGTCCGATAGCAGATGGGATCGAGCCTTGAGGAACCGCATGTTTCAATTTGCTCCGGTTTACGTCAGTGCTGAGTCGATGCGCTGGTGGCTTGGCCGGGAATGCTTTGCCAAACACAAGTGTATATTGTCGACAAAGGACGAGTGGCGAGCCGAGGAGAAAGAGGACGTGGAGACAGATGGGCCACTGGCAAACACGCACGAGTCTTCGAGCTCTGCGCCGGTCGATGCCCCTTCACCTCACGGCGACAACTCGCACGAGCAACACCACAAGAGAAAAGCCAGGGGTGCAACGGCGTGGTACAATGAACAAGTCCCCCCTTTCGCCTTATGGATTGCCGGCAAGGATGCGCTGGTAGATGGAGAGAAATTGGCGCGTCGTTTCGAACGAGGGCGCGAGCCGCACGTGCAAGTCGTCCACCAGAAAATCATTACAGAGTACGAGCACCTCGACGTCATCTGGGCAATGGACGCCGTAGACCAGGTTTTCTCGGAGATCCGAGACGTTCTTTGGAAGACCTGCAATGTCAGAGACCAGTGTCGCGTGCCCAAGGGGTGTGAGGAGGTTGAACCGTGGACGCCGCGTGTTGCCCAACCCACTACGGAGGAAAATGAACAGTCGAGTAGCAGCGACTCGGCATGAGTATATATATATGGCATTCCAGCGCTTGGCTACACCAAATACACGAATTGGACAGATGACCCAAACGAGGACTACACAGGATGACGGGGACGAATAGACAAAGTTGGGATACAGATACATAGGGGCAAAGATAGACTGTACATAATGAAAGTGGTAACCAGTTGTCTGTTACTATCGTCAGATCGCGATCGTGATTTGGTATGGACCCTAGTTTCACCCCTCGAACGCTTTGAAGGGAACATGGTTGCATTGTTGCCGTGACTTCTGTCTACTTCGTAGTTACTCTGTAGCTACTTTTAGTTACACAGTAGTAACTACTAGCTTGCGTCTCGGTCCGCATCACCGCTGTGTATACAGTACTTGGTAGACACTCTGTATTGGGAGCGGACTTGGCGCGGGCACCTGACTCGCGTTTCACCACACACATCCACCTTGCTGGTACGGATACCAACACGGATACCAACACGACAACCGCCACGCCCCGCATCTCAGGCCCCGTATGTGGGGTTAGAGTTTACCCCAGCTTGGCCGACCATTGTCAAGACCGTGTGTGATGATTGCTTGGTACTGATCGCACTTGGTGTCAAACATACAACCTGCAGACTCATGAGACGTAGAACCAAACCCCCAATCGACCCTCTGATGGATAGAGCAGCAGTTAAGTCGTTGGACCCGTTGAGCATCGGTGTGGCTTATAAGTGGGATGCCGAGCTTCAGCCCACCTCGGTAACTCTCGACTCCAGTCACGACCGGGCATGGACAAGGAAGGTACAGTAGCTACCTCACACACACATACACACACACTGAGACTAGTTAGTTAACAGCATTGGCAGTTACGAACCCCGAGGCACCTGTGGATCCCTTTCCAGGCCCCGGCCTCCTCCAACGCCATTTGACCGCGTACTTCATTTCTCACTCATCTTGACGAATCGTGACTACTTGTTGTTGTTATTATCGTCATCGTCATCGTCATCGTCATCATCACCATCGTTTCGAACCAACCAGATTGTGCGCTGAAATCTAAACTTCGCAAACGGACCAGATCGCAAGACCCAAGATGGTCATCAAATCTCATTTCGCAGATGTCGTGATTCCGGATGTTGACATCTGGACTTTGCTTTTTGGCAAGAGGGATAAGTTATGGCCCGACGACAAGGGTGAGCTTGCACCATCTTCTACGCACCTGATTGTAAACTTGACTGATTTTTAAGCCAGAGCTATTCATTGATGGGGAGACGGCCGCGACTTACACCTACGCCGAACTCAAGAGCACCGCGCTCGAGTTCGGCAAGGGCTTGAGGTCACAGTGGGGCTGGAAGAAGGGAGATACCCTCGGTATATTCTCCCCGAACAATATCGACTACGCACCCGTGGTCTTTGGCACACTATGGGCCGGAGGAATCTGTTCCACGGCCAACCCGACGTATACGGTGAAGGAGCTCACCTTCCAGATGAAGGACTCAAGTGTAAAAGGCATCGTGACGCAGGCTGCATTCCTTCCTGCCACCTTGGAAGCAGCTAGAGCGATCGGTATCCCTGAAGACAGGATCATCCTGATTGGTCAGGAGAGAGACCCAACAGGCAAGGTCAAGCACTTTACCGAGCTTCGTGACACGGGCATGTTGAGCGGCCTCTATTCGCAGACCAAGATTGATCCCAAGAAGGATCTTGCCTTGCTGGTTTACAGCTCCGGCACCACCGGGCTTCCGAAGGGCGTGATGCTGTCGCACACCAACGTCGTCGCCAACATAATTCAGTTCTCGACAACTGAGAGACGCAGCGGATTGCACTGTCTGGGTGGCCTCGACCAGAAAGGAGACAAGCAACTAGCCGTCTTGCCTTTCTTCCATGTCTATGTGAGTGCCTGGAAAAGAACCCCGAACTCTCACCGTCTAATACTTGCAGGGCTTGACGTGCATCTTGCATGCTACCGTCTACGAAGGGTACCAGGCCATCGTCCTGCCCAAGTTTGAGCTGGCAAAGGCGTGCAAGCTGATACAAGATTACATGATCACGTTCGCGTACGTGCCCCCGCCCATCATTCTTGGCCTCGCAAAGCATCCCGTTGTGGCAAACTATGACTTGTCCAGCTTGAAGTGGATCAACTCTGGTGCCGCACCGCTGACGAAGGAGCTGATCGACGGTGTATGGGATCGCCTGACCATCCCGACAAAGCAAGGATACGGTCTGTCGGAGACGGCGCCAGTGTCCCACATGCAAACGGTTCTCGAATGGGCCAAATTCAAGGGGTCTGTCGGGCCCCTGATGGCCAACATGGAGGGCAAAATTGTCGACCCCGAAGGCAAGGAGGTTCCTGTCGGTCAGGTAAGTCATCATATCCTCCACACTCCCATCACCCCTCATATTGTACTGATAACGACATGCAGGAAGGCGAGATTTGGCTGAAGGGTCCTAATGTGTTCCAAGGCTACCTGAACAGACCCGAACTAGCCAAGGACACGTTTAGTGACTGCGGCTTTTTCAAAACTGGTGACGTTGGCTACATCAACGACAAAGGGATGTGGTACGTGACTGACCGCATCAAGGAGCTGATCAAGTATAGTAAGTACACACCACGAAGACTTCCTACCTGCTGGTTTCATGCTGACCGGTTCACCACACAGAGGGATTTCAAGTCGCACCTGCGGAGCTGGAGGGTATCCTCCTGAGCCATGCTGAAGTCGCAGATGCCTGTGTGATCCCGGCCTTTGACCAGGAGCGCTCGACCGAGGTGCCGCGGGCGTACATCGTTCTCAATGCCGGCGTGGCGCGCTCAGAGGAGAAGGCGGAAGAGATTGTCAAATGGCTGTCCAGCAAGGTCTCTCCGCATAAGCAGCTGCGCGGTGGTGTGAGGTTCATTGACGAGGTCCCCAAGAATGCCAGCGGCAAGATCCTGAGGCGCATCCTCAAGGAGCAGGCCAAGCAAGAGGACCGGGCTGCGGGCGCCAAGCTGTAATGTGGTTTTGTGTCGTCGGCTCTCCCAAAGCAAGGCGTTTCGACAAGGTTGCTGGGCTTCGACTCGTTGACATTTGATCCATTATTGGGTATTTTATTGCTTCCATGCACTTACAGGCACTATGTTGTACATTTGATGTACAATGTCGAATATACAGTAACCCCTTGCCATGAGGGGACGTTTGCCTAAAGCCGCATCCTCGTTCATCCCTAGTGCTCGGTGCCGTTATTTTGTACAAGTAGCTAGGCGCGCCATCTCGAACAGGTGTGGTCCGATCGATGTAGTCTCTCTCCCAAGAAAGATAGCTCAGCCTAGCTTCTCGCACTCCTCCAAGAGCCTCTCCACGCTAAAGTTGGGGTCGCCGCGGCCAAACTCCTCCAACAACTTCCGCTTCTCGCCGGTCCCACCAAGCGCCTCGTCGCCGTAGAAGCGCTGCAGCAGCACGGAGAGCCACTGCGAGTCCTTCATGACGGCGCCGCGGCCATCCACCAGGCTGCCGGCCATGAGCACGACGCCCTGGTCCCGCACCATGTCGGCGTCCCAGTAGTATGTGGTGCTGGTGTGCGGCTGGGCCCACTCGCCGCGCGCCTTGTACTCGGCCAGCTGGGTGAACAGCACCGTGGCCGTCCGCGACTCGCGGTCAAACACCCACTGCAGGAAGTGAATCTCGGCACCCGCGTCCGGGTGCGGTACCGGCAGGACGAAATTGGGGTACCGCCGCGCCGTCGCCTCGAGGACCGCGTAGGTGGGCGCCGGCACCACGGCGCAGAGGGACGTGGGCGACGAGGCGTGGCGCAGGCGCCAGACGGCCGAGAGCTCTTTGGTGGGCAACTCGCGGGCTTTGGGCAGATCGAGGATGTCGGACAGGGGCTTGATGGCGGCTTGTTTGCCGGGCACTGATGGGGGCGGCGGCGGCGACGGTGCTGCTGCTGCTGCTGTTGCTGCCGTTGTCGTCGTCGTCGTCGTCGGTGAGGATGCTACGGGGGACGACGGGGGCATCGGCGGCTGCTCGTCTGCTAGTAGAGCGTCGAGCCCGGGTATCGACACGCTGTCCTTCTTCTTCAGCTCCTGGATCTTGTCTGCGTACGCCTGCTTGAGTTGTTCAATGTCGTGCAGCCCTGCCTCCTGAGCCTTGCGGGCAAGCTTCTCGTGGTACTTTTCGGTGATGTTGCGGGAGATTTGCGACGTGGCTAAGAATCGCACATCGCGGAAACGGACATCTTGCACTTGCGCCCAGCGCCGCTGCTGGTGTGTCGCGCGTAGTGTCCGCAGCTGGCGGCCCAGCAGGTTGCGCAGGGCGGGTATTTGAGACGCCATGATGACAGCGATGCGGTGAAATTCGAACCAAAATTAGACCTGATCGTGCAGCACTACAGACTGCCTAGTGCGAGCCCCAGACAACTTCTAACCTTGATCAAACGCGTGGGTTGGAGATGCTGCACATGCTGCACATGTATTACGTAGTAAGTTAGGTCAAGGTCGAAGTTTCTCTGCAAGCTTACAGATTCTGTTGGGGGGGGCCGGCATGCACATGCACACCCCGGCCCCCCCTCCTCCCCTAATTCTCGTGGAAACCGAGCGATGCTATGCGAAAACACATAACTAACAGGTCTTACCGTCTCAGCAGCCTTTTTTTTTCTTCTTTCTTTTTTGTTAATCTTCATCCCACAACACGACGATGACGACCCCATCTGCTTTGCCTGAACAAGTTACGTTTCGTCTTTCTGGTCGGAGCAACCCTTGAACCAGTCTTCGTGATTCAGCTGCCACCGGGTATAGCCCATCTCATCCGCTCCGAAGCACGTCGTACTCGGGTTAGGTCCAGTAAAGCAAGTTATACATCTATTAACAAGAATCGCACAGCTACGGTCGTAACCTTCGTTGATCATACGCACAAAGTCATATGTTAGAGATAGAAGGGTGGTTGGGGTTGGTGCTTCTCATGGCATGTTATATTTTTTGACGAGTCTATTCATGGCATCTTGCGGCCATTCATCATTGTCACATTTCAACCTTAGCTCGACAGGTCGTTTCTCCCCACCCTCCTATCATCAATCGTGTCTCTAGTCATTTATCATGCGAAGAGTAAAACACCATGCCAACCATGTGCCGTATTTGGCAAGCTTACAGCTTCTGCATGGCGGCAATATCAGAGGACTGGACGTAATCCTCAAACTCAGCGATCTTGTCCTGCAGCTCGTCGAGAGAGACCTTCTCGTCCTCCACGACCAAGTTGATTTGCAGCTTCTTGATACCGAAGGCCAAGGGGATCAGCTTGGAGCCACCCCAGACAAGACCATCCTGCTCAATGCTTCGCACGGACTCCTCGAGGGCCTTCATGTCGGTCTCGTCGTCTTTTGGATCGTTAGCATCGTGTGGCAGTATGGAAGGGTTGTGGGTGGTAATTACCCCAGGGCTTCACGTCAAGAGTGACAATGGACTTGGCAGCAGGCTTGGTCTTGCCGGCCTTCTTCTCCTTGTAGGCAGCCAGACGCTCCTCACGGACACGGACTGTCTCGGCATCCTCCTCCTCGCTATCACTGCCGAATAGGTCACCATCCTCATCCTCATCCTCATCCTCTTCCGCGGCGGGTGCCTTGGCAGGGTTGACGGTGAGCTCGTTGACCTCAGGGCCGTATGCGGTGTAAGGCTTGGAAGCGTCACCAGACAGAGTTGTGAACTCGTCCTCGAACGTGGCAATGTGCTTGTGCCATCTTGCGACGTGGGGGTATTTGGCAGCGTCGGGGGAGGACTCGAGTGCCTTGAAGGTGGCAACGTCGGCCTGGCTAGGGGTGTACCTTTTTGTCTGGTCAGCACGATGCTCGGTGACGACAGGGCACGACAAGAATCAATGTCAGGGGTTCGAAATCAGAGATGCACATAGTGCTATTGTACTTGTCGCCATGCGCAGGGTCTTAAGCTGCTCGGAAACACGGACCAATGTTCCTCATCATATGGAAATTAAAGAGTTGGGTTGGGTAGTTGGGCATTATGCGCCGCAGAACCGAGGGCAGTCACCGCGCTTGCGGTTGCCGCAATCGACTTTGCAGTTCTCTCAGTTCTCTTGAGAAGGGAGTGAGAAGACTTACCCAACGATGTAGGATCGGGTCTCGAGCCAGCTGTTCAGCGTGGCAAGGCCCTGAGGAACAAAGTCAGTTCCCGCTCTTCACCAACGACAGCTTCTGCCTTGCCTCGGAAGGGAAGAGGAGAAGACATGGTAAGTGTCCTGGAACGTACAGCATCAGTGAGGATGTCGAGGAAGCCCATTTTGTATGTGTTGAGAAAATAGAATTTGCGAGAGGTTGGGAAACTCGTGGGGTATCTTAAATGAAAAGAGACGTGAGAAGGGGAGAGGCTTCGTTGTTTTTTGCAAGCCCGGGAAAGATTGAGGGAGGTTGATGGCGGGGTTGTTTGAAGATTTCATGGGCTGGGGTGGAGACGGAAAGATGGCTAATTTCACTAGCCACAAGGGTTCCAAATGGCAAAGCCAGCTTGCAGTCATTCGGCAAGGGCTTTATGCAGCCGGCACAAACTAGCATTGTGCTATCCATATCCCTACTTGTGCAGATTAAGTTATCCGTACACTGCACGCCAAGGAATCCGGACCCAGCCGCCATGACCTCAGTACATGCTGGAAAGAGCTCGAACGCCTGTTGAATCTTCGAGAGCTCCAACTAGCAAATCATCGTCGTCAGCAGGCGGTCTCCAGCTCTCGACTGTTACATAAAGTGTGTCTTTGCTCGAAGGTTTGTAGGATTTCGTTCTTGTCTTGGAAGTGTTATTCGCGAAAGAGGAGTCTCTGCCATCTGGTGTACCTTGTACCACGTATAGCGAATTTCAAATCACTTTGGTTCTTCTATCTTGCCATGTTAGCCCGAAGGCAAGTCCTCGCTTCTTCGCGGCGGGTTGCTTCAGCTCGAAGCTTTGCCCGTCTAAGCACACAACCGTCTATACAGTCAAGGGCAGCTTTGCTCGCTGCCTCAAATACTTTCATCACACACACACCCCTAACATCAACACCGATACGAACATATGCAAACGGCAGGCCGCATCCCCCTGGCGGTACACATCGCATGAACCTGGGGGAGAAGAGGAAAAGCCCGCATTGGAACAATATGGTGTCGACCTCACCGTCAAAGCCAGAGATGGAAAGCTCGACCCTGTCATCGGGCGAGATGCGGAGATTCAACGGACTATCCAGGTCCTCTCGAGACGAACTAAGAACAACCCGGTACTAATCGGAAATGCTGGCACGGGCAAGACTGCAGTCCTCGAAGGCCTAGCATTGCGGATAGCTAGAGGGGATGTACCGGAGAGCATCAAGAACAAGAGGGTGATTTCACTTGACTTGGGATCGCTCATCGCGGGCGCCAAGTTCCGCGGCGACTTTGAGGAGCGCCTCAAGAAGGTGTTGAACGAGGTTGAACAAGCCAATGGGGAAGTTATTCTTTTCATCGACGAGCTGCACACCCTCTTGGGCCTAGGAAAGACCGAAGGCTCGATTGATGCTTCCAACCTCTTGAAGCCTGCACTTTCGAGAGGCGAACTGCAGTGTGCGGGTGCTACCACCCTAGCGGAATATCGACTCATCGAGAAGGATGTTGCCTTGGCAAGACGCTTCCAACCCATCTTGGTGAACGAGCCCACTGTCGAGGACACCATCAGCATTCTCCGTGGTATCAAGGACAAGTACGAGGTTCACCATGGTGTGCGTATCACAGACGGCGCTCTCGTGGCCGCGGCCACGTACTCGAACCGTTACATCACCGACCGGTTCCTACCCGACAAGGCCATTGACCTGATGGATGAAGCCGCAAGCTCCCTACGCCTGCAACAGGAAAGCAAGCCCGAAGACATCATGCGGCTCGACCAGAAGATCATGACCATCCAGATTGAGCTGGAAAGTCTACGGAAGGAAAAGGACGTCGCAAGCCGGGAGCGACGGGAAAAGCTGGAAGAAGATCTCAAGAAGTTTCAGGAAGAAGCAAAGATCCTCACTGAGAGATGGGACAAGGAGCGCGGCGAAATCGAAGCTCTCAAGAGCGTGCAAACGGATCTGGACAGGGCCCGGATTGAGTTGGAACAAGCTCAGCGAGACGGCAACTTTGCCCGCGCGTCGGAGCTGCGCTTTGGAGTTATTCCCAAGTTGGAGGCCAAACTGCCCAAGGAAGGAGAGGAAATTTCGGATGCCGCTGGTCCAGATACTCTCATCCACGACAGCGTCACAGCCGATGACATTGCCAATGTCGTCTCGAGAATTACGGGCATTCCGGTAACCAAGCTGACATCGGGACACGTCGAAAAACTGGTGCACATGGAGGACACGCTACGAGAATCGGTCCGCGGCCAGGATGATGCACTCAAGGCTGTCGCCGACGCCGTCCGCCTCCAGCGTGCTGGGCTGAGCGGCGACAACCGTCCTCTCGCGTCATTCTTCTTCCTTGGGCCGACTGGTGTTGGCAAAACTGAGCTGTGCAAGAAGCTCGCAAGCTTCCTCTTCTCTACGGAGCAGGCAGTAGTTCGATTTGACATGTCCGAGTTTCAAGAGAAACATACTATATCACGACTGATTGGAGCCCCATCAGGATATGTCGGATACGAAGATGCTGGCCAATTGACCGAAGCAGTGCGCCGAAAGCCATACGCAGTATTGCTGTTCGATGAGTTCGAAAAAGCCCATCGGGACATCTCCGCACTACTCCTCCAGGTTCTCGACGAGGGATACCTTACGGATGCTCACGGCGTCAAGGTCGATTTCAGGAACACCATCATTGTCTTTACCTCGAACCTTGGCGCCCCAATCCTGGTCGGCGCAGATCCCATGCATCCTTACAGGGAGACGCCAACTGGAGAAATCGATCCCGAGATTCGCACGGCCGTACTGGACGTAGTGGCTGCCACCTATCCGCCGGAATTCCTGAACCGGATCGATTCTTTCATCGTCTTCAAGCGATTGGCCATCGAGGCCCTCAGGGATATCGTAGACATCCGCCTCAAGGAGCTTCAAGTCCGACTCGACGACCGCCGCATAACAGTCCATGTGGACGACAAAGTTAGAGACTGGCTAGCGCAGCGTGGTTACGACCCCAAATTCGGTGCTAGACCACTCAACCGCCTCATTACTACCGAGATCAGCAACGGACTTGCCGACAAGATCATTCGCGGTGAGCTGAAGCGTGGCGACACTGCCGGTGTTAGGATTAAGGAGGACGACAGTGGCTTGGAGGTTTTCTTGGAGAAATCGGCATGATCAACTGCCACAACCATGATAGTTGCATGTTTTTACTGGGGAGGCGTTTCTTTGTTTTGAACCAAAATCTTGGGTTCAGGCTTGTACAAAGCCCCGTCATGATACGATGCTCACGTATGCTTTCGATTTTGTATCATAGTTGTACAGATGCAGGTGGGGATGGAATCATTGTATATAGATCTACTGGCACTCGCCGCTCTACTACACGTCCGTTATGACTGACGTCTGTATCCGTATCCGAGGATTAAACGTGACATGATTTGAAGTATTCTATATACTTTCTTACTCAAGCATGCCGATTGTGTCTTTCTTGCCTGGGCAATAAATACCATGGAAATCCACGGGTCCGTGAATGATTACGAGGAGAGATTGTACTTTGCTAGCCATGTTTTAGTTCGGTGGTGGATTTCGGCACTGGAGAGCGCGGTTGTAACTTATTGACAAATGCGAACGGATGTAGCATACAGCAGAACATGCTAGACGGAAGAGAATGGTATTATGGGGCTATTTTGTGTCATTCTGAGTCTTTCCTATGATGATAAGTCAACTAATAGCCCGATTTATCGGTTACCTGCCGTCTTTTTGAGCCACTTGTTATCAGCACCCTCCCCACCCCCAAAGACCCCTTTGTCGTAGCCAGTGGCAACACCGAAGCCGAACTCCTTTGCCTGTTTGATTATCCTACATGCTCTCATTCAGTCGCATATTTGTATTTGTCGGATGAACAAGTATCTCCACAGGCTTGAAGAGAAATAAACGGCATTTGTATCGAGGTCAGCGTGCATTGCAAACAAACCCCCTGAATGGCCAGACGGGACCGAGGAAGTACATCACCTCCAAGCTGAGCCCCTTGAACATACTCGATCGGGGCGAGTTTTTAAAATGTGCCAGGTTATAGGGTCCTCTTCGGACGCCTTGAACTCGTCGAATTCCTTCTCAAACGCCTCGTCGTCGATCTGCTGGTCCGTCTTCTCGACTTCCACATCTGCTGCCAGGTCGACCTCCTCTGCGAGGTACCTCCACTCGGCGCCCTTTGAGAGGCTCGCAGAATAACCCGGCGTTTGCACCCTGTGGTTCCTGAAAGCCGTTTTCTGCTGATTGGGTGCAGCAGGGCGCGACTGCCCCTGGGTGTGGGTAGAGGAACGCCCCTGGGCGTGAGTGGAGGGCAGCCCCTGACCACTGTGAGACTCATGTCTCTTGGGCGATGTCTTGACCTCGGAGTACGTAAATCCCGTCATGATGTTATGTGCTAGGGAATATCTGTTTGTGGGATTGTGTTGTGTGTTTGGTTGACAAGTGAAGACAGAGTGTGAGTGTGGTGGTTGGTTGCTTGAATATCTCTTGGGAACTGCAGGGCGAAATCACCTCAAGATATAAACCTCGCCACGGGGAACACTAATAGAGAACTGTTCTTGCCTACGCGAACCTTTCCTTTGCCATGTCGCTGTGTTCCTTGACGCATTGGTTATTCCTCCGACACAGGGACCAAACAGACCAAACAGTGGCGAGTCTGGTATACGAGCTTGTTCCCCTCACAAAGCCGCCGGTACTGTTGAGCACACAAGGCCTTGTTACGTAGAACGATATACTGTATTGGAGCGGTGAGTCTGGTTTGCCTGTGTGTCGACATTGAGCAAAATTGGTACGGTGGACTTCTGCCCCCTATTTTCTCCCCCGAGCTGTGAGAGGATCCCACAGGGTCACGGGCATTCCATGTGTCCATTTTTTACATAGGGAATTGTAGATATGGTTATTGTCTTAGATTTTCGTGGAGTGTTTGTACTTGATCGGTCAAACTCGCTTGTGACCCCTCTGTAGGAGAATACACCCCCCCCCACCCCCCTTTACACCCCCAGTGGCGACTTATATAACTCCAATAGCATAGAAAGGTATAAGATTTAGCCAGAAGAAAATAATTGACTCATTTGGACTGGATATAGTGATACTAATTTTGAACCCAATACCTAGCAGACAGAGCCGGACCATGAAAGCCGTCTCGGGATCAATTGAAGTTCGAGTCACAAAGAAGCCCTCTCCGAATTCCAAGCAGTCGAACCACACCCGAAGAGAAAAAGCCGCGAAGCCCATTGAACACGCTACTCAGGTCGAAGGCTCGAATATATGAGTCGCCGGAACGTAACTGGCGTTCTGCACTGGGCGATAGCAGCTCCTATGGAGACTGTACCGATATAATGCTATTCTGCAGTCTCCACATTGGGCGCCTCCGATATTTACACAGTTGTGATCATTATGGCGAAAGTTAAGCATGGCTTGTGACATATTCAGCGAGATAGTATAATACACAGAGTTGCAATTATGTGTCTAAGTGATTATATGACATGTGTTGCCAGCCATCAACAAGCCAACCGACAACCAGCTCCGCCTGCATCCCCAGACTCCTTTACAATCGTCTCCTTAAGCATAACTCCAAAATCCTTAACATACCAAGATACCGGTATGTAGACGCCTCTCCTTAAAACATGTCCAGAGTACATCGGGCTCTTACATTACAACCCTCCTGCTTCGTCCCATGTTCTCATATGAAGTCATAGCTCAGTCGTATGGGTAGCCGTCCCATAGAAAATCATCACTACGAAACCTCAACGCACAGTCACTCCTTGACCGTCGGCTTCATTGCAAAGCCGTTCAACACCCTCCAGCCGGCACCACACTGCCGGCCCTCCTCGATGATGCCATGGACACCATCAAGGCATTGACCCGCCTCGCGGATCTCGGCGATCTCCAGTAGGCGGCCTTCACACACCACCTTCTCCATCTCACATCGTAGCAGCCAGCGCTCCCATGCCCAGCTGCCCGCCAGGCCTCCAATGGACGCGGCGGACTCGGTGGTGCCGACGATCATGGCCTCGAGCTCGAGCTTGATCTCGCACCCCATACTATCACGGACGATGTTACGATCGACGGGCTTCTTCTGGCCCATGGGCAAGCACATCCACCCGCGACGCACGTCCTTGAATCCAGCGCGCCCGAGACGGCCAAGAAAAAGCTTCGTGGGGTTGGGGTCGTAGCCTAGGGTCTTGAGTGCGAAGCCGAACTCGACCGACTTGGCCAGGCCGAGAGGACCAGCGTTCATAATATCCGAGTCGAGCACCGAGAACTCCAGGAAGCCCCCAGGCTTGAGCACGCGCATCGCTTCTTTGAGGCAGGACTCCCATTCATCCTCGCCGTTCTCGCCAACGAGTTTCAGAATCGAGTGCAACTCACGCGCTGACACGAGGTCAAAGTAGTTGTCCGGGAAGGGCAGCTTAGCCAGACGCTCAACTGCGACTTGGCGGTGGTTCGGCGGACCACGGATGTTGCAGTTGGAAAGCTGGCGGATGGCCTTCGTCGTGGTAGTGTAAACCTTGGTGCTTGGGTACATCAACGCACAGTGCCATGCCCAGTCGCAGGTTGCTTGACCACCAAGGTCCAGAATCCTCGCTCGTTCTGCAGGGCCAGCCATGCGCGAGAGGCGGGCAAGACGCTTTGCCAACGGAGCCGAGAACAGGCGCCCGCCATTGAGCATCTTGACGGCATTGACATGCCAATTGGCCGCAGCCATCTGGCCGAAAGCCTCAGCTTCGTTCTCGCGCTTGAGCTTCTCCGGGTTGTCTTCGATGATGTCGTCGCCACGGGCCACATTGGCACTCATGCGCTTTTTGGCCGATTGAGGCAGTACAGACAGCTGGTATTTGCCCAGCAGCTGATTGCGGTGCTGCTCGGGGAGAGAGAGACGCTGCGCCTGCAGCGCCTCGTAGCGCGGTAGGCGGTGCACGAATGAGTCCTGCTTGCGGCTGCGAATGACAAAGTCCTGGAACGCACGGTAGTACGCAGACTCCTTTCGAGCCAGCTTGGAAGGCAGGGATCGTGGGATATCAGTCTTGACCACAATCTCCGAGAAGCGAACAGCCTTTTTCTTCTGGACCACTGCAGTGTCTACCGAGATTTCACTCCTTGGCTCCGGGAACTTGATTCTTGGAGAAGGCTCCAGTCGGATATGTTCAGTGTCATCTTCACTATCAGTACTGTCCCTTGACTCATGCTTGTCCTCGATTTGGACACCGCTGAGGTAGGCCTTCTGTGCCATGAGCCACAGCTCGGTCCGGTCCAGGTTCGAGAGAGCATCCCCCTGTTGCTTCCTCGCATACTCGGCATCGTATACAGTAACGATTTCGGTAGCATCGACTTTGTCATTCGGTGACAGGGGCTCAGCAATAGTACCAGACGACGTGGAGGGTTCGGCGAGCTCAGGGACACGGCGTGCAGTGGGGAGCCCGTCGAACTCGCCGTCCCGAACCTCGATGACCTGTTCGAGAATAACTGGTCGGGCCGTGGGCATCCCATCAGACATACTGGCGCGTACCTCGACAAATCTCTCCACAGGGGCGGTAGGAGCTTGTAGCTCCGAGAAGCGTTGCGGCCGAGGAGGTGGCGGGGGCAGGGATCGCTGAAGAGTCTGAGGCATCGGTGGTACAGGTGGCACGGATCTATCCATCCAAGGCACGCGGTAGAATTGCTCAGCGGTCGTGGAGGTAGGAGGGGCAATGTCGTCAGGAGTCATGGGCGGCACATGCCATGTATGCCTGCTACGTGGCGATAAGCCGGAGAAGAAACCACTCGGCGAAGGAATGTCGAGTCTCGTCAGATCGCCCAAGGACTGCTGCTGTTCCGTTGAGAGCCGAAGGGCTGGTCGCTGGAAGGAGGAAAACAGACGGGGAGTCTGCTGTTGCATTTCCTGGAATGAACCCCCGGGGAACTCGATCACCGGCTCGGCTTGGTATTCGTCTTCTGTAACGTCAGAGCCCCCCGATAAGGCCCGTAGAGTCGCAAGGGCACCAGGCTGTAGTCGGACGCCCGACCAGTTTGCATCGGGGGCGTCACCGGAGCCAATGACCGGGGTAGGAGGGGCGGACATGACGGCCATCTGCTCCGAACTCAGGCTGCCGTCAAGAGACGGGGGAGCAGAGATTGTGGGCACCTCCTGAGACTGCTGTGCCTGCAGGAACGAGATGACAGCTGGAGATATTTCCACCTTGGGGGGAGGAGTGGGCGGCACAGGCGACAAGAGCTTCTTGAAGTCTGCTCTCCCCGAAAAGCTGTTGGCATCTTGGATCCGAGAGGCCGGGATCATCAGCTTGGGGAGGGATCTATGGGAGGCTGCGGCCTGGATGACACTCCGCCGAGTGGCCGTTGTACGGACGCTACTTTGGCGTTTAAGTGAAGACTTTCGGGTAGACATCCTTCGACTGGCGCCGTCGTCGTCGGAGACGTCGTAGATATCGTCGAATTCAGTCACATCGGTCGATGTGCTCATTCGATTCCACGGATTCGCAGAAGACGAGGGCGAGTTGGTGTCATCGACCGACGAGGTGGAGGGCGAGGAAGGCAGAATAGGGGCTGACAAGAAATGGAAACCCCGAGGTGTAGGGAAGTGATCGCTCATCGGTGATAGCCACTGTGCTATTTTCTCGCTGGATGACCGAGGGTTGATCCTATAGTCACCAGGTACAGCTAGCATACGTTGTTCTGAATCGTCCTCCATTATAGTATTAAGTGACCTCCCCGGCCTTCGACCTAGCGAGGGTGAGGGAGGTCGGTATGTAGTAGACGGAAGCAGTACCAGGCCTGCCATTGTGTTTTTTAATATAGATCGAAATATGCAGGTAAGACACCAAGAATACTCATCGATATTGCACCGATGTAACGTGGAAGAGACGTCCCGCGTCGGAAGGAAGCAAGATAGAAGAAGGAAATCCTTAAGGACAGGAATGCTTCGATCAACGAAAGCCAAAGTTAGGAATGCGGCGACTCTCTTGGAAGCTTGGGGAGAAGAGGACGATTGGAATGAGGCCCAGGCAGGGCCACTGGGGAGTTTGTGGTTTTATCAATGGCACCGTGGAGATGACGGGCGGTTAGCACGCAGGCAGAGTCAGTCCGTCACGAAGGAGCAGTCGGAGTCGAGCGCTTCCCACAAGGGCATGCGCCGTGAAGACGGATAGGCACGCTACGACGGCATCCCCTCCACTCTGGCGACTGCAGCTCCTGCCAGGCGCGGGCTTATGCGAGCCCATCTGAGCGGGAGAGCTGGTGTTCATGCCCAAAGGAGTGCTTCCTCGCACTTGGCGACGATGACGGCGAGGAAACCATCGACTGCCGGGCCTTTGCCTCCAATCACGCCCGGGAGCAGGACGGCACCACGAGGTTTAATTTTAGAAGATGAGGAGAGAGTGGCCAATGGGCAGGCTGGCGCGCGCGAATGTGTGGTGAGCCAAGGACTGGGATGCCTATTGAGGACGTGGTGCAGAATGCCAGGCCAATGAGCGAGGCCCGTCATCCGTCAGCGCTTAACGTGGTCCTCGACGTGCCTATTGGTCGTCCGTTGCGCATGCAGAGAGCAAGTAGCCGGGCTAGTGAACTGTGGGTGGGACTGCGAGCCACAGTCGGCCACGAAACAAGTTTGATGAGTTGGTTACCTGATGTTGCCCGTCGTTGACCCCGCGAGTCTACCGATCCGGAGGAGTGGTTCAGACAAAATAGATAACGTCAGATCTATCCGTAAGTCAAGTACCCAATGCCGCTTTGCGCACTTGGATGGCCCGCGTGACCGCCGTGTCAGTACAAATACCTCCTACGAAGTATGTGGCCAAGCCAGCATTGGCGAGCACAACTTGCATGGTGATGGGGGCTTCGTTTTCGTACCCAATGCAGCCCGGAAATGCAACAACAGTCAATTGGAATGCAACCTGCAGCTGCAGCTGCAAGGCAGAATGAACTGATCTCGATTCTCAGGAATGCCAACGTGGCACATATGCACAGTTGTAGGCATTGCAACGCCAACAGACATTGATCAGATGACTTGGATGTTGGTGTTTGGATCAAGAATGTAAAGTAGAAGCCAGAAGTTACTTCGTGGGTTAGGCTAACGTTAAGTCCATAACTACTGTGCAAGCTACGAGTACGGAGTACATACGGCGTAGTAAGGATAGTTGCAGCCACTCAGCTAGCCACCCCCACCCCCCCCCAACATGTGGCGGTGCACTCGTTGTTGTCGATCCAATGCGACTCCTCGAGGTTCGAGCTGTTCAGTTGATCCACTCTGAATATTGGTTACGCCGTCGGTTAGGAATATCTTGCCTGGAGAACTACGCACTTGCATTAAATTGCTCAGGGTTTCCTTGGGACTCATACTTGCTTCGAGCTTCCAGAAGTCACAGTGCTTAAAAGCTACACCATCTGCTCTATTTCTTGGTTGACTTTATTGGTATGCTTCCTGGTGGCAGCCTAGCAGGTGCTGGATTTACCGCCTGGTGACTGGTCGATGTGTGTATCCCTGGGATGGATGTGGCATCGTGCATAGATGGCAAACCCCGACGATGTGGAAGTCTTAGTCCATATCAGTGCACCAAGCCGAGCACCTGACGATGTCAGATACCGTGCCCTCGGCGCGGCATACTTGACATTCCAACCGCGACATCAGGTGGACATTGGACCACCTTCAGAGCACCTCTCAGTTGTCAGCAGTCAAGCGCAGCCCGAGAGTAGAATTGCAGGACCTAGTCTGTCGCAAGATATTGCCATTACACAGGAGTTCTTCCCCTCGCTGGAATCCCCTTTCGCGTCTTTCAGCAGTGTGGTAGATAATGCCAACTCGCCTCGTCGTCTACCTCAGGGGGTGAACAGCACCTTTCATGCACCGCAAACCCCAAGCCGGGGACACGGGACACAGTCGTCATGGCAGACACCGCCCAGCCTTGTCCAGGACTCACATCCAGATAACACTACGGCAGTGGCCGTGTACACGTCGCCCACGAGGGTCTTGGAACATTACCTGCAGCAATTTGCAGCTTCCTCCCAACCATCCCATGGGAGTTGGCAGCACCAGCTCGATGTTGTTCCTCCGCCTCCTAATGGCAGCAGGAATTTGCAAGAATTCCCCTTGGAACCTGTGAGCGAATCTAGATCATCTGATCACACAAACAGCCGCCCCCATGGAAACACAATTCCCTGTACACCCGGGAGTCGGCCTCTACCAATGTTTTGGACAGAAGTTGGACATAGGACACCAGAACTAGGGCCTACAGCAAGGCCAAGGTTATATGGAAACGGCATGAAATCTCAAAGGAGTGACGATGTGATCGAAAACTCACTCTTGGATGTACCAGGGATACCAGAGATACCAGAGATTCCAGGGACACCAGAGATGACAAAGGCCGATTCCGAACCACCTGCAAGCAAACGAAAACGGAGAGTTGCGGCGCTAGATAGCCCTCAGGTCTTGCTGAGGGCTTCGAGTGACATTGGGCCGCGAAAGACACTACCACCATCTTCGGCAAGGCCGGTCACTTTCTCTACGCACCATGGCTACACGCACGAGAGTTTGGAAATCTTCGCGCCTGAACCTGCCGTGGCCAGCACAAAGCTAGAGGCCGCCGACCTTGTTACGGCAGAACTCCAAGAACTCGGGAACTCTTTGCACACACCAAAGCGATTCTGCCCAGCACAACAGACGAGAGAATTACGCCCTTTCGAACGCGGGTATTGGAGCCTCGACTGTTCAGATTGGGAAGAAGACTTGAAGTCCGGCGCATGGTTGTTTCTGGTGAACTATATCGGCAACGGCGCCGCAGGCTGGAGTATCTGGTGCCGGAGAGATCAAGAATTCACCGGGATACGGATTTATTGCTACGGCGCTGTTGTTGCACATGCGTACTTTCTTCTCTACCTCGCAAGCAGGCGCAAGGCGAAGTATGCAGGTGCGTCATGGGTCGATGGAGATGGAGACGTCGTGATCGTCATGGAGAAACGACCCCGAGAGTTATCAGAGGATGAGATGACCAAAACGTGAAAAGAAAAAGAAAAATAAAGAAAAATAAAGAAAGAAGCGCAGGTTCGGGATATAACCGACGACAATAAGGATAGAAACGTGACGAGCAAGAAACAGGGCTAAAGCCTTGAAACCCCCGAGCTTGCATGACCCAAGCCTCGTCATGGAAAGAAGATGACTCCATAAGCTCATAGAGACCACAAAAGAACAAGGAAAGCTGTGGTATCTGTACAGATAATCTACTACATGAACAACACCCGCCTCCCTGCCGTTCTTTACTCGGTCAATGTTTCCACTTTGCCTCCACTGAATCGAAGAAGGTACATATGCAGTAAGGTCAGTCACATAGCGCCAAAAGTCCGTTAGCTGGTGTCAAAACAGCCCCCCCCCGTTTGCGAGTCCCTTTTGGCGTGCATAGACAAGCGGAGGTTGTCTACTCGGGACTCGAACCGGACGACTCCGAGAGGACCCCTATTTCCTCCTTGTAGCGGTCTCTATCAGCTCGGGAGAGGTCGATAAACGGCTAAGGCAAGGTTAGCTCCATGGAAGAGATACAAAAGTGAGAATGATAATAATCGGCATCATCATCATCATCATGGAATAGGCAATATAATTACCAGTTTTTCAGCCTCGGGCAAAGCCTTCCATTCCTCTCCGAGTTGCCGTGAAAAATCGGTGACGCGCTTCCCTTGGAAGCCACCAGACTCGTATCGCGCTTTGAAGAAGAAGATGTACGGGGTTCTGGGT
This sequence comes from Arthrinium puccinioides, assembly GCA_022414665.1. Taxonomy (NCBI): domain Eukaryota; kingdom Fungi; phylum Ascomycota; class Sordariomycetes; order Amphisphaeriales; family Apiosporaceae; genus Arthrinium; species Arthrinium puccinioides. The sequence goes on along the minus strand of JAIUNF010000003.1, from coordinate 3,108,922 downwards.
CTCTTGGGTCGGCGGTCGTCTGGGATCTTCGCGGCACCGGATCTGCCCTTGGGATAGCTGTACTTGGACTTCAGCTTTCTTCGAGCACTCATGGCTTGGGCGATCTGATCAGGTGTGTGGCTCTCGACCCAGACCTTGCTTGCTGCCTTGTTCATAAGTACGTTGGTCTTGGCCTCAGCGACGAGTCTCTGCGCAAGTTGGTTAGCAAGGCCAGCACAAGCGGATGAAAAGGGAAGCTACCAACCTCAATCTCCGAGGCCGGGAGTGCCTTGAACGCAGCGCTCATTTCGGGCATGTGGGCAGTGAGGCCCTTGTCGTTGTCGTTATCATTGGCTTTAGCAACCTTTAATTGCTCGGTGACGAAGATTTTCCATGACGATGTAGGTAGGCCTTTGGGCTGCTTGAGCAGCGCTTTCTCCTTCAAATTATCGAGTTCCTTCTTTGCCTTCTGTTTATCGGACAGCGGCGTTTTCTTTCCGCGCTTCTTCCGCTTATCGGGGGTAACATCAAGCGCTTCGGCGTCGGCGGCGGCGGCCTTCTTCCCGTTGTTGGTTGTTTTGGCGGCGGCGTTTGTGGCCTTGCTCGGCCGACCACGACCACGGGTGGGCGCTATTTCGGTCTCTTTAGTCTTTTTGGTCTTTTTAGTCGCAGTGGCATCGTTCGCGACTTGATCAATCGCGGTCGCCTTCTTAGGTCGACCTCGAGTCGCATAGGCTCTGATGAAGCTGGCGCCGGACCAGGCGGAGCTAGTTTGCGGCTGCCATGACACGCGACCGACCCGCTGGCCGACGAGAATTCGACCAGAGGACGTCGAATGTGCGCCAGACGCCAGGCGGTGGACGGCGACGCGTCCGACAGAAGTCAACATGGACGCGGTTATCAGGTGCTTCGAGGATGCGATTTATGTTGCTTAAGCTTCGTTGGTGGTCAGTGGTGTGTGAATGCAACAAACAAGCGCGTGGTCGTCGAGTAGTTAGTTACACATACACACCGTACGGGATCTCAAAACAGCTGTAGTGGAGCTCTGGTGTGTATAGAAACCTCAGCCCCTTGTTTTTGTTGTTTTGGGGCGGGGAGCGGGTTGGAGTGCTGTAACGTAGTTAACTAACTACTGTGTAACCCGTAACTAGCCTGTGAGGGACGGCAAAGCTGTCGAGCTCGGACCATTGGCCAAGGCGTCAATGCTGTGGCCCTGTGGGCCCTGCTCGCTCCAAATCTGTTAGCGTGCTTCTAAAACTTTCATTGGAAACTTGCCTGGTGCAGTTCCATCATCGAGCGGATGGGTTCCTGACAAGCATGAAGAGCTGTACTGTGATCCGTACGGAGTAACTACGCCACACTTTAGGCTTCGAACCTCAGATCGTCGTCCATCGCACGTATACTGTGTGGAAGATAGTCCAACAACATCACCCACGCCGCTACCCTATTAGCCGACACTACTTGGACCTTTGCTGCTTCGAGGCTACATCACGCATTCTCTCCGGGATTAGGTAGCGCTGGCTGGGCAATTCATCACTTCACGAACCGAGTCTTTTGGTAGCTCTCACCACTGTAGTGCCTACCGAGCCGCCACTACTACGTTCTAATGGCTCGGCTCAGAGACTCACGCTCACCAACTCCTGCAGGAAGCCAGTCGTCGCGAAGACATCGCAAAGACGATGACCGCCAGGATCGAGACCGGGACCGCGACTGGGATCGGAGAGATCACGGTCGCCGCCGCAGTCGCTCCCGCAGCCCACCCGATGTAAGGCCACATCACGGGTCTGGTATCCTGCATTACGCTGACACTCGCGATGCACAGCGTCGCCAACGAGATCGGGAAAGAGACCATGACTACCGCCGCCGCGATCGCTCCTTAGGCAGGAGAGCCGATGATCACGCCAGAGCCCCAAGGGATCGACGACGGTCGCGTGACCGCTCTCCGGAAAACCGACGGCGGAGGAGTCGTGATCGTGACTCGGAAAGAGACTATCGACCAAGGCGAGACGACTCCAGAGATCGACCCGGGGCACGACGCGAAGGTACTGCTGACTCGCACCCTCGCAACAGGAGAGTCGACAGCCGCGAGCGCAAGCCTGGCCCCGCCGATGCCAACAAGATCAGGCCCACAGAGGTATGCTCTTCCCCATCCCATCCCATGGCTTCATGTGATATTCACGCGAGCGTCTAGGCCGCCGACTCGAAGCTAAAGCCAACAACCTCGGCTGCCCAGGCAGAAGCCGACAAGAAGGCCGAACGACTTGCCAAATTGGCAGCATGGAAAAAGAAGCAGGAGGAAAAGGAGAAGCAGAAGGAAGCCACTGCCGGTGGTACGCGAAAGCTTCTCGCTGAGATGGATGAGAAGGCCCATGGTCCCTCTGCAAGCGCGAGTCCAACTGTAGATTCACCCGCCGCCACTGCTGCTTCTCCCGGCGACACCACTGTTCAGTCACCCGCCCCTTATGCTGGCAAGTTTGACCCGAAGGCAATCGCGAAGAAGTCTGCCCCGAAGACGCACGCCCCCAGCTCTGCGCCCAAGCTCGGTGCCGTTTCTACCCAGTCGTCTGCCATTCTGGCGCCATCCGCCAAGCCCACCAAGGCATCTGCACTCCCTATTGCCAAAACTAGTGGTTTTGGCTTCCACAAGCTGAGCGCAGAGAATGACAAACTCTCGCAGAAGCGCAAGCTCGATCTCGACGAGGAGGAGACCTCGGAAAGAAAGCTGGCTAAGCTACCCTCACTTCCTCCTCTGCCGGACGTCGATGATACTCCATACGAAAATCAAGATGAGGGAGACGAGGAAGATGTCGATGACTTTGCTGGAGACGAGGAGGCCGAAGCCGCCGCTGCGCGCGCTGCTCAGGAGAGACGCGAGGAGAGAATCGCTCAGGAGAGTGCGCAGCAGCAGGACGACAACATGGATGTCGATCAACAACAGCAAGATATCGTGGAGGAACCCGCCACAAAGCCAAATGGCGCTGCCACTCCCATCCCCACCCCCATGCCTGCGCCTGCGCCTGCAGCTGAAGCTATGCAAGTGGACGAAGAGGACGATGAGGATCCACTGGACGCCTTCATGAACGACCTGGAGATGAAGCCGATCGCCAAAAAAATCCACCAAGGCCAAGAGCAGCGACAAGAAGCCCGAGCAAGAGCCCGCGGCGTATTTCAGCGATGACGAATACGACTATGACAAGATGGATGATACGCCCGATGCGTTCCTTGCTTCCGTGGCGAAAGCTCGCAAGAAGAAGGACATCCCAGCCATCGACTATGACAAGCTGGACCTGGCGCCACTGCGCAAGAACTTTTGGGTTGAGCCAGCCGAGTTGTCCGAAATGACCGAGGCTGAGCTCGTGGACCTACGACTTGAGCTAGACGGCATCAAGGTATCGGGCAAAGACGTGCCCAAGCCCGTGCAGAAATGGTCCCAGTGCGCTCTATCACGACAGACGTTGGATATCATTGCCGGACTCGGCTTTGACAAACCGACTCCTATCCAGATGCAGGCGTTTCCGACCATCATGTCTGGTCGCGATGTCATTGGGATGGCCAAAACCGGATCCGGCAAGACCCTCGCTTTCTTGCTCCCTCTGTTTCGTCACATCAGAGACCAGGAACCTCTCAAAGAGAACGACGGTCCGATCGCCTTGATCATGACACCCACACGGGAATTGGCAACCCAAATTCATCGGGATTGTAAGCCCTTTTTGAAGTCCATGAACATACGGGCGATGTGTGCCTACGGCGGTGCTCCCATCAAGGATCACATCGCCGAGTTGAAGCGTGGTGCCGAGATCGTTGTCTGTACCCCGGGTCGCATGATTGATCTTCTCGCCGCCAACCAAGGAAGAGTGACCAATCTGAAGCGAGTCACATACGTCGTTCTTGACGAAGCGGACAGAATGTTTGACATGGGTTTCGAGCCACAGGTCATGAAGATCATGAACAACATGCGGCCAGATCGTCAGAATATTCTATTTTCGGCCACGATGCCACGCATCATGGATTCCTTGGCGAGAAAAATCATGAAGAATCCGGTCGAGATTACTGTTGGCGGTAAGAGTGTCGTTGCTCCCGAGATCACTCAAATTGTCGAGGTACGGGACGAGGATGGCAAATTTCTAAGACTGCTTGAGCTTCTGGGTGAGCTCTACGATAAGGACGAAGATGCCCGTTCCCTGATCTTTGTGGAGCGGCAAGAAAAGGCAGACAAACTGCTCAAGGAGCTCATGCAGAAGGGTTACCCGTGCATGTCGATTCATGGCGGAAAGGATCAAGTTGATCGCAACTCGACCATTTCGGATTTCAAAAACGGTGTTGTTCCAATCTTGATTGCCACGTCTATTGCTGCTCGTGGACTTGACGTGAAGCAGCTCAAGCTGGTGGTCAACTACGATGCACCCAACCACCTCGAAGACTATGTCCACCGAGCAGGACGTACCGGGCGTGCTGGTAACAAGGGAACTGCGGTAACATTTGTCACGGGAGACCAAGAGAACTGCGCTGGACCCATCGCCAAGGCCCTCGAACAGAGCGGCCAGCCGGTCCCCGACCAAATCGCGGATATGCGCAAAGCCTTCCAGGAGAAGGTCAAGACTGGCAAGGCGAGAGACACGAGCGGCTTTGGAGGCAAAGGTCTCGACCGCCTTGACCAAGAACGAGAGGCCGCCAGGCTTCGGGAACGCAAGACGCATCGTACCGAGGGAGACGAGGAAGAGGACGACGAGGAGAAGAAGAACAAGGACGACAAGAAGGTGGACAAGGCCGTCTCCGCCATCCAAGCCGCTGCCTCGGGCATCTCGTCTCGGGATGCAGCCAAAGCAGCCCCCCTGTTGATCTCGAGCCAAAGTACACGATTCACAAACGTGAAGTCGCTCCTGCCGTCGCATCTGTTGGTAACAACCCGCTGGACAAGGTATCATCAGCTATCAATGCTATCAACGCCCGCCTCAACAAGACTGGCCAACTCCGGCCTGGCCAACCCGTCGACAACAAAGGACCGGACGCCGGTGCGTTTCACGCCACCCTCGAAATCAACGATTTCCCGCAGAAAGCTAGATGGGCCGTCACCAACCGCACAAACGTCGCTAAGATTCTCGAGGCTACTGGGACGTCCATCACTACGAAGGGCAACTTCTATCCTGCCGGCAAAGATGCCCAGCCAGGACAGGAGCCTAAGCTGTATATATTGGTTGAGGGTGATACGGAAGTGGTTGTCGCCAGCGCAATGACTGAGCTCACTCGGCTGCTCAAGGAGGGTACTATGGCTGCCGCCGATGCAGAGAGCAGAGCACCAGTTAGCGGCAGATATAACGTTGTTTGATCAAGGGGTGTAGGCTACGTAGCATCTGGGTGGTGCACCGGATTAGCATTGGGAACTCGAGAGCAATCGAATCGATTTCAATATGATGTCAACGAACTGGTGGTACACAGTAGTTGTAGCCCGGTTGGTTAATGTGCAGATTGTCCTAGGTTAGAGTAGAGCGAGGCCGGTCCATCTGCTCAGCTCGGTTTATCGCAGACGCGAACCCCCCCCCTCTTCTTGGACCAGCTGGTCGATGGCCTCGGCAACCGTTTATTTGCATACTTCTTTCTTTCCGACCTTAAGCTCAATGTCCATCTATCCTTGGAACTTGTACTTGTCGAGAAATCATGGCTAATTGTGAGCGCGCACATCTGCCGCCTCGTCGGCATCCCGCTGCCGAATGTTACTATTACTAATCTCATTCAGCGTATCCTGCCTCGTCTGTTTCTTCTGCGCCGCCAATTGCGCGCCTAGCTTTCCTGTAGACTTTGCGTTTACCGCTTTCGCTCTCGCCTTTGCAAGACATGTTAGATCAACCCCGTTTTCGAGCGGCACGGGTGTTTCGGTGGAAGCGCGACAGAACGTACCTCGGCAGCTTCAGCAGCGCGCCTCCGCGCATCTTCCGGCCCGCTCGCCGACGCCTCGCCGCCCAGCGTCCGCGGCGGTCCGCCAACGACCGAGACGCGCTTGCTGGGTGGTGGCACGGAGGCGCGCTGCGGTTGCGCGGGCGTGGTGCCGACGATGCGCCCCGGGCTCGAGAAGGCTTCGTCGTGGTCGGGCTTGCCGCAGATATTTCCCATGGTACCGTTTTTGGTCTATTTCCGTCCGGGGACGCGGCACTGCTGCGCGAGATGTGAGTTGGATTGGATGGATGGGTGAGTGCAGCACTGCAGCGCAGCGCAGCGTTTTAATGAGATGGGAGCCGGGCTGTCTGTCTGCTTGCGACGTTGCGTCACTTCCGTGCGCTGTGAGCAAGTCCGTAGGGACGAGTGACGAAGGCGCGGAACGAAGTGCGTCGCCAAGAGATGGCCGAGAGATGTGTGAGGAGAGCTATGCGCGGTGGAGGGAACTGCGGCTGGGTGTTATCAAGATGAGATGCGGCATGCCGGTGGTGAGTTCCTAGATAACTAACGCTGTAGCCTGTAGGCTGTACGGTAGTTATTGGAACAAGAAGGCGAAGGTGAGTTGAGGTGAGTTGATTAAGCTCGTTTCGGCCAAGACCATGCTAACAAGAACCTGGGACCCTGCATTACATTTGCGGGGGAGGGTCAGATAGGTCGGGAGGACAGACAGAACCAACCATCCCATCCATACGCGCACCCACCTAAGCAGCTCACTAACTAGTTATCTTATTCGTTTTTAACTATTGTATCACTTGTGAGTGAGACGAACTCCATCCTATGAACTTATGCGAAAGCTCAGCGGACTGCGATCACGTCTGGGCAATCTGACTTGGCCGCCAGCTCCTTTTCTACCCTGTTCCAGCACTTCGGGTATCCTCGCCTACTCCTCCATGCTTCAGCATCGCTCACGAGGGCCTTTGCAAATCCTTCTCTCCATCCGCCTTGCATATCTTCACCGTGCGACATGTCACCTCCCAAGCTCCAGGACACAAATGTCTCCGCTCTTGCGCCGTCTGGGGCCTCCAACAGGCCTACAGCTACGTCCAATATCTCCGGCCGGTCCTCTACCGCGTAGAAGACGGTGGCCGAGCACCGGCTGCAGAAGTAACGCTGTACGTCCGGAGAACTCGCGTAGATGGTCAGCGTACCGAAACGGGGATCTCGATCAAGCGCCTTGGAAACAGCATCTCTGAGCTCGAAGGATGACTTCGGAAAAGACGACGGGCCTACAGGCTCAGAAAAGGATATGTTCTCCAGAGGGGAAAACGTCCAGTGGAAAATATCCACGCCGGAAGCCAAACGACACGAGTCACAGGCGTCAAAGTTCCCCAGCAGCTTGTGAGTGACTGGATCCACGAACCACGGGAGTTCCGAGTTCGGTTTTCCCTCGAAGTATTTGTCCGGGCGACCAAGAACAAGGTCCACACCCCTGCAGCGGCACCGCAGCGGTACCTCGTCCACCTCTGCCTTGACGGCAGCATCCGGCAGAGACTCGATGGTCGGCCAGTCCGGACCCAGCTCTTCGCTCTGGTTTTTCTGTCCCTTCCACAAACGGGGTAGTACACCGTCATGGTTCGGCTTCCGCAGCCACGGTAACGCGCCGCCATCGAGCGTGTCTCCTAGGAACATGTGATGCTCGAACTGTACCAAGCCCGGGACGTCAATGTTGGCCAGGACACCGGTGAAGACACCGAAATCGGCTGAATTGTCCGAATCCCCTTGTGCTGTCTTGGCGAATTGGTAGAACATGGGGCTGCCACAAGTGCCGCAGAAGAGAACGGACAAGGCGTTTGTGAAGAGGTATTCCTTCAGAGACGAGTTACGTATTTCGGCCCCATCACTTGGCCACGGAGCGTCACTGCTATACAGAGCGCCGGTCATATGGCGGCAAGAGTCGCAATGACATGTTGTCGCTTTCAGGGGGAAGGCTCGTCGTGGCGACTCGAGTAGTAAAGGTGTGGGTTTTGCAGAGGCACTGTGCGGCCACGGCAACTGAGGCCTCTTCTGCTAGAGACATGGTGTTCTCGACTCCTCGAGGCTCGAGTAGGGGCTCTTTAGATCAGGACGAGAAGCCCATCCACTCACTTTCCACGTGGGCGGTCGCTGGTAACTAGTTGAAATGTATGATGTAGGAATCGGAGTCGACTTACCCCGCACACGGATCCGTATCGACGTCCGTACTAACTACAACCATTGTCAACACCGACGCCCAACGATGCGATGCCCCTTTTTCACAATCTACAGTCTGCAAGTCTCACGACTCAAGCTTTTCCATCGACAGCAGCTCGTACAGTAAATCTCAAGAAGCTTGACCGACCGATTCGTCCACCCTAGCCCGTATCGGCACGCTCATCGCACCGACGTAACATTAGAACGGTTCTGCATATATGCGCTCCTTGCCGTGCACGGCCACGTGCTGTACGACAATGGGACGGGTGGCTATCAGCATAATCCAGCATCGTCGTGCAATGTTGCGCAGGTGCCATCATGAGAACAACCGCCTCTGCTCGGAAAATACAAGTCCGAAGAAGGGTTGTTCCCGTGTCCCGTGTCCCGTGTCCCTGCACCTGGGACGACCTGTTATCATTTAAGGAGGCGATTTTTAAGCCTCATATCATACTCCGTACTCGTGTTGTGGCTAGCACGTTTCCTAAAAGGGTTGGTTCCTGTGACACCAATTCAAGCCCACGTGCAGCAGTTAGGCTCACGTAGATCCTCTACAGGTGAATAGATCAGAGCTTGCTTGGGAAGCGTGGCTGCCACATGAGTTGATGCGAGCATGTGAAGTATGAGCGGCAGGTCTGGCAGTCAAAGCTTTGTACCAAGTAACTAGCCCGAACTACGCGGTGGTTTGGACGGCGGGGATAGGCTGGCAGCTGAAAAAGAGAGCGTTTGATGTCGGAAATAACAAAGTGATAATAACTAGGGTAGTTTTAGGGCGGTCAAGTACTACGTAGTTCCAACATGTGGAGAAGGTTTACGCTTCGCTACGCCTCGCTACGCCGTTCACTGCCAAAGTGACAAAACGCCACAATGAGAATGTTTCTCAGCCATCCATTACACAATAGACGAGGACATTTGGGGAGGGGCTTGAGCCATAGAAAACGGAAAACACGGAAAGTTATGCACTTGAGTATCGCACAGTTCAACCGAAGACCCCGTAACTTAGTTAGTTACTCGGACCCCACCCAATGCATCTATGTGGGGCTGACATATACCTCATCTTTCCTGCATCTGGAAGGTCAAAGTAACGTTAAAGTATTTTGCTACTCACCGTGGTCGATACAAGCACGATACACACAAGCTCCATCTGCGTAACCATAAACCACGGTAGCAGAAGGCTAATTTCGTGCATGCGTCTGCCTTTTTCCACCATGCAGATTGGCGGATGCTTGCATTATCCGAGTATATAGGGTAAGGAGTACTCGTACCGTACATTCTAGAAATGGACCACACTACGGCGCAAAGGTTAGATCGATTGGTCCTCGGTGAACAACCCCACTAGCACTGATTATGTCCGGAAGGCGCAATGATGGCGCAGAAAGTGTCCATCAAGGGACTCGTTTTCAGCATCAGCAGAAACGAAAATAGTAGGACCCCTCTGCAAAGCGTGGTGAGGCTTGATCCATCACATCATCCCCAACACAACCAGAGTCATTACAGTCGGAGGAAGCATATTTCATGAATGGTAAAGGGTGAAGTTTCAACAGTGCCGTCTACCAAGTGACTACGGATATATACTTTGCAGTGCCGCCGTCTACTCCTCGCCGACGAATGACTGCTTGCCGCCCTGGTTTATTTCTTGTTGGTCGCCGGTATGAGACAAGGCCTGCCTTTTACACGGATGTTGTAGTTGACTGACAACAGCCCAGAAACAGCCCAATAACAGCCCGGGTACTCTTTGCGCGCGGGGCACCGTCACAGAGTTTCGCTTGTTCGCGAGGAGCGATGAACAACCACCAGATCGATCCCAGTGATCCTCGCTCCTCCATCTCGGTCTATTCTTCCGTACCTTCATCCGCCTTTTCGGATCCGTTCTCCGCGTCCACGCCGGCCACGTCCTTGGTCAACGCGGATACCCTTTTCGGCACTGACGGCACCGAATATCAGCTCTACCCAAGCCTCGACCACTTCGACCCGTCGCTACTGGGCGCTCCTTACTTTTCCCACGATGACAGCTGCGATCGAGCCTGCGTAGGTGCATGGAACCCGTCCAGGACGCACAGGGGCTTTCCTCCGCCTGTATCCCACGTAAAGTCGCGGTCCGCCGCAGCCTCACTCCCATGCCTCTTCCCAGGCGCAGATGCCCACCCATTGCACGTCCACACTCCGCAGTGCTTGGGACCTGCCATGTTTCATATGCCGCCGCCCATGCCCGCCAACGACCCGAAGCCCTTTCAGCCATCCTACTCGCACCCCGCCTATCCCAACGCCATGCCCGACTACTGCGACGTTCCTGACTGTTCCGAAGTCGAGCCTTGCAGTGAGACCTCCTGTGCGCAAGCAGAATACTGCACGCCAGAGTGCGACAAGGCTTGCGAGGATGTCGGATGTGCGGCAGAGGGGTATGCCTGCGATGATGAGCATTGTATCGAGATTAGCGACCACTCAGCATCGCTAGAAAGCTTCTGGCAGGCCCAACCGCCATTCAATACACTCGGCGACTTCTGGGACCAGGACGTGTTCGCCTCACATGACCAGCACTGTAACCACACTAATACAGAACACGTTGTTGCCTTTACCCTGGGGCACCTCCGGGATCCCGGGCCTCCTGGTGTCCCGCTTCGTGACTCTGCCTTCATGCCTATAGGATGTCCTATACTGGGCCAACAAGATCTTGCTGCAGACAGTTGCCACAAGCTCCCGTCTGCCGACCCCAACGCCTTTAGCACCGGCCCTGGTTCTGCCGCGATATCTCCAAAGACTCAAGGCGACGACATGATCAAACATAGATGTTGCTGGGCCGCCGCGGGTGCGGGCGTTTGCGGTATGGCATTTCGGAGCTGCAAGGCCCTGAATGATCATCTGTGCGACGATCATATAGCGAGCATGTCGTGCAAGACGAAATACATGTGTCTCTGGCAAGGGTGCTGTCGTGGGGATGACCAGGACTTCGCCTCGAGGAACAAGCTCCGGCGGCACATATCGACACACACTGCTTGTAAGTTTGCCCACATAGACCCTCAGCTACGGTAACCACTGACCTGTGAACCGTTCATCAGACAAGCCATTCGAGTGTGAAGTATGTGGTGAGGGCTTCTCGGCGCGACAAGCCTTGGATCAGCATAAAAGAACGCATACAGGAGAGAAACCATACGTGTGCGATCACCCTAGCTGTGACAAATCTTTTAAACAGAAGAGTGCCTTGAGTTCGCCACCCAAGAACCCCCCAATCCATGATGACTGACAAGCTAACATGACTACCTAGCGATGCACAAACGCACCCATACAGGCGAAAAACCCCTGAGATGTGATTTTTGTGGGAAATGTTTCGGCGAGTCCTCGAACCTTTCCAAGCATAAGAAGACTCATAATCCCGAGTTCAAGCATGAGTGCAAAATCCCCGGCTGCGAGCGCCGCTTTATTCGTCTTGACCAGCTCCGTCGACACATGGACTCGCACACGAAGAAGGCGACACAGCGAGAAAAGAAGATGAAAGTCCGAGCACAGAACCCGGCGACTGCCAATAACAAGGTCATCAACCTGACGATGGGTGGTCTGCCGTATGCCCCCTTTACACTAGAGGATGGGCTTGAGGCGAAAGCGGCGTGAGGGGTTTGGTCACGAAACGACCGGGAAAACACACAGAAGCTCTATTGAGCACCCGTATAGACCGCGGGAGCAAGTTGGTGACACCCGGTGTTAAGAATGAAGTAGAACGCGCCTAGGAAGCGGCGCGTCATGACTGGTTGTGCAGACAACGCATGGATAGGAGTCCGGCATTGCAGGGCAGAAGGAGACTAACGGCAGAGTCAATCGTCCTGGGGATGATCGTATGACGACACATGACGAGCTTTACGCGACAATACGAGATCTAGATAAAAGTACCAGAGCTAATACCGCGTCGATGCTGCGACCCCTTTTTTCGCAATGCCATCGGTTCGAGCGATTGCTCTTTGGGACAGGGCATGTCTACTTGATTGGGCAAAACCAATCTCACACAGCTGGCTGAGATTTGACATATCAGTACGAATACAGGAAGACGTAGGAATTTCCCGAGGGCCCCAGGTGAGTCTACAGGTCAGGAAAGCAAGACTACGTGTAAACTGCAACGTATACAGAGTTGAACCCGAGGGAAGATCTTCCGAGATCTTGGAGCGTGGAAAACTGCCACGAATCTCGATATTGGTTGTCGAAACCAGCTTGGTCGATGGGGATCCAAAGAGGTCCAGGGAGCAGGCTCGTTCATAGTCCCAGGTGGTAGAAACAGTGCCAACGAGCCCCGATACTGATCGTGGCAATGAATACCCAGCTGACGTTGATCCCGAAACGATCACCCCCCTCTCCAACAATCATGTCCAGCACCCAGTGCCCAATACCAAAATGCCGTATCACATCAAATTGGCCAGTATACGTATAACACAGATCGGATGGACCAAGACCGTGCCAATGCTTTCGTAACGCAATCGTTGCGCAAATTCATTGAGCAGCTACATTTTTGCTGCCTAGAATTGACCTCATAAACACCGTGACCATTGTGTGATGAACCGAAGAGCCGTGTGATGCCATGCAAAGATCAAAGTGATTTTTTCCTTTGTTGTGAGGAATATGCCGGGGGCGCCTCATCTACAGCAGCCAGGGACCGCATACAACACCGTGAGTCATATTTCCCTTTCCGTTCCCTTTCCGGTATTTTCCACGTCCAGAAGCCTCGCAGCAGAGAAACAAAGTCGTCCGTTCGTTTATGCCTGTGGGGTACATAGTCAGCTCGAGGCTTTCCCCTTAATACGGAGAGAAAGAGCGTCTTCGCGTACCTTGACAGCGTACTTGCGCTGGGGGAAGTGGGAGTTGCGCTTCTTAGTCTTCTCAAGAGTGCGGGCGGCGTCCTCGGGCGACAAACGTCTTCGGATGGCGCGAGTCTGCTTGGGCCGCAAATCCAACGGCAAGTACTTCTTGTTCTTGTAGAACAGGCGAAGTTGGTTGCGCTGCTTGATGTTGACAACGGTGAGGACGCGAGCGATCGACTTGCGGAGATCGTGGCTATTTGGCGGCTTTGGGTCAGCAAGATGTTGCCAGCATCCGATCGAGGTGGCAGGCGTCGTTGACATACATGCGGTTCAGCTTGGAGCCGGAGGAGGCGATCTTCTGGATGCGAAGCTGGCCCAGCTCCGTCTTCAGCTCGCCCAGCTGCTTGGTCAACTCGTCCTTGTTCTTGGACCACAAAGTGCCCGCCTTGACCTTGGAAGTAGACTACGATACAGACATGGTGGTTAGCTCGACAGGTTCAATGCGGCCGGCAACATGCGTAGCGCGTAGAGTTTCGTCGGAAGAGCGGCGGTTCGACGGGCAGGTCGGCGGCTGGTGTTGATGGATGTCTGTCTGCCCTGACCGATCGAAATGTGGTGTAGATGCAATCGCGTATTTCGAAAACAGGGCGTCATGTATTCGGTCCGGGGTGCTGCCCTGCAACAAATATGACAGGGACAATATTTCAGCTTACCATCTTGATTTGGGTCCTTGGGTTTGCTGGCGTCGGCTGTCTGGAGGATGAGCTGGAGTTGTTGCTGTGATTGCAGGATTTGCCGGGCTCCTGGTCGTTTGGATTTCAGGACTGACGATTCCGCCTAGCGAAAAAAACCGGGGTCAGCGCAATCGTTGTTGGTAGCAGAGTAGCCTCAGAAAATTGCTATTAACCCTAAGGGTTTTTGTGTGCGAGCGGTAGGAGGGGAGCAATTGCCACTAACCGCAGAGATTCCATATGCCTGAGCCACTGCGCCAAGATGTGCTTGGGCCTCTGTCAACGAGGCACTCATTGTGGCGCTGGGGACATGTGTGGATTCGGATAAAAGTCGGCCGCTTGCAGACTGGCGCTAGAGTCTAGTTAAGTACGGATACTTGAGTGGATACATGGCCTTAGTCGCGACCCACCCCCTGTTCATGCCGCATCATCTGGGTCAGTGTCAAGACAGAGCTCACGACAATGGAGAACAACCTAGTGCGTCACAATTGCCTAAACAGACTCACCACCCATCGCCAACACTTGCGTGTTAACAGACAATCCCGATAAAGCTTAGACTGCATTTCATTGAATCATCTTGCCACTGTGAATCCCCCTCCTCATCTTGATTTCAACTGCGGAGAGCTCAGCATACGTGAACACCCCTGGTCTAGGGTCACCACTTGCTTCTACAGTCTTAACTATCTAGCTAGACGTGGACGTCGGAGCCGGGACCAACCTGCTTCTGGATATACTTCCCGCGAGATTTCCTCTACCAAACCGACGCTCTGTCCTATACCGGCATCATGTCAACGGCTACAGGAGCTCAGGGCTGGGCCCAGTTGCGACAGCAAGCCCGCTCACTCGAATCACAGGTACCAGCTACAGATCGGATTGAATGCGCCGTGCAGTGCATGCTAATTAGAGTCCATCAGACCGAGACCCTCTTCCACACGTATTCGCAGCTCTCACAACTCTCCAACATACCACCGAAGCCGACAACTGAGGAGCGAGAAAGCGAGAAACTCATCGAAGGGCTGCTGGAGAAGCGTGAAGGGGTCTTGGCCCAGCTGTCACGCTTGCTGGATTCCGAGATGGGCGCGTCGGCACTCAAACAGAACAACCTAGCGCTCCTTCGCGAGAAGCTATCGGAACATCGTCGGGACCTCATCAGGCTACGCTCACATCTAGCCGAGGCCCGGGACCGCGCGAACCTGCTGTCCAACGTGCGCTCCGATATTGACGCGTATCGCGCCAGCAACCCCGAGGCAGCCGAGGCCGACTATATGCTGGATGAACGGAACAGGGTAGACAACAGTCACAACATGGTTGACAGCGTGCTGAGCCAAGCATATGCGACACAGGAAAGCTTTTCCATGCAGCGTGAAACTCTTGCAAATATCAACAGGCGCATTACGCTCGCGGCGAGTCAGGTCCCCGGGCTGAACACACTGATTGGCAAGATCTCGGCGAGAAAACGCAGAGATGGTATCATCATGGGCAGCTTTATTGCTTTCTGCTTTCTTATATTCTGGTTTTTCACGTAAGACTATATCGTTATCAAAGGCTTTGGTTCCGTCACGCGTGGAAAGGGATACGCACTACCGAACCTGTACAGTCAGTCAGTCGTCAAGTCCCGTCCCGTCTTGCAGCGCGCATGGCGGTTTGTTTGGCAAGGCGTTGCGGGTCTTCATCAGTCGGCGTTCAACTGGACAGCTAGCTTTTATGTAAAGTACGGAGGATAAAGCAGTGAGCAGTTCCGCCCTTGATCGAGGGCATACATATTATCCCCACTGCATCAGCTGTGTGTGGTGGCTTTTGATGAGCGAAACTGTACCCCGACACTGCTGCTGATCAGAGCGTCAACTTGACGAGCGAGGTTTGGGTATAATTTCTATGGCTGTCCTTGCCTAAGCAGCCATGGATAGGGATATCTATAAATCATCGTACAGTACCTTGTCTTTGGAATGGCAATCATTCTAGCGCCTTCTTCTCCTCGTCAATCACTCTCTGTGTGCCCTTGACCAAGCTCTCAGATTCGTGACTTTCAGCATCACCACTACCCGCCCAGCGAATCCTGCAATCGCTGTCCACCAGATAAACATAGCCCACCCTGCCGTTCAGGAGACCTACGTTTTCGCGAATCTCGTCGGACAAGTCTGTTTTGACGATGAAGTATTTGTCCCAATTTGCTTCGCCGATTGTCCTCCGAAGCCCACCTATGAACATCTTGATCAACATGCGTTTGAGCCCATCCGTCTCGACATTGATGCGCACAACCTGTGCCAGGTCCCGGTTATCGGCCACAACCTTCTTCAGCTCCTCGTTCTCGATGAACGACTTGGCCTGGTTCTCGGCCCAGATGCCACTGAACACGGCGACAATCGAGACTTTGCCCTCGAGCGTCGGCGTCGTGTCGCGCGGGCCCCGATCGCTCTTCAGCAGCGTCTCGCCGACCAGGTTGGGGAAGTACAACGAGAGGCCGGCCTGAAAGATGCGCGGCGGCGCAAAGAAAGTCTTGCCCTTGTAGAACGACAGGTTGCCCCAGTCGCGGAAGTAGGGCCGGCGGAACTTTTCCTTGAGCTCTTCCCGCCGCTCCAAATGCCTCGCCCACCGCTGGGTGCTCGACATGGTGACGAATTCGTGACGCCGCTGCAGGAGGGACCGATCGTCCACGCCCGAATTCTGGCCCTCCTCCGGCGGGTAAGGCATGCCGATGGGCCGGCGCAGGGGCGTCGGTGTGAACTCCTCGACGCGCTTGCCGTATGCGCGGGGCGCATTGACGAACTGTTCGGAGGGCGCGGGGATGATGCGGCGGGGGCCGGGTTCTGTGGTGGTCGAGGCCGTCTTGATGGGTTTGGAAGCTTCCTCGGCAAGCCGCCGGTACGAGGTGCTAAAGGAGCGGCATTGGCACAAGCGGCCGGCAAGCTGTGATCTTCTCGCAAGGGACATGGTGGCCGTCGGGCGGTGGTTGTCGGGGTGTTGGATGATGACGGGTTGGGGGTCTTGGATCAAGTCACGACGAGTGCTGATGCATCAATGATCATGCATCATGCATCATGCTGGACTTTGGTGTCGCGTCAGACTTGGAGCTTCAACTTTTCTTATCGAGGGCCGGCAGCCACTAAGATAAGTGATGCCTGCTCAAAGTGTCCGTACCAGTCGGTCGCCTCTGTTGTCTTTGGCGAACCGGACCTTGCCAGAATCTCCATGAGCATGCATTGGCATTGACAATATCCGTGCTCGTCTTCATGTGGAATTCTCTTGGTCCAACACAGTCCCGATCGTGAGTGGGAAAACTATACAGTATGGCTTCGAGTGAACAGCCAGCCCCATGGACCCTGTTTATACGAGTCGCGCTAACAGGTTACTCAACTACGAAGTAGTCACTAGCTATCCGGGATCCCGAGTCAACTTCAGTCTCAGCGGCTCTCAGCGGCCTTACCCCAGATCCGGCTACCAGCGGCAATCGCGGGGATAGCATGCCAGGGCCATCATCCGAGGGGTCAAAGGAGGCAATGTCTTCCTGCACTGGCATGGAAGACTGGGTTAGAAATGTGATCATCACTTGTTACTCTTTTACACATTGGTACCTGTAAACGATTCCTCACAATTTCCCTTATATATACGATGCTTCTCCAGCAAGGGTCCCGCGCGATACGGCGGCAATGGCACGTAAGCCGAGGTCTGAACCGCTTCGTCGAGACCGGCGTCTGCGGTGCCTACGCGACGTCGTGGAGGAGTTTCCATGCGACGAGAGGGCTGCAAGTAGTCAAGCCGGTGTTGCTGGCTGACATTGGTGAAGGCGAGTCTCAAAAACCGGCTGGGAGCCGAGGAGGTGCTTGCTTGAGCAATTCCAACTAACGCGCCCCCGTCCTCAGGCATCGTAGAGTGCGAGATCATCCAGTGGTTTGTTGAGCCCGAAGCCCGTGTCGAGGAATTCTCTCCGCTGTGTGAAGTACAAAGCGACAAAGCCTCGGTCGAGATCACCAGCAGATTTTCGGGTGTTGTGAAGAAGCTGTACTACGAAGCGGGTGAGATGGCCAAGGTCGGCAAGGCGTTCGTGGACATTGACATCCAGGGGGACGCGAAAAGGGAGGACCTCGAGGCCTTGACGGAGCCTGGCCTTTCTCAGGGGACCGGCGCCTCAGAACCCCTGAACAAGGAGTCGTTGAGCAGACCGCTGGAGCCGCTCAACACGCCTGCGACCGAGGCTTTGTCCAAGACCATACAGTCGGGCAGGCCGACCAAGTCGACTGGCAGGTTTGCTTCATTAGCTACACCGGCAGTACGACACCTCTCTAAAAGAGCATAAAGTGGACATAACGGACGTTCAGGGGACGGGAAGGGATGGACGAGTGATGAAAGAGGACATCCACAGATTCGTCAAGGAACGGGACACTGCCGACTCTGGTACTTCTGTCACTTCTGCCACGTTTGCCACTCCCTCCTACCATCAGCCAAACGGATCCGCGCAACAAGTCGAGACTCCCACGCAACTCACCAATATGCAAGCGCAGATGTTCAAGACCATGACACGGTCCCTGACCATCCCACACTTCTTGTATGCCGACGAAGTCGACTTCTCTCGGATTCATTCCCTCCGCAGCCGCCTGAACAAGGTGCTCAAGAAGGAAGATGGTGATGTGAAGAAGCTCTCCTACCTTCCTTTCATCATCAAGGCCGTGTCGATGGTACTGCACCAGTACCCCATGCTGAACGCACGCGTCGACGTCAACGACACAAAATCGGGTTCAAAGCCCAGCCTCGTGCTGCGCAGCCAGCACAATATTGGCGTGGCCATGGACACGCCGTTGGGTCTCTTGGTGCCCGTGATCAAGAACGTGGCGTCTCTGAACGTCCACGCTATTGCATATGAGCTGAATCGCCTGCAATCCCTAGCTGCAGCAGGAAAACTGTCGGCCCAGGATCTGACCGGTGGCACGATTACCGTATCTAACATTGGCAACATTGGCGGGACGTACGTGGGGCCCGTCATCGTCGACAAGGAGGTTGCAATCGTGGGTATAGGCCGCATACGCACGGTCCCGGGCTTCGATGACAACGACGCTGTCGTCAAGAAGCAGGTTTGCAACTTCAGCTGGAGCGCGGACCACAGGGTAATCGACGGCGCGACGATGGCTCGGGCAGCCGACGCGGTGCATCGACTGGTCGAGGAGCCCGATCGCATGATTTTGCATCTCAGATGAACGAAATGCCTGGCTCTCAAGTCAGAAGAGGCATCGGTATACAAACAACCATGAGCAGTACATACTACAGGCGGTTCGCATGAGACAAATTCGCCTTGCGTCGGCTTTGTACAGATCAACGAGGCAACCCGACCACATCTGCACATTGCAATACGTGGCACGATTCGGAAGAGGCAGACGGTCAACTACAGAACCCAGTCGATTGTGCGTGTGGGGATGATCTGATGATCAAAGCCTGGGCTATCACATCTCACTACTGCTGAAGACGAAGTCGCAAGGTGCAGGGCAGGGGTTATACAATGTGCATAGCATGTCCTTTCTAGGCTGGTTGGGAGGAAGGCGTGCGGTAGATTTCGACTGTTCAAAGCAGGGCATAGATGTACATACACTTCTGCAGCGCCAACGAGAGCGGGAGCACAGCGTCCAGCGTCCAGCGTCTAGTGTCCTCCCAATCATAGTTCCAAGACTCGCGTTCACAGCCATGCAGCGCCAAGCACCAGACTGTGAGTATATACGAGCTAGCTCACCGGTCACCGGTCACAATATGTCGAACGGAACGGAACCGTGGTTGAATAGTTGCATGTACGTAGCACTGACGAAACAACCCGTATCCTCAGCCCCCCTGTATCCTTGTAGAGTGACGGTCCGCAGCGAAGGATCCAAACCTCGTTTCCCTGCGCCCCTGACGACAACACAAGGGGTTTGCATCGCGTGACCGTTTTTCTACCCAACGTGGCGAGCCGCAGACGGTTTGTCTTGCCAGTTAGTTAGGCGACAGCAATGACCATCAACCAGACCGAACACGGAATTTAATCTCTCAAACAGATGAGAAATGAGCTCTCGTTTTCGTCTGTCCACTAACTAGTTACCCTGTCTTGGCGCCATAGCAACAACCCGTGGCCAAGTACGGAGTACCAACCAGACCCCGTCAGCTTCCGCATCTCAGAGCAGCTGACCTAATGCCAAGATATCCAGAAAAAGAACGATAAAGAACCCTCGGTTCGGTATAGCCTGAATGCAATATTGCCCTTTCTTCCACCAAAAAAAATTTGCCCAAGACGTTGTGTCTTTTTCCCATGAAACTCCTACTCCTGATTCGCATCCCGTGGCCGTGTCCCAAACTTGTCCCGCATCTCGAGCTCACCGAAGGAGCCACCCGAGTCTACTTAGGTAGACGGATGGGGGCGCTGCTTCTGTGGGGTGCATTGCCAGTCCTTCTACCCGCGCCTCTGTGCATGATGCCGATGGAGACCTGACTCATGCAGCCTCGTCGATCTTCTTGAGCACTTGGTTCAAAGTATCGCGCTGCACCTCGGCCATGGACCTGCTCACGTCAATGCTGATGACGTCTGTCTCTTCGGCAGTTGGCGGCTCCAGAATGGAGAATTGGCTGTGAACCATGTCGGCGCCCATGTAGTGCCCTTGTCTCGATGCCACTCTCTCCAACAAGACTGCTTCGGGTGCGTGCAGGTAGATGAAATGAAGCAAAACGCCTTGCGAGTAGTACGGCGCGACCCTGATGACATCACGGTACTTTCGCTTGAGGGCCGAGCAGGTTAGCACGACTCCACCATGACCTTGAGTCAGCTGCCGGAGAGCCTCTTCACGCAGCAGAGTGAGCCAGTCCCATCGGTCAGAATCCGTGAGTGGAATACCGTTGGACATCTTCTCGATGTTGGCTGGTGGGTGAAACTAGACAGCTCCTGTTAGACACAAGTGAGTCCAAGGTTGCGTATTGACAAGACACTCACCTCGTCGCCTTCAATGTACGGTAGGCCGAGAGTGTCGGACAGGTGCTTAGCGACGGTACTCTTTCCACAACCTGCCGGGCCAGTAACGAGCCAGATGTGGTGATGCTTCGGGGCGTCTTGGTTCTCTCCCGAGTGCGTCACGCTGGGTGTCATCGTCGTGTTCTTCAGCGGCTCCGGCTTCGCGTCTGGGCCCAGGCCGTCCATGTTTTCAGTCATATTTGCGGTAGTCGATGAAGGTTTACCGTTCAGTGAGACGGGAGGATCGTAGGAAAGCATTGCAAAGGTCAAACTCGGAGGCGCCAGTGATATAGATGATTGGCCGGGGAAGCAAGCGGGCTGGGCAGTCCGCAACAGCGTTATGTCAGGGGGGATGATCCGACTTTAGGTGGTGTGTGTAAGTGTAAGGACTCTTTGTTTCCAACAAAGCAAACACTTCAAAGCCAAACTGGTGTTCGGCGCGTCGGCGATGTATGCAAGTTCCCGGGGTCAAGAGCAAACCGGTTGTGGTCAACAGGAGGAGGGAGGCCGGTGAGAAGAGGGATTCTCGTGGTAATACTTATCCAGAGCGCGGCAGTCGGTGGTGGGGCCGGGCGACGCTGCGAGCGAGCCTGCGACGATACGTTTTTATAGTTGATGTCAGAACCTTGTAAAGTTAGTCAACTAACTTAGTTAGTTGGCCAGTTCTTTCTTCCCCAATCGGCGCAGTCCAGTCCAGGCAGGGGCCAGGACGTGCCAGGGCGTGCCAGGGCGTGCCAGGACGTGCGCGTGCCGGCCTGGTGAGGGAGGGTAGAAAGTTTTGCCGAGGTTTTCCACGATGGGAATGTTTGGCAGGGGCATTGAAATATGTCCCCTGTTCCCAGCTGTGTGCGGCGACTGACTGACTGGCTTTGTTCGCCCAACTCCCTCCCACCTGCTAGGTAGCTAAAGTTAGTTACCTGCTTGGGCCGGAAAGCTGGGAACAAACTCGGACGTGTCGACGTCAAAGAGGATATGACGCAGGGGCAGGCAGCCAATCGACCGTGTCGGGAACCACTTCATCGCCAACGGGGAGGGTGATGTAAGCGGGCGGCATCCCTTCCGGGAGGTCAGCTGGACCGTGGACGTACGGAGTACTCCGTAGGAACCTTCGTTTCTAGCAAGCGGAGACGCCGTGTGGTTACCACATACCGGTACTACAGTAGTACGTAGTACGTGCTATGCAGACGTGATCCATCGCTTTGATGGATCCGAAGCCGCGGGCCATTGTTGAACACGCGAGCCCTCCATCATACTGTAGTACGTAGTACGGAGTATGGATAGACGAGATCTTGAGCTGCGGACACGACACAGGGGAGGAAGAGGGGTGACAACCCAAGGCGCATCTTCGGTCTCAAGTTCATGACGACGGCTAGTTTATTCCGGTTTCCGCAAGCTCGGGAGGGCAGGGAGAGCTGACAGGTCACACGAGGGTTAAATGATGCCATCTGATAACTAACGGGTCAGACCGTCAGAGCGAGACGGGTCAAGCAAACCTCGACCGCTGTGGAACTGGCTTGGCAGCAGCCAAGGTACTTTTCTGCAGGAGGTAACTGCGCGGTCACTGATGGCAGATGCTCCAAGTTTACGGATTCCTACCCACCCACTAGTTACGCGGTAGTGACCTGCAGGCTGCTATCAAGTAACTAATTAGGGCAAGTACGTAACTACCTACCCAGGTAGCGAAGCGGTACGGGTTGCTGCACCTGACTTCATGGGGCTTGGAAAGCGTGGGGGTTGGATGGCGCCTCAGCTACGCCGCTACGGTACCTGTCCGTATCCGTACTGACTAACGTATGTACTCCGTAATTCCGAGGAATCTCCCCAGATTGCTCGTTCCCCCTTTTCCGATTCCCAACGACGAAAAACCCCAACGACCTGTCCCGTCAGTGTGGATTGGGGCCATTCGCATTCCCGACAAAACGTGGTATGTGGAGAGTTCAAAGTGTATCTACACAGTATCCGTAACGTTACCTACCCTACCAATCAGAGTCGTTCATCAAAGGATCGTCGGAATATTCCACGCGTGGGGGGCAAGATGAAGAAATGGGGACGTGACGTTAGAGACTCCGCCCTCACAGCCTCGACTCTCGAGAGCCCATCGAATCGACAGCCCCGCCACACCTGTCGATAACCAAACCGTTCAGCGGTTTCTAGGGCGCTCTCGTCACAAGGCCCTAGTGGTGATTAACACCCCTGAACCGCTCAAGTAGTTAAGTTATGCATGATGGTTTCGGCCGACCCATGGGCACCTGGATTGCGGATAGCTGCTAGCTTTTGACTAGGGCGATAAATAGACCATGTCACCATGTCACCAGACAATCCAGCTGGTTTGGGTCGATCCATACATAGCCCAGTGACTGGAGAGAGAAGACGGGTTCTGAGTGAGCCGGATCTAATCACTGGATCATAACTTGTCTGAACAAAGAAAGATCTCAAATGAACCACTAGTAACGAACAATTGCAGCTCTGCAGCGAGCTGCTTCGCGGCAATTGGGATAAGTCAGTAGATAATTATCCGCCGCCGAGCGGGACCGGTCATTACTCTTGTAAAGATATATATATACGTATAGCGCCGTTGTGAGAGATACTTACTATTACCGAGTTGTGACTAACGTTAGTTCAGACTGGCGTGGCACCTTGAGAGCGGTCGAGGAGGTAAGCCTGGAAGGACTGTTCATTCTCTAGAACTAATATATATCTTAGGCCTTCAGGCCCGGAATTCACTAGCGATGTATTAGCCGAGACTGCAAAACAATTCACATTACCACGATGTATGCTATTGGTCTGAGAGTCTACCAAGAAAATGACCTAAAGTATAAGTCAGTCGTCGGGTAAGCATACTACGAGAACAGAGCCCAACACATCATCATCGCCAGCATCTTCAACATTCAACCAGGCTTCCAAGTAAACAAGGACCGGCAAAGTGATACGACCTTCCTGGATCGAGTCTCCCAAGAACAACCACCTGTATACAACCCAGGGCCCAGGAGCCTCTTACCCAGAAGCGTTACCTACACTTCATCATAGTCTTTACCGCAAGGTACGGAGTATCCGTATAGTCTTTCAAGATACAGGTCTGAGGCTATCTATTTGGTTAGGTAGGGGGCTTGCTGGGCTTGCGGCTCTCTAACCGAGGCCGGCTTCGAGGTTCCTGAAGCTATTAAGCGGGTGTTGATTCTTGCGCTTCATGCCTTGCAAAGGCGCTGGCCATCTTCGGACTTGGTATCGCAAGCAGAAAATAGGTGTGAGCATGAAGGTCCTCGCAGGTCCTTGCGCACACCAGAAAACGTCACTCCTTCAATTCCAATTAACTCATGCAGTGCCGACTGTTGGAATTATGACAAGGAAAGTAGTCGGCATTGGTTCCATCCGTAAAGTGATGTTGCTTGATGGGCTGCTACGACAATTGGTGGGCCCTGCTCCGCACTGTGTAGGTACATGTAACTATGTGCTCACTGCTCACTGCTCAGCAACTCAGGTCACTAGTTAACTAACTTACCCCGTGAGTTGTAACGTTAGGTTTTCGCCCCCACCAGACCTACCACTGTAAGTAAGAAGAAAAGCAAACCAAATCTATAAATTATAATGCAGCGCTCAAGATACCGACTTGTTTTTGTATGCTTAACGAAGCAGAAATATCTCTCGGACTTTTCGCATCTCAAGTTCTATTTGGCCGTTTGAAATTAATCACTTGCAAGCAACATTATAGACACCAATACCATCGTCGATCTTGTCTGTAAAGTGCAGGATCAAGTCTGGGTCGACAAGATTAACAAGGCCTACTTCGCAGGTGAACTCTGCTACTGGGCGTCGACCTTTCATCCTAATAAGTTACCGTGTGTCGTCGAGGGCACCTTCCACTACGGCTCCTTCAATGCCGGCATAAAGATAGTCTTCTCTGACGGCACTGCCTAGATGCTCCGATTCCCACGTAGCGGGATAATCTATAAGCGCTACATTAACGAGAAAGTCGCTATAGAGGTAGAGGCGTTAACTATAATCCGCGAAAAGACTACTATCCACGTTCCGACGATCCGGGCATGGGGTCTTGCCGCCGATAACCCTTTAGGTCTAGGGCCCTTCATAATTATGGATTTCTTGAACGGCGTTAGCCTTAGCGATGTTCTTAAAGACCCCACAGCCGAGACTCCGACGCGGCTCATACGAGAGGATATTGATAATAAGGCTGTTAAGTTTATCTACAGACAGTTTATCAATATTCTGTTACAGCTTTTCAAGCTGGATTTCGACCGGATCGGCAGCCTAGCAACTCCAGCGGATCGCGATATCGCTCCTGCCCTAAGGCGCCCCTTAACATTCAAGGCCCAGAGTATCTTGCATAGTGGAGGAGTGGACACATTTGGTAGGTTGCCTTTAGCGCGGCAGCGCCTATGCAGCTTATTCCCCGATCAGTCCTCTTATCCGTATAACTTTCCAGGTAACCGTTACGAAGACTTTACTTCCACCACAGAGTATCTCGAGTATCTCATTAGTCAGGACTGGAAACAGCTCCACCGTCAACCCAACTCAGCCGCGGGTAGATACGACGCCGAGAACAAGTACCAAGCACTCATGACACTACAGTCGCTGATTCCCGACCTTGTGCACCCGACTTACGACTATAACAAATTCAAGCTTATCTGTGACGACCTTAGCCTTGCGAACCTTATCGTTAAAAGCAAGACCGATCTTACCATCGTCGGAGTCGTCGACCTCGAATAGTCCTACGTAGGGCCCGCCCAGTTGTCTGCCTCGGCACTATAGTGGCTCCTTCAGGACAGACCTGTGAATAGTGCGTGGGATTACGACAAGGCTCCGCCTAAAGTGGCCGAGCGCTATTTCAGGTATCAGGAGATCTTTATGCGTGTTCTAGAAGAGGAGGAGGCCAAAAGTCCTAATTATAAGGAGAAGGAGTTCTCTAACTTAGTTAAGTGGTCGCAGATATCAGGGGCAATATGGCTTCATATGCTCCTAGCGCCCGGATTTATTAACCAACACAGTTTCCCATCTACCCAACTACGGGCACATCTTGGGGTTAAGTGGAGTCGGCGTATGGCAAAGCTCCAGATTACGGATTCTGAACTTGGAGCTTTTACAGCACGTAAGGTGCGCGAGCTGGCCACTTATGACGAGGAGCTGGAGAGGGTCGAGAACGATGAGGGTCTCGTTAACAGCGGGATAATGTCGAGGGAAGAGTTTCTTGATAAATGGAGCGATAGACTGCCATAACTATTGTCCTACGTACAAATTGCAGTATATTGACCAACGGGTCTGCCACCATCCATAAATCCCATATTGCAAGTCCAGAGCTCCCGTATCCGGATTGCTCAAATTAGAACATGGGGAGACCCGAGATACGGATATCCGTATCCATACCTCCCAGCTTTTGCGATAGTTGCGTCAAAGGCGCATGTTAACAACCTCGTCTTGTGCTATGAACTGCGCTAAATTTGGGGGATCAAATTTTACCCTGTCAATCAAGAACTATGACGTCTCAGTTTTTCTGCTGTTGGTAATGTCAATACGAAGTAGAAAGTATTGCCGTTCCCTCTCGTCCAAGTACCCCTGAACTTAGCTGTACCTGTATCGCGCCACTTGATGTCAAATGGACGCAGCCGCCCTACTGTGGAGATCGGTCCGACAATGTGGCTGGAGGGCGGCTTCCTTGCATCGCTAGTCACCATCACGAAAGATTATTGGCTGAAGGGTTTGGACCGTCTGGCCATGTTAGGAAGGAGCAGCTAATTAACGGTAACCAACGGCTTTGAAGACCCCTCTTTCTCAATGAGTCCGGTCGCTGTTTTTCGAAGTGTCCTCAAGCAATTGGGGACTTTGAGATACCTCGAAGCTTCTGGTTGCCGCCGCACTTCCTTCGCCTTGCATCGTACTGCTGCACTCCCCTTCCGTACACACCATCAGCACGTCCCCGCCCGACTATACGCTCTACAGACCGGCTGCAAGATGAACGTCCAAGAGCTCAAGCACTACCTGGCTGACGCTCCTCCGAGTATCGTGCGCCTGGAAATCGAGAAGCATTTCGAACCCTTGTCAGATCAACAGAAGCGATATGCCCACTTCATCAGCAAGTAGGTGGCTTAAGCATAGTTTGTATTGGTCGTCGTCATGTTGACCAGAGCATCAGGACTGCGTTGGGGGGGAACGAGGATCGTATTGCGTCAGGTCTCGCCTGAGTCTGAGCCCACCTATGACTTGATAATGGCTCTCTACGAGAGGAACGGTGGTGATTGGAAAGCGTTGCAATCCAAGGCCGGCATTTCGGATGAGGAGCTCGAGCAATTCCTTCAGTACTGTGTCCAGTTTCTGGGAAACAATGGCAACTACAAGAGCTTTGGGGATGCCAAGTTCGTTCCCAGATGCCGCGAATCCACCGTGGCAGCTCTCGCAGCCACCTCTCCTGACGCCGACATGTTCTACAAGGCAACCAAGGGCGCCATCTTCTCTAGCGACAAGGCCAGCCTGATGCATATGGGATATCCCGATGAAGGGCACATGAGCATGTACTATCCCAACTCCCCAGACATCACCCAGGACGAGATTGCAGCTGTCTCGACTTGGATGGAGGACAAGGGCCTGCTCCCCGAAAACACCCGCCTGGCCAAGACGAGTGGCGGTAAGGTCTTCGAGATACTGATTGCTTCTGCGACCTCTACTGTCCCAAGCGGGGGCGGTGACATTGGCCAGGAGACAGACTTCGCAGTGGAAGATGGCATACTTGCTGGAAAGACCATAAAACTTGTCTATGGAGACCATGCCAAGGAGATGGCCGCCATCGCCGAGTTCGCCAAGAAGGCTGCAGAGAACGCAACTGACGACGTCCAAACGAACATGTACAATGCATACGCCAGGTCTTTCGAGACGGGATCCATATTGGCCTTCAAGGACAGTCAGAGATTCTGGATCAAGGACAAGGGGCCGGTCGTTGAGAGCAACGTCGGCTTCATCGAGACATACAGAGACCCGAAGGGCGTCAGGGGCGAGTGGGAGGGCTTCGCT
Source organism: Arthrinium puccinioides (assembly GCA_022414665.1). Lineage (NCBI taxonomy): Eukaryota > Fungi > Ascomycota > Sordariomycetes > Amphisphaeriales > Apiosporaceae > Arthrinium > Arthrinium puccinioides. Next base: position 3,081,362 of record JAIUNF010000003.1, on the reverse strand, counting down.
GCAATCGTGAACCAGGAACGCACGCGTGCTTTTGGCGCTCTTGTCGATGCAGCACCTGAGCTCATCCCCATGCTGCCTTGGTCTGAGGACTTTGAGAAAGACAGGTTCCTATCTCCGGACTTCACGTCACTTGAAGTCATGACCTTTGCGACCTCGGGCCTGCCTGGCGGTGAGTGCATTTCCACATCTCCCCTCGACAGAGGCTAGCTTGGCGTTCATGGCAACGAGCACCGCATATGGATGATAGTGTACTGGTCCTGTGTACTGTCCCGGTCGGCCGTCGCATGTGCGCCGATGCATGGCTTTTTCCGTGTCGCCATCCAACTTGCTGACGTCAAATTTGCAGGCATCAACATTCCCAACTACGATGATATCCGCCAGAACGACGGATTCAAAAACGTGTCATTAGGCAATGTCCTGTCCGCAAAGGCACCAAATGAGAAGGTTCCATTCATCACAGAAAAAGATCTTAGTATTTATCAGGACTACCGGGATGCTGCTTTCGAAGTCCAAGTCGGTCTCCATGAGCTGACCGGTCATGGATGCGGTAAACTGCTCCAGGAAACAGCACCAGGGGTTTTCAACTTCGACAAGGAGAACCCGCCAACATCGCCGCTTACCAAGAAACCCGTCACCACGTGGTATAAGCCTGGCCAAACATGGGGCTCTGTCTTCGGCAGCACCGCTGGTGCTTACGAGGAGTGTCGCGCCGAACTGGTTGCCATGTACCTCGTTTGCGATTTCCCGACCTTGAAGATCTTCAACTTCGGGGATGGCTCCATTGACATTGATGGCGAAGCTGGTAATCTCCTCTACTCGGCGTATTTGACGATGGCAAGAAGCGGTTTGGTTTCTCTTGAAATGTGGGATCCCAAGAGTCGCAAATGGGGACAGCCTCATTGCCAGGTAAGCAATTGCGTCTAGTCGTTTTGTACAAGGAAACCCCCGAGGTTTCTCTTTGGCCATTGGGATTTTACCATTCACCCCCCCCCGGTTTCTCATTCTGGAGTCTCACAGAACAATGGCTAACATGCGAATTTGCAACAGGCTCGCTACTCCATTCTCAAGTGCTTCCTGCAGGCTGGCGATGACTTCTGCAAACTAGAGTACAGCGGGGACGATTTGTCGAACGCGACAATCAACTTGGACCGCTCTAAAATTCTGACGGTTGGCCGCAAGGCAGTGGGTGAATACCTCCAGAAGCTGCACATCTACAAGTCGACAGCTGATGTCGAGAACGGAGTCAAGTTCTTCGAGGACATGTCCAATGTTGAGCCTGAATTCTGGGGAAAGCGGGTCCGGGATGAGGTTATGCGCAACAAGCAGCCTCGCAAGGTGTTTGTGCAAGCCAATACTTATCTTGACGAGGCCACAGGAAAGGTCACTATCAAGCACTACGATGCTACCATGGAGGGTGTGCTTCAGAGCTGGGCAGATCGCAAACTTTGACCTGAAGGCTCCAGGATACTTGTCAGATGCCGTAACTCGCGGCTCTGACCGTATAATTTTAAGTGCGAACTGTGTTCCAGCTGCACAAACAGCATAACAAATTAAACAGCATGAAATCCGAAGCACATTTGAGTGCAAGTCTCGACGGTTCATACCCGGTCGTCGAGTTAGCTGAAGAGGGTAGGTACATCACCAGAAAGCCAGTGAAGCGAGGTAATGTTTATTGGCTAGGTTGTTGAATGAGAGCGGTGGACCGGTATACACGTCAGATCAGAGCACAGGATGACTTTGGGGAGTTTGTTTCATCATGGATCCGTCACATGTTTCCCATTCCTCGCTTCAACGCCATAATAATGTGCAAATGTCCAGACCATCCAGAGTTTTAGTCATATGCTCTTTTGGTGTCTTGTTGACTGGAGAACCTCATTACAGACGCCAGAATCAATGCGACCAATGACCATCAACGTCCACGTCCAGATGGATGATGCAATTGGCAAAAGCCAGCCCAGTTTCCGCCACGCAAAGCCTGTCCGGATCTTCGTCGGGGCGTTGTACGTCTAGTTTTGCCTTTTCCACCCTCAAAAGTAACAAAGCTCCTCTGTCATCTCTCCCATGGTCCCTTGGTGATTAACTCCAGGGGCATGCGGAATTCTCTACCACTTCATCTCGTGGGGCTTGTCACCCTTGCGCAAGCTGAAGGAGCTTGCGAGGTAGCTGGCCAGCATGTCGACCTTCTTGATGTTGGCGATCAGGGCCTTGTCGACAGTCTTCTGGTCTGCGGCTCGGCTGCTGCTGATCTCCTTCTTCTGTACAGGACGTTAGCATACCTGCAAGGGCGGGATTCTTCTGTTCAAGCGGCTCGTCATACCTGCGGCTTCTCTCCCTGCTTGAAGAAGGCCTCCTCGTTGGACTTGTCGGCGACCTTGTCCCGGGCGAAGTACTTCTCTGATGCGATCTCGTCAACCTTGCTGGAGTCGAGACCGTCCAGCTCGACCTTGTACGAGGTGGCGATGACGTAGCGGGCGTTGACTCGTCTCAGGGGGACACCGTTGATCTTGAAGGGGCCGGTGACCAAGAGGACACCCTGCTCAAGGTTCTTGAGCAGGATCACGCGCTTGCCACGGAAGCGGCCAGCGAGCAGGATGAGGACGGTGCCGGGCTGGAGAGTCTGGCGGGGAGACCAGGCACGGATAGACTTGCGGATCTGTTCAAGTGGCTGTCAGTGGCTGTCCTCTGGCACATGCTGCACATCAAGACTGCTCTCGCGACGTTGGATTGCTCCTAGGAGCCATGGCTGCTCGGCGGTCTGGAAGTATCGTATCTGTTCGGACTGCACAATGAGGGTTTGACGTCGTGATCCTCCTCTTCCAATCTCTTCGTCTTCGTCTTCCAACAAGTCCGTATCGTCGTCTGCCTCGTAGTCGGTTCCGGTAATTCCCACGCGATATTCCCTTTCTCAACATGTGTGCAGTCGTTGGTCGCAAATTTGCCCCGTTTCGTCGGCTATGCCAGTCCGTCGCAGAGAGCGTCGAAAACAGAATCTCACTCACAGTCTTAGGCGCCTTCTCGTCATCGGCAGGGTACCACTTTTGGGCCTTCTGGGAGTGGTGAGGGACCTCCCGGGTCGACTTGCCAAACTTCTTGCTGCTCGGGGCCGACATTGTGGTGGAGGGCTGGGCTGTCGTCGTTGGTGAGTTGTGGGTTTGGACAATAAGGAGAGAAAAACAGGAGTATTGAGAAGAAAACCGAAGCCTCTCTAATTTCCTTACCTTGGTCGTGCGGTGCGTCTGTCTTTGGGTGATGCGGCGGGAGTTGTCGATTGGGAGTATCCGAAATCTTGAACCCACAACACAAAATTGAATCAAATTCTCTGGTAGGGCAAGTGCATTAAACTGAGCGCCAGCCACAAGCTTCTCTCAACCTTATCAGCCACACTTGAGCGGAAAGTGGATTGATGACCCCACCTTGTGTCTACGTAGTACGGAGTACTTCGTAGTCATGATTACCTAATAAGTGAGGTGACGGAGCTCTCACAGTGGCGGGTCCCGACAGGGAGCTCTGTGGACATCCCAAGCTCAACTGACGAAGCTCTTGGTAGCCTTGCAGCATGCATAACTACAAACAACACATCGACTGTTTCGCTCTGACGACACAAACAACCCTATCAGCTCTTCTTTTGCCAAGTCCATCACCCACGTTTCTGGGCACGCAAAGATAGACCTCAATCACGGTACATCATCACGTCACGCGACCCAAAATGTCCATCGCTCCGATCATAACTTTCAAGGCGGGGATTTGCGATGTTGATGTAGGTGCTGCACGACCCGACCCGAACCCTCACTCGGCCTACTGACCCCCCTCGGCGTAGACATCAGCAAAGCCGTACAAGGTCACAGCCAGAGCCGACCCCGGCTACGTCTACCTCTACTCGGAGGATGGTGTGTACTCGATCGACTCTGCTCATTGCTTGCGAACATGACAGCTTACCATATTTCACAGAGCTCATCCACTTCTGCTGGAGAAAGCGTGATGCGCCGCTCGACTCGCCCGAGTTAGACCTGGTTATGGTGCCGACCGATGGCCAATTTCTCCCCCTACGAAGCCGACAAGCAAACACAAGCCTCGGCAAAGACAAATGGCCGGCTGTTCGTTCTCAAGTTCTCGTCGTCGTCACAGCGCCACATCTTCTGGTTACAGTCAAAGCCCCAAAGCCGCAACGGTGACGTCAACTACTTCAGTCCTCGTGACCGCAAGATTGGCGAGATTGTCCATGAGCTTCTCCAGGGCGAAGAGGTTAATGTTGGTGCCGAGCTGGCGTCTATCAATAGCTCGAGCAACAGCAGACGGCGACCTGAGGACGACGACGATGAGGATATGGAGGACGCCGAGGGCCCGGGCGACTCTCGCTACGCGCGAGGCGGGGCTGCAGGCGGAGCTGGCCCGGGGGCCACTGGCGGCGATGTGCGAGAAGAGGGCGAGGGTGCAAGAGAGGGTGGAGCTGACGGAGCGAGAGCGTAGGTGCAAGATCTCATTCCACCTTGACGACGTTTGCGATTGCGGAAGAGAACAATGGCTGGGCGGTCGGCATGAGCGGCTTCACGGCTTGCAAAAGGCATGACAAGACAACCTGGAGTTGAGTCTCATGTGTAATATAGAACTTGGTGTTGAATCAAGAGCCGCGTCGCCATTGCTTTCTAACCTGGTCGCTCATACTGCCGGAAAGTCGACGCTAATCTTCATGGTGCAGTGCTCCTGGTGGTAACGCCGATGCCGCGACCGCTGTGAGAAACTTCCTCGACTCTCTAAAAAGCGGCGCCGGGGCGCAGGGCGGCAACCAAGGCGAAGGCAAACTCTACCCGATGCTGTCAGATCTCTTGACCCACCCCACGACGGTCCCAATGGTCAAAGACGCTACCGAAGATGTGCTCGATAACCTTCTCAACTTCCTACCACCCGCCGTCTTCGTCCTGGCCCAGCAAGGCGACCTCTCCAACGAACCCACCCCTGCCGCAGTAGAGGCCGCCAAGCAGGCTATGAGCATCGGCCAGAAGAAGGCGCTGCTGGAGAAGGTATTGCGAAGCCCTCAATTTCACCAGAGCCTGGTGAGCCTAACTATGGCTCTACGCGATGGTGGTCTGCCCACCATTGCCGACGCATTATCTATCCAGGTAGACAATGGTGGTTATTTGAAGGGTGGCAGCATGCCTCTTGGCGGTGGCGATGCCGTGGAGGCCTTTGTAGAGGGTGTCAAGAAGATGGTCGAGAAGAAGTGAGCGTCACTGGGATCGCGAGGCAAGGAAGCCTGGGTTTGGCACATACGCGCTGGGTTGGTATACCTAAAGCAGTGGTTACCTAAGTAAACCCGAATAAACCTAAATAAACCACGCGGCATTGGCAATGGCGATCCCGCGTACAAGGCCAGCTCTTCTACGACGTCTTACTACAAGAGGGCCTAGGCACATTGTTAGAAGAAGTAAGCAGTGAAGCCTAGTGTGCATCCCCGAATCCCGTCACATCTCTACAGACGTCGTACGACGATGTGCATGGGTGGCTGGTGATTTCACCACCCATCAACGATAGTAGCATGAACATAGAGCCCCTTGGCCGGCCTTGCGGTAATGCCGCCCTTGATCGTCATGTTCTTCTCGTCGGCCTCCTCCTTGTTTTTCAACTCAAACTCAAAACGTCCGATCCAGGCAGCAAGCAGACAGGCGAATTCGGCCTTGGCGAAGCTCTGCCCAATACAACTCCTGGGGCCGTGCAGAAACGTCAAGTACGCAAAGTTACTCGAGGCGCCTCCGCTCGCCGCCTTCTTGTCGTTCTCGTCCTTGGCGATCCATCTGTCCGGGTTGAACTCGCCCGCATCCGGACCCCACAGACTCGGGTCAAAGTTTGTGGCCCAGGGACACAAGATTATGCGCACTCCTTTGGGCACACGCCGTCCAAGAATGGTCGTCTCCACGGCGGTCTCCCGTACCGTCATCGGGACCGGTGAGTAATATCTGAGAATCTCACTGCAGACGGCGTTCAGGTACGGCATTTGGTCTATGTCGAGGCTCGAGATGTCACGGTCCGAATCCATCGGCGGGAGGTTGGCCCGTATCTCCTCGCGAAGCCGGGTCTGGACGGCGGGGTGCCGGCAGAGCATGTAGATGGCCCACGTCGTGGCGGATGCTGTCGTCTCGTGGCCAGCGGCGAGGAACGTCATTAGCTGGTCGATCAGGTCCTCGTCCGTGAACCCGCCAGATTCCATGGCGACAGACACAATGTCGAGGTCCGTAAGCTCCTTCCTGGACAGCTTCTCCCTCTTCTCTCGGATGAGATCCCTGCACACCGAACGAATGAGCGTCGCAGCGGAAGCGATGTCGCCGTTTCTCTTGACGGGCAAGTGGGTTACAAGCCAGGTGGGCAGGAACAGACCAATCAGGCCAAGAATCCGTGCTTGCTTCGAAGGCTGGAATAGAGCTTGGTACGTCCGGTTGAGCTCGTTGCTGGGGTCCCGGATCGCTCCAAAGTCGCGTCCCAGGCCGGCTACACCAATGATGTCGAGCGTGGCCCTCGAGGCCCACGAGCCAACTTCGATGACGGACGATTTCCGTAGCTCCGTGGCCGCGCCTGTCCTCTCGTCCCGATTGGCATCTCCCGCTTGCACCGCTTTGGTCATCGCCAGGACGGCTTCGCGGCTCTTCGACCAGAATATTGGGTACAGGTCCTTGACATGTCGAAATGCAAACGCAGGCATGAGGTTGCGGCGCTGAGCCTTGTGCTCGTCGCCTTCGGCCAGCAACACGCCGATTCCCAGAATGCGTCCGATCGTGTTCCTGATGTTGGAAGGCTTCTGGAAGTCATAGTTGCGTGTCACCAGGACCTCGGATAGAGCCTTCGGCGAAGTGATGAGCAAACGCTCTTGGTTAAAGAGACTCAGGTAGCGGATGAGACCATCGTTCTTCACCTCCTTGACCCTGTGTGTCTGTTAGTCTAGACCATCGACGAGCACGCAACGGAAGATTTTACCATCCCCTCATCGGTATTCCGGTAGGATCTGCCGATATCTGTTTGAAGTGGCCGTGCCAGAATGAACCGCCCGCCGGTCGCGGCAGGTCGCGTAGTGGGGAGAAGAGCTTTGGATACAGAACTGCTATCCAGAGGCCCCAGGCCAGCCCCTGGACAAGCCACAGGCCGAGCAACGTGCCTGTAAAGCGTAGGGTAGACCATTCTGGTTGGCGGGCCTCCAGCAGGTAGGAAGCGACGGTCGACGTGGCCGTGAAATGACGCCACGGTATAGACATGATGAGATTGCGACGAGTTTTCCGGGAAATATCGAGGAATCAAGCAAATACGAGGGGCGGCGGGATGCTTTTCAACCTGGAGCCAAAAGACCCTCGGGGTGGTAGCGCGTGGAACTGGGGGCTCGTGCCAACCCAACGATCACATCGGCTACACCATGTACGAAGTCGGTAGTGTGTACACGGCAAGTGGTGGTGTTGATGGTGGGCCAAGTCAACAGTGCAAACATAGGGCATGTAACTAGTTAGATGGTTTCTACTCCGTACTGCCCAGGGGGGTGGGGGGTTTGTTTCGTGGTGGGGTGTGTCGAAGTCCGAGTATTCGGAATGCATTTGAACCACCAAATGTTTCGAAGTCCTATCAGTGCAGCAAACTACGTACTTATAGTAGGGCGGTTAAGTATCATCCCATGTAATAAGAGAAGGAGGCTAAGATGCTTGCATTACTCGTAAGACCAGCTAACTTAGCTGGCTAGCTAGGCTAGGTATTCCGAGCGTACAGAGTACAGCCTATCAAGTGATACACATGGCCATTGTAGGCGCAGGCCGCTTGGCTACGAACAGATTAGTGTTCACCGGAGGATAGAAGTAGGCAGATGCAGATCGTGTACTTCGTACACGACGTAGTCGCTGTTTCGAGATGCCGATGGAAACGGAGTTGTGATGTGTGACAAATCGAAGCATGGGTCGAGTGGTGACGGCTGTTCGCTAAGCTTATTGGCCAAGTCAAATAAGTTAGCTAGTTAGTGTAGCGATGCATACGCCCGATTCGGTATCGCTTTCGTGATCTGGATGCTGCGTGCGCAGCTGAGTAGTTTAGTCACTGCTGCGTATGTACTAAGGTAACTTACACAACTAGCATACTTCGTACTCGGAGGGGCGCGACTCCCGTGCACTATGTAGTTAATAATGTACGGCTTGTGGTGTGGTGCGTAACTACTTAGTACACACAACGCCGAGGAGATTGCTGCTTTGTGTCTGTCCAGACCCATCCAATCCCATGGGATCCCAGAGGCGATCCTTTAGCATGCAGGGATGCGGGAGGGTGGGTTGAGCCCCACCCTTATGAGCTGAGGACAGGTTTCAGCAGTCTTACGGTATCGAGTACGGTCCGCCAGGCAGGAAGGACTCAGGAGCACGTCCAATAGTTAACTTAGTTATTCACGAGTGCCCTAAATTTGCTCGTCATGTGAATCAACTGACGTGACACTTTTCTCGACATCCGGTGTCGTCTGATTAAATGGTTTGTGGCGCCCGGTGTTTCTACCACAGTATGTACGGTACCGCAGCGAATGTGAAATAATTCCATCGCACCTAACGTTATACTCGAAAACATGACGAATACGACGGCATGTCTTGGCCCGAGCGAGTCGCGACTGGTTCTTGCTTTGGAGGGGGTTTCGTTGAAAACACCTCCGTAACTACTCCGTATGGCGGCATATGCCATGCCTTGCTATTACCTTGTAATGCAAAACCAAGGTCTATCCAATTACTAACTATCCGCACTTGCACAGTAGTAACAAAACGGCTCATTACTTCGTAGTTGCGTAGAAGTAGTCGGTGCTTCTTCGAACGGGAACTATTCAAAGCAGGAGGTCGAGTTGCAGACTTTTGATTGGTGGTGCCGCAGGAGGATTCATACATATTCCATGGTAACCTAACGTTAGTGCAGACCTGTGTGGACACCGAAACACTTGCCCATTCGAGAATCGCTTTGCTTGCTAACTAGTTAACGTTAGCTGGGAACATGACGTTAGTAGTCACTTGTTACCGAAACGCAAAGTAAGACTCACCCATCTCTCCACCCACCCTCTCTCGACATCGCATACCCCTGAGAACGAGTCACAAAGATGGCTTCGCCAATTGTCAAGATTGGTATCCTGTCTATCGGGGACATGGGAATGGGCATCGCCAAACTGCTCGTTGCCCATGGCTTCGCCGTGGCTACGAACTGCAAAGGACGAAGGTTGGTAGTAACAGTTCCAACTTCCTTCCCCCTCTCCTCCCCTGAGGCTTGAGTCGACTCGCATCCCGAACGCGGAAGACTAAGATGCGTCCAGCGACGACACCATTGAAAGAGCAAATCGCGAAAGTGTCGAGGTCCTGGAGTCCGACGTTGCGCTGACTGACGCTTGCTCTGTGATATTCTCCGTGGTTCCGCCTCGCGACGCCTTGGGTACGGCCCAGCGGGTAACGGAGGCGCTGGTCGGCATCACCCGTAGAAGCAAGCCCTTGTACTATGCCGATCTCAATGCTGTGGCGCCCAGCACGGCCAGGAGCATAGCTGCACTGATTGAGAAGTCGAGGGCTCCCATTCGCTTTGTCGATGGTTGCATCCTCGGTAGCCCGCCGTCGCAGAAAGCTGTCAGCGACTCCTCTGACACTACTTGGAATAAACCGAGTATGCCCCTATCAGGTCCGCATAAGCTGTCCGACATTCCCGAATTCGGCGAGAGGCTATGCTCGACGCTCAACATGAAGCACATCTCCCAAGACATTGGGGCTGCGAGTGGGCTCAAGATGTGTTTTGCTAGTTTCACCAAGGGCACTACCGCCCTGGCAATACAGTCCTTCACCACCGCAAAACGTCTCGGTATATTAAATGAGCTGGAAAAAGAAATGCAGACGGAGATTCCAATACGGTGGGAACAGGCACAAGCCGGTGTTGTAGCAAGTACGTGTTGTGTGGGCTTTCCTATACCTCTCTCCGACAGCTCCGGCGTCTTGTGCGCAAAATGACGAACTGAGCCTCGGCACTTATCAATGTGATTCTTTACTGATCTCAAACGCAGTGGCTCCGAAGGCGTACCGTTGGGTAAGAGAGATGGAGGAGATTGCGCTGGCTTTTGAGCAAGACGGCGGCTTCAGTCAGGACATGTTCCAGGGTGCTGCCAAGGTATACAAGGCTGTGGCAGACTCGGACCTTGGTCAGGAGAAGATAGGAAAGAGAAAGAGAGGAACGACCGTGGAGGACATGGCCGAAGTGTTGAGCGAAGGTATGGGTAAGCGGAAGAAGAAGGACGAATGAGGGAATACAGGCTGCCCATGCTTGTTCACCGTTGCGAGCAGAGGTGCAAGCGTCGCCTGAGATCCAGGGACCACAGCCTGACTTGCTGCAAAATCACCACGGCTTCTCTTCCGACACCCGTCCAGAATGGACCGACATTAGCCTCCACTAGTCTGTGACACCTCTTCTATCTACTTCTACTGTGACAGATGGCGGCCCCCAGCGCTGAAGCCCGGCTTGCACAGGAGTAAAGAGCAGCATTACTCGACCGGCGGACGGGTCCACGATCAAGGTCGACATGGTTCAAATGGCTCGATCCACACTATTCGGTGGCTGTCATGATAGGAACTTGCCAAACAGTCAATCACACTGCCATGTACTGACCATTTGTTTGGCACAAACTCGACCCAACAGCTCTTCGACCAGGGTCTTGGCGCCTTATCTACACTGGTACTTCCCCTAGCGGCATTGTCGTTGTCGTTGTGGACTCTTGCTAAGCTTGAAGACCCCTCTCTTGCAAGGGAGATGCGTCTTCGGTGCCAGAATAGAGGGTGTGAAAAGGCGCTGTGACTGGGGATGAATGGCAAACTTGAGGACGGCATGAGGGATTCAGCAGACGCATGGGCTTGTGAGGCGGTCGGACGTCGAGTGTCTCAGGGTAAGTTGGGTTCCTATAATTGGCAATTGTCGATTTGCCAACGCATGCGTACATGGTGTGTACCCGTTGCCTAACCACACAGGTTGACAGCCAAACAATGGTGATAGTGTTTTCGATTGTTGACGGAATGTCACTATACTCCAGTCAAACCCACTGGACCCGGGCTTGCATGGCTGTGATGCAAGATGAGCTGGATGAAGAATAGCTGAGCGAGCTCGAGTTCCGCAATTTGTGCCATCAACCAACTACTGTACCTCGTTTACGGAGTACTCCATGACAATCTCGGTATGCATTGGTCGGGTTGTACATACCGACTGTCGGGCTTTCCCCGTCTCAGCAGGAAAGACGGTCGATCCGGAAGAGTACTCGAACTAAGTAATACGTACCTGCATGCTTCACCAACCTGGCCTGGGATGTTTGTTATTCGGTACTACTAAGTACGGTACATGGTAAGTTAGCTAACTACGTTACTCCGTACGGTACTCCGTACGGAGTACTTCGAGAATGCTCCAAAGGGGCGGGCGGCGAGTTGGGGGTCAGGCATGGCTGCAGACTGCAGGTGCGACGATGAACTAGTTAAGTATTTACGTCGTAGTTGTGCGGTCCCACTCGATCCCACCTGGCCCCACCTGATCCCACAGCTCCGAGTGCGGGGATGAATCCGGCCAACAGCATGAGTGCATCCATGTTCACATGTCCGTTTCGAGAAAGCCCAACGTCAGCAGGCCGTTGAGCGCATCTTGGCAATCAATGGCACGCAACGTCTGAAAGGGACCTGGGCTTGGATGAGTGATTGTTTGGGGCTCTGTCGAAAAGTTTGAGGCTGTTTGCCGACGTAATAACTATGACATCAGTCACGCCGTGATTATTCGAGGCAGCGCGGTCTGTTCCACATCTGGAGCCTCTGGACGCTGGAACCCCGCCCTTCGGTCCGCAGCAGCAAGTACTGTCACTACCACAGTACTGTGTAGCTGTGGACCGTGGCTACTTGCTCCTTACACAGTACTCGTGTTCCTGCCAAAGAGACCAACAAGAGGGACGACGCAGGGCGAAGCTCGCGCCTTACAGTCTACGGTCCACGGTCCACGGTCCACGGTCTACGGTCTACGGTCAACGAAGCACCTACACCGCCATCACGGACGGTCGCGACTCACGAGCCACAGGCAAGAGCTGGCACCGGTGGGCTTGCCAGCCGACGGGTCGACCGGCACACGTCCCCGGCGATAGAGATAAGTACATCTACAGGCTCTACTATAGTTACTACTGCGCGTAGTATGTACTCCGTATGTACGGCGGACGTGGATGGATCCGTTTTGGGTACTGTATCATCGGCGACTTTCGCTTCTCCACGTTACACAGTACACACCTGACGACAGTAGCGCCTAGGTCGTTCTAGCCGCAGGGTAGTTACGAGTGCAGGTGGAGGCCGATTACGGTAGAGAGTGGCCAGTGGGAGGGATGCAATTCCCAAGGACATTGGAAGCCAGCCAGAGCTTGCATGAGTAAACAGATGGCTAACCTAATGCTATTATGCTAGTGGCGTCCGTCACTTGACGTGGGCACAGCAATCGATGCAACAGACGTCAACCCTTGAACCCGCTGAATCCACGATCTGATCCCAACTCACGGCCCATCTTTCGACCCTGTTTCCTTTGTCTTAAAGAGTCCACGAGGACCCCTCTTCTGCCGTTCTGCCAGCCCTCAATCGCGCCCACGGCCGAAGCTTTTAGGCTCCACGCTTTGGTTACTGTCCCTCGTACACTCGTACTGCAACATTCCTTCCATCCTCCCCCTCCCCTCATTGACTAGTTGGGTAGTTACAGGGCTTCGAGTCTGTTCCATGTCTGTAGCGGGTCTCCTACAACAGCGCTCCGTCCCATCTCAGCCCTGTCCAAGCAAGGTCTATTGTCTATCATGGCCGTCTCTGTCGTCACGCAAACCGGCGGAATGGATTCAGCTTCCTGTGTCGGGCTGTTGGGCCATGACGATGCCTTGACCATGAGCGTCAACATCAGGCAAGATCCTCTGACCCTGACACTCGACGGGCCAGCCATCTTCGCCAGCTCCATCTGTCTGATCCTCAGCCTACGCTTCTTACAGCCTTCCGTCATCGTCACGCTGATTGGACTTGCCCCTGTTCTCCTCTACATACACAACGACTACCACAACTACCTCAAGCTCGGGCCTGGCGGAACGCCAGCTACCCTCGAGGGTTACGCTCGCATCAACTGGTTCAAGCTCTGGGCGCTGCGGGACCCGCTGCAGCCTCTACCGGAAGACTGCTCGGTTGAGCCGTCGCGTGGCCTCTTGAAGAGGAGCCCTCTGCCGTACCGCTGCGGAGCCCGACCTACGGTGGTGGGTATAGCACCGCAACGCCAGGTCGACCAGCAAGGGTCTCGAGAGTGTTACTCGAGACTCCGTCGGATATTGGAGAACCACAGCAACAGGCACAGCCAGATCATCGGCACTGGGACCTCGTGCTTCGAGAAGCACGGCCTGGGGCTCTACGCGCGGTTCCCCTTCAACAATACCTGCCAGGGGGAGATAGCCCACATTCATAACTCGGACTTTGCGATGCATATGAACCTGCATCCGGAAGACATGAGGGAGGTGTTGGAGAAGGGCTGGGGTCAACGACACCCTCTCGCTTGGAAAGGCTGGCCGAAGATGCCGGTGCCAAGACAGTTCGTCATGGTCTACGCCCCTAGAAATATGGAAGAAGTCAAGGCTGTTTGCAAAATCATCGAGGCAGCCGGGTGGTGGGTTATGGCAAAGGAGTACGAGATTGACACTCTGGGGGAGACGTAGGCTCATCAGAAAACAAGACAACTGGAGTTTCCAGTCTGAACGGCAAATAGAATACGTCGTGTAGCTAGCATTTACCGGTAGCTAGCATGTAGCTAGCATCTAAAAGACCAGTTGCGGGGGCCAAATCAGCTTGACCTCGAGGGGAATGCACCAGTGTGACTCGGGATGGATGAAACTGTTGAAGGGGTATGATGGTATCTTGTCTGATGTGTCGCAAACAATTCATACGATCTTGGCAACAGTCCTGATACTCTGGGGCTAGAACGCTCGCTCGTACTACATCCATATCGTAGTTACGTATAAGCTGCTAGTCAAGCGAGTATGATACTAGACCTATCGAGGCACAGCTGGTATTACCGTGGTCCGTGGCTTGTACTTCCCAATGTGCTGATGGGCCCAGCAAGCAACTATAAGGTTCGATGCCAATCGCTGTTGCCGACGTCTTTACCCAGTATGTAATACCCAGTATATAAATTCAACGCAGTACTCTGTAAATGCGCTTTCATATGGCCATCAGCATGGCTACGGACTACGGCAGCCATGTAGTAACTGCAGCGTGCAGGGTCAACCTGCGGTGGAGATGGAGCTGTGCAAAGAAGGGCACGTGGGAAGACTCGAAGCCAACGGAATGGTGAAATCACAAGCTCACAGTTATATGTATACTTTGGATGCCTATGGAGTATCGATTTCATGATCTACCGTACTTCTGTTCCCCGAGGTCGATCGCAGACGTTCAAGTCTTCTAGATGCAGGTTTGAAGTACCTAAGTACCCAAGTAACTAAGTTACTACCGATACGTAGTACGGATTACGAAGTGCTCCATAACTAGTTCGCCCATGGGTCCACCCACGCTCGAGCGGGACTTCCTAATACTTCGTAGTTATTTATGGGGATTCCCGCTATGCTTAGCCGTCACGCCTCTCTGCCGCGCGACAGGGATTGTTTTCCAGCTCATCCCTTCCCGCCGCCGCCGGCTGGAGAACAAACTACACAGTTTACCTGCATCGTCCGCTGCACTTGTCACAGGTCAACCATGGCACCAGAGGAAGGGCCCACTGGATTCACCCAGTCGTTTCCGACCAACCCGGAGGAGTTTGATGCTGACGAGCGCATATCCTTCTCCCGGCTCGATAACAAGTTCATCGCCGTGCAAGGCGATGGCACCGAACTCGAGTTCGATCTGCAGCTGAAGCGCTGGATCCCCTCTATCGACGAGGACGAGGTTGCGCGCCATCAGCAGACCTACGGCGCCGTCGAGCCCCATCAGGACGAAGACGACTCGTCGCAGGCGAACAACAAGCGCAAGAAGGACGGCAACGGCGAACGGCCTCGGAAGAAGCAGCGACAGCCACCGCCGCCGCGGCAGAACACGGCCATCTACGTCACCGGGCTTCCCTTGGACGCGACGGTGGACGAGGTCCATGATGTCTTCTCCAAGAAGTGCGGCGTCATCGCCGAAGAGATCGACAGCGGCCGGCCACGCATCAAGCTGTACACGGACGCGAACGGCCATTTCAAGGGCGATGCCCTGGTTGTCTTCTTCAAACCCCCGAGTGTGGAAATGGCCATCATGTTGCTGGACGACACAGACTTCCGCTTCTCAGCATCGGGTCTGCCGAGCGGCAAGATACGAATACAGGCTGCAGACTCTAGCTACAAGAAGACGCAGCACGAGGGTGGCGATGCGGCCGGCGGCAAGCAAGGCGAGAACGGTACCAGCGCGGTGGCCCCCGTAAGCAAACCGAGGGACAAGACGAGAGAGCACGACAAGCAGAAGATCATCAAGCGGACGCAGAAGCTGGACGCCAAGCTCGCTGACTGGGACGACGACGACCCGTACGGCGTGCAGCTTGAGACGAATGCGCGGAAGGAGCGGATGGTTGTTCTCCGGCACATGTTCACGCTCAAGGAGCTGGAGGAGGACCCGGCCGCCTTGCTCGATATCAAGGAGGACATCCGCGAGGAATGCGCCAAGCTGGGCACGGTGACCAACGTGGTCCTCTACGACCTCGAGAAAGACGGCGTAGTGAGCGTAAAGTTCAAGGAACACGAGGCGGCGGAGAAGTGTGTCAAGATGATGGATGGGCGCGCATTTGACGGGAGGACGGTCCGGGCATACGTATCTTCCGGTGGGGAGAAGTTCCGTAAGTCGGGCAAGGGACAAGATGACGCTGGTGAGGATGCCGCGACATAGCAGCAGATGCAGGGCATGATGACGATAATAAGTCGAGACTATATGCGATCCGCTCTGCCGTGTCCATCCATACCCAGGTAACGCATAGAGTGCTACGAGTCACGATATTTGTCCACGTTGTTCACCACTGGCTGGGCTTGCGTCACAGTCAGCGGTGTGGCACCATGCCTGCCCGACTACGGAGTATTCAATCAACGCCTTCTCACTGCTGTGGTTACGGATTACGGATACTCGGGGGAGAAAGAGAAAACCCGGCTCCTGTGCTTCTAGCGTGATAGTTAACTACCATGGGGATGCTGTCGAACCCTACGGGGC
Source organism: Arthrinium puccinioides (assembly GCA_022414665.1). Classification (NCBI taxonomy): domain Eukaryota; kingdom Fungi; phylum Ascomycota; class Sordariomycetes; order Amphisphaeriales; family Apiosporaceae; genus Arthrinium; species Arthrinium puccinioides. The sequence continues at coordinate 3,065,145 of JAIUNF010000003.1, read as the reverse complement.
ATGGCTAAATAAGGTACCTCGCGGAAACCCGACCGAGAGCTAGCTGGTATCGAATCGGATTAGCCCAGACAATCGGATTTAGCTCAGACAATCGAATCAACAAAGTTTGGTCTTCAAGGCGACCTTTGCCGCCAGCGCGGCCTAGCGGACATGAACACTACGCATGAATGAAAAAGGAAAAGGAAAAGAAGAAAAGCGCCAAGAGTGCGAGAGGGACAGATGTGATTGGCTATGCCGTTTAATGACGACCGGGGCTGTGCATTCATGTTGTTTATCTTGCGTACAGAGTAACTAACTAATTAGTTAGTACTGTTAGATGCACGGGAAGTTGCAGGTACGAAGTACACAGACAGTACCAGGATAACGTAGCACAAACCTAGCGATAAGTTAACTAGATGCGGATAGGAGCGCTATGCAATTGGGATAACGTGATCCGTACCGAGTACATAGTATCCATCTGTATTGACGTTACGTACGCCGTATTCGTACTTGCTTGAGATGTACTTACTACTTATGGATAGTATATCTGTACTCCGTACCTGGTTGCTCCTGACAACTGACAACTGACAACTGACGGACACCACTACAACCACTGGACCAATTCCAGCCGTGCCCCGTGGTGACGGGAGGGGCGGCTTGTCGGCTGGGCGGCATGAACAAACTTAGCCTAGAAAAGAGACTCGAGTGGTTACTCGGTTCAGTTTCTCCTTCTTCCACATGCAATTGCTTCCGACTTGCATGGATGACTACTTGGACGACGGCCCAGCGCTCTCTCACTCGCATGACAACAGACTATTAACGTTATACTCCAGTCTCCGCCTGCTTGACTTATTACCCCCGGACTGAAACCCATCCTACACTGACTGCGACGTGGGCCACGCCGTTGCGGAAAGCCAGTTTTATAGTGGATCGACCGGGTTTCCAAGGTTGGAAGCAGCGCTTTTTGGATTGCTGGTGGATCGCGATCGGATGAGCAGCGTTTGTCGGCTGCGCTCAACACTGCGATCTGAACCATTCATTACTTGCATCGTCCCAACTACCTACCATCAAAGGGCACATCTTCCCCCCCTTTCCCCTGAGCCACTATTATCATCCGCCTACCCCCTCCCCTCCTCCTTCGCGACGCTGGGTGACGACTGGCGCGGGTATTACGCGACAGAGTAGTCTAATAGGCGAGAGTGTGTTCGTCATCTGGACGCCACCCTGGTTTTGGTCCCTCTACACAACCCGAAGAAAACATGGGAGGCTTCTCCCTCAACCCAATGCGTTCGCGCGAACGCTCAAAACTGCCGCTCTACGAAAATCTCGGCTCCAAGGAGCGCGACTCCAACGACTCGTTCGAATACTCGGATGACGACGAATACTCGGTCGCCTCGTCCCCGAGCACCAGCAACTCCCGCCACACCTCGGGGTCCCTGACCGCGACGCCCATAATGGCCAAGAAGGCCCTCGCGCTGCCGCGGCGGGCAGGCCGGTCCATCGGCTACCGGTTACCCAACAAGGTAGTCCGCTACATGTGTTTTGGTCTGGTCATGACGGTGGTGGTCTTCATCTTCAGTCTCGTGCGCGCAAGCCATAACGAGAACAGGCGCTTGGCCGACGGCACATTCCCGAAACGCCCTCCGCCTCCCGCGGCCTGGGAGGCATACCCATTCCTGACGCGGTACTACGGCGGTGTCCGCAACCTGGTGCCGTTCCAAGAGAACCTTGCCGAATATCCCCGTCCCCAAGACGAACTTCCCATCGACAAGTTGGCCTTTGTCAACTTCACCAACTCACTAGCCGGCGGCGACGGCGGCGATGATGACGACGACGACAAGGTGGTGGAGAAGCGTGATGTCCCCGCAAGCAAGGACTTCACACAGCATCCCAAGAGTATCTTCCGGATGGCCCCTGAGACTATGAACGAATGCTTCCTGGACAGGGACAACAAACTGCGAGCACCCCCCATTCGGTACATGGACGGCCGCCCGAACGGCTTCCCGCAGGCCGCCTTGGGCACGTATGATGACCTCAACATCAGCGAGGATATCTGCTACGAGAGGTATGGGAGATATGCCCCCTACGGGCTGGGGTACTCTGCAAGAATGGGTGGTTTAGGCGTCGGCGAGAACGGTGAGAAGGATGGTCTCGAAGACACCTGGACTACGGTTCCTCGAGTTGACTGGCGCAACGTTGATTGGGCCGACGCCCAGAAACGCTGCTTTCAACAGAATGCCGGCCGCTACAATGCCCAGCCGAAGCGTGTTGCGCCTCCCCATGGTTTCTATGTTGACGAGGCTCCGGCAAAGCCGACAATGGCTGCGCGAGATGCGCCATCGGACAAAGTCGCTGGTGGCGAGAAGCCCAAGCCCACGCCCACGCCCACATCTGAGGCTACCCCCGAGTCCAAGGCGTCCGAGACGGCCAAGTTGCCACGTACAGCCGTCGTCGTTCGCTGCTGGGACGAGTTCCTGTTCCACGAAGAAGATACCATGAATCTCCGATCTCTTATCACAGAGCTCTCACTGGCTTCTGGCGGCCGCTACGACGTCCACCTCCTTGTTCAGGTCAAGAATGACGCACTGTACCCGATCTGGGCCGACGCCGAAACCTACGAGAACAGGATACGGGATCGTATTCCTGCAGAGTTCCAGGGCATCGTGACGCTGTGGACAGAAACGCAGATGCTCTCACTCTACCAAGGCATCCATGATCTGTACACGCGCGGCAAGGATCTGCCGGTCCACGGTGTTTACCGTGGTCTCACCATGGCAATGCAGTACTTTGCCTACCAGCACCCCGAGTACGAGCACTTCTGGCAATGGGAGATGGACATTCGATATACCGGTCACTACTACGACCTCATGACCAAAGTGGAGAACTGGTCCAAGGAGCAGCCGAGAAAGGGGCTCTGGGAGCGGAGTGGTCGGTTCTATGTGCCCGAGGTTCACGGTACCTGGGAGGACTTCAAGCAGATGGCCCGCGTGCAGACCGAGATGGGCACCGCCGGCGCCGACAACATGTGGGAGGGCGTCCGCGGCAAGAAGCAGAGGCCCGACGCGTCTGCTCCCCGGAACGGCCATTTCGTCTGGGGACCTGAGCGGCCCGTGGAGGAAAGCGACTGGTTCGAGCCGGAGAACGACCCCACGCCGCCAACCACCATGGACAAGGACAAATACGTCTGGGGTGTTGGCGAGGAGGCCGACTACATTACCTTTAACCCCATGTTTGATCCCGAGGGGACCACATGGCTCCTGGCCGACGACATCACCGGCTACAACACGACTCGCGCCAAGCCTCCTCGACGGGCGCAGATCATCACCGCCTCGCGCATGTCTCGCCGTTTGCTCTTGACCATGCACCGCGAAACCGCCTTCAAGAAGCACTTTGCCTTCCCCGAGATGTGGCCCGGCACTGTAGCCCTGCAGCATGGTCTCAAGGCCGTCTTTGTGCCGCATCCGCTCTACGTTGACCGCGAATGGCCCATCGAAATTCTCACTCACACACTGAACAACGGCAAAAGCGGTGCCACGGGCGGCTCGCGCACCTCGGTCTTCGGCCAGCGCGAGCACAACCTCCGCGGTCTCACCTGGTTCTACGACTCCGGCTTCTCCCCCAACCTGTACCGCCGCTGGCTCGGCCTGAAGGTCAACAACGACGGCGGCGAGGAGTTCGAACTAGTCGAGGACAAGAGCAAGAACGGTACGACGGTCAGTCTGATGCGCGGCGGCGAGGGTCGCATGTGTCTTCCACCTATGCTCCTCCATCCCGTCAAAAATGTCGAGTTGCCCGTCGAGGAAATCATCAGCGATGCCAAGGTCCCCGAGTCGGACCCGTTATCGTAGGTTGTTACGACGTTGATGATATTCCTTGTTAGCCTTGGATATATTCGCCCTTTTTGTGGCTGCGAGGCTGTCGATACCAGTCGCCAGTAGGCGTCGGGCGGCAACTCTTTTTTGCTTGATGATGACGACGACAACGACGACGAACGTGACGGCGTTCAGGAAATCTGCATTGGATTTCTATCTCTCCCAAAACGCTCGTCCGTATACACTAGAGAGAGTCTTGGGTAATACGATTTATCTGCAAGATACTAGTGCCGGTGACCATGAGATACCATGCAGGTCAACTGGTGTGTAATGAAGAAGATTATATAGAGAGGGTTTTTTTCCTCGAGTACAAAGGGGGGGTGATTAAGAATAAGAATGGTGACTTGTACATATTCAGATGGTAGTACATGTCCCCTGAAGGGCATGAACCAGAATGCAAGATAGTTGACTTCAACATAGACAAACACATTGTATTAAGTTGGATAACTACTCGCCGAGTACGGATACTCCGTAGTTACAGGTTATACTCCGCCCCGGACGGCCCACTATATTTGTTGCCCCTGATTTTAGTCCCTCCTCCTTTGTGTGAATTCCGTTGAAGGCAGACAGACATGTATGTGTAGGTATCGCTGTACGTCATCACCGAACGCCAAGTCAAGTTGAGTTAATTCTACAGACAGAATACGCCTTTTCCGCCCTCGGACGCGAATCGAGCCATGTCACCACAGCAAGGGGCGACTCTACGCGGGCGCGATACCCTTCCAGTACTTGGATGGCACAAACGGCATCTTGGTCACGACGGCCTGGCGCTTGCGGCTACGAACCAGGACTTTGACCTCGGTTCCTTCCTTGTGCAGGCCATCCTTGATGTATCCCATGGCAATGTTCCTGCCCTGAGTCGGGCTGGGGCACCCGCTCGTCACGATCCCGACCTTTTCGTTGTTCTGGTCAAAGATCTCAGCGCCCTCGCGGGCCGGGGCCCCTTCGACTACAAGACCGACGCGCCTGCGATCCACGCCGCGTCCGCCCTTGCTCTTGGGCGTCAGCTGCGCGAGTATGGTCTTGGCGCCATGGAAATCGGCATCGGCATTACGTCGCTTCTTGCCGATGATCCAACTCAGGCCCGCTTCGACGGGTGTGGTGGTATCGTCTAGGTCGTGGCCGTAAAGGCACATGCCCGCCTCAAGACGGAGACTGTCGCGCGCTCCCAGGCCGGCGAGCTGCAGTTTCTCCTTGCCTGCGGTCTCGAGCAGGGCCTCGGTTACGGCCACTCCATCCTCGGGTGAAATGGATATCTCAAAGCCATCCTCACCCGTGTACCCACCGCGACTGACCAACAACGGCTTTTCCAACTCTCCGTTTCTCGTCTTGACCTTGACGAAGCGGCATTGTCCAAAGTGGAGCTCGCGCAGGTTGGCCTCGCCGGGCGCGGATAGGATATTTGAGAGGACCTCCTCCGCGAGAGGACCCTGCAGGGCGATCAAGCCCGCGTCATCGAGAATTTGGTGCTCAACCTTCTCTGGGTGGTCGCGGCGAAACTCTCGTAGCTGCTCATCGAGGTACTTCAAGTCCTTTTCTCGACACGCGGCGTTGGTCACAACGTAGAAGAGCTCGTCGTCTAGCCTCGTGATGATGGTATCGTCTACAATGCCGCCAGTCTCGGGCCAGAGCAAGGCACTCAGCGTGCTGTGGTGCTTGGGCAGGGTGTCCAACGCGGAGGGTGTGATGCGCTGCAGGAAGGCTTGAGCGCCCGTGCCTTTGAACCGGTGCTGAACCATGTGGCTGACATCGAAGAGCGAGGCGTGCGAGCGCGTAAAGTGGTGGGATTGTGAGACGGAGAGCGACGCGTATTGCACGGGCATGTGGAACCCGGCGAAGGGCACCATTTTGGCGCCATGGGCGACGTGGAGGTCGTAGAGGAGCGTCTTCTTGAGAGGTTCGTCGGGGTTAAGCGAGGAGGATGCATATTGCCGGTTCGCGAGATGGCCAGAAGGGGAGGCTCTGGCGACTGGAAACTGGGAACGTCGTGCCAGTCGTGATTGTGTCACGGTCGACGATGGCGCTGAGGAGGACGAGTGGAGGGGTCGAGGCAGTGACACGGCCTGAGATAGAGACCGAGTCGACTGGAGGCCACTGATGGCCCTCTGTCCTCTGTGCACAGCTCGCGTGAGCATCATCTTGGTCAATTGGCTTGTTCCGCGGCCGAGGACTTGGTCGCCCTGTGCTGTGTACGATGCAGACTTTAACCGCAAGAGAGAAGAATGCGAGAATCGTTATCTGAGGGAGGGGCCTTGTCTTCGGCGCGGGCATGTGCGTTTCTCGGGAGCCGGTGGTGGCCGATAGCGGAGAAGCTCCAGGTGTCTATCCAACCTTAAGTATATCCGTATTTTTATTTTACTTCGCATGTGCGTAAACAAGTGCTTTTGCCAGGAAACTGGACCGAGCAAATCCCTGGAAAATGCGCCGAGAAGTAGTAGTAAGTAGTACTACACAGTAGATCGGTACCTCCGGAAGTACAGCCGAGACGATGACTGCGGAGATGCCCGGTGATTCTCAAGCGTCGGACTTGACTCGCTGCGATAGTCGCTGCTACCCATAAAGAAGGCCGGTGGAATTTACGAATGCTGGCATTCGTCCTGCTGACAGCAAGCTCCCATATCCTCACGACGTTTCTTGTCAGCCAATATTGCATATACGGGCCGTGTAGGTTCCCATAGTCTACATGGCAATATCGTCCATCAAGGTGAGAATGCATGTGGGCGAGTTGAGTCCTCGACAGCATCATACGCGCGAGAGCAGACATTCAGTACAGCACCAAAAGTAAGAACTCTTCTGCGTCTCTCTTTTGCATTCCTTGACATCAAATCGTACAAATTCCATCCCAATGCGCCCCTTCCTCATTCTTGCCAAAAAAAAAAACATCGAACTTCTGTACTTTGCGATAAACCAGGAGTGCGTTTGCCAGAATCATCGGTTGGTTCACTTTGCAAAACCACCAAAAGGGAGGGAGTCCGGGAGGTAGACGTATGATGCGTGATTTATGGACTATATCGAATGCTCCCGGTAGAAAAAGGGGCTCTGCGAGTTACAACCGAACCCATGAAGAACCGAGGGAGACGAGAAACGTGAACGTGAGGGGATACGGCGAATGCTTTGCTGTCTACTACTCCTTTACTGGTGTCCTGCCTTTCGGAGAGTGGTGGCAAGCCACTCGAGACCCTCGTACAGACCATCACCGGAGGTAGCACAGGTGGATTGGATGTACTGCGGACCACGTTAGCTCTGGCAACAAGGCATGCTGGGAGGGAACATACCCAAGCGCGCTGTCTCAAACTGTGGAGGCCAAGCTTATCGGTAATCTCGGCAGCGTTCATGGCGTTCTGTATTGGCCGTGATTAGTGACTCATCTCGGATCAAGATTGGTTGGGACGTACGGGCAAATCTTGCTTGTTGGCAAAGACCAGCAGGATGGCGTCCCGCAGCTCATCCTCGTTCAGCATGCGCTGCAACTCCTCGCGGGCCTCGACAATACGATCACGATCGTTGCTATCGACAACGAAAATGATACCCTGGGTGTTCTGGAAGTAATGTCTCCACAGGGGACGGATCTTGTCCTGACCACCGACATCCCACACGGTGAACTGGATGTTCTTGTATTCGACCGTCTCGACGTTGAATCCTGCAGGGTGTTAGCAGTGTTGTGATGATGGAGACGACAAGGCGCAACGCCGCAGCGCTCCGTTCCATGTTGATAGGCATACCAATGGTGGGGATGGTCGTGACAATTTCGCCGAGCTTGAGCTTGTAGAGAATGGTGGTCTTTCCGGCGGCATCAAGACCAACCATCAGAATTCTCATCTCCTTCTTCCCCCATAGCTTGTCGAATATCTTGGAGATGCTGAGACCCATGATGTTGACGGTAGCGGCTGACGCGACACGAGACTAGGTATGTGGTATTAGGGCTCAGTGATGTTGAGCGTCGTCGATGGGAACCTGGTGCACAGAGGGCCGGTGTCAGCACGTGTTGCGAGGACGGTGAGTGGTGGCGGCGAGATTGAGTACGGCAACGAAGACGAGCACGAGGGGTAGACACGAACGAGAGCTTTCTGTTGGCGATGCGGGACAGCAGCAAAGGCAAGCCGTTGGATGTAGAGATGGAGGGTTGAGATATATGCAAGTGGGTTGAGGCTGAAGAGTGCTAACGCCAAGTGAGGACAGATGGGCGGATTGAGTGGTACAGGCGCTATGATGCCTAAGACCAGTTCTTGCTCTCGAGAGTGTTTCCAGGCTGCCGCGTTCAAGGGGGTGCCCCGGGATACCAGCGCCAGAGAAAAGGTGGAGGAGAGAGAAGGTGTGTGTGTATGTGTGGCGGGCGCGTGTGGGCCGGTAACGTGAACAGATCAGAGGAGAACGAAACAAGCCCAAGGCTGAGATTCCACCCACGGACGACGTAGAGAGAAGGATGCTTGGACGTCACTCGGAAAAATAAAATAAAAAGAAGTGAAACGGGCACGCGGGCGCACACGAAGCGTAGCTAATGTTGCGTACCGACGAGCGAAAAGCGACTCACCAATGACAACGAGAGACCTGCTCGGGACAAGAGAAGACCTCGACTGGCGATGCGATGCGAAGCGGTGCGATGCGGATACGATGCTGAACCGTTGTCGTTATCGAAAGGGGGGACGATGGATGTTGGGTTGTCGGTGAAGACAGATCAGAGTGCCGCCGGTGGGAAAGCAAGAGTGTACGAAATCCGAGTGCAGGCAGGTCGGTTTGGGTTACCTAAAAGGCTGAGTGGGTGGGTGGCTAAGTAGGCACGAAAAGCACACCAAGGCCAGTTCTGAGGTAGGGGGCGAATATGAGGCTAGGATTGGCTCCTGGTGCCATGTGGGTAAGATTTATGGGGGCTCCGGCTCGGTCAACTTTGATCAGCGGCCAATCCAATCGTCGTGCGGATGTGGATAGCACTGGAGTACGGAGCACTGGAGCACTGGAGCACTGAAGCACTGGAGCACTTCACTGAAGCACGTCAGTCACTCTACTGGCAGATGCCAGCGCCTTGATGGCTAGTTAGTTACATTACCCGACAAGTGTGCGCCAGGCAGGCACATTAATGCGCGAATCGAGTTTGGCAAGAGATTCATCTTCAGACCAAAAGGATATGTGTCACTCGGTGGTCGGTGGACGCTTGACTGTTCCCACAACAGGTATCCAACCGATTCACTTATCTACCTGAACGTACCGATTGCGCAAGTCGCCGCCCCTGGTTGCTGGCCAGATCTCAAAGTACTTCGTACTTCGGACAGTAGTCGATGCTCCGCTAGTCCTCTTTCGACCTAGCTATCCCGAGCCTCACGAGCAAGCCGTCTGCAACCCTGCAATCGGCAAAGTGTCAACTCCAACATTTCGAGCTCGTGTGTCGTCGCAAGGTCTTGCAAGCCAAGTCAGCTTCTCAAACCAGCATAGCCAATCTCGATCCGAACACGCCAGCTACACTCACGGCCAGTGATCATGCACTTTCTTTCAGCGGCAGCCTTGGTGCTGTCAGCAGGCTTCCTTCCCGCCGTGCTGGGCCACAACATCCAGCTGCCTGCCCACGGCCGCGAGTGCTTCCACGAGGAGCTTCACAAGGATGACAAAATGACCGTTACGTTCCAGGTTGGCGACCGGGAATTCGGCAGTGCCGGCAACTTGGACATTGACTTTTGGGTATGACCCAATGCGCAGGCAGCCTGTCCACAGAAACTGACATTCGACTTTCTCAGATTATGAACCCGATGAACCAGTACGAGACCTTCCAAAAGGACGTATCCAACGGAGACTACTCTTTCGACGCCAAGCAGGACGGCAAGTTCCTGTACTGCTTTGGTAACGAACACTGGGGTGCCAACACCAAGGAGGTTTCGTTCAATGTCCACGGCATTGTCTACGTCTCGGAACACGAGGCTGAAAAGGACCCTCTCGAGTCCGAGGGTATGCTCCAAGTCTTGACATACTCTTAAGGGAACTACATGCTGACTATTTCTCGCAGTGCGCAAGCTCTCCGATCTTCTCAACGCGGTCAAGGATGAGCAGTCATACATTGTCCTGCGCGAGCGAACCCACCGCAACACCGCCGAGAGTACCAACAGCCGGGTGAAGTGGTGGAACATGTTCGTTATTGGCGTTGTTATCGGCGAATCCATATTCCAGGTATGGTGGCTACGGAGATTTTTCGAGGTCAAGCGCGTGGTGTAGAGCGGCCTTGAAGCTTGGTGGTTTGCCTCCGTTCGGGGAGTCGGAAAGGGCGATGCAGCATTATGTTTGTATACAGAGCTGTACTACAATGTAACACAAGTTGAGAAATGGTCTTGGCGATATCAACCACAGCAAGAGAGGTCTTGGAAGTGCTCATGGGTGTTGATCTGAGATGAATGCCTGGTTTGGAAATGAACACAGATTGGGCAATCCTCGCATATGCACGCAGGGTGGCATTCAATCCGGCTTAGAAAACTTATGTCAGTCAGGTCACAGGCATCAAGAGGGGTTTGCGAACCTAGGGGTTACGTTGCTTGATGTTTGTACTATTCATCTCCTCCACACCCTCCCCATCTATGTTGGACAAGAGTAGTTGGAAATTGGAATCATCGGCATCTTCGTGCTTGCAGAACCCTGTTCGTCATAAGGTACGAAAAGCAATGTCAGGGGTCAAATCGACACAACAGATTCTCCCCTGAGATCTGTCGCGCGCTGAATGACTTCAGGATTCACTGGTAGCATATGACTAGGGCCAAACCAAAAACAAGCTTCATATGGAGAATATCATTAACTTCTTCGGAAGTACAGAACTTGCACGGCACTTGGGTTCCTGATGTTCAGTCTCCGAGCCCGTTTCGTCTACTCCGTACTCCGTTCGGCTCCGCTATCGTAATCTCATTATAAATCTTGATAAGAGAATATGTCGTCATTGATTGGTAGCTGTGATAGTTTAGTGGTAAAATACTTGCCTTCCATGAATAGTACACGATTTGTGCAGATAGCAAGTGTCGGGGGTTCGATTCCCTCTCACAGCATTAACTAAATTTTTTTCTTCGAAAATAGCTTATTAATTCTATCAATTATGTGCCGGCATTCTATCTGTAGCGATTAACCAAATAACTATTATAGTCGCGGCTTTATTCTCTATATATATAAGATGATTATTTTCGGTAAACAAATACTGTAAAAGAGATATAAGAAATATAAGTTTATTATAAACTCGATTACATGCAGGCTTATGCAATATTTACTAACTGATAAATTTGTAGAGAGATAAATCAACGTCTATTCCTCTCTTCTTCTAGTTCAAGCACAGCGTGTTCAATCCGTTTATATAACTAGCTAGGTAAGTATAGTCTATATCGACTTATAGTTAGTTCTACGCAGTTTATAAAACTAAACGTTACGCCCCTGATTTCCAAGTCGACGTAGAAACAAGTTAACAAAAACCAAACAAGCATAGGTAGGTTACCTAGTAGATAGGTACCTTTCGAGCAAATTGTCTATGAAAAGAAGTCGTGCCCTGATTTGCAGCGTTTCATGGCCAACGTCTAAAGAATTGCGGGCTGACTGGAATAAACCAGACGATTAACAGAGATCCTGCTAGTTGTTTAATTAGAGTGAACGGTTAGGCGTCTCATTGCTTCTAACTAGTGCCTGACCACTAACTAACAGTTTGTCCAGGCCATCTAGTCGGTTACCAGTGTTCCAGTTCATCTACGAGACTGCGAGTGGGGTACACGAGTACTCGGACTTGGCCGATAGCTTCACCAAAAGCGTTTTAGGTCCCGTAGCCCTATAGCAAGATGACACTTTACCCCAAAACGAGATAGGTATAGAGGTTCGCGGGGCAGAGAAAGGAGATGCTGCCATCCTGCAAATTTTGCTATACGGAAGTCGTCGCAATTCCTACCATACTTCACCTCCTTCCTGTCACATTGTGGCGGCTACTGTAATGCAACGCTCCATTGCAAGGCAGCTAGTCATTGGCTTGGTGTGGTCCAATTATGTGCGCAAAAAGAGATTTCTTATATGCCAGTATTCTTGTTTTCTTTGAGTTTCAGACTTTTATCGGGTTGACTTTGGCCTCTTGTAGGTGTACTACAATGAAGGTGAGTTCCACGGTGGCTGGTTCGTTGTTTTGGTCGGTGCAGCTTTGTCCCACTTTAATTCAGCACGGTTAGTTTCTATTGTAGATAAGTCCTAATAAGACTTACTTCAACGTCTTCGGACATATGGTCAATTTGAAACGATAGTGAGTCTTACTACACAAATTAAATTCACGAGAATCAGATTCTAACAACCACACAGCAGAGAAGATTAGCATGGCCCCTGCACTAAGGATGACACGCTTTACATTGAAGATGCTCAAGATTTTTTTGGAATCTTTTATTCCTCTAACACAGAACATCAATTTCTTTTTAGCATCTGTTATATAACGTCAACGTAGACTTCTAGGTTATGATTTATGACTTGTTGTGGTTTTATTTTTTAGGGTCTTCATCTTATCTAACAACTAAACGTCGAGGAAATACCTTGTACTCATGTTTGCGATAGGACATTTACAATGACGTGGGCTGCATGTGCAATATAACAGGGGAGCTGGGGACTGAAGTGTCCAGGTAAACATTTTTTTTACCTGCCTTGAACTAAACGATGATGAAACTTCAAAACTCCTTGAACTAAACCCGAGAGCTCACGAACAAGCCCATTAAGAATATGCAGCCTCGAGCAACCCATTAATATACGTTTAGTCCAATCGTCGGTCCCGTAAAATCAAAATTCTCATTATTTCGGCCTACCATTTTACCAATATCCCTAGCTGGCGAGACAGCTTTGTTTTCCAAGAAGCTTGCCTCCTCGGTTGCCATGTTAGCCCACACATCGAAGCATCGGCCCATCAGTACTTGCCATCATCTTCTGTGAAGGTCATGACACTCTCTCCTCGACCATCTTTTGGCCTCTAGGCGTGACCATGAGTCGCCCTGGGTAGAAACCCACGACGCGCAGCCTTGAGTTGTCAACGTCAGAATATTCTTGTGGGCGATGTCAGATCACTGACCAGGTGGAGCGACTGGAATGTTGAAGCGCTTTTCGAGTGTCAAACGCCCTTGAACCACTCTCGTGGCAAACCGGAATGCGATGCGAATAACCGCCAGCCGAGTGGACAACGACATCAGGCGCGGCAAACTTGTTTCCCGATGATCTTGAAAGCGATCTTCATCGACCCACAATCGAGGACGCCGGCGGCAAAGGTGAGGCTCTCGGCCTGTGAGTGGGTACTGGGTGACCACCTCGTTTGGGGGCCCATCTCTGTGGTCGTTGACGAGAGAAGTCCGGCCCGGCGGCTGGTCAGCACGAGACGCTGACATTCTGCAACGATGAAGGCGAAGGCGGTGGGCTTGGGCACACCAACTGAGCCACCGAGTAACCAACGTTGTTACTGAGGCAGCTGAAAGCTGGGGGAAGGAGGGCGGGATGCTGTCATAGGGTAGGAGGTGTTGCAGGTACTGCATGTATAGATGGGCGCCATTTTTTCTGGTAATAGGTACCGGTAGTTGGGGGTTCTATCAAAGCGTTTCCCTGTGTGATACCGCCTACCACACATTACATTCATAGGAAGTTTCGTATAAGCACACCCGAAAATCAGTATAGACTCCAATGACCCTAAGATACTTGTCAGGTGTTAAGACATATTGACCCTGATAATATACTCGTGTCTTTGCTATCGGTATCAGTTGACGGAATCGCTTTCACGTTGTGTTGTCAGCGCTGATTCAATAAGAAATCGAACCTAGTCCGTCTCCATCTACCTAGACATAGCTTCATGTCAGCGTATATACAGCTGAAACAACCATGGACTATTTGGGGCAGGAATGCATTGTCGCTAATCACTCAACCTCGAGAGCCCCAACTTGAGATACCTGCCGGTAATGCTGAACGCTCGAAGCACAAGCCACATGTAACTACACAAGCGGACGGAAATAACAACTAATAAAACTCGGCAGTTCAATAACTCAGCCGTTTCTCGAGGGCAATACGGGCCGGTATCAACCAACTTTCACGTTGGATATCTCTCAATACACAGTTTCGCTCGCTGGCCAGTCTCTAATTACGATACATCCTAATTCTCCCCACTTCGTAATCCGGTCAAGACTGCTTGCGAACATGCATCGAAGAACATACAAACAGCCTCACCTGGTGGACTATCTACCCCAGTGCTCCACGATGTACGAAGGCCCTTGTGTGTCGAGTAAAAAAGACGCCAAGAACAACACTGTCATTTACATGATCGGGGACGAACAGGGGATCAAAGCCGGTACTGCTAGATTCACAATTATGACACGATCTTGATTATCATAGTGACTTGTTCATTGTGACCTAGAGCGCAACTGCGCCGCCGTGCGAGTATACCTGGTTCGCAACTACCGAAGAATCAAACGCCTAATAATAGCAAAATGGTATCGACTATCGAACCACGAATAAGCAGACCCAGCTTCAGATTTTCTCGCTCAACACAACTCCTCTTGCTTGGCGAATGGGACTACGACTGGCTACGTGTGTTGCGCTTGTTCAACTCAGCCTTGACGTTCTCAGCACCAGTGGCAACGGCTTCGGCGGCCTTGTCCTTGGCATCCTTGGCCTTCTCCTTGGCATCGACAACGGCCTTCTTGACAGGCGCAGGGGTGGAGCCACCGCTAGTGGCACCGACGATGATGAGAATCAAGGTGAGAAGGAGACCACCAATGGCAGTCGGGACCTCGGGAACAAACTTCATGGCCTGAATGGGATCGTTCTGGGCAATGGTCAGGAACAGGTCGAGCTTCTCCTTGACGTAGAAGACAGGGTCATCCATGAACTTCAGGTCAGAGGGAGACTTGGGCTTGTCCTCGGCCTTGGGCTTGTCAGCAATCTCCAGAAGCTGCTCCTGGGGATGCTTCAGGCCAAAGGATTCCTCGGCAAGCTTGTGGGCATCCTCGACAGAGTGACCAATGTAGATGTTGTCAAATAGGATATCGTTTTGCATGGTCCAGATCTCAAAGCCAATCTGTTTCATGGGTCAGTAGGCAAGTCGGTGAAATACGACAACAGGTCGACTTACAGCACCCATGGGCTCAAAGTTTGCAGGGGTCTTGTCCTCGTAGTAGTCGGGGTTCTTGATCTTGCGAGGAGCCCAGACACCCTTGTAGGCGGGGTTGTCAATGTAAGGGGCGGTCCACTTGCCCTTGTACTCGGGGTTCTTCTTCATGGGCTGGGTCCAAGGGCCACATCCAGAGGCATCAGCACACTTAGGGTTGGGGACGGTGGGAGCGATCCAGTCACCATCTTCCTCATCATCCCAGTCCGTGGGCTTCTGGGCCTCAGGGTCGGGGACAGTGAGAGGCTCCGTCTCGAGCCAGTCCTCGGGCTTGGTGGCCTCCTCATCGACAATCTCGTATGGGGCATCCTCATCCCAATCCTCGGGCTTCTTGGCCTCAGGGTCGGCGATACGGGCCTCATCGACCCAGCTATCAGGCTTGGTGTCCTTGGCGTCGTCAATCTCCTTCTCCGGGTTGACAGGGGGAGCAAAGTCCTCAAAAAGGCTACCCTCCTTGACCTGCTCGTTGTTCTGCTTGATCACAAAGGTGTTGTTGGGGTGAACAATCAAAGTGTAAAGCTCGGTGGTCTTGGTGATGCGAGCAGTGGGAGGAGTCTTGAGATGCTTCTCCTCGTACTCGCCAGTCTTGGGGTTCTTGTGGTTAAAGATGAAGTGCACCTTGTTGGTGTGGCCGCACTTGTCAGGGCCGAACATGATGACGTAGGGAGTCGTGTTGGCAAACTCATCTTGGTGGAGGGCCTTGGACTCGCGGAGGAGTTTGAGGTAAGCACCGCCACATTCGAGACCATCTAGCAAAGGGCAGGTGTGAGTTCAGGTGCAAGGCTGAGGAACGGCGAGTTTGAAACTTACTCTGGAGCTTAACCTCGTACTGGACAACAAGGGTCTTACCCTTGTTATCAATCTTCTTGGGGAACTTGGCCGAGATGGCGTGATGAGCAGCGGCGTTCTTGACAACAAGACCCTTATCACCCTCCATGCCCTTATAGACAGTAGGCTCCTCGACAGCCCACTCGCCAATATAAGCCCACTCCTCCTCGGCGTTGTCGGCACCCTTCATATCCTTCTTGGCGTGCGAGGGCTTCCATCGCTTCTCCCAGTCGTCGGTGAACTGCTCAAGGAACGGGGCCTTGAGGGTGGTAGGCTATTATAGCAACCGTTAGCATGAGTAGCGCAAAAGCTAATGGATATGGCCTGGTGGGAGTAGCAATCCAGTGTTCGTAGCCACGCAGGGTAATTATATGGGAATGCATGTTGCGTTTAAATGCAAGGGCAGGCAGGAACTTACAGTGAATGTAGGCAAGTCAGCCACGGCAGAAGTCGACGTCGACTCGGCGACAGTCGAGCTCTCGTCGTTCAGAACCTTCTGTGCATCGTCGGCAAAGGCACCGCGAGCCAGGGCGGCGGCCACCCAGGCAACAGTTGCAGTGTTGACCTTCATTGTGCTTATTCGCTAATGCGACGGCGACAACAAGGTGAGACAAAGACAGCTAGAATGGGGCGGGAAGATGTATGTGCTCGGTGGAGCTCGGTTCCAATGCTTGAATCGAATAAAGCAGTGCCTTGAGTATGGAAGGTGAAGTGATTGCGCAGTGAGTAGTTGCTCACAGAGCTCGTCGACACGGAGAAGAAAAGAGAGGTGGGAATGTGCAGAGGGTGTTGGCGAACTCGAAGGTTGGTTTATCAATTCTCGGCGACGCAATTCTATCAACGTGGCCAGATTGGTTCCTTTGGAAAGCTTTCGAGCCGGCCCCACCGGTTACTTGAGGTGTATGGCCCGTGCACACAAAGCTTATGCGGGGATGCAAGACCCCCATCCCATAACTTGTCTGTATTCACCAACCAACTATTGATTCTCATGCGGAGGACGGCAAGCATGCTACTAACTACGGTTTCCATTCACTTTCGGCATGTTGTCCTTTTTAAACTATTAGCATAGGGCTTAAGGGTAGCCATTCCTGCATGCATTACATTGTAGCAGCAGCAATCAAGTCGGAAACTCGGCAACACAGCACAGCACAGCACAGCTATGATCCCACATGGATGCTTCCAGTACACAGTAACTACGGTGTCATACGATGTAAAGTGTAACCAGCTCCCCTCATTAACTACGACTTATCGAGGCTATCAACTCTGGGTCCTGGGTCCTGGGTCCTGGGCCCGGTCCTGCACACGAACCAGCAGCATTGTATTTTATGTTGGTATTTCCATACATGTAGTATGCAGGCGCAAGCCTTGAAACTTGACATCCTAGTAAGAAGCTATACGCAGTGTCTATAGCCTTGGCTCACAATTTTGTGCACTGTTTTCGTTTGCGAATTCGATGACCTACGAAGTAGTCGATCTGTTGGTCATTCCAGCTACCGGTATCCGTAGGTATGGAGCAGTCCTAACAATTCTAGATACACCAACTTGCACGCCTCCCAACGCGGGCCATCCATTATTAGCCGTAGAAACCGGCCCTCTTAACCGTCAGTGTTACTTAGCAGAGGCACGTGGCTTACTCTGCGGATGCCGTTGCTCACAGGCTGCACTGCCACTGCGCACCAATAAGAAGCTTGCCTTTCAAATGAGAAAAAAAATACACACAAGGGTGGGCCCGAATAACACCATCCGAACCTCCATTTAGCCTTCGGCACGCCTTGAGACAATCTCGCGTCACTCTCCAGAGCCAGAGACAGAGACAGAGACAGACACTGCAGTGACCAAAAGAGTCCCCGTGGCTGGATTGAACAGCGTGTCAAGATGACTGAACGAACCCCTGCAACGGAGCCTACATCCGACCCCATTGTGGCCATTGCTGGGCAGAAGAGGCGCCGCATGGACGTCGACGTCAACGGCGACAACGCGCATCTAGTCCACCCCGACCGCGATGATCATGACCACCCGGCTAATCTTATCCCTTCGCTCTGTGCCAAATTTTGGACCTTGGGTTGGGTGACTGGAACTGGCGGTGGATGCTCCATTCGTGACGAGTAGGGTTTCCTCATCATGTTCAAAGAAACATTACGCTGATGCTTGTAGCAGTGACTTGGTCTGGGTGGCGCCCTCTGGTGTCCAGAAAGAGCTGATGAAGAGCTCGGATCTGTTTGTCCTTGCCCTGGCCCAGCAGACCGACCTGAAAAACCGTGTCTATCTACACAAACCTCCCTCTGGCAGGCCGTCGCAATGCACCCCGCTCTTTCTGGCTGCCTTCACCAAGCGCGGCGCAGGCTGCTGCATACACACGCACTCACATTGGGCCGTGCTGGTGACTCTGATACTCGAGAGCCGGGGCCCCGGAAGCGACAAGGTCTTTGAAATCAACAACATTGAGCAGATCAAGGGATTCGGTCGGGGCTATCAAAGGCAGGGCAACCTGGACTATCATGATACCCTGCGTATCCCGGTCATTGAAAACACCTCCCACGAAGAAGATCTGACCGAATTTCTCGAAGAGGCCATGCAGCAGTACCCGGACACGTATGCAGTCCTGGTCCGAAGACACGGAGTGTACGTCTGGGGAGACAACGTCCACAAGGCAAAAACTATGTGCGAGAGGTAAGACATGCCCGCTCCTACCAAAGCCGCGCTGGCTTTGCATTATACTGATTGTGATGACAAGTCTTGACTACCTGTTCCAATTGGCCGTCGAAATGAAGCAACTAGGACTACCGTGGTTGAGTAGCGTTCCCAAGGTCATCACACGCTCAGGGAGGTAAAGACGGAATCGGTACACCTCAAATTTGACGTTGCTGCTATACTCCATCATTACATCCATCATAACACTTTTAGCAGAAGACTATCCCTGTCTGTTTACATGTCCAAATCATACAGTAGCATGCACCATTTCCCCGTCAGATCGTACCCAGGTCCTGCATGTCCACCATAAATCGTTCAAATGATTTACAGAAGGGCAGCGATGAGACCCATGAGACCGAGTCCACCACCGACCATCTTGGAAGATGCACCGTTTCCGGTAGCTGTGGCGCTCGCAGTGCCGGAGGCAGCGTGGGTGGTAACGAAAGTCGATCCGGCGGAGGTAACAGTGGAGACAACTCCCTAAACAATCAAAGTCAGCGACTGCTCGGTCGAATCGGAACATTTTTCGGTTGAACTTACAGCCGCACTGGATTTGGCGCTAGTCACGGCACCGCTCACATTGCTGGCGATGCTGCTGGCGACGCTGCTCGCCTCACCAGCGGCGCTGGTGACCGCACCGGCGGCAAGCGAGGTTGCTGTAGCAACGCCAGCGGCGATAGTTCCGGATGCGGTGAAGTAGTACTTGTCAACGCATGCCTGCTGGCACTGGGCGTAGGCGTCGGTCTGCTCCTGGGTGCCGTCACCCTGCACGCACTCGCTGGAGCACTGTGTGGTCTGGTTGACCTGGCTGTCGTTCGGGGTAGGGTTGCCGACACAGGCGGCTCTGCAGTTCACGTCATCGGCAGCGCCTTAAAAGAGTCAGCATGTTTCTGAAGAGTCCGTCAACACTATGAGCTTACAGGTTGCGAGGCACAGAGTGGTCTTGTCAGTAGAGACAGGGGCACTGGAGGAAGTCGTGGTGGTCTGTGCAGTCGCGGTGAGGGCGAAGACGCCGGCAACGATGATGGAGGTGAAACGCATAGTGGCGGTTTGGAGGTGAGTATTATTAGGTGACTTGAGATGCGGGTGAGTAGTAACGTTAGAGCGAGTGGATGAGAAGCTGTCTGTTTATAAACGAAGGACTGTCGACTGCGAGGTGAGAGGTAAACACGAACGCAAGAAGGACTGGATCAGAAGCAATTCTAGGTGATAAGCCGAACTAAATTCCAGCCCGACAGAGCGAGGCTCTTTGCACTTATAAAAGAAAAGCACGCGCTCAGACATCTGACCTAGAGGCGCCAGGGAGAGTCCATCAATTTCCTGACCAAGGCACACATAAGTGGGGCCTAACAGGGGAGGGTGCCAAGACCGTGTTCAAGGCACTCCGGATTTCTGTATGGGCGCCCCGTCCCCTAGCTGACCCCAGTTTTTGCCAGCTATGTATCCGTTTGCAATGCCCCTAGAAGACGGGTTCACACCCAGCTGGTCCAATCGCTAGCCGGCAGACGCTGATAGTGGGCCTGGCTGACACTGTATTAAAATTGCAGGCAGTAAATTAGCAAATGCAACTGCTGCTACAAACTCTGTCGGTTTTTCTTTTAAGGTAATGTTCGTCCACGCCCGTCGCCTACACAGTACAGTTTTAGCTCGGAGCGCAGATAACTTTCTTCACGACGTAGGCTCACAAGCTCTGACAGATTGTCAACCTGCGCAAAACAAGAAAAACACGAGAAACATCTCTTGCCGGCGTGCCACCACATGTCAAGCGCACGTCTATTCTCGGTCCGTGTGGGGAAGACACAACTCGTGGAATGAATGTCTGGTGATCGAATGAGCCCGATCGAGTTAGATAAAAGGGCACCAACGGGCTAGATGCAGGGGGACTCTTGGCTGGCTCCCTTTGCCTGCGAGCAAAGGAACCGCCGGATTCGTGACACTAAACTACTGTGTACTCCGTACTACTATGTAGTAACTTAACGGTACTACTCCGCGTTTCTCCTCGTTGCCCAGAGCCAGAGCCCGACGTTGACTCGCCATTGCCTTGGTGACCAGCGTTTTCAAACGTGTGTCTAGATCCGACGTGTTCTGAAGCTGGACCTGGCGGTCAGTTGCCTATCGATAGCACGGATGCAACCAGACATGGTAAATCAAAGGGCCAACCTGAGCCTTAGGAACGGGTTCGTGACAGCAAATTACGTATCTGCTCCCACCTTGCCCGATAAAACCTCTCACGGTCACTGCGCTGATGGTTTGCCAACACGCAATACGACGAAGGCGGGCGTTTATGCATAACGTTACCTAAGCTAGCCTAGTCCACCGAGTCGTGAGCATACCCACCAAGTTCGTGTTGGGTTCGGATGGTGGCGATCATCGCTGCAGTGCTCCAATTGCGTGCGTCAAACTTTTCCTCACAGTGGCCTCTAGGATCCGATGGATACGAGTCGAACTCCGACAGAGTCCCATGTGTTCCGTACGAAGTACTCTGCTCTCTGTTTTGTGCCACATACTTTGTAGAAAGCAACGAACATTACGTCTAGTATCGCGGGCATGTAGCCGGCTATGTGCATGTATGTATACATACTATAAGTACGGATGCTCTCAAGTGTGATGTAGCGTTATTGATTTGTTGGGCAAGTACGGAGTACTACAGTGTGTATGGAAACTACTGTGTACAGCACGGAGTATCATGCGCGTGTTCCATAGCGCGACTCGTTACTTCGTAACTCTCGGGTATAGTCCGGTATGAAGGTCCCTCCTTTTTAAAGGTAGTGGTCAATGTACTCCGTACGTATCCTACGGATGCTGACAGTTACCCGTCATTGCGGATGAACTTCGGCAGCTGCAACGGATCGCGGTGCATCATCCTTGGTAGGAACCTCCGTGAGGGATCCGTGAGCATCGACGCCAAATCTTGAACGTCCCTTTGTTACTGGACCAGGTATTGGCTGAACACAGGCTCACCCATAGAAAGCTCTGAATACCGGCGCAATGACTTGGATCTCAAAAACAACTACTGTCTTCGGATTTCTCCTGCTATCGCACGCGTAAGTCTCCGTTGTCCACAGGTCGCATTGCTTGCTTGCTGACACGGTCCCATCGTCCCAGCTGCTACTCGGCCTACGAACACTCGGCTCTGCAGTCACATCGAGCAGCGTCACTGTCCTCCATAACCGCCCCACAAACCACGGCTGTCTCGACGCTACCCATTGACATCAGCATAGAGACCATATTCGCAACCTTTGTCATCACCCTGGGTCTTGTCCTGGGTACCGCGAAGTTACGGCCAATCCAATGGCGCGTCTGGGCCGGCCAGATTGAGCGCGAGGGAGAGGAGGGGTTCAGAAACAGCAGTGGGGAGGTAGACAAGGACTACCTAGGGAACCCCTTCAAACTGCTCGAGAGTAGACCAGGCTTCGTCGATATCAGGAAACAGAGAAAGGAGTTCGCCGAATGGGTCAAGAATCAATGAGGGTAGCAGTTCATTCGCATGCATATGATCTCTCGGTGTCTGGCGATATGGCGCCAACTGGTGGCTAGCCGCGTGGCCTTGGTCAGAACCATGACAACGGTGCTTTAGTTACGCATCTTGGAGTCGAGAGGACAACAACATACAGATCTGGGTGCTGCTTTGTCAGCCTCTGGGGGCACATGCCGATTAGCTGAAATCCGTCTTCCATTGGTCAGATATTGGTAGGGTCTCGTCGTGGCTGGGAAGTAGGTACGCGTTATGCGAACTTGGATACGGCAGGCACAACCCTAATATGACCTTGTCCGTCCTTCATGCTACGGAACGTAATTTGAGTCTTCCAAATCTTTCATGGTCCCCGATTCAGATAAGGGTATGAATATCACTCTGCTATTCTACCAAGTTTTGCTGATGACATCGACCAGATCGCGCAGGAGTCGCCGTCGTACTGCAAACGTGCGTTTCAAAATACATATCGGTTCATCTTGAGGCAAATTTAGCGTCCGTCTTTTGCGATTCGCGTCTGTCACCAGCGTTCAAATGGCTCACAGACAGGCAACACCATTGCAGATGGCGTATGCTCAATCTGTATGGGGTGTCAGTAACTCGCCCCCTATTGTCGGACACAAACATCAGGCTATCTTCTCCAGTCCACTACCTCATGGAGAAAGCCCCCAACCTTCGGATCCTCCAAGTGGCCCTCGCCATGAACGCTCAGCCGATGCTACTCCTCGGAGTGCATCTCACCCCTCCGTCTATTCTCCTGAACTACCACCCCTTCCCAAACGACCGAGGTTATCATCACACCCATCCTCTTCGCAAGCACCTTCTACGACTCCAACCCAAGACCCTATGGATCGAGGAGAGCATGAAAGCCAAGCTGTCGACAACTTCTTTGGGGACCAGGCCGATGACTTGAATGAAGTCATAATGGCCCTTGATATAAAGGGCAACAAAAGTCTTGGGTGTGCTTACTACGTCGCTGCCGATGAGGCCTTGTTTCTTCTCGAAGATGTAGCCATGGCCGGTATTGAGATTATCGAGACCCTTCTCCTCCACGCGAGGCCTACAACAATCATGGCGCCCACACATATTCCCGAAGACGTGCACACTAGACTGACAATCGGAGCTCAGCCGATGGATGCCGGCTCCCAGAGTGAGTCACGAATCCCAACTACTGCTTCTAATGGGTTGAGATGCTGATTCTTCCAAGACTATCTGCAAGGAGCATATGTGCTGCGTAGTTCCAAGTCGGCGGATTTCAGCTATGAAACAGGAAAGGACAAACTGCTCGGATTACGCGTTCAAGCACAAGGTAAACAGACTATGCTCTACACGTCTATAGTCGACGAGGAGACGGAAGTGTACGATGACGCGGACCAGCACTATGGTTCTATACAGGGAGCACTGATGAGGCTGGGAGCGTGTATTAACCTTGACAGTAGAATCACGGTAAGCTGTTCAGCCCTCTGTGTTTTGCTCCGCAAGAGCCTAACCTCTCAAACGCCAGATCGGATGCGCAGGAGCCGTTCTTGGGGACGTTCAGCGCAGAAAAGCCGCCCAGTATCTGCCAATGGGCCGCGACACCCTGGTTGCCTTCGAGGTCAGATCCGTTGAAATGTTCACACTCTTCGACTCAATGTTCGTGAATGCCGATACCATGATGTCACTGCAGATCCTCCAGCCGGAATACCACCCCAATAGTCAGAATCGAGGGCCGGATAGATCGAGCTCGGGGACGAAGGAGAATCTATCGATTTACGGCCTCTTCCATCGCTTGGCACACACGCCGCAAGGACGAATAAAATTACGCCAAACATTCATGCGACCCAGTATTGACATCGATCTCATCCGAAGCCGGCACAGGACGATATCATTTTTTCTCCAACAAGAGAATGCAGAAAATGCAGTGTCACTAACTGAAGATCTGGGGAAGATTGTAGACATGCGACGTCATATTGCCGGCCTCCAAAAGGGTGTTGACAGCCCGGGGCAAAATGTCTCGGTCAAGAAAAATGTTTGGGCTTCCATGTCTCGGTTTGCGCTCTACACATTAAGAATACGTGATACTCTGAGGCAGATTCAAAGCGCAGAAAAGATCCCCATTGTCGAAAGGGTCCTTGAGACCATTCAGCCTCATCCCCTTGTTCGAGTTGGCGAGCTGATTAGTCAAACAATCGATTTCGAACAGTCATCCGAGCGTGGCCGAACAGCAGTGAGATATGGAGTTGATGCGGAACTTGACGCACTCAAAAACAGATACGACGGTATGGAGGACTTCCTTACTGAAATAAATGAGAGATTGAGGAGAGATCTGCCAGAGTGGGCTCAGCTCTATGTACGAAACTGCATTTTCATGCCGCAGCTTGGTTTTCTTACCGTTGTGTCGCAAAATCCCGAGACTGGGAGAGGCGGTTATGAAGGCCAGGGCGCCGACGACGTTTGGGAACATATGTTTGCCGCGGATGGCAACATCTATTGCAAGAACCGTCGCATGAAGGAGATGGACGCGCAGTGCGGTGACGCGTACTGCATGATAACTGGTAGGTACCGATACAGTTCAGGTTCAGGCTACGCGTCACTAATTCTGCGCAGATAGGGAGGTTGAAATCATCCATGGGCTCGGGTTGCAGGTCTTGGCGCACGAGGGCGCAATCCGAGCTGCGTCTGATGTCCTGGGCGAGCTGGACTGTGTACTTGCCATGGCTGTCGGTTCGGGCAAGTATGGATGGACTGCACCGGAAATGACGCTTGAAAATGTCGTACAGATCCACGGCGGACGACATCCTCTGCAAGAGCTAGTGGTACCGTCCTTCATCTCGAACGACTGTGAACTGTCTGGTGGAATTGGTCGTGACAGGCAAAACGCAGAAGCCCTAGGCGCTGCTTCGTCGAATGCTGCCAAAGAAGACGACGGGTATCCGAGCACTCTTGTCCTCACGGGACCCAACCATTCGGGGAAGAGTGTGTATCTCAAGCAAGTGGCACTGGTTGTTTACCTCGCCCACGTCGGATGCTATGTCCCTGCCGATCGGGCACGCATTGGGATTACCGATCGTATACTGACGCGAATCGCGACCCGGGAGAGCGTCACTAGGAGCGAAAGCGCGTTTGCGATTGACCTACGCCAAGCAGCATTTGCAATGAACTTTGCTACGAGGCGCAGTCTTGTCTTGGTGGACGAGTTCGGCAAAGGTACCAGCACACAGGACGGCGCCGGCCTAGTGACAGCGTTGTTGCACCACTTCGCATCGCTTGGTTCAGAAAGGCCCAAGGTTCTTGCTGCCACCCATTTCCACGAGATCTTCGAGGGGGCTTTCTGGAAGAAAGTCTCGAAATGGCGTTCGCTCACATGGATGTTCGGATCGACTTCGATGCGACGGATACAGATGATCAGGTCATTCATCTGTTCAAGCTTGTTTCGGGGCGCAGTGCGTCCAGTTTCGGTAGCAGGTGTGCCAAGTTGAATGGCGTAGACAAGGCAGTGGTAGAGAGAGCCGAGGCCATCATGCTGCTGCTCGCACGCAACGAAGACCTTGAGGTGGCATGCTCCAAGCTCTCCGAGGCAGAAGCCAGCAAGCTGGAAGAGGCCGAGTCAGTAGCGCGCGCATTCCTGGGAGAAGACATGGAAGAAGAGCGTGAAGGTGCTGGGCAGCGCAGGCCAGAAGGCTGGTATCGTCGACTGCTTGAGCGGGTAGTCTGCAACCCTTGACAGGACGCAGTAGCCAATGCTTCATCTTTCGGGCCGTTGGCAAATCATTCGCGGGGCGGGTTCCAATAGCACTCAAATTCGCGCGCTGTTTATAGACTAAAGAGATGTGCGAGTGTCTCGGTATAGTAGTATTCTGCTTACGTGTCCGCTTACTACGCGTTTCATGTTGTGTACCGGTAGTTTGCCGTTCATGCTTGTTGCTTCCTTGTATTAGCCCTTGTATGAGCGCTTGTGTCTGTTTACCTTTGTCTGTTCTTGATTATGGTCAGTTATGTTCTTTACCTGCTTCGTTGTATGTACCAACTTGATTGCCAAGGCGCTAAATCAGAGAAGGCAGTGCACGACGTCGCGGTACTGGTTTAACCCAGATACTTGGCCCATTCGAGACCCTTCTACTACGTACGCAGAAGCCAAGTTATTAAGCATTTACGCACGCTGGACGATCAGACACCAAGAAAAGGCTTGAAAAGAAGGTGGCAGCAGCAACCTTGGAAGCATAGCCGATCCACGGTTTCATAAGCAGAGATGGTCCCCCCCCCCACTTTACGTATACCACGGTAGATTCGTTCCAGGGATGTTTCAATGCTCTACTGTAGTAGATCTTGAGAGTCTTTCAGCACGATCCGATATTCTTGGTCCCACACCGAGAGTCTGTCATCTCGTATGTGCGCTCGTTCGAAGTACGGCAACCGGGCCATCTCAAGACACGAGTAATGCTTGCATGAGTTCCAGCCGGGGACCCCCCCATGATGGCACCGTAACTGATGCCAGATGGTTGACGGACCCGTCAGAAACGTAACAGCAACTGGGGGCAAGTTTGAGACGAGACGATGGGGCTGATATAATAATAGGCAGTTACGTGCCATCAATTACTCGTGGTTTGTCGAACACGCTCCGCTCGCTGCCTATCACCGTCTAGGGTTGACAGGTGGACCAGGGCGCGGAACCTGGCCAGGTGTCGAGATTGTGGTCAGGAGCCCTCTAGGTTCATCCTCGTATTACATGGTGAAGCCGATACGGCCCCTCTCCTTGCTACGCCTGGCGATCGCTTCAAGTTGCCCCGTATCCTGCCATGGAATGCCCCTCCACTTCGCCTGAACCGGGTGTTAGCCCACAGGAGTCAACCACACATGATGGGCCGGGCGCGTACGACGCAAATTGTAACAGCCGTATCAGTTTGGCCCGTTTGCCACGAGGTAGAAGCAGCCACCTGATGTGCGTATAATGGCTGAGAGACGTCACCGAGCTCTTGCCGGGGAAGTATATAGGCACGACCAAGACCTTACATCCTGTAGTCGGCATCATACCAGTTATCAAACTCCACGTCTACAACTATTTTATCCTTCTTGAGCATATTTGGATCTCTGGTAGACTCGCCTTACAAAGTATATATTATTGCAAATCCGTCGGACAGGTCCATCAGCTACCGTACCAGCTCCCCTTCAAAACCGGCAACCAACCTACCCACCTCAAAAATGCAGTTCTCAAGCGTTCTCCTCACGGCTGCGACCCTGTCCACCGTATACGCACATGTAAGTCTCTTCGTCCATCTTTAAGCTCTCATCTCTCGTTCCCAAGCTAACGCTTCCGTCCTACCAGTTCCAGCCAGTACCCGCCCTGAACGGCCGTGGAATCCATGCCCGTAAAGGTGATGAGGATCCGACTAAATCCACATCTGTATCGGCAAAGGCCACATCTGGAGCGGCAAAGGCTACATCTGCAGCGGCAAAGGCTACATCGGAAGCGGCGAAGCCGAAGACGTCATCCACGGCGGCCAAGGGAGGCGCAGGAGGTGCCACACCTACAAAGGGAAGCGGTGCCTCAGCGACAGCTTCTGGTGGTGCCAGCAAGTCCTCCGCCCCCCGTCAAGGCTGGTGCCGAGGCGTTGCTAGCCAGCTCTGGAAGCCTGGTGACGGTGGCGGGTATGGGTGTCGCTTTTGCCCTGTTCATGTAGGACGACACATGGACCGGTCGTGTTGGGACAAGGGTGTTTGATAACATTACGAGTGATGGCGTGAAACTAGAGCGGGCGGGGAAAACAATCGCCATATAGAGCATTGTAAACAGCTAAGAGGCTTGTGCCTCTTTGGAACAACGGGTTATAACATATGGGCCCGTTTTTGGTCGGTTCGGATCAAATACAGAACGTCATTTGGGCCTGCTTTGATATATATATATAGATCAAATGTACCGGTACAATGAAACTTTTGCTTGTCACAAAACACTGAGTGGATATGGATTTGAGATGAAAACGTACTGGAGTGAAATGACACCCTGTGTGGGCTTGGACATGTGCTTGGTGATCCAGTCATAAGACATCCATATTGTGTGTGACCTAGGTATTTGAACTGCGCTTGAGTTGAGACGGGGTTGCGTCAATCGACCTTTCGAAACTCTGGCAGACGAAAGCGCTAGAGTGCCGGGCCACGGAACTGGCTTTGTTCGTCGTCGCCTCGGTTAGCTGGGGATTGCGTCCTTCAACGCGCCTGTCGGTAAATCATGCAGAGCTCTGGCCGGTCGGACTCGTCGTCCGGCAGCTTTGGCCCCTCGGTCACGAAGCCACATCTCTCGTAGAAAGAAATCGCGACGTGATTCGAAGCGTAGACCTCGACGCGGAGTCTCAGCTCCTTGCCCTGCTGCAGAGCATCCTTCTGTGCACGCTGGACTACCTCTTTCATCAGCGCTTTCCCTAGCCCCTGCCCGCGGGCCTCGCTTCGAGTCCAGACCCCAGTGACGGCAAAGTGCAGTTCTGGCGCAGACACAAGGCCGCCATCATAATCTCCTTCGCCTGGCGTGGGCCCGATGAGCGACGCGGCGGACAGGATGCGTCTGTCGCCATGGCGCAGGGCGACGAAAGTCTTGACGCGGGGGTTGTACAGCCGGCTGTGCCAGGTGTCGACTGTGAATGCCTCCTCCCGCGCGTAGGTCGAGCCGAAAGCTGCGGGTTGCGCGCTTCGTTAAAATCTCAGACTTGCCACCGGCTGCAGCTGCGTGCCGTCGTGCGTGAGACCTCCTCACCTTCGGGGTTCTGCCGGAGCGCCTGTAGCCGAAACGGCTTGTACTCGTCGAGATAGAACGCGACTCCGTCCGCGCTGACGGGAATCTGCTCCACGGACCATGCTCTATTGGCCGTGGGTGTCGGCACGATGTTCCTTGTCGCCGTGTCTATTGCCGGTGCCGTTTCTGGCCCGAGACCAGACATGGTAGGTGATTGTTACTCGAGGAGGTATACAGCGTACTTGGTGATGAGAGTATTTCGAAGCCAAGTGGGGAGCGGAGCACTTATAGTAACTCTCGCTCCATGCACTCGGTAGCCTCATTTTGAACCATTATGAGTCACACATGGACGGCGCAGGTGCTTCGGCGTGAGGAAGGAGAGCAATGACACCCCCATGATCCATCTTGCCGATGAGAACCGAGAGAAACGACACCTAGATAACTAGGTAACTAGGTTAAACACTGGGAATCGAACAAAAAGTTGCTACTTTTACTTCTTGCTACTGTGTGTGTTGAGTCTACTTTGACTTTGTACGGGTCGCAGCACTCCACCAAGATGCTTATAAGCTACCTTATCCGTACTAGTTAGTTAGTTAACTAGTTAGTTAGTAACGTTATGTAGTTACCAAAGTAATTAATACTCCGTACTTCGTAGTTATCCGTAGGTGCCCCACAGCGGCTAGGTTCTGTGGAACTACGCGCCGCCTCCCGCCTTGATACCAACCACATCCATAAATCGCCTAGCGCACGCTGCAAAGTACCTAGTCTGGGAGGGCAGCACATGACGGAGGTAGGCATCAGCTGCGAGAGCTGATCACGATGCGCATCCTTGCCGTGTCGCACACAGCCTCATGGGTGCGCTTCATTTTCCTCCAAGATGACCGTGGCCAACCGTCTCCCAAGATACAACTCTCTGTACCATCATCCTCACTCCACTCTATCGTCCCGACGGTATAAGCACTCGCCGGATATTGGCCATGGTCCTAGGAGGAGCTGAGCAGCGCCTCAACGCTAGGTTTGAAGACTTCGACCAGAAAGATGTGTTCTGGAGGGCAAAGACAATTGCAATCGCCAGGGAATGCAAGAACTTCGTGGTCGAGTTCGGGCCCCAGCGTAGCCGTATCGCCTGCGATCTGACCGGCGACGAGTTCCAATCGCTCTTGGACGTGCAGCGATCCGAGGACTACCCAATCCGGTGGATGTGAGTTAAGCACCCGGCGCTGCTCATGACTTGCAGTCGGCAGACACTGACGAAGCAGCAGCAACATATGGGACGCAAGTGATCCGCACAACTTGGAATCAACCGAACTGATTGGAGGCCATTACGACTTCTCGAAGCGGCTCACCAAACTCATGGTCCTCGACTCCAAGAAGACCACGGCCAGGAGCAAGGGAGAGCGACCCGTAACCGCAAACAGCCGCCCTAGAAAGGACATCGAGATGGGACTAAATGGGGCGCCGTCTAGATTCGCCAACGAGTCACACGAAATGCACGGTAGTAGTCGTACCCAGACCTCCGAAAATGACCAAACCGCCGCGGCGGCAGCGGCGGCGGTGGCCGGTAACGACAACCTGCAGTTGTTCCTTCTTGTCAAGAGTACAGTAAACTACTCCGACATCGACCTCACTTCGAAAGGTTCCGCACGCAGACACCCCCGGACCATGCTGGCAGTACTCTAACGTGGTCTAGCTCTTTGCATCGGGGCACACTGGTTACACAATCGTCCGAGTGAGCAGGCGGACTCGGCACGAAATAGTATTATGCCACCGCGGCATTGGCGGTGGCTAGCACTCTGTAACGACAGTAAGCACATGACACCTCGGCAGTGAACCATTGAAAGATCTGGTCTGAGCCGACAATAGACACGGTCTTGTCCATACACGAAGCATCGACCTATGAGATGGCACCACTCGGCGATGCTCGAGTAGACCCAAAAGATGCGGAGCTCAAGAACATGAGACTCAACACGCTCACGGTCCTCACACAATTGTCAAAGTGCGGATTCGAGCTGTACGACAAACAGCCGCTTCTCCAGGCCGCCATAAGGCCGAGCCTCCTGAAATCTCTAAAGGATTTCGACAGCCAGAACGGCGACGTGGATCTGTCGGATCAAGGGGTTGAGGGAGCCAGTAACCTTTTCTACTACCTCTTCGAGGATTATGTTGCAGCAGGACCTCTCAAGACGACACGTGACATACTGGAAGACATGGTAAGTCCTCGAATGCAAGTCACGAAAGCACATTACTGACCTTGGTAGACTCAGAAAGTACTCTCGAGTGCGGTACGTTGGGAGACAAGCTTGCCGCCCGCGCCCACCTACTGACAGCTGCAGCACCGCAAGAGCAAGACCAAGGCGACCGAGATCATTCCGAAGCTGCACTACCTCAGCAAGGATCTCCGGGAGCTGAAGCACTTATTCGAGGGCTATAGGAACGTCATTCGCAAGATCATGAACACGAGCAGGAAAAACAATGCAAAGCGACCGGCCCCTGGCAACAGTCGGAAAGGCTCCCGGCGGGATTCTTTGGCTGGAGAGGGAGGCAGTCCAAGGAGAATGGACGGGCAGAGAAAGTGGTTTCTCGCAGAGTCGGCCATGAACCGATTCGACCGTCTGTCAGACCGGCTGCAGTGGCTCATGCTCAATACAATCGAGGGCAACCTGGAGGAGATCACTGCTCTCTCGACCACGGTGTGTCAAACCCAGACAGGCGGCAAGTAGTAGGTATACCGTGTGCTGACTCGGCGTGTAGTATTTCAATCTCACGACGCAGAAGGATTCCTCGGCCACGGCGAGGCTCACTCGAAGCGCGACCTTGTTGGCCAAGCTCAGTGTCTTGTTCCTGCCCATCTCCTTCATGACGAGCTACTTTTCGGTGCAGATAGAGGAGCTCTACGCACCCTGGAAAGCCACGACTTATTGGTATTCTTTTGCCGTCGTAGCGAGCCTATCATTTGCGGGTCTGTTCTTCTTCAGCAAGCTGGTCATGTTCTTCAGCGAAGTGCTGGATGAGTGGGCCGAGGCGATTGCGGTGTGGTCTCGCTTGATCATCCAGAAGGCCGGTATCAAGGTAAACGCCCGGTATGACGAGGACGATGATTGAGGGGAGGCTGGCGGCTGGAGAGGTCACCGAGGTGGGTGAGAGTCGAGACGATGGGGCGCATGCCGCATGGGATACACGAGGTGACGAGGATGCCACTTTGTACTCGTAGGGCGATTGTCGATACTCTGCCGGGACATTAATCGCTTGTATTACTAGTATCTTGATCAACCAAGGCGAGGTTCGATGGTGTTTGCTTGATATAAGTTTACGGTTTACCCTAGTGGTAAGTGGACAGACAGGATTTGTATCGCGCTGTCCGGAAGAAATACAGACGGGCAAAGTGTTGACGCTATAGCCAAGATGTCCAGGGTGCAATTATATCAAGTAATCTATACACAATTATACCGATTAATTATGACCTGTTTGGTAATGTGTTTTACGCTTGCGTATACAGAGTATCCGTATCGAGTATCCGTATCCGTACTCCGTACCTAAGTGCCGGTTAGATGTCTATCCGGCTCATCCGTATGTAACTAACTAGGGCACTTATCGGTAGTTACCGAGTTCATACAAGTCCATCATACTGTGTAACTAACTTACGGGGTAACTTAGTTACTTGGTCATTACTAATAACGGGGCGTGGCACGGGTAATAAACTAGCCCAATGTTTCTCTGTTTGTACAGAGTACTAACGTTAACTACGTATCCAACTAGTCTACTCCGTAGTTTATCCACATAAATTACGACGAGTTCACGGATCTGCTCCGTTACGAGAGCGGCAGCAGTTGCGACCTTTGCGTACCTAACCACAACTCGCGACCGAGAATGGCAATTGATCTCGTGAGCAGTCTGCGAGTCAAGACGACGACAGCTCAAGAAGGAGACGCGAGCTCGATTGCGCCGCCACTAACTACCAGTGTGTGTCTGTTGGCCATCCCCCTTTCTTGACCGCTTGCCCGTGAAATGAAATGAAGTCAATCACAGAACAGAGCCACGACAGTGTTTTTATCGCTTCCCCACCAACTGTTTATTAACTAGCCCGCGCAGGGGTCCGGAATCTCCCCGTTTGCTCGGGTTTGGAAAGACGCTGCTACAGTTTGTCTCCTGTTGGTCGGGCTTCTTGGAGTTGCACCTGCTCGCTGTTTGGCTGTTCTCCATCTGTTCATCTGTGTGTGACCCCTTTGCAGAGTAGAGTGAGAGTGACTGGTTTTATTTTTTTGATTTGTGTGTCTCTCCGAGTGCCACAAGATACGCCATCACGCGTCATTCGTAGCAGATAACTAGGACCGACTCCAGCAACAGACAGCCCTTCCTCCTCACTCCCGCTCGCCGCTCACTATACCTACAGGGCTACTAGTTGTTGGCAGTTGCATACCAAACTAAACAAACACCTTACACATCTCAGGGAGCGCTAGCCAGATAGTCCGCCGAACCCCCTAATCGAAATCGAAACTACCCATCATCCGACGAGACGATGCCTTCCACAAGCTCGGAAACGACGGTGGACGGGGCTGGGGGCGACTTCGTTAGTCGGATACCCGTCATCGATCGTTCCTACGACCCCGACAACTCGGAGTCGTCAGCTCTGCAGCTCGTGGCGGAATTGCGACCCGAGTGGAGGGGCCATGGCTCCCGAGTCGAATTCGTGCGCTTCACAGACGGCATCACCAACACGCTGCTCAAGGCAGTCTGCAGGAGAGAGGGTGCATCGGAAGAGGAGACGGACAAGGAGGCGATCCTGCTGCGCGCGTACGGAAACGGAACCGATGTGCTGATCGACCGGGAGCGGGAGAGGCAGAACCACGAGCTCCTGATGCACCACGGCCTGGCCCCGGAGCTCCTCGCCAGGTTCAACAATGGCATGCTGTACCGCTTCCTGCGCGGCAGCGTCACCACGCCGAAGCAGCTGCGAGAGCCCACCATATACCTAGCAGTCGCGCGGCGTCTGGCACAGTGGCACGCGACCGTGCCCTGCCTGCACGACACCCGCGCCGAGAAGGACGTTGCCGCCAACGGGGTCACCAACGGCGCCGCACCGTTCGTGGACGAGGTCGCTCCGAGCAAGCCCGTGCCCAACATCTGGACCGTCATGTGGAAGTGGCTTGTCGCGCTCCCCCAGGCGACCGACGCCGAGCGGGCCCGGCAGGAGACGCTCAAGAGGGAGTTTACCTGGCTAGTGGCAGAGCTGAGCCAGCGGCCTAGCCTGGGCAAGAACGGTGTAAGCAAGCCACCCCCTCCCCCCTCCCTCATCCCTCATCCCTCGTCCCATCCGTCCCATCCGTCCCATCCGTCCCATCCGTCCCGCGCCGGCAGCAGGTTGCTTAGCTTATTCGTCAACCTACGTAGCTTGTGTTTGCCCATTGCGATCTCCTCAGCGGCAACGTGATCATACAACCCAAGGGCGCGTCGGCGGGAGCTCAGGATGAGTCAGTGGCGTTTATCGACTACGAATATGCGACGCCGTCGCCCGCGGCCTTTGACCTAGCCAACCACTTTGCCGAGTGGGGTGGTTTTGAGTGCGACCACAGTGTGCTGCCCACCAAGTCGCAGAGGCAACAGTTCATCGCGGAGTATGCCCGTCGCTACTTCGATCTCGTCCCCGAGAAGCCAGCTGGGGTGGAGATCGAGGCCGAAACCGAAAGCTTATACGCCGAGGTGGATGTGTATCGCGGCCTGCCGGGATTCTACTGGGGCATCTGGGCACTGATCCAGGCGACCATATCTCAAATCGACTTTGATTACGCCAACTACGCCGAGATCAGGCTCGGGGAATACTGGGCGTGGAAGGAGGAGCACACCGGGCTGCGAAAGGAGCAAGGCAAGGACATGCCCCTGAGAGAGAAGCGTTGGTTCCAGGAGTCCTGAGGCCAGCCTAGATACTCCCCCAAGACTTTCGGAATCGCGACAGCCGCACGGCATGACGTCTTCATCGACGTTGGGGCAGGGAAAGGGGGAACGGGGGCTGAGCGTGCCACCAAAGAAAGTAAGACTATTTGCTCAGCGCGGCGTTGGCATTATGAGCATCGGGGGGGGCAATCGTTTCAACAAAGACCCACGGCGTTACATTAGACCTTACTTAACGTATACCTAATACAAGTACCACGATACACTCCTCGTGGACGGAGACTGTCCTCTTTTTCACCAACATCTAGTGGACATGTGGAGGGGCCCCTCTTGAAAGATACTTCGAGCTTGGCTCCCGAGAGGGCAGCATGCTGCTCTTGGACGCTGCCTGTTCGGACGACAAGCCTGTGGAAGGGTGTAGCGCCGACCAGCCACCTAGGAAGGCGACGATGGGCATCTTATCTTGTGCCCGAGTCTTGGAAGTTGGACCGTGATGCATCAAGCCGACCAGACTTTCCTCGCCGCTGGGCTTCTGGCGCGCGCGCACACGCGCCAAACAGTAGTTATGCAAAAGAGCAGGCAATGCTTTTCGAGTGCAAGGATGTCCGTTAACTACGTAACTATGACTGACACAACGAGGTCTTGGCGGAGGAAGCGGAATCCCGGGGGTTTGGACTGGGCTGGGCGGCGAAACTTTGACATTGTCCAACAATGTCAAGCTGAGAATCAAGGCATTCGTGCACGAGTCAGAGTTTCCTACAATGTCCGCAGCCTCACCTCAGCCTCATCTCAAGGGTGCCGTGTCGATGCGCCGACAAGGACGGATACGGATACGGATACAGGGATGCCGCACCGCGGTACCGGCATCGTACACGGCACGTTGGTCAGCTCAGCACAACAAACGTTTGGGGGCGGCGGTTGGTGCAGTGCAGTGCAGTGCAGTCTGTGTACAGACAGATCTCCCTCTTGGATTACCGGTCACTCTGGTGAGTTGGAACGCTGGGGATGGGTTCGAACTCCGTATGCTCCGTACACAGTATATCGAGCTGCAACGTCATCTTGGCCGCGTAATCCTACTCAATCTGGACGGGAGAGATCTCAGATGATTACACGGTGACTAATGGCCAACGTCATGTATCACTCCCAGCCCTCGGCTTTCCCGGGGCGACGAGATGACGGTCGACGTCGCCACGGCGAAGATGCAATTCGCGATTCGGATGGGGTGACAAGCCGTCTCGAATCTCCCATCACGGTGCTTGACTTTACTGTGCGCGGTGACCTCTTATCTCTACGTGCGGTCCCAGTTCGTTCTGGGGCTGGCCTATAAGACCTTTCCATCACGAGACAGGGTTGCTGCCCACAAGGTGAAGATCGGCGGCGTTGTCAGCTCACTTTGTCGGAGATTATCTGTCATTGTGGCCCGTACTCCCGCCGGGTAGTGTCGTAGTGAACGCCATCTACGGAGTACTGTGTGTAGGGAGGAGTACGGAGTAAGTTACTGGTACTGATATGTTTTTCTTCATCATTGTCCCATTTCAGCTTCCGCGTTCAACGGATCTACAGTCAGGTTTGTACCGTGTAAGTACACAGTAGGCTGTAGCCGGCCCACTAGCCTTCGACGCTCATTGGACGCTAGAGAGAGCATGAGAAGGCCGTTGCGACCAACAAGGGAATGGTTTGCGAGGCGTCCATGTCCGAGGTGTGGTTGTCGCGACGGGCTGGGGATGGGGTTGTGGGTGGGTGTGCGACACAGCGACGATCGCGATG
Organism: Arthrinium puccinioides; assembly: GCA_022414665.1. Lineage (NCBI taxonomy): Eukaryota > Fungi > Ascomycota > Sordariomycetes > Amphisphaeriales > Apiosporaceae > Arthrinium > Arthrinium puccinioides. The sequence goes on along the minus strand of JAIUNF010000003.1, from coordinate 3,028,831 downwards.
TTCCTGGCGGTCTAGAATCGCAAAGTGCATACTCCATACTAACGTTATGTAGCTGCAGCAGCTGCTGCTGCTGCTGGCACCGGAGCTACTGTGCGCAAAAAAGGCTGGGTTTCGCCAGGCTAAGCTAATCAAAGGGACGGCTGGAAAAGCCGTGACGATCTCTGGGCCTATCAGCTCAGACAAGGTTGGAAGTCCCTGGGCTTCCGGCCTCTGCTCTGCTGCAGACTAACTAACTACTAACTAATCCGTACGGTAGACTGCCAAGTGCCTGGTAGCTAGCTGCATTGGGACTTGTTGGGGTGGGTGGGGGCAGCGGGCTAAACTCGGCTGCGATTCAGCGGTTCAGCACGAGGTCTCCAAGGTTGATCCCAAGTACAGCAATTAGTGGCCCATGTGGCACGGCACAGTGCTCGAGTGGCTCGTCCAACCCCTGTGTCACAGTAGCTGCACTTGGGAGCTAACCGTTGAGCTGAAGTCTTCGCCACAAGGATGTTGAAATGGGAGAGTTAGATCAGCTGCAATGTAAAGATGAAAAGTAGTGGTGACTAGGTAGTAATTTGTGGTCCGTCGTAAGACCAACTACCTGGCTACTTGGAGGCATGTGAAGATGTGGTGACTCGTGAGACCACAGACAGGCCAGCAGCAAGCGAGAGGAGAGAGGAGTCCCAGCTCGCTCTCCACCCCCAGCCTGCCGATATAAGGCGGACTATTATGCGTGTGTCCTCGGTAGATGATTGTGCCTGGTTAGGATAGGGTAATTGCGGTCCACGTACCGGAGCAGTTAACTTATCCTAGCCCCCTCCCCCGACCCCTCCCACAACCCCCCACCGAGGTCCGGAGGAGGGCCAGGGCCGTTGCTGTTGCTGTTGCTGTTGCTGTTGCTGTTGCTGTTGCTGCCGTTGTTGTCAGTTGTCATTGTTGTTGTGGTACTAACTAGTAAGAGTGGTATCCGTGAGTAACAAGTAAGACCGAGTACTGTGTAGGGTAGGAAAGCGCCTGGGCTGGCCGCTGCAACTGCAACTGCAACTGTGACTGCGACTGCGACTGCGACTGCGGCTGCGAATGCGACTGGCATCTACTCGCTACTTCCTACTTGCCTGGGTTAACTACCATGGAAGCCCAAGTACCTTCCCTACCTGGGGGTACCTACTACGTAAGGTTAGTCGGTACTGTGTAGTAATCTGCCGCCAATCTCGCCCCACATGCAGGCTTGGCTTCGGGGCGAGGAGTGTATGAGTGAATGAGAAGGGGCGCCGCGGCGGCTGCTGGCTCAATCGCGATCAAGTTCCTAACGCAATTTGCCTCGACTTTGTGTGCGTGTGAGATGAAGGGAGAGAGATTACTCGCATGCGGGACGGCCAAAAAAAAAAAAAAAAAAAAAAGAGCTCCCATCCCCCCAATTCATTCATTCCCCCACAAAACGGTTACTACTTACTCACTAGGTAGGTAGCTCATCCCTCCTTCTACTGCTTTGATTGGCTGCACGCCCAGTTCATGCACATGGCCACCGGCGAGCTCTGAGGCGGTCGAGTCCTCTTCCTCTCTGCTCCCACAGTTGCGTTACCTCCGACTCTCTATCCTTCGAGACCATGTCTCCGTCACTCGGGAGTCCCATACACCACCACGACCTAAACTGCAGTTGATGCGCTCTAGAGCCCGGCTTCCCGCTAGGGTGCGCGCGAGTGCGAGTGAGACGTGACGAGGTGGAGTGAAGAGAGAGAACAAGCGCTCGTTCGCTCGCTCGCTTGCACGGCCACACACGCTTGCTTTCAGCTCAGCTCCTCCGTTTAGCTCAGCTGAGCGAGGCCAGCGCAAAAAAAAAAGTCTTTGTCGTCGTTGTAGTAGTAGTCGCAGCAGCAGCAGCAGCAGCAGCAACGACTATAATGGCTGCCGACACCGTGGAGCTCCGACATGATCGTCGTGGCTCTCACGCCACCGGCCCCGACACTCACACTGTCGTGGCCCATCATCACCATCACGACCACGCCGCTGCCCACGGCTTCGACTTCGACTCGTCCCTGGACCCCGCCATCCGGAGTCTGTTTGAGCAACAAGCCGCCATACAAGCAAAGTTGGCCGCCCTGCTACCCGCCAGACATGATCCCGATAGCACCTTTGAGCTAGAAATGCTGCGGCACAAGCTCCGCGCCCTCGAGATTTTTGTCCAAAACCAGAGTTAGTCAATTCCGCAGCTTTCGACTACCCAGTCTCTCTGATCCGTAGCTCCTTACCCAGAACATCTCTCGACGACTGTGCCCGTACTGTCGGATGCCGAAGAAGCTCGTGCACTCCAGTACAAGTGCGAGTGCATCGAGGCCGCATTGATAGACCAAGGTAAGCCATAGCCACCAAACCACTTTTATTTAACCCGTCTGCTAAGATCATCTCTCTTCTCGCATCAGGCCACAATCTCCTGGATCCAAATTTCTTGGAGGCGCTGAAGGTCCCCTCATCCGAGGAGGCACCTCCAGAGTATGGCGCCTGGCTCGATAAGAATGTTTCCTTCTATGACCCCGTGTTCCGTAGCTGGAGGATGAGGGAGGCTATGCCGCCTGTTTCTCGACAGCAGGCTTCTTACAAATGCTGGGACCATCGCTGTGTCTACTACATATACGGCTTCCCCAACCCCGAGGATCGCGAGCAACATCTCCGGGAACATGGCACTCCGGCCAAAAGAGACTCAAGTCTCTCTGTAGGCAGTGCACCGCCCGTTGTCTTCCCCGAATCGGCAAGCTCGCGACTCTTCGGCACAGAGAGATTACGACCAAGCTCTGCCGCTTCATTACCGCGACTCACTGTTCCGTCAAGTCTAACTCCCATAGCTCCCGCCATCCACCCTCGTGACAGGCGGGAACCGGCCGCAATGGCCTACAATTATGCCATGGAGTTTCCTGTTCAGCCCCGGGGGTCTGTAGACTCGGAGATTGACCCATTGTTGCCACCTCTGAAGCGCAGCAGAGTTGGTCACTCGAGGCTCGAATCTATTGGGGAACTACGGCTTCCTCGAGACGCCGGTCCTTGTCTTAGGTGCAAGGTCCAAGCCAAACCCGTATGAACCCCCCTTGCCCCCCCTTTCCGATTTGCTTTGGAGATCACCCCGTTGATATTGGATCGATAGTGCGATTCCCACGATGAATGTGTATTTTGTATGGAGCCGCCAACGCCTGCAGGCGATGAGTACTGGAGTGTGCTAGGCTGTCAACGAGGAGAACTTGCCGGATTAGCCGATTACATGTTACCAGGTAAGTATTTCCTGGCGCCTGTCCATCCTCGTGATTCTCACAATTTCAATAGAGCTCTTGTCGCCACGTCAGGTACATACGCCTGTCACCTCGCCCATGGCAAGGCGCCGTAATATGAATGAATACCTGGAACGTACATATATCGTCAGTCCGACCATGGCAGACCTGGTGAGGTCACACATGGACTTCGATGATGGGTTCTGGTGGACAGAGGACCTGGCGTCTCTGCCCGTTGCAAACCCTACTGCCGCAGGATACTCGAAAGACCCAGTCGACCGGGCACCGCCAGTGCTCAAAGTCTTCGCTGCAAGCTGGAACGCGGAAGGTACCCCCTTCCGGTTCTGGGACTTGTTCAAGCTGAGTGGGTTCATATCTCAGAACCGAGAGTTCGAGAAGCAGAACTTTCCCGTTCTGTACCGTGCGAAACTACTCCTACGAGAGATTTTGTTCTATGACTTGCAACAGGCCGAACCTTCGACCCGGACCGACGTCAACATGGCAAACGCTCAGATGCTCCCAGAGGATATTGACTACGATGGGCGGAACCGACTGATTCAAAACTGCATGACGCAGTTTCTACAGTCTTTCGAGAGTTGCACGATGCGGAGGGTACTATCAGACCCCAAAAGCTGGCTGGCAGTTTTCGTCTCACTCTGCATATTCAGCATCGTTCGTACCATCTTGGCCGATCTCGTTTCAACGCCTACACGCGCCACTGCCATGCTCGTGCAGTCAGGCATGGCCATGTCCCAGGGCGCGACGGCAATGCACAGCGTCTATCGAGTCCTCGTCAGCGTGTTTGCTTGGTCGACCCCCATGGTCTTGGATGACCCGACCGTCGAGCTGGACGACACGGGTCGCTTCTTGTTTGCAGCCACGGCTTCTGCTATCCGCAGGGATGAGTGGAGCAGCTGGGGCATCCGCTCATCCAAAGATTTCTTACTCGGGCTGGGCAGTGGTTATCTAGCTGACAATGCCGGCTTCAACGGCTTCTTCAGGCAGCGCACCCCGATCTACAAGCACATCTCTTACCAGGCACCTACCGGTGCCACTCAGATCGGCGAAGTCCGTAAGCCTGTCCCTGAGTGGCGACCTAGTGAGGCTTGGGGACACAGGAACGAGGTAGACCCCTCATCGCCCGCCTTTGCCCTGGAACCTGGCAGGAGACATACCGTCGGAGAAAGCCCGGCATTCACGCGGGCTATCGCGAGAGGGTTGGTGTCTCCGAGCAAGCTCAGGACTTCGTATCAGCGACCCCCCTCCGTCGTGTCTATTGCACCAAATGCAACGAGTATCCCGAGGGGTTCCGGGGAGAGCACGAACTACGGAGGCATACAGATGCGAAACACGCCGCTCTGGTCAAGCGTTGGGTATGCACGGAGCCGCAGAACCACAACCAGAGCTCCCCGCAACCTGTCATACCGCTCGCCAAGTGCAAAGCCTGTGTCACGCAGAAGCGGTATGGCGCCTACTATAACGCAGCGGCTCATCTTCGGCGGGCCCACTTCAACCCGCATAGGGGAGGCAAGGCCAGCGGCGACTGGCCTCCAATGACGATACTGAAGGACTGGATGCGCGAGGTGCGGCAGTCCATTGACGTCAACGAAAACGACAGCGACAGCGGGGAAGAGGAAAACGATGCGAGGATGATTGAAGAGTACGCCCTACCGCGGCAATCCTCGTACTTGGAGGCACCCCGGTTGGCGCCGGCACCACCGCCCCCTCTGCAGCAGGGGCAGTTGCTCGCACCATCGATGCCGCCATCCTTGGAGAACACGATGCACAGCAGCAGCCCGATCACCCCCAAGGTGGAAGACCACAGGAATAGATGTCCCCACCCGGACTGTGGCCGCGTCTTCAAGGACCTGGCCGCGCACATGCTGACTCACCAGGAGGAGCGGCCAGAGAAGTGCCCCATAGAGGCGTGCGAGTACCACACCAAGGGCTTCGCCCGCAAATACGACAAGAACAGGCACGCTCTGACGCATTACAAGGGCACGATGGTGTGTCCGTTCTGTCCCGGACAGGGCACAGCATACGAAAAGGCCTTCAACAGGGCCGACGTGTTCAAGCGGCACCTGACGGCAGTCCACAACGTCGAGCAGACGCCACCCAACAGCAGGAAGATGGTCGTCACTGGCACTTCGGCCCGCAACGGCGGCGACGCCAAGTGCTCCATCTGCCAGACGCACTTCGCGACGGCGCAGGAGTTCTACGAGCATTTGGACGACTGTGTGCTGAACGTCATTGTGCCCACGATACCCAGCCACTCGTCTTCGGTAACGACTTCCAACAAGGAGCACGTGTCCACGCCCGGGAAGACGGACGACAAGTCTGAAGAGAAGATGGACGACAAGACCACTTCGGTCGACTCGGGGGCGCCGACCGAGGAGCCGGACGATCGTATCAGGTGGGATGAGGACGAGAGGCAGGTGGTCGAGGTTTCCATCTCGCTCTCGGAACCTGCTGAGGACCAAGGTTCCGGGGATAGAATGGATACAGATTCGGACAGGGAGGAGAAGGAGGAGTTATAGCTATCATTATCAGAGGGGGGTCATCTTTGGGCGTATCCGCGACGCGCCTAGGATTCGGGGTCTATTTGCTATTCTTATCGCCCGGGAGGGAGGGGGGTGTCCATTAAGCGTGATAATACCTAAGCGGCGTGCATATACGATTTTCATGAATGAAACTTATCAGCATATCGTCTCTGCATCCGGCTGAGATCCGAGCGACTCGATAGTCGTGCGCACATTTCAGTTACCACAGCCATACATGCTAGCATGCAAGGCATACGTTTCTACGTGCGGAAATCTTCCATCTTGATCCCAAAGTGATCTCAGCTGGCCTCGTCGCCCCTCGAGTCACGACGCATAGCAACAATCCAAGGCTGACGTTACCATGCTATGGAGGTGAACTGTTCCTATAGAAAGGCGACAGGTCACATTCTGACCATGCGGAACCGCGCAATATACAGCCTATCTTGCCTATCTGACATGGCCCCCAACGATCGTTCAAACCTTACTCAATCATGTCGATATCATCCCCAGCTGGAGCGGCGGCAGCTTCGACAGGAACGGCAGCCGTCGTGGAGCCCGGGCCGAAGTAATCCGCCATCTCGGCATCAAGTTCCTCGGCAGTCTTCTTGGGTCGTCCGCCACGTCCCCTCTGGTCGCCATCTTTCGGCTCTCTCTCCTTGACTTCGCGTCTCGCGCCCGGACGTCTCCCTCCGGCGTTCCCAGCTCCTCGCCGCCGCGAAGCAGGCAAAGGGCTGCGCGAGCGTCGCCCTGGCACGTAGCGATCGATACCTCCTCCGTCGTTCTCCGAGTAGCGGTGGGGTGACAACGAGCGGGATCGTCCTGCAGGCACGGTGATTCGCTCGGCCAGGGGCCGGCCAGGCATTTGTGCCGTGTCGAAGGCGTTGCGCCGAGGCGCCGAGGGCATAATGCTCATACGAATGGGTTGACCTGGAGGGTAGATTAGAAGCTAAAGCTATCGTCGGCTGGACCGGCCGAGTGGCAGAGTACGAACCCTTCGCGTTGGCCCCGTCAAACTCACGAACAGCCTCCTTGGCATCCTCGTAGCGGTCGTAGGTGACAAAGGCGGTGCCGTCGGATCTGCCAGCGCGGTCGTAGACGAGCTCGACCTTGGTGATTGTTCCAATCTTGCTGAACAAGCCCTGTCGTGTTGTTAGTGCATGAGAAGCTTCGCCCGAGCACTGTGGCAATTACCTGCAGATCTTCCCGGGTGAGCTCGTAGTGCAAGTTGTCGACCTTGATCTTTGTGCCGCGCGTGTCGTTGCTACAGTCGATGTTAGTGCAGGACGTTTGTGACCACTCGTCGGCCTGGTTGACTGACTATGACGAGGACGAAGGCTCGGGGGAGCGTCGGCGACCTTGTCGAGAGCGTCCATAGGCTACGTTGATTGGGGGTTAGTCAATGCTGTTGGCCATGGGTTTGTGAGGGCTCTCACAGTTGGAGCTGTCCTCGAATCTATCGTGGACCCATTCCCTAGAAGAAACAACGACGGGTCAGCTTATGCGGTCCCTTGGGAGGAACGAGCCAAGGAGAGAGAACGTACGAGTCAATGTGTCTCGAGTCGTCTCTAGTTGACTGTCTCGCAGAACGAGAGCTCTAGTTAGCCAGACATTCAATGCTATGTGACCTGTCCTGGCCTGTTCCACCGAGATAGATGGGCGCGGGCCCGAGTGCATCGTCGTCGAGCCGTGAAATTGTTTCGGGGGTATTCCGACCGAGGGACAAGAGCTTCGATGGGTATGCAGGGTTCGACGAGGTGGATATCTCAAGCAGACAGGAATAGTTGGTCAAGTGGGAGAGGAGTTATGCAACCTGTAGGACGCAGTGGGGATGCGAGTTAGCCGGGGAGCCTGTGGGAAGCAGATGCTTGGGAGGGAACAGGGGGGGGTAAACAGGACTTGCCTTTCTTACGCCGTCGCGAGGATACGATTCGCGCTCGCGCTCGCGCTCACGCTCCCGAGGACGGCCTCCATCTCTGTCTCTGTCTCGGGCCCCGCCGTTGCCACGGTCAGGCCGCCCGCCGTTGCCATTGCCATTGCCGTTGCCACGTCGAGGTCGAGGGCCTCTTTTGTCATGCTGGACCCCGGAACGTCAGCTGAAGCTTCCCGACTGGCGTGGGAGGTGTGAGTGAGGGTGAGGATGGCCGGCGCAAGACGAGAGAGCTCGACGAGAAGCATGGACGGCAGAGTAAAGTAAAAGCTGCGACGGGTGCTGCTTACCTGAGACTCAGCTACGATTTCGTCTAGGCTACGATCCATTTTGACCTTGATGTTCTGCTGTGGTGGTTTATGATGGATGAAGGGATTATCGAGAACGCGGCCAAGTTGACTTGGCTATTCGCAGTTTGGAGCTTTGAGATGGTGCAAGGCCTCTCAGTGCAGGCGCGTGCATCCATCCCAGGCCCCAAGTCGGACAGACTTGGCGCGTGTGCAAATGTGTACGGATACCGTGTTATCTAACCTTGGGCTATTCTGTTCTCCACGTGTAAGAGGGTTGTAGCCAATCACAGGATACGATGTAAGCTTGTCCACTTTTTAAACACTAGCCATACGCTATATCTTACACACTACGGAGTAAGGTAAAGTGGTATTTGGTATATTTGGTATAGTGTGTATTAAATACCTTTATACTTTTTTCTACTAGTTATGAACATTATTTAGGAACAATTTCTAAGTTCTTCTCTGTCTATACACATTATTCTATCGAGGAAAGTACGGCCTTTTTTACATCGCTATTACTCGGTTAGACCCACCGTTACCCCCATTGGTACGGTAGTTGTACAAATTCCCTACTTGCTGCGCAGCCGCAATCATGCGTCGGCTTTGTTCAAGCAATCGTGCGTAGCTTTGTTCGTCTCATAGGGAACTGCGGATCTTGACGGCGTCTTCGTCACCCTGAGCCGCCTTCACACAATCCACCACGACTTCGTGGAGCCTGCCCGAGCGGATTGCGTCGTAGACAATGGTGTTGTAGCGACCCACGGACGGGGAAATCCCGCCGGTCACCGCCTCTCTGTCCCCCGAGACCAGGCTCTCGGTGATGAACGGGACCTCGAGCTCGCGGCGGACGAAGTCGTACACCCGCCTGGCCGCCATGCCCAGAAACGGACCGGCGTTGGGGTTGCTAGCGTTTGCCGTCGCCGGCGCCTCGTCGGGGTTGGCCCTGGACAGCACGCGCAGATCGACGGCCTGGCACACGGCCACCAAGTGGGCGGCGGCCAGCTGCGAGAATGTGTCCACGGCCATCAGCGTGTACCTGGCCGAGATCAGGGCAAGGGAGTTGATGCCCTGGTTCCCCATCTCGGCCGTCTGCACGTGCGAGCCGACGGGGTTGGCCAGGAAGCCCAGCTCGCTCGTGAGGGCGGCGACCATGATGTCGGTCCCCTTGAACAGATAGCTGGTGGCCGGGTCGTCGGCCACGAGGTTGGCGGGCAGGCCGCGGTTCGTGCCGGGGTTGATGAGCTCGGTGCACTGGGAGAACAGCATGCGGCCCAGGGACTGGAGGCCCTGGCGCAGCTTCTCGACGGCGTTCGTGACGGCCTTGGCCTGGAAGTTGCCGCCGTGCACGATGCGGCCCGTCTTCCGGTCGATGAGCGGGTTGTCGGTGACGGCGTTCAGCTCGGTCGAGATCTGCGCGTAGGCGAGCTGGAAGTCCTCGAGGACGGGGCCGATCCACTGGCTCGCGGTGCGTACAGAGTAGCGGTCCTGGCGTAACGTCCCGCTCGACAGGCACTCCCTGCTGTTGACGAGCCGCGACCCCGACAGGAACCGGAACAGGTTGCGCGCGCTGTCGACCTGGCCCGGGTGCGGCCGTACGCTCGCCACGAACGGGTCAAAGCTCTCGTCGGTTCCGCACAGCGCCTCGACCGTCATGGCCGTCAGCACCTGGGACAGCGCCACCAGGTTCGCGCACTCGTACGCCGCCAGCGCCGCCACCCCGGCCGAAAAGGCCGTGCCGTTGACGATGGCGAGGCCCTCCTTGGCCTGCAACCCCAGCGGCTGTAGCCCTGCCTGCGCCAGCGCCAGGTCGGCGCGCAAAAGCCTGCGTTGGCCGCCGCCGCCGCCGCCACCGCGTCGAAGCCCCCGGGGCCCGACAAAAGCCGATGCGTACTTCTTTCCCTGAAGCACGCCGCCCACGTAGGATAGGGGCCCCAGGTCGCCGGAGGCCGAGATGCTGCCACGCATGGGGACCTGGGGCACGATGTCGTGGTTCAGCATGGCGACGAGCCGCTCCGTGATCTGGATGCGGATTCCGGACGCCCCGGCGGCGAGCGAGTTGAGCCGCACCAGCATGGACGCGCGCACCCAGGCCTCGGGCATGCAGGTCGTGGGCGACACGCTGCTGCTGGCCGCCAGGTCTGACTCGTCGGTGCTGGTGATGCCGGCCATGAGCAGCGTGAACAAGCGCTGCTGGAGGATGTCGACGGCGTCTGACCTCTGGTCGGCGCTACCGCCGAACCCCGTGTTGACGCCATAGATGATCTCGCCCTGCGCCAGTTTCTCCTGGATGATGTTGCTGCACTCCTCGATGGCCTGGGCCGCCTCGTCCGTCACGACCACGTTGGAACAGTATCGGGAGACGGCCACGACGTCCGCTATGGTAAGCGTGTGGCTGTCGACGTAGACTCTGTCCCTCGACGACACTATACGCTCTTGCTGAGCTATGAGTAGGCTGGAGAACGTGGTAACGGGCAACAATTGCGACATCTTGGATGGTAGGACGTGGGGTTTACCGTTGATCGGTATCCAACGAGGCTGCAAATTTCAAAGGGTACTTGGGAAGAACGGAGATCGGTACATGTCGTACATGGTAATGCTTACCTTGTGAGATATTTATCTTTCTCGGATTACGAGTAGATAACCACAGCCGGGGGGCTTACCCAGTGAGATATCCCCCCCAACCAAGAAAGAAAGAAAAAACCGGAACGCCGCAGGGCCGCGCAGGCTAGCGTATCAGAACGCCAAAACATGTGTTTATCCAGTACTCCCTCTAGCTACCTGGGCGTACGCCCCCTACTCACCGGGAGTCTATTACGAAGTATATTTGATCAACGATGAGATTATACTGTAACATGACTGAGGGCAAGCGTGGTGGGTCTGACTCCTGAGTAGTTTGTAATGGCGGTACGGAGTTTCGCAGAGGACCATGATCTACAAAAAGCTATGCAGACGACAGCCTTATAAGCTGTCAATGACCGGGGTCTGACATTAGGCCACGTCAATAAACAATGAATACTGAACGTACTCCGTAGTTACTAGTATCGTTCATCGTTCATACCTCCTGAGGCTTCCTCCGTCGGACCTTACCGGACCTTACCGGCCCATACCCTGCCGTCCGGCTCCACCACCACCTGGCTCACAATAACAGCGTTAATCCGAATCGTGTTGCAGCGCAGGCGTGAATCACATCATCGTACCACAGCGTGGATAGCGTGTGTCGCATCGCAGCTTCTTGTTTAGATGTCGTCGTTAGTACGTTTCAGATACGCGATAAGTAACTGGTTACCTTGCTAGTCGATAGTAGGTATACCGTTTACCATTTCCCTGCCAACGTTATGTAGTTACCCCTATAAATCCCCAACTTGGCTGGGATACGGAGTACTTTGTACGCGTATCGTAAATTCGAGTTCTGTTCCTGCCACACTCTAACGGTAATTCTCATCATTCCCTCACAGCTACTCGGTGTCTCGTACGCACCTTGGTGTGGACGAAATGAATCTGGAAGAAAAGAAGAAAGGGAAAAAAAAAAAAAAAGAGGAAACCGGGACCGGGCGACAGGTTTCTGGACCTTTCGACAAGATCGACAAGACCACTAGTTGGTTAACTCTAGAGACGAATAGTTAACGTTGGGGACGGTACAGGTTAAGGATTGTCTAGTGCGAACGGAAACCATCCGAATCAAACCCCTTGCTTGACTAGTTAGAAGCAAGCGTTCTATAGTCCTGGTCGAAGTAACACTGTCTGGAGTTGCATACCTACATCACTGCAAGCTGTTACGACGACGGCACGAGAAAATGCACCAGCGAGCATCGAGCATGTCTCTTTTCCTTTGTCAAAGACAGGGCAGGGGTTTGTGGGAAGGCTGTGGACCGGGCGTGCGCTTGTGCAGCGAGAAGAAGAAAACAGTGTACTGAGTACACCTATTTATCACCCAACGCCGACTAGTTACTACTTCGAGAAGCCGGGGGCTGGAGCGATCTGCACGATACCGGTAACGTTAGGTCAACCGTCATATCCGGAACACCGAGATAACTATATGCTAGGGACGTGCTCCGTACTATCTACAGAGCAGGAAGGGAATATATCGAGAGATCCTGTTACCGAGACACGCCGCCTTTCGCCGAGATGATTTCTTATTATCTCACTGGGCAGGCTACTAGGGCGCGGCAACATACCCAGGTATGATTCTCCTCTTAATAACGTTATAGATAAGTAAGTTAGGTACTATACCGGTATCTGCCTGCACCTCAGCCTTACGAAGAATGAGCGAGATTGGCCCGTTACAGACAAGACCGCATCGATGATCGGCGAGGTGCCATCACCATCCGCTACGCCAGACAGTCATGTGCAGCCGCCGAGTTTTGACCGTCTCGTCGAAAAGTTTCATGGGTAATTCGTACGATTGCCCCCGTCCCTTGGCCGTCTTGAGAATGCAAGCCAACAGTCTGTTTCACATACTACATTTATCGGTAAGACTGGTTGTGCAATTCTTCCAGAGAGGACGATGAGACGGCGCGTCAAACACACGTGTGCGTCTCGGCGAATGGAGAACGCGCGGTTTTACGGATACATATTGCTGCAATGGGTAGAGTAGAGTTGGCTACCTATGGGTGACTCTTCATGTAGCAGTATAGATCCCACCAAATGTTACTTCAAAATACGATTACGTGACCGACTGGATGGATACAAGTGATACTTCAACATCCCGAATACATCGATAGATCCAATGTGTAAGAATTTCGTTGACGGTCCATCTTACAGCCATCTTACAGCCGTCCGCACCTGCGCCGTAGCTGACTCTCCATCGTACATGCACCAATACCAACTCGGACACGGCGCGCATTGTACGTCCAAACCAACTATTTCCACGAGATCCAACTCCTGGGGACGTCGAGTTTCGTACTGAGCCCGGAGCCCGATCGCAGATAGAGTCCCGTAGACGACATGGCGCTGAACTCGTCTCGCAACACGGCCACCCTGCCCTCTGTCCCGTGACGGACCCCGACCAACAAATCGGCCATCTTCGGGGCAACACCCAGAACAAAGCTATCCGTGGCGGCCACTTGACTTGCTCCGCCTGCCAGCCCTGGTTCTGCACAGAATAGCAGAAAGGAGCCGGGGCAGATGATGCCCTCTGTCTGGTCCTGGCTGTTGCGCTCTTGAAAGGCCTTGATGAACAACTCGATGTCGTCGTCTTCGGGCGGGGCGAATTGCGTCTCGGGGTCGAGAGACAAGAGGCCCTTTTTGGCGCCCCAGCCACCTCCGCCGCTCACTAGATTAGACTGATCAGTCCATGACACCGTTCTGTGAAACGCTGTGGCCCAACTTACAGATCTTATGTAGCCGGCACCCAGAGGCTATCAGCTTTTCAAACATCTCCGATGCCTCCAGGGCCAAGCTCAGCTCATCGCCACCCTGGTCTTGTTGGAACACCTTGAGATTGAGCAGATTCTCGCTCTCTACGATGTGGGCCGGCACCACCCAAGCCCAGACCCCAATGGCCACCGGCGGCTGACCCGGTACCGGCGCCGGCCTGTTTTCGTACATGCGAGGGACAATCTCTTCTAGTTCCTGGGAGGCCGGAGACGCCAAGCCGTCGATCTCGACCTGGCGTACAATGTTCCCTAGCCCCGTCACAATCTTGCGAGGCGGCGTCAATGGCAGCAGCGGTATCTGCGGGACCGCCTGCCCATTGCCTTGCGAGTACGCTATGTCCTGATGGCGCTTCTCTATCGTGTGGCTGAGTGACATCTGGTCCGTTGTGCCATTGGCCCAGCGACTGGCGAGAAGCGTGGAGCGGCGTCCGTTGTGGAACATTGTGTTTGCCAGCGGCAGCGTGACGTCCAAGGAAGACGCGCCACCACGAGTTGACGAGAACGAGATGGAAGAGACTGTGTCCAAGGCCGTCTTTGGATCCAACCTAGCTTCCGTCTCCCACAGGGCAGGGAGCATTGCTTCGGAGCTGCTCGAAAGAATCGAGAACCCTCTGCGAGGTTCCCCGAGGAGCTGACCTGACCGCAATCCATCCGTGACGCCGAACAGGACGTCAACGGGGCGTGACGTGGCGATATCAGATGCGCCGAGACGGTCGTGTGGGTAGAGAATGCCTAGCAAGTTGGACATGAAGTCATGGTCCTCTGCCCAGCTCGCAAAATCCGGCGATGCCAAGATGACGGCGTTCCTCTCTCCTCCTGCATCGTCTCTCCGTATCTCGGACTCGGTATCTCTTTGGAGACTCTCGAGCACAGCTCTCTAGAGACTGTTAGCGCTGATGACGATTTTCTCCCTGTGCTCTCAAACTGGCATTCTCTCTCTCTCCTTCTCACCTTGGACGGCGTGCCAGTCACTGCAATGCTAAGCTGCTTTCGCGATGCGAACGACTTCTTGCTTGGACAGTACGCACTGTGACCAAAAGCCCTCTTGTTGCTTGTGCAGCGTACAGCGGGTAGACGCCGCAGGAATTGGTGCCTCATGTTACCGAGGGAAGAGGGTTGGACTTTGCGATGCTCTTACCAGAGACTAGAGTCATGGGGGATTCCCCAATGACGAGACCACTTTTGGCGCAGATGCCCCACAACTACGGACTAACAACGCTTGGATCATAATGAACTTGAACTAACTAGTTAACTAACTTAGCAGCTTTGCTAATGAGTTGGCCCCTGCCGACTTCTCCCTCGTCGCTCATGTTTTCTTAACGCATAAGCACTCTGCCCTGGAAAACTTTGCGACCTGTAGACGCAAGGGTTAAAAGTCGGCCAAGGTTTTGCACGACGCTTCTGAATACTATACAAGTTAAAGAACAAATAAAATAAAAGGTATATACTAGATGGGTGGACCATCGGGATATTGCTATTATGCACCCTCGCTCTATACAGCCAAAATCACCCTCCTCCATGTGACTCTTTCCCCCTTTCTACTCACTTCGCTGTTGTACAGATCATAGCTTCGTTGATGTGACCCTCGGTAGCTAGCGCTTCCAGAAAGAGTCACGAAAAGTTCGTGCCTTAAACCTCACTTGCTTCTGCGATTCCAACCCACCTTGTTTGCTTCTCATCGGTAAGTCGGATAGCCGCCGTTATTGAAGCCTCCTCCTTGATTGTACCCGCCACCGCCCATGTTCGGCACAGTAGGCTGCCGTCCATCAAAAGGCGCCGCACCTCCTATAAGCCTCTCTTGGCTTTGGTCGCCAATGATGGGCGTGCTGGGCGTCACCGGTCTGTTGTAGTTGCTTATGCCAAGCGTGTTATTACCGTACGGGTTCGCCGGTTCAGATTCCAAGTAACGTTTCGAGTTGCGGGTCGTTGCCAGCTTCTGGTCGACATGCTCCGAGAAAGAAAAGGTCGAGCTCGCTTCAGTCTTGGTACGGTCCAGGAGAAGCGAGTTGCGGGCATCGAGTGGCGTGAGATCGTCCAAGTCGCGTTTCGCTTGTTCTATAACCGGTCATTAGCGTCTTCTCATCATGATAGCCCGGATAGCACTGCGACTTACCCATCTCCTTGCGTCGCTTGCGGTGGGGGTTCTCCTTGCAGCACGCCGTGATGGCATTCCAAGCAATCAGGATAGCCAGCAGGCCTGTCAGTGAGGCCTGAAGCGCAATCAACACGACGCCCATGACGGTCTGAGTGGTCTGCGCAATGCCAAACTCCTCGACGAAGACGAGGATACAGACGACCGAGAGCACGCGCACCGTCTGGATGGCGCTGTTGACCCAGTTGCTCGACTTGCGCTCAAAGGGCTTGCTCCAAAGCAGGAGAGTCAACATGAGAGCCTCAATGATGAGCTGGACAATCGTCTGGGCCATGCCATGCCCATCAGTCGCCGCGAGGCAGCATCCCTTGGCGAACATGTAGATGATGGTCGGGACAAAGACCCACCAGCAGTTCTTCTTGTAGGACTCGTAGAACAAGCTGTACTTGACCCAAGTCTCCTTGTCATCGTAGAGACCACCGACGTCACCTTCGACGTTCTTCAGCTTGTTGGCCGTGCTCCAAATCTTGTAGGAGAAGAACATGAGCACTCCGGTAAAGAGTGCGAGAGTTACGCCGGCCAGAGCCTTGGCGGCCCACGAGTCGCCCTGAGTGAACTGGAAGACACAGTACAGCACCCAGATACCGTATAGAAGCATAATCAGGGACGTGATGGCTCTGGTGATGGAACCCCAATAGTGCTTGCGGAAGCCTTTGAGGGACTCGGGGAAGCTTCCAAAGAGAGCCCACGTCTCGAGGATGACCTTGATGAGCAAGATGCCCACAATGATGACACCAATCACAATGGCGACGATCAGCAAGACAGTCATGAAAGTGTTCCCGCTGGGCACGCTAAGCTCCTGAACGAATCCCTGGATGCCAGACACAGCCTGTCGGACAGTCGATTCGGTGGCCGAGACGGCCTCGGGTTCGGTAGTCGTTGCGTTGACCGACGTTTCGATCTCCCGAATAGCCAAAGTCATGACCTCTTCGATTCCACGCTTGATGGGAGCCTTATTGGGCGTCGCGGAAGACCCGTCGGGAAAGACCAGGGTTGCGTTTTGGAGGAAAGCGAAGCTGTTCTCCGTCAGGTTTCCTCCGGTCGATTCTCGGAACGAGTCGATCGACGTCTGCATCTGTGTCCAGGGAATGAGACCGGTCGAGAAGCCAAAGTTCTTGGAGAAGCTGCGGTAGACCGTGGGCACGTTGGCAGACATCATGCCGTTCATGGCGAAGCCCTGGAAGACGCCGAAGATCTCTGTGAAGCTAGGGCTGACTGTACCTGCTCCGCCGGTAGCACCGCTAGCTGCTCCAGCGCCGGAGAAGGCCGCACCGGCGGCAGAGACGCCTGACATGACCAGAGCTGCGCCGGCTATGCCCGCAGCCACGTAGGAGACGGCGGGAATGTTTGCCGTCTTGCCGTTGGTGACCTGGGAGTTGATACAGCCAATCATCGAACCAGTGTCTAGAGCACTGAGTTTGAGGGTGGCCATGGCCGCGATATCGGGGATCTGGAAGGCTATAGACGGTATCAGGCTGGCGTACGAGGCGGGGATATCTTGCGTCCCATTGGCCCCAAAGCTACCCACCGGGACTGCCAACAGTTAGCATCGACTTGGACACTCTCGACATGACGGGACTGACCAGGACACAGTTGTTCCACATAGGTAGCAGCTTCGCAAGGGTTGAAGCTGTTCGAGTACACCTCACTGCCGTACGCGTTCACGCTTAGCGTAGCTGTGACATTCTGGCGTTTGTTGCTTGTACCGAGCACGTCAAACGACACCGTCTTGGCATCGTTGTTGTACTGAATGTTGACCTTGTTGACAACGATATCGCTGGTGGCGTTACAGTTGCTAAAGTCCGTGGCCGTCAAGACGTTTTGGCCAAGCCCGCCGACTGCAAATGTCGTTGCCACGACGGCAGCCCGCCTCAGGCCCCAACGTGAGCTTGCCCGGGCCATTCTGTGGTTGTGGTTGTTGCCGTGGGAGTTGCCCAGGTCACTGCCAGACAGAGAGAGTGTTGATAGGGTACCGTGGTTCGGTGTCGTAGTTGCCCAGACGTGCAGTTTCGCTCGTCTGTTGGTTCTCCGGATCGGTGGGTGCGTGTTTGCTGTCCGGGGTCTTCTTCTATAAGACCGAGTTTACTGATATGCTGATGTTGAGTTTTCTTCAAGGAAATGAGAGAGAGATGACTGGTTTGTCTGGCTGTCTGTAGCAGCAGTCGTATGTCGTCGAGACGAACAATCGGAAAAATGGCCCGAGAACTCGCAGAGCACAGGCACGCGCGCTCACACACACACACACAAAGATGGGACGACTGGGTGTCAAAGGGGGGTGGACGAGGAGAAGTGAACAAGGCCGAGGATCAACCTGGAACGAAGAGAAAGACAACAAGTTGCCTTTGGAAGGTGGTGAGTTGATGATGCTGGCAGGCACTAGTAGTAGTTGCCTGGAGAGGTCAAGGGGAGACGAGAAGTCGGCGTCGAGACTGACGTAGAGACTTGACGAGGCTTGGTGGAAAAGAGAGACGGGTGCATCGGTGTATGAAACGGGGGAGACGACTATCATCGGGTAAGTCCGCAGTCTCTCACTCCATTAAACGAGTGTGGGAGGGAGGGTATTGGGATTCTAGGATTCGGCGCCAAGCCAGGACAAAGGAAGCAAGATCAAAGCATTGGTTGGTGAAGAAGGAAAATGCAGGCGGCAGCGCACGCACGGGATGGATTCTTCAAGTGCCACAGCGTACGATGGATGCCCCTGGCTGGCGTCACGCAGATGATCTTCGTCGAGGCAAAGGGACCGCTGCCTTTGACTGGTTCGAAGCTCCATCTAGAAGGGTTGGGCGACCCGCAGAATCCCAGCTTGCGAACGCTCCTGTCAGATGAGTGTTTTGGCACAAAGCCAAGTTGGAGTCGGTTGGAGCTTCGACCCCTGCCTGAGCTACCCAGCCCACACGAAACCGCTGCAAGGGCAGGGCGAGGCAGGGCAGGGTCTGGGCAAGGGGAGCCGCCGGTGCGTCCCTCGTCACTATTGGCCCGCCCCTTGGCGTGGAAGAACCCACTCGACCCCGCCAGCCCCGCTATTCGATGCGGACTAAGCCATCTCGAAACACCACTGTCCAAGGAATTCTGGTGGAGGCAGAAATGAGAGAGGGAGCCGCCGTTGCAATAGTCTGGACTTGCTCGGTTGCCGCCAGAAACTATCCCACCTCGACAAACTATCCGTCGTCTCATGGGTCAAGAAAGACCAACAGATGCAAGCTAGGGAACGGAACAGACGACTTTAATCAAGTTGAACCCCCTTCCCCTCACTCGCGCATCTAAATACAGTACGGACTACGGAGGAACTACCCATCATGTGCAAGATGACGCCACGCATAAAGGAGCAATTTATGCCTTTGTCGCGCTCCTGACTCTCACTCTTAGCCTTTAGGGACAAGGGAAGTTGAGAAAGAACGCTTTCACCGACTTGGGTAATCGAAGTAGTCAACGTTAACGTTATCCCTAGTTTGGAAGTACTTCAAGTCCCGGGGAGCCCCGCGGTCCCCACCAGGTTCAAGCGTGCAAGTACGGAGATACCCACCGTACACAGTATTGCCTAACCGTCTTATTTATTATAGTTGCCCGGGCCCTTGCATACGGTCATTAATTCCCTTATTCATCCTTTACCGCGAACTCCTTCATGGCATAGTGAAGGACCATAAGTTAGGGCAGATTGCCACGACCACTGCGTACAAAGTATATCCTGCGCGGGGTTCCTTCGCTTGTCGCGCGACCGCCCAGCCGGTCGTCCGCCTGCCACGGCGGGAACTACTAACTACATACCCATACATCAGGAACCGAATGATGCGAACCGCCTGTTTGGGCCAAACAATCGCCCAACTGCCAAGTAGTACGGATACGGATACTGTGCAACTACTCCGTACTCCGTAGCGCAATGGCGAAGCTAAAATAAACTGTCGGATCTGCATGCTGCCAGAAACCAGTCTGACCGCGTGCGGCCCTGCCTGGCAGCAGCACGGGATGGGAGGGGGATCTGACTTCCCGCATGGTAACCCCAACGAGGCTCAGAGACATGGCCTCCATATCCGATACGACCGGAAACCGGAGTTCGATGCCCACGATTAGGGGGCTAGCCCGCTGCCCGGGTCCCTGTGGCGAAACGCGCCAAGCATTCCCACTCGTGACTACCAACTTGCAGCCGTAGGTAGAAACAAAAAAGAAAGAACAAGGTCAAATTGGTTAGCTAGTTAGTCAACTGGCAGGAACGTATCCGTACGGAGTACGGATAGCTAACGTTTAGTCATGTGGCTTGTAAAAGTTGGCTGCCACCAATGCCAACAAACTTCAAAGTGAAACAAACCGGCTGGTCTGTTCTGGCCTCAGCTCTGGGAGCATGGCCATCCGTCTCCAACTATCCGTAACGACTACGTACGGTAGTCATGCCACTTGCACCCGGCACGCTCAACTCGAACCTGCTTCAGCCCTCGTTACTCACCAGTGACGCGTAAGTTAGCCAACTGCTGCATCCGTGTGTACTCCGTACGCGAGCCTCCCCATCAGACACTCGTGCCAGTCCTCACTCAGCCTCTGCCAATTGTGGAGAGGAGGCATCTGCCGGTGATCTTGATCCATCTTCCCTGGTAGACGGGCAGAGGTCGCGTCATGATGCGAAGCTCACACTCACTTACAACTCAAGCCTCGCCGTTCCAACAAACCCAAGATTCCGGTCGCACCATCCATCTCCTCGTACGTCGACCAGATTGCGATGAACGATCAGAGTGGTAATGCAATTAATCGCTAGTTGGCAGTACCCAGAATAGATCGTCGCCCAGTGAGATTCAGGCCCCACGCCCAATGTAACAGATGCATTCATCATTTAAGCGGGAATTAGGGAGCACAACCTACACAGTAATACGGATACACAGTACCACAGTACTCCGTAGCTGCTGGGATCGCATTTACAGGAACCAAGGGGTGGGATCGAGTAACTACGGTAAACATGGCACAACGGACTCGCATTCACAGGAACCACAGGGTGGGATCGAGTACGGGAAACATGCCCAAAGACGTCAATGATATATCCAGGGGCCTTTTACTCACTGCACTGAAATTGACCATCACTATGACTCGGAGTCAGGGAGCAGAAATACACAAGTCGTCCATCATAACCGTCATCAAAGTCCGTACTTTGTGCGTGAACTCGCACCCCACCCAAAGAAAAGTGCCGCTCACCATCCCATCCCATCGCCATCGTGTCTGGGCATTAAAAGGGGCCAGACGCGATACGAGAACAGTTCACAGCGGCAGAGACATGGAAGAACGCCAATGGGGACAGCAACAGCAGGTAGGCCATCAGCAAACACCCTGCCGGGGGGGAGGAAACCCACCCGATGGAAACTCTAGCCGCGTCGCCAACGAATAGCCTGCTCATCGAGATGCCAAGAAAGAAAACGGAAGCGCCAGGAAGTAGTCGCTGCAAACGCCAACCCGGGGGGGTATATACAACAATGCCATAAAGACAACGAGGTCGTAGCTCGCGCCAAAGGAACTCTCATATGTCAGATGAGTAGGGGTGATAGCGGCCGTCCGAGCCTAAATGTGGCGAGTGTGAGAATGGCGACACTGTTCCCGGGTTGCTATACTGGTCAACACTCTGCATCGATGGCTCTGTATAGGGATTGTATGTCATCGGGTTTACGCTAGCGTCTTGGAGACCCAGCGGGTTGAAGGAGGGGAACGGTTCCAGACCCGGCATGTACGCGTGCGAAGGCTGACCAAACGAAGCGCCCGTAGACACAGGCTGCTTGTGGTACTGATCCTGCTGATATGCGTAGGGAGCAGCAGCAGCAGCAGCAAGTTGTGGCATCATTAGACCCGAGTTTTGACTGTTTGGCAGTGTGTGGTAAGACGAACTTCCGGGAAGGGCTCTGCTGTAATAAGAGCTGTCTGATTGCGTGGGGACCATGGTCTGAAATGCAAGCATGTCTTGATGACCTAGATAACTTGCCGGGACGGGGTTCGAGTGCGCATGGGGTCGTTGAGGGTTACTCGGCTCTAGCTCCATCTTGGGCGCAAAGGGTCGCGTCGGTACATCTTGCACGGGGCTGATGATCGTATCCTCCATGAGGTCCATGCCATCGACCAGCTCGAGGACCGGCAAAGAAATGCGCTCCATGTGTTTGGCGAGATGAACCGTGAGCTTCTTCCATGTCGGAAACCTTTTCGCGCAGAAACGGCAAGGCTCGTCTTGTGGCTGGTCCGAAGTGTCTACGTGGCAGCTTTCTACCTTTTGCCAGGTCGGGTCATTCCCCCGGCCTTTTTTATGGCTGCTTTCGTCTTCTCCTTGGGCTCTGTGAACTTGTGTTCCCGGACGAGATGTTGGAGAAAGTTGTCGCGGCGATGGCAAATGTGCTGACATTCTTGGACGTCGCACTTCCACCACTCGAGATGGCGATGTCCTTCATTCTCATGCCGAACCCAGTCGGCCTTTCTTTTGAACATTTTTGGATCACGGCAATGATCCCAAGTACAGGTAAAAGGTTGTATATCCTCGTGGACGTGCTTGGTCCAATCAGAAGGCTGTTGAAACTTTTTGGAGACAAAACAGAGTTGACACTCAAGCTCAGCCGGCAGCGAGATGGTAGGCGGCATGGGTATGCCCTGGGGGAACTTCTCGGGGTTGATGCCACCTTCTAATGGTGTCGCCTCATCAGAAGAGGAACCTGGCCAGGCTGACAAAGAATCCAGACCACGAACATCACCTCTGCCGCCCAGGGGTGACGAACGCCCACCCTGGGCGATACAGAGCCTGCCACACGGGCAGCTACCCGTAGCAACAGACCTCAGGTGCTTGATTTTCTGGTTCTGGAGGTTCTTGAAGCGAACAACCATCTGATGGGCTATCCGATCGACCAAGAACTGATTGGAGTCGGCAAGACCAGGATTCAGTCGCACAATGTGTTGCTGAAAACCTTCCAATGTTGGCACGATGTCGATATGGTCGCCCCTTTCCGCCTTCAGTTCTACGTCGTCCGACCCGTCCTCGTCGTCATCATCCTCATCGTCCTGGTCAAAGACAACTGACGTATTGGCCAGCTGGGCAACGGGAGGACCGCCCGCTCTCTTCAACATACCCACCAAGATTGGAGTTGATGTCGCCTCGGCCCCTCTGGGTAGTTCGGTCTTGCTTCTAGGTCTGCGCAGGCTGTTCCTGAGTGCAAACGGAGACTTTGATGCAGTACCAGAGGTGGCACTGATTGAGCCGCTTCCGGCATGGGCGGTTCCTATCGATGCCGCACTAGCAGCCATGCCGAGGAGGGCAGTGTTCAGGCTTGGTGTTGGCCGCTGCTTGATGCTCCAAGCTGTAGTCTGCGATGGCGGAGCCAGACTATCTCGGGATTTCCGCCTTTCCTCTCGTTGGGGTTCGGTAGGTGATGATGCATCTTCCGCATTGCTGCCTCTTCGTTTGAGGAGCTGGCTTGCACTCGGTCTTTTTACGAGACTCGGGATTATGTCCATCAAGCTTTTCCGACGAGACGCTGAAGAGTTGCCCCTGCTGATGGACATTTTCTTGAAGATGTTGCCTGTCGATTCCACTTCGACGTCTTGGAAACTGGGTGAGCCTTTGTGATACGTTCCCCAGGTGGCTACCCTGGAAGCGATCGAGTCGGTATCGCGACACATTCTCTCGAATCTCCGTATAGCAGCCTGGGAACTCTCAGGCTGATCACGGGTTCTCTCGGAAATAGGGTACGCCATGGGCGCATCTGACCAGTTGCGTGACTGCCGGATAATGTTTCGGTCGACCTCGGTCATGGGTCCACCCGGCGAATCCATTCGGTAGTATACCTGTCCTGATATGAACTTGTTCTCGGTCTTGTCGTGACAGGAGATTTCTCGAGTGGGAATGTTGTCGTCATCTGCGCGATCTGCATGGCCTGGAGAATTCGCCCGTGATGAGGCAGACTCGTTCTCATCTGAATGCCCGGTCGCTGTCGTGGCCCAGGCGGCGACCTCCTCGTTTCTTTGAGTGCTATGACGGTTTGCATCGAGCTGGTTGACGCTGGTGGTTTCCTCAGACGAGCGCTCTTGGGGAGCAAGCCCGCGACGCCTAGCCGAGTCGTTCGACTCCCAGTTGCCCGGCATGCCCATGGATGGGTCCGACACGGAAGCGGGAGCGGGAGCGGCATCGATGGAAACATCGTCATCGACGCCCTCTTCAGGTTTGAACGACTCGGGCCCGAACAAATGTTCCGTCGTCTGCTGAACGGGGTCATCTCCATCTTTTCCCCAGTATGAGACTGTCACTATGGGGCTTTGACAAGTCACGGCAGCGTTCCCGGAGGCAAGATTTTCGTCCCCGGACCAACTTCCGCCACTAGAATTCGGCAGCAGCTGATGTACCGAGGAGGTAAGATCAGGCATGATAGGCGCGGGTTGCAGCGCCTTTGAACCTAGTGGGTTTTGCGCCGTGCTGGGTTCCTGGAGCAAGACGTTGTGTTGCTTGTAGTGCTTGGTCCCATCCGATTGTAGGTGGCCTTGGGTGAAATCCCACGACGATGAACTCAGAGCGGAGTCTTCGAAGGGGTTATGAGCGTGAGGGAGGATTTCGTATGTTCCCTCGGGCTGCTCAGTGCTATCGAGACCCACGTACTGCTGGCTGCCAAGGAAGGAAGGGACACCACTTGCAGGGTCGCCGAAATCGACACCATAGAAGGGATCTTCATCAAAGTCGGTGCTGTATTCACTGGGTTGAGAGAGACTGTGACTCGAGATGGAATCGCCTGGAGTGTCCAAGTATAGGGCAGGGGAAGTGGAGGTGCTTCGAGGAAGTGACGAATACGGCGACAAGTGATGGGAGGAGAGTGGTGATGTGCTGGTGTGGGTGTGTGGTTCGTGCATGATACGTTCTTGTTCAATATGGTGGTCGCGAAGCAGTGACGCCGGGGAGACTGTACATGTTGAAGCCATGATGGAGGGCGCCCGCAGAGTGGCTGGAGGGTTATAGTTATATCAGGCAGGTGTGCAATTCAAACACCCTGGCCAGGTCGGCTCAGCTCCTTGTGACGGCGGACGTCAGATGGTGCTGCAGCTCATAGTCCGACAAGCAAGTGAGCGAGCGGCGTGCGCGAGTGGGGGAGCGAAGAAGCAGTCTGTAATTACAGGGTAACTATGCAACTGCCCGAATCGAACGTGAGCCAGATGAAGCTGTTTGTCCTGATGGGGTTTTCTGGGGATGGTTGATTGCGAATTGTTCGTGGATAGACCGACGAGTGGAAGGAGGAGAGATGGCTTGGGCTGACAGACACTTTCGAGGCCAAGGTGAAGGGTGAAGGGGGAAGGGGGGGAGGCTGCTGACTATTCTCAACAGTTACTTGGCTTGGGGAAGAGTGACTAGACGGCGGCGCTTAAAGGAAAGCGGGTGGGTGGGTGAGTAGGCGAGTGGGTGGAGAAAGAGCGAGAGAGCGAGAGAGCGAGAGTGCGAGAGTGCGAGCTGAGCTGAGCGAGCGAGCGGGAGGTGGAAATACTCACTCCCCTGAGCGCGTTTCGAGGTTGCCAATTACAATGGGACGAGCCTCATGCGACGTTCCCCACGCATTTCAGATACGAGAGCCAACGTCAAGATGCAGTTCTCTCACTCGACGATTCGCTGGCTTGTCGAGGTGTTCCGATGGGCAGATTGGCAGGCAGACTGCGGCTCGAGTCGTACGGAGTACTCCGTACTTTGTGGACGAAAGAAAGTCGATGAATGATGGGCAGTCAGGCTGGCTGCACAGGGCTGTGTTTGTAATGTTTGATTGTTTCCCGTCATCCGATCACCGCTAACGTTAGCTAACTACCTAGTTAGCGCAGGTTGCAGGCTGCAGGCTGCAGGCCGCCGAGGCGTTCCTGACCAACGTGGGCAGGGATAGTGGAGATAACCAAGTTGCCTAGTTGCGGAGTATCGCAACAGTCGGTAACTCATAACTAGTAGTTGCGGATATTCACGTTGGTCTCTAGGCGTTCTTCTCAGCCCCGGACGCCTTGGTCGGGCGTTCCTGTCTGATCCATCCCCCAATCCCAACGCGCCATGTCAATCGTGGCAGTATCCGTGCAGAGACGGTATGCATGTCATACTCACCGAAGCAAGACGTTGACGGTTTAGCACTCCCGGTTGATGCCGGTCTCGGCTGGGAGTTGGGAGTTGGGAGTTGAGGAGTTGGGAGTTGAGGAGTTGGGAGTTGAGGAGTTGGGAGTTGAGGAGTTGGGGAGTTGGGGATGGGGCTGAAGAGTGTATATCCTAGTCACTGCTCCGTACAAGTTAGCAACTACTTCGTAGTTACCCTGCTCCGGCCACGATCCAACAATGAGAACCCTAGTCGTATTCTCAAGCATACGTTCGGTAACGTTCCTGTCCCCATGGTGTCTTGCACGCTGCATCAGACAAGTACAGAGACATTGCCATTCATCAAGTTCAAGCTCGCAAATGGCACCTTCAATTGTGACGCAACAAACAGCAGCAGGCTCAATGACGTTGAAAAAAGGCATCCATCTCATAATCCGTCGTCGTGGTGCGCGCCCGCGCAGACTTGTTCGGTATGTCTTGGTGCATAGCCACCGCTGCGGCACGGCGCTGTACTGTGTGTGCAAGCCCCTCCCCCCCGGCAAGTCCGTCAGCCTTCTGATAACTGCCGCGATGATGGCACTCATGGGTGCTCAATCATTCTCGTATCGTCTCAACTGGTGTGCAAGCCGCCTATCCGTAACGTACCCGGACAAGCATGTTCACATTCCAACCGGTCCCCGTGGCCAGTGGCTGTGAGGTGGTCAGCCATAAAAGTTGCAATTGACGATTATCGATTGAGTCAACTATGTTGCTTCACACCAAGGCAATAAAGGTACTTGGTATTAACCTAGTACCAATCCAGCCCTTCTTGCAGGTGTGTGTGGCTCCAACGTCGCTGGCACAGTCTTCTCCGAGTCGGATCTTGTCGCCTACTTTCAAAGTACTCGATTCTATCGTACGTACGGATACGAAGTAACTTAGTACTTTGACAAGACAGTATCCGTGCGATGAATGTCTTGGGTAAGTAGCCGCCGAGTGTTACCCACTTGAAGTCTCACGAAGGCTCAAATCGTTCGTAGGTAATCCGTACCTAACTAACGTTAGTTTACCTACTCCGTGTCCGTACCTGGTCCTCGAGTCACTAGCGCAGCGCGCATACTGTTACTTGCCCTAAAATAAACCTTGGCCTGGTTCTTCTGCGCGGGAGCAGGGCGCCGGAGGTCTCTGCCATAACGGGACGATTCAGACGATCTACTTATAGGGCTCGAGCCGCCCGGATTAGATACTATGTACTTGGGTACGGAGTACTCCATACTTGAGCACGCTCGGGAGCAATTAAGGTTCGTCCCTTTGTGGGTTGAAAGGGTGGGGGCTTTTGGGTACGGATACCACGCGTTATATTGGCTCGCCCACTGACTGAATCGGCGGGATCTCGCGTGCGCGCTAGGGAACTTCTCTTTCAACATCATCTCGTTGGTCGACCGTCGCCCTACTTGCTAGTTACCGAGTACGGATGATACCTTGTCAACAACGTGGCTATCATTGCAAGTATTCACCAAGATGGACATGTTCCGAGTTAGTCGAACCCCGTTGGCACATTTTCTCGCCTGGCGGCCCTGGCCGATTCTGCCCTCATGTACGATACCATATTCGCGCGCGCCGTGCTGACCTGACCGCTGGGTCTTTGCATAGTCACACCCCGAAGAGTAAGTCGGCCTGTATACTGTACACGCAGCCAGCTCCGTGTCGCTCAGATCGCGCCCCTTTGTACGGGAATCAAGCCTCGCCGTATGGGGTCAAGCGCATCCGTACGCACGAGTCATTCTAACTTGTGGCTGGATTGTAGTCATCTTCACCAGCGAATAGTACGTCTGACACGTTTCTCGAGACCTTCTTCTCAAATGTTGCCCGTCCCCTCGACACACTCTCCTCCTCCCAGGCTCTCGTTCTCAAACACATGTAGCTAATCTCACTGTCTGCAGTACCGCGCACGTTCCGTGGTTCTTACTTCGGATGAGTGAGTCTATGTTCACGCCGCTTCCGCCACTCCTTTGGATCAGTCCCATGGAGGCGGACGCCACCCAGGCCCGTGCAGCCATCTATCGCACACGCATTAACAGAACCTGTGCTGACCCTCTCCTCCTCCCTTCCCCCCTCGGCAGGCTCGTGGAAATTCGCGCACTCCAGAGGACGTTTGAAGGGGCGTATGTGCGGACGGCCCTGTCCCAGTTCAGCTTCGCGCTTGTGATCCTCAAGATCTTCACGTCCGAGTTCTACGCCATCGGGGCGCTGCTGTCCATGTACGGCGCCGCCATCGTCGCGGTGTCGGTCTATCGCCGGTACCAGGGAAACCGGCAGTTCTTTGCCATCAAGGACGACGAGGGTGGGGTGCGGAAAAAGTTCCGGACGAGCGGGAACAGCGTGATGCTCTTGACCCTTCTCAGTCTCGCTGCGTATGTCACGTTGATCGTGCTCACATGGCAACTTGGTTCCTAGGGACCGTGGAGTCGCGAGGGAAAGGAGCGGGCTATGCTCGACAGATGCTATCAATCTTGTTACCTATTGGAACGACGGTCGCTTTGACCATGACTGCTATACCATCAATCATCAGGCTCTCTCTCACCCGAGGCGTAACTTTGGAGTCCTGTGTAGCCATCTCAGTCACACAGCGCGATCGACGGTGATGACATGGTTGTGTGCAGCACATGACGGCACGTGTTGTGTCGAAGGATGCGAAAATCGCGATGAAAACCGGCCGGTTCCTTGTGGTAGCAACAAGCTTGCCAAGCAGCGTCCCAGGTTCCATTCAAGCGACGTCTACGCCAATCGGCGGCGCCCAAGTAGAGCTGATCAACCCCCTGGCAGTCCGTTACCTCCGCCTCGCTACCAGGATCGTGGCGTGCCCATCGGGGAAGTCACCGACGCGCCAGTCTCGGCAGTTGATGGTCGATGTGCAAGTAGAGTATTGATTGACTCGGTACATAATGTACATGGTGTTCTTGAATGGACCCAGCCAGCTCTTTGGCGAGCCATCCATCCTCGTTAAATCATATGTAGGTAGAAGAGTGAAGTGTCGACCAGAAAAGGCCGTCATATACATTCCCCCCCCAATCTCCCTCTCCCTCTCCATCGCATCCCACTCTCGTCATTCTACTTTTTCCAACGTATAAAACACAGGCAAACAAGACACGAGAGGAAACCGTGAGGTCTCGTAGGACAAACCAATGCATCCCAGAAGCCATCTCCAGCGCGGTGCAGCGCTTTGCCGTGAACACCTCGCACACATGGCGACGAATGGAGAGGGTAGCCGGCCTCCATCTCCGGATCCAAGCGGCCGCCAGGAGCGACGGCATCACCACGTAGCGAAGGGGAGGACGCACAGAGAAACTGAAAACAATATCACGAAAGTCATCGTTGACAGGGTCGGCTTGAGCTGTAGGGAATATGGATGACGTTCGGTTAGGCCAGTGCCGTACCCCCCCCCTATGTATCCCGACCTTTTTTGGTGGTTGTTGCCTCCAAAGACAAACGTATTACCATTACCAGTCGATACCGCTCTTGCCTTGGAAATCTTGGTATATCATTCTCTCTCTCAGTCTGTCTGTCTCCCTCCCTCCTTCTCCCCCTCCCCTCCTTCTTTCTCTCCCTCAAAGAAGCCTGCTTGTATAACGCGAGTGCTCAAAAGTCGCTCGAGTGTCTTTGAAAGTTTCGCTCAAAAGGCCTGCTTAGATCGAAACAGGGGGAAAACCGTGGAGTGCATCCCATATATACCAATGCAAGAAGGGGGCGGGGGGGGGGGGGGATTTGAGTTGGGCTCAGAATCCTCACATGTCTTTTTGGTGCGCCCAGTACGTGGATTGACGGATTGAAAGTCTCTGTCGAAATGGTGCCGTCGAGTCGTATCGTGATCGGTCAAACGTTTCGAATTTGTATGC
Source organism: Arthrinium puccinioides (assembly GCA_022414665.1). Taxonomy (NCBI): domain Eukaryota; kingdom Fungi; phylum Ascomycota; class Sordariomycetes; order Amphisphaeriales; family Apiosporaceae; genus Arthrinium; species Arthrinium puccinioides. The sequence continues at coordinate 2,999,385 of JAIUNF010000003.1, read as the reverse complement.
GTCGCACATCAATCTCTGCGCTCAGCCACCCCCTTGCCCACCCCCTTGACACTCGAGTCTGTCTATTAAGACCCCGTCCCCTGCCCCCCCCCACGCCAATTCCCGACGTTCTTTGGAACAATGTCGACGCGAAATTTTGAAAAGCGTCCAAGGTTCGGAACTCTTGCATTTTTGTACTCTTCCGAGTGGGAGACAGACATGGGTTACGCTAGGAGGGGGCAGCACCAGTTCCTCCAAGTGGCACAATCTCAATCCTTCTCTCTCCTCTCAGTACAGAGTACCCTCTTGCTGGATGTTCGGTCCATGGCCCTGGGCCCCGGTAGGCCCGCTGTACCACCCCGAGTAGTTGTCGCCGGGCCGGTTGTAAGTATACGGCTGGGACCAAGCCGCGTAGGACGAAGAAGGGTCGGATTCCGCCGACAGGGGTGCCTGGGGATCACCCACCACGGCCGGCGCACCGCCAGGCATCGTGCTTATTATGTGTGGCGGGTATGGCTCGGACGCGGCCGAGGATCTCCTGTTATTGTTGTTGTTATACGACCGGGGCATATGCGTCCCCGTGATTTGGGAGTGCGGCGAATAGGAAGGCTCTGGGTGCTCGCCGCCATACGACAGGGATCTACCTGTTGCTGGATACGGCGACCAAACGACCTCTTCCGGCCGGCCGGCGCCGTCGCTGACGGCCGAGTCGCCGCCGGGTGCCACAGGCCAGCCCAGCGGCGTGGGGAGGCCATGCGCGCCAAAGGGGGAGAAGGTCGGGGTCACAGGCGAAGCGTGAGGGTACGGCCGCCACGTCGCCACACCGTCAGGAGTCTTGGAGGAATGGTGGGCCGCGTCCGCCGGTATCCAGTCCGTCACTCCCGGGGGAAGTCGTAGGTCTTTGCGCTCGGGGCAACTTTCCTGTGGTCTTAGCAATCCGAAGGTTCTGTCTATACCGGAAGGGGAACAGGTGGACCTACATTCTGCATTCGTCGCGTACCCCCCTCGGCTGGGAGTGGCACGGACGGAGGCCCCATGTGTTGTTGCTGCTGCTGTTGTTGTTGCTGTTGTTGCTGCTGCTGCTGCTGCTGCTGCTGCTGCTGCTGCTGCTGCTGTTGTTGAAGTTGTTGTTGAAGGGGAGGGACCGACGTTAGCTGTGGGTATTGCTGATGCCGCGAGATGCCCGGCGGCGACGACTCGGACGGCATCGTGGAGCCCACAGACGAGCGCACCCCTGGCTTTTGGCCGGGCAGAGGCACCGGTTGTTGGTCCACCGGGAAGAAGCTGCACTCCTTCTTCAGCCGGATGCAATTCATGCACCGGCCCGTAGGGTCAGCCGGCTGGAGAATGCATCGGATCTTGCGTCTTCGACAGTGGCCTTTTATGAAACGTGGTGGTTTTAGCAGCGCCCAAACCTGAATCAAGGCAATCTATTGCACACGAAGCGCCCGCGGCAGGGGTCAGAGAGTGAGTGAGTGGTACTTACCGCAGGCGACCGAGGTGCGGTGGTATCCAAGCTTGTTGCGCCTCTTCTCGCTGGAGAGGGAGAGGGCGCCGTGGTCCGGGTCATGCTCACCCTGTGCTCTCACGTTAGGGGTCGAGAGAGCCCTCCGTAATCTAGAGGACTTGGACAGGGAGCTTTGGCGCTGTGCGAGGGGCATGAGGGTATCCTGGGCCGGGGCAGCAGGTTGTGATGATGGATGGGGCTTCGGGGCTGTCTTTATTCTCACCTCCATGGAGGAAGTCGACGGCGTCGCATAAGTCGCGAGGTATCCCGGATGCGCCAGGTGCATGTCTGCACCGTTTTGCGGCGGCGGGGGGTATTGGTAGGACATTATGTCGGTCATGAGTCCGGGGAGGTTCGGAGGCACACGATATTTGTGTCTCTTTCTCGTCGGACCTTGCAGGCAAGGAGGATGACTCGGTCCACAATGGTTCCTGGGGAAAAAGGGATCTCGCTTCGACGTGATGATCCTTGCTGCTCTCTCCAGGATCTCGAAGGCGATCCTGTTGATCGACGTGCGCCGAGCACAACTGACAAGCCGCCACGGAATGGGGGGGGGGCAGACTTTGGGCTGTGGCCGGCCAGCTCAAGTTTGCTCCCGCGTGGCCGAGGTATCTTTTTTCTTTCTTCTTTTCTTTTTGGGTTCAGGTTCTGACGGCTTATACACGGACCAACCCAATCCCAAGGCCTAACAGCCGACACGAGTCAAGCTATTGTTGTTTTTCTGCTCTAGAGATGAAGGGGAGATGGATGGCGGAGCGAGGAGAGAACGGGCCAATCGAGTCCGTACAGGCGCTTGCGGAACTGGGTGCCAGACTTTCAATGCGACCATGGGGATAATCAGCCTCCCATTCGAGAAGTAAGTGGCAAGGGTACTTTGTTGGGACGCGGCACAACTCGTGGTGTGATACGACGACACGCCAGAGAGTGCCCACACTTAAATGTATGCTATACTTGAAGCAGTGTCAGAGTGGGAACGAGGGATGGTGTAGTCGTCTCTATTTGGAGGTCTGCAGCGTTTCCTTTCGCGGATGTGGTCTACCTGGCCAAGCCTACTGCTGCCAGCAGTATAGTGTTTGGTCGGAATAGAATTCGATAGCTCCTTCTGGATTGTCCGGGCTGGAGAGAGGGAGGCTGACAAGGGCGCACAATTGCAGTCACTTTTGGCCCCCAGACAGATATACCCGGGCCGGGGTAACTAGGCGAGGTCGTGGGAAAAGGCGTCGAGACCAAGGAACTCGACAGGGGTGGCAGGCAGAGAGTGAGAGTGGGCGAGTATGTGTGAGAGAGAGAGAATGCGTGAGCGAGTGAGTGGATGGGTGGGTGAAAATGGCAAACGTAGGCAAAAAGGAATCCGGCCTTTGTTGATATCGCCGACGAGGAGGCGTGAGCTATTCAAGATACAACCGAATAGGTGCGCACCCAGGGCTGCAAAGGAAAAGAGCGGCGTCGTTGGTTCCTTTTCGAGGTGACCGGCCCGCCCCGTTGAGCTTGAGCTTCCCAGGTAGTCGACCAGTATCGTCCACTAGGTTGAACCCGGAGCACCCGTTAGGGCGACGCCAAAGGCTGAAGCTGTGTCGAGTCCCGGAGGATCAGTAGTTATGGGTGTGTTGAAGATTCGGTCGTGGTCGATGAGGTCCCAAGGTCTCCGTTCTTGGTTTTCTTTTGCTACAAGGCCTGGCACCTATCGACTCTCGCGCTCTCGATGTCGACGACGAATGGGGAAAGAGAAAGTCGAGTTGCTTATCAAAAGAAAAGGAGAGGGTTCCCCTTCCGGAAACGACAGTGGGTAGGAAAGGTTGGCTGGCAGGATAGGATGTAAGTAGTAACGTAACTAGTGGGCGAGTCTCACAAGACGGCCGCTCAGAGAGCTCCCACTACAGCGGCTTGCCTTTGCATTTGCTTGGCCTAAGTATTATCCTTTTGCCTCGAATTTGAGGGCTGAAACAAAGGAAATAGTCGCCGGGCCAGTTCGTCGGCAGCAGAGGCCGATGAGGCTTCTATGAGATGTGACCCCCCCCGTCCCTCTCCATCACGAGGAGTAGCTGTCTCTCAATCGCCAGCTGTCAGTGAGAGTATTGTAATAAGAGACAGGGATCCCAGGTATGCCAGTGGTCAAGGCGAGAGAGATGTACGGAGTAATAGTAACTACGTTACGACGTTTCCCCTTGACGGCGGCCTGGTACCTGTTCTGTCAATGGCTCATGCCAACCCGGGCCAGGTCGGAATATCAACATTGCCAGCATGGCAGTATCTTGGCCACTCGCTCTTCTGCCAAACGGCACGCACGTCCGGGAATTGCACAGTACTACCACAGCTCGCTTCGGAAGCATCCAGTTCCACAGTCGAACCTACACGGTCAGTCCAGCAGTACCTTGGAGATTAAAAGCGCCGTCGACATGGCATGGGCTTGCCCGCACTGGAGGTCTGACGGCTTCCAACGTAGCATCGCCCAAGTTACTTAGTTACCTAACCGGACGACATCCATGGGCACGGGCGTAGGCATGGGCATGGGCATGGACAGGGGGCATCAGTACCTACTACAGTAAGAAAAGAGAGTAGAGTACGGAGTACTGTGCAGCAGTACGAAAGGTACGTAGTACTTTGTACGTCGTCGATACGCGGGGCCGACGGAAATAGAACCTGGCCTACTGAAGTGCGTAGTACTCCGTACACAGTAGACGAACTGCACAGCAGATCTGAGGCCGCGACACGCACGATAGGCCGGATGCTGCAGATATGCATACTTACATCATGTATCAGCAGCAGCATATGGCCCCCGTCCTTTCATCTCCTTTGCTTGGAACAAAGCAGATCCGATGCTCCCTCCCTCGAGATGCTTGCTGTATAGCGCTGTGGTGTGAGATGATCAGAGGAGGCGCGCGACAGGGCCTCCGCTCATGTGGCAACATCCCTGCCGGCTCTCATCCTCCTTGCCGACTTGGTACTAGTCAGCTGCCCTGCTGGTCAAGCCCTGTTGCTGATCCCGGTGAGCAGAATAGTACCTACCTCCCTACGATACACAGTAATACCGTACCGCAGTACCTCAGTAGTGCTTAGACACACGGTCGGGATTGGAGACCGTAGATCCATGCGCATCTAGCCCCTGGTCACTTTGGGCATTGGCTTTCCCTGTTTCCTTTTTCCGGAACAGGCGTATCGGGAGGCCTGATGGACGGGGGGGGGTCAAGAGAGAGAGAGCGGCGTACGGTGAGCCTGTGTCAATGGCCATGGGCTCTTCTCGTCTGTTGTGTGTCCGTCTCCATGTTAATGGGACGGAGACAACTTGCCTCGTGCTTACCGCGCAGGGATTTGATATGCCCTGGGCTGGGTAGTGAGTGAGCTTGTGTGTAGGTATGTGTGTAGGTATGTGTGTGTGTGCGTGTGCGTGTGTGTGTGTGTGTGCGTGGGCTTCAAAGTTCCCCAGATTCATCCTCGGCCCTGCTGGACGAGACGAGACGACGGGCTGCATAACGATCCGGACGGGTAACGAACGGGGTTGTCGGGCGGCTCTAGACTCTAGTCTTGGTGTTTGGACCTGGTTGATTACCCTTGCTCGTCCGTCTCATGGTGGAGGAGCAGAGTTTGCAAAGCAAAATGAAAGGGCTGACTACGATGCATTACGAGGGAGAGCGACGACGTCGGATGGAGCTTGATGCGTGCGATACGATGCGATGCGAGCGATGCGATGTGATGCGATGCGATGCGATGCGATGCAATGCAGTCATCAGGGGAGTGTGTAGGTATCCGTAGGACCGTAAGACCGTAGCTATACTTCTTCGTACGGCATCGTCATCCAAAAGACCAGGGCGCTTACGGTAATGGGCGACGTGGAAGCAGGGGACCATCAGATCCGGGACAGGGGAGTGACGCCGGCTCAAGGAAGATCCAGGCGATCGGATTCATGCGCGTGCGTGCGTGCGTGCGAACATCAGATGCTGTCGGTACTGTGTAGGTACGAAAACAGATCTGATCCATGGCTGTAACGCTGTGGTGGATGGACCAGGCGGCAGCCGCCTGGATATCGGACGCACCCTAATAAGTGAGAGAAGGGACATGAGATGAACTATACATGTGCCACCATAGCTTGGGCCCTTGGCAGCTTGTGGTTAGGTACCGGTCGTTGGTGTTGGCGTTTCTGTGCGCTCCTGTTGGTGTTGGCGCTCTTGTTGGTGTTGGCGCTGCCGTTGGTGTTGGCGCTACTGTTGATGTTGTCGTTGTTGCTGCTGCCGTTGTTGCTGCCGTTGTTCTCGTCTTTGCTCCCGCCGTTGCTCCCGTCGTTGCTCCTGTTGTAACTTGTCGCGCTCCAGCCATCTATAAACTCGACCACCTATAAACTCGACCAACTATAGCTAGCTACCCGCTCTGCCAACCCTTGACTTACTCCGCAGACCGCAGACCGCAGACCACAGACCGTAGACTGTATTAACCGGGTCGGTACACCCGGCAGCCCAGGAACGGATGTGTAACCGTGGATTGAACGAGTCATCACCGCGTGTACATACGGTACAAGAGGTACAGCTGGCAGCAGCACCAGCACCACTGCGTGTCTCACAGTCTGCTGCCGCCGGAGATGCACGACTTCAGAGACTTTCTGACAAGACAGACAGGATGAACGCATTGTTCTAGTTGCCGATCAAGAATGCCGTACGACAAGGGCTCGAGAGGCCCCGAGTTGCTTGCACGTACGAAGCAACGTCAACAGAGCAGACTCGCAAGCTCTCACTCTACGGGGTCTCACGTATAACTAACTACACAGTAGCTAGGTACGGCCCTCGCATCTACTTCGGTCACTTCAGTCACTTCAGTCACTTCGGTCACTTCGGTCACTTCGGTACGGCCCACGCATCAAAGCACGAAATAGCTGAAAAGCCAAAGCCTTGGCAACGAATTGGCTTCGGGTTCCGGAGAAGCGCGCGCGCGAAGGGAATGGCGCGCATGCATGCATGTGTCGTGTCTGAGTTGCCACGCCTCGGTCCAGCTGTCGTGCTTGCTGCCGAGGCAGTTGTCGCCATGCCTTTATTCCACGGTCGTGTCGTTGTGGGTGATCGGGGATGATGAAGATGAGGATAAGAATGAGTTGGTCCGTGGACCGTGAAGGTGCAGTAGTAGGAGGAGGAGGAAGGCGCGGATGGAGAGGATGATGAAACCCTGGTTCTTCGGAAACCGCTAATGGTTGATCCTTGTCATCTAAAGTGTGGAGAGAAATAAGCTAGAACAAGCGGGAAAACTGCTGTGTGACAGGCTGACACCCGGGGCACAGTCCAGTATCCAGGCATTCATTCTCTCTGCAGGCACCTGTAGCAGAACCCCTGGCCAGCAGAGCCTGCCCCCGGTCTGTCAGGTCAGGGCATAATGCGGGAGCCCGCCCGATTCTGCCTATAACCTAGCGACCCTTCTTTCCAAGTACACACCAACGTCACCAGCTCTACTTATAAACCCACCAACGTTACAAAATGCGGTGTAATTATCCGTCAGCAGCAGCTGCACAGTACCTACTTCGCACAAACCCAGAGAGGCTTGGCTCCGGACGTTGCCAGAGCCGATCGGAACCCCTGGCGGAACATGTACTGTGTACTGTGTGCTGTGTACACGGAGTATGTGCGCCCGGGATCATCAGACGACGGAACCAGGACCGACTGCGGGCTGGTTCGACACGGTCCATGTGGGTCGATCCGAGGTACGGATCTGTACCAAGCATATCGGTAACTACACAACACACGATACATAATACACAATACACAGTAAAATACTCCGTAACTGCTTCCACACTCCACGACGACCTCGTCCTATATGCACACCCGCATCTGGCTCTACGCTACTCCCCTCCCCGTTCGCCATCACATATCAGCATGAATGAACCGTGGAGATGGGACTAGACGAGTCACAAGTTACTGCGTCGTGGTGGGCACGCATATATAATAGCACGGTAATTACTTAATACCCGATAATAACAGGCCACGATCATGGGTCGTGATGGGAGCTGCCGCCGCCATCATCGACGCCACTGTTCCTCCCCCCAGCGACGACGCCTCTCACAGCAACACACAGTGTACGTCTGATTGTTATTCCGTCCACGGTCCCTCGAACCCGTGAGAAGGCGAGAAAAGAAGAAGCAGCAGACGCAATAACGACGACGTGTCTACTCGACGACGCCCCTATGTTAGCGGCCTCATCGTGTCCGGGGTGGCTGCAAAAAGAGAATGCTTGTCCGCAAGCAACCGTCGACAATGGCCATCCCATCCCATCCCATCCCATCTCATCCCGCCATGCATAATTGTTCGTTTCTCGTTTCTCCTGACCCGCCAACCCGTGACAGGATCTGAGATCATACTGGACTAATGGGACGAACCCTCCAAGAGGCGCCGTGACTGTCAATCGTCATGCATAGTTTGCAAATGTCTCAGACGGCGCCGCATCCTTGAGCGTGTTCCAGCAATGCCTTGGAAAAACGCAGCAGTTCTTGACCGCCTGGCCACACCGACTGACGGCTTCGTGTCTATCCGGCGACGTGGTTGGTGCTGTTCCTCCTGGACGAACTCTCTGCGCCCATTCCACACAACACACTAATAAGTCAACTAGTCGACTGCAAGCCCGATGGACCCTCGGGCACCACCAGTGACCACCACCAGTGACCACCACCAGCAGCGTCAATGGGCTCGTTTCCTGCGTCTACAGCGTCAGACCCGGACAAGGATGCTACTGGTCCAAGGTTTGGCAGCGGGTGTCCTGGCCGCCCAATGGCTTGGTCGGATTCGTGTTGCTGAGCGGCAGCTAACCCTCTCAGGGTCACCTATTGAGACACCTTTGGAGGGGCCATCTCAGACGAAAAAGAAATATCGGCCTTTCCAGGGCCAATGGGCCGAGTGGTGAGGTTTCTCGATCGATCTGCATGCCCGAAACACACGAGATGCGATTGAGGGCTGAACTTCGCCCGCGTATTTGGCCATCTGCCCTCTTGAATCATACCCTCGTGATACCACCAGTCTCTTGTCTGTCTAGGGTGTCGACGGTCGAGCTTTACTTACCCATGGAGAGTATTATCCGAGATCTTTCTTGGTCCTATGTGGGGAGCGCTTCACGCCATGATCCCCCCTCTGGAGATACCTAGTTACACTCTCCAGTTTGCGTGATGCTGCGCACGTTTGCATGTGGCCTACACGCACAATTTGAGTCTTTCCTAGATGGCTCCTACCATGATCGGATGGTACCTGTCCGAATGGTACACGTTTGGTTTTCCTCTAAGAACCTCGTGGAAAGGCTGCTGCTCCCATCGATACCTCGGCCGGCCATGTCGCCAGACAGTGGTTGACGCACAGTTGACTACTTACCACGTTCAGCACGTTCAATCAAGTATACAGAGCGTTGTTTCCATGGCGGCGTGGGGGTTAGCGAAGATGTCTCCCGGGGATTCGATTCCGCATGCATAAAAGATGACAGCATCCCGTTACGTTTCGAGAGTCACACGTGGATTTGCGCTCTGGTACGCCTCTTACCTTAACTTGAAACACGGCCATACAACCGGCTGATGTCTAAATGATTTCTCGTGTGTTTCTGATGTATTGGGGGAAGGATAATGGTAGCCGCACGACGACACGACCCGAGAGCACCGCTCCACGAAGCGAAGTACCGTCCTGGCCTCATTCGCATCTTTTGTTGATAATTTAACGCAGAAGCGATGACCGTCACGGTTGACGAGTGACTGGCCTTCTAGGATTGTCATGTCTCTGGCCGGCTTGGCTTTTCTTTTCAACTCCCAATACCCCCGAGGAAAGCAAAGTCGCTATGGGACGGACTGGCTACGCGTTCCTGAGACACTGCACAGTTGATGCGCTTTTAAAAAAGTATGGCCAGTAAAATCCCCCTTTCAGACGAAAGCAGTAGCCAGATATTGGTGGCGTGGCTCCTCCCTCCCTCCCTCTCTTAGAAGGACTGGCAACTCCAACTACGATACCGCTGCTGATGCCGCTGCTGCCGATACAGGGCGGCATCCGGTCCGTAACCCAGAGAACAAGCACACAACATCGAATGGATACCATACTGGTCGCGGGCTCCCTCACTCGGCCTTCGGCCTTCGTACATGGGCCTATCCTGATGCTCCCGATGCTACCCTTTTTTCTCACACATCTGCAACAGATCGCCGCAGTGTCTACAACCTCGGTCTAGGTATAATACATTGCTTTTAAGTCACTTGGCACAATGAGGCTGCTCGGGAAATGGTCATCGACTTGTTTCAGGCATACAGCCAGGCTTGAGCAGCCAATGACGGCCCGGTTCGCCTTGTATCCATCCAGCCAGGCAAAGCCAGGAAGGACAAATTTCTGAATGAACACACCTCCCCACTTTAGCGGACTCGACATCCGAGGCTTTGATTGACTCGATATTTCCCGCCGAGGGGATAGTAACTAGTAGTAAGTTAGAAGTAATAGTCAGCAGTGCCGCTACTACTACTGTGGGTAAGAGCCAGGAGCTGTATCACCGGTGAGGGAATATCGGGACGCGGTCCCGTCTTTCCAGACAAGGCGGCGTTGGCCAGCGATCGACAGCTTCTGCGCCCTCCCTCTCGATTCGCCAGTTATGTTGAGCAGGAAAATGACCAGGAGACGGAGGAATCTTTACCCTAGCGTCCAGCATCGCTATCCGGATATGATGCAGTCGTCAGTTTGGTACTGAACCCCCACCCCCCCCAGCTCCTTATCGGAAGACTGCTCTCCTACTCGTCGCATGGGCCGTACATGATCAAACTATACGTATAAATCCACACGCTCTGTTGTTGTTGTTGTTGTTGTTGTTGTTGTTGTTGTTGTTGTTGTTGTTGTTGTTGTTGTTGTCCCAACGGAGCCCGAAGACGACTGGATTCCATCAGACCAACTCGCTCACGACAAGACAAATGTAGTCAACGGTACATCGTCGCAAGTCAGTGGCTTGATACAACCGAGCGTGAAAAGTACGCCCATTATACGTTTTAAGAAAATCACTGGGATCGGCACTTGTGCCGTCGAAACATGTCTCCGACACCTTGCCATGAAGTTACTTAGCAGTGGTATGTACCGGTACCGTATCTCGCCGGGGAGACGATTTACGCACCATCGCGCCGTGGTTCACAAAGCCGTAATATGGTCGCTGCGGCCTCGGCAGCTCTCGTACCTCAGTGGCGCTTCTGGTCGCTGGCTCCTTGAGCACGTCGAGCCTTGTGTGCTTTTCATCCAGTGGACATGGAGCCGGGCAGCTCGTGGCGTTGTTCCGCTGCTTCTCCGCCTCCACGAAAGCCGAGTGCATAAAGTCCACGAAGCAGTCCACCTCTCTCCTTGTCGTCATTGCTCCGACACTGGCTCGGACGATCCTGTGGTGATGAGATAGCCCGTCAGAAAGGGACCAGCGCCATGCGACTGACCAGGGACACGCCAGAGATGATGAAAAACGTACCCAGTAGGCTGGCCTCTGACCAGAGCCGTGTTCTGCGAGCCACAGCTGTGACCTGCTGATACCAGACGCTCCGTCATCCAAGGTTCATACTGTAAGAGACAGAGAGTCAGACCATTTGCTTTGAAAGGAGGGTGAGGAACAGAGTACCCCGACTCGGGAGTGTGACGTCCGGGCAGGCAAGAAAGACGTACACCCAAGGCAGTAGAAATCCCTCCCGGATTGCATACACCTACAGTACATCAGTTAAGTACGCTTCCGGGTCCGTTTCGAGACGGGTAGCAATCACCTCCTGACCTGATGTAGACACCAGCCGAATTCGCCGCCAGCTCGACATCCTTGTACGGGACATAGCGGCCGTCGGCCATCAGCACGTTGAAAGCCACGACCGACCCTTGCTTCCGAGCGTCTGCAAAATCCGGGCCGCGGTTCTCGTTGTAGATGACGCACACCGGGTGGCCGTTGGCGTGCCGTAGCCCGGCAAGCCCCTGGTAGAGCCGCGCGGTGAGATACGAGGCGTGCAGAGAGATCCTCCTCATCGAGCCGTACAGCTGGCCGTGGACCGTTATTGCTTCCCCCAAGGCGACGACACTGTGAAACGGTAGCGTTCCGTCCTCCAGACCCTCGTGAAGTTGATATGCGGAAGACTGCAGCCCCTTGCTCCGGTGCCAGGGTTCTCCGAGCGAGCTCACCATTGTCACTGTGCCGCCACCAAAGTACTTCCTAACTGTAGGTAAATCGTCAGACGGGGGTTGGGTGTATGCAGGAGTCGCCAGGAGGGGACTATCTTACGGGCCAGAATGTGGCCCGACTCTTTTCGAACCACCAACGCACCCAGGTCCGGAAACCCAAATATCTTGTATAGGGACAAGCACGTAAAGTCAGGTGCCTGGTCCACGTCCCGGAATATGAGCTCCATTGGACTTGTCATGGCCAGCGCCGCAGCGTCCAACAGCGTGTCTTTTCCCCGTCAGTATCGGACGCTACACCGTGCTCAGGTCCGAGATGTGTTGAAATCGACTCACAGCAGTTCTGAAGCTCTCTTGTTTGCCGCAACTTCCCGCACCAGGACACGGGGAGTCGTCTCCCCGACATGTTGGACTGACCCGGATATGCAAATAGCCCTAGGTCGCCGGGGCTATACCCGGTTTCAAAGCTGGACAGAGGCATCTCGAGCCAGGCTTCCACCTCGTCGTCGCTCTCGAAGCAGTGATGGTAGCCATACGTGAGCTCCCTGACACCCACGAGGCTCGTATCTACAACGTCCCGAGTTAGCATCTTCCCCACCCCCTCCCAAGACGACCGCGACGATTGTCCCAGCGGAGGCGAAGCTCTCTCCAAGTGACCCAGAGGGCCCGGGGGTTTACCTACGACTGTCCTTGTGGAAGCCGTACCAGAACTTGCGTGCCCTAGCTTTCTCGGCTAGGTCTCGAAACGAGTCGGCGACCAACTTGATGGCCGCCGTGGCGTTGGCAACAAATACCAAGTCGAAATGTTCCGGGTCCGCCCCTAGGAACCGGAGCGTCTTCTCTCGAACACGGTCCACTGCGTCCCCCGAGAGCTTCGCTGGCGAGTTCTCCGAGTGCGGGTTGCCGTATAGGTTCGACAGCATCTTGTAGGCGAACGCGTCCACTGTCGACTTTGCGTATATCGTCGCGCCACTGTGGTCCAGGTAGACGCCTGTTAACACCAACGTCAGCACGGAGCGAGCGAGCTTTTGTGATTCTGCTCCTCACCGTTCGCCATGTGCGGATACTCCGTCCGGCGGATGGAATCGACGTCGTCATTGTACCCGGAATCGATCATGATGGGCAAATCGTATGCTATCGCTGAGACAGAGCTCGGGAAAAGCGATGAATGGCGCGCGGCTGTTCATCCTTATGCATCTTTCGTATGAGAGTGCCTTATGCATCTCTCGTATGAGAGTGACGAGTTCCTCCCCCCCCTCTTTCCGCCTTCATTGACCAAAGAATGGTCCTCGGCTCCATTCTCCAAGCCCCATGTTCGTGCCAGCTAATGACGCTTGGTGGTCACCCTCCAACTCGCCACGCCCTGCCACTACAAAACTTGGAACCCGTCGCGGGAATCGGTAGGATTCGTGTATCGGTTGCTCGGGGGGGTGGAGGACCACTTGATAGGCTGTGTGGCTATCACGCACGTTAGCTGTCAGCGAAACGAGTGGCAGAGGCCAATCAGCTCACTCCTCCATCACTATTCTAGGAGTCGATAGTCCAGCTATTTCGGGAACGACCCCCCCCGGGAAGCCTAGCGCAGTACGATCCCCACCGATTAGGGCTGACGGGACAACTCTCGAACCAGCTAGTTAGCTGGGCCTTTGCAGTCTGGAAGTCGGCCAGGCTATGTCGGCATGTGACTACCGGCTGAGACGGTATGTATAGGGCGCATTACTCATGTCGGGCCCAAGGCTGCGGGTGTTGCTCGAAACGCGGAACGGTACTTGCTTCCAATGCCAGGGAGCATGCCATCAACCTCGTCTTGCAGAGAAGTATGAGTTACGAAGCGAGTGGTTAGTTACAGCCGTGCAATCTCAGCAGCCTCCAGAAATGTTTGCTTCCAAATGTTTGGTCGACATCTCCTCCGTCTGATCCACGGACGGACAGGACCAATCGGAAATCCCTGGGGCTCAAGAGTCGGGGGTGTCGGTCTTCACCCAAAGAGGTTCAGGATTGGACGTTTTCTGGCAGAAACTCGGCATCGGCATCACAAAGAGGATAGTTAGCACGAGGCGCCTCGGGCAGAAATCGACGTCGACACCTAAACAGCCAGCAAACAGAAACATGGATATCCCACCCAACGACAGGCAATCCGAGGTGCCAAGAAGAAGTCGCCCCCCCCGACTGTGCTGCACTTACAACAAACACTCGGCACGAGGTTCAGGACCAATAGACACACATCCTGTATGACATAGACGTGCACAGTTTGAATACCACCGATCCTGGGGCTAGTCTGTAGTGGACGCGCTGCGGAACGGTGCGTTTCACGCTCCTACACGGAACCATGAGTCGCGAAGAAACGGTATGACGATAGCACGGGGTTCCTTTGTGTGGCAGGTCGTCTTTGTTGAATCCGACCGAGTTCGTGGTCACGGAAACCCCCCAAAGGGACCCGGGCTAGTTAGGACGCGGGTTGATCGTGGTTCAGCTGTAACTTACCTACCTACCTGTAGGACGTGGCGGACCGGAGGCCAGAGTTGTCCTGCGAAGCCACCATTCCCGAAGTCTCCGGGTTCGCTCCTGTCCGGCACCTGCGTATATTGGAATGGGTAGGTGCATGAACTCTCTGTTAGCCATGTGCCACGTTGTACGACTTTCCGATACCGTCCTGCTCTTCTCATGGGACGAGAGAGCGGTGGCCAATATTCTCTACGGTTCAGACACACCCTGCTGACGCGGGCTTGATAGTATGAACATCTTTATTCACAAGTAGTTCAGTTACATCCATAACTATTATACGTTTCATCAGCACGGACGACGTCTACGAGACAACGTCTACAAATCCGGGTATTGTCCCTCTCCCATCCTCCCCACTGCTAGTCATTAGGGCTGGCCCAGTTGCCATGCCCGCACCGTCAAACGCCAAACACCAAAATACCATTGCTAAAGTGAAAATCCCTTGGTTCAGATTGGACGTGAACTCGTAGAAGCTCCTTTTCCAGATCCCGAAAAGCTCAAAAGGCGAAGAACAAGATGGCCAGAGGCACAACCAAGTGAAGCAGTGCGGTCCCTTGGTGTGCACTCGCTCCACCCTGGACAGGCATGGTCGGCTTGGGAGTGGCCGTCCCGTTGGAAGGCTTCGTTGGCGTCGCCGAGTAGGTCGGAGGCGCGGGCGATGACTCGTTCTCGCTAATCCCAAAGTTGGCGCATGTGATACGAGTCTTGTTCGCAAAGTGCACAACGAAGCTGCGATCGAGGACGGAGGCACTGGAGCCAACGTTCATAGAACCAAACTCATCGTGGAAGGTCGCGGTGAACGGGTCTGTCGTGATGGTGCCGTACTTGCCGCTCAGATCGCCAACCTGGCAGGTCTGGGGAAAGTCTTTCTCGCACGCAACAGTCTCACCTCGCACAAACGGGTCGAGATGAGATCCGGTGGCAGTGCAATTACCATTCTCGGGGACCTTGCTGACATGGATGTGGTAGACTAAGGACGGTCAGTGACGGTTCCGGGCTGACGGCATACATGCTGAGGAAACCTACGGAACGGGCCGCCCTCTTTGGGCAGGTCGGAGAAGGCGACGGTGTAGTTCAGACCAATGCCGTTGGCGCTCGACTTGACCGTGATGGAACCCTTTACGTTGCCTTGCAGGCTACCAGCGGAGAAGAATGGCGCTCCGGGGAGCGTAGCAGTGGCAGACAGGCCGCCGGGGTTGTCCGTCACGACGGTTGCGTTGCCGAGCTCCTGCATCGTGTCTCAGCAGAGTGGCCGAGTTGGCTGGGCAGAGGGTAACAAGACTTACACCAGTAGTGAGGGCCTCTGTCACCTTGACGATGGCGGCCAACAGGGAAAGATTGGCTGAAACACGCATCTTGGTGACAATGTTGGAATCGACTGACGTCTACGAGGAATGCACACGATGCCTGGGTGTTTTAGATGACGACGAGACGAAGTGCGGCCGACGTGAAATGATGGCGTGCTTGGTTATTAGGTTGAAGGTAATTAGGCAAGCGAGGTTGGGATGTTGTTATGTTCGTTGTCTGGCAAGCCAACGATGTTTGGATCAGTGCGAAGGATGACAACAAGCCAACGAAGTCTGTAGAGAGCACTAATAAAATAGGTTGGGTCACACGAAAACGATGTGTTGACGCAATGGCGGAGGAGGAGGAGAGAAAGAGCGCGAGAGAGACGAGGAAGGTGCCCCCTGGGACTTATATTCGCAACGTAACTAAGAGATATTGCCTACTTGGCGAGTTCGCCTCGAGTAAGCTGGTCGTGGCCACGGGCACGGACAAAACGGAGACTGACGTTAGGCGATCTGTAGGCTGTAGGCTGTAGGCTGTAGGCTGTAGGCTGCAGCCAACTAACTGTCTGGAATGTACCCGTATCCGCATGCCGTGTGAGATGAGATTGCTTGCAAGGAAGGACTCAAGGGAGCAGAGACGAGAGACCCGCGGTCGCATCCCTGCAGGCACCACCGCAAGTACTATGGAGTAGAGTGTTTGTCATGTAGGTTCGGGACCTTGCATGCCCCTACCATGACTCTCCATGGATCTGCGTGCCTCCCCATGGATCTGCGTGCCTCTCTGTGCTTCTCCGTGCTTTCCCTGTGCCCCTAACAACTACGTGCCTCGTCTGTTCCCGGCTAGATAGATAACTAGCTACCTACCGACCGGACCTAGGGGATGCTCGGGATGCTCAGGAGGGGCAGGAGGGGGTTACTGTGCCGGGCTACCCGTTGTCCAAGTCGGGACGACAGGGTCTGCCAAGAAGGTCTAGCTGCCTGACAGAATACCTTTTCTAGCTATCCGTACTGTTGTATCCTATGCGGATAGTCAGGCATCCGTGCGAGAACAGAGGCCACTGAGGCAAACTACTCAAAGTATGTGATGATGGTGTGCTGACACTTCTGAGACCCGTGTGATCTGGCGCCGTCTAAGCGCGTTCCCGGCTGGGACTACGGGGGATCGCGCTCGCAAATGTTGACGACGATGGAATGTTTCACATGACTCTAGTCTCTATCTGTCCCGTTAGCTTGCTGCTCGTTAACAGGCTGAAAGGGGTTGACGGCTGTACTTTACTTGTTACATGCAGGTTGGCTGTCTACCAAAAAGGGAAGTAACGTCAGAAGTACTCCGTATCCGTACTGTCTGTTACTCTGTGTAAGTTGGGCGTCTAGAGACGGGGGAGGCTGGAGTCTGGGGGAGGCTGGGGGTCAAGCCAATCTGAACCACGTTTGTCGCAGGGGTTGCTGCAAACCGCAGATCAAGGCCGAGATGAAAGAAACGTTGTCTTGCTGTTCATTGCCGACCACTCACAGCAGAGGGCTAGAGGCAAGAAAAACGAGCCATCTCGAACGTGCCGCACGGAGTACATTATGTTCCACGCGCCAAGCTCCGTCATACACGAGTTGCCTAGCAAGGTCAGGCACGATGTACCGAGCAACTAGTGAGTTGCAGTGTGGGGAGTAGTCAAAGAGGGAGACAACTAGTGAGTTGCAATGTACGGAGTAGTCAAAGAGGGAGATGAACAAGTATGCAAGTTCCGCGATTGTCTGGACTTCCGACTCCGCACGCGCCGCCTTCGGATAAGTCCCACCCCGTAAGCTTAAAAGTTGAAAAGTGGAAACGAAACACTGACTGAATGTCTATCCGTACGGAGTAACTAACTAACTACTGTGTACGTTCTACGTACTGGTCAAGTTAATCAACTACGTACACAGTAGCACGGATACTCCCTCCGTACAAAGTACGTACTCCGCACACAGGTCCCCCTACCCCTGGTCCTTGCTTCGATATTACTTCGTACTTCGTAATCGACTTGCAACCGGCCCAACAGTTTGCGGTACGATGCAGGCAATACGGGGCGTGGGAAAGGCGCTCCAGTGCCGTATTTTCTGTGTAGTACTCCGTCATTGCCTCCCTTTTGTCATTAGTGTAGTTTCAATATTGGCTTTCAGCCCTCTCCGGGTTCCCGATGCTCAAGCCTCAGCTCGATTTGGCGCCGACATCCTAGAGGCTAGTTCACGTAAACGATTGCGCGTATGCATTTGTTTGCTGTTGATCTGGCCCCGAGTTTCACGGACCGCAGACGAGATTGCCGACTCTCGTCTTCTTGAGACCCTGGGAGTCTGGGACACGCCGGCCAGGCTCAGCTCAGATGTGCCGGTAACGTTAGCACTTACTGCACGGCGCTCTGGTGATTGTCTGCAGCGAGTAATGTCGTGAACTAGCTTCCTTGGACAGCCTGAAATCCTAGTAGTCGTTGTCCTTATCCTGTGACTGCTAACCACTTAGTTACAACTTACTGGCCCGTTTCAGTCAGATCGAACAGCCACAAAATCATTGTCTGTGCACTTGCTCCAATCTCGCCATTTCGGATTCTCGAGCCTATCCAGGATCATCGTCCGGTGATCTCTCAATCAACAGCGCATCGTCGTTTTAGTCCATCTTCACTTCGAATTTACGTTCAGCCAAAGAGCTTCAGGTCCGTTCCAACTTCCAACTTCCACTGTCGACATCGACGGTCGACCGTCGACCCTGCATGGGGCTTGATGCACATGTCGACATGAAGTGTGTGTCACAAACTAGGTGGTTCCAGATCCGTTCGATCGACTGTGCCGGCCAACTCTCCGTTGGAAAATGTCATTTTGAAACTACAAAAGGTTGTTCATCTGGAGCTGTGCCCGTTATGTTCATTGTTGCGCGGTTTGATGCCAAGTGTCGGATGGAGCTTGAACTACTTAGAAGTAGTCATAAGCACCCCACAGCCAATGCATCACAGCCAATGAATGCATCCCAGCCAATACTTCGTACATGCACCGTACTGTGTACAGACTACAGTGCGGCAAAGTAGACAGACGGTGCCGTTCCGTTTGGTGTGGCTGCCACGGCCCACAACGCCGTTACTGTGTACTCCGTAGAGCAGCGAGTGGATCGTCATCGGCGTCGAGCTGCAATCCTCCATTCAAGAGCTAATTACCAGTGTCCCTTTCGCATCGTGCAAGGCACACAACCACTCGCCAGTCCATCTGCACCCGTTCGTACAGCCACCGCTATCCCGACACCCCCTCCAATACCTCGAATACCTCGTCGACATCGAATCCACGACCTCGGTCGGCCCGACATCGCAGACATGAAGCCCGTAGTCAGTTCCATGAAGGCATGGTCATGGTGAGGCACTCTCGTCCCTTTGATGGGAACCAACCCGATGTGATTGCGGGACACCTTCCTTGTTCAGGTCAAGGCTGACAGCCGAAACAGCACCGTCATCTCCGCCTTCGCCATTGTTATCCTCTCGGTCCTTGGAGTGTTGTTTAAGAACGGCCACCATGAGATGCTGGGCGGTACAGAAGACCCTGAGCTGAGCCGAAGCGACGACATTGCTGCGACCATCTTCACGGCCGTCATCGTCTATACCGTAAGTCAAGCTCCCGCCAGAGCATATGCAATCAATGCCTGTACAGTCTACACCGGAAGCCGCAGCATCAGTGCTGACCGCGCGACACAGGCGTTTCTTGTTTTCTGCGGCCTTCAGGGCATGCTCCACGTCCGCGAAAGCCGAAGGGGCACCATCTCATTGTAAGAGAGGGGATCGCGGTCTTCGTTTGGTCATAGACGCGTTGGCACTGGCGTTCAGGATCTTGATATTCAGAGGGCGCGTTGACGGAGGCGGGCCGTGTACACTAAGTATGGTGCTGTTCTCCTCGCAGTCATGCGAGTAGCGAAATGGACATGGGTCGATGAGTGTATGTATATCAGCTTACTGGTAAAGAAGTCTTCACTTGGACTGATCCAATGTTGTGGCCTCGCTGAGTGCACTGCAGATTCAATAATCCGACATGCACCCTCTTTGGTGGCAGCTGCATGTCTATGGTCAGTATCTGCTACTGACCTTTTCGTTTCGTATACAGAGACGATCAACTCCTCCCCCGTTGCGGTGCACTTGGGATCCCACCTGGATAGTTGACGATGAGAAGCCCCCTCTCCCCTCACCCGACTTGGTACGTATTTTGACTACGAAAACACGTTCGATTAAAAGACTACGGTTCTTTATATAAACCTTCTCGGCTAGATCAATATGCCTCGCAGCTCAGACGCGTATCCTTGGCAACTTTAGCGAACGTAAGCGGACGGCGGCATCGTCATGAAGGCCTCCTGCCCTTGCAGAGGCAGCTCCAGAGACGATGTCGACTCTGGCCTAGGGTCAACCGGCGTCGTCCTATGACGTGAACTGATGTCGAACGTCGTCTCGATCGTGATGACTCCGTCTGTTCCGCTTGGGGGACGGTTGCCATTCTCAACCTCCCACGCCATCACCCCCTCCCTGCCACAAGCTCTACCATTTCCTGTGCCCCTGAGCCTCCGCTCGAGCTCAATGTCCGACAGCATGCGATCAAGTCGCGTCGTGGTGCCTATGCTGGTTCGGTCTATGCCGCCCTCTTCGAGCTTGTGCATCTTGCGGGACTTTACGGACAAACGCCAGCCGGAGCTGCTTTCGTTCGGTCGCTTGTTGCTATGCGTCCTAAATCGGTGTATACCGAAATAGTTCTTGTAGAGAGGCTTGAGTGTGACGATAGTGCCAGCCAGGATCCCTAGGGAGGGCTCCATGACGGACCATATGGCAACATCGCTGCGCAGGAAAATGAGCGACTGAGCGACTGAGCGTTCTAAGGGGGGATGAGAGCGGCTACCCACACGGTGTCATATAGGAAGTCGGCCGATATGGCAATTCGTCTAACGTAGACGATTCGAACGATCAGGGCGATTCCAGCGCTACGCTCCGTCAGTCATCGACCATCGACAGAAACGCGGACGACCTACAAGAAACCCATACTGAGAAGAATGGCAATGCAAATCTTGGTCCGGCGATTGATCCGGACGTTCCAAAGCAATGCTATCGGCAGCAGGGCCATCATCCAGTCAGACGTGGCGCTGATCGCGCTGTAGGCAAAGGTCGCAAAAGGGACAACATCCGCGTGCAGACACTCCCCACTCGCGCCCGGGACTCGTGATGGCTTTTCCCAGAAATACGAAGGTGGCGTGCATTGAAATGCCATCACTACCGCGTGTTAGCTAGGCTGAGTGGTGCAGAACCATCATCACCCCGTCCTCTCGTCCTCTCGTCCTCTAGCATGCCTCGACACGCACAGGTCGAGTACTAGGCATCTGGGAGATACTTACGGAAAAAGTATACGACAGAAGTCGTCCACAGGACGGCAAGGTTCACTCTTATTACCCAAATATGCCATCGTCTGGCCGTGAGGCGGAGCAGAAAGAGGGCGATGGAAGTCCGGATGAGGGCGGAGATGGCTGGGTACACTCCACGCCTGCAGGTCAGCCCTCTCTTCATGTAGGCATTTCGGGATTGATGGGGTAGGGCGGAAAGAATACTCCGAACGGCTACTTACTGACCTCGCATAGGTACCACGCCCTCAACGCGACACCGATCCCATGCAGGTCCAGCTGCGAGGTGTGAAGCCCGGTTCCGGCCACGAAGACGGATTCGATCACGATCACACTGTACGGCGTGTACACAATCTTTGGAGTCGCGTCAGTAAATATATTCTGATGATGGCGACATCTTGGGCCGACTCCCGCAACTCACCAGTGCTGCCAACATCAGCCAGTCTTCCCAGAAGACCTTGCGGACCACGCAGACTCTCACGTAGGCGCGCATAATACACACGACCCACGATGCTACCAGCGAGACAGTCTGGACAACGACCAGTTTGGTGCCACCCGGGTTCACGTCGTAGCCGAGCTTCTTGATCGGTGCTGAGTAGGGGGCGCTCATGGCTTCGGGAATATCGTTCGCGTGGCAAAACTGCGCGATCAGATTCCCAGTATGGACTCGAGACAATACCCGGACAAGGAGCTCGGGACAGTAGCAACTTATACGCCGTGGCAGTTTCGATGGCCCACGCATAAGGTGGCGATGAGAAGAGACCCCCCAGTTGCGTAGGTACCTACTTGCAATGTGACAGCCACTTTTGCGTTCAGACCGCTCGGGTCCAGCATGGGGTTATACCGTGTCAAGTGTCATGGCTAGGGGAGAACGCTAGATTTTCCAAGGCGCGACGCACTGAAAACCAGATACAAAACATAGTCACGCAGGCACGCACACACACGTATACAGCTCCCCTGCTGCCACACCACCCAACCCTTGGCTTTTACTTGCAGCTACGCTCAGACACACAAGAGAACGCCTGCATACAAGTACAGATCCCCATGTCGATGCAGCTGCTGGTCAGTGACTAGAAACGCCACATGGAGTAAAAGCGTCCACCTTACAGAGTACTGGGTTTCCTTATCTGGGATAATGACTTACTGGACATCCTCATCCGGGGTAATAACCTGCACCACCACCACTGCAGCAAGCTCCCGGGGTAGGTTTTCTTGTTTGGGGGTATTACAGCTGCGAGCCAATCACGACGTGAGGCAGTTCGGGGCTGGTAGACCAATTCGGATGTCGTGAGAAAGTAGGTAGCTTACGCATCAACAGCAAAAGCAGTCAGTCCCTTGGACAAATTCGCTCAAATGCTGCATTGATTCGGAAAAGGACAGAATGAAATTGAAGCTTATGTCCATGCCATCAAGCTATTCATTGATGCTCGTGGAAGCAGCTAGGTACCTTTCTTGTATATCATGGCGTAGGAGAAGCCTATCGATGTGGTGATATTCGTCTTGCATACCTGCCTCCATGAATGCTACTGAACGGATATCACGAACAGGACAGAAGGTCCGGAACATTGCATTGCCACGCGGGAGCCTGTTTTCTCTCGTTGAACGAGCGTCAGGGTGAGATTATCCTGCGTATACGTATTCTTCCCGACGTCCTACGCCGTGCATAATACCAAGGCCGGCATGACACGAGACCTCCCTCTACGCACGCTCGGATAGCCGATGCAAGCCTCATCTGCAAGTACCATCAACCGGTGAAGGCACAACAGTCAGAACAGGTCCGAGGCACCAATTTGGGTGGGTGTCACGCTCACGTTGCGCTTTACCCGGTCCCGGAGAGGGAGTAATCGACTGGACATGCTGAGCCTTCACGTGGTAGATCGTAAAGCAGATGCAATGGGAAGATAAGCGAGCTGTATCAGATCATACCCTTGTGTCGAAATCCCAGGGACATCGGTAGCGAGATCTCGGATAGATGTGGTGGAAAGGATGGATGTGGTGGAGAGACAAGGACCTGGCCAGGACGGCTCTAGCCAAGTTTCCGGCTAATACAACCGAGACATGCCATCTGTGGGGTCCAACAAGTTGTAGTCCAAGTGTGTAAGTCGTCTGCTTGCCGTGGGGACTGTTGACTCTGTAGTTATCCGTACTACGTAGTTACCTGACCTCCTTCTCCTCCACCTCCTCTCCCCCCCTTTCGACCCCGCATTCAGGGGTCACCAACCACACCGACGACATTCGTGATTCCCCGGCATCGTGGACACTTGGCACTTGGTTGTACGTGCCTGAATTCTCTATTTGTATCAGAATGGTGCTCGGAATCTACGGCTGGGCTCTGTCCCAGAGAGAGCCACCGCCATCACCGTGGGCCGACGTCCGGTATCTAGCATCACCTCCCTCTAGGCTCTCCTCGTCTCCGGTCACAGGTCTGCAGGCATACTCAAGCTCGTTTGACAGAAGACGACTCTGCATTTTACGACCTGGCCCGCTCTCGCAGTGTTGTAGCTACGCTTTGACAATGCGAGATGTGACCAATCATGCATGCATTCGGCTTCTCGAGGATGTCTCCGAGGTTTCACTGATGCGTGCACGGCACGGGTAATATATCAGTCAGCAGCTTGCACAAAGTCCTCGGCATCATTTGTGTGAGGGCAGAATTTTACGTACCCCCGTACCGACAGGGAACAAACATGATGATTGATGATGGTTGACGATCTCGGCCGTGTCTCATTGCCCATCACTTCTCTCTTCATCCTGCAGGCCGAAAGAGGCAAGTGGAGTCAGACGTCATGCTTGCCGGGATGTCCAACGGCGATTAGCTTTTATGTATGATAACTAACTTAGGCAGTTACTCCGTACGGGTAAGTTGGTTAGCTACCACATGCTAAGAGTCAGTGTTAGGTGATGGTTACGTCAAAAAGTGTAGTCCCAAAGATGGCAAGAACGTCCTCTATGCTCCCAGGCAGGCATGCCAAGGCTCTTGCCGGCTCTTACGGGACATCGAACGCTCATCAAGGGGGCAAGCGCGTCATGAGCCGGAAAGTTCGTGCGATCGAGGTCAATAGAGTACCCACTGAACAGAAGCCACCCAGCTGTTTCTTGTGCGTTTTGTTGCCTGACGGAGCACTTGGTCCTTCCGTCCTGCAAGTGAGCGTCAAAGTTGTGGTTTGAAAAGCGGCTCTCGTTGGGCCTGTGGTGTCCTGTGATGTCATCGACCCATCCATCACCGTATCGTGCATGTACGTGCAACTCGGGCAGTCGCCGTCAATGTGAGGAGATCAGACAAGGACGATAGCTGTGGATAAAAGGCCTCTCGTGTCGTTCGAGCCCATCTCCATCTGACAACCACTGCACTCATCACCCATAGCCACCCATCTCCCTCGCTCCCCCTCGTCAAACGCAGCAGCAAAACACGACCATATTCCACCGCGTGAACCCAATGTCGTCTTCCGAGCAATTCAAGTCAGGTAAGGACCGCTGTCCCTAAACCCGAAATCGGACACTTAAAATCACGTTCAGGCTGGAAGCCCCCCGTGACCGACCGGTCGTTCCCTGGAAAGGAGGCGGAACTCCCTGTCGAGGCTCAGTATGACACTCTGCCCGACTTCAACGGCGGCTCCTACAAGTACAAGGGCGCCGATAAGCTAAAGGGCAAGCGAGCCATCATTACCGGAGGAGACTCTGGGATTGGCCGCGCCTCTGCCATTCTCTTCGCCCACGAAGGAGCAGATTCGTTCATTATCTACCTCCCTGACGAGCAGAAGGATGCCGAGGATACAAAGTCAAAGGTTGAGGCTGTCGGCCGGAAGTGCTACCTGCACGCCGCTGACTTGACGAGCCGAGAAAATTGCAAGAAGGCGGTGGACGAAGCAGTCAAGGTCATGGGAGGCATCGACATCCTCTTCAACAATGCCGCATACCAGATGATGGTAGAGAACATTGCCGATCTTTCCGAGTAAGTCGACTACTGTTCTTGCCAAACACCCCCCCCATATATTAAGCAACATAACGTTGACCAACTTCAAAGGGATCAATGGGAGCACACGTTCAACACCAACATCCACTCATACTTCTATATGGCCAAGTACTCGCTGCCGCACATGAAGTCGGGTGCCGCCATCATCAACAATGCTAGCATAAATGCCTACATTGGCCGTCCGGATCTCTTGGATTACACTTCGACCAAAGGTGCCATCGTGTCGTTTACTCGTGGCCTCAGCAACCAGTTTGTACACAAGGGTATCCGCGTCAACGCACTGGCACCGGGACCCGTCTGGACACCTCTCATTCCTGCTACCATGAACGAGAGCGCTCAGAAGCAATTCACAGCACCTCAGGGGCGCCCTTCACAGCCCAGTGAGATTGCGTCTTGTGCAGTCTTTCTGGCAGCGTCAGACAGCGCCGCCCTGAGCGGACAGACGATTCACTGCAACGGTGGCACCATTGTCAACGGCTAAGGTGACTGACTTGCAGCATATATGTCGAGGTAGAAATACCTCGTCGTCAAGATGATAGCAATCAATACCAAAAATGTATGCCTGTCAAAGGGAGTCGATTCTGATACTACGTGAAGTACACCAAAAGCGATCCCAAGCAAGTTCTAGAGCCGCATCATCATCCCCTGAAATTCGAGATCAATCCATGCTCTGCCGATCCTGGAATACCACACAAAGGTCGCTGTCACAAACCCCGAATTACGCGTGTCTTCCCTACGGAGTTGTTTCTGGTATCTGGATATTGTCAGCGCACTGGTCATTTGGCATCGATGAAGCAATTGTGCCGGACATACGTCTGGAAGCTACATCTCCAGTATCCAGCACAATCTAGCCAGCCAACTCGTTTGCAGGCCATTTTTGTCGCCGTCGTTTTCATGTTGGAAGACGAGAGTCTGTTACCGAGGTAACTCGCATTCGCATCTAGTTTAGCGATTCGATGTGTCGACGGACACCGTCAGCCCAAGATATGACGCTTTGAGGCACAGGGATGTCTTTCTGGATACAAACCATGATCGCGGCGGCTTCGACTCTCTCAAGAGTCTCGGACAGGCCCAGCTGCATCTTCATCGTGCGTATCTGCTCGTCACGGTTCCAATTCGTAAGAACAAGGTGAAAGACCTCGCGCGAGGTGTGCTCGACGTAGGCAGCCCTGTTCAAGTTGGAGGGGCCCGGGGCTTGTGCGACAAAGTTGCCTCTGCCATTGGCCGCATCGGTCCAGGAAGAAGCAGAGGAGCTGGAGGGGGCGCACTGGGACTGTCCGGTACCGTACAGGCCGTTTTCAGTGTCGGTGGCTCCAGCAGTGTATACGTCCTGAGTGTCTGCCGTGCCAGCATCGGACGCGGCGACGGACTGCTCTCTGGCCGCAGCAAGGGCGTCCTCGATGTCCTCCTCTCGGCTGATGCATCCCGATTGCTCCTCCGTAGCGTCCGTATCGTAGCCTTGGGTGTTGCTGTTCGACTTGGGGCCTCCGTTGGCGGCCGGGAGGTTCTGGGTCGGGGTACTGGGGGCAGCTGCCTCGGTCATCTGCTCGCCCTCGTGGTCGGTTTCCTCGGGGCTGAGGAGACGCGGAGTGCTGGGCTGAGCCTGCTCGGTAGTAGGGGCACCGAAGTCGCTTCTAGCAGCCTGCTGGGCACTGGGGGTTTCAGTGGACTTGTGAGAGGTAGCTGCAGTAGGAGGGCTCTTGGAGGCTCCCTCGGGGGAAGAGTAGCTGGTCATGATTCTGTCGGGCTGGTTACCCATAAGAATGTTGGCGATGCCTTTAACAGTACGCAATTCAGGATTGTCGACAAAAGTGCTGCCTCCTCGCTTGCCAGTAGCAGGGCTATGAAAGCTTTTGGTGGGTGTCTCGGGGATGCTGTTGAAGTCTTTTGTGATGCTTTGGTTGGAGATACCAGCAGCTTTGTTGGCGACAGGAAGGCCAGTGAGTGTCGTTGTCTTCTGCTTGAGCGCAGGAAGAGTGGTGCGCATGGCGGAAGTGGGATAGGTAAAATTATTTATGTACCCAGCAGAACTCTCTCCATTGTTATCGTCGTCGGCGTTGTCGTCATCGTCGAGTCTGAAGCGTTTGATCAGGCCACTCCTGTCAAAGGGACGACGCCGTCGAGCACCAGCACTGGACTTCGAAGCAGGGCCTGTAGTCGACAACAAGGCCGGGGAGGGACTCAGCTTCGGGGGTGTCCGAGAGAAACCCAGCCCGCCTGAGCCTGCAGCCCGGACGGGTCGGGGAGGCGGCGGCATAGCCAGCGAGGCGGCGAGGTCAAAGTCGATTTTACTGCGGCTGACCATGGGCTGACTTCCGGCGAGGGAAGGTTGGTGGTCGGCTTTCGGGACATGACTAGTGGTGTAAGTTGGGTTACAGGCATCGGCAACCTCGCCACTGTCGTCGAGGACAATGTCAGAGCCCTCTGGCTTCCTCTGCTGGGGCAATTAGTATCGGTAAATACCGTAACCGTATGTAGGGGATTGCGGCAGTGGCGACTGACCTTTCTATTAACCGCGGCAGGTGATACTGCAGCTTGAATGCCACCAAAGTCCTGCTGGCCGGGCATGGCACCACCGTGGATATTGGGCGTAGCAGCGGTTTTATCATCATTATCAGCAGCAGCAGTAGCAGCAGTAGCAGCAGATGAGTAAGGAGTGCTAGTCGGTGGAATGTCGTAAAGGTGGCGGTTACTAGCATACTCCCGAACTAGACCTCGACGATGCGAGACCAGTGACGATGTTGGCCGAGCCATCAATGTGAGGACCTCGTGATTGCCGCCGACGTTGCTACCGTCAGCGCCCAAGACGGTGTGCTGGAGGGCTTTCGAGATGTGAGCCTCGGCGAGTCCATTGTCGACCTGTCTACCCTTTCCAGCTGGCGCAGGGTAAGTCCAGTCAACCTGCGTGCCGGCCAGCACGTGCTTGCTGTCCCATCTCTTTTCGTTATGGCAGTTGATACAGGTAGTCAGGGCGCAGTGCTTGCACTTTTGCATAACGCCCGGGTTGCGCTTGTTGCAGGTATCGCAGATGGCGATCTTGGCGACCACCTTGATGAACTCGGTGTGCGGAGGAGGATGGAAACTGCTCTCCGGACCTGGATCGGTGGAAGCCATGTTGCCAGTAACTCTACTGCCTGTCGATGCTGTGGGTTCGATAACGTCTATGGCGTTGTTAGGTTACGTGTGTGAGAGCTGGGTGTCTACGGAGAAAAGAAAGGGTGGCGGTGGGAGAGGGAGAGGGAGAGGGAGAGGGAGAGGGAGAGGGGATTTGTCGTGATGAATCGAAAAAGGAAAAAAGCGTTGCTGTTTTGTAGATTGAAGCATCACAACAGTGACTTACCTCGAGACGGCGGAGAACCAACTCACACGCATGTAAAGGGAGGGAAGGGTGAGTGACGGATTCACACGTGCGTGACCGCAACTGATGGGTAAAGTCGGCAAAGGAAGGCGCGCAGACAACTTGGGTGAAAACCGAGGGGAACAGGCAGGGGAAGACTGTTTCGACCGAAATACGAAAACGATGTAGTGGTAGTTTGCCAGTCGAGGTGTGAATGTGGCCCAACGTTATGGAAGAAGAACTGAATCCTAAAGGAGATGGACAACAATCGAGAGTAGATACCGCAAGTAGACACGGCAACCGGTTAACCCCCCAGTGATGGAAAACTGCTGTGGCTGTTTTTCAACATGCATTCACACTCGAGCTGTCCATCTGATATTGGACATCAAGGAAAAGAGAGAGGGCGCGCGCGCGCGCGCGTGTGTGTGTGTGTGTGTGTGTGTGTGTGAGGCCAAGTGCAGGAGGTGCTGGATGTTGGTCACTGGTAACATCGAAGACGCAATCACCAAGTATTCTTCTCTTCAACCGTTCAGTGATGAAGAAGCCCCATCGAGAAACTATATGTCTGGCTCGGCCTTGGACCTGCAGGTGTCATAATAAAGGAAACAGTACAAGAGACAAGTGTTGAAAGTGCTTTAGTACATACTGATCAGGAACAAACTCGGTGTTTATTCTGGTCACCATAACCCAACGTATATATCTTCTTTTCCAACTCAGAGACCACCCCCCTCCTCGACCAATCCATCCAAAGGTATGTTTCCAATCAATTTCCAGATGAACAAGATGACCGGGCACGTTGTCACAGCTGTGATGGCTTCCAGGCCATGGGACAAGGCCTATCCGACAAACAACACAACACGCCTGGACACCCGAGCCGGGCGAGACACGCAAGGACCATACGGCCTGGAAGCAACATGTATAACAGAGGATATATAAGGAGTCGTAGCAAAAAAGACAGCATCCGGTCTAGATAGTGGGACAGCGAAGCTGCTTAATTCAACACCGAAGAGGAGCGAAGCTGCTTAATTCAACACCGAAGAGGAGCTCCCGGGGGTCGCCCAGGGGGTGTGACTTTCAAATCGACATGCATTACATGTCAAGGTTATGAGAGCCTGCAGTACCACGCTGGTACCACGCTGGTACCATTTCATCCTCCACTGTGGCAACAGCTTGTAGATATGTAGATGCGAGTAGATCTTCAAGGCAGGATAAACTCGGGAACTTGGCGACAAGGAGAGAAAGAAGACGGAGAAGGCCCCTGCGCCATGGGACAAGAAGCACTTGCACTCGCACAAAGGGCTACCAGGACATTCAACTACATCACCTGTAAGTATCAGAGAGATGATACTTGGAAAACAAAACCCATACTATTTGCTGCCATGCACTCACTATACTGCATTGGCCTGCTTACATAGTAGAGCTCTTACCCCAGGTCCGGAACGATGTGAGCCAATGCCACGTCTTTGGAACCTCCGAATGTGATTCAAGGTAGAAAAGGGGTTGGCATCCATAGAAAAGAGAGAAGGGCTGTGTTTTACTAGCTCGAGTATCCAGTTTCGCATTACTACGTGGTCGACCCGAGCGGAAGCTATTTACACTACTCCGCCTTGCACCATTCGCTGTTGCAGTACAAGAAGCTCACTGACGCCCCGACACAAGTCGAGTTAATGTTGTATACCGAGGACCAAGGTCTTACACAGGTCAACTGTCGTGTTATATCCAGGTCTCTGGAGGACATGACCAATACGGTGACGACTGGCCGGTGGTGTAGACGGCCATGCTGTCCCGTGGGCATCCCGTTTGATGTGGTCCAACTGTTATCCCGGAAGATTCGAACGATTGCCAATTTGCACATGGATGGGATAGAGTGGAAGCCGACCCGAAGCCATCTCGAATCATTTGCCATGTCACCGGAGAGTAGAGGCGCCGCGCCCAGCCGTCAACTAGCCAGGAGGACGATACACTATTGAAGTAACCTCCTGTAGTACTAGATCACGATGCGATATCTGTCTCAGAGGAGGGTCGGTCTCTGATCAGCCCGCCGATCGCCTCGGAAGCCAGTGCGTGGTAATGGCTATACGATCAGCCGCCGATCGCCTCGGAAGCCAGTGCGTGGTAATGACTATGAATGACTATACCGAACCACCTGTCATGACTACGAGGCGGCACATGTTTTACCATTTGGTGGCGCACTTTGCCTCGGCGATGCGCCGGCAGCCGGCAACCAACCGAGCTCGTACGGAAGTAGTGCAGTTATCCGCAGAGGTTACGGACAACTATTCGCGTCGGGTGCCAAGCTGGCGAGTTCCACGACGGAGGAAAGGGGAGGTGTTCAATATCATGACTGGCGATGACG
Source organism: Arthrinium puccinioides (assembly GCA_022414665.1). Taxonomy (NCBI): domain Eukaryota; kingdom Fungi; phylum Ascomycota; class Sordariomycetes; order Amphisphaeriales; family Apiosporaceae; genus Arthrinium; species Arthrinium puccinioides. Next base: position 2,968,953 of record JAIUNF010000003.1, on the reverse strand, counting down.
TGCATCCCTCAGCCAGCAGGCTGACTTTGCGTTTGGCGAGCACGAGACACCGCTCAATAATGCAGAATCTAGGGGACCGGACCTAGATAGGGTGTGTGCAGGTCAGACATGTTGATCCCGAAGGAGCCTCCTCGTCCAACTCGGCGGAAAACCAAACGCCACACAGTCAGCAACTTCGTCTTAGTGCCCAATACTCCGTGGCAACGTCTACGGTCTGCTTGGGAATCCCACTGGCGCATCATGCATGTGGTCAAGGAGGCTCATTCCTCGATGAATCAAGCAAGGCGGTGACGGGCAGTTTCGACACGCCTCTCAAACGGGAACCGGGAACAGGGAGACGGCGAAACGCGAAACGCGAAACGAAATCATCATATTCCAAGTTACCAACGTTGACGGACATGGCATGGGGAACGAACACAGGGGGAGAACACGGAAATGTAAAACGAAACCGTCATGTCCAACGTCGACGAACGAACGTGGCTGGCATGGCTGGCATGGCTGGCCATGCGACGCAGGGAGATCAGTGATCACATCATCGGTCCTCGGCAGCAGCGGAGCACGAAGTTAATTGAGGGAACGTCTTGTCGGTTTACGGGTACATTGACATGCAAAGTAGAGCCAAATGCTAACATAGTGGTGTGTGATTGTCCTCACCCTCAATAACTACTGCGTACTGTGTAGGCTGCGTAAGCATACAAGTGGTGGGCAACGGTGCAAATTGTGGGTACAGGGACGGGGGAATGGGGGAACGGGGTGGTGGCATAAAACGGGAAGCTCCGACCAGAGAATGTTAGGTGACGAAAGGCTTCTGGGTACGACCCAGTTTTCGATTGGGCCACCATGGTTAGCGGTCATGCACCTAATTTGAACACGTCTCCACCTCGACGCGAGCCAGACGCGTCCCGTCGCGTCGTCCCGAGCTCACCCTGTCAGGGTGCCCACACAGCTCCCACCGTGGCTCGGAATATTTGCGCACCCTCACCTGCGTTTGGAGATTACGGGACGTCTGGAGGACCATGCCGTATGCACTGAGAAACTCCCGGAGTGATAGGGGGCGGGGAAGCTGCAGTTGCGCCGCATCGAGAGACAGACATGCCACTTCTGATAATCGGTAGAGCTACTGCAACCACTTTAGCGGCAGTGGGGCTGCCAATAGGACGATCGATACGTTCCATGCCAAATTCCAATGGCGAGTTTGCTCGAGGGATCGGTCCCGTACGTGCCCGGCGTCTTCGCTAAATCCAGCCTTTCAGAGGAGACGACGAGATTCCTCGAGTCGTGCCTCGACGGAGAATCGTCGGGTTCCCTGCATGCCTGTATCCAAGATGAAAGAAGAGGGGAGTCCGAGTCGATGGTGGTGGTGGTGTGTGTGGGTGACGAGATTGTAAGTTTCGCGTTGCATTGATAGTGCCAGAATGGAGGGTTGAGCGGCAGTAGCACAGTTACCTCCCAGGTGACCGACCGCCTTGTGTAAAGTACCATGTCACTCGGGGTCGATCTTGCCCTATGACGGAGGAGACGTCGAGAAAGGGCGTGTGTGTATGTGTGTGTGTGTGTGTGTATGTAAGTAAGTATGTAAGTAAGTGTGTGTACCTATGTGAGTAGGGGGGGCCTAGGGAAGCACATGACACAGCATCGGAGACAAAGAAAGGACTGGATTGCGGGAGCCAGACGGTCGACAACCCCCAGATCCGCAAACAGCACGCGGTAGAGATACCCTGACTGAGGCCCCAGAATGCTGCATTCTACTTCGTACGTTCTGCATGTGGCTGGTGATTCAGGTTGTACAGCAGAGCGTTGCAGCTGGCTCGGCCAATGCCAGCGCTTTCTCGGGACATACGAGTAATACAGACTGCAACTGGTTACATGGCACCAACCGAGATCCGAGAGCAAGAGAGGCGAAGACGATCCAGTCACAATGAGAGCTCCATCTCGGTAGATTCACTGACCGCCGTCCCCGGCCGAGGGGTACCTACGGAGAACAATTCTGGGCAAAGGGAGGGAGGGGTTTGAGATGTAAAATAGCATCCCGGTAGGCAAGGAAGTGGGCGAATGTGAGCTGAGGGGTGAGACGATGTCTGAAGACCAGAGTCAGCAATGTCTATCGTCTTCGAGTTGTATGGAGTACTTTGTATTGGCCTGGTTGAAGATTGAGAGGAGGGGGGGGCTAAGGTTGAAATGAGTCCTGTGGTAAATGTACGTACCCCGTTCCGATCCATGGATAGCGGACGGTGGTACACAGTTGCGAACGGGTCGGAACAGAGACTTTAATTGGCCCACCCACACCCAGGCATCATGTGGCCCACTCTGGCAGACCCTCCCGCCCCCGTTTTCGTCTCTTCTGCGCTTCTGCACCCTGCCTGACTGGCACCCTCGCTCGCTTTCAGGGGAGGACCAGCCGGGCATCAGCGCGCCCCCTCCCAAGGGTTGCGCTCCCATCTTATTAGGCGCATTAATCCTGTCGCTCTTCTCCTTCCCTGTTGTGTTTCTTCTTTCCACCTGCAAAACACAACACACTCTCTAGTTGCTGCAACAACAATAACAACAACGACATCGTCCACCCCATCATTGTCGCAACTTTTGAAACACTCGAGATTATTGTCGCACTTCCTAGACACTCTAGTCTCTTGAACTCTATCCAACGCCCAGTCTCTCCCATTCATATCCGCTCAGGCGATACTCATATACCGTGCGCGCGCATCGCATTTTAATCCATCTCACCATCCACCGCGACTCATCTCCTTCACTCAGACTCCCAAAATATTGGTCTCGTCCACCTCAATCAAGCCTCACTCAGGTCCGACATTCATTGCGCCCGCATCTACGCCAACCGCTCAACATGCTGATGCCTTCGGCGCTCTCGTGCGACTCGTCGCGGCCGCCGGTGACGCGGCTTCAGGCAGCCCTCTTTGCCTCGCCACCTGCCAGTCCTCCCATCACACCACAGACAACCTTCGAGAACATCTTCACCACCTGCCGCGCACTGCACTCCATGCTGTCGCCGGCACCGGTGATCCACAGCAACCCCGGTCCTACTACACGACAGAGGCAACTACCCACACCACCGTTGGCCCACGCTCCTCTACCACCGCCTCTGAAGCTGCGCCTGCGATCGCGCAAGAGCGACACCGCTGGGGATGCGACTCCGCGCAAGAAGATCATCAAGCGCAATGCGACCCCGCCTCGCGGAGCCAACAAGAGGTGCAGAGCTGCCGATGACGACGCAGGCCGCGACGACGACACAGATTGCGACGTCGAATCGTCCTCGGAGAATGAGGGCAGAGAGACGAGAGAAGATTCAGTCCCCTGTGTGAGCACACCAAAGCGCGCTCGAATTGCGCCCGAGGTCATCCCACTCGGCCTCGAGCGATCAGACTTCCACGACCTGCACGCCGAAACACAACAAGACAACAATGCCAACCAGACGGAGGATGCACAGGATATGGACGGAGATGAGTGGAGTGCCGAAGACGACCGTGTCTTGGTGGAGCTCGTGTTGGAGAAGCTCAAACTGACCAAGACGGATTGGCAGGAATGCGCGCGGAGTTTAGGCAAGGATCGCGTCAGCATAGGGAGACGTTGGAAGAGCTTGATGGTGAGCGGTGATGTTGGCCTGAAGTCGAGGAGCAGTAGGCGAGGCAAGATCCACGGGACTTGGAGATGAGGACGATTGTCATTCCCATCTCGCCGGGTTGTGCGGCTGGTACTGTATCACCATCATTTGGGTAGGTAAATAGGAGCGGGTAGGCGTTGCGATCACTACGATCCCTTTTGAGATTTAACAACCTTTATCGCGCTCATAGCGCTTGAAATAGAAAGCTTTCAACTACGACTGGCATCGGGTTCGTCTTCGTCCGCTGTGAACCTGTGCTGTCTAGAATCTCAAGAGATGGATCGCGAGATGGAGCGCAAGATGGCTGCCACAGCAACCTCGGCGGGAACGGGGGGGCTGTTCCGCAAGCTTCTGTCAAATATGCACGGCGCTTTGAAACCCACCTGATCTTCAGCGCGGTCTGCGGGATAACCAGTTAACGTTAGTTATTATGCAAGTACAGATTTCCCGAGTCCTCATGTCCTGTGCTCGACACACTTCTGTCACCGCGCACCATAACGACCCTAATAACGTTAGGTCTCTTCCGTTTCCCCCTCCCATAACCCACACACACACACACCACGCGCTCTCTCTCCCTCCTTCTCTTTCCCGCAAGCTCGCGCCGCAGACTTTTGCGACAGCCTAACCCCGTCAAGCAAGGTGCGTCTCTTTAGGGGATGCTAACCTTAAAAGAGCCCGACGGCAAGGAGTACCCCAGTACTAAGCGAAAGGCGTTGACTTACGGAGTACGGATACATACGGATAACTTAGTTACTAACATTAGCTGGTTACTGTGTATACGGACCTGCCAACCCACAAGGAAACCTTGAGAGATGAAGTTGAGATTCGCGCCGCGCGCGCTCCTCCGTCCGTTCCCAGGCCATCCTGCAAATGGTTTAATTGATTTGGATCCACCCCCGTGGACTCTCCCAAGCAGGCAGGCAGGCCATGACCGGGGGGGGGGTGGTCTGCCGCGCCGTCACTCTTTTTACTCTTTTCCAATTCCCGTCCAGGGGGGGTTCGTACAGTCTCCGTACTTGCAAAACGTCTGCTGAAGATGGGCGATAACGTCAAGATGTCTTTACACTATACAAGTAGTTACGTCACGATACATTCATCGGGCGTCACCGTACGGAGTAGATGCTCGGGGACGGGGGGGCTTTTCAAGGTGGAACAGCCGTTCTCAGCCAAGTCCTGGGCGAGAGGCTGGCTGCCTGCTCTGCGCGGCTTCGGAAACGGTGAGACAGGCTGGACGTTTCCGGACATTTCGTTGCTTGCTTCTCTCTTTGGTGTTGGAATGTGGCGTCGCTGCAAAGCTGACTTACATTGCAGTTTCTCCACTTCGAGCCATCCCATCTACTTTGCATTGTGTGCTTTTCCTAGCTTGCCGGACACGCTGCAATGTACTTCGTACCTCTGTAACGTTATGCCGGCGCTCAGAGCAGTCCGGGCGTGCGGTCGTTCCGAGACACACATGCCGACTTCCGCCGCCTCGAGGTCTGAGAGGGGGGGCGCGCGCTCGATTCTCACTGTACGGATACCCGGCTTTTGACTCAGTATCCTCTTTATTGTTCAATAGTGCCTCGGTAATAGTCATCGCTTGCCGGAACGCCCCTAGAGCTGGTAGCGAAAGGACTTGTTCTCCTTGTCCGTCAGATCTTCGAGGCCGTGCTGCCACTGTAGAGAGGGAGAGAGTTAGAAGCTTTCTCTCGAGGTGTTTTGAGTATACACCCATGTAGGTAGCAGTCTGGAGGGAGGAGATGAGAATCGACCGCGTTACCTACCTCTGGCGGCCCGTACTTTGCATCCCTGGACTGGTTTTCACGCCGCAGAAAGAACCGCACCACCTGACTGAAGGCGCAGCAAACGGCAAAGCAGACCAGGATACCGGTAAAGCTCTCATTGTACCGAGGCCCAAACTTGCTGTTGTTTGTCAGTGGGCCGTGCCAGAATTGCCTTCCCGGGCTGGGGACTCTTACGCGTCGAACAGGAGCGATCCTATGACATTCCCCAACGAGTAGCCGATGAAGGTGCCGGCCGCATAGACGGTCCGTTTGGTGTAGCCAGCTACGTTGGAAGTGCCCAGACCGATGCATTGCACCCAGACCCACGAGAAAAAGTTGATCAGGCAGAACCCGAACACCCTGGCACCTCTGTAATCGTTGCTCAACTGCCAGCTTGTGATGCAGTCAGTTACGAGACGACACTCGGGAGTACCAGGGGTTTGAGAATCAGGGTTTTAACTTACACCAATGCTGTCCCAAGAATGACCGGCAAGCAGCCAATGGAGATCAGGTGAAGGCGGCTGTTCTTCACCTTGCGGCCCAGGTACCCCGAGCTCAGAATGCAGATGAAGGCCATGCCACCCGTGACCAGGTTGAGCAACAGCGACGTGTAGTTGTCGAAGCCCATCCCACTGAAGACGATCGAGGCAAACTGGACGACAACGACGGATCCCGTGCATGACAACATGGCTAGCACGAACACGCCCCAGAACTTGTAGTCCACGAATGCTTCCTTGATCTGGGAGGGAACGACTCGAGAGTTTGTCGTACCCGCATTGTTGACCCGCACACGTTCGAGCAATAGACGCTTCTCGTCCTCGCTGAAGCCGGTGGCCTCCTGAGGGGTGTCTGGGAAGACCCACAGGAGGGCGATTCCCCAGAGCAGGGTGATGCCTCCGGCGAACAGGTACATGATCTGCCACGCGCGCAAGGGCCCGCCCGTGATGTGAGCAAACCCATAGTTGACTAGCGGGGAGATGATGCTGGATCCTCCGCTGAACGAGTACCAGATACTGGATCTGAGGACCTGCTCCGGATGTGTGTACCACATCGCGACAACCATCATGAAGACCGGACTGATACCGGCTTCCACGAAGCCGAGGAAGAACCGGTTGGCCAGAATCGCAGAGGAGGACTTGCAGGCTGGTGTCGTGAGGACGATGATGGCCCAGACGATTGTCGTAGTGGCACACACCCTTTTTGGTCTATACCGCTGGGCCAGCCATGCACATGGATACCTAATTCTCGTAAGCATGGATGTACTGGTACCAAGTCGGCAATTCACTTACATGCCAGCTATGTGACCAAAGTACAGGATGAGGGATGCCCAGGAGTAGGACGATCCTTGGGTGAGTCCTAGATCAGTTCTCAACCCGAATAGGGCAGCTTGCCCGAGCATGGCCTTGTCCCAAAACTGTTCACATTGTCAGTTACAGTAACTCCACAGCCCCGAGTGATGACTATGCAGAAGTCTGTGAGTTGCGTACCTGTAAAGCATAGGTAATGCACAGCTGATAAACCGTGTTAGCAAAAGTTTCAAGGCGGACCACCGATCTATGACAACATACCACTGGCATCAAACGCCAGTCGATCTTTCGTAGCAGACGACGGTTCACTTCGAGGTCGATGCCAGGCGGTGAAGAAGGACTCTCGCTTGAAACCTCTCGCTTCTCCGGCTGAATCGCCGTTGCTCTGTCCTCCATGTCGGACATTGAACGTGATGATCCTGGAAATGTTACTGTTCCTTTCCACAGGGATAACAGTACCGGTCCAACTTGGAGATCACGCAGAGATAGATGCTCCAGGCCAAGGTGGTCGAAAATTACAATGCCCAATGTTGTCTGCGAAGTACTGTGCGGCGATGATATACCAAGGTACGCTCAAAGGCACTTTGTCAGCGTCGATAGTCGAGGAAAGCAGTTGGCCCAGGGGCTGGCTCTACTACCACGGGAATCTTCAAAGACTTTGTTTCCGCGGAGCTTATCAGAATACTACGTACACCTCATGTCAACAGATACCCCGCCGAGTATCCATACAGCCCATGCAGGGGCTTGAGTTATATATTCGGTGTTCGAGACCCGCCAGACGGCCCAGACCTACGATACTGGTGTCTTATCCGACGATCCTTGTCCGCATCGAGCTGCCCCCATGGTGCTACCTGACACCGATGCTGCTTTTCGGGGCTAGAATTGTGTAGGCCGAGGAATGAAGCGCAGCTTAAGAGGGTCGCCATGAAGTTACAAGTGTTGGAGCAGGAGTCCGCTTCTCTCGATGTCATCGGGAAGGGTGGGAATGGTGCGAAGGTACGGATATCCGCTCCGGGGTTGGTCAGCCGCCAAGTAGTCTAACTACTTCTTGTCCACCGAGCAAGCCTATTCGGCCCGGGAGCGATGTATCCCTGACTAGCTGTAGATGGAAATGCTTATTGCAAGTGCCTATCTGAAATACCGAAATGTTGAACAGAGGCCAGAGGGTATGATCGTAGATAGCCCAGCCACATAAATGCTACCTGCGCACTTCGAAGCCACGGCCGAATCGATTTGTCCTCATGGAATGTCCGATGCTCTAGAGCGCTTGATCGTATCGTCACAGACTGAACCAGATTGGGACTTTGCGACGTAACCCAGGTCATAAAAGCCAAGATTGGCTCATTTCCCAGGGTTTGTCCAAACCAGCCCGACTCAGGTAGTTGGAAGTTGGAACAAACGTTGTACTGGTCTCGTCTCCAGCAGAAACTTGTTTGTTATGCCATCCGAGGCCAATTTATACAGTAAAAAGAGGCACTGCGTACTGATGGACGACGAGGTCTTCTCCTAGGGCTGCAAACCTGTCGATGAAGAAATGCTGCACGCACCCCAAGAGTTGTAACTGTTGACCATTACGCCCCTGTTAGAGTCCAGGGTCTACAAAAAAATGAGGAGAAATGAGGTACATTGTACTTATCATACTCGAGCTCTGATCGAGGGATAGTTTCGCGAACCTGGCATGATGGATGTTAATCAACCAATTAGTTGGTCTGAGGATAGATTGACCGATTTTATATACGAACGAAGTACCGAAATTCACATCACCCCGTACTCCGTAACTCAGCCACAAAGCAGCCACAACGACAGGTGGGAGCTCTGACCAGCTCCGACCCTCCCAAGGCAGGTTTGACTGGCTTGACGCGTGAGGTCTAGCTGCCTGCCCGACTGCCCGATTGACTGAAGCTCCGTCTCGGCCTCGTAGCTCAGCGCAGGCAAGCCCTGTCAACGTCAGTCAACGAAGCAGCCAGATACCGAAAGCCCCCCCCAATCCATCAGAGAGCCTGTACCAACCATCCGCAACATCTCTGACCACCTCGACGCCCATCCCGAGATAATAAACTCTCTTCCACAATTAACTATAACCGCTGGCCCAAGATGGATACACTCGTGGCTCGCTACAGCCGTCCGGCCTTCCAGAACGAGTCTCACATCGAGGACGAACAGGATGACCTGGCCGATGACAACACCCCCAGCCTCTCAGTCAAGTTCGCCATGCCCCCGATAGCACAGGTAAGATATCATGCGCATCCAATGTGGCGACGACTACGACTTGCTCTTTTGACGTCGTTGAACCGTGGTCGTTCGCCGACAGTGTTCAAGCTGACCATGGCCTGCATGTAGCCCTCATCCTGGCTCCGAGCCGCGACAGACGACCGGTCCAACCCGCAATGCCCCATCAAGATTGCCCACGGTACCACAACCCTCGCCTTCCGATTCCAAGGCGGCATTATCGTGGCCACGGACTCGCGAGCGACTGCCGGCAACTGGATCGCCTCGCAAACAGTCAAGAAGGTCATCGAGATCAACAACACCCTGCTGGGCACCATGGCTGGAGGAGCCGCTGACTGCCAGTACTGGCTAGCCTGGTTGGGAATGCAGTGCCGCCTGCACGAGCTGCGACACAAGCGTCGCATCTCGGTCGCCGCCGCCTCCAAGATCCTCGCCAACCTCGTCTACCAGTACAAGAACATGGGCTTGTCCATGGGTACCATGTGCGCCGGCGTCACCAAGGAGGAGGGCCCCGCGCTGTACTATATCGATTCCGATGGCACGCGCCTGGCCGGGAACCTGTTTTGTGTCGGTTCCGGTCAGACATTTGCCTACGGTGTCCTCGACGCCGAATACCGCTTCGATTTGACCGCAGAGGAGGCCTTGGAGCTCGGAAGCCGCAGCATATTGGCAGCCACACACAGGGATGCCTACTCGGGTGGTTCCATCAACCTGTACCACGTCAAGGAGGAGGGCTGGGTCAAGCACGGCTTCAGCGACACCAACCCCATCTTCTGGAAGACCAAGTTGGAGAAGGGCGAGTTCTCCAACGTTACGAGTTCGTTTGCCGAGGACAAGGTTGGCAGCCGAGTGTAAAGTAGACGCCATGGGGCATGGAAGGGTACAGAGACATGTGCCAGCGCAAGTGGATGGCCGCATCAGATGGTCAGCTTTAGAACCTGACATGACTACTGGGGCAGTCCACGACCTGCATGAGTGCAATGTAAATGTACAACAAGAGTGTTCAGTTGCAGTCGATTGTCTTCGTAAATTCACTCTCAGTATACAGATGATACACAGGTCCTGGTGTAGTGCACGCATATCGTACATTGCACATGGATTTCTACCCACTTCCTCGCACCCATCCAGGGGCCCCCAGAATTCCTCCGTCTGCTTTTGGGTCCAGTGGCCATTTTCTCAGAGCTAGGATACCCATCTCGCTTCGATATCCAGCATCGTACATCTCCATGCCGGTCCAGGCAATCATGGCAGCATTGTCCGTACACAACGTGGGCGGGGGTGAGTTGATTTCAAGGTGGCCGAACCCTCTCACAGCCAACATGGACCGCAGTATATGGGTGAGGAACTTGTTGCTAGCCACGCCCCCAGCGACGACGATTGTCTTGACAAGCTCCGTGGCGGGGCCGTCCTTCAGGGCGAAAAGCAGCCGGCTAGCCAGGTGCTCAAAAGAAAGCCTCATTGTGTGTCTGGCTAGGATCCGGCGATCATCTACACCAATATCCGGCCGATCCTGCACAACCCGCTGGACCTGGCCGTTGAACCCGGCGAAATCATAGATCATGGACGAAGAGCCGGCGAGGGGCGGCGTCAGCGTCCAGCCAAGCCCAGAATCAAAGATTTGGACTTCGTCGACACGTCGCGGTGGAGGGGTGTATCCATAGTCCTCGACCTTTTCGACGGACGGAAAGGCAAACTTCTCGAGCAAGGGTCCGTACATGACATCGGACACGTTGGCCAGCTCCGAGGCTGGAACGATAGCGCGCGCGCACTTGTCGATCATGTCACCGATCGCGATGTCCACGGCCTGGGCCAAGATCTCGTGCTCGCATAGGGAGCGCGAATGCACGAGGAGGCTGTGGCCCCCGGAAACGAGGAGAGAGAGGAACGGAAAGGCAGGCTCGTGTGTATCACCACCGGCCGACTCGGGGCCCGCGGGCGAACCCCCCTTGGCGAGGGCCGCCACCAACCGAGGCGTCAGCGCGTGCGCCTGCATGTGGTTCACGCCCAGCAGCGGTATGCCCCACGCCGTCGCCAGGCCCTTTGCCGTGTTGAGGCCCGTTGCCAGGTTGGACATCATGCCGGGGCCGCGGGTCACGGTGACGAAGTCGGGCTTGACGCGAACGCTGCCATCGGGTGCGCGGAGCAGCTTTTCCCAGTCGCCGGATCCGTCTGCCCGCAGGTGCGGCGCCGAGGCCACGGGCAGACAGGCCAGAGCCTCCTGGACCAATGGCGCGAGGTGTGCGGTGTGCGACACCACGGCGGCCAGCGGATGTACGCCCCTGAAATCGCGATTGTCCGAGGTGATCTTGCGGTTGAAGAGGAGCCGCGCCGCGCCCGTGGGGTCTCTGTCGAGGATGGCCACGCAGGTATCGTCGCACGAGCTCTCGATGGCGAGGGTGAGAAGGTTTCGTCTGCCATGTTGGGGTGGGCGACTTGCCGAGCGGCCGGCTCTAACGACGAGGTCCCTCGACGGGCTATGGCAGTGCTGATGAGCAGCCGGGACGCATGGCCGCGATCGGGACCATACTGCACGCATCAAGTCGAGTTGGAGTAGACTGCTGCATCCGTGTTGGGGTGTGTGATGGGCGGGAGAGTCATGTCACATGCTTCCTTTGCTTGAGCTTGGTCACTTTTTGAACACTGAAGTTTTGTTTGACCTAACTAGTTGCTAACCTTTCCCTGGGTGTCTGGTACCTTACCGTGGAAGGTTGTATTCCGTCCACCTACCTATACTATACTCTTGTTTTATCTTCGAATACCAGTTGAAAGTAGGCAACGATGCCTGGAACATTCGTACAATTGACCATTCAATCCCCAACTTTGTTGCTCGAGCTTGTCGACGGGTGTATCATGTCTGTCTGGCAAGACCCCTGTGCGTCGGAGTTTCTCAGCGCGGGCTAGCAGTCGCGGTCAGGGGTCAGGGGTAGCTAAGCCTGCATGTTGACTACGAATTACTCCGTACTACGTAGATCACAGTAGGTACGAAGTACAACGAAGGAGGCTCAAAAGTAGTTAGCTAACTTACTTCGTGGGCTAACGTCATCTTGCCTTCCACCCGTACCAACCAAAGTAACTACACTGTTGGCAGTCCGGCACCCACAGCAGTCTGAAGAGCCATCTTCGTTTCCTGTTTATCACCGACGAGTCGTAAAGCTCATAGAGTTGGAATCTCGATCTCGTCGTCCTTTCATTTGTTTCACCACGCGTTTGCTGCGCCCCCCGGAAGCTCGACTCCATCCTCCCACGTACGGACCGAACTCTTCCCTTTCCTCTTCGTCGCCAGCACATAACGTCACCGTCTTGACGACGTTAGTGTCTGGATCGCCTAGTTTTCCTCAACTACTTCGGTACGGATACGTTGATAAACCTAACCTAGTACCAAGCCACCCACTGGAACATGACAAGCTCATACACTAACTCGACAGCGGAACTTAGTTTGAAGGGTCGTGACGAGGGGATTCTCAAGCCCCAGCGCAAGTTCTACCTGGCACGTAAGTATATACTGCTTCCCACCTCACTTCACTCCTGCACCGAAGCATCTGTATCTGGCCAGTCGAGTCTCTTGAAGACGATTCCGAGGTAGCAAGCACAATGGCCGACGCCGACACCGGCGCAGATATGCCGGGACAGCGCCCACACAGGAGGACGCAGAGCAATCCACGCGCCTCTTGGCGTGGAACACGGATCCCTCGCCGCGGATTGGGTCGTCGTCGCGACAGCGGCCGCAAACAAAATGCTGACCTGGGTATTACAGTCAACCCACCACCACAACCCGAGAACAGCCAACCGGGACTTTCCGAGAGGATTCCGTTGACCGCCGGCGCCGGTGTTGATCAGAACACTACCCGGAATATCCCACCGCAGCAGGCTGCGAACAAGCCGGACGGCACTCTCAAGGCCTACACAGCCGCTACGACACCGCCTAGGCAGGACTTTAAGGCTGTTGAAAGGCCTTACCAATTACCGCAGTCGCCAGGGCAGTTTAGACCCGAGCCGCCCGTCGTCACATCCAAGCCCCCTTACTCCCCTGATTACGAGAGAACCAGTCGGATTCCCAGCCCGTCAAGTCTATCGGAACACACCGCCCGACGTCGTGCCAGTGTCGTCAGTGTCAGCACTCTGGTAAGCCCAGCGCACCCGCTGAATATGCGCCAGGCAACTGACATTGTGAGCAGCTGAGCGAAGAGCTAAACAGTCCAACCACCACCGTTGACGCTACCTCCCCAAAGCCTGGATTTTGGCTCGGGGGTAACGGTCACCGCGCTTGGACCCAGACCTCGAGAGAATCCATCGTCGAGATGGGTGACCATGAAGAGCATGATTTCACAGCTGGTCAGGATGCCCCGAAGGAAGAGTCGTTCGTGCACGTAAGCGACGCACCCACCGTGCAACTCGGAGGCCTTGACTTACAAACCGAACAAAAGGCGAACAGCGACAGCGCTCCCAGCGTAGACCATGGGTCTGAATCAACCCTGACCAACGAGACGGCGGAAGTTTCTGGCGACGTCAGTTACGCCGATGCGCTGAGAGAGGAAAGCAGCGTCAAGGTAGAACAGACGTCGGAGCCAGAGCCGTCCCGTGAGAAGTCGGAGGTGTCCAGCGATGCCAGTTTTACCGATGCGGTTAAGGAACAGACCAACGGCAAGGCAGAGCAGGACCTACAGAGAAGCTCATACGACCAAGACGCCCGCAGCGACGACTCCTACCCTGACTTGGACCCTCTTACCATCGAGGAGCGACACACTCATGAGCCCAACCCGCAGTTCACACGTTCACGCAAGATCCGGTGGGCTCCTTTCAACGTCCCGGCCGCGCGGCGCTTGCAAACGATGGCGGTCCTGCTGCATTGCACAATCATTGCCTGCGGCGTATCCTTCTTCTTCGCTCTCTGCGCAAACCCCTTTGCGTGGCCCTTGTTGATTTTTTATCTGCTCCACGTCCTGACGTCCAAGGCACATCTGGATGGCTCGCTGAGCCACCGCAACGAGTGGTTCCGCGGCAACTATATATGGCACCTCTTTGCTGGCTACTTTCCGGCCAAACTTCACAAGACGCACGATCTCCCGCCTACTCGAAAGTACATCTTTGGCTACCACCCTCACGGCATCATCTCTCACGGTGCGTGGGCCGCCTTCGCCACGGATGCTCTCGACTTTTCTGGCCAGTTCCCGGGTATCACAAACAGCCTCTTGACCCTCGACTCCAACTTCCGGATCCCGTTCTATCGCGACTACGTTCTGGCCATGGGTGTGCGATCCGTCTCCAAGGAGTCCATCGTCAATCTCCTCACCAGAGGCGGTGCGAACAACGAGGGTATGGGGAGGGCTGTCACCATCGTTATTGGCGGTGCTCGCGAGTCTCTGGAAGCACATCCCGGCAACATGCGCCTGATACTCAAGGAGCGCAAAGGCTTCATCAAGATCGCTGTGCGTACCGGTGCTGATCTCGTCCCCGTGCTAGCGTTTGGCGAGAATGAGCTGTACGACCAACTGCAGTCTCAGGAGCATCCATGGTTACACAAGCTTCAGATGTTCGTCTTGAAAGTTTGGAAATTTACCCTCCCCTTTGTGCATGGTCGTGGTGTTTTCAATTATGATGTTGGTCTTATGCCGTACCGCCATCCGCTCAACGTGGTCGTGGGCGCGCCCATCAAAGTTACCCAGGCTAATCAGGTGGATAATGATGAGGTCGACCGACTCCACGAGATGTACGTGGCCGAGTTGGAAAAGCTTTGGGATAGATACAAAGACGAGTTTGCGCCTGGCCGCTCCGAAGAGCTCCAGATACTCACTTGAGCATGCTTTGGAAACGCATCATATTTCTTTGGGTTTTTCAGCATACATTCTTGACACAACAGAACTGGCATTTGCTGTATCTTCTACGGCGCAGTGCGGGCACTAGGTAATGGGGATGGATATAATCTATAGGAGGCGGGGATTCGTAGTTACTGCATTCACTTCTGCGGTGTGTGACGAGCCAATAAATTATTCGCTACTTCTCCATTTAGACCATCCGAAGGATGCACTACTGAAATATACTAACATATCCAACTAACCTAACCAAATTGCGTTTATGTGGCATTGACGCTGGTGTTGGTTGATTCGAAGCTTCACAACATGCAGGTTTCCGTGCCCAGCGGAGGGAGGGGAGGGTACTTGGATATTCGCCCACTATTGTGTCAAGTTCAGGCCGGTTAGCTTCGGCCAGGACCACCCGTGTTCTCATTAGGTAGCCAAGCGAGTAGTTTCCATGATGCAGTGTCGATGATGCAGCGTCGATGATGCAGCGAACGAGCCGCGTCGATTTCACCATCGTCCCCGGCACGCCTTGTTAGCCAGACTCTCGGCTGAGTGAGCTGACTAGGGGCGTCGGGCGAGGAGGCTTGCTTGACATCACTGTGGCGAGGGGGATCGCTACTAGGCGCGTAGATCGGGCTACTAACTAGTTACTACACAAGTTAATCCATAGCTACGCACTCGATCAAAGCTCGGAAAAGTCCGAAACAGACGGTAAACAAATAAATACTCGTGCATCTGTGCTTGATGCTGTCATTCTTTATGCAGAGGAGGAGCTGAACTTGTTGGCAAGGGCTTGTTCCGGGGCGGGGTCGACCCGGTTTAACAGGAACAGGTTCGAGCTGGGTAGTAGTTAACTTAAGGGGTACGGGTAGGGCAGGGCGTACGGAGTAACAACAGGAATATCTCTGTACTACGTACAAGAACTCTCTCCAGTGAAAAGGGGTAGGTATGGGGTAATCAACGTACTTTTGATAACAAACCGTTATCCACAGCACCTTTTATTCTTAAACTCAACGTTACTTGGGTATCGCCGCCCAGTAACCATGTATGGATTATAAGGCTCGCGGCACTGCATGCCGAGTGTTACAAAGTTTGAGTGGGCGGTCTGTTGCAATTTCGAGATTCCGTCTTGGAAAGCGGGTCAGGCAGGCTTGCACTTGAAGGCAGGCCTGGCCCTGGACGGCTGCACAATTCCTGCATTACCGCCCCATTTAACTAGCCAATTTTCGGTTTCCGGCCTGTAATAGTTGGTAGCTAGTTGCAAAGTACTTGGTGCGCAGCAATGCTTATTAAGTTGGTAGACTGTACGTACTGTGTAGTACTCCGTACGATCGCTATTCGGGCAGCTGTTATTTGCCCCCAACGACAGGGATGCCATCTGGACGAGACTGCCGAGGCCTGGATGACTGGCCAGTAGCCGTCCTCATCAGACAGACCGACAGAAAACATTTATGCACGACAGGGGATGCTTGCAGAGACCCGCGTAATAACACGACAACAACAACAACATTCATATGATTTCTTCGGCAACCCGCAGAGGAAGAAGCCTTGAGGTGGAGGAGGAGCACCGCCGTCCACGACTTTCACGCCAAGGTCCCCGGTCTCCATTTCGATACAGTGACTTATCCGTACCGCAGTGACTAACTAGTCAACAAGGGAGCGTCACCTTAGTAGTTAGTTCGCTTGCGCGCACACTCAATTGCACCTGCTCTCTCTCAGACCCTTGCATCCGTCATGCGACCCTGTCTGTTGCAATCTTCTGGCTCCTCTCCCAAAGTGGACTTGGCCACTTACTGGCTGGTTGTCTGTGCTATTCATCTGCACGAAATAGTCAACTAACAGATAATGACAGGCAACAATACTCTGCTAGCCTGATAGTTTGAGAATACTTAGTTGCCTACCCCCTACCGACCGGGCACTAGTCATGCCTTTCACTCCTTTGCCCAAGAAACCAATCTTGTCACCACCACCTCCACCCCTGATCACGCCCCAACCGCAGCACCTGCAACTACAACAAACCACGCCGCCCTACCTCCCGAGACCTCAGGGCGTCGCCAACGTCCTTGCCCTGCCGAGCCACGACGCCTCGACTCCGTCATCCGCATCGTCGACCAGCTTCCAGCACGAGTGGCCGCCCGCCGACCTGGGTGCAGCGGCACATACAACCATAGGAGGAGCACGCCGCACCGACGACATTGAGATGGACTCGATAGCCCCGGCCGGCCACCGAAGGCGGAGGAGCACGCTGACTGGCAACAACAACTCGGCACACGTTCCCGCTTCGTCTAGCGTTCCGCCGGCACTAGGAGGAGGCAGAAGCTCGCGGGCACGCGACCAGGGCACAAGGAGCAGCTCCGTCTCACCAGAAGAAGCGCTGGAGGGCAAAAGGTCAATGGATACACCAAGCCGGGGCCGCAACATGTCCACCAGCCGCTCCAAGCAGACACGCAAGAAGAGGCCAGAAGACGCTTCAGGCGCCGACAGCGACTTTTCCGACGAAGATCTTCATGACGACGAGGAGACGGGGTTAACACGCAAGGACAAGCGGCGGAAGAGGGCAAAGCGTCGGCGCAACACTCGACTCGACAACAGGATAGCCAGAGAACATCTCACCGAGCAGGAGCGCAAAGAGGCCGATCAGAACGTGTTCAAAAAATTGGTCGTCAATGGTATTTTGATTGCGCTGTGGTACCTGTTCTCGCTGTCTATTTCTTTGGTACGTCTTGCCCAACTGCCAAATCCCGCCTGCGGTGGCTAGGGATCCCCCATGTCACGACAGGCGACTTGCTAATCCTTTCTTGCGTCCTGTAGTACAACAAATGGATGTTTGATTCCGAAAGACTAAACTTCGCATTTCCCCTATTCACAACATCGATGCACATGCTCGTCCAATTTACGCTTGCCACTTCAGTGCTGTACTTTGTTCCTTCATTACGGCCGAGCAATGCGCCGCATAGGTCCGACGCGGGCCAGTCCAGGCATGATTCCGATCCTGACCGCCCGCTTATGAGTAAACTTTTCTACTTGACGAGGATTGGACCCTGCGGCGCTGCGACGGGCTTGGATATTGGCCTAGGGAACACGTCGTTGAAGTTCATCACCCTCACGTTCTATAGTTAGTAGCTGCTGCCACTTTCTCATATTGTGTGTCCGACCCGTACTGACGCCATACCTAGCCATGTGCAAATCTTCTTCCCTAGCCTTTGTTCTCATATTTTCGTTTATTTTCCGCCTCGAGACGCCTACCTGGAGGCTCGTCACCATAATTGCCATCATGACACTCGGCGTTGTTATGATGGTGGCTGGCGAGGTCGAGTTCCAGCTGACTGGCTTTGTCCTGGTCATCTCGGCCGCCTTCTTTTCGGGCTTCCGCTGGGGTCTGACCCAGATCCTGCTGCTGCGCAACCCGGCCACCTCGAACCCCTTTTCGAGCATCTTCTTCCTCGCACCCATCATGTTTGTCACACTGATCTTGATCGCCGTGCCCGTCGAGGGTATCTTTCCCCTGATCGAGGGCCTGCGCGTCCTGGTCGAGCAGTGGGGTCCTGTCCGGGCTCCTCTGATTCTGCTGTTTCCCGGTGTCATCGCTTTCTTGATGACGGCATCCGAGTTCGCTTTGCTCCAAAGAAGCAGCGTCGTCACACTGTCTATCGCCGGCATATTCAAAGAAGTTGTCACTATCAGTGCCGCGGCGCTTGTATTCGGCGAAAGGCTGACCCCGATCAACATCTCGGGCCTAGTGGTCACAATTGTGGCAATCGGCGGATACAACTATATAAAGTTGGCCAAAATGCGGAACGATGCCCAGGCGGACGCGCACAACAAGAGCAATGCGGCGTACACAGCGGCAGGCACGTCTTCGGATGATGGCAGCAGCGACGAGAGCGACGAGGAGACGGCCCCGTTGGAGCGACGTCAGTTCGACGACGAGCGTGAGCCAGAGGCGACAAACCTTGTCACGGTGGATGGGGACATTATTACTTCGCTTTCTGGTGGATCGGCAGAGGAGACGAAACCGTTGAGAAGCCACCATGCGGACTGAACAAGTTTCGACGGATCACGGCATTATACGACTTATATCATTCATCATACCCCGGCACTTATATGGGTTTGGATAAGCGTCCTTAATTCTTGAGCAGCATTATAGACCTGCAGCGGCATTCATGTACTAAGGGCACCAGACATGCGTAAGGGTCCCGGGGATGGGGCACAAAAACGGATATCCGGCCTGAAGGGAACACAGCGCCGACGGTTCACCGGGAGAGGGCCGGACCAGCGTTCAAGGACAGGGAAGTCGAAAGACGCGCACATGAGGAGATACCCGTCCGAGACAGGCTGCAGGCCGAGTTCGTGTTAACGAACCCTGTCCGAGTGTTGTATATACGGGATAAGAAGTGGCCGATGGACAACCAGATCAGTCCGAGTCGAGTCACCAAAAGCTCTGAAGAGCTACTTGCCAAGCTCGATTGCAATGGTTGAAACGCTTTATGCCTGTGAATAAGGCCGACGTTGATACGAAATATTTGAGAAAGTAGCCGCGCGTATCATCTCTAGTTTTTTTTTATACTTCGGAATCAGCAGTCTGTCCAACGCTCGGGGCAGTTGTGGTCAAGTGTTTGCAAAGCACGCGACGTAGACTAGAATATGTGTTCAAGGTATCGCAATACGTATGTAAAAAAATCCTCCTTCACCACAAAAGTGGCATACTACTACTATTTACATCAAGTGGTTCCCTCCCAAAGGGGGCAGGGCCGCTGATATCTCTCATCGTAGACATCTACCAAGGCTGTCGGATGTCCTGTCCGAAGACCTCGATAATCACGCCGTCAACGCGACTGCTCGCCGACTTTGACCTGACCGTCGTGGCCCCGCCTTGGAGCGAGAGAAGGCGTCGTATTCTCCAATACCGCCTTGATACCACACCGAGATGAGAATACTACTTGGATTTACCACCTACACCCTGCGCTTATCGGCCATGGATTACAGACATGGGCGCTCATCCCAACTCAGCCAAGAAGCTTGAGACCACCCTTTGTCTTCTGTCCTGGCTTCGTAACACCTCCTCCCTGCGCACCCATCGCGGGCTCGAAGCTGTCTTCACGGCCCCCAGAAGCTCCGTTACCGTTGCCAGCTCGGTTCTTGTTCTTGTTGTTTCTTTTGTTCCACTTGCCGCCGTGGCGCGTCTCCTTAACCTCTATAGGCCTGCCGTAATTCCAACCGTTAGCACTGACTGGCACGACTTCATTCTCTCCGTGCTGCTGCAAAATGACCTCCCCTTTGTTGCAGCAACAGTAGCAGGCACCAAAAACAAGGCTCCTGGTGCACGGAAGGCCAGTGGGGGGGGTATAACGTACTTGATCTCTGTGGTGCTCTTGCGGATCGTCACCGGATGGCTCTGGATGTACTTTCCATTCATCTCTTTGGCGGCGGCGAAGAACTCGTCAGGATCACTGAAACTTACAAAGCCGTAGCCTCTGCTCTTGCTCGTAACCTTGTCCCGGACGACGCGCGACCGTTGTAGTGATTTCCACCGCGAAAAGGCCTTGAATAACGACTCGTCCGTCGTCTCTCCCGCCAAGTTTCCCACGAAAAGTCGCAGATGCGTTGGGTCCCAATCCAGGAGGCTCTCATCGGTCCACTTCTGGCCGCCACCCGCGCGCACTACCGTCTTCTTCTTGTCTGTGCCTGGCACTGTCGTATCAACTGCGGCGGTGGTCGGTGCCGCTGTGTAGGATGTGGTCGTCGGGGCGCCTGGCCGAGTGGTCGCGGGAGTTGTGGTATCCTTGGGGTCCTTCACGTAGGCGCTCTGCCACTGGGCGATCTGGGCGGCCATGTCGGGATCGTAGTCGCCATTTTGTTGCGTCGGGCCCTGCGACTGGCTCTGCGCTTGCGGCATGGGAAATGGGTTTCTGATTTGCGGCGCGGCACCGTATGCGGTGGGAGCGGGCGAGGCTGATGCCGTAGCTGGCGCGCCTGCATAGTAACTTTGCTGTCCGTAACCTCCAGCCTGAGGATACCCTTGATAGGGTCCAGCCTGGGGTCCAGCCTGGGGTCCATAACCGCCGCCTACGGTACCCTGGGCCGGCTGGGCGTACGAGGAGTACGAAGACCCATGCTGGGAGGCAGTAGATGCGCCAGGATAGCTGGGCGCGGCCGAGTACGAGGGAGTCGCGTACGGGTTGGCGGCGGCGACAGGGCTGGACCTGAAGGCGGGCTTGAAGGCTGGCTTGAAGCCCGGAGGTTTGGATGCAGGCGGACGCGGAGGAAGCGATGAAGAGCTCGAGGCACCTGGAGGCGGAGGGTACGACATGATGAATTTGCTGTGCGTCCGAAACGGGTTTCGGCGGTTCAGAAAAACACGTACCTGTGAGCCCAGTCCTGAAAGCTGTGAGACTTTGCTCAGATTTCCCTACGGCGCTGTTGAGGAGGAATTGTGAATTTTAATGCGATGGTGGCAGGAGAAGACACGCGCTTTGCAATGCTGATATGGTAGCTTTTGGCGATGTTGTAGTTTGCATCCGATGCGATTCATGAAATTGTTGCCTGTAAGTAACTTGTCGAGTTGCTCCTGTCAGTGGTGGAGTAGAGTGTGGCTCATTGTGGCTCATTGTGGCGCACCGTTGCCAATTCGATTGACTAATCGACCCACTCGGAATCTGTTATTAAGTTAGTATCCGTAACTTCCTCTGTATCCGTACGGAGTACACAGTAGTTGTCTAACTATGTACTCCGAAGTAGTTAGATAACTTATTATTAACTTTACTCGCCGCATAACGTAGACACCCGCCTATGGGTTTCCGCACTCCTGCCTTACACGCCAAAGCTTCTCTCACGGCGAGTATTTCAGTGAACGCAACTCGCCACATCAACGACTTTCCATCTTGCTAACGTTAGGCTCCGGCATTCTAACGATTCATGCGTCCTCTCTCCGACTTCTGTTCCGATGGTCCGCGTAAGGACCGAATCTTCCATGTCCATTGTTCTGAATGTGGTTCTGAGGCAATTTCACAGCCTTGCCTTGCTGCACAGTTGCGTCAGTATCACGCCAGTCCGCATCAGGAAATATGCCCCTCCTTTTGGAGGTGTTGCAGGGTCATGGCGGGGCAGATTTGCCCACGATGTGACGTTTTTCGGCGCAATAGGTAACTATCGAGCCGCTTCTACCAAGGGGATTTGGCACCAGTTACGGAAGCACCGGCGGTTGGCTTACAAAGTGTTAACGGTGAGTACGGGGTTGATGTTTTATCCCCGATCGGAGCTGTGACAGCCTCATCTACAGGTCTCGAGTGCAGAACCCCGACACCATCTTTTAGCTTGGAACTGTAGGGCAGTTGTTGGTAAGGCTCAACTGGCTAGTCACTATGTGTATATCTGTACTCCGTAGTTGTTATACCCCGAGGTCCGAACCGCGTGTCCCGCGTAACGCACCTGGTCGTTGAACATACGGTGATGGCAGGCTTACAAACGCCCCGGCCTGCGTAACGCCAAACAGAGCATCTCGTTTGCGACGTAAAGGCAAACCAGAGTGGCATGCGTTCCACGGTCTATCCAGGCCTGGAATTGTCCTGGAAGAGTTGTCGCTTGTCGTTCCCCTCGAAATGACCAGGGGGGAGAGCTTGGGGGGAGCTTCGGATGACATGATGGGGTAGTTAGTTAGTTGGACAGGAACTCCCGTCAGTATCATCCACCGTGTCTCTCATATCTACCATGATTGGATGACAACATGACGGCAAGGCAGACGACTCAATCATACGCAGTGCGGTTGACAGGTGTTTGATACACCCATCCGCTATAGTTTGTTGTTCTAAACATGAGTAAGCCCCGGCAGTGGGGCACGTAGGAGATAAGTAACAGGTTGAGCACCTGCCCAGGTGTGATTTTACCCCTCCACGCTTCATCTCAAGCTAACTACCAAGTTGACGTTAAGTACCGTGAAGTACCGTACCTATTTTTTACCCACCTTATTTCGTAACTCCGTCAGCCCGGTCCCACGTTGTCCATCATAGAAAAAGTACGAAACTCCCGCCAGACGCCCAGCTCCTCACTCCCTACTTACTACTTCTACATACCTCTTGCTTCCACCAAACTTTCTCTCTTTGACAGAGACGAAACACTTGCAGTTGTTCATTCGAATCAGACTGCCCAACCAATTGAACTTCACCACTCCAGCCGCCATCATGTCTAGAGCCGTGTAAGTCTCCCACCCGCGACTTACTCTTTACCCCTCACTCAGTTCCCCATTGCCCTGCTGTCACATTCGTACCGACAAATACCCCCCACCTCGATCGCCAACTGTTGTTGTTTTCGTTCCTTGCTGCCGCTACTGCTTTGGTCACCGTCTCGTCCGTCTTATGCTCTTCTCGTCTCGCAACCACTGTGGCTAAAGAAGCTGGTCGGGTCTCAGTGCTCGTCTAAGCAACATCACCGGTCACTATGGGGGAGGCGTGTGAGCTTAGATTTCCTGCTCCCTCGTTGATGCTATTCCATCCCCGCGTAATCGACTCGTCGTTTGCTAAGACACTTGCTAACGGTGGCAAAGCGCTGATATCGGCCTTATCGGTCTGGCCGTCATGTAAGTTGCCCCCCGATCTTTGCCCAACCTCGCCGTCGCTCAAGCTCATGAACTCTCAGGGGTCAGAACCTGATCATGAACATGGCCGATCACGGTTTCACCGTCTGCGCCTATAACCGAACTGTCTCCAAGGTCGATCGTTTCCTCGAGAACGAGGCCAAAGGCATGTCCATTGTCGGTGCTCAGTCCAACGAGGACTTCATCTCCAAGCTCAAGAAGCCCCGCCGCGTCATGCTCCTTGTCCAGGCCGGCAAGGCCGTCGATGACTGGATCGAGGCTCTGCTTCCTCTGATGGAGAAGGGCGACATCTTCATCGACGGTGGTAACTCGCACTTCCCCGACTCCAACCGCCGCACACAATACCTGAAGACCAAGGGCATCCGATTCGTCGGTTCCGGTGTCTCCGGAGGTGAGGAGGGTGCCCGTTACGGTCCCTCTATCATGCCCGGTGGTGACGAGGAGGCCTGGCCTTACATCAAGGATATCTTCCAGGGTATCTCGGCCAAGAGCGACAACGAGCCGTGCTGTGAGTGGGTTGGCGACGAGGGTGCTGGTCACTACGTGAAGATGGTCCACAACGGTATCGAGTACGGTGATATGCAGCTCATCTGCGAGGTTAGTCACCCGAGTTTGTTAACAAAGTTTGAGGCTTGTGCTAACCGTATACATCATAGGCCTACGATATCATGAAGCGTGGCCTGGGCATGAAGAACAAGGAGATTGGCGATGTCTTCGCCAAGTGGAACAAGGGTGTCCTGGACTCTTTCCTGATCGAGATCACACGCGACATCATGTACTTCAACGATGAAGATGGCGAGCCGCTTGTCGAGAAGATTCTCGACCAGGCCGGTCAGAAGGGTACCGGCAAGTGGACTGCCATCAACGCCCTAGACCTAGGCATGCCGGTTACCCTGATTGCCGAGTCTGTCTTGGCCCGTTGCCTGTCTTCGATCAAGGCTGAACGAAGTACGGCCTCAACCAAGCTCGAGTACCACGGTCGCTCGCAGACCTTCGAGGGCAACAAGGAGCAGTTCCTCGAGGACCTTGAGCAGGCTCTGTACGCCTCCAAGATCATCTCTTACGCCCAGGGCTTCATGTTGATGCAGGAGGCAAGTTGCACTTGACCCATATTCCTCGTCTGAATCACGTACGCTAACAGTTGATGTCGTCATTATAGGCCGCCCGTGAGTACAAGTGGAAGCTGAACAAGCCCTCCATTGCGCTCATGTGGAGAGGTGGTTGCATTATCCGCTCCGTCTTCTTGAAGGACATCACTGCTGCCTTCCGCAAGAACGATGACCTCGAGAATCTGTTGTTCGATAACTTCTTCAACGAGGCCATCCACAAGGCCCAGCCTGGCTGGAGAGACGTTGTTGCCAAGGCTGCTATGCTCGGCATCCCAACCCCCTGCTTCTCCACTGCCCTGTCCTGGTTCGACGGTTACCGCACCAAGGATCTTCCCGCCAACCTGCTACAGGCTCAGCGCGACTACTTCGGTGCTCACACCTTCCAGATCAAGCCCGAGGCTGCCAACGCGAAGTATCCCGCGGGCGAGTACCACCACGTTAACTGGACCGGCCGTGGCGGTAACGTCTCTGCTTCCACCTACCAGGCATAAGCCGTAGTGGCTTTGCTAGAATTTAGATATCCTATGGTGGAAGAAGGCTTGGCTGGCTGGCCAAGACAATGCTGATAATGAAGACATGACAACGACGCAGCAATTGCGAATGCTGTCCGTTGTTTGGGGACGGATATATCAAGGATCAGACTAGGCTTAGTCACAAGATACTTAGACCTGGGAAATATGAGTGATCCTGAGAACCAAGAGCTGACTGCTACGTGTCTCGTGAAAAATCTGGGCATCTTCATCGTGGACAAGCTGCCCTCTCCAATCAACGTGACTAGACACATGTGAAATGCACTTGATGCGCATTCAATATGTTTTTGCTTACTGTACATGTCGGGCCGCATGTCCCTAATCCCAAACGCCACCGAGCCCTGACGGAAGGATATTGGCTCTAGTTACTCGTCTCCATCCAGCGCCATAAATGTTTATTTGACATAACTGCGCACATTCTTATCGTTCCCAATAGCATCTAAACCGAGTCTTACACAGCTCATCGTCCTACAGATGCCCTTCCCCAACCGGCGTCTCGCCGTTCTCGCCTCCCGACTCTGAACCGACGGCGCTGGCAGCCGACTCAACACCGTGGAAAGCCTCACCAAAGGCAGAATCGTCCATAAAGTCGCCGCCCATGTCGCCGGGCGTGTCCGTTTCAAAGCTGGCCAGGGCCTCTCCTGCAGTATCAAGATCGCCCAATGAGCCAAAGTCATTATCGGCATCGAACCCAAGGTTGCTAGCACCGGCGGGGGTGGCAGCCGCCGACTTGTTGGCGGGTTGCTGCTGCGGTTGAGGATGCGACTCCTGCAGCTGCTGTGGTTCAGGAGTAGGCTTGGCAGTTTGTTCGTCGGGCGCTGCCAAGGTATTGTTGCCGCTGGGGTCAGGCGTCACGCCCCCTTGGGAACCACGACCCAGTCGTCACTACCGGTTCCCTGGTCGGACGCGGTGTTGGCTTCCTGCTGCTGGTGGCTATGGTCATCTGTCCCCGACATGGAGACATCGCCAGTGCTTTCCTGTTTGGTCTGGGCCAGAGGAGCTGCGTGCATAGGCGAAGGGACACTCATGTTTGCGGGGGTTGCAGCGTTGGACTGAATCGCCGAGAAATGGCCCTGAGGGGTAGGGAAGTTGTTGGCGGGTGTCGAGGTCGAGGACAAACCAGTGTGCATCTGGTCTAGCATACTGCCAGCGGTGCCTCCCATATCAACGTCGGAATCGCCACCGGCCATGTTGCCGCTTTGCTGTGATTCTTGGCGGGACATGATGTTGGTACCCAACGTACCAGCCAGGGGGTTGAGTGGCACGGGAGCAGACTCGGAACGCCTGGGGGCAGGCTCCTGGAAGCCACCATCCTGGATTCTCTTCAGATCATGGATGACTTCGGCTCGTCGACCCAGCTGGGCCTCGACTTGTGCCACAATATCATCAACCTTTTTACTGTTCTTTGTTGCCCAGTGAGTTGGTGGTGTCGTACCGTCCTCGGTCTCCTCCGGCCGGCTCTCGAGGTTCAAGGCACCAGGCGCAGCGTCGTGTATAGCAGTGCGAAGATCCTTCTCGGCCGTTGTCAGGAGCGAGTTCTTTCTGAATTCTGCCATTTTCTTGGCGTGGTCGGCTTTCAGTCTCTCAATCTCGGCGTTGGATGCTGCGATGCGCTGGTCCACTCTCTTGCGGAATTCAGCGGCCTGGTCAGCATCCAGGTGACCGGTTGCAGGCTTGCCCGCGCCTTTCGTGACAGCATCGGCGCCTTGAGCTTCAAATATGCCGTCGGTCAAGCCGGCGAGCTCGCCCATGAGGCCTAGTCCAAGACTCGAGAAGCCGATCTGACCCATGCGGTATGGCGAGGAGAGAATCTCCTCCATCCACTCATGGTTTTGCTTGTATCGGGACATGCTGACGTCGCGCGGGGTGTAGTGATCAAACACGTCGCCTCTGGATATGTCCTCGTCATCGTCAAGCTCACCACCGGCCACAGCACCGGCGGCGGGCGGCGGCACCTGACCGTGCGGCGCTTGTTGAGCAGAAGTTCTAGCGCGCTTCGAAGGTGGTGCACCAGCGTGTGGGGGGTGTGTAGGATAAGCCATGGCCTGCGGCATCCCACGGTGTGCGGCGTACATGGGCTGCCTCGACTGTTCTTTGGGCATGGCAATCTGAGGCCAGTTGACACGGTCTCCGAGGATAAATTCCTTGCGCTGGATCTGGCCGCAGCGCTGGAGATATGCGCGTGTCTCCAGAATGTTGCCGATGCGCGGGTCGCGTGGCAGCATCTGCACAGGCATGTGTTCATTGTTGTCGATGGGGCCGTAATGCACAATCCACAGGCTCGGGTCGACCTGGGGCGCGTTGGGGTTGTGAACGCTGGGCGGGCAGAGACGGAAGCGACGGCGCGAGTGCGTTGCATAGGGATCGTTGGGTGCGTAGCCGGCGCGGTGGTAGTACATCTCGAGGATGACGCCGTTGCCCACCTCGGACGTGGCGTACTGCTCCTGCGGCGGCCAGACATAGCCGTCGCTGGAGAAGTTTGTTCTCATCAGCTGCAGCGGTTGCCATGTGAGAAAGACGGAACCGTTCTCCGGGCGGTCGAGGTAGGTCCAGAAGAAGGGGGCCTTGTCGCGGGCAATCTGCGGCGCGCTCATCAACCAGCTGGTCACTTCCGGGATCTCGACGCGCGCTTTTTGCGTGTACGGAAACGTGGAGATTAGGTGTACGTGGGGGAGCTAACGGTAGGCGACTGGTTAGTCTTGCGATTGACGTGGCCGCAGTCACTCTGCTCAGTTTGGGACAGCGGTCATACCAGTTCTCGACTGACTCCCTGGCTGGGGTCTCCCATGGCGGCCATGGTGCAATAGAGGTTGATGATCCCCTCAGGAACGACCCAAATCTGCCAAGCTTGGAGCGGACGAAAGTGGGATGCACAAACAAGTGTGGGACGTGTGCGTAGATGGATGGGCGCAATGCTGCTGAAGGCGCACACGGTTGGCAACAAAATAAAGTGTATGCGACAGCAAGGCTGATGACTGGAGACGAGAACTAGTTCGCTACGGAGTAACAACTAACTAACTACAGTCTACACCTCAGTTCCAATCGCGGTTCTAGCTGTGCTGGCGCCAAACACAGTCCGTGCGCTTTGCAGGCTGAGGTTCCCACTAGCCACAATCCGGTATCTGCATATCCGTATCCGTACGAAGTACTTTGTATATGCATACGGAGTCTCCGTACGGGGTACGTAGCGAACAGTGACCAGCGTACGGATACAGACGCAACTTGCAAGGATCGTCTCCTGCAGAGCCAATCACTCACCGAACCACCCCCGAACGACAGACCCGGGATCCCTGAACACTCTCTCTCCGCTTGCTTTAACCGTCGCTCTCAAGTTCCCCATTCGGTCGATCTACCCGGCTGTCTCAACCCCTCGTTGCAGCCCCGTTGTCTCAGAGGCCGCCTCTACGGAGTAGTTAGTTACTGTGTATCCGTACTACGACTACGTCCACAGTCCCAACCGCCATCTCGCACCGGGTTTCCCATGCTCAATCAGGATTGACAGGACCGACTGACGTCTTGTCTTGTCTTGTTAGTCCACATAGTTGACTAGGTAAAAACTTATCTGAAGCGGCCACAGAGAAGGATATTTCGTCCCATCTCCCGACATGGGTTGTTACGAGCCCTACAGTAACCTTGGGCACAATGCACATATGTCCACAGTACGGGTACAGTACTGTGTAAAAGCTCGGAATGTCCAACCCGATTGCGGTGCGTGGGCGGCGGGCCGTCGTCGTGTCTGGAAGCAGGAACTTCAAGGAAGCAGACCATCCATCGATGATCCGTCGGCGCTCGCAATCGCTCACATTCATGTTGGCTTTCGGACAGCTACCTACTCAGCAACGTTACCTAGTTACCTGCCGACCTGATAACTGGGCATGAACTACGAATAACGACCCAACTATCCATACATACTCCTCATCCGGTCGCCTAAATGAAGCCGAGGTCCGTCAAGATACCTGTCGAGTACCGTACGGCGTACCGTGTACGAAGCACTCCGTACCTGCAGCCTGCAGCCTGCAGGGTCGTCTCCAGCATCCAAGCCACGATAGCCGACGGTTTGATCTCCTTTGGGGCCACGATGCGCCGCTGCCCACACGCGGCCGCAGAGACCGCGGCATAAGGTTGAGATGGCACGGACCGTTTCTCACCCTGGCAATCAATCCGAACATGGATTGCCAGTCTTCTTCCCAGAATGCAGGGGTTCATGTCTGATGCCGACCCAGATCCTACTTGGCTTGGGATGACTAGTAAAGAGCCGAGTAGATGACGGTCCCGGCTTCCATGGTGCGTTGGATCGTGGGGCGCTGCTCAGCACGTCTTCAACAAGGCGCTGGACCGGTTTGTTCTCACTCTTCTCTTCTCGTTTCCTACTCTTTTCCTTCTCCACTGTCTTTCTCTTCATGGTGTTGTTCGATTCCCTCGTTTGCTTCTGGTGAAACATTGTTTATGTCTATTCTAGACTTATTCTCTATGCTTGTCTGCCGGTCAGCTCTACCTTAATCAGCACTTTTTTGTATACAAACCGTTGGGACGTCGTTCTGGCACAGCGTCGTGTTTTACCCCTTCATTCCCTTCAGCCAGCGCACGTTCAATTTTCGAAGAAACAACATGAGGCACAGCTACTTTACCACGGCCCTCCTGGTCGTTTTGGGAGCTACCGTCTCCGGTGCTCAGGGAGGGGACCAGGCTCCCAAGGCCGTTGAGAAGTTTACAGCTGGAGGAAAGGATGATGCCAAGCCAAGCACTACCTCGGTCCCGCCAGTGACGCCTACTCAGGCCGACAAGCCGGATAAGACAGCAACGCCAACAGTCAAGCCGACTCAGGGAGCTGGAGCTGGAGCCGGAGCTGGAGAAAGCGACAACAAGTCCGGCCAAGGCGACGCAGGCAAAGACGAGCAGCAGCCTGACCAAGGAGCCGGAAGTCAGAACGAAAAAAGTGCACCTTCCCAAGCCGCTGGCGATCAGAACAACGGGGGAAACGCCAAGCCGTCCCAGGGGACAGCCGATCAGAGCAATGGCGGAGACGCCAAACCAAGCCAAGGCGCTGGGGATCAGAACAACGCTGGCAGCAACAAGCCGTCCCAGGATGCTGGTGGTCAGAACAACGACAGCAGCAAAGGTGAAGCGAGTCAAGGTGCAGTCGGGTCGGGAGACGACTCGAAAGATGGGGGTGAAAAGACCAGCCAGAGTTCCCAGGTGACGACCACGTCCCAGGTGACAACCACGCCCAAGGAGACAACCACGCCCAAGGAGACAATCACGCCCCAGGAGACAACCACGCCCAAGGAGACAACCACGCCCAAGGAGACAACCACGCCCCAGGAGACAACCACGCCCAAGGAGACAACCACGCCCCAGGAGACAACCACGCCCAAGGAGATAGCCACGCCCAAGGAGACAACCACGCCCAAGGAGATAGCCACCGCCAAGGAGACAACCACGCCCAAGGAGACAACCACGCCCAAGGAGACAACCACGTCCCAAGAGATAACCACATCCCAAGAGACGACCACATCTCAAGAGACAACCACATCCCAGGCATCTTCTACCATTACACCTGAGCTGTCTTCCATCAGCATTACCGAGGCTGCTACCAGTACTGGAGAGGCTCCGGCCCTCGTACCGATTCCGGGAACTCCTGTAAACGTGGCTACGTTGCTACCTCTCCCGGCACCCAATGCATCAACGACGTCCACAAACGACATACAGACTACTGGTACTATATCGGAGAGCGCTACTGAGACGTCCAGCTCGAACACAATCTCGGAAACTGCAACGTCGTCCGGACTTGTGGCACTGAACCCTTCTTCCAACGCAACAGCAACTCTGCAGCCTGTTCCGGCCTTGGAAACCGACGTGCCAGAATTACCTTCAAATTCTACAGCTACTCTGGAGCCTGTTCCAGCCTTGGCAACCGATGCTCCAACCTTGCCTTCGAACTCTACTGCTTCGTTGCCTTCGAATTCCACAGCTATTCTACAACCTGCTCCGGCATTGGCAACGGATACTCCAACCTTGCCTTCAAACTCCACAGCTCCGTTGCCTTCGAATTCCACAGCTATTCTACAACCTGCTCCGGCATTGGCAACTGATACTCCAACCTTGCCTTCAAACTCCACAGCTCCGTTGCCTTCAAATTCCACAGCTATTATTCTGCAGCCTGCTCCGGCATTGGCAACTGATACTCCAGCCTTGCCTTCAAATTCTACAATCTCGTTGCCTTCAAATTCCACGGCTTCGTTGCCTTCAAATTCCACGGCTTCGTTGCCTTCAAATTCCACGGCTTCGTTGCCTTCAAATTCCACAGCTATTCTGCAGCCTGCTCCGGCATTGGCAACGGATACTCCAACCTTGCCTTCAAACTCTACAATCTCGTTGCCTTCAAACTCCACAGCTCCGTTGCCTTCGAATTCAACAGCTATTATTCTGCAGCCTGCTCCGACATTGGCAACTACTGCTCCAACCTTGCCCTCAAACGCGACAGCTACTCTTCAACCACTGAGCCCCCCTAACAATGCAACGGCTAGCCTTGCGCCCCTGACTCCATCGAATGCTACGGCCGTCCTTCAGCCCCTGGTATCCTCTAATGCGACGGCCACTCCGGGGGCTTTGCTGCCAACAGACAATAGCGCAACCATCACAGCAACTCCAACGGCTGGAAACTCGATTGAAACTGGTAGTGCTGACTCGACTCCTCTTCCGGGCCAAGGTACTACTACTACTGAGAACACGTCACAGCCCACTCCAGGTGTCGGAGGGCCTGGTGATGCTTCTAATGCAGGGGGCAAAGAACCAACGCCGGGAGATGAAAAGCCTGGTTCGGGGAGCAAGACACCAGCCTCGGGGGTGACAAGCCTGGTTCCGGAAGCAATGGACCTGCCTCGGGGGGCAACGACCCCGCGGCCGCTCCTGGCTCCCAACCGAATCGCGGTGGTGCTGATGCTGCTGCTTCTACGTCACCAAGGCCAGCTGGAGAAGACGCAAATACTGGGAAGCCGGGAAGCTCGTCATCCCTGGCACGACTGGCTACCACAGATAGTGTTCCCGTCCCAACTGGCTCGGGAACTACTTTCTCTACCGGAATCCTCACGGCCAGTCCCACTCGAGTGACCGGGCTGCTTGCAGTGCAGGCCCCGGGTACACTTGCTGCTGATAGCGCTCTGCCCATAGAGACGAAGTCTGGGAATGACGCTTCGGGCTCGGTCAAGCTATCGATCACGTTGGTCGCAGGATTCGCCGCGGTGGCTGGACTTGTAGCACTATAAAAGATTGTCGACAGGTGGCGTCACGAAAAGATAGGGGACACTCGAGACTAGATATCGACGGGACGAGGTCAACACATTATCAGCTTGAAAGACACATATATTAGCATATAACATAGACGGCGATTGCACATGAGAGAATTGAGACGAGGCATCGTCGGCGGTCTGGCTCTCTTCCAGCTCATCTGATGTTAACACCAGATGCCAATTAGTTGGGTCCTAGGATATCGACCCGGTCTGCAAAACCGCCATCGCATCTCCCAATCTTTGGATCAGACGGCTGCTCCAGAAAAGGAGCCATCGGAGTTGATCACGAGTCGGATTTGAAACAGCCACGCCCAACCCGACTAGGCCCCTGGCCACCCCTCTGCTACGGTCTGGTCCCAATTCCCAAGATGCGGTAGATCTTGGCATAAGTAGCCCCCTGCCGTGCCCTGCGGCCTGCTTTGCACGACTCCTCCCTGTCTCAGAACAGTATCCACAACGACAGCAACGACAGCAGCACCAGCACCAGCACCAGCACCAGCACCAGCACCAGCACGAACGAGTCACATCGGATGATCTACGTAGCCGGTCAACTACAGATGCTGGGTGCTTGAATGAGATCCGAACTCACGAGTGGTTTTCACCCCCTTGGTTGATGGATACAATGACGTTGTGACCCGGGCGTGCTTGGCGTTTAAAATAGCCATTACCTGTCGTTTGGCCATCTCCTCGGGTTCGAGAGCCGAGACTTCTCTGGTAACTAACTAGTTAGACCGTAGAGGGTGTACACGGTAAACATGGACTTGGCTGCCGGGGTCAATCAATAAGACAATGGTTCATGTGTTCTCTTTCGCTTCACCGCACGTTTGTTCAATTCATGGGCCAACCATGCTGGTCAGTGGTTAGTTTATAACCAGAGTGGTCATGTCATGCTTGGCCAGTCTCGACCTGTAGCCGTTCTACAGCGACAGGTGCCGTCTAGCGCTCGAGATGAAGGGACATGGTCTTTTTGCGTACCGTGCTCGATGGCGCCCGTGTAATGAAACGTGTTCCTCTATTCCCGCAGCCGCCCAAGTCTTCAATTGCACCACCATGTATGTGTAGTTACCGTGTACGCCCCTCTAAATGGTGCCCACTGCCCACTGCCCCCTGTAGATGGGTAAGAAAGGGGGAGGCAGTCAGTCGTCCGTCCCCTAATTACTGCTTCAACTGCAACCGCGCGTTCCAGGCCACAATGCAGCGTATGAGATCCCAGTCCCCGTCGAGCCCGACCCAGTCCGTGACGACGACGCCCGTGGCCGCGTCGCCCACGGGCAAGCCCTTGGGCCCCTTGCCCGCCTCGCCGTGCCGCGAGGCCAGGTGGTCGACGATGGCCGGGTTGACCTTGGCGGCGATCTTCTCGGGCCAGCAGTTGGCGTTGAAGAAGTTGCTAGCGCTGAGGAAGTTGACAAAGATGGGCTTGTGCTCGCCCTCGACGTCGACGGGGCACACGACCTCGCCGGCGTGCTCGAGGTGCGCCCGCGCGAGGCCAATCTTCTTCTGGATGTTGTGGCTCTGGTCCATGTCGTAAAAGTCCTGCACGCGCGCGAGGCCGGGGCCGCCCGTCATGGCGTCCTCGCAGTTGTCGGGCCACTCGGACGTGTCCAGGCCGAAGCCGCGTCCGCCGTGCTCCGCGGCTAGGCTGTCGTCGTTGACGTAGCGCCGCAGGAGGATGATCTTGCCGCGCACCTCGCCCAGCCTCGGGATCCGGGGCTCGGTGAACCACCGGGGGTTGTCGAGGTCGCAGTAGCGCTGGCGCAGGTGCTTGGACAGCTGGCGGTCCGACCCCTTCCCGACGCCCTCGCGCTTGATGCTCATGATGAGCGCCTCGGAGGGGTTCGCGTCCAGGAAGGCGTAGACGTCGTCGAGCAGGTCGTGGAAGTACTTGTTGCCCGTCAGCGAGATGGGGAAGGCCGAGTGGACCAGGATCAGGTCGGACACGGCGTCGTCCTTGACCTGGACGCGCACGTCGAAGAAGCGCACGCCGTTGTCGAGCTGCTCGCGCATGCTGACGGCCTGGCAGCGCACCGAGGGCAGGGCGACGTGGCACGTCGGGCTGTTGTGGGTGCCGGGGATGGAGAGGGCCGAGAGCGGCCACTCGTTGCTCAGCTCGTGCATCCACGCCGCGAGGTGCGCCGAGCTGAGGACGCACAGGCAGCCCGCCGCCGGCACGTAGACGACGGTGAACTCGTGCGGCCCGCCGTCGAGCTTGCGCATCACGGCGCTGCGCCGCGACGACCCCGGCGCGTCGGCCTGGTACCGCTTGCCCTCGCACGCAAACGTCAGGCGCGTCACCTCGCGGCCCGGGACGGGGGCGCGGATGTCCGTCTGACAGGTCTCGAAGCGCCCGATGGGGATGCGCACGTCGCGGTTGTCGTCCTGCGCGCCCCCGCCGCGGGCCAGCGCGTCGGCAGCCGTCGAGGACGCGTGGAACATGGCCGTGATCCTGCTCGTGATGCCATGCGAGGTGCGCTGGCCGCCGAGGCGCTCCACCACCTGCAGCTCCAGCAGGGAGGCGGTGAGGTTGCGAATGATGAGATCCGCCATTGGATGGCGGGAGCGAAGACGGATCTTCCTCGATGGGCTCAGCGGGGACTAATAACAAAAGGGGAGCGTCCGGCTTCTTGGCCCACGGCCCTGTCGACGTTTCCAAGGGCTGGCTTTATAGTCGCTAGTTCAACGCCAAGACCCCTTCCTGTCCAGCCAACCACGGTCCACGGTCCACGGTCAACCACCGTCCACTGTCCACCGTCCACAAGTCCACCGTCCACGGATAGTCTGGCCAACAACGTGACTTGTTGGTCGCACGAGCGAATGAGCAGATGGCAGCCGTTCACGACGAGTATTTAAACCTGCCCGGCATCGCTGCTTCTCCCTTTCGGCTTCAGCCATTCTCACAAAGTCATTCCTGGCGATACTCCGTCGACTCTGCGCAAGTCTACACTGTAATTAAGTCTATAGTGTAATTAAATAATTGACCAAGTCTCTTTGCAAAAAATACACGACAGCCCGATCATACAACCTCGCCACCCCTTTCCGCACGAGATCAAACACGCGGTCGCTGGTTCCACGACCAATGCTGAGTAGGATCGTCTGCAAGAATTCGCATCACTTCCATATCCGGCGTGTCGGGCCCGTGTTCCAAAAGGCCCTGCTCGAGCGACAGCTCGGCGTATTGCTGCGCCATGTCTCCCATGCCAAACGTGTTGTAGTTCAGAGCTGCTATCGTGTATGCATCTGCCATGGCATAATCGAGCCGCTCCCTCCTGTACAGGGCGATGAGCTCTTCGACCTTGGCCGGGCTTGCTGCGTGGTTGCTTGTGCCCAAGTCTCCGAGCTGGTTTCCGATCTGGTAGATGGAGTACAGTCGGGCATCGGAAGCGGCCGCTTCGTCGTCGGGCAGACTGCAGTGCGGACAGGTACAGGAGAAACCCCATGAGGCGCGAGCCCGTTCTTGGCGGACGGATCTCACACGGAAGGAGTCGAGGTAGGATATTGTCAGTTCTTCCCCGGCCGCTATGTCCCGAACCGCATGGGTGTGGTGCCGGAGGCCCTCGTCGATATGGAAGGCGACACTGCCCAGAGTCAGCTTGCGGGTTTGGGCCCCCATGGCCTAGAGTTTTTGCACTTACTTTGGCCTGCAGTCATGGTTGAAGAGGGAGACGTTTGGGAAATTGCCAAAGTGGCGCCCGTCCGCCCCCCGAGACTGATTTGGAACGAGTTCGTGAACAGGATATCTGCCGTTTTATGGCCTCCCATTTCGGCAGCCTGGGCCATGAAGCTTAGTCGTCTTGTTTCCGGTAGGGTCTCTGCGGCTTGATCAAACAGTCCGTACTGGTCCTCTGGCCCAAGCTCGTCAATCATGTTGCGGTGGACTAGTACTACAGGCTGTACAGACATGATCCGTTCGCCTCTCCGAATTAACCTGGTGGCTATGAACCCAGCTCCTTTTCCCGGCACCTGTGTCGCCTTGAAGTGTGAGTGATCGTGACTGCGGGCGACTGCCGATTCCAGCCTCTGTGTTATATGCTTCATGTTGTTGGCAGTCGTGATGGTAGAGATTCCTCCGCCGGGGGATCCACCATTCGACCAGACACAGTACCTGCCCCTACACGCATGAGGTCCCTCCCAGCCATGCTTGCTTGGGAGCGGTTCGTGGAAGGCGGGCGGCAGCCTCTGAGACGAGTTTGTGGCCTCACCAGAGATAGGTGTGCTCAGGATCTCGCCAGCGGAGCAGAGCGGCTGGCGTGGCTGTTGAAAAAGATTCCAGTGGCAGCAATCCACTTGGTACGTAACAAGGTCTGGAGAATGCCCCTGGACAAGAGACAACATCAACCCCAGAGATGGGACCAGAAAATGAGGATATCTCATTGTGGATTGACTCAATGGCGTGAGTGGTCCGCAAAGGAGAAATGAGAGAGAGAAAAGAAACAGTCAAAGCACGACCAGAAGATCGGGTCAAAGCCAGCATCGCTTCCGATTTTATATGCCTGCCCAAGAGAGAGGTGTCATGAGGGGATGTAGGGTGGCTTTGACATCGGAGGCGATGCCCTCACTGCCTTAGTCGCCATGGCGTGTAACAAATGAAACATCAAACACCCATTCTAATCTGCAGCTTCGGTTCGGCCTGGTGAAACTCGAAAAGCACTGTCGACTATGTCGGACGAGGGCAAGCACCTGCTGTCAGCAATTGCGCCAGAGCCAGATGCATCTATCTACCAAAGCCGAGACTGGGAGATTGGGTGGCTAGAGCCTAGGGGGAAGTTTATTCGTGGGAGTCCCATCTCCAGGTTCTGGATTGACCTTTGCTATGACTCGTGAGCCTCAAAGCCTGCCTGCCTACTGGCGAATGGCGAATGGCGACTGGCGACTGGCGACTGGCGACTGGCGGCTGACACAGTCGGTGGATGTGAGAAGTTGCAGTATTTGTGTCTCTGTCTTTAGTTCATTGAACCCGGCAGCTAAAATAGTCGACAAGTGTCGAAGTCGCACTTTTGGGCAGAGTCACTGATTGATTGGCCGTAGTTGGTTGTGTAGAGGAACAGGACACGTCCCTGACTAATCTAGCCAAGTTAGTTAACTTGACTTGTTATTACTCCGTAACTAACGTTAGTAACCAACTGCGAGTTGAGCGGTGACACGGCCTGGCCGAAAGCTGCTGCAGCATCCAGCCTGTCTCCACTTATATGATGCAGCACGGGCACTTTTGCCCACTGCACACTGTACGAACGAACGTACCTACCTGCACGTACGATTTTTGACATTTGACAACGGCCACCTCAAGCTTCTGGGCTTTGCATGTATGCACGCACGCACGCACGCACACGCACGCATGTGGACGAACACCCTGAATGTCTCCACCGCCATTCGTTCAAGTCGGTCAACTTCAAAACATCTCGTGGACATACTCCTTCAGTCACATATTTTAAATAACATAGCCACCGCTTTGCACCCTCCTACTGCTCTGACCTTGTTCACTATCTTCTCCCCCCCAACCAACCAATACCAGCTCCTCCGTAACTACTGCACAGTTGCCATCACGTCCAGAACAGACCAACAAGGCACGCGACTTCTCCACAGAACACCCAGACTGAGACCTGTCTATCCGAAAGGAGAACCAGCATCCTGCCCAGCGCTCGCTCGTGTCCTTCCGTCGCAAATATGGATACCGAAAACCAATGGCTATTGAACGTTCTTGAGGGTAAGTCGCAATGTACATTCCCTCTGCCTCGGTCTCCTCACCTCGGGAACACCCAGATGTGTGAGCAGTGCCCTAACAACTCTTTGTGACCCAACAGGCATCCTCCCTGAACAGACCGTCCAGCTCCTTCAAGACCACATCCTCCACCCCTCGACGCCCTTCCAGATAATACGACGACAACTCTGGCTGCGAGCCCACCAAGCCTACGAGATGGCCCTGCCCCTGCTCGCACCTCTCTTCAACCGCGGCATGCAGTTCCTTAGCGACTCGCCTGACATCGTCGTGGTTGCCGCCCTGCTCGGGTTCATGGTCCTTGTCCTGCAGTTTCTCTTCTGGGTCCAGCGAGTCATGATGTTCTGGACGCGCGTGGCCATGCGCCTGATGTTCTATGCCGTCGTTGCCGGTGTCATCGCCGTGATATGGCAGCGGGGCCCGGAGGCCACCCTGCACGACGTCGTGGAATTTGTGGGCAAGGCAGCCGGCTACGCTTCGCTGCTCAAGTCGTACTGGCTGAGCGAGTATGAGAGATACGATGCGCAGACGAAGAACGGACGTGGATCCGTGGGTGCTGGAAGATCAAGAAATGCGTGGTAGGGAATAAGCAGGACCAGGCCGACGGTGCACCATCAACCGAGGCCTTTTTACGTACGGAATGAATGACGACTGAATCTACACATTGTTGCGAATAATACAGCCTTGATTTGCCCATGTTCACTGCTGCATTGCAATGTCTCGTGTGAAAACTCCCTTGAAATGGTATCAAACAACCCCCCTCCCTTCGGATGCGCCATCGCTATGCAAATTTGCAAACAAACATGACCTATATCGATCGGTTTTACTCCCTTTTCCTTTATAGTGACCCTCCTTGGCGCAGCTCAAGCTGGCTACTCGTCAATATCGTTGTTATATTCCTCGTCCTTCATCTCCTTGGGTTCCTGCGCCTCGTGGAACTGGATACAGTCATCGATGTAGCTTAGTATGGCTCCTACGCTCTCCTCATCTTGGGACTCAAGCTTCAGATAGCTGACCATGCTAAAGTTTTCGATGAGTCCCGCCACGGCCTGGTTGAGCCGTTTAAAGCTGCTTCCTCGCATGATGGCGCCCCTGTCCTTTGCATCCACCGTCGACTCGTCCTCGACGCTCGTGCCGTCAGCTTGTCGCCTCGCCTTCTCGGTCGGGTCGTCGTCGAGGAGCGTCGCGTCGGGGGTTATGAAGCGCTTCAGGTCCTTCTTCCGCACCTGGTCCTTGACCAGGTCCATCTTGGACAGGATATTGATATGGGGGACCTCGAGCATGATCATGGCCGACATGGCGCTCAGCGTGCCCGAGAAGAACTTGGCGCGGTCCACCACGAACGTGGCTTCGAGGAGGTAGGCGGCGCACAGGCGTATGTCCAGGTTGCCCGACCGCGTCAAGAAGCGGACGAGGGCCGGGAGAATCGGGACGTGGGTGTAAAGCTCGATCTGGCCGGGCATGTCGAATATAATGAGGTACTCTTCGGTCAGAGAGTCGAGCGACTCGGTGAGGAAATCGAGGTTCTCCATGAGGAACTCGAAGCAGTAAATGAGGCCGCCGTTGGGACCGAGGCCCATCTCCTCCATGACATCCTCGAGCGATATGAGATCCTTGATGTCCAGATCGGGACTGTGCTCAAAGGTCTCGGCTGCGGGATCGAGGTTGACGTAGAAGCAGGACCGGCGGTTGAGATTCAGGTGTGTGATGAGGGAGGCACAAAAGGTAGACTTGCCCGCGCCCGCGGGGCCCATGACCATGACACCGAACTTGCTCATCGTGGGTGGTCGGGACGGTGTTTAGTTTGTAGAGTTACAAAGTGGTTCAGCCTCGTGTCTTGATGGCGCCAGAATGGATCATTCGAGTCGACTTTTTTCTTGTCAAGTAGAAACAAAGCTCAAGCAAGTACGGATACTTGATTAACTAACTAACTTAGTTAACTAGTTACTCCGTACGGGCAGCGGCGCGATGCAGGGGTGCCAACGACAAGTCTGGAGGGGCAGATAGTATCTGATTGGACAGGCTGAGGGGAAGCTAATCCTAGGTATCCGTAGGCGCTTGCCGCTTTTCGGCTGGCGAAAGAAACAACAAGATCGGCGTGAGACGCGGGTGTCTGCGGTCGGTGGGATCACTGCGATGTCAGCACCTGTCAGCAGCAGCGTGCAGGTCAGTGCTCATAACATTACAAGTAGTTATTCCGTAGCTCTCTGCAGACCGGCACCAATGACATGCTGAATTCGTAGCCAAGTACATACACCCGAAGTCTATCCATCACGACGACGGCATCTACTCCGTACTGCCGGCTCTATCCTGCCCGTTTTCATCCTCCACCAGCTAGCTAGCTGCCTTTGTCCTTGGACCAATCCTCGAGGCACGTTGCCGAGGGGTACGTTTATGCCCCGCATCGTGAGATTAATGAGCAGGTCGCGTTTCCACTTGTTGGGCGGCTTACCATGCATGTACTTCGGTAACTAAAGGAATGAAGACGTGAGGCGGCTTCGGCCGCTAGGACAAACATCAAGCGCGGTTGAACACGGACCTTCGCAGATTCGTAGCAGAACAGCCAAGCATTGCGTCCCAAACCCGACCCCCGACAGCTGTTAGTTATGGTTATGAAGAGATGGCGCAATCGAAGGAAAAATTCTGAGCGGGATGAACTCAATGGCCGTTTGGTCGGTGTGCCTTCCTTTCTGCCGCCTGGGTAGGTGGGTAGATAACTACTTTCCTGTGGTACATGTTTCAACATTCACATAAAGCTTAATATCGCGTGACCATCAAGTATTTCAAAGTATCTACCGTTTCTCCGCTACCCTGTAGGTACCTAGTTGGTTTACTGAGTAAGGAGGTAGGGAAGGTATGAACAGGCCCGCCCCTCTTACTCTTCGCAAAACCGACTTTTTCGGCAACTGCAGTTTGACAAGAACGCTGTCCCCAAAAGAGAAGTACCTTACGGAGTAACGTTAGTGTAGAAGTAAATAGGTACTAGCTGCCGGCCCCCCAGGTAAAGACGTCCAGAGTCCCCATCGGCTGCTACCAAGACCCTGTCAGGCCAGATAATAAATCCTTCCTCCTTCCTCCTTCCTCCCATCTGCTCTCCTCCGACTTCCTTTTCTCTTCTATTCTCCTCTCTCAATCAGATTCCCTTCCCATTGTTGTGTTTGGTATCTGTTTCGGTGGTGCTGACAGACAAACCTCGTAATACTCAAGTCATCCCAAGCTGCTATTTTTTTATACAATCTCTGATTGCCCCTCCCTCCCTCTGCTCCTTCCTCCCCCCCCACTCCCCACCATCACATCTCACCGACGCACAAAATGCCTGCCACCAACGGTGTCCAAGGCGATGCCTTCGCCATCCTCAATGAGGGTGCTTTCCTGTTCACCGTAAGTCGCAGCCCCGCGCCCCGCTCTACCCTCATCATCTGCCGTCGGCCATTGGCCCTTCCGCTTGCGCGATGCGGCTGCTCTACTTCTGCCGCTGGTCCGGTTTCCGTTGCACGCACGGATACTTGAGAGATGCTGACAACAGCGCGAATAGTCCGAGTCAGTAGGCGAGGGTCACCCCGATAAGATCGCTGATCAGGTCTCTGATGCTATTCTGGATGCCTGCCTCACCGGCGACCCCATGTCCAAGGTCGCTTGCGAGACCGCCACCAAGACCGGTATGATCATGGTCTTCGGTGAGATCACCACCAAGACCCCCTTGGACTACCAAAAGGTCGTCCGAGACGCCATCAAGGATATCGGCTACGACGACTCCTCCAAGGGCTTCGACTACAAGACCTGCAACCTGCTCGTTGCAATTGAGCAGCAATCTCCCGATATCGCTCAGGGTCTCCACTACGAGCAGGCCCTTGAGCAGCTCGGTGCCGGTGACCAGGGTCTCATGTTCGGCTATGCCACCGACGAGACCCCCGAGCTGCACCCCCTCAGCCATCTCCTTGCCCACAAGCTCAACAAGGCCATGTCAGATTCCCGCCGCGATGGTTCCCTGCCGTGGCTGCGACCTGACACCAAGACCCAGGTCACCATGGAGTACAAGAACGACGGCGGTGCCGTTGTTCCCCTGAGAGTCCACACCATTGTTGTCTCTGCCCAGCACAGCGAGGACATCTCAACTGAGGAACTGCGAAAGGAGATTACCGAGAAGATCTGCAAAAAGGTCATCCCGGCCAAGTACCTTGATGACAAGACCGTTTACCACGTAAGTAGAAGCTATTAAATGACCCACCGGTCGACGCCACTGGTCGCCGCCGCTGTCGAGCAGAGCGTTGTGATCCGACAATAGTCAATCAGTACCAACGCTAGCTCAAGCCACACAGCTAACTCGTATACAGATCCAACCCTCTGGCAAGTTCATCATCGGTGGACCTCAGGGTGATGCCGGTCTCACTGGTCGCAAGATCATTGTCGACACATACGGTGGCTGGGGAGCCCATGGTGGTGGTGCTTTCTCCGGCAAGGACTTTTCCAAGGTCGATCGATCCGCTGCCTACCTGGCTCGATGGATCGCAAAGTCCCTCGTTCACGCCAAGCTGGCCCGCCGTGCCCTCGTCCAGCTGTCATACGCCATTGGTATTGCTGAGCCCTGCTCTGTC
The DNA here is from genome assembly GCA_022414665.1 of Arthrinium puccinioides. NCBI lineage: Eukaryota > Fungi > Ascomycota > Sordariomycetes > Amphisphaeriales > Apiosporaceae > Arthrinium > Arthrinium puccinioides. The sequence continues at coordinate 2,926,420 of JAIUNF010000003.1, read as the reverse complement.
TACGTCGACAGCTACGGTACCTCGGACAAGACTGCCCAGGAGCTGATCGACATTGTTCGTTCCAACTTCGACATGCGCCCCGGTGTCATTGTCAAGCAGCTCGACCTTGCCAGGCCCATCTACTACCAGACCGCCAAGTTCGGTCACTTCGGTACCAACCAGGAGTTCACTTGGGAGAAGCCCAAGGAGTTGAAGTTCTAAACTGATCGTAATTCTCTTATGAGGGGATGATCTCACAAATCTTCAGCAAAGCGGAAGAATCAACTTCTTATCGCATAGAACGGCGTTCAATTTTGGGTTTAGAGTCTTTTTTTACGGTGATTCCCTCATAGGACATTACATTATACAGGCACAGCATGGCGTACGGTATTCAACAAAGCCGTCTCGGCAAGGCAGGGTCCCATGGAAAAGGATAAGGAGACCTTGGAAGACAAGGTGATCTTTATGTTTTTTATTACTATCTCCGACGGATGGATAGATTAGCTGTTATACCCACTAACAGCTAGCAATGAGTGATTGTGGGAACTCAACGAAGCAATGGAAATATACCATCGGACGTGGCGTGTTCCAACACACCCTCCACGACAACACACATCTTGTTTGTTCCCTTGTTGCAGAAGTTACGTGACGGTTTATGCTCCCGCGGATCATCCAATGTAGGGGTCATTCAGAGTAACAGTGAACTCTCAACTGGAGGGAATCTTCACGAAGGCTCGTCTCATCCACCGCCAAAGTGAGGGAGAACCACCGCTGCTCGCCGGGTTTGGATTTGTGCAACTATCATCGCCATATGCGAGCGGTGGAAGAAAACCTGGCACGTTTAGTATAGCAGTGTTTACTACGAGAGAAGCTTGGTACTACAGGTAAGACCGTGCAGCCACTCGAGAGCGACGCCATGACATACTTGAGAGTATCAGGTGGCTATGATTATAGATGAAATGGTGAGACGAAGGAGAAAAGCAGTGGGCACAATGAAGGTGTGGCCATTAGATCCTGAAACTACTGGTACAGCGTACGTAGGGTATCCCTTTTGGCCAAGCTCATAGCCGATGACAACAAGTTCCTAATTTTGCCAGAGCGTGAGCGTCAAATGGTATCATCTTGATATAGGTACAACCTTGGTGGACCATGACACAAAGGTACATCGTTAATCGTCTTCGATATCGTCGTCGCTCAGCACAAGCTTCTGGGCCGTAAGCGCGGATATTGTGGCGTCAGTCTTCTGACGTATCCCCTGCCTCTTTCTTCGCGGCGATGCCTCCTCGGTAGGCTTGTCAGTCGCCCACGGATCAACCGCACTGACAAACGCGTCATCCATCTCGGCGGCGTCCTCATCCGCCGCACCATTTACACCCGAGAACGAGACCGCCTTTTCGAGTTCTCTCAGCCCCACGCTGCCGAGTGACCCTCTGCGTCGCCGCGCAATGAGCGCCATGTAAGGAAGGCGCTCAAGGAGCAACTCTCTGCGAGCAGAACTTCCCAATGATAGCAACGGCGCTGGCTCATCATGTGCGTGCTCTGGGACAGTCTTCTGCTGGCTGTTGCTCGCCTGCGATGCCTGCTTGCTGCTGGCCCATGCATTCAAGTCATTTGTTTTAGGTCTCCGGAATGCTGATGCACCATCGGTGACATTGTGCGCATTCCCTCCCCCTTGAGAAGCTTCGTGGACCAATGGTCAACCACGCTCTCCAACTCTTCCTTCTCCCTCCAAAGCTTCAGACTCGTAGGGTAAAACATCTTGAAGGCATCGCCACCGCCACGACTCGACGTTGCTCCAATCCGTTTGACGGGTTGAGGAAGCGAGTACAGCAGGCCGCGAGTGGCGACGTGGAAAGCGAGCTCTTCTTGTCGTAGAACGTGACTTGCCGAGTCCCTACCGGCAAAGGAGGCGGCGCCAAAACCTCGCCCTCCAAAATACATGTCCGAGGTCGGGCACATAAGGTCACTTTCAGACAGGTACTCTACACATTCATTAATGTAGTCGACCGAGGAGTATGGATCAGCGCGGCTGGTTGGTTCGCACGACAGAAGATAGTTCTCGTGCAAAGCCGAGATGAACGTGTGGGCATCTGTACCTGTCTCGTCGATTAGACTGTCAACGGATACCTCGGACCTTTTCGGCCTTGAAGTATGGGCGAGGTAGGGAGGCAGCATTTCAGCCCTCCCTTCTGCTGTCTTGTCCGACATTGGGACCTCATCCCTCTTGTTGTACACAACCTTTCCAACAGCGTGGAAAATACCCAGGCTCGCCTCTCGTTGGGATATCAGCTCCAGAGTCTCCTGTTCGCCGGGTGTGAGAGGGACCCCATTCTTCGTTGCCCTCTTGGGCTTCGAAAAGGTGATTTTGGAGCCCCAGTCGGCTTCTGAGTCACCTTTCAGGCAGATAAATTCCAGCGACGAAGCAGCGCTTCGTATATCACCTATCTCACCAAGTCGTTTAAGAACCGTGGGTCCAGGCGTCCGTTTGCGACCCGACTTCCGAGCCTCCTTCTGAACCATGAGTTCTAGGGCCCCGGCTAGCAACGTTGGCGCAATCGCATTGAATTCAATCAAGGCCGTGCCTGGATGCCTGGTGATCTCTGGCCCCAATAGACGATGTGCAGTGAAGCTGTCGGCTGATGCTGATGTGGTAGTTAACAGTGTCTCGGAAATTATCATGACAATGGGTGTAACGGAGCCTCTGCTTGAGGGCTGTCCGAACGCTGCCAACGACGGCGTATTGGTGGCTAGGTAACCCAGTACAGTGTTCCGAAATGTCTGCAGGGTACTGGATGACTTGGTGAAGGTGTTTGGAAACTCCTCGATCAGTATAATCCTCCGCGCGTCGTCATGACTCTTCCCACCAGGAACGACGGGGCCAACGGGAGCGTCGGAATCGGTGTCGAGCTGGGCGAACTTGCCGCCGCGGCCCATGAAGTCTTCGAACTGCCCCGAAGCTGACTGGAAGCCAAGCCCGGCGCTCGTGACGTTCGGATTCTTCCATTCCAACAGCTCGCAGCGCATGTCTTTGGCCAACAGCCGGATGGTGGTCGTTTTGCCGGTTCCCGCGGCGCCTTTCAAGACGAGCAGCCGCTGGCGCATCCTTCCGGCCATGACTTCCTCCAACCATCTCCGCACATCAGTGACCTTCTTCTTGTGTACTGCTAGCTCTTCCAGGTTGACTGGGCCGAAGCGTTCCGACCATGGCCGCTGATCGTCATCGAGGGTGGCATCTTGTACTGGACGGGGTGGACGAAGGAATCTCTGACTCGCCGAGATGACCGATGGTGGGCCCTTGCTGTGTTCACCAAGCGCTGCCTCTTTGGTTCGTTTGCGGGCATTGGTCGCTATACGACTCCCACTTGCAGCCCGTGGCTCCTCAATGTCGTCGCCTGAAATAGGATCACTTTTGATTTCATCCAACAAAACCGCTGGTGTCACAATGTGCGCCGTTGCGGCTTGTCTGGAGAACAAGGTCTTGATATCGGCTGTCTTGGGCCTCTCATCCGATTTCGATTTCGGTTTTGCCCCGGCAGTCGATGGTCTTGTCTTTAGCTTCCCTGGGCTTGTGCTGACACTGGAACCCCTATTCCCAAATCTCGAAGCCGCTTCGCTCCTGAGTGGCAATGGCTTGTTGGAAGCTTTCGTAGCTCGAGTGTTGCTTCTGGCCGTCGAGGGCAGCGGGATACTCTTTGCGACGAGGTTGGAATCGGGCGACGGCGATGTGGCACGAGCTGGCGGTTTCGTTGAATCCTCTTCGTTCTTGTGGGGTGAAGAAGACAGGAAGTTGGCCAGGGTGTTTGTTCGCGACTTTGGTTCCTCCTCATCTTCCGAGAGGACGACGTTTCGTTTGCGGCGCTTCGCAGGCGGAGCCATGGCAAACGACGAGGCCGAGTCGCAAAAACGTCATCTGCTGTGACTTGCCGTACAAGTAGACCAAAGGTTGGCAGGTTGTTCACGAAGACAAAGAACAGCTCCCCGAAGGTCAGGACTGGCAGTGACTCGGGAAGAAGCAAGTTGCTTTCACATTGGCGGCATTTTTGCTTGCACAACTAACAAGCTGCAACGATAACCGACTTATTTACAAGGCAGCCGCTTCGGGTTCCAATTGGCAATGCCTTGGAATCCACTGTAAACCGGTACCTAACTAACGGTACGGTATCCTGTGTGCCCGCGTTGCGCGCCTCGGGAATGAACGATGCGCTATCAGGTGACCCGAATCAAGTCGAACGAGAGATACGGAGTACTTAATATGTAACTACGGAGTAAGGTGGGGGTGAAGTTACTTGAGTACTTACGGAGTACGGAGTACCTAGTCAACTAACGTTACCCTGTTTACACTTCGAGTCTTCAACTTTCGATATTCCAGGTAACTATCCGTATATCAATATGCATCCTGCAGCCTGCGACATCACATCGCCGTCATCGGGATCCCGCTTGAAGCGAGGGAAATCCTCCACGGTTTGGTATTTGCCTGAGCTGTGCGGCAGTCTACGCATGCAGTATTGCCAGAGCCGAGCTGCAATACAACCCTCGGTCTACCGTCTCACTGCAAAACGAGATGCGCGAGGCGTAATAAAGCCACGGGAAGATCGGCAGTTGCAGTGCCTTTCGGCAGAGGGGATGGACACTGTAACAATGCTATGTTATCGATCTCGGGTGGAATATATACACATCGTTTAGACTGTCACTGCGGCTCAGCTTCCAACACAGGACCGTGGCCCCCTCTCCCTCTCCCTCTCCCTCTCCCTCTCCCTCTCCCTCTCCCTTTTCACCCTACCCATTCCCAACTGCAAGATGACTTCATATGGTACCCGCTATCTGTCGATGTTGCTTACCTTGCTGCTCCCAGCCGCCTTCGCCCACCTCCATCGCCTATTTGTCGGCAACCTCGTGGCACCGGCGAGACTATACGCACTCGCGTTCAATGACGATACGCTGAGCCTGACCATCGTGAACAACATCACGGCAGATGCTCCCCATGGATGGATTGCATTCGACGAAGAGAAACGCAATGTGTACGGAGCATCTCTAAGCAAGACTGCGATTGCCAGCTACAAAGTTTTCAATGGCACCGATCTCCGCCTGACCAAGAGCCTGTCAGCAGCTGGCGAGTGTTATAACAAGACCTCGGCCTTCATCGTGGCACGCAAGTCCTTGCCTCGTACGCTGTACAGCGCACAGTGGCCAGGCCCTGCAGCTGTACGTAGTACCACCAGTGTCTTGATTACCCCCTCCGCCCTCGCCCGCGAGTGTAATCGGAGGGTTTACCTCGTGTGAATGAGCTGGTGCCACTCGGTCATTTCACCAAAGCAATGGCTGAATTGACCTCTTATAGTGTGGCATGGCTCTCTCCATCGAGGAAGACGGCACCCTCGGGCAGGTCACGCAGTCATGGGGTTATTCTAATAAGTCTGGGGTCCACGGACTCGCCTTGACTCATCAGCAGCCAGAGGTCTTGTACTCGGCTGATCTCAACGGTGACACGATTTGGGCGCACCGGATCGCTGAATCCGGTACAGTACAGCCGATAGGGAAATACGAATTGCCGGCTTCCGAGAGAGGTTCGCATCCCAGGCATCTCGTCGCCCATCCATATGGCCTCTATCTGCACGTTGTCATGGAGGCTGCGAATTCGGTAGTGTCTTTCAGACTGGACAACGAGACCCGAGTGCCGCTCGAGGAGACGGGAAAGTACTCCCTCCTCCCGCCAGGTGAGAATTCTTGTAGCCATGCCTGAGTTGGCAATTCAGACTAAGCCCCAATGCAAGGTGAGAACAGCACCGAATACTGGTCTGCCGAGGTCATGCTGTCATCCACTGGACGCTACCTCTGGGCAACAACCCGGGCACAAATAAACACGACGCATACCGGCTTCATCTCGGCATTCTTACTCAACGACGATGGCAGCATTCGGAAACGGATGTTTACGATACCTACCACCACCGTATCCGGGATCGCCAACGCCATATCTCCTGCGCCATGGTCGGACGAGTGGGCAGCCATGACAGATATCGGAACGGGATATGTGCAAATATGGAAGATGACCCAACGCACAGAGTATCAGGGTCTCGCTGTATATTCCACGGCGGAGGCTGTTGCTAGGGTTGATATTCCAGACGGTGGCTGTTGCGCGAATGTAATATGGTATAGCTAGATAGCCAGTCTCCCGGCCCTGGAGCTACGAGATTGCGTCGTATATGATACAGCTGGGGGTCATAGGACCATCCATCGATATGTATTGCGGCGCCTTCAGAGCCCCCATCAGCATTTCCAGTACGACTATCTACGCATTAGCCAAGATCGCAGCTTCGACCCTAGCTAGACCGGGAGGTGTGCGTGAACAATACTATTTGATTGACGTCACGAAGCTTGCGATGTGGTTTTTGCGAGTCACAAATCCGTCATCTAACTACACATCCAACTCGTCACATGTCAAAACTGATGGTTGTGCTTGCTGCAGAGCTACATGTTATGACTCGGAAATGAGAGACATCAAAGGACCAGAGCGGTCGAGCCTCAATTGCATCAGTCAAAACATGCTGACGTTTCGAGACCGGGTACAGTTCAGGCCACAAACTCGCCCATTCCGAGGTCCTCGGGAGTACTTATGCCTTTCCCGCTTGCGGTGTATGTACCAAAGATCGTGCCAGCTATGACATCGGTGGTAGTTGTTTTCTTTACTTCCGGCGGTGTTCTCATCTCGCTACCAGAGCCTTATGACGGTCACGCATGCACTTTTTACTCTTCAAGACATACTCCAGCCCTGAAAATCGTCGACGAATCTCACAGCAGCTGATAAATACCTCTCGTGCACGTCGCCCCATGTCATTGCCGCCTCCTTCATTGCTCGAACCGCTGGGTCCCGTGTTAGTCTTCTGATTTATAAAGTGGATGTCAAGATGCGTTACCCTTCACAAAATGCGCGTCGGTGCTAAAGGGTCCATTGAGTGCCCTATCCTGAACATAATTCCACTGCTTTCCAGCAACGTCGCCAGTGTTGATGTAGTCGGGATCAATCTTTGGTCTCGACTCCGAGATGAAGACGAGTACCGTCAGAAGCCACCATTCTCGCACCAAGTTGATGTGAAACTTCTGCGGAGCAAAGGGCAACAGGATTCGCACAGCGTGACTCGTTGTGAGAGTGTGGCAGACAAAGAAATTGTACGAGTGAGTACCAGGAGGAACAGAAGCAACGAGGAAAGCGGTGGCAGCTTCCTGCGATTCTTGAAACTGCTTGACAGGATCATCCAGTGTCCAGGCGTTCCAATACTCCAGTACGAGGTCTTCGTGATTTTCAAGCAATGTGCTGAAGTCTTCGGACCCTGACATGCCCGTCGTACTCCCGAAACGCTTGTCCTGCCTCATTTTCTCGAACAATTCTAGAGGAGACGTCGATTTGACGGGAGACGGTTTCGTGAAAGCCGGGTTGTCCAAGTATTTATGCAGGTGGCTGTACTCTGTAGCGGCCATTCCGAGGGCCTCGATGGCGAGTTCCTTGTTGTCTACTTCGAACGCATATCCCAGATGTATCAGGGGGTGACCGACTACGGCTGTCAGTAAGACGTGTCTGGCACTTACAGGCGATGAGACTTACGACCACCGATGAGACAGTTCGCCAAAGGCTCCTCAACGTTGAAGACAAACTCCTCGACTACCTTTTTCCACTCGTAATTGTATTTGTTGGCCAGACAGTCCTCGAAGAAGTCGACATAGGCTCGCTGGTACTTCTTGTCGCCCAGGAAGTCGCGCCAGTCGCCCTCGGTGACCTCGGCTGGCGACGACTCCCACGGCTCAAGCTCCCCCGGCTTCGACATCGTAGATCCTGTGCAGCTGGTTCTCATTGGCGCCTAGTATGTACGCGGAGCAAAGGATGTGCGGGAGGTGGTTGTGATAGCGGGCATCGTGGTAGAGGATGGAGTGGTTCACGTGGTTGGCTCTTAGGAGATGCTTCAGCGTCCTTGGTCGCTTCTCTGGTGATGTCTCCACATTGTGAACCTCAACAGACGGAATGTCAATGGACTGGGTTACGTTACCCCCGACTAGTCTGCTGACGTAAGAGAATAGTGAAGCCATAGTGGTCTTTCGAAAGGGAAAAATAAAACCAAAGCTCACTTAGCGTTGATTTCTGGCAGCTCGGAAGTTGTCGTCGTTAGAATTTGTTTTACCTTGACCGTTCGTTGTTGAGGGACGGATAGTTCGTTAACGTCAGTTACCTCACTCAACCTGCCTGACCACGGGGGGGTGAAGCAAAAGTGGAGAAGGTCACAAAAGTGTGGAGAGGAGAAGCCTCCGCTATTCTGCTGCACTCTGAGGTGTGGCTTCCCCATCGACTTCCCACAGGCGGCGCGCCACACGTAAATTTCCGACAACCACGAGCAGCTTCTGCTCAGAAAGAACCCGGCCACTTCGAGATGTCAACCAAATCGCACGGAATACTCATCTATGCGGAGCTGCTGTCCAATATACAGCAGGTCTCAATCAGCTGCTCTCTACCGTCACCGTCTGCAGAAAGCACCGAAGCGAGTGTGTTCGCAGGTGGCTTTCAGCTCACGATCCGACATCAAGATGCAGAAACGTCGGTGATGCTTCCAGGCCAGGCTGCCGCACCACTCAGGCTACCTATCCGGAGTAAAGGAGCTAGAAGCTTATCATGGCGACTGCCTCTCGCACCATCATCGAGTCGATCTTCTGCCCCTCAGCATCTTGACGTCCAGGCCATTCCATGGCCAGCCCAGGACCTTGAGCCCGCTTGCTCTCTGTGCTGCAGAGAATGTGATACCGCCGTTGTGCCCCGGGGTACCATAAAGGCGTGGAAAGACCTCCCCAGCGAGAATTGGGCCGAGATGATGGAGTTCTGGCATTGCCACAAGCCCCACGACCACGGCCAGCAAGATCAACAGAGCCTGGCAACTAGGGGCTATGGCGCGAACTCGAGGCTCTCGGGACAGCCTGGAGTAGGCCTCGTCGACCTGACATCGTTCCTCTTCTTTGATTCTGAGTGCTCAAACGTCTTGGTAAGTCTGACCCTCATCTTTTTCCTCTTTCTCCTTGCATGGGTATATAGAAGGTGGCCAAACCCGCATCACTCTTTGCATTTCCAGTGGCGTGGTCACCGATACTCCTACCCTAGAATGACTTATTGTCTTCCGTCACTGACTTCAGAGGCCGAACCCTTGCCTTTGGGCTATGGGATTGACCCCTGTTTGTCTGGGAGACGCCTCCTTGTATCTCCGGGACTTTCCTTGGACGCGAAATTCTTGGAATCAACCAGAGGCACATACCATATCATGAGTGAAGTATCTTCTCCAGTGTATCCATAGCAAAGCTATCACCATGAATAGACAAAATACTCATATTTCAAACTCCTCGAGCATGATATGAAAGCCGCTACGTACCCTTTGGACTACGGCTAACGTACTACCCCATAGTTGAAATCTCCGCCCCTTCTTAGCAATGCACCTGATAGCCACACTGGCGAAAACAAGACAGCTAGTTTCGACGGCATAAAACCTGGGTTGCCTCTGTGTTGCAAAAAATGTGGTGCGGAGTTGGGAGTTTCTCAACCTGAGAACTCATCGGTCACGCTTTATAAATGGAGAGTGACGGTCAGAAACCTTTCAGATTCACCATCAACTTCAGCCCAACCAAGCCTATCTCACTGCGTAAGCGCAATGCTGATGGCAACCCTGTCACGGTCCGGCTGCTCCAAGTCAATCATCGTGCCGACACGAGAGACTCACTCCGCCTCACAATCTGCGGCCCAGGTAACGAGGGAAAAGGGGCTGCTATATGTGTGGCTATTTAACCAAAACATTGTATTCTCGTCTACGGAAGCAACCAAGCCCCGCGTATGTGCCGTCAAAGTCTTATATCGTTTGGTCAGCCAATGCGAAGCCGACAAGATGGTAGAATCAATGACGTCGGACGTTCAAGAGATTACCCTGCCCGGCACCGTGGTGTCGGGCGTACATGAGATTCTCAGAGAGAGCACAGCGTTCCTGCCCGAGGCGGATAGGAGTTTCAAGGAGTGGACAATTGGACTGTTGGAAAGGTGGGTGGAGAGTGAGAGCTAAGGGTGTCTGTTCATGAACTTCCCGACACCCATGGCCTGGGATAACCTAGTCCGCTGGCACCTTTTATAAAGGATCACCAAATCAAGTAAACAAGGCAGCGTTGCCAATAGGGTAACCACCATATCCTTCCGGTCACGTCATGTCACGCACACATCATGAAAGCGTTGAAGGGTTCTTTGTAAACAGACTAATGCACAAGGTGTTGTATTAACACGGGAGGTTTAAACAAAGGGGAATCCTCTCTGTTTCGTAAGAATGGTCTATTCCACCGTCTATTGGGCCTTGGTGGAAACGATGCCTGGATCGAGTTAGCACCACGTTGCACGTGAACTGACTGGACCGTACTTACGCTCAACATCGGCAATGCTCTGTTGGAGGATCTGCTGGAGCACCTTGGGGCTCTCGAGCTCCTTCTTAACCTTGGCAATGACGTTCTCGGCCAACTCCCTCTGCTGGCGCTGCTTGACCTGGCCTTCGTATCGAACCCATGAGTCGAGGACAGTCTTGGCCTCGGCAGCCAGGGCGGTGGACTGCTCGAGCTCGTAAGCCTTCGCCTCGAGCTGGGCGGTCTCCTTGGAGATCTCGAAGAGGGCCTTGGTGGTGTCGATGACGCCGCCCATCTGCTGGACGTTGTCAATGCGGTCCTTGACGGCCTGGGTGTGGTCGACACGCGCGGCGTTCAGAATGCCCTTGATCTTGTCATTTTGACTCTGGGCCCACTCGGAGTACATGGGACCGCCAAACTTGATGAGGGCGCCCCAGACGCTGAGCAAGCTGAAGGCGACAACCGTCTCCTCGTTCACGATGTAGTACTCGTTGCTGATGGCGAAGATGGATAGACCGGCGGCAGACGAGAGGATGGCCGACTTGGACAGGATAGAGTTGCCGGGGAGTGAGTCGATGATAGACTGGGCCTTGTTCTTGGGGTCCGGGGTGGTCTGGGGGACGTCGGAAGCATTGCGGTTGGCGCTGATGGATGCGATGGCCGGCAACGTTCGCGAGGAGACGACGGGGCGGAGGCGGGCAGCCCCTGCGATGATGGTGAGCTCGGAAACGGACCAATTGACTTGGCTACGACGACATTCTGTAGGGCGCTACTTACCGAAGGCGGTTCTAGCCAAGCGGGAGGCCATTATGAGATGTGAGGTGATGGAGGTTTTGGTGAGGCCGAGATATGGGGGAGCTTTGGATTCAATCTTGAGCGTCTTCTTTTGCTTTCAAAGCGGGTCTGTCCAGTCCGTCGTCGAGGAAGAAAGTTGGCGAGCCGGATGGCCGACAAATACCCGGACACGCCGTAAGCAGCGTTTAGCCACAATTCAATGTTGCACCGCCACAGAGTCAACCCCACCTTATCAAGGAATCCTCGTAAGCGATAAGCCAAAAGTTTGGGATCTTTTTTAATTCGAGCCTACGCGCGAAGGTAGGGTAACTCACTATCAGGAAAACAAGATCAAATAACACACAACATGCCGGCAACCGTGGCGGAAGCTCCTCTGAAGAGAAAGCGTTCAAAGGGCGAATTGAAACCTAAGAAGCGAACCCGATCCGATAGCGACAGCAGTAGCGACGACAATGCCACCCAAACGAACATTCTGCTTCTCGAGAGCGAAATTCTCGAGTCGAAGAAGAACTACAACAACATCTCAACCTTGCTTGAAATTTCACGCAAGACCGATGATCTAGAGTCATCTGTTATAGCTACTGTGACGCTGTGTCGAGTCTTTCTGCGACTTCTGGCGCAGGGCAACCTGACGAGGAAGAGCGATCAGTCCGAGAAGGAAGTTGTGGTAGTGCACTGGCTCAAGGATAAACTGGGAGGATACAAGCAGGTCCTTCTGGCAGCATTGGCTCGGGAGGAAACTGCATCGACTGCTCTCACGTTGTCCATGCGCCTCTTGAAAGCCGAAGGGCAGTATGCAAGCAGCAAGGAGGAGTACAGTTTCCCAAGCGCATTTTTGAAAGACGTCGTAAAGGCGCTGATGTACAGTGCTTCCGAGGACGTGCGGCAGGAGTTTTGCGAAAAATACCTGGGCGGATTCTGCGACATTCGGTTCTACGCTCTGAAGGCTGTAAAGGACATTCTCTCGGAGGATGACGTTGTCGCCACCCCGCAAGAGAACATCTTTGACAACGCCTTTGGCATGCTCGCCTTTTTCGAGGAGGTGCCAGATTCGGCTGAAGATTTGGACGAGTTCTACATCGCCCGGCCGAAGAAGAAGAATCACCCTGTTGTCTCGCTCACGCAGCAAAAGAAACAAGGCCAGGAGGCGTGGCATGCCCTCCTGAAGCTTGGCCCAAACAGAGACCAGCGCAAGAAAGTCCTCCAGATAATGACGCAGTCTATTGCTCCTTGGTTCGCGAAACCAGAGCTGCTCGCCGACTTCTTGACGGACTCATACAATTCCGGGGGAGCATCTCGCTCCTGGCCTTATCGGGTGTCTTCTATCTTATGCAGCATAGAAACCTGGATTATCCCTCTTTCTTCCGAAAGCTGTATTCTCTTCTGGATGCCGAGATCCTTCACTCGAAACACCGTTCACGGTTCCTCAGGTTGCTGGACACATTCCTCGGCTCGACCCATCTGCCCGCAGTCTTGGTTGCTAGCTTCATCAAGAAACTGGCACGACTCTCTCTCAATGCCCCGCCAGCGGCGATAGTAGCCGTGGTGCCTTATTTCTATAATCTATTCAAGAGGCACCCCCTCTGTACGTTCATGCTACACCGAGAAATGAGGACGGGAGACGAGAAGGAGTTGGTGAAATGCGAAGGATACGACGACCCGTTCAACGCCGACGAGCAGGACCCCATGGAAACCCATGCCATTGACAGCTGCTTGTGGGAGATTGTTCAACTTCAGTCACATTACCACCCAAACATCGCTACCATCACCAAGATCATATCGGAGCAGTTCACAAAGCAAACTTACAACATGGAAGATTTTCTGGACCATTCATATGGTAGTGTAAGTATTGATAGCCAACGAATTTCTGCTAAGCTACTGCTAACACGAGAGTAGCTCTTGGATGCGGAACTATCGAAGCAGGTGAGGAAACCGCCTGTTGTGGAGTTTATGATACCCAAGAAAATATTCCTGCCACAAGAACCAACATCTGGTGTCGAGGAAAATCTCCTCGCCAAACTCTGGAAGTTTGATTAGGGACGTATAGGGACTTGGTGAGATGACGAAACTATACTCTACACAGCCGGGATTATCTCGGTGTGCATGTCCATACTATCAGCTCAAACGCGAAATCGATGCGCTGGTCGACGTGTTGCTCCTCTTGAAAGGCTCCTCATGATTTGACCATGGTCGATTGGGCTCTGGTTTCCTTCAATCGCATACACCGCCAAATTTCCGTCACAGCCAGATGATCATGGAATTATTACTCGTCTCAAGCAGACTGCGTCCAACGTCGATCTGAGCCAAGGGGCGTTCATCGTAGTTGACGTATGCAGGGCACGTCACCACACCTCAGCTCCTAGTTGTTATTACTCCAAGTATCTAGTTGACCTAGCTGAGACGGGCTGGCGGGCACTATTCTGGGCGTCACGTTGGGCAAAAATCCATCGTTTCAAAAGCGAGGTTCCCGTGGGCAACGATTGGCTACAGATGGATATCAAGTCAAGAAACTAGCCCCTTGATCTTTCCAAACTATGCCTGATCGGCTTGCAAGGGATCTCAACCCAGCTTTCTGGTGGCCTTCACCGCCATATCAGCTGAGGCTGGAACGTCTCACAAGTAGCCATCTGCGGTTAGTACGGCAAGAAATGGGTACAGAAAGTGGCTATCGCTAGGATGACAAAGGGAAACCGTTGGTGACCCGTTTTCGTGGCGAAGTGTCTCGAGTAGCTGCAAACGCGTCTAGACAGTACGGATACTAATACGACAATACACCAAGCAAACCGATGTTCATGATTACACAGTCTGCGTACGCTATCCTGGTACCTTGCTTGACGCAGATGTCCGTTGGGAACACAAAAAGGTAACCCAAGCCTGCGTGAAATCTGAGTGGCTGGCTCGACCACCTTTGGTATGGTGGATGATGACCTCTAAAGGGCAACCGCATGCGGTTCACTTGGTATTATTTTATTTCACCCATCGATGACACGCAGCGAGGTCTGGCCGGGCGCATGTACCCAAACGGACGTGGCCTTCTCCGTACCCAGCACTTGTCTTCTATACATCGGCGCAGAAGTCAGCCAACGGGCAGCTTTTCTCGAGTGCGCGGCGTTTCTCTGGTCTTGAGCGTACCTTCGTCCCCAGTAATCCATATCTCTGTCCAACTGGGATCATCCCGCTATGTGGAACGCCCGCGTCCAAAGTCAGCAAACCACAGGAAGGAACCCTCTTGCGACTGTTCCATCATCCCATTGGGACTTGATAGGCGAATCACGCTGGAGTCCAGCGTTGACGATGGGAACACCGCTCTTTGCACGTGAAGTTGCTCGCAGGCCCGTGGAGCGTTCCGTTGCCCCATTCTGAATCTGCCGTTGCGGTAACATGGAGCACCCAAACCTTCGGGTTTTCCGTCACGAAAATTTATGTCCGGGGGCGGGCTCGTCAAGGCGCTTCAAGCCTTCAACCAGCGGGTATTGCTTCGCGTACAGCTTGGGAGCCGCTCGTGTGGCGCATAGAGGCGTTTCACCCGCGTATTCCGTCAGAAAGTGTGTTCCAGTCCAGATGGGACCGTTCTATGATACACAGTACATGCTGAAGAGCTCTCCACAGCCGATGCTCATGCCCCTCGATATGGAGCAGTGGAGGAGGTTCGACTTGAGCCGCCTGCGGAGGCACGGTGTACGGAGTAGTTGGTTAACTACACAGTAATCGGCTCAAGTTACTCCGTAGTTAGTAACTACTTGGTACGGAGTAGATTCGAAGTACTTCGGTACTTCATACTCCGTGCGGAGGCCCGAGGGTACTCATAGCCGTTGACCATGTTACCTAATAAGTAAAGTTAAGTTACCTGGGCCCACCAGCACTTACTACTGCGTACCGTGTAACTACGTACTTTCCCATGCGCGTCCGTCCCTTGTCTACGATTGCCAGGCGATCCCGATGTATTTTGCCGCGTTTGCAGGCACGATGGAACCGACCGACTGAATCCAACTGAAACGGTGCTTTTCGGACGCGGGCTTCGAACGTTCGCGCATCTCCAACCACCTGCAATTTTGCAAAGCAAGAATTAGTCTTCAGGCTCCGTTGGCTCGACCAGGGGCGGTGTGAGTGCGTCTACGTCGATGGTCCTCATTTCTGCTCGGCCAAGGTCTCAGAGTCACAGCCCTCTACGATTTCGGTCCCTTTACCCCGTGGTGGTTGGCCACTCAGAGCACCCAAGACATATCATCCTCGAGCTGGGCGTGACCTGCGAGTGTGACGGGCCGGCCATTTATGCGACCGCCCATGTACTGTCACATCTAAGCACCTGAGCACTCAACACCTGAGCAGTTCATGCCCAACGTCGATAGTTACTCCAATCGGCGTTCAGCGGCCGGACGGTGCTCTCTCGTGTCGACGAGCACCACCACCTAACCTAATAACTAATCCCACGCCCATACGGGAGTTGCTCTTCGGGTTCCGCCTCGAACACAGGTTGGTTAGTTAGGGCCTAGGGGTGCGTCATTGGCACACAATCGCGCACGAGCCTCGCTATACTGGGCCTCCCTGTTTCGATGGTCTCCATCTCGGATCTTAGCGTTTGCCCATCTTTAATGCGAAAGTCGGCCTTGAAAAGAGTCATATCAGGCATGGCCTGGTCGTGGATGACCATGGCCAGATCTCGCCGAGGGACCACCAATGAGTGAATCGCTGGCTCGGGACCGCTTACGAGTTTGTGCAATCGACCGGAACTCATGACGCGCGCTCTCCGAGATAGCAAGCCGGACGCGATCCCACCCAAGGTATCCGTATGAAGGACGACGATGCCTGCCTGGGTCGAACCCGTAACTCGTCACTGCTATTGAACTCATCAGCTAGTCAAGCAACGAACTAGTTACACAGTACTCGGTATCCGTACGGATACTCCATAACCCAAGAACGCGTCTCTCTGGTCTGAGGACGTCTTGCATGGCTAGTGCTACGCAGATCCGGCACACTTCGTCCAAAGTCTTTTTTCTTTTACAGTAGCTTGAGATGGCTACACGTCGTCGCGAATTCACACAGTGTTCAACTCAACCTCGTGTGGACGTCGGTCGTGTTCACGAGCCTCGGCGACGGGACAGACACAAGAGGTCGCCAAACTGCAGCACTGTGTGTATCTCGAGGTCCACCGATATAAACCTGGTAGATTACACAGCGACGCTCCATACGAAGTTGTTAGCGAAGGACCTCAACTAGTACGACTCTCAAGTCGGCAGTCTCGATCGTTCACGTCAATGCGCCTCATAAAATTCTGTACAAAGTGGTGAGCATTAACTACGGATAGTTACGATGATTGCGCATGAGGTGGCTGGAAAAACGGCCTCGAGCTACACTGATCGCTTCGTGTCTCTAGCCAGGACCGGTGCCCTTAATAGAGCTTTGAAGTTGGGATAACCTTGATACCCAAACATTCCTCGCTCGTTCCAACTTCCATGGAGTGTCGGTCAGTCAAGGACCCTTGTTCCCCAAGAGTGCCAAGATACGTCTCCAGGACTTTTTTTTTGGTCAACGTGCCAGAGAGAGGTCGGGCTCCATCGTCTGTGCTCGATCTCAGCCTTTTCTATCGGAAGACGCTTTACGGAGAATCCCACTGAGCGTCTTTGCAACGGTACGTGGAAGCTGCCCGGGGCCGAGGTTGTGCAGGTAGCAGCAGTATGAGCAGATGATGGTACGGTGCGCTTAGCTCTGCAGCGAAGCCACGGCGATGACAGCTTGGTTGAGACCTGACATTCTCCCGTTCGTTGCTCCGTACTTGGTATTCTTGTCGGAGTTTTGGTGGATTCGTACAGGGTGTGAAGATGATCTGCCCCAGGCTCCTGGTCGCACATCATGATCTGACAGTGTCGGCAACAATTCGCACGATACTCCCCGTACTGGGAGGCCCGTAACTACTCCGTATTGTCTGTCGTCAACGGCCCAGGCGCCCAGGCAGGCTGCTCTGACTACCGCTAGAAAAACAAAGGTAGTTAGTACGTATGATAGTCTACCCTCACCTCGTCGGCCGTGCAGACGGGCCCCGTTACTGCACTCGTTCGACGCAATCAATCGTCGACATGAAACCATGACTCGACTCATTCGAGCGCGTCAAATCAGGTCAGTGGTCGGGCTCCGAAGGTCACGTCGGTCAGTACGGGGAACACTTCCGGGGCAAGGCTTTCCTCCACATACACAGTAAACACCACATCCGATCGAGTTCTTTGCCTGTCTGATGTGTACTGTGTAATCAGCCATCACGAGCTCGTCGCACTTTGGCCCAAGCGACACCCCCTTGCGATTAGATGGATGACCTGAAGCCAGGATGGGCAATGGCCGCGACAGGCAGACCCCTCCTCCGTATGGACCAGCGCCGTCATTCCAGCGCTTCGAGGAATGCGAGCAACGAGAATGGACGACGCCCGTCCGTCAGTGAACATGATCTCCCCACGAGCACGAGGGGCTGAGCAATAGGAGCTTGTGAGTGCCTCCCGGTGGCTATCAGTAAACGGGCGAAAGGGGTGCCTGTGGTGCAGTGCAGACTTGGGTAGCAATCTTTTGTGGTTGATGCCCAACCCGCGGCAGGGCTGTCGTTCCTTGGACCGACTGATACTTTGTCTCTACGAAGTACCGTTTTGGGCAAGCCTGCGTCCGTCGACTCCGGGCCGTTCGCCTAGTGGCCGTTTCGTTCTACACAGTACTTCCAAGTTGACTAGTCAGCTAGCCCATAGCTCCTCGGGCGCGCAAAGGTTATGCGCGCGCGCGCGTGCGTATTTGTACTGGGTATGTATTTGTATATTTGTGTAGTTATTTGTGCGCGTGTGTGTGCATTATGCGTGGGACGCCAAAGGGGACTGGCTGATCCAACACAACGAGTAACTTATCCGTAACTAAAACCACAAACAACCCCCCGCCCTCCCCCCCAGCCCAGGGCCAGGGCTGCCTGCCGGCTGGGTGGTCACTGTGGTCACTGGGAGCACTGCTGCCAGGTGGGAGCACTGGCGAGCTGCCGTCTCTCACGGTCTTGCCTCCACACCCCCCCCCCGTCTTGAACGGGAGCGAGCTAGAGCCACGGGTTGGAGGTCAGAGAAACTAACATTACGGAGTACGGATACGGAGTAGTTGACCTAACGTTAGTTTAGTTGGACGACTACGGAAAACCTGCCTCCCACTGTGTGGTGAAAAGCTGTCACACCTAGCCAGATGCGGTCGATAACCCACGCCCCTCCCACACCATCGGCTCGCCTACTAGGGGCCATGGCAGAGCGAGAAGCTCTCGTTCGTTGGTCTCTGCGCTCGCGGGTTCTGCTTCCCCACTAGTCTTAACTACTCCGTACATATTTTTGTATCTCTCCATATCGAGTAAGTGACCCAAGTGAACGAACCCTGGGAGTCAGTCATCGGGAAAACCTGACCTTGATCCATCGTTCGCCCTCTCTCAAGTACAAGACTGCGTGCTCCTCCAGCCTTCGATATCGCCCCTCCCCCCCTTTTGAGAAAGAGCCACTACTACACCACTTCTGCCACCACCACCTACACCCACGACATCTTTGTCATTCTCACTCACGACGCCATCTCGCAGTCTCCGCTGTCTGAGATCACTTTTGCGCCTGGGTTCAGAGGTGAGATAGTATTTTGGAATCTAGTTCCGAAGAGCGTGAGTCCGCCGATCCCGCCTCTCCCACCTTTCCCTTTTTTCTCTCTCTCCCTACCCTCCTCACCAAAGTTTAAGTACTTCTTCGCCAGCCTCTCCTGTTGTTACCCACCACCGCCTACCGCCTTTGATCCCATCATCGGCCTCGACTACGGACTACTATCCCCATAACTACACCACTATCTCGCACTTGTACCCTCCCTACCCTACACCTGCCCCCGCGAGTTTTCCCCAGAGCAGGGCGTCGTCGCCCTTTTCAAGTCCACTGCGAGAGTTGTCGCAAGCGCGCGTTCCTTTGCACTGCCTAGTTACCTAGTCGCAGAGTCCAAAACTCCGGTTCGCCGCTCCCCACCGACTAATACAGTAGTATAGTTAGTACCTTGTCACCTATACTCTCCGACACACACTTTCGTCCGAAGTACCCACGGTCCGGGCTTTATACTCGACCAGCTCTCATACATTTGCACACACACACACGCACGCATACATACCATCCGCGCACGCACACACACACACACACACATCTCACAATGGTCTCGACGTATCAAATGCCGGCGTATTTCAAGCAAAATTCCTTGACCGTCGACACGATGCATGCCCAGAAATACTACGAGGATGATGACAACGCCATTCTCGACGAGACAGCTCTGGATCACAGCGCGATAGACT
Organism: Arthrinium puccinioides; assembly: GCA_022414665.1. Taxonomy (NCBI): domain Eukaryota; kingdom Fungi; phylum Ascomycota; class Sordariomycetes; order Amphisphaeriales; family Apiosporaceae; genus Arthrinium; species Arthrinium puccinioides. Next base: position 2,906,928 of record JAIUNF010000003.1, on the reverse strand, counting down.
CGGGCCTGGAGATGTCACCACCCATGGCCGGCAGCCGGCGAGACTCCTTTGCAGTATCATCGTCGCTGTTCTCACCCAAGACCGAGGAATGGCAATCGGTCGAGATGCAGTCGATCCCGTCAAACAACCCCTTCCTGCCCCCGGATAACAATAACAACAACAACAACAACAACAATAATAACAACCCATTCATGAGGATGGACCAATCGCATGGCTATGGCTCTCATGGACAGTGGTCTCTCGGTCAAGCCTCTGGCACCTGCACACCTCTGCAACAGTTTGATGGCATCCCGAGCGAATATGACAACAGCAATAGCAACAACGCCGCAGCTGTATTCCAGCGCGCACTGCCCATGCAAACGCCCTTCAGTAACCCTGGGGGGCAAATGCCACTCTTCCAGACGGCGGGGCCATCCGCACACTCGATACCCGACTCGCCGCAAAAAGAGTGGCTAAGCCAGGATCTGAAGAGCCTGTCGATGGCCAAGAGGATGCGCCCGGAGAGCCCCATGATCCGCTCACATAATGACCTGCGCCGCGGTGATGGCATCCGGAAAAAGAACGCCAGGTTCGACATCCCGGCCGAGCGCAACCTCAGCAACATTGACTACCTGATCTCGCAGTCGACAGACGAGCAGGAGGTCAAGGAGCTCAAGCAGCAGAAGCGTCTCCTCAGGAATCGACAGGCAGCTCTGGACTCGAGGCAAAGGAAGAAGATGCACACGGAGCGGCTGGAGGACGAGAAGAAGCAGTACACCTGCGTCATCACCAGCTTGGAGGACGACGTCGCGCAGCTCAACCTCAGACTCGAGCAGCTGCGACTCGAGAGGGACTACCACGCCAATCGCGTCGACGAGCTTCGGGGCGAGAAGGAAGAGCTCATCCAAAGCCATACCATCGAGTCGGGCGAGCTTCGCAAGAAGGTCAGTGTTCTCACCGAACACGTGCACCGACTCGAGGGCGCGGCCATGTCCAACAACGCGAATAACCACGGCTTCGCCGACAACTTCCACGAGATGGACGGTCTGACTCTGGACGGCTCCTGGGAGAACATGCACTTCATGGGCGACTTCAACATGGAGCCAGAGGCCAAGCAAGAGGCTCAGCTCGCCCCCGTCAAGAAGATGGAGGTCGCACTACCCGTCGAAGTCGAGAAGCCGTCTACGCAAGGAGGGCTGTTGTTCATGCTGTTCCTCGTGGGCGCTTTCGTCCTGTCCAAGCGAACCCCGAGCATCCCTCGGGTATCCGAAGACATGCGCGCGGCCTCGGCCACACTCCTCGAGACTGTCCTCCAGGATGCCGGCGTCACCCACGCTTCTGGCATCGTGGCCGCGCCTGCAGCCCCGCAGCCTTCGGGCACCGGCTGGGCTACGACGGCGGCGTCCATGGGCCTGCATTCCTCGGGCATGGACGGCGTCGCACCGTCCATCATGGGTGATCTCACCGACTCCTTGACGCAGCCGACCCACGAGCAGTCCAACGAACAGATCTTCTCCATGACGCCAGCTCAGTACAACGGCGCCACCTCGCACGAGTTCCTACGGAACCCCCCGTCCGCACGACGAGCCAGGGCCGTCGCAACCTTGCCGAGTCCCTCGCAGCCATGCGTAACAACGACAAGCAGTCCGCCGCCGAAGTGTACACCCGATCGCTCCTGTGGGACCAGATTCCGAGAGACGTCGTGAAGGACTTTGCCCGAATGGTGGCAGACGCCAATACGCACAACGGGCATCATGCGACTAACGACATGAGCTCCTGATGACGGACTCGAACGAGAATTTATGACCACGACTCAACAACGAAAACAAGACGCAGTGTTTTGCCACTGTCCCCAAAAACCCCCCTCTTCCCGTTTCTGTCGATAACTACACTCCACGACGCTCACAGCGCAACCAGACCAAAAGTTGCTCACGCATAACGAAAACACACCACTCTTCTTTGTCACTCTACGGTTTACGACCCTTCCTCCGTGTCAGAATTAGCAAGCGAATTAGCGATTTTTTTACTATTGATTTTGTTTTATTTGTTTGGCATTTTCCTTGTTTCTTCGGGCCCGTCCGGTCCCCGGTTTGAGGCTGTCACTAGGGCGGCGGGCGCATCTCCTTCCCAACCCATCATCGAACGAACATGTCTCTCTGCATGGCGAAACGGCGAAACGCGGCGGGGCCACCAGTTATGGCCAATGACTCTTTCTTGTAATAGTTGACGATGTTTGTGGTGGCCCGGGGAACAGAGGGAAATGTTCCTGGGGGGGATGAGGGATGGGGGACGGATGGTAGGATGGATGGATGGATGGATTGGGGGTCAGCTAATGTCTCACGACCCGGTTGGATTTCACGGCGTACAGGAAGGAGAATGATGACGGGGCGACGATGTGTGGACTGGGCGCTACGATGATGAATCTCACGATCTGCATCGAGCTTTCACAGGGGGGGCTCATTTTTCTTACCCGAGGATACAGCAGCGCCTCGGGAGCGGAAGCAACAGCAACAGCAACAGCAACGGCGATCGGCGCATCGATCAGGCAGCGCGATGGTCACTCTCATTGCGTCTTGTAGCTACTTAACTCATCCGACCAGAAAAATCCAATGTCTACGATCACGATAGACTTGCTATATTCACACCTCCCTCGCGCGGTCAAAGGCCCCTCTCCCCAAGAGCTCAGTTGGTAATGATGCTTTTTCCGACTCGTCCGAAAATGGAAATGAAAATGACCAGCGTGATCTCGAATCGTAGACCAACGTCAAACCTCTCCATGCTCTATTTGACTGGGCCGTTCGCCGACAAGCGCCCAATGACAAGGTCTGCGCCCGAGACAAGTCGCACGCCTCTCTTCTTTCGCAACCTGGGGAGTGGTGGGCGAGCAGAACCGAGACAGATGGAAGCTTTTTTCCTCTGCGACATTCGAGGGCATGGCAAAAAGGCTCCGACGCGAGACAAACCCTCCCCCTCCAGCCCCTAGTTCACGGGACGTTCACGGGAGGTTCCAAGGACTGAGCCGAAAGGCAGATCAACGCCCGTGCCCATCCCATGGGGTTCGCTCTCGCAACAGAGACATGCCTTAGTTTAGAGAGGCTGACACCACACACACACACATTTACATACGTCTACACACACGGCGCGCACGCACGCACGCACGCTCCCCTTACGATTGGTTGAGATGATTTTCAGTAACGTCGGTATAAGAGCCCGGATGGCGGGATTGGATGCGGGGAGGGGGTGGTGGTGGTGGTGGAGGGCGTTGGGCGAGATCTCGTGAGGAGCTGCAGGCGGTACTTTCGCAGCAGGAGCTAGTTAGCTGCAGCTGCCCCCCCCCAAATGACTTGACTGGCACTATATAGCTATCTAATTTATCTACTCGAGGCACCAAACGCAGCCCATCGAGGCCTCCCCGTGATGGGTAGTAAGTCAAGTAACGAGCACACATGCACACACGCACACACGTACACACCCCTCCGGAGGAATAGTTAGAGGATTGTGTTGGCAGCAGACACGGCGCACGGCGCGAGAGAAGCACTCGTCTCCCATCTCAGTCGGGCCTATCTGTTACTGATCCTGCAACATATTCAAGTTTTTTTTTCTTCTTCTTTCATTTTCATCCTGCATGGGCGCCTCAGTTTGTGACATGGTGACCGAGCTTCCCCACGGATCCCCTCTGCGTGTGTAACTAGTTGGTCGGTCCCCTGAGACGGGGATGTGCTAGATTCTGCCAATCGCGCAAAAACGAAAACCAAGTGATCTGGGGGAGGGAAAGACTTTCACCCAGCGTGAAAAGAGGAAAAGAGGCAAAAACTCGATAAAAAAAGAAAGTCCATAGTCTCGCTGCCCGTGAGCCGCAGCGCACGACAAGTTCGCGTGATGCTCGAAATGTCGCAGAAAAAAACGGGAGCGCTTGACGGGGGGGGGGATGTCCCAGTAAGAACCCTTTGTTAGTGGCTAGCTAATAATCGATCTTATCTGACGAGCGTCATTCTCGATCCCCTTCCCCCCTAAACACAGTATGTATCTGTGTGTGTCTCTCTCTCTCTCTCTCTGTGTGTGTGCATGCGCCCGCCCATGCAGCCAGCAGCGAGCAAAGTGTGTGGATGAACGACGATGCACACCTCGTCGTCCTCCTCCCCTCCAACTAGTTACCGCCGCTGCCTGCGTTGTGTGAAGATGGATGGCCCGACTGACTGACAGGCTATGCAAGTCAAGTCATTGGGCTCCCCCTCGCTCACGCACATCCATCCACCCGCACGTTTCTGATCCTCTCGCTGCTTGGTTCATCATTCTGGCTGTGCCGCTGTGGCCGTGGACCGTGGTGGGTAGTTAGTTAACTTTAGGTAACTAACGAACGGCACGAGGGAGATGTGTGCATATGTGTGTTACGTCAACAGAATAAACGAGAGAAAAAGCACTCGCTCCGTATTCGCGCGGCAAACAGAATGCCGATGGACTACGAAGTACTCCGTACTTCCGTACCTTGTAACCAACGTTAGTCAACTAATAAATTAGTTAGTCAACTACCGAGTAAACTTGTCAGTCTAGTTTTGGATTTCCGTGACCATCGACTGACATTGACTGACATGCGCCACTTACACCGAAAAAGATACCTACCCTTGTCATCAGCCCCTTCTCTCCCCCTCACCAATCCGTAAACTTACACAGCCAAAATCAGGTAAAATAACGTTAGTTACCTAACTAATTAGTGAACATGCTAACTAGTAACCAACTACCCATCCGAGTACGGAGTAACAAGGTACGTATAGTTATCGACCGTCGCGCTTTGCCCCATCCAACTCCCCTTATCCGATCAAAAGACGGGCAAACCGCAAACCGACCCTCTCTGCCTCCACGACGTATACCGTAATACGCATCCTTTGGGTGCGACGTCCTGATAGGAAGGAATTGGTCATCTCAGACGAGGGAGGGGGGGGGGCTTGCGGAGTAGAGAATCTCGACCACTCCCCGGAATGTGCTTGCTTACTACCAAGTTCCCCGGTACACAGTAGTCACAGCAGTCTTGCTCGTCCCACCAACCCCGTGGTACCCTTGCAGGGAGAGGCATGCATCTAGCCAAGCAGACGCCGATTCCTCACCTCTCCCCGTTTCTTGGGTAGTTAGGAAAGATAGGGAGAGAGTCGGTATGCCTCCTCCCCTAGTGTTAGCCGTTACACCGTTACACCGTTGCACCATGGCATTACACGAGGCCCTGTGCTCCTAGCAGGATGTGTGCTACCCGTCTTGCGTCGCACACTTGCCCGAGATAGATTGTCAATCTGCCTACGGAGTGAGTACGTGGGTTAGGGCTTCTTCGGACGGATTCTGCTGAAAGGCACCCATCTGCCGAACGACCAAGAAATTCCTTGGACGGACGCTATCTGCGTTTGTCGGGGACGCGTCGATGACGGAGTCGGGTCAGCGCTCCAGGTCAGCGCTCCAGGTCAGCGCTTTAGGTCAGCGCATCTTGCTGGGCTCTTTCTCAAGCTTTGCCGGACACGACGTTTGCCTCGGCAAGAATTCCATATCGAGCTGCTCAGCTCAGCTCAGCCACGGATGACAAAGTAGTTTCCGTAGTTTCCCACCAACCAGCTCCTCTCCTCCAGTGGCGACAATTCCTGCACCCTGCCCTGGACATGACGGCCCAGCCTGCCGGAAATAGATTGATAGAACGAAACCTTCGTATTCCAGAATCCGGAACAGGCCCCCCAAGGGGTGGGTGTCACTACAGCTCAGCCGCGGGGAATCTAATCTGGCCAGTGCCGTGATCAACCGTCACGTCACATTCCTCCCATCTCACCCTCCAAACCAACGCAAGCCTTCACCACCCTACCCCACACCCCCGCCTTGTCCTATCCATTCTTCCTGGCGAATCCCATCTTAATACACTGTAACCATGCTCGTACGATGGCAAAGCAAACCCATCATGTATCCCTCACTTTTTGTCCCTTTTTGTCCCCGGGAGTCTCGAGGCTACGTTTCGCCCGCGACGGCGTTCAAGCGATAACTCCGCAGCACGGCATTTGCGCCATGTAGAAACCCCGCGACTCACCCAAGTTCCAGCGCCCCGTCCAATCATCGATTGGCCTTGTGATTTTATTACACGCATTACACGCATTACACGCATTACACGCATGCGGCGCAAAGAGTTGCCTCGGGGGGGGCTCTTACACGCTTCTCGGCGAGGCGCGCAGCCGGCAACAAGTGTAGCGACGTGACGTGATCTGCTCACATACACATACACATACACATACACAGCCACTGCTCCGGCCCGCGGTGCCACTTGGACAAGGAAGCAAGCGCCATGCTACTTCTTCTTCTTGCTACCGCCCGCATCGATCGGATTGTACTTGTCTTTCCATATCCTACAAGTGACATCGTGAGTGACATCGTACAGGCAAGAGAATGAGTCGGCGTGCCGGTGGGGGAGACGATGGCGTGGGGAGTGAGCATGTGCCGCGGCATCGAGGCAATGGTGCCGTCAGAGAACCATAGGCGCTCAAATGGCACCTGTGCAGGGTACAAGCAGAGGCGAGTGAGTGGAGGGAGGGCGATTGGCAGCTCTCGCTGGGCAAAGAATCGCGACTGACGTTCCTGGCCCCCAATCACGGGGGAGTGAAGCGAGGCCAGCCAGACCCAAGGCCCGTCAAACAAGGCGAGCGGGTTGCGACTAGCCAACCAGAACGACCGCCCGTCATCCAGACATGATAGGACTCACCCGCGACGGCCAGGGTCTGCAGCTTCGTCGCGCCCAATAGCAATGCAAAACGGAGAGTAGAGGAGAGCCGCGAAAACGAAAGCGTCCGAACGTACCAAGTGTTCCCCAGTGTCTTGTTTCCGTTTTTCTCGGCTAGCTGGTAGTATCTTGCCGCAGCAAACTAGGGGCCACCAAGTCAGCCTTATGTGATAGCAATCGAGTGTGCGCCCGATGCGTGATGGCTGGGTCAGAGTCCGATTCGCTTCTGGCATAAGCCCTCGTTGATGCCCAACGGTTTCATACCGATCAGATCGCGAATCGAACCGACCGCGTTCGTCACAAGCCTCGGGTCCGTCCGATACGAGGCAGAAACAAGCCAGCCACGCTCGCAAGGCGGACACGCTGACATATCGACGGTGGCCCACGACGACGACTCGCGACCTTCCCCCAGACCATCATACGACAACGCGGGGGGAGGGGGGATGTGATGAGAACAGACTCGCTTTGGCGCCCGACGTACCTTGTCCTTTTTTACAGCCAAAGCCTTCCACGTAGCACCAGGCTACCTCGTTCATGGCATCTGTACTCGAAATTTCAGCCTATTGTCGCTCTCGAAATGTGCTTGTTCCCAGCAACACCCGAGAGGTGTGTCTTTACGCACCGGTATCTCCAAGATTTGCCGCCGTCTCGTAATACTGCGCCCAACAGGTTAGCCGGCTGGACTGAAAAGTGAACAAAACATCTACCCGAATCGCATCATGAGACCGATGGAAGGGTAGGCCGATGCCTGCAGATGGCACTCACTTGTTTTGCGGCGACGGGATCCTTGGGTATCCCCCATCCATGACGGAAGCAGTTTGCGAGCTCGAATATGGCCAGAACAAGCTCGCCCTTGGCGGCACCTCCTTTCTTCATGCCCGCCTGCAACGCCATGTTCTCGACCAAAGCCGCATTTGACGCAGCCGCTGAGAGGAAGGTGATGGCTCGTGCAGGATCTGGTGTGCACCCCCAGCCGTGCCTGTTGACACGGAAGATAAGCTCTACCATCACATGAAAGCGTGGTCTCCAGGCCTCTCTGACATGGTGTCGCCCAACTAAAGTGATATGTGATGACTCCTGGTTCGGGTTCGCTGGCCCTCCCTTCCTTGCCTGAGGAGAAGAGAGGGCTGGAACCGACACGGGAATGAGCGACTCACCTGAGTGCGAGTCCGTACAGCACCTGACTCAGAGGATTGTTGGCACCATTGGGGTCAGCCAGTCTCCCAAACATGTCCGTAGAACGCTCCAGAGACCCCTCCTCGTGTAGCCGAATCGCCTCTTGAATGTCGGCATCGATCTCGGCCGAAGACACCTTGTGCCCATCATGCGGGTCGGCCTTCTCCACGCTCGGGCTCGCCGATGCCGAGTGCGTGCCAGGATTCTGGCTCTGACGGGCGAGGATGGTGGCCCTCTTCTCCCACTGCAGCTCGGCCGCGTCCTTGTCGGCGGGTCCGTCGGCGGCGGGCAGGACGATGGCGGGCAGGTCCTCGGGTACGAACTCGGACGTGCTAGGCGACCGCGACATGTTCAGTCTCTGTGAAAGCCGTCTGCTCGCGCTCTCTTTCCTGACGCCCAGGTCCTTCCCTTCACTGCTCTGGTCCGAGGATGCGCTGTTGTCTCGCGATCGGTTCTTGAACACGTCCAGACTGCGCCGCGGCTTGCTGCCCGAGTCCTTTGCCGTCAGGTACTTGTCGCCATCGCTGGTCCCATCGCTGGTCCCATCCGCCGGCGGGAAGATGACCTCCTGCGAGTGTGTATCGGATCGGATAAAGGTAAACTCTGGCGCCGCCAGCCGGCTCACGGTGTCGGCATCGGCCGAGTACCCATCGGCGAGGCGGTCCTTCTTCTTGAGCACTGTTCGAGCTAGGTGTCAGCCTCCCACTCCACCACTTCAGGGGAAGGGACTCGGAGCCTGCGCTGGCTGGGAAGAGGGCCCTCGGGCAACTTACTATCAAGGAGTCCCATGTTGGTGCATGTATGTACTTTGGGGGACTCGGGAGGGGAGGGGAGGACTCAGGAGAGGAGGACTCAGGAGGGGAGGAGGGGAGAGTCGTGTGTATACTGGGAGAACTCGTGGGACTGGTTCAGGGAGGCAATAACACGGAATAGACTACTGGGGAACGAACAAAACCAGCAGCACAGCAAGTCATCAGGTGGCACGTCAAAGGGGTCTTTGTTCTCATTTTAAAGCTGCGCGGGTTCATCGATCGCTCTATCGGCGTTGGGAATGTCATTTCAGCTGTCGCTCCTGCACCAGTCATCAATCTGCTTGGGAGGGCAAGTGGAGGGGGCTGGAGGGCCTTTTCGTGGCTGAGCGGCCCCTGGATGCGCCGTTTTCGTTTGATGCATGCAGGCGGCAAGGCAATGCAATGCTTGGGGTTGGAGGGGGCGCGGGGGGGTGTGGGTGCGTTCAATTGCCCTCGCCCAGGCTAGTAACTAACTAAAACTACCGCCGAGCAGCGAGCGGTAACTTAGACTGTAGTTGGTTATTCGGCCATTGCGTCACGGCGCTTACTTGCAGTGCAACAACGCTGAACGCTGCGAGACGGTAGACCACGACTGCTGCGGGGGAAAGTCTCGGTGGCGGATACAGAGCATGGCACGTAGCATTCGGTCCATCCATGAGTTAGTGATCAATATGGTGGATGGGCGAGTGAATCCAACACGATTGTACCAATTCGGGAGGGTATCATTGCGTTATCCTACAGCCTCTCTACCAGAACCCATCTCGCAGTCCCCCCCCAGTGCACATTGTCACCCTCGGGCCAGAATGTACGCGGCGAACATGGGTGAATCGGTTCATGATATAGGCGGCACGTCTTCCATCTGAATGTTCTCGTCGTCGTCGCCGTCAGAACCAGACTCGTCGCCACCGAGATCGCCCGGCGCGGAGCCTGACTGAGCTGCCTGTGCGTTTTCCTTGAAATGCGGCTTCAATTCCCAGTGGTTGGCAAACGCGCCGCTCTTGTGTAGGTCGGCAATTTCCAAGAGAGTGTCGCGCAGGAATGCTTCGGGCTGGTTGAGGCGCTGCTTGAAAGCCTTCATGTTCCAGAATTTGAACTCCCTGAAGCAAGAAAACAATCTGTCCAGCAGGGTGGATTTGTCCCACCGAGCAGCCTTCTCCGTGTTGTGCTTCTTGGCCTTTGCTGCCTGGGAAGAGGCCGCGGTTTGCTAGTTTTCGCGTTAGCAAGCTACAGCACGAGGGCAGGCACGGAGCGATATGTACAATGAAACCAGTCATCCTGGTGTTTCCAGCCATCGTGCCGGCGTGTATGACGTTCTGGGACATTGCCTTTGTGCCCGACATCATGCTGGTGGTGGCCTTGGGTTTTAGGGCGTCGCTGTTCCGCATGGCAAGAACGTGCCGTGTCTCCATGGTGTCGGCGGGTTGGCAGTTCAGTTCATATCGAAAGCGGCCTTCGATTTTGGTCTTCTTGGGTATGGCCTTGCGGTAGTAGGGCTGAAATCGACCCTTGGGCTTGTTCTCTCGTGAACGGTCGGGCTTGGGTCGCAGATGAGCAGGAATGTTGCCATTGGCACCCTGCGACTTGTTCTTGTAACCTGGCAGGTCCTGCTCGGTGAACATGAAGGTATTCAAGAGGTTGGCATCGCGCATGTCAAAGTTGTACTCCTTGGGTATCGTCTGGTGGGCGGGATTGCGTGTGTCCAGCAGCATGGCCATGCGCGTCTTGGTTTGGCCGCTCCTGTCCGTCTCGTTCCACTGTCTGATGCTGCCGACCTGGATCTCCTCTCCTTCCTTCAGCTGCGCCCATTGATCGTACAGGTATTTGGGAACGTGAGCCAGGAACTGGCTGTCGCTGGGGTTACCCGGGTTCGCGTCGTAGAATTCGAGATCGCCTGCATCTTCGTAGAGATCATCCTCGGACATGGCGGCTGGCGAGGCTGAGGCATCCTCGGGCTCAGGTTTGACACCCGGCTCTGGTTTGGCGACGCTCATGGTGCTGTCTGGCAGCAAGGAAGTTTGTTGGACGGTTGAGGGGCCCCTCGTCGGGTTTGAAAGACGTGTGTTTTGGCGGCGAGATGCAAGCGTAGGTTATCTCAATGGGAATGCGCCGAACGTCAAAGGACACCGCCCTTGAGGAAGACGGTTGACTTTCCCCAAGAATGATGTAGCCTTTGAGTGTGGGCCGACTCCACATGCATCCGTCTGCAAGGAACCCCTGCAAAGAGAGGGTGACTCAAGCTTCTTCAGGAACTAGTCCCATTATGTTGCTCAATGTAAAGTTGAAACTATCCGTATTTCGGCCGCAGATGAGAGTTTTAGGTGTTGGTTGCCTTGCATTTCAACATGGACCGCTCCCTGCATATCCAGTCTTCTGCCTCCCCAATTGGGAAATATATGTTTTCCTAATTATGACGGCTGCGATTTGGAAGCATATTTCCTTTGTACTCCGTAGTTACTCCGTACAGATACTGCTGGTGCATCTGGGTAACCACAAGCTACTGCGCCACAATACCCTAACCATACCCCCATCCGAAATTAAACTTGGTCCGCCATCCCGTCACAATCTTGGAACTTTGTTCACCTCGTCATATCCCAGCAACAAACCCCCCTCCAAAACCCGCCGACCTCTCTCTCTCTATCAACATCCCGTTATCGAGTCAGTTCTACGGCTACAAGTCATCACAAATAACACTCGTCATGACGACAGAGGAGGAACAGGAGCTGATGGCTCGCATCAGCAATCTATCTGGTCGCATCAACCGCCATAAAGCTAGCCAGTCGGACTATCACCATGCGGGCAGAGGGTCGCATCGCGTCGCGCCCTACTATCGCGGTTATCGAGGCCGTGGTGGACATGTGGCTACCTATCGAAACAAGACGCTGGTTCTCAACGGTCAAGCTCACCCACCTGCTGGCGCAGGCGGCGGCGACCAGACAGCGCCCGCGACTCCTGCCGGCGGAAACGCGTCGTCAAGCTGGGTTACCAAGACGGATCGCCACCTCCAACTCATCAGTAGCAGTATATTCGAAAGGGAGTCGCAGAACCGTGTAAACGCCATCGAACAGACCGAACGCCAGAAGCGCCTCCAAAAGAACCACGCAGAGAAGGCCCGGGTTCTGACTTACTTGCGGCGAAATAGCGCCACTGTCGTGCCGGGCACCTCGAGCACCTCCTCAGCACCCTTGCATTACGAAGTTCTTGTCGACGGCATTCGCTTCCATGTGACAGGGCAGGGCAGCAAGCTTGTCCGCGTCCCTGGTATGTTCTGCGCACCCCCTCGTCCATGTTCCCCTTCTCGCTCCCTCGGCCCGCTGAACGTGCTACCAGGCGACAGCAATAGCCCATCGGCAACGCCAAGAATCGCAACCGTTGGCGGAGTCAAGTTTTTCCGCACCAAGAACGGCAATCTCGTACGACATGGTATCGCGAAGGCTCAACGGTACGTTCGCCTTTCCGGGCCAGAGCAAACACTAACTACTAGAACAGCATGGCTGGCGGAGTCAAGAAGATCGACGAGCTCTGCAAGGCCTTCTCATGGACCGGTACTGTCTTCTCCAACACAATTCACTCCACTATAGGACCGCCAAATCCTTGCGGCCTCCGTCTCGCAGCCCGAGGCGTGGTAAGACGTCCCCAGTGTTGAGGCTAACCTTTTTCTCTCTCTGCAGGTTCTTGCATGCTCGGCCCCCAGTGTCGATATACTCATGACCCCTCCAAGGTAGCTGTATGCCGTGATTGGTTGTTGAAGGACAACTGCCAGAAGGGTGATGCTTGTGACCTCTCTCACGAGATTGCCGACGAGCGCATGCCACTGTGTCTACACTTTGCCAACGGCAACTGCAAGAACGACACTTGCCCCTACATGCATGCTGAGCATTCCCAAGCGGAGCCAGTCTGTCGCGATTTTGGCTTCTATGGCTGGTGCCGCAAAGGCGCCCGCTGCAACGACCGCCACGTCTTTGAGTGCCCTGACTTTAGCAATACCGGTGTTTGTAAGACCAAAGGCTGTAAGCGCCTCCACAGAGAGAGGGCAAGCGTCCTGCGGAAGGCTGGCAACAAAGACCACGCCCCCGACGACGAGATGGCAGACCTGTCGAGCGATGACGACGATGCTGGTAACAGCGACGATCTAGATTCCGACGAAGTGGATGAGTTCATCGGTAAAGACGAGGTCGACAACCTGGACTTTGCTGCACAGCAGGACTTTATCGGCTTCTAGTCGGACGTTCGCGTGTACTAACAGTCTAGGTTCGAGTTGCAATGACATTGGTGAGGTACTTCATCGGATCATCCTCGCCCTCCCGGCGATGTCGCAAGCAGCTGGACCTGGGCGGAATCGGGGGACTTTGATTGTGTTTGGCTTGGTTGGCGTTCGAAGCAAGCACTTGTCGCTTTACTCGTACAACTTCCGTGATACCCATCGACGACATGGTTTTCGGGCATGATCCGTTTTGTTGGATTGATACCCCGTGGTATTTGCTTTAGAAAAAGAGACCGAGACGTTAAGAAAAAAGAGTATATAATAAAGAAAGCAAGTCGAGGTCAATGCCGCCCGTGAGATGCGATGGAACTCGTGACAAGTTGGTGATTTGCCTTTGGTAAGATACTACTAACTAGTTATGTAAGTTACATAAGTTAGTATGTATATATGTATCCGTACTCTATCCATGATCATCATCTATGACGGTAGCGCCTGTCGGGAGTGGGCCTCCTGGCAGTTCCTTCCGTCCTTTCCATTCGTCACAAGTAGTCAAGCTCTCATCTCTCAGCTCTGCCTCCGCATCTTGACTCTTGAACCATCAAAGTTCAAACATCTTGGTCTGCTAACATTCGTGCTGCCCGTAGTTATTCCCACTCAGCTGCGCTCATACCCGCGGCCTGTACGATGAGCATATTTCTAGACTTTGACGGCACCATCACTGCCCAGGACACTATCGGTGAAGTCGCCAACTTTGCTCTCCGTGTCCGGGCCGAGGATGGCAATGACCTGAGGGAGGACTGGGACGCCGTCGTCAAGGCGTACATGGATGACTACAAAGATCATGTTGATGGATATCATGTCCACGAGACTCTGCGTCGCCGTCCCGAGCAAGTGGTCCCTTTCCTGAGGGACATGAAGAAGGTTGAGCTAAAGTCGCTGGATCGCATCCGCCGCTGTCAGCTATTCAGGGGTATCTCGAAGGAGCGCTTTCGCGACGCTGGCCGCGCAGCTGTCAACCACGGTGTTGTGAAAGTACGAGACGGCTTCCCTCGCTTCGTGGAAGCGAGAATGAGAGAGGGCTGGAGGATATGGGTCATCTCGGTCAACTGGTCTGCCGCCTTTATCGAGGGCGTCTTGAGCTGCTCGGAAGTAACCGTCATCGCCAACGATGTGCAGGACAACGGGTCGATAGCTGGACCTGCCCTCATGAACAAGGGCGGAGGCGGAGGTGGAGGCGAAGCGCGGATCCTGACCAATTCCAGTGACAAGCTGGCTGCCATGGTGGCGGTCCTAGAGTCCGAGGGGTTGGGACTGAAACCTTCATATTACTTCGGCGACTCGATTACCGACCTGGAATGCTTGCTTCGAGCTGATTACGGAATCATCATGTCTGACAAGGACAACTCGACCCTTTTGAAGACCCTAAAGCGAATCGGGAGTGACATCCCCCATGCCACGGATCGCGAACCAGAGCAATCTCTGTCTTGGGCCTCAAATTTCGACGATGTCGAAGACAAAATAACCTTCAAATTAGACACAATGTGATGGAAGCTTCACCATAGTGCCATGCCAGTCATCCTCAATGAAACAGGATCGGGTACTAAGCGGCCAACAATGAATACATAGTCCCAAGAGCATAACGCAAGTGCAAGGGAAGGTAACTGAAGCAGAGCAAAGCAGAACATATCGGACGATGTTTTGAGCTCAACAAAGGAACGAGAGAAGACGTCGCTGGACGAAGGGATTCTTTATAATCAGGATCATGTCCATAATCTCCCCCAGAGTACCGACATCTGTTCAGCGAACACATCTCACCACTCTACCTATTCAGTCCCTTATCGGGCCCCGACTAGTGCCATTTATTCCTCTCTTTGACGAGCGAGGCTTCCGGTTCGCAGTACCATTATTCCGACCCAATCTAGCTACGATGTGCTACTTCAGGCGCCTGCTCTACGGCACGTGCTACCACGATCACTGGACATCTAGCCTCGTGCGCGAATGTGAGAACAACCAGCCATTCCGCTGCGGGAAGACGAAGGAATGTTGCAGACTCAAGAGTATCAGTTCCATAGCTACCGTCATAGTACAAGGAGAATGCCATTCGTGTTCCTGCAAGAGGGCACTCACAAACGACATATTGCGCCGCTGCGGAGACATCGTCCGCAGTGCAAAACCAGTGATCGCCAGATGGTCTCCAAGCGACCGCCATTGTGTCGAGGATACGGGGAGCGAGTACGATGATGGCGAGAATATCGGCACGACCGTCATTCACAGTGATCGCTCGGCGGACACTGGCATCCGAGACGCCACTCCGAGCTGTGATGCGGACAGTCCTTGTCCCGCCAGTGCCGGGACTGCTTCGACGATTACTGTAGCCACGACGCAGGCCAGAGCCGAAGGTGGCGTCGAGATCGGATCCGAGGTGTCTGGTGATGAGCAGGCAACCCGCGACCCAGCGAGGGAGTTCTTGATGAACAGGAAGTCGGACAAGTACGCCTGCAGGTTCATGGACTGGCAGGCCACGGAATGACCTGGGTCGTTTCACATGCTACTACGCACTCGTATGGCAAAAAGCACACTTTGACAGGCATCTCGCCATACAGCGGTGGGACCAGGAAACGACCGAGAAACGTCGGAGACGCACAATGTACTCCGTACACAAGAGTGCAGTCAAACCCGGTATCCTACCCACAGCCTCCCAGGCCCAGAAAGCACGTCCGCCGGACCCCTTTGATGGCCCGGAGGCGGCGCATCATTGGCGTTACCCCCCTTTTTTCAGGGTGAGCGAGGAAGCCGCTGGCTGGTGAGGTCTGTTGTTTGTATGACTATCGCCGCATGTGTCCCAGGTACGGGTCAAATGGGACTACGGGCTCGCTCAAGTCGAGGATTGTCACATGGAGGCGGCTTGGGGAGTCGAAAGACGGGGGGCATGGCCGTCGCGTTCCGAGTGCAGACATTCGAGTGAGACGAAGTAGACGGAGGGCAGCCCTCGGATGGGGGACAATAGATATAGGAACAAAGAGCCAGACGGAACCAACAGGGGGGGGACTCTGGCCGGTCGGTACAAGAAATTTGGTATATTATTCTCCAAACATGGCCTGCAGCGAGAAAAAATGGGCGCGCTCAAGATACCACAGATGAAAGCACCCGCCGCCCGCCCGTCCTATGCGCTCAAGATAAGTCGAGATGAGACCATCACAGGCAACTAACTGGCCACAACGTCCCATCTGACCATGAGTTATATCCAGGTAGATTAACCCCCCCACAACCCCCCCCAAGATCCATACCAACTATCCCCAGTACGCACAAGTATGTAAAACCTTTCCGATGCAAACATGTGTGTAAAGCCCAGAACTACTCGTAGAGGGGAAGAAGATAGAATGCCATCACCACCTAGTGAGTGCATTTGGTCAACTCGGTATCCAAGTGCCTTCAGGCTGAAATGTGGTCCTAAATCTACAAGACAGAAAGAATATTGGGGGAATGGCCGATGATATGATCCTTCCAGTGATGATCCAATAAAAAAACTCCCCCAATGCTACCAATATGCGCAAGAGCTCATCTCGCCCAATGAAACGAAACATGCAGAAACAAGGAAGCAGCAGCTAAACAGTCGATTCAACAACGATCAGCCATGTACATGATGAAGCCGCCCGCCCAGCAAAGCATCCGAATGGAACGAGATATAGGCCTCGAGCACCGGTCAATGTAGGCGGGGGAGGGGGGGTGTTGTTGTGAAATATGTCCTTCAGGAATAGGAAAAAGGCCGCGCCAGCTTTCTCATCCCTCCCGGCCGCGAATCGTCCGAGGCTACAGGGCTGCGCTCAAGGGTAGGCCGACCCAAATTGGAGAGCTCTGACGACGACGGCGGCGGATGACAATGCCACCACCGTATGCGGAGAGGATAGTAGTGACCATCGAGTCAAGCCCAGGGGAAATCGGATTGTCACAAGTGTGGGGAAGAAGAGCCCAGGCAGAGGGATAGCCACAATGAGATAGCCGAAAGACAAAGTGCGAAGTGGTATCAAGTCGTATATGCCGCCAAATAGGAAGGAAATATGGGAATCGCACAAAGGAGCCTAACAGAGCAGGCAAGAGAAAGGCAACGGCGGAGAGGGTGGACAACGAATATGGCCGCTCAAGCAGGCTTTGGGGCCGAGGCGCGTCTGCCAGTTGGCAATAACCATGACATAGGCAATACCTGGAGCGGCTACACGAGACAGGCGGGGCCAAAGTGCAACGACTCGTCCAAATCAAGTGGGTAGGTGTAGGTAGGTGGTAGCCGGAGTGCTAGGTCCCTCCTCCCTCCATGGACGGACCTGGGCGAAGCAGATGTGGTGACAAAAGGTGACTAAGGTGACAAACAGAGCATGATTTCGACGAAGCGAAACAATGCTTGCTCATTGTGGCTGGTTTGCCCACCAGTTTCCACCCGATGACGTCTGGGGGTTGGACCAGCCTTGAGTGACAGCGGGTGCACCGGTTGGGTTCTGGGGCATGAACTGCCTCGGGGTCTGATCGGGCGGGTACATGCCCTGACCCGGGCTGGCGTAGCCCTGGTTGAGACCCTGCATGCCAGGATACTGCATGTTGCCTGGCTGCATCTGGGGGGCGGTGGAAGGATGCCGTAACTGCGGCACCGGAGACTGCTGGGGGTGAGGAGACTGTTGCTGCTGGGCTTGGGTGGTGTAGCCAGCGTAGTGCTGCGGTGTCTGCGGAGGCTGTTGCTGCGGCTGCTGCTGCTGGTGGCTCCACATGTTGGGATTCTGAGCGCCGTAGTTGTTGTACGACGGGGTCGCCGCCGCCACCTGAGATTGAGTCTGGGGTAGGTTTCCGGACCCGGCAGACGGTAGACTGGGCGGTCTCGACTTGTTGGGCGGGGCCGCCTGGGGCATTCCCCTCATGGACTGCTGGCCGATGGGCTGCTGCGCATGAAGTGCCTGGGAGTACGGCGCTGCCGTCATCATCATCTGGGGGCTTTGGTTTGGCATCATGGCCGAAGTTTGCTGCTGCTGCTGCTGGTGGAGAGACGCAGAGGCCGAGTGTGGCGACTGGCCAGGCCTCGTCGTCGGCGGCAGGGACGACGTGTCGGTGGTGCCGACCGCAGGCTGAGGGGCGGCCGGCTGCTCGTGGGGCCGGCGCCAAAGGGTCTGCATGTAGTCGCCGCGCAGCTCACGCTGCTGGTTCACAGAGCGGTTGTATTCGGCCGCGTGGTGGGCCTGGGTATGTATCTCGGGTATGGGCGTGGGCTGGGTCCTGTCCTGGTAGGCAGAGCCTGAGATCTCCTGGCGCGGACCGCCTTTAATGAAGTTGTTGTAGTCGCGCGTCCGCGTGTCGTTCAAATCTGGTCCTACTGTTATCATGGGCATTCTCGTCGACGCGCCGACTGCATGTGCACCGAGCGGCACTCCTATCATACCTGGTTGAACGAGTTGGGGCTGAGGTGCGCCGAATTGGCCGGGCGTGTTGGCGTAGACGATCTCACCGTGCGGACCTCCCACCAGCGGTGCCGTGTGACCGCTGGCTTCGGCGGCTGCCTCGCGGGCTTTGGCCGCTCCCGGCCGCTTCTCGCCTGCCAAGTCGGCCTCGGTGAAGCCCTGCTTGCGCGCCTTGCCCTCCCAGTAGTCGTCGCGCACCCTCCGGCCGTTGACTATGACCCTGCTGCCGAATTGGCGGAACATGGACCGCGCTGTGACGATGGCGATCTGACGTGACCGGTACGAGAAGGGCAGAATCTCCTGCTGCACCAGGTCGTCCTTCTCCACCTGGTTGGCGATGATCTTGAAGAGCGACCGGTTCTTGTTGAATAGCAAGTACGAGTCGCGGTAACCCAGTACGCGCGCGCACTCGGTGGCAAGCATGAACAGCTTGTCGCCGCGGTTGGGCACCAGGAAGGTCCTGCACCTGTACTCGCGGTTGCCCAGCAGCTGGCCGTTGGGCATAACCTTCTTCTCGCCAGCCTCGTCGACCTCGCGCGGCAGGTATTCGTCGCCGCCGGGGCAGAGCTGGTCGGTGGTGTGGTCTCGTACCGTCGGGAGGGCCTTCAGCGTCGTCTTGGTCGGGGTCGTCTTCGGCGGCGGCGACGACTGTACGGGCGTAAACCCGCCGGCTGATCCCGGTAATGGCGCATTCTGCGTCTGGGGCGTGTGCGGTGGAACTTGCATCGCAGGCGGTTGAGCCATGGGCTGCGCCATGGTGGGGAGGCTTTGGTGCGATTGATGGGGGTGAGGAGGAGGAGGGGGATGGATCATCTGCGGCCCTGTCTGTTGGTGAGTAGTATTGCTGTAGGTATTGTGGCTCTGGTTCTGGTTCTGGTTCTGGTTCTGGCTCTGGCTCTGGCTCGGCGAGTCGGGCGGTCCACCTATAGACGAGCGAGGTTTCATGGGTCGCCCACGTTTCCGAGGCTGGTCCAAACCTGCGACGCACAAAGGAAACCTACGTTAGCAGATGTACCCCACGAGAAGAAGAAGAACCCGCCCATTTCCCGCCCCTCCCCCAAAAAAGCAGCCTGACAGCCTGGCAGGCAGGCAGGTAGACAGGCAGCTTGGGTGTGATGTCGATGTGACCGGCGCGCGCGACGGATTTCCGCTAAGTTTATTAGGTACGTCAATGTCGATGCGACGCCGGTTGCACAACAAAGCTACTGTGTAGACAGACATCCATGTAACGCGAAGCAGGACCACTCGAAGCTGTGGACTGTGTGCGCCCCCCCCCTCCTCCCTCCCCATGTTGGAAGAGAGTGCGCGCGCAGGGTGATATGGAAGTATCGCGTCGCCGACGCAGCCGAGGCTCCACAAGCTTGAATGATGCGATGCCGTCTCCGTTCTTGTCCAGACTCTCCTCCCCCCCGGGTCCCTGGGTCCCTGGGTCCCTGGGCCCTGCAATCTGTAGCGAAAATGAAGATAACTCACCGTCGTCTCCTGGCGTTCCAGCTGCACGAGTGTCTTGATATGATGTCTCTGGCGAGCGGCTGCGCTTGAGTCCTCGCGCGTTCGCGTTGAGCAAGTCTGTGCAGTCATGAGTCGCACATTAGCACACGATCCACCAACGAGTGACATGCGACGGCCCCCGCCCTAGCGGCGTCATGACGGATGCGCTGCAATGTTAAAAGAGTACTCCGTACAGCACGCTTCGCCATGACACAAAACGTTGCGCATCATGAGATTTCCAGACCTGTCGCGACGCTATCTTGACGGCAGAGGCCCAGGGGCCCGACGACGGCCATGACCGTCATCGCGATTGAATGCGCGCGACTGGACTGACAAGCACACACATATACACACGCATACGCGCACACGCACACACGCACACACAAACACACGCACACCCGAGTCCGCGACAATAGACTTCGACGTTGCGCAGAACAGCCACGGCCACGGCCTCGGCCGCACGCTGGATCCACTAGGATCGATCGTGCAAAACCCAGGCAGGGCGCGGGCGCGGGTGCAGGAACAGGAACAGGCGCAGGCGCAGGAACAGACAACGGCAAACAGTGCTTTTCCGCAAATGACGAATGAAGGCGGCGCAACTTACCAGAGTTAAGGGCGGCAGGGTTGATCGTCGCCGGATTGATGGTCGCACCCTCAGCGCCGTTGGGCTGCGTCGAATACATCAGGGCCGCGCTGGCGGGCAGAGGCCACCGTCCTGTAAGAGCGGCGCGCAAAAGAAACCGAGTGTCGAACGTGGAGAACCTTGTGCCTGCAGAGCGACGTGTCTTGATATAGTTGGACTAGATGGAAAGCCCGATGGATGGATGACGCGCGCGCGAAAGGTTAAGACTGGAGGCGAAGGTTGATATGCCTACAGAAGCGGAGGGAGGGGGGCGGGCGGATAGGCAGTTCGTGCATATGCCTGGGTTTTTCTGACAGGGTGTGGTTGGTGGTGGGTGGGTAGTGTAAGTAGAACCGGTTGGCGCAAACCCAAGGCTGGTTGATAGTTTTCCGGCCGCGATCAGAGTTGTTGGACCGACGGATACGCAAGTCGGAGCGATGATTGGGCTGCTTGTAGAAAGACGGCGACGGGCGTAATGAGATCAGGCGCCCCAGGTCCCCCTTCTCTTGCTCCCAGTTCTAGAATTCTCCCGCGTTAAGGTAGGCAGGGTAGGCAGGGTAGGCAGGGTAGGCAAGGTCGACTAGGTAGGCCAGGTAGTAGTAGTTAGGGCCAGGTAGGTAGGTAGAGGTGGTCGACCGTCCGCAATGTAACAGCGAGACAAAGGCGACGAGGGCTCGCTCTCGTCTTCAGACCCCCAACGCGCGCTGCAACAGGACCAGGCGGGGGAATGGGATTGGTAGAAGGGGAAGGGCCAGGCTGGCCAAGCAGATACGACCGACCGACCTCCCAGGGTCCGAGTAGTTTATGACTGGTCAGAGGCGAGGCGAGGCAGACGGCGCAGCTTTGTACTAGCCCGCGCAGTCGCGAGAATAACGACACACCACCCCGGTTAAGAAAGGGACGTAATGATGGACAGGGCAAGCTTTGGGTCCTGCGCATCTCCCAGGCAGAGCTGGCAGCGCGGAGCAGAGAGAGCAGAGAGAGCAAGCAGCAGGCGGACAGACGTCAACAACGGCGACGTGCGGCGTGCGAGGGTGGGATAGCGACGGACGGGGTGAGGAAGGGATTGGTTGTGAGGGCGCGGCGCAACGGCAAAGTATGTAATTAGGTGTGGGCTGCTTGGTGCTGGTAGTGGTGGGATGGGCGGGTAGGGTAACTAGTTAGTCTAGGGGAGGCAGACTGCCGAGCGATCTGGGGGTATGAGACCCGAGTGCCTAGTAGTGTTCTCTGTCTGGTAGTCTGGTAGTCTGGTAGTCTGGTAGTCTGGTAGTCTGGTTGGTAGTCTGGTAGGTAGGCAGGTAGTTGGGATAGGGTCGAAGCTGCATCTATCTGATGGATGGTTGCTTGCGTCTGTCTGGCAGATCTGGGCTGCGGGCTGGAGTGAGAGGGGGGGGGGGGGGAAAAGAGGTTGCCTGCCCTCTCTCGGGACTGATGAGAGTCGAGCGGGATATGCCAGCTAACTAAGTTAACAGGTCTGGGTGGGTGTGTTGTAGGTACTGTGTATCTTGCTCCTGATATGTATCCTTGTGATCCTCTTCCATGCATGAAGCTGCTTGCGAAATCCGCATGTCATGTAAGAAGGCGCCTCGTCAACCCAGCGAAGTTGATATGCGCGCCGGCGTAATGACAAATGCCAATACGGAGTACTGTGCAGACACTCAGTCAGGGGGGCGGTTTGGCAAGGTATGTAGCGTCAACCAAAAAACCAGAACGGTTCCGTTATCTCAACAGCAAGAAAGATGGATGCCCCGCAAGCGAGGGAAGAGACGGTCCAAAGGCACGCGCAGGCAGGCAGGCAGGCAGGCAGGCAGGCAGTCAGTCAGTCAGTCAGCCAGGCCTGATGGGAACGCGGCGCGAGATCTCTCAGATGATGAAAGATGGGAGGAGACCACCCTAGTCGACGTCTGGTCAAGGTCAAGGGGGTCCTGGCGAGGCGGACCGGGGTGTCGAGAAAGAGCGCCCAGGCATATCCGTACGGGGTACCGAGTACTTCGTACACTGTACTCTTAGCGTAGCAGAAGCGTGCAGGGTTGCGTGGAAGGCTTGAATTTGCGAAGGCGATCAACTCAGACAGTTTACGGAAGCACGGAGTACGGATACTTCGCCGTGAGCTGAGCTGTGAGCTGCTCAGTCAGGTACACTGGTGAGTTGCCTGGCAGCCCGCTCCCCATTCTTTGGAACCTGTCGCAGATAAATGCAGAAAAGAACGACGGTTGGCGGGCCTATCAGGGTTAGAACATTTCCCCCAGTCACAAGATTTGCTGAGTGTCGGAGCGGGTTGCGCCTCTTCCAGATGCTCCTGTACGAAGTACCGTGTAGATGCACCCGCACGACCGCCAGGGAAGCCTGACTGACGGAGGAGACTCTCTGGAGTCACTGGGCAGACAACCCCGCTTGTTTGGTGGGATCTGAAGGAGACTACGGAGTACGGAGTACTGGTGAAGGAGCCTGAAGTGAAGGCTGAAGGAAATCCCCATGCTCTCTTGGCCCGCAGAGGCAACAGGCAAGTACCTCTTTTTTTTTTCCAACAAGACGCCCTCTGAGACCGAGTTTGCCCGGGGGGGGTGTGGGGTCAAGGGCGGCGGATTCGATCGAAAGCTCGAGGCACCCGCTAATTGACGGCCGCCAGTCCCCTTCGGGTAGTAGTGACGGCTAGATTACAATGTTGATCGTCTGGTGGTACCTTCACTGCGTGTTCGTGCGATAGTAACTACTTGATATGTCTTACCCGGGTCAATGCCTCGCGCTCAGGCTGTTCGGAGGATAAGACGAGCTTTGAACTTGGCCTGTCATGTGGTCGTACACGAGATTTACAAGATGCTATTCCGGTGGCTTCATCGAGTAATTGCGCACCAATAACAGCCCTGCAAACGGTACGGACTGGTCGGTACCTACGGATAGACTTCTCTCCAGTCACGGATACTGGTGTACGTACGGAGTACTGCGGTATTGCGTAGTACTCTCCGCGGTTGAAAGTGGAGAGCGCGGGACGAGCAGCGATCATAAGTAGACCCTACTGGACGCATACACAGTACCTGGTAGTTAGTAGTCAACTAACCAACCAGCTAGCATAGGTACTGTTATCCGTGACTAGCATACTCCTCAAGTAGGTTAGGTACGGGCATGTTTCCATGAGAATAATGCCAACCTCCGGGCAGCTTCATGGGCATAGATGCACTCTGCAGGCCCATGGTCAGCAGGCGACAGCGAGACATGCCGTTTCAGATGACAGAATCTAACGTTACGCTCCTCGCCTCTGCGTTCGGTTGGAGAGCCCAACTCTAGCTGCTCTGCCTTGCTCTCCGAGTTCTGTCCGAGAACGGTAGGCAGCGTCGTAAAGATGTGAGACATTGACATGAGATTGTGGGGCTGTTTACGAAGAGCCTTCTTTTCGAGGTGGTATTTTCCGTGGCCGACGTGCACATGTGAAGAAGACGCTGTGGTTATTGTATGTCGACATCGGACCGAACCCGACGAATACAGGCTGAATGGACCATCACGACTTACCTATTACATGGATGGCCAGGGCAGGACAACAACAACGACACAGGCTAGCTTGGGTACTCGGCCAAGCAATTCACCACCAGTTAACTACGGATACTTCGTACGCACAACCAACTTACCGAGTAACTAACTACACAGTAGTTAGTTCTGCGTCAAAGCTACTACCTACGTACAATCAAGACCGTTGACCACCCGCCCACCCCTCCCCCTTTCACAAACCATGGTAGGTAAAAGTATCGCCACTCACAGATGGCGCCTCCCTGCCATGGTTCAACAGCAATGGGACGACTCGAACCGGTATTGCTCCTCTCGACCTACGGACGGTTACGATGGTGCTGCTCGTTCAAAGGCTCCTCCGTCAGCCGTCTTATACTTCCTATTTCAGTTAGAGTGCTTCATTCGTTCTACATCCGATGAATCTGACCTGACATGCATCTAGCAACAGACTAATGCAGGATACGAACTGCTTACTCGAATGAGCGTCTCTGGTTGCACAATACGCGCAAAGCCTACCGAGAGCTTCCGTCTCTGAAGCTTGTTGCAGCAGATGACTGCATCTCTGCTATCTCGAGTGATTGCTGACAACGCGCGCGCTCGTTGCCAGTTGGAACGAACTAGTTAACTACCTAATTACGGAGTAGTTAGTACACTAACAAACCTCGCTCGCTCGCACCGCTTGCGCTGCGCCAGTCGCGCCAACTTCGCGAGAATCCTACCCAACGCGGAGATAGGCAGCTAGCCCCTCCCGTTATTTCCAGAAGGAAAGGAACAGATGACGGATTCAGTCCATCAGCCACGAGAAAGTGTGTCCTAAAATAGTGCGATTCCAAAACATCAAGTATGTTCAATGCTACGTCGGGCGCCGTTGTAGATAAGAAAGACAGTCATCTCAGTGTGTATGACTATGAAGTGTGTCTTGGCAAAAGGTACCCGCAGCCGGTGAGTGACACACGCCCGATGCTCTATCAGCAGGTGGTGATGGCTAGTTAGCTAGTTGTCCAACTTATTAACTGCTGTGTACTCCGTAATCTGGGTGCGCAGTTGGTTGGTACATTGATTTTGGATTCCGTGCCGTCATTATTTCTTTACAGTACGGTACGCTCAAGCTCGCGATAGGTGCAAAGAAGTACTCAGTCTCCAGGTACGAGGAGGTATCGGCAATCACCTGCCTACAAAGTACGACGTTGTACGGATATCGTTGGTTGACTAGCGGCGACCCAGACGATGAAGGCGTGATCCAGGGCTGCTGTCCCGTCCGCCCTGCATTCCTGTAGCTAGTTATCTTCTCGAGCTTCGAGTTTGCACGCCTGGCTGGGGTACGGAGTAGTTAGAGTTGTACTTGTGGTCTCCTGGAAGTATGGCTTTCCCGTGAGACGTTGTGGCGCGCCTCTGTACATGTAATACAGTGATACCGACCAAAACGGTTAGATACTGTGCCCAGTTGCCAAATGCACGATACTGCAGCCAAGCTCTCGTCTCACCTATTCGTCCAAGTGCAGGAGGCAAGACCTGCAGCTCCTGCATCCTAGCGTCACTTCTCGTTGATTATCGTAGTCGATGGGTTCCATGGCTCTTCTGACGCAAGGAATGAACCGGTCTAACTGGTTCCCAAGGAGGGTCCATGCGTCCTCCCGCGCAGAGCGTGCTGTCCAACTAATGGATATTTGTACTTCGTACTTGCCTGTGCTACGTACGGGTCTAACCTGGAGAGGGTTTTTTTGTAGCTCTACTTTTTTTTATATGCGGATTGCCGAGGAAAACCCCCCCTTCTTGGTGGGTGGCCATAATCGACCAGTAAGCATCACATCATCGGATTCCGAGTAGTTATCCCCCAGCCAGATTCAACATTCCTTATAATGGACGAATGAATGAATAACCAACTCTGATCGTGCAAAGGTATCGCAGATCGGAAGAATATTCACGCTCGCTGAAGAAAGCGAACCGGCTCCCAGAAGCGTCATCCAACGTCATGACCAATCAGACTCGTATCTGTCTCAATCACCCCCGACCCCCCGGCTGTATCTACTGACTGATATATTTCAAATCAAGGCATGATTGGCTGGCTGACCGCAAACCCCGGCGGTGATTCGACATGACGAAACGCCACGCTGAAACTTGGTCTCTATCGGGCAACTATGAGAATTCCACTGGGACAGCGTTGAAAGTTCACAGTACATCGCGTACGGGATTGAGTTCGAGACCGCCTGTCTGTGATGTTGGTTCACTCCCGCTCCATTGAGTATTCCGCGGCAGCAAGGCTCACTCTGGAAACAACAAGTATGTTTCACCTTGATTGTTGAGTCTCAAACAACATCTGACTCATCGACGATAGTGATACCAGCGCCGGCCGTGGAGTGAGTTTTCCCCCGACCGAAAGGTAGCACCGGTTGAGCAACTGCCGCACTCTGCGGCGTGGGCCCGGCTGTTAACTAGCGTATATGTATTACTTAGAAGCACGCACATCTTGCAGCCCGGGGGCCAGCCCCCATCGCAGGCAGATAGATGCTGTAGCATTACCCGTCCGTCAACACCCACGGGAAATTGAACCCTGCGATCTACTGCCAGGTGACTCGAGATGTCACTGGTTACCCACGTACACAGTAACTATCTCGCGCTGATGGCGGGAAACAGCCAGTTGTGGGCGGCGGTAGTGTGTGTGGTCAATGGTGTGGTATGCAGCCGAAGGTGGGTTGCTGGGTTGCTTGAACGAACCGCGACCTTGTCTCTTCACTCGTCGATTGGTTGAAGCTCTTTTCGGTGGATCATGGAGTCAGCTGAACCTCGATACTAGCACAGGCGGCCAGCCATGCAAGTCATGGCCACGATCGATGGTCTCCGCCCCGTGACGGCCTGGGCAACTGTGTACCTACTCCGTAGGGCCTAGACACTCGAGCCTTTGATACCTTCGATGAGCCAGCCACCGAACTAACTTGACGACTACTGTTCGGAATACGCTAAATACCCGATAACTGACGGCAGACCACGATTCGGGAGCCTACGTAGTAGTAGGTTAGTCATTAACTAGCTAGTTAGTAACTTAGGTGGCTGCCTACATCACTGCTCCGTACAGGTAGGCGCTTCGGCTAAAATGCCCTTTACTTATTGCCATGTGCTCACTGCACGCGCGGAAGGATACCCTCCCTTGTCTCGTCACTTATCACCTAACCGTTACCTCTGCACGCCACCATATCGCGGCATTCGGGAGGTCCCCTTTTGCCCGCGCTTGCAGATGTCGCCGTGTCACATTGGCCACTCACCATTGTTGGCTTGCTTCTTCTTGAACGTTTCTCCGATCTCTAGTAAATCATCACATCCTGTTGTCCTGTCTTTGCCGAGTACTAGCGGGTCGAGATCGCCAACGTAAATCGTCGGAATGACTCCTGGCCAGCCGCCACCCAACGTGATGCAATGTTCTACAAAAAAAGCCTTGACCTTGCCGACACGTTGCCCCGTTACCAGAGAACCACTTTCCAGTGATGAATACCTCGAGGGTCGATTTATAACAGCTATTGCCAACACTATCGAGGTCTTTCGGATCACCATCCGAGCTGCACGTACTCCGAGGTCGTCAAGATGGTTTTGTGAACTGTAATACCAAAGGCGGAAACTTCCAGATGGGCTTGAACACAGCAGAGCCCGAAGATTAGCGACGTTGCAAGTTTCAAGTTTATAATCTCGGCAACATCGCCGAAGCCTTTGGTCCCGGTGCTCGAGCAACCACCCAAGGAAAGACATTCGGAAAGTCTACTTGCTAGTCGGTTCTCTGTCCTTCAGGGCTCCGAGACTACGTTGGCACGACAGAACAGCCCGCTGGGTTCACAGCGCATTGCCAGTACGCCCCCATTCCCGGACGGTCTGAATGCCACTCGGGGCCACAGGACCACAGGACACGACCCATATGCTAATGAGGCGAGATGGCACGCAAGGGGTTGTTTGAATGATGCTCACACAGAGAGTGGCCCCTTTTGAATGACTCACGGTCTCACCTGACACTGGCAAGAAAGTGAGTCATAACTAGTTGGTAGATGGACACCACCACCAACAAGCCGTGCCTGGCGGGGCTTTTCGTTAGCCTGTAACTTCCTGTTAGGAGGTGTCTTTTCGCTCCTATTTGAGCGTGCTCTGACAATGCAGATGAACTATCCGCAGCCGCATTCTTGCTGCCGGGTGAGCCCAACGATTAACCTGCATATGCAGATCATGAGCAACAGTGATATGTCTCCCTCACATGACTCTATGTGACATGGAGTGTTCGTCGCTTGTCAAGTGATGGGACCCCTCCTTCCAGGGTGTGTTCAGGTCTGCATGATGGACAGTCGTATCCGTAATGCGAGGTCAACTAACGTTACCTTTGTCAGGTAGTTATGTATCAAATGCATCAAATGCCTCGCTGCGCATAAAAGTATTGCGATCACGTAAACGGTACTTGGCACAGCCGCACTTGGGTCTTCCAGCTCGAGCTCGTACCGAGACGCTCACATCTCCACCCTCTCACTGACAACCTTGAGAGTTGATCTAGCACGATCAACATGGGTCAAGGAAGATCGTCACATAACTTGGCCAAGTAGCCTGTAATGTGTATTTGTGGCGTTGTGATGTGCGACGGGGTCCAGCAAGAGGAGTTGCCTCCCAAGCACTCGAAGCTACTTACTCCGTACAAGTACTTCCTTCTGTGTGGCAACCAACAGTTTACGGAGTAACTAGCGACCAAGTGAGATGGGTGCTGCTGATAAAAATAAATGCCGTCCGTTACCCCCCTCCCCCAAGGCCCAAGCTGTAGTTATGGAGAACCCGTCCATGTACCCTGTACCCCGCACACCACGAGATAAGGTCGTTAGTTAGCGGCTGGCGGCTGATAAGGTCCCGCTCGCCTCCCAATTCGTTGCTTTAGCGCGTTCTGACAGCTTCGGCCAAAATCTTCTTCATCGTCACACCCCCATCTCACAGGCAATACGACAGGATATCGCCCAGGGATAAACCGGCCAGTGAACCGGCCATTGAACCGGAAAGATGACGAGCCTCAAGAGAACTGTGGATGCGGATCCCTTCAGCTCTAACATCTCGAGCAAAGTCTACGTGCGCTCAACCAAGAGTGGCAAGGTTCAAAAGGTCGTTCGTGAGGTTTACCTTCGGCAAGATATACCATGCTCGTCGAAGCTGTGCTCGAGTTGCCGTACGACTGCACCGCAAAATGCGGCAGGAGTCGGTTCGTTCCATCACCTCTCATCCCCAAGAGCTAGAGGAACACAGGACTGACGTGGTAGTAGTGAGCCCCTTCGTACTCTCGGACAAGCCGGCGGGAACGAAAATCTTTCCCCAGGGGCACTATCTCGTGCCGGACACAAATGCCTTGCTCAATGCCATGGACCTGTTTGAGCAAAGCTCCGCATTCTACGATGTCATCATTCTGCAGACTGTGTTGGAGGAGTTACGGAACAGGTCTTTGCCACTCTACAACCGGCTGATCGGCCTGACCAAGAGCGAAGAGAAGCGGTTTTACGTCTTCTTCAACGAGTTCAGACTGGAGACATACGTGGCTAGAGAGCAAGACGAAAGCATCAACGACCGGAACGATAGGGCGGTCCGGAAAGCCGTGCAGTGGTACAACTCGCACTTGGCACTGGCCAAGAGCAAGAATCGGCCTACCGTCATCATGCTTACCGACGATAGAGGCAACATCGAGAAGGCAAAGGCGGAGGATATCCCCGCCACTACCCTGCGCGACTATGTCAGCGGGCTGGAAGACGCAGATCGTCTGCTGGACATGATTGCCGAATCACAGGAGCGAGGAGCCTCCAGGGACAAGAAGGCGGGGAGCTTCCTCTATCCGGAATACTTCAGCCTGTCAAAGATGATGACGGGCGTCAAGAATGGAACACTTCATCAGGGCATCTTCAGCGTATCTCCCTACAACTATCTTGAAGGCTCCATCATGGTGCCTGCATTCCCAAAGGCACTGCTGATCATAGGACGGGACAACATCAACAGAGCTGTCGACGGCGACGCTATAGTCGTCGAGGTCCTACCGAAGGACCAGTGGAAGGAACCATCAACGAAGATTATCGAAGAAGAGTCGCTCACGAAGAACGAGAACGCGGACGGCGACGAAGGCGAAGATCTCGTGACTGCGAAGGAGAAGCGGGCTCTCCAGGAAGAGGTGAAAAAAACACACAGCGAGAGTACCGAAGGGCGACCGCAGCCTACGGCCAAGGTCGTGGGCGTCATCAAACGAAACTGGCGTCAATACGTCGGCCATGTAGATCCGTCCTCGGTCAGCGAGTCTGCGAAGCAGGGTCGCAAGCAGGAGTCGGTGTTCTTGATTCCCATGGACAAGAAGATCCCGAAGATTCGATTGCGTACACGGCAAGCCGGAGAGCTCTTGGGCAAGCGAATACTTGTCGCGTTGGATTCGTGGGACAGAGAGTCCAGACACCCAATCGGTCACTTTGTGCGGTCTCTGGGTGAGCTTGAGAGCAAGGTGGCGGAGACAGAGGCCTTGCTTCTTGAGTACGACGTGCAATACCGTCCATTTCCGAAGACGGTCCTGGACTGTCTACCCAAAGAAGGTCACGAATGGATAGTACCTGCCAGCACAGACGATCCTGGCTGGGTCGGAAGAGAGGACCTCCGCGGCCTGCTCATCTGCAGTATCGATCCTATCGGGTGTCAAGACATCGACGATGCTCTCCATGCAAAGGCTCTGCCGAACGGCAATTTCGAGGTCGGCGTCCACATTGCGGATGTTTCTCACTTTGTCAAACCCAGCAATGCCATGGACCACGAGGCTAGCATTCGTGGCACGTCAGTCTACCTCGTGGACAAGCGCATAGACATGCTGCCGATGCTGCTAGGCACAGACCTGTGCTCTCTCAAACCCTATGTCGAGCGGTATGCATTCTCGGTTCTATGGGAATTGAGCCCCTCGGCCGATATTGTTAGCGCGCGATTCACCAAGTCGGTCATCAAGTCGCGGGAGGCATTCAGCTACGAACAAGCACAGTTGCGTATCGACGACACATCTCAGCAAGACGACTTGACTCGGGGCATGAGAGTCTTGCTTATGCTGTCCAAGAAACTCAAACAGAAGCGGATGGATGCCGGAGCCCTCAGTCTCTCGTCTCCCGAGGTCAAAATCCAGATGGAGTCGGAGACGTCGGACCCAATCGACGTCAAGACCAAAGAGCTACTGGACACCAACTCACTCGTGGAGGAGTTCATGCTGCTCGCCAACATCAGCGTGGCAGGCAAGATCTATGAGGCGTTCCCGCAGACCGCCATCCTGCGCCGTCACGCCGCGCCGCCCAAGACAAACTTTGACGAGCTCTCCAACCAGCTCAAGGTCAAGCGCAACCTGGAACTGCGCGTGGACTCGTCGCGGGCGCTGGCCGACTCGCTAGACATGTGTACCGATGCCAAGGAGCCCTTCTTCAACACGCTGATCCGCGTCATGGCCACGCGGTGCATGATGAGTGCCGAGTATTTTTGCGCCGGCACGCAGTCCTACCCCGAGTTCCGGCACTACGGTCTGGCCTCGGAGATCTACACGCACTTCACATCGCCGATCCGACGATATGCGGACTTGGTAGCGCACAGGATGCTGGCTGCCGCCATCGATTACGAGCCCATGCACCCGTCGGTGCGCTCGCGCGGCAAGCTCGAGGCCGTCTGCAAGAACATCAACGTGCGCCACCGCAACGCCCAGCTCGCCGGCCGCGCCTCTATTGCGTACTACGTCGGACAGTCCCTCAAGGGCCGCGTGGCGGACGAGGAGGGTTTCGTCATGAAGATTTTCAGCAACGGCTTCGTCATCCTGGTGCCGCGCTTCGGCATCGAGAGCCTGATACGGCTACGGGACCTGGCCACGCCGGAGCCCGACAGCGTCTTTGACGCGGAGAACTACGTGCTGACGACGAGTGGCAGCCGGGATCTCAAGGTCGAGCTGTTCCAGAAGGTGATTGTCCGGATCAGCGATGCCAAGGATGAGGCGACGGGCAAGAGAGGGGCCAAGATGGAGTTGCTCAAGGTTGTATAAACAGCCTGGACGAGATGGACGAAACACTGTAGGCCTACTTGAATAAGAACCGTGCAAACACGAGGCTCCGCTGTTCATCTTGAGAATAAAGCCAAAGTCAACGACGAGTCGATGTGTCGAGCGTGTTGACGAAGCCTTCCCCATGACGACATGTTCCCGTGATTCCAGGCGCATGTAAATTATATATGAAGAGAACTCATGGACCAGAGTCGAACACGATAAAAACGGACCGTTTCGGCTGGATATTGGAGTGTAGCATATGCATAGTTGATTTGGTGTTAAGGTCCAGCGCCAGAATTTCCTGCCTCGCATACAGGATACACAATAGTCCGCGGGCCGCGGCGCTCCGCAAGTCGTTTCTTGGCCCCTGAGCGATCCAATCTAGTGGTTCACGAATCCGAATCATCGCCGTTGTCCAGCGCCTCGTCCTCGTCGCCCCCTTTCTCTCGTTCCTCGAGAGCGTCATGCGTCTCGTCTTCGTCGTCGCCCTCTTCGTCGTCGTCATCTTCCTCTTCCTCGTCTTCGCCGGGCGGCCCCTCGTCCTCTTCCTCGTCCTCTTCCTCCTCGTCCTCGTCCACGTCGTCCTCGGGGTCCGTCTCGGCATCTACCTCGTCATCAACGTCCATAGCCGAGTCGTCACCGCCGGGGGCGTTTCCGTGTTTGGCCTTCTTGGAGCGCGGTTGCGCACCCGATGCTGATCCGTGGCTTGCCTCGCGCGCAGTCGCGCTCACCATGGAGGTGTCGGCGTCTGTGGCGAGCTCCGATTGCGCGGCGGAGAGCGTGGAGGCGTCGGGATCGTTGTCGTTGTCAGCGGGAAAGGGGACGCCTTTCTTCGCAGCGGCTATGCGACGGCGGTAGGTGTTGCGCTTGGTGGTGCGTATCTCGTTGAACTCTGTGAAAAGAGGGGAGTGCATGTCAGCTAGGCGATGCCCTGTTGGTCACGGGGAAGAGAGCCAGAAACTTACTCTTGAATTCAGCCTGTAGTAGGTCCTGGAATTCGGGGTACTCTATGTCGTCGAGGGCCTCGAAGACGTCTGCAGGCATTATCGTCTTCTTGCCGGAGCTCATGGTGCGTTCGTTTGCGCTGTAGTGGGCAGATGTCAGTCTCGTGCAGGAAAGGGGTTATAAGCGGCAGCGCGACATACGCATTGGCAAGGTGGTTGATGAAGACGGTCGCGCTCTTGGTCATGGCTAGTATGGCATTGGCCTGGATCTGGGTGTTGGGCGGCAGAACACCCTTGGCCAGGCGCGTGATGATGGACTTTGGTAGGTTGAGGTCCTCTATGGCGACCGAGTCCCTGGCGCCGTCTCTCTTATCCTCGGGCGGGGCGGACTCGCTTGGGCGATCAGTGTCCATTTCGGGGGTGCTGGGTGTCACTGATGCCGGTGCTGGTGCCGTCGTCGTCGTCGTCGTCGTCGTCGTCGTCGTCGCTGCTGTCGTTGTCGGTATTGCTGCTGCTGGAGCTGGGGCTAGGGCCGGGGCCGAGGCCGGGGCGCGTGTGGCAGGAGTCGGCGGCGTCGGCTTCGCGACGGGAGACGGCTCGATGGTGCCATCATCGCCGGCGGCGAGCACAAACTTGGACATGGATACGTCGCTCCGTCTCGCCGTGTCACTCTTACGCGGCATGGTAGGGAGGAGGAAGACGGCGGCGGTAGAAAAGATTCTAGAGGGTAACTTGTCCGCGTTCGCCGAGATGGATGTCGGTGGGCCAACCACGGCTCGTAATTGGTTTCCTTCTTGGTGCTCCGTGACGCTCCGTGACGCGGTCTGGAGAAGGTAGACGGCACGGCGGTGGGCGGGCAAGGGAAAAGATTCCAGAGGGTATCCGCGCTGGCTGCGATGGTCATCGGTGAGCCAATCACGACTCGTGATTGGTTTCCTCTTTGGTAACGCGATCTGGGGTGGAGAATCTGGTCTTGAGCAATCGACGCAGTTCGGATTAATGGCAGGCTGGCCCCGTTTTCGCTTGCATGTCCTCTAACGTTAATCGCAAGCACGGATAGCCACTACGGAGTAAGACATCGATTGCTTGGTATTGCAAAGACTGTCCGGCATCATGAAATAAAAGACCTGGTCTGAAAGGATACCTGAGCAGTTGCGGAGTAAAGAAGGAGAAGCCGTGCTTCAATTGACCAAAGTTGCGGCAAGTACGAAGGAAGTTATTCGACTTTAACATTAGTTTTTACTCAACTTATTACTTCCTCCATACCAACTGCCTTGTTAATCAGACAGAGTAACGTAACTACAAGGTTTCGTTACTCACCCTACTAAGCTACCTTGTTACCGCATAACTAAGGTAGCATAACTAGGTAAAAAGATCACGTCGTAACTCGAAGCTTGAACCCCCCACGCATACGCGACTCAACTCTTTCCATACCACTGTCCCTAGGATACCTTGTGCAAATCTATCCTGCGTGACTGGCTAGGTCACACTTATACTACACCAGGTGCTGCTACAGTGCTACCTTATCCAACGGGGCACATTCCGACTAATGTGTACAATATGCATCGCGAACCCCTCTTATTGAAACGGCATCTGCACCATCACCTTGAAGGTCGAGCGTCAGGTCAGGATAGTCTCCTTCGACAGCGGGACAAGTTCCTAGTTTGATCTTTCAAAACCATCACCACTGCTTAGCTGTCTCCACTCTCGTCGGGTCCGCGTGGGGACATTTCGCGTTTGGGACACAGCAGCGTTGACCCGGCTCTCACTCGCCATGGAGGATTGAGGATTTCGACCTCGGAGGCCTCGAACGACGGCACCAAGCTGTAATCTAACCACTATTGAAACGAATGTCCCAAACCGCTCGCACCGGTGGGGGTTCTTCCCTCTATGAAACGGCCCCGGGCTTATACAAAACCCCTGGAGATGTGCGAGAAACCTGGTCGAGTATCATCAGTCAGTTATTTTGTAGTTACTCCTCTATCAAGCTCAACGTGCCCTTACGAAGTAACTTGGGCAACGACAAGCTCGTTTATCTACCAGTCACAAATCCCCCGACTGCTTGAGCTCCACGGTTAAATCTACAAGTTAAGCTCGCAAGTCTGTTTTGCGTCACGTTTCATACCCACGTTGTATCGCCGGATTCGCCCAGAACGACGCCAGGTTTATGACTGCGGGACTGCCCGGCGCGCTGTCCAGGGGTCAAGCTATGTCATCTTCCAGCCCAGCATCCCATCCGTCATCGATGGCTGCATCGCAGACACATCGGCCTACGCAAGCACGCGTGCAATATTCAAGAGGCAGCAGACGAAGCATAATGTTTGCAGGTACGTGTGTATAGTCGCACTTATAAGTTGGTGCTATCTGTTCTGTTCTGTATGGATGAGCTACCCTGGGTCCATTTTGCTCAGTTCGACCCCAATGTCTTGGTGGCTAACTACTGTGTAGATGACCTCGGCTGATATCGGTATCGCCGCCCCCTTCTCTCGCGACCCTCCCCGACGAACGCAACTGCGTTTCATCCGAGGCATCAGAGCCTGGTGCCGGCACCCATGGGGCGACCGGGGATAAAGATTCAAGGAAATGGGGTATATCCTCCTCCTATGTATGCTGCGGTTCTCATCATAATCCCATGTGTTGGTCCGAAACTCCGTGACTAACAGCAAGTCATCAAATAGAAACGCGTGTCCAAGTTGTTTAATACGCTGTTGATTGGAATGAATGACCCAAGTGGGCCGGGGCGGCGGTTCCAAAATCCCATTTGGTCCCGCACCCAAGAAATGATAAAAGGGGGGGAGAAGAGGAAGAGTGGATGTCGTTCATGTCGTTTGCCAAGTTATCCAAGATACCCTTGTTTGAGAACCAACCAGCCAGGGGAGTCCAGATGTCGGTAGAATCAGCCTGACAGTCCAGCAATCGAGGCCGTTTGAGACGAACACCCCTTATAAAGCAGTTGCAGCACGGACTCGACTGCCGGGCCGGGGGTATACACACACGGGATTGTGTCTTCCGCCGCGATCCCCTGCTCGCATGAATCAACACCCCGGCGTTGAAACATCAGGGTCAATAATATCCGCAATGTCGACCGGACCTGCACCGGGCGACATGTGGCGGCGTGAAACGTTTTGATCGACACCACATCAGCCGAGAGCACGGCCGATCTCGGTGCGGTGAAGAGGAGGCGGGGATAGCCCCGTGAAGGGCTCGCTTTCGCTAAAGGACAGCCGCGGGGGAGCGGTAGAAGTAGAATAGATGCGCGAGACGCTGCGAGCAGCGGTCGTGCCCTCGGTGGATTGTCGCGGCGCACCGTGGCGTGATAGTCCGCGGCTGATGGCCGGCACATCGCTAGACGAGCGCGGCGAGACGAGCAAGGCGTCGCCGTACCACGCCTCGGCGAAACTCCTCGTGCTGCTGCTCCTGGAATTCCGGACCCGGTTCTGGTGGGTGCTGGGCGCCTTTTGCAGCTTGGACGGTTGTCGTCTCGGGTTCGACACGTAGGGGGAATCTCCAGGCGCGATTTCGTCCGTCAACGGGCGCGCATTCGGGGCTTTCGCCAGCACTGCGGCCGTGGGTGATTGGGGAAAGGTGCCTTCTCGGAGTGATCTGGAAGAAAGAGGCGCTACGACATCCTGTGATGGTCTGGCCGAGTACTGGTATTGAATCAGACTTGGCGTGTTGCTGGGCGTCTTCTTGTGCGCGTGAGAGGATGCTGTCTTGGCATTTCGGCTTGTAAACCGACCCAGTCCGCTTCCTTTCTCGCCGGTGGCCCGGCTAACTTTCCATGTGGCGATTTCGTCGTCGTTTATCGGCGTGATGCCGCGCTTGAAGAATGGCACCCTTGACCTCCTGTTTCGTGTGAAGAAGTACAGCGCTATGGCGAACACGACCACGGCTACGACCGAGAGGACCGCACTAAGAGTGATGATGAGTGTGCGGCGGTTCTCCGCGCTGTTCTCGTCGTTGGACACCATTCCGTCTTCCAGGGAAGGCGTGGCGGTAGGAAGAACAGTTGAAAGTAAAAATGCCGTAGACGAAAGTGACGTCAACGTCGTCGTCGTTGTCGTCGTTGTTGTTGAAGAAAATAGTGAGATATCCTTGGACGTGCCGGGCCCTGGTATCGAAGCAGAGGATGTAAAAGTTAAGAAAGTCGTCCGGGTAACAAAAGAAGATGAAGAAGCGATCGTCGAGAAAGTGCCAGTGACGGCAGGTTTCGTAGTAGTTGTCGAAGTCGTGGTGGTTTTCGTCCCGGTTCCCGCAGAGCTCGTCACTGGTACCGAAGGAGAGATCGTAACGGTGGTTTCTTGGACCACAGCCGACGTGAGCGTGCTCGCGAGCGGCGACCCGAGTGGAGGTGGAGGAGAAGGAGGAGCGTCTTGACCCGGCTGCGGCGGTTGGTTTGGACCTTTCGGTCCTCCTATAACACCGTCAGCATCCTGCATCGTCTTCGCAATGTATTGTAGCACGGCAAGCAACGGCACGAACCATCTGGGTCGTCCCGAGGCCACACAAGCGGATCACGGGTTTGGTCTGTCACTCTCGAGAAGAGCGAGAAAGCCGCCATGATGGCAGGCACACCGCGCCCGTCAAGACTTGGAAAGAGGCCCAGCCCGAGGAGTGGTCTTGCCGGGGAAGGGTTCAGTAACGATCACTTGTCCGTTACCAGCAGCCACTTGAAGAATAATGTTGTTCCTGCCGGAGGACCCATGGAGACGGGTGCGAATCACACAAGAAACATTGCAGGGACTAACAGTATATATCTTTGGTCGTTTCCCCCTCGGATTGTGATAGTCCGAATGGAAGCGCTGAGTGACGCCGGATAGGGCGACGTGAGACCGCGGAAAGCAGATGAGAGATGAGATGAGATGGGCTGAAACGAAGGGCCGCTACTCCTCCTATCTCATGAGCGGTATTGCTAGTACTGAGTATATAGCTGTGGGGCGAGCTGGGAGGAGCCGCAACACACACCCTGGGTAGGGTAGGGTCGGAGACTAAATACTGTGGTGTATTGTGTCGTTATGCTGCAAGTCTCTCGAGTCAAAATGACTCGCCGCTTGCGTTTGCGTGTGTGCGCCTCGGGGAAGGGGAGGGGGGGGCCAACGACAACGGTGGATGACGATAATCTTGGACGAGTCTACAAAAGTCCACGCAAGGCGGTATGGGGCCGTCCTTGGAGCGGGATGCTCGTCAGAACACGATCAAAGGGATCTGCAGCTTTTTGAGTCCCGCTGGCGAGTCTGCGAGCTGCAGCAGGCCCAGATAACTGCTTACTTGCTGGGTAGTAACTTAGTGCACAGCAAGATGCAGATTGGGGAGGGGGTGGGGTTCGACTTGATAGCTTGTTTCGAAGCATCTTCTGCGAGACCCTTTCATTGGGCCACCCCGGGCTTGCCATGGATTGCGCCAGTAGCCTCACCCAGGATCACGGGCGATCGCCTGCGGTGTGATCGAGGTTGAACGAAAGAAGCAACCTGGACCCAGGACCAGGAACAGGGCACAGGGGTGTTGGCAGCGTGCGTTGCAGGGGATGGGGTGTCTGCCACTCACGCTCATGCTCATGTAACCTTGTGGGGATCACTCTTCGTCTGTGGATCACGGTCCGCCAAGGACCATGACGGTTCCCGCGCGCACACAACAGAGAGAGAGACACACACACGCTGAGAGAGGAGTGCTCCGAAAGAACAAGACTTTCTTTCCTCTCGTCATGCCTTGGATGCGGTTATCATGACAGCGTGCCAGCCGGGTCGCACGTCGGCCACTCAGGGCGCAGACAGACAGATAGATGGTCGATGCCGGGGCGCGGAGGGTGCCATGTGTTCGTGCCTGAGAGCATGGCGGGACTAACAACTAACTACGTTAGTTAGGTTGGTTCGCAGTACGGATAAGACAACAAAGTCAGTCAGGTACGGACGGATGACAGAGACAGACGGCTGACCGCACGAATGAGCACTCGATACCGCCTCTCTGCCGATGTGGCGGGGGAGCTAGGTAGCGAAGGAGGGGTCTGGACGAATCACGGGGCTGAGAGACGATTTCTTTGGCCTTGGTGCTAGTCTCGAAACATGGCCAGGCCGGGCGGGTCTGACACG
Source organism: Arthrinium puccinioides (assembly GCA_022414665.1). NCBI lineage: Eukaryota > Fungi > Ascomycota > Sordariomycetes > Amphisphaeriales > Apiosporaceae > Arthrinium > Arthrinium puccinioides. The sequence goes on along the minus strand of JAIUNF010000003.1, from coordinate 2,867,925 downwards.
GGTATTAATGGTACGGAGTACTTCGTACATGCGTGCTGTTTGTTACGGGGCTGCTGACCAGCTGAGCAGAAAAACTATGCATTCCTTCCACACCACCAGGCAAATACGGATACCACAGTAAGTTATCAATCAACGGGTCACCACGGAATGCGCAGTGAAGGTTGGATCAAGTAGGTGTCGTTGGTAGTGTGCATGACCGCGGAGTTGTGTGCGCATGCAACACAAGGAACATGACGGCCAGCCATACATGCGCACACACACACACACATAACGAGCTGTCGTTATATCCGTACTATCCGTACGAATTGTACTGTCCCTCGCCTCTGCTTTGACCTCTTCATGTTCCTGGGCACGCATGCATGTGCTGCGAAATATACACAGTACGTACCACGTACAGTAGCGCCATGCGACCACTTCACCGCGGCGTTGCAGCGCGCTGACCGACAACCACCTAACTTACACAGTACAAAGTACGGAGTAACTTGGCAGCGAACTAACCAACTACGAAATGCTCCGTAGTTGTGCACAGAGTAACTATCTGCCAGACGGGCTGGGCTGCTGGCCAATGTGCATTACCAAGTATTGTGTGGGTGTGCCACAGGACCCGCCAAGCTGACAAGGGACTGTGATGCTGAGCGCGGATGCAACCTCGTTACGACGCATTGCCACGGTTCTTGCTTTCCTCGCATCCCATCCATCCATTCACGTGTGGGTATGTCGCCCTGTCACGACGATAAGAATAGGATCATCGAACGGAGGGCTGTCTCCCACGAGGTTAACACGTCCGATTACTAACCAGGCCAGTCGAGGCTAGTCGAGGCACGTCGAGGCAAGTCGAGGCACGTCGAGGCGGCTAGTTACCGTAACCAATCACTCACACTGGCTGCTGGTTCGTTACGAGCCACTCACTCACTTGGTGCTCCGTAACGTACAGAGAGTCACTGCTGGCGGACGTAAAAGTAGTACTCCATAGGAAGGGGGGAGAGGGCTGCGTTATTCGTCATAAAGGGGTTCGCGCGTGCGTCCCGCTCGCCCAAGCCTGGAACGAGAAGGAGCACGATACAACGCCGTTGAGATTGCTGTCAGACCAACGTTGGTGGAGGCTTTTGGAGAATGGGCGAGCCGGCCGGCTAGCCAAACGGCGGAAGGGGAATTGAGCAATTATCGTCATCTGCGGCCCTCGTCATCCCTGCAGCCAACTTGATTGATCACTCGCCAGGACGCCTTTTGTGGGCAGAGGGGAGCAAAGGAGTGCAAACAGCATGAGACCTGCGTCCAAAAAGCAACGGCGAAGAGAGGTCACTCACTCACCCGCACTTGGGCGACATGTGTCTCGCAGCAATCGCGGCGCTGCCCTCGTCACATCACGACGAGACGCCCTGCCCTGTCCTGTACCCCGTACTCCGTACACAGTAACTACTTCGTAGGCTGGCCGAACAGAACGAACAAAGTGCTGACTCGCCAGCATCCGACATTTGGAATTCCACATTCCACACAGGCAAGGTTCTCGGCACTCAACTTGCAACTCGGAGGGTGGGCAGCAGGAACGGAGAGATGGTCCGATTCGGTCTGTATGGGGAATCCGGTTGCCAAGTTGGTCAGTAGTGAACATGGACTACCGGTAGTCTTGTAGCATTGCCACGCCATCGTTTCCCTGATTCGCGGTTGCGTAATTTCCTGGTCTCCATACCCGAGGCCCTGCGAACGGCGTGCGATGCCACCCCAGCTCCGTTCAGCCAGTCAGATTTCAGGGCCAGATTCGGTTCACGGCAAGAAGCCCGCGTGGCAGGATTGCATGGTCCGTACGGAGTAGGTCGTCGACGGCGGCTTACTTACACACGGCTCACGCTGAGGGAGGTTCCCTGATTGTCAGACCTTATTCCCATCTCTTAAGTCTCACCCAGAGCCCCCCTTCATCTACGTCGGGGCAGTCACGGCGTCCAGATTATCGTCGGGAGAGACAAGGGCGGAATCCCCACCGAGGTCACGCTGGCACCATTCACCGTGCCAAGCATCCGTCCGTACCTCCGTAGTAACTCCAAGTACGGACTAACGTTGGTTCGAGTGAGTGAGTGACCTTGGTGTACGGATACGGAAACAGTGAGCAAGTTGGCCCTGTCGGTGCCACCCGGCGGCGGGCGGTTGGGACATGTCCGACGAGAATGGATCGCTCACGTCGAGAAGTTGAGTAACGAACGTGCCTGCTGCAGTACTGCGGCACTGCGGTACCGTAACTGGTATCGTGACTTGACCTAACGTTACACAGTACTACGTAGTACGTAACTACCAGGATCCTCCAGCTAACTTAAGTAGTTAGTCACTACGTTCTTTTACGTAGTACTGTAGTATCAGGCCCACATGGAGTTCGGAAGATTATTCAGACCCAAGCAGCTTTGGCTTGCAAGAGCGACTCGACTAGCCGGGATCGACAATCGTGGTGCCATTGTCAATCCCCTCCTCTACTACATAGACATAGGCGGGGTGCCAAGTCTTCCCTCTCCCAGGATGTACCTGATCGGAGCGCTCTCCGCCGTCTGACCTCCTGGGTTCGACGTCAAAGCCGTGCCGTCCATCATCGCCACGTTTCTCATCTGAACCTTTCGACGTTTGACTATTCACAGATTGCACACCAGTGAACGATTGCATGGATGGCCATGGCATACCGTAGTACTTGACTTGGTAGTAGGCGCATGGCTCCGCGGTGGATCGTGACGGCTTGGCTCGCGCATGTTCTACAAAAGTACGTAGTTACGGCGTACGTAGGAGTAAGTACGTAGTACTTTGTATACTTTCTATACTTTGTACACACAGCACTGTACTCCGCAGTACCGGTACACAGCAGTCAACCAGCGTTAGGTAGTTACTGTGTAATGACGAGGAGGAAGGAAGGTGAGACAGAGATACAGGCGGTCTGGACTGCGAGACAGTAGTCTCACCCTCGCATGCGGAAGCTGCCACATGACCCCGAGGGCGACAGATAGTGCCTGCGTTGTGGCGCCCGGGGGCTTTCGCCCAACTTTGACACGGCCGCTCAGTGAACTAGAGACGCGGCATCGAGTGCGCTACCTGGACATGATGCTATTCCGAGCACCATGATGTGTGAGTGGAATGGGCTGCGTTTTGCTGATCCGGTGGTGGGTGTGGGGGTTGTGTGGGTGTGGGTGTGGGTGTGGGTGTGGGTGTGGTATTGTGGTATGCCGCTCGATGGGTTGCATGACATGGCAGACACCTCAGTCAGGTTCGCTGCAAAAGTATGGAGCGGTTGACTTAGCTGCGGATACGGATACGTACTTCTAGTACTTGGCTTGCGCCTTGCGCCGGGCGTGCGTCGGTGGACTGCCCATCTCGGACGTGCAGCTGCTTACGAGTCGCCCGAAATATCCGCCGACGAGCGAGCGCCTGCTGTGTAGTTGTAGTAGTTGTAGTAGTAGTAGTAGTAGTAGTAGTAGTTGGTTACAAGGTACGGATGGGTACGGATAGGTAGTTAGTTGACTAACTAGCTAGCGCTGGTAGATTAATTAGTTAGTAGATTGCTGTGTAGTTGGTTAGTAGATTAGCTACTTAGCCACTGCGCCGTGGAGATCAAAGCCCGAGGTTATCGTGAACCCCTGTCCGGTTCGAATACAAAGCGAGCACGTACGTAGATCATAGTGGAGATGGTATGGAGAAGGTATGAAGAAGGCACGGCACAGTAGTAGTTACTTGTCGGCATTCATGCATACAGGAAGGAAACTTGGACGGCGGTTTCGTCGGACGGCTTGGGCGCAGATCTTCGTCTTCTCCTGCCAACGTTGGGCCGATGATCGATCGACCACCTAACTACGGAGTACCTAGGTTCTAGGCCAATAACCGGAATGGTATCGAACGCGAGTGAGGCTGGAAAAGGGGGGGCGGACACCAGACGAACTTGTCGACGATGCTTCGACGCTATACCCGAGCAGTTCAGCCTAGAGTCTTCTAGGTCTACCGGTACAGCCTACCTCACCGCCATTCGTGCATCTCAAATACCAGCCGCAAGGCCGCGGCATGTACAGCCGATTACTTGTTTCTTTAGTTATTCACTTCACACTCCGCTCTGCTCTGCTATGCTCTGCTCTGCTCTCCCGAGGTTGGTGCGCGCCCATCGAAATGTGCCCACAGACTCACCTCATCGCCATGCAGGAGCCACTCGGCCGAGAGGTTCTGCATGCCAAGGGGGTTGGTTGTTTGGTCTGGTCCTGAGTGAAGCGTGTAGGTACTCCGTAACTAAGCCACGGCGAGCTGCGGCCGTGGACTGTAGACGGCCTTGGGGGGCATGCCTTGTCTGAGTCTGACCCGAGCAGTGTCGCAAGGCTGTGAGGTGTTTACTTTCACAGAGTAACTAGATTCCTCGTCTATGCCTGGCCTGGCTCCGAGTCCCGACGAGCCGACTTTGCTACATCTCCGGGGCCTTAACATTAGCCCGAGTCGGATATCTTCGAGATGGCAGATACCGAATGCTCCCCTTGTTCTCCCAGGGGGGGATTCGACCTCGTGCCCCAATCACTCGCAGATGCCTGACGACTCCCTGATACAAATGCAGGCTCGGATGTGACATCGCGTACCTTTGATTAATCCAACGACGGCATAAAAGACTGGGTACCCATGGACGGCCCAGCATCGTTGGGTATCAGAAGGTTCTTCTATGTGGCGTGGGCGAGCCTCGAAGCCGCCTATGCTGACGATAACTTGCCCCCATGGGCGAAATATCACCGCCTCACTTACACCATTCGCATCTACCATCTGGGGCCGATGATCATGCGAGAGTTGCACGGAATATCATGTATGGCAAGCCAGGTCTGTGTGATGCATGTACCGATATCCTACGGTAATCTTCAGGCCGCCGTGGAAACCCACGCGGATGGGGCAACGTCCGCACTAGCACGTTATATCACTAGAAGCACGGAGTAAGCTCTCTCTCTCTCTCTCTCTCTCTCTCTCTCTCTCTCTCTCTCTCACACACACAAAATCGTCGGCCGCTCTTGGTAGGATATTACTCCGAGATGGCTTCATGCCCGGTGTTGTATCAGACATATCACTTCACCCGCCCCATGGTTGCAACGAGGAGTCAGACACGGCATCTTTCGGCGTCATTTAGCAGTCAGGTGCTTTGAAATATAGCAGGGCCCCCGTGCTATCGGCCGACGAGGCCGCTACTCTGGATTCGATAGGGGGGGCGGGGGGGGGTTCGCAATACCGTGATGCCAGTACCATGTGGAAACGACTGGATCTCGTGGTGTCTCTGGTGGATAGGGTTGTTGGGATACCATGTCGGCAAAGTAGCAATCTACCTATACCTCGCTTCAACCCGTGTTGACGGTCGTGGGTGGGGGATCAGCGACGCTACGTGGCATTGATAACACCTCGCTTATACCCAACTGCCATTGCTCGGTAAACTGTCCGAACATTGTGCCTACTGCGCACTTAAGCGAAAACACCAGAAGCCTAGGCAATCTCCCATCCAAACTGCCGGTTAGCCTACGGTGCGCCGTCGGCAGGAACGCGAGATTCGACACGGAGGGTGGTAGCATTGATAGGTAGGTAGGTAAGTAGCACATAAACCGGTTCGCTAGCCGATGACCATCACCGAGGAACAAAACGGTGTGATTCTTGGTTCGGTATCCGAAGCCCTGGGAATTATAGAACACGGACGTATGTATCGCGCCTGCGCGTGTCGTGTCGCCGTTGGTGGCCTCCGATGTGCAGAGCACACACCGAGGGCGTGAGACGATCATCTCACAACTCTCGTGTCCATCCTGATTGCGCCATATGCTGATAGACGACTGAGTTTGTTTAGTTACTCGCATGAATTTCGGTTGATTGTAGATGATGCTTGACCTCGCGGTGCAGGTAGCTACGATGTTCACATGTCCAAGGGGTCGAGGACGGACAGCAGTCACATTTGCCGAGTTCCCTATCCTTGCTTCTTGTATCTGGGTTTACAACAGTGATGGAGGAGGGGAAGCGACTTTGAAGTGACACTGAACCCGGTTATTTTTTCCTTTCGATGTTGTTGAAGCATCATGTTCAACGTCCGAAAGGCGGCCTGAGGCTGCCCAGCCTCCTGAACGATACGAGACGTGGTCAGCTGTCTCTTCCATCTAACTGCGAGGCATAGAAACTATCGTAAGCTGTAATACGCATCTGATGTATTCGTCGGTCCGCGGGGCCTTCTTTCCCTCGCTCTAGACCTTGTTCTGATGCCAGTCCTCAAAGTAGGGTTGTCGAGGGGGGGGACCTTGAAGTACACCTGCCCCCTATGTCGTGATAACCGATCATCTATTACACGCGATCAGATAATAGGGGGACCTCTGTGAAACACAACCCCGCCATGACCCGTGGTGCTGCAAAATCCACCGATAGGCATTGCCCATCGCGAACATCTTACAAGTTGTGACACTCTCACCTTTTGCTCAGGCACAAAGTTGTTAGAAAGGCAACTTGATCATAGAATCTCAGAGGTAACAGACCATCACCTACTAAGCTTCTAGAGAGGACTGCTGGATTTGTGAAAGCCTGTTATGCTCAATCAGTTAGTCCTATGCTAGCTAGCAGAACAGCGATCCCGTAAGAAGTCAATGGCCCAATACGTGACTGAGATAGGGTTTCTGGCTCTGGAAGTGTAATCGCCAAACCCGATAGTTCACCCAACCTTCCAGACTCCACTCTTGCATCTTTCGTGTTGTTGTAAGCAAGAAGACCTGTCTGCCTGTCTGCCTGTCTGCCTGTCTGCCTGTCTGCCTGTCTGCCTGTCTACTCTCCCAGTAGGTCCTGGTTGGTCGCTAGATTCTGCACCAGCAACCACGGTATATCTGAGTACTTTACCGTACTGAAACGCTGTAAACGCTGTTCATCGACAGGGTCCTTTAGCTCCTGCACACTGAAGAATATAGCTCTTCGGTTCTATCGCGCCCGAGAAGACGATATACACAAGTGGCAGTGGGAGGACAGGAGATACTTAGGTATGTGGAGTATGGGGGTGATTGTGTTGGCGTGAACTATCTTTTCGATATGAACTAGGTCTTGGTTTCCTGGTTTTTAGAATGGATATGTGAATAACAAACTGTAAACATCTGGAGCATGTTTCTCCGTGTACTCATCAAGTAGTTCGCCGCGTGCTATGCCCTTCGAGAAAGCGATGCAGCCCTGGGCCACCTCCCAGACGTTCAAGTGCATCTGCAACAACGACGCTCAAAGCTGAAAGTTTCATCATAAGAGTGTTGAGAGCAAGCCCGTGGCATGATAGCAGCAACGAGGAATCTTTTCATCTGGCAAAACCTCCCGCGTTCGAGAATTCCAAGGAAAAGGCCAAAATCTCTGCGTCTATCGGTGGCACAAAGAAGGCTGGCTCATCAGGGATTTGACGGCCGTGGTCTACTATCGCGCCCCAGTGGTTCTCTGCCCGAGGACCTCGATGCTTCCAATTATGGAGTGGCTTGATACAGTGGTCTTTGGCCATCTCCTCCTGTTGTATGTATGCGGAAGCCAATGCTATATCATCATCTACCTTTCATGCACTGTGCGCGCGGCCGTCTTCAGAACTAGACAGCCTTCATCTAGGTACAGCCCGGGAGTTTATACTTGCGAGGTCGCTTCGTCTGTTCGAGGCTCGCCAGTCGAGCCTCCTACCCAACTAGTCCCTATAGCTACGCACAGTAGTGACTTGCAGGGCAAAACAAGTACCGAAATGGAGACTGTGTGAGCCATTCCCGCACCGCCTACTTATCGAGCAAGGTCTGGAGCGATTAAAAGGGGCGTCCGCGGACCAGGGGGGATATCGAATACCCGTCCGCAGCTCGATAAGACTTCTGCGACTCGTACATATCTGAATACAGTAGCTGGCTAGACACCTATGCCTCTCGGGAGGCGCCTCACAGACTTTACGGATATACAGAGGAACAATAACAACCTACTCGAGGAGGGACGTAGCTTGCCAACCATCACCAAAAGAGACAGCGACGAACCGTGAGATCTGACTTGCTTGCATACTATGTTCATATTGGTTTCTTCTCGTAACAAATATATACGCTCCTTTCCTAGTCTGCCCAGAGGATAACCGCTGATGGCCGTATGAGCCTATCCGATAGGTAGTCCTTATAGTCCTTATAAGAACGACATGCTACTACGAGTATGTGAGAATGGCCAACATCCAATTGCCATCAACGCCGTCCCCTAGACTCGTATTCTACGTAAAGGTTCTTCACATTGTACGCGGCCCCCGACACGGCCAGCCTGACTATTTATTCTTGTTCTGGACAAACAAAGCCGAAACCCAGTCCACAGGCCCGGCAATCTACACAGTACATTACATCACTCGGCAAATGTCGCTCTTGGGACTAACGCGGCCAGAGAGGTTGTCGTCGCTCGGGCCCGAGACCGCCGCTCCGGTCCCAAGTCATGCACCAATATGTTATACTATCGGCTCCGATAAGAAGTTAATTGCCGCCTGATATGAATTCAAATAGCACCGAGTACCCACAAGCCAATAGCGTGCCGTTGAATCCGATAAGAGGTCACCTGCTATCTGACACGAGTCTAAAAGTACGGAGTACTACCTGCCAACTATGGACCCAGCATACTGTCAACTCTATTATAGAAGTCAAACTGCTCCCTAATGCGAATCCAGCTACCACCTGCCAATCATGGACCAACATAGTGCCAACGTAGACGGAAAGTCAGCTACTACCTGCCAATCGTGGTATAGCCTTATGATTAAGGTATCAAGCCATGACGGAAAGGAAAGTCAGTTCTCACATGGTTCACAGTCAAGGTATCCAACCAGGTGGACCTATAAAATCCTGTATATCGCGTCTTTGCGTCCATAAACACGGGTCATATTAACCTTTAACCCCCGAGGAGGAGAGTTTCTCGGATAGCGGGCAGTACGACAGAGATCGGCCACATAGGACTCGACCAGAACGTCGGCACATGGCGGTGGCAAGGGTCGAATCAAATCTCACCATCGCAAACTGGTCTCCAGCCTGCCGACGCAGGCAGGCAGGCAGGCAGAATATCTGCGTCGGGCCAGACGAGATAGCCGATGAGGTGCAAATGACATAACCGTGCATGATCAATGCTGTCGTCGGTTTGGTGTTTGGGTGTCCTATGAATTCGCCAAACATGTGGCAGTGTCGGCGGGGTAGACACCGCATTGTTCTGTAATGGCCTATAGGAGCTGGCATACCCCGTACTCGAGTAGATGATCCCTTCATCCGAGGTGACCTGCATAGACTGTGACGACGTCGTTTGTGCGCTTTGTGACTGTTGCTTCGCTCCACGAAAAGCAAGGCAGCGAGCGGTAAGTTGGAACAGCCCAGGCGAGGCCATTCATTCACCAGTGCCGTGCGGATGAACCGGCGAGCATGTGCATTCTACCAGGAGACCGACCAACCGATCGTGTCGGCAAGGAGAGTCGATGTCGCCGTCGGCTGGCTTGTGAAAGCCCCCAATCGTATCGTCGTAGATGCGCCGTTTGCCGTTCGCCGTTCGCTATTCGCTGTTCTCTGAATGCTTCAGGCCGGATGCACAACCAGTCAGCTACCCTGCATCGACCTGCCTGACTCGGATACCGAGAACTTCGAAGCTCAAATCTCGGAACTCTCGCCTGGTTCCACGGTTGATGCTTCGACTCTGTCCACTCCTTTGATGGGCCCGACCCGGATGCTGCCGCCTTCTGATCGGGGTTCGATGGGACCCTGTCCTTGGCCCGTACCACCTTGCTCAAGTAAATGCTGTAATTTCTTAGCAGCTTGGCGTTGATCGTGCCCTTGCGGAGTACCACTCACTCCTTCTCCCGGAGACAGCTCCTTGTGCGTTTGGACCCCTTTTCTTCATCAAGCTGTTACAGTGTACGGATTACTTACAGTGTAATTTGTAGCACAGCCTTCCCATGCTTGGGTTTAGTTATCGTGAACCGAGGAAGAGCCAAAGTGCGCAATTTCTGATATGCCGTGTCTTGTACGAACGGATGACTCGCGGCTGCGACCTTGCCGTCGCAAGGCCAAGACCACAAATTGTGGCAGGCTGCATGATTGCTCCTATGATCCTATGAGAAATCATAGAAATCACACGTTGCGCAGGTCAGGTACGGCAAACGTCCAATTCGGTAGTGAGCCGAGCGCAACCTCATCTGCCAGCTATCGCTAGCTTGCCTTGTTGTTATCGAGTCAGCGTGTGCCATAACATATTCACATGCGAAAGAACGAGTCCCTTAATGGAACTCGGCCGTGGCTGACTGGCATACTGACTCGGGGTCCCTGGAGCTACGATCCACGTGCAGGATCCAGGCGGGGCGCCACGCTATACTGGGGTATAGTACCGGGCGGTATAGACCCTGGAGTGTTATCCGGAGTGGATATCGATGGCTCCAGGAACCGTAGATGGTTAGTATACGGCATTGAATCCAGATCCGATTATCCACAGAAGCTGGTCCTTGTAATCACACTCGGCCGACTGGTTCGGCTTGGGGTCGCGATGGCTTCACAGTTCTGACATAAGTCGCAAGATGTCCCGGAAGATGCGGCCTGTCTTGCTCTTCTTCCCAAGGCCTCTCCCGCCTCCAGCACTTGCATCACTCTCGTTATCCAGCCTGCCCCGACGCTTCTTTTGGGATTCACTCTTTGCTCTCACACACACCCACCCCTTGCATCTCACCCTGAGCAGCTACTATGAGTTTCATGAGAATCGGCGCCGCGGCGCTCCTGTTGCAGGCTGCATGCCGAACGGTGCAGGCTGTTGAGCTGGGAGCTGCGAATGATGAGTCCTGCAATTGTGACAAGCCCAAGGTGTCATACGTTGTCGTGGAGATGCCAGCCCCGGCTGCCGCCCCCCAGACCAACAACGCCATCGTGATCGACGCCCCTGGTCCGGAGGCTGCGTCGGCTCCTCGTGCCAGCGTTACCACTACCTTTGGCCCCGTGGCAGCCCCGGACGTCGACCTCTCGAACCCGCAGAACCTTATCCCGTCCACCAAGCTGTCCCTTTACTACAGCGGCGTCAGTGCCGATTCGGGTACCGGAAGCTTCGCTGCGACGAATGTCACCATTGCGCCGAGTGTCCCAGCCACACCAATCAGCGCCCCTGCCGGCATGATCAACATGACTCTCGCCCTCAACAAGGAAGCCGTGGCTCTCGAGTACGTCAGCTCAATCACCAACGTTGACTGCGGAGCCGACAGTCTGTCCGTTGAGTTCAAGGATGCGGCGTCCTTCGAGACGGCCCTGACAGCCTGGTCAGCTATAGAGACCTTGTTCAGTACGTGACGCTGATCCCTCTTTGGTCCCCTTTTCAATAATGACGGCATGCGTGTATGCCTCCTCGCCAGTCTTCTTCTTCTTCTTCACGATAGGGGCCATCGCTAATGTCATCCCTTGTAGTGATCACCAACCATCTCGGCGACTGCGATGCCGAGTTTGAGCGAGGTTTCTTCCAAGTCGACCAGATCAGCTCCGAGTCTGACAAGAACACCATCCTCTTCAGCGCAAACAAGCAGGAGATCTCGGCGATTGCTGGTAAGACATGCCTTCCGAACTGTCGTCTAGGCGGTCCCTAGAAGAGCGCTGACCGCACTGCGACGTACAGATTCTTGCGACATGACCTTCTCGTCTTTGCCAGCGGCATCGCTGACCAAGCGCGTCACGCTCAACTCCTCCCTTCCGATTGTATTCGGCGCTGAGCTCGAGGATGTGATCATCTATGAAAATGACCCATATGTCAAGATTCAGGCAGACGATGCGTCTTTCTCGGTCAACGTCACCTTCTCCGGGGCGTTGTCGTACAACTTCGTGACTTTCAAGCTCGACAAGCTGTATTTCGACATCGACACTGCCTTTGATGCCGACCTGCAGCTTTCGGCCTACGTCCAGGCCGATTACAAGAACACCTTCACGTACGCGCCCGACAATCTCGAATACACCCTAGTCAGTATCCCCGGTATCCTCACCCTCGGGCCCGGTGTAGGGTTTTCCATTGGTCTCGACCTCGCCACTTCTGGCGCTGTCAATGTGACGGCCGGTGCTGGCGTTTCCATCCCCAACGGCAAGGTGCACCTTGACCTGGCGGGTGGCAACAAGGTCACCCAGTCAGGCTGGACCCCCCAGTACGAAAGCTTTGCGAACCTCTCTCAAAAGGCCGAGGTCGGCGCCAACGTGACCTCGTCGGTCATGCTCGAGATTGCTATCAAGTTCTTGGGTGGTATCGTGGACCTCAGCAGCGGCGTGACCGCGACGCCTGGTATCAACAACCACTTCACTCTCGAGGGCGCGCAGACCGTCGACACGGGTACCGGCGTTGGGCTCCCCAGCAACGCCAGCACCTGTATCAACGGCATCGATCTGCAGTCCGAGTTCACGTTCGACCTCAAAGCCCACATTACCAAGTACTGGAACCTGAGCCTCTGGGACACTGTCGTTCCCATTGCGGACAGGTGCTTCCTTTTCTAATTGTTGCGCCAACACAACGTTGCATCCGAATCGCGGGAGTTGAGCGTTGGACAACCGGGAAGCGCGCTTGTTGCTTATTAGCTGGGCGGGTGTGCGTTGGATATCGATACTGGTAGTATCCCTTACTTCTAATACAATACATACCTCGCTACATTTCCATTTTTTTCTTATCCTAGATTTGCTGTGCATACCATGTTATCTTCACAGGACCCGAACTGGACAGACCGAATGAGCCAAAGCCTGAGCTGATTTAAATTGTTAGCTCGGCCTCTCCATCGAAGATAGGTAGGTAGGTGGTGGTCCTGCTCTTATTCCCGTTACCTGCTTGCGAGCACGAGCTAAAGTGCTCCATGGCTAGTCGGTTTAAAGCAGCAAAGTTTTCATACCTTGGTCGGTTGAAGCCTGACGGATCGTGAGCATGCCCGTAAGCGAGACCATGATGAAGTAGACAGACGACGGGGCTCAGAAGCCTTGGTGAGCTTTTGCGGTTACTGCCCAAATATCGCCACCGGCGATCATGAAGCGTTGGTGTCGGCTTCTCGTTTTTCCCGTTATGCGCGACTTCTGACGGCCGTTTGAGGCTCGGGAGTCAATGCGACGACGGGTTGATAAGACCAGACATCCTGCAGTCGCCTTGGATCGATGACACGCACAGCCTTCCATCAGGCGATCATCACTGCCCGAGATGGGCAAAGAAAGGCAGACCCCCTTTGCGGCATCCAGTCTTCTCCAGGGGCCCGGGCCCGAGACCTGGAGTTGGGGAACGTTGGGCTGGAAGACCAGTCGTGGAATGGCATCAATCCCATGTCTGACTGAGACCGAGTACTCTGTAGTGAGTGCCTGATTGTAGGTTGCCTACCTATTGCGGAATGTGTTTGTGGCAAAGTTGAAGAAAAAAGCGACTTTGCCTCGAGTAAGGTGGGTAACGTAACTTAGGCCTTACGAAGTACCGTGTAATTACACAGCAGGTCGGTAGCCTTGAGTGGGCAGCCTTGGATTGCCCAAAAAATGCACCATCACATCCGACCCGTTCAATATCGCCCAACCAGACTGCGTATGCCCTGTCGTGCAAGGTCAGGGGCATTTCCTCAAGACAAGCCAGATCAGCCTCGTACCACAAGTACGAGCCGGCCGAAGGTTCAAGCAGAGATTGATTGGCCAATGACTCGCAGCTGTCAGCAGAAGCAGCCACGATACGGCCCACGGGGGGCATGGGGACGAGCCGCTTTGGCAAGGGTCCAGAAGCACCTTGTTTCTGCTTGGCGTTTCTGCTTGGCGTTTCTGCTTGGCGTTTCTGCTTGGCGGAGGTCATGCGGCCCAATCGCGCCAACGTCACCGATTGCGGGAAGGTGGGCTGGGCTGCCAGTCGTGCTTCACCACACGGTAATCGCAGCTAAGTACTTCGTTTGCTCAGGAGTACTCCGTAGTTAGTTGGTTTCTCCGTGCTTTGAAGTTGTTCGACCTTGGTCCATCCCATGAGCACCCCGCGAAGAGCAGGGGAGGGGAGGTGGGGGGGGCGAACTGTCAGATGCCCGACGGTCACGATGGACCCTGGGAGTGAGTACTCCGTACTTCGTACACAGTAACAAGGATCCAGATACTTAAGACCATGCCGCCACCCAAGACTGCTGACTTGCTTGTACGACGATGTCGTGAAACCATCGTTTTCGAAAACTACTTGTTCACCCTCTTTGTAATAACTAGTTCCGTACCGTCAAGGTCTCCAACCAAGAAGCTTGCCCAAGGGACCAAAAACTGGGTTTCTGAAAAGCTCCCAAGCTCCCTGCATAAACCCTGATCGAAACACGCACGGGCCATACGCAGCTGTGGTGACGTAATAGCTATCTGCGCCAGCCACCCCACCCGCCGCCCTCATTTGGAGACGTCCGTCCCATCATCTCCACAGATCAAAGGCCCAGATAATGTGGTGTTGGACCTCAACCGGTAACTCATAATTCCCATTTTTCTCCCACCACATTTAACCATCACCGCTCCTGTCACCATCCGTCCCACTCCCAAGCACCACTCAAGAGTCGAGACTGTCAAGCCTATCCATCTGACCATGTACACCACTGAAGCGCCGCGACGGAAGAAGTACTCCAAGAAAGTAACGTACCTCGAGCCGCCGTTCAACGGCAGCACAACCGTCCGCCAGCGGGTAACCACCATCATCCCGGCCCCCGCGCCTCCACCGCCGCCGCCAGCACCCGTGCGGGCGCTGCCTGCGCCTGTTCGTGTGCCTACGCCTGTTCGTGTGCCTACGCCCGTTCGTGTGCCTACGCCGGAGCCGGAGCCGGTCCACGTTTGTCCGGCACCGCTGCCTCCACCGCCGCCCCCGGCTCCTGTCGTCTGTCTTCCCGAGCCGGAGCCAGAGCCTGACACTATCGAGGTTATCGCTGTCGACGTTGACCCTTCAGTCAGGTCCGCCAAATCGCACAAGACCAAGAGTTCTAAATCGTCACACAGCAGCCGCAGCCGGAGCCATAGTCACAGCAGACATGACAGGCATGAGCGGGAGATCTACATCGAACGGGAGAAGATCATCCCTATTCGAGTACCCGTGCCAGTGCCGTACCCCGTAAGGGTGGAGCCCGAGACCTTCCGCTATGTGGACGCACCCCGGCGCTTCGAACCCAGGAGGCGCAGCGAGGACAGGGAGATTGTCATCCAGGACCGCCGGACGAGGTACTACAGGGACTAGGTTAATCGGTGTATGTTTTACGTTGAGGCGTCCCGGCGCTGGATTCCTCTTGGTTGACATGGCGGCAAGCGGATAAGCGAGGAGTTCAACGGCGTACGGTACTCGGCGGCTCGTGCGACACGCATGATGTTATTGTTTCGGGGGTGTTGCACAGGCTCGTTTTTGTACAACATCGGCGCATGGTATATATTGAGCTTACTTATGACTGACGATGAATGCAGAATGAATATGACTGATGAAACCCAAATATACGCCTCGTTTAGTGCAACTTCGACCTGTATTTGTCTATAGTTTATCCTCTCGTGATTCATCATTCTAGTAAATGCGCGCTGCAGTGGGTATCTGTCTATGGTATAAAACATTTCCAACCGATTTCCCCCAAACTCCTTGCATCCCATCATCGTATCGCAGATGACGGAGAAATTTGATCCAATTTTCATCCCGTGCCGACCAATCAAACTTGCCCAAGTCAAGTTGCACCGCCCGTATAAGCTCTTGTGGTGTCACGAGTCTGACGCTTCACGCTTCCCTCATATCCTCCTCCAGACACGAGAAGTCGATTTGCCCAAAACAAATTGAACGCCTGGCCTTGACCAAGTCGTTTACCAGTGGTAGTCCTCGCAGATGAGCGGGATGCGGAATTGGCTAAAGTACTCCTCATCCTTCTTATCCACCACTGCCTTCTTGTACGGGTGCCACTCCAGCATTTTGGTTTTCTCAATCAAAAACCTGAGCGGATACTTGGCGCATGCCGTTTCCCTTTCCTGGCTTTCGAGGCGTATGGCCGTGATGTCAGGCTCCTGGATCGCAATCGCCTCAAATCCTGGCGGGGGTCTGATAGCATGGGATGAGTATTCTTTCGGCTGCTGTCGAGGAGCAGTCGCCTCAAATCCTGGCGGAGGTTTAATAGTATTGGATAAGTATTCTTTTGGCTGCTGTCGAGGAGCAATCGCCTCAAACCCTGGCGGAGATCTAATAGTATGGGATGAATATTCTCTTGGCTGCTGTTGAGGGGCAGTCGCCTCAAATCCTGGCGGAAGTCTAATAGCATGGGATGGGTATTCTTTTGGCTGCTGTCGAGGAGCAATCGCCTCAAATCCTGGCGGAGGTCTGATAGTATGGGATAAGTATTCGTTTGGCTGTTGTCGAGGAGCAGTGGGAAGTTGGGCGGTCTTGCTGGCCTGGGACGCGAGACACACGTCCTTTACTGGGCGCGGATGTGTTGCTGTGACCCTGGGGGTGGGGAGCGGCCTGACCTCGCCCTCGTGGTTGCCACCATCCCCACAGCTGAGGATCGCGCACTCGCAGTCATACTTGGCAGGTTTCGTTGCTGGAGCTCGCGCGTGGCGGCCATGCTCTTTCGGTGAGTGTTCGTCTGCGCCTATCTCGAAGCGGTGACCAGTTTTATTAGTCCCTCCCCGGCCGACTACAGCCGGCCTGGCATCAGCCTCGGGAAATTGCTCGTCGAGAACATCGAGCTCAGGGTGGTACTCAGGGGCCTGGACGGGTCCGGGTCCGGGGACGGGGCAGCGCGAACCTGTATGTCCTCCTCCACCAGCTGCTGACTGCTTGGTCTCGGTCGACTTTGCGGCGAAGAGGTCCAGCATCAAACAAGACGAGTTGTTTCGTCGGATTAGAGGCCGAGTGTGGTGCTGTTCTTGTCTTGGAATAGGGCGGCAGACTCGTTCCTGCTCGTCCCAGACAAACCTCTCGTCGAACCACGCGTTGGGCTTTCTGTTCTTCATGTGGCCGTCGATGGCGTCGAGGCCTATAGTCGGAACTTTCTGGCACTCGGTCCAGGGTTTTGGACGGGGGATATCGATGGCCTTTGAAGTCGACATCGTATGAGCCAAACACCGGTGCGGCATGTCAGCGGGCACACCAGCCATCACGTTTGTCTGGATCTGTTGGCAACCGTCTTCTCCGTCTCCTGCCTTTGAGCTGGCTTTGGGGCCAACGGGTACTGCCCTGGTAGAAGTGAGAATGATAGAAAAACAAAGGTTGAGTTCCGTGGTCAAGTTTTTGCAATGCATAATACGAAGTCTCGAGCTCGAAAAGGATGTCAACGATCCAGACTGCCCCGACTATAAAAGCATTGGGTATTTGGTCGATGAGAATACGAGTCTTCTGCGTGGTCTGCTCTTTATACATACGCATACGGGCCACCCGATCCTTTCTGCGAAAGGGCTTCTCCATCAGTGACCAGTAAGTCGGGTTGAGAAGAAAATTCTCGACCCGAGGACGTGTACAGCCGCTGTACTCTGAAGTGTATACCTCCGCCGTTGGATTTTAAGTTGCCATCTCCGATAGGAGGAGGTCGAACACACATGAACATCATTCCCAAGACACTGAAGCCTCCCATGTACTCGAACACGTAGAATATGTCACTCTTTACGCCCAGTCCTGATTCTTCTGCCTCTGGGTTCCAACTTGTCACTTCCCGTGATATAAATGTCATTCGTATATATGTATATATATGTATATAGATGGATAGATAGATGGATAGTCTCTAAGCGGCTAAGATGTCATGTTTACGCTCGAGCACGTGATGATTATACGGCACCGTGCTGCCTTGGGATGAGCATTTCTCCGTCCATCTTTGAGTTCCCACCTCCTGTGGCCAGCAGCTCACGACTGGCAAACTCAAACCCCAAACCGTTGGTGCGTGTCGTATCGTCGAGAATACCTTTGCCGTGTCCACCAGAAATCCATAAATTGACCACCTTCCAAAATAACCAGACTATACCCAAAACTTGGATTGCTCATGATAGGACTCACGATGGGAAGTTGAGCCGTCAAGTCAATTCCTAGAAGGGTCCAATAATACAATGCATACCGGTATCCTGGAACACCGCAAATGCCAGAACCAACCCTGCCATTTAAAAACGACGACTGAAGACGGCTGAAGATGTCCTCAAACCGTTCATCTGGAAACACGTTGACTACATAATACCTACGTACGGTCTACCTGTGAAGTTCGAGACCCGTCAAGCGTGAAAACTATTACCACGCCAACACACCATGCGTCGAGAGACTCGAAATCAAGAACCGAATGGCAAAACGTGGGGTGTTTCGAGTCCACATCCAGCAGTCACCTCCATTGAACGGAACCGATTTGTATCAAAAGCCATCTCTAGAAGTCGCTACGGGGGGGCGTTTGCTCAATGCACATTATAGACCATGTGAACATCGGATGGGTTAGACGCACGGACAGCAAAGGTCACGCTGCCAGGCGACCGAGCGCCCTAAACGTAGAGTGTGTCTGTCTGTACCTTGAGACGAAATTCCGCGTCTGAATTTCTCGATTCGTCCGCCGCAGCGGCAGTGCCCAGAAGTTTCAATATTGCAGACATTGTTCTTTCTATTAACTAACCACCGCTTTAGTAAAGTTGGTTATCCCTATAACAGAGGCTGAGTAAGTTGGTACCTATAACTCCGGCGGCGGAGGGCAGTTATCGAGGAAGCACTACACAGTATGGAGTACTTGCAGCTTATGCTTTAGCCATCTATCCTATTTTTGTCATTGTAAACCAACCTGTGGAGGATGGAGCACTTGCTTGTTGTCCCGCCTGTCAAGGTTCTGCTGAAAACCTACCTGGAGATTTCGAGAACACCTTACGACCGAACCAGGGTTCAAGAACTAAGAATAACACCCATGGCAATCTTCAAGACCAATTAGTACCCAACTTTGCGAAAATGAAGTGGGCTGGCGCGAATGGTACGGGGACCAGGCGTAGATGAGTTTTGATTCGGCGACCCGAGTGTGTGAGAGAAGGAGAGATAGGGAAAGAGCACCTCGCCCACGCCGACGCCGGCCCCAATGTGTCTGAAACCGACTCGAAACCGCAAGAGACTCTTGCCATCCATGGTCATCACGAGGGGGTTGCGCTGGCTGTTTACCCGTTTCACCGTCTCCGCTAGACTTGCCAGATTCAATGCGACCTTGAGAGAGAGTCTGATTAGGATTTTGGCACAACGGCTTAAAGGTGGCTGGGTGTCATCCGAAGTCCTGCATGAACCTCTGCCGGATCCAGCGCGCGACAACACAGCAGCCGTCACCTGGCCGGCTGTTATCGCCGACGCAAGCGAGCGCGTTCTCCGCCCGGCTTGATGGCGAGAGCTTTGTGAGTGCTCATTAGAGGCGAGGCGAGGCGGCGACAAGCGATCAATCATCATGGGCATACTTCTACGGATGTGGTGGGCGGACTTGTGTCTACCGGTAGTTACTCGGTACGAGTCAGCAGGTAGTTAAGCAAGTTGATGAGACTGCAATCGTGGCTCATCGCCGCGCAGTTGGGCATGAAAACGAGGACCTCCGCATGCCACGGCCGGTTTCAATGATTCGCGCTAGTCGCTCCAAGTATGTTGTTGTCGTCTGCAGTAGCCGCCTGTGAGACGACGGAAGCGGCAGTGAGTACGGAGTAGTTACCACAGAAGAGTGGTTGGGTCGCAGTGGAGTTGAGTTGCTAGCATCGAGCCGGCTCGGTTCGCCAAAAAAGTCTGAAGCGCATCCTTGGCTGGGCTCGAGTGATGCCCGTTCGACAGATCAATCCAGCACTGGGCAGGCAGGCACAGCCAAAGCGCCAGCGATGACCGGCTAGTTAAGTAGCTCGGGTATCAGATACCGTACTAAACTGTATCTCAGCGGAGAAGAAAGACTCTTGGGTGGTTATCCTTCTCCCGCAACGGCGCGCTGGTCAAGGTTGTCCAGTCAGTGACACGCACAAGATGGCGCGTGCCAAGAGAAACATTTCAAGTCCAATTCGAGAAACAAGATCGCCACTGAACGGTAATACTGGGGCTATACTCGGTAGTAGTAACCAATACCCCATGCTCAGGGGTATTGTGGTCGTGACCAACATCCCAAGTCACTGTTGGTACGGGCTGGTCACCACCCACGCACCATAAGGACGGCAAGTCAACGAGGTGTCGAGTGTGTGTGTAAGTTATGTGAGTGTGCGTGTGCGCGCGCGCGTGTGAGTGCTGCACTCTCGGACCCACGGCTGATGATTGGCCGTCCTCATGACGGTTAGAAATAAAGGGGCTACCGGGCTGTAGATAAGGTGCAGATCTACCGGCAGCAGAGATGCCACTACTTTGCACTAACCTAACTAGCTAGTTACTTAACTGCACAGTACCACAGTACTCCGTACTACGTAGCAGCACTCCTGCCTGGCCTTGCACTTTTGTCTTGGACCATGGAAAATGAATCCCACCTTCTACTTGCATATTAGTACACAGTGCGCGCGTGCTGCGTAAACTGTGAACAAACTTCCATCAACGCTGCCAGAAATGTTCATCAATCACATCGGGATCGGACCAGTTCGTCCTCCGTACATGCCATACTCCGTATTTCACACAGTAGCTGTCAACAGTCCAGGGGTTCCTTCCAGATGGTTGATCGCGTACATACATAACTAGCAACTAGTTAGTAGTAATCAGAGAGCGTGCAATGATAAAAAGCAGCCTTCGAATCGTAGCCGCCACACCGCCATCTGGAGCAGCGGACGCTAGACCGAGAAGGGGTGGTTGTCCTGGCTATATAACGCAATCGGTATAGTAGCCAAAGGCAGGGCGGCTCAGCCGACTGTCAAACATATAAGAAGTCGATCACCCCTGGGGGCCGGGAGGGGAGAGCTCTTGTTGATGAACGCAGCAAACCTCTCAACGCGGCAGAACTTCTCAATGGCTTTCGAGGCGTGCAATATGGAGGAAATGTCTCGTCAGCCATCTTCGGGGCTGCTGTTGATGATTTCGAATCTGGAACTTGTTCGATTCCCTTGTGGACTCGTTCAGCTTATATCATTGCGTCCTAACTACGTACTGTGTACGTGAAGCCAGGTGGGCCGACCGCAATCTAAGCGACTGCAGGATACATGTTAAAAAGTAGCCGTGCGCGGATTTTCGTGATGATGCTGGAAGGTGACAGCCGACATTGTACTCCGTACGGATACTTCGAGTTGACTAACGTTACGGGGTAAATAGCAATCTACTTAGCTCGACGTATCAGTGGACAGGATCCACATTGCCATACTCCGTAACTACTACGTACTCTGTGTACTGAGTATGTTCAACTCACGTGTTCCCGATAGCTGTCTGGTTGCTAACCTTGAGACCTCTCAAATCCTCATCTGATCAGCATCTGTCCACTCCCTCATACTTACGTAGTAGTAGCATCGGAGATTAGATCCTCGGTCGCTTGGAATCCCGAAAGATCGATGATACGTGGGCACTGACTGGCCTTTGGGTACTTGCAAACATGCCTGCGGCGGGGATCCTTGCTGAGCGAAACATGGGTAGCTACGAAGTACTGTGGAATGTGAAGAGTATGAAGTATTTGTGGTAACTTACCCACCATCTCCGTACGTAGTACGCGTACTGTTCTAGGTTATAAACAGTTGACAATCGGACGTCTTGAGGATGGATGTCTGTAGTTATACTGTGTTCGTAGCGCGTTATCGCATTGTACAGTGTCGGGACATTGCACAAAGTCGAATGCACTCGACTCTCCCCGCAGCAACAAAGAGGAAAGGACGGCCCCCGCTGTATCCGTACCTGCAGAGCCGCCGCCTTGGCTGGCCTCGGTGCGATGGAACCGCCTGCATCTGATACCTGCAGCAGAACGGATGTCATCTACCAGGGGGTGCTCAGACTTGGCACCAGTGTTCTCGGCTCTCCATGAATATCAAAAGGGGTCCCTCTCCTAGTAGTTACTTTGCACGACGGGGTCCTGCGCCTGTAGCCCGGCGCGAAGAACACGGTGCGGCAGCCTCCTCGACTGGCTCTCGTGACCACGGTTATATTGCCAACTCTGAACCCGGGGGGTTCTTTTGTTCAGACCGAAAACGGTTCGCTAAAATGTTCCGACCGGCTCAAGGACCCCTTGCTCGACGCCTCAGATTAACACTGTGTAAGGCTACCCACAGAATCCGGGGTATTGAGCAGCGTCCATGCTGCATGCTGCATGCTGCACGCAACATGGCTGGCGCATCTTCTCCTACCTAGTAAGTTATCTACCGTGTACTGCGTAACTACGGAGTCTTCCGTAGCAGATACGGACACGCACAACTGAACTAGCAGGAGGCGACTAGGTACCGTACACAGTATCTGCTCGAGTGGGAGACCAGGTCGGTATCCATATTGTGCCTCGATCTTTGGAAGACTGTGGAATGGATGACCTGCATTGACCTGGGCCATGCCGAATCACGAGGAGGCCCCCTGTGCTGCAAACTTTACATATAAGGTACCTAGAGTGTGTCTGCTCGAGGACTAACGTCTGGACGTGAGACTGACCGTGCGTGGTAGGGTTTCCCGTGATGCGGCGGAACGGAAGCCAAGGACGTCAAGTTGACGGTTAGTGGGGAGAGGATCCTGACACTTCGTTGATTAACTACTACAGTACCTGGAGCCTGTTCACCTGGGGTGTTGGTAGCGGCATCTGTCACACGCGCTGGGCAAGATGGTAATCTTGGTTAGCGGTCCATCTGACTGACTTAGGGGGCTTTTGGGCGTGCCATCGTTCGACGGCAGAAAATGATCGAGGTTGATTTACTACGTAATTAGGAATGGCCGCGCCTGGACGTTTCGCGATTGTCTCTTGGGGGTCTGTCAAACCTTGGACGTTGCTTCCCACGAACAGCAGGAGGGATAGAGATACACACTCGGTAAAGTAGTGACTACGGATAGTTCGTAGTACTTCCTCTGCTTGTCTCGCCCCTGCATGCGTAGGGCTAACTACCCACCAGCCGAGTTGCAACCTACTCCATGTTACGAAGAAGTCGACTAGTTAACTAGTTGACTAGGGGCCACCAGCCAGCTGCAAGTCGCTCTTCGGTCTGTCCGGGATTTGGTTAGCCGGGTTCCAGTTAGACTTGCTAACTCCAGTCGGCTATACGGGCTACGGAGTACGACAAAGATCGGATATTTATTAGCCAAGTACGCAGAATAACTCTATCACGCGATGTACTTCGTACTGTTAGCAAGGTACGTACAGTACTTAAATTCGAAACCAGGAACTGTACCGCTAAACCCTGCATCAAAAGCTCAGACCCCCGTTAGACCACTTGGTGCAGCAATTGGCTGTCGGCACATGCACCCCCCTGGGACGGCCGTTGTACTCAAGGCCTGCAGCAAAAGTTGTGTTGCATTGTGGGCCTTGTCGCAGCTTACGGGCCAGTGTAGCCAAGGCCCGCGCCGCCAGCTTCCAACACAGCGATGCCCTGTGCAGCTGTATTCGCCCTCTCATCCTTCTCTTCTAACCAGCACGACGAGCATATCGTCACCGTCCAAAGGAATATCACACGGCCGCCAGCCAGGCGTTCTTCACTCATAACTCCCGCCGGGCTCCGAAAAAACAAACCATAATAGAGGTGAGTTAATTACAGTTTCATTCTCGCATTCATCTGCGCCGCGTACACACGCCTATGCATGTAGTCTGGAATTTGGCAGAAATAAGCAAACAACATTTGCTCTCATGTACATCTTTGTTCCGACGATTGCGTAACTCGCCCCGACGATTCGCATCCCAAGACGAAGACAACTGCTGCAGCCAGAACACCGCGCAACCGACACACTACTTGATTTTCCATACTGGCGCCCGTTTGCTCCAAGGCCGAAAGCATTCGACTCCTCGGTCCATATCTTCACAGCTGGAGAACCTTGTCTCCGTGTCTCGACGCCCAGCGCTGACCCAACGCCCCCCACCTTTTACCAGATCACTACAGCTTCCCAACTTTCGCAAACCTGCTTCAGCTCACTGCACCGTGAACACTGCCGTCGCTGTTGCCGTCGCCGTCGCCGTGGAGTGCGTGCTCCGACTGAAGAACTGAACGGCTTCCCCGAACGCCGTCCACTCGAGGGAGGAGCCAGCGAGAGAGAGACATCCGTCACCGAGCAGACAACACGGCCACTTGTCTGCCCAGGGAAAGCATCTTCTTTCTTGGACAATCCCTCGCCGCCAGACACGCCTGTTGCGATCTGTAGACTCATTAGGTTCGTAGTAGCTGCTTCATTCCTTTGCTGTTCTCTTGTGCTCGCCAACGGTTCAGCTTCGCCGTCACCACCACGCGCCCGTGTCTCGTCACAACACATGTCTAACTTGCATTGGACCTGCCGCAGATCGAGTCCCACCCAAATCGCACCGGATGACAGCAAAGAGCACAACCCGGACCAGTCTTCCGTGACCGCGACCCGAACCCCGACGACATCGTTGTGACTGGGCCCCTTTCCAGCGCCTTCGCCCCCCATGGCGGGCGGTACCAGCTCTCCCAAGATCGCTCAACAGCGAGCGCCGCGGGCCTCTTCGACAGACTCCATCATGTCCGCCATGTCGTCCAAGACCCCTCCCGATGCCATACCAGGGCCCACCGAGGTGGCCAACCTCATCAAGGCCGCCGGTAGTCCCGAGGGTGTGATACAGTATCTTCTCAAAGAGAAGCAATCCCAGTCGCAGCAGAACGCTCAGCTGTGGCGCTTGGTAGACAAGCAGAGGGCCATGATATTGGGATTGAACAAGGACTTGGAGCGCGCATTGAAGGACAAGGAGAAGTACCGCAAGAAGATGAAGGAGGTTATGGCAGCGCATGATGCACACCCAGCGGCCAAACAGGCCACGGCCGAACGTCGCCCGCAGCCACCGCCAGTGGTTCCGCGCGTCGACATCAACGGTCCTCGGGAGCAGTCCATCGAAGTGCCGGCGTCCCCCTCGAACTTGGACTCGGACAGTGTCAAGCACTCGCCCATCGACATGGCAATGGCACCTTATCCCATTACCCCGCCTGCCGATTACATGGTGTCCCACGGCCCAGCCTCAGCCGCAGCAGTCGGCGAACTTCTCGACCCGCTTCATGCCATGCCCAAGGCTTCGGAACATGCCCTGGACAGCTTCGACCACGAAGGGGAGGAGCGCGCTGCGGACGAAGCGAAGAAGGATGCCGATGAAGTTGATGACATTCCTCTAGACTTTGGCCTGCCACCAGCGCGGATTCCACCAAGTGAACCACCGAGCGGGCCTCCGCCCCGGCCTCCGCCCTCGATGAAGGGAGAAGGCAGCCCTCTGATGGACACATTTCCCCAATTCCCACCACCCGCGGGACCCCTTCCGCGCAAACCTCCACCAGCCCCGCTACAGTTGAGAAAGGAGACGTCGGCATCGCTTTCAATATCTCCCGAGGGAGACAACGATTCCGACTTCGACTCCGACTCGTTGCTGGATGTCGACGAAGTCCCAATACCCGAGAATCGGGGGCGGAGACGTACCAGAGGCGAAGATGACCGGGAACGGGAAGTCCTCGCCCAACAAGAAGCGGAGAAGCGCAGCTCATCCAAGAAGAGCAAGAAAGGCAGCCAGAAGGGCACACCAAAAGATGCCGACTTCGCAGCTTCGCGAGATGAGCCAGTTGTCAATCCTACCAGTCCTCGCACGATACCGGCACCCCTTCACCCCGTATCACGTACAGAGAACGAACCAGCGTCTCTTGCCGGCATGATTCGTAACAACGAACTCCAAGCCCCTTTCGCACCACCACCATCACTACTAAGCCCCGGTCTGCCGTCCAGTCCCCGGCCGACGGCTACCTTTGGCTCGGCACCACTCTCACCTCGGTCCATGAACATACCCACCATACCACTTTCTCCGCGCGCTCCTCGACAAGCAATCCCATTGCCGCCGAACACTCCTCTCTTCGGTGCCCCGGCTGAAGATCCGCTCAATGGGGGCATTCCCAGGTCTATTGTCGTTAGCAAGACGAGGTCCGAGACGTCCCAGTCAAGCCCCGCTATGAGCAGCCCCAACACAATCGACCGGAACAAGGTGTTCACCGGATTCGTCACCGAGGAATACCCTGAACTACTACTGCCCCCCAATGCCCTGCCTTCCATCGAGGTAAAGGTGGCGTCTTCTCGGATGAAGCCATCACGCGCCAGTCTGATATCCCTCACCCAGCTGGAGGAGGATCCCGTGTTTACCCTGGCCATCATCTCGCGGTCCCAAGGTGTCGAGCTGTGGCGGGTGGAGAAGGATACGATATCACTTGCCAAGCTTGACCAAAAGCTGAAGCAGTGTCAGGCTTTTACGGCCAAGACGCCCGATCGCTCCCTCTTCAGTGGACACGCACCTGCAAAGCTAGATGCTCGCCGTATTGCACTAAACCAGTATATCGAGGAGGCGCTCAACACACCCCTGGAGATTGAAATTGCTGTCGCTCTTTGCAAGTATTTCTCAACGAACACCCTAGCACCAAACTCGGACGAGACGGGCTCGTCCGGCGAGATTAGGAGCGAGAAGAGCCTGCAGAAGACTGGGCCCGGAGGCCGGCCTTTCAAGACGGGTTATCTCACCAAAAGAGGCAAGAATTTTGGCGGCTGGAAGGCGCGTTTCTTTGTTCTTGACGGCCCCAACCTCAAGTACTATGAGACGCCGGGTGGCGCGCACCTTGGGACCATCAAACTGCAGAGTGCCCGGATCGGGAAACAGTCGCAGCCGCAGCAGCAGAACGAGGGTTCTCCGGCCGGCGGCTCCAACAACGACGAGCTCGACAACCAATATCGACACGCGTTCCTGGTCCTGGAGCCCAAGAAGAAGGACTCCAGCAGCCATGTGAAACACGTGCTATGCGCCGAGAGCGACGGCGAGCGCGATCAGTGGGTGGAAACACTACTTCAATGGATCGACTATCGCGACCCCGAAGAAGAGGCCCGAGCAACCCCCCCCATATCCCATGACCGCCAGGCTTCTGGTGGATCGAACTCGGCTACTGGGTCGGGTGGAAGAAAGAAATCGTCCGGCCAGGTGAAGCCGCAGGCTATTCGAACCAACAGCCAGGATAACTTGATTGCCATCAACTACGACGGAACCAAACAAGGGGACACACCCGATGCGCCTGTACCTCAGCGTAAAACTGGGGGCACACCGGATTCGGTCGATCGAGTGTTGCCCCCATCGAGAACAATGGCGGCTTCACGGGACTCCCCCGTGTCCGACGCACAGCGAGGTTCCAAAAGCACCCTCGGTGTCCCCGGCTCATTTCAGGATGAGAAAAAGCAGCGCGTGCGGAGTTTCTTTGGATTTGGCCCCAAGACGGCCAGGGCATCAAGCGAAGATCCGGAGTCCCTGTTTGGCTCGAACGTAGCGTCATCCAACAATGGATACAACGGACCACCTCGTCAGGTCTTCGGGGCCCCCCTCGCCGAAGCAGTCCGGTACAACGGTCCATCCGATGTAGACGTCCCATTGCCATCGGTAGTGTACCGTTGCATCCAGTACTTGGATGCCAAGAATGCCATTTTCGAAGAGGGAATCTTTCGTCTGAGCGGTTCCAACGTTGTCATCAAGCAGCTTCGGGAAC
This sequence comes from Arthrinium puccinioides, assembly GCA_022414665.1. Taxonomy (NCBI): domain Eukaryota; kingdom Fungi; phylum Ascomycota; class Sordariomycetes; order Amphisphaeriales; family Apiosporaceae; genus Arthrinium; species Arthrinium puccinioides. The sequence goes on along the minus strand of JAIUNF010000003.1, from coordinate 2,840,422 downwards.
GGTTCAACGTCGAGGGTGATATCAATATCCTTACCGACGACACCTACTACGATATTCACGCTGTTGCCTCTTTGCTCAAGCTCTATCTTCGAGAGCTGCCGACCACGATACTCACGAGGGATCTCCACCTGCGGTTCCTCGCCGTTACGGAGATGTCTGGTCTCAGGGAGAAGACGGCAGCGCTGGCAGACTTGGTGCAGTTCCTGCCCCAGGCAAACGGCACTTTGCTTCGGTATTTGATCGCCTTCCTCGTCAAGATCATCAACAACTCGGACATGAATAAGATGACCGTTCGCAATGTCGGCATCGTCTTCTCTCCGACGCTCAACATCCCGGCTCCGGTATTCGCTCTCCTCCTGCAGAACTACGAGGCCGTGTTTGGCATGACGCCCGATGAATACCAGCTTCCGATCCCGTCTTCCGGATCGGACGCAAGGGCTTCGCTCGAACCACTATCACGTCGCCCGTCTCTCGGCGCCAGTGCGAAGACCGCCTCGCCCCATAGGCAGCGTCTGATGGACAACCAGCAACGATCAACACCCACTCCCCCCGGGATCACGCCCGACACCCACTCCCCCGTCTGGCTCTCTCACCCGGCAAACGTTGTACGAATCTCAATATGTAGCTCAGCACCAAGGCGGCGGTCAAGGCAACGGCCGCGCAGCTTATGAAGGTGGTTTCAACCCCCCCGCCAAACTATGACCCGAACATCTCGCACCATAAGCAGGCTCCTGCCTACGACAGACCTCATTTCCAGCCGGCCCAAGAGCAGGAGTACGGCGCTGCCTACGAACAGGGGTTCTCGGGTAAATCGAATCGAAGACAGAGCATGTTGATGAACAATATGGTACTGAATCCACAGGCATCGAAGAGTCGGCTTAGAGATGAGACACGATTCTGATACTGCTTTTCGCATTTTTCTATTCCGTTTCAGCGGCTACCTGACCGTATATACCAAGATACACCGAGTTCGTTTTCCCCATCGTTTGATAGCCAAGATACCAGTTTCTACCCTCTTGCCCGATTTCCAACTTGGTTCCAGATCAGTTCGTCGAGATGTTTGTTTCTCATCCGCCTCAGCCATATGGAGACATTGGCTATTCTCAACAATACTTTGATCAGTGTCGGAGGGAGTGAAGCACATCCCATTCGAATCTACTGTTCGAAGGCCACAGACGCCATTGGATCGACGTCTAGAAAGCACGAGGGGTCCCCACGATGGCATTGGTAAAGATTTGTACGTGACGGGCCGCTGGTGCCGTTGTTTGGGTCTCCTACTATGAGCGCGTTCTGCCGCAAGGCAAGTGGGTGCGGTTCAGTGTTGTGTTTTGAGATTTACGTTAGCCGCGTTGATATCAGCGTTCGATGGATTGCCAGCGGGTGGGTTTCTTTCGAGTCCTGGCGTTGAAGCACTTCTGGTTGGACTCGGTGCGCAGATTCGCGAACCTAGTCTGAGACTTCGCATGTATACTCTACAAGTTCCGAGTCTCCTAGTCTAGGCTGGTTTGGTTGCAAGAAGAGAGTTGAAATAGGCGGATTCCGAATGCCCGTATGTATCGGGAAAACGCGGCCGAAACGAGGAGGCCATGTCAGTAATACAGAGAAAGTGTCGAAAGTGTCTCTCGGTACGGCGGATAAGGGAGAGTAGCCAAGGGGGAGAGAGAGAGAGAGAGAGAGAGAGAGAGAGTGTGTGTGTGTGAAAGTGAGAGTGAGTGAAAGTAAGAGTATGAGAGAGAGTATGTGAGAGAGAGAGAGTGTGTGAGAGAGAGAGAGAGAGAGTGAGTGGGGACCGCGGCCCCACTATAAATACATAATCAAGCGAGCCCGAATCAGGAGATTGTGCCTCACTGGAGGATCCGACCTTGGCTCTCTCTCTACCTCATCAAGGCGGGCTGGACACATGTGTCTGTATGCTTACGGGTGCTGGAGTAGTCGTCGACGATGATTTAGACGTATTCGGTTCCCAACTGTAGCGACTTTGGAAATGACGCCCTTTATCAAACCCAGCTTCCTCGGCCCACAGTCACTGGCCTCGTTGCCTTGTATTCTACTCGGAACCTTCTCCCTGGGCGCAGGTCTTTCCTTTGGGTCATGGGCTGCGAGGCGGCGCTCCGGGTCGCTTTGGATCCGGTCGCCGAGAGAATTGCTCACGTCGAGGCTCTCCCAGGAGGAGCTCGACAACCTCCCGTACCCGCCGGACGTACTGCCCGGAAGCCGAGACGTGCCAACGCCGTACGGCTCTGTCCGGGTCTTTGAATGGGGACCCGAGGGCGGACAGCGTGTACTTCTCGTCCACGGCATTTCCACGCCGGCCATCTCCCTGGGCAATCTTGGGCACGAGCTCGTGAGTAGGGGTTACAGGGTGATGCTCTTTGGTGAGTTCTTGCCCCTACTCGATTGAACGTATCACGTGCTGACGATTGACTAGACCTCTTTGGCCGGGGATACTCGGATGCTCCTAGTGATCTGCCCTACGACGCAAGACTGTATACGACGCAGATCCTTCTCGTCTTGGCTTCGTCGAGGCTGTCCTGGTCCGAGTTTCACTTGGTGGGCTACTCCCTAGGCTCGTGCTTGACGGTTGCCTTTACGAGGTTCTTTCCGCATCGCGTGACCTCGCTCACGCTGGTTGCTGGGGCGGGACTGATACGGCCATATCATGTGGGCTGGAAGAGCTGGCTGTTGTACAAGTCGGGCTTGTTGCCCGAGCGGTGGGTAAGGTATCTTGTGTAAGTGGTCTCTATTTATGGCCCGAGTTGCTTTCTCTCCAAGGTACATGGCGCGCGGACGGCCCTTCCGTTCTCTTCCAAGGCCTGGAGGCCGGAGACATGGGGTTTTTTCTTAGGGTCACATAATCTAACTAGGCCGGCACCGCGTAGCAAACAGAGAATACGACCAGCAGCCGACCGACCCAGACGCGCACACGGGACCGAAATCATCGCAACCGGGCATGGCAACGGCGATGCGTCGGGTGGCAGGAGTTTCGACAGCGCCTCGATATCCAAGCGCCGTCCGCACGTCAGCGTATCCTCGGTCGTCGCGCACCAGATCGACACGCACGACGGCTTCATCGGGGCCTTCCTGAGCACGATGCGTCACGCCCCCATCTACTCTCCGCAGGAGGACTGGGGGCCACTGAGCCGTCTCCTCGCCGAGAGGCGGCAGCGCCCTGGTGCGTCATCGGGGCTGGTCAAGGGCCGCGTGCTGCTGGTCTTGGGGGCGGACGACTCCGTTGTCGTGCCTGCCGAGACGATCGAGGATGCCGAGGAGGCTCTAGGGAGAGGCGGCGTCGAGCACGAGGTCCTGACGGCGGGGCATGAGCTGCCGATCACGATGAGCCGCGAGGTGGCGGATGTTATGGAGAGGTTCTTCGAGTGACGGGAAGGGGGGGTCCTTTCTTTGTTCGGTTTCACCGCAATTTGGAGACATGCGGAGGGAGGGACACATTGAGTTGTGCTCTCTGGCGAGTACTGTGGTGACGCATGTTGTCAGTACGCCCATTAATGCGTTGAAGGGCGGAGGGGCTGTAGTGCATAATTTTTGCCACCGACGTAAAGACTAAGCGGTACTATGTAGGTGATGTGAGTGACGGTTGGGTTAGCCCCTGAATGCTTTCCATTCCTATCGAATGCCATCATGACGTGAACTCGCGTGTATCAAGCCAGGAAGTGAATGTTTACCACGGACGAGATGTAACCGGATTTGACGCAGTACTTCACGCCCTGTTTCATATAGGAGACCATCCTCGGTACATGTCATATATCAGACAGACATCTGTGAGCGGGTAGAGTAGCAGTACGACAGCGCCGCACGTCGACCGGATAGAGCACGGAGTGGCAAGATTGGGAGAGAGAGCCACAAACCAGAGAGACCAGATCAGCGCCAAGTGAACACAGTAGCAGTACCAAGTTGTTCTGGAACCTGTCCTTGGTGCATGGATTGCTTGGAAGATAGCACGGCATCGATCGATGGCGCCCCCGTAGGAGCAGCGCCTCGGCTGTGCTGTTTAAACAGCCAAGCAGTGGAGGGTGAGATCCAGATGCCAGCTCATTCATCTTCCAGCCATAGCATCTTTGCAAATCCGCGGTGAGTATCGAGGAGATGGAACGTGGCCCCAGATTCCATCGAGCGTAGCAGCACATCACGCCGGTATGCATACATACGTATGCAAGTGTCTTACTCGTGACGCATACCTTGCACACCCCCTTTTACATGCCGACAAAGGTAGGATGCCCAAAGCAGACACGGGCGAGAACACCACGAGTTACTTCTAGGTGACTAGCCCTGCGAGTTGGCTAGCTGAGGGGGGGGTTAGTTAACCATGATACCCTGCAGTAGATATCGCCCCGCCCGGGGTACGATACTTCGTACATACCCAGTAACGGTAGGAACGCCGGAACGAACCTTGCAGTATCCGAGAACCTACAATCACGCAAGTTGGGTTGAGACGAAACAGCGGGCCCTGCCCGAGCGGAGTTGAAGAAGTCAATCTAACTTTAGTACGGATAGTTACTGTGCATTCCCAACAGCCATTACCTATCCGCACCTCCCGGCATGACTGGAGCTACTGAGGAGGAAGGGGGAGCGCCAACGGATATGCATGAGGGTGCCGCGGGCTTGGACTTTGTGGAGATGAGGACGACGACTGCGCCAAGGCTGCTACTACCTATGTACCACAGTAGCTAGCTCTTATCTTTGACCAAAATAGCTGGCAACCAGGGAGATTGATAGAGTTTGGGGGAGAAGGGGGGGTTATTGGTTGTTCCCAGTAGACTACTTCGTAAGTAGTATTGTACTGTGTACGTCCTGCATACGTTGTACCCGTGCCAAGCTGTTTTGGGCAATGGCAAGGTCCAAGGTTCAGGAGCCAAGAGCCAAGATCCAAGAGCGGTTTGAGAGTGGAGCACTCGCAGGTACGTGTTGCCGACGAGAGAAAAGAACACAAGACAAGATGGAACAAGTATCAGCAAAATGGCCTGAATCTACTTCGCAAACAGGCGACGGTGGTCTGACGTAACTGGCTGGATCCGCATTCTAGTGGGGATCCGAGTCGCGGGATGACATGATAAGAGTCTTGTTTCCCCGCACTTGGCATGTAGACCATCTCCACCGTTTTGATGCGCGGGTGGGGTGTTCTACTGCACAGTAGCGTACTATCCCTGGTAGTTACCGTGTATTCCGTATGGAACACCCTAGCGACTAAACACCCTGAGTCGGCAGTCGTTCAAACTTCACATACTACTTACACAGTAGTTAGTAGTATCTTAGTAGATCCCACTGCTACGCACCTCGGCGGCCCTCTCCCATTGGCCACCCCCGACGCCAATCGCGACCATGGGTGAGTCCTGTCTGAAGCAACCAATCAGCCCACGTCAGCCCATCCAAGGGGGAGAGGACAACGACCCCAGTATCAGCAAATAGCCCCCTTTTCTTCCACATCATATAAACAGTACACAGTACTCCGCACTTCGTAGTAGTTAACTAGCCCGGTCTGTGTCCTTCCTCACCTGGATATAACAAAACCATCTGTCGATCTCTTGTTCACTCTCCCTTCCACTACTATAAGCACTCGTCCAGCACGTCACTCGCACAAACAACTCCTTCCACGCCGTCTGGGCCCATTAGTTACTTACTTAGTACATCGCTCTTCCCTCTTCCTGACTTTAGCGCGCTCGCCCCTGATCACGCGGTTGTCCCTGCTCCTCCTTCCTACCCCGCCTTCGTTTACTCTACAAAAGCCTAAGTAGTTAGGTAGACCCTGGCCAGCAGTCGTCAACCCACCGTCACCGATAATCAAACAGATGGTTAACTATCCCCAACCCAACTCCCAAGTTAGCCGATGATACTGCGGCTTGACCCTCCCTCGTTGTTACTCTGCAGGTTTGTCTGAGAGCTCGGACTTTCTTTCAACCCCCCCCCTTCTTGAATTGCATATCAACCAACTGCCGACTCCCATTCATTCATTCATCCATCCATCCATCCCATCCCTCCTTGATATCGCCGGGATCTTACCCACTCAACTCTCGGTTCTCCTCGAGCACCATCAATCCTTGCCCAATTCCTTGCCTCCCCAACATTGTGCCATCCACACGTCAACATGTCCAACGATAGAGATGGCAGCCCTCCCAACGATGCTGGCCGCGCACGTCGGGGTTCCGTCACTTCGGCAGCATTCTCCAACCTGTTCCAGCGCAGCGGTTCGACCTCATCGCAGGGTGCTGTGACGTCTGCTGTGGCTAGAGACCAGCATCGACGCCTCTCAGTGACCACGCTTGGCCTATCGGGAACCGGTCCAGCGTCAGCTACGACACCCTTTGGGAGCTTCCGACGAGGGAGCATCTCGACCAATGGCTCCGAGTCGATTGACGAGAACGCCATTGACGAAGACGAGTCTGCTCGCACCGCCCCCGCCACACCCTTTGCCCGCCGCATGAGCTTCGGTGCTCAAGCAATGCGCTCCATGCGCACGCCGGCCGGCACAAGCCCCGGCTCTACCGGTAGGCCTGACCCAGCAAGACGTAAATTCAGCGTCACTTCCCGCACGCCACCGCCCTCTACTCTGAGCTCTACTGCTCGCAGAATGAGTAGCTCACAGGCAAGCACAGCTATACCCGCAAGAACACCTTCTGACATGCTTCCTGCCGCTCGCACTACAGACCAGGCCTATAACTGGTCTGAGCAGCTTAGATCCCGTGCTGAGAGCAGCGTGTCCGGCCCGCGGCCCTCGTTCGGTACCGGCCCTGTGTCCGGATCCCCCCACGAGGCGGTAACTCTTTCCAGCATGACCGAGCCAAGTCCGTTTCCGATATGCCCGCACCGCCTCTGCAGGCCGCTGCTGTGAAGCCCAAGCAGCCCCAGCGCCCTTCCAAGCCCGATCACATGCAGGAGCGCATCCTCAAAGGGGACTTCTACATGGACTGAATGAAATCCACGTTTCATCATTAGCCCAACACGTATCATCACTACGAAGAACGATTGAACGAGTCACGAGCATTACTGTACGCTATAACACCGCCTAGATCATAGGCACATGTTGCTTGTCGTCTAGAACCATGGATCCTGTCGACTGCCGCGTTTCTGTCACATTGTCCATTACAACCATTTGTCATTTGCTTTCACACCAAGTTGGCTTGTCGCGTTGAAAGGTCAAAGCAGGGAACAAACACTGGACGGTTCGACCGGTGGGGTCGTTCGCGTACATACTCCTAGGTTGCGTCGATCTTCATAGCCGCGCGTTCGAAAAGAACGCGATCAAAACGAAACAAAATCGACCAAAACATAGTAAGAAAAGGAGGGCAAAGGCGTTGGCGCTTGCTTTTGTTGTGCTGCCATTTGCTATACTGCCATCGGATCTGACTTTTTGCGCGCGAAGGGAAGGGTCGGCCCCTGGAACATAGGGAAGGAAGCATGGATGTATCTGACCGGAGTGTACAGTCTACCGGCATCATGTGGCTGTTGATATCAATAGGCAGATCACAGAGCAGAATCAAGTCTCAAGCTAGACTTCAGATATGGTATCTCTAGATGAGCAACGAACAAAAAGTGTTCAAACCCAGGGCTTGCAGGACTCGGAATGTGGTTTGGCCCCAACCTCCCGAAAGGAGGGTAGTTTGTACTCGTGATGGCATACCTGACCAAAACCCAGTAGTCAACAGACATGCAGTTTGTTAGTACAACGCGCTTGAGACTGAGCCATGGTGTCATTTTCCTGCCGGAATGCAAAACCAATGGTCCCGATTCGGGAATACTTGGGTTAGCTGAGTATGGAATGTTGAGCTGCTCTATTGTAACAAACGGTCTACACACAGCCGCCGTGATAAAGTGTTCCGTCAAACTCCTTGCTAGCAGATCGACAATCTTTAGAGGCGAATTTGAGCGGCCCGTCCCACAACGCCCATAGTTACAATCCTAGCAAAAGCAGACACCGAAAGCCGCAGGTCGACCGGGCGAACGCACCTAGTCTACGGCCCATGAACCAGCGAAAAAGAGAAATAGAGAAAGAAAGGAATTGGCCTGCTATTGGTACTGGAATGGAACGTTGTTGCCACCTTGCATATTTCCCTCCATCATACCAGATTCCGGCATATCGTATCGTAGATAATCGGTACTGGAATGGCTAGTGAAGACACCAAAAGTGAGGCCCATGGCCTGCTCGAAGCCTTCGCCCATGGTATTGTAATCGAAATCAGCGGTAAAAGTGTTGTTCAGATACGGCATGACATTCTGTACACCCACAAGACTGGGGTCGTCGGCGCCCATCGAGACGCCCGCCGCCGTGTCATACATGAAGGGCTGCGGAGCCGTCGGCACCCAGGGATGGCTCTGGGAGACACCCGGGTTCTGGTTTCCGCGTGCCGCACCGTTGCCTGTTGCTATCTCCGAGAGCAGCTGTAGCGGCGTGTTGACCTGGGTGTACTGGTCGGGTTGTTGTGCATGCTGGTGTTGCTGTCCTTGGTTGTGGTGATGGTTCTGTTGTTGTAGTAGTAGTTGCTGCTGCTGCTGCTGTTGTTGCTGTTGCTGTTGTTGTTGCTGCTGCTGCTGCTGCTGCTGCTGCTGCTGCTGCTGCTGCTGCTGTTGCTGCTGCTGTTGTTGCTGCTGCTGCTGTTGTTGCTGTTGCTGCTGTTGCTGCTGATGATGTGGCTGCCGCAGGGGTGCAGGCATGGTCTCAGTCGGCTTGGATCCCGGGACGCTGTCGTTGATCGGCTGTGAGCCAGCTTGATCGGTCCCTTGTTTCTGGAACCAGCCGCGCAGCATATACAGCACAACGATGAATTTGCCAGCAGGGCGCGACTTGTCCTGCGCACCAGTCTCACGGAATTTCTCGATGAGCTTTTCGAGATACTCCTCAACCTTCATCTGGTCCTTATTAATGACCTTGCCCAGCTCCGAGTTCGGTGTGCTGGCGCTGAAATAAAGCTTGATGAGCACAACGACACCGTACGCGACCCTCACAAAGTTAAACACGGGAAGGCACCGGATGCTCTGCACGTCCATCGAGAGAAAGGTATCGAATATGCCGTCTATGGCAGTAAGACATGAAGACAATGCGCCAATGTGAGCTGCTGTCAGGCTCTCGTTTAACCCTGGCACCAGGTCATGTAAAACATCGGCGTTGCCGGGAGACGTGGTCTCGCCAGTCTTGTCCACGTAGAGGGCAATCTCGTGCATGTAGAGACTGAGAATGTGGAAGCTCAGAATCAGGGAAGCTGCGGTACTGTTAGATGCTGTAAATCAATTGTGAAAGGGTCAAGACAGCTTACGTTGCTTTACTGACGCAGGGATCGCTTCGCCGTATTTTGCCAGATCACGCTCAAAGCCTCGCAGCGCATACTGCACCTTGGGCTCCGCAATATTGACCGAGACACCCGGGTCATCCATTGAAAACTGCATACCGACCTCTTCTGCTAGTCGGTGCGTCCAGACAAGATGACACAGATACTTGTCGGTGGGTGCAGCCTCGGGCGACGATTCCAGTATGTCCATGCATTCCGTCATGAACGACGTCCACCTGATGAGGTTTGGTCGGTGCAAGGCCATGGCCACGTTGGAAGCCAGGAAGTAGGTCGCAAGCCACGCGCGACGACACTCGATGTTGGCAGGGTCTGGCAGAGGGTCCTTCCTGAAAGGATGGTTTTGCCACGTATAGGGCACAAGCCTCGACTTCGGATTGTTCCTCCGCCTGCCCAAGCCAATGTCAATTGCCATGACCGCAGCCATGTGGACAATCTGATAGAACTTGAGCTGCTCGAAGTTCTCGGGAGGATGGTACCAGATGACGGAGAGTTGAAGTGCCTGGACCAGCTCCAATCCCTTGTCTCCGCGGATGAGAACTCTCTCGGCGATTAGCTCGGTGAGTTCCCTCACCAACGGGCGTTGAATGGACGCCACCTCCGAAGATGCAGCAGCCATGGTGGACAAGAACAATATGGGTTGCGCCTTGCGCACATCCGACGCTGTTGTTCCGGGTGGGAAAACAACAGCTGGGAGATGACCGACCATGTGGTCAGTATATCGTGCAAAGAACTCGTTGGCCTGATCCAAGGTGAGGACACCACGATCGATGGCGTCTGGATGCAGATGGTCCGGGTACCTGCTTCCGAGTTGCGACGCAGACGACACCTTGGCAGCGCCCGCTGTATCGCCGCCCCCAGGGCCGGAAAACTTGCGCTTCTGGCCGGCCGCGGGTGTCGGGCCGGCGAAGGAATCTTGCTTCGGATCGGACGCATACTGCACTTGCAGCTGAGACGGCGGCTGGGGCTGTTGAAGCGGCGGGGGACCCCACTGCCTCGGTAGGCCCCCGTACTGATGGCTGGCATATCCACCGTTTTGTTCTTCTGGCGCAGGCTGTTGGTGTTGAGGGTGGCTGGCAGTAGGGGTTCCTCCTTGTGCAGCGCTGCCCCCCTCGTGGCCTGCAGACTGGCCGTGAGGGCGTCAATCTTCTTCTCGAGCTCGGCTACGCGACTGTCCGTCTTCTTCTGGCGCTTGCGCGTGGGTTGGGTGACGAGGCAGTTGCGGCCAGCCTTGAGGCATCGCTTGCACGGCCCGTCGGGATTCACTGCGTCTGGTTCGCACTTGACCTTCAAGCCGCGACAGGCTTCACAGGCACGTGGTCGCTTCGGGTCGTTGGGGTCCAGCGGTGTGCCGTTCGCATCGTAGCCGGAGGTGTCGTCGTGGTCCATGTCTATGTGTGAATGCACGGTTCCCGGGGTCAATGGTGTGTTGGGGGCGCCGCCATAGCTCGCGCCGGTCGTTGCCGGTCCCATTGACCTTGGCCCGGGGGACGGACCGGCTGTTGTCGCTGTGGTTGATGGTGATTGCACGGCGGGACCTCCATGGTCAGCTTGGGAAATGTAGCTGCCATGGCCGAGGTTGTGGTGGATTGGTGGCGCTGGGCCTGGAGCAGCTTGCACAGGCTGCACCGGCGTTGCTGGTTGTGCTAATGATGCGGGCGTTTGCTGTTGCTGTTGCTGTTGCTGCTGCTGCTGCTGTTGTTGCTGCTGCTGCTGTTGCTGCTGCTGTTGTTGCTGTTGTTGTTGTGGTTGTTGTGGTGCAGCTGCGGCGGCTTTGTGGACGACGATTGATTCGTCGCGCAGTCGGGGGTCGATTTGCTGGTCGTCCATGATGAGGACGTTCTATAAGTAGGGTCGTCCTGCTCCGCTTGTACCTACAAGACAGCTCCTGGTCCTGGTAGTGACAAATTGATGGCGGCCGGTAGAGGAATGGCCGGTTGACGGTGCTCAAAGAGTTCCGTCGCCGACGAGTGGAAGGGGAGGGAAACACCTGCAATCTGGATCGCTGGCCGCGCCTACTACGGACGCAAGGTCTGTGTTAGCGCAGCTTTGCACCAGGTACGACGGATATCCTTACTAATCCGCCCGCAAGCTACTCCGTACTCCGTAGTTACGGATTCTGTACAGTAATAACCAAGTCACTTGGTACTCCGTAGGGACCGCCTTTATTACTGTGTACGAAGTACCCCGTCATACGTCGTAGTAGTACACAGCAGTCCTTCGCAGTTACTGTGTAGTTACTGTGTACGGAGTACGGAGTAGAGCTATTGCGGGTCCCCGGTAATACTACGGATCAGCCGCCACAGCAGAAGTGGTCAGTCGAATTTGACGCGACAGTTGACGAGTGAGCAAATAACTTTCTTAAGGTAAGAGGGAATGGATTCTTGCAAATCTCTTCATCTCCATCTCGAGCCTTGGAGGCATGCTTATTCCGCGGTTAAAAGGCAGACCAGCCATAAGCTCTTTGGCGGTAAACGCCGATGCTTCCGACCAACTGGCTTACGTCTATCTCCGTCTGTTGGCCAACAGTGCGCGTCCGGAAATGCAATTGAAGTGCACCGGACTGAAGTTCAACCCCCAACAAGTTACCACCGTCACGCAAAACCCAACATGGCGATGATGGCGACTCATCCGCGCGTCTGCTCCAACGGCCAACGGGTTTCCCCCACGTGACTTCCGAAACTTCCAACATCATCTTGTAGTACGTACTTCTTTGCTCACCGTTACACATGCATCCATCGTAGACATTGGCCGCAGGGCCATCTGTGACCGAGGTGTTGCTCCCGAGACTGCTGAGAACTGCTCTAATCGGAACCTATGAGAGGGTTCCAACCCCCTGAACGTGAAGCAACCTGCTCCACTGGCCTCTACCAGTCAGCGCCCACTGCCCAGTATGATGTATCCGTATCAGGCCCGATCTTAGGGTTTCGGGTGCCGTGGAGGAAATGGCAGCACTCGCTCCCCCCTCCCGTATGGTATGCCAGCCTCAGAGTTCAGGTAGTTACAACAAGTACAGCAAGCACAGCAAGCACAGCAAGCACAGCAGACACAGCAAGCACAGCAAGCACATCAAGTACATCAAGTACATCAAGCCCGGATGACAGGCCTGGCCCCGTCGGTGCTGTAACGGTATTGTAACCAACCACCTGCAGCCAGAAGATACACCAACCACACTGTACCCTGCTCGTGGGACATGGTTGCCGGGTCACTCACTCATGGCAAAACACAGTCATGGTATCAAAAAGATATATTGGAACATGCGACAGTCCATGAGCTCTTGAGTGGACGACGTTGGCGAAATTTGCTCTGCGCAGCTATCACCACGGATTCCTCCCAAGTAACTAAACACGCTGCCCTCCATCGCTAACCTCTACCAAAGCCACGACTCTTCCATACAATGCATTTAACTTACAGTCGCCGCCCGTATGGGAAAAACGAAAAGTCTGACAGCCAAGTCGAAACTCAAACTCCGGTTTGTGCATGGCGAATCTAGTCGACTTTGAACCGCTCCCTGATCCAGCTGAGTCGCCAACTTCTAGCCTCGACGGAAACCGGTTCGGCTGACAACATGGCATCGAAGCCATGCGGCACCCCTGTGAAGACTCTACACACAGAATGCTGACTTTTGATCCGTCGGACAAAATCCACAGTCTCGCTGTGGAGGGGATCCATGTTTCCCACGTAGGCAGCCGTCGCCGGGAACAGCGAGAGGTCTTCTGAAGTCGCCTGGGCCGGTGCGATGTACTTGGACACCTTGGCCGAACCCTGGATGACCTGTGCCCACGCAAACCGGCACACTTTTGCGTTGAAGAAAGGGCCGTCTTGGTCGAGGGGTGGCTGCTTCGTGGAAGGAGTGTTGCATCTGTGGTCGAGCATAGGTGCCTCGAGGAACAGCCCACACAGCCTGGGTAGGCTGCCGTCTCCGGCGGCCGTCTCGGACAGGCTCCCGGCGTTGCGTTTTTCGTACAGCCTCAGGGTGGTGGCTGCTGCGAGGCACCCTCCGGCAGAGGCTCCGTACACCAGCAGCCGGCTGCGGTCGAAATCGAGGGTCCTCCACACCCACAGCAACGCGCGGTAGCAGTCCAGGGCCAACCCCTCCCCGCTGTTCTCGGGGGCGCGGCGATACTCGACGCTGACGGTGATGGCACCCAGCTCCCGTGCCCAGACGGGACCGTTGACCTCGAGTCCCACGTACCGGTCCGAGCCCGCCATGGCACCTCCATGTATGAATAGGATACACGGCCGGTCCGTACGTGCGTGGTCCGATGCTTCCGGTGGCCTCACCACAGTCACCTCGACTCCGTTGGCGTCGGCAACCTCTTCGATCTCGATCTCCCCGGCTCTCTCCGACTCCAAGAGACGTTCTCTCGCCTGCACAGTCCAGGCTTCCCGAGGCTCACGGAGATCCCGGATGGGGTCGCTGTATGTACCTGTGAACGGGCCTCTTGCCCGGAGCTGCCGCTCGAGTTCAGCCTGGAAGGCCGGGAGGAGTGTAGGTCTCAGCATGGCGTCCGGCGTCGCACTACAACGAGTATCGAACAGACGTCGGGCGTGTCCGGCTGCTGAGAACGGAGGGACTTGGATCCCAATATATGTGCTCTTCATGCGAGACGTGGTGAAAACAGGTAGGGTGGCAACAGGTGGATTAAGGTTCGACGCTGGTCCAAGGAAGCCGACAACGCTCAGGACATTTTCCGGGCCGTGTTGTAAGAGCAGGGTGGGTTGGAGCAGACACCATCCACTTTATACCCGAACGGAGTGTCCGTACTTATTAGTACGGAGTGCTCAGCAACTAACTAACTAGTCAACGTTACTGCGTCGGTGTTGCCGTGTGATTCAACTGTTCAAGGCAGTTTGCATCGCGTCAGGTCAGGCCGCATTTCAAGCAGGCAATGAACGGCCGCAGTCTCGCGGGTGTCTGCAGACCGCATCGATTCCTGCTTGGTTTTTTTGTTTCCTTTCCACTCGGTGCTGAGGGTGTGGGTGTGGGTGTCTCTTGCGCAACGGTGCGACATCGCAATTGGTCTACCGTATGTTACAAGTCACATGTCGACTTTTTCTTCTTCCTCGTTGGGCCAGCAAAAGATTCACCGAGTATGCGAATCGAATCCGCGACGGTGAATCAGAACGTTGCGACCAAAGCCGACTTTTCTCTCGTGTGCTTGGAGTCGTTGTTGGATTCGACAGACGGGGAAGAAGTCAGGCTGCCGTTGGGATGAGGCACGGCGACTGGTGTCTGCCATACGGATACCTAGCTCGCTATCCAGACCGGTTACAATCCATCGCGTCAACACTAGAACCTGCCAGATGTGCATGAAAAAAACGCAAGCTGACGTAGCAGCAGCACATGCGTCTTGGACCTGTCACCTGGCACCATGACAATCTTACACCGGCCGCCACCTCGCGCGCCTGGGCAAATACCGGCTACCCGGTCAGTGGAAGTGGAAGTGGAAAGACCACCCCCCGGTCCGTCACCGTCGGATGGCAGGCACACGGCAGATCGGTGGGAAAGAAATTAGTTCTGCAACGGGGGCGTGTGTCACCAGCAGCTTCTCTTGGCGGCAGACGCCCCCCCGGGCCTCGTGAGACCTGCACAGATTACAATCTAACTAGTTAGTGTGTATTGTGTAAATGGCAGGACCTGGCCAATCAGACCCGGGCGTATACGATATACACAGTATATCTCTGTTCAGGGGGCCATGATCCATCACCCCCCCCAATCCACCTTGACGTAAACAGGTAACTCCGTACCTGCACTGCAATGCCCACGATTTTTTTCTCTTTCCATGTGTCCGATTTCGGCACCGACGATCTCGAGGCTGGATTTCTTTTCGTCTAATAACGCTGACGACAATGATTTGCCATGTCATCATTCAGACGAGGGCCAGCGAGTGCCGGTTTGAAACAGGTCGCATGTCAGGTAACGATGGGCCGATGAGACCTGATTCCCATCTCTTGCCAGTACCCTGGCTGACCGACCGACCGGGAGCCCAATGAACGTACTTTGATGGGCTCACCGGCGAGTCCAACAAGGATTCCAGCTGTCAAGCAAACCGTGTGCACTGGCGAGGAACTATACCCTGTACGGAGTACCTAGGTAACGAATGTGCCCGATGTACGACTATCTCGGTGGGCGACTATACTTGGCGCTCGTTGCACGGACAAAGACACGAAATATGGAGATATTTCATCTAGACACGCCCCCGCCCCCCCCCACAACAACAACAACAACAAGGAAGAACCGTAACAATGGGATTGTATGACGACCAGGGCCAAAGACTCAGAAAGCGCGAGCCCACCAACTCGTAAACCTGTCAATTGCCGGTGCGTGGACGAACTGATCCATATTGTTTGTGTGCTTCAGTGGTTACCTGCTCGGCAACCAACGCGCCTAACTTTGGCAATGAACCAGAGTAAAAAAATAAAAATAAAAGACATTTCCATTCCAAGGTTTCGGACAAGAACGCAGTCGTGCCATTCTTTCGTGACCCGAACTGACCGAGGCAGCTCAGACGACATGCTTCATCGGGCGTTGAGCTGAGGCTTGCTGCCAGCGACACGACACGCCCTTCGACACCCGTAGATGTCTGCAGAATACATATGGTCATGGGGCTCCGGGATTCGGCTCGTCGGGTTACACTGTCTGCTCTGCGATCACATAGAAGGAGGAGAGCCGCAGTTGCGTGCTGAGACGAGGGTATACTGGTATATCATCAAGTCGTCACGGCTCGGGAGGTAAGAGCATACCTAGGCAAGAGCGAGTCTGAGGCCTATGGCCTAGAAACTCACCATCTACACGGCCCCTCTGGCTGTGACAACATTTACGTTGCCAGTCTGCCTCCAGATTGTGTGTGACTGATGTCGGAGGAGTCTGATAAACTCTGACTCCTAGACATGAACTCGGATTTTCCCTCGGGCTGACCACTGTGACTTTCCGTCTCCTTGTCCCCGCAGCGGCCAACAACCTGCGTACGGAGTACCACAGTACCTACTGTTAAATATGCCAAGATCGACATGCTTGTCTCTTCGAGAACCTTGCCAGTCGAGTTGTGTGCTCAACACGCTATGGCGAGGTGTCTCATGCACGCATATGCCATGATGAAGTACACATGCCGGAAAAATACGATGCGTTTGTAGATTTCGGTGTAAAGAAGACACGACACGACGAAAGGTATAACGGCGAGCTAACATGTGAATAGCTTTGCTACGAACGATGAATGATACTACGGTTGAGTCGCTTGCTTTAATGGTCTTTCACGACGGAAACAGGAACACACCGTTCGTTCGACAAGAAGGTGTCGCGCACCGGGATCTAGTAGTTGTGATATCAAAAGCAAGGGAGAGAGGTGGAATGTGATTCGGTATACGTGAGAAGTTACGGGGGGTGTACTTCGGAAAGGGGTGCAAGAGGAACTAGACGATTTGACGTACCTGGAATCCTTGCAAGTGATGGAGAAGTCTGGAGGCTTGCTGTTAGCCTGGCACATGGAATTGGGATCGGGGTTGGTTAGGTACAACAGAGTGAGAAGGGGATGCACGTAGTAAATGCTATGGGACCAAACACAGAAAAAAACTCCATCTACAATCCGCACGCTCCTCTGTATGCGCATATCCGACAACCACCCCCCCCAAAGACCTTGTTTGGGTGGCCTCTTACCTGCGGGCATTGTGTCTCAGAGTATACCGACTTCTTACTCCATACCAGCGCAGACGTCGCGCGTAGACTCTGACCTAGCAATGCTGCATCTATATAAGGTGGGTAAACAAGGCGATACTCGCTGCCCTGCATATGAAATCGCTTTATAACCGCCTCAGAGTTCCATATCGCCTCCCATTTGGTAGACTCCGTACCGGTTCTCCATGGCTTCCTGCTGGCGCACGCTCCAGTCGTTGCTGCTGTTGTTGTAGACAGGGTCTGTGGCCTGTCGATACCTATCTCCACCTACCGCCGACCCAAAATGGGAGAAGGTTCCCTTTGGGGTCATTAAGCTGTTCTCGTAGACCTGTTTAGCCGACTCCTCGTACTCCCGTCTGGCCAGGGCCTCGTAGCCAGACATCATGTATGGCTCCATGTCGGATGTTGTGTTCACCCATCGCCCATTTTCGGTCTGGGTTGGAGTCAGCGGCGTGCCGTCCAGGCTCATTGTGATCTGATCGTCAACCATTCCTCGCTCGTATCGTAGCTGTGTCAACATCTCCT
The DNA here is from genome assembly GCA_022414665.1 of Arthrinium puccinioides. NCBI lineage: Eukaryota > Fungi > Ascomycota > Sordariomycetes > Amphisphaeriales > Apiosporaceae > Arthrinium > Arthrinium puccinioides. Next base: position 2,822,932 of record JAIUNF010000003.1, on the reverse strand, counting down.
CCTGCTCAACGCTTGTGTTGCTCCAAGCCACAGCCGGATTCTCGCGCGAGTTCGTGGGAGGGCAGATGCGCCAAAGTTCCATCAGGCGAAGTTTCTGAGAATCATCTGCCGTCTTGAAGAGTTCCATCTGCGATATGGACAAGGCCGTGTGGTCGACACCATAGGTGTGAAGGATCAGCTCGGGCGAGGGGTACGTTGTCTGCGAGGGCTCTGACGCAGGCCTCTGGGGCTCGACTACGGTCTCGGGTTCGCGAGCAACGTGAGCCGAGTGGGTGTAGTGCTGGGTTATCGAGTAGATGATGGGCTGTGGTTCAGCCGGTGCCTGCTCTGGCTCCGCCCGGGCCTCGGCGGCCTGAAAGGGCTGGCCTTGCGGATGCGACTGGAATGTGAGGTTCCGAGCAAAGAGCGCAGCAAGCTCGTCGTTGGCCTGCATCGTAGAACAGTCGTTCATGGTCATGCTGGCACGATAGAGAAGCGTCAGAGGCGTACCGAGGGTACAAGCTAGCGTTGCTCACCTGGCGGTTGCGCGAAGCTCAGTTTAATACTGGACCTTTGCCGCCCGGTACAAGACGCCCTTATAATGACGTCAATTAGGCAAGCTGTCGGCCTGTCTCTTCTCTTGGGGGGGTGGCAAAGCGAGAGTTGGAGCTCGAAACTGGCAAGCAGCAGGCGGGAGAGGAAGATGGGATCGGATGCGGTGATGAATGGTTCCAAAAGGCGAGAAGCGATTTGGCCAACGTTAGGTATGTAAGTACTTAAGTAAGTAGGTAGGGCAGGTAGCTGTATCAAATCTGGTTTGTATTGACTAGGCTATGTACGAAGACTGGTGCCGGGAGACGTCGACAAGGTCGCCTGGTTAGTTGTGCGAGAGTAGGAGAGAAGGCCGCCGTGAGGCAGAAGGGGCTTGGGCCGTCCTTTTATTGCTCCCTGGGGATTGGGTAGCGGCGGTGGAAGGGATGGGTGTATCTAGGTTAATGTGTTTGGGATCGAGGATGCCGAGGAGAGTCCGTGAAAAGGAGGGGTGACAAGGAAACTCTGGGGAAATTAATGTGAGTAGGCGGCTCGTGTGTTGTCTGAATGATTGGGCATCGAACAGGCAGGCCAGCCCTCGGTTGACTGGTATGGACAGAAAGCTGATTGTCCAGAGACGAGAGCAGAACAGAGCGCGGGTCGGCTTTGCTTGGAGTCGGAAGACGAAGCCAGGAATCAATCCTCTGACCGGTTTTTAGTCTGATGGTGATGGATGATGGATGGCGTCGAGGGGTAGAATTGACGGCTCCAGCTGGGCCGACATGCAGGCGCAACACATCACCGTTGGCGCCCAAAACTTTACTTGGCCGGCGGCATGATTGGATTAAGTAGCTAGCCAATTGTTACTGCGTATCCGTAACTTACCCTACTAGTTAGCTAAGTGTGATGCATCATCAGTAGCAAGTCAGGTACCGCATTGATTGTCGATCCACAGTTGAACTACTCCGTACTCCGTACTTCTTTCTGTCGTACTTTTAGATTGCCGAAGAGGTCAAAGTATAACTACACACACTCCTGCCTACCCTACCCTTCTTTATTTCCACGAGGATGTGTGTCATCTGACCGATGACCATGGCTGTTTACTTAGCACGACGGTACTTGGGGGAGCGTCCCGTTCCTGGAGACAACCAACCGACTGTGGGCCTGCCAGCGCAGGTCAACGCAGTGGACTCGTTGGGTAGATGTAGATAACTAGATAGTTATTGGACACCACGTAACTTAGTCGGTACCACTTACTACGTAGTTACTCCTCAAGCCAAGATTTGTAGCCCCTCCGTCCCACCGGTGCTATTGATGTTTCGAACGCTGAGTGCGCCTCTTCCCCTGAAGCACATAGGCTAAGCAAGGTAACAAAGGTCAGCGAACAAGCCAAGTGCTCAAGTCACATTTCGGCGTCCTCCTTCTCATCACCTATCCTCAACAAAACCCCGACCTGGCGAAATCAAGCCTTTTCATTTGGTATACATCGTCACGCATACAATCGTCGTTTTCGCCCTGCTCCCAACACGCATCGCTTTTGTCCCCCACCCCTCTCCTGGCAGACCTGGGCTCTCCATCCACGAGACCACGACTACCGCTTCTTGGTGATTCTCTTTCTGGCCTTGGCCTGGCTTTGGCTTCCGGTGGCCTTCTTGGCGAGATCCTCGACGCTGTTGCTGGTGTCCACCATCTCGAAATCCTCGGCCGAGTCGGTGCTCGGCGTGCGCTGCGGCGCATCCGAGTCATCATCGTCGCCGGCAGCTTCCTCGTCGACATCGTTTTCGAACTCGTCGTCCATCTCCGCCTTCTTGCCGAGGACGCGACCCATAGTAGCGGCATAGGCCCACTGGGGAAGCTTGAAGACGGCTGTGTCGCGGATCGTGGGCTGAGGAAGCTCCTTGGGCTAGCATACCACGTCAGTGCCATACAAACAACCAGATGCAGAGGTGGGGAACTTACATCAAGGAGGAACTCGTGCGTATTTCCTTCTTCATCCTGCTGCTCGAGGTATACGTCACCAAGGGAGTCGACGACCAGAACCTTGCCGTTCTCAGCGACAACGCGCTTCTTGGCACCGGTGGGACCCGACTTGCTGCTGGCCTGAGTCTGGGGAACAGGTGTTGCGCTTCCGCTAGCCGGCTTGCCACCGCGTCCACGACCGTAACGACGGTTCTCCTTGGCGTTCTCCTTCTTGGAGTCGCGCTCTTGCATACGTCTCATCTTGCGGTTGACAGCCATCATAGGGGCATGCTCTTCTTCAGTGGCAGGCGGGGTGGCAGTGCCAGTAGCAGTAGAATCCACGCCAGGGATCGTCATGTTCTCGCCCCAGGCTGCGTGTCGTGCAAACTTGATGTAGCGCTCAACAAACTCGCGCTGGCGCTTCCAGCTCATATAGAGCGCCACGTAGTGGAAGATGCCACCTCCGGCGAGGAAGACACCAACCAGCACAGTGCCCAGACCGGGCCTGTATCGGCTGTAGTAGTAGCCGGTGCCCTTCCAGGTGGGGAACCCGTTGGAGAGGAAATGATCGTATCGAGCACGGCTGGGGCCGCGGAGGATGGCGGCGACGACACCGAGGCGGGCTTGCTTGTCGTCGGCAGCCTTGATGGCGGCATCGATGGCGGACTGAGGAGGTGTCGCCTTGCCCTTCTTGGCATTGGCCTTCTTGGGCTTGTCCTTGACCTTCTCTTTCGGAGCGTCCTTGGCCTTGGCCGCATGTTCGTTCAGGATCTGGCGCTTGACCTTGTCTGGGTGCAGGGCCTTGGTCTTCTGACGGTAGGCGCGGTTGATCTCATCCTGAGACGCAGAGACGGCAACGCCAATGAACTCGTAGAAAGTGATGCCGGCGCCCTCGTGCGCGGCAAGCTCGTCGCGAATGCGGAAGATTTCTTGATCTGTTCGGGAGTCACATGTGAGAAGAGAGCTCTACTGAAGAAGTGGCTGGGGAGGATAACATGACATACCTTCCTTGTTCCACGCCGCCGACAGAGGAGCCAGGAAGGCCAAAAGGCCGATGGAGAGGAATGGCAGCCTCATTGTCGCATAATATGTGTGATGGGTGATCCTCTAGGAAAGAGAACAGGTGGTTCACTTTTGTGAGGTGGCACCAAGACTGGCACCTGACAAGACCAGCTGGTGGCGAAGACGGGCCCGAAGCCAGCAACGTGTCAAGCCTCGACAGGTGTCAATTGAGAAGCTACTTGGCGCGGAAATTGGAATCAATACTCAAGTTGTGCCAGAAACTGGGGGAGGTCTTTCTCTAGCTGCCGCTTTTTATTTAATGCAAGGTGTCTCGACAGCCGACAGGGGGGACCCACCTGGCGACGGACACTAACTAACCCACCTTGACTAGTTACTGTGTATACGTACTCCGTACTCCGTACTTGGCTACTTTCTACTTAGTATCCGTAACTTCGTGATTGTAAATTAGGGGGGTCCACGGAGGCACCAGACTAGGGATGCCGCGGCATGCATGTTAGAGGCTCAGAGCTGGCCAGGGGCCAACTCCTGACTCTGACGCTGCAAGCAATTGTTTCAGCGACTCGGAGGACCGTTTTAGCAATGAAGTTTGACTGGTCATAGCTCTACAACGTATTCCATACGGAGGTGTCCGTACTCGACCTTCTTCTAACTTATGTCCCTACCGTGTACTCGTCCTCCAGGTGCTTATGAGCCGCCAGAGACTCGCGCAGTGACTTCTCATCTCGTGGGATGCAGAGAACCTCGTACGGTCTGGGGGACATGATGAGATCGCTCGGGTTCTTGACGCCGGTTCTCGGATGGCAGTCGATCGGACCAGAAGTTGCCAGCCGGAAGCTGGCAAGAGTTCTCATGAAGATGAGATACAGCTCGCGGGAGGCCAGCATATGCGCCGCACACATTCTATACCCCACTGCAGTAGAACGGATCAGTCACTGCTCTTCCAGCATTAAGCGCAGTTGTCACTCTTATCTCGAGTGTGCAATGCGCGGTGCGCGATGCAATTCTCGAGTTCGGTCGAAACAAGGGGGTAGTTGTCGGCGGTACGTACAGCCAAAGGTGAACAGCGGCGCGTCCGGCTGCTCAATCCAGCGTTCTGGTCGGAACTCTTCAGGGTCGCCCCAGAGGGCCTTGTCTGTGAGCGACGTCAATTGTTTCCTTATACTGCTGGGAACGTTTCCTTCCAGCCTTACCGTAATTGCAGGCCCAGGCGTTCATGTAGAACGTGGTACCCTTTGGGTATCACGATACCTTCGTATGTGATGTCTTTGATGGACTCTCTCGGGAGGACCAGGGGTATCACTGTGAAATAGCGAAGAGTCTCCTTGACCAGAGCTGCGATATAAGTGCACTTTTGGTCGTCCGCGGCATCCCCTAACGGATCTGCAACCATGGATCCTCGAAACTCTTGAATGGCCCGAAATGCCTTCTCCTGGATCTCTGGGTGCTCGGCGAGAAATCCCAGTGAGAATTGCGCAGTGCTTGCTACCGTTTCGAACCCACCAGAAATCATGGACAGAGAGATGGACGCGAGCTCAATCTCGTTGAGTGCGGCCTCTTTGAATGTCATCACGCTGGCCTGTATGCAAGGCTTGTTGGTTCCCAACGCAATCTTCTCCTTGAGTTCGTCATTCATTCTCTTCATGAATACAGCACGGCGTTGCTTCATCTCTCGCGCCCTGGCCGATTGGCGGTTGAACGGCAGGAGACGGAGAAATGGAATATAATCCTGCAGGTTGTCCTGCGTAGATCGGATACGATTGAGCACTTCCTCGACCGCCACAATCTCTTTGAAGAGGGCATTCTCGTGCGAGGCTACCCTTTCGCCAAAATTGATAGTCATGGCCAGTGACAATGCGAGCCGTTGGATCATGGGAAGGGGGTCGATGGCGACCGTCCCGCCTTTGCCGTAGCTCAGAAGATCCTCGATAAAGGTTCTCGTCTCCAGATCAATGTGCGGAACATAGGTCTGGATTGCGGGACGGTTGAGGGCCATCGCGGCCCCCTTCTTGCGGCGCTTGAGCGAGTCGTCATACGGGGATGTGCCTACGGTCAACCGTGAGGAGTCCGAGGCCACCTGTGTATAGGTGTTCTTTAACGCCTGCGAGGTATTGAGCAGCTAGAAAAGCGTACCTTGTGAAACGTATATGTCTGCGGTCTTGAACTCAAGGCATGCGAGTGTGTGATCCACTGCGCCATTCGAGTCAGCGTCCACTATTTTTCGATGGTGTGTTCCCGGACATGCCTCGTTTTTTGTGCGCCAAAGGGGGGGGGGTGGTACGAAAGCGAACGGGAGATGAGTCCCGAGGATTTTCTCACCAGGCGTTTGACAGAAGCCGGGCTGTTGGCAACGACTATGGGGTAGTTGCCCAGCTGCACCTGATATACTTCCCCGTATGTCTCTGCCCACTCACGATACTTGTACGCAGCCTCAATACGGATGTCCCATATATTTCCTACTACAGGCCATCCTTTGGGACCACGTAGACCACGAACGCGAGCATTGCTGCGGATGATTTCATTTACAAAAATGTAGGTGAGAAAGAGAGCAAGTGCAGCGCCGAGTACATGGAGAGCAAGTTGGTCAAGTGTCTTCTGCCTTAGATTCACTGAAAGGAGCCCTGAAGACATATCGGATCATACGACACTGAAGAAGGCTTGAAAATTTGGTGTGTGCATGCATGCTGTAAGAGGGGGTGAGACGTCGATTTTATAGTCAAGTTTATACTTGGTAGACAGTGGCGGGGATCTGCAACCTCCGCACTCATGTTTGCCTCCTGCAGGCACACACACATATGACCAGTGACTATGCAACTAGTACAAGTTTTGTGTCAGAAATGAGTGGCTATGGGTGACGACGCCTTTAATAACCGAGAAGGATAGAATGGGTCGTTACCTAGCTGCTTACTAGCCTAGGTAGGCAGTTCAGTAGGATAGTTACCCACCAACAATTCGGAATCGCACACTCTCGCACCCGAGGCTTCAAAAGGTTGGAACAACGTCGACGGTTAGGTGGTGTAAGAAATGGGTCGTTGCACGTATGAGGACTTGATGACGACGACCCGTGAAAAAACGCGACAAATTCGGCAGTGTACTATGTACCGAGTAGGTACCGAGTATGTACCGAGTATCCGTACCGAGTATACATTCCGTATAGCAACTGGCTAACTAACGGGGTGGCTCACAGAGTCCCAGAATCACACACATCCCGGCATTACTACTGCGTACGTTTGGTCTCGGAGATCTGACGACGCTGCTTCTGTGAAATCTAGCGACGGCACCCTGACGAGCATCGACTCGTGCGTAGCCATGTCGACATTCTGCAGGCGAGGGTACTGTGCACGAAGTATCCGTACTCCGTAGACTGAACACGACTTGAGCCCAGGCTGAGCCAATCGGCACCGAATGCTGACTGCGGCTAATGGACGAGTGGGCTGGGGATCATTGGGCGGTCAGGCTGTTCTTGTGTTGCGTGCAGATGGCAGCAGATTGTTGCATCAGACAGCAGCATGAGGGACGTACTGCATCTGGCTCTCCCGACCTGGGAGATGCTTGGAGAAGCTTGCCAGCGCGATGAAGAGTGGAGGAGATCCGATCCATCTATCGCCTCATTTGCAGTTGTCACGAATATGCAGCAGCCTTGTAATTACTTCGTAGAGGCGACGTTTACGGTTTGGTAGGTTCCGCGTGAACGATCTGTTAGGCACCACCAGGAAGGGACGGACGGACATGCAAGGATCCATCATGACGGAAGCTGGAGCTTTCCAGGTCACCGCTAGACCAACAAACAGCTGGCCGTGCATGCGTTGTTGCTAGTTAGCTAACTAGTTAGTTACTCCGTAGTTGCTTGACTCCAGCAGGGAAAACCCGAAAGCTCTTTGTTGGCACTTGTTACTTAAACTGTTCCGTCTTCTCTCCGTTTCCCCTTTCCCGATCGCTACCTACCTACACATCCCAACTTGGTGAAAAGTGGGAGGAGGAGGTTTGATTGATTGCTTGGAGCTGTTGCCGGCTGCCAGTCGTCACAAGCTGGAGCACGCAATTAACTACCACTGTCAGCAGCTGGATGAGCAGGGATAAGCGTACGGGAGTAAGTTACTACGTACCTGCCACGGTCCCTAACCCCCCCTGGTCCCGCGGGTCTCTTTCTCTCCCATTTCTGAAGACTCGAAACACCCGTGTCGAAGCCAGATATTCTCAATTCTGCAGAACCAGTAGGTACCTATCCGTACTTATAGGCAATCATCCATCTCGGCCTTCCTCTACCCCGACCACTGTGTCTGATCCCAATTGATCGAATCCGAACCCAAATCACGCCGCCCAGTTCCTCCTACCTTCCTACTAACGCTTCAGGCGCACAGGACAACGCACCATCAACAGCAGAAATAGTACGTAAGCTGCCTGCAATCTCCGACTAACACGAACATCCTTCGGTCCCTTTCTCACCCACGCCCTCCCCTTTTGTCTATCGTGCAGGGGCAAAACAAAACAAAACAAAAACCACATTTCTCGACTTCTAACAACTCTGCGCTCTTACTAGATATTCTCTACCGCTGTGCAAGCCCAAGCCCGAGCAGCCCACGGCGCCTTGTTGCTCGTGCATCCATACGCGATTACGACTTTGTCCTCTTGACACGTACCTAAAATCATACAAGCGCAAGCTCGCATATCAACACAACACCAATCTCGACCATGGCCCGCATACAGATTCCCCTCGATGTCTTGACGTCGCGCCTGAACATCTCGGACCGCTTCTCGGGCTTCCGCAACACATCCCTGACCAGCAGGTTCTCCAACCTGCGCCCTGTGGGCGAGTTCTTCGACTTCAAGCGCCTGTCCAAGCCCCAGAATTTTGGCGAGATGCAGTCTCGCGTCAATTACAACATCGGCCACTTTTCGAGCAACTACAGTGTCGTCTTCACCCTCCTGACCGTTTACGCCCTGATCACCAGCCCTCTCCTGCTCTTCGACATCATTCTCCTGATCGGTGGCCTGTGGATTCTGGGCAGACTCAACGGCGAGGATCTCGTCATCGGAACCTTCCGCGCTACCACCTCGCAACTTTACACCGGTCTATTTGTCACTGTAGCCATCCTCGGCCTCATTGCCCCGACCTTCAGTACCGTGCTGTGGCTGCTTGGTGCCAGCGGCGTTGTCATCCTCGGCCACGCTGCTCTTATGGATAAGCCCATTGATGAGGCTTTTTCTGGGGAGGCGGTCTAGATGGTCGGCCGCAAGCTCCCGAATTTGCGCCCCAATGGGGAAGACCATCGAGGCGCGGGCGACGAAGATGGGAGGCGCCTCAGGAAGGGGACCAAGGCCAAGGCTTTTGGTCCCAAGGTGATAGAATAGTGGAGGAGATTGAGAGCGATGATACCGACCCACAGGGTTTCGGTTTGCCGTCATCTCGGAATAGAAGGTTTATAAGCGATTCTTTACAGTTTACAGGCGCAGACATGGGCCGTGGGGCCCGGCCGCGGGGCGGCCAATCTTACCAATTTTCCGACGAGGAAGATGAGGAAGACGCGACCGAAGAAGACTCGTCTGACCAGGATACGGAAGACGACGAGAGCAGTCCTTCGAAGGAGAAGGAGGACGCGTTGGTACAAGCAGCGCTGGCCAGGATCCGCAAGGCCCAAGAGAAAGGCAAACAAGATGTCAAGCTGAACAAAAAGGAGCTTGCAGCGTTGGAGCGAAGACGTAAGCGACTCCAGGCTGAAGCAGCGGCCGAGGCTGCTGCGAGGCGAAAGAAGGCTTCCCGGGAGAGTAGCCGCGACAGGAAACGACGAAAGGAACAACGGCAGGCGGTCCCACTCTCTCAATTCGACCTCCTGACGGCCGAGTCGACGCGCCGACGGAGTGCCAAGTCAGCCGTGTCGGATGATTCGCTCCCTCGTCATCCGTCCCCGTCTGTTCTAAGTAGCACGCAGACTCGACTAGCACCGCCGATGGGCGTGTTTCCGCCACCCGGCGCCATTCGTGCACGACAACGATCATCGACTTCAACTTCGCAACGCCAAGTGTCTGAACATGCAGGCTCGTCTTCTCCTTTCGACTACAACTACGTACAAGCCCCTTCGGGCAAACGCCAGCCCTCCGGTGATTCAGCGCGCTCGTCATCTGGACGCGCTCCGTATCCACCAGACGAGGAAGACTTGAGGCCAGCTTCTTCCACTTCCGGGCGCTCTTATAGGGACCCCTTTCAATATTTGACGGCAGGTCCACGATCGTCTTCCTCCCAGGGCGTTGCAACTCCTGGACGGAACTCGCCTGGACGGCTCTTGGATAACCCACATGGTTCTATGCTACGCAGGGGTTTCCCCCCGACAGCTAGGACCATGTCGAACCTGGCAAGCAGCGAGGACAGTAGCGGAGAGGGAGAGGGAGACGACACGGGGAGTGACCAAACAGGCAACGGTGCACGCATTGCGCGTAACTTGACCCCGGACGAGGCCATCGTCGTTGAGCCCTCTCCCTCTCCCGAGCCTCAACCAGAACCGGGGAGACGTACGCGCAGCAGCAAGAGATCGTCTCCTAAGACTGCCACGTCGCCTGTGAAACGAAAGTCCGTGGCAAGTACTAGTGGAGGTGGCGGCCGGAAGCGGAAGGGAAAATAATGAGTGGATGCCGCTGCAATGACTGATTCTCTGACGCCGGTTTGGATCCCAACAGTGATATACCTGTATTCAAAGACGTATTCTTTCTTAATGGCGCAGTTTTCTTGTCCTTGATGACATGAAGAAGGTCCAGCACGCCGAATTGTAGCAAATCGCTTGTACGTTGCTGCACACGATGCACACGTCATTTTTTAGCTGCGTCTTGATCTAATCTGTTTGCTTTCAACATCCGTCCATCGCAGCTCATCACTCCCCGTCGTGGGTATCTAGTTCAATTTCAAACCCGCACAGGGGTAACAAAAGGGGGTCCAAACCGGCCAGTAGCCAACGACCTTCACCACCAAAAAGAACGCCCAGTGTATAGTTACCCTATTAATCGGCTCCGAAGCTTCACGCCAAATGTTCTGCAACGCGTCGAAATAGCACAAGATGCCTCAAAAGAACATCTTGGAGAAACTGCTCACCAAGCCACCTCCCCAACTGTCGTCGTCGACCGTCTTCCGCTCCCACGACATGTTGCCGTCGTAGCCACGTTCGACATGGACATTGTGGTGGCCGCTACTGCCGCCACCCATACCGCCGGCCATGCGCATGGCCTCGCCGACGAGCCCGATGCTGTCGCCCGAGGCCGTCTTGACCGCAATGCCGAGCATGCGCTCGATACCCGGCGGCAGCCGCAAGCCGAAGCGGGCCAATAGCGCAGTGAGCGCGCCACCCGTGATCAGTGGCATGATGACGAGCATGAAGACCTTCATGGGGTGGCGCTTGGCGTAGTAGACGAGGTCGCGCAGGAGGCGCTTGAGCTTCTTGTACATGCGTTCAACAAAGTTGGAACGGGGTTGGCGCTTGTAGTACGACGAGGAACGGCCTGCGTTTCGAGACATTGCTTGTGTTAGCCTCGCGCATGATTCTCTTATGGTTGTACGGTCGTCTCCCGAGACGTAGGTAGGTGATGGAGGACTTACCCAGACCAAAGAAGCTCCGCGAGCTGCTATTTCCCAGGTTGAAGAAGGACGCCCGGGAGCTGTTGTGCTTGCTGTCGCTGCCCCCGGCCCCGAAGATCCCCTCGAGGTTTGTAGACGACCTGTGGCGGTCCCGCGAACCGGAGCGGGATTTCTTGGACTTGGGCGAGGACGAGGATTTCTTGTGCGAGGATGATTTCTTGTGGTGTGACGACTTGCGTGAGGACGAAATGACGGACGCGCCGTCCCAACCGTCGAAGAAGCCCATGGTGGACAACGGTTTTACTGTAGAGATATAGATCTATATGTATACTGCGGGCTCGTACAGCTAAGGCGATCTTGTTCGGACTGTGGGACGACGAACAAGGACAGGGCAGGGACGATCAGAGGAGTTTCTTCTTGGACTGGGATTTTCCGGGATTTTCCAAGATGGCGAATATCAGGATCTTCGCAAGTCTTTGTGCGTTTTCTCAACTCGTGCCTGAGTATCGATTAACGTCTAGGCTCCTGCAGACTATCGGGCCAGAGTTCGACAGCGCACGTATTAGTGGAGCGTAACCAAGGGAGTACTCTTTCTTGTTGCTGTCAAGACGGCCCAGACCGCTGCTCTGGGTTACGCGTTTCGTGCTGTCCCACGTCTGACGATTGTGAGAACGGTTCCTGATCTGATGAGGCCACTTGGGCAACTATGGGACTGCCAGATGTGGTGAGCCCTGCAGTAGTCCGAAGCGACGACCAACTGTTGGCAGGATCTGGAGAAGAGGCCCGTGAGGCGCGCAGGTGGTGGGTTCTGAGGGGGAAAAGGTCACGCAATGTCGACTAATCGGACTCCATACACGGGAGGTTAATCATCAGTAGGGCGATGGAGAACTGGGCAAACCAAGGCAGGGCGCGGATGGGTTTGTAACGAGTAGTACGGAGCAATCGCAGAGTCGTTCGCGATGTGGTGGGGACGACGAATTCGCGGCAGGGCGGGGATTGGCCGGCGTCCTGTATGCAAAGCAGGCAGGGCCGCAGGGGGCTCCTCTCCTTTTTGCGGCTCTAGTTACCTTACTAGTTAGTTAGTTACTGAACACGTCCGCCCACACACACACCTTGCAATTGTCACTCTGCTGCGTTTCGCCTCTTTGCTCCTCACCGACAATTGAGGTGGCTGGCCAGGTCAGCAAAAACTCACAACGTGCATGCAAGCGAGCTTTTTCGCCTGGCAATTCCGTGTCGATTACGGATCCGTACAGATATCCCCGCTGCTTAATCTATTAAAGTACCGATTATTATTCCGACTATGCCCAATATCCTCCCTACCTTGGCCGAGAAACGAGAAACCTCGCGAGGTTGTTAGCGCTACAGTACTTCGTAACGTTATGTAAGTTATGAATGCTGACGAAGTGCAATACGACGCGGTAGCTCCGTAATAACTTGGGTACATTCACGCTTCTCAAGAGTTTGGTACTGAACACGACACTCAACTGGGAAATAAATGGGTTCGGATGCGGCCTTGACCTTTCTCGGTGTGAGCCACATAAGTGTCTTGGCATCGAGTTGCGCCCCTAGGAATCTGCAAGGAGTCTTGCTAGGCTAGGCAGTTGTTGAGGGGGGGCTCGGGGGAAAACCGACAGCCTGCCCCTTGTTTGCCATGTGGAATTGGGATTCTGAGACCAGGCTTTCCGACCGGGCTCCGTTCAAATGCGCTTTCAAGACAGTCTGGACCTTGGGGCGATGTGGCGGGTTTCATGCTTTTATCAAGCCACCGTGGCTTGTTGGCTGTTGCTCGTATGACGTCGGTTCAGGTATGCTAGCTACGCTACGTCGAGCGCATGCGACTTGACTTAAGTTACTTACTTCGTACAAGCTGTTCCCTTACAACTCGTAGTCAATCAGTCCCCTCTGAATCTCCCTTTGTCTTCGTTCACTCCTATCCCACCCATCGCTTCGAATTTGGTAGTCAAGATGGCTACCGGCGCGCCTCCTAACTATTGTGAGTGCATGCTCTATCCTCTACATACCATCCGCCACCCGCATCGTTCAGCCGACTAACACATCTCGACAGACAAGATACTTGATATCTCGGACAGCGCCTCGACGCAGCAGATCCGCGATGCTTACAAAAAGTAACTCCATCTCCCTCTCCTTGCTGCGTTGGCCATGTCACTAATTCCAATCGCTACTCAGAGCAGCCCTTAAGACGCATCCTGACCGTGTCCCCACCGATTCACCAGAGCGAGCCGAGCGCACCCGCCGCTTCCAGCTCGTGAACGACGCCTATTATACCCTGTCTGACCCGACCCGCCGCCGCGAGTACGACGCCGAGCGGCGCATGCACGGTTACTCGGGCGGCCGCCCCAGCGCGGGGAGCGCATCATACAGTGACCCATTCGAGGGCGAGTTCGACGAGCAGGTGCCCCCAGCGGGCGGCGCGGGTCCCAGCGCCATGCCAAGCGGCTTCCCCTTCAGCTGGGCCTGGAACTACTTTACCGGCAACGGGCAAAACACGCAGCAGGAACGCCAGAAGACGGAGAGCGAACAGTTTGGCGGCGTCTTCGAGGAAATGTTGCGTGAGGAGGGCATGGCTGAGCAACGCGACGGTGCCAAGGGCAAGTTTTGGGGCATGGCTGGTGGCGTTAGCGGCGGCGTGCTCGGCTTCATCTTGGCGAACTTCCCCGGCCTCATGGCCGGCGCCGTTGCCGGGAACCGTCTGGGCGCCGTCCGGGATGCCAAGGGCAAGAGTGTTTACGCCGTCTTCCAGGAGCTGCCGCAGGCTGAGCGCGCGCAGTTACTTACGCAGTTGGCCGCCAAAGTATTCAGTTCCACCGTCGGCATATAAGAATGTGGACCAAAGTCAATCGTGCGATGCAACGCGTTGCTTCGGAGAACCGACAGTACGAATCAACCTGTTCTGTTTCTGCTCATGGATTCCTCTGCCAGCTGAATGGAGGCACGCCTGGTTTTTGGGTTACGAAATTGCGAGGCGTTAGGGACTGGGTCACGTTTTCACGTTTTTAGTACTTCTACCACTAGCTAGTGAGTATTGTTGAGCAACACCACTGAAGCTCGGCTTGATGACGATTCATCGTGTCTTAGATGTGATTCGAGTGCTCAATAAAGGCTGGCCGTCTCAGACTTCGCAGGTTTGCCCTTGATAGACTGGTGCGATTCTCGGGTCTATTGAGTTTGAGACATACAGGCTTGCCTGCGAGGAAGCAAGAAACAAGCCGAGGGCTATGGAACCAAAAATCCACGGTTAATAGTCGGCCGCCGAAGCCACAAACATATCCCTGCCATCGCTTGAAGAACAGCTAGGCTTCGACACAAGCATACCCTCAAGGCTTCTCGAAGGCCAGACAGGCATACCTGAAAGTCCCGTTTGCGTAACCACGTCGCATGGCTCGGAATGATTGCAGGAATGCGAGACCGTCTCTTCCCTGAGAAATGGCAAATGCCCAGAGTGCGGGGGATGACACCAAGGACCACGATATATCCCTGCTACCGATTAGCACCAAAGGTCATAAAAACGGTATAGTTGGCAGTGGACGGCTAGTGATGTCTGACGACTTACCATGTCTTTGCAACGTCTGCACTGATATCAACCGGTCCCTTGACCACTTTGAAGCCGGCGTCGGTGGCCATCTTCACATAGTCGTCCGCGGTACACAGAGGTGGCAGCAACATACCGTCCTCGATGGGTTTGATGTCGGAATCTTCCTGCTGCTTTGTCAAGTTGGGCGCCTTGAACCAGTCAGCGATAACGAGGCGGGACTTGCCGCCTGCCTCGAGTAGCGCAAACGACGAAGAGAAGAACAGTGGCTTGTTGGGGAAGTGCGACAGGGCCTCCGAGATCCAGACACAGCCGAACTGCTGCTGAGGTTCTTTGGCGCCTTGCGTACCACCCGAGAAGTACTCGAGCATCTTCTCGGCATCCAGCTCGATGAACTTGACGCTCCCAGCCGGCGACGGATACGAGATTGGACCATTGTCAGCTGGCAGGGTACCGGTGCCGTCCGCCTTGGGAACATCGGCCAGTGTCAAGCGATTTGCGATCTCGACCTGCTTCCCACTGATGGTGACACCGACGACGCTGCACCCATGCTCCTTGGCTAGGTACCGCGAGGTGCCGCCAATACCGCAGCCGACGTCGAGGACGGCGCTGGACTTTGGCAACGAGGAGATGTCCAGGAGGAACTTGATTAGGTTCACCTGGGCTTCCTCCTTGGTCTCGGTGGGACTTTGGAAGTACCCGTGGTGGATGTGCTGGCCCCTATGAGTACGTGTGAGCAGGCCTTTGTGCGTCCTCGGGCGGTACTCATGCAGGGACTGTAATTACCAGAGTGAGTAGTAGTAGTCCGAGGCAATCTCGTAGTGGAGCCTGATGCGGTCCTTCAATGTTTGGAAAGAGTCGTGTGCCTCGAACTCCGGGACATCATACTTGTCACCCGGGTGCACTTCCGCGCCGACGGGTAGCGGTCTCGTGGTTTGAGAAGACATGGTGTTGGGTGGTAACTATGGGAGTTGTGTGGGAGATTGTTGTGATGTTGGGTGATGCCTTTGAGCTGTACGTTAAGGCGGTGTCCTCTCTATGGGAAGGAGGATTTGTATAACCCAAGTGTAGACAGGACAGAGGATTTCACGTCGGTGGTGAGGATGGAGGTATGAACACCTTAAGTATCGCGTTTATTCATCCGTGCTGAAACGAAACCACCTGTCCCCCTCAACGTTTTAATCCCAATGACATATAGGTTGGGTAGTTACTTGCTTTGTGATTACATCGAAGTAGCATGTCTAAACTGACTGGGGAAGCCAACGACGATGCTCGAACGAGCCTGCCACGGTGCCATGGAGGCCAGACGTAGTACTCGAGCCTCCTGATCCATGGCAATCGAATCCTCCCAAATCCGAGTCGGCTAGTATTTAAAATCGATAGGCGCTAACTACTCAGACAGGCGTTGTTCCTGTGCTTGCGGTGTACCCCTTCATCTCACCGTGTACTTAGTCAAAGTACCGTGCACATCAACGCCCCGGTACCTGTCAAACCGGCCCGTGCCTGCCAACTCTCAGACGCGGGGCATTCGTTTCCTGTCTACGCTTAACCCGTTCTGAAAGCTTCCAAGCTTGGCGCTTACTAGGTAGCAAGTAGCAGAAGGTGACAGCATTGTTTGGTACCTCTTAACTTAGTTACCACTCTGATCGCAGTTGCTACGTCTCCCATCTCCTCCTCCTCCCCCCCCAGCCCAACAACAACAACGAAAAAATTAAATACTCGCATAACAGCCGCGCCGGCACATATAAGCTTCTTAGAGGATCGTCATGTCGAAAACGGTGGACATCACCTCGCCTGAGCATTTCAGTGACATCCTGAGCAAGTCGCGCATCGTCGTCGCTGACTGTGAGTGACCCCCACTATCCAGAGGTAGTAAACACCGGAATTTGTGAATGGGCTGACGGATAGAAACTGTGCAGTCTATGCCAACTGGTGCCAGCCTTGCAAGCAGATTGCTCCCTTCTACGAGCAACTGTCCTTGTCATTGTCGAGACCGAACATCGCGACATTTGTCAAAGTCAACACGGAAGAAGGGAGCAGTGCCCACGCCGTCGCACAAGCCTACGCCGTTACCGCTCTTCCCACCTTTATCATATTTCGCGATGGCAATGTAGTGGAAAAGATCAAGGGTGCCGACCCGAACAAGCTCAAGTCCGCCATCGAGAAGCTCAGCAACGAGATCGAGGCGGCAGGCCAAGGAGCCAGCAGCAGCAGCAGCGGTGGTGGTGGCGGAGGTATGATCTGGCTCGGAGCCGGCTTGCCCCGCGGCCACTCTGATATTTCGGATGTTGTAGACATCCGCGGTCTGGACCTCCTCAACGTCGACAGCGAATTCTCCGTGCGCACTCTGTTTAGCAAGCCCAAGCCCTCGGCCTTGGGTCAGAATCCATCGGAGCAAAAGGACTGGATTGAGAGCGACACTGATGAGCAGGTGCTGCTGTTCATACCCTTCAACTCGTCGGTCAAGCTACATACGATACAGGTGGGCCAATCAACCCACATGACTGACCTCTTGACATGGCTGCGTACTGATGCCAGCCTCCCCACTAGATTACCTCCTTACCCCCCAAGATTGGAGAGGACGATGACGAGGACGAGATACCAATGAGACCCAAGACGATCAAACTCTTCACAAACCGACCGCACAACCTTGGTTTCGACGAGGCTGATGATATTCAACCGACCCAGGAGATTGAGATTGCCCATGAGGACTGGAACGACAACGGCACCGCAAACGTTGGTCTACGATTCGTGCGGTTCCAGAACATTACCAGTCTCGTCCTCTTTGTAGTAGACGGCGAGGGCAATGCAGAGAAGGTTCGACTAGACCGAGTTAGGCTCATTGGCGAATCCGGAGAGAAGCGTGATCCTGGTAAACTGGAGAAGATTGGCGATGGAGAATAAGTCCCTGGTTATCGGAATATACACACGTCCAAGTTGTCTGGGTGAAGGTGCAACTAGAGGCTTGTTTCCCAGGTCGTTGCGAAGACGCGGGGGGCATGAGACACGCATTTTTGATATCCACGGATTTGTCAAACCCAAACGTTGAAGAAGTCAACAGTACGATGATACATCTCGACACGAAGCGTGACGTTCATCGCGTGTCTTGCCGCAGTGTAATTGATGGTGCGGTGCAGACGATGGGCGGAGAATCGAGAATCGCGACACCATTTTCAGTTGTAACTTGTTGAGAGAACCCTGCAAAACTGGCTGTGCCGTAGAGCATCTAATAATCCACCCCCGACCCCGCCTACCGTTATTCCGTCGTGTCGTGAAAGCGGTCGGGATTCCGACCCATGTCTCTCATGACTTCACCACAAGGGTTGACTTGCATGCACCGTATTCAAGCCTCACTTGCTTTCCGAGTTTCACTGATGCCTATTTGAAGCAGGCATCCGATACGCTGAACGATAGCATGTCAGTGCAACGAAGATTCAGGCCCACAAGGCCCCGTTACAGAGACGCATATCTCAAGCCATCGTCTAGAACCCGAACGAACAAGGAAAAGTATGTCCAGCACTCTCACCGCGATCCTCGGCAGCTAACGCCATAACGATGAATCGACAATTTGTTCGAATGCCGGCCTGCAATTTTGATCTCTCTGTGGCTATGACTGACGCTTGAAAAGACAATCCATGGGAATTCCGGCAAAGGAAAAGGATTCAAGCAACACGGGGATGTGTTGGTCATGCCGCCGCACGAGGAAGGAAAGGAAAGAAAAAATGAAAGCGTAAAATTTCTCCTGGCTTATATATGGAAACTCATGCTGTGAGAGCCAGCTGCCATGACTCCATTCGGCTAGTGTGCCGGCTGGCAGGGCTTAGCTATGATTACGAGAACAACCTTGGCGCTTCAAAACCCCAGACGCGTCGGTCCGGACATGATTAACTAACTACCGGCGTCCAACGGAGCTAACGTCATCATTTACGCATGGGATACTCCGTAGTTAGGGTACCAAAGCAGCGAGCGGCTTTCGCGGCCGCCAGCTCACGCTATCTCTTAAACTACTTCGTATGAAGGATAAGATCGGACGGACCGAGATTCAATAATTCAACAAGGTCGGGCGTCCTAGCTAACAGATTGCTAATGTGCACAAGTTAACTACTTGGTAAGTTACTACGTACAGTAACGTTATCCGTACTCCGTACAGATCAACCGAGCCAATGATGCCGGGCGACGACCCTCATTTGGCCTCGTTCGTCTGCTGCGCCTTTCCGAATCGCTTGTTGCGCTTGACAGTCATGCGAACAGATTGTAACTTTCAAACCTCACATGACTTGTTGGGTACGTATGCGACATGCCCGCCCAAGCAGGGATGCACGGGTGGTACTCGTTGACTTGACTTGAGCTGGCGATGCAACTTGGTGATAATGATGACTGTATCATCCATCACACATCATAGCTGAAGTGCAAGGCAAATCGGAGGCGTTTGTCGAGGTTGCAACTCCTCGTCAGCTCATGCAACCCGGTCCATCCCATCACTCCAGAGCCTTGCTGTGCAACTAGGTCATCCCCCTGTGGTCTTGGGGGGTCCCCTGTCCTCGCGAAATGCTTCAACACAGCAGGCCTACACTGTACACAGTGCCGTACGTAGTTATTGGCCATGGCGCATTGGCGGAGCCCTGGGCAGCGCGAGCGAGTCTTCCCACTGTGCTGCTCTCGTCTAACGTGTCGTCGGCGCATCGTGGACTTGCTAGCTACTACCTAGTCAACTTGTTTGTGTCCGTACGGATACTCGAGAAAGACTCGAGAGATCGGTTCCGGCTTGTGCGCCATCATGTCATAAGGATCCCTGTCGATAAGCCGAGAACGTACGCAATCGCCATGCTTTATCGATCCATTGTCAGAACAACACCAGCCACTGGTGTCGGCGTGCAGCAATACGACGAGGAATTAATGTTTCCAATTATAGCCCAACCCATGTGGCTCGGCTCTCCTGGTCCTTGGGTACGGCGTACTGTGGTACTAAGGTACTCCGTAGTCGGTACCGAGTAGCACCGCACTAATAACGGGCCCATGACATTCTCTGACTAGTTACGGAGTAGTTAGTTGCCCCTAACCTAACCAAAAAACTCACTCACATAACGTTAGGACGGCGACCACGGTATGATTATGGACCGACGAGCTGATTCCCCATTCCAGAAACGCGCTTGCTTGTTGGTAGTCATGATCAATACAACGGCAGCAGCTAACGTTATGCCACTTTCTGCAAGGTTGTATTTGGTGCTCGGGCATGAATGAGTGGGTGCCAGTTTGTCCATCATCAACATCACCACGACCTGTCCACTTTGGACATTGGAACATGCCTGCCCCCCCCCCTCATCCGCTCTATATTCGATAGTGCCCGGGGCTAACAGCCACGTCCTCGGTCCCTCCACACGGAGGCCCCTCCCCAGGGGCGGGGGTTTGGTATTGTTGATATCAAACGCTTCTCTCGTATCCTCTCCGTAACGTTAAATGCTTCCGCATGGTCTATTGATTGCTCATTTTGTTGTTATTGTATATGCCAAACCTTTAGACTTTGCCGTGATACTGTCACCTCGACGCCAGTCCGTACATAAAACCAACCTGGCCCAGCCTTTCTTCCCATCTTTTCTGCTTGGACAGCGTCGCAACACCTCGTCAATCGCGAGCACACACACCGGCTGTCCAACAACAACGATAACGACAATAACAACAACAACAACGTCGAGCCAGTGCGGTCATGTCAACTTTTGTTAGGAAACAGCCGGGGGTAGAATCATGTCGACCAGAAGGCTTCCCGCAGTTCTCCAAGCTACCCCCAGAGTTGCGTCACCTCATCTGGGCATATGCCCTGCCCGAATCCCGCGTCTTCGAGGTGCTCGATTCACCCGTCTCTTCGCAGCCTCGGACAACGCCTCATGGCCGTCTCATGTTTGCTGATGTCAGAAACATGCCACCTCCAGCTCTCGCCCGAGTCTGCCAAGATGCCCGGCATGTTGTGCTTCGCCGGTACAAGCCGCTCGTCTTCTCTGGCACGGTGAAGCATGTCGATCTCTCGAGAGACATCCTCTTGCTTGATTCGTACCTGCAAGTCAAGCGCCTACTCAAGGTCGTCCGCCTCTTGAGCCAGATCGAGACAGTCAAGAGGCACGCTACGAAACTCGCTCTCGGCACGTCGTGGGGCTTTTACACCGGATTGCATCTCCGCCTCTTCCACAAAAGCGTCCAGACGAAGCAGAGTATGGCCAGGTTTCTTCAGCATCTCAGCAAGTTTCGGACCCTGGAGACAATCATCCTCGTCGTCAGCCAGCGCTCAGCATTCAACTTTGGCTCTATGGACAGGCAGAGGCTATCGTGGCAGGACCACGGCTTGTACGAGCCATACTATCGCAACTTCAACGTCGACTACAACCTCGAGAACTATTTCCTAAGACGTCCGTGCCAGAGTAGGCTGGCCAGGTACCAGCCCGAGCCGGAGAAGGCGGACAGGCCATCCAACGCCGCTCGACACCAAAAGCAGTATTCGTATGGTCCCCAACCGCTGGGTCACCAAGTGCAAGATCTCAAGACCATGTTCGAGCGGTGGATGGAACACTCGACAGCAAATGAACCATTGGGAGGAATCAAATCTCTAGGTATCGAGACGTCGACACTGACATGGATATATACTGCCGTGGGGACCAACTGTTCCTGGCGAGAGGCCTCTCGGGGGGGCATGTGAAGGCAGCCCCCTGCCGCACGCTTCTGATGGCCATCGCCTACAAAGCTTGAGAGTATGACCAGTACTCGTCTTTGATGCGGGCGCGCAGTCTCCAGATGCGGAGACTCACCCATACCGTTGGAATGAAAGACGATGAAAGAGAACAGGGCACGCTCTACTCTGGAAGCTTGTGATCTAGCTTGGCCTCCATCGTCCTGTCGGGGCATCTAATTGCCGTATTCGGTCTCATATTGAGCCACTGCGTGGCCAGCTCAGCCAGTTGTTTAGCTGAATTTGCATATCGTCCGACACGCTCTGATACGCAGTCGTTGTCGCGGGTTATAACCCGGTCGACGAACAATACCACCTAGCTCGTCAGACTAATAGCTCACTCGCAATTTAAACCACCATTACATTTATTTACATTTACATACTTGTCAACTTGATTCCAAAGTGCGATAAAGTCATGGCAACGAAACATCCTACTTGAGGCATGTTTCCGGTGACAATTGCGATATACATGTCCGTCCGGGCCGAGGGCACGTTGGTGACGGGTGACGTTCCTTCGAGAAGCCTCGGGCTTTTGGGTTGAGGCCCCAGACTCTCGAGGATGCATACATGGCAACGGTGCGGGCGTGTTATATTGAGTGGTTATGGCAATGGTACTAGGCGCGCCGCAACGTTCCTCCCACCAAGTTGAACGGCCGACGCTTGGCCACCTGGAAACTCGACATCCAGGGTAAGCGACTCATGGGGAAACAGGGTTACATAGTTGTCCGACCAGAGTACCGGCAACACGTCGTTTCCGACTCCATCGACCAGGTTGAGGCTCACGAAGAATGCTGGCGTGGGAGATCGGTTCTCGAGCGTCACGGTGGACTTTTGCGACCCATTGTCGGCTATGGTGGCCACTACCTCGGCGGTCTGCAGACTGTTGAGGGCTCGAAGATCCGCGTACTCGGTCACCGGTGTATAGTACCACTCCGAATTACCCCAGTCGAGCAAGTCGACACTCTTGGCAATCCAATAAACGTTACGGCTAAGGACCGCCCCATCGCATTCGTCCGACAAGACCAGACGGAGAAAAGCAATGCTCGAAACGTTCGACATGAGTGACAGCTTGTAGATGCTTTGGCTGGTGTTGGGCTCCGTCCCGACGGTCAATGTGTCTTTCATCATGACCTCCCCCTGTGGGCCAATCACGTCGATGGCAACTTTCCTGGGCCCTGTACGGTCAATCGAGTGGTTGATCAGAAAGACTTGCCCGTGAACGTAGTCATACGCCACATGCTCGACTCTGCTGCCAGTCTTGGCCCCGTAATAAGACCCAGCCGGGCGCATGTAGTAGTCGAACAGGTTCCAGTGCAGGCTGGGCCACGCGTTGTTGAGCATCCAGTATATGAGACCAGTAGCCGGCCTCTTGGCGTTCCACTGTGCCGAGAAGCCCTCGAATTCGGCCCTTGTCGCCTCGTAGTCTGTGATTTGTGCTTTCATGAGGTAGTCGTCCAGGGATGCGGGTTCGCCGAGTCGCTTCCACAACGCGTCATTGTAGATTGTACGGTCGTGGAACGAAGACCCGTTGTTAGACATGTGATAGAGCCCCTTTTGAGGCTGTTTCCACAGATCTTCCAAGTCAGCCGCCGTCAGGAATTTCTTGAGGCTGCCGAGTTCCGGTGTACCAACGCCCGCCCCCTGCTCCGAGCCGAATCCAAAGGCGGCCCCGAGCCGGTCCTTTGATGGCTCGACGTCGTACCAATAGTTGGGTGGCACCCAGTCGTAGGGACCGTCCATCTTCATACCGCTCGGAGCGAGTGCCTCGGGGAACCCTCGTTTTGAAGCGGAAGCAACGATTGGGTTCTGCCATTCAACGTCTGCAAAGGCCTGGAGATAGATTGCCGTCGCCCTGTCGTCAGGCCAGTAGTCGCTTCCAATCAGGTAAGACAGGACGCTCGGGTGGGTCTGAAGCATCGCAGCTTCGTGTCTCATGCTCGCGTTGGCGATCTCGTAGTCGCGATCGGTCCACTCCGAGTTGACCGTGAGGTCTTCATTGTACGTCCAAGCCTCCCACTTGTCGCAACACTCCCACCCCGGCATCACCATCAACCCTAGGCGATCTGCAATCTCATACAGCTCGGGGTGCTCCATCTTCCCTTCGAGCCGCACAGTGTTATGTCCGAGGTCGAGCATGTATCGCGCCTGCATCTCGAACTTGACGCCGTCCCAGCGCAGGAACATGTCCGAACTGTAACCACCGCCAAGGACTTGAAAAGGATGCCCGTTGACACTGAAGATAGTGTCGTTGTGCTCATTGAGATTGGAGGTCACCTTGCGGATTCCGAACTGCTGCTCGAGCTCATCCGAGACCCGGCCATCGACAGATACAGATAGCTGGGCTGTGTACAATGGCTGGTCGCCCCAGGCGTTGGGCCACCATATTGCAGGGTTTTCCAGCACCGTGACCAAGGTGACGTCGACGGATTCGTAGGGGGCGAGATTGATCAGTTGCGATTGCTTCCACGGTGCGTGGCATTTCCCATCCCAGATGACTGACTGAGCCACAAGCGTGCAGTTGCCAGCGCCGAGGTTTCTCACACGCGCTCTCAGGGTCACGACTGCGTGGCCACTACCGGCCGGCAGATCAAAGTCAGTCACCACTCTGAGCGGTTCCAGATAAACAGGTCCCGTCTGTCTGATCGAGACATCTCGCCAGACGCCCGTACCGTTATCCGGCGGGTAGGGATTCCAGTCCACGAAGCCCAACGCGAAGTCGTAGTTGTAGTCGGTTGGGTACACCTGAATGAGGAGAGCGTTGTCCGTCTTGACAAGATCCGTAATCTCGTAGGTGTGGCCCGCATACGAACCGGTTTGGACGTCCTTGGAGGCGACGACCTGGCCATTCAGGAGCATGTCGGCTTTGGACGTTATGCCATTGGTATGCAGAAAGTAGTGGGATCTTTTCTCAGGATTCAGCGTAAACTCGTTCCGAAACAACCACGGCACCGAAAACTGGCGCCCGTCGAACGAGTCGAGGTTGTTCGAGAAGAAGAGGTCGCTGTCGTTGTAAAACCCGGTATGGAGCAGACAGCCCATCAATGTGCACTTGGGGATACTGATATGATGCCATGCCGAGACATCCGCGCCAGGGCGAGACGAGTCGGCAAGACTGTCGTCTGGAGAAGATTGTCGGAGATCCCAGGAAGGAATGACGAAAGGTTTACCAGGCGCAAGGCTTGAGGCTCTCGAGAAAAGAAGCGCGAAGAAGACGCTCACGATGCGCATCTTGACGAGGGGGCACCTGGGGGGTAGAATACTCGGCAAGTCTGGGCCGGTCGGTATATCTCCAGAAGCCTTTGAGGGCAACTATCCACAGCCAGAAAAGTCAGGGCAAGGATGCAGAGCGCGGGAGAGCTGCAGAACACAGGTTTGGGTCTGCCCTAGGCCCGAGATGCCATTTGTATAGAGTGCAGGCGTGGACATGGCATCTCCCTCGTATTTGGAATCTGGATGGTACGTTGCATCCCAATAGACTGTAATTAGCCAGTAGCCAGTAGCCAGCAGCCATCAACCAGTAGCCAGCCCCTCGCGCGTCGGGATGAGCGCACATGAACAAACGGCCGAGTTCAACCATGGTCTGAGGCCCTGGGATAAACCATAAAGGCTAATGGCACCTACCGTTAGCCCCGAGGCCAAGCGCCTGCTTGGGGAAGCCTTGGGGAAGCCTTGAGATGAATGGTTCGGATCGCGACGCCGTGATTCGTGAAGATTCGGGACGGCCCTCGAGGCTCGCGCGACTTGCAGCCCACTAATCCCGATTTCGCAAAGGGAGCCCACCGTCCAATGTACTTGGTAGTAACTAACACGGACATTGTACGAGCGAGTAACTACGAAGTACTCCGTACTGCGTAGACGATAACGTAATAAGTGAGGTAACTAACTAGGTAGGTACGGATACCGTACCGAACGAAGGAGAGTCGAGCACGTACCTGCTTACATGGATGTAGGGACGGATATGTATGTTTGATCTTGCAGTCAACAGACATGTGGATATCCGATATGCATCCAAAGAGGGTGAGTGTCACGGAACTAACTTGTCGTGGCACGACAGGAATCGAAACTGTGGAATCGGTCATCCTTGCTCAACTTTCCGGCATCGAGACTCACCCAACGACAGTCCTTGACTAAGCCTCTCCCTTTATCTTTCGTCACCGAAATCAACATGGCTAGTTTGCGAGCCGTACCGTGGGCCGCAGCTGGCATTTCAGTCGCCCTCATCGACGGCCCGATGGAGTACACGCACTTCTCATTCAAGCGGGAGCCCGTGATGTCCCTGCTGCTCGTTTGCTTCACCCTCACGCTGGTGCTCTACGCCTTTTGGAACTACTGCCTTGCTGTGTGGCCGTTGGACGGCTTTCGCGAGCGGTACGACGACTTTCTCGACTCTTCGGCGGGCAAGGGCGTCTTCGCGGGACTCTCTATCGTCTGGACCATTCATATGCTGGGCATGGCAAGCTACTTCTTCCTCGACCTCGTCATACCCGGAGGCGGCGTTGGCACGACGCTCTCGATGATCTTGCCGCGCGTTGTGGGCCCGGTCATCATCATTGTCGCCTTCATATGCTACTGCGCCTTCGGTGTCTACATCCTGATTGGCGCCGCGCGGGCCTTTCAGCTGGTGGTTCGTCGTGCTATTTGGGGCGAGGAATACCCTGTGCATATTGGATAATGGAACGGCAGAGTCCAAGGGGGCACCGTACTCTCATCAAGGCCTCTCTCCCAGTTAGACACACGAGCGTCTGGAATATCTCGAACAGGAAGAGCTATCGGGATCTCTCCAGTTTCATCAAGGGCATAAATAGTACGTCTATCCGCTTATCTCTCCGCTTATTAATAAATCGACAAAGACTACGCCTAGGTCCGAACTATGTGCTGGCCTCCAGCCCAGATAAAATAGACAAGGGTAACGGCTCCGCGCCCGTGACTATGATGCCAGACCGTCTCTTGATCTCATCCACCCTCGTCCTACGCTCCAAGCCAGATAGTCCCGATAAAGGTAACGTCTCACCACCGGTAACTACGATGCCCGACCTCTTCTCGACCTCTTCCACATCCTTGCGCTTCAAGCCAGACAGGCCCGACAAGGGCAAAGTCTGGACGTTGGTCACTACGATGCCTGACCTCTTCTCTAAATCCTCGGCGTTCCTCTTGCTAACCTCGTTGGGCTTCGCGTTCGAAATCTTCAGCCATTCTCCGTTGAATGCGTTGATGAGCCAATTTGTCAGTTCTGCCATAGTTAGCCAGTGCGCATACCAACGTCACATGAGACTCGACATTGTGCTGATAGACTTACTGTCGTAGACAATGCGGTTGGCATTGTGAAAGTAGATGCTATGGTCACTGTCGGGGAACATGTGCAGATCATAGTTTTCGATCCCGGCCAAGTCCAACTTATCCAGTAGCGTGAGCGTGTTCTGCATGTGGACGTTGTCATCTGCGATTCCGTGCATGATCAGGAACCGTGCGTTGCCCGCCAGCGCGGTTACGTTGCTAATAGCGGTACGGGAGTAGCCGTCGGCATTCTCCTGAGGTGTGAGCATGTATCGTTCCGTGTAGATGCTGTCGTAGAATCGCCAGTCGGTAACGGGGGCGACCGCCATGCCGTACTTGAAAGTCTGGCCAGCATCCTGCTCGAGGGTCTTGAGCGTGTTGAAGCCGCCGTACGACCAGCCCCAGATCGCAATACGGTCCGAGTCGATGTATGGCCTCGAGGCCCAGTTCTTCGCGGCCGCGATCTGGTCGTGCGATTCCCAGCGCCCGAGCTCCTTTCGGACACAGACACGGGCTTTGCGGCCGATGAAGCCGGTGCCCCGGCCATCGACGATTACGACAATGTAGCCCAGGTTCGCAGCGATGAAAGACTGGAAGTCAACACTGAAAGTCTTCTTGACTGTCTGTGAGCCAGGCCCCGAGTATTGGTAGAATAATACTGGATACTTCTTGTTCTCGTTGAAGCCAGGTGGGCGGCGCTCTAGGTAGTTGAGCTGAAAACCATCCACCTCAATGGTGCCGTATTTCAGATCAGGCAGATCGTGCGCCCGGACCTTGGCGGCCAGCTCCTTGTTCTCCTCCACCACGTACTCGTAGAAGCTAGGGTTGCTGGGCGTGCTGATGACCTTTTGCCATGGAACCTTGGGACCCTTGTAGGAGACCAGTGCATACCCCGAGTTGCTCGAGAATGAAACATCATAATAACCTTCGGCCTGAGTGTCTACTATGGGCTTCAGGTCGGACCCGTCGAGCTTGACGCTGTAGTAATGCCGTTGGATTGACGATTCCTTGGCGGCACGGAAGTAAACGAGATTGTTCTTGAGATCCACCGCGGCCGGAGCATCGTCGTCAACCTCCCAGTTCCCAGACGTAAGCATGATGGGCTCGGGATTTTCCAGAGGGGTAAAGTAGGCCAAATGGTCACCATTATCGTAGATGACCTGATCGACGTATCCGTCATTTGGACGTCCACTGGCCGGGTCCGCTGGGATATACCGAGTATGATGCCCAATCTCGAACCAGCCTCCATCAATCTTGCCGACGTCGACCGTCCTGACCGTCCGTCCGGTTCTTGCAACTGCGTCGACAATGACAACGCGCATGATGTCGCTGACTCGGTTGGTCTCCTTGACCAGCACCTTGTTTCCTGCCCACACCACCTCGGTGATGAGAAGATCTTCTGACGCAAACGCGCCCGACACCTCAACCGAGAACATGTCGCCCCGAGCGAGATCGTAGAACAAGAGATCCACAAAAGGGTTGGGAGCGCCAGCCTTGGGATACTTGATCTGCCGCACCTCGGGATAGTTCTCTTCGCCCTCGGGGGCCTCGCTGCCGCTAGGCCGCTCGATGAAGTACTGAACAGGGTACTCTGGAACCAAGGTCTCATTGGTCCGCAGGAAGGTGAGATATTCGCCATTCTCGGACCACCAGGTCGCGCTGTTACCGGAGAAGACCTCCTCTTCATACACCCAATCCGGAATACCGTAAAAGAACTCGGGGCCGCCATCCGTTGTGACTTGTACGGCATTGTTCGTACCGAGGCGGCGGATATAAAGGTCGTTGCCGGCCGTGTACGAGACGGCGTTGCTCTGGGGACTCCACTGCGCCAATTGCACGCGAAGGTTTGGGTTTCCGGGGTCCAGTGGTTCGGCGACCTGCTTCTCTACGTCAAAGATCCAGTAGTTGCCGGTGAACGAGTGCCTCCAGTTGCTCTTCGTGTCGGTCGCAAGCAGGACCTTTTTCAAATCGGGGCTCGGCCAGAGCCTGTCGGGTGTCATCTGCTGGGTGCCGTATTGGAACCAGCTGTTGCGCATGAGAGTATGTGCCGAGGCAATCTGAGCGCCGGATTTGACGTGCTCGGCGTCTTGACTGCGCACGTCTTCTACCACAAGGTAGTCTTTGCCCTGGGCGCCCTTCTCCAGCAACAGGCCGTCTTCTCCGTGGGCGCCCGCGATCCAGCTCACACCATGACTCCTTGCTTGCCAGAAACCGGACTGTACCTGGTCCATGGTGATCTTCTTGCCGGAAAGGAGCGTGGGCGTAAGCACAGGGGCCTGCTCTTTGGTAGGAGTGTTCTGGTCGGGTTTTGACGACAGGTAGGTGACCAGTCCTATCCCCCAGACGGCAGCAAACAAGCAGGCCACCACTATCAGGACGCGCTTCATGGTGCGGTCCATCGCGAGGCCCTTTGGGTTTCTGCCGCCCGCGGCAGGGGCCAAGAAGGCATCCCGCTCGTCATCGGCCTCATCTTTCAAGGCGTATTCGTCGTTGAAGTCGTAGACGTTGCGACGTTCGTGGGTAGACCTCTCGCGCTCGCCGAGCCGTTCAAAAACGAGACTGGTGGTCGATACTGACGACAGGGAGTCATGCGAGGGTCGTGGAGACGCTGGTCTTGTGTCAACATGGGCTGGCGGAATAGCCATCATGGTCACTTGGGTGACGTAGGTACGGAGAAGTAGGCAAGTGACTTACCCATTGCGGTTGGGTTCAGGCTCTGCACGCATCAAGCATGGCAGAAATGTACTGTGAGTTATTGGATCGAACGTTGGCACCGAATACAACGACGCTGTTAACGTCGACTTGCCGGGATCTGCGGCAGGTGCTGTCGGAGGCATTCGTCCATTCCCTTACTGTCCACGTCTCAGCATCGTCGTTAGCGGCTTGGGCGGGCGCTCCACTACGGAGTATTGTTTGTGGCTGTGCTAAGACGAGACAGCTGTCATCTAAATTAACTCACAAGATTCATGGCTTCTTTTCTGCCTTTCTTTTGCAACCAGAAAACGGACGACCGTAATATGGTACGGACACGGCCTCACGCCTCCTCCCATGAACGCCAAGACTTAGCCCAAGTATCGGCATCACAACCTTGAACCGGGCAGTGAACTATCGATTGCCTCTGTGGCCGCCGTGCAGGTGAGCCGTTCGTGTTTTGCGCCCCGTCCGGTCTGCCAGCTGCAAGTCGTCAGCTGCCTCGACCAATACGATCTCGTCACGCCAGCCCGTTCTTGTTGTGGTGTAACTACGGATAAGTACGTAGTGCGTCGCCGGTAGCAATGAAGTCTCAGCCGCAGGGAAACCAATCCAAACCGCCCGCCCTGGCCTGGCGCGCATCAACTAGTACTGTGGTACGGAGTACTTCCTTGGCAGTACTCTCCACGCGAGGGCCCGCGCAATATCCGGCCTCCCGCATCTTTGTTGGAGCCTCTCCACCGAAACCAGGGAAGGGATACGGAGTAACTACTTAGTAGATAGGGCAGGACCATGGTAAGTTGTGGGATCGGGAGTTTTCTGTCGCGGAAGACCAACACCATCACCATCATCCCTGCATGGCGGCGATCGGTTCGTTTGCACTTGGCACTCGGGGATTTGCTAACACGGTTGTCAGTACCTGCTGATGCCAGTCGAGTCAGATAACGTACCTTTTTTGGACCGCTCTCCCTTTCGCGCTGGCTTGCAAATTGCGCCCAGTCCAGGACATGCATGCCCAGAGAAGACCGGTCTTGCACGGAAAACTGCCAGCCCACGGTAGACGATCGACCTGAAGCGATGGCGTCGGGTAGCTCTCCAAGTGGGCACCACGGTCCCTACCAAGGCCCTACCAAGGCCCGCTTTGGTTCCTGGTTGGTGGGTGTTGTACTGTGTATCCGTACTGCGATGTCGTCTGCATGTTTGCAGGTGACAGGACGCAGTTCCATAAGTTGCGTAGTAAGTCTGATCGCTGCAACGGGGCCCCCTTGGCTCACCTACTGGTGGCCCCCCTAAGGACGGCCGTCACAGCTCACTGGATAGGCTGCTCGTAGAACTGGAGCAACAAATCTGCATTGCCAAGTGCGAACTCGTATTTACTGCGTACCTAACTTGTTAGCGGAGCAATCAATGGCAGGATGGGCGTCTGCTGCTGTATACCCGTACCCGTACGGAGTATCCGTAGCTACGGAGTACAGAAGTTTCTATTCCTGTTTCCCGATTTAAAGGCTGACCCTCCCCTCCCTTGTGCGCCTGATTTCGTCTCAAGCAGCAGCGGTGGTACTCCATGTATCTTGCTACCTATTCACTCGCTTAAGTAGTATATACTACTCGTACATTCGTTCGGCAAGCCTCGACCCCTTGCCTCTTGTCACCATGTTCTCGACCTTCGCTCGTGGTTTCCTCGCTGCCCTGCTCGGCAGCAAGGTAGCCAGTGCTGCTTGCACCTCCAATCTAGTAATCGACAACTTCTCGCAGTCCTCCATCAACACGAACACCCTCGGCGGATGGACCAGTGGTATGAGCCAACACTTTGGGAGCACGAACCCGTTCTATTGCTGACATCGTCCTAGATGATGGTTCTATGACCTCAATTTCCGCCAGTGGCGGGTCGCTGTCCTTCACCCCCAAGGCCAACTCGTACTTCTACGAGACTTTTCCTTGCGCCCAGGCGTCCAGCCAAGGATACAGTGCTCTCTCGTTCTCCATCCAGGGGGCTGCTGGCGCGTCCGTCGCCCTTGAGATCCAGACCCAAACCTCTTGCTCGGCCACATCCTTCACCAGCCAGTTCCATACCGTGAGCGGCTTGACTGGCTCCAAACAGACCGTCACGGTACCGTTGAGCTCCTTCTCCGGCGCAAACGCCAACGCCGTCACCGCTTTCGTGTGGTCTGGGTTCTCCAAGACGGGTGTGAAGTGGCAGCTCAGCAGTGTCCAGTTTGTCTGCAGCGCAGCTGGATCGCCAACCTCGATCCCTGCGACTGTAAAGACTTCTGCCACTGTCGGCAGCTCGGTCAGGCCGTCTACAACGGTCGTCAGCTCAGTCAAGCCGTCTACGACTGTCGTCAGCTCGGTCAAGCCGTCTTCTACCGCCGCCTTCTCGGTCAAGACGACTACGACAGGCAGTCCTCCCGTCTCAACTCAGCCCGGCACCTGCTCAGCACTGCTCATCGACGACTGGGAGTCGCAGTCGCGCTTGACTTTCCTCTTCTACAACGCCATGATTCGTCCTTCGTCTGACGACGGAACCATGAAGTCCATCGTTGTGAGCAATGACAACCATGTGACGTTGACTCCTGTGGGAGGCGACTCTTATTTCTACAGCCAGGTCGGCTGCGTCAACACGCAGAATACCTATGGCGGTATTTCCTTGACCATCAAGGCTCCACGAGGCGCAACCTTTGGCATCCAGTTGGGCTCGTCAGCCAACTGTGGCGACGTGGAAGACAAAGTCAATGCTTATCAGACCACGACCGAGCTTGGATGGACTTTTGACGGAACTGAGAAGCTCTACAGCATTCCTTTCTCCAAATTCCCTACGCTCGATCTCACGAAGATTCGCACGGTGTTCTTCGGATCCCTCTCCACTGCCGTCACCCTGGGACCCATGGCATTCTACTGTGGCAGCACTCCCACTCAGTACATTGTTCCGTCTGTCTCGGCCCCGGCTACTCCTACTGCCACGGTGCCTGCCCCGGCTGGTACCGCCGGCGCCATAGTCATCGACTCTTTCGCATCGCAAAGTGCCAACGCTCTCGGCTTCTGGCACGGCGCCGACGAAGGCATGGGCTTAACCTGGGGCAGCCAAAAGCTCACCATCAAGTCGAGCGATTCCGATTATGCCTTCTACACGCAGCTGTCAGGCTCTTGCAGAGACCTGACCAGCTACGACGGCTCGTACCTCCATATCGCATACAGCGGAAGCAACAAGTTCACCGTTGCTCTCCAGCAGCATAACAGCCAGTGCAACGAGAACGTGGCACCGTACCCCGAGACGTGGGACTCTCTCGAGGCAGCCCGTTATGCCTCGGCAAGCGACATCTACATCCCCATGTCCCACTTCAACATCGAGAGGTCGAGGGTTATTGGCGTTGCCCTAAAGGGATTCTACAGCACCGATTCCACTGTCCTGAGCAAGATGGAAATTGTTAGCTCGATTCCGGCCTCGTTCAAGATCCCCGCCAAGGTTCCCAGCGGTAACCTCATCTTCGCTTGCAAGCGGCCCAACTCTTTCGCCTTTGCGATCGACGATGGCGACCCAGCGCTTGCCCAGCAGGTGATGAAGACCGTCAAGGAAGAGAACATCAAGGTGACGTTCTTTACCGTTGGCGCTCCTCTCGACGACGCTAGCACGAACCTGACGAATGTGTATAACGATATGAAGTCTCAAGGCCACCAGATCGCCCTGCACTCGTTCACGCATCCCAAGATGGAGGGGCTGCCTGACTACGAGGCCATCGACTGGGAATACAACCAGGACATCGCGGCGGTCGAAGAGGCCTTCGGCGGCTTCCACACTCCGTACTTCCGCCCGCCCTTTGGCAACGAGGGTGCGCGCATGAGGCAGCGTCTCGCTGTCGCCACCAAGACGGATACGCCCTACATCGTCAACTGGTCTGTCGACGTCGAAGACTGGCTGTGGGCGACGGGCTCGACGCCAGAGAAGCAGCTCGACGCGTTCAAGCGCGACGTCAACAAGGGCGGAGACTTGGTTGTGATGCATTACCTGTACCCGACAACGGTTGGGTACCTGAAGGAGTTCATTCAGATTGCCAAGGCTACTGGGAAGCAGCTCATGAGAGTTGATCAGTGCATGATGGACCCCAACGCACCACCCCTGTAGAGTGGACGTGTCGGGCTTCCGCTGCTGTAGGATGAGAGACGTACGTTATGACGGCTTCGAGACATGATCACATTACATTACATAATACCATATATTCTCTTTACCAAAGCTACCACTATCTCACGCAGATGCCATGTGAACCTTGCTGGATGTCACATCATTCGCGTCTATAAGCTCACCGAGAACAGCGCCAGCAGCGAACGTAGTGTTTGTTCCGCCGGCGTTGTTTTTCCGAGTCGGACATTGTATCGCGAGTGCGGCCGCCCCGTATTATGTATGTGTTTCCCACGTGGCGTCCCTGATGCGCAAATGAAGATGGATGGGATTCCCAGGGGCTTTCCATGTTAGTGACCAAGTTATTGGGCGACTGACTAAGTTCATTCGCTTGCTTGATCCATTGTCATTGATGATTGCACACCCCCCCCTCTTACCTTGACGGGTACAAGTCATTCCTCAAGGTGATTGATAGACGAGTGAATTACTCGACGGCGCAATGGGAGAAACGGTTTATTGGCTGCACATGTCTGCCGCTACCGTACATGGCCAACACTCGATAACTGTCGGTGGCTGGCTGCACCTCTTAAGGGGAAGCTCCCGGGTGGAACTAGTTTTCGGCAATTGCAGCAAGTATGTCGTCCGCGGCGATAGTCCAAGTTACAAGCTGAGTTGTCTGGCTTCATTCCGTGACCAGATGATTGCATCTCAAAGCTGCGCTGGAGAAAACATCCGCGTCTCAGGGGGAATTCTAGGTTACTAGTACCATAATATCCCATCATATAAGAGGTACTCTCGAGTTTGAGTTTGTCGACGCCTTCCCCGTGTATCTATATTCGTCGAGGTTTTGAGTTTCCCCGGGCATGGATTGAATCGGCTTTCGAGCGAGTAGGTAAATTATCGAGGCCGATCGGGATGCGGCCACATCTGCAGGAAGCAAGGTAGTTGGGCAAGTTCTCACATGCTCATCACCAGCAGTGCGAGTGGATCGCGTCCTCCGCCGCAGACGACAAAGGTACCGTTCCTCTCTCAACAGCAAGTAATGATCAGTGCTAGTAGCTGTCGTTGATTGGGCCCGACAAAGGTGGCGGCGGAAAGAGGAAGGCATACAGACGGAGAGGTAACCCTCCAGTGTGCCTGCAGAGATTCGCTTCCTAAACAGGTGGGTACATGATAGAAGTCAAGATTGCCACAAAATAAAAAATAAAAATTAGGTTTATAGTGGTTTCTCCGGCAAACACAGTGGACGATTCGGGTCGTTGGGATTTCACTAGTTTTTTATTTGGCTTTTCTTCAAGGCAATTCTAGCGCCGCAAAGGAGCACTATTCCGAGCTTCGCCATGACCCCCTGAAGTTATGCTTCATTAGTGCAGTGTCGGGTACTGTCCCGTCGTTTGTGCTGTTTGAATGTGGCTGGCCCATGCCGAAACCGTCTATGGGCAGGACCAACAGGTCGCCGTAGAGCCTCGGCTCCGTCATGCCGGACAGGTTACGCAAGTCCGTGATGGTTGGGTCGGCCAGCTGGATCTGCGCAAACACCGTGTCGGTCCAGGCTGCGGGACCTGTGGAGTTCATCACCTCGAGGCTGCTAGCCTTCAGGGCAGAGAGAGTCGTGTTGTGTTCTGCCACAATGTCCTTGAGAGATGTGATGGCGCGGTCTACCATGCTGGTGAATAGGGGATGGCCTGGTGCAGCCGCAATGGTCCACTGGCAGAACTAAGACGGGGGTGATGGTCAGCTCACGCCCGCGATGCCCTTCTCCCAAGCGGCGAGCACTAACCTGTAGGTCGTGAGGGATGTCTGCCCAGTTCGGGCCATCCAACTTGTCGAATTCAATGCCGACAACAACGCGGGTACGGTTCTGGTACTTGGCCGGGATCCAGTTATCGACTGCTCGATAGGCTATCGTGTCCGTGTCCGTGTACACTCCGCCCTCGACCGACAGAAGCAGGTAACGGAGGAGGTCGGACTTGAGACCCGGGTTCGTAAGCGCATTATACGTGCGGCGTATGGTCAAGTTACCCGAGAAGTGCTTTCTTATGAACTTGTTGGCCATCTCCGAGCCGACGAGCGTGTAGCGATAATCCGGGTTCTTGGCGATCCAGGTCGCGGTATCGACAAGCTTCTCGGGATCAATGTCGGCATACTTTGCCTCGGCCCGTGGTGTGAAGAAGATCTGCCATATTTTGGGAGAGATGAGGTGTGGCCTTGCCGGCGCGGCGTCCTCGGGGTCCAGGAACTTTTGGTTATGATGGGAGAAGCCGACGTCGTAGTCGGTAACGTGGGCGACACTGACATGTCCATACAGGACGGATAGAACGATGAGGAAGAATGCGACCCAGACGACCATGAAAAGCTCGCGCTTGCGCCTCTTGAGCAAGGCAGAGCCCGACATCATCGACCGGGCGTAGCCAAGGAGAGCGGGGTGTTCCGCCCCCTTCTCATGGAAAGAAGGCAATGCCATGGCGATGACACCGTCACTGAACAACGACAACAACGAGTGCCACGGCGTTTTTCACGTTGCAGTTGCCGGCGGGAAAGGAGGCCATGTCAGCTGAACAAGAGGTTCGACGTAGTAGGAGGGAGGGGGAGGGGGAGAGGGGGAGGCAGAGGATATAACTAATACTCCGTAGACTACAAACAGACTACAAATAGAATCGCTGATGGGCACTTGAGCGGAATATCCGCAGCTGCAGGCTGAAATAAGCTGAGGGGCCAGATCCCTACGATGTGCATGGCACCGGCTGACGGCCATGGGACACCCTGGCTCTCGTTTGTTGGCCCTTTGGTTGCAGACACAAGGTGTTGAACGTCAGCTTCAGCGTGTACGAAGTGTCCGTACAGAGTAACTAACTCCTGCGTCTTTCGTATGCCCGGCCGCCACCTTGGGCCTTGGGTTGTCGGGCGTTCCAGTAGCGCAGACTGCGTGCTTGGTTAGTGGCCATGATGATTATCCATACACACACACACACACACACACACACACACACACACACAGCTGCAATGGAATCTCCTGTTCCGCTCGTGGCTGACGTGGGCGTCTAAGCGGGTTTGTGGCAAGGCGGCCGTATTCGACATGCATGTAACTACTTCGTATAATGTGCTAGCACTGATGCTCCGTACGGAGTACCGCGAGTCGGATTGGCGGAACTCGATGGTGTTCTTGGCACGTCGTATTTTGCTTAATTCCCATCCCGTCGTGGAGACATCCATAATCTCAGCTGATAGTTCAGGGGGGGCTTGCTTCCTATGGATCCGAATGCTGATGCCTGGCGACTCACGGACCCTGTACTCCGCACCTTACGAAGTACCGTAGTACTACTGTGTACAGTAATCCGTAAGTACTGCGCACTAAGTAAGTCACAGTAGCTACAAAGTATGGATAGCTTGCTGGAGATGGAGCAGGACTCTCTCTACTGTGTACGGAGTACGGATACTGTGTATTTACTTGTGATTTTCGGAGGAAACTGCGGCCTTGGGACAAGAAGAGTGCGTACCAAAGTAACAGTACGGTGGCGTGCCCGAGCGACAGTTGTTGTGTAACTAGGTACAGAGACCTCGTACTGTTACGCCAACGAGAGCAGATGGTCTCATGCCCACTCGGGTAGGGCAGTCATGGGCCACGTGCATGTGCATGTGCACTAACCAACTCTACGACGAACGGGCATAATACACTACTGTGTACTTGACGAGTATTCAACCCTAACTCACTTCCTGTATCCGTACTCCGTACGAAGTAACTAGGCTGGTTTGTGAGATTTAGAGTAGTGGTATCCATAGACGATACTTTCTTTACTTGGTACTCGAGTACCCCAGCCAGTGGGGGCACCTGCGGGCCTGTGCCTCATCACGTCTACGAAGTACGTAGTACTACGTACGCACTAGTTAAGTAATATCCGTACGGTCTCCCCTTGTTGGCCTTGTCGGTTTGCAGCGCCAAGCCCACAACGAAATGAAAAAGGGTCTTCTTTGACAGCGCCGCGACCTTCCAACCCAAAGTACCTTCCGAATCGAGAAGGCACCGAGCCCTTCGAATCCCTCGTCCCATGCAATCATCACCGCCTTGCACTTCATGACTAGTGCATGGTAACGTTAGTTACCGACTGAGTGAAGTACGGATTTAACAAGTTACACTACAAGAGTCCAACGACGACGACCGGCCTCCGTAATGACTCACTCAGCTCCGTTCTTGAACTTTTTGCAGTACGCCGTGTGTTTCAAATCATCCTCGTCGTCCGATCGGTAAAGTTAATCGCACCGCACGGGTCTTTCAACCATTAGCTCGAGACGGGCCATCCGGGCGAAAGTGACCCTGCAAAGTTCGGTTGCTCAGGCCCTCGACGCGACTCCGGTATCTTCTCTCCACGCGCCGCGCTTTCTCCATCTGCCCCTGCTGCGTCGCGAGGATGGCGCGTTGCTGTGCTGAGGGCAGGTGTGCGAGACTTCTCTGATCGTTGGCGTTCAGTTTGCCCAGCTGCGTACAGAACTTGGTCTCCCTCTTCTTGCTCTTGGTGAGGGCTGATCCGGATCCGGCTTTGCTTGCAACCTCGCTCAGCGACGACGCATCGTCCGCCGTTCGTAAGGACGCAATGTCTTCACGCCGGCCCCGCGATTCTACAGAGCGCTGCTGTCGCTGCTGCGTAAGGCTCGTTTGAGAAGATGCGCGGTTCGAGACTATCTTGCCTGAGGGCAGCCGCATCGAGTTCTCGTCCGACTGGACGGCCGAAGTAGCAGCTTGCCCCCGTGGCTTTGCTGTCTTGCCGTCGCCGTCATCGTCTTCATCATTCTCGCTGTCACTCTCCCCATCCGAGAAGTCGTAAAAATCGGCATACTCCGAGTTCCCGTCAATGTCAAAACGGCAGTGACCTTTACCAGTCATGTCTGTTCATCGAGTAGGAATCAGCCCTGGTCCAAGTCAAAGGCCGAATCGACGCGTCACAGTTATAGAGTGTTGCTACTCACGTTGTTGCGTGGCAACTGTACTGTTTCTCTGGCCGCCACACGATATGCACTCGTTGTAGCCAAAAATAACCAAGTGGAGATAGCCAAACAGCGTCTCGAGGTCGACCATGAGACGTTTTCTGTCGGGTATGAAGAGTCCATGGGCTGCTTGCATGTGGGTTACACTCGACTCGAAGTCTTTCGAGGTCTTGTCGCAGAACAGGCATAGTTCCACGCTGTAGCCTGGCATGAGATGGCCGGCTTGTTGGGTCGAGTCAGGACTGGTGTCGTCGGGGTCTGGCGGGCTGCGCGAGCCACCACCTGCTGTGCTCGTTCCCAGCATCGTAACGAGGTGTGTGTGTGTGTGTGTGTGTGTGTGAGAGAGAGAGAGAGAGAGAGAGAGAGAGAGAGAGAGAGAGAGAGATTGGGTGAGTGTGTGAGAGAGTGTGCGCGTGAGAGAGAGAGAAAGAGAGCAGGTAGATGTAAAGAAAAGAGGTCACGCCTGTGGTTTACTCTACGAGACCAAGTACAATAACTGCCCAGTGCATCCATGCGTGTACTTCCGCCGTGCTATAGGATTTCAATGCAACTGAAATAGGCCCCCTCTCGATACTCTTGATACTCGCAACTAGTTCATTACAACTGGTCGAGATATATTCTGATCATGTCGCGCCCCGGATATCGTATTAAATGTGGCCCTATAAGCGGAGCTTTGGTGAAAAATACATAGTCTGATTGGATAGATGCCACTGCGCCACGATGAATCATTCTGAATATATTTGCATCATCCTCTTCCTTCACAGTAACGTTACTAGATCTTATTTCGCCACAAGTTTGTGCCGAACAAGAGGTGCCGCATTCATTCTTATCGTACCTGTGAGACTAGTCCCTTCGATTGCTCCCGTCAAGTCGCTTATCTACAACCCCCGTTTACATAGCAGCGAGCACCGATCTAGCCAATGGCAATAAAACACAAAATGCGCATCACGCGGCGAGAAGAGCCGCATGTGCCGCGTGGCGCCTCTGCCCTGCGATGTACTCACTTTGTCCGGGCGTGGTTATCTTCGACTTGCTTGAGCCTTGGGGGCGATAGCTATGGGTATCCCGACTTGGTGACAGGGGGGCGTACTTGGTATAATACGTGCATCACCATTGACTAGTTATCAGACTGCGCAATGCGTGGACGGGCGATGGAACTTGCGGCTAACCGCAAGAGAAAGGTGTGAGCCACGCGAGAAAAGGGGCAATCGGTTCGGGGCATGTGGCCGGCAGATAGATAAGGAGCTGTGCAACTCACCCCTCGGGAGTTCATCGTGTCGCTGCTGTTTGAGCTCGAGAGCATCATAAACACATCATTTAGGCTGAACGTCATCTGCAGTCCTCTGCCCAGACCTTCCCGATGGGCAACCTGATGGAAGGCTGGCTGGGGACTCATATGGGAGACTGCAGGTCGCATACCTGCAAGGCATGGTTCACGGTGATTGAATACTACCCTCCCTATCATGGATCTGTACTGGTCGTTGCAACCCTCGGCATGTCGAATTCCATCCCTCATGATAAGTACAGACAAGATAAGAAGCGTCAACCCACGCTCTGAGCTTCTCGTGGATTGCCTCGGTTTTGAACACCTTGGGTAGCATGCTAGATCCTCGATTTTTGGGAGGTTGTTTATCTGGAAGCGTGCCTCTTGTCTTCTGCCGGTAGAGCCCACCGTTCCAATGGGTATACTCACATGGGTTCTGCTCATCTTCCACCTCCAGATGGGCCTCGTGCTGTCAAGCCCGCATTGCCCCATCGCTGGCGCCGAGTTCCCAAAGCCTAGGAACCTCGGCGAGAATGCAGTGTGGAAAGCGGCGATGCAAGACTTGTCCACGACCTTTGACTATGTGGACTCGACCGCTGCAAACTACTCCTACGCCGTCCAGATCTTTTCCACCAACCCCGGCTCTCCTATCCTCTTTGAACGGTTCCACACGGCGGAGAATCTACCCAAGAACACGACCGGACAGTCAAAGGTCGACGTGGACACCGTCTTTCGCATTGGAAGCGTGACCAAGGTCTTCACGGCTCTCGCCTTCCTCGCTGATGCGGGAGACAAGTACTTCAGTCACCCGATCACGGAATTCATACCCGAGCTTGCAGAGATACAGGCAAGACCCAACAGACCAAAGGATGCTGTACAGACCGTGAACTGGGATGAGATCAATATACAATCGCTCTTGTCGCAAATGGCTGGTATCGAGCGTGACTGTAAGTGTCCACAGCCCTGTTTTCACATCCGACCCGGACTCGAATCTATTACACCCTACGGTCCCTACCTACCCTCCCTCCCAATAGCGCAAACGCTCATGTGTTCTTGCTCTAGACTTGATCCTCGGAGAGATCATAGGAGCCATGAGTCTCGAGACGGCGGTCGACATGGGATTCCCCCTGGCGACTGACAAGATCCCTAGTTGCGGCAATTGGAATCTTTGCAACCGCACGCGTACGTACACAACAGCCATGCCCTCCTCCATCGGTTCGCCTTACTAAAACACACGCTCTTCACGGTGTAGAATTTTTTGAAGGCATCGCAGATTCGTATCCTTCCTTCGCGTCGTGGAAAACGCCGGCGTACTCCAACATTGCGTTCCAGCTGCTCTCTTATGCGCTGGAGAACATAACGGGACGACCATTCGTGACATCCCTGAACGAGACGGTGCTGGATCCACTGGGCCTAAACCACACATACTATTACTCGGCGCCCCAGTCTGTCGGCATCATTCCCAGGGAAGTCAACTTGACCAAGTGGAATGTCTACATAGGCGACGAGAGCCCGTGAGCGAACCCACCCCCTTTGTCCGTCCCGGGGGGCTTCTGCTAACAAAACACCTGCTACCTAGCTCGGGGAACATGTTTGCGTCCACCGGCGACCTGTCTACGCTCGGCCGGGCCATACTCGGCTCCACGCTCATCAAGCCAGTGACGACCCGTCGCTGGCTGAAGCCTGTGTCGTTCTCCTCGGACCCTGTGGCCGCTGTCGGCATGCCGTGGGGTCTGCGCCGTCTGCATCTCGACGACAACAACCCCCACCGTACCGTGACGGCCTTGACGAAAGGGGGCGGAGTGGGGGACTACTCCTCGCTGCTGTCCATCATTCCCGAGTTCGACATGGGCATCACGGTCATGGTCGCGGGCGCAGACACGGCGGGCACGGTGTGGCAAATGGCCGACTACCTGGGCGGCGTCCTGCTGCCCGCCTTTGACGCGGCCACGCGGGACGACGCGGACTCGAGATATAGCGGCACGTACGTGGCCCGGCTCGGGAGCGACGTCAACTCATCGCTCGTCATCACGACTGACGCGTCGAAGCCGGGACTCGGCGTGGCGACTTGGTTTAGCAACTCGACGGACATGATCCCCGTCGCCCGGGCCCTGCAGAGCGGTCTCGCCGTGAATTCGGACCCCAACACGTCGAACTCGACCATGTCGTCCGCGCGGCTCTACTACACCGGCCTGGAGACGACCGCGTCCGGCGGGAGTCAGCAGCAGGCGTTCAAGGCCGTATTTGAGTCCCTCGCCGGCGCTGCGAACCCCGGGACTGGGTTTTCGACGGACTGTGGAACCTGGGTCGACTATACTGGCGTGACCTACGCCGGCATGCCGCTCGACGAGTTCATCTTCGAGTCGGACCCAGATGGTAGCGTTGTCAGTGTCAGGAACCTGGCGTTGGACATTACGCTGGACAAGGTCGGCTGACGGGAGAAAGGTAGGTACCTATTAATACAGTTTGCCGCCGGTGTTGCAGGGCGGGCTGGTACCTAGGTACCAACTCGGAAGGGCTTGGATTTCCCGTCATTGCTACCTACGTTCGTAACTCCCTTCCGGTAGAACTAACTACCTATGGTGCCTACAACCGCGCCTACAACCGTGCCTACAACCGTGACCCTTTCTCTGCGCTCAGGCGAGACCTCCAGGTCGTATGGGCCTTGGGGTCTTTGATGAGCGCCTGCATGCTCAACGTGAACGGCTTGCGCGGTCCTCGGAAGACCAGGCCGCCGTGGAGACAAAGCCGGGCGTACTTGACGGCCTGCACGTCCTGCCCGACGCCGTTGTACTCGATGGCGGCGCGGTAGTACGCCTCGTGCAGCCTGCCCCCCAGACCCTCGAGCTCGTACAGAAGGATCAGCAGCTCGGCCTTCTCGGGCGTGGCGGTAGATGCGGCCGAGTAGTCGTCCAGCTCGCCCCACAGCTGCTGGATCTGCTCGATCCTGTCGTCCGACTCGGCCACGATGTGGTCTTCGGCGGTGCAGAGCGGACAGGAGCAGCCGAAGCCCCATTGCGACGAGAGTTTCTCCTGCCGGGCCGAGGTCGGACTGAAGCCACTGCGATCCTGTTTAGCATTCGGACGTTGAACGTGGGAGGGAGAGGTGGCGGCTTGCTCTATGTAGGAAACGGTGAGTTCCTCCCCTGGCATGATGTCACGCCCGGCGTAGACCTTTTGGGAGAGCGTCTCCTGGTCGAAGTAGTAGTACGAGTTTGGCCTGCAGTCATGGTTGATCCGCGAGACTTGAGAGAAAAGGAAGGCGTCAGTAGGTAGGTAGGTCCTTGTGCGATGGTCGATCTCGGGGATGAACACGACTGCGCGGAGCTCACATACTCTCGGTGAATACGGCCTGCAGATCGGCTCCGCCGTCGCCAATCTGGATCTTGAACTTGTTCACGGCGAAGACCTGGGCAATCCTCGCCTCGTGACTGTCGACACTGGCGTGCGTCGTGAGGTTCAGATAACGGGTCCGGTGCTTCTCGGGCAACTGCTCGACGGCTGTTACGAGTAGATCCCCTGCGTGGTCTTCCCTCAGCTCCATCAGGGCCTGCGTGTCCTGGAACGAAAAGTATCAATACCTGTCTGTCGAGTCCTAGTTTGGAT
This sequence comes from Arthrinium puccinioides, assembly GCA_022414665.1. Lineage (NCBI taxonomy): Eukaryota > Fungi > Ascomycota > Sordariomycetes > Amphisphaeriales > Apiosporaceae > Arthrinium > Arthrinium puccinioides. Next base: position 2,779,685 of record JAIUNF010000003.1, on the reverse strand, counting down.
GGCTTGGTTGGATAGGTGTCTAGACCCCCCCCCCCCAAGTGAACTTCCAATCCCACCCGGGAAGCTAGATTGTGATGGTCTTCCGGATGAGACCCAAAGAGATGAAAACCAATTCACAAGATACCAGGGGTACATACCATCACGGCCGCCGGCGTGCGTGTCATTATACGCTGGCCCTTGCGGATCGGACTCGTGGTGATCAGTCCGATGCCCTTCCCCGGGATCTCCGCCTCGCGGTACCGGTGGTGAGAAGCTGCGACTGGCCCCCCTTGACGAGACGCAACACCGGCATTGTCTAGTCTTGACGCCAGCTTTGCCACCCTGTCCCGGGTGGTGATGATGGAGAGCCCGTCGCCGCTCCCGTAAGTCGAGTGGGTAAAGGCGCAAAAAGCCACACCCTCTGATCCGTGGTGGCATTTGCTGCCTTGCGTCCACTCGGCTACCGGTACCGGTACTGGTTGGTGAGCAGACTGCTGGATGGGGGAGGATGGCGCCTCGGCTGCCTCTCTACTCGAAACGTGGCATGTGCCGGCCCCTGATACGGAGTTGTGCGCCAGTCCAAGCCGTGGGCATTGCCGTGCTGGATGAAGCTCTGTGCCGGTAAGCCCTACCGGTACGCTCGCGGAGGCGAGTCGCAAGAGGGTGGAGAGGACCAGTACGTTCATGGCGGGAAATGGAGTGACGAGTTTGGCTTTGGAGGTTGGAACTGATCATCGTAACTGAGTGAGTGTGCCAGGTCGGGAATTTCTGGATCCGTCCGAAGTGGATTCTTGTATTTGGGGTGTTTCACCGGGGTCAACCGGCCGGGGCCCGGGGGATAGTTACCAGACTAGGTAGGGACCGTAGGGTAGGTCAGGGCCAGGGCCAGGGTCAGGGTAGGGCAACGACATGAACCGGTGGGTGGTGTTTGGGTCAGGACGTGTCCATGCACGAGGCCCCGGAAGGTCTATAGGCAACAACAAACTACTATTCTGCTTCACGGAGTAGATATTGCTGGTCAAGTTGTTGAGAATCATGCCGTCCCAGGTCCCTTTGGGTTGTTGTAGCGAGGGTGTTTGTAGTCGACAGCCAAAAGGCTAAACAAATGTCTCTTCATTCGCGCCCGTTCGCTTAGTGACAACAGGCAGTCAGTCGGTCCCTGATGCATGCACGATGCGCGCCGCCGACTATAATTGCCACGCTAGGCGTCTCTACTTACTTCGTAGTACGGAGTATACCCCGCGCGAACGCCAGTTTGTACCCATCGTTTCCACAGTGTGCTTGGTTATACGGTTGCCCTGTGCCTCGAAGCGGAACCAACAAGTACGGATAAAGTATCCGTAAGTGACTTGCGGACCCCACCCAAGTACTACTTCGACGTACTAACTATGTAACTATGTATGGTCGGTAGGTAAACGTAGTTGATGCGCTGTAAACAGGGACTTGGTCAACGTTGCTCGATTGCGATCACAAGTACGAGCTGCTGCTACCCTCAACGTACTGTGTAGGAGATGACTAAAGTCGGCCTGCAGCACAGCCAGCCACCCCTGCGACAAAGCTCGTTTGTGTCTCGAGGGCCTTTGTTCCCAAATAGCATCCGTACTCCGTAGCTTTGTTGCTTTTCGCGTGGGCCCAAAGGTTGGATCAAAGGATCTTTTTTTCTTCTTTTTCTTTTTTTTCGTCCCCTGCCGGACGGCCTTTTTCTCCTTCTCTTTCTTCTTTTCTTTTCATCTTTTTTTAATTTTCCAGTCCACATCCCTCGTTCCACATCCCACCATTCATTCATTCATTCATTCATTCTCCTCGAGGTAGCCAACCGGCCCGTCCGTCCAGGTTTGCCAGTTCTTGAACCCGTGATAAGAACCCCCTGGAGTTGGAACAGCAATAACAACACTCGGTAACAACAGCAGCAACAACAACAACAATCTTCATATCTGCAAAACCCGCCGTCGCATCGTTACAACTTGACCTGGGCTCTCCGTCTTCGTATCGTGTCCTGGGCCAAGGTCCGAGTTCATCGACTGCTTGTTCTGCATCATGACCGCAGGAAAGCGAGTGTCCCTGTCGCAGACATATGCCGCGGCCGAGATCGATCGGTCTATGCCTGATCTTGACCAACTCATCCCAACTGTAAGCAAGCACTTGGTGGATCTGATGCATCGGCAGCTCGTACGTGGGGGTACAAAGTACAAATGAGTTGGATCGCTGGGTCGCTAGATCGCTGCATCACTGCATCACTCACTGCATCACTCCCCGAGCGCTTGCACAGATATCAAGAAGTCGCATTTGACTCGGGGGCCGCAAGCCCACCTTCCCCCTTTTCAACATCTCACTCGTGTCAGCCGTGGCCGAGCTCCGTCATGCATTTCTTCTTCTCGTTCTTCTTCTCCTTCTTCTCCTTCCTCTTTGCGCTGCAAAATCGACTGACACCCCCATTCAAGGCCACCTCCCCCAACCAAATGACAAACGGGGGGCATCAGCTGCCAAAAACGGCGGGACGGACCACAGCACAGTCAACTATGAGTCTGCCGCCGATCTGAACAAGATCACCCGCCGCCAGCTGGAGGAGGACATCTCCGCCTACAAACATGACCTGGACTATTGCCAGCAGCATCTGACCATACCTGACATCACACCCCAGGAGGTCCGTTCCCTGCAGCTGCGCGTCCTGGACATGGGCCACCAGATCCGTCACTGCCAGCACCGCATCGAATTGATCGACGCTCAGGCACGGCTGCCCTCCGCCGCTTCCAAGAGATCCTTCTTCACCTTTGACGCAGCGCCGAGGCTCCAGTCCTCGGAGATACCTGCCGCCAAGCGCCCTCGCACGTCCAAGATGAAGCCTGCAGAGAGCGAGAACGAAGACGATGCGACCATTGAAGTCGAAACCGGCCCCGGTGAGCGCTCCGTACAGCGCCTGGGCTTCTGGAAGTGCCATCTCTGCACCGCTCAGAAATTTCTCCTGGCCGGCCCCAACCGTGTGCCCAGTGCGCCGTGCAAGTGGCCGTTGAAGGATATCAGTAAGATGTTGAATCACTTCTTGGACAGTACGTATATCTGCGGGCCCTCCTATGGCTGTGTCCAGAGATGGTTTCTTCTTCTTGTCTTACCCGTGCCCCCACAGTGCACACCGAACACGCCGCGGCAGAAAGGTGCTCCGAGCTTGGAGACGCTCTGGATCAGAACCGTAAGTCACCCGACTACCTATCTAGGAACTAGGCAACACCTAACAATGCAGGCGGTCCTTTCAAGTACTGGCTTACCAGAACACGGCACCAGAATCTGGGCGACGGCAGCTTCATTGACGAGTGGATCGAGATCCTGAAGGCAGGCTCGCTTCCGGACGGTCTTCGGGGTCTCAACCGAGCGGCCGCAGCATTTCCCAACAACACAATCTGGGCATCGGCCAACGACGAAGAAGACTGCACGTGACCGGACCTCTTGTTACCGGTCACCTGGATTGTCATGAAAGCGGAGGAGCTACCATCTGGACACGCATGAAGACTGGGCGAGACGAAGTCGTCACTGGCGTGACGACATGACGATCTTGGACGACCTCGACACGGAATAAAGTGCTGGACATCGCGTGGTAATTTGAGCAGGAAGAGACATCCATGAGTGATGGCTGGTCTCACCACCTCATTGGCACGTGATACGCTTGACCACTGTACTCGTACTTGGACCGCGACCGCTCGCAATACCCGAACAAGACGAATAAGATTGGAAGAATGCCGTGGAGAAAACGCCCAGGGAGAGTTTGCCCAGGCTACTCCGAACCTGGTGTACATGAGAATCGCGAATAGGGGCTACAAACGCAGTCAGACGTGGTACACGACCAAAGGGGTTGAAAATAAGACTTGGAAACCGGCACCAACAGCGCTTCTGAGCAAGTTGTTGCCCGAAAACACACTAGCGGTGTAGGTGGGATAGGCATCACTCGGGTAGTTCAGCACCGCGTTGAACAACAGGAACGAATCGTTGCTGAAAATCCCGTGCCACTGACAGGCGTAGCCCGCCGGCGGTCGGGTCAAGAATGCTATATGAACCAGGAGAGGCTATAGCGACAGCACCAACTACGGCCGGCGGTAATCCTCCGCTCGGGCTTGAGCCCGCCGTTCTCGTTGAACTTTGGCACAGCGTACTTGTGAAGGTTCCATACGAAGAAGGCGAGATTCATGAGACCGAGGCTGAAGTTGAAGACTCTCGAGAGGACAGTGGGAAATGACTCGGACCGAATTCAGAGCAATCCGTACACCAAGGCGATGGGTTCGGCCATATATCAAGGAGTCGATTCTTCGGAGTACTTGAAACCCCTACCATCAGCGAGATGCATCAGTGTGTGTGACTGAGGATAGGATCCCGTATGAGCTCCTTCATCTTGACGATGAAATTTGCTTTGATCGCGAGGTTGCGTGAGTATACATGGCGAGAATATTAATGAAGCCAATTCGAATGCATTTGGGGTGGTCGATGGTGTTTTATATATGGTCCCGCCGGAGCCTATGGAGATATCTCACTTGGCGCATCTCACTCTGCCCATTCCATCGTCCAGGTCTCAGCGTTCTAATAAGGCCTAGGAAAATGATGTGTTCATCGTCATTGCTAGCGACTCAGGGTGTCGCCACGGAGACGCTGAGATGGTTCGGGGGTGCAAGGCAATGTGAAAGGCAGACGCTAAGACGCCTCAAAATCCCACATGGCTTCATCGTCGAAGCCATGGGAAAGACAGAAAGACGACGAAACTTGTACGACTGTCGAAGACTGGACACGAATACCGTCCACTTGCACACTTGTATTTCCCAGTTCAACGACCTGTTAGATACTCCAGGTACTGACTGCATCGACTCAAACAAGCTTCAGCTTCTGTCTGCCACTCACAACTCGCAGACTCGTGATGGCTGTTTCTTCTTATTTCCCGCCGAGACGGTCAGGCATTCGCTGTTCCCTCGCCCTTGCCTTAGGAACACAACAGGGTCCACGTAGGTACGTCCTGGGTCCTGGGGGTGGGTGGGGGTGTTGCGTTGCGTTGACATGCTCCAGACGGTTCGGATGTCTGCCCGGTTCGGTTGAGGAGCGTCGTGTCCCCCTCAGCACGATACTACATAGTTAGCTAACTACTATCTCGCTCGAGTACGCAGCACGGAGTACCGCGGGTAGAGAGGGTGCACTGGACGAACGGGGACACGCGGCGCGCTGGATACGAGTGTAACTAGTTAGGTAACGTTAACAGTGAGACAAAGGGGGCGATTGCGCGAATAGAACAATAAGGAAATACTACCTCGAGTCGCAGCGCTTGCGCGGCCATTATCAATCTTGCTCTCTCAAGTCTAATTTCGTTACAGTTTGTTAGCACGGGGTGCTAAATGAAAGAGTCGACCCCTGGAAATTAGGAGATCCCATCCGCAGTGCGACTCTCAACATTTCTCAGACAAAGGGCGTACACGGTACACGGCACGATGCTGGCGTGACAACAGCAGGATGCAGGATGCAGGATACAGAATACAGGATACAGGATTGCAAAACGCAGGGTTGAAGCACGCCTCTGCCAAATCTACATATCATACAGGCCGATGATGTATTCAACAACCAGAGAGATCGCCTCACTATCTACCAATTCAAGTATATCTATGCCAGAACGCCTCGCCAATGCAGCCAGCCACAGCCGCGATGCTGCCAATGATGCCCAAGCAAGAAAAACCACCGATTAACTATGTGATGTCAAGACACCAACGCACACACAATCAAGGCGCAACATGTCTCTATACGCGGCCAGCGATCAAGCCCTCGTAAGCTCTTTCAACGGCGCGACCGCCCATTCCAGGTACAGCCCTCAGTTGAGAGACGCTCTCCACGGTCCAATCCATCAAGCCCAAGTAGTCCACGATCTCTCGTGCCTTTTTGGGCCCGAAGCCGGCCAAGCCCATTATTGCGTCCGCGTCTCTCGAGTTGACAATGTCCAGCAGATCTTGCATACGGGGTGTCAGGGGCGTGTCGTCGAGACTGACATCAGACAGCTTTGTGACCTTGACCTTCTTGTTCTTCTTGCAATTCCGGGCGTAGTCTTCGTCGTCAACATCAGCCTCAGCGGCGTCATTCTCTTCATCCTCGCTCTGTCGCAGTAGCTTCTTCTTCCGGCGCGTCGGGCTGGGGGCAGAAACGTCTATACCTTCGTCTTCCGGCCCACCCTCGCGCTTGGCCGCGGATTTGGCTCTCAACCTCTCTATCTTGGACAGCAGCTTCGCCTGACCCGGGAAATAGGGCAATGCCATCTCGTACATCTTGAGTGCGCTGGCTTCCTCCCCTCTCTCCTTGTGCTGCCGCGCCATTAGTAAAAATCGCAGGCCTTCTGACTTTGTGTCGTCATGTCGTCCGTCATCGACACGGCGTTCGAGAGCTTCCAGGCGTTTTTGCACGGCGTCGCTGATTTCAGGCTGTGCCGGAGCGGCTTGGGTGCGTGAGGCGAGGATCTCGGCAACCTTCTTTTCAACCATGGCCTCGATCTGAGCCGCAGAGACCGAGGGTGGCGCTGGGCGGGATGGCGGTGGCGATAATCTGCTGGAGGGCATCGGGAGGAGGGTCGCCGGCATGGGACGTGAAATCTTGGACGGGCGGACGAGGGCATTGTCCGAGTCGGTTGGCCGGGGTAGCGCCGTTGGTGTGCGTTTGACGGCCGTGTTTGCGGGTTTAGGTGCGAGAACGACCGCCGCAGGCTTGGTGCGGTCCAGGAAGACGTTGAAGGCCTTGACAGGTCTCTCAGCCGCCGCCGCCTTCTCCTTGCTGGCGGCCACTGCGCCCGAGTGGACGTTGTGGGCGCTTGCTGCATTTGCCAGGGGTCGGAGGGGCTGTCGGGTCAGACCATGACTCGAGTTACCCGAGTTCGAGCGAGGCATCTGCTTGTAGACGATTTCGTTCTCAATCTCGCGGACTTCTATCCGTTTGGCTCTCGAGCTGACATTCAAGCTGCTCAAGGTGTCGAGGTGATAGCTCCTCAGAGGCGCCAGGTTCAGTATCATGATTGTGATGCCATTGTTCTGGCCCAGAGACAGGATACGCGTCATCTTGGACTCGCGGAAGGGGATCCGTTTCTCGCCCCGCGAGATGGCGTCGATGCACTGGCTCAAGACAAACAGGCTCTTGTTGATGGCAGCCGATTCCACTAGGCGTTCTTTTCCGTTCTCCGTCCGTCGGTTGTCCTCGGAGCCAGCCAAGTCAATGGCCGACGCTGTACTTTCCCGCACCGTGTCGCCGGTGGTCTGCGTGACCTTGACGCGAAGGATGGCGTGGCTGCGACTGCTGTGGGCGTTGAGCTTGGTGGCAGCGGTGACGCGATTGTTGTTCGACTCGATGTACAGCTTCTCAAAGTCCTTGAGGTCCTCACACGATCTTTCTGATAGGCCAACCACGTTCGTCTTGCCGTTGGCTTCGCGCAGGGGCAGACCGGAGGGCGTGCGCCTCTCGATAGGCTCGAGCAGGTCAAATACCTTGTCGTTGTAGATCTCATAGTAGGACAGGGCAACGGCCACGGTGGACTCGCCGTCCGAATCCTTCGCGATCTTCTTCGCCCTACGGAAGACGCCGCTCAGGAGCCTGGGGATGGCGCCACGCTCGGCCAGCTTGAGCCCGCCACGCATCGTGTGCGTTTTGCCGGTGCCCGTCACGCCATAGGCGAAGATGGTCACGTCGAGGCCCTGGAAAAGAGACTTCAGAGCAGGGGCAACTGCAGAGGCGGCGGAATGTCAGCAACACGGTACGGGGTGTACGTACAGGTCCGGAGGGGGGCGGGGGAGGGCGCAGAACACGACGTACCCTCGGCCGAGAACAGCTCCTCTTGCGTCGTCGTGTGGTCATATACGCTGTTGAAGGCAAAGGTAAACTCCTCGGCGTCGTTCTTGGGACTCGGTATCCGGATGAGGGTCTTGGGCTTGCCGTCGTCGGTGCTGGCAGCGTGGATAATGATGTCCCTGTCGTGCTCGTTTTGTAGCAGCGGCCGTATACGTGCCACGACGCGGACAGACATGATGACGGCAATTGGTCTCGAGGCCAATGGGCTCAATTGAAACGAAACTATAGACCAGAACGTACGCAGACCAATGACCGACCACGCATACACACTCTCCACGCGACAAACGACAAACGACAAACGACAACAACCGAGGCAGGCAAACCAAGTTTGACGGCCAAGAGAGCGTAGCGTGCTGGGTTTGTTCCCTTTCGCGGCCGGTGTGGTGCAGAAATGTACGTAGTACAATGAATGTATCCGCGTACCGGAAGAGAGCTTGCAACAAGGGCAGTTAGTTGGCTGGGTTGGCGAGCCGGTAAACCCAGATGGGTAACGTTAACGTTGGGTGAGTTATTAACAAGATCCCGGTTGGTCGTCGCGGTCCCGTGCAAGTTAGGTAACTTAGCGGGAAGGGAGAAGGACGGGAGAGTGCGTGAGAGTAGGTACCAAAGTACGGAGGCCAGAGTGGAATGCGGGTGAAAGCTCGGGCTTCCGGCAAAGATTGAAACGGAGGTTGCTGGGATAATCATGTCGGTGTATGATCCGACTAGACTTGAACTGGCCGTTGTCAGGGGCAACTGCCAATTTTCCGAGCTGATCGGGTAAGCGGGCCCCACCCGTTCAGATTGATCAAATTGCACGGCCAGTACGGAGTAATCCGTAGTTCGTGCCACCCAAAAAAAGAGAGAGTCGGCAAGTGCCCCCTTTATGTCAGTTGCTCTTTACGAAGTAACGTACGGATACTCTCCGCACGTCAACTACTTAACTAACTAGTAACTAACTAACGATCCGTAGTTGGCTGCTTCTCGTGAGGCTGCCGCGAGGCTCCTCGGGCATCGGTTTCGTGTCAAATCTTCAGACGTGTCTCATCCGACCTGCAGCGCTAAAGATAGAATCGCTGCTCCTCATGTGACAGGCTTATACTCCGTATTGAGTTGCCACCTCCTGGTTAGCCAGCACGACGCCGCAACAACACGTCGAACGAGATGAGCCATCTCCTCCTTGACTCGGGCTGCAACTCGGGGTTGGTCGGCGGGCAATACCTCAAACTCTCTCACTACTACGATACGCCTGCCAAGGTTTTGGTCAAGCGCCATAACTACTTGGTAGTTACTACTTATCGTACGTACGTACGCTGGCCAGGCAGCAGGCTCCTGGCTATCCATCCTCGGCAACGTTGGTTATTAACAGCCTGGGCCAATCCCGCGCTCTCTCTCCTTGGCAGTGCATACTTTCGATGGTCGTCGCGGAGCAACTCGTCCACAAACTGTCTCGATCACTGTTCCAACCTCCAACGCGTCGGGAAAGGTCTCGTATCTCGGTCTTCTCGGTCCGTCCGCAGCCGATCATCATGAAGGTGTTTCTGTTCGGTGCCACGGCTCAAAGGGGAAACCGGCCGGTCCATTGTCGCCGGCCTTCTCGAATCGACGACCGAGTTTGTGAGATACCCGTGAGCACGAACAACAAGTTGGCACGAACGACTAGGCTCTGACCTCCGAGTGTTGGGCCATTACCGCAGTCACACGTACATCGTTTGGTCAGAACCAGGAGAATGACGACCTGAGACATTTGGGCGCCGAGGTCGTCGGGGCCGACGTGGTCATATTGGCGGTGAATGCAGCGGTCCTACCAGAGCAGATGGCATTGGCGGACGCGTCCAAGAAGGCCGGAGTCGGGCGCGTCATTCCCTACTTCTTCGGTACAGTCGTACCCCCGCGAGGTGTCATGAAGCTGCGCGAGACGGTACCGTCTCCATTCTAGACTTGTACTCCGCCCCTCGGGACTCGGGTTATGTGAGTAAAATAACTTGCTGATGGCTGGCGGTGACACAGAAGGAAGATGTTCTCGATCATATCAAAGCATTTATACCTCCCCTACACGGTCATCGATGTAGGATGATGGTATCAGTTGAGCTGGCCCCGGCTCTCTTCTGTTGGCATTGACTACGCACTCCTCGCGCCAGTCGATCAACATGGAGATGTCTCGGTCCTTTCTGCCCTGACTTGGCCGATATGTGGCACGGATCGTTGCCGACCCCCGAACGCTCAACAAGATGGTGTTTGCCTACAGCGAGCTTCTGAACCAGCAGCATATCTTTGATACTCCCGAGAGGCTGAGCAGGGGGGAAGAGTTGGAACGCAAACACGTGTGCCTCCCACGCATTTTGACTGGACGGAGTGCAATAACTACCTGGCTAACACCGAAGTGCCACTCAGGTTTCCGAGGCTGAGCTCGATACAAGCATCTCGCAGCTCAAGGAAGCTGCGAAACGGGGGACGAACACGCCAGGTACCTTGGATATCTCATGGGCAAGGATCTTTACCCCGACGTGGCGTTTACGACTTTCGAGACCTGTCTGGCAGAGGTACTCGAGGGCAAGACCAAGAGGCCCTACAGTTGAGAACCGGGAGTGAGGCGTTTGACCTTTGGGCATGCGTGACGCAGCAGCTTGGCCGGCCGCGTTCCGTATCAGACGAGTCGCTCCCAGTACGGTACGGCGTTGTCATACGCGATGCTCGTACAAGACGCTCGTACAATATGCCTATACAAGACGCTTCTATAAGATGTTGTCTCGTCTGTTTGTCATCACAGTCACACCTCGGCATGTCCGTCTGATGTTTCGACACTGAAGCCAGAGCGATGTTCCCCAGGGCAGATTCGAGTAGATGCAGCATGCCACGTTTACTAGGGGATGGGCGAGCAGGGTCCGCTCAGCTCTCCCGCGGCAGGCGACGGGGGTTTCCCGTCCAGCGAAGCCATGCGCTTCATGTGACGTCAACTTCCCATGCGGCCCATGCGGGCTTCGCGCAGCAGCATGAGGCTAGTTAGTGCAAGTTGAGTGATGAAATCGTCATGGAACACGCTACGCCGCGCCGCGTCTTGGCGGGCGTTAGGACCGGTGCCGTAGGTGCAGGCCGGACCGTGTTCGTGCATGTATCCGTACATGGACAACCTTCTTTGGCATGCCGACTAGCATTGAATCCGGCTAGGCTCTTTAATGCGACCCTTCCATCATTCAGCAGCGCCTATCAGCGCCCAGCGGCGCCCAGCGGCGCCCAGATAACTTGGGTGGCAGATTCCGTGCGCGAATCGTACCAAGGCGAGTTCAACGTCCTGGCCTCCTAGGTTGGTCGCTTAATGAATCAGTTCAACTCCCTCGTCCGACCAAGCCTTGCCATCCCATAAATGCACCAGTTGCAATACATGGCGGCCACTCACGCGAGCTCGCCGGCGGCCGATCCGTAGGTAGTTCAACCTGTGAGCCCTTACGGAGTACCCGTACCTCTATCTCGATTCATGTTGATGGGAGTGGGGGTTGTTGGGAGGGGTGGGGGTGGAGTTGCTGAAGGAGTACCTACGTACAGGGAGCCAGTGCCTTGTCAAGTCTGCCTGCCGACCAGCTTGGGAACAACTCGGCCTGCCAACCGACTTGGACTTGGGTGTACACTCCAAGTGTCTGGCGGCGGGGAGTAGCATGCGCCGCGTTTGGTGGCACTGCCCTAGCACTCGTCGTTGGGACTGGGGTGAGGCTTGCGTGGTTGAAGGAGGAGGGGGGGGGAAGGGATGCCACTGTCAAGAACCACACTGGGGCATGTCCGGGGAACGGCCGAGGAACTGGGACAGCAGTCTTCGTTACTCAAATAGACGGGTTTCTGCATGTTCTCTGCCTCTGGGCACCCCGTCTTGCTTCCTGCGACTTTGTAGTCAACTCAGGTCTCAGCCGACATCTGCTCTCAACCGGTCTGTCGCACATGGCTAAGTAGGGCGCTGCGTAGACGCCGGCCCTATCAAGAGGGACATGGAGTCACCGCAACTAAGCCACGAGTCGAATGCGGCGTGGATGCTCTACGCGGGATGGATTCCCCTAGGTGTCGCAATCGTTCTTGTGGCCGCGAGGGTCTACGTCAGGTTGAGCCGCAACGGCTTGTTATGGTGGGATGACTACTTCTTGGTACTGTCGTGTGTGAGTTGCACCTCTTTGGCCAAGCGCCCGTCGTGTCTAATCATCAGATGATCTGTTTCAGTCTTCGCTGCTCGGCTCCATGATAGTCTGTACCTACAACACTACGATTGGATTTGGGGAACACGTGTGTAAGTAAACCTCACGCCTCTCCCCCCCTCCTCTCTCTTTTCGTCTTAAAAGGCGTACACGCAATCATCACCAACGACTAATAAACTCGACGCTGCTAGATGATGTCGACCCTGAGAAACTTCCGACCATTGGTCTCTTAGGTCAGATGATTCTAGTCTTCTCGGTTCTTGCGGCAGCCTGGTCCAAGACGTCGTGGGGCATCACCTTGCTGCGACTCTCCCAGGGGTGGCTCAAGGCCTTGGTCTGGTTCTTAATCATTTCCATCAACATCCTCTTGGCTCTCAGCATCGTAGGTACCAAATCCTCTCGACCACGCCGTCAGTTCGGCAAGACAAGTATGCATACTTGCCGAAATGGCACCTTTGGACTAACAGTCGGGGGATGATGCAGATTCTCAACTTTGCTCAATGCCAGCCCACTTGGAAGCTGTGGCAACCATATCTCCCTGGATCATGCTGGGCTGCAGAGCTGGTGCCCAGGTACAGTACTTTCGCCGGAGGTGCGCACTCCCCTCCCCCTTGGGCCTGGGTATTCCCCTGTGGTCGCACCTGAGCTGACTCTTTTCATGTGCATCAGTATACTCGGGAATAGGAGACATCGCTTTCTCCATCTTGCCCTGGACCATCGTCATGAACTTGCAGATGAAGAAAGCGGAACGGATAGGTCTTGGCGTCGCCATGAGCTGTGGCGTCTTGTAAGCACCGTCAGACTTCCTGGCCCCTGTCCTGTTGCTAATACCGAATGCCCGAACAGCGCTGGTATCACCGCCTTTATCAAGTCAGCTCACGTCTTGGCCCTGGGCAGCAAAGACCCTTCGTTCGACATCGCGGCATTGATTGTGTGGGGCCATGCCGAGGTCGCCGTGACCCTGATCGCCGCGTCGATCCCCGTCCTGCGCGTCTTCGTCAAGGATGTCTCAGCATCGATTGCCGGCTACCGTACACATGGCGATCCTGATGGATCTAGCGCAGGGAAGTCCGGAGTGAGCTTACAAACGCTGCCGGCGTTCACGTCAAGCACCGTCGCGAGTCAGTTCAAGGAGTCATCGTCGCAGCTGTTTCAGTCGCGCTCTGGTAGCCGCTACGAGCCGAGTGGGCGAGAGGAATGTTGAACATTATGGACCGTCCTCCCCTTCTCAGCCGACTTGCTTGCTGGCTTGCCTTTGGCGAGTCCATGTCCCAAGGCTCTTGGATGTCATGGATCAAAGAAGTCATATGATAGCTTCAACGTAATGATACTGTGTATTACCTATAGACCAAGAGCTTTCATTACTGCCAGAAGTGCACTATGGCAGTACTGTTATCATAAGAGAGACTTAGATATAGACCAAGAGCTTTCATTATTTGTACTATTCCAACCTCCAAGGGCATGCCATCTTTCTCTGTCGCCAACCAAAAGCGAAGATGCAGCAAATGGGTTCGAAAGATTCCCGCCCGTGGCAATGCGGAAAACATAAACCCACACTCGGGGGGTCAGGACGCTTCTAATCACCACCATGTCGCTTGCCTGTGGCTCCTCGCTTGCCCCCGAACAGCCCGAGTTTCGAGCAGAGCACTGTTTCGTCGTGTACCGCTCATGTTCTCACGGCGGGCAGACTACATGTGCCTCTTTGCTTACCACTGCCCCGTCATTTCTTCCTCGAAGCTGCTCTCCCGCTCCACGTTGCTCTGCTGTGTCAGACCCAGGGGCCTCGAAGCTTCGAGTTGAACATCGGGATGATGACGGACGGACCCGCCTGCACCGGCAAAGTCGGAAGATAGGGGCTGCTGAAGCAGCCAGCCGTGGTTGGTGGGGTATTGTTGTGAACTGGGCGACTGCTCTCGGGGTTGCGGTGCCGGGGGCTCGAAATCATACTGTATACTTTGCTGATGCTGCTGCTGATACTGTTGCTGCTGCTGCTGCTGATACTGCTGGGGTGGTGGATCCGGATGAGACGAGAGATGTCCCCGGTGGTGCGGCGTCAGAGAGTAGAAAGGATACCGTACCTGCTGCTGCTGTATTGGTGGATGCAGATAAGGCGGAAGATGCTCTCGGTGTTGCGGTGCCTGAAACTCCTGAGAGTATTGCGTCTGTTGCTGCTGCTGCTGCTGGGGTGGCGGGTCCGGATGAGGCGAAACATGCTCTTGCTGTCGTGGTGCCAGAGACTCCAAAGGGTAATTCATCTGCCGCCAGGGTGACGGTGGATCCGGATAGATCGATGAGAGCTGCTGTGAAAGCGATGGGAGTCGGTGACTGGACCAGTCTTGGGGTTGCGGCTGCTGTATCGGAGGTAACTGCTCATAATACGCGGGCGACGGCTGTTGCGGTTGTTGCTGGTCTTGTTGACGAGATTGGTAGTACTGTGATCGACTCAGGGGGGGCAACACAATGTGGTTCGGACTCTCGCCTCCCTGTGGAAGATGAAAGCTAGGTTGCCAAGATCGGATGGCTTCGACGTCTTGAGCTTCGCAAAGCTCGGGATGTATGCCATTGACTTTCGCCTCTATGTTGCTGACGGCGATCCTTGTTGACCGTTGCGGCCGGACGGTAGTCGTGACTTTGCAAGTCCCAAGTGCGGTTGCAAAGGAGACCAGGGCCGTGGCGGCGTCCGTCTCATTGGTGCTCGGATAGCCCGTCTCGACGACATGCGGGTTCGCTTCAAGAGTGCTGGTGGAAGCTCTCGGTGTCTCGTGGCCATGGTGAGGTGTCTGCGCGCGGAGAGTCTCTGTGTATTGCCGAGGCGAGCCAGCCTCGAAGACTGGCGACGAAGGAGCCCTATACGAACCATACTGTCGATATGATGCGGGAGGGTAAACAGGCGGCTGCCCAGTCGACGGGACAGCCGATCCGTCGACATCTTCGTTTGGTGCTGCCTCCAAACGTAACTTTGGCGATTGTGGGGTGTAGGTTGGAGAGTTGAAGGTGGAGGAGGTTAGGGCCGACTCCCACTTTGGCACTTGACCCATGTCCCGAGTTTGGTGTCGTAAAGAGGGCGCTGACCAAGCTGGCGATCTCTTCATGACTCTATAAACCGGAGAGCGGTACCGGTAGCTGCGGGCGGGACGTCTTGGGGGAGGGCTTATTCGATCCTCCACCGAGTTGCCTCGAGTGAGAGATGGTACATGGTACGAAGTTTCTGGTGACGCCTCGTCACAGAGTGCGGCTACCTCCCATCCTGACCTTGGTTCCATCTTGGAAAGCAAGGTCACTCACTCTATGAATGGCAACAGATACCCCGTTGCTGTTGTCGACGAGAGGTCCCGGGGAGAGATTGAGGTGATGATTGTGGCGGGCAGGATTGTGCTTGAGGGTGTGTGAGAAAGATGGCCAAAACGTGTAATATCTTGAACTAAAAGATGACGATGACGATGACAGGTTGGATGCTGTATACTCTTGACGCGACAGTGATACTATCAGATCAACACTCTTCTCGGTTTGGGGAGGTTTCTTGAACACGATAATTTCAATGCGGAAGAAGACAGGTCTGGGAGAGGCAGAGTATTTATACTGCTACTTATCTCCCGACTATGAACCACGGAGGAAGGAAACCTCAAGGGCGAAAGGAAAATTATAGAAAACTTGGGTCGCCGCCTCCAAAGTTCAGTCAAGTCATCAATGTGGAGACAGCAGGAGAACTTTGATGAGCACTTATAGAACCGGTGTCACATTGCCTGATAGGCTGACAGACTGATAGCCTTTATGGCACCCAAGGATATAGAATTCGTTAAAAGGTGGTGACAGCCGTAAGAGCGCGGAGGGTTGGTCGGATCATACCTATCTCAGCAAGGGAGTGTATATCGACTTGGATGAAGACCCAATCGAGAAAACAGCGGCGACTACCAGTCACGATCACGTCTATCTCCGTCGATTTATATGACAACCACAACCAAACCGATCACAAGCACATTGGCCGAGAAACTGTTGCTCAAAGAGGCTGCTGGAATCAAAGCTAGGGGTATTGGTAAACTCGAGTGCTAAATATGACACTGCTGTGTGAATTCGATCACTCTGCCTTCAGGTGTACAAACGGGCCTTTCACGCAGCTAATTGAAATTCCGCTACCTCGTTATGGCCTGTCCAAGAATGCCTGCGATGAAGGTTGTAGATCCAGCAGTGGGAACAACTGGGGTAGGTAGTAGGTCACATGAGAGCGTCCCCAAAACCGACACGGTTTTGCATCATCATTGCCGCTCCGCTGTGTTGGTGAGGATGAACAGAGTATGGTGAGCCAACTCGAGGCACCTCGGCCTTTTCTTGCCCTCATCAAAGGGTATCGGTTGGTTAAAAGTGTGTGTGTGTAGCGACACAAGAACGCCAGACTGTGATCATCCTCCCGCACGGCAACATTCACCAGGTATGACCGTCTCTTAAAAGATACATGCCAAGGTCATATAAGCCGTAACCTCTAAAGTACAATGAACACCAAGGAGAACTTGGAACTGGGTGCATGGAATATCATAGTGCTTTATTAACAAGGCTTTTAGGTTAACCTAATCATACAAGGTAAACAGGACAAGTCCTACTTCATTGAGTTTTCGAGACAACTTTCATTAGCTAGTCGGTAGAGGGATTAGCTAGTCGGTAGAGGGATTAGCTAGTCGGTAGAGGGCTTCAAATATAAATGAACAAACGGAAAATGGGGCAGTCACAAAGCTTTCAGAACACTTGCCTTCTTGCTTGAACATGGAGAGACAGTTGGTTGCGGTTGACGTTCCATAGTCGGGACCAGCACCACCCTCGCGAGAGCAAGACTCGTGGTGGTGTTAACTAGTCGATTCTCAACCAAAAAAGCTCACCTCTTTGATCCCAACTGCAAGCAACGCAAGTAAATCGTCATGATTCTTCGGACACCTCCTTCTCATCTTGGGACACGGCGCCGGCAGGAGGACTCTGACGTCGATCATGCAAACAAATAGGGCCAGCCCCGTGTTATAGGAGGAGTTTGACCAGCCTAGCATGGCCATGATACGCGGCAAGCATAAACTGGTGAGTGATTCTCACGGTCAGTATTCTACATGTATAGACAACGTTCCAGCATAGTAGCAACGGACGTACTGAACTATCGGCCTTTTCAGTCCGTCAGTTCGGCTGTAAGCCGGCTGGCAAAGCCGGTTCGGCGACGTACACCTGACGCATCTTCAAAATGCGGGTTGAGACGAGGATTCACCACTTGGGCCCAGTGGCTGAAAGTCTCGAGACCGACAGGTTGATGATGTCTCTGGTGTGACAAATCGTCGTCGTGGTAAATTGTGTTGCTAGGTGGAGATTACCGAGTTACTATCACTCTAGTCTCCATCGATGCAAGTACGTACCTTGTACCCGCCCTTGACCAAGTGGGCGGGTCTAAGCAACTCACACAGTACTTACTCCGTTTTAGTTAGCAAGTTATAGTCGCAGAGAGAGGTAGGTTACGGAATTATGCACGGTCAAGACGCCATGACAAAGCTGTATACAATCTGCCCAAAGTCACAAGGTCCTAGTGATCCGTATTCACCAGTGCAATTGTACCCCGCAATGGACAGACACACTTAACCTGGGTGGGTTTGTACGGAGTACGGAGATAAACAGCGAGAGACTATCTTGGCCGTTGATAACCGAGGCTAGACGCCATGAACGAGGTATCCGTAGGTTGTAACTTACCATGTAGATCGAATCAGCGTCCTTAACCCGCTTGTTCACCTCGCACACAGCTCAATTGACCATGGCACCGCGAATTGCTCTACGATCCGGCTCGTTGGCTCGGATCCAACGTGTCCGGGCCTATTCCAATGATGCAGGCCCGCTGATAAATGTCCTCGACGTGCCGGCGCCCAACTCGGGCCACATTCGAATACTGGAGCTCAACAAGCCATCGACACGAAACGCCATTTCGAAAGCCCTGCTCGCTGCCCTGCGTGCCCAAGTCGACGGCATACAGGCGCAGTACACGGAAGACGGGAATGAGATTCAGAAGCCGCCGCGCTTCGGCGGAGCCGCCGGCGTAGACCAGAGGGGACCTACGCGAGCGCTGATTCTCGCCAGCGCCGTCGATGCCAGCTTCTGCTCTGGCGCCGATCTGAAGGAGCGACGAGGCTTCACCCCCGAAGAGTCAGTACAGGTACCGTCCGTTCGCAGCCCATCGCCAGCAGCTGGACTAACACCACGGCCTACCTCTACAGAACAGCCGAATTCCTCGCCAACCTACGCGGCACCTTCAAGGCGCTATCTGCATTGCCGATCCCGACCATCTCGGCCGTCTCGTCCCTCGCGCTCGGTGGCGGTCTCGAACTTGCCCTCTCTACACACTTCCGCGTTCTCGCATCCACGGCCATCATCGGTCTGCCAGAGACACGTCTGGGCATCATACCTGGCGCAGGCGGTACCTATCGCCTGCCGGAACTAATTGGCCTGGCACGCGCGAGAGATCTCATACTCACGGGCCGTCGCGTGTTGGCCTCCGAGGCGTACTTTCTTGGACTTGCAGACCGTCTGGTCGAAGTGCTGCCTGAAGTCGAACGAGACGGGGTGGCCGAAGGCGACGTCGCCCAGCAGAAACCTGACCAGGGCCTCGCGGCGAGAGCTAGACGACTCGCTTTGGCAGGGGCGATAAGATTGGCCATGGAGATATCAGAGGGCGGGCCGGTCGCAGTGAGAGCGGGCTTGCAAGCCGTGGCGGGGGCGCGCGAGGAAATAGAAAATGCCATGTATGAGCGCGTGGTTGGCACAGAGGACAGGAACGAAGCGCTGGACGCCTTTAGAGAGAAACGCAAGCCTGTTTTCAAGGGACGTTGAGACGGATCGAGTGGAGAGACACAGCATCCGTGACATCAGAGTCGAGGCGTATCTTTCCTCACGAGGGAATGCTACAAGGTAACGTTATACATGTAGTTTGTGTGACTATCACGCTCGACCGGGAACTACGTACGCCAGTTGGGAGCAAGTCGCATCGTTTTGCATAGTTAAAGGCCCAAGATGTACGGATTCGGACACTTGCACATTATAAGGCGGGGGGCGGGCCTCAGCAACTCATACAAAGTACTCTGTACTCCCGTACCAACTTAATCATTAGTCTATCCGCACCTGCATAAGCTACCCATGCAGGGTTCGATCTTGACAGCACCGAGCTACACAGGCCCGTCTCCGACTCGAACTACATTATACATACGATCTCACATCACCTACGGAGTAACTTTCCACACCTACAGCAAGTGTGCTCTACTGATCACTGCCTTGCCGCAGATTGAAGTCGGTCTGGGTGGAGGCGCATGGGTCGCTCAATCGCCACGACGGACTTGTACTAGGGGCATGAGCATGGGCATGGCATCATGGTCACGAAAACTGGAAATTGGACCGTTCAATCCCTGAGACAATCGGGCTGGAATCGCTGGACGAGCTCGTCAGATCCATCCATGCCCTGTGGTTGCTCGGCACCAGCATCAGGCAATACAGGATTTGCCCGATTGGGCGTAGCAGCCGAGGACGAGGTCAGAGCAGCAACAGGTTTGCAGCAACACGGCAGTCTGCCAGAGTTTGAAGTTACTTGTCTTGGAAGTCGACCGACGGTGAGAATTCCATCTCGGTTACGGATACTCTGTCGAGTGATGCAAAATGAGTGAGCGCCAATGCGTGCGCGCTCTCCCTCCCCTCTCTCTCCAGTTATCTCTCCCTCCCCCCGTCGTCTCTCTCTCTCTCTCTCTCTCTCAGTCAGTGCATGTGCGTGTTCCACATCTCGATTGGTGGAAGTGATTGGTGCAAGTGCAAGCGCTGCACCAACGCAACCTACCCCTGGAGGTTCAAGTGGATACCATCGCTAGCGCAGCGCCCCGGGATTGGAACCGATGACACGAGGTTGTTACTCTGGCAACGGCGCAATCGTCACACAACAAAGCGCATCCCGATACATGTAGCCTGCGCCGGGGACGACCAGCTTGCACGACTCCAAGATCTACCCAACTACACCACTCAGCATCATCAACTCCACGTTCTACTAGATCACCACACGAGTCGTCCCTCAAGGAAGGACTCTCCAAGACTAGTAGTCTACCCCCAACCCACACAGACACTCCAACCCACACAGACACTCCAACCCGCCCACCCACTCACACACATCACACTCCCTCCCGCCTGAAGAGGCACCTCTTGACTTGATATAGGTTCTCGTCCAACAAGTTCGTCGTCTGCTGAGTACAACGAAAAAAAAAAAACTGCCCGGCCAGACTGGCTTGCGCTGCGTGAGTTACGGATACCATTGATAGCCCCCCCCACTGGCAATCATTATATACTATCGACAACATACCCCATTCCGGACTCTACTCCCCCACAATGCTGTCCAATCCGCCCCAGAGCGGTCTTCAGGCCCGATTCCGACAACACAGAAGGCAAAATTCGACACCCACGGCCATGGAAGCAATGAAGATCGCCACCAACCTGCCAAACATGCATCCTTTCCAGCACCAGCAGCAACAACAACAGCAACAACAACAACAGCAACAAGGACGACCACGGGTGTCCCACCGACGAGGCATGAGCCTGGACATCCGGCGGCAACAGATGCATTCCCCAACGACACGGCAGGAGTTCCACATGGTAAGTGAACATACTAACGACACAGGATTACACAACACACCACAGCATGTGCTGCGAGAAACGCAGCAGCAACGCATAGCTCGCCCGGGCACCAACCAGCAGACGTTCGCGAACTTGGTGAGCGATGAGGACTATATCCTGTCACCCCACGGGACCCCCAGATGCAGAGTTTTGACAACTCAAACTGCTTCGACGGTCTTTCGGGTCCGCAGCAGAGCATGAACATGCCCTTTGACATGTACAGCGCACAGATGACCATGATGATGATGAAGAAGAATAACCAGGGCTTCTCAGAAAGCATCACGTCTCAGGACTTTGAGCTTTTCCCGGCCAGCACCATGTCGACGCCGACCTTCATGAACTTCAACGAGAGCCCTGGCGGAGGTCCCGGCTGGCTTTCCGAGGGAGAGACGTCCAGCACGAGACGGACCTCGTCCAGGCGCATAAGTGACGGCATCATGGATAAGATGGTCAAATTCGAAAACGTTGCGATGGCTGGCCCAGAAAGGCCAATTACACCTTCTCACCAGAATGACACAGGTGAGTACAAAGTAGCATCATTGGCAGCGCCAGCGGCAGCGGCAGGGAGACGTTTTCTGACGTGAGGGGAGCAGATTACTTCCCACAAACCCCTATGGAATCGCCTCATGGCAGGACCATCAAGCATAGCCTCCGTCCTCAGAGGTTTGCGGAAGACTACGACGAGTCCATGGAGGAGACTGTGAAGCCGACTCGCGCGATGCGACGTTCGAGAACCACATTCGAGGACATGCGCCGAGCGGCTGAATCTCAGCAGCTCATCGCACCTGCACCTGCACCTGTGCCTACAGCTACCAGACCGTCATCGCTACCAGGTTCCAGCTTGTACGAGGTGCCCAACAGCAGCAACAACAACCCATTTCTTGATATGAGCCAGATGAACGGCGGAATGACCATTCAGACTCACTTCGACGGCATGTCAAGACCGGCGCACCCGTTGAGCGCTTCGTCGGACTTCTCTCACCACACGTCACCCGCGACGCCATTGACCAACGACTTCAGGGGAGTCTTGGAGGGCAAGCCTGATGTACGTCTCAGCGATGGGTCGCAGTCAACCGAGAGGCAGTTGTGTCGGGGCTCGTCTCATCGTAGAAATGACTCGGTTGCCAGCATTGCCAGCGCCGCCAGCATTGCGAGCATCGACATTGAGCAAACCAAGACCACCACGGGGGTGACTATGGACGATATCCACCAGTTCATCGAGGGACCAGACCCGAGAGACAACAAGTGGATGTGCACGTTTGACGATTGCGGCAAGAAGTTTGGCCGCAAGGAAAACATCAAATCCCACGTCCAGACACACCTCAACGACCGACAGTACCAATGTCCAACATGTCACAAGTGCTTCGTCCGCCAGCACGACCTGAAGCGCCACGCCAAGATCCACACGGGCATCAAGCCCTACCCATGCGAATGTGGCAACAGCTTCGCCCGGCACGATGCGCTGACAAGACACAAGCAGCGTGGCATGTGCATTGGGGCCTTTGACGGCGTGGTACGGAAGGTGGTGAAGCGAGGTCGTCCGCGCAAGATCAGACCCGAGATGGACGACCGCCAAGAAAAGGCAGAACGCACTCGCAAGAAGATCAAGTCATCCTCGTCCGTCTCGTCGCAGTCTGGATACTCGGACAGCTCGGCCGTTAACTCGCCCGAGGCTTTTGACGACGACTTTGACGTGCTGGATGACATACTGCAGGATGTCTCCATGGGAGGCACGACAATGAACCCGGGCAGCCTCCAAGGCATGGCATCTTCTTCAACAATCATGCCCATGTTGAGTGCCGATGCGGCTCACTCGCCCTCGGCTGGCAGCATACACTCGTACGTGTCGCAACTGTCGCACATGTCGCTTCACCACCCAAATCATACTACGTCGGACCAGCTGCCCTCTCATCCGGCCTCGCCAGCGAAGAGCGTCGCCAGCCAGTACAACGAGCTGCCGGAACTGTCCCAGTCATCCTCACCACCGCCATGCAACCGCTACTTCGACATGGAGCCTAGCTTGCCGAGCCACGACATCATGATCAGCTCTGCATCGAGCGGGTTGAGCATCCCGAGCCTGGCGGCCATGAGCAGCAGCCACGACGACATTCTGCTGCAGTTCGGCGACCCCAACATGTTGATGCTGAGCTCCGACAGCAAATTTGACGAGGCATTCGACAGCACGGTCGGCCTCTTCACCGACGACTTGTTCTTCGGCACCACTTGACCGAGTCCAGGTCACCCACCCCTGGCATTCTTTTTTTCCCCTCATTTTTCTTCTTCATTTTCCGACTGCGATCACCCATAGTAATAATCGGACAGAGTCTGCCTGTATAAAACTGGCGTCTCTGTTTTGTTCAACGAGACAGCTGTTGGGGACGGAGAACACTTACGAAGCTTATGCCTGGACGCAATGGAATTTCAGCTCTGCTGCATGTTTGGGAAGGGGTTAGGAGTAACTACAACACAGTGTATCATAAGTGGTGAACAGAGCTGTCGTCAACACATTGCCGGCACAGGACGAGAGAACGAAACGGTCGAGAGAGTGGGCGTTTAAGCCTTGCCATCTGCGTGTCGACTCGGATGGTTGGCTTGCTTGTTAGGGAAATATATATCGGGTTGAAGTCTACGAGATGCCGTGCAATCGACGTGACATGTCTACTGTTTCTTTGCCAACTACGGTGTAATTGGTAGTTAACGAACTACTTTGTTAGTGGAAGTTACTTGTCAGCTACGTTAGGTAACGGCGAGGAGACGCCCCCACAGTTTAGAGTACTTCGCAGTTATATGACTAACGTCAATTATCCGTACTTGCTTGACGGTTGACCTAGTGTAAACGTGAATTAGGACACCATTCTTCCCGTTCCCTCCCGAGTCCTCCCATTTCCCCAATTTCGACGAGTCATCTTTGGTGAGCTTGGCAGTGGCTTCTCTAATATTGTCTCTTCATATGCATCCTTCTGTGCTTGGTCCGAACTCAATCCTCATTGCCTTGAACAGTCAGTGTACTGGTACACGTCAGGCCTCGCCTCACTACGGATACCTATATACCGGTAGTTACCCTCCCTACGAAGTATATACTCGACACTGAGCCAGACAGAGTGCCAATGGAACCCCCCCCCACCCACTGGCATCGCCCGGATCTCCGCATCGACTCTTCTGAACAACTAATCCTGCAATGGCAGTCGGTTGCTTGCATGCTCCCCCCCCATCAGTCGAGTTTCATCAAACACATGGGCCGAAAGCATATCTTGGTCACCTGAGTTTTCCATTTATTTTCAAATGACGAAAAGTGCATTTTGTTTTCGTCTAGTGCGGGATCGATAACTACGTGCCACCTGTGGACCGTGGTACGTCTTTTCCGACGTCTCCCTTGAAATCCAGTGTTTTGGGTTGCCCAAATCCTTGTACTTGAACGCCGTTATGTCCTACACACCTAGTTTCATCATCACAAAGCTCGTGTCTCGTTATAGATCATGACTACGCGTCGAGGTCGATCTCGGCATTGCGTCTCCGGAACTGAACCTCGAACTTTGTGCTGATACTCGCAACGGTCTCGAAAACGTCGCCTTGGATCGGGTCAGCACCGGGGACTAGACGCCAATCGTACTTGAGCAGCATGTGGCACAAGGCGATCTTGAGCTCGTTGGAGGCGAAGAAGCGGCCCGGGCAGGCGTGCTGTCCGTGACCGAAGAGCATATGGTCAGAGCTGGTCGTGACAAACTGCCCGCTGTTCTCGTGTCCGGGCTGTTGTCGCAGGTGCATGAATCTGGCTGCGTCGAACCTTTCTGGTTCAGGGTAGACCCTGGGGTCCATGAAGTTGCTGCAGACCAGGACCCGACTGTTCTTGGGCAAGACAGTACCGTCGGACAGGCAGATGTCGCTTCCGACAAACCGGTTCATGGATGCTACGGGGGACGTCAGGATGGCCTCTAGGCTATGGCCCTCTGGGGGAGGGGCGCCGTCGAGCGCAGATGAACTTACTGGTAGTCATGGGGCTGACCCGCTGCGACTCCTTGAGGAAGCTGTCCATGAGCTTCAGCTTGTAGAGACTGGTCTTTTGCCAACCATTCTCGCCGATGACCTGAGCAATCTCTTCCCGCAGCGGCTGCACGACCTCGGGGTGTTCGCAGATGTGGAGCATCGCTTGGGCCGTCGTCTCAGTCGTGGTGTGGATGGCAGCCAGAGTCAGCGACAACTGTGCGGCAGTGTAGTCGATCTCCCGGCCTCTCGAGACCTCGTACATCCAGCCGATGGCATCGGCGACCTTGGGCGGCTTCTGGCCAGCCTCACGAGCCTTGTCCACGGCTGCCTTGCGCCGCTCGACCTCGGGGTCGATCAACCGATGTGCATCCTTTACGGCGCGGCGGATGGACTTGGAGTACGGGATTGCCCAGTAGGCCAGAGGGCGGATCAGGCTTGGCACCATTCGCATTATGTACGCGGTGATGAACGAGTCCATCGTGTACGTCTTGGCGATTTGCAACCAGCGCTCGTTGCGGCAGAGCTCCTTGCCGAGGAAGACGCGTGATGAGAGGCGTGCAACCAGATGCATGATGCCGTCTTTCAGTTGGACACGAGCCCACTCGGGGCTTTCGCCATAGATGTCGTGAAGGGAATCGGACGTCTCTTCGACGAGATCGCCTGTCAGGAGGGCAAGAGACTGCGTCAACTTCACTCGCACGACCTCTTGAATAAAAGTCTCGTCTTGTAACCCCTGCCTGAAAGGTTCAAAGCCTGGGTAGTGAACAAAAAAGTCCTACTTATTATAAGTGTCTGCGTAAGTGCAAGTCGTGTTTCATGATATCCTCGACGTCGCAGCTCACCTTTGCGAATGCCATGTTGAAATTCAGAGCCGGGATGGCGCGGAGCTCATCTGCATATCGGTTTGGCAGCACGATCTTGGGTCCGGTTCCCGTCATTATCTGAAAGGGGCCAGAGTGCTGGGTTACGTGCATCACTGGTCAGCCGAGTTGCTCGACCGGTCTTGTTCCACCGCACCGCACCATACCTTGTCCAACGCCTCAGCCAGCGTCTGCTTGCCATGCTTCAGCCAGCTGTTCTTGGGGCTCTGTCCCTTGATGGAGGCCAGGGGAAAGCCCTTTAGAGGTCGCTCTTGGGCGAGGACCGAATACACTATCCCGATCAAAAGAGTTGCCAGAACCCCAAAGACCGAGATGGATAACCCCTCGGGCAGATGACCTGCAAGGTCTACCCTTGAGATGATTGTCATTTTGAGCTGGGTTGTCGTCACTTGTATTGCGGTTTCTTAACACGAAAATAAACAACGGAGGTTTGGCAGCACCCCATCCCGACTTATAAGTATACCACCGAGTCATGTAAAACGCAAAACGCAAAAATAACCTAGCCTATGAGTTCGACGGCGAGTTCAGCTAGGCAGGTGCCAGGCGAGCTATCAAGAGGCTAGTTGCCTGTACTACGTATTTAATCTAGGGGGACTGGACTAGGAGTCTAGGACGCTCCTTTCCTCCACATTTTCCGTCTGGCGATCCGTGCTAACTGATAGCACAGTTTCATCACCTCTCAGCTCCTATGCCGTGTCCCATCAACCAAAGCAACCATTGCAGATTCGTTGCAAATCCAAGACAAGAAGATTAACAAGGAGACCCTGCGTTTTTTTTTTTCAGCTCCGGTGGATCGTGCGAAGTCGTTAGTCCTCCATCGTCCACGCTCCAACCACCGGGACGTCACATGTTTTTGCCCTGACTATTATCCGTACTCGTATCCGGTATCTGACAATCTGCACTGGCACCGGGCTCCGGGTGGTCGGCCCCGGGCTCCAGTTGCGTATGGTCGGCATCGCGGGGTTTTCGTCATGTCCACGACTCAACTAGAGATGGATGCACTCGGAGCTTGGCCCCCTCCTGGGAAGAACGCGCCGGCACTTGTCTGTCTAGCCACGATGGCGATGGGGATGGGATGGGGCATCCGCGAGAACCTGACTAATCATCCCAGCCAGTCTTCTTATTAGTCTCGGACGTAGCGCAGGCTAGGTACACAACGTAGTTAGCATGCATAGACGCGCACCCGCGACGTTAGATGAGGAATCTTGCTTGTGGAAATGAAATCCGGGGTACCAACCATTGCGGGTATCTATCTAACTACTAAGTAATCCGTACTCACTAGATCGTACTGTTTTCAGCCCTCAAGGTGCGTATCCGTATTCGTACGTACATCGATGGAGTCGCACTCCAGCTTGGCGGTGCTATACGACATGACATGACCTGCCACCTGGCACCTCCCCCTCATCATGCGCCCATCCACACAATCCACATGAAAGGGGGAATGTTCAGTTGTTGCCAGGAAAACTCGGTGTAAGCATCTGCAGAGGAAGATTGTGGGAACTAAACTGGACGAATACCCATCAGTTTAAGGATCTTGTGCTAGGCATCAAGACTCGAGAGTGCGCGAAGCCTAGGTGTTACCACATCACTCTCCGAAAGTCTTGTATTATACAGCTGAGTGGAATCCGAATTCAAGGAACCGTTTTAACCTCCCAGAAAGGCTCGTGATCAAGAGGCGCAAGCTCGGTCGGCAGCCGGCTAGTTTGCACTCTGCCTCTTCAGGTGATGTGAGTCCTGGCACAGACATGCACACACAACTATCCACCGGGGAGTGTCTACCTGCTGTATCGCCAGACACATACATACGTGTACGACTATGCCGATGGAATCTCTTTTCGGTTGGCTTTGCTGATAACATGCGAGATGGTACGCAGCACGGTACTACTTGCGTGCGGTACCGGTAGTTCCAAACATTCGTTGCGAGGAAGTGAATTGCTTGCTTGCTACGTTCTACCTAGGGACGAGCTATTCTTCTTTTCCGACCGGGACTGTCCCATATACAGCGGCAGGAACCAACTGCATTGAGCTGTAGTAGCCACCACTTTCCGCGAGATGAGCCTGTTCGTTCTCGCAGAACTTGAGGAAGTTTTGAGCAACGGTAGCTGTGTTACTATGGTAGCTTGCAAGCCATCTTTTACCGATCGACAGAATAACCATTTGCAGTGCAGCTGTTGTGTGAGGCATGAGATTTGCCGCTAGTGCACCATCAGAAAATCACGACGAGTTCACGTTCACCTGTGGAGACAGGTCGTAGACGTACTGCAAACAAAAAAGGGTCGCTACAAAAGTTACACGCTCCATGCAAGTGGTTGGATGAGTCAGATACGAAATCCCAAGTTCACCTATTTGCTGCTTTGCGTTTTCTGTTGCGGTTGACGAAGTGCTCAATGACATATGCATTTGGGTAGCCACATGGCACACTTTGACACCGTGCAAGTTGTACGGCAATGCAGTTGTTCATCATTATTTTGTGCAGGCTTGACGCATTTGGGATATATTCATCACCGTAGCTACTGTATACCTACCTGCTAAGCATAAAGTTACAAAGTGTCCGAGACGATTGCAGGTACCGTGCTAAAGACAATCGAGACGGTTGAGGCTTGAGCGTGGGGCATTTCCCACCAGGGCACATATCCACACATCGTTTGCTGCGTCGTGGCACGCGCTTCGTAGCTTCATGATGGTTCCTCAAGAAGAAGCACGGTATTCACGCGTCACGGTCAGGCCGGAATATTGTGTGAATATATGGCGGGGCGAGCTGCAAGAACGGCTCAGCCTCTGCTGTGAGCTTGCCCCCCTCCCCCCCCTCTTCCCTTGCACTCCAAAGGTGGCACCAAAGAGATTGAAGGAGTTTACTCATCAGTTCCGGCCAGATACCTGGTTAATTGGTAGTTGCCGAGGACGGGCAGGTTTGGGCGAATGGCAAATCAGGTGGGAATTTAGGTAAGCACATCCAGACTGTGTCGGACTCTATTGCAGTGAATAACGGCTAGTCTAATAAAGTTAACGAACTAGTTACTACGTACTGCGCTGGAGTAATAAGTGTGTTTAGTACGAAGTTCCCGTGTCGGCCAATTAAGGAGCTGCTTCCAACCACGGTAAACTTTGGTAGAAACGGGACCCTCAATTGCTGTTGACGGTATTGCATAACCCACGTAACTTACGGCTGTTTGTATGGTGACCGCTGACTACACGAATGAGAAGGAACACATTTCTGGTTCACGTTGGGTTAGTTACCGGTAATGAACTGTCGTTACAGTTTAAGCACACGGCTACACACGCGCACCAGACCGTATACGCACAAGGTTAAATACGCACAAGGCTAAATACGCACACGACTGGCACACGAACTAGGTTCGCTCTCTTTTACCCGGGAAACTGGTTACAACTCACAAGCGCCTTGCGATATCGAATGAACACCTGTGGTCTGCCAATGCCTCTAGGTCCTGTTTGGTACCTAATGATATGCGCACTTGGCTTTGGTCAAGCTGGCATCTAATGAAGGTTAACCTTCGAGGTTGACAACTTGGGCATCACTGCTAACTTGTTACTTAGTTAGGTATCGAGAGTTTGCATGGATGAGAGGCCACATGGAACGTCGAGGGTGCTCGGTTATTGGAAGTGGTGAAGCACATGGGAAGCAGGAGAGATTCACGATGGAAGTACGGAGGACCAAAACAAAAACTCCATTACATCGCGTGGAGCTGTCAAGAAAGAATATACACGTGCCTCTAAGAGTAGTCACACACCTATGAAACCCCTCCTGAATGGAACTAGTATTACCGCAGATTGTCGCATGATGCTTTTCCAGACGAAAGCTTACTCGGACTTCTGCAGAGGCAGAATAGAGTCTCTGCCGTATGGACTGCCACTTGGTACTGGATTTCATGGCAGAGCTGATTGCCATGCGCGAATCCGATGTGCTAGTTATTACGGATACTCACGTAAGTTGCTCCGTAGCGTTGGTACGTAGTTACTGTGTAGCAGTTGCTGAGGAGCGCACTCAAACTCAGCCATATGGGGAGGAGGGTCACCGGTGGATAGAGGTCCGCGGACATGTCGCGTGTTTTCATTTGCAAGTTGTGCTAATAACTTTACAACTAACCTAGGCTAATCTAGCTAGTTACTAACGACTCGAGGGTACGGAGTACTTACCCAGTTGGATGGTTAATCTGCCGGGAGAGGCGGACGAGCTAATCGATGGGCTCGGTCTCCCGAGTTTCCAAGCCTAAAGGACTCAACTAGGTTTCCAAGGGTTCGATGGTGCATTTAGGGGTCCGGAGATCAGGATGCGCAGATCCTATGTCGGATACGGGTTCGTTTCTATGGACGAGCATCAGGCTGCGAATTGTATCGAGCATTGATACTAACTAGTCGAGAGCAAGAGGGCCCAGACCAATCTCCTTCGTAGGATTTCCAGCCAGCCAATGCTACACGTCTGACTACGCTCAACATCGGACGCCTAGCTGTCCGTCCGCTCCAGGGGGTTTGGTCCGATTGCTTCGACGGCGGTCGTACGGTAACTCTGTCACCGTACTCGGGGCGGGCCCCCTTGTGTGGAGGAGTCAAACTGAGCAGGGCTTTCAGGTTGGTGGAGGAGAATGCGGCGACTTTACACAGGATTCCGTCCTTCGCAAATAAAGCCCCCCTCCCCCGGGGCCCCCAACGCGACGTTGCCGCGTGGCATTGGCACGTAGTTACCGGCTTCAATACCCTCCACCCACCGGGTGTCGTAACGGGGGCGCTGGACAGTGTTGCATCTCGGCACATTCCAGCGGGCACCGTCACCCACTGAAGACTCAATCGTACCAATGCGTGCAATCGGAGACCACTGCGCCAAGACGAGGACCTCGTGTTCCACCGTGTTTTTAATCAGGTTGCGGTGTTGGGGTACCCGTTTGATCTTGTTTGTAATGTAGGCAGCTAGGTACAGCAAGCAGCCAGGATACGGCACAAGGTCCAGGCGCTCGGGTTGATGAGGCTGTGTCAACGGTTCTCGCATGACTGTACTCTTCGCACCCATGCCCACACATCTCACCAAGCTGCTGGAATTTCTTGCCGACTGTGTTGTTGCCGCCTACTGCTACACAATAGTTAGGTAACGTTAGTTGCAGTTGTATGTTTGAGAGCGCGTCACGACGGTAACGTAGTGCGGCAGACTTGTCAGAAAATGACAGACAGACGGACGGCTCGTCTATGGAAGATGCAATACAGAGCATATCGTAGTATAATATATATATATAGTTCATCATCTTGGCCTAACCATTTTCTCACCCCCCCTCCCCCATTCGGCATTTACTGCTCAAGTCATCGGGGGCGCACATGCACGCCGTCGTACGATATTTAGTCGCCCCCTTAGGATGAGACACTTGTGAAAAAGAGTTGCTGTCTCACACCGAAGATGAATTGCGATGGATAACTCAGCTAGTGCCCCAATGCAAAGCGTCTCTTATCTCTA
Source organism: Arthrinium puccinioides (assembly GCA_022414665.1). Classification (NCBI taxonomy): domain Eukaryota; kingdom Fungi; phylum Ascomycota; class Sordariomycetes; order Amphisphaeriales; family Apiosporaceae; genus Arthrinium; species Arthrinium puccinioides. Next base: position 2,748,726 of record JAIUNF010000003.1, on the reverse strand, counting down.
CAAGCACTAACTACAGTGCAGTGTATGCGACGCCTCTTATTTTCATTTCTGCATGGGAAGACGTTTCGGCCGTTTGTAGTGGAACTTGGCCGAAGATCCGATGTTTGCTTGCTTACGTACCTACGTACCTATGTACGTACCTACGTACCCAAGGTTACGGAGTACGGAGTACGGATACCGAGTGTTGTCTCTACCTTGCTTACAAAAGTACTCTGTGTATTGCGATCTCAACTGAGCACGTAGGCACTCTCGGGCAGGAGCACGAGTAAAGGCCGAGCATATTATGCATACGCCGCTACTGCTATCGCTACGTATCGAGATGTGTGTTCCACCTGCATTGCCATGGCGCACAAGATCGTCAATCATGATTCCTGATTTTTGCTGCCCCGTGTCACAGATTGGAGTACAATTATCCCGTGTCGGGGCTCCGCACAATTCTGTATTCCATCGCCGCTAGTCATTGGCTGACAGGTCCTAGCCTTCTAACCCTTTCAGGTTTGGTGCTGGACACTGCAGCCCGTAACGTAAGGGGCCGTGAGACGGACTTACACTATGTAAGAAAAGGGGGGCCAGAGACGCAGGAACGAGCTGTTCTGAAGAGGAGGACCCCTGACCTTTGTAATCTCGCTTGTTGGCCCTGGACCAGTCAGAACACCAGAACGCCCTTCTCCACAGGGTCTCCGCCTCGAGCCTTGGTCTCGTCTGGTGCTGCTGGGCACAGCCTGGACACACTGGCCACGTCCGTCCGTGTGTGGGATCCCTTCTGCCCTCTTCCCTCCAGTCCCCCAGTCCCGGCCTGATTTTCCCTCCCTTTCCACTCTTCCACAGCGCCTTCATTTCAAGCAAAACTTACCCCAATCCCTCCCTCTCTTTGGGCATCCACTCATTTTCTCGTCCGATCTCATTCTGCCTCGTCTTTCCTTCCGGGCTCACTGAGATCCTTCCCTCTTTTCTTCCAGCGACAACATCTACCACGTCTTCAGTCTCGTGTTGCTCAGCTCGGCCGTACTGACAACACCACGCCGCCCCGACGACTACGCCACCTCACTACTTGCCGTGCAGCCAATGGTTCAGCACGTTATCCACTCCTCCGCCAACAGCAAGGACAAAAATCGAGAACCGTCTCTCGTCTTGTTCACCGTCATTGTCCTTTGATCCAAAACACCGACCGACTGGGGTCATTCCGGAAATAGCACAACGACGATAGCAGAAGTCTTCGACCGTGTTCCCTCGCTCGCAATCCGAAGCTGAGCGGCATCACAGGGAGATTGTTCTCACACACAAAGGACACGAAACAAAGCCGGCCATAGTACCAAGATCCGTACTGGTCACGGGCTTTCAGAGGGACATTCCAGCGATTCTCCATCAATCTGTCATCGCGCCTTTTTTGTCCCAACTTTGCACGCGTTGTTCGAGGCCATCCGGCACCAAAACTCGTCGAGGATCATTCATCCTCGATAGGCTGATTCTGATCAACGGTTTGATCTGAGAAGTTCTCTCCGGCTCACCAAGCTCTCTATCTATTCCTTGGCACACGATCGCTGAGCGTCCCGAGGTCATTTTGAAATCTTTGTATTCATCGACACCATACCCACCTTCACAATGTCTCTGAGACTTTTCGCCTTGTCAGCCTTGCTGGCTGCTTCTTCCCTGGTCTCGGCTGCGAATCTGCAAAAACCTGCAGAGGAACCCTCACTGGGTCCTATATCAGTGCACGGGTGCTACAAATCAGTGGGCTCCATGAAGCTCTCCATGACCTCAGAATTCTTTCAGACATCTGGTCTCTGCACGCAATACTGCAAAGTCAATGTAACAGACTCTACAGTCGGTGCTACTCAAGCGCAAGATTGCTACTGCGGTACTTTATACCCACCCAAGTCAACTCTGACAGACGATGCCGACTGTAACGAGCCTTGCGGAGGTACCGACTCAGAAGCATGTGGTGGTCTCGATACATGGACTGTCTACAACTTGGGTGTCAAGGTTCAGGTCGGCAGCTCACCAGACCCTTCCTCGTCATCAGCAGTAGCAACTACGAACCCGACTGCTAGTGCCACGACGAAGCCCGCCATCGAGACTGTTACCGGTAAGAATTATAGAACCCTTCCTTCGCCCGCTCGATGCCACTGAGAGCCACAACGTACTAACGACTTGCAGACGTGCCAGCAGCCACAAGTGGCTCATCATCTGACGATGGAAAGCCGAACACAGTCGCCATAGCCGTTGGTGTCGTGGTTGGATTGTTGGTCGTTGCTGCTATAGCTGGTGGTGTCTTTATCCTCTTCCGCCGCAAAAGGAACACGGAGATTGAGGAAGAACACCGTCGAAATGCCGCCGTCAACGCCTTTATGGCCGGTGGCAAGCCCCCGTCCAGCAGCGGTGGTCTTTCACTGTCGGATCAACGTCTTGATCCCGTCACGGTGCAGAGGAGAATGAGCAGCGGTAGCATTGCCGACAATGAGGACTACTCGCGCAGGATTCTGAGGGTGCGTAATGCCTAATTCTCTGGTACGCTCCGGAGCTAATCAGGACTTTATAGGTCACCAACGCATAAGCAAATATCAGCTGCTGCACACCTTCAAGCATCGAATCACGACGACGCATGACTTCAGCTGTATCTATTTCACTTTCTCAACGGCATCTTGGGCGTTTTCTGGTGGTGTTTCCTGTCAATCAAAATTTGGTTGGCCATATCCGACGACCACGCGGCGTTCGTTGGTCACGTATTGCAGGTTGTGAGGCAAAAAGACAGCCACGGCGCACGAATAAAGACGACATTGTCATATTCGACTCATCTACTACACCCACAGGCTACTTGTAGCCGTCCTCTCCTTTCCCCACTAATGCTGGCCGGATCGGAACCGACTGTCTATCAGATGAGGGCGATTCCCAACAACATCGTTTTTCTCAATAACTCTTTGTAACATCAACCCCCAGCGGCAACCTGGACGGCGAGAGCCCAAGTCCGAGGACGAAAGCCACAGAAACAATACTACAAGGGCATCTTTCTTGCGAATTCTCCCAGCGTGTACTATAAATTGAGGTGGTGTGATGCCTTGAGTGGCCGCCGAGTCTGGGTATAGAGACAGTGTAGTCTTGCGCCTTGATTTCGGGGAATTTAAAGCGTGAAAGTGCTTCCAGGGTCGCTAGGGACTACGCTGTGTACTCTATTCGGTCATGTGTTCGATGCGTGCAGGTTACACATCGGCGAGCTTTGTGATAATGAAACCAGACATACGACACCGGGAGATGAGCTACGACTGTATGTTCGGCAACATGTCATTTACTGTGCTTTTAGGTGCGGTAGTTAGAGGCGCGGCTCTTTGCTTACGATAGATGATCTGGCATCCCTCAAAACATAGACTTTGCATAACTACGAGCGAGTAATCCATACTACGTCTGTGTTTGGACCACGTGTATGGCTGAGATCTGCGTCATATGGTTTGGCGTGGAGCGGGCGTTCTATCATCGCGTGTTTCAACTTGGCTTGCTCTCCCCATAAGGATCCATTGTTTCACCGGTAAACAACGAACCAAACTGGTTAAAATCTGTGCAGGTGACCGTTCGTCATACTTGCCTGAACTGCAAGGCCATGCTTGCGGGAACTGGCTCCTGATTGTTCCTGTAGGCTGTCACCAAGAGACGGACTTTGTTACGTTGGCTGCAGGCATACTTCTAAATTTGAGTACTCCTGCCATGTACCTGCCTGCTGGCTAAGGACCGTGCACGGATCACGTTTACTCTAAACCCGGCATAGCGAATGTTTAACTTAGATAACTTTGGCGCGGATACCGAGCTTGGGGTGCGTAGACTTACTTATGCAACTATTCTGATCTGAAACGAGCTGTGCATGCCGCGTATCACCCCAGGAAAGGAGATAACTACAATCCTTTACACAACGGTATTCGTGACGTAGATAATACTGTGTATGGCGGGTTGCATTGTTGACGAAGTGAAACTGGGATTGGGAGGGAGCGTACGGAGTATGCAAGTAGTTACAAAGTACATGCATGTACACAGTACTTCCTCACCATACCTTACCTAAGCAAGAGGGGAGTAGTGGGTGGATCACATGATGTGGAGGGAGTTCAATCGCGTACGAAGTACCTTTCCCACGCAGGCGCGTCCAACGCAGAAGCCATCCCCATCGTTATTCACCTCCTACATGCACGCCTCACGACGGCTGCACTACGGAGCCGCAACTACGCCTGCTGACAAGCATTGGTCCCACACAAGCTCTAATCACTCTTCCAGCTTCCAATCGGCTCTCTTCACTTCTCGTCTGCGATGGCAGTCACACATGGACCCCGAGTTCGGCGCACGGCGCAAAATACACAAACCACGTATGTGTTTATTTAACATCAGGGACCCTTTCTCTTCTTCAAGTGTTACTGACAGCCTTCACTCCAGGTACAATCTCGCTCGTCGAACATATAACGTCCAGGCGTATCCCGTCCTCTCCCCGCAAGGAGCTACTATCATTCTCTACGGCCATGAAGATGGTGTCACGATAATATGGCGAGGCGGCAAACGCTTCAAGGCGTGTGTCTACGACGACGTCGCCCACGTCAAAAAGCCGACACAGAATGGCGACCCTGCCGACGACGCCGTCATGATCATAGATTCTGACGATGAGACTGGCGCTGGAGACAATAGCGCTTTTGTCGACAAGCCCCAGTTCGAGGACGTCAGCGATGACTCGTCCTGCACTGAGATCGTACAGACCCTAGACTTATCCATGGGTACTGCCGTGTTCCACATCGCGACGTTGCCCATGATACCGTGCGCCGCCGATGAGGCTGCTTGGAATGGCGCTGAAATTCTCAAGGAGAAGATGGTTTTTGCCGTATCCTGCGCAACCCGCGAGGTCTATCTCGTCACAGTCCCCCTCACACCGCCCTCGCCAACAAGCAAGGCAAGGGACGAGCTACGAGCCAATCTGCTCTCCGCTAAAGCCGGCAACGGCAAGTGGGGTGAAACTCTCACATTGCTAGGTGGACAAGAGAAGTCTAGTGACGGTATCGCCATGACCCTCGTCAAGCCTAAGCCTGCCTCGGACCGTAGTAAGTCTTCAGAGCGCTCGCAATCCGCTAGCAGCAAAGCCACCCCACGAGCAGTAATTGCCGCTCACTCCCGGGAGGCCTCGGGCACTTTGCGACTGTGGGATGTTTCGCTAGAAAAAATGGCGAAAGATCGGCTCATAGAACCTTTTCAGACCGAGTTCTTGCCTAGCCCGCTAACCTCGATATCCTTTAACCCCACACATGCAACCCAGATCATGTGCAACGCTTCACCGCAAGCCGTTAGAATATACGACTTCGCTCAGGCTTCGATGCCCCCCGACGACATATCGGAAGGACCGTTTCCCTCCCAGGGTTCATGGCTAATCTCCCTGTACCCGCCTTTTGCACGCCCCTCGGCGTCTCGGAAGCCCATCATTGCCGCATCCTGGATTACTCGTGGCCGAGCAATCCTAGTCCTATTGGCAGACGGTCAATGGGGAATCTGGGATATCGACGGCGTATCGCCGCAAGGTCCGGCTCTCTTTGGCAAGCAAGGCTCTGGCATTCGTGGCGCTGCTATAACCACGTTCAGTGCCCATGGCTACTTGGAAGGTACAAGCCCGCTGAGGAACCCTACTACCTCGCAGAGGGCTTCTGGGGCAAACGGCGACTTTGTCCCCATGACGCCCCATTCGCGCCGAGAGGCATCGAGCAATGGCAACGGACCCGAGCGTCTATATTCTGTCGGAGGTGGCATTAACGTCATGCCTCTTCCCGCTCGGGCAACCACGACCACCGACGAAAGTGTCGTTCTATGGATTGGCGGCTCAGACCATGTTACTGTCATTCCCGCCATCCTAAAGTTTTGGGATGCGCAATCACGAAGAAGCGTAGGGGGTGGTGTGAACCTCTTCAGCGGCGCACAGCCGACCAGAATGGTTCGCCTGACCGATTTGGCCGTGGGCCTCATGGGTGAACGCTGTACCGGCGTCGCCGCTTTGCCTAGACATGGCGGCGCCGAAGATTCGGATCATGAGGGCCTGCCTGTCGACGTAATTATATGCGGCGAAAGCCGACTGGTCATCGTACGTGAGAGCGAGACGGTCGTCGGCACACGCATCGGTGGCATAATGGGCCGTCGTAAGGGGCTGAGCGAGCGTCCTCGGGAGAACAGTGCGATAATTGTTCACCCTCGCCCAGAGCAGCCAGCAAGTCAGGTGTACAATCTTTCCATCAACCCCAGGAGAAAGTTCTCGGGTGCCCTCTTCTCTCACTCAGGACCCGACGAGTCGTCTGAGAACGTTATGCCATCGGCCGAAACAGATCAGGTCGAGGCCAGTCAGTTTTCAGGAAGAGCGCAGACAGGATTCGCCTTTGCAGATAGTCTAAGTGCCGCAGCGGATATGAGGCAGGACGAAGAAGACGTGGAACGAGACGTGGAGGTGGAGATGCTGGACATCATGGAGATTGACCGCGAGTTAGAAGCCATGGATGGTGGCAGGGGGAGAGGTCGGAAAAGGGTTGTCTTCGAGCCTTAGGCATTTGCTCTGGTCGAGCCCGAGGCAACCCGCAAGGCCTTTGAAAGGCAGAGGCATCCGGTGTACGATACCAACCACTGACCTTCATCTAGGCAACTGGTACGATTATGAGCGAATCAAAATCATGCGGGCAGGGCCATTACCGGCCTTGGCAGTCCACGGGCGTCAACCACCTCGGCCGAGATGTTGGCACTGGTCACTTTCTCCGTTGCCGGTCTGCAGTGCCATAACTAACCGTGCTATTCTTTGCAACTCTCATCGCGACAACGTCTTTGCTTCTTTTTCATCCCGCTACCCCCCTCTTTCCGCGCGGCAAGGTGGAGCACAAGGCGAGATCATTCCTTGATGTTCTGTAATCCATGCGGTATAGTATATGGCCTCCGTTGCCACTTGCCAACCATACCAAGCATTCGCTGCATGGTCACGTCGCTCTTTAGACGGGCAGGCGTCAATCTCTCGAACCAAATCTTCCTTTGAGGAAGAAGTCACATTTGGTTCACGATCTCTCTCTCGGCTCGCGCTGGTCCTGTCATCTGCCTCGATCTGCAATACTCTGCAAGGAGGAGTAGAGAGAGGCAGGGGGTCGTTCACGCGAGCTGGGTGGTTGAAAGATTGATACATTTTCGTCAGATTAGGGTTTTTCGTGCACGGGGAATCATAATTAAGCACCTGGAGGCTACTGGAGCTGTCCATCTCAACACCGAGGTCGCGAACACCGCCTTGAGACGACCTGGCAAGTATCCCCCAAAAACACACACTGGTCGTGTCGTCGGTACCTTCCTTGGTCTCACGGGCACTACTCCGACCCCACACCACGTATCGTGCAAAAGTTTGTCTGTCACCACGCATATCCTTGGGTCTTCGGAAGCAGTGAGTGGTAGGGTACTCCGTAGTCGGGCAACGTAACGGCTGTTCGTTCTGATTGATGATGTGAGTGAAAGTACTGCGGCCGAAACCCGAGCTCCCGGTACAAAGTCTGTTCTGTTAGCGGCACTTCGCACATAGGGGTAACTAGCTAGCTACCAGTTGAGCGTGTACGAAGTAAGGTAGGGTAGTTGTGCCGAAAGCAGCCTCGGTTCATTCTGACGCGAGATTTTGTGCCTGCCACCACGGTACATTGCACTTTGACCGTGTATCAGGCCTGTATAGGTATCCATCCGTAGCACGGGCCATGATTCCTATGATTATTATATTGGCTAAAGCTTGTAGTTACTCCGTATCGCTGATTTGAGCATGCAGGGAAGTGGTGAACTCTGCTTTTTATACATTACCCTAGCGAGCTAGTGCAGTAACTGGGTGATGCTTCGACTTCAACGCTCTACTTCGGTCACTAGTTGCTGTTCCAACTTGATAGTTCATGTTGCCCCTACTCCGTACTCACCACAGCACATCCAACTCGCGGGCGCTAGGCGTTTCCTCTAATAGACCTTTCCCGGGGTTTTTCTTCTTCTTATTTTTTCGCTTATTTCTACCACGGCAGTCAGATATCATGTGTAGGACGACGCGGAGAATCCCCCGATGTGCTTGTAGCGGCGCTAACATAGTGGCGCCAACATTCATGACCACACAGTAATCCGTACAGTAAGGTCAGTTACCCACTCACGACCACCACTTTTAACGGCTATAATTAAGACGGACCAGGCATCTTAAATTCACGATAACTCCGTAACTATTGGGACGAAAGCAGGTTTTTTTTTTTTTTTTTTTTTTTTTTACATAAGATCTAATTATGATAAATTTCTCTTCCTCCACGTCTTCCTCTGAACTCTCTACGATATTAATTGTGTTATCTAAACTGAGCTCGAGTTCGATCACCGTTAATGCCACGTCTCAAGGCTATTCTACAAACGCTATAACTATTGTTTCGCTACTGTTACAACGCGACCTTCGTCTTTGATAGCAGCAAGAAAGAAAACTAAGTGAGCGGCCGGCTAATGTTAGTAAGAGTTGAACGTATCCATTTTAGTATCCCATCAGCAAGCGCCTGCGCCTGTCGGTATCGAGTACCTTTGGTCATACCGAAAGAAAGAGGAGAAAAAGGGGAATTGAATACCAAGTTTGAATTACTAATTGCTCGTCTGATAGACGAACTATATGGGGTTTCGTGTAGTAAACTAACGAGCTGGTGAGCTAAAAACAAGGTGGTCGTGAGTAGGTCTGGTCGTGAGTGGGTAACTGACCTTAAAGACTAACTAACTAGTCGCTTACACCAGGGGCTGGTCGCTTACACCAGGGGCTGGTCGCTTACACCAGGGGCTGGTCGCTTAGATGATACGTCGTCGTATGAGGATCGCCAACCTTAAGGAAGTGAGTAATCAGCCCACGCATCGTACAACAATGGACATCTCTAATTCGAGGAAGTGCACCTATTTGGTCGCCCCGGCTACTTCGGCCTCATCTCCGGGTTGCTGAGTGTGGGCAAGCCTACCCTGCGGCCGCTCTGCATCGCTGAGAATTCGTCCGCAAATGAACATGAAGGGACGTTGTGAACAACCCAGCCCGTCTTCCTGTGCGTGCGTGCGATATCGGCCGGCCGCCGTTGCTCACGCTGTGTTTTCTACAAGGGCCGGTGTTCCTATACGGCACGGCTCCCACGGTCTGCCGCCGCCCCAATCAGCCCCCCCGGGGTTGACCGGCCGACTCGGTTCAGCTCAGGGGGGGTGTTGCTTGGGCTTGTCTTCTGCATTTCTGCACAATGTCCCGCGGAGTACTCCGCACTTGGGCTAGGATGGCTCGATCAGCAGGTCATGGTAATCTCTCGTTCACGATCTGCGTCTATTTTAGTTGCGGCCAACGTTGGCGGTCGTCAGCACGATCTGCCAAAGGAAATGACACTAGCCCTTTTGGTTAGTCTGTGCCATGCAACAGTCCAGCAAGTCGTGACGTCGCGCCCGTCCACCCCAGTCTGCAGGCTGCAGGCACTGCAAGGATCCGTGGACGACGGGCTCTTCTTCTCTTACCAGCCGGTCTGTGGTTGACGTGCTCTGAACATAAACCACTCCTGGCCCGGGACCTTGGGAAACATGGAGGTGCACCCTCTGTTCGACAGGTCTTCAACGGCATCCGGTTTGGAGTTCTTTGGCTTGGAAGTGCTGCGGAACCCCCTGCTTGCTTTCTCCTCGAACGGTGCGACCACGAGGTTGTGCGTGTAGTACAGAGCAACGCCGCTCGATCCGGCAAGCACGGCAGCTTTTCAGGCACAAGGCGCGAAAGAGCCTCACCTGGCCTCCTAGCTTCCGCTCGTTTTCTACAGCCATCATGAAGGACCTTTCTCTGTTAGCATTAGCTTGCCTTACGGGGATACTGCCGTCAGTACTTGGTTCCCCAGATCCTGTCCGTCACGATGCCACGTGGGAACCCGAGTATGTCCTCGTCGCTACGGCACAGAACATCACTATAGACTGCGAGTCTCGCTACTCGGTTGTCTTTAATGGCACGTCTCCCGGACCTCCTCTGCATATGCAAGAAGGGAAAACCACTTGGGTTAGGGTGTACAATAATATAGCGGACAATAATCTCACCGTGGTATGTCTCCGACGTCTACAACCCTGAGCCTACGGCTACGACAGGACAGCTAATTACTTCAAAAGCATTGGCACGGTCTCAGCCAGAGGACGGCTCCCTTCTCGGATGGTACTGCGCTGGTCTCGCAGTGGGCCATTGCGCCTACTGAATACTTCGACTACGAGGTTCGACCTGAAGACGGGGACGCAGGGACCTATGTCTATCACTCTCATGTCGGTTTCCAGGCAGTAACAGCCCACGGCTTGCTCGTGGTCGATGGTGCGAACGATACGAAGCCATACGAGTACGACGATGAAATCCCCGTCATCTTCAGCGACTACTACCGGAGGCTGGACTCGGACATTGAAGCCGGGCTGACGGCCAACCCGTTCAAATGGTCGGGAGAGCCAGACGCTGTTCGGCTGAATGACCGCACGGGGAATGCCTCCTTCAGCACCGCCAAAGATGACTCTTGCAAGCCCTACGTGATTAGCGTGGAACCTGGTAAGACGTACCGGCTACGATTCGCCAGCATTACGGCTCTGTCTTTCATCATGCTCGGTATCGAAGGTCACGACAACCTGACAATCATCGAGGCAGACGGGCAGTCCACAAAGCCCGCAACGACTGGCCATATTCAGATGGGAAGCGGGCAGCGCTTCAGCGCCCTCTTGACGACGAAGACCCAGGCGGAACTTGATGCCAACGGCGGCAAGACTTGCTACTGGATACGCTACGAGAACCGAGATCGCCCTTCTAATCTGACTGGCTATGCCCTGCTGGAGTACAAGAGTGGAAGCGAATCGGCCCTGCCGTTAGATCTGCCTACCATTTCACCTGTTCAGTTGCCGACCAATCGATCCGAATACACCAAGTGGCTCGAATACACACTCGAGTCCTTGAACCCCCTCGACACATTCCCAAAGCTTGAGGAAGTGACCAGGACGGTGACCGTCCAGCTAAATCAGGCCGTTGTCGACGGGTTCTACAACGGTACCGTGAACGGGGGGCTCCAATGGGAGTAAGTTCCATTCTTCGCTTCCCGCTGCGCATTCTCACTGACGCGGATATCTATTCAGCGCCAACAACCTGACTTGGACAGAGGCCCGCTACGAATCCCGGACCGGCGAACCCTACCTCGTCCAGGTCTACAAGACGGGCCAGACGCCCGATTACGACGCGGCGATTGCCAATAACGGCTGGGACCCTGCCTCCCTCGCCTTCCCGGCCAAGGTCGGCGAGATTCTCGACATCGTCTGGGAGTCCAACTCGGGCCCCACGAGCGGCTGGGACGTCCACCCCATGCACGCGCATGGCGAGCACTATTGGGACCTGGGGTCCGGAAACGGCACGTACAACGCGACTGCGAACGAGGCGCGCTTCGCCAATTACACGCCCGCCAAGCGTGACACCACGCAGCTGTACCGCTACGCCGTGTCGGGCGAGAAGAACTACACGTCGGGGTGGCGGGCCTGGAGGATCAGGGTCACGGAGGAAAACGTGGGCGCGTGGATGATGCACTGCCATATCCTGGCGCACATGGTCATGGGAATGCAGACTGTCTGGGTGTTTGGGAATGCGACGGAGATCGTGGCCGAGATTCCCCAGCCGTACCTTGCCGGGTACTTGGAGTACGGTGGAAGCGCTTATGGCAACGACTCATTCGACCCGTTGGTCGTAGCGAATTTTGGACAATAGACGGGGTCCATTATTGCAAACGGTGCGGGTATATATATACATCCATACGATATATCAAACCTAATATAATGTTTGCCCGATTAATTCATGGAGTCATTTACGCCACCACTCGTCACATTATCTGCTGTGGGAGTTGGGAAACAATCAACCAGCGCAGGTAGTGTTCTCCATGGTGGATATGTTTGCTTCTGATCGGACCCAACCTGCTGGCCAGGTCACAGAAGGTGAGAGGGGGGGGGGCCTGTCTGTCATAGTCAGTCGGCTTGGGCATAGGAAGTGGACTGGTCACTGAGGACTCTGCCCCTAACTACGGTAAACCCCACAGCCAAGATGTACCCCATGGGGAAACGAGGGACCAAACCAGCCTGGGCACACTTAGTTCCAAGCAAGCCCCAATGCCAAGTCGTTGAGGCGCCATCCCGGGATGTTGACCGGCACTTTCGAACCCAATAGGACTACAGACGTGACAATAGATGGGCAGAGGCTCGGTCAACGTCCGGGTTGCTTGCCTTGGCCACGCCTTCTCCGTGCTCTTGGTGAGCGCTCGCGGCCACGCATTACCCCAAGGATACGCGAGGGGCCATCCCATATCCATACGGATGGTGAGGGGGGGGGGCTCAAACGAGTGATGCCTTTGCTCACAGCCGACTCTGGTGCCCCAGACTTTCGGCACGGGGCCGATGGTGTTTGCGGGGAAGTACTGACGGTCACCACCGAGTATTTAACCCCTTCCATCTCGTCCGAAGAGAGACAGTCGGCTGGTTTCTCTTGCTGAAATCGTTTCTCGTGCTTCCAACGCGGGTCTTTGCAAGGAACCGGAAAACCCTCCAACCGTCAAGATGGCTGCATATGTTGTGGATGCCAAAGTTCCCGCTACAGGCATTGGCGCCGAGGATGCTGTGGATGAGAAGTCGCAGCTCCCCAGGGGCGACTACTCTGGCGCCGTGGAAAAGACCGACCCTGAAGAGATCAAGCTTGTCCGTAAGCTGGATCTCTGGATCATGGTCAGCAGATACCCGTGCCTTTTTCTCCTCTTGGACACTGCGAGACAGAAGCTGACGACCTGCTTCGCCCTCAGCCTACTCTCTGGCTCATGTACTGGCTCAACTTCCTGGACCGGAACGCCATCACTCTAGCTCGTCTCAACAAGCTAGAGGAGGATCTAAACCTCGATGGCTACGAGTACAACACTTGTGTCTCAATCCTCTTTGTAGGATATATCCTCGGGCAGATTCCGAGTAACATGCTCATGACACGAGTCCGGCCGTCCTGGTACATGGGTGGCTTCATGGCCTTGTGGGCCGTCGTTTCCGGACTTACGGCCCTCACCAAAGACTATACCGGTCTGCTGCTCACCCGATTCTTCCTGGGCGTGGTCGAGGCACCATACTACCCAGGAGCTCTGTACATCTTGTCCATCTTTTACACTCGCAAAGAGCTGGCCCTCCGGATTAGTGTGTTGTACTCGGGCAACATTCTGGCAACGGCCTTCGCCGGGCTGATATTTCGAGGCGTCTTGGAGATGGAGGGCATGCTGGGGCTCAGAGCATGGCGTTGGTTATTTATCATACAGGGCGCCGTCACTTTCGTCGTCGCAATCATCGCTTGCTTCACCTTACCGGATACCCCCCGCAACACCCGCTGGCTTAACGAGCGAGAACGGGAACTCGCTCACGATCGTATTGCTCGAGATACCGTGGAGGACAAGCAGGAGAGTAGCGTGTGGAGAGGACTCAAAGAGGCGTCTCTGGACGTGCGAGTATGGGTATTTGTTTTCATGTATGCCTCTCTTGGAATGCACCGACGTTCCTCCTTGGTGATCAGAACCGAGGAGCGGCCTGTGGCTGACTTTGTCGAACCAGGCAACACATGCACATCGCCACCAACGGCTTCAAGAACTTCTTCCCCACACTCGTACAGACGCTCCAGTTTGACGAAACTATCACCCTGGTCTTGACCTGCCCGCCCTATCTCATCGCAGGCGTCGTATCGGTAGCATGGGCTTGGTCTTCAGGTCGGTCCAACGAGCGAACCTGGCACATCACCATCTCGAAGATGGTCGCTCTCTTCGGCTTCATTCTTTGCGCTGCGACCTTGAACACTGCTGCACGGTACTTTGGCATGTGCATGTTCACCATTGGCACTTACGGTGTCAACTCGATCCTCTTGGGCTGGGTCAGCAATACCTGCGGCCAGACGCGAGAGAAGAAGGCCTCGGCGCTGGCGCTGGCAAACACAAGCGCTAGTATCAGTCTGATATGGACTCCGGTAAGTAGCCCATCGTCTTGTGCTCCAATCGACATAGCGGTGACGACTGATAGCCTATGCACAGTATCTATGGCCCTCGATGGACTCGCCTCGATATCTTACCGCTCTTGGTAGCAGTGCAGCGTTTTCGATTGCCTGCGCTGCTGCGGCTTGGTTCATGAAGTGGATGCTGGTCAGGGAGAACAGGAAGATCCGGCAGAGGAATGATGAGTCGACGCTGTACTACGCGTACTAACACGGCCTTGCAAGAGGGCGCCCGGGTTGCTGACAAGAAGAGACGTACCGAAGCAATGCCTAACCGGCCAGGGCCACGTCACATCAAGATATACCGGATCAATGACTTCTTGCATAACCCTTGCTGGGACAAACAGTGGTTCAAACTTGTGTTTCTAAGGTGAAGAAGAAGATGAATAGTTTGGCATAAGCTCACATGACTTCCCAGGTCTCCGAATGATGGAGATATGGATATATGATTATCGTCACAGTTCTGAGCTCAGTGTCCAGTCATGAAACCGAACAGTTACGTATCCTATCAAGTTAAAGTAACAAGGATACTTAAGAGGCAGCCACTCTAACGTCCTCCTTCCTTGCCCTGACTTGTGCGAGTGCGGTGAAGCAATCAGTTCGTCCCTGCCCCCCAAATACCAAGTCTCAGTGACGTCACTGCCGGAGTGATTGCTCCCGCCTCATCACATGGACTCGGGAGACAGATCTTTAGTCAACGTTATTCTTCAACCCCAAACATCACCTTTTCCCGCTTGGTAAGAAAGAACGTTCGTCAAAATGGTCTCTCGGGAAGGCCGCATCGCACGATCCATCACCCACGCCATCACCAACCACGGCGAGGATGGCAAGCCCATTCGCCCGCCGTCCCTTATCCGTCGCATCTTTGGCATCTTCTACCTATTCTGGTTGAATTTCCACCTGGTTCGCGAGGATCTGTTCAGATCCCTGCGGAGCTTCTGGGCCATCAAGGAATCAGATTACAAGGCTAGTTTCACGGCAAAGAAGGGAAAGGATGGCCATGGCGAAGCCCTGAACACCATGGGCGATATGGGATATAGCGGATCGACCTTCTTTCGCTCAGCCGATGGTGCATACTTGGTCAAGTCAGTACCTCGCGCATTTGAGAATCAGTTCTTCAAGAACGACTTGCTGCTCCCATATGCGGACCACATGCGTGCCAATCCGGCCAGCTTTCTGATTCGAATCACCGACTTCCTCGAGTGTACGCAGCGGACCATCGGCACGCTGTTTGGACTCGCCCCGAGTCATCACATCGTCATGGAGAACCTCCTGTATGGCCAGGACCGTAAAGACGAGTTCAATGAGAAGTGGGAGTCTTGGGACCTCAAGCCCATGTCCTACTTCTTCCCTGAACGAGACATTGCGGGTGGCGCCTTGACGTCGGCAGCAACCAAGTCCAAGCTCGCAGACGAGTTTAACGGCAAGCTGTATCTCACCCTTGACCAAGCCGAAGACTTCAAGATGCAGCTGCAAAAGGACACGGGGCTCCTTGCTGACTCCAACGCTGTCGACTACTCCCTGTTCCTCGTGCGAGTGTCGGTCAAGGGGACATCCGGGTCGGAATCAAACCTCGAAGACCTGGCAGACAGTTCAGCACGCCCACCGTTTTCTCCACCAGGACCCCCGAGCTGGCGTACAGGCATCAAGTCCACCAAGAAGAAGGAGATTTATCGAGCCGCAGTGCTAGACTTCTTTTGGGCAAAAAACACCGTCAACGCCAAGGTGATGACCGGCTTGGTTGAGACCTACAACTTGATCGACGAGCATGGTCCTATGAGCATTACGGCTGACAGCTACGAATACCGTGAGCGGTTTTTGAAGATGTGTCTAGGGATGATCGAGGTTGAAGGCAAGGATTGGAATTCCGGCGAGGTCGACGTCTAGAATTCGGGGGTGTAGTGATGTGAGAGAAATCAAAGAGCAGCGGCAGCGTCAGTTGAAGTGCATGGCGTTGGGGATATGATGTTCCTTGTGCTTCTCGTTGATAAACTGACATTGGCTAATGGTGTAGCTAATTGGTGTAAGACAATGGATGCTTTGGCGGAGGCCGTTCCCCCTGTCATATCTGCCAAGGAGTAATCTGGGAGCAATCCCTCCGGGCTGAATGTGCATCGGCAAAAACCAGGATCTGCTTCGCTCCTGACCAAAACGATTCCAAATGATCGAGGAGGAGGCCCGGTCAAATCTGGAGACCAATGATTCTGGCCTCAAGAGCAGACATATATCGCCTCGAGGACAAGACATGGCTGGACAACGATGGAAATGTATGCATCAGAACACCTCTCATCCGGACTCCAGTGGACAGGAGTAGACCATGTCGAGACCCTTCGCCCCGCAACGGAAAACGTATAAGCCGCAAGGGTAGAGTGTGGTGGCGGTGCCGTTTGCCGAGATGATCTTGGTCGGTCCGACAATCACGACAACATAGAGTCCGTATATACGAGGCCATTCCAAAGGCCACTCCAGAGGAGATGCTCACGAAGCACGTCGATCCACTCAGCTCGCCAACGTGACGACCAAGATCAGCTTCTTTGGGCTCTCTGCCCTCGCAACTCTTTCCCTGGGCGAAAACTCTGGTGTACCCAGCATACTCCCTTGCCTATCGGGCAGTAAAAGGCCGCCCTAGCCCGGCTGTCTCGCCTGCCGAGAAGGAGGCAAGGGAGCGAATGGTAAGCAGCACAGTTCGTTGTGAGTCCCCTTTCTTCTTGGCGAACTCGGTCCATGCGAGCCCTCATGTTTCCCCTTTACGTTCGCCCCGATGTGTATTCGTTTGATTCGTTTAATTCCTAGCGCGCTCGACTCGACGCCAGGTTGATATAGGCTATGGCATCAAGGTGTACCGAGATACGCACGCTTTTTAAATCTTCTGCCCCGGGCGTGCCACCGTGTGAGATTCACGCCAAAGCAGTAAAAGACCGGCACCCGAGGCGGCATGGTGTATCCTCCAAACAAATGGCCAGCCTCGGTAGTCAGGCCTGCGTTGTCGATGCCTAGGCCACGTGTACGGTGTACCTGTACGTGCAAGCACGGCAGCTCTATGCACGGCGACACAGCAAGTGACAAGCAAGGGCCAATAACCCGCACGTCGGCTTCCTGGTCAGGAAAATGACATACCCGAAGAACCGATCCGGCTGTTTCCTAGTCATTCCGTCAGCGCCCCAACACCGCCGCCGCTGGTGTCCGTATTCGTAACCTTTCTGTACCGGGTCCGAGTCCGACAGTGCGGTCTCTGGTCAGAGTCAGGTAAACTCGAGCACGGTGTAAAAGGTCCAAGTCACCAAAGCTGACTAGCCTCAAGTCTCGTTCTCACTATCGTGGTCAACAAGGGTATAGGCATGACTTGTATGCGGGATTGGGTAGCTGCGGCTTTTGATTTACCAGTAAGTGACCTGAACTGAACTGATTGCACCCATGCATGTTTGCTAGTGATGGTGGCCGAGGCTGTAGACAATGATGGTAATTTTGACCGAGAACAGTGCCGCTGTGCCAAGAGGTATCGTATCGGCAGCGTGCAATGTGAGAGCGACGCATCGTAGGACAGCCAACCCCTATATTTCCGTCAAACTATGGTTCGATACTAGGATCGACTACTACAGAAGTATGCAACTGTTGGCCATAGCTGACTGGTCTTATCATCAAGTACTCATTCATGTGTGGACGCACCCAAATAAGACGCCGACCAATACCCGCTTCCCGCCTGTCCAAGACGTGCCTCGAAAAAGGAGAGCCCTCCAGACCCCGGAGCTCATTGATTAGCCGACGACGAAAATGGAACACTGCAGCGGTTATTTGCAGCCGGAGGCGGATGGGATCGTAGGCTACACGGGAAAGGGGTAACCAGTCGACTAGCCGCTTTGCGCATGAGCAGCCTGATAACGGCATCTCTGCGGGCATAGTCGACTAATTGGGATGTGATCGTTGACGCCCTTGGCACCTGATTGCTATCAATGGCTCAATGGCTGTGCGCGATGCGCGATGCGTGATGCGTGATTCGTGATGCATATCGGTAGCACTACATAGTATGCACGTCGAAGGAGGTCCAGATTGCTGGACCCCCCCCCCTGTCCTCTGGTGAAGTAACGACCCCTGTTGCGAACCGCTCTCCAACCCCCCTGCTTCCATGCAGGCACGCGGCCGTGAATTGCCTCTTTCGGCAGCATGAGTCTCCGTTTTGGACAGGAGATTGAATCTCCTGGGATGTTGTGTATGAGAAGCGTGGGGAAGGCAGGTATCTTACGGCCGCACGCATCAACTCGGTGTATGCGGTGAGTTTCGAATCAAGACTTGTATAACGAACGATTCGGGGTGTGGTGAGGCTGCTTTTACCAGGAGGGGGGGACCTTTCTTTAACTGGGCGCTGGCGGCAGTGGATTTTGTCGCGGCCGTGTCGAGTCGTGTCGAGCGAATCGTCTCCGTCGTCTCCGTCGTTGATCCTGGCGCCATGTGACACCGACGCGGTTGGTATGTCGCCATCATCCATGTGCTTTCTAAATAACCGTTTCCTGCCTTGACTTGCTGATCCACGAAAACATGACGAAAACCAGCAATTCGATGGCAACGGAATGTTTGTATTGCCAGTTGAGATGAGTTGGAGCGAGCTTTGTTATTGTACACGAGACTGTAATTTACACATTCTCATGATGCTAGCAGCGCTTATGAGCCGCTCGTCTTTGTAATTGACAATGCTGAAGACTCGTCATTTACGAGTCCATGGTTATGAAATGGGAGCACGTCTTTGATGGGGCAAAAAGGAAGAATGAAAACAAAAACAAAAAAACACCCAAGAAACCCCCCCCAGAAACCCCCGAAAAAAACCACCCATTCCGAGCCACGAGGGCTCGTCGTCTGGCGACGATCCGGCCGTCTGGTCCGCCCGCACTCGGCTGTGACGTGCGTACGGATAGCCAAGGACGCTTTCGCAAATCCTCAACCTTGTTCTCCATGGCGAGGACTCGTATTGGGCCTTGCGACAAAGTACGAAGTACGGATACGATTGCCCGGTGATACCGGGATCCGGAATTTTGACGAATCGACAGCCACCACCACCACCTCGTCTCTCTGCCGGGTGACTCGTCACATGCGCAGACACTTTCCTTTTGGCTAGACAGTTCCCACTTGGGCTGAGATTGTGACAGATGAGGCGAGGCGGCACAGCAGACTTCCTCGGACGGGCAAGGCGCGCGGGGGGGGGAGGGGGATTGCCATGTGGCATTCAGCCCACCCCCGACGAGTGTCTGAATGTCTTAGCCTCCGCAGGGCCACCATGCTTGGATCCTGAACTGAATGCAACAAAAGATTGGTTCGGTGTCGAGGCGGCCGATTCTGTGATCGTCCGTGAGTTATTAGGGACATGAAAGCAGGGACGGCAACGTCGTATGAGCCCGCTGCACACACACCTCCTACGTAACACTTCCCAGTAGGACAGCGCCAATGCAGGGACGCTTCGTCACCAGGTCGGCTTTTGTTGACAAGCTCGACGGCTACAGCAACACCAACGGTGGGGGCGTAACTTACTTTGTAGTTATTGAGCTGTTGGGTCGATCGAGCTTGTGCAGACTACCTTTCAGTTAATCCTCATGGAGACTTCGGGGCAAATGGAATTGTAATTTGTCTCCGTCAGACTACTTCGGTCGGCCTGACGGTTAACGGTATTCCATTTCTTTTTCTCGTCACCTTCTCTGGGCCACTAATAAGGATACGGAGATGACATGTCAATACAAGCGGCTGTTAAGATGCAGAGGCCCACTGGCCGCCATGATTGCTTTGCTGGCTAGCTGTATGACTGGCACGTGTACGAAGTAGCACCTGCATTTCCATCACAGGCCGCGCCATGCCACGTCGACGACAGGCTGTGCTGCCGGTTCCATTTCGATGCATAGCTAGTTAGTTAACTACTGTGTACGGATGCGGAGTATGGAGTACGGCCGGAAGTACGTAGTACATACAAAAGTTAGTAGTTGCGTTACGGAGTAAGTTAGTGTTACCTACAATTGCCTACAGTAAAGTCGCCGGTTGGCCAGATGATGAATAGATGGGGACCGTCCCCGCCTTGCTCTCTAAACTATCCGCAGGTACCTGGCTAAATGTTGGGGTTATCTACAGTACCCATTATTAATCAAAGAAAGAAACAATAAGAAGAAAAGGGGGGGCTGCTGCTTCTGCGTTTGTTCAATGGTTGAACAAAGTTGACATAACTAACGTACGGAGTATCAACTAACTTAGTTAGTTACAGAAGCAAGGAGAGCGAGAGAAAGAGATATGGGAGGGTAAATAGTTTGCCTGCATTGAACATTGGACGGTTGTTTCAGGTGTTGGGCGTTGGCGCATGCTGGCGGGTACCTTTTTTCTCCTTGTCACTTGTGAAGACGGTGGTCCGAGTTGGTGTGGTACCCCCCCCTAACTACTCGGTAAGAAGCACGCTAGCTAGCAGCACCGTCCCTGGAGGGGGGGTGCGTCCAATTAATTGTTCGCGTTCCCCTGGCCATCTTCGCCGTCCTCCCTGTTTGAAATCTATCTGCAGCGAACACCCGGCCCGGGCGTAGTGACTGTAGTGGCAGTCGAAAGCGAGGGAGTCCCCGGACGAGAATCTCAATCTGGGTTGCTTTCTTTGTTTCCATCAGTTGCCCCGTACATGCATACCCTATCCATCATCACTTCCCTCGAGCACGCCTCCTACGCCTTGGTAGACAAGGGGATCGCCTACGCGACGGCGCTTCAAACGACGACGACACCCTACTCGTCTCGAGTCAGCCAGCCGCCCATGACGGTAACCTCGTAATTCTAACACGCCGGCAATCCGTCCGCACGAGCCAGCATTCTCCGTCTTGGGTGCAATTGTATGGCATTGCTGGCAGCCGCCATTGCTTCCCACGGTACGGTTGGGTGCCTGGCCACTCGCCTATCCGCATCACGATGCACTCCTCGTCCGACACCAACCGACGGACGCACAGGCGACGTCCGGAGCTGATCATCAACACCTCGGCCTCGCCACCACAGATACGTCGCGAACGAGATCCGGACCGGGAACCACAGCGGGACCCAGATGCTGCGACGACGCCGCCGCTACAGATGCGAAGACCACCCGTGCCGCCCAAGGGAAATACCAAGCCACCCGTGTCGACACGCACGCTTAGGATGCAGCAGCCCCCTTCCATGTCGAGCACAACATCGAGCCGGGATAACGACTCCTTCCTCGACACCTTTGCCGGTCCCCTTGATCAGACCGAGAACAAGGAGAACGAGCCTGACCTAACGCTATACCACGACCGCGCCAGGAAAAAGAACAACCCCAGGGACTCGCACGATCTGTCCCTACCCGCCCGTCAGGTCACCCGGGACTCCCTGGTGACCAACATGCTGCTGTCGCTCGACCAATTCTCCCTTGGGCAGATACATACGCCGTCGACGCCTCTGTCGCCCTTTGACGAGCTTGACAACTACAGATCCATGTCACTGGGTGGCGACGACCATGCGAGGACGATATCGAGCGTCCCACGCGCGGGACCTGCGCCCTTGTCTGGACGCCTGCACAGCTCCTTCAGCCACGGCCACAGTCACACCTATAGCTCCGACCTCGACGCCACCGACGACGCTGCCAGTCACATTTCGGGCCAGTACTCGCGCGGCCGACGAAGCAACAGCAGCTCGGGCTTCCAGTCGAGCCTGGGACGGATCAACAGCATGCGTGAGTCGTCGGCACATTGCCCTAGCACAATGGCGAGCGGCCGCGTGCTGCATTCAAGGGGCGGCAAGACGAGCAAGAGCAGCAGTACCAACAGTTTTGACGGCGGTTACGCCCATGCCGTGAGTAACCAACGGTGGACCAATGCCATCGGTGGCCGGTCCTCGAGCTTCGATCTGGGCCACAAGCCATCTCTGGCGTCGAATTTCTCAGGTAGCAACGGAGCGGTAATCGGAATTGGATCTGGATCTGAATCTGGAACTGGGACGTTGTTAGTTGGCACCGGAAACGGAACCGCAGGGGGGTCTGGAATGGGAAAGGGAAAGGGAATGGGAATGGGAATGGGAGCCAGAGCCGGAGGGAACAGCGGCGCCTTGCATGCAGACCTTTCCAACGCACCATGGACAAACGATGACCACTACGAGGCAGCACCCATGCCCACGGTGCCTGGCGGCCCTCGTCGACTGACCATGCCAAATGTCGCGGTGCCCTCGCTGCCTCCCCCATGCCACAACAGCGCCAGCACGACGACTCCAAGCCCTCGTCTGCGTCGGAACGGAAGATGAGCATGAGGTCACGTACCAGCACCATGGTACGGCAGACCAAGTCAGCGCATGCTTATTCCCACGCTCCTGTTCAGGCAGCGCCTCCCATGCCTACCGCCCCCGACAATGACGCGGCCCCATCACCGCATGTCGGCTACGAGAAATCAAAAGGCAAGGAAGCCGCAGCCACAGCCACGCACGGAGGGGCAGCACCCGTCCCTACGGCACCGACGCAGACGAAGGAGGCACGACCAGGCTTCTTTCGGCGAGTTTTTGGCTCGTCCAAGACGGTGGCAGCAAGTGCGTTGGATTCCAGCGCGGCCGCATCAACGGCGCCCCACGTCTCGGCACCTCCAGTCGAAACGCAAGCGCGTCCCAGCTCCCGAGCTCCGCCGCAGCAACAACACATTGCATCCCAGATGAAGCCGGCATCATCAGCGCCGCCATCACGCGACTCGCACTCGAGCTCCTTTTCGGGCAGTCATGTTGTGCAGAAGAAGACATCCTTTTTCCGTCGACGTAAGAAGTCTGCTGCCGAGCCGCCGCCTCCGATGCCTCGACCACCAACCGTGAACCTGCCAAAGTCTATCCCCGCGCCGTTGGATATCGACCCCGACACGCTTCAGCCGAGTCCAGTCAGCAGCTTGCGTCAAATCATGACACCATACCTCAAGAGCTCTCAGTTTGATGGCGGCCACGCACTCGCGATCCCCGGCGGGACCGCGACTCTGTCTCTCCTCATTTTGATGTTGAGGATCCCGAAGAGGACCGGAGACGCAAGACGAGAGGCTTCTCGCCAGAATACGACCCCAGTCCAAAGGCGACTATCCGTACGGTCAAGTCCCAATCTGCACTGGTCACCCGCAGCCGTGATGCGGACCCGACGAAACGGTCCGTGACCGAGGGCCCGGCCGACAAACCGCCTCCGCTGCCCGTCGACCGACCCAAGTTGGCCCGGGACGCCACGTTCTTCGAGGAGAGCAGTGATTCGGATGGCGAAAAGCCCAGCTCGCGCGGGCCTCGTTCGACGTCTCCGATCCCCCCCGCGTCCCACCCGTGCCTCTCCTACGCCCCCTTCCAGCGCCGCCAGGGACAACCTTCCGCCTTCGGCCCTCCGTGAACATCGTGTCGCCGAATCTGAGCATGATTCTCTCCGGCCCGAGGCTTCTCCAAACCTGCCACTGCAGACCACCAGCTCCAACGAGGACAGCACTCGCCCCGAGAGCCTGGGTCTGCCCATTCAGAATCAGCCACGCTCAGCACGGGTATCGGTATCGAGCAGACATGCTCTCGGACAGTCCGTTGCCAGCCTGCCGAGCGTCAAGGTCGACAGTGCCGAGCCCAGTCCCCAATTGACAGGCTCGCCCCTGGACGAACCAGAAGTTACAGTTGGTGAGCCGACCGAGGACGATCGAGCAAAGGCTCGCCGCATATTTGACGGCAATGAGGACTTCATCCAACGGGACAGGGCTGCTGCCTGGATCGGAGAGGAGGGTCTAGTGCGCCAGCGAACTCTCAAGGCCTACATCGAGCTGTATGATTTCACCGACAAGAGCATTCTCACTGCTCTCCGCGAAGTCTGCGGCAGGCTTGTCTTGCGAGCAGAGACGCAGCAGGTGGATCGCATCCTGGTGGCATTTTCGAAACGCTGGTGTGATTGCAATCACAACCACGGCTTCAAGACTCTGGGTAATGTTGCTCGCTACGAATTCAAGGGAACGCTTACTGACACACTGCAGATGTGATTCATACCATGTGTTACTCAATCATGTTGTTGAATACCGATCTGCACATGGCAGATATCGAATTCAAGATGACGCGAAGCCAGTTCGTCAAGAACACCATGACCACCATCAAACAGACCATAGCCGAATCTGCGCCCGAAGCCTTTGAACGCCCGAGCATTCTCCCGGGCAAGAATTCACATTTGAGTGCCGCCGACTCGGACTCGCAGCCAGCTCCAGAGCCGGAGCGACACGAGCGAAGAGACTGGAGGTCCTCCTTCATCCCCCGAGAACGGAATCCAGGCTTGGCGACTATACGGACGGCGACATGGACGGATGTGGCCCTCTGGTGAAAGCACCATTCACCGGCTCGATGCGTTCATGGGAATCCCAGATGGAAATCGTCCTCAAAGAGATCTACGCATCGATTCGGGACGACAAGCTGCCCCTTTTCGGAGGCGCTACCGAACAGGCACCGCAACATTCGTCGAGTGGAGGCTTGTCGGTCGTGAACATGCTGAAGCGTACACCGAGTGTTATGAGCAAGTCTCCGTCCGAGAGGTCCTCGATGCGCGGTCGCGCAGACGGGCCTATTCGCCCCGTCACGGGCCGTTTCAGCTCAAAGAGCCGCTCCCGACCTAGGATTGGCACGAATGGGTTTTCGTCGAGCCGGACCAGCTTTGAGGACGGCAACTCCCTATGGAGTCCCACCGTGTCTTCTGCCACTTGGAGCCGTTATTCTCTTGGCCGGACGCAGACGACACCCTCCATGGACTCGTTGGGCTCATCGTTCCCACGCGGTGACTATAAACAGTCCATTGGATTCGCTAATGCCCTATCCCAAGCCATCATCCGTGAAGACGGGCCTCTTGGTAGCTCTCACTCTGCCATGAGTGAGGAAGTGGCCAGCAATGCTTTGCTTGACGACGAGTCTCTGGAGCTTCTGGGTGCCCCGTGGGTCAAGGAAGGCATTGTTATTCACAAGCACCATCTAGATGGAGTCGACAAGAAGGCCAAAGACCGGAACTGGGTGGAGGTGTTTGCCGTGATCCAGAAGGGCACCCTGAGTCTCTTTTCCTTCTCGACCAAGTCCATGCGACAAAAGGCGCGAACCGGCCGGAAGCCCGCCCCAGGCGGGGTAGTGGGAGGTGGTAACTGGCAAGAGAATGCGACCAATCTCGGTACCTTTTCCCTGCGCCAGACGCTTGCCTCGGCACTTCCCATGCCTGGGTACTCGAGAACACGGCCTCATGTGTGGGCTCTCAGCCTGCCAACGGGCGCTGTCCATCTCTTCCAGGTTGGCACGCCCGAGATATCCAAGGAGTTTGAGGTGACCATCAACTATTGGTCCGCTCGCCTGTCGACGCACCCGCTGGTTGGTGGAATATCGAACGTTGAGTATGGCTGGAGCGACGCTTGCATTAACAACGCGCTGGTGAGTGCCATTAATGACCAGCTCCCTCCTCGCCCCGGTTCCGCAGCTGCCGGTCGCCAGTCGATGCACAGCCGGAACGGCAGCCGGCAGAGCAGTCTACGTTCCAGCTTCGAGTTGAATGGGGCAAATCCGAGAACCAAATTGCCTGGCGATCGTATCCATATAGCCGAGTGGGCACCACCGGCCCAGAGCCTGCGCGCGTCCAGCTGCACCATAGCAGGGCAGCTAGAGATGCTCGAGGCGTACGTTAAAGGCATTGAGGAGGAGCTTCAGAAGCACAACCGGCTGCGCTCTCCCATGTTGCTAGCGTTCACACCTAGAGGGGCAAACTCTACCAAGGCCATGGCAAACTGGGAGCGGAAGTCTAGTTACCTGCTCCGAGAGATTGTCAAGTACAGGACCTACGTGGAAAGCCTCCAGTACGCCGCACAGAGGCGCAAGGAGATATATGATGAGCGAGAAATCGCACAGCGGGCTGCGAGGGGCGATGAAATCTACTTTGACGCAGAGGATGGGGGTGATGACACGCTTTGTCCCGAATAAAGTAAGGACACATGCGGAATTCTCGCACATTCATTTTGATACTGTTACTTTTATTTCTTAACAACCGTCCTGTCTGGACATTGCGGGCGCGGTAGACAGCTCCGGGAGAACCGAAGCTCTATCTATGGCGCTCGAACTGGGTGTTCGTTTTGCTGTCCAGGCCTTGGGCGAGGAAGGATCCTTGCATGTTCTTGATACCCGGACCGGCGCATTCTTGTTTTAATATGTCTTTGTACGAGGGGCGGCAACTGCAGATGAAGGGTGGGAAGGCGAGCGACGCGTCGCGCGTCAAGGATGGAGTCTGAACATTTCCATTCCATATACTATATTCTGTATCTGCGTCCCAATCCGGTCGTCAATTTTATCGATTCTCGCGGAAAAATTTATGCATGCGAGTGAAGTTATGGGCGGTTTGAGATGTCTGCATCCTGTTGTTATTCCCCAGCCGGGACTGGAGGTCTACTGCATATGATGATGTTGCGAGAAGCGGCAGATGGGCAGATGGTTTGGTCACATGCGACACGTGAAGAAAAGTGTATGTACGAAATATCGTGATGAAATTATTCACGTGGATCACTGATGTTGCCAACACCGTGCGCTCTACTTGCACAAACGCCGCGCTTGAATGCCCCAAGAAGCTTGCCGTGCATGCGTGATGTTACACGTTGGCCACCACGGCGGCGATGTCGAGGGGTCCAGTCCTGGGCCTAGACTAGACCTTGCCCGAGGTGAGGCCGATCTGCACATATCTCGCGCCGACGTAAAAGGCCACGCTGGCTATCATGACGATGCCGCAGAAGAGCTGCAGGCCCAGGTACGAGCCGTGGTACGAACTGACGAGGGCGCCGCCGATGGGCGAGCCGGTGAGGGCGCCAAAGGCCTGGACCATGAAGGCGAGGCCAGTGCGGATGCCAATCTCGCGAATGTCGGAGATCTGGGCGATGCACGAGGGCGCGAGGGTGATGAAGCCGCCCGAGGAGAAGCCAAAGACGACGCCGTACACGATGATGGCGGCGGCGCTCTTGCCGGGGATCCAGATGGCCAGCGTAGCGACGCCAGAGAGGAGCGTGATGATGATCATGGCGTTGTAGCGACCGATCCTGTCGGCGATGAAGCCGGGCGCGATACGGCCGACGATGCTGAGGGGTGGCGACAAACGTCAGCATGATGGGTACGAGGGAATCAGAGGAGGGGGGGGATGTCGACCTACCTCACAGCGTTCAATATGGGCAGCAGATAGTCGGCCAGGGACGGCGACATGCCGGCCTCGAGGGCGGCGAGCTCAATGTAGTTGAAGGGGAGAAACATGCCCCAGAAGAAGAAGAAACCAGCCAGCAGCGTCAACGCCATGACGGGCTCGCGTACGGGCTTCAGATAGGCGCTCAAGACAAACTTCCTCGGCCGGGGCGGGAGGCGGGATCGGACGGTGAGGCAGGCGATGCCGCACAGGACCAGGAACATGAAGCCGAGGACGCGCATGGTCCAGGGGAAGCCAATCTTTGGAATCAGGTGGTTCATGAGGATAGGCAAGACGACGCCGCCCAGCGAAGAGCCCGAGGCGACGATGCCAAAGGCGGCGCCGCGCTTCTTGAAGAACCAGGTGGGCACGCTCGAGAGCGCGGCGTTGAAGATGGCGCCCGAACCGGCGGCGCTGACGATGGACTGTGAGAGGAAGAGCTGGTAGAACTCGGTAGACAGCGACATCATCATTAGGCCGAAGACGTAGGTGAGGGTGCCGAAGTAGAGGAGATAGCGAGGGCCGTAGCAGTCGTAGAAATAACCCCACTGTTGAGGAGGAAGACGTTGCGTGTCAGTGCCGACTCGTCCTCTCGCTCGCGTGTTTGCGGGACGGGGGAGGAATCCTTACTATAGCAGCCGTGCCGATCATGACAAAGACCTGTGTGCTCACGATCCAACTCACGGTGGAAGCGCCATATGCCGCCAGCGGACCGTTGACATAGTAACTCAGGAACACACCCACGCAGTTCACCAGGCCAAAGGTGCAAAACAGGGCGCAGAAACCCCCGAAGACCACGAGCCAGGCCTCGCGACCGCCATCGGGGAAGTCAGCCGGCGCCATGCCCGGCGGCGCGCCTGGGCCGGTTGCTGCCGGTGGTGGTGAGGAGTCGGAAGGAGGGACGCCGCCCTTTTCCATGTCGGCGTGGACAGCATTGTTGGGTATCGGGTAGATGTTGGCCTCTGCGTCTTTCTGCTGCGACGGAACGCGCTGAAGCGACGACCTGGCGGTGGCGGTCCTGGAATCGTCGAGGTCCTGCGAGTCGGCGTTGTGCTTTTCGTAGTTGGCGGGAGCCAAGACGGCGTCGTCGCCGCCGTCCCGCATGGTGGAGGTTGTTGATCCCGGATTGGACGAGGGCATGGCTTGAGTTGGTTGTACTTGTTCCCCGGGGGGCAAGGTGTGGCAAGGTGTGACAAGGTGTGGCGTGCTGTGCATGTGTATCTGTTTCTGTTCCTGTCTCTCGGGGGGATTCCAGAAACCAGAGTCGCAGAGTGTGTATGTGCTGTTGTGTAAGTCAAACCGACGATTGTGCGACAGGCGTTTGTTGCTGGCACTGCGGCTACCTAGTAGGTATATAACTATCCGCAAGCTGTTCTCTTTCTTTCTTCCTTGTTAGTTAGCCGACCAGGCCTGCTGTGTACTGTGTACGACGCGGACGAGCTATGATCTGCGGGTGGAGAGTAAGGGGGGAATCCAAAAAAAATCCATGTAGCATCGACGAGTGCAAGAATAGGCACTCGGCGCTCCGAATGGAATCACTGTTTGTTTCAATCCGAACCACAGTAGAACCCGAGGGGCCTTGGCTGGGTATGGACCTGTATCGGGTCGGTTCGCCTCGAACCCCTGAAACATCATGAAAGGGTGGCTGCCACGGAGTCGGGCTGGCATTCATTATCCAGCGCGTCATGACTGTGTAGACCGACTGCTCGGCGTTAGACCCAGGCCAGCGTGGTTTGTTGGTACTACACAGCATTAAGTCGGAATCCGACACTGCGTCGGAGGAAGTCGACTAGTTACGGGGTTAACTTTATGTGGTAAGTTGCGGATACGGCGAGTCAGACGAACTAGCCCACGCGGAGATACGATCTCTGTGGAGATACGAAGTACTTTTGTGCTTAGCA
This sequence comes from Arthrinium puccinioides, assembly GCA_022414665.1. NCBI lineage: Eukaryota > Fungi > Ascomycota > Sordariomycetes > Amphisphaeriales > Apiosporaceae > Arthrinium > Arthrinium puccinioides. Next base: position 2,719,622 of record JAIUNF010000003.1, on the reverse strand, counting down.
CGGTTCACTAGTTGACTAATGACTTACACAGTAACGCAGTCACGCTTGACTACTCCATACGTAGTACGGAGAACGGAGTACGTACTTCGTACATAACTAGTAGTAACCAAGTTACGAAGTAGTTAGACCCGTTACCCATCCTTGCTTGAGCTCCAGGATCCCCAAACCCGAGGCGAGGGGCCCAAGAGCTGGAGACAGACAGCCTGCAGCTCGTGCTCACCCATGCGGCCATGCCCCGATAACGCGTCTCGTCGCAACGTGCATTGAGTTGAGCCTCCACTACGGCAGGCAGTAGTTACTCCGCACGGCGTGACTAACTAATAACCTGCACACACTGGCCAACCAACTGGCCGACTGGTCAACCAACGTATAATAGCCAGTCAGCAAGTCGACAACTAGTTACGCGTGTTCCCCTGTCGCACACCGAGAGAAGATCGCTCACAAATCACCACTGCCCGTCCACCTCCCTCTTGGCCTGCTGATTCGCAAGTCCAGTCAGTCAGTCGGTCGGCTTTGCGGCCTGTTGCCGAAGGCGCGAAGGATCGACGCGACACATCCCTGCTCCGTTTGGTTTGGTTTGAAAGCTGCCGCGCCATCATCCATGCATGCATGCCATGCCACGCCCGTTGGTTGTCTCTTCAGCTGCACAAGTTTGATTACCTAACACTTAATTACGGAGTAGTTAGCACCTCACTCGGCTCGGGCATGACGGACAAGTCCGCTCGGCGATAACCAGCCATCATGGCCTCCATATCCGTACAGCCGTAGCAGTCAGTCGACCGGTCGCTACCCCTAGCAACGCCCAAGAGTATATTCGAGACACTGTGTCTCAGACTCTGGATTCGCTGGAATCGCCCAGGTTATACTCCCTATAGTGCTTGGGTGATTTCGTCTATTGCACAGGAAATGAGCCATGACTCGATGCTTTTGACCTCTATGGTGATAGTAGTAGTACATCGGACCTTGCTTGGCCCAGCTCTAGCCGACATTTACTTTTGCTTCTCAACGCCCTCAACGCCCTTCGCATCGGAGAAGTGTGCCTTGCCATCCTGGCCGATGGTGGCATAGCTCATCTTCAAGGGAGCTTCTTCGACTTTCTTGGGCGCCTCGGGGCTGGCCTTTGGGTTGGTCGCCAGGTCGACGGCCGCGGGGAGAGCACCGGCAGGCGCATCGGCTATTTCGTTGACGTCGTCCTTGGTGAGGACATCGCTGATCCTTGCACCGCGGCTCGACATCAGGATGGTGGTGGGGCCTTTGAACTGCAGGAATAGCCTGTCTCCCCAGATGGTCCGTCGCGTCATGGTCCGCGCACTGAACAAGACACGCGAGAAGAACTTGTACCAATCTGTCTGGCGCATGCTCTGGAAGAACTTGGCGTTGCCCAGCCAGTTGGTCACAGACGGGATCTGGAACCTTATCCCCGAGCTCTTGAACCGAAACGGCAAGGGCAGGTTCCGCGTCATGGTGTAGGCCACGACGTTGGCAGGATGCGCCACGAACTCTTCTCCCTCGCCCAACGTGAGCTGGTAGATGTGGCCAGGCGCCGATAGCGCTGCCAGTCCGCGGCCAGTCAGCTCCGATGAGCCCCAGTGGGCCAGTGGTAGCCTGTGCTGGATGCGCGGCGTGACTGCCAGCGTATGGCCCGTCCAAGCCAGCAGAGCCGATCGTTGCGCGACCATCCAGTCGGTCGTGCCGTCGAGATGTAGGACCGAGAAGGTCGTGGTCGGGGACTTTGTGGATATCAGTGCCGTGATGGGCGTCGTCGAGGTGATTCTCTGGTAGAGGAACGGCGTGCCTGTGACAGCACGGCTTAGGGGCGAGAGCATCGAGAGTGTCGACTGCGCATTCTCCGCTTTGCCCGACACGGCGACCAGTGTGCCTCTCCGTGTGTACAGCCTCTGAGACGCGGCTAGCGACACGGACAGTAGAGAATATGGCGACCCGAGAACCTCGAATCGGGCGTCTGACGGACCAGCCACGTTAGTATGGCGAGGAATGCCCTTGCTAGTTCATTTCCTACAACGTTTGGCATGGGGCATGTGCAGACATGTGCAGACATACCTGCGACATCGCGCGACCGGTCCAGCGACGTCCCAAATGCGTCCTCTCCACCGAGCCGCGGTGGCGACGATTCCGTCGTCGGCGTGGCGCTGATCTGAATGGTCCTACATTGCCGGCAGATGTAGCTGCTCTGGCCAGCCACCTGGCTTGCGCGACCTCTTCGTATCAACGCAGAGGTAGTTCGCATGCCGGCCATGTTGGAAGTGGTCTTCCCGTTCCGAGTCGTAGGCCGGATTTTGCTGATGATGAGGTCAGTGTTTTGTGTTGACTAGGAACAACAATTTGATGGCGGAGGCCGGCCGGTACCTGGCAAACATGCAGAGCTAAACAGCGGGCCCAAGCTTCTTGGGATCAAGTGGGGCCAAACGCCAGCCAGTACGGATACGTAACTTACAGGAAGGAAGGTTATTAGTTAAGCAGGTAACGTAACTAGTTACTGTGTAACAATCAACTAACTACTCCGTACCCCACCCCGATGTCTCTCCAAGACGGCCGGCTTCCTTGTGAAGGAAGCGCGCTCTTACACTTGCGCATACATATATCGCCATCGACTGAGTCACAGACTCGCAGACTCACAGACTCACAGACTCACAGACTCACAGACTCACAGACTCACAGGGGGGTGTAACGTATCATGTGTTCAAAGCGAGCCATCCTCCTTGCCAATGTAGTCGAAGCAGTCTGTCTACACGTGTCGCGCCGGCTGGTAAGGCGGAGGTGCCACTACAACACGCGACGAGCCGCGTCCATCGCTGAGCGGCCTGAGCCGTTCGACTCCCTCGAGCGCCGACGGAGCCGACTCGGGTCCAGCAATGCGAACAAACACGTCGGCTCTTGCCATCCTCAGCTCGTCTCTTGCCACGCCCAGCGACTTGATACGGGCTCTGGTCTCGATCTCGGCCTTCTCCTGTTGTTTCTTGGCCATGTCAACCTCTTGCTCTATCGCCTTGGAGTAGTCCTCCAACACCGTCTTCAACTCCCGGATCCTGCCTACCATGATCATCTTGCTCCATGCACTAGTGGACTTGACCTTTTTATCAATCACGAAATCATGATCGGTGATCGGCTGGATCGGGACGCTCAAGTCTCCCGCGCCCGGAGACCTCCTCCGCGCTAGTCCTTCGAGATTTTGCGCAAAGTGAAGCTGATATTCGACATCGTGCAGCGCTTTGCTCATCAAAGAACCCTCGCCCAACTGGCCTTGGTCCAATATTCTCTGGTGGATGCTCAAGGCCATGTCCATCCTCTCTGCTGCCGTTTCGAGCAGCTCGGCCGTGTGCCGGGTGCTCCTCCAGCCTTCTTTTGCGATTCGACTTGCCCGCTGGGCGTCCTCAAGTCTGCCCTTCATGGCCTTCTCCCGGGCGTCTTGCGAGTCCCAGCCGTCAAAGATGGCGGCGTAGAGGCTGTCCAACTCGCCCTTTGCAAGCTCATGCCGAGCTACAACCTGGCGCAGATCCTCCTGTATCAGATGCGCTTCGGATAGCTCGGAATTGACGCGCTCCTCCTCCTCCGTAGCCTTGTGCTGCTCCAGCAGGACCTCGAGGTAGTTCCGCTCGGCAGTTTCCGCCTCTGCCTCGAACTTGTCGGTCTGACCTCGGACCCGGGAGGCGAATCGCTTGACCGTACTGTCACGGTAACTCGCGTGCACGGCAAGCGTCTTGGCTCGGCTCCGGTTTAGTCTACCGATGCGCACGCGTAGCTTGGCAAGTGCCTTGGTGAGGCTGTCGACAATCGTTTGTTGCTGCTCTAATGCTGATGGGCCATAATCGGCCTGGGCGATGGCTGTGAGCAGCTCCCTGTGACGGGCTGATGTGTCTCGGATATTTCTCTCGATTGGCTCCACGATTGGCTCCATGCCGTTAAGACGGTGCTGCCCTGGCAAACAAGACAAGACAAGAAGCCCCTCCTCCGCGAAAGTTAGCCCAAGGGAGGGGGCTCACCGGCTTATAACTACGTTACCTGCCTTCCATGTCTGCCTATGTTTGTCAGCTACTCGTGCTGCGCCCCGCTTATTTCAGGCTCAATAACTTTCTGCGGCAAAACTTGACTCCGGCCGAAGTCTATAGTATAGCTCTGCCGTTACTGCTGCTTGATAGCTTGCGACAACTTCGCAACTCAAGGAGATGCGGGATCTTGAGCCGGACCCGGTTTATGAAGCTCGGCGTGACTCAGACCAAGACAACCGGTAGACAGGGGGGTGCACGATTGAATGAATGGCAGAATCCGTCAGGATGCAGTCCTGAGCCAGGTTGCAACTTTCATGTATCGATTGTGGTTGATTAGCGAACTTGTGTCTGTCAGCCTCACCGGCTATCTCTGCCGCAGCAGCTGGGCGGGCAACGACATACCCTACAGTATACGTATAGTTATAACTAGGTACCAGTTGCAGATGGCAAACACAAATACCCGTACAGACCCGTCGTTATCGAAACGCATTGACCAAAGATAGCAAGCAGTATCCGTAAGGAGTGGGTGGATACCAGCTCGGCTTGATGATTCATCCATGTCATCCTTGATCCATCCATGTTGTCTTGGAGTTGGGTATTTTCTGGATTTGCGTCGGAAAAGCATACTTGCATCACCACAATCGCATCCAAACATGGGTCTCATCCTTCAAACCGTCCGCCGCGCTCTCGTCGGGGGTGCCGTCGGAGCTGGCGCAGGGACGGGATACCTGCTGAGCACCACGTCCTTGACCTCGCCGCTGCCCGCCGACGATGCGTTATGGAAGTCCCGAGAGTTCGGCCGGCTGTGCCCGAACGGCAACCCGGCCATGTCCGACGTCTGCTGGAAGCGGATCCCCCTGCGCGACGTCCGGCCCGAGCTGCGAAACGACGAGACGGCCCTGAGCCGGGCCTTTTGTCGCTCCGTCTTTGGCGGGTGGGGTGAGTGACGGACGAGTCACGGCAGCGCTTTGCTTGCTCCGCCTTGCCCGTGCCTGATCCCCTTCATTATTTATTATCCGTACCTAGCCCAGCTTTGTTGGTCCCGCGGCTGACCTCCCCCGCTCTGCAACAGCTCACGCGCCGCAGAGAGTAATCCTGGCGCTCTCTTCCGGCGGGCGCCCCGACACGGCCGATCAGGCCTTCACCAAGGCCGACATACTCGCTTCCGAGTACGAGGTCGGTGCGAGGATCGTGGACCACTTCGAGGTCCTCGCCAGGTCCCCAGACAGCGTCCTCGTGCGCGGCGGCGGTTCCCCGCGCGATCCCGGGCCCCGGGACATGGACGGTCTGCTCTCCATCTACGCCAAGATAGACAGAGAGGCGGGCGAGGTCGAGGTTGGCTTCACCAGCTTGTTCTTCAACAGCAAAGAGCGGATCACGGACGGCAGGAAGCCGGCGCCGGCTCCGGTGGAATGGCTGCACCAGATGTATGCTAGAGCTCTCGTGTTGAGTGGTTCGCAGGGGGTGAAGAGCTAGCGTTGTGTTTTTTCGGAGCAAAAACCTGCGGAGTAAGAATCTGTCATTAGGCAAACTACACTGTTTATCTTTGGCACCGGATTGAATTGTCATCATCATCGTTGTTAAGTAAAAGTACTCACCCGCCACCCCCGTTTTATTCCCGGGCGCTGCAAGAGAGTGGAGCAATTCACGACGGCTTTCCAATAGTCGTTTGGAGAGAATGGATAACTAGTGGCTTGCGCCTCATGCGAGACGAGAGTGTAAATTTGGTGACGACTACGGAGTACAGAGCAAATAATCCAATAGAGATACATGTCTATATACATATGCATATACATATATCGACATGATCATCGCATTGGAATGACTTGCGACGTCGTAGTATCCATATTCCAGAAGATGTTGGTACCGCCATCCCTGTCTCGCGGCAACGTCCCGATAGGCTCCCAGATTAGGTTAAGGTTACTTTGCCTATTATCGTACACAGTACACAGTAGTACGGATAGTATAGAGACTAACCTAGACTAGTTAACAAGGGAGATCCGTTTAACCCTGTCCAAGTTTTCCACGAGTCAAGTCTCACTTTGGCGTCCTCTCGGTTCAATCTCATCACAAGCTGAACGCGCCGCTGTTGATATCGGCAGTTGCACGACCTACATTCGTTCCACTTGCATCCTTGTCCTTCATACCCTCACTTGCATCCTCATCATTCTTTCACCCATTGAAATACCTACTCGATTTTCAATCTCACCCTGACCCTCACCCTCACCCTCACCATGTCCGCTCTCACGCTCACGCTCGCTCTCCTGTCGACCCTAACGGGCACCGCCCTGGCCCAGTCAACCACCATCTCGAGCCTCTTTCTGCCCGGCATCGAGGGCACCAATCTCCAAGCCTCAGTCATCGCCGTCATGACCAAGCCCCCCTCCGCCGAGTACCTAGTACAGTGCGCGCCTGGGACCGACGGCAACAACTGCGGGCTCGGATCCGGCGCGACGGTCACCATGGCCCCGGGGTCTTATACCATGCTCATGGGCGAACCCCCGGCATTGTGAGATATATCCCTTGGGGGGGGCGTTGCCCTTGCCCTCCTCGCCGAACAACGGACGGCCAGCTAACGCAACATGTGGCGACCGTAGTACGATGAGCCGGGCCTGCGTCATCGAACAGGACACGGCCGTCTGCACCCTCGCGGTGGACGGTTCCGAAGCCAACGACCCGCGCAGCAGCACGACAACCTTTACTTCGGTATGTAGCTGACGCTCCTTCCCGCGACTGATTCCATCCATCCGTCCATACCTGTCTGCCCTGTCCTGTCCTCTCTCATCGGAACAGCGACGGCGACCTAGTGCCACTGAGACGAACTCCAAGGCATGTCCGCACCGACTGACTAACACGACTCTTTCAGGTCTCGACTGAGGACTTCTTCTACCAAGTGACCATCACGGCGGGCTTAGAGAAGTTTGCCGCCGCGACGAGCGGCGGACCGGCTGCTTCCTCTGCCCTGCCCACCGGCACCGCCCCGAGCGGCTCGACCGTCACGCTGGGGACCCAGACCACAGCCCCTCCCAATACGGCTTCAGCAACAGGAACGTCGAGCACAGCTACTGGCGGAATAGCGCATGCGACGCAGGACCCCTTTCTCATGGGGCTTGCTGGCCTTATCGGAGGTGCGATGCTACTGTGATTGGTCACGTTCTTCTATCATATATTCGCTACCTCTCTTGGTCAAATCAAGTGCGACGGTCAGAATCCTTGATACTCACTGTCGGTGCTACGATAACCACATAGCAACTCGCCGTGTGACGCGTGACAGACAGACCTACCAGCACAACTGGTGTGAACCCTCTGTACTGGGGGCCCATGTGGCCATCCGGTGAAATCCACCCATTCATTTCATACCGACTGGGCTAGATAAAACCTTGGGCGGCCATGACGGCCAGACGCTCGGCCCGATAATACTGCATGCTGCTAGGTAACGGCAACTCCAGGCCCGTAGGTGGGTATCTAACTACAAATCATGTACATGGAGACGAGAAAGCAAACAACACCGCGCACTACACGTCGGCCAGCGTTGCCGCCAGACGTTTGAGTTGAACCGGCTTGGTGAGGAACAAATCAACCCCACTGGAAAAGGCCTCTCGTTGGACCTCGGCACTGGCGAGACCAGTAAGAGCGATGATTGTCGTGGCGAAATCCGTGCCTGCTTCTCGCTCAAACTGTCGTATGTGTCGTGTCGCTTGCAGGCCGTCCATGACAGGCATGGAGATATCTGCCTCTGTCAGTACCGTTCCACTCGCGAAGACTCGATCCGCTTACCCATTAGTACGCAGCAGAAATCAGTGGGTGCTCGCTTGAACGTTTCGTATGCTTCTAACCCATTACTGGCCGTTTCGTACGGCCTTTTCAGCTTCTTCATAAAGGCAATGAGGATCTACAGACTGGTCAGCATGTCCTCGGCTGTGACTACAAACGTTATCGTACCTGGAGGTTGATCTTGTTGTCGTCAACAAGGAGGTACTTCTCCCGCCTTGCCGACACTTCTCTCCTCAGTGGCGACGCTACAAACTTTGCAACAGCATCGTCTTGAGGCACCACAGCAGGATTGGCAACCGAGGTTGATTCGGGGACCTGCGCCGTGGATGGGGTTCGAGTGAACGGATATGCTCCGGGAGGGGTACCGGAACGAGCATGCTTGGTGATAGGGGGCGTCAACACCGGCTGCGCGTTAGGGACGCCCGCATCTGGTGGCACACATGCTACCAACTCTTTCCAGCGGTTCAACGCGAGGATGAACGATCGCGCCGCCTTGCGCGGACCGACTGGTTGTGCAATCCACTCGAAAATCCGATCAGATCCTGATTTCTTGTGTGTCAGGAAGTGACTGTGAGCAGCCAGCGCATCTCTGCAAACCACCACTATGGGCGGCATAGTGTCTTCGGATCTCTGTGCTATCTCATCCGCTGTCTCCATCCAAGAGTCCGTTGCCTCTTTGCATATAACCAAATCAGCCCGAACATCTGTGCATGTCGGCGGAATGATTTCGAGCTGAAGCCATTCACGACAGAGCAGCTCTATAGCCTGGTGCTCCGGGACCGGTGCCCGTCCGGGCAGGCCGTTTTCTTGGACGTGCGTGTCAAACCCACGAAGGCTGACCCGGAGACCTCTCAGCTGGCTGACACGGTCAGAGAAGTTTGCGTCTAGCTCCTCTGGGCTGGTTGGCGACACGAAAGGCAGCGTCACGGTGACCGAGGTGCCACGCATCAATTGGCTCTCGACATGAACCGAACCACCCAGAACTGTAAGATCGAATGTCAGCAAACCCATTCAACAGGATAAGCAGGTCACCCTCGCGAAGCCGTGGCACTGCGCGTGTGGCCGGCTGCAGGATCTTGCAAGTCTAGAGCTAGTCGACTTTGATCCTGGTTCGAGGGCACTTACTTTTCGTAGTTTGCTGTACTAGTTTCATTCCCAGGCCCTGCGTCAGTCGCAGTCAGCATTTGCTCAACCAGAGACGGTACGAAACTGATCCGCCTCGTTCAACGAGACAGTCTAGCGCAAGCTGCCAAGCATGGCTACTACGTTGTAATTGTAACACACTCAAACTTACAGTGCCTTCGTCGAGAGTGTTTTGTTGCGTAAAGGCCTGAAACAGTTGGTTGCGAAGGAAGTCATGAGTCATTCCTTTGCCGGTGTCGGCAACGGTAAGCTTGATCTGTTTGAGCGGATGGCCACCCTTCGCTCGTGAGGTTTGCCGCCGCAAGTCGATGGATACATATCCCGTGTCCGTAAACTTCACTGCAGTCAAAGTCAGTGATGCTCGAGTGTGCGCTGTTTTGGTGTGGGAACGCAGGTTGGAATTGGACATTGGAGCTTCCGAGTCTAGCATGGCGCCGTGCCGGTGTTCGTGTTGAGATGTGAGGGTAAACGTACGGGCGTTGCCTAATATGTTCATCATAATTCTCCGTAAGGCCCCGGCCTGGGTAGATGCAATCCAGCGTTCTGAGGGAGCTATTGAGAGGTGAATGGAGATGGAGCCACTTCCAGGTTGGTTCGACTCGGATTCCATAAAAAGGGCCGCATCCATGTTCTTGATCTTGGCCATGTCGTCGTTTTGCAACCTCCTCTGACCTGCGTACTGTGATATGGACATTTTCTTGTCTGCCGCAAAGTCAGCAAATGTCGGGCTTCTCAAAGGCCATGTCCAAGAAACCCATTTCAAAATTTAGAGCTTATTTGTGGCAGAGCCATCTGGGCTCGACGAGGGTGGCAACCAGGTTGAAAAGCGAATGTTCCTTACAGTTGTGGCCAGCAAATATACTCTCTATGCTCTCTTCTATGAGGTTCGCAATGTCGACATCCGCAGTCAGATCAGTCAGCATCGACTGGAACGACTTCTGCTTATCTGTTGTCGATCTCCCGTTCTGCCCCCGTTTGGGTGGTCTCAAGTCTTTGGAGATCTGGTTTATGCGAGAAAAGTCTAGTAAATGGTCAATGACATCTTTGAGCGTGCGGCTGCAGCTCTCCATGGTGTGTAGAATATCTCCTTCAGGGGCCGTCACGTCAATACTCGTTCGTCAAACTGCAAAGATTGAACATGTTGATCTTACCTTGAAAGGCAGTTAAATCTGTGTCGTTGAGGAGTTCGGCGGCAGCCAGTATACCATGCAATGGTGACCTCACCTCGTGTGAGATGGAGCCGAGCAGGTCAATCTTGGCCTTTTCGGCTAGTAGGATTTCGACGCGCGATACTTCGGCCATCATGGTGAAGCCAAAAGCACGGAGGAAACTGAGTTCGCCGTCTACTGTGAAGACGCGGGTGGGAGACTTTGTCCAAACAAAAGTACCAGAAAATACTCTGTCGCTGTTTGACCCGCGTTGCGGAAGAAATGCAATGCTTCGAGCTCCGGGGAAGGTAGCGCCAAGAATCTCAACTTCGTATTGGCGTGATGGGGGGTTGGCTGGCGGTCTGGGCTTCCCATGCCGGTCCAGACTCTTGTCTTCCTCCGAGGACTCTCCGCTCAGAAGCGCGCCATCGGCGTCGATCAGCCAATTCTTGCCGTTGGGGTATCTCTTGATGAGGCGTCGCAGAAACGTTTCCTTGAGAGAGAACGGGGAATCCGTTTCGTCGTCAACCGAGCTAGAGTCGGAGGTGGAAAAGCCCAGGACATCACAAGGCAGGCTTCCGGCATCTTCGGCCAAGGTTCTCGTCCCATTGGAATCGCTATCACTGACATAGATATCCCTCGTGTAGAGAGACGAGTGGGTAGCGCGAGATGAAACCCCGTTCAAGTCTAGATGATGTGGCCGTCTTTCTTCCAACTCGTGGGCAATCTTGTTGCCTGAGATGGAGTTAGTCAATAGTACTAGGGTAGCGAGAATCCGATCCATGCGCGAAGATCGGCATCACGCAGAGAGCCGAGTAGGCAGCCTTGGGTGCGAGGGTAATGTTTTAGGATAGCTTGCCTTCTGGGCTTCTCGCGTTCGTCGCCACGCCCTCCTTCCTCTCTCCCTAGACCAGCAAAGTTAGCTTTATACAGCACAGAACCCGGCGAAGGCGGGCGCCGGGCAGTTCAGCCACTTGCCCTTTGGAGTTCGGCGAGATCCGCATACGGGCTCCGCGCATCGAATACCACCGTCCCTGCCACAGCGAGACTTTCCCGTAAGATGTTCGCAGCCTTGGAAAATATTCTCTTGACAGCAAGTGCGTATATGTCATCCGAGGTCACCCTGTTCTTGCTGTTGGGGAAGGAAGCAGTGTCCACGAAGGAATTTAGGTTCGACACGTCCGTTTGGCGAGAGGCTTCCGCCGGCGCATCGGCTTGACCCAGCGGGAAGGATGGATCGGGAGAGGCGTCGCGCGGAGTGGCATTCGGCCGTGAGGGCAAGTAAAGCGCTTGACTGTCATGGTCTTGATCGTGGCTTTCCTGTGCCTGCTGTAGATCCTGTTGTCGCGCATTCAACCCCCCCTCTCCATTTTCATTCTCCTGCAGCCTGGTATCGGATCCCAGCCACCACTTGGAGATTGTGGACTTCCTTTCGACGAAACTGCCGATGCCACGGACCATGCGATCACTCCGTCGGAACACTTCGATGGCCCTCATAGACTCGAGGTACTTCGTGATGGTGGCAGACATCTCGCGCATGAAGGAAATGTGTTCGTCTTCCATACGCGCGCGAGGCTGGTCGTCGTACACGCACAAGACGCCAATATTTATGCCTCGCGGGGATCTGATGGGCACGCCCGTATAGAAGCGGTGATGAGGCGTTCCTGCCACGAAAGATCGAGAACAGTACCGGGCATCTTCTGTGAGATTCAAGATGGCCGAGACGGGCAGGCCGGCGTCGGTTTCAGGTGGGTACCTTATCTCGGCATTGTCGTCGGTAGCGGTCGGGACCAAGACGTGGCCGCAGACCCCCTGCCCTCGCGGTATTGTCAGGTCGCTGTACCCCAGGGCCACTTGTTCCTCGGAGCTGGGGTCCAGGGCAGAAGTGCGCGTAGCTTCGGCAACGACATACTGAGTTCCACGGTCAAAGGTAGATAACATGCCTCGCGTGCCTCCCAGGCGAAGGACGACCAGTTGTACAAACGACGACAGGACGGGATCGGAGCATGGCGCACGCTGTGATGGCAGTGCTGCCCCATCCCCCTCGGCAGCGGGTTGAGGGAGTGATCCATCTTGCCTCTGGGCGCTGGAGACCTGCCTGCTGTGAATGATATTGTAGCTTGCGGGCACGGGACGGTCAGCTGAGGCAACGGCGGGCACAGGAAAAGGCCGCTGAGCACATAGATGGCAGTTGGAACAACAACAGCAGCGGCGGCGGCGGCGGCGGCGGCGGCGGCAGCGGCAGCGGCAGCGGCAGGGCACAGCGTGTGTAGCCACCAGGGAGGGCCAGGAGTGCGAGGAGTGCGGGCGGGCAAGAGTGCATGACTCGCTGCGGAACGGAAAACCTACAGATGCGAAGCGAATTTGAACGTCTCTCGCTCGCGGGTAGTTTCCGGAGTTTGCCCCATCTTGAAGCGGCGATGGGCGCAGAAGGCGCAGCGTGTCGGCGTGTCGACGTGTTGGTGTGACAGCGTGACGAATTGAGGCCGATCGTCACGGACGAGAGGAAGGAGGGGGCCACGATGGAGGGGCCGCGACGCATCGGATCCCACAGTACAGATACTTCAGGGCGTGGTGCATACGATAGAGGCAAGGTCACAGTGGCACCTGTCCGACATGCCAATCTGATCCCGGGTTGAAAGACGGGGGAGAGATGGGTGGGATGGATGGATGGATGGATGGATGGATGGATGGATGGATGGACGGAAATCGGGTAGAAACTAACAATAGCTAACTCGCCAAGTTGGTACCTGTCGTGGCGGATGTGTAGTACCGACATGTCTTGGGATAACTAGTTAACTACGGAGTACGGATACGGAGTACCTCCTTAGGTAAAGTGACTTTGAAAATACTTAGTACACAGTAACTACGGATTACTAGTCGAAGGGGTGCAAGCTAAGTGGATCGGACGCATGGTCCGCGGCAGGGTCATTGGCTAGTTGAATATCTGTGTCTTTATCCGTACTGTGATCATCACTACTCTGTAATTGATAGATGGAGGAGGGTACTGCAATCGCGGTTCGAAATGGACGGCTTTGTGTAGTCCAGGTCTATTTTAGGAAACATTTGTTTGGCATGATTATATATATATTTGTATTGAATGCGAGCTGGGAGATGCGACAGACGAGCCAGACATGAGCCGGGAGAGTAGGCGTTGTACCACCCGAGGATCTGGACCTATCTGAACAGCCGAAGCATCTGCCTCCAACAACTCCGTAGTGTATAGATGATTGCCAAGCTGGTGGCTAGTGTAGGCACGGATTGCGTCAGTCAGCCCCGTCAACTGTTGACGTGACACTAAAGTTGGGTTAACGTTGGTAGCATGTGTTCGGCTACCACCCCAGGACACGCGAGATGGTCATGTCGCACTTTCCCATGCTCGCTACGCACCAATTCCAAGGTTCCCATAACAAATCCGATTTAGGCGGGTGCTAAGGAAATATAGGCTAGTGTACGGATTACGCAGTACGTAGCTAACTACTCCACTTCAATCTCGAACACCATCCAAGCTCAGCAAGCTCAGATCATCTTGCCTCCTCCACTGTATCCGTCCGTACAGTGTACTCCGTACGGAGGTCGGAGACTCGGAGGTACATACACAGTAGTAGCCACGACGTAATTGGTGTTGCCAACATCATCCCATCGCCCCACAAGCTGACAAGGGGAGAGAGATCTTGGTCTTGTTTGCCTGGCTCGCCACTAGTTACCGTGTATGAACGAGTGGAAACACGGAGACAGTCGCCATCTGCCATCTACTAACTACGTAGGCTCGGAGTAGGTACTCCCAAGGCCAACCGTCACGTCACAGTCGAGGCACGTCACAGTCGAGGCGTACGTCCGTTGATTCGAAATGGGCACAGCCGCCCGTAGGTGTTGTCTAACAAACATCCACGATCCAGTCGTTTCAGGCTTTCAGCACACAAATCGGGTCACGTTGCGACGGCCCGGGCCATCGAGATGGTGGTTGGGTCATCAGACGGAGCCTATGCTGTGCCTCTTGCATCTTTCAAGGCACGTCTGGCCGCACACGAACGCGATGGCTACATGACATATCGAAAATACGGGTTCTTTTTGTCTGTGAGATCGTGGAAAGCCAGCTTGGCTCTGTCTGCTTGGTTGGCCGTGCAGCGGTCCTTCTGCTGATTGGAACGTCGGAGCACCACGTATAGGGCAACGGCAGACAGGATGACGATGCAGTAGCTAGAATACCGGCGTCAGCACGGCATGGACGACACGGCTACCTACGACAAGAGGTGTGTAGGTACGCACCAAATGATGAGCCCAAGCCAGAGCTCTGGGTAATGTTGTGATTTAGTCTGGGACTTGATCAACTGCGGACCGATGATGTTTCCTATTCAGTTTCGTAAGCGTTCGTGTGTCCGAGGACGAGTCCTATCAGACAGCCCTACTCACCTACGCAGTAAGCGACAAAGGTGGTGGCGGCAGTGAAGCTCTTCTTGGTGTGTCCAGATACGTTGCTCATGCCAATGGTGATGATCAGACTCACTACGGCGCCGAACGTGCCCGTGATGGAGTAGCCAACCACCGGAGCTGCCGCATGATAGGTCCAGTCGCTCTTCCATATCATGGCGCAGCCAACGATGACTGGCAAGCAGTTGGCAACCAGCATGAAGATGCGGATATTCGAAAAGCGCGAGCCGAGCCAGCCAGTGAGCAAGATGGTCGCGAGGCAAATGCCGCCCAGGGGGAACTGAAGAAGGATCGACTGGGCCGTGTTCCACCCAAATGTCTGCACGATGAGAGGGCCGAAGCCGGAGACGGCGCCGTTGATGGTGTATGCGGATGCCATCATGATGAAGATGAGCCAGATCTTGACATCTACAAGGGCTTCCTGTATTTGAACCCACTTGAAGGTGGTGCAGCGGACCCCAGTCTGCCCATGGCGCAGCCGCTCTACGGCTGTGAACCGTTCTTCTTCCGTCAAGAACCACGCAGATGCTGGCGAACTGGGCACAGCAAAGCAGAACAGCCCAAACAGAAAGGTCAGTGACCCTGCGAGGAGGTAAATGTACTGCCAGCGGTGAAGAGAGGAGCCCGAGACTGCGACACGCCGAGTCAGCTTCAATCCGGGAAGGGTGTTTATCGGACGTGCTGCGGTAGTAGGGGCTTCCGAGGGTCACTTACTCTGTGCAAAGCCATAATTCAACCCACCGCCGATGATAGTCCACAGCCCGGTAGACGAGAACCACCAGCTCTGCCGCAAGGACTGCTCTTTCTGCGTATAATAGCCCGAGACGATGGTCATGAAAGCCGTCGGGATGATGCTCTCGACGAAGCCCAGGAAGAACCGCTGCACGTAGAGGCCCTGGTAGGAAGTGACGGCGGCGGTACTCATGCAGATCAGGGCCCAGAAAGAAACGACGACGCCAAGCGTTACTCCCAGGCGCCGGGACCGCTGCAGGGCAAACGACATGGGATACAGCCCCGCCAGCATGCCAAAGTAGAAGAGCGAAGTAGCCCAAGAGAGGCGGCTCGTGTCGACGAGGGAAGGGTTGTTTGCGTCGGAAACGCTGAGCCTCAGATCTCCCGTCATGCCGAACAACGCCGCAGAGCCCAGGATTGCCTTTGGGCGGATTTACTCTGAGCGCATGAAGGCGAAAGGGCGGAAGGGCGGCCGCGCAGAATCGGGCGACTTGGACGTACCTTGTCGTAATAGACCAGCCCGTAACCCATCACCATGGAAGGGATGAAGAACAGATCCATCTTCCTGACGGTTCGGCGAGCCGTCTCAGGGTCGACTTGGCGACCTTGCTCGCCAACCATGGCGATTGCCACGTCTTTCTCTGCGGCTCCGCTGACGTCTTCCGCAGGAGGCGCCATGATCTGCTCAGTGCTCGCTGTGAGGCTTCGCTTCCAACAAAAGTGTGCGACTTTCTTCTCTTGCGGTTGAAGATGGGACGGCCCGGTGATCGGCGCGATCGATGGTGTGCTGCGAGCAAGTTATTTTCTTGCCCGCCATGCCGAGTGCCAGGGTCCTCTTCTGTCCACTAGGGATGTCAGCCAAGCTTCTCATTGGAAGGATGACAGATGTCGGTAGTTGACGTTATCGACTTGGTTAGTTACCGGTACCGTACAGAAAACTCGTTCCTGAGCGAGAGCCGGCGACCCGAGCGCCGAGCGAAGAGAAGAGAAAAAGAAGAAAAGTATCGGGGTCAAACCCACTCTCGTTCGTTCCAACTGCCCTGTAGCGAGCGACCTTGATCACTGAGTAACTAGTTAGTTATAGAGGTAAAGTTAGCTCATCCCCGACACCAGTCGTGACCTCGGTCCTCAGCTACGTTCGTGGGCTCTCGATGCATATCGCCATCCTCTTGAAACTATACTACGAACAATGAGGCGAAATGGCTTCAGTTGTTTGTACGAGGCAGATACTAGGTGGATGTAGCGTAGCCACTATTCTATGCCTACGAGTTTGCTTCTCCTCGATGAGCAGCCACCTGGGGCCTGGCGCAACTAGCACAGCAAAGCAAGCACAGCGAAGCATAGCATCGGAATCCGACCAACTAGATGGCGTTCTGTCTCGTATACTGATCTGCACGTCTGGATAATCTCCATCCCACGAGTGTCACCGGCTCGCCTAGCCGATGCTCCTGAGTATCCGGCTCCGTCCACGCGCAAAACCTCTTGAATCCCACCTTGCCCAGCACCTTTTGGCTCGCGAGATTGTCCACCTCGGCGTTGGCGCACAGCTGCTCCGTCGCGGCACCGTCAACCTCGACCCCGGCCTCGACCTCGACCGTCGATTCGTGCACCTCGAGCTCGACGGCGATCCGGGGCAGTTCCCACCACGCCGTCAGGAACCCGCGGAAGAACTCGGTCGCGAGCCCCCTGCCCCAGTACTCCTTCTTGAATTTGTATCCGATCTCGGGCCATCCGCACATGGACGAGTCCATCGTGTGCACGCCGCCTTCCCCGATGAGCTCGCCGGTCGAGGCGAGAAAGGCGCCGAACAGGAACCCTTCGTTCCCGAGAAAGAAGTCGAGCGCCTCCTGGGTTTCCTGCATGTCGCGGTCGGGTCTGCCCTTTGAAGTCCCCGTCATCGCTTCCGGCTGGGTTCGGAGAAGATGCAGGGCCGCGAGGTCGTCCTGGGTGAGAGGGCGCAGGACGATTCTCTCCGTATGGATCGGCTG
The DNA here is from genome assembly GCA_022414665.1 of Arthrinium puccinioides. NCBI lineage: Eukaryota > Fungi > Ascomycota > Sordariomycetes > Amphisphaeriales > Apiosporaceae > Arthrinium > Arthrinium puccinioides. The sequence goes on along the minus strand of JAIUNF010000003.1, from coordinate 2,702,399 downwards.
CCGGTCAGAGTTGGGCGGGAGCGGAGTGGCCGGCACCGTGGTGGTGGTGATGACCCTTTTGGCCTGGCTGGGAGTTTCAATCGCCATGTCGAGGCAGGAGGGAGAAGACGTAGAGGACTTGAGAAGCGGTGGTTCGAACCACGGGTTCTGGAGGCATAGGGGGGTTTCACCGTCGCTTTATGTAGGAAGACGGCACCGGTAAGTGACTCATGTCGGGTGCCACAGTGTTATTAGTTACGATAGTGAGCTTGTGATTGGTTCGGCACAGCCAAATCCCTAGCTTTGCATCTACTTTTGCGTACAGTAATCTAGGGCAGAGTAACCATCTAGGTCGAGTAGTTATGACTATAATTCGATCAAGAAGTGCAACATTCACAGGTGGTCATGTGAAGATGCTTCAGAAAACAAAACACAGGAAAACATCGATGCAGCATATCCTTGGTGGCGAACCGCAGCCCTGAGAATAAACCACCCGCAACATGGACGTATGATTCCCGGACGGCAACGGTGCTTTATGGCTCTGGCCTATGCAGAACCCCCTCCCCCGGTGACAAGAAGCTGAACGAGATCGCAGTACTACCTACAGGCTACGATCTTAGATAGGCGCAAACAGACTTGCCCCAGCGAACACCTCCTTTCTAGATGAGAGTCAGCAGCCGCTCTTGTCAGCCACGTACCGTAGAAAAAGGATAGGAATAGCATAGACTCGCGGACTTTCTGGCCCGGCACAGGCTCAGAAAGGCACACTCGTCTGGCTGTACTTACGTATTTGTACATACCGGGCGCCTGTGATGATCAGCATCCATATCCATAGAAAGAGACTGCATCCAGTGACACAGTATATCTAGTGATTAGGGGAAATGCCACTCACGTTTCCCGACTTTAATCCCTCGATTGCATCTGCAAGGTCAGGCCCCAGACCCTCCTTTTCCTTCAGATCCGTGAGAGGATAGAGGTAGGTCTTGAAAGAGAACAGTATCGCGTTTGTCTTCGGGAGACGAGTCAGGGTCTGCAGCTCCAGTCTGACGTGAGCCTGGAAGCATCGGGCGTAGGTAGTCAGCCACAAGGGTTTGCAAAGACTCTGCCTACCTGTTCTGTAGCGTACCTACACACCTGGCTTATGTCGACATCTGCGTCTTCCTCGACGGCATCTCCCTCGTTTACGTGGTTTCCAGAGACGTTGAATAACTCTGGGCTCGTCGTTACGGACCACTAAGACTCGAGGTTGCCAATGTCAGTTGAAGAGTCGGGTCGTCGACCGGCGTGGCGGCGTTAGGTACCGTCCACACTCACGTTGACGCGCTTCACGCTCTTTCCCACCTCCAGGCGGCCAAAGTACCGCTCCATCGACAGCGCGATCTTTTCGTACGACGGGACCGGGCCGTGGATGTCCTTCAGCAGCTTCCCGAGCTTCTCGGCCGGGTCGAAGCCCGAGGGGAAACAACAAAGAAAGGCCACGTTGCGATGCCCTTCGGGGGTCTCGTGCAGTAGGAAGAGGTCGTCTTCGATGGTCCCGCCGAGCATCCTGAGAGCGGCCGCCGGGTCGTTTGGCGGCTCCAGCGGCATCGAGAGCTTCGTGGCGTGGTTCCGAAGCGTCTGCCCGTTCTTGGAGAACAGCGACGGGTACCGAGCAGGGAGATAGTCGGCGACGAGGTACGAGTATACCTCTCGTACCGCGCTCGTACCTGACGGCAAACAGCCGATGGCATGGTCGGCATGCTTTTCCATAATGTCTCTTCTCAGCTCGAGCCGGGACAGGTAATTGCTGTCGATGACGATCAAGTCCGACGGTGTGGACGATCGGATGGCTGCACAGCATCAGGATCAGGATCAGACCAACCCCCACGCAGTGCGGCGACCAAGCCGACGGGAGAATGATGGTTATGTACCCAGCGAAATGTGGTAGATCGGCTTGAAAGGCCGGAAGTTGAGAGGCATAGTCGACTCCCATGATGAGAAGTCTTCCCGAGGGGCAATACCCGACTGTGAGCCATCAGGCGTCGGCTTGCCCGTGACGACGACATGCTGGGACGGGCTGTACGCTCTCCTGAAGAACGCCGATCGAGCAAGGCAGAACACCCATCCCAGTACCGCTGCAGCAAGAATCACGATAGCAGCCGCCATTCTGAAATGTACCTGAAATGCACCTAGTAAGTTGTAGTATTGGTCGCTTGACCTGGGGGTTGCAAGTACCGGTAACAAGGCGAGTGAGCAGAAAGACAGCGCCGGACCGACATCCGACAACGGGCGTGCTTGACCGAAATCCGTGGCCAGGATACTGTTACCACATCAGGCAGGTATTGCCGTCGCCGAGCGATAATACTCGAGTATCGACAGGGCTGGTCGTCGGTCGATACCACAGTGACGGTGTGACGGTTGACCGACGGGGATGTTATGGGCGTCGTCAGTCGACAGCGGCGGGATCGTCTAGACTCTCTAGACAGCACCTAGACTCACTCGGCATCGGGCCTGCTCAGCTTGAACGACCTGGCGATATGCCATCATTCTGGCGGACAGCCGACATCGGAGGGCCTATAGCTTGGGACCGCTAGGTCTCAAAAGACTAAAGTTGTCTGCCTGAACTCAAGACTCAAGAGACTCGACCTGGCTCCAATTCCTCATATATTCACCGACGCACACACAAGGTCAACTTGCGACTTTTCCTCTCGTCAGGCAGGTACCCGTCTCTGATTCTCATCTGCGAACCAAATCCGTGCTCTCAGGCGACCGCGGACTCGTCACTCTCGCAGACTACATACAGTCTCGCTCGGTTGCTCCGGCAGCCATGTCCAAGGAGCAAGCAACCTACTCTCACGGCCACCACCCTTCCGTGGTGGGCGGCCATGCTCGCCGTACGGCCCAAGACTCGGCAGCCTTTCTGCTCCCGCACCTCAAGCCGACCGACAGCCTTCTCGATCTCGGCTGCGGCCCAGGCAGCATAACCGTCGACCTGGCCGAGCTGGTGCCACGGGGCGAGGTGGTCGGCGTCGACGCCGTCGCATCCGTCCTAGACCAGGCCAAGGAGCTCGCCGCGTCGCGCCGCGTCCGAAACGTCGAGTTCCGCGCCGCCGACGCCAACGCGCTGCCCTTTGGCGACGAGACCTTTGACGTCGTCTTCTGCCACCAGCTCCTGCAGCACGTCAAGGATCCCGTGGGCATACTGCGGGAGATGCTCCGGGTGACCAAGCGCGGCGGCCTCGTCGCCGCGCGCGAGTCGGACTACGGCGTCTTCTCTTGGTTCCCGGCCAGCGCGGGCATCGATCGCTGGAGAGACTTGTACCACAAGCAGGCGACCTCCAACGGCGGCGAGCCAGACGCGGGCCGCATGCTGCACTCCTGGGCGAGGAAGGCTGGCTTCCATGTCGGCGGCATACGCTCGACCGTGTCTTCGTGGTGCTACACGGGCGAGAAGGCCGTCATCTGGGCCGAAATGTGGGCGGAAAGGTCTCTGCAGTCGGGCTTCGCCAAGACCGTGAGAGAGAAGAACCTGGGCACCGAGGAAGACATACAGGCCATATCGCGGGCGTGGAAGGAGTGGTCTGCGGAGGAGGATCTCTTCTTCAGCGTGCCGAGCGGCGAGGTACTCTACCAGAAGCCGTAGGGGGGAGTAGGAGTAATAAAGGGTGGACGCGGTACGGAGTAGTAGCATCCAACTCGATGGCTGAGGCGCAAGCTCATGTGCGAAGCCATCGATTGCATCTCGGCGTGGTTCTTACCGTATATGGCTTGTGATGGATGGTTCAGTGTGTACCTACCGGTACTCATTGCCTAGTTACCTAGGCCGTGGCGTCAACATGAAAACCTGACTGGCCAACTGATGGGGTTGAGGCTGAGACACTCGACTGGCTTCCTTTCGACCTGAAACTCCTAGGAATACATCCTATACCCCAGCCATTGGTCGCCTGCGCATGCAAAAAGGCGTGCGACCAGTCAAGACGGTTCGGCTCCCGATCACACCTACCAAGGTATACACATATATATACATATATACACACATACATGTATAGAAAGCAGAGAGGTATGATTCTCGTGGGAACCAAACACCACTAGAAACCACCCAGCGCCACGTTGGCACTCGCACAATCTGTAAAGGCAAAGGATAGTGCTTGGGTGAGACAGCAGAGTTTATTCCCAGACATATCCGAGTATCAACAGGAAGCAGTCTACGGAGTACGGAGTACGGATTACAACAATCACACGGCATCGTTCCTTTTCTTCTTGTCCGTCGCCGTCATCTTCAAACCATGTCCTTCGTCCTGTTCCGCGACGCCGTCTGCGGTCGCCCGTCGCCCACGCTCGTCACACAGCTACAGCTAGGCACATGCCTCAACGTCCCTCCGGGGACAGGCTCGATATCGCTCAACTACTTTCCCGGATGTCCCAACAGTGGGACGCCGAGTGAGTATCTATCTACCTATAGCCTTCCTCTTTCTTCACCCAGCCAGGCTCATGGTCTTGGGAACACGATCTGACATAGGAAGCAGCGGCTGACCCTTTCCACTTCAGTGCTCGTTCTCACAGCTGATGCAGACTGTTACTTTACCTCGTTGGAAAATGAAAAGGGCTCATATATCAGCAAGCTCGACGTCGTGAACACGACAGGGGCATGCTCGACACTCTCCTCCGGTGACAACCTAGGCAGCATGCAATTCGCGTGCCCTGCTCCTTCGGGACCTGGACCCACCGCCACGGCATTTGCAGGTGTCTCGAAGCAATGGGATGCGAATATCAGTACGCGGTGGATGCTATTGGGGTTTGGCATAATACTCTTCGATGCTGTGCGTGGGTGACGACAGCAAGCGACCTTTATGACGGGGTTTGGGAGTGAACATGGCCAAGTCCTGGCCCTAGAAAACATTTATTTACTACACACACGGTGAAAAAGTGGCCCAAGCAAGGGAAGCGACGCAAATACATCATAGTTCACGTTCGGAATACACTGAAGGTCGAGAGTCCAGGGGCCCCAAGGGGATGATGAGAGATGGAGGCCTTTCACGAACACATGGGCAGATTTATTCATGTAATGCATTGCAAACCCAACACCATCGTGGTCATCTTTTCAAATACCAAACACCAAATTGGTACCCGAGTATGTTGAATATTGTAGTTTGAGCACATTCACACAGGTCATGTTCCGGGTTGATGGATTTTCTATCACGAAAATACCCTAACAGCACCCTGCACGACCATGGTTGCCCTCGTGATCCCGGTGATGACAAGTGAAATCGTCTTTCGCGTCTAGATCGGTTCGTCGCGCGGCTCAATTAGCACCTCGTTCACAGCAACATGCTCCGGCTGGCTTAGCGCGTAGATGATCGAGTTCGCGACGTCGTCCGCATCAAGCACCTTGGCGCCAGAGGGCTCACCATACTTCTTGATAGCCTCAGCGTCCGTGGAAATGCCCAAAAGCTCCGTCTCGGTGTTGCCGGGCTGGATGCTGGTGACACGCAGACCCGTGCCAGCTGTCTCGACACGGAGGCCTTGCAGCGTTGCCTCGACGAAGAATTTGCTGGCCGAGTATACACCCAGTCCGGGGAAAACCTTTCGACCCGCATCCGAGGAAATGGCAACGATGTGGCCCTGGCCGCGGGAAAGCATCGAGGGGACCGTGGCGGCGAGACAATGGAGCAGTCCCTTGCAGTTGACGTCAACGGTGCGCTCCCAATCATCGGTCTGCACATTGGCCATCATGGTGAAGTACATGACGCCCGCACAACTGACCAGGATGTCAACCGGGCCAAGCTGCTCGCTAGCTGTGCGCATGAGAGAATACACCTGAGCCTTGTCCGTGACGTCGGTCTTATGGACGAGGACTTTGCCGCCTGAAGAGGCCATCTTGGTCTTCAGAATCTCCAGAGCTTCCGTCCGTCGAGCAGCAATAGCCACGTGTGCACCCTCTCTGGCCAAAGCAGTCGCAACCGCTTTGCCGATGCCTGATGATGCGCCCGTGACAACAGCGACGCGGCCGGCCAGAGGGCCCTTGGGCTTGAGCTGTGATGCGGTGGCGACGCCTTCTCTCCGAGGAGGATGTGACAGCCAACCTCGAGCATACCAGTCTCGCGTATACGTGTCAAACAGGGTGCTGTCAATCTTGGGTCGTTCTAGGCCATATTCTCCGAGAATAGACTGCGTCTTCTCGTCGTTCAGGACAGTGACAGCCCTCAGGAAGTCGACGCTGGGCATGCCTCGACGGAGGATTCCCGCAGTAAACGAGTCATCTCCACTAGTACCAGTAGCACCTCGCTTCTCATTCCAGAGAGAGACCCATTCATCCCACCCGATAAGTTCTGTGGGATACCCAAGCCCAGCGAGATCACCTAGCAGCTCCGTGGCAGTAACAGGTTTGGGGTCGCCGATGTGGAAGATGCGCTGGCTGGTCTCGACGTGGTTGGCAAGCGTTATGATGGCTTGACTGACAAAGTCGACTGGAGTCATCTCTGCGAGCCAACCTGGAATATCAGGGGCATGCTCAATATGCATCGATTCAACGAACAAGGCAGTCAGTAGATCGTAGGTATTAGTCGACCCGAGGACACTGTGACCACTAATCGTTCCCGGCCGGTAGATCCTCACCGGCAGCCCTCGTCGACCTGCTTCGAGGACAAGTTGCTCGGCGACCCATTTGGTATGTCCGTACCCGTCAAGTAATTTTTCGGGCACCTCGTCAACATCGAGGATCGTGTCTTCCGTCCAGCCTTTGGATGACGGAGGCAGGACACCATTCGTCGAGATGTGATGCACAGTTGCACCGCTCCGGCTTGCCAGACGGAGGATCTCTCTGGTACCACCCACGTTGGCATTCCGCATAGCGGCGTAGGGATACACCAGATTCACCGTAGCTGCTGCATGAATGATGACTTGAACGGTTGAAGCAAGTGCCTCGAAGTCTTCCTCCGCTAGGCCTAAACGCTTTCGGCCAAGGTTTCCCGGAACAACCTCGAAACGTTCGATCAACGAGGGCTTCCAGAGGCCCAAATCGAGTAGGTTCTGTCTGATTCGCGACATACCGGCGGGACGGCTCGCTGGCGAGGGCTGAGTAAACCGCACGAGGCAAAGAATGCGAGCAGAGGTGTTCTCGATGAGATAGGTTAAGAGAAAAGCACCCAGGTAGCCCGTCGCTCCAGTAAGCAAGATCGTCTTGGCGTCGTTCAGTGGGCACATGGCCGTTTTCGTAGGTTTGATGTCCTCGGAAAGCTGGCAGTCGGCCCGCAGAAAGGCGGGAAGGTCAGCCTGCACTGCTGCTGTGTGGCCATCTCGCGCGGCTTTCACAATCTCCACGTGGCCCTCGAGAGTGGGATTCCCAGCCAGACGAGCGAGGGGTACTGGGAAGCCGAAAACTTCAGTAAGACGGCGAGCCAGGTCCGCCAGCGTAAGTGAATGGCCGCCGAGATCGAAGAAGTCATGTTCTTGCGAGATGGCGCCAACCGGCAGGTTCAGAGAAGCAGCCCAAGTCTTGACAATCACCTCCAATTTGACCTCCCTGTCGCGCTCTGTCTGCTGACCGTTACCGTTCTTGGACCTGATCGCAGTTGGCCCTGGGAGACGCTTAAGGTCGATCTTCCCGGAAACCTCGTGTGTTGGCAGTTCTGTAAGCTCAATCCAGAGAGCAGGTATCATGTAATGTGCCAGGTGCGCCGACAGAGTCTTTCGAGCGACTGGGCTGTACCCGGACTCCTCAACAATGGGTATCGTGCGGTCACCAGCTTCCTTGTCTCTCACAAAATAGGCCATCAGTTGCCTTTGGAGTCCCTCGCCGTGTGAGATGACTGCGCAGTGGCGAACTGCTAGGTGCCTCATGATGATGCTCTCTACGGCACCGGGCTGTACACTGTAGCCGCGGACCTTGATCATGGCTCCGACACGGCCGGTGATTTCCATCAGGCCCGAAGGGAGGATCTTAGCTAAATCTCCAGTTCGGTACATGCGGGCGCCAGGTGTGCCATCGAAGCTATCGGCCAAGAAGGATTTGGTAGTCGTCTCTGGCAGATTGAGGTATCCACGGGCTAGGAGGTCGCCACCGATGAACAGCTCTCCGCTGTTGCCCGGCTCAACCTTTTGGAAGTTCTCGTCAAGAATGTAGGTATGCTCTGGATCAATGGGAGGGCCCACGGGGCATACCGATGCATTGATGTCGATCATATCTTTGATGTCACCACAAGCGATCTCGTGGGTTTCGCTAGCGCTGTAACAGTTGAGCAAGCGAGTGTTGGGAAGGGCCTCCAGTCCTCGTCTAGCTAGATCTGTCTGGACAACCTCTCCATTCAACCAGAGTGTTCGTAGGTGTGGAAGGCGGTTCCCAAGCTTGGAGTGTCTAGACAGGACAGTGGCAAGAAGCGTGGGTGTCATGAGGGTCTCGGTTATACGTCGAGCAGCTAGTAGGTCGACGAGCGCCACTGGATCATAACTGGTCTCGTCGGGGACGGCGACGACGGTCGCGCCTCGTAGAAGGGGCCGCAGAATCTCCCAGATGAAGAAAACATTGCATGCCACACGATCGCCGGGGCCGAGATTGCTCAGTCTGAACCGGAGGTCGTATGAGCGCACAGCAGCCCTATTCGGATTGGCGATGCCCTTGGGACGGCCTGTTGTCCCCGACGTGTAGCACACAAAAGCAAGTAGGTCAAGGTCGTCATCTGCCGGCAGAGGTGGCAACTCGACCGAGTCGCCATTACGGACTTCTTCTTGAGCTTCTTCTTGAGCTACTTCGTCGAGCAGGATCAGGGGAATCTCGGGCTTGATCTGACCGGCGTGGGCTCTGTGGGTGACCACCACAGTCGGGTTGGCATCGTCGATGACGTCTGAAAGAAGCCCAGGCGGGTAGGCAAGCTCGAGTACAAGAAAAGCTCCACCGGCACGAAGCGCAGCTAGACAAGAGATCACGTAGTCGGCGCTACGGCCTAGGAGGACGCCGACAAGATCATCACGGCCAACTCCAAGCCGACGCAGACGGTCGGCGAGTTTGCTCGTCTCCCGGTCCAGCTCGCCGTACGTCAGCGTCGTGGTTCCATCTTCCAAGGCGACAGCGTCTGGCGTTGCCGCTGCCTGCTGGCGGAATAGGGCCGCGAGGTTCTTGTCGATGTCAAGTACCGCTGCCATCTCGATGGCGAAGAACGACCAGGCGTGACTCCCCAGCGTGAGTCTTTGCTCTAGAAGTGGGTGGGGTTCATAAAATGGGACTAGATATCTGGTCAGTCTCACCTAACTGTATTGTGTACACGCAGATGAGTCCAAGTTGGCAGAACGTAGCTAGTTGGGTGCGTGAGCCGAAGGGGGGCCAGCAGAGCAGTATCGGAGAGCCGACCATGGGGTTGTGGGGGGAGGGGAGATAGACAAGACAGGCAGGGAATATCTTTTACTGAGGACGTACTAACGTGAACTAGCAACCGGTCCCGTGATGTCAAGAGCAGATTGGAGCAATGTATGGCAGTACAGGTCAAGAGTGGACTGTGTGCACTTTGATAAGCACTCACTTAATCACGGTACCTTGCAGCTTCGTCGATGGGACCGACTTAACCTTCAGCTTTGACCGTGGCGGTGGCTAACGGTTCACTACGTACTCCGTAGTACTACGTAGTGGGTTGATCGACCCTCTGGAATCTGGGAAATTTCAGATCCATTGACCGCCGGTGACGTTAGTGTGGGTTGGTTCTAGACTAGGACCTAGATAGGGTACGCAGTCCGAAGTACCACAATACTGCGAGTTAAGTAAGTTAGGGTGGGTACGGCGTGGTTGTCAACAATTGGGACCCGCCGAAGACCGGAGCCCTCTTGTGGCGCCGGCCGGTGGCAGTGGCATGGCACGGTCATGCCGGCTTAACGTTAGTTAAGTTATCCTCTTCACAATCACCCTGTCGCCGCCCAAAGATTAATCAATAAACCCCGAATAACTGAAAAGCGCTTTGCTCAATTCATAAAAAGAAACGACCCCGGTGCCTAAGGCTGTCAACCGGGAAATAGCCACCCGTATCCATGGCTCGAGAAAGAACATCGATCGAATTGATCGCTCCTCGGCCCTCCCAATCTCCCACCGGGACCAGATCAGCAGCCACTTTATCCACACCAACATCACACTAGGCGGTAGCGATCAAAGAGCGCACATCCATCGGCTTGGCATTCCTCAGAACTGTCCGTCTGGTAAGGGCCAGGGTGGTGTTTGAAGCCGCGCCGTTGTTCGCAAGCAGGTTCTGGGTGCTCTTGGGCACCTGCGAGATCACGCCCGACAGCGCCGTCTTGCCCATGTACTGGCACAGATCCACGGGGTCCCGGGGGACATCTTCTCCCTTCAGACCAAGCAGGTACGCCGCCAGCCCGGCAATGTGCGGGGAAGCCATGGAAGTCCCGCTGATGGTGTTCGTCTGGCCATTCGGCCAGGTGCTCATGATGGCTGAGCCGGGTGCGAGGATGTCGACGAGAGCGCCAAAGTTGGAGTATGTAGCCAGCTCGTCCTTCTTGGTGGTCGCCCCGACGGTGCATGCAGACTTCTCCGAGGCCGGGGATGAGCTCGAGGCGTCGGTAGCCTCGTTGCCGGCAGCTACGGCGAGAAAGTGACCTGCTTCCACAATGGCGGCGGCCGCCGCGTTGATGGCAGCGGAGGATTCACCGCCGAGCGACATGTTGACCACGACGCCGTTGGGGCAATCTTGTCCCGCGGCGTCTGCGACTACGAAGTCCATTCCTGCGATGACACCGGAGCTGGTTCGTATTAGTTCATGTTACGTACGTGCACACGGGCATAGAGGTCGAGTGCCGCTTTTACGTACTTGGTACCCTCGCCCGAAGAGTCTAGGACCTTGACGGCAAACAGCTTCGTCTTCTTGGCTACACCGTAAGTCTTGGACCCGATGGTGCCGGCGACGTGCGTGCCATGACCCTGTCCATCAGTGTCGTCATCGTCGGCGTAGTTGGCTAACCACTCAGCGCGGCCCTCAAAGTCCTGGATATCATCATTAGAAGGAGGACGGGACGGGACGTGCGGGTGGTCTATCTAGCAACATACAGGGTGCTCGATATCGATACCGGTATCAACGATATACGCGCATGTGCCCGCACCAGCAGTGTCGTCGTAGGTGTACGTAGTAACGCCCGGTTTGGCGCTCGATAGTCTAGCCAGGCCCCAGTCTGCATTTCGCTGTGTGGCCATCATGGTAATCACGGCATCTTGCTCGATGTAGTCCACCTAGTGCTAGTCGTCAGCGATGTGGTCCGAACGTGGAAATGCACAACTCCACATGCTTCTACTCGTCATGGAAGGACTGGCTGGAACTCACGCTATCGTCATTCTGCAGAGCTTCCAACTCGGCATCGGTCAGAACCGACGCGAAGCCACTGAACTTGCCAGTGTTGTACACATGCTCGGCATCGGCGGAGAAGATGCCCATTGCGGCCTTGAGAGACCCAGTCTTGGCATCACTCTTGAGCTTGACAATGTATTTGCTGTCGATCAGTTTGGCACCACGGGGCCGAATGACGGGAGCAGGCGAGGCTCTCTTCGTGGAGGGCGCCGCGAGCGCCAGAACCGGCAGCAGGGCAAGGATGGTTGCAGTGTGCATCTTGAAGAGAACTTGAAAGGAGCGACTGGAGTATGGAGTTACTGGAAGCGAGTGAGTGTCGTCCCGATGAGCGAATTCCGTTGACGGCGGGAGAGGTGAGGAGAAGAGAGGGAGACTTGATTCCGGAGTGGCATCTCGAAGTATCTATCTATACTCGTTGGAGACCCTCACCGGCCCGTGTTGGCAGGCCATATGGGCTCGAGTGTGCCAACTCGGCAAGCATTCGTGATGACATTGATCCACCGCTTACGGATACAACAGCAACAGGAACAACAACAGCCTGTTGGTAAATACCCGTCACTTGATAACATCCTTTGTTCATGCGACCATAATCACCGAGATGGACCAGTCACCAACATGGTGCTGTCTGCCTGGCCAATTGGATGCCTCATCTACCGCAGAGGATGGCGAGATCCGACCTCTGCAGTGCCGATCACTGGTTGGCTGGGTATAGTTTGGTGTTCCCATTTGTCACGGAGAGAATTGCAGCGACCCTCGAGTATATTGCGATGGGACTTGGCACGATGCCCGTCGCCACTGAGTGCCTCGCTCAGGCTCCCTCCCCATGTCGATACCGGGCGCCGCTAAGTTTTAGAAGATGGGAACCGCGTCGATCCTGTGGCCGGAAGATGTGAAGGAGGGGTTTGCTGCGAGGTGTGTGGCCCAATCAAAGTCGCGATGCGGCTGAAGCCAAGGCTGCCAAGCTTCATATCAGGAAAGTCTTGTTTGCCGTTTGGCGATCTGACGGAGCACGCTCGGTGCCCATTGGGTCACCCCAGAGCGGCCTTCCTCTACTGGCATCGACCGCCCCTGGCTTCCGTGTCTCGTCTTCACCGCGGTACGTCGTCGGTCATTAACGTCGGACCTGTTCAGCTCCGGAACACGCTTCTCTCATGCCGCGTCGTTATCTGGGCGGCTCGGGTAGGACACGTCACATGGCGAGTGGCACGACGGCTGTTGTGGTCTCTCGGTCGAACAGCAGAAATATGGTGTGACAGCATCGGGCTGCACTGCCGGTTAACTCATCGCATTGCAGGAGCGTCTCCGTGCTCGAAGTTGCGAAATGTGCGAACGCGTGTTTTATGGTCAGTCCAATGTCTATGACAAGTTCACACAACTGACACGGCACAGGGTTCACGATGCGGGGTCCCAGGGGCACAGTCAAGCCATCGGATTGGAAGGCAATGAGAGCCAGAGGCTCCCTTCTCCTTCCCGAACGACGCATGTGTTTTAGAACCCGGCATCCCCAGCGCCGTCCTTTCCACGAGCCAGAGAAATCATTGCAGAGCCTAGATGAGGCTCGTCGGGGATGCACGTTCACTGCGGCTCCTCGGTTAGCTCATTGGCCAATGTGATTTATTGATTACGGGGTGATCGGGTCTACTCGGGGGGATGAGGCGAATGGATAGTTGACTAATCAACTACTCTTCTGGTAGTTTGGGTCTTTGAGGGAGAATCTCAGTCATGCGCCCCGAAATGCCGCCTTCGTGCTCATATGCCATTACTTGCCCAATGTAGGGCGCCAACGAGGACTTGCCTGGTGCCACCAGATTGATGGTAGCTGCAAGAAACAGACGAATGAATCGTTGTATGATGCGAGGGTAGAGTGCCCAAAGCCGAGTCGGTCGGTAATCTTGATGGTCTCGAAAAGAAGCGCGTCCCATGATGCAGACGCACAAGTTGCATGAGAGAGTCCGGAGATGTATCGATGTGCCAACCAAGGCATCCAAGTACAACTATCGTTGTTGGCGTTGACCCCAAAAGGAGCGCCTGAGCGTTGGAGAGAGGCAATGTTCTGCAATATGGCGACGAGGAGACAATCTCCGAGACTCTCATCTGCGGCGTTCCGTAAGGCGTCCGCGTCTCATGCACGAAGTATGGGGGAAGGAAGTTGCCCAGCTCCTCCACCGAGTTCACCGAGTCGACCGAGTCGACCGAGTTGACCGAGTTAGCCGAGTTAGTAGTTGGGCAGACAAATCGAGAGGGGCCCGAATCTTCTCGGCTTTGACCTGTAAATGAGCTTGGTTTAGCCGGGGGTCCGTTGTTGCATTGTGACTCGCGATCGCCGAGCAGCATTGGAACCGGACGTCAATCGCAATTTCGGCATTTATGCTTTGCCGGGTCATGGGCACGAGACGGGCTGGAAACTGGGGAAGTGAACGCGGTATGACAAGAGCGCGCACGCACGAGTCAGAGGGCACCGGATCGGGTCTGGTAACGAACGGCTACTAGTTAGTCGCACACGCCATCGGGAAAACCATGTGGACAACTAAAACGGCCGAGGGGTCTGTCGAACACTGGCTTGCGGGATTTGGTTCGTGACGACTACGGAGTACGGAGACGGAGTAACTACTGTGTAAGGAGTAGTTACTGCGCAAGTTACGGAGTAGAACCTGAAGCAAGTGGAGAGGCTCTCTCGCGACGTGCGCCTTTTGGGAGACGGGGACGTTGCGATTGGGCAGCAGAAAAGAAAAAGGTCAGCACGATTACTGTGCATTTGCGCATAGCGGTGTAACTAATCAACGTGGTGTACCGTGTAAGTTACACAGCACGGACGTGTACGGAGTAGACACAGCCTCAAAAAGGCGGTGCATTTCTGGAATGGCGGTATCGAAGCTCGCTCGACAAGGTTACCCAACTTAATTTACCACAGTAACTACGGAGTAACTACACAGTAACTACGGATACTAACTAGTTACGGATACCAGTTAAGTAGTTGGTCAATGGTGACCCCTCCCTCGTTGTTGACTTGGTCTCTGCTGGCGCCAATCACGGAAAAGTAAACAACCGAAGCGTTGGAACGACTACTGCATAGTACAGACTGTACAGGACCCTATTCACCCTTTGCGCAATGCCGACGGTTGTTAGTTAACTAACTATCCGTAATCCCCAACAACAAAAGCTGCTTGTTGATCTCGTGACTTGTCCCCCACCCCCACCCCCGCTTCTTACTCAACCACTGTAGTTACAATGTGTCGTGTTGCACAAAGGCGACACGCATCGGATCAGAGCAGCAGGGGCTCGACGTCCCCGACCTGTTTCCTCATGCGAGGATTGTGTGAGCCTGAACCGTTCTCCGTGTCACGCCGGCCTGGGCATCCAGAAACTGTCTCGAGAACTGGCCTCGTACATATGTGACCCGAACAAGTCGGTTACCAAAGTGTCGCTAGCGAGTAGTTTGACGGGTGCCAGGGAAGTTTGAGGCTGTTCGAGTCCACCTGGATGGTAAGGTAACTAACTAGTCTAGACAGTAGTTACTGCGCGTCCGGTCGGTCTGGATGGAACCTTGAGGACAGTAGCGTGTGTTGCCCTTTATTCCACTACACAGTACTGCTGTATATGGTTAGGCTCGTCGTTCATGGACAGGCGCGCCGGTGGGCCGGCGAGTCATTGGTTCGGGTGGCGCGCAGGAATGCTCCCAGTTGTTGGAAATTGAACATCACCTAGAGCTTGGAGCTGTAACTGAAACTTTCATGCTACTATGTAAATAGAGCCCAAGACGTGTGTGGTCAAGTAAGCACCGGGGAAGAGTGTCGGGCCATGAGGTGCCTACCACCGCCACGAGGGTTTCGAGTCACTTGCCAGCGACAGCGCGAGGTGGCTATCACACATCTCAGGTGACGGACGGGAGTACCATGTACGGATACAGTGCCGCCTGAGTTGAGTGAGGCAAGCCGCGAGGTGGACGTTTCGCGACAAAGTTGAAGGAACAGGCCGGTTTTTGGCGGGGTTGGAGTACACAGTAACTACGCACTGTGTAGATACTTCGCTGGGATACCGTGTACCACCGTGTAGGGTACTTGTTACGGGTTGAATGCTGTGGCACTACTACGTACACAGTAGTACGTACGTACGGTAAGTACGACAAGTGTCCGTACGGATACCTTGTAGTTATGGAGAGCAGGAGAGCGGTGGATCGTCCAGTCCTTCCTTGCAGGCCTTGTTGCAGGTCTTGCAGGTACCGTACGAAGTCGAAGTAGTACAACTCAGCTCAACTCCCAGTGTGGGACAGTCTCCACCCGCGAGCAGAACACACTGTTGGCAGCATTTTGCTGGGATGGACGTTGACTGGAGCTGGGGGGACGGGTGTCGAAACAAACCCTACAGGACGAATGGTTGCTTGGCTCTACCCCTGGCACCCCCGACAGCATCAGGGGTAAGGTCCTGTGGTACTACTCCGTACGTACAGTTAGTGCCGGGTACAGACTAGACGTGAGCGGAGTCGAGCTGGGGAGCACCTGGAACGATAGGCGGGATAATCAGCAGCCGTACCACGAGCAAGTGCGGTCAGTGAACGAGCAGCCCCCTTTGACGCCACCTGCAGCTCCGGGGTCTTCGCGAACGTCTTTTTAATAAGAAAGCCCATGGACTCTCTCCTTGCCCTGATGGGTCGCTTGCCTCAGGGTATTTCCGACAAGTATTCATATGCTTCAGCCCCAAAGTCTAAAGGAGAAAGAAGAAAGCTCGCTCACCTCGGGACCGTCCCGAACTCTGTTTCCAGGTACCGTGCTCCGTACTCCGTACAGCCAGAGAGCCAGACAGCCAGACAGGCAGGCACACACAGGTACAGGCAGGCGGGCATATGCGGGCCAACCAAGCCGAATGAACCAACCAACCACCTGCGCTCAAATCATCATCAGCTGCTGTCAGGAGGGAAGCGACCGATTACTCACCTCCCTATCATCATTAAACCTACATGACATTGAACCCTTGCATGCCACTCTCTGGCTCATTTCCGTCAACAATCACAACACGCGCGCGCCCGCAACACGCGCCAGACAACACCACCTTTAATACAGGTGGCTGGCTGGCGACAGGACCGGATTGACCCTCGGTGGCTGCACGCATCCTCCACGGCCCAAGAACGGATACAAACGCCAGACGACACGACAACCACTACTTTGTCTTCCGACTATCCGTCACTACCATACTCCGTATCCTGCTTACCGTTCGGAACGAACCCGATCGGCATCACCAACCCTTCCTCTTCCCAAACGCACGCCGAACAACATGGAACCCGTACCCGAGACCGAGAGTCTGGAGGAGTTCCGTTCGTCCCGTCTCCCACCCCTGCGAATTCATCATCCCGCCGCCATCTCGACGACTAGAGCCTACGAATGGGATTCAAGCCAAACGGCCCAAATCCACAGTCCGAACAGCTACCAACAACAGCAGCAACATAACCTTCGCAAGCCGCCCACGATTCGTCGGTCTACTGATCCCATGTCTCCGTCCGCCTCCCCCGTCTCACCCTCCTGGCCCGCTCCGATGGGGTTTGCGCTGCCGTATCGCCCGCGAACCACTTCGCCGCTCGCTGGCTCCCACACTCGGTCCAAATCGGCCGTCAGTCTTGCCCCGCCATCCATGGGGCGTACAAAATCTATGCCCGGTCTAGATGGTGCTGGCCGCATCCTCTCGTCCCCCCTTCTTCGTCCTTCCAGCCCTGCCGGATCTGGCGCTGCATCGCCCGGCCGACAGAGGCCCCCCGACGGAAGAATGTCGATGACATGTTTCCTCCCATCTCTCCCATACGCTCTTCTGTCCTCGACTCGAGTGAGCCACCGCGCGCCGGCTCCCACAAGCGCCCAATCTCCCCCTTCGACAGATGGCTCCTCAAACCATTTCCTATAATTCCTCGTCGCTCCCGTCTACGCCATCCTCCACAGCCACGTCGCCGTCCTACAAGTACGACGCCTATACCAGCTACAACTTCCCGGCATACCACTCCTCCTCCGTGCCATCCACGCCTACTTCCCTGCGGTCGCGGAGCCCTAGCATCTCTAGTTTGGAAACCATTCCCGATTCACCCGACGCAGAGGAGGCAGCCCTGGAGGACGAGAGGGCCGCTAAGCTGAGAGCAGCGGCCGAGGGGTCTGACGGAGAAGATTCATCCGGCGAGACACGCAGCCGCAGTAGCCTCGACATGCCTTCACGCGGCAGGACCCTCGGCATGGGCCCGAGGGACAAGCGGAAGAGATGGAGTGTATGTGGTGCCGAGAGACGTGGCGACATCAACCTAGACACTATATGGGAAGATTGAACAAAGAGATTCGGGGGAGTACGAGAGCATCTCCGCGCTCCAACGAAGCTTATGATGTATGTTATGCATAAGGGTGGTCGTTTTGTTTTTTTGTTTTTCCGCATTTGCATCTGGTCCTTTTTCGGCTCAAGTGTTTCAGGAGGCGTTTTATCATAGCTGCTCGATACCCAACTGTTTGTTGTCTTGGCATTTCACCATTCCGCGATGCGAGAGGCTTCGTCGGCGTGGATTGGCACAGGCAGACACTGTATAGCGAATTCACTGGGTTGGTGCCCAAATCACTGCAGCTTTTCACTTCTGTTGTGCCTACGATTGTGACTGTTTTGGTGTTAGTTGCTGATGACATCGACGGGCATGGCATGCTGATTCAACATTTCGTCTCCAACATTCCTACTCGTTCCTGGGGAACTTGCATAGTTACGACTCCGTTGTGATGGGATCGACTGAGATGCGCAAGAAGACTGATGGTGGTTTCACTGGCTGATCATTGAAATGGATGGTAGGCTCTCTTCTAGTTTCTGGTTTTTTTTGGTTCAGTGTGTGCTCCATCTCATCTCGACAAGACCTCAAGCTTTCATAACGTTACGTCCAAGGGCGCGCGGGTTTGCACCTCTGCTAGTTAGTTCCCACTGTCCTTGATGTGCCCCTTCATCTCGCCATAGTCCTCGCCCAGCTTCTGGCCGTTGATCTCGACCGGCAGGCTCTCCTGCAGGAAGTACAGCATGCGACACCACTCGGTCTTGCTGCCGTTGCGCCAGGCGTGCATGGTACCCCTCTGGACGGCGAGGTCACCGCGCTTCATGAGGCGGACCTCGCCGCTGTCGAGGACGAGCTCGACCTCGCCCTCGATGACGACGCCGTAGTCGAGGCTGACGGTGCGGTGCATGGGGCTGGTGTCGCCGGGCTTCATGTCGACATAGCGCGCCACGATGCCGCCGGGGACCACGATGCCCGGCGACTTGGCCAGGAACGTCTTGTACGCCTCGATGTCGGACCCGCCGGCCAGGGACACGGGCGGCGGCGTCGTCGTCACGTATCCCAGCCCGAAGGTGGCGCCGTTGTACAGCGTCTCGCGCGGCAGCTCGTCGGGCAGCGCAGAGGAGAAGACGGCCTGGCCCGAGGCGTTGTGGTCTGTGATGAAGCGGTTGACTATGGGGAGGTCGTTGGCCTTGTGGGGGGTTCAGCGGGGGATGCCATGGCGGAATGGGGTGCGGTGTTTGAATTGGTGGTGATGCCGGTTGTCGTCTGTGACTTTCTTTCTCTCTCTCTCTCTCTCTCGCGCGCGCTGGATGTGCGTGTAGTTGGCAGAGTCTTGGGGGTGAGTCTGCTTGGTCTGTTTGCTTGGGTGTCTTTTAGGTAGCTATATGAATGGTTTCTTGACGGACAGTTGCGTGTTTGGCAGATGTCTTGTAGTAGTTGTGGAATGAACAACCAAAGCCAAGTATCGTCCTCAGACAAGCCCGCGGACTTGCAGATCTATTTCCCTCTCATCGTCTATCCTGTGACTAGCCCGGACACTCCGGATGAGTGCCGGAAGGCACGGGTTCGGAAAGTGGCGCGGGCGGGGGGACCCGAGGTGGAGGAGGGGAAGACCACATTGGGAAGGATCTCGGGAGCATTTTGTGGAGTACGGAGTATCGAAAGGGGTATTGCAGCTAGTATCCCTGTTGATGCAGCTGTCCCTAACAAGGGGGGATACAAGTAACGTTATGGGATTAACTACAGTTTACTCAAGTCTTGAAACGGCGCCAGTAGGTCACGGCGGGAACAAGAGCAAAGGTGGAGGAGGTGCTTGGCACTGAAGGACATGGCTACAGGACGACCTCCTGGACCTAGTCAGTCCATACTTTATCAAAGTTGATGAACAAGCTGAAGTGCCCGGATTCAGCATCTTCTATTTTACAAGACATCAAGTACCTACTACAGTCGGAATACCACCGAGAAGCAAGACGGCTTGTGCAAGGAATGGCGAAACCCATGAGTGGATGGCAGTGCATGACGTAAAGTGAGTACTGGTAACAATACATTGCATGACGGAGTATGAGGGTGGAGATAGTATTACACACAAGAATTCTGAATACTGTTCAAATATTATCCAAACTACTCTGGTCATTGCTGCTATGCTATGTTTGCCTCGACCTGGCTTGAATCGCACGCGCGCACACACACCTCGCTCACTCGATCCTTCTGCCCGAAGCCAGGCTGGGCACTCCACTACCCTCAACCACCTTGGCACCGAGAATCTCATAGATGGGGACTTTCGCAAGGGCCGATGTGATGTGATGCAGCGTGGGCAAAGTCTCCCAGCTGCCGGCATCAAACTTGAGGCTCGCCTTTGTCGTGGCCGCCACACTCTTGACCGTCTTCTGCGTCGCCTTGGCCTCCTCGTCGTGTGGCATCACACAGGCATACTCGACATCTGCCTTGCCCGGTTGGCCCGTAGCGGGTACATACTTGTACGTCAAGAGGCCGTACCCGCCGTTCTCGGGCTGCTGTGCCGAGGCGTCCTCGGGCTGCAAGCCTTCCAACGCGAGGTCGAGGAACTTGGCTCCTCTCCAAGAACACTGGGCCCGGTAGGTTCCGGGCTCCTTGTGGTCCACGTCAATGTCGCAGTATACCTTGCTCATGCCCAGCTCATCTCTGCCGGTGATGATGGGATCGGCAAGGTTCTCGAAAAGCACCGACAGATAGGTACCGACAACGGGGGGGCCGGCCTTCTGCATGTAGCCGACGCCGTGGAGGTAGAGACCGATGTGACTGTAGCCGCCGCCTCCTAGCCAGGGCATGTTGTCCAGGGTTGTTATCGAGATGCTGGCAGTGCAGTTGGATGCCGGGCTCATGAATCGGAACGACGGTGTCGGCAAGAGGGTCTCGAGGTATGTCCGGGAACTCTTGAAAACTATCGTCGTGGTTGTGAAGGTGCCTTGGGCAGTGTTCCTGGGCCTGCCAAATGCGTCTTGTCTGGGACCAGGGGCGGGTCCGAATCCCATTGGCATCCTATGGTAGACGTCACTCTTCTTGGCGAGAAGCCAGTCATTGAAGATCTTGGTCGAGTTGTCAAACTCGTCGTGCCCAAAATTGTAGGCAGTGTATTTCATGACTAGATTGTGTTAGCGCCCGAGCTCATCGCCAACATACCCAGGAAACTTACTGTCGATCTGCGGCTTGCCATCGACCCAGTCTCTCCCAGCTTGCCTCGAGTAGTCTTGGATCAGGTGCGCCCTGTCGTATCGAATCTTCTCATAGAGCTTCAGGCGTTCCGGGATGTCAGCCGGGGCGGTACCCAAGGGCAACACAACAGCGAGAGCCGCGGCATCCTCCATGGCTTGTCCGGCGCCTTGTCCCTGGTCTACACAACATCAGCAAACGCCGTTTTAGACTCGGAAATGGTTGTACTAACGTGGTGTAAATGGGTGAGCTGCGTCGCCGATCAGGGCAAGGTTGCCATTTGTCCACGAAAGCAGCTTGTCCATATCCAGGAGCTGCCAGACCTTGAGTTCCGCAGGGTCAGCTTTGCTGATCAGCTGCTTCAAGGCAGGGTCGAAGTCCTGGTAGATTTTGAGCACCTGCTCAAGGCTTCCAGTCTTGTTCCATCCTAGTCCATCGTCAGCAGGTTGGCACATGGCATGAAGGGGGTCGTCATACCCTCGCCCGCTGAGGCGTGCGACTCGCCATCCGGATGGATCAAGACAAAGTTCAGCGTCTGATTGTCGTTGCATGGGTAGATCACAACCCTCCGGTCATCGCCATACCACATGCAGAGACTGCTGTTGACACGCTCTGCTATAGGCCGAGTGACGGGGTCATCCAAGGCGAGCTTTTTCTCGATCAGGAAGCGGAACGCCGCCTTGCCGGACCCGAACAAGCTGGTCTCGGGATTACCAATCGCCTTTCGCGTTTTCGACTATACCGCATGTGAGTGAGACAGACCCGCGGGAGACGATGGTGCAAGCCACTTACGTAGATCCCATCAGCCCCTATTATGACATCGGCAGTGGCGGTCCTGTCGTCACTGAATATTATGCGGCCGGCGGCCGGTTCGACTGACACCACCTTGCTCGATGTGTGCAGAACGGCAGGTGGACCAGGGGCGTCCTTTCTCGTTGCGGTCTCCTTGAGCCTCTGGTGAAGTCTGCCTCGGTGGACCAGCTGCCAGGGGTGCTGCCACATCTTGTTCGGCATTGTCATGTCGACCTCCTTCACGACGCCTCCAGTCGCGGCAAACTCCACCAAGGCACACATGTTGTTTGCGCCGAAATCCTCGGCATGAACGCCCCAGCGACGGAGCAGACCGTTGGAATTGGGGGCCAAGTGCACGGCGGCGCCAGTCTCGTTGGCAAGCGCACTTGCTTCGTAGAGCTTTTGTCCGTCAGTTTGGGGCGGCGGGATCGGTGTCCTTCCTTGAAACATACCTCGACATTGTGACCCAGGCGACGGAGTGCGATAGCCGCTGAAAGGCCACCTATACCTGCACCCACGATGGCAATCTTTAGGGGTTCCGGGTGGTCGTGGATCAGCGGGTATGAGGGAGCACCGTTGATAGCCGCCATGGTGGGAATACTGGACTCCAAGCCGGAGACTGGCGTGTGTGAGGGAGTGAGGGTGAGATTTGGAGAGAAAGATGTGCAATGGAATGAATGGCAATCGCCTGTGACTGTGTTTTTTTATCTAGTCGGCGCTCGTGTTAGATGGAGGCACGATACGATTGATGCTTGCGTGGCGGGCATGGACAGGATGCAAAGTATTTATCCGACAGAACGCTTCAGGCGATATGACATGCATTATCTATGTGGATATAACCGAGTCCTTTCCTTTTCTTCATGTCCATAACGGCCGGAGTCGAGCATGATTCGATTCCGATGTGGGCGTGGACACACTCTGTACATAGACGTAACGGTACATGCACGCAGCCACTACTCGACGGTTTAGGGCGTACCCCACGAATTGCAAGGGTCGCCGTCCCCTAGACCTTGAAACCTTGACCCTGACCCCGTGCGTCAGCTGCTTGCTGCCCATGTTCCGAGGTGGGGGTTCCGTAGGCGGGGGGGGGGACATGCTACCCCTCATGGTTCTTGCTACTTACTCGGAACCGGGCACCACTTATAACTATCGCCCTCATGACGAAGGACCGTCAGCTTTAGATTGCAATTCGGGCATACTCTATCTAGGCTATATTTGAACCATAACCATAAACGATGTAAGAAGATGAGCTTATAGTCTCTGAAGCAGCTAAGCTGTGGGTACCAGTACATAGTATGACGCCCACCACCACCACCACCAATACATTACATTAGGGGCATTGGGAAATGTGAGTCGCTCCTGCAAGGAGAGTACGGAGTACAAAGTCGGCGAGAGTGCCGCGATCGGATCCGCTTTCGGTGCATCTCGGTGCCATCGCATCTCACCATGTGCTTTCGATCTGATTCACTCTGAACCAACCGCCATCACACCAAAAACATAGCGTCAATCGCACCCATGGCTTCATCTCCAGTCGCTCTGATTACCGCCGGAAGTGCAGGCCTCGGAGCCGCCGCAGCCCTCCTCTTTGCTAGCAACGGCTACCGGGTCATCATAAACTACAGCAGCAATGTCGATCGGGCTGAAGAACTGACCAGAAAGCTTGTCGCTGCTTCGAGCCTTCCCGAGGCCGAGATCTCGGGCGGATACGCTGCCATCAAAGCCGATGTCGGTAGCCGAGAAGACATTAAGCGACTCGTTGCTGATGCCGTGTCCAAGACAGGCCGCTTGGATGTTATCTTCTCGAACGGCGGCTGGACCAAGTTCCGGGACATGGCGAGCATACACGGTATCTGCCGCCCCTGATCGAATTGAGGTGTGTACCAATCGCTGAGTCAAGTCGCTTGGTGGATAGACAATGCGTATGAAGACGACTGGGATACGGCGTTCACCATCAACGTAAAGTCTCACCTGTGGTTGATGCACGCCGCAAAGGAACACCTTGACGCGACCGAGGGAGCGTTTATCACGACTGCATCCACAGCTGGTATGAGCCACAGTGGCAGCTCTCTCGTGAGTCCGTAACTTACGTCTCTGGCTTTACCGAGCATGATGGATAACCCCCACCCC
This sequence comes from Arthrinium puccinioides, assembly GCA_022414665.1. Classification (NCBI taxonomy): domain Eukaryota; kingdom Fungi; phylum Ascomycota; class Sordariomycetes; order Amphisphaeriales; family Apiosporaceae; genus Arthrinium; species Arthrinium puccinioides. The sequence goes on along the minus strand of JAIUNF010000003.1, from coordinate 2,678,723 downwards.
CTCAAAAAGGCGTACTCGGTGACGAAGGCCGCCCAGATCCACCTAGTCAAGGGTCTCGCCAACATGGCCGCACCCAAGATCCGAGTGAACAGTGTCAGCCCAGGTTTGCTGCTCACTGTTCGTGACCAAGTGCCATTGGCGAGATGGCGAGCGCTGACAACTGGTACAGGAGTGGTCCGAAGGGTTCTCCGATCAGTCAAAGGTGGCGTATCGCCAAAAGACCAAGCTGAAGCGCTTCCCGACAGTAGAGGTACGAAAGAGGCTTCCAGTATCCGGCCGAGCAGATTGTTGACTACTCACCCTCGCTCATCAGGATGTTGCAGAGCAGGTTCTCGCTTTCGCAAAGAGTCGCAGCATCACGGGTGTCAATGTTCCCATCGACGCGGGATTCATACTGTGACTTATCTGTAAACGTAAACCGATGGAAGGGCGGAGAGGACACGGACAGACAGCTCTCGAGTGCGGCGCAACCCACCCGAAAACCAATAACGAGATGTTTTACAAGCAGCGCTGGTGTGTTTAGTCGGTCTGCAGAGAGGAAGCAGCTGCCATACCCCATACATACCACGCCACAGGCTGTGTTTCTCTCATGTTCCTTGACCGGAGGGTGAACACACTGCCTCTTGTGATGCACTTGCCCACTTGCTACAACACGCATATATCTTCAGGCGGTTGGACTGTGGAAAAGCAACTTTGAGTTCAACGACCGTGAATAGTTTCGTAACTACGGATAACCAACTAGTTACCGGTGTTAGTTACACAGTACACGGATAGTTTCGTTATCCTACTTTGATCCTAAGACCCGAGGCCCGTGCTCACAGTGGACTTGGTACGTATCCCTCCGTACTTCTCAAGCCTTTCCGTTCGCCAGGTTTCCACCCCGACTGATGATCCAGTAGTTACCTCGCGACTGCGCGTCACCAAACCGAGATGGAATTCGCCGGAAAGTGTCTCGACGCCGCGCCGGAGGCTGGCGTGACGGCTCTCGTGGCGACCACCGTGGTCACGAGCATCGCCCTGCTCTCGCTGTTCCGCTACTCGCTGTACCCTTCCCGGAAGCCCATCATCGCAGGTCCGCTCACTACATCGTTGCCCCGGCTCTCCGAGTCGGAATTGGAGAAGCTGCCGTACCAGCCGGACCACTTTCCCGGCGCAAGAGACGTCGTGACGCCGGTACGCGCGCATGCATCCCTCCTTATTTCTGCCTTTGCGTCTAGCTGACAAGGGACGGCGCAGTATGGCAACATTCGTGTGTACGAGTTCGGCCCCGAGAATGGCCGCAAAGTGCTCTTCCTGCACGGCATCAGCACGAGCTGCATGAGCCTGTCGGACATTGCGAACGACCTGGCCACGAGTGGCTGTAGGGTCATGCTGTTTGATCTCTTCGGCCGGGGTTTTAGCGACAGCGTGGGTGATCTGCCGTTTGACACGAGGCTCTTCGTGACCCAGATCCTCCTGGTTCTCGCATCGTCCCATCTGTCCTGGACGGGCGACGACGCTGTCCACGTCGTAGGCTACTCCCTCGGCGGCGGCATCGCCGTCAACTTTGCCGCGACCTTTCCGCACATGGTCGCGTCTCTGGTGCTGCTCGCGCCCGCGGGCATGATCCGGCCCGAGAACTTTGGCCGCGCCAGCCGTCTCATCTTCACCTCCGGTCTCGTCCCCGAGCGCATCCTGGAGCGGCTGACAAAGGCCCGGCTGCGCTCGCCCATCGGCAACGCCGTGTCCAAGAAGCGCAAGGCGTCCATGGCCAACGACAGCCTGCCCTCGTCGCTGCAGCCCAAAGAAGGCTTCACCGATGCCGCCATCCAGGAGGCCGTGGATCCCAACGAGGACGCGCCCGCCCTCCACCCGTTCGAGATCAGGGTCGGAGCCTACATCCACTGGATGCTCGATCATCATCTTGGATTCGTCCCGGCCTTCATGTCGACTGTCCGCTTCGCACCGCTGATGGGCCAGGAGGAGTACTGGCGGCAGCTGGCACAGCGGAAGCCGGGCACGACGGCCGTGCTCCTGGGTCGACACGACGAGTTGATCCAGAAGGACGATTACGCAGAGGACGCGTTGCCACTCATGGGTGGTAGAGAGAACGTATTTTGGCGTATCGTGCCGGGCGGCCACAACTTTCCATTCACAAACTCAAAAGAGGCTCTGGAAGCGATTCATGAGTTCTGGAAATTATAAGGCGACAGTTTTGACCTCGATCCGGGTCGGGTTCGGTTCGTAATGGATATTCATAGATGCAGTTCCTCTAGACTCGACTTTTCGCCATTGACAGTCTACATCGATCATGTTCATATTGTCACTATCCGTACATGCAAATGCGTTAGGAAGTGCCCGGCTTCCGTCACCAAGTACCGCCCGTCCCGTCCCGTCCCGTCATGCCCCGTACAGTAAATAAATAAAAAGCCACAAGTAAACATGTCAAGGGCACCCATGGCTTCCACTAAAGAGAGTCAAACCCAACCATTGGATGTCATGAATAGATCGTACAACAACGACAACGTTGCGACAGAAATCATGTCTCATCAGAACGCAGGCCACCGTAGACTGGTCCAACATAACTCGTAACTCATCCTAGTGATCCATCGCGTCTCTCCCGTTCAGCAGAATAATACAGGTGGTCAAGGCACAGACGTCGTCGAGCTGGTCACCCTCGAGGGCTAGCACCGCGTCGTGGGCGAAGCCAAACGACGCGACCTTGGCGATCACGACGCGCTTCTGGTTCAAGCACTTGTAGAGGATGCCAAACTGGCCCGACATGTCCCAGAAGTAGGGGATACTGTGGCGGATAAAGCACTCGTGCTTGACGTCGCTCTTCTCGTCGACGGGCCACATCTCGATGGGGTGGCGCGAGTGTGTCTTGTCCGCAAAGCGCACGTAGGAGCAGTCAAAGGACACAAACGTCATGTTGAGGTCGCAGATCTTTGACCCCTCCGCGTCTGTCATCGTCTTGATGGTCCGCATCATCTCGCCGCAGCTGTCGATCTTGTACGTAACCTGGTTCTCGAGCTTCTTGCTGGCATTGTCAACGTCTCGTATGAAGTTCTGCGAGAAGTTGTTGAAGCGCTTGGAGATGTGCCCGGACAGATCGATGATCTTGGCCGTGGTCTTGAAGTGGATAGCGCCCTTGAGGAAGTAGAAGTTTGTCGGCTTGAACACGTGGTCCTCGTCGATGGGAAAGTCCTCGGGAGAGAAAGGGTGAGGCATTATGGCGGTGGTTTACAGGGCAGTCGTACGGTCCACGGTCGACAGTCAAGGGTCGAGAGTCGAGGGTCAAAGGGGGGGAAGGGGAGGTTTCGGACAAGTAAGTAGGCGTCGTCCGACAGACTTCGGTGCTCAGAACTCGAGCCAGTGAACGGGTTTGCTTGGTTTGGTCAATTCGTTCACAGTCATGTAGTCAGGAGACTCCAGAAAGCTGACTCGGCAAGTGCTGAGCGACCTGCCAGCCTACGAAGTAAGTTGCGAACGTGCAACAAGCAGCTCGGCGACGGGTAACGGGCATCGCATGTGACGTCACGGTCCGAATGGAAAACAGGTATTCACACTAACCTAGGGAGGGACATTGCCAGGTTTCAGCGCAGTTCTCCATCGTCTCCAGGCTGACGTTTGTCGATGCGTTGCACGTACTGTGCATTGCACGAAACAAACCGCATCATGGACGGCGTGAAGACCAGAGTGAGGTTGGTTGTTGCTGGCAAAGAAAGGTGCTCCCCCTAATCACTCCCGGTGGGATTTAGACCTCGGGAAGCTCCCTGACCTAACCACCTCCTATACGATTGACCCCACTTCGGTTGACTCTCGGTCGCGAGTCGCAATCAATCACCTTATCCAGGGGGGTCAGCCACTTACCCTTCCGCTGCGTTCCCGCACCCCTTTCCACCCCCACATGGGCCATCGGCCTGCAATTACTATGCAATGCTCGTTCGTTGATGAGAGTACGTAACTAGTACGTAGAGCCGGATGCTATGGTTAGAGACTATTCCGCAGAGTGCGCCGAGAGAGAGTGAGAGAGTCTGTGAAGTGCCTGCCCACTGAGTGTCGTTTGGATTCCGTCTTGATGACTACCTAACGTTATCCCAATGCCGAGGAGAGAAGCGCGCCCAGGTACTCTCTAGACCGCAGACGCAGCGAACCAAGTCTTATCGTACGCTTGCTCCTCATTGGGTCTGCCGGTCCGTACTCCAATGCCGGTTGCAGCCTCGGAAAAGCATCATCTCGTACCGTAGTAGAACCTGATAGCGCTACGCCGTGGGGAACCGAAACGCGAATATGGTAATCGATGTCAGTGTCCTGATTGGCCCTGATCATTGCGAACCAAAGTCCCCCGGAGATGCGTGATGTGTGCAGGCCGTGAAAGATGGTTATATTCATCAGATCGTTTTGTACATGGCCCAAAATGCTTGACCCCTCGATACCGCCGTGATAGAAAACACAAGGTTCAAACTTCAATCTCTCCATAGTCAACGAACCGGCGAAGAAGACTGAGCTGAGTGGCGACGTGGAAATGGATACCACCGAGGACTTCAGTCCCTACAGGGCGGACGGCAAACTTGTAAGAACTCACTCGACGCTGATCGCGGGACTGGGATTTACCCTGACATCATTTTGCCCTCCTATCAGCATGGCTTCGTCTGTGTAGTAACAGGAGCTGCGCAACCACTTGGCCAAGCCATCGTCCGAGAGCTGGCAGGTCAGTACCTACGTCGCAAGACTACTGCCCTTGACACCATCACTGACGCGACATAGCACATGGCGCAGCTTCCATCTATGGTGAGACACCGCTCGCTCGCCGTCAATCCTAAGCAGACTTACAAACGTAGCCTGTGACAAAAGCGGTACAACGGACTCGTTCAGAGCGCACACAGAGGCCCTAGGCACGGAATTCCCCAACAGCAAAGTCATTTCGTACCCGTTTGATGTTGCCCAAGAAGACGAAACTCTGTTCTTGATTGACGAGGTCCTGAATGCATTTGGGAGACTGGACATATGGATCTGCTCGTCTGGGTTCTTGGGCCCGCCCTCGATAGAGATGACGAGCCCGGGTGACCTCACGAAAGCTTTCGAGGCCCATGCCATGGCACCCTTTTTCGCGCTCAAATACGCCCCCAAGGCCATGGCGAAGCTGACCGAGAAGCAGTCGTACCCAAACGCGGCACCCAAGACGCAAAAGTACGGCTCCATCGTCGTCGTCAGCAGTGTGGCCTCTATCAGTGGCGGTTGCTGGGGACCTGCCTACACGCTCGCCTGTCACGCTGCGCTTGGTGTCGTCAAAGCCGGCGTTCTCACCTTGAAGGGTACTGGTGTGCGAATCAATTGCATCTCGCCAGGTCAGATCGACGCGGGTGTCGACGTCGAGAGAGTAAGGCACACGCACACGGTACACACAGACTCTTGCAGAGAATCCGCGCTTACCGATCATGTAGCATGACACAAAGGGAACGACTTCCGAGCATCAGGCGATTGGATTGGAACGCGCTGGAACACCTCAAGAAGTAGCGCGTGTGGCAGGCTTCCTAGCTTCCGGCTTCTCATCGTACATCACAGGGGCGAACATGATAGTCGATGGAGGCTCGTCGTAAGTGACTCAAGGAACCGACGGTTTCCGGCATGATTGCTCACTCGTGGTCAGCGTTATGAATCCCCTCATTACCGGTACCCCGATCTGAGCGAACAAAAGACCAGGGACGGCCCGGACGAGTTGTTGTTGGGCCGGTTTTGCATTGAAGAGTCAATTGCGGACAGTAGAGAACGGGACTTGTACGTGAAGAAGAGGAGGAAGGAGACGACAAACCCTGAAATACGCAAGGGCAAGAATGACCGATCGCAAGGGCGAGAATGACCGATCGCAAGCGAGCAGTTCACAACGCTGAGTAGTTCATGTTAGTGACTCGAGTATCCATCCGTGCCCGTACCGAAAAGTCACGTAGTTGGCGCGTTCCAATCGCTCCTGCTACGGCAGCTCAAGCCTCTATGCTGCTCAGTGCGAAATACATATTACATACTACTGGTCAAAAGTGGACTTTTAGCTGGGACCACCCCTTGGGTGATCGATATAGTCTTCCACAGCCTACTATCAAATTCTCCTCAACGCAAACCTCTGATTAATCTTGCTTTCGTACATTGGACGCGAGAGGCTTCGACTACATTGTATGCATCGTCCCCTTGAGAGCACTGACTGAGCGTTGGATCCTTTATTAGTCGAACTCCGTACTCCGTACTCCGTACCCAGCCTTGAGCCAAGTACTCTGACGCATAATATGCGTAATCAGTAAGAACTCCTCCCGGTCTTGCCCCGCACTACCTGCCCATCTACGTTACTCCGTATCAAAGTATTACATGCGGAGTAACTTAGTTAGTACGTACCGTTACCGTAGCTCTTTTCTTTCGAGAGTGAAAAGTTACGTCAATGACCACCGTGGCCTGATGGCCACTGCCTTTCACGTACTCCGTATTACCGCACACGGCGCTGTGAGCTTCCAGTCCCAAAGCAGAGACCTAGACGACGGTTGGTCTTTGGCGTTGTCAGCACGACGTGTCCGGATTTCTCTGCATGTCATGCGCCCAAGTCCCGAAGAGAGGCGCAAGAGGCGAGGTGGCCCCCGAAGAAAAACAGGTGTGTCCTCCACGAGAACCGGGATGACGCCTACGACCGCAAGACAACATCGATAGGATGGTGAGACTTCTAAACCTTGGTCGTGTGGTTGCCGGTTGTCTTAAGCAGGACACTCGTACGCGTGCGGCGTCGTGTAACAGCGCCACCTGCAAGTCTAGGCATATACGCTGCGACGAGAGGAAGCCAGTGTGCAGCAACTTCGAGCATCTGGGTCTGGAGTGTCAGGCATCCGAGTTCATCACACACTCGCGAGCAGAGTCCAATCCCATATGTGCCACGCACAAAGAGATGGCCTTTACTTCCGTGGCGTGTTTGTGGCCCTGCAAGGCTACGTACGACCTATTTGTTGACGCAGGCAGCGCCGAGTAGTGGTTAACATAGCAGTATCCGGAATGCTGTGGTGAAGAGTGCGTTAGAAGGTACGACCATTCCCGGTCGCTGCCAGTGAGTCTGCCACCATCACTGTCAGCAGCCAAATACGACGGGGCCTCCTGGCGATTGTGCTTCCCGCGACCGTCGGCCACTGTGCGTTTCCCCCTTTTGAACTGTTTGTTGCGCCTTCCAAGTTCTGGAGCTTGGTGGAATACCTGACGAGAAGGTCCACCGGGCACCGGCAACCGTCCACCGGCAACCGTCCACCGGCAACCGTCCACCGTCCCCCCCCACTGGCTGATCTGCAATCTCGTCCCGCGTATGCCCCTTTTGCTTGAGCCGCATCATCCTTTTAACCTCCGCCGTTATATGCCGTTCTCGAGATGATGGTGCTCTGATATTGGTCATGGCCGTTGGCGCCAACGTAGGCGAGGCCGAAGACAAAAGTGACCAAATGCTTGACAAAATACGGATACGAGGGGAAATACACAGTAGGCCAAGAAAGGCCAGGCGCCACAAGTGGCTCCGCTATACTGTGGCTGAACCACCACCAGGGGGCCAGCCCCTGAGACAACACAGTAGCAAGTTGCATTAAGCCGCCGTAGTTGGGTGGGTACCTGCCCCGCATAGTTATCAACTCGCAACTCTCAGCTCAGCTCACTATCATTTCCGTCCGCTCCTCGCCATCCTCACTCTACGATACGTGCGCATAAGCAAAGAGACTGAATCGACGACATGGCGCCTCAGAAATACGCAAGCTCGAACCCATCAGACGTCGAGGCAACATGCGCAACCTACGGGCTGAGCCAAGCAGAGTTTGAACAGCTCCACAAAGGCTGCGTCGCAGCAAAGGCTACGGCATACTGTCCCTACAGCCAGTTCCGCGTGGGCGCTACCATCCTCTCGGGCGACGGCTCGTTCATCCACGGAGCCAACGTCGAGAACGCGGCCTACCCCGTGGGAACCTGTGCGGAGCGGGTGGCCTTTGGCAAGGGTGTCACGGAGGGACACAAGGATTTCAGGGCCGTGGCCGTCGCTACGGACATCTCACCCCCGGCCAGCCCCTGCGGCATGTGCCGCCAGTTGTGAGTTTGCACGTCGTACAGGCAGGGGTCCATGGAGCCTGTTGTACAGCAACGTCACGAAGTTGACCTCGCATGCGTGCTACTGACTGAGTGCGTAGTATCCGCGAGTTCTGCGAGCTCAGCATTCCCATCATCATGTTTGACAAGAACGACGATTATTTTGTCCTCCGCCTAGAAGAGGTACGTACTTGCGCATCACTCTCTTTCTATCAGATAGGAATACTCGTACTGACTTCGTCTCGGACCTATAGCTTCTGCCGCTCTCTTTTGGCCCAGAAGCCCTGCCCCGTCCTGGGTCTACCTCGAGGTAGTTTGTATAGTGAGCTGTAGGCTCCCGTATTCCAACTTGGACTCGGCCGTGTCAAATGCACAGTTCTTTATACAAGAGCATGCACCATGTACAATCAACATGATGAATGTAACCGGTGCCCATACTGTCAATATTTACGACATGGCTATGTTTGATCACATTGAGCAAACATGCAAGACCTGCGGCATGAACTGCAGGCTCTCGTCCCACGCGGGTTCTCACTGGCCCATTCGGGCGACTGCTGTTAAGCCGCCGTTTGACTTGCTATGTGCGCATGCAGGTGCGCACTTTCGTGAACTCGTGACCAAATCACCAATCAAGGTACTTGGGTAACTGTAGGTACTCCGTACTGAAGCTAAACAGTGCCAATGTAGTGCCGGTTCGGGCTTCAGCCAGAGCCATAAGAGGCCCATAAGGCACGCTTGTAAGCACCTTGCATTCCCTTCTCAAACACAACCAGGGCGTTCAAGCTCCCGAGCAGCGGATGTTCCACGTCAAAGGAGATTTGTAAAAGTGTAGCTGTGGGATGTGATGGATGACACATTCCACGCACTTGTCTACCAAAACTAACCTGGTGGCAACTCTATCATCTCTTTCGCGAGGTCTCACACTGAACAGCGCAATGATTGGCCAATGGCAGCAGCGCTGCGCTAACGAGGATCGGTAGCCGGGCTCTAGCGGGGCAGGTACGGGCAAGGTTAACTTAACAGGGAGTTAAACTTATTAGCGCACCTGCCTCCCCTACACCCCCAGTTACTGGCTGGCTACTGTAGGTCTAAGGAGCTTGGCTAAAGACAGGGGAATGAATTCACGAGCGTGGCCTTCGCAACTCGCTTGCCGTCTTTTCCAGTGAAAGAGGTCAAGTTGACAGTAGCAAACACAGCTGGAAATTTGACGCATCCACAAGTTTGGGACCCGAAATCACCATTATCCACAAGCCAGGTGTCTGCGCTCAAGAACAGTCTCCTAACGTTAAATAGTTAACAAGGCGAGTGCAATGGCGCGAGACTGATGCAGCGCGTTGTCACCCGTTGCGTGCATCTTCTGGATCCAGACTATTCCGTGCAAAGTCCAGAAACACTCCCCTACCGTACTAAACAAGCAACCGAAACCAACCAACTCGAACCAAAAACCAGCCCACCACCGGGACCCCGGCCGACGTTTGATCTTCTACATCACCCCCCTTCTGCTCCTACTCGATAAAAAAAAACACATAGCGACGGCACCAAACGCCAAACCGCCAAAACCACCTGCAGCCATGGACCAGGCCGACATACCGGCGCTGCTCTCGCGCCTGGCGAGCGACGAGGATGCCGCGCGCAAGATGGCCGTCTTCAAGCTGCAGTCCTCCATAAACGATCCAGCCTTTGCCGACGTCTTCATATCCTCGGGCGGTCTGATAATACTGCGACGCCTGATCATGAGCACCGGCGGCAACACCCTGGCCTACTCGTTGCAGAGCCTGAGTCGCCTGCTGGAGGTCGACATGGGATGGGACATCTTCGAGGGACCGTTGGCCGGGGATCTCGTCGAGCGCATCGTCGAGTTGATCGTCACCAATCCCCTGGTCAACATCCTGCGCGGCGCCATGTCCATCCTCGTGGCCCTTGTGAGCCATTCACAAGCTCCGAGAACCTCGGCGCCGGTCCTGGGTGCCTTTGGCTTCCGTGCACTGAAGCCTGCCGTCGCCGTCTATCCTCAGTTCTTCGACTTGGTTATACAGCAGCTCAGCTCGGCCGATCACGCCCTGTGTGCAAACGCCCTCATGCTCGTTAACTCGCTGATAAGGGACGCTGTTTCGAACGAGCCCGGGACCATTGGTACACCCAACGGCAACAGCAAGGTGGCCGGAGACGAGTGGCCCAAGTTCATCAAGCGCCTACAAGACTTGGGGCTCATAAAGGCAGTCTATAACCTGATGCAAGGCTCGGCCTTACAAGATCTGGCCCACCCCCTTCTGGAGTTTCAGTCTCTTACCAAGTTGTTACTACGGAAATGGAGAGAGGTCAGGGTAGATCTCGAGCGCCCCGAGCACCGAAGGGCGCTCAAGGGGCTGCATCTTGCGAGCGCCCCGAGCAGGGACTACGCGAATGGCGTGACGACGAACGGTGAAGACTCTCAAAGCAAGAAGGGAAGCCGGAGGCATGACCCTCAAAAGTGGCGAAGGTTGGGCTTTGAGACGGAGAGCCCAGCGACCGAGTTTGAAGAGACGGGCTTCCTCGGCATGATGGACATGACCGACTTTGTCAGGAAAAACGAGGACGGATTTCAAAAACTTCTTCTCGAGCAATCGACTAAGCCATTGGTGAAACGTTGCCCGGTTGCGCGAGCCAGCTTGGCCATGACGTTGACTCTGTATGATCAGTTCGATTGCGACAGGACCGATGTGGAAGATCTACGAGGCTATCAACTCTCCGATGCCAAGCAACAAGACAAACTCTACCGTCCTCTGCTCCTACAATGGTCCAGACTCCACACCGCAGGGTTGCAGGCCTTCTTCCGGTTGTGGAAAGCGACGGGCGCCGAGCAGGGCGACTTCGAAAAGGTCGCGGAGCTGGTTCGTATCATGATGGACCAGGTTGTGGGCCAGGCGGGCAGGTCCAAAGACATCCTCGAGGTGGAGGAGGACCTCGGCGATTACGACTGTGGCCGCCTCCGAGAACTACAGATGGATCTGCTGGAAATGTCGTTTGAGGACCACTGGGGACAGCATCTTTACCAAGTCCGTGACGGCCTCGGAAAGGACTCACTCTCGTTTGTCAAAGAGCAACGCATTCGGTGCCTGTTGCAGGGTTCGTGGTTCTCCAAGCCCGCCACGCGCAAGACAGAGACGGGCCAGGAACGGCCCATTCCTCACGTGTCTCCCTGGAGGTATGCCAAGCTGTCCCACAACCGCCGGTACCTTCACTATGCCGATTTTCAATTACGGACCGAGAACGATCCCGGCCTGGACGCGCTGATCGACAAGGTGGACCTGAGCAAGATCAGCTCAGTCGTCTCCAACGTGTCGGTGACGAGCAACAGCAATGAGGATGATGCCACTTCGAGCGTGTCGACATTGGTCAAGGGCGGCGTCGCCAATGGGGCCGCAGCCAAGTCATCCACCAAGATCACGATATTCAGCTTCGCAAGCCCCGAAGAGGCTGCCAAACCAGGAGGAGATGGCAAGGAGCAGCCCCTGCTAACTCTATACCCGCTGAACAACGGTCTCGCATCGGAGTGGCTCGACGGGCTTCTGATGCTTCTGGACCAAGCACCTATCACGGCAGACACGACCAAGTTGGTCAATCTGATCGGAGAATACAGCCTCAAGGTCAGGCTGCTCAATGTGCGTATGGAGGCAGCGTATTCTGGGCCGCCGCCTGGAGCGGGGGTGGTGCCAAGCAGGGAGGGGTTAGACGACGATTATTGGTACGAGTTTTGACGAGGGACGACGTTTTTGCTTTTGCCCTCCCCCCCAAGAGGTGTTGGATGCACGCGTGTGTAAAGGAGATTATACCCCGACTCGGATAGAGAGAGGCTCTACGTAGGCGAGCGTATTTTTAGTCACTGTACTACTTTGAGTGCGTGATTGGTGTGTACTGTTTTTAATGACACTTGAGGGAGAAAATGAGAAGAGATACATATATCACGTTTGTTGGTACGGATACCACGAGCCTCATAAGGAGTCTCCTGTTGACGGACATGGGAGCATCAACCCCACCCGACCATCGACGTAACGTTAGTTCTGTGTGACTAAAAGTTGGGTAGTTAGTTCAGTTAGTTACCAGCCACGCACTAGTTATCCGCACTTGCAAAGTATACTTAGAAGTAGTAGCAACCGGAGCCCCATAACGTGGCCTATCACCAAGTTGGCCACCCCACCAAGTTGGCCACCCTGTTCAGAATAAGACAAGAACTCTAAAGCAGTATTTCTCTACCAAAACAATTCTAATTATTTCGGCTGAAGGTCTAATTGAAAGTCAAATAAGCAACCTTCGTACTAAACTCTCTAAATCTCGAGAGGGCCTTGTTTATAGCTAAGATAACCGCATTTCGAGCTTGTACCTCCTCTAGAAGCTTTAATCGTAAATCTTTAGTATCCCTAGCTGCTTTAATCTCTATAATATTGGTAAAGCGTTAATTAGGTCCTATAGTAATAGCCCTACGCGTATTACGTATTATAGCCGGTATAGCCTCCTCTAGCAATACCACCTTACGCTTAAGTAAAGTTATCTCGGTAGAAGTAATATCGACGAACTTCCGAAACTTGCAAAATAACTGCCGCGAAGCCGGTATTTTAGCTATTAACCTCTAGATAATTTTGCGGAAATTAGAAGCGCTTTAAGGTATCGAAATTAGTAATAGGCTTACGTATTCTATAGATCGTAGACCTTATAGTAGTATTATAGGTGCTTAAAAGGGGTTATCCGGAAGATCCTATACTGAAGGCGTAACGCGCGTTGGATTAAATGGGAAAATCCCTATGGCTTTAAAGCCTGCATTTATATTACTACAGGTAAACGCTTTATCTAATACTTCGTTATATATACGGAGGAACTCGGATTTCCGGATCGATATTATATATCCGTTACTATAGGATAGTGTTAAATCTGGGACTATAATAGTCTTTATAAGATTCTATAAACCTACGGACCTTAATAGGTCTAATAAGCTTATAGTACTGCTACGTAATATAGGGCTTTTTACTAGGTCTGGCTATTATATTAGATAGCTAGAGGTGCTGCAGGCTTACCCTGCAGCTACCCTGGACCGGATTTTGTCCACGGCTAAGTACGTGAAAATTGTGTAGGACCGGATCACTTTTTGGTGGTCGTAAGTCGCGTTTTGCAGAAACGCTACGAAAATCTTTTATCGGAAATTCGTTTTTTATACTTGAAGCGGCTAAGCCGGGTTTTGACCCCAAGTAGGGTCTCCGGGTCTTTATAGGGAACTACATAAAACATTTAAGCAATTCAGATAACGTACCACAACGATATTAAGATACTGCACCTAAGTGAAGAGGATTAACAGCGCGCGTTACTGTTATAAGAGAGACTGCGTATAGAGGTATTAGGGACCAAGACCCCTACTTATCTTTAATAGGTTATGAGCCCGGAAGGACTGTTCTTCCTCAGAACTATCGTGCATCTTAGGTCCTTACAGACCCTGAATTCACTAGCGACGTACGCTGCATTCGCAGTCTAGTTGCCGTAATAACGCTACCAAGCCGCAGTTGCAGACTATTACTATAGTGCACTTCTACCACTTATAGAGTAGTTAATTCGCTACCGAACGGGAGTAATTATATCCTAATTAGACGTATATCCGTTAAGTTATTCGAATTAAGAGTTATCGACGTTAATTAGGTTATCTCGTTAGTTATGTTAATTGCGACGCTTAGGCCCTTAGTCCACTAAAGATACTACCTACTAGTGCTATCGTATTAGCTAAGGTTTACAATCGACAGTACCTACTAGCCCTAGCTATAGGTCTTAACTACCTATAATAACTACCTATCTACTACTGCTTATCGTATACACTGAAAAACAGAGGGATTAATTGACTACGACCGGCGATAAATATCAACGGTTACGTTATAGTCAATAGCAATAGCGACCTATTACGACTAGTTAGCTTATTTGGTTAATTAAGGAGGGTTATTTATTTAGTCCTAGATTAGAGCTTTATTGCCCCGTATATATCTAAATTATATTCGGTTTTCTATCCAATTAGAGGGCTCGTTATAGGTCCACGTTCTGGTTTAGTAGTAAATTATACGGATTTAACGCCTAAGCACCGCGTTCGAACGCAGCTATAGCTTCCTCTTCAAAGCCTTTTAAGGCACCGTCGGTTATAAGCGACGATAACGAGGATAAGCAGATTACCGCTCTTTAAGAGCAGGTAGCTGCTTAAGGCCTTCAAATTCAGTCCCTTTTAGAGGGCTTTACTGGCTTTTAGTAGCAGGTTAAAGAATTTTTTGCCGCTGCTAATAACCCTTCTAATAGGTCTAATAGACCTAAGGAGGATAATATAGAAAACGTGCAAGAAAAACCCCAGATTAGAGTTAGTATTTACGATCCGTATATACCGCTATTTAAAGATACGCCGGCGGTACCTATACCGGTAAATAATACCGGTGTAGACCCTAGTACCTCTACTGCAGATATAGCACCTAAGTCCTCTATTTCCGGCCTTAACGGCGCGGTAGTTAAGGAACTTAGTAAGCGAGTTTATACGTTCCCTAAAGCTAGTAAGCTAAAGGGGCCTAAAAACTTTAATTAGTAGAAGCAAGCCTTAACTATTCAGTTTCGGGCTTTCGGACTAGTTGATTTTATTACTAATCCGTCCGTAGGTATTAACCTAGAGGACGCTAATTAAGCTATCCTACTAATACTTATAAAGGATAGTTACTCTGCTGCTATATAGGCTATTATAGCCTAGTAGAACGAACCCGTAAGAGCTTATAAGCTGCTAATTCAGCAGTTTTCACGCTCTACTAATATGTAACGGGGATTCCTCTATAGTTCCTTCCACGACCTTACGTACGCTGGTTATAGTGGAACACTAGAAGCGTTTAACGCTGAGTTTAATAATTACCTTGCTAGGCTTAGCCCCTCTAAGGTTATTATATAGCTAACTAATTAAGTTAATTAGTATATAAAGGCGGTAAAGCCGGTCTTTAAGACCTAGGCTAAACGATAGCGTAATATAATTCGCTCGAGTAAGGCTTTAGGGCACTTTACCCTAGAGCTAAACCTACAGTACTTTATAGCTAATCTCGTAGAGGAATAAAGGGAAAAGGATTTATTAGTTGCTAAGGCTTCGGCCTATAAGGTTTCTAATAAGGCTACTAATCCTAATAAGGATAGTAGTAAGACTCCGGCTAAAAATAGCTAGTCTAATAGGGATAATAAATCTTCTCGTAAGAGAGGTAAGAAGAATAAGGATAAAGATAAGGAAAAGGAGAAGGATAAGTCTACTAAGGCTAATTACTCTTTTCTCTTAGGCAGCTATAACCTAGCTACTAGAGTAACTAAGCTAGAGTCGGATTCTAATACCGATAGTAATTCTAGTAGTATTAATAACTAGCTAGATAGCTAGTTTCCTCCTCTTAGTAGTAATAGCTATACTATTAGAGGGAGTAAGGGTAAAAGATACCCTAAGAGTAGTAGAAGCTCTAAAGAAGCTAGTAATAGCTCTCCCTTTAAGAACGCGTTATTATACGACACGGGTTCTACCTACTATATAGCGAACTAGAGGTTATACTTTACTAGCTATATACCTAATACTAGTTAGCTTATACCGATTACTATAGGTAGAGGTCCCTTAAAGCCTATAGGTATTAGTAACGCCAGATTTCGTATCTGGAATAGCGTTAAAAAACGTTATTTTACTTTATAGCTATCTAATAGTCTATATATTCCGTTTATAGATCTGAATATAATAAGTAGCGTAAAGCACTATAAGGCTAGTGGCTTAGTTAAGGACTAAACCTTATTTATAGGTAAGGATCCTATAGCTACCTTAGACTTTAAAAAGTCTGGTTTCTTCTTCTATCTAAAGGGAATAGATACCCCTAAGCTCTAGTCGAGTAATAATATATCGTTTATATACGCGATTACTATTAAAATACCTTCGATTTCTAAGGCTAAGCGTAACGAGTTTAAGTCTATAGACGAAGGTCTACCGGATTTAGAGGGGGTAACCCCTACCGGTAAGGAACTAGTTCGTTATAGAGCTAGTAATAAGCCTAAAGGCTTAGTAGAGAGTAGACCTACCCTAGAGGGGGAACCTATAAACGGGAGGCCCTATATACTAAGTATTTCCCCGCCACCTACTAGTAGGCCAAATCCGTTTAAGGAGGCCTATAACGAATCGAAGAACCTATTTATTAAGGCGAGAGTACGCCCTAGTAAGCTAGTTACTAAAGTAACTAGGCCGGTAGTAGCGGTTAAAGACCCTGAACCCGTTAGAGAAGATATAGTAAAGTCTACCTAAGAAAAGGCTACTAGATCTAGTAAATTACTAGATTTAGCTAGTTTATAAGCATATCCGTTTAGGATATATAGGCCTTAGACTGCTAAAGAAAACAGCTAAAGTAGTTAAGGGATTACTAGACTTTTCCTTAATTAAAGAAGCTAACTTCGTATACCAGGCCTATATTAAAGCCAAGGCTACTAGGCGTGCTAATAAGCAGCCTATACCTAACCCTATAGTAGTCTTAAACTCTATAAAGGGGGATACCTTTAAGATATCCCCTAGTCCCTATAACAAGAAGCCTATAGGCCTATTATTAGTTAATAGAAAGTCCAGATATCGGTAGGTTCTACAGCTAGCTAGCCGCGATAAAGCAGTTATATTCGAAGCGATTAAAGCTTTTATAAAAAGGCTTAAAAATTACTACTAGCGCTACCCTAAGCGCTTCCACTTCGATAGGGGTATAGAGATAAATTAGTCCTTAAAAAACTAGTTAACCTCTAAGGGTATCGATTTCGACACCTCGCCCCTAGAACCCCCGAACAGAATAGCCTACCCGAACGATCTATTAGGGTTATACTAGATCGATTAAAGGCAACTATATTATAATCTTAGTTACTATTATATCTCTAGTACTATATACTACTAACTATCGTCACTTTAGTTAATACTACCGCTATAACGAATAGAGACGTTACCCTATAAGAAGAGTTTTACGGCGAATTAATCCCCGGTTATAACGCTAGGCCTAATATTAGCTTTTATAAAGCTATAGGCAGCGCTATAGAGGTAGTTATACCTTACAAGGACCGAGTTAAGTCGTATAAGCTCGCCGAAAAAATAGAGAGCGGTAAGCTACTAGCTAACCTAAGCAATAAGGTTAGTCTAGTCTATATTCCCTTAAAAAGAACGGTTATTAGGTTAACCTTTATCCGTTACTTAGAAGGAGTTAGCTCTATCTCCCGAGGGTTAAAGCTACTAAATAGTAGTAAAGTTCTAGAACTAGAGGGGGAAAGGGTTAGGGTTAGGGTTAATAAATTACCTTACTTTAAACCGTTAGGCGGTGCTACCCGTGATCCGGAGGGATCTACCCTAGAGCAGGTCGAACCTACCCTAAAGCCGCACGAAGTTACCCTGGAGCCGGGTAAACCTACCCTAGAGCTACCCTAGAGTAAATCTCTAGAGGGGATATTTCGAGTTCTACGAATTAACTAGCTATATTAGCTAATTAGGAGTCTAACTAAAGCCCTCTACTAGATCCGTTTAACGGACTAAACCCCGATTTATAGTTAGAAGACTTAGATCTGGAAGAGCGGACTAAGACTAAAGCTAATAATAAAATGGATATTAATAGTTACTATAACTTTATATCCTACTATTATAAGCTGAAGACGTCTAAATAGTCCGAGCCGAATAGTTAGAAATAGGCTTTAAAGTCTATAAACGCGAAGCAGTAGAAAGAAGCCGTATTTAGCGAGTTTAGCTAGCTATTAGCTGCTAGGGTACTACTCTTTATAGAGCAGAAAACCCTCCCTAAGGGAAACGACCTATAACGTTACGATTAGTCTTTAAGGAGAAAAAGGACCATAAAAATCGAGTTTTTAAGTATAAAGCTCGGTTAGTTGCTAGAGGGTTTATATAATAAGAGGGTGTCGATTTTACTAATACTTTTGCCTCTACTAGTATACCCCCTACCTAGAGGGTTATATTAGCCCTAGCAGCCGTGAACGACTAGGAAATCGAGCAGATCGATTTTATAGGTGCCTTTTTAAACGGTACCTTAGGTCTAGATATTTATCTAGAGATCCTAGATAGCTTTCACGAATTTGCGGCTACTTATAGTAGTAATAAGATAATTAAGCGGTTATTAGATAAATTCAACTATAACCCCTCGAAAAAGCAGTTTATACTGCTACTAAAGGCCCTCTACGGACTTAAATAGAGTCCTAGAGAGTAGCAAGAAAGGCTTAGAGATCTGCTAGTTAAGTTCGGATTTAAGCCCCTTATATCTGATTCGGCAGTGTTTTATAACGCTGATAAAAGGACTTTTATAGTTACTTACGTTAACGATTGTTTACTAATTGGTACAGATAAGGCCTATATTTCTAGGCTTAAGATTCGAATCTATAAGGTATATCCTATAGAGGATAGGGGTCCGGCAGCATTCTTTTTAGGTGTCCAGATTATTAGAGATAGGTCTAAAAGACTTATTTTTATATACTAGGGTTAGTATATAGAGGAGGCTGTTACGCGTTTTGGTCTTACTAACGCTAGCGCTCTTTTAGTACCGATCTAGCCTAGCCTACCAAATTAGTCGGCTAGCTACCCTAATACGCTAGCCTACCCTGAAGTTAAGCTTTATCAGCAAATTGTTAGTACTATTATATATCTTATGCTCTTAACTAGAGTAGATATATACTTCAGCGGTATAGTTCCTTTTACGGCATATACAAGCTCCGAATAAGTACTACCTCCTAGCTGCTAAAGGACTACTTAAGTACCTTATAGGTACTAAATCGTTATCTATTTGTTTAGGTTCAGTAGCTAATACTACTATTACCGGCTATAGTAATAGCGATTTTGCCGGGGATCCTAGCTCTAAGTTAACCTACGGCTACGTATTTAAGATTGCCGGTAGTCTAGTTAGCTAGAAGTCTAAAAGAGCTAGTACTATAGCGTTATTAACGCTAGAGGCTAAGACTAATACCCTTACCGAGGCTATTAGAGAGACCTAGTAGCTAATCGGTTTATACTCTAAAATTGGCTACCCTATAAAAGGACTAATCACGCTCTACGGAGATAATTAGGGCTCTATATCTAACGCCTATAATCCGAACCTTTATAGTAGGACTAAGTATACTCTGCTAAAGTTTAATTACGTTAGGGATATAGTATATAGGAGGCTTATTAAGATTATATATCTTAATACTAAGGAGATGCTAGCTAACGGCTTAACTAAGCCGTTAGTGCCTACGATGTTCTAGAAGTATATTAGCCTGTTAGGCTTATTAGGTTTGGACTAGTAGGCTAGTCTCTTTACTAAGAGATTCGATATTAGTAGCCTTATAAGGCTCTATAGTCGAATAGGAAGGCGTTACTTTACCTATTAATTTAGGGCTATTAGATTAGTTTAGAAATGCTTATTTTTGGGATTAATTTCCTTATTAATAGCTATTAGCTTTAAAGTTATAGCTAGCAGCCGTTAAAAGACTTAGAGTTTTACCTTATTAAAACGGACGCAGTTCTATAAGAGAGGGGGTATTAAATCCTGGGACTATAATAGTCTTTATAAGATTCTATAAACCTACGGACCTTAATAGGTCTAATAAGCTTATAGTACTGCTACGTAATATAGGGCTTTTTACTAGGTCTAGCTATTATATTAGATAGCTAGAGGTGCTGCAGGCTTACCCTACAGCTACCCTAGACCGGATTTTGTCCACGGCTAAGTACGTGAAAATTGTGCAGGACCGGATCACTTTTTGGTAGTCGTAAGTCGCGTTTTGCAGAAACGCTGCGAAAATCTTTTATCGGAAATTCGTTTTTTATACTTGAAGCGGCTGAGCCGGGTTTTGACCCCAAGTGGGGTCTCCGGGTCTTTATAGGGAACTACATAAAACATTCAAGCAATTCAGATAACGTACTATAACGATATTAAGATACTGCACCTAAGTGAAGAGGATTAACAGCGCGCGTTACTATTATAAGAGAGACTGCGTATAGAGGTATTAGGGACTAAGACCCCTACTTATCTTTAATAGGTTATAAGCCCGGAAGGACTGTTCTTCCTTAGAACTATCGTGCATCTTAGGTCCTTACAGACCCTGAATTCACTGGCGACGTACGCTGCATTCGCAGTCTAGTTGCCGTAATAACGCTACCAAGCCGCAGTTGCAGACTATTACTATAGTGCACTTCTACCACTTATAGAGTAGTTAATTCGCTACCGAACGGGAGTAATTATATCCTAATTAGACGTATATCCGTTAAGTTATTCGAATTAAGAGTTATCGACGTTAATTAGGTTATCTCGTTAGTTGTGTTAATTGCGACGCTTAGGCCCTTAGTCCACTGAAAATACTACCTACTAGTGCTATCGTATTAGCTAAGGTTTATAATCGACAGTACCTACTAGCCCTAGCTATAGGTCTTAACTACCTATAATAACTACCTATCTACTACTGCTTATCGCATACACTGAAAAACAGAGGGATTAATTAACTGCGACCGGCGATAAATATCAACGGTTACGTTATAGTCAATAGCAATAGCGACCTATTACGACTAGTTAGCTTATTTGGTTAATTAAGGAGGGTTATTTATTTAGTCCTAGATTAGAGCTTTATTGCCCCGTATATATCTAAATTATATTCGGTTTTCTATCCAATTAGAGGGCTCGTTATAGGTCCACGTTCTGGTTTAGTGGTAAATTATACGGATTTAACGCCTAAGCACCGCGTTCGAACGCAGCTATAGCTTCCTCTTTAAAGCCTTTTAAGGCACCGTCGGTTATAAGCGACGATAACGAGGATAAGCAGATTACCGCTTTTTAAGAGCAGGTAGCTACTTAAGGCCTTCAAATTCAGTCCCTTTTAGAGGGCTTTACTGGCTTTTAGTAGCAGGTTAAAGAATTTTTGCCGCTGCTAATAACCCTTCTAATAGGTCTAATAGACCTAAGGAGGATAATATAGAAGACGTGTAAGAAAAACCCCAGATTAGAGTTAGTATTCACGATCCATATATACCGCCGTTTAAAGATACGCCGGCGGTACCTATACCGGTAAATAATACCGGTGTAGACCCTAGTACCTCTACTATAGATATAGCACCTAAGTCCTCTATTTCCGGCCTTAACGGCGCGGTAGTTAAGGAACTTAGTAAGCGAGTTTATACGTTCCCTAAAGCTAGTAAGCTAAAGGGGCCTAAAAACTTTGATTAGTGGAAGTAAGCCTTAACTATTCAGTTTCGGGCTTTCGGACTAGTTAATTTTATTACTAATCCGTCCGTAGGTGTTAACCTAGAGGACGCTAATTAAGCTATCCTACTAATACTTATAAAGGATAGTTGCTCTGCTGCTATATAGGCTATTATAGCCTAGTAGAACGAACCCGTAGGAGCTTATAAGCTGCTAATTCAGCAGTTTTCACGCTCTGCTAATATATAACGGGGATTCCTCTATAGTTCCTTCCACGACCTTACGTACGCTGGTTATAGTGGAACACTAGAAGCGTTTAACGCTGAGTTTAATAATTACCTTGCTAGGCTTAGCCCCTCTAAGGTTGTTATATAGCTAACTAATTAAGTTAATTAGTATATAAAGGCGGTAAAGCCGGTCTTTAAGACCTAGGCTAAACGATAGCGTAATATAATTCGCTCGAGTAAGGCTTTAGGGCACTTTACCCTAGAGCTAAACCTGCAGTACTTTATAGCTAATCTCGTAGAGGAATAGAGGGAAAAGGATTTATTAGTTACTAAGGCTTCGGCCTATAAGGTTTCTAATAAGGCTGCTAATCCTAATAAGGATAGTAGTAAGACTCCGGCTAAAAATAGCTAGTCTAATAGGGATAATAAATCTTCTCGTAAAAGAGGTAAGAAGAATAAGGATAAAGATAAGGAAAAGGAGAAGGATAAGTCTACTAAGGCTAATCACTCTTTTCTCTTAGGCAGCTATAACCTAGCTGCTAGAGTAACTAAGCTAGAGTCGGATTCTAATACCGATAGTAATTCTAGTAGTATTAATAACTAGCTAGATAGCTAGTTTCCTCCTCTTAGTAGTAATAGCTATGCTATTAGAGGGAGTAAGGGTAAAAGATACCCTAAGAGTAGTAGAAGCTCTAAAGAAGCTAGTAATAGCTCTCCCTTTAAGAACGCGTTATTATACGACACGGGTTCTACCTACTATATAGCGAACTAGAGGTTATACTTTACTAGTTATATACCTAATACTAGTTAGCTTATACCGATTATTATAGGTAGAGGTCCCTTAAAGCCTATAGGTATTAGTAACGCCAGATTTCGTATCTGGAATAGCGTTAAAAAACGTTATTTTACTCTACAGCTATCTAATAGTCTATATATTCCGTCTATAGATCTGAATATAATAAGTAGCGTAAAGCACTATAAGGCTAGTAGCTTAGTTAAGGACCAAACCTTATTTATAAGTAAGGATCCTATAGCTACCTTAGACTTTAAAAAGTCTAGTTTCTTCTTCTATCTAAAGGGAATAGATACCCCTAAGCTCTAGTCGAGTAATAATATATCGTTTATACACGCGATTACTATTAAAATACCTTCGATTTCTAAGGCTAAGCGTAACGAGTTTAAGTCTATAGACGAAGGTCTACCGGATTTAGAGGGGGTAACCCCTACCGGTAAGGAACTAGTTCGTTATAGAGCTAGTAATAAGCCTAAGGGCTTAGTAGAGAGTAGACCTACCCTAGAGGGGAACCTATAAACGGGAGGCCCTATATACTAAGTATTTCCCCGCTACCTACTAGTAGGCCAAATCCGTTTAAGGAGGCCTATAACGAATCGAAGAACCTATTTATTAAGGCGAGAGTACGCCCTAATAAGCCAGTTACTAAAGTAACTAGGCCGGTAGTAGCGGTTAAAAACCCTAAACCCATTAGAGAAGATATAGTAGAGTCTACCTAAGAAAAGGCTACTAGATCTAGTAAATTACTAGATTTAGCTAGTTTATAGCATATCCGTTTAGGATATATAGGCCTTAGACTACTAAAGAAAACAGCTAAAGTAGTTAAGGGATTACTAGACTTTTCCTTAATTAAAGAAGCTAACTTCGTATACCAGGCCTATATTAAAGCTAAAGCTACTAGGCGTGCTAATAAGCAGCCTATACCTAACCCTATAGCAGTCTTAGACTCTATAAAAGGGGATACCTTTAAGATATCCCCTAGTCCCTATAACAAGAAGCTTATAGGCCTATTATTAGTTAATAGAAAGTCCAGATATCGGTAGGTTCTGCAGCTAGCTAGCCGCGATAGAGCAGTTATATTCGAAGCGATTAAAGCTTTTATAAAAAGGCTTAAAAATTACTACTAGCGCTACCCTAAGCGCTTCCACTTCGATAAGGGTATAGAGATAAATTAGTCCTTAAAAAACTAGTTAACCTCTAAGGGTATCGATTTCGATACCTCGCCCCCTAGAACCCCCGAACAGAATAGCCTACCCGAACGATCTATTAGGGTTATACTAGATCAATTAAAGGCAACTATATTATAATCTCAGTTACTATTATATCTCTAGTACTATATACTACTAACTATCGTTACTTTAGTTAATACTACCGCTATAACGAATAGAGACGTTACCCTATAGGAAGAGTTTTACGGCGAATTAATCCCCGGTTATAACGCTAGGCCTAATATTGGCTTTTATAAAGCTATAGGCAGCGCTATAGAGGTAGTTATACCTTACGAGGACCGAGTTAAGTCGTATAAGCTCGCCGAAAGAATAGAGAGCGGTAAGCTACTAGCTAACCTAAGCAATAAGGTTAGTCTAGTCTATATTCCCTTAAAAAGAACGGTTATTAGGTTAACCTTTATCCGTTACTTAGAAGGAGTTAGCTCTATCTCCCGAGGGTTAAAGCTACTAAATAGTAGTGAAGTTCTAGAACTAGAGGGGAAAGGGTTAGGGTTAGGGTTAATAAATTACCTTACTTTAAACCGTTAGGCGGTGCTACCCGTAATCCGGAGGGATCTACCCTAGAGCAGGTCGAACCTACCCTAAAGCCGCACGAAGTTACCCTAGAGCCGGGTAAACCTACCCTAGAGCTACCCTAGAGTAAATCTCTAGAGGGGGATATTTCGAGTTCTACGAATTAACTAGCTATATTAGCTAATTAGGAGTCTAACTAAAGCCCTCTACTAGATCCGTTTAACGGACTAAACCCCGATTTACAGTTAGAAGACTTAGATCTAGAAGAGCGGACTAAGACTAAAGCTAATAATAAAATAGATATTAATAGTTACTATAACTTTATATCCTACTATTATAAGCTAAAAACGTCTAAACAGTCCGAGCCGAATAGTTAGAAACAGGCTTTAAAGTCTATAAACGCGAAGTAGTAAAAAGAAGCCGTATTTAGCGAGTTTAGCTAGCTATTAGCTGCTAGGGTACTACTCTTTATAGAGTAGAAAACCCTCCCTAAGGGGAAACGACCTATAACGTCACGATTAGTCTTTAAGGAGAAAAAGGACTATGAAAATCGAGTTTTTAAGCATAAAGCTCGGTTAGTTGCTAGAGGGTTTATATAATAAGAGGGTATCGATTTTACTAATACTTTTGCCTCTACTAGTATACCCCCTACCTAGAGGGTTATATTAGCCCTAGCAGCCGTAAACGACTAGGAAATCGAGCAGATCGATTTTATAGGTGCCTTTTTAAACGGTACCTTAGGTCTAGATATTTATCTAGAGATCCCAGATAGCTTTCACGAATTTGCGGCTGCTTATAGCAGTAATAAAACAATTAAGCGGTTATTAGATAAATTCAACTATAACCCCTCGAAGAAGCAGTTTATACTGCTACTAAAGGCCCTCTACGGACTTAAATAGAGTCCCAAAGAGTAGTAAGAAAGGCTTAGAGATCTGCTAGTTAAGTTCGGATTTAAGCCCCTTATATCCGATTCGGCAGTGTTTTATAACGCTAATAAAAGGACTTTTATAGTTACTTACGTTAACGATTGTTTACTAATTAGTATAGATAAGGCCTATATTTCTAGGCTTAAGATTCGAATCTATAAGGTATATCCTATAGAGGATAGGGGTCCGGCAGCATTCTTTTTAGGTGTCCAGATTATTAGAGATAGGTCTAAAAGACTTATTTTTATATACTAGGGTCAGTATATAGAGGAGGCTGTTACGCGTTTTAGTCTTACTAACGCTAGCGCTCTTTTAGTACCGATCTAGCCTAGCCTACTAAATTAGTCGGCTAGCTACCCTAATACGCTAGCCTACCCTGAAGTTAAGCTTTATTAGCAAATTGTTAGTACTATTATATATCTTATACTCTTAACTAGAGTAGATATATGCTTCACGGTATAGTTCCTTTCACGGCATATATAAGCTCCGAATAAGTACTACCTCCTAGCTGCTAAAGGACTGCTTAAGTACCTTATAGGTACTAAATCGTTATCTATTTATTTAGGTTTAGTAGCTAATACTACTATTACCGGCTATAGTGATAGCGATTTTGCCGGGGATCCTAGCTCTAAGTTAACCTATAGCTACGTATTTAAGATTGCTAGTAGTCTAGTTAGCTGGAAGTCTAAAAAAGAGCTAGTACTATAGCGTTATTAACGCTAGAGGCTAAGACTAATACCCTTACCGAGGCTATTAGAGAGACCCAGTAGCCTAATCGGTTTATACTCTGAAATTAGCTACCCTATAAAGGGACTAATCACGCTTTACGGAGATAATTAAGGCTCTATATCTAACGCCTATAATCCGAACCTTTATAGTAGGACTAAGTATACTCTGCTAAAGTTCAATTACGTTAGGGATATAGTATATAGGAGGCTTATTAAGATTATATATCTTAATACTAAGGAGATGCTAGCTGACGGCTTAACTAAGCTATTAGTGCCTACGATGTTCTAGAAGTATATTAGCCTGTTAGGCTTATTGGGTTTAGACTAGTAGGCTAGTCTCTTTACTGAGAGATTCGATATTAGTAGCCTTATAAGGCTCTATAGTCGAATAGGAAGGCGTTACTTTACCTATTAATTTGGGGCTATTGGATTAGTTTGGAAATGCTTATTTTTGGGATTGATTTCCTTATTAACAGCTATTAGCTTTAAAGTTATAGCTAGCAGCCGTTAAAAGACTTAGAGTTTTACCTTATTGAAACGGACGCAGTTCTATAAGAGAGGGGGTATTAAATCTGGGACTATAATAGTCTTTATAAGATTCTATAAACCTACGGACCTTAATAGGTCTAATAAGCTTATAGTACTACTACGTAATATAGGGCTTTTTACTAGGTCTAGCTATTATATTAGATAGCTAGAGGTGCTGCAGGCTTACCCTGTAGCTACCCTGGACCGGATTTTGTCCACGGCTAAGTACGTGAAAATTGTGCAGGACCGGATCACTTTTTGGTAGTCGTGAGTCGCGTTTTGTAGAAACGCTGCGAAAATCTTTTATCGGAAACTCGTTTTTTACACTTGAAGCGGCTAAGCCGGGTTTTGACCCCAAGTAGGGTCTCCGGGTCTTTATAGGGAACTATATAAAACATTCAAGCAATTCGGACAACGTACCATAACGATATTAAGATACTGCACCTAAGTGAAGAGGATTAACAGCGCGCGTTACTATTACAAGAGAGACTGCGTATAGAGGTATTAGGGACCAAGACCCCTACTTATCTTTAATAGATAGACTAACTAAGTAACGGTAGTATACCTTAAGAGGACTAAAGACACTAATATCTAGGGGTTAAAGAGCATATAAATAATAAGGAGGAAGGTATAACAGTGCAATTTTATTAGTAAAACACTTCTATATAAAGTCGATATCCTTATACGTCGAGTAGCTATCTATAATTAGCAACCTCTATAGATTAGGGTTATCCCGACGTGTTTCTGGTATAAATACCTTATCTAGCTACTCGTATGCTATCTCTCTATACGTCTACCTATTAGTAGAGTATATATATTGCTAGTCCGGTAGTGGTTCTCTGAAATGCTAGACCTGGAGGCTTTTGCCTTGGAAAATGATAATAGGTTTAAGAGATACGCCCTAAGCCGATATAGTATAGATTATACTAACCTATTCTCTGCTGCCGTCTTAGATAGTTAAAGCCTACTTCTTTTTAGAAGATCCGATAACTAATCCGTTAATTCCTTGGCCTAAAGCGATACCGGTCTCGTCTATATTATATATATCGGCCGGTTCGAAGTCGTAAGTAGTAAAAAGACCCTCGTATAGGTTATAAAAAACTGCTAGATTACTAGCCGTAAGACTAATATATCGGTCTCGGTCGATTTTACGGTTTTTAAGGCCGGTAATCTCGTTATAGCGTGCGATAAATCGTCGGACCTAATACTAGCTAATAGGCGTGGTTTAACTAGCTATCTTTATAGCTAGCTAACCGATTATAGAACGGCAGGGAGACCGGTGCTCTTTATCTAGGAGTAATATCCACTGAATTAACGCGTGTTCTTGCTCGTTAGAGAGTAGTTGCTAGTCCTCCTTAACTTCCTAACGCGCTCGTCGTCCTTTAAGTCGTCCTTAGAGTATACCGCGCGTTACCACGTGCTTTAAGGCGGGCTTAGCGCTACGATATACCGCTAAGTATATCTTTAACTACGGCATCGAGAGGGGAATCAGATAACATAAATAGCTTTAAAAAGTGATAGATATTGGCTGTGAAATGGTTGTTGTAAAGAAGATGGAGATGTTGAAGAGGGGTGGCCAACTTGGTGGGGTGGCCAACTTGGTGATAGGCCACGTTACATTGACCCGTTCTGCCCGTTCCCATCTTTACACAGTACTGGCACCCGCCCCGCCCAGAGCCCGTTAAGTTACTCCCCTCGTTGCTTAGTGGTAACTAACTATCTTGTGCCTGGCCCTACGCGCATGCTTTGTGACAGACCAAGTCGCTACGTAGCTGGCGAGCTGTTAGTTTCTACTACGGCAAAAAGTTTAGCTCGATCCAGTCTCGATTCTGGGGACATATAGCCTCACAGAAGTGCCCGGTCGCGGGGCTGACGCCGAGCGTTGACCATGACCCCGACGACCAAGTTTGGTACCTCCCGGACGCCCACGAAACAGCCTCTCAACGGGTTCTTTAAAAATAACGTTTGGCATTGTAGGTACCTCGAGACCGCTTGCCGGAGTTGCTGCCTTTGCGAGGCCCCGAGGAACCACTGGCTAATAGCACGCGCCCACCAGGTAATTGCCAACCCCGCCTCCCTGCGATCCAATTCCAAGTCAAGCGCGAGTCGAAAAACAAGGGTCGTTGGTTCTACACCTGCCAGAAAGACCGCTCCAAAGGCCGCCCCGGTGCCCCCGAGAAATGCGACTTCTTCCTATGGGCCGAACAGGCGCGGGAACGTGAGGCTGCCGCCATGTCGAGCACCTCGCGAACCGAGCCGACCTCGTCCGTCTTCACCCCGCGGAAAGCCCTGAAGCAGACCACCCTTAGCGCCCTCATCACCCCGCGTGCCGACGGAGAAAGGAGGCCTGGACCTACGCCGATAACTCCGCTGCCCGAGCTGGCGAGGCAGATCGGCGGGGGTAGCGCAGGCGCATCGTCGTCGAAAACGATGGGGGCTGCCGACAGCGTCGCGAGTACAACAACGATACGCGCGAGTGATGCTAAGCGTGACGGCGCCGTCATCGCAACAGACGCACGTGCGGAAGCGAACACCGATACGGACAGTGACTGCAGCGACGATGATGATGTCGATGCCGACGGCGGGAATCGAACGCCGTCGGTGTCCGCGATGGATAGCGACAATAGCAGCAGAAGTAGCAGGCAGTCACTCGCTCACCAACAGCCCAACAACGACAACAACAATAACGACAAAAACAAGGGAAAATTGCCCTGCTTTGACGAGGACGATGAGTTTGGAGCTCTGTCTTCGGACGAGGAGAGAGAACTGGCCGCCATCGCGGACAGCTCCAGCCGCAGTTTCTCTGGTGGCGAGGGCAGGAAATACGACGCTTTCGCTACGCCCTCGACAACCGCTGGCAGATCGCGCGACGTTGGCGGCTGTATTCCCACGCCGTCGCTCACCGAGAGACCGCTCCGTCGGGTCCTCTTTGCCGAGCCAGAGGTCCAGGCTGCTCCGTCAGCAAAGAGGCGACGAACCGACGAGGCCGGCACGTTCGCGACACCCTCGCTCCCGCAGGAAGCCGACGGGCCAAGGACACCGGCCTCCGTCTTCGGCGGAGAACAGGTCGCCGAGACGGTCATGAGCCTGCTCAGGGGCCAGAGTGTCGAGGACTCGGTTAGGGGCGAGATCAGAAAGGTTCTGGAGCGGTTCGAGGCCAGGTCCAAGGGCCTCGAGCGCGACAGGGACGCGACACGCGAGGCCTTGAAGACGTTAGAGGTCAAGACGGCGCAGCAGCAGGAGGAGATTGCGAAGTTGACGAATCTGCGGCAGACGGATATGGAAGCACGAAAGAAGGTGCGGGACGGGCTGATGAGTCTGTACAGCGAGCAGCAGCAGTAAGTGAGTGGTACGTGAGACTGATGGCGGCCTTGCTCGGTTGTGCGATACGGACGGAACATATGGTTTGGTTGATTATGATGGAGGGAAATCGTTGTTTTGATTTGGCCCTGATGCATCCGGGTTGCTTTCGTGGTCGTTGGCGAGCAGATACCCCCCCCCAATGTTCTTGCGTGCAGCAGACAGGTCTTGGTTTCTTCGTACTCTACTCGATACCCAGTGGGTGAGAACGAACTAGCTATTTGAATTTGGATGGTCTACCTAAATTGTCTTACATACCAGTTCGAAATATATAGTCAACGGTCAATGCTTGTTTTCGAGTGCGATTCGTCAAAGAGCTGAATGCATAGTTCTTTGTTCCTCTGCTCGCTCTCGGCGAGCATGGCCAGATAGTACATCGTCAAATGGTCAAGGGTGTACTCGTCCAACTCGTAGTAGGTTTCCTGTGGATGCAACAACAGACCACTTCGAGTACGAGCACAAATCTGCGAGCTGGGCCTGTACCTGAGCTTTCAGAAACCTCGTGGGTAAGATATGTCTCACGGCTATAGCCGTCTGCACTACCACGCAAGGACGTCCCATTTCGATCCGCTTTCTTATCCAACATATATGCTAGCTTTGCGGATAGGAGGTGCGCATGTCATCGTAGCATTCCGTTCTTCCGGGTTTAGCGACGCAACACAAAAACTACAGGTGTCCCAGTGGTTGACATGTGTCGTACTGTGACTTGGGGATCACAATGGCCTACACCTCAGCTCGAGTTCTTCGTTTCACACGTCGTAATTAGTTTTGCCACGAAATAAGTTCGCTTTGGCGTATCTGAGGAACCATGAGACCATGCGACCTCGAAAAGCCATGCGCATGTCTTACCGTATCCTCCGAGGCCGTAAATGTTTTGATCCAATATTGACCACGATACCCATAATGTCTCGTCTCCTTCAATCTTAAATGAGTGGAATTGCAGTCGTCAAATCTCTCTTCGTTGGTTCGTTCCCCTGTACTCACTGGCGCGCCCGGATCCTACAATTCAATCACCAATGTTTCGCCGCCACCGAATACCTTGTCGACACCATCACCCCAGATACCAACAACAGCCATTACAAATCCGATGGAAGCAATGGCAGTCTGGAGGAGCTGGTTCTTGACAAACAGCTCGACCTCGCTTCGGACCTCCTCGCCGTTGACGACCTCCTCCAACTCTTCGCCACTCATGCTGGCGGCACCCTCATCACTGTGGGAGTCACCCAGGACCTCGTAGCTAGCCTCCATATTACGGGCAGCGCGCTTCTCCTTGCGGGCACTGGATTTCCGTTGGGCAGCGGCGTGTGACGACGTGGGCGAAGCGGACTTGCCAAAGAGAGTCGGGGCTACATAGCCGGTGAGGCGGGTGCTCAGGGCGAAGATTGATGTGTACAGCAGGTATGGGTGTCGGGCACCGCGCGGCGAGAGGGCGAAGGCGAGGAGGAAGGCAGTACCGGCGACACCGGTGAGGGCGTTTAGATGGGTGTTCACGGTGCTGCTTAGGGATCGGAAGGACTTGGCGGCGGAGGAGGCCGAGTTGAGCTCGAGGAGCGAGGGGATGGTAAAGGTGGATAGGGTGTACGAGGCGCCCTGTTTCCGGTAGTGTTAGCCTGGAGTGACTGGCTGGGTACGAAGCAGTTGGATGACGAGGCGAACGAATCAGTCACTCACCGTCAGGAGGCCGAGGGATACAGTGCCCACGAACTTGAGGACCGACACCTTGGTCGACGCCATTGTTGCACTACCAGGTTTGTACGAATGAAGCGATCGTAAGTGGCGATGGGGATCAGATGGGATGCGCTGCTAGATTTCGTGTTCGATGCGGTGGGATGAGAGTCGCATGAGGTCAAGTCAGAGTTCAGCGTCAGTGAAGCCTGATCAGGCTCAGCTAGTTGGTTGGGGAGGTGCCGGCACATGCATGCGATGCGGGGGGTCTCGCCGCCGCCGTTCGTGTCGTTGCGTCAGTGAAGAAGCTACATAGCACTAGCGTTAGCAGGAGCTTGGGCCACAATCTCTCCACTCTCCTGGGCGCTTGGGCGCTTCCCGTTTGGGGTACCGCGGACCAATCAGTGGGCTCGGCTTTGTCGAGCCAGGCCGGCGCCCCCTCATCACAGGCAAATCGTTCCTACCAAAGTACGGATTACACAGCAACGTTAGTTGACCATCCGTACTTCGCAAGTTGACTAGTTGACTGACTAGTTGGTTATTAGCATGAACAAAGAAAGAACCCCGAGTAGGGCCCACTCCGATGCATGACACGGTAATGCCAAGCATCGTGCTAAACAGCTTGTTGTTCTCCGCGAAACGCCTAACTACATACGAAAGCGAAGCAGTACCGTAGAAGTACGAAAGCCTGAAGCCGAGGCAATCCACCCACCACATCCGCTGTAGCCTGTAGCCTGTAGCACCCACAACAATATCCGCTGTAACACCTAGCTCGCCCTAATTCGGCTAAATAACTACGTTACCTTGGGAAACCAGGTAGCATGCGCATTGATTGACATGTCGGGTTGGTTGGTGTTGAAGATGGGGGAGGGGGGGAGGGCACACCGGGAATGTCATGGCGCGTGATGCATCTATTTGACGCCGTGTTCGTTGTGGCGTCCGGATGGTTTTCTTCCCTCCGCATCGGCAGGTCTACCGTCTCACCCCGGCAGCACCACTTCTTCTTATACCTACGAGCCGAACACCACAATCCCGGCATCTCTTCTTCCAAGTTGTGCTTCGTTCTGGCTTCGCCTTCAGCTTCTCGACACATCTCCCCTCGTGGCACCATCCATCCTCACGTGAGACAAACCCGTCAACTTCCGAACCATGCCAGTGCCACGCTCCGAATACCTTAGCACGGTATGGAAGGACGGCATATTCGGTAGGTTGGAGATGCCTGCCACTACCCGCCGGGCTCTGCTTTGCTGACCCTGGTGTTCCATCCTTCAAGAGGGCCGAGTCGCATTCGTCACTGGCGGCGCGGGCACGATATGTAGCGCGCAAACCCGAGCTCTCGTCCACCTCGGGGCCAATGCCTGTATCATCGGCCGAAACGTGGAGAAGACCGAGGCCGCCGCAAGAGACATCGCCACTGCCAGAAAGGGCGCCAAGGTCCTTGGAATCGGCGGCTGCGATGTGCGGGATGTGAGTGTCGCAGTACAAGGCGAATCGGCCGCCAGAGCCATCAGCCCTAACCAGTCACGTAGCCCGAGAGTCTGAGGAAGGCCGCCGAGAGATGCGCTAAAGAGCTTGGGGCGATAGACTTTGTCATGTTGGTGCCACAACTCCCTACTCTCCTCCTCCACGACGGGAACTGACGATGCCGAACCAGCGCCGGCGCCGCCGGCAACTTTGTTGCGCCCATCTCGGGCCTGACCCCGAACGGCTTCAAGACCGTCATCGAGATTGACGTGCTGGGCACCTTCAACACCCTGAAAGCGACGGCCCCGTACCTCATCGAATCCGCCGCCCGGAACCGGGAACCCGACAGCAACAACGGCCTGACGGGCGGCCGCATCATCTACGTGTCGGCCAACTTCCACTACACGGGCATGCCGCTGCAGTCGCATGTCTCGGCAGCCAAAGCGGCCATCGACTCGCTCATGGCCTCGGTGAGTCTCGAGTACGGACCTTACGGCATCACGTCCAACGTCATCGCACCAGGCGCCATCGAGAACACGGAGGGCATGGCGCGCCTGGCCAGCAGCAAGATGACGGCGGAGGAAAAGGCCGCAAGCGTGCCCCTCGGCCGCTGGGGCACGTGTCGCGATATCGCCGATGCGACCGTTTACCTGTTCTCCGATGCCGGTAATTACGTCAACGGCGAGGTACTAGTCGTGGACGGAGCTGCGTGGCGGTTGCGCAGCGGGTATGCGGTGGGTTTAGACCCGGACATGAGGTATCCCGACTTCTTGATGAAGGGGCAGATGTCGAAGGATTTGAAAGACGGGCGGCAACAGAAGGCCAAGCTATAGGATGGCATATGAAGGCCCAGCCCGGCTGGACGTCTCATCTGCGAGACATGTTGGCTGCGTTTGATCTGGAGGCGAGATGGTGAGAGATATCGTATGTCTAGATGGGCACTTGGGTTGCATATCTGACTTGTTTCGGCGGAAAGGCAGAACGCATCAAGGCTGCTGTTGGTCGAGGTAGCGCAATGCAAGGCGTTTGTAGGAAGACAGGGTCCACGATGCAAGGGGGCAACACCCTAGGTACTCGACACTCGGCACATCACTTTGCACGGCCATCGTTCTACAATATAGCGATGATGCTCGAAGATGGACCATGAAAAGCAAATTGATGTATCTTGACGAGACACCAGATGTGTTGAGGGCCTGACGCTTTGAAACCCGCCGCCGCCACCGAGACCAAAATCTACGAGTTTTCAACCGCGCTGTCCCACGCCTGATCTCACTCCCCGAGTCCTGTTGATCCTCATGGGGTTACCCGCAAATCCGCAAACCCGCAAACCCCCCCCGGCTGATCTACTACTGCTCGGGCACGAGCACCGTACTGCCCTCCGCCTCGGCCTCCTTCTCGCGTGCCGCGTAGTGCTTATCGACATCCTGCACGACCTGGCGGCCGTTGAACTTGGCCATGATGTTCTTACCCTTGGCGCGCAGCCTGTACTGGTACCAGTGCGGCATGGCGCGGAGCGACTGCAGGGTGGTGCCGACGATGGGGGCGATGACCTGGCCGGACCTGCCGGTGAAGATCTGGCGCACCACGGCGTCGGCAACGGTCTCGGGCTCCAGGGCGGGCACCAGGAACGGCTCGTCGTTGTGGTAGCCCGTGAAGAGGGCCGTCTTGGTGTAGCCTTGGTTGACGACGACGGTGCGGACCTTGGGCGCGTTGTAGCGGCCCTGGAGCTCGGCTGTGAGGCCCTCGTGGAACGACGCCGCGGCCGCCTTGGAGGCGCCGTAATCGACCATGTTGGGCACCGTCAGCCACGCCGCGAAGCTGGCCACCGTCACGACCATGCCGTGGTTTCGCTTGATCATGGCCGGCAGGAACTCCCTGACCGTATAGAAGTGGGCGAAGACGTTGACGTCAAAGGTGAACTTGAGGTCCCGCTCCGTCGTCTCCAGAATCGTCTTGCCTCGAGCGATGCCCGCGTTGTTCACCAGGATGGTCGGGTCGCCCACCTCGGCGCGGATCTTCTTGGCCACCTCCTGGATCGCGGCGGCGTCGGTCAGATCGCACTTGTAGTAGTGGACGTTGGAGTCTGGGGTTCGAGGGGTCAGCTCAAGTGCTTTCTTTCCATGCCCTCCCTATCTGGGGTCGGTCGGCAAGGGGTCTCACCAGCCTCGAAGGACAGGGGCTGAATGTCCAGCACCACGACCTTGACGCGGCGCTCTGCCAGGAGCTGGACGACATGGCCGCCGATGCCACCCGCACCACCCGTCACCACCGCAATCTCATTGGGCCAGTCGTAGGTGTCGCTGGTCCAGTTGTTGACCACGCCCTCCGAGACCTTGGCGCTCAGCCATTTCGCCAGGCCGAGGTAGAAGAGGGTCTTGATTCTGGAGAAGGCGAGGGAGTGGAGGATGGAGAGGTCCTCGCCCCTTTTGGTGAACCGAGCGAGCAGGATCAAGGGCACTGCGAGTATCGGGGGTCAGCGATGTACGTTGGCAACGTGGCGAGAGACACCCGAGCTTCGGCCGAGTTTGATAGGCGACTTACAGATCAGTGCTGGGTTGAAGGCGGTATTGCCTATGAGTCGGATGATGGGGTCGGCAACAAGACCCTCGCGAGGGAGCCATCCGTTGTGAATCGGCATCGTTTCGGTCTTTGGAAATCTCGAGGTCGTGTGTGTTGTTGGCTCTGAGTATATCATGTACCTAATGTGTATTGCTAGAGTAAAGGCTCGGTTCCGGCAAGCTCTGTCTGCTATTTATTCATGTCGAGCGCGTGCGCTGTGACGAGGTCGCGGCGCTACGTAGTTAATCCGTACACGCTGCGCATCTCTGGGCATCTGGGAATCTCGCAGGGGTGTCGCGTAGGTGTGCCGAGGTACGTGACTATCTCGCTGCATCGCACAGCAAGCAAGCCACACTTGAAGTGCGGGGAATGCTTGGGACAGCAAGTCAAGCAATACAATACCACAATACAATGCCCCATGTTATAGCTGAGGGTCTCGCAGACTATCCACCCCCGCACGTAACTCGGTCCGGCACAGTGATCCTGCTGTCATGTGTGAGTCTTGGCTGTCTGGCGTACTTAGTAGGTACCTTGTCTCGACACGGTCTTCACCGACAGATGGATGGGTGGCCTGCCAGCGTAAACTCGGCAATCACACTTCGCAGTTTCGTCCTCTACGGTGCGTGCGGGACCATTACCGTGTTATGACTGGTCCTCTGAAGACTGACGCAAGTAGCTTGTGACGGGGCAGCGTTGGGTATATTGGGTATATTGGGTATAACGAGGCCATAACTATCCGTATAGCCATCAGATCTGTGACCACGGCCCACAAACTTCTGGGATGTCAAGCAAATGACACAAATAGTACGCAAAGAGCTCCCAGCCACGCTGCAGCTGTGCTCCATCCCAGCAGCCCGGCGTCGCTCCCCTGGCCACCACCGTTCGACGCTGCCAAGCTTGTCTGCTGTATTACAGTCGCGTCTCCTGGGGCGAACAAGACGCCCACGGCGTTGGCTGCAGAGGCATTGATCGCTTCCGGCGAGAGCAACGGGTTGTTGACCTCGTCGCAAAACGGGTTGAGACCTGTGAAGTCAATCTTGTTCGTGACCAAGATGGGAACGTCGAAGATTGTGTAGTGGTTCTCCCCATTCAAGCGAAAATTCTGTCGAATCGAGATCTGCCGTGTCTCAGTCAGCCAATGTTCAGTTACATTGTATGTATTCCGTACATTGTATAAGCCTCGGTCGCTGTCTGACGAGCTGGGGGCCCCATCTCCGACTAGGCAATCTGGCCAGCTCCATTTGACGTGTTTTACCGTACTGCCGGGCTCCGATGTCATGATGTTACCGAGCGTGGCATCGAAGAGGGTTGCGGTGCCATTGCTTATGGTGAAATTCCTGCCCGTCTGGTAGCTGTAGAGGAATATGGTGATGTTGAAGATCTGGCTGGGGCTGTCGGCAGCATATGGAGGCAGCTCCAGCTTGCCATTCGCCGAGACATCGAGTGCAATCTCGATGCTGTCTGTAACTATCGTCTCAGTCAAGAACATGGCCCAGTTCTGCAGAGACACTTACCACCACCCAGCGGTGTACCCGGCTGCGGGGCATCGAGAACTGCAAAACCCGGCGTGAAGATCTGGCCGTTGCTTATTGTGAATTCGAGGGCGCGCGAGCAGGACACGAGGCCGAGCAGAGAAGTGAGCAGCATATGCATATGGGCCCTCATTGGACAGTTGGTCGCGACGGGATGCCGCTTGTCGCTGCGCTGCAGTGCTGCAATGGGTCCGGGTTTTCCGGGTATACAGACGACGAAACCTCGAAAGCGAGGGAATGTCAATGTTTGGGCAACACAGGCTCGGGATGCTAAGTGGATAGTGCAGTCTATTTAGCCAGACGTGAAGAAGTCCGTTGCGATGCACACCTGGCAGCGAGGCAGGGAATCGCGGCACACGGATATCGAGATTGCCTGATCGACAAGACTCGGTAAGGAGGATTGGTCGACCTCGCCGAGCCGAGATGGTGGTACGAGACGACCATGACCCATGCCCACCTTCATGGGGACCATCGGTTTCTCTCATGCATCACCCAAGATAAAATCAAGCGACGTTTCGCTTTGTCGATCTCGTCTTGGCTCTTCAACCCGAAAATCAAGAGCGGATGGAATCCTTCGCCAGCCAGGTCAACCACCAAAGGTGACCTCATCTTCATGGAATCGCATCTTCATGTTTGTGACGAAATTCTCTAGGGTGAAGGAACTCCGAGGTGACAGCAACGAACGCATCCGCTAGTTTCCATCTGATAGACGGGAGATCTATCTTGGGATGAAGCTGTAACCAAGGTTTCAGATCGAGAGCTTGAAGGGCAGGGGGTTGCTCCGTACTTTCGGATGCTGATTTACTACTGTGTATCCGTGAAGTACGGATGCAGTACACAGTACGTACGGAGTACGGAGTACCACGGTACGGATAGTGACTAGTTACTAACGAACATTACGTACACAGTACGCAGCACGGTTAGTTAGTTGCCAGCAGTACAAGTGTCGGAACGTGCCGAACATCCTATCTCTTTGCTAGTCAGTTACTACGACTATGTACACTAACGTTACCTCTTTTACAGTCTAGTGACGGTTATTCGGACCACCCGTCTTCCTCTGTTCCTACTACGCGCACGTTGTCTTTCGCGAACGATACAAAAAAGTCGTGACTTAGGGGTCTGCTACGGGTATTTATTCATGTCCACTCTCAATTGTGCACAGTACAACGAAAAGTTCGCAAAGTCACTCTACCTATTGCAACGGGCTCGAGGCGTTTTGGTGACAACTACGGGGCTTGCTTATCCCTGTGGCCGATCGTAGAGAAGCCCCGCCGGACGAGTTCGAATTGAACTGTGAAGATAACAGTTCACGAACGGCAATCCATGCATGGCAAGTACCGACCGTCGTGTCTTGCTCGCTCATTCGCTTCCTCGCTTGCTACATCAGAGATCCAGAGGCACTCGTTCATAAACCACGACATTGTCAAGACCTCAGACGCCACAGGAACAGAGAAGCTATGCGGCACGCCTGGGGATCCATTCGGCGTTGTAGCCTTCATCGCCTAGTCAGTCACCGTCCGACGAGCTTTTGTATCGCACGGAATGGGCAGAGCGCGCTACTGTTTTCACGGGCTGCTCACGCCGCAGGCCCGCTGAAAGATCTCCTGAGAGTTTCCGACGAGGTGGCAGATGCGTTGGCTACCAACAAGCCAGTAGTGGCCCTGGAGTCTACCATTTATACACACGGGGCCCTCGGGGATGATCTTGACCTCGAAGGCATTGTGCGCAGAAACGGGGGTGTGCCCGCCGTCGTCGGCATATTGAAAGGCGTTCCCACCGTTGGCCTGTTACCCGAAGAGGTCGCTCACATGGTGGATAATTCCCCCAAGAAGGTATCGCGTAGAGACATGGCGTATCTGGTTGGCATGGTAAGTCGCACCCCTCCATGATCCTTGTTGCAAACGGAACCTCACGACCCTTATTTGTTTTGGCGTAGGGCATGCTGGGCCGTGAAGTCAACGGCGGCACAACTATTGCTGGCACGATGATCCTCGCGAGATTAGCCGGTATCCGTGTTTTTGGTACCGGAGGACTTGGTGGTGTTCACAGAGGGGGCCACGACTCTCTTGACATCTCCGCCGATCTGACCGAGCTGGGCCGAACCAGGATGGCAGTCATCAGCAGCGGTTGCAAGGGCTTCTTGGACATCCCGCGCACTCTGGAATACCTCGAAACCCAGGGCGTCCTCGTGTCGACCTTTGCCGATGGGCGAACCGGCAACATCGACTTTCCAGCTTTTTGGGCGCGCGATAGCGGCATCAAGAGCCCATCCGTGGTACACACCGAAGAAGAAGCCGCAGCGATGATTATGGCCCAAGAAAGGTTGGGCATCGAGTCTGGTCTGCTGTTTGGAAACCCCATCCCGGAAGCCTTCTCTATACCCCGAAAGGAGATGGAGGTCATCATCGAGCAGGCGGTTTCTGAGGCTAATGAAAAAGGCGCCGGTGGAAACGAGAACACACCCTTCATTTTACGGAGAATAAGGGAGCTCACGGATGGCGCAAGCGTTCCCGCAAACAAGGCTCTGGTTCAAGCCAACGTAGAGCGAGCCACAAAGATAGCCGTTGCTACGGCAAAGATGATTGCGGGCGATCTTGTAGCTTCTAATGAAATGTGAGCGGCATAGCTCTTGTTCCTCTCTCGGTACCTAACGTTGCATGACTTAGGCGCAATCGGTCGTCACCATATATACCAGTACCTCCCAAGACCGTCAAGCAAGATGTGCCAACAGCTGAAGAAAAGGTATGAGTGATGTCTGCTCGTAAAGATCCAACTAGATTCTCGGGCTGTGGTTCACTGCCCCCATGATATTGGCAGGACCAAGACTGGTTAAGCTTGAAATATCGCTGACACGGGTAGTAGGTCGAAACAACAGTCGGCATTGTGGTTGCAGGCTCCGTTGCTGTGGACTTGAGCTGTGACTATACTCCCGCAGTCACATCCCCCAGCACATCCCCGCACCTTTATACGTCAAACCCGGCCCGCGTGAGCCAGTCGGTAGGCGGCGTCGGGCGTAACGTAGCGCTGGCGGCTCACCTGGTCAGCGGCGACATGAAGGTCCGACTCTGTAGCATGGTTGGCAATGACATGTAAGTTTCAAACCGAAATCAGCATCTGAAGGAACGATGGCTGACACAAGGCAGTGCTGGTTCGACCGTCCTGGCTTCTCTCGAGTCCGCTGGCATGGACACTTGTTGTGTCCGTCGCTTGAGCGAGCCGTCGAGCAGGACCGCGCAGTATGTCGCGGTCAACGATGCCTCCAAGAGTCTGGTCATGGCAATGGCAGATATGGACATTTTCACAACCCAGTCTTCCTCTGCTCACTGGCACTCTGTCGTGACGACGCTGAAACCAAAATGGCTTGTCGTGGACGCCAACTGGACCGAGTCGGATATCCGGGCTTGGATCAAGGCAGGCAAGCAAAACAACGCTTCCGTCGCATTCGAGCCCGTTTCCAATGCCAAGTCGGCTCGCCTGTTTTGTCCCTCCAAGGGGTTGGAGAGTCTGGGTGTGTATCCCTCTGCCAGTGTCGACCTTGCGACGCCGAATCAGTACGAACTGGCTGCGATACATGCGGCAGCTAGACTGAACGAGTATTTGGAGGATCAAAGGTGGTGGCAAGTCATTGACGCCTTTGGCATGGAGGGTGCAAGAGACCGGTTTGTCCGTCTCACCTCGGCGAGCATGACTGACGCTGGCATTCCGCAACAAGCTGTTCAGCTGCTGCCATACATACCGACGATAATCACCAAGCTCGGCCACCGAGGAGCTCTACTGACTACGATCCTTGGCAAAGATGACGCTCGCTTGAGAGACTCGGCTCACGAACCCTTCATCCTATGCCGTTCTCCCGTCGATCACCCGAGCATCGGAGGTGTATACATGAGATTGTTCCCAGTCGCTAAGAAGGTGGACAATGTGGTTTCCGTCAACGGGGTCGGCGACACATTCCTTGGTGTCCTTGTAGCAGGCCTAGCTCGAGGTGGGAAGACGGAGAACCTGGTCAACGTCGCCCAGAAAGCGGCAATCTTGACGCTGCGGAGTTCTGAATCCGTGAGTGACCAGCTGGCGAGTCTCGAGGATGAGCTCGTCGCTATTGCATCTCAGGGGTAAGACCGTAAGCTGTGCCGTGAGATGATGGCACTTGCCACTACGCACAAAATGGCATTCCGTAGCCAAATTCATAGCATCGCAATGCACCGCGTCGCCAGTGTACGGTGCCCACGGGCCGGTATGTACATACATGGTCGAATGATCGAATGGCCGAATAGAGCGTTGTTCGTCACGAGGCCTCAACTCAATTGGTGGCAGGCAGGTGCTGACCGCGCTGTTCGGTCTTCACTGTTCACTGTTCACTGTTCACTGTTCACTGTTCACTGTTCACTGTTCACGTTCAAAGTCGGAGAAAGTGGGGCGACAACTCCGTACTCCGTAATTAATTGCACGGCTGGCAAGGGTCTCGGCCACCCCACTAAAAAGTTCCGATCTCAATTGAGCCAGCTGATTTTTTCCTGTAGGAAACAATGCCGTATCATCTGTAACTGTAGCTCGATCCACGCGAGTACCAAGATGGCCTCCCGACAAAAACGCTCCCCGGTGGAGGACGAGGACGATGTCATGTCCATCTCCGCTGACAATATAGAGTCGGACAGCGAAAGCAGCGACGACGACTCTACCCCTAAAGAGCCCCAGTTCCAGGCCGAAGAGAAGGACTCGGACGAAGAAGATCTTGAGCGCTTCGTGCTGGGCGACACGGACACCTTCCGGGACCAGCTCCGGAAGGGCATTGACGGGGCTGAAGACGCCGACTCGGACTTTGGAGGTTTCGGCGAAGACGCTGAGCAGGAAGCCGGCGGCCACGAAGATCTGGACGACGATCAGCTCTTCTTCTTTGACGCCCCCCAGCCGGCAATGCAAAGGGTCTCGATCTTGCGCCCCCGACCAGCTCTACTTCCCAGCAAGATCCCAAAGATGCCCCAGCATGGGAGGATAGCGATGACGAGCGACTGACCGTGTCTCTGGCGACTGCGACGCAGCTGCGCAAGCTCAGAATCACCGAGGCCGATGATGTCGTGAGCGGAACCGAATACACAAGACGCCTGCGACAACAATTTCTGCGACTCAATCCTCTTCCGGATTGGGCGAAAGTATCCGGCGAACGGCCGGCCAAGCGCCGCCGAAGGTCTTCGGCCGCCGCCGCCACTTTGGACGACTCAGAAGCCTCGGATGTGGACGCCAGCGATGAAGACGACGACGTCGCTGCGATGCCCCTGGATAATTTCCTGCGAGACGCTAGTTCCCTCCGTGGAAGCGAGTCGTCAAGATCAAAGAAGTTGCGTCCCGAAGTCATCGATATACAACGCTCGAGGGACATGGCCGATGGTCACAAGGACGAGGTCACGACACTCTGTTTTCACCCAAAATACCCCGTGCTTCTGTCAGCCAGCACCTCCTCGATGCTCTTCTTACACCATGTTGCGCCGACGGCACATCCGACACCAAATCCCCTGTTGACCTCTGTCCAAGTAAAACAGGTGCCCGTGCGACACGCCGAGTTCATGTACCCGACTGGGGACAAGATATTCTTCGCTGGGCGCCGTCGCTTCATCCATTCGTGGGACTTGCCGACGGGCCAGGTTCAAAGAACAGACCGGATCCAAGGTCATCAGCTGGAGCAGCGTACTTGGGAACGCTTCAAGCTGAGCCCTTGTGGGAGATACCTCGGTCTGATTGCATCAACGCGGAAAGGGGGAGGCATTGTCAACATCCTGAATGTCGCCACCATGCAATGGATCGCGGCGGCCAGGATAGACAGCCGTGGCGGTATCGCCGAATTTCAGTGGTGGAGCAATGGAAACGGCATGACCATCCTCGGCAAGGGAGGTCAGGTCGGGGAATGGAGCATGGCTTCGAGGAGATTCCTCGGAATGTGGAACGACGAAGGCTCCGTCGGAGGCACCGTCATAGCCCTGGGTGGCCGCAACGGCCCACCCCTTATTGGCGGAGATCGTTGGGTGGCGATTGGGTCCAACACCGGCGTCATGAATATATACGACCGCTCAGATCTGATATCACCCTCGTCAGACGAGGAGCTGAACATTAAAGAGCGGCCCGAGCCGGTTCGTAGGTTCTTGCAGCTCACCACACCCGTCACCATCTTGGTATTCAGCCCAGATGGCCAGGTCCTGGCCTTTGGAAGCAAGCACAAAAAGGACGCCTTCAGACTGGCCCATCTGCCTAGCTGCTCAGTCTACCGAAACTGGCCCACTGCGCAGACGCCACTTGGAAGAGTTTCGGCCATGGCATTCGGGAGAAACAGTGATATGATTGCGGTCGCCAATGACACGGGGAAGATCAGACTGTGGGAGATAAGGAGCTAGACACAATACTATCCACTGCCTTTTTGCCTTTGCAATACCTCGT
Source organism: Arthrinium puccinioides (assembly GCA_022414665.1). Taxonomy (NCBI): domain Eukaryota; kingdom Fungi; phylum Ascomycota; class Sordariomycetes; order Amphisphaeriales; family Apiosporaceae; genus Arthrinium; species Arthrinium puccinioides. The sequence goes on along the minus strand of JAIUNF010000003.1, from coordinate 2,635,519 downwards.
TCCCACCTCGGCCGTTTCCCGTCAACTCCTCCGCTTACATTGTCTTCCAGAACCCGTGCATCGTTGGTGGGAGGTGGCTGTGATCTCCAGGGCTAGAAGATGTGCGCCATGAGTTCTCGCAAAGGGCTACCCTGCTCCACCTTTTTCTTGGGGAACACCTTGCCCGTGTTCATTGTGTAGCTGGCGAGTTTGCGCTGGTTCTGGAACCGTCGAACCGGCTTGCCGGAGCTGACAGCATCGAGGAAATCGTATATATTGACCCATATACCACGCAACGCCTGGAGCAAGAGCCGGTGTCAGCGGAAGGGACTCGTGCACAGATGGATTAGGGAGGCCAGATGGGAAGATATGGATTACCTTGCGGCAATGCGTCTTGCTTCTGAAGACCTCCTCGAACCCAAGGTCTCCCATGAATCGCTGCCAGTCCTTCAGCTCGCCCTGCTGGAAATATTCATTCCAGAGGGCAACGATTATGACTTTGCCCTGCTTGGGGGGTGCTTGGCCATTGGTCTTGCACGCCTTCCGATGTCGAATTCCTTCGGCTGTCATGGTACCCTGAAAGCACAGGGGTTCTCGAGGATACGAGTTTGTTGGGATTGTATAATGAAATCAAGGGTTGATCAGTTAGTTCCCTGATTTAATTAAGGCTCTGCTCACAAGGCGGTTGGGAGACCTCTTGCTAGACAGAAGATTGCGTGGGGGGAAGTATTCACTAGAGACAGTGGTCTTGGACAAATGTCTGACCATGTCTTGAGGTTCATCGGCAAACGGGTTAGTCTATGCAGGTGTCCCGGCGACTTGTCTCGGTGCAAACACAAGTCTTCGAACCGTTGAAGATGCCCCCGACAGTCGGGGCCCGTATACAAACTGCGAAAGTACCTATCTAGTTTGCCCGACGTTTGAGCAGCGATGTTCGGCGTGACTGAGAGAGTCAGACACAACACCGCGACGCCGGACAGCAACCCTCACCGAGGCCAAGGCGGGGGACATTGCACCAGAGACGTCGTCGACAGCGGAGTGGAGCCAAGACGAGTTATCCTCTACTTAGGTGTCGACGATAAGTTGTTCAGTGGCTTGCTTCGTTCCGGACAATGATAGATATCGTGAAGGAGTCGCTGAGCGCAACGAAACCGGTGTTGGCCGATGCCGAGACGGGCGCTGAGCTGCCGAACCGAGTTATGGAACCAACCACCCCGTTGGAACTCGGTAGCGATCACTATTTCGCATGGTTTCCGGATGCAAAGACCTGAAAGCAGCCTAGCGGACCCCGGCGTGTTGCGGTAGACGACCTATACACAGTAGGCCTTTGCCAAGCAAAGTATAACCCCGTTTTCCAGCTGGGCGGTACGTAATACGGAGTAATCCGTACAAAGTTCAAAGTACACAGTAGTTGACGTTGTGACTGACAAATCACCGTCGGTACCGTAGTAAGCCGTATATGATATATTGATCCACCGAGGGGTGGGCTTCGAAGTACGAAGTACTGTGTAGTAACCGGGTCTCCAAAGCCAAGCTGGCGCGCCGCTGGTCGTCTGGCACGAGGAGTGAGTGGCGCTCATCAACGATGCAAGTGCAAGGGTGGGTTGTGGGTGTGGCGTGGCAGTCTCCGTGACTCCCACGTCAGCTGTCAACAAGAATCAGGTTTCTTGGTTAGTTACCCGTCATCAGGAGACAGTTTCCACGGTGGGGCCACTTGCACACTTGCATCCGAACCTGTTCCAAATAACGCAACCGGCGCCTAATTAACTGCTCACAAACATCCGGCGCGCCGTTGTTGTCTTTGCAGCCTTGCAAGGTTAAAACTTAAGCTACGTTACGTTCACTTGTCAGCAAGAGCGAACGACAAGTGCCGTACAAGCCGGCTCCGCTAACAGTCCGCTACGGCTCGCAACCCTGCCCGAATCTTTCCGCGGGTCCCCTGTCAATGGAGCTGATGCTTCATTTCACAAAGATGAATGGTTTATGCTGAGGTCGAACCCCCCCCCCCATCGATTGGCCCGCCGCGCACTCCGTACGGTATGTCACTATGATCGATCACTGCCCGACCACACAGCACATAACTATACACATCTGACGTAGGGACTTTTCCCCCCGAAACATGTGTTTTTCTGCCATTCGCTTTGACTGATCCCGACTCGAACACCTTGACCAACTCGTGTCTCGACGGGGCGTTTTCCCTTGCGGCCTCTACAAATCGTCCCATGAACCTGTTGCCGACCAGTATATCCGTACTTACTTGTGAACTCGCCCGGACACGAGAAGAGAGAAAGCTCTTGAACAACGGGCATCCACTTCTCACACTCCCGCACCCTAGATCCAGTCCCGGACGGAGACGGCGGCAGGCAGACACTGCGACGTCTAACTTGGTTCCTCTTTGGTAATATAGGCCCTCGGTTTTAGGCCGGGCATAAATAGATCCCACACCGAGTAGGGGAGATGGCCGGAGACGCGCCGAAAGGCCGCACCAAAGTCTTTCCAAACAGGCTGAAGTCTTTTGTCAAGAGTCTCGGGAGGGAGAGTCGCAATGGGAGGAGATCGGGGGCCTCGTCGCCAGTGGATGTGCGAAGGCTCGAGACGCCACAGTCAATGGAAACTCTGCCGACAACGCCAACACGCAAAATTTCGCGCGCTGTAACGATAGCCACTCCGGAAAAGGTCGGGGATGCTGTAGTTGGCCACGCCTCGCCCGCCATGGAGAGAACAGCCAGCCTTGACGATTGTGCCTCTGCCACCCAAGAGAGACCGACAAGCTTCATTGAGCGTGCTAGCATACAGAACTCGTTACGGGAGCTTGGCCACCAAGTCTCGGTGGCCGCCGTGCCCGACGATGCGTGGGACTTTACCGAAAATCTCGCCTTGGGGGATTCGCTGCAGCAGCCGGGTCTGTCGGTGCGCGTGTCGTTCATTTTCGAGGAGCCCGTGGGCTTCACCTACAGTCGATCTTACGACAGCTCGCCCGACTTGGAAGTCTCGGAGAAGCTCTGCCAAGCACTCATACGTCGGATCGACCACAATTGCTACGAGCTGGTCACTCGCAAAGATCCGTATGCCCTGGCTGCTACCAAGGGCAAAGGGGAGGCGAAGCCGAAGAGGTACGAGGTCACAACCGAGATTAGCCAAGGAGGCTCTCTTTGGGCAACGAGGACGTACAAGTCGTACCAGAAGACCCCGTTGACTATAGAGGCTGCCAAGGAGGCCATACTATCATGCCACCGCATGGTGGGGGTCTTCCTGAAACGGCATGATCCTGCATTCATCTGGAAAGACGGGCCAGTTCGCGAAGAGCCGGCGCATGCCCCGGAAACCTCACTGCATCGTATGGGCAGTACCCAGCATATGAACTGCGTCCCGACATCGTACTTCGTCGAGAGCTCCCAAGCTTTCGAGTCGGTACCCGGTTTCAAGCTTGATCTTTCAATCACCAGCCGAGGCCAGCAGCAGCACCAGTCCTCCGAATGGCGAAAAGAGATCCAGATCACGAGCCAGCAGACTTCCCCGATGACTCTGGCCACTGCCGAGGCATTATTTTCCGATGCGTCTTACGCACTGGAAGGCGCCTTGAGATCAAGAAAGAAGCTGGTGCTGGCAGAACACGCGCAATGCAGGACTATTGGCGAAAGCTGCCAACACTGCCATCATGATGCACTACAGGCTCTTTTAAAGATAACAAACAACATCGGCCCCGAGTTCGACCACCTGGAACGGAGCATACAGAGTCATCTCGTTCTTTTCAACGATGTCGAGGCGCCAGAATGTGTCGAGTTCGTCGAAAGTCTCGAAAAGTCTTTGCAGGAGGCGAGGGACACTGCCGATGACATTGTCGCGCAGATGGACGACCTCGATTTTCGTGTAGTCGAGCTGCGCGGTCCCGGTTGGGCCTTGGAGGAACCACTTGTCTTTACTTTGCCACCCTCGGCTTCACATTCGAGAAAGACCATCGAGGCCATCCTAGATCGTGTTCAGACTGCCCTGGCAGATACACTACGTGGGAACGCCCTCTCAGTCCGCTTCTGTGCGTGGAAGCGTGGCCATTGGATTCTAGACAAGACGCTCGTGGCTAGAGATCAAAAGACCGAGGCGAAGCGACAGGCCTCGCCGTCCAAGAGTCGATCCAAGGTCGTGGATAAGCTCAGACGACGCATCGAGCAAGATATACAGATGGTGTGCAAAGATACATGTTCCTTTGACGACTTTGAAGATGACGGGCCAGAAGATTCGCAGGAGAAGTCGGCAGATCTGTCTGCCAAGGTTATGGCCGAGATGGCGGTCGGGGAGCAAGGGGCGGCGGCCTCTAGAGGCACAGAGCTACATGCAGATGTCTCCGGACCAAAGGCGGCACACGATGACCTGGATGGATCCGCAGACTTGTCGCCAGTTGTCAGTGCCCGTTCGATCAACTCCGACGGTTCCGAACGCTACCGTTGCCCCAAGACAGGTGTACGTGCTTTCCCCTTGGTGCCGTCGGCAAGTACATATGGTATCCCCGAGATCATCAATCAGCCGGAAGCACGAATAGACGACGAGCTACCGGGACCGCTGACTGCAATCGTGACTTCGAGTCCATCCGCATGGCCGATGGAGCAGGTTAGCATAGGCCGCGAACAGGGAAACGACGTATCTGACAGGAGATCTAATCATGATTGCATAGACTGTGGTCGGCTCCCAAATCCAACCCAAACCACTCGAGCCGAGCGGGTAGATGACACTATCCAACGTGGCAGCTCCGACAGGCTATCAGAGAGTCCCAAATTGAAGCGCTTCAGATCGAACGGTACAGTCGAGATACCAAGACCGGGCGATTTCGTCGACCAAGATTCGACTCCGTCGACTCCGAGCTTGAACTTTGGGAGCGGCTACTCGGACCGAAACAGCCTCATGATCTTCACGCCCGAGATGGGGTCCATGACGAGTGCCGAGTTGGAACTGATGATGGCCCGTCGCGACTCTGAAGTTTACACGGAAGACGAGAACGAGTCCGCCATGAGCACCGATCTTGAGACACAGCAAAAGTCTTTGAGGTACAAGTACAGCGAGTTCTCCGCTGTTCGGCAGGCTAGGCCGAAGCCCACACCCTCGCCTCTTCAGCGGGACGTTGCCATGTCTGAGGAGAGTGGTCAAACACAAGTCATAGAAGAGAATGCCGAGTCTCCTACGGGCCAAGCCTTAGACGTCAATCTCGAGCCTCGGAGTTCTTCGGATCCAAGTCCTGAAGGCAATGAATTCATGCCTAGAAGTTCGGCCGAGTCGCCTCACGGTCTGCCTCAGTCTGTCGAAAATTCGGAAGCCGAAGATTCGATGCCGGAGCTTAGATCCCTTTCAGTTGATGCTGCTTCAACGAAACCGATGCCAGCGTCCGCCCCTGCAGTACAGGAGCCGCGCACCCCACCGAATGCCTACTTTGTGATACCAGAAGATCCCGGATTCGCTCAGACACGTGAGGAATTCGACTTCTCGTCACCCTGGTCGGGTTCTCCTCAGAGCGACTATGCCCTGTCGTCGCGGTACGCAAACATTGACCACGAACTTGACAATGAGCACGCCATTGCGGACGATAACAACAGCACTGCCCTCTCCGTCCCGTCCTCGCCAGCTCGTTCGGCAAGCGGGTTTTTGCGACCCTCGTTCAACCGTTCCCGGCCTCGCTCATTCGGCAGTGCGGGCCTGCTCGGCTTCACCGAGAGGCGTTTCATCGAGGTTGGGCTTCGGAGAGCTATCCAGCTGAACGGCTCGCCGCGCACCTCATTTCCACTTTACCGTACGGACATAATCTCCATGCGACCAGGGAGTCCGGGCCGCGAACTCCAGGTCCTCAGGAAGCAGTCACGAGTATCGGAGAATGTCGATGTCGACGGCTTGAGGAGGCCGGCGAGCTCCGGGAGAGAGATGGAGACCAGGTTCTTCCAGGATCCAGAGGAGAGGCGCTATGGGGCGCTGATGAAGAGGTCTCTGAGCTCGGATGTGCTGCAGGATCTGCATGTCAAGGTGGTCAGGAAAAACCGCCGCAGCCCCTCGAGGCTGGGCAGGGCCGGGGATGGAGAGCATGACCGGCCAGGATCTAGTCTCGGTAGGAGTCCGAGTCTGATGTTTCTGCTTGCTGGTGCGACCAGGACCCTGGCTTCACAGATGGTGCGGCCTGAAACCCGAGTTGGGGAGCAACAAAGGTGATGATCAACACAGGGACGGTTTGGAAAATGCCATCTGGGATGGTACATATCATATGATGGATGATGTGGTCGGAAACATCACATCTCAGTATTGCGTGAGACGGATTTACGGGACATGACATGAAACTTTGTGGGCGAGAGATAGATACCTGGCGTGACAAAGCGGTTAGCTACAATGACATTTTCTTTAATTAAGCTACTTTCCATACGCATTAGTCATGAACGAGAAAGAAGACGATTTGATGACCTCTGCGGTGCCGGAAGATAACCTAGCGATTATGTTTCTAGTCCAGGTAATTAACCAAGATAGCCCCATCCCATGTACGCCTAGAAAGGACCAGAACAGCCCGGGCAGTTCCATGGCAAGATCAGTCGTCTGCCCTTCCACTTAAGAATTGCCTCTGCTTGAAAGAAGAAGGAAGGATGAGTCGGGAACGTGTCTCACAGGGTAATGATCCTACGTCTAATGGGATTATGGTTGGATATCGTCTATTTTGAGAAACAACCGAGTATGGAGAGGCTAAATTTATCTCGACAAAACCAAATCCAGACAAGGCCGACTGCGGGTAGTCCGAGATTCTTGTAACTGCCAATCAAGCCTGCACCTAGTGGTGGAACAGGCGGGTGTTTTGCTCTACGAAAACAATACCAAGCTTCTCGGCCGTATCGAAGACGGCAGAATCATTTTGGCTGCCACCAGGAGCGGCGATATATTTCACACCGGACCGCGCGGCTCGGTAGACGTTGTCAACAAAGGGGAACTGCATACGCCCGTTAGCTTGGCATCCTATTCGTACGCTGCTTGGTCCGACACGACAGCCGCGGCTGTGGAAAATCACTTACAAAGGCATCACTGGAAAGGGCAACATCGCCCAGCTTCGAGGACCAGTCGGTGCGCTCTGCGTCGGTAAACGCAGCAGGGACCTCCTCGAAGACGGACTCGAACAGTTCGCGCTCGGGGCCAGATGTCGGGAGTTCACCGCTGGCCAACAAGTCAATGGCGTTGCTCTTGTCCGGTCGCTTCGTGCCCTTCTTCCACTTGATTCCAAGGATCTTGGGGTGGAAGCGGAACCACCAGTTATCCGCCTTGTCGCCGGCGAGACGTGTGCAGTGGATACGCGACTGTTGTCCGGCACCGAGACCGACCACCTGACCGTTCTTCGCATAGCAGACGGAGTTGCTCTGGGTATACTTGAGGGCAATTGTGGCAACAGCCAAATCTCTGGCGGCTGACTCGGGGATCGTGAAGTCCTTTGGGGTGATGGTACGACTGAAGGTACTTGGGGAGATTTCGACATCATTGCGGTGCTGCTGCAGGGTTACGCCATAGACGGTACGAGCCTCGACCGGGTCAGGCTGGTACTCCGGGTCCATTTGCAGGACAAGGTATTTGCCTCCCTTCTTCTTCTTGAGGATGGCAAGGGCGTCGTCGTCGTAGCCAGGGGCAATGACGCCGTCAGAAACCTCCTTAGAGATGATGCTGGCAGTAGCCTTGTCGACCACGTCGCTAAGAGCAATCATGTCACCAAAACTGCTCATACGGTCGGCGCCACGGGCTCTGGCGTAAGCCTGGGCAAGGCCAGAGGTCTCGATACCCTCGATATCATCGACAAAGTAGACCTTGCGCTCCTCGGGGCTCAGAGGGACACCAATGGCGGCACCCGCAGGAGACACGTGCTTGAAGCTGGCGGCAGCAGGTTTCCCCAGGGCAGCCTTGAGCTCCTTGACCAGGGGCCAGCTGTTCAGGGCATCCAAGAGGTTGATGTAGCCGGGAGAACCACACAAGACCTTGAAGGGCAAGTCGGAGTTGTTCATGAAGGCGCTGGCTGGCTTCTGGTGGGGGTTAGCACCGTATCGGAGGGTGGAGTACTGCAGTCCATCGCCGGCGTAACGTGCGCGGAAAAAAGCCGAGATGTTGCTGTCGTAGTCGGCCGTGTGCTCGAAGGCCTTGAGGGCGTAACGGTTTCGGCTGGCCTCCTGGACATCGCCGGCCTCGAGCTCCTTGAGGAAGCCGGGGTAGTCGCTGGGGTCGCTCAGTATGGTAACGCGCGCGTGGTTCTTTGCGGCAGCGCGGATGAGGGTGACGCCGCCAATGTCAATCTCCTCGACAGCCTCGGGCACAGTGACGTTGATCTTGGCAATGGTATCCTTGAAGGGGTAGAGGTTGCAGATCACGTAGTCGACCTTGTCGATGTTCTGCTCGGCCAAGTCCTTCTCGTCGGACTCGAGGTTGCGAGCCAGGATGCCGGCGTGGACGGCGGGGTGGAGTGTCTTGACGCGACCAGCGAGCATCTCGGGGGCCTTGGTGATGGCCGAGATGTCTTCGACGGCAAAGCCGGACTCTCGAATCATCTTTGCCGTGCCCCCCGAAGCCAGAATGCGAACATTCTGCTGGACCAAACCCTTGGCCAGGTCCAACAGACCAGTCTTGTCATAGACCGATACGATGGCGATCCTCTGCGACGACATGGTGAGAAATTCCAAGTAGCCTTGGTCCAGATAAGCTCCTCTTGGACAGCACCGTAAGTTGTGGAATGACGCGAGTGGATAGATTTGAAAGAAGTTGGGCAGTCTTTCCACGCTCGACACACTGGGACCCTTTATGATGTATGGCGGGGTAGTCGAGTAACTTTTTTTTGCTGTAGTGTAGTTCCGAGAGAGCATTACCGAATCGCGGGGCAGCTTTTGGTGTGGCTGGATATTCTCCAACTACAAAGTACTTGGTACTAACTACCGTAGTACTCCGTACTGTATACACAGTAGCTATACTTCGTATAGCTTCATACTTTTGTCTCCACCGGGTAATTATGTCACCTTCATACTGTGTATCAACAGTAGCTTAGGTTAGTGCATTTTCTATGCACAAATTACCGTACGTAGGGGTAGGGACTGGTAAGGACCAAAGATGTCTGTAAAGAGTACCTCATATATATGGTATAATTGCATAGCCTGTGTGGCGCCACGTACCGCCGCATCCTCTCGACGCGGGCTGGAACTTGCAAGTCTCCATCTCGAAAAGCACCCTAGTCTACTAATTCACTTAACTAATCACTTGCATGGACTTGTTACACGCGTTGCTGCATTACCCACTCTGCAATCCTCCGTGAGCATACAAATATCTCCTCGCGCGGCCGTTCCAGACCCTTTGAGCCAGGAGAGATACTCCCGGCATCAAAAGCTCTCCTACTGAGATGTATGGTGACTTGGGCAACAAGCTGGTAGATCCCACACGCAGTCGCATCATCCCTGGTAGACCGACACGTTAACCTCTTGGCCCAGGTTCATCATGCAAAACGGGCACAGAACCTAGCACACCTCCCGCCGTACCAGACTGAGCTGGTCCGCGCCGTGACCCGTGAGGTCCGCGATCTGGAAAAGGACCTGACTCATATGCTGGAGTCGTTCGAAGGCGGCTTTGACCCTCACGCCGACCAGGCCAAGTCGTGCACCATGCTGGTGAACCACCTGTCGATCCGCAGGAACAAGCGGTGCCTTCTTGCCTACCACCGGACCCGGACCGACAAGCTGGAAGAACTCGTGTGGAAGGGCAACGATGTCGTTGATCTGCCTGGGCAGCAAGTCTCCAACAACGCGTCGGGCATGGCCAGCGCCGATGGTGGCTCGAGCAGTCTGAGCCCCCAGGAGGAAGACTACGTTCGGCAATACAGCGATCTCCTTGCTGCATACAAGGGCCAGTGGATCGACATCGATTTGACGGGCAGTCTGGAGCCCCCCCGGGACCTGTTCATCGATGTGCGTGTGTTGAAGGACGCCGGAGAGATACAGACAGAATACGGGTAGGCATTACGCATCACCGCCGTTGATGATATGGCTACGTACGCTGATGCCCAAAACAGTGCCATTACACTGACGAAGAACAGTCAGTTCTACGTGCGCCAGGGTGATGTGGAGCGGTTGATAACGCAGGGTTATTTGCAGAAGCTGGGCTGAGCGCAGCGCCACTGTGTCAGGGCTAACTTCCGCGGACCTCCTCCTTGATCTCTGACCAAGCTTCTCGGACGGTCAACCAGCTGACGGAACATCCGCTTAATTAGATGTAAGTTACTCGTTCCCTTGGTCGAAAACTCGGCGAAAGTTGGGTCGAGGTAGATGATAGTCTGGAAGAAGAGGGGAATGGAGCACCTTTCACCGCATCGAGGATATAAAGTTGACATGCTCCCGTGGTGTTGCAACAGGCCCATCGTATCCAAGCCATGGTTATGACGGTCCGACCATAAGTCGCAATGCAATTTGGTATAGTTCAAGGATATTCGAACCTTCGATCCATGATGATAGCCGCATGGTCTCTAGTCACCGTGGCAGTCGGGTCACGAATCGACCGTCACCTCTGAATCCACCACTCGAACCGGCATGACCTTCTGCGATTGTAAACATCCGCAACGGATCACCACATCAAGTTTTGCGCCTTTGGCACCTGCGATTGCCTGGCCTGCCCAAGCATGCGAGTCTACGCACATGTACTACCAGTACCGGTAACTAGTTACTACTTATTGCCGTGCGGACCATAATTATTCATACCTACTTGTCCACCGTCTTTCATGCCCAAACCAACGCTAGTCGCCGTTAGGCTGTCTCATTTCTCTTTAATATGACAAAGTTTTGTACTACCTGAATAGCCTGCTGACTTGTTCTGCGACTGAACGGCGCACGCTACTACCGTGTACTACGTACAGAGTATGAACAGAACAGATAGCACAAGAAGTATGCGCCGTGATGCACGGTTATGGCGGCAAGAAAAGCCGCCACCTCTCCTCGTGCTGTATGAAAAGACGTCTACTGGGTATTCAGTCCAAGGCTCGGCCCGCCGAGATCTCCACTGCTGGCGTGGACGAATCCGGGAGGTCTGGAGTACGTAAAAGACAGCAGAGAGTACTTGGTACTCCGTATCGTACATGCAATCGACGCCGATGTCTTGAACCGTGCGAACCATGGGAAAGACATCTGCAATCGAGCTTTTCCGTCAACGCTGCATAAAGGCACGGAGTAGTTACTGTGTACTGTGGTAGTGGCGGGGTTGGTTACTTCAACTTTTCAAGCTAACCGCTAACCCCGCCTGTGAGCACTGCGTGACTTGGCACGAGCCATGGCGGAGGAGGGCGGTTGCTGTCGTTGTCCTAACGCTGCACGCTGGCAGGCGGTCCTACAGGCTACAGGCTACAGCGCGGTGACTAGTTACTGTCAACCACCACTGCATCCCGGAACATGTACGGAGTACTTGGGAACATCCGGAGGACAACATCATGTCCAAACCACCTGGGCAGCCAGCCACTCGGTTCGGCAGGATATCCAGGTTCTCGGCGAGAAACCCCCACAGCGACACGATGAGCAATCGAGGATGCAGGCCGCAGCAGGGGGGTTGCTGGTGGAGGGGCAGGGAGGGTCGTTAGGGTTGTACGGTAATGGCATCCGTACCCGAGAGGAACATGGGCTTCGTTTTTGGCCGCATGGTGAAAATAGCGCCAACTTGCTTTTCTTTCTTTGGCGCTACGTATCTAGCAGTCTGTAACTACTCGGCAATCAGCGAGTCTGTCAACATCGCGTCGTCTTTGTTTCAGGCATCGCCGACTCTGTGCACGATGGACGGCGAGGCGAAGGACGTCGGCGCGCTGGACGAGGCGCGAGACGCTGAACGAGACCAACAAAACCTCCTACGAGATGAGGAAACGACTCGCTCAGGACCTTTCTGTGGGCATTGACAACCGGCTAACCACTTGCTTCGTAGTTACAAAACAGACCAATGGGGATGGACGGACGAGGCAGTTTCTGTTGGACAACTTGGAACGCTCTCGGCCGGTTGCTAACAAGTTGATGATGCACCTGCCACTTTGACGGGACCCCTGGGGCTTGGACGCAGTGGACTAAACACGCATCCGACAGGGGTTCCGTCGTCATCCCTCCAGAGCAGCAAAACGCGACTGAATGAATCCCTGTCGAGCGCAATCGCAACAACCACTGACTGGGCCTCCTCCCCACATGCAAAATCTAGTGTCGAGCTTCGCAAAGTTACGGCGTCCCATGGCTCCGAATCAGCCAGAGCTACTCCGTACAGTAGCCGGTGTCCCACTCCCTCCCAAATCCGCTCTTTTCCACTTCTTGTGTGATACTTTATTATTAATAGGAACATTGGCCCACGATCTCACGCTGCTGTAGCAGTGGTTTTAACTCTGAGCCTTACCTCGCTTTGTCCTTCCTTCACGCTGGGCTGCTTCCCATACGGTTCATACCTGTCTATTTAAGGTCGGGAGCTCACTCTCTCATGGTCGCCAAGCGTCCATACGTCCCGTAGAGGAGACCAGAGACTCGCGCGGACAGACCGAAGAGAAGATCCCCGCCAGTCCAGCATGTCGGTTCCCAACTTCGGCTTCTCCTCGTGGAGAAGGCGCTCCCAGTCGCTCATGTCGCAGCAAGGCTCAGACGAGGACGCCTTGAGCCGGACAAGCAGCCCCGGTCGTCCCACCTCTACCTTCGCTGACGCAAGAATGCTATCATCTTCCGTCAACTCGCCCGGCCACAGAGAGCCAACGAGGTCCTTTATCCCAGGTGCTGTCAGGGATCACTTATCTCCCGTCGATAGTGCAAGCTATGCCCGCACCGTTCGCGAAGATACTGCGGAGCTCGCATCATACGTGCTCGCCGACTCAAAAGACAAGCGCAAAGCTTCGTTCCTGACACGGAGGGTCTCGACGGCCCACCAAGAAGAACCCCGTGCTAGCGGAGATACCACCGCGCCAGGCGACGAGTCTATAATAGAGGTTTCGGAGCCCACCACTCCCGATGAGTTGGACGGGGAGATACCGGATGAAGGCCCGTCTATGCTGTCCGTCATGCTGAAGCACTCGCCCCCACAACCGGACACCAGCTCCGTACATCCGCGACAGGACTCGGGACCGAGGAACTATGGGACTGGCCCAGGATCAGGGCACATCTCACGTCCGACGATGGATGCGGCCGAGGGGGGAGATGATTTAGAGCAAACGCCTCTTCTCGGGTCGAAACCGAACGGCTACGCCCGCGTCCTGGATAGCCCTGACGATAGCGATGTCGACGATCTCGGTGACATAGAGGCCCAGAAGCCCAGTTTGCGGACGTGGCGTCACCGATGTGCCAGCATACAGGATCGAGCGAGGGCCAGACTGCGCGGCGCGGCTCATACCATGAATCCCAAGACTTGGGACCGAGACGTGATTGTGCGACGAATCATCGTGGAGCCGGTAAAATGTCTACCGGCCGTTGTCTTGGGGCTCCTGCTGAATGTCTTGGATGCGCTCTCATACGGTAGGTGACGGCGGCTCAGCAGCACCTGTGATGCCAGCCACGACGCTAACCAGACCATTGCAGGCATGATATTGTTCCCCCTCAGCAACCCAGTCTTTGCCTCTCTTGGCCCGGCTGGGATATCTATTTTCTACGTTAGCACCATCGTGTCACAATTGATATTTGCGACTTTCAGTGGTTTCAGGGGTGTCGTTGGGTCGGAACTGGTATGTGTCAGCCTCCTTTCGTCTCGTACTCGGTGCTGACTGTCCCAGATCGAGGTCGTTCCCTTCTTTCACAGCATGGCGACCACAATCACTGCTCGCATTGGGGAAGACCAACCGGATGCCATCATTGCCACCACGATCACGTCGTATGCGCTCAGCACCATGCTTACCGGCGTGATGTTTTTTGCCATTGGCTATTTCAAGCTAGGCTACATCATCGGCTTTATCCCTCGGCACATCCTTATCGGCTGTGTGGGTGGTGTAGGCTGGTTCCTGATCCAAACCGGTTTCGAGGTGTCGGCGCGTTTGGAAGAGTTCCACTATGATTTGCCCACAGCCCAGCATCTGATGCAGCTCGATACCCTGCCTCTCTGGATCATTCCCTTTTTCCTGGGCGTTATCCTGTACGTTGTCAAGAAGCAGGTTTCCTCTCAGTATATCTTGTCTGGGTCTATCTGCACCATCGCCCTTGTTTTCTGGTTCTTCGTTGCATCCATTGACAGCCTGGAACCGGAGAACCTGAGGCGGTATGGATGGATTTTTGAAGCACCTCCCTCGGGCGAGCCGTGGTGGTTCTTTTGGACACTATACAAGTTCAAACTCGTCCGCTGGGACGCCGTGCTCGAGTCGGTATCGGCCATGTTTGCGTTGACCTTCTTCAGTCTCCTCCACGTTCCCATCAACGTTCCTGCCCTGGCAAACAGTATCAAGAAGGACGATGTGGATCTCGACCATGAGTTGAGACTTCATGGGTTCTCAAATATGCTCTCGGGCTGCATGGGCAGCATACAGAACTACCTTGTTTACGCCAACTCGGTCTTCTTCATTCGATCCGGAGGCGACAGCAGACTCGCTGGCTTTTTGCTGGCCGGGTTCACTGCACTGATCATGGTCATTGGCCCTGTCATCATCGGTTTCGTCCCGGTCATGATGGTCGGCACCCTCATTTTTCTGCTAGGATTCGAGCTCCTCGAGGAAGGCTTAATCGGCCCGGTACACAAGCTCAAGCCATTGGAATACTGCACGGTACGGTTTCGGAAACACCACTTATCCCGCAGGACCGCTGCTGACGTGACAATAGGTCGTTATCATCATTTTGACAATGGGAATGTACGACTTCGTCATTGGCATTCTCGTGGGCATCGTATTGGCATTCGCATCCGTCATTGTCAACCAGTCTCGCGAGTCTGCCATCCGGGCAACCTACACGGGTGAACAGGTCGGATCACTCGTCCGACGAAACCCGTCACAGGGCCACTACCTACGACAGGTCGGCCGTCAGACGTACATCATCAAGCTCTGCGGGAACTTGTTTTTCGGCACCATTGTGGGTGTCCGCGCAAAGATACGGGCGCTCATTGCGGACGACATTTTCGCTGAGCATCCCATCAAATTCCTCATAATCGACATGTCACAAGTCACCGGGATCGACTACTCGGCAGCTGAAGAGTTCAAGTCTATCAACCAGTTGGTGAGTAAGAAAGGTGTCATGCTCCTCATCTCCGGAAAGGACGCCGAGAGCAGTATCGGAAAGGATATGCGTGCCGTCGACCTCGAAGAGGACGGCAACGAGGTCAAGTTCATGCCTGATCTGAACTCGGCCATGGAGAGCTGCGAGAACGAGCAGTTGAAGACGTTCTACGCCCAACAGGAAGCGTTGCGGGCGAGCCGGCCTTCAGCGTCGAGAAACCTCGACGTCCCGAATGGGAAGCCGTCGCAGTCCCTCGATTATCTATCTCAGTCTCCACGGCGAGACCATCTTCATCAAGCAGCGCGAAGCGTCATAAACCAGCATGAAACAAAGCGTGCCACCAGATGGCGCTCTATCAGCGAGCCTCTTCGACTTATGCTTCAGATCTTCCACGACATCAGCGACAAGAACGAGGATTTCTGGTACCGAGCAAAGGACTATTTCAAAAGAGAAGAACATCTAGCAGGCACAGTGCTATACCACCGTGGCGAACCGGCCCATGGGTTCTATCTGTTGGAGCGAGGTGAGCTGCGTGCCGACTATGAGACCCCGCAAGGCAAACTCTCGGAACCCATTGTGCAGGGCACCACGTGCGGCGAATTGCCATTTTTCTCTCAAACGGAACGCACTGCTACAGTGCTTGTCATCAAGGACTGTGTTGTCTGGACTATGGACACGGATTCATGGGATCGTCTCCGCAAGGAAGAGAATGAGGTCTACCAGGAGTTACTGACGGTGTCGCTCAAATTGACAACCGAGCGTATGAATGCTATGACAAACTACTGGCTGGCTACTGCCAACTAGAGAGTTGGAGATGCATACAAATTACGGGATCTATGGGATTCGGGCATCTAGAGGTTGGAATATCGGGACTGGTACTCCGCCATTGGTCTAAGAATCCCGGCCGAACAGAATTTCACCTGTGTAGTATGAAATCAGATTATTTGAGCCAAGTCGTGCTCCAGGGGCCGGAACTACAAAAATGGTTACTTGCGTCAGATCCGCAGCCCTTTGCACGCCGAGCTGAGTGCATAGCTTAAGTTTCGGATAGCAACTGTCTTTCGTAGTGCCTTATTGGAGGTGAGCTACGTTAATCCGCAAGCCTGGATAATACTACAAGGGTAGTTGTAATTTCTTTTCTTCCTGTAATAGATGAACAATAGTGCAAGTTTACGACCAAGTACTGCTAGTGACGGTCGCCTTTTTACTATACTTGTAGTTGTTAGTAACGATATGTTGTTTGTATCCTTGATGATGCATATCATCTCGGGTTCCATTTGTCCTTCTTCCAAGTTTCTCGCTTGTTTCCCTGACCTCGATATGAACACGATGAAGTGGCGCCGGCACGAGTCGGCGAAATACTGTCGAAAGGTCTGTCTTCGAAGCCGCATGGCTACCTGTACCGGAACAGATCCCGGCCGGCTTGTGCTTGCAGAGCGGTTATCGAGTCATCGAGTCATCGAGTCATCGAGTCATCGAGTACGGGTTCTGCCTGATCTGCGCTGGGCCGCAGGGCGCATGCCATCGTCAAACCACCGGATCAGCTGGTACATCACCAAGGCTTGAGGGTGTTTCTAGCTGCTGCACTGTACGTTCAAGGGTCAGTAAGTCGTCGCTACGGACGTTTGAGGGTGTTGAATCATGCAATGGGAGCTACACTTTTGCAAAATTAGTAGCCAGCCGGAGACTTAACATGACTCGGAACACGTCTACAGGTTTGGGGACAGTTTGAAAGGAGTGAAGACCCGAAGAGACATGTGACGACGAGGGAAAGCGTGCTGCTGCTAACCCATCGAAGAGGTAACATGCTGAGCCGATACACGCCCCAGTCCGTAGCGTCGAAGAGCAACGGCAGTGGGTTTAAAGACACCGTCATTACGCGCATTGGCAACCAACACCGGCCCCGAGCAGGGCAGCAACGCCGTGAAGTGCGATAACCCCATCGGCGGATGCAAAGAACATGACAGCCAAAAACCGACTGAGCATAGCATTGCAGCTTGAGAGAACCCATAGATGACCCCTGTGGGCGTAACCGGGATATTGACACCGTCACCGCGTGACGTTTTTTGAAGGCCAAGCTGTAATATACATGTGTAATATACATGTGATGGGATAAAATGACGGGAAATTTTTATAAAAGGGAATCGCCAATGCAATGATGGAAGAGGGCAGAAAGACTTCATGCTGGGCAACCAGAGAGAGGATGCACAGCGAGTCTCTGTATTTGTTCTAGTTAGCAATGACGGTTGATTAGTTAGTTAGTTAGTTAGTTAGTTAGTTAGTTAGTTAGTTGGATATCGGTACGATCGACTCTGCCCTCTTGGGCATTCCTTAACATGCATGGGCTGACTAACATGACGTGAATCAACCTAATAACTTGGAGAGACACAGAATATGGCTGGCGCCTTCATGAGGCTGGGCCGAAACACGAAGACTGACGCAATACTTGGCACTTGTGATACTCGCCTGGTTGCAAAACGAGATTCGTTTCTTGTCATAGGCACATGTGAGAGGGAACATATGACGAGAAATTACGGATATAATAGCAATACGTTGCCAATAAGCCTTCGGAGAGCTCCGAGCGAGTTCGAGGCTACGGGCAGATTCGTAACGTTAAGTTGATCCGTAAAGTGTTCACGATGGCAACTACGTCAGAACTTTTCTCCGTTGAAACATTAAAATGAAGGCGCACAAAACAACCGTTGTGCACGCATGTTTGTTTCGACAGCCATGCGGCATAGTGACGCCCGGTTTTGTGACAAGCACCATGTTTCGATGGATGACATCGGCGGCTAGTGAGGAAAACCAACTAGTTGAGGAATATGGATGGGCGTGACGCCGCCACTAGCGTACTTGTGCTGCAACTACTGTGTAGAATCGCAAGCGCGTTGCGGCTCTAGACCATATGCCAAAGTATGGATACTTCGTAGCGAAATTGCCGAAAGCACCCACCGGTACTCCGTAGTTCGACGAGTGGCATAAGCTACTACGACGGCAGATGAGCACCCCAGATTCAGAGGTTGACCGTCAGCTTCTTTCTACATAGGATTTACACCCGCCTGACCGCGCTAGACGTAGGTGTGAGATTCCGAGACTTTGCTAACTTGATCAAGTACGGATACTGCATACATAACTGGAAAGTTACACAGTAGTTGCTTCTCAACTGAGATTGACTGTCAATTATAGTTAGGGGCTAAAGCAAGGTAGAGTGCTTGGGGTAATAAGCAAGGTAAAAAAAGTAACTACTTACTTGGCTTACCCCTGACCTTGGCACCCTGATGCTTGCAAAGTAGGCACATAGTCAGTGGTTCCACTAGGCGCTACAGTACCTGCATACGGTACAACGGCAGCATCTCCTGACGGTTGCAAGCGCTTGAGATGTGCGAGCATTGCTAATGATCTAACCAAGAGCTTCTTTGCCAACACACGGTGCTTTTTATGAGCATCTGGACTCTGGTCCCCTCCCCCCCAGACGCACTCACAGACAGCTCGCCCGCACGGGCGTGCAGACGATCCCGCTCGAACTCCAATCTCGATGTAATTTACCGCTGCTCCACCATCTGTGTTCTCTGCCCCCACCATCTGAGTCCTCTGGACCGGCCTTTCCAACAAAAGGCGGTACGGAGTCGTTAGCGCAGGTTCTCATGCTCGTCGATCTTTCCCCAATGACACGAGACTTACGGAGTACTACGTACCTGCATCATGCAGGGAGACGTTCCTGAGCCATTGCGCCAATACCGCAGTAGAACGGCCCAATGGGGATACGCTCACTACTGGGAGAGCTAGGAGACCCCCTTTAGACCCTGCTCTCTTTGAAATTACTGGTCGGTTCTTGTCCAGACTGCCACATCAGCCTGCATGCGCGTATGCAGGGGAAGGGGCGCTAGAGTCACCCCAAGAGCCACTCAGGCCACCCTGTGGACGCCACCGGGGGACGATTTGGTTCCACTCGAGTGTCGCTCTCGTGAGGTTTTACTGGCAGCTCAGCTAGGATCGACCGACGGGATACCACTCCGTGCCTGACCATGGGCCATTGGCACGTTGATTTCCATGGGCAATGGCCCTCCGGCCCAGAGGGTAGCTACGTGGGAGGAGAAAGTGTCACTTCTTCTCCCCTTCGCTCTCATCAGTTTGTGTTTCTGTCTGTGCCGATCCAACAGAAGCAAGCCGTCTCCCATACTTGGGTATCTCTTGGCTCTTCTTCTTTGGCAAGACAATATTATCCTTCACTCTCCACAATCCACCAGACAATGGTACTATACAGACGACCAGGGTCTGATAACCATTGGTAGTGTAATAACTAATACCTTGCTTTGTTCGAACGATGGACCTTGTCAGCGCAGCACCGCCGCGGCCCCTGAGTCTGGAGAGGAGGACGTCGTCCAATTCTGACACTCGGGATGCTTCATCTGATTATTCCCCTCCCCCTCAACAGTCCTTTCCTCGCTTCCCTCAGTCTTCCTTTGTGGACCCGGGCCCTAGCAGCAACACGCGAGAGCTAGTCATTGACTGTTCCGTCCCGTCGCTGCGCAAGTCCCAGTCGATTCGCCGGAAGCCCTTGTCGTCGACGGCCTCGCCCATTGTCTCGAGGTACTCGTCCGGAGCATATCTCGCCGTCGTCAGGGGACTGCCACAACCCGAGCAGAGATATTCTCGATCCTTCTCTCTCGACAGCCCGACTGTATATGAGTATCCCGGCCTTCGCTCGTACGCAAACAAGACGCTCCCGACACAGCCCGAGGTTCCGTCCGAGGTCTTGACTGCCAAGTAAGTTGACGTTTCAATCAAACCGCCCTGTCACTGCCAGTCGACGCGGTACGACGTAAATAGACAGACAAGACAGACAGAAGAAGCTGACTAGTTACCTCGGTCTGAAGTAGGATCTCTCTCCTACTTGAAGAATCCCTCTCGTCTATGAAGCCATCTGCATCGGTCCAAGCGGCTGAAGTCAAACATACAAGCGCGGTCGACCACGACAACCCTGCATATTCTCAAACCGAGGATCCCACTGGATTGTCGCGACCTAACGACGGCACCTTGTACGAGGATCCAGTGTATGCCGAAGCAGCTGACGATGATTCGCTGAGTGTTTTAGACGGCTACGACTCTGACTCGTCGGACTATCTGCCAAATGAAACCGCTGACCCGGAAATGGCTTCCCTCTTTGTTACCCGTAAACCTGCACCACCACCGATCCTGAGCACCGATCATCGTGTCGACGCAGGCGGCCGACCAAGTCTAATATCACCTGCTCTTTTTACGAATCACGAGGTCAATACCCCTAACACGGACAAACCGCTACCCAAGTCGCCGGGCTTTTCCAACAAAGCCGGCACTTCCTTCGGCTGGAACTCCCCTTCCACTTCCACCACAGACTTCTCAGACGGTGGCTTCTCGCCGCTGCCGTCTCCTTACGGTACCCGTACCGATGGTTCGCCAGTTACCACCATCAGACCGTCGACCCTGCTTGAAGCGCCCAAGAGCGGAACCGCAAACTCGAGAGAGTACTGCGAATCCTATCTCGCGACGCCGCCAGCCATCACGCAATCCGAGTTGGCCGAGATAGACGAAATGGAACAAGAGCTGAAGGCCATCTCGGCCGAGCTGGCCTCGTCCATTCGCCGCGAGATGGACCTGGAGGACCTGGTGGACAGGCTGCAGTCCGAAAAGGACAATGCCGCCACATCTACAGCCAACAAGCGCACAAGCGACTACTTCTCCGACTCGGGGTATAGCTCTACCAAGTTCAGTGACTATGACCAGTCGAGAGACGAAGTCGAGAAGATTCAGAGGAAAGCCGAGCAGGACATGGCCCAGTTGAGACTCGATTTGACCAGCAAGCTTCAGGACGAACGGTCACGGAGGTCGCAACTCGATGACCAGATCAAGGAGCTGTCGGAAAAGGCCTCTCAGATTGATGTCACCCAGCTCGACGACGCCGCTCACTCGGGCAGGGTGAAGGAGCTGGAGAGCACCTGCGAGAGCCTGCGCCGCAAACTGGCGGATGAGCGGCAACTCAAGGATAACTTCGAGGATCTGCTGTCGGCCTTGAAGGGAGAACTTGAAGAAGCCTCCAACGAACGTGATAATCTGCGTGACGAGATTGTACCGCAGCTGCGGGCTCGCGTCGAGGGACTCGAGGCTCAAACCGCCAATCTCGAGTCGGCGACGTATGAATCGACGAAACTGCAGCAGGAGCTGCAGGCATTGAAGATGGAGAATTCGAGCCTGAAGCAGGCAAGATCGATCAGCAGCATCGCCGAAGAGCCCACCCCTCAGTCTGCATTCCGATTGTCGCGGTCAAATTCCATCACGGGCCCGCTGTCGAACTTTAAGCTGCAGCGGCCCCCCTCTCTGACTTTGGCAAGATCCAAGTCGGTCAGGACCGCCGAGCCTCGTGAAGCCCTCACAGAACGTCCTCCATCTCTGTCGCGCTCCAAATCCATCAAGACGACAGATTCCCGAGAGGCTCTCTCGGACCGGCTTAAGGACGTCGAGGAGCAGCGCGACGCACTCCATAAAGCCCTCAAGGCGCTGCTCGAACGCCAAGAGTCCCAGAACCGCGAGAACGAGAAGAGGATTCGAGCTCTCGAGACGGATCGCGACCGCTTGAAGACGGGGACTCCCCAGAGGGCTGGATTCGTCAAGGAGGTATCCAATCTTCGCGAGGAGATCAACGTGCTGCGCCGCAGGGCTGAAGAAGCGCTGGAGCAGAAATGGCAAGTCGAAAAGGGTCTTGCCGGACTCAAGATGGATCTTGACCGAGCCGAGCAGGAGATTGCCTCTTTGCGAAGTCTCCTGAACGAGAAGGACATTCTCATTCCCAACGATTTGGCTCGGGCTAGTGCGAGTAGCGATGGCTCCGCGGTCCCCGTGTCTTCCGAGTCACTCACGGCGGCTTACGAAGATCTCCAGAAGTATTACGTCCTATCACTCGAACGCATCAAGCGGCTTGAGATCGACTCGTCGCAGGACGAGAAGACTAGGCTTGCGATACAGAAGCTCGAGTACAGTCTGTCTTCGATTGTAACGGATCGTGACCTCGCGCGCCGGGAGGCTTCGTCATACAAGGAACAGCTCATCGCCCTGCAGGCGGGCGAAAAGATGTTTATGGAGAGCGAAAGGCTTCTAGCAGACGAGCTCGAAAAATCCGCCCGTCGCGTAGAAGAGCTAGCCCTCCAAGTTCGCCAGCAGCTGCTCACCAACCAAACCCTGCGTCAGCGCTTCACCGACACTGTTACAAGGGGTGATGCGGAGCAGAAGGCGAATGCAGAGCGCATCACATCGATGCAGGCTCGACTTCGCACGCTGGAGGACCAGCTGGTGGCTGCGCAAAGCGCGTCGGAAGAACGGGTTGCGCGTCACGAGGAGGAGGTGAACGCGCTGAAGGAGAGCCACAACCTGCAGCTCTCTCGGCTGGGTGATGGACTGCGCTCGCCGCGAAACTTCCCTTCCAAGTCGCCCTTGTCGCCCATGTTTGCCTCGGCGGTTCGCTCACCCAGGCTGGCGGTATCTCAGTCTGGCTTTCCGGTAACCGTGGCAGACGAGACACAGGTTGCTACCCTCAGAGAGCGAGTGGCTGAATTAGAGTTGGCCATCACAGAGACGGACGCCGAGATGCAAGAGGTTGTCAGCCGCATGAACACAGCGCAGATTGAAGTCCTGGAGTTGCAAGAAGAGCGCGACTCGGCCCTGAACAAGGCTCGGAAACTAGAGAGGGAGATCCAGGCCGAGAAAGTACAGGCTTTTGAGGACCGGTTCAAGAGCCTGCAAGTGTAAGCGTAATGAGTCGCACGAGTGACTGGCGATACGGGACGATGATTTCAACTTGTCGAGCATTTACAAACACGGGCAAAAGGTTATTGGAAAGGTGCTTTAGGCTAGAGCAGTCCTTTGGCAACCTTGGGTATAGGCGTTTTGTGTCGACGGAAGGGGATACCAGCGCTTGGTTGGCTGTTTGTTCCACGGGCTCTACCCATTAGTTATCGCGTCCTGACGAAGGCGGTTCTTAGTTTGTGTACACTATTTTAGTCTGATGTAGCTCGTCGAGGCACATGAACGTATTCTAATGTTTTATCCGCTCTTGACTTTTTTGTACATGACATGTCACGCACGGCTGACTAGTTGCAAGCCGCGCGCTTCTGGAATGATAAGCACGTTGTGTTGCTAATAAGTATCCGCAGTCTGTCTGACACTATCGTTTCCGTCTCTCCCTCTCTCCCTCTCCAGGGCTTAACTAGTTAACGTTAGTTCCTTGCCTTGTTGGTCCTCTTGAAGAAGACGAAGGAGTGGACGGGACATGGACGACCCTCCGGCCCCCTAAGTTAACTAGTTAGTCATCTGTCCCCGGTCCCCCACGGATGCACAGGGGTTAGTGATGCCCCCGAAATTATCCCCAAACCCAGCCTATCAACAATGAACATGGGGATGACAAGAGGCCCCCCCCGCTCATCCTGCTCATTGCTTTTCGCGGCTTTTCATTACCGCAAGCCGTCCAGTCACGCCCCTCTCATCACATTATCCCCCCCCGGGGGGCTGGGCTATGCGGCGAGACAACCGTTTAGCAATTCCACATACGCTGCTTGGCCACCGCCTTGACAACCACAACAGCCCCCTTAACTATGTGAGTGACGGACAAACTCACAAAACCCTGGCCGTGTCCACCACTCCGCCGTCTGCCATGTTACTGTGATCACGACTTCCCTCGCGGACATCCCACCACACTCGTTAGCTATCCAACCTGGCCTAGCGCAACATTACACTCTTTTCGACTGTGACCATGCTTGCTCCAGTCCTACTCGTTGCCGCCTCGGCCCTCTTCACCACAGCCACGGCCGATGCCGTCCACGTCCAAGGGCTCGCGAACATGGCGAGAATGCAGCCCGGTGTCGTGGCCCGCGCGACTGTCGGCCAGGACTGCGCCGCCGGGCTTCGCTCCATCTACGACAGCATGCCGGTACTGACGGGCAACCCGGCGCTCGTCTCTGCCATTGCCAGTTTCCAGGCCACCGCGACGGCCACCCGCAGCGCCGCCTTGTGCCAGATCACGGCCGCCCTGCCCAAGTCCCTGCGCGACGACTACGCCTCGTGGGACCGGCAGGCCATGAGCTGGTACAGCACCCAAGGCAGTGAGCTCGTCGCCCTCGCGTCAAGATGCGTCGACGCCAAGCAGGTCGCAGCCCTGTCATCCTCGCTCGACAATGCCCTGCACCACACGTGCCCGCCGACCACCACTGGCGGTACTCATACGGCCACCGGGACGGCGACGTCGTCGACAGACCGCGTCACCCTGGCCGCTGTGGGACCGCCCGTCTCGGCCATGCCGTCACACACAGCCTCGGCCGTAGCAGCGTCTTCTTCTTTGCCCGCGCCGCAGACCTCGTCATCCCACGCTGCCTCGTCATCCGCTCTACCGACTTCTGCTACTACTGCTGCTTCTGCTGCTGCCACTACTCCAGCGGTATCCGCGGGGACGAGCAGTTCGTCCGCCGCCGCCGCCGCCGAGAGCAGCACCGCGGCATCGCAAGCGAACGCTGTGGCTAATACTCGGGGTGCTGGTGCCATCGCGGGTGCCATTGGACTCGTTGCCCTTGCAGTCGCTTGTTTCTAGAAAGCGCGAGACACGGAAGGGGACTTGAAACGTTGCTTGCTTGTTTCATTGCTTGCTTGCTGTATGATGAATTTTATTTTGTCCCGATCCGCGACAGCATCGTCGTCGTCGTCGTCATCGTCGTCGTCGTTGATGCCGTTGCCGTGTGATGCTTTTCATGTCGTCCATGTCCTCATCGAGATGCCCACATGTCGAACCAAGTCAGCTTACCTAATGTAGTAACCGCACCATACCCTGCCAATGCAACTGAAACCCTTGGATGTTCCTCAACCGTGTACGGTTTGCGGGCCTGTTATCCGGATTCCGTTGTGTATTAGGTGTCTTTGCCGAGGCTGTGTTACCTGTGACTGTATCGACACCACCGCTTTGATTGCGGTCGTCCGTATTGGAGACGCTTGTTGAGACGCAACTATCTGATGTGTACTGGTAGTAGATTGCCAAGGTCACGTTGCTCGTCTTGTCGAACAGGCGGGTGTTGGAACAAAGAGGTGCCCGTAGTTGCTATGGCTGATGCCTGAGCATAGAGATGTAATATGCCTGAACTTGGGGATATATACCAATGGTTCACTAAGCATACTTCTTCTCTATAACGTTATACACAACCGTTTCGCTGAACAGTCAAGACGAAATCGCTATACAAAGGTAAACCCGGGCCCGTTAATAATTCCCCCGACTGACCACGTCTTCCGGGAAATGCGTGCATTCGTCCCCTTGGCACTGATAAGGTAGTCAGGGGGAACTTTATGACTACGAGAGAAACATCAAACCGTAATCGCACAACCGCCTACGTAAGGACTTCGAGTATACTCCCAACTAATGCCTTGTCTGTGCAATCTGAGATCTATACGTACCGTACCCATTGCCGAGCTCTACTGAACCAAGCACTCCCAGGCTTGATTGTGCAATGGGTGACGTTTTGCGCCGTCGTCTTTTCCTTACAAATATCGTGTAGTTACCAACTATGGCGTAACACCCAACCAGCCAGAAATACAATCCATACCCTTAGCCTTCTTCGACTCGACTAGGCATTCACTACTGTTCGAGCCCTCGTCAGAGTTACCGACTGTCCTGACCTGACATTGCCATACTGTCAGAGTCGCTCCGGGTACGATCTCCTTGCCGCGATTCAAGCCACGGATACAACAGGATGGGCGTAGGGATTATTGGTTCCGGTACTCCCAGTTGACCCTGAACAACAACATCAACATATCACAATACTCAGCAGTTGATATAACGAAGTCGGTAATGGTGGCAGGCTCTAACCAGCTTGGGCTTGTACACGCTGCGAACTCATGCTGAACAAGCGATCGGTGTTCTGTCATCACTGCCCCGTTCTGACTAAGCACTGGCAGTTATCGACTGACTTGCCCCTATCGGTAATGGACCTAGCCCGCTTGTTGGCTGGACGATCACGGTCGGCAAGTCATGAATGTCGACGTGCTCCGTACTGCCCAGGTCAATGACCCTCAAAGCATCGACACCTATAATGCCCGACTTCAACGCCATGAACCGCAACTCGACTACATGACAGGTTCCCGGCGACAGGGGCCCAATCCGTACATCAGCACTGAGGCAGACCATCTCGGCACTATCAACGACGCTGCTGCGTTGTATGGCGTGTAACACGTTCTCGTCCATGGCTCCGTCAGCCACAGTACGATCACGTGGGGGTCGAGACTGCGAAGTGCCAAGCAAACCCCCAGTGGGAGGAGAGATCGACGGGGGCCGGTTTACCCTGCTCTCGTTCCTCCGACGTTTCGGAATGACGACCAGTGCCAGCTTCCTAGGTGGCATTGTGGAAGCCACCGGAGAACGGTTGACCACAAATATTGTCCAAACAAATTCGTCACCAGGGAAAATATGTTGGGATGGAGGCGGTGCGGACAATGTCATGGTGATGCCGAGTTCCGGCAACGTTGTCTCGGTTTTGTTTGTTGCCGCTTCAAGCAAAGGGAGAGCATCAGGCCTGGCCACAGAAGGTGCGATGAGAGATGTCATGCTGTTGATCGACAGCTGACTCGGCCTGTGAGAGCGTCGAATAGGTTGCATGGTGGAGCCATAACCCGGATTAACAGGGAGAGTAAAGTCAAGGGGCGTCGTCCAGGCCATTGTCAGCTTGGGTGTACAGATACCAGGTTGCACAAGTGCAGTTGCTTCTATGGTGATGTTCAAGTCGCGCGTAGGGGCCTTGGCCTGGGCGTCAGCCTCGTCGGGTGCTATGCGGTAGAGGAAGGTGATGTGATCATGTGCGACGCACAACATGGGCAGTGACATGGCAGGCTGGGACGTCAGGTCTTCGACAGTGCCTTCGGGGACAGACATGGACACGGACGTGAGGGCGACCTCGCAGTCAATGAATGGTGTGAAGTCCACCTCGACCATGGCGATAATGGCAGGACTCGGTGGATTCGTATTTGGCCGAGCAAAGCGTATACGAGAGTGTACCGCGGGGTACACGCGCAATGACAAATGCCTTGGACTAGATGGAATAGACCGAAGCTGGTCCCTGGTTTGCTGGGTTACGGGTGCCACTCGTGACACCCGCAAGGCGGACAGACGGGGCTTGATACCTTCAAGCGCAGGGTCGTTGCCGAAAGACTCGAGCAGGTTGAGGCCAGATGGTACGCCACTGGCAAGATAGCCATTCTGCAGCCCGCCTGAGAGTGAGAAGCTCGCGGGCTTTAGACTGGCGGTGGCAGTGAAGACGACCGATGGCCCTTGAAGCCTCATGCGTGGGCGGCCGAGGAAGACGGGCAGTTTCCATATGGCATATACGTACCGCCCTTGGTCCACGTCGGTGTCGTCTCCGCCCTGATCAGCGACGATGAAGCAGTCTTGTGAGTCGTCCAAGGTGGCAGTATATATGACCTCGGCGGCAGGAGGGACATCTCGGTCTGGGGCGTTGCTGTTCACAATCTGCGTCTCGAGAGCTACCACGAGTCTCGCAAGAGACGGCCTCAGAGTCTCCTCTTCGACGTAGGGGCATTTCAGAGCAAGGTAGACCTGGACGCTTTCATCTGGGATCTAACGATGAGCAGGTGAGATGGAGGCATAGCCTTTCTGCGCGATATTCGCAATAAACGCACCGAAAAACAACGCCTCGCGGAGCTCAATGGCCTCCAAGTTGTCCTGAACCACTCCCCTGGGTGCTCTCAGAGCATCCTCGAGCTTGAAATCGGTGGCTAGCGGTACGAAGTAGGAGAGGGTAGCGCTCTCGATAAATTCGCTCCCGGACACGTAGCCGTCCTGAGGCAATCGGTTCTCCATGTTGAGCCGACGGTGGACAGATGTAACCAGCGAGTGTGTCAAGATGCTGTACGTAGCATATTAACAGCTGGTGTTTGTCTTTGGTTGGTAAAGTCCCTCGAGGCTTGGGAGTGTAATAAATTGACCAAATGGAAACCCCCAAAGTTCAAACTGGACCGGCCCGAGACTCATGGACCCACCCTGACTGTACGGATACGGAGTACTCCGTAACTATCCGTAAGGAGAGTGCGGAATACGGAGTACATGGGCCAATTATTACTAGCTTCCTAAGCCTCCTCCCAAGCCTCTTTATTTGAAGACAAGCCACATCCACCTGGGTCCACCCCCAAAAGCTTCCCAGATTTCAAATGCACACATGGGAGCTTAACAAACTCAGAAACGCTGGAGATTCCGACGCGTTACCCATCTCGAATTCACCGCCCGCGTGGGGGTCTTCTTCTCAATCGGGATTCGCTGCACTGCTACGGAGTGATACTACTACCGCTCCGCCATACTGAGTGAAGTAGATCGTCCTTCTCCTCATTCTCGCTGTCCCGCAAAGACTCTCGAGCCAAATCTGGTCGCCTGTTTTCGAGCCTCTTCTGCTTCACTATCGCAATCATGAACGGGATAAACGGGATGAATGGCCACTTTGGGCACCAGCCCAGTCCATGGACAGAACACAAGACGGCTGATGCTCGCTCTTATTACTACAACCCCCTCACCAAAGTCACACAATGGACCAAGCCCGAGGAGATGTTGACGCCCGCGGAGGTACGTACAGTCAGTCTCGTAGCTTTTGATTAGTTGCTCGCTAACACACTCGCTGCAGCGCGCTCTATCGAGCCAGCCATGGAAAGAATACACGGCCGAGGGCGGTCGAAAATACTGGTACAACACCGAGACGAAACAAAGCTCATGGGAGATGCCTGACGTCTACAAGAGAGCCCTGGGTCTCGACAGCGGACCCCAAACTTCTGCCGCATCTGCTGCCGCCCCTCCGGCTCCCTCTGCTTCGGGTGAAAGATATGGCCAGCAGCGCGATCATCGTGACCAACGCGACCAGCGCGACCAGCGCGACCAGCGCGACCAGCGTGACCAGCGTGACCAGCGCGACCAGCGCGATGTCTATCCCGAATCACGGCAGCTGACCTACGGTAACGACCCGCGTGCCCAATCCTTCGTACCTGCAAGCAACGAGCCGGAATATGCTACGGCCGAAGAGGCCGAGGCTGCCTTTATGAAACTGCTCCGCCGTAGTGGTGTTCAGCCCGACTGGACTTGGGAGCAGGCTATGCGAGCTACTATCAAGGACCCTCAATACCGTGCTATCAAGGACCCCAAGGACAGGAAGGCCGCTTTTGAAGAATACTGCCACGACGTCCTCATCCAAGACAAGGAGCGTGCCAAGGAGCGCATGAGCAAGTTGCGCTCAGACTTTGCTATCATGCTAAGGAGCCACCCCGAGATCAAGCACTACACCCGCTGGAAGACGGCACGGCCCATGATTGAGGGTGAGACCATCTTCCGCTCTACTAGTGACGATGAAGAGCGACGCCAGTTATTCGAGGATTACGTCCTGGAACTCAAGAAAGCCCACGTGGAGCGACAGGCCAATCTTCGAAAGAGCGCTATGGATGGTCTGATCGAGTTGCTACCCAATCTCAACCTAGAACCCTATACGCGATGGTCTGAAGCTCAAGGTGTTGTCAAGTCAACTGCCCCTTTCCAAACCGATGAAAAGTACAAGACTCTCAGTGACTTTGACATCCTCACTGCTTTCCAGAACCATGTCAAGATTCTGGAGCGTAACTTCAACGAAGCCCGCCAGGACCAGAAGAACAAGCGGTTGCGCGTGGAGCGTAAACATCGCGAGGCTTTTGTAGGATTTCTGCAGGATCTGCGAAAAGCCGGCCACATCAAGGCCGGCACCAAATGGACCCAGATATATCCACTGCTCGAGAACGACGAGCGGTTCAAGCAAGTTGCCGGTCAGCCTGGCTCTACCCCTATAGATCTTTTCTGGGATATCGTCGAGGAAGAAGAACGTGCTCTTCGATCTACGAGGAACGATGTTTTAGATGTCATGGATGTAAGTGGTCAAACTCTGGTCATGACAAAACGCTACTTTACTAATATTGGATAGGACAACCGCTTCGAGTTGACCTCAAAGACTACGTTTGACGACTTCTTGTCCCTCATCAAAAACAATCGCAAGACTGCTAACATTGATCGTGAAATCCTGATGCTGATTTTTGAACGGGTAAGATTCCTGTATCCTAGCTGAACTGATGTTGCTAACTCGTTGATAGCTTCAGGAGAAGAAGGCAAAGAAGGCAGATGACGCTGATCGACAGTCTGAACGCCAGCAGCGAAGAGCAGTCGACGATCTGCGCTCCTTTATCAAGCACATGGAACCTCCCGTCCTGGCGGAAGACACCTGGGAGAAGGTCCGGCCCCGTCTTGTACGGGCCGCGGAATTCCAGGAAGTGACTTCCGAGGAAGCCAGGCGTGGAGCTTTCGAAAAGGTGCTTCGTCGCGTCCGGGAACGAGAAGACGAGGACAAAGATCGCCCCAAGCGGCGGGAGCGATCTCCCGATCGTGGTACGTACCGAGACAAAGACAGAGGAGACAGATCTCACCGCAGCGACCGCACGCGTCCTTCCCGCCAGAGCCGCAGCCCTGAGCCAGATGCCTACGAAGCAGACCGCCGCAAGGCCATTGCCGAGAGGGAGAAGAACTATCGTAAGTCGAGCATGGCCGAGAGCTTACTGTCTGATCGCCACCCCTCTGATTCTCACCGAGACCGAGACCGTGAACGTGATCGCGACCGCGAGCAACGTGACCGTGAACGGGAGCGGGAGCGGGAGCGGGAGCGGGACAGGGACAGAGAGCGGGATTACCCACCGCGATCCCGGCGTGACGAACCCCCAAGCCACTATGCTCGCGAGAGGAGAGACCGCGAGGAGGAGCGTGAACGCTCGTATCGGCGCCGCGTAGAGCGGGCACCTGTAGACGAGTTGCCATATGGTGATGATCGTCCTACATCGTCTCGCCGCCGCAGGGAGGATGCTGACGACCACGATCGACGCGATTCAAGGGACTCGAAGAGACTCAAGAGAGAAAGAACCCCACGTGAGCGCTCCCCAAAACGTGATGTTCGTCCCAAGACTAGGACCCCGCCAGCAGCAGTTCAACCTCCGGCCAAGGAAGACATGCACTCTGGAAGTGAAGAGGGCGAGATTGAAGAATGAAGAGCGAAGAATCAACCTCGAACCACCCCTTCCCAACGGCTTGAACCTGAGATCCGGCAGGGTGCAGCAGAATGGCCACGGGCAGCACCATGGCCGGTGCAACACGCCAGTCAAAGTCGAGGGAGGCACTGTCCTCTTCTCCCAATCACGGGGCGAATGACCAAAAAACTCTTGACGTACGTCTCCGAACTTTCCGATCACACTTGTTCTGTTGGGGATGTGATGACCTTCGGATTTTGGGACAGTTTCTTGGGACCACGTCTGATGCCGGCTGGCTATTGCTCGTCGACCGCTCGGCTCAACTCATCAATGGTATTACCGCCCGCCACCAGTGTTCATCTCACGCGCAATTCACTCGGTACATTCACTCAATTGCTCCTACCTTTCACCCTTGGCTTATTGGCTTTAGCGAGGTGGCAAATGTGTGCCTTCTTAAGCACTGATGTCGGTGTGTATCTTCTCCCCTTTCCATCAAGTTGTTTCATGTATGTAGGATCTGTAGAATATAACTGCCAATTTTTTGTCTCCATGATTGTTTTGGGGAAACAACATGCCTGAATTACTTGTGGTTCATCGCTCAGTGTCATGACTGCTCCTTACAAATCACGTGTACACGATGCGGCGTGCTTCGGAAACCACTGAGATGTGTCTGGACGTGCCACGCGCCCAATACATACGACCACACGGCATCAATTCTGGTTTCCCAAAAGTAATGGACTCTAAAAAGTTCACTCATCCGGCAGAACTCAAAAGCCGTCATCTACGCAATGACCTGAGACCTGAGCGTTTGTACCGGTCTGTCTAATGCTCCCATGTCCAGATCATTTCACAACGGACATGCTCATCGCGCAAGGCAGCAGTCACCCGCTTAGTCCGTTCGCCCCTCAATCTGCCAAAGCAAACAGGCAGCCCATGGTGAGACCCAATGTTCCCTGTGCGCCAAACGGACAGATTTAACACTCTAGCAGGACCAGGCAAAAACGGGGAGCGACTGCCGCCACTTTGTTAGTCATTGGGCTCGTCGCTGTCTTCGCCGCCTCCCTCCTCATCTACCCTCGAGGATCCTACCGCGGCTCGGCGCTTCATATCCTTGTTTTGAACGCGTATAATGCCGGTGCCCTGATCATAACGGTCATAATGGTTCTCATGATGGCCTTTCTGATAGCCATTACGTTTTGGGATGCCCTTTTCAAGAAGACTCGGTTTTCTCCTCCAAGAAGAACTACAATTGCGTCAGTACTCCAAGCTCCATGTTTCGTTCGAGGTATGTTTAAGCTTACGTAGTTTCCATTCGTCTTCTGCTCCTGGTCCAGCTGACTGTTCATCTTGTTGATACGAGGTCGGAAGTTGGTGGGGTCCCGTCGGAACGTGACGTCAAGGTTCTTCAGGAAGCTGTTGCAACCGGTCAAGAGAGACTCGGGTTTGTTGGCACGAGCATCGATGCCAGGCTGACCATCGAACACGATGACCCGGTCGGCCAGATAGGTGGCCATGATGAAATCGTGCTCGACGATAAAGGCCGTCTTCTTGGCGTGCATGATGAAACGCTTGATGACACGGGCAGCAATGATACGCTGCTCGGAATCCAGGTAGGCAGAAGGCTCATCAATCAGGTAGATGTCGGCGGGAATTCCGAGGGCCAGGACAATGGCGACACGCTGCAATTCACCACCGGATAGGTTCTTGACTTCCTGGTCAATGAAGTCTTCGAGCTTCAAGGGCTTGACAACGTCGGTCTGGAACTGAGGCGACAGGAAAGCGGTGCGGATCTTCTTGAAGAAGAGCTGGCGAACAGTGCCCTCGAACTTGGGCGTGATGGTCTGGGGCTTCATGCTGATCTTCATTTCAGGCACCTTTTGGTTTCCATCCGGCTTCAGGGCACCAGCCATCAGCTTACAAAAAGTGGTCTTGCCAGTACCGTTCTCTCCCATCATGACAATGATTTCGGAATCGGTGAAGTCGCCAGCCTCAATACTCAGCTTGAAGCCTCCGAGAGTCTTCTCCATCTGGGGGTAGGTAAACGCGCGGTCCTTTTCGACCATGAAGTCGTCGGCGCCCTCGGAGAGTCGGAAAGTCAGGGACTCCTCGCGGAATCGCAAATTCTCGGTGGGGATATGACCATCGAGGAAGATGTTGATACCCTCACGGACAGAGTGCGGTAGGGTCACAACACCGTAGACGGCAGGCTTACCGTAGAGGACGCATACGTAGTCGGAGAGATAGTCGAGGACAGACAAATCGTGCTCGACAACAATAATGTAGTTGCTTGACTTGGACAGCGAGCGGATGATGCGGGCAGCGGCTAGACGCTGCTTGACATCCAGGTACGAGGAGGGCTCGTCGAACATGTAGACGTCGGCATCCTGGACGCAGACGGTTCCAATGGCGAATCGCTGCAGCTCACCACCCGAAAGCTGATTGACGTCGCGCTCCAGCAGATGATTCAGCTCCAGAGTCTCGAGCACAGTCTCGAGGTTGCCCAACGAGGCGCGGCCCTCCAGCAGACCCTTGACCGACTTCTCGGGACCGCGGATGGCCCTGGGAATCTGATCGACATACTGCGGCTTGACGACGGCGCGGAGGTCGTCCTCGAGAATCTTGGTGAAGTAGTTCTGCAACTCGGAGCCTCTGAAGTACTTGATAACTTCCTCCCAGTCGGGCGGGTTGTCGATGCGACCCAGGTTTGGCTTGAGTTTACCGCTAAGAATCTTCAAGGCAGTGCTCTTTCCAATACCGTTCGTTCCGACGAGACCAAGGACCTGGCCAGGTCGGGGCATAGGCAAGCGGTGCAGCTTGAAGCTGTTGGCCGAGTATCGGTGGGTAACTTGGGACTCGAGGTTGGTCGGCAGGTTGATGATGGTAATGGCTCCGAACGGGCATTTCTTGGGGCAGATACCACATCCGATCTGCTACGTATTAGTGCCAGAATCCCGGGCAAATTGCGGGTCATGTGTTGCGTCGCATCTCGTCGGTTTATGATCATGCCACTTACTACACCGAATGTTAGTTTACGCAAACCAAATTACGTGGAAGAAAAGGGGGCTTCCAAGCGAGTAGCTTACCACAAAGACTCTCCGAGAGAAAGGCAAGCTTGGAATCAGGGCCGACTTCGATACAGAGCTTGCCGCTGCGGACGACTGGGCAGGATTTTTTGCACTCTTGTCTGCATTTCTAGACCCGTGTGAGTATGGTTCGAGCCTTATCGGGTCTTGATTGGAAGTGACTGCTCACCTTGGGCTTGCACTGCAGGTTTGCGACTCGTATTAGCCAACTGCAGCTTCAATTGTCCATGGCGGGGTAACCAAATCTTTGGTGGGGTTGGTTTATTTTTACCTTGTCCGAGTTGACGATGGCGATACTGCGATTCTCTAGTCAGCCCGCCCGTGTGCGATATAGGAGACCCTTTGTGCAGCTTCTCGCGGGATATGTAGGTCCAGTGCCGGCGATGCGCTCCAGAGACGGACTCACCGGGTAAGTTTGTCAGACATGGCGTCGGTTGCGCGTGGCGATCGTGGCAGGAAGGAGACTGAGGAGGCAGGTAGGCAGTTGTGTGCTGTGCGCGGCTGCGAAGTGGGTTCGCTGCAAAGAAGAAGAACGAGGCCCTAATTCGACGGGTGTTACAGCGGCGAAGTGCTTCCGGAGAACGAAGCAGGTCCAGCTTATATCACGCAAAGGTACGAGGCAGAGAAGAAGAAGGAGAAGAATCGTGGACGGAGAGGAAGCAGTGGAAGACCGGGATGGTTACATGTGGCTGTGACAGACGGATGGTAGCCCTATTTTTTGACGGGGGCCGGGATTCTCAGCCAATGAACTCGGGCACTTTTGTCACAGTACGCAGCAACGTTAGTTACGGATAACTAGTTAGTTTCCGTACCTTGGGGTTGGTCGGTTGTGCACATATCAGGTATATCACCCAATACGATTAAGTGAGCAGCATTATTGCATGTCCTCCATATCCGTATCCGTACCTTGGTGACTTGGTCCTGGTCAAGCTTTCCAGCCACACAGTAGTTAACTATTAAACACGTCGCTTCACGATCCTCACCCTAACGTTAGTCTGCGGCAAGGTACGGAATGACCGTGAGTGATTCGTACCAAACACTGAGTGAGGAATTGGCTCATCGCTGTCGGAGATGGGAGGGAAGCATGCAACCATGTTTCTAGGTTACACCTCAAACGACTTGGAAACCACTGGCAAGAGTTGTCTCCCCTGCGTATTTCAGATATATCGAGGGCACACACATAATAATGGGAGGGCAGTCAGTACCAACGGTGGGAAGACCTGGTCGGAATGCCGGACGATGCGTATTTGTGTAGACCCAAGTCGGGTGTGACAGCCACGAAACCGGTCGTCAGCAAGAATCCTGCAACTTGCAAGCATCACAACTAGCGAGTGCTAGCAACGCTAGGACTCCAAAGGCGACGAAGTACTTGACCGGCGGCAGACTACCGGGATTCAAGAAACAGCTCGCGTCGAGGCTTTCCCAGTCGACGCAGAACTGCTGCTCTGGAGTCGACGATGTTTGCTGTTCAGTCATTGAGATGGAGACCTGAAAGCTAGGGCAACTAGTTACTCCGTGCCGAGTAGGTATCAGCCTCTTGGAACATTTAGAGTTAAATTGTTGGATAAAGGGCGGCAAGGCATGGAATGCTCACGGCGAAAGAAATCCAGACCATGCGTGACTTTCCAGCACGACATGGGTGGATGACGGGAATTGACACCATGACCATTCACACAAAGGCGTGCTCTTTGATTCTGCATAGCCAAGGGGCTTTGAGCACCAAAACATGGTTTCGAGAAAGGCTTCTGTCGTTTCCGTTCTTTGACGGGCAAAACAACGTAGCAAGCATCTAGTTACTCCGTAGTTAGTTAAGCATCTACTGTGTATTTCCGAAGCTGGGGTGTAGTTAAGAGGGCAGGGCAGGTAGAAAAGGCACGCACTCCGGATTCGACCGGCGACGCGACCTCAAGTTTCCCGTCTTCAATTGCCATTCCTATTGGGTGCAGTCACGCACGTACCCACTCTCTTTTGCTCAGGCGTTCCTCCGCACGGCCACAGACACGGTACCTAGTGCAGGTAAAACTGGAGCTGGAGCTGGAGCAAGCAGAGAATTGCACTGCACCACACCCACTGCCACTGACTGCGAGCCACTCCAGTTCATTCGACTTCCAGTCCGGAACGCTTAATACTTTCCGACTCTCGCACCAGCTTCCACCCCTTCATCAGGGCCCTTCCCGCCGCCCTCTTCCCCCATCGAAAGAAAGTCGCTGGCACTTTCTGCTCGTCTCGTCCAGTGGTACTGTTGATGGACTGTAAGTTGTTTATTCTCTCCCAGTTGCCCAGCCATGTCGTGACGAGGCTGCATCGCGCTGCCTGTCTGCTTCTGCCCTGTCATCCATCTACGTGGCGAGAGTCGCATGCGCCCCCGGTATCGATGCTTCTTGCGTGTCTAAGCCTGTTGACGTCGTCGGTCTCGATGAGCTCGGCCGTTACTGATTCGTCGCGTCTGTCCGACACGCAAGACGGCCTCTGCATGCCTGCCGAACGCTGCCAGATGCTGTCTCGATTCATCAGCCTCGTGATCCATCTCGGTAGACCCCAGTTTGCGCCAGATAGAGTCGGCGACTAGGCTTGGAGACGTTTGCGTTCTCCTCTGTATCACTAGAATCGCCGTGGCCTGTTACATCCGCGGCTACCATTGAAGCAGCCCCTTTGAGTCTGCCTGGCTAACGTGGCGGTCCAAACAGGAGGCTTCTCCAAGGAGAGCCATCAGTCGCCACGCAATGTCGAGCTCGCCGGAGCCTAGCTTTGTTAATGGGCATTTGTCGCCCGAGCCCTCGCCCGAGCCCAACTTTGCACCTGCAGCCGGAGGTGGATATAGTGACAGCGATTTGTCCGAGGCGAACGACACGGTTGTTGCCCACCCGCGCGTAGCCCGGTCTTCCTCCGCGTCCGCGTCCCACCACAGCTCCGATGACCATGTACAAGCCGATCCCGAGTCACCGGCCGCAGCCGCCTCCAGTCCAGAAGAAGACAATGATGTTGCAGACGATGCCTCCTTCGACATGGAGGACAGTCCCGCTGCCTCTCATAGTGACGGAGCCCAAGGCGAGCGGTCAGCGTCCAACGACTCCCGCCCTGCCGCTAAACGCAAGGCCGGGGCTGGCGAGGAGGACTTCATGATGGCCAACCCCGAGCTGTACGGTTTGAGACGAAGTGTACGTCGAGTGAAAATTTTTCCTCCTGCTAAACTATACTGACCGAGTCCCAGTCTCGGCCGACCAAGCAGGCCAAGCTCGTAAGTCATCGTCACTTCATCGGTTCCATCAAAACCATCATGTGTACTAACCTTGTAGGTTGATTCCGATGACGATGGATCTGATTCCGATGTCGCTCCCACCAGCCGCCGAGCCACCAAGAGACGCCGTGTCGACCAGATCTCTCAGCAATGTGAGTCCATCCCCAACACTCTCTTTCCTGTCGTCGACGTCGATCATGTAAGGGGAACAATCGAGATCTAATATTTCCAAACAGCCTCGAAGAGAAACACGCCCGTTCGATACTCTGCTGCCCCCGACGACTCCGACTCGGACACGTACGGCGGAGCTCGCGCCCGAACCCTCATCAAGAAGGCTCGCCGTCAACAAGCCCAAGCTCAGCCGTCGCAGATACTCGCCGAGAAACGATGGTCCAGTCGCAATGCGGCACGTCAGGTCCAGGCGGGTGCTTACGAGGAGAGCGATCCAGACGACGAAGACGATTTCGTCATGGAGCCTGGACAATGGACTGGTGAAGACCTGGCAGACGACACGCCATATATCGAAAAGGTCGTCGGTCACCGTGTCCTAGACGACGGCGAGCTGGCCATCGATGCCACGCGTGACGACTTCGAATATCACATCAAGTGGGAAGGCAAGTCCAACCTACATAATACGTGGAGTACCATGGGTGTGCTGCGTGGGTTTCGTGGCGTGCGGAAGCTGGAAAACTATTACAAGAAGGTCATCGAATACGAGATCGACCTGAAGTTCGCTGGTGATGACATCCCCCCCCGAGACGCGAGAACAATACCTGCTCGACAAAGAGCGCGATCAAGATGCTCTAGAGGACTATACCAAAGTGGAGCGCATCGTTGCTGTCCGCAACGGCGATGACGGCAAGGAGTATTTCGTCAAGTGGAAGGGCCTTACTTACGAGAGCTGCACATGGGAAGACGCCAAGCTCATTCTCGATGACGCCCAAGACAAGATTGATCAGTTTCTCGACCGGCAATCGCGCTCGTGGACGTCAGACAAGCAAGAGAGCAATCCCTCCACTCGAACCAAGTTTCTGAAGCTGGACAGTCAGCCCAGCTACATCCGCAACGGTGAACTGCGAGGCTTCCAGCTTACTGGGCTGAACTTCTTGGCTCTGAACTGGTGTAGAGCCAACAATGTTATCCTAGCAGACGAAATGGGCCTTGGTAAGACGGTGCAGACCGTCTCCTTCCTCAGCTGGCTGCGTAACGAGCGCAAGCAGGAGGGGCCGTTTCTTGTCGTTGCGCCACTTAGTGTCATACCTGCCTGGTGCGACACCTTCAATCACTGGTCGCCGGATCTGAATTACGTCGTCTACCTTGGTAATTCCGAGGCGCGTAGCACGATACGCGCACACGAGCTGTTGATTGACGACAAGCCCACCAAGCCCAAATTCAATGTCCTTGTAACATCATATGAGTACATCCTGAGGGATGCCGAGTTTCTACGCGCCATCAAGTGGCAAGCTCTCGCCGTGGACGAAGCACATCGCCTGAAGAACAAGGACTCCCAGCTCTATAGTGAGCTGATGAGTTTCGGTGCGCCTGCCAAGGTCTTGATCACTGGTACCCCGATTCAGAACAACCTGGCTGAGCTCTCTGCGCTCCTGGATTTTCTCAATCCGGGCAAGGTCCATATCGACGAGGATCTGGAGACCATGATCGGCGCTGATACTCAGGTCAAGCTGCAAGAGCTACATACATCCATTGCGCCCTTCATCTTGCGCAGAACCAAAGAGACGGTCGAGTCGGATCTGCCACCAAAGACCGAAAAAATCATTCGTGTCGAGCTCTCTGATGTCCAGCTGGAGTACTATAAGAACATCCTGACGCGCAACTATGCCGCACTCAATGAGGGCAATCACGGCCAGAAGCAGTCGCTGCTCAACATCGTCATGGAGCTGAAGAAAGTCAGCAACCATCCTTACATGTTTCCTGGTGCCGAAGACAAGGTTCTCGCCGGCAGCGAGCGACGTGAGGATCAGATCAAGGGTCTCATCGCGAGCAGTGGAAAGATGATGCTGATTGACCAACTTCTTACCAAGTTGAGAAAGGACAACCACCGCGTCTTGATTTTCAGTCAAATGGTCAAGATGCTTGACATCTTGGGCGACTACCTCCGCCTGCGTGGATATCAATTCCAGCGGCTCGACGGAACAATCGGCGCAGGACCCCGCCGCCTTGCCATAAATCGCTTCAACGCCGAGGACAGTCAAGATTTTTGCTTTCTCTTATCCACACGCGCTGGTGGCTTAGGTATCAATCTGATGACTGCTGACACGGTCATCATCTTCGATTCGGACTGGAATCCTCAAGCCGATCTTCAGGCCATGGCGCGTGCACACCGAATCGGCCAGAAGAAGCCCGTCACGGTCTACAGACTCGTCTCCAAGGAAACAATCGAGGAGGAAGTTTTGGAGCGCGCTCGAAACAAGCTTCTCCTCGAGTACCTCGCTATCCAGGCGGGTGTGACAGACGATGACGATGCCTTCCGTGAAGAGTTCAAGAATAGGGGTGTCAAGATCGACGAGGCCAAGTCAGCTGATGATATCCAATGGGTCCTCAAGATGAGGTCGCAAAAGATGTTTGAGCAGCAAGGCAACCAAGAGAGGCTCGAGCAGCTTGATATCGACTCCATCCTCGAGAACGCCGAAGTCACCAAGACTCAGGTCAGCGACAAGCTGAATCTCAGCTCGGGCGGAATTGATTGGGACAACTTCATGCAGTACACCGACGTCAAGGTCGATGATCTGACTCTCGACTGGGACCAGATCATCCCAGCTGAGGAGCTAGCCGCTATCAAGGCTAAAGAAGAAAAGAAGAAACACGAAGAATACCTCGCCAAAACCGTGGAAGAAAATGCCCCAAGACGCGCTGCACTAAAAGGCGCCAAGAACAACGGCGACTCGGAAAGAACTGAGCGCATCGCTAAGAAGCGAGAGCGCGAGCAGCTCAAGCAAGAGCGGCTGGAGGAGCAGCGGGCGCTGCTCTCCGACCCTCGCCGGCCCCTAAACGAGAAGGAGACGCGTAATCTGATACGAGCTTTTATGCGTTTTGGCCACATGGAAGACCGTCCGGACGAGTTGTTACGTGACGCTCGCCTTAGTGACCGCGATCGAGACTTCGTTAGTGGACTACTGGACGATCTTGTCCAGGCCGCTCGGGATGCTCAGGATAAAAACGATGACGAAATCCGCGCTCAGGAGAACCAAAGCCAAAAGAAGCTGACAAAGAAGGACATCAAGGCTGTCATGTTCGACTTTGGCGAGGTGAAGAAGATCAATGCGGAGACCATTCTTGAACGACCTCCTCAGTTACGACTGCTGCGTCGTATCATTAGAGATCTGCCCGATTTTCGTACCTATAGACTGGCCGACGCCACTAAAGCGGCTCACTATAGTTGCGAATGGGGCGCCAAAGAGGACGGAATGCTACTTGTCGGTATTGATCGCTATGGCTTTGGAGCCTGGACCCAGATCCGTGATGATCGGGAGCTCGGCATGCAAGACAAGTTCTTTCTCGAAGAGCATCGTATCGAGAAGAAGGCGGAGCGTGAGCATGGCGCGGCCAAAGTTGCCAAAGCACCTGGAGCTGTGCATCTCGTACGCCGATCAGAGTACCTTCTTTCTGTATTGATCGCAGTCCACTCCAACGACGTGACCGCTCAGAAAGCGGTCGAGAACCATCACCGCAACAACAAGAAGTCAGCCCATGCTCTAGCCAATGGACACAGGCGTGCTGACAAGGCCAGCGCGTCAGCCTCGCCGGCACCACAGAGCATCAAGAAACTTCCTCACCACCGCGACAGAGATCGCGACAGAGATCACGATCGTTCTCACTCCCGTGGGGAAAACCACCGCTCTCGAAGTAACGCTGAAGGTGGCGGCACGCCGCGACCTGATGCTAAGCGAAAGCATAGCAGCGAAATAGATGACCGCAATCGCAAGCATCGTCGGATCGTAGAGCAACGCAGTGCCGATGATGCGAAGCAGCATGAAGAGGACGAGGAGGAAGAGGACGACAGGAAAAATGCGCCTGTGATCACTGCGCTCATGCAACCTATCTGGTTTCACGTGGAACGCGTCGAGTCGTGTACCAAGGCCAAGATACCCGTTGCAAAGGCTCGGGCAAAAGTCCTGAAGTCGGAAATCACAGCCATTGGTGATTTCATCGAAGGACTTCACGTCAGCTCTGGGTTGTCGCAACAGCAGCTGGCAGAGCTGAAACCTAAGCTCTGGTATGACAATCTCTTGCATCCGGTTCCTGTCCCACGCTAACTTTGTCAATAGGAGGTTCATATCTAAGAGGATCCCGGCTTCTGACAAGCAGCCGTCGGGTAAGTCCGAGAAGGAGAAAGCTCCAGTGCCTGACGCAGCACGCATGACAGGCCCACGACTTGCTGGTCTGTACCAGCAGCTGAAATCGCAGGAGAAGAGCAATGATGTTCAGAAGACCAAGAACTCTAACACGGCCACCAATGGCTCTTCTCGAGGTGAATCCTCCAAGGCGAAACATTGAGCCTCTACTGTTCCTTGCTCGACATGGCAGACTTGGTTCTTGGGTCGCCGTGGTCCATCATATTTGTACAGCATCAGAA
This sequence comes from Arthrinium puccinioides, assembly GCA_022414665.1. NCBI lineage: Eukaryota > Fungi > Ascomycota > Sordariomycetes > Amphisphaeriales > Apiosporaceae > Arthrinium > Arthrinium puccinioides. The sequence continues at coordinate 2,593,378 of JAIUNF010000003.1, read as the reverse complement.
AGGCGTTACGGTGGGCATCGACGTGTGATTTATTTGGGGTCGAAATTAAGAGACGACATACCCAGCAAAAGCATCTATAGGAACCTCGGCGTTAGTTGGGCATTGTCAAGGCGGCGGGGGCTCAGCTTCATCATCAGCGTTGACTTCTACTGATACCAGACTAGACGAGGCAGTGGCTGCGTTCGACGTGTAGTATTGCATTACTGGAACGTATTGGCATGATATCTTCACCACACATCGTCGCAAGTGCATCACCCCAATCGACGGCATATTAACTACCTGTTCATAGCGCCTGTCGTCCGTTTGAAGAGGCGTGTTGTCATTTACTTAACCGGGAAGGTATTTCAGCAGCCACTTTGGGTCCAAGGTCACGGCACCACTCATGACCAAGCTGCAGTGCTGTCTGGGAGGAAGTATTGCCTAGTCGCATGGTATCTCGAGCTGGACCGAATCCGGCCGAAGTCGTTCAGTATTAGTGGTGTTTATAGATCCATATAGCTCATGAATAAAGTGTGATAAGATTATTTGCTTATGGCTTGCCACCGTAACCTCGTAGTAATCCGCACCGACAACTGCAAGCGTCGTGGCCGGATGGAGCATGGAATCGAGTGCCGCTGAAAGCAGCTTGATGCTTTTTGTGTGTTTGTAGATGATATTTGCGTCTTGCAATAGTTTATATTAGTTGCAAGGCGTTGTGGTCATTCAGCATTTGAGGATGTCGTCTAGTTTTGGGACAGGCCTTGTTTTCCTTCCTCAAGTAATGTTCCCATAGACGGGCCGTGTTGCTCTGTTATTACATTGATGTTACTCCGATAGCCCTCTATCTACTAGTAGCACCAGGATGCATGCCGCTCGGTAATTTCAAATGCATAGATATCCTGTGCATTCGTGTTTGTATCCGAATCGATGTTTTACATGAAAGTGTCCGTCGAAACACAAGGGCTCTATTCGAATAGCTCATCCCTACTCAAGAGCGCCAGTCTCCCACCACACGAACAGGTCCTCTGTTGACTCAAGACCAGATTGATGCCGGGCCTGTTGTTCGGCACATCTTCCATCACGCTGGCACACCGCACACATCGCCGCCAGTGCACGACATCGGTCTCGCTCTTAGTGCGACTCAGCTCAACCCGCTTGAAGATGTCAACCCACTTCCCCTTCTGCTTGCGCGCCGCGAGTGCCTTTGCAGTCCTGTCGACCTCCAGGATGCTGTAGTCACTGAAGAACAGCCGCTCCGGCTTGCAGTGCTTCTTGAACTCGCTGAGATCCGTTGTGAAGAATTTGTCGACGACGGGAAAGAGGGCTGCCGGGGGGCTACCGGCAAGCAGCATGGACAGCTCGCAATGAACCTGTGCGCGCTTGATCTGCTCCTCGGCAGGGTTCGGTTTCGGCGCATTAGGGTTCTGGTTCTGCGGCGGCGGCGCGTTGGCGGCGGCGGCAGCAGCACGTTTGCCCAGTTCGGCGAAGGACTCGCCATACTGCTTGCGGATGTCAGATCCGAGGTTGAGCAGAAGCTTGTCGATCTCCTGAACGCTTATGAGATCCGTGTGGGTATACTTGTACATCCTCTCGTACGCTGTAAGAAGGGCTCTGGAGTGCGCGTTCGCCTTGGCCCCCGACGGCGCGTTGGGATCTGAGCTGTTGTTATAGCTCTGGGATTCGTGCAATGTCATGACGGCACGCTGTGAGAGAATTTGCAGATGGATCATACGACGGCAGAGCATGATGAGTAGACCTCTGGTTGTCGAAGAAAAGACAACGTGGAGTGCGATTTCGTTCTGCGCGTGTAGATGTACGTTCACGTGGTTCCAGCCTTGCGGGTTTAGCAGCCCTACAAAGTCGGGATCGTCGCCAAGGTTGAAGAGAGAATCAGCCAGCCAGCATAGTAGGTCAATTCCCCATTTGCAGCACCCAGCTAAAGCGTTGACGACCTCTAAATCCCGCGTCAGTCCAGTCAGAGGCAAGATAGACGTCGGGCAAGCGGAAGGGGCGGGTCTCACCTGGCTCATCCAGAGGGGAATTCTCCTTTGCCTGGAAGGTAGTCTTGCTCGCAACGGTGAGCAGGATTGCGACGTTGCGTAAATTCAAGGCGAGGAATGAAAAGCTGCTGGTGAAGGTCCGCGGCTGATAGTCGCCTTTCCACCCAAGGTGAGTGGCCATGCTCAAGCATTGTTGGAGTTGCCAGTTCCGTATAAGGAAATCGTGGTTAGACTCTTCCGAGTAATCGACGACAACCTTCTGGTATCGGACCATTTCGGCAATCAAGTTTTCGGTGAATTCTATAGCGAGATTAGAACAAATCACACATGTCGAACCCAAGGAAGAGGTCAAAATCTTACTCTCTCTATGCACAAAGGCGCGCCCTATTGCAAGAATGTCGTCCATATTGCTATGAGACAAGGCTGCTTGAATAACCGACATGTTGAGGGCAGCGACAACTGCATGGTATTGTCCTATGATCGTGTTAGAGCAAGGCCATCTCCCGGGATTGACAAAATATACCATCACTCATGGAGTGAGGGTCCCCTAGAGTATACCTGACTTCGTGCCACTTCACCTTCGCGTCATCGCACAGCTGGACTAGCGAGAAGGCCGTCGGTGAAATGGCGGTCTGCAGGCCTGTGATGTGTGAGTGAGTACAAGGGAGACCATCTCGCAGGGGAAACAGCCGACTTACAAGATGCTTCTCCACCTTGGGTGAAGCCAGCCTCGTGAATCGAGTCGATGCGATCCAGGTTCACCGTCTTCCAGATCTCATTCATCGTGTTGCGATGGCGGTAGTCTACCGTGCCGTCACTGTACGAAAAGGCCACGACAGTTCCCAAACGAATCACACTGATTCCAATGATTATCTTGTTTACTATGATGGGTTCGAGCTTCTTCAGCCTGTGTGCACTCTAGTATACTTGTTAGCAGACCATTCACTGCGCAATGTCATCGGTCTTACCTGGGGTGCTGATCCTGCACTGTTCCTTCTAGACTTCAGCTTCTCGAAGGCAGGATGGAGGGTTTGCGCTTGATCAACCACAACCTCCCAGCGGTCAACAATGCTTTGGACTTCCTGGCCGTACGGGCTATCCGGGGCGGGCACGCAAGATCGTACAGCCAGAATGACGGGACTGACCCATGACTTGCTCGAAGAGTCCATACTCGAGGGGAGGACTTCGAGATGCGACAACTGTGTCATGGATGGATCTAAGGGGGAATCGCTGAGGCCACTGGGGAGCCAGCTTGAATTGGCGAGGTGCCTCGCTTTCAGCGCTGGGTTTAATGTGACGCTCCCAGGCGCCAGCCCCTTCAGGTTCTCCTGCGGGGGACCCCCCAGTTGATCTGCAACTGTACGAGTTGGAGCTGCTTGGAGGATGTAGCTAAAGCCACGAGAATGCTCTTGACTGGTTTTCGGTCAGTACGTACAGCAGAAGCAGCAAGAAAGAGTAGCAGCAGCTAGCGTTTGGGGTCGCACATTTTGGGTCGGAACACAACGCAGCATGTGATATCAGCTCGTCGGCAGAGGTGACACTCTCCAGCTCGTGGGGGGTCTCTTCATACCGTCCGGTGTTTTGAATCCAGAACATCTTCAGCAGACCGTTGGCGGTAACACAAAAGAACACAGACCGGCCATGTTGCGTGGGGTGGCCTGCTGTCGCATTCCAGAATAAGGAAGACTGGATATGGTAGCCGTTGTCGTCTTTTACGGTAGGCGCGTGCAGTTGATTTGCCTATCATGACAAAACGTCAGTGGTCTATCGTCGGTCACGGACGATGCTGATGAGACACGTACACCTCTGGTCGGGGTTGCATTCAGCCAGAATGTGCCGACAACCGCGTGGAGGTCGTCGATCGGATCTCCTTCCCATGGGCGGTAGGCGACTGATCGGTTGATGTTGGCACCGAAACTAAGAATGAGAACACGTCCCACAGCATCGATGACGGCCAACTCGGGCGCCGGCGTGGGCGCCCAGGAGATGTGCACGATGGGGCCCCCTGGCAGACCTTGCCATTGTACGCACGAGGTTGGCTCACTTAGATTCCAGGCGGCATCTTTGGGGCTGGCACGGATATACCTCACCTCGAGCGACTGTCCGTCGGGGGCGATGGAGGCAATGGTGCCCGACTTGGACCAGGCGACGCCTCTGTGTGTGCGTGTACGGTCAGCGCTGTCCATGAGATGACGATGTGATGCATCCGGGTTCGTGTTGTTGAAGACGCGGAACATGAACATGAATGATGGTACATACTGGCAACTCCCACGGCTGCGAAGCTCGTCAAGCCTCAGCAACAAGCGTTTGCTTGGTGGGCGAGGCTGGGGCTGCAGGTCCAGGGGCACCGTGTCACCGAAGAGGTCGTCAACATGGTTCAGGTTCATCTGCATGATGGCGGGACTGTCCAATGGGTTGTCCAGTATCAGAGGCATTCTATCCGCACCTGCGACGGACGGACGAGGAAGGAACGAAGCACAATAACTAATAGGGCTCGGGATATCCGTACTCCGTACAAGAAAGGGTTCGGTTCTTCTCAGCCTCTTGACGGTGTCAGCATCACAATACTCAGCCTCTGCTGCTCGGCCTCGAGTGGTTGTGGCGCTCCCATGCGATGCATGGAGTCTGGAGAAGGGGTCCAGGTAGTGACGGACGATGCAAGGGGACGAGGCGAGACGGGATGGAATGGGATGGCAGCGAGTACAACAAGTATATACCAAAAGTTATGATTCATGAACAAGCATTTGGTTGACGTTGAGTAGATGGACGATGGACGGCAGCAGGCAGATGATGGAGATCCACAAGCACGAGTACCCGTACGGATGCTGGAATGGAGCTTATGTAATAAAACAATCCAAAGTACTTCGTATCTCGGTAGTTACCGCAGTTCGGAGTGCTACGTACGGAGTACTGTGTACTTAGTACGGATAGACAGACCCTGGGACAGGGGCCTCTCCAGTGGGGCACGAAGCGTGCGAGCCGCGCGAGCCACACATGGGAAGCCCCGGCAGTCTCCAAAGCAACCGACAGGTCAATTCTCCACTTGCCGCTGCGAGATTTCAGTGCTCCCCTGCAGGATAACATGCGAAGTACGGATACGGAGTACTAACTACGTAACTACATCATCGAATTCCCTCCTCTCGCCCACATGGCATCTCGGTTTGGTCCTTGCTTGCTGGGCATGATGATGTCCCATAACTTACACAGTAGTTGTGTGGCCTGGGTTAGAGCCGGAAGATTAGGTACTCGGTTGGACATGTAGGCATTTCGCACCGGAGTTTGAGACCACCATCAACCAAAACCATGTGCTTCAAGTCAATTGGCTTGAACAGTTAGTGCTACAGGGCCATTCCGGTATTGGTAGAGTGGCCTTCTCCGGTGTTGCTTTCCAAGTCACTAACGCACATAGTAATCGGGACGCCGAAGCCTAGAATACATATGTAGACCTGATATTACTTCACATGTCCGCAAAAGTTGCTGAATATTCAAGAGTCGAGTACTTACTTGCACAAGCAGATGGAGGTCATGGCGGAATGGGAACTCGGATAGTTTTAGTGAACTTAGCTTGTCCACAGTAAAGAACAATTCAGCAAAGGACCTAACGAGTTAGATACCTAATAAGTTAGTTAACAACTGTGTAGTTAACTAACTACTGATTGTGTACTCCGTACGTAGTTACTATGTAGTAGTTACACCCGTCCACTCTTTAACGTTGGGTCTTGCACAAATAAGAGTACGTACTGTCCATATCCGTACTTCAACCCCCCCGGTTCTATTCTTGAATCTTACGCCTGCCAGCATCTGTCCCCTCGATCGCAACAACGCTGCGGCTTCCAACCTCTTTTCACTCACCGTCCACAATCCTGCCTCACCACAATCACAACACACACAACACACGCGAAGAAGACTGCAGAATAGTCACACCAGTGCCTTTCGCATGAGGGAACGCAGCGCGACTCGTATCTTTTACCCAGCAATCAATTGCGAGTTGGAGCTGGTGCCTTTTCAATCCCAGCTGCCAAAAGCTGCCCCCCAACGCCGCCCAAAGCAAAGCAAACCAACCCAAATGCGCGGAACTTCACTACTTGGTACTCAACCACCCTGCTTACTTGCGATACCTGCAAGAAGGCTCGATTCGCTTCTCGATTGTCTGCTGGCCTACTCGACGACTTGCGGCTCCCAATGATCGCCATCACACCCGAGGATTCTGACAGAAAGTCAAACACAATGGGCATGGGTTCCTCCTCTGAGCTGTCAGATCCGCCGTCGTCGGACCCTCCCTCATCACCACTTTCCGAACTCTCCAAGTCACCATCCTTGTCGCCGCCGCCCGCGTCACATCTGCCGTCTCGTTACCTGTCGCCAATCTCATCGGCGCCTTCTGGCAGTGCGTCTCCGATGAAGCACGGAGATGCCGGCGAGGCTGATACCATCTGTGTCAACCCGGATGCCCATCATGCCTCCCGCCCGGCTAAGAGACGCAAGGTGGACCGCAAACCGCGCACTACCGAATACCTTGACCTGCACGTCTTTAGGGACCGCAGCCTGCATGCATTTAGCGGCCAGGACGAGGAGATTCTCAGCCAGCTCAAGACGGCCCTGCACAAGAAGAAGAAGATAGTCGTCATCGCCGGTGCTGGCATCTCCGTCTCCGCTGGAAGTAGGTTTCCTCGGTTCATAATCGCGCCGTATCCATGCTGACTAGTGTCTCCCCTCGCGCAGTACCCGACTTCCGCTCGTCCAATGGCCTCTTCAAGACCCTACGCACACAGCATGGCCTCAAGGCTTCGGGCAAGCAACTGTTCGACGCCTCGGTCTACAAGCACGACTCGTCCACCTCGACATTTCACGACATGATCCGCGAGATGGAACAGCAAACCAAGGCTGCCGCCCCCCACACCCTTCCACCATATGGTGGCCTCTATCGCCCAGGAGGGTCGCCTACTCCGCCTGTATACGCAGAACGTCGATTGCATTGACACGTCCATGCCGCCGCTCGCGACCACGGTTCCCCTCAGCGAGAAGGGGCCCTGGCCCAAGACCATCCAACTCCACGGCAGTCTCGAAAAGATGATATGCTCCAAATGCAGCGAAACGAAACCCTTTGACGGCTCCCTATTCGACGGCCCCGAGCCGCCGCTTTGTAAGAGCTGTGTCGAGACGGACGCGGTGCGCACGTCGCATGCCGGCAAGCGAAGTCACGGCATTGGCAAATTGCGCCCTCGCATGGTGCTCTATAACGAGTACAACCCCGACGACGAGGCCATCGCCAATGTCTTCAAGGCCGACTTGCGATCTCGACCCGACGCCGTCATTGTTGTGGGCACCAGCATGAAGATCCCCGGCGTACGCCGGATGGTGAAGGACATGTGCAAGGTCACCAGAGACCGTAGGGGCGGCATCACAGCCTGGATAAACCTCGACCCAGAACCGAGCGGCGTTGAGCTCAAGGACTGTTGGGACATGGTTGTCAAGGCAAAATGCGACGACGTAGCCAAGCTGGTAGGGCTACCGCTTTGGGACACGGAGACTCCCGAGGACTGCAATCTTGACGACAAGACGTTCAACAAGAAAAGATACGGCGAATTGTTCGAGGTCATACTCCCCGTCCCGTCCTCATCTGCATCAGCATGCACGTCGTCGGTCGATGATGTTTCACGCGACACCACCCCTGTCGACATCCGCCCGAAGTCCATCGACAGAGTACAAGGCATGCCTACGCCCACTGCTAGTCCCAAGATACGCACCGCTTTGCCGACCAAAGCTGTTCCAAAAACTAGACAGAGTCAGCTGTTGTTTCCGGCCAAGAAGGAGGCTGGCATTTCGACTAGGGCTTCAGCTGGCGGCAGGCCGACCAAGAAACCACCTGGGCGAAAGTCTCGGCAAACCAAGAAGCCCGAGGAGAAGTCCGTGGCCACGGTCAAGAGCGCTTTCAAGGCCACCAAAGCCACCGTCGCCATCCCATCTACAGTACCAGCGAAGCGTTTCATTGACGCCGACTTCAACCTGAAATCCGAGTTCTCTCCGCGCCATGGAGGGATAAGGCAGAAGGGTGACGAACATCATGCTCAGAATGCAGTCGACTTGCAAATACATCAAGAAGTGTCGGCCCGTCAATCACCGCCTTCCACCCCGACACTATCCGAGTCCGACCGCCCCAGCTCTGCCCATTCCGAAACCATCATTCCCCCTCAAAGCCCCTAGGCTACGCAAACCTGATCGAGTAATTTAGGCTTTTTGGACAACGAGTGGCTTCCTGTGCCTTGATCGCGTGCCACTCGGCATGGATTTCGGGTTTGGGAATTTGCACATATCCCTGGGGGGGGTTTCTTTCAACTGAACGAAGTGTACATATAATATTGCATGAGGCAGCTCCCCGCGGGTAGGGAGACTGTACTGGCGTTCGGAAGGTGTTGCAGAGCCAAGGAGGCTGTCGCGGAAGAACACCTGGTGTGAGGTACTTAGACATGTATCCATCCATACGTTGGAAGTATGTCATATTGGCAGTTCTTATTTTCTTGTTTTCTCGGTGTCTACCGGCTGGCATCCAGGTTCTTCTACTCCTGAAGCCACGGCTTTTGGTTTCCTAGCCGTTGCAAAGAGAACATCCGTGTATCGACAGCAGCGGATAGCAGGCCGTCACCCCTGACGCACTAACGTAGTATATCCGCTGGTTCAGCTTCGGCTTATCTGATGGGCCTCCGGGTACGAGTAGGCTCGGTTGGTTGCTGGTCTGGAACAGGTCGGGTACAGGATAACTTACGGTATCCACCACCAGCCCCCCGGGTTTGGGGCTTGACCTATTCGAAGCTGGGAGGCCGATGGTATGGGACAGTAAAGAGGACTGGTGAGCTGCTATGGGTTTGAATTTTTATTTGCCCTATCCATAACGACACCGCGGTCGCCATGTTTATGCAGAGAAGCCCAGTCCTGAACGGGCTTCCAAATTTGCAAAAATGGTGCCTTTTGCAAGCCGTAACCACACTATGTCTGTCTATACCTACAAAGAAGGGTATCGTATCGGAGTGGGTTCATGTCCCAGAGAACCGAATCCTCCAGATAAATGCATTAACGGGCCGGCTCTGCTCACCCGCTGCTTTCTTTGCCTCTAAAGTCTCGCCTATAATTATCATATGAGCCATGCTTCCTTCCCCATCTGTGCCGTTCCCTGCATATTGCCCCCCCCTCCCTCCCCCCAATTCTCCTTTATCAGGGTTCCGGTATGATCGCAGTAACGAGGGTGGAATCCCTCTTCTCCCGTGCATCATTTTGGTTATGATGCAGTGTCTTCATAACAAACTCATATGTCATCATGGTCACTGTCGCCGCGGGCACAGCGCGCATCATGTTGACACCCATGCCTGCATAAAAGGCTCTCCAACCTTCCTCTCGCAGGATTGTTCGAAAGGTCATGATGACGCCCTTGTACTTGGGCTCTGGGATTACCGCCCCTTTCTCTGCCAAACCCAAGCCTTGGAGGTACTCACTGCCAGCTGTGGGTTTTCGCTGTGTCTGCAGTCGAGTTCTAATGACTTCATGCGGATATGTAGCCGAGCTGGCCATGACCTTGGATAATATCGAAGCTCCTAGCACGCCGACCCATTGACGCTTGAAATTGTCGTTGGACTCGCCCATGCTTGTTCCGGTGAATTTCTTCCGGAGATACTCGTAGACGGGGAATTGCACAGCGACGTGTGTAAGCCCAAGAAGCGCCGGTGTGAGTCCCGAGTAGAACGACAAGATACCCTCAGAGGAGTACATCTTGCGAGCAGCATCCAGTGTTGAATGGTAGTGCCACGGCGAGCTAATGGAGGGCCTCGAGGTTGGTGTGTTGCCTGACCGGGGAAAGAAGGACATTTCCCGACTGTGGCCTTTGGAGGATTGCGACATGAGCCGTGTCTTGATGACCCAGATGGGATTCGTCACGACAGTGCTGCTGGCACCAGCAACAATGGACGACCAGAAGTTGACGAGGTGCTCATTCTTGACTGTGTAAAGACGATGTAGTTAGCAAAGGGGGAAGGTATATCCCTGTGGCGGAGAAGTGGTTACAAGCAGATGGCTGTTTGCGTCTGGACGACACACACACACACACGCAAGGGAACTGTACAGAGCTTACCTTGGTGTTCAGCCAGAAACAGCTTGCTCTTGTTGTAGACGGTGAACCAGACAGCCCAAGTTGGCAAATAGCCCATAACGATCGGACCCAAGCCCCGGTACATGCCACGGATGCCCTCATCGCGCCAGATGACCTTTGCCGTGCCTACCAAGCCTTCGTATGCCTTGTGGTGGCCCACGTGCCTGCCCTTGTTCACCGTCACGAAGCCGCCCTGTGCTTGCAGCTTTGTCTTGATGACATCGAGCGGACATGTCATAACGCCCGAGGTGAAACCTCCAATGGCACCACCTATGGCGTTGAATTGAGTGTCGGACGCGCCAGCCAGCCATCGCTCCACCCCAGTCAAGTCCTGCGGTTTATGCGCAGCCATGGATGCGACGGGCGGTCTAGAGGATGCCGTCGAAGCTGATGATGCCTGATCGCCCCTTTCACCTGTCAGCGAGGATGCGGTCGGGGAAGATGGTCGAGTTGCGAAAACCCCATAGTCTGGTGGAGTGTTGGGCAAGTTTCCCGGTGGATCGCTCTGGGCTTCCTTGTGAGACATTCCTCGAGGGTCGTTGATTCTTTTTTTCCCCGGTGGCCACTACAACCAAATAGTGACCTGCATGCAAGGCTCGGTTACCCGACTGGTTGCTTGTGGTCCTGTTGTTGACTGGCGCAGGACTTTTTGCTGTGACGCCAGATGGGGCCTCTATCGATGCGGTGTTAGAGGCCCCGCAGAGTCCTCTCGATTGTGAGGGAAAGACAATGGGGCTGACGAGGTCCAAGGAGAGCCTCTTTGAAGGACGGTATCAGTTGTTTGTTGTTGTCGTAGTCCAGGAAGAGCTTTGCAGGGCTTGGTGTGCGTATATGCGTGCGCGAGCGCGAGTGCGAGTGCGAATGCGGTGTGCGGGGGAGTCGAATCCCACACCAGTCCGCCGTCGACACTGAAGCTACTACCGGTTGTCGCGGGCCATTGGCGGTACAACAGGGCCCCAGGTTGAGCGTCGCCGGAGAATGTGTGTATGTGTGTGCGTGTGTGTGTTGTGGAAAGGGAAAGGGAAGGGGAAAGAGGGGTGTATGGACAAGCGTAACGGGCAAGCTCGTTTGAGTCCGGGTTGGTAGCGGAGTTATTAGTTGAGTTGCTTGGTTGTCGCGACGGTCCCGACGGTTGCGGGAAGAATATCAGAAGGCGTGGCGGCAGTAGACTGCAGTGTGCAGCTAACTAACGTTAAGGGAAGGACCGACGAGCACCGGGCGTGCGTGGGTGCGTGGGTACGTGCGGCAGGCCTGGAATGAATCGGATGGTGGGATCTGCTGTTGCACAGTACATGAACTGGGCAGTTCAACCTTGAGATTCTACGTCTTGTAATGATGGGGGTTGTATAAGAATGAGTCTAGAGGTTTCAATCACCTATACGGGCATTCGAACAAAAGATTGTGAGTCTATCATCTGCGTAGTGATGCTATGGGATATCGGTACACTTGTGTCCAAGTGTTGTCTTCGACGTGAGGTGACGGAGTCCGAGGTGACCTCATAAGCAGTCTTCCTGTCTTACGAAGTAGGTACCAAGTACTGTGCTGTAATTACGTACCTACAGCCAATACTCTTTGAGGATAGTGCACTGCGATTGAGCCATACTTATTACGTAGTTTCTCAAGACAAGGTACATTTCGTGCTACAGTTTTCTTACTCTGCACATTTGTATTATGCAAGTAACTCCGTAGCAAGCAGTGTACGAAGTAAGTAACAGCACACACAGAGTAACGTTATGTAGTTACGTAAGTCGGATCACAACTAATGAATAAGGTAGCGCATGTACCTACCTGTACTGACCAGTTAGTTACGTTGCGGAGTAAGTTACTGTGGTACGGATACATTACTTCGTACTCCGTAGTTACAGAGAATCCCATCCTTGGCATTGATTTGGACTTGGGGTCCGGACAGCCGCCCACCAGCTGTACCCACCCGGCCCTGCCCTTTGCATCAGTGCCTATTTGCAACGAACAGGCAATATCACTCACATCATCACGACTCCCGCTTCCTCGACCTTCCTACCGTCGATTCGACAAAAACACCAACCAACCGCCCATCATGTCCGCCTACCCGACTCTTGCGCCCTTCATCTTGAAGCGACCCTGGTTGCACAATGCCCTTAAGCCCCTTGCCAACTGGTACACCAACGCCCAGGGCTACCGCCAACTCGGTCTCAGGTACAGTCGGTCCCTGTGACTTCTTCCCAAACCGTCGTCAATTGGTCGGAATAGCAGAGAGGGAGAGATGGGATGGGGGGAAGGAAGGAGGAAAAATGGGGGGAGGGGGGTCCTGCGAATATTTCTTACTGCACAAGGGAAACAACAATAGGACCGCTTTGCTGATGCGACACCCAATCTACAGAGCCGACGACCTGATTGTCGAGGAGACCGAAGAGGCCCTCGCCGCCATCAAGCGCCTTCCTCCACAGGTCGCCTACGATCGTGTCTACCGCCTGCGCCGCGCCATGCAGTGCAGCATTGCCCAGAAGATCCTGCCCAAGGACGAGTGGACCAAGCCAGAGGAGGTGAGACCCATCCCAGAGCAACAATAACAAATCTTGGACCCGAGGCGGAGAAGCAACTATTCACCTTGCTAACGCAGCATCACCGATACAGGATGAGCCGTACCTCACCCCCATCATCATGCAGCTCAGGGCGGCCGAGAAGGAGAAGGAGGCTCTTGAGTCTCTGACCATTGTCAAGAACCACTAAATCGGTGGCATTCTGGAAGCCATGTTCCAAGGACTTTGCGCAGAGAGGACAGCTGGTTCGACCCTCGTTGCAAGAGCCGACGAGCTTTGTACAATAGGCCTGGAATAGCCATGATATCAAGGGCTTACTCCTGTACGAGCCGGAACAGCTGATGATGATGATCGAGAATTGGAATTGCCGGAGTAGCTGACCGGCTGGCTGTGTTTGAGCACTAGACGCGGTTGCAACATGTATTTTGTGTGTATATACTCGTCTGCCTCCTCGCGGAAACGATGAACTTGTGTTTCGCCCGATATAGCTTGAACACAGATATATCTGACCGAGCATCCCGAAGTCCCCGAGGTAGACCATTGCTTCTACTGTAGATGTATCTGCCTTGAGCGACGACACCTGCCTTCGGCTGATTTGCCCTGGGGTGGTACTGGGCCCCTTCCGTGTACATAGGCGACTGGCCTCCAACTATAGCCTTTGACGAGTTCTATACGAAAGAGTTGCCACCGAAAAGATGCATCTGGTGAAAGATTTTGTATAGAAGAGGTGAATTTTGGTCTCCCGTCACATCGCGATGCCATCCCTTAATGCCTCCACCATCCGTCTCAGGCGGCGTGTGTTGCTCATACCAAGAATGCCCTCGCCGTTACGCCAACATGGAAGATGGGACGGGCCATGGCACGCTCATTGCTAACAAAGCCCCCAAATAACACACGAATCTCCACAAGGCCATTGTGTGGTCTGCCGCGCACCCGTCCTCCAAACCCCATAGTATTCGCCTTATGAATAGCCAAGGTCTGCTACATCGGGTCTACTACATCGGGTCTAACTATATTTCAAAGCCCGCCTATGCACACAGGCTTCAAGGATTGACGCAAACACTACGTCAATCAACGATGCCACCGCGTTTGCGCAGAGTACAGAGGTCGTAGGGAGGGCGGCGCCAAGAACTGGTTTTGGCTAAAACCCAGACTCGGAAGACAAAATGTATAGATAACTAGACCCCCAGGTCCTCTTTGTTCGACATGATTGGTGGACGCTGAATGCAACGGGAGACGGTGGTGGCGTTGTGTGCGTAGATCATGAGTTTCTCGTACAATAATTACGTCCTCGCTCCTCTGAAGATATCAAGTGCCTGAGACCGGTGGACAAAATCGGTACACAGAAAGTATATGGTGAGACAGAAAAATGCAGAAAACGGTACCTCTCGCCCGTTACGCATTGCCTGGTTTCTCATCGGTATCGATGTGCCAGACAACGTAGTTGGGCAGGCCGACTACCTCGTAACCTGCTCGCTTGGCCATCTTTGCGAAACCCTCGGTCTCGGCTTGGTTCTCAAAGGCGTAGCAAGGGAAATTGATGCCTGGAAGCAATGTCAGTTGGTCGATTCCCTTCTGGTCGTTTGAGACGTCGTCGTCAGCACTCACCTGAGCGATGGACGTCGGCCTTGACGAGGATGTTCACGCCACCGATACCATCAAGCTCAATCTCTTCATCCTTGTCGTTACGCCAGTCGCCCATCCTCGCCATGTATTGTCGTCCGGTATCGTACTGCTTGTAGCCTGTGAGTGTGAGACCACACCATTAGCCACGAAAAAAGATACAGAGGGGCACCGGCAACCTACCTTCAGCCAGCACAACATCCTTGGGCAGGCTCGCGGCTAGCTTTCGACCCTTGTCTGATTCAACCCATGAGTTGTAGTCAACTACGGTCATTCGAGTTAGCCAAGATGCAACATTGCGAGAGATTAGTGCCGTTACTGACATCGACCTTCAATGTCCACACCATTTTCATATCGATGGAACCATACGTCTGCGGGAAATCAGTTAGTCGGGCTTTCCGAGAATCGAGGCTGCGGTGGTTGCGTACTGGGCACGATAATGTCTCGGTCATGAGCGATGAGGTCCTCGATGATCTTGTGGGGGCTGTCCACCATGTCCACGTCGCGCCAGTAGACCCACGAATGTTCGGGTTTCAGCGCGGTCGTTAGAAGATAATTTCTGGCGCGACCCATGGCCTTTCGGCGGGGGCCCTGGGCTTCGAAGCCGTGTCTGTCCTCGACATTCTGAGCCAGGGTGAAGTGGAAGTCCTTCTCAACGATGAGGACGCTGTTGAAGGGGATCTTATCCGGTCGCTTTTGAATGCGCTCCAGCTCCAGGGCGAGGTTGCCAAGAGTGTCGTCGCTCGAATCGCCGACAAGAAAGGCAAGGTCGATCAAGTGGTGAGGATACGTCAGCTCCGAGATTAGCTCAAAGTACTTGGACAAGTAAAAGGAGGCATCCTTGAGGGGCGTGAGGATGAGAACACGCTCCTCCTTGGAGAGGGCTTTGCGCGTGGACTGGATGGGGTTGAGGTCGACGTGCTTGATGGTTGTCGAGTTGATTTCGATCGGGGCATGGTGGTTGAAGATTACCGGTGTCTGCAAGTGAGCGCTCCAGGCCTGTTGCTCGTTGAGCGTCATGTCCATTGGTGATTTTGCCGGACCCCAACAGTAGAAACTGGATTGTTGTGATGGCCAAGTCAGTCGCTGTGCCTGGTGTCACTTGATACAGCCAGAACGTACCTTTGCATCTCACTGGCGCCTGTCCGAATACCGCGCCATAATAGTAATATGATACCGACGATAGTAATCGAGACCAGAAAGCGCGTCCGTGTCAGGAATACCCATATTGCTCTGGTCGGGGGTAGTTGGCCTCTTGCCGACTTCCAGGTCATGCCGCCCTTGGGAAGAAGCATTGTGAGCTCTCCAGGTGGCCCTCGACACCACCTCTGCTGTTGTTGAAGTAGGGGCAGTCGGAGAGGGAGACGCTCGGTGTTGGGTGTTGTTCGAGGAGCAGCGATGGGCGGCAGGGGAGCGGGAGAGCGGGCGCGATGTTTGGTCGTGTCGCGTCGTATCGTCGTCGACTGTGCGTGGCCGAGTGTCGACTTGTCTATGGCTACTTTACACTTCGCTCTTTTTTCTTCCCTTCAGGGGACGAGGTCGACGTTCCAGGTCAGTGAGACGGGAAAGCCAACGCTGGAGCTGACTGGAGTCTTTTGGCCAGGGCTCTGGGGACTGGACACGGAGCACGGGGGGGATACAATCCAAGACCAAGACCAAGACCAAGACCAAGCAAGACCCGGGATTGCGACGACAGGGGGGGCAGTGCGTGTTGGGGGTGTGGGAAGGGGGATGTTGCAGCGAGTAAGCGGCGCGCCGTGGGCTGTTGCTTGGCGAAGATATATCGTAAAGTGGAAACGCACACACTCTCGATCGCGATCCAAATGTCCTTGAACAAAAGCTTGCGCCCAGCCTGTGGAAGGGAGGAAAGAAAGTACTGTGTCTACAATGTGGACAAGGGACTTCTGGGTAGGTGACAGTCAGGCTTATGGATAACGTTAAGGGTACACAGTACATCGACCAACTAGTTAGGTAAGTAAGAATGGACTTGTGGCTCCGCCTTTGACCACAGGGCAATTGGCGCTTGGGAATGCGGGAGGTAATCCCAAGCCACTTTTCTTACTTTACAGAAAAGGACCTGACGTACCGAGTACTTTTAGGTTGAACGCTGCCCTGCTTGGCGGGCAAACATTTCGGATAGTTAACGTTTTACGGTACAGACAGAAACAATAGACAGGTGGTCGAGGAAACACTCAACTACAGATTGTACACAAAGTCGGGTAGTTATCGCATATCGAGACTATCAGCTCAATCGTTGATTGGCACTGGCAGTGGAAAGGTCCAATCTCCGTCTATTCCATCATGCATGTGTCGCCACGGTCCACGCTGGATAAATACGAGAAGACCCCATTGCTGTCGCTGTCCTTCCAGTCAACATCAAAGCCGCGTCGATCCAATCCGAATCTGCATGACTGCAAGTCTACAGCGCCCCCCCTGAAGATTCAAGAAGCTACTACGTATCTGGTCCAAGGTAGACTGGATAACATTAATTGCTGTATAAGAAAATCGACGGTACTAAAGTTACGTATTTCACTGCTTATCACACACTGGAGTACGGAGTAACTAGATTGCCAAGCTATGGTACGGAGTAATCCTCATCTTATTATTGTCAATGCTACCTAATGCCGACACGCAGCAGGGATGTTGTCCTAATCGTAGGTACTCCATTGTTGCTCGGGTACGGATACGGAGATACGGATACTCAGATACGAAATACTGTACCTAGCTCAAGTGTGGTCGAGTAGTTATACCCCAGTTAGTCATGCTTGTAAGTGTCGATGCGTACTTTGTTCTTTACCGTGTGTAAATAAATGCCAGCAATGAGTTGACGTGAGGAATCAAGACACGCTCTGCCACAGTGCTTGGACTTTTGAGTTTGACAATATTGTCAAGTTCGACAGCCGTGTTGTTGAAGACGGAGAGGTGCACAGAGCGTCTGAGCTAGTTGGCTACTTGTTAATTATGACGGCCAATCACCACAGTGACAACACATATGACAAATGGACGGGCGCATTCGGCGCCAATTGACTGACATTGTGACCATGCTTCGTTGAGAAGCTCACGCAACCCATTTGGGCAAGTGTGCCCGTTGAGTTACCACCATCTCATCCCATCTCATCCCATCTCATCTCATCTCATACATGCGAGTCAGCCGCACCAAACACCAGCTCAGCTCCGTCGTGTCGAGGAGCTGTTTGCCTCGTGTCAGCTACAAACCCACGGCCAGTTCGCAGAGCCTCAGAATCGCTTCACGGGCAAGGACGATGTCTACTCGCCGATCGGCAAGGATCAGTGCGGCCATGGAGGCCAAGCCACCACCAGAAGTCATGCCTCCGCCTTCGGCTTCACGCCCACGCAAAAGGAAGACAGTGACTGGTCCGCCATTGGATCCAGATGCATCCAGTAAGACGGCGACGGCGACGGAGCCGGAAGCCTCGGCTCCGTCGACACCGCCTGCGAAGCGTCGCTCCAAGGCCGCGACATCGTCCGCTCCGCCGGCAACGCCAACACCAAGTAACGCCGCACTAATGGGTGAGCCGGTCGCTTTGGGCACGACATCAAAACCGAAGCCGGCGGCCGTCAGACGGCTGGCAGACCCCAAGCTCACAAACGCGACACTGCTCTCGCCGGAGAGCTCACGTGTGGTAGCCTCGGAAGAACTGGGCGATGCCTCACCCACCAAGGCTCCGGGCGTGACTAGGAAGACAACTACTGCCAACATACTCGACGAAGCATGCGCTCATCTTATCAAGGTTGATCCGCGAATGGAGCCGCTCATCAAGGGACACCACTGCCGCGTCTTTAGTCCGGAAGGACTTGCTGAAAAGATCGACCCGTTCGAGTCGCTCTGCAGCGGTATCATATCACAGCAGGTATCCGGGGCAGCTGCCAAGGCCATTAAGAAGCGCTTCGTTGAACTCTTTGAAGAAGAAGGGTCTTCAAGGTTCCCCAACCCCTCACGAGTGGCCGCTACATCCATCGAAAAGCTGCGGACAGCGGGCCTGTCGCAGCGCAAGGCCGAATACGTACAGGGACTGGCCGAAAAGTTCAAGACTGGTGAATTGAGTGCGCAAATGCTGGCCCAGGCACCCTACGAGGAGGTCTTGGAGAAGCTGATAGCAGTTCGCGGAGTGGGCCGCTGGAGCGTGGAGATGTTTGTTCTCTTTGCGCTCAAACGGATGGATGTCTTCTCTACTGGCGACCTGGGCGTACAACGTGGCATGGCGGCGTTCGAAGGCCGTGACGTTGCGAAGCTCAAGGCCAAGGGGGGCGGGAAGTGGAAGTACATGAGCGAGAAGCACATGGAAGAAATGGCCGCAAAGTTCGCACCGTATCGGAGCGTTTTCATGTGGTACATGTGGAGAGTTGAGGAAACAGACATTAGCACTTTGGAGTAAGGGGGTTTATTTAGGCTTCAGTGTGAAGAGGGAACCAACACAGTTGCATACCTACCACCTGTTTCAGTAGCCGATTATGAACTGGCTCTTCACTGGCAGTTTCTCACTGTTTATACTAGGATTGTAATAGTCGCTATCTGGGTCGATAGAACGATGAGATAATTTCTAGCCTGGGTGCTCGCTAGCGACGGGCCATTAGGTTACGACCACGGACCCTCATGGGTTTTCAACACCCTATTGCATCGTCTCCATCAGAGATGGCAATTTTGTTGTCAAGCAGGCTCGGGTAACTACCGTCCTTTAGTATCAGACCTTGTCGAAGTCGGGAGGCCCGTTACTCGACAGTCGCCCAGCAAGCAAGCCGTGAAAACTGCTAACTGCAGCAGGGGCACACGTCAAACATGAGCGGCGGCGGCGATACCGTGGTACAGTCTGATGTGTCCACGTGCCCGGGGGGACAACGCGTATCACACATGGCTGCAGGTTTCATCGATTTCCAAACCGCTCCTGACTAGATGGGTGAGCTCGGACGGTGTGACGTGTAGCGACTTTGGCTCTATTTATAACGCTGTCGGCATTGCATGTTTGAGAGTTCGGATATGCCACTTGGGATTGAAACGAGACAGAAGCGTTGTCGAAGGATTGTCGACTCATGTTGTGTGACAAGGTCGCCGGGCCGCAGGAATATATGATCGGGGCCGGATTGTATGATCAGATCCGGACTGTTATGTAGGTACATCAACAGAGCTTGTTAGACACCTCTATAGCAAGCACGACGTTGGATCGTTCCGCTTCCTCGACTAACCATGTGAACGAGGATCGTGAATTAGAGTTCATTGCCAAGATAGGGAAGGATTCGTCTGCCACGGGAACTCGTCCCAGGCGGCAAAGACGGCATCCTGCAGGGGTCGATGGTAAAATATACCTACTTCGTGTATAGACTAGGAGTTACGTAGTAGCCCATGTCATCCCGCCAGGTACATAGGGGGAATTCGTCAGCTCCTGGAAGTCGGGAAGTTTCTCAGATGTCGTGATGATAACTACAGAGTCGATCTTCGGTAGCAGTAGCAAACGACCGCTGCAGGCACTCGGAGCGTCACAAAAGCTGGTCCCGATACGGATATTCGCATCGAAGATCGGGTCCAGAGTCCGACCTTGGAGGACAAAGGGAGATACCCCGTTCGTTGTGTATTCACTGGGTATCGGAATTAACAGTTGTGCGGGCAATAGGCCTTCTGCTTCTGTGCAAGGGTTGGCTGGCTGTCAGATACTCGTGATCGACGGCGTGTTTCGCAGTTCTCCGTATCTCTCGTTGATTGCCGATCTTGACAGTGGTTACTAACTACGTAGTAGTTAGTCTGTGTATGGAGTACGGAGTACGTACTACGTACGCTGCAGTTGCGTTGCTACATGCAACGAGGGGCGAAAGTCTTCCGTGGAGTCCATCGAATACGGATGAACCGACCAATGGGATAGTTGGTGACGGCCAACCATGCCCTGGTCCTGCACCGCCTACTGTGTAGGAGCCTAGGTAAGTACGAAGTAAGTACGGTACGAAGCAGGCGACTACGAAGTAGGTAGGTACTCGTCCCAATATTATACTGTGTACGTGAGCGGACATTACCTCACCCGCGATGCAAATATGGGTTTGCACTGTGATAAAGGTGCACAAACCTTGCACCAAGGCCGGGTGTTATTATGATTTAGACTTGCTGATCTTGCGACGACGATAGGAAGAGACGCAACTTTGGTTCGTTTGCGGCGATTGTTCTTGACAGGGAGGTAACAACTGACTAGTTAACTGCGGATACACAGTAAGTTAGGTGCTGTCTGTCGACGCGCTAAGTTCTAACCAGGGGTCGGAGAGCAGCGTGTACAGAGAAGTACTTCGTAGAAAGTAGTCACCGACCGTACCGCGGTGAAGCGTAGCGTACGTGGAGCCTTTGCTGTGTATTCACGACAAGTACTCCGCACTCCGTACCGTAGTTACTGTTCAGATCGTCGTCATCATGGATGGTTTGCTCAATGCGCGCGGTGGAGCAAGTACTCATCAAAGGTTCGCTGGACCAACAAGCTTTCGCTCGTATAAATTGGAGCTTCGAAGGAGGCTGCGGAACGCGAGATGAGTCCTTATCAGGACCGGCCACGTCGTGATGGGAATGCCAAGATCTCGTGCAGCAATGCAAACCAGTGTCCAGCTCTCGGGCTCTTTGACAATTTCGCATGTGAGATAGCGAAGAGCAGATCTCAGAGCATGCACGGCTTGGCCTCGCTGCGAGCAAGGGAAGCAGGGTACGGAGTAACTACTGTGTATCCGTACTGGAGCACCCAATGTCACGCAAGTGGCTCACAGGTGCATCAGTGCATCAGTGCATCAGTGCAGCAGCCAGCGCGCGCTACTTGGCTACGGAGATTGATACCGGGCGAAGTGGGATGATTGTGATGCTTTCGCTCTCCCTGGTCAGTAGTTACCGGTAACGTGGACGACGCAGCCTGACAATCTTGAATGCTTCATGTGGCCAATAACACTGTTCTCTTGTTTTCTCCCCCTCTCTCACTCTCTCTCCTTCCCTCCCACCCGGACGCGACTTGGTTAAGAACACAACCAGGATGCCAAAAGCATTGCCGGTGAAACAGAACTATGAAAATAGGAAGAGCGTCGAGGCTAGGCCAGTCAGGAGGACTTGGAAAAGTATCGACAGGGGCTGATCCTGAAAGGAGATGGGCCGAATGTCCCAATCCCTGCACACTTGCTAGGAAGCAATCTCGCCAAACGGTAGGATTTTGATATGAGGCTACGACATTGCGGACGCTTGTCGACTTGATTTCCCGAGGTTCCTTGGTCCAAGTGGGTACCATGGTGGTAGATAATTAGCTTCGCTATGGCGGTTTCTGGCTAGACCGGTCACGGCGGCCCATCAACAACGGGGAAAGATATTCAGGGCCAGGGGGGGTTTGCCTGGGGGGATCTTGATCTTGGTTGTGTACGGAGTAAGGGTGGTGTGTGGTCCTTCCCTTTTTGGAGCCCGCTCGCATGTTCTGACCCCCCCCCTTCCCTTTTCTTCTCCTAAAACCAGGCCAGATCCGCAGTTCGAACCCCAAAACGTTTCGGACGAGACACTGCTCCTTCCTTTAAACCTTTTCCCTCCTTTCTCCCTTCGGACTCATTCGTTTGTCGATATTTTCACCCGTTACAATACAGAGGAAGAGCACTCGTTCGGTAGCTTCCCCCAACTTTAATATATCCTTCAACCCGCGGCTTCGTCTCGTGTGTGAGGATCCAATCAATCCAATCAAAACATCAACATCAACACTCCGACCGCATCTCGAGTCTGCTTCGTCCCATTTCGACCGATCTACGAAACGGAAACAACATCATTCGTTGGTTGTAAAAGGAGGAACCACGCAAGACTATCCAAAATCTTGTCGACCAATTCTCTTTTAAAGGAAGCAATAAACAAGGTATGCACACTATGAATTTCCTCTCAACGCGCACCTCGCTCCCCGTTCGTACCCCTAAACGCCAGACCTCGTATTCAATGTTTTCAATTGCCATCCGCCCCCTTTGTGGTGGCGAGCAAAGCCGCGCGTATCCATGGCCACTATCTGCACGATGTCACTTGCGGTGGCAACCAGTGCACATACGCTCCGGAACCCACTGTCTTTGCGGTACCTTCGTTGCGTCTTTCTTGGTGACAGCAAGCGCTGTGCCTCGCTTTTACAATACGCTACTGCGGCTCTAATGTCTAGCGCGTCTCTGGCTGGCCCGCGGCGTCAGCTAGACTTCCCGTTTGCAAACCGCTATCTCCATTGGCGAATCAAGGCCCACCAAGAGCTCTCACCTGGCCTTGGAAACAGCTGGAGATGAAGCACTGGAGAAGAACATGACGGATGGACAATGCGAATGGGCATACGCTATTCCGGTTTGCCGTTGCCGTGTGGCTGTTGAACATGCCTACCTGGTGCACCCGCTTCTGCATGTCCCATCCGCATCGGGCCTTCCATTGGCTCGTGTGAGGGACCGGACTCAGAACCACATACCCCAAACACACATGCCATCACTACACCCTGTTGCGATTGGGGGCGCGTCTTGAGCAACAACGTTTTGGCTATCATCCCAGTCACTGCCACTTGCCAGTTCCCAGACATCCGTCTTCTTTTTCTGGCACGCCTGCCCCTTCCTGCTGTCTGATTCACCGAGTCACTGCTGCAAGTCACTCTCGCTGCATCTTGCGCATCAGCCAGCCCGGCCCAGCTTTAGTCCTTCAAGATCCATCCGTTCTCCCCCAATTCCACATCAGATTCATCCAGCCCAACATCACTTTTTGGAACACGCTTCTCCCAGATCCCAGCCACTCCACGATAACTACTACTCTTCACCCATCTTCTCTGAGGCTTCGATTTGCACTTTATTCGTTTTTCTGTACCCAGAGAGCTCCCCACAGACCTCCCGTTGACATTTTCGCTGACCGACGACCAAAAGTCACAGTCCCCTCAAAATGTTCTCCAAGCAGTTCGTGTCGGCCGTTGCCGCCCTCGGCATGGCAACTGGTAAGTTCCGCCTCCCTTTCTATGATCCCTCTCGGAAGACATATTCTGACATCTCTCCCAGGCGCCGTTGCTATTTCATGTTCCGACGACTCTGCCACCATCAGATCCCAGGCTGATGCCACCTCTCTTGCTGCTTGCCCTACCTTCTCGGGCAGTGTCGTTATTGACACCACGGCTTCCGGCACCATTGACTTGGGTGGCAAGCTCGCCGAGATCGGTGGTGACCTGACCGGAGAAAACAACGGTGCTCTCCTCAGCTTAACGTCGAGCTCTCTGATCAACATCGGTGGCGAGTTTCGCTTGCAGAACGTTACCCTCATGTCCAACCTGGGCCTCCCCAAGTTGAGCTCCGTCAAGTCTCTCAAGCTTCAGTCGCTGAACGCCCTGACTGCTCTCAACTTCGGCACTCCCGGTCTGGTCACTGCCGATACCGTCATTGTCTCTGATACCCGTCTGACCAACTTGGAGGGCATCAACGTGAAGTCCCTGGTCAACATGGACATCAACAACAACCGCTACCTCACCAAGTTCGTTAGTGGTATCCACAACCTGTCAGATGTGCTCAACATCAACGCCAACGGTCTGAAGCTAAGTGCCAGCATGCCTAACCTGCTGTGGATCGCCAACATGACCATTTCCAACGTGACCACCTTTGAGGCCCAGTCCCTGGCTTCCGTCAACGGTTCCATGCGCTTCGATTCCAACTTCTTCGAGAGCTTCGCCGCTCCCAACTTGACCGAGATCCAGACCGGCGATCTCTCCTTCGTCAGCAACTCCCAGCTAGCCAACATGTCATTCCCTCTGCTAGAGAAGGTTGGTGGCGGCTTCACCATTGCCAACAACACTGCCCTCGGCGCCATTGATGGTTTCCCCTCTCTGGTCATGGTTGGTGGTGCCGTCAAACTCCGTGGATCTTTCACGGAGGTGTCGATGCCCAAGCTGAACGATGTTCGTGGTACCTTTGACCTTGCTTCCACCAAGGACGTCCAGTCTTCCTGCGATTACTTCGATGCTCTGAGCGGAAAGGAGATCAGCGGCGGTGTTACTTGCGCCAGCGAGAACGCCAATGCTAACAACGACACCTCTACCGATGGTTCCGGCTCCAGTTCCGGCAGTGGGAGTGACGACAAGAGCGCTGCTTCTCCCTTGTCCATGAGCATGTCAACCGTCGTCAGCCTGGCTGCTCTCGGTGGGTTTGTCACTGCATTCCTGTAAGCATGTAAAGAAGTTGTTGATATAGGACTTGGAGGTATCGGAAGTGGTACTGGTGGGTTTGGAACACCAAGAGGCGTTTTACAGCACTTTCCTTTTCCAGTTGTCTACAGAACTCTCGTCATTGTCATTTTACATCAGCCGCATGTTGGCAACCTGGGCTTAGTACAAGGAAAGGCTTCACTAGACTTAATACGACGCATCTGTAACTTATGCTCTTGATCTGGATTGCTTTGAGACGTCGGGTTAGGTGTGAGGACGAAAACCCAGTCTCGATTACTGCCTGTGTTTTCCCCTCGACATTTCGTCGCTTTAGCACTACCTAGATTGTTGATTGGACGGTTGTGGTGTAAATGAGATTGGGATGGTTTGCCAGTAGGTTTCTTGAGTGGTGATGCGAGCCCATGCAATAACCAACCAAGCTACGAACGAGCAGGTTGGGAGATTTTAGCGATACGTAAAGTTGGGCGACTCGGTTATATTTCTCACACTCAAAGTCCATCCCATTATGTTTATATTCTCATAATTCCATACCTATCTCCGGCTGGCAAAGCTCTACCAAGGTAGACAAGGTTGGATACCGGCTGGTGTACATATTTCGATGACTGCTTCCATCTACTCCGATTTGTTAATATACCAACGCATGCCAGAGTCCCAAGCAGGGCGTTCATCCAGATCGGCCGGATATGACAGGTGTGACCGGCGTCTGTTGTGGTCAGGGCATAGAAAGTTGTGTCTTGCTTGCGCGACGCGTGGCCCAGCATGCAACCCAGTGTCCAAACAAGATTGGCGAGATCTTTGGTGTCTCGGTCGTCGTCGCACTGGTTTGGATGCTGTGCGATTGGATGCGACTACTGTGTGCCCCCCGGGTCGATACCCGTTGCCATAAAGATCAGGTTGGCTGAACGGTTGTGCGTGAGAGGCCGACAGCGCCTTGGGTCACACCGCCCGGGGGGAGAGGGGGTTCGAATTGCCTCGGCGTGGATCAAGTCTGCGTAAACAGCGGCTTCAGTCGTTTCGTGGTTGGCTCAGTCGACTCGGCTGCACATCCTGAGCTCTTCCCTACTCGTATATGCTCCTTTCAAAGGCTTCATCGCTGTAGTATCGTGGCTCAATCACGCTTCCCGCGAAGACACGGCCATCGAGAGCGTTGACGGCCCTTAGAGCGCTGACCTGGTCCACGAATTTGATATAGACGTTCCTTCCCTGCACGTCAATGTACAAGCGCTCGACGCGTCCGTACTTGTCACCACACTCCTCGCCAATCTCCTGACCGAGGCCGTCCTCGATTTCGGATTGCAGATTCTCGATGTTGTTGAGCATCTTCCGTAGCACGATGACAGGTGACATGACGCCGTGTTTTCCCCCGTCAAAAGAGCCGTCGTCGCTGTCTTTGTTCTTGCGGGAGGGATCGAGAATGCGACCCCGTCCGCCAGGCGCGGCCCAGCCACCACCCTCCGAGTCGGGCCGTTTCTTGCGCTTTTCGACCTGGACGCGAAGAGGCTGTACCATGCCGCTGCCATCGGCGCCGAGGCCCTGGCCCTTGGACCAGCCGTACTTGAACATGAGGCGTGCGGCAAACCCCTTCTGGCCTGGGCGGCTGGTGCGTGCGGCATCCTCGTCGTCGGTTGGAGGGGGTATATCTTCATCCATGGCGTCCGGATGTTCGGTGGTAGGAGGTGGGGATCCCCCTTCCGGCTTTGTATAACGAACGGGAGCTCGTGATATCGTCGAAGCATCTGTTTCGAAAATTGGAGGAGGGAGAGCAGATGCAAGTGGATTCGTACTTGTTTGGTCGGGAGGCGGTGGCGGCGGAATCGCGTTGCTTTGAGACAGGGCAAGCCGACGGGTGTAAACATCACCTCCGGTCTTCTCGTCAGGTACTGAGGCTGGGGCACGTGGCGACATGGGAGGCGGCGCAAAAGAATAAGAGTTGGGCGGCGCAAACTGGTCTAGTAGAGCGGTTTGTCAGTACAGTAGTCCGCATGTAGGAATACACATAAAGTGTGGTACGGACTCGTCATGGGTCTGTCCCCATCCCCATCTTCTTCGCTATCCCAGCTTGACTGTCTCTTCGCAGGGCGGCGATGACGGTATAGGATGGCCTTCCATTCTTGAACCTCGCGTATGCGCTCATCGCTGCGTAGGTATTCATCCACATTTGTTGGTCGCAAGGGGTCGTATATTTCGTCCCAGTTTGTCTCTACGCGCGTGACATCCTTCTGGTTCCTCCTCTTCTTCTTGCGCGCCTTTGGCCGCTTGTCGCTGCCCGTGTAGAGCCAGTCGTCGTCCTCGGTCGCGGCCCAGTCGGCCAGTGTGCTCTTCGGAGGCGGTGCAGCGGAAGCGGCGTGAGGTGGCAGAGGAGGAGGAGGAGGAGGAGGCAGCACACCACTGGAGCTGACGGTACCATCGGGGGCAGGGGGTGCGATAGTTGGGGGGCCTTGGGGAAGCCGAAGCCGGGTTTGGGCTTCTGCTGTGTTTTCTGCTGTGGGCGGCGGATGGGCTGTAGGGGCTGGAATCGTAGAGCGGCATCCGTGGTCTTTTTCGCGGCCGACGCTGCCTCTTGCTCCTTCAAAGCGTCGAGAGCTTGTTGCGACACGACGGGGCCGCGCGAGATGGACGCCGAGGCATCACTCGGCGGGTCGAGCAGATCTGCGTAGAGGGACAAACCTCCGCCTGGTCGAGGAGGAGGTGGCGGTGGAGGCTCTGACATGATCGAAAAGTCGGCCAAGCAGAAAGGAATGGCGGCGGCGGTGGTGGTGGTGGCGGTGGTGGTGGTGATGACGACTACAAGGTGTACATGACGGTGACGGAGGTTTGAGAATTAATTGCTGAAAGAGAGCTGCTGTTGGCGATTCGCCAAGACAAGTTGCAGCGGCGCTGCCTCAGCCTGCAACAGGGATGATATCGCACTGCGCAGGGTGGGGGACCGGTCCCTCAAGTAACTGTATGTCCCCACCACTTGGAAGCTCCAAGCGTCCTATTCGGGACAGCTCCAACAATTTTTTGCGGATCTGCTTGTAATTTAGTGTCGTCTGTTCCCGATCACGCAACTCCAGTTTCATTACGTTGCGGTACTGATAACAGCTGGGTTCGTGTATTGCGTAGCGTTGCTCCCATCATCAATCTGCATATTCCTGTGTGGTCCCAGGAATACCGTTCCAGTCCAGTCCCAATCCCAGTTCCCTCCTGTCTCTGCTGTGCAATAGACTCGTCACTCGTGTATACCTGCTATATATTTACCTCGCTTATACTTACTCTCCTTTCTCGCTGTCATCGAGTGCAAATCTGGAGCTTCCTACAAGCCCAACATGGCTCCCAGTCCGACTCTCCGTACCGCGATCCAAGGCGATCCGAATTCCGTCGTTGTCATCGTCCCCTCCAAGCCCAAAGCCCTCACGGTCACCTACCGAGACCTTCTGGGAGAGTGCGCTTCCTTCCAGCGTAAGCTCGCCTCGCTGGGCATTGGCCATGCCTCGCCCGTTTCCATCGCCACCGTCAACTCGTACGAATTCATCGTGTCCTTCCTGGCCACCTCATGGCAGCGAGCGATTGCCGCACCCCTGAACCCGGCCTACACTCAGGACGAGTTTGAATTTTACATTGAAGACATCAAGTCTGCCATCGTCTTGGTCCCCAAGGGCGCATACAGCGCCAACGCCCCGGCCGTGAGAGCAGCGAAAAAGTTCAATGCTGCTGTTGCCGAGTGCTACTGGGATGATGCCAAGAACGAGGTTGCGCTGGACGTCAAGGACCTGGGTCAGCTAAGGGGCAAGAGAGAAGAGAAGGTTCTGGAGGCACAGAGTGACGATGTTGCCCTCGTCTTACACACAAGGTGGGTTGCCCGGCGAGTCTAAAGTCACCGCAAGGCTAACACATAGGTGACCAGTGGGACCACTTCGAGGCCCAAAGTTGTAAGCATACCGTAAAGCCTCACCCATTCTCTCCGTCGTTGCTGACGCTGCTCATCCCAGGTGCCGTTGACACATCGCAACTTGACGCGGACTATGGGTAAGTGACCATTTAGCACTCAATCCCAACGTGCCTGAGTTCTCGCCTCTGCCACGCGTGACTGACAGTCTCCAGAAAACATCCGAGGTACCTATGAGCTTACACCAAAAGACCGCACAATGCTGGTCATGCCACTCTTCCACGTACACGGATTACTCTGTGCCTTACTTGCACCCCTATACACCGGGGGCTCGATGATTGTGCCCGTCAAGTTCTCCGCCTCGGATTTTTGGGCCGACTTTACCACCTTCAAAGCCAGCTGGTATACGGCTGTGCCCACTATCCACCAGATCCTACTGAAGTCCCCTGTACCGAACCCCCTGCCCCAAATCCGCTTCATTCGCTCATGCTCCTCGCCTCTCTCGCCCGCCGTTTTCGAGAGGCTGGAAGCTACCTTCAAGGCCCCTGTCCTCGAGGCATATGCTATGACCGAGGCCGCACACCAAATGACCTCGAACCCCCTGCCTCCAGCTAAGCGCAAGCCAGGTACTGTGGGTCTGGGCCAAGGTGTCGAAATCAAGATCCTCGATGATGCCGGCAACGAGCTGCCCCAGGGCGGCGAGGGTGAAATCTGCATCCGCGGCTCCAACGTGACAAAGGGTTACATCAATAACCCGTCCGCCAATGAGTCTTCGTACACCAAGTCGGGCTTCTTCCGTACGGGAGATCAGGGCCGCAAGGACGAGGATGGGTACGTCGTCATCACCGGCCGTATCAAGGAGCTCATCAACAAGGGCGGTGAGAAGATTAGCCCCATCGAGCTAGACAACGTGGTCGCCCGCCACCCAGCTGTGAGCGAAGCCGTCAGCTTTGCTATCCCGGACGAACTATATGGCCAAGACGTCGCGTTTGCGATTGTGCTCAGGCCGGGGGAGAAGTTGGGGGAAGGCGAGTTGAAGGCTTGGATGGCGGAGAAGGTCGCCAAGTTCAAGCTGCCGAAAAAGGTGAGTTGCAGCTCACCGACGTGTGCCCGGATCTCCTCCCTATCTATCAATTCATGCATGACCAACTGATATCCTAACGTTACAGGTTTACTTTACGGAAGTCATGCCGAAGACGGCGACGGGAAAGATTCAGCGACGCATTGTGGCGGAGACGATGCAAAGACAGGACACGCCCAAAGCCAAGTTGTAAATCGTCTGGCTCATCAACCGCACGATTGGTCCGAGAAGCACTTGGCCAATGTGTCCGTCTCCCTCTGTATCCATGATTAGAAATGTCCCTTTTATGGTTCGAGTATGAAACTAAACTAGGTTAGAGGTCAAGATCAAAACATGCACTCACTGACCACACAAGAGAGCAGCACATGTACATGTCAGAATGGCAAGACATACACGCACAAGTAGAAACTTGGTCACTTGGAAGAGCCGAGTTATATATGTTTGTTTCATTAAATCTTCTATATCTTTCAAAAGGGTATCTCGTCTAGTAAAACTCCAAAGCAGACGATTCGCTCGCTAAAATCAGTCGTCTCTTGCACATCCTCCTCGACCGTAGTCATGCCAGTGGGCTGGGGGCGGCCAGCTGAGATTCGTCGTCCGATCCGCGCCTGAAACGCCGTGCCCCAAACTCCCCTAAAAAGTCAAATCATGGTGTTACACCTCACTCCGAATGGCAGTCCAAAGCGCGAGCCATTGATGCCGGCTCAGTCGTCGAACCACAAATGCATCTGGCTGCAGATCAGCCCATGGAGAAGTAGTTATCCTCATCATCGGAGACAATGTCTTCTGGTCCATCAACCTCGTACAGCGGCGTGGAGACCTGCGAGGTCGCCGAGATGGCGATTCCAGAGGCAAAGGGTTGCCGGGGTGGCGCCGGGGCCTGCATTTGCTGCATCTGCACCTGCTGTGCTTCGACGGCAGTGCCGACCAAGCCCAACTCCTGCATCCTCCTCTCCCGCTCCGCTCTGATGGTGCTGTATCGCAGGGCCTGGTCCAGCGAGCTGTAGACGGTGATGAGCTGTCCGGTGGAGGGGTCTGTGGCCTGGAATGGGGCGTCTGCCTCATCGGGCGCGCTGGAAAGCGACGACGATGTGCTCACTGACGAGAATACGGAGGCCGTGTCATCGTCGACGGACGAGGCGAGGTACGGCGACGACGACGACGACGACGACGACGATGATAATGGCGGTGAGCAGTAGTCGTGGTATGCCAAGTTGGAGGGTGTGAGCTTGAAGCTCGGGGCGGGGTGAGGGGAGTTGAATGCTGCCGAGGTCGAATCCATTGCTCTTTGAAGGAAGCTATTGCAGCCAAGGCCCAGGAGGTATTATTGATTGTCGGTGTAGGAGGTGTGGGCGTGCGTGTGCTTTGGTATGTATAGCTAGCTAGTCACGATGCGTGATGCAAAGGGGATGCCGAAGGGTCAAGAGATCGGACGTGGTGGCAATCAATGGCTTGTGATGTGACGTGTTTGGGTGCGAGGTATGTCCCTGGTGTGAGAGACGGGAGAGATACGAGGGTCAGGGTTCGATCTGAGGTTGATGAGTAGAGTTCTTGGTCAAGTATGTCTTGGATGAAGCTTGTAAGTTAGCCGGCTGCAAGTCGTCAGATGACCAGTTAAATAGAGCACGTGCTAGACGGGTAGTTAGGTAGGTACGCAGTAGTAGTTCGGTGATGATGCATCTTATACTGGCCCTCTCAAGAAGGCCAAGGCCCAGCAAGCGGGGTGTACCCGTAGATAGGCTACCGCTGCCCCTATGACATACTCCTGACGATCCCTGAATGATCCAAAACTACCGAGGTAGGTATCCGTAAGTGTGTGTTGGTTGCTTGTTACTTGCCGCGACTTGCAAACGAAACCAAACACTCCACAGGTACGAAGTAGACTTTCAATCGCCGTGCATGGATTGATGGGGAAGACGCTATCAATAGTGACATATTGACACAAGTCATGGGCTTGGCTTGTTGGAGGGTTTTGGTGGAATGGACGGACCCCTGACCGCCCAAGTCCCGGCCTGGTCGGGTTGGCTTGGCGGGGCCAATGACGCAGATCAAGTAATAAGTAACGCCGTATCCGTACTCCGTACTCCGTAACTACCGTCACAGTGCCTACCGTGACTGTGTTAAACCCCCAGCCCAACCCAACCCCAACAAGGCTTACTACGCAAAAGTCACGCGGCCAAGGCTCCAAGACTCCCCCAAAAACATCTCGACTACGGCAAATGCATGCCCACCCCGCCTGGCCCTTGCAGGGGATCGCCTGCCTCGCCCGTTCGCCTGCTCGCCTGCTCGCGCGCTTCGCGTTTTACCTATTTTTGCTCGCATTGGCATTCGCCGGGGTTCTCTATTTCCATCTTGACGTCGAGGTCTCTCGGCCGATGAGTGCATTCGGTATCGATCAATCAATCGGACCCATCCATCCTCCATCCTTCAACCTTCATATTCTGCAAAAGGGCCGAAGACGACCTCCGATGGTCGCTCTACTGTGTATCACTTGCTTGACATGAATGACCGAAGACGCCGTGGTCGTCACGCCAAGTCAGCACAAAGTTGGCAATTTTATTGAGCGACGTTGTTTCGTCTTGGCAGGCATCACAGCGACGGTCACATTGAGAGCATTGTTGTTTGAAAACACATCGCCAAGGCATGCAGGCGACTTGGCGACAGTTCATTTGGTTGCAGATTAACAACTATGCCGCGTTGTACTTGACGCAACATCGTGCCAGACAAAGCCCATGCATGCTCTTGTCGGCCGCGGATTGGTTGTCTGATCAATTAACTTGACCTCCTCCTCTCAGCTCCTGATCTGCACAGCCACTGGTCCACGACATGTGAAGAAACCCGTCAATCGTTACTCCGTACTGCTAACCCACAGCAGGCTACACCCTAGCCGGTGGTAACTAATACCTACTCCGTACCCGAGCTGCCCTCACGTCGGTCAGTGTGAGAGGGGGAGGCCACCGCGAAGCTCCTGGGGAGTTTCACGCTGGCGTGCCGCCTCATCTGCTATGGGGAACCGCGTGGACAAAGCTCCAAACTACATGGGGGAAACATGTCGAGGGAAAACAAAAACACCCCTGATCAAACTATGCCAGCCAGAGGATGCTCGAGACAGAACCACCCAACCCACACACACACACACACACACACACAGCATCTGCACCATCTTGGCAACACGCCATGTACAGTCTTCCCTTCGACCAGAATAGCGCCTCCAGTTTGAACCAACAACAGCAGCAACATTGACCCCGGGGATAGTATCAGTCGGACCATCTCCGAGTAGCATTGGCACGTTTCGTGCTTTATCTCGCTACGGGGGGCAAAGCGAACTCGCAGCTCGGGCTTCTTCCACATCATTTGTAGGCTACAGCTGTCGATCCAGTCATATCCACTGTCGAGGTCTTCCACCAACGACCAGTCGTAACGATGCACCAATTTGGCCAATGCCACCCGCAGCTCAAGGTAAGCGAGGTTAATGCCCAGGCAAGCTCTTGGGCCGATGATGAAGGGTGCCGTGTAGGGCTTTGGTCCGTCAGTCCAGCGGTCGGGTTTGAACAAATCTGGGTTCGCCATGGTCCACGGATCGCGATGGATGGTCCATAGGTTCGCGCTGACCGTCGTCCCGGGCGGCATGTACTGGCCATCCACAAATTCACCAGGAGAGGTGCGAGGTGGCCCTAGGGGTATCGGCGAGAAGAGGCGCACTCCAAGTCCATGGGTTAGCAGACACCTAGTGCAATATGTTTCGGGTGGTGCCAGATGGTGCTCCAGGGGTAAAAGCTCTGCCGAATCGCTCGATTCAGCTGGTTTTACCCCTGAAACGGGATTGGAAGGGGCGCAGACTGGTCTGTACAGTTACTCACTCGTCTCCTCGATCACGCCGTTCAGATAAGGGAGCTTTACGACTGCATCGCCACTTAGGTCATCATAGCGCTGGAAAGACGACCGAACCTCGGTCTGGAGCTTTCGAAGCGTGTCCGGATTCGACGAAAGATACCAGACCATTGCAGCAAGCACCGTCGAGCTTGTCTCGGCGCCAGCAGTCAAGAGAACATTAGCCTCGGATGCCATCTCGGCCTCGCTCAATTCCCCCGTCTGCAACACATGCGCGAAGAAGTCTTCTGTTTGTGTATCCCCCATTTGTATCCGCTTGCGGACCTTTTCCAGAGTCAACTCGGCATGCATCTTATTGCTCTCCACGAGTTTCTTGACAGATCGGAAGAGGTAGGGCAGCACGGCAAGAGCATGGCCTAGTCCTGGAAGCCGGTTCCGCATGGCGAACAAACTGGCGCTATACAACGACCCGAGGAGAACGGAAACCCAGACATGAGATCTGCCCTCTTTGACGGCACCAAAGGATTCCCCGAAAGTCAGGTGGCCTGGTGATTCGGACTCGTCAGCCTTCTACTGAGGGCAAAACGGCTTCCTGTGAGACATACCCATGATATCAAACGTAAGCCATTGGGAAGCCTCGGACATATCGACTCCGTCTGCGGATGTTTCACTCATTCGCCCGAGTTGCTCTATGAAAAGGTCAACATACTCGTGGATGACATGCTCCTGATCACGAAGTGATTGTGTTCGAAACGCTGGAGAAAACATCCTCGCTTTCCGAGCATGCTTCTCCGGGTCCATCTCGTACGCAATGTTCAGCGGACCACCGATATCATAGAAGACGGGAGATTTGGGGAAGAGCTTTCTTGACTTGGTGGGTGCCGAGTATATGTCCTTGATGGCTTGCCCTGTTGCAAACGAGAGTTCGTTTGGAGCAATGCGAACCACATTCCCTGCAAAGGACACATGAGAAACGATGTCACCGCCGCGCTCTCCAAAGGTGACTTGCCGTATTGCTCGTGTGCTTTGTGTAACACGTGGGGGAATCTCCCCCCCTATATATGCCGACACATACCATAACTGGACCGCAGTTAGAAGAATCGACCGGAAAGGCAAGCGGCGTTTGGATCTGCTCACTTCGGTCACGGCGGCGAGTCGAGGTCCCGGGTACTTGGCCAGGGGATGGAACCAGCTGGCGTAAATACACCATCCCACGGCATACGAGCAAAGCTGTCACCAACAGTTGACGCTTTTTTACTTTACTTTGGGGTTCCCGGGATGTATACTGACGAGTAAAGCTGCGCCACCTAGCACAAGCAGTATAGCCATCGTCTGGTTGACTTTGGAGACCCCAAGATGAATGAGGATGGGGGAAGCTCGATTCGAATGCTGTGAAGGGATGGATACGAATATCTCGTGGACCCTGGGAAGGGAAACGACTCTGCCGACACTGGGCGAGCGGGGTTTGTTGGAGTGATAATTATTATGTCTTTGTTGGATCGACATGTTTGTAGATTCCCGCCTGCATATGCGTGCGGTGCCTACGAACCAATGAGGTCGTCGTGTATGCTGAACAAGTCTCCACCAAGTCTTCCATGCGGCGCGCCAGACATGAAAGTACGGATACCTAGTCAACACGATTAACTTTACGCGGGGGACTGTCACACGAGGTGACAATAGCAGCAGATCATGGGGGTTTTATCGTGCCCGGCGAGTCTGCACTTTGGATGACGATGAAAAGAACATGTGTAGTTACTCGTGAGCCACTCGCGTCTACAGGTATACCGTATAGACTATAGTTACCGTGTTATAGCAGTTAGTCATTCTTACTCTGGACTCGGGCGACTTTGTAACCAACCAATCTGCCACTAACTAAAATAGACGGCAAACTCGGAGAATATCATCGCATAAAGAAGCCGTGGCTGAACCAATCCGTCCAGGGCCGACTTCACTCCGAGTCTGCAACCAGTTCGCAGATCACTCCATCTCTCCACTATGCTACACAATGCTACACGATGTCATTGGTGGCGCTGACTGTGCCGGTACACCGCTCGGGTCTGCTTACGAGGCAGACCGAGCAAACACTACATCGTAGAGACCGTCGGCGTGGCGGGCGGCGTGGCAGATCGCTTGTTACCACCATCAGTGTCGGCAGGTTCGATATTTTGGCAACAAGGTGCGCAATGGATTGGCGCGAGAAGAAGACCTTTGGGTACATGTGCTCGCGGTCTCTGGGTGGACACTGTGGACAACACACCAGCCCCAACCAATACTTGAAGAGCGTTTATTGGAAGCCGAGTGACCCAGGAATGAAGCCAGCCTCGTGACTCACCAGTGTCTTTCACCAGAAGGATTAACCGGGGAAAGCTCGGGCTCGTATACTGGAGGCTCTGCGGTGCTGCTCGATCCTGGGGATCCATCCCTTCCTTGGCTGATCTCATCTTCCCTTGACTATGTCATGTGATTATCGTCGACAATACGGTGTTCACGGGTCGTGGTCACTGTTCTGTATACGAGGCTGTCCCCCCCCTCCTCCCTGATCACGCGAGCATCCCCTCGAGGTAATAAATACCGCAAGGCTGGATGTTCGGGCTTTGGCATCCAACTAGTTACCGAGACAGTTCATGTTAGCTGTACCCCATGACACGAGGCGCCCGCTTATATGCAGCAGTCGTTACAAAGTACTCTTGGTACGCGATACATGATGCAACCGCAAGCGGGACGATGCCGGCGCTGCCGGCAGGCTATCAACGAGGCGGCTGTCTAGCAAACACTGAGCAGCACCCTGTACCGCACAATTGAGACTAGCTTGTCGAGGCTTCATCGCGATTGCCCTGTGTCGTCGAGCCGAAGTCAAAGTTCCAGGCACATTTCGATCATCACGGCTTCGTACGGCTCATGCACGACGCCCTACCAAGCTGTAGGTTGTCGCGTTCATGTCTCCTGTAGGCCCAGGGGCGCCGGATGTACCATGTTCTCAGCCAAATAGCCAGGGCCACCCTGGATAATTCGATGCTGTCCTACAGGTCGCCATCGCGGCTAGATGCATTCTACTCCCAAGCCGGGCGTCGCGCAGGCCGCAAATCCTGATTCCAGCGGCGAGGCTGCATTGATAACCTCGGGAAACAACCCTGGATCCTTGTAACTACCATGCTGTATTTGGGGGTTTGCACAGTGGATTCCGCTCGAGCATCAGCGACAGGTCAGTCACATGGGTGTGGTGGTAGCCTGTGACAAGCAGAAACCGGAGAGTCATACGGATAGTTCGCGCGAGATCCGATATTGAGCTATGGTCCTCCGCCTGTACTCCGTACGGTGTATCCACCTATTCGTGACCCTCCAGACCCAGCTTGACGCACTGTCAATAGTCCGGTCCACCGTCCACTCGTATAGTTAACTAGCAGCCCCCTCCAATACCTACAGGCTACACGGCTCGCCCGTGCCCAGCCGTCAAAGCCTCGGGGTTGCTTCCGTAAACGGGCACTCCTTCTCACGCCTGGGATTGAGTCCTCGAGGGTTTATCTGAGAACGCGTATTTCCATGGGAGGTATTGCTGGTGAGAGGCAGGTGCTGTCCGTGCCCAGGTGACTTCTCCTTTGGGAGGTTTCGACGTAAGTGGTATTGCCTCTTTACCCAACGAGGCGGCAGGCAGGATTTCGACCGAGTCGGATACAAGCGTCTCTGGTACGGCTCTCTGATAGGTTCTTGTGGCACGTGGAATGTATTGTGCACACCCACCTTCGGATGTGAACCCCTGCGAGTTGACTGTAGGATATAGCATCTCCGTATCGTGACCGTCTGTCATGACCGTTCCCAGCATTGGTCCGGAAAGGGACATGCCTTTCAGTCTCGTGGCTGGGTCGAAAGAGACAAAGACCAAGCATTTCAGACTGTTGCCCTCCCCGCCGGTCGAGTATAGGATCGATCGGTCATCACTTACCGCTGAGACAGCCCCCAGATGGCAGGGAGGATTCAAAACCCGATCAATCAAAGCCAAAGGCGAAGACGGTTCGGCCGTAGCCTGCCCCGGCGGCCACATCGATATACGGTTGGATATTTCAACAGCCCCGCACTCTGTGTTGGTCAATGGCACGGCTGGGCAAGCCTGCACCGCCTCACTCTGCGGAATGCCCGCAACAATCCTGGCTCCAGCTCGCATGCGTATTCGCTGCTCGTCCGGCTTCGATGGAGAAGGGTCGTTGACGAGGTCGAGCCATGTGCCGCTAGAGTAAAAATAGGAGCGCAGATAGGTCTGACTCAGTCCAAAGGAAGCGAGCCCGTCATCGCCCCTGTGCACGTTCCGAAGAGGCCGCTGGGGTGCTGCCATGTAGTTCGGCTTGTTATTGGGTTCAAGCAACACTGCCAAAGGATCGTTGGGAAGCCCGGATCGCGTCGCACATGTCGATGATCCGGTTTCAGTGGTGATATCTTCCTTGAGGAAGTCGACATCGGTAGCATAGTATGTCCGTCTGCTGCCGCTCTGCCCCGCGAGCCACTCCTTCCGAGCTTCCACTATCCTCACCTTGCCACTCGATTCGTCCCTTTCGAGCTGCAGGAATCCCCATCGGTCGTCAATGGGCCCTTCGGCGTGCTGCCTACGCCAGCTTTCGGTCCTGCGCATGACCTCGGTACCGCGAGGATCTGGGTCGTCGAGCCGAAATCGAAAGCAGTAATAATACGACGTCCAGTCAATCTCTTCGATCTCAAAGGCGGTCTGGTTTGAGAGGCCATAGAAATAGTCGTCAATCACTTCGAAACAAACAGTAGACCCAATCTCGTAGCCAACAACGTTGGAGAGATGCATCTTCTGCCTTGATAAGCGTCGCTCGTCAAGGTCGAAGCAGCGAAGATTCCATTTCCTGAAACCATCTGCCCCGTGTTCCGAGTGCGTACCAAAGTAGAGATACCTCTTGCTATTACGAACAAATAAGCGAATGGTCGAGTCGAGTCGAACCTGGCCAAGGAGCTGGTGCTTCTGTGCGTCGAAAATTAGAAGCCAGTTCTCTGCGTCAGGCATGGCAGAAGAAAAAAGACAGGAAGTGATCCCCTCTGCGTGGTTCAGGACACAAAAGGTGTAGGCTTCGAAATCTGCCGACTCCGGCACAGCCTCCTTGACCAGGGCTGGGATGTCTACCACGATCTCGAAATCGGGTGTGTTGTGTAAGTCCAGGATCCGGAGCCATCTTTGAGGATGCTCTTCGTGCACGTAACATAGCATGCCTCCGAAATATCCAAACGAATCGGCCAAGGCGACGATGCCAGCGAAATAGGGAGACGCTTGAGCTATGGCGTTGCGTCTCTTGGCCAGTCGTCTCAAAGCTCTCGCGTAGTCTTGGTCTTGCAAGGCTGTCTGCGCCTCTGACGAATACGGTATCTTTGCCTGGGGGAGATGTCAGCTGAGGAAAGCCACACGAGGGGCCGCGCTGCCTCGCCAGAGTAAAGCGAAGAAGGACTGACTTTGACTTACTCGCACAATCATCTTGCAAAGGTTTATTTCGTGTGTCAGATACTGGAAATGCCGGCAACACTGAGACAGGCTGAAGATTTCTCCCACTTCAAGATCCAGTGCAATATAGGTCATGAGCTCGAACGGCAATCTCTGGAGGCCGGAGATTGCCGATGGACTGCAGTGTACATGCTTGTTGGAAGAGTACATTTGCTTG
Organism: Arthrinium puccinioides; assembly: GCA_022414665.1. Taxonomy (NCBI): domain Eukaryota; kingdom Fungi; phylum Ascomycota; class Sordariomycetes; order Amphisphaeriales; family Apiosporaceae; genus Arthrinium; species Arthrinium puccinioides. The sequence goes on along the minus strand of JAIUNF010000003.1, from coordinate 2,554,514 downwards.
GAGGGGGGGCAAGAAGACGGAAATATGGTATGGACTCTGGAGATCGGTCACCCGGGAGGCCACCGGCTACTTTATGTCATGGAGCCTTTCAGAGGAGAGCAGCGGTCTAGCAGCTGCCAGCAGAGCCGCATAATCAATCATAATCAAGCAGTATATTGTATACTTAGCACGGCCTAGGCCAGGCTAGGATATGACACATTAGAAATGCGGGTTGAACTTGCAGCCTGCAGGTAGGAGCGTCCAAAGTAAGGTTTAGTCAAGTCCGCCGCTGAGCGGCCAGCCTTCCACAGTAGTTACCGTTCCGTGACCCGTTGTGCCATTATCGTATCCATAGTTACGGATAGTTGACTAGCAGCAGACAGGGGACCCCACAGGCCACAGCAGCAAACCGGGGACCCCACCGAGTCACCGACTGGTGGTTGAAAATTGAAAGAGCCTCATGGATACGGACAGGCCCAGGCTCCCAGCCGCGTTGCGTTACTTGAACTTGACTCAGCAAAGACGGCCCCGTGTGATCAGCTGGAGGATTGTTTGGCAAGGCCTTGTACAGAGCCCAACGTGACACTCACACAAGGTCGGTAATTGTTCGTTCCCCTTCGAATTGGTCCTGGAGCGCAAAGAAGGGCTGACTGCAATAGCCTGCGTGGCTATCTCCAATGCCAGCAGCCAAGTAACTAGTTACCGATCAGGCTGTCTCGAGCAGGCAGGCTGTCACCCGGCATGTGCACACACGATTTCAGCCCTCAAATGTGGAGAGCAGCTCCCTTGATACGTCGGGAGAAGCAACAAGTGAGTGAGGCTTGTGAGAGATGGAATCATTGTGGCCTTATGATTTATCCACGCCACGACTCCAGATACGGAATCGATGAGAGGGGCGCCGTGTATTGACTGCGCAGCCATCTGGATGAAGCCCATCAGCCGACGGACCGCGGTTACTCATGATCTATCCTTGCGCAACGTGGTGCGATATCAATGAACTGCCAGATCGCTTAGACTGCGCGCCACTTGTCCACGAATGGTTTGCCGATCGGGACTAGAGCACACCCGAATTTTTACCTGACTTCCCGGTGCTTTCTTCTCGTCCTGAGTCAGTAGACCTACGAAGCCGTCATGTCACCTCTCACTGTGTACCGTTACGGACGACTTCTGGGCGGTCCTCTGCCGGCGCTCACGACTCTGTCTCTAGTCAGCAGATGCTGCACATTGCTGTCTCCCCTGCGCTGAGATGGGAAGAATCACGCCGAGTACGGACAGCGTTGTGCCTAGCTTCTTTGATCGAAGACCGCGTGTAGCTGCGACGAGGTGGATCAGCACATATACCCGCAGTCAGGCAGTGTTTGCTACCCATACGTACGCGAAGAGAACGCAGGCCATGGTGAAAGCTGCCATTGGAGCCATGACCGTCTTGCGTGTGTCGTGTCAGCTATGTAGGCTTCCGAGGCATCTCGGGAGTACTGAAGTCTGTAGCTCACTTTGGGTGTTAGGTTTCCCCTAGGGAACATGATGGAACCGACGCTACAAGTCGAGGAAATACCAAGCTGTTGTGGTTTTTCTATGGTGTTTTTAGTCGTGAAGAGAGAGTTCCGAGGATGAATATCATCTTTTGTCGGAACTCACATCGAACGATGCGGACGATGGACGGTTGACCCACTAAGACGACCGACAGATACTACGTAAACAGACCCTCCACTGTTCTGCCCCCTGCAATTTGCCAGGTAGCCAGGGTTGGCCTCTGGTAGTCAAGCGGGTATTGGCATGCAGGGGTTCTCCAACCGCTAACGAACACCTTGTCTCTAAAGAACCATCGATCAAACTGGCGACTCTTAACTAACATCTTCTTTTGCGCAATTGCCAATACTGCTTCACGTTGTCCAAAAGTCCCAAAAGATGATATAGCCAGCCCAACACCCGCTTCCCCTCCGCTTCAATATGTCGACGAGTAACCTTCTCTCCCTTCTGGGCTGGTCTTTCCTCCCAAACGTAAGTTGCCGTCTCCCCTCTTCCCCCCTCCCCTTCGCCCACCCTCCTCCACAACGCTTCGTAGCCGATTCGTACTGACATACAACCCCCCCTCTTCCAGCTGGCCACAGGATGGATCCAGTCCATATATTACAGCATAACCATTCGTGCCGGCGACCCGAAGCCCCAACCCAACACCCCGCGCTTTAACGAGCACCGCCGGCGCATCCACATCCTCGTCGTGTCGCTCTACCTGCTCTACACCATCTACGAGGCCGACTACGAGCAGCAGCGCGCATCGTCCTTCTACGCCGACCTGGGCGTACCCTTGAGCGCCTCGGAGCGCGAGATCAAGTCCCGCTTCCGTCGCCTGGCCGCGCTCCACCACCCGGACAAGGTCGGCAACAACAACATCAACAGCAATGATGCTGCTGGGGGGATAGGAGACTACTTTATGCATCTCAAGGCCGCCGCCGACACCCTCACCGACCCCGCGCGCCGCTTCGCCTACGAGCGCTTCGGCCCCGAGATGATCGACTGGAAGCACTGCACCACCATCCGGGACTACGTGCTGCGCGGTACCCAACAGCTGGTACCCTACTACGTCATCGCCGCCGTCGTCATGTACGTGATGGGCTTGTTCGGATACTTGGAGTGGGGACGATACTGGCGGTGGTTGACGCTGGTGGTGCTGGCCGTGTTTGAGGTGCACACGGTGACGCGGCCTGGCTTCCCCGGCTTCGTGGGCCACCTGGTGAACCCCCTGCTGGTGCGCTTCTCGAGTCACCCGCCGTACCTGCCGTTCCAGGTCATCAGTCTGGCCAGGAAGCTGAGCATCACCCTGTACATCGCTTTTAGCCAACTCGGACCCTTGCTGCAGCCCAACGGAACCCAGTCGGCCAAGTCGGGCAATGCCGAGAAGCTGCTGAAGCAAAGCCTGGAGAGGTTGGAGCAGACGGCGCAGGCCATAGATGGGGACGCGAGCCGGCTGATGGAGTTGGAAATGACGCCGTTTGCCGGCGATCCGGATTCGATACGGAGCCTGCGCACGAAACTCAAAGAGTGGCTGGTGCAGAACACCATCCGGTCGGATCCCATGGTGCGTGATGCATTAGGCAGGTCGCTACAGAAGAGGCGGGGGGACGCCCCTGCTGGTGCGCGAGGGACAAGATAGAGGGTCACCACATTTCTCTATATAGTCCTTATCAGACGCCCAGATAGTTCGTTGTACAAGCCATTACCAGTCCGACTTTTTGGGTACCGACCAAAGTCGCATCATAACGTAACGCCGCCCCCCGGAAGTATGTGGTAGACCCTTGCGAGTATCAGAAACACGATGCAGCCCAAAACGCAATGTCTCAAAACACCTCAATGCCACACACCTGACCGCAGGCAATCTGCTCCTATCTATAGGCGCCATCAAAGCCTCTGTCTGCCCCTCGTCTCTATCGGAATGAGGCAGATGCATACAAACGCCGCTAGGATCAACACAGCGGACAGGTAGATCGGCAACGTCGTCCCATCTCCAGGTATGTTTGCCGCAATGACGGGCGCGACCAGCCCTGTGACCCTGTTCAGGAAGCTCGCGACTCCCGTGCCCGCTCCCCGAACGGGCGCCGGGAACATCTCGGGCGTGAAGGCGTACAGGACGCCATACATGATGTTCTGGGTAAAGGCCTCGACGCACGTGAAGAAGAGCTGCCAGTTGGGCGTCGTGCCAAACGTGACAAAAAAAGAAGAGGAAGATGGCCGAGATGAGCGTAGAGATGGCAAGCGTGCCCTTGCGGCCCAGGAATGGGGACGGGTGGTCGACGGTATAGGCGGCGAGCAAGCTACCCGGCACGCCGACCATAGAGATGATGGCGTAGTTTCGGTAGGTCTCCCCAGTGCTGGAAGACACGGTGTCCCCGTCGCCGGGGGGGCGTAGAGCCCCCGTGGGATAGATACTGAGGCAAGAAGGCGTTGAAAAGGGGGTAGCCCATTCCGATAGTGGCCCAACAAATCCATACGAGAGTCGTCGCGATACCCAGCTTGCGGTTTTCGAACAGAGGTCGGACGTGGTCGCCCGAGCACGACTTCAGGTTCTTGCTGATGATAGTGCGCGTCGAGAGTCGGGCAGTGGAGCGTCCAACAACCTCTGCGTCGACGACCGAATCTAATATGTCCTCGGTGAGCCATGTCTTGGCCCCGTTGCGGAATGCGATGCCATGCACTACCGCCACGGCCTCCGCTTGGCGACCCTGGGAAAGGAGGAACTTGGGCGACTCGAACAGGTGGAACACAAAGAACCGAACGAGAAACATGACGAGGGTGACGATACCGATTGCCATGACGAAATAGCGCCAGCCGAGCTCCACGGGCTGGGTTGTGATAAAGTACCATGCCAAAAGGGATGAGGCGAGCTGACCGACTGGCCACCATACTGACAGCAGTGTCAGTAACGCACTTGAGGCGTCTGGGAGGAATTCTAGGAATAGTGCGCCGTCGACCGGCAAGTTCCCACCGACACCGGTGCCCATGCAAGCAAGGAGAAAACACACGCCACCCCAGCTCGTCGCATAAGATGCCCAGATGCCAAAGATGGCAGTGATAAGTAGCGTCATATTGAACGCGAGTCGCCGTCCTAATATATCAGCGCCTAGCCCCCAGAAGAAGCTCCCAAGACACAATCCAGCGAAGAGGGCACTGGTGGTGTACCTGACCGTCTTCTCCGGGATGCCAAAGTCTTGTGACAGTGATGGCAGCGTCAAGGAGACGCCCTGGGTTAGGTTAGCAGTTGCGTTCCTGCGATAGCTGCGCAGGCTATTCTAGGGAGAGTTTAATGGAGGAGTCCCAACATACCTGCATCCATAAGCTAAGAGCTGTTAGCTTGCGACGTCAACGTGGGATGAGGGTGGCCTTACTTGTCTGCAAACCATCCAAAACCACATAGCACGAAAAGCTGCCAGTTGTACCTCCCCATCCCTATGTCCTGGATCGCCTTGTTGATAAGTTTGGACTTCACTGCCACATTTGGTCAACACCTTGCTTCACCACCCGATCTTACGTGCGCCTCCCGCGAGCGCGCCAACTTACTCTCATATTCGCTCCACGTCCGCCCCCTCTCGCCCTCCCTTACGGCCCTCCTGAGACCCTCCACGGTGTACTCGGCCGCGCTCATCTGGAGCATACCCGTGCCCTCATGATCGCGATCCTTGTCGGCGCCGTCGTCCTCTCCACCTCGCCCCGTCATGTGCTGCTCCGCATCTTCCTCGTTGCGCACCTCCTCGAACTCGGTCCGGCCCGACCGCGCCGAGTAACTGTGCAGGTGGGCCTCTTCAAGCGGAATCAAGACGCCAGCGTAGTCGTGGACAGACTCGACGCGGCCTGCGAAGGGCTTCCACGTGGAAAGAAGGCGCATGTCCTTGGACGTTGTATTGACTTGGTCTGTGGCCTGTCCAGCTCTGAATGCTAATAACTCGTCGTAGACTCGTAGCTTTTTCTCTGTGCTGTCAGAATCAAGCGTACGTCTATGCCGGTCTTGTGTGTGTATTTTACCGACGAGATCTTTGTAGGCGAGAAGATGCTTCCACGTGCCGACTAGTCATCCCTTTTTTGCGTAGTTTGTCACAGTCACCGCGGGTAAAACCTCTGGCTCGCACGGAAGCGACACGGTGCGAATCAGGTGGACCTTGTGATGATGATCTTAGTAATCGTTGTGTAAAACCAAAGCTCGGCGGAACCAGATGTGGCCTAGACGTAGAAACGTTCCTTCACTTTGTTCCTTTTAATCTCGATGAAAAGAGATGAGAGTGAAGTTGCTGACGAAGGGGTCCAAAACGTGTTGGGTTCGATTTGCTGGTCTCGTACCACCTAGTTAGCGCGTAGCGGCGTAGGACACACAATACGCTAAAGTGTGGCAGCCGTGGTTAGTCCCTGGGACACCTACCCCAGTACACAGTAGACGCCGCATGTCACACTCCTCCCCCACGGATCCATTACGCCGGGTGACCTTGCTCGAACCCGCGCCAAGGCCGTCCGTGTCCGCTTAGTCCACTAACTACGATGCCCCAGGCTCAGATCCAGGGGGCCAATAAATATTGGGTTAGTTATCCGTACTCGTCACTCTCTTGGGTCACTTGACGCCATGGACATGTGCACATCGTCATCTCAGGATGTGTCAGAATCCCAAATGTTCATGGTTGTACGCAAGCAATCTTTAGCTTTGCTTCCGGTACTTAGACAAGGTCCGGATAATGCAGCCTCCGAGCTAACATATTTCCCAACTGTCACCCAGAGGCTTTCCTTACACCTGCTGCCAGGCATATGCAGTAACGTACCGCGGCTTCAGCTGCATTGTAGTATTGGCCACTCTACCCATACAACAACCCCCTACTTGAAAGTAATATTAGTACCCTGCTAACAATAATCCTTCATCTCCCACGAGCCGATGAACGTAGATATACATACAGCCAGAGTACCGTCGCCTCGTTGTAGGAATCGCTGGAAATCCCTCCAACACATCACGTAAGTCACCGGGTCACCCATCTTTAAGTGGTGGGCCTTCTCTGAGAAATTCACCCAATGACACCATGGAATCGCAAGATTCATCATCGAGCCGGAACAGTCGATATGAGAAGTATTCTTTTCCATGCAACGGTGATGGGGTCGTATCCGGGGTGTCCGCAGTCGAGAGACACATAAGTGCGGGTATGGCTTTGGACAAACCCGGAGGTACGTTGTCAGAAGAAGAACGAGATCGCTTGTTCGTGCTACTGGAACTCGAGCCCCAGATTCTTGTATCAAAGTTAGGCCGCTTCCAAAACTTGAAGCGCTCGGCACGCCTTCTTTTCAACCGAACACGTCGTTCGCGATTACCGTGCGATAGAAGAGATGACAGGGTCTTCTAGAGGAGTACGGCTTCCTCATCGCCAGCTGTTTCGTCGTCCTCGTCATCCCAGTCCATGGCGTTCTCTAGCTCTTGAGCCTTCCTTTGAACTTCAGCTAATCCGCTCAGCTCAGTCACGTACTCCTTATCCTCTAGAGCACGTTTCAGGAAGTCCCAACCGTCTTGACGATACGCAGTGAGGATAGGCTTGCTACAGGCACTGCAGGAGGGATACGACACGCCTCTGATCTTCATCTGACTGAACTCGGCAAGGAAGCCTCGAATTTGATGAGGAACTAGACCGAGTGCATGGTTCGGCGGATCCCTCTCGTAAGACGTTCCAGAGGCATCCCTGGGAACAGGGGCTGGTGCGTGAGCTCCGAGTGGGTGCTCTAGCACGCTCGTGAAAAGCTCCACAAGCAGGGCAGAAGCTGTTGCCGCGATGCCCGGTCGGGTAACGGTACATTGCTGATCAAGAGTCAAGTCTTTCTGTGACTGGTACACGGGTTAGCAACGACAGTGTTCGAGAAAAGAGGTGCCCAGAACTTACATCGCCAGGTGCAACCACATCGTTACAGAAATAGCATCCCAAGGTGGCCTCGCTGCCATCCGTGGGCTCTGCGCCATGTCTCATGACCACATAGGTGTCAAAGCCAAGGGCTGCATTCATGACAATCTTGCCTGCTGCCTTCCCCATGACTGTAGGCAGCCACCTCGACTCACGACTGTCCATCAGAAGAAATACAGCATCGTGCTCTTCGATCAAACCCTTCAGCTTCTCGTACTCGCCCTTTGTCTTGTCCGAGACCGGGTGGCCCAGCATCGGGACTGAGAGAACGTGACCTTCGCTCGTAACGCCCGGGTAAATCTCCTTTAGGGCCTCGGCTGCTCGAAGTGCCTTGGGAGCACCGCCGTTGAGGCAGTCTTTGTAGTTGAACAAGGGCTGCCGCACTGGGTTGGAGTACGAGACGGATCCGTAGTCGACAAACGATATTTTCCGTACGCCCCAACCCTGTAGAAGCCTTGATACGTAACTGCCAAGGGTTCCAGCGCCCAGAAGGAGGCATTTAGTATTTCTGATGCGATCGAGGTGGAGTTCCGGGGCGATGCGCCACTTCATCAGCTTGAGGTTCAGATCGACCGACTGGTCAGCTATCCGAGCAGGATCCATGGATTCGGCCAGGCTGACAGATCGCCAGCCAAGCTTGCCGGCTGGGTTCCTTTCCCAACCAGTGACCTTTGGCATCTGCGACATGTCGCAAGCCTCGACCGAGTCCGTACTTAGCGGCAATACGATGCTGCGCGCCTCGTGTCTCCTTGATTGTATGTCCCTGTAACAAAGGATCTGGACCTTGGTCAGGTGGAACCGCATTCTGATTAACATGAGCAGGTTGCGAAGCGGCCAGCCCGGATGCTCTTCGTAGGTTGATGGGTCCACGAATGCAACATATTGGTCTTCCTCGGGCACACCCTTGAAGAACCCATTCTCAAAGTCTCGCAATGATGCCACGTCCCATTTAAAACCGATGTCGTCCTCGGGCATGTCAAGAGACGAGCGGGCCTTCTCGGCCTCCTCGCCACGCATCTTCTTGGCCAGGAAAAAGCCGTATTCCCTGTCGTTTGCGCTGTACCGCCATGTACCGATACGATCGACCAGCTGTGAGCTCTCGTTGGGCGTAAAACGGCCGACGCTGCCGCTTCGCTTCCACTGCGGTTCGGACTGCAGCGCCGGAAAGGCGAACCAGTACGTCATTCGGTACTTCTTCAGGTCGGCATATGATAAGATAACGTAGGACGAGAGGAGGGAGGGGACAGAGTAGATAGTTCCGTCTTTGATCGCTTCCCATATCTACGTAGAGTCAGCGCAAGCTCGTCCTTCAGATACGCCTAACGGACTTGTCTGGCAGCGTTCTGGAGCATCTCTGGCCGGTCGGCGGTTTTAAAGGCATCTAGTGTGTTCATGTTCCGGATGATGCCTTCGGCTCGTGCTGCGTTCAATGCAACGCTGCAACGGACAGCCGTCAGCGCGCGCCGGACATGGAGACAGCAGAATCATGGGGACGTACTGGTGGTTTGTCAGGGCGTTGGCCAGCACTTGCAACTTCACGCTGTCCTCAGGGGCTGTGCCCGGGCGCGGTTCGTAGACTCCGGTGACGGGCCGCGCAGAGTCGCTGAGCTTGTCATGTTCCAGCTTGGACGAGAAGAGGGCAGAGTAGAAGGGAAGCTCAATCTCGGATGAGAAGGGCACGAACTTGAGTGTACTTGGCGTGGTTGAAGCATCCACGACAGGCGCGCTGCTGGAACTGGCCATGGTGATGGTGGTGGTGGTGACGGCGGTTGTTGTAGATATACTCCCCTCAGTCAGCGATGGGTTGTGGCTTAAGTTGAGTAGGTAACAAGTTAACTAGTTGACTATGGATGTGTCTCCTGCGACAGCTTCCCAACCCGCAATATAACACCGCGAGGCCAAGGTAACGAACTGCGCGATCGCGGCGAGATGATGATGCAGGTGCGTCCCGGGGGTGTTACTGGCTACAAAGAAGTCGTGATCGCGTATGATGTTGTCTCTCTCAGATAAGATCCCCCGGAAAGAGAGGAGGGGCAGCAACAGTGCTCGCTGTTACGGACGATACTTGGGGGGTGTACTTGGCTGCGGGGCAATGTCCCGAGGAGGTATTTCAAGGTAGGGGCAGCCCGGGCAGGGGCGGGCAGGAGCAGGGGCAAGGAGGGGCAGCTCAACGAAGAGTTGCAAGTTGCGGACGTCACCGAGAGAGGTAACCAAGTTGGCTAACTTGTGTAGCTCAAGTAATAAGCAGCAGGAATGTGATGTCTTGGGCGTATCGTGGGTGCTTGGAATGTTTGCGAAAGGGAGGTGGGAGGGAGGTAGTCGGTGGGCGGCCGGGCGACACAGAACAAATAGTTATGCGACGACCGTGGTCCGTCAGCGACTGTGCCTTCTCAGGCCGTCCGTCACATGGCCCCCAACCCCACCCCTACCCACCCCCAATCGTCGTCGTTGTCGTTCTTGCCTTGTGAACCCGAACGGCAGCTCATCGGTCACCTGAGAGCAAACTTATAAGTCACCCAAGCGTCAGTCGCACCGTTTGCCGACAAGCAGATGAAGCCCCACCACATCCACCGCAATTGTACAACAAGGCGTCCAATGTCACAAATCTGAGTCAAGTGACACGGACTGGGAGGACCTGCTACGAAATACGTGGCCGGCTAAAGCGCGGTAGTAATTGTACTGCGCGCGTCGCGTCGCGTTCTCATCTCACGATTCTAAGAATGAAATAGTGGCGCTAGCAGCTAAGCTCTGTACTACAACAACTAAACACATCTCGCACACTCTTGATTCCGCTTTCGTTGTGACCTTCCGGCTCAAGAGAGGAGGCTCGGGTCGAGATTCATCATGTTGATAGGCATCTGTGGAGGCACGGCATCTTCCCCCTAGTATCTGGTGTCTCTCGCTCACACGCCGTCTAGCAAAATGTGCTGGCAAGAACGCAGTGGCCCAATATCTGCTGGAACATCACGGCTTCCAGAAACTGCACTTGGAGATACCCGCAGCCAAGCAGGAAACGTCTTCCGAGTCCAGTATCGGCCCCACCCCCTTGGAGGCGAATCCTGACTTGACTTCATCCTCAACCCAACTTGGTATCCACCCCAAGTCCTCAGAGCCTCCGCTGCACACCTTTGCCTCTGCCTCCGATCTCCTGGACTTTGTGACAAAGTTCTGGCGCTCCCGATGGGTCACTACGGATATTCACAACGAGGACATCCTTGACGTCCTCTCACGGCGGCCCTTTTTCGTCCTCATCAGCGTGGACGCACCACTGTCGGTGCGGTGGAAGCGACACCAGACACGCTCATCAACCTCTCCCTCTCCTGGCCCCCCAGTGTCCCTAGAGGACTTCGTGGCCGAGTCGGATGAACATCTGTACTCGGGGTCCACGGGCGTTCTCCCCCTCATCTCCCGTGCCACGATCCGGCTCCTCAACACCTCGTCCTCGCTAGCCCACCTGTACGCCACGCTCGGGAAGCTCGACCTGATGAACCCGGACCGCCTGCGGCCCTCGTGGGACAGCTACTTCATGTCGCTCGCTTCGCTGGCGGCACAGCGCTGCAACTGCATGAAGCGGGCCGTGGGCTGCGTCCTGGTCGGCCGCGAACGCCGCGTCATCAGCACCGGGTACAACGGGACGCCGCGCGGAGTCAGGAACTGCGCCGAGGGCGGCTGCGTCCGGTGTAATGCCGCGACGGGGTCCGGGGCGTCGCTCGCCACGTGTCTGTGTCTGCATGCCGAGGAGAACGCTCTGCTGGAGGCCGGTCGGGAGCGCATACGCGAAGGCAGCGTTCTATATTGCAACACTTGCCCTTGCCTGACGTGCTCCATCAAGATTGTGCAGGTGGGCATCAGCGAGGTTGTGTACAATCAAGGGTACAGTATGGACACGGAGACGGCCGAGATATTTAGAAGTGCCGGGGTTAAGTTGAGGCAATTCTCGCCGGTGAGTCCCTTGCCTCTGCGTGCGTTCTCTTGCTAAAGAAACGTAGTGCTGACCGACACTACAGCCCGCCAATGGCCTGATCCATCTAGAGAAAATGGAGCTGTACTAGGTTGACAGATGTTAGATGCTCTTTGGGGACCAGGGGCGACCGCAAGGCCACGCGTAGACCCGGGTAGGTCTTCTGCTTGGAATATATAACCATGACATGTACCCTACCTACCATCAACAACACCATGGTTCAACTCAGTTATAACACGCGTAGAGACAGCCATTTTTGATGACCGAATGCTTACACAGCCAAGAGGTCAAATGAAGTATCGATCGAGTTCAAAGGGTCCAAAGATGCGAAGAAAGCAAGTTTTATTGCTGTTTGAAGGATATTGTCATTATTGAAATTAAAGTGCACCAGCTTTGGAGATCAGCCGGCGCAATGTAAACCCTCTGGCTACAAGCAACAGACATATCGTTGTCGATGGAGTGACTATCGTTCAGACGCGACTGGTTAGCCGCATGAGTCGGTCGAATCCAGTTTCCACCGCAAGATGATTTGCCCCATGTCGTGATACCAGAACGCTACATGCTAGGCAGGCCCATTGATCGTCCAACGTGAACGCATGTGGTATCGTGGTTCTTCCGCCTCAGCATTTACTACCCATAGCAGCAAGCTCACCCCGTCCCCTCTTCTCCCTACTTTTCCTAGTTGTTGGGCTTCTTGGCGTTTCGGCGTGCGATGCACTTGGTGACCCAGATGGCAATCAAGCCCACGGCGACAACGAAGACAATGCAGAAGACGACAACGACACCAGCCTCTTGCTGGGCCCTAAGCAAAATCTCAGTCAGTATCCAGTTCAATGGACGAAAAATTGGCGCCAGTGTGCGGTTTGACAGATTCGTTGCTACTGCTTCCAAGTCTGTACGGAGAAGTGCTGTTTTGGTCTCGGGAAACGGCAAACGACGGTATCGAGGTTGGGATTCTCTCTTACCAGTTCTCACGCTTGGTGAGTTGGTGGACGGCATCGCGGGCGACAATGGAGTTGCTGATGGCAGGCATTTTGAAATCTGGCAGATGGTTTTAGCTATCAAAACTATCGAGATATTTCGCAGGCAGGGCGCGGAAAAGGCTCTCGAGACAGAGTGCATTGTCCGGCTACTTGGGAAGGTTAGAGCATGTGCCGAGTCCACCTATTGGACATGTCATGCTCATCGGCGTAACAGGGCGCAGACGTGTGCGACTTGTGCAATCTAACGTGGATAGAGACTCGGCAAGTAGCTCCGGGTAAGCTGTTCTTGGGCAGAGTGCAGCGTACAAGCCAATGTGCGGCCATACTGTATGCGAAGCGATTGCAGGCACCTCCCACCAGTCGCGTCCGGCGTCTCGTACTACTATGCAAAAAGAAAAAAGGCAGGAGAAAAAAATGTCCAAGTCTTCTTACGTTGAGTTGAGGGTTGTTGACAAAGGATTTGTCGTGCCGGAAGAAATGGGTCGCGTCTGATAGAGGAAGCTAAGCTCTCTTTGGTAGAATTGTCAGACTTGAGATATTCAACGACCACCTTGAAAGGACTTGGAGAGGAATTGAGCCGGGGGGAATCGAGCGCAATTGGTGATTGATCAAGAACAAGCGGTTGAGGGGAGGGAAGAGGGAAGGAAGAAGTATGTTTCTAGCGGGGAGCATATCATTGTTATAATGTAGCCTAGTTGCGCACAGCTTGTAGGATGGGCAGCCATGGCCCATGGGGGGACAAGGGAAAGCTTGGCAGTCTGCGGGAACACCGTCGACCCATGCATGGCATGGCCTGCCTGGGGCATCGAAGGCTTCCTGTCTGTCGTTCGCTTCGCTCTTTCGGTCGCCTGCGCGAATTTCCAGAGGTAAGGTAGGCCAGGGTCTGCTAGCGTTTGTAGCGGGTAGGATCGCAGTGTACACGGTAATATATATGAGTTGCAAGGGTGTTGTGGAATCTGACGGGGTATGTGTGCGTGTGTGCGCGTGTGCGTCTGTTGCTGGCAGCTCTGCTCGCTCTCATTTGCGTGATATTGTTGTTTCATCGTTGTCGATGGAGAGTATCTAGCAGGTAGGGTGTGGACAAGGAGATGGGTGTCCGTACACGTACGTACCTTGACTACGGACTGTCTGCAGGGTCAATTTTACTGCTGTTTAAGAGTCTGAATAGGTGACCGGTGAGTCTCGAGTCGTGTGCTGTTGAAAGCTATCTCGACAAGAACGCGACTCTGAAATGGCTCGAGTTGGAGACGAGATATAGAAGCGGAGCTCGGTGTTTACTGTGTACCTACTTGATGCCCCACCCCCAGCTGCTGTTCGGTTGCTACGACTTAACTTCCTAGCTAAGCTTTCCCAGCGTCCGAGCTCCTCTCCAGTACGGAGTACTGTAGTATGCGCTATGATGACGCTAGATGCCAAGGACTTTGAGTTGATGTACCGAGTAACTATGTGTACTTCGTACTTGGGTAAAATCTCCAGTTACTTCTCCACCTAGTTAGCCAGTGGCTTTTGAATGCCGCCTCTACCAAGTACGAAGTATCGAGTCATTGTTCCCTCGAGCCGCCAGATTCGTCGCAGCACGGTGGCCTGCGAATTCACCGTCCTTTGGCATTTCCTTCGTTACTGTGCACGGATTACGTGCGTGATTTGTTTGCGTGACTCGCGTGGTCACTTGCTTCTTACAGGCACAGCCGCCGAGGGAATTGTGCAAGTCACCGCTAGAGTTCCCCGTAGAAAGGATCCGCCGAAGCAATCCCCCCACCTCCGAGGTCCATGTTCCTGCTTCCGCTTCGTAGATGCCTGGTCACTACGAAGTATTCACAGTAGTCCGGTGGGTTCGGCAGTACGGAATCGTGACATTTCGAGATTTTCCCCGGTGGGTGTGGGCTTCCCAAGGTCCTCCACCCTGCGACCACGAAGCTTGTTTTGTCGAGCGATTCAGCTCAATGTGCTCATTCACAATGCGATTACACAGTATTCACAAAGCGATTGCCAATACTCGGTAACTTGTCAACTTCGGGCGAACGAACGAACAGACGATGGGACGTTGCACCAATTCCCTCCCTATCAGCAACTTGCGCCTCCTGACGTGGGCGTCGAGTACGGATACACAATCGTTTCATACTGCGCAATTTAAAGCCTCACATCACCTTCCAAAGGACATGGAGAGTGTGTGGATACTATCATGAGATACGACGGATACTCCGTACAGAGAGCCCATCTAGAGTGCGACACTTACTACTTCGGTAACTATGCCCTCGTCGATCTGTTGGTCCAGCGACGGTTCAACCCCAGCCTTGGCACTTCTTGCCGTACACAGTACACGAGACCTTGCCAAATCCTCACAGAAGGAGCGACTTGGCCGCTTAACCAACCAAACATAGCCCGGCTGTATTCAGCCCTACAGTCCTAAGCACACTACGTTACTTACTCAGCTTATCACAGACTATGTCTGCTGCGACAGCACTAGTTGACCTGTAGTTAACTAAATCCCTCGTCTGGACGACCCAGCAGTGCCTCGGAGCAACGGCTTCTTCGGCAGTGGTGGCGAGAGCCGTGGTGCGTTGTACATTGACGTATCCTCACTGCTCCCCCCCACTGGTACCAGAAGAAGGTCAAATCAAAAGCAAATGAAATCACGCATTCATCCACACCGAAAAGCCTCCCTTGCTGACAATAAGGAACGGCTCTTCTTTTTGGGTGAGATGCCGATAGACACAAAAGGTCCAACAGAGCGCCCGGTCTATGCAAGGTGTATAACGTTAATTTACTTGGTATGTACTTGGTGCGTAATGAGCGCGACGCTCCAATTCGCCCACTGCCTCGACACACGAGTCGTCGGTCGTCTATCGTTTTATCGTCTCCATCTATCGGCCTCTGAGGCCCCCTACAGGCTAGTTACAGCTTCGCCTCCTCCTTGACTGTTCCGATCTTGAATCTCGGGCCGTACTTCTCCATCACGTTCTTCCCGTGGTACTTCCAGAACTGCTTTGTTGAGTCCTTGCCAGCCATGCGCTTCAGGATCTTGGCGCCGCCCGGATGTTCCTCGATGAAGTCTGTCGCGGAGGACACTGTTAGCAAATCACTTTTGCCGTGGTGCGCCATCTTGGGACCCCCCCTCGGCGTCAGACGTCAGCGTCGTCGACTTACTTGTGATGTCATAGACACCATCGTCAACGATGATGTATATTCCCTGGTCCTCGGTCTTGTGCTCCGCGACCTCCTTCTTGGTGAATGACTTGGACATGGTGCGTGCGGGTTTGGGCGTGTAGGAACCGGAGAGTACCAGGCGGTTTTGCTGTTTTTTTCTTCTTCTTTTCTTTGAGATGGCAGGTTGGCTGGTTGGCTTGCTGGCTTGCTAGCTATTGTTTGCGGGGGAAGTTGGCGTGGCGTCTTGTGGGCGACGAGTAGGAGAAGTGTTCGTCGTTTTCTACCAGGGCGGTCGAGGCGATTCGCGCATGTCGAAGACGAGATGCCAGACAGCGAACGTGACCCGACGTACCTCGGCAGACAGGGATCCTGACATTCGCCGCGTTCCGATTGGTTGCCACCATCTTGCGCCAAGACGTTTCACAGTACGGAGTACGGAGGAAATACGACTTGAGAGTCATGATACGGTATACCTACGATGCAGTTAAAAACTACGTTAGTAGACCAAAATAGCCAAATCAATACCGCTGGCATCTTGGATTTGATAGTTGAGAGTCACACGTTATCAAACCATCGTCTGACAGAGGCATGGTTACGTATATGGCTATTGGATCACAAAACCCTGTGCCAGCGCCTTTCGGAACCGGTCTGCAAAGGCCGCAGTGCCCGCGCAATCGCTCTGTTCCTTCTTGCTCAACGCCTCGGGCAACCACTCCCTTATCTTCTCGATGCGATTATGGTTCTGCGATAGGTCAGTAAGCCTCCGTCCGAGGGAGACGTCGTCCGCCAGCACTCACGGAAGGATGGGTGCTCATCCACTCTGGCGGTGCTTCCCCTTGTTGTCTCTCCATCCTCTGCCAGAACGCAAGAGCCTCTTCCGGGTTGTAGCAAGCCTCAGCCATCATCAGCAAGCCAATGTAGTCGGCTTCCGTCTCCTGCTTGCGGCCCATGGGCCGAGAAAACAGCACATCTAGCGTCCCACCGAACAGCTGCGTGCCCAGTATGGCGCCTCCCCACAGGGCCGTCAGCAAGACCAAGCTGTAGAGCAAAATGTTGATGCCAATCTGTCCTGACATGCGTTCGCCCACATGCTGGGCAAGGTTGTGAGCGATCTCGTGGCCGAGCACAGCCGCCAGGCCATCCTCGGTTCTGGCAATGGGGATGATGCCACTGTAGACGAAGACCTTGCCTCCAGGCAGGACAAAGGCGTTGGCTTGCCCTGAGGTTTTTGGGGGTCGGTTAATCACACTCCTGCATCGCCTTTCACGCGGGGGTGGGTGGTTTGCCTACTTGGATCATCGATTACTCTGACCTCCCAGTCTGCATCGCTCATACCGCTAAACGGGATGAGCCTCCTCATCACCCGCTTGACCATCCTGACTCTCGGATCCCAGTTGCCCAGGAAGTGGCCGCCCTGTCTCTCGACCTCGTATTCTATGTGCTTGACTTGTCGCGCGCTGACAGCCTCCACTGTCGCATCGCTGAAACAGTTGAAGCGCCTGCGCCCGCTGACCGGGACCGTCTGCACGTTGCTGAAATAGAAGACGACTGCCCCCAGAAAGGCGACGGCAACAACCGTATGCGTGCTCGGCGACCGGACGACGCGGCGCAGACCATCGGCAGTCAGGAGAGGTTTTGCGTTTCGTAAGCGCTCCTCGTGGGTGCCGCGGTTGTAATCTCTTCGTAGTCGGGGTTGCTTGCGCGCAAGGGTGGTGGACAAGAGACTGGCAGAGTGCAACGGTCGGATGAGCAGTCGACTCGGTGGCCTAACACGTGGTGTCGCTATGGTCGACCTCAATATCCGCAGACATGTTGCGCCGCGTATGGCGTGCGTTGTCATGATGTCGCCGTCGCCAGGTCCAAGGCCCTCCCTCTCAGCCTGCGGTCGCGCCCATCCACTGTAGGCTATTACTGAATACGGTATGCGCGTAAGAGAGTGTCAAACAGAACGAATCCGGGTCGGCTGGGTTGCGAGGCTCTGGTGCGTACTGTACGAAGTAGAGCAAGTCAGTACTCCGTATATCGATTGTGCTTCGGATCAAATCGGATTGTTCCAACAAGTTCCAAGGTGACGTGACGTGACGGCAAGCTGCCGCTGTAGCTTCGTTTCCTTTAGCTGTTATCATGCTAACTACCCCTCTAGATACTTACGGATACTTATGGATACTTGCGGATACTTATTTCGCAGGTACGGAGTACCTATGACTCTATGAGTGAGTAACGTTACCCCCCACCGGGTCGGACTTCATATGTGCCCGACCGTTCGTTCCCCTAACGTTAGTGTACTACGTTCTGTGACAGCTTCCCAACACTTGCACCTCACTAAAACACCGTACATCTACCTCGATATCACTTCTCGACTCCGCTAGAGAACACAAGTGTATGTGCGAGGGGGGAAATAGCAGTGTCTGTCGGGGTGCCCATCTTGAAGGGAGCGGAAGGAAGTCCGGTCCAGTTCTCCGGGTTCGGGCGCCTCCCCCGACGCTCTTATCGAGAGCCGGTACTCCGTAGGTAATGATGACAGGCTTGACTGCCCAACACTCACGAGGAGGAGGGAGTATCTGGTCCACACGCTGCAAGACCCTCTCTAAAACGACGATCAAATAACAACTGCACGCAACTATCCGATGGCTACTTTTATCTATGACAAGAGCCCGTTACATGGCGCCTTTGTCCTTCGCCCACTACCGGCATGACAACAACGACGACAACAACCACTGGGCTGACCCATACTTCAGGGCTGGCATTGCACGGTTCAGACAGGCGTGCCTTGTGGCCTAGAGACTTCCGCATCTTTGGTACCCTATGTCACGAGCTTTACGAGAGATAGCAGAGGCCAGGGTCGAATTCGGCTGTCTTGCGAGAATCTCAACATCCGGAGGCTTTCAAGGATAGCCACGGGCGTCACCTCCGGACGATGCATGAAACAACAATCGAGACTCGGTTTTGTTTGAAGCACTCGAATGTATAGGACATCGCCCATATGTCCTCCCATCGACAGTGGACACCCATCAAACCGCCCTTCAAACCGACCAACTAACCAAACAGAGCAGCTATCCGCATCCTATAGAGAGGTAACCCCCGCAGGTAACTACATCGGGGCAGTGGTAAGCAGTCCCTAAAACCTCACCATACCTTTCTTGTCTCACACCAGAGGGGCCGGGGTAGCCTATGTTGGGGACTTCTTCCATCTTCAACTGGCAAGGCAAACATGGAGATCGGTGTGCCGCAGGCCTGGGTCGAGGCCCTCTGCTACGGCGAACCCGAACACTGACAGTCTAAGATTTCGTCATGTTGCTTTGTTGATTGACTATTAATAATAAAAAACCATGTTTTGTTTGAATTGGCGGTGCTTGGTTGGGAATCGCATATAACTGAACATCTTTGGGGGGCTAGTTGCTAGTGAAAACAGGACGTCCATTACAGAGGTGTTTGGAGTGCTGGAGAGTTGTCAAGGGCGCAGGAATCCGATAGGGGTTGTCATGGACGTATGTACACTCTTTTTGTTTTACCTGAATACAATCATCCTGCCATTCGTATGCAGACTCGTCTCCTTCAACGTTGAGCGTACACACACACACGTGGCCCAATGTGGCACCTCGTCACTCGGCATCAACTTGGGACGATCTCAAAGTGTCAACAGATTCCTTTACTTGACCGCGTCCTCTTCAAGCCGCATCCGGATTTCACATTACCTTGGTATCACAGTACAACTTTACGCTAGGATAACCGTGATTCTGCCACTTTTCGTGTGGTGTAAGCGTTGGCCACATTTAACCAGTCGCACATCTAATCTCTTTTTATAATTTTGCCACTGACCTGAGCCCCAAACTTTGGACGGAATCATGTCGGACGTTTCACCCGCATTGATGTCCTGGATGGTGGACGACGCAGTGGTCCACAGCCGGCTTGCCTCCGGCCATCCGCCATACAACTCCCGGCATGCCTTGGGGGCCTGGATCTCAGGTTGCTCACCAAAGACATATCACTGCAGGCAGAGACAGCATCGACGTCGGCCTCTGGTTCGGACGTCTCTCCTAAGACTTCCATATCGTCAGGATCTAGCAATTCTTCTTGGGGCGCCGCTGACATTTTCTGACACACCAGCTCTTTTGGCTTCCTCGCTGTCATGGTCACTCATAAGCGACGAATCGGTACCATACTCGCTGGCAGAAATCACGGCCTGTGCTTTCGTGGTACCGGTAGTGTTGAAGACGCCAGAACGGTTCCGTCCTCGCCCCTGGATGTCGCCGCGAGTGTAAGAAGCCTCAGCCGCAAACACGCTTTCAGGACCTCCAGTACTGGGTGACAGATGAAGAAGCGGCCAGTCCGGATCCTCGGCGTCGGGGCTGGAATCCGAGCCCGTACCGGCTGCGATTTCTGTCCACATGCTCGAGTCTGCATCCGGGAGGTCCAGAAGCACTGGCTGGATCTGGTTTATCGGAGTCTGGCTTCGGGGGGCTCACGACGAAGACGCTCTTTGCTCGGACGGTTCGAATGGGTACGGGAGATGCCACTTGGACTTGCGGCCGCTCGCTGGTGTCTCCGTAGCCGAACCCTTCTAGAATCTGGCGAATCTGCTCGGCCTGGAAGGAATAGTCCCCTCCTGCCGGGCGCCTCTGATGGTACTGCTCAATCTGCTGGTGCTGTGGGCTCAGTCTCGCGGCGACCAGGTCTGCCGTGGGCGGAACTGGGTGTGACACATGATAGTGAGGAGAGGATTTTTGACCATCGTATGCGCTATTGGAACGAGAGCGAGCTCTGATGCATGTCCATAGACACTCCATCCTGCCTACTAGGCCACACCAAGTCTACAGTACAACGGAAAGATGGACGTCTGGCAGTTGAGAATACAACAAATAGTCAAGTTGGCAGGTACTTGATATGGCTGCTGGAATAGCTATATTATATAGCTACATGAGCTCAAAGACCGCTTGAAAACGACTTTGTTTAGGTTGACGATGAGCATATCGCATCTTTGTTCATCCATACCGGTACTACACAAAGCATTCGTTCGTGTTGATGTGTAGACTGTGTAGCTCGATAGCTTGAATTTCCTTGTCACGCAATCGGACCGAGGCAGACGGTTCATTGTTCGGGTTAGAGCCCATGCGTGGCCGCAGAACAGATCGAGGTTGACTTGTTCCGAAACCGAGCCGTGACATGACGGTAAACGACCGTGTTGGGTAACTAGCACTGTTTCTTTGAAGTTGGACCGAGTCTTGCGAGTCGAGTGGGTGGGCGGGCACCTGCTGGCAGACTGCAGTATGCCAACCGCACTCTCGAGTCTGGAGGTGACTGGCAGCCGTCCTTCGCTTTTGGATAACCAATGCAGTAGGTAACTAGGTATTATATAGTTGACGAGAACCAAGCCTCCAATGTTCATCCTTCTCCACGGTACCTACTGCTGCACGGGTGCAGAAAGTCCGGCATGCGGGAACAGTCCGTGGGTCGAATTAACACGAAGAAGGGACTGATCTCGGCCCAAGTTCATCAACCGTCGTGTGGGTTCGTCACGCCGTCTGAACTCGAATCACTGAGCGCAGGCCGCATGTCGCGATGCGCAGCAGTTACCTTTTCAGGCGAGCCTGTGGAGTCATGCGGGTTTTCCGACGAGAACGAGCAAACGCAGCCTTGACAGCGCCCGAGGACCTCGCTCAGACCTCTGGTTGCACCAAGTACTATGTACCGGTAACTACGGTCCCAAGACTCCTACTCCGTGACTTGAACACCGGCGTTGATGGAACCTTCAAGCATCCCGCAAACGGGCAGGTCAGCTCCACCGGAACATTGAATACTCGCCTACTGTGTACTGCTGCAGTCGGCAGGCACTCTGGCAACGAACCGGCTTGGTCAAGCAAACAGACATCCGACACACATACGGAATGTACACACCCGGTTCATCTGTGCCACGAGGCTTTGATACTCACGGCCATTATAAAAAACAAAACAGCCTTTAAGGTTCTCCTCTTAGCTCTACGAAGTAACTTAGGTACCTGTTGCGGATCATACACCTAGCGTTGCAAAACGCAAAGACCCTGTGCTGTGCTGTGCTGTGCTGTGCTGTGCTGTGCTGTGCTGTGCTGTGCTGTGCTGTGCTGAGCTGTGCTGAGCTGTGCTGTGCTGAGCTGTGCTGTGCTGAGCTGAGCTAAATAAGCTGAGCTGAGCTGATTGGATGTGGGGTTGGGGTTGGGGTTGATGGGATCCCCCCGATCCAAAACGATCCAGGAGCTGGGCCGATCTATCCCGTGAGATCGACACCGGGGGGAGGGTTCCGGCAATGCGAATGGATCTCGGTGGATGATCAAACCAAGTTCATAGTTGTCCGAAGGAAACAAATGCCCATGTCAGGCAGGGAGACGTATCGAGTCAGGTTGCAGGTGATGCGCTCTCAAAGTAGAGCCCGTGTGACCATCATCATGCTGTTTATTGGCAGTCAAGTGAGCCTCGTCACCACCCAACCAACTGTCCACACCCAGTCACCCAGCATAGAAATGATCCAGAGTTAAGGTCATAATGCCCAGCAGATCTGCAAGCAGGTTAACTAGTTACTCCGTAGCGGGCAGGGAGCCAAGTTTAGGCTCAAGTACGTACGTGCACACATTGCTTGCAGCTGGATATGTGCATGGCCGTATCAACCGTCATGCGTCTTGTTTCTACGAGATCCGTCAAACCATCGCGTCTACTCCGTAAAGGCGGCGAAAAGAGAGAAGCAGCCTCGTTGATCCGGGCACACAGACAAGTAAGTTCCCTCCAAAAAAGACCCAGATAGTGGACTGTCTGCTCAACGCCAAACAAATGCTTCACAATGTGTAAAATTGGCCCGACGACCATTGCAATTATGACCCCTGTCAAACTAATGCCTCCCTGCCGGATTTCGTCACACTCGCGGTTTTGACACGTTCCGCGCTCCAAATCCGTCCAATATGTACACTGAAATGACGTAAAAGTTGCTCTCCCCTCCAAAAAAGAAAAAAAGAAAACGGAAGTTGACCTGAACCGCTTCGTTGGCTCTAAATCCATACCTGCCGGTGTTGCTCGTCGGCCTTGAAGAAAGAAGCGACGAGTCCTTGAACTTCCGCCAGGTAGTCTTCAGCTCGAAATCTGCATAGGCCCTGTGCGACGAGCTCCTGCTCCTCCTCGTTGAGAACCGCCAGCTTGTTCTGGACTCCGAAATCCTCTGCGAGCTCTGAAACTTGTGCAAGCTCCTGGCCAAAAGGATGCATGGATGTGGTACTTTCGCTTCGTCTCAGTGACATCTGCCGAGTTGGCACGCTGGGTGTCATGGGTGAAACGTGAGAGGGCAAAGGAGGCTTGCTGTGGTGATAGGAGCCAGATGAGACGGACGTGGCTGTGGTTGACGTGGACGATGAGCGCGACAGAGACAGCGAGAAGCTGGCCTTGGTCGAGAGCGTCTTGCTGGACTGATTGGAGTAACGAGAATTTTGTTTACGCGCCAAGTTGTCATACGATGCCTTCTTTGTATGTGAAGGGGCCCGCTGGGGAACGACGGGTGCTTCAACGACTGCAGCGGGTAGTTTTTGGCCTGGCATCGTAAAGTAACATGACAGATGATTCGGCTCTGGTGAGCTAGATCGACCTCCTCTCGAGGCGATATCTGGACTGGTTGGTGGCGAGGATGTACTAGTTCGGCCACCATCTGAATCATCATCAGAGGCTTTGAAGGAAGACGTCGTCGACGAAGCTGAGAGGGGGTACAGATCCGGCGCATTGTATGCGAGCATGTTGGTTGTATGAGTGAGCTCCATGGGTGCTGAGATCTTGTTGCGAATAGATCCTGTAGGCCCGAGGCCCTTGCTTACTGTGTTGCTTCGTTGCGGACCATCCTTGAGGTCCGTGGGCTGCTTCGCCCGACGAGTGGTGAATGCGCGCCCGAGACTCATTTCGATGGTTGGTCGTGTTTCAACTGAGTGCACAGAGAAAGGCGAAGTGCGAAGATGGCGTGTTGGAACACGGCCTTGGTTGATGTAGATGGAGAAGCACCGGGTGCGAAGCTCTAACGTAGGCGGAGGACGCAGAAAGTTGAACTCTGAGCAAGTGATAGGAAGCGGGCTCAAAATGCTATTTCACCAAAGGGGTGGGTGGGATATGGTAATACGCCAAGATACCGGTAGGTCAAAAGTGTCAGGTTGACCGGCGGCAGGCTGCAGCTGTGTATCGTCGCGTGTCGCTCGGGGATAGTTGCACCTGTGTCGCAGTCTTGAGTCCGTGGTACTCCGTATGCACCGCAATGTCCACTCGGCGTGCAAGGTCAAGTGGCGAGATGGTCAGAGGGCCGAGCACGAGACAAGCACCCTATCAGGTTTTGCTGAGAAGTAGAGAAGTGACTATGGCGGTGGGATATATCCCTGTAGAGGCAAGCAGAAGAAACAAAGGCGATCGGGATGCGTTTCTTGCAGTCCTGAAACGAAGAAGTGAAAGCTAATTTTCAAGAACTGATGGATTCAGTGTCAGAGCAGAGAAGAATGCGAAGGGTCCAAATTCGTGATGTTTGCAGTCAAGGGAGAGTGGTCGGACGCGTCTTTTCTCGTACAACTCCTTGCAAAGGTTGGACGAGTACGTATAAGGAAAACGAAGCTCCCGAGGGAAGAAGGAATGACGAGTTGGTGTACAGAGAGCACCAAGGTTATGTTGGACGGGTGAGTGGTCCGATGTCTGTGTCTATCTTTCGTCGGATTGTTGTGTGTACTAGAAACAACCAGGTTTCTTGGGAGGTGCGTAGCGACGATTGACAGCCGGAAGCAATGTGAAGAGAAAGGACTGTCCGGGTCCGTGACGAGTGGGAGCCGAAAGGGCAAAAGAGAGTGACTTAACAGAGACTTGAGTCCCAACAATAACAACACCAAAGGAGTGAGTGTGTTAAGTGAGAAAAAACAGGCGACGAGGATGTCGAGTGCAAGATTCAACTAACTACTCGAGGGTCCGTAGTTAGATGGACGGAGTGGGGAGGGAAGGACGGCGACAATAATATCGAGCAGCGAACCCGACCGATCCGACTAGGGTAGTGACTGGAGGATACGTATAGAGCAAGGGCGACCAACACATAACTGGGGCACTGTCCACCTGGCTCGAGCAGCATGGGAAGCTTCTCACGCATGTTAAGATACTGCGTTCTTAAGTCGCCGGTACTCGTGATCTCCACCTCTGCCCCCGTGGCATGGTTAGAAACATAGGATCGGTAATGTATGTGCTACCGGAACAGCCAGATCCAGGGTGGGTGGGAGGTCCTCTCCTCTCCCGCATGTTGAAGCCTGCATTTCCACTAAAATTGACTCCAGGGGCATGCATGGAGGACGACGCGCCCGGTGACTTTGATTTTGACGCCTTCGACCGTTCACGCTAGACTATTCTGGGACATAGGTGGGTCGGACGCCTTTGAAGTGCGTGGCGTTACTGATGGGCTCACCAATAAGCAGCTTGCAACATAAAAAGCACCTGCAGCTTTCCATGCAAGCTCTGTCGGCCCTTATGCAGGTACAGCGAGGGTTGACCTGATTCGCTCCTCTTCTCCCCATTCCACTCTATTGCACTGAAAGCAATGGATCAATGTCGAGAGTGCTTACATACATGACAGCAGCGACGTTGATTCTGTCGCTGCAGGATGAAAATTACGTGGTCGTCGTGCGGTGGGTGACGCCACGACTATTTCCCGTTTCTGAATCACCGGTCCATTGACTAATCAATGCACTGGCTGTTTGTGGTGTCCTCCCCCTTCCCCCTTCGACTCCTTACTTTCGCTAGTTATTCGTGCTGGAGGGTCCATTTCCCGGACACACTCCCGAACGATTGCTATCTAGTGCCTCAATACGCACTACGTAGCGCTGGCTGCTGCGAAGGCGGCCCAGTAGAACAACTATTTAACTAACTGCAAGCAAAAAGATCCAATGGCTTCCTCGTTCACGGTAGTTGGTGTTTTAATTGGTTACTTGGTAAGTGGTATTTGCTGGTATCTGCAATCGAAACGCATGAGGCGTGGCCAAGCCCGTGTGATTGGCTTCATGTTCCAGACCTTGATCGGCTATGATCGACCTTGATTGGTTTTTAACCATGTCAGTGTTTCAGCGTCGACATGGAATAGCAGACCAACAAACATGCAGTGGGAACCGTCAAACTGTTTCCACTGGCGTTGGCGACCATCGTACTTTTTTCGTTTTCACTCTAATCGCGCGCGCGAAGAGAGTCGAGGGAACGGACCCATTGTTGCCGTTATTAGCGAGGTGGTCCCAACTTGTTGCTTGTGCGCGTCAAGTTTTGCCTCGTCAGCTACGGAGTAACGTTAGTTATCGGATACATCTAGCACTTCTCTGTTCCACGAAAAACTGCGTCGCTTGATTGGCCCCCCTTGGCCCCCCTTGGCGGCCCCCTTGACAGCATTCCAAGTCGAGGAGGCTGCCCGTAAGTGCCTCCGATAGATTTGGCCCGCAATGCATCGTAATTGATCGCGTCGGCACCTTATTACTGTGTAACTTACTAGATGCAAAGGCTAAGTACTTCTGACTGTCTGGGTTTCGACTCGCAATCATCCAGGCGCTAAGATCCATAGCGGTCCTTGGTGCTCACCAAAGCCCCAGTAACTACCGAGTAACTACTTGTGGATCTCGGGACGGCCTCCCTTTTGGAGCACGAGTACTAAGTAACTACACAGTAACGTTAGTTATTAAACTAGCTTGACTGGATGATGCTGCGCAAATATTTATGGGTTCGGTATACTTGGCAGTGCCGACCGAGTGCTTGGGTAACGTTAGTGAACTACAGTTCCGTTGTTAGTTAGCTACTCCACTCCGTACACTAGCTGGGGTTCGAACTTGAACGGATGCTCTTTTCAAGTCGATCTAACAACTTACTGTGTAACTTTAGTTACTAAGTGCGTAGTTACCAGCGAGCCCACACAACTCGAGTCAAGTCAGCACGAAGTACGCACTGGCACCATAACGCTCCGATCAGTAAAACTTGATCTTTGTAAATATCTCACCGATAACTAACCAATTCTCTACCCTACGCAGCAGGCAGTCCGTGTAATAGCTCAGTTGTGGTGGTCGGCACGTCGGCAACACCCAGTAAATCTTAACCCGCAATCATGATGCAAATCCGAGCCTCTTCTGCGAGCTCAATACACTATATGCCTGTTGCAGTATGCACCTGGGCATCAATCCGGTTCATCCCATGAAATAGGATGGCAGATCTCACCGTTTGCCATATCGTCCGATGGTTGCAATAGCCTGGCCGTTCTACCAGACACGCGGCGACCAAGGGGACTTGTACCAATGAGAGCAAGACAAGCGCGCAACGCAAGCAGACCAAACTCAAAAAGAGAAAACCACATTGGGTGGGTATCCCTGCTTCATCCCAAGTCTAATCTTCGTCCATCGAGTCGGCAGCGTCGTCCTGCTCGTCCTCCTGATCATCATCACCCCCTTCGTCCGACGAGGAGCCACTGTCGTCATCAGCAACGCCAACAAGTCTGTCCTCGCCATCTCGGACTGAGGCATTGGCCATCTTTCCTGCAAAAGACTGGCGCACAGAAGCGTTGGTGCTAGTGTCCCAGACATGCATGGTGCCTTTGCTTCCGGCTACTGCGAGGCGGAAAGCCACTTCAACATCCGGCGCAAACGCCGTTGAGAAAACCTTCCCAACATCTAGATTTCGTGAGACTACAAGGGCAGGACCGGTCGGCTGGATGTTCCAGAGCTTGACGGTCTTGTCCGTGGAACCGGTCGCCATGAAGCCGGGGATGTGACTGTTAATGTCAAACGATGACAGAGACTCGTCGTGGGCTTGCAGAGTCCACAGCGGCTTGCTGGCCTCGGGGGTCGCAGGCGCGTTGCGTACATCGTGATAGTGGATGATGCCGTTCTCGGTCGAGACAAAGAAGTAGTTGGAGTCGTGCGGATCCCATCGGACGTTCTCGACGTCGCTCTCGACTCCCCATCTGGGAGCCTTGGCGTCAGGTGCGCGCATGTCCGCGGCCACCACCGTCCGGTCATAACTACCACTCAACAGCACGGTCGCCTCGACGGAATGCCAGGCCAGGGAGCAGACCTTGTCGGTGTGGTACGAGTATGACTTGGCGCACTTGGTCGTGTTCAAGTCCCATAGCTTAACTGTTTTGTCGGCAGAGGCGGATGCCAGAAGATTCCGGTGTTTCCGGTTGGCGGCCAGAGACAGGACTGCGTCAACGTGATACTCTTCATTGGCCTTCTTGGCCTTCTTCTTCTTTTTCTTCTTGTCCATGTCCGGGTTTCCACCTTGTCCCAATATGGCATTGGGATACATGCAGTCCACCGTGTCGAGATCCCAGATCTCGATGTCGGGGTCCATGGTACCTATGGCGACGAAGTTGGCTGTCGCATCGCTCGCGGCATTCTCCTTGGCGACGGGCAGGTCCAGCCACTCGACGCAAAGCGGGATGGCGGGAAGCATGATGTCGTGGTGAACGTAGAGATTGTCGTGGTCGTCTTCGTAGACGTAGACCTCGAGGTGTGCCATCTCGTCTTCGACCTTGGCGGCTAGAAGTAGGTTATCCGTGGCTAGGATCTGGAGCTCTTCTCGGTCTTCGTCGTCTTCGTCTTGGCCGTCGGGTATCGTAATGTAAGGGTCGTCCTTGTTGGACTCGTAGTATGCCAGAGACTTGACGTTTCCAAACATGTCCATCTTCTGGCCCTGAGGTTGGTCCTCATCGTCATCATCGTAGTGCTCCAGGTCGTATTCCTTCAGGTCGTCGTCGTCTACATTGAAGCTGCAATTTGATCGTCAGTACCCGTCCCTTCGTCGCCAGTTGTTGGAGAATGGGCGGACGCTGCAGCACCCATGGCTACCAACCTAGCCTTTGGCTTCTTCGACTTCTTTGAGCCCTTTCCTCCCGAAGTCTTGACAACGGCCTCATCATCGACGGCCGACTTGGCTTCCTCCCCCTGAGCTTCCTCATAGTCCTCGTTTGCATCGTCCAGCTGCAGCTTGGCGAGCTCGGCAATTCGCTCAAACTCGGCCTCGTCGAAAGTGTACTTCTTGGGGAAGGGTGCCGCAAAGCCCCGCGGCACCCATGAGGCTGCGGTGATCATGGACGACATGGTTGTAAAGGATCGAGTATTGTCGCAAACAAGAATCCAAGACGCAGCCCCGCCACGAGAGAGACTTTGTTTTGGTCTCCCAAACTTTTTAGCGGGGCTTATCGTTATCTCCCAGCGAGTCGCGCTTAACTTGGATGAGCTTGTAACTAACCGACTTAACTAGTCACTTCGTTACTCCGTACTTCGTAGTTAACTAGTTAGTTAGTTACCCGACTCACTTGCTTCGTCCCCTTCTCCATCTCCTATAACTACACGGACCCGTCTTTCGGTATTGCAGTCAGATAATCGACACGTCGCCATGAATCGGGACTCGGGTCACTCAAGCCCCAAGCGGCGAAAGCTTGACTTCAACCCTTTGAGGTCTGACGATCGCTACGCATCGCTGCCCAAGAGACCCAATCGTTTTGGCAACAGCAATGGCAACAGCAATGGTAGTGGTAGTGGTAGCGGTAACGGCCACAACGCGTCGCAGGCTTCGACGCCCCGAGGACCCAACTTTGCCGCGACACCGCACCAGCACCAGTTTGACGAGCAGAAGGAGCCCGGCGTCGCCGCAGAAGACGAGACCGCCCTCGACCGAGACTGGTATCTCGGGGACGAAAATGGTCACACTTTTGGCGATGAGACGCACGACCCCTTCGGCAACTACGATGCTACGTGGGTCGAGCAGAGACAGCGCGAGGAGGCCATGGTCGAGAAGAAGTCGGGCCAGATGCGTCAAATGAATGCCCGCCAGATGCAGAAACAGAAAGATGTCGATGCCTGGGAGACCAACCGCATGCTGACGTCCGGCGTGGCTCAGCGGAGAGGAATGGACAACGATTTTGCAGACGACGACGAAGGCACGCGAGTGCACTTGTTGATTCACGACCTGAAGCCTCCGTTCCTTGATGGGAGGACCGTTTTCACAAAGCAATTGGAGCCCGTGCCAGCTGTGAGGGACTACCAGAGCGACATGGCCGTCTTCAGTCGGAAGGGAAGCCGGGTCGTGCGCGAGAGGAGGCAGCAGAGGGAGCGTCAGAGGCAAGCACAGCAGGCCACCAATGTGGCTGGGACCAACCTGGGCAACATCTTGGGCGTGAAAGAGGATGAGGGCGACAGTGCTCTGCCTATGGCTGCCGAGGAGGAAGAGAAGAAGACGAGCAGCAACAAATTTAGCGAACACATGAAGAAGAACGAAGGATCCAGTGACTTCAGCAAGAGCAAGACTCTGAAGGAGCAGCGCGAATACCTTCCGGCATTCGCAGTGCGGGAAGATTTGCTCAGGGTCATCCGTGATAACCAGGTTGTTATCGTGGTGGGTGAGACCGGTTCCGGAAAGACAACCCAGTTGACCCAGTTCCTGCATGAAGACGGATACGGAAATCTCGGCATGATTGGGTGTACTCAACCTAGGCGTGTGGCCGCCATGAGTGTGGCCAAGCGTGTGGCCGAGGAGATGGAGGTGAGGCTTGGGAGTCTCGTTGGTTACGCTATCCGATTCGAAGACTGCACCAGCAAAGAAACCGTTATTAAATACATGACGGATGGTGTCCTTCTCCGAGAATCACTAAACGAGCAGGACTTGGATCGTTATTCTTGTGTCATCATGGACGAAGCTCACGAAAGAGCGTTGAATACCGACGTGTTAATGGGACTCTTCAGGAAGATTTTGCAACGCCGAAGGGATCTCAAGCTCATCGTTACTTCCGCTACCATGAACTCCAAACGCTTCTCCGAGTTCTTTGGTGGAGCACCCGAATTCTTCATTCCCGGGCGAACGTTCCCCGTCGACATCATGTTTCATCGCGCACCAGTCGAGGATTACGTGGACCAGGCCGTCCAGCAAGTCCTGGCTATTCACGTATCCATGGGTCCCGGAGACATCCTGGTCTTCATGACCGGACAAGAAGATATAGAGTGTACATGCGAGCTAGTCAGAGAACGGCTCGATGCGCTGAACGACCCCCCGAAATTGAGCATTCTGCCTATCTACAGTCAAATGCCGGCAGACCTGCAAGCCAAAATCTTTGACCGCGCTGCCCCGGGGGTTAGAAAATGCATTGTCGCAACCAACATTGCAGAGACCAGTTTGACGGTCGATGGCATCATGTACGTTGTTGACTCTGGCTACTCAAAACTCAAGGTGTATAACCCGCGCATGGGAATGGACACACTGCAGATTACACCGATTTCTCAGGCGAATGCCGGTCAGCGTGCTGGCAGAGCAGGTCGCACGGGACCTGGGAAGTCTTTCCGCCTGTTTACGGAGAAGGCGTACAACGATGAGCTCTACATAGCGACCATACCAGAGATCCAGAGGACGAATCTGAGCAACACTGTGCTGCTGCTCAAGTCACTGGGAGTTCGCGACTTGTTGGACTTTGACTTTATGGATCCACCGCCGCAAGAGGTCATCACCACGTCGCTGTTCGACCTGTGGGCCCTCGGGGCTCTGGATCACATTGGGGGAGCTCACCAACCTCGGTGCCAAGATGAACGCTTTTCCTATGGACCCCCCACTGGCAAAGCTCTTGATCATGTCGGAGGAGTACAAGTGCAGCGAGGAGATGGTGACGATCGTCTCCATGCTGTCCGTCCCCAACGTCTTCTATCGACCCAAAGAGCGGCAAGAGGAGTCGGACGCCGCCCGTGAAAAATTCTTCGTTCCAGAATCGGACCACTTGACGTATCTGCACGTCTACTCGCAATGGAAGTCTAACGGATACTCGGATGGCTGGTGTACCCGTCATTTCCTACACCCAAAGTCTCTGCAGCGCGCCAAGGAGATCCGGACGCAGTTGCTCGACATTATGAAGATGCAGAAAATGGAGATGGTCAGCTGTGGCACTGATTGGGATGTAATCAGAAAGTGCATTTGCTCAGGCTACTACCATCAAGCGGCCAAGGTCAAAGGTATCGGCGAGTACATCAATCTGCGGACCTCTGTTACGGTTCAGCTGCATCCCACAAGCGCTCTCTATGGCCTGGGCTTTTTGCCGGATTACGTCGTATACCACGAACTGATTCTCACATCAAAGGAGTACATGTCGACCGTCACGTCTGTAGACCCTCACTGGTTAGCTGAGCTAGGTGGCGTTTTCTATTCCGTAAAGGAGAAGGGATATTCGGCTCGTGAAAAGCGCATCACAGAAATTGAATTCAACTCGAAGATGGAGATCGAAGCCAAGATGGCCGAGGACAAGCAGAGGGAAGAGGAGCGGATCCGTGCGGAAGAGGAAGGACCCAAACGCAAATTGGTCATAGCTGAAAAGGATACGAAGAAGATTGTGACTTCTGGTGCCGTCAAGAAGCCGGTTATCAAGCGAAAGGCGCGTGGGTTCTGAAGACGGGCAGCCCACGTCAAATGTGTCTATCACGCTATAGACAATCGAACAGCAGTGCACAGTTAGTTGCCTACCCACTGGAGCTGCCCACTGCCCTATGTTCATTCCTACATGTCGGAAACGGGCCTTTCTGTTCCATGTCACGAACACACATAACTCCCAAGCTCCTCAAACTACCCGCATCACGTCTGATACAGGCCAGTGGGCAAGTAACCGCTCTTCTGCATGGCCGCTATCAGTTTCTGATGGGGTTGTATTGAGTAACGTCCCTACGACACTTGCTCCTACCAACCAAGCGCTCGCCAAGTTTCTGAGTCGCTCGTTGTCCTCCTGAACGCCTCTCGGTACCACCTGCGCTTCCTCGACTTTGGCTTTGCGCTCGGCCAGACGCACGAAGTCTGCCGCAACGGCGATAAGGTTTTCAGGTGCTCGGGGGTTCGAACAAGTCCTGGATCTAACCGTCGCTGCTCACGAAATGAGGGCATGGTATGTTTGCCTAGTCTCAAATCTGTGGGCGAAAAGTCGGAAGGATTCTTGGGACGCTCGGCGGCAGGTGTCTGGCGACACAGGGGAGATCCAAAACATGTGCTTTGTGGCCTTTCATGTTGGTCAGAGCTGAGTTGTCCAAGGCTCAGAGGGGGCCCTTGCTTTGGGCGGACAAAAGAGGACTATTGCACGGCGTGGTCACGTCTGAGAGCAAAGTCTCGGCACAGAGCTTACGAGACGCACCTCCTTACAGCAAATTTCATGGCTAAAGCTTTGATTGCATCTATTGACGTGTTCCTGTCATGTATATTCCAAGGCTACACGATTTCGATCTACATCGTGCCGGAATGAGTTTGTGGCAACATGGTCGCTGAAGGACGACTTGAACCATGTGGTTACGATGGGAGGCTGATGTAGTAGCTTTCTACTTGCTGGCCCCTTGATTTTCAGTTGCAGCAAACTCACGGCTTCACTCGGACCTTGGTCTTGGTCCCTCCCATTGCTCTGCCGGGACAGAATGGCAGTTGTTCTATAGATGACCAACATGTACTCGTCTTATCCAATAAGCCATGTACGCTACACTGCGTGGAGAATACACGTGCATAACACACATACAGCAAACGAATGCGGTTGTAGTGGTGTTTTGAAGAAGCAACATAACGCAAAGTTATTGAATTTATGACTGAATCCTCGTCACTCTGCCACGTCTCCCACCTCACCCCCTTCATCGCTGGCTGGGCGATCTCTTGCACTTGACCGGCACATCGACATAGGTTGAGCCAATCTCCCCCACTTGATCTTGCTAAAGGTGACCTCGGGGGCGGGCTCGACTTTGAGAATGTTGTCCGGGGTGCCCTCGGGCGCGACGCAAGGTCCTGCACCATCGGCCGAGCCATCGAGCCAGGTCATGCCGCCTTGGTCCCACCAGATGGACATTGCCAGGACCATTCCCCGGTTCAGGGCCGCGCCCATGGCCTCCATGGCGCCAAGATCCATGAAGCGACGGGCCCCCGTGGCGGCGCACAGCTCGTCATTCATGCGGTCGACGGCCGGGACTCCCTCCTTGGCGATGGTCTCGGACTTGATAACGACGCCGTCTTGGACGTACAGACGATAGATGGCAATGAGCTTGCCACTCTCATCCGCGGGGAATTGAGTGACGACGGTCATGGGGCGGGTGGTGTCGACCTTGAAGTCGGCGCCTTGGCCGTACGTCTCGTTCTGGTCGTTCCTGGACCAAAGGTGGTCAGCCAGTCAGTTAGTTGCCTTGGGGATACGAGTTGGGAGGGGGGCGGGCAAGCTATGAGCGATCTCCTCAAGTCAGTCACTCACTTGTAGGCGTTCCAGCCGCAGCCGTTCTTATCGCACACGCCCTCAAACGCGCACTCGTCGCCCTGGCACTGGTAGAGTCCCGTCTGGTTGCAAGGATGAGGGGCGATCTGCGTCGAGCGCGCGTTGGCCTCCCATATGTCCATCTCATTACAGCAAGCACCGGCGCCATCGATATTGCCCTACAAGGAAGGACAAGTAAGTACTGCAGCCGGTCGAGGAGGAGAGGGGTGGCTATGGTTTCAGAAAGACGTACGACTCCATTGACAAAGGGAGTAGTGAAGCACTGCGCGTCACAGTATCCGGTGCCTCGGTACGCTCCACCGGTGTTCAGCTCGCTCTTGCCACCATCGTTGAGCATCTCGGAAAGATACAGAGCACCATTCATTCCGCAGGGCAGCTTCCTGACGTCCGCATCGAATGTGAACTCCAAGCCGGTGAGCTTGGTCATCTCGTACTTCTCCTTGGTCTCGTCCAACAAGTACACACGTGGTGATTTGGTGGCGCCATCGACAATCAACTCCAGCCTCAGGGCGTCGCCATTGGTCGTGATGCCCTGAGTACTGTAGTCGGCGAGGCCCTCCTGCACACAGTTCTCTGCGCAGGCCTCGACGGTCGGGCACGCTGTCGCGTTGGGCTTTTTGGCCCCAGTCGCCACAGCCAACGTTGCTGTCGACCTGGTGGACCGCGTGGGAGAGAGAGTCCAGGACGATGTAGTTCGTTGCCTCGGTGCAGCCGCCAGCCAGGGTGCAGCGGTAGGTGGTGATTTGAGGATGCACCTCGGTGCCGAGTGGCTTCTGAGCGGCAACGAGGACGAGGCCGAGGAGGGCAATGCCCGCTGCAGGAAGGAAACCTCGAGCCATTGTTGAGTCTCGAGACGGTGGCTGATGGAAGACTGAGTGAGTCGCTGAGCGAGCCGCGGTGGTGACAGGACATTCAACCTCACCAACCGGGCGGCTGCCTCGAAACCTTTATAGCCGGTACACTGGATATGTCTGGACTGCCAGCACGTATCCGTACCTCGCACAGAATCTACACATCGCTTCTTCTCTTCCCCAACTACCCCAACCCAAGGACACCATCTATTTGTACACGCCTGTCGGATTCATCCGCGATCCCGCATGCCAAGCGAACCTTGGCCCGCAACGTGACGGGCGGAGGATGTAGGTCCGTCACTAAGACCGTCGCTAAGACGGAGGGGAAGGGTACGGCGGGCCTGAACTCCTGGTGGGAAGGAAGCCACCTCCATCCGGGAAGTCCGCAAGATTCGCCACGATGTACGTCGGTTGACTCGGAACGGTACCTGACGAGGCGCGCCATTCCGTACCTGTCCGTGCCTGTCCGGGATCTTGGTGAAGACGCACAGCCCAATCGCTACTATGCAATTTCATGCCGGCGTGCATCGTGGCTCGGATGAGAACTGATCAAGGGGAGTTGCCCAGGAGGTCATGCAAAAAAAACTGGCATGCATGCACCGGCCAGCATCCCGACCTTCCTCTTGGTTGGTCACAAGCCGACTCCGTGCGGCCGCAAGACAAAAGCATTGCTTGCCACATTGCAAATGTCGTAGAATAGCCCTTTTCGTGTAGGAAGGATGTGCCGCGTGTGCTGAGGAGCTTCGGATGACGATCGTCTGGCCCTGTCATACATGGCTTAGTTAGCACAGACTTGACCGACAATCAACAACGAGAAAAGACCTATTACCGACCTCGTGAGCTGGTTAAACATCGTCGTACTGACACGGGCATGTTGCCACGGCCAATCCATCTTCTTGCGCTCGACAGATTTCACATTGTGCGAAGGATAGAAGCAGGCGGACCCTTCCGGTCAAGGGACATCTATTCGGGCACTTAATCACTCTGTGTTAGATGCTGGGCGGACGATCAGTCTACCCCCGCCCCTATTCATGCAAGCAGACCAACCGCGAGGCTGAACCGATTAACACGTGTAACCCATCTTATACAAGGTACCACCACTACCTTCTACGACACGGACGCTCGTCTCAGATCATAGGCTGGCTTCTCGATGGACTCCCAGGTTTGTGTCTCAACGAGCTTGGTCTGACGAGCTTAGTCTGCCGCGCCGGCTGTGTACTCATCGTTTGCCTTCCTTCTCCTTCTCCTGCTTCAGGAGCAAATCTCGCATCGCCGCACGCGCGTTTCTGCTTCCGCCAAGCTTGGGGCCCTTCAAGACATCCTCGTCCTTCTTAGCCCCTGGCTTTGCAGGTGGCGCGGCAGGCTTCTTCTTTTGCTGCCGTTGGGCCATGGCGTCCATGAATTCCCGCCGAAATTCTTCCGCGATGCGGTCATCTGCCGCGCCATCGTCGTCGAGTCCAGGAGTGCCAGTAGCTGGCGGTACTGGTGCTTCGTAGACGTCAACTCGAGGTCGTGTTAGCCCAGCTCATGCGTGATGACGAGATTGATATGCCGACTTACGTCTGCTCTCCCTCAGGATCTCTTCCACGAGTTTGTCGCGCTTAATTGCGTCGCTATCTCTTCTGTTTCGCGGTCTCCAAGGCTTGCCGTCGCGACCCAGCCGGATCTTCTTTGGCGGGCCAGCTTGTGCCTCTTCTTCGACCCTTTCGCCTTGGAGTTGTCGCCTCGCGCGATCAGTCATAGCAGCCGTGCGACTGCGAGCTTCTTCGCCCAGATCAATCTCGAGGAGCCTGCCTTGCATGGTCGTATGGCCCTCAGGTTTCCGCGGGACATTCTGACTTCTGGGATACACACTGCCGGAAGGGCCGGTGCCATCAGGCAGCGGTGAAGGCGTGTCGAGGGGGCTGCGGAGAGGCGACAGAATGTCGTTTGGCTAGTTCTGCATCTATATAGTCCTCCCTTGCTTCATCAGCAGGTGTAGAGCCTGAATCGTGCATCCAACAGAGACGGACTTACATATGTTTGTTTACCAGCTCGCCTGTCAGTCCCGTCTGCGCCATGAACCGCTTACTCATGCCGCCTACTTGCGATATGTCCAACGCTTTCTGTGATTCCTCTTGTATCATGAGACTGAGATCGTCCGCATGGACGGTTGGGGAGGCTCGGCGGGCATCGTCGCGCCCAAATCCAACCCCCCGAAGTCGCGGTTTCCGTGCGTTGCGTCTCCGAAGAAGTTCTGCGACAGAAATGCCCTCTTCATCCGCCGCGGCTTGGTCTCCTGACTGCGTAGCATCACGCCCTACAGCGCCGCTTGCTCCGCCATGTGATGTTGTCGTAGCTTCCGTCTCGACGAGGGTGGCTGCCTCAGTCGTTGGCACGGCCTCGTCGATAGGTCGATGCCTGTAGAACTTGCGCTTCTTGCCGCGAAACACAACCTGCGGTTCAGGCGTCGCTTCAGACACCGAAGGAAGATCCATATCCTGGACGTCCATATGTTGAGATCGTACGGTGATGTCAACACAGTCAAGTGTCGCTTACTCGGAAATGCTCAAAGTCCATGAATGTGTACGGACGTGACTTGGTCGATTGCTGTCAAAGTTGGAGGTTTCAGCGTTGGAGGCTTGGAGCTTACGGGTACTTCTTGGTTGATCGCCCTTGCTGTCTCCACTGTAAAGCACCGTACTGTGTACACGCTAGTTACTCCGTAGTGGTAAGAATGACAGGCCGGGTTGACGTCCCCGCCCTTGCACTTTCTTTTACGTACGGAGTACGGAGTAGTCGCGAGCTAGTCAGTCACTCACTCACTCACTCGTGCTAGCTTACGGACACCCTATCGCAAACAAGACATCTTACGACTTCAGCCATGGCAAGAAGAGTTAGTACATTTGTCGTGATTTCGACTATTCGGCTGACCCCTCGTCAGATCTACTACCTGGTCCACGGTCGCGTCCAAGGTCGGCTTGTTCCATCTCGGTGTTGAGAGTTCACTAACCTGACGTCTCCCAGGTGTCAACTTCCGCAACTTCACACAGAAGAAGGCGACGGATGCTGGCATTACGGGATGGTGCAGGAACACGGATAACTCTAGGGTACATCAGCTCTACTCCCACCCTGTCCCTGTCCTTTGTTCTTGGGAACTGCGGACAACGGCATCGCCATGTTCCCTAGCTATCGACTTACACAAGCATTAGGTCGAAGGCGAGGCTCAGGGAGACGACTCCTCCATAGCACAGTTCTTGAAGGACATCAACCGCGGCCCTACACATGCGCGCGTTGACAAGGTAGAGCACGAGGATCGGAGCGTCCAGGACGGCGAGTGCCAATTCGACATACGGCGATAGCTCAGGGCATATTCGAGGGCAATAGGGGCGGGCCAGCAGTCTATATGCGTTGTATTCTGTGACCAAGCTCCTATATGAACCTCGACTACACCGTACCTCGACTACGCCAAATCTGGCAGTTGTGTTTTGCCTCGTGTCTGATGACCATGCAATCTACCTCGCTTGTTTCTTCCAATCGTTAATACGATAATGCTGAATCCAGTCTCGTCTCTCGTGTCCATTCAACCGTCAAACGCCGCAGCTATAATCCTCATTAAAGCGAGGTGGATCCAAGATGCCAGTTGTGCTGGCATGGGAAGGCAAGCAATGCATAATAGCAGCCGGTGAAAGTGCTGACGCCGTGCAGCCTCCCTCTTTAAAACGCCCATGGTGCCATGTCTTCGTAAAAACAAAATAAAACATCTGCGAGTTCGGCCGGAAAGTAAATGATGCCGCTTTTCCGATGCCACCCCCGCGGCGAAACCAACCGGACAGTGGCTGGCGTCTGTCTACACGGGACAGACTCTATGCAGCAGCTTGGGGCAGCAAGCTCATCTCCGGACATCGTCCATACTCCAGGGTAAACGCGTTGCATCGCAAGATGCAGCGTTCGCCGCAACGATCTACCAAGCTTGATGGGAGTCGTCCTGTAGACCTTTGGCGCCGGAGTAGGTGCTGGGCGTGTCCGGATGATCTAGGTTGAGCCTCTGGAGAACCATCGGCAAACGCGTGCCCAAGCAAGTGGGTGGCTGGACAGATCGTTGGAGGCTACGTGTTGCCGAAATGTGCGCAGGTAACATGTCGCAGTCAGGCTTTCATCGTATATCGAGCTGGAAAGGCTTGAACCTGCCGCCAATCGTGGCGCACCGCGGACATTTCCGCCGCGTGCCCTGTTCCTCCATGAGAACATTGACGCACTCCCGGCAGAGACCACAGACGCACTCGGTACAGGCGTACGACTCCTTCAGCCTGGACGCCCTCTGGCATGCAGCGCAATAGATATGGACATCCTGGGCCAGGTAGCTCGGAGAAGAGTCGGACAGTCCGGCAGTGCCAATGTGAAAATTCTCTCCGCTCTCTCCGCTCTCGACCGACGGAAACGGCTCAGGCACCTCTTGAGCGAATGAAGGTGGGGTAAGGGCTTGTTGGAGAGGCGAGGCCTGGTAACCTTGGAAGTTCTGATGAGGAAAAGGGGGTAAGGAGGCTCGATGGATGGAAATGGGGGATTGAGGTACCTGAGACGTTAGGAGGGCAGGATCAATACGTCGATAGAGACTTACAGGAGTCCTGTCGTCCTCGATGTCCTCGGTAGCCGAGGCTGCGGCATCGATCAGATCTTCCCATCGCTTCCCATAGTCAGCGGTAGGCTCGAGGGAATGAGCTTTGCGGTCGAGACCAAGTCCACCGGGCTTCAAACGATCGTCATTTTGGATCCGCCTGAGCCACTCGGCGGCAGCACCGCGCGATTTCTGCTTCTTGTGGCCACGCTTGGTCACAGAGTGCTTCCTAGGGCGACTCGCCGAGCCGAGCGGGCGTTGCAGTGGAGGCAGGGTTGACGACCGGCCCGGTGGCGAGTTCGACAGGATGGAGGGTAGCAGGTCTCTCTGCTGGTGCTGCTGCGGCTGTTGGTGCTGTTTCTGTTGGTGCTGCTGCTGGTGCTGCTGCTGGTGTTGCCTGGCAGAATTCAGCACAGGGAAGGGCTCACTTGCATTATCAATATTAATCGGCGGCAGCTCGATGGTACTGCGCGGCATGTGTGTCCGGCGGCCTTCGTTGTCCGACTGCGAGTGCCAATCCTGCAACGACGGATCAATCAGAGGCGCGTCTGGCGGCATGTGAGCGGTATTGTATACTTCACCGGATTCCCATTCCGGCTCAACCTTGTGCGTCTGACCAAGCTGGGCGAGAGCTGCAGCGGCACTAGCAGTGGGCAGCATCACACCGACGTTGCTGTTGATAAACTCGTCGTAGTTGCGCGGCGTGTCGGGACCGCTGGGTTCGTCGAAGGCATATGCGGAATGAAGGTCTGGCGGGTATCCTCGTGCCAGCCCATCGCCCATTGCCATTGCGCCTTGGTTGGTAGCGAGCGGCGGGCCATTCGCCGCTGCCGCTGCCGCCGCTGCTATTGCTGCCGCTGCCGCCGCCGCCGCCGCTGCCGCCGAATTCTGCTGAGCTTGAGCAGCTTGGGCTTGAGCTCGATCGGCCGACGGTGGGGTGTTGATCATAAGCAGGAAGCTCTCCTCGGTCGCTGGAAGTTTCGATATGTAGTGCTCTGGGTGCGCGCGGCGGATGTGCTCTTGCATCGATCGATACCTCTTTTCCTACAAACGCGCCGTGGGAGGCTCAAGTCAGCATAGAAATTGCGACGCCGAGGAAAGGCGGCGGGGATCGAGATCGTGAGGGTGGTGGTCGGGGTAGGCGGACGGCTAGGCGGAGGGCTAGGATCGTGACTTACACCGATGCATCGCTTCCGACAGCTTGAGCCATCCTGGTTCCGGAGGGGACACACCACTTCATTGGCAGTGTCGGTAATGGCAAAGGACGACGTAAGGGAAGACCGTGGCGGCATTTTGTACTTCGGGTCGTTGGACTCAACTCGGGTACACAGGTATTCTACACCCCACCATGCGCAGGGTCGAGGCCGAGGCGATGCGAGGCGAGGTAGACGTGAGAAGGCGAGGGCGGGGATTGAGAAAGCAGTCGCGACTATCTTGGTTGCGATAAGAGATGTAGGCCGGGACTGGGACTGGGACTGGGACTGCTGAGACTGGGACTGGGATTGGGACTGGGACGATTGACTAGGACGACGGCGAAGCGACGGATGATACAAAAAGCAATCAAATCAATTGACGGTATCAAGCTGAGCTGAGGTCGTCGAAGGTTCGTATCTGACTGACTGCAACACCAGCTGTCTCGGGCATGTACGGTAGGCGAGTAGTTGTTGTGGCACTACAGCGAGCTGAGAAGTGATGTTGTGTGTAGGCGTATGCGTGAGTGTGTGCGTGAGTATTTGTGTGTGAGTGCAGCAGTGCTTGGACGAGCTGCTGATGTTGACGCCGGGTCAAGGTAGTATGGAGAGTAGGGTACTTAAGCTACTCAAGTTCCAAAGCTCCCTCGCAAAATGCGCTACATGAGGCGTCTCGAAGACGAGGGCGCGAGTGTGTGTATATGTGTATATGTGTAGTTATGAGTGCAAATCAACCAACTTTCGCCGACGGTGTTGGTTTGATTGTGTTGGTGAGGGGGAATGAATGGGAGACGGGGGAGTGGGATGGGATGGGAGTGGGAGGGGAGGAGGAGAGCCGGAGCGCTGCAGCCACTGGAGCTTCGGGCGAGTTTAACTGGAAGCAGGTCGTTTCACTGGAATTGGGGGAAGAGGGGAGAAGGGGGGGCGCGGCGTCGGGGGTTCTTTGCAACCACCGCCCTCTCGTAACTAAGTATTACTGATTACTGTCCATGTACCACTCGTTCACTCACTACCTACTGCAATTTCTGTCCGCCCTACTTAGTTACTCATGAGCTAAAAGAATAGTTACTTCATACGAGTTGGCGCTGTTGTTGATTGCAAGCAAGCCCATCTCATGAATGGACGTGGTTGCAGTCATCCGTCTCTCGAGTCTGCAGCTAACCAAGCCAGCATGCAGTCAGTGTGCAGTACAGTATTCATCGTCTATGTCGAGACAGCAACCCAACTGAGCAATCCAACAGCGTCGTCTATGTCGAGACAGCAACCCAACTGAGCAATCCAGCACCATCATCATGCATCCGAGAGACAACAGTAGCCAAGCAAAGAACAGCACCTTGGACTCTCGCCACGATCCCCTTGACCGAGAAACTATGCCGTATTCCCCATGACCGCACCACCTGCTCTGACTCGATCGAGCATGGACTGCGGTGCCGAAAGGCTGATCAGCGGTTCCAAACCACAATGCTGGCTGGGGGTGGGTGGGGTGGGGGAGGTACTGCGTATCTGTCTCGCATGGGACGTCGGACGAGAGAGCAGACAGGATCAGCAAGTAACTAGTTTACATTGACAAGCTGAGCAAGGCGCCGAAAAACCTTGGAGCTGTCACAGTAAGTAATACACGGAGCCAAGATTATCGATTCAATCCAGGGCTTCGACCCGGCATCAGAGCAAAGAGCTTCTGTGGATGACCCACCCGAACGAACCCAGAACTCTTGATTTCGAGCTTCATGTCGCAAGCTGGACCCCGCAGCTCTACCCATCGTCGCGACTCGAGCTGATAAAGCTCTGCCCGCCATGATCCACCTGCGCAGCAACACTTGCATCTTCAGTGTCTTGGATCACCACGGTGCCCCCTTGTCACATGCCCGGCGAGATGGGGCCCTGCTTCACCCCTTGTTCACAGTTGACGCCTTCACATGGTAACCAAGTTGGCTAGTTAAGCAACTCAACCAAGTACCGTAACAACTCGGCTGAACCAAGCCTCATGCCTTTGATGACTTCATCTCTCAGATCAGACTCAATTTCGTCGCCTCACATCAGCCGCGCGCCGCGAAGCCTACCATCGGTCATGCCCGTCCGCCGTCGCTTGCCACACGCCACACGGGACACGGGCTGCAACAACTTACAAGTGACTGGGCATCTAAAACATCATAGCCGCTGACCACTTCACCACCCAGCTAGACAGACGCATAACCAGTAACTACTCCGTACACAGTAGTTGGTTATCCGACCTACGAAAGTACTCAGTAGCTCCCATGGTGGGCCGTTGCAACTCCTCGTACCCCGAATGGTCGCTGAGCGAAGCCACAAGACGAAAATTCTTCCGTCCTGTACTCTGTAGACCGCGGCCCCATCCATGCTAACTCCCAGTGCGGAGATATCACCACCCAAGACGGCAACAATGGTACCGGTACTACTTCCAAGCCCTGGGAGATAAGTGCGTACTTGGTACATGGCAGTAACAAAGTCGTCACAGACTCCTGCCCCACCGTCCTGGCCGACGTATTGAAATTGACAAGTAATCAATAAATAAACCAATGCGATGGGACGCCCAGTGTGTCACGCAATCCATCCAACAAACCAAGCGAGTGGCCATTGCGGTGGACTCGACGCACCGACTTGTTTTGCCATATTTCATACTGACCGTGTCGAAGACCCTAAAAGGCTTACGGATACTTCGTACGATGAGATGATGACTACTGTGTACTTTGGCGCTCCTGTCACCCCTGACAGCATTCATGCCCTGTCGCCGGGCACGGGGGGAGAGCTGCTTTCAGCCGGTCAACCTTGAGAAGACGCGACGAACTGCTGTGTAGTTACCCTGCCTGGTTATATATCCGAAAGCATTGCAAGTCGAGCGAGCTCATTACCTCGGCAACAAGGGGGGGATACGGATACCTCGAAAGCTCCCAGAGCTTTTCAAGGTTGGGATTGGCGAATCCACTCCCGACTAGTTAGTTACCCCTCCAAGACACAAGAACATTCAGGGTCCAGAGACGATAACATATCTTCCCCGTATCCGTAGCTTTATCGACGACAGCTTGCCAGCACGGATCTTTAGCAGATCAGCTCGGGAGCTCTTATCGACACTATCGATATGGTACGGAGTATTGAGTTGCATGTTTGCCGCGTCTGTTTGTGGAGATTTTACGAATAAGTTCAATAAAGCTCAGCCCGGATGACATATCCATCGCCAGTTATACCATACCATACCATCCGTCTCTTACCATGCTTGCCTGTCCACTCTGGCTGACATCAATGAACATTGAACACCTCGGATGTCTCTCGTGGTGCCCCGTACGGGCAACCCAAGCAGTTGCCTCGTCAGCTCCTTTATCGACCCTCTGCAGCTACGAAAACTTGGCTAGCGGTTCCTTTGCACGAGCGTTGTGGGAGCTGGGAGTGTCGAGTACCGGTAGTGCGC
Source organism: Arthrinium puccinioides (assembly GCA_022414665.1). Lineage (NCBI taxonomy): Eukaryota > Fungi > Ascomycota > Sordariomycetes > Amphisphaeriales > Apiosporaceae > Arthrinium > Arthrinium puccinioides. The sequence goes on along the minus strand of JAIUNF010000003.1, from coordinate 2,510,714 downwards.
TCTGGGAGAAGAAACTACCTACGTATGCGGTATCGCTCGACGATAGAGTCGATCTTCCCGGCATATGCACAGCACAGTGAGTACTGGTTACTATGTAGCGATTGTACCGGTAGTTGTAAGCAACTCATGCCCCTCGAGTGTGACGAATCCGAGTCAAGAAGCAAAGCAACGACTCGATTGTAAGTCGGTCCTTGAAAGTTGGCGCACAATAGGCACAGCCCATGCGCTCGCCTTCCTCGCATCAGGATCATGAATCGAGCCTGGCCAAGTTGGTCGTGGTCTTACCTTTTGGGACTTGTCTTTTGCGAATACGCAGATTGAAAGAGATCACACACCACCGTCTCAGGTCTGTCTCCCCCTATACTTTGATAGCGAGTTGACGCGGCTAGAAGCAACGGTCACGAGCGCTGTGTCGTGGATATTTGCTCATATGTCTCCGGGCAAAACTACACATCATGCCCCCATGGTGTGATGTCGGTAGAAGCTCTCTCAACAATTCAAATATGACTGACTGACTTGACTCATGGGTACGGATAACTAGTTCCATTTCGATACTTGGTGCCTAACAGTAGTTAACTAGTTAGTTATGTAACTAATGTCTCTCGCTCTTAGCAGTAGCCCCACTCACATGCCCCCCCCACCCCCCTGACGATGCAAGATGCAAGCAAGATGCAAATGCAAGATGCAACCTAATCAATGACTATGACTATAAATAAGTATAAACCCCCCGACTGGCTGTTTGGCCAATCAGGAATTCCTCGTCTGTCATCATTGACAACCTCGACCGGAATCGAAAACCGCGACCGCCGGCTCGGATCGCCAATCTGAATTTTGCGGCAGCTGGCTACCAGCCAACCACACAGTCCACACTAACCACATCACATAGGCGTGCCCTTCCTTGACTACTTACTTCTTTGTTCGATTTGGCGGGCTCGGCGTGGTCAAGAGCCGGCTTCATGCCAGACTTGGCAAGCCATTAAGCCTTGTCTCGCGTCCACCTTCCCTCCCGTGAAACCAATCAAGGTCTTTGACGTTGTTTCTTCCAGCCCTCATTCGCAGTCAAAATCGACGCCTACCAGAGGTGACTGGGCTGTCTGGGACGCAGATCTACAAGCGGCTGTCACAAGTGTGCCATGGAGCGTCCTCAGACACAGGCCGGTAAATAGAGGAGATGGGTATCTAAGGTCTGCTGAGCGATAGCTGGGAGTCTTGGACTGAACCATCGTTACAAGTACTCGCTATCAGCGTCACAAACAAAACAAGCACAACTCACCGACGAATCCTTCTACTCATGACTTGGGTTGGGTACCGCTCTCCGCGTCTGTGTTCTACTTCCCGTCCTAAGGCCCTCCCTCGCCCCCGTGAATACAGCCCGGGCTAGGAGATTGAGTGCCTCGTGATTCGTGCTACCACTAGAATATCATTTCTTTTTTCCTTCTTTTTTCGTTTTTCCCTCGCATCATCGTCGCCTGCTTAACCCCATCTCTTCGCAGCGCTTCGTCTCCCTCACTTGCGACGGTGTAGATAAGATCCATCTCGCTGCATCTTCCCCAGGGCAAGTGACGCCGCCCATCCGTCCGTCCGTCCCAAGTTGATCATGGCGTTGACCATCAAGCAACTCAACTCGGACGCTTCTTTCCTCCTCTCCTTTCAGCCTGTCCTTCCTGATATCATCGGAGGCTCCGTGGAAACACCGCAGCCGTTCACCGTCCTTCTCGACCCATGGCTCACCGGTTCCTCGGAGATCATCCATCCGATACTATCCATGACATCGCACAAGAAACCAGCTTGTATAGCTTTGCTGTCCGAACTGCCGGTGCCAGACCTCGTCATTGTCAGCCAACACTTGAGCGACCACTGCAACGAAGCAACATTGCGCCAGCTGCCACGGTCTGGCACAAAGACTATAATTCTGGCCGAGACGGCTGCGGCGCGTTTGATAAGGAGCTGGAATTACTTCGACCGGGACAAGGTCAAGACTCTGGAGAGATGGGAGGATGATCAGCCGGGCGTCAGATCCAAGATCACTCGTATCCCAGTCCCAGCCGTGGCACCAGGTGGTCAAGCGGGCGAGGTCACGGTCGCCTGGATTCCACAGAAGCGCGACCTCGCCGGTTTACATGGCGCTATTGCGATTACATACAGGCCGCCCCGGGTACATCATTGCCTAGAGAAGCTCTCTACATTGCCGTTTCTATTCACGCCGCCAGCTACGCCCATCTCGCTGCGGTCAAGCCTACCAAGAAGCACCCTGTCCGCCAGTCATTCTCCCACAGTAGCCGATACACCTTTCCTACCATCACCGCCAATGTCACCCATATCTCTCAGCTCGGTGCTGTCAGATTCCATGCTTCTCTCTTCGCCCAGCAGCCCTCGGCAGCGCTCTATCGTGGGCAATGTACTGCCTAGACCCGGGGCCGTCTCGGACCAGCCGCTCTCCCGGCCCATATCGCTACTCTTCTCACCCCATGGGATCCCCTACTCTCATCTGGTGCCTTATGTGACGTCACATTTAATCGCAGAAGCGGCTCTTCCGCTCACCGCGCTCCTGCATTGCTTCGACTCGATCACGAACCCTTTCTGGCTAGGTGGCAACATATGTGCCGGCATGCCGACAGGGGCTGTGATCGCTACGAAGCTGGAAGCTCGTGTCTGGGTTAGCGCCCATGACGGGGATAAAGTAGTGAAGGGCTTAGCTACGGGACTTCTGAAGATCAGGCGCTATGCAAAGGAAGAAGTCCAGGACGTGTTTGGCCCCAAGGGGAGCCGTCTTGGTGAGGACGGCGTTGACAAAGGTACGAAGAGAAGCAGCACGGAAGTTTTCAAGCTCGACAGCGGCGAGGAGATCGTCGTGTCTGGAGATGGGATGGTTTGGTCAGGCGCGAGTGTAAAGTGAACGAGGACTTGCAACCTCGCTCCATATAGCTCGTGGCTTGTGAAGCAGCTGCGCCGAGAGATTCCGGATGAATGGGCATTGCGAGGCGTTTGGATCGGTATATATATGTCGGGCAAGCTTGAGACTCGCTTGGTACGGCGGCAATTGATTTTCGGAATTGCAGGACTCAGCAACGTAGCGATAAACAGGGTGTTGACGAAACAGGGGGTCAACTACATGTTCTACGACCGGAATACCATCAGTTTGTGTCGGATCCAGTCTGTTGAAAGAAGTCTTCTCGAAAGTCCATTATTAATTCGTACCGGGCGAGGGTTAGATCCTCTTTGGCCCGCGGTACATCTCATTCAGCTCCTAGCATATCCGCAAATCTCTAACCAACTGAGTAATGAGTTGACAGATTCGCAAGCTTCCTAGCCGGCACCGCCACGTCATGGTGTTTGTCGGCGCCCTCTCGAGTCAAGTCTCGTAGTCTTTTCGAACTACTTGAGCTGCTTCAATATCTCGATGAGGAAATCTTCAAAGCTCAACGTGATGTAGCCGTCGCGATCATCGTCATACTTCTTGAACACATCCGTCATCCGCTTCAGGCTGATGCAGGCCTGGACAAACAGGTCGAAACTCATGACGCCCTCGTTGCGCTTGTCGTACGTGGAGAATAGCAGCTCGACGAAGCCTGGAGTCAGACGGTACCGGAAGGCGATCAGGGCGTTGCTGAATTCGTCGAGGCTAATGTTGCCGGAGCGGTCGGCGTCGAAGCGGTCAAAGAGGGTGCGCCACGAGGCCAAAAACGACCACAGGCCGCAGAACTCCTTGAAGCCAATGGTGCCGGAGCGGTCACTGTCGAACATGCGGATCATCATGCGCACCGTCTGAGCGTCGAAAGCTGTCCAGTCCCCATTGACAAGGGCGGCTGAGAGTTCTTTCTCGGACAGCTGACCGGTACCTGAACAACGCGCACAGATTAGAAGACGCGCAAGGGTGTGATCTCGTTTTTACGTGGGAACCAACCGTTTTTGTCTACCGCTCTGAACAGCGGCAACAGGGTTGGATCGGATCCGTCCTGAGGAGCGGGCGAAGGCGGCGGTCGGCTCGCAGGAGGCGGTCGGTTGTGCGCCACGGGCCGGGACCCCGTGGCCGGGGGTGGTGGTGACATGGTAGAGGTCAAAGGGTGCTGACCGTACTGCGGTGCCTGGGAAGAGGCGATTCGACCGCGAGGGTCCGAGTTTCCGTGGGAGGAAGGAGGAACCGGGCCACTCTGCACAGGAAGTGGCGGCGGGGGTTTGCTGTCGTATCTGGATGCGCCTGGAGAGGGTTTAGGAGCACCGCCCTTCTTTCGAGGTGACTATGGGTTAGCTACGACTGACTGGGCTGGACTGGGCTGGACTGGGCTGGACTGGAGGTGGCGGAGGAGGGATTTGCGAGGGAAGGAAGGAAGGAGGGAAGGAGGGAAGGAGGGAAGAAGTAAAGGAGGACATCGTACAGGGTCGGGCTCTGCGAACCTATTTATCGCACTTCGTTAGCACAGGATCCCCGACTGATGTACTCTAGCGGAGTGGAGATGCGCAGATCAAGTGCTATCGTGACTTGCTGATCCGTCGGTCGGTACACATGTCCATGGCGTCGTGGTCGTTCCAATGCAGCCACGGTGACCATGGCGGGGTAGATTCTTCCAAGTAGATGATGGGATTACAGGGAGACGGCGCAAACTCACCTAGGGAGCTCGTCGGGATTGTATGGCCGGTTGTACGCCATCTTGGGTTCTGTGCGATTCCTGCTGCCCAATGACCAGACCAGAATCGTCTAGACTCCTGTCCAAAAGGAAGCGTTGTTGCTGGGCTGGGTACAGCACCGTAGCACGCAACAGTAGGGTGAGTTATCCAAGTAGGGAGGTAAGTTGCCAGCCGCAAGGGGATGTTGGATCAAGCGACCTGTGTCTAACTAAGAGGGAGGAGGGTCTTGGGCTCAGGTCCCCGAAACGTTTATTGGCGGCGGTCGTGTAGCCGAAGGGTTCGAGCTCGCTGTTGCTTTTGCGCGGCTGACGGACAACTCGCAGTCCACGCCAATGTGGGTATGGCTCGAAAGGGTCACGATGTTCTTCGCAGGTGAGACTGATATGGAGCTGCACCGACAAGTAAGGCCAAGTAAGTAACGTTGCCCCGTACGCAGAGGTGCAAGACAGGCCGACGTATCTTGTATGATTTCGTTGCTTGTCGGGCTCCAGGTGCTACTTACCAAAGAGTGACAGTTTGCTCAGGGTCTAACGAAGACTTCAAATTACGTATTGTGCTAATGCGGGGCCCCCCCCGCCTCCCTCTCTCTCTCTCTCTGCAACCGGAATGGGGGGGCTTGCTGTCTGCTGATGACGGTAACTTGGTTCACTTTTTGAAGATTTGTAGAGAGTATGTTTAATTTCAATGCACGCAAATGACGACGGCAGTTTGACAATTACTTAGTTATGAATCATTATCCACATCTGTCACCTTTTATTTACCTGGTGAATGGCATGGCCCAGCCAGCCACATGTGACCATCTCGGATTGCCTTGTAAAGATGGCAGTCACTCAATACATGTACATGTACCAGCTCGCTAGTACGCAGGAATCGACCGTCATCCTGTTACTGAAGGGCTCGAAGAAAATGTTCCTTGCTGAAACGGTATTGCAACAATAAGCACCTCCTGGCTACGCTACCCTACGGAGTACTTATCACTACTTCGTACATGTTGAGGTAGAACCTCGAGTCAGTTGAGCCCCTTGCGCAAGTGCTAGTTACCCCCTGTATCCGTACCTACCTACCTACCAACCAACCTACTTTGGTCATAACTTGGGGATAACTCAAGTTACTCCCTAAACATCCATATCAGATATTGTGCCAGACGGGGTCAGCCCCCGTCAGTTCGACAGCGACACTTGGTCCTAACTTGACATGGTGAATACTATCTATAGCAATATCTAGTACTGATCAAGTATGGTGCTGAGTTTGTGGGCTGGCGCTAAATCACTGCATGACATGGACAAGACTTCTTCTGGCATGCAACCGCAAAAGGAAGGCGGATTATTAGTTACCGGTAGTTAGTGACTCCGTACTAAGATCGTGACGAGGCGGGGCGGGGCACCCACCGTTTTGGTCACATGCTGTCACCGTCACACCTCCTGGCCCGAAATGAGTCACCCGGAGCCGCAACTGGAAGCCGATGGATCAGTCGACTGTCGGGCTTGGCAAGCAACCAATTGCGGTAGCAGTCGATAGTTACCAGCGGAAACGTACTTAACTTGCTACCACGGTCGTCCACTCCTCGCGGCTCTGCGAAACAACACAGGCCCCCTTGGAACTGTAACCACAATGACATCCAGTCCAGACGAATTCTGGCTTTTTGGCTACGGGTACGTCCTCTCAGCATGCCACACCACTTGCACACAAACACACGCACATCCATACGCCTGAACCCGGCACCGTCTCGCATTCGATATTTATGCAATGGTCCCTGCCCTGCCGCGGCCGGCTATCCAAATCCTGCGACGGGGCTCCGAGACCCTAGGGTAACTGAACTGACCGGTGCAAAGGAGTCTGATATGGAAGCCGCCGCCACACTTTGGTACGTTGGTATGCCAATTTTTGCGCAAGGCTCGTGAGTAACTCGTGTGAGATGCAGATCGAAGGATCCCAGGCTATGTCAAGGGCTACGTCAGGCGATTCTGGCAGGTAAGTGACGCCGGCACCCCCGAGGTATTCGTGTCAGCTCACACGTACCTGGTGTAGGCAAGGTATTACTCTTCTAGACGCGGGAAGCCCGCGGAGTCATTAGTGCCCAAGACTGACGAGGGCTTCAGTCAAGACCACCGCGGCACACCAGAAGCGCCCGGTCGGGTCGTGACCTTGATCGAGCGTGCGTTCTGGGCCAGCCTCGCCGATGCTCACGATTCGGCTCCCGAAACGGTCTCGGGGGTTGCGTACCGAATCAAGCCGGACAGGGCGGCAGAGGCCAAAGAATACCTCGACATCCGGGAGATCAACGGGTACACAATACACTACACCCCCTTCTACCCCGCCGATGGCTCGCAGCCCATCAGCGCCCTTGTTTATATCGGCACGCCCGACAACGACCAATTTACGGGACCCCAGGACCCTCGGGCATTGGCAGAGCACATCTACCGGAGCGAGGGACCCAGCGGGTTGAATCGTGACTATCTGCTCGGCTTGGAGAGAGCATTGGATGAATTAGGTTCCGAATGTAGTGACGCACACGTCACAGATCTGTCGAATAGGTTAAGAGCCATCGAGGCTAGCAACGAAGGCAAGACGCTCGACTCTGGAGGTGTGAAACAAAACAGGAACGAGCAAACCCATAGAGAAATGCAGTAAACTCATTTCGGTGACCACCTATCTCACAGGTGGCATGGAACAATAGACGGTAGATTTGACTACCAAGTCTTAGTTTGGTGCTACGGACGTGTAGCGAGCCTCCTCCATCCCAGCAATGTCGAGGTGCCGGTTCCTCTCAATCCCTGATTGAGAAAGTCATGATAATGATCGTATCGAGGCCGTAAGGCAAAACAATGCGTGAAATGTAAAGAAAGCAAAACAAGATGCTGAAGAGTACGGGAATCCATCATCCTTATATGTCCCCGATCTCGCAACCCAGGTCTCCGAGGTAGCGCAGTCCAACATGGTGGACCCGCGAGCTTAATATGTCACAGTCGGGTATCGTCGCAAATAGCCGTAAACGCTGCTCGTTTGTCGTTGCCAAAAACACTCAAATATGCCCCATCAAGCTGTTGAACGGCGGGTGGTGCGGGTATCGTACCGGCCGTTCAAGCCTTGATATGCAGCAGCCTAGTACCGCGGAGGGCCTTGCGGATGTTGTCCCTGAGGCATCCCTGACTGGTCCGGGTACATATATGGCGCGTATGCCTGAGGTTGAGGTGCGCCGTATGCGGGTTGCTGGTAGCCACCTCGACCGCCGTAGGGAGCCGGGGCGTACATGTTGGGCATCGGGTACCCGCCGCCGACAGGCTGACCGGTGACATACTGCATCGGAGCGGCTCCGTAACCACCTGGTGCTGCAAATCCTCCGCCACGGCCACCGTAACCGGCACCCGCGCCGCCTCGCGGCCCTGCGTCGGAGGCCTTGTCTACTCGGATAGTCCGTCCGTCAAATCTAGGATTGGTTAGTACTTGGTCGACAATGAGATCTTGTCGTCGTCGTCGTCAAGACCGCTCTCTAGACTCTCTACGTACTCGACGTTGTTCATCGATGCGATGGCCTTTTGGGCATCGCCATCCTGAGCATAGCGGACGAAGCCGAACCCTCTGCTGCGTCCAGTGTCACGATCTTTGACCACCACCTAGGGGAACAGGCAAATGTCAGTAGTTGCTCGCGCTTGGGCTGCCTGGCTTCTCGAAGAGGTCTTCTTGTGGCGGGTCTGGGATGGCTGAACGCGTACTGCTTCCTCAATAGCACCAAACTCTTCAAACTTTTGCTTCAGGGTGGCGTCTTCGGTGTGCCAAGCAAGGCCGCTGGGTTCGGGGTCCTTTGTCAGTAATCTAAAGACCTGGGTTGAGGAGGGGAGAGAGAGAGAGGGCAACGTACCCGATGAAAAGCTTCGACATGTTTGAGGTTGAGAGACGGGACGATACGAAATTGTAGATTGCGTGGCGGAGCAGTATTGGAAGTTATGGGTTTCTTGAGACGGCCAGGGTGCGTAGTTGAGAAGTATTTTACTTCGAGACGTAAAGAGGAAGGTCCGGGAGGGATAGAGGCCGCGGGGAGGGGGGGTCGTAGTACTACTAATAGTCAGGTTGCAGTGCAGGGTCCTTGCTCGAAGCGTCTCCTGAAAGCGTGATGGAATGGAGAATGACCGGTAACAGGTTTCGCTTCGCACACGTCTGATTTATATCTCCTAGAGAAGCATTCTGGCGGGGCACGATTCCCCTCGGTGCCACTGCCTGGGAGGAGGTACGAGGTAGGTACCAAACTGTGGTTATGCGTCCTCTTCGTCCGATGACAAGAGACGACGACGGGCACTCTGGTGTTTAGCAACCTGGCAGGGTTGGCCGCCAAAACAAGCATCAAACGAACGAGGTACAAGCTGGCCAAAGTCATCCTGGCGACGAGCCGCTCCAGTGGGCAACGACTCCACACCGGTAGCCAAGCAGCTCGGTTACTATATTCAGACTCGTGGAGGAACTGCCTGACTCCCCCAGGCAGGTGGACGACGTACCGAAGCAACTTAACAACGACGGTACCCGCTCGTGCTGCTTGTCAGGCGTTTTGAGTTGCAGACAAAATAGAACAGGAAGTCCCGGCGAATCCCTCCATGATCGGCTAGGACCCGACTCAAACAACCCGACACCCCACATTGACCGCGACTACCTACTCTACTGCGGTACCGTGTAGTTACGGAGTACGGAGTAACATAAGTTAGTTGACTTGACCACAAGTAGCGGCACCCGGGGGGAGAGGGGAGGTGGAGGTGGAGGTGGAGGGGAACCATTAGTTAGGTTCGTTGCTGATGTTCTCCAATCCAGACAGACGTCTGTGGTCGGGGCGCTGGTTCTCAGGGTTTCGTATCCCTGCTGACGGAGACCAATCGTAAGAGCCCTTCGAGAAGTCGGTCGATCCATCCTGCGACTCTGTAGACGCGTGTGTGCTTTCATCCATCATTAAACTAGTCAACACTCTTCGCAGGGACGGCAGGCACGCCGCACATACTACGTACGCAAGACCTGCTCTTGCCGGCTTGGATGGGCACTGTTGGCAGAGCAGGTCAGATACCAGCCATCGTGCGGGCAGAAGCGACGTCCTCACCCAGGCACATCCCTGACGGGGGATCCAAAAGGGCCGCTTCCTTGCTTCACGGCCGACGAGCACGCGAAACAGTGCGGCGATTCCACCCAGAGACATGCGTTCAACGTCGGAAGAAGTGATGCGGATTTCTCTATGCGATAATAATGGAGTTGACCCCTCGGTCCATGTGGATGAATGGAGACTTGTTGCGTTTTGGTAAGGCCCCCCCCACCCCCTGACTAGGGGATGGCCGACCCTGGTTACAGATATATATAAAGCTAATATCCCTGTCATATGTGAGACTGACGACGACTTGCGCACTAACCAAAGTATGTGCAACACACACACACACACACACACGACTTCGATAGAAACATGGGCGAGGATGTATTCCCAATACGGGAGAAGTAGCTGATGACGATCTTTGGACATGTTTTGGGACTTCTCCGAGTGTTCACGTGCCCCCGGTCAAGGAGGTGACTTTTATGTTCTACCCTCCTCCCTTACCTTGAAGTGGACACGCATCTACAAGGGGCTAATTCCGATTGGACGTGCATAATGAAGAAGTGAGGGTACTTCTTCGTACTTACATAACTAACTTAGCAACTAACGTTAACCAGTCGTTACTGTACGGATACTTGCTGTGATGACAAAGTAATCAAGCAAGGTAGGTTGGTTACTTGGCTCATTTGATCCCGCGGCTAACCAACTCAGCTTAGTTAATCCATCTCTCATCTCAGTGACTGCCAGCCAAGGCACTATAACCTTGGGTACTTTAACGTCTCGTCTTTACTTTTCTCTTAATCCCTATCTGCCACGCGTTCATTGTTGTATTCGTCTACAACCCGAGATGAAACAGCTTGCCCGCATCCTTCCGACATCCAGATCGGCAACAAACAAAAGACTCGACAATTACACGGCAAGTCCCTCAAACCCTATTAACTAGTCAACGTTGGCAGGTATTGATTGATTGATTGATTGATTGGGCAGGCACCATTATCGGTAACCAGGCCCCCGGTATTGTTATCGTATTGAATCTCAATGGAAAATCGAAAGATTTCCTAGGTCACCAGTCCAGGTACTTGATGGGTCACTTGAATGCAGCAGATGCCCTCCGGCTGCATGCCACTGTCTCCTCACTATGCACATTGACCAAAAATGTACCTGGCGAAAGAATATTCCAAATGACCTAGTTGCTACTGACGAATTAGGTTGCCGTAGTTGTTGAGACACTCCAGTAGTTATCACAAGCGCATATGGAGTATGATGGCCGTGACAGACCCCTGTTTCGCAGTGAACCAAACACTTGAATGCCGCCCAACGAAGCCCATCGCCGCGATCAGCGCAGCATCGGTTCGCCTATCTACCAATCCGAACTGGTGGCAATCGATACTCGCAATTGACTCGAGTACTTGCGGATATATCTTGTTTCTCGAGCACCGTGTGTGTTGTCTTTTACAGGCCAACACTACTCAATAGCATCGCCTACGTCCAACACTACGGTCGGACCTTATGCTACGCGCTGCTCACGACGCATGTTTGATTCTCCTCACTACGGCCATCATGGTAGGGCACGCGAGCAGCATTGCCAAAAGACCGCCGATCAGCACGGCCATCGTCGTTCATTCCACGGGGTGCCATTCAAAACGTCTTGTGTCGGATGAAACCCCAGGGAGACAGGAGCTCGGTACCATTCACACGAGTCACTCTGAATACCGTGCATCTTCGTAATGGCTGACGAGATTCTTCATCATGTAACTTACCCCATGATCAAAAGAATTCTCGTTCGGTGTAGGCGAGTGTGTACTAAGTAGGTGTGCCTGACCTTAGCCGCTTCCCAATAGGTAGCACCCCCGCCGGGTCCCATCGTGGGTTCTGGTCCCACTATTTCAGGGTAGCTTTAAGTTTAAGTAGCCGCAAGTGGAGACTCTGATGTCCCCACACCCGCCTTCCTCTACGTACATGCAAAGTAGTGGGCTAACCGACTTTGCGTGCCAAGCTACGTACTGTACGAAGTAACTACTCACTTCAGCCAGTTACAGCAACTGCAGCCGCCTCTCCAGGGTCCACCGTCCCCCCCAAGGCTTGGCTTCGGGGCCTTGGTATCTATTGATAGCCCTTCTTCGTCCACGAAAACGCGTACTTTGTTCCAAAGCGACTCCTTACAGGAGCTTGCAGGAGGTGTCAGTTGCTGGCGCACTCAACCTCATCGTTTCATGTCGTTCCGTCAATGGAGCCTTCCGATCATATTCGGCCTAACGCCCGAATTCGATCCCATCATCATCCTCGTCGCCATGGCGAAAAGCCTGGACGTGGACACGAACACCGGCAGCATGGGCACGAGAGTGGACATGGCCGAGTTGATAGGCGGTCAAAAGATGAACATCCTCGGGAGCGCCATCGCCATGATCGTAGCAGGGACACTGCAGAAATCGGCAACTCCAGCCGGGCTACGATCCCGCATGAGGCTCTCCACCGCGTCGGAATCTGGCTTGCACAGGCGGAGATGCCAGACCAAAGCGCATCCACAGCAGCCGGCCTCTACCATATCGAGCCTTTTCGTTCTGCCCACCAGCCATACCGGAGTCGTCACTCTCATGGTCACGTCTCACAAATGCCACAGCATGTAGCCCCCGAGCCCCCGGCGCGCTCTCCCGGCCTGTTGGCCAACCACGGGCGTAGAGAGCGGTCAAGGAAGCGGGCAGCTTCTCAGGGATCCTCGATCAGCCCAGCCAAGCGGCATATCCCCTCCGCTTCACCAACTGCGGGTGTTGCCTATGAAACGTATCCCAACAGCGCTCTAGGCGGGCTGGAAGACAGGCCGCCTCTTTCGTCGGAACCACGTTCGCCTGGTCCGGTATACGTCGCCAAAAGATCTAGGCACAGGACAAAGGTTGAAAAATACAAGACCAGAAAAGAGACTCGAAAAGGAACGGGTTCTGACAATGGTTATCCACCGTGTCACCCGAGAAAGAGTAAGGAGAGCTGCAAGAAGTCTTTGGCATCCAGTAAGAACGCCATGAGTAACTGGAACTCGGAAAATGTTCTCAACAATCGCATCACAGTAAGATGGACGACGAACAAAACTGCTGTTGTGGTGTGATTATTCGTGACTAAGATGCTCTCTCCAGGTCCAACAACCGCTGAAACCCGGCATTTTCAACAACGGTCGCGAAGCAGCAACGAGGCCTGGTGAGTAGCATTTGACCCTTGCTTGGGAGACAGACTATAACCGTTTGCAGTCCCAGATCTCGTCTTCTCCAATATGCAGTTTCTGAAGGGCCACAAGCATGACTCGAAACTGAAACCTCTATCCGAAAGACGCTTAAAGGAGGAACTCGAGAGGAGTCATAAAGATATTGAAGCCGTTTCTTCCTTCTTTCGCCTACCCAAAACAATTGGCCTCCCTCACGCGACAGCAACCCGGCCCAAATCACAACGTCTAACCAGGCATACCACATCATCTTACCGCGAAGACTGCCCGTCCGCTCATAATCAGCCGACCTCATTATCTCCATCCTCTAGGTCACGTGAATTTACCGGACATCTGGAATCGGAGCATCCTCCGGGTCAGATTAAGGTGTGCCAGACACCGCCCATCCGTAGAGATCATGAAAACCACGTAGCTTCAAGTCGGGTTAGTCGACCAACCACCTACTTCAGCTGGTCAACCAGTCCATTAAGAACAACCCCTGTACAGAAAGGAACACCCTCCCGGCCTTCCTCGACAGGTTACTCGCAACACACGACCACTCCTGTGTCCATCAGAAGAGCGCTGGAAGAGACCGGAATATATTTTGGCACACATATTCCTGAACAAGACACGAGTCCGGCTAGGCGGCGCACTGGGAGCAATGTTTTAGATACGTCAGCTGCAGCGACTACTCGAGGCAATCGGCAACGGCAAGGACGGCAAAACATGAGGGACGATGAAGATTCAAGCTCAATTCCCGAAGACATGTGTTTGGAAAGGGACGCTCTGGTACACGGCCATTACAGTGCCATGCTGCAATACTGGAGAGAATATTTGCGCAGCACCGACAAGACCTCAAGCGAGCAAGCACAAATGCCCTCCATACGCCACCGAATGCATCATAATCCAAAGGACTTTGAAGAGATGCAGCGACCAGGCAGTGTAGAAAGGCCTACCGGGCAAAGCAAACGCGCCGGGGAGGTAGAAGCCGATCCACAAGGTCTAAACGCGGCTTACACGCAGCACATGGCCCCCGACGTACCCGACGTACCCGACGAGCCGCGAAATTATTGTTCAGAAACCATTGGCAAAGTTGAGAGAAGTCACAATGAGGCTTCGTCTTTACCCCTGGAGGTAGCCGATGAGACGTCGTTGCACACATCAAGTGAGGTGATACCACCTCCTCGTAGAACATATCTGGCACAGCCAGAGTCTGCAGGGTTTGATCCAAACGAAGAAGAAGAAGAAGCAGGCCACCGTTGTTATCTACAAGCGCAGAGGTTCTCACTGGTCACTCGACAGCCCCAACAGGAAAAGGGGCAGTGCAGAGCCCACTCAAGGACTCGAGGTGATGGAAGTATTGCAGTCACTGACCACGAGACGGGAACACGCACTAGCAGCGCAATACCGTCTTCTCACTCGGCTTCCTGGATGATGCAGACGCCCGCACCGTCAATTTATGCACCTTCGCGCAGTACCAATCTCTCTAGACTGAGCACTAGGTCACCCTTGTATGTTGACCAACTGACCCCGGCGAATGGTGGAGATGCGTTGAAGCCCGGGAAGACTGAAGCCACGGAGCCGCGCGAGAGCATGGCCGACTACATTGCGAGGATTGAGCGTGAGATCAACCTAGATTACCATAAAGTCACCTTTGAAGGCTCCTCTCTGGAAGATCCTAGGCGACATATTGTAGGCCAGGCCTACGCGCAACGTCAGTTTGAAGGGCAAGATTTACAAGAGGAGGTTTGTTCCACGGTACCAATGCTAAATCAGCCCGTGTCACTAAGATTCGAGGCTCGAGACTCACAGGTGCCACGAACGTGCGATGATTCACAACCAGGTGGTGACCTATCCCTCGTAAGCACCAATGATGCGTCGAACATGGGATATGCCAGAGACCGGGAGCGCCTGGGGACCGATGAAGAGAAGTTTGAGATGTCAACTTTTTGGCGGCCGAACAATTTCTCACAGTTCTGAAGGATACCCAGGTAGCTAGCTGGTAACTTGTAGTTTGGCATCGGCCCTTCTCGAATGGCATCATCTCGAAGAACACAATGGGTTTCCGCCTTGTCAGCTCCATGCGTGCCCGCTTCGACCCGCTAGGTTGATCTGGCATATGCTGGATGGATTCCATTGCACTGCTCTGGAATGCTGATTGTCACAAGTAAATGCAGCTGGCTCGGCCGTCTAGGCGATGATCGCCAGCGCCTCACTCAGGGTCCTGGTCTTTCCATTTCAGCCTCACACCTCGTACATCGATACCGGAGCTTTCAGCCTTCTTCACGATGACCCTTGCTTTACCAACAACTGGCGCATCAACCATGGTGCCGTCTAGAGTCCAAGCGCCCCTGCCCGCGCTGGCAGCCTTTTCGCCTGCGATGACGATACGAACCGCCCACTCGACCTCCTTCATGGCTGGAGCGAAAAGGCGCTGTATCGTTTCCACCTGCGAAGGGTGAATTGCCTGCTTGCCGTTGAAGCCCATGGCTTTTCCACCCAAACACTCTTCTTCCAGTCGCTTGACCCCTTCGTCGCCTCGGTACGACGTGCAAACAAGGTCAATGGTACTTGGTAGCCCGGAAGCGCGCGCAGCCGTTGTGATGGCGGATCTGGCATAGAGGAACTCACTCAGCGAGGGGCTCCGCGTGATGGATAGATCGAGCGCAAAGTCCTCGGCGGCGAAGATGAGCCCGCTCAGGTACGGCGACGCCGCACAGATCTCGCGCAGGTTCATGATGGCCTGGGCCGATTCGATCAACGCGATGAGCTTCACAGGGTTTTCATCCTGGCCGCCCGTCGTGTGCCGCCGCGGCGCCAGGTGACGCAGGGCGTCGGTCGCAAATGTCAAATCCGAGGCGGAGTTGACCTTGGGAATAACAATGGCATCCAGGCTAGGTAGAGAGGCCAGCGAAGTCAGGTCATCGAGCGCGTAGCGCGTGGACACGGCGTTGATGCGCACAGCGAGCTCCGAAATGGCCTCGGGCCGCTGGGGAAGATTCGAGAGGTGCTCACGCAGCGCATGGCGGGCCTCGGGTTTCTTGGTGGGTGTTACCGAGTCTTCGAGATCATATGTCACGTTGTCGGAAGTGAGACCGAGCGACTTGGTGAGCATTCGCGGCGAGGATGACGGGACTGGTTTGACATGAAGCTCAACGTCAGCGGACAGGCACCTCGGCGCTCATGCCATGTCAAGCCACAGCGGAAGCAAGGAGAAGAAGGAGAAGAAAAGAAGAAAAGAAGAAAGAAAGGCTACATGACGAGTTATCAGACGGGCGCGTGGACGGTGGAAAGAGTAGAGCGTCCGAGTCACACAAGACTGGACACAAGACTGGAGAGGGATCGATTGGGTCGAAGCCGCAGCTCGCTTACCATACAACAAGGCGCGGCGGAGTATCGAGGTCGATTTGGCCGCCATGGTGGTAACTTGAGGCTACGCCGACAGTTGTGTCGATGTGGTGGTGGAGATGCTACCCGACAAGTCGCAACCCCACGATGCGGAGATGGAGCTTCTATCCGTGGACCGTACCGAGATATCCGTAACTATGCATGCACCGAACCGAAGAAACCGGGTAACTAACTAGACAGTACGGATACGGAGTAGTTGGTTATTACAGAGGTACGGAGTACGGAGTACGGATACTACGGTCGTTAGTTAGCGTGCTCCGTCGTGGGCACGCTGTGTACCTATTTATAGCTAGCCCTCCCTGCACGGACAGTCCCCATCTTGGTCGAGACCCTTAGCGTCGTTGCCTCCTCGGGCTCACTCCGCTGCTCTTACCTAGGAAGTATTCCGTACGGATACATCTACTGATATTAGTCGATGACCGAACGCAGATACTCACGAACGGATCCGATGCAACGTCCTGGCGGCAGCTACTCTGTTCACTTATTCCCAGACGGCTGTTGTTTTTATCCAGGTGAAAAAGAGGCGTGGTGGCTTCATCCACGGCCGGCGAATGGATTACGGACCCGTCACCCAACGGTCCCAACCAACCCTGTTCAAAACTTCAATCTCTTCTGGTGGCGTGACAATCGCCACCTCTGAGTGATATTGGTGCCATGGGCACACACCACACGGCATCGTGTAGCGACGACTGGACCAGGGCTAGGGCGCGTCTTCGTTCAGCGCACGGCATCCCTCTTTCGTCGGAGGCCAGCTGAGCTGAGCGTTGGACACGAGGAGACCACCGTTACGACCGACGGAGGTCACTGTCATGCGATTCGTCGTCTGGGTCTCTAGCGAGCTGCCCACGGCATCAGTCAGCATTCCAGCTCGGGTCATTGCCGCGGAGCAGGAATTGGCCAGCGGCCAGAGATATGCAGCAGAGCGTCCCTGCAGGATCTGGTCAGCATGACAAACAAATGAAAGGGCGCCGCACGAGGACGTACGAGGCCGGTTCTACGGCTTCAAATGGAATGGCGAGCATGAGCCACCCGAGCTGAGCCAACGTGAATATTCTCTTTCCCGGCTCTCCGATCTTCCCAGGCCATCCATGTCTTGGCTCGTATACATACATACTCATAGAGCTTCGTCCCATGCAACTCCTCCCATGCTACTTACTGTGCAGTAGCTAACCACGGTCATCCGGACAGTAGCGATCGCACGGTCGCAGATTTTCGGCTGGTTCTAATATTAAATAGAAGCCTCTTCGAGCCAGCTGTGTGAACCTTGCGATGTAACACCGCAATCGTGCCTCCAAAAATAGCCTCTCCTGAACCGCTCGTAACCCCTTCACTGTCAACACGTTGTCGCGATCCTCAACTGGGACAGAAACCGCAAGGAAGACTGCCAGCGGTATATAGGCGCAAAGGGAACGATGCAACATGGAGGCGTGCTTCGTGCTCTCGGCTACCACCTGAATCAAGCACAGCTGAGAGGAGAAACTGGGACATCGAGGTTGACTACCCGGGTAATCATGCCGGATATTTCGCTTTGGCTGCTTGATACAGCCGTCGTTCATATATCCCATATTACGCTTAAATGAAGTATTGTCTAGACCTCCATGGTCGTCACTAGGTCACAACCCTTTCCCTTTCCTCTGTTCCTCCACCAGCGGCAACAATGGGATGTGACTCTTGACCTGGCCAGCCCAGGATGTTGGAACCGTGGCCACGTGTGTCGAACGGAATACTACCTCGAGAGGTCTATCGACACCACTCGGGGAGGAAGAAGAAGAAGAAGAAGAAACCCACATGCTCTATATAAGAAGTCTCCATCTCTCATACTGTTCAGCCGAAAGTGTCTGTCCAGAGCCAAGAAAGCACTCTCGGCCTACCCATCATGGTCAGACTCGAGCTCGCCACCCTCGCCCTTGCGGCGCTCATACAGGGCGCACCTGTCCCTGATGACAAACCAAGCCCGGTGAAGAGGCAGTTCACCATCGGAGAGCCGTGGACGGGCGGCATTCAACCGGGGTGGCCTGCGCCAACACCGACTCTACCCTTCCCCTTCCCCGGCGACTCTGGTGGAGACATCAGTCCCTCCACGAAGAAGAAGCGAGACATCGTCATCGGCGGAGGTGATGCAAGCCCCCTGAAGGCCAAGTTGACCGCACTCCAGCTCGAGTACGAGTCGCTGGTGCACGAGTACGGAAGCCAGCCACCGACGGAGGTAGCATATCGACTCCGACGGATTGCGGAGGAGCTCAAGAAGTACGGCATCACCATAATCGCAACCCCGGACGGCACCACCACAGTCATCACGCCGGGAAAAGCCAGGAGGGACATCACCATCGGCGGGGACTCTGGGTACAGCGACCCTGCGTTCAACCTCGTCGGCCTCCAGTTGACACTGGAGCATCTGATTCAGCAATATGGACCCAACCCCCCACGTAAGCAATAACCCTAGCTGGCGCCTGAAAGCTCAAGTCGGAACAGCGAGCGGCGGGTTGATTACCTCTGTGTGTCGTCTCGCCTTGCTGCTTGCAAGCTGGGCCAGGCCGTACGCGACGGAGGACGAACTCGAGAAACACACTAACTCGCCGTGTCGCAGACGATGTGTATCTCGTGGAGCAGAAGATCAAGAATATCTTGATTGCCTACGGCATAACTGTTATCTCCGCCCCTGGTAGGTTTCCGAGCTGCCATAACTGCCCCCCCCCTCTGGCACTGCCTGGCTGGGGTGCGCTCGACGGAAGCGGCTAACCAGTGTCCACCGAGCAGATGGGACCTCTGTAGTCATCTATCCTTCCACCAAGAGGGCCACGGCAGGTTATGATGCTGCGAAATTAGAGAAAATTTACGAAAAGATGGTGCAGGAGTACGTGGGACGGACGCCGCCACTGGCTGACTGGCTGGTACTGCAGGATATTGCTGCCGTCCTCAAGTCCTACGGAATCGAGATCAGCAAGACACAAACCGGCACGCCCACGAGACTCGCACCCAGCAACAAGCGTCGCGGTGACATCATCAACAACACTGGCGACGGGGCGAGCACTGCCTTCCTCCAGGCTGTCCTACAGTTGCTCGAAGCGGCTTACGGCAAGACCGACGTCCCGCTGGACATCTACCTTGTCCAGCAGACCATTGTCGCCATCCTCCAAGGCCGTAGCATCATCGTCATTGGCTGGCCCATCACTGGCCCCCTGATCCCAGACCCAACGGTTCCCGGAGGTCCGATCAAGCCCAGCGACAGAAAGCGCGATGGGAGTCTGGATACTGCCGGACTCGAGGCAGCGCTTGTCGAGCTCGAAGCGCAGTACGGAAGTTACGGATCGGGGGCGATTCAGGTACCGGCGCTCCTGGTCATGCAGAGCATCGCCACCATCATCCAGGCCGGGGGGGCGCCAGCGTTCCCGGATGGCCACCACTGCTGGGCGGGGGCACGGTGGTCATCGGACCCTCGGACTGATTGGCTTAACCCAGTTGAGATGGCCATGTGTACCTACCGTGTGCGTTGCGTGGCGTCGTAACTTAGTACAGCAAGGTAGGTAACTAACTAGGTCGGTAGTTACTTGTACGCTTGCGAGGAATAGCCCACCGTCTCGCAAGTAGGTATCCGTAACCAGTCGGCAATGGCTGTGAGGGAGAGGGGGACGGAGAGAGAGACAGACGGTGGCTTGCTTGGACGCGGCCGGGGTTAGGGAGAAGGAGTGAGTGGGTAGGGATAGGGATAGGGCATCATGTCGGGCCCAGGGGTTTTCCATGTGTCGTTGCTTGCCCATGACCCAGCTTCTGCGTCGGTTACTTTCCACTTGTTCTTCACGCTTGATCCTAATCAAAGGCTTGATTGATCGCACAGTCGTGTGTAGGACAAGCAACATCCCTCGACGTGAAGAACGCGCCAGCCTGTCTGTACTGTGGAGTTAATGTTAGCATGTAGGTACGTCCTGGAGGATGAGGCTCGCAGTGGACAGACGACCCCACGACGACGACGACGCTGCCGGATAACAAGTGGTCGGCACGTTCTTCTCTCTCTCTGCCTCCCGCCCCCTCATCCTCGTCATGGCGGTTTACTACTTGCCTTACGGAGAACTGCGTACGGAATACTCTGCGCGCTTCGTACCCACCCCACGCGGCCGTTTGTTTACACTTTGCCCGCCTCGTGTTCCTCAGCCGGGCACGGCGGGGATCACCACGCGACATCATCAGCATGCTGTAGTTGCACAGCACCTCGTACTTTTTACATGGTAGCCCTCCCACCCAGTAGGGTTTGCACCCGGCAACGATGTCGCATCTGACGTGGTTTAGGCTGACGCCGTCACGTCCATCCTCCGCGGCGTTTGCGACGGCGGCCCACCAGATCGGCGGCTGGAGCCTAGTTAACTACCAAGTTGGTCCATGGTCCATGGCCAGGCCGAGATGAATTGCTGTAACTAGCCTGTTCGGAGTAACTACTGTACTGTACGTACATGGCTACATAGTACATTGTGCCGTTCGGTTCCCGACCGAGGTCATGGCTGGCGACAATTTAGAGCTCGCGACTACACAGTAGATCCTCTACCACAAACCTACGTACGAAGAAAGTACTTCGCACGCACTCTAGTCGTAGCAACCAGCAGGGTCCTGCTTATCGGTCACGCCCTACGGACGAATGCGGAGGAGTGGGTGGTGACATGTGTACTTATCTGCCCGTGTTTGGAGGCTGCGAGTTTCCTCGTTTTGGTGAGCCTAACCAGTTCGGGGGAGTGAATGCTACCGGTAGTCGAGTTATATAACTACGCAGTATGTTGTATAGTACCTATGTAACTAGACGTGCACGATCAACACTCGCCCATCACACATCGTCGATGGCCAAGATGGTCGATGCAAGGTAACTTACTTGTTGGAACGAACCGTTCAGGGCTGACTGACACATACACCTTGACAACGAACTCTCTACGCCGTACCGCCGATAGCTTCCCCCTCCCAATTAAAGTTATCGAACCCAAAATCATCAAGATGGATACACGTAACTCGTGAAAGGACGGGGGGGGGCGGCGAGTGCCTTCAGCGAATCGTAATCGTGATGGTCCGATGAGATACGAGTCAACGTCCGTCGTAGCTTGTGTGTGTGTGTGTGTGTGCGTACTCCGTAGTCTAGACGCAGCAGTCATCTGTCCAACCAGACAGACTCTGTACTTGTGAAAGCTTCGGCCCGGCACATGCCTACGTAGTCACCTCCCTCCCTACCTTGCATACCAAGTAACTTAGTGGCTAGGGGGCGGCAGCGATATGCAGCGTGACCACCGGTGGGGCTCGTCTTTGAACATGCTACAGGTGGGGAAGCCTTGGATGGCATCTACTGTTTGTTACTTAATCAGCGATATCCGTACGTAGTAACGCTATGGCGAATAGAGTAACTGACTAGGCGGCTCGGGTAATAAGCAAGCACAGGAGAAGCTGCCTACCTACTCCGTAGTAATAACGAACCTTGGTGCACAGGCCATGCAGGAGAGAGAGAGAGAGAGAGAGAGAGTTCATTGGCAAGTTGGATCTCCGTAGAGTAGAGTAGTAACTAACGTGATAGTATACTAATTACGGCAAAATGCACGGTGCCAGCTTGCAAGTGCTGCTGCATCACCCTGCATGTACTATGTACGAAGCCCAGTCGTCGTCCACAGACCGATTATGGCCATGTCTGGTTGCACTCGTCGAGTAAGTACCTAATTGCCGCGAATGGATTGCTTGGACGGCTACAAACGATGCGTCGCCAGCATCGCATGCAGCAGCAAGCATACTGGGTACGCAGCGGCATATGGACGGCGAGACTAAGCGCATACTAATAAGGGGGGGCACGTGAATGCACCCGAGCGACCGGCACTGTACTAGTTATAAGTTAGCAGAGCAGCGATAGCCTGTCGCTAGTGACTCGTCTACGGTAGCTGGAACTTATTTTACGGATACCTGCCTTGCTAATTCGATTGACTAGTCAGTGCGGACGGGCAGCTACTAACTTATGGATATGTATAACAACATTGAAGTGGTAGGTACGGGGGTAGTTAGTTGGTGGTTCCAACACCCACAAGTCACAAAACTACTACGTACGGATACTGCACTGCGTACGTGCTTACACAGTACTTTGCTTACCTCGGGGGCCAGCTCACCGCCAAGCCATGTGTCTGGCTCTCGGTATCCGTACGCACTGGGGAGTATCGAGTATCTGCGCCCGCGAGCATACACAATAGTATGGTCCATGGATGACCAGGCCTGTGCATATGTACGAAGTATACACAGTAGACAAGACAATAGGCCCTTTTGGGGTTTCAACCACCATCGCTTCCACGTCAGCGTACCCGTACGTAGTATGCTTGTGGCTGCTTCGAGTCTCGACTAGCCACGTTACGATGGATACGCAACCGGTATGGATATATCCCCCCACCCCCAATCATCCAACTACGTAGTGAGTAGCTGATGAGAGTGGGTTGCACAGCGGCAACAGGCCACGGGGTCGAGAATCGAGATTGTGATGCGACGCCCTGTAAAAGCCACTCTCTTTTTCATCTCCGAGATGGACGGCGGGGGATGGCGGGTGGGGACGAAAGGGATGTGGGGGGGTGGGGAGGGGGAGGGGGGTGCTGGACGAATTACATGAGCAGTATCCGCACGACTTGGAGAGTGACTCCATTTAGCGCTGCTGACTTTCACCGCCCTCATTCGCACCGGCCCAATCACCATGTACAGGTCACGTTATGGGCACCCATACGGATACAAAGCGTCTTGTTAGCTCGCGGCATGTGTGGCCAGGCGCTGCTGGGCATCGCGCCGTGATTCGCCCGCGCCGGAGTCGTCGGGAGCAAGAAGTGCTGGAGGCAAGCAAGGAGAACGGAACGTACATGAGGCACATGGTGCAGTTCACCATGTAACCATGTGCGCACATGCACGTACTTGCAAATGGATGCACAGCGAGGGTCTGCAGCAGTAGTAGCTTTCTCTCTCTCTCCCTCTCTCCCTCCCTCTCTCTCCCCCCCTTCTCTTGCTTCCCCAACTGCTCGTCGTTGACTACGGTACCTCTGGAGGGCCGCTAAACTCCTAGCTAACCAACCACTACTAACTATGTACGTGCGTACAGCGTAGCATGGATGATGGAGCTGGAACCTGATAAACTACCCCATGAACTCGTCCTGCGCCTGCAACGAACCAAGAACCGCGAGAGGGGGACTCGGCCGGGAGGCTGGCGGCCTGTCTCCCAGACCCAACGCTAATACGGACAAGCTGTAGGTAACTAGGTGGTGAGGTGGTGATGGTCAGGGTAGTAGTAT
Organism: Arthrinium puccinioides; assembly: GCA_022414665.1. Lineage (NCBI taxonomy): Eukaryota > Fungi > Ascomycota > Sordariomycetes > Amphisphaeriales > Apiosporaceae > Arthrinium > Arthrinium puccinioides. Next base: position 2,487,157 of record JAIUNF010000003.1, on the reverse strand, counting down.
CCGTAGTGAGCCTAGTACTCTGTACGGAGCAGTGAGTGATAATATGCCAGCTGTCATGAGATGTGATGGAGGCGAATGGAGATGCGTCCTACGCTTGGCAGTCACCCTGACAATAGCAACGAAAACAACATCAACACGCTGAGTTACGTGCGTCCATAACTTTAGCTCCCTGTGGACGACGTACACCCACCAATGCCGCGAGAACGACCCCCAGTAACTTTCTCTCTTCAATAGTTCCAAGGAGTAGTTATTGAACACGACTGCCTGGAAACACACAACGCACACGTCAGAGACGCAGAGAAATAGAGTGACGGCCTATACAAGTTCACAGGCATCACGGCCTGATTTGTATGTATTTGGGTATTGAAGCATCTATCAACGATGATTTTCTCCATCCCGGGGTCGCCTCACGCAATCGTGAAGCGACCACCACTGTAGAAACGTAAATTTCCGACACTCTTTGTCGTGAAAGAGGTCCAGAAGGGGGAGAGGGCTATGGGCCCAAAGTATCTTCTAAAACCAATCCGTGTCCCAAGCCAATATAGCCAGCTGACAAAGCCAGCTGCCAAATCTCCCTATCCCAAGACATATTTTGTTGTTGCCTCGAAAGCCTGCAACGGCCACCAAGCCTGCTTGTCTCCAAGCGAGCGGCGGAATGTGCTGTCATCCCTCAACGTAAACCCGCTGAATCGATTAAAAAAGGTAATAAAAAAAAGGTCACCCAGATCCCGTTCCCTGCCCCAAGATATATATCATATCTGCTTGCGCCGAGTGACAGCGCGCCTGGCATCTTCACGCCAGGGATTCGCTGAAATGCATTCGCTCAAACTCCATGGGCCCGCCATGTCTCTATGACACAGGCGTCTTTCCCACATCCGGCAACTCCGCGCTGAAACAAACAAACAAATGAGCAGCAGCATCGTCTCTTTGTAGGTACACTTTGGAATGGTGAAGATTCCAACTTTTCCGCAAAGGCAAAAATTTCGGTTTGAGCTTGTCCGGACCGGAACACGTAAACTGGACAAGTCCGAGACCAAAGTTCCCGGAACGAGGTTATGGGAACCCCTCTGATAGTGGCTCAAGGAACAAGCTAATAGCAGCCCTGTAGGTTCGAAAATAGAGGAACAGGATGATGAAACGGGTCATGCTGGTATACGGGAGCAGGCTGACTATATCTGTGGATGACATCCCAGAAATAGGGCAAGTGGGCAAACTTGCCCGGGTGAGGAGAAGCGCAACCCGTCGGCGCGGGTGCAGCAAGTCCGCAAGCCTGCTGCTGGCAAGGCTCCCCGGCAGCCATGGGATATTGGGGCGCGCATTCCTGTGGAAATGGCATCTTGGGCCCCTCGGGATCGTAGAGTACCGGGTCCGGACCAATCGAGTCCTCCAGGATGTCATCATCATCAAGATCATCAATGGTCGAGCAGCTGGATGTTAACGATCCGGCGTCCGATGAACAGGTGGACTCTCCATCCGAGCTCGAGGAGGCAGGTGAAAGGGGGGGCATCATCATAAGTCGAGTTGTTGTCATTGGCAACGGCGACTTCGCAAAGATAGTCGGTGGGCTCCGGCGTGGCAGCCGGAGTGGCAAGCGAGTGAGCCACGCTCATCGCTGCCGGCACGGTGAACCGGGAACAGCCGAGGATCCTGTTCCGGAATTCGGATAACGTAATTCTCTCGTCCGGGTTGCGGGTAAAGACACGGCTCAAGACGTCGTTTAAATCATCCGACAGGGGAAGAATGGTCTTGAGAAAGTCCGAGTTCCTTGTAAAGGCCCGGTACGTGGAATCCTCGAATGAGGCCTGCTTCCATGGGTTGCGTCCGCAGGTCAAGTTCACCAGGATGACACCCAGGCTCCAGACATCGTTAGGGGCGCAGAAGTAGAATGGTCTCCGGGAAGAGGGGTCCAGACATTCTGTTAGAGAGAGAGAAGGAATCAGTAAGAAGGTCCCGTGGCATTTTGATCCGTGATAGGGCAATCAATCCTACCTGGTGACATGTAAAAGGTCGACCCGCAACCGTAGTCCTCGGATCGGTCTGACGAGGTGGCCAGGCCAAAGTCGGCCAGCTTGACAGTCTCCCCATGGTTGGTGACCAAAATGTTCTCCGGCTTGAGATCCCGGTGGTAGATACCCAGGGTATGGCAGTGTTCCACGGCGTCCAGTATTTGAAGAAAGAGCCTCTTTACCAAGTCGTCCTGACCAACGTACTGACCACACTCGGTAATGTTGTAAAAGAGATCTCCTTCCGGGCAATACTCGAGAACAACATAGGTACAGTCCGGGTCGTCTACGATCTTGAACATGGAAACAACGTTGGGATGAGCCGAGGCAAGGTAGTGGAGACGCAGCTCCCTGTGCTGGAAAGCAACTTGTCGTCGGTCCAGTGGTGATCCGTCCAAGTTGACCTTGCTCAGCGTCTTGACAGCATAGCGAATCCCGGTCTTGATGTCAATGGCCGAGTAGACGACACCGTAGGCTCCAGTGCCCAATATACCAATGAGTTGTAGACTGTCTCCGAGACACCTGCCTAGCCTCTCCTCGGGCGCGACGGGAGGGAACCGGCCTGGACAGACTTGGGGCATGTACGAGTGTTGGTAAGCAATCTTCGGGTTATCGTACAACGGCGATGCCGGGGGCGTAGGGTATCCGTATGCTGGCACATTCTGCATGATCTCAACCGGACTGCGCGGTCCTGTCCCGTTCAACCTGGGGCAAAAGAGTCCAGTGGCAAGGAAAGAGCAGGCGGCCTTTCTACGAAAACGAAACCCTGAACCAAAAAAATAAAATATTATGCGGTCCTGCTCAAGCCGGGCGGGCAGTGAGTGTCCTGGGTCGCAACGGTGGTAGAAGGACCAACGAGTCAACGGGTCCAGCGCCAGGGAGAGAGAGTCGCCGAGTATTAGAAGGGTTCTAAGAGTACGTCGTCAATGGAGGAGGGGGTCAGTTTCGTAGTGATGTCGAGCTGACAAAGTGTTGTGTGGTGGGAAGGAAGATTGTCTGAAGATGCGTATGCGATGGAAAGTTAACGAAGTTGGGAGCGATGGGGTAGATTGATGTAGATATTGTACGTAGGCATCGCTCACTCATGTTCCAGGCCCCCTCCCTCGATGTGCGTGTTTGAGTGGCTCAAATCAAGCACACCCCGGCTGCGTTGGCCTGAGTCCACCGCAGCTGTACAGCCCAGCGGCGACTGGAGGAGAGCCAGGGGCCATAGCTTACCCCCCGGTCAACACTAGTGTGCTACGGTACTGTTATTGCTACGAAGTAGCCGTTCTCGCTGAAAGTCTTGGGCTATTCTTGAGATTCAATGCCGCTACTGTGTACAGTACGTACCGTAGTACGAGCAAGGGGGTGGCCTACCGCGATGATGGTGGAGACAGAAGGACAAAGTACAAAGTACAGCAAAGGTAGGATCAAAGGGGGGTGGGTGTCGAATCCCTGCCTTGGCGCCACTAGATGGCTAGTAAATATACGAAGAGCCAGGATCATCTGACACACGAGAAGCAATGGTCCACTCATCGAAGAGGGTGTGTGCCACTAATGACACTTCCCGGTGCTGCTGCGCCAGAGACAGACAGATGTTGGACCGGCCCATCTCGATTCTGCCACCCCCTCCCCCTGGGGGCCAAGATACCCTGGTTCAAAAAGAAACAGACAGATGGACACAGAGACAGAACGGTGGTGTGGCTGCCAGATGTCTCCACTCTTAGATTCCACCTTGTTGGTCGGGCACCTTGTTCGTCGTCATTACGTATTGACGGATGATCTTGACTCGCGTCGCCTTGCTCAGTCAGTGCTGTCTGTGCCCGTGGGCAACGGCGTGGCCACCACCACCACTACCACCACCACCGGCGGGCGCGCGGTTGGATGATCCCTGATGGTTCTAAAGAAAGGTTGATGTGATCAGTGGATGGTTGGTGGTCAGAAGGGCAGCCTGATTGATACATGAATACCTAACTAGTTACCAGCCAGCTTGTAATCACTGGCGTGTACCAGACCAGGGGCGCGGGACTGTGTAGCAGCATGCATCACCACCACCCGACTGCTGATGCATGCTAGCAAGCAAGCAAGCAAGCAAGCAAGCAAGCAAGCAACACAACCGGCGAGCACAAAGTCCCATATTATTTAATAGTAGTCTTCGATGATTTCATAGACGTTCTGCCTTGTGGCAGAACCAGGTGCCCTGCTGGAGTAGACTATTTCGTTTCTTCGTCTCCGTCCGGCGCATGATAGATGATGATGGCCAGCCAGCCCTATCCATTCGTACCTGTGGCTGGCTTGTAGAATGTATCCGTACCAACTAACTAGTGAACTAGTGAACGACTGTTTGTGAACGAGGACGAGGACACGTCAGGCTACACATTAATTGACCAATCCCGCGGGATGGGCTGCCGCTAGCTTGTCTCGTCTAGACTCAAGAGTGTGTCGATCGCTTCAGGAGCGCTGTTGATTGGGGCCAGCAGGGGGGGCGGAGGGAGGGGCGCTCCTGCCTGCATGTATGTATGTATGTGGTCGGCCGGTCTTTTCCTTTCGCTGTGTGAGCCATGATATTTGTGCATACATAGGATGGGCTACGAAGAGCCAATGAGTAGTTAGTTAGTCATTCTACCCCAAGACCTGCGTCACAGCGGTCTAACTAGTTACTACTACTCACTACTCTGCATGATGCGAGTTTTTTCTCAAGTGTGCTTGGAGGAGAGACTAATAACATTCACTCGCTGAGCCATGATAATAGTGGCCAGATTATCGAGTACGGATACTCACTCACAACGTGTTGATACTTGGCAGTTGAAGACGAATCCGTCAAACGGTCGAGCTTGCTCATTACAGACTTGGCAGCAGCAGCTTTCCTCCTAGCGCGACAGGACTATGCAACAAACGAACGAATGGGCATGACCGCTTCGCCGCATGAGGCTGGCGCTAGCTGTCATGATAGGTTTCCATTCGCTGGGACCAACTCAAGTGAGGCATTATCTCCGGACTGGCTGGTGTGGGTGGCAATAACTAATGTCTTTAGATTGATGAGCCTGCAGCAGCCTCGTAATCCGCTCACTCACTACCCTAGCCAAGACTTGCCGCGTGAAGTGAGGCTGCCGGTTTTCCAAGTACGGATATCGTACCCCGAGATCATAATAGATCGTTCAGTGGTGGACTGCTCACCTGTTAGGTGGTGGGCTAGGGGTGCCGTACGTACTCTGTACAATGTATCTCGAAGTATCCGTAGTATCACGGCTATGGTTGGCAGGCATACGGATAACAGTATCGTCCGTGATAACTATGGGGTCTCGACGAGTTATCCCGACTACTGTGCATCCCTACACAGTAAGTATGCTGCATTACTTCGTAGTATCCGCCAAGATAGATCCATATTTAAACAGGCCTAGTGTGGGTACGTAGTACGTAGTACTCCGTACAACGGTAAAGTCACCGTCATGACATTGACCACCCTCGAGACCATAATCTGTAACCACTCCGTACTGCGTGAGAGTTATTGTTATGTATCCGTACTTCTACGGTACTTATTCCTTGCTGGACAGGCTTAACTAGGGGTGCGTGGCATGGGCTCCCTTGAACCATTTCCGTACTGTGTACGGAATAATAACAGGTTGCCCACCTAATCAAGGTAACTGCTGTGTAACTAGTCGCACTTCTGCCACGCGAAATTGCCAGTGCATTTCAAAGGGTCGCTCTATTGGCCCAATAGGCAATCATAGCCCGAGGCGAGTGACAGGGACTCCCTTTTCTCTGTCTCTGTCTCTGTCTCTTCAAATCCGATCAATAGTTTGAGCGGGAACCGGATCTGGCCAAGGTACGGTTTCCGTTTCATTCGATTAATATCGGCTCGGGTTTGGCCCACGGACTCTGGCAACTAACTACGTAACTGGTACATAGTTACAAGGTAAGTTAGGTAGTAGACGACGTTTGCCTACGGAGTCTTACCACCCACCACCTACCATATGGATGGATACCTTTACGCAGTACCTGGGCGGGTTTGTTCATTCACCGCTGCTGTCAGCTGCTACTGTGTATGCGCATGGCGGGGAACGAACGGGGCGGCTGTCATGGCGGCCTACTAACAGTACCTAGTTAGTTACTTCGTACATACTTTGTAGTAATCCGTAATAGTAACTAAGCTAGCAAGCATTGTTTTTGTCGTCTACCGTTCTCGTAGTACTTCTTATTGGCCACGGTTCGTGTTGCTGCAGCCTCGCACACGGCACGCCCGCCCGACCGAGAGATGAAGAACACAATACCCCGTACGGATATTGTACACAATATCCAGCGACATCAAGGAGCCTCGCAAAGAGTCGGTCGGCCCAGCTAGTAGGCAGGTAATCGACGACAGGCATCAACAACCTACTCAGTCGCTTGGGCACCGTCGTAGTAATGGTTCCTGTGTACCATGTACGGATAAGTTATACTGTAGATATGCGAGCAGCGGTGAGGCGGTCGAGGTCATGTTGCCCAAACCCTTCCAAAACCGTTGATGGATATCATAACAAGCCCCGATATACCCGTACGAAGTAAGTCCGACAAGCCTCCTCGACAACCCCCCGGATGTGGCTGTCGCTTGCGGTGCCAAGCTTTCTGGATCCCAGCGCCTGCTGAAAGGTGCCAACCCACCGTGTCTAGTTAGTTACACTACAACTTCGGACGCCTTGGATCTCCGCGACTTATACACACACCACCCATCCTCATCGTGGTCAACACCACGACTATCCGGGTCCCGATCAGCACAGAAGCCCCCCCCTAGCCAATTAGCTACGTTTTGCGACTAGGCTCGTGAGGTCTAGAGTGTGTTTTGTCATGGTATGACGAAACATGTTCCCCAGTTACCCAGTGTCATGCGTTCGACGAGAAGACTCTCCCGAGAAGCAGATCCCTGAAGATCGGCTGCCAACTGTTCGACCTCATGCAGGTCAAAGCTCCCCATGATTGATCGCTGCTCAATGGTCAGACTCTCAGGAAGACCAAGGGACTGCCCGGCAGAAGGCGGACGGTAACGTTAAGACAGTCTCGTTTCACTGACAGCTTCGGCATCAATCAAGACTCGTTCGTTGCCCCCCCCTCCCCGGTTTGGCTCGCCTGGTCTGGCAAACGCCCCAAACGCCGATCAGATTGAATCTCTAGACAGTCCGACACAGTTGTGGTCGTAGACCGTTCGGTAGTCATCTTGGAACGGAGCCGTCGGAGAAGGCTCCAACATCTTATCAAGGCTCAGCGGCCAAGTTGCTGGAATCCGTCTATGTTACCTACCGTAATAGTACGGAGTCTACCAAGTAGTATCCTCCTCCTCCTCCTCCTCCCTCGCCTTGCGCTGCATCCATGCTGACTTGGAGCCTCCATGCCAGCTGGGCATGCCATCTATGCTCATGCCCCATGCCCTCGTCGATCCGCATGAGCAGCACAGACTGCCTGACCGTGTATCCATCCGTTCCGTACCCCCAATCTGTCCAACCCGCTGGGCGCTTGGTATCGGGATGTTGATGATGGCTAGCAATGACGATGACGATACCTAATATCAGAGCATTGACATGCGCCGTGCGCCATCGAAACCCCCACAGAACCAAGCCACCCCCAGTCAGTCATCATCCCTCCGAAGATTCTCGGCATCGTGTCAGATCAGACTCGCGATGGGTAACTTGCAGTTGCACTGGCCGATCACCAACCACCATGTCGGACGATCAAGCCGGGGCGTCATCATCAGAGCACCAGACGTGCGTGGGACGCTTCAGAAGGAGACCTTTATGGACTGGCTGATTGGCTGCAAGGCGCCAGAAGCGGCAAACCCCCTCCCCCCCGCGGTCCTCCTCTACACAGTAGTTACTGTGTACCGCGGCGGCAGTCTGAGTGGGCTTTTGGTTGAGACGATCCGTGTTTCATATATGGCGGAACAGGCACTCGATCAGGATGGTGGTCAATATCGCCCGCAAGCGCCGGCTCAAGTCCCCCAGGCCGTCCAAGCCGTCGTCAATCTTCACGTAGGTTCAGTGAAGAACTATGCGTCGAGCCCCGGTGGCAAAGCACTCGCGTCAGACCTTGCCACTCCCCATCTTATCACTGCCAAGTTATCCCCCCAGGTAGATTAGGGGAGATGGCCCGCTGTCTCATCAGACTACGGAGATGCTCTACCTACCCTTCCCTCCCTTGTGCATGTGCTATTCGTGCCCATATCCATAGTGATCACTATCCCCATCCCTATCCCTGGATCCTTCAGGGGATCCCAGAGCTGAGAGAGCCTTGCAGCCTCGCAAACATACGCATCAACGTCTGGCTTCCGACATGGCTCCAACCACCGGGGTCAACACTGTAACCGCAACTCATACGACGAGTATCCATCCTGTGGGCTTCATTGGCATGCGTCAACCGTAGCCGGCTGGTCCCATCTCGGCCACTGCCGTGGTTCACGGACATCGATTCATGATGAGCTGCCAGGCAAACCCGGCGCAACGCATCGTCGGTTTGCGTCCAGCACAAGCAGTAGAAGGGAGGGCCTTTACGTGGCAATCGCCGCTTCCACTCGCCCGTGGCCATACGCGCATACCCTTTGTTGCACTGTGGGTCACTTCGAATCGGGGGAGCGTGCTGAGTTGCCCGCCACTGGTAACACGCCTGCCCCTCCCCTCCGAGATCCGACCTGTCGTCCATCTTCCTCTACGAAAGCATGCAGATGACCGGCCGTAGATGTTGACGGCTCTCGATGAGAAAGCTAGACGGATGCCTGCCCATCTACCTACCGCCGTAATGACCCGTGGGGGCGTATCAGTACATAGTACGTCGGTACGTGTTCATCCACCTAGTCTCAACTTTGCTTGGGTCAATGGTCAGAATGGTAGACGGGGATCAGCATGTTCTCGTAGCGTCCAAGACCTTATGAATATATTCCGATATGACTATACTTGCACACTGCATGATGGCCGTTACGATATCAAGTGGCGAGGGAAGAGAGATCATTGCCCCTGCAAGTATCATGGACCCAATCTCTCAATGCGCACTGAACACATGTCTGACAATACTAGTTATGTGATCTGTATCACACCTCCGCTTGTCACGGATCTCTCATCTCGAGCTGACATGAAACCGTCAGAAAATAGGTCCACCGGGCTACAATTTCTCTTGACCTTGGTATCCTTTGCCACAAACCCTCTGAAGACTACGATACACACAAGACACCACATCCCGCTGCAAGATGCCGCTCTGAAACTTGCGGTAATGGTGTGCTCGGTCTCCTCCCAGGCCCTCCTCCTCACTCAGCCTTATCGGTACCTAGTCACACATCTTTCGTACATGTCGGGTCCCTGCTACAACGTTATCTGCGGCGCACACGACATGTATTGTCCAAGGCGTGACTGCATCCGACCAAGGATTGCCACTGCCACTGCCATGTGCAATGGGATGTTAGTCATCAGAGCATCCGGAGGGACGCTTCCTACGACGGCCTCTTGACAAACTTAGTCCTCAGAATAAACCCAAGCCCTAGACATCGCGAGGCCCGAGATCATCCAAGACACCCAGCGTAGTACCCTAAGAAAGAAGGCCAAGGCATGCGCTGCAAGTACCCAAACGTTTTTGAGCCTGTACCTACTGCAGTCGTGGGCGTTTGACGCGATGGCAGGCTACATGCTCGTTGCGCACCGCTGTGTGACTGGCGCTCCCATTCTGTACAATGCACGACATCCAACAGCCTAGCCTTGTCGCCACCTCGCCCAAGCAGGACAAAATGGCCCGTCCGGCTGTTCCTGCCACCAAGGTGGGCGAGTGAGAGGAGGAGCGTGGGTGTATAAACAAGCTGCTAACGGTGGCGGGAGGGGCTCACCGTAGCTGATCCTGTTCGCGGATGGTCACGAGATCCAGGAATGCTCGTCGAAGGATCAGGTGCCCAGCGACTTCGCCACGATGGAGTACCTATGGAGATGATGAGCGTTGCTGGACAAGTCGGGCGAGTCTTCATTTGAGCACGCATACCCGGGCAATCTAAAACCACACACTGGCATCGTTCCATGTCTACGATGGGCAGACCTCAAGGCTCGCCCGCAAGCAGGGGACACGTCCAGTCCAGTCCCGTTCCCACGAGCAATCAAATGCCGATGGCAGGGACGTGCAGATCGCACGGCGTGAGCATTAGACGCAAGGGGACTAGGCAACTATATCCAGACTCATCCGCAAGAGCAAGCAAGCACTTTCGTCGAGTCAAGCCTCGTCCACCCGTGCGTGGACTTGGGTTAGGGATGGAGGAACACGTGAAACATTTGTATCGAATCCCGAACAACCGGCCGTTTGCTCATTTACACCCAGCACCAGAAGAAGCGTCAATTCCCACGGACGCCAAACCCCCCAAGATCTAATGGACCGAGCAAGCTATACTGTGGCAATGATGGGATAACTCGACGGATCCCGTGGCTCATGCCTCTTATCTATAACGAGTGCCCGCGTCAACACCGAACGGGTAGGTACAGCCTCTGCCAACCCGCAGTAGTTGTTCAGCACTAGCTACAAATACATGTTTCGTGTATCGAAACAAGCTCAACGAAACCCAAGCGTACAAAAATAAAAATACACGTTAGATGGGCATAACCTGTAGGTACGAATCACGTATCACACCGACAAGCGATACTTGTTGGCAGCTCACTGGCCCTTGGTAGTACAACCTCGGCAACATAATCGAGTTTCTATTTATCGAACTGGAATCTGCCAACAAGGTGAGCTCATCTGAATCGAGTCCGAGAAGCTCCAAATCCATGTTGGTGACGGATCCAAACCCAATATTCCTGCTCTTAATCACCCCACCCGTACCCCCACAAAGCAAGCCGCCACGCCTCTATCTCATCGGGGCACCTGCTTTTGATGTGAAGAATGGATGCTTCAATGCCTCGGAAGGTGCAATCCTCTTATCTGGGTTGAGCGCCAGGCATCGCTCCAGTAAATCAATAAAATGGTTGAGCTCTCTGGTCTCCACGTCGCCCATTCCACCTGATGCGGATGTGAGGCGGGTACGTAGATCACGAGTTGGCTTCACAGCGGCTAACGTCCTGACGTTGGTCTAAAGAAAAGCAATAATCAGCAGCACATTCCTCAATTCTTTCCTTCGTCGCAAAGCGCTGGAAGGGCTAGTCCACACTTCTCCAGCCACTTGGCAGGTGAATATTAAGGAAACTGGCGCAATAGTACCAATCATACTACCATGTGGTACATGATGGACAGCGTAGAGTTGGAATGCATGTGAGTATAACCCAGCCATAGCCCAGTTGTCTGTCAGACCGAGGTGGTACCCGGCGTCCAACGCAGACCACTGAGCTGGGCAACACCGCGGGACGCAGGATCGAAATGCACGTGAGAAATACGCGGCGGCTATGCGGCGGCATGTCGGCAGGTTCAAAAGCTTCGAACGGCACACACAAGGATCAACCCCATATTCCATCGGCTTGGGGAGAGACCTTTTGTTGGTGGCGCATCGATTGGAATGATTGCGGCTCCTAAGCGCTTACACGTTCGCGTGAGGAATCGAACCATATGGCCCCACTAGGGCTAGGTACAAAAATAGACAAGACGATCCTGCCAGGTAGACACGGAGATCGTGAACATGGATATGCGGTCCGGTGGGATGGAGCGAGAAGTGAACCAATAAACATACCTTTCCAAGCGCCTTGTCTCGCTCGACGCTGACAAAGTTGCCCAGCTCATCAAAGTGCAGATGTGACAACTGTCCGCGCTTGTACAGCTTGGGGCTAAACTTGCCCCGAATTTCCATGATCGCCTTGAGCATCTGGTTGTTACTGTCGCCCGTAAACAGGATCTTGCCGGTGTAAAGCTCGTACAATGTGCAGCCGATCGACCAGGTATCGACGGCATAGTCATATGGCATTCCAAGAATTATCTCGGGGGCCCTGTAGAAGCGACTGACAAGGTATGGGGTGATCTCGTTGTGTGCCGTCGCAGCATCAGATCTGTCGATGGCTGTGCCCAGATCGCAAATCTTGAGGACGTTGCGGTTCTCGTTGACCTACAAACAGGAGAAATATCAGCAAGGCTTGTCGCGCTCGACGGCACGGATATAAAAATACACTCACCAGGATGTTGTCGGGTTTAATATCCGCGTGGACGATGGTACATTTGCGCATGTGGGCAAGCGCAACGAACATCTGGTGCGCATATACTCTGGTCGCACTGAGCTTTATGCCGACGTTGTTACCAAACTTTTTCAGGACCTCTCTCAGGTTCAGACTCAGATTTTCGAAAGCAAGACACAAGTGTCCCTTGTGCTCAAAGTACCGTTCAAACTTTACAATATGTTTTCGGTTTTCTGGGTCTGATTCGTTGAGCTTTTGCAGAATGGCGATCTCCACGTAGCCTCCCTTCTTGAGTGCGTCGTTGTTGCGCATCATTTTGATGGCCACGAGGTCTTTGGTCGTAATGTCGACTGCCCGAGCGACACCCGAGAACATACCCTTGCCCAGCATCGACTGTACCTGGTAGCGGCCGTCCATAACCTCGCCGATTCGAATCTTGTAGTAGCCGTCCTTGTCATCGCCCTCCAAGATGCCCCCGGCATTTGCTTGAGTAAGAGTGGCGGGGACTTTGCGATCGTCAAATATAGCGTCAGTTTCAGCCGTAGGCTTGGGGGCAACAAATTTCTCTTCATCAAATTCTTCAGCAAACATGTCAAAGTCATCGTCGTCTTGGTCTGCTGCTTCAGTCTCTACGGGTTGCAGGGGTTCCTTGAGGGCAATTTTGGCTTTCTGGTCAAACGATAGCACCTCTCCGTGCGGGCCGATATGACCGTTTCTGAGCTCATCTCGGATCTCGTCCTCCCTCATGTCTGCGGTTGGGTCGTAGTCTGCGGCAGAAGGACCGTCATCGTCATCATCAACATGGTTCAATTTTCCAATGGTGTTGACGAGATCTTGATCGTTCGAGATGTCGAGCGCGGCGGGCGACATGCCTTCCTGCAAAAACCGCGCTGGAGAAGAAGGAGACGACATGGCGGATTGAGGCGTGTTACCTCCGGTCGCCAGTGGGGTACTCGACTGTGTTTGGTCTGGAAAGAACGTGGCAGCCTTCTGCGAGGCTTGCAGAGCCTGCACAAGCATGGGCGTGGGACCGCGGGTTTTGGCAAGTAGCTCCTCGCGACGGATTCGGCGGCGTTCCAGCTCCTCTTCCTCGTCGAGCGGTGGGGGCTGTTCGGGTTCGCTTTCATCGGGCTGGGCCGATTGCCTTTTGACAGGTTTAGCTTCATCTCTGGATGTATTGGTAGTCTCTACCAAGGCAGTCCGCTTAGACATGACCTGCTCTTGCACGTGACTCGGGCTGTCCCCATGACGATCGTACTTGTTGCCTCGGCCGTTTTGTCTCTCCATAGGCCGCCTGTGAGCGTCGTCGTCACGCCGGGAGACGTCGAGTCTGTTTCGGCCGCTGCGAGGTGGTCGGTAAGGAGATCTGGTGCGGTTTCGTGGGCGCTTCTCAGGGTAGTCATCCTGGTCGCGACGGCGATCTCCCTCCCTGGTCCGGTCACCGTCTCTGTCCATGTCGTCGTAGCGCAAGCCCAGTGCGTCGGACCGGGATGATGGATACCTGTCCTCATCGTCGTAGGATAGGCGGGAGCGGGACCCGTGGTCGCGTTCGTCTTCGTAGTGAACTCGGAAGCGCCGTGTATCCGACTGCAATCGCGCCCCGTTTTGACCTTGGGCGTGATCGCGCTCATTGCGCGAGCGTTTGGACCCCCTGGGCGAGCGGCTGGTCCTTTGCCTGGAGCGGTTCTCGTGTTCAGGCGATCTGGACCTCGAGTATCTGGGTCGATTTCTGTCGGGACGGTCAACACCAGTTTCATTAATCTGAGGCAGTGTAGATGCCTTGGAATTTCCCACACCCACAGCCGCAGCCGCAATGGCATTGACACGATTCTCGACGATTTCGCCTTCGTCAGAGCTGCCCGGGCTTGCCATGATGCTCGTTCAATTTGCTTCCAGGCGACACAAGGATAGGTGCTTCGAATCCTTCCCTGGCCTGATGGGCGGCCAATGCAGAGTGTCAGCTAGCAGAACGGGAAGAATTGAGGCGCAGAAAATGAGTCGAACCAGGAAGTTTCTTCTCAGCTTCTCATCACGGCGGGATTGTACTGCAACTTCTTCCGAGGCCGCGCAGTGATTATGTGAATATGTGTGTGTGTGTGTGGGTGGGTATTGCTTGGATGTGGAAGGATCGGGAAAGTGTTATGTCGCGAAGTTAGACTAAGTAGATAGCAAGTAAAAGCAGGGTTATGTGGGTGTCAAGTGGCAGATGTCGATGCAACGCAGGTCGGACTGGTGAGGCTGAAATGTGCAGCCTGGGGTTTTGTGTGACGGCACTTCCAGGCGATGACGGGAGAGGCCGCAGGCGTACGGAGTAGAGACGGGGGAAGACGGGGGTGGGGCCTCCTCGGGTTTCGAGTTCGGAAATACAAGGCACCGACAGAGCATGGCTTCATTGATAGGTAACTACTTAGTACTGTGTACTCCGTACTAGCTATGTAGTTAGAGGATAAGACTTAAGTACTTCCGTACCAGCAGTCAAGTGGGTCCAAACTTGAAATGGGAGACCCCTCTGCCCCGCGGTCTTTCTCCAAGCGATTTCTGCGACGGACCATTTCGAGGCGTCGCATCGTTTCGTTTCGCCAGCGGCCTGACTTTCCGGTGCTTTTGTCGCATTTCTCGCATTTGCATCCCGCAACTCAACATCACAACAAATCAAACCATGGGCGGCCAAAACAGAGAAGGTAGTTACCCTAGCGATTGACCGCTATCATTTCCCTCATACCAAAGTCGACTGATACTGATCATTATTGCTTCTCGCAGGCGGCAAGGTTAAGCCGTTGAAGGCAGCCAAGAAGGAGAAGAAGGATCTCGACGAAGACGACAAAGCATTCCAGGAGAAGCAACGAGCCGGTTCGTCTAAATTTTCCAGCGGGACAAGCCGATGTAGGATCTAACGACTCAACAGACGCCAAGGCTCGCGCTGAGATGGCCGAGAAGGCAAAGGGCAAGGGGCCGATGAACGCCGGCCAACAGGGCATCAAGAAGAGCGGCAAGAAGTAGAAAAAGGGTGCTCTCGATCAGCACGATGAGAAAATATTACAGGGGAGGGAGGGTGTTAGGTCGTCCGTCGCCGTTCCAGTTGGATTCGGCCTAGTTTCTGCGTGACACCTTTTGCACCTTATGCGACCCGACCCGGCTATAGACCACGCGAGCGAAATACCATTGCTGCATATCACCCCTCTGAGCCTCGATGAGATGAGCGATCGATGGGCAAGCAGCTGAATGCATTTCCAAAGAAGGACGTGCATTGGAGCACCTGGCCACGCACGCACGACCCGAGTCGTGATGGCCGCTTGGGTTGCGACAAATCGGCGCCCTATGTTCCTTCTAATGCTTGCATATCGATGTCTGTCTGTTATGTCTCGATGTTGATGAACACATCCAAGCGCCCAAACAACTGGTACTCCGCAGACGTTTGCTTGCCTAGTCAAAAAGTTCGATTGCAGATCCCTCTTGCGTACTTCGTCCATTCACTATTAGCTGGCTCGGTGACTCTGCTCGTTCTAGCAACTGCAACGGGAACGGCAACGGTAACCAATGTGGATCGCGTTTGGCTGATGACAAGGTCGGCGACCTCGGCGCACGAGACGTTAAAGACCACTTCTTTTGCATGTGCCGTTTTCAACAAATTCGAACAAAGTTCCAACAAAACGTACAGTCACGGAATACAAATTATCGTCCGATCGCTTAAATAGGAGAGCGCACCACAATTGCATGTTTTGGACACTGAGTCACCGACCGAGTTTGATCCTAGACAAGACAGCTAACGTCGACGGTCGACACTCCTCCTCCTCTTCCCAGGACGACCATACAGGTTGTGGTTGCGCAATCCCTGCGTGAACACCCTCTTATACCTATTTCACCCCTTGTCATCGTCATGGCCGAATCGACGTCCCGCTCCATTCCGGATGTCAACGCCCACCCCGACTTGCGCCAACGTCGAGGCTCGCTCTCCTCCGCTGCCGGCTCTGTATTAACGACAGCGAAACAATTCGAGGCCAGGGTTGAGCAGGCTATGCTGGTTCTTTGGGATGATCTTCCCACCTGGCGCCGTGACAACCAGTTCATCCTCTCAGGATACAGGGCGGACAGCAATAGTTACTGGAAGTCGTTCGTGTCGCTCTTCTATGTCCACAACGAGACTGTCAACATCTGGACGCATCTGCTGGGTGCTCTCGTGTTTCCTGGAATCGGCCTTTGGCTCTACAATGTCATCGCGCCGCGGTACGTCTCGGCGACCGAGACCGACGTACTGGTGTTTGCATGTTTCTTTGGCGGCGCGGTTTCGTGTCTGGGCATGAGCGCGACGTACCACGCACTGTGCAACCATAGCGAAGTTGTCGCCAAATGGGGCAACAAATTAGACTACTCGGGCATCGTGCTCCTGATCGTGGGGAGTTATGTGCCGGCACTGTACTACGGACTGCATTGCTTGTCGCATCTACTGAAAACCTACCTCTATGGTGTGAGTGCGAAGCACCCTCCAGGCTGAGATGGGAGCGCTGACGGCGTGAACATTAGATATTCTCACTCGGGCTCGGATGCGGCATCGTCAGCTGGGTCGAGTTCTTCCGGACACCCGCCTGGAGGCCTTACAGAACACTGATGTTTGTTGGTCTTGGGACATCTGGTGTTCTTCCTGTCTGCCATGGACTCCGGATCTACGGGTATCAGTCGATGGACGAGCGGATGGGTCTGAGCTGGGTCCTGCTCGAAGGCTTCTTGTACATCTTTGGGGCCTTTCTCTATGTTGTGAGCCGTTTGCCCCTCCGGAGCGACTCGAGTACAAGCTGACATGACTTAGTTCCGGTGGCCTGAAAGAACTTACCCTCGAACGTTCGACATATGGGGCAGTTCGCACCAGATTTTCCACATTCTGATTCTCTGTGCGGCAGCTTCGCACTTGACAGGCATGGTCAAGGCATTTGACCATTACCATAGCGTGATGGGCGCACAATGTTGACGAGCCGACTTTGAACAAGCGCACAAGAGGGATCAGGGCATTCATAATTACTCTAGGCTTCAGAGAGTATGCATACCAAAAAGAAAACGGCATGCCGGTGTGGATGTGCCGGACGGAAGGAGGTGGGTTATCTGTGAAAAAAAGCACACGCATAACGGATATAGCGGGAACATTTACATCTAGAGATGAGAACATGCAAGCGGGAAAGTATGGAGTTCAACACTGGGAAATGTAACGTTGGTACTTCGTAGACAACTCAAATAGGAGGTTGTGTGTCGCGAGAAAGATGGCAAGTCGGATTTGTGGACGGGCAAGTCGGAGAGTGCCAAGTGGAATGCAGCATGACAGTAACCCTGGTTACCTGGGACAAGTACACAAGGGCAGATAAGTTGGTAACGTACGACCCCACTCAGTCGGCCACCCCTATAAACCGGCCACCTACAACATCCACACAATGTCATAACTACGTAACTTCAAACTATGATAACATAACCAATTAAAGCTCGAGATAGTTTATATTTACTCCAATTAATAGCTATAACAGAGGGCTTTAAACGAGACCTGAAGTGCTGCTACTGAGATACTTTACGTGCAGCCAGAATCTTGCCCTATTTAGCCTTGATATACTGCAGCCTCTTATTAACGGACCTTCTCGATTTCCTAAGCCTTCTTAATATTCTCGATATTAGCAAATCGTTCGTTCGGACTAAGCTTAATTAGCCTACGTATAGTAGTATCGGCTTTAGGTATAGCCTCTTTTAAGGCGCCTGTAATCTAGTCCGCAAGATCGCTATCTCTTTAGCCTACGGATCTATATACTTTTTAAGTCTCTTAATATCTCGACGAGATATAGGAGACCGTCTAGAACTTCTCTAGAGTAGTTTTCTGGCCTAAATAGTGCTATAAGGAGTTCCTTATAGTGTTTTAACGTAATAGGGGGTATAAGTGGTTCGAGAGATAGCCTGTAACGGTATTACGTAGGGATAAGTAAGGTAGTATAGGGTATGCGTGTATTGAAACTTTAACCTGACGAACTCAGAGTGTTCGTCGGATTGATTCTGAAGAGATGCGTCTCCGGCTAAACTGCGGCCGTCCTACGGCCGCCCCATGCTTAGCGTCCCCGTATACCCGCTCCACGGGTGCCCCCTTATAATG
This sequence comes from Arthrinium puccinioides, assembly GCA_022414665.1. Classification (NCBI taxonomy): domain Eukaryota; kingdom Fungi; phylum Ascomycota; class Sordariomycetes; order Amphisphaeriales; family Apiosporaceae; genus Arthrinium; species Arthrinium puccinioides. The sequence goes on along the minus strand of JAIUNF010000003.1, from coordinate 2,468,969 downwards.
CCTCCCTAGTTCTACTCCCTAGTCTCTAGCGGATATAGAACTCCTTACAGTAGCCGTACGCTCTCTATCCGATCCCTATTATCACTTACTATACGCCGGTATCTTACCCGGCTCCTCCTCTTTATCGGGGCGCCTAGTACTCGGGGTCCTTCACGTCGCTATGCTCTCGGTATGCGGTCTGCGTCCCGCCGCCTCTATATTCTCGTGTTTTCCTTGCCCTTAAGTTATCCTTAATACGCCTTCCTTCCTGCTCCGGATAGTTATCGGTATTCGCTCTGGAATTAATTTGCCTCCTAATAATTAATTAGTTTGCCTCGTCGTAATATAATTGTTATATATCGTGTCGTTTATAGCCTACCGGTTTGTGTTCGTAGTATAGTTATCGCGTGCCTTCTATATAAATTATCGTTAATACCCTTAGTAGTATAACTACCTAGTAACTAGTAGTATAACTACGTTTATAAAATATATTCTCTCCTCCCTAGGTTCTAATAATAATCTTTTTCCTTTAACGCTAATATTACTCGAAATTCCCTATTAATAAGCACCTATCCTGCGATTATATTATACCCCGTCTACGTATTAATAAAATTATTTTAGAACCTTCTCGTATATTTTTAGCGTCCTCCCCGCGATTATTTTCCGGTCTAACAGCGTTGCTAACCTAGCATGCTCTAGCTCTATCCCCCTATTACCCTTAACGCCTATTACTATAGCTATTACCTATAAACGCGCCTAGTTTAAGGCCGAGTTCCCCTACGACGCCGATAACGTGGCGACCCGTTTCCGCGCGCCTCCGCGCCTGCGTAGTAAGGATAGCAAGGTCTACGATAATAAGTATAACGCCCTCTTCGTTAACTCGTCGGCGACTATTTGCTAATTATTTATAGGGGATACTTCGAGATAGGTAGTACCTAGTATCGTAACTGCCTTACCTACGGTTACGTAGATCCCTCCCTAGGCTGCCTAGGCAGCGTTACCTACGCCTAGTACTAGATCGATAAAGCTAAGTGCCTAGTTATACGTCCGCCGTTTCGCTTCTTAGCGCTTTCTATCTTAAGCTTTTAGCGGGTGCTAACTATTTTCCGACTAGATTCCCCCGGTCTTTTCGGAGCCGCCCAGGTCCTACTAAAGGCCTATAGTTACTTGCGCTACGCCTAGGCTAAGTTTATAGATACCGAGCGTACTACCGAGTCTTGCGTGGCGCGCTTCGGTTACCTGTCCTTCCGGCGTGCGCGAGGCCGGCCTAGCTATACGTAAGCTCTTCGCTTAGGTGGACTAGGACTTAACCGCTAACGATTCGGCTAGTGCTCGTACCCTAGCAGCTAAGACGCGCTCCGTGCGTATATTCCTTCAGCTTTAGGCTAATATAACTCTGGTATATATAGCCTCCGCTTACTCTCCGGTCGCGTTACGGTACTAATTAGCCCTTTTTAGTCTAACCTTAACGGCAACCCTATAGATACTATAGAGTACCGGGCTCGTCGGGACGCTGCCGTCCCTAAATACGATCGGTCTCTAGCCGTATTCGGCACGGTTACCGCCTACCTGCGTGCTCTATAGGCTATAATAGATAACCCTATCTTTACTTAGCCCGAGGGGTACGCCTAGCGTCTAGGACTCGCTGCCGAGCCTAACTAGTCTCGTCGCTATACCCGCGTGCTTAGCACGGATAACGTCCGTATACCGGCCGCCTTCCTAGTTTACTAGGCGCGTCGGGATCGTTACGAGGCTATTACCGGTAGCGACGTCGCTAGCGCTAGCGATAACCCTACTCCGGTGCCGCCTACTCCTATTCGTATTCCTCCCTCCGTTACGTAGTCCTCTACTAACTATATACTAGTCTCGCTATAACGCCCGTCGTCGTAACCTAGGTAACGTTTAAGTGCCGGCTAGACTCTATCCCGTAACCTATACCTTATCTCCTATTTTATATATTTAACCTCGTAGTCCTTCTAGTAGACGACCTTATTACGTCTAGGCTCCGTCCTAGCGCCTATCTATCTTATCCCTACTACTATTATTATTATTTTCGGGCAAGGACCTCGCGGTCCTTAGCTAGCCGGTCTGCGCTTTAATCTGCGGCCGTACGTATAAATATTACGATTTTGTACTATACTTATTTAACTACTCCCTATAACTCGAATATATAATCTAATTACTCCGCCTTATCGCCCTCCTTATTACGAACGTCCTCCGGCTCCTCTATAGGGTTATTCTATTTTCGGTATACCTTTCGCTTCTTATACTTCCGAAGTATTACCTTAGCGTATTCGAGATAATCTTCTAGTTCCTATATATTATACTTAGCCGGCTAGCCTTTCTATTTTACTAGGTACTTTATTATACCCTAGTCGTATCTATATTAGGAAATATCCTCTACTTCCTACTCTACCTGCTCGTCTTCGAGATCGGGTAAGTTAGTCTCTAACGTATTCGCTTCTCGATCTTACTACGGCTCTAGCGAGGATACCGGGAAGATATTATATATCCGACTATACTACGCTAGGAGTGCGAGTTTATACGCTTATAATCCGACCTTTTTAAGTACCTTAACGCGGATAAACGTAGGGGCGAGTTTCTTCCCGACCTTAAATCGGAAAGTCTTTATCGATAAGCCGACGAACTATCCCGCCTTAAATTATATTAGGGTATAACGCTAGTTATACCCCTTCTATTAGCTAACTACTACCCGCTCCTAGTAATCCCTAATAGCCGCTCTCGTCGCCGCTAATTTCTTTAGACGCTTTATTACGCCCTATACCTTAAGCGTCTTCGCCTATAGTACGAACTCGATTATTCGAGGGTAATATCCGTATAGGGCTTCGAACGGCGAAACTCCGATAGTATTATACCTCCTATTATTATATACGAATTCTGCCTTATATAGTCGGGTAGCCTACATATCGTTACCGTAGTATATTCGGAGCTACTTCTATAGTAACTAGTACGTTCGCTCTATTTATCTATCTATTTATAGGTAGTAGGCGGTGCTTAGTCGGCGCTTAGTTGCCCGCACTTCGTACTATTCCTTCTAGAAACGACTTATTAATAGGGTATCGCAGTTACTTACAATCCCTATAGGTATGCCGAACTTATACTTAACCTATTCGTAAATAATTCGGGCTAGCTCGGCCGCGTTTAGGGTCTTCTACGTCGGGATAAATAGAGCTATCTTTATAAATCTATCTACGATAACTAGAACTACGTCGTACTCTAAAGTATCTAGGCGGAGACTGCCCGGCAAGCCTATAATAAAATCTATACTAATTTCCTACTATAGTCCTTCTAGTAGCGGGAGCGATTACAGCTTGCCGTACGGCCTATACCTTAAGCGACTTACCCCTTAATACTCCGGACATATTTCGATATATCTCCGTACGTCTTCCGTTTAGTTAGTCTAGTAAAACTTACGCGATAGCAGCTCCTACGTCTTACTACTACCTAGGTAGCTATACCTAGGGTTATTATAGTGCTAGAAAAGAAGTTACGATCGGATTGCGCCTTCGTTTAGGATAACTAATCTCTCCCAAAAATATAGTACCCCTTAATTATCTAGGTAATAGCCGCCCCGGGCTCCGCTCTATTTATAAGTAGCTTTTATAAACGTAATATATTCCTTATCGCCTTTCTATAGATCGCGAATTAGCTTATAGAACTTCTTTAATAGCTTATAGGTCTACGCTAGCTCTTTTTACTCGTAAGCTCTTTAGCGACTACTCGTAGAATATACTACTTATAGATAATTACCTTAGTAGCCTCTTTATCTATACTCGTATTAGTACCGTCTATATTACGCTCCGTCGTCGACGGCTCTTCTCGTCTAGCGGATCTAGTAATTACTGCGACTATCGCGTGGTTTACGGCGTCTAGACAATCCGCTAGGCTATTTACTACCTTCCTCCCCGAGCCGTTTATCGGCGGGGTTTCTAGCTTATCTACTACGCGTATATTTATAACTCTCGCCGCGAGGGCTGGCCGGCTTTCGATTATTCTCCGAATAGCCCTAATTAGCTTAATTACCTTTATCGGCTTCTCCTTTATAGATATAAACGCTATCCTTAATAGGACCTCGTCCGGTAGCTAATCTACAAGCTGCAGCTTCTATATTAGTAAGGGGATTATATTATAGTACGTAATTTCCTACACTATATAATTAGGCCTCCTCGATAATAGGTCCGCTATATTTACGGAACCTTTCCGATATTCTATATCGAAATCGAAATATAATAAGCGATATACCTATCGCGCTAGCCTTCTACGCAAGTCCCGTATATTCGCCGTAATAACTCCGCTTAGCGCCTTATAATCTGTAAATACCTTAAAACGATTACTTAGGCCTTTAAAGTAGTATCTCTAGTATTTAATCGACTCTACGATTACGAGTAATTCCTTTTGCCCTATTACCTAATTTAGCTCTGCTAATATTAGCTTTCGCGAGAAGTATACGACCGGTCTCTATTTAGTCTCCTAGAGCTAAACGAGAATTCCCGAAATCGCCTTATTACTCGTATCCGTCTCGACCCTTATTAGTCGGCTAGGATCCTAGTATTATAGTATAGTTGCCGATATAAAGGCCTCCCTTAGTATCTTAAATACGTTAGCCGCTTTTAATAGCTATAGGAACTCTCCTTTCTTTTATCCGTTAACGCTGCCTTTTAGTAATACTATAATCGGCGCCGTTATATATAAGTACTTCGCAATAAATCTCCGGTAAAAGTTCGTAAACCCTATAAATACCTATATATTATAATACGATATCGGCTTAGGCTACTCCTAAATTAAAGCGACCCGTTATAGGTTTATTACTAGTCTATCGCGGCCTACTACGAATCCGAGGAACTCGATATTCTCTTTAAAGAAATCGCACTTAGAGATCTTAGCGAATAGCTTATATTCTCTTAGCCGCTCGGCGACTAGTCGTAGATATTCCTTATACTATTCTTTATTCTCGGAGAAGATAACGATATTATCTAGGTATACTACGTATATATTATCTACTAGCCCCGTTAGGGCCTTCTATATATATACCTAGAACGTCGCTAGGGCGTTCGTAAGGCCTATAGCTAGTACGTTAAACTTAAAATAGCCGTACTTCGTTCGGAAAGCGGTCTTCTACCGATCTTCCTCTTTAATCGCGAGATAGTAGTACGCGTCCTTTGGGTCTATCTTTATAAAGACCGTCGCTTTACCTAGCTAGTTTATTATCTCGGAGATTAGCGGTAATAGGTATCGATTCTTAATCGTAACCCGGTTTAGCCCTCGGTAGTTTATATATAGCCTTAAGCTACCGTCCTTCTTTAAGATAAATAGTATTAGAGTACCCGCCGGACTAGATAAGGTCCTTATCCGACTAGCCTCTAATACCTTATATAGCTATTCTTCTAGTTCCTAGCGCTAGTTCTCTATAAGTAAATAGATTAGTAGCTACGGAGGTTCCTTTTCCCTTTTCTAGGTTAATAGTATATAATAATACGCCGAGTACTAGGGCTCCGGTCGCCGCCCGTTCGTCGAATATATCGAGATAGCTATATAAGTATTCTAGTAAACCTTTTCTTAGATCTTCTTCTATAGCTATTCCCGTTATTACGGTATCCTCCCTATCGACTATAGGAATATCTAGGGCGTTCCCTAGATTAATCGCCGCTAGGCTTATAACTATTAAAGGGTCTGCTCCTATCGCTTCTTCCGCGAACTCTTCGGGTAGCAGTACTTTAACCGCTCTAAAACGGAAACTGTTCGCAGATAAGGTATCTAGCAAGATCCCCTTATATCCTATTCCTGGCCGCGATAGTAGTATACCTAATACTGCAATATTACGATTTAGGATAAAAAACACCTGCGTTAGAGTCTTACTGTCCCTAATAAGTCTACTATCTATACGGTTATCTTAATTGCCCTATAGCATTTTAGGACGGCCCCGCCTACTCCTAGTAGCTTTAGGATAGGCACGAATACTTAGGTCGCTATACCCTTCTTTAGCAGCTTTATCGCCGTACGCTTTACGACTATATTAACCTCTGCTCCCGAGTCTAGGTCTATTTTAATTCGGTATCGCACTTCTCCTATACGATCGTATACGCCTACTTATATACTTATAGCTTCTATACTAACTCCGGCTATCTTATAGTATTCTATCGAGACGGTCGATACCCGTAAAAACGTCTCGACTAACAGTTTTCTATCTCGCTTAGATCGGATCCTAACTACTATACGTTCTCTATAGCTAGGGTACTCGTATCTTCTTATAACGCTTATACTCTACGCTATCTCTACGTAAGGCTATCTTATTCGAAATCTAGTCGCGCTCTCTTCGCGCCTATATAGTTACGTGCTATATAACCTCTCCTATTATAGTTATAGTATAAGGTCCTAGCTTAGGCGTAATAACGGGATAGGTCGTTACTACGGCCCCGATAGGGTGCCGCCCGGTTGCCGCTTTCCCTTCCGCGCGTAGCGTTAACTTAATTAACCTGGGCCGGTATATAAGACTCTTAATAACGGGATAGGTTATTACTACGGCCCCGATAGGGTGCCGCCCGGTTACCGCTTTCCCTTCCGCGCGTAGCGTTAACTTAATTAACCTAGGCCGGTATATTAGACTCGGCCCTAGGCGTTTATTACGGTCCTCCGATCCTCTTTAATCGTGCGCTCTACGCTCTCGGTCCTTTTAGATAGAGACGGGTAGGCTTAGCTAGATTCTCTCGGCTTCTAACAATAGTGTCTTCGTATCCGCGACTACGACCTATATCCGTTATAACTCTCCTCTAAACTAAGGCTTTAGCTTATTTAGGTACTTATACGTAAGTAGCGGGTTATTTGTAACCGTAAGCCGAATACGCTGCTATAATACGGACTATCGTACGTAAAACTCCGATAGCTTCTCTTTATCTCTCTACCTTAGCGTTACTAGCTAAAAGGGTTACCTAACTAATAAGTAGGTTCGGGTCGATATACTCTCGCTTAATAAACTTAAGGAACTCCTCCTAAGTTACCTTATTATTATATTCGCCGGGGTATAGCTTATCGGAATACGCTCGCTACTCGTTCTAAAGCGAGTAGTTTACGAATCCTAAAGCCTACTCGATATATCGGTACGCCGGTTATCCTAGTCGGCCTAGGTATACCTGCTCTACGGCGGCGATCTAGTTTCGAGTCTCGACTAGGTCCGAGTCGGGTTCTAGCTTCTTATAGGCGTAGGTTAGGGCCTTATTATAATTCTTTTCGCTGCCCGGTCCCCGACCGAGATACTCTAACGTCGCTAGGATTCTCTCCTTATCCTCGGTAGTTTACTTAAGAAGCTAGACTATTATATTATTCTGCTTCTAGCTCTATCGGAGAAGGGCCATAAAGTGTTCTTACTCTCTTCTAAGGCCCGATACTACCTCTTATCCTATAGTAGCCGAACGCCGCTTGTTTCCGCTCGTATCGTCTTAATCGTCGCCGTCTAGTTCGGCGCTCGCCTCGCGTAGTAGGAGGTCTAGATTCTCCTCGATTAGCGGGAGGTCTATATTCTCGGAAATCCCCTCTCTAGGGAGATTAGTCTCCGGCAGTCCTGCGGACCGACTGCGACGTATCGATTATTCGTTTCCGCTTATACTAGCTTACTCTCTATAGGGTAGAGGTTAAAGAATTATAACGGTATCACGTAGGGATAAGTAAGGTAGTATAGGGTATACGTGTATTGAAACTTTAACCTGACGAACTCAGAGTATTCGTTAGATTAATTCTGAAGAGATACGTCTCCGGCTAAACTGCGGCCGTCCTGCGGCCGCCCCACAGCTTAGCGTCCCCGTGCACCCGCTCTACGGGTGCCCCCTTACATAGCCGAGGACTATTTTCGGTAATAGGGGTCGGTAATTTAATTGCTATAGGCTTAACTTTCGACGGATTAAAGGGCTATATACTACTGTTTCTAAAGCCTGCAACGATATTCCTTCTATTAAAACTCCGGTAGTAGGCCGTCTCGTATATCTAAAGGAATTCGGACTTCTAAATAGAGACCGTATAGCTAAGACTCTAGCTATAGTTTAGCTGCTAGCGATAGTACTGCTTAAGAGGACCGAAAATAGAGATATCTAGGGGTTATATAGCATAACTGCAATAAGGTAGTAGGTAAACCAGATAGATCTTATTACTAAAACAGAGCTATTAGAAGTCGATACTCTCGTATATCGAATAGCTATCTAAGACTAGTAATCGCTACTAATCCGGATTAGTAGGCGCTATCTTAGGGATAAAAACCTTCTCGAGCTAATATAGAGCAATCTCTATACTAGTCTACCTATTTTGGGAGTATATATACTTCCAGGCCGGTAGTTAGACTCGAAAGTGTTATAGCTATAAGGATATCCCCTATATTATAATAGTAGGTATTATTATAAAGCTAATAGCGCTTATAGAGTGCAGTATACTAACCTACTCTCTATTACTATCCTGAATTATATATGCTCCCTTTTTTTCAGCTGAACTAATAACTAAACCGTCGAGTCCTTAACCGATCGCGATACCGGTCTCGTCCTAGTTATATAGGTTCTCTAGTAGGATACTATAGCGGCGTAGCAGAGTCTAGAGAAGAGGATAAAAACTATCTGGGCTTCTTATAATAGCCTATTAATACGTTATCGGTCGATACGGCGGTTCTTCAGTGTTCGGACGGTTAGATATCTGGCTATAAACCGAGATAGCCAGTATTTACTAAACTGCTTTAAGATACCGGCTACCTTTAAAGCTATATATCTCACTATTCCGTAGGCCGGTAGACGTGATTCTTAGTGCAATTAGAGTATCTAAGTAACGAGAAACTACTCCTATATAGGTAATAGGTTTATCCTAGGCTCAGAAGCAGTTTATTTAGGTTATCGGTCGTGAAGTCGATCCCCGAGGGTTAATCGTGGAATCTTATACCATATCGTAGCCTGCCTGTTATAATATACCAGAAAGTATATCCTCGTATATAGCTTAAATAGCGGATTTAGAATAACGTTTATTTGGCATCGTGGGATTAAAATTGAGGGCGCAATTACGCGTAGAAGGTTTGGGGTATAAATATTGTAGGTGGCCGGTAGGTGGCCGGTTCATAGGGGTGGCCGACTGAGTGGGGTCGTACGTTAAGTTGACTAAGTTAGGTGGTTAACGTTACGCATCCGTCCGTACGGAGTACAGTAACTACGTACAGTAAGTACAGTACCTACGTGCAGTACAGTACCTACGTACAGTACCTATGGGTCGGTCGTTCATTCGAATGAACCCCACCTTTCGAGACTTCCCAAGCCACGGTCCATCGATGCTCTGTGGGAACCTCTCAATTATATAAACTGCAGGGCGATTCAAATTTCAACCCTCAAGACGTCGACAAGCCATCTCAACTTCCGCCTTCACTGAATCAATACTTGTCTGGGGTGTACGCCATTGGTAACTTCTGTGGTTTCGTGCGCCCCAAAGTCGCAACAGCACGTCACCCCCGGCGGCCAACTCTGGTTCTAACTTCTACGCTGTTGAGCCTTTGAGGAATAAACATCGGCGGCCTCCTCTCCGGTCTGGCTGACATACGCAGGTATGAGACTCCGGCGGTCCAACAAGGGGAAAAGCTTCCGACCATTTGATCTTCCTCAAGATCTCGTTTCTTCCGGAGAGGATACATTCGCGCCTACTGAGGTGCCTGACGAGACTTCCGACGATGACAATGACGATGCCAATGACGATGATAATGACGATGTTGATATCGATGATATCGAGGGTCTGGGCTCGGGCGCTGACGATGCAGACGACATTGGCGGTGCCGAGCCGACTTCCGGGTCAGAAGACTCATTTGCACCCGGACCGGAAGTTCCAATCGGCGTTCGGCGGAAACCAGTTCTCAGAAACAACGTTCGAGAACCACAGACAAAGAGGCCACCCGGCGAAGTCCAGCCTTACCCTTCGGATCCTGCCGCCAGATGGACACGAACCTACGTTGGCCCTGTGAACAGGTGGGCGCGCTTCCCCGAACTCTGCCAGTTCTGGTACGGTGACAAAGATGGCTATGAGCATGTCACTGAGGCATACCTCTTCATGTGGGCCAACTACGACCTCCTCCCCCGAAGCTCACATCTGCAAAGTATATGGACATTGCGCGCAACCCATGGATGCCGTCAACCTTCCCAGCAGGCCAGATTAGGTCACTGCGCCAGTGGTATGAGAGATATCGAGCCAGTTCCCATCGACGACAGAGATCCGTCCTTGTACCTACAAGTACAGCCCTACGGTGGTACCTACCTCAAGCCGATACGGAGATTACAACGCTACTCGGTCCTTACGACAACCAGAAAGAGCACAAACTCAAGCAAGGGGGTAGCATCCCACTTACAACCAATTCTCTCCCAATCACCAACGAAGTCGACGACGACGTACTATGCGGAGGTGCACTGCTGGATGTCGGGGGAATCGTACTTTCGATGGGTTGGGCGCCAATCGAAGGCCGTGCTGACCAGCTTCTGGCCATGTCAGTCGTCCCTTTCTCGGATCAGGCCTACTACGAGGATCCCGAGGAAGCCCCCAGGGAGTCGTCGCTAAAGCAAGGGAGCATACAGGTCTGGCAAATCCCGGTCGACAAGGAAGCCCAGTCAGTCCCGAGTATTACTAGATCGCAACCAAAACTCGTCTCTGCCCTGTGCTTTGAATGGGGTCGTGCAGTTCGAATACAGTGGTGTCCTGTGCCGCTCACAGTGGACGACCATGTCGGCCTCTTGGCGGTTTTATGCAATGATGGTGGCCTACGGGTCATTCACGTTGAGCAGCCGCCAGTCACGGCAGAAGGCAAACGCAATGTGTTCGGTTCGTGTTCCACCCACGAGTACCTGGCTGGTAACGGGATACTGATTCTTGCACAGAGGAAATCCAAGAGCCGTTTGCCTTGCTCGAGGTCAAGGATGAGTATCGCGTAGAGATTAACTGCTTTACCTGGATCAATGCAAATCGCATTGCAGCAGGTCTATCCGATGGCTCAGTGGCAGTCTGGTCGATATTTCCCTGCATCGTGATCCAACGGCACCCTGTTCACTCGAGCTCAATCATTGACATCACCTCAAGCTACCCATCTCAACCCTTCATCGTCGTCACCATGCCCGTAGGAGGTGTGGCTACCATCACAGACCTGAGCCGACCCAATGCGGAGATGGTCTATTGCCCCAACCTTTTAATCGATATCCAGCCCAACCTGCTGGCTTGGAGTGAACACATGCGAGCCTACGTCAGCTTGTGGCCGTCGTCCTTTCCTGCTAGCGGTGTCATCTCCTTCATGGCAGCTCGAGTCTTCCCTCAGGCGCGTCTCTTGCTCTCCATAGAGGGTCAGCCAACGTGCCTCGCCATGGGGACCTGCCACCCATACGTGCTCGTCGGCTCCTCTGATGGGTCCGTATGGAGTATCAACATCTTTCATAAAACCACATTTTACCGAAAGAAGTCGCAAAAGGTAAAGATCTTTCAGCACGAGTACCAGACCCCATCGTCTGCTGAAGCGGATGGCGCCGCTGATGATCAGGACGTCCCAAGGGGCGTCTCACGTATACTGCACGGCTTTCGACCTCAGATGAACACTCATCCGAAGGCGAGCAGGGGAATGCAGATCAAGAGAACGCAGGAAGCGCAGCCTCAGAAAAACGGCAAGGCTAAGTCAAAAAAGAAGACGAAGAAAAGGGAGGAGGAAGGGGAGGATGGGGATGGGGATGATGACGTGGGCAAGGCTGAGGACGATGTCCTAGACGGAGATTACGAAGTCCTGCGAGTGACTCCTGGAGAGGTCGCGGTCCATGATCCTTTGACTCGAATTTCGGCGATCGCATGGAACCCGAACATTGAGTGCAGTTGGTGGGCGGCTGCTGCCATGGGTTCCGGCCTGGTCAAGATCATGGATCTTGGAGTGAGTCATCATTCGCGACGTGCAGATGCACTAGATAGCGATGATTCACAAGATAGAGAGGACGACAAGGATGTCGGTCTCGATGAACACTCGGGTCAGGTTGCAGACGAATATATGGGTGACGTTACAGAACGGAACGAAGACGGCCTCGACGGAGGCGAAGACGAGACAATGACGGAAGGATGGGCCGCTGTCAACGATCGCTAATCTTTGCTAGGTTGCGTGCAGGCTTATATCGTCGGGTCGTTGGAGGTATAGTCCGATTTCCAAAGCGGCGCAATAATTTCATGCTCGCGCGTCGGTCGCACGATCTTAGAAGCTGGATTACGTTACGCCCATGTTTGAGACAGGGGAACGAACTATAGACGCGTGAACACCCCGTGTCACAAACATAATGTAGATAAGGAATGTTATTGTCCTAATCGGCGTGATCCAACGACGGGGTTGAATATGGGGGAAATAACATTCGTATTGCCCTCACCTCGATTTCAAGGTGTTGCCTCTGGTATAACCAGGGGAAGCGATGCCCGCCATGTGTACAAGTTACAACAGGTACTGTATCGTTGTATATGGTATTGTTTTATTTGGCATGGATGTGCTAACGTTACCCCGTTGGTGAACGAGGACCAGGACCACGTCACTGGAAACGTTGACAGATGCTCGGGAGTAGCCAATGGTTGCTGGCCAACCGCTGAAGTCAGGTTTGAATAACAGGGCATCCGTACAGTTCGAACCGAGACTGGTCAGGTTCACCGTTCAACCATGCTGGCTCCCACTAACAAACGCCTTGACCAAGTCCCTGTGGTACCTTTCCATTCCCACGACGTCCACGAGCTGCGCCATCCACTGGGCCTGTTCGTCGACGCTACAAGGAATGGATAGCTCTGACGACTCCGGAATGGGATTGTGTCGACCGTCGCAAATCGCAGGATAGTCCGTCTCTACCACCTGGACTGGCTTGCCAAATCTCTCGGTCATGGCGTGAAAGCTCTCGCGTATGTTGTCTAACGTGGCATCCCGGCCGTAAAAAGGGGTAGAAGCTCGCATCCTGCGTGTCAAAGGTCGACACTGGGACACCGCTGTCGACCAGAGCGGAGTACCAACGGGTCTGCAAGGTCGCGTTCCAACCGTTGTCGCCATGAATCGGCACCTGTGGTTTGCCAGCACCTTTCTTCGTCGCATCCTCCACACTGGCCTTCGCGGCTGCGTACAGCATTGCCAGGTTTTGTAAAGTCGGACACCGGGGAGCCGCGTGTTGAATCGTGCCTCGGGCGTGAGAGCACTCATGGCCCACTAGACTCGAGAGTCTTGATTCTTGAAACAGACGTGACAGGGCACGGGGCGGTTCGAAGAGTCTCTTTCAAGATCGATTCGATGGCCCCTTGCTTGAAACCGCTCCACCAGATCCAATGTGTAGTCGAGTCCGTAGATTCGAGGGGGGGATACATATCTGGTTAACCCCGCAGATTCGGGGGGGGTTGTATAACTCTCCTTCCTAGGGCCCCTATCAAGTATCTTGCAACACCAGTAATTCAACCTCGCATGATTGGCTGTATAGTCCGAAAGGGGCAATCAATCAATCGGCTGACCTCCACTCCCAAACGTGTAGGCTCTGCGGGGTAAAGTTGGACAAGAGCTGGTTTCCTTCGGGTCCCGGTCATGAGCGAAAGACCGACCCTGCGTGAGTTCAAATTTGAACATCAGAGAAAGCCGGCTATACTCATCTGGCCCATCACGCCACACTCAGCAGCATGTCAAAGCAGGAGCATGTTCTCATCACAGGGGCTGCTGGCTTCATTGGTCAGGCCCTGATGGTCGCTCTACTTCACTCGTCGATAGGACTCAGCTTGACCGTGACCGATGTGGTTGAACCTCCCATCCCCACCGCTGTACGTGGCTCGGAAGATAGGATCACAGCCCTCAAGGGCGATCTGACAAGCCCCAAAGCAGTTTCCATCCTGCTGTCGACCCCCTTCACGGCAGTCTATCTGCTTCACGGCCTCATGTCAGGAGGTGCCGAGGCAGACCTCGAATTGGGTTGGAGAGTGAACTGGGACTCACACAAGTATGTCACCTTCGCTAACCGTCACACCTATACAAGCCGAGGATTCTAACCAGAGCCGCTGCTAGGTCGATAATAGACCACCTGCGAACCAACAATCCAGGAACCGTCATTGTCTTCCCTAGTTCCCTCGCGGTATACGGACCCCCATTGCCAGGGGACACCACGCGCGAGTCGACATGTCCACTGCCGCAGTCTAGTTACGGGGCACAGAAACTAATGGTAGAGACGTATCTGAGCGATTTTTCGAGGCGTGGGTTGCTCGATGGCCGTATCGTCCGTTTACCGACAGTCATCGTGAGACCGGGTGTGCCATCTGCTGCGGCAAGCTCTTTCGTTAGTGGTATCGTGCGCGAACCGCTCAACGGCGAAAGGAGCGTGCTCCCCGTGGCGAGAGACCTGCCCATGTGGGTTTGCAGTCCTCGAACAGTTGTTCGCAACCTCGTTCTCGTCAAGGACCTAAAGATGGAAAGCTTTGGTAGCAACAGGGTTGTGAACCTGCCTGGCATCACAGTGACGGCCCAGCAGATACTAGACGCTCTCGAAGCTGTGTCCGGCAGCAAGGCAACTGATCTAGTTGACCAGTCTCGAAACCCCCAGATTGAAGCCATTGTTGGTAGCTGGCCTGCGCGTTTCGACACACGACGAGCCGAGGCGCTGGGTATGTGGAAAGACTCGTCTCTGGTGGAAACAGTGAGGCAATTCGCAGATTCACTGAAGCTTTAATGGCGACTGTTCCCCCAACCCCGAAACCTCTGGATATCCAGTAAATATCAATACCATGATAACTAAACATCATGTGTCTGCGGTCTAGCTGCTGCCCGGTTGCTTGTACCTGATCGTCCACTTGATGTAGGCATGTTTCGCACCCGAAGTAGAGAGACCTGGCTTGACGAGTTGTTCCATGGCTCGTCTCTAGTAGGCTGTGCCTGCCATTGGTCCATTTGAGACGGCTCGGGATATGCGTGGCTCGCGGCACAAGTTGTTTCCCATAACTATACGCTGCACCGAATGGAACCCGGAATCATGACATGAAGATCCTGGTCACTCAGGCTGGTTGGGCTTTCGTGTTGACAGAAATGTGGCTGATGCAGGTCTGATACCGTCTATCAAAAACCACCACTCCGGAAAAAGGCGTGGGTGGGTACGTACGATACACACTACAATGCGAGATGGGTGCAAGGTTGCAACGACTTCTCCAGCGGACAAGCAGCGGAACAACCTGGGGTCATGACATCTGTTCTGGTCGATGCCTGCCGACATCGCCCATCTACTGACAACATGCCGACAAGACCGTTTCCAGACTGTAGCTGTTAAGATTGTAACCTGTGCCATAAACTGCGGATACGAATCTTGGAAGCGTAACACTCGCAGTATCCAACGACAAAGATTGTGGGACCAGCGTTGGTTGACAGTCGATGCATGTCGGATTACTATCCACCAACGTAATCGGAATTGGATCACAGAATAAGCCACGCTTGCATGATGGCGATAAGAAAATCAGAATAAACAGACGTATATTGGGTATCTAGTTGGATTTGACCAACATCTATTAGTCGACAAGAATTCCAACACCGTCGTAACGATACCGACCGCTCTCACCGGGCCCTATGCCCAAACCATAACGAGGTTAAAGATGGTATGTTACATGCCAGTTAACTGGCTCAATGCGGCTCAGAGCTGGCTGATGGGCATCAAGCAGTTCGGCTACAACACAAGTAGACCACCGACAACGAGTGCCCATAGACAAGCTTTTACTTGCCTCATATAATCAGCCACCTCACCAAACGCCTCTCTATCCAATCATGCAGTGGAAGAGGCGGTTCAAACCGAGAACAAGACAATCTCGCCTCGATCGTTCTGTCGCATGCGTAATGAGCGCCAGAGCTCTTTCTCCTCGCCTGTCTTGCCCAAATGGGAGCCTGAAGATGTGCGCTCGCGGTGGAAGCGTTTGAGAGCTTTGTTCATGCTGTAACCCCTTTCGCTCTCGGGCCCTTTGGAGCACATGCTCAGAAATAGCTCCGATCTTGGTTTAAAGACAATAAGCTGGCCGTCTGCCTCCTTCCCGTCGGCAGCTGACGGTCGGTACTCGATCAGCTTTGGGTCTTTCTCGGAGTCGGATCGATGGCGATGCTTCTTCTTCTCCTTGCGATCGGACGAGTGCTTCCTCTTTTTCGACACCTTTGTTGATTTGGACGTGCCGGAAACAAGTGCCTTCAGATTGTTTCCAAGTGTCTCGGTGCGACTGGGCTTATGGGGCTTGGACGATTTGGACTTCTTGATGGGACTGGCAGGAGAGTATGCACCTCCATCGGCCCCTGAATAGTCGGGCGATGGCGGGAACACAGCAGGGCGCATCATACGGTTGAGACTACCAGTGAGCCCGGAGTGCAGCTCGGGCGGCGCATCCGTCATGACAAGATCTCGCGGCCCGTTATCAATGGCCAAGGGGCTGTTGGTTTCGATATGCAGACGCTTGCGCTTCTTGTCCTTCTTGACTTCACGCTCGCCGTCTTTCGTCCTCCGTCGCTCAGCCTTGGGAGCAGGTGTTTCAAAGTGTACTTGAGCGGGAAGCGGCCCGCTGCCATAGTGAACCATGTCTTCTTCGTCAACCATATAGCCCCTGGGATCCACATAATCGTGGGCCTCCTTTTCGAATCGCACCAGCTGTTTGTTCTCTCCGGTCACGTCGAGGTTCGACGCATTGGGCGTCGCATTAGCGACAAGAAAGTCAAAGACGTTGACGTTGGCGTCCGGAGCCGGGGGTGGTGTCGGGGCCTCAGGCGGATCGCCCGTTGATTTGGCGTCATCGTCATCTGACTCGTTGATCTCATACTCGCGGTATGCCTCGTACTGCTCGGTGACATCCTCCACGTAAGCCTGCTTCTGCATCTTGGTGGGACCTTGTTCTTCGAGGGCCGCCAATGATGATTCCGGAGCAGTTGCAGGATAGTTTCCGGTTTGGTTCTGCTTTTGCTTCTTGGGTTTGTAAAGAGCGCCTTGATACTTCTGCTCCTCGGTCATGCAACTCTACCACTGTGATCAGCATACACTACAACAAGTAGTTACCGAGATGCCGTGCGCAGCATGACTTACCGTGTGCGATCGGTAGTCTGTGCCGTAGAAATAGACCATGCAATCAATGCAGGTGAATGTTGCACCTCGACAGCGGTTTCTGTGCGGGTCGAGTTTCTTCTTGGTCAAGACATCACCGCACGCCTGCGATGTGGGGATCAATGTTAGACGCAATTGGAATTGATGTTGTGCAGCGACAGAAGGGATGCAACGAAATGGGTCGAAAGTGATTTGGGGGGATGGTTCAATATGTTATTGGTGTACCGTCCAGTCTGAAGGGGTGGGTGTGTGTCACTTGGCTGGAGGGGCAGAGGGGTGAAACTGATCAGGAGGGACAACGCGCAATGAGGACGATGCGTCCAAGTGCGACGAAACAAGACACCAAGGAAAGGGCAAGATTGGGTGGTGTGGAGGATAGACGGGATGTCAGTATACGTCGGGACGATCGATGCCCAATATAAACGACACAGTGGGGGAATGGAGAGTGACGACGCATTTGCCAGCGTCCTGGGTGAAGTAAGAGGAGATTGTTTGAGGAATGATTGACGGATGAGGGACGGGGGTGACGGGAGGCTGTGATGTCAGGCTGGCTCAGACTTCCGGGCTGCGCAATAATAAGATTAGGAACTATTGGGGGGTATCATTACCTCACACGAAAATGAGACCATGATTCTGAGTGGCCTAACTTAGAGGGTGTTGCGCTGCTTCACGGCCCTGATTGGTGTCGTGCTGCACAGTCTCGTTCCGTGTCTCTGAAATGTAAACTGAGTGCACTCAAATCCGTCCGTTGACGTTGCTTTTGGGGCGTATTGGGAGCTGTCTGGCCGTCTAGGGGAGCGAACGCCTGCCCCGATCCAAGATCTTGTTGGATGGATCTCTTGCAAGCTAGAGTATTTCGTCGGACGATGATGTTGATTTGGATGAGACGTAGGCTGAACTGCGGCTGCGGCTCAGCTGTGGCTATATCAGGATGCCTAGCACTGCTGATTTATTCCTGCCAAACACCAACGACGGGGGTCCAGCGGGCAAACTGGGCTCAGTTTGAAGTAAAGTGGTCTCCTCTCCTCCAGAATGTGAATAACTGTTATTTACCGAAGAAGGGTCAGATTGACTGGTGTGAGAGAGAGGTGACTGTTATTGGAATTTTGGAGGTCCAGGGCGAGTGAGGCAGGGCTGCTATGCTGTCGTCAGGGTCCAGAAGAGACGGTCGAGATTCGAAACTGGGGTAGGCAAAGTTTCCCGTCACATTCTAGATGGATGATAGAGGAGACATACTCTGTGCGCTCGAGGTCGGCGGAGGTACGGGGTTTAAGCTGCTTCGTGAGTGGACGCAGAGGAAATGTCGAGAGGAACTGATATATTTGGAAGCCCCAAGTTTCTGGTGTCGATGTTTTCACGTTGGGCGCCGATGCGTAATGCGCCTACCTTTGTCGCTTGAGAAACGGACCCTAGCTGTTGATCGATAGCGAGACACCCGCGGGAGCAGCCAGTCAGCGTAAAGGGCACGCCCCTCTTGGTCCAAACTCCACTGATCTCTACGACTGATTGGCTGGCACTGCTGTCACTCCTGCAGATTTTCAGTTAAATTGGGCAAAGCTGGTCAATGCAGCTGCGGCTACTGGTTTTGACTGGGGCGTCTCCCTGCTAATGCGTACTGTGGTGTAGACGTAGAGCCGAATGTCTGATCAATCGTGACTCTCTCATGGGACCTGTTTAAATGGACCCTCACGGGTTCCAAGCTGCTGGCTTGTCTAACCTTGCTGGTGCCGATAGGACGGAGCCGGAACTTTAAAGGCGAAGACCAAGGTCATTCGGCATCTGAAAATCTGATGTACACCGACGAAGCATGCATGCAATGTCTGAGCATCCCCCTGAGGCTGTTGGCTGCCTTGGCCGTCATCTGAAGCATGAAGTGCATGAAACCAACGTCATCTATCTGTCCAATCCGAGCCGCGCCGTCGCATTGCGCGCGCGCGCGCGCGCGTGTCTCTGTTCTCTGCCCTCCCTCATCCAAGGGCCAACTTAGTTGGCCGCCGCTAGTTAAGTAGCGATGCACCAATAACGGCTAAGGAGTACGCATTGCGTTGGCAGAAGACGGAGGGTAGGCTCAACAGGGGGCAGGTACTGTGTGCGCGTGTGCCCTACGTCCATCGTCGATACTTGAGGTAGATGGGGGGGGGAGTAAGTCAAATAAGGGTGCATCGAAGCAGCTTGAAAGATCACTGACTACTACATAGAATAGGGTACCTGGTTTGCTTTCCAAACGAAGGGTTGCTATGAAGAACTATTATTACCTGCCACACACAAGTAACTACGGAGTTCCGAGACATTGAAAACCTTGTCAAGTTGGCACAGTTACTCCGTACTCCGTAAGTTAGATAGTTCCTTCCTACTGCGAACTTACTGTGAAGTAGGTAACTTATTAAGTAACCTCGGTAACCTAGGTATAATCCGGCACTGCATACTATCGTCTCGCAGGTGTGTAGGAAGCCCCATCCGACCCTAAAAGTCTTCTACACGTGTACAGAACGTCCTCGGCCCCTCGTTCTGTTGGTGTGGTTAGTTATCTTTAACCTTTAAGTATCCGTAGACACCTCTCCTCCACCTCATCCTAAGCAAGACGACAGCACCTAGTGATCCTCTTTTCAATAACCCCATGCGGCCTCAAGCCCGTTCAGTCAACCCCTGCCTTGCGCTGAAAAAGACGGGGGGGGACCCATAGTGAAAGACCACATTGTATCAGGTCGGCCAGCACCTACCTGCACATCATCATCCCGCCAGAGAGCTTGACAGGTTGACAGGTTTGACTACTTCTTTTCGGGGCGGTCGCTTTCACGTTATTTCGTAAGTTAGATCAACTTCGTAGGTACTCGGTACCTAGCGTAACCACTAGCTGGCTGGCCCATCCCACCTCGCCTTCCATCTTCCGCGGCTAATCCCTCCACTCTCCATCAGTTCTGAAGGGAGACAGACCGACAGAATTCTACTGGGCTGGCTCTGCATCCCCCGTCGTCCCCCCTTTCCGGCCACCGCCCCCGAAGGAAGCGCAGGCCCTCCGAAACAAGACCACAAAAAGTTGACCATGTCGCCCCCGTCGTCGCCGACATCCGCAAGTCCCTCCTCGAGCTATCTGGACCAGACCGTGTCGTTGGTCAGCACCGTGGCAGCTTATATGCGCCTGCCAGCTCTGGCGTCCACGGTATGCCATGCCTACAGCCTCCCCGCCGGTGTTGTTATCGTCATCGTCTACGCCCACCTCGAACACTTCTTCTTGGTCTTCCTCGTTGTCCTCGTTGTCCTCGCTGTCCTCGTCCTCTGTCATTCGAGCTTGCCAGAGAACGCGAACCGCCATCTCTGAGCGATGCCGTGGCGCATCTGAGCTAATACAAGTCATGCAGGGCATCGCTGCTGTTCTGACGTCGCTTCTCTACTTTAAGCAAAAGCAAGTACCCGCCCGCCGCATCCATGCCACACGCGAAAGCGACTAACACGTCCATCGTTGCAGAGCCCTCATCTACCCTTCGCACATGCCCCCGAACGCGAGGACCGAAGTACCGCGACCTTCTCAATTTGGCATCAAGGACTTCGAGGAGCTGGTGATACCCACAAACGATGGTGAGAAACTGTCAGCGTTCTACATCCGGGGCCCGAAAGGCGGAAGACTGTCCAATTGCACAGTCCTAATGTTTCATGGCAACGCGGGCAACATCGGTCACCGCCTGCCCATTGCCCGCATGCTCATCAATTATATCGGCTGCAACGTCTTCATGCTCGAGTATCGTGGCTACGGCCTCTCGACAGGCGAGCCGGACGAGAAGGGTATCATGTTGGACGCACAGACGGCACTCGATTATCTACGGGACCGCGCAGAGACGCGGAGTCACAAGCTTGTCGTCTACGGCCAGAGCCTAGGAGGGGCTGTGAGCATTAAGCTGGTTGCCAAGAACCAGAACGCCGGAGACGTCGTCGGCTTGATCCTAGAGAACACATTTCTTTCCATGCGCACTCTGATTCCCTCGGTCATCCCACCCGCCAAGTACTTGACCTACCTGTGCCATCAGGTATGGCCCAGCGAGTCCTTGATTCCCTCCATTACCGAGGTTCCTATCTTATTCCTCAGCGGTTTGCAGGATGAGATCGTTCCGTAAGTCGCCACTTCCTGCTCCATCGGCCCAACGCACCTAGTTATCAAGTTGCACGATTATTTTGAGCAACGATCGACAAAACCCGACCTCCGCGTGCGGGCGACGGTTTCATCATCTGTTCGATGATGAGCGCCTTCATGCCGGGATATTCCGTTTCTTCGTTTGCAGGTTCTGCTTCATCAGTCGCTAACAGTAAACAGACCAGCACATATGCGCAAGTTGTACGAACTAGCCACCACACCCACCAAGATCTGGAAGCCACTACCTGGTGGTGACCACAACTCAAGTGTGCTGGAGGAGGGCTACTTCGAAGCCATTTCCGACTTTGTCTCTAATGCCGCCAGTGACGATACACCCAAGAAATCCACGACATAAAAGCCGCAACAGCGCTGCTAAGCGTGCGCATATGGGAGGGCAAATTCCTGTAGAAAGAACGGACAGCCTGAGGCCACTCACCATATTGCTGGTGGCGGGTGCGGTAGCTGGCTATTTGAAATGTCTAGGTGCTTTCCAAAAAGAACAGCGGCCACGTTATCACATAGTACGTGGGCTTTTCGCGTGTTGCTCAGCTTTGAGATACCCCTGGCCCAGTTGTGCACCCAGTTGCATGACGCTCAATGTAGACTAACATTACCGGCGTCGCGAATGGAAATATTCAAAACTCGCGTCTCTTTGGGTGCCCGTACATAAGAGTGCTTGGACCCCAATGCGCCAACATCTCGGGACGTCTCCGCGGAGATAAACTTTCCCGTCACATGCGTGTTGGAGTCAGGCACCCGATAGCCATGGAGCTACATACTAATAGTTATGTGCTTACACGCAACTCGAAGCCATTCGTGCGCCGTCAATGAATCATCAGGTGGTGTGCGACGAAACGAAATACTACTATATAATTGGGTATCTGTTAGGGGGAATATGTGACAACAGTACGGAGTATTATAACTATTAGGTAACGAACGACTCCGTTGTTTTCAATCAACTATACCAAACCGCTCCGTACGGAATATTTGGGTATCGTGATTGAAAGTGGACCCATCTCTATTTCCTGCGTTTATTGAAATGTATACGTACCTATCAGTTGGATATAAACCCAGGCATCCTAGAATGTTGATATCGTACCTAGATGGGCAGCTTCAGAAAGTTGTTCCCCTATACTCCAGTTCCGTACCTTCATCGCATTGAAATTTTGACACTGGTCGGCGGGGATGATGGGGAGCTAAATGCAAGATGAAGAGAAAGTTTCTTGTTACGGTCATCATTATCAGTATGTATAACTAGTTAAGCAAATACGGATAACCAAAGGCCCATTTAATTCCAGATCCCGATAGCTCAAGTGATTGCCTAAAACGATCAGCATTCACTGCTGACAGCCTCCACTATCCATATGCCGACTTAACTACTTACCTCCAACACTTCTTTCATGCCTATTTTACTTCTCCCCTTCGACAAACGCACGCGGCGCATTCGTCATTCTTGCTTTGTTTCCTTTGCCCGTGATAGCCTAATTGGCCAATTTTCTGTTAGCTAATGGCCTAAAAGTCGGAGATCGGGAAGCAGTAGTCACCACTGACTGAGGCCACGAGGTCCCTCCTTTGCTTGCAAAGCTCAACCACAACAAAAAGCAGCGCAGCGCCATATCGCCTGTAAACCCAATGTGGCTGCGATAACAGGCTCCAAATCGAAACCTCCTTCCTCCTGCTGCCCGAAGACGACAATGCTGCGACGAATCATCCGTCCGGCGCGCCGGCTACCATGGGTGTACATTTTACCGGTCCTCGCCCTCCTCGCCCTCGAAACGCTCATCCACCGATCTCGCTACAATGTGCCTGTGCCCACCCGTGACCTCGATCCGCCCTTCGTGACGGGGTGTCAGGAACCCAAACTCGACGCTCCGCGTGAGAATGCCGTCATGGTCATGCTCGCTCGCAACTCGGAGCGCGCCAAGGCCATCAGGACCGTCACCAGCATCGAGAAGGCCTTCAACAAGTGGTACAAGTACCCCTACGTTTTCATGAATGACGAAAAATGGGATCCCATCTTCATCGAGAAGTTGAACCAGACCGCTGGCGGCAGAGCCACCTTCGAGGTGATACCACAGTCGCAGTGGACCTTTCCCGAGGGGACAGATGTCAACGCCGCCAAGCAGAGCATCAAGGAACAGGGCGAGAGAGGAATACCCCACGCCGACAGCGAGGGGTATCACCACATGTGCCGCTTCTATTCCGGCAACTTCTACAAGCTGGAGGCACTGAAGAAGTACAAGTGGTACTGGAGGCTCGAACCGGACGTCGATTTCGCCTGCGCCATCACCTACGACCCATTCGTGGAGATGGCCAAGAACAACAAGGTCTACGGTTTCACAATAGCCCTTTGGGAGGTTGGCACGACCTGCCCCTCGCTTTTCCGCGAGATTGCCAACTGGAAGGAGCTGCGTAATATCCCGACGAACCTGTTGTGGAAGGCTACTATCCAGGCCAGCTGGGTGCCCTACCCGTTCCGCAAGCTCCTTGCCTATGCCATGCCGCACACAGATCGCTTCGGCGACTCGTGGAGCTTGTGCCACTACTGGAGCAATTTCGAAATCGCCGACATGGACGTCTTTCGGACCAAGGAGTATCAAGATCTGTTTGAATATTTAGATAGCAAGGGGGGCTTCTATTCTGAAAGAGTGAGTCGCTAGATCCACCAACCAACCAACCCACTTACCCCTGACGACGAAGATACAGGAGGGCTAACTTGTTCATAGTGGGGTGATGCAGCAGTACACGCGCTCGCCGTGGCACTACTCGTAGATCCGCAACGCGTCCATCACTTTGAGGACTTTGGATACCGACACGATCGCTTGTACCAGTGCCCGGCCAACGCGCCCGGCCTCCAACTGCCAGATTCCAAGCTGCTAGGAAACGGCAAGTATTGGCCAGAGATGGCAGGCGGCGTAGGCTGTCGATGCGAGTGTAATGGTGCCAAGCGGCAAAACTTTGAGGGTTATTGCCTCAACAAGTTGAAGCAGCCAAACAGCCCCAGCAGACCATTCTTAACCTGGTTTTTGTAGAGTAGGGATATATCGTGCTCATCTAGCCTGTTGGGAGGGCCAAATGTATTATCTAAGTGTTTACATATGTCGTTACGAAATGATACCCATGTTCCACGTATCATTCTACGATGACGGAAATCATGACATTGCTTGGCGGATGCACAGCTAGCCCGCCGCTCTTCCCCATGCTGGCACGATACCTGAATATACTCGTAGTAGTACGAGGCAACGGACTACCGGCTACTCGCGACTGTTCACTTCAAACAGGCCACCTGTTTGTCCAACAACATGTTGCCCACGCACGTATTCGCCTGTTTCCTCCCAGCCTGCGTCGTTGGCTCTTCCGCCCACACCTTTACAAGCTGTCTAAACTAAAGCCCGGTCATGACCCTCCATGTCACCGGTTTTGGTGCTACAGGTTTCATTTAATCATCGTCCTCGTCCTTGTAGTGGTAGTCTCCCAGAAGTATGTCATCGGGGGCTACTCCCGTAGCCTGGTTCCTAATCCATTCGGTTTCGACACGGAAGAAGATCCAGACCCAGCGACGAAACACCTCGAAGAACTCTATGAGAAAGATGGAACTCTCAAAGTCGGCAATGGAATCCAGGTGCGGGCTCAGTTTCAGACTCCAGGTACACCGCAGGAGAAGATCCATGGCGATAACGAGATAATATAGTAGCGGAGGCCCAACGTGCATGCGTCTCCGCAAGCCGAAAGGATGATCAGCTGACCGCCGCTCCCGCGAATCGAACAGGGTCAAGTCCCAATCCTTGGAAACATCCCAGTAGAAGCTGTACATGGTATTGAGCATACAGGCGCCTACCCAAGCACGGTACAGCGTAGGTGAAGGTCCCAGGTTGCGCTGCAACGCGCTGAGTATGATCACTGGAAAGGCGGTCGAGTATTTTGCCGCGTTGGCAAGATGCTGGCCTCCCCACCCGGTCGCAGCCGTCTTGGGGCCCCTGGATGCGCGTCCGTACTCAATCAGGCACTGCCTGAGCCGGATCAGCGAAGGCACGGCCATGATGAAGGGCACCATGAAGGTGCCACCACAGTTGCGGTCGGGCCGGGCGGTCGCCGACCCACCGGTCCGGAAGAACATACACAGGGCCACGTAAAGGTCACCGAAGACCTTGGCATAGCTTGTAAGGACATCGGCCACGAGAATGTCCCCAAATTTGCCGTCTTTGGCCTCGGCGATGCCTCCAATGCTGACGCGCTTGAGAGTCGCGAGGAAGCGGCCCCGGCCGGCGTTGGAGAAGTTCTTGAGGGGCGCGACGAAGACGGCGATCAACACGAGAAGGTACATCAGCGGCAGCCAGTCCCAGGCGAGCACGGCGGCTGGGTCGCGGCGCGTAAAGGTCCAGAAGACGAGTAGGGAGAAGCCATAGATGATCGACAGCACGGTCGCTAGGCGGTAGGTCGAGAGGTGGTGCGGCGGCTGGTGCGGCGAGCTGCGGCCAGGGTATCGGATCAGAGAAGGCACGTCAATCTTCAGGAGGTAGAGGTAGTGCAAGTTGACGCCCCAGGCCCATATAGCTGCGACGTCGTGATGTCAGCACGGTTCGAACCCATGAAAACTCCACTGCATTCACAAGACGTACCAATAATAACAATAAAGGCCACGCGATACGGCAGGGGGAAGGTAAGGCTAAAGGAATCGAGCTTGGGCTCAACAGCCGGATCACCGTCCATGGCTCAGTCGTCTTTGGGTGCGCATCGAGTCGCAACGGGCAATTGCAGCTGCAGCTTTGTAACCACCGGGAGCCCGGGTCCAAGGATCGTGTGTGGGTGACGCGGATCGCGAGAATTGGTCCGACGAAAAGGAATGGATCGGTTTGTTGTTGCGCGCGGTACGGAGTAGCTACAAATCTGTCAAAAATTAAGTCGTGATCTAGTTACGAGCCAAACCGGGGGGGGCCGACGTCACCTGTGCAGTACAGGGTAGTTACCTCTGAGGCTTAGCGTGCAGCACCACCCATCCGGCTATCGGTTCACTGGCTTCCTTAGCTTCAGCGTGGGACACTTGAAGTATGAAGTACTCTACAAGTATCCGTATCCGTACTCCGTAGTTACTCTGTAACTCTCTGTACCTAACGTTACCTACTAGTTACACAATAGGTGCCCGTAGCCACGAGCTTCCTTTCCACTAGAGTGAGTGCGCCGAGGTCCGACTCCCAATCCTGGATGCCTTGTTTTGGTTCGGCTCCAAAAGACCGACTCTTTCATCCGCGTGCTGGACAACCCACGATGAGGAAGGTAGCCACATCACAGCGCTTTCTTACATACATAACCCAGAGAAGCGCCGGTTATATCCCAACACAATATACACAACACCACACCTTGCTCACACTGCCTCGTTCTAGCTGCGTCGCAAACCATGGCGACCTTAGCCTCGGCCCTGGCCCCCGCCCCGGCTGCGTCCTCGGTTAATGACAGCTTGAAGCCTAGGTCTGGCGTATCGACCTCGACCGCCGCTTCCTCTCCATATCCCTTCGCCTTCGCCCCCGATATCGTCAGGGCCCACCAGAAAGATGCCTACTTCCAAGGCCTGCTCACGAACAAGCTCACCGATCTCCACCGCCGTCTCCTCGGCGCCCGTTCCGCCCATGCTTGGAGCGCCGAGTCGCGCTCCATCGCCGACCTGCTCTACCTGTGCCTCACGACTCTGGTTGGCAACCGAACTTTGGGCGAAGAGTACTGCGACCTCGTACAGGTAGAATCCGAAACTGCCGCGTTGCCGGCTCTTTCACGCAGGGCAGCCTACATGGCCGGGAGTATCCTGCTACCCTACACGCTGGCCAAGTTCTTGCCGGTGCTACGGGCGAGGCTACGCGCCATGATAGAGAGGAATCTGGCACGAGAAAGACTCCAGAATCCGAAAAACGTACAGTTTTGGCGTTGCAGAACGCAAGCCTATGTGCTCGCCCATCTTTCGTCGATAACGAGCCCTGCACCAGTACATGCCCTAGGTCTAGCCTTGTTCTACTTTAGCGGTTCATACTACGAACTCGCAAAGCGGATAACGGGGCTGCGGTACATCTTCACCCGGAGAGTAGGAGAGTCCTCGGACCGGGCTGGGTACGAAGTTCTAGGCGTTCTGTTGGTGGCACAAATGGCTATACAGGTCTACCTACACATCAAGTCGACTCTTTCCGGTCCAGAAAGCGCACAGGCGCGGGAGAGGAGCGCGTCTACCAGCATCGATGTCTCGCTTGACGAGATTACCTACAGCAGCAGCAATGCGTTGTTGGCATCGATGGGTACTCCTGGGAGCTCTACGCAGGCGAATATCATCAACCTGGCCACGGCAACGCACACGCCCGTGCCGAAGGAGCCACGGTACGACCTAGCGGATGGCAAGACCATGGGGTGGATCATGGGCGGGCAGCAGCGGAAGTGCACGTTATGTCTGGAGGAGTTGAAGGACCCCTCGGCTACTCAGTGTGGCCATGTCTTTTGCTGGGAATGTATTGGTGACTGGATTCGTGAGAAGTCTGAGTGCCCGCTTTGTAGGCGAGAATGTCTAGTGCAGCACATTCTGCCTTTACTAGCTGTTTGATGCTGAGCTTACCAACCAATCATCAACGAAAGGCGTGAGCATGATGGGCGCCATGGTCTGACCAGGCTTCCCTTTCCCGATGCTTGATGCTCACACGACCATGACCAGTGTAGTAGGGTGTTCAAGGCGGGATTGGTCGTCTACAGGTGTGCAGCACCAGGCACAATCAGTTCCTTCGATTTAGTAGTAGCACTACTGGATACATACGCATACTGCCCAGTCGGAAACATTGCCAGTGCGTTATCATGCACGGCAGGTTTCCCTCGCCTGTCCCAGAGAGCGGTTGACAGAGCCCTCGTTGGGAGCAGGTCAGCCAGGTCTGCCCACAGCATACTGTGAGCTTGCTAACGATTTCCATGTTGAACTGTGATGCGTGCACCTGTTGATCACGATGAGGGTGCTTCCTTTTTTATCCACTCATCCCGAGGTATTCAACAGTCAAGCTCTTGGTCTCTTCCCATGCACAGTATGGTTGATACTGGGTCTAAAAGGCTACCAACGTGGAGCTTGGGACCACTTCTTGCTATACTTGTATGATAGTTATAGTTATGACGGCTAGTCGTGTTGGAATGAAGCGCCCCCCCCAGTTACCAGTATACAGAGTTTGCTTTTTACTGGCTATTCACCAGGCTCACCACGTATACGTCACCCCTTACCCCCAACTTGCCACTCTCTAGGCTTTTTTCTTGTATCAAAGAACCTGCAATCCAGACCTAGCTCTAGCAGTCTGACCGGTGGCGTGACCCTGATCTTGCCTTCAATATGAGGCCCGCTCGAACCGGATCTCAAGTCCGTTGGGTCGCAATGTGAAACCGGGGTTTTCCACCTTGAATGGCTTCTCGACACTGATGAGACGGTAGTTGCGTATGATCTTGGCCAATATGATTTTGATTTCAAACCTGGCGAACAGCCGTCCGATGCACAGTCTAGGCCCGTTGCTGAAAGCCTGCA
This sequence comes from Arthrinium puccinioides, assembly GCA_022414665.1. Taxonomy (NCBI): domain Eukaryota; kingdom Fungi; phylum Ascomycota; class Sordariomycetes; order Amphisphaeriales; family Apiosporaceae; genus Arthrinium; species Arthrinium puccinioides. The sequence goes on along the minus strand of JAIUNF010000003.1, from coordinate 2,440,240 downwards.
GTAGTCTCGGTCAGTTTGTCATGTAAAAGGATCATCGTGAACATGTATCTCCCAGGTGTGACTATTTGTAGGGTTTCCATTACAGGTACCCTAGACATGCTAGAACTGCTCCTTTAGTAAGATACCCGGGTGACTTACATTAAAGGCGTAAGGCGACAGTTGGTCACCCACCAAGCGATCCCATCGCGACGGGTCTATCTCTTTCGCATCGTCGCCCCAGATAAGAGGGTTCATATGTAATACAGAAGGGCAAATGTCGACGAGGGTGCCCTTCGGAATACGCAACCCGTCGACGATCAAATCAGTGCTGGCTTCCCTGTGGTATGTGGTTGCTAGGTAGATACTACATCTTAGATCGGCCACCGAGAGGACATGCCAAACGTACCGGGACTGTATACTCGTAGGACCTCCTTCGTAAAGTTTTCAAAGTAAGGAAGCTTGTCGATGTCGGAGAACGATGCATTCTGTGGAAGTGTTGCCACCTCCTCGCGAAGGCGATTTTGGATGTCATGATGAGTAGCCATGACGAGGCTACTCCAGCTCAGCATATTTGCCGAGGTATCGTGACCAGCAGCCATGAACTCCAGGAGATGTCCCAGGAACTCAATCTCTCCCATCCCCTCGCATTCCTCGACTATAAATGTAACAAGGTCACGAGATTCTTGGTTGGCATGCTTACCTGCCGAAACGGCTTGATATCGGTCGCGTATAACAGACCGGAGAGCATCGTTCAACCAGTCCATTGCCGACGAGAACTCGCGATTGGTTTTGAGAGGTATCCACCGGGCTGGCAAAAAGCCATTGACTACCATCAACAGTTTTCCTACGGACGAGGGACTGAAGAAATGATCATCTGATACTCCAAAATTTAGCCCTTGTTCTCTCAAACTAGCGTGAGGGCGCCGGCCGAGTCTTGGGGAACTCTCTTCTCACATGCCGCCCCGGATACTTGCCAGAGAAGGGGGGGGTTGGTTCTTACACGCTTCATGGAACGTGTACTCCTGGTTGATAATACCTGCTGCTGTCGGCGAGTTACCCCCGAGATGGCTTTCGGGTTTTACGTAGGCAAGGTCGATGCCGAGAATGGTGGACCCCATTATGTCCAGGACAGCCTTCGTGAAGGTGGCACAACAGTCGAACGTAGAGTCGTAGCGTGAGACACGTTGTTCGAGGTATTGGCAAATCTCACTGGCTTTCGCTTGGAAGACAGCTTCCAATTTCCGAATATTCTTGAGGGAGAACGGCCCTCCCAACAATTTGCGATGGGCTCGATGCTCTTCTCCTTCCATCAGTATCAAGCCGTGTCCGGCGACTTCTTTCACCATGCGAAGAAACCATCTGGACTTGGTAAAAGAGTAGCACTGTTCAGAGGTGGGGAGGGGAGTCAGCTCGTGGCCCAGAGCATGTAAGGAGACCTCGCGGGAGTCTATAGGTAACCTGGGACGAGCGGGTTTGGAACGGATCAACGCAGCAGCATACCTACGGCCGGACTGACGGGTTGGAACAAATAAATAAGTACCAACCTGAACCTGCAATACTTCCTTGTGGGTATTGATGCTATTTGGCACGATGACCTCGGCGTTACACCAGGTAAGATATCTTATAAATGGCGCGTCCGGATACGATCGCATCCACTGGACATAGAGCTCGGTAGGGGTTTCAGCCCTGATCAGATTCAGAGCCTGGCCGAAGAGGAAGTGATTGTTCTTCGATTGGGAAATGATGTCGTTAGTATGGAAGCGCGCGGGAAGCGTGTGGGAAGTATATGAGAACAAGTGTCCGTGGGTGGTGCTCACGGTTGGACCCGGGACATCTTTCAGGGGTGAGAAGTATCGGTGGTACAGGAAGACGCGATAGAACTTCAGAGCCAGATAATCAACGATAAGCATCAGACATGTGAGCTCTGCAACGCTCGATTCTGGCCGAAAAATACTGGGTGATTGGGTCCGTAGCTCGACGACCAGGCGTGATTGGAAGAAGGCAGCTATGCCGCACCAAAGCAAATCCATCGTGATTCCAGACAACTATGCAGGTTAGCTAGTTGTACTGACGTAGCGCCGGTCAGGAGTGGTCTAGGTTTCTGTTCTCCTCTCCTGCCTCGCTGAAGCCTGACCCTCTTGAGACTTACGGGCTGGCGGAGGTAACTAGGTGACTTGTTGGTGAGATTGAAAAGTTGGGGCCAACTGGCCACGTCCTGGCTCCTGGCACAGGGCAAACGCGCTGGTCGTGACGGTTCCGGTCAGTCTAGCCGAACATCATGATGCGTGACGGTGACTGACCGATGATGGTCCAGCCAGTAGCCACCACAACAGACAGACAGACAGGGGTGACCAGTAATGAGCGAATACAAGCCCCGGTCGCCCAATGGGTTCACCGGCCCGGAGACAATAGCCTTCCAATAGCCTCCCGAGTCCTCGTCCTCAGCCCATTGCCGAGCGAGATGAGACGCCTCATGAAACCCCCATACGCAGCAGCCGCTATCATATGTGCGACGTTGGGTAGCTAGCATCCATCACACATGGACAAGTGGTTAACCATGCAAGTACCCCGTAAACTCACACCAGGTACGGATACGGACTGCCTACCGAGTACTCGGTCTCCAAGCACACACACGCCCAAGGGCCGAAACCAAAAAGCAACTAACAGGTCTAAAGAGCATGGGGTGGTATACCGCAATGATTGGTAGGTACAGTGACTTCGGCTCGCATAAAGGCAACCTCGGGGTGCATGTGACGTGTTACCAAACTCAGCTCGCGTCGTATCCGAGGGTTTTGTGCAATCCAATATCTGTGAGGGCCAAAGGCCGCAAGCAGGATCTAACATAGGGGGGAGGGGGTGACCACCTTGCATCGACTATTAACTAACTTGCTTGTCTGTGCAGTTTCCGCCGCATAAGATGGCACTCGTCGGTGTGCAGTGTATCGACACGCATTGATAAATCAATAACCCTTCGACGTTTGCTTCGCTGCAGACTCCGGCTGGTGCCGACACACCTATTTCGATGGCTCCTGGCGATCTCAGGGGCCAGGCATTGATAGACGAGGCATGGAAACAGCGAGCCATCGAGGCCAAGGGTCTGGCCGTGGTCCTCATCGGCGTTACGACAGCGCTGCTTGCAACAACGACTGTGGCTGTCGTCCTTCGCGTCTGGGTTCGTGCTTGGCTCTTTCGATCAAAGAGGATCTGGGGATGGGATGATAGTCTGGTATCCCTGAGCTTCGTATGTCTTCGGCGGCCCTGCACAAAGCCGTGGCCGACGGCTAACAAACTCGACTCCTAGCTGACGTTTATACCTTCCTGTGTTTTTTCCATCCTGGCGGCTTGCTACGGACTCGGCACCCCCGACGAAAGCATCAACGCCCTGCTGAGAGCCAGAGCCGCCATGTATTTGGGGTACTGGCAGATGCACTACGCTGCCTCGACAAACCTCGTCAAGGCTGGGATCGCCACGACTCTACTGCGGCTGACAGTGCAGCGTCGCTACCGTTATCCATTGATGCTCATACTGTTGTCCTCTCCCATATTTACGACCGGTGTCGTTGTCATGTTGGTCATCACCTGCCGCCCTCTCGGAGCACAGGTAAGCAACCTTTGGGGAAGACGACTTTATGTGTCAAGCGATTCGCTAGACATATTACCTGGCACAGAGACCGGCATCTCCCTCTGAAGCATGACGTGCCCCCCCCCCGGGGGAATATCCGTATAGAGGAACTGCTAACCCGTAAACCTGGAGTGGGATTTGAATCTAGGCACTTGCTCGGTTCATATAACCATGGCGCAGCTTTCATACCTATTCACCGCCTTCACAGTCATACTCGACTTTGCCTGCGCCATCATTCCGTTTTTGTTACTAAAAGACACTATGATGCAGTCGAGGGTCAAGATATCTCTCATAGTAGTCCTGACCATCGGCGGACTCGCGGGAATCAGTGCTGTCGTCCGTTTGCCGTACTTGAGATTTTATCTTGTAGAGGAGGATCAGCTGTGTGAGTACCGGTACCTACCCCTGGCTGGGAGGGCTGACGGATGCGAGGAATACAGCGTACATCAAATGGAACGGGCTGATTAATACCTTTACTCGTAGATCATTTCTCCAACATTGTCCTATGGTCGAATGTTGTGAGTATTTTCTCCCTGTTCCACGTACAAAGAGAGCTTTTCATCCGACCCGCGCCTGGTGTATGTGCCGGTACGCGATGCGAAGAACAGCTGTGAACGTACTACAAGAAAGCATTCACTTGTACATCACCTTGCGGTGAAGCTGACTCTCTTCATCCAGGAGAATGCTATTGGCTTAATCGCCTCTTCCCTACCACCCGCACGCAAGCTCTTCAAGTTCTTCGATCCAACCTACGACGATCGCTCCCGTTCTGCAGAGGCAGTGGCACTCGAAACGGTTGGTGGCACCCCTTTGCCTTTGGACGGTACGCCACCTGATCGGTCGGGGGCGTTATTCCCAATCGATTTGGCTACCAGCCTCAGCCAGCAACACACTGGGGAAGGATATACGTCGTTAATTCGAGTCGGGAAGGCCTCGTGTGGCCTGCGGAATCGCCACATGACGTGAATTTCCGGACAGAACAAGGATTGTAGTTAGCAGTCACTGGAAAGGACTACGAACACAAACAGACATGTAACAGCTATAACACGAGTTAATTCCCGTTGCTGGACACTGATGATCATTGCTGGATGTTGCCCTCGAATTCCACCAAGCCTACAAGATACCCTCCCGTTGCATGGCCGCATTCCCATACGGCCTGTAACGCCATGAACCACATCTACTGCCTTCATCCGCAGTCGTCACCTCGAGGCTCCCTGTCATCCTCTGCAACGAATCGCCTGCATCACAAGATTGATGGCGATAGTTCTACAATGTGGACCGCTGCCAATGCTCAACAAGGTCCCATGGCCATCACACGCCCCGCTAAGTATTCGCGCGTAAGATGCCAAGTAGCTACGCCGGCCCGAGAGTTGAAGACTCGGGCACCAAGGAATGTATTGGTCATGTCGTTGGAAAATTCAGGTACACCGGGGGGGGGCCTTATGCAACGAGGAGCAGGTGGGGCCATCATCAGTACCTCCGCAGTCGAATCACGCTGTATTCTCCCCGACGGCAACCAGGCGGCCCACGACCAAATACTTGCTCTCAAACCGTTCTTCCCAGCCCCGCATGCTTTCCATTTCCTCCCCGCCGAGGCCCTCCAGATTGTCCAACGGGCCGTCCAGGTCCTTAGTCAGCATGTCGGCGTCGAAGCTGTGGCAGGCCAAGCCACGGCTTGCATCACGGCCTGCAAAGTTCTCATAGGGGCCGCCGGGGCCGTAAAAGTTGCGGCCGCTGGTGACGTCGAACACACGGCCCCGCACGGCGAGGTAAACGGGCATACCCTCAAGCCCGTTGTAGGGCAGCAAGGTGCGCGGTGTGAAGATCCGGAAGACCGTCGCAGGCTGTTCGCGCGGCAGCTTGGCTGCTGGGCTGGGCTTGTACAAGAGGTAGGTTGTATACAAGGTGATGGCAGCCAGAATGAGGTTGAGGGGCGTGACGAGGCCGGTGCTGCCAGAGACTGTGTCAGTGGCGTGTGGGCTGTGAAGGCCCCCGGGATGCGGGAGAGACACGGAAGGTGTACGTACTAGGCGTCGCCAGAATTGCGGGCGGCCTCACGGGCGACGTGCTGGTTGACGTACTCCATGGTCGTTGCGTGACGAACGGCGCTAGTTCTCTGTCGTAGTTAAGCGTGCGTAGGATGTTTGTTGGCAGTGAAGATGATGGAGGTTCAAGAGATTGTTCGTTTGGGCCGGGTCTAACAAACGGGAGCTTCGGATATCCGTGCAGTGCTTGCTGAAAGCACCCCCCCCCATAGTTATCGGAGATACCGGTGTTAACCCTTCCGAAATATTCACGAGGGTATACCGTATTGCTCAAGTGGCAGGCATTTGATGTTTACTTACCACAACACCTACATGCGATAGAAGTCCGAGGGTCGAGGCAAACTGTAGCCAAGATAAGGGGCTTATATCGTCCACGACTACTCATTTGGCCACAAGACATGTACCTCTCTCCATGGCGGAGGTACTCATCGCGAGCAACTATTCCGTATCATGAATATCGAGGCACGAGATTAGCTGTTCCAGCTAGGGAGCTTGCGTCTCCCTCCCAGCTATACCATGGTATTCAAATTAAATCGGGCGGAAAGACCATACTATGGGTGGATGGGTAAGGGACCGGTTGAATGCAATGCAGATTATCCTAATCTACATACAGTACAAGGAATGCCGTGACTCCGTGCCTTCATGCTAGCAGCCCAAATCATCGGGACTGGTCTATACAACAGGTGATACGAGGATCGAGGGGGTCGTGGTATCAAGGTAAGGGTGTGAAGTGGTACGAGGGGACATGCTCGTTTACAGAGTCTCCAGCTTGTTCAGGATGGCACGAGTAAACTGGTGCGTGGTGGCTTCGCCGCCCATGTCACGGGTTCGCGTCTTGCTGTGGCAGTTGTCAGCATCTACGCAGTCGACGTAAAACAAAACACCCCAAAAAACTCACCCTTCGGCAATGACGTCGTAGACGGCCTTGGAGATGCGGTTAGCATGGTCGTCGAGGTTCAGATGGCGCAGGAGCATGGTGCCAGAGAGTAGGAGCGCAGTGGGGTTGGCCTGGTCCTTGCCCTTGATATCGAGACCGACGTGACGGCAACCGGGCTCGAAAACGGCAACATCGCGACCCATGTTGCAGCCGGGGACAATACCAGGGCCGCCAACCAGGGCAGCGCCAATGTTGGACAGGATGCCACCGTACAGGTTGGGCATAACCATGACGTCGAACTGCTGGGGCTTGGACACACACTGCATGCTAGCGTTGTCGACAATCATGTCGTTGTACTCCAGGCTGGGGTACTCCTCGGACACGCGCTTGCAGGTGTTGCGGAACAGGCCGTCGGCCAGCTTCATGATGTTGGCCTTGTGGATGCAGGTGACCTTCTTACGGCCGTTGGCCAGGGCAAAGGAGAAGGCGAACTTGGCAATGCGCTCCGACTTGGCGCGCGTAATGATCTTGAGTGACTCGACGACGCCGGGCACGCTCTGGTGCTCCAGTCCGCTGTACTCACCCTCGGTGTTCTCGCGGATAATGCACAGGTCAACGTTCTTATGGCGCGTCTCGTAGCCCGGGATGTTCTTGATCAGGCAGATGGAGGCGTAGATGTCGAGCTCCTGGCGCATGGCCACGTTGAAGCTCTGGTGGCCGGACCGGCTAATGGGAGTGTGCAAGATGCCCTTGAGGCCGAGCTTGTTCCTCTTAAGGGATGCGACGGACTGGTGGAAGGCGGCCTCGGCGCTGCCGGGCGAGCCCGAGTCGACGCCCGACACGTCGATGTGCTCCCAGTCGATGGGAACGCTTTCGGCCTTGAAGATGGTCCTGACGCTCTCGGCAACCTCGGCACCAATACCATCACCGGGGATCATGGTGACGGTGTACTTGCTGCCAAACTTGGTCGGCTTGAAGAGGTCCGACTGTATGGTGGCATATGTGCGAGCCGCGGCATGCTGCTGCTGGGGACCGGCCGCTCGCACCAGGCGCTGTGGGAAGATGAGACGTCAGTGGCTGTTATAGTAGGCTGCTGTTGTGGTTGTTGCTGTTGTTCTTGTGCATGCATGCAAGTAGGCGGAAGAGGCTGCGCTGCTCCTGTGGTTCCATCTCGTCATGAGACATGTTTGAGCGATGGGATCCCATGTGACAGCGCGCCTCCTTCTTTTCCCCATCGCAGAGCCATTGGAACACCACAGGAAAGAGTTTGTTCATTACCTGAGCTGCACGGGTAGTGTTTCGCGACAGCATCGTATCGACGAAATCGGATATGAATGCAGGATAGACAGAGGTGTTGGGGTAGATATATGTCGTCGTGTCTTGTCGTCGGGAGCGGGAGGAGGAGGATGACGGAAATCCGATTCGATCCAGATTCAATTGGAAATGTCACTCGCCTTGCTGCAGGTCGGTGGTCGCTGCTGGCATGCAAATAGCGCAAAAACAAAAGATTGCCCAGCTTTATCCATTAGTTATCGCCATCCATTGAGCCGACAAGTCCCGAGGCCCCGAACCAAGCCGCGTTGGGGCTAGGCTACAATCACTCCGTACGAAGTAGTTACGGATAACTACGGATAGTGAGAACTCTCACATCAAATCTCTCACTGCGTGCAGCGACACAACCACGCCTCAGCTCAATCAACCAAATGTAGGTCACCTGACTCACCTCACTGCCCTTATTATGCCACCTGCCACCACCCTATTGTCTATCGACTTGCACCGACCATGGAGGGGATGGTGTGCAACTATGGCTTGTAGGTTAGAATTAACTGGAAAACCAAATACGAAAATATGTTGCGGCACTCGAGACTGGTTCATCTCGGATCTCACACGACTCCAACATCTCACTTTTACACCCTGTGCAGTCAGTCCAGTGTGCATGAGATGATCGATTATGTGTAGTCAAAAAGGTGCATGCTACTTCTCCATAAGGTACCCCCTATTAGTTAGTCCCTTATCTAAGCGGTTAGCTGCTCGGTACTTACTTTATGAATCATAATGATCTTCAGCGCATCGCATGTACCCACTTTCCGCTAGTTATATAATATGGCAGTAACCCGACAAACCGCGAGGGCTGTTTTTAGGGCTAATTAGTTAACGTTAACTGGTAACTAAACGAGTCGACACAGTCCTTGCTTGCAAACTGGGAATTGCCACGCCGTCTGACAAGTCACGGCATATCAGAGGATACCGCCGCCTGCATCTGCCAAAGGCCCTAACGTTACCTGTCTAGGAATAAGCCAAAATCACGTTTCCTAGAGAATAATTGTATTCAACGGCGCAAGATTCGACTTTCAACCTTCAGGACTTTCTCTCAACCGCAACATTTGTTTCTCGTCTGATACTGTGTGTACCTTTCATTTCAACAAAATCATAAGGCGCTGTATTTCAAAAAGCGCAAAGTAAATTCCCGGCGACGGAAGTTACTCTCGGTACCTTTACTCAGATTGGTCTTCAAAGTCGATTATCTTCGCATACAGCAGTCACGATGGCCGCCGAGGTTCAAGCAGGCGTACCGGCACCCTCTCAACCTGTGGGAGGGAATGATCACCAGCAGAACAGCCAGCAGCCGAGTCGCGGTCGTCGCAAGAAGAGTCGTGGTGGACAAAACGCCCGCGGGGCACTCAGCCAGCCCGCAGCGACTACGGACGCCGCCCACAGCTTGGCTTCTACCCAGCCACCTCGTTCCCAGAGAGGAGGGGCTCCGATCACAAATAGTAGCCGGACGGGACGTGGCCGACGAGGGACGAGGAATCAAAGACATGGAGGCGCTGCCGATTCAAGCCAACACGGCAACCATGGCACGCGAAGGGCATTCGGTGGCCATCTCACTACCGACGCAGAAGGTGATATCAATAGAAACCTGAGTGGAGATGCGCCCGAATTTGTCCCTGGCCATCCGGTGGGCAATAAGAGGACCATCCCAGCAGCATCAACCTCACGCCGGAAGCCCGGCAACGATGTGAAGGATTCAAAGTCGACGGCACCCGATTTGCCAACCCGCATTCACGAAGACATCAGCAATTCTCAATATGAGTGTGTCATCTGCACCAACGAAGTCCTTCGCAACTCCCGCGTATGGTCATGCTCTATTTGCTGGACTGTTTGCCACTTGACCTGCGTGAAGAAATGGCATTCAAACCAGATGAAGAAACCCGAGCGGCCAGAACAGCCACTTCCAACTGGGTGGCGATGCCCTGGGTGCAATTCGTCCGTGATAGAGGAGCCCACATCATACCATTGTTGGTGCGGCAAAGAAGCGAGCCCTCATTCCATTCCCGGATTGCCACCGCATTCCTGCAATCAGACATGCGGTAAACCGAGACCAACTTGTCCCCACCCGTGTGGCTTGGTATGCCATGCCGGTCCCTGCCCACCATGTGGAATGATGGGCCCTATAATGTCTTGTTTTTGCGGCAAAAATACGTCTAATAAGCGCTGCACCGAGACGAATTACGTGAGTTGTCAAGGCAAAAGGCCACAGAGGGATATCAAGTTTGACGCTAATCATAATTCCCAGGCCCACGGATGGAGTTGCGATGAAGTATGTGGTGACATCCTCCCTTGTGGAGAGCACGAATGTATGCAGGCCTGTCACTCGGGTCTTTGCGGGAGCTGCGAGCTACCAGTACGCTCGAATTGCTACTGTGGCAAAGAAAGCAGAGAGGTCCCTTGTGAGCAGCGAGGGGACAAATCCACGTCTTTCGACCACGGGCAGGTCCCTGACGACTTCGAGAACCCGGTATCTGTGGCCGACGGCTTATTCGAGGGCAGTTTCAAATGTGGCCAAACATGCGGCCGGCACTTTGATTGTAGCTTTCACAAGTGCCAGCTGGCTTGCCATCCCCAGGACGAACACGGCGCTCATTGTCCTTTTTCGCCTGACATCGTCACTCATTGCCCTTGCGGCAAAACATCGCTAAGCGATATTCTCGAACTTCCCAGGCAAAATTGCGAAGATCCCGTCCCTATATGTGAGAAACTGTGCAACAAGCTGTTGTCCTGCGGTCATAGATGCCGTACCGGCTGTCACGGATCGTTGTGCCCCCTTGCATAGAGCAGATGGAGATAACGTGCAGGTGTAGCAAAACAACTTCAACGACCATGTGCCATCAAGGTACTGTTCATGTTCCAGAATGTATGAGGGTATGCCGTGCGCAGCTTAGCTGCGGCCGACATCTTCACGACCTACACTGTTGCCCTGGGGAGAAGAGGGCAATCGAACGAGTTGCTGCGAAGCGTAAGAGAAAGAACCTAGGTCTCTCGAGCGATGACTTCGAAGCTGAGCACATCTGCGTTCGAGTCTGTGGGCGTAACCTGAAGTGTGGCAAGCACGTATGCCATCAGATGTGCCATCAAGGGCCGTGTCCTAGCTGCCCCGAGGCCATTTTCGAGGAGATCGGTTGTCACTGTGGCCGAACAATACTTCAACCACCGCAACCGTGTGGCACTCAACCGCCCGAGTGTCGTTTCGAGTGCGCTCGTCCGAGCCCTCTCTGTGGCCATCCCCGTATCCAGCACGCTTGTCATGCCGATGACAAGCCTTGCCCACCATGTCCCTTCTTGGTGGAGAAGAAATGCATATGCGGTAAATCTGCCCTCAAGAATCAGCCGTGCTGGTTTGAAGAGCCGCGGTGTGGGCTGCAGTGCGGCCACAAACTTAAGTGCGGCACGCACTTGTGTACCAAGCCTTGTCATCGGCCTAGCGACTGCGAGGATTCTGGCATTCGTGGCTCTCACTGCGCTCAGTCGTGCCTGAAGGTGAAGAAATACTGCGAACATGTCGATACGGATTCCTGCCACTCGCCTTATCCGTGCAAAGAAGACAAGCCTTGCCAGGCCAAAACATTTGTGACTTGCGACTGTCAACATAGGAAACATGAGGTCAGATGTATGGCAAGCAAAACAAATCCAGAGCCGGAACGTACACCGCTCAAGTGCGACGACGAATGCCTACGCTTGCAGAGGAATGCCAAGCTAGCTGCCGCTCTCAACATCGACCCGAACACGCACACGGACAACCATGTTCCGTACTCTGACAAGACGCTCTTGATGTATCGCGAGAATGCCAAATGGGCGAAGATACAAGAGCGCGAATATCGGGTGTTTGCTGGCGATGGCCAGGAGAAGTGCCTGCGCTTCAAGCCAATGGAGTCTTCTCAGCGCGCCTTCCTACATGCGCTTGCAGAGGACTTTGGGTTGGACAGCGAGTCGCAGGACCCGGAGCCACATCGACACGTTTCCATCTTCAAGACACCCAGATTCGTGTCGGCGCCAGTCAAGACACTTGGACAGTGTGTGCGGATCAAAGTTGCGAACACAGGTGGGGACTCATCTTCTAGCTCTGTCATGAAGGTAGTGCACACCACACCCTACAATGCATTGCTGTTGACGGCGCCTTGCTTTGGCTTAACGATCGAGGAGCTTGAATCGTCGTTGAACAAAGACCTGACGTCGCAGCCGACCGTGACGTTCACCATCAGTTTCCTCCCCGCCGACGAGATTGTCATTAAAGGGTCTGGATCGTGGGCGGCACACACTCTTGAGTCGTCTATCTTGGCTCTGAAGCCCGGCATACTACAAACAGTCACCCGTCTAGGTATAGCCAAGGCCGTTTTACTGTGTCATGTTGACGCGTCCCTGAACGTGCTACGAAGAGAGGTTGGCCCGACGAAGGACACTGATGGCTGGAGCTCGGTGGTCAGCCGGTCCACGGCGAGACAGGTCAAGTCTGCTGGTATGGGCACCAGTGCATCACAGCCACCCGCTGCGGCCCGCAAGCTTTTTGCGCTCAAGAAGGAGCCGAAGAAGAAGCTGGAAGCTGAGATGGTGGAGGATGACTGGGAAGCGGCAGCGGAGAAGACTGAAAAAGAGTAAGGATTCTACGTACAGAGTTGAATACGGTTAGATCCGATTCCGACCATTTCTTGACATTGTGTAGGTAGCATATGCTCTTTAATTTTCAGTATCATTGTCTGTAGTATCCTCACGCATGGTGTTCGTCCTTGGAAGATATACTAGTTATTGCACAGAGTTCCGTAGTTAAGCACTTTTGCGATAGTGAAAAGTGATGAGAAGTGGCGTTCTTTCGACCACTTCGCCTGGGTGACTTGGGTGGGTTGACTGTAAAGGTTCGATTGCGCGGGGATTCGGGAAGTAGTTAATAAGTACATAACGTTACTCCGTAACTACTTGGTAAGTCGGTAACTTTAGTTAACTTACTTTGTACGTAGTAGTAAGTCATGAGCCACGATGATTGGTCGGCTACAACGCGACATGTGGCTCAGGGGTGCGGCAAAACATGGCAATTGGTGGTTGTCCATACTGGTAGGCTGTCGATCAAACCCGCATTATCTTATCCCTAGGTCGTCGTGTCCATGAAAGCTGCTGGCATGTGGGTGCCACAACCATCGACGATACCTTGCTGGGATATTCCTCTATTTGATATTCTCCTGTGGTGGCCACCTATGGTCGTCAACTGACGTGTGTGCTATCAGTGTTTTAGTAACTAACTTACTGCACTTGTTATCGTTATTGTGCATGATTTCGTCGAGTACGAAGCATGCAAGCTTGCAGGCCATGCGCAAGGGTGGGGGTACTTGTAAGTATCCGTACGGAGTACGGACACGGAGGAGTTACACAGTACTACGTAGTTAGTTGCCCCACTTGCCCACAACAAAGCATGCACACCCCTCGGCGGGGTTCCAAGACGGCTGCCAAAACCTACCAACTGGTTAACTTGACTAGTGCCTTCCGAGCAATGCTTACAGACGGACATTGTCAACAAATGTCAATTGAAACCCGATGCAAGCTTGGATTTTTGGGGAGAGTTTGCTTCTTGTGACCTGCACGCTAGAGACGCTGTCATTAATGCAAAATTGGCAAGATCGCAGCAGCCCCCGCGCGCGTGACAAATACACTGCTGCTTTACTGACAATTTGTTTTCTGGTATTCGTTTGGAAGAGATTGGGCTGGGCGTTCGATGTCTACTACTTACTTCTCCTGCTTCGTCCACACATCAACCCCGGCAGCGTTGCGTTTGTAAACAACAAGCAACTGCACTCTCCATGTAACTTGTCCCGCGTTCCTCCCTCTGCCATCCTCGTCCTCGTAATAGTTGTAGCCGGAGTCAAAGAAGACGAAGAGGAGGAGGAGGCCCTTACCGCAAAGCATCGCATCAGAACAAACCTGGGCGACGACTCGAGCGGCAACGCAACGTTGGAGAGGTCTGGCATCTCCAGCCTGGGCCACGCGTGCACAACAACGAACAGGGCGGTTTGCGACGACGACGACGACGACGACGACGACTACACGCTACCTACCTACCCGCTTCAGCTGCAGCCAACCAAGTGAGCGAGGCAACTCGACGTAGACACGCTCGGTTAACGTTGCCCACCTCCATTTGCCACTTCACGAACCACCGTTACTATCTACCCATAACGACGGTGCCGGCGACTCACTTCACCAACACAGCACCCAATTGCCGCCATGGCCGAGAGCGACTATGACAACAGCAACGAGGCATTGGACCCGGAGCTGCTATATACTAAGGAGTTCTGCATAGGCGGCGGCAGTTTCGGCAAGGTGTACAAGGGCGTCGAGAAGCGGAGCGGCCAGGCGGTGGCTATCAAGATTATCGACATTGAGAGCGCAGAGGACGAGGTCGAGGACATTATACAGGAGATTGCCATCCTGTCGGAGCTGCAGTCGCCCTACGTCACAAAGTACTACGGTTCCTACGCCAAGGGAGCCGAGTTATGGATAGTCATGGAGTTCTGTTCCGGTGGCAGCTGTGCGGACCTGATGAAGCCCGGCATCGTCGGGGAAGACTACATCGCCATCATCATCCGCGAGCTGCTACTGGGCCTCGAGTATCTGCACGCCGACAAGAAGCTGCACCGAGACGTAAAGGGTATGTACCGTTACAACAAAACAAGAGGGAGACCCTGACTGACCTGCGCTCCTCAACCCACAGCCGCCAACGTACTCCTCGGCTCTAACGGCCAGGTTAAGCTCGCCGACTTTGGCGTGTCTGGCCAGCTGTCTGCCACCATGACCAAGAAGAATACTTTCGTCGGCACCCCCTTCTGGATGGCCCCCGAGGTCATCAAGCAGTCTGGCTACGACCACAAGGCCGACATTTGGTCGCTAGGCATCACCTCCCTCGAGCTGGCCAACGGCGAGCCACCCTATGCTGACATACACCCAATGAAAGTGCTCTTTCTCATCCCCAAGAACCCCCCACCCCGCCTCGAGGGAAACTTCACCAAGGCCTTCAAGGACTTTGTCGAGCTATGTCTGCAGCGAGATCCCAAGGAGAGACCCTCGGCAAGAGACCTGCTCAGACACCCCTTTATCCGCCGAGCCAAGAAGACGACGTATCTGACCGAGCTGATCGAACGCCACAGCCGATGGAGCGCCACCCACAAGTCGGAAGACGAGGAGACGCTCGAGGGCCCAGATGACGTGCGCGAGAGGCAGCCCGTCAATGAGGACATGTGGGACTTTGGCACCGTGCGCCTCGTCGGCGACAGGGGGGGCCATCGTGAACCGCCCGAGCCTCAATCCCCTGGACGAGTCGGCTAGGAACACCCGGGCATCGAGACCATTGGAGGCTGACTCTTGCGAGAGACTCGGGGGGAAATCCCCCAACAAATTCCACGACTTTGCCAACACCTCTGTTGCTGACACCCTCAAGGCGACGGCCCTAGGTACCTCGCGCCAGTCATCCCCTCAGCGCAAACCTGTTCCCACCATCACCCCTTCTTCCCCAACCAAAGTGCCTCTTCCGCCATCACCGCAAAAGTACTGCGAACCGGACCCTCACACGCCGCGGCCGGCCAAACATGCGCCTGTAGCGCCCGTCATGGACTCCCCTGAATACGATAGAGTCTTCCAAGAGCAGCTGCAGCGTAAATTATCCCATCTCAGCATCGCTCCTCAACTTCCCGGCGCGCAGCAAACTCTGTCAACCGAATCATCGCATAACCAACAGTCCCAAACGCAGCAGCGTGTTTCCTCCAAAGTTGGCTCGTTGGAATTGGCCGATATTCCACCTTTCCGCGGCGGTTCCTCGCAATTCCCGTTGCAAAAGGCCACCAATCAGCAGTCTCCCTATATACTACCCCAGGCCTTTCCCTCGAAAACACAGCCCAAGCAGCCGTCTCCTCCCCCTTGCACCAGAGGCTTTTCCTTCTCCCGCACCTGCGAACCCTAACGGTGAGCTTGATGCTCTGAACGATGTCATCTTCCCTGCTCTTGAGGAAGCCCTCAAGCGGCGTCAGATTCGACTTCAGCAGCTTTACCGTAACGAGAAAGCCATCACGCCCCAGAGGCAAAGAGCCGAGGCCGCACATGACAGGATCCGGAAGCACGTCTACAAACTCGCCAATGTCTGCAAAGACATAGACCGGCTAGACAAGAGTGAACCTGTAGGTATGGGCCAGGAGGTCGGCACCTTTCTTGAAGGTCTCCTCGAGGAGATATTAGTCAGAGTCGAGCCCCTAGACGAGGAGAATGACGACTGACAGTTTGAATTGAATATACCCGTACTGCAGGATGGCTGGTCATGTCGCAGAAGCCGCTGTGTCAGTTATAGCTTCAGCCGGAAGCATTGTTGTACGGAGTTGACCTCTTCATGCCGCCAAGATCAGTCCTGTCGTTAAAGAAAGCACTGCTCGGACGTGATTGACAACGGAATGCAGGTTTCGGTCAATGCGATCGAACTAGTTACAGGGTAGCATAATGTGATACCCAGGTTCGTCCATTGACTACGCGATCAGTACCATGATCGCAGTTGATCTTTCGTACAGTTTTAGGTGGCAATACCAAAATTCCGCCGCGTCTTCACCATGAGGGCTGGTGTACTGGTGTCCTTTGCAAATCGTCTCCTATATCACCCATATTTTATGACTTGAACCGACGACTTGCGTCAAACGTGGCGTTTTGTAGGGTTGGGTTTTAGGATACTTGCTGGTGAGATGCGCTTATGCCTAACTCGTCATCGTACACTCACTTCTCTTTGCTTTAACCCGACGTAACACGAATGTATACAACGCGGATATTATCAGTCTCGCAAGGTACTTGCATGCGGTACGCAAAATCTCTCGTCCCTGGGCGACGCAACATCGTCCTCAAGAGCACCGCCTATCCCAACTACGTGGTTAGTCCGAGCGCCACAATCGATGTAACTAGCTGTTCGGTTTACATTGGCAGGCAGCTAAGTAACTAAGTCTCGCAGTCTAACTATCTACCTACAACAAAGGGGATGGATGGTCGGGCTGCTGAGAAGGATTACAACATTGTTTCAGACCGGTCACAGGCCTGTATGAAACTTCCCGTAGCAACGCGAGCACGGTAAGTGTGCCGAGAATATATATCGTTTGTGCTGCTCAGCATGTCTTGCTCACTTCGTACTAGTCAGCTAGAGTAGATATCAGCAATAAGGGATGTTGACGTTGTGTCAATTCCAGTCACACAGGTACATCCGCTTTTCTCCATGTTCCAATACGCATATTCAACAATTTACCTTGCGATCATCATGCATGAGCACAACAGGTTTCGTTGGCCACAACCAAACAAACACACAGGCCATCATCGCGCAAAAAGCAATTCACGGGCTGCTAAGTCGCCAAAGGCGCGCACTTTCAACCCGAGAGCCCCTCTCTAGTGTATCTGTTGCCTGCTTCCTGGTCTGTGGCGTGGTTCCGAGACGTAGAAACGCGGCTCGCTTTGAACAGATAATGCATCAGTTACAGCCACCATAGCAAACCACCATATCGCTCATACATTGTCCAGTACTCCATGATACAAAGGTAGTTCTGCGCAAGTCGTGAGTTGCGCAAATAAGAACATGAGACAACAACATTACGGAATAAATCAAGAAATGAATAATCACAATAAAACGAGCAACGCAAATCACAAGAACAGTACAAGCAGAAGCAAAACATGGATAGTCTGATCGTCATCTATTGATGCAACGTAAAGAATCGTAACGGTGCTCTCAATGACAAAGTCATACCGACCGCATGTGACCCTGTACAAAGTGTACCGAAACTCCATCGTCGCAAACTGCTCTCCATAACGTCATGAGCTCCTTGCGGAAAGCTAGATCTGAAAGGGTCGTACGCGTCGTGTGGTGTTGCAAAAGCCATCTAAGAGATTCGAGGCAAGATAATCATGTGCCCCAGGCCAGTGAATCTTTGAGGCGTTGCATGTTTGCAGCACGCAATGCGTCATCAGAGGAACAACAGAGACGTTGGGGACAGCGGGAAAAGAAAACGTCAAACAAGGAGAGACTGGACGAGGAAGAGTTGTGCGTCCGGAGGAAAGCCCTCCCAAGATGTACCGCAGAAAAGCGACAACGCCGAAACGCAGGACGCCGGGATGCCAGTGAAGCACGAGTCGATTACTATTCAACCTGTTAGCTGCCATTCGAATCAACGAAATAGTAGAGGGTCTTGTAGTTACCTGAGGACCGAGGCCACCGGGAGGCGGGCCCTGAGGACCGTTTCCACCGAAGCCAGGGCCGCCAAATGGACCAGGAGGACCAGGAGGACCAGGTGGAAAATAGTGAGGGGGGAGGTGCAGGGCGATAGGGAGTACCTACACCAGAGTTGTTCTGAGAGCGACCCCAAGACAGACGCACGCGAGAGTTGCCGATAGGATAGCCCTGCATTTGATTGATCGCCATTTCTGCCGCGTGGCGGTGAACGAACTGGACAAAGCCACAGCCCTTGCCGGGAGGAATCTTGACATACGTGATCTCCCCGAAGCCCTGGAAGAATGATCGCAGCTCGTCCTCAGTCACATAACCCGAGAGACCGCCCACGAAGACGGTAGTGTTGTTGGGGTCGGTAAACTGATTCATTGCCATGGGGTTGAAGCCACCGCCCTGCTGCTGCTGCTGTTGTTGTTGAGGAGGCGGCGGCTGCTGCGGTTGCTGGAAGCCGTACCCAGGCTGCTGAGGAGGCATCCACTGGTTGCCCATACCAGCATGCTGCATCTGGGGAGGCATCATTTGCGCGTTGCCACCAAAAGGCTGTTGGAATTGACCGCCAACCTGCTGTTGCTGTTGTTGACTACTCAAGTTGTTAGAATTCATGGCATGCCTTCCCACAAGTTCATCACAACATACCGGTTCTTCGGCGTTGCTGGCGAGACACGCATAGGCCGGTTTCCGCAATACACGCCCTGCATTTCGACAAGGGCACGCTGTTGATCCTGCTCATCGGAGAAACGGACGAAGCCGTACCCACGCGACTGACCCGTCTGCTGGTCGGTCATGATCTTGGCACTCTTGCACGAGGGAAATCGTGCTTGGAACAGCGCAACGAGTACGAATTCGTTGACTTCGTGGCCGAGGTCACCAACGAAGATTGAGAACTCGGGGCTGCGTGTATCCCGCCGATCGACCAAACCACCTCCAGAGGCCCAGTTCAAGCGGAAGACCCGATCGGTGTTGGGGACCGGACTGCCGTTGAGCTGCAGGGCCTTCGCGGCAGCGTCGGAGTTGGGAAATTCGACGAAGCAGTACCCGGCGTTACTAGTAGATGTCAGTCAGCTTTGGCCATGCAGACGAAAATTAGTGCAGATGAAATTGGAGTGACATACCCAGAGTGACGGTCGCGAATGATCTTCACTTGTACGTTTTCGTTCATTGACGAGGAGAAAACCGAACGAACAAACGACTCATCCATCCATCCAGCAAGCTCGCCCATCCTATACGACATGTTAATTGTGGCGCTGACGTACATGACTATCCGCCAAGTAATGTTGCAAGAGCGTGTATGTGGAAGGTTCATAGAAGTATGTACATGATTTGCGTGGCAGGTGGAATGCAAGGTCATGCGGATAGTGAAATGGGAAGGAGCTATGATGCGAGATCAAACAGAGTGAACTTACCAGAGAGTTTGACGGGCAGCATCCGCGGAGAAGCCCGGAGACGAGTCGCCGCCGCCCTGACCGTTAGGGGCAATGGGCAGGCCGGTCTGAGGCATCCCGGAACCGCCTTGAGATCCGCCTTCACCCTGAGAGCCCGATCCATTGGACGGAGGGTTGCCGTTGAAAGGTCCGAAATTATCCATGTTGGCTGTGAAAAATAGAGTTAGTGTACTACGCGCATGTGGCAGTGTAGTATGAACGTTGGCAGATAAACCACCCAAAATGGGTATTCTACAAGTAGAGCAGAGGAAAATGCGAGCAAGTTATAATGTAGTAGGGTCCAACTGTTCCGAGCCCCCATACATCAAAGTATAGTAGTGGATGTGACCTGGGATGAAGGATCAGGAAGTCAAGCAGTTGGGGCATACGAGTCGCTGCTGGATCGTAGGGAAACCCACGAGATAGATGAGGCGTTTGTCAAGGTAACAGTAGGCATGAAGGAGATGACCAAGAGTAAATGGGTACTTACAATAACTTAAAGTGGTGATGTTGCTTGGTTGGTGAGAAGTGCGGAGGTCTGTGGAAGTCTCGTTAGTAGGATAATGGGAGTGGTAAATTTGCGTGGTGAATAGAAATATATTTTATGGCAGGGCAAGGACCGTCGGCGCCGCTCGAACTAGCCTCCCCTTCCTCCATTGAATGATCTGAATGAAGCGAGTGCAAGGGCTGCCTGTGTCGGTCGCAGTGCTCAACAAATGAAAGCCAGAGCAGAAGGATAAGGGACCACATGCGCAGTTCGAGTTGAACACGGCGAATAGGGGTCTGGGGAAAGGTTTTGGAAAAGGGTATAGGTCGCTTGCGCAGTTGCACTGGATACCTGCTCGGCTTCACCTGAGAAAGATGAGGGGACCGTCCGCCTAGGTCGACTGACACCGGTTTGCTGCATCGACCTGGTAGGGGGTATGATATAGATCATGAAAGGGACAAAGTCCGTCTCGCCTGCATAGCTGGAACTGGGCACTTGCAACGTTCAACTGCAGGATATTGAACAACGCGTTGCGAAATGATACAAGGGCCGGTCACCTGTGAAGGTGAACCCGGGCACCAGCTCTCGCTCATCAGCAGACCCATCCTCGATAGCACGATGGATTTGGGCAGCCAGGACAAATGTCATCCAGCATGATAAGGCTTGCTGTGCTGACTATTCAACCAGGACGAAACAAGAATGCCTGAGAATACTGTCAAGACAGCTTGTGCAGCTTGAGATTGATATCTCGATAGCTCGATAAGCAACGTTCGCCATGCTTGTACCTTGAGTGGAAAGCGAGCGAGATGCATAGAGGTCGTATAGGGTAGAGAGGAACATAACACGTGCGTGACACCTTTTTGGGGTCTGGTGTAGCGTACTAACATAATAGTTGGTTGGGTGGTGCTCTTTGCTTTGAGACAAACCTTGCCAATTCTGACGAGAAACGCAGATACGAGATGTATGGTGGTTTCAAGATATACCTCTAACAAGAAACACTCGCTTCTGTTCTTTTTGATACTTTGTTGCAGGCCAAGTGAGAAAGATGCATGGGACAACGGGGTTGGGAACAATGACAGGGAACAGCTTGTTACATACCAACTTGTTGAAGTAAATCCGTGTCCAAAGACGGGCGGACAGAGGCAGAGTGGTTTTGTTGATGGTGGTGAAAGTCGGGGTCGATGATAATCAACCTGGTTTGAGAAATGAACAGAAATGTAATTCTGAACAAAAGTAAAAGACCTAAGCAGAGATTGGAGAATATTCGACCTTGGAGCACTAATGCTCAACTCAGGAGTGTTAGCAGGGATTCTCATAATGTCGACGAAGCGCAAGTGAAAAGGATGAGCAGGCTAGCAATGACAGAATACCAATACCGGCAGCATGGACATGACGAGATTGTAATTCTTCAGTGGCTCAGGTAACTTGGGGGCGGCGAAAAGTAAGTCTCAGACCTGCTGGCATGGAAAGCCAGACTATCGAAATAGAAGGTGGAGGGCAGACCCTAGAGGTAGCAACAAGTCACTTAATCTCGTCACTGAATCTCGCCACATCAACTTTCAGAAACAATGTTCCCGTAGTGCTCGTCCCACTGCCCTCCTTCCAGCGTGACGGCGATAGATCAAGAAAGACGTCGCCAAGGCAAGTTTGCCAGTATGACAAAGAACACACATGCCCGTACTTGCGACCAAGGTAAAGCACTAACCACGCAGTGTAATCGAATCCAATCAAAAGCAAACCAGGGGGCTATCGCAAAGGATTGACAGAGGGTGGAATGACACGCTGCAAAGAGGAGCAGCGTGGAAACAAGCGATGGGAGATCAAGGGGATGTGTGATAGTATTAGCTTACCAATCGATATCCGAATCTGAAATCAGGATTCCTAGCAACGCCTATTTTCCTGCCTTGATATGGATGGAAATGCGAACGTCGATAACCGAGACCGAGTCTAAGCTTTTCCAGTTCGCCGGTTACAGGTTCGACAAGATGCTTGACTGAGAGATAATTCGAGACGTCAGAGTCGTGACACAATTCAGAAGATGAAACTGCTGGAATTCCTAAACCTTCTTCATTGTCAGCCCTTCAATTCCCAATCCAGTACTTCCAGTCAGCAGATGAGCGATGTGGCAGTTGCGATCAACCATTGGACGTATCCTCCCGAGAAAAAGAGGGGAATTGGGGTTGGATGAGCTGACTCCTCAACCCTGTGGAAAAGCTGAGGGACGAAGAGGCCGTCGGTTGGCCAAGAGAGAAGACCACTGTGGCGAATAAAAACTTGAACTGGTTGTATAGTACCAAGAGCGATACCGTGACATGGCCACATGGCCACTCGACGTCGATAATCGGCTTGAGGAAGCAGTTTGCTGCCACGAAGTGATTGCGACTCCAGAGCTAATGCCTCCACCGTGACAGTCTTCCGTAGGGGTATACGGCAATGGCAACGCCCGTGTTCGGGATTGACACGCCGCACAAACACAGGGCCAGTGTGTAGACAGCCGGGTCCCGGGAGTCGCACCAGTGCCTAGGTTTCCTGCAGAGCGCTTGACCCAAAAACATGGCTCTTCCAACGTGGGATCATACACCAGATTGTCCCAGGCGAATATGTCCCCCAACTATGCCAATACGGTGCCAGTGGGAGTCGGAGGGTATCGTATTGGCGTCGAGCGGTGGGATATCGGCGCAAGCACTTGGGAAAGCGACCAAGTGCAAAAGTCGGTTCTTGCGATATGAATTGTCACTAGGACCGTCGAAGCCGGCGAAGGTGTATAAGCGTACGCTCATTCGGCACACAAAGTGCGACTGCGCCATGAAACGTTCGTGTCGCGCCCAATGGAGTAGAGGGCAACCTGTCACCCGACGTGATTCTCTGCCGACAACTGAACTTCATCCAGGAGACTATACGCAATGGCGCGAAGCGACTTGTCTCTATAACGAATCTGCCCAAGCGCTGCGCTGGTCGATTCGCGGCAGGTTGGTAGAAATGCAAGATTTCCATGCGAGTCCACAAAATATCGATCCTTCGGCGCCGCGATGTACGATGGGTGCGGTGCGGGGCACGGTTTCGAGGCCAGCCGTGGTTGACTCTAGCAGACCGGACTCGGCCTACGGCGTGACACACAGGCAATGGGCAGACCGGTTGCCCCAGCAAAGAGATGATCGATGCGTGTATTTGCGGCACAGTCCGAGTTGACCTGGTGAGGGGCTAGACTCGAATGGCCTGGCCTGACAGTCTCGGTCGGCCACTCGAGACAAGCACATCTCTCTCTCAGTGTGACCAGCTCTGGTCTCGAGCGGCGAAGGTCACACAATAAGACGTGCCAGGCCCAGGCGCATTCATTGAGATGAAGAGGTCTTGCTCGCCAACCGCCACGCTTTACGCAATTGGTGACAGGGAAGACAATGAAAAATGGTTACTACTTACTTTTGTGCACCAAGTGACGCCTTTTTTATCATGCAGATGCAAGAAAGCAGGAGAGCACAAGCGCCGTAACAACGAACACCCGGAAGTACCCAACAAACTCCAGAGGGAAGGGAGGGTGGAGAGACGAAGACGGGTTTTTCGAAGAACAAGAATTGTCGTGGCCGGCAGAATCAGTCCCTGGTCGAGAAAAGCCCGCAACAGGCAAAAAGTTTTGCGACGGACGATGCGGGACGAATAGGCTGGAGTGACGAGGAAGTCGGCTTTACCGGAAAAGGGCCGCGCGCGCGCACACGGAAATCAAGCACCAACTGAAGGACAGCTAGCTTGCTGCTGCAGCAGACGATGGGGATGGATGCTTGGCTTTTTCTTCTGACAAAACGCACGCAACGAACACAAGTCAACAAGTACGTAGCAGACCAAGCACGCGGGCTGTTGGGGGTAACAACACTCGGAAGAGAGAGGGGGCACGGATGGCAATTAGGGTTGGGGAGGAAAGGAGAGAAGAAGAAGAGAGGAACTGAGAGACCGTGGGAAGAAACCAGCAAGAAACAAAAGCAGACAACGATGGTGCTGGTTCGGTTTGCGTGTGAGTGGGAAAAGGATGGTGGAATGGGGAATCAGGGTGGAGGAGTCGACGATTGACTTTCTAGCATGGATGGTGGAGGAATCGCAAAAACTCTGAGTGCCGCTAATGTCACTTAGCACAAGCCCCGGCCGAGCTCGAGCTTACACCTCTGCATTGTACTTGCACGACAAGTACCGATTCGATCCAATACCTAGTTGGGATTTTCAGGTACCTACGATACCCTCGCTGCTGCGGGCAGACGGGGTACTGCAGGGCGTCAACGCCCCCCTGTAAGTTCCGACATCCTTCACCTTGAACTCGACCCAACCAAACCTTATTGTTGGTGTGCAGTGAGTAGGAAGCAGGTACCCTAGTTTGTACTGTGTAATGTGTCTGGAAGAGCAATGTACTTGGTAGGTAGGATCTTACTTCGTAGGCACGAGTAGTTCAGGATGTGCTCTGTCGAAGGTGGAGAGAGTCACCAATTACAGCCCAGCTACGTCATGTCTACACAACAAATTGGATAAGAGCTTCTGGGCTGGTGGAGCTTTTAGGTTGGTCGAGGATGGGACAGGCTACAGCACAGACAAGGCACACGACCTCGTCAAAGAAACAGTAATCAATCTGCCCTTCTCTTTCCATTGATGAATTGATGATCAGTGTTTGAAGCAATATGTACATGTTGTCAGCAGGGGTTCGAGCGAGCGTATATTGTCCGGGTACATGTATGTATACTGGAGCTTGGAGCTTGGAGCTTGGAAGCTTGGAGCTGCTGAAGATCTACGTCGTCTTCTGAACCCGCCTGACTCGCTTCTTGTTGACTTTGTCAGAGATTGTTACCGGTACCCATAATGGCGGGCTCAGACAACCTCTTGCAAAGCAAACGACGACGGCGGGCGATCAGGGGTAGTAGATGCAGCTCAGCGTGACAAAGTACGAGTTGGCACTAGTACGTGAAGCAGTAGCCTCTTAGTCTGTATGACTATGAACTACAGAGCCAAAGAGCACTGAAGACATGCTCAACGGGGAACACTCTGCTCCCTTCCGCAAGTCTCGACCTGAAACGTGTCCTCCCCAGGTCTCAGCCGAACAAGACCACCACCCTCTCTTGTACACATACATGGTTGTTGTTCGAAGCAGCTGGGATACATTAGCTCCAGTGCAAGAAACTGTTAACTAGGGAATGGACAAAGCTACGGAGTAGCTCGCTGGCACACTTACCGTACCTCTCTGCTGTCGCAGTCTCATCCGCAACCATGTATCAAGCCCGACGTGACTGACTGCTCACGCACGTATGCTCGCGTCAGATTGTACTTCCAGGTCCTTGAAAAGCCTCGACATAATGTATTAGCTGGGTTGTAGAGTACGGCGATTTTCGCCAAACAACCAATGCAAAATATTTGCGATTTTCCACGTGTAATCGTTTGATGAAGAACCATGGAAGTGTCCTCGAATCAAAACCAAGGGCACGACCCCCAGAAACCACGATGATCTGCAACATCCCTGTCCCCCCTAAACCCTTCCCAGATCTTGAACCAAGCCTGCCGAAATCAGTTTGACCTGTCATCGCGAACAGTTTTGCAGAGCAAGGTGATCTATGATGATTGTCGGTTTCCAACTGATTGCTTAACTTGTGAGGCTACCGTAAATTCGATGGCGCAAAGTTGTCTGGTAAGAAAGAGGAGTTGCTTGGACTCATATTACTACATGTTCTTGGGTAACCGCCTCAACAGCAACCCCAGGTACTAGAGCTGGCCAGCGTGAGCAGGCCCTTGTGAGACAATTACCTGGTTAGAAATGTATGTCTCGCAACCGAGCAATGCAAACAGTCGTTAAGTCGTATTCCCGATTAGTTGATGCTGCTTATCTGGTGTACCCTTTTTTTTCTCCTATCAAAATAAATGTGGGAAATGCATTGATGTTCCCTTGAGTATTCCGTGGGAAATGTGATTCGTTGGGTTCGTTGGCTACCCTAGTTCGTTATTTGAGTACTAACTAGCTACTGTACTGTGACGTACAGCACGTCAGTGCTAGGCACGCTGCTCCACGGTCCATCCAACAAGCATCATGGGCCATGGCGTAACGAAGTGCTGCGAAGATTTTCCCATGGTCCCCTGTGAGATCGGACTGACGGGGACCGAACTAAACGTTACGTACGGATAACTGAATGGAAGCATCCATGGGTGTGATCCGAAAGGTTGGTTATTGTGCTTTGGCAACTCGAGAATCTCAACTTTGAACACTCGTACTAGTACCGTCCTGGAGAGCGAATACTGCAATACGAGGCTTCAAACGCAGTACCGGTCTTTCTATCGCGAACGGTGCTGCTGGCTTAGCCAGGCGAGTCTATTTCGGCAAATACTATTTCATACCTTTCACATGCATCCATACCAATGTCTACGATAGTCGAACCTGCACACGCACGCTTTATTCGTACGTGCCGCGGTTTGGTCCGCTCTGTCCAGTCCTGCAGCGGCCAGCCCCCATACCCTCCTCATGCCCTGTTGTGTAATTGTGCCGAGCTTGACGTAGATGCCGATTAAAGGACACACGAGCTTTGTAGCACAAATCTGATGATACATCCGTACGACGAAAACAGTCGCACAATTGCTCATCGCGCCGACATCAGCGGGCTACGGGAAGTCGTGCGTCCCTCGCACCAGCATTACAACCATCAATACAAATAGCATCTACAGACCTAGTAGTTAAGTGAGATGGTCCGGGAGCGTCACTGCAAGTCGTCCTCCTCGAGTGAGTGCATCTTTACATTGTGTGGCATTGTGAGCGCCACTGATTGAGGATACGCCACACGTGGCTGGTCTACGCCTCATTCGCCCGGGTTCTGCCAACGACGACGCGGACACGCACTGCTGCTGCTGGCTAACTGACTATCTAGGCATTCTTCATCTGAACACACACGCATTCTCGAGTGGCTGCTCAAATTTGCCGTGTCCAACTTTGATCGCACTGCGCTGTGCGTGATCCAGACCACGAAGCCTGCGGCCACGTCGCTCTCTATTAGCTCAATTACATACAGTCTGTCGTACCTAGAAGCAATGGCTGCCACCGAGGCGGCCGGGCTAAAAGCCATTTCTTCCATGCGTTACAAGATCGCAAATGCGTCAACAGACGACAAAAAGCTGAGCGAGGCCCTCCAGACCCATCTTGTACCTCTCCTCGAAAAGGCCGGTAGCCAGCATAAAGCAGTCCGCGACGCAGTAAGGAACCCCGGTCCAGTCAGTAATATAGAGGATGGGGCGGGTGATGCTAACGCGAATGCCAGGCGTTCCAAGCATACATCAGCATCACCAAACTCACCCAACCGCCAGCGTGAGTAGCAACTATTGACGTATGCCCGAAGGCTGTTGACATGAATCTAGCGTGATCATACCTGTTACGGCCTTATTGCAGCAGTACAAGACCACCAAATCGCCTGTTGTGAAGCAGCTGGACCTCGGTCTGGTCAAGAAGGGGCTCAGCCGCCTGGACCGGTACAAGAGGCACGAGGTACTGCCTGTCTTACTTGAGTCCATCTCTAAAGAGACAAATCCGTCAAGTTCAGCCAGCATATTCTCCATATTTCTTCGTTTACTCCTCGAGATTCAAACACCACCCAGGGGTAGTGAAGAGGACTCATCTCTGCGAGTCAAGCTTGGCTTAAGTCATTCCTCCGATGCCGAGTATACAGCTCAGTGGCTCGGCAGGCTCTTCCTCCTAAGACAAGACCTCGCCTTGGCTCCGTCGGTCGTCGAGCTTGAGGGCGCTTTGGCTGCCGCGCCTGCAGGCTTGACAAAGGAAGAGGTTGAATTCCTCCGAACCAACGATCCGAAGACCTGGAAATCTACCGAGCCTGGCCACCTAAGCCTGCCCGAATGCAAACTGAAAGCTGTAAGTTTCCTGGCCAGTGGTGCCTTCAACGACAGTGAACGCTTCTTCCCTGCCATATGTGCATCTGGATCAACCGACTCCAGGATCACATCTATTGCAGACGACATCCTGAAGCGATCGAACATAGACCTCGAAGACCCGCCAATCGTCAGAAGGCTCTATGAAATGCACAGGTACGTTGACGTATCTCCTATCCCGGGATCCCATGTTTATCCATTTTCGACGACGAAGACGTCGCGGGATGAAGAGGAGCCATCATAGCTCAACTCAACTGTCAAGAGAAGTTGCTAACGCATGATCAATAGGGTTCTTCCCGCATCACACAGGATCAATATCCTCCGATATCTCACTAAATCCGCCGCATCATGTTGCCTTGGTGACCAGATTGTGCAGACTGTCCACGACGACTTTCAACTGACTGCTGGGGACACCCCCGCTGTAGAGGGATTAGAGGCACTGAGATTGCACAAAGCCCTTCTCGCATTCCTTTCGTGGATCGCCAGGAATAGTTCCGGTGCGAGCCTTGACGTGGGCCCGGAGCTGGTCATCCTACTGAAAGACTACGTGCTGCGGCAAGGCTGGCCAGACCCAACACCTGCGGTCAATCAGTCCCAGGCCCAGGACGAGCAGAGGCTGCGAGCTAATGCCTATGAAACAATCGGCACGATTGCCAGGGCAAGTTCTATCGAGTACAAAGCCAAAGACTCTCTCTTGAAATGGCTGTTCGACTCTCTTGTATCGGATTCAACCCCCGACATTGTTGTGTATATTGAAGGTGCCCTATCCAGTATGATGGGACTCTTCAAAGCAACCGAAGGCCATGAACATCGAGATCTCGAAATTCTCCTACTCGACTACATGACCTTACCAGACCGTCAAGGCATCAGAACTGCCAAACATGTCGCTGCTCGCTTTGCCAACAACTGCCTCCCTTACGGCAACATCAAGGCCAGGTGGATTGACATTCTTGCTCTGAGCGGTGGCATGTCTGAGCGGCGTGACATTGTTGAAGAAGGGCAACGTGGTTTAGATCCATGGTGGGCAAGTAAGCTGAACCCGGATACCGCTTTGGCATTGCCAGACTGGCCAATGCTCGTCCAGATGCTATTCGATTTGACACCAAGGGAAAGTGCGGTCGACGAGATGGCGCTGGATCAGATTTCCACATATCCTCTTTTCACGAACGAGCGACTGGGAGCCTTCCCTGTGTCTGTCAACTACGCGAAGCAAATGATACTACTGGCAGCACTCCAGGAGGGTAAAGTTGAGATAGACTGGGAGTCACAGCTGGAGAGACGGCTACAGAACAACCTCGTTGCGCGTTCCACATTGAGGACATATCTGAAAAGTGCAGATCATGGTAGCCTCTTGCGCCTGTTGAGTGCCGCGTTCGATGGAATTCGAGACCACCCTGAGATTGGTGCGGAGGATTGCATACGTTGCCTGGCAGATATCATCCCGGCGGCACCGACAAACGAAGTTGTTAAGAAGCTCTCCGCCCGGGCCACTGACCTGCTCCCGCTGGCCAAGTCCAACAACCAAAAGATCCGGCAACTTGCTGCGGCCGTGTTTGGTATAATAGCACCATGGAGCGAAAAGGCAGTACCTGCTGTCACTCAGCTTCGAGAAGTCCTCGGTGCTACACAAGAGCCCACCGCCTCGCAAAGCGGAGAGTACCAGGGTTCTATGGCATTCCTCGGTAGTTATTTTGCTGTTGGAGCACTTGGGGGCAAAACTGCCGTTGCGGACGTATCTGAACATGTCATGTTCCTTCGTGGAATCTTCGAGGTCGCGGCAAAGCTCACGGACCAGAATCTACAAAACGCGGCTTTCGAGATGGTCACCCAACTATGGACAGCCAACATGGGCTTTCCTGACCACGAGGACGACTTCAAACTAGCTGTTGAGTCCCTTAGAAAGCCTGCAGCATCTCAAAATGAGAGGGCCATTACTGCCCTCGGCAGGCTCGCGATTCCTGTGGAGGCCAAGCCCGAGATGGTGGACACAATTCTCACCACCTTGTTCGACCTATCCGATGTGAAGAGGACCGAGGTCCACTTCGCCATTGGGGAGGCTGTTGCTGCTGTCATAGCGCGATGGGACTCCGAGGCTGTTCAGCTCAGTTCAGATATAGAACCAGCGGATTCGGCCAAGAGAGATATCTTGCGAGCTTTGGGCAAACGACCAGCACTGATCTCGATCACCCTCGATAGGCTTATTGCAGGCTGCAAAGCCACCAAACCTTCGCTGCTCAAATCCAGCGGTATTTGGCTGTTCTGTATCGTCCAGTATTGTTCCCACCTCGACGAGGTGCAGTGCCGATTGAGAGAAATACAAACTGCATTCATGCGACTCTTAACGGCGCGGGATGAATTGGTGCAGGAAACTGCATCGAGAGGGCTGGCGCTTGTCTACGAAAGGGGTGATCCCTTGTTGAAAGATGATCTTGTCAAAGACCTAGTAGCAACTTTCACTGGCTCCAAAACCCAATTGAAGGTCGATCAAGAGACAGAACTGTTCGATGCTGGGGCCCTTCCCACGGGAGAGGGCAAGTCGGTCACCTCGTACAAGGACATCATCAATCTCGCCAATGAGGTGGGCGACCAGAGTTTGGTCTACAAGTTCATGGCGCTGGCGACAAATGCGGCTACCTGGACGGCCCGTTCGGCTTTTGGCAGATTTGGACTGAGCAACATTCTCTCAGACGCCGATCTGGATCCCAAGATATACCCAAAGCTGTACCGTTACCGATTCGATCCGAACTCCAATGTTCGACGATCCATGGACGACATCTGGAAGGCGGTCGTGAAAGACTCAATCGCTGTGCTCGACATGCATTTCGATGCCATCATGAAGGACCTGCTGAATAGCATCCTCGATGGCAGAGAATGGCGGGTGCGAGAAGCGAGCTGTGCTGCCCTGGCTGAGCTCATCTACGGCCAAATATTTCCAAAGTATGAAAATTACTACACCGAGATATGGAGGTTGGCTTTGAGGGTGCTTGATGACCAGAAAGGTTCAGTGAGGGCAGCTGCGCTGAAGCTTTGCATGGGACTCTCAAAGACCCTCGTGACACAACTACAGGATAACAATGCCTCGGCTTCAGCTAAAGCCATGGTTGCTCAGGTCCTACCATTTCTGCTATCCGAAAAGGGCATTGAAAACTCTGCCAAGGATGTACAATACCTGGCCATCATGACGGTGCTGGATGTGGTAAAGAACGGCGGAGAGACGCTCAAGCCCTTCATCCCAACCATCGTGGTTCATTGCTTAGGCCTTCTGGGCACCATCGAGCCAGAGGCCATCAACTACCACTACCAACGTGTTGGTGAGCAAGGTCGAGAGGAACTCGACAAGTTGAGAAGCAGTGCGGCCACACGGTCCCCCATGTTCGAATGCATCGTCAACTGTCTGCGCTTTGCCGATGACAACGTGATGAAGGATCTGGCACCTCAGCTTGTTCAAAGTATTAGGTCAGCCATTGGCATGCAGACCAAGATTGGCTGCAGTGAGGTGCTGGCCACGCTTGCGCTGCGCCACAGTATCCTTTTGACCCCGTACAACGCAACTTTCCTCAAGGCGACGGAGAGGCAGGTTTTGGACAAGAATCACGAGGTCAGCAAGGCTTACGCTAGGAGCGCGGCGTACCTGCTCCGGACTTCATCCACGGAGACGCGGGACCAGTTCACCATGGGATTGTCGGAACTTTACTTCACATCCCAGGAGGATGCCCGCCGTCAGAAGGTAGCGGATGCGGTTCTCGCGATCTCCAAGATATCCCAGGACGCATTCAGCGATTTGGAGTCTAGGCTGCTTCCGTTTGCCTACCTTGGCAAGCACGACACAGATACCTATGTCGCCGAGGCGTTTGGGGCTGTATGGAGCCAGCACGCTGGTGGCGATCATACCGTCATGCGGTTCGTGGAGGAGATTACGCAGTTTGTTTCCAAGGGACTTGGTACCTCTCAGTGGGCGCTGCAGCACGGCGCGGCTCTAGCTATCGCGTCCCTAGTCACGGCCCTGGGCAACGTGGTCGGCAACAAGGGGCAATTTAGTGAAGCTGTCTCGCGGAAGATATGGCCAGTACTAGACAAGTCTCTTGCCTTGAAAACTTTCAAAGGTAAAGAGGGAGTCATCATTTCTTTCCCTACATTCATACGACACAGTAAGGCGCTATGGTCTTCAGACTCGGCCATCTCTGTTCAAACCAAGAAGATCGCGATTAGGGAGGCAAAACGCAACAACGACGACTACAGACCGCACGCATTTGAGGCGTTGGCAGGATATGCGGCAGAACGTGAGGATCTTGACATGTTTGTCGAAGTGAACTTGATAGTTGCTGGATATCTCGATCCAGAATGCGACGCGTCTCGCAGTCTTACGGAAGTTGAGCGCAGTACTGCAGCGGCGGCATTGAGGGTCACGACGACAGCCTACAATCGGCCCAGGATGCATTCCAATCCGACAGGTGTCCTGACGGATGTCATATCTGCGGTCGAGGGGGCAAAAAAGGCGACTTCGCTTGCCCGAGACACGTGGTTTAAATGCGCAGCGGATGTTTTGAAAGCGGCTACAGCATCTGCAAAGTCTGGCGAATCCGATTCGGGTCCTTTGGCAATGAGGTGGTTCAGCATGCTCTCGGCGGAGAAGGCAGATGTGATGCTGGAAAACCAGCGGTCTAGTCGGGCTCAAGCTCTCGGCGCCTTCTTCGAAGCATGGAACAGTGGTGTCTTTGGCCCTGTGGGTGAGCAGAGTGCACTGCAGGAGGAGGTTCGCCAGAAGGTCGGGGATATGATAGAGTCAGAGCGATCGCTTGACGTTCAAAAGCTTCTGAAGCAGGCGACAACAAACTTGTCCTCGTGACTAGAGTCTTGGGGGCTCAAGGCCTTCTCAGCAGCAGATCAGCTGATGCTGCGCACTCGAAGACCTGGTTGTGGAATATCGGTTTCATAGGCCCTTTTATTTCGCATAGACTAATGATGATATAGCCTGTGCCTGTTTGGGTGGAGCATGCGGCCCGTCCTTGTAGGACATGCGCTTGGTTGGCTGCGTCATCTCTCGCCATTAGGCAGACGATATAAACACAGTGAATAACGGCGCGTAGTTACCCACTGCGAGAAACTCATCGTCATTGCAAGATTCTTTAGATGGCAGGCGCAACGTCACGGTGCCTTGGTTGTGTAGTCCAGGTGGTAACTTTGGGTGTAAAACTGATTTAGCAAGTAATTTCAAGATCCGTTGTCTCTCGAGTATTTATTTCGTTCGGATTACCCAAGTTTAGAGTTGTAAATTAGTTACTAAACTATAATCGGTAGTAAAAGTGAAATCAGTATAATTGTGTTAAATTGTAATGAACCGTACTGTAAGAGGGTTAAACAACTTTTAACTATACGAGTCTGGCTTTATGTTTGCGAGATAAGAGTAACCGAAGATCGTTGAGTGCGTCGCCGATCTAATAATGTATAATAACTTTCTAGGTAAATAACTGAATAATAAGTGCAAGGAATATAGTCGTTAGAATTTCTCCTATCTATAGGTGAGATAGATACTTAGATTAATTACTAAGGTAATAACTATTTACTATAATTAAGCGGGATTTTCTATCTCCTATATACTCTAAATTTATTTCCTTATTAATCCTAGCGCTACTTACTCTACTTACGTCGAGTAAAGTAAGGTCGCTCTCTCGCTTACGCTGCTTACTATAAGTATTATAAGATATGGCTGGACTTTTATCCTTAACGGTAAGCCTCCTCTTAATTAGTAGGTTACGGGGTCGCGTTAAACCTTCCTATAGTATAGTCTCCTAGATCTTATACTACTATTCTATACTATACTTAGTTTCTTTGCTAGTAACGGTAATATTTCTAATTAGGATCTTGCTGGTTAGTATAGATATACCTAAGACCCCTGGAATAAGCTTGGTGTTATATCTATCTAATCGTGATATTGTTCTTCCGTCCCGTTAGCTCGTACGTACTTCTGAGGAATGGTTAGATTAGTAAATCATAATATCTTAGAAGCTTCGAGACTGCGACTTAGCTATTAAGCCTTAGCATTCCAATCGGTATTAGCTCCATAACCCTTGTTACAAAACTTTTGAGGCGACTTCTGTAACTCTTCCCAAGTTAACGTTCCCCCTCCGTTATTATAGCCACTCCACTATAGTGGCTACCCTATCTAGAATAACTTCAGGATTTCAGAGTACTGTAATAAAGCTAAATAAATTCTAATCAATTCGGTTAAAGATCTAGCTAGAAGTTAATAAGATAATATTTATACTAAACGCGTTAAATTTCTTGCGATAACTTACTTACAGCTAAGATTACCGCGTTACGTGCTTATACTATTACTAACTATTCCTAGCGTTTTTCTTTAGCCTTTCTTACTAATTAAATCTCTATAATATTAGCGAAGCTGTAACGAACCGTACTGTAAGAGGGACAAACAACTTTTTAACTATACGAGTCTGGCTTTATATTTGCGAGATAAGAGAGTAACCGAAGATCGTTGAGTGCGTCGCCGATCTAACAGTATATAATAACCTTTTAAGTGAATAACTAAATAATAAGCGTGGTAAATATAGTTATTAGGATTGCTCCTATTTATAGGTGAGATAGATACTTAGATTAATTACTAAGGTAATAACTGTTTGCTATAAATAGGCGGGATATCTTATCCCTTATATACTCTAAATTATTCTGTAAGGATAGGCTCTACAATAGTGAATAGCATTACTAATTGCGCCAGTGCACCGCGCGCACTGCGCCAAAAAAATAAGCGGCCATTAAAGTAAGCTTGTTATAATAACGTGTGCAATTAGGGATTATAACAGTATATCGCAACTATACCGTTACATATTCCCTTATTAATCCTAGCGCTGCTTACTCTGCTTATATCGAGTAAGGTAAGGTCGCTATCTGCTTACGCTACTTACTATAAGTATTGTAAGTTAGGGCTAGCTTTTCCTTCTTAGCGTTAAGCCTTCTTCTAATTAGTAGGTTACGGGGTTGTGCTAGTTCTTCTTTTAGTATAGTCTCGTAGAGCTTATACTATTATTCTATGCTATACTATATTCCTTTACAAGCGACGGTTATATTACTGATTAGTATCTTGCCTACTAGTATAGAGATTTCTTCGACCTTAGGAGTGGGTCTAGTATTGTATCTATCTAATCGTGACATTGTTCTTCCGTCCCGTTAGTCTATGCGTACTTCTGAGGAATAGTTAGATTGGGTTGGATCGTAATAGAAGCGTTAGTTAAGGTCTAAGATAATAGCTTTATGGTAGTTAGTCTTTACTACCGGTATACTGTAACAGGGGCAGCTCCAACAGGGTCTGTTATCACGTACTGTTACGTACATACCGTCATTTCTGACTGTCATATCTAACTGTCATATCTAACTGTCATATCTGACTGTTATCACAACGTGGGCAGTTACCACCGGCTGTTATAGCCGGCAGTTGCAGTAGTTAGTCTAGTCTAGTCTAGAAGCTGCAGTGCTAACTAGTAGTATAAGTAGGTAGTCTTTTCACCTCTAGATAGTTACAGAAATAAAGCCAGTTTTTCCTCCTCTCAAAGCACTCCAGAGCACAGTCTTCACCAATCAGTTATTAGTTATCCAATCAGTTACCTAATCAGTTTTACCATGTGATCAGTTAGATGCGCGCGCTGCCGGCATGCCGGCTGCGCTGCTGTTATCCTCCTCTAGGTCTTGGTCGACCCCAAGACCGCAGGCTACTACGTACCGTACGTAGTAGTTCTGTTTCAATACTAGTCTAAGACGCTAATAATTCG
Source organism: Arthrinium puccinioides (assembly GCA_022414665.1). NCBI lineage: Eukaryota > Fungi > Ascomycota > Sordariomycetes > Amphisphaeriales > Apiosporaceae > Arthrinium > Arthrinium puccinioides. The sequence goes on along the minus strand of JAIUNF010000003.1, from coordinate 2,404,581 downwards.
GAGCGGAGTAGAACTAGTTTAATAGAAGTAATATCAACAAATTTCTAAACCGTACAAAACAATCAACGCGTTATTAGTAATTTTTTTACTAACTTCCTAAGGATTTAGCGTACTTCAGAAGTACTTTTAAGGTGTTAAATTGAAAAAATTCCTTTATAATAGCGCTACTACCGGTAGTATAAGAGGTATCTTAAGAGGTAGTTCCGGTAGATCTTATATTAAAGGTTTAATACTGTAACGGTATAGTCGCGCATACCGTTATAATCCCTAATAGTATATGTTGTAATAATAAGCTTACTTTAATAACCGCTTATCTTTTAGCGCAGTGCCGCAATTAGTAATGCTATCTACTGTTATAAAGCTTATCCTTATAATTATTAAAGTAGCTAATCGAGAGTCGTAGCCCGGTCAGCGATAATAACGTACTATTGTCGCGACGTAGCTAGCTATACCTCTACGATATTGAAGAGTTCCGGCGTAGCGCTACTAGCGTGCGACCGATACCGACGCTAGGTCGAAGAGGCTAGCCCCACTTAAGTAGGGATCCGGCGGCGGCCGATAAAGACCTTTAGGGAGATCCGACGTTCGAACTACGCGGTAATTAGATTTATAAGGAGGCTTTAGTAAGGCTCCCCTAATAACCTAGTCCGGGATTAGGGATTATGGAGGAGTTATAACAGTATAGTCGCGTATACCGTTATAATCCCTAATAGTATACGTTATAGTAATAAGCTTACTTTAATAGCCGCTTATCTTTTAGCGCAGTGCCGTAATTGGTAATACTATCTACTATTGTGGAGCCTATCCTTACAACTAAGCTTAATAGGCCTACGTATAGTAGTATCGACTTTAGGTATAGCCTCTTCTAAGGCCTATAATCTAGTCCGCAAGATTGCTATCTCTTTAGCCTACAGATCTATATACCTTTTAAGTCTCTTAATATCTTAACGAAATATAGGAAACCGTCTAGAACTTTTCTAGAGTAGTTTTCTAGCCTAAATAGTACTATAAGGGGTTCTTTATAGTATTTCGATATAATAGGGGGTATAAGTAGTTTAAGAGATAGCCGAGGACTGTTTTCGGTAATAGAGGTAAGTAATTTAACTGCTATATAATTAACTTTCGACGGATTAAATAGCTATATACTACTATTTCTAAAGCCTATAACGATATTCCTTCTATTAAAACTCTGGTAGTAGGCCGTCTCGTATATCTAAAGGAATTCGGACTTCTAAATAGAGACCGTATATAGCTAAGACTCTAGCTATAGTTTAGCTGCTAGTAATAGTACTACTTAAGAAGACCGAAAATAGAGATATCTAGAGGTTATATAGTATAACTATAATAAGGTAATAGGTAAACTAGATAGATCTTATTACTAAAATAGAGCTATTAGAAGTCGATACTCTTGTATATTAAATAGCTATTTAAGACTAGTAATCGCTACTAATCCGGATTAGTAGGCGCTATCTTAGGGATAAAAACCTTCTCGAGCTAATATAAAGCAATCTCTATACTAGTCTACCTATTTTAGGAGTATATATACTTCTAGGCCGGTAGTTAAACTCGAAAGTATTATAACTATAAGGATATCCCCTATATTATAATAGTAGGTATTATTATAAAGCTAGTCGCGCTTATAGAGTATAGTATACTAACCTACTCTCTATTACTATCCTAAATTATATATACTCCCTTTTTAGCTAAACTAATAACTAAACTATCGAGTCTTTAACTAATCGCGATACCGGTCTTATCCTAGTTATATAAGTTCTCTAGTAGGATATTATAGCGGCGTAGTAGAGTCTAGAGAAGAGGATAAAAACTATCTAGGGCTTCTTATATAAGCCTTGTTAATATATTACCGGTCGATCCGGCAGTTCTTTAGTATTCGGAGGGTTAAATATCTAGCTATAAACCGAGATAGTTAGTATTTACTAAACTAATTTAAAATACCGGTTACCTTTAAAGCTATATATCTTACTATTCTATAGGCCGGTAGACGTAATTCTTAGTGCAATTAGAGTATCGAAGTAACGAGAAACTACTCTTATATAGGTAATAAGTTTATCCTAGGCTTAGAAGCAGTTTATTTAGGTTATCGGTTATAAAGTCGATCTCTAATAGTTAATCGTAGAATCTTATACCGTATCGCGGCCTGCCTGTTATAATATACTAGAATGTATATCCTCGTATATAGCATAAATAGCGGATTAAAAATAACGTTTATTTAGTATCGTGGGATTAAAATTGAGGGCGCAATTACGCGTAGAAGGTTTGGGGTGTGAATGTTATAGGTGGCCGGTAGGTGGCCGGTTTATAGGGGTGGCCGACTGAGTGGGGTCGTACGTTACGTATCTCCAGCAGCGGAAAGTAACCCCGCTCTTTTCGGTTGCCGCTGGACCCTTGCATTTATTCGTTACCTCTTTTCATTTTTGTTGCGTCACGAATGCTGCCTTGAGGATTGCATAAACCTTTGGTGTTCTCTATTTTCCCTATTTTCCCATGCTTCAGCATACACACTAATTGATACCTGGGTGCGGATAGATTGATGTGAGGCATTGAAAAAGACCCAGCGGCGTTACTTATCTTGATCTCCCACCTTCCAGTCGTTCCTCGCACCTGCCTGGGGACAATCAAAAGTCCAGCTGGTGAATAGCGAATGGCGAATAGCGTTAGAAACACCACTTGTGAACTACTGATTGGATTTGCCCCCACCGTTCTTTATTACTCGAACGCAACAACATCACCCCAGCAGCCGGATCAGATGCCGATGCAGCTTTAACCCCATCTCCAACTTTCGTACCTTTCAGCCTCCGAATCGTAACAGCAGCGAAACGCAGCTTTCCTCTCTTGTCCGCCAGGCACGCAAACATACCCACACCGTCACGTCACCATGGACGAAGACGTGGCGCAGTTCCTAGCCATCACCGGCTCGGAGAGTGAGCAGGTGGCTCGCGGCTACCTCGAGATCACGGGCAACGATGCCATGCAAGCCATCCAACTGTTCTTCGAGAACCCAGAGCTGGCCACGAGCTTCGCCGGGTCCGCCAGCGACATCGACAACAGCGCCTCGGCCGCCGCGGCCCCTCGACAGGAGTCATCTGGCCCTCGAGGTCACGGTCAAGTTTACGGCCAGGCGGCGCAGGTTCAAGGGCGAGGTTACAGCGAGGATGCGCGCGGCGTCATTCATATAGATTCTGACAATGACGGCGATGATGGCGACGACGATGTGGTCATGGGTGAGCCCAGCAACCGGCGGTTCAACAACATAGCCAGCCACCACGGTGTCGATGAAGATGATGATGACGGCGCCACCACCCAACCCCACCATGTTGCGGCTGTGGCTCGAGCAGCACAGGAAGAGGAGGACGCTGCCATGGCGCGGAGACTGCAGGACGACATGTACTCACAAGACCCGACCGCCACCGATGGAGTCAGAGCTCCTATGGCCCGCACAACAGAGACTCTTGTGGCTCCCAACTCAGCCTACGACTCATGGGGCATAGATGACGAGGACAGAGAAGCCGCCGTGTTGGAACAGCTCCGCCGCCGCCGTCAACAGCCCCACAGCAGTAAGTACTACTACTATAATACATGGGCATACGCTAGGAACTCACAACTAACCCACCGCGCCCCTCGACAGGAGCAGCACACAGTAACCCCTTCAGCCAGTCCGTGTGGGAGGAGCCGGGAGCGCCCCCGATGGCCATTGGCAGTTCATCTGCCGTCACAGGTTCTCGCGCAAGCTCTGGTCCTGGTGGCACAACAACTGGGGCTGCTCCAGTGCCAGCCTCGGCCTCGAGTTCAGGACCTCAATCTCGAAGCCAGCGACTGGCCGACTTGTTTCGCCCACCATACGACCTGATGTGCCGTCATCTCGACTGGGACGAAGCCCGTCAAGAGGGCAAGGAGACCAAGCGGTGGATCTTGGTCAATGTCCAGAACATGAGCGACTTCAACTGCCAAGCGATGAATCGCGACCATTGGAAGGATGATGCAATCAGCGCCCTGATCAAAGAACACTTCATATTCTTGCAGTACGAGAAGGACGAGCCCCGCGCACAAGCCTATGTCAACTTCTATTTCGGCCAGGGCCATGAGGATACCAGCAATTACCCCTACGTCTCCATCATTGATCCTCGCACCGGCGAGCAGGTCAAAACTTGGTCTGGGCTGCCCTTTCCCCCGCCGACCGAGTTCCTCAGTGACCTGGTAGAGTTTCTTGATCGCTACAGCCTCGCCGCCAACAGCAAGAACCCCGTGCCCAAGACCAAGCCGAAAGCTAAATCCGTGGACTTCAACCGTATGACCGAGGACGAGATGCTTGAGTTGGCCCTGAAAAACAGTCTCGATGCCGGCGGTGGTATATCAGGCGCCGGTGTGCAGGACCCTGACGAGCTCACCAGGTCAGAGCCACAACCCGCCCAGGCCGAGGTCGGGGAGTCATCTTCGGCTCGGCCCGCCGAGGCCGAGTCGGCCTTTCAACGCATATCGTCCTCGTATCCTCACTCGGAACCCGAAAACAGTCCCGCAACCACGACACGCATCCAGTTCCGGCACCCGGCCGGCCGTGTCATCCGGCGGTTTGCCGTGTCTGATCCAGTTCGTCGCATCTACGAGTGGTTGAAGGCCGAGCCGCTCGAGGGCAAGAAGGGTCTGCCCTTTGAGCTCAAGGCAAACCCGGGCGGAGACCTCGTCGATAAGCTAGGCATGACTATAGAAGAGGCGGGCCTTAAACAGGGTACCGTCATGATTGAGTTCCTAGAGGACGATAATTGAAAGGGGGTGTATAAATCTGCCTCGTAGCACACCACGTTCACGACTCGGCATGCATGGTCGCCGCAATTCAAAGAGCGGCAAATATTTGGCGGTTGCAAAGCAGGTAATTTGCAGACATCCACACGGCGTAATGGCAGTGCTGCGCATGGGGGCACTCTACAGGATATATGCTATGCATATGTCGCGTTGTCAGGTCGACTATCCTTAGATTATGGGCGGCATTCGGCCTCGCTGCTGAAGCAAAAGGCAGGGAATTGATATGTTTTTTCTTCCGACGAGAAATACGTTCTGTTTCCTGCTCGTGACTCGTCACATATTCGTGCTTGGGATGTGTGTTTCGTCGCTCTACCAGTTATTTCCTGTGCAGTCTAGGGTTGAACTCGGACTGCACAAACCCAATACTCCGTAACTAGCACGCATGCCGCACATCCCCAGCATCACCTCCGACGGGGATATGACGTGGCAGGAGCGCTTGAGACATGCATGTGACGGCGGTGGCTTTGCGGGTGCGAAGCCACTTGGTAAAATAAAACCTCGACTAGTCAGTGCCCTTCCGCAAGATCAAGCGCCCATCCCCTTCGACCTTCCACCTACGCCACAGGACATCGAATGTATGCTAACTCATACGCGATGCATGTCCGAACGTCGCTTCTACTTGCTCTTGGTGCGTTGTGCTCGATTCATCAGCACCATCCCGGGCCGTCCCTCGACCAAACGAGACTGACCTTCTCGCAGTGACCGGGACTCGCGCCTGGGCCGGAGGCTGGAGTGATGGTGGTCATTACGGGTTCGGCGACGACGGAGATACCGATGGCGAAGGGTCTGTCGGGTTTGGTTACGGTACTGGAGATGGTGACGGGTTCGGCAACTTTCAGAATGAAGCCGGCTTTGATGTTCAGCAAGCCATGTACATCCGCCGCATCCACGGAATCCTAGCTGCGGTGGCTTTTGTCGGTTTCTTCCCCGTTGGCGCCATTCTGATGCGTGTAGTTCCCGGTCGGTTTGCTTGGATTATCCACGGCCTTGCCCAATTGGTGGGCTACATTCTCTACGTTGCTGCTGCTGCCCTGGGCATATATCTGGTAAGGATGGTTCGTCTGCCTCCGAGTGGCGCCAGCATGGTAAGTCATGAAACAAGCCCTCCATCGCCTATCAGATTCTGCATACTGAATCATCTGGTGACAGCTCGAAGTGTCCGGGACGAACACACACCCAATCATTGGTCTCGTAGTACTCGCGGTCCTGTTCTTTCAGCCTGTTCTAGGTTGGGTCCATCATCGCAGTTTTAAGCGACTAGGGCGCCGGACCGCATGGTCTCACGCTCACCTGGTTAGTAGTCGCGTCCCAGTTTTCGGCCTAACTTACGAAGGAGGACTGCGGAGTAGGCCCTTGGCTCTCTTGAAATGGGCTTGGGTTATACGCAAGCAACCCGGGAACATCAAGCTGACCATCTTCCTTGCAGTGGATTGGCCGTACTTTCATCATTCTTGGTATTATTAATGGCGGCCTCGGTCTGAGCCTAGCTAATGCCTCGGGTTCGGCAATCTTGGCGTACTCGGTCGTCGCTGCGGTCGTTTGCTTGGTCTGGCTCGTCTCTTCTATATGGCTCGAGTACAAGCGTTCGAGGTCAGCAGGAAAGTCGACAATTCGGTTGCCGCCGAGCCCAGCTCACCCTATCTCACTCAATGAAGGTCCGCCTCCCGCACTCAACTTACCCAGACAAGGGGGGCGCAATGACTTTGAGATGACATCCACCAAGCCAGTCCGCAACGAGTCTGTGTCGTCGTTGTCCTCGTTGAGTGACTCGCTGCGACGCGCTCGACGATGAGATCAGTTCCGTACCCGATGGTACAGATTGATATGGACTACGATGCTTAGACAGAGTTTTGTCATTTAATCAGGTTGTACATCACACGCAGTTTGTGATTGCGAATGACACCCTACCCCCTTAAGTGACAGGCTGGCTATTGGAGGCATTTTTGCTTCCTGACCCGCTGGCCACTGCGAGCTTTTCAGCTATCGGACGTGTTTGATATAGCATTTTCCGCCCCAGCGTTAGATAAGAACGGCCAACCGTGGCTTAAATAAAAACTAGCAGTATGGATGTTGCCCCCTTTCCTTGCCGGATACAAATCATGGCCCGGAGCACAACCACCGATGCCAGCTGTTGTTAATAGTTATGCCATGAAGATGCCACCGTAACATTTAGTACAGTACTCCCCTGCGTATTCTCGGGAGCATCGGTACGGCACGTACGTTGACGGTACTGGTTGTGATGCTCGTTTCCAAATTCTACAGTCATATACACTAAGGTTCCTGCCCCCCGCGGCCTCACTCTTGTACTCATATCTATACCAAGCGCCACCTTGACTTCACCTTCTTCCTCTGATCCCTTCCACCTTGGCTTGTTTGCAGCACTCGTCACCGTGCACCACAGCCAAACACTGAAGTCGACAATGACCACTACCTCTTCAACAATAACTACTCGGTACGTATCTAACCGTCACTTCTCCTCGCCTTCACCCTCACCTCCTAGTATCGTCATTGTATCTTTCAGGCCCAGTCTATCGCCCAACATACACGGTAACATGTCCCAAGTTGGTCAGACCATTTTGGATCGTGGCTTGCCTTCGCCTACTCGGATCTAGAGAGCCCTCGTTCGCTGCAGTACTCGTAGCGAGTAAGCAATGCTTGCTTACATTTTCCATTTTCCCAATTAACTTGTGACCCTGCTCCATTCCTACTATCGACCGAACCCCTCTCTCTTCAGCTCTCTGTCCTGGTAGGTACCGGTCGCTTCTTCTATATGTACCACCATTATCTGGTCCTAACGCCTTCTCTCCTCTTCCACCTCACATATGCAGTCTCCCGTGGTGGATGCCTCTTAGCCTCAGTCATTTCGAGAGAAAAATCCGTCCCTGCGGTTTACCGTGCGAGCCTGACATTACTGCTACACAGACCGGCTTAGCCGCCCCCGACGTTAAATACATCGACAACTGCTACGCAGACACAAAGGCAGCCATCCAATTCACCACGGTAAATCTCAACAGCACTGTAACCGCGGCTGCCAGTTGTTACTTCTAATACAATAATAATACACCACCTGAAGTAATCCAAGAACTCCATCCAATGCGCTCCCAGGTAGGTAACCCATCCACTCTTCCCACGAGCCCTATCCGTCCCTATTAGCAAGCATAGCACCTCTCCCACTGTCCAGATGCTGTAAACATCAGGATTATCATAGCCTCCGTTCACCAACTCGTATTTCACCCTATCAGCCCAGCTGGTCCTTCTACGCGGTCAATGGCCGAATGCCACTGCCCATTCATTCCCCTTTCAGTACTGACTCTTGATCTTCGATACGGCCTTTTCTTATGCTGGTATAGGTAGCGCCTGAGAAGTTTTGCTAATTAACCTACCAAGTCTTGATCGGCAACCGGCCTGCTTCTTTGTCTTCGCCCCCGTCGTTACCGACACACCGGCCGATCAACCATCTTCGGCACGGTCGGGTGACTGCTCCCGTAGTTGCCCTCGTACTTCGTCCCAAGATCGGACCCCGACTACGAGCATTGCTTCGCTGTATTTTGCTCGGCACCAAGGTAGAGGCCCATCCAAGACTACAAAGCCACCTCCCAAAGGTCGGTACTGCACTGCAAGGCATCCCCCAAAAACATGAGAAACTCACTGACGGACTTTAGCTGTGAGACAGCCATGACATACCAGCCCAGCAAAGCTGTAGGCCCGACAGAGCAACATGGTATTTCATGCAAGCATCCGACAAACGACCGCTACTATCAACAGGACAGTGGGCCTCTGATATTCATTCGACCTAAGTCGATCACTGGAATTTTTGTCACCAAAGGTCACGTTCAGGCACAAGACCATAACGATGTGGTCACACTCGTCATGCAGAATATTGCTGATCTAGATGCCTCTGCTCGCCAGCAATTTGTTGACCTGGCCTGCCACGTGCTACACAAGCAGGTTGTGACCCTCCAGGCAGCCCGAGAAGACAACCGTCGTCGATTCACGCAAATGTTCAACGAATGGAAAATGTCCCCAGGTGCTCTCAACAGTCTTCAAAGCTCCTATAACAAAGCTTTAGACGACATACAGCGAGAAGAGGCTTGGGTGCGCAAGGAGATTAGTATGCTGAGAGACGCATGCCGCCAGTTATACATTAATGGTCGATGCGTTATGCACAAGCCCGAGTCCCCTCGAGATAAACGTGCCCATGCAAAGGAGCTTGACCTCCTCACAGGAGATGTGGCCACAGAGGCAGGAGAAGGCACCCCCCCATCATGACCCCGACGCTAACTCTTACGTCCCCGAGAGATGCCAATCAACAACCAGGTCTGGTCATGAACAAGTGTACCCGGTTCTATCTGCCCGTCAGATACGAGACGGTCAGAAGATGGGATCTGGCAGCTACGTAGCTGGGGGCGGTCATGCCAGCCTCTGCCGAGTACAAAAACTGCCTGTTGGTGTCAACAAGGGCTATGGTGACGCAACAGCCCCTAGTGATGTTCTGCCTCGCCGCAAAAGGCCACAGCTTGCATTTCCGCCCCCTATGGCAGAGCCTGTGGAAAGATCAGAAGCCGGTAGCCTATTGGCAGGCTCAGGACTAGGTAGGTCCACCCATGTCCCTACTCAAAACGACATCGTGTACCGGTACCAGAACGGACAGTCCGAGAGACACATATACGCATCAACCTGTGAAGAAAAGAAGCTTAAAATAACCGAGTGCCACTCAAGCTCTAATGCTGGGTGGAAGCAGAGGGCCGAGGGGAAGAACTCCTCGCGACCAGATGCCAATGATTCCGAGGACATATTCCTGGGTGGACTCAACATCAAGCTGCTCAACCAGATTATTTCCCCACGTCACAGCTCTCCTCATTGCCTGGAGAGTTATCGAACCATGCAGATTTCCACTATCGTAACTGAATAGGAATCAGGGGCGGCAGTGGACAAGGGCAGTTCTGATGACGGCTTGGACAGGCACACTCGGCACAAGGCTGGTTACAGCAACTTGTCCACGGGAGGAAAGCTAGTAAGCGCCCTCGGGGTGCATGATTGCGACGCCAGTCCTGGCCCGCACGCCAATTTGACAGCTCCCGACAGCCTACCGTGGTGGAAAAATACAGCATTGCTTGACGATCTGCGCGTACGCTTCGGTGGCGATAAACAGCCCGCAACTGCCACGACTGAAACTCGAGACGCCGAAATTGCCGTGGCCATGACACCCTCCAGAGACGCCAGGTTGTCTGACACTGAAGAAGGCCACATGGGCAGGTTAACAGCAGCAGCTGGGGTCGATGTCTCTGGGTTGCCCGCTGAAGCATCCAAGGCTGTGGCGTTGGTGGGAATGAATGCTCCTGGTAAGAAGCCAAGCTGTAAAAGACTCGTTGACAATATCTTCTATACCGAACAACTAGGATCAAGACAAACTAGAGGATACACCGAAGAGAACATGCCTGTACCTCCGACTCTCCAGCATGGCATCCAGTACTTTCCAAACTTCGCACTACCCTTGCTGCCGGGCCAAGAGAATGGCGACTACGAGTGCCGGTCGGTGGTCGTCTCCAACCTGGACGAGCTTACAACGATCCGAGATGTTCTTGCCCGGGTCCGTGGCGGTAAAATCCATAGAGTCATTGTCGTTGGTTCTTACGGTATGGGTCGAGGGGCTACAGCCTTGGTGACCTTCACCGACTGGCACAATGCCCATGCCTTTACCAACCATGTAAAGCAGAACCCCATTACCATCTTGGGGCGACAGGCGCGAGTGGCTCTCGCCTCAAGTCCCAGCTATCCCAGTAGGGACGACGTCACAAATGCATTGGAGCGAGGTTCTACAAGATGCATTGAGATAGTTGCAGACTCGACGTCGCATTTCATTGCCCTGCTGCATAACGTGCGTGTGTGGTTCCCTAGGATCCGGGATGCCTTTGAGGATGTCTTTATCGGCAGAGACTGCAGACTTCGTCTGTTTTGCAAGGACGTCGAGTCTGCCACCAGGATCCATAGCCACGTCTCGTCCGGTCATCTCTATCATGGCCTCCGTGATGGATTCGCCTTTGTGCGTGATCCCTGCGACGAGCCACTTGCCGATCTTCAATACCCGCCCAAGCCACTCCATAAAGGTGCGACGAGCCTTCTGTCCATCCTCGCGGACGCTGGGGAAGATTTCGATAGGAATCTCTTGGTGGTGTTGAAGGACGATCGCACGGTAGCACAGTGCATGGATGAGGACGTGTCAGGCGCCGATGGCGAGTCGAACGCCTCAGACGCTGAAGTCCCTAATTGGATCACCTTGCGCAATGCCGGCTTGTCGCAGACTAAAGGTGATCAGGTCAGGTCAGACGACGCCAGGCGCAGAGCCCGTAAGCTTGCCGCCGTCAGGGTTTTTCGGCCGAATGAACCGAACTGGCCGGACTGTACTTTCCACAGTATGGAGGACTGGCTATGTCGTGTCGGGTTCGAAACCTTCTGTGCCGATCCCGAGGCATGGTCGGCAAGTTTCCCGTACGTGGGCCATTTCACGGATGCTACCAGCACTGGATGTGACCCCGAGACGCACAGGTATGTTGATTCCAGCCCTGATACCGAAGGCGCTTCTTTGGCTCTGTAAGCATCGAGCAGGAGAGGAGAGTGGCCTGCATTGATCTGCCGGGTGATCTAGGCGCAATAGGGAACACATGCAACGCTGATTTGGGAAGCACAAAGGATGTCTTCAGCGGCGCAGTTTAGCGTCGTGCTTCCTTGTACATAGATCGCGTAATGCCGAAGGTCGCAACCGGGTTGCAAATAGTTATGTTATGCCTTTCGTTGGCCACGTGATCGCAAATATGAGATACGCGTCCTTCGACCCTGAACCAGAAGTGCCAACTCTCCGTATCCCCCCAACGAGGAATCGAGTCTGACACGTCCGTCAAATTGGCGCGACATACAGGGTCGTTGATCATGTCCCTGAGTCCCAGATGATGCAGATGTAAGTGCATACGTACGCGGCATACCTCCCGTACAGACGCGAAGAAAGGACCCGAGCTCTTGTCCACAAAAGCTGGCACCCTTGCATGTGGCAATAACAGCTGGTGGATGACAGACGAAGGAAGGGCTGGATCGTTAATGATTGTTTATGCATTCTCACTTCCTCGAGGCGTTGGCGATCGATCGGATCTAGCTGTATCCGAGGGATGCTTACTTACCCCCAGGCTATCAAATTCTGGCGTAGGGCATGGCCTACACGGTATTTCTAGTGAACAGTACCCCCAATCCTCCAACCTGCCCATTGGGGCTGCAGAGCTATGAACCCGATCACGACGGGGGAGGGGTTTCTATCCTAGCTACCTACCCATCCGGAAATCTCTCTCTGTACCCCAACTGACATCCGCCACTGTAAAGACTGCCGGTAACCTCAAGGGCGATGGGTACCTGGTGTTGCTGCCTTCTTCAACTTGCAGTCTCTCTTCTTCCTCATCGGCACCCGTGTAGCAGTCTCCATTGTCCTGTGCGATTTCGTCTTCGGCGCCCTCAAAAGCTTCTGCTACACTCGAGTACTTCCTGGCAGGCTTTTGCTTCAGCGACGTGGTCGACAACGGGTCTGATGCTGCTTCAGTCAAGCCTTTTGCCCTTTTCTTCAAGTACCTTTGGACAAGCGACTCTGGCAAGTTCTCCTGAGGCTCCCATGTGGGGTTCTGGTCGGGAGGCCAATTCCCCTCCCATCTGACTTTGAATAGCCGCTGTTGTACTCCATTGGCTTTTTCAATACGAACACCCTCGAGACGTTTCACTTCCCACACCGGTGTCGCCTCAGCATGGGGCACTGGTTCGGCCGAGCCCTTTCGTTTTCGCTTCCTTTTAATACTTGACGCAGCTTCAGAGGCGGTTGGTCGCGACAGAACACCCCGGAAGGGACTTTGTGAGCGAGCACGCCAGGCCGGAGAGCTTCGGCCGGCAGGTGTGAATCCGCTCGTGAGAAGCGTCTTTTGAATAAAAGTCTTGCGTGCTTTGGTGCCACCGGGAAGAGTTGCATCTTTATGTTGCCACGGTGTTGCTGTCTGGTGGGCTGGTTGGTCTCCGAAGAGGCTGCCATTGCCCAGTCGCGTCGAAAATTGTGCGGCACGAGAACTTGAACCATCTTCGTCGTCGTCAGGCTTTTGTGGTTGGCGCTCCGACTCGTGATGTCGTGGCCCCGTTCCTCGTGATTGATGGGTATATTGGCAGAGTTGCCGAGAGATTGCATCGTCGGGGTCTGTCTCCCCATCTTCGTCTGCGTTTTCTACCGGCTCATCCATGCCCTCCGTGTCGTCTTCCATGCCTGCATCTAGCTCGTGGAACGCTGCGGCTAGTGACTTCTGTGGTGTGGACAGGGACGGGCCAAGAGCGAAACCAAGAATGTCCGGCGCACTGTCATCGTGACTCGAAGTTTCATGGCTTAGAACAGGTGCCTCGTTTGGACGGCCGTGCTTCTTGGTGTTTGCAGGTAGGTCGATGCGACCTGCCCGCTGCTTGCCATGTTCCGTTTGTTCCTCCTCGCGGCGGTCTCTATCTAACGAAAGCTTGTACTCAAAGTCCTCAAGTACTCGCGGCGATACGTACTCGAGAATGTTGGTGGCGGGGACCGAGAGAGAGGCGGCAGGCAGATCGGTCCAGTGCACCAGATAGTGCATCTGGATCTTTGTTTCACCCTGGGAAAGATCTATCGGGAGGGCCGCCTTTTCCGTGATATAGGCCGTCGAGTCGTTGGCGAGGGCTATAGATAACGGGGACAGCGCCGGGCCACTACGGCGTACATACGTACGATTCTTTCGCGCACATGGTAGGGGGATCTCGATACGGTATTTCTGGGGCTTTTTAACGCGTCTGCCGTTTGTCGGCGCCATCTGAGCTGGCGATAGCCCCAAAGGAGAAGAACGGGGGCTTGAGTAAAAGGACGATGCTAGAAGCCGGATTTGGTGTTTCTGTCAACGAGTCCAATCTGGTAAGAGACTCGCGCGGTACGACGAGGGTCCGTACATAGAATACTTGCAGCTTTACCATTGGTCGTGTAAGATACTTTGCTGACTTTGCCCGCCAGACACGACGAACCTTGAGTTGTTCTCGTGTAGTAAGTACCCCACGAGCCAGTATTTAGCCAAGTACGGATACCTGAAGCTGGATCGTCGGACAAGTGGGTTGGGGGGTGAGTGTGTATCCGTACGTAGTGACGTTAGTGGCGATGGCGCAACCGACAAGTCGATAGGTCGAGGAGAACACCTAACTAACTAACGTTAGTTACTGCGTACTGTGAATTTGAAGGGGACACACCGCTGGAATGCGACTAGAACTCAACGTGTACTCCGTAAAGAAGAGCTCGACAAGGGTACGGGGCGCGACAGGTACACAGTTAACGTTACTGTGTACTTCGTACTGGTTATGTTGATGAAGTGGAGCCATTAGGGAATGATCCAAGCGCATCCAAGGCCCCGGTCCATGATCCACTGTGTATCTATCCAACATGCAAGTACCTGTCCCACATGCGTCCCACGCGCGACGGTATAACTTATGGGTCAGTAACGTTACCTAACTAGCATAACTATCCGTACTCCGTAATTACCTAACTAGTTACGGATACGGATAGCTACCAACGACGTCGACAGAGCTGTATCTTTTCTTTGAGCTCCGGCAGACGGCACAGATTGCGCAATGCAGCCAAGCCGACCCCAATCTCGACCGCAACACCATCTTGACAGCAACAGAGCGCCAACAACGTGCACCGGCAACCAGTTCTCGGCAAGCTTCTTGCCTGGAACCACCCTTCTCGATATTTTCCAGCTCAAATGTTAACTTCAAAAACCTCACAAATCATGCGCCTCGGCGTCTGTAACTCGCGCGGTTTGCATCTCCCGTCGGGTCTACCACGGGGCGCGTCATTGACGACACCGCTGGTGAGACGTCAGCTCACCACCAAGGCTGCACCTGCACCGGCTGCGCGACATGTTTGCATCAAACCTGGCCAGCCAGCTACCGACTCAACCCCGTCATCGTGCCAATTCATCGTGCGGCGGTACGCTTCGACGGCTGCGAGCCTGCACCGCGGTGCGCCCACCGAGTGCGCTGCCCGCTCTCTCGACTGGAACACATTCTTCGCACTGCGGAAACAGAGGCGCCGGTACCAACTGGCCTGTAGCCTAGCCACAATGGTTATCGGCGCCAGCGTGGCGGGCATGGTGCTAGTCAGCATCGACATAGACTTCCTAGGCAAGATCCCCCTGGATCCCTTCATCACTCTAGGTCTGATGACCATGGGGTCCGCCGCCTTGGGGTGGCTGGCCGGTCCAAGTCTCGGATCCGTCATCTTCTATACAATCAAGCGCGGCGTTAAGGGCCCCATGGCCGTCAAGGAGGCTGAGTTCTTCGCAAGAATCAAGAAGAATCGCGTCGACCCCAGTGTCAGTTCGGTGGGAAACCCTGGTAAGACATGCCGACCGCCCCCATCCACATCTTCACAGTCCACACTGACGATGCCGTGCTACAGTTCCCGACTACTACGGCGAGAAGATCTCGAGCGTCGCGGGCTATAGGCAATGGATGAAGGACCAGAGAGCCTTCAACAAGAAGCGCACAAGTTTTGTCTGAGGTTCTATCGCTTGCTGGTCCTGCAGCCATTGGACTATTGAACTATACACAAGGTTGCCGTGAAAATAAAAGGTCGAGCAGGGGGCTAGGGCTGGATGTGGTTGTGTAAGTTGCAACCTGCTCACATGTCGTGTTTGTCCAAGACTGGACTCTGTATTCTCTTGATTTGCGCACGGTCGAGCCTAGGGACGCGGAAGCACGTAACATCGTCCACTGTGGCGTGGAGAGCATTTTCTCACTACATGCATGTATCAACAGCAACAAGCAAATGCGGGTTTTTGTTACAGACCCCCTCAATGTGACCATGCGTCGTGACATTCTTCTAGGCCTTTTATTTTCATGTGAATGGCAAGGTATGGTCTACCTCATACTTCCAAGCTCGCATTCCTCCCCGAATGTCCCCGATGAAGCGTTGCCCTGATTGGTCGAAGCCCATCTGGCGTAGCTTTTGGACAGCCAGTTGCGAGTCGTTACCGACGCGGCAAATGACGTATATTGGCGCGGTGACGGGCAAGTCCTCTGGTATCCAATCTGGCAGCGAATCTTGGGCATCAGACTTGAGCCTTTGCATAGAGGAGAACGGCACGTTCGTAGCACCTGGTATGCTAGCTACATCGAAATGCTCGCGATCTCGCACATCCAGTAGCACGTGTTGGAGATCAGGCTTGCCGCTCAACATGTTGCTGTAGGCGGTGGCCGTAATGCGCTCGTGGGGTGCCAGTGCCGTCACCGGCGTTACGGTGCCGCAGAATTGCATGTAGTCCACATGTCCTAATCTCAGCGAACTCGATGTCAGAGTCGAGCATGGCGAGCAGGCAAAGCAGTTCTGTCTTCTCCCGCGCATCTTCACCGAGCGGAAGCTACATGCTCCAGCTGCTGAAAACAGCAGCAGGGTTGGCGGTAGAAGCTCAGGCTGGGCCACATTTGAGCTTTGGGTGACGATCCTGATAGCTTCGAGAGCCTGTAGAATGCCCATAACGCCGACGACAGGACCCAGGATGCCGCCTTCGCCGCAGCTGACAACGCTATCCGGCGGCGGGGGCTTCGGAAAGACGCATCGATAGCAAGGGCCTCCTACAAGGCTACCTTGTGGTAGCGGCGGGTTGTTCAGAACAATGAGCTGGCCGTCGGTTCGCAGGGCAGATGCCGAGACCAGAGGCTTTTGGAGCAGGACGCAAATGTCTGAGATGAGGTAACGCGATGTAGGGTGGTCTGTACAGTCAAGGACAACGTCGTACTTGGATACTATAACCTCGGCGTTCAATGTGGTGAGGTGGGCATTGTGCCGAACGCAAGTGACTCCGGGGTTCAGGGCCTCGCAGTACTTGGCCAGACTGTCCACTTTGGGCAGTCCGATGGTGGCGGCACTGTGGGCAATCTGTCGGTGCAGATTCGAGGCTTCGACGACATCTCCGTCGACAAGGCCAAGTGTACCGACACCGGCACCTGCCAGGTACGCGGCAGCGGGACACCCCAAGCCTCCTGCCCCAACCACCAATACGGCTGTTGACTTTAAGCGCAACTGGCCCTTTATTCCGATAATGGGCAGGATGAGCTGGCGGCCATAGCGAGCATATTCATGCTCCTCAAGCGGCCACTTCCAGGGGGGCCTGGTAGCGGCTTCGAGGATGGCGTTAAGGTTAGTAGTAGCTGCTACTGGAACGGGAATAGGACCGCGTGCTTCTGACTGTTGTTGTTGGGGTTGATGAGGAGGATGCTGGGGAGCCTCGGCCTCCGCGAGCTGTGCGCGCAGTGCAAAGAGCTCGGCTTCCGCCTTGGAGATCTGTTGACGCAGCACATCGACTCGACTAGAAGCTAGCTCCATGGTGGGCGAAGTCATCTCACTCGAAGATGGGATGGGTCGACTGCATTAACAGGCATAACTACATAGTAGGTACGGAGTAGGTAGTTAACTAGCCTGTTGCGGGGACTTTTGTTAAGCCGTCCATCACCCCTCCCCCCCCCCCCCACATCTACGAAGCAACTAAGAGACTCGAGCAGAATATATGGGTTTCTTATCAGTGTTATCGGCAGGTCGACTTTCTCTGGCGGACTGCTGTTACCAAATTACAACACTCCCGGCATACGTCCCCCGGGCGCGCTTTCTGTACTTCAACCCCTTTGGTTGGAAGAACCTTGAACGACTAAGAGCGGCCGCTTCTTCTTCGAAGCCCACAGAGGTACACACTATAGCCGACAAACCTTCGCTCTAAAAATGGTAAGAAGTTGTCGTGTTTCCCCGAGGTCATGAGTGATTCCAAAAGACGCCAGCTAATCAACGTGCCGAGTACGACAGGCTCCAACGGCCCCCTCTAAGCGGCGGTGTTTGCGCGACAAGCTTGCGGCCAAATGCGACGGCCGCCCAGAGCCCTACGCGCCTCGCAAAGCTGCACGTCACGATGCGGCTCCCGTCTCGGACGCATTTATCAGCTCCAAAAGGGATAAGCGTCTCGTCAAGCATTCTTCATTTGTCTCGCGCATCGAAAAGGCCAACACAAAACCTCTCAAGCGCCGGCGGCCATCCAAGAAGCTGGTTGCCGACCTTGACTCCCTCAAGAAGGCGCTGCCCGACCTGCTCGATGAGCTAGAGGTGGAGGAGGGGCTCCGGCAGTTAAAGGGCGGCAAGCTGCGCCTTAAGAGCATGAGCACACGCAAGGGTGCCCTGAAGAAGAAGGCCAGGTTGATGAAAAGCGAGGTCGAGCGGTTTCAGGGCAACCTGGCCCGGCTGAACACGGTCGGCGGCGCCGACAACGATATCCAGGGAAAGGTGGAGGTAGAGTCATCATCGCCAGATAGTGAGCTGGGAACCGGGATCAATCAGGAACGGCAAGGCAACCTCGCATCTACAAGTAACGCAACGGCGAGTAGGTGGGCAGCGCTCCGCGGCTTCATATCTACCACTATGGAGCAGAATCCCGCTTTCTTGGACGGAAAAGACAAGGACCCCAACTGAGGCAGCGGTCAAGAAAAGGTGAACGGTGAAAAACAGCTTCGGATATGACTGAAGCAAGAGCCGATCCGAGAGCATTTGAGCCAAGCTGGACGACTTGCTACCACTTTCGGATAATCTACTTCTTATTCTCACCTGCCAGTCAGTGTACCTGGACTGTGGAGTACCAGACAGCAGGGCACCATGTTGCCGTGATTCGCTCAGCAAAACCAGGCTGCGGGCGACAATGCAGGCATACAGTATTAGCCTGGGGCTAACTTGGTTCTGCTGGCAGAGAGAAGATAGTCAGAGCGGGTCGCGTCGTCAAAACTGGAGAAAGGGTACGGAATACTGTGTAGTTTTCAGGCAAGTGAGCATGTCAGAAATTGAGCTTATTTCAAACGTGGCATGCATAGATACTGCAGATAAAAGGCCCAAAGCCGAGAGTAGACCAATAAGCCCGTTTCCCCGCAAACTTAGTTTGTTCTCCTGGCTCAGTGACGCCAACAGAAACTACAACCGAATCGTTAGTTACTTGGTATGGGATTTCGAGCACCTTTCAAATCTTGGTTGGGCGTCGACGTCTCTCTACTATGAAGCTTGGACGGGATTCGGGTTGGTGGGGGCGGGGATAAGAAAACGACCCATCATGCACACGCCCACCTAAGTCCCATAAGTTAGTTAGTTGCTACTCCGTAAGTAACCTTCGGATACTCCGTGGTGTGTATGCCCTCCATATCCACTTATTAGGCCTCCTTTTCCCGAAACCCGTCATTCGCTTCCCCCGTCCAATGGGTCCACGATCTTCATTCATCCCGCCAACACCAAGCCCACTCCAAAAGAAAATCCCCACGTCCCAGCCTGTTGATGCTTGTTGTTTGCCTATCGACTACCGCTGCTGGCAAACACAGTCTGGGAAGTTCGACTGACTTGTTCGCTGTGCTGTCAAGGTGACTTATTACGTAGGGCAGTCAACGGCGTTCCGACCCCACCGTATCCCCGTCGTCGCCTCTGCGAACAGCGACAGCATCTGCAACATTGTTACTCTCCGCATCGGTTCTGCCATCAACACTCCGATTTTTCGACATTTCGATTCTGCGATACTCCGATAATACAACACTGCTAGATATCGCTTCAGTATCGCCTTTTCTGCCGCTGCCGCTGCCGTAGCCGTCATAACCATCATCATATCATCGTAAAGACATCTGGACGATATTTGTATCCGAATCAACGGGTCTTCTGAGCCACCACGCCTGCTGGATCCCATTAGTAGCCCGTTGCTACTCGGCCTTTCCTTACCGACCACGTACGCTCTGGGCCCGACACGTGCCGCATCAATCCCGAGTACTCCTCATCGTACCGCCCTCTCTGCACACGTAGCTAGAGCAAAGCTAGCAAGCAGGAATACGAAGCGGCCCCGGGCTGGTCGATCCCGCCCCTTACCGTAGGGACTCTCCTCCCATCGTCTCCGCCGACGCATCATGGTAACGTCTAAAGGGGCTGCAAACATGCCGTTCCGCGAGAGGATTGCGCGGCGGTTTAATGACAGCGTAAGCAGCTCCGCGGTGGTTACATCCAGCCCTCGTCCTGTCTGGCTGGCCAGCCGGCTAATATGGCTCCGTCACAGATCTCACCCTCGCCGTCTCCAACTCAGCCTTATCTGTCATGTAAGTCTGTTTACAATGGCAGCCGGCACGTCTCGTACTCCTGACTGACTGTATCTGCGCCAGATCACGATGTACTCTGTAAGTACCATCTCTCTCCCGCTCGGTTTGGTCGCTCGCTCGACTAGTCCTCTGGTCCTCCTTGCTCTAATCACCCCCAAGTGACCTATGAAGATGTCAAGTGCTTAAAGCACGACTGGCTTACCGACAATGTACGTATCGATTGCCTTCTTGGTCTCGGCGAGGGGGAAACCTCAACTAACTAGTCGTTTTTGTCTCACTTGCAGAACATTGCCTTCTGGGAAGAGTTCCTGGAGCGCGAAGTCTTATCCACGTACCCGCAAGCCCACATCGTCCTCTTACGCCCGTCCATGACTTTTCTGCTCATGAAAAATAAGGACACAGAGGCCGTGAGAGCAGCGTTGCCCGACTTCCGAGGGATCACCCACATCTTCCTTCCCGTCAATGACAATAGAAACGTGAGCATGGCCGAGGGAGGCAGTCACTGGTCGCTACTCCTCGTTAGCATTATTGATGGGGTTGCTTTCCATTATGACTCGTTGGAGGGCGCGAACAACGACGAGGCGTGGGATGCCTGTAAACGCATGTCCAACGTGCTTGGCAAACCGTTACGCTTCCACTACCTTCCTGAGTGCCCCCAGCAAGAGAATGGGAGTGACTGTGGCGTCTTCGTGTGCATTATTATGCGCCACTTGCTAATCAAGCGATTGCTGGCCGTTAACGCTGGCGAGAAGATATCCATGAGCATGGCACACAAGGCCATTGACAGCATCGGGGCTCGGAAGGAGATGTTGAAAATCATCGAGAGTTTGCGCAAGGAAGGGGAGCGTAGGCGACTAACGCCAAGTAACACACCTCCCAGGATTGAGTGATGACTTCTTGGTAACAAAGGTTTCTTAACCTGTGCATTATAAGTTGAAGGCGGGCGGTCTACAAACGCCATTCTGGGTCTGGCAAGCGACATCTTGCATTTCCCTAATAACTTTTTGGGCGAGTTTTTCTAGGGTCGATTTCAATGCACGGTTGCATTATTAAACTGATTATACCTCGTCCTATTGCCGTTAAGTAAGTGCATATACTATACTATAAAATAAAATAATAGTGTTACGGTACTAGCTTATCTAAATAGCCCGTGCACTGCACGTAACTTATTATATAGATAGCTATACATATATACGTATTATTATAGGCCTAAGGCCTATATAGGGCAACGGTTATAACAGTTGCTATGCTACTAGGACACAGCTCTAGAGCCGCTCTAGGATATAGAAGTAGATCGTCGTAACTAATATCTGGTACTCTAAGGGTCTACGATATATACTAGGAATATTATAGCTATAGCGCTGCTCTAGAATATAAAGACCCTCTCTTATTAAAGTATAGCTAACTTTAATAAATTATACTAAAGATATACCTAGATACAACGAACTATACTGTAGGAGGGTTAAACAACCTTTTAACTATACGAGTCTAGCTTTATATTTGCGAGGTAAGAGAGTAACCGAAGATCGCCGAGTACGATATCGATCTAATAATATATAATAACCTTCCGGGTAAGTAACTAAATAATAAGTGCGATAAATATATTTATTAGGATTGCTCCTATCTATAGGTAAGATAGATACTTAGATTAATTGCTAAGGTAATAACTATCTACTATAGATAGGCGGGATATCCTATCCCCTATATACTCTGAATTATTCCCTTATTAATCCTAGCGCTACTTACTCTACTCGCGTTAAGTAAGGTAAGGTCGCTATCTATTTATATTACTTACTATAAGTATTATAAGGTAGGGCTATTCCCTCCTTCTTAGCGGTAAGCCTTTTTCTAATTAGTAGGTTACGGGGTTGTGCTAGTTCTTCCTTTAGTATAGTTCCGTAAAGCTTATACTATTATCCTATACTATATTCTATTCCTTTATAGGCGACGGTAATATTCCTAATTAGTATCTTGCCTACTAGTATAGAGATTCCTTCGACCTCTAGAATAGGTCTAGTGTTATATCTATCTAATCGTGACATTGTTCTTCCGTCCCGTTAGTCCGTGCGTACTTCTAAGAAATAGTTAGGTCGGGTTGGGTCGTAATAGTATATCTCTGCTCTCTCTCTTTTACCTAGATAGATAGTTCTTCTCTCCTTAGTTTAATATAAATTATATCTGCACCTTATCCTTACTAGGTTTTGAGCTTTGCCCGTTACACGTATCCTAGATAGCAAGTATTACTATTATCTTAATACTTACCTCTACTATTAACTCTAATACTTCTATTAACTAATTACTTGGGCTATTAATAATATAGCTTCTACTTCGATTTCTTCGTTAAAATCGATATCTAAGCTATCTTCTAAGAGAGTGCCTTAAAATTGTCTACTTATAATTCTAGACCTTTTCTTAGAAGAACTAGTAAAAGGACTAGTACTCTTATTAAGTAGCGGAAGTACTAACGTTCCGCTAGTAATACCTAAGGTAAACCCTAGCGAAATCCTAGATATATTTATTACCCTAGGTCTTAAAAGTAGTAGTATTACTAAAGTATAGTAAGAATATAACGAAATTCGGGAGTGATATTGAATAACGAAATGAGCCCCGATATCTTTATAAGTAAAATATATAACAGAAATACGCAAGGTATTTTAACGATTATAAGAGGATATAAGAAATAGAGAAAATATAAAAGCGAGGAGTAAAAGAAACTCTAATAGTTTCTTATTGAATCTAAAGTCTAGAAATAGCTTATATTCTAGCGAAAGTTCAGACTCCTATAATTATATCTTATAATATTGAAAATACCGATATTATTCTAATATTAGAAAATTCACAAGTGTTAGGCAAAGGCCCAATGGGTGGCACCATTAGGGACCAATGGCCCCGCTATTAGTTAGACAACTGCGCCTTAACCGTGGCACCAATTATGGGCCGACGGCGCCACAATTGGTAGCCACCACATACACAACTCTATAGCTCCGTAGTACCTGAATACAATAGAGACAACTACAACTATAAGCCTACTACTTAGTAGTATCTCCGGGCCGAACCCGGGACTATATAATATACAAACAATTATTTCCTACCCCTAGACCCAAGAAGACAATCCCGAAAGAGCTGCCGAACGCTTAACTGCGTTCGAAACGAGCTCTAATAAGGAACTAGTCGACCCCTAAACAAAATAGGCTAACAGAGCCGCAGGAAACACTACACCCAACACAGGTATAGGTTACGAAGATAGTATAACAGACTCAAGCAAACTACCGTAATATAACCGAGATAAGAGGAACTAAGATATCACTACAAATCATAAAACTAACTAAACACCGGAATCCCACCTTAATCAACTATACTCGAATCCCAATTTTCCTCCTAAAGCGCAATTATCCCAAACCCACTCCTACGGCAGCATATAACAAGGAAAGCACATAATACTACACGCCCCTTCCTAATAGTTATAACCCTCTTATAAATCAAGCACGCACAAATCATTTTCCAAAAATCCTATACACACTAACTAATCGGCAGCCACTACCAAGGCAGCCCAAAAACAAACTATATAATATCTAACGTTAACAGAGACTACTAGAGAGAGGGACTTATTAACGTCTACTAAGTAACAGATTTCTACCTGGACTACTCCGAGATATTACCCTAGGTTTAGAAGCTGCCCGTAAACACTATATAGATAGTAGTAGGGTATACTACAGGAATTAATAAAGAAATAATCTATCCCATAGCTAACCCAGACCCTAATAAAGTAATATCGATAAGAAGAATACCGTTAGGAGATATACTATACCTAATCGAATAGGCTATTAACTAGTACCAGCTACGATAAGCACTTAAGAGAGCATTAACATTTATAGCAGACGTACTAATAGTGCCGGACATTTTTAATAAGAATAATATCTTATTCCGCACGCTATTAAGACCCCTAACTATCCCATACTAATAGGGTATAGATATCGAGGTAGCAATACTTAGGCTAGGGTATAAAGTTATAGCCGAGGATATAAGACTTAGATAAGTAAGGAGATATAACGACCTATCTCCCTTAATAGGCAAATAAAAAGCCGCTATAATAACACTAAGTACACTATCCCTAAAACTAATTTCCCCCTTTGCCTTAGAAACCCGCGCGTAATAATACTATTACTAACTATATAATACTCCCTAATAGATAGCGACCTTAGCTTACTGCTATTAGTATTTAATAAGCCCGTACTAGCGGAAGGATAATAAAAACCTATCGAAAGTATAGCAGACTAAGATAACTAGGAAGATATAGGCCTAAGCCGATAGCTACTAATAATTCTAGCGTTTATACCCGAATAGATAGCTTATATTACCGAGATTTCGGTAGTAGTAACCGCAGTAATAAACGCTTAAAACGAGAGAATAATAAATACGGTAATAACCGTAGCTAATACCCTCGAAACGGTAGCTAAAAAGAAATCGACTAATAACTAGAAACTCCGTATAATCGGCTATTTCTAGCTAGATCTGCCCCTAACGTATAAAGGAATAGATTATATAATAATAGGAACCGACGTTATATAGAGAAACGTATACTCGTTTATTAACTTAGCTAATAATAATATTAGCGAAGACGAGATAAGATAAGAGGAGTTTTGTACTAATTTCAAGTAACTCCTACAAGGCTTAGCAGCCGTATAATATAGTATATTAGACGATAATAATAAGTACTAGATAAAGATAAGTAAGGAGTATATAATACTTAAGCTAACGAGACGATTTAAAATCGACGAGATAGACGTACTAGTAAGAATTAATAAGTCCTACTTCGGCGCGGCAGAGGTCGTCTCTAAGAATATCAGAGATTAGGTACTTAACGTAATTAGAGACTGCAAGGCCTACGGCTTTATAATACCAGTCTAATAGATATCCTAACTCTACCTCCTTTTATACCCCGACCTGCGTTAGCTTATCTTAAAACCGTCTAACTTAGTTAGCCTCGAGAACTGGATAATATATATTAAGGAGAAACACTCCGTTTATAAGGTAATACTAATAGCTAACGGAATATAGTAACCCCCTCTATAACTACTAGCGGTAGTGCCGTACTAGTTAATTAATAATATACTAATTAATAACTAATTGTAGTCTATCGCTACCCTACCCTAATAGAGAAAGATTACCGCTAATATAGTATATAACGTAGGCGAAGAGGAATATAATAAGTTATAAGATAACGATTCCTACTAGGGCAACGACGGATATAACGACTACCGTAATAATACGTACCGTAGAGGTAGCAGTTTTAACCGTGGCCGCGGAAATAACTATAGAGGCGGAGCTAACGGAGGTAGCCTCGATAATAGGCCCTAACAGTTTAACCGTAGCTATAATAACGCCCTATACCGCGGAAATAGTAATAGAGGATTCCGTGGCAGAGGTAACGGCTATAGAGGATATAGAGGTAACTAATTACGTAGAAGAAGTAACTACGGCTTTAGAGGAAACGATAATAGAACCTTCCGCCGATAGATCCGCCCTATATAACTAAGACGTTTTAGCGGCGCCTATATAGTAATAGAAGAGGAAATTCTGCTAAACGCTAACGATAAGTACTTAGTAGAGTAAGAGAACGAGCTATATAACGATAGCTATATTATAACGGATAAGTTTACCTAGAACGAGATAGACGAGACTACCTCGTATATTACTTCCTAGAATAATAATAACGGTAACTTATATCTTATAACCCCCTATAATATAAACTATACGGATAATAACGTAAAATACCTATACCGTAAATACGGATAAGACTTCGCGTTACGATCTAAAATATTCGTCTACGTCTTCGCGAATACCTATATAATACCGAAGCCGCCTAGGATAGGACTACTTACCGAGATAGAAAAGAACTATCCTAGCGTATAGGTAATACTATATAAATAATAATACGAAGACGAGAAATAAGCCGTAATAGCCCTAGTTAACGTATATAATACCTAGGTAGAAGAATAGGTAACGTAAGACGAGACGGGATACTATAAATCCCTAATAATACTAAACGAACCTATAAGGCCGCCGCAAAATAGATAAGTAGCACTCTCTAAATATATATATATAAAACTAAAGGTACTAACGGATAACGGAATATCTATAATATACGCCGATAGCGGCGCGTCCGACTATATAGTTAGCTAAATATGGCTCGATAAGTATATTAACTTCTATAACCTAAATATAGAGAGCAAGTTCGAGGTGCGAGGAATAGGAGGAGTACGAAGGCTAACTAAAAGAGTAACGTTCACGGTTAAGATACCGGGCATAAATAGCCGCGGAAGGCTAGTAATAATAAGAATAGGAGTTACGGTATAGATTATTAACTTACTACCCCTAAACGTGCTACTCGGAATAAACTAGCTATAGAGGATAGGCGTAGTAATCGATTTTATAGGAAACACGATAATAATTCTATAAGTAGTTATAGATATAGGATCTAATATAGACTTTACTACTAATATCGAATATACCAGACCTAAATCACGAATAAACCGAAGGGTAATAATAAGAAATAATATAATAATCCCTCTAAACTCGATATAACAAATCCTAGTCTACTATATAGACCTACTAATAAACGAGTTAGGCTTAAAATACAACTATATATTTACTACGTTATAAGGAGGAATTCAAAACTACCTACTAATAAGAACTATAGATAAGGTAGCTATATATATTAATAATACGGTATAACCGGTAAAACTCTAAAGAAATTAAAGAATCGGAAGAATCGAAGAGTATAACGACGACGACTATATACCGGTATTATAGGAAAAAGCAATAATAGCTAAGGTAGCCGTAGTAATTAATAATACCCCGGAAAACGAGTATAACGAGATATAACACGACCTATACTAGCTTACGAGCGAATTCGACGTGTTAAACGATATATATAGTATACTTAAGAACGATAAGTTCGATATAACGGAGGTATATAAGACTATCTGCGGGATAAAGATTAGAAGCGACGAAAGAATACTATCGCTAGGAGTATAGAAGCTAAATAACGTACTAGAAATCGTCTTATTATAGGGAGTATATATAGCGGTAGTAGATAGAGACTTTATAAGGCGAGCGAAGAGGATTGTGGACGAGTTCGATATACTTTAGTATAATAGAGGTATTATTAACCTCCTAGAAAATAAGAAAATAATAGTAGAACTGCGCCTAGACTAGGCCGACTATAAGATATTAGCTAAACCCTACCTACTAGGCCTAGAAGAGAGAAAAGTAGTAGACGAAATCCTCGACGGAATATACGATAGAGGACGCCTCGAATAGATATAGAAACCTATACCGTTCGGATCCCTATTATTCGTTATATAGAGAATCGTAGCCGGAAAAAGAAAAGGAAGAGTAGTTATCGACCTAAGACTAATTAATAAGCTAGTAATCCTAGATATATACCCCCTGCTATTATAGTAAGAGATTATAGCTAACTTAAGGGGTAAAAGGTTTATAACTATAGTTAACGGCTCTACCTTCTTCTACTAATTACCGGTTATAGAAAGATATAGGGATAGAATAATAATAATCTTACTAAGAGGATTAGAAGTCTTTAACGTAGTACTAATAGGATTTAGAAATAGCCCGGTATTCGCCTAACGATTCCTAGATTAATAAATTAAAGACCTGCCGTTTATTAAAGTATATATTAACGATATAGTAATATTCTCGGATAATACCGAGTAATACCTCGATAATCTAATAAGGATATTCTAACGATTTGACGAAATCGGGCTAGTACTATTACTAAAGAAATCCTTTATTAGGTACCTATTAGTATACCTACTAGGATTCCTTATCGACGGATTTAGAATATCGATAATAGAAGAATAAGTTAAGGCTATCGTAAAACTAAAGATACTAAATATACTCGAAAGATTAGAATAATATATCGGACTAATAGGCTTTCTCGTATAATATATCCTATAGTATAAATAAAAGCTAGTACTACTATAAGATAGGAAAACGGTACTCCTAGCTAAAGGACGAGAAGAAGGAAAGAAGTTTAAAACCGCGTTAGGACGTAAATAATAGACGTTAAAGTTAACCTTCGAACCGACGGAAAAGGAGATAGAGGCGTTCTATATCCTATAAAACTAACTAATAGAAGTAAGCTATCTTATATATTAGGACCTTAACGCCCTAATATTTATTAAACTCGACGCCTTATAGGAACGAGGATACGGAGTAATAATATTCTATATCTATAATATATAGGATAATAAGAAGATTATAATCGATACTATTAAACCTATTATATTTATAAGCAAAATACTAATAAAAGCCGAAGCTAAATACTTAGTAATAGAACTCGAAGTATTATGCCTAGTATAGGTCTGCCGAAATAAATAAATCCAGATATAATTATACTACCTACTAGTCGTCGTCCTAATAGACTACTAAGTATCGAAAGGAGTAGTAGAATAAACAAATATCCGATCGGTAGATATCGTTAAAAATAACCCCCGACTAATAATAGTATCTATATACCTATTATAGTTCAAACTAGATATTAGATATATCCCGGGAAAGATTAATCTGGTACTAGACGCCCTCTTAAGGCTACTAACGATAAGTAACCTAAAGGATAAGGCAGTTAGAAATAATAAATAGGACTCGGTCTTAGATAATATAACGAAAGACTTCGGATACCTAGCAGTTACTATAATCTAAGCAAACCCCGAATGAATAGATAAGATCGTTATAGGATATACGACGGACTGTAAGTAGAAAAAGCTAGTAGACGAGTTCTCGAAACTAAAAGAACTAAAGGTAGTAGAGCTTACGAAACTTAAATAAAACGACGCTAAATCTTCTATAACTCTAATAGAAGAGGACTTAGTAAAACGAGAGGAAGTATTAGCTAATAAGTACGAACCTATAGGATTTAGATATTAGCTAAACGATAAGGGCCTAATACTATATAAACGATATAACGGCGAAGATAACCTTTATATACTAAGAAGCTACGTCGACGAAATCCTATATATAGTATACGACGAACAATATTACTTCGGCCCGAAGCGAATAGTATACGAACTGCGATAGCTCGTAATACTAGGACTAATAAAACTAATTAATAACTACGTCGCGCACTACCTATCTTGCCTATTAACTAAAATAGATAGGACTAAAAAGATAGGGCTATTTAAGCTAAACGAGTCCCCGATAAGACCCTTCGACGTTCTCGTATAGGACTTTATCGTCGCACTACTAGAAGTCCTATCTAAGAGAATAATATAGATAGTGCTAGGATAAGATACGTATAACGCCCTACTAATAATTACTTATAGGCACTTAAAGCAGAAAGTCCTAATACCGGGCAATATAATATACACGGCCGAATAATAGGCTAACCTTATAGTTAGGATAATACTACTATATAATATAGGAGTACTAAGTAAGGTAATATTAGATAGAGACCTAAAGTTTATATTAGTATTCTAGCAAATACTATAGATAAGAATAGGCATAAAACTAGTAGTATTAATAGGATACTACGCCTAGATAGATAGATAGAGTAAGAGAACAAACCAAGATATCGAGATAGCGATCCGATACTATTATATAATATTAGACGCCCTATAAGTAGCTATTATCCCGGCAATGCAATTTAACTTTAATAACGCCTTTAACTTAGTGCTCGGAAGATTACTAAACGAGGTAGTATACGGATATAAACTAAAAGGGATCTTATTAATCCTCGAAGTACCGGAAAGATAGATAGACTTCGAAACCCTAAAGTAGTTATACTAATATAAGGTATACTAGAGCCTAGAATACGCCGCAGATATAATAAAAATCTAATATAATAAGATACGAAGATACTATAAGTTTAATATAGGAGATAAAGTATACCTGCGCCTATATAAGGGATATAAACTGCCCGGCCTAATATCGTGTAAGCTAGGATAATAGAGAGTCGGACTATTAACGGTAGTAAAGCGAATAGGTAACCTGGCGTACGAACTTAACTTCCTAAGATCGTAGAAAGTATATAAGGTAGTATCGGTAGCATACCTATACCCGTGCCTAAAAGGCGGTAACCTATTCGGACGAATAAGGCTATAACTAGGCAGAGTAATAATCTAAGATAATAATAAAGATTAGTACTTATTCGAGATCGACAAGCTCCTATACCGTAGGGTAATAAAAGTAGGCGGGGTATTAGAACTATAATACCTCGTTAGATAGAAGGACTTCTTATTAGTATTCGATAAATAGTACCTAAGAGCACTGCTAATAGGAAATATAGCCGAAGCGGTAATAATATACGATAGCAAGTACCCGCTTATAACTAACGACCTTAAGCTAAAAGAGAAACTAATATAGTAAATAATAATAGAAGAAAATAAGGAGTAGGGAATTACTATAAATAAATCTAACGTAGTAAACGCGGAAGAAATACTAAAACGTAAAAGAGGCTAACTACCTAAATAGCTATAAGTAGGAAAATAAGGATAAAAGAAGAGATAATAATAAGAAAAGAATTAAGCCCTAAGAACAAACTTCGTTATCGAGCTACTAACGCGTAAAGAACTCGAAAAACGCGCGTAGAACGCGTCTACTAAATAATAAAGACTATAGAAGATTTTAAAAGGTATAGTAATAATAATAATTACTATAATAATAATATACCGTATAAGAAAACCTAACGTATATAAAAATAAATAGAATAAACTGCACCTATATATACTAATCTAATATAGGCTATAATAAAAGAATACTAACTATATATAAAAATAATAGATAACGGCGGATATACTAACCTATAATATAAATACCTAAGAATAAATATAAATATACCTACGGGA
Source organism: Arthrinium puccinioides (assembly GCA_022414665.1). Classification (NCBI taxonomy): domain Eukaryota; kingdom Fungi; phylum Ascomycota; class Sordariomycetes; order Amphisphaeriales; family Apiosporaceae; genus Arthrinium; species Arthrinium puccinioides. The sequence continues at coordinate 2,373,721 of JAIUNF010000003.1, read as the reverse complement.
ATAAGTATCCTAGAACTAGTAATAAGCACGTATAGAAAGAGAAAGCAAGGCTAATAGCTCCTAGTTATTAGAAAAGGAAATAACTAGATATAACGTAAAAGATAAATAAATACTAAGAGAATAAGGAGTATCGCCTAAGATAATTATTAGTATCTCGGATAACGAAGACTCCTTAGGCGGCGATAGCAAGGCGAGTATATAGCCTACTAGACTATAGCCGTTAGATATCGTATTCCTTATATACTACGAGATAAGGCTCTTAAAGCCGTAGGTAAAGCAGCTACTAAAAAACGGATTTAGTAATAATAATAGCCCTATCGCGCTATTAACTAAGGAGTTCTTATTTAGCCTAATATAAAATCCCTATAAACTAATAGAGTAATTAGCACGAAACGTAGTAGTATATATAGAAAGCAATATCGCGCTACGGAGAATCGAAAACGTCTTAACTAATAAAAGGAGAGCGGTATAGGAGCGAAACTAAGACGGGCTCCTAAGGTATAGTATAATCGACCTAGTAAACCTCGTATTAGTATTAGATATAATATAAGACGACTACCCGCTTAAATTATTAGCTAAAGAACTAATCGAGGGATAAGTAAATAACCCTTATAAACTCGAAGATAGCAACCTAGATATTAATAGATATTAGTATAACGAAGATAAAATATAAGTAAGACTAAACGAAGCGGTTAGATAATAGAGAAAGCGATAAGCGCTAGAATAAACGGTAGTAAAGCTTAATAAGGCAGTTAACTAATAGAGATAGGGAAAATAGCGGGAAAATTCTAACTCCCTTAACTAGTATAATATTAATAATATAAAATAACCGCGATACGCGTATAGAGACCTAAGTAGATAAGAAATTATAACTACCTTATAAGGAATAAAGCTTATATTTACCCTATACGACTTTAACTACCTAACTAATAAGAACCCTAGCTATAAAGGGAGAGAAGCTAATATATCCCTATCCTAACCTAACTAACCACAGCTAATAAAAGATATTATAATAGCCGGAGGAGCAGCTCCGCTAGCTAAAAGCTACTTCGACTCGTTCGATTTCGGCGGTAACGGCTAAGTTACTAAGTAAGAGTATAAGGCGCTCGCAAGTAACCTCGACTATAGAGGAGAGATCTAAGAGTATCTAAAGAATATTCTAGATAATAAGTTCGCTAACTTCTACGGCGCCGTAAGGCGTAGAAATATTTCCCTTATAAATACGAAGCTTAGTAATAATAATAAGAAGGATCTCGATAACCTAAAAGCCTAGGATAACCCTAGGCAATACTAGGTCGCCTTACTTAAGAATAACCTACCGCGTATAGACTATAATATAAAAGTAACGGTAAAACTGCTAGTTATAGAAGTATAGCCGATAGTATAGCTATTAGATAATAAGCTTATTAGAGCAGTTAAAGAAGATCTTAATAAAATCTTTAAGGTAGGCGAAGTAATAAAGTGGCAAAGTATAGCAAAGCTTAAGGGCCTTAGATAGCTAAATAGAAACGCGCTAGAGGCTATTCGATATAACGGATTATAAGACGAAGGCCTAGGTATATACCTAACTAGAACGTACGTAAATATACGTAACTACGGGCTCGTCTAGCTACTTATACTACTAGGGGAGAGGAATATCCCACCGTTCTAGAAAGCCTACGTAAGGCGATTCGGAGGGGTAGGATATACCGACCTAAATAACCTAATCCAAAGAATAGTAATAAGAGATATGCCCGAGTACGACGGCTTAATAGATAAGGAAGACGAAAAGTTCGATATAATAGAGATAGAATATAATATCGCTAAGTCCGATATATATAAAATTAGCTCGGACGACGATAGCGAGGATATCCCTAATATTAAACCGTTAACTAAGTAAGATAAATCTAATCCCAGCTAGCTAAGACGCTAGTCCGTAAGATAATAGTTAAAGACTATATCTAAATAGAGTAAGGTAAGCATAACAGATAAGCCTAAGGACGAGGTATAAGACCTACGCGAGAAAAACGCAGCGCTAGAGGTTAGAATCGCAATAATAACTAAAAGAATTGCAGAACTAGAGAAAAACGCTTTTACTAGGGACGATATCGAAGCTATCGCTAACTATATACTAGCTATATATAATATACTAATAAAAGACACGATAATAGAGGTAGTAGCAGTCGAGTTCGGAGCCCTAGCAGTCTAGACTATAATCGATAGTAAAATCCTCTTAGCAATTAGTTATCTAGTAACGCAAGGATAGATAGCAGAGATTACGCGCGAAGCCCTATTAGCAATCCTAAGAGGACCGGACTTTTATAAAGGAATCTAAGACGTAGTAATAGCGACAATCTAACGCCTAACGCCGTTACTATTCTAATAGCCCGTATAACCCTCTTTTAGCTAGTCCCCCGTCCTATTAGATCTATAGTGTTACAGGCCTAAGGCCTATGTGGGGCAACGGTTATAACCGTCGCCATGCTACTAGGTCACAGCTCCAGAGCAGCTCTGGGACACAGGAGCAGATCGTCACAACTAATATCCGGAACTCCGAGAGTCTACGATATACACTAGGGACATCCCAGCTACAGCGCTGCTCTAGAACACCAAGACCCTCTCTCACTAAAGTATAGCTAAAACCTCAACAAAGCATACTAAAGATATACCCAGATTGAGCACCTCCGCTATCGCATCTAGACTAGCTAGATACCGCGAGGTACCAAGGTACAGAGCAGGTATATCTCTGCTCTCTCTCTCTCACTTAGATAGATAGTTCTTCTCTCCTCAGTTTAATATAGATTATATCTGCACCTTATCCTTACTAGATTTTGAGCCTTGCCCGTTACATATAGCGTAATACTCTAATCCTGTCCTCCTCCCTATCGTAGACCGTCTTGCTAACTACACCTACCTAAGTATTTAATCCGCGCCGCCCTAGATAAAGTATTAGATAATTACTGCTAGGTAATAACCCGCGTATATTAAATAAGAGAGCGCGGACAGAGGATAGCGACGATAACGAAGATAAGGCAGACGCCTAGGATTATATACGTAGCTATAGAAAGGGAAAGGAGAAGCGGCATACGAGGGGGTCCCGTAAGTAGGGCCCTAACGAAGAATAAGAACTATAGGAAATAAAAAGACGATAGAAGCTAGTATACGAAGGTAAGAATAGAATAAGGTTACTCTCTATAAAGGAGGCACTAATTGCGTATAACGTATAAGGGAATAAGGCTATTACTAAGACGAGGCAAAGCAGGATATATTAGCACGAATTAACTTTATAACCAGATAGCAGGAAATAAACGGGCGCAAATAAATAATAGCCCCGATATATTAATAGAAATAGATTACTTACGCTTACGAGAGAGCTAAAAAGCCCAGGAGAGGCATATATATAGTAGCTATATTTAGAGACGTAGTTATCTCCCGCCGGGGGGGGAGATTATTAGGTAAAGGCCTAATAAGTAGCACTATTAGGGACCAATAGCCCCGCCATTGGTCAGACAACTGCGCCTTAACCGTGGCACTAATTATGGGCCGACGGCGCCACAATTGGTAGCCACCACATACACAACTCCATAGCTCCGTAGTACCTGAATACAACAGAGACAACTACAACTACAAGCCTACCAACAAGGTTGCATTATATAAAACTGTCTACGGACTTTAACTATTCGAAATAGGAAGGATAAATCGCGGAACATAAGGAGATCTTTAAAGGTTCGCCTAAGAAGTTATAATAAAAACTTATAAAGTTTATATTTACGAAGAATAAATTAAATTAAGGTATAAAATAGATATACCGAGTTCAATTCTTTTTCATAAACTTTTCGGAGAGAAAAAGCCTAGTTTCCGATTAAATAGAGTATAAGGCTACTTACCAAGTAGTTCGAAGATATAAAGTAATAATTAGCTTAAGACCCTTAAGCTTTTAATATTTACTTAGTATATTTTAAGTAATAACTCCCTTTAAAACCTAAAAGAGACTAAGCGTATTCCTACTTCTCTAAACTCATTAACACTTTAAGGGATATAATTACTACTTATATTAAGTAGTTTCTTTAAAAACGAAATAACATATTTAATATTACCGGTTAAAAATAAGAGCTTCTTAGTAAATATAAATAAGAACCGGATTATAAGAGAAAGTTTAAAGAAGACTTAGTAAAATCCTTATAAGATAACATTACTAATAAATAAAGCTAGTATAATATAAAGCAAACTTATTCCTCAAATAACTTGAGACGGGAATATAGTATTAGAGGCTAAAAGACTAAGGCTTTAATTATAATAATAATAAAGGGAGACATAAAGTTTAAGCTAGCTACCGTTATAAACTCTAAAATGAATCCGGGAAAATATGAAAATCTATCTAATTATCACGGCACTAGCCCTTCCCTATAGCCTATGGACTGTACGTAACCTATTATATAGTTAGCTTCCTTCCCTAAGGAATAATGACTATTTACCTAGGACCTATTAGTCCCGTCCCGTAATAATTTATTCTTTCTTCTCCTAGCTCTATTATCGATTACTATAAATACCCCGAACAAGACCTTAAACTAGAACTAGAACTAAGACTAATAGAAAACCTTATAAAGAAGACTATAAAACTTAACTGGAAGCTATAATAATAATAGCCCGGCTATTAGAAATAAATATTTATAACTAGGAATATATATAAGGTGATAGGGTAATAACGCTTACTCGACCCGAATTCCTAAATATTATAATAGCCTTTAAATAAAGACTATAAGTAGACTATAACCAGGTTCTAATAACCTTAGTATAACTAATTATAAATACCCTCCGAACTATTTTTAAAAAAACCTAAAGGAGGCATTAACTACTTAGCTAAGGAGCGCTCTAACTTTCAAGAGAAAACGCTAAGTTTTAGGAAATAGTAGATAAAATTAAGGCTAATAAAGCTAACCTCTATATAAAACTCGGGTTACTCGAATAAAACGCTACTAGCTAAATAAATACTAGGCTAGTATAACGGGCAAAGCTTAAGTTCTAGTAAGGATAAGGTGCAGATATAATCTATATTAAACTAAGGAAAGAAAAACTATCTATCTAGGTAAGGGAGAAAGAGTAGAGATATACCTGCTCTATACCTTAGTACCTTGCTACGTCTAGCTAGTCTAGATATAATAGCGGAGGTGCTTAATCTAGTTATATCTTTAGTATACTTTATTAAGGTTAGCTATACTTTAATAAGATAGGGTTTTCGTATTTTAGAGTAGCGCTATAGCTAGGATATCCCTAGTATATAATATGGACTCTTAGAGTGCCGGGTATAGTTACGATAATCTGCTTCTATATCCCAGAGCGGCTCTAGAGCTATAACCTAGTAGTATAGAAATAGTTATAATCGTTACCCTATATAGGCCTTAGGCCTATAATATTACCTCCCCGCCCGGCGTTGAATTTCAGTACTCGGAGCGTGCTTCTAAGCAATACTCCAGCTCTAAAATTACAAATATTATAATCGCGTCTAGCCCTATTCCCTAGTAGAGATAATACCTCTAATTACGGTGTGTCTATTATTTCTATAGCTAATTAGAGGGCTATATTAACTATTAGCTTATAATTATATCCCTACTAGCTACGGCTAATTAGGATTTTTATATCCTCTACGCGATTAGCGCGTAATTAGCTAGTTCTCTAGCTACCGGTAGGTTATTTATATAGCTAACCTCTTTCTTTATCCTCTATCCTTCTCTTAACTATAGTCGATCTAATAACTAACTAGTAAGTCTAACTATCTCTCCTCCTATCCCCTAAGTATCTTCTTATTAAGATTAAAGAAGCGGCTTAGAATCTTATCCCTCTAGATAAGGTCGTCCCGCTAGACGAGTACCTAGACCGTATCAATAATATCTCCTAATTCGAATATATAACGCGCCTCGCTAACTATCCGCGCGCTTTCTACCTACGTACTAATAGTAAGTTAACTACTTTTTCCCTGCTCCTTTCAATACTAAATTTGCTTCTATTAGATAAGGGTAATTATTATTAGGGTTATTCGTTTACTACTAGAGGCAAGTCCTTGGGTCATTTATTATTAAAATAGGTAGATAGGAGTGTTAATCCTAACCAGCTATAGTATACAGGTAGATATGATTGTAAGTCCTAACTAAGTATAACGCAGTGGTAATCACGCGCTGTTCAAACACTTAGATACGAAGTATAGGGGGTTAGGTTGTGTAAACTGAATTGAGTGAAACTATATAAACTAACTAGGGGAAGATATAAGGCATATATATACTTAATTAAGTGTATTACCTAAACCTATAAGATTAGCTATTTACAAAGCTTTATCCTATAGAGATTACTGCCTTTAAGCAGAGTTTATCTTATCTAATTAGTCTAACCTACCGGTAATACCGATATATCGGTTATGCCGGGTAAGTTAATAATTAATAACTAATAAGGTTAATAGTATATAACTATATTAATAGTAACGGCTAGACCTAATAAAAACCCCTATCTCTAGCTAATAGTACTATAAGTAAAGTGGACTATTTTATAGTCCTGGGTTTAATACTCCCTCTCTTATAGAATATCGTCTGCTTTTTAATAAGGTAAAAAACTCTAAGTCTTATAATAGCCGCCGATGATAGCTTTAAAGCTAATAGTAGTAATAAAATATATCTTTATATAATAAAGGAGAGTATCGTTATATAATAAAAGAAAGTAATATAGTAGCGATCTTAACTAGATTAGTAGTCCAAAATTAATAGATAAAGAAAACGCCTATTTAATAATAGAGTCTTTAAAGACTACTATATCAAATCTCTTAGAGAAGGGACTAGCCTACTAGTCTAAGCCTACTAAGCCTAGAAGGCTAATAAATATCTGAAATTTAATAGAAACTAATAGTTTTATTAGGCCGTCGGCTAGTATATCTTTAGTATTAAGATATATTATCTTAATAAGCTTTCTATATACTACGTCCCTAACGTAATTAAATTTAAGCAGAGTATACTTAGTTCTACTATATAGGTTCGGGTTATAAGCGTTAGATATAGAGCTCTGATTATCTCTATAGAGAGTAATTAGTCCCTTTATAGGATAACCAATTTTAGAGTATAAACTAATTAACTATTAGGTCTTTCTAATAGCCTTAGTAAGAGCGTTAGTCTTAGCCTCTAGCGTAGATAACGCTATAGTACTAGCTCGTTTAGACTTCTAGCTAACTAGTCCTCCGGCAATTCTAAATACGTAGCCGTAGGTTAACTTAGAACTAGTATCCCTAGCAAAATCACTATTACTATAGCCGGTAATAGTTATATTAGATATAGACCCTAGATAGGTAGTTAATAACTTAGTACCTAATAGGTACTTAAGCAGTCCTTTAGCAGCTAGTAAATAGTACTTATTCGGAGCTTATATATACCGTGAAAAGAACTGTACCGCAAAGCATATATCTACTCTAATTAATAGTATAAGATATATAACAGTACTAACGATCTATTAATAAAGCTTAACTTTAGGGTAAGCTAATATCTATAAATAGCCTAATATCTAGTTTGACAGACCTAGCTAAATCGGTATAAGGATAGAACTAGTATTAGATAAACTAAAACGTATTAAAGCCTTATTAATATACTAACTCTCGTATATATAGATTAGTCTATTAGACCTTTCTCGTATAATTTAGATACCTAGAGAAAATACTACTAGACCTTTATCCTTAATCGGGTACACCTTATAAATCCGGACCTTTAGCCTATTAATATAAGCCTTATCTGGTCTAATTATTAAGTAATTATTAACGTAAGTAACTATAAAAGTCTTTTTATTAGCGTTATAAAAGACCGCTATATCTAATATAAGGGGTTTAAATCCGATTTTAATAAGTAACTCTTTTAGCCTTTCTTACTATTCCCTAGGACTCTATTTTAATCCGTAGAGCGCTCTTAATAATAGAATTAACTATTTCTTTAAGGGGTTATAGTTATATTTATCTAATAACCGCTTAATAGTTTTATTACTACTATAGGTAGCTGTAAACTCGTAAAAGCTATCTGGGATTTCTAGATAAATATATAGACCTAATATACTATTTAGAAGGCACTTATAAAATCGATCTGCTCGATTTCCCAGTTATATACGGCTGCTAGAGCTAGTATAACTCTCTACGTAGGTAGTATACTAGTAGAGCCAAATATCTTAGTAAAATTAATACCCTCTTACTATATAAAGCCTCTAGCAACTAACCGAGCTTTATACTTAAAGACTCGATTTTTATAGTCTTTTTTCTCCTTAAAGACTAGCCGCGATATTATAGGCTTTTTCCCTTTTAGAAGGGTTTTCTACTCTATAAAGAGTAGTACCCTACCTAGCACTAAGTAACTAAATAAATTCGCTAAATGTAGCGTCTTTCCACTTTTTACGTTTAAAGACTTTAAAGCCTATTTCTAACTATTTAGCTCGGACTAATTAGACGTCTTTAGCTTATATTATATAGATATAAAGTTATAGTAACTATTAATATCTATTTTATTATTAGCTCTAGCTTCCGTATCGGCCCGCTCTTCCTAATCTAAACGCGGGTCTAAATCGGGGTTTAACCTATTAAACGGATCTAGTAGAGGACTTTGGTTTAGTACCTAATTAGCTAGTATAGGTAGTATATCCGTTAAACTCGAAATATCCCCTATAGCGTAAATCTCTTTCCTTAACTCTAGTTAAGTATTTGGACTAGTATATAGAGGAATAGTATTATCCTTTAAAGTAATACCTATTAGCTTAAATTAAGGTAGTTCTCTAATATCCCTCTCTAGTTCAAGGACCTTACTACTATTTAATAGCTTAAGTCCCTAGGGAACCGAGCTAACTCTATCTAAGTATCGGATAAAGGATAACCTAATAACCGTTATTTTTAAGGGAATATAGACTAAGCAGATCTTATTACTAAGATTAGCTAGTAACCTTCCGGTTTTAGTTCTTTCGGCAAGCTTATATAACTTAATCCGGTCCTTATAAGGTATACTAACCTTTATAAAGCTATATATAGCTTTATAAAAGCTAATATTTGGCCTAGTATTATAACCGGGGATTAGTTTAATATAAAACTCTTCCTAAGGAGTAACGTCTCTATTCGTTATAGTAGTAGTATTAACTAGTATAACGATAGTTAGTAGAATATAGTACTAGAGATATAGTAGTAGTTAAGACTAGAGTATTATCGCTCTTAATCGATCTAAAATAACTCTTATAGACTATTTAGATAGACCGTTTTATTTAGGAGTTCTTAGAGGTAAGGTATCGAAATTAATGCCTTTAAAGTTTAACTAGTCTTTTAAGAGCTAATTTATCTCTATACTACTATTAAAATAGAAGCGTTTAGGATAACGTCTATAGTAAATTTTAAGCCTTTTTATAAAAGCTTTAACTACGTTAAAGATAGTTACTCTATTACGGCTAGATAGCTATAGAACCTACCGATATCTGGACTTTCTATTAACTAATAATAGGCTAATAGGCTTCTTATTATAGGGACTAAGAGAGATTTTAAAAGTATCTCTTTCTATAGAGTCTAAGACTGCTATATAATCAGGTATAGGTTACTTATTAGCTCGCCTAGTAGCCTTAGCTTTAATACAGACTTAATATATAAAGTCAGACTCTTTAATAGAGGAAAAGTCTAGTAATCTATCTATTATTTATGTAGTCTTTTTAAGTAGAGGTAAGCTAATATATCCTAAGCGGATATACTATAAACCAGCTAAGTCTAGTAGTTTACTAGACTTTAAAGTCTTTTCTTGGGTATATACTACTAAGTCCTTTTTAATATTTTTAGAGGTTTTAACCTCTATAACTAGCCGTATTAGTTTAGTAATAGGCTTACTAGGACGTGCTCTTGTCTTTATAATTGGATATAGACTATTTATCGTAGGAGGGGTAATACTTAGCATATATAGCCTCCCGTTAATAGGTCCCCCCTCCAGAGTAGGTATACTCTCTATAAAGTTATTATCGGTAAGAGGTAGATTACCCTCTATATCCGACAGACCTTCGATTATAGGCTGAAACTCGTTACGTTTAGCCTTAGAGATCGTAGGTATTTTAATAATAATCGCATTAGAGAACAATATATTATTCGAAGATTTAAGTTTAGGGGTATCTAATCCCTCTAGATAAAAAAAGAATCCAGACTTCTTAAAGTCTAGGGTAGCTATAGGATTTTTACCTATAAATAGGGTCTGATCTTTTAAAGTACTACTACCCTTATAGTATTCTACGCTACTTATTATATTAATATCTATAGACGGTATATTTAGACTATCTAAGAGCTGCAGAGTAAAATAACGTTTTTAACTCTATTCTAGGTACGGAACCTAGCGTAACTAATACTAGTTAGCTTTAAGAGACCTATACTAGTATAAATCAGGTTAAGCTAACTAGTATTTAGTATAAAGCTAATAAAGGAGGACCTCTAGTTTACTATAAAGTAGGTAGATCCGGTATTATATAATAACGAATTCTTAAAAGGAGAGCTATTACTAGCTTCTTTAGAGCTAGGACTACTCTTAGGGTTTTTATTACCCTTAGGATTTCTGCTATCCTTATTCCTTCTAATAGTATAGCTATTACTACTAATAGGAGGAAACTAGCTACCTAATTAACCCGAAAGGCTAGTAGAATAACTATCGGTATCTAAATCCGAATCTAGCTAGCTTCTAAGACTAGTAGAGTTACTATCAGTATCTAAATCCGAATCGAGCTTAGTTACTCTAGTAGCTAGGTTATATTTACTAGTAATAAAGGAGTGTGTTATCCCTCTTTTCCTTATTTTTATCCTTATTTTTATTCTTCTTTCGAGATGATTTCTTATTACTATTAGACTAGCTGCCTTTAGCCGGAGTCTTACTACTATCTTAATTAGATTTAGCAGTCTTTTTAGAGGCTTTATAGGCCGAGGCCTTAGTAACTAATAAGTCCTTTTCTCTCTATTCCTCTACTAGGTTAGCTATAAAGTACTATATATTAAGATTTAAGGTTAAGTAAGCTAGAGCTTTAGTCGACCGAATAGTATTACGCTAACGTTTAGCCTACGTTTTAAAAACCGGTTTTATAGATTTTATATACTAATTAACTTAATTAGTCGGTTATATAGAAACCCTAGAAAGACTTAGCCTAGCAAGATAGTTATTAAATTCGGCGTTAAACGCCTTTAAAGTCCTACTATATCCAGAATAAGTAAGATTATAGAACGAACTATATAGGAACTCCCGTTATATATTAGCAGATCTTAAAAACTATTAAATTAGAAGTTTATAAGCTTCTATAGGGTTATTCTGCTAAGCTATAATAGCTTATACCCTAGGAGAGCAGCTATCTCTTATAAGTATTAATAAGATAGCCTAATTAGTATCTTCTAGGTTCGTACCTATAGATAGGTTATAGATAAAATCTACTAAGCTAAAAGCACGAAATTAAATAGTTAAGGCTTATTTCTACTAATTAAAAGTTTCTAGTCCTTTTAGCTTACTAGCTTCTCGAAACGTATAAACCCTCTTACTAAGTTCTTTAACTACCGCACCGTTAAGGGCGGTAATTTAAGGATTAGTTACTATAGTTATAGTAGAGATAGTAGGGTTAATTATATAGGATTTATCTCCCGGTATAATCCCCGCTAGTTTATTAAACGGCGGTATATATAGATTATAAATACTAGTCCCTAATAGGGACTTTTCTTATACGTCTTCTATAATACCCTCCTTAGGTTCGTTAGGCCTAATAAGGTTAGTAGTAGCAAGGATATCATTAACCTGCTACTGAAAATTAGTAAAACCTCTTAATAGGTCTTAAATCTGACTATTTTATTCGGCTACCTGCCTTTATAGGGATATAAGTAGTATGTTTTCCTCTTCGTTAAAATTAACCGACGATAATTTAAAGGTTACTAAAGAAGAGGCTATAGCTGCGTTTAAATATAGTATATATACGTTAATTAAGGATACTTAACCGTTAGGCTAGATAGGACGTATATAACGATACTGCTTATTCGATAGAAATCGGACAGTAGTTTAGATATTTTAACGGCGCAGCTAAGTACTAATCTAGAATTTAATAGCCCACGTAATTAATAGCTAAAATAACTATCGATAAATTCGATAGTTATTATTAATATATATCCACGTTTATTAGTACGTTAATAGTACTGAGAGGATAAGTTGTTATAAGTAACAAGCTACCTATAGCGAGAGACTAATAATAGTCTAAAGCGTCGTAATTGATATAACGAATGTGGATCCTTATTATTAATAGCCTAAAAGCCTATAATAGATCCGATTTCCTATAAGTTGAATATTTCCACGAAAACGCGTTTAATTAGGGTATAGTTAACCCCGTTATATAGCGAATTAGCTACTCTATAAGTGGTATAAACGCACTATATTAATAGTTTATAGCTGCGGTCTTAATAAATCGAGTTATCGCGTTTACAAGTAACTAGACTGCAAAAAGCAGTATATGTTACTAGATAGTTAAAGACTAACTAAGGTCCTTTTATATATGCTGTTTCTTAATATAAGAATAGCAGTTCCCGGGCTTATAACCTATTAAAATGGGTAGGTAGATAGGATTATAAATCCTAACTAACTATAACGCAGTGGTAATCACGCGCTGTTCAAACACTTAGATACGAAGTATAGGGGTTGGGTTATATAAACTGAATTGAGTGAAACTATATAAACTAACTAGGGGAAGATATAAGGCATATATATACTTAATTAAGTGCATTACCTAAACCTATAAGGTTAGCTATTTATAAAGCTTTATCCTATAGAGATTACTGCTTTTAAGCAGAGTTCATCTCATCTAATTAGTCTAACCTACCGGTAATACCGACATATCGGTTATGCCGGGTAAGTTAACAATTAATAACTAACAAGGTCAATAGCATGTAACTATATCAATAGTAACGGCTAGACCTAGTAAAAAACCCTATCTCCAGCTGATAGTACTCTAAGTAAAGTGGACTGTTTTACAGTCCTGGGTTTAACATTTACATACTCCTATAAGTAATCCTCTCCTTCTATAGTAAATTATAGCTAATAAAATTATAACTACTAATAGACCGCGAGGTAAGGGCCTGATCCGCACCGCTTGTTAAACCACTCCGTTACGTTCAGCTCTGCGTTAGAGGCACCGGTTAAACGCTTTCCCTCCCTGTCAAGCATAAAAATTGCCAGCCTAACCAAAATTAGTATGAGATCGGCAATGTTCGCGTTGTGCACGCAAATGGACCGTGCAACTAATATACTTTTTCCCTACCGATACCGGACACGCTTATTTTACCTTGTTAGATGTCAATTTTGGCTCCCAAATACCGTAGTATAACAGACCCCTCTATAGGGTCTATTACGTTACAATTTTCGTTAGAACACCGCGTTAGAGGCACACACACGTGACGTGATACCTATTTATATTATCGCGATAGCTTTAATACGGTAGGTCTTAATTGCAGCGTTATAGCGCAGCGCAGCGCAGCGCAGTATACCTACTAGCTAGGTAGCTAATAGTAACGACGACTGCGACGACTGCGACGGGGGTGCGACCGGCTGCTTAGGTAAGTCAAATTATGCTTGGAGAAAAGATACTTACCCCCCCTGCCAGTTTCGTTATAAAAACATAAAATCCGAATGTACCTTGTCTCTAACGAACTTTTTGCTATCGAGCGATGCGGATCAGGCCCTAAGAGGCGATATTAATTCTCTAGCTAAGGCGGCTCTTAAGTATAACTATAACAACGAGTATAAGTCTTTATATTCAGTCGTAGCTTTATTTATACTAATAAGATACGTAGTGACTATTACTAACTAGAAGTAGGCAGGTCTTCTTACTATTAAATCTCGCGCCGCCTTTAACAAGTCTAACTTATATAAGCTTAGTACTCCCCGCGCTAGTAGTGCTCCTTCTCTATAATAGCGCTAGGCTATCGACTATTATATAAGTTTCTTTCTATGTTCTTCTTACTACTACTTGCTTACTAACTCTTTTATAAGAATTAGTAGAAGAGAAGTTAGATATCCTTAACAGATATCTTAGTTATTTAGTTAAGCTTATAGAGTAGTTTATATCTGTAGCTACTCCTTCTATTAGTAGTTTAGCTAAGAAGCGTAAGAATAACTAAATAGCTATTTAATACCCCTCCCCCTTTTAGGATTTATAATATTTTCCTAATAATCCTAACTAGGGACAATAAAGAGTGCTTATAATCTAAATATAATACCTACATAATACTAACTACTTGCTATATACTTTTTCTATACTCTACTTATACTAAGAAGCTGTTTTTCTATTCCGAGTTCCTCGTTTTAGAATTACTACCGGGCTATCGTTATCGCTAATTACTTCGTATTTAGCTTTAAATATGTTTAACGCCTCTATAATCTCGATCTTATCGAGTAACTCCTAGGTAGGTTCCTAGTAGTAAGACTATTTTATAAGTACTTAATAGATAGTTCGTTATCTGAGTCCTAGGAGCTTCTTTATCTATACTTATAAGATACTCTTTACCCTCTATTCTTCCTAGTCGGGGTTATCGTATAGAATAAGTAGTAGTAGTTTAGTATCTAGGTTAATCTATAGTTGTAAGGGGTTTATAGCTGCTCTTATAAGCAAATCTACGTAGAAGCGGCTATATATCCCCTTAGGAATATCTAGTTTTACTATATATAGGCTAGGCTAATAACCGTTATAACTATATACTTAGAGTAGAGCTAGGCAAGTTTCTTTAATAGCTATACTTTATTATTAACCTCGTAGCGGATAGAGGGAGATCTCCGCTAGTTAGCAGATTCCTTTATACGCTATTATATAGCCGCTATAGCTACTTAAGCAAGGGCTTATACCTCGCGTAGTCTTACTATAAAATTATCCGCTCTCTTTCTCGGTTGGGACTTTACTAGGATCTAGGGGACGTCTTAAATTAGGTTAACGTAGTAACCGTAAAGGAGGTAAAATAGACTTAATCTAGTAGATAAGGTATCTTTATTTTTAATTACTATTATCGTACTAGGTAGTAGTATTGCCTAGTCGAGCTAAGTATAAGTACGTAAGCACTTCTTAGTACGCTTAGTCGCTCCGTCGGTTTCTAGGTAGTAAGCCGTGCTTAATTATTACTTAATACTAACTAGTTCGCAGATTTGCTACTAAAAGTATCTAATATAATTAGTCCCTCTATTGCTAGTAATTACTTTAGAAAAACCATAATAGCGCTAGTAGCAGTTTATAAACCGCATTATATATACTTTAGCGCTTATATCTATTATCGACTCGAGGACCACGTTTTTACTTAGTTAGTTTATAATAACTACTATGTATTCCGGGTTACTCTTCTTCCCTATAGGAAGGCCGGTATGAAGTCGACTGATATTTTGCTCTAGAACCGCTTAGGCATAGGTGATAGCTTAAAAAGACCCTACTTCTTATATCGCTATATATTCGTTCTCTTATAAATATCGTATTATATAGTATATCCCCGGCTACTAGTAGTAGCGAGAGAATATCGCGATTATTATATCTCTCCCTAAATAGCTTATAATATAGGAGTTATAGGTATTCTAGATTAGGGCTATCTAGAGGGGTTTATAGTTTAGTATCTAGATTATATCCCTAAATTATAACATCCCGTTATCTCCTAGCTTATACTTAGCTATTAAGACCTTAAGGAGCTTATTATTTACTTATAGCTTAGGTAGGAATACTCTACTTCCTTTATAAATATATCTAACTAGTATTATATACATATTATCTTAAAAGACTAATACTTCTTCCTATATACTTTAAAGCTCTTAGTTTATAAAGATATTAGAACTACTTATAACTTTAACTCTAAATATCTCTATTATATTAATTAAGAAATCTAGGTTCCCCTCTCTTTATTCTTCCTTTAAGAGCTAGTCGCTCCGTAGTAGTTAGAAAATATATCTGTAACAGTAGGTCTGAATAGATCTCTTTTATAGCTATAAAACAGGGATTTCACGCTAAATATTAGCTAGCATACTAGCCGAACCGTATATCTTAGCGCTTTAAAATAATATTGCGGTATAGATTAGATATTTATCTATTAGAAAGTATATATATTATTAAATCTGTATATCTAGTTATAGTAACAATTTATGCCGGATAGGTCGAGTATTATTATTATTATTAGTTCGGAAGGGTAGTAGGGTATACTAGATAAAATTATTACTGTAGGTCTAACTAATTAATATCCTATTAAGGAGCCTAAGATATAACTACTAATATAAGTTAACCTAGTTACCCGAAATTCTGTACTACTTAATAAAATTACTATTACAATCGGCCTAACTAGTAATAAAGATATTATTTATAGCTTAGTTAATACGGGAGGTACTATAAATACTATTATTAGAAGCTATTATATTAGAAACAACCTCTAATAGGAGGAATATATAGTTACTATAAAGGGTTTCTCTACTAATAGCGGGTAAGTTATTAAATTAAGTATTCTAAATGGAAGTATCTAGATTAGGAGATATAGTTTATAAGTCGCCTTGCTTATAATACCAGATAAGTTTATCTCTTGTCTATTAAGCTTAAAATAATGTTTATAATAGAAACTAATATAAATATTATATTTAATAGTATAGATATTTCCTTATCTACAATTAGTAGCTTAGCTATGTTTATTAACCCTATTTAATTAGTAAAGGGAGGTCGATTTAGATATTAAAAAGTATAATTAAAACTATCCTAAAAAATAAAAACTTTTAGGAAATTAGTAATAATTTAGAGTTTAATATAAGGGATAAGTAGTTTAATAAAATCAAGACTTTCTTTTCAAATATTTCATTATTATTAAATAAATAAAGTTTAAATTAAGGGAAATAATAATATGACCTTTAGCTTAGAGCTAGGAAAGACATTAATTATTAGGAGGATTAACTAATAGAGTTTCATTTCTCTATTATTATTTGAAGTAAATTCCGTCTTTTAACTTTAGATATCTTTATCATAAAGTAATACTTAATTAGTATGCCCTAATCTAGAATACATTAATATATAGTATTATTAGAAAGGAATTTTAGATTAAAACTAAATATAAACTACATTAAAGAATATATAGCTTATTAATAATATTACCTTCTAATAAAATAATATTAAACAGTTATATAAACTAGAAGAAAGACATACTTTAATAAATTAAAATATATATTAAATAGCTTAAAAACCTTTATAATAAGGATCTAATCTTTAAAGGTATTTAGTCCCGAATTATAATTAGATCCTAAAGTACTTACCTTATATTAGATTAGCTTAGAAGCCTTCTTATAATTCTTCTAAATATAGATCTAACTAATTTAAAAAAAATACCTTTCTTAAAATATTATTTTCATAAAAGTCTTCCTCTTTATGAGATTTTTAAAAAATTAGATAAATAAAGCATAAAGTTATATCTCATTATACTATTCGAACTATACCTTATTGTACCTAATAAGTAAGAAATATCACTGTTCTAGGTACTCTTTTCCTAAAGTTATTAAAATCATAAAAATATTAATATTTTTAAATAAAAAGTATAAATCTTATCAAATATCCTAATTTATTATAGTTAAAAAATATAAAGTGCTTCGATTTAATCAACTTAATAATAAGGGTAAATAGAGTTACTTTAAGGGATATTATATTCATTTATAGCTATAATAAATTCGTAGAAAGCTGTAAGAATACATAAATCCTAATACTTTTAGATTTACTCTTTAAATATAACTAATACCCCTTTATAAAGGGGTCTAGAGACTTTATTACTTTAGAAATAAATATTATGAGAACTTTATTATATACCTACCCTACTTTAAGGGGTAATTAACTCCCTAGCTTACTTTATTTACTATATTAGAAACATCTTATATAACATACCTAGGGATATTACTAATTTTTTCTTTAATAGTATTCCTATCAAATGTCCTCGCTCTTATTACAATAATTAGGAGGTTATACCCGGCGTAAAAAGGTTTATTCTTAAATATCTTAAAACCTTTAATAAAATACTATTTAATATAAATTTATCTAGTATAACTACTAGTACTATTAAATCCGAATAGTAAAGAAATAAGTTAAATATTATTAGTTATAGATATAGCCTTAATAGGTATTAAACTTATAAATAATAACTTTAGGAAATTAGAGAGTAGCTACTTTTTAAGAGTATAAAGGAGGTTCGGAGCTTCCTAGGCCCTGCCGGATTCTCTCGACCCCTAATCAACTACTACTTTAAAACTCTAATCTACTTTCTAACCTTATACAAATAATAATAAGTTCTATTAATGGCCTAATTAATATAAAGTAATAGATATCCTAAAGGAGGCTATTTACGCTTATCCTAATATCGCTAGCTTAAGGTATAGTTTATACCCGGTTTACCTTAAGACTAACGCTTTTAGCTCTAGATAGTGAGCTAAGTTTAGCTATATTATCGATATTTAATAATAAGTTATTCGGTTTAAGTCCGGTTCCAAGAATAAGGCTTAAGCGAAATATAACTTAGGGAAATAATAGTATTTAGGAATAGTTTACGGCTTACGAAGGCCTTAGCTATACCTTTTTAATATCGAATTCCTTCTCGAGACCAATATTAAATTTATAATTAGTTAGGTAAATAACGGTTATATAAACCTACTTCCTAATATATAGCTTATATATTAGTTAGCCTATACTAAACTATTTATATTTAAAATGTAGTATATTAAAGGTGGGGATAACGTTATTATTAATACCCTATCTAGGAAGCGAGTAATATCTTTAAAGCTCGGAGAAAATACTTAGGAGTAGGATATTAATAACTATATAGATACTTAGATCTATCGTAAGAAGGTCCTAGCTTTTTCCAACCTTAATAACCTATAAGACTAGTCATAGGAGTTATATAAAATCGCGATATACTTAACTTACCTTGCTATTCTAAAATACCTTAGGTATAATAAGATACCGATAGAGTAGGCTTATCTTGCTACTTTTTAAAGCTAGAGCCCTAAAGTATATAATTTAGAGAGGAGCCTTATTCGTAAAAGCGAGAGGTATTATAAGCTACTAATAAGTAGGAGATTCTACTGAGTAAAGGAAATATATTTAGAGAAATATATATGATAAGTAAGGCTATTACGGGAGAGACCTAATTTGTTACTATATATCGACATTTTACTCCTAGCACGGAATATAGTCCGATATTAATAGCTAGGTTAAGTCCTGCCCTCCCTATTCGAAGGCCTTAAATACGTACCTAACTAATTAGTACTTTTAAACCTCGCTATAAGATATCCTATCTATCTAGGTATTATATATTTAGTTTATACCTACTAATAAAGGGTTCCTTACTATTATTAAAGCTCGCTACTCCGTAAGTAGATTCATTAAGGCTATACGCTTAAAGAAAGTCGATTTAGACTCTATCTCCAACTTTATTATAAATAAAGTCGTTTAGTAATATAATATACGCTTTTTAGAGAGTCCTAACCTAAGATACTAAAATAACTACTAATAAACTTCTCGAGATAAGAGTCTATATATTAGAAAGATATGAAGAAGATATAGTAAAATATTACCGCGAAAATACTATATAAAGATAATAATATATAGAAAACGCTAATTGAAGGTAGTGCATAAGTATTAGTATAAATTTATTAGTAGAATACTATTATCCTTATATATAACTCTCCGCAATGTATTAATAAGTTATACTCGAGGAAATTATACATAAATAGCGAGGGCCTTACCGGATCATAAAAGTCCTCCCTAATAACCGCTTTAAACTCAAAGATATAATAGGTATCCTATTACTAGGGTATTCTTAGGAAATAGGCTCAAATCATATATCATTAGAAGTAGCTAATACGAACCTTAAAACCTAGAGGAAGACTTATAAGTTATAAACCCTAACTTGCTAGTCCCTTAATATTATAATTAATAGAATCCGCTTATTATTCCTTTTTATAAGGATATTACTCTACCGAGAGAAGATATAAATAATTAGTAAATTACTATAAAAAGTAAAGTTTAACTTATTATAGTCGAAATTTATGTAATAAAGAAGATCGGTTTTATTTTCTACCCTAATAATCCTACATTATAGGAAATTAAATAAGTATTATATTATACGCTTTCTAGCCGCGACAGCTTACTTAGCCGGTTAGCTACCTATTTTATCTCGTATATTATTTCTATAATCTACTATAGTAACTTTCCTTTAAGTAGTATTGCCTTTTAAGTAGTCTTATAATAAAAATTTAACTTTAGTTTCTCTATTTTATTCTCTTTATACTATCTATATAACTCGTCTCTATATACCTTATAAATAGCTAGATACCCGATGTATAAAGATATCTTTATTATATACATTCTAGTAGTAAATAGGGATACTTATATAGCTAAAGAATAGATATATCCCTTAATAATAAATAGAGTCTAATACTAATATTATCTTATAGTAACTCTTAAAAAGAATTATATTGGGGCCCCTAAAAACCTAAACTATAAGTTTGATACTTTATATGGGATAGAATATTCTTTATAAACACTTCGTTAATAACTTATAAATACTAAATAGTTTTAATTATATAATTAATAAGAATCCGTACGGGTTCCTATCCTTTAAGAATTTCGAACAACTAAGGCTAGAAGTCCTAATAAAGGTATTAAAAGCCCCCTATAATAATATACTAAATCGAGATATACTTTAATACCTTTAAAGATTATTAATTAGTACTTACTTTATAGGATTATCTACGGAGGTCGCCTTCAAAGGTTTTTGTAACAAGGGTTATAGAGCTAATACCCATTGGGATACCAAGACTTAGTAGCCAGGTAGCAGTCTCGAAGCTCCTAAGTACTCTAATCAACACTGATTTAAATTTCTATAGGATATGATTTAGCTACTAATTTTTGTACCCTTATATAGTACGATTTATAGTAAATAGTATCTATATAAAATAAATAAAAAATATATATCTCGAGATCTAATTAGTAAGATTTTAATAGAGTATCTAGTAGAACTATATCCTAACGATACTGGAGGGTCTGCCACCTGCAAAACAGGTCTAGGCATTAAACTAGATAGGGGGTATAGCAGGGATTAAACTGCTCCACTCACAAAAACTTTTCAAGGCGACCTCCGTTGTCTTTATACACTTAGATTAGATTCAAAGGGAAAATCTTATTACTTTAACAATTCTAATTTAAGAAGATAAGCTTATACTATAATGATTATCAAGGCTAATATATATACCTATTATCCTATATACCTATATTATAAAAGAAACCTAGATATTATGATATAATCCCATAAGACCATTACTATATATAACCCTATTATTAGAACTAGGTCCTTTTAAGGATAGGGTCAATAATAAGTTTTCTAACAAAGCCTTAGGTTCCTCTACTTACTATTATATAATATAATTATGGTTAACATATTTAGGTTTTATAATTAACATATTACACTAGTTAGAATGACCCTTATTTCGTTCTCGGATTCTTTATACTTATAATTATAGTTTACTGTTTTAAGTTAATAGATAGTACTTAGAAGGGATAAAGGTACATATTTAGCCTAATAATAATAATAGGTAAAGTCCTAAAATACTATAATCTATGGATAAATATTTACTATACTTGATATATATTATAAGAAGTAACTTATTTATATATATATTTACTATTTACCTAAAATGCGCTTGTTAATAATTATCGTTCTCTTTATACGCTTACAAATATTATTTATATACTAAAAAACCGACTCCCTCTTTCCTATATATACTAACTCTCCTCTTACAACTTAATATACGTCTGTGGCCTCTTAATTCTATACGTACTTCGGAACCTAATATTACTATTAAGATATCTTAATTAATATTTTCCGCTAACTATTAACTATATTCTAAATACTCCTATACATACATACTTATCCCTAATAATTATATTATTTTATCTTTATATAATACTATAATAGTTAATAGGGAGTTTACTAACCGCGTATATAAGGCCTAACTACGGAAAGGCAATTCGCTAAGTATAACTAGTTTATTGAGAATATAGAGCCTACCTAGATAAGGAATAGTAAGATTATAGCTATATAAATAATTAGAGTAACCTTTATAATTATTAATATAAGTTACTCTTAGCTTAATATCGAACTAGTAAAGTATAAGTCTATAGAACCCTTTAATTATAATAATCTGCTTTGGAATAGATATATCCTATAAAGGACAACTTATCTTCATTAGATTATTGAAGACCCTTAGGTATCTTTGATAAAAGAATACCTTACTAATATCTTATAAGTATTTATAAATATTAAATAGTTAGTCAATTCAGATATTATTATCGGCAATAGAATCCTCATTTATAATATAATAGGTATAGAAGTAGAATTTAGCGATATATTTTATCTCCGATATAGTACTATAGTCATAAACAATAACATTTATAATAATATTGCTTATAACGTAAACGTTAATAATTATACTTTACCTATTACGATTTTCTTCCTAGGGTTTACTAATAAGGGTAAGGGTTACTATTTTAGAGTACTCTAGTATAACGGACAAGGCTTAAAATCTAGTAAGGATAAGGTGCAGATATAATCTATATTAAACTAAGGAGAGAAGAACTATCTATTTAAGTAAGAGAGAGAGAGCAGAGATATACCTGCTCTATACCTTAGTACCTTACGGTATCTAGCTAGTCTAGATACGATAGCGGAGGTGCTTAATCTGGGTATATCTTTAATATACTTTATTAAGGTTTAGCTATACTTTAGTAAAAGAGGGTCTTCGTATTCTAAAGTAGCGCTATAGCTAGGATATCCCTAGTATATATCGTAAACTCTCGGAGTTCCGGATATTAGTTATAACGATCTGCTCCTATATCCTAGAGCTACTTTAGAGCTATAACCTAGTAGTATAGCGACGGTTATAACCGTTGCCCTATATAGGCCTTAGGCCTATAATATTACCTCCCCGCCCGGCGTTAAATTTTAGTGCTTAGAGCGTGCTTCTAAGCATTACTCTAGCTCTAAAATTACTAACGTTATTATCGCGTCTAGCCCTACTCTATAGTAGAGATAATACCTCTAATTATAGTACGTCTATTATTACTATAACTAATCGGAGGCCTACGTTAATAATTAGCTTAGGAGTATATCCCTACTAGCTATAGCTAATTAGGATTTTTATATCCTCTACGCGATTAGCGCGTAATTAGCGCGTAATTAGCTAGTCCTTTAGCTACCGGTAAGTTATTTATATAGCTAACCTCTTACTCTATCCTCTATCTCTCTCTTAACTTTAGTCGGTAATAGTCGATCTAATAACTAACTAGTAAGTCTAACCGTCTCTCCTCCTATCTCCTAAGTATCTTTTTATTAAGATTAAAGTAGCGCCTTAGAATATTATCCCTCTAGATAAGGTTATCCCGTTAAATAAGTACCCTAACCGTATTAATAATATCTCTTATTTCGAATACGTAGTATACCTTATTAAATATCCGCGTATATTCTATTTACGTACTAATAGTAAGTTAACTACTTCTCCCCTACTCCTTTTCGATACTAACTCTGCTTTTATTAGATAAGGGTAAGCGTTATAAGGGTTATTCGTTTACTACTAGAGGCAATTCCTCGGGTTATCCGTATACTCCTATAAGTAATCCTCTCCTTCTATAGTAAATCGCAGCTAAAAAAAAAAATTATAGCTACCGATAGACCGCGAGTTAAGAGGCGCTATTAATTCTCTAGCTAAGGCGGCCCTCTAGTATAACTATAATAATAAGTATAAGTTCTTTTATAAAACTTATAGCTTTATTTATACTAACAAGATACGTAGCGACTATTACTAACTAGAAAGAGGTAGGTATTCTTACTATTAAGTCTTACGCCGCCTTTAATAAGTCTAAGTTATATACGCCTAGTACTCCTAGCGCTAGTAGTACTCCTTCTTTATAATAGCGCTAGGCTATCGACTATTATATAAGTTTCTTCTTACGATATTTTGTCGCTACTCCTTTCTTACTAACCCCTTTTTAGGAATCGGTAAAAAAGAAGTTAGATATCCTTAATAGATATCTTAGTCGTTTAGTTAAGCTTATAAAGTAATTTATATCTATAGCTACTCCTTCTATTAGTAGTAGAGTTAAGAAGCGTAAGAATAACTAAGTAGTTACTTAATAACCCCCCCCTCTTTTTAAGATTTATAATATTCTTCTAATAATCCTAGTTAGGGATAATAGAGAGTTTTTATAAATTAAATATAATACTAATTATAATATTAACTACTTATTATATACTCTTTTTATATTCTACTTATACTAGGAAGCTATTTTTCTATTCCGAGTTCCTCGTTTTAGAATCGTAACTAGACTATTATTATCGTTAATTAATCCGTAATTAGCTTTAAATACGTTTAACGCTTTTATACTCTCGATCTTATCGAGTAATTCCTAGGTAGGTTCCTAGTAATAAGCCTATTTAATAAGTACTTAACGGATAGTTCGTTTTCTAGGTCCTAGGAGCTTCTTTATTTATATTTATAAGATACTCTCTACCCCCTATTCTTCTTAGTCGGGGTTAGTATATAAAATAAGTAGTAATAATTTAGTATCTAGGTTAATCTAGGATAATAAGGGGTTTATAGCTACTCTTATAAGTAAATCTACGTAGAAGCGGCTATATATCCCCTTAGGAATATCTAGTTCTACTATATATAGGCTAGTAACCTTTATAACTATATATTTAGAGTATAGCTAGGCGAGTTTCTTTAATAGCTAGCTTATTACTATATTCTTTAGTAATAGCTATACCTTATTATTAACCTTATAGCGGATAGAGGGAGATCTCCGCTAGTTAGTAGATTCCTTTATATATTATTATATAGCTACTATAGCTACTTAAGTAAAGTCTTATACCTCGCGTAGTTTTACTACGAAATTATCCGCTCTTTTTCTCGGTTTTATAGTAAGGACTTTACTAGGATCTAGGGGAGCGTCTTAAATTAGGTTAACGTAGTAACCGTAAAGGAGGTAAAATAGACTTAATCTAATAGATAAGGTATCCTTATTATTAATTACTATTATCGTACTAGGTAGTAGTATTACCTAGTCGAGCTATATATAAGTAATAAAGGCGCGTAAATACGTAAATACTTTTTAGTTAATACGCTCGGTCGCTCCGTTAGTTTCTAGGTAGTAAGCTATACTTAATCGTTACTTAATACTAACTAGTTTATAGATTTATTACTAGAAGTATCTAACCTAATTAGTCCCTCTATCGCTAGTAATTACTTTAGGAAAACTATAATAGCGCTAGTAGCAGTTTATAAACCGCTCTATATATACTTTAGCGCTTATACCTATTATTAACTCGAGGACTACGTTTTTACTTAGTTAGTCTATAATAACTATTAGGTATTCCGGGTTACCCTCTTTCCTTATAAGAAGGTCGGTTATAAAGTCGACTAATAGTTCGCTCTAAAACCGCTTAGGTACGGGTAATAGCTTAAGAAAACCCTACTTCCTATATCGCTATATATTTATTCTCCTATAAATATCGTAATTACTTATAAATCTTTATACCGTATAGTATATCCCTAGCTAGTAATAGTAGCGAGAGAGTATCGTAATTATTATAGCTCTCCCTAGATATCTTATAATATAAGAGTTATAAGTATTCTAGATTAGGGCTATTTAAAGGGGTTCGTGGTTTAGTATCTAGATTCTATCCCTAAATTATAATATCCCGTTATCTCCTAGCTTATACTTAGCTATTAAGACCTTAAAGAGCTTATTATTTATTTATAGCTTAGGTAGGAATACTCTATTTCCTTTATAAATATATTTAATTATTATTATATAGGTATTATTTTAAAGGACTAATATTTCTTATATACTTTAGAGCTTTTAGTTTATAAAGATATCCGAACTATTTATAACTTTAACTCCGAATACCTCTATTATATTAATTTAGAAATCTAAGTTCCTCTCTCTTTCTTCTCCCTTTAGGAGCTAGTTACTTTATAGTAGCTAGAAAATATATCTTACTAGGTATTTATTATTATAGCTTATTAGTATATCTTATTTATAGCGGGAGAGTATATTTAGCTGCTTACTCTTTACTCCCTCCCTATATTATATCTTAAAACGGAATTATAAAAGTAATTTAAACTATCGGACTTATTACTCGGTAAGCTTTCTTCTAGTTATAAAGAATTTAAGGTTCTTATAATCCGAAAGGATAATAAAGGGGGTTATAAAGCTCCGGAGCTCTATATCCTATACTTCTAAGTAGTATACTATTACTAATAACTCTTTATTATATATTTTATAGTTATATTTAGTAGGAAGGAGTTATTTAGAGAAATACGCTATTAGCTTAAGAACTCCTTACTTATCTTTCTATAATAAGTAGCCTTTATAAGCGTATCCTAAGTAGTCTACTTCTAGGACTATATCTCTTTCTAAATTCTATTAAGCTAATATATATTCTATAATAAAGAGGCTTTTAAAATACTCGAACGCGGATTCCTACTAGGCTCCCTAATAAAACGGTATAGTCTTCCGTATTAGTTTAATAAGGGGGCCGGTAATATTAGTATAAGTAGGTATAAATTATCGATAAAAGTTAGTAAATCCTAGGAAACTTCGTACTACTTTTATTAAGTTTAGAGCTTCCTAATCCCTAATAGCTAATAGCTTCTTAGGGTTTATCTTAATTCCCTTACCTACTTCGATAATATAACCGAGGTACTTTATTTCTTTTATACTAAACTTATATTTATTAATATCTAGGTTAAGACCTACTTTCTCTAATATAATAAGTACTAGCTTTACTTTTATAATATAATCTGCTTTATTACTAATAGTATAGATAAGAATATTATTTATATATACTAAGTAGAATTTATCTAGGTAGTTTTTTAGGGCTATATTAATATAGCGCTAGAAGGTAGCTAGTACGCCGCTTATATTAAAGGGTATAATAAGCTATTTAAATAGTTTAAATCTAGTATAAAAGGCTATTATCTACTTATATCCTTCTTTAATACGGAGCTTATAGAAAGCTATACAGATATCGAGCTTAGTAAACTATATTATATTTATAAGATATATTAATATTTCCTTAATAAGGGGTAGCGGATACCTATCTACTTTTAGTATAGCGTTAAGCCGTTTATAGTTTATATAGAATTATAATCTACCTCCTAGTTTTCTAATAAAGATAACTAATACGCTTATTAGGGAGCTACTTACGTGTATAAAACTCTTATTAAGTAGTCCTATAAGCGTTTCCCGTAGTATTAGTAGTTTATCTTATAATATATTATATAGGGGTCCCTATAGGGGTTCCTATATCTTCCCTAATATATTAGGGATAAGGTATATCTTATAATCTACTCCCTCCTTATATAGTAGAAGCTTTTCTACTTTTACTAGGTCGAAAAGGCTCCTTTACTACTTATACTTTAGGGGTAACCGGTTACCGATTAGTTTTACTTCCTTTATTTATAAGGCTTTATTAATATCTATAATAGAGACCGAAAAAATTATTATCCCTTTTACTTTATTAGAGCCGCTTTCTATACGCTTTATCTCGGCTCCTATAGTAAATGCTCTAATATACGTTATATCTCGGGCTTTCTAGATCTAGGGGGTATCTAGTATATACCCCTTTTCTTATACCGTAATTCCTTAATACCTTAGTACGATTTTATATTTATTAGCTATATAGCTAATACCTTTATACTATATTTATAGTTTCCTACGGATAATATTATAACCTAAGTTTAGGATAATATATATAAATATATAATAGTTATATTTATCGAGGTTAGCGTTAAAATAAGTAATCTCTTTAATAAGCGACTACTTTATTATAGCTCCCTTTAATATTCTAGTAATAATAGGAATACGGGGCAGGTTTAGGGATCTAGTAGTTCTCTTATAGATAGTAAACTAGTATAGATATCTATTATTAATAAGGGCTTCTATAAAACTCGTTTTATTAACTAAGAGATTAACTAGGAATAGTATACTATTTATATTCTACTTTACCTCTACTATTTCCCCTCGTATTACCTTTTACCTCTATACGCGTTATTATATAGAGGCTACTTATTTTCTATATCGGTATCTTCGTTATCCGCGTTTATAATAGTCGCGGCTTATATATTAGTAGTTCCCAGGCGTATAGCTACTTTAAACGGGTAGTAGTTAATTCGGTAACCCTCCTATTTATAACGGAGGTAGAGGTTATATTCCTTATATCTTTAATATTCCTCGGTAGTAATCTAGGCTACGCGTCGTTTCTACTAGTTCGCGGCTCCGGAGCTAGCTACGTTTACGCCTATTATAACTATATCTTAATAAGTATTTTATATAATTAGGGTTATAGTATTAGGTATTACTAGCGTTTTACTCTATTTATATTCGCGAGTAGGTTCCGTTATACGCTATACCGCTTCTATTTTTACGGCGATCGTTATAACCTAGTTCGCGTATTTATAGTAGTCGCGTAAGATCTCTACTAGGATTATAACGCTTTAGAGCTTAGAGTTTAACGCTACTTATAGGAGGAAGTACTTAGCGTTATTTATTTAAGTAGTAGTACCGGCTTATTTTAGAATCTTTTTAAACTAAGCGAAGAAGTTAGAGTACTTCTAGTTTACTCCTTACTTAAAGACTACTAGCTCTTACTATACTATTTTTACGTAATTTATATCTAGGTAATATAATTAGAGTTTAACTAAGAATTCTATTAATAAGTATAATATTATAGGTCCGCCTAAGGAGTAAAAGGGTTCTATTATAGTTCGAGCTATTCCTTCGGTATTTATATAGATCGACTTAAACTTATCCCGATCGGTACCGATAAAGCGAGTATCGTAATCGAGCTTATATTTTATAGTATAAACCTATATAGGGAACTTTATTCTATTTCTAGCGAACTTTTCTAGCTATAATAATAGCTTATATTTCTTATTATCTTCTAGTAAGGGAGTAGCTTCTAAGGTACTTAGTCCTAAGGAAGAATCGGTATTTAAACTATAAATAGTTAATACTTTATTAAAAGGGGGAATTTATATAGGAGGTATAACTACGCTATACGCTATCTAGTTAAAACTAGATTATATTAAGCTAAAATAGTTCGTAATAGATTCTTATATCGAACTAAACTATAGTTTAATCTAGTTATTATTCTCGGTTATCTTAGCTTTTATCGAGCTCCCTAGCTAATAGATCGCTTTACTTAACGCTATATTAGCTCCTATAAGGATATATTCTCCGAAAGTATCCTATTCCGTAGTATAAGTAATAGGGTAGTCTAATATTATACCTTAGGAATAAGTAGCTTATAAGCTACTTCTAATACCGAAAGGTAAAAAGGAGTTTAATATATATAACGGGTAAGGCTTAAAGTCTAGTAAGGATAAGGTATAGATATAATTTATATTAAACGAAGGAGAGAAGAACTATCTATCTTAGTAAGAGAGAGAGAGTAGAGATATACTTACTTTATACCTTAGTACCTTACGGTATTTAGCTAGTCTAGATACGATAGCGGAGGTGCTTAATCTAGGTATATCTTTAGTATACTTTATTAAGGGTTAGCTATACTTTAGTAAGAGATAGTCTTTATATTCTAGAGTAGCGCTATAGCTAGGGTATCCCTAGTATATATCGTGGACTCTCGGAGTTCCGGATATTACTTATAACGGTCTGCTCCTATATCCTAGAGCTGCTCTAGAGCTGTGACATAGTAGTATGGCGACGGTTATAACCGTTGCCCCATATAGGCCTTAGGCCTGTAACACGATATAAGAAGTAGGGTCTTCTTAAACTATTACGCGTGGCTAAGCGGTTCTAGAGCGAACTGTTAGTTAACTTTATAGCCGACCTTCTTATAGGGAAGGAGTGTAACCCGGAATATTTAATAGTTATTATAGACTAACTAAGTAAGAACGTAGTCCTCGAGTTAATAATAGGTATAAGTATAGAAGTATATATAGAGCGGTTCGTAAACTACTACTAGCGCTACTATATTTTTCCTAGAGTAATTACTAGCGATAAAGGAACTAACTAGGTTAGATACTTTTAGTAACGAATCTGCGAACTGGTTATTATTAAGTAGTAATTAAGTATAGCTTACTACCTAAAGGCCGACCGAGTAACCGAGCGTGCTAACTAAGAAGTGCTTATATATACGCGTCTTTATTACTTATACGTAGCTCGACTAGGTAATACTACTACCTAGTATAACAATAGTAATTAATAATAAGCATACCTTATCTATTAGATTAAGTTCATTTTACCTCCTCTACGGCTACTACGTTAATATAGTTTTAGATATCCCCACAAATCCTACTGCTATAGAACCGAGAAAGAGAGCGGATAATTTTATGGAAACACTACGCGAGGCGCAAGACTTTAGCTGAGTAGCTATAGCGGCTATATAATAGTATATAAAGGAATCTGCTAACTAGCGGAGATCTCCCTCTACCCGCTACGAGGTTAGTAATAAGCAGCTATTACTAAAGAATATAGTAATAAGCAGCTATTACTAAAGAATATAGTAATAAGCTAGCTATTAAAGAGACTTGCCTGGCTATATTTTAAGTATATAGTTATAAAGTTTATCGGTTTCTATACAATAGACCTAGATATTCCGAAGGGGATATATACCCGCTTTTATAAATTAACCTAGATACTAGACTATAATTATTTTTCATATATACTAACCGTAACTATAAAGAATAGGGGGTATAGAGTATCTTATAAGCACGAAGAAACAAGCTCCTAGTACCTAGAAAATGAACAATTGATTAAGCACTTATTAAATAAACTTACTACTAGGAACCTACTTAGGAGTATAAAGGCGTTAGATATATTTAAAGCTAAATATGGAGTAATTAGCGATAATAGTAGCCCGGTATCGATTCTACAACCACGAACTCCTAGTATAAGCAGATATAGAAAAAGTATATCGTAAGTAGTTAGTATTGTATAGGTATTATATTTAATTTATAGAAACTCTTTGTTATCCCTACTTAGGATTATTAAGAGAATATTATAAATCTTGGGGGGGAGTATTAAGTAGCTACTTAATTGTTCTTCTATTTCTTAACTCTACTACTATATGACGAACCGTACCATAAGAGGGTTAAATAACCTTTAATTAAATAAGTCTGGCTTTATATTTGCGACGTAAGAGAGTAACCGAGAATCGTCTAGTCCGTTATCGACATAATAATATATAATAACCTTCTAGATAAACAAATGGATAACGTGTACTTAGAATATAGTTATTAGGATTACTCTTATTTATGAGTAAGATATGTACTTAGATTAAGTACTAAGCTAATAACTATCTACTATAAAGAGGCGGGATATCCTATCCCCTATATACTAAGCTATTACCTTACTAATCCTATCTAGAACTAATGATTACTAGTACTAGCCGTAATCTCGTTTACTAGGTTACGGGTAATTATCGTAATCCGAATTACCGTAATCTAGGTTACTATAACCTAGTTTATTATAGCTCTTAATAATCTTCCACTTAGTAGTAACTATCCTTCTAATAGGTAGTGTTCGAGGTTAGGCTAGGTCTTCCCCTAGTATAATTCCTCAAATCTTATATTATTATTCTCTACTATACTCTATTCCTTTATAGATAATAGTAATATTCCCAATTAGTATCTTACTAGTTAGTATAGATATTCCTACAACCTCTAAAATAGGCCTAGTATTATATATATCTAATTATAATATTATTCTTCCGTCATATTGGTCTATATATACTTTTAATGAATAGTTGGATTTGGCATGCTATAATATTACCCTCTCTCTCTCTTATATCTTTATCCTTAAAGACTATTGGCTATATATAATATTATTACGTAGCCTCTATCTCTATTTCGTATTTAGCAGGTTTCCTTCCTTCCTTACTTTTAAATGTAATATATATTTATTATATTTTCTAGTAGTTCCGTATTAATATAAAAACGCTAGAAACTTTCCGATCCTATTAAGGAACTTAGGTACGATACTATACTATACTCTATATATAAGAAGTAGGGATGGATATATTATATAATAGTTAAGGTTAAGTAATTCTAGGAATACGTTCGTTATAGTTATTTATATAATAGTTCGGGTATTCCAAGAAATAATTTATTATATATTATTTCGGGGTTATATTATTTATAAAAGGAGGAGTTAGATATTATAGACACTCTTTAATCCTTTTTTTCCCTAAATAGTTGAAGTATAAAAATAGATAACTACTACTTTTAAGTAGTTAGAATTTCTTTATTCTTAGTAAGAATCCTTAGTATTTCGTAGTTCTAAGATAATTAATTATATTTTTAGCTTAATAAATACGATTAATATAGCTAAGTGTAAGGAAGCTAAGGCGGTTACAAACGCTAAAGTAGTTAATACTTTTAGTATAATTAATTAGAGTATATTAGTTTTAAACTTACTTTTACCTTCTTCCTAATTAATAGTAGTGTTTAATCTTAGTTAAACTTCTAGAGATCCTCTTTATAGCCTTATAAGTTTCTTTTAGATTCCTAAGTATTATTTCTAGTAGGTATCCTTTCTACTATATTAGTTATTTCTATTAGTCACCGAACTTATATTTATTAAGGATGTTCTTAACCTTATACTTATACTAATCGGTAATAGCTTATAGCTATATTTTGAGTCTAGCGCTTAATAGTACCAGTTCTAATAATAATATATAGAATTTATGGTATATTCTTATAGAATTAGGTAGCTCTAATTTATAGTTAAGCTTTAAGATAACTTCTTTAATCTCAAAGAATCCGATTTCTTAAACTCGGGTTTATTACTTATTCTTTTTGTTTCAATAGTTCGTTATAAAATGTAGATATAGCCTCTACTTTTAAAGATTCGTCCCTTAATTTCAGTTTTATTATAGTATTTATTTATCCTTATTAAGAAATATAAAATTATACTTACTTCCTTATAAGCTAAGAAGTAGGTAGGTTTAGTAAGTTTATCTATAATTACTAAAATACTATTATATATATTCTTAGTTAAAGGCTCTATAAACATATGTAACTTTATAATCTAGGTAAGAGAGAGAGAGCAGAGATGTACCTGCTTCATACCTTAGTACCTTGCTACGTCTAGCTAGTCTAGATACGATAGCGGAGGTGCTCAATCTAGGTATATCCTTAGTATACTTTATAAAGGTTAGCTATACTTTAATAAGAGAGGGTCTTCGTGTTCTAGAGTAGCACGATAGCTAGGATATCCCTAGGGATATTAGTTATAGCGATCTGCTTCTATATCCCAGAGTGGCTCTAGAGCTACAAACTAGTAGCATAGCAACGGTCATAACCGTTACCCCACCTACATAGGCCTTAGGCCTATAACACCGTTTCTAGTTCTTGCTAGCTTTTAACTATTAAAATCTTTTATCCTCGATTTTACTCTCTTCTATGGTTAATATATAACCTAGAATATTAATCTATTATTAATACTCTTTATATCTTTAACTGCTAGACTATTATCTTATAATTCTTATAATACCAGATAGATATAGTAGATGTAGTTTATTATATTTTCGGAGAAGATAAAGATATTATCGAGGTAAACTTAAATCTAAAAGTTAAGGAATTATTATAAGATATTATTAAGTAGTATTTTAATAAGCTTAAATAGTATTACTTGGTATTTGAAGTATCCGAGCTTTATTTAGAACATAGTTTTCTATTTATTACCTTCTTTAATTCGAATAAGGTTATACGTGTTTAAGATGTCTAAAGATATTAACTATCCAGCCTTTACTAATTAATTTCCTAAGTCTCTTATAAGTAATAAGTCGCACTAATTCTGAAGTATCTTATTATTAAACCTGTAGTAATTAACATATAATCTATAGTCTAGTTCTCTACTATGTACTTTCCTTTCAATATAGTATTTTATATATTTAGTATGTAACTTAAAATGTTATATATTCTCATTTATAAAACCAATCTCTATATAATCTTTACTTATTCTTTTATATTCATTTATCTACTAATAGTATATATAAAGTTAAGCTCTACTCTCGGCTTTAAATAAACATATAATCTTATTTATTCTATAATATTAATCTTTCTTTTAGTTTCCTACTAAGTAAGGGTTAGAACTTAGCGTATTTTACCAATATTAGGTTTATTGTTAAGTTTTCCAACCTCTTACCTTTTGTATAAGTAACTTCTTAACCCTTATAGTAGTATAAATACTTCTTAGTATATCCAATTAAGGATAGCTAGTTCTTTATTTAACTCTAGGATTACTTTTTTATAATTAAAGTATCTTTAATATTATATTATATCCGGATATATTCATAACATTATATATAAGAGTTTCGATATACTTTGTGAATATAATAAGGAGTAGTACTACTTCTCTACTAATCTATATATCTTTATAAGCTATTACCTCTTTATTTATAGTGTTAAGTCTATATAGTATATCTTTCTTTCTACAAGATACTTAGTAGGTATTAATAACTTCCGGCAAGATATAATTTCCTTAACCTTTAATATCCAGTATTACTTATATTATATACTATTATATTATAATATCAAGTATTAAATAGTTATATTCTGCTACGTTTTTAGTAGCGTAAAGGGACTTCTAGCCTACTGGTTACTAACCCAGTATATTTAGTGGCGGTCTTTTCCCGAAATCCTACGGTTCTTTATAGATTTTCGTTTCTTTTTCTTAATATAGTATTATAGTATTAGCTATGTTCCTTTATTGATACTAAATTCTTATAGCTCTTTTAGCCGTATAATTCGATTTTTACTTCTATTTTATACATATTATCCCCTCTCTTATAATAATAAGTCCTTTCGGTACCATATAGGACTTTAAGATATACTAAAGTATATGTTTATCTTATATAATTTTTATATCATCCTAGAGATATTTCGAGTCGTATACTCCGCTATAATTATCTAATATACTTATCCTTGACTATTCTTCAGTCTTAACACTTCTACTTACTAGATATTAGATGTTTATTTTTCTAATATATAAATCATATTCCCTTAGAGTATTTATATTAGCATGTGTATATTTATAAGACTATCGTATAACATTATATAAATCTTATAAATCTTAACGATACATACTTCTTGTATGCCTCTATTAAGGTACATAAATTTAATAACTTCGTTGTCGGATCGGTATAAGAAGAATCCGTCGTAACTCTTCGCTAGTACATACTTTATATATTTACTATAAGTATATGAAGGCTATCTTATAACGCTATACTTAGGATTTCTTACATAAGCTCTAAGATAGTCTTTCAACTATATAGTTGAATCCTATAAGATATACTAGCCCATCCCTAATACTAATTCTTATAGTTAATACGAGTTTAGAATATATCTTCCTAAGATAGCGATCTATTTATCCTATTAAGTATTATAATTCTAATAGATTTATATATAAAGCTATTAATCGCCTAGTAATTAAAACTTAATAGGAATTTCTAAAACACTATTGGTATTACTCTCTAGGTTATCTATCTTTAAGGGTTTCTTTATTATTTAAATATTCGCTAGGGGTTTCATTTTCTTTGTTAGAATTACTAATATAGTCTTAGCGTATAATAAGCTATAAATGTTGATTATCCTATTAGGGCGATGTTACATAGTATTGAGGGGTACTATTCTTTATTTTCTTTACTATTCCTATAGACAGTGTAGTTATTATTATGGTATATATAAAATATTTATAAAAGCACGGTATAAGGAGGTTAGAAAGGATAAGAGTTAGTCTTATCCTAATATTTACCTATACTATTAATCCTACCTAATTATACTTATAACCCTTATAATTCTAACTCTTCTACTAAGTAATTACTTAGGCTATTAATAATATAGCTTCTATCTCGGGTTCCTTATTAAAATCGGCACCTAAGTTATCTTCTAAAAGGGCTCCTCTTAGTCGCCTACCTACGGTCCTAGACCTAGTTCCGGAGGATATATCTAAAGCCCTAGTAATCCTATTAGATAGCGGAAGTACTACTATTCCGCTAGTAGTATCCGACCTAAACCCTAATAAAAACTTAGATTTATTTAATACCCTAGGACTTAGAAGTAGTAGTATTACTAGAGCCTAGTAAGAATATAAGGAAACTCGAGAGCGATATTAAGCTAGTAAATACGCCCTTATATTATTATAAGTAAAAGATATAATAAAACTATATAAAATACTTTTACGTCTAAAAGGAAAATCTAAAAGAATAGACGATTTAAAGGCGGAGGATAATAAATACCCTAATAATTCATTATCGGACCTAGCTACTAGAGGTAGCTTATATTGTTCGGATAGTTCGGACTCTAGTAATTATAATTAATAATATCGGAAATCGCTGCGATACTCTAATATCAGA
Organism: Arthrinium puccinioides; assembly: GCA_022414665.1. NCBI lineage: Eukaryota > Fungi > Ascomycota > Sordariomycetes > Amphisphaeriales > Apiosporaceae > Arthrinium > Arthrinium puccinioides. Next base: position 2,337,285 of record JAIUNF010000003.1, on the reverse strand, counting down.
AAGCTTCTTAAGTTCGACTATCCTAAGCTTTCTACGGAATTTACTAATTCGAAATAGAAAGGCTTAGTAAAAAAGTTCCGAAATAGTTAAGGTATAAAATAAATAGATATATAGGGTTTATAAGTAATTCGCGGACCCTTTAGAGATATAAAGTACTACTTCCGATTAGGAAGACTTTAAGGCCTAGATAAAGTTAATTATCCGCTACTTAGCAAATCTAGAGGTGATCCTTACTAAATAGTTTAAGGATATAAAGTAACGACCGGGTTAAAACCCTTAGGCCTTTAATATCTATTTAGCCTCTCTTAAGTAATAGCTCCTAGTAAAACCGGAAAGGCATTATATATATTCCTATTTCGCTAAACTCCTTAATCGGCTAAAAGATATTATTACTATATATACTAATAAACTCCCTTAAAAACGAAACGATATAGTCGACGGCGCCGCTTAAAGGTAAGAGCTTTTTAGTAAGCGTAATAAAGAATTAGGTCCTAAGGGAAAGTCTAAGGAAGGCTTAGCGAAATATACTAGAGAAGATAATAATAATTATAATAATTATAATAACTCTAATAAGCGAACTTCGAATTTAAATGATTTAAGAGGAGGACGCGGTAAAGGAGGCTAAGGAGGCGGCCGGGGTTCCTATTATAGTAACTATAAAGGAGGTCGTAGCGGTATAAGCTCGGTACCGTCACGAAACTCTAACGAAAATTAAGGAAAAGATTAAGATCTCTCTTATATTATATAATTTATATATAAAGAAAAATGATACTATATAAACGCTTATCTAAAATAGGGAATACCTACCCCTACTTAAGGAACTTCGGGAAAAGGGAGGTAGCTCTAGAGTAACGTACTAATCTAAGGTCCTATAAGCCTACTATAGATACCTTAGTAAGGTTCTATATATATTATATAATACATTCTCCTCTATTATCTAAATTCTTTATTGTTACTTATATTAACTTAGATAGTTATTTAGGTACGGATTTAGTTAGTATTAAGTTTATATATAAATATACGTTATCTTCTATACCATTCGAGACGGTTTCTTTAGAAGTAATTAGACAACTGTGTATTCTTTAATATAGAGTTTATTAGGTTAACTTTAATATAACTAATATAACAACTTAACTTTATATATATCGACGCGTATATATTACTATTAATCGAGATTTCCGAGAGGCTAGCAGTCTCTTATTATTAGGATAGGGTTTTTTAAATACCGTATATATTATTATAATTCCGTATATAAATTAGTAGTAGTTAGAGGTTATTTCGTCTTTATTACTACTTACTATACCTAAAAAGTTTTATTATATATTACATAACAATATAGTTTATTACGCTTTTATTCTAATAAAAAGCGAGGATTTATACGTCTATCTAAAGAAGGATAGTATTAATAAGTCCGCTACTAAGATTCCGTCCTATCTTCGCGATTATACCGCCTTTTTTAATACGGATAATACTATAATACTCCCTTTTATAAAGAAATAAGTTCCGCGATAGATCTCTTACTAGGAAAAGATGCTCTATACTTCTCTATTTATCCTTTAGCCTATAATAAGCTCTAAGAGTTAAAATAATATATCGACTATATAAAAGCTACTAATTAGATTTATAACTTATAAAGTCCTATAAGAGTATTAATCCTTTTTATTCCGAAAAAGATAGCTTATTACGTCTTTATATTAACTATAAGGGCCGTAATAAAGTAATAGCTAAGAATCGCTTTACTCTCCCTCTTATTTCGGAACTATTAGATAGGGTCTCTAGGATAAAGGTTTTTTCTAAAATCGATCTTAAAGAAGCCTACTATCGTATATATATTAAAGAAAGGGATAAATATAAAATAGTATTTTATATATATTACGGCTACTTTAAATACTTAGTTATACTATTTAGCCTAACTAATACGCCTATAACGGTTTAATACTATATATAAATAGCTCTAAGAGACATCCTATATATTTACTATATTATATACCTTAATACTATTCTTATCTTTTCGCATATAATAGAAGACTATAAGAGAGACCTCTAGAATATTATAAAAAGGCTCCTAAATACCGATTTATACGTTAATTAATCTAAATACGGGTTTATTTAAGAAAAAGTAGACTATCTTAGGTACTAGATTTTAGTAGAAGGCATATTAATAGACCTAGATAAGGTCGGTATTATCTAGTAATAGCTAATAATAATATTACGATCTTTAAGTATTTTTAGGATATTATAACTTCTATTAACGCTTTATTAATGGATATTTATAACTCGCTACTCCTTTAATACGTTACCTAAGGAGTAGCGAAAGCGAAGCGAAAGCTAGGGGGTTTATCTAGGATCCCTCTATATAGGTAGCTTTTAAGTAGCTAAAGTAGTTATTTCTCTAGGTACCTCTTTTCTAGTATTTTAATTTATAGAAGTATATTTAATTAGAAACTAACATATTTAAAGATATAATAGCGGGCACCTTTTCCTAGTAAGATAAGTAGGGATATTAATATCCTATTTCGTTTTAGTCCCGGAAATATCTTAATACGGAATCGCGATATAGTATCCCGACTAAGAACTACTAATAATTATCGAGTTATTTAAGTATTAGCGCTATTACCTTTAAGGATCTCGATATTCTATTAAAGTCTTATTTAACTATATTAATCTCTAAAGGTTTATAAAAAGTTAGAAGCTAAATAGCCGATAAGCTAAGTAATATATATTCCTTACTCCTTTTAACTTCGAAATTAAATATTAAGCTAGAAAGAAAAAAGCCGGCCGATCCGCCTTCGAGAAGGCCGGATTATATTAATAGAGCTTCTCCTAACGCTATAAAGAAAACTAATAGTATAGACCGAGGTATAACCTAATTAGTTACCACTAAGGGTACTAATTAATATCGTGTATACGGCCCGATAGCTATATAAGCCTATCGTGCTAGCTTAAGTAGTTACGCGAAAGCAAGCTCGAAATTATATAGTTAGAGGTAACATATATATAAATACTCCCCTATTATACCTTATCTCTCTACTAAGGGAAGTCTAATAAAAGGATCCCGAAATCGTCGAGACTCGATAGTAAATTACTATTAGCTAGGTATTATAAGAGTAGACTGTTAGTTAATATAACCTTCTCTATTATAATAAGCGAATTTACGTCCTACCTTAAGAGGCTATACGATAATAGCTTAGTAAACTATACTATAATAACCCTTATATAGGGTATTTTGGCATAGAATATACGCGAACCCTCTTAGAAAGACTATTTAACTAGCCTAAGATAAGTACGCATATGTATTTGTATATTAAGGATTATAAGATTTATCTAGGGTTAAAGGCGAAATATTACCGACCCTGTAACGAATTATAGTTACTTCATTTACTATCTCGCCTAGGATAGGAGTACTTAATAGACTTTATTATAAGCTTATTTAAAGTTTTTTATAACGGTAAAATAGTAGATTCTCTCTTAGTATTTAATTATAGACCGGTTTAGTAAAATATCGTTTCTATTTATAGTATATACTACTATAACTATATCGAGTACTATTTTAGAGCACCTTAAGGTATTATCTCGGATAAAGGCTCTATCTTTATAACTGAATTTTAGTCTAATCTATATTTCTATAGCTAGATTAAATTAAGGTACTCGATAGCCTTCCACCACTAAACCGATAGGTAAATAGAGAGAATAAATTAAGTTATAAAAATATACTTTTATTACTATATAGTTAGTTATCCTAAGGTTTAGCTATAGTTAATACTACCTACGTTTTACGCTATAAACTCGGCTATAAATACTACTACTAGCGTAAGTTCGTTTTAAGTAATATACAGCTACTAACTAGAGTTCCGTATATTTATTAAGGATAATAATACTTTAAAGGGGGTACTAGCAGTTTAAGATCGAATTAATAAGCTAGCGAAGTTATATTAAGATATAACGGAATAGTAGCGAAAGGCTATCGCTACTTAAGCGGAATACTATAATAGATACTATAATCTAATAACCTTTAAAGTTAATTAGATAATTACCTTATCTACTTAGAATCTTAGACTAAAGTTTCGAAAGCTCTAGCCTAAGTTTATTAGCGCTTTTAGGGTACTAGGCAAAGTAGGATTATTAGTATATCGTCTAGTGTTACTAGAGTAATATTTGCGAATATATAACGTCTTCCTAGTCTAGTACCTAGAGCTATAGAATACTAAGATATCAGACCCTTTACCTCTACCTAAGCTTAATAAAGTCAGGTGCTAAAAGTCTGTGCACACCCCCCATATTTCGGTATAATTAAGACATGCACACATATATCAATTAAGCAGCTACACTACTAATATGCTAGCTATAAATGCGAAAAAAATTGTAATTGAAAGTCCTACTTATACTGCTTAGTATTTCGTATACTAGCCCCTTACGCGACGTAATGCCTTTAAGCGGTGCGGCATTATCTCGAGTAGCCGATCTATCTTAGCCTAAGGAATAGCATCCTACGCCTCCTTAATCTACGACTTAAGTAGCTCGATATCGACCTTATTATTTTTAAGATCGTGAAGTTCTTAGTGTTTCTTATAAAGCCTTCGCTTTAACATGTTCTATACGTATTCGATAGGGTTTATGTCCGGCGAGTAAGCAGGCTAGAAAATCGGCTTAACCTTCTAAGCCTTAAACTACTCCTTCGCGGGCCCTAACGTATAAATCCGGGCGTTATCTTGCTAAAAAAACCTATCTTTAATACGGCTTCGTCTCTAGCGAGGGAGGAAGACCGTTTCGAGAGCCTATAGGTAAGATTTAGTAGTATAGCCGTTATATTTAGAGGTAGGGTCCCTCTATATTATATAGATCTCCGACCTCCCTCCCTTCTAGATCACCGCGAAGACTATTAGTAAGATAGCAGGCTTGTAATATCCGGCTAAATTAACGTTCTAGTAGTTAAGTTTCTCCTTAGATGTCCTCTAGACCTAGCTAAAAGGAGACGACGGCGAGGACTAGATAGAGTACTCGTTACTATACCACCCCTATATACGCTTAAACGTTAGCTTATATAGCTAATATAACACTCTAACTTCAGACTTATATACCTTAATCAGCTTTAGGCCCTTACCTCTCTAAGTACGTTCAAAACGACGGCGTTCTCCTCTTAATTTATACCGAAGTATAATCCGCTTAATAGACCGGCGGTGGTAAAGTGTTTTGCGGCGGAGAAGTCGGCGGATAGTATTCCGAGATGCCGTTTAACCGGTAAGTACTTTCACCTTAATATAAAGCTATTCCCACGTTATACGGCTATTTCGTTTAACGGACTTTATAATCCTAGCCTCGTTTAAGGCACTAAACTTTTTTTTTATCCTTTCCGGTAAAGACTATTAAAATAGCTATATTTGAGATAGTGGTCTCTGATCCGGTAGAGTTCGCGTCGGCTAACGCTAAATCGGTCGCATATCTTACCCCTCGGAACACCGGCTATAAACTAGTTATAAATAGTCGCACGAGCTTCTGGGGATAACTCCTATAACCGGGCTCTTCCGGCGGTTAGTTTACGGCCAATTTGCTTACGTAGAGAGTAAGGCATCGAGCGTAATTGAAGGATAAGTGCCTGGGGTAAGATGTTGAAGGTTCTGAAATTGAGACGCGTGGGACGCGCATGTGGAGAAATGTGCACAGACTTTTGGCACCTGATTTTAACGATAATAAGTAGGAAGTTAAGCAGGTCCTTAATTATCGAGAATCTAAAGGAGAAACCTACTATTATATAAAATAGAAAGGTTAGCCTCGCAGATACTAAACGCTTAGTTAACGCTTACATTAAGAAAGCCTAGACCTCGAAGAAAAGTAAGAAGATTAATAAAAGTATAGGGGCAAATATAGTTTATATAGATAGCTATCTATTATAACTAATAACTAGGAGACCTTAGATTAATCCTGCTATAACCTAGGCGACTAATAAACGAGACCCCGGCTTTACCTCTAACCTTAAAATATAAATATATTACCTAGAATCTCGCGAAAAGTAGCTAACTAAACCTTATAAAAACGGTTATCGCCTATCTCTATACCTATATCGAGGAGATAACCCCGGATAGTTCTTACTAATTCCTATAAGACCGAAGCCTATATAGTATAGTCGCTATCGTACAACGGTAACTATAATAGTAAGAGCTAATTATAAGCGGCACGCTTATCGGCAAACTATTATTAAGAAAAGATTAGCTTATAGTTCGGGAAATACTAGCGAAACCTACGTATAGTATTAAGTAGTAGACGGATTACGGAGGTAACGCGAAGTATCTATATCTTATAATACTCCTTACGATAAATAGCCCGGGCTTCCTTATTAGTAGTTTTAGAACCGGTTAAATTACGTTCTTATTTATAATAGGTATATATAGTAGAAAAGCCTATATAAAGCTTCTAAAAAGCGACGGCAAGACGTATACGAATAGCCTCTAAATAGGCCCATTTAAAGTTATTATTATCCTTATCTACGATATTACCCTATCGGTCGGTAAAGCCTATATTATAAATATACTCGATAAGGTAACCTATTACCTATAGGTTTCCCTAAAGTATTCTAGGGACCTAATATTACGATCTAACCCGATCTAACCATTCCTTAGAGTACGCACGGACTAACGGGACGGAAGAATAATATCACGATTAAATAGATACGACACCAGACCTATTCTAGAGGTCGAAGGAATCTCTATACTAATAGGTAAGATACTAATTAAGAATATTACCGTTACCTATAAGGGAATAGAGTATAGTATAAAGTAATAGTATAAGCTTTACGGAACTATACCTAAGGAAGTACTAGCACGACCCCGTAATCTACTAATTAGCAGGAAGGTTACGCAGACTAATAAGAAAGAAGTAATTAGTAAAGATTTACTAAGTAATACTAAGTAGTACTAAGTAATACTAAGTAGTACTAAGTATACTAGGATTAATAAGGGAATAATTTAGAGTATATAGGGGATAGGATATCCCGCCTATTTATAGCAGATAGTTATTACCTTAGTAATTAATCTAAGTATTTATCTTACCTATAAATAGGAGCAATCCTAACGACTATATTCTCTACGCTTATTATTTAGTTATCTATCTAGAAGGTTATTACCTATTATTAGATCGGCGACGTACTCGACGATCTTCGGTTACTCTCTTATCTTATAAATATAAACCTAGACTTATATAGTTAAAGGTTATTTAACCCTTATAGTACGGTTCGTTATATTTTAATTACTCTTATTTAGGTAAGTTACTTTCCGAAAGATACTAAATAATAACCTTCGGACGCTATATCTACTATTAGCCGTAATAGCGACCGTAATAGCGGAGTAGCTAATCCTATAGGAGGGCCTAATACCCTTACTATAATTAAGGAGCTATAGGATATAGTTATACAACTTAGAGGAGAGAACGAGTAGCTTATCGAGTAAGTCGCTACGATTCCTATTAACCCTCTAAGTCGACCTTTAGGATATCGACTACCTCCTCCTTAACTATATACTAGTAAGGAAGGAAATATTTAAGGCTTCCTTACTTAGGTTAAAGCCTACCTTCGTTTCTACGAAGCTACTATCGTTATAGAACTAGATAAGATCCTCTATACCGCTAGACTCCTAAAGGAAGACGTACTCGTATAGTTCGAACCTATTATACGGAACTATCTCGATAATCCCGTTAGTAAGTAAGATAAGGATATAAAGAAGACGTTCGCTAAGTATAGCGAATTCGAGAGAAAACTTAAGGCGACCTTTAAAGACCCTAATATAATTAGAGCTGCTAAACGATAGTTAATAAACCTTAAATAGAAAGGACTTACGTCTAAGTATATATCTAAGTTTAAGTAACTCGCTTTATAAACGGAGATTATAAACGAAGATATACTTATAGTATTATTCTATTCCGGACTCCGCGACGACGTTAAAGATAAGATATCTAAGACTAATTATCCCGATAACTTTAATAACTATATAGAACGAGTTATTAAGATCGATAGTTATTTATACGAATAATAATAAGAGAAATAAGGATCTAGACCTTAGGTAGTAACGCCCTAGGCTAACTATAGAAGGAAGCGTTAATACTTTTAGAACTTTAGAAAAAGAATATACCTAATAAATAACTACTAAGGACTACCGAAGACTTCTATCGGGTATTATAGCGGACCTATAAACCTTAACGCTACTTATAGGGATAAGCTTAAAAGTAGAAAGACTTACTATAATTATAGTAAGGAAGGATACTTCGCTAGAGAATACCGCTAACCGAAAAGTAGTAGTTCTAACTAGTACCTAAGTATAGTATAAACGCTACTTAGCACGAAGAAGTTACTATTAGGAAAAATAGGGAAGTAATTACTACTACTTATAAGAGTACTATAAAGAAACCTCCTTACGCCGCGCTCTTATATATAATATATTATAATAATAACTATACTATTTATAAAAGTAGTAAGGAAGGTAGAGGATAGTATCCCTAAATACTATAAAAGGCCGCGGTAATAGAATAAAGAAAGATCCTTTAATAGGATAACGGACTTTTATAGTATATTACGAGCTAGGACTAAATTAGCGACTCTAATAAGGAAAATCGTACCCCTAGTAAATATTTAAGTATTAAAGAAACCTATAAAGATAATCTAGAGAGCGACTCCGATAGTATACTAGAGATCCCTAAAGAGCTTCGATTATTAACTAAATAATAGCTTAACTTATAAATCTCTTAGGAATATAATATCCGACGGGATAAATAGATCGCTATCTTAGGAAGATATATTATTAACTCGGATTAACTATATAAGATTATACTAGGAATTAAGCGATATAAGCTATATATATTAGTACTATAGTTCGGAGACGATCCTAGGGCCTATCCGTTAGACCTAGGATATAGTATTATAGGATAGCCTTCTTATACCTATAATAGATATATAAAGTACTTACCGGCTAAAATCTACTATAGATTCTTCCTATACCGAGCCGGAGACAAAGCTATTAGAAACCTTTACTATAATAAAGATATATAAGAAGTATATATAGTTAAGATTTATAAGAATTATATAATCTTATACGACGACCTAATAAAGATACCTTATTACGAATACCCTAAAGAAATATAGTATATATATTAAGATAATAGATATCTAATATATAGTAAATAGAAGTGTAAAGCCTAGAGAATAGTTAAGGATAAGTATATTAGAAGATTATAACGGAGCGTACGACTCGAAGTACCTCCCGGAGGATATAAAAACTCTATAAAAAGAATATCTACTCTAATACCCTCTACTATCTAATAAAGTAATAAGAGGACTCGTTACCTTAAAAGAGGGGATAAAATTTTATAAATTAGAGGTAAAAACCTAATTATAGGGCTAGAAGAGCTAGAAGAACTTAGTACCGATAAAGAAATTCCGATAATAAAACGATATAATACTAAATAAAGTAAACGGAAATCTATAAAGACCTATAGAGTTTCGGGAAAAGAACGCTACTAAATATACTAAGATAGTAGCTAGCGAGCTAAAAGTCCCTTTACGCTACTAAAAACGTAGTAGAATATAACTACTTAATAATTAATATTATAGTAGAAAGGTATACGATATAAGTAATACTAGATAGCGGAGCTTAAGGAAACTATATCTTACTATAAATCGTTAATACCTACTAGATACCTTAGAGGAAGAAAGACGCCCTATACCGACTTAATATTATAGATAGAGAAATAATAGCTTATAAAGATAGATAGATTAGTAAAGAAGTAGCGCTACTCTCTATTATATTCCTAAACTATAGCGAAACTCTTATATACGATATTATAGATATACTAGGATATAATATAATATTAGGGATACCTTAGTTACGAGCGAGTAATCCTAGAGTTAATTAGAGGACTAGCCGTCTCTAGTAAGATATACTAAGAAGAACCTATACCTTTACGAAGGTTAAAAAACTACCCGTATATAAGGTTAGAGGTCGGAGAATTTAAGAAGGAATCTAAGTACTTTAGGAACCGGACTATATAGTAACGATACTTATAAAGTACCGCGACTTCCGACCCTTATTTAGTAGAAAACTAAAGGAAGGACTATTACCGTATAGTAGATAGGATTATACAATTAATTTAAAACCCGGAGTAGAACTCGATTTTATAGCTACTTACTAGTAGATATAAGAATATAAGGGCGTATTTAAAGAGTATATAGAAACTAACTTTAAGAACTAAAATATATAACTATCTAAGTTACCCGCGGGATATCTAATACTCTTTATCCTAAGAAAAATACTAAGTAGAGAACTTAACTAGAGGCTATATATTAACTATTAGAAACTTAATAATAAAACGATTAAGAATCGATACCCCCTACTACTTATCGGAGATCTTAGGGATCGATTAGTTAAGGCTAAATAGTTTATAACCTTAAACCTTCTAAATACCTATAACTTTATTTAAATTAAAGAAGGCGATAAATAGAAAACCGCCTTCCGAACTAAGTTCGGATACTTCGAATACTAGGTAATACTATTCGGGCTTACTAATATACTAGCGATATTCTAGAAAATAATTAATAATATCCTATAAGAATTCCTTAACGTTTCTATTATAGTCTATCTTAACGATATCCTTATTTTCTCGGAAAATATAACGGATTACGTCTAGTATATCCGTTAAGTGCTAAAAGTACTATAGGATAATAATCTCTTAGTTAAGCCTATAAAGAGTAAGTTTTATTAGTAATAAGTTATATTCCTAGGTTATATAATAACGCTAGGAGAAATAAGAATAGAGGACTTTAAGATTTTAGTAATTAGAGATTAGCCGATACTAACTATAGTAACGGAAGTATAAGCCTTCTTAGGAATAGCGAACTATTACTATATATTTATTAAGGGGTTTTAGAAGAATTATAACCCTACTAACGAACCTAACTCGGAAAGACCTCGTATTTAAATAGGAAAGTAAAGAAAAAGAAGCGTTCGAGACGCTTAAGAATAGAATTATTAGCGAACCTATTTTTAGGATACCAGATCCTATACTACCTTATAAAATTAAAACCGATACCTCGGATTATATACTCGGCGGATAACTTAGCTAGAAAGATAAGAATAGTAAGAAATATCTAATTATATTCTTCTCTAAGAAGTTTAATAAACTAGAGCTTAACTACTAAATCTATAATAAGGAGTTAATAGCTATTATTAAAGTATTTAAGGAATAGAAATACTACCTTAGTAGAGCTAACTATAAGGTTAAAGTATATATAGATTATAAGAACCTTATATTATTTATAACTAGTAAAGTCCTAAATCGATAATAGATTAGATAGTTAGAATTCTTAACTAAATTCGACTTTAAAATTATCTATATTAAGGGAAGCGAGAACGGTAGAGCCGACGCTCTAAGCCGATAACCTAACTATTAGGTTAAAGTACCCGAGGAGGTATACGCTATTCTCGAGATAAATAGTAAGGGTAACTTATAAAACTTACGGGTAATATAACTATAATAACTCGATACTACTTATAGGATCGAAGGAAACGAATAGATCTCTAAGTTTTAGAATAAGACTATCCTAGAAATCGCTAAAGGGTAGAAGGAATACGATATTAAGGACGGTTTTACCTTTTATAATAATATAATATAGATCCCTAATAACCTCTTTACTAAGTTCGTTAAGAACTTCTATAGAAAGATATTTAATAGATATTAAGGAGTCTATAAAATATTAAGAAGGATCTAAAGATATTATAACTATTTCTAACTCGAACTAAGACTTAAGGAAGTTCTTAAGGACTATAACCTTTATTATAAAGCTAAGGCCTTAAGATATAAGCCTTACGGAGAACTATAACTAGTTATTCTACTAAATAGGGCTTAGGGAATAATTATATTAGACTAGATTATAAAATTACTAGTATTTATAGAGCCTTTAACTAGGACTATATATAATAGTATCCTAGTAATTATAAATAAACTTACTAAATTTACCTACTTCTTACCTTATAAGGAAGTAAGTACGGCTAAAGAACTTATATATACCTTTATAAAGTTTATTATTAGTAATTACGGGTTACCTAATAATATTATCTCTAATAGAGATAAGCTATTAATATCTAAGTTTTAGTAATCCCTTATAGGATAACTCGGAGTTAAGTATAAGCTATCGATAGCCTATTATCTATAGACGGATAAATAAATAGAAAGAATAAATTAGATACTTAAATAGTATTTAAGATATTATATTAACTACGAATAGGATAACTAGGTTATACTATTACTAGTAGTATAATTCGCTTATAATAGTGCCGATAACGAGATAATACGAATATTACTATTTATAGTAAACTATAAATATAATCTAGAGATTATAAGAAACGCGATAATAGGAGTACTAGCCCCTATAGCGGTAATATAGGTCGATAAGCTAAAGGAATTATAATAATCCTTATAGTATAATCTCGTCTTTCTTAATAAAAGAATAAAGAAATACTATAATAGAAATAAGATTAAAGGACTAATCTTTAAGAGGGGAGATTATATCTACCTTATATAACGAAATATTAAAATAAAAAAACTAAGTAATAAACTCGACTTTAAGAAAATTAGACTATTCGAAATTAAAGAAGTTATTTCTAAGCTTAACTATAAAGTAAAGCTACCTAAATTTATAAGAATATACCCTATATTCTATATATCCCTATTAGAACTAGCGCTACTAAATACTAAACTCGAAATATAGCTAGAAGTTATTATAGATTAGTACGAGTATAAAGTTAAGAAGATCCTTAACCGAAAGAAGTTTAGTAACTAATAGAAATAGCTAATATAGTAGAAAGGATATTTATTAGAAAATAATACTTAGGAACCTAAAAAGAACTTAACGGGTTATTAAAAATAACTAAAGAAGTTCTAAGACTAATATCTAAAGACGAAGGAAAGGAGAAGTCGAGGGAGTTCTAATTAATAACCCTAAAACTACCTTAAGCCTAAATAAATAAAACGGCTTTTAACTTTTAGCGCTCTTATTCTTTAAATTCGTCTAAGGAATAAAGGCCCTATTAAACTAACTTTACCCCCTATATCCGGGCTATCTCCTTCTATTTCTATAAATAAATAAGACGGGAAATTGCCTTATTTATCTCCTCCTAATAACGCTTTTATAAGGAGAGAAAGCGCTCTTCCGCTAAAGCTTTATCCCGAGATAATCTTTCGTACTCCTTTTAGATATAATAAAGCGAGGAAAGAGGAATACTAGTACTATTATAAGAATAACTAGCGCGTATATATTTTTTATACTTGGAAATACCTTTAATTATTAAGTATTTCTATCCTCGATCGAAATAACGAGAATACGGTATAACTTCGAAACTAAATTTATCGAAAGAAGTAATAAGGTCTAAATAATAAACGGTAGAATTAGCTAAATCTTTAAAATAACGTTTTTCGACTCGACTAAATATAATAAGTAAATATTATAAATAAAAATAAAAGAAGGACGGAACCTACGAATAAGGATAAGGGCGATATAACGACCTTATATATAACTAATAATTTTTAAGGATAAAGATATAGGAGAGAGAGGGTAATATTATAATCTAACCCGATCTAACTATTCCTTAGAGTATATACGGACTAATAGGACGGAAGAATAATATTACGATTAAATAGATACGATATTAGACCTATTCTAGAGGTCGAAGGAATCTCTATACTAATAGGTAAAATACTAATTAAGAATATTACTATTACTTATAAGGGAATAAAGTATAGTATAAAGTAATAGTATAAGCTTTACGGAACTATATCTAAGGAAGTACTAGTATAACCCCGTAATCTACTAATTAGTAGGAAGGTTACGTAGACTAATAAGAAGGAAGTAATTAGTAAAGATTTACTAAGTAATACTAAGTAGTACTAAGTAATACTAAGTAGTGCTAAGTATACTAGGATTAATAAGGGAATAATTTAGAGTATATAAGGGATAGGATATCCCGCCTATTTATAGTAGATAGTTATTACCTTAGTAATTAATCTAAGTATCTATCTTACCTATAAATAGGAGCAATCCTAACGACTATATTCTCCACGCTTATTATTTAGTTATCTATCTAGAAGGTTATTGCCTATTATTAGATCGGCGACGCACTCGACGATCTTCGGTTACTCTCTTATCTCGCAAACATAAACCCAGACTCGTATAGTTAAAGGTTGTTTAACCCTTATAGTACGGTTCGTTATACCTAAGTTAAAGAATTAGTAACGTTACTATGCCGAAATATCTACGGAGTACTTATAGCTTTATAAGTATCCTTAGAGCCGATATATCTAACTGCCTACTATTTATAGCCTTTACTCTAGCTATAAGCTAATAACTTAATATTAGTGTAAGCGTAGCGAATACGTAGCGGAAGGTCTTAGTCGGGTATAAAGTTCTCTAATACTCGGTTAATATAACCCTTATAGGAATGCTACTCCTATATAAAGTTTACCAACTCTTCGGTTATAATCGTTATATAATTACGCTTACGCTTACTCTTACGCTTACGTAGCTAATTAATAGTTAGTATAATAACCGAAGGATAAGAGAAGATTAAATAAATAAGTCGTAATAGTTTCGCGAATAAATAAGGATACTATAAGGATATAGCGTTACGATAGGGTTATCGCAATAATAGTTTTTTATAAAAAAGTGTTTTCCACCTGATAATTAAGATATTTCTATTATAGCCCAGATCATAAGATTATAGGACCCGCGGACGGATTAGGTATAAGAGACCTACCGAAGTGGGGGTATCTAGTCGCGTAACCCTTTACCCTCTACCTTAACACCCGTATAGGTCGCCGCGGTTGACTCGTATAGAGAGGGGAGTAATTATAACGATCAGCTCCTATTATAAGGTACGGGAACTATAGGGGTTCCGTACCTATCCCGTATATATACCACCTCCCTCTTAATAACAGAAAGGACAAGAGTTAGTCTTGTACTAATACTTACCTATATTAGTAATCCTACCTAATTGTACTTGTTACCCTTATATTAATAGTAAGATAGTTATATTTAAGGGCTGCCTTAGCTAGAGAATTAATAGCGCCTCTTAACTCGCGGTCTATTAGTAGTTATAACTTTATTAGCTGCGATTTATAAAAGAATAAAAAGAATAACTAATAGGAGTATATAAATAACTCGATGACTTATATCTAGTAGTAAACGAATAACCCTTATAATAGTTACCCTTATTTAATAAAAGAAGAGTTAGTATTAAAAGGAGTAGGGAAGAAGTAGTTAATTTATTATTAGTATATAAATAAAACGTAGGCGGATAGTTAGCGAGGCGCGCTACGTATTCGAAATAGGAAATATTACTAGTATAGTCTAGGTACTTATCTAGCAGGATAACCTTATCTAGAGGGATAAGATTCTAAAGCCTAACTTTAATCTTAATAAGAAGATACTTAAGAGATAGGAGGAGAGACGGTTAGACTTACTAGTTAGTTATTAGATCGACTATTACTAACTAGAGTTAAGAGAGGGATAGAGGATAAAGTAAGAGGTTAGCTATTATAATAGGGGCAGCTAAAACGCGATGAAGATATACTTAGTCTAATACTTTGCACTATCACATTTATATAAGTAGTTAACATGATGCTTAATAATAGGAGTTTCTAGTTAGCTATTGCACCTTATAAATATATTTTTACCCTCCTATTATTAATATCTCGTAATTGGTCATTTCCGCCCTGCTACGGAGTAGGATAAGTTATATTTATATTATAGAGACTATTAGAAATCCCCTCCTACCATATCCTTTGTATATTAAAAGCACCTATTAATATCTAGGTCTTGGTCGACCCTAAAACCGCAGGCTACTATATACCGTAGGTAGTAGTTCTATTTCACAATATAGATAACCTGCCGGTAGCTAGAGGACTAGCTAATTACGCACTAATCGCGTAGAGGATATAAAAATCTTAATTAGCCGTAGCTAGTAGGGATATACTTATAAGCTAATTATTAATATAGGCCTATAATCAGCTATAGTAATAATAATTAGAGGTATTATCTCTACTAGAGGTAGGGCTAAGTTACGATAGCAACGTTAGTAATTTCGAAACTAGAGTAGTGCTTAGAAGCACGCTCCGAGCACCGAAATTCAACGCCGGGCGGGGAGGTAATATTATAGGCCTAAGGCCTATATAGGGTAACGGTTATAACCATTTCTATACTACTAGGTTATAGCTCTAGAGCCGCTCTGGGATATAGAAGCAGATTATCGTAACTATACCCGGCACTCTAAGAGTCCATAATATATACTAGGGATATCCTAGCTATAGCGCTACTCTAAAATACGAAAACCCTATCTTACTAAAGTATAGCTAACCTTAATAAAGTATACTAAAGATATACCTAGTTTAAGCACCTCCGCTATTATATCTAGACTAGCTAGACGTAGTAAGGTACTAAGGTATATAGCATATATATCTCTACTCTCTCTCTCTTACCTAGATAGATAGTTCTTCTCTCCTTAGTTTAATATAGATTATATCTATACCTTATCCTTACTAGGTTCTAAGCCTTGCCCGTTATATATATTAAACTCCTTTTTACCTTCCGGTATTAGAAGTAGCTCGTTAGCTTCTTATCCCTAAGGTATAATATTAGACTACCCTATTACTTATACCGCCGAGCAGGATATCTTTGGAGAGCAAATCCTTATAAGAGTAAACGTATTATTACGTAAGGCGATCTATTAGCTAGGGAGCTTAATAGAAGCTAATATAACCGAGAATAATAACTATATTAAACTAAGGTTTAGTTCGATATAAGAAATAATTATAAACTACTTTAACTATGTATAATCTAGTATCGACTAGATAGCGCGCGGTATAATTATACCTCCTATATAAGTTCCCCCGTCAATAAAGTATTAACTACTTATAGTTTAAATACCGACTCTTCCCTAGGACTAAGTACTATAGAAGCTACTCCCTCGCTAGCAGATAATACTAAATATAAGCTATTACTATAGCTAGAAAAGTTCGCTAGAGATAGAATAAAGTTCCCTATATAGGTTTACGCTATAAAATATTAGCTCGATTACGATACTTACTTTATTAGTACCGACTAGGATAAGTTTAAATCGATTTATATAAATATTAAAAGAATAGCTCGAACTATAATAGAACTCTTCTACTCCTTAGGTAAACTTATAGTAGTATACTTATTAATAGACTTCTTAGCTAAACTCCGATCGTATTACCTAGATAAGAATTGCGTAAAAATAGTATAATAAGAGCTAGTAATCTTTAAATTAGGAGTAAACTAGAAGTATTCTAACTTCTTTACTTAGTTTAAGAAGATTATAGGATAAGCCGGTACTACTACTTAGATAAATAATACTAAGTACACCCTTTTAAGAGTAGTATTAAACTCTAAGCTCTAAAACGTTATAATCCTAGTAGAGATCTTATATAACTACTATAAATACGCGAACTAGGTTATAATAATCGCCGTAAGAATAGAAGGGGTATAGTATATAATAGAACCTACTTATAAGTATAGATAGAGTAAGACGCCGATAACGTATAATACTATAACCCCTATTATATAAAACACTTAGTAAGACACGGTTATAACGGGCGTAAACGTAGCTAGCTCCGGAGCCGCGAACTAGTAGAAATAGCGCGTAGCCTAGATTACTACTATAGAGCGTTAGAGATATAAGGAATATAACCTCTACCTCCGCTATAGATAGGAGGGTTATAAAATTAACCGCTACCTACTTAAAGTAGCTATACGCCCGGGAGCTACTAGTATATAAGCCGCGACTATTAAGGATATAGATAACGAAAATACCGATACGGGAAACGAGTAGCTTCTATATAACGATACGTATAGAGGTAAGAGGTAATATTAGGGGAAATAGTAGAGGTAAAGCAGAATATAAATAGTATACTATTCCTAGTTAATCTCTTAGTTAATAAAATAAGTTTTATAGAATCCCTTATTAATAATAGATACCTATACTTATCTACTATCCGCGAAATAATTACTAGATCCCTTACGCTACCCCGTATCCCTATTATTACTAAAATATTAAAGGGAGCTATAATAAAGTAATTATTTATTAGAGAGATTACCTACTATAACGCCGACCTCGATAGATAGATATATTATATATTTATATATATTATTATAAACTTAGGTTCTAATATTATTTTTAGAAAACTATAGATAGAGCGTAAAGGCGTTAGCTATATAGCTAATAAATATAAAATCGTACTAAAGTACTAAGGAATTACTATATAAGAAAAGAAGTATATACTAGATACCCCTAAATCCGGAGAGCCTAAGATATAATATATTAGAGCGTTTATTATAGAAGCCGAGATAAAGCGCGTAGAAAGCGGCTCTAAAGCGGTAAAGGGAATAATAAGTTTCTCGGTTTCTATTACTGATATTAATAAAGCCTTATAAACGAAGGATATAAAGCTATTCGGCGACCGGTTACCCCTAGAGTATAAGTAGTAGAGAAGCTTTATCGACCTAGCGAAAGTAGAAGAGCTTCTACTATATAAAGAGGGAGTAAATTATAAAATATACCTTATCTCTAATATATTAGGGAAGATATAGGAAGCCCTATAAGGTCCTTCATATAATATACTATGAGATAAACTACTAGTACTATAAAAGATACTTATAGGGCTCTTAGATAAAAGTTTTATACGCGCGAGTAGCTCCCTAGTAAGCGTACCTATTATCTTTATTAGAAAACTAGGAGGTAAATTACGATTCTATATAAACTATAAATAGCTTAACGCTATAATAAGAGTAGATAAATACCTGCTACCCCTTATTAAAGAAACGTTAATATACCTTATAAATACGATATAGTTTACTAAACTCGATATCCGAGTAGATAATAGCCTTCTATACTAGATTTAGACTATTTAAATAACCCGTTATACTCTTCGGAATAAGTAGCGTATTAGCTACCTTTTAGCGTTATATTAATATAGCGCTAAGAAACTACTTAGATAACGTCTACTTAGTATATATAGACGATATCCTTATTTATACTAGCGGCGATAAGGTGGATTACGTTATAAAAGTAAAACTAGTACTTATTACCTTAGAAAAAGTAGGTCCTAGATATCGAAAAATACGAGTTTAGTATAAAAGAAATAAAGTACCTCGGCTATATTATTAAGGCAGTTAAGGGAATTAAGATAGACCTATAGAAGCTATTAGCTATTAGGGATTAGGAAGCTCTAGCCTCGGTAAAAGCAGTCCGAAGCTTCCTAGGATTCGCTAATTTTTACCGATAGTTTATACCTATATATACTAATATTACCGGCCCCCTTATCGAACTAATACGGAAAGGTATACCGTTTTATTAGGGGGACTAGTAGGAAGCCGCGTTCGAGTATCTTAAGAGCCTCTTTATTATAGAATATATATTAGCCTAGTAGGATCTAGAAAAGGATATAGTCCTAGAAGTAGACTACTTAGGGTATACTTACGGAGGCTACTTATCATAAAAAGATAAGTAAGGAGTTCTTAAGCTAATAGCGTACTACTCTAAACGCCTCCTTCCTATAAAATAGAACTAAAATATATATAATAAATAGTTATTAGCCGTAGTACGCTACTTAGAAGTATAGGATACGGAGCTCCGGAGCCTTATAAACCTATTTATTATCCTTTTAAATTATAAGAACCTTAAACCTTTTATAACTAGAAGAAAGCTTACTAAATAATAAGTCTAATAGTTTAGATTACTCTTATAATTTCGGTTTAAGATATAATATAGGGAGGGAGCAAAGAGTAAGCGATTAGATATACTCTCCCGCCGCGAATAAGATATATTAATAAGCTTTAATAATAAATACCTAATAGGACATATTTTCTAGCTACTATAGAGTAAGTAGCTCCTAAAGGGAGAAGAGAGAGAAAAGAACCCTAAATTCTAAATTAGTATAATAAAAATATTTAAAGTCGAAGTTACGAGTAGTTCTAATATCTTTATAAACTAAGAGCTCTAGAGTATATAAGAAGTATTAGTCCTATAGGATAATACCTATATAATAGTAGTTAAATATATTCGCGAAGGAAGTAGAGTATTCCTACTAGACTTATAGGTAAATAATAAGCTCTTTAAAGTCGTAATAGCTAAGTATAAGCTAGGAGATAATAAAATATTTCGATTTAGGGATATAATCTAGATACTAAACTACGAACCCCTCTAGATAGCCCTAATCTAGAATACCTATAACTCCTATATTATACGATATCCGGGGAGAGATATAATAAGTACGATACTCTCTCGCTACTATTACTAGCTAGGGATATACTATATAGTACGAAGATTTAGAAGTAATAACGATATTTATAGGATAATAAATATATAGCGATATAAGAAGTAGGGTCTTCTTAAGCTATTACCTATACCTAAGCGGTTCTAGAGCAAAATATTAGTCGACTTTATAACCGACCTTCCTATAGGGAAGGAGGGTAACCTAGAATACCTAATAGTTATTATAAACCGACTAAGTAAATACGTTATCCTAGAGTTAATAATAGGTATAAGCGCCGAAGTATATATAAAGCGGTTTATAAACTGCTATTAGCGCTATTACGGTTTTCCTAGAGTAATTACTAGTAATAGAGGAACTAATTAGGTCGGATATTTTTAGTAATAAATCTGCGAACTTATTAGTATTAAGTAACGATTAAGTACGGCGTACTACCTAGAGATAGATAGAGCGACCGAGCGTGCTAACTAAAAAGTACTTACGTATTTACGCGCCTTCGTTACTTCTATATAGCTCGATTAGGTAATACTACTACCTAGCGTAATAATAGCGATTAATAATAAGGATATATTATTTATTAGATTAAGTCTATTTTACCTCCCCTACGGCTACTATATCAACCTAATTTGAAACGTTCCCCGAGATCCTAGCAATGTCCCTATATAACGGGCAAGGCTCGAAATCTAGTAAGGATAAGGTGCAGATATAATATATATTAAACTAAGGAGAGAAGAACTATCTATCTATGTAAGAGAGAGAGAGAGAGAGCAGAGATATACCTGCTCTATACCTTAGTACCTTACTATATCTAGCTAGTCTAGATACGATAGCGGAGGTACTTAATCTGGGTATATCTTTAGTATCCTTTAATAAAGGAGGGTCTTCGTGTTCTAGAGCAGCGCTATATCTGGGATATACCTAGTATATCGTGGACTCTTTTTAGAGTGCCGGATATTAGTTACGACGATCTGCTTCGGTATTCTAGAGCGGCTCTAGAGTTATAACCTAGTAGCATAGCAACGGTTATAACCGTTGCCCTATATAGGCCTTAGGCCTGTAACACCCTACTATCGAGCCGAGAAGAAGGGCGGATAATTTCGTAGTAAGACTATAAGAGGTTTAAAACTTCGTTTAAGTAGCTATAGCGGCTATATAATAGCGTATATAGGAATCGGCTAACTAGCGGAGACCTCCCTCTATCCGCTATAAGGTTAGTGATAAAGTCTAGCTATTACTAAAGAATATAGTAATAAGTTAGCTATTAAAGAAACTCGCCTAGCTTTACTCTAAGTATATAGTTATAAAGATTATTAGCCCCTATATAGTAGAACTAGATATTCCCGAGGGGATATATAGCCGCTTCTATATATATTTGCTTATAAGAGCAGCTATAAACCCCTTACTATCCTAGATTAACCTAGATACTAGACTACTACTACTTATCCTATATACTAACCCCGACTAAGAAGAATAGGGGGTAGAGAGTATCTTATAAGTACGAATAAAGAAGCTCCTAGGACCTAGAAAACGAACTATCTATTAAGCACTTATTAAATAGGCTTACTACTAGGAACCTACCTAGGATTACTTAATAAGATCGAGAGTATAGAAGCGTTAGACGTGTTTAAAGCTAAATATAGAGTAATTAGCGATAATAGTAGCCCGGTCGCGATTCTAAAACTAGGAACTCGGAATAGGAAAATAGCTTCCTAGTATATATAGAATATAGAAAGAGTATATAGTAAGCAGTTAGTATTATAGTTAGTATTATATTAATTTATAGGAACTCTCTATTATCCCTACTTAGGATTATTAGAAAAAAGGAATATTATAAAATATAAGGCAGGGAGGGAGTAGCGACCTAGTTAGTCTTACACTTCTTATTACTACTATTAGTAGCAGGTATAGTAATAGATATAAATTACTTTATAAGCTTAACTATTCTAGCTAGATAGCTGTTAAGGATATCTAAATTTTCCTTTAAAGCTTCTCATATAGGAGTTAGTAATAAATAAGTATTAAAAGAATACGGGAGAAACTTATATAGTAGTTAAAGGTTTAACGCTATAGTAGAAAAGAAGTAGCTCCTATACCGAGGGTGCTAGACTTGCGAATAGTCTTTATATCAGCCTTCTTAAAAGTAGCACGAAGCTTAATAATATAAAGACTAGTAGCTTCCTAGGCGGTAATAGTTACTACGTAGCGAATTAGCAAAAATAGAGCTATAATAAAATAGAGAGACTTATATACGTTATTAGGGTCGTACTTAAGGGATACCTCGGCTAAAGAATTAACCGCGCTACGTAGCTTATAATCGATAGGAAGCTACTAAATAAAAAATCCTATTAGCTATAATTTACTAGAGGAGAAAAGAAGACTTATAGTATAGTAAGGATAGCTAGAAAACGCTTTAATAGCGGTAAACGAATAGCCCTTATAATAAAAGCCCTTCTTTATTATTATAAATTAGTAAAAGAAAGAGTATAGAAAAAGCAGTTAATTTACTAGTTATATATAAGTAAAATATACGGGGATACTTAATAAGGCGAGCTACGTATTCGAAATAAGAGATATCGTTAATAAGTTTAGGGTACTTATCTAAAGGGATAAGTTCCTTTATAGGAATAAGGTTTTAGGGCGCTACTTTAAGCGTGTATAAGGAGATACTTAGGAGAGGCGCGAATAGATAGGGGTTATTTAACTTACTAGTTAGTTATTTAACTAACTATTAACCTACTAAAGGAGGGAGATGGATAGAGAATAGGGTAAGAGGTTAGCTATGTAAATAACTTACTAGCAGCTATAGGACTAGCTAATTGCGCGCTAATTACGTAAAGGATATAAAAATCATAATTAGCCGTAGCTAGTAGGGATATACTTATAAGCTAAATATTAACAGAGCCCTCTAATTAGCTATAGTAATAATAATTAGAGGTATTATATCTATTAGAGGTAGGGCTAAGTTACAATAGCAACGTTAGTAATTTCGGAACTAGAGTAGTGCTTAGAAGCACGCTCCGAGCACCGAAATTCAACGCCGGGCGGGGAGGTAATATTATAGGCCTAAGACCTATATAGGGTAACGGTTATAACTATTTCTATACTACTAGGTTATAGCTCCAGAGCCGCTATAGTACGTAAAGGTAGATCGTCGTAACTAATATCCGGAACTCTAAGAGTCCGCGATATATTCTAGAGATATCTTAGCTATAGCGCGGCTCGAGAACACTAAGATCCCCTCTTATTAAAGTATAGTTAATCTTAATAAGGTACGCTAAGATATACCGAGATTAAGCACCTTAGCCGTTATATCTAGATAGGCTAGATGTAACGAAGTACTAAGGTACATAGCTAGTATATCTCTGCTCTCTCACCTAGATAGATAGTTCTTCTCTCCTCAGTTTAATATAGATTATATCTGCACCTAATCGTTACTAGGTTCTGAGCCTTGCCCGTTACACTAGGTACTGATAGTCAAGGACGTACCGGAAGAGCCCGAACTAATAGAACCGGTACTATAAACTAGCGTATACTAAGTTAGCATAATAGGTATATATACGCGCTCTATAGTAAAGGATATTAATAAAGATACTAATAAACCCCTGGATTACTAGAAAGGTTACTGATATATATATATCGACTTAACCCTAATACTCGGAGCCGACTACTACTATATAAAGAAGGTACGGTTTATATTAACCGAATCGAGAGCCCGTATAATCCTAAACTAGCTTATATTAAAGCTTATCTTAGCCTCTATAGTTAGAGGTAAGCACGTAGTTGATAAACCCTAGCTGAATATAACCATATTTCCCTTAAGCATACTTATTCCGCCGGTAATAACTAATAAAGCCTTCTTAGAAGGGCCGGGACTAAACGATATCCGGATAACTATAGTAACTTTATCTCTGTAATTTTATAAGAACCCTACAGTAAAAACTTTGTAGACAAACTTTATAGAGCTAGATTCAATTAATAAAGAATTACGTAAAAACTCACTTACTATACTAGACCTCCCGGAAAAGTAGTACCGCTACCTTTTTTAATGGCACGGTAACCTTATTATTACCTTAAAAACAATCTTACCTAAATGAATATATAACTTTATCGATAAATACTTCTTACCCTTATACCTTAATAGAATCTTAGAAACGGATATTAATAAATTTCTAATAAGGAAACCGGAAATATTAATAGTTAAAATACTTAAGAGGCTCCCTAAATAGCTTTATAACCTATATTCAGTATTGATATTAGGACTAGTTAATAAACTTCTACCCTACCGCTTATAGGACTATAAGATTAAGTTTATACCCAGAAAGAAACCTCTATATTGGAAGAACCGTCCACTTTTACTATTGGAACTACTAGCTATATATAAATAGCTAAATAATAACCTTACTAAAGGCTTTATTCGCGTGTTACGCTCCTGAAGTATAGCCCCGTTACTACTAGCTATAAAGCTAGGACGTAAAGTACATATTTAATAATATTATAATTAAAAACCGATACCCGCTACTATTAATTCGGGAAACCCTAGATACCTTATCTAAAGCGAAAATTTATACGAAACTTAATATTATCGCCGTATTTAATAAGCTCCGGACAGCCTAAGGCTATAACTAGAAAACAGCGTTTACTATAAGATTTAAAGTCTTTAAATTACTAGTAATACTATTCGGACTGTATAATATACCGGCCTTGTTTTAATACTATATTAACTATACCTTATTCGATTTGCTCGATAGAACCTATGGTAAACCCAGGACTGTAAAACAGTACACTTTGCTTATAGTAACTATCAGCTAGAGATAGGGTTTTTTACTAGGTCTAGCCGTTACTATTGATATAGATAGTTACATGCTATTGACCTTGTTGATTGTTAATTGTTAAGTTACCCGGCATAACCGATATCTCGGTGTTACTAGTAGGTTAGACTAATTAGATAAGATAAACTCTGCTTAAAAGCAGTAGTCTCTATAGGATAAAGCTTTATAAATAGCTAATTTTATAGGTTTAGGAAATGCACATAATTAAGTATAGATAAGCCTTATAACTAACTTCCCTTAGTTAGTTTAGATAGTTTACTTAATTCAGTTAACACAGCCCAACCCCTACACTTCGTATCTAAGTGTTTGAACAGCGCGTGATTACCACTGCGTTATACTTAGTTAGGACTTACAATGCTATCTACCTGTATACTATAGCTGGTTAAAATTAACAATCATATCTGCCTATTTTAATAACCTATATAGCCTACCTCAATAATATCATTATCTACTTAGGTATTAAGAAAGAATACTATATATATATTAGAGAGGTAGTTTAGCGCCTGGTAGATATAGGACTTTAAGTCGATATTAATAAGTGCGAATTCGAAACCATACAAATAAAGTACCTCGCTCGGGATTATTATAATAACTAAAGATATTGAAATAGACCCTGAAAAGGTTAAGTTAATTACTAGCTAGAAATAACTACTAGGTATAGAGGATTTATAAAGATTCCTCAGGTTTACAAATTTTTACCGCCGATTTATTAAAAATTTCTCTAATATTATAGCGCCTTTTAACGAACTCCTAAAGAAAGGTAACCTATAGAAATAAGATAGCTAGTAAGATTTAACTTTCGAGATACTAAAGACCGTACTTACATACGCGCTAATCCCTATGTATATAACTATAACTATAGAATAGTTATAGAAATAAATACTTTTAACTAGGCTTCTAATGGGGTACTTTTATAATACGATAATAATAACTAACTTATGCTAGTTACTTACTTCTCCTTTAGATAATTATTATAAGAGTATTATTAGAAGATCTATAATGAGGAACTACTAGCTATTATCAAGTTATTAGAAGAACAAAGACTAGAGCTTTAAGGTACCTAAGACCTATTCGATATTATTATAAACTATAAAAACCTTGAGTATTTTATAATAACGAAAGCCTTAAATTAGAGATAAGTATATTAGTTAAAATTCCTTACGGGGTTTAACTTCCGGATTACCTATTAACTACGCTTTAAGGTTATTCAACTAGATACATTGAGCTGGAAGGCTAAAGACCGATCGCTTAGAGCGGACCCGAATGATAATAGGATTTAAAATCGCTAAAGGAAAATCTTACTAAGGTCTAAGTTTAACGAGAAAGTAATTACCAACCTCTTTAATAAGTCTAACGCTAACCTAGATATTAACTTATAAGTATAACCTATACATATTATCCTACCCGGTATAGATAAACCGATTAACGACTTAATCGCCGCCTTTTATACTAGGTCCGATATTACTGTAGCTAAAATTAATGTAATAAATAACCCCGCTACGCGACGTTAGCTAAAGATATTATGGCGCTAGTTACGAGTAGTAATAACCGACTATAAAGTTATATAGAAACGAGCCTACTATAGAGATAAATTATACGTATTACTCGATAATAAACTCCGTATACAAATTATTTATAAAGTATACTTTACCGGTCTTATAGAATACTGTAAGGTGCTGCGGTATCCTTACTATATATACTAGTAGTGCACGTAATATCCGCATTAACCGCGGATATTGATGAATCTTTTGGGTTTATTGGCGCAGCGGTTAATCGTGCACACCGTGCGTTACAGATAACTAGGGAGAGTTAAAATACTAGACTTAATAATATATACGTACTAGTAGCTAGATATATCCCGACTAGTGGTAGAATATATCTAGTTATACTACCCCTATAATAGAACTGAAGTATCTAGACTCTTACCTCCCCGGCTTCCTAAAACTACTACTAGTTCCCTTCCGATTATAGTTAAATATCTCTATTAACTATACTATATATACTCCTACTAATCTACGAGCGTAACGGCCTTAAGTATAAATATATTATCTTAGTTATTTACTGCCTTACTAAGATAAGGCACTTTATACTAATAACGAGCCTAGTAGCTGAGGAATTACCCTAAGTTTTTATTAGTAGAATCTAGTCCCTTCAAAGCACGCTAGATAACGTAATATCTAATCGTGGTATATAGTTCATATTCGAATTCTAGAAATACCTATCGGAATAATTAGGTATCATACTTAAGTACTACTTAAATTTCTACCTAAAAACCAATAAATAAACCGAGAGAATAAACGTGATAGTTAAGTAATACTTTCGAGCCTTTATAAACTTCTACTAGTATAACTAGGTTAACTAGCTTCTCTTCACTGAATTTGCTTAGAATAATATAATCTCCGAGATAATAGGTATATTACTTTTCTTTGTTTACTATAGTTATAACCCTAAACTAGGTATCGAAGTATTAGAACCCTATCTCCTAAACTTTATATATACTTAGAAGCGGCAATTCTATAAGGCTAATCTAGTAGCTAATATATTCGAGTACATCCTTAACTTGCTAAAATCATTAGTCTCCTAGTTTATTTAAAAGTATAAGGATAACACGAATAACTTATATATCGAAGTACCGCGAAGGGGATATAGTCTAGGAAGCTACTGTAAGTACGAAGACTAATAAACTAATGAAGAAAGGCGATAATTCGTAGATAGGACTATATAGGGTAGTAAAGGTTTACCCCCGTATATATGTATCTCTTAGAGCTTCCTACCAGTATTAAAATCTTCCCAATATTCTATAACTCCCTTCTATAACTCATATACCCTTTACAAGGCCTTCTAGGATAAGTAGAAATTAACAAGTCCGAGTTATAAAATATCTAAGGAAGGATCCTATAAAGAGATAACGGAAAAGAAGAGGTTACCAATAAATAGGTTATATTACCTTATTAAGTAGAAATCCTATACCGCCAGTTAGTAACTAGTATTAGACCTAAAAGGGTAAGATAAGACTATTCTTAAGTTCTACTAGGAGAATCCTACAAAGCTAGGACTACTACCGTAAGTAAAGTAACTAGTACCGGTGCTAGAATTAGCTATAAGAGAACCTATCCTAGTACTTATACTACGACGCAGTACTAGAATACGTCGTATAGGAGACTATATAATAAGATTTTATAGCTATTTAGGGACGAATAGCAGTTTAGAAGAGGGGTACCATTACGGTACTAGCCCTTCCCTATAGCCTATACAATATATATAACGTACTGTATAGATAGCTACGCACACGCGTTCTCGAGATAGCTTCTTTCCCTGAGGAATGATAACTATTTACCTAGGATCTATTAGTCTCATCCCATAATAGTTGATTCCTTCCTCCTCCTAGCCTACTATTAGTTACTATAAATACTACGAACTCGACCTTGAACTATAACTATAACTAAGACTTATAGAACACCTTATAATAAAGACTATAAACCCTAATTAGAAGTTATAATAATAATAGCCCGGCTATTAGAAATAAATATTTATAACTAGGAACGTATATAGGGTAAGAGGGTAGTAATACTTACTTGACCCAAATTCCTAAATATTATATTAAAATAGGTAGATAGGAGTGTTAATCCTAACCAGCTATGACATACAAGTAGATAGGATTATAAGTCCTACCTAACTATAACGCAATAGTAATCACGCGCTGTTTAAATACTTAGATGCGATGTATAGGAGTTAGGTTGTGTAAACTGAATTGAGTAAACTATCTAAACTAACTAGGGAAAGATATAAGGTATGTGTATACTTAACTAAATGCATTCCCTAAACCTATAAGATTTGCTATTTACAAAGCTTTTGTAACGGTATAGTCGCGCATACCGTTATAATCTCCAATAGCATGCGTTGTTGTAACAAGCTTCCTTCAATAGCCGCTTATCCTTTGTCGCAGTGCCGCAATTGGTAATGCCATCCAGTGTTGTGGAGCCTATCCTTACAGCTTTATCCTATAGAGATTACTGCTTTTAAGCAGGTTTATCTCATCTAATTAGTCTAACCTACCGGTAATACCGATATATCGGTCATGCCGGGTAAGTTAACAATTAATAACTAACAAGGTCAATAGCATGTAACTATATCAATAGTAACGGCTAGACCTAGTAAAAACACATATCTCTAGCTAATAGTACTATAAGCAAAGGAGACTGTTTTACAGTCCTGGGTTTAACATAATACTTTACTAGTATTATTACTATATTGTCCGGTGCTTAAAGCGCTTAGATTCGCTCTTAAATTCTCTGACCTCTTACCTTATATATAAGTAGTTTCTTAACCCTTGTAACAGTATAGGTACTGTAACAGGGGCAGCTAAAACGCGACAAGGATATGCTTAGTGTAACACTTTGCACTGTTATATTTGCATAAGTAGTTAACCTAATCTTTAACGACAAGAGTTTCTTAGTTAGCCATCGCACCTTATAAATATATTTTTGCCCTCCCATTACTAATATCTCATAATTAGTTATTTCCGCCCTGCTACGGAGTAGGATAAGTTATAGTTATAACGTAGACACTATTAGAAATCCCCTTCCCCCTATTCTTCACACATTAAAAGCACTTATTAACATTCAGGTCTTGGTCGACTCTAAGACCGCAGGCTACTACGTACCGTAACGTAGTAATTCTGTTTCAATAGTTAGCTTAGGGCGTTAGTACCCAGGATCTAAATCCTTATATTTCCTATTATCTTGCGTATAAATAGCTATCGATCTTAACGACGTATCCTATAAATACGTTGAAGTTATTAATATAATCGGTCTTAGATATCTTATCTTTCACGTTATTACAGATTCCGGAATAGAACAATACCATAAGTACGTCTTTATTTGTAATCTCCGTTTAGAAGGCGAGTTATTTAAACTTAAATACGTACTTAGACGCGGGTTCTTTCTATTTAAGGTTTGTTAACTATTATTCGGCAGTTCTAATAGTATTAGGGTCTTTAAAGGTTACCTTAAGCTTACGCTCGAATTTGCTAAACTTAGCGAATATCTTCTAAGTATCTTCGTTTTATATACTAGCAGGTTTATTAATGTAGTTTCGTATAATCGGTTTAAACTATATGAGTATGTTTTTCTTTAGGAGTCCGGCAGTATAGAGAATCTTATTTAGTTCTATAACGATAGTAGCTTAATAGAAACGAAATTAGACTTTAACCCATATAAGGAAGCCTTAGACGTTTTCTTCTTTACTTGTATATAGCTAAGGAGGAGGTAGCTAGTATCTTATAGGTTGATTCGGAGGAGTAATAGAAATTATAGCAACTTATTCTATAAGTTACTCGTTTTCTCCTCGGGGTTATATTATTTCGACTTATAGTTCCCTAATTATAGCGAGGGTATGAAGCCCTCCTATAGGGTCAGCTACTAAAACAGAACTACTACGTACGGTAGGTAGTAGCCTGCGGTCTTGGGGTCGGGTCGACCAAGACCTTGAGGGGATAATAGCAGCAGCGCAGCCAGTATGCCGACAGCGCGCGCATCTGACTGATTATATAGTAAACTGATTGGATAACTGATTACGGAGGTCCCCTTTAAAAGACATTGCAACCCCCTTTGTATGCCAAGCCGTAGCTAACAGCTGTTAGGTCCCACTATTTATACGGCCGTATAATTACGGGTAACATATTGCAGTATTAAACTGAGGTTTTATATACAAGACATAGCCTTACTCTTAGGTCAGATTACTATAGAGATCTATTTAAGAGTGAATAATAAGTAGATATATATCAGCATTTATATACCAAGTTGCATAATTATCCGAAGTCGATCGACGAAGTCAAGGTAATAATATATACAATTCTGGTAGTTAAGTGGTATTGGTATCCGTTCAAACTAGAGCGCCGTATTACAGCCGTTGGTCAGCTGGCTAACGGAGCGCTAGCGAGGGGGGTTGCAATGTCTTTTGAAGGGGACCTCCGTAGTAAACTAATAACTGATTGGTGAAGACTGGGCTCTGGAGTGCTTTGAGAGGCGGAAAAACCGACTTGATTTCTGTAACTATCTAGAGATTAAAAGACTACCTACTTATACTACTAGTTAGCACTGCGGCTGCTAGACTTGACTAGACTAACTACTATAACTGCCGGCTACAACAGCCGGTGGTAACAGCCCACGTTGTAATAACAGTTAGATATAACAGTCAGATATAACAGTCAGATATAACAGTTAGATATAACAGTCAGATATAACGGTATGTACTTAATTGTACGTGATAATAGACCCTGTTTAAGCTGCCCCTGTTATACTACTCCGCTATTACCATTACAGCTAATATGTAACGAACCGTACTGTAAGAGGGTTAAATAACCTTTTAAGATCGCCGAGTACGTCGTCGATCTAATAATATGTAATAACCTTCCGGATAAGTAACTAAGTAATAAGTACAATAAATATGGTCGTTAGGATTGCTCCTCTCTATAGGTGAGATAGATACTTAGACTAATTATTAAGGTAATAACTATTTGCTATAAATAGGCGGGATATCCTATCCCCTATATACTAAATTATTCCCTTATTAATATCTACTAGATTACTTAGATTACTAGTAATCTTAGTAATCCTAATAGTATAGATTACCTTGGATTACGGTAATCTATTATAAGCTTTGCGCTCTTAGTAGTAAGCTCTCTCTTAATTAGTAGGTTACGGGGTCGTGCTAATACTTCCTATAGTATAGTCCCTTAGATCTCGTACTACTATGCTATACTATACTTAGCTCCTTTACTAGTAACGGTAATACGTTCGACCAGTATATTATTTATAGGTATATATATTCCTAGGACCTTAGGAGCGGTCCTAGTATTATATCCTTCCTCTTGTGCTATAGTCCTTCCGTTCCGTTAGTCTGTACGTACTTCTAAGGAATAGTTAGATTAGGTAGATTATAATATTACCCTCTTCTTCATATATCTTTATCCTTAAACATCATTAGTAATATATAAGGTTATCATATCGCCCTTATCCCTATCTCGTATATTCATTTTTTTCTTTTATACTTTCTATAATGTATACTTATTATATCGAAAAATCCTATATCGGTATTTTATCTAAGAAAACTTAAAAGCGTTGTTACTTAGTTAATTTAATTAAAAAGTTTAATATTGATACTATACCGTATTCTTTTTACAAGTCTCGTTATCTGCGTTATTAAATAATAAATATTATTTCTCGTTATAAGGAGTATATTCGTCGCGGTCGATCCTATAACAGATTTTTCGTTACGGCTTCGGTTTAGAAGGTTCTTTTTAAGGAGGAGCGTCTCTATTATAAAGAGAAGAAAATAGAGGAAAGTTTCTTACCTACTTAGCAGGCTTTAAACGAGTTTATAGCTTATTTAATTCGGATTAGGAAGTAGTATACTTCCTTTAAGTCCCGTAGAGTATAGTTAGATCGTCGGGCTATATCGTTACTAGATAAGTTAGATAAAATAGAGTATAAGGAGTCCGTGGCGGCTATCGGTACTTAGGCTATAAGTAGTTTCGGGGTAATTAATCAGAATACGCTAGCTCTAGACTTATTATCTTCTTCGTCATTAATAACGGGGTATAATCTTAGTAGAACTTCCGAATTTCTTCCTTATATCCCTTTAAGTTATTTTTAGGTTCCTAAATATTATTTTCTAGTAAGTATCATTTTTACTATACCAGCTATTTCTATTAGTTACTAAACTTCTTTTTATCGACAATTTTATCGACTTCGTACTTATACTAATTAGTAATAGCTTCTAGCTATATATCGAGTTTAGTATTCGGTAGTACTAGTTCTAGTAATAATATATAGAATATGGGATATATTCTTATAGACTTAGGTAGCTTTAACTTATAGTTAAGCTTTAAGATAACTTCTTTAATTTCGAATAGTCTAATTTTCTTAAAGTCGAGTTTATCGCTAAGTATTTTTATTTTAATATTTCGTTGTAAAAGGTAGATATAGTCTCCCCCTTAAAGATTAGTCTCTTAGTTATATTCTTATTATAGTGTTTCTTTATTCGTTTATTAACAAGACGAGATTATACTATAAGGATTATTATAATTCCTTTAGCTTATCGACTTATATTACCGCTATTAAGGCTCGTATTCCTAATATCGCGTCTATTATAATTTATAGATTATATCTATAGTTTACTATAGATAGTAATTCTCGCGTTATCTCGTTATTAGCGCTATTATAAGCAAACTATACTATTAGACTATCTAAACTTTTCGTTCTATTTATATATATATAATAAGCTATTAATAGCGTATACTTAACTCCGAGTTATTCTATAAGGGATTACTAAAATTTAGATATTAATAGCTTATCTTAGTCGGAGATAATACTATTAGGTAACCTATAGTTACTAATAATAAACTTAATAAAGATATATATAAGTTCTTTAGCCGTACTTACTTCCTTATAGGATAAGAAGTAGGTGAATTTAGTAAGTTTATCTATAATTACTAAGATACTATTATATATAGTCCTAGTTAAAGGCTATATAAATACGGGTAACTTTATAATTTGGTCTAATACGATTATTCCCTAGTCCTTATCTAGCAGAATAACTAGTTATAGTTCTTTATAAAACTTATATCTTAAGGTATTAGCTTTATAATAAAGGTTATAGTCTTTAAGAACTTCCTTAAGTCTTAGTTCAAGTTAGAAATAGTTATAGTACTTTTAAATCAGTTTTAACGTTTTATAGACTCCTTAATATCTATTAGATATATTTTTATATAAATCCTTAATAAACTTAGCAAAGAGGCTATTAGTAATCTATATTATATTATTATAGAAGGTAAGACCGTCCTTAACGTCGTATTCCTTCTATCCTTTAGCGATTTCTAGGATAGTCTCGTTCTAAAACTTAGAGATCTATTCGTTTCCTTCGATCTATTTATCTTAAGGATAGCATTTACTTCCTTAGGTACTTCGACCTAGTAGTCGGGTTATTAGCTTAAAGCGTTAGCTCGGCCGTTCTCGCTTCCTTTAAAATAGATAATTTCGAAGTCGAATTCTATTAAGAATTCTAACTATCTAATCTATTATCGATTTAGGACTTTACTAGTTATAAATAATACGAGGTTCTTATAATCTATATATATTTTAACCTTATAATTTGCTCTACTAAGGTAATATCTCTATTCCTTAAATACTTCGATAATAGCTATTAACTCCTTATCGTAAATTTAGTAGTTAAGTTCTAGTCTATTAAATTTCTTAGAGAAGAATATAATTAGGTATTTCTTACCGTTCTTATCTTTCTAGCTAAGTTATCTACTAAGCGTATAATCGGATATATTAGTCTTAACCTTAAAGGGTAATATAGGATCTAGTATCCTTAAGATAGGTTTATTAATAATTCGGGTTTTAAGTATTCCGAATACTTCTTATTCCTTATCTTCCTATTTAAATTCGAGGTTTTTCCGAGTTAGGTTTATTAGTAAGGTTATTATTCGCCTAAACCCCTCGATAAATATATAATAGTAGTTTACTATTCCTAAGAAGGCTTATACTTCGGTTATTATAGTTAATATAAGCTAATCTCTAACTATTAAAATCTTTTTATCCTCTATTCTTACTTCGCCTAGCGTTATTACGTAACTTAGGAAGTTAACTTTCTATTAATAGAAAGTGCTTTTTATTAGTTTAATTAAGAGATTATTATCCTATAATACTTATAATACTTAACGGATATACTAGATATAATCTATTATATTTTCGGAGAAGATAAGGATATTATCGAGGTAAGCTATAACGGAAATATCGAGGTATTCTTATAGGATATTATTAATTATTTTCTAAAATATTACCGGTATATTAGTAAGCCCGAATAGTATTACCTAGTATTCGAAATATCCGAACTTAGTTCGGAAAGCGGTTTTCTATTTATCGCCTTCTTTAATTCGAATAAGATTATAGGTATATAGAAGGTCTAGGGTAGTAAATTATTAGGCCTTAACTAATCGATCCTTTAGGTCTCCGATAAATAGTAGGGGGTATCGATTTTTAATTATCTTATTATTAAGCTTCCGGTAGTTAATATATAGCCTCTATTCTCTTTTACCGTTAGGGGTCTTCTTTAGTATAAAGAGTATTAGGTATCTTATAGGTAACTTAGATAAGCGTATATTTCTATTTTCGAGGTTTATCTTTATATACTCCTTACGTACGCCCTTATATTCTTATATTTACTAGTAGGTATATATAGAATCGAGCTCTACTCCGGGCTTTAGATTAATTATATAATCCTATCTACTATATAGTAGTAGTCCTTCCTTTAATTTTCTACTAAATAAGGGTCGGAACTTTCGGTACTTTTTAGGTATTATTACTATATAGTCCGGTTCCTAAAGCGCTCGGATTCTTTCTTAAATTCTATAACCTCTAACCTTATATATAGGTAGCTTCTTAACCTTTATAAAGGTATAGGTTCTTCTTAGTATATCCTACTAGAGATAGCTAGTCCTCTAATTAACTCTAGGATTACTCGCTTATAACTAAGGTATCCCTAATATTATATTATATTCTAGTATATTTATAATATTATATATAAGAGTTTTATTATAGTTCGGGAATATAATAGAGAGTAGCGCTACTTCTCTACTAATCTATCTATCTTTATAAGCTACTACTTCTCTATTTATAGTATTAAGTCGGTATAGGGCGTCTTTTTTCCTTTAAGGTATCTAATAGGTATTAACGATTTATAGCGAGATATAATTTCCTTAAGCTCTACTATCTAGTATTACTTATATTATATACCCTTCTACTATAATATTAATTATTAAATAGTTATATTCTACTACGTTTCTAGTAGCGTAAAGGGACTTCTAGCTTACTAGCTACTATCTTAGTATATCTAGCGGCGTTCTTTTCCCGAAACTCTATAGGTTTTCGTAGATTTTTATTTATTTTATTTAGCGTTATATTATTTTATTATCTAAATTTCTTCGTCGGTACTAAGTTCTTCTAGCTTTTCTAGCCCTATAATTAGGTTTTTACCTCTAATTTATAAATTTTTATCCCCTCTTTTAAGGTAATAAGTCCTCTTATTACTTTATCGGATAGTAAAGGGTACTAGAGTAGATATTCTTTTTATAGAGTTTTCGTATCCTCCTAAAAGTACTTTAAGTTATATACTCCGTTATAATTTTCTAATATACTTATCCTTAACTATTCTCTAGGCCTTATACTTCTATTTACTATATATTAGATATCTATCGTCTTAATATATATACTATATTTCTTTAAGGCACTTATAATAAGGTATCTTTATCGGGTTATTATATAAGATTATATAATTCTTATAAATCTTAACTATATATACTTCTTATATATCTTTATTATAGTATAGGTTTTTAATAGCTTCGTTTCCGGCTCGGTATAGGAAGAATCTATAATAGATTTTAGCTAGTAAGTATTTTATATATCTATTATAGGTATAAGAAGGCTATCCTATAATACTATATCCTAGGTCTAACGGATAGGCCCTAAAGTCGTCTCCGAACTATAATATTAATTTATATAGCTTATATCGCTTAATTCCTAGTATAATCTTATATAGTTAATCCGAGTTAATAATATATCTTCCGAAGATAGTAATCTATTTATCCCGTCGGATATTACGTTCTTAAGAGATTTATAAGTTAAGCTATTATTCGGTTAATAATCGAAGCTCTTTAAGGATCTCTAGTATATTATCGGAGTCGCTTTTTAGATTATCTTTAAGGGTTTCTTTAATATTTAAGTATTCGCTAGGGGTACGATTTTCTTTATTAGAATTACTAACTTAGTCCTAGCTTATAATATACTATAAAAGTCTATTATCTTATTAGAGGATCTTTTATCGTTCTATTACCGTAGCCTTCTATAGTACTTACAGATACTATCCTCTACCTTCTTTACTACTTCGGTAAATAGTATAGTTATTATTATAGTATATTATTTATAAGAGTACGGCGTAAAGGGGTTCCTTTATAGTACTCTTATAGGTAGTAGTAATTACTTCCCTATTTTTCCTAATAGTAACTTCTTCGCGCTAAATAGCGTTTATACTATATTTAGGTACTAGTTAGAACTACTATTTCTTAGGTTAATAGTATTCCCTAGCGAAGTATCCTTCCTTACTATAATTATAGTAAGTCTTTCCGCCTTTAAGCTTATCCTTATAGGTAGCGTTAAGGTTTATAGGTTTACTATAATACCCGACGGAAGTCTTTAATAGTCCTTAATAGTTATTTATCGAGTATATTCTTTTCCCGAAAGTCTAAAAGTATTAACGCTTTCTTCTATAGTTAGCCTAGGGCGTTACGGCCTAGGGTCTAGATCCTTATTTCTCTTATCGTTATTTATATAAATAACTATTAATCTTAATAACGCGTTCTATATAGTTATTAAAGTTATTAGGACGATTAGTCTTAGATATCTTATCCTTAATATTATCGCGAAGTCCGGAATAGAATAATACTATAAATATATCTTCGTCCGTAATCTCCGTTTATAAGGCGAGTTACTTAAACTTAGATATATACTTAAATATAGGTCCTTTCTATTTAAGGTTTATTAATTATTATTTAGTAGCTCTAATTATATTTAGGTCTTTAAAGGTCGCCTTAAGTTTTCTCTCGAATTTGCTATACTTAGCGAACGTCTTCTTCGTATCCTTATTTTACTTACTAACGGGATTATCGAGATAGTTCCGTATAATAGGTTCGAATTATATAAGTACGTCTTCCTTTAAGAGTCCGGCTATATAGAGGATTTTATCTAGTTCTATAATAATAGTAGCTTTATAGAAACGAAGGTAGGCTTTAACCTAAGTAAAGAAGCCTTAAATATTTCCTTCCTTACTAGTATATAGTAGAGGAGGAGGTAGTCGATATCCTAAAGGTCGACTTAGAGGGTTAATAGGAATTATAGTAACTTACTTAATAAGTTACTCGTTCTCTCCTCTAAGTCGTATAACTATATCTTATAGCTCCTTAATTATAGCGAGGGTATTAGGCCCTCCCGTAGGATTAGCTACTCCGCTATTACGGTCGCTATTATAGCTAATAGTAGATATAGCGTCCGAAGGTTATTATTTAGTATCTTTCGGAAAGTGATTTACCTAAATAAGAGTAATTAAAATATAACGAACCGTATTATAAGGGTTAAATAACCTTTAACTATATAAGTCTAGGTTTATATTTATAAGATAAAAGAGTAACCGAAGATCGTCGAGTATATCGCCGATCTAATAATATATAATAACCTTCTAGATAAATAACTAAATGTTAAACCCAAGACCTTAATAGGTCTATTAAGCTTATAGTACTGCTATGTAATATAGGGCTTTTTACTAGGTCTAGCTGTTATATTATATAGTACGCATAGTTAGTAGTGCTGCGGGCTTACCCTGCAGCTACCCTGGACCGGATTCTGTCCACGGCTAAGTACGCGAAAAATGTGCAGGACCGGATCACTTTTTAGTGGTCGTAAGTCGCGTTTTGTAGAAACGCTGCGAAAATCTTTTATCGGAAATTCGTTTTTTGCACTTGAAGCGGCTAAGCCGGGTTTTAACCCTAAGTAGGGTCTCCGGGTCTTTGTAGGGAACTATATAAAATATTTAAGCAATTCAGATAACGTACTATAACGATATTAAGATACTGCACCTAAGTGAAGAGGATTAACAGCGCGCGTTACTGCTATTAAAGAGAGACTGCGTATAGAGGTATTAGGGACTAAGACCCCTACTTATCTTTAATAGGTTATAAGCCCGGAAGGACTGTTCTTCCTCAGAACTATCGTGCATCTTAGGTCCTTACAGACCCTGAATTCACTGGCGACGTACGCTGTATTCGCAGTCTAGTTGCCGTAACAACGCTACTAAGCCGTAGTTGCAGACTATTACTATAG
Organism: Arthrinium puccinioides; assembly: GCA_022414665.1. Lineage (NCBI taxonomy): Eukaryota > Fungi > Ascomycota > Sordariomycetes > Amphisphaeriales > Apiosporaceae > Arthrinium > Arthrinium puccinioides. The sequence goes on along the minus strand of JAIUNF010000003.1, from coordinate 2,298,203 downwards.
TGCACTTCTACCACTTATAGAGTAGTTAATTCGCTACCGAACGGGAGTAATTATATCCTAATTGGACGTATATCCGTTGAGTTATTCGAATTGAGAGTTATCGACGTTAATTAGGTTATCTCGTTAGTTGTGTCAATTGCGACGCTTAGGCCCTTAGTCCAAGTACCTACTAGCCCTAGCTATAGGTCTTAACTACCTATAACAACTACCTATCTACTGCTGCTTGTCGCATGCACTGAAAAACAGAGGGATCAATTAACTGCGACCGGCGATAAATATTAACGGTTGCGTTATAGTTAATAGCGATAGGTCTGTTACTTAACAGCGATCTATTGCGACCAGTTAGCCTATTCGGTTAATTGAGGAGGGTTGTTTATTTAGTCCTAGATTGGAGCTTTGTTGCCCCGTATATATCTAAATTGTGTTCGGATTTCTATCTAATTACAGGGCTCGACTGTGGGTCCGTATTCTAGTCTAGCGGTTAAACGTCCTAACTAACGCCTAAGCACCGCGTTCGAACGCAGCTATGGCTTCCTCTTTAAAGCCTTTTAAGGCACCGTCGGTTATAAGCGACGATAAAGAGGATAAGTAGATTACCGCTCTGCAAGAGCAGGTAGCTGCTTAAGGCCTTCAAATTTAGTCCCTTTTAGAGGGCTTTACTGGCTTTTAGCAGCAGGTTAAAGAATTTTTTGCCGCTGCTAATAACCCTTCTAACAGGTCTAATAGACCTAGAGAGGATAATATAGAGGACGTGTAAGAAGACCCCTAGCTAGGAGCTAGTATTCACGATCCGTACGTTCTACCATTTACGGAGGGGCTATACCGGCAGATACTACCGGTATAGCTAACCCTAGTACCTCTACTATAAATACAGTACCTAAGTCCTCTATTTCCGGCCTTAACGGCGCGGTAGTTAAGGAACTTAGTAAGCGAGTTTATACGTTCCCTAAAGCTAGTAAGCTAAAGGGGCCTAAAAACTTTAATTAGTAGAAGTAAGCCTTAACTATTTAGTTTCGGGCTTTCGGACTAGTTGATTTTATTACTAATCCGTCCGTAGGTATTAACCTAGAGGACGCTAATTAAGCTATCCTACTAATACTTATAAGGGATAGTTGCTCTGCTGCTATATAGGCTATTATAGCCTAGCAGAATAAACCCGTAGGAGAGCTTATAAGCTGCTAATTTAGCAGTTTTTACGCTTTGCTAATATATAACGGGGATTCCTCTATAGTTCCTTCCACGACCTTACGTACGCTGGTTATAGTGGAACACTAGAAGCGTTTAACGCTAAGTTTAATAATTACCTTGCTAGGCTTAGCCTCTCTAAGGTTGTTATATAGCTAACTAATCAAGTTAATCAGTATATAAAGGCGGTAAAGCCGGTCTTTAAGACCTGGGCTAAACGATAGCGTAATATAATTCGCTCGAGTAAGGCTTTAGGGCACTCTACCCTAGAGCTAAACCTGCAGTACTTTATAGCTAATCTCGTAGAGGAATAGAGGGAAAAGGATTCGTTAGTTACTAAAGCTTCGGCCTATAAGGTTTCTAATAAGGCTGCTAATCCTAATAAGGATAGTAGCAAGACTCCGGCTAAAAACAGCCAGTCTAATAGGGATAATAAATCTTCTCGTAAGAGAGGTAAGAAGAATAAGGATAAAGACAAGGAAAAGGAGAAGGATAAGTCTACTAAGGCTAATCACTCTTTTCTCTTAGGCAGCTATAACCTAGCTGCTAGAGTAACTGAGCTAGAGTCGGATTCTAATACCGATAGTAATTCTAGTAGTGTTAATAACCAGCTAGATAGCCAGTTTCCTCCTCTTAGTAGTAATAGCCATGCTATTAGAGGGAGTAAGGGTAAATACCCTAAGAGTAGTAGAAGCTCTAAAGAAGCTAGTAATAGCTCTCCCTTTAAGAACGCGTTATTATACGATACGGGTTCTACCTACTATATAGCGAACCAGAGGTTATACTTTACTAGCTATATACCTAATACTGGTCGGCTTATGCCGATTACTACAGGTGGAGGTCCCTTAAAGCCTACAGGTATTAGTAACGCCAGATTTCGTGTCTGGAATAGCGTTAAAAAACGTTATTTTACTTTACAGCTATCTAATAGTCTGTATATTCCGTCTATAGATCTAAATATAATAAGTGGCGTAAAGCACTATAAGGCTGGTAGCTTAGTTAAGGACCAAACCTTATTTATAGGTAAGGATCCTATAGCTACCCTAGACTTTAAAAAGTCTGGTTTTTTCTTCTATCTAGAGGGAATAGATACCCCTAAGCTCTAGTCGAGTAATAATATATCGTTTACACACGCGATTACTATTGAAATACCTTCGATTTCTAAGGCTAAGCGTAACGAGTTTAAGTTAATAGACGAAGGTCTACCGGATTTAGAGGGGGTAACCCCTACCGGTAAGGAACTAGTTCGTTATAGAGCTAGTAACAAGCCTAAGGGCTTAGTAGAGAGTAGACCTACCCTAGAGGGGGAACCTATAAACGGGAGGCCCTATATACTAAGTGTTTCCCCGCCACCTACTATTAATAGGCCAAATCCGTTTAAGGAGGCTTATAACGAATCGAAGAATCCATTTATTAAGGCGAGAGTACGCCCTAGTAAGCTAGTTACTAAAGTGACTAGGCCGGTAGTAGCGGTTAAAGACCCTGAACCCGTTAGAGCAGATATAGTAGAGTCTACCCAAGAAAAGGCTACTAGATCTAGTAAATTACTAGATTTAGCTGGTTTATAGCATGTCCGTTTAGGACATATAGGCCTTGGACTGCTGAAGAAAACAGCTAAAGTAGTTAAGGGATTACCAGACTTTTCCTTAATTAAAGAAGCTAACTTCGTATGCCAGGTTTGTATTAAAGCCAAGGCTACTAGGCGTGCTAATAAGCAGCCTATACCTGATCCTATAGCAGTCTTAGACTCTATAGAGGGGGATACCTTTAAGATGTCCCCTAGTCCCTATAACAAGAAGCTTATAGGCCTATTATTAGTTGATAGAAAGTCTAGATATCGGTGGGTTCTATAGCTAGCTAGCCGCGATAGAGCAGTTGTATTCGAAGCGATTAAAGCTTTTATAAAAAGGCTTAAAAATCACTACTAGCGCTACCCTAAGCGCTTCCACTTCGATAGGGGTACAGAGATAAATCAGTCCTTAAAAGACTGGTTAACCTCTAAGGGTATCGATTTCGACACCTCGCCCCCTAGAACCCCCGAATAGAATAGCCTACCCGAACGATCTATTAGGGTTATATTAGATCGATTAAGGGCAACTATATTATAGTCTCAGTTACTATTATATCTCTGGTGCTATATACTACTAACTATCGTTACTTTGGTTAATACTACCGCTATAACGAATAGAGACGTTACCCTATAGGAAGAGTTTTACGGCGAATTAATCCCCGGTTATAACGCTAGGCCTAATATTGGCTTTTACAAAGCTATAGGCAGCGCTATAGAGGTAGTTATACCTTACGAGGACCGAGTTAAGTCGTATAAGCTCGCCGAAAGAATAGAGAGCGGTAAGCTACTAGCTAACCTAAGTAATAAGGTTAGTCTAGTCTATATTCCCTTAAAAAGAACGGTTATTAGGTTATCCTTTATCCGTTACTTAGAAGGAGTTAGCTCTATCTCCCGAGGGTTAAAGCTACTAAATAGTGGTGAAGTTCTAGAACTAGAGGGGGAGAATATTGATAAATTACCTTACTTTGAACCGTTAGGCGGTGCTACCCGTAATCCGGAGGGATCTACCCTAGAGCAGGTCGAACCTACCTTAAAGCCGGTCGAATCTACCCTAAAGCCGCACGAAGTTACCCTGGAGCCGGGTAAATCTACCCTGGAGCTACCCTAGAGTGAATCTCCAGAGGGGGATATTTCGAGTTCTACGAATTAACTAGCTATATTAGCTAATTAGGAGCCTAACCAAAGCCCTCTACTAGATCCGTTTAACGGACTAAACCCCGATTTATAGTCGGAAGAGCGGACTGAGACTGAAGCTAATAATAAAATGGATATTAATAGTTACTATAACTTTATGTCCTATTATTATAAGCTGAAGACGTCTAAACAGTCCGAGCCGAATAGTTAGAAACAGGCTTTAAAGTCTATAAACGCGAAGTAGTAGAAAGAAGCCGCATTTAGCGAGTTTAGTTAGCTATTAGCTGCTAGGGTACTACTCTTTATAGAGCAGAAAACCCTCCCTAAGGGGAAACGACCTATAACGTTACGATTAGTCTTTAAAGAGAAAAAGGACCATGAAAATCGAGTTTTTAAGTATAAAGCTCGGTTAGTTACTAGAGGGTTTATATAATAAGAGGGTATCGATTTTACTAATACATTTACCTCTACTAGTATACCTCCTACCTAGAGGGTTATATTAGCTCTAGCAGCCGTGTACGACTGGGAAATCGAGCAGATCGATTTTATAGGCGCCTTTTTAAACGGTACCTTAGGCCTAGATATTTATCTAGAGATCCTAGATAGCTTTTACGAATTTGCGGCTGCTTATAGTAGTAATAAGATAATTAAGCGGTTATTAGATAAATTTAACTATAACCCTCTCGAAGAAGCAGTTTATACTATTACTAAAGGCTCTTTACGGACTTAAATAAAGTCCTAGGGAATAGCAAGAAAGGCTTAGAGAACTGCTAGTTAAGTTCGGATTTAAGCCCCTTATATCTGATTCGGCAGTGTTTTATAACGCTGATAAAAGGACTTTTATAGTTACTTACGTTAACGATTATTTACTAATTAGTGCCGATAAGGCTTATATTTCTAGGCTTAAGATTCGAATCTATAAGGTATATCCTATAGAGGATAGGGGTCCAGCAGCATTCTTTTTAGGTATTTAGATTATTAGAGATAGGTCCAAAAGACTTATCTTTATATACTAGGGTTAGTATATAGAGGGAGGCCGTTACGCGTTTTGGTCTTACTAACGCTAGCGCTCTTTTAGTGCCGATCTAGCCTAGTCTACCAAATTAGTCGGCTAGCTACCCTAATACGCTAGCCTACCCTGAAGTTAAGCTTTATTAGCAAATTGTTAGTACTGTTATATATCTTATGCTCTTAACTAGAGTAGATATATGCTTCGCGGTATAGTTCCTTTTATAGCATATACAAGCTCCGAATAAGTACTACCTCCTAGCTGCTAAAGGACTGCTTAAGTACCTTATAGGTACTAAATCGTTATCTATTTATTTAGGTTTAGTAGCTAACACTACTATTACCGGCTATAGTAATAGCGATTTTGCCGGGGATCCTAGCTCTAAGTTAACCTACGGCTACGTATTTAAGATTACCGGTAGTCTAGTTAGCTAGAAGTCTAAAAGAGCTAGTACTATAGCGTTATTAACGCTAGAGGCTGAGACTGATACCCTTACCGAGGCTATTAGAGAGACCTAGTAGCTAATCGGTCTATACTCTGAAATTGGCTACCCTATAAAGGGACTAATCACGCTCTACGGAGATAATTAGGGCTCTATATCCAACGCCTATAATCCGAACCTTTATAGTAGGACTAAGCATACTCTGCTAAAGTTCAATTACGTTAGGGATGTGGTATATAGGAGGCTTATTGAGATTATATATCTCAATACTAAGGAGATACTAGCTAACGGCTTAACTAAGCCGTTAGTGCCTACGATGTTCCAGAAGTATATTAGCCTGTTAGGCTTATTGGGTTTAGACTAGTAGGCTAGTCTCTTTACTAAGAGATTCGATATTAGTAGCCTTATAAGGCTCTATAGTCGGATAGGAAGGCGTTACTTTACCTATTAATTTGGGGCTATTGGATTAGTTTGGAAATGCTTATTTTTGGGGATTAATTTCCTTATTAACAGCTATTAGCTTTAAAGTTATAGCTGGCAGCCGTTAAAAGACTTAGAGTTTTACCTTATTGAAACGGACGCAGTTCTATAAGAGAGGGGGTATTAAATCTGGGACTATAATAGTCTTTATAAGATTCTATAAACCTACGGACCTTAATAGGTCTAATAAGCTTATAGTACTACTACGTAATATAGGGCTTTTTACTAGGTCTGGCTGTTATATTAGATAGCTAGAGGTGCTGCAGGCTTACCCTGCAGCTACCCTGGACCGGATTTTGTCCACGGCTAAGTACGTGAAAATTGTGCAGGACCGGATCACTTTTTAGTGGTCGTAAGTCGCGTTTTGCAGAAACGCTGCGAAAATCTTTTATCGGAAATTCGTTTTTTGCACTTGAAGCGGCTAAGCCGGGTTTTAACCCTAAGTGGGGTCTCCGGGTCTTCGTAGGGAACTACATAAAACATTCAAGCAATTCGGACAACGTACCACAACGATATTAAGATACTGCACCTAAGTGAAGAGGATTAACAGCGCGCGTTACTGCTATTAAAGAGAGACTGCGTATAGAGGTATTAGGGACCAAGACCCCTACTTATCTTTAATATAATTCAGAGCCGCGATATCGATATCAGCAGCCTTCCGCTAAGCTAATATCTCCGGAGACCACGCATAATAAGGGCCCCTTTTATTGTATGTAAAGCAGCTCTAAAACATGAACTCAGAGTACCCCTTCCAGCGTTCACGGATACAGCTCTTCACGCAGGTGTAACGGTATAGTCGCGTATACCGTTATAATCCCTAATAGCATACGTTGTAGTAACAAGCTTACTTCAATGGCCGCTTATCTTTTGGCGCAGTGCCGCAATCGGTAATGCCATCCACTATTGTGGAGCCTATCCTTACAGCAGGCTTCCTTTGTAGTCCTCCGGACTCGGTATCCTCCTCGGCGTTAATTTAAAACAATACTAGTCTCGGCAGACCAGATCACGGCCTTCTAGTCCTCGAGTAACCAGTCCTAATAAGCCAAACACCAAGCCAGGACGATCTTGCTTTATCTTCTTAGTTAGGCCAGGCTTTCTTATAGGCTTCGTTTTATAGTAGCGAGCTTTACGGAGGACTCTCTATACCGTTATCTCTGAAACAACGATATTTTCCTTCGATAGCTTATCAGCTATCATAGCACAGGTCTTCTCGCGGCTATATCAATTAAGCGAGACCTTGCCTTTCACGAGCTCTATTAGCTTAGGGCCTTATTTAGCTAGCCGGCCAGCACGAGGCTTATCTTTAATCTATTCGTCACGTATAAGAAGAGGGGTTACGTGAGGATTAAAGCCGGCCGTAAGAGCACGTAAATAGATATTGCCGGCGGTACGTTCAGGGACAGAGGTAATAGCCGAGATTTCAGTAAACGATTTGCCGCAAGGGGTGCTCTTAGAGTAAAAGATCTAAGCACGCGTAGCTAGATCGGTATGCGCCATAGCTGCAGTAAAAAGAAAAGAAAAATGTTGGTATTCCGATAGTTCTCAGGTGTGATAAGCGGTGAACTATTAAGTTCGGGTGATTTTAGTGGATTATGCTGCAGCTGGTGCCCGTTAGCAGCAGGGGTAGAGATAGACGAGGTGAGCATGTGGGGCGCCAGAACTTTTGAAGGGGACCTCCGTACGCACCTTGTCTTTGTCTTATTAAATTGACTGGTTTGGTGCATGTCGCTTTAGTACGTCCTGTCAATTCCGACGAACAATGTGGAGAACAACATGACTAGTGCACAGCTACTTTACTGTTTTTATTTGTCTCGCATTTCGTAGTGCTTCCATTCCTTTATTGTGTCTTTGACACCGAGGCACCTTATCATGGACAGATCAGACCTTTTGGCTCTCGCGCGAGAGTATGCGAAAACGGAAGATCTTTTCGATCTGATTGGCATCGACACGCTCAAGGCTGAGGACGAGAGCGAAGTGCGTCGAGCATGGCGAAAGGCCAGTCTCAAGTACCACCCGGACAAGGTGGGCGGTCCGACGGGAGTTGGCTTCAACGACCAGATGAAAGCAAAATGGGAGCTTCTCGAGCGCGCCCGCGAGATTCTATCAGATGCTACCACACGTGAGGCGTATATCAGCGCTCGTAGTGCGCTGTTGGTCCGCGATCAGCAGAGAGCCGCTATGGACGCCAAGAAGCGCACCATGATCGAAGACCTTGAAGCGCGCGAGAATGCCGGTGTCGGCAAGCGGAAGGGGGACGAGGGCAGCTGCACTTTGAGTCAAGCGGAGATGCAAGCTGCCATGGAGCGTGGCCGCAAAAGAAAAGACAACCGTCAGCGTCTAATGCGCGAAGCTGAGGAGCGAATGCTCAAGGCTCAAGAGGATGGATATGACACGAAGATCGCTGACCTTGAACGACGTCTCGAGGAGGTCCGCCAGCGTAAGGTTGCAAAGAAGGCCCGCAAGAATGTACAGACACAGACACGTGGTAATGCCGCTGCTCAAGATGCAAAGAGTATCCCGTCTACTCTAGTCAGCATACCTGCTAAAACGCCAAGCCAACGATGCCCCGAGGAAGATTGTCAGTGGAAGGCGACGAGGGAGACCCACGAAAATGGACAGACACCCCGCGCCGCCGCTCGAGATGCCCATAGCATCCCCTCCAACACAGTCAGTATTCCTGCTGAAAACCCACACCAAAACCCTTTGGAGCACCGCGCTGCGCCGGCCGAACGCCCCAGACTTAGGGTTCCGTTATTTAAAAGCTTTCAAGGCTCGCCCGGCGGTACTGCTCCGTTGCTTACATCCAGTGTGGCTTCTGCGCCCACCTCGACCGTCTATTCACCGGTCACTCCAGCATCCCCTCGGACTGCCAAGATGGAAGAGCTTCTCGCGCGATGTCGCGCTGCCGATGCCGAACAGACCCGAAGGAAGCAAGAGCCGATAGAACATGATTAAATGGAACAGACGCGAAAATAGGATAATAGGATCATAGGAACAAGTTACTTACGGCAGCGTCGAGTATTACTTATGATGATAGCCGTGGTTATGGTTGAACAATTGAATAATGAGACCCGCACTTTTACAAAATTACATTGGCCGGTTCTCGCGCCTTGTAACTAGACGAATCTGAAGTAACTAGGTTGGCAGCTTCAAGAATTCATTCTCCTGAGTTCATGCTTGGAAGTCAGAGCTAAGCTATCTCCGTTCCCCTCCGGCGCCCTTTTCCAGCCGTTCGGCGCCCTTTCCAGCCCTCCCTGTTCAAGCTCCACAAGCCCGACTGTTATCGATAGCGCATCGCGTTGGGGGGCTTCTACTGTATGCGTCATTCTTCTGACCTACACATGCAGCATTCCACAGATTATTAGGCAGACAAAAGACACTGACCTCGTTATTTATCAAAATCCCCATCTCGGACAGGTCGTCAACGAACGCACTGAAAGTTTGCAACTTTCCTCGGCGCTCGGATCCCGTATGTCCCTTTTGAGCTTTATCCTACGAAATCCTACCCAGAACCGCTTCTTTTATGAGTCTTAGGTTAAACCTAGAAAACCACGACGATGGCCTCTACAACTCAGATGGGCGCATCGTTAGCCCGGGGCGCGAGAGAAAATCTGGAGGGAGGCGCGACTGGTCAAGACATCGCAGTTGGTACACTTGAGAACGCTGCAGCCTCCGAAGATGACGGCAATGGAAGCGATGCTGGTGACGAGGAGGCGACCCTAAGAAAGCTCACTGCAAATGTTCGTGATCAGGATGATCTGGAGCGCGACATTACGTACCAAGCCAATCTGGCTATGATTGATATCGAAGACAAGAAAGACGAGAGACGCATAGAACGAATGCAGGGTAATATCCAGAGGCTCGAGGCCCAGAAGAAGACACAACAAGAGCGGGCTCGCAAGGCCATCGGCAAACCTGACTCTAATAGTTTTTTTAATCAGGAGGTTGCGCGACTAGACTCCGAGATTGAGCTCGCGGCCAAAGATATCACCGACTTTCATGCCCGCATAGATCAGCGGCATCAGGCAAACCATAGCGTCAACAATCTTGCTTTCGGGGGTAGCAAGAAGCTTCCTAACGAAAGCCATCGGGAATTCCTGATACGTACTGGCAAAATTACACCCTTTGCAAACTTTGGTGGCCCGCGACCCGAGGGGGTAGAAGGAGAGCTTGCCAATGCCATGGTTGACGCAGAGGGTGAGGCGGTAGCAGAGGAATTGGAGGAGACCGGCGCTCTGGGGCCCAGATCCCATCAGAACCTGCGCACTCCAGGCTTCACAGAGGATTTGGATACGGTACCATTACCCGCCGAATCCAAGTTCTCGTTGCGCCCCCGTAAGAAGCGAAGGGCGCAACGCAAACGAGGTGGCGACTACTCATCTGATGAGTTTACACCAGGTGGCTCTGCGTCAAACCCTGCATCATCCGGTGCAGACTTCATCGACGACGAGGACAGTGAAGCAGACGACTATGGCCTCACAGATAGACCCCGAAAAAAGCTGGCTGGCAAGTCATCACTGAAGGACGACTGCAAGGTGGACTTGAGTCAGATTGATGATGGCAACGAAAAGGTATACCAGAGTCGACTGGCCGACTGGATTGAGAGAAGGAGTCGGGCACGGCTACGAAACCAGGACTCTATTGAGCCGCAGGCCGAGCAAGCCGGCGGTGAGGATAGCGATGAACCCGAGTGGTTCAGACCTTCCCCCGACGAGCCAGACCACCACTTTGAGAATGGCCTCAAACTACCAGGCGATATTTTCCCGGCTTTGTTTGACTATCAGAAGACTGGTGTACAATGGCTTGCTGAGCTGTTCACCCAGAAAGTTGGCGGGATCATTGGTGACGAAATGGGTCTTGGTTTGTTTTCCACAACATGTATGATCTTGATGCTTTGGACCATGCTAACTGATCAACAGGCAAGACGGTGCAATTGATATCATTCGTAGCTGCACTACACTACAGCAAGATGTTGGACAAGCCCGTCATAGTCGTCGCACCGGCGACTGTGCTGAGACAGTGGGTAAACGAGTTCCACCGCTGGTGGCCGCCAATGCGAGTATCGATTCTGCATTCCTCTGGAAGCGGCATGTTAAACGTTAGAAGCGAGGGCGAAATTGAAAAGGAGGAGATGTCGTGGGACCAACGGGGCAAGCCCAAGGCGTCCAGCAGGGCTGCAAAGCGGATTGTTGACCAGGTCGTCAAGCATGGACATGTGCTAGTGACGACCTACGCTGGACTACAGACCTATGGCGATATTCTCATCCCCATCCAATGGGACTACGCGGTTTTGGATGAAGGTCACAAGATCCGCAACCCAAATACGGCGATCACCATCTACTGCAAGGAACTGCGGACGCCGAACAGGGTGATTCTTTCGGGTACGCCAATGCAGAACAACCTGATGGAGCTGTGGTCTCTCTTCGACTTCATCTTCCCCATGCGTCTAGGAACTTTGGTCGACTTTCGTAACCAGTTTGAAATACCCATCAAGCTCGGTGGTTACGCCAACGCCACGAACCTGCAGATTATGACTGCTCAGAAATGCGCAGAGACACTCAAGGATACCATCAGCCCTTACCTACTTCAGAGACTCAAGGTCGACGTTGCTGCTGATCTTCCAAAGAAAAGCGAACAAGTTCTTTTCTGCAAGCTGACTCGACCACAGCGCGAGGCCTATCAGCTATTTCTGCAATCTGAGGACATGGGGTCCATCCTGAACAAGTCCAGACAGTCGCTCTACGGAATAGACATACTCCGCAAGATCTGCAACCACCCGGACCTTCTCAACCCTCGTCTGAAGACCAAGGTTTCTTACAAGTGGGGTGCTGCGAGCAGGTCTGGGAAGATGCAGGTGGTCAAGGCCTTGCTGCCAATGTGGAAGAAGCTTGGACACAAGACTTTGTTGTTTAGCCAAGGTGTGCAGATGCTCGATGTTCTCGAGGCCTTCGTTAACAGCTTGGATGGTATCAGCCACATCCGGATGGACGGCTCCACGGCCATCAAGGACAGACAGACCCTTGTGGACCGGTTCAACAACGACCCCGACCTAGATGTATTCCTGCTGACCACCAAAGTCGGAGGCTTGGGTGTCAACCTCACTGGTGCAAACCGCGTCATCATTTTTGACCCTGACTGGAACCCGTCGACGGATGTCCAGGCCCGCGAGAGAGCTTGGCGCCTAGGGCAGAAAAAAGAGGTCACCATCTACCGTCTCATGACGGCGGGCACGATTGAGGAGAAGATCTATCACCGACAAATCTTCAAACAGTTCCTTAGCAACAAGGTGCTCAAGGATCCCAAGCAGCACACAACATTTGCACTTCATGACTTGCATGACCTGTTTACGCTCGGTGATGAAGGAGAAGGGGGTACAACGGAGACTGGCAGACTGTTTCAGGGGACCGAAGTCAAATTTGATTCGCCCGCCTCAGCCAGCACGCCCATTGTTGTAGCCTTGAACAACGCACGTACACCAGAGCCAGCGACAACAGCAAACGCCGCTGAGATCGCTGAGAGCAGTAACGTTCAAGATCTTCGCACCATCGAGGGTATCGCAACACTCGAAGAGTTCCAGCCAGACCCAGCGAGTGTGCCTCCCGCTACCGAAGAAGCGCGTCTCATGGAAGGTATATTTGCCCGGTCTGGTGTGCACTCCGCCCTGGAGCACGAGCAGATTGTCAACGGCAAGGTAAAACCCAGGGCGAACAAGGCCATCCTCCAAGCAGAAGCCAACAAGGTAGCAGCGGCTGCAGCGGCGTCGCTCAGAAGAGCAGGAGAGCAAGCCCGACGTGTACCGATTGGCACCGTGACATGGACGGGTGAGGTGGGTACCGCAGGTCGGCCCTCCAACGTCCGACAAGGAAGACAAGGCCCAGGTTCTAGCTCAATTCTTGCAGGACTCGCAGATCGTCAGGGTTTGAGTCCATCTCGGGCTGGCCCAGGTTCGTTGGCTGGCAGACCCGCGTCGTCATCGATACCGAGCGCCAGCATGCGAGCTAAGGACTTTGAGAAGATGATTCCCGACTTTATCCGCCGACAAGGTGGAAGGGTGGCAACAAAATTGTTGGTAGACCACTTCAACCAGTACTGCATCACGGCACAGCAGAGCAATGAATTCAAGTCGGCGCTGAACAAGGTAGCCAAGATGGAGAAGAAGGGTGGCAGCATGCGAACTCTCTGGGGGGCTGAGGGAGGATTCGTAGCTGTTGTTGGTGAGATTTGTGTAGTAGAGCTTGATGATAGACTGGGCCAGGGCGTTTTACGATGTTTTATAACATAACTAAGCCATAATACTCGGGCTTGGTAGTGCCTGGGTTGATCGTCCCTGTGCACGAGGCTAGCTCCGCACCTCATGACGGCGTGATCATGGGGATAGTTCTTGCAAGTAAAATAGCCGAGCTTAGGTTCAGCCGTACCAACATGCGCTTCCAGCTCTTCATTGGTCACCCGAAGGCCAATTGAAAGTCGATCGTCACAACGAAAGTGTCACCGAAGTCAGCGGGATTTGTTACTTTGGGTGTGCAAAGAGAAGCATCATCATGCTGACAACGAATGACTCTGTTCTGAGCCAGCTTCATTATCTTGATTCGTAGTAGACTAAGCTACGGAGACCAGGCGCAGTGAAGGCCGTTCTCCTCGTATTTGTCAAGATTGCCGCCACACACAACAGAAGCCGGACCATCAGCACCAGACAGACAACAGACGAATGCCCAGCGAATAATGATGCCAAACCTTGCTTGACGCGAAGATGATTCCCTTGATCCCAACAATGTTTCGGTTTTTTCCCTTTCCATCCAGTGGGATGTGACAAGGGATAGACAAGTCGCAACCGGGACCACATCCGATGGATATGGTGAGCTCAAAGACGACGACCACGGCGACCACCCTTTCTGCGAGTGCTGTCAGAGGGCGTGGGGGTGACGTCCTCAATGCGTCCAATTCTCATGCCGGAACGGGCCAGGGCGCGGAGAGCAGACTGTGCACCAGGACCAGGGGTCTTCGTGCCGTTACCTGGGTGTCAACGTTAGCAGAAAATCTTCCAACCTGTTTTTTAAACATGCAGACATACCACCAGTGGCACGGATCTTGATGTGAAGGGCGTTGATGCCGAGCTCCTTGCAGCGGATGGCGACATCCTGAGCAGCTAACATGGCGGCGTAGGGGAGGACTCGTCACGGTCGGCCTTGACCTTCATACCACCAGTAACACGGCAGATAGTCTCTCGGCCACTGGAATCACCCAGAACGTTAGCCTGTTCTTATTCAGTCGGTCCCTGGAGGGGTTTTCAAGACGAACCTGAGATCGGTGACGTGGACGAAAGTGTCGTTGAAAGAGGCGAAAATACGAGCAACGCCGAAAACGAGCTCACCTGTAAGTGTGCAGTGTCAGTCTTTGGAAGCCTGGGTATTGGTCATGACGTCCGCGTGCGCGGGGAGATTGTCAAATGGCAAAAACTTACCCTCGCGGACCTGAGGGCCAAGGGAGATGTTCTCCTGGGCGGGACGGACAGTCTTCTTGGGGGCCATCTTGACGGGATGTTTTTGGTGGTCGTGTGTGGTGTTGAGGACAAGATTTCGCGAATATGGATTGGAATTCTGGCGATGATCCCAAGCAGCAGTCTCCAGAAATATCGCCGATATGATACACACACTGAGGCTTCGACCAAGAATTCAATTAGGGCTATATTCCAAAGGCGGTGGGGATGGGCAGTTAAAGCTCGGTCGGGGACGAGGGAATGGAAGTTTGGTGCTTTGACAAAAACCCTAAGCAATGGGGGAGGGTATGGGGCACAATACCAGCTACTGATTGGACCACTAGCAATTAGGCCCACCAAACCAAGCGGCAGCTTTCGAATTCCCACCACCTCCCAATCTCTGCGTTTTCATTATCTTTTCCCTGAACAATTCTTCCATCAACCATCGACTCCGGCAGATTGACTAATCCCACTCGACAAGCCGCCATTCCTAACAATGGCCGCCACCAAACCCACGTACGCCTCTCCCTGATACCCACTGCCTTCTCAATTCGATGGCCCGGTCCTGGATCATTTGCTAGATTGTTGCGGTCCTCTCGGCTGGTGCGCAGTTTTCCGAACTTGCTAGCATCTCTTTTGCACCTGAAAATGGAGCATCTGTGACAACAGCATAGATTTCGCATGCGCCCAGCTCGATTTTTCCCGGGCTTCTCCCTCTGTCCATCAGGCTCTGAGCTTGCCGGCAGTAGAGATGATGCCTAGGGTGTTGGAGATGAAGGGTCTCTCTTAAGAGCTCTACTCTCTTAAAACTATCTGCCGCGTTTTTGAAATGCCACTGCGGTTGGTTCGACATGGCCGGCCCAGATGTCTTATTCTATGCGAGCATACATCCTTTAACTCTCGGTTGAAGGCGTTGTTGGATGAGTGTCTGCTCGCTTGGAGGTTGGCACATGAACTTTGAACACTCATGTTGCCTGCCGCCGCAGCCGCAAATCTCACCAATCAAAATCATATTTTTCGAGTTAGCCACCTGCCGAGAATGTCGCGCTCAGTCGGCAATTCTCCTACCGGCGCTAAATCGTGTCTTCACAGCATGTGTCGACACGTTGTGGACTGCGAACTAATCTGATTGCCTTATAGTACTGTCCCCACCAGGGACTCGGTTCTTGTCCCGGAGACTCTTCTCAAGAAGCGCAAGAGCCAAGAAAAGGCTCGCGCTGAGCGATCTGCCGAAACCGAGCAACGCAAGAAGGTCAGTCATACGATTTTTTATTTTGGAAGTGGAAGAGAACGACATGATGCATAACACAACCCTTGCGACTAGACCAAAGTCTCTGTTGTCGCAAAATACCATCTTTCGGGTCTGATTGTCGACTAAACACATCACGTTATATTGAACTACCTGAGACGAGCTATCCACTAACTTGTCACCAAAAGGCCAACAAGGAGAAGCGCCAGGTCATCTTCAAGCGCGCAGAGAAGTACGTCAAGGAGTACCGTGATGGTGAGCGCGAGAAGGTCCGTCTGGCTCGTGTTGCCAAGCAGGATGGTGCTTTCCAAGTCCCTGCGGAGGGCAAGCTCGTCTTCGTCATCCGTATCAAGGGTATCAACAAGATCGCCCCCAAGCCCCGCAAAATCCTTCAGCTCCTCCGACTGCTGCAGATCAACAACGGCGTCTTTGTCCGTGTTACCAAGGCCACTGCCGAGATGATCAAGATTGTCGAGCCCTGGGTCGCCTACGGTTACCCCAACCTGAAGAGCGTGAAGGAACTCGTCTACAAGCGTGGATACGGAAAGATCGCCAAGCAGCGTGTTGCCTTGACCGACAACGCCATCATTGAGGAACACCTCGGCAAGTATGGTGTCGTCTGCATGGAGGATCTAGTCCACGAAATCTATACCGTCGGCCCCAACTTCAAGCAGGTTTCAAACTTCCTGTGGCCCTTCAAGCTCAGCAACCCCAACGGTGGCTTCCACACCCGCAAGTTCAAGCACTTTATCGAGGGTGGTGACCTGGGTAACCGCGAGGACAAGATCAACGCCCTCATCCGACAGATGAATTAAGTCTTCGTCGCTTGTCTCATGATGACGATTGTTTGTTTCTCTTTGCATTTGGGGTTGGGACATTATGGCCGACGGTTCAGGTCTGTCATCTAAGGCAACTACTGCATGGGTGGTCGGCGTTTTACAAGAAAAGCAAAGCTCGAAGCAGCTACTAGTACCCAAGAATTGACATTTTGATGACCACCCCTACTCCCACTTAATTTGACTTCTGCCATTCATGTCTGTGCGTGTAAACGTTTTTATTGTTGAACCCGTCTCTTCTCTCCTCGATTACGTCAGTGAGCGTTTTGCTCGGCTACGCGACATGGACGTCTGCATGTTGATGAAAGGGTGCGCTAGCTGTTACACCTTGATATCGAAGCTCGTTCCGCAGCCGCACGCACTCGTGGCCGCTGGGTTGTCCATGATCTTGAACTGACTGCCGATAAGCTCCATGGTGAAGTCGACTTTGCTGCCCTTCAACAGTTCAAGACTAGGAGCGTCAATGATAATTTTGGGCAGCGGGTGGTGGCCTCCATTTTCTTCATCCGCGATTTCGTCTTTTACAAAGGCAAAGATAATGTCCTCTTCCCCGATTCCTGGCTCGGACGCTGCGGTGCTTGTGGTTGTCGAAGGCGATATCTCTGCTTCCACCTCTGGGCCTGGGCTTTCTGATAAAGTCGTTGAGCAGCTTGAAGTTGAAAATAACGATGGCAAAGTCGTTAATGACATCAGGTACTGGAAGCCGTGACACCCGCCGGACTCGACTTGGATGCGCAAGGCGAGGTTTGGATTGCCGTCTTTTTCCATGATGTGAGAGAGACGCTTCACAAACCACAGTTAGTATATTCTCCTTGAACACCAGTGGGATCTTGTCGTACACTTGCAGCCCGCGGAGTAATCTCCATGGTCATTTCGTTCCCATTGTCATCCTTCTGCGGGTTGTGGATGGCTAGTGTCTTGCGCCGAACTGTCGTAGAGGTGAAGCATCTCGTCTGTAAGCTGTGGCTGGTTGAGCTTGACGCGGAGCCCCCTTTGGCGAGTAACCGACTGGGCGTAGTTGTCGCGACAGTAAGAGACAGGCGCCGTGGCGGCAGCAGCAATTCGAACGTTGGGACTGAATTCATATGCGGACAGAGTGACTTTGAGAGCTGCACAAATGTTCTGGCAGCCGAGGCCATGCTTAGGCATTGAGGAGGCATGGCGTTACCGTTATCAGTATGTCGAGTTGCTGGATATCAGGAAAGTGACGCATTGCCTTTCTAACGTGAGTAGGCGGTTCGTTAGCAAGTAATCGCATCATGTCAAAAATGCAACGAATGGGCGCTTACGGCAGGCGGTGGGGCGTCAGTATCCACATCACGGGCATGAGCGGCCGAACCAAGACCGGGGCGGGGAGGGGCAAATTTCTGGAGATCCATCCCAACTACCCAGGCTTGTTGTTGCCGCCGTTTCGTCTTCTTCGCCCCTGTCACAGCTCTTGCAGCCTGCCAATAACAAAACGCCATCTTTGGCGCCGGCGCCGGCCGTTATCCAACCAACCAACTACACCGAGTGCTAATCCGTACAAACACTGCCATAACTGGGTTAGGAGGAATGATGCCCCTCCCTCCTTACGAGGTGCTGGGATGCGAGGTCTTTCAATGGGCGACTCATCCAAGTCTTCTCTTACTATAATTTGGTAAAAGTGCAGTCACATGCTTTTCAGGAGCTCATCAGATAGTCGGATTCTAACCCACCGGTTTTATTCATTTTCTTCTCTACGCCGAACGCTTCCTATAATCACGAATGCAATACGATAGCCGAAGCAGTTGTCTAAATACCTACTTAATTATCTATAAATTATCCTTATCGTCGTGAAGTTATTACGTATGTGGCTAAGCCTGTGGCTGTTGTGGCTTACCTACCTGGCTGCTATTGCTATGATTGCTGGGCACAATTGCCGCGAAGTAGCTTGCTGCCTTCCTCTTGTATTATGGACGTGCATTTCCTCGTCTCCACTGAGTCCACGGGACAGTCCTCAATGCCAGCAATGGCCATGACCCGAGAAGACCCGCACTCGTTTAACGCCGTCCAAACGACGGGGTGTCGGATCGACGCTATCGTTCGTGCCGCACCGTGAGTCCGTGACTGTCAAATGGACTTGTTTGCTCACTTCGACTTGACAGCATCTGTTGTCCATGGCGGGAAACACACCACCCGAAACTTGCACGTGGTCCTGAGTATCCGTACGATTGTGCCTACCGGCATCTGGGTTACCGGTATCATCTTAGAGGCTAGAATTAGCATGGATGAAGTGTACTTGGTAGTGAATGTGACAGGTCTGGCAAGAGCCGTCTGTGTGTGTCCAGCCGGGGCGAGGCACCGGCTACGTTGACGGAACTTCTTCCATGTAGCCTCGCCAGAAGATGTTGTCACATGAGTGCTTTGTATGGCTGGAAGGGTGGAATCCCATAGGCACGTGTGTGTGCCGAGGGACTGGCCCACACACATGCGTACACGCAGTCGATAGTTTCCCGTCTACGGTAGGGATTAATTGCAGAGCAGGTAGGAGTTCTTTAGCAGCCGGACTGTTGGTTAACTGTTGAAGATAGAAAAAAGAAAGCCCTTAAAAATCCCCAAACGCACGACTTGGCGTGATAGTCACCTTCAATTGCTTGCAGGCTGCAGCAGGTGTTGTCGATTGGTATCCGTACCCGACGGAGGATTGGTTTGCTTCGGCGGCTGCACCCCCGGCAACCCAAAGATAGTTTAAGTGCTTGCCCAACTCCATCGCAACCAGCACAGCGCGAGAAATAGCTACATAGTTACTGCTCGGCAGTAGGACAACTGACAACAACTCGGATTCGGTCTGATCTGTTCCCACCCTCCACACCCTCCCCGGGAAGCCAGCACGTTTACATCCTTATCTACGCGTCGTTTGCTCGACGCGCTCTTGGCATCATTGCACAAACCCTGGAGTCCTGTCGGTCAAGATGCAACAGCCCGAGGGAGCTGTCGGTGCCGATTCGACTGTTTCTACCGGTGACAGGGCCAGATCCCCCTCACCAGGCTCACCTACTGTAAAGCCCCCGACCAAGACCACTGCATCCGCGACCAGATACACAGCCTACCGCCCCAATGCCCAGTCATGGAGCCCCTCCTGCACACACCTGACCATGACGCGCCTGTACGAGACCAGCTTCACATGTTCCATGTGTCGTCGGCATGGCCAGTAGGGATGGCTATATCGCTGCACACAGGACAGGGAGCACATGATCGAGGCCGCAATGAAGAAAAGCCTGCCCGTCAGCTTCGATCTCGTGGGAGCCATGTTCGCCAGTACTCCGCCCGCGGCCAGCTATCGCGGCCCGGAGAGGCGATCGAACCGCCTGAGCTTCTTCAATGAGATCACAACCAACGAGATGAAGCACTACACCCCGAATCAGATCGCCACAATATTGGAACAAAGAGAGCATGTAAGTGTATGTTCTCTGTGCTTGCTATCTCGGGCCGGCTGACTGACATACTGCAGCTCCACGAGGTTCTGGCGCGCGAACAGGAGACCATGAACCCCACCACGCGCCACTATTACATCCCTTCTTCTGGATCTAAAGGTAGCCTTCGTCCGCCTCCTGGTCTGGACTTCCCTGGAAACAAATACCCCTGGGTTACCAATGATGGAGAGGAGTGCCAGTTCAAGTGTTGCCACTACTGTCGGCCCTCATGTGAGCAGCGCAGCTACTTAAGCCTCAACGCCATCGCCAACGGCGACATCCAGCCATCCGCCGCCGTTGGCTTCGGCTTCCACCTGCATGCCAGTAGACCCGTCGTGCGTGTCAAGCGTATTCAAAACATTGGGTACAGGGCTGTACCTTGGCCCCGAGCATCCGTCAAGGAGCCTGACCTTGCCTCCCTGCCGATGCCTGTCTGGGGTGTCCAGGATGCCGTTGCCGACCGTGTTTCCCAGAAGGAACGCTTCGACAGCGATCACTCGTCCGTTGAAACAGAGCGCTACCATGGGGAGATGACCAACGAAAGTGAGACCGGTAACGACAGTCGTCTTAAAAGCCCCCCGGTTCGTATGCCTTTCTCTCACGCACTCGTCACCTTGACACCGGACGAGATCCTTCTTGTACATGCATGTGCGACGCCTCTCCCGAGCCCCACGCCTGTAGAGTGTCCAGATTTCTTCGACAGACTGCCACCGACGATGGTCCGAGAGCTGGAACGAGACCGTCTCTGCCAGGAACCTCTCGGGGTGGCCATTATGGGGGGAGGTGTTGGGTTGGATGTTGCAGATGTCATGACACAGATTTAGCACAGGCCTATGATGGAATTCGTAACAGGCATGGCTAAGATCGGATCAAGGGCGTTATGTGGAAAGGGTGTACTGTCCTTGCGTGTCTTTTTTGGGGCTGGCTGGTTATTGCAGCCGAGGATGGCTTTGGTTTGCTGGTATCTGTTAGACAATGGGCACCTGTTTTTCTTCAAGAGTTCGGGTCATCGGGCGTTCTACTAATATGTGATGGGATCGCTCCTCCGACTAGTCACCCGTAGTGGCGGTAGCTGAGCACTGGCTTGGTTGCGGTAGCACGATGCCAAGTATTCAGATGCATAGGTACACACCTACCCATCCCGGGATTCACGACGAGTCTCAATGTATCGAGCCCCCAAAGAGACTACGGCTCGGAGCATGGGGCTAACGGATACATAACTAGGTAGTTCTTCCGTGGTACAAACACAGGCGGACCGCAGGTTTGCGGTTTGTCCGCACCCGTCCCGCACGTGCAGACGGAGTGCAGACGGATTGTCTGCAATAGTCCATAATAATGCCTGACGGATGTTGCGGTCTTAATATCCTGGCAGCCTTTAGCCGCAACGTCGTTAACGATTTGCGCGTTTCGTCTATTTTGCCGGTGGTGTAAAATATCGCTCTCCGCCAGGATAACAGTACCTAGGACTCGAAACTCGGCGACATCGATCGATTGAGACGGACGCAAACGGATTATGGCAAATGCATCGCCGTGTCGCTCAAGTTGGTGTTACGAACTACGAACGCGAGATGGATTGATTATAAAAGACGTCAGGGACGACGCGCCTCGAGCCTGTAAAACTATCGAGCATGAGCACAGGATTCCAACCAAGAAGTACCAGTCACCCTCTTCTATCCCGAACAGGAGCCTAGGCATATAAAAACTTCGACCATGTTCCGACTTCTCCCCCACGCAGCCCTCGCCACCACGGTTCTGGGCCACGGCTACGCTTCGTTCCCAGCAGCTCGCCAGTGGGGCGACGCCAGCATCGCAGCATGCGGGCAAAGCGTCGTCAGCGACATCAAGCGGGACAACACGTCGCACGTCGAAGGGCTGCCGGAGCTCGCGGCCGAGGATGCTGGCTACAACGCCGAGCTCTGCAACCTCTGGTTGTGCCGCGGCCTGCAGTTTGCCGACAACGTGGCTAACGTACAGAGCTACCGGGCCGGGGAGACTGTCAACATCAAGATAAAGCTGACGATCCCGCACGTGGGCAATGCCAACGTCTCGGTGGTCGACACCAAGACGAATGAGATTGTGGGTACGCCACTGGTCGAGTGGACCAATGGGTACGCGGATGAGAAGCAGTTCTACGCTGGACAGACGCCCAAAGATCAGGTAGATTTCAATGTCACCATTCCCGAGGACCTGGGAAATTCATGTGCTACTGCTGGAGCCTGTGTAAGTGATAGACCCGAGTTGGTGCTTTGAAGATGCTGCTAACGACTAGGTAGGTGCTCCAGTGGTGGTGGTATGGGACTGGTGCGCGACAGAGCTACGAGAGCTGCGTAGACTTTACGGTCGCTGGAAGCTCGTGAGACTTGTCTCGTTGCAAGGTATGCGGTGCCTTGGGAAACGTCGACGTCTCTATCCGTAGACTGCTTGGGACTTCTTCTGTGTTGACGTGTTGTGGTCCGAGTTCTCGCAGTTATTAGTTGAGTTGAGAGGTGGTTAAGGCCGTTGTGCATCGACGCTAGTGCCATGCAGGGTTTAGCGCCATGCTTGTCATTATCAACATATTATCCTGGCTTGGGTCTCGCGATTGATTGTAAAGTACAGAGAGAGTACCTTGGCAACTTGGGCAAACGCCAGCCCAAATAACAAGCATCAACCAAACATTAACCACCTCAGCTGAATTCTCTTGCTTCTTTCCAACTTGCAACAACAGAAAACGTAAACGAGAGTCGACCCTAACCAGCAGCGACAATCGAGATCGCACATCAGCAGCCGACCTTTGGTTTCTGTGAGTTGATCCAAATTTTCATTCATCCCCGACTTACACCGCTTCTGGGCCTTGTCTGTTGCTGGGGGGCTGTGGGCGGCAAGGGTGTGTGGATTGCGAAACGAGTGCAACGACGGTGCCCCCAGCCTCGGTTGATTGGCCTGGTGTAAACAAACCCAGCCCGCCCATTATTCGTGAGAGTGAGATCCACGACCCGCGCGACCCACGAACCATCGCGACCAACGCTGCTACAGAGTCCAGTGTTCAGCCAGTCGCCCCATCATCTGCGACACATTCCCCGTCGGATCTGGAGTTTATCCTGGCTCAATTGAGCACGTCACACACTAACCTGACACTCTCTATCCCTCAGATCAACTCGTCAAACACACACAATAATATGTCGCTCAAGATAGAGCGGGACACGGTGCGGAAGACCACCGAGGCCGCCGTCAACGCCGTTCGCGATGCCGTCGGTGTCAAGGACGACCCTCTGCCCGGCACGAGCGGCAAGCACCCCATCGCCGAGAAGATCGGCACCGCCATCACCGGCGGCAAGTCCACCGCCGGCACCAAGGGCTATATGATGGTCAGTACTTACCGACACAAGGTTCGGAGAGAGACCCGGGCTGACTCTAGCCCACACAGGCATATATCAACCAACTCGAGAAGAACCCCCTGCGTACCAAGATGCTCACGTCCGGAACCCTCGCCGGCCTCCAGGAGCTCGTCGCCTCCTTCCTCGCCAAGGACCGCAACAAGCACGGCAACTACTTCACATCGCGCGTGCCCAAGATGGCCGCATACGGTGCCCTCGTGAGCGCCCCTCTGGGTCACTTCCTCATCTGGTGCCTGCAGAAGACTTTCAAGAATCGTACGAGCCTGCGCGCAAAGATCATCCAGATCATCGTCAGCAACCTCATCATCGCACCTATCCAGAACACTGTGTACCTGACAGCCATGGCTCTCATCGCCGGCGCCCGCACCTACCACCAGGTGCGCGCCACTGTGCGCGTCGGCTTCATGAAGGTCATGAAGGTCTCGTGGCTGACCTCGCCCCTCTGCCTGGCCTTTGCCCAGCAGTTCCTGCCCGAGTCTACTTGGGTGCCTTTCTTCAACGTTGTAGCCTTCGTCATCGGCACCTACATTAACACCGCCACCAAGAAGAAGAGGCTCGCCGCCCTGCGCAAGAAGCACTTTGGTGATGGCCGCGGTGATGGCCGCGGTGATGGCCGCGGTGACGGCCGTAGCGACGGCCGCCCCTCGGGGTTCCATTGGCGGCCGGCCCGAGGACTACCCTACTATGGGACCTAACCCGCCCTACTAAACCCCTTTAGCGACGATGTAATGCCGTGGACGATAATGCGTTGGTGAGATGGATGGGCAACTGATAGTAGCGATTTATGGGCCCGAGCTGAGAGTCTTGAAGCTTGTGCATTTTATATTGTCTTTGTCATGGGACTCTTGACAGGGACGGAAAACGAATTAGCTCTTGGCGGATATCAAAACTGTTCTTTCTTGGTGTTGCAGAGCCACACGTTCCTGGGGGATATTGCTGCTTGTATAACTTTCAATATGATCATTTGAATAACTTCACGGAATACCGCACCTACCGACCATGAGTAATAAGGAGATGACGTTCTCGCTGTCGCGAAGTTCAAGTCAAAGGGGCTCGTGATGGGTTAGGCTACAGGAGTAGCCTGTCTTCAGCGGCAGCGTGCCAGCAGCGTGGCGAATGACTCGGCCGCGTGTAGATGGAAATGAAGGACGGGAATAGAGGCGTGCAGAACGATGTACGCGAGATACCACATGTCGGGAGAACCTGGGGGCGCTTCTAGCCGGTTATTGATGATCGAGTCGATCAACACATCGAGATTGGATGTCTGTCTATTGGACCATGTTGTTACTTCGAAAGGGAGACTCGTCTCCTATCTTGGGAACCTCGCCTCTAGTTTCTCTGCACATGTACTATTGCCGAGGTCTGGAAGCACCCTGGTTAAGCTCCCGGCTAATAATGCACTTAACTTAGTTGGCTTCGGGGTCGTGTACCTACTGCGACAGCGTGTAGGGTGGTGTTTGCAGCAGAGTGTTCCGTAAGTGGCACATCACCCATTGACGACATGCCGGAACCATCTGCCCTTGTGCACCTAGGACATTATAGCTCGTCGCCGCCTTCTGCGAGGTCACCAAACTAGCTTATCCGGGCAATAAGAAAAACACGGTAAGCACGAGAGCGTACTGGGAAGGGGGGGGTAAATGGTGCACAGTAGCTACCATACGAGTTAGTAATAACTGCTAGCACATCGAGTCTAGTACTAGGAAGGACGAATGTGTATAATTAAATATAGCGGTAAATCGTGAGCTTGTTAGCCCATACCCTGCTTGTGTGTACCTACATTCTTTTCCATCCGGTGTTGCTCTGCTGAGTAGACGTCTGCTACCCGGAACTGTGGTATGCTTTCAGGATAGGTAGCAGTCACCTTGATTCAGACTGATTCCCTCCCTGTACGTGGATAGGCGTAGAAGACGCGAAGCTTTCGATCGTTCACGTACATGCTATCTCGAAGATTTAACTCGTGGCCTGGCGGCATCTCTATGGAATCCAATGAGACATCGTTACGCGATCTACCCTCCGCCAGATACTATGAACACGACAGTCTACTGATATCAGATATTCCTCATGGATCGGTTCGTCTTGTCGAGCGGCTGAATACCACGAAGATCAGATGGCAGCAAGGTGATGTTGGCTTGTATATTATACATTTGACAAACAAACAGTGACGGCATGGTACATATCTAGAGTAGATCGTGCTCAATCCGAGTACCGCGTACATGGACGTCACGCAATTTCTTACACATTGACATATCGAAACCTCGTCTTGATCAAACACGCCACTAGCATCGAAACTCGGAGAGTTCCAAATACGTGAACGGTGAAGGCTGTGGTAACGGACAGGACAGAGGACCTCGAGAAGCCCACATTTACAACACTGAAGCCCTCGAATAGCATGGCGAATAGTATGGTTGTGTCGTCAGGTGGGCACGATATCAATGTACAGTGCTGCCCCAAAGTTCAGCTGTCTGGGGGTACGCGGCAGAACGGCGTGAAGGTTTCGAGAAATTCGAGTTTTGAGATCAAAGCCGTCCTCGGAGACCCCATCCTATTTCCGCATGCACCTGAACAGCAGCTTGTAGGTACTTGCGTGGTATCAGAAAGCCAGGACCTTGCCCTTACGACGGCAATATCTGAACTCGACTACAACTTTACCCTGGTGCACTTGTTGCTAGGTACTGAGCGGCACCGTTCGGAGATTAGGTGAAGCCTCTTTCGGGCCTCGATACCTACTCTGTTGCGACTACCAACAAAGGGCGAGGGTGTAGAGCCGTTACTTCCAACCAAGGCACCCCCCTAGTCCAGGGAGCAGGCGGTACCGAGTCAAAGAACACGCGAACCGTGCGAGCCTACGGGAATTCATGAGCGAATATCGTTCATGCATCTCTGTATATACCGCAAGTACCATCCGGAGTTCATCTCTTTCTCCCGGATGCTTGCGTTGTACAAATGATCGGTTGGCTGTGAAGTGTGCACCGAGCCAACGATGAACACTCGGGGGATAAAACTGCACATACTACTCACCCTGTACATGGTAGTTATAGGATAGTCCCTGTGAAACCTCATATCCGTTTCTCGTATTATTGACCGGAGCACTGCAGTGCGGGTCAATAGTGACAACTACTATCGACTATCCAGCAACATGAACACAATACGGAATCATGGAGTCAGACCCCAGAGAAAGCTGGTCAAGTACACGATCCAACCGGTGGCGTGGTATGTGTTCGGCCCTTCATTTGTAAATTGGTGTCGATCAGCACCAACGATGAGGATGTGTGATGAGAAAATCCAGCACCCCCAAGACGGCCCTACCCAAGACGGTATATGGTTCGTTCCGTCTCTACGAGCTTACTTACTCCGCGGCCTTAGCAACCAAGTAGGTAGGTAGGTACTGCTAGTCGTAACACCACTGGGGACTCACGATGGAACCGCATCGGCGTGTAAATCCTGGCCACTGGAGAGCACCCCGTCGGTATGAGTGAGTATTCGAGGTGATACTCCAGATGTATGGAGATTGTGCAAGAATACTGCGCGGCAGTGCCCCGGTAGTTGTGGGACACCTTCGGCCTGACCTCAAAAGGTAATATTTGCGAGTGAAACGGCAGGGACCTCTGACGATATGTGACCGGCTACAGAGAGCACCGCAGACCTGTGATATAGAATGGTGCCACCCTGGAGACGTTTGCATAAGATGAAGCCTGTGAGCGAGTCGAGACGACGAAGGATCAGACGATGCCGTTATCAGGCGGCCAAGGGGCATAGTTAGTTGCGGTCACTGGTGGTGGGAATCTCGGACGAGAGCCCCAAGTCATATGTCCACGTTGCGTATAGTGCCCACCACTACACAGTAGCATCCAATCTAGGTAATGACACGCAACAACTCGACGCAGATTGTGCGTCTCCTTCCCCCTTTCCGCTTATTGACGGTCCCTTCTCCGTGGCTACCGGTAATCCTAGGTTCTCCAATGGAACAAAGACGCTGCAAAAGAGGCAATAAATGCTCACAGAAGGTTTTTATCTGGTAAATCATGTACGTCTTAGGTAATGCCACCGACTTGGACGTGGTGAGGGCAGGCAGGGCACACGTTACAATATTGGAAGCAGGGGACGGGAGGACTCGTTACAGGCCCGACACCACTCGTATAATGTGCCCATGCCATATCTGCTCGGTCGATATCGAAGAATGGGTGGCTGGCGCTGTTATGACAGAGCGCGAAGTTCGTCTCTAAAGCAATGGAGCCATGAAGCTGAGACTCTGCTTCGCATTGTGATACTCGTGATGTCACTAGGACACGACTTAATGCCCGCTGGGACGACGGAACAGCATGCACGCGCCCGAGGTTCGAGTTTGTGCCATAGAAACCCAACCATGGGACGAGGGTCGCTGAGAATCGAACCAAAGGTTGGTCCGAAGCTGCCCTTGTATACCACATTATGTTATCATGGTATACCCTTCTTTGCGTGGTGTTCAAATGACGACTCGGAACCGACCCCAGGCGAGCCTTAGGCATTAATGGTATACCCTTTTTTACCGTGAGCTTCATATGATTGTTGTCATGTACAGCCACCTTGGTTTCATGCTTCATTCCGAATTTGTTGGAGCACGGGCAACTGGATTGGAATACCGGCCGGTCTATGAAAGCTCATGTGCGGCCTATGAACCAAGCTCAGTGGTGGTACTAACTAGTTAACTAGCTGGGAGGAGAAAATAGCTGGCACTTCGGAACTTAATACATCTCGATATAACCCCCCCATCATATCTCGTTTCGTGCGCCCACCTAAGCCACATCGGTGAGATGTGAGACGGGGGTGGGCCGGGGGGTGTAGAAAGAAAGTGAGTGAGAACGAGCGAGCGCCTGGCGAGGAAAATCTTCTTCGAGGCTTCTCGAAGGTCGAGAAAGCTCTGAAACAGGCAGGCGACGCATGTGCAAGTTCAGGACGTTGCATTGGGTATCCCTGGTGTTCTTGGTGTGTGGGAGATGTCATGCACCGATGGCCCACGACGCCGTGGTATTGGTCAATTCCGGGGTCGATGGGATGTAACGTCGAGAGGAGATATAAATGCCCTATTAGTTCAGGGAGCGAGGGGGGGCCAAGCCTCGAGGATCGACAAGCCCGTATGTGGAGTCCAAGTCGACCCTACGTACCGGATTCCGAGAGGAGCATCATAGCTTTTCGAGGACGAGGTTCAGTATCATGTTTCGTCGAGGAGCAGAAACAAGTCAAAGCAATAGAGTTGTCGTGACTGCCACCACCACGGTGGACCCGGTCTCGCCGGAGAATATCCTGTATACTGTGTAGACACGCGAGGGCGGGCCCGTTGGGCTCGAAACCGACATGGAGTGCGAAACCTGGCGAGTTCTCTGTTACTGGGCATGATCACATGTGCGCCGTACCTACGGTAAGGATCGGAGGCGGCGTGCTGGGTATCAACCAAAGTGATTGCCATCACTGCCCGGTGCCCCCTCCCCGCAGATCTGCACGCTCGACCGCGATATGCTCAGCAGTGTGCAGATCTAGGCGGCTCAGCGGTTCGTCTCTTTGCCTGCACGCGAGCATGAGTAGTTCGGTTTGACGGGCGCTGACCATGTATAACTTTACATGGCATATAGTTATAGGCTCATGAGAACGCGCCGGATAAAGACTGGAGCCTGGAAGATGAGCTGGGTAGCGTGTGTGTGCTGACTACTTGGTAGCTAACTAATAACTACAACTGCCAACGCTATAACTTGGGCTTGCCGACAATGGATGCCGGTTTGGGAAACGGCGTAGAGCGACGGAGTATAATGGTTGGATGGTGTCTTACGGGAGCAGCAGCACAGACTAGCGATAGCGCAAATTGGAGATGTTTATGCATCCATGCGCCAGTCGAGATGGAGAGAGACAAGGACACGCGGGGCGGGGGATGGTTTTGTTCTTTTTTCCTTCTTTTTTCTTGGTCTCCGCGCGTGGAGGTCGGTGTGGTGTGGTGGAGGTCTCGCGCGCGCGCGCGACATGACGCGTGCAGGCCGTCCCTTTTCCGTAAATCGAAATAGTTAGTCCCAATTCTGCAAAACCTGCATCGGCGAGCGGCACCACCGAGGCTGTGCAGTTTGAGCCGAACTCCGTGGTCGAGAGACGATGGTATCGAGGTCCTGCCATGCAGACATCATTTACCCACCCCGAACATGGGGACATGGGGGGGGTAAACTAAGCTCGACGGGACACACTGGGACACCGCTGGATCGGCTTCTGTACCTTCCGTCCCTGACTGCCTGGGTCTTGTGTCGAAGGCTGGCTCGCAGTAAGGATCTTCACATGGGTGGGTGCGTATTTGGAATGCGCTTCTAGGGACCCCAACCTAGACCGTGTCTGCAAGCTCTCGAGACGGAGCCGTGGGGAAAATCTTCATGTTCTCCTCATGCTAGAGGCTGGTCCGGTCGTATGATGCGCACTTATTGACAGGGACACGCTCTCGGGAAGCAGGCCCCCTCAGCGCACCGTGGTGACTAGAAGCAACTAGTTAGGTAGTTGACTAGGTACTGCAGTTGGCGGCGATGGTACGGATACCCCGTACACAGTAACTACTTCGTAGTAGGTATTGACGTCCCCAGGGCTCGCTTCGCTGCCTGCAGGACCCAACTAACTAACCACCTACGTACTACGCCGACAAGCTAGAGGTGCTTAGTTACATACCTAGCCCGCACCTAGTATGAGGGCAGCGAGGCTTGGCAGAGACTCACCAGAGAGCCCGTAGCCGGTTGGGGATACCGTCTCCGAGAGTGTGGGCAATCCATTGAACCCGTCATGTCGGCCAAGTCCAGTTTCAGTCGCCCGTGCCCGTGGGCAAGCAACGAGCAACGAGCATGATGAGGTCTCAAGCGCCGCCGTGACAGGTGTCAAGTGCACTCTAGTCCATCATGGGACGACGAGGACGGGACGGGCGGCGAGGAAGCAGGAAAGCGAACAGTCTAACAACTCTGGACAGAACAACTGGAACCTGCCCGTCCGCCCGCCTGCCCGCCCGCCTGCCCGCCCGCCTGTCTGCCTGTCCGGCCCGGACGATGCCACCAAGTAGATGAGGCTCAACTCGTCGTTGGCGTTTGGAGTCGAGTGGATCTTGACCCCTGGAGCCGCGAGCAAGAGGAGGGGGACCCCCAAACGCCCCGAAACACGATGCTACCGGCACATGTGACTACGGAGCGACTCCTGTCACCTGTGAAAGAAGAACACCCCCCCCCCATCGTTTGGAGGCTGAAAGTACTTGAGCAAAAGTGATGGATGGTTATACGGCCAGCCGCGAACTGAGCATTCTTGGTCAGCGTTGCAACATGTCAAACCCGGCTATGTCGATCAGGTACTCGGAACCCGGCCAAGGGTGTGTGATGGCCCAGCCAAGCCAGCCCAAGCCATCCCAAGCCAACCCAAGCCAACCCAAGCACGCGCCGAACGATGGCCCCGTCATGCATTCATTGTATCTGCGCGAGAAGAGGATGAAGACGGTCGTGCGGCGCAAAGGGTCGCTCACTCACTGGCCATGCGCTTCACTTCACTTCGCTTCACATCACGCTTGCACAAGTGAAGAAAGAAGGGGGAAACGAGGCGAGAAAACCCCCTCAGTAACGTTATTCGTAGAGCGGAGATCGCTGATTGGTACTCCGCACTAAAACTTCGCCTGTTGTGTGGTGTTGACAGCTAACCGTCACGTCACGTATTGCGGCTGGTGTCAACCAAGGAAAGGTCGGACGACGGGATGATCAATCTGCGAATACAAGAGCGTATACCTCACGGACCACCGGCTCGCTCGCAGCCGTTGGCTGACCAGACCTGGCTGTGACGATTAAGCATGCTCGCCCGAGACTAACAACTATATTCTTCGTAGGGTATGGCATGGTGGTTGGCAACAACAACGAACTGCTGATGCTGTAGACTTGTTAGTCCTGCAATAGTATACCGTCAGGTAACCATGTAACTACTTGCCCCACCTACCGAACAACTACGCAGTACTCCGTACGTACGGAGTAACTAACTTAGTACAGTAGCTTACCACCATCGACGGAACTCTCCGCCAGACTCGTAAGACGTATTACCTGTAACGTAACCGGTTGGTTGCCGTCCCCTGCCTGCAGCAACGTATCCAGATAACCGGAGACTGCAAGACGCGGTTGCGGCGCGTGCGGTGGCTGAGTTCATCAAGAGCTTCTAGAAGACAAAGTAGAAGGAGGTTGTGTTACATGTGCAGGTACGGATACGTCGTTTTGGTGTCTTCTACACTTGTTGCGGGCGGTCTATATTTGTCCAAGAGTAGTAGCATGCACCAGGTTACCAACTACGCAGGCCTGCTACCACGGAGTAGCTAGTACTTATGACATTATACTTGGGTGGATACGTTAAAAGTACTGTGTACGGAGCACGAGTAGAGCACGAGTAGTACTCGTGCTCCGTACTCGTGCTCCGTACGCGGTAACTCCTTTGGGGGGGGACTGGTCACACACCCCCTGCCTCGATCGGTCCGTCCGTAGGAGAGAGTCTTGTCAACCGGCGAATGAGGGACTTCAATCCTTCCATCTCCACCTTCCAAAGTCCTTCCTCAACGGCAGCAACCACAGCCATCCTCACCGTCATCCCGTCCGAGGCCCCATGGCACGGCCACCTAGCTAACTACCTGTCAGTCCTTCGACAATTACCCGTCACGCGCTAGAAGCAATCTCGTTCTTCTAGAAGCCCGAGAGTATGCATAATGCCGCTTTTATTACCTGGGGCCTTCGAAACGCGTTTCGTTCATGCGAATCCAGGACTCAATGCCCACCAGCCTCTGAAGAGAGTCGTCTGTGCGACTCTGATTGGCTGCACCGAGCGCATGCGCATTGATACACATGAGATTGGGAAGGGGGTGCTCTCGAGCCACGGGTTTACCCAGTACCGTTCTTCGTCCTTGTTCTCGTCTCCGTTGTGCAAACCGAACTCGAGTCGCTCGTGGCTGCTCCATCTCGAGCTCACGACGCTGGCGATGCAACAGTTTGTCAACACGATGCTTCGCGCTCGTCACGACCTGTCAGTCAGTCGGTGCTGCCATGAGAGGAAACAAGCAACGTACGGAGTACCATGCCATGTAAGTTGCCCGTGGGGGCCAGAGGGGGGAGAGGGGGGGGGAGGCAGGCACACACACGACCACGCAGGTCAAGAGCGAGTGTCAGCCTCATCTCCGCATATTGCAGCGGTACCTGTACCTGGCAGCGAGGGTCTGGCATCGCGTCGACTCTGCCTTGCAGCCGCCTGTTCGCACTTCCTTTGGCTTCACGTGTGCAGTGCAGACTCTGCCTCACTTCCTCTACTGTATCGACGTATGGCTCAAGCAGCCGCTATTCTCCTTCCCCTCAGTTTGTTTTACCCTCTTGTCCGACCCATATCGGTTTCACCATACTCGTCGCTTTTACTCATCGCTGCTTCGAGGCCCATCCCGAGGGTGACGCTGTTTTCGTCGAAACTCACCATGTGTGGCTCACAGAAGTCCCCTGTGTTACTGTAGCGGCCACACCAGAAGCTACCCTCCCCTGCCTGTCGGTCATCGATCAAGGGTGCTGTAACTGTGGCTCACGAGCCTAGCAGACCCGCTCGCCCTATGGCGTGGCTGGATCGCGATTCTTTATTTCCTTGATATAACCCACCCCGGTCTCACTATAGGGCCCCTCCAAGCGGAGATGTGCTGAGAAGGCGACCGTTGCTTTCCCTCTCTCTCTTCCAGCAGCAGCCTTCTCTTCCACGCCCTGCCCGGCCTTGCTGGTCACCCTGGCACATGACCCCCCAACCCTCCAAGAATTGATTTGGTCGCTGGACCCGACTCCAGAGGATCGATGACAGGGGTGTGCCGCTGGCCTGCCCAGCTTGAGTGCTGGGTGTCCAACACCCGAAGACTTGCTTGTCATGCTCTGCCCAACTGCATGGAAGGCCTTGTTTCAGTCGTCCTTCCTCCGTCCGGCTGTCCTGGGAGTTGGTGAGCTGCAGCTTCTGCCCGTACCACAGAGTATGTGCTCTTCGCTCTTCTTCAAAGACTTTTTCTCGGAATTGTGCTAGGACCTCCATACTGCCCCATTGGGCTAATGGCTGCCCGGGTGTGTCTTTCTGGGATTTTAAACCCCGTTGCTACTCGAACCCCTGTCAGCCTGACTCTGGTTTGTGAACGGCCGGTTGTCATTGTCCCCCTCCCCCCGGTTGCATCATATTGTACCCCCAGCCAGGGTGCCGTTTCTATAACCAGCGAACCCATGAGCATAAGATTTTCAAATTATGCTACCGTCATTGCTGAGCTAGGTAGTTGGTACTCCACACTCGCTCAGGAACGATACCTCAGTACGCGTATGGGGCAGCCGGCCGACCTGCTTTAACTCTGTAGATGACAAGAGACGCAGTCGAGAGGTACCCGCTGGTCGTACCCAAGCGCGTCCCTGTCCTGTTCCGGTCCGTGGGAGAGAGACTGACGAGGGTGATCAGACGATATAATGCACATGTTGCCCACTCTTGCTTATTCTGCCCTTCGCAGTACTTCGCTCTGTCAACGACATATAATAGAGCAGTTAAGAGACGCCTAAGGAGACGCAAACAAGTTTCGGTACTACTAATAGGGCTAACGTGGCAACGATTTGTTTAAAACTGAGAGAGGTTGCACTGGCACTGGTTTCCCAATCACTCACTACTACGAATCCGCATCCGCATCTGCAACAACACAGGAGTAGCTTGCCTACTTGCCACACACTAAGAAGCAACTAAACGACTTGCCCTGCCTCGACGAATCCTACCTCAACCTGATCGCATCTCTCAGAGACCTACATACCACCACCACTAGGACTACCGAGCTGGACTGGATTGGCCTGGCCCTGCCTGACTTGACCCAACCTGACCCAACCTTTTCCACACCGACCGGTTGCCGTTGCACTACCGCCAACACATGTTCCGGGCCTTTGGGCAAGTAAGAGCCCCGCCCGCACACCCTCCTCCTCCGTCGACGTCGGCGGTGTTCAGAAAGGACCGGCACCATTTTCAACATTCGCAACCGCGGTCCTCCCACACCCCAGCCCTCGCCCCAACAATATCAGCAGCAGCATCATCAGCAGCAGCCCCGAGGGGCTCAAGCCCATCAAATTCTTTCCATACAGACGCCGGCGGCCGTCCAGAGCGGTTCGCTTTGGCGAAACCCATGCATCGGAGACACGCTGGCGGGCCATTATCGAGTAGGACCGGATTACAATGTCGATTACTCCCCTCAGGATTCGCATTCGCATCCGGGCGAGCAAAGCCAGTCCCAACACAACTCATACGACACTCACCACCAACATCAGCAACAGCAACAGCAGCAGCAGCAGCAGCAGCAACAACAACAACAGCAGCAGCAGCAGCAACAGCAACAGCAGCAGCAACAGCAGCAGCAGCAGCACCATCGAGGGAATGCGATGCAACAGCACCCTGGGCCGTCCAGCTTACATGAGCACACGCCACCGCACACTCATCACAGCATGCCTCAGCACCATGCTCCGGCGCCTCACCACCATCAAATTCTCATGGACCCCTCGCATCTCGGTGGACTCCCGACTGCCCGGCACATGGGACTTCCGGGACCGTCACACTACGCTCCCGGGCCTTCCCATGGTCTACCGCTGTATCCGTCCATGACGCCGACGCAGTCGCACAGCGCCGGCACCAAGCGCAGCAGGCCCGACGATCTCGATCTTACTGTATCGGGACTCACGGACCTGGACCAGGGCGATCTGGAATCGATGCAGCAGACCCCGATGGGCGCCGGTTATGGTCAGCCGCCCGGCTCGGCGCCCACGCACCACCACCACCGCCTGCCAGACCAAGGCCCCCCCTCCAAGATGATGCGGCGCGATGGGGATGGAGTCATGTCGGGTGGCGTGGGAGGCGCACCGAGCGTTGTGGGCCAGATTGGATTTCCCGCGCCCGCCCCCAGGCCGCGAGGGCCTAAGCTCAAGTTCACGCCCGAAGACGACCAGCTCCTGATTGATCTCAAGGAGAACAAGAATCTTACGTGGAAGCAGATTGCCGACTTCTTCCCTGGAAGATCGTCGGGCACGCTCCAGGTTCGCTACTGCACAAAGCTCAAGGCAAAGACCACCCAATGGACCGACGAGACAGTGAGTCCACGATGGAACCGACTCTGTGTTACTGTACTGGGGATACTAACTGCGCTTCACAGGACCAGAAGCTTCGGACGGCGCTCGCCGACTACGAAAGCGAAAAGTGGCGCATCATTGCCAACAAGGTTGGCACCGGCTTCACCCCAGTCGCCTGCCGGGAGCGAACAGAACAGCTTCTTGGAGACGGCGACGAGGTCGAGCCTGATGGCAGTTTATAGCAATCAGCGTCTCCGCCGGGAGTATCCGCTCCCGGGTCCGGAGACACAATCTACACACAGCAGCTCCAAGCCGCCGGAGCCCTTCACCACCAGTCGCACGACCTCAGAGGACAACAACTACACCCTGAGCAGCAATCTCTGACGGCGTATGACCACCGTCCATAATGAAACTCCATTCGCCAAGTGCCTCGACAGCAAGACTCCTGACAGTCATGGGCAGCCCACAGCATCCCCCCTTCCTCTCCCGATCTTCAACACACCATCCACTTTGGCACAATCGACTTTATCTGTTACATTTACACTGGGCGAGGCGTCCGGCGTTACCAGCTCTTGATAAAATATACACACAACAACCCTCTGTTTGATATTGACCAAGTTCACCGCAGAGGCGGACTGACTGTCCTGCCGGCTCGCTGGGTTGGCGAACGGCGTACTACTATCCGATGAACTATAGATACCAGGTTCTACCGCGGTCGCAGGCAATTCTTTCTTCTTCTTGCTTCGTTTCCCGTACTCACCTACTGCCCTGATGACATAGAAACTGGGACCGGAGCCCCATCATGACTTTTCCTCTCTTTATGTTACTATCCCTATCCTTCAATACATTTTGGCAGTACTATTACGCTACAACCTATAATACATGCACATAGAACCCACGACACCGGCCATTCTCCGGGCTGCTACTCCTTTCCTGTTTCCTCTCTCATCGTGTGACGGATACAACTTTCGGACGAGGCACATACAACGATGCATGGGAGTACAGTTCTTTCTATATTTACTTGCATTGAACTACGGCGGCAAAGGAGAATGGTAGACTGGAAAAGGACGATCACGGCAAGACGATATACCCCGGGAACGAACCCTACGTGCTTTACAGGAGAACAGAGAGATGCAAACGGAGGGAGGGGGTGGGATCGTTCGGAAGGAGACACAGACGCACGTCGAGGGGCCACTGGAGGGAGGCCCCAAAAAGAGAAGGCTGGGAGAGGGCGAGGGCGAGTTAAAGGCATGCGGCTTCTTCTGGGTCCAAGTGGGAGCGGCATCACCTGTTGCGGAGCAGGTACCGGACATGGTGGGCTGCTTCTGGGGAGGGATAAGAAGAGGGGAAGAAGAGCTTGCCTCCATCCCGAATGCGCAGCCTTTTACAACCATATAATTACTTGCTTGATCCCTTGGAACTGCCGCTTCGGTATGATTCACCCTAGTTGAGCCTGTAGAACGAAAGAGGCGCCGTTCGAGACGTACACTGCCTCGAATGTGCGGATAGGCACACATGTATCTGAATCAAACAAAGAACACAGACCTCTTCCCTTTTGCAAGCAACAGTATGGCATCCCAAAGACGTGCTCCATACCAGACATTGTGTGTAATCACATCCACCACGTGCCGTGATCATTAAGACGGTACGATCCAGGGAAGGAATCCAAAATGAGGGGAAGCGAAGCGAAGCGACTGGCCCTCGCGAACCTGGCCCTCGCATTACCATGCCGTGTCTGCTGTCAGTGTCGTGCCATATTTGTTTCAGCTTCCTTCCAACCTGCCGCTTAGGTACCGAATGAGAATGTTGGATCGAGTCCCGTTTTGCCCCCAGTGCCCACCCTTCCGCCTCATGATGGTCAATATCAAGGCGACCGATCACCATATCAGAACCAGAAAACGTCTCCCATATATGACCAGCCACATATTTGCCCAACTTGCTTACCACACGCCACCCCCCCCTCTCGCGCCGGCTTCTGGTATGGATGAACACCTGTCAGGACCGCCAGGCAAGCAGCGACTGGAATGAGCGTAATGACCAGGTGTCCGTTTCATTGTCTAGACCATCAGTGGAGTAATAGCTGGTCCGCCTCACTTGACCTGATGACTATATGTCAGCCCTGGTGGCGACCCCTAGAGAGTAAAACTCTCGTACCATCTAGACACGTCGAACGGAAACAGACACAGCGTAGATACGGTGTCGCTGGTCTTATTGCCGCCTTTGCACAGCCTTGTACTTCGTAGGAGGTAGAGGCGAAACCAGGCTCGATCACACATCATCATGGTGGCGCGCTAGGCCGCGGTGATCTTTCCCTAGACACGGTACTTATCCCATCTCGAAGCTTGGGGGTGGGAACGTGGTGCTACGCGCCCTGTTTTGAAACAGGTTAAAAGAGCGTCTGATCTGAAAACAGATCTCTCACCCACTGGGGAGATGGGATGTTGCGCGGATTACCACTCGCTGGCCAGCGTATCTTTGAACACAGCACGTCAGTCGCTAGTTGCTTCAGTACATCCAGCTAGAACTCAACTTACCGAAGTACTGACCTGCCATCAAACAAGGAGGAGCCCCGGGGGGAACCCTGGGTGATTCTCCCAACTGTGGGCTAGGGTCCGCATGGCAGGGGGGGGGTTGGATCGGCTGCTCAAATGAAGGCACCTAAAGTAACTACGTAGTAACTACTTCAAGTTGTGGCGTCGTATCCGTACTGGGTGGTCAGCAAGGTAGGCCCATCGTGATTCC
Source organism: Arthrinium puccinioides (assembly GCA_022414665.1). Classification (NCBI taxonomy): domain Eukaryota; kingdom Fungi; phylum Ascomycota; class Sordariomycetes; order Amphisphaeriales; family Apiosporaceae; genus Arthrinium; species Arthrinium puccinioides. Next base: position 2,260,168 of record JAIUNF010000003.1, on the reverse strand, counting down.
TAGGAGCTCTGGCACGCTCTCACCGTCCGTGTCGACTCGACGGCCATGGTATGCTGCATCATGACTATGCTGTGACGGCGGGCGAGACAGGTGGCTGGGATGTACCAATGATACCCAAGCTGGCCTGGGATTGCTGCCTTGGGTGCCTTGTACGAAGTGCGGATGGTTCTACTGTGTACTTAGTAATGTTAGAGCATGGTGGACAAGAAGCTTCGCCGCGAATTGCCGCCTATTGTGTAGTTAGAGTATCGGCCCTATGCTGCTGGCTGGGATGGGCGCAAGGAAACCCTTGTCTTGTCGACTGTTCCGTTTCTCGCGCGCTGCAAACATGTCAAAAACGGGGATCTGCTCCCAGGCTGCCTTGTTGATTTGCGGGTTGGCGCTCAAGCGAACCTGTTTACTCCGTAGTTGCAGCGACTACCTACCCCTACCGCAGCACAGCACACAGTAGTAGTACCACGGGAGTGGTGGTGGTGGTGGTGGCAGTGGTAGCAGTGGTTGGTAACTAGTAGTTAGTTAGTACTGTAGTAACCGTAGTGCTGTCGAGTCATCTCCAATTATCCAACGTTAGCCATCATTGCGCCACAATTATCATTTGGCGCGCCGTTCACGTCAAGTCACAAGTCCATTGCCGACGTGAGTGACGTCAGGACACGGCAATGTTACTCGCTTGGTATGAACACATGTGTCGGTTAAGCGCACACAAGCGCAGTCGGAGACACCATTTTGTTACAGCAACGAATCGAAGCAGACGTCGAGACACTCCAAATTGTGGCTTGTTTTGTACGGATAGGGGGGGACAGGAGCCCCGGGAAGCCCGAACTGATCGACTTGTTTGCGTGAGAAACTTCCGGGCCAACGTGCGACGATGGTCTCGTACTGCTGCTGGTCGCTGACTCTTCGTCCTTTGGGCGTTGTCGTCCAGATGAAGTTCTGCGCCAGTCACATATCGCGACCACAAAGTGCACGACTTTGGGCGACTCCCATGCAAGTTGACGAGATCTCCGACCTGATGGCCCACACTCCTTCTTCCTTGCCGGGACAGGGCATCGCAGTCGGGTGTCATCGCGCTGCTTCTGATGGTCCTATCGCATCACTTGAATTCTGTCACTGACGTGTCCGGGGACGATGACCCTGCCCCCCTCCACCCCTTCCCCCCCCATTTTCCCTTTGCTGTCATGTCCGGCACCATTTCCTTACGCGCATGACACTGGCTTCTCACACCGATATCAGCCTGCCAACTGCCGGCGACGATGCGGTGAGGGGCAGCCGACCAGACAGACCCATGTTCCTGGTAGCGAGCGCATCTGGCGGCGATAGGAGAATTTCTTGCACCTTGGGAGGTTTTACTTGCTGCACGCAACCAGGGTCCACAGCAGAGACCAGGGCCTGATAGGCCAGGCCAAGAGATCGCTTTCCAGACGACTGGCAGTGCGCGGGACTTTCGTTGGCTGCAGCTGCAAGCCATATGTGTGCATGCATGTAGGTCCGCACCAGCATATCGACGGGCGAAGCGACCCGAACAGCTAACTAGGACATTGCGGAACTGACAGTAAGTTGTGCCCCACTGATTCATCCCTACCCGATAACGTTACCGCACACGTGCCGGCAGTCACGGCCTCCAAAGTCTGATCATCACAGTAGCATGATTACCGGCAGCGTAACTAACTAGACCCCCGCAGCACGTCAAACATACGCACCCGCCCCGTCCGATGATCCTCGGTGGGAACGCCTCGAGCCTGTAGCGGGACGTTGCGGCAATAGACGACTTACTTGTAAGCCTCTGTGGGGGGTGGGAGGTGCGAAGTGGGATGCGAGGTGATATTTTCTAAGCATGGTGAGTGAGTGAGCGTTCTCGAGTGACAGCCAGTCCCTCCCTCCCTACATCCCTACCTCCCTACCTCCCTACATCCCTACCTACCTAGCTACCTACGGTGCATCACGGAAGATTAGCACATCCTCGGGTTGGATGCTGCAACTTGAATGAAATTGCTTGCCTGCCCTACCCGTCAACATCTACGATCTCAGGTCTTGCCCGTGTTTTGTGATAGCCAGCCGATGTCAGCGGAGCATAATATGAATGACCATGCTAGGTACTAATACTTCGCCATGGCATGACGATCATGGTACCTCTCGGTTGATGCACTCCTCAGAGGCCGCTACACAGTAGACTGTAGTGGTTCGAGTAACATGCGTGTTGTTTCGACGGCTCGGAGGTGCCCCTTGGTAGCAACGATCCTGTGACCTGCAGGATATGATGGCGTTGCCTCCACCTCGATGTCTCGCTACGCCTGAATAGAACATGGTTAATATGTTGCAATGAGCCGAGGTGATTTTCTTTTTTGGCGATCGTGTACGTTGCGGAGGAATTGGAGGATCCCGATGCATCCTTCTTTCCCTGTTTGGCCATGACCGTGATCCAAGGTTCGGTACGACCGGTCGGAAGTTTTTATGATTGCTGTACCTAAACTAGGGGCAGGTAACCTTAGACGACTGTGACGTTGAATCCGCTGTAACCCTAGATCCTCCACACAAAGTCCCGAGGGTTTTATTCCGGCTAGATGTTGGCTTTGTACCACGCGAATCTTGGCGTGCAGGACTCGGGCGAGGGGGGGAGGGGGGGGGGGGGGGTAACTAGTTGCCTTGGATCCTTCTCCGGGGGCTGGATCTTCGGCATCTGTTCCGAATCCCGTGAGCATGCAGACGCTGGTAGGTTACTACTCATATTGTGATACGCCGCCAGTGATGTTGCAGGCCCCGTTGCGCAGATGAACGGAGTGATGGCAAAAGCAATGGAACTATCTCTTGGGCGCGCTCCATGTAACGTTTCCATGGAAGCCCGGCGGCTGCTCGCTCGCCTCGCCTCGCCCACACGAACGAATATGGCCTGATTTCAGGACCGGAAAGTGGGCGTCCGCCGTGGCTTCTTGTTCCGGTGGGCATACAAGTAAGATGTTAAGAGTGTGATGAGGGTGCATCAGTCGCCAATCCAGCCAAGTCAGTATTGACTTCTTACGGATGTTACATGGTCAGAATATGTACCAAGTGAGGCGGCCAGGCGGGACATGCCGGCGGGCTTTGGTTGACCTCGGACAACCGAAGAACGCGGGATCATCAAACAAGCCAATCTTGCGTCCTGACGACTGTCCGACTGGTCGCTTCGAGATGTTTCTTCCGAGGCATGCCTTCGCTATCCTGGCTCTCGCTGTTATATCGGAGGTCCGGTATGGGAAGCTAGTTAAACAGACGATCCTCGTCTCTGTCGGGCACGGGCGAGACGGCGTGCCAATGAGCGAGCGCCTGTAGTTATGTAGCGGGATTGATTGCTGCAGTTTACAATACTTGCTTGGCGATCATGGATGGACGTTGATTCTGTGACGACACGTGCGACTCTTTTCTGCGGCAGCCTAGCCTTTCGGCACGCGAGTTTGTATCACTTGTTAACGTCTGCAAAAAATGGCACTGACCCAAAGCACCGGCCACGACTTGCTGTAGCGTAAGAGGGCTCGTGACTGGTCCTGATTTCTTACCTAACGTTATCATCAATTACTCCGTAGACTGCAACCAATTCCTTCGAGCCTGCGTCAGCGTGGCCATTCACCTTCTCTTCGAATATCAAAAGGGGTGGCGGCCGCGTCGGCCGACAAGCCATTTAAGAAGGGCTCCGAGACTGAATGAATACTCTGCCCCCAAAGCCAGACTTATCTTGCCAGACCGCAAACATTTCTCCGTGTGTTTCAGGCCCAAGCGATCGCGGGCTAGGACACAACGGCCAACTGACGAGTAGCGCGATCAACTACCGGCTAACCTAGTATTCTCAGAAGGTCTGCTCTTTGAAGTACAGCTCCCCGGTTCACAAGACGGATGAGCTTCTCGTGGGTGGGAAGACGCAAGCCGCTCTCAAGGTATTGCGCAGTCTCAACCAGCCAACCATTGAAAGCCCCAATCTCAGTACGTTTCCCTGCCAAGACATCCTGTAGCATGGACGATGAGTTGTCCCTGACCTTGAAGCCGACATCTATTACCAATTTTCGGAGGCTTATGAATGAGAAGCGTTGCAACAGCTCCTGGGTGTTTCTCGCCGTTGGCCTATCCGTTGTTATATCTTGCAGAATATCAAAACTGCTCGGATCCACGACCAGTGCGCACATGACTCTGCTTGCCTCCTCGATAAGCAAATCGATGACCCTTGCGAGCCCATTGTCGCGTGCAGAGAACAAATCGCCGTTCTTGCAACGCAGTATTGCCGTCAACGGATTGATAACCGAGTTGACCACGAGTTTTTCAAGTTGAAGAGCCCACAAGTCTGGCCTGGACCTTGCTTTACCATCCAGATCTGGGGCGTGGGTGAGTTGGTCTATTAGGTAGCCAGGCCCCCTCTCAGACGTCGGGTTGAGCAGTACGGGGCCAACAGAAAGCGTCCCTGGAGAAGCATGGTAGCTTTGGAAAGGTCCTATGGAGGTGACACCGTGAGTCGTCACGCAGGCGATCCAATTGGGATGTCCGTTGGCCTTGTAACGATATGCTGTATACTCAGCCCCAAGCGGTGGCCATAACCAACACATGCCGTTTTGAGTGAAGGCCACGGTCGAATCCCGATGCAGGTAACGGCGTAGCTTATCAACTTGAGGTAGGGCATCCTCGGCCTTGGTAGAAACGACGAGGTTGGAAATACCACAGCCAGGTTCTCCGGGTTCTAGGACAGGGCCTACTTCTGGCCTCTCATCTGTCCACCACTCGACATCAAAGTCCGTGAAGTTTTCAACTATGCCACTATGCGTTATTTCGATGGCGGGACTAGACAGCCATTGCTCCAGGAGTGCTCTTCGATGAACCACGAGAGTTATGGGAGGCCTGCAGGGCAACTTGGCGAGACAGCTGGAGAACAGACGTCCTATATTCCCTAGCCCGAGGACGTGTATTCGACGCCAGCGCTCATCCGCAGAACTTGAAGCAGTCCCTAAAGGGGCTAATCTCTCCACGTGTGGACTGCTGCCAAGATTCGCCTGGCTCCACGCATACAGTCGTGGAGGGGCTGCGGTGTCTTTGAGGATCGATCGTAGCCAGGCAACCTGGGGCCCGGGAGAGGTCTTATAGCCTCTCATCGCACCCGGCGTGCGTGTGAATTGTGGCGAAGGCCACCTGCGACCCTTAAGCTGTGGCATGCTACTGTACAACGAAAGGCGCGGTTCGAAAACGCTCCAAGCCCTGCGGTTGGAACGGAGCTGATCGCAACAGTTTCCCGAGACATGTGCAAATCGATATATGCATTGGCCATCCATGGGCGACGAGAAGAACCGCCGTAACTAGCCTGTTGGATGCGTTGAAAGCACCTTTAACAGCAGCTAGGCTGGGAGTACGGATAGGGCAGGGCGTACGGAGTACTTCGTACGTAGTTATCTACGTTATTGAAGCAGGCGAGGTTAATCAATCAATGCAGGGTCGAAAGTAGTCCAGCTAGTGCTGGCGAAAGCTCAGACCACACCGGCCTTGGTATCAGTTGTTAGACTTCCTTCAGTGTGCGGAAACGCGACTGTTCGTCTTCAATGAATCGCCGAGGGACTGACTTCGAGGGAATGTCAGAAGCCCGTACTTGGAGAACATAAATGCGTCCCGTCTGTATTACATGCATTCAGCTTTCTTGCAAATTTCATGAGCTGAACACTTGAACTCCCGCAACGCCATTTACAGCTAACCCTACCCTACCCCCAAGTATTACTTACCATGCTGCCATTTTACTCTGTCAGGGGACCTAATCATCCTTCCTAATATACGTACAAGATATGTCGCATCCAGGCTTAAGCAAACTGATCCTCCCTGTCTACACCAACCTCCTCCAGTTCGGCAAAGTTCTGGAAGTGTAGTGGACGATGAACATCGGCATAGAACCCCAGCGGTGTATCCAGCTTGACTTCCACCTTCTTCTTTTCTAGCCCACCGAACGCGCTGCCCATGAAACTGTAGTTCCACTTGCCGTCAACAGGTACCAAGAAGAATCCGCAGTAGCGCGGACTGAGCAGCAGCTTGCGCTTGAAGCCCATCGATGTTGCGAAACCCTGAGGCTGGTCGCTACCAATGTCCCTATTCTCAAGACCCCAGCTGTAACCACCAGGGGTCAGGCCCCAGGCCGACAGCGACACGGACCCTGGCGTGAACGAGACGTTGATCGTGATGGATGACTTCTCATCCAACGCAGAGTGCTTTTCACAAAGTCGGGAATGTTCCGTTACGTCCGCGGCCGACATGTAGGGCAACTCGTTACCAGCTATTGTATGAATAACACCGAGGGCCTCCATACCGTTCAGATACTCGTGCGAGGGCAGGTGCTCAGGCATCTGCACGTTGCGCAGCCCACCAATTTGGGGCACCAGAACAATACATCGAATTTCCTTGACCTGGTCGTTGTCGGGTGCTGATACACCGTAAAGGAATCCTGCGACCTGAACACGCAGATCGGCAATCGTGATGAACTTCTTGAGGATGTTGTTGGGCATGACGTAGGTGATGTCATCTTGATCATTGTCAACAGACGAGACATATATGTTGTTGGAGCGCGTGCGCAGGTTGGATGTCGCAATTGCCCTGGTTCGCCACTCTGTCTTCGAGGCAAAGGTCTGCTGTTCGAATTGCGAAGTTGTCGTAACAATGATCTCTTCACCATCCTTGTTCTGCGTCTTGGTAGTCACTGCAGTAAGCTGCTGTTGCTCCTGCTGCTGCTTCTCGATCTCGGCAGCTTGTTGCCTCTGCATGGAAGGAGCAGAAATCTCCATACCAAGAATAATGTCCCGCACTTCACTAGTGGTCAAGCTCGATACATTGACGTTGTTCTTCTTGCCGTAGTCGTGAAGAATCAAATCACGCAACTGCGTCTCGACCTTGATCCAGTCCTCGTCGGACAGCGTGGGCCAAATATGATGCTCTTGTGTAATGACGGTCTTGTCAGGGCGCAGGATGAGCTTGGTCTTGTCAGGGTTGACATGTAGAGCTCGCAAGATGAGCACCAATCGGGAGAAGGCCGTGTAGGATGAGATGCTCTTGAGCCACTCATCGTACAGATTGAACAGGACCATCTGAGGTTCTGTGGCACGAAGAATCATGTCACCCAATTTCTCAACCTTCATCGCAGCTTGGAAAGGCAGCTGCAGTTCGGAAGCCCGGATGGAAATATTGGGGAAGTCGAGCAGATGCACCTCGAGAGGATCCAGAAGACCCTTCCTGGTAACAATCAGCTCTTTCGGCTGTTCCTCAACAGGCAAAGATCTGATGAGCGCAGCTACTTCTTCAGCCGTCTTCCATTTAGCCAGTTGGCCAAGACGTTTCTGGCCAGCCCACACACTGGTATGGATAATCTTCAGGAATAATTGGCCTGTTCGAGGATTGAAGATGAAGATGGCACCGTTGATGGGTTTTGTTGTCAAGTTGCCCTCGAAAGTCTTATGAATAGTGACACGGTAGACGTTGGTGTCATCGATGAAGAGCTTCGTCTGGTTGCTGAAGAGTTCCGAATAGTTCTGCGAGTTGAGGAATTCCTGATTGCTTTCAGACGCATATAACTGAAGACCCTTGCGGATACGCTCGCGTAGAACGTACAGCGCGGGGTTTGCCTTCATAATCTTGGCCATAGCCTGCTGTACCAGGATCTTGAGACCAGGGGAGTACTGGCCGTAGGCCGAATACAAATTATATGCGAGATCCACACCGACCATCAAGCCGGTCGGCGAAGGGTAAATACTCATGCTGTCGTTGGTGTAATCGAGGTACTTGGCTCGAGTATACCGTTCTATGTCGTGAGAATCGTAATCACCGTAACGCAGCTGGATATCGATCCAAAACTTGTTCGTCGTAACGGGTTCAATCACGTCCTTGGTATCGTACAGCAGGGATGGACGGGTCACATTCCACTTGTTGCTTGCAAACAACAGGATATCAGCACAGGAGCTGTTCATCTTGTAAGACTTTCGAGGATGGATAGTCTCCTTTTGTACAGTCTCGATGCCCAGCGACTCGAGCTCTTGATCGAATACTTGGCAGAAATCCATCACCTGCGCAAAAATTAGCTTAGTTGGTCAACAGACGGGTAACACTTGGGACGGACCTGGCTTTCATGCAACTTCTGCCACAAGTGAGCGCGGAAGATCTGAATTAAAGAGATTTTGAGTGTCGGAATCTTGCCATGAAGAAATATTCCCGTCAGATCGAGTTGGACTTGAAATCCGACGTAGACATTGGCTCGGTTGATTGTGGGGGACCACCACAGCGTGAACCGACGATTTGGAATCTGGTTCAGACCTGACCTCTGTGCGTTGGTAAGCTTCTTGAACTTCATGGATTCTTCGAAACCTGAAGCCTTCTCCCAAAAAAGACCCTCCCAACTAGGGAAGCCTGTTGCCTTAAACAGCGTGTGCTCGAGAATGGTTTCAACACCGCCCAGGGCTTGGATGACATCTGTGCGGTAGGCATTCAGGTTCCACAGCTTGCCGTCGTGTCGCTGACTCGTCCACCAGAACGGGTTGCTTTTCATCAACTGGTAAACCTTGAACTCGCTCCGTGCTCGGAAACCCTTGTCAAAACTGAGTGTGCTTCGATCCTTCTGGAAAAGTGTATTGATTCGAGGAAGGCCTCGGTCCCAGCTGTCCTCCAAGTCTTCGAGAGTAAGACGCCTGTTCTGCTGGTTGGCTTCAAGACGCTTCTGAGAATACTCAGTCCAAACACGCTGGGAGTCGATGAACTCGGCCTCCCATGGAATGATATATCTGAAGATGTTGGGTATGAGCGTCTCCTCATCGTGCGTCATACCGGCTCTGTAATGGGTGACACCGGTGTCAGTCTGCTTGGACCACCGCTTGTCACTAGCAGGGATCAAGATGTGAGACCCCGAAATCATGCCGAGACCACCAAGCTCCTTGGGCGTATAGAACACAGCCGGCGGGAAACGAGAAGGCATCTTTGAATTCAGGCCAATCTTGACTCGGGTCTGGATCTTCGTCTCACACTTGACGATAGTGTCCAGCAGGTTGATCGTGGACACAGCAGCCTCTCGATAGTACGTGAACAGGGCAATCAAAGCAGTATTCCACTTGTTGGCGATCTTGGTGAACGTCGTGGACCCGGATGACATCAGGATTTGCCTGATGCGGTTGTTGAATTTCTGAATATCCTCTTCGGTGACCTGCAAGAAGGCATGGGCTGTTCGCTCTTTTGTAGTGTTGTCCACGAGGGACCATACACTGTCCTTGATGGGGAACTCATCGTTTTGATTCCTTATCTTGGGTAAAACGCGGACCTCAAAACCGCACATGGAAAAGAGAAGGTTGGGATTGTCTCTGCTGTACACACTCGCAAATGTATCGTCCCATTCGATCGTAGTAACGGAACGGGGCAGGCGGTTCTTCAGGTCCCAGAACACAGCACGGCCAAGATTGACGTCGTGTCTCATCAGTCGCATACGAGAATCTCTTGGCCAGCACTTTTTGCTCTTGTAACCAATGACGTTCTCAAAATTTGGATCAGGTTGCTCAGTCAAGAAGCGTTGGATGAGGTCTCTGGATTCGTCCGCAGTGAATCGTAGGAACACCCAGATCCTGTCTATGTAACGTGTGTATAGACGGATTGGGTGCTTCGTCTCAGTCTCGCGGTCGCGGAACTGGAGGAAGTCATTGGGTGCATTCGGAGGCCCGGCGATCTCGCTGGCGCGGTTGAGACCGAGCAGGAGCAGATCCAGTACGAGACCGTAGTATTGGAATACGAAGCCTGAAAATTGGAGGCCGCGGATCATACCATAGCTGTTGACGTGGTTCATGTCCTTGTACGTCAGCTGTACGTTGTTCTTCGCACTGATGTAGTCTGCGAGATTGTGGTCCATGATCAATCGCAAAAGTCGGTTAAGAAGGGTGATGTCGATCTTCTCGTAAACCTTAGAAAGCTCGGTTTCGATCATGACATTGCATTCACCATCTGCAGTCTCCCACACTTTGTCCAGGTTATTGATACCTTGGGCCCACTTGTAGGTCAGCAGAGGAGGCACCTCTGAATCAGAGGGCTTGATCCAGGCTGGGAAAAGGTGTCTCTGGTCGGCTTGGTACCAAAGATACTGGTCGAGATACGCATCGCTGATCTTCTCGATTGGCTCGATATCGTACACGGGATTGATGGTGCTGTAGTTGTCGTTCATGTCAATCTGAACCTCCTTGAATGCACGTTGAGTCAAGAGGAAGCGCTTTATGCGCTCCAAAGTAGTTCCAGGACTGTCGTAGGCTTGTTCGATGAGTGCGAGCTCTTCTCGCTGATTTTGATTGAGACGTCCCTTGACCGAGTATGCCTCCCGCAGTCTTTCGAGCGCAAGAATGAGGATCTTCGTGTCGTGCTTGTATGATACACTGGGGAATGGAATCGGGGTAAACTTGCGCGACTCAAGCCAATGTACAGTTGTGGTGTAGATAGCCACGGCCTCTTCGGAAGAAACATACGGGCCGTCCTTCATATAGTTGTGCTGGCGTTCTTGCTCGGCCTTGAGCCAAAGACGAGTCAACCGACCGACATTCTTCTTGGCGACAGTCTTGTCCACTGTGGCGCCACGTCGAATACGCTCACGGTTATAGTGAGCGACAGATATCCACCAATCTGCCTTGGCCTTGACGTACCGAAGAATGATATTCTCCATGGGTGCAGGCAAGCCAGGTACCTTCCAAGGGATGTTGCTCTTCCAGCACCTCCAAGCCTCCGACAAATGCTGCAAAACAGTGTTGACCTTGTTTTGTTTGATACCCTCGGGCATCATGTCCATCAAATCAGCCATGACGGAAGCTCGCAGCTCGAGGTCGTAGTGTGATTCGACACGCTGCTTCGTCACGGTCTTGGCCACACCCTTGCTGTGACGGCCCTCAAATTGACGAGAGAGCAAGTTTCCAAGCCATCTCTCAAGCAGTGGAATGATACCTCTCATAAAGAAAAGCCAGACCCTCCAAGCGGGAGCCCAAAAACCACAACCGGGACCTTTACCGACAGGTCCACTGTTGAACCGGTAGTAGATAAGATGCTTCAAGTCCTTGCACGATCGGATTTGATGCATGAGCTTGTACTTGTACCGGTACATACCGGTAAGCTGACCCACATGGTTGAAGGCATACAGAATGCCATCGGCAAGTTGGAAGGCATCGATGTTGCCAAGTCGGTACTGGACCTGTGCATCCACAATGAGCTTCGTCAGACGGAGGATTTCACGCATCAAGTGGAAAGCATTGCCGAACCGCGACTTCTTGCGCTCCTTGGTGGTGAGGGTCTTGACAGGCTTCAAATTGAAGTTGTAATCGAGATGGAGATATGTGAGATTCTTGCGGTGAATGAGGAGGTTCAGCATGTTGAAGCCCTGTCGGCAAACCTGAAGACCGGCTTCGACCCAGTCGATGGTAGTCTGCTGGAAGAACTTTGTCTGCTTCAGGCTCTTGAGTAAGTTTTGCTTGTTGAGAGCCTTGGGGCGTTTTGTGTGAAGCTCGTTCAGCACAAAAGACTTGAGCAATTTTTGGTACGAGACTCGCACCTTGACCGGTTGCTTCGGGGGACAGTGTTCGAGATACCACTGTTTTATCAGGGGTACGTCTTGAGCACGAACCATGCGTCCGGATCGACGATCGAAAGGAAATCGAGCCCACCACAGACCAATTGCTGCTGATGTGTCCTCATTGTATAGCTCCTCATCGGCCATGAAGGGTTCAATACCAACCGGTAGCTCAAATGTATCGTCCTCGGGCTCTTCATTGTTACCAGGGCCAAACAATTCATCCTCGTGGCTGACCGTGGTGTTCTTGGGCGCCACAGATCGGGACGAGATGGGGTTTATAGCAGGATCGAAACGGAAGGCTGGTAGGTCAGGATTGCTATCCTTTGTATAGACCGTCTGGGGGTGTGAGTACCAGTTGAGCTGAACACTTCTCGGCAGGGAGTTGTAGAGGAAGGGATATGCGACGCGAGACTCTGTGCGGATGGGGTTGCGGAAAATGATACGGTCGATGGCGTTGAACTCGCCAAAGTCCTCGTCATTGGGATCGATGTCCTTGTATAGGGGCTCGAATCGCGGCCCACCGGGCAGCGCCACGTTGAGAGCCTTGGCCGTCATGAAGCTCTTCATTTCGAATAGGTAAAAGTAGTTCATATCGACATTGTCCGTCAGCAGGGGGCCGCTAAGACGGTGCAGCGTTGCCATTTGCTGCAGTGTTAGATTCCACTTCTTGTAGCTGGGACCATTAACGTGCGATGTGTCCACCAGAGGCCGGTGGTCGTAAAACCACTCGTATACGGCCGCATCTTCGTCTTCGTCCAGCTCCATCTGAATGGGCTCGAGAGGTTCGACGTCCTCGATATTTTCGGACCATGAAAGCGGCGGTTCCTCGTCATCGAATGGGGAAACGCATGCGCTTAAAGAGGCGACGGTCGCTCTTCTCCTTACGCATGGTTAACCACATGGTTGCCCACTGCGCGTGGAAGACTGGCTCGATAACGCGTGGAATCTCGTTGACCAAGGTCAGGCAACCGTTGACGTGGTACAGCACCTTGACCTCCCTTGCCGACTCCCAAGGCATGGGCATATTTTCTAGGAGCTTCATGACGGCATGCGGCATGAACTTCAGGGCGCCCAAGTAGCTACGCTTGTCGCTGGTGTACTTCTTCTGTGATACATCGCCGATGTCCTTGACGATCTTGCGCAAATGCTCAGGCGGCATGTCGGCCTTCTGCGTCTCGACAAACCCGCTTTTGCGCTTCTCGCCGAAGCGGTTTCTTTGCATACGTAGCCATTCCTTCTTCTTTTGGGCGAACTTGGCGACGTGCGGATCAGTGGGAGGCCGGTATCCTGGCGGAGGAGGCGGCGCAGGGCCTTCGGGTGGTGGTGGAAGATGTTCAGAAGGGGGAGGCGGTGGCGGAGGAGGTCCCCATCCAGGAGGCGGAGGAGGAGGCGGCTGGAAGAACGACATCGTTCAGATTTATCAACGATGTGCTCGATTCGCTTTCGCGCCGCGACCCGTCGCGTTGGAGCAGCCCACGTCGAGCGCAGTAAGGGCCTGTAGAATCCTCTAACAACGAAAGAAAGAAAGAAAACAGGACGTATAGTGCGGTATTAAGACCGTTTGAAGCACGCGGTTTTAATGCTGCGATGACCTATGCCTAGGTCAATGGCGTGGTCAAGGTGGATGATGTAGCAAATCTTCTACATTTGAATCGCCTCCAAATATAAGAAAACTTCAATGCGACAGCCGAAAGCACATTGCTGGAGGACGGGATGGAGCTAGCTCTGTGTACAGTAAATAACCTAGGCTGTTTTGGGGTTGGCTCGAGCTGACTAATCTAGGTAATTGAAGTTGTACTGCTGCAACCAACACCGCTAGTTACCTAACGTTAGTTAGTTACTAGGTAACGCTACGGTTTAAGCACTGATAAATATACGTTAAAGATTGCCACCGCTTCCAGAATATACCCCCAAAATCAAATTAGTCCCGGATGATTACATCGTACACCTCGAACTGGAAGAAAAACATGTCATTCGCGTTATTCACTTAACTTGTTGAAAGTATGTTAATCAATTATAGTGTTTCGCTCTCCCGTTCTATGGTAGGGTAAACGCTCGAATACCAGGAGCCAACCGGCTCCTGTCTACGGATACTGTAGGTATTCGCAAGATTCATGTGGTCCGTGAATCCTTGGGTGCCTACTTATTCGATACTTCTGCAGTCTCGCAGAGCAATCGACTTTGAAGATGCCAAGATCACCATGTTTCTATCCCGAAATTATGGGATGCATCATCATTATTCATTATGACTGCAGAAGACTAGGGTAATGTACCGTCCTTTACGATGTAGCAGAGAGTATTGAACCAATAAATTATGCCGACTCAAAATATGCCGCAAATCTTGTCGAAACTCAAACGGCATCAGAGCAGAATTCAGATACGTTGTACGTGACCAAATTGAGGCCGACTACTATTTAAAATGCGGTCAAGGGGTATGCTACTTTGTGGCTTGACAAAGTGGCTTAACGACGCCCCCCACTGCACGTTCTTCCAATTGGCCGACCTTACCTGGTGGGCATGTGGCTACTCTCAAAAAGATTCGCACACAATACCCTAAAATTTCGCTCCCAGTCTGAAATCCCTTTTTTCGACTTTCGGCTCGCAGCGACACGATCAACCACCACGAATCCCTCGAGACTCCAGACACAACACCGCCAAAATGCCGGACAACAGAGTCACCTACCGCCGCCGCAACCCGTACGTACTGCCGAAATCTCATACTCCATTTCTGCACCCTGGAAACTGCTGTCGGCACTATGGAATGGGGGTTGGGGTTGGGGGATGGAAAATAATATGGGATACGGCAGTGGCTAACATTTCTCGCTTTATAGCTACAACACCTCGTCCAACAAGACGCGTGTTGTCAGGACCCCTGGTGGCGAGCTCCGAACTCTTCACATCAAGAAGAAGGGAACTGCCCCCAAGTGCGGTGACTGTGGCACCAAGCTCCCTGGTGTAAGTGACTTATCGAGACAAGCGTCGACAGGAATCTGCAAACCTTGGCCGAGGTCTGCTGCGACGACCACAATACATTTTGGGTCTCTGGGGCCTTGAAATGGAATAAGACTGCGGGGGATTTTACGCCAGATGACTCCTTTGCAAACGTATTTCTTGGTCGACGTGTCTCCTCCTATGCATCGGGGATTTGTCGGCCCCGGCAAAAGAGTCTACGGCGTCCATTGAGCCAAGCGCAGCAGATTCTGGCATCAGGCGGCGACACAAACTCCCAGCGTACCGTGTACTGACATAGCGTTCTCAGGTTCCCGCTCTCCGACCCCGCCAATACTCCAAGCTCAGCCACCCCAAGAAGACCGTCCAGCGGGCATACGGTGGCTCGCGATGCGGTAACTGCGTTCGTGACCGCATCGTCCGTGCCTTCCTGATCGAAGAGCAGAAGATTGTCAAGAAGGTGCTCAAGGAGCAGAAGAAGTAAATTGCATCGTCACTCATGAGGGTATGAACGGTGGAAAATGGTTTCGGTCCGTCACTTTGGCTTTCGGTGTTCAACTGGGGAACAAGGCAACTGCGTGTCACAGGGCGACTCAATTGCGAGCAGTCGATTTCACCTGTTTCTAGGGCTTTTTCAACGTCTAGGTGATCGGAAGGAATGACATAAAAACGAGAATCAGGACACTTCCGGGTTTTCCCGTTTGTTACTGTGAAGATGTGGTTTGGGATCGTGTTCTAGAAGTCGAACTAAATCCCGTCGCTGTGTACGGCTACCAGATTATGTTGGGGCATACGGCGCAAGCCAATTAATTGCCTAGGAGTTCATGCGAAGGTCTGGTATCGACAGCGATATCATTTGTGAGAGCCCGCTTGCCTCTAGCAATGACACCATCGAAGCCCCTGATACGTGTTCGGACGTATCTACTCTGGTTCAACTTTGATCTTGACTTTCGTGATGGGACTTGGGCGGCTGGTCTGCCCCAGTAAAAGTTGATTGAGACTGGCCCACTCAAAACGCGAACTGGCTTATAATAACAGCAGAGCAAGTTGATTTTAGGTGTAATGTTTCTCAGTTAAAAACGATTTGGTGATACAAAATACCTAGGTTTCTTCATTTGCAAGTTAAGCATAGGTATATAGTTGACTAATGCTGTGTATGCAAGCTATCTAACGTTAACATGTATTCGTAGCGTGGAAGCTATCATCATCGGCGTTCGAAACACCGACTATTTTTCTTCAATGACGTCCAGGTTTTCATTTCGCGTACGGTGTACGTATTTTCGACTAACGTTGCCCCTGTCAACTCGGCTCAACACACCTGATTCTACTCCGTAGAGGGGAAATGGTATTTCCTGCAAAGCAAGAACGATCGAAACGTGCCATCTTCGTCAATGGCTTCAATCTTACGACCCAGCCGGTCCTCCGGCGCATTCACCTCGATCCTGAGCCAAGCTGCCCAGAGCCGACAGTGCCTAACCGCGGCAACCCCAAAGCTACAGCGGTTGCAACCCCGTCCACAACCACTTGGCCTACGAACGATTCCCCTCCGTTCTTTCTTCCACACCTCGCATGTTCTCCAGGACAAGCGATCAGGTGAACCTTCGCCCACCGACTTCGGCGACCTCGACGTTCTGGGCAACACGCCAGTGCCGTCCACCAGCGTCGACGTGTGCATGTGGTCCGGTTTCCAGCTGAACAACGGCGCACGCATCACGGACGGCTCAGGGATCCTGCTCGTGGGCGGCGAGGCGTTTACTTGGCGGCCGTGGCTCGCCAACAAGCAGCAAGAGCTGCGCCTGTTGAACAAGAAGGGCCAGTGGGACATAGACCCTAGCACTCTGGGATTGCTAAGCTTGGTATGGCCGCGGCCGGACCTGCTGGTTCTAGGCCTAGGCCACGAGATGCGGCCAGTCAGCCCGGAACTCAGAAGGGCCATCAGTGCCATGGGCATGAGGGTCGAGATCCTGGACACGAGGAACGCAGCGGCACAATTCAACCTGTTGGCCACGGAAAGGGGTGTAGATGACATTGCCGCGGCCATGATACCCCTTGGATGGAGAGAGGGCGAAGGTGCGGGGATTGATGACGAAATAGACGTCACGCATGAGTAGAACGGCGGTCTGCTACCATGGTGTCGCCACAGCAGGGCGATTTTGTAGCGTGAACCCTTTTTGCCATTTGGATGCAGGCCTGCTTCACCGCGCCATGTTCTACGCATTCCATCCAATTCAGCAATACGTTACCAGTCCTACCCAAGCTGACTTCGCCCGGGGAAGGCATGCCACCTGGTACGAAACGACATGACACGCAGATAGTAAACATAAAAGTATCCGTAACTTATTAGGCCCCCATGGGAAAGTCATAACTACGGGTCGCCTTGTCAGACAGACATGGGTTCGTTTTCCATTATGGTGACCAAAGCGGAAATATTATTCTCAGCCTTACGGGTGTCTACTGTGAAGTAACCGATGTTAACAAAGTAACTAACGCTAGTCATCAGAAGTAGTTAACTTACTCCGTACTGTGTAGTTAGGTACCAGAGCCGACCCATCCGCCGAATGGCCCCTGGCTTTGTGGTGCTCGTGTCCAATCAGAGGCGCGGAACTGGCGGCGTCTGGGGCACGTTTGGCCAACATGACGAATTGTTGGCCAACCGCAAGCTATGACATTTGTCTTGAAAGCAACAAGACTGATTTGATTGATTTGATTGATTGATTGATTGATTGATTGATTGATTGATTGATTGATTGATTGCTGTGAGTGAGTGTCGCGCGTACTTGGACAGTCTCGTTAATAGCCGGTCTGTTGGATCGATATAATCATCTTGATCGCATTCTCTGCTTTCCAGCCAGCCCTGCATCGATACAACTTGCCCGTATCTCTGCTCTCCGGACACTATCGCAAGGTGCAGCGAGCGCGCAGACGAACGCAAGGTGCCACTTGCCGTTCTCGTCCCGACAACTATCTCGCGACTGTCTAGGTAGTCGGATCAGATAACTGCGCCAGGTGTCGTCGGACATAAAACCCTTCCACGGCAGCTTCCAAAGCGCTGTCTGTCCCTGCCGTCTTTCCAAGGGTTATACACTCAGCGTCTCAGACAAAGTAAGTGAAGCGTGCCGCCGACCCGAGATCTCACCCGTCCATTCCTTTTTCATCGTCACTTCAAATGCGCCATCCATTCTTTCTCTTTCGCACCACAACCTGTTTAGGACATAGTTACTAGACCACATCGCTAACATGGATCGTCATGAAAGTCTCTGCCGGATGGCTCATCCATACGGTTTGTCGTCATTACCATCATTATCGTCGACGATATTCTAACACCTACGCTCGCAGATGCCAAATCCACTGATCCTCAACTGATTAGCAAACATTCCGAGGTCAAGTCGTTCACGACAAGCCGCTTCACTTACCCCGGAGTCCGTGTCTTCTACCGCAGGCATCCAAAGGCTAGCGAGCTTCCCAAGGAGCCTGCCCCCTGCCTTTGCTTGTCTTCCTCCACGGACTAGGAGGCTCCGTGGCCCAGTTCCACCCCTTACTGACGTGTCTCACCAACAATGCCTCGTGCCTGGCTGTTGACCTGCCTGGTTGCGGCCTCTCGGACTTCGCGCCGACCTCGTGGGACGCCTACTCGTCTAGCGCCCTAGTGGAACTATTGGAACTCATCATAGACGAGTATCGAGAGAAGCAACAAGGTGTTGTTCTGATTGGCCACAGCATGGGTTCCGCCATTGCTGCAAGGCTTGCAAACAAGCAAGCATCGCATACCACGACAATAGCAGAGCACGTACTTGGAGTCGTTGGCATCTGCCCATTGGCAGGACCGCCCCGAGAAGAGCAGGTCTCCATTTTCCGAAAGCTCTTATGGGTGCCGACATGGTTGTTCGGCTTGTGGAGATGGTGGGATCAAAGGGGCGGTATCGCCAGTGCCAGCGTCACGCGCTTCTTGGAACCAGAAGCCGATGTCGTCTCCAGAGAGCTCCAGTTACGATTCAACAAACAGAGCCGAACACCAGTATTCCGTCGAATGGCGTGGGGAATGCTTCCTATTTACAGGAATGGAGTTGCTACTGGGGGCCTATTCGGTGAGCCTACCTGGGCCAACCTTGACATCCCCGTTCTCCTTATTGGCGGTGCGAACGACACTGTGACGTCTCCTGCCGAAGTTGACAAGATCGCAACGTTACTCGAAACCAAGACAGAGACTTCTTTGACGACTTCGGACGCGGACAGCCAGACCCTCGCTGACTCTGCTGCCCCGGTCAGCACCGCTAGCAAGCCGAGTGCGCATCTCCCAGTGTCTATCGATGCCATTAGCAACAAAGATTTTGAGCGCAGGAAGGAGACAATGGAGAACAAAGAGGACGACTACGAGGAACCTTCTACTCCGAGAGACTCTACAGCGCCTCACGACACTTCTGCATCGCTGCCTGCGCAGCCTCTCCACCCAGCAAAAGTGGTGAAGACGCGGATCTTGCCAGCCCCAGCGACACATGGCCTGCTCTATGTACCAAGAACGGTTCGTATTGTTTCAGGCCTTATCTGCGACTTCCTTTCGTGGCATATAACCGGCCGCTTTGCACTGGGCTGGCAACTGCAGCATCTGAATCGGGAGGGCAAGTGGGATGTGAAGAACCTGCAAAAGTGGAAAAACGTCGAGCCGATCTCGGTGCCCATTGAAGGTATCTTCCGTGCCATGAAGACGTTACGTGAGGTAGATGAGGAGCACTCGCCTCGGGTCTTCGGTCAGAAGTACGGGAAGGTGGTTAAAGATATCGTCGATCTCAGCCACGATAACCCAGTCTACGACCCTTTGGGTTTGGAACGCCAAGGAATCAAGTACCACAAGTTTCCAACGGTTTCAAAGATTCCACCCACCGATGACGAAGTCGAAACTTTTATCAACCTGGCAAGTGACCTCTCAGTGATGGTGCCGACCAGCTCAAACTAACCATTCACAGGTCGACCGGATAAGAGAAGACCAAAAGACCCGTGCCAAAGAAGAAGGTTGGGAAGAGTATACCATTGGAGTCCACTGTCACTACGGCAAAAATCGTACTGGGTACTTCATCGTGTGCTACCTGGTCGATCGTTGCGGTCTCGACGTCCAGCAAGCTATCGACGTCTTTGCCAAGGCCAGACCCAACGGAATCAAGCACTCACATTTCCTTGACCGGTTGTTCATTCGATACTCTGGTCTCAAGGACTAGTTATTAAGTCTGATACTAGCCCGAAATTTTGCAACACTTCCCAGCGATATTACGCAGCATCATCCAATCGTTTTGCTTTTCTACTGCTAATGGGAGTGTACTTAAGTGTTGAAGCCTTCAGCAATTTCACTGGAGCCATTTCTTCGATGCTTCAAACGTCCTCTTATTCCCCTTGCTATGCTGTGCAGCGCATATCGCTCGTGTTTTGAACTTTTGATTAATCGAATATGTTATGGGGTTTGGATGCAGGGAATGTGGGTTTCGTTTCCTCTGATATGGTCAGCGCAATACCCCCTTTCAGCGACCAACCACATGATCGGCTCTGAGATGCTCACAATCAGCGAATTCTACACTTCTCACAACTTCTTGACCCAGTGATTTGATTACATGTTTTCTTACCACGTGATTGGGCTTGCTCTCGCCTGCTCGAGGCGTCGGCGTGGACTCAACCCAAGGGCGAGGTGAACCTTGTGGTTTAAATAATAATGGCTGCGGTGGCTCTCACTCGCACCTTTTTCTCCGACACTGTTATCGATTTGCCCACAAAAGGCGAGCTGCCTCGAGAATTTTCTTGTCGTCTAACCGCTCGCAATTTTGTCTACATAATCATCCCGTCAGATATTTTGGCTGCTTCCCCTCTAACTGCACAAACATACACAGACAGCAGTCTAGTATCAAACAATAGATCTTGAAGATGCAGCCAATTCTTCGTTACACGATCCGAGCTGGCAAGCAGTTCGGCTCAGCTCAGCATCTAGAGTCATCAGCCAGCAGCTCCCGCCGCATGACCTCCTGGATGGCCTTCGAGCCCATCGACGTGACGGCCTACCGCAAGGTCGCCGAGGAGCAGGATCTCATGCAGGCCGCCGAGCGCGCCAAAGAACACCAGCCTCGGCCTAATGTTAAGGGACATATGTACGTCTCAGCCAAGTCCATCTTCGCGGGCTCCATCCGCCCCGCGCCGTGGTTCTTATGGAACAAGGGCCGCACCCAGGGCTCCTCCACCATATCCTCTAGCGCTTCTGCAGTTCTGATCCGCGGTCTCCCTTGTCAATTATACGTTTCCAGGCCCACGACATGGAAAGACACCTTCCTGCCTACCGTAAGCCTCGGGCTCGCTGGCCACCCTGCCACATTCCGCTGCGCTCCCCACAAGCCTCAGGGCCAGCCACAGAAAGTACCTATGACTGATATGGCGCCACGCTCCTTCTGTCAGTCGCCGCTCTCGATCCACGAGGCACAGGAGGACGAGAAGGAGGATGACTACCGTCAGGCGTACGAATAGACACGACGACTTTGCCTTCAGCAGGACCAGGACGACAAGGAAGCTATCAAGACCGACATGAAGGCCAATCCTGTGGACATCACCCTGGTGCGACGGCGTTTACCGAAGACCACCACAGGTTGTTCGAGGACCTTCATGAGCAGAATATGATCGAGGTACAGAAGGCGAAGCCATCATGTCACCTAATTGATCTGACACTGATGTGTCGACGCCGCTAGGTCGTCTAGACGCTTCCCGAAGGCCACGTCGGTAGACTGGTGATCTTTGGGGTTTAAGGGGTTTAAGAGGACGGGATGAATTTACTCAACGTACGATTTTGGTCTTAAATGTGCGATGGGCGTTGACTCTTGAGTATTGGTTGGGCACTGTGATGTAGGGGAGGGCAATTACAATACTTAATGTGCGTTCCACAAGGAGCACCTGAAATTATACAATAGTATATAGGACGTGCGACGGTCGAGAACCAACTGTTTACAAACCTACTTGCTTACACAATAAGATAAAAACAATACACCATCTTTCAGTTTCACAAACCCGATGATCCACAACGATCTCGTTGGGTAATGAACAGTAGTATTGGAGGGAAAACTTCCAGACAAAATACATTTTGTATGTGGTCATGGTTTCAACATTTATCCCTCTCTTAGTCAGTCAAAATCTCAGAAGTCCTACATACGTGATCCTTCTTAAGCTCTGCATTCAAGGGGTGGGAAAGCTCGACTATAAAACCAACGGCTACACAAACGATCACGCTTGCCACTACTTTGTTCCATGACCTTCCTTGGTGGGATAAATCGGTACGTAATACTCGTTGCAAGCTTTTTGCCATTCTAGACAAGAATGAATACCCTTCCGGCGGTCGTCATCAGACAAATCAAATCGTAAACTGATCCACTACTCAAGAGCCCGCGCTCTTGTTTGACCACTCTTATAGTCCGAGGGAAGTCTCCCCGGCATGCAGAAGCATGATTGAACACCCGCACGCGCAAAGACGTGCTTGACCTGATTTATTGAAATTGAATTCATTCCAAGAGATGGTTTATCGGGGCATGTTGCTTCGTTTTGACCGAGATAGAATCGCTGCAAACACCGTCTTCTTGCTACACATTTTCCTGATCTCCAACAGTCACTGATTATTCAGCACTCCAGAACATGCCGTCCAAGAAAACCGCCCAGCAGTTAGACGTGGCTGAAATTCCAGATTCTTCGCAACAATGGCGGAAGGGGGAAACCCAGCAACCCTAACCAAGCAGCTTTCGTATCCTCGTTTGGCGGGATGCAGCACTTGGCGACTGATACCCGACATGTCTGTTGGAAGCGTGGAACAACAGCGAATCATCCGTGGCACACTATGACGGGTTTGGCCAGACTAAGGAAATGAACTCATGATCTCGAGAAGAAAAGTTAATGTCTCAAGAAGGCTTTCATAAGTCAAATCCAACGAACCCCAACTCTGCAGAGCAAGAGTGCAGTATCCAAAAAGTGGCCAGAGCGTGACTTTCTCCAAAATCGGATCCGTAATCTGGGCCGAATGCTCGTTGATTCACATTTTCTTGGTGGACTTGAGCGTGTATCAAGTATCGTGCTGACGGCATATCCGATGGCTTTGATAGACAAGTCTTGTCGCTCATTCGAAAATCCAGCATTGTGCACGCCCCAGCCGCAGCATGGAAGCAACGTCTCGGGAGCTTGCACGGCCTACTCACTGGAAATGACTGACCTCTCTGACCGAGCTCGCATATGACTGGCGTGTGTCTCGAGACATCGTGCCATGAGATGAGTTACTACATGTACTGTCAGCGTATTATCTCCGGGAAAGCCGACAACGTCGCCTCACGCATTACTTACTAGGCCAAACGGCGGACTTGTCAAGCATATACGCCGTGATTCTCAAAATCTTTGCCGCGTAGCCGTTGTGATCGCCCATCTGCAGGCGAGCATCGATCCCATTACTCATGCTGCCACTGATGAGATCGAGATTAACCTTCATCTCGGCACTGGCCAGAACCTCTTGGACTTTGCACAGAAGCTTGAGGTCTTCATCTTCCAGTAGCATGATGGCTGGCACTTGCGACAGATCTACCTCATCCTGTCCTAGAATGCCCAGGTAGCGGCCAACGCGATCCTGGAGAGTAGCAACCCATTCTGCCAGAACCTGAGCGCAATCAAAGGCACACATGGCAGACTGCATCGGTAATTCTCTGCTCGTGAAATCTGCGAGAGCGACCCCAAGCTTATCGGCCATGGCAAGGGAGTCGGCGGCGTAGAAGGCCGCTTTACGCAGATGCTTTTCCCGCTTCGTAATTGTCCGACTGGAAGTTTGAGGCTGAGAGGGTGGAGGCATTTGTATCATGGGAGGAAAATTAGCCGCCGGAAATTCGGGCGACGACGACTGAGTAGGGGGAGAGTCGACAAAGACTGAGCTAGTCGCCGAGGCATCTGAAGGATCAGTGTTTGACTCGGGATTTGACGCCGGCGAATTTTCTGCGTGTTGGATGACTTCAGCGCCGCGAGACAACTCTTCGGCCAGACCATCCCAGTCCCGCTGCCAGAACTTCTCCTTTGTACGGGATAGGTTAACAAATAGTCTAACGTAAGCAAGATCCAGGAGAGGAATAGCATCGGCGGACAACGGGCCCATGCCAAAGGGGTTGGGTCGCTCGAGACTGTGATGTGGGTTGCTGGCCCAAGCAGCTTGCCATGCCTTCAGCGCTGGTTCAATGTGACGGTGCATCTTCTCAGTCTCCTCGTTCGTCCAAACCTTGTTGTGGTGCCGCTGCCTCGTCTCCCATATGTAGTTGTGTAGGGCGTTGATGAGAATCAAACAGCCGAGAGTGCTGGGCTTCAGCTCGCTCTTGGGAATGTCACTCATGGTGACAGCAGATCCAAAGGGTTGGTGAGCACCATTGAGAGCCAGTTTCTGCTGTTTCTCGTTGGTACGAAGGAGGTCTCCAAGAGCTTCGTGGAAAGTCATGCGATTATGTCCGGCAGCCCTAACACCGCCCTTGAGCTGGAACGCCGCCAAACTCTCAGCAGCAAAAAATTCTTCATCGCATGGCAAATCTTGGATAATTTCCGAGTTGGTTAAGGCAGGTGCATGATTGTAGCCAGAAACCAGAAGACTAGAGAGAATGAAAATCACGTAAAGGGTCCGCTTCCGTTCCTCGATCGTCTTCCATCGCAGCCACTCAGCATGCTCTTCGGAGTCCGCCCTAATTCCACTCCAGCTATCCTCGGCGTCATTCGCTTGCAGCTCCTGGCTGTCGATAGAGTCGAGGTTCATAGGGCGAAACAGGCCAGCTGCTTGAGCGAGACTGACCAAGGCCGCCGAGTGCGTTGACGCTATATCGCTAGCCGTCTTGTCGCCGCTGTTGTGCCCATATATAACATTGAGAAGCATGGCCTGAACGAGCCACACAGGAGTGTGTGCTGTCGGCTCGGAGGCCTGTGAGCCGTGGGGTTCGGACATTGGCGTCCTCCTAAAATCGGCCTTGCGCACGTCGGCCTTGCGGCGTTCCTCGAGATACAGCTGGATCATCTTCTTGGCCATCTCAAAGAGCTCCCTGGACTGCATGTGTTCCTTCTCATACAGTGCCCCAATCGCTGCCATGGATAAAATCAAACATCCGCTGCCTCCGACAGTGTTAGTCCTGCCGCTACAAGGCTGCGATGTCATGTCAAAGAATAGGGTTGGGACGTGAAGGAAAGGGAGATGAGGGTGGAAGAAGCGCAGGTAGCTTCCGACATATCGCCGCAGCTCATGGGTAATGGGTAGGTTTTTGGCGTATTCCGGACCGTTGTCCGTGTTGGCCTGGTGATGTGGGGACAGAGGGGAGTTTGGCATGGTGAAGGAATACTTTCGGCCCCCGAAAGGCGCGCATTGTGAGAGTGCATGAAGAATGGCGGCCCTCGTGGCGTCGGTGATGGTACTCACAGGAGATGGCCCTTGATGAGTTCCGTTCATCGAGGTAGGTGTCTCGGGGCGGGCGCCATAGTTGATTGTTTGGTCGATGTTCTGGTTCCCAATGCCCGGCATGACGGACGGGCTCAGAGAACTCATTGATGGCGGCGGCGTTGAGAAATACACGTCGTTCATGGTCTTCTGGGCTGGGGGCTGGGGCGAGACCGGGGCTCCGTTTAGGAGATCGGGAAACACGGAGCCACTCAGGTCCATTGCGAACGGGTTCATGGGCGGGCCCATGATTGCAGGTTGCCATATCGAGCTCGAGGATGTGGTCACAGCCGGGTGGTGGTTGGAGCCATCGAGCATCACGTCACTGATGCCACTTTGGCTGGTTGTGCTCATGGCCGAGGGCGAGGAGCCGTCAACGGCATTCTCGTGTGGGTTGTTGAACGACATGTTTTGCTCGAAGCCGGTGAGCCAGTCGAAGCTGTCCTCTAGATGCTGACTTGTGGGAATGTCATTCATGCCGAAAGGAGAGGTCGGGTCCAAAGCCATAGAATGGGGCGACTCGCTGTAATGCAGTGCATTGGGGTTTATAGTTGACGACGAGCACGGGTGTCCAAAGAGCAGACTTTCGAAGTCGAAATCGGGCTGGCCGAAAGCCATGGGCGGGGCGGTGCGCAGCCCAGTACTGAAGTCCATGTTATTGATTCCATGGGTCTCCAATTTAGGTAGACCGTGATGCATACCGCGCTGACCCATGGCGGATGACATGCCACCGAACGTTTGATCGATACCGTGCATCGGCAAGCCGACCATGCTGGCATGGCGGCTGTGCGCGGCCTGAGCATGGCCCCTGGAGACGTTGGCATTCGCGGCAGCGATCATCTGCATGGCAGCGCCGTCTACATGGCTAATCGTGTTTGCCCTAGGCCTCATCGAGGCATTGTTGGCAGCATTGGTAGCGGCGGCGTTGGCGGCGTTGGCAGCGGCAGCATTCGTGCTGGCGACACTGTTCTTCCGGGCTCGGCTCTGGGCGGACGGAGTGGCACCGCTGGCACTCTCACGGCGATTCCTTGGGCGCGACGACGGAGTGGTGGTCTGGTGCAACTTCTGCTGGTGTCTCAAGAGCAAGTCGCGGCGGGCGAAGCATCGTGTGCACTCTGGGCACTCGAACGGCTTCTCCTTGGTGTGCGACCTCTCGTGACGTTTCAGGTGCTCCAGGCGGGCAAAAGAGCGCTGGCAAGTGCCGCACACATGAGGACGCGGCTTGTCCGTCTTGGGTGGAGGGAAGTTGTTGGCCGCAGGAGTCTTCGCAGTGGTGTTCACGGTGATGGTCGAAGCTTATGGTCATGCAGTCAGTCAAAGCCGTATGGATGGAGAAGCGCGGGTTGTGGCATTTATCTGAAGAGCTTCCAGAGGTTTCAAGGAGGGGCAGAGAGGAACGCAGGCGAGGGAGATTTCATACCAGACGGTTCCTCAGTACCGGGGTTGGCATTGGTGAGGGCGGTGGCCGGGGCGGTAGGGGGTGATGGGTTAGACATGGCGAACGAGCGAAGGACTCAAGAACGGCGACGGACAACAACAAAGATAAACAAAGTGTGTTGTGAGCCTCGAAGCTCTCTACGGGTGGTCGAGTCGGAACCGAGGGGTAGAGCGAGAGGTTGCCTTGAGATGAGCGTTTTGGAAAGTGGGATGAATAGCGGGCGGTGGGCTTATGGCGGGGGGGGAGGGGACTGATTGATTGATTGAGCGAGCAGCAGGAGGAGCTCTAGTCTCTCTACCACTCATAGCACTGAGACCGAGGTGCGTGCTTCCTGCAAAGTGGAGGGGCGGCGGGACGAGGCGAGGTGAGAGCAGAGGTGAGGACGGTGAGGGAGCGGACTGCTATTGAATCAATCGTCGCATGCTACACAGTTTGTAGATGAACAGTGATGTGTGCAATTGCGGTTTTGCTGTCCCTGTTCGAATGGCGAAGCAATTGTGCTTCCTCTGAATGGGAAGAGATGGAAAGGTTGGAAAGGCTCGTTACCACCGGGAACAACAACAGCAGTAACTTAGCGGCCTACATGCATACTTACTTACAATACAGATGTGGCAGCGAGCAAGCCGCCAGACGAAGGCAAAACGACGCTGCCACAGTGTGAGCAAGCTGCTGGTCGGGACTTTTCTGCAATGGCGTCGGATTGGTCACTTGATGCAGTGAGCAGCGAGTACCCGGTACTTTGCTCAACGCCATGGCTGCGGTCTGACGTTGCCTAGAGGCAGGGGCTGCGCCACGGGCAATAGAATGACCGGCAGCTCGAGCCCCGATATGGGCCAATGAGGCAAGGTAATTTGCATAGCGGGGCAGGGGTCTGTGGTCACAGGACTCTACCGCGATGCTGTACCCGATACTTATGCACAGTAAGGTCGCCCGGTCCGCACTTATATGGATCTCAAGTTTCAATCTCGTTTCCCCCTAGAGCGACGGGCTAACTAGTACTGTGTAAGTAGGTACCCTTGTCTACCGCTACCTCTCCGGCTTTCTTCTTCGCAATCCTCCTGTCGGGCCTCTCTCATCAGTGCCGTTAAGCTCTCGACGGTATCCCAATAGAGTGTGCACTACCTGTTATTCGTCGTCGTCGTCGTCGTTGTTGTTGTTGTTGTTGTTGTTGTTGTTCTTGTCGTCGTCGTCGTCTTCGTCGTCGCCGCAGCCTTCTCCCTCCTCGTTGTTGTCCCCGGAGAATGTCCGACTCGGTCAATTAACAATGCTGCTGGGGCTCCGACGTCTCCCCCATCATGAACAGAACCCTTGGAAAAGGCTTGGAGGGGCAATTACAGCCTCTCTCTGACTGGCCAGACACGCCGAGTGCGTGTGGGCTACTACAGTAGCTTGCATATGTCTCGAGATGCATAGTCAAGCCGTTATGAGATGATGAGCCCACCGGCCGCCCTACACCAAACCACCCTGTTCGAGACTTCGAGTTTTCCTCTCCTCTCCGGTCAGGGTCTGGCCGTCCTCATGTACGCCAATGGATTCTGCATGCACCAAGGAGCAGGCGAAATGAACTACGGATATCGTCTAGCCACTTGCAAGATCCCGGCGCTGCGCTGCGGCTGCACAGGCGTTGTTTCTATGCGAACGCAACATGCTTGCAAGCTGTTGGTTTCGTCTCATAGGTCGATGCTTCGCTTCAAGCTCGGCGCCTCGCCATCTCATAACAGTTGCGTAACTACACGGTCGTGTAGTACTGGACTACCTCTACTGAGCCACCTCGCGATCCCGTCGTCCCGTTGCGTTCCCTCCCACCACCACCACCATGCCTCGGGTATCATGAACGGAAAGCCTTGTCTAAATAAACGTGAGTGCAAAGCTCCGTGTGCGATGCGCCACTTCCATACCACGGCGGCGACCTCATGTCCGTATTATTTCCCATGGAAACGATTAGAGGGCCCACTATGAGCGTCCACACTTTACAAGTACAGTCAAACCACGACCGGTTAAAATTGGAACCCGAGCGCGCTGCTCAAGACTCGACGACGAAGTACATAACGTTAGTTAGTAACTTAGTTGGATGCTCGCCATTGCAGATCTTCCACATTTGCGCGATAATGGTCTTCGGGGCGACCAATGTCCGACCCGACACGCAAAGTTTCATAACTACCGTACAACCTGCCAGCTTGCGTGTCCGGCGCCGCTCTCCCCTGGTAGCCGTGACTTACCTTGCAGAGTGACAAGGGATGCCGTACTCCGTACATTGCCGACCAAGATAATCCTACGAACTAGGTACTGTATAATAGACGCCAGCTACCGTATGCATCGTACTGTACGTACTAGTTGGGCTTTTAAAGGGTCTTCGTCTCAGGACAAGACTCCATCACAAGCCCTAGTCTGCCATTGCACCACGATAAGAATAGTGTGCATTCAATGCACGCCAGGACACGGATGAGAATACTCAACCTTCGCCGTCTGGACCGTTGTGTGTGTCCGTGGTATGCCGCCAGGCTGGCCCGAGGTCCTCCGTACGCTACGCTGCTTGGCTAGATTGGTCCATATCGCCAGTTGCATTCAGGATCAAGCCGTTTGTTAGCCAAGCTGCGGCGGATACAGCTGCCGTCTCCTCCTCGGAAGAGCCCAATGCTCGTTCAACGTGGATCCTGTGTCCCTGAGAAAGTACAGGGAGAATGACTGGCCGACTATCATTGCTCGAGTCCGTAGGTTGATAGATCTCTGGGCTCTACTACGAATGAACGATTCATATACAATTCGTTTGGTATTTCAGTGTACGCAATATCGAGCGGTTTGGCACCATGACGCGCAGCCGACGTACTGTGTGTGTGTGTGTGTGTGGTATGGAGGCTGGCGTATCGCTCTACTTACGAAGTAGACCATCAAAGCCATGCTCATTCATGCGTGGGCCTTTTCTTCCCCACACACGGTAGCCTGGGATCAGGACAGTACTTGGTATCAGATAGTTAACTAGTTAGTTACTCCGATGGCAGTGTTTGGGAAAGCGGCTGCTGTTCTGGTGCGATTGCATTGACAAGAAGTCTGGTTACGGATGGCTGGCCAGGCTACTACCGGTAATAATTAACCGCCTCCCGTACCCTCCACAGAGTGTTGTCCAGCGAGAGACTACGGATGGGGCTCAACAAGATGCTCGACATTCCAGAAACTGGATGGCTTTACTCATGTTTTGAGAATCGCTACGAAGTCGTTATCCGTATTTACTTGCAAGAAGACTTGTGAGTGCGCCCGCCACGTGGGTGTTCATCTCCAGCGCAGTCTGGTCGGCATTCGGCGTTATCAGGGCAAGCAAGGTCTGGGATTTCGGTGAGTGGAGGGGGATAGTGGCGGCTCAATGTGTCAAGGGTAGGTGGTGTCCATTCTGCATACAACTAAACTACGGATAACTACTGTGTAACTAGCGAATGCAAGTAGGCTGGCGGCACAATACAAAGTACCCTCCCTGCCAGTGAGCCGACGACTACTTCGTTAAGTTAGTTACTCCGTACGAGAACTAGGAAAGTGCCCGCACAGTCTTACCCCCCTTGTATCATGTCATGTATCCATCCAACCATCAGAACTAACTAATCGGACTGGGTGGATGAACTGAAACTCGAAAGCGTGCACGTGGGGCAGCTAGCTATAAGCAGCATGCGAGATAAATAATCGTTGCAATACTCCGTATCCGTATTTCGCAGGTTACAAATTACAATACACAGTAGTGATGCAAAGACACGCCATATTCCATTTGCCACCAAGGCCATCGAACAAACGAGATTTCGTGAGTTAACACCACCACGGGCAAGACAACGTTGGCACGGTGCGCCCGTTGAGCAGGGTGGCGGTGGAAGAACGATCCGGGGAAGACAAGGGAACTTGGCCAGGTATCGTGGACCTAACGTTAGGAGGATACAAAGTACGGATACTCCGTAGTCACTCGTCTCATTTGTAAAGACTTTGACACGTCGTTTGAGTTCAGGACCCGGAAGCAAAATAAGAGATACCATCACCGAAGCACGTAGCTACTCCGTACTACGAAGTAACATCCACAATATTATTAACTTTAGTCAACCATCTGTCACTCTCTACAAGTGCGGAATGTCTAACCTAAAGGTCAGGGTTGTTTGGGGAAGTGGATACGTCTCCGAATTTCTCCAAAAAGATCACGAAGGAACAAGAACAATCTCCAGGGTTCACTCCTAGGGTCAACCGTCGTAGGATGTACGGATGTTTGATAGTAAACTATCCATAACTTACTCGGTACAACATGACAGACAGCAGCTCTCTTGCCTGTCTGGGAACGAAGTCACATGTTGGACCCGTAACCTCGCGTGCTTGGGAGGTCAATCATAGGCCAGAAATCGCGCTTCAACTACTATAATAACATGGAAATCGACAAGCACCGGTATGGGAAGGAAACCTTACACCGTGGTAGTGAGATCACGCGGCTGGTAAATGGCCAACGGACAAACCTGTGATCTTGGGATTCTTACGCCGTTCCGATAACTAGTTATAGCCCTCTCTGTTGAGGGTGTTTCATCAAGGGGCAGCCCAAGTAAATCCACCCACGAGGCGAGTTTCAAGGTTCACAGTATCAGTGTTTAGGTAACTACTGCTTTATAGATCAAAGACGACCCGATCTCATGTCTGAGGCACTTGGAGTCACAATCTCTTGCGGCGCCTGCTGGTTACCTAGGTACAATCCTGTCGGGAGTCGGGACTGTTTACAGTTCCAATCCGGTCCCGCCACGTCCTGGACACACTGGAACTTCCAGTGACGTTTGATGCGTTGAGCTTTGTTCTCTCTGAGCGGTGGTTTACCGGTAAGTTACAGGCAGCGTCGTCATCATCATCATCATCATCATCATCGGTTGCCCAAGTGAGCCGTACCTCTCCCCTGCGGCTCATGTACGAGTCAGAGATCACAATACTCCAACAATAGAAGCTGGTAGTTAACCTGTGGTAAGCAGCCTCGCAAGCCTCGTTAATAACAGCCGTTGCCATCTGGTCTCGGCTAGGTCGTCGTTGATGCCGGTTGTCTCAACTGACGTTGAGTGCAACCAGAAGCTCGCCAAAAGACCACGCCACCGAGTCAAGACCCTCGAGGCCAAAGTCTTCAAGGCACAACCCCGAGAGACCCCGAGGCTACTTACCGTAGTCTCTCCACGAACCCCCCCTCTCGACAACCCTGTCTTCCCCAGATTTCCCCCATTCACCTCCATTCTGCCACCTCGCTATTGGTTGCTACCGTACTGAGGGTTGCCGATCTGACCAGGAAGGGGTCTGTCTGTGTAGGTAGTTACTACACAGTACCTACCTACGAAGTACTTGCTGGCCAGCCCCCCATCGTCACAGGTCGGAGTGACCAGATCCAGGAAGACGAGATGTGAGTCTTGAGCCTTGCATCAACCACACCGCCGCATCAGCGCTTTCGTATACCCTATATTAACCCTCGTGTGTAGGTACTCCGTAGTGACAACTGCCTGCTTGCGAACATCCGACACGTTAAGCACAGCTGCCTTGACCATCAAATGGTCTCCATTGACCCGAACTGAGCTTCATTGAACGAGCATGACGTTGTGGTACAGCTGTGCCTGACCTAGGCTATATGCGCGAGCCTATAATCGTTGTTTCCAGCCACCTCGTGCAACTCGAGACTTGGGCTAGCTTACGCGCTTTCAGACGGTGCATGGCAAGGGTCATTGGCAGAGGGTCATTTCTCCGTTTGTTTCCTAGACGGACGACGACTTGTATACTTACTCCGTGCCGGTACCCTGGTCTGGACCAGCCACTGTGTGCGGACTCGGCGAGACACTGACTGTCGGCCGTCCAGACATCCTCTTTGCGTGACTGTTTACGTCGAGCTACCCATATGCGATACAAAAAGTCGCCGAGTACCAATTAGCTAACTATATTTATCCCTTTGCGGCGACGTGTGTACAGTGTCTCAAGAGGTAGGAAGCCTACATGTAGGCTTGCCTTTGTCGGATTGACTCCATCCCTTGACTATATAGCTGTAACAAAGCATCGCAAACGTGGCCGGTTCTCTGCGAGACGAATGCATACCGGTACTGAATAAACAGCAGTCGTCTTGCCTTGCCAGTAGCCACGTTGCCAACCCCCAGGGCGGTGATTCCTAACTACTGTGGTAACTTATGCTGGTCAGTTGCGACGCGCTACACATTGCCCAACGTGCCATCGGTCCAAAGCAAAGGGCTGTAACAAGCCGGGTGTGGGTGCATGCAGCGAGCCACCACGCTGTACGTACACACTAGACCCCCATACCCGTGGATCGTCTTCCTTTTTTCGGTAACTCGCAGCCGCAGCTAGCAGAATGTCCACCCACACCACCCACAACACCCACACCATCCATAGTTGGTGCGTCTGCGCCTGCTTCCACACATCGAACGGAAACGTGGGTACCGCCCCGTTATGAAGTGACGATCGAGTGACCGAGACGTCATGCCACAGCAGCGAGCTGCTAGCCTCGCGAGAGCAACCCTTTGAAATTCTCACAAAGTATCATAACAGCTGCAGAGAATCCCTGAATCTAGACAGAATAAAGGTAGTGGCCGAGCTCTGCAGGCGGAGGAATCACTACCTAGCTAGGTACGGATACACAGTACGGTACTGCACGTATAGATAGGTAGACAAGGGAAGAGATCTAGATGCCTCAATGACTTGTTAGGTCGCCTAGATATCCTGTTGTTTCCAAGGGCTAGCAATCCTAGTCTTGCAGGTAAGTTAGGCCACTGGCATTACTTTGTATGGCGGCTTGCTTGACCTCTTGTAGTCGACAGTCGTTCGGCCCGTGTCCTCTACACCCGGTAACCTAGCAGGTTTTGGCGGGACTGGCTATCGATGGTCGGCCGCTCCCTTTGGTGAATCTCTATTGAGTTGCTCCCGATGGAAATTAGCGGCAGATACATGTGCTTGGACGGTGGTTAGCGGAGAACGTAGACTTGACCTAGCCACTGGTTTGGATGGGCTCACTCTCGGGCTTGGTTCCGGACATGCTCCTCGTCGAAATTGTTGGAGTGGAGGCTATTTTGGCTCGTCATGCTCACCTCCTCAAAGCTCGCCAACATGACCCGGTAGGTCGGGTTTTTACACATCTTGTAGACAGTCTTTGGATATCATGACGAACCTGGCTGAGGCCCCCGTCACTCGCAAAGAATGGGACACGCGTACTACGTACATAATAACATGGCATACCTAGTGACATGGGTATTCCAACGACTACCGGTAGAACAGGGTGTTTGTTTGAACGAGTCCAACTCGATATACCGGTTTCCATGCTTGCGATTCCGGGATATACGAACCATGTTGGTTCTGTCTGGGCTATTGCTGTTGCGGAAGAGACGAGTACCGGTATTGCTCGCCACACCCTTTCGCACGTCAATGCAAGGGACAGGTTTGTCATCTACTCTGTCGGCACGCACGATTGATTCTGGATGCACCGTCGTTACTCGAGTGCTTTCAACCAGGTTAGCTGCTCCTCCATGCTTCCAGAGGTCTCACTCGGTGCGTGTCACACCATCCAATGTAGTTTCAATCGGCCACCGTGGACCGCGCGCGTAGGATCCAAGACCTCTGTTAAATCGCCCTACTCATCCTACACAGTATACTGAGGAACCAGGTATCTCGACGCTGGTCCCACAAAAGGCGAGTCAATATGCTTGATACTTCGCATCAACGACGTGGGTAGTTATTCCCTACTCGGATGCCCACTGTCGTTTTACCTAGCCCTATTTCGCCAAGCGCGGAGGAAGTGCAAGATACAAGAACGTCAGAAAAGGGCTTGTTTGTTGGTCCGAGGAAGAAGATATGGTATTGTCTCGAGCCGAATGCCGATACAAAGGTTCGCTCCGTAACTTACCAGCCACACAACGTTGGATCGTTCGATCATAGGCTACATGAGATGCCACCAACTGCCAAGTCTCCGTCTACGCCGGGTCACCCTCCCGTGTCTCTCTCTCTGAGCCTCAACGCTGGCAGTAAAGCATCACCAGTGCTGATCAGGTTGCTCTTCCTGGCATTCGCCTCGGCCGTCTCCAAGCACGAAGGGGACCCCCAACATTCGTTCAGCATCAAGAGAAGCACTTGTGTAGAGGCCTGACTTGTTTGACTCGTTGCTTTTCGTGCCTGCCGGTGACGGACCTAGAGACTGTTCACAAAATTAAATTGCCTTTTGCCGGCTTCCCATATGCCCCTCTTCCCCCAACGCATCTCTGTGGCTCTAGTCGACTTTGTTGCCCTTTTCTCCCTCGTCACGTCCAGTCTCATGGCCGCCCGTCATAGTCTGCTCGACGCGGAAACTGAAATCCACCACCCCTACCAGCTTGGTGACATCTTTGACTAGCCCCTCCAGGTCATCGCATATCAAGGTGCTGCACACCTGCAGGACGGCGAACTCGGCGTAACCATCCTCAGTCATGTGTCGGGTGTCCAACAGGTTGGTACCCTCCTCTTTGTCCCGGCCCGCCGTCAAGGACTCGAGAAGCCTCGAGAGTTCGAAAGGTCGCGGAATGGGCACGTGGGGAGGCAGTGACCTCCCACTCTGCAGTGAGTGCGAAAGCAACGTCAAAGTGCAGACGATGCGGTGTTTCATGGGAGCGACGTCGTTGAGGAGGAGGGACAGGTTTTCAATCCAGACGCGGTCGTGCATCGACGAGACAGGTTCATAGACGGCAGTATGTGCCATCAGGGTCAGATAGGAAGAGATCCTGGTGGCCCGTCTGATTATGTCTTCGTATGCGTCGCGTGGGAAAGCGCCTCCTATGGTCGGCTCCCAGCGCTGAAACTCGGCGTGTTGAAACAAGGAGGGCAGGACGAGCATGAGTTTCCCGAAGATTTTCTGCCGGTGCTTCTTGAGGCAATGGGCGGGTGATGTCTTGACGTTGGGATCGCCACCTTCGCGGCTCAGTTTGGTTTTGAGCGACTCGTCAATGACGGTGAAATAGTTTGCCAAAAGATATAGTGTAGCGGAAAGATCTTGACGGATCCACGTGCGATCAGTCATGGGCGAGGGGAAGATGGTCCATATGAAGGCCACAAAGCAACCGCCTATGGATGTTGGTCAGACGAGTTGAGATGGCTGTAGAATACATGGCACGGTACATACCGGCAACACATGCCAAGCGGTAGGGGGCCAGCTCGTAGATTCTGAGAATTGTTTGTTAGAGATGCTAGAGTTGGCGAGGAAGCATTCTTGCATTCGTGCTTACGGATAGTGTTGCTGGCCACTTGCTTCACTTTGCGCAATGCCTATCTTGAGGACTTGCAGCTCATATCCAACGATCAAGACCTTGGATATACCAGTTAGGAGACCAAGAAAATCGGGGATGGAGTAGAATGCAAAGCAGATCCCGGCCGTTCAGAGATTGGCCACGAATACGATCTGCCTCTTCACGACAGTGGGAAGATGAACAGGTGGCTTACATGGGTTATTGTGCATAGCATAGCTCCTGGGATGAACCGAGGGAACTTTATGATGAAATAGTGTTGGAGAGCCTGGAAGATGAAGAGAAACACGAGGACACCGGGCGTCTTTCCGTCAACAATATACCTGGGCCTAGTTAATCTCCATGGTATGTACCGGTATATGGACAAATTTGGGTGAAAGTGTACTGACCAGTTGACCATGGATATTATCATTGCCACGAGCGTACCGCCTACTCGGCACAAGAAACCGAAAATCGATTGACCAGAAGCTTGAAGCATGTCAGGACATATGACGACGAACAATTGGGCAGAGGGCTTACACTGAGTCATTCCGATGGCGATGATGATCAGAGCCCAAACCAACCTCTGTTCTTGGAAGAATACGTGAGTTGCCTCCAAGAAGTTGATAATGCCGACCGACATCGTGGCGCAAGCAACACGAGCTCCGAAGGCACTGGCATCCGAAGCGAAGAACCTCGGGATGGCTCTTGCACCCTCTCCGAACCTCTGCCACGCATTGGTAGGTTTGAGGTGTTCCGGGTCCTTCTTTGCGGCGAAACTGTCGCCGGTGTACACAATGTTGGAGTCCAACATGACTTGGCTGTCCGTGTTGTCCTCGTCGGCGTTGAAAACCGACGTAGCCCATTTTCGCAGTCGTCTGTTATTTGGCACGATGAGCCGATTCTTCTTCATAGTGCCGTCCTCTACTTTCCCTTCGGCAAAAACCACGAACCCGCGGACAGACTCGGCGATTTCCGACATCTACACGGTTGTTAGCCACATGTCTCAGGTAGGCAAAACGAGCTCACGCACCAGCTTCTCGATGTACAGGAGAACGAACAGCTGAGACTGATCGTGCCGGCGCCGGATGTCGTTTAGTGACACACCAGCATTGGATCGGGAGCCACCGGAAGCGCTGTCAGATGCTAGGTTCCTTCCTCGCACCCAGGATTGAAGAATTTGTCTCTTGACAACATCAAAGGCTTTGATCTTTTCCTCGAGCACTGAACTGAAGCCGGGCTCTCCGGGTTGCAACAAACCGCCCTTGGCCTCTACATCTGGACCAGTGCTTCCGTTCTTCCTGGACTCTTTCGGTCTCGGTAGAATCTCGAGTAGGATCGAGGCATGCTCGATACCTTGATCAATCGCCTTTGAAAGAAACTCCATAGGCTCGTGTAGCTGTTTCATTATCTCGTTCCACTTGAAAGGGAAGTAACGGTAAGTCAGCCATGATCGCCGCCCGGAAAGCCGATATTTTGGAAGAAAACTTGAGGCGCCTTACGAGCTTTTTTTCTGCGTCCTTCTCAGCCATGAGCTCGGCTGAACTGTCATTGTTGACGTCCCAGTGCCGCCGTGCCGCTACTCGGTGAAAGATATCAATGACGGTGGAGAGTCCAATGATTGGCACCATGCAAGATCGTATGTGGCCGAATGTCTGCTTCAGGTCGGATGCATCGAGCTTGCCCCATCTGTATGCAAAGAAAGGGGTTAGCCATCGGGTTCGTCGCAAGCAGACATACTCTGGGTTATCATACGCAAAATCTCGCTTGGCAAACGGCATATCGGCTTGCATCGTTCCTATCAGCTGTCGCAAACTCAGGACCGTCTGTTTGACGGCCTCGGCCTCTGCGGAGTTGTTGGCCTCTGAGCCCTGCTTCTTCCCCTTCTTGCTCTTCGACTTCACGTCTTTGCTCTGGGTCGCGCCGCTGATGTCTACATGCGCAGCAAACATGTCTTCCCGTTCCAGGCTCTGCAGATATATCTTCTCTTGGCTCACTGCTCCACGCATCAACATGACGGCGCCTTTCATCTGGAGATGGGTAACCTTCCGGCTTGGGAGCGGGAAGATCAGTAAAGACGTTCCCGTGGCAAGGCCAAAAGCGCACAGCATGGCCACCAGGATGCGCTTTATGATGGATTCAAACGCCGCATTACTGGTCATCAGAGGTGCATAGGTGCAGCTGATGCTCGTAAGGATGGAGTACAGAATGACGGGAATGTTTAGACTTGGAATCTTGGCTCGCAGCACGTTCACAAACCATATACTGACAAAGAGCCCTGACCGTAGGGGGAAACATTGTCAGCGCTGTCAGCTGTCACTCACGGGACGCGCGAAAAGCCACTGCGATGGAAAGCGCCGAGGTCACTTGGGCTACTCACATATTGCAGCCACTGCACATTGGCTCGAGTTGTAAGTAGGCTGGCGAGTGTCTGGGTCAATCACTGGGCCGACTTGCGTGCTGGATCAGCAAAGTCAGTAACAGCTTTCCTTCCCCGTGTCTGCAACCCCCGTCGAGGTAGTTTGGGGACTTACTGCAGCCGCGCCTGCAAAGAAGACCACAGGATCAGCCTGGGAGACAGTCGATATCAGCGTTCGGCGACCCATGTTTTACCTTGGGAGTAGTTGGAAGTAGGTACTAACAGTCCCATGGCAGACCCGATCGACACAAAGATGAGGTTGAGGACCAAGGTCTGGAGGAACTTGCCCCGGGGCAAGATCGATAGCGAGATGATGCTGATGATGCCAACCAAGTAGCCCAGTGTTGTGAAGTACTCGGCGACTGGGGTTGACTGGTATATCGCTATACCAATCGTTGGCGGGATTGCGCCCCTGTCCTGGGTCAGCTTGGGGGAGCCCGGAGAGCTGCAGGCGGTATTCAGCAGTGCCAACAGGTACCTACTTGATCATCATCATGAAGGTCATCAGGTCAATTGGAGGCAGCCCGAGCCGTGCCATTATACCCTGTTTCGGCGTGGATGCACGGGTCTGCTTGGTCTGCTTGGTCTGCTTGGTCTGCTCATGCTGAGCTCCGGGGCGACGCTCTTGTGCATCTTCCTGCTCGTCCTCGCCATTGCCGCTGCCGCTGCCGCTGCCGCTGCCGCTGCCGCTGCGGTTGCCGTCGAGGCTGTCCAGATCGGGGTCCGACATGAGGTACCGGTAAGGGACTTGGGACGGCGCAGGTTGGTGCGAAGTACTCCGTCGCGCTGCCCGGATAGGATATGACAGAATGCGCTTTCACCTGGGCAGAAACGAGCGAGTGAGTGATTGGCTCCGCGATGTGAAAACCGATACTCCGTGGACCGTAGTCAGACGAGTCACGACGTATCCGTATACTCCGCGTGCAGGGCGTCTGTCGGCATTGGCGGATCAGCCACTCTAACAACTCCAGCTAACTAGCCAACTGGTCAACGTCACTACGTAGGTACGGAGTATGGAGTATGGAGTATGGAGTATGGAGTATGGAGTACGGAGTACAGTGTCCAGTATCCGTAGCTAGAGACCCCAACCAACTAGTTAGTGCGTACCATGGAAAACACGAGGCACGCGAGTCGCGGCGCTATAACATGGCTCCCGCAGCAGGGCAACCCCGAGAATAGGTGACGTACGTAATGAATGCTGCAGGCGCCGGGTGGACCGGTGCTTTCTTCTTGTGCGTGAAGCAAGGTCTTGTTGAAAGCGTCGGGGGGTGGATGGATACCTGAACGATGAGTAGCAGAACTTTACTTTATTACTTCGATGCCCCCCCGGCCCCCCGGCCCCCTGTAACTAGGCTGTAGCTCAGTTGCAGTACGCAGTACGGGGTGCACCATACATGAATCCAAAGCCCTCCCTCATTGCCCAAAACGGCAGCGCCATCCACATCACTTGCTCGTATCCACCACATACCGACCAGCGATCTTGCCTTGGTGCATCAGCTCGTACACCTTGTTCAGCTCGCTCAGCCCGACGACCTTGTACGGAGCCTTGATCAGGCCTCGCCTGTAGAATTCTGACGAGAAAGTTAGCTGAAAACTGCAATGCTGCAGACATTTGGATATGCGGTCCGCTTTACCAATCGCTTCTGCTGTATCTTGCCGGTTGCCAACATAACTACCCTGTATCCTGATCATGCTGCCAGTGTTGTTAGTAGGCAAGGCCCGTATATCCATGGCCCTATGGGGGGTGGTTTGCGAGGATGACCTACCGCGTAACAGTATCAAAGACGGACGCTTTCAAGTAGGCATTCGATGGAAGTCCCACGCAGACAATCGTTCCCTTGCTCCTGACATACTGGCTCGCCTGCTGGAACGGGCCTTCAGCAGATGCTAGTACCAGCACCGCATGTGGCCCGAATCCGTCGTCTGTCGCCTTCTTCACATCCTCGACGACGTTTTGGGAGCTGGCAAAGTCGATATACACGGACGCACCGAGGTCGATGCACATCTGCTTCTTTTCCTGGCCCCCGTCAATGGCAATGACACGAAGACCCATTGCCGCGGCGTACTGGATTGCCATGGTTCCCAGACCCCCGCCGGCGCCGACAATGGCAACGGACTGGCCGGCGCGAGCCTGCGACTCTTTGAGCGCCTTGTAGACAGTCAAGCCGGCACATAGGATGGGAGCCATGGCTTCCAGGTCACACTCTTTCGGGATCCGGGCGACATGCGCAGCTTTTCCGATGGCGTACTGCTGAAAGGTACCGTCCACGGTGTATCCCGAGAGCTGCGGGCTGGGGCACAGCGGTTCGTCTGCTTGTCGGCAGTAATAGCACGTCGAGCAAGACCCGTTGAGCCACTTGATGCCGGCATAATCACCGATCTCGACATCCTTGACGAGCTCGCCGCGGGCCACGACGACGCCCGCTCCTTCGTGTCCGCCCACGAGGGGCAGCTTGGTCGCGAGAGGCCAGTCGCCCATCATGGCGTGGAGGTCTGTGTGGCACACGCCGCTGTACTTGATGTTGACCAGGACCTCGTCCGGCCCGGGCTTGGGAACGGGTATCTTCTTGTACTCCGCAGCTATGAAGCCCGTTACTTGTCTGGAGCAGTCACGGACTTTGCGAGGTTTTGGGGCACAACTTACGACCTCCCGTCTTCTCCACCACCTGCGCCCACTGCTCTGTAGGAATATCGGAGCTGCCCATGGCGGTTATTGTGAGCTGAGGTATGTTGGTCTGTGCAAAAGAGGTAAGATGAATGTACCAGTCTCAACTTGCGCGTCAAGTATCAGTGTCCATCCAACCCCTGGACGTCTCCTGCGGAACACGCAAGCCCTTTATACCCGTCTCTACTAGTCTCCCATGCTGGGAGGCAAAACATGATGCAGGCCAATCGGCATCCAGCTCGAGAATGCACCTCGCGATGTCGCGTGAAAAGCAGACCATACCATGTCCAAATCGTGAGCCGCGCACCCATCATTCCACCCCCTCACGGAGGAGGAGGAGCAGCGTTAGCCTCCTCCTAGCGGGCAGGGGGCGCAACGCAGAAGGGAGGATGATTGTCTCATCCCAGGGTAATCGTTTGCGGGGTGAGCTGCCATGCCCTCTGTGTGGCCACTAGTTGAGCTTCTGTGGACATCAGTTGAGCTTCTG
The DNA here is from genome assembly GCA_022414665.1 of Arthrinium puccinioides. Classification (NCBI taxonomy): domain Eukaryota; kingdom Fungi; phylum Ascomycota; class Sordariomycetes; order Amphisphaeriales; family Apiosporaceae; genus Arthrinium; species Arthrinium puccinioides. The sequence continues at coordinate 2,218,979 of JAIUNF010000003.1, read as the reverse complement.
TGGACATGCATCAAACAGCCAACCCTAAGGTGCTGCTCATGCAGAGTCCCAACAGAGTTGAGTTTATCGGTCGAACGGCTCGAGATCGTCGCGCACACTGGTACTAGACAGAGCCGTGGATACCATGCTCAAAGAGTCGAGACTGTCATCCACCAACCCCATCCATTCGACCGACCAGAGAGCGTTCTCTGTCGAGGAGGCGTCGAGAACGTCGAGTCAGGTTCGGGCGCATCCGCCCGTAACCCAACAGCGCTGACGGCCCAGAGTGACAGAATGGCCTGACAAACTCGGCCAGCCAGCCAGCCAGTTCAGTTCAGGGTGTAAATCTTGGTCGTTCGCAGCCCGGGCCCCGACTGCTTCAAGCCGCACACAGAGCTGGGCCGGGGGTGAGTCGTGACTGACTGACTGACTGACTGACTGACTGACTGACCTTTCGGGCGTACCGGTCGGTACCTCGGTACCTCGAGAAGTATGCACAGTGAGTAACAAGGTGAACGAACCTTCGGGGCAACGGAACGGATGGCTAACGTTAGTTACGCACTGTCAATGTGTAGAAATGGCCTGATGTTCCTAGGTTTCACCTAATCTAGACTGCATGGGCTCTAGCTAGACTCGTCGTCGCGCCTCTCCTCCCCACTTGCCTGGCGCTTGAAAGTTGGAGCTGTGATCCACGATCCACGCTTGATCAACTCCTTAGGTTGGTTAGCATGCAAACTGTGCAATCCAGGGGCGCATCCAGGGGTATCCAAGGTGCATCCAAGGTGCAGGTGCCTTGTTTGTATTACTGTCAATGCTCCAATTTGCGCTAGTAGGGCACATTGCTATTATGAATTCTATTGGTTGTTACTACACGTCGTGACTTGGGTGGTCGCAGGAAATGTCTTCCCGTCCTTTGTCCCACGAGCTCAGTTATCCAGAGTCTGATGCAAGACATTGACTCGATAACTCTCGCTCTTTCGCATGAGCTCCTCATGAGATCCTTTATCGACACACTTCCCGTCTTCGATCATGAAAATCACGTCGGCCCTGCGGATGGTGTGGAGACGATGCGCGATGGCTACCACGGTGATACCCTTCGTTGCCCGGTCGAGTCCTTCTTGGAGCATTCTTTCCGATTCGGCATCCAAGGCGCTCGTCGACTCGTCCAGGAGCAGCAGACGTGGCTTACGAACCAAAGCTCTCGCGATGGCCAGACGCTGCTTCTGGCCACCTGAGAGCTGGCCACCGCCGGTGCCACATAGCGTTTCGTACCCGTCTGGTAGTGACATGATCGTGTCATGGATGTTTGCGAGCTTGCAGGCCTCTTGAATTTCGGCGTCTGTTGGTTCGTGATCGGGCCGTGACCCAAGAGCTATGTTGAAGCGAATAGTTCCGTCAAACAGAATGCTATCCTGAGGGACTAGACCTATCTCATCTCGGAAGACGGGCTCGCTTTTGGCAGAGATATCGACTCCGTCAATCTCGATAGAGCCAGACTCTGGGCGGTACATTCTTTCGAGAAGGGCGATGATCGTTGACTTGCCCGCGCCACTTGGGCCAACAAGGGCACAGAATTGTCCTCTCTTGACTTCCAGATCAAGACCCTTGAGTACTTGCCTGTTCGGTCGCGCGGGATAGGAGAACACCAAGTTCCGGAATCTGATACTGGTGCCGCCTGTGGCCGGTGAGCTTGCCACCTTCGATTCCGCTGTAGCCTCCAGATCGCCTTGGGCCGGGTCTAGATGCGAGCCCGAGCCGAGGTCGATGACATCGAATATCCTGCTCGCAGCTCTGCCTGCATTGGTCACCTCGGGAGCAAGCGTAAACAGCTGACCCCACAGCTGAGCGCTCACGAGCAGTGCAATGAGTACAATGAAGAACTGAGTTTGGGTATACAGACCTGCCACGATTTGCTTGGCTCCCCACCAATAGGCAAGCGCGTAGATGAAGTTCGAGACGCTATAGGTCAAGGCCAGGAAAAGGTTTGCCCAAATACTGGATCTGAACATGTCCTGTCTGGGGCTTCGCAGAGAACGGCGGTAGGTGCCAAGAACTTCCTGCTCAAGTGAAAGCGCTGCCACCGTCTTGATCGAGTTCACCGCCTCTACCGTGATGCTGACAGACCTGGCGAATGCCTTCTCGTGCTTGCTCGCAAAGCGCGACAAGACGCGAAGCTGCATGATACCGGACCCGAGCATGAGGGGGACGACAGCAAGACATACCAGCGCAATGCGCCAGGCTATGACGTGGGACAGAATGACTGCAGCGACAAAGTTGATGGCTATCGAAAAGATCGTGCCGAGAATGGATCCGGTGAGACCTCCGACCGCTACCGAGTCGCTTGTGAGAAACGACAGCAGCGCCGACGGGGTTCGGTTCTCTGACTGGTGCCAATGAAGATCCTGTTCCATCAAAGAACGGAAGGAGAGTGTTCTGATGGAGTACAGAATTCTCTCAGCGACGAGGCCAAACGACGACCAACTAACTCCGTTGGCAAACAGCTCGATTATGCCCAGGATGAAGAACATCAGGCCGTAAAAGCTACCGGAAGACCTGATGCTGCTTTCATCCTTACAGGGACTCAAAGCACCCACGGTGTTGCCGAAGATTACTGCCGAGGCAGAGTAGGACCCTCCTACGACGATGGAAGAGGCAAAGGCAAGGACAAGCCACATGGTGTGTGGTCGAGTGTAATGATTGAGGCCTTTGAAGGTTGCCCAAGTTGATCTCTTCGAGTCACCCTTGGTCGTCGCTTCGGGCGTCATTGAGACAAGAGCTTTTTCGGCCGCCGAGGACGAATCCTCAACATCTGCAACCGCAGGCTCCAGTACCTTCTCAAGGTCACCCTCGATATCCTTGGAGGTCTTGGCCGTGCTGATACTAGAACTCTCCGAGCCCATGCTTTGCAGTCGCACCAGGGCAGCATAGTCAGCATCACGAGCCAAAAGATCATGGTGGCTGCCCTGTTCAATGACACGGCCGTTCCGCATGACAATAATGTTGTCGGCATTCTTGACTGTAGCCAATCTGTGGGCGATGGACACGACGGTCCTACCTGCAGTGACTTGGTCAATGGCCTTCTGTATACGCTGCTCACTCGCCGAGTCAAGAGAAGAGGTAGCTTCGTCAAGGACGAGGATCTGAGGGTCTTTGACAAGGGCCCGAGCAAGCGCCACTCGTTGCTTCTGTCCGCCGCTGAGGAGATCACCGTTGGGGCCAACGCTGGTGCCATAGCCATGTTCTAGATGACTGAGAAAGGCAGTAGCGTCAGCGAGAGACGCTGCAAACTCGACCATCTTGACAATCTCAACCGCGTGAGGGCCATGGAAAGCAGCGGCAGTAGCCATGTCGGAGCCCTCGCGGACCTTTTCGGCGATTTCGGCCAACGCGTCACCCATCAGAATTGACTGCAAAACAGCATGCTGCGGTCGGGGGAATTGACTAGGCCAAGGGCAATATTTTCGAGGACGGATCGATCTAGGAGGAGCGGATCTTGCTGTACCAATCCAATGGAGCTTCGGAGATGACGAACATTGATATCGCGCAAGTTCTTGCCGTCCACAAAGATTGAACCTGCATCCGGATCGTAGAGACGATTGAGCAAGCCTGCAATGGTAGACTTGCCACTCCCAGACAAACCCACAACGGCCGTCTGCTTGCCCCGAGGAAAGTGCAGTGTGACGCCCTGAATGACGGGCACGTCGGGGCGAGACGGATAGGTAAACGAGACGTTCTCGAGTTTGAAGTCTCCTCCGATCGGTTCAGCAGTGGTAGTGTCGGAGGCGATTGTACCGTCAATGTTTGACTGCCGGTTCATATCCTTCTCCAATCTTTCAAAAGAGGCCGCAGCAGAGCCGAAGATCTGCAAGAACGGAGCCATTTGGCTGAGAACGATGGTGCCTAAGAACTCATGTTAGCCGACGAATGCAAACCCACGAGGACATGGACTCACCATCGACGAGGATGAAGATGATGGTATACGTAGTTCCTACGCTCATTCCTTCAATCTTGCCAGCAACGACATCTGCAATAGCCTGACTACCTTGCCAATACGCCAGTCCGTTGGCGGAGTATGCCAAGAAGTAGAGCATGCCAGATTGGATGGCCGTAGCGACGGCTTTCTTGATGCCATCTTTGCGGGCGTCTGTCAACTTTTCGGAGAACTTCTTCTCTAGGCGATCGCTCGCTCGGAAAGCTTGCACCACGGTGACGTTGGACAAGCTCTCCAGTGCAACTGAAGAAGCTTCGCCAATGTGCTGGGATACGAGCCCGGAGAACTTGGCCACATAGTGGCCTCCGACGACGCCCATGAACATGAATGCGGGAAGAAGCGAGACGAGAATGCCGGCGAGCTTGGCATACTTGATGAATGCCACTATGTAGGCGGTGACGAACATGGAGAGAACGCCGAGAACGACGCCGACTTTCTCCGACGTACCGCCCTTGATGATGTTGATGTCGCCGCTGAGGCGTGAGGAGACCTCACCGGCAGGGTGCTTGTCGAAGAAGGACACTTCTTGCTTGAGCAGAGAGCTGAAGTATTTAGCGCGCAGGCGATGGGCCAAGCGATCGCCGAACAGGTTCCAGGACACGATGTACAGATAGATTAGGACCATCTGAGCGATAGCAATGTAGACGACCTTGAGCACCTTGTCTTCAACGCTCGCCATGTACTGCCCCGGCTCGGCGGTCGCATCGGCTGCACATGTTGCCGCATTCAGGTCATCCAGCAATTGACCGAAGATGATTCCTATGAGTGGGAAGGGGACGCCGGCTCCTATGGCCGACAGAGTGCCAACCGTGAGCAAGGCGATGTCGGTCCATCCGGGTTCAGCGTAGCCTAGGAGGCGGAAATACCGAAAGAAGTTCCGGAGAAACTAAAGACGCATCAGAACTGTACGGAGCCGAGTGGTTGATGGACATACAAGCTTGAATTGGGATCTTTTGGGTGGCTTGGGTGCTGTATTGCCTCCATCCAGTGTTGTCGGATGAGCAGAGGCTGCTGCCCCTGGCTCCTGAGACGGCTTCTCACTCATGTTCCCCCTGATCAGCTCGACAGGCGTGTAGGTGTCAGTGTAGCTGGCCACAGGCAAGATGACGAGGAGAGCAACAAAGCAAAGGCTCAGCAAAGGGAGATGTAGAAAGAATCATTGCATCTGGAAGGCCGCGCCGGCTGCCGGAGGATTCGTCTCCGGTCGAGCACAAGAACCGACTGGGGGTCGACCTTTCAGACCCCGTCACGCTACCGAAGAATGTCCCTGCAGAGCGGCATTGTGGGCTGCTGCGTAGAGTGCTACGTAACGTTAAGTATGGGAAGGTTGTTCTCGTCATGTACGGAGTACTTCGTACTGTCAAGTGCGGGTCTTCGCAGCAGATACAACGAGGTACTTGCCGTCGACTTGGCCGGCCGCAGCAGGCCAGCAGCGAATCCGTCCAGCGGCTCGCGACGGGTTCCACTTCAGCAAAAGACCCAACCTCTGACCGCTTGGCAGGAAGGATCTGATAACTCGATAAAGCGCGACTTGCGCTTAAGCCGAGAATTATCTTATCAGATGGCGCTAACTACTTCCCTTCAGCCCGTCTGTCTCGTCTCGGATAGCTCCGCTTATCCGCTTCGGTGTTTATTACTTGTAGATCCACTGCGAGTCTGTGACAGGCTGAGGGTCAGCTGGGCATCACCACGTGTTGTGCCGCCTCGTCTGTCCTACTCACCTTACGGAGTAAAGATGAGAGAGATGAGAGCAACAAGACGGGTTTGTTATTGGGCTATCCCACGGCAGCATCGGAAATTCCGACGTTTGGCGATTCAATAACACGATTTCCCTGTTTAAAAACGACCCAGTGCGTTGGCATAATTGATTATTGCCTGATTCAGGGGGTAATGAGTGTTTGTGCCAGGGTTTATGCTACAGCCTACCCCTTGGCAAATCCCGCGGCAAAGCAGCGAATTCGCGTGACTATGCGCTGACACATATGGATCTCAACCACTCGCATTGTTCGGTTCCCTCGGCCCTTGACCGTGCATTCTTATGTTTCGTCTTCATTCACTTGCATGCCTACCGTCTACGTACCGGTAACACACGCAGACCGAACATTACGCACCATGGAAGAAGCAGACACTCGCGTGCCACTCCTCACGCCGGCGCGTAGCCTCGAGGACGGTATGGGAGTCGCCGAGCATTACGGATCCGTAAGCGCCAAGGCCAATGTCGTTGCCGCCGTGGAACATGGCGACGAGGGCGACAGCGACCACATGGAGGATCAAGCCGGCGTCCAACAAGCAGATGCCATCAACATGGTGTGGTCGCGGTCTGCACTCGTTCTGGCATACTTCTTGTATGGTTTCCTTCTGCCCATGCCGAACGTCTAGCAACTGACATTGCTGAAGCATTTTCTTGTGTTCTTTTGCCTCGGCACTCCAGTGGCAGATCATCTCGAACCTGACTCCATACGTCACGAGCGAGTTCGCGTCGCACTCCCTTATTCCCACAATCAGCATCGTGGCGTCGATCCTTAGCGGCGTGCTGAAGCTCCCGATCTCCAAGATCATCGATGCTTGGGGAAGGCCTCAGGGACTTGCTGCTATGATCCTTCTGGGTACTTTTGGCCTAGTGCTCATGGCGGCCTGCACCAACATTCGGACCTATGCAGCTGCGCAGGTATGTTGATGTACAAGGCTCTTGTCGATAGGGTAGCACTAATCAAGTGCAACAGGTATTCTATCAGATCGGCCTCAGTGGTTTCACTTATATTATCCAGATCATCATTGCCGATACATCGTCCCTGAAAAATCGAGCGCTGGCATTCGCATTCTCCAGCTGCCCCAGCATCATCACCACCTTCGTCGGACCTGTTATCTCCAGGGCTTTCTATGAGAGGAGCAGTTGGAGATGGGCATTTGGCGCCTCGTCGATCCTATTCTTCTTCTTATCCTTGCCCATACTAGGCATCTTGGTAGTGAATGCTCGCAAGGCCGTGAGATTGGGACTGCTGCCACGGGATGCTGGACATGTACGGGCAACGACAAAAACCTTTACCCACTACCTCGAGGAGTTTGATGGTGAGTCTACTTACTTGATACGACATGGGGTTAACTGACAGACGTCACCACAGTCATTGGAATCATCTTGCTCACCTTGGGTCTGGCCATGCTCTTTGTGCCCTTCTCACTGGGCGCCAGCTCGAGGACCGGGGGAAACCTTCCGCTTTTCTTCGTGGGTTTTGCGTCGCTTTTTACTTTCGGGGCGCACGAAAAGTACTACGCGAAGCGACCGATCGTAGCGTCCTCTATACTCTTCTCTCGAAACGTCGCCGGGTCGTGCCTTTTGTCGATCCTCATCTTTGTTTCGTACTTTTCGTGGGATTCTTATTATTCTTCCTATCTTCAAGTCGTTCATGGCCTGAATATCACGCAAGCCGGTTATATAGATCACATATACGGACTTGGGAGCTGTCTCTGGGCGGTTGTTGTGGGGTTTCTCATCAGGAAAACTGATCGCTACAAGTGGCTGGCGTGGGCTGCCCTTCCGGTACACATTCTTGGGTAAGTCTACATCCATGATCTGGATGTTTCATCTCTATCTGCATAGGTTCGACACCTCTGCATTGAAGAGACTTTGCTAACTTTACCCAAGGGGTTTTGTCATGATTTTTTTTAGGCGTCCAGATACTTCTATCGCGTCCTTGGTCCTATGTCAAGTACTCATTACCATTGGAGGCAGCACATTGGTCGTTGTGCAACAGATAGCAGTGATGGCAGTGAGTAGTCACGCAGAAGTTGCCTCAGTCATGGCTGTGCTCTCACTTGCCAGCTACATCGGCTCGGCAGGGGGCAACGCCCTGAGCGGAGCTATATGGAACTCCACGCTACCGAGTGCGCTGGCAGCGCTTCTGCCGGATTCCTCGCCAGAAGACCTCGCCACGCTCTGCTCGGACTTGACGAAACAGCTGAGTTACCCGATGGGCCACCCTGTGCGCGACGCCATAATTGGCGCTTACGATCAGGCACAAGTCAAGATGTGCATTACCGGCACCGTTTTCACCCTGCTTGAGATTGTCGCAGTCATGATGTGGCAGGACGTGAGGGTCAGCCAGTCGAACCAAGTAAAGGGAAAGGTGTTGTGATGATTATGTTTGGTTACGACGGAAACGATGTTGTGAGATGAACCTCTGGGTTTGCTTCGATACGCATACTTGCTGGACCAGTTGGTCTCGGAACGTTGCCTTGCGAGCGCGGTGTTTCGGCATTATATAACGGCTATAGATATTTTCATCGCATTCCTTACTTTTTCAGACATACACACATGTAAACACACACACATAAACTACAGCGAGCAGTCTCGAGTCCGACCACGTAACCAAGTCACACCTGCTAGCTTCCGTGCTGCACCCCCTCCATAAAGAACCACTTGATCGGCCCACTCCCGACCCGGAAGCCCCCGATGGCTCGCCCCGGTACAACGATACGCCATGGCTGCCCGACATCGGGAGACACAGGGGCCTCGTCAGTAATCTTATCAGATCATCTGATTAGATTTTTCACACCCCGGCTTCGGTGACGATCCCTGCTTCAGAATTTGCTACGGTGGATGCATCCACCTGGGGGTCCTGATCTCGTACACAGTACTCCGTACTGAAAGAGTACCTACCGCTAACTAATGCCGAAGTCTGCCGCTGATGGCGATGTACCGGTAGCACTCACTGTACAGCCGCCAGCACCAGCCGCCAGCGCCCCGAGTTGATAATGCCTCATGCCAATGGACTACGGACTAAGGTGTGATAATGGTCGCACTAGAGCCTAGAGGCTAGGGGTGTTGATGCTAGCTCCCAAGCACGCTGGGTGGTAGAGAATGGTCCGTCGCTGATTTCGGCAATCCTTGCTTCCGCCGGATGTGTAGTTAGCTAAGTTAGCTGGTAAGTGGTGGCATTTGGGTGACTTGCTGGGTTCTACAATAACTTCCCGACAGACAGCAAGCGAATCCAGTCGTCTAGTGGGTGTTTCTAATTGCTCATGATCACTTCTTGCTCAAGCGACTGCTTTGCTTTACATCTCTGCCGGTAGACTCTCCTCATTCGTTATCTATCAAACGCCCCGCCCCGTCAGTCACAATGGCCACAGAGTCGATATTGCCCGCCGCAGTGCCCTCGGGGCCCTTCACGGATAGAGAGAAGCTCTCCATCCTACACGGTCCAGTTGATCCTCCCCTGGTTGACCTGACTCTCGGCGAGCTCCTGGATCTGCAGTGTCAACATCATGGCGGCCAAGAGTGCCTCGTCACACCGTGGACGGGTGCGAGGTGGACTTACAACGAGCTGAACCAGCAGAGCTCCCAGCTGGCACGGGCACTCATGTCTTTGGGCATCCGCGTTGGTGACAGGATTGGAATCATGGCAGGGAACTGTGCAGAGTACGCTGCCGTCTTCTTCGCCGTGGCACGCATCGGCGCCATTCTCGTGATTCTCAACAACACATATACACCGACCGAGGCCCAGTACGCCTTGAAGTTCTCAGGTATGGCGATTTGTGTCAGAACTATATTGGGACTTTCGAGACTGACCGGGTAGCCAGACTGCAAGGTTTTCTTCACCACCAAGAAGATAGGACGGGTTGACAACACGAAGCTGCTCTCCGAACTCTCGGGCCAGAAGGACGGCCCCAACGTCATCATTATCAGGGGAGACGCGGCCTCGTATCCAACATATGTGGAACTCCTTCAGCGAGGACAGAAGGTCAGTCATAGTAGTCTATACCGGCTCAGCCGGAGGGTCCTGGCACACAATGTTTGCAACCTGCAATTTACCAGTGGGACGACCGGCCTGCCCAAGGCTGCCATGCTCACGCACCACAACATCGTCAACAATGCCAGGTTCATCGGGGACCGAATGCGGTTGACCTCGGATGACGTCCTGTGCTGCCCACCGCCACTGTTTCACTGCTTCGGGCTCGTACTTGGCCTGATGGCTGTCGTCACGCATGGTGCCAAGATCGTGTTCCCCGAGGAGGTTTTTGATCCTGAAGCTGTCTTGCGGGCCATTTCGGATGAGAGCTGCACGGCTGTGCATGGGGTTCCTGCCATGTTTGACACGCTGTTCAACCTGCCAATGCCCCCCAACTTCAACTGCGAACGATTGCGGACTGGTATCGTGGCTGGTGCTCCCGTGCCGCGATACCTGATGGAGCTCATGGTGGAGCGGTTTGGTATGACCGAGTTCACCAGCAGCTACGGCTTGACCGAGGCATCGCCCACGTGTTTCAATGCCTTCACCGACGATGCGATCGATACTCGCTTGACCACCGTCGGGACACTGATGCCGCATGCCCATGCCAAGATCGTCGACCACGAGGGCAACGTTGTCCCAATCGGCGTTCGTGGCGAGCTCTGCATGGCTGGGTACCAGCTTCAAGCTGGCTATTGGAACAACTCGGAGAAGACTTCAGAGGTGATGGTGCGCGACGAAGCAGGAGTCTTGTGGCTCCATACCGGCGATGAGGCGGTATTCGACGATCAGGGATACTGCAGCATCACAGGGCGGTTCAAAGACATTATAATTCGAGGTACATCATCGGCATCTGATCGAACATATCGTACGTACACTTGCTAACGAACAAGCGACAGGTGGCGAGAACATTTATCCACTCGAGATTGAGGAGCGTCTCATAGCGCACACTTCCATCACCACGGCCATTGTGACTGGGCTTAAAGATGCTCACTACGGCGAAGTCGTAGGCGTATTCCTATCCCGAGACGAGAGCAGCCCGCGGCCAAGCGACCAAGAGATACGGGACTGGGTCTGGCAGAAGCTTGGAAAGCACAAGGCACCTGCTCACATATTTTGGCTAGGTGAAGACGGCGTACCTGCTGACGCTCCCCTAACAGGTAGCGGGAAGATTCAAAAGTTCAAGATGGCTCGCCTGGGTGAGGAGTTATTGAGGAAGAGGCGCCTAGAAAAGTTGTGATTAGAGAATTATAGGCTTATAGATCAGAAGCTATCATTTCAAGGGAATTGTCTAGATACTCCTCCATCTCATTATGCCGTATGCGTCTCGCCTTTCCACCTCCGCTCCTCCCAAAACCGTCTTGAGGACCTCGCTCGCTTTCTCGGCTAAGTTCTTCTCGATGAAATTATTGGAGAGATTTTAGCCAAGGCGCAGCCTAAGGTTGATAATCTTGGTGAACATCTGTAGCACCTGTTAAAAGGGTGTGGGGTGTTTCTGGCCGATCATGAGCTTGATCGCGTCTTGTATGTATTCTTCCACGAGCTTGGACTCGACTCGCAGTGAACAGAAGTCGGCATCGATGGCGACTTGTGACTCGACGGGAATACTCGTGATTCCCGCGGGCTTCGAAGCCAGTGTTTCGAAGTCGAGGTTCTTTGCCATGGTGATTCGGTGTGCTGTCGTTCGAATGGTCAGTCTGCCACCTTGACGAGATGATGACCTTGAAGCGTACTTGCTCTACTACTGAGAAGTAAAATATGATTGGTCATTATAGCGTTACTATTATAGTACAAGTAAATTAGATAGCATAGTTAGGTATCATTGAGGGTATCATCAAACCCTAAGTGCCCGTGGAGAGCAGCGTTCACTTGCAGGTACTGCTGAAGTTATCATTCACTCGTGATGGATGCGGCTGCTCGCTCTTAACGATGGAGACACGTGTCAGCCCCCATTCAAGACTGTGTACTCACCAGCAGTAGTTATGCTCTGACAGAGGTGCGTATCCAAGTGTTTGAGGAGAGCGACCCTGACGATCTCGAGAAATCGGGTCAACATACTGAGCATCGCTTCTATTGCAGACTGTTGACTATGGTACGGTACACCTTCTTCTGCACACCGTCAAGACACGAAACCAAGGCGCATCACCGGAAACGTGTTGGAACTCGGAGGTGCATGATAACTTCAGTCATGATTACTTGGTCATGCTCGATTACTGCTCGGCATGTATGCGCAAGGGCTTCGTTTTAGTATACCTTGCATTCATGGTTTGGTATGCGGTATACCGAGTGCATCTCAACACGGGTGAACGGTGAACGGTGAATCGTGACGGCGGAACCGGTGTTCATGGACACGAACCTGACTAGTTAGTTCATTAATAACACTACGCTGCGTTAAAGTACGAAGTAAGCCGGAGGCGCTTGTAGACTGATCTTCTTTCTACTTCGAGTCATAATGCAGGCTGTAAGCCTGTGCTGTGCATTGCACTATGGTGGCGGGAGCGGCGATGAGTTACCTACTAAGTACTCCGTACACTCCAGTGACTCCACACTCAGCTGCGCCCAGCGGCACTCAGACAGACTCGGGTCTCCAAGTCTCAACTTGTACTCTCTCGGACAGGGGTCTTCGCAGTAGCGCCCTCTACCCTTACAAGCCCCCTGCAAGGTGCGGATCTGATAAGAAAGACTCCACTTTGCTCTCGTCTCATTTACGAAGTACACAGTATCGCCAACTCCACCGACTCATTCCCACAGGTGATGTGAATGGTGCCACTCAACCCCTCTGGTTTCCGGCGGTCTGCTTGTTGAAGCAACAGTTTTTGCTAGAAAGGGGGCCCACATCTCCCCCAGGATCTGATAAGATTTGATCTCGGATGGGGCTGGCTGCAACTCGTGTCAGACTCGTCATCGCCGAAGTCACCGAGGCCAAGATGATCTAGTATAGCCAGAACCGCGTGTTTGCGTCCAATACCCCCCGATGCCGGTACGTAAGGGCGAAACGTGAGCCCGCCTGATTGAGTTGCACGTTGGCCCCGTCGACCAACCAAGCCAAGCAGTGCGGTATTTGGGGTCTGTCCGAGCCCTCCTCTCTGGAAGTCTACTAGAAATACTTTTACTTACCTAGGTAACTAACTAGTCTTCTTCCACGACCTCCGGAGCAAAGTACTGAAGAAGGCTGTATGTAGATCGATATTACTCACATCTACATCAATATCCGCATCGTTTTGTTTATTCCATCCATCTCTAGTTCCTCTTCCACAACCGTTATACTCCAGACCATCCTAAAGATGAACATTCAGACTCGAGAGGCGCGAAGCGCAGCCAACCCCTTCAAGGTGCTCATTGCTGGAGGCTGTTACTCTGGGCTCGCCACCGCCATACACCTTTTGGAAAAGTGCGACAAGGTGATTAATGCACCCATCATGGTAGATATCACAATAGTGGACGAGCGCGACGGCTACTGTACGTTGGTAGTTGATTCACCCCATCCAATTCCATCTTGTGACTGACAGTACATTACCTGCAGACCATCTCATTGGCTCCCCACTCGCTCTGTGCGTCAAAGACTACGCAGAGAAAGCCTGGGTAGAGTTCAAAAATATCAAGATCCTACAGAGGCCAGACGTGCACTTTGTCCACGGCACCCTGAAGAAGACCGACTGCGAGACGAAGACGGCCACGGTCTTCGACTCGATCACGAAAACTGAACACACTCTGAGATATGACTACTTTGTAGCCGCCACCGGTCTCAGGAGACAGTGGCCGGTCGTGCCCCAGTCCCTGACCAAAGAGACGTACTTGTTGGAGGCGGGTAGCCACATCGATGCCGTATCGAGGAGTACCGACCCTGTGCTGGTAGTCGGTGGGGGTGAGTCTCCTCTCCCCTATACTTGAGAGGGTGTCAGCCCTAAGATGACCACAAACAGGCGCCGTCGGCATCGAGATGGCCGCCGAGTTGAAGATGACCCAGCCTCACCTCAGCGTGGCGCTGGCCCACTCAAGAGACAAGCTCCTGTCGGCCGAGCCCTTGCCCGACATGGTCAAGGACTGCGCGCTGGAGCTCACCCGTGAGGCTGGTGTCGACGTCCTCACTAACCACCGCCTGGTTAGCAGCAACCCCGTTAAGAACCCCCGGGGTGACGATGCGTTCGAGGTTGAGTTTACCAACGGCCACAAGATGATCGTCAGCGTCGTCATCATGGCCATGTCCAAGAGCATTCCCTCCACCGAGTTCCTCCCGCGGGCCGCACTCTCCGAGGACGGTCTGGTAAACGTCCGCCCCTCGCTGCAGCTCAGCTCCGAAGCTGTGCCCAACGCAGATAGCCACTTTGCCGTCGGTGACCTCATCAACTGGTCAGGTATCAAGCGTGCTGGTGGTGCTATGCATATGGGCTCGTATGCCGGCCTAAACATTCACCAGCTCATGATGCAGGAGCTTTCCGGCGAGGCGACCATGTTCAACGAGATCCAGGAGATCCCGGCCATGATCGGCCTCGCCGTTGGTAAGAAGGGTCTATCATACGGACCCGAAGGTATGAACTCGGGCAAGCAGGTGATGCAATACTTCTTCGAGGAGGATCTGGGATTTCGAAGTAAGTTCACGACCTCAATGTCCATTATTGTGCTTGAGCTAACCAATATAGTCTGCTATGACCATCTTCGTCTCGGTGGTAATTTGAGAATGGTTGCGATTCAAAAGAAATAACTGATGATGGTTTTCGGGAGTTCCGGCGTTGCAGAATGGCATATGGTCGAAATTGGAATTACGGGCATCATGCAAAGTCAATGTTGTGGCAGATATAGACCACTTGTGCTGAGTTGAGTCGAGATTATACAGCTTATTTGAATATGTGCAGCCAGAGACGGACGGTTTTGGGGTCAAGGTTGAAGCTATATTGGCTTTGTATCACAAAGCCCCGTTAAGGCGTGTAGGAGCAAGATTTATGGTGGGAATCACATCGTGGATTGGTACCAAAAAATTTCTACAGCTTGGGCAGTAGACCAACCAGCGTTCCACCGACAACCTTCTCGCTCTCTCCCAGAGGCGATAGCTGAAAAAACCTTTCCCTTGAACACCTTACGAAAGCAGATCGCTTGTGAGGCAAGTCCACGAACTTGTCTAATCCAAATCCGTGAATGAAGTCGTATGAAAGCACCGAGCTGTTGGTGTACTTGGGCTCTCCAACGACGTACATTGTCCTGGGATCATCCAAGAACAGATAATGCATCAGACTAGACCACCATGCCGACACACGATGCGGCCCGCGAAACCGGACATCGCCTACGAGAGAGTGTCGGCCGCGGTCAAAATCGCTGGCGTCGTAATATGCACCTAGACGATCCTCCTGTTTGCTATTAGCCAACGTCACCGGGATCCTGGAATGTGTGCGAGCTCACCTTTGCCCAATATACCTCGAAGTAAGCGAAGAAAGTATCGTCAAACTTGGCCAGAACAGTGATCTGGTGGGGATCAACATGCTGCTTGCGCAGGTATTCGCGATGTTGCTCGAGCGTCCCCGTCTCATTCCAGCCCTGCGACACGCGCGGGTCGTTCTGCCACTCGTGGAACAAGCGCAAATGCTCCTCATCCTGCCAATCCAGCGCGACCATGGAGAAATTCTCCCCCAGATGCGGGATCCAGCGGCTGTAGATGGTTGAACCGGGTCGGGGATTAGCCGGTCGGCGCGGGTGCCACGTCAGGATACTCGGGGGATCGTTTGTCATTGTGTGCTCGAGAGGCGCCAGTGGGTATGAGGAGGGCGGCTTCGGAAGATCTGAGGCGTCGTCCTCGGGGATCCAAGCACTTCGGGGCCCAAAGGGCGAGCCCGCGCCTTGCCAAAAGGTGCTGCGCAGCACTACAAGCTCATCTTCCATGGCAGTCGCCACGGGGTGGTCGACGGCCAGGAGGACGGCTTTGAGCTGGCGGGCCAACTTATCCTTGCCAGGTCCGTCAAGCTTCAGTCGGAAGAACTCCATCTGAGGTCGAATCGTGAACAAGACATAGACCAGGAGCCATGCTTGACCCAGTGTTGGGGCGGCTTGGCCATCCCAGGTGACTGTTGATGAGGGGGCACGTCGAGCTCGGCCCCATGCGGTGTTGTTGGACTCGGGAGGCCGTTCGCTTGACTTTAGGTCCGTAAGCTCAGTGAAGTACAGAGACGAGCTGTGCAGAGGTTCCGGCAGAGGCTTTCCGCGACTGGACTGCTTGGTCTCGATCTGGAGCAGAGGCTGCTGAGAGGACTCGACAAGATAATAGGGTGTCAAGTGAGGGTGTGGTAGCCTGAGCACTGGTCTATCTGCGTTGGGAGAAGCCATTGTGATGAGTACTGAAGTGAAGAAATAAAGATCTTTGCTAAGCAGCGCAACACAATACAGTCCAACACAGTGACAGAAGAGAACAAAGTTTACCTGAACCGATAGCGACACCAATGTCTTCCTACCTGTGTCCCGAAGCTCCTGTGGAGCAAGCCACGCAGCTTTCTGCAGCAACGCGACTCATGCTAGGCCTTGGGTGGTGGTAAAAGAAGGAGGGTGGCATCACGTCACAGCTCGGCAAGGGGTCTCCCTGACAGGGCCTGCATCGAACAGGCGTCTGAGGGGTGCAAGTACCTCTCAAGTATCGAAACGGCTTCCGGGCTTCCTGTTTCGACGGCGACCATGCCCGTGAATCAGAATTTTCACCGCTAATGCAAGCCCAGGCATCGAGTAAAGCCAGCAACCCTCGTATGGCTCAATGGGATAGGGACGACAGCGCACCATCGTGGCATCGCCCGGCCTTGGCGCGTCTGCAAGACGGATCAGATAACTTCAAGCGGATCAAGGCGGATCTGATAAAAATTTCGCTCGTCCTTGGCTTCGTGTTCCCGAGGTCGGTGTGGGGCTCTTACGGATCTGATAAGATTACTTGGCACCGAGGTCGGGCCCCGGGTAGTCGCATAAGTTGATATGCTTTTACTTGGTACGTAGTAGACGAAGCTGGTGCATGACGTTATGGCCCTCACCCTAATGGTTCCGATGCTAAGTGCCACATTTAAGGTATCCACTTGAAGCTACTCTGTAGTTACCGCATCAGCCGCCAGCACTCTGTCAAAGGTTTTATTAAAGAGACGTTCGACCATCCAAACAACTCTCCACGGACGACGTGATCGATATCAGATTCAGCACTTAGCCCGCTTCAAGACCGAGTAGTAATCCGATCGCAAACTCTCGCCCTTCCATCTTTCCTCGGAGCACCTGAATATTGCTTGTTTCTCGAATACACCCTCGGTAGCGGAACACATGCTCGGTTATTTTTTCAGTGGTGGCAACAAGCCAAGATGGGAGAGATGGCGGCTTCCCCGTCATCCCAGCGTTAACCAGATGGTCGCAGCTGCTTAATTTCCGACAAGGTACCTGAGTCCTCAGATTACTAAAAGATTGTGGCTTTTGCGACCAAGATTGGTGCCAGAGCGATCGTTGAGCAGTTTACCCACGTAATCCAGCTGGTTGTGCTCTGTTCTCAAGTATGTTCTTGAATGAAACTAACAAATGGCTTACTAGAACTGCACCCGCTGTTGTGACGGTATGGGCAGAGACACCTCATACCCCAATGAAAGGCCACATCTTCACAGTCCAATTGAAGCCTTGTTAATTACCTCTACCTCTGCGAGAGACTTCCCCCTCGCATCAAGATGACGACAATGTCTGACCCAAATGCCAATCGACAGCGCCCCCATCGTCATAATAGGGACCATAGCTCCTGCCGAGACCCACAATTACTCCAAGTTCTCCAATACTGAGCGGGTTCCTGCATATAGCAGGACATCATACCACGTCATTGCTAGTTGCTTCCCATCCAGCCAGTTGTGAGATCTCGATGTTTGTTTCTGGACTACCTACGTAGCTGCTTATTTAGATGTTGAAATGAAACTTTGCCTTCTCTCCCACAAGATCATCCGTCTTGTTGCATCCCAACAATTACATCTTGATACCTGAATCCTGTCCCGTCCTCAATCCCTCTTCACCCGACACCTCGCACCACCACCACCTGAATCACTGGAAACCATCCTAGCATTATTACGATCCTACGTCTTTCAGTCACAGTCTCCTCTCCCACATCACAATGTTTGTGGCTTCCACGACGCGATCGGCTTTGCCACGTGCGGCACGCTATATCAGATCCTCCAGAATCCAAAGCCAGCTGCGCGCTCAGTCAACAACGACCGCAGGCAATGCTAGCTCATTCACATCTCAGTTCGGTGCCGGTGTCGCAGGTGGCGCTGCGACCGTCTTGCTGACATATGGCATCTATTTGAACACTGCTACAGGCAAAGCCCACGCCGCTCTTGGGTACGGCGTTCAGGAAGTCACTAGCACCTACAACCAAGCCGCCCAGAAGCTGCAGAAAGCCACGCCTAGCGCAGACGAGGCCTACTCATCAGTCAAGGAGTTCTGCTACACATACATCAGCTGGATCCCCGGTGGTCGCCAATACGTCGACGCAGCATTCAAGGACTACGAGACCGTGCGCGAGAACCACCGAGACGAGGTGGACAAGATTGTCAACGATGCCTACAAAAAGCTCCAGGTTCTGTCCAAGACTGGATTCAGTATGGAGACAGCGACTAAGGCCTATGATGCTTTGGCCGACCTCTCGAAGCAGATTGCTAGCTTGGCCGGTGACTCGCTAAGTGATGTCATGGATAACCACCCCGAGCTGCGGGAGAAGTTGGGCGGAAACATTGACGCACTCAAGGAAATGGGCGAGCAGTACGGCCCCGAGGTTAAGAAGGAGGTCGACCAGACCTGGGGCGAGCTTAGCAAGATTTTGGCCGGTGGGTTCAGCGTGTCCAGCCTGAACAATGCACGCCAGCTCGTCCAGGACAAGTTGGACAAGGTGCAGAAGCTCAGAGATGAGGGTTGGTCACAGGGTATCGAGAAGGCGAAGCCGTACCTAGACAAGTACCCTCAGGCGAAGAAACTTCTCCAGGAGAACGAGGATGCGCTGAAGAAGGGAAACACCATGGAGCTCTTTAAGAATCTCAGCGCTGCCCTGGAAAAGAAAGATTTTGGGGACTTCGAGAAGTACGTCAAGAGTGCAGCTGAGAAGGCGAAATCACAGGGCTCGCAGATGGGCAAGAGCTTCGGCGTCGATTTGGACCAGTACTTTGATATGATACCCCAGGGCAGCGAGATCCTACCTAAGTTGCAGCAGATGAAGGAGGTTGCAGAGAAGCACTCGGAGGAGGGGGGAAGCTCTTGAAGGAGACCATGGATGAGATCAAGCAAGTCTTGGAGAAGAAGGCGAAGAAGGCGCAGGGAATTGTGGACAACGCCAAAAATGAGTCAAAGTAGACTCTTCAGCCATTAATCATTAATAGTGTACAAAATTTTGGTCAATTCTGGTGTTAATAAGACCATTCCGATGAAGTTTTTGTTTCTGACAGATGATTTGCGGTCTTTAGCATCAAGGTGTCTACGAACTCTTTTAACACCTTGTAATATATATTTATAGGCCATCAATGGTCTATACTATACTAGTTACATCCCAACCACACGCTCTCCGGACTGTTATGCAAGATTCCATACATTTTCAAGAGTACACTTGTTCTGCCACAACTCCGTGCTGTCTGTGTTAGTTTCGCAACACCAATTCATCGTTCCGGCGTTTCAAGAAGATTCCGTTAGAATCAGCAATGGTCGTCATGACCCACGATCACATTCCAGTTGTCATTCTTGTGAAATAGCTGCCCTGCATTTTGTCAGCGTCGCAACTTTAACTGAGCAGCCCCAGTTCCGAATTATCCCTTCAAACAAGGGCAAGGGCAAGAAACTCACCATGTATGGTGTTAACTGAACCGTTGGCGTCAGATGATTTTCGGGCGCAGATCCGGTTGATCCAGTGCGTAAAGTCCCCAATGATTTCCCACTGCAGCAGGAAGGGTCAATAGTGACTCCTTGAAGACGAATGGCAGTATGATCTGTGTCTAGAGGGTGGGATCCTTGAAGATAATTCATAGAAGGGCTGAGAGGGGGATGAAGTCTACACACTGGCTGCTGGACCGCGTACGCATTGTCGTTGCACCACCAAACCGCAAGCCCCCAGGAGCAGCTCACGCGGCGGCAGGCACCAGGGCCCCTTCCGACGGCACCGTCACCTCCTCGGGTCCAGAGGTAGTTGATGGCTTCCCAAATCTCAGATTTTCCCTCATTGTGCGGGACGCCGACGTTGCAGTTGATTTTGCCCTTTAGGGGTGGGATGGGTGTGAGTATAGGTATGTCACGAGATACCATGACAAACGATGGGACATACGACGTCTTGGGTGACCATGATATGAGGAGGTATATCCAACGCGTCCCCGTTCGTGAAGGAGTCCGCCACTTTGGTTTCAGGGACCTTATTTGGGAGGTCGAGATCGCGAGGACGCTGGAACAGCTTTAAATTACTATGTTGGCCGTGGTGCCCATAAAGCGTGCGAGGAAAACATACCGTGATAGCAGATGCACTGGCAATGCCAGCAAATACCGCGAAGACTGGGATGAAGCGCATTTTGAGAGCTACCGGTACTTGCAAGTTGCAGGAGATTGACAGGATGGCTTGAGTTCGTTTCTGAGATCTAGGACAGTGTGATCCTCTCAGTCCAGACGCCAGCTGTAGGAATCTATACATCTTATATACATCGCGTCGCGCTACTCGAACCTGATAACCCATTGAAGCGCGCCAGGATTCATCCTCATCCTGTGATGTTGGCTGCCTCCGTTTGCTTCTCGGCGCCGCCGCGATTAAAAAAGTCAGGGGTCGCGTTTGCGTGTCTCGCTCTAGAGTTTGTACGACCAAAATCGACGGCTGCTGGCAGGAGCCTGTTACGCAACATTGTACAGCCACGATAACCACCGAGGAGGGGTGTGCGGCTTGACTTTTGGTTTTGGCTGAGGTCCGCTTGCACGTCTTCTTGACCACATTTCCTAGTCTGGAGAAAACAGAACGAATAGACGCTCGGATTGTGTGCTACACAGCACGTGAGGTTCTGTTTGGCCTTCCGGTCCGGCAGGGAACATGCCTTGCTGCTGCATGTCGGGGTACCTGCCAGAATACGAGTCGGAGAGGTGCTGGTGGTGTGGTATCTATCCTCGTCCAAAGCTCTAGGCTACCCGACTGGACTCTGGTAGGAGAATGGAAGATTGTGTTGAAGGCTACCATCAGCCTCCAGAGCCTTCTGTAGCAGATTGACTGTATGTGCTCAGCGAGCCACCCGTATTGGGACCATCCATCAAGTTAAAGCGCCCGATAAGTTGGATCAAATTGCAGGTTTTTGACTGACGAGGCATTAAGAAAACAGAGTAAATAACACGCAGTCGCGATGTGAACTAGCCGCAGGTTTGTTGATTGCATCGCAAGTTTGCGTTATTGATAGTGGTACTTTCTTCTCGATGAGATCATGACATGCCCCTGTTCGACTTTTATCAATCATTGTTCTAGACTTCACATATCAGAACATGAATCACAAGGAATTTGGGGCTAACGAAACCTGTGATGCACGGTAGTGCGTGTTGCGTGTTGCGTGTTGTATGTTGAGTGTCGCGGGTCACAGTCTGGGGATGCAGAACTGTGTACCTAGTTGATGGCATACTCAAAACCTCAGAGTCATGACAAGGCTTGAATAACACCGCACAAGTATCTAGCTGCTGCTAATACCCAGCATGCACCTAGTGGCATCGATAACCGGCGTTCGAGCAACATGATAGGCACCTGGTTATATGTGCCATCATGCAAGCAATCACATATCTGTCGACAGAAGCAGGCGGCACATCCTGGGTCCAGGTCATACTTGGTTCAGGGTCTTTGATTTCACTGCTCTTTTGTAACGACTGTCCGCACTCACCCCCCTAAAAGAATATCACAAACACGAGGCTATTATTCACCTTGCAACAGGCGTCAAGTAGACCTCCAGGGCCGGCTTGTCCCAAAGCGTGTACACCTTCTGGTTCAGCCACTGCCAACTCTCATCCGCAATGCGCATATCGAAGTTGAAGACAATCCTCGCCAAAATCAGCCTCATCTCCGCGTAAGCGAGGTTCTTGCCGATGCAATTCCGCGGGCCAATGGAGAAAGGCTGCATGGCATCAAACTTGTCCGTTGCGAATTTGGGATCGCCGAGGAAGCGCTCGGGGTGGAAGCCCATGGGATCGGTCCACAGAGTAGGATCATGGGAGATGGCCCACTGCCAGACCGCGATGACGGTCCCCTCGGGCACAAAGGTGCCCGCCACATTTACGCCGCCCTTGGCCGCTACACGGGGCATGCCGATGGCGACGGGCGGGTAGTGGCGCAAGGTCTCGTCCAGGCAGGCCAGCATGTAGGAGAGCGTGGAGACAGAGCTGAGCGTGATATCGGCATCTTCCTGGAAGGTAGACCGGACCTCGTCCGTGACCGTCTTCAGGATCGCTGGGTGCGTGGTAAGGAGGAACACAATGCCGCTGAGCAGGGTGGCCGTGGTCTCGGAACCGGCGATAATGAGAACATTCGCGTTCATGGAGAGCTCGGGGAAGCTGAGGTTCAATTCATCCTTCTTACGCAGTAGGCCCTCGATCAAGTCGGGTCTCTCGGCGCCCAACTCCATGCGCTGCGACATTTTTGCTCGGACGAGCCGATTACTCTCGTCGCGGCTTTTCATAGCGCCCCAACGGCTCAGCTTCTCTACCACGGAGCTACCACCAATGCTGTTTATGGCAGTCAAGATGGCGTTAGCCTTGATGCTTTCTGCGATCAATCTCACCCAGGGGTGGTAGTTGCTGCTCTCGAGACATCCAAACGGGCTACCAAAGGCAAGGTCGCCAATGATGTCAAACGTAGTCCAGTTGAGCCACTCGCGCATATTGAGCTTCTTCGTGCCATTCTCGGCATTGTCACCGAGCCGTTGGATGAGCAGGTCCACGTACTGCCCGATCATAGGCTCCTGTTCTCGCATGTTGCGGTCGCTGAACCCATGCGCGAGCTGCCTGCGCAGCCGGCTATGGTCGTCCTTTGTCTTGGCCGTGATGATGTTCCTCGGAAGATGTTCCACTGGCCGGTAGAAGCCGTCATATTTTGAATTCTCGGGCTCGCCGGCGGCTTTGTGGCCATAGATGTCCTTCCATGCCTGCGGGTCCGAGAAGGCGAGCTCGTTGGGGCTGATGCGTACGACGGGTCCATATTGCTTGTGTAAGTCGGCGACGCGGAAGGGGGAGCTCGCCCTTGCAGAGGAGGTATGCGCGGGGGAGGCGGGAGATGCGATGCGTCAGGGGTCCCGGGAAGGATCGCAGCGGGTGCAGAAAGGCGTTGTAAAGCTTGGCTGCGAGGTAATACGCGATGGCCTAATTAGGGGCATTAGCAGGGCTCTGATTGGATACCCGGCGGCTTGGTAACTAAAGAGTTGCTGGGAACGGGGAAGACATCAACGACAACAAGGGGGCGCGCGCGTCTGTCTCGTCTCCCCAGCTTACCAGTGCAAGGGTGATGAAAGCCAGATTGGACAGGCCAATGTCTGACACATGCATTGCTGGGGCCATCTTGTCCAACTTGGGAATGCGAGGTTGTCGTCGTCGTCGGATGCAAGAGGGAAAGCAGTGTCTACCTATTTGATTGTGACAAGGAATCGCTAAACACTGAACACCAACAAGGGGGAACAGGGCGCGAGCCAGTCTATATACCTATACATCGCATCTGTGCACAAGAGACAGGAGGGGGGACACCGTTAACCATCCGGCCTTGCGTCTTCCGATGGTGCATGCATTACTCCTCCGCATGCGTCCTTGAACTGCCGCTGCATTTTCCCACACAAGAGTCAAACATGACAAGTATAGGACAGGCCTAAGTTAAGTTCTAACGCTAGACGCGAAAGCCGAGCCACATTATGTACACCCGGAGATAAATTTATTGATCCCGAACACCAAGTGCTATCTATGTTCGTAGTATGCCAGAGATCATCCTCTCCAGTTATTTTATTGACCATCCCATCCTCCGATGTGGGCAACTTCGAAGTTCGGGGTTGCCACACGAGGTACTCCGTATGTACGGCACGATAAGGTAGGCAACTTAAGTAGACACTAAGAATGAAGATCAGCACGACGGTACGGAGTACCAAGAGTCGGTAGTTGCCTTTTTGCTGGTGATGTCATCGGATTCCGAGCCGTTGAAGAAGCAGGACGATCTGCCGATCCGCACTGCTCAAGCTTCTTTTATTAAAGGGATCTGATTCGAAACAAGCCAGCTGCATAAATAACCCCACGGGGATTGGGGAACCCGACACGCCTTCACAAATAGATAGGTAAATATACTACTTGTTCAAGCACTTGTCAACCCCCGAGGACAAGTGATTGTGTGACGCTAGAATGGCCGCAACAAGTAAAGCCGGGGAAAGCCTGGTTCCGATGGTTGGCCAGCGGGGTTGAGAGTTGATCTCTACCATGATCAGCTGTTTGTCGATGATGAGTAGAATTGGACGAGCAACTGTGTACGGAGTAAAAAATAGTCCATCTCCCTCAATGA
The DNA here is from genome assembly GCA_022414665.1 of Arthrinium puccinioides. Lineage (NCBI taxonomy): Eukaryota > Fungi > Ascomycota > Sordariomycetes > Amphisphaeriales > Apiosporaceae > Arthrinium > Arthrinium puccinioides. Next base: position 2,194,780 of record JAIUNF010000003.1, on the reverse strand, counting down.
ATTCGGGTTGACAATGTTTTCCTCACACTCTTCTGCAGTAGCCGGCCCATGGATTTCCAACCAACCCCGGTGGCACTTGTGAAACTCCCGCAGCCGCTGTGCAACAAAATAGCCAAAGTCACGCGGGAGAGTGAGGGACGAGGTAACGTGAACTAACTAGGTAGTTAACTTGCCAGGCCTTGCCGGTAAGTCAAAACCGTGCACGCCCTTTTTTCTAGAGTTATGCAAGCGTAGGTGGGACTCTGGCCTCTGGCAATACTGTGTAGCATCACAGAGCTAGGGTAAGTTAGTCTCCATGTCGGATCCGCTAGATCAGCGGCTGCGACAAGCTTGCTGACGACGCCGGCGGCAGGTCATGCACATATGGATGGGTCCAAGACGCGAGAGAGCGAGGAAGCACGGGCTGAGGTCTAGGATGTGGTCTTTAGGAACACCGTACAACGCATGTTGCGGAGTGGGGAACGACACAAGTCGATACTGCGAGAAAAGAAAAAGAAAAGAGAAAAGCCTCGGCACGCTTATTATCGCGCTTGGAATGAGGTTGATTGGCGCTGGAATAAGACCATCGTGCCAGCCGAGGTAGTTTGAAAAATAATGCTAGGTAGGGCCGTACCATTTTGCCCACTCCACCAACTCCGCTCCGCATTCGGTGCAAGCATATATAAACCAAAACATCCAAGTACAAGATGACAAAAGTATGAAGCGAGACTGCGCCACCAAGGGAATTAGTAAGCACTGTGGGATGATGCAATGTCCACGTATGTTGACCGAGTAACAGGCTGGACAACGCAGTGGCTGAAAGGGCATTGACTGGTGGAAGTTGAATGTAGGGCGGTGATAGGGAAAGGGATACTTACACGAACGGACCTGTAACCTTTATGCCCCGACTCTAACCTCGACAGAAGGGACAGGAGCGCTTGGGGTATCATCTGCCTCCTCGCGTGCCATGAGCGGCATAGAAGGGTCGTAACCAACCGACTTGACAATACCGAGTCCTTTTGTTCGACCTTCACGGAAGAGCAACCTGTCTCCTGGTACAAGATACTCGGGCCGCTGCACGAAACGGAAGGCAACGGTTGCCCGATCGCCTGTTCGAATAAAGGGACGATCGACGTCGATGATGGCACATGTTTGAGAGACTGGGCCGACATGAAGCATTGCTTGATACTTTGTCTTGATTGTGGTGGCGTGAGACAAGATCAACACCTCAGCAGTGAACTCGCGATGAACCTTGGGCATCGGTTGTCCCTCGATCTTCGGTAAGACCACCATACCCTTTCGTACGTCTTTGCGACGAACTTTCTTCAACGCGAAGCTGGCCGACTGGCCCGCAGACGCAGCCGGCACCTCGATTCGCTTGCGCTGAATAGAGCGAATGCTCGTCTGCGTGAAGTTGCCTAGGGAGTCGGGACCAATGAGAACATTGTCCCCGGCATGAATGACGCCCGACTTGATAATGCCACTGACAACAGTACCGACGAACGGTACAGAGAAGGTGTCGTTGACGTGGTACTCGAATGAGGCATCGGCATCGTAACGACCGTGATGCGGTAATATATTGAGGAAAGTACGTACGAGATCCAAGTTCTCACCGGTGACGTTGGATACCTGGAAGATTGGGCAGATACGCTGACTGACAAACTGCGTAGCCGTGTTGATGCATTCTTCGCGGTTGCGGATAAAGATGGGGATCTTGCGGGCGCCAGGCGACTTTAGGATCTTGGTGATCTGCTGCATGGTCTGCTCCAAGATATTGGGTGGGCAGATGTCGATCTTGGTAACAACAACCATGACTGGAACATTGAGAGCGAGGGCAATACCTAGATGCTCTTTGCTCATTCCAACCAGTCCGTTGTTGGCTGCTACCATAAGAAGGCAGTAGTTGGGGCTGCTGGACAGTAGACCAAACACAGTTGTTCTGAGATACTTTTCGTGACCTGCCAAGTCGGTAAAGGTGATGACCTTGGCGCTGCGCTTTCCAATCTCTTCCCATGACAGCTTCCTGCCAGGTGTGTCGGACGTAACAACGTTCCCCGTGGTGTCGAAGCCTAGGATTTCCATCCCAACGGACGACGTTCTGCCCGTCTCAATTTCATGCTTGTGGCGGAAGAGGTTCACGCGGGCCTTGCCTCGTCCATCATCAAGGTCGCCCTTAACCAGCACACCAAGCAGCGAACTCTTGCCGGCATCGACGTTCCCCACAACAGCAATGCGCGTCTCAATGACGTCCTCGGCGGTCTTTGGGGCCTGCCGTATCATGACTTTGCCACTGCAGTCGACATTATTGTCGTTCATGATCGCGGTAGACTCGGCCTCGACGTCACCGCCCACGTTCTTGGTGATCAAGACATGACAATCAGAATTGACCTTCTTAGCAGCCAGTCTCAGACGCACCAATGCGCTGTCCCATTGGTCTTTGGTCAAGGCCATAGACTTGCCGTTATTGTCGGAACCAATGTCGAAGACGGCTTCATTGTGGCCTTCTATTATGCGACGGTCGATGACGTCAGTAAGATTCTGCAAAGAGCTGTCGTCATCGGCCAGCAGGAGATCGCGCAGAGGCACTTGGGGCTCATCCGAATCGTTCAGATTCAGTTCGTCAAGGATGTCGAGCTCCTCATGGTGTTCGATGACGGCTGCGGAGGTCGCGGAGGTCGCGGAGGTTGCCGTGCTGGGCTTCGAGGTAGGGTAGCGTAGAGCTTGTTGTCTTTCGACAAAGTCGGCGAAGTCACTTAGAGCTGCCTCTCCCTTTCGTCGCTCGTGAGGCATTGACTTGATTGCTTTGCTCATTTCTGCCGCTCGTCGTGATACAAGGCTAGGACGCAATGTATCCGTAATATCATTGAAGTGGTCGCGGATTTGGGTGGGAGCGTGAGGTGGTTGGCACCGAGGTAATAAGCAACGTGCAGTCAAGGTAAGGAACAGTTATGACAGGGTTTACTTGATGTATATCGCCTTCGTAGTACTGTTTGTTACGTGGTTCGTGAGGTGGATGGCTCTATGTCGTTGGGAGGATGACTTTTATGTCGCTGGGTACAATGCCGGACGCGCAAGCTTTAGTGTGACGAGTCCACTACTTCAGAGCCCAAATAAGGCAGATATGGTCGACTTATTTGATGGCTTCAGATCCTGAACAAGGCGACCTTGATATTGTTGTTGGGAACGAGCAGCGTGGCGTTATCGTCGAGTCGAGTAATAGCTAAGGGAGCAATAATCGATGAGTAACTCGGGGTGGCACGAATCGAATGACTCAACGGCGTAGTTAGTTACAGGCATTAGCGTTGCGCCAAACCCGGGGCAGATAAGAAGATAAGCGTATGGACCCATAACTTATCGATAAAAGCTCGAGAAAAACTGGGACCATGGAGTAGTGGGATGTCTATTCCCTACGTAGTACGGAGTATTATCCGTGACGTTAACTAGTCACTGTGCATCACACAACCCATGTTCGTCTCATCATGACCAGTGCTCAGGCCAATCTTTAACCTACACCCCTTGCACGTCTCAGATTATGCAAATCTTATAAAACAGGCCTGGCATATCAGTCTTGCTCATGTCTGACCCGGACTTACACCATCAGCCAGCCCTGTCCTGCACTAGGTACGGATACCTACTTACTTCTGGGCTTCACTGATTGGTGCTAATCGTGAGACGTCAAAATCAAATCGTGAGCTTTTCGCGGCTTATGAGGGACGCTCTCGAATGACAAGTTGAAGCAGTGTCTAAGGTACACATATGCCCGGCATCATTAGCATCGAACGCTCACAGAACTTCAACGTGTGTCACCGGTGAATTTATATGCTTTGATGATTTCACTCGTTCCACTCCAGACCTGCAACTGCCCGAGCTTGGCGATCTCAGTACTCCGACGGCATAACAGACAATCGCCCGCCATCCTCAACGAGGATCGTCCCGTTACAATAGGCACCGGCGCGACTAGCCAGATACAAAACGCTCCCAGCCATCTCTTCCTCGCCACCGAATCTCTGCGCCGGTAGGAAGAACGGGTGGTCATGGCCCTCGGTACTCGGTTCGCGCGACCCGATCATGGCATCTGCCAGTTCGGAGGGAAACACTGCAGGGGAGTGTCAGTGCATAAATTCCAAGAAACGTATTTGCACATTCGGCGCTCGCAGGACTTACACCCAGGGGCTAATGCATTCACCCTAATCCCGTACGGCGCAAGATTGCTGCTCGCGTGCTTGGCCAGATGCGCAATAGCTGCCTTGCTACCGCTATACGCTGGCGCCGAAACGTAATGTCTGCTGTAAGCCGCAATGCTACTCGTAAAGATAACCTGGCTCTGCACCGAGGGCACCTTGCCGCCAAGGGTGATCGGAGCGCCGAACCCGCCACCAGTCAGGGCATTCTTGTTGCCAGCGTCCAGGAGCTCCAAGAATGCCAACATGGTGAAGTAAGCACCCGTGACGTTGACGTTGAAGGCGTCGGTGAAGTCATCCATAGATACGCCCTCGAAGAGCGACTTTCGGAGCTCCGAGATCGAGCTGTCCGGCGAGAAGCGATTGGTGGGGCCGAGGATCCCCGAGTTGGCGACGAGCAGGTTCACGTAACCCATCTCCTTGGTGATGACATTGACGGCGGCTTGAAGCGATGTCTTGGATGTGACATCGCATTCAAGTGCGGACAGGCCGGGATTCTTTGCCGCGACGGATTCCAGAATTTCCTTTCGTCGGCCTAGGATGTAAACCTTCTTTGCTCCGGCCCCGACCAGAGCTGTGGCCGCCATCAGGCCGATTCCGGTGTGGCCACCCGTTATAGCAGCGACCAAACCGTCGACGCGGAAGATGTTTAGTGTGTCCATTCTGGATTTAGTTTGTTGCGGGTGAAGCCTGAAGGTGCTAGTTAATGTCCTACTTCACGTACGACGCAGTGATTATCGTGAGTTGCTTAAGAGACTAGGTGACGGGAGGAATGATAGGGCCGTGGTTTTTCTTTCAGGCAGTCGAGGGACATGCATACGAGGAAAGTCTGCAGAATAAGGCCGAGCCTTATTAGTATGTAGATAATAATTGCTTATGAACTGCGAACTCCGAGACAAACATCGCTTCCGCGGCGCCCCCACCGATGTCCGTGGATGTTGTAGGCTACTTCAGGGGTTCACAGCGTCAAGTGGGATGACAACATCAGGAGACTTGGTTAACTGTGCGATCTCTGAAGCGGTGGAAACCAATAGCACGTTATTCCATAATAATGTTCTCCAAGAATGAGACTTGGGTTGTGTGCGTAAATGAGCAATCCACTGGCCCGGTCTGTCTGCCTTTGGACCCTATGGTAAGTGGCAACTTATCCCAAGCGCCGAATAATGCAATGCTGCTTTCTTTTCCTTCCCGATGCTGCCCATATCAAAATCATTCGCATGAAGGGTATTGTCTAATGAAACAGAAACACGCTTTGGTGGAAACCATATGATCGTCAAACCCGCACGCCGCGCTGCACTGCCCCTCTCCCTAGAAAAGAAACCACTATCCCGTACTCTGCGACATCACGCAGAATATTTCTCACGAAGGGTCATATCCTCGTGTCGTCTCTCTCCTGCGGTGATTCTCCGTGTCGCTGATGCTATCGATCATCTCGTATGGAATCTCACAGTGAGTGTTGTAGGACGGCGGGCTAGGCGGGACATCTTGGTAGATCGGCGGTGCCTCATTATCCCAGCTGACGCCCAATCCCGCTCGTTCTGTCAAGGTTGTGCCGAAGTGCATCCTGAGAATCCTGGCAACGCCCGTGGGAGTAACATTCTTGGGCTGGTTGATGGGTGCATACTCCTGAACGACCACCATCTCGACAACAAGCTGATGCGTGATCTCGGTGCCGTCACGGCTCTTCACGTCGCAAGTGGGTTTCCCATGGGGGTTGCACTGGTACTCAACCTCCATCTCGACATTGCCATTTGGGGAGTAGTCGGACTTCCAACCGTTGCCCAAGTCAGCTGAACCAATGGTTCGGGCCTCGGTCCTTTTGATTCCCTTTTTGGTGGGCTCGCTCGTCTCGCCGTCTTTGGGCGAGTGCTTCGCGCATGCCGGTGCGACGGTGTTCAGATGCTCTTCTAGTTTCCAAGAGAGCCGCTTAAGCTTCCAATATTCGACAGTGTTTGTGTCTGTGTTGGTCTTCACGATACCATCAAGACGCAATTGCATTTTGTTGCGTCCGATCGGATGGATCACCTGAGGGAAGTGCACCGAAGCTGCGATGTTGGTCGGAGGGAAAATGCGGACGGAATGATGCGGCAGTTCGGGCACAGGAAGCGAACGCTTCACATTGATCGTCTTGTTGAGCTTCAAGGGAGTTCCTTGCTTGAGTTTGACCTCGGCGATGAATTCGTACTTCACAGCAATCAGAGTGTTGTCCGTAGAAGCGGGGAGGTGACCCTCCAACAAGACAGAGAACGGAAATTCGTGTAAGCCTGAACGGGGCATGTTAGTAATGAACAACGAGGTTGACAGAAGGGGTCAGCTTACGCTTTGCCAGCGTTGTTGGCTCGGATAGGAACTTCCAGTTCTTCAGCTCCGACTTCTGAGTTATGCAGTCATTGCAATGATGCTGGAAAGGTCGCTTCTGAGTGACATGGATGTACAGGTGGGCCTCGAAGTTCTCAACCTCAAGAGGCGTGTCCTTGATGTCCAGGCAAAGTTGGCCAGAAACCAGGGCGCCAGTGCTCTCTTCGGCATTGCCATGTAGAACTGCAGGGGGCGACTCGATCCGCCAATCAAGCGAGGCATTCTGGTGGTGGCTATCCTTGTACGACTTGCCGCCAAGATGTAACCCGGGGAAGCTGAGGCGGTGGTGTTCCTTGGCCGATTCGGGCATCTTGACTGGAGGTGCCCAGAAGTTGGAATGGAATCCGTTGTGCGTGTGGTCCTCGGCGTCGTCTTCCACTGATGAAGTATAAGAAAGCGTACGGGTGGTTCCTTCTCGTGGAGTAGTGGCGGGCGATCGCGAACTTGGACTGCGTCGTCTCTGTACAGATGCTTTGATGTTGTTGATGCTCTCGTTGGAACGGAAGAAGCTCGCAACCCGGTGTGGCATGATGACCGCTTTTAGTTAGGGCGGCAACTACCGACCCCTGTGGTCCGAAGGCTCAAAATAGGAAGGTAAGGATGATACAGTATGCTTCTAGAAGCTTTGCTGCGATTCGCCAGTCGCGATGTGCCAATGGCGTCACCGCGTACCCAGAGTGGACTTTCCGAATGCCGTGAATCGTCCTTCCAAGGGCAGGTCCGAGTCAGGAGGTAAGGAGGCGTAAGTTGGGGTGCTTCCGATCTTTGCTTGTATTGGCCACCGTGCCAGAACCTTGGATCTCTCCGAGCCGATCGGTGATGGTGACAGTGATGATGAAATCGTCCAGGTCCAAGTCAACCAAGAGGCGGTTAGCTGAAAGAGAAGAACAGTAAACGTTGATCTCTTGGGATTCGACCGAGGGTGGTGATGTGCTTGCTGTAAGCGTATAACTGATGCAGTGGGAATGAATAGCTTTCGCTTAAGTTTAGGGTTTGTTGACAAGTAAGTCTTCGACGCGGCAGGGGGCAACCAGTTTATTGACTCTTGGAATTGTTCTCCCGCTTGTGAAAGCAGCGTTGGAAGATGATCTTGATGGGGACGGAGCTGTTAAGTACCATCAAAAGCCAACGCATCGTGGACTGTCGCAACCTTTGTACTCCCTCGCGTCATGCTCAAACAGTCTTTTCATCAGGTGTTTAAACTATGTGTCATGGGATCCATGAGGAGGTACTAGGTACAAGCCCCTCCATACCAGGGGAGCTGGAGGCGGTCTCAGCGCAAGGTACAACATTTCCAGCGGTCAACGTGCACCTAGCAACAGACACTAATTAGCTGCAACCAACGCCAAAAACCACGAAATCCGGCACAGTATCTCCTCATCTAGTTTAATGAACAACCGGACCACTTACACCAACTGCACCCAAACAACCAACGCACGTACTCCGTACTGAATGAATTACGAGCCCAATATGAATATCAGGCTGGTATCGGCACCAACGCATCAACATACCAATGGCGAGCGTTGGCTCAGCGTGCATGAGCTGATGGCCGGGTGTGTATGGTCCACGTTGAGCTCTCTCGTCGTACAGTCAGTCAGTCAATACGAAGTACGGATAGGTACTGTTGTCATGATCTTGTGTCGCCGAGCTCAGCCTCATCCCGCAGCTCGTGTAGGTACAAGTATGGGCAATTACAACAAGGACGACGCAAACGAATCCTAGAAACAAACATAGCATTACCTGGTACTGTTAACCAATGTACCTTAACCTTGGGTATCAACAACATTGCGGCTGAAAGCATCTGTGGTCCGTTCGTTGTTCTACCTCGTGTGGCCGCCCGTCTCGCTCTCCCGGGATCCCATGGTCTCAGCCTTGAACAAACAAGACAACCTTCTTTGCACGTGTAGCATAACTGCTGTGTAGTTGCACGCTCGAAAGTAGAGCTTTGGTCAGTACGGAGTACGAATTACCGAATAGGCAGTAACAAGCCTAAAACGACGGCTTCAGGAGAGAATCACACGGGCTCCGTTCGTGAACCATAACTTATGGCACGTGCTAATTGATGGGTCGGTACGTACGCTCTCGAACCCATCAGCCAGTTCCAACACTGAAACTTGTTAGTTGGTGAAGCTTGGGGAGTTCGCATCACAGTTGCAACAAACTATACGTGAAACAGAGCAGTCCACGCAAGCAGTGAGAGTAGTGAGAGTAGTGAGTCGTAGATGCATGAACACGTTGCTGAGATCTCGATTACGACTCGATGCTAGCGAGTGGTTCTCTGCCCCAGATATGTGGCTCTGAGCTGGACACATTCCGGGATCGAAGTACGGAGTTATTCTTCATCGTCCCATGCCCATTCTTGATTTTAAATGTGGGGCGCAATACCAGTACTTTCTATGGAAAATTTTCCTTACCGTAGTATACTAACCAACGGCCAGCCTCCATTCCGGCACGCCCATCGCCGTCGCTTGCCGCAGCTCCACCCCCGTAGAAATCCTGCGACAAAAATTTTCAATGTTTTTTCGAGAAGGCCATGTTCACAAGCCTAGACTAGTCATTTCGGCTGTTACCATCTTGTATTTCCTTGGGTTTCCTTGCATGAGCCGGCAGTTCCCCGCCGGGCCGCATACCGTACCATGGTACTCTTTCATCAGGCACCTCAAAGTTTAGTTTGGGACACCTGCAACTGGCATTGTGTTTTCACGTACCACAGTATTGTTACATGGCTGTGACCGGCGTCTTGCCAAATTTATATCATGCTGTTCTGCGAGTTAAGCTCTGGACCACGAACCAACTCACCGCTACAGACTCCAATTCCATCAACAGTTGTCATTCTCGACCTCGTCATATGGTTCGACATGACAGCTCACTCATAGTTGACCGCCCTGACCGAGTCTTGCAGTGAATGCCCAAGCTCCATCATAAGACCAACATCTCCCACTCCCCGTCGAGCATGCCAGTCGCCCTCCCATTTGAGAGGCCAGCCAATCCCGCGTTTTTGCTGGCGTTCGAATTTCAGTATTCATCCCTGATAAATGCTGACCGGTCACGTTGGTGGTACCGCCGCGCATCTCCGCGGAGCAACAGCCGAAATACCAACTTTGAGTCCATTGGTAGTAGTACAACTGCATCTTCTCGGACGTTGCAATCAACAATACACGCATGCGCCATCTGCCACTGTGCTAGAAACTGCTAGACATAGTTGCACTTGCACCTGCGAGCTAATTACGTAGTAGGTAATCCGTAGGGACTGCTACATCTTGATTGCATCTCAAGCCTCCATAGTTGGTTGATCCTACGGCAATCGGGAACGTTCTTGCATATGCTAAACTAACACAACGGAGCTGATCGATACACAGTACGAACGAGCAGAGTGTCATCGATTGTGGAAACCTGTCCCCCTGATGCTGAGATTCCCCGGCTTTTTGCCCCCCCGGATTTCCATCAACCATTTCTGAGGTTCATAAATGATAAGATGGAATATTATAGTTCACCAACAAACTTGTGCTTAACAATTTGCCACGTTCGGCGTCTTCCATTGCCAAAAATATTGTTCCTTCCGAGAGTAATGACCAACCACGACGACATGAAATGGTACTCCGTATGACTCAACCGGTTCGACGCTAACAGTGTACCACGGCTGGATAGAACGCTGATTTATGGGACTCGGTAAAGTATCATATCCCTTTCTTGTGGCGTGTACAGGTGCTTCGAAAACAAGACGGATTTAGTTACACAGTAGATGCTCAAAGCGCGTCGGCTTGCCTATTGTGGTGCGAGGCCTCGAAAACGTTAGCCAACAGTTACCTAAGGGGATGGGCCATCTCCCGAGCAGCTATCCCAACTCCCGCTCCCGTTGAAACAATGACCCATCTCGGCGATGTATCCTATTGGTCGTTTTAGGATCACGGCATTTTGCTAAGCCTGGCATAATGTATCGATCATGAATCGATTTATAACAAGCGTCCAAGTTATCTATGCACTTCGTACGTCGTTACGTTTGCCTGGCTACTCGAGGGTCCATAGTGAGAAAAGTCACAAACGATGGTAGTTTGACATTGAACTAATCCGTCGCTGCAGCCTGCCGGCCCGGAACTGTGACTCTTTGATTACTCCATAATCCAAAATACTTACCGTAGTACGTACGCTACACAGTACGTAGTAGAAACACGAAGTCAGCTCATCCGGAGCCGCTGCATGTACGGAGTATGACCGACGCACTCTGTCGCCGGTGGAGCCGACACCTGATATCCAATAACTTAGGCACACCCCTCTGGGATTTCCCCGGCGACCAGCTCCTTCGGCCATACTGTACATAATGTTTGAGTAAAGAAAACTAGGGGACCTTGCATACCAAGGATGATTTGAGCAGAGCCGCGCGAGCACGTTTTAACATCACGACAAACATAGGGCTGAGGACTGGATCGGCCTCGTTCCGTTCATGAATGATGTTTACATAATAAACGGGCCATTTTGTGTCTCGGCCCTTCAGACGTCTCCACCCATTCCAAGTTTTTGAGGTGGGCGGGGTGGGGTTAGAGGCACGAAGTCATCGTGAAAAGAATTTACTGCTGTCATACCATGCGGGCCGGCGGTTGTGCAATTTGAAATTTCAAGTGGGCGTGGATTCCGCTCCACCCCCATCCCGACACCACCCCAGAGCCGTCACCACGCTTATGCCTTCCAGATCGGGGGGGGGCAATTTGTCAGGCGAACCAGCAGCGGTATCCATCTCTTGGCTAAAACTCTTCTTGGCAGATCTGGCCATGAATCGAGGCAAGCTTTTCGTGTGACCCGCAGAGGCTAGAGCCATGAGTTACAAGACCTTGTAGCGTGATTATACGGAGAAAATCCGTACACCTACGGAGTATTCGTTTCATACTGCAGGTCGTTCCCATATATTACATTCGTGATACATAGCTGAACATGTGTCAACCAGCTGGTCTCAGATCTGCTTCGTCTTCATGGCTCTCCACAGCGTCCACGGCAGCTTCCAGCTGCTCCTAATGAAGAAAGGGCTGAAGTTGTTGGCTTCCAGCCTTGCCAGGTAGTCAGCAGCTGGTATGCTTTCCAATAGAACACTGAATCCGCGGTTCAAGTCTCTTTTCGTGCCATCTCCTTCTGCGATGACGTTTTTGTAGTTGTGCTCAGCTTCGCCCTGATGCTCATACTCGTGACTTGGATTCTCACCAGCATGGAGATTCTTCAGCATCTCTCGGGCCGTGATGAGGTGGTCATTAGCCCGAGTGGCCACCTTGAAAATGGCGTCTTGGAAACCCTCGGCCTCAGGACCTCGTCTAAACACATCTTCCTCCCGCAAGCCCACCTCGGCCATGATATCCAGTGGCAATAGGAGAGTTGGACTTCTGCCATTCCCAACAGCAGCCCCGCTCGGTGACTTGACGGGTGGCGCTGGCGCCGCGAGAAAGGGAACTCCTCTCAATATAGCTATAATGCCACATGCCTTACCAATGTGACTTGCCAGGTGATCCATATGTGTAGACTGGATAGGCAGAGCAGCCAATGTCGAATACATGAGAGTCGAGTATGTGTTCTCGGCATACTCCTCCAAGGCCGTCAAGTCCGTAAACGGCCGATTGTCCATGTACTTCTCGCGCGTGTTGATTATACGCAACAGCCAGAACTTGATGGAGCTCGGGTTGTAATCGGATGTCTCGGCCAGATCCGTGAGGACCTTGTGCAGGAGGATCATGATGGGTTCCTTGGGCGGCTTGCCGGCAAATGTGTTGTTGACGGCGTCGCGCCAGAACTGCATGCGCATCTGGCCTATGGCTGGGTTTGATACGAGCTCCGGCAGCCGTACCAGCTCCAGGTTAAATGCCCTCAGTGCATCGTAGGCGTCTTGACGGAACCCTGGCACAAAGTTCCGTATCAGGTATGATTCGTAATCGGACTGTCTGTTTCTGTAAGCAAGCTGGTCGGGCAACGCTGGGATCTCCGACTCTCTACCTTAACTGTCCTATGCAGTATTTCCTAGCTCCCTCGACATCTGCTTCGGTGACATAGCTCCTCCTGAAGCTGTGCGCCAGCTTCAGCTTCAGCCTCCCGGTCCATGGGGTGCCGCCCTTTGCGATCCTAACAAAAAACATCTACAATGAGAATGTTTCCAAGCTCCGGCTTTAGAGGGAGAGTTTTCAGATCATTTTTTATTTATTTCAACAATGTTATTCGATGGGAATGCTGTGACCGAGGATCTGGAGAAGAAGAAATGATATTAACTAATTGCAATGCTCGTCAAACGACGCGCTTTCTATTGCCTGAGCTCTTCACTGAAATCATTGGCCCCACAAGGAAATTGCCACTTAACACGATCACCTGACCGCGACATTGGAAGTCGCGTCCGTAGAAGCTTCATGCCGCGTCTTCAGATCTCGACGCGCTTGCCTTCATTGTTAACCAAATCAAACATCATTTTACACCACTCTTCAGAAATGGATTGGAACAAGTCGGAACAGCCTCCTGCAAAGAAAAGAAGGTTCTTTTCTAACCTCGAAGACGAGAATGACGACGTATCTCCTCCGACGTCAACATCTCCTACCCCACGAACCCACTCGCCTGGTACAGAGAAGCCCGTACGTGAAGCTTCCACAGCTCGATCCAGCCCAGGCACCACGAATAGCTCGTCTTCGCACAATCCGGTCGTTAGCTTCGACCAAATCTCGTTCGAGAATTTTGTAGGCGATCAAGTGGATGCTGAAACGATCAATATCCTCCGGAAACAATGTGGCGACAACCTTGAGCGCGCTGTCAACATGTACTTCGACGGTACTTGGCAGAAATACAAGAAAATAATTACGCAAAAAACAGGTCGTGCTTTAGCCGGCTCTACTCGATCATCCGAAGCCTCGTCTGAGATCCTACCAACGCACCAGCACATCGTTTCCTTGCGAAAACCTAAGCCCGAAGCCCGCTATATTGGTGCATTTGGCGTCGAAGGCTGGGCCACCCGGAGCGGTGCCAATCTCTTGAAGCATGGCGACCCTATCCGTATAGAGCGGCAGAGGCTTGCGCCAAAGGTTGGTCGTGCAGCTGCATCAAATCGTGTTGATGTCATGGTTCGCTTCACCGACGCGAAGGGCACAGAAACCGGCAGACTGTCAAATGAGGCTGCAGTCTGGGTATCTCCCCTCATTGATTCGGGCGTGTGCGTGTTCGAAGGCGTCTGCGTGTACGCGCCCGAGAGGCTACGTACAAACGATACTGTATTCTTGCAGTTGAAGGCCTATATTCTGACGTCTGCTTTCGATAACGGCAAGTTCCAGGTAGCAGAAAACCGAGACATGGGTCTATTTGAAGCGAAGGAGACTATACAAGAGCGGGAACTGCGCTTGCGACAGATTTCGTTGGTTAAGCTGTTCCAAGAGGTCAATCTTGCGCCTAGTCGAAGTAACGCATCTTCACCGAGCCAAAGCCGCCAAAATCTCCTCGCTGCCGCCGAAGCTGATGAAAAGAAGGAAAAGAATGCCGCCAGGAATCCTGTCAACGAAGAGAATCCCTCAGACGACGCCGAGGAGGGAGAGGAGCTGGAGCAAGACCAATTGGATGCACTCTACAAAAAGGCCCAATCGTTTGACTTCAACACGCCTGAAGCTGAACCAGCTGACACCTTTGCCATGACGCTTCGGCCATACCAGAAGCAGTCCTTGCACTGGATGCTATCGAAAGAAAAGAACATAACGAGTGAGGTGCGGGAGGCATCGATGCATCCACTGTGGGAAGAGTACACCTGGCCGACCAAAGACGCCGATGATAAGGATGTACCGCAAGTTGAAGGTCAGCCTGCCTTCTATGTCAACCCTTACTCTGGCGAGATGTCACTAGATTTCCCCAAGCAGGAACAACACTGCCTCGGTGGCATACTGGCAGATGAAATGGGTCTCGGCAAGACCATTCAAATGCTCAGTCTGATACACTCCCACAAGTCAGAAGCGGCTATGGCATCTTCACGCTCTATAGGCTCAGTCTCCAATCTCCCCAGGCTCCAATCGAATTCTGCCAAAGCCATACCCGCACCTAAGACAACGCTTGTGATAGCGCCCATGTCGCTACTAGCTCAGTGGCAAAGCGAGGCAGAGAATGCGTCTAAGAACGGTACGCTGAAGTCTATGGTCTACTATGGGACTGAAAAGGTCAATGATTTGCGGGCCATGTGTTGCGAAGCGAATATTGCATCTGCTCCAGATGTAATCATTACGAGCTACGGAGTTGTTCTCTCCGAATTCAGCCATATTGCCTCGAAAAAAGGCAACAAGGACGCCCATGCTGGCTTGTTCTCTCTCATATTTTTCAGAATCATCCTTGACGAAGCACATAATATCAAGAACCGACAGTCGAAGACAGCTAAGGCGTGTTTCGAGTTGGCTGCAGAGCACCGCTGGGCATTGACCGGAACACCCATCGTCAACCGACTCGAGGATCTCTTCAGTTTGGTCAAGTTCTTGAGGGTGGAGCCTTGGAACAATTTTTCTTTCTGGAGAACTTTTATTACCGTCCCTTTCGAATCAAAGAACTTTATGCGCGCCTTGGACGTTGTGCAGACTGTCTTGGAGCCTCTGGTCATGAGGCGCACCAAGGACATGAAGACTCCTGATGGGCAGCCGTATGTGGCCCACTATTATACTTCTATATTCGTGAAGGTATTAACCCATTTATGTGTACAGACTTATTAACCTGCCTCGGAAGACGATTGAAATTGTTGATGTAGAGATGTCGGAAGCTGAGCGATGCATTTACGAGCATATTTTTGCTCGCGCCAGAAGGACGTTCTCGGACAACGTCGAGAAGGGGACTGTCATGAAAGCATACACGACTATATTTGCACAAATTCTGCGTTTGCGTCAATCTTGTTGCCACCCTATGCTGGTGAAAAACAAAGAAATTGCCGCCGACGAAGAAGAAGCCGAAGCCGCGGCCGACGCAGAAGCTGGACTAAGCGATGACATGGACCTGACGGCTTTGCTGGAGAGGTTTACGGATACTACAGATCAAGAAAAAGACGCCAACGCCTACGGCGCTCACGTGCTCGAGCAGATTCGGGACGAAGCGGCAAGCGAATGCCCGGTTTGTACCGAAGAGCCCATGATCGACCAGACAGTTACAGGCTGTTGGCACTCTGCGTGCAAGAAGTGCTTGTCAGATTACATTAAGCACCACACCGACCGACATGAAGTCCCACGGTGCTTCAACTGCAGGGAGCCCCTCCATTTGAGGGACCTGTTCGAAGTTGTGCGTCACGATGATGACCCAGCTTTTAACAAGACGGCACCAAGCATCAGGCTCCAACGCTTGGGCGTGAACGAGTCTTCCTCCAAGGTCATGGCTCTCATGAAGCAGTTGCGGGCGCTTCGGAAAGAGAACTCTAGCATGAAGTCTGTTGTGTTCAGCCAATTCACCTCGTTCATATCGCTTATCGAGCCGGCTCTCACGCGCGCCAACATGACGTTCCTTCGGCTCGATGGCTCTATGGCGCAGAAGTCGCGCGCTGCAGTGCTCGAGAAGTTCAAAGAGTCAACGAAGTTTACAGTCCTTTTACTAAGTCTTCGTGCTGGCGGTGTAGGACTGAACCTCACGTCAGCCAAGAGGGTCTACATGATGGACCCTTGGTGGTCCTTTGCCGTGGAAGCCCAAGCAATCGACCGAGTCCACCGAATGGGCCAGGATACAGAAGTGAAGGTATATCGTTTTATCACGAAGGAAAGTGTTGAGGAGCGTATGCTCCAAATTCAGGACCGGAAGAAGTTCATTGCTACATCATTGGGCATGATGAGTGATGCCGAGAAGAAACTGGCGAGGATTGAAGATATTAAGGCTCTTCTGAGTTAAGCATGTGCATACTACGCTTAGGGGCGTTTACATATGGCTTGAACGGATTGGGATTTGGATTTTGCATCAATCACAGAGCGGCTTATCATTTTACGAGCACCATATGCTTGGCGATCTGCCCAATGGTCGTCCATCAATGGCATAGATCAAGATGCAATTGAGTTGCAAATAATTGTGCATATATGTTAAATCTCGAAGAATCGCGACAGCGTTTCCCGGAGAGGCAACCTCCTCGGAAATATATTCTCGGTTAGAAGCCGCTTATCGTCATAAAAAATTCAGTTCTGACTCACTCTGCGGTAACGAGCATAGACAGAACGTCCAGTGACGCCGTTCTCGACATGCTTGCGCTGCCCCCCCTTCAAGCCAAACATTTCGCACAGTGGCATTCCCCAACCGGCCAGCCTCTACTGATGGATTGAAACGCTAGTTTTGATGTACGGACAAGTGGCCAGACATTGTTCGAAAACCTGGCGCGTCGCAAGCGCTCGCCGTGAACTCATTCTCCCACAGCCACCTCAAACAGCTCTTGGTTGCTTCGAGTCTTAGTCGTCCCCAGGCTGTTGGTCGGGAAATGTCTTCTGTTTCACGGCACGTAGTTCGCTTATAGGCCTACTTGAAGCATACACTGATAAGAGAGTTGCATTAGGTTCGAAATTTATGTTCTTCTCTGAAATCATGGCTTTCAAGTACTCGACTTTGATGGCATCCGTGTTGGATAGTGGTCTGCGAATACCGACTTCCTGGGCCCATGAGAAACAGCAAAAAAGGAGTCCACGGCCAAGGATTCCGACCTTCTTCTGTGACCGGTACATATGGTATCAGTTGATACCATGTTATACCTTGTCATCGACGACTGATAAGCACACTATATATACCCCCACCTTCTTGGAACCGGGCCTGAAGTCATCGTAGCTTTAACCCGTGAAGAATTGCTAAGCCGTTGGATAGCTTACACTAGGCCATACAAGCTTAATCCGCTTCAGAGCTGCGGTTATTGGTGGGCGTATAATGGTGCCGAAACCCGTCACATTGCGTACTGCTCTGGGTGTTGATGTAGATGGAGATAACATTCATCTCCACCGGGGCCTTATTTAGGACGCGATGCTTTAATATCTGCCACTCAAAGGTTAAGAAACATGGCTTTTACAACGGCTTGTCGAATCGGATTTGAGGATTTCGGATTTCGTAGTCCCTTACGGGCTGCCGCCGCCATGGTCTTCGTTCACAGAACTGCCCACCACTAACTACCCTAGCCACCTCAACCGTCACAGTGATATTTCACGCTATTACCTTCGGCGTTCGCCGCCTTATCAGTAACCTGTAGTTTCTTCTCCCTGAGTTCCTGTAACAGTACAACACGACTTCACTGAACAGTTGGGCAATTCAAGTCAGCAGTTAACTTCCTCAATTGCATCTAATGCTGTGGGCTACCCTGGTTTATGGATGTTGCAGCCCAGTTGTCTAGGTATCGTCCCTAGGGTCCGCGGAATTGCCCTTTTCCACCCCCTGTCGTAAGTCTATATTGTCATTTGTTATGCATGTCGACAAAATACCATTATATAAGCCAGAACACGCCCAGCGCCTAACTTTTGTGTTATAGAGGAAGTTTAAGTCACGCTTATTTAGGTGATGTCCGCCATGATTCTTCACTTCGGAGATCGTACCGAGCCGTGTCCGGACGCTGGACATGACGTTGTGCATTTGCGTGCAGTGGTTGATGCAGTTCATTGTGGTCTACGCTTTACCGCGCGTGATGTTTCTCGTTCCCGAGACCGAGGGCGTCCAGCTGGAAGACATGGACTTGCTTTTCGGGCTCGCCGTGCCGATCACTGCCAGCAAGGCACGCAAGAACTAACTATCGAGACACTATTCGTGCGAGTAAGAAACAACCTGCCTGGATTCTGGAGACGCTGATCATGTGGAAGATGCATGACGAGAAGTAGGCACGGACGGTATTCGGTCATCTGATGAGATAACAGCGTAGTTCTGCAAGTCGCAAAATATTGACTGCTTGTTTTGGTAAGAATTGTCTCGTTCCCTTGCAACACTCGAAATGTTGGGTGACTTGTCCCGGTCGATTCCAGCGTCGTATTGGCTCTGGCTCTGGCGGGTTCCTGCGTCGCCTATCGCGGCCTCTCCACAGCGCTTGGCCGAGAACGGCATGGCGTGACGACGCTATCAGGGGGGCTGGGGCGTTGCTTCCACTTCCGTAACTCAGTTAACGTACTCCGTACCAACAACACAGCCAGTCTCATTGACGAATCTCTCGTTCACCTACCTTCCTTCATACCACATACAAATACACACTCGTTCACCAGCCAAACTCATTCAGACCCCAAGGAAACAAGAAGCCTCAAAGTCGCAATGGTGGGAATCAGTCGCTTGCATCTGGCGAGCAGCGTAGCCCTTCTTGGCACCGCAGCGTCGTCTTCCTCGTTCCAGCAACCTTTGGGATTCGAGCAAAGGCCGCTGGCAGTTTCCGAGGAGTCGTCGCAGGTCGCACAGCCTCTCGTTAGCTCCGATGCCCTGCAGGCCACCATCCATGGCAAGAATCTTCTCTCCCGGGCAAAGGAACTGTATGAGATTGCGAAGCTGGGCGAACATGAGTACAATCGCCCAACTCGGGTGATTGGGAGCGACGGCCATCTCGGCACGCTGGAGTATATCTACGCGACCATCGCCAAGCTCGGGGACTATTATACCATCTCCAACCAGTCTTTTCCTGCCGTCACTGGGCGCGTGGCAGAATCTCGTCTGGTTCTAGGCGACGAGCTCCCCAAGTCGGCGCAACCCATGTCGTTAACGCCTCCGACCAAGGATAAGGAGCCCGTCCATGGCGATGTCGTCCTCGTGGCGAACAGCGGCTGTGACACGTCTGATTTCCCCGCGACTGTCAAGGGCGCCATCGCCCTGGTCAAGCGTGGTGTCTGTGGTTTCGGCGTCAAGTCGGAGAACGCCGGCCGTGCTGGCGCCATTTCTGCCATCATCTACAACAACGAGCCGGGTGAAGTTCATGGTACTCTTGGAACACCCTCGCCTTACCATGTTGCTACTTTCGGCATCTCGGACAAGGACGCCGCGCCGTTTGTAACGAAGCTCGAAAAGGGCAAGGCCGTGGATGCCATAGCATACATCGATGCCGAGGTCAAGACGACCGTCACTGACAACATTGTCGCACAGACCACGCAAGGAGACCCCGAGAATTGTGTGATGCTTGGCGGGCACAGTGATAGTGTCCCCGAGGGGCCTGGCATCAATGACGACGGATCTGGTAGTTTGACTCTTCTCGAGGTTGCTACGCAGCTCACCAAGTTCAGCGTCAACAATTGCGTACGCTTCGCGTGGTGGGCAGCTGAGGAAGAGGGCCTTCTCGGTTCCGACTTCTACGCCGCTTCTCTGTCCCCTGAAGAAAACCAAAAGGTTCGCGTCTTCATGGACTATGACATGCTGGGTAGCCCCAACTACGCATATCAGATCTACAACGCTACTAATGCCGAGAACCCTGCTGGGTCAGAGGAGTTGAGGGATCTGTATGTAGACTGGTATGAGGCACACGAGCTCAACTACACCTTCATTCCCTTCGATGGCCGAAGCGACTATGACGGATTCATCCGGGCAGGTATTCCCGCTGGTGGAATTGCCACCGGCGCCGAGGGCATCAAGACGAAGGAAGAACAGAAGCTTTTCGGCGGTAAGGCCGGTGATTGGTACGACCCCTGCTACCATCAGCTCTGTGACGATGTTGGCAATGTCAACATGACTGCTTGGGAGCTCAACTCCAAGGTAAGTGATTATACCATGGCTTGTATCGCTATGCCAACTTGAGATACTGACAACCTTTGTAGCTGGTCGCCCACTCTGTTGCTACTTACGCCCTTTCATTCGAGGGCTTTCCTAAGCGTACTCCCTTTGAGATTACCGAGGCCTACGAAAAGAGCACCAAGTACCACGGCAGCAAGCTGTACATCTAGCCAACTGATATTCTCGTCCATGATTTCTCGATACGGAGCCGAAATCAACCTTCAGCAGAGCCTCTTGTATGGGAGCGGCCCAGCAATACTAGTTACCATCTAGTATTATCGTACTTAAATAATGATACACTCAGGGATCCTTTTGTTCCATTCATATTCATTACTACAACTGTCTCCCTTCCAACTCACTCGGCGCATCATTGCTCGCCAACTCAGAGATGGGCCGGAAACTCTGAACCGGTACTTGACTGCCCCAGTGGTCACCGCCAACCCCCGTATGAGGTGAGTAATGACTGTTACGAGGCGTCCAGCCCATGTGGGATGTAGGAGGCGAAACAGGGTGCGAGATGACCGACCCTGTGCGAAAGTCGTAGAATGATCCGTCTGTTGACATCGGGCTACCATGATGGACCATGGTAGGGGTGCTTGTGATAGAATCTACGACACAAGTCAGTTTCACGCGTCCATTCATGATATGTAGTAGAGTCTATCACTCGCCTTTATAAGGACTGGAATGTTGCTGAACGGCTTCCATCTGTTCCGGCTGGGCTGCCCCGGCTTCCTTGGTCCGACGCTTCTGACGTCCCAGGTGCCAGAACAGGAATGTGATGATGGCGAGGAGAGCAACGCCGCCCACCACCGCTCCTGCGATGGCGCCAATTGGGACCCCCGATGAAGACCCGGTGGAAATTGGGGCCGGTACTGGAGTCCCTGTTTGTGCTGTGCTCAAGCCGGTTGCCAATGAAGTCTGATAGATAGTTAGACGGCCTGGAGTGCCGACGGCGGAAACGGTAGCCAATGAAGTCTGAATGATAGTTAGACCGCCTCGAGTGCTGACTGCGGCGATGCTATTCGCTGTTACCGCCGATCCACCGCCCACAAAGGGGGCGGCCATGGACTCGTTGTTGGACAGCACGGCTTGTCCGAGGCTGGCCGACGGACAACCTCCATTGCATGGGTCGGACGAACAGCAACCCAGGAACGGTGGCACCGCAAACTCGCACGTGTACCACAGATGACTCGGGTCGAGACAGTCCTGCGGCGGGATGCCGCCGTATTTGTTTGACGAGAAACTGGACAAGCGCACTGCGGTAGCCGGACACTCGCCGTCGTTTTCGCAGGCATCTACCTCGCAGCAGCCAAGGAACTTGTCTGTGGCATTGGGACAGATGAAGAATGACCCTCCCTTTGGGCAAGTGAGGCCATACGCGCGGTACGGGTCGATACTCATCTTGTTTGACGGTCACTTGTGTCCGTATGTCCGTATGGCCGTGTGTCTGTGTGTCCGTGTGTCCGTATGTCTGCCTGTATCGAACTACGTGGGAGACCCGAGAGGCTTCCCAGACAGTATCAAAAGTCGGGAGGGCATACAATATCAGCACCTCGACAGCTCCATAGCCAAGTGACCCGTGGGACGAATGACGTACTCGGGCCGAGGAGAAGGCTGGTAGTAAGGCGGTTGCCGCAGGCAGTTTGCGATCGTGTCCCGAGATTACCAGGGCAAATCTGGAGGCAAGGGCGGCGTTCGTGGTGCGACGACTCGAGCGGCATAGGCCGGTTGACACAATAGTGCAGGCTGCATGCAGGCAGGCTCTGCCATCTGGGACCAAAATACTGCCCAAGTAAAATTAGATTTCTGATGACCATCCCAGAAGACTAACCTTTTCAATATCAACGTTAGCATGAACGCATGGGGGCTCATGGCGTGGCAGAAGGTTTGCCCCAAGTACGCCCAGAAGAGAAGCTGGAACGAGATGCGTCTGCAGTATGCAGCATGCAGCATGCAGCATGCAGCCTGCAGGATGGTGCCAAATCCTTGTACCAACAGGCCGGGTCACAAGTCATAGGATAGCGATAGCCAACTTCTTCCCCTCTTCCAGAATCACCAGGCCGTTGTGTCTCGAAGGCTGGGCTGGACTGGACTCGGCGAGGGCGAAACCAAATCTCATGGTGTCTAGCACACGGTTTTGTTCTGTTCTGTAACTACTGTATTAACCTCTACTTCCAATCTTCGTTCCATCCTCATCCCAAGTCACCTTGACTGGCTCGTGGTTCCCCGAGAATCTTTGGCCCCCGAACCAAAGCTCAAACCTCAGATCAGCCGGGGCTACAATGGCTCGAACCTCGAAGCTACAAATGTAATATTTCTTTCCCTTGCGAAGGAACCTTTTGCCCTTGCGCATCAAAGTCAGGTCCCCATCGACCACACCGGTGAGGTTGCTCTTGACGACACAGAGCTGTTTGGCCACCCCTGCATGCTTCTGGTCAGCTTGTTGCGTCGTGTAAAATAATAGGCCAGGCTTCCTTCCATACCCTGCGCGACGCTCTTGGGCAATAAGTTGCGGTCGAGATCGGACACGTAGATGATGGAGTCCCACGACCGGCTTCCCTCCCCTGGGTCCACCTTCTTTGTAAAAGTCGAGACAATAGGCTCATTGGTGTTTATAACATCTCCCTAGTTTCGTCGGTTAGTTGCCTATAGGCTATAGACCAGGTTGTTCAAAAGAAAACGAGGCTTGCCTTCTTGATCAGCCAGTCAAACTGACCCATGGCATACAGCTCCCCGTCGAAAGGATCTTTCTTGACGACATCGTTTGCATGGATGTTCGGGTCGTACTTTGTTTTGCACACGTATCCGTAGCTCGATCGGGCTACTCTAGAGACAATCACAGACGTAGATCCCGAGTCAAGCCGTTGCATCCTGTCGAGAAGCAGGCCCTTTACGACGACAAGTTGCGGGTCTGGGGCTTGTAGGATCTTGACTTGGTAAGCATAGGGGTGAGGCTGTGCTAGGAGCTCGTGCTGCAAGCGATCACGGACGTATTTCGAGCTGCCCAGGCCGCCCGAGAGGATCATGTAGCTCTGGTTCGTACATTTCGGATCAGCCACTCAGCTCCAAGGATTTGGTCCCGGATAACTTACAATCGGCCGGCTGACGCCATTTGCTTGCATCCAATACAGTTGCTCGTGGATCTTCCGCAAGATGCTGTCAACGTGAGGGTCAAACAATGACTGCAATTCGTCCCTGGAGGTACATCAGCGAATGCTCCGGCCTAGGTAGGCTTTTCAGGACCTGTCAGGTACCAGGTGATGACGATCCTCCCCAGCTCAATCCTGGCTGCCGCGTGGTTGAAATTGAACAGCACGCCGTCCAGGGGCAGCTTATACGAAGAAGACTCGTACACTCGCTCTCCGAACTTGTGCTTCATGGTCCGGAACCGTTCGCTCTTGACCAGTCTCTCGGCGCAGTCCGGCGGCAGTTGCTCAACCAGCTCGGGGAATTCGCTGAGCCGACTGTTGACGAACGAGACAAAGGCCTGGTCGATGAGCGCGGAGCCAATCCCGATGCCGTCGACCTGGTTCATCTGGGAGAGGAGTGGAAAAGGCTCCCTCGCCTCGACGACCTGCATCAGGGCGAAGTCTGTAGTGCCTCCTCCAGCATCGACAGAGAGGAACACGTCGCCTGTCTGGAATCCGACGGTAGAGCTCTTGATGGTCCCTACTGCTGCCGCCTCCGACTCTGTCAGCTCAACCGTGGCCGAGTGAAATCTTCCTTCGGTCCCGAATCCCGCGTCCATGATGGCGGTCTTGTACCTGTTGACGATGTCCTGGCTCCTCCACGTTGTCGGCACGCTGAAGACGAACTCGACCACCAGATCCTTCCAGCCTACATGGCCTATTCCGGTGTGCAGCTCGACAGTGGACCTGACGTGCAGGTATATCTCCCGCAGGAAATCAGTGACCAGCTTCTGCGCCTCGGCGATGGTCGCCGGAGCTTGGCTGATGCCCTGAGAATGGGCTGCCTCCAGTGTCGGCTTATCGAGGAAGATCTTGAAAAACTCCCGTCGTTGCTTTCCCGTCACGTCGTCGTCCTCGCAGAGCGCGCCCCAAGAGGACAACGTCTCGTCTGGGTTGTAGATCATGCAAGTATGCACCTTTTGTTCGTTCTTCGATGCTACGCCGGGCCAGTTGTCCATGACCTGTATAGGACTTTGAAGTACTCGGTTCTTCTGGGGCCGCGCCCACGCCACACCTTTACCGCCGGTCAGTCGATTCTCTATCTGTGCTGTTGAACATGCTCACCCACCTGTGTAGGTAGTCCCGAGGTCAATTGCCACTATGATGTCTGGTTTATGGCTTGCCATCTTGTATGTGAGGGGCTATATATTCCCACTCACTCGCCATGTATAAAACGACACAACAAAATCAACACTCGGATCGGTGGAGGTGTCGCTAGGAAAAGCAATCCCCAAGGGCCTCAGGATGACATGAGAGCCTTTCTCCGGCAGGTAGGTGTGTGAGGACGAAACCACACTGCGCATATTTCTCTCAAGTTTGTACTCAATCCTAGTCCCCCCAACAGGAGCACAGCATGAGTTCTCGTGTCGGCTAGGGGGGGGAGTTGCATACCCTTGCAGAACCTCCTGCAGGGCTCGCAGTTGATGGTCTTGGTGCCAGTTCGCGGACTGGGATTAGGAGGTAGCTGGCAGTCCCCAAGTGCATTTGTTGGGCTTGACTCTATTCCTGATAGCGCGGCACTTGTCCGGTAAAGGGGGGGAGCCTAGAGGGTGCTTGCTTCAGACCGGCCTCGAGCCTCTGGATCTTTCCAATGTGAGCGTCATATTCAGGACTATTGACTCTTTCATCTTCTACTTGTAAAAGTCTTTTTGCCTGACTCTTTCTCCGCAGCACGGCAGGGGTACGGCTTGCCCTTGGGCTGCGATTGACGTTAGCATTCCGGTGCTCTGTCGTCAGAGGCTCAGAGAGGCCACCAAGCTGAGTCGCATAGTTTCGGGGCTGAGTTGGTCCCTGAGCGCTGCTCGTGTACCTACCTACGGTGTGACAGTGACAGTGGCAGTGACGGGAAGATCAAGGAGATGGGTACGACCGTCCGAAACCCAATCGATTGACTGGTTCTGAACCGGACCGCATGATCCCTTGATCCAACACGGGGGAGACTGGAGCGCCCCCCCGGAATGGAAGTGGATCGCACGGTGCCTCCCCGGGGTCGAGTATACCAATCGGGTGGGCTTATAAGCTGCACTTTGCACCAACAGCATCCAGATCCAGGCGGGCCAAGGCCGGCTGTACGTCCCTGCAGTTGGTTCTTTTGCGACGTGCATCGTCTCATTTCTCATTTCGCGCTGTATCCGTACCGAGTATCTCGAGTCGGTACGATGATGAATGGCATGGAAAGGAAGGAGCTTCGAGGGGTGCGAGGTGAGTCTTGTGCGTTGAGACTCGAGAGCTTCGAGAGTGGCGCCCGTTGAGCAAGGAAGGGTACGAGTATCCGAGTTGAGTACGGATATCCGTCCCTACCTTGGGCTAGGTACCTATAACCAACCACTCACAACAGTCCCGATTCAGGCACGTCACATACTATCATCGCAAGTGGTGCCAGCCAATCACGTCCAGAGTATAGTACCTAGGACATGGACATGGTGTAAGTAGTAGGTCGCGGTAGCTTCGGTCTTCAGCCTCCAGCCTTCAGCTGGCAGACCAGGCCGAGGGAGACCCTAGATATCTGCTGTGTTCTGTCCCATCAGTTGCGTCGCTTGTTTCCTATCAACCTTGGTCCTTTGCCCAAGGCCGTGCCGGTCAGAATGCCTTCCCTCTCGACCTACCTAGCTTCAGGCAGCCCGAATATTTTGTTTGTGGGAGAGCTCACTACATCGAAAGGTCCGTCTACGACGGTTACAAAGATAGCAGGAACGGAAGCGGTATCAACCATCACCGCCAGCCCCAGCGCACTTACTACTACTACCCGTCCGCTGAGCGCTTCACCCGCCGTATCCGTTGTTGAAATTATCTTTCCGTTCAAAGGCAACAATGGAGAACCTCTTACGTTTACCGTAACAAGTTCAACTTTGGCGGTATCGAGCATTGCCAAATCCACTTCAACCGAGTCAAAGCCTTCGTCGACCGACTCTCCAACTCCCACTGTTACGCCACCGGCGAGCCAGCCTGCAGGATCGAGCCCAGGAGTGGTTGCTGGCGCCGCCATTGGATGTTTCATTGCCGGTCTGGCCATCGGCGCGATCGCGGTATTCTTGTTCTTCAAGAAACGAAAAGGACGCGCGTCTCAGCCTGAATACATCCCCATGACCTACGCCTCCAAAGAAAAGAATACCCTCATCACTCCAGCAGGTCAACTCCCGCTTGACGAGTTTCTCTTGGCCGCCAAACCCGAGAACGAGATCGCTTCCGAGCTCAGATCTCTGGCGGTCCTCATCCAACAACACGTCGACAACAACTACCACCTGCAACCTGTGCAGCACAGCTCGAGTGGGCTGGCGCAGACGTTGGCACGGCTGGGTTTCGACGAAAACGCTCCGCTCTCGCCCGACCAGATTGCATCGTCGGCTCTCCACCAAGGGACACGACTCGCCACGCTGCAGTTTGTCATCTCACGAGTAGTGTTCGACAGTGCTAGTCTCATAAGCCCTTCCTCGGTCTCGTTGCTGCCCCCTATGTTGCTGCGTTTGCACGCGCAGTGCCAGCGACTGAGCGTCATCGCGGGAACCCGGAGGGTAAGCCATCACTATTATTACATTCAGTGAGAATACTCGTCGAGAGCTTGGTGTGCTGACTTGTCATACCCACAGCCGTGTCAGCCGCCATGAACAAGTGGCGACAGCTTTCTGCCTTCCTGCTCTCCCCGAACCGAAGCGAGAGAACTGCTCTGT
Organism: Arthrinium puccinioides; assembly: GCA_022414665.1. Lineage (NCBI taxonomy): Eukaryota > Fungi > Ascomycota > Sordariomycetes > Amphisphaeriales > Apiosporaceae > Arthrinium > Arthrinium puccinioides. The sequence continues at coordinate 2,167,759 of JAIUNF010000003.1, read as the reverse complement.
CCCCCCCTCAAGACATCAGCACGCAACAGGCGCAGAATCTGGCGGTGGTGCTGAACAAATTCTTGGCTCCGTTTCTTAACGGTGACGCCGAGAGTAGGTACGAACAGGAGAATCACCTCCGAGAGGTGATAACGGAGTGCGCTGCTCTTGGTTACGTCTTGTTCTCTCAGCCGTCCGAGTATAGGTTCATATTTGAGGGCAGTGGCAGGCAGGGTGGTATAGTCACTTGCCCTGGCCTGGAGAGAGTTGGGGATGAGAACGGTCGAAGATACCATACGCCCCAGGTCTTGGTCTCGCCTGTTGTTGAGGCCGTGTAACGGTATTTCTTCGCTTTCCGACCGCCCTGATGATGAATTGATCCAGGTAGTACCGGCAGTAATTACCGTATAAGTGATATTCTACCTGTTCAGTGTTTAGATAACTCTTTTGCCTCAACCTTGTGTGAATGTGTCGTGGTCACCAGCATCTCTCTGTTGGGTAAGCCATTGAACGATGCAACACTCGGTTGTTGGTCAACCTGGTGATCGGCTAGATGCCCCCTCTGTTTGGCATGTGTGTCACATGCCCAGCCTTACGGTTTACCATCACGTTCATCGGCAATGCTCTTCGGGCCTACTGTCTATACTTAGCCTACAGCCTACAGCCTACAGGATGGAATCGCCCAGTGCGAGGCTAACGGGAGCACACTGGTCCAGCATTGTTGTGCTGCGTCGACTAGTTTGTCCACCCGCCGCCACCCATCCTGTCCAATGGGAAACAAGAGTCCAAATTTGGCAGCACCCGTTGATGATCACATCTCCGCTACTGGAACCTCCTCCCTTCCCACGTAACCAACATCAGACCTTGGGAGAGATCCCGCACACTGAGCTGTGTGATGTCAACCAAGTCACTCACTGGCTGACAAGATGGCGAACCCATCATACGGTCGATTCGAGAACCTGGGTCTGCTCAAGTCAATGGTTGGCAACCAGAAGAAGGCCAGCGACACAGGTCCGTCCCATAGACTCTCGTCACTCGCACATCGTAGCCAAAGCTCACGGACACAGACCGCCATCTTTCAAGCGCCAAGTCCGCCTCGTTTGCTGAGTCGCCGTATAACCCAAGTGCCACTGACCCCAGAACTCTGCAACATCGCAAGAGTCCGGCGCCGTCGCTCCAGGTCACGAGCGGGGCAACGCGGCGAAGTGCATCTGACGGACATCGTGTCCAACCGACGGCATATGAGCTGGATTCGGGTTTTATGCAACTTCAACATCCTCGTGACACGATGAATCCTTCGGCGCGACGCAGCCCTCATAGCATAGGGGCGGCCTCTGTCCAGGGTTCCCCAGCCTTATCCTTCGCCAGCTTGCCGTCTTACGACGCGTCGTCACAGCCTTATGGCCTTCAGTCTTATATCATTACGCCTCAGAACGAGGCCAGCAGCGGGCTGAAAGCGCTCTTCCAAGCACCTGTACCTCTGGGGGGTTGAGGAAGACCACCCCTACGCCAGCATCTCCACGCAACTCCCTTCTAGCCAAGGCAAGTCGTCAGCCGATGCTCAGCCATCCGACCGTGTTTGAACTCCCCTCCACCACGCCCAGTTCGAGTGTAGCGAGTGCTCAGTCCGCTGCAGTCGGGTATCCCGCGGATTCCGCTTCAGAACTACGAGGCAGTTTAGTCGTATCGCCCAGTGTGGCGTCGCTTCGGTCTATCGACGCCTCCAGCACCGCCTCTCATTCCCTTGAAGGCAGCAGTAAACCGCAAGATCGATACCGCGGACTATCTCAACTATTCGTCTACCAACCCCGAACGCTGTCGACGACGACCTCTTCGGACGACCGCCAAACTCCAAAGCCATGCCCGTCCTTCATGTCGGAGCTGGAGGGCTCTAGTTCGTATTATAGACCTTCACCAGCGGAGATTGACCCAGAGGAGGAGATGATGGACGAGGGTTCCGAGTCAACGACTCAACAAACAGGTCAGGGGCGGTACGCGTCTGATGGGGGTTCGTATTTCCAGGAACGAGAGCAGGCGCCTAATAGAAAGGTCGGAAGGGATAGGACGGACAGCGCCGCCTGGCATCAAAGGACAAAACTCTTCCAGATTCCAACGGACAGTTCAGAAACGCGGGGTATCTGTCAGCAGGACCAACCGGTTTCTCTCTCCGAGACTTCAGACGGTAGAATGAGGTGGTAGCCTAGCCTGACTTACAGAAAGAATGATTGATTGTAAAAAAACGTATGATGGTGGGAGTAAATGGATCCTCACATAAATTCTGAAGCGAAGAACGAGCCAAGAGTGCACCGAAATCTGCGAGAGAACAGCCACCACACGAAACCATACCTAGGATTCCAATCCCACAAATCGCAAGGACGCCATCCTCTCATACCTAAGCCCCCATACCCGAGCGATTCCCATGTCAAACTAGGGCTCCCACGTTGGGCTCAGGGGCGGGCAGCATCGTCAATCGCGACCGCCCTCGTGACCCGCTGCTCACGGCCGTTCACTTTGGAGCCGAGGGCCAAAGGAAGAGGCTTGTGGAAGATGCTGTGGGGGGACGCGTACGGCACGGCGGCGATGCTGGTATGCCAAGTGTATTCGGTGCCGGAGACCGGTGGGTCGAACGACGCCCAGATTTCGGTCGCGGTGCTGAGGTATCTGACGCAGTGCCGTTGGTGCGGCTTGGTCACCTTGTCCCCCTCGGAAGAGTACGACGTGCAGTGGAATCCGGGGGCACAGCACCAGGCCTGAGTGCTGGTGGTGGCGCTGTCCGCCATGCTAAAGGTAAGTTCTGTTGTGCACTGAGGACGAGTTGGGTTCAGTAGTCGGTCTACCGGTACCTATTCGATGGGATGACAAAGAGGCTCGGAGTCGAAAGGGGGGGGTTACGTACTGCCGTCTGCCAGCCTTGGATGCACTGACTGCCGGGAAACGCTGCTGTGACTATGTCGTCCACAGCCGGTGGGTTCTTCTGGGTTGCTTCTGGCTGTAAGTCCTCTTGTTCGCGTGGATGCGGAGGGGCCGAGACTGACCATAGTTGTCGGCAAAGATGGAGAAGAAATTGGAAGGATAGCACTGGTCCATTTGCGTGGCGATGAAGGGTTTGGCGGTGGTCGTGTGAACAATGGTGCATATGAGGCCATGCGGCACTGTGTCTACTCCGCTACATGCACTTGGTCAATATCCATAGCCGACCAGAGGACTGAGCGGCAATGAGCTGAGAGGGGGGCATCGATCGTTGATCTTGCGTACTTGAAGATTTCAGGGCAGTAAATGGATGCAGAAGCACATGGATTCTTGACCGGGTCCCCCGTGTACGGGAAGCTGAACGGGGTCGTCTGAGGTGGTAAAGTAAATACGTTGAGGGTTGAGCTGGTTCCAACACCTATTTCTGTTCTCGTCACAATCGACATCGTGAGTGAGAGGGCGGTCCTTGCTACTGCGGTCTCAGCGGAGTCGGTATGGTGGGTTGAACGAGGGACTTGATCTGTCATGGCAGGGTATGGAGTTCTTTATAGGACAGGCCGGCAGCTCGAGGAAGTATTGTGGCATGTTTGCTTCAGACCGTGTTGATGTGGTACTGGTAGTATCTTGCGATAATACCAATGTGTGTTCAAAGGTGATCGTGACCGTCATCTCGCGTTATCTTGTCCCATGTTTGCCCGGTGCAATGTGCCAAACGGCGAACAGGTCAGAGAAGAGGACCGAAGTCGTCGAATCGCCGCACTCGGGTACATGTCATGTCCCTTATTAGAGCTATGATGACGATATCAGTGTTCTAGGTAGACGATATGTAGATATATTTTGAGTATATGGCTTTGAAGCTTAACAAAACGGTGGCCCAGTCTTGGTCCTTCTGGTGTTTTAAGCGGAACGATGATCTGTGAGACTATTCGCGGGCCAATCGTCTTGGATTGAGTCTGCACCACCCCGAGGTACATCACTCTCAGAATCTATGACAGTGTGCTCCGGTGCTATGTACCTAGGACATATCCGGTACTCATGTATCTCACACCATGTACTGAAGTACCGGTATCCTCTTGACAAACTGACCCATCTTATTGAGGCCATTCACCGGGCAGATCGAGCTACGGCAGTGAAGAGTGCCAGCGTAGCGAGGAATGCAACAGGAAATTCTCCCGGATGCATGCCGAAGCCTATCAGAGATATTCTAAAGTACGGTTACCCGATCGCCATATTCGAAGCGTGAAAAACGACCCCTAAGCCCCAACCCGAATAGGAGAGTCTCATAGCCAGTAGACTTTCAGCGCCGCGTCGTTGCACACCGCACCGTTGCTAGCTACGCAAGAAAAACGGTCGCCTTGTGCTCTGGGACATCCGAATGATATATACGTGCACTGCTGCGGCGGCCATGGAGAGACTTCAAAAACGCCACTATCGGGAATGTACATAGACGGTAGCACCAGACGCCTAGTTAAGATGTGCCAACCCCAATGACTCTACGCGGTTGGCGGACACGTTCTGCTTGCAGTGTCGTTCCATACTCCCAACAACACGCAAGATAATCGTGCCTCGGAAAACCCATTTCCTGGATACGAGTCAAACGAGGACGATGTGAAACTGTCGAGCTGGCTTGCAACTGGACGAGTACCATCTCATAACCGGCAGCCCGAGGGGACTCGGCCAATCGGAACCGAAAAAAACAATAGCAAAACCTCGGCAATGCGAACACTGGCAGAAGTGTCTCGCACAATCTGCAATGTCCCGATTTCTTTGTTTCGGGGCGAGGGCCGGGAACCTTGACGTGATCGAGGGCGTGAATTAGGTACTGCAAGCCTATGCTTGTATAGGTGCTGTCATGATGGACCAGGCTGACTGCAGATAGTCAACACCTACTTGCATACGGATACCCTGATCTGACTTGAAGGCTCAGGTCCGGTTCGAATCCCGCAATGTACCCCATATTGAACAATCACATCCGAGGGTCAGTATGATTTGCATCATCTGCATGATCCTCTGCCTCTGCCATACAATCAACCGAAGAATGGGGCGGTTCCCAGGTTTTGCTCTTGGGTGAGACATTCTGCTGGTACCGTAGCATTTCCATCCGCCCTCTTAGCGAAGACGTCAATGTGGAACACAAACGCAGCATCTTCAGTGTGCTTGCCGGGCCCATGGCGAGATTACTGGTCGATCTGAGTTGGCCCTCGTGTGTGACAGCGGGGGGGGTTGCCTGCGAGGCTGGTTGCTGCCTTTGTACAGATCCGGTGCGGCCCTTTACCGAATTGGCGAAGCCATCTTGATGGCCTTTACAGGCTCGTCACTTTGCGTGGGTCGGCATTGGCGTACCAGCTGGACTGGCACGTCTGGACTCTGGAGTCGATACGGCATTGCTTCGTGCTGTGCGGCGTGCCTGCGTGATCGCATGCAACCCGGTCGGATCGTGAGGTAGGTAGAAAGCTGGCCTCGCACGGCGTTGCGGCCATCGGGAACACAGCATGCCCTGCTTCAGACCTCGTCAGAACCAGTTGGAACATTAGAGTGTGGCTTTTTGCCAGCGCCATCATCTATGGGCCGACATCAGATTGTTATTGAGGGAAGACTGGTGTGAATTCGTGGCATTACTTACTTACCTTGAGCCTGCAAGTCGACTAGGGTTTGCGGACCCCGACGTCGCCACCAACATAATCACGACCACGATCCATATGACTGACTTGAAGTGGCAAAGGTAGCAAGGCCTGACTTTGCTCTGACAGACGAACGGGGGGGGGTTCCTGGTTTGAAGGTTCCCTGACTTTCAACACGTCTCCACTTTCCTAATCGGGGCAAAAGGGGGTCATTGGCCGCCTTGGAGGAGAACGTGTAAGCCGGGAGATGGTTGCTGGGCCTCTGATGCATTTGGTCATTTTAGAGAGTATCGCGTCGTTTGACAAGCCATGGCGAGTCATTCTCATGTTTGGATCAAGTGTTGGCGATGCGATTGGGCACAAGAGGAGAGGCAAGTACCGAACACGGCTACTCCACGGTCATCCCGGAAATGATGTTGTAGTAGGTAGGTATCAATCCTGGCAAGGTATCGTGTCGGCCTTGGCTGGTCGAGACACTGCATTAGACAGTCGGAAAGGTGCTTCTTCGGCTACCTGGTTCCAGACCAAGTTCTTCACGCACTCTATACAGCCAATGGCGAATCTCTGATCGCCTCGAAACCCGACTTGACGCCCAGCAAGCTTTTACCGTACCCTTTCGCTCGTTGACATGCACGGCCGTACAGCACAGAGTCGAGCACTAGAGAAGTAGGTAGGTACATCGACCTGCGACCTGCGACCTGCGACCTGCGAGAGGCATGTGTATTTGTGTACAGATAAACTTTAGACTTGGATGATTCATGAGAGACGTCTGTAATTATTCGTATGCAGCGTATAATCCCCTACTGTTAGAATGCGTGGCTGTCGGGATAGTCGGTGACTCGGTGGTGTGGGGGATGAGTGAACACTTTCTTACTTTCTTTCCGATGGACCCCAGTTTCATTGGCTCGCCGACACGTTGCTGCAAGCCGGCCTCACTGCGCCCGAACGATGAGTTGTCAGATGCTGCAGGCCGCTTGCTTTTATGATGATCCAGTCAGCTTCCAGCGAAAGCGGCAGGGGTTTCGACCCAATCCCGGCGGGAAAAGCAACGAATCGATGCCAAGTTTGGCCGAGTGTGCTCACCTCTTTGGTCGGAATCTGGACATGGTCTCATGTGAGAGAAGAAGGAATTGGGAGTTGGGAGATGGGAGACGGGAGATGGGCGACCTGTTGTGACTCGACATGGCTTACCTACCTATCTCGCTCACGATGAATGCCCAACATCGGCGAGGCGAGGCAGTAGTTCGCGGCTATTTGCAGGAGATTGCGAAAGACGAGTCTGTTCACACCACTCACACTCAACCCTCTTGGTCTACCCAAAACTCCCAGAGCGTGGGTGTTGGTGCCCAATGGCGGAGGTGCCATGTCATGATCTGCGCTCTTCACGATCTTGGACTCGAGGGTCATCGCTTGGCCTGTACACAGTACAGCACTGAGAGCAACCATCCTGCAGGCTGCTTCCTCTGGCTAACTAGGCCACATGGCGTCCTGTCGCTTCCACGTTCCAACTGCCAAGTTTCTGCGCTCTCCTTCGGCTGGACTGCCACGAACCGCCGGGGCTCCGGAACCCGGTATGCTCGCCTCAGCTCCACGAGAGGCCTGGGTGATACGGTCTACCTACTGCTGTCTGCTGGTGGCGGGCTTATAAGTGTGGTGGGTGTTCTATCGCGACGTCTTTAGCCTGCATTTCCGAGACGAATGGGTGGTCGTTCGAGGTGATCCAATGCATGCACCCCATCGCGAAGCACCTCGACATGCACCACAGCTCACAGTTTCCGCCGAGACGAGACGAATGAAGATCATGTGCGGCATCACGCAGCTCCACAGCAGGCAGGTCATGCCCTCTCTCGGCTGCGAATGCAAACACGGGCTCTCGGATGGGCTTCTGCTCTCCCACGCGAGACACCCGCCGCTGTCGTCGACGGTCGGCCTTGCCTGCGGCGTAGGTAGGTACGAGATACTCGGAGAGAGCGAGAGAGATGGAGAGCAGTGCGCAAGGAAGCTTAAAGATGGACTCTTTCGCACCTGTTCCCCCGACCCGAGACTCGAGTTATGCAACCCCGGATGTTATCCTTCCCTCTGGCTTGCCTTTGCCTCTGCATCACTATGCCCGCGGCACCCTTGTTCTCATCCCGTCTGACTGTTACCCCCGACTGACGAGACTCGCATCGCCGCCATCCACATGTATATCCCACAAACCCAAGCCTCCGCCTCCGCCTCCGCCTCCGCCTCCGCCTCCGCCTCCGCCTCCCTCTCCGAACTCGCCGTCATCACCTCTGGCCGGCTCTCCACAGCGGGGCCGGCACTGCATCGTCTACCGGTACTCGACCATGACGGCGCGCGCTTGACTCTGCATCAAGTCGGGCCATGGGCTAGTCGCATTGTCTCCCGAGGCGTCCAGACGCTTACATCGCTCGCCTTGCAGAAGCGGGCAGACTCGCAGAACCTCGACGTGACCATTGGCATCGTCGTCGGCGTCCTGCTAGCCGCGTTCCTGATCGGGGCGCTGGTGTTTTGTCACATCTACCGCTTCACAATCCGCTTCAAGCCGCGAGGCAGGATTGTCAGAAAGCGTCGTCGTCACAAGCCGGCAAGCTCAAAAAGTTCAAAGAGCTCAAGAAGTTCTGATGGAGGCAGCGGTCCCCCTCCTGCCCCTGCCCCTGCGTCTGCCCCTGATCCTGCTCCTGATCCTGCTCCCGCGGCGGCGCCCGAAGCCGAGCCGGCAGATGCTTGAAATTCTTGTATGGGATCTGTACCGTTACTAAAACCACTGCACTGTATGATGACGGGATATATGTTTGTCGTTGGGAGCAAAAGGGGCGCAGAGCCGACCAGCGGGTCAGAGTCTGAATCAGCTCTACGCGCCCGTAGTACACCATGGCAAGTCACTCTATGGTACTTACTACTCGTGAGGTTGGCTATTCTGAGATTGTGTATTGAGTGGTTGTTTTCAACATGGATTCTTACGGCTGTATGTACTATGATACATTAATACCAATATGCTACGTTTCACTGGACGGCGTTGGGGAAACCACTTGTCAATACCGGTACTGCCATGCCTTCTTCGCAACCGATACCTAGAGCAACATCATCCCCCATCTTATGAAGACAATCTTGTTTAAACTCTGGTTCAATGTCATCGCGAGATCACTTCGCTGCGTGCCCGGCCGTTTGCTGCAGCCGTCCGGAAGATCTCCGCAATGGGACTCGCCCGGCATTGATGCCCAACGAACCGTTCCCGAGCCCGTTGCCAGAGGCAGGGGACAAGTAAAACTAGGTTGCCTTCCTACATGTACATATACGCAATGCCAGCTCACACGCCCCCCCTTCAAGCTTCCAACCTCTGTTATCAGGCCAATGATATAAAACGAGCTTTGTGTCTTCGCGTGGCGTCGGTCGTGCTGGGGGTAACATCCGGCGCTGCTCCGCGGATGATGCCCACCAATGTCCGATTTGGAGTGTATATACTGGGAGGAGGCGTCCAAGGAATGACAGGGACGGCTCAGGTCAGTCGGACCGTCGCACGACAGAGCCCAGCGGACGACCCCGGGGCTGATGGTGAGCTTTTGCAGTTCAGCGCAGGAGAGCTCGTTTAACCAAGTTGATTGAGTAACACCCTTGGGGACTGGTCCAGCTACGATTTCAAATAGCAGTCTTCCTGCTGTCAGTTGATTGCCCCCCCCAAGTCAGATCGTGTCACCGGAATCGCTAAGGGTCCAAGAACAGTCCAAGAACATGAGCACTTTTTTGACGTGGCTAAGTACCTAATAGAGCTGTAGACTGTAGTATGCAGAGTGATTCGTTGCAACCTGCTCACTCGACCTTGATGCTAGTCTTGCTCGTACTCATTTCATCATCCGCCTCATATTCATGACCGGTGACACTTTCCTTCATGATGGCCGGGGCTGGCTTGGAACCTAGGAACTCGGTCTCCTGCTGTGCCGCTACCTCGGCTCCAGGAACCACCGGATTCTGTCTTCCCATACAGACCCGGCTCGACATGCCAGTGCTGAGAACAAGTTGGGCCAGATGGACATTTCCAATGGTCCTCTCTTGCAGATACGGCAATGTCTCCTGCAGGTTCTTCTCTATATGCGCGACCAAGCCCTCGAGGACGTGTATGATGTCGTGCGCGGAATCTCCGTGGCGATACGAACTCAAGTCTGTTGTGAGAAGATCTTGCTCCTCGTCCAGCGAGCCTTCGAACAAGCACTCGGACTCGACATCGTAATTTTCACCTTGCGAATCGCTCTCGTTTCCGTAAACGTACTCGAGGGCTTCGAGTGTGTTCTCGCGCAGGATGCCGACTTCATGGCTGATGTCGTGGAGCATCTCAAACATGATGTCCAGGGATTCCTCGAGAAACTCTTCGGCATCGGCGTCGAAAGAAGAGTACGCTCCAGCTTCATGTCTACTGTTGACGTAAGGATCCTCCGCGTGAAATCCATCGGCGTAGCAATGCATTGTGCTCAGAGGTGGAGAAAAGAGTCCGGGAGGCACGATGTCTTCTGAGCTGCCTGAGCAGCAATGGCAGAACCTGAAGACGGTCAGAGGAGCAAAAGAGACTTTCTAGGACGTCAAGGCCTACCGGTGGGACATTTTTTTTTTTTTTTCTTTTGCAGGTTGATCAATCACAGCTGGTGACACCGGCGCTTGGTCGAGGAAGCATGAGAAACAAGAAGAAGAAGAAGAAGAAGAAGAAGAAGAAGAAGAAGAAGAAGAAGAAGAAGAAGCTCAGTTGGTAATGCCCCTTGGGCTACGGTTTTATGCGTGCCTTTTGGTGATTCATGACTTGCAGAGTGCGACATAGTAACGTTTCGTGACTAACACTTCTTGGGATACGGTTCTATGGGTGAGTTATGACTATCTATGACTTGTAGTACGTGACACAGTGACATTCCGCGACTTGCAAACACTGGAATTACTTGGGAAATGGAGAATACAGTCACAATGACCGGCAACTACCGGTAACCACAGCAAAAAGAGGCGCAGATGGTCTCCATCATACCTAACTCACAACGTAGATTCAAATAGGGCATTCCGCGAATTCTACCATAGTCCCATTCTTTGTCGTCTCGCCGGTTTCGTACCCGATTCTCCGCGTAACAAAGAGCAGGCTCGTCGAAGAAGCGCAAGCGCCATCGTAAAAGCAAGCGAAGTACCCTAAAAACCAATCATTACGAATGAGCATAGGCCGAAATGTTCAACCCGGACGAGGACGATATTCATAGAGCGAGTAGCTTGCTCGCACTCTACTTTCAAAGAGACGCACACGAACGCTTCCGGTTCGAAAGAGCAGTCGGAAAGGGCTCCGGGGGCATCATATGGAAGCTTATGTACGAGCCGACTCCGGGATGTGCGAAACGGATTGTGCTCAAGATGCCCGTGTTTGTTCCAAACGTCGACGAGAACTACGTGGAAGCGACGTACTCGGACAGCAGTTCAGATACACCGGACGAGGAAGACCTTGATTTTATCCGGGAGCGTGAAAATTTGAGGGTAAAAAATAATCACCAGGTAATTACCAACCATGTGTGCCGAGCACTAACGACAGTTTGCAAGGATAGAAGCTGAGATGGGCCAAACACATCGTGAACCCGATCGACATACCGGATGACCCCCCCTTAGACCTGGCCCGCTACGACCGCACGGAGTCGCAGAATGGCTATACATGGAATGGGTCGAGCACGGAACGCTCAGGGACTTTGTTGTTCGATGTTCCCAATTCAATGTGACGTTCTTGCCGAATCGTTTACTTTGGCGATGGTTCCTATGCAGTCAGTACACTTCGGGACCGGCAAAGTGCAGGCTCCAAGGACAATCGAAGCTGACGCGAGCAGCAATACGAATGTGCATCGCCATGCAATGGCCCCCCCAGCTGGGCCGAACGTCCAGGGCAACTCAGTGATCGAGCAGATACTAGAGACTCCGCCGCGCCGCATTGTGCACAACGACATGCACGATGAAAACGGTGAGCGGAGTAGAGTGAACGCGTGCCAGAACAACGACTGACTTGCTTCAGTCATGATGCGGTCTTTTGCACAAGATCCCCAGGAAGTCGAGCACGACATAGCTCCGATACTCAAAACTTATCGATCTCGGCCCGATGAAAGATATCACCGGGACACAGTCAGTCTCCCCACTATGGACTCATGTATTACAACATGGACCCTGCTGATTTTCGGAGACCGAACAAGCATGAAAGACACCGTTCCAACGTCGAGGCTGTTGGCAAAGTAAGTCGAGCAGACAATCCGACACCCCTGGGCAGACGCTAAGCATGGTGACGAGCAGATTATGATGGAGCTGTGTATGTATGCTCAAGCTACGATCCGATATCTATGAGTTGCCCCGTCGAACAGCTGAGAAATTTCCCATCTTACCACAGCAAGGTGCAGCGCCAATCATGTCTATATACATCGGGTTGGTTACCGATGAGAACGGACACGATCCGTACCCACACATCGATAGAGATCTTAGGATCTTGGTATGTGCGTGCCTGCCGCTCGATGGAGACGATACACCTTCGCTGGAGGACTTGTACGGTGCGGTGGCTGAAGTAATAGCGACACGGAACGCTGAATGGTATGCGAACCCGGACGAGACAGATCAGAGTATTAGACTGCTCCTCCAGAAAGTTCTCCATAATGCGGACATGGGCAATGTTTCCGAAGATCTCACTCGGGTCGGGATTGAGTGGGAGCCATGAATCACCAATGCTGGCGACCATACCGGTATCTCTGTAGATGCTGTATGAACGACAGTGATGTTCCGACTCTGTTGGCAGGGCATTCTGAACGAAACGATGCCTCGCGTTGCCGTCCTACCAGTGGTACCGAAACTCCTTGTTCTCCCTATCTGTCCGATCCAGGAACTCGCTGTTCGTCTTGTGACCTGTCGCCAACCGATCTCTCCTCTTGTTTTCCCAACTGTAGTAAGCCATGAGAAGCCCGGTCAATCCGACCGCCGCCGCCGAAGTCACAACGATTGCAATCTTTGCCGGCAAGTAGTTTGGCTCGTCAGCGTCCCTGAACGTCAAGGGGCCGATGATATTTCCCAGACCTGCATTGGGTGACGGGTCAGCTTGTTTGCGCGCCGTCGGCGAGACGCTCTCGGAACGACAGCTTACAGAAAGACATCAACAGCATGGCATTCATCGTGACCTTCTTGGTGTGTCCTGCATAGTTGGCAGCCGAGTAGCTGTACAGCATGGGCAGGGCGCTCTGGACAACGTTGGTGAGATAGTTCCCGGCCAGTAGTCCAGCTTGGTTGCTTTTGGGTAGAAAGGCCAACAGGCTGCCTCCGAGCACACCGCCAACTAGGAGGAGGATGATGATGACAGGGCCTCGGAGGTTGTATTTCGTACTGAGGACGCCCGACGTAACGACGCAGATGCAGGCAATCACGCCGCTCGGTATCTGCAGCAACGCTGCCTCCTTGCTAGTGTAGCCAAAGCCGGTGATGATGGTAGCCTGGTAGCTGCTCACGGCACCGTTCGGCACGTTGCTGCTCATGGTAATCAGGCACAAGAGCCAGGTCTGCGGGTCCTTGAAGCATTCCCAAACTTGGTACATTTTGACATGCTTATTCTCGATTCCAGTCTGGTTCTGACGGACTCTTTCGATGGCCCAGACCTTTTCTTCGTGCGACAGTTTCGATGTCATGGGATTGTCGGGCATGACGAGAAACACGACAACGCCAACAGCGATAGTGACGAGGCCGAACAGTAGAAACATGATCTGCCAGGATCGAAACCGCTCGTTGACGTAGTGCTGGAATCCGAACGAAGTGAGCGACCCGATGATACTTCCTGTGCCGGTCCCCACGTACCAGAAGCAGACCCGCGCCGGCTGTTCGCTCTTCTTATACCACATGGACGTGATGAGAATCAGGGCTGGCGCCACGACAGCCTCGAAGCACCCTAGAAGAACACGCAGGGTAGCCAGGGCGGCCCAGTTATTAGCAGCTGCCGTTAGGGCGATCATCAAGCCCCATAGGATGACATTGACCCCGAGGTACTTGGCTGTAGGCAGACGCTGCATCAAATACCCAGTCGGGAATTCGAAGGCGAGGTATGTGACGTAGAACACAAGGGCTAGGAGCGAGTACTGGTCACCGTTGATATTGGTGTCCTTCTGCAGGCCCATGACATTGGCATAGTTGACTATCGCCGAGTAAGTACATGTTCTGGTTGACGGACAGGCAGGCACTTACTCAGAGTCTTGTCGAGGTATTGCAGGGTATAACATGCCCCTGAAATATGTTAGTGGTCAAGCGAAATCCAAGAGGCGACACTGAGACCGACACATGAGCGGCACGATCCACCAGTCTATCTTCCGAACGAGTCTTTTCTCGTCAACTTCCGTCATGAGGACCGTAGTCCCATTATCTAGGTAAGCAAGTGCAGCATCGGCGTCAGTCGGCTGCGGGACCTGAGTCTCAAGATCGGAGTTCTTCTCGAAGTCGGCCTTGTCTTTTGACATTTTGGCGGATTCTGTGGGCGCAATTAGAAACCGACAAATATCTGGGCAGGCCGGGAATTGGTTCAGGAAATCAAACGATCACAGCGAACGCGACACATACATCAGTCGACCAGTGAAGCGACGAGAGAAGTGTGCGATGCGGTTTAGTCTAGACTCAAGACTATGCATCGTAACGGCGCAGACCCAGCGGGAAATCCCAACATATACATACCTACCACTCATCTGCCTATGCCCACAAGAGCGCGTCCGACGGCGTTCGAAATTCTGCGACCTTATCTGGACCTAGCCTCAATAGAATCAAACAACGCCGTCATGGACGTCACTTCCAGCCTGTGCAATTAGCACCTCGGTTCATGAGAAGCGATGTGAGCGGGCCAATGCCGACCCAACCGGTACGTTCCCATGTTCACCGATAAGCGTCACCATACTAGAAACACCAGGCTGTGGGGGTTGTTCATGACGCTGTTGGAGTGACAGATAACCAGGGGTACAGATAAGGAAACTTTGAGATGCCAGGCTCCTGTGAGATGCAGGCGGAGGTTTGGGGTGTCAATGAGGAGGGAGTAGGAAGGAACTGGAAAAGATCAGCAATCCTCGTAGATAAGATGGGGGCACTTTCACGGCAGAAGATGGGCAAATGGGCAAATGGGAATCCGGATCGGGGTGGGTAATGGACGAGCCCATCTCTGTATCATAAGTGACGGACGTCCGATACCAAGATTGGCAGTATATTGATCCGTGAAGCAACATGCGATGCGGTACGCAAGGCTGAGATTTGCCGAGAACGGTGCTTCAATTTGGACGAGGTAGCTCGCAGGCCTGATGAATCATGAACGGTTCAAGATCTCCCTCGCAGCTGTCCCTTTATTGTGATCAGAAGTTGATGCCTCTCATATTTGGCTGCACATCTTCTTTCCGTGGACAAGATGCCGCCATGCATGAGCTGGCCTAGGAGCCTCTCTGGTAAATCAGATCGTGATGACAACCTCGTCACCACTGCCGCTGCCTCACTGGCGCGGTGCAGTGATCTGCCATATGACCCCCGCAGCTCTGCCATGCTTGGCCGATTATGGGAACTTGACTGTAGGGCGACCTGAGCCTCGCCATTGCAAGTCTGAAGGATTTTCATGTAGAGTTATGCGGTGATACGAGCACGACGCTATCGCCTGTCATAATGTTAGGTAGGATGCCTGAGCCGTCTCATCTAATAAACGCACCTCGAACAAACAGCATCTCGGACTTCTTTGTAATCGTCTACTGCCGGTCAGCTTCATGACCCTGATCAAGTTGGGTCTCGGCTCACCCGAATCTCCTCATCGGTCTCGTCCTCGTCCACTACGTAGATGGTCTCAAGCACGTCTCCAAGAACCAAGTTCATATGACTGTCATAGGCCTAAAGAAAATCAGCATGTGAGACGAAATGAAAGTAGCAACAGCGGTGACCGACGTGCAAGCGGCCCTTGAGCTCTCTGTCTCCTCGCAGCTTCACAAACACCACCTCGTCCAAAAGCAGTCGCACAAGATCGAGCGGCTCGGCAACGGAGCCTGCAGCGGGGCTTTCCTCAACATCAGCCATTTTCAACGATTCGGTCTCACTTGACTTCGTTTTTGGTGCGTTGTGTCGTGGTATTGACGAGTGTCTCTCGGGGTGTCGGTTTCGCAATAAGCTCAGTCACTCTGACTGCCAGTGAGTTGTTGGTAGCGGCTAGTGGGGCGGCACCTGTTGAATTGGAATGCCCGAGCACCCAGGACGCCTGGTGAGCACGAGCCAGATTCCAGATCGTGGCTGGGGAGGCGGCGGAACATTTATGACGCCGGCGATTTGACAGTAGTTACGGATTAACGTTACTGTGTACGGAGTAACTATACGTACTCCATACTTCGTACTCCGTACTCCGCCACACTCCACTTATTATTACACAGTAGGACTTGCCAAAATTCAGTATCTCAGCCAGATCAGCCTCGTCACGCAGCTAGGACAGTGGTCCATCGTTTCCCAGGGGGATCAGCCTCACGGGTAGGCGCGCTTCGTCTTGGACAATGTTTCTCAACTCTACACCACCAGCCGCGATCACGCACAATTGCCAGCACGAGAGATGGTGGTGTACACGCATCCGCGCAACGTCGTGGTGCCGTCAAGCTGCGCATTCTACATGGTCACCATCCCGTTCCACCCACCATTGGCAGGCCAGAGTACGAGTTCTTGAAAAGATTGATGGCTAGGTATCCTGCTGTGGCACCATGTGATGAAACCTACACACGTCTCTTCCAGTGATACGGTGAGGACAGCCGGAGGCTCTTGATACACATCAGACGGGTAACAACCATGCCTGAAGAGGAGCTGAAAGCAACTTTTGCAGCGCTCCCTCATACCTTCTTCCCCGAACTTTTGCGCTTATTAGTTAATGGATCCCACGGTTATCGGTCCGCTGGTTGATCCCATCCATGGAGCCAGAATCGCGGTAAGAATGTGGTCGATTCTCAATTTGGAAAGCTCCGTGGATCTCTACGGAACCAGGCACGTTTACGTCAGACTGTTGCAGCGCCTGCTCATATTGTTCAAATCGTCCCAGAAGGGAAAACGAATTGCGAGTGTAAATGATCATGTCCCCCTAATACGAGCTGCAGCCACCGTATCCGATATCTCAGCCTTAGAAGTGGTCTGGGATTAGATGAACAGTCACGAGATTCGTTTCTGGCGACAGAGCGCCGCGTACGACGAGCTCGTCGTGGTCAGGTTCCTTACTGATTCATTGTCTTGCGGCCACGATAAAACTCGGATTGTGATGACGCCACGGAACCTTCATCGAAAACCAGGCATCAAACTGCATGGATCCCTCCAGAGGCTAGAAAGACTGATGTTCAATCGTAGGTTCGAGGACTCCGGTTCGGGTTGGACAGAAATCAAGATCCCGCCCAGGAGGAACCCGCGAACCTGTACCGGGGGAGACGGCTGCTGAAAGTGCCCATGAAGCAGGGTGGATGCTGGCGGGTTCCCAGGATCTGTCAAAAGGTCGTGGTCAAGCTGAGCAGCAAGTCTCTCGCTGAGAAGAGAAGCGCCAAACTTGATCCCTTAGGCCTCTTGCCGAACGACCTGGAGTCGTTTCGTACGCTGTGGCGCCACGATATTCACTGGAATGTTTGGAATAAGCGGGTGGCTGTCGAGATACGGCGTTGCCGTGCGGAGTTAGGGGAACAGCCCGCCGAGCATGAGCGTATCTAGTCCTGCAGATGTAAATGCTTGAGCCTGGGCCCAACGATTATCAGATACGGTGTCATGAGTGGAAGCCGATGGGTCTGTGTATACAGTATCGCTGTCAGCCAATGTTGCTACAGATATGCATGTCTGTTGGTGGCACCCAGAAGACGATGTTTATATATCGACCTCACCTCGGCTACAATAGAACAACTTTCAAACAAGTGGACAAAGCATGACATGGCCAGTCTTGATCTGAATATGCGATGCGCCACTGTAGCTACCATCTCCTTTCCCTTCCTGCTTCATGGCCTATCATTTCCCCTTTTCCAGTTTCAACTCGTTGATGTACATATACCGGCTCCCGAGGATCCAACCCCATCGGAACCAAACCATCTGACTAACGTGCGCCTGCGTCATGGCTGTCCGCGCTGTCGCGGCGCTCTCCCTGCCACCCATCAGGCTGCTTGCTGTGACAAGCACGCCGGGGTTCCCCCTGCGCCGTCTTCTTGCGCGCGTCGGCGCCAACGAAAGTCAATGAGAACATGGTCGCGACAATGTCTAGAAACCCGCTGTACTTGCGCGCCACGTTGACCGAGGTCAGGGTGTACAGATCGACGGGCGAGGCGTACCCGGGTTTGCCTAATGTCAGGTTCGTGATGAAGCGCCGGGCTCCATGATAGAGAGAGATGTGGTTGGGGTGCGAAGACACGCCCGTGGCATCAAAGGTCAGGACCACGTCGATGGAAGCGCTGGGGCCTGTGGTTGGGGGGAGGTGGCAAAGGCTTTGGAGAGCAGCGAGGCGACGGCGTGCTCGTCCCAGGGGGTCGTTATCGAGTCTTGGAAGTCCCTAGGGGAGTGGGAGTTAGATGAAGGGTTCTTATGTCGGGTTTGGTATGATTGATCGAGAACAGGTGGTTATAGGGAAAAGGACATGTGCGCAGGGTAGGCGGAGCCGGAATCGGCGATGCCACTCACCAGCACAGCATAGGATAGCAAGTGCGCCGAGGTAGGTGTATACAGTTTCAAAAGATAGTAGTGACTTACGGGCTATCGACCACAAACACATCGTCCTCCTGCTTCAGGCCCAAAAGCATGCCGCTTTTGACCAATTCCTTCTTGCGCGTGTCCCCCAGCCCGTCCTGGTTGCCAGTGCTGAGGCAGAGGATCTTGACGTGGTTGCCCGTCTCCGGTCTGGTCAGGGCCAACACGGTTGGCGCAAAGAACATGGCCTCATCGTCCGGGTGCGCAATGAGCAGGCAGATGCGCTTGTTCCGCAAGATCGGGAAGCGGGTGGTGACCACGGACGCAGTGTACGTGTAGAGGAGGGGCAGGACCACGAGGATCAATGCCACAGTAACCAAGCGGATATCCATGTTGGGCGGGTTGAGAGTCCAAACTAGTACTCACGGCCAAGCAAATCAAATTGCTGCCGTGAGTGCTGCTGCGCACAAACAGAACCTATGCCAGTTGGGGAGGGGAGGGTAGAACATAGAGCGTTGAAAGCTAAAGCTATTGAGTTCCTGCACGCGCCACGACGGCGGGGGGTTTATTAGAGGGGGGTTCAAGTACAAGTCGAAGCTTGGGTGCTGCAGGAGCAGGTACTTGGTAGGTAACGTTAACAGGTAACTAAGTTACAGCCTACAGGCCCCGGGAAGTATGCTGCAGGAACACCCAGGAACAACGGATGGGGGTTCGTATTGACGTGGGTCCGTGGACTTGTGGGCTTGTGGACTTGTTGTGCTGCCAGTCCAACTTAGTTATCCGTACATGGACTGACGAGGCAGACCAAGGTGGTTAGAAAGGCAAAGGGAGAGAGGGACAGCCTGGCACAGCTCCCCTCCTAGTTGCAGCTAGTTAACTAGTTATCTGCCGATCAGGCGATAATGCCACCTTGCGACTTTGACGATGCACCCCTGTTCTGTTCCGTTCCTGTCCTGAAAGAGTCTGGGGAAGGAAAGGGGAAATTTGGCATTTCAAGCGTTATGCGCAAATCGGAGCGCAGAGCCGCCGCCTAGCCTAGTTAGTTACATAGTTACGTAGTAGTACGTACAGTATCCGTATGAGGGAGATGCCTTGGCAAAGCGCTAAGTTGCTTCTGGATAAGCCACTTTTTGCGGAATACTCTAGTTATGGTAACTTAGCTGATGAAGGAGCTCTGATTCTCCCCAAGTCAGCCCCAGAGTCGATCCAACACCAGCACCCATTGCAATCTCTGAGCACTTCCATCGTTCTTCAGGCTGGTTGACTACTGGGTGACTGCCGGTCATCACCGTGAACAAGAAATATGGTCCACACAAGAAAAGCGCGTAAATCATCCGGCCCCGATATTAAGCTCGCCCAACCCGATCGGTCCGGTCCAGCAGAGAAGACACTCCTCGACTGGGCGCAGCAACGGGACCTCTTCGAGCAAGCAGACGCACGACAGCGCAAGCTCGGAAAAGATACAACGGGCGGCAATGGAAACATGCAGTACGTCGGAAAGGGGGCCGGACTGAGGATGTGCTGTCCACAAAGGCCGACCGCATCATGGAAGCCCTCCTCTGGAGCGTTAGCATGTGTATGATGCATTTCACCTTTGACGTGCTGGTGCAGCAGCAGTTTGCCATGGAGCTTTCCTATGCTGTAGTCACCAGGCGGACGGTGAGGGCGCTCTGTGGTAAATCTCTCAGCCTGTTTATACTTTGGTCTCTGCAACAAGACACTAATCCGTCACGCTCATGGCAGTGTTCTTCCCACTCTTCTACACCCTGCATCCGCACGCCTCTTCTCCGGTGCTGTTGCCGGGCTTGCCGCTCCGCTATCAGAACCACCTCCGGCAGTCAATCTTCTTCGTTGCAAGCGCCGTCGCTGGCTGCTACTTGATCTACATCTCAAATACATACACTTACATGGCTGTGATGAAGCAGGCCCCGCCCCTGGGTTGTATCTGGGTATGGTCCATCATTGAGATGGATCTTCTGCCAGCTGTGAGCTCGCTTTCTCTTGCAGGAGCTTATCTTTGGAAGAACGGATACGGCATCAAATAAGTTGAGTGCTGCGATTTGTTCTCAAAGGGTTGACGGAGATGTCTCAGGAGATCTGTGTCGTATCCTCCACCTTCGTAACGCATAGCAGAGTAGCGGCATCTCAATTCTGTCCCCAGCTCTCTTAGGAATACCCTGAGAATTGGAGGATATCCCGGCCTTACAAGTCGATGGTAGCCCAGGGCATCACGCCGAGCAGCGCAGGATTTGAGAGACCTGCCTTGTAGGGGCAGTCATAGCGCTTTTTGCACCAAGCCTGAAGAGGCTGCTGTGACCAGGAGACAAAGGAGCTCTGCTCGCTGGGGGCACCTGTTTGGGCCTGAGATCCAAGCATGCTATTCTTGACAGAGGGAGCTGTTACCTTTGTGCTCCGCTATCTACGGCACTGCTAAAGTCCTATGCTTTCTGTCCACAAGGAGCCGGGTTCTTCCACCCCCTGGGAACAAAGAGGGGGCTCTACCTCTCTACCTGACTCGGATTGGCAGCCTTTGATACCCTCCTTGAGTGATCTCCACAAAGGCATCTCGGCGAAGAGTTACCGTGAAGGTTTTACTTACAGGAGTTGAGTTAGGCGCAACTCTACCAGATGACTGCGCGCTGTTTACTGCAAATTGGTACATAAATAATGGAATGCGACTAATGTTGAGGCTCCCTTGAGGTTCCGTGTGATGTTTGGTACTCTGTTGATCTCCACCTTGAAGCCACTGTAGGCTCGTGATTCTAGTCGGCCTGCTTATGTTCGTTGTGTCACCGATAGTACCTCCGTCGTTTGGACAGCCAGTTATTGCTTTGTCCTGTCTGGGCAATATGTAACTCGAGTATCTCAAATGTTCAATACTCGGGCTCTCGGCGAGAAAGACGGGATTGGTCACGTTGCCCTGACTGCCAATCGTGCCAGGATCTTCCCACAAGCCGTGTCCTTGAGGCCCTTGATCGAGTGTCCCATAGGCGCATGGCTCCTTGTCCTCGACGTGTACTATCTATGCCTTGTGGTGTGAGTTTCGATTCCATCTTTCTCAAGGAGTTCTTGCTTGCTTGTCCTTGCTCTTGCGTCTGGAACAAGCTGGAATAGGTGCTTATGGGGGAGCCGGTTCGGTAATCTCGAAGTAACCCTTGCCTATCTGAAGGCCACCCCTGATGTACAAGATTCTGCTTTGTGCTGGACATTATTGCGTGTAATTTATATCACTCGGAAAGCTGTTCTTGGTTTGGGCAATAACCACTGGCGACAACGGCTTGACATCTGGTGGAAAGGGCTCGGTTAGCATTGATCCCCCCCGTGAAATTCGATGGTGTAGCTTTTAGACGGCATGGGACTACATTGGTGTTCTTCAAAGAGAGGGTTTCTAGAAGCTAGCACTTGGCCAGTCCTTTTTCACCGCCAGAAGATAGATTATACAAGACCTATCCCGCCCTCATGTATCTGTAGGGAGCCAGCCCGTTCCCGAGTCTCTTGGACTGACTGGGCTTTGATCTTGCGGCTGTGGTCAAGCCAGCGACGACGGTATGTATGAGTGAGGGGTGGAAGACAGGGGGAAATAAATTCATGTTTGTGATGAGTGGAAGTCTTTCTATCGAGTGTCGTGACAGCTCACCTGAGTGACTAAGCAGATTCCCGAGCCCGAGGCAGGAGGGAGGGCACCGTACTCGAGTGGTGATTCCGTTTCTTCAAAGGTTGTAGTGGTAGGCCTGGACACGATGGCTACCAGGTCATTTCTAACGGGTCCTATTCGTCAGGGTGGGAATCTCACTATGAATTAGCAGAACAAGATTGTAGTTTCCGTTGTATTGAGGTGCGGGTGTGTCAAATAAGTTGCGGCATCTATTGGTCGACCGTGTGCATGCAGAACACGGCCTTTACATCCGCGCACTCATTTACTGAACGATTCAGACATTTAGGCAGCATTATCCAATATGAAAGAGTGCAATCTGGGCCCAGTTACATGTCAAACCTGTACCGCTTGATGTCACAAAGACGGACTGGAAAGTATTTCCAACGGCTGGCTTTACTCTTCGACGGTGGTACTGGGTGGCTCCCAAGTCAGTTCGCCCCATCAGCACAAGTCGATATTCTAGCATCTATCCATCAAGAAAGTACGTCTTGGACATGCTTGAATCAAGCCTCTTAGGGAGTCGACGACATATGTATGGAGGCGAAACAGCGTAGATCACAAGGGTCTCGATTACCAGGTCTACATAGGTATGTAGATTCCGGTGCCTATAAATAAAAAACATGGTTTAATTCGGGAATAACAGTTGCCAGGACTGTGAGACCATGCAGCCAGCGACCTGGTTCCCTGGCTGTCAACGTAGGACAATGTGTGAGGTACACTAAGAATCCGTAGCATTGTTCTGTGATATAATGGGCATATAATTATGTCTAGACCTTTCTTGCCACTTCAAGTTCACCTGTAAGAGTTTTCATAGGATTTGAAAGTAGGTTGTGGCCAATATGGCCGAGTGTCACGGGGGCTTTCCTGCCCTCCTGGCCACCCACAAACCACCTGGGGCGCCACACCCAGTGCCTGCCTTCTGCAATGTCCAGATAATCTCCAGCCCAACAATGGTTACATGACGTGTAAAAAGCCTGGGTACTCGCTTTGTGACGTCACGTTGCCGGACTGGCAGCTGCAGCTGGTTTCACGTCCCCCTAACCCATCTCGAATCAAGACCTCACACCAGATTCACCCTCCGATATCAAAGAGCCTACCTAGCCACACATGAGTCGTGACAACTCATCTTCAACCGATCTTCAACCGATTATGATGTTTTAATAAGTGTTATTGACAGTGTCCGACGCCGGGCGACCCGCAAGAGTCGATGTGCCGTGGTCGAAACGCGTTATAGTAAATAGATGATCTCTTTGAGGCGGTATTCCAGGGGGTGGTGGCCTATCAGAAGCTACAAGACCCTCGTTCTTGCCAGTTAAGGGGATTTTTCCCCCAGGTGGGATACTTGCCTAGCTAGCCGTACTCAAGAACAATCGCCCTCCTGGTCGATTGTCCACCTCCCATCCTCTACTGATCTCTACTGCGCGCCCTTTGGACTTTTATAGAGTCTAATTTTCTTCCACAACCAACAACCAACAACCCAACCGCGCGGTCCTTCCCACAACAACAACAACAACGACGACGACTAGAACGACAACACCAACAGCTCATTATTACAAGCCAAGCAGTTGTGTCTTGTGTTTTCAAACAACCACGTCTTCCATTTTCTTCACCCCAAGAACAACTTCCCATCCATCCACAATAAAAACAACAGCACATCACATCCTTGTCCAACCACGTCTTTCATTTTCTTCACCACGAGAGCAACTTCCCATCCATATACAACAAAAGTAACATCACATCACATCCTTGTGCAACCACGTCCTCGTTTCTGCATTCCTGACAGGCCATATCCTTTCACCCATCACACACAAACCACCCATCTATTACTTCTTCCTGACCCTGTTCCCACCTCACACATCACACGTCATGAACGGCTACTGTGGCCCATCCTCCAGCCCTTCCGGTGCTGGTGGTTCCGGTCCCGAGCACATCCCATACACTGTACCCTACACTGGTGGCGGCGCTGTCAAGGTTGGTAATAGCTATGTCGCCTCGGTTGACATTGTTGGCCCTGGAGTCGTCCGAGGCCCCGACGGTCAGAACCAAGCCGTCACCGAGGTCCAGAAGCCTTTTACCGCCAACGATAGCATCTTTGTCGGCCCTGCTGGCTCAGTCAACACTGGTGGCCAGTTTAACAGAGTGGCTCGCTTGACCGAGATCCTCTACGCCCCGCCACCCACCCCGGCCACCCAGCCCACCAGTCCTGCCGATGTCAAGACCGAGCTTCCCCAGGAGAAGATGATCGCCCAAGCCGTCAGCCTTTTGCAGGAATCCGAGTCCAAGGCCGATGCCGACATGGTTGAGGAGGAGAAGACCAAGAAGGATGTTGACAAGTCTGACACAACCGAGAAGAACATTGCCAAGCCTGGCACAGCCGCGAAGAACATTGCCAATCCTCAGACCGGCGAGGAGAAGGTTGGCAATATCCAGACGGGTAAGGAGAACATCATCAACACTCCGTCTGGCAAGGAGGATGCCGCAGATCTTGCGATCGGCCAAGAGAGTCTCCATCAAAAGCAGGCCACCAACTCCGAGACGATCAACATGTCCAGCTCCATCCTCAATCTGACGGCTCCCTCCATGCCTGGTAGCAGCGAGAACCCGACCCAAAAAGATTCCAATGCCACGATTGAGATGAGCAAGACCAAGATGGCCTCCATGCCAAACGTTCTCGAGATGTACCCTTCGTACGACGTCGTTATTAGCATGAAGAATGATGACATTGCGGGCCTTACAAATCTCCTGCGATACCGTATGGAGAAGATGAAAGACTATCTGAATCTTGAAGATGACTGGGACTCATGTGCTGGCCTGTGTATCCGCAGCGACCTGGACTTAGACGAGGTAAGTTCTTGCTCGGGCCGTTCAGTAGTTTCTTTGGAGATGACTAACATCAAACAGATCTTCACTGCCTGCATTTCAGCCTGGGAGGACTGCACCTACAGCGTCGAGGAGCGAGTCAACATCACTCCTGACCCCAGTAGAAGCCTCGCTGACACTGTTGAGCTCCGCAAGAATGAGTATACCAAAGTTCGTGGTCTCCTGATCAAGATAGCTGTGGAGAAGCTGTTGGGTTTGGATGCTGCTCTAAAGAACTTTATGGTTCGTCGTCACAAGTTCCTCGTGGCTCACAGTCCCCTCACAAGTGATGAAAACCAGACCTTTAACTGGTTTGCCGGTACTTGCGTTGACCCACTCAACATTGTTTATCCTGAGGATCGCCGTTCCGGTGTCACTGATGTCACTAGTAAGGCCCCCGCACCTTATAGAGATGTTGCGAACGCGCTTCTGACCTGCCGCTTTTTAGAGCACCAGCAACGTCTCTGCGCCGCTGGTGAGCCTGACAAGGAGGACGTTGTCTGGGCCGAGGAGGTTGTGCGAAAGGCCAAGGAAAATCTCAAGACGGAGGGCGAGGACGAACCCGAGACAGAGACGGAGGACGAGCTCAAGATGGATCACAAAGATAAGAAGCCCAAGGGAAGATCTCAGTCCCCCATGGAGTACCGGTCCATTGGATACGGCTACCACGGAGTGCCTAATGGTGGGTCTCAGTCCCCCAAAGAGCACAAGTCCATCCGATACGGCCACCGCGGAATGCCTAAGGGCGGATCTCAGACCCCTAAGGAGCACAAGCCCATTCGATACAGCCGCCACGGAATGCCCAAGGGTAGATCTCAGGCCCCCAAGGAGCACAAGTCTGCCGGATCCCAGACTCAGAAGGTGAGTTTCGTTCCTGGTCTGGGCAGCAAGGTCGACATCGACTTTCCAGTCTTGGGCGAAGACAAGGCCCCCGGTCCATACGAAAATGGTGACATCTACGGCGTGTCGGACGACGAGCGCGAGGATGCCGATGCCGGCTTTGTCCTGGTCAAGAATAAGAAAGGCAAGAACACCAATGGCATGGATGACGATTGGGAGATGGTTTAGACTGTCTGCACCGTGAGCAGTCCTCTTCATCCTCATATTAATTCTCTCAGGCTAACCCAATATAGTGTCAACCAAACATACGCCCATGTTGCCACATGAGTCCGGCACCAAGCCCATTCTTTCAGCTATCCAGATTTCGCGTTTTGACATAATGATGACCACAGGTAAGAGAATCCTCTTTGTCTCACAACACGGCATTCCCATTGTCACTTCGTTCTTGGAATTCGCTGACTTGGAATTTCACGTAGTTGCAGTGGTAATTGCAGTAGTAGCGAGGTATGCCGTTACTTGAAATTCGGACACCCAGAAACTGCGCTTTGAATTGCTTGGTTTCAACTTTCTGTTGCGACTTGACTTGTGCTATCCACGTCTCCTGGAGATGAAGGCTGCA
Source organism: Arthrinium puccinioides (assembly GCA_022414665.1). NCBI lineage: Eukaryota > Fungi > Ascomycota > Sordariomycetes > Amphisphaeriales > Apiosporaceae > Arthrinium > Arthrinium puccinioides. Next base: position 2,141,553 of record JAIUNF010000003.1, on the reverse strand, counting down.
CCAATCCACGCTGATTTGACCCCCGATTAGCGGGAAAGCTTCAGTTCGCCAGACATCTCGATGAATGAGGGAACTGAGGTAAATGATTTGACCTGGGGTAGTGAAATTGCCAGATACTGAATGAAACCTGGTAGCCTACTTATAGGTTTATTTTGCCAGTGACTGTTTGGTCTTGTGGTGTGAATCCCCTGCATTCTCAATATATTTGTCGCTCCAATTGTCAAACAGCTTGCATCTCTTCCATCAGTCTGACACTCGGTATCGTATGGTGAACAATCATCATCGCTCGACTAGGAGGATTGGGCATGCAGAGTCCGAAACCCGGCCTGCACCAGGCTCTCGGGTCCGTTGATATCCGCAGCACCCGTCCAGTAGAACAGCCCGCCCAGGCCCATCCACTTGACGTACTCTGCTTTCCGCCTCACGGTCTCGGGAACATCGAAGCTGACGAAGCCTTTGCCGCCAGGAGTATGATCAACATAGCTGGCGGCGGCAACGTTATGATCAATGTTGGCTTGCTGGATCCACTCCCGAGGCAGTTCGCAGTACTCCATCTCGTCGGCTTTCTGGAAAGGCTGGCCGGGACCGTGAGCACCTTCAAAGTTGCGAGCGTAGACGGGAACGCCGAGGATGAGCTTCCGGGCGGGGAACCCGCGGCGGAGGATGTAGTCGACAGCGCCGTGGCATGAGTTCCGCAATGCCGGGAATATGTGCTCGGGGTTCCCAGGCGGTGGCAGCAGTTGGGCTTGATGGCCACAAACATCAGTCCAGGGCCCGTTGAAGTCGTAGCCCATCAGGTTGAGGTAGTCAAGCAAGTGTCCGGCAGCCACGAGATCGATGTTCTTGAGAACATATTCCCCCACGGGCAAGGCCGTGGTGAGCAGAAACCACGGCGAAGGTAGCGCGGCCCGCAGCTCATGCAGCAGGGCGATATAGTCTGCGCCGGCCTCGGGGGTTTCCGGGTGCTCCCAGTCGATATCCACACCGTCTAGACGATGCTTCTCGACAAACTCGCGCAGGTTCCTGGCAAAGTTGACGCGGGTCGCATGATTCCTCGCCATGACAGGGAACTTTTCGCTGCCGCCGCCGCCGCCGACGGAGACGAGCGTCTTCAGGCCTGGACGCGAGGCCTTGAGCTTAGCAATGGCTGCCAAGCAGCCGGTCTCGCCGTCGGCGGCGATCTGGCAGTCGGCGTACTCATCCAGGAACACCAGCGAGCCGTCCTCTTCTAGGCGCAGAAAGGCGTAGAAGACGTGGGAGATGGCATCGACTTGCATAGACGAGGGGGGAGGTCACGGTATATGCGCCAACTAGGGTAGTAGGCGCCATTGACGAAGCGCGGGGCGGCCATGAGGGGCAGAAGATGCCGCAACTTGCAAGCAGGCGACGGGGTCGGTCGATGTGCTTTGGAGGAGACGGGAGAGACGGGAGAGACGGCCCCGAGTTTCCTTGTGGATGTTGGCTGTAGGCAGGCTGAAGCGATCGATGCGGACAGTCTCAATCAGCGTCTATACTGTATACCTCGTGGAGAGTCTGAGTCTTGGCCCTCAAGTGTCTGGAGACTGGAGTCTGGACTCTGTCTGGCCTGAGAATTTGCCTTGGAGTCAGTCGGTCGACTGTCGCTCTTGTTGGAGTCGATCTTGTTATTAGGGTTGATCTTTGCACGCCAACAGCACTGGCGCATCTCCTGGTTCCACATAGGATGGATGCAACATGCATTGCGTTCATTGCCGCGATGCCGCGATGCCGCGATGCCGCGACGGTCGGGTCACGGATGAATCGTGAACGGTGAAGGTGGCGTCCTGGCGTAAGAGCAGCAGCCCCCAGTAGCGAATACTTGATGCTTGTGCTGGAGATGCAAGGAAACCTTTTTCAGACGAGGAATTGCTGTCCTGTTCACCAACTGGTTGGCTTTCCTGAGAGCAACGCCAACAATCCGTGTCGAAGTCCCCATCTTCTTGGCACCTCGATAGAAACATTTATCTTGATAGAGGCATAACATGTCTCGGGCGGGACTCTTGGAAAAGTCGCTGCCCACCATGTTCGGAGGAACAATGGGGGATTTGAGCTGCCCAGGTCTTTATTGTATATCCGTAGACTGTTGGAGTATGCGGCAGCTGTGAGGGACGGCACGCGGGAGAAGTGTATTCGGTCTGAGAGCATGGTTTCTTCAATCTTGGACAAGGAGTACTCCGTATCCGTACCTACCCTAGGGATCGACACGACAGGACCAAACAAGCGTGAATAGAATGAAGCTTGTTTCAGACGCCTGTACCCAGTAGTTGACAAGTCAAGTTGGTTATTTCTGGTAGTTGCCTAACGTTATCCGTCACCATCACAACTACACAGTACACTAATCCATCTCGACGGGGGGGGGCTGGCTGTGTTGAACATAAGACCGGTAAATTATCGTAGAGCTGTCTTGGCCTGCATCGCGGCTCTACGGATGAGTAATTAGTACATAACTACCACAGTACTACGTAGTGCCTCCTCTGCATTCCGTTACACCCTAATCCGTAGTTACTCCGTAGTCCGGTCCCTCTTTATGGAGTACAAGTCAACTGGTTTGGTTAGACCTCAACCAGACGATGCAAGCTTTGGTCATGTGACGTCATCTGCTGGGGAGTCTCTCCGTTCTTTGAGCGTCTCCGGACCTCGAGGATGTTTCCCCCACATCCCCACGTTCAACCCCAATCTTTGACTGGCGCGCTTGCCGGGACGGGAGAGGGCCTGCTGGAGCCATAGGTCCCATTGCGGGTCAACATATACCAATCAGCCTCCCCTCTCGCTGTGCCCTCTCTTGATCAGAGGCTTTTAGTTGGCATTCCCGCAGGTTGAATTCGGTCAAAAGCCCGACAATGTCGGCAATGTCCCTGGCCTCGGGCGTGTTGGCCCGCCGCCCCATACGATCAGAGTCACGCGCAACGCTCCGAGGGGGTTTGGAGGTCCTCTCTGCGAGTCAGCTACAAAGTGCAGACCAGGAGAGCAGATAATCTGGGTATCGTGACCTTTTCATTTTTCACCGGCTCGAGTGACATACAAAAACACGCGCGAGCCCCTGGTGGACACCTGCAGAATGCCCCCAGACTCGTCGTTCCAGATCATCATTTCACATGCGGATACATACACCTGTGACCTGCCGAGTCAACCACCAGACACAAGATCGCCATTATGGAGCGTCTTCCAGGTTTCAACGTCGCCAATGTGCTCGAGAAGCGACAGCTTCTCAGTGAGTCACCAGCATCAACGCAAACACTAGCGAGGCTGCAGCTGACGTTCTACAAGTTGCCATTAACTGCATTGCAGCCTTGTCCATCTTCTTCTTTGGATATGACCAGGGAATGATGGGAGGCAAGTCGCCTTCGACCCCCCTCATCAACCAGTACATTGACTAACTCTATCATAGGTGTGAACAACGCGTAAGAGCCAACTGCACTCCTTCATGCGTTTGCCTCTCATACGGACTGCAAAGTCGGACTGACGCATGGGAAGCCTGGCTTGATGACCGTGAAGCAAATATATAGTTGTAGCTGACTTTCCCCCCTTCTAATAGAAAGAACTATATCGACCTCATGGGATTCGGCTACGTGGATCCTGATACCAACGAACCAATCATCACAGACAGCCTACTCCAGGGCGGCATAGTGTCAGTATACTATCTCGGAACCCTCTTTGGCTGTCTTTTCGGCGGCTGGATTGGCGACAAGATTGGCAGAATAAAAACCATTGCTGCGGGTTCTGTTTGGGCGATCGTTGGTAGGTGTCCGTTTTTTTTCATCGGCGTTAAAAACTATACGTCCTCTGGGCCGGATATCACGCCAGGCAGACGAGCGGATACGGGCCTGAAGCTGCTTCGGTTCACAATGTTTAGACCCGGTGGGCAAACTTACTAACGTCCACAGGGGCTTGCTTACAGTGTTCGGCAATGAATCACAACTGGATGATATGTGGCACGTTATACCAAATCCTATCCTGGACCGCAACTCAAAGCTGACAATATCAAGCTCGAGCTGTCAACGGCATTGGCACCGGCATCCTGAACGCCATCGTTCCTGTCTGGGCCACCGAGACTGCGGAGCACACATCCCGCGGGCAATTCATCGCCATTGAGTTCACACTCAACATCTTCGGCGTCGTGGTGGCTTACTGGCTGGAGTTTGGACTTTCGTTCATCGACAACGGCAACTCTCCTATCCGATGGCGCTTCCCCATTGCCTTCCAGATTCTTCCACTGTTGGTTCTCCTGGCAGCCGTCTGGTTCTTCCCCGAAAGCCCTCGCTGGTTGGCCAAGGTCGGACGTGACGATGAAGCGCAGTATATTCTGCGTCGCCTCCGAGGATCCACGGGCGACGATGCGGCACGGGCCGAGTCCGAGTTCCAGGACATTCGCAATATCGTTCAGCTAGAGGCCAAAGAATCCTCCAACAACTCATACTACCACATGCTGTTTGGTATTGGCTCGGGACGACTCCACACTGGCAGGAGGGTCCAACTTGTCATCTGGCTCCAGATCCTGCAGGAATGGGTCGGTATTGCTGGTGTCACCGTGTATGCGCCAACCATCTTTCGGATCGCAGGTTTCAGCACCGAAAAGAGCCAATGGATCAGTGGACTTAATAACATATTTTACATGTTTGCCACCTTGATCTGCGTTTTCACGCTGGACCGCATCGGTCGCCGATGGACGCTGGTGAGTTGCCGCTCATTTTCCCAAAGCCTCGTTCGTTATTCATACTGATGGTGTCAAAGTATTGGGGGGCCATGGGCCAAGGAATTGCCATGTTCCTTGCAGGCGCTTTCTCTCGTCTTGGTCAAGATGCTACCCGCAATGGCAACACCTCTGCTGCCACATCGTACGGAGCCGCGGCTGCGTCCTTTGTCTTCATCTTCACCTCTGTCTTCGGTGCCACTTGGCTTACTGTGCCCTGGCTCTACCCAGGTACGTCCGTCCCCTTGATCGGTCCTCGCCAGGTCCTTGCTGAAACTCCGTCCGCCTACAGCCGAGATATTCCCGCTTCAAGTCCGAGCCAAAGGAAATGCATGGGGTGTGGTCGGTTGGTCGATTGGCAATGGCTGGTTGACTCTGCTATGCCCAGTCATGTTTAGCACCATCGGCGAGAACACGCTGCACATATTCGGCGCATGCAACATCATCGCCATCCCGATCGTCTGGGCGTTCTACCCAGAAAGCAACCAGAGAACACTCGAGGAAATGGACCTTTTGTTTGCCGCCCCTACCCCTTGGGTCTGGGACGCAGAGAGGATGTTCAAGCAGCTCAAGGCGGATCAGCCAGGTTTGATTGCAGCTGCGAAGAAGGGGCAAAAGGTCGTCGACCCCGAGGCTGGTGTTACGGCTCTTGGTGAGCATGCACCATCCCCCATCCTGGAAGATGATGCAAAGTTTTCTGCGTAAGACTTGTTGAGACCTGCCAATGAGCTATGAGGTATATCCGTACACTTGGCCAGCGTTTCAGCATACATTGCTTATGCAAGTCAGACATCACAGTCAGCTTGTTCGTGGTAACTCGGCGGACCAGTGGCGGACCGGTGGCGGGTTGCAGGCAAGATATAGCCTCTCAAACGCGCACGACATGTATCAAGCCCGCAAAAGCCTGCCAGAAATAGCGGACATGTCATACCAGATGCATTTTCGGCAAGGTGAGACGGCTTGAAACAGATTTCTATATCCTTGTTCCCTTCTTAGCTGCTGGATTACTGAGTGAAACGAGCATTGGCCATCCATCACCTACGACAACTCTCTAGCATTTGGTATCTCCTCAAGCGAACGCCCAGATCCCCCCCTTTTTCCCTGACAAACGTCTATTAAAACAACATGTATGATTGCATGGGCGGCACGGGCCAAGCAAGTTCAAGGCACCCGCCATCCCGTTTCGTTCGTTCCCCGTAACATTAGCCGAGCGGCGTGCCAGTCGTGATCATGTCTGAAGCAAGGCCGGGCTTGCGGCTTTAGGGATCCGAAGTGCGGTTACCATCCGGAAATCAAGGCCCTGGCGTTTGGCACAGACTCGAGTCGCGTGGTGCTCGTGTACAAATAAGTGTGTGAGTTCTATGGACTGTTAGTGGGTACATCTTCGAGACGAGATGGACGAGACTGACCCTGATACGTTCATAGCGACAAAAACTTATTTGCCAATGGCAGCTCCCTCGGCCTCGGCGCCACCTTTGGCTCCTTCTGCGCCCTCGAACGTGAGCGCTCCATCACCGATCACCACCGCAGGCGAGTAAGCACCCAGGTTGATGTTCAAAGGGGCGGCAGCACCCAGGGTGACAAAGGTCGCGATGACGACGGCGATAACGTTGTAGGCGTACATGTTGATGGTTTGTTGGATTAGAAGCTTGGGAGATGTGGTTGCGAGATAGGAGGAGATTGAGTGAATGAATGGGTTGATTGATATAATAACAGATGACCGGATCTGGGATTGAAAGAGAAAGAAGTGATGCACCTGTGCAATCGTTCAAGCCGTAAAGAATGATGTAGAAAGTATGATATGGCAGCAAGCTGTGGAGGAGGGGAGGAGAAGAGGAAGTTGGGAGCAGAGACACACGCTCTTATTGATCTGGAATCGTTGGTCTCAATGCTTGCAACGAGGTAACTAAGCATCATCCCCCAAGCACGCCAAGATGTGAAGAATGTCACATTGGCGACTTGTCGAGACTGCCGCCAAGACCTTGGCGAGCTTCAGCATGGGCCGAGATGTGGGATCGCCGCTCATTCTCGCCGTGCTTCAGCTTCTGGCGTGTTTGAGAAGATGGGCGGCGGTCGCGCAGGAAGGGCTAAAAATGGGCACACGATACATCCGACGACCGTCTCCCCCCCCCGGGACTCGCCTTCCTTTCCCTCTCCCTGGACGGAACGGCACAACTCGCACACACACGCACAACACTCGCGATGAACCCCAAGGCCCAAGAAACACGGGGTCGGTCTGGGGGAAACGCATTCTATGAATAGCACGCGAGCAGTAAACACAATGCTGCACGGTGATAGGTGCCATGGCCATCATTGCTTCCACTCCTGTCACACGGACAACTTGGCAAATCGACCGCCCATGCGACTTATTGCACTCTAAACGGCGACAAGCTTCGTCAAGACGTGTGATTGAGCCATGATTTGCCTCCCCCCCCGGCCTCCCCGTGCGTGGGAAGAAGCTTCTTGTCACTGACTCGGCAGTCCGATTAGGTTTCTGGTTACAGATCCGTCGTGCCTGTTCTGCGGCTGTGTATCCGCAGTCGGATGAGATAATAGTTGTTGACGGAGTGCTACCCGGGGTTCCTGCGAGTGAGTATAATAAGCGGGCACTGTTGAGCTTAAAAGGCACAGTCCGAGTAGGTAGCAATGATTGTAACCCAATAATACTCTGTATAGTTACTACTTGAGCCTTCTATTTAGACAGCGCCGCGGTAACTATAGCTAGCACCAGGCTAACGTGACGCTTGTCGACCTAGGACCTGCACCAAAAGACCCCTAGAAAACCCTCCTAGGACAACCCTTGACGAGATGACAAAGCTGAGTAGCAGTTCGCTGGTGTGCACAGGCGGCCGAGCTGATTTGCGCGTACTTAATAATACGAGATGTGTGAGCTGAATTCTAGGCATTGTCGCGAGATTGTTTGGGCCCTCTCTCTCATCACGGCGTCTTCCATCCTGATGACTCGGGACTGACGCCAGCCATATTAGTCCTGCCAAGCAAACCAAGCACCTCCCTCTTGCTACGAATTTCACGAGAATGCTTCCATGTCATGACTCATGGGCGCTGCCAAACCGGCTTGCTGTTGGCACTGGGCAGACAGATGAGCGAACGGATTGACTAGAAGACGGGTGTTGCGTTGCGATTGAGTTTGCCAAGTGGTTGTTGTTGTTGCAGTCGTTAACACCATCCTCACTGACAATTTTGGCGGCCTCGGCAGGGCTACAACTTTTGAAGTAAAGGTTGTTACCGGCGTTTTGAAGTCAACGTCTTCTTGGCCAGAAACCTTGCTTTGCATGACGGGTTGATGGCTGGTCTCCGTCAAGGCGACAAGGATCGACTCCGAACGCCAAATGAGAGGGGCATAATGACCTGCCCAATTGCTGGTACACGTCATTCGGTCTCTGGGAAAGTTGATAGAGCAGAGCAGAAGATTCAACAGGAAAAGGGTGCCATCGCATGTCTATCGAAAATCGTGCTGGTTAGGGGACGGTAGGCGGTCTCCGCCAGCCAGGAGGTGAGCTACTTGGATACCAGCCAACTTTGTTGAACTCACGAAAGAAAGATTTGTCTTCATGGTGGGCATTGGGCGACAGGCGACAAGCACGCTTGACGTGCCAGTCGCAGCAACTTCTTCACACACACTGGATGACAGGTCAACAGCTTATACGCCGACCTGGTGGGGGCTCTGTACCCCCCCCGACTTTGAGAGAAGCAAACCACCACATGACCTTTAAATTGGACATGACCATTTACCACATCCTTGATATATTGGTACTGTTACCCTCCCAGACGAATGCATCATTCGTGTATCCTGATAACGATCTTGCCCTTCGCCCTCTTCGTCATCTGCTTCTCGTACGCAGTCACCACATCTTCCACCTTGTACTCCGAGTCCACGAGGATCTCCTTTAACAGTCCCTCATTCACCCAACTCGCTACCTCGCGTGCGTTCGACCCCGACGGGAAAAGTCCGAGGATCTTGTATGTCCGCGGCGTACGGCCGAGGAAAACCGGCCGCAGCTGGTGCATGATGACGGGATAGATGCCTTGCGAGGGTCCGCCCACGATGCTGAGGACCTTGCCGCCGGGCTTCAGGTAGCCTTCACTGCGTGTGAACAGGGCCTCGTCGCCCACGCAGTCGATGACCGTGTCCAGTAGTGACCCTCCCCGTGACTCGGCAATGAAGCCGTACACGTCCCCGTGCGCGGTATAGTCAATCACCTGCGTAAACCACCAATCAGCTCTGTGCGGGCAGCGATTCAAACGTCGCGGGTGATGTATCATGTACGAACCTCTTCAGCACCCAGCCGTCGGACTAGCGCGTCGTTCGCACCCGAGCAAATGGCCGTTACGACCGCCCCCTTGGCCCTGGCGACCTGCACCACGATCGAGCCAACGCCTCCGCTCGCGCCATTCACCATGACCCGATCTCCCTTCTTGACGTCGGCCTGCCGCAAGATCAGCGACGCCGTCTGGCCCGCTACGCCCAGCCCCACGGCCTGGGCCGCACTCAGAGCTTCCGGCTTGACGGCCACCAGCTCCGCCGGCGCGAGGATGACCTCTCCCAGCGTTCCTGCGCCGAAGAAGGCCTGTTTCACGCCGAGGGCACCGCACACCTGCGTGCCGATCTTCATCTCGGCGGGGGCGGCCGGACCCGTGGCGATCACATCGCCGACAAAATCGAGACCCGGGACCGGGTTGCGCCGCCATGGAAGCCAGTGCGGGATGACCGACATCAGCGGGATGTCGGCCGGGTTGAGACCGGCGTGGGTGACGCGGATGAGCAGATTGGAGCCTGTCGGCGCGGATGGGGCCGGGTGGTGCGGGTTGAGAACAAGAGCGACTCTGGGCTCGCCGGTGCGGACGACGTTCCACGCGCGCATCGTCGACGGTTGTTCGGCCATCTTTGGGGACGGGTCGTGTGTACTGAGATGGTGAGTGAGATAGATGGGTGATGCCGGATGAGGTTGGCCAGAACCGTAAAAGTGCTGTTTGTTCTCTGGCCAGTGCCAAATGGTGCGGAGATTGGACGTGTTTTGAAACGCAGCCCCTGAGCGAGGACATAGCGCCCATACAGCATACCATTACCGGTAGTTGCTAACTTACAGTCTACATATAACATGTGCCACCATCACGACTTGTCGCAAGTTATCGGTATACTGCGCATCAACGTTTCTCGCCTTGTCTGAGAGTCGCTCATTCACCCTCAAGTTGTCGCATATCTGCAGATCACGGACGAGCCGACCCATTCAGTACCTGCCCATCCTCTCCATTGAAGCTGCCAGCTCATCCGCGTCCTTCTTCTCCTTCTTCTTCTTCTTACTCAGACAACTCGAACAGAGAGGGTAAGGCTGGTTGTTCGGAATCCTGCGGCCGCATCCTCCTCCACACGGTTTTGTTTTCTTTTCCGCCATTGCCCGTCCTACGGCTGGCTGGTAGTTTGCTTACGTACAGGGGGTGCGTGGCTGTTATGCACGAGTGAACAGTTGATGAAGACGATGAAAGTATAGGGGTGGAGATGGAGGCTCCCTAGTAGCCTGGGACTCTGGGTCTAACTATATAGCCCGGGGTAAGTTGCAACCATCTATCTGAACAGACCACATGTGTCATTGTCAATGTCGTTGTACTGAGATCTCGACGTTCAAATGCATGTTTCCAACTTGGGGACAAGACGAGACAAAGGGTACCAGTCGTTGTGATCGTCTTTCGTGCACCATAATCGCTGTGAGCCGCCATAGCGGGTGTGTCTACATTGTCACAGGCTGTGAGACTGAACAGGAGAAGCACCTAGGCCAAGCCGTACTGTTTGTTTCGAGTCAACACGGTGGGACACTCGTCGCTCAAAGCTATGAGATCCATTAATTGAACTTGTCGGTTTGATGTTTTCACCAAATCACACACATGGCAAGTTTGGACATGGGAAGAAATTGCTTGTAGGGACTTACAGAAGGCAACCAACTAACTAACCAGTTACCAGTAACTAGTTAACTAGCTAGTTAGTTATCACAGTGACGTTGTCGAGGATATGGAAATACCGGGGGCGGGTCTATCTCCTTTATCGATAGGAGCTTGTCGTGCCACGCCGTATCCGTAACTTCACCTAACTTGCACCAACCAACCCGCCTGCATCAGACATCTCCGTCCAACCTCACCGGCAAACACCCCCATCTACCTCAACGTCCTGGACCAATGCTTCCTCGGTAAACCAGGAGCTTGCCTCCGGGTAAGCGACCGCACCCTGCACGCCCCCAGAAACCATGCGCGAATTCATGGACTACATCCAGGGCGCATTCTACAGTGCGACGGGCTGGAACCGCGACAACTCATACTCGTCCCTCAACGCGACGACGGATGCGCTGCTCAATTTCCCCACGCCGCGCGGTGTGCGACTGACGCTTGCCTCGCTGGCGACACCCAAGTTCGCCACCGCCTATCAGCTCGGTACGGTCGGCGTCGTCGACGGCTCCATCTCATATCTCTTCTCGACCGTCCCGCTGCACAGCGCTATCGCCCAGAGCGACCGGATACCACTGCCCGATCTACTGCGCAGCTACAAGCCGCTCACAGAGCTCAGGGCATCAGCAGCAGTAGCAGTAGCAGTAGCAAGCGACGCCGTAAACAGTCAGATACCAGGACAGGATGCGCCGCGGAAGGAGACATTGGCTTACGGCCGGCTATACCTGCCGCTGTCCATGCTGGAGGCCCTAGTGGTGAAGCGCTTCACACCGGCGCTCCAGCTGCAGGTTAGCGCCGTCTCAGCGCAGACGTTGCGGAATGGCGGGACGGTGCTGGGGATGGTGCAGTACGACAAGGGAAAATATGGTGTCGAGGGTCTGGCTTCGTCGGACGGTGGCTTGATGGGCATACGCGGCCTCTACAATTTTGGGGGTGACATGGGAAATGCCGAGCTGCCAACGGGCACCGGTGAGGACGCCATGGCCGTGACGGTAAACAGCAACGCGGAACGAGATAGGATTTACGGACGCTTTAGTACCGGCGCAGAGCTGTACTACGGCACGCTGAACAAGTCGGGTGGTATGAGCTTGGGTGCCCGGTTTGCCACACTCCCGACACACAATGGGACGCCCCTGACGGCGACCTTGACGATCAATCCGTTGATGGGAAACATCAGCTGGAGTTATGCTGTCATGGCTGGGAAGCGCTGCTCCTTCGCTACAAGGTTGGACTTTAATGTTTACAGCTACGAAAGCGACTGGGCCGTGGGAATGGAGCTGTGGAGGAAAAAGGGGGCGTGGAGAGCGATCCAAGAAGACGCCCCCTCGCCGCCAGCGCTACCATCTCCTGCGCAACCCTCGAGGAGTTTCGAGGCAAAGATGGACTGGCGGCTCGACGATCCACTACCAGTATTGGAAGCGACACGGGTCCCAGCCACGCCGGAGGCTGCTCCGAAGCCTATAAAAAGGGAAAGAAGCTTCCAAGCTAAGATGAACTGGACGCTAAACGACCCCGAGGAGATAGTGACCCCGCAAATCGAAGCAGAACCTGACGAGTACTCGGGCGTCCTCAAGGCACGACTGGACCAGAACATGAAGATTGGTCTTTTATGGGAAGGGCGTATCAAGTCGTTGCTATTCAGCATAGGGAGCGGCATGGACTTGCGCAAACTGGACGCGCCTTTTCGGAGTCTGGGCCTGGAAGTGCAATTCTCGTCGTGAGGTTAGGGGCTTGCGATAAATTATCACGGCTCTTGCGCTGGGGCGTGGATTGCAAGCACAGATATGTCATACTTGTGTGTGTGTGTGTGTGTGTTGGAGAAGCCAGAATCGCCGCCTGAACAGCCGCCACAACAGCCGCCACAGTCGCCGAATTTACGAGAGACCCTGGCACCCTTCAAGGATACACGATGTTGCGTTACAAGACTGGCGAAGCGACAAGCGTAAAGGATTGACCTAGACAGCCCTGTTCGAGAAGACGGTCAGCCAGCCGGCCTTGCAGTCGTGAACCCTGTTGTGCAGGCAGGGTCTGGGGTCTGAACAATGCGATCGTTCCACGTTGTCAAACTTTTACTGAGTGAAGCGACATGGGGCCTCCAGGTTAACCCTTTAAGCGCAGATAGGATACAGCGTTGGCTGAAAGGGCGATCCAGCATTTGCACTTCAGCTGGGCTTACTATACCGGTAGACCACAACGATGTTGGCAGCATCCCAGATGATACGATTCGGCAACGACGGCGAGGACCAGAAGCTACCATAAGAGCATGAAGAAGCTTGAGGGGTTCTTTGGACGATGTAGATACGCGGGATGGGGAATGGGGAATGGGGAATGTTCACCCGTCGCGGCGGCTATACTCTTGCAGACGAACAGGCGCAGGTCTTAACTACCAGACTCATGCAGGAGGTTGGAAAGCTAGTACCACCAGCAACGAAGTCGGCCTCCCTTCCCAGGCAGTCATACACGAGGCTCACGATTGGCCTCGGTGACGGTACTAGATAAACCTAAACTGTTGAATGGGCACCTTGAGGGCCATGTACTCCGTACGGAGTACTCCGTACACGGTAAAGGAGTCGGGTAGTCGGGTACCACAGTACGGAGTACTTCGCGGCCTGACGTATCGGGTGTAGGAACGGAAACCCCACCACGCGGCCCACGCCTGCACGTGGGACATCCCGCTGTAGCCCGCATGCAGTCTACGGCTGTCATGTGCAGGCAGCATCCAGATTCCTGACGGGGGGTGGGAAGCTTCATCATGCGCAGGCAGCGCACATGTTTGTATATCAAAGTACACTACGAACATGCCAACTGGTCGATCATGACCAACCGTATAACGTTAAGTTACTGCCAAATGACACAACGCTTGGGCTATCACCGGTCATGGGCTCGTGGCGGGGCTGGAATGCCAAGGAGACGTTGGACTCGGATCTGACGCACAGGGACCCAGCGTATTACCGCAGACGGTACAGCCGCCGTAACACCGACCGCATTTCAAGCCTAGGAAAAGTAATGGCCCCACTACCGACTGTCCCTCAAGGTCCTCGGTTTTGGATAACGGCTCCGCGCTGAGAGATGCTAACTAGTTGCTTCATCGTCAATCAATGACTTGGCCGCTGGGCCTTGTCCCCCCCCCTTTGGACCATGCCCTCTGTTGGTGTCCAGCTTCTCTCTCATCTTCAGCCAATCTATTCGCCCCAGTCCTCCCACCCTGTCAGTTCTCTTGCACTTGCACTGCATTGCCTCGGAGCTCTCTGCATTACTGTCTTTTCTATTTTGGTCAGCCGCAAAACCCACCAGACTCAAGCTCACCTGGCCACGACGCCGTAATTAGATAAAAGGATATTTGGCTGTTGGCACATTCACCAAGTGTGGCTCGACTTTTTCGGTTCCTCGTCCCAGCAACTCGGACCCACAGCGAGACAGCAGGATCCTCACTCCTCAGGTCACTCATCAGGTTAGTCCCTCCATCTTACCGGTATACATGCATGTATCGGCTGCGTGGCCGGGGATATGACTGCGTTGGTGCAGTTTGGCCATCAAGGTTCACACGTGTTCCTGGCTGGGCCAGGGTGCCTCTCTTTCGGCAGCTTTCATCGTGGATAAGCAGTACGCTGCCCATTTTTATACCCTGAAGAACGGCAACCTTGATGGAAGACAGCCCTTGCCCATGCATATCTCCCTGGACCAAATCCGAGTCCTCGGTCCTGGGAACCATGAAAGACGCCACCCCGTATCATTGTATAAGAAGGCCTGAGCTCCAGCTGACAATCTTCGCCTAGCATCGTCAAGCAACGACGTCAAGCAACAAGCAAGCATCACCAAGCATTTCCCAGCCAAGCCTTGGCTGCTCAATCTTCACTTGGCAAGATACTAGCACACCTAAGCCAAATCAATCTCGCCAAGATCCCACTCACTATACGCAAATAAAGTTGGCAACTCACCGGCCACACCTCATCAGCAGTAGCAGCAGCAACCAATACGTCCGTCCGAAGCACCTGGATCTCAGCAACCGCCCTGAAATATGGCACACGTGGTGAGAACAATGGATTTACTTCTAAGGGCTCGCCAGGAAGCCGCCGGTGACGCGTCAGATGCTGCCCCTGATGAAGGAGCTCAGGGCTTCTCCATCATCACTGAGTGTGACAATGGTAACGACTTTGATGGGCGGATGGGCCTCAGGATTTCATCCATATTTGTCATCATGGTTGGTTCGCTCATCGGTGCGATGCTGCCCGTCATTCTGGCTAGGAGTTCAAGAATGCGAGTGCCGAAACTGGCCTTTTTCATTGCCAAATATTTTGGCACTGGCGTCATTATTGCCACCGCGGTTATGCATCTCCTGTCACCTGCCTTTGAGGCTTTAGGCTCGCCCTGCCTGGAAGATTATGCCATATCCGAATACTCGTGGGCAGGAGGCATCTGCCTCATGACCATCATGCTCATGTTTTTCATGGAGGTCATCATTTCGCACTACGACATCTTTAACAATCACGACCATGACGCAAAGAGTACGGACCCCTCGCTAGCTCTCCTTAAGAAGGGCAGCGACGCTTCCTCCAGCCCGCCATCCCATGCTCAGCTCCAACAGACTGATATCGAGACTGGTACCGGCGGGGCCAAAGAGGCCCATGGCCATGGCCACTCTACTGGTGGATTCGTTGTGCCTGGCGCAGAGACCGACATAGCATACACCCACGGCGAGGACCACCTCGGGCACGCACGCGACCATACTGAGAACGACAGCTACTCTGCATTCGCCGCTCAGATGACGTCCATCTTCATCCTCGAGTTTGGAGTCATCTTCCACAGCATCTTTATCGGTCTCACCCTGGCTGTGGCGGGCGACGAGTTCACGATTCTGTACATTGTTCTCGTCTTCCACCAGACTTTCGAGGGTCTCGGTCTGGGCGCGCGACTGGCCACAGCGGCATGGCCCAAGGGCAAGGGTTACATGCCGTACCTCTTGGCCGCAGCCTACGCACTCAGTACACCCATCGCCATCGCCATTGGACTTGGCGTCCGTGAGACGCTGGCGCCGGGCAGCCCAACTACACTAATCATCAACGGTATCTTCGATTCGATCAGCGCCGGTATCTTGCTTTACACGGGACTGGTCGAGCTTCTCGCCCACGAGTTCATGTTCAACCCGGAAATGCAAAAGGCCGGCTTGCGCATCAAGCTGCTAGCTCTAGGGTGTGTTGCACTAGGTGCTGGGTTGATGGCCTTGTTGGCCGAGTGGGCGTAAGACTCTCGAGTCACATGGTTGGCGGGCGTTCGTACGGGATATGTCTTTTCAACGAAAAGTCTTGGGGCTTTATAGATGGGGCAGGCGTTCAGGGTCGGCGTTTGGCGGTAAAAGGTAGCTCTTCAACACTCTCCTCCGAGGATGAGATGTTGCTTATTCCTAATAACTCTAGACTGTAGCACAATTATGATACACAGTGGCAGACAAATCAAACACCTTGTACCACAGCAACATCAATGCGGTTGGCTGTCATGGGATGTGCCTAACGACGATAAACCAGTGTGCAATTTCTGGGACGCGTCTCGGCGAGTCATCTCGGTCTACGGATATCTCAGGACGGACATTCAGAGTTTTAATGTCGATAACATCTAATCCAGGGGGTTTCAAACCATGACACAGATGTTCTCATGCTATAGACGGATACCTAATGAAAAATTCTCCCAGTGACAATGTTCGCATCAAGAAATCCCATCTTTATGTCCCCTCCGTCAAGTACCACATGCGACAAGGCCAAGGTAGTCAAGATCAGAAGCTGGCCATATTGAGTAATGTAGACTCTTGTAGCCGAGCCCGCTTGGGAGTCGTCACCCCTTTCTCAACGGTATACGGGCGTGAAGAAAGGAGGAGACTTTGATCTCGCGTATGAGCTTACATCTATCTCTAGGCACACCTGCAGTCTTCTAGGCCATTCTGCAATCTCTGCGAAACATGACCCTATCTCACATCAGCTGCGGTCAGGGTTATATGCCCGCCCTGGGTAGAAAGCGCGGGTATCGGCCGCCCTTGACAGATTTATTAACCAGTATTAATTGCTGCGCAATCAACCCCTTCTGTCGATCCGATCAGTGCAAGTCCCGCCACGCCAACAATGGGTTCCCACGCCCCTTGCTGAGTCTGGGCGGCAGTCGCCCGGCGTACTCGGAGATGACCGATTGTGACGAGGGAGACAGATAGCGTCGGGACCCGATCAGGTAACCCCTGGTAGAGAACTCGATACCCACACCGATCTGACGCGGATGACTCTCTCGTGCATACTCCCTTCGTAATGCTCACAGAACCATATATAAGGGGGTGGTTGATATCAGCATGTCCGGAAGCCAATGCCTGGGTTGCTCCTCCAAAGGGCGAAGGGGGGGGTTTGCATCAAGCTAGATATCCCATCGCAGGGTCCAGAGTGAGCTGAACGAAATCAACTCATACCTCACTGGCTATCCTTCTCCTTCCCCCTTGCATTCTCGGCCCTCTATCGGCCCGTCTCGATTCGTCAAGTCGAGCAGATACGACGTATCACTGTATCTGGCAACGAGGCACAGGTTGCCGAGGGTAGATTCCTATTCATCTGCATAGCCGGAGCGAATAAACTACGCTACAAGCCGCCTGTTGCCCCCCCCGCTGTATCTTTCTGGATCACAGATACTAAACAAGAAGACGTGGTTTTTGTCTTTCTGGAATACCCTTGACAGAGATTGATCGACAACAATCAGCAGCACCCACGTAAACCAGTCTTTTCAGCTCAACCACATTACACTTATCTCCCAAGATGATATGCAACTTCCACACGCCCTGAATCTTGTTTGGAAATGCCTACTGGGCTCGTTCGCAGTACACTTGGCAACGCTTATGCAATTTATGTGTTTTGTGTTTGTCCTTCATTGCCTACCCCCCTAGTCCGCCCCGCGCGGCCTATCATTTATTTTGGTGCTCGCGTGTGTAGCGTCTTTCCGTCATTCCTCCGATTTTCAATTGCCCTAGGATTGATCGTCTTGTAGACTCGTAGCATGGAGCCACCAGGGGAATAAACAACTGGCACGTGTTGTCGCTTCAGCGCCCTCTCGGGTCATTCTGATAGTGACCTTGATTCTTTCAGGATTTGGACTTGTCATCCCAACCCCAAACCTGTGTGAGGTATTTCTCCATGTTGACGCGTTTGGTCTTCATCTCCTGCATCCAAGGATGCTCAAGCATTCGCCAGGGGCTGGCTCTGCGATAGGGATCCTTCTCGAGACTGATATCCAAGGTTAGTAAGGTGATCTTGCCAGCAAGACAGGTTGTAGACTTACCAGCACTCGATAAAGTACTTGAAGCTGTCACTCCATAGGATGTTGGCGTCCGGCTCATCCTTGAGCTTCGGAATGGGCTGTCGAACGATGTAGGTGAGAAGATCAATGAGACCCGCCCTGGGCTGCATCTCGGTGCCATCTGCTGGGAACGGGAAGCGATGCTGTGCCACCTCTAGTAACGTGACGCCTGTAGACCAGACATCGCTGGTGATGGTGTAGCTCTGGCCTGTAATGCGCTCGGGAGCCATGTAATAGCTCGTTCCGATAAAGGTGTTGGCCTCGCCCTTGGTACCGAAATCACCCGAGACACCAAAGTCGCAGAGTTTCACTTCACCATTGCGGCAAAGCAGAATGTTCGAGGGTTTGATATCGCGGTGGATGATCCTTTTGGAGTGCAGGTATGTGAGGCCGGCAAGCGCTCCCTCGGCGATCTTGCCGAGCACCTTTTCGCCGGTTCGTCCACCCAGACGTTTGACCTCCTTGTAGATACTGTCGAGAGAGCCACCCTCGCAGAATTCCATGGCAATGGAGATTGTCGCAGTAGCCGGGTCTACGAACGCGCCGTAGTAACGGCAAATGTGCTCCGAGGCACACTCCTTGTTGAAGTTGATCTCGCGGACGATTTGTTTCTTGACGTCCGGGTCCGGATTAGTAGTAATCACCTTCAGGGCAAATACCGTTTTCCCTCCAGTCAACTTGCAACGGGTGACGGCACCTCCAGCACCTTCGCCTAGTGAGCCCAGCTCGACGATTCTCTTGTCTGTACTTGCGATCCGCCAACCATCATCGTCAAGGTCCTCGACATCTGCAGTCCTTGCCTTCTCTATGGCGAGCTTGTCGAAGCCAGACTCCAACCCTTGCATGCTGCTATCCCGCTCCATACCCGCACCACCTTCACTCCTCTCGGAGTATATGGAACCGACGGCCGAGATTGGATCTGGCGTCCCTTGGGGTCTTGACCCTATGCCATATTGTGACGCGAAGGATAAAGCGGAGAATTGCGAGCCGGCAGACGTAGGATTGCTGGCTCTACCATCCATAGGGCCAAAGCTGCCCGACCTCGAGTGTGCCGCACTGCTTTCACTGCCTCCGCTGGCCGATTGCCCCTGCTGCACGCCGATCTGTCGAGGCTGTTGTTCGTACGGTGTTGAGTTGCTGCCCATGGGCGTGGCGAGGTGCAGTGTAGGTAACTGCGGCCTAGTGATACTTAAGGCCGGTGCCCCAACGGACTTGGCACTGGGAGAGTGTGGTATGGCTAGGCCGAGTCTGGGTGTCCGCGCTCCGCCAGGTCGTGAGCCACCTAGGGCGGGTCTGAGGAGAGGCCCTGGTGCAGACATCATGGGGACCGGACTGCCCGTGTTCTGGTATGGCGGCGGCGTCGAGATTGCTAATGACGGGTTGGTCGGTGGCTTCATTGCGAGAAGATGGTGGTTAGTATATATACTACTGTGGACGAAATGCACGTGCTTCATCGTTCATGTACGCTTGTACTACGACGACTATAGCCCAGTGACTCCCACGAGGACGGGTGACTTTGACAGCACCGTAGGCGGGGGAGAGAAGAGGGAGGAGAGAGCCTCGTGTAGAAAGGAGAAGGACGTAATTACATGCTGCAGTTGCGCCACCCCCCAACCCTTCGTTGTTTTGTTCAGCCATTGGTGGTACTGTACTGTACTGTACTGTCGCACACGCAACCCCAAAAAACAGCAGCGGGTCTGTGGGAAAGACTCGAAGTCGGGCCTCGCGTGGCTCTTCGCGATGCTAGGGCTCGGAAGCAGGTACTGACCGCGTGCTCGAGAACAACGCAGGCAGCAGGCGGTCTGCTCGGGCGGCTGGCTGCTTTGCTTGGTGGACTCGATCAGGGTGCCGCGAGTTGCGGTACGCAGAAATCCGGCCGATGCGATGCTACTCCTTGTTCGACTGCAGTGACGCAGAAGTGCAGCTAGGGCAATGGAGGACTGGCCAGCTTGAGTGACGTATAGTTGTTGCCTTCGGTATTCTGCAGCTGAGGCCGCTCTGCGTGATGGTCCCCACGGCCAATCAATCACGATGGGGGTCGACGAGGCGTTTGCTGTTTACGCGGCGCAGCGGGAAGTCGAGAAGCAGTAGCCCTTTGTGTTGCAGTTGTAGTTGTAGTCGTAGTTGTATGATCAAAGTACGATGAAAGGTGGGATATGCTCGAGAGTGCCCTCGGTGCAGTGCCGTTCTGGATTTGAATAAAAGAAAAGGACTGTCTCGTCGTCCAACTTGGGCCGGTCAAGAACATGGATGGGTTCGGCTGGGCTTGTCTAGGACTTTGTCCCGTGCCTCTCTCTCACATCTGGAGCGGAGAAGCGAGTGGGAGGGGAACACGACCCTGGACCTCAACATGGCACTAGCAGGGGTACCGGCACCAGATCCCCCCCAAGCGCCCACCGGCTCTGCAGACGCTTTCCCTCAGGTCCTTGCCGAAAGGACGATAATTGGAAATTCCCTCTCGTGGTGTGGATTGCATGGATGCAAACGGATGCGCAGTACTTGGTACGTAGTACGTCCTGTGCAGCCTTCTCTTGGACCAAAAAGAGCTTGGCGAGCGGACCGAAAGACGATGGCTGCATTAGCGGGGCTTCTCAGGCATTCAGGAGCAAGCTACGGATGCCCCGTACGGATACGTAGTACGTCGTACAGCAGCCCGCCCACAAGCTTGAGGACGCGTTTCGAGATATCCAAACGAACCGGCGGCTAACGACCGGTAGTGACGCTGTGACATGACACCTGATGGGGAGCAACAACGCAACGGCAAACCTGGGCGATTCGGCACTGTTGGCAAGCTTCCAGCCGCCCGCCCGCTTCAAGTACTACTGCTAAGTGCGTATCCGTACATCTTTCATCCTCGTCCCGGATCCCCGTCGAATGTGACGAGTGGGAATGGAAACAGCGCGACTGGGACTACTCGCCCATCACCCTCGCTGGTAGGCATTGACGGCGCAAGGGTCTTCGAGGATTGACTCGCAGCCACTCAAACGTCTGCCCGAGTGTCACATTCATTGGTGGTGTCGCTCAAGGGTTGGCGTTGAGGAGCGATGTTATCCCCCTGACTGGGCTTCCTGGTCTGGAATCCTTCCCGTGTTCATCTCCAAGCTCCACCACTGACATGCAAGCCATGCCACCTCCACAACCTTGGCTCTGACTGCCTGTGAGATGGGATGCACCGATGAAATTGGTCGGGTTCCTACGAGACGTTGCCGAATGAGCGTTTGATAGACAGTCCTTGGCTGACCCCCTGCTACGGAGTACCCATGCATGCATTGCATGGCCTCAATGCATGGCCTTGTGGTTTGCAAGAACGAGTGTGTCTGTCGCACAGCAATTGACGTCAATCGCCTGTAGCGTTGCACCTTCATTGACCCGTGATGCGACAACAGCAACCCTACCCAGCTGCATCGTCCTTTCGATTTGATGATATCGTTGCATGACAGTGATTAAGTAGTGCTGACGTGCGGGTGGCGCCTCTGAACTCCGGAAAAGCCGTTTTAAGCTAGAGAGCAGGTTCAGATTTGGGGGCTGAAAAGTAGTTACAACTTCGTTACCACCTTGAAAGCCAAACAAATTGC
The DNA here is from genome assembly GCA_022414665.1 of Arthrinium puccinioides. Taxonomy (NCBI): domain Eukaryota; kingdom Fungi; phylum Ascomycota; class Sordariomycetes; order Amphisphaeriales; family Apiosporaceae; genus Arthrinium; species Arthrinium puccinioides. The sequence continues at coordinate 2,119,995 of JAIUNF010000003.1, read as the reverse complement.
CGGCAAGAAACGTAGATGCTCGATATCTCTGGAGACTTACATAAGAAGTACCCTATACGAAGTGTCCCCCCGCCCCCCTCCCCCAAGCGATAACGTGGTCGAATAAAGAAAGTGAAACTTCGCGTTCGACGTTGAAGCATCACGTCCTGGCCCGACTCCAAGCGGCTTTCTGGCACGTAACGCATGCAGGATAAGCCAGTGTAGTACTCTCAGGGTAACGATCATCACCATACGAATATGGCGCCTCCAATGCCCAGGCATGATTTGGAGATGAGCTATGGAAGAAGACTCAAGAGACGGCGACACACAGTGCCACAAGAAAGAAAGACGGTAGCCGACGGAAAGACACCGGCAGTCCGCAGCAGAAAACCCCCTTCTCCTCCCAGCATATCTGTAGAAAGCTGCAGGCTGGAATAGTCGAAACAATTTCACAGCAGGTTAGCGTGCAGGAGAAGGAAACGAAAATCGAATGGGATGGATGGCGGGGTGACCAATCCGACATTCAACCAACTTCCCATTGTACCCAATAGTTAGTTACTCCGTACCCACGTACGAGATCGATTTAAGCGCCCAGGCGCCTATCGCTACACGGTCAGTGTTCCTGATTGGTTACATGTGCTCCACAGTCGGAATGCCGTATGCGGCTTGCCCCTCAATGAAAAAATCGTGGATCGTGGATGGGGACGAGCGACGCGCTTAAGGGTTTTTTCTTTCTCGTAACTTGGAAAAGGTATCAATCACATTGAACCAAGAGTCGACAAGCAAACAACATCAAATTCGCTGTCCAACCATATCCTCTCTCTTGAATTCCCTGTGGATAAATCTCTAGGGTTCAGCATATTCCACCCCAGCTAAGCGGCTGCGAAACAGGACGTACTGCAAAGGATCGTCTGTTTGGACACATCTGCGCTGCTTCTCAGCTACGGTTCGGTCCTTGGCAACAGCCACTTGCGGGTGTTGGCACCATCCGGAACTCGAATTCAACGAGGGAGATCTGCAAGGATTGGGCATGCCGTCAACTACCAGCGCGGCTATGAAGTCACGAGCAGCCGCCAAGGCTGAGGAGTTTGAGGTGCGGTCACTGTCCTCACCTTCAGAAGACAGCAGCGGCGACGGGGTGGGCGATAATGCAGCAGGCTCTGGCTCGGACTCGGACTCTGACTCTCTGGACAGTGACACTCCGCGAAAGAAGCGAAAGATCGGCATCGAGGTCGAGGTGGACCCTGTAGACGATGAGCCATACCAAACCGGCATCATATCGTCTATACAGGCACCATCGCGTGTTGGCAGGAAGAAACCTGTGGCTGTGGCGCCAGAACTATCGGCTGATTTGGATGTGTTGGCGGAAACCACGCCAGCAAACGTACCGGTCGATCTCAACACCACGTTTGATTCGCTAGGGCTGCGCCCGTGGTTGGTGCAGTCGCTGTCCAACATGGCTATCCAGAGGCCGACGGGCATTCAGAAGGAGACTATTCCCATGATTCTCCAAGGGCGAGACTGTGAGTTCGATCCCTGTCTTCGATGGACCCCGATCAATACTGACGGACGCTCTTAGGTATCGGAGGAAGTCGAACTGGTTCGGGAAAGACCGTCGCCTTTGCTACGCCGATATTACAAAAGCTTGCTGAGGACCCAAGCTGCATTTTTGCTGTCGTCTTAACCGCTACAAGGTAAGCTACCCGTATCAGTGCAAAACCGAGCTTCGTTCTAACGGCCTCATTCAGAGAGTTGGCGCTACAAATCTATGAACAGTTTAAGGCCATATCAGCTGCTCAGACGTTGAAGGTTATTCTCGTTACGGGTGGGTCCGACATGCGGTCACAGGCAATAGCACTGGCCCAGAGGCCGCATCTCGTCATCGCAACACCCGGCCGCCTTGCGGATCACATCCGGTCCTCGGGAGAGGATACGATCATCGGTCTCCGAAGAGTCAAGTTCCTCGTCCTGGACGAGGCCGACAGACTCCTCGCAGCCGGCGGGTCAGGAAGCATGCTGCCCGATATCGAAGAGTGTCTCTCTGCGCTCCCGCCCTCAGTCGAGCGTCAGACGCTGCTCTTTACGGCCACCATGACGCCTGAAGTACGAGCGCTGAGAGACCTTCCTCGGAAGCCCGGAAAGGCACCAGTCTTCGTCTGCGAGGTGGACACGCAAGCAATGGCGATCCCGTCTACTTTGAGCCAAACGTACATCCAGGTTCCCGTGACACACAAGGAGCACTACCTACACATGTTCCTACAGACGGACGACAACATTGAACGGTCCATCATCATCTTCTGCAACCGAACCTCGACAGCCGAGTATCTCCACCACTTATTGCGGCTCCTGGAACATCGAGTCACATCACTCTACAGCAAGCTCCCACAACGGCAGCGTATCGACAACCTTGGCCGCTTCCGCGCATCCGCCGCCCGGATTCTGATAGCCACGGACGTCGCCGCCCGTGGTCTGGATATACCCGAGGTATCCATGGTCATCAACTACGACGTGCCCCGCAACCCGGACGACTATATTCACAGGGTCGGTCGAACGGCTCGAGCTGGCCGCAAGGGCAACGCCGTGACCTTTGTGGGACAGCGTGATGTTGACCTGATCTTGGCCATCGAGGCGCGCGTAGGTCGGCCCATGGCAGCCTGGGAGGAAGAGGGCGTCAACCTGGAGACGCGTGTCATCCGTGATGCGCTCAAGGTGGTGGGCGAGAAGAAGCGAGAGGCGCTTTTGGAGATCGAGGAGCACAGGGAAGTCGGCGGAAAGAGGAAACGAGGAATGCAAAAGTTTCGCGCTGAGTAGGTCGTTACTGCAAAGTGGCGGGGTGCCAATCCAACTGGTAACTGAACTGCACGATCGCGAGATATTCATCGTTGGACATCGATCGTGTCGCACCCGTCACATAAGGCGCGTTATTATTTCGAACTCACATGCAAGCCATCCACGCACAGGACGTTACTTGGGCGAGTCAGTCATGAGATCTCGTCACCACTAATTAGGATCGTTAATCGGCCCTTGGAGTTCACAGCACCATAGCGAAAGGGAGTTAGTTCTGCAAGTTACCACGAATCTACCAAAGCAGCTGTGGATTGGGAAGGCAAGCTCCATCACCAGACTGCCTAACTACATAGATAGACGACGACACATGTACGAGCATATTGGTAGCATATGCGTGGGCAGCTACGGATTACTGGCATCACGTATTATACGGCCGGAGGTCTAGAGTCTGGCGAGGTCCCGCCCAAGAAGGTTTAGATAGCGTATAGAGGTGCTCACTGCTCACGAGACCCTCGCGTGCGGTGCTTTTCAGCGTAACCTCTGATCTCCAGGATATGAACGATATCGGCGAACTTCGCGGGCATTTGAGTTTATCCATTCAGCTTGCACGGCTTGAAACAATAGGTGGTGGCAAGACGTTTTGAGGGGGGGACGGGGGGCGGTTTAAGGCAAGCAGACGCAGTTCGACCCGACGCATGAGGTCAAGATTTCACATGCTGCGCGCTGTATCCGTGCGTGAAAATATCTAGTGTTTCGTGGAGCTGCGGTAAAGCATCTTCTGCAGTAACTAGTTGGATGCGGCGTGTGGAAATGAGGCGGGGGGGGTCATAAAAAGCATCGTCGTCGTCATAGGGAGCTGAACTGAGATCGGCGATGCATTCGTTCGTATCAATACTAGTTGGCAGCACGCGAGGCCGTCTTGCCGTCTTGCCGTCTTGCCGTCCAAGCACTTGAGCCGAGCAATTAGATTTGCTGTTTTCACAGTGAGCCCTGAAAAACGCTGCTCCATTCCTTTGCGTTTGCTTGACGGCCTTCGGATGCGGTCCATTTGCCGAGGCAGCTGAAAATTGAACTATGTTTTTGACGTTCCTGTCTGTGTCAACAGCCGTTGATGACGACATGATGATTACGGAGTACGGTGTTGTCCGTTGCAGCGTTGCCCGAGTTCGCCGTGGGTCTGGACACCAACAAGTACCGTTGAGCTTATATCTGATGTATTCGGATGAAGGTAACATGACACGACTCGTGCGACGCATGAAATGATCAATAACAGTCATGAGAGACTGAGATATACAATTTCCACGGACCCCTCTTTTGGGTGAGTCACGCCTGGACCATCCGCCCAGCCCAATGGTGGATAAAGAAAGTACTTCCGTACTACGTACACAGTAAAGCAAGGCTAAAATCCGGTTGGTGAAGAAAAACGCAGTAAAGCCGGACCTTGGCATTCGGTTTTATGTAAAGGCCGAGCGAGATGCTTCTTTACCGTAACGTATGTACTAACTTACGGTACTACGTGGTACGTATGTAGAAGCTCTCCACAAAATCAGGGCGTGTGGTCCCATGCCGTCGGGTCCAGTTGTTCACTAGCGGCGTATAGTTTTTACTTTTCTTCCCAACCCCTGATGACGGATCACGCAACGGGGGCCTGTGAGCATTGTTGTAAGTTCTAGCTGATGCCTTGTGGTTCTGTCGGGCTTCGTGACGGAAGACGATGGTACTCTGTTTCCGCTCGGACGGCTCACGGGAGCGCGCAGAGGAACCAGGGGCCATGTCCATGATGACGCCAGAACTCCTCTCATCAAACCTACCTACTTCAGCACTTTTAGGAACCGGTACCGCCGTACGGAGTACTTGGGCACCTACAGGCACCTACAATAAAGTAATAATGGCAAGGTACGGAACCAAGATCCGACTCATGGTCCAAGCTGTTGGGCGACATCCCCAATCTTAAGCCCACATCACGAGTTCTCAAAAGATCGGCCATCCTAGAAACGACCTGAATAGGGCCTCGAGAGAGCTCCTGAACATTCCGAGCGTCTGCTGCGGGACATCACGGTTCATGCAAGATAAGCACTTTTTTATCCGTATGTAACTTTAGGTAGCTCCCGGGTGTTCGGCGACTTTTATTCCTCAATATCCCGACCCCTCGATGCTGCTGCGCGGTCATTAGTAACACATCATCCATGTGCTCCGTAAGTTAGCCCGCATAGGAACGGAAAGAGGCTACTACTGTGTACGCATGTTGTGACCGACTCTGCGAATCCCGTGATGCCGAGATTGCGGGCAGAAGCAAGGGTGCGCAACGGCAAGTCGGAGGTTTGGCAGCATGTCGTCCGTCTGCGCTCATCCGTACCGAGTATTGACTAAGCAGTCACGGAAACAAATGCCAGCGTCTTGTTAAGGCCAGATTGGTTGGGCCACGCGACCGTTTCGTTGTAGCTTGATCACTGATCAGGTGTTCAGTTTCGACTTGGCGGTGCTTCCAGGGGCTTGTTTGACAAGGACATTCATTCACTGCTCCGCATGCAATCTCTCAAAACCCCGGTCCATTCACCAAATGTCAGGCACCGACAAGTCACCACCATGCTGACCGCAGCAGACACTGACTCAACCTTGAAAGGACGGTGCGTGTTTTGGAGAGTGCTTACCACTCGATCAAAACAACGTTGCTACGTTACACCCCCGTCCACCGCCGCCCTTGATGTTTCCAAAGGAGATGGCCGATGCAGTGAGCAGGGCTGCATATGAAGCGTGGCTTGTGTGGTGCTTGTGTGGTGTGTGGTGTGTGGTGCGTTAGGGTCAACTTAGCTGTGGAAGGCAACCGAGGACACATGATGATTATGCTAGCCACAGACTACAGTGTATCACTTTCATTTCAGCCCTACGGTTCGAGATCCCCACACTTTCGTATTCCGTCGCAGTCGAGCTGGTTGTGAACCACGAGACAAGTTTACTATTCGTCCCATTGCAACCCTTCCGGGAGGCAGATTCATGGGGATCCAACTGCCAGACAAGGTTTCATCATCATGACTGTCTTGCATGAAACGGGCACTTACTTGCTGGAGAGGGTGAAGGAAGCAAGGGCAGCCAGCGTTTGGCCTGACGTGGCACGGCGCTCACTCGACTGCGCCCGTATCGCACAAGCCAAGGACCGTATCTCACCCAAGGGACGACGACGCGTTACCCGGACTAGCCGCGTAACGAACCGTGACAGACACATTGTGTCCACATGGCAGATACGGGTCGTAATAGCTCAGCCACAACCACAACCTGCCCGCGTCGTACGGAGGGTGGTACGGTCAGTTGAGAGTATTTATCGTATAGTAGTCGTATCGAGTTGCCGTAGGCTCGCATCCGTCATGGGTAGGCCGTCCAGCATTACGGCCCATTGCTTCATAGTTACCTGCCTACCTATGATATGGTGTGTATAGGTGGTGATGAATCATACCGGATACTTTATGATGGACTTGTGTCGGCAATACTGTCACTACATCCGGACCGCTTAACTTGTTATGTAACTTACGAAGTAGTTAGTAGGTGGGGGGTGAGGGGTGACGGAGGGTGACTGACCTAATAAGTTTCGGACGCCGGGCTTACTCCGTCTGTCTGGAAAAGTCCGAGTGTGCGATGCTGTGCGTGCAATGTGCATGCATGCCTTGTCGTGATAAGCGTGCGCATCCGTACCGACTGACTGACCAGACCTGGATTGATCATGGTCAAACATCAAACGCTCTTCGACAATTGCGCGATTGAACACAGCGCCCTGGCACTTATGAAGCACATGGCGTGCTCGGTAACTACTGTGTACATGGCATTATTAATGAGATCTAGCTTCACCATGCTGAGCAATCCAACTGTGGGGAAGTGAAAATCTACGGATGCAAGATTGGATCCAGAGTCACAGCACGCCAAGGGCGCAAGCCTCAAGGTGACTCTTACCGTTGCGTCGTTGACACGCGCTTGGCTGGGACTTAAAGAATAATGTTACCGAAGGGGCTTACGGGATCATTGAAAGATCGACTCCCGGGCTGCATGTTATGGATAAGGTCCACGCCACGAGTGCGAGTCGGCCTGCGCAAAAGCCCGACTGTCCCAGGGGTCGATAGAGTAAGCAACGCGCAACGTGCATAGTTCGTAATGCTAAGGAGGTATCAGCACCACTAGCGTAGCCCGCCTACACCGCCGCTCGCTCTCTTATTACACAGCACTTGAGAAAACCCCGACCGACCGCTTCCTCCGGGGTGACCTGGGCCCATGGGATCCGTTTAAGACCGAGACGATGCGTCCGCCTGGATTCATCATTACAAAAGAATCCGTCCCACCCACACACTCGTGCCTCCAAAATCCTCCTGCTCTCACTCTCATCATCGCATTGCATCTATTGCCTCATTCCAACTGAAGCTACCTCAAAGGACATAGTTATTCAATACCATCAAAGAAGAAACAGTTTCGTCCTCGATCGCTCGCACTCGCCTCGTCCGACCCGTTCTAACAACTTACATAACTAAACGGAAACGGTCCAAGTACCTCGCGACGTACCCCCCTGCCCCCTGCCCCCCTGCAAGTTACAAAGTACATGGGTACCTAAGAGACCCCACCAACAAGTTCAGCACCCAAACCCTGCTGCCTCGCGTCGATTATACAAAAGGGACGAGAAGGACGCCTTGCCCCGGAACTCGGTGCCTGACTCACAGCGAGAAAAGATAACATCGTTGCCTACTCACACCATCGATTGCACCATATTCGACACACCAACACACCGCACCCGATTTATTCAAGATGGTGTCCACAACCTTTTCACAACTCCCCTCCCAACCATCCTCACCATCCTCACCAACGCCCTTCCCCAAGAGAAAGACCATGTCTGTCACTCAAACATACTACCTCGCCCACAAGGCGCGGGCTAAGCTCTCCCGCGAGGCGGCCCAGCCAGACCACAACCTACGACTTCTTGTCGGCCACGCCAACCTCCTCGACTCGTTGATGCTCGACCTCGCCGAGGCCGAACGGGAGCAGGAGAGCTGGTTCAACCAATCCGTCCGCGGCGCCGCGCCCAAGTCGGAGAACAGACACATCCAGTGGGCCGACTCGGTCCCCGACCGAGAGGAGGAGGACTGGGAAGCAGGCGACTCCTCGGACTCGGACTCGGACAGCGACATGGACGTCGACGAGGACATGGAGATGGCCGATGCCGTTCCCTTGAGGCGGATGGCAGCAGTCAGCACCACCGTGCCCCCATCACCGCAACTACAACTCTTGGATGACGAAGACGACGAGATCGACATGGAAGACGAGGAGGACTACGCCGCCCTCACTCTCACTCGGTCACACTCACATTCCGCATCGCCACCCGAGCTCGACGACGACTCGGATTCTTCAGAAGACGACTCCATGCCACCTTCGCCACCCTTTGCTTCTATACCATCGTTCTCGGAGAAGCAGCAGCAGAGAGAAACCAGCAGCACAGACACCGAGTCGTATTATGACTCAAAACCCGACAATGATGAGAAGGCCGGCTTCTACAACGAAGGATACTACTTGCCGCCGCGGAATCCCGCGCGACTCGTATCATCAATATCAGTATACTGAATGGACTGCACGACATCATCGGACTGGGGTTTCTCTTTGCATTGGGCGGCGTTTTAAAACTATACCACAGCGACATGGGCATTTCCACTCGAGCGACATTTTTTGATATTTAAGGGGATTTGATATTGATCCCAGGGAAAGGGGACGTCGGCGTTGAATCAACCATCACCACTCAGGCGGTTATTGGAGGAGAATCATGTGGATTGCCACATCAGGAAATCTATGGCGGCGGCGGGGTTGTTACTCTCTCGAGAGAGCTGAGCTGAATGGTTTCGGTGCCCGACGGCTTTGCATGAGTATCTCACAGTCACTGCACCTTTTTTTATCAGAATATCAAATGAAACAATTTCATCAAGTCATCAAGTCATCAGGCAGCTCGTTCGTTTCGTCGTATGGCCTCGTGGTGTCGATCGCCTCCATCTGTGATGCCAATCGCACAATCGCACACACATGCATAGCATGAACTCTATTAAATCGGGGTACAAAGGTACATAACATACTCCGTACTCCGTACATAGTAACTAACTTGCTTATCAGCACCAGTGCCGATCATTCTTAACTTACTTGGACGCGACATCGGACATAACCTTTCGACCCAGCTCGGCTCCGTTTCCTGACTAATGAGGAACGCCGTCGGCAAACACTTACAAAGCCGAGCTGTGATTCATCATCAGCCGAGGGGTTAATATTTGTCCCCTAACGTTATTGCTCTGTAATAGCATGAACACTCCGTACTGTCATCAGCTCTCGGCCCCACAACAACAAATATGCTGCCGCAATCAAAGCACCATCATCACCGACGACATTGGCATGGGCAGCCCAGGTGGTCTTTCTGGTTCCGATTGCTGCTTCGATCGTTCCACGGGTTCCGCGACCCTGCCAGCCAGCCACCTTGGACTCTGACCGTGACTATCCGTATTGAGACTGGTTGAAGAAGAAGGAGAAAAAGCAAACAGTCCAGCACGGATCGGTACAAACAGCGCATCTCGCTGGTTGGGGTCCGCGGTTCGCGTGCGCTTGGGAGCATGGCCAAGATTGACCGCATTCGCATCGGCATCATCTTGGTTGTCCGAGGCCCGTCTATCCGGTCATGGTTCTTGTCTGGGGTGCACGAGGCAGTTGGACGCTCGGTTGCGACTTGTACTTCAACACAGTAGACAGACTCTCGGTCCTCTCGGCCCTCTCGGTCTCGGGTCTCTTCGCCGTTCTCCAGCCAATCAGTTGCCACCGTCAGGAACGCCTGCTTGGGGGTGGGGGTAGCTCGCCAGCCTCCCCACAGCAGCAGACGTCTCAGCTGGCATTGTGTGTCGCGCGTTGGTATCGTTTAGTTATGACACTCATCACCAACCGCCCAGCAGTCCGGGCGCCTAGGGATGCGTCAGCCAGCACTTCTGACCTTGCTTGGCCTCCGTTTCGGCGGACACTGACACGAACTTCACAAACATGGAATTGCGCTATGATGTGTTCCTTGGGGGTAAGGGGAAGGAAGTCTTCTTGGCTTTTCAGCTGCCCAGCCCATTTCTCACAATTGACTTTTATCAGCCCCGCCTGATGTCTCTGCGTTTCGCAGACGCCGAGGCGGGAGGATCTACGTTATAGCGGCCAGGTCCGTAGTTATGATCCAGACAGAGCGATGCTTTTCTGTTGTTTTGCCAGGGAACTGCTGTGCAGCTGTGCAGAACAACGGAACGATAATGCAGCCTCACTCCCCTTTTGGCCCTTTAGGGTGCGATAACCCCTACGCTTCAGCCTGCTACGACAACACGCGGCTGCATGCACTGCCGGTCAGATTTCGGACGGTGAGATACCGGACGGAAGGGTTCCCTCCAATCACCGTCCCAAGGGCAGACAGGCGTACGGCAACCAATGCAGCCCGTTGCGACGGAGGAACTCGGCTGTGTCTTCGGGGATTGAGACCGGAATGGCTCCGTATTGCATGCATGGCTGGCTACACATAATACTGTGACTATGTATCCGAACTCGAGGGCAAGACAACGGTCACTTGTCATACACTAACCGCATCACTAGTTATCCCATCACACTTGTGCACAACTTGATTGTTGGAGTCCCGCTCGGAATTCTTGCCACGCCACGTATGCCGACCCTCCTCTGCGGTCAGCAGTCGCAACTCTAGAAGGCCTCGTCAATCATGCCACCCAGTCATCCGATCCGTCCAAACGCCGGACCAACACAACAAACGCTACCCGTGACTGTTTCGCCAGGAAGGGACACGACGATCCCAGGCCTCGCAGGCCTCGCAGGCTAAGAAAACTTGACGCAAGCGACGTCTTGCATCGCGATGGACATGGCTAGCAAGTGTTTCCGTCGTATCCCCTCGTCTAGAGACATGGAAGGCTCCATTCTCGGAAAGGTGGAGGCAAGGACTTCTCGAACCTGTCTCCAGCCAAGGCGAAGCGCCTCTCAGCGTGAGCCGCAAGCATGCATGCCAAACAATAAGAAACGTGTCACTTGTCCTGAATCTCCGTCACAACCCTACCCAGGGCGAAATGTGCGCAAGGGCGGTGGGCGAGAAAGAGTGTTCGAGACCGCGCCCGATTGTCACGTACGTGGTATGGCCCCCACCGGGGCCTCTCCAAGTCCTTTCCGCGCCCATCCATCCATCCACCCATCCATTCACCCATCCATTCACCCATCCATCCACCCATCCCCTCTCCGTAGGTCAAGTATCGGGCATGTATCCGTAACAATGCAGCTGCTACATTATACATACCCCACAGCTATACTGTGTAGCCGCAAAACGTTACGGGGGACCCTTGAATGCCGATCCCACCGCCTTCTCGCCCAACACCGCTCTGTACTCATCGTGAATTTCTGAGCGGTGTGTAAGAGAAAACGAGAAGAAGGAAAATTCGTTCCTGGCTCGCGTGGCTTGGCGCTGGAAACTGGGCTGAGGTTCTCGGGCGGATCGACCGGGCGAGTGGATTCATTCTACCCTGGGTCGAGATAGTCCGTACGGAGTACGGATACACAGTAGCTAGTTGGATAACTAACGTTAAAATGATTCGGGTTGAGTGCAGTATCACGCATGCCGTCCGATGTCTCGTGCATGTGGGATCGGCAGAGGGGTAGGCACATGTGTACGGCTGCCTTCCGTACGAAGTACTTTGTAATGCCAAGGTCCTATGGATGTTGCAATAGCGTGTACGGAGGACACATTACTACGTAACGGGACCGTACTAACTACTACGTATCGCACGGGGTTGAGCTTTCGGTGTAGGCTGCAGGATGCAGGATGCGAAACGAGAGTGCAGAGTGGGTATTCTCGAATTCCCATCAGATGTTCATGCGCGGGGTTGGTATTCAGTCGTGTTACCCGGGTTACAGTCCACGATATATACGAAGTCGACCCAATCACAAATTCGTTGGTTGACAGGATCGTGTAACGCATACTCCGTAGTTGCCTAAAGTTACCGTAGTAAGTTACTCTCGTGTTGTGTGAGTGCACAGCATCGGCTCGTGAGCGGTGAAGAAGCTGTCCTGCAACACCACATGCCTCCCCAAACTCACACGCTTTTGTGCAATTCACCTCGCATAGTGTTTCCCACACGCACCGTCAGCACGCATAGAGGCAGCAGTCCGTGGGCCGCGATGTGAGATTTACGTCGGCCACGGGGGTTCTCATCGCCCCTTGGCTCCGCGCACAAGATATCGCGTAAGTTACGGAGTACGCGCCACGCCGGTTGCGTTGCGCCGGTTCGGGATTCTTTGCTGGTTCCGTGCCTGCTTCTCACTCGTCCACCTCTTTGTTGTTGTTTTTTTTCGTTTTTTCTTCGGCAGACAATGCCGCGAAAAACACGCCATATTGTCTGTGTACTTATCACCACGTGGGATTGAGCAAAGCCATCCCGCAGATCCGTCACGGCCGTGTGAGATCGGAAGACGATGAACCCCCCGATCGTCCACGTAACAAATGCAACAAGCAAGCCCAGGCTGGGTGGGCCACCGCGCCAGCCTGCTTCGCATAGTACTTCGTGGTAGTACGGAGTAGTTGCAGCGATCAACCCCCTCAAGAACCTAGTTGGGCCCGGATGACCTTGTGGGAAAAAAGGTTGACGGGTCTGCGCATGTTTCATCTGGCAAGTTACTTCGTAGTTGCTCCATACCGGAGTAAGGAGATACGCGCGTACCGTAGAGTGGTGCGTGATAAGTCATCAGTGTCTCATCCACACAATGGCTGCGGTCCGTGGCACCGACTGGCCAGTTCTCTACTGATAGTACGTACACAGTAAAGTACGGCGGGGCAGCTTTGTTCCATTTACCATTTACTATGATATGCTTCGGCCGCATAAGTCCGCGCGGTGCATAACTGCACTGCCCTACGGATACTGTGGTATGAAGTACGCAGTACGTAAAGGGTGTCCACCGGACTTCACATGCAAGGGCTTTTCAATACCTTGTACGGAGTTCGGATACTTCGTACGTATCCGTACCGACCGACGACTGGTAACGTTACCGACGAACTACATGGTTTGCACAGATGGTTACCTACCAAGTATCCGTGCACTTGTCAACGTCGCGTCGCCCCCCCACCACGACAGCCTTTCGCCTATTCAAGACGTCCAAACCATGAAAGTATACGTAGTAGTTACGTATCTTTTCCTCTCTCTCTCTCTCTCTCTCTCTCTCTCTCTCTCTCTTCTGCCTGGTTATGCTTCTCACGTCAGTATCTTCTCCCACTAGATACTGACCGGGAGATACGCAAGCAAACTTCTAGCTCGAGTTCGATCTAGGAGGGAATCCCTTGGACTTTTTTCTCTTTAACTATACAATAGTTGGGATCTTGACCTAGACTACGGATACCTGGCATCGCGAGGTAGATCAAAAGCCAAAGAATGAAGAAGAAGAAAAGTATGACGAGTATTTTGTGCATAATCTGCCGATTGGGCTGGGCGCACGAGTCCTGACTGACCAACCAGACCTCAAGAATCTGTTTGGGAACCTGTGCTGTGTCCTATATCCGTATTTACGGCATACCCGAGTGATACTTTATCAGGTGCAGGGCTTGAAACTCCCCACAGCATAAGGCTGAGTGAGCATCGTCAACCAGCCTAGTTAGCTCTCTAAGTTAGCTAGTTAACGTTATACCCATGCCATGTCAGGCAATTTATTACTGGCCATCATCATCCTCCCACAAGCAGGCCCGGATGATTCCAATGCAATGTGCATAGCCGTCCAACCAGGCTCTCCCTTTCCCAGCCGAGGAAACGAAACGCCAAAAGGCATCTTGCCGGGTACGTGGTTAGCTCGTGGAATCCAATTCGAGAAGCTTCCTCTGTGGGCACTTGTTTCGTTAAACGGCTTACTTCAATGTTGGATACGGAGTAAGTACCTAGCGCTTAGTATCATAACGGACACTTTGGGACGGACCGAAAAGCGACCCGTAAAATCCGCATCCTCCGGTAGACTTCCCCGTTAGCTGCATCCTCCATCGGCCGCCACCTGCGCTAAACGACGCCCTTGTGCCGGTAGAAAGCCGACGAGCTCCTCGACATTGCAATTTGCAGCCAAAGACCGAGCTTGTGGTCCCTCCGAAGGGTTTCGAGCTGCGAGCTCATCTGCGCTATCCGCACCTCTCCGTACCTATGCTATCCATCACCCAGACCAAACACCCCGCGATGCAAGCTCTCTCGCAACGCGTCGGCGCGCGCCTCTCAGTCGCCGGTGCCGGCACAACACTGCGCGCCCGCCTCGCCCCGTCCTCGTCCTCGAGGCCAGCAGCACCGTTCGTCTGCTGCGCCCGCCTTGGCCCCCCCAGCAGCGCCCGTTCTCCGCCACCTCGGCGCGCGCGAACCACCCGGCGCCCCCGTCCTCGGGCTTCGCCAACCTGACCTCCCGGCGCATCATCTCCATCGCCGGCGTCGACGCCGCCAAGTTCCTACAGGGCATGATCACCTCCAATATCAGCCACCTGACGGAGCCATCGTCGTCGTCGTCGTCGTCGTCGTCGTCGGCGCCGGCCGGCTTCTACACGGGGTTCTTGAACGCCACCGGCCGCGTGCTGAACGACGTCTTCGTCTACCGAGACACCCTGGGCTTCGACAGACAGGGCGAATTGCCGGGCCAGTCGTTCCTGATCGAGGTCGGCGACTCGGGTGCCGACACGCTGATGACGCAGATCAAGCGGCACCGGCTGCGGCAAAAATTCAAGTTCAGGCTGCTGGATGAGAACGAGTACAGGACGTGGCAGGTGTGGGACGGCACATCTGGCGAAGAGGGCGAGGGCGAGGGCGAGGGCGCGGGGCAGCTGATCCCAGATCCGGCCCGCAAGATCGTCCTGCGCGACACGCGGGCCCCGGGCATGGGCTACCGAGTCGTGAGCGCGGGCGGCCAGCCCATCGACGTACAGGCCGAACAGAGCGACGAGGACGCATATAAAATCCGGCGCTACCTCCGCGGCGTCCCCGAGGGCAGCCCCGAGATTCAGACCGGCCTGGAACTACCCCTGACGGCCAACATGGACGTCATGGGCGGCATCGACTTTCGCAAGGGCTGCTATATCGGCCAGGAGCTCACGATACGGACAAAGCACCAGGGCGTGGTGCGGAGGCGCATCCTGCCCGTCGCGCTGTACGGCGAGAACGAGACGGCGCCCGAGAAGCTCGAATACGACCCGGAGAGCGGCGTGTCGGCAGCTGACGTGCCGCATCATCTGACGATAGGCCGTCGAGGCCCGAAAGCACGCGGCGTAGGCAACTTCTTAAGGGGCGTCGGTAACGTCGGCTTGGCAGTCTGCCAGCTCCAGATTATGACGGATGTTCGGTTACCTGGCGAGCTGGGGACCGTTTCCATCGACCCTGCCAACCCTGCCAGGGAGTACCTCATCCAGTGGGGTACGGATGAGGAGGGCAACGGAGGCAAGAAGCTCAAGCTCAAGGCTTTTGTGCCTGAATGGTTGAGAGCGAAGATCGACCAAAATACCAATTGAGGACCTGTGTCTGACAAAGGTGCGTGTTTTAAAATAAAATAAAAGAGCATATCTAGGCCTAGCGTTGCAAGGCAGTGTACAAAAGTACAGCGATCTACAGATTTGTTCATGATCCGGCGCCTACAGTCCAAAACGCTTGTTTGATACCTTGGCAAAGATATGCCAATGGATAGGAATGTACACTACACAGGATCTATAATCCAATGATCCTGGCCGTTACTGTTACCACCCGAGTTTACCTTGTTGCTAGGTCGTTTCTGTCTTCGATCGTCAAGGCAAGACCTCTCGGATGCTTGGGATCAGGTGTGAAGACACATCGGTGGCTGACCTGCACCCACGTCAAGTCCGAATCATCGGTCCGTGGCGCGTTGATGTAGTCCCAGAGTATATCGTACGCGCAATACTTGCGAGTCCTTGGATAGATGGGAAAGGGGTCCATAGGGGCTTCGAGCAGTAGATCAGCACCGCCGTCGACAAGAACTTTGACCATGTCCATTAGTAGCGGAAGGTCCGGGTCACGCATGCCACCGTCGTCTACTAGGCGCCTGAGAAGGAGTGCAACAATGGGGGGAGCCCCTTTCCATCAGGAGCATTGACGTCGGCGCCGACTCGTAAGAATGAGGCTGCTGCGCGGGGGAAAATGGTACTGTCGTTGCATGATTTCTGCAGGTAGGCCGTAGTCCGCCTGGGATCTTTCCGAAGGCATTCACCTAGTTGATCGACTAGTAGTTCGAAATTATGGCTTTCGCTGTCGTCTTGTGGGAACACCGATCTGATCGCTACCGCCAGCAGGTCGAAATCGTCCAGCTTGTAGCTTTCAGATTGACTATCCAGGCACACAGGCAACATCGGGCAGACGCCATGGTTGGCTTGTAATTCCAAGATACGCCAGTTTAAGTAAGGAATCGCAGCAAGTGTTACCTTTGGGTTTGTGATATCGGCACCCGCGCGAATGAGCCGCTCACCAATGGCACCGGTGCTGGCCGGATCAAGCATTGCAATATTCGTAAGGCCTATGTCATGGTCAGTAAAACTAAACAAAAAGAACAAGCCGGTCTGGGGGTTTTTTTTTTGACGCTTCTTACATGTCTTGCCGCTTTTTGTAGCCCAGCCAGCATCTGAAGCACCAGCATCGAAGAGAACGTTTGTCAGTAGCGGACTGGGCACCTGAGTCGCCCAGAACAGTGCCTCAGGATGATTGATGAGAATGCCCTCGGTATCAAGCTTGAGAAGCAGGCGCAGGCTATCGCACAAGTTTTGCCGTCGGACGGTTTCCGGGTCACACTCGTAGAGACCTTCGGCTGTCTCCTGAATCACCACATTACTGGGGTATTTCATCTCCCGCACCAAATCTTGCAACAGCTCGGGAAGTTGGAAAGACGGTCTACCTAGTCTAGCGCCGTGGTTTAGGAGCAAGCGCCCTGTCTTATGCCATCCGTTACGCAAGGCCTTTCCCAGGGCCTTGTACCCGTAGCCTTCATCTGCCAACTGGGCATCAACTCCGTGCAAGATCAAAAGCTCGGTTAATTGTAGGTGGATCGTTGCGTGGCGCGGACTGTTCCAGTCGCAGAGACGTAGCAGTGCCGTTTCTCCGAGAATGGTGTTTTGCTTGACAGAGGCCCCTCTCTTTAGCAAAACACTTACAGTGGCCAGAATCGCGTGTTCGTCTTCACTGGTCTTAACAAGCATCTCTTTCTTGAGAGCTGCCAGCAGAGGAAATGTTGAAGACCGCTCCCAAACCCCTTCCATGCAGACATCTGCGCCTTGGTCGAGCAGCAGTTCCACAACCGGGTAGAGATGTGATTCCGAGGCAATAATCAAAGGGTGAGGTACGCCGGTCCCGCTCCTGCCATTTCTTTCCTGTAGTACCTTCAAGAGCTCAAGCCGACTACTCATTGAATCGTCACCAAATGAATAGTCATTCACAGCCTTCAGACCGTTTTGGTCCCCTTCTTCCAGTGTGTGACCGTGGCCACGCCTCAGAATATCGCCAAAGGTTCGGCTACAACACAGATCGAGTGGGCTGACGGAGCATGAACCGTAAGCCCGGCAGTCGTAGAGCGCGTTGACCTCAGCCCCGGCCTTTATATAGTCGATGGCCACGTCAAACCAACCGTACAAGCAGGCGGCAAGCAACGCGGTCAGGCCGGATCCTAGATCAGTGTTTGGATCGGCTCCAGATCTGACTAGCCAATGAACGGCACCTTTGTGTGCTGCCCCCCAGTGAGCGTACATCAGCGGCGTCGCATCTCGGTGATCTTTGAGATGTAGGTCGAGAGAAGGGTTGGCTTCCAGGAGATGTTTCATGGTGAGTGTAGATCCACGAGCAGCAGCTGAATGGAGCACTGATGTTCGTCGCGTATCGACGATGTGGGAGGCCCCAAGTGACAAGAGAAGATTGGCAACCATCTCCTGCCGGGAGCATATGGCACTGTGTAGTGCTGTCCAATGTGGCAATGTAGATGAATCTCCACTGTTGAATATGTTCCTCAATCGAGGATAAACACAGTTGCAAAATCCGCGGGAGGGGGCGTCTACTCTGGCACCATAATAAATGAGCAGCCGGATGAGGTCACATCGACCTGCCCGAGCCGCTGCGTGTATCGGAAACCAGTAATAGATGCTGGAAGAGAACAGCCATGGATAGCGCCTCCATACTAGATCCTGGTATCGTCCACGTCCGGGCTCTGGGCGAACTGGTATGGTCTCATCTTTGGGACTTGCTCGCCATCCGTCTGCGGGCCAATTACTGACGTCGTACATCTGAGAGAAGTGGTTACGGTTGACATGACGCTCGCAGTCTTCCAGGAGATACAGAAAACTCAGGGCGTCTTTGCCATCCGTCCACTCGCCGTCGGTTGTGTCAGGATTCCGAGCACAGTGTCGACGAGCGCTAGGCAATCGAACAGGTGTATTCGGGTCACAACCAGCCAGCAGCAGCTTCTTGACGGTGCCATCACGGCCAGTTTCGCAGGCCCAACTAAGGAGTAACCCCTGCTGCTTTGGTGGGACCTTGTAAAGCATGTCTTCGGCCACGGCTTGGAGCTGGCTACATGTCAAGGCCAGCTCCCTCAGATCTGGGGAGTCCAAGTACTGCCCGATTTGGCAGACCAGTTCTGTGGGGAGAGTTGTAATATTCGCCATGGCGTGTTGGATTTTTATATGCCACACGAGAAGAAACCATCCTTTCCACTGACTGTTGAGATGGAGGCTCTGATGATGGCAGGTTCGAGTTCGGAGTCTCGACGAGACGGTCGTTGAAAGGGAACTGCGCACAGCCCCGGGGCAGCCAATTGAATGCACCAGCAGGGGGTCGCCACCAGACCCACTATAAGTTCGTCCTGTTACAAAGTCAAATCGAAGACATACATACGTCAAGTATAGCAATCGCTCCTTCCTTCCAACTCGTCAGGTTCGTTGCATGGCAGATATAGCGGCCAACAAGCAAACCAATCCTCCCGACTAGGCACCCGAACAGGCACCCAAGATACGGTAAAGAGTCTCGAACTCGGCTGGTTGCCAACTTGAGGCGCCCGATTCCCAGGCTTGCACTCTGTAGGGGATGGTGATGCTGTACCCGACACATCAAATTGCAGTCGTACAAGGGCGTGGTTAACGTGGCATCTTCAACTACAGCCAGTTCAGACTGGAATGAGTATGGCCCAGCTCAAGAACTGGGAGGAGCTACTAAAGATCGTAATGTCAAAGGGGTCGACATCAAGGTATAGAACTTGCTGCCCCTGGAGAGCGCCACTCATAGGTACGTCCCTTGAAGATAGTACTGGTTTATCTAAACTGAACATTTTCCAGTGAACATAACCTTAAAGACTGCGAATCACGAGCCACGTCTCGATTCTCGCGTCGTGAAGCCTCGTGTCTGCGATGTTGTGTTACTGGAGATTCGGTCCGACGTATAGCCTGTTATAAAAACTCCAACTCAGACCTGACATGTTTTGCAATCATACATTGCATGCATCCATGCAATCTCAACTCGAGCCTTTAACTGCTTGGTCCATTGTCAAGTTACCACGCAATCGTTGGCCCAGGAAAAACCTTGGGGGCTTCTTGGCATATTTTCGAAGAAAGGCCGAGAGTTGCTGTACGGAATCGACGGCTATTGCAGTAGGCAATGAAGCAATCACAGATGGATGATGCCAATCGAAGCCAGATGAGGAAAACCAGCGACATACTTACTTTGGACAGGAAATGGATCCGCGACAGTCCTGCGGCAGCTACAATAGGCCGCAGTAGCTACCACCCGGTGCCGTGAAGTGGAGATGTACTGTTTTTGAGACATCCGGGTATGCTGCCCTCGGCCAAGGTTGACTCGCAGAGTAGATGGCGTTTGCGGCTCAGTTCCCGAACGCCATACGGATAGTTCGCTCTGCCTCATCACTGGACGGCAGGGCACCTTTAAACACACGCAGGTCCACACAGGTCCACCCAGACCTTGAGTTTTGTCCAGTGCAAAGGCCTGAACAATCAGCCGTCACCATCTTGATTGGTTGAAGATTGTTGGTACAGACTCAGTAACCAAGCCACATCTGATTCCTGAAGGGAAGACCGTCTCGAATCTGGCTACCATATGAGGATACACTAGATTCAGCTGCGAAGAGATTGATTTTGACAAAACGGCCCGGCCCTGACATACAAACAATGCAAGGTGTCGCGTAATCGTCCAGGCTGCAATTAATGTTGCGCAAATAATCAAACCTTCCTGGCGGAAACAAGATGGGTGCAAAATGTGGCTGGTGATCGAGGCTGTGCTCCACTCTCAAGCATTGAAAATGGAAGGCACAAAGGGCAAGCCCTAAGATTTCTGAAAAACGCACGGACACCACTCATGAACCCACCCTCTGCATTCCCCCGTTCGAGAATTTCGATTCGCGATAGCTGCGCATCGCGACCAACTTCCGACATCGACATCGACTACCGACCAACCAACTCACGTCTAATTCCCCTGTCAAGTCCAGTCAACAGACTCAGAAAAATACCGCAATCATGCCTGGAGGCGTTACCGTCCGCGATGTCGATGTAGGTACCACCAGCAATCCTCCTTGAGGCAACCTCGAGCTCTGCCACCATCCAATGGGAAAGACATCGAATCGAGCCTCTGTCAATTTCGATCTTCAGTTTTCGAACATTGCACACATGGACCGACGATCTTTTCAAGAAAGAACAATGGCATACACAACAGAATACCGAGCAGGCGCGAGGGAGTCGCAAGACTTCTGATGACGGAATCATGCTGATATAACGGACTGCACAGGCCGGCAAGTTCATTGAGAACTATGCTTCTTTCCTGAAGCGTCAGGGCAAGCTGCCCATTCCCGGTAAGTATTCTGCGATATCGACGCTCCGGAAATCCTCTTTGCTAACGTAGCCCCCTCAGGTTGGGTTGATACCGTCAAGACCGGTGCTTCGCGCGAGCTCCCTCCCCAGAACATCGACTGGTTCTACGTCCGTGCCGCGTCCGTTGCCCGCCACGTCTACCTCCGCAAGACTGTTGGTGTCGGCCGTCTCCGAAAGGTCCACGGTACCGCCAAGAACCGAGGTGTCCGCCCCTCCAGACACGTCGATGCCTCTGGTAGTGTCGACCGCAAGATCTTCCAGGCTCTGGAGAAGATCGGTGTCCTTGAGCAGGACGAGGAGAAGGGTGGACGCAGAATCACCCAGGCCGGCCAGCGTGATTTGGACCGTATGTTTTTGATCCGCTACGAACTCGTACATACCTCTTGCTAACCCCCATCATAGGTATCGCCCAGACCACCGCTGAGGCTGAGGAGGAGGATGAGGACGAGGAGTAAATGCTAGCATAGACTAGCTGACGGAAAGACGCATGACTATGACTTCGACTCAGGACTTGGGAATATGCGGTTCATGTGGCATGGATGGCGTTGAAAATGGTTTTGCAGTCTAGGGCTCAGATTTGCTCTTGATAAATGGAGAGATCTTACCTCCTAGGATTTTTTTTCTTTTTCTATTCTTCCACTGATACCCAATCGATGCCGGGTTCGAGACTGATATGCTATTTTTCTTTCCGTCCAGTGCTCATGTGATGGACACTCCTTGTCCAGTTCGAACTTATCCTGGATGCCCTACAAACACCACTCGCGTAAGTTACGTGCGCTTGGAAGTCTCCAGGCGAGTTGAGTACTCCGTCACAACTGTACTTCCTCTCTTGGGTCTGGTCGTCCACCTTGGAAGACCATTCATATTATTTCCCGTCCACCATCTATCCCACGTCGAGGACCACACTCTCCGTCAACCACACTCTCCGTCAACCACACTTTCCATCAACCACACTTCTCTTTTTATTCAACTGCGAGATAGCAGTCATCCCATCTTCAAAGGAGAGCGCTCCAGCAACCAACTCCTCTTCTCAATATTCATCGACAAGATAATAGTCACCCCATCCTTAACGAGAGCACACTCTAGTAACCAACTCCCACTTCTCAATATTCATCGACAGGACAACAGTCACCCCATCTTCAACGAGAGCACTCTCCATCAACTATACCTGCTGTGACCCACTCTCTTCACTTTACAATACCACCCACCCATACTGTCGTCATATATTTCAATCACGACACCAACCACTTTCTTGAACCAGACCTTTTTGACAACACCATCTACAAGTCACCAGGTCTGGGTTACTAGACTTTCACAGTTTGATCGCGTCCTTATTCTCTTCACCTTCGAATTCTCGGTCACTTGCAAGTCCCGAGGAACACAACCCAGTCTCGTCATACGTATGTATTATTTCTATTTCCTCTCGACATCTTGCAACATCGGTTAACAGATAGTATTCTCCTTCCGCAGCCACTCCCGTTACTACTATTCACAACGTTCACATTCCCAGTCGTTCCCTACACCCCCTACCGATCTTATGCCACCTCCTACCAATATCATGCCACCTCCCTTACGCGACGAGCAGGGGCTGGCGCCCATCCACCTCGCGTGCCTGAGAGGAGACACGGAAGAAGTTATATCGTTAATCCAATCAGAGCCGGAAACAATCACAGCTCGCACTGCAAGCCACGCGACACCTTTAATGCTATCGGCACTAATGGGTCACCTTGAGATCTTCAAGCAACTCGTCAGGAAAATGCCTCCTGGCCAGCTCAGCTGGAAGGACCACAAGAAGCTTACAGCTTTGGACTATGCCCGAGAGAGTAACTGGGCAACCCAACAGCGCTTAAGCTACCTCACGCAAGGCACCCAGCATATCCTCGCAGACGCCAATCGCGTGGAAATCGTGGATTTCCTTTCAAAACCTGGCAAACGCTCCACCCTCAAGTCATCACATGGCGATTCGGGTTATCATAACTTCAGGCTTGCCAAAACGGGTCGTTATATGGTGGTCTTCGCGCCTATAGCTTTTATCGATACCCATGTCGATCTTGGTAATATGAAGACCATGGGTTTCATTATGCCACGAGGCGCCGACACTCCCTCTACTGCTATGGTACGGTCTGACGACCAATCTGACAAGCACCCGTCAGGTGAGGCTACCACACTTACGCCAAGAACGTATGCTATCAGTGGTTACGGCAGTCGTGAGCCCGTCCCGCAACTCGTCGACGGAAAAGATCGGAGCTGGATCGCACTAAAACTGATGGCTATGCGTCTTCCTGGATTTGGAAAGTTCGGCGCCAGTTGGAACGACAACGGGAATAACAAAACACCGGAAGAGCTGAAGGGACAGTTTAAAGCTTCCCACGTCGAGGTCCTCCTAACAACCGAGTACGTATTATCACTAACCAAGCGGCTCGTCGACGAGCTACCAGAGGCTGAGAAGCCGAAGACGATCGAGGATTTCATATTCGAGCAGGTCAGTAATCTCCATAAGATTAAAAAGATGACTCTCGGCCCTGGCAGAGATATGGTAATCATTCTGAACGCTGCACCCTGCGACTCTTGCAAGGCATATATTGCCGCTATAGAAAAGCTTACCGGTTTGATTATTACTATCAAAGAACGTCGCGGCATAGGATCCATCATTACTGGAAAATTCGGCGGGAGTAAGGATAAAACTTATGATTACCTTATCGGCGAGGAAATGGAGGAGGAGGAGGAGGAGGGAAATATTCACAGGGAAACGTTTATCTCTAACAGGCCAAAACTACTGGAAGAATTCAGAAGTCGGCCGACCGAGGAGGACCTTGAAGACCTCGAGGATGGTCTAAAGAAACCCAAGACACACACTGTTGTGCTGCAACATGAAGTTGAAGTAGATACAGAGTCAGGCGAGATTGTGCAAGTGCAGAAGCGCGTACTTCCTCGTAACATCTCGGCTGCTCCTACGTCAGCCCAGAGAAGACCGTCCGTGGATCTCGCAGACGACCTTGATCCTTCCCAAGAAGCAAATAAGGCTTCTTTCGCCGAGGGTCTCAGCAACCTCACGGTTGCTGAAAACCGGTACTCGCGCGAAAAAGGCAAAGATGTGGATTTGGCCGACGAACTTGAGGACGGCAGCTGTTCAGAGCGAACAGTAGGACGTTCCCCATCACCTATCCTCCAGACTTGCGACATGACTTCCCCTACAGGTCTTCCACCCGTCCCTATTGCCAAGTCCACATCTTCCCAGCAGGGAAATGAGTCGCCAGTTATTGACCAACAGCCAAGTACGGCAGTCCAGCAAGAGCTGGATGCTGCAGCTACATCCTTCGCAACCGTCGCCCAGTTCGGCAATGCCCACGATATCGCCGATACTATTCCACCACGGGAGGGTTTGGGGCAAATCTTACTTCCTCAGTTACCCCAGCCTGATATTATCATGACGGCTCAAATTCCTGAGGCAGTTTCCACTAGAACTCAGCCGATATCTTCAGGCAACTTTCGGGAGATCGTTACCCAATATGCACATAGGTTATCTTCAAACCAGCAAGTGCTACAAACCCCCTCTCAGAAGGAAACGCGGAGTAGTCCGCCAACTACGCCGGCCGGACCGAGATTTATAGATCATCGAACGCCGGGGCAGATAGACAAGGACAAGCTCTCTACACCGGTACAGCAATGTGGTGCTTACCCAATATCTTTTCTCAAACTTGGTTCGCGGTCTGTGTCTGGACCTTCTGGCGTTTCTGGCCAGAACGTCAGTCCCCTGCCCAGAAGAAGTGAAAGCAACAAAAGGCGGAGAAGTGATATGGATATGATGGCAGACGATAGAGGAGCTAGAAATACCATCGACCGGCGAACCGATCAGGGCTGGGTTGACCTTACCCAAGAAAACGACGAAGACGACGACGAAGACGACGACGACGACGTACAGTTGCTTTTCACCAGGAGATCCAAAAGGAACAGACATTAGCGCGTTCAAGTGCGCACAACATTCAGCAACAGGGCTCCACGATACCGCGCCATACACGACGCTTCTAGATCTCTCTTTGCATTCACTGACGACATTACAGCCTATGGCTCTTATATGTCGGATCATGTCAAGAACGCCTTGTGGGTTATTTGGTAATGTAGGGACTAACGTTAGGTATGATGCGGAAACCTCCTCGGCTATTGATAAGGCGAGGGATGATAAGCTCGCCTTGCCTTCACACAGCCATGCGGAGGACATAAAATGAAGAGTTTTGCAACTACTGTCCTCGAATTGAGTGCGCAGTTCTCGTGTGGTATTTGTCTTATCGCGAGGAAAGGGTTTAGGGCACGGTTATGATTAAGGTATACTGAGCTTTTGCATGAGGGATGGAACCCTAGATAACACTGTTGTGATCGAAACAATAATGACATGGGTGTTATGATCACTAAGACTAATACCTGCCTCCAATATGACGGTGTGAAGATTGGGGAGACGCGGCGATCTTAGGCCTTCTAGGAGATATCCAAGATTGGTTTCTGCCTTTACACATCATCTATCTCTTGAGAGTCTTCTGCTTCTCCGCGCCCCTTCTTTCAGCCTTTCCTTCTACCAGCAACCCCTTCTTCCGTCGTACGCTGTCCATATACCGCTTCGCCACATTTTCCTTGTCTGCCAGCTCACCGAGATCCTCGAGATCGTCTTCTGTAAAAGGCACCCAGAAGGGGTCCTCATCCAAGATCTCGTAGCCCGTGAAGATGAGTTGGGGCTGAGCGGCACCAGAGGTGCGCTTGCGCATCTCGTCCGCAAAGCCAAACGACTCGGCGACCGGTAGTGTTGAGGAGATGGTGAAGAACGGCGTACCCTCGTTCATAGCTTCGGCGATGATACGACCGCGGCGACGTGTCAAAACGTCATATACGCGACCAAGAACCTCAGCTGTGATACTGTTAGACTTGCGCTGGAATTGATTTGAGACGAGGGAGACCGGGGTGTACTTACTGCTTGCCTGAATCTCGCAAGAATACATGGCCAGCATGAGGCGTGGTGACCAGTCCAAGAATCCTTGACGGATCGCATGCTGTACGGTTTTGATGACCTCACCGGTAAGACGGCCCAGCTGATCTCGTGCTGACGCGCCCTCTTCGATGGGTGCAATGGAAATGTCTTCAATGATGACGGCAATTCCTCGAACAGGCTCGTTGCAAAGAGGCCCTTGGTTAGTGGCAAGTTGGAACCCGTAGATGATCTTATCGCACAGATGAGAAGCATGCAGTGCTTCATCTGCTGCAGGGCCACTTCCGCTGTTAGTTCCGAAAATCTTGGGGAAGCAGCCGTCTTTTGTCGCATCGATCAGAAGATTGGGGCCTGTTCGACGTGGTCCAAAAGCGGCAATCTTGTCAATGACACCTTTCCATGCCTCGCGGCCTTTGCCCGACTCGATGGCTGTCTGTAGTTGCCGCTTGAGCTCTTCGTGTGACAGCGCCTTCGTGTCGAGCATGTCTTCGTCCGCTTCGATCTTCTCCTCCACGGCCCCATCAGCAACTTCATTGTCATCAGCGACCTTCCACTCCGAGTATAACCTCTTAATGGCACCAGAGTTCTTCAAGAGGAAGTCCGTGACATTGTTTGGTAATGGCCGGACACGCAGAGTGATTGATACTTGCTTCGAGCTTGTCACCCCTGTGAATGCACCGCGTCCCAACTCCTTGTTGGCAGGAGGTTTCATCTCGTCGGCGCTTATGATAGCCTCTCGATATGGGACAATGGGAGCACCAGCTTGGATGTCGCATCGGGCAAAACGCTCCTTCAGATCCGTCAAACAGCGCTCAAGGTGCAGTTCGCCAGCAGTTAGTAGCACGTGCTCGCCACTTCCAAATTGCTCGTACTCGGCACATGGATCGCTCTGTACCAACATCTTGAGACCATTGATCATCTTGTCAAGGTCAGCCGGGTTAACAGGCTCAAGGGCTACCCGCACGATCGGCTGGCCGGCCATGCTAACACCTGCCAAGTTCACAGAGCCCTCAAGCTGGCTACAAAGTGTTCCTGACTTGAGTATGTGGCCTTCTAGCCCTCCGATTCCAAAAACGACGCCAGCAGGAACCGTGCTGAGGGACTCGAGACTTCTGCCCATGAGCATGTACAGAGCTGTGACAGTGACCTTGTGTGGTTCGGGGGCGGAATGCGGATCCGCAGGTGAGAACTTGGGAGGTAGGACGTATATCTCATCGCCAACGGACAGAGTGCCCGAAAACATGCGTGCGAATCCTATCAAATGTTCGGGCTCGATCTCCTCCACGTGCTCGGGCTCAAGATCGTCCAACGAGGTGCTGTCCAGTGCCGCGGTAAGATCTTCGACGGGCTTCGCCTCTGCGGCTTGTTGAGCCTTTGCCAGCTCTGCACGCTTCTTCCTTGCAAGTTCGCGTGCTTCTTCTGGACTCAATTGGCCTCCTTTTCGCTTGTTCGCAGGCATTTCGCTCGCAGGCACAGAGACCATCTTGCTCACGTAAGCGACAACGGGGTCTGACTTGGACGTTTTGAAGTTGATCATGGCATCCTTGACCTTCGGGTCGATATGACTTGAGCCAGGCGAGTCTTCTAGGAGTTCGGGTAACCGCTCAGCTTGTGCCAACCTGGGGGATGGTAGCGATTCGACCACGGAGACTAGCATTGCTGTCGACAGCGGTAGCCACGCTGCAAACAGTGCATTTTGCATGACCTTGGGATCTCTTGACCGGGTAATGTGAGGCGGTATGGTGAGGTCCAAGGACTTGGTAATCTTTTCGACCATAGCGGGGTCTCTGTTAGAGTTAGTCATGTCAATCTACTTGAATTCAGATCGATGCTGCTTACCCCTTTCCGTGGTCTCCTCCGGTAGTTGCTGCGTACACAGCCCATACCTGTTCAAGGACGAGCTGAACAAACATTGGCTTCAAGTTTCGCCCCTTGAGATGCTTGCGACCGAGAACTTTCCTGGACTTGGGGTCCAGGTAGAAATCGCCCCATAAGACCTTCTCCATGATATTCCTCTTGATGCCCAGCTTCTTCTCGTACAGACTTGCGAATTGACGGACGGTAAAAGCCCAGCCATCAATGGCACTGCTGAAGATGACGTTGTTTTTCTCGGGTGCGAAGTAGATCTCTTCATCGTCCCGCTCTTCGAATTGAAGCTCGTCGCTTTCGGCACTTTGACCAAAGGAATCCTTTTCCTTCGCAGCGGCAGCAGCCACTCTCTCATCTATCTTCTCGCGCCAGTTCATATCCTCCTCCATGCGCTCACCCTGGAAGAAACTACCCAAGACGGCGTTGACCTGTTCGAGTAGTTTGCTCAGATGCTGGTAGGCCTCTAACGGTGACATTTTCAGTTCGGTGACGAGGCGGTCCATCTTATTGATGACCAGCAACGGCTTCAACTTTTCTGTCCAGGACTGGCGGAGGACGGTGACTGTTTGACTGCAGACACCCTCTACTGCATCGACGAGCACGACAGCACCGTCGCATAGTCGGGATGCTGTTGAGACTTCACTGCTGAAGTCGATATGTCCGGGTGAATCGATAAGGTTGATGAGATACTCCTTCGGTTCCGGCTCGGCATCCGGTGCTGACCTGCGAAGCATGGAGAAGTAGAGTGAAATGGCCGAGGACTCCATGGTGATGCCCCTGAGCTGCTCGTCTGGACGAGAGTCGAGGTAGCGGATCTTACCAGCCATCTTGGGTGAGATGATGCCATTTGTGGCGAGGAGGGCATCTGTGAGGGACGTCTTGCCATGGTCCACATGTGCGAGGATACATATCTGGGACAGTGTCAGAAGGGGGGAGGTGCTATGAGATGAAGGGTTTCTGTTCTGGTGCGTACATTTCGGACGTCGTCAGCCTCGCTCTGGAGGCGTGCCAGCTTTTCCGGGGAAACCACCGGCATGACGTTGAGGTGTTGAGTTTTCTCCTACACTCTTCTTTGGAAACGGTCCAAGACTCTAGGTTGATCAGGGGCGGGAAAGAAAGAGTATCTTCTTCTGTGTGATGTCTTTTTGAGAAATAAAGATGGTTTGCCTTTGTTTGCGGCAGCTTCTGGCGGGCACGTGGTGACCAAGTTAATATACTACGGTAACGTTAACGTTATGCAACTAGTTAGTTACCTGTACGGAGTACCTAGGCGGCGGATGGATTGGCCAAGTAAACTGATGGAAGAGCTTCTCTTCACATCGGGCAGCGACGATTGGAATACCCCACTTTGATTACATGCAATATTTCATTAGTTGTTCCTTCAGGAGAGACTTGTGGTATGCATGGCATGGAAATAGGGGACTGGCATGTCTGTATCATTATGATTCATTGTGAACAGTGCAGCAACGCGTTTCGAGCGACGCTCGTTGATGACTGTATCTAGTTATCTAACGGAGTTAACTTGACAAGTTAGTTACCAGGTAACGTTAACTACTATTAACTAGGGGATGGAGGGGCATGTTGATCCCAGCCCAAGAGATTGATTGCCCCGCGTTGGTCAATTGATTCGATGCAAAGGCCCTGAACCTGAACCCAACTTTCCCACATTCGCAAAAACTCGAGTTGGGCGCTAAAAATTCGGGGAATTAATTTCGACCCTCGAAACAACACCCACCCACCCTCCGACGACGACGAGACGACAAGCAGCTGAACCTGCCGCAGCATCGATTCCCACGAGAACCCGGTGTTCGCAACCTACAAGATGAGCGCTTTCCAGAACAGCGAGCGCCCGATGCGCTCCATCGACGTCGACAGCGATGTCGAGGAGGAGGCCCTCGTCGCCGACTACAAGGAGCAGGTCCAGTTTGAGGACGGCATGGGCGAGGAGCTCGAGAGGACCAACTCGTTCAGCATGACGGCACAGACCGACGACATCCAGTCGAGACTCGTCGCCGCCGCACAGCCGCTCGAGTTCTCGGCGCCGCTCGAGACAAAGTTCCAGAGCTACGACGCCTACTGCAACCTGTTCCACTTCATCCTCAACTCGGACGGCCCAGTCGATCTGGAGCCGCCGTCGGTACGTTGACTCTGTCGGTGCTTGCCTACCTGATACACATGACTGACCCCTCTAGTACTACTGGGCTTGGGATGTCATCGACGAGTTCATCTACCAGTTCAACACCTTCTCCTCCTACCGCATGCGCCTCGCCCGCCAGCCCCGCGACAACGAGGAGGAGCGCCAGATCCTGCGCGAGAACCCCAACACATGGGGATGCTACAGTGTGCTGAACGTGCTGTACTCGTTGATCCAGCGCTCCCAGATTGCCGAGCAGTTGGCCGCCATGAAGCGCAACGAGGACCCCATGGCCGTCGCCGGCGATTACGGCAACAAGAACCTGTATCGCATGCTCGGCTACTTCTCCATCATCGGCCTTCTACGCGTCCACTGCCTGCTCGGCGATTTCAGCCTGGCCCTCAAGACCCTCGATGACATTGAGCTGAACAAGAAGGCCATGTTTGCCCGCGTCATGGCCGCTCACTTCACCACCTACTACTACGTCGGTTTCTCCTACATGATGATGCACCGCTACGCCGACGCCATCCGCATGTTCAGCCACATCCTCATCTACGTCTCGCGCACAAAGAACTTCCAGAAGAACGCCCAGTACGACTCCATCACCAAGAAGAACGACCAGATGTACGCCCTGATTGCCATCTGCGTCGCCTTCCACCCCACCCGCCTCGACGACACCATCCACACCGCCCTGCGTGAGAAGTACGGCGACCAGCTCGTCAAGCTGCAGCGTGGCGGCCCCGAGGCACTCCCCATCTTCGAGGAGCTTTTCCGCGCCGCATGCCCCAAGTTCATCTCCCCCGTCACCCCCGACTTTGACAACCCAGAGGCCAACGTCGACCCCATCGAGCATCACCTGTCCGTATTCATGGACGAGGTCAAGACCAACATGTTCAATCCCACCGTAAAGTCCTACCTGCGCCTGTACACCACCATGGACCTGAACAAGCTGGCCGGCTTCCTCGAGGTCAAGCCCGACGAGCTGCGATCATACCTCGTCGTCAACAAGCAGCGCACCAAGCAACTGCGATGGACCGACCAGAACGGTCTTCTTGACGGAGAGTGGGTCAACGTTAGCGACCTTGACTATGCCATGCAAGGAGTACGTGCATCCGCATCCCCTTTTCCGGTTCATACTTGCCACTTTTTACTGACTGATGTTCACAGGATCTAATTCACATTTCCGAGGCCAAGGTCGGCCGCAAGCTGGTGGACTGGTACCTGCGCAACCTCGCCCGCACGTACAACTAAATTAATACGGGCCTCCAAGGAGGGCAGGATAACCACCACCCCGGCCAGATCTTGTAGTACCAGACAACAAAAGTACGATCTCGACTGGTCATTATGATCAAGGATGGATGACTGGATGGGATGGATAAACTTTGCGCAGGTTTCTTTCTCAACTTGCATTGCACTGGCGTCACGGGAAACACTACAGCTATCATACTCTTCGTTACAACGCGTACAGGAAAGGGGAGGTGAGGGGTATGATGGGTTGGAAACGACTTGCGGAGGAAGAAGAAGAAAGAACGAGGGGAACTCACCTTCTTAAAGGGGGTTCCGGCTCGTCTACGATTGTAGATCGGTCTTACCCTGCGAGAATAGGGGAAGAAGGACAAGGAAAAGAAAGTCAAATACCACAGCTTCGAGTTCCTGGTGCGTCCAATGCGATACCTCCACCGTGCACAGCTTGAGCAGAAACGAGAGGTGCATGAGTCGACATGAACAAGTACTTACTGCCGTACGAACCCAAAAGGGATCTGAAAGAGTTAAGACACCGTTAAGATAAGTTGACTGATACCCAGCTAAATCGCGTAGTCCGGGGTCTCTTTCGAGTTCAGGAAGTCTAGCCTGAACATACCACGTTGGCAAAACTCACGCAGTAACCAACATGCAGTCATGGATCATGGTTCGGAGAGTATGTTCTTTTTTCGAAACTGCTGTAGCAACAAATCCTCCCTCATGCGTAACCAAGTCCCTTGGCCCGTCCCGGTGTTCGCTTAACCAAAGCCGCCGATACAAACGCCTAGCAACAAGTGGACGCTTAATGAATAGATACAAAGTCCCATGGGGATATTTTCGTCCTCGGGCGTCGGGTTACCTATCCGTTCCCTTTTGACCCCAAGCCAAAAAAAACGCCGTGGCTCCTGCACTGCTGGTCAACGACTCTTCGAAATGATCCGGCCTCGGAGGTGGATCGCAGCAGTGATGTCTCTGAAGCCTGTCTCTGGAATCGAGACACAGGTGATGATTCGTCACACAGCCTCTTGGCTGTACCATCACTACCCATTTCCAGTCTTGGCACCGCCACCGCCATTCCCATCGTCGTCCTCATCCTCTTCCTCGATGGAATCCGTGCTCATCTTACGTGCAAGCGCCGCGCCCTCGCTCACTTCCATATTATGCAGGCGCTCTTTCCTAATGGCATCCTCCCCAGGAGTGACCTCGAATTCTTCCTCGTAGTCCGAGTCCTCTCCATCACTATCACGACTTGGGCTGGACTTGTTCGAATTAGGCTCAGTGGGCACGCGACCACTGGCTACCAGAGCTACGGCTTCCCGAGTAGGGGTGCTTGCGCGCTGTCTACTATTGCTACGACCTAGCAATGCGGCGGGATCGACGGGCTTAATGGTCGGGTCGAATTTGGCCGGCAGCCCCACGGCGACGGCGACACGGTGCGCCTCTTCGTCGGGAGCAAGGTCGGGCTCGAGCTCGTATATGCTGCTGTTCTCGCTATCGGCCTCGTGCTTTTGTCCGGCTAGGATATGAAGATAGCTGTGGCGGGTGGGGTTCTGCGCGCGCTTGGCCTTTTTCTTCTCACGCTTCTCAGTAGGACGCACGACAACGACAGGCACCGGCGAGTACTGCAGACAGTACCTGGAAAACGAGTTTCGATTAACCAGGAAGCCCTGCACTCCGTCGAGACTCCGGCCTTTGGTCCCGACAATCAGCATGGAGGGCTGATAGATCTTGATCTAGAGAGCACGCGGTGTCAGTAGCCAGTCCAGCTCGCCCGAGGGGGCAGGCTTACTAAATGTTGAAATGTGTCGTGGAGCTTGCCCACCGCATACTCCAAAACCAGCGAGATGGCAAGGTTACTGGTATTCTTGGACTGGATACCGGCCATCAGGGCGTTGGCGGCGTCATGATACGCCTTGTCTGTCAGTCGAACTTGGGTCTCGATGACACGAACGCACACTATCTCGTCGCCATCATCCACCAGCTCGTTGAACAGCCATTGCAGCGCATGATCCGAATACGAATTGTCGTCAACGCCAACCATGAAGGTGCGACTTCTGCGGTTGAATTGATAGCCCGAGTGCTTGACGTTGAGGGTCAATGCTATCGGGTTGTATTCAGTCGATTCGCCCAAGGGGATGTTGTCGAATCCGACATGGTGTTCGAACCTGTGAGGGGAGGGTGGCGCCTCGGTCAGCGTCTGTGTCGCCATCGGCTGGCTAATGTCTCGGAAGTGAGGCGCTCGTTACAAAAAGGAAAAGGCAGGGGAGTGCACAAGCTCGGGTATGAACTGAACGGTACAGGTTGCTGTACTAAAAAGCTTGTTTCGCAGCTGTTTGCGCGAATTTGACGAGGGAAATGAGTGTCTTGGCTTAGTGACGATGACAAGAAGTCAATCCCTCAGCAGCGGGCGTGCTGTGCTGTGCTGTGCTGCGCCCTGAGACGATAGTGGGTAGTGCCGGGCGCAAATGCGATTACTCGATGGGCTCGGGAGGGGTGGAACGAGGATGGCGGGGGATTGCTCAGTGCCAAGCAAGTGGTAGCTTCGGAACAGCGAGGCAGCCGACAAGGAAGCGCAGATGAGACGAAATCCTCATTTTGTTCTTCTTTACTTTCCCCCGTCTGTTGATCTGGCAGGGCTGCTCCTGAAGTCTGCTTTGGAAAGGATTCAGGCGAATGGCTGACGGCTTCAAAGCATCCAGCCCCCGCCCCCCGCCGGTCGAAAGGCAATCAGACAAGCCAGACCGCCAGCTCGCCAGCCAACCCGAGCAATAGTCCAGTCAACGAGGTACTACGTACTCCGCCCGGAGACTAAGCCGCTTGCTGGGAACCGGAGGCCCAAGTCGAGATTAGGTTGGGGCGCCTGGGGTGCATAGTGCAGGCCGATGGAGACCGAATGTACAGTGGCAGGCCATGTGACGGAACCCCTCACGAGACTTGTCATCAGCTCGACTTGACGATGCCCCCAAAAGTGGCCCTTCGTGCAGAAACGAGTTGAACTAGCGCTCCAATTTCCTGACTCGTCCACAGCGGGCCGCGTCGTAGCGCCGAGTCGTTGCAGGCGCGCTGCCCCAGCTCCAGGTCGGTCCAGCCAGATCTAGGGTCATCCCGCGGGATGGTCGCAGCATCATTCAACGTCGCTTGACATCGTTGAGCGAAAGCCGCATGCACACCTGCACCTCTGCACACCCGCACACGGGTGCGTAGAGCCTCAAGTGTCCACACGCACAAATGCACGCCCACTTGGGTCTTGACAGTGGATGAAGGCAATAACAGTATCGGGGTCACAAGCGACGAGAACAGAAGAAAATGGAACTCACCGGCGATGGGGAGGCGATGCAGCCCGAATCCTGCTTCCGCCATGGGCCTTCTTCAGGCCCTGTGGCAGTGAAGGGTTTTGTGGATGGCGAAAGGTTACGGACGAGACAGAGGTCTTCCTGGACAATAGACCACTACTACCAGGGCTGGGAGCGGTATCCCCAGGCGTCGTGGCGCTCGCATCGCTAGTGCTGCCCAGATCCTGCTCTTTGGTCTTCAAATCGGCGTCGCTGTAGATGGGAGCTCCAGCGTCAGTCGTCGAGCGGAGGCTGCCGGTGCTGGCAGTCGAAGAGCCATCCTGCTTTTTGGTAACTTGGAAGTAGCTGTCTTGCTTCGGGGTAGGCTGAGACTTGGGTGACACATCGCTCTCGGGGCTTCGCGACGGGGTGACCGGGTCTTCTGACATGACAGGCGTCGTAGTGTGTAGTTGTTGGCGATGATTCTGTAGTAGTACAAAGTGACTGTGACACGCGCTTGACCTGACTCACGTTGCCTCAGGCAGAGGGCGGAGGAGGTGTGGTCGTATTGGCCAACATCTGGCGCAGTGTGAGAGGCCGAAAGCTCACAATGGAGCCAGAAGTCTAGAAGTAGTAGGCGGTTGGCGTCCAGGTGCGGAATGTGACACTGGCGCAAGTGTAAGGGGGAAGTTGTCGTCTGTCGATACAATGAATGGCGTAGAAGCTGGCTGGACTTTGTAAAAAGGTAGGCAGCAAACGGGTGGATTTCTTTGCGGGTGATGTAACTACTTGTCTCTGAAATTGGCACCTTGGCAGCCAGGGTCTGGTCGTTGGTAGTCAGACCAGACTGATAACTAGCAGCTGGACACGGGACAGTGGATGATGGACCAAGTGAGCTAGAGGCGAGTGAGTACCCAGAGTACTGGTCGGGTGCACTCCCTGCTGCTAAAGCCTCGAGGGTATTTAACTTTGAGCTGTGCACTGCGGGCCTGGATCCGCGAAGCCGCAAGGAACCGGTGAACCGAAAGATGGCAGAGATGCGGTGTGTTTATCTGTGGTACCGGCAACTTCGCAGTAGGCGGTGGGTGCGCGAGCCACTCAGGACGGTCGGGCGTGCCACGTTTGCGTGGGATGGAGGACGGGCGGACGGGATGTTTGTGTTCTTTTATCTATTCCCATACCAAAGGCGATGGGCGCGCGGGATGGATGGAAATTGGGGGTGTGAAAGAATGGCCAAGCTTTCAGTAAGCGCAACCCGCGAGTAAGGATTGGATAATGAGTAATGGGTACTCCTCGAATCGTACGAGGCAAGCGCAAGTACTCGACGTACCGACGACGTAAAAGCAGCAAAGGTCTCGAGGTCTCGTCGTGATGATGCAGCTGAAGGAGGGTTCAAAATGAAAGAAGCTGGGAAAGCTTGTGTCAAGGTTGTCTTGGCGCGCACAGCATGGGCTGGAACAAAGTCGCCTGGGGATCGCGGCAGGCACGCCCTGGATATAAGCTTGGAACCTTCGACGAGAAGAGAGGAGGTGGTGGATCTGCGCATCTTGGACGAGGTTGCTGCTTGGTGCCAAGCATCGGGCGTCGTTCGACTGACCCCAAGGAATGGTAATACATAATAAAAAAAGGGAAGAAGCTGGAGAAGCTGGAGAGGCTAAAAACGCTGGCGGCGTTATGACGAGTGGCACTTGTTAATGGTGTTGCTCTCCGTATTGTGTTGCTGTTCTTGTTGAATACATCCGTACTCCGTACCCTCCCTCATTCTACCGAGTACATGCTTCGGTCACACAATTACACAAGTTGCATGCACTACGGAGTACATAGTGAACTATTGCACGGTACACTGTACACTAGGCACTCCGTAAAGTGCCCTGACTACGGATACCAAACCAACTAGTTATCCGTAGTTAGTGAACTACTTGCTAGAGCCTCCAACACCACCAGCGTAACGTGTACGGAGTACAGAGTACTTCTGAATCTCTGACACGATCCATGCCCGATACTCACCCCCTCCTGACCCATGTTAACTTAGCAGTCACGGAGCGAATTCATCTCTCTCGGCCTTCCTTACCGTCATTCCTTGGCCCAAACGCGCAGGCGCATTCTCTTTCCCCTTTTCCATCACCAACAAGGTAGTTTTACAAGACCATGTCGCCGGGTAACACGATGACTACCGTCTTCTCATCTCTTTCCACGCTTTCATTCGCAGTCTTCTAAAGAAATAAGGAAGGGGGGAAAGGTCTCTCCAATCGCACAGCAACATCTCTCCATCGTACAAACGCCATGGCCAACTCGTCATACACTGCCACCACTGTTCGGCAACGCGCTCACGAGATATCCGTAAAGTTATCGTTCTTCTCGAGCTGACTCGGCGGTGGCACGGATGGTCTGCTTGGCGACCTTGGCTGCATCAGCATCAAGGCTGCCAAGTCATTGTACTGCGTGTCTGGAAGCTTTACCTGCACTTCTTGCCATGTGACCATCAACCCTCATTCTCGCATCTCGACAAAGGCAACGGAGATTGCTTGGCTTAGTCACATGCTGCAGCTCACAGTTACCCGCCTCGCTGGTAGGCTTGCGTACGGCAAAAACGGCTCGGGTAGATCCATCTTATCAACTCTTGTCCAGCTCTTGTCATTCATCAAAACGTCACCACGGCACCGAGATCCGATCTGCACAACCCCCAATCGCCCGCTCGGCGCACCGAGTAGCAGGTTGCTTACCCTCTGACTAGTCTCTACTCCGTAGAGCTCTGGGCGGTTTGAACCCCAAACTGTCCGACACCTTCCACAGCACTGTTATTTCTGGACACACCGGACCGTTTTTTTCGTCGAGGCGGAATGTGGAGGAGCCTAGGAGGGGCGCGAACTTTGTGTCCTTATGGTACAGTCGTCGGTACGGCTGCAGCAGACACCGGGGAAATAGGAATCTGGAGAAACTCGGCAGGCGCCCCTGGCTCTTCCAAACTCTACTGTGGTAGTGTCCGGCCAGGCCATCCATCGCCGGCTCCCAGCATCATCACGTCCAGGGCACAGTCGGCCATGTTTCTTTCCCCAAATCCAGACCTCCGTCTCCATACGCCAGGTACGGAGTAAGGTAAGCCAGCGCCAACCGACCTACCGTACCGTACGCTGAACACATGCAACTACGGATACGGACACTCGCTTGTAAGTCGTTGTTGGGTCAAGCCTTTTTGACGGTTCCAGGGAGAAACAATGGAAACACTGTGGCCAGACACGAGTGAAACGACGATACAAGTCCGCATACAGCAAATCTTGGCATCCTGCAGTCCCCAGCGCCACGTATCACACACACCTTGACGTGGTTGGGTTCTCTCGTCTTATCTGCATCAACTACGGAGCACTATCCCCACGTTACTTGGCATCGATGGATGACTTGGATTGTCAATCACTGACACAGATCAACGGGCGCGTATCTGCAAGTTGCTATGGTTTTTCCACGCCGGCCGACGCGGCTGGACGACAATGTCTAATTGCGCAAGAGCAGCAGCATGCACTTAATGTGCCGATCTCAGAGACAATTAGATGACGCCATTTGCCCGTGCAACGGCCAAGAACTGTCAAGCTTGTCGCCATCATGCCACCCACCACTACGAAGTACGTCCTGCTTGTGGAGCCACAGATCACAGACAGGTATCAAAGTATGTTGGCAATGTGGTCCAGAATACGGATACTGACTGGGCGGGCAGTGAGTGGCAGCGGGCAGTGAGTGGCACTGACTACAGATCTTTCGATCTGATTGTGTCATCCGTACAATTGGCCACTCGGGTTCTGTTTCGCTGCAGCCATTGCGCATGTTCCAACCAATGGTTGTTATCCGACGCCGAACTTTCTCTCACAGTCCAACTTGCGATGCTGCTTCCCCGCTTCTTGCTTGCGCTTCCAGTACTGTGTAGGAACTCTCTCAG
Source organism: Arthrinium puccinioides (assembly GCA_022414665.1). Lineage (NCBI taxonomy): Eukaryota > Fungi > Ascomycota > Sordariomycetes > Amphisphaeriales > Apiosporaceae > Arthrinium > Arthrinium puccinioides. The sequence goes on along the minus strand of JAIUNF010000003.1, from coordinate 2,081,919 downwards.
TCGCCACACTGGAGTTCGAATTCACCAGCGACGATTCCTACAGTGAGACAAGTTTTGTCGTTGCGCCAGTCCCGCTGAGCTGTTAGGCGAGCTCCGTTGCAGATGCCAGCGTGTTTGCGACTGGCGAAGTCTACGATCATATATTGAGATACGCCACTGCCATCAGGTCACATCCATACCATCCGACTACCGTGATCTTGCTATCGGGTCAGAACAGCAGGCTCCACTGGACGGGTAGCCTTCACAGTGCGTTGTGTCGTTTCCGGAGAACTCGAAGGTTCGTATGATCTGGGTCGCTGCCGTGTGATGTTTTGTACGAGAAGATGAATTGTTCAAGAAATCACGTCGAGGCGCATACCGTATACGGCAATGTACTCTGAGCTTGCTCCAAAACAGCAAATGCATCAGCCTGGTGCATAGCATCGAGGCCCGCTTCAGAGGAGATGCTGCAGGACTGGGCGTTCGCCTAGGCAGTTGTTGCTCTCAGCGATGTTGGTCATTTGGCGGGATGCTGTGGCTTACTGTGCCCCGTCCGTATACTCCGTACCAGGGAACAAGTTGTGCTCGTCCAGCGCACATGTCCGTACCCAAGAGAGCTGTCGATTTCCTGTACACTAATCACTCGATCTACATGTTTTGTTTCGTGCACGTACAACACCAAGGTATATAACATTACGTGAAACATTAGGTACTGCACCCAAGCTGAACTCCTGCCCATGCCTTGTCCCAAGTTCCCAAAACACAGCCTCAACCCTCCCTACCTACGCAATGCAATGCACCCAAGAAACAACGAACGAATCATTCCATTTCATCGCGACCCATCCTGATATCCAGATAAGCGCTCAGGACCGAGCTCTCGCTCTCGGCCCTCGCATGTTCCCTTTGTCCCATCGTCCCGCGAGACGTCGAACGCCCTCTCGCGGACATCTTGATGCCAGCAAACGTCAGCCCGGCCTCCTGCGGCTGGCGGGGACTCCTGTCCTCCTCGATGATCATGTGCAACCTCTCGTCCATGGCCGGCCTCGAGTCCCGCTCCTTCTGCTGCTGCCTCCTTCTGGCCCACCTGGTCTCCTCCCCCTCGTCCTCGGCCAGCTGCAACTGCATCATCGCCTCCTGCTCCTTCTGCTCCTTTTGCTGCTTCCGGGTTGACTTCAGCTCCTCCTCGGACTGCATGAGCTCTCGCACCAGGCCCACCCCCTCCTCCCGGTCCTCGTCGCTGCTGATTTGCAGGCCCCAGGCTCTCAAAAAGTTGGCCTCCCCGCGGTAGTTTTGGTGTAGCCACAGACGCTCCTGGGGCGTGGACCTCAGGAGCGGTCTCGGCTTGGGGTGCGGGGGCTCGAAGCCCGCCACCGGCAACGACGGCGGCGGTGGCGATGGCGGCGGCGGCAGCGGAAGCGACGGCAGCAGCGGCGGCGGCGATGACGGTCGCGAGTCGATCCGTGAAGCGCGTATCGGTGACTTGGGCGGTGACCTCGGGGCCTGCGACGCCAGCGAGCCTTTCCGCGACGAGGTCGGGGTGATGGGCGGAAGAGGGCACTTGGGCGGCGGATAGGGCGGCGGCGCAAAGGACTTGATGATGGGCGATTCGAGGCGCATCATCTGGTCAATCTGCTGCTTCTCCGTCTCAAACTCGCCAAAGGCGTCCAAGGACCACGTCGCCAGGCCGGCCTTCAACTTGGTCCGGCGGCGGTCCTCCTTGATGGCGCGGTCCTGGGCGTCGGCGAAGGACTGCGTGCGCCGGAGATCGGGCGAGTACATGGACGAAGTGGAGGAGAACAGGGCGGGCGAGTGCTGGGGCTGGGAGGAGGTCATGGACGATCTCGTGTATAACGGGGAGGGCATCTTGTACGAGGACGCGACGGACGAGGACGTCGGGCTTCCTAGCAGGAACGTCTCTCGGGAAGGATGGAGGCTGAGCGGCGGCGGGTTCATGCCGGCGCCTCCTCGCTGAGAAGAAGGCGTCGAGCGCGGCGACACGGCCCGCTCCTGGGGGTCGGGGCGCGTCTGTACCGGTGGCTTCGGCGGCGGCGGGAGGGCGTGCCAGTGCGTGACTGTGCCGTCTTCCTCTTCCGCTTCCTCGGCGGCGACGGCGGCGGCGATGAGGTTTGCCAGCTCCACGGATGTCTCGACACGGCCGCCACCGAGATGGACGATCTCGGATAGGGCAGTCTTCTTGGTGGTGCTGTAGGGCTGGTTACTATGCTGTCACGGCCCAGGGGGTAGGGGGAGGGGTGAGGGGGAGGAGAGATGTTATTACTTGACACTAGTGTGGCTGTTCCATCTCATCCACGTCTTTGTCCGTTGACTCGGCTCCCTGGTGGGCGGCATCGTGGGTTGATGAAACGGGAGCGAGTACCCGGGTGCTGTCCAGCCCCCTTGAGAATTTGTTTGGCCGGTGACGATCGGGGAGAGATTCGAAGGTGAGGAGACGGAAACATTATGAAAACGAATGCGCACGCCATCTGGATAGGAGGACATGTCCCTTTACGGACGATTCTGTCTTGGCAGTTCGTTTGAAGTTTGGTACAGACGTAGCGTCGGGTGGGCCGACATGTATAGCCCCTGAAAGCCCCCTAAGTTAATGGTGGTACCATGACTTTCCCAGGCCCTGTGCTGAACTGAACTGGACTGGACTGGACTGGACTGATGAGCTGAGCTGAGCTGAGCTGAGCTGAGTTGGACTGAACCGAACAGAATTGAATTGAATTGAATTGAATTGAATTGAATTGAATTGAATTAGCCGTGTCGATCGCCACGACGCGCGTCATGAAGTGAGCTGTGGTTGACCGGCTGAACTATGAGATGACTACCGAGCTCTGTTCTGTTTCGAGTCGCTCGAGCCGAACGCTCATGAATGCTGACGGGCTACGGAGCCACGAGACAGACGAGAGACTTGAGAGACTGGCTCGGTTGGCCACTCGCCATACCGGTACCTACTACGTTACGTAGAACATGACGGAAAGGCGTGTTGCTGTGGGCAGTTGAACTTGCGTGATGTCCTCGGTAAATGGGGAGAGCCGTTCGACTGTTCCGCCTCACGGCACGCGCGTGATGGTGATGTGACAGGGCTTGGGTGCAAAAGTCAACCACCTTGACGTTACGGAGTTACGGAGTTACAGTACGACCAGATCCAACAACAAGCCAAAGACTGCCTGCGACGCTTGGATACCATGGTACGATGGTCTCCACGAAATTCATCACCGATTGAAATGAGTCGCCTCTGTCTCGTACGGAGTAACCTGCCCAGCCCCTCTGTGCAGAGGCCCCCAACCTCGTACCGACAAACTCTGAACATCCGGGGCTTTTATCTGTACCAGACAGAGTCTTGTCGGGGATCCACCGTCGATCCGAAGGCCCCGTGGAGGATGTAACGGCACATTTTCATTTTCTCTCCGAGGTGACAACGATGAGAGCCGGAAAGAAGAAAAGAAGAAAAGAAGAAAAGCCTTACCTCGGCGTCGGAGCCTGACTGGCAGTCAGTGGTCCCGAGAACTTGGAAATTGCTGCATAAAGACGGCTGAGACATCTCACCGCGTGCAGCGCATTGCGTGGAATAATGCGCATCTCGCCTATAGTTGGGATCCTAACGATTGGGCTATAGAGTAGAATATAAAAGGGGGTGATTGTGCCTGCGCTCGGTCGCTTGGTGCTCGGATGTTTTCGCGACAATGAGGCGTCACAGCGGTTTTCCTTCACGTCACGATATAACTTCAATGACCTGCCTCGTCCAGGTCGCAACGTAGGCACAGTCGAGGCGTGCAGCAGGCGGCGGAACGACCCGCCGAGGCTTCCCTGCCTCTTCTTATACAGACCACATCTTGGACATCTCGAGCCCCTCGGCAATGGCGCCGACCTTGCCGTCAATGGCGTACCCTTGGGCCTCCAGCGCCCTGCACTCCTTGTAGAGATCCTTGAGAGGTACCGAGAAGCACTCTATGTACTCTCCGTCCTCGAGCTGCGGCTTCGGGTCCACGTTGGCGGGATTGCTCAGGTCGATCTTCAGGTGGATCATGTAGCTACACGAGCTAGAAGCGTGTCAGCGCGCAAAGTCAACGTGCCGTCAGGGGACAGACGGTGGCTCACCTCGAGGACGCCGGTGCTGCGTTGCTTCGTCATTAGCGGACAGACACCTAGACGGACATCTGGACAGGCACCAGGGGCCGGGACGCGACGGGTGAGGACTCACAGCTGTGCAGGACGGGCCGGATACCTGCGCCGTCCGGCATGACGGTGCCGACGTAGCCCGTCTCCTCCCTGAGCTCGCGCACGGCGGCCTCTTCGGCCGTCTCGGCCTCGTCCACCAGGCCGGCCGGGAGCTCAATCACGATCTTGCCGGCAGGCGGGCGGAACTGCTTCTCCAGCACGAGTTCCGGGCCCGTCGGCTTCTCCAGGATGGCCACGATGAGCACGGCGTCCACGGCGCTGTCCTCGGGCCGGGTGGTGCGCTTGGTGGCCTCCCACGAGCGTTGGTGGCCTCGGCCGTCGTCGTAGGTGATCCTGAGCAGCGGCGGCTTTGGTCAAAAGGTAACCGGGACCTTGGGTGATTGGGCTGGAGTACTTTACGAGTTTGATCCATTTGGCATCTTTCGAATCCTGCGATGTGCGTTAGCTGGAAACGGGAAACTGGAAACGGGAGAGACCATCTCGACTCTCGATTAGGGGGAAGTTGGAACTTGGGAAGGGTTTGGACTGCTTTACCAACTCCACCGTGTCGATAATCTTGGCTGTAGGTATCGACATGTCTTTTTTGATTGACTCGAGGTCTAGTTGAGTAGCAGAGAAAAGTGATGTGTGAGAAAGGTAGAGTTGTGCATTTATTTGTACGTCTCCCGAGTCCCACTCCCGCCTGTCTATCGAGCAGGAGCTATACATATTGCAGGCTTGCAGCTGCCATCGGCCCGCAAAGTCCAGATCGACTAGCTAGTTCCGGCTCAGAACCTCCCATCTTTCATCTTGTCGACAATGGACGTGAATGATGAGGCAACTTTCCCTCTCACACCAAGCCTCTTTAATACGATGTTGACAGCCACAAAGAGGTCAGTCATTTTTACTCGACAGCAGACTTCTTGGATGGACCATGGAAGAACATGGAACACATAGACACAGTATCGAATTCACCAAAGGGCCAAGGCAAGCAGGACGTCCGACGGGTCACGGGATAACATGCAATGTGATCGTTGTGATGTATCTACTATTGTGTAGGCAAACTGTAAACAAACCCATGTTCGCCATCGTGCGACTGTCACATCCTATGCACAAGACTGGCAGGTTGCTGTCGGTCCACTACATCGACGTGTCGCAGCTATAGCCTATAACAGCAGCGACTCGGTGATGCAAACCGATGATGCAGAATACCCAGCAAAAAACTATGCGGCGACACATCCTTGATCCCGTACGGGTGGGTGACTATGGAAACCTCATACCCGTCGAGTTCTTTGTAAAATTGAATGCACATTTCCGCTGCCCGACCTCCTCACGCGAGCAAGCAGCTCTCTCATGCCACATGGTGCTCCTCACGGAACGATGGTGATGTACCGCCGTCCAGACCTCAACACGCGCGAGTGAGGTCCCATGCTGGTTGAGTTCCTGATGAATCGGAGGCACTGTTCTGCATTCCAGCGCGAGCTCGGCGTCAGCCGAAGCATCCCCTCAAGCAGCGACGCGAGCCTTTTCCAGATCGCTCTGCCCTTGTTCTGGGCGAAGAAGTGGGTGATGGCGGATGACTGGTCCTCCTCGGCCGCGGTCCTGAGTCGCTCTACCCGCCACGCACAGTTCATCAGGGCCACGGCCAACGACCACACGTCGGCTCGGCAATGGGCCTTGCGGCTGGTCCACGTCTCCGGGGCCCGATACAGATGGTGACCCCAGTCCTCCGAAGGGGCTGTCGAAGCGAGTCCAAAGTCTGCCAGTTTGAACACGAGCGGCGCAATGCTCGAGACGAGAATGTTGTCTGGCTTGATGTCCTTGTGGGCAATACTGAACTCGGCTTCGAGATAGGCCAAGGCACCGCACATCTGCTCTGCCAGAGTCCAGACGTCGGACGGTGACCACGTACCCGCATCGTCGTACTGGTACAGTGTGCCATTGCCGGCAAACTCCATGACAATGACTGCGCCGTTGTACGTGTGGTCCATGTATTGCATGACATTGTCCTGTGTGATGGTTAGCAGAGAGCAGAGAGCCAACTCGTCGGTCTTGCAATCCTTACATGACGGCAGCGACGCATCATGTCCCATTCCTTTTGGGTGTCATTCTTGATGACGCTCGTAGCTTGCAGCAGCTTGGTGTGGGACAGTGAAGCATGGAGCTTGACTGCAACGACTTCGTTATTGACCACGTTGACTGCCTTGTAGACCGTGCCGAACGTGCCAGATCCCAGTCTGCTGCTTTCAGGCATGCCGACCAAGTAGTCGCTGTATCGCCCGGTGATTTCGAGGAGCTCGAGGTCCGGCAGTGGCAACGGCTCCTCGATGTCGAGCCTACGTACCAGATGATTGGCGGTGAAGTCTGCGAAGCGGGCGCCCCAAGTGTGGAGGAACTGTTTGGTGTTATTGTTGTTGAAGAATCCCGTGTCGATCAGGATGTAGGCAGCAAACCCGGATTGGATCGCAGTTCCTCCGTGGACCGTATGGCTCCGAGCTACAGGACCGACACACATGTCATTGCCGTCCTTGTCAAAGAGGCGTGTCTTGGCGTGAAGACGACCGTGGAGTTCACCGCTGGCGTCGACTGACAGAGTCAAGGTCCTCTTAAGATCATCATGATAGGTGCTCCAAGGTAGCATAATCTGGCCATGCTCCTTTCGCATTTCTTCTGAACCAAGTGTGAGTGGTTTTGACGGGGTAATTTTGAAATTTCGTATCCAGAAAGGACCTTGGTTGGAGATTCTCCATCTGTTGGAGAGGTTGGTACTTTCCACAACTCCACCCAGTGGCTGCCATCGCAGCCACCTACCCGCTTTCCAGACGGTGATGTGCACAGTCTCCGAGGCAGACATTTCGAGTGGGTTGTGGGTTGAGGGTTGTGGGACGTGATGAATTCGGGCGGGTATTGGTGGCTGTGACGAGGATGGTGACACCTCTGTTCTGGGGGTGATTACATATGAAACTGTGATCTGTGATGGTACGCGAGGTCAGCCGAGTGTGAACATAAAGGTGTCAGGCTCTGTTGCAATCACCGCGTGGTGGGATCAAGTGAGTATGTAAGGTGCCGGGCTTGTGGTGATGGGAATAAACGACGGTTGTGTTGTGACAAAAAACAGTCAGGATGTGCAGCAGTCGAATTGTATAAGGAAAAAGATAACGTGGAAGCCGAAAGCATACGAAAGCAGCTGTTGCCAATAGTGAAGGAAGGATATAACCAACCAGGGGCGAGGATTAAGGCATCTCAAGGGGAGCTTTGGTTAGTTTCTATTAGAGCCACGAAGGAACTGGGGAAATGACAGTCGATAGATGGAAGAGCGGAATGAGGAGTCAATAGCCGCTTTGGTAGAGTGGGAGTGAGGAAACGGTGATAAACAGGACGGTGGTTAGAGATACCACGGAGTCTGCATCACGCAGCCCAAGTTGGAACACCTAGGCACCCTTGCAACCATGAACATGTACTTGAACATGTCAACTTGTGTATTCCTTCCGCTAATAAGGAATCAACGATTCGTTCTCTAGTTGTTAAGCATCGAAGGACCTCCCGAGCTACCTCAAAATCATCCCAACGGGCACTAATGGGGTTACGGAATCATCAAAACACGTGTCCGTATTTCACTTATTTGATGAAGCAAACAGGAGATACTTTACATCGTGCGTTAGAAAACACATGGCTGAAGACGATAGAGTCTCAAGAGTAATGTCAGATGTGAGCGAGCAGGCACATGGTGCCCTCTGTCCACTCACGAAGAAATGATATGGCAATTTTTGTTCAGTCCGTCCGTACTTTCAGAGACATTGGCTTGGATACCTCCAGGACATAGTAGGCATTTGAGACTCGCGGCCGGCAACTGCATGAAACTGTTTAGAAAGACAGCCAGTCTACTTACTACTCCAAGCATCCATGGACCAGCGTAGGGTGCGACAGCAAGCCCAAGATATATTTCGAAAATTCCAGTCCAAGTAATTCCAGTTCAAGTATGTCCCACTCCCATGCCGATAGTTGCCCTCCCCCCCAATAACACCGGACGACTTCTTGCGCTCGCCATCAAGGGCAGATGTCCTGACTCCTACCACCAACCTTCCCCCCGCCCCACCCCCTGCAACACCCGCAACGACCAAGTGCCATGCACTCCCTCAAACAGCCACCGGGAAGATGTATGCGCATTCACCGAGAGCCAAAGAGGTCAGGAGTCGAGTATCGTAGGCGCGCGATATTTGATGGGACTCGCAGCCCGAGTGGGGCGAAGTGGGATGCTGATAATTACTTGACTAACTAACTAGTTAACTGTCGCAGGGATATTCACTTATTGGGGTTTAGCCACATGTGGCGCAACCATATGTGGCGCATGCCGAGCTCAGTCTACCTCCTTGGCTGCTCGTTCTCTCAGATCCTATTTCGAGGTCTTCAGTCCTCCATTTCCCATGTAGCTGGAACCTAGATAGTAAGCTCACTTACTTCACCCACTATCCACTGCCTCTACGTTGCCATACTAACGTTAACTACTACGTACGGATAGTACTGTGTAGACACGATATGCCAAGGCCGACAAATGCCGCTCGAGGGTCAGCAAATGACATCATCGCTCACTGCTCAGTGCTCACGAAAAAGACATTGTGGGGACGACTTTCAAGACTTGACATGCTTTGTTTGGTACGGTTGCATATCTTCATCTTTTCACCTTCTTCAACACCAGTGTCATTGCTGACAGGCCGCCCGCTAGAGAGCATTCCAAGTTGCATCAAGCTTCGCTTGACGACAACCAACCTGAGCCTCGGAGTCATTTCTAAATCGTACACAGTCGGACACCTCCAAAACACGCCCATCTCTACCCCTTTGGGGTTTTAGCAGCCCTCTGCTGTGTTCATTGCCATGTAACGTCCTCTTTGGGACCGCCTCAAACGCCAAATATGCCACGCATTATATGATCCGATAAAAACAAAGCCAGTGGGGGTAGTCCTTTGAACCCTTCCTAAACGCCATGTGCCATGCTGAAACAAAATCAAACGTTGCCGAACACAAATAAAAAGACGTGAATCCATGGTGGAGGAATATAATCATGAGAAGCAGCCATAATCCACTCAATGGTAAGGCTGACCCAGAGGTGTAGGATGACCCAGAGGTGTGGGCCGTCCACTGCCGTAGCCAGGTGCGAACTCGGGCACGACACCAGTGCGGACATTCCTTCGACCCAAAGGCTGATAATGCATCTGGGCTGAGCCCAAGTGGTACTCTGAAAGTGGAATCGAAGGTGGAGGGTAGTTGAGCGTATTGACAGGCCGCAGTGGCTTGTACGGGCTGTTTCGCTGCTGGAGGTAAACGGACGGTGAGTTTGACATGGGTGTGTGATGCCCAGCATACCCTTCAGTCAGAGGCGATGATCCGTACACGGAAAGACCATGAGGACTGTGCCGCTTAGTAGGCGTGCCAAATGCTGATGGCGTAGTATATGCCGGAGTCTGAGGTCCACAAGTAGCCAATATGGGTACATGGGGTGCCCATGTGGTTGCGTTAGGATATACCGTCGACATGGCCCTCATCCCCGACCCCAAGGGTGGCAGCGACACAGGCGCCTGCTGGAAGTTGGGTTGCGGTGCATATGTCGCCGGTGTCGAAGTCGCCTGGGCAGTGTCGAGCGTGAGGTGCGGCACCGGCAGTCGCACAGGCTCGGCCAAGCCGAGGGTTTGCCGTCCACCGGGCTGCAAGAGAACAGGGGCTTGACGCGGAACTCGCTTGGGTGCCGGCTCGATCAATTCGGAACTTTCAAGACTTCGCTTCCTGGATGGGTGTATACCGTGGGTAGGTTTGGCCGCAAGCGGAGACATGTTGGGAGTCGATTGATACTGTCCGTGCCACGTCGGGTTCGAATTGTAAACGGCAGAACTCGGAGAATACGCAGTCAGCGACGAGGGGTTTCCATGCATGGTAGAAGGAAGCATGCTGGTCGGAGAGGGCAGCGGCGAACTGAAGCCGCGGTGGGTTGGCGAGGTATTCGGTTGCAGGCTAGCGGAAACCTGCTGGCGTCTAGCTGCCAACTCGGCAGCCCTCTCGGTCAACTCGGCCTTCTCGCAGTACTCGTGGAAGCTGGCCAACTTCTGGAGCCATTCAGCCCACTGCTCCCTGGACGTCAGGAGTCCGTACCGCATGTTGCTCAGAAATTCAACCTCCATAACATGGATCTCCTTCACAGCAATGCCCGACACCTCGGCCCAGGTCTTGTTTGTGTACGTGTTATCGTCCAAGAACTTGTTGCCAAGCATCAGTGCCACAGTCAGCAGCCGATATTCGCTGCCGGGACTTCCATTGACTTTTGGGTTCGTGCTCTTAAGACGGTACACGAACAGCAATGCCAGAATGATGACGTTCTGGGTGACCTGAGTCGTCGTCAAGATCGTGTGGACCCATTTCTTATAAGCGGGACAAGGCCTCGTAAACGAGGTCAAAGGCGGAATGGGAGCATTTGACCGTCCGTCTTTAATCACCTCCGCCGCTTGGATCGTCTCCATGTTCTCAAACCAGAAAAAGCACGTCATCTAGGTCATGTCAGCTCCCTTCTGTGGATGGATACGGAAATAATAAAGATGGGCTACTCACAAGTGCGGCAAAGTCATCCAAGTTGCCGCCATTAGGACTTATGCAGTTGGGAAGCTGAAGACTGTGCGCAACCATGGCCGAGTCCTTCTTTGAGACAGTACCCCCTTCCGAGCCGCGATGGCTCAAGGTGGATGAAGACGGCGACGACGAGCGGGTGGAGTGATGGGACGTTGATGTTGACACGGAGAGAGGATGGGACAGGGTCGAGACGTGGTGTGTGTGAAGGGTTTGTATCGGCTGTGTCAGCTGTTGCTGTTGCTTTGGTGGTTGTTGTTGTTGTCGAGCCTGTTTCTGATGGAGTTGGTGCATATATTGCGGCTGTTGGACCTGTTGCTGCTGTTGCGGTTGGCCTCGGGCCATCTGGCTCAAGGCTGCTTCACAAAGTACGGCCCCAGGGCGATTCGTCTGGGCCAAGGTGTTGGGCTGCCTCGCCAGAGCAACATGATTCTCGTATGTCGAAGAAAGCACCTGGTTGTGGTGATATGCAGTACTCATGTTGTCCTCCGCTGGCGGGGTTCGAAGACCACCCGAACGGAGGGATACTTCGTCAGCCAGAGATGTGTATTGCACCTTTTGGAGGCTTAACGGTGCAGGTATGTTGCTTCGTGTCTGTGAATAATAGCCCACCGAACTCGCTGGTGACGGGAGGTGCGGGTGGCGGAGGGTCGGACAGACGACGGTCGACACGGCCGAAGACATGAGGAGCGAGGTTTTCAGTCGTCGTGGACAGTGTACGAGACCACGTAGGCTAACAGCATTCGAGTGAGCGGTGTGAAAAGGGTATCGTGGAGTGAATCGAGTTATGAGGTGAAGGGCTCCCCTCGGTTGCCTTTCTCCATTCGCCAGCTCCGGGTTTGTATCGAGTTAGGTATTACTGCGGGATCCTGTAGATGTCAAGAATCATATGTGGCCCATGGTCGTGTGGAGTCAATCTCGCCGACAGCCTCTGGCAAAAGGGAATATGGTTTAGTCGTGAGTTGTTGCTGTTGCTGTTGCTGTTGCTGTTGCTGTTGCTGTTGCTGTTGCTGTTGCTGTTGCTGTTCGTTGTGCGGAAGGTAGGTAGAGAGGCAGGTATATATCGATAGGACCTCGCTAAGCAAACACGTTAGAACGAGTAGGACAGCTGGGAAAGTCTGCCGTCGATGGCTTTTGAATGTTCGGAAACGGTTCGAGGTTTCGGCATCAAGTTCCTTGGATTTCTTAGGATTCCCAGACCGGAGACGGAAAGTAATTGGAACTTGGGTCCTCTTAGAATGATATACGATCGTTAAGTTACGTATGTTCTAGGTATGAGCCGGATTGAGACTGGCGTTGACCGTGTCTGATGAGAGATTCGCCAGTCAGATGGAGGATGAGGGGCGTGTAATGTGGGGCCATCTTTTCTGGCTTGGGCTTGGGCTTGGCTCCATCAGTGCAAAAAAGCTGTTGCACTTTCGAGCCTTGGTGCGCGGCGGCGCCTTTGCTTTGCAAGGGCAGGGGTGTGTCTGGGTCGGGCGTGGGCCTAGTCCGACATAGGTACAAACGGGCAGGCGCGCGGAGTGGGGCAGGGGGGGCCAGAGGCAAAGAGAAAGAGCGACGCAGCGCCTCTGATGAGCGAACATGGGTTGCATGTTGCATGGCATGGGGGGACAACTCCTGAGTCCTGGCAACGCGCAACGCCTGGGCCCGCGCTTGCCCTTCGAAGGAGACAAAAGCAAGCCAGGGTGTGAGATTAGGGACAGGGCGGGCACGTCTTATTGGACGACTGAAAGGCATAACATACAAAGTACCGGGGCAAGACTCGGTGGAGAGAGAGGGAGAGAGAGTATGTGTGTGCTGCCTTGGACGCACATCAATCAATCCATGATGACGGTACGATAACTGTGTACTCATCAACGAAGATATCTGGCCGCCGCCGCCTGGACTTCAAATGGAAGGGGGAAAAAACGACCGGCAGCTGCTAGTTTCGCCTGACCTGACTCTGAGTGGCCAGCCAGAGTCGTGGTGGATGGATGGATCACTGACAGTGTGCCGTGCGTACAAGCGTGCGTCGATTTTTGACCATCGGTCGTATCGAAGGGCTCTCTCATCGTCATGGGGTACAAGGTATGTGTGTGCCATGTGGGTGGAAGGCCGGCTTTCGATCGACAAGATTGGAATTCCCTGCCGGGCGCCCCAGCAAAAGACTCGAACCGGATGTTGTAGGTTGCGTGTGGTTGCGTTACGATGTGGTTCTCGTACTTACTTTGCGACACTCCTCATCAGTCGCCCCGGATCTGGCCAATGGGAATGCTCGCTTGACCTTGATGAGGAACGTGGATTCATTGTCCGTTGGCGGCATGGTGTTTGAAAGAGGGAGTCCCACTGATGGTGGCAGAAGACGAAAATTGCGCCCCCTACCAATGGTGAGAACTGCAAAAGCCCTGCAAGCCTGCAACAGAGCCTGCTAGAAGAGCCTGCTAGCCGCGGAGTACTGCTACTCGGAGTGTAGCGCACTTTCTTTACTGTGTACCTCCAGTCGGTGGGGAGCAGCGAGCCGAGCAGGCAAGCTGCCAGTCTCCAGACTCTCCATGCCAAGCTGCCCTCGAGCGTGAGGCTTCCATGTGTACGGATACAGTGTGCACAAACTGTACAAGTGAGGGACATCCCTGGTCTACTACGGTAACTTAGGAGCATCAGCCAGGCAGGGGCCACGGCCACGACCTCCTACCTGTTACTTGACCTGCAGCCAGCACACAGCCGTGATCCCTTCCCTGCCTCCATCTAATTAATCCACCCACCACCTGCAACGCACCGCACATATCCAGGCCGTCCGTCCCCCGTGTGTGGCTCATCCATGATGGTCCATTAGCAGTCATCGTTCAGGATTCGCTACGACTATGCACTGGGCTGCACTGGCTGCACGTTCTAAAGACACGCTACCCATCGCCGGGCAGTGTGGTCATCTATTTTAATGGGATTTTGCGCCAGGTGGTGCGGTAGACTTGGTCTAGCCACATAAGTGAAGCAATCATGTTCCACATCTCAGGTGGGACATGCCAGTCGGCTTTTACCTACGGAGTACGCATTCAGTGAGCAGCAGCAGCCGCCTTGAGTTTGAACATCCAGTACACAACACGCACACACACACGGCCGACTCGCGAGACCGATCACTGCCGGTCGCAATGTTGGCTATTCAGCATGGGGTATGGGAGACACAATACGAAACCTTGGTTGGAGGTCAAACGCCGCCCCGAAATCGTGCAGCCTGCCTTTTCACTCCCAGAAGCATACAACGCTGACCGGGAAGCTAATGGGAAAAGGAATCAATCACTGAAAGCCCATTGGTTTGAGACCCTCAATCAAACTACATGGGAGCCGGCCGACGTGATGTGTGATGTGTGATGTGTGTGTGTGTGTGTGTGTGTGTGTGTGTGTGTACTATGTACGTGTGCGCGCGGGTCGACGGAAGGAAACCAACCTTTACCTGCAGATCCATGCCATGCGAGAAACACAGTACCTATCGTAATAATACAAGCCCGAATCCTGAATCCCCTCGGATGCGCCGCCGCCAACAGCAATCATGATCAAACTACTCCGTATGCTTGGCGCTTGGTAGTACCACTGCGGCGAGCCCAAAAGCCCCAGGCATTCAAGGGCGCGGGCTAGACTGGATAAGGCAAGGCTGTTTCTTCGCTAAGGACGTCCGGTGAGTCTCCGTTCAGTCGGAGAATCGTCAGCTGTACTATTGCAAGGTTTGGATGCGCGGAACACATTGCCCTAACGGAAGGGTGATTCCCGGCGACTGACTCCATGGATCGAGGTCATGGCATGATGGAGACACGCAGGATGATTGAGCAACTTGAGCTGAATCATGAGCCACCGGGGCATGGAACACGATGCGGTAATGAATGCGGATCGACACGACATGATGTAGAAATACGCGGTAATTGCTCACCAACCACCCTGCGGACGGCAAAAGGGGCTTTCTATCAAAAAAGAAAGACAAAGATGCCGTTACAACCTACGATAAGGCAAACTCCGCGTACGGAAACCGAGAATCATCATGTCCAACCGCTCAGGCCCCTGACCCGACTAGCATCAGGAGGAGGGGGAGGTAACTTATTGGGCAACTACGGAGTAACTAAGTAACTATTGCTAGTAAGACTTCGAAGGGCCTGCTGACTGGCTGTACGGGACAAGTACAGCCACAGTTTATACCGCAACCGAGACACACTGTACACAGTAGAGTACTCCGTACCAAGGATTGGCTGCTTGCTGACTGGGATTATCTGTCACCAGCAACTTACTTGCTGGAACCTACCGTTTCCAAGACATCAGTAACATCGCGCAATGATCTCTGCTCTGGGATGCACGACGAGACGGCACCCAAACACGGCCATCTCATTTCGAATTTGTCCGTCCGTCATGTACGTGTTGTTGAAACATTACGTGTGGATTCCGAAGAAAATTGCGCTGCTCGGATTCCTGCGTGCCATACGCAGTGATACCGATATGATAACAAACGCGGCGTTACATGCTCAACCTTGGACGTAATCAACGCAACCATCGGAGAGATGACCGCACGTCCCCGTAACCGGCTAACTAGGGGTTGTGCAAGACACGGTAATGGTGAAGGGGAGGGGGGGGAGGGGGGGGCAAGAGATGGCAAAAAAGGAAAACCCATCAGCGGGACGGATACACTTCCCACCGCTACTTGACTCTCTCTCGCCGACCTTGCCCATATTGGAATCGATAGATGATATGACGACCATGGGAGTTTCAAGGGTGCCGTGTCCACGCGCGATGCGTGGCCTCAGGCCTGTGATGAGTAGCCGAAACCATGTCTTCCATGTCGAGGATCACGACGAGTGATGAGCGTCCCTATCGCTAGCCACGCACGCTGGTAACTAACTAGTTACTACACAGTAAGTGAGTAATAAACTACGTACTACGTACCTTACGTACCTGTCCAGCGTCGGCCGGGTCGTGTGTATTTCGCCGCATGCACACACAGGCCCTGGGCGTGTGAGATTGGACAGAGACCAACCATCTCGGAGCGGCTGCAGGTAGACGACGGCCGAGGGCGGCTTTGGGAGGAGCGAACCCACCGATTCAAGCACCTGATACGTAGAGATGCCTAGTTAACTACTCCGTACTACGCTGTGCGTACGGTACGCGCATTCTTGCTTGTCAAGGCTGATCCATGACGGCACGGCGAACAAGTCCACTCGCGCAGCCACTGGAGTCTGGGGCGCCGTGTTACAAAGTGTACGAAGTGCCATCTCACGGTGATGCTGGCCCTTGGCCCTTGGCCCTTGGGGTTGCGCAGCTTGACATGGCCCAAGACTGCCGTCCAATCAGAGACTGTCCTGAAGCACCGCGGCCCCATTCACCACTCTTTGACTCGGTTTGCGGCCTGGGGGTGGAGGCGTGACCTCGGACTTTTGATGAGTGGTGGACACGAGAAGTCACAACAACGCATTCAAGTCTCCGTACGGAGGGAGTAACTAGTCAACTAATAAGGGCGATACGGATCATGTAGGTACCGCAGCTGCGCGATGGGATGAACCAAGCGAGAGAGAGCACATTAGCCAGCAGGATGCTGCAGGGAACCTTGAGATAAAGTGGCACTGCGTACTCCGGCTCTCAAACCAAGGCATTCGTTCGGTAATAGGGGCACAGGCGGTACGGGTACTAACTGTGCAACTAGGTACGTTACGGAGTAAGTTAAGTTAGTTGTGTGTTGTATCGAGATGGACGGCTGGACCGGGCTGGAGAAGCCGTCCGTTCCCTTTGCCAGCCTCACGCCCTCGGGCTCAACCATCCATGTCCACCTGGCCTTCCGACCAAAGTTACGGACACGTACGATCTAACTAACAAGTTATGTCACTACGGACATCTCCAGTTCGATTACTTAACGTTGACCAGCCAGGACTTGTGGACTGTGTGTGGCAGGCCCTCGAGTAGGTAGGTATTGGTATCTTGCCTGTCTCTCATTCTCGGTCCTGATTGATTGATTGCTTTGCTGACAAGTGCCAGCCAATGAAACGTCACGCAACGAATGGGGCCACTGCTTGGAAAAGAAAGCGCATAGACATCCGCGGGTCCCAAATCCCCTCCAGCGAACACGGCGGCGTTTGCTCCAACACCTTGGTCCGGTCACTATGGACACCCCGTCTCCCTGGCAGAAACGATCTTGTTCTACCCCGGACGGGCTCAAGCCACATGCGAACCGAAAAAAACATGGGAGGCAGCAAGGATGTTTTAAGAATGCTCAATGAAACCAATCTACGATCGTCTGCTCTTAATTAGATTGCTGGGTTCACCCAGCTCCCAACGAGAACATCTGTGAGCTCGGGTAGACTGAGATTTCTGTCCTGCCGACTCAGCAGAGCCAACTGCTACCTGTAATGCTATGCTTCGTGGCATCACGCCTCGGGAGGAGAACGAAGCCCGTTCCAGCGAAGTCGGCCAACTAACAAACTAGCCGACGACTCCGACGAGAGCATGTGTGGCGGTTGCACATGGCTGGGTGTGTGGGGGGGGGCGTCGTTCCAAGGCGAGGGAGGCGCCTGTCCTGTACTGTGCTGTGTGTAGTTAGTAACTAGTTAGTTAGTTGGTTTGTTCAAACAAAGCAGGCTGCCGGCCGGCCGTCGGGGATGGTCTTCTGAGACCGGAATCTTTTTCCATTTTGACTGTTGATTCGGCCCTTGCCAGCCTTGGCTCATCCTCTCTCACAGTCTCACTGAGGAGCATCGGTTCTTGATGCAAGCACTCAAACCTTCGATACCACCGCACGCACAACACGTACGTAGTACTCCGTACTTGGACCCCTACTAGTACCGCACCGGTAGGCCGCGACGAACCCAGGAGCTACTACCGTAGTAAGTACACGGTAGATCGATGGCCATGGCGTGCTGCATCTATTCTTATTCCCAAGTTACTAACAAATGGCTATTCCTAGGCTTTCTCGCTCACCATCATAAACATTACGCGCAAGTGGATCAATCATGATTTGATTGCGTTGTCTTTGCGATTGGCTCGGCGGTAGTTAGCTGCTTTTCCACTCGTTGCGAAAAGTCATTCACCATTCATCACCGCGGCGCGCTAACTAGGCCAACTAGTTATCCGTACTTTTGTACGTAGCACTGTGGTACCTCTTTTGTTCCCTCATCAACTGCGCCCTTGCAGGCGCCGCCGATCCAATCCTACTTGAACAAAGAGCCAGACAGAGCCAGGCAGAGCCAGACAGACCCCCTTTTTGCTGGCATCACCGACCCCGGCCTAGTACAGAGCGATGGAGCTGAACATACGACATACGAAGTACGGTACCTACTGTAGTCTGTACATAACTTTTTCGCAGCCTTCTCATCCCTCATCCTTGTCTGCAGCTCTACTGTGCACAGTACTAGTTAGTTGGTTACTACTTCGTACATTCAATAATGACTCGCCACCCTCCGGCCCGCATGAACAAGGGAAGTCTCGGTGTCAGGCAACGGAGGCGTTTCGAAATCGCGGACAATCCATGCCTCCTTCGCTCACCATATTGATTGCGCCTGCATTACCACCTACTGTATCGGTTCACACATGGCGCGATTGCTATTGGGCGGCCTTCTTCCGCCATTCTCCTCGCCTAGTAGCGGAGGCGGCTTGACGCTACGAATACGGACCATGACTGGCCCGCAGCCCACCCACTCACTCACTCACTGCACTACGACTCGTTGGGGGGTTGGTCAACGTTAGTTGATACAACCAAAACACAATTCGTGAAAGCCTCGGGAGCGGCACCATGTCATGTTTGATTCAAACCTGACTAAGCGGGAATGCCTCGGTCCGCCCCATCAGTATGGAATCTTCCATCATGCCAACTTGTCACGCTCACACTCGGACAGGTTCAGAAAAAGAAAGTGATGGTTAGGATCGATGCACCTACCCCCTACCCTACCCTAGCCGCACCCCCCTCCCCGCCCCTCGTTTCTCTGTCAAAATACGGAGTAGTGTTGAATGATTGGTTGCGAGTTTTAAACTTAGAACGGCGATACCTATTCCGGCCAGGGCTGCCGAGTTGCGACCGGATGCTCATTATACGAAGTAACTCGACGAGTCGAAACCTGAGATCGCAATCAACCGGCACCTAGTGAGCTACTTTGTAACTAACTAACTTATCCACCTTGGTGACCGTGGTAAATCAGGGATGAGATCAGCAGAGGAAGAATCCAGCTGCATATTTGCTGACCACCAGGCTAGGCTAGTGAGAGTAGTAGGTTTAACCTAGTCACTGGATCCCGGGGCCAATACTTCGTGAATTATAACACAACCTGTGCCTTCCAACCAGGTCATTACTATAGGCCTCGGAAATGGGGTACTGCTTCCTCCTTGTGTTGCAATCAAGACTACCACCTCAGCTCCGAGATTCGACTGACACAGCCGCCAGAGCACAGTTAACTTACTTGGTAACGGCAACAGCATACGAAGTATCCGTACCTACAGCTAGGTACCTACTCGTCATTACTACATAACGTACACGCACCATGCTGCCTGTCGTCCATGCTGTACCTGACACGCGGCAGCTTGTCGGGGAGGAGTCCCAGTATGCAACAGACAACCGACACCCAAGGAAAACTATGTCGGTCTTTGTGTGATTTCATGTTCGTGGTCCGTTTCACGACGAATCAAACCAACCGTTTCCGTCTCGACTCGACTCACATTTTTTCCAAAGGCAATGAATATTCCTGCGCCGGGCTGGAAGAAGTAATCAAGTACCTTTATTGAAAGGACCGATCATCTTTCTATTAAAACATATGCACACACTTGCCCGCCCGCCCCGAGCTGGGCTGCGATAGAGTGCGGGTATAGTCTTTTTGTTTTGTTTTTGTTTTGTTTCATCAACTGGCCAACCGAGGAGTGCCGCCTGTGACGGTAGGTTCGATAGGAGTGTTTATCCCAAAGTTCCTTACCTTGCAGTAGCTTGAGTTGTGATTCCCCAGCCGAAAGGAAGGTCTGTCTGGCTGTCTGGCTATCTGGCAGTCTGGCAGTCTGGCCGTCTGTCTGTGTCAGCCGGTGCACCAATCTTGGCCACCTGCTGTTTGTGCGCGCGTCTCTGTCCCGGTGCCGCGAGGTGTCACCAGAGAATGTGCCTCGCGAGTGTGGAAATTGACACTCCGCTTGTGAATGTACTTTCCGTGGGAGAGGGTTCATCACAGTCCACTGTCGACCACGTATACATACGTACACACATGCAGGTTTTGCATCTCTGTCTCGCGGACAGACGCCCGGCCTGTGTGTGGGCTTGGACTCGGACCACGAAGCACGGGAGAAATGAACCAAACAAAACATGGCTCCTTTGTTCTCTCGTGGTATCCGTACCCCCGTACGGATACCGCTGATGCAAGGCTCCCCGAATTGGGGGAAATACCGCGAGCACAGACGACTAGTTAACTACATGGTATGTGATAGACAGACAACTAACGTTAGTATGCATGTATGTACACGGGAATCGGATTGGTTCTCCGGCCGTCAGCAACCAGCATGTCATGCCTTCTTAGGCATACACTTCGGCGTGCAGCGGAAAGTGAGTGCTCAGGGTTTTTGTATTATTTTGGGTTGTAGTTATGTGTGTATGTGTGTGTGAGTGTGTGTGTGTATTGCCTGCCAGGTAACTTGACGCCAGCCATCGATCCTAGTTGCAGTCTGACCGGCGACGACACATATTTCCCAACAGAGTGCGTGTGCGTGTCTATCCATACGAAGTATTGGCAATGTGCGGGGGTTGCACTGTGCGCCTTCGCGAGTACGGATACTTCGAAGCTCTTTCCTCCTCGGATGTCGTCGTACCTACGACACCGACAAACACACGCGAACCCCACCAAATCTCCGTTTCTTGACAAAGTACATAGTTACACATACGTGGTAGGTTGACTAACTAGGTACACGTACTCCGCATACGCTTTCGTATCCTAGGGCCTCGCCATCATCCGCCGTAACTAATCATCAATCAGCTGCAGACCGGCCGGGCTGGGCTGGTCAAAGTTGCTGGTCTTGCGCCAATGTCTTATCAGCCAGTGGGGACCGACCGCCCATGCAAAAGAAACCGCGTCCGTTCAAGCCGCTCCAGCTTGTTTGTTAGGTACCGTCCCCACGCATCTTTCTTTGTGAGATCATCTTCCAGCAAGCCCAGCGAATTATCCTATCCATGAAGCAACTACCGCCCGCGCGCCCGCGCGCGCCCCCTTTGACCTGCGTTATCTACCTCCTAGTAGTTACGGAGTACTACGGTATCTGGTTACCACCCCCGCCAGCCTACCCCGCCGTGCGGAAGCTCCTACACAGTACTTCCTTCTACTTGCGACACAAAGCTTGTCGGATATGTTGGTTCGTCCCCCGCGTGATCCGGAAAGTCGTCTATGTGCTGCAGCGCCGCAGTCCTCCATCACGCATGTACCCTCTCTGGCAGCTTGCCGAGCCTCGTCGCCTGGGCGGGCATTAAGTTAAGTTTCCCTTCTGGGGCGGCATGACTTCCTGCGCAGCGCTACAGCGCGATGGCTCCCTCACGAGATGACTCCCTAACGATATAGGCCCGGCCGCATTGCTGAGCTTTCGTCATCTCGGCCCCCTCGCCTAAGCATAGTCAAACCAACCAACTAACTACCTTGTCTCGGTGACCTACATATGCTCGCTCCGCAACACTCCGTACTTGGTACGTAAATAGACCCATTATCACGATCCAGACGGTTGGCTATGTATGAGGTTTAGCCATCTGGGTAGTTAGTCCGTGTGGCGTTTGCCGTACGAGGTCTCAGGTCCGGCACACAGAAATCATGCGACTCATCACTATCATCGAGTCGCACTTGTGAGTCTATTCAGAGAGAGGGTCTCGACTTTATTGACCGGTATAGTAGTGAATGAGCGATCTATTCGCAAAGCTTAAGCGGTTATCCGTCCAGCCCGGCATCAATAGTTAGTTGGGTCTGCAGCCCCGGTGTGGATGTGAGAAAGTTTGTGACTTGGTGGATTGTTGAACGGTACCTCAGTAGTTGAGTTCAGTTTTGAGTCATAAGGACTAGTTTTCTATCTGTCCATATCGATATGGCCTCGCTCATCCTCAGGAATGTGATATCACTATGCCCCGCCGCAAGTTTCGCCTCATATCGGTTGGGTATTATAACTATCGATTGGCCATGTGTAAAGAAGCGTTTCAAAGACTGTCCTGGTATGTACAATCTACTGTATGTAGTGTACGGGAGTACGGAGTAAAGTTACGGGGTAGTGGGTAGTTGTGAGACGGTTCGAGCCATGGCTGCACTGGCATTTCTCTGACTCATTTTCATATTTGGAAATGTAGTTTGACACTCACGGCACAAAGTTTGAGCTGTCCCGACGCGATCGGACTTGCCATTGCAAAGGACTACATTTTCCGAAGAGTCCAAGTGGGCTCAACTGAACCTGGATAAACAGAGGCCGACTATATCCAACTTGTATAAATAAGTTCAAGCCTCGTTCCACTATCACAAACCTCATCGCCATAGCAGTACCAAACAGCTCTGATCCTACGAACCAGAAGACACATTCACTCCTTATTTTCGCATACTTGTCAAAAGTAGTTAAAGTTACTGCAGTCACGTAGGCGACTGATTATGCGTGATAAGCGCATGGCTTTGAACATGATCGGTATGGTATCAACCTTCTGTCCCGTCCAGGACCTTCATAAGCTTGAGACGGACGTGATGTGAATAAGATTTGAATCGCTAGTAGCCTGAATGCGTGAGCCAAACAGCAGGATATCCTCAAGTAAAGAAGGGTTGCGAACCAAAAAGGGGGGATGTAGTAAATAGATGTCGTCAGTGATTCTCGTTATCCTCAACCTGCCTGTCCGGTTAAGAAGGAAACCGGAAAAAGAATTCATCACCATTACTGGTGATGAACTGAACAGATATCCTAGCATCTCCTGGTTTCGATCCAGGGACCTCCGGGTTATGAGCCCGGCGCGCTTCCGCTGCGCCAAGATGCTTTCTTGGTATCTGCTTGATGGATAAGTAGCCCGTTATCCATGACTATAAACCAATTCCAGGTATCCGTATCCACTTTAGCGATAAACCACGTTCTCCACAATAACGATCAACTCGCAGTTCATAATTCCATTTAACGTCAAGGCAGCCGGCTCTTGCGCCACCATCAATCACTCGCCCTGAGAAGAACACGTCGTAAAGCAGAACGCCCGAATGCTGCCAAAATTGGATACCTCACATATCTGGTCACGTGAAGCTAGGTGAGCCCGAACACTACGATTCTGCAAATAGAACGTCGTGGCGGCAGGTCAGACAGTAACTTAGTACAACAGCCGTAAGCACAACCAAACAACCAAATATCAATATCAACAGCGCCCTCTGATACGGTCAGCTACTCCAGCAGGCTAGCAATCGTGGCAGCAAGAATCGGGCCTGAGACTTTGGTACAGTCAGGAACGTGACCAGATACAACCGTGTGCTGCTCGATCTTCAGACCGCGTACATCGACATGTCGTTGGGAAATGATACACTCGGTACCCTTGACATTTTATAACTAAAACATGTTCCAAGTTATTGAATGTAGTCAATTCGAGCCCGCACGTATAGCTTCTGTGCCAGATTGCGTGGAAGTTGTACGTGGGTGTTGTAGCGCAGTGGACCTGTTTGATGGACAGCATCTCGATCACAACCGTGATGCGCTTGCTGATGCGGAATATTTCAGAAGTACCACATTTTCTTTGCGCGTGGGCAATCCAGCATGCGCAGATCGCTGACAGAATTGATGGGGCTGCTGAGTTGAGTGTCGAGAACCTGGTCTTGCCTTGATCTGCTGTTGCAAATCGGACACAGGGCACCACGGATCCTGTTGTTGGTCGTGACCGGGACGAGCCAGCCCACATGAGCATTTTCCATTGATACGAACATTTATGTCCCGTTTGCCCAGCCTTCTTTCTTACGCTCTTCGTCAACTCGCTCTAATCGTTTATCCAGGTTGGAGTATGCCCTTGTGGATGACCCTGTTATGCAGGGAAGTGCCAATAGGGCGCTTCACGGCGCTTCTTTGGGACATCTCCCCAGTTCTGTAATGATCAACTATCTAAGCGCTACAGTTACGCGGAGTGTGAGCATTAATGATCATGTCTGGCATCAGCTGCATGTAGTAAGCGACCGCGCGGTCTTGTGCGCACCCTGTGTGTGATATCGGCGAAAAGAGACGTCGGGCCGATCATTACGCGGCTGTCATGTCGCTTTGATGTATGTACGGTCGACGATGTGTCTTTTCGTGCCGGAGTGCGAAATGACATGAGCCATGCCAATTCTTGCTACTAGGTGGTGGTGTTGCTTTGGCAAACCAAGACGATGGACTTGAAATCTCAGGTCTCACCGCCCTCACATTGCTAACATCGTGGAGTCTTTAACTCAAAATACCCCTTAGCTCTTGACTTATTTCGCTCAGTACTGAAACCCGAATGATGGACGAAGTGATGCATTGGCACCTTGGCCTCTTACGCCATGCTCTCATGGAGGACACGACAGTACACCATTAGCTCATCATATCCCCAGATTCACACTTGGATACATCCAAAAAGGCTGCGATCCCCGATTGTCGTTCTCCCGGTACGGGGGCATTTTCATATTTATTACGTACTGAATACGTACTGAACATGTAGTTCCAGGCTTACGTGTGCAATATTTATAAAATATTGCACGAAGATACGATGGGATTATACGGTAACCCGCCACACTCAAAATCTCATTGCCACAACATGCCCGCCTTGTGACTACCCCGGTAATTGATCTAATACAACTTATTACAATCAATGGAAAATCTTCAATTAATAGTCGACTCGGTCTATTGCAAACCCAGGCGTGTTCTTTCAATTCATGTGTAAGACTATGGGCACGAGTCCGGATAAAACTACTTTGAGAGTAGCTAAGGTATCGATCGTATGGTAGTTTCTGCTGTCAAATACGTTATAATATCAAATCGGTTCATCGTAGCCTAATATTTGGAGAATTATTGGCTGCTATCGCCTCACATGACTTGGGTGGTCATTGGTGCAGAGAACCTCGTGCTATCAAAGTCACCACCATTAATAGAACTTCGTGGCACTGCATTGCATAGCCGCGGTTACATTGGGCTTATGAGATACAGGTGAGAAACCGGCTTCCAGTGCTTTATATAAGGTCTCATCAAGTCTCTCTCACTTAGAAGTTCACCTACTAACATCACCCAGTGAACAACACAACCCAATCATTATTCAACATTCAACCACCAATCTATTCCATACCATCCCAAGACAACAAGCAAGCATGCAGCTCCTCTCGACTCAGAGCATTGGCCGGCTTCTGGCGGCTATTCTTTTAGTCCCCTCTGCCATTAATCTCTGTTGTGCGGCGCCTCAGCCGTTAGGGTGGGTTTGTCCTAGTAGATAGCATCCGAGACTGCGTAACGTACCATAAAGCTAACCGTGACAATAGAAATTCTCTTCAAGGTCCGACGCTGGTTGCTCGAAAGGACACCACTGCCCTGAAGGATTTCAAGAAAAAGGTGGACGCAGCCCCCATCAAGGTGACCCAAGACAAGACGGAATTTGCAGATTTCTCCATCAAGACGCAGAAGTCCATCAGCTCCAAGGGCTTCAACCAGTGCTTCGGTGTGATTATTGCCACCAAAAAGGGCGCCCTCGTTGGCCATTATACTTGCGGTGCTGAAGGAAAAGCGAAAGCCCGGACGCAGCTCAAGGCCAAGTGGGATGCAAACAAGGACGGCAAGCTCAAAGACCCCAAGGTTTACATCTACGCCAAGGTCAAAGTCACAGACCACATCCTTAAGGATAACGAATTTGAAAATGCTGCCGACCTCGAGGAATTCAAGGAAATTGTCCGTGGCATTACTGGAAAAGTCGCCACGATTGAGAAGTACCACGACGTCGATGCTGTGATTTCCAAGTCCGTCAACGGCGTTCCGACAGATATACCTGGCTATGATCAGACAAGCGCCAGTATCTACTCTAACTACGCAGGATTTCACGTCTCGACCAGTATCTTGGGGGCGCTGGATGTCAAGTTCATGACCTTGGCCATGCAAAAGGATTCTTACAAGAAATAAAGCGCGCGCAGCTGTCTCGGGAGGGGAGGGGGGGGCTTCATACTAGCTATGCGGCGGTTTACAGGAACCAGGGAGATAGCATCCGGGCGCTGGCGTTGGGACACTTCTATATCATTACCGACACGTTTGAGGCTCGTTCTTTAGCCTCGTCCCTGTCAGTCTGATAGATCCATAGCTATAGCTATAGCTGTACCAAATTAGACTTGGTCACTGATTTTGCAATCGTGGTTTTGTCCCTTTTGAAAACCCGCGTGGCTACCGTGGTAGGAGACTTGCATGCCATCAATATCTGGTGTCGGCTTGAAAGGGCACACTGTTGGAAAGGAAGAAGCTCCAATGAGGATATGCGGATAGGGGGAATGCTACAGGTCCACTGCCGTCGGTTTTAACCACCATGAGCTCTAATTATGACTCTGGGCGACGTACATCGTCATGTTCATCTTTCTTTTCATTATATACAGACTAGACGATACTTGGCGGTATTGCCTACTTAAAACACCTTAGCTTGTGACACATGTTACCTTTGTTTCCGCCAGCAGGAAACGGCGTGAGATATCAGCATGGCGTAATGATTTTTATTCAACTTTCGCGAGCTACAATGAGGGCGATCTCTGCAAATCAATACTGCTCAAATACATGAGATATCTCACCGGTGCCCTTACCGCTCCACGCGCAAGTTCTACTGAATTTACTTCTCAATATGCACTAACCAGGGTGGTGGAGTGTTTTGCATCATGCAAAATGCTCAAAGACCGATGGCACACGTATCCATAACATCACATCGAAGCGCATAGGCCAGGATGGAAAAGGGACCAACAGTGAAGTGAGATGACTTATGCTTGGCTGTGCTTTTTGTCGTTGATGGATGTCCACACTAATGGAAAGGATACCGCAAGAGCCCTGCCCATTCAATCATAGCCTCTTCGTCCTGGTTCTAGTTGCCTGACCAAAGCAGCTTCGTGCGCTAATCAAGATGTTCCAGTCCGCAGTGCAGATAAAATGTCACCTTGAATGACAAAATCCACGTGAAGCATGTTCGAAGGCGCATTATATCGCTTATACTGCTAATTATGAATATGCTTGCCTTCGAAGAGGGCCAGCATCACCCCTGGCCTGGTCTGCGGGCTGGGTTGCCCACTCCGACAAGCTAGCTGCCTGTTGTGAAGAGACCGGCGTATAAGTAGAGAAATCCCACCCTACCAAGCCACTGTCACTGTCACTGCCACTGCCTCCTTACCCTTCACTCATACTCGGAGAAAAGGTACGTTGCTACCTCTTCTTTCCTCCAGACAACCCCGGACTTTTAAACATGATGGCTGCCGTCAATATCAGCGGTAACACGGCGACCATCAGCAACGCTTCAGGGTCTTACCAGACCATTGACATCAAGACCAATGCCTTCTTCAAACAACATATAGTCTTGAAGATTGATGGAAATGCGACCGAATACACCGGTGTGGGCGAAGGACAAGACATCGCCAACACGCGTCTACCGGCCAGCTTCACGACTTTGGAGGTCATCTGCGACTACCAGGAGGGCGGAGGATTGAATAAGCCCTCGTCCCTCACGTATGGAGGTCCCTACAGTTTTGGAAACCAAACTATGATCATGCTCCAAGCCGAGAATGGCCACGATACCGACAACGACGACACCGTTATTTACATCGCTGGCAGCAAGAATTGATGTGAGCGGGACAATGATGAGATACCGGGCCGTTTTATACGTTTACAAGAGGGTTTGGTAGCATTAATCTGTAATATGGAACTTCTTTACGGGCAACGATACATGTACCATAGTGCAGATGATGTCGTGCTTGGCTTCGATCGTTTCCTCTGTTTGGTGTCACACTGGAAATACAAGTCGTGAGTTAAGTACTGCCTCTACGGGAGAGCCCATTTTCGCTGGTAAACAAGGAGTCGTACAGTTCTGGTCGCAGAGCCTCTGTCACCGCCCCTACTTCTCGAAGAATCCTCCACTTAGGAAGACACTGGATAGACTCGTCATGCGTCGAATTCGAATCTGCCTTTCAAACATGAATAGTGTCAACTTTCAAGTGACTTGCACGATTGTTCTTGTCCTAGACTCCTTCCTACCGGTACTCTCCAGACTCCCAGATGTCCCACCTTGAACTTTGGGCATCGCGGCTTTGGTAGCATCCGAATCAGTACCAGGTTGATGCACCATTCTTCATCTCTTGGCATGTACAAGTTCCTCCGTAGGGATACAGTGAGTGTGCTTGTCGTACTAACTCACGTCGCCTTGGACCTTGGTTATGAACTGCCAAGCCGTGGCCCACCCAGCACAGCACGAAAAGAGCAACCCCACCTTGAATTTGCCCGCGCCTGCTCGACAGACGCGCACGCGACCCGACGCGCCACAACTTTAAGTGCTCAACGGGTTGTTGTGTGGCTCTGGCTTCTCGAAACCTATCCCTACAAACTCGTGATTTGTTTTACCTTGGCTCAAAAGTAATGTCTCGCTGCCATCATTAACACACAATGGAGTCGCCTCCAACCTCAGGACATGGCATTGTAGAATTCGACCCGGCCCAACCATTTGCTGGTATTGTCGTCTGCTGTACGAGTATCCCGCCGGACCACAGGGTAAGTCTCGATCGTCTCCTTGATAACCCAACCATCCTCCGCTTGCTGCAAGTGCCTGCTGGCCTGCTGACCCCTCTGTTGACTCTGGCTGCAGACCGAAATCGCTGCGCGCACGTCGGATCTAGGCGGCACCCATAAATATGACCTAACCCCCGATGTCACACACCTCGTCGTGGGCGAATACGACACGCCTAAATACCGCCATGTTGCACGTGAACGACCCGACATAAAGGCCATGGCCGCCGGCTGGATCAACGCCGTGCGCGACCTCTGGATGGCCGACCAGGACTTCGACTTTGCCGAGCTCGAGGCCGCTTGGACCCTGAAGCCCTTTGAGACCAGTGGTGGCATCCCTTCCAGCCACCTGCAGGAGGAGCGCGAACGTCGCCGCTTGCTGTGCTGCCTGACGGGCTTCGAAGAGAACGACAGGATGTACATCGAGGACACGGTGAAGACGAATGGCGGCGACTACACTGGGGATCTCTCTAGAAAGGTCACCCATCTGATCGTTTGCAAGCCTGAGGGAAAGAAGTACCACGCCGCCAAGAGCTGGAACATCACAACCGTATCCATCGAGTGGCTGAATGACAGCGTAGATAGGGGCATGATCCTGGACGAGTCGTACTACGATCCAGCCATCCCTCCCAGCCAGCGTGGAGTGGGTGCGCGGAAGGAAATGGAGATGAGGCCACCCGTGTCAGTCTCGCTGGGCAAGAGGCCGAGAGACGGTCCCACAGCACCACCCGAGGAGGGCCGTAGGAAACTCAGGAAAACGGCGAGTTTGAAGCTCGGCAACGTTGGGAACACTATCTGGGGCGAGATGCTCAACAAGAAACCAGCCGACCCCCCAAGGCCTGCTATGGAGCAGAGGGCGGCAAGCTTGTCCATCGTTGAGCCCGCCACGAGCTCACTCTCGTCTCTCGGTGGCCGTAAAACGCCGTCTCTCCCAGAGCCGAGCGCTATGGATGCAAACCCATCCCAATTACCCGGCGGGCCCATCTTCTCGGGCTGCCGCTTCTTCATTCACGGATTCTCCGACAAACAAACACCACTTGTCTATCAGCACTTGTCCTCACATGGTGGAGTGACCTCTCAATCAATTTCTGATGCCGCGTTGCCGGTACATCCCGAGCCTCATGATCAGCGATTTCTGGTAGTGCCGCAGACCTCTCAGCCTGACAGCCACCCCCTTTTGCCCGAAGGGGTTCATATCGTTACCGAGTTCTATATCGAGCGCTGCATACACGCCAAGAAGCTGCTTCACCCCAACGAACACGTCTTGGGGCGGCCATTTCCCCAGTTCCCCGTCAACGGTTTCGAAGATCTGACTATTTGTACAGCTGGATTCAAGAATGAGCAGCTGAACCAAGTCGAGAAGGCCGTCTCCCAGTTGGGAGCCAAGTATGCTGAAAGGCTAAATTCGCAAACTTCATTGCTCGTGTGCCCTTCTCTTCATGAAGTTAGGCCGCAGAAACTGGACTTTGCGACGTTAACCAAGATACCCGTCGTCAACTCTGAGTGGCTCTGGCAATGTATATCGACGGGCTTCCTGTCCCCATTCGACGACTACCTTTTCCCTCAGTTGAAACAGCGAATGTCCATCGACGTGGACCCCGACCTGGAGAAGCACAAGAAGAAGACGTTGCAAAGAACCAAGTCGGAACCCGTGCCGCGGAAGCAGAAACGAGAATTTCGTGCCACGCTACCGAAGACCGTTATTGACAACTCTGCTTTCAAAGATACCCCTTTAGCCCCTGTTCAGGAGAACTCCGAGTCCACCGGGGACGTGGCAGATGAGTCAAATTACGACACCGCGCCAACACATATAGAGCATCTCAGCATAGATGCCGCACCAACGAACAAGGAGGATATCAATATCGATGTTGCAGCAGTATCTGTGTCCGCTCCCTTGTTAGATGTGTCCTCGAACGCCCTCAACAAACAGCCCAAATCTCCAATCTCACCTACCAATAACGAAGGACGAAACCCCCCCAGAGAGCAACTTAAACGCATCCCAACCGGCGGTACAGTCGCTGACTCGGAGGCAGGCGACGAGTCAGATGGAAGCTCTACCCGTCCGCCAGTGCCCTCAGCCGAGGAGCGTGAAGCGACCCGCACGCGCAAGGCAGTCGAACAGCGAACGGCCGAACGTCAAGCCATGGCAACCCGGCTCGCCGACATGGTAGGCTCCGGTCTAGTTCCCGCAGCGGTGACGAGTCAAGACGTCGGCGGTGGGCCGTCGCGCCGGAAGCGCGAGGTCTTTGGACGCGCCATCAGCAACGCATCGGCGGCCTCGTCGGCGAGCGGTGGCGGAGAGAGCTCCGCACCCGCCATGAAAGTCGGACGCATGGATTCCAGCCATAGTCTGATGAGTTTGGATGGAAATGTAACGGGTTCGATAGAGGAAGAGGCCAAGCCGGCTGCCACGCAGATCGACTATGACAACCCCGAGGCGCGAAAGCATCGTGCGGCGGTCATGGACCGTATGATGGGGAATAAGGCTTCCAATACGGTGGCGCGGAATTCTCAGGATTCGATGACGCTGGAGGGACTGTTGGCGGGTGGCGGGGACGGTGGACGCAGGAGGAATCGGCGAAGGTGATCAATGACGGTCGCATGCAATTGGAAGCAGAGTAGGAAAGTGACTGGATATGGACTGGTTCAGTTGGAACGCTCTTGGGACGACGATTACGGGATATGATTTGCATAGGTATATAAAGGTATTTCTCGCCTGGTGAGGATTTGGCATGTAGTCAGGGTTTAATAACACAATACCCCGGTGAATTCACGACTGAATTCAATGCTCCGATAACAGCTTCGGCACAGCGAAACAGGACCTATAGACATAACTAGCAGGTAAATCATCAAATCAATCATTAGACTATGATACGGGTTGCCAAGTTTGCGAAAAGCAATGCCGGTCTTGTTTTATTTTTTGTTATCAATTCAATCCTCGAGATAGCAGTCATCCTCCGGGTATCATGTTCGCCATCGCTGTTCTGACACTCAACTTTCGTACAAATGAGACCTACACTCCAGCTAACCACAGCAAAACATGTCAACGAAAGTAGTGGTGAAAGTTCGGCGCTCGACCCCCAGTCTTCCAGCGTGCCGTTTCCGTCACCTTCGCTCTGGTGCCAACGAGGCCCTGCCTCAGCAGCCACACACACTTGAGCTCGTTTGTACAAGTTCTCCGAGCGGCGACTACAATCCAGCCGCGGCCTCGGTAAGTACGCTCAGCAAACTGGCCGCCGCGCCACCAATCCCAACAGCGCGAAGCGCCTCGCCCCGGCCCTTCTTCCTGGATCCGCGATCATCCCGTTCGTCATCTCTGTAACGATCTCGGTCCCTCCGCCGGCGACCGTAGTCATCACGATCGCCGCGGTCGCGATCTCTTCTGCGACCACTGTCCATACTGCCACCGTGATGACCTCTATGGTGGCGGCGATTGTCTTCGTCCCGTTCACGATCACGGTTCCGGTCACGTGCCGCGCGCAAGTCCCTGTCATCGTATGATCGGGGAACGTGTCGCTCACGATCGTGATCCCGGTACCTCCTCTCCTCGCGGTACCCATGTCGGGGTATCGAGCGCGGGGTTGACTCGTCCAGAACTTCGGGTTTGGGGTTAAACCGCACATGAGGGTCGTCGTTTTTGTTCTTAAGAATCGGCTTCGGCTTGACTGTATCCGAGGGGCTCTGTCCGCTCTCCCTCTCTTTGTCAGGAGGCGACACAACGAAAGGGTATGTCTTTGTTCCCTTCCCGTCATCCCCCGTGTCGCTTTGCTTGTCGCTCTTGTCATCCTGTGTATGGTAGATGCTCTCTCGTCGTGGACGGTACGCTGGAAGGTCGTCGTCCGTTTCCGAATCCGAGGAGTCGTACAAATCCGAGCTCGTAGATGAAAACTGACTGTCGGCGCGCGAACGACCATTGCTGCCGATGGAAGCCCTTTGTTGTGACTCTACGTCCCAGTTCTTGTATTTGTCAGGATAGTACCTGTCCTTGTCATTACGATCGTCTCTCCGCCGTTGGATGGTGCGTCTACGGCGAAGTTCAGCACTCCGGCGAGCAAACTCGGCGATGTCATCCTTGGTATATGTACCAAGAATGGCTACAAAGTCTGGACGTGCTTCGTATCGCACACCGGTCTGACTGAGGACCTCGGGCGAGACCAGGGAACGGCGGATTCGAGTCCATTGGGCATCGAGGGGGATTTCACGTCCTTTCGGATCCGGTGCCAGACGGGCATAGCGTTGCGGCTGCCCTAGGGGGGGAGCTGTGCCATCCAAAATGTTGGGCCCTGAGCCCAAATCGGAGTGAAGCAAAGGTGGTGGCACAGCTGGTACAAATCGAGGCGAAAGCTCCGGGTGATCTGTAGGCGGAAGGTTTGGGGACGCAAAGCCAGCGTGAGGCGGAGGGGGGAGAAAGTGGGATTGCGGAGAGGTGCCCGGGCTGGTGCTCGTAGTATAATGTGACGTGGGAGCCTGAAGGTGCATATTGCCCATGGCGATAGCCATGTCTGCCTCGCGCTTATCTAGAGCCATGAGGTCCCGAGTAGAAATGACAAGGGCCATGGAGTTGTCCGATTGTCCGTTATCGACGTCGTCGTCATCCGACAAATGTTGGTCGTATGATAGATCCGTTGATTGAGTAGGCATACTGGGCGGGTAAAGGGGGTACTTTTCTGGTTGGAAACGCCCCGCCTTAATCGAAGGGAAGAACTTCTCATTGTCAAAAGTGGGCTGCATCACCTCTTTCGGGCTTCTCTCTTCGACACGTGCATGGTAGTTTGTATATGGCTCGAGGCCGGGGGCATTGTTTGCAGGCTGATAGCCGTTCAGAAGTCCTCGCATTGGCGCGACACCTCCGGATACTATACGCTGCTCATCCAGCTCGCGAACATATGCGCGCAGTATGTCCTGTAGTACGGTTAGCATGTCAATATCATGTGCACAGTCGAGTTACACACCTGGTTCTTCCTCAGCACCTCTTTGGAGAAGCCGTCCTTCTCAAGCTCGTCCCGAAATTGTAGCCACAGCTCGTCCTCGGCTCCGTTGCTTGCACCAGAGTTTTCCCGCTGGAAGATTCTTGTTGCAATGATGTCCACTTTGTCTTTGATGGATTCCATACCAGCGTTGGTTGGATCGACCATGTGGTGTGATCGAGATGGGTTGTGTAGCTGCACCGTGTCAAGGAACATGTCGATGTCGAGCTTCTGCTTGGCGAGCTTGGTGCGTATCAGACTGATCTTGTCACGTTCGCGACTTTCCATGCGGCGGTGGCCTGTCGTAGCTGTACGCCCATCCTCCTCACTTCCACTGCCGTTGCCGCCGTACTTTTCCAGGATGGTGTCGAGCTGCTTGAGTATGAACTCGCAATCTTCGATGATTGGTGTAAGCTGCCTAGCGTATACAGCGCTTGCATCCGAGTTGAGCAGGGAGCCGGCATCCTCGGTCTCGACCTTCAAGTGCTTCAAGACGGTATGCAGTTCGCGCACGACCATGGACACTTCGGAAAAGTCGGACCCGGCATTGCGCGCTCGTCTGAACAAATGACGCACAAAGGCGTCGACTCTTTCGATGTCGGCAGCCGAAGTGTGAGTGGTACTCGGATGGTGCGTATTGGTCGTCATCACGTCGTGATGGCTGGGAACCGAGTCCCCCGTGGAGTAATTCGTGATCAGCAGTGGTGGTGGCGTTTGCGAATGGGTAGTTGGGGTGGGAGATAGGAAGGGTCTCTCGTATGGGTAATAAAAAAAAAACTATCGTATGGAGTACGTGGGCTAATAATAAGATACTCGAGACCGGGGGGGGAGGGGGAGTAGGGTACTATGTAAAGCCAAGGGTCGAGAGTGGCAGGTGGTGGGGCCGAACATGCGTCTACTATGTATGTTACATGTACTTTATTTTGTATGCTCAAAATATGACCCTGGTCAGCTGTTCGGCGTGGGACCTCTACTTGCGGCTACCAGTACGCCGTTGCATCCAACGCTTGCTCGGTGTGTACTGTGTATGTGTGTGTGTACGGTGTATGTGTGTGTGTGTGTGTGTGTGTGTGTCTGTGTGGGTGTGTTTGGGTTTCACACATGGAGAGTCAAGGAGACAGTAGCCCGCGTCTTCCCAAGAGGGTGATGGCAGTGGACGGATTTGCTAATGGCGGGCTGAAAAGTCATAAAACAAGATTCTGGAAGGGCGCTTGCTGCAGAGGGAGGATGGATGGTGGTCGTGGCACGAGTGACCTTCAGAGCTTTGCTGCCAACTCGAGATACTTCTCGAGATACTCGAACCGCACGTAACACAACGTACCTACCTACCTAACTACCCGCTAACAAGACGTATGATGAAAAGAACGGAAGCGATAAGAAGAGAGCAGTTCGTGCTAGAGCCCCAACACAAGCCATGCAACTGCATGGTATGCTGCGTACTGTGTAGCCGTTCGTGCCGAGTGTACTACTTACTCGTATTTACCCCGAGTAGCTTCAAAGGAGGCGGGCGTGTCGAGACCGAGTACGCTGTACGGAGTACACGGTGGCCAGTGTCATCGACCAGAAATTCTCGGCAAGCTATCCGTAGACGGCAAGTGTTTGCCTCTTTGTTTCGACAGAAACATGATTCGTCATCAGGTACCATCTACCTCGGTTTTCTGCTTCTCAGTCACTGTCGGGGTTCCATGCCCGATTTGGTGGCAACCGTGTTGTGTTTTGATCGACACGACCAAGGCCGGCCGTTGGATTTCATTGCAGCCCTTACTTGCTACAGCTTAGTCTTGGGGTGGTTAGTGACAGGAAAGAAGTAGCGATGACAAAGGGGTTCGGTCGTGTAGGTAGGTAACTAACGGGTTGGTGTGTGGTAGCCCATGTAAGCGTGGTATTGCGGGTGGAATGAAGGATGGGTGAGTGATGAAGGTGGCTGTGTGACGTCTTCCTGA
The DNA here is from genome assembly GCA_022414665.1 of Arthrinium puccinioides. Taxonomy (NCBI): domain Eukaryota; kingdom Fungi; phylum Ascomycota; class Sordariomycetes; order Amphisphaeriales; family Apiosporaceae; genus Arthrinium; species Arthrinium puccinioides. Next base: position 2,046,575 of record JAIUNF010000003.1, on the reverse strand, counting down.
ATGGACATCCCAGAACCTATGTCATCATCCGTAGTCGAGAGCCAATCAGACCGTTCCTCGCGCGAGCTCGGCGATTAGGAGTGGGGCGTAGCGCGTCTCCTTCCCCAAACTTGCTGGGATCAGGGGGATCGAGGGCAAGTTCCCGTGGTGCTGGGTCTCCGCTCACATGTTCGCTGCGCCATCCATCATCCGCTTCAGCAAAACGGAGTAACGAGTTGACTATCCGTACGGAGTAACTAATCAACTACTGTGTAACTACTGTGTAACTACTTCGGTAGTTAGCTAACGTTACTCCGTACTTGTGCGTCGAATTTGGTTCGAGCATCGATCGAGCTGCAACGGGTGTGCCCGAGGGGCCCCGATTATCATCATCGCAGCCATCCACCCATCGACGTGTGCCTGTATCATGTATGGAGTGCTGAGCCACAACAATGGGTCCGACACGAGGCGCATGCTACTACTATTAACTCACTCCGCAATCATCTGTATCCGTCCCGGCGTCCCGGCGTCCACGCATATATGAGTGTATATCTGTAACTTATCCCGACACCGCAATACTTCGTAGCGCAGAATAACAACTATGCCGGTGCGCTCCGGGTGGGACGCTTTGCTGAGCCCGCGTGGCCAAAGAAGGTTTCGTGAGGCTTGGTGCATCGCAGCTTTTACAAAGTGGTGGTGCCGCTGGTGGCAGGTGCGACTCGCGATCAGTGTAGTAACTATGTACTGTGTCAAAACCCGCTCGCTTTGTCATAATGACTGCGGTCGCTGCGTCTCGTACACGGTACGACCCCCCTAAAGACGAGGCTATGACAGGTTACGCAGGGTTATGCCTACTAACAACCTTTTCGACCCCTCTTACACCAATATCGGATTGCCTTTTGGTTTGTCAGGTAACTAAACGCCACGGTCCACCTGCTATCTGCCAACTGCACCGCCAGACCGCTCTAGCCTCTCGTCTCGCAGAGTGATGAGAATGGACGAAAGGGGCGTGTTGCAGTGCAGTGCAGAGCCATCACAACCGACGGCATAATATCGTGCAGATACCTCGACAGTAGCGACTTCGATTGGCTTCCGAGCCAGCTCTCTGACTGCGGCTGAATTGTACGACAGTAGCTTGCTTGATGACTGACTGGCAGCCCCTGCCAGGCAACAGCGCCTCTCCAACCACACATCTGCAGATCTGGTGCTTACACGTCCTTTCTTGAACGCAAACGTTTCTTTTATCACGGTAAATAGGACAGTCCTAGGAGAGACGGCTGTGTCTTCTGCGAAGGTTGTTTCCCGCTACCACCACGGTCCACACGAGTACCCCATTCGGCTGTGTGCATCATCGCCGCGCCAAAGTCAGGAATGCCGTGATGCACGACGGTTGCAACCCCCCCCCAGCCGTTGATATAGTCTGTGTCGTTCTCTGACTGGGACATATGACGAGCGATGCCCCCGTGCATTTATTTACTTCTTGACTCTGGAACCATACGGTACCTCTGTACCCAGTGCGCTGGTCTAGAAATTATGAACTCGCGCGAGCAAAACCACCCACAACATGGCAACTTGCACGTAGTTTACTGTACTCTTCAAGTATACTACGAAGCTCAACATCGGGCGAATCGTCCGTAACAAAGATAACCAGCCTGACCGTTGCAGCTAACTGGACTGCACAGGCGCTTCTGCAAGCAACCGAAGTACACATCCGCTGCTTGGGGGTAGGATGGATACAACTGCCTTTCGTTCCGCGCTTCTGGGCATCAGGTGAGACTCGTTGCCTGCTGTATGAGCCGTCTAACGTTGCGCCTCTTGAGAAACCACACGGCTTGGTCTGGAACCACTGAAGAGTGTAGAAAGCTTGCGGTGAGATCAGCAATACCCATGACTCTACGGATACTGGAGGCTCTTCGCCTGTCCATGTCAGCCGACCGGTCAGTGGCTCCCGCCCACACTCGACACGTGGTTACGCAGGTAGCGGCACATACATATCTTTGCGGGTGTCCGTCCACCTTTGGGACATCGGTTGAATCCCTAACGTGGCTGTAAGGCTACGAGTGATTTGACTCTGTTGGTTATTTCACCCGGTTCTCGAGAGAGGCCATCTTTAGCAGACCCTAAACTAGGTGAGCACGAGGCCACTTGCCGAAACACCCGCGATCATATGATTTTCTTATGACCACAGCATGCATCCAGCCTGAGCTGTTAACCCGAGGCTGCTAAGCAAAAGTAGCAAAAGTAGAAAACCAAAGTTGTAGGAGACCTAGGCCCCAGCAGCATTGCTGGAGTCTTGGATAGTTCTCTGCACAGCAAAACTGGGCCCGACATCTGAGACATGAACAGCTTTTGGGGTGATAACTATGTGTTGACTCACGTACAGCTTCTGTTTGGTAAAAAGCATTGAAAAGCAAATAGTAGTTGCAAAGTAGATGTGTACACCGCCGACGTTAACTCACGCCCGACCCGAAACTGCAAGTCGTACGGTTCAGAGCCTGGCTCTCACTAGCAACTTCAGGGACGAGGCTCAAAATCGACAGATCAAACTCTCTTCATTGGTTATCGTCTTACTGCCTAGCCAACCACGTCTCTCTCGCCGCACCCATTTTGCTTGCCCGGGGGCAGATTCTCAAACCCGAAATTCTCGAGTCCAAGCAAGTCACCTACGACAAAACAAAAATATGCGCCCGGTCTAGATAGCGATTCTCTCCAACGAGTACGGTCCCACCTGCTGACTCCTCAAATGACCCGTCTCTCTGGCTGATCTCCTGACCACCTCACCACCAGCCACCACCTTTGTCTTCTCGACCTGGGTCTTGGTCTTCAAGCCTAAAGGTAGTGCCGCGGCGCCCAACTCGCGCACATTCAGCGCGATGGGACGCGAGACGTCCACCTTGTTGGCCTGCTCCTCGGCGATGGCTAAAGCCTCGCAGTACTTGACCGCCTGGCCGACAATGCCTCGCAGGTAGACGGCCTCCTCGAGCCCCTCAAGCGCGGCGCTGACTTCGAGCTTCAGCGCAGCCACGAAGTCGCCCGAGTCGTCGCCCACAAGAAGAGAGTCGTTAAGCAACCAGCCGCCGGGACCGATCGAGTCGACACAGCGGCCCAGGAGGTCTGAGATTAGCTTGATGACGCTGTCCGGTGGCGCATCGAGCTTGGGGTCTTCTTCAAAATCGGTATGGTCTAGATACCGGGAGGTCCATGCGCCCTTGACGAGTTCGACACGTAGAAGATAGACAAGTGACAGAATCTCCTCGGGCTTCAGCGTTGATCGCAGGGCCTTGATCATGGTAGTAGAAGGGCAGTTTCCCAACTTGGCGAAGGCGGCACTGAGGCCGTCGCCGCGCAGGCCCAGATTGCCGTTGATGGCAGACTCAAACTTGTAGATGTCTTGTTCCAGGTTGTCCAGCTCCATTTCGATGTCAACATTCTTGTCTTCTTCATTCTCCTCGGTGTTTTCTGTGCCATTGGTGAGTAGCTTTGGTGGCGGCTCCTTTGGATCTTGCACAAGCTCCAGACTTCTCATAATAGTCCGAACGGCGAAGAGTAGCTCCACGCAGCCGAGTGTAGTGGCCGAAATGTAGACGGATAGCAGCTCGAGGGTAGGGTCAAGGTCAGCGATGCGCAGCACCAATTGCTCAGCGACAACAGAGTCGATGTCTTCAACGTTGCTCAACTGGTCCCGCAGTGCCGACTTGACATTGGAAGTTGTAAAGTGACCAGCGTCTACAAGATAGTTGACGATATTGGTGTGAGGAAGAGAGCACACCAGACGGGGGATACTACTATCTTCCGGGTGCTCGTCATTCCATTGAAATGCCCTGCTGATGGCGTAGACAATCCAACGCCTATCCACGCGAGCATAGTTGGCCCTGGATGTAGGCCATTGCCACTCAGGAAGTGTCTGCTCGCCACCTTGCTTAGACTTGCGCGATCCAGTGGTCGCCTTGGGATCTTTAATGCCCAGTCCAAATCGTTGGGCCATGAAGGCTTCAAAGGCTTCAACCTGGTCGGACTCAAGAAGGTCATCTGCCTCTTCCACATCCCTGGTCCAGCTCTCCAGATAGTCATCTCGTATTGAGCCAGGCAGGTAGCCGCCAAAGCTTGCACTGGAGGTGGGTTCCACTTTGGTGGATGTAGCAGCTCGCTTGATTTGCTCGGTGCCACGTCCAATGGAGTCGATGAGAAGTCCTTCCGCTCGCCGCTTCTTTGTTCGAGCCTTGGGAGCTTCCAGCTGAATTGCGACCAATTGTGAGTCGGATATTCCAACGGCAAGCTCCAGTCGTGAGAAGTACGCGACCAGTGCGCATCCGGTTTCACCGACTTCACTGGCAATGGAGCTTTGCAGGGATTGGTAAAGGGGATTATAGACGCTCAAAGTTTCAGATGTGGCCGTCAAAACCGAAGACTTGGACAGACGCAGGAAAGAAGTGGCATCATCAACATCCATCTCTTGGCTGATCTTAGGAATGCTTGTCGTCAAATCGAAAACCGTGAGTGTTCCGTCGGACAACTCCGCAAGACTGCCAGAGCGGGTGTCAAGTCGGTATCTCGAGGAGGCGTTGTAAGATGTGCGAGTGGTCGTGAAAATAGGAACCACGTGAAGCTGCACAAGTCCGCCGTTGGATTGTCCTAGGCTTTGCGAGCGCAAGATTGGACCAAGGATGTGCAAATGACGGGTCTGTTCTCCATCAGACAGCACACTCGTGACCAGGACGAGGAGTTCAACATCATAGTCCGACACGCTCCGGACTCCGTTGGAAAATGCGCTGAATGAGTCCCATTTTCCCTTGAACATGCCCTGTACAATCTCGGACACGGGTGCTGAGATACAGTAGTCGACCTGAAAGTCCGTCTTCTGGCCGAACGTGATATCATGTCGGAGAACAGCAGGAGACGTCTTCCACCTTTGCTGTAGGGTTTCGCTGTCCAGTCCGAGGACCTCTCCATTTTGCCTTACAACCAGCAACTCTTCACCATTGGTCTCGACTAAAATATCCGATTTGGAGCTGTGAGTTGTTCTGATACCCAGGTAAACGACAGGCGCGGCATCAGCCAGAGACAACGATTGTGTCGTCGAATTCGTCTTGCCGGAGGGCTCGATATGATCCTTGAAAAGAGAAACCTTGTGGGATGGATCGCGGGTGGCTATGTAGGTGTATCGTGCAACCCCTTGATTCTCTGGCAGTTTCCGTCGGATTGAGTATGGCGGGCAGGTGAAGGAAGATTGTGGGGGTATAGGATAGGACGTGACGAGCCTGGCAGAGGATATCTGTAGTTATATCAGCCCAAATGTCCATAAAAAATGGCAAATGATGTAGCTTACGTTGTAGATGTTGACTGCTTCTCCATCAATGCCAACTGTGACCTCGGACCGCTTCCTCTTCTTCGAGCCCTCGCTTGTCCCAAACACTTCGCCAACAACATAACGACCGGTGTTGGGATCTAATGGTCTTGGTAGGGTTGTCAGCACATAAGGCTTCTGGATCTGAAAGTTTGAGGCCATGGCTGAGGATCGGCTTGGAATGCGACTATCGAATATGTTGTCCAATGCCGCTTCAAACCAGTAATCCTTCAAGCTCGTGAACTTTTTTGGTGGAGCATGTCGGAAGAAAAAGTCGTCGGTTGATTCACTTGCCGATTAGTGGGGTCAGTAGAGTTAGCACAAGCCTGTAGAGAGTCCGTGCACTTCATCATAATTATGGAGGGAGCTGGTCGAACTGAAAGTAGGAAGGCGCGTATCAATCGCGCTGTGACGAGCAGACGCGACTTCTCTAATTGAATTTAAGACACGCTTACTCTGTAGTTACTGCACACTGCCATCGACGATGTTACGATTTACCTCTTGCACATTTCATACTTCCTCCTTAGACGAAAGATAACGCCATTTTCACTACCCAACCTGAACTCACATCTAATCTAACTGGCATTATGCTTTTCCTCTTTGCAATCTAATATCGCCCAGGCTTACTGCTTGTGTCGCATCTACACGATGGGTGAGGGTGGTACGGGCAGTGAAGGCACAGGTGTAAGTGCTGTAAAAGCAATCACCAAGAAACTTCACCCTTTCTTTGCGGCCGCAAAGAGCTCTTCCAGCGAAATATCATCGACAGCGAATACAGCACGGCCAATGACCCCCGAGTCGTCATGCAGTCCGAAACCCGACCAAACCTCAGCCCTGTCGAACATCGCCGATACCACCAACACTGACGCAGCTGCGCCAAGCAAAAGAGCTAGGAAACGGCGCAGGATAGAGCATGACCTAGATGTGCTGGATGGTAGCAAACCATCGCTGCGGAGCAGGCAAGCCATTCGGATAAAGCGCCAGCCAGGACCATCTGTGACTGGCAGTATTATAGAGCACTTTGGGTCAGATGACGCAACCAGGTTGAACAACACTGGCACAACAAACACCAAGCAAGAGGCACCAGATAATGGAGTACATACCCTTGCTCAGCAGCAAGACGATGCCATTCTAGCCCAAACGCCGACGTCGATACTCAACGCCAATGCCGTTCTCAACAGCGGGGTTCTGGATGAACAGCAGCAGGGCCAAAGTGGAAAGCCCCTCAAGTTGCTCAAGTTCAACCCGAAGACTGGCACGATTGGATCGCCGCCGAAGCCGAAGTCATTGCAGTCAGGTGATGAAGTATCTGTCAAACCTGCAGCCAAATTACGACGTGGTAGAAAGCCGACAACCTATATATTGCGCATCAGCTACGGCACCGATGATGCGTCTCGAGCTGAGATAGGCGACAAGATTGAAGGCATATATACCGGTGTCCGCCATGTGCCGATTAAGGCAGCTTTACCCATTCAATCATTGGAAAAGTTGACGTCGGCAAAGGAGACACCATCACTGAAGGGCACCACCCCCCAAAAGAACCATACACCTAGGAATACTAGGAAGACTCTCCAGGAGGGGGCTATCACACATCCTTTTTTCTCTGGCAAATTGAAGCCACCGGCAGCCTCAACGCCAGAATTGACAGGTACCCCAGACGTTGGAGATGCACCAAAGTCGCCCATCAAACGATTGTCTATCTTCACATCCACACCTTGTTCGTCCAAAATATTCAAGCCGCAGTCTCCCCTAAAATCCACTGGACCGCAGTTCGGCCTCAAATCAGGCGGGCTTAAGATGTCTGGAGCACAACATCCTTCGTGGCCGTGGCAAGGCATGGTCCATATCCATGGCGATGAACGTGACCAAAACTTGTCCTCTCGAGAGGGCAATGTCTTGCGCCCAATTTCCATGGTTGGGAGAAAAGACAAAGGAAACCAGGTCCGCCTTGATCCAGCAGAGTCTGTTGTGTGCAGTGTGACCTCCAAGCTGTGTCTTGACGACTTGGCTGCAGAACTCAGAACCATCAATTCCGATGAATTCCCACCACCTCCTCCGAGTCTGCGCATACCTGAAAGATATTTTGAGAGCGGCAAGAAGCTACAGAACCGAATGAAATCCGAGCTTCGAACTTGGCAAGCCGCATCTGTCAAAAAGGGACACCCTGCGATTGTGCGGGCTTACAACTCGATCGTAACCTCACTATCAGCATTCGACCAGGCGAAGTGTGAGAGCGTCTCCTGGGCGCAGAAATACGCCCCAACTAGTTCTGATCAGGTTCTTCAGAACGGCAAAGAAGCCGAGCTTCTCAGGGACTGGCTACAAACCCTTACAGTTCAATCGGTTCAGTCTGGTCGCACAGATCCTGGCGCTGCCAGGTCGAAGCAAGCAGCACCTGTCAAAAAGCAGCGGAAACGGAAGAAGCTTGATGGCTTCATTGTGTCTAGCGATGAGGAGGCGGATGAGTTGGGTGAGATATCTGAGGCAGAGGAAGACTGGTCCCCCAATGGTAGTCAAGGAACATCGAAAAAAACCGTCATCCGTGCGGGTGGTGTCCTTCGGGGTTCCAAGGATGGCACCCGATGCACAAACGCCGTCCTCATCAGTGGTCCGCACGGGTGCGGGAAAACTGCCACTGTCTACGCCATTGCTAAGGAGTTGGACTTTGAGGTTTTCGAAATCAATCCGGGGTCACGCAGGAGCGGCAAAGACATCACGGACAAGATTGGCGACATGACTCGTAATCATCTAGTTCAGCATACATGGGACGAGAAGGCCCCTGGCGAAGTCGAAGTCAGCGATGACGAGGTATCACGAGATCTCGCGTCAGGCAAACAGGGTATGATGACGGCTTTCTTCAAACCCAAGGCCAAGGCGCAACCCAAACCAGTCAGCAAGGCCAAGCCTTCACCTGCTGCGCCAAAGATGGGGACGCTGAAGATGGAGACGACCATGAAGAAGCTGTCTAGTAAGGGTCAAAAGCAGTCCTTGATTCTACTTGAGGAGGTCGACATTCTCTACGAAGAAGACAAGCAATTCTGGGCTACTATCATTGGTCTCATGATTCAGTCAAAACGGCCTTTCATCATGACATGCAATGATGAAACGCTCGTTCCACTGCAGAGTCTGAATCTGCATGGCATCTTTAGATTGAACGCCCCTTCCACTGATCTTGCGGTTGATCTGCTGCTGCTTATCGCCGCTAACGAGGGGCATGCTCTAAGAAGACGGGCTGTGGAGAGCTTGTTCGTCTCCCGAAACCAGGACCTCCGTGCTTCCATTACAGAGCTCAACTACTGGTGCCAAATCGGTGTGGGCGATCCAAAGGGTGGCTTTGGCTGGTTTTATCCAAAGTGGCCTGCCGGGGCTGATCTGGACGAGCAAGGCGAGAAAATTCGTGTTGTCAGTACCAACACTTACGAGCCTGGGATGGGCTGGCTTGGCCGAGATCCAATTCTTACTTCTTCCACATACTGCTCCGTGGATGAGGAGATCCAGCAACAAACTTGGGAGAACTGGTCTCTGGACACTGGGGAGTTCGGCCTGTGTGCCGACCTGGCAGGAAGCACGCCCCAATCATCGCGCGCAAAGGTTCTGGAAACACTGGGTGATGTTGACAGCTTCTTCGATATGATGAGTGCCGCAGATCTGTGTTCGGCGGGTTGCTACTCGTACCTGAACGAAGTTGCTATCGACTCTACACTACCAGAGCTACCTGCCAACGTCCGGGACGACGTCACATTAGGTAACCGATACCTTTGTGTACAGCCCATAATGCGTTACGACCGCACAAGTCTGCAGATTGCTTCCACCATGAAGTCGTTATCTCGAGGGCAGCTGTCGAACGCGAGGTTGAGTGCTTCCCCTTGCCGGCCCTTGACCGAAAATGCAGTGTTGGAGAAGATCAGACACAGTTTCGACGCATCAATACACGGCAATACCAATATCAAACGATGCGACTACAGTATCGCATTCGATCCTCTGGCAGACATGACAGGTCAATCTTCCGGCCATCTAGACCCTTCTATCTTTGATCGCACGATGAGGCTCATCTCACTTGATGTTGCGCCGTACGTACGGAGCATCGTAGCATACGACCAACGGCTTCAAAGGGAGCGGCTCCGTCGCAGCAATCTTGTCAGCGAGGGCGGCAAGCCCAAGAAGCGCATGCGAACGACGAGGGCTGCATACTCGGCGATTGAGGGTGGCACTCGAGCCAGCACTAGGCGCGATAAATATTTCTCTGCTGCAATCAACCCGACCCTCGTCATGCGCACTGGAGGAACGGACTGGAACATGGTAGCCACTGCAGCTACTGGGAGTCGAAATCAAAGCCCGTCAAGCAGTCCTACACAGGGTAGCGATGGGGACTAGACTATATTCGGATGGTGAGAACTCGATGCGATTTTGCAGAGTTATCTCCAAATGCGTAGTGACTCAGTGGAGTTCACATTGCTGGGCGAGGCAGAGCATTTAGGCGTTTCTTCACGGTAGCTTTCGGGGCATGGCGTAGGCGGTCGCTCCCAGCATACTAGTACTCTCCAGAGATTGCTATATACATACATACAGGTAGATTATACCGATCATTAAATGACCTAGAGTTTTTCTTCGTCGCCATGCATCCATCAGTAGCATACTCTATTTGACACAAATATCCCCACTCGGCCACCGTTACCCCTATTTACCTTGTACAATCATTTCCATCGGACTCTGGCTCAACTCCCATGTTATATGTTATTGCCCTCGTGCCCAAAAGGATGGCCACCGCGGTCGCGCCCAATCAGGTTGCGCAGGTGCATTTGTAGTTTTCAGCTTCCGCATCGCAATGGCATCCTCTTCCATATCCGTATCTTTGATCGTTCATATTAACCATACCCAAGAATCCGTCCCTGGTCGATCTGACTATGAGCTCGTAGCGCTACAGACCGTGACATGTCTCGGGTGTGGATGTGCAAGGTATCTAGAAGAAAGCTAAGGATATCACAAAAGACCACCAACCGCGGCAAGTGAGAGCTGTTCGAATGGCTGTAGCTTGGCGTCGTTTGTATCAATCTCAAGCCGAGAGAGGTGGCATGCCAACAGTGAACCACATATACTGAATGTCACGTCTATTATAGGTAATTTGATCTGAACAAGGATTGGTGGTTCAGATGGACCCAGGAAAGTACCATGGTTATTCAGAGTTGTTGGGGGTTATGGACGGGGATTCAAGACAGAGAGTCGGACGAAGACGGAAATCCAGGCAGGACATAGGTATACTGCATAGGAGGTCCCACCTTGTCCGTTCGTTACAACGAGCCATAAACCTCGAGCCTGTCACAAATGGAGGTAGATTTCATACTGATGGGCAAACTGTTTTGTTGTAGGTACACAAATCTTCGAGTCCGAGGTCTTGAGTTTCTCGCAGGGATTATAATTGGCCCATCGTCTGCATCTGCGCGAATCGGAGAAGCAGAAGCAAATAAATCAAGGCTCGCCATTACTTCTCACCGAAATCGAATTCCTGTCAGGGTCGCCATCGCCATTGCCATCGCCATCGCCTTGTACAGTCGTACATAGACTCGGAACGCGAAGACTGTTGGAGAGAAGGGTCCGCTGCCCAGTGCCAGCTTGCACGAACTTCCAGATGGCAACCTTTAGCCAGACCTCCACCGCCCAGCACGCGTCCTTCAGCCTCAGAAATCCTCACAGTTGCCGCTATTGTCACTCGGCGATCGTCCGCGAGGGAGAGAAAGAGACATGGCGGTATGGAAATGAACGCGAGGTTCATTTTCGATACACGCTACAAGAAGCTGCGGAGGCCTCGAGTGATGGGTGCGCATTATTCCGTTGGATGCTTGATCTGTTCGAAGGGTTGCGAAACAAGGAAGGACTGCCGGCGAACATGACGGGGAACCACGCGATGGGATTCGGATTGCGATTTGATCTCGACCGCTGCACAGCGCAGCCGTTCGCGTACAATCTGGACCATGCGGACCGCCTTCGTCGTCTCGACATAATGCCACTGATTAGAGGAGACGAGCTCTTGCAAGCCTGCGCCCTCGAGGGCGACCTTGCCGCCGAGGACGTGGCCGTCAGACCGATCGAATTCGACGTAGCCTCGGAAAAGAGCGTCAACTTTGCGCGAGTTTCTCTTGAGACCTGCTTGAAATTCCACGAAGCATGCCGCTCTGGCTGGGCAGTGGCGGACGAACAACACCACTTCGAATACAACGGGGATGACGAGTTGCCGGAACTATCAGAAGAGCGTATTAGCAGAGGCAGCGTCCCTTCCAGAGTCTTGGATGTACGCGACAGCTGCAGCGTCAAGTTGATCGAGCTCGAGCACATGGGAGACGGGGAAATACAAGAGATGGAGCTATGGGCGTATGCAACCCTTTCGTACTGCTGGGGGGCCCGGGTTGCCAGCCTCTTCAGCTAACAGGGCTCACTCGTGCTGAACTCGTGGCTGGCGTTCCCGTGACGCGGATGGCGAGGACTATACAAGATGCCATTACAGTTACGCAATGGATAGGTCTCCGATATCTGTGGGTTGATGCTCTGTGCATCCTGCAGGATGACGACGATGACAAGCGCCAGGAGATACCCAAGATGTCACTATACTACGGCTCCAACACCGTCACGATATCCGCGGCGTCCGCAGCCACGGCCTCGGACGGGTTTCTTGGGACGAGACCCGACAACAACTTCGAAGTAGGTCCATTCAGCGTACTATATTGCCCGAAAGGGGGCACTGATATCACGGGGACTATCCTGTTCTATCCCAAACCCGAGCCGGAGGAGCCAACGACGACAAGGGGATGGACCATGCAGGAAGGGCTCATGTCCCGGCGGCTTCTGATCTTCTCGAGGCAGCTCGCGTGGAGCTGCGCGACAGCAAACGCGGAATGCAGTGGCTACGACTCGATTCTCTCTCGTACTCCGAATCGCGTCCTGGGCCATCCCTCCTCGCTTGTCAGAAAGATTCACCCCATGCAGGGTATACGTCTTTACCCTGCACTCCATCAATGGCGGCTCATATTGATTGACTACACGACACGGTCTTTGGGGGTGGCGACGGACAAACTACCGGCTATACAAGCCCTTGCCAAATCGATGGAAACCACCTTTGGAGCGCGTCACAAGAAATACGTGTACGCTGCAGGTATCTTCTTCGTCCTGGAGGATGCAGAGGAAGGTCTGGGGCCTCTACTGTGGCATCCGATAGATGCGTCCACCTCGACCCGGCCGGCCTCCTACAGGGCACCTTCTTGGTCGTGGGCAAGTCTTGACGGCCCGGTCGACGCGGGAACACGACTAGAGCGCTCCCCGACCGCGGAGATCGGACCCGTGGAGATCGAACCCGTGGACCTCCGGGCCAAGTTCGCAAGGTACGACGACGGCCTCGCACGGACGTTGCCCGGGAGCATCGCCAGGCCGTCTCTCTGGCTAAAGGGTCTCGTGCGTGTAATCGACGCAAAGATTCCGATACCTGTCATCTACGAGGCTGGTTCTGATTCCCCTTGGTCTCGCATGCACGGCCGCCAGACGCGTATACGCTGCTCCTTCGACGCGATACAAGACCTCATGGAAGCCCAGGGGCCGCTCGGGGATGCATGCAGCACCGCTTGCTTCTTCATGTTGGATCTTGGCCCTGTCAGCAGAGAGAACGAGCCCGTTGGGTCCGCTGGCTTGCTGTTGCGGAGAGGGTCGTCGTCGGACGGTCCCACGAATACCTATCGGAGAGTTGGTCGCTTCGACTACATGAGAGGTGAGAAAGAGTCGAGGCCGAATGCAGTCGCGGACAGCTCGGTCTTTGGGAAGGAACAGCTGGAGGACATATGCCTGATCTGATGAAGGGTATCTATGTGTTTTGCTGCTGCCATCCATGGCCCATGGACGTACCGGTAGTATGTGGAGAGCAGCAACTTGGTGAGTAACGCTGGGTATCCGTGTGGGAAGAGAAGTAAGCAAGGGAACTGGTGAGTACACGGTAGTATACACAGTAAAGTAGGGTTTTACTACGGTACACAACCATCTATAAATAGTCTTGGCTAGACACTGCGTGCTGTGTCGTCTCGCCTTGGCGACAACTCAATCTGCCAAGTTACTATGTAGCAAGTTGTGTACTATTGTACCGGTAACGGTACTTGTGAGACGCGCAAGCGAATCCAACAAGTCCCGTCCGTTCCGTCCAGTTTCCTCGCACTACTGCAGTAACTACTTAGTAAGTAGTTACTAGTTACTAGTTACTTAGTAGTCGTGTCGGATTGGCGAGCAACTAGCTCTTGAAACATGTACGTAGTTAGTATGATGTGGGAGTGGCCGCCTCCCGTTGCGGCTATACGCGTGTCTAAGCCACAGGGGAAACTGGATTTTGGCTTTTGCAGCAATCAACGTGTCGGATGCGGGTTCAGGCATTACCCTTGCCCCGCCTTGCAGGGTTGGGCTTTGTTCATGCCATTTCCAGTGCGTGCGTGCGTGCATGGATGATGGCGCACACACTTTGTCGTCGGCATTATCGGGCTCTCATATTACCTCTCTTCCCTCCTTGGCTTGCTTTGACCAGGGCGACATTGGATGACACTAATAATACACAGTAAAGGTTGATTGTTAGCCACGGACGCGTCGAAAGGCGCCAATCAAGCAGGGCGTCGCAGCAAGCCGTGGCAAATCTCGAGGACGAAAGAGACCAACCCCCAACAACAAGCCCCTAGCAAAGGGCCCCCCCCCTAAAACGAATCAACAAGGCATCTTCCGTGCTGCGTCAGCTGCAAGCTTCCATGTTTCTTCATGTGCCTTCCAGCTTGGCTTGCCTGGTGCGAGCATGATGCGGGCGGCCTCGTTTGGCGCCACCAACACCACCACCACCACCACCACCACACCACGTAGCATCCGGGCAGCTCACTCGTCGGTTGCGCGACCCCTGCCGCTTCTCGACGTCGATGAGCTCCTTGGTTAGGAGTACGAATATGTACTAGTTAAAACACCAACGTTATCTGACCAGGGCAAATCGATCGGGCTGGGCGAATCAGGGTTACCCTGAGGTCGAAACAAGCCGACCTGCCAAGTTTGTCGCATTCGACCCCCGGTTCGCCCTGATCGCTCTTCACCTCACCTACCCATTCTTTGCCTTGCATGGTTGATGTTGCGGGTTCGTGAGACTCGTTCGTCACGGTTGGTGTCTGTTTGCCTTGTCCGCCCGAGAGCGAGCGCTTCCTTCGGCTATATTTGTCGTCTGATATACGCTCGTGGCATCTCGACTTACACGAAACCTGCCGTCCCTTCTCGGAAAACAAGGCTGTTTGCTTGTCACATAGCTGCACTGCAGTCTAACCATTTCCGACCACCGCCGTCGGGCAGTGTCTGTTTCAGCCCGTTTTCTTGACCGTCTCTCGCCCAAGGAGGGCTGCAAATACCGCAGTGCTCCAACATTACCTCGTGAGTCGCAGCCGTCAGTGCACTCATCACGAGTCGGCTCGAGGTCAAAAGCACGCGCTCTACTCTCATTGCCAAACTTCTTCCTACCGCTTGCTACCACGATTGAAATCCCTCCCGAGCTTGCACGGATTCGCAATGGATCGTGGACGGCAATACCGGCCTGCGTCCCCCGCGTCCTCTCTGGGGGACACCCGTCCACCGTCGCGTAAGTACTCGCGCTCGTATTCGCGCTCTCGCTCGAGGCCGGCGCCGCGGCGGAGCTTGCAGCCCTCGCCATCTCCCACCCAGCCTCAACACCGTTCCCAGCTGCACCGGCGAGGCTCCTCGACGTCGTCGAGATCATCATCCTCGAGCCGGTCCACGTCACCGCGGCAGGGCAAGAGGAAGGCGCTGAAGGAGAGGATCAAGACCGACGCCAAAGATGCCAAGCACGACACCGTCTTCAAGACGTCCATGGTGTTCCTGGGCTCCGTGGCCGCCGCTACCTATGCGGCTCACAAGTTCTGGCCCAAGGGCATCACGTATGGCGAGAAGGAGGCATGGGAAATCGAGAAGTCGGCCGCCAAGCATTCGAAGAAGCACGCACCCGTGCCTGAAGACCTCGTTGGCCGTGGCAAGTCGCTTCGACCCGGAGACGAGAGGTGCCGACCCGCAGATGCGCGGAAGTCCCGGGACGGTAAAGGCGATCGTCTGGACGTCGAGGATGTTGTTCGAAAGGCACGAGGAAACAGGGTTGAGATTGAAGAGGTGCATGTCACCAGGCGTCCCGCTGGGACGCAAAGAGACACGGAGAGCACGATGGGCGTCGCGGGCGGAAGCAAAGCAGGGGAAAGACGACGGGAGCGCCACGCTGAAGGCGTCGACGAGAAGGATATCCGCGGGGATCGAAGAGCACACGTGGACGACCGTTACGTGAAGCTGGAGGATGACAAGATATACGACAAAGGAAGCCGAGAGACACCTCGGTACGTCGAACGCGTTCTGCCGAGAGGGAGCTCGCTCGATGGGCCTCATTTTGACCGCGTAGAGCGGACGCAGTACGTTAGATACGACGGAGATTACAGGTGACGATGGCAGTCAGCGGGCGTTGTGTTGGATGGTCAGGGTGAGCCTGCCCGTACTCGACGTGGCACTGGTGTTTCCTATTCCCTACACTGCTTTCATATGAATTTGGATGCTCCTTCAACCTCGAGTCTTTAATGTCGTTCGTCGTGATCTTTCAGGTGGTTGGGTGGTCTGGCCAAGACGACGTGCAATAAGTGCCATTACAATGTTGACTTACTCGTAGCCTTGAAGTATATCAACCTTTCTGCCCGTGGAGCAGAGCATCGACTCGGCCAGTCACTGGTCAGATATCAACTTTCTCTCCCAGGTTGACTCGGAATCTACTGCCTTTGCTGTTGGCGTGTGTGCAGACACTGACTGTATTGGGCCAATCAGATGGAATCCAAACTGTCGCCCGCGTGCCAGCCGAACCCCCTCTCCCCCCCGTTGCTGGGGCAGCCTACTCAGGTGTGCCATATAAACCCCGATGGACAACCGATTGTCAACTTGCGCGGCCTGGTGCCGCGGTAACACGAGCAGGCCAGACAAACCCCTCGATGAACGCGAGGGATCGGAGACGAGTCCTCGTATACCAAAGGGAGAGGGGTTTTCATAGGGCAGGGGTTCAAAACCCTCTGCCTGAACTTTTTACCTCTACCTCTTTTTTTACCCCCTTTGTATATTAGGGTATTTTCTACTTTTAATCTTTAAGGTTGAAATTGCTTATACTACACAGCTCTTCTGCTATCACCCAAGTACCCTCCCCTCCCTATTGAAGTGGCAGCTGACTTGGTCAGGTATGTAATATAATCCCCGATAAAGAACCTGTTTTCAACTTGCGCGGCCTGGTGCCACGGTAACACACGAGCAGGCCAGATAAACCCCCTGATGAACGCGATGGGTCAAGATCCATCGTACACCAAAGGGAGGGGGTTTTCATAGGGCAGGGGTTCAAAACCCTCTGCCTGAACTTTTGCCTCTACCTCTTTTTTTCCCTCACCCCCCTTCCGCGTTATTCTTTTCCATGTTCTTTTCCTTCTCCAGCCTGAACTTTCTGCCTTACTTCTTCTACTGTCACCTATTCCCAATTTCTGCTGTCTCCCCCATCATCTATCATCGTGGATGAGTCCTATCCCCTCGACGTGACATTCTTACCCGCTCGGTTTCTCGTTCTGCGCTCGTCGTCTTTACCATCACCACAATGCAATCCGTTCCACCGTTCGACGCTCTCATGCTCAAAATGCCCCGTCTCCCCGTCAACTGGCAGCTCCTATGTATATTGCCTACCTGCCTGCTCGTTCTTCTGGGGCCGCTGCGCTCTCAATGCCATGCCTCGCCTCTCGTTTCTCCATCTCTGCCAGCATGTCTACTCGAGAGTAGGCACGGTCGATACCGGTGTTCAGTTCGCAAAGCGCCGCTTTTACAAAGTATCAAGATGGCAACGTCCGAAGCATTACTCAAGTGGCCAGCTGCGCGTGGTCGCGAGGGGTACGGTCCTGAGGCGGTTACCAAACGAAATCTGTACATGGACAAGATGCTATTATAACAGCATTGTTCTCAGAGACCTAACGACTCGTCAAATTAAAATTTCATGATATAATATCTCTGGGGACACGAGCAAAATAGCAGCCCGCAACATCCGCATCAAACATGCTTTGGAGCAGGGATGAGTGGCGACTTTCCAACATACGTTCAGTCACAAGGCGAGTTGGAACTCGTACACAGCATCGGAAGTCACGGGGGAAAGAAAAGAGCACCCGGCGATGGTCGTGGTTGGAATCTTGAATTAAATTTATAAATTAAAGTAGTCATATGTCCCGTGTCATCAAGCTGATTCAACGTGGAATCACTTTCCCACCATCGTCCCGTTACCAATGGATGGGTCCTCGTAGATGGTCAGGGTATCCGTCGAGTTGCTGTAATCTACACCGCAAGCCTCGGTGAAAGGGGTGAACATGCTAGTTCGCTCCTGTATGTAGCCCTCAAACGTAGATCTCGAGCAGAGAGTGCCGGGTCCGTCATCGCACAGCGGCAGAGGCTGGGGGGCGCTGTTGACCAGGACCCGGTAGTAGTCTCCATCTTCGTAGCCGTAGCTTCCGGTGCAGTTGAAGCGCTCAATGGCGATATTGCTGGAGAATGGCAGCACGTTGGAGCTCTTCCAGGCACGTCGGTAGTTGATGCGGTCCAATGGCATCGTGTCGTTGATGGTGGCCGCGCTACCACCAAACTCCGAGTTGTTGAAAAGTCCCATGGCGACAAGGACCATGGGAGGCATCTCCCTGTGGGTAAAGCTGACGTACAAGTCCTCGGCCGACGTATCGCTCATCAGCAAGTTTGCCGTAGCGTTGAGCCACGGCACGCCGTTGGAGCCGGCGACTTCGTTTCCGTAGCCCACGTTGTAGTGGTAGCGAATGTCTTCAGAGTACTCCCAGGACAGCCAGTCGTCGGGAGAGAACAAGTCCAGGTCGCAGAAGGGCGAGCTGCCGCGGATGACCGATTCGTAGCCACAAAGCTGCATCATGCCAAACACGTCGTTGGTGGTGAAGTTGAAATCGGGCGCGGCTGCGTTGAGACGAGCCTTGATCGGCTTAATGAACTTCTCCTGGTAGACAGAGGACTCGTCGCTGCCAGCTGTGCTCGAGTAGGCGGGGCAGGCCTTGTAAGGAGTCAGACTGTCGGCGCCCGACTGCTTGGACTCGTAGATGCTGAGGACGTTCATGGTGTCGTCATCCGACTCGAGGCCGCGTGCCAGGGACTGGGCAGACTTGTAGGTGCGCTCGGCGGAAGACGTATACACCTTGGAGGGCAGCTTGAGGTTGGGGTATCTGAAGAACAGGTCGACGCCGAGGTTGGTGGCCTCGAGTCTTCCCAGCCGGGTCAGGAGTGACGTCTCGGCTTCAGACACCGGGGGCTCCCAGTCGGCCAGGAAGTTGAGAGAAGGGATCTTGGTCCATTCGATTCCGGTCTTGTTGCCGACCTTCTCCATGAAGGGCTCCATGTACTCCTCAAAGTCAAAGTCGTTGGCGTAGATGGCAGCATGGCGCACTAGGTAAGCGGCGCGGCTGGCGGTGCAGCCCTGGGGTGCATCAGGGGAGGCCTGGGGGTCCTGAGGCTCGTGGTAGGGTGCAATGCCGCCGAGATGCTCGAGGGGCTTGAAGTTGTAAGACGAATCCAAGGACGAAGCCGAGGTGAGCGCCGCGAAGGGCAGCACGCTGAGGAGGAGGGTTCTGCAGGAAAGGGTCATGGCGATGTCGGTCTGCTGAGTGAGCCTTTGAAAGGATGCTAACTAATTAACTACTTCGTGCTGAAACCCGAAGGAAGAGGGGACGAAAGGCTGGACGAGGCAGCGTGCCTAGTACTTAAGGACCAATGTAGCCAGCCATTGCAGCGAGCGCCGAGCGGTAACCATTGGTTACGTAGTCGGTGAGCCCACCCTTTGCAGGTGGTGTCACAGAGAGCTTCGCCCTAGTTGACTAACGGCAGTAACGTTAATTACACAGTACCACAGTAATAAGTACCAGTAACCAATTGTCCGTACTTTGTAGGTGACGATCGCTGTACGGGGTACGGATACGGAGTACGGATACTTAATAAGAGTCTCGGTCAAAAGATGGATGCCCGGCGTCATTGGCCCAAGCTTGCGGGCCGCCCCAGCCAAGGTTGCTGGTGCTTGGTTCCCCACATTCCGTTGTGTTCCTGCATCCAGACGTCATCGAGAGGAAATCGCGGTTCTCGCTCCGTCACGCGCGGCGGCTGCAACGGCATAACGGCACCACGGCACACAGTCGCACAATCGCACTCCCGCTTTGGCCAGCTGGTTAAATACGTCAAGCCTTTTCTTGCGGCCGCGCTCGCTTCCGTCGTTGGGTCTTGATGATGAACAGGACGCTGATCGCCACGCCCAAGCCGGCAATGCCAACACCCATGTAGTACGCCCCTCGGATCCCTCGCAGTTGGTCGCCCTTGCTGACCTGGTACTCGACGGTTCCGGCAAACCCTAGGCCGAGGGCAATGCTGTAGTTCACCACGGTGTTGACCAGACTCGCCGCGATGCCTTGGTGTTTTCGATGGACCGCGTTGGAGAGTATCAGCGTCCCCGCCGGGAAGCTCATGTCCATACCCCACGGCATGATGATGACGGAGACGAACGACTACAGGTGATGTGTATTGTCAGCGACGTTCCACACCTCTCGACGGACTTGGCTTCGAGATACGTACCTGGCCCCAGTATGTCTGATCGACAGGAGCTGTCGCCATCAATATAGTTCCGATCGTGAATGCGCTCAGGGCTACGGTCATGACCACCGGTGGACCGAGACGGTCGATCAGCAGTCCGGTCACGACTGCGGCACATGCACCCGAGATAGCAACAGGGCATATCCACGCAGTCGCCAGCAGCGGTGAAGCGCCTCGGCTCTCCTCAAAGAACAGCCACGTGTACCAAAACCAGATGCCGAAGCAACCCCAACCACACGCAATCGCCCCCAGGACGAATGATACGTCGGTCGAAAGCACGTCGAAAGGGAGAAGAGGCCGCTTCGAGTAGCGCAACTCGATGACGAAGAAGACGGCGACTAACAGTATCCCAACGATGAGCAAGACGTAGACGAACGGCTGCTCCCATCCGCTTATCGGCGCTTGATTCCAGGCAAAGTTGATGAGAATGAGGCCGGTAACCCCAGTCAAGGTCCCTGGGAGATCAAGATCGCTAACCTTGGCTCGAAACCCCTGAGGCTGGTCATCTTTGTGCCATGCCGGTGTCGGTGGTATGACAAAATAGCCGAGGACGACGACGCCGGCCAAGACAATCGCAAAACACCAGTACGTCCACGGCCACCACACCTCAGCAAACAGGCTGGAGAAGAGCGCACCAATCACGGCGCCTATGGGAGCTGTGGCAGCGAAAGCAGAAAAGACCAAGGACTTTCGTCTGCCCGGCGAGTATGTCGAGCCGAGGATTGCCAGCCCGTTGGTCAGACACAAAGCCGGGCCTATGCCCTGGAGGACACGAGCAAAGGTGAAGAGCACGTCATTCGAGAACACGGCAAGCCCGCCCACGACGTTCCAGATGGAATACCACCCCATCCCAATGAGGAAGATGGGTTTGTTCCCAAACACGTCACCCAGCCGACCAGAGAAGAGGATAAAGGTGCCGACTGTCAGACTGTACCCGGCTATGAACCAAGACAGCTCTGCCCCATCAGTGATGCCATAGGTGGCTCCAATGACGTGCAATATGGAGAGGGTGTTGCCCAGACCAGCCTCTGTGGTGGATGTCAGCTGCCGCAGACATTATAGTTTCGAGAAAGAAGGGTAGCTCACGAGTGAAGAGCTGTGCGAGGCAGATGACGGAGACGAACAGGATCTCATGGGGTAACGATAACGTCTCGGCAACAGACTTGGTCTGCGTGGCAGGCGTACCAAACGCTCCATCTTTCGCTTCGTTGTCCTCATATTCGGTATCTTCTGGCGATAGCGGCTGTTGAACACC
Source organism: Arthrinium puccinioides (assembly GCA_022414665.1). Classification (NCBI taxonomy): domain Eukaryota; kingdom Fungi; phylum Ascomycota; class Sordariomycetes; order Amphisphaeriales; family Apiosporaceae; genus Arthrinium; species Arthrinium puccinioides. The sequence continues at coordinate 2,025,297 of JAIUNF010000003.1, read as the reverse complement.
GTCTCTCCGCGAACTTTCCCCCTTGCCGACACATGATGTTCTCCAGTCGAATCCCGGGACGGTGTTGCTTTGTCGCCCACGGGGCTCACTACCGTAGTCTCGTCTTTGAGAACCATCGACTTGGCGGTTGATCTCCCGTCAGGTTTGGTGACGGTTCCGGCGACCATTGGCGTGATTACGAGAGAGGAGAGGGTCCTCGTGGGAGGGTAAGATGTACACAGTAGCAAGGACTGACAGCTAGTGAGTTAGGTATCCGTAGGTTGTGGCTTAATCGACCAAAACGACGGCACTGACATTGATATTGATTGATGTGCATTCCCGTCGTGGCTACATTAACCCGCAAGTGCCGGTGACTGGCTGACGGACGGGGGAACCATTCCTTTGGATATGCAGTGTTTATAGTCGTAGCGGCCGCGGGACGTTCTCCGAGGCCGTCTCCGTCTCGACCGAGCCGCGCCTTTTCGTATTCTCAGAGCGGATTGCGCTTTGCAAATTAACTTTTTTCAAGACAGGTTACCTTACTCGCGTATTTCCGTATTTCCGCAACTCCGCCTGGTAACGAGATTGCTCACTCGGCCAGCCACGGTCGGTTTCAGGCGTGCTACGGACGGAAGATGTTCACGGTAGTTGCGTCTGATCCCGGCTCTAGGGTTCGGCTGGGGTCGCACGATACCACGGGGACGTCGCCCAATCACAAGCGTCCCCACGTCCCAATGCGGAATCGATAGAAGCACTGCTGGTTATGGAGCAGTAGCCAGGGCCCAGGCATAGTTACTTCAAGCTCGACGTCGCTGGCGTCGTCTGGTCGTTCCTCGCCTCACACGACAAAACATCCCAATCCCAGTATGGAGGCGATGATGACAAGGCCTTGTGCCACCTCTTGCCAGTGTTCTGGATCAAGCAAGACCGACCTTTGGGGTCCGATGGCTGGGTCACGGGGCTCAGTGATAGGAAGTTGGGTACCCTAATAAACAGCGAACGGAATTGTCTACAGCAAGACCTCGGACTTTCGAGACGATTAGTTGCCTCTTTTTCACAGCAACGTCATGCGCCAGAGCCCGCCCACGACCCTCCAAACCAGCAAGGCGTCATGTCATGGTGCCCATTTTGTTTGGCACAGAGCACTTGGCATACTGTGAGCGGGGTGATGGAGAAACCGGCCAGCAGGGTGCTATCGGTAAGGTTCGACGGAGGAGACATGATATATAAGCAATATCCGATGCGGATAACCGTCTGATAAGGTGCAAAAGACTGAGGTCTGGTAAGTTATCAAGACCTATCAAGACACACCATCGAACGTTCAATACTGAACGTATCGCTCAGAGTTACCTTCTTCCGGCTGACGTTACCGACAGCACCCTGCTGGCCGGCTCCGTTTATCTGCTAATAATATCTCTAGTATTTAACGTTTAGTGACGTTCACGGTATCGTACCATATCCGTAGGTTAATATTGGACCCCGATTATGTACACCTTGTAAGCGGTCGTCTGCACAGTTCTAGATCCTAACTGACTAGTCCTCTTTCATACACACCACTTGGGAAGTACGGATAGGCTAGACACGTTTGCCCGCATATATCCGAAGTATATAGTTTCGATGTGGATACTGCAAAGGACTGCGCCTCGATTGTTATTAACTATGATTTAGCATGCATGCTTACACATACAACTTTACGCCCTAGGCGCCGGAGGCCGAGCAACCGCTCGGCGCTCACCATGAATTTTTTTGTGGACCCAAGCGACACAGCACGAATGATCGCCAACCTGGACAACGAACACAGCTACGCGCATGTATAGCCATGCAGTCCGACTGTCTTCCAGTTGGCTCGAGTATAGTCCAGAGAGTAGGCGGCCAAGAAATACACGGGTATGGCCAGACACACTAGTCACGCAAGAATCTGACACTTATTCTCCAACGCCTCCGCCGGACTCTCATCAGCCGGGTGAGGACTCAAACAAACTAATACAACTACCGGTACACTCGGGTAACATCATGGTAGAGAAATGGCCTCACTCCCCTCTGTGATGACGTTATAGATGATAGACCTGCGTCTTTGACATGCGAGACCTGGAGCAGATAACGGGCTGCTGACTGAGGATGGCATCCCTCCAACGGCCCGAATAATAAATTGTATAGCCAGGTTAGTCGGAGTATCTGGATTGAACGGCCAGCTACTCGCATTACCGGTACGGATAACGTTACTTTGTACACAGCAACGTTGTGCTAATAAGGAACGTTAGCTCCGAAGGCTTATCGGAGTGCACCTACCGGTACTACAGTTGACCCAGCCCCCTCGCAGACCCGAAGAACTCGGAGTGTTATCGGAGCCGTCGGGACGGGCGTCCCTACCAAAGGCTACCGTCGGAACACGTCCGATACCCCGCGCCTATTGCAGCGAGCCTCCCTCTGGCTATCACCTCCACCCCCAGTGGCCGAGGAGGGATTGACGGCATACGGCGGGCGAGTAACTAGTTATGCCATTCGATATGCGACCGGTGGCGACCGGCTCCAGGAGGTGTGGCGTATCTTGGTATCGGGACTTGCTTGGGCCTTGGGGAGACGAGTGAAAACAACCCCCTTCACCAGTTGCGGGATTGTCAAATACACGCACGTACATCGCAGCATCTTTTCAAATTCTTGGCACAGTGGTTATCTGCGAGTTTGGAATACTGTTCGTCGTCGTCGTTGTTTACGAAGCGTACTACGAGTATTGCAAACGTCGGGCATAATGGTTCACATCGAAGAGAGCCTGCAAGTCCCTCGCGACTTTGAAGGTGAGATCTGCACTTGTGTATCTATCCGTGACCGTCGGATGTTGTTGACTCTCTTTACAATAGGCTTTGGCGAAGAGGGATTCGATCCCAAGTGGCCCAATGGAGCCAGGATCGCCGTCTCCTTTGTGCTGAACTACGAGTACGAATGCGGATTGTTCTTCACTCGAAAGGCAGACAGACCAGTTGGGTACTGACAACATGCCGCAGGGAAGGTGGTGAGCGATCCGTCCTGGACGGAGACGCGCACTCGGAGCCCTATCTTTGGGAAAAGGGCGCGTCGGGTGGGCACAAAGAGGGAGCTCGCTATCTGAATGCCGAGCACGACTTTGAGTACGGCAGCCGGACGGCGTCGTGGCGGATCATGAGGCTCTTCAAGGACTTTGGGTGGAACTTCACCACGTTCGCCGTCGCCGTGGCGCTGCAGAAGAACCCGAAATTCGCCAAGGCTCTTGTCCGCGAGGGCCATGAGATAGCGGCCCACGGTCTTCGGTGGAAGGACACTTGGGACTTCACGCTGGAGGAGGACAAGGAGTACATTAAGCAGGCCATTCTGCTTCTCAAGGAGGTCTCGGGCGAGATGCCAGTGGGTGCCTACTTTGGTCGGGGTACGCCCCAGACGTAAGTGATACGAACCCCCTTCGGACCCTCCCCCCCGAATCGACTCGAATCTCGAGTCTCGAGTCATGCATGCATGCACGTGGCCTGACCGCTTGCAGGCACATGCTCTTCCCCGACGTCTGGAAGAGCGCGGGCGCCGAGTTCCTGTGGTCTTCCGAGTGCTACAACGACGACGTGCCGTACTGGATCGACCTGCCGCAGGAAAGGGACCTGCCGGACGCGGAGAAGAAGGGCATGCTGCTGATCCCGTACAACTACGACTGCAACGACGGCAAGTTCCACATGTCGCCCGGGTTCGGCAGCTCGGTGGCGGAGACGTACGAGAACTACCTGAAGAACACGTTCGACTGCCTGTACCGCGAAGGGGGCAAGCTGATGAACATCCCGCTGCACACGCGCATCATTGGCAAGCCCGGCCGGTCGGAGGCGCTCCGGAAGTTCATGAAGTACGTTTCTGACAAGCCGGGCGTGTGGGTCACGACGCGGAGGGACATTGCCAAGCACATGCACGAAAAGTTTCCCTATAAGCCGAATGGTGCTTGGATAGAGGGGAGCACCAAGTAGTTACACACACAGTAGATGGGTACGTAGCTGATGGTGGGCAACTTTGTAGTCATTACCCAACTGTGGCTGCCACTGGCCACTGTGTACTGCGTGCCGCGTATGACAGCCATCTCGCCATCGACACGACCTGTCAAAGGCAGCTTCGAGATTACACGTGGTTCTGTGATGTACGGAGTGGTACTCCGTAGTCAACTAGTTCCTGTGTAGCCTGGATGGTTGGCTTGGTTATCGGCAGTTGTAACTTGTGCGTACTTGAGTAACTACACAGTACCTGGATGGGCGGGACTGTGAAACGGTATCCGTAGTTACTATCCGTAATAGGTCGGGTAGTTGACAGTACTTTCTGTGTTCCCGAGTGTACGGATGCTGCCTGCCCCACCGTGACTACCCGCCCCCACTTTGTTGATAACAATGACCAACACGACCAGCAGCCCATGTCCTCCTGCACATCCACCTAACTTATCCACCCATCCAACGACCTAACCGTGGTACGAAGTACTCGGTAATTATCCCACAGCTTAACTATTACCACAGTACAAGTACGGATAGCGCTGCCTGCTTTGACTTACACTCCAAGCCCCTAGCGGCAACGATTATCTCTCGACGCCTCCTTATCCTGGCGCCGGCGACAACCGGGCCTCGAGCAGCTATCGCCATGACTAAAATCATGCGCATTGGGCTGCACTCGCAGAGGTTGGAGCTCCGATAGTGGAAGAGGCGATGGGCAGCTGAAAGACGTAAATGAATCACGTCGGACGTCCGTCTTGGTCGAGAGAAGCCGGCCGTTCCAGTCGTTCCAGTTGTTCTTCGCTCCCCATAGTTACCTCCCCTTAGCAGCCAGGCCAGAGAGACCATCAGTGACTAGATCGACCCCCCTCGGAAAAAGAAACGATGACGTCCGCAGCCCGGCCACCGCAGCCGCAACCGCATCCGCAACCGCAACCGCAACCGCAACCGCCCATGTTGCTAATGTCGCCGACCACGTCGGTGACCACATCGTCAGAGACGCCAAACAACCCCAGGAAAAGGGGCCGGACGGCATGCACCAGGTGAGAATGCGTGTGTGTGTGTGTGTGTGTGTGTGTGTGTATATGATAAGATGCGATGCATCAACCAGTCTCCCGATTGAGCGAGTTTTCTTCCTCGAGCCTCGGGCCTCCTCCTCCTCCTCCTCCTCCTCCTCCTCCTCCTCCTCCTCCTCCTCCTCCTCCCGTCTGATGGAGTGTGTTGTTATGATCGGGACTAACACCGAATCAGGTGCAAGAACCGCAAACAGAAAGTGAGCCGAGCATCAGCCTGACCTGCCTGACCTGCCTGACCTGCCTGACCTTCCCATCCCAAAATCATCGTCATCAACGTATTCACATGCCCATCAGTGTGACGACCAGTGGCCCACATGTTCCAACTGCAAAAAGGCGGGAACCGAGTGCGACAAGACGGCCGTGACGGAAGATGAGCCCCCTGCCGCGTAGGTTCAAACTTGGCCCTTCCCCCGACACGGCAATGGTCACAGCTTGTAACCACCACGCCGCATGCGTGCGAGACTGACACCCCCCGTCCCCTCCAGGTATACCCGTGCACTAGAAGAGCGGATAGCCTTCCTAGAGACCAGGGCCACGGATTACAGTGACGTCCGTCTGGAAGGCAACGAGCAGAAGCAACCCGCCTACGCCTCGAGCCAGACCAGGAACAACGCTCTCGGCGAGGTCGTGGAACTCCTGTCCATGGGCAACTTTGAGGCGCCCGCGTACATTGGCTCGTCATCTGGTCTCAACCTGGCCCTCAACCTCGGTGAGATGGTCCAGGCGACGGTCTGGAACAAGGCAATTCCCACCGCCGGCGAGAACCCGCACAAGCGACGTAAAGGCAGCACCGGCCTGGCCTTTGGCGGCAGCGACAGCAGGACGGCAAACCAAGGAACACGCATCACCATGGAGGAGCTCGTCGCCAACAGCGCCCCGCCGCCGAATGACGAGCTCGGCCGCGAGATCTTGGCCGCATACTTTATCCAAATCCACCCCAGGTACCCCTTTCTCGACCCCGAAGAGGTCTGGCGGCTCCATGGCGGCCGGGGCCTTCTGGCCGCCACCCCAACGACTGGCCTGACGAAGCAACAACGCTTTGGAATCTTCAAACTCTACATGGTGTATGCCATTGGTGCCATGCTGCTCCAATTGACCGAGAAGCGTACAGGCTCTTCACCAGAGGTGAGTCTTTTTGCCAGTCATCACAGAGGGGTTGGGGTTTGGGTTGGAGACTTACCATGCGCTAGAGTTACTACATGACGGCTCTACAGCACATATTTGCTGCGAGAGAATCAAGGACCACCCAAAACATCGAAGCCATGACTCTACTCGTCATCTACCACCTCCGGTCGCCAGCCGGTTTCGGCATCTGGTACATGATCGGTCTCGCGATGAGGACTGGCATTGACCTGGGTCTACACATGAAGAGGCCCGAGAAGAACTGTGGCCCGTTCGACGTCCAGATGCGGCGCCGCCTCTTCTGGAGCGTCTACTCCCTCGAGAGAACCATTGCCATCTCCATGGGCAGGCCCTTTAGTATTCCGGACCGTCAGATAGATGTCGAACTCCCCGACGACGAAAATCCCACGGCTCAGAGCCAGAGAGACAACCGGCGCACGCCGTCGCCTCAGAGGGTCAACTTTCCCTTGACCTGGCGGACCTCCATGGCACCGGCTCTGTTTCTCTTCAAACTGCGCCGCATCGAGTCGCGAATCCAGTATTCCATCTACCGCTCCGACAAGCCTCTCACCGCCCTGGTGCCCAAGCTGGACCGCTACCACCAGGAGCTCGAAACATGGAAGACGGAGCTCCACGAACGCTTCTCCGGGAACGAACTGAACTATCCCATGCTTCATTATCACAGGGCCGTCCGCCTGCTCGTCCAACCGTTCCTCGCCCTGCTGCCGCCGACAGACCCGTACTATGTCCTGTGCATGCGCGCGGCCGGCGACATCTGTCAGGCCCAGAAGCGGCTGCACCAGACGCTCGACTACGGACACTCGTTCATCGCCGTGCAGACCGTCTTCGTGGCGGGCATCACGCTGCTCTACGGCCTGTGGACGCAGCTGCACTCGGTCTGGTCCGTCAGCCTGGCCAACGACATTCGCGCGTGCTCGCTCGTCCTCTTCGTCATGGGCGAGCGCGCGTCCTGGGTCCGCAAGTACCGTGACGCCTTTGAGCTGCTCGTCAACGCCGCCATGGAGAAGCTGCAGAGCGGCGACGTCCACCAGCTCGCCGAGACGGCCGCCGCGCAGGTCCAGAGGAGCTACAGGACAGCCGACGGCCCCGTCGACGTCCATCACATGGGCCGCATCAGCCCCGAGACGGACGATCAGGAGGAGGCGTGGAGGGTCGTCGCCGAGCTGGCGAATTGGATCGACCAGGATAAGTGCGGCTCGCCGGTTTGGATGCCAGATTTCGAGACGCTGCAAAGCCTCTCTTAGTCACGACGACGACGACGATGATGATGATGATGATGATGATGATGCTGACGACAATGGTGATGATTGGACATGTACGAATTCACGATGGCATCACAGCTCACGGCAAGTCATGTGAAGGGAGTACAGTGTCGCCTCTTGTCGTCAAAACAAAGGTGGCAGGAGACGATCCGCCCAGACAAATGAGGGTCGTTTTCCTCCACATGGCGTTGGAAAAGAACCGTTGCAAAGTCATCATGGACCGTTACTACAAAGTACGTTCAGTAGAGAGTTCGAGGTGCAGAATATCCATAGCGTGTTTCCGTATATAACCGAGACGCACATCATGCTTCCTTGTCGACGTACCGAACTACGACAGAAACTCGGCCGTGTCTTGCTCGTTCCACCCACCTACAGCACAGTAGTCCGATCCTTCTCGCTCTTGGCACTGCCCGCATACCCACCATGGCCGGCGGCATAGTCATCATACTCGACCGTGCCAAAGTCGCCCACCAGCACACCCCTGATCCGGTTCACACTCTCGCCGTCAAAGAAGCCCTCGGTCGGCGCCATGTACTCCCAGCGCGTCTCGGCCTCGCCCGCCCTGTCCTCGGGGTAGATGGGGACGGGCCAGACAAGGTTCAGACCCCAGAACACGACGGAGCCCATGGCGAACGAGAGCAGGAAGCCGAGCTTGTACATGTTCTTGGAGTCCTGGTTCACGGCGGCGGGGTTCAGCGAGCCGGCGATGCCGTGGACCGTGAAGGCGACGCCGGCGACCCAGGCGGCCACGGCGCGCGGGTTCCAGCCGTGCCAGTAGGCGTACGGCGTGCCGGCGGCCTTTGTGTAGAGGGAGGGCACGTGCAGGTTGCCCTTGCGCAGGACCCAGTAGTCCACCACCATGATGCCGCAGATGGGCATCAGGAAGACGGTGTAGGAGCCCAGGAAGGTGAGGAACGTGCTCGCGCTGCTGATGATCTTCCAGGGCACGCACAAGGGCGCCAGCAGGGCGCAGATGACCTGGCCTCGCACAATATTGAGGTACCGCGGCGCGAGCCCGGAGCCGTCCGCGCCCACGGGCAGGGAGTTGGAGCCGGCGTTGGTTGCGACGGTCGCGAGCACCATGCCGAACGCGGCGAAGAACATGCCCGCGCGCGCGCCGGGCGACCAGTACTGCGTCAAGATGGCGTCGTAGAGATCCCACACGTTCCAGAAACTCTTGCCCAGGAAGCCCGTCGTCGCGCTCGTGGTGGCACAGCTGACGAACATGACGATGAGCTTGGACATGAGGATGCCAGTGCTCTGGGACCAGGTGGCCTGGTTGAACGAGGTGGCGTAGCGGGCGACGTCGGGCTGGTTGATGAGAATGGGGCACAGGGCGCCCATGACGGAGTTGATGGCTTGGATCATGGGCCACACGAGCGCGGCACCGCTTAGCGTCACCGTCTTCTTGTCGTACGTGAAGGAGCCGATGCTGCCGCCGTTCATGTGGATCGCCCACCCCAGGACGGCGAAGAGCGAGATGGTCGTGTACACGGCCTTGACGACAAAGAGGTGCCGCAGCACTGTCGGGTGCAGAAACATGACGGGGAACTGAATGATCCAGTAGATGAAGAAGGCGAGCAGGTTCTTGGAGGAGATGCCGGCGCTCGCGGGGAGGGTGTTGGGGATGTTCTCCCAGCTGGACCCAAATATGGCACGAAGGCACACTGCTGTGATCATGCCGCCTAACCAACAGTCTTGGTCAGCCCATTCATTGATTTTCTCATTCTTGTTTGGATGCCGATACTTACCATAGAAAGTCTGCGTAGCAAAATAGATGATGGCCACCGAAGCCCGAACGACGACGAACAATTTTGAGCCACCGATGCCTGCCGAGGCCCTTGCGTAGACCGGAAAGCCAACATGGTATCTCGTTGCACCCCTCGAGTTCAAAATAACAATGGCGCTGAGAATGATGGAACCGATGGCGGCTGCGATCATACCATGATACCATTGCAGGCCGATCGAGATCAGGGTAGCTCCAAGGTTGTAAGACCCTGAACTGAAAGTCTGCGTCAAGTAGTAGCTGAAGAAATGCAGCGCGTTCCATGTGCGCCTTGAGGGCGGTGTTGGTAACAGGTCCTCGTTGAAATACGCAGCCTGTGCAATGCAACGCATCTGAATCAGCTAGTGATCATCGTAACTACATCAAAACGAGTTTATTCTTTCTAGACCAAAGGTAGTCAAAGTATGGGGCGGATGTGGTGGTGGCCTGCAGGTCGACTTACACCCTCGGGCGGCGCATCTGGTGCCAGCAGAGCTTTCTGGAACTCTTCCTTGGAAGAAAACGCCGTCTTGACCTTGCGCACAGCAGACGCCATGTTGCCTTTGTAAACAAGGACCGTCCAGGTCAGAGTTCGGTTTCGTGACTTGGCCGACGCAGCGCCAGTAGGTGAACACAGAGGCGGTGGTGGTAAGGTCTCGAGTTTCTTCAGGCAATTGGCGAGAAACTTCGTCGTGCAGAGTGCAGACAGCGTGGAATCAATACATCCATCATCACCTTTGGCTCGCATATGAGCACCCTGCAGCTCTTACATACAGGCATCTTTCCCCCGCATTGTCGATACGGTAATCAACGTAGCGTAGCAGCCACACGTGGTCTATCGATGTTGGTACCTCAACAGCAGCACCCGAGATAGCTTGGCCAGGCTGATAGAGATTAGCATATCTTCAGCTTTTCCAACCCTGGATCCACTGTTATCTGTACGGAGTAGTAAACGTGACTCCAGTACGGATACGGATACGTCGAGGATGGCCTGGAAGCAGGGGGCAAGGGTCCGTCCCACACACAGCTGAAAAGGGGAACGTCCAGAGAAGGGTAGGTAGGCGACTAGGGTTCCCGTTAGTTGTACTGTGTAGCTCGATAGCTGTGCGTTTTGTTGGTGTCGAAGTATGGGGAGTACTTGGAGAACAATAGGGACTCCCGTCTGTAGCCGTAACCAGTTAGCCCAGTCGACTGGCATTGGATACTGGCCCGTCCTGGGCTCTCCGGTCCCTTGGCCGTCGAGCGGAGCATTGAAGGCTATCGGCACCATGCCGACGAAGAGCTATCGGAACCTCCGCAGAGCTCCCGACGAATACCGTGAACCCCGTCAAAGACGCTGCCTGCAGTCGATACCCACTGATTCTTAGCCGATCAACTAACTGTCATGTCCTACCTACCCAAACATGATTCCGATGGGCATACGGAGTGCAGTAGCATGCATACTCTTCTACTCCGCATGCGAGATAACAAAATCTTGACGAGTTGATGCTCAGCACAGAACCCCCCTGACCGATACGGAGTATCGACATGATGATAGTTATCGGGATACCGCCGAGACGGCGGGTCGATGTTTGGGACGGGACGATGGCAAACTGGCGCGCCCCCCCAAGTAGTTGAGCCTCAACCGGACGGGCCACAACCCGTATAGTCTCTCCCCTGCGAGAGTCTTGAAGTGTATTCTACTCAACATTAAGACAAACCCCATCCTCAAAAGGAAGAAACCAATGGACGGGTGTTCCTTCAAGACACCGCACCCCGTGCAGTCATGACAGAAACGACGACCATGGACCGCCGTCAGGGGAGGCCGAAAATGCCCTCCACGACCAGACAAACATCCTCTCGCAGAGCAAGCTCGTAGTCGTCTTCGTGGCCTTGTCGATGACGCTCCTAATCACCTTTATCGACCAGAATGGCATCGGAGTAACTCTGCCCACCATTGCAAAGGACCTCGATGCGACCTCTACCATCTCGTGGGCGGGCACATCGTCTCTAATTGCCAACACGACATTTGCCATGCTCTACGGACGCTTGTCTGACATTTTCGGACGCAAGGTCATCCTCCTGGGCGCCATCGGCCTGTTGAGCCTCGCGGCGCTCCTCTGCGGTCTGGCACAGAACGCTGCCATGTTCTACGTCTTCAGGGGCGTTGCTGGAGTTGGCGGTGGCGGCGCCTCGAACCTCGCCATGATCATCGTGTCCGACATTGTGACGCTGGAGCAGCGCGGCAAGTACCAGGGCATCATCGGGTCCTTTGTCGGGCTCGGGAACGTTATCGGCCCCTTCCTGGCGGCAGCCTTCATCCAACACTCTACGTGGCGCGCCTTCTTCTGGCTTGTGTCGCCGGTGGCGGCTTTGATGGGACTCGTAGCCTGGTACTTGGTACCGTCGAAGCCCCCGGCAGTGGGCTTCAAGGAGAGCATCCGCAAGATCGATTATGGAGGCGTCCTCACCTCGTCTGTTGCCGTCATCTTTCTGTTGATCCCCATCAGCGGTGGTGGGACGTACTTCCCCTGGAAGTCGCCCATGGTAATCAGCATGCTCGCCATCGGGTCCATGTCCTTCATCGCCTTTATACTCTTGGAATACAAGGTTGCCAAACTTCCCATGATGCCTCGTCAGTATATATCCGTTTCAACTCGCACGCCGCCCCCATCTCTCGATCCAGAGTATGAACTGACTCGTGGTCTCGACAGCCCAAATCTTTCGTAGCAGGGTTGTGGCGGTCATGCTTTGCCAAAGTTTCCTCTTCGGTGCGGTGTACCAGTCATATCTTTACTATTTGCCTCTGTACCTACAGAACGTCAGGGAGTATACGGTAATGGAGGCCGCGGCATTCATGGCAGCCCTTGTAGCCATCCAAGCTGCCTTCTCCGTCACAGCCGGACAATACATATCTCGTACCAAGCGGTACGGCGAGGTGATATGGATGGGATTCGGGACTTGGACCTTGTAAGTTTTGTCATGAAGTTTTTGCTGTTCTAGCTGACGTGCTTGGGAGGGGTTCGTGCCTGATGTTGCTTTATGGTCGGGATACATCCCCAGGTGTCATTATTATGCCCCTGATCTTCGTTGGCATTGGCGTAGGTTGCATCTTCCAGCCAACTCTAGTCGCCTTCCAAGCACATGTTCCTAAAGCGAAAAGAGCCGTGATCATCTCAAACCGTAACTTCTTCCGCTGTGCAGGCGGTGCCTGTGGATTAGCGATCTCAGCCGCAGTGCTCCAAACGACGCTGAAACAGAGCCTCCCTGCCGAGTACAGCTACCTTTCAGAGAGCGCCTACGCGGTACCGGCGCTTTCGGGGGCCGGGAAAGAGATCGTGCTTGACGCATACATGGCTGCTAGCCGAGCCGTATTCATCCTCCAAATCCCCCTGATTGGAGTTTGTCTGCTCGGATGTGTCTTGGTCAAGGATCGTGGCCTCGAGCCCCCAGAGGACGAAGTCGAGGAGGATGGGTGTGTGCCATTGGACAACGCAGAAAAGAGCAGGGAACAATCTGCCTCTGAGAAAGACATCGCCCAGACAGCTGCGACGCACGGGGGACTTTTGTCAAGGGCTCTTTCGCGGATACCCTCGAGAACAACATGATCTGTAGCGTAGTTCAGCTCGCAGCCAACGAGGACATACTGAGACGGCAATGACATGAGTGAGGATTAAACTTACCCCAATGCCCCTCTGCTTCTCTACCAGCATATTCCAACTTGTCCGTTTAAATTGGAGCGCATGCTGACCGGGATGCAATGCTCGAGGAAACTTCTCGAATCATTCCCAGGTCGCACGCGCATGCAAAACCCTGCTCATCCAAAACGCAACACAAGGTCCTAGAGTACCATGTACCGCTCCGTGATGGCTTTCACGGTACCCATATCGCCGGAAATGACGCAGCAGTTCTGCAGATTATATGCTGCCTCTCGCACAAGCTCATCGTTGTCCGAATCCTGCGGGTTGTCGTCCGCCTCTCGAAACACGCGACGGTAATACTCAGCAGCCAAGTGCGTAAGGCCGACTGCATGATAGCTTCGGCCGAGGTTAAAGTGCGCCTCTTGACGTTGCGCCGAGTTCGCTGCCGATTGGAGCCTCAAGTTGTACCATTTATGAAGGAACGAAAACCCCTGAGCGATCAAGTACTGTCGGTTCTCGGCTTGGCGTTTTAATGAATAGTGAACGTACGCCAAGCCAATGCTGATGTTGACCATGAGGTTGTCGGGGTCAACCGCATAAGCGCGGACGAAGTAGTCTAGATGGAACTGTCAGCCTTTATCCAGACTCGGACGGGTGCACATCGAGGACTTACTCAACGCGTAGGTGAAGCTGTTCGAGATGAAGAGGATATGACCGTAAAGCATCAGCAAGTTCACGTCTAGTTCTTTACCCGGGTACGACTTTCGGTCCACGTCGTCCAGTGGTTTGTCCCTCTGCTCAGACGGCAGTAGAGCGGCGTCCATCATCTTGATCTGGCGTAATGTGAACTTCTGGACTCGAGAATCTGCGTACCAGCCAGCGGTTGATGCGCACAGTCGAGATATTCCGGCGTATATGCGGAAACTGTCAGTAGACCACTGATTCTTGGCCATGAGGTAGCGTGCGACGTCGACACATTTTTCTTCGTCTCGAGCGTGCAGCGCACAAGCTAGTATACTGTCTGTTAGCACACCGTTGCGCAGCAACAAGGCCATGTGTTGACTTGCCTGCCATTGCAACATGGATGAAGAACAAGCTCTCTGGCGCCTCAAAAAACACGTTGGCGTCCTTTGCGGATTCGCATACCGCATATGCTTCCTTCGTTTTTCCTGCGAGGGACAGCGCCAAGGCATATTCCACAAACATGTTCAGCCACTCCACGAATGACACGTCTCGATACCCTACCATGGTCTGGTGCGCACGCTTTCTTTCATCCGTCTGTGCTGGATCGAGATCTGCAGTCGCATAAGTCTCCGGTTTTTAGAACTCAGAAATGCATCAACCTACCGTCCTTCAAGCGCTGGGCCATCTTTAACAGTAGAGGGTTGGTGGACGACATCCCTCCTTTATCTTGCTTCAGCCCGAGATGAACAAGATATCTCTCCCAAGGATAGAACGCTTTGAAAGAACAGAAATCGGCGATGAGCTCTCTAGCAGCAGCCATCCAGTTCTCGCCCGGTAGATTGAGAGATGGGTCCATCTCGCGATGCTCCTCTCGTATAATATCCCACTTCTTTGCCAGGTGTGCTGATCTCTCATTCTCCTCACGCAGCCGATCCTCGTCGAGAGCAAAGAGTCGTGGTCGGCGGCGAGACATGTGCGATTTGGGGGCGTTTGGATCCCTTGGTGGCTTCGGGGGTCTCTGGACCAAAGCACGGGGCTTCTTCTCCTTCGCCACTCGAGGCTTCCGCGGAGCAGAAGGTTTGCGTTTTGGCTTGGTCTTTTCTGGGCGTCCGTCCGCTCCGTCGTCTCCGTCGTCCGCTTCGTCGGCCTCGGCGTCGCGGTCTCTCTCAAGTTCCATGGCCTCATTCACAAGAATGTAAGCCTCTTCCCGCTGCCTCGCGGCTTCGTACATCTTTGCCAACTCGTATCGGGCGGTGATTCGAGCATCCACATTCTCTTCCGATTCCAGAGCCAAGGTGAAGCATTCTTCTGCACGTCTATTGTCTCCCGCATCTAAATAACACTTTCCGGTTTGGTACAACGCTGTGGCATCCAGATAATCGGGAATATCACGAAGCGGTTCATAAAAACGCAACGCAGAGTCGTGATGACGGGCATCGAATAGACTGTTGGCTACTTCAAGAAACAGCTCAGGATATTGCATATCCTCGTCTGCCCCATACATGGCGTCGGGGTCGAGCCATGCTATGTGGCGCTGGGTCTCTTATTAGCAACATGATAGATTGCTGCCATCGCAGGGTGTAAATAAGTAACAGGGCAGAGTGTACGTACCATGGCTTCGTCTTCTTGGTCCAGGCGGAGGCGACATATAGCAACCTTCACTCGGAAACGAAGCGGAAGCCCGGTACCATAGTCGGTTGTCGGATACCTTCCAGGCTCGAAGCCGGGGACTGCCATGCGACGTTCGTCGTCCCTGTCCCACTCGCGATCATCACCTACGGCATCCCAGAAGGCCTCCTCTTTTCGACCCAGAAGCCATCTCGATAAAGATCTCGCCGCGTTCAACGCGTCCCAATATTGTTGCATGTGGAAGAGCAACTCGACGTAAACAGTAGCATCATCCCACGTAAAAGGAAGACAGGGGTTTTTGCACCCTGTGATATACTCCGACTTGTAAAATTCGATGCACCGATGATAGGCGTCTCTTGCGGCTACCTGAGGCTCCGCCGTGCCCTTTCTGCGAGTTTCGGCATACTGAACTGCCGCTTCCACGAAACCTCGAAGTGCAGTAAGGTCATAAGGCTGGCGTTCAAGAATAAGTTGGTAATCCATGATGGCAGCCTTGAAGCTCTCTCTGGCCAGATACAAGTCAGCCCTGCCTTGGCGTGTTGCTACGTTGTCAGGCTCTATTCGGACAGCTTGCGACAGTGTCATAATGGCGATCTTGGATATATCTTCAAAATCATCTGGCATCTCGTCGAGTAGCTGCAGGCCTAGTTGAGCGCACTGGAGCCATCCGTTCACAATCTTGGGCTCCAGATGAGCGGCACACACAAGGGCCAGAAGACTCTCCTTGATCTCTCCACGATCTTGAAGAATACTAGCCAGGAGGGTCCAGGCACGGTGTATCTCTCCATTGATACGGATGGCGTCTTCCACGAAGCGCAGAGCTTCGTCGAGTCTGCCCTCCATGTAGGCCGTGGTGGCGTTGTTTAGACGCATCTTCACGTCACCAGTGGGCTCGGCAGCTTTGCGTGGGCCTCGACGCTTGATCTGACGTGGCAGAGCGGGCTTGTCCGGCTTCTCACTGAGTCCCATGCCCAGGGTACTCTTCAAATCTCGGGCGTTGACGAAACTTCGCACCGAGTCCTCGAAGGAACCAAGAGCCTGTTTATTCATAGCCAGTAGCGGGTCTTCGCTCTCACCACTTACTCCGCTACCCCCTGACGGGCCGCCGGCTATGGCCATGTTCGGGCCGGATACCATAGCGGAACCGATCTGGTCTTCCTGAAACCTGACTTGCCGCGGTGCGTTTGACAGCTTGGAGCTACTTGGCCCTGCTAAGCTGCTTACCAACGGAGGATGCATCGACGACTGGGGACCCTGAGGTAAGTTGAAGACGGGCTGCGGCGGCGGAGCTATCGGTGGTTGATGGAAGCTTGTTCGAGGTGGTGGTAGATTGGGTGGGTATGGCAGGTTGGCCGGGGAGACGGTATCGAATGGTGGTGGTGGTGGGTAGCCATGAAGTCCAGAGCCGCTCGCTGGGCCAGGCAAGCCGGGTGGCGGTGGGGGAGCAGAGATGGCTGGCCCAACTGGGGCAAGAGCCGGCAACGGTCTTATGTCGCGGTACGGCTGTTGAGAATGCCATTGCCGTTTCTGAGGTATAGAGGACGAAGCGCCGTCCGAGTCATCTGGATGTTCCATGGTGATTCACGCAGTCGTCGCTCAGATGTTGAGTGGGCAATTAAACCTCCCGTCAGATCGAAAGGGGATTCGATACCGTGAAGACAACGCCGTCATCCACATGCTCTGTAGCATCAAGTGAACACCCCAGAGAGAGTCTTGCGCAAGCCTCGAGTTTGCAAGAATACACGCAAACTTATTCGAGTCCTAAAAACGCAAAAGCTCCCAATGATATCCGCAGCCTTGATGATGGATAGACCAGGAAACAAAACAGGGGTTGCGTCGAGGGAGGAATTAGATGGTTCTGCGCGCAACCACCACTTTACGGTGTCTTTACCAGTGTTGGCGATGTCAGTCTGGTGTAACGTGACGCAACGATTAGCGTTTGGGACATCCACGGATGTTGGATCACAAGTAAGAACGTGCCTGGAACTGTGCCACGCTGGTTCGTAGTTGTGCTGCAACCGGTGTCGCTGCGACTTCTGGAGAGTCTGTTGGATTGCTAATTCTGCGACGAATCGAATCGCGGTTGTTGTAAAGTTCACAATCGGAAAAGCTCCGAATAACAGGCCCCACCTGAAATACCGAACTACTGGTACGAAGTGTCCGTACGTTTATTATTAGGGACGGTACCCATTCGGCGACGTTCTCCTTCTGGAATCTGGGGTGGTTCTGCAAACATTCAACGTAGACAGCAGACAGCAGACAGCAGACAGCGCAGAAAAGCTGCATTTGTATATCTCTCAGGCGGCGGGTTCTGATTACCTCAGCAGGGCGAGTCTTCTAGGCACTTGCACCGTCCAGGGTACACGGAAATTCTTTAATCGCTTTCTTTTGAACATTCTTCATAGCCGTGCCGTACGTTAGAGCCCAACGAAGACACGAGATTGTATACACCTATACGCTACAAAAAATTGTCGAATCGACCAGACATGCTTCGTTCGGTCATACTAGCCGCATGCACTTGGCCGTCTTTCCAAAACCAAGCATACATCCAGTCGCAGTCGTCCCCTTTCCTCTACCCCGACCTTCCTTCGTTACAGATCGCTGTGTTTCCAGAGTGGCATCCCCTAGATGCATCGTGAGTAGGTATCCCATTTTCCACATCACCTAAAACAACCAGGAAGTCATGGTCCGGCCTTGCTATACTAGATATTATCTACTGTTGATAAGTCTGGTTCGCAAAGACCAACTGTCAAAGCCCGATCTTTGCTTGCGAGATAACAGGCTAAGCCAGCTTGCCGTCTGCCTTGGCGTCTGCGAACCGTGTCAGTATCTTGCCGGGACAACAAGGGAAAAATTGTTCATGGTATATGCGCACCCTTGACCTGCTCGAACACCTTCAACATCTTCCTTCTTGCGCCTAGCGCGTTGACACCTCTGTCCTCGAGAGCCTTGTCGTCTAGTTCGACTAGGTCAACCCACTTCAGGTCCTTGAGGTTGTCCGTGTACTTGTGGAGACGAAGACTGCGCAACCAAGAGGGAATGTCTTGCAGGAGAGTAGGGTCGGTGGGGTCCTCCGGAGGCTTCGAGGTGCCACGTCGACCACGTGGGGATCGACCACGGTTCATGTCGGAGTGATCCGAAAGGTAGCCCTCGGGGCCTAGGCCAATATTACCCATGCCCATACCGCCCATACCGTTCATGAGGGGGTTCGAGCCGTCGTAGGCGCTCAGGAAGCCATTGGTTTGGGGGGATGCGAAGGGCATAGCGCCGAAGCTGCCGGGCTGCATCGCAATACCGGGCGAGTTCGGTCGTGATCGAGAACCAAAACTACCCATCTGTTGGTTTTGCAAAGCAATCATGTGATCTCTGCTGATGACTTGGCCATGCTCGTTGATCATGACCACATTCGTACCAGGCATAGCTTGAAGACCGGGCGAGAGGGGGTTCTGGTTTCCACCAGGCGCATCATTGGATCGTGCCCGGCGGTATTTTCGCACGTCATCTAGCGCAAAACGGTTATTGACAGTCGAGAGAGCCGCGAGCTTCATGGCAGTCGCGTTGGCCACCATGTCGGCCTGGTTGGGTCCGCCGGTAGTGAAGTTGGGCACCATGGGCGTGTTGACCATGGACGCCCAGTTGCCCGAAGCCCCATACGGTGAAAAGGGAGGAAGGTCGGAGCCATGCTTGTCGCCCCCGAGACCTGGAGGTCGGGGTGACCTCAAGCCCGCAGAGGGGGGCGGCTGCACAAACTGTCCCATGGGGGTCTGGCCTGAAGCAGTCTTGGGTCCGCCATCTGCTCCCCAAGGGGTGATTGGGTTCTGGCCGTTAGACTCCTCGGCAATGGTCGGAGCCAGAGAGTTGCGGTTGGAGGGGGGCTGGTTGCCCGTCTTCTGCGTGAATTTTGCCTTCTCGGTAGCAATAGCGGCGGCGGCGTCGGGGAACATGGCATTGATGGTCGACGGATCGAGCCCCGAGTGTCTCTTGGCTGAAGGCTGAGCCTGAGACATTGAGTTCCTGGCAGGGTTGACATTCAACTTGCCCATGGCATCACTCAGGCGGTTCGACATGGGATCTGCAGCCGGGGCCGGTCAGTCTGGAGGCTTGGCTGATGAGATGTGGAAAGCAAAGACTTACCCTTGTCAAAATTGGCGGGCGACAGGACTCCAGACATTGGATGGTTCTTACCCATTTGTTGCAAGACCTGAATGAAGAAGCGAACCTGTACCTGAGTTGTCTGTTGCAGCAAAGCGTACAGAGCAGCGGTGCGCTCGGCCTCTGACAGGACGCGGAACCACTGCTCGATGGCACTGAGCTCGTCCTTGAAGTCCTGGTCCAGTGTAGCGGCAGCCATCTCTTCCAGTGTGGTCTCATACTGATCAATGTCGGCGATCCATTGCTGTGCCATCTTGTCTTGAGGGTCGGTGTCGCCGCCCTGGCTCTGACCGCCGTAGAAGTCAGACGAGGGGCGGATGCGGCTCGAGGGCGAGCTGCCAGTGAGAGCAGCCATGTCGGCAGAAGCTCGCAGGAGGGGATTGGCGGCGGCACCGGTTGTCCTCGATGAAGGAGGCCGCAGGGACGAGGCCGTGTTGGCCTCGGGGGTGCTGTTCCGGTTCATGTTGACCCAGAATTAGGGACCACAGGCACAAGCACAAGCCAGAGAGGGTTCAACAGCAGCAGGACTGATGGTCGTCGCTCGTCTGGCAACTGGGTGGTGGTGAAAGGCAATGTGCCTCGGACGTGGAGACGCGGGGCTAGAAGAACTGCAGTACGTAGTTGGAGGAGGCAAACAAACGAAGGTTGCTGTCGAGAGGCCAGTGTAGAAGAAGTTCAGTGCCCCCTGGTCGGATGAATTTCAGGACAGAACACAGAATGCGAGTCCCAAGTCAGACAAATGGAGACCATAAACCTGGACAATGTGAAACGGCACAAGACCCCTGCGAACCGGAATGGGGGCGATCGATGGCCCGTGTGCTGACGGACAGGGGAACAGTCAGGCAAGCGTTTCGAGATTCAGACGGACTCGATGCCAGTTTTGTTCGTTTTATTCCTTAGAGGCTTAGCCTACAACAGTGCCGAACTCGACCTTGTACGTAGTACACACGATGCAAGCGCCACCTGTGCGGCCAATAGCAGGGCAGGCAAGGCTTACGAGGAATGATTCGTGTCCAACCAACCCGCTGGAATGCTTCTGCTGCGCGCAATGACTGGATTCGGCGTACGGATACCTAACTACTGTGATGTGTATGAAGTACTACCGGTAACGTTACGTAGTTAGTTACGAAGTACGGATACTCCGTAGTTACCATGTAACCACTTGGTTGGGATCTTACGAGATGTTGTCAGCCAGGGGAACACTCCCGTCGAGCCCTCCCCAGTTTTACGGTGTGATTGGAGGGGTCGAGATTTCTCGTTATCGGAACTCGGGACCTGGCTCGGCTTCCTTGGCCGCCAACGAAAACGAAGGAAGGTTCCCATCAGACTTTGGAAGCCATTGCTCTACCGGTAACTATACGTTATAACCACCAGCTCGACCAAAGGGGCACCCAAAACCCGGCCATACCGAATTATGCAGTTGCGGGAGTAGGGATACTACGCTGTGCCTGGACAAAGCACGGAGAGGGTAACTAACTAGCTGTGCACGCAAAGTACTCGGCTGCGGCTCCACTGACGGAGCGCTGGCCATGCTCAGAAAGGGGTAAGAAACGTCAGGCCTGGTGTCGTGTAGAGTATCTACCTACACAGCCCAACCATGCCGTAACTGAAATCAAGCGGCAAATGAAGCAAACACCTTGGAAACCGACAGTTCGAGTCTATTTGAGGAAACTTGAACATTCTCGGTCACCGACTGGGCACCGACTGGTCATCCCAGAACTACAGGTCCTGTGCAGAGAGGGCCAAGATGAGTACATCGTCAAATAAAAGTTTCATCGACATTGCGTGCATAATAACAATGAACCTTATTGGAGGGTTTCAGAATCGGATTGGCTCAGTATCTTTTTCCTGCGTGCTCTCTCCTCCCTGTATAGTTGTCTGACTTGAACACGCCTAGATGTCCTAACCTTTACACAGTACTCCGTAACTACTACTTAGTGCCTAAACTAGCCGCTGGGAGCCCGTCCCTTCGCCTGAACCCACACACAGGCTACCGTCTACTTTTAGTCCTCAAGAAGATCAAAGTCAGGGCTAACATTAGTTATTCTTGTTCTTGTCCTCTCCTGATCGCCTGATCCGACTCCCGCCAACCCTGTTCGTCGGAAGTTACCATTATTTTGCGGGTTTGCACCCAGAGGTTCCACCGAAGTTTGGGGGTGAGAGAAAAGTACGGATACAGTGTAACTACCTATTTTTTGCGTCAGAACCAGACTTGCGCCGCATGCGGAAAACAGGATGAACAACAAGTACACACTGGTATTCCTGCTTCGCATGACGGCGAGAGCCCATAGTGCTGTGCATGTGATTGATATGAGGTAAGTACGCTGCGATTAAGTGACCAACGACCAACCATTTAAACAGTTCGGCTACATTAATAGACATATTGCATTTCAAATACAAAAAAACAAAGTGGAGGGATAAGAACCTCGGGCGGCTATGTAGTCATATTCTAGCTGCTCATCGTCCAGTGGCTCAAGCCTTCGTTCTTCATAGTTGGCGCAGTCAGTCCGCCAAGATAGGCTCCGTCACTCGACACCCAAACGTGGCGTATCAAGATGGCAATGGTAATATGTCAGAATGTAGTCCTGTCTTCATGCACCATTGTGCTCATAAGGGAGCAGGGGTGTTTGGTAATAGACGGTCAGGGTTGATCTCGGCACGAGAAGAAAATCCTTCAGCAAATGGACATGGGATAAATCCAGAGCTGTACACACTAATGCCGTTTGTTTGTTGGGAGCAAGAGCGCAGGGGGCTGCGCTCTTGCTGTTTCACGAGGGAATAGTATCGTCGGTCCAAATCGCCCCATCCATGGATGTCCATGCGTTGTCTCAACACCGGTACACTCACGCGCACTCACAAATGGAAGAACCGGATGGTGATAAGACGGGTCGGGTTGGTTGTTCATCGTGGCTCATTAGCCGCTGGATTCATCGTCTTC
The DNA here is from genome assembly GCA_022414665.1 of Arthrinium puccinioides. NCBI lineage: Eukaryota > Fungi > Ascomycota > Sordariomycetes > Amphisphaeriales > Apiosporaceae > Arthrinium > Arthrinium puccinioides. The sequence continues at coordinate 2,003,066 of JAIUNF010000003.1, read as the reverse complement.
TCCATCGAAGACGGTGGCTGGCGTGGCAAGAGAAATCCACTGCAATTCACATAACCCCGGGACTCGATGTGTAGTCCAAATGTTCCTGATGTCGCCATCAATGCAAGCCGCGACACTCAGATTTGTTTCCCTATAGCCTCGGCTCGAATTCGTAAAATGACTCGCGGTGGGAATTTATGCTGTCTCGCGCTTGCCGTCCTTCTTCTCCTTCTGTAAAATCGTGACTTGTCAGTCGTCATGTGCCGAATAGATGGCATCGTGCTGATCGGGGGACAAGGTCGTACCAGTGCCTTCATGGTGCCGTGCAGAGCATGTCTGTGGTTGCGGCGGAACTTGGGGTCGGTTCCCTTGAGCGAAGGATATCTCATCGTCTTGGGCTTCTTGATGCCGTTGCGGTGAGCCTTCTTGCTCTGGTTGTGTTGCGACGAGTTCTTGGATTCTGTCGGGGAAAACCTGTAAGCATTCCATTTTCGCAAGTTTACTAGGGCGATGGCGAAATTGACATACTGGCCATCTCGACTGATTTGTGCAGTAACGGGCTGGTTGTGGGATTGATTGGTAGGCGGAACTGTACGGAAGACAGGAGTGAAGTCTTGATTGATTGAGGCGCTCAAATTTGGATTTGCTGCCGTCTGTGTGTGGCAGACCTGCACGTAGGGCTTTTTGCGTCTCCACAGGAATCCTTCTCGCTCATTGGCCACTTGCCTTACGTAGCGTATTTCACCTTTTGGGAGGTCCACTGGTTACAGACTGCCAATATCCCCGCCAGCTGCTAGCTGCAGCAGGCCGAGATTGCAATGGAAACTGGAGAAAGCCTTCCCACTGCCCACTGGGTCGGTCGACTCATCGCGAAACAGTCGCAAATGCCGAAACAGTCACAAATGCGCAAATGAGAGTGAAGATGTATCCTATTAAGGAACCTTACTACAAATGATGGTAAATGCTATGCCTGCGACATGCTCTAACCTGTGCAAACAACACCGCCCGTCCTGGTCTATGATGTCCCCTGCCTCCAAGGCGTGAGACGTTAGACTGAGCATCTATTGTCCCAACCATCTGTGCCCAGACCTTTTTCCATGCCACGTATAGCTCATGAGTGACGAGGAACTCGCCCGGCAAAGATATACACCTTGTCCGCAACTTTTCCCATGACCGTAAATACTCGTACAAATCATATCAGCAAAATAGTCTCCTACTTAGCACCCGCAATCCGAGACTTCATGCCGCCGCGTCCGGATCGCTTCTTGTCCGTCGTCTTCTTTTGGGAATCACTGCCTTCGATGAACTTGATCAGATCATCAATGCTTCGAGCATCGACAGTTGGCGCCCGTGTATGAACTGCGCTTTGCAGGGGTGACGCAGACGCAGCTACAGCGCCGGCACCCAGGGCGGCGTTACGCGCAGGGAACTTTATTCCAGCACGCAGACGACGGGATTGCACATCCTTGTCACGTTTGGCAATAGCCACGGCATTCTGAGTGAGCTGCTCGAGCCAGTTTTCCGCCTCCTTGGTGTTGTTGTTCTCGGGTCCGAGTTGCTCCTTGAATATGTTGTAGCACTCACGCATGCGTGTGAGGGCAGCCTTGGACTCGTTATCAAGAGCCAACGCTTGCGCGAGCTGGAATAGCAAGCTTGCGGCGCTAAGACTATCCTTGCCCATCACGCGCTCGCAAACACCAAGAGCCTGTTCAAACCACATACGTGATTCATGGTAGGCTTGCATGTGTTGCAGCATCACAGCAGCGTTGTTGAGAGTGGTGATGGAGTCGGGGTGGTCAGGCCCGTAGATGACCTTCCACAAATCGAGAGCATGCTTCACATACGTCAAAGCCGTCTTACTGTCGCCGGATCCGTGGATAAACAGACTCAGGTTGAGGTAGTACAGGAGGGTCTCGGCAGAGTCCACACCGATGGTACGCTCCGAGACAATTACTGCCTTGCGGGCCAGGTCGACTGCTGCCTCCTTCTCCTCGAGCTGATAGTAAATTTGAGCCAGAGTTGAGTATGCTCGTGCGACTTCGGGATGCAAAATTCCGTAGATCTGCTCATGGAGAGTCAGAGACTCGAGCAGGAGCTCTTGGCCGATCTTTCGGCTGCCCTGCATAATCGAGTGTCGCCCGCCTTCCAGTGCCTCCTCGGAGATGGCGCTCTTCGGCGCCGAGTCCTTCACAATAGGGACTACATTGACGACATCATCTGCCGTGAAGGTGACAGGCACGGTGTTTGTAGAGGCGATCGAAGATGGAGAGCCCTCTCTCGCCTTCTTCTTCTTCTTCGGTTTGTTCTCTCCGGTCGAGTGCCCATTTGTCCCATTGACGTTTATGCCGTTGGCACCAGACCGTTCGGCATCTGGCTTAGAGGGGTCGCTGGTAAACTGGAACTCCTTGGTTTGTAGCTGCACTCCGAGTTTCAAGGACACCTCACGCAGCAATTGCAGAGGCTTGATGTGGTTGTGCCAGGTGGAACCCAGACTGAACAGGAAGCGACTCTCAGCCTGCTCCGCAACCTCTTCTCGCAAAGCCTCGGGGGTGAGGTTGGCGAAAGTCAGGTCAGCCTCAGGGTACAGAGCTTTCAAGGATTCGTCAATATCTGCGGTAGGCTTCGGGTTGAAGCCGAACCCAACCAGGCAGTTAAGCAGGTGTGCAATACAGGCAGATGTGAAAGGCATCGGCAGGTAACGAAGATACTTGCCAGCTACGTGCTTGAAAGACCTGGAAATCATTTCCTGTGCACATAGGTCGCGAAGGCATCGAAGTCTGGGACCTTCGCACTTGTCCATGACCTTTGAGAGGTATCGCATGTTGATGCCGCGCTTGTGCATCATGCGAGTCAGAGACTGGCCGTCCATAGGAAAAGGCAGTTCCGAGTTCTTAACATCGTTGACAAACTCGGTGATGACGTCCTCTCGCAGGAACTTGCAGGCATCACGAACGTCTTGCTCATCTGCGGCCATCTCCTCCTTCTCTGCATCGGTCTGGGGAACCTGACCACTGAAGGCATCGGGGTTCAGGGCGAACTCGAACCCGGACGCATCCAGTCGAGTCTCGGCCTCGTCCTCATCTCCTGTTTTCTCGTCGTCTTTTGGTTCGCTCGACTTGTCCTCACTGTCCTCGGTCTTCTCAGCCTTTTCAGTGCTGTCCTCGGTCTTCTCAGCCTTTTCAGTGACGGAGGTCTCGATTTCCTTTTTTGGCGTTTCTTCTTCATTAGCCTCCTTAGCCTTCTTCTCAGCAAGCTGCTTTTGACGCTTGCTCAACTCGGCATTGACCCAAGCAGTCCATTTCTGTGTCCTCAAAGCTTCAACAAGTTCCGGTCGTAGCACTGTCATACGATGGGGATAGTCTGATGTCTCCTCGCTGTCCTCCGTAGAGCCAACCTCTTCCATCCATGAGATGTCCAGAGGTGTGATGCGATATAAATCCAGGACGTACTTGCGACCATCGGTGCCCATCAATCCTTTGGTTTCAACGCTGGCCTCCAGATCGAAGCGCTTGCCGTCCTTGTCCCATACGGCATGTTTCTTGACTCTCAAAGCCTTTGACAGCTTTGCAAACGTTTCCGCGAACCTTACGTCGTCTGCAACAATCTCCTTGCCCTCCACGGCACCGTAGTCGATCGAGTTCTCGCCGGGCTCTCGCTGCTTGAATATTCCCGGCACAACTGTCTGGCCAACAATACGCTTGCCGAGATAGTCAACGACAACCGTGGCCGGGCTGTATAGGCCGTCAATGTCGAACTGATTCACAAGGCGTACGCCGTTGACATCCTTGCCGGTGGCCACACGGGCTGCATCGTCGCCTCCTTCTGAGGTGAAGGTACCGACACCGTCAGCTCCAAATGAGAAGAAGACATTGTTGTAGACAAATATCTGAGCATCACGCCCCTCGGTCGGGTTGAGCGGCGTGACCTCGCCTCGTGCCACGAGGATGGCGCCTCTGGCAGCAGCATCCGCGTAATCGGCAAAGAGCTTGGACGTGAATCTCTCCCTGAATACTCGATCCTGGACCGTCTCCTTTGGCAGCTCACGGGCCGATTGGAACTCCTCATTCCAGTCTCGCAGAGTGTCGGTATTGTCTACGCCTGCGATCAAGTAGCCTTCCTGGGTTCGCGTGATATCCGAGCTATGTTGAGTGAGGGGCGAGTGGATCGAGGGCACCAACCATGGGGCAGCCGGGATTGCGTTGGTCATCTGGAAGGTGGCCATGGGGTCCTTGCGACTGCTGTACTGCAGTAGTTGATCGAAGGCTTCCGCGAAAGAGGGTGAGATGTCATTGATCAAAGTAAAAAGCGAGTGGGCAGAGTAGGCCTTGGGAGCGGCTCGAGGGGCCGGGTCAAACTTGCTGTTGGAGGACTTGTTCACGTAGAAACCTCCGACATGCGAAGTGATCTGATACTGCTCGCCCTCGTTTGTCGTCACAATCAGATAGAGCAGATGGCCTCTTTGTCGCAGGTGGTATGGGGGCGGGTTCCATGACGACAACGAAACTGATTTGACGGTCTTGGGTGCCGGCTCTTCCTCCTTGGGCAATAGCGTAGCGGACGGGCTTGCCGCAGCCTCAAAGTCGTATTGGCCGGCCTGGAAATTATCTCCCTCCTTGGCTTCGGCGCTGACAGCGTCGAACAGAGAGACCCCAGGAAGAATTCCATGGAGTGTATCGGTCCTGTCGCCGGCGGCACCAATCAGGTCACGGGTTCGAATAACGTGGATTCTTGCCTCCTTTTCTGTGTAAGGATCCTCGACCAGCTTTATCTCCGATTCAGCGCCGAGACCCTCGACATCTGAGACCTGAACAAAGTCGTTGATACGCTCACCCTTGTGCTCGAGGTGGAAGCAAGAGTATTGGAAAGCGGCGGGAAGTTCGATGATAGATTGGCGAAGCTCGTGAACTTGCTCCTGAGGAGCAGCCTACAGATAATCAGCTCGGCACTGCAAGTGTAACGTGTAAAGAAGAACTAACCACAACATGGATCTTGTGCGGTTCGTGTGGGAGAAGGATAGTTAGAGGAAACAGAGCTTGTACGTGTCAGTCGAGTTCTCCCACGTGCATAGTCATCCTGTCTTTCGGGGAGGCGCACCTTCACCAGCCTGCTCTCCGTCCTCTTCGGTCGCAACGGCCTTGTCGTCGTCGCTGGTCTCCGTGGCCTCGCCGTTGGTTGTTGCCTCGGTGGTTGGCTCGGCTGTTGCTAACACGTAAGTCACGCATGTCCCAAGTATGGATGCCGGGTCGACCAACACATACGAGCACTCGTAGCCGGAGTCTCTTGCTTATCAGCCATGGTGGGCGAATGCAGCGAGAGGCTGTCAAAGAGAACCCCGAAGGAGGGTCACAGGAGTCTGGACTAAAAGACGTGAATGCAATTACAAGCCCGGACGAGGACCAGAGGTAGGCAGTAAGTGGCAAAGATAGGTCGAGTCGAAGACGGCCAGCGAAATGAAACAAGGGTCTAAAGTCAACGGGCAAATAACCCAAGGGAATATGGTACAGACGGGGTAGAAGGAGCGGCTGTTCAATTGAGCCCGTGGTCAGAAATTACATGGAGTACTTTAGCTTTGTGAGAAAAAAGACCATTTTCCACCCATTCAGAAGCTTCAACATTTTTTTCCACGGTCGGGAACTGGCCTTGAATGGAGCAAAAAAAAAACTGTATCCGGCTGTCTCCGGCATCCCGGAGCTTGGGGCAAGGCTAGCGGTGTGGCTCGACGTCCCTGTCCAGTGTCAAATCAATGATGCGCACGCGAGATCATGTAAATGCTAGTGAAAAAGGGTCAAGAACAAGCCGCTGATTGGATATGGCGGGAGCTAGGACACACGCTAGCTTGAGCGGCAGGACTCGACCCATATATGTATAAAAGTAATTGGCTACTTCGTACATAACTACGGGAGTAGTGCTTACTATGTACTTGAGGATGCACAACTCCAGCATAACCCGCACCTTTCCGTTTTGGGTCTCCAAGTCAACATCAACAACCGCGACTCACCCCGATTCTCTTCAGAAGCTGAATCGCAGTCACGAATTCGGTTGTGATCGATCCAGAGACTACCGAGTATCCCTTATAAGCTTCCGTTGAGAAATTGTTCCACGACATCACTTTCACTTGCCATTCATTCATGTTTCTTGGATATACCAATCGCGTCATCTTTGCATACATCAAAGCTCACCTGTCTATTCGCACCCCATATCCAGGTGTCGACAGCGTCTCCGCCATGATGTATCACTAACTCGCTATACCCTATGATCATCAGTACTTTTTGCTTATCGTTATGGATTCATCCGCTATCAAAACTCCTCACCCTTCTAGGCGCCGAGTCACCAAGACAGAACGCCCACAGGCTTGGACTACATCGCGATGTCACCGCCTGCTTCGGCCGCTGCTTTCAAGAATTGCCCAGCTTAGGAGAGAGGTACACACGGCACCTGTTTCGGGCCCGGATGGTGTCGACAGGCCGGGAAAGATCTCAGCGAAACGACCTTTTCCAGATCGTGAATGGATGGTGCCCCGGAAACGGATGCGCCAAACATACTCTCAGAAGTCCCAAGCCCGTGTTGTTTCGGAGCCTTTGGATTCCGAACAGCCGATTGGGAGTTTCAGAGCGGCGAAAGACCTCCGGCATTGTAGCGCTCATCACTCTCCCCCCGGGAGCAAAGTTGCCTTCACTCCTCTCCTCCGCCGAGCTAGAGGTGAAAATATTCCATCGCCCGTACAATACCTACATACTTCCCAAACTCAGCAGTCGGGGAGGTTTATAATCCATGGGCAACATGGCAGCGCACCTTTTCAGGCCGATATCGACAAGCGTCTTGCGGCAATTCGAAGTGAGGTTTCACCATCCAGGTATGGTGATTTTGAGGCAATCGCTAGGAGTCTCGAGTCACTACTCAAGGGTACCGCTCCTGAACTCCAAAGTAACCGAAGAACGTCTTCATTGCTGGATATGTGTTTGACTCGGATTCCGCGGTATGTCGCTGGAGTCCAGGCTTGGGAGATGGATGAAGCTGAAGAGTCAGGCACAAAGTCGGCGATTGAAGGTTCAGATACATCCACGCGGATATACAGTGAGCTTGAGGCTCTTGGTGGATCCGATACAGGTTGGAGGCATCTGCGAACATTGGCGAGAGCAGACGGCCTCGACGCTGTCCACACAGCATTGACTGAGGGGCTTTTTAATGACGAGTTCGCCATGCTTCTCATCGATATATGTGCTGATCATGGGGTTTCTGCCGAACAGGACCGTCTTCTCGAAGGACTCATCTGTCGTCAGTATCCCAATCCCTCGGGCCCAGAAGCCAGGTTTGCGGACAACCATTGTCTACGGCCCTTGTCATTCCTTGGTGAATGTTCTCTCAGATACGACCGGCATTGCTTTCTGCTACGACAATATACTACGCTCTTATCAACGGGAAAACTTCCTCATGGGTGGCTTGTGACCCGGGAGCTAGAACGTCTCTGGGCTCTAGCATATCGAGTTCTATCTCGAGGCTCAGCAACAGCCGATGCTGTCAACTTTCTGCTCGTATCAATCACCATTCTGTGTACGCATCAGCTTCAGATCAAAAGATCCGTGCCTCCTGTTATGGAACTAGAGATGGAAACAGGCATTCGCCAAACACTTGCCCACGCTCTTGCAGTCCTCTCTGCTATGACTGCTGTGGGCGAAAGGGAGGCACAGGCTACCCTGTTATCGCCGACAGAACTTCAAAACAACACACATGTCAACAGAAGTTTGATATATACATTCCACGGATGTCTAAGGGAAGTTCAACTGCGGAAAACGAAAGGAACGAGGTTGGGGAGAGAGTTGTTATGTCTAGCATCATACCTTGCATCATCAAGCTTGAGGAACGACTGGGTCCAAGGTACCATCAGCACTGCGTTCCAGACGTCAGATGACAAGCCAGGCCTAGTTCAACACAAGACACGGCATCGATCAAAGCAACAGCAATACGACAGCATGGTATCGTTGGTATCGGGCATTGCTAGCATTAACGGCCGTGGGACGCCCCATGCGTCCCATAAGCACTTGGAATGGCTGTGCGAGGAGTTGGCTCAGGTCGGATTACCTAGTCAGGTGTTGGAAAACATCAGGCAAGCGGGCGCTTTCTTTCTTGCACAGCAGAGCAACAGCTTGAAGGATATCATATATGCCGAAAGGCTCGTTTCAATTCCGGCGAGCAGCGAAACAAACACAGACTCTACTCGTGAGTATATACGAACGACGCAGGTTTCCTTCATGGGCTACCGATGGGAGGAGACTATCGGAGAATGGGTGACTATGAGCCCTGTGGTACACAAATGTGCTGCGCACAGAAGATCGCTGAGGAATCCTCCGAAAACAGCAAGCGCAAAGAACAGAGCTATGGCACCAGATGCGTTGTCATCACCCATACAGCAGCCCGCTCCGATCAGTCCGGACTCAGATTCGCCTGTGCGCCAGGAGGTCGCTGCCAGGAAAGACAAGTATGTGCCGGACGAGAACGTGCTCGACTCCAGCCCGATCGCGCGGCGCTGCAGGGTGCACAACTACGAGCATCATCAACCATCCGGGCATTTTGCCCAGGATCAGCGAAGCAGGCACATCCGGAAGTCCATGTCCAAGACCAGCGGAGGCGTGCAGGATGACGAGCTGGGCAAAGAGGACTTATCGCACACCTCTCGTCCGACCTCCCCGAGTGGGAAGCTTAACGGTGTCAGATCCGCCGGGTACTCTTCCGGTACGAAACGACGCTTGCGGTTGTCGGGCGATTTGAATCTTGATCACAGCGACGACGAACTGGGCATGTGATGTGGTCTTAACCAGCCGGCCCCTTGTGTCGAGCGCGTTCAGAACCAAGTCGCCATGGCACGGCCTAGGCTGTGATACGGTACGCAACTTTGGAGTGTCACACCCACGTCCGCGTTTCAACTCTGATGGGATGCGAGTATATCTAGCGCGAGTCAGGACGCGTGGGATGTCAGTTTCGAGCTTAACGCTATAACTATGACTTGCAGTGAGGAACATTGGCTCAATTATATCCTCCCGAAGAGGGGCTGCTTGCATGAATGCACATTGAGGCGCGGTCTCGAAGTGAAGACGGGCGGAGCGAAAACATCGGATCAAACATCGGAGTACATCCAAACTCACGGTCGTCCGCACGAGCCATGATGGCCGAAGCCAAGTTCATGCCAAGTTTATGACAGCTACGCCGTTTGGGACGGTTGAAGGGTGTCGGATGAGTTCTGGAGATGGACAAGATCATCGCTTTTGGGCAAACGCGCCGGTCGCTCAACACAGCTCGTGTCTCAGGTACGATCAGATACCGTAGTTTCGTTTGTTGGGCGTTGGGCATGTTTGGATGACGATGACGACGACTTGGTGGCCATGTTGACTGGACAATTTGTGTTGGGATAGACAGGTTAGGAAGGCCTCGTGGGGTTGTCAAGCACACCTGTAGGGAAGGTTGAGGCTCCGCGAGCATGCGCCACACCAGGGACATAACTTAAGACGTAAGAATAGAAGACGAGTCAAAGCAGATGTTTGTACGGAGTACTCCGTACGCTCGGCGATAACGACTGGGAAGTGGGCAATACCGGGAAGTGGAGGATGAGGTGAAAACAATGCTGCGGCGGCGAATGAAACAAAGGGCTCTCGACTGGGTTTCGGAGGCCGCAAGTTTTCGCGAATCTGGACAATACGTAACTTGTTGCCCCGTCCATCTATACAGTACGTTACTACCTACCAGTTAAGTATCCATTCTCAACCTAAAGTACCGTACCGTCGTATCGTTGCGGACCATGTTCATGTCCACCTCAGATCGCCTTTTTTCGGGTCAACGAAACGCTCCTGTTTGCGATAGTGAGAATAACTACGCATTTACGCCGACACGCCGACAGAAGAGAAACGCGGAGACCAGTCCTCCTTAGGACAGCACGAGATATGTATCCGTGGATTGGCTCCGTATGTTTATTTATATCTGTGTGCCCCTAACTAGCACCGAATGCCAACCAAGCGACGAAGCACTTTGTCACTGCGAATCTAATCCTGGGCTGCTGGGCTTGACTCGCGGAAACACAAATCCGGCGAGAGTGGTTGGGTATCGGCACGACGGCTTCACACGTGCTAAGGCGGGCGGGATGAATGACAGGAGTGGGCGGATTGCCATTGACGACGCAAGGTAGGTGGCTAGAAACGAAACCCGGGCTGGTCATAGCAACTACCCAGCCGGCGTTAACTACAACGTGGAAAGTCGCCATTGACGGTGCAAGGAGTTGGCTGGAAACGAAACCTGGACTATCCGTACTTATTATTATACTGTGTGGTGGCTAATAACCGTTGTTACAATGCGAATAGTTATGGTGAACAAGATCGGACGCTGGTCGTAGCGGGAAGCAACACGTTATCCATCATCGCACATGTCTTGGGCCGCCGGGGTTCGTCACCTTGCGACAACCGCCAGTAGATATGCAACTTAGGGGTTGCCAAAGGCGACCACGCCAAACGCGCGCAATCTTGTGCTTCCCCCTCTGCATCTGCATTCCGTAGTTAATGAACTAGTTAACGTACTCCGTACTTACTTCGTAGTACGGGACAAGGCACGTTTCAGCATCATAAAAAAATGACGCGTCCGGACTTGCTTTTCTCATAGGTTACTCCGTACGGAGACCTGTGTGAGGGTCAGATGGGACGACTGATAAGTTAGGTGCCATCCGATTGAGCCAACACACCATGGTTTGGTTTGGTTTGGTGCAGACCGTGCGCCTTCCGCAAATGGGGGCTGTTTACTCCGTAGCATCGTCAGAATGATGGCGTTGACGCCGACGTCTGCATGGCCGCGTACAGAGGAGCAGTTCACTGTGAGTCAAGCTGCCCGGTGGTGAGGATCTGTAGAGCATCAAGTTGATGCTGCGGCACGGAGTGTCCGTAAAACAGACTACAATTCGGCAATTCAACGCACTACCGGATTGAGGTGGCCGAGGCAAACGCTCCCCGCGATCTCGTTGTGCCTTGCATGCCTGGGGGTATTGGGTATTGGGTATTGGGTATCGGTGGAGGAGGCGGGTTTGCCGTTTAGGAAGGATATCCCGGGTTTGAGACGCTCTGCGTGTCGTAAGCTTGGAACTGAAGATGAGCTTTTGATTTGCTGCGGTGGTCTCTGTCTCGGCCTACTATGAGACGAGGTGGCTTGCAGTCCAATCGAGGGCAATCGAGGTGGTGAGATGGCCGTCTTGGCCCGCAATTGGCTGAAGACCCCGGTGCTTGCCTCATTGGATCCCCAGCCGTTCTCTGTCGTCTTGGCCCGACTCCTATCGTTCTTGTCAGTTATGCCGATCGTTTCAGAAGAATCACCGTCATTACGCCAGACCCTGCGCACGTTGTCGCCTGGAGCCAATATCCATAATAAACCTCGATCGCGAGCGCTAACTTGCGCTAGATTTGCTGGGAAATGGTATTGAAATGGGCATCCTCTGTTCATGGCCTGTGTTCGCGGAGAGCGTTTGGGTTGGGGCTGTTCGGGGTAAGATGGAAACTTCTGCAGCAATCCCCCTGATCGCATTTGGCGAAAAGATCCCCGTCGTTATGCATTGCTCGCAGCGCCGCGGGTAAAAACCCTTCATACCAAGTAAGCTAGACAGCTGACCGCATGTACCTGCATAGCCGGACACTAACCTTAGACGGTGGCCAAAGCCTGGATTGGCAGTTGAGGTCAAGCATCCATAATAAGGAGGGAGTACTACGTAGTTCGAAGTACTTCGTACAGACACACGCCCACACGCACACACTCACACTTCGTATCGGCAGATCTCGTACTGTATCAGCCCACATGCACGCCTACTCCGTACCCAGGGTAGGTATACCGTATCCGTAGTGTTTGTGGATTTGTGCAAGTGAAGCAGCAAGGCTCTGCCAACGGATGGTAGATCGAACGATACGTCATAACGGCTCTCGCTGTGCTGAATACACAGTAGGCGGTTGACGCGCAAGGGTTGCGCCCCGACCGACGCCATGCCGCCCATCTCGGTTCGTGGAAGCTCTGTGTGGAGGTAGCAGCGATATTACTAGGGGATCCAAGAAATCTAGGGTTGACGTACACAGTACGAAGTACATGAGAAGCAGTGCATTTGGGTGGGGTGGTTGATTCACTTGACCCGTCTTTCGAGGACCCGCCGGTGGCCCCGGCGCTACAAATAGCTGGGATGCCCAGCCCAGGCACGCGGCCTAGGACAGTGCGGGTCCCATTTTGATTACGGCAACTCCTGTTTATTATATCTTCCCCTCCCAGTTATATACAACCTGGCCGGGTCGATAGTAGTAACTAAGGCCGTGTACGAAGTAAATTCTGATTTCTTCTCTCCTCCCCCCCGCCCAAGTTCCAATCGCCTGGATCCTCCAACAGACGACAACTACTTCTGGAACGTCTTTCTCTCGGGCCCCCTTGTAGATACCGCATTGTCTTTCTTGTTCGCTCGTTCCTTTGCGACAACAACCGACACATCTCATCTCCCTCGTCCACTCCCATTTCGGTAGCTCGGACTTTTGACTCGTCGCTCTGACCCTCCTTCTTTACCCATCTTCTTTCATCAACTTGAACTTGTCCCAATCCTTCAACAGTCGACCTGTTGTTGATTCTGGCCAACACACTTTCAGTCACCCTTACCTCGACCTCGAACTCGTTGTGTCACTCCCAATCTCAAAAAAATCTTTCAGCCACACGGTACTACGACGGAGGCTGCATTGAAATCAAAGTTGTGTGCAACAGAATACTCATACTCATCAACGCAAGGACCAAGGACCAAGGACGACTGCCATTGCCACTCACTCACTCCCTTGTCCACACACGCAGCAGGCTGTCGCCCATTTCTTTCACTTCACCACCCGCCGATTGAAGTTGATCTTGTCGGCCCATACGCAACCCGCACGCCTCCATTCCTGGCTCACCTCCCAGGGGGTACCTTCACTATCAGGGTAACAAGGTCATAATAAGCACGCCCCCGGCTCGTGCTTATTCTTTCTCGAACACCGCATCCATATCCCGCCATGTCTAGCAACACCACAACCGCCGCTGCGGCCAGCAATGGAAACGCCGCGGCCGCAGCCGGATCTGGGAATGCTCCGGGATGGACGCCTAAGATGGAGAACGACTCACTGGCCAACTACCTGCTCATTATCTGCGGATGTCTCGCAGCCGCCCTGATCGTCTGGAGGGTCACAACCTCACTCATCAAGTATGTGCGTACCGTCACCGGCCTAACAAATGACACTCAGTACTACTTTGCCCGGCCTTCGGGCAAGGAATCGTGGTTCAAGAGGAATATCCTCTACTCTCCGTTGTTCCGAAAGCGTCACAACCGCGAGTTCCAAATCAGCACCGCCGCCAACATGGGAACCTTACCTACCCGTTTCCAGTTCCTCTTCTTGGTGGCATACTTGGCCACCAACGTTGTCTTTTGCGTCATCCATATTCCCTTCGCCGGGACGTTTGCGGACGCTGGCAGGCAACTACGAAACCGCAGTGGGCACTTGGCCACAGTCAACATGGTAAGGCTGGTTGTTTCCTCTCCAATCAAGGCAAGATAGACAGTTGGCTAACCTGACCCTAGATTCCCCTCTTCATCATGGCTGGACGCAACAACCCCTTGATCAAGTGGCTGGGAATCTCGTTTGACACATTCAACCTCCTGCACCGATGGTTTGGCCGTATCGTGGCCGCGGAAGCCTTGGTTCACACCCTCTCATATTTGGCTGTGTCTGCCCAGAAGACTGATTGGGGCGCCGCCACCCTTGCCGTCTTCAAAGTCCCCTTCCTCATGTGGGGATTCATTGCCGCCTGTGCATTCGTTGCCATCACAATTCAGGCGATGAGCGTATCGAGACATGCCTTCTACGAGACATTCAAGATCATGCACATTGCCCTTGCCATCGTGGCCGTCATCGGTGTCTGGTACCATCTCGAATTGGACAACTTGCCTTCGATCAAGTGGCTCATCCCGGTCGTCCCGATTTGGATTGGTGACAGATTCGCGCGCTTCTGCCGCATTATTTACCACAACATTGGCAGTGGAGGCACCAAGACTTTGGTCGAGACGATGCCTGGCAATGCCTGCCGTGTTACCGTGACCATGGCACGACCCTGGACGTTCAAGGCGGGCCAGCACGCTTACTTGTACATGCCCACCATCAGCTTCTGGCAGTCGCACCCCTTTTCCGTGGCTTGGAGCGAGGAGGCAGAGGACCTCGACGCGGAGAAGCTGGCAATGAGCCGACAAGATATCCTCTCTATGCGCAAGACTAGCATGTCGTTCGTCATCCGAGCACGAACCGGCATGACCAACACTCTTTACGAACGGGCTGCTGCGCAACCCGATGGGCGCCTTTGGACACGATGCTTGCTCGAGGGACCTTATGGTGGATTGCACATGATGCACTCGTACGGAACCGCCATGTTGTTTGCGGGTGGTGTTGGAATTACGCACCAAGTACCGCATGTCCGCGACCTTGTGGCCGGCTTCGCCAACGGCACCGTCGCCACCCGCAAGATCATATTGGTGTGGATCATTCAGAGCCCTGAGCACCTCGAGTGGATTCGTCCCTGGATGACGGAGATTCTCTCCATGGACAGACGCCGCGACTGCCTGCGAATCATGCTCTTTGTCAGCCGGCCACGGTCTACCAAGGAGATCCATAGCCCCTCGTCCACAGTGCAGATGTTCCCTGGCAGACCCAACATTGAGACGCTCATGAGCATCGAGATGGAAAACCAGGTTGGTGCCATGGGCGTATCAGTGTGCGGGCCCGGTGCATTAAGTGACGAGGTGCGTGATGCCGTCCGCAAGCGGCAATACCATGGTACCATCGACTTTGTCGATGAGGCTTTCAGCTGGTAGAGTCTAGAGGCGACTTGTTCGGGGCTGCTGCATCTATGGCGTTTGTAATGTAGACGAACAGTGGAGGTCCTGACTGGTGAGGACGTATTACGAACACATGGGCTCCATTTCGCCGGGGTTTCATATTTCTCTTCTTCTTTGTGGATATTCCAGCGGTCGATTTTCAGACAAGGCCCGTCGTTACATACAGTCATTGCACATGGTTTTTTATACCATAGGGAAAACGAACATATCACTGGCCGGGCGGGTCATTTGAGAGTGTTTGCGAGTATCTCAGTGCGCGCTTACAGCACGAAGAAAAATACGATTGATAAGAGTGTTTCTGACTTGCTTCACGTGTCTAACTTGTGTGTCTTTGCCACGGGCGGTGACGAAGTTTGGATCGACAAAGAACCAAGACAGATCCCTTTCCAACACCAGCCACCTGAAGCAAGGTTCGACCGGAGCTTGAGCCGAAATTGTTTCACTCTTTTTCCAACCCTATGGCGCAACTAGTCTCTTCCTCTCGAAAGCATACGCGGATAACGAAGGAGTACCCAGTACGATGACAGCACATCCGTTCTCCACTCGATGCAATGCAGACGGTGCCGCGCGGTGGCGGTGGCTGCTCGTTTTGCACCCGGATCACGAGCTAACTAATGATACCTACTATGGTGCGCACTCCGTAGTGCCTACATGGAGTGCCTGGTCACTGATAGTTAACTAACGTTGCTGTAGTCAACCTGCTCAAACAGGCTGCCTTTGGTAGGGAATTGCCTGGGTCCGAAATACTACTGTGTCCGGAGTACATGGGGTAAAGTGACTAGTACTGTAACCTTGCCCCGCCCCAAGCTCAGAGCCTACTACCTACGGAGTACGGAGTACTGTGTACGTACTCACACGAGGGACTGGCCGGGCACAGACAGAGAGACGAGTGCCGCTCTGGAAACCCCGCGCGCGCGGGCAAGGCAACAACCAACAAACGGCCAGGGGTTCGTCGAGCCTCCATGGTCCAAGATTACGAAGTAGTCGTTAGTTATCGCGCCTAGTTTCATCTTCACCTGCCGGCCGGCGAACTGACTAGATCCTTCTCCCCGTCCATTCGTCAGAAAGCATTCGGAGCAGCGCTATCATCTATGGTTGTCTCGTCACTTTATCGGACTATAGTACCGTGATTCCCAGCTCCTGTCAGCCGGCATCATCGCCTCCAGGCAGCCACCCATCGATCCATCCCGATCCGATCCGTCGTCTCGGCCGTAGACTAACTGCCCTTGAGACTCGACTACTCATCTCTCTCTGTCACACCAATAGTCCTCTTCGTCGTGATCATCATCGCACTTACCAAGTCGTATCTTCGCGCTTGGGATATTGCCCCGTTGTCCAATCTTCTCAAACCGTACGGCGACATCGCGCCCTGATAAACTCTGTTCTGGCTCGGTTGGATTGCGGAGGACTCCCTCTCGCAACGCCGCTGCTGTCCGCCGTCACCCCCCGGCGACCTTGCGCAGTCTCGATAGCATCGATCGGGTCTTGGATCATCCATCGTCCTAGGACGGACAACCCCAGACCAACCATCTCCGTCAGCGGCATCCGTCAGCGGCATCCGTCATCTGCCCAGCGCGATTACGAAGAGGGAAGTCGGCATATATCGGACCCTGGGCGAAGGACACGCTTGACTCCTTGAGTAAGACCTCCCCTACAGAGTGTAATAGTGTTTCCAGAACCAGCGGCTCACGGACCGAACTGCCGGTCCATTTCATCATGGGTCTCGCATACAACACGTATCTCAATAGCAGTAAGATATATGGGTGCAAGGGTTGCAAGGCCCATCTGGCCAACCACGAGGACATCATAAGTCGTGTAAGTTGATATTGTAATCGCCTGGCCGCCGCGCCATCCCAGCCCATGACTTGCTTACACAGGCACTTGCCGCCGCCGCCGCCCCCAAAACACCGCCCAGCATATCTACTCGCGAGCCCCTAGACCCACGAGCCCTCCTGTCGTCACATTACACCCCGCTGACACGGCCCTGTGTAGAACTTTCGCGGCCAGCACGGCAAGGCCTACCTCTTCAACACCGTCGTCAACATCGACTCGGGCGAGCCCTCGGAGCGTAACATGACCACCGGCCGCCATATCGTGCGCGACATCACCTGCCGCCAGTGCAAAGAGACGGTGGGCTGGAAGTACGACAAGGCCCACGAGAGCAGCGAGAAGTACAAGGAGGGCAAGTTCATCCTCGAGGCGGAACTTTTGTGCAACGTCAGTTAGGCTTCTCGCGGCCGACTGTGTTTCCGGCTCGGTAACCCGAAGTGATATGGGAGAATGCCCCGGCCGCGGAGACAAATGCGGCCAGGACAGGAGAGCGCATACATGATGAATGACTCGGGGTCGTTGGCGGATGCTCCCGCCCGGGGATGGAACGTGTGTGGTGTCCGGGTACCCCGGTTTCTCTTTTGGCAATTGGTAGCATTGTTTTGGTGTTCAGGGATATATATGGAAGGACGGTTTTGATATTGAGGCCTTGTCGTTTGGGAACCGAATTTGTGTACCGTACCCGTTTGCAACATATGCGTCAACGATGGCCTAGGAAAGGCGTGGTCTAGTGACTGTATGGGTTCTATTTTAAAGCACCTATATCTTCCGGCATGCTCTTGGTCCAACTTGGGTCTGGTCCTTTGGTTGTTCTATAACTAGGAGTGTCTCCCTCCCACCTTGGCGGAGACCCCCTTTATACTCTCTCTGCGGCAAGTGTACTGTATACATCGACGACTGTCTGCTCGCTCCACTTGGGTCAAGTCGGCATGAGCGAACGTCAACCGCGACAAGAGACCCCCAAGCCGTTCTGACAGGAGTGGTGTACGGCTCTTCATAGGCGTACATCTACGACGAGACTGCTCTGACATGACTACATCATCCCACCACCTGGCAAACACCCACAAAGTCATTGCGTCGAATAGTTCAGATCAGGCAGGGGATGGGGAGCTTTCCAATCGAGGAGGCTAGAAGCAGTTTTCAAACACATTCTTGACTCCTCCTCAACTACCACGCAACAGGACGGTCGTTAGCGGTGGCTAGCAGACTCGAGAGCGGTATAGGAAATTCGTTGTCGTACCCCAGTGACATTGCCAGGTCTCCGTCATCGATCATACTTTTTATCGCACCCGTGGATCTTGAGGGGCTTCTTTGCCCACCCCTTAAGGTTCAGGTGCTCCTTTGGTCGACCCAGGAGCCATCTCCGATGGGTCTTTCCAACTGCTCGGCGACTCTTACTCGGCGACGGTTGCGAAAACGTGTGGAGGCCATTTGGTTCTCTTCACTCGAATCTGCATTGTGTGAACGTTTTCAATATCCCGCATCGTCGAACAGTCCCAATAACGGCCAACTGGGTGCGAGCGAGTCTACTCTCCTGTTCAGGAAACTGACAGTCAACCGTCACCGCCGCCACCTATCCATCATAGCCCCCCCCAACTCGACCTGAACCGCTCACCCCCGAGCCGGCCTCCATCCTCGATCTACCTACTCCAGGCAGACCGCAGACCCGCACCATCCCAGCACAGGACATGGACCTCGTCACCGCCGACCTCCTCGGCAGCACAGCCACCACCGAGCCCATCTCACCCTCCACGCCCTCGGCCTCTTACACCCCGAACCCCTTTGCCGCGACGACGCTCCGCTACGACGACGCCCTGGACGCGTACCTCTGCCGCCGCTGCGTCCGCAGCCTGGACAGGCTCTGCCTCGCCTGCTTCCTGGACTGGTGCGCGACGCGGAACCGCGGGCGCGGCGTACACACCGCGTCGCTGGTCGTGGTCAACAGACGGCTCCGCGACCTCGTGGAGGAAGGATACGACGTCGAAGAATACGACGATGATGACGACGACGACGACGACGACGACGACAAGGAAGCCCCCCGAGACCAATAAGATGGCTCGTCTGTCGCTCTCCGAGTCGACCAGCTATACGCCCCTCAGCCGGGAGGATCCGGACGACGGCAAGGTTGAGGCGTTGGGGCCGGATGGGGCAGGTGAAGCGGAAGCCGCACCCGGACGAGAGCGAGATCAGCTCGCAGACCGCCGCCCCGAGACCGGGACCGCGAAGGACCTCGCTGAGCCTCTGCCCCGTCCGGCGGGGTCTGATGCAAGTTGCAAGCCCGTGGCGGGTATCTGGTACCTATTTATACAGGTTACTGTTTGTGTGTGCTGGGGTCTTTCGACGATACTGAGGAGGATTGCCAGATTCGGGAGGAGGGTAGATGAAGTAAACTAGGACCCAACTCTCCGGCGTGCTCGTTGGGTGCAGTGGCTCGAGATGAGTCGGGGTCCGGTGGTGGTTACCACGATGCGCAAGACGTTCGTCGCCCATGTTCCGCACAGTCTGCGACAAGAGAGTCGACTGGGGGCGAAGGGACACGACCGAAGCAATAGGGCAGCTCTCCTATCGACGGGGACTTTTACGCTACGCCCATCGGACGAACGTCATTACAGACTGGGTTTGCACGATCGTCATTACGGAGTAAGGACAACGTGCGAAACACTGGTCACGGCACTCTGTTCATTTGGAAAGATGGCAGTTTAGTTGATATAGACACATCTGCCATACTGTTTGTGTGAATAGGCCCAACCATACCATGCCTACAATAAACGAACAAAATAACCAACGCAAGCCCGCAGCCCACCTTCCAACGCCAATATACATGCAGCCTATGCAAACCAAAGTCAACCGTCGAGGCAAAGAGAGGACCCTAGCAAAAAGCAAGAGTAATGGCAATTGAGTCCATAAGAGTGATGACGCCCGAGCCCACAGAGCAGCGGATCTCTGGACCTTTCCCAGAAAGAAGAAGGACCTGGCAAATCCCACACAGGGTCGCAGGGTTCTTCCAAAGCCTACATATGCTCGATGGGCTCCTCAGGCAGTAGCTCCTGGATCTCGTCCTCATCTACACGGAGGAACTTGAAGGGTGGCTGGACAATGTTGTTAAAGAGGAATGTAAAGTAGACAAGCAGGACGAATCCAAGGACTTGAAGCCACTTGAAAGACTCCCAACCAAGACCCAGTGACACAATCCAGATAAAGAGTGTGCGGCAGGTATCGATGGTGGACCGGGAGGTAGCGCTGACGCTGCGTGTCACCGAAAGTCCGAAGAAGTTGAAACCACTGAAGGGGAATTTTGTTAGCACACTGTCTTCCCGAGTCGAAAACCGAGGGGGAACTCACCCGATGCTGATCATGATCAGAAAGCTGGATAGCAGGACCTCCTTGTTCTCCGTCATTTGGCGCAGCCCCTCGACCATGTCGAATATGCCGTACCTGCCGGCATCGGTGCTCCCGACGGCGAATTGCATGACGATCATGACCAAGAGGGTGACGGCAAGACCGAATATGCCCTCCCAGCCAACGACGTTGATGGGTTCGATGGTCGACCGTTCCAAGATCCACTCCTCGAGCACAAACTGCGTAGCTGTAAATATCTGGGCGCCAGCAATAAGCAGCACACCAATAACGGCACGCACGGCGTCCGGGACTGGCTCCTCGTCCTTGCCGGCATTCGCGGCGCTCAGAGTGCGCCTGACCAGGTCCGTCACAGCTGCCGCCTTGGGCATGTCCGGGGCGAGGTAGCCAGCAAGTCCGACAACAGCGACGCCGGCCACGACACCAAACAGGGAGAGCCACTGGTAGCCATGCAGCTTGCGGTGCAAGAACATGACACTGAACAGGCCCACGAACAAAACGAGCGCACCCCTGGTCATCTGGTAGATGCTGGCGGCAACCATGAGGAGACCGGCATTCATGAGTGTCGTCCCGCAGATGTCGCAAATGGCCGGCAGGGCAAGCAGGATGATCTTTGCTCCGGAGAGAACGTTGACCGTCTTCGCTTTGGACGAAGCAGCCCCGTTGGCATTGTTGTTGTTGTTATTGTTGTTGCTGTTTGTCAACGTGTCGTCCGAAGCACCATCGGTGGCAGCCTCGGTACCATCGTGTGTGTTGATTGGGCGGTACCCATCCTCGTCCGGTCTCGGCTTGTTCGAGTATTTGCGATAGAGAGCCATGACCCCCACGACGAGCCAGCATCCGGATTCGCCAATAAACATCTGGAGGGTTTGGAGGACGGGTTGCTCGAAGAGCTTCGGCTTCGGAGTATCACAATCGCGAACGCATTGGTTGTCCTGGTTCAGAGTGTCAGCGCGGATTGCTTTGGGAGACTCGAGTATCCGCCCTTACCTGGTACTTAGTCAACAAGGTATTACACACTCCGGTGAGGAGCATCATCCCCACGAGGAACGGGATGAGAGATCGGGACGCCATGGTGGACGACGGCCTATCTGGAGAGACGAGACGAGATAACAGGACGTGCTGAATGGTCGTGGCAAGGTTGCAAAGTCGCGATGTTGACAGCAGTTGAAGAGATGGGAAAGCCCCTGGAGAACTGTAAGGTGGTACGCAACGAAGTCCTGCACTTCCAAGCCTGTCGAGAGTGGATGTTGATAAGTTACGGACGATCTTCGAGATTGACAGGACGGGTTACGGATAACGAACGCGCGGCTGCATCACTGGACAGTCTGGACTTTGACCTGCAGGTGGTGGGTGCATGTGGGGGTGTGGATCGGACGGCGGGAGGCCGCTAGAGTGGATCGAATACATCTGGGGTAAAAGCAGTACTTCGTACGGATACTTCGTACGGAGTATTGTCCAGGAGACCCTAATTTGTCTTTATCATCATCGGCGTCCCTGTTGGTGAATGAGGTGACCGAGTCTCGAAGCGATTTCGTTTCTATTCCGCTCAAGTAAACGTCCGGCTTGCTTGCCTCCTTATTTTTGGGCCGGTCGGTGGGTACATTGGAGGAGCCTATGCTGCCGGTCCGCTGTCACAACCTCTTATTTGGCCAATCGCACAGGAACCATTCGTTACTCAGTAGTTACAGTTGGCTGTTGCGTTCGTTGCCTTGAGAGTGGCCTGAAGCTCAATCGTACCCGAGCTTTTGGACAGCCTCGACCAAGGTCACCCACCATTCTCGCAACTTGGAGATGCACAGCAGTTAGAAGGATGGTCCGGGCATTAAATCACTCCTGTTGGTATCTATTACGCCCCTCGTTCTTTGCCAGCTTGAATAAAACCTACGCCTCTGCGCCGTATTCCCTGCACTCTTAACCCTGAACGCGTCTACACGACTACCTCAATTTTTCCATACTAATAGCATTGGCCGATTTCTTGGCCTTCTTGTTCTTCTTCTCCTCGGGATCCTTGTCCTTGAGATTGTTCCAATGCGGTATTCCCTGCTCCTCGTCTCTGACCAGTTTGTCCATGTCCCGCTTGGTCAGCGGCACACCTTCGATGGCCTTGACATGCTTGCCCTCGATACCCATCATACCTCCGGCGATACCAGCGGCTATACATGCGAGACACACAAATAGTCCCGTTGACCAAGAAGGACGATCGTAGCGATTTAAAGCCCACATGAATGCAGACAAGACACACTGGAGAGCTGTGTTGAGAATGTTTAGCCAGACCACAAAGTCGAGCTTCCAAAGCTTCGTCGCCGGTGCTCTGATGCCAGTAGGGGGAGGGTTGGGAATGCACTCCAGCGGAAGAGGCACACTATCGATGTTGTAATCAACCGTCGTCTCCTCAATATTCTTTGGTCCCAGATTAATATTCAGCTCCTGGGATCCGCTCAGTCGGAACCAGCCACGATGGATGCCAGCAAGTTCTCGCAGCGCCTTTGTATCCTTGCGCATGCGGTACTTGAGAAGGAGAACCAGGTCTCGAATGCGCCACGGGGCGAGACCAAACCCAGTGACACAGAACAGGGCATTCAGGATCTGCGAGTCGGTCTCTATCCAGACACGTCGCGGGGAATCGATGTGGTTGCAGTCGCCGTCCAGACACATGGCCGGTGCTGCGTTGCAGAGAAGCAGGAACAGCATGCCACCCCACGCGACAACGTTCAGCGAATACATGGTAAGGAAGAAACCGAAGCCGGTGTTGTAAAAGGCCCAAAAATCGATGGAGCCCTGCCTGATCGTCTCTCCCCACGAGTACTTTGGTGGGAAATGATAACCATTCTCGTACTCTGCACCCCGAGCTAGTCTGTTCGCGACACCCCCAGCAAAGGCAGCCCCGATGCTTTCTTGGGCCTTGCGCTTGTTCGGATCGGCATCGTTCTCAGTAGCAATTGTCGACGTTTCGGCTGCCCTGTCATCGATCGGGCTGCTGCTCCCGGGGCCGTGAGGAGTACGCTGTGATGTCGACCCATTGGAGAGGGTATCTGAAGCCATTGTTTGTGCGGTATGAACCAGCAACGGACCAGCGTCTATCGATGAGATGGAGAGCTGGCTCACGGACGGAGCGGAGCTGGCGGAGAACCTGTGTCAGATGGTCGTTGTATGTTGACGATTTTATGTTGCTTTCGATTTGACAGTTATTGTTTGGGAGACAAGGTTGAGCGTCGTACAGGCGAGTATTAAGCCAGCCGAGCGAGAATTAAACTATTATATCGATATCGATGACGTCTGGAACGTAGGACGATGGACGATAGACGAAAAAAACAATAACTGATGCAGTTGAACAAAGTACGCAAATATGATTATGGCGGGCAGAACCTGGCAAGAATCAAGGGAATGAACCGAGATGCGTGCGACGTCCGGGCTTGTACTGATTTCCCCAGGGGCCCCAAATGAGATAGGAGATGGGGCGCTGGATACGGATACACGGTTGGCTAACGTTCTCCGTCGGCACAATGACGAAGTGACCGACCCGCGCTTTCCCCCAGTACACGCCGGTTGTTCCAGGGTAACGCGCCACTGCCAAGAGACTAACTCTAAACTAGCCCGAGAAGAACTCCACACAGGGTTCGAGACCGTCTCGATGAGATGGATGGTGGACACACTTGGGCAATCCGCGTTTCGCTACAACGGAGGTGTAGCCTCGCTGTTTTAACCGGTCGAGAACTCGTGTGGGATCACCATAAGAATGGTGTGCAATGACGAGCACCTACAAGCCTGTCCTCTGGTACGACTCTCTTGGCGCACAGCATACACAAATTCGGCTACGTCACGCATAAGCGAAGTACTCCAAGGTTGGATGATGACGCTCAATGAAGCAGGTTTCGTGCCTGGTGCATCGGGAGAACGGGCACGAATGATGATTTATGCTCCGCCGATGTTTCAAAGCGCATGACGATTCGTCAACCGGAGCTCTTCCATGACGGAGGCAACGATTACAGAACAGTGACAACAGTTGGTTGGATGGAGAGATCGCAAGATAACTTACGCGCCTACAGTATCCGTAACTACTTGGCATAACGTTAGAGCTTACGAAGAGACTCGGGCCCAAGGTTAGAGCCGGGCTACGAAAGATGGCCAGGCCATCTCTGACGGGAACTTTGGTCCGCATTCAATACCTCGCAGACGTACAATAAACTGTACGTTGCTTGTTGGAAGAATCGCCGTTCAATGTCGTGTACTTCGTACTAACTATTTGACTATCACTGATCAGTAAGTGCCCCTTGGCCTAGCTTCATTCGTGAATTTGATTGGGTTTTAAGTTAGGCCGCTGTGGATCGTGAAAGGCAAGTGTCACTGTCTCACTGTGTCACGCCGCTTCCTATGAATGTATAATTTTGCCGCAACAGACCGCCTCGATTTCCCACGTGATATTGACTTTGTGATCTTCCGATTCACTTTACCCCAGCACACAAGCTTGCCGCATCCCACAATCGCAGGCAGCATCAGAACACCAGCCAACAAACTGGTCGTTGTTTGCCACTTTTGGATCGCACTCCCTGCATCATACATTGTCGAACGGCCTCATTGCCAAATTTGCCCTTACATCATTCGCTCGTCACGATGTCTCACCCCGATTATTTCACGGATCTCGCAGCGTCGGTCTTTGAGAATCTTGAGAACCAACATGAGTGGACATCCTTGCAGACTTACACTCACTCGCCAGCTGCGAAGACACTACTCCCCAGACCACTGATCTCTGGCGTACCCCCAAAGCGTCTTTACCTTCACCCAGATGATCAGATCGAAATGGTCAAAACCCATATCACATATACTGTCGACGAGACGCCTGAAGCTGAATGGGTGCTCCCTGCCCATATCAACGAGAAGTTGACTCTGAACGAGTTGGCAGCAGCCTTTGACTCTATGAAAACCCCGCCTTCTCTACCCTCGGATCGCTGCAAGCGGTTACTTATGGCCATTGTACATGATGACTCGACAGTTGTCTACTACTTTGTGCACGACGGGATTGTCAAGCCGCGCCAGAACTGAGTGCGTCCTGCTGCCCTCTACGCGTCCTGGCATAGCTTCTGCTGGTTGGGCAGTCTTTACGGGGTGAAGATGACCTTTTGGACCTTCATCTGGTCAAACAGCTCATATCCTTCGACCGCCTTGCTCAGGGGCATTATCTTATCGAACATGAAACCGAACAGGTGCTGTTTCTTTGCGAGAACTTTGAGAGCATCCGGGAAGATTGATCGAACCGGGCAGCGTCCCATTTGGATCCTCAGGTTCTTTCCGTACGCGTCGTTGCCATCAAAGGGAATCTATGTCCAGTCAGCACGGTTAGCTTTGAGTGGCTGCCGCCATGAAAACAACGTACTTCTGCGTTATGGACACCGATGGAGCTGATAAACCCAAATGGCCTCAGGAGGTCGAACCCTGTCCGAAGTGCCGGGCTCAAGCCTACCACCTCGATCACGATATCAGCACCTCGTCCCTCTGTCACTTCCTTGACTCTCGAAACCATGCCCTCTTTATCTTTGAGGAAGTTCAGTGGCTCGGCGCCCAGTGATTTGGCCAACTCAAGACGACTATCGACGCTATCAATAGCGAAGAGATGCTTGGGCTTGTACTCGAGGGCGGAGACTATCGCGCAAAGGCCAACAGGTCCACACCCAATAACGACGACTGTAGCCTCGGTGGGATCTTGCGAACCCAAAGCCTTGAAAGCGTTGGTGGCTCCGAAAAACCCAGTAGGGAAGATGTCAGCCATAAGGATCAGGGCTTTGTCGTCAATCTCCGACGGAGCCTTAACTACCGTACCATCCGCAAACGGCACCCTTACATACTCGGCTTGTGCCCCATCCAACTTCTCGGATCCCAGCAGCAAACTCTCTGTGCACCGACAGGTGGCACCGTTTTTGCAATAGAAGCAATCTCCACTGAAATGTCATTAGTCAAACGACGCCCGAGTATTGCTTTGGAAATCCCCGGCAGGAAGGTATGTAGTGTTGTCTAAAAAACGTGACTTACCAAGATGTGGTGAAGGGCGAGACTACTTTGTCTCCAATGTGGACAGATCTGACGTCCTGGCCAGCCACGACTACCTCGCCGGTGAACTCGTGTCCCATCACAAACCCCGTCTCGCTTGTCTGGTGACCTCTGAAAACATGAAGCTCTCTGGTCGATCTCAAGTCAGGAGACGTATATACCCAAAGAACCGGGGCAACCTACGAGCCACAAAGAGCAGTACTGTGGACTTTGACAATGACATCTCGCTCGTCCTGGACTATCGAACTGCATCAGCTTCTTGATCCCGCTGCATCCCGCGTGGAACCTTACTTGTTGGTACAGGTCGTTGCTGCACGGACACCTTGCCGGGGCCATCGAATACAACCGCTTTCATAGTGGTGGGAAGCGCCATATTGAAAGTAGGAGCTGCTACTCTGGATCGATATATTCCTTGACTCGTTTGGGCAACTCGAGGGTCAAAATGTGTCCATCCGGTTTGCGAACCTCGGAGCGTAAAAACTCATTGAGGGGGATATCGTGGGGTACGCTACAAGACCGTCACGACGGAAGCATCTGATTGGTTGGTATCGTCCGATCTAGCATCCTCTACTACACAGTACTAGCAGAGAGGCTAATAAGTTGAGTTACTGTATGGAGTGCAACGACAGCCCCTCCTTCCCATTGGCGTATTCTTTCAGTTCCCAGTGGGCTGGGTTGCCCTGGGCCCAAGCCCACCTACCAACCACATAACGTTATGGCAGCCGAGCACTACACAGTAGTTGAGCCATCGGAAAGCCATGTCGAAGACAAGGCCCGCCATTCGTCATGACAGGAGTCACGGAGTACTATGTAGTAGTGAACCGATTGACAAGGGTTGTTCCTGAGCACATGGTCGGAAAGGAACTTCCAAGTACCGCGTGGAAGATGGTCAGAAGACCAAGGGTCGCTTCTGGGAAATGCGAATGAGTTGAAACGGCGTACGTGGAAGAAAGAAGGCGCCCAAGCCAGGCGCCAAGCGAAGTTATGACTGAAAGCCATTAACCCCTGCTGGCCTGCGAAGAAGATGTGAGGCTATTCTACTTCGTAGTCTCTGCAGACTCGTCCCACCCTTGTTCAGCTCGCTCATGACCAGAAAGACTTAGTTGCTGACAACTGTATAATTGCGTTCAACCTGACCAGGTCCAGGTCCAGTCCGAAGCATGGTGCAGTAGTACAAATGCAACGGACCGGTTGGTTGGGTTGTTTATTAAGTACTTCGTAACAAGATAGGCTGGCCGGATCAACCTTGTAGCCTTCTAAGTTCTAACTCACTATATCCAAAACCCGCAACACGTGGTAGTGTAGGAAGTAAATTTATGGAGTGCTGGCAACTCATGGTCACGCTTGTCCTACCGCAACGAACTAGGTCAAAGACCAGCGTTGAACATATATGCTATTGGACGGAAGCGTCTTGGAGCGGCTATGGCGTATACTGTGTACATTGCGGGCATGGTCTGAAATACCCACGAAGACATGGTTTTGATCAAGGATCTTTGGTGTCCGTAGTTACCGGAGCCCGGCGAAAGTCTGGATTGAATGGCTAGTAAGTGAACAAAACTGACTGGCCAAACTGAGCTGACCGCACAAGCGATAGGTGATAACTTACACAGCACACAGTGACACTAGACATCACCGTATATACTCTGTGAGTTTTGTGTCCCGGAGCAGGGTATGATGGAACAACCAGGGACAGCTGTGGGCTAACAGGTTAAATTTCCCATCACAGAAGCATGCTTTATTACTCTCGTATGGTACCAACTAGTCAGTTGCCCGGTCGAGAAGTGTAAAGCATACATTTGCCCCTGAGCATGGGTTTCTCTTGTGTTTGCTTTACAGTTCAACCCTATCTTCATATTCCGTTTCGCGTGATCGAGTTAGTATCACACCGCTGGGCTATGTTACGGCCGGATCGTCTGCTGCTATCCCACCCGTCGACACTACGACGAGGATCCAAGCGGTAGTTATCGACCAACCGCCGAGGCCTCTCTGGACAGTCTACTGTCTATCAAACCCAACACCCGTGTTTCGAAAGTGCGCCCTAGCTGCTGGCGCCTCGTCGTGGGTTCTGGAAAAGTGTTGTTGATGTTGATATATATTTTACCTACCTCTGGAGCGACCTTTAACCGCCCCCGGCAGCCCGAAGGGCATACGACGTGGCCAGCTAGCTACATTATACATACAAGTTACGAGGCGGAGAAGCCATTTTAAAGCTGCAGTGAGTATGTGCTGGAAAAGTGAAGCCGGTGGCAGACATGATTCCCGTTGGGCCGGTATGATGTGCATATGGCCAAGTGCATATGGCCAAGTAGCCGTGTTCTTGATGTGTGCAAGACGTCCAATGTCGTGTCGTCCAGTGTAGACGACGCGAGCCTACGGTAGTTAGCAGCGAGCCAAGTGCCACCGATCGAGGTAAGGAAGGCATGTCGAGTAGCGAGCGAGTGGACGGTAGGTAAGCCAGCACGCACGCGGGCAACATCCCGGGGGCTGCCAACACAGCAAGATTGACCAGCCTGTGTGCCATGGTCCATGGATGATAGGTACCGCACGGAGTACGATGCTAGCGAGATACAAAGAGAGGAGAGACGGTGATCCGTGTCAAGCTTGGTTGTCATTGATACTGGTTAACTAATGGGCTCGATTGTATGTATACCTAACTTACTCTTGAAGCCGTGGGGGGGGGGCAGGCAGCATGATGTACTCGGCTCTTGGCCGTGGCTATCTTCTATGAACTCACTCTCTGGTTTGGTTCATGCTGCGTCATGCCGAGCAGTAAAGATGGTCACTCACCGTGCGTGGCCTCGATGCCCAACCGCGGTACGGATACTCCGTCGTTGATCACGATTTCTTTTTAGATTTTTACGAAAAGAAAACAAGAATTGCCTTGTCGTCAAAACCGTACGGATTTGCTTATGCCTGCCTGTCCTTTAGCCTCGAGGAAAACTTGTGGGCAAATGCCAAATGGGGCTGGTGATACCAGAGTGCTTACTTAGTAGTCTTACTGACAGCATGGAATGTGTCCCAACTCAGAGTAACGTTATCCGTATCCGTAATCCCGCCGGAAACGCCGGTCGCCGTCACGTTACAAGTACACAGTAAGCTGAATGGTGCGTCATTTGCGGCAGTCGCCGTGCAAGGGTTTTCCAGCTGAAGAAGTTTCCGCCAGATATGACTATCAACGTACTCCGTAACTAGTACTCCGTACTCCGTACCTATCCGCAACTACGAAGTACTGTGTAGTTAACGTTACTTGACTAGTTAGTTGCCAGCTCGAGTTCCTTCGCTTCGGTAACTCACTCTAGCGCCAAGTCCCCTTCCCCTGTCGGTCGCGGCCACTTGTCGCGAGGGTGAATGTGGGCGGCACCCGCATCGCATCATGGATTCTGTCAGACGGACCATGCCGCGCAATGATCGATCACAGGAAGACGGAGCCCAATCACACGTCAGTCAGTTTGCGGGTTTGCGTGCGAGCCTGTTTCAACACAAAGCTTTCTTTGCTTTCCCCCGGATAGCGTGGGATGTATCATGTGGGTGTCGACCGCCTCCTTGACTAATAATACTTGTCATCCCGCGCGTATCTTCAGCTTACAAGTCCCACGTAACTAACGTAAGTGACCAAACGTAACTACTCACTACGGATACTCGGCGCTAGGTCGAGGTGTCTGACTGAGACCATCCAACGACGCGGATTGCTGCGAGTGCACGATGGTCTCTACGCACGTAATTGCGAGCCGGCAGCATGAAGGCGACGCGACGTGAGAGGGCAAACCGACTGGTGATTCCCGAAAGATTGGTGAGTTTGTTCGGCGTGATATGGCACCGTCCACGAGTCGTGTCACCTGCCTGAATGTGTCAATCGTCCGGGTCCCAAGAGTTTGTAAAGTACTACTTTACGGAGTAGTTGTCAACTAACTACTCCATAACTAACTACTCCGGTAGTTAGTTAACTAACTTATGCGGCTCAGGGAAGGAGGAAAGAGGCTCGTGGCGCGGGGCCCCACTAATATTTAGCCGAAGCGGCTGAAATGAGTGAGTGTGCCTGTCCATCATCGTACCACGAGTCACGACGATTGCGACGACGACGCCCGACTAAGCATCGTGGACTGCCAGAGAAGGTGAGACCGAGACCGTTGCACTCGGATGGTCAGAAGGCATTCCTCGCCGTCGCTCACGCCCAATGATCGAATGGTGCCCGGTGACACAGTCGGTGCCCGTGTCGTCTACTGGAACATGGAACCGCGAAGGGGTGGCTAATGAACCCCCCCCCGGATCACCACCTTCTTGGCTGCCCTCACACAGGTGTACCGACACGTTTGCCGCCTGCTTAGCTTCGTACTCCGCCATCCTTGTGACGACTCCCGGTAGGCCTGGGACAATAGAGAGCACGGCCTGTGGTTTGGGCGGTGGTATCCATGCTCTCTTTCTTCCAAGGTCCCTCCCTCCTGGCCGAGACTGTGTGTCAATGTTTCCACACGAGCCAGTGAAGACAGAGAGAGGCGCCCACCCATCCATATCCGTAACCTCGATAACTACCGTACACAGTACTGTGGAATAACTAGTCCCCGGGCAGAGAAGTTAGCCGGCCAGCTTTCTAGCGAACTAATAACCAACCTAGCTAGCCAACCTAACGTTAGTAGTTGGTTGGTAGCTTTGAGGCATTTCCGAAAGGTTGGATGTCGCTAATAGACAACTACGGCGGAACGAACTAGCCCTGCTATTTACCCGGGGTTCGGGGTGACTAGCAAATCTGTCCTGCTCGTGTGGGAGATCTCGTGAGCTGTGAGCCGACGGACGGGTATGACCAGCCATGAGATCAGCAACTGTCGTCAAATGGTGAAGCGACTTTCTTTTCCATACTTGGTAACAATGTGGTCATTTGTTCCCGCTGGAGGCTGGTATCGATACTTGCTTGACGAGGCATGCAGCAGAGTGCAGTGTTCGTGATAGGCGATTGGAAGGCAAATGCTGCTCGAAGACCCCGGTTCGCCCTTTACACTCTACCAGTGAGGCGAAGCTTGACCGCCGATCATGTTTCCCCAGCGCCCCAATGCCGTGGCACGGCAAGGATGCTGACAAGGTACGTATCATCGTCAAAACCTTGTCGTGTGGCTAATCACGGAGGAAAAGCTGTATCAGTACAGCCCCCTCGTCCCGGTCTTGATTGCGTGCGGTAAGGAAGAAAGAGGAAAGTTGGACAAACAACACGTCGCTGTCTCAGAGGATGGATGGGATATCAGAGCTGGACGTTGATTGGTTGGGGGCTGGCAAGGGTTACCGCGCGAGCGTTATTGGAGGCTGAGCCGGCTGCCCGTGGTTGTCGTCGTCGTCGTTGTCGGTGTTGTCGTTGTTGTCATTGTTGTCCAGATCCTGCACTGCACACGCGCACACACCTCTGCCGCCTGCGTACTCCATGTGGTCACTCACTAAGTAGGGTTAGGCCTAGGATCAGTAGGGTAACTAACTACATAGTTACCGTGTGGTAGTTAACTAGTTAGGTAGGTCGGCGACAGCGTCGGTTGACTCCCCCCCTCTCTCCAGACTCCTTGCATGAAAGCACACGTGCGGTTGTCTTGGCTTGGGTTGCCTCGCAGTTGAGGGTTGGTTGGGTTGGCAATGGGATGGATGGCTCTTCACCGGTTTTACGAGAGGCTAACATTTAAGCCCATCGATGTCGGCCAATGACCTCTTGACTTGGTAATTACTTCGTGGGGTCTAAAGTTGATTATCGACAAGCGCAATTTGCGCGGCCGTCAGCAGTCTGACGTTGGACAGCGCGGTGATGTCTCGATGGTAACTCTGGATCGACCACATACTAAGTAGCTCGACTTGCCGAGCGCCTCGCTCCCGCCTCCTGGTGTGGTCGTGCTGAGATGCATGCTGTTCGTGAGTCCTCGACAATGAAGCCATTCGTCTGCCCGGGCAAGAACGACACCGAAGGGGAGGGGCAAGCGGATCATGGGATTCCAATCCGAGGGTGCGATTTCGACTCGGACTAGCTGGTGCATAAGTTTCAAGTAGCGTAACTCTCGGCTGCCCAGTAATAAGCTCCTATTATCGACGGCCCATCCCGTTCAGGAAGCTCACCAGCAGAGAACGGACCAGAGCACTGGACCGGCGGACCTCGGGACACACGCACACAGGATAAGGTATGATTCAGTTTGTAGTGAGTGTGCCTGATGAGTCAAAGTTGAGTTGGGCGCCGGTAAGATTAACATCAGGCCAACTGACATACCCTAAAAATGGACGTCGTACGTAGGATGTGCATACGGAGTACACTGTAGCTAGTAAAGTACGAAGTACGTACACTAACTAGCCCAGGTTAGTTTGTGGCTGGCAACGGGCGCGGTGACTCGAACGGCTCCTCACTTTTCCAGTCCACTGACATCCAATATCTCTGCCGCGCTTCCTGCAACGTCCCAGTCAGTTGTTTCTGTTCATCGAGCTCTGGCACGGGGGGTTATTTTCTTTATTGCTTTTTGTTTGTATCGTTGGGCATGTACGAAGCACTCGTCTCCTAACCATCCAATCGACTGGCATGATGACGGACAATATTGATCCATAGTTAGCTAGTGGCCCTTGCGGCTCCCACCACCGTGTACTGTGGTTACCGTGTACCGTGCGTACAGGCAGCGCAAGCGCAGTGTGCATGTGGACGTTACGGGAACGATCCCCCGCAAAACAGAAAGCTCGTCCCTCCCTTGGAAGTCTGACGCTGGACCGCAGGCACGAGTTGCACGACCCCCTCCCCCAGAGCAGCCCCCATAGAAGCCCCCAGAGCAGCAAGTACCAACTACCTTTATTAGTTACGTAGTTAGTCCTTCCTAACTTAGAGGCGAACCCCCCCCTTCCGACCCCCCCCAATCCCCCCAATCTTCCCATCTGGCCGACCGCCCACTTGTCCGCCCTGCGCCTAGTTCGTTACTTTCTTTTGAGTTGGAATTCTTCTGGCAGGCGACCCCCAAAGGTACCAAAGTAGGTAACTATCAAGGCCAACATAGCACGCACGCACGCATGCACACCTGCACATGCGCATAGCCCCTCGGCAGCACTGGACACATCCACCTGCCCGATCAAGACTGTGTGTGGTTTTGTGCACTACTTGATCTTCGCACGAAGAATCGCGAAGGACGAAGCCATCTCGTGCGAGAGGAGAGAGAGAGAGAGAGGTACCGACACGTTTTACCGACTTCCGGCCTGCCACTTTGATTACCCCAACGTAAACGCGCAACTCCCTTGCCCGACCGGCCGTACGGAGTACACGGTACGGATTACAGCACATGTCGAGGTACAGGGACGTACGTACCCCTGACCCAGTCAGTCACTCAAGTTGCCATGATTCTGCGTACACAGTACGGAGTACCTGCGAGTGCTTGGCCAAAGTAGGATCAGCCGCAATTCATCACATCAAAATAAACTAAGTACTTTGTAGCAGTACGCAACTCCATTCCCGTCCAGCTGTCACAAGCCGATGGATAATGCATGGCATGGCCGCCCTGCCTCTCTCTCTCTACACAGTACCTTCCACGTCCAGCATGACAATCGAATCTGCACCTGGAGAGCGGATGATGAACAACTGCATTCCCCAGACCTCTTGTCTGCTCCGGTCTCTCTCTGGACTCTCGTCACTCTCTCGGCGTCTTCCCCCCTCCTCTGGTCGGGGCTCATCTCCGGGTTTGACGCACCCTTGTTCTGGGGGAGGGGCTCGGCCATGACAAGTAGCCTTACCCATATGCAGCAGTCCTGTACCGAACAACACCCACGGGCCCGTCTTGTACATCCTTCTTCGTCGCAGCACGAAGTACTCCGTACTGCGTAGTCGTGGTAGCGCCTCCAGTATAAAGTACGGAGTACATGGGTGTGACCGACTAACTGCTGTGTACGGAGTAGGAGTACTGTGTAACTACTCAGCATACGGATGCATAGTCCCAGTCCTACATGGCACTCACTCTGTGGCCGCGAATCATCAACCACCTCGCACAGCCGCATCGCATCACATCGCATCGCCTCTGGCTCGTGAGGCGACGTCAACCATCATCCCTGGGCTCCTCGTGCTGGTAGACAACAACATCAACATCCGTCATCCGTCATCCCCTTTCCATCCAACTTTCCGCTCGCAACAAAGTTCATGGAAACATTCGCTGTTGGACTCCCCTGTTCATCTCATACCCCTGCCCACTGTCGCAACGCAACCCCAGGCATCTGGCTGTTTGAATCTACTTGGTTAGTTAGTTGCAACTTGCTGGATTTCGCTAGCAATTTGGCAGTCCAAGGACTCCCAGCTCACCCCCAGCACACACACACACACACACACACACACACACTCCCAGCACACACACGACAAGCACACCCCGGGCAGCCTAGTCGCTGCCACGAGCGACACTGCGGCTCCGCGGGCCCCCGCCTTATTATACTTAATCTGCGCCAGAACCAAGACCAGGCCCAGCCAGGCTCAAGGACCATAGTACCCTTCGTCCCATAGTGACCATCCATCCGGACCCTCCTTGCGGTCACGAGGCAGATCTGCCACCGGCCAGTCCCAACGGCTAGTGGCCATCTCGCCTGGTCGTCCAACCTTAACCGCGTCTCCCTCCTGCTGGCCTGCTGCTGGAGGGGACATCGCCCTTCCCGCCGTGGACCTGGACCTGGATCTGGATCTGGACCTGCCCTCCAGCCGTTTTCCCTGCTCTGCGCCTCTTCCACCGTTCTGGTTGTTTCTGCACCCTGGCGAACCTCGACAGGTTGCCAATTTGAGTCATTGTCGCATCGGAGCCTCCTTAGCCGCCGCGGCGCACTGCACTTGAGCCGCCATTAAATAGACAACTCTCTCGTCGTCCAATATACCCACCTCCTCCCCTACCCGTTGACTTCCTGGTGCGATTCCTGGGAGCACACCGGGCCCTCGAAACCCATCCGATCGCAACCCAGTGCCTCGCCTCTACTGACTGGCCTCTGCGACAGAAGCCATCTCTGCTTTCTCGAGGTGGCCTATAGTCGCTATCCTGCCAGAACAAGCCCAGCTAGCTGTTATACCTGCACGCGCAGGCTATGGCATATGAGGAAGCCTACTGACGCGTGAGCAACGGCACCGACCAACAAGATCAATCCCAAAGTATGATGACGACGGCGTCCGATGCACCTTTCACACAAGAACCTGCTGCCAGCGACATTTACGATCCCGATGAGCCCTTTCCCCAGAACAGCCCGCCCATGAAAGCCCTACGCCCCAGAATACGTTTCTCCCCGTCCCCACCGCCAGCTTTGCCCTTCCCCAGAGTCAGTCACCCCTCCAGCTCAGGTCGCAAGTCTTCTAATCGTCGGCGTAAGGTACCCCCTAGCCATGGCGATCAGGTCTTGATCCACTACCTGGACGGTGGGAAGAGACCGGAAATCGCCTTTGAGGCGGGAAATCGACCGTTGACGGCCTACATGGGCGACGGCGGAGAGGAGGAAGAGATGGATAGTTCTCAGGACTCCAACTCGGCCATGTCCAGCGACGACGAGCCGGAATGCCATTTGGGCAGTCCCGCCATGTCTCCCGAGTCTCGGCCTGCCCACCCTGTTCGGCCACGTCGGATAGACCTGAAGTCCCTAGCAGCAGGTGCCGTCGCCGCACTATCAGCGGTTCAGCCCCCGTCCCCGGATGCCCCTCAGGATAGCGATGACGACTCTGTTACCCCAGAGACGCTCGACGAGGTCAAGACACCTCCGACTCCCGATATACGGTTAGAATCACAGGCGCAGCAGCAGCAGCAGCAGCAGCAGCAGCAGCAGCCGCACCCGCAAGCACGCGCCCAGCCGCCACAACCACCACCCCCCTTCGACGAGAAAACTTCTCGCAAGTCCCCAGGCCCGTCCTGGCGCACCCCATGTCCCCTTACTCGCAAGGGTCTCACCAAGACATGTACTCTCCTCGACTACCATCCAGTGCAGGTTTGAGACACCCGGGCGATTTTGCCTCTCCGCTCACAGGGTTGCCGACTCCCGGACAATCCTCTTCCGGGCACGGAGATCTGCCGCCTATTCAAATGCCTTGCATAGGTTCTCCCCAGTCCGACCTCAGCCGCCGGGGCTCACTCCCTCCCATCAGACTACAACTCGGAGAGGTACTCAATGGTCACCCTGGCATGCCCAAGAAAGAGCACGCCGCCATACGACTACCGCCTACCCCGTCTTTCCCGCACTCTCCGCCTGGACGAATGCTCCCTATATCGATCCTGCAGGGACCTGGTTCGCCGCCGATTTCACCCAACTATTCCTACAGCCAAAGTCTGCCCTCGACGGCGCATCCCATACCGTTGTTCGGGCCCTATTCGTTCCAATCCGGGAGCAGTAACATGCACCATCGGCCAGGGGCAGATTATAGCAGCAGCAACACGGCAACGCCGGGCGCCGACCAGCCCTCACCTTCGACTACAGGGTCGGTCATGGATCGCATGAGTATTGATCATATGACGAATCCGCAATTGGGCACATTTATTTGCAAATTCGCCGGATGCACAGCGGCTCCCTTTCAAACGCAATACCTGCTCAATTCGCATACGAACGTGCACTCTTCTTCTCGACCGCACTACTGCACCGTGAAGGGTTGTCCCAGAAGCGAGGGCGGCAAGGGGTTTAAGAGGAAGAACGAGATGATCCGGCATGGCCTAGTCCATGAATCGCCTGGATACGTGTGCCCGTTCTGTCCGGATCGTGAGCACAAGTATCCCAGGCCGGACAACCTTCAAAGGTATTCGAATTCACAACCCCATGGCCGCACACTTTTCTGATATTAACAAAACCTCTAGGCATGTTCGGGTGCACCACGTCGACAAGGATAAGGACGACCCGGCACTCCGTGACGTCCTCGCGCAGCGGCCAGATGGTCCGAACCGAGGTAGAAGAAGACGCGGCGTGTCATGACATAATATCCACATGTCTCTCCCCGACGTGATTTGATT
Organism: Arthrinium puccinioides; assembly: GCA_022414665.1. Lineage (NCBI taxonomy): Eukaryota > Fungi > Ascomycota > Sordariomycetes > Amphisphaeriales > Apiosporaceae > Arthrinium > Arthrinium puccinioides. The sequence continues at coordinate 1,966,016 of JAIUNF010000003.1, read as the reverse complement.
TCGGCACATGATTGAAAATACATAGATGTACATATACACACACGGAGATTATGGCTGAGCGAGGCGGCGAACAAAGACTGTGCTTGGTTTTTCTGCCCGTCTCAATCGACGGAGAGTGGCGTTTGACGCGAACATTTCCGCGAGAGGGCGAGTTTCTGGCTCGTTTTATCCCGCCGAGGCACAGTCGGGGACAAGACGGGGTGATATTTCCCATACACTGGTGGATTTGCACGAACTACACTTTTGGCCATTGGCTTCACATTTATACCCTATTTTTACGAGAAAGGGGGGGTGGGGGGGTGGCAAAGACTTGGTGTCTATACATACTGAAGTGGACTTGGGACGGGGCAGGGCGGGACAGGACAGGACGGGACAGGACGGGACTGGACATGGGAAGCACGACTCGACTACGCCCAGCTACGATAACAAAACGCAACCAACACATGCACCCCCACCCCCCATTGGCATTGGAAAAACCTTCTCTTCTGCGTACCTCGATGGTGTGATGTCGACCTTCAACGGCCGGCAAAGTATCTTTTCCGGCGTTTCAGCAGCAAATCTCTGACGAGTGTCTTGCTTTCTTGTTGATAATCTTGAAGCATTGGGGGGGAGGGGGCACTTTGACCGGTTTGATAAGCGATCTGCTAGAAAGGTGATGGCATTTCGAGAAAGCAAAGGAAGCAGAGGAAGACGCTTGGTTTTGGGCGGTGCCCATCTTGAGTGGGAAAAGCGGGAGCGTGAAAGAGATACCATTTGAATGCATATAAGCAACGTTGCACACACACAGCTTTACACACTTGATGCTTTCATCATGATGCATCTTGGTTGGTCATCTTATGCGAGCGTGATGTGTCAATGACAAATCCAAAGTCCTGTTTGATGCGGTCGGCCCAAACCAAAACTCTGGAATCCTTCTCGACGCGGCACTTTCTTCCCAATGATCAACCATCACTCTCCCAACCTCCGATCGCCACTGGACCTTCACTCAACACATCGACCCCGAGACCCTCGTCTCCCGCGGTATTCCCAACACTGCCGCCCATCTGCTCGACCACGATCCACAGCCCGCGCGCGCGTATCATGTGTGGCTCGAGGTCGAACTCGCCCGTACGCAGCCCGCTCGCGCCCACCTCCCTGAACCCGCCGCCGCCCTCACCGCCCTCCCCGTCGTCATCGTCGTCGTCATGACCGCCGCCAGTGGCCGCGACGACTGTGCGGTCCGGACCTCGGCCCAGCTCGACGCGCAGCCGGACGTTGGGGTGGCTTCGCGGGGTACCGGGCTGCGTGCGCGTGGGCGTTGTGTACCCGCTGCTGGTTCCGTAGAGTTGGCCGCGGCGCGTGACGATGATGCTTGCGCGCGTGAGGCGGGTAACCGTGACGCGGGCACGCTTGCGCTCCTCGCCTGGCGCAAACGTTGGGGAGGGTAGCGGGGTGCGCAGCATGCCTGCGGCGTCGGCGGCGATGGGCAGGAGCGTGCAGGCGACGTTCGACCCGACCCTGAGGCCGAAGTCGGCGAGGTGGCCCGGCTCAAAGGTGCTGCAGACGATGGTGTACGCGCCCGGGTCCAGACGTGGCACCGAGAGCAGGGCGCAGCCGCGGCGGTACTCGCCAGACGTGGCGACGGTGTCGCGGACGGTGAGGTTTGTCACGCGCCGGCCCGAGGCCCAGACCAGGTCGATGTGGACGGGGGAGGTCTTGGTGATCGGTGCTGAGGAGGATGGTCAGGGGTCCGCCCTGGCCGGGGATCGCGAGCGAGAACTGCGGGTTCGACAGGTAGGTGGCCGACGCCGCGTTGCCGCCAGCCGTGCGGCGTGTCCAGGAGCCGCGCAGCTCTGTGTAGTGCTGCATGCTGTCGCGGGCCTTGGTAATGTCGAGGGCGCAGCGGGAGAAGAAGGAGAGTGTGAAGGAGTACCTCGGCAGAGGAAGCGCCTGCTGCGCAACTACGATGGTGTACGGCACACCCTTCTTGGCCTCGAAGGGTGCGAGGGTCTGGGGGGAATCGACAAAGGGACCGCGGTAGAGAGATTTGTCGCCGAGCTCCACGCGGCACCCGTTGGTGTGGTCGAACATGTACAGGCTCATGAAGCCGAGTTCATTCGAGGCATCGGCCAGGGTCGAGCTGGCGCGCGACTTGGCAATTTCGAGCTCGGCGTCTTGAAAGTGACGACTCAACAATATCCACGTGGTGCCTGACGCCGCTGCGGTCATCGAGTACTGGATGTTGTGGGCAAAGGAGCCGGCCATGCAAGGCGAGGGTAGCTCCCATAAGAAGTGGTGATCTTGGCGTTCAGTGAAGAGGCCGGGATTCCAGTTGAGATACAGTGCCTCGAAGTTTTGCGTAATGTCGTCGAAGCTGATCCAGAAGGAGCCGGGCTTGAGTTTGACTGGATGTTCGTCCGGGTGGTGATGCCTCGCATCGGATGATCCCACCCCTTTCCAGACCAGGCCGTCACACCAGGGGTTCTTCACCAGCATCCTCCGCGCACCCGACGCCTCGGAGACGTCGAGGACTGCGTAGTCGTGTTGCCCGACCAACCCTAGCGTCTCCTCCTCGGTGACGGAGAGCCGGCCTGTGCCCAGGGTGACAATCACATCACCGTAGTCGTACGCCTTCTTGATGCGCGCCCAAGTCTGATGAAACTCGATGTCGTCGCTCTGCAAGAAGATCTGCTGCGGTATCCAACCGGTGATGATGCACAGATCCGTGGCGGAATTGCTGCCGGGGAAGTCGTAGCCGCCTCGCACCTTTAGGTACGCCTTCTCCATCAGGGCAGGCCAGATGAGCAGTGGGTTCTGGCGATCCACGACGTAGAGCGTACGCGCATTGCGGGAAGAGGGCAGCCGGTCATCGATGACGACTTTGCGAAAGCAACCGTTGAAGCACATGCGAAAGACGTACTTTCCGTTCGCTGCGACCTTGGGTTGACCCAGGCTCGAGTCCACGGGAAACATGACGGCCGGCAAGATGGATTTGGGCCCCGGCCGGAGATGCTTGATGCCGGCACACAAACTGGCGACGACGGAACAGTCGGTCGTTATATCCTGCACTAGATCGTAGTCGTCGTCGGCCTCCATCAGGCGTCGCCATGCGTTTCCGTCACTTGAGTTCGGCTGGGCTCCTGCAATCTCCAGCGGACGTTTCCAACCGCCAAAGGCGACTTGCTGGCATTCCGACAAGGAGAAATCGGACGCGTCGCTTGGCTTGGGGTCAGTGGACGGCCCTCTGGTCAAGGTTAACAGGACGGCTTACCTGTAGGTGCTACCAGTAAACTCGGTCGGATCCGGATCGGCCTCCCACGGTGGAAATATGTTCCCATGCAGCTTCGACCCGCGGAGGAGGATATTCTTCTCGCTGGTTGGGATCTGGCGAGTCCGGCGAGGCAGCTGGAGGCGTTTCTCGATCTCACTCACGGTATCGACGGCTCGCGCGGCTTTCTTCAAGCGCTCGGCGTGATAGATCAGATCGTTACACTTCTGCTTCAGGCGCGACTTCTCGGCTGGCACCTTGGTGGTGCTGGCGGCCTTCATGTACAGCTCGGCGGCGGCGATGGCGTGATCGAGGGCATCCTGGTGCGAGGATCGTGAGATCTGGGCCTCCCGTCTCTGGAAGGGTCGTCAGGTGTTGCTCATGAGACGGTTTGAGGGTTGCCATACCTTTGCTTCTGCTTCCATGTTGGGATGGGTACGCAGATGTAAAAATCTAAATCTAAATATATGTATATATATATATATATATATATAATGGTAGATCTGCAGGCTGGAGTGTTCACCCGCAGCACCAGACACGAGTATCAGGATGAAAGCCCAGTCGACACAAATTGACCTGCTGCAGGCCCTGCATAGCGGTTGTCAAGTATCGACGGAGAAGACGCTGCCAGATCAAGACAGAAGGATGTTGTTGCTGCAGATACTGCTGCAGATGCTGGGGCACCCCGCCCGTTGTCGGCGAGGAGTACAGAAAGAGGCAGTGTTCTTTCTTGGTTCCGGCTCAGCGCGTCCAAGGCTTGGAAATGCAGCCCACCAGAGGATTTCGCAGGATGAGCCTATGAGGGGCAATTGAGACACAGACAGCACCTGGATCCTGGATCGAAAGGCAGGCGATTGATTCTATCGGTGATGTGACCTCACGGGTCAATGGAATCTGGTGTTGGTTAGCGCTGTTGCTGTCGTCTGTCGTCCTGCGACTGGCGATGAGAGCGACAGTTTGACGATGACGATGAAGCATCCGACGTCGTGACTACTGACTGGTTGGTTGACTGCTCTGTACGTACTCCGTCGGACCGTACCCCGTAGTTAGTTAGCTAGTTGACGTTACCGCGTACGGAGTACCCGAGGTACTGTGTACTTTTATGGTATCCGTAGCCTGTAGGGAGGGTACTCCGTACCTAACTGAACCTACCTGGCTTGTTAGCGCATCTCCCAAGCTGTGCCGCTTGGATCGTCAACAAGTTCTTCTCGAGTCCAGCGCCGGGTAACTAGTCATTTAGTCAACTTGGCCGTAACTTACTCCGTACACAAACGGGCATGAAAACTGACGAGTTAACCAAGGTTGGTCAACTCCACTCGACATCGGTAGTTACACAGTACCGTGTAACTTAACTTATGGGACAAGTCCATGGCTGAGTCCCGGTTCCAGAGCTGGCCAACCATTCAATAAGCGACATGTCTGTCTCGTCATGTGGATTTGTTGCCCCGTGAGGCCATTCAGACCCGTCCAACTCTGGCGCGGCTCACTCATTGTTGGCAGGACCACGTTGTGTGGAAGAGGACTGGGAAGAGGTAACGAGGTAACGAGTTAACAGAGGGGAGAAGGCACGGCATGGCTAGAGCCTAGAAGGACGGCTCCCATTCCTAACATATACAGCGAAACGGCAGCCGATCATTACCTCCACGGTCAGCCAATTGCTTGGATCGTACGATGGATGCCCGGACCTAGGCTCTAGCGACCGTTGTCGCGGAATGGAACTAAGTATTCGTCATTCCGCGCGTGCCGTTGATACAACAACTACCGGCTGCCCTCTTTTGGAAAGACGGTGTTGAGTTTAAAGCACAGTTGCGCCGCAGGTCTGGAAACGAAGAAAGCAAGCAAGAGAACTCGGGTTTGTTACGGATACTGTAGTTGACTTACGTTAGTTGGTTGACTTAACTCAACGTAAGTTATTAACTAGTTAGTAGCTAACTAACGTACTGTAACTAGCTCCCGTCAGCTGCTGCTTTTCTCGGCTTGATTGTTGCCGCCAAATCGACTCGTTAGTTGCCTAACGTTAATAACTATCCGTAAGCTGGCTAGTAGTTGACCTTGCGATAAGATAAACGATTGACCGAGGTTCGTCACAGCAAAAGAGAAAGAGGCTCGAGCATGGCATGTCAACGGCGACAGGAACCGACAGTTTGCAATACCGACCAACTTGTACTTGCACAGATATCGACTTTTTTTTTTCTCTCTCCGTGGAATCCTGCCTCCTTCGTCACTATTGCATCAAAACACCGTCTCGTGACAGTTTGCACGTGTTTACTCGAACACGGCCCCCCGGCTACTTTGTAGTTACGGAGTACCTCACCCACCCTTTTGCCATTTGGTACCGTTACGTCCAGCGTCCCCGGCAGTTGTCAATCGCCGCCTGCTTGCCGGTGATCTCATACCGAGGTCCCCATCCCACGATTCCCACCCGTCGCTCAGTCACTGTCTAAGCGACGAAACACCAGCAACTGCCCTTCGCAGTTTGGGCACGACGCAACTATCTGCCGCACAATGTCATCACAATCAAATTCCGCGCCGCTCCCATCGTGGGGGCTCGCCGTTGCAGGCTCCACCGGCGCCGTGCTCGCCAATGCCCTGGTGTACCCTCTTGACATGTAAGAGAGCCTGGCCAATCGGTTGCTCATCCCCAACTAACTACACCGTAGAGTGAAGACGCGGCTCCAGGTCCAAATAAAACGCCGCCCGGACGCCCCCCCCGCCAACGATGGCGATGGCGATGGCGATGGCGACGACGACGAACCGCACTACACCTCGACCTGGGATGCCATCACCAAGATCACCGAGGCAGAGGGCATGGCGGGTCTCTACAACGGCATGAGCGGCGCTCTGCTTGGCGTGGCCTCGACCAACTTTGCCTACTTCTACTGGTACTCGACCGTGCGCGAGCTGTATCTCAAGTCGCCGCGGACACCCGCAGGCCCGCCCTCGACGCTGGTCGAGCTGGGCCTGGGCGCCCTCGCCGGCGCCGCCGCCCAGCTGTGCACCATACCCGTGGCCGTCGTGACCACGCGCCAGCAGACCCAGAAGCGCGGCGAGCGCAAGACCTTCTTCGAGACCGGCCGCGAGGTCGTCGAGGGCGAGGACGGCGTCAGCGGCCTGTGGAGGGGCCTCAAGGCGAGCCTGGTCCTGGTCGTGAACCCGGCCATTACCTACGGCGCCTACGAGAGGTTGAAGACGGCCTTGTACCCGGGCAAGACGCGCTTGACGGCCGGCGAAGCATTTTGTGAGTCTGCAGGGAAACAAAAACACACGCCCGAGGTACACAACTAACACCATCCCTCGACAGTGCTGGGCGCAATGTCCAAAGCCCTCGCCACCATCGCGACACAACCCCTAATTGTCGCCAAAGTCGGCCTGCAGTCCCGTCCGCCGCCCATTCGCAAGGGCAAGCCTTTCAAGGGCTTCATCGAGGTCATGCAGTTCATCATCGCCCACGAGGGACCCCTGGGCCTGTTCAAGGGCATCGCGCCGCAGATCCTCAAGGGCCTCATGGTGCAGGGCCTCTTGATGATGACCAAGGAGCGGTAAGTTGCTCTTTCTTACGGTCGCACGACCCAGACGATAGATCACATGCTAATTGATGTTGCGTCACCGCAGAATGGAACTCCTCTTCATCCTGCTCTTCCGATACGTGCGCCAGCTTCGCGCCAAGCAAATGGCCAAGGCCGCTGAATTGGCCGCTGGTTTGGCCGGGAAGGCGAAAGCTGCGGTCCCGATTACTACGAGATGAGAGCGTCTCTTGAAGTCTCGGGACGGAGACGTGCCCCGGTTTTGGCTATTGGACGCACCGCAATGATTATTGTTTGTATATATAGCTTTGACGCTCATGACTTTCTGTCAAACCCTGTATTTTCGAGTTGCAAGTTATAGAATTCATCAGTACATGCGGTTCACCATGCATGTCATCATGCACATTACCAACTTACGGTTCCACGCGTGAGGAAAACCCAAATCCACGTAGTGAGAAATGCGACCAGCAGAGGGTTACGGCCTCTATTCTGCACGTTGCTCATTCCCCCAATAGTCATACATACGTACGTACATGCAGCTTCCCCTACGAATGAGAAACCATAAAAAAATCCTACAACGCAAATTCAAGCAAAGCCTTGCGTAAGTCGTTCGTCAAAGTCATGCGCCGTGAGTGATGTGCGTGATCTGGCGTGAGAGTTTTCGTGTGGACAGCCCAAACCCAGGTAAGTACTTAAAGTGAGCCCGTGAACCCGTGAACCCTTGTTGTCCCCAACCCGTTCGTTCCATAACGACCGATGCTCTTTTTGGCCCAGGAGAAAACAATGGAGTAAATCGAGAAAAAGACGCCGCAAGCAATGTTGGATAAGAGTTGCCGTCGTCCGAACGGGAAACATCTCAAGAGCCATCGAGTGAGTGTGTCGTCGGATCCTTCAACGTCAACCATTTGCTCTGGTCGCCGAACCGAAACGGTACCAAGAGCTATTTCCCATGCTGCTGAATGGTTCAACGTCCGCCATTTGCTCTGGCCATCAAGCCTGCACCGCGACCCAGGTGGGAATGGTACGAGCCGATACTTTGGAAGCCCCTGCAAACAAGTTTGTTAGTATCCTGCTTTTGCTTCAACCCCGCGTGGTAGTAGCACTTACTTGGTGAGATCAAAGCCCCCCTCGTCCTCCACATCCTCCTCAGCCACAGTGGTCGTCTCCTGCGTCTCAGCACGACCAGTCGACCGGCTGGGACTAGCGACCGGCGACCGGCTGTCCTCGGTGGCGGGCGGGGGACTGCTGCTATCGGCGAGGGCAACGAGGGAGGGCTTGGAAGGGCTGATATCGAAATGCACGGGGCGAAGAGGAGTGCTGCCGAAACCGACGTCGGCAAACTTCCAGAAGGGGGCGGGAGAACTCGTGGGCATATGCTGGCTGGGGCGCTGGGCAGTGCTAGGAGGGGCGAGCCGGGGTTGGAGGCGCTGAGGCGCCGGGGTAATCAATGACATGTTATCGTCCTGCAGATACGACGATGTCAGAAGAGGTGGGGAGCGCGGAAGACTGTCCGCCGTGGTCGCGAATGAGTTGGTATTACTCAGGGGCTTGCGGGTGCGAGGGAGTGGGCTGCCGTCCTGGAAACTCGAGGGCTGGTATCGCGAAGTTCGGTCGGGCGTCATTTGTGAGCGGTTCAACACCGAGCTGGGCTTGGGCGAAGCGACGGCAGGGGATGCTGCCTTTCGCTTCCGTGCCGAGACGGATCCAGGCTCCCGCGAGGCCATGTCCTTGGGACCCTTGGTGATGTAATTGAGCTGGTTTGGCTGACTCGGCGAAGATGGCGCTGACGAGCCGCGGTGCCCTCCTCGGCCTAGCTTGTAGGCCTGGCGGTGCATTTCTTCGCGAACCTCGGCGACAATCTCCCATTTCATGCCCTTGCCAGGCTCATCTGTAGACCTGGGAGCCTTGGAGAAGTTCTTGTTCAACGACAGGTTGTGGCGGATGCTGTTCTGCGTAGTGCGTTAGGGAAGGGGTCTTTGGTTTGGCTTTGTCGACTCAAACTTACCTGCCATCCAGCCGCGGGCTGGTTCCTGTAATAGGCGTACTTTGTCATGATGAACTTGTAGATGCCGTTCAGGTTTAGTTTCTGGTCATCGGTGCTGAGGATCGCTTGCGTGATCATCTGGGCATAGCTAAAGAGGGGCTTGATGTGCTGGTTCTCTTCGATGCTGAGATCAAGCTCGTTGGGGTTCAATAATAGGGTCCCGGACGAGCCATAGGCGGGAGACTTGTGCGCCGAGGCCACAGCACGGCTCTTTGTCGATGGTGGCGTGCCCGGACGCTTGTAGTCGGGAGGCGCCGGTGCGATGGCCTGCTGGAAAGGCTGGCCTCGAGACGACGCAGGTCGGTTGCTAGAAGAGGCGTGATCCGAGGAAGGCGCCGGCAGAGCGTGGCGAACCTCCTCGGCCGGGGCAGGACTTGACCTTGATGCCTTGACACTGGTCGGTGCCGAGGTAGCAGGCGCGGGCGGCGGGAGGGTTCGCTGGACAAAGACATCCTGAATCTGCAAGGGCTGGTCGGGGTTGAATGGCAGGACAAACAGAACCTCGATATTGCCAATCTCGATGACCTCCCCGCTGGACAACAGGCGCGGCGCATCGTCGCGCTTAAGAGTGACACCATTCACCTTCAAGCCATTGCGGCCCTCGACCTTCAGAAACCACTTCTCAGGTGCCGAGTCGTAGTAGATTCTCGCCGTCTTGCGGGAAAACATCTTGCCAGGACCTAGGTCGATATGAATAAAGTCCTCGTCCTCCGGATCGCTCGGCGTCGCTCTGGCCGCGGTGTTCGGCTCCGAGATGCGACCGAGGTTGATGTTGGTGTGCCGGATGTAGTAGGTCCAATTCCTGGCAGCTATCTTCGCGTAGGCCTCAATGCCCGTATCGTCGGATTCGTGGATGGCATTCGCGTGATCCTTGTCGGCCTGTGTTTCCATGGTGGACAGGTTCTCGGCGACCTGGCTCACCAAGCTCTCTTCTGCCCTGGCGCGAGCCTCGACGGAACTATCTGCGACGCCTTCATCCTCGTTTGCGATCTCGGCATCGTTATCGGTTGCCGCTTCTGCTGCTGTGCTAGAGATATCCTCTTCTACCGGCTCAGAAGGGCCATCGGGGTTTGTCTGCAGCGAGGGAACTCGCACGTTAGCACTGTCATGTTTGAAAGGATAGCGATGACGGTGGCAGCCTACGTTCTTTCTGCGCTTTGACGGCCGAGAGGGCGATGAGAGCTCTGCGGGCACCTGCATAGGCGTGGGAGTCGCGTCCCGTACCTTGCGAGTTCTTTGTGAGGATCTCTTGGTGGAAGGAGGCATCGTGGTGTTGTAGCGCGACTATGCACTGCACATTACCAATAATGGCGATGGGGCTGCAATGTAATATCACGTCGACGAGGTATGTATTGCGCGTGCGCGTGCGCGTGCTCGTGGCCGCTACAGTTGTGTCGTTTGCGACTCGCGAGCAACGTGGGATCGCGGGGCAGCAGTCGATAGGGCCAGTTCTCCCTGGATGGGCGGGCAATTGACGTCTAGACTTAGCGAATACGGACGGGATGGACGCGCCGAGGGAAGGGCGAATCGTTGCGTGGCGGGGTGGAAGAAGGAGGCGTACTTCGAGTTGCCGGCCTGGGGAATCGAGACTTGTTGGGCGTTGAATGAGGTGTGAGAGGAAGAGCCTTTGCGATGAGGCTGAGATGGCTTGGACTTATTGATGGTGGTGGTGAAACGGCCCAAGTAAACAAATGCGACGGGCAGACCAGCTCGTCTTTCCGCCGGCAGTGTCAAGGACCAGCCTGCGAGGTCCGTCAGTCGGAGATGGACAGGGGGACAAGTGTGGCCTAAGTGAGTAACTAGTTGTCGCTTCATCGGCTGGTCGCACCAAGGTTATGGACTGACGATGACGGCGCGCCGGTTTGGTAGGAAAAAGAATGCTGATCAATCGCGCTTCAGGTCGCCAAAATCCCTGTCCAGGTCGCGCGTCACTATGAACACGGGATTGCGCTTAAGTTGATGTCTAGCGTGCACTGGACGGTGAAGTACTGGTACAGAGTACTCCGTACTAAAGGCGTAGTTAGTTGCTGTGTAGGCGGGGGAAGCCACCCACGAAATAGTATCCGTACTTCTTCTACGAAGTACGGAGTACCTGAGCGTGCATCCACTCTAGGCAGGACCAGACTAGAATCAGACAACCAACAATGTGCAATTCCTGTGCAGTGCGCCTGTCTCCTTCGCCCTCTGTTAAAGTTTAATCCGAGTCAATTGTCTACTTGATATTTTGTACCAGAGTACGGAGTACGGATGCTCGGTACGGGATAACGAATGGTTAGATCCATCGTTGCTTAGAACCCTTACCAGTGACTTTCAGCCACTCGCAAAAGGAAGCCGCCCCTGAGACCCATGGAACGTCACCGAGCACGGATCATGGGAGGCTGGGAGTTGGTGCAGCGTGGAAGCCAAAAGCAACAACGAGCCAAGTGCGGAACGGAGTGGTTACGGAGTTACTTAGTTATCCGTAAAATCAAACTATGCTGCCAACAGAGCTCTTTCCAACCAACCCTGTTCTTGGTACTAAATCCCTCGGTACGGAGTATACGGAGCAACTAGCTCGTTCGATTGGGTGAAGTCACCAACCTACTCGATGACGAGGCTGGAGAAGACTTCCTGAACCACCGCAACAAACCTCTCAACAATCGCATCAACCGTCCCTCCATCCACGTTGTACGCAGGCAGGCATAATCATGACACGGTCCCCTTTCTTGTCGCCGGCGCAGCCCTAACCGTAGTATATGGCCATATTGTACGGTTGCGCCAGCGCAGTCGCGTGGACGTGGTGGGATATCTGCAGACTGGGGTCGAACGGTTCTTTGGTGGTGCCCAGCTACGAGGCCTCTGCCTACCGCTTGGGTGTCAGGGACGATGCCCTCTTGCTCCCAGGCGGAAAGTGCCACGGTTCGCCCCATCCCGCACACTTTGAGTACCATGGTTAGCGATCCGCTCACATACATGTATTGGTAGCATGCTCTTGCTCTGGGCCTCTGGCAGCCGGAGCTCCCTCGGTTTGCTCGGCTAAGGCGGTTTGCTTCCACACAGGCCCAGCAGGATAGAGATTGGCTTGAGAAGAAACGTGCTGATTTCGTCCAGAATGAATAGAGCTCCGAGGTTGCTCACCAGCCAGACGTGGCGCCAACCACAGGCTTGGCAATGTGTGCCGTGACCGTGTTTGGCCCAAGTTTTTGAAATGCTTTCTCCAACTCGGCTACCTTCTTCGCAACAAGATGCTCATCAAACTTGATGGGGAGCTGCTGGCGATAGGCATTGCAGGGGGATATATGGTGTACTCCTGGAAGCAGCAGAGGTTCAAAGGGGGCACGCCGTACGAGATGACCTCCCAACCAAAGGAAACCTACTGTGATGCCGTGGTACGACACCTCACGTGAGATGTAATTGACTCGATGGGGCTCTCCCCTCCATATGAAATATTAACGGGAAACTTTCATAGCTCCCTCCATGGCCTCGGAGCCTACCAGGCCGGGTTCAGCGACCTTTCATAAGTAGGACTGCCGCCTGGTGGTATATACTGACCGGAGTTCGTCACCCGAACTTTCCGGAAGAGTCCTTGGAAGGTTTGCGAGAACCAGTCAACCAAATCTAGTTTGCTCTGATGGTCGAAGAAGCTGTGGGCGACGTAGGACACCGTATGAGCCTGTACTGATATGGTTTCGATGACCTCCTTCACCACATGCCCGAGGCAAGTCATGGCGGCACCACCGCAGGCATCCAAGATCTCACGGCCATCTTCCAGATAAAGGTAGTTAGTTTCCCTGTGCTCCCACGATGATAGGACCGTCGTTGCCAATGACAGTAGTCGGCTATTGGGTCCATGTTGTTCTTCTCATTTAAATATGCTGGAGGTGGCGGGCTCTTAGGAGCAATATCGGCGCTCTAACGACCATAGTAAAATGGTTGAAAGCATCTGAAACTCGTCATGATTGATGTGACACTGGTCCATGCCAGTTGGCTGCCCAGTATATGGCGCTGTATACGCAATGTGTCAATGAGACCACGCTTCTAATATAAGTTGCGACCCGTTGGTTTATCCCCATCACACCACTTGGGCAAACAACATTGGCTGCTCTGCTTGTTTGGCAGCCGGTTGTGACAAAGTACGGCAGACAGCAACTTGAGCTTAGCCATTGGTGACAGGCCTATCAAGTCCAGAGCTACTCTGGGACGACTAGGGTAGTCACTTAACAAGGCACTGGGGACACACAAGGGGTACTGGGTTACAGTTTACTATACAAGCGTCGTACGTTACATCACAGATTGGCGGGCACCTTTGAACACACCCATGCAAGCAAGACAAAGGAACACACTGGTCTACGCCATCGCCTCGCTCATAATTGGACCAGCAGGGCTGGCAGTGCTGTGCCGTTACGGAGTATTGTCATGCCCACTTCAATCGCAAAAGCACCTATATGGAAATGGGCGAAACGGTCCGTGTCGGACTGTGTGGGAAGACAGCTCTTCTCATCAGACGCAACAGAGCGCTGGCTACCCCGAAGCTCTCTAAGCCGAGGGATGTGGTGGAATGCAGAGTCAGCGCGGAAGCGTATGAAACGAACGCAAGGTGACACCACTTGCTCTGCAACCTGTGGACTCGGGAGCATACAGGTAGGGTAACGTAGCCGTGAGCATCCTGGCTACTCGCTGATGCCAGAAGTGCCACGAGTGAAACCAGAGTGTCGGGTTTGAGTATGGCACCGCCCGACGCAGCTTCGTACCCTTTGTACGCCATTTCATATAAACATCGTCGAACCGCAAGCCCAATCTCCCACCGCTGTATAACAAGAATGAGGAGAGTGTTGAACATGGGCCGGGATGCTGAGGAGGAAGATTGCCGGTAGCCGATCCGCGCAGGTCCGTCACTTGCGAGACGCGAAGAGAAATGTCGGGCAGAGGGAGTCTGATCAGCGCCTTTGTTCACGGGTTCAGTCAAAGCCAGCCCTCGACCGCCAACAACCACAACGCGATAGATGAGGACCCTCTCCCTTGTGAGCGTTGTTAGCCAGTCTCTTTCCGGCCCGAGTCTACCAGATTTTATCCGAGATACTGGACGCTGCTGAGTGAGAGAGTAGCCGTGGTGCGGACCGAAAACGGCAAAGAACCATTGGAGCCCAAGTTGCATCATGGATGATGATGGTGGACACCAACCACGAACGCTCCCGAATGACTACTACTTTGACAAGAAACGAAAGCTGCAGCATAACGACTCGGGTCTCGAGTAGGGACAGCGCCGTGGCTTCAAACGATGCAGTGGCTACCACTGTAAAGGATGATGCAAGCCCGCACTCGACGGTCCTCGTAGACAGTGTAAGCGAACAGGCGGCACACAATGTACATGTTGCTTCGGCCTGGCGGAATGCTTGTGGCGAACGCAACATGCAGTCAGGAAGTCCTTCGGGACTCTAGATTAGCCCGTCCGCATATAGGACGCCGAATACATTCTCCAATGGCACCCGCGTTGATAACAGATCATCCGACGAGAATCCCGGGAACATCTCTGGTCTTTCGTTGTAGAGATATGGTCAGGTCCGGGGTGAGGGAAAATCAATACCATCAGGCTTCTGCCAAGTCCTAGCCTACGTACTTGAGTAGTAATCGTCCTAAACGCCATGTGCCATAACATACAATCACCCAACGCATTTGTGCTTATTTCTTCTGCTTCTTCTTCTTGGGCTTCTCTGCCTCAGCGTCGTCATCATCGTCCTCGTCCACGACCTCAGTAGCACCCTGGGCATTGTCGACGTCGCTTTCGTCGCTACCCGAACCAGACGACTCATGGGCCGAGTCGTACTCCTCGGCTACGTCACTGTCACTGTCTGTCTTGAAGTCCTCGTCTACACTCTCGTCATCCTCGTCGGCGGAGCCACGGTCTGCCCGCGGACCTACCACCTCTTCTTCCGAGTCGTCGCCCATCAAGGCCTCATCACGCAATGCCTGAGCAAGCAGCGTGGCGTCTTCGTCAATCTCATTCTTCACGCGCAAGCCCTTGAGCTTGAAGAAATTCTCAAGCGCCTTCAAGTCCTCACGATTAATGTTGTTGAACTGGTTAGAGCCGGCGCCGTTCTTCAGATGGACAGTAATGTCGAATGTGGTAAGCGCCGAGACGGCACCGCCAACGCGCGAGAAGGTGATACTAGCCGTCTGGTCATACGAGATGTAGGTGGCGGGCTTCGGGATGAACATGAAGGCTTTCTCTAAGCAATAGAGCACACCCTCGCTTGCCTTGATGAAACACTTTATGCCCGATTGTTGGCGGTGAGTCGTGAAGTCCTTAGCTGGGGTTACGATCTTCTTCGCGGCCAATCCCTTAAAGCAATAGGTTATGACTTGGTGCAGCGGCTGTTCGTAGTGTGACTGGAGTTTATCTTTGTACTTTGTGTTGAGCTCCTCCTCGGTAAGGTTCAGGTCAATGGTGATCTCCTCATCCATCTTGGCTTGCATAACCAAGAAGGGATACCTCGTCTGACCCTGGCGCAGTGGGGGGTCAAGACCGATGCAGAGCATGCAATGAATGTCGTCGGGCTTAGGAAGGACCATGAACTTCTTAACGGCGTCGTATTGGATCTTGTAGTCGTACGTCTTGCCACGCAGGCGAAAGGACGACTCGTACATGTCAATATCGAAACGGCCTCGGGGTGTAAGGTGCAGGACCTCGAGGAAGGTGGCGATAGCGTCTCCTGCGGTTTCACCAATCTCGGCCTTGTCTATGAGGGTCTCGTAGAACAGGGTTGCCGCGTTCTTCTCCTCCTGCTCGGCGTCGCTACCCGCATCCTCGCCCTCGGTCTCCTTGCGAGTGGTGACGCCGGGGATGTAGAACCTCATCTCCATAAGTTGATCCTTGCCAGCGCCCGACTTCTTGCCGCGGCCGCGCGCACCGCCCAGAGAGCCATTGGTGCCCGTGTCAGCCTCGTCCGAAGCAGCAAATTCGATTGCGACTTCGTTGCGACCGGCCAGGTTCGTGTTGGAGATCTCGGTGTAGGGGATCTCAAAGGCGGGTCGGTTCTGGGTGTTGAAGACTAGCTCGGCCTTGGTGAACTCGGTCTTGCCCCAGTTCCATCCTCTCAGGGCATGCTCTTTGGTCTCGAGGTTCGTGCTGTACCAGTTCTTGAAGACCTTTTGCAGGCGTGAGTTGTCATCCTCGACAAAGCCGTCGAGATGGACAATCTCGGAGGAGCGCTTCAAAATCTTGACCTCGTAGCCCTTGGCGGCGCGACTCCATTGCGCGCTTGCGATGTCGCCGCGATCAAGTGTGAAGGTGCTACCACCAGCCGAGGGCTTCCAGCCCAGACCGTTCTCCGCGAATCGACATTTTCCGCTCTCCTTGGAAAGGTCCAGGTAGATGTTGTCGAAACTCTCGATGGCCGACATGGTGACGATGCTGTGCCTGTAGGGATGCGATGTGCCGAAAAGTCGATGCTGCCCGGAAGCGAGAGGGAGGAAATGAGGAAGACAACCTAAAGAGACTGTAACTTCTTTGTCCAGTTGTCGAAATGACAAGGGCAGGAGCGGTAAATGCCCTGGAGAGGGTTTGCAAGGTCCTGTAGGCTGTGGCGTCCAAAGGAATGTCGGAAGAGAGAAGGATGCAGCCAGTCCTCGGTATCAAGCAACTAACTAGTTAATTAACTAGGGACTTTGGTGATCCACTCGCTCCCAGCACTGGAAAGCTCAACGCGCCGCTTTTTCGCGTAAATGATCTACCACGTGATTACTCCGTACGATGGAGGTGGAGGGTTGTTTTGGCAACCAATCCGACCTGTCTGTCAAACTACGCCTAAAACATGGGGAATACGTCAGCAGGTACTCCGTACGGAGTACTCCGTACTTATGCAACAAAAGTATGGATAGTGTAAGCACCCGAGGTAAATCGCACACACGCAGTCACCATGTCGTTAACAGGTGTTACTCTTTAGCTGCAAGGATTGGTGAACTCGTCGCAACGCAGTTTATCAATTAATCACGGAGTAACTAACTACGGAGGAGGGATAGTTAACGTTAAGGTTAGTTGCTCCGTACGGATACCACTGCGAGTTCCACTTTACCCAACCAAATAATGGCCTTTTACTCCGTACATGCAGAAGCAGGTCTAGCTGGACCTGCTTTTCTTTACTTAAAATTACCGAGTCCTCTGTATATCTGCAACGAGTTGTATTCGTCGTCAACAGTTAGTTATCCGTTACTGCTTCATACCCGTCGGTCCTTGGCTGCCAAGACGAATCCAGTCAATAGTGAAGCACCCAAAGGAGCTAGACTGCCCCACCAACGGGGACTTGCACGTAACAGTAACACAAAGTACGAAGTACAATCAACCGCAGCGACGGGCTCGACCTTGACGACACTGTTCGGGGCGCAGCTCGAGCTCCAAATTGACCAGTTTCAGGGTCACTTTCGCATTGCCAGACAACCGCCTCTGCTCTCCCCTATTCATCGTCGGATACTTCTTTATACCCCCCCGCCTGGTGTTTATCTCGTATGCTTTCCGCTTGAACATTCCTATCCCTCTTTCCCTCTCGTGGCTCAGCTGTCCTCTCCTCTCCGTCCACCATCATCATGTCGGGTCGCTTCGTCCGGGCCTCCAAATATCGTGCGTGTTATCCATCCCCTGAGCTGTCGCGAAGCCGCGCGACCAATGCGACCATGCGATCCGACCTCTAACCCTTGTGCGCAGGCCACATCTTTGGCAAGTCTTCGAGAAGAGAGTTTTGTTACGACAACCTCCGCATCAGTCGCAATGCGTGGGACACCAACTTGGTCAAGGTCAGCTTCCCCCTTCCCCCTTCCCCCGCTCACTCGAACAAGACCAACTGCTGACAACCGCCGTCGCAAGGCCAACGCCGAGTACCTCGCAGTAAATTGGGAGTCTAGCGGTGGAGGCGCTTTCGCCGTCGTGCCCCTGAACGAGAAGGGCAAGCTCCCTGATGTCATCCCCCTGTTCCGCGGACACACGTCCGCAGTCCTCGATACCGACTGGTGCGCACGCGACCACCACCTCCCCCTTTCCGAGCTGAACCCGGCCTCTGACCGCATTGCAGGAACCCTTTCAACGATCATATCATTGCCTCGGCCTCGGACGATGCGAAAGTCATGATATGGCAAGTTCCCAAGGACTTCACTCTGTTCACCGACGCCGAGGAGCCTGCCGATGTGTCCCCTATTGCCAAGCTGGGTGGCCACTCGCGAAAGGTCGGCCAGGTGCTCTTCAACCCGGCTGCTGAGAACATTCTCGCCTCCGCGTCTGGTGATCTTACCATCAAGGTCTGGGACATTGCCACTGGATCGCCCGTGCTAACCATGCAGCATCCTGACATTGTCCAATCTCTGTCATGGAACGCGAGCGGCACCATGATGGTGACCACGTCGCGAGACAAGAAGTTGCGCGTCTGGGATGTGCGACAAGAAAGACCTGCCTCGGAGCACATTGGTCACAGCGGCGCCAAGAACAGCCGCGCTGTATGGATGGGAGAGCACAACCGCATCGCCACCACTGGTTTCTCCAAGATGAGCGACCGTCAACTGGCCTTATGGGAACCTGGCAACGACCAGCCTCTTGGCGGCTTCACCACACTTGACAGCATCTCTGGTGTCTGCATGCCTTTCTGGGACGACAGCTGCAGTTGTCTGTACCTTGCTGGAAAGGGGTAAGCACATTTGAATAATTTCTGTGAGTTATTCACTGACGATCAATAGTGATGGAAATATCCGGTATTTCGAGTACGAGAACGACAAGTTTGAGTTCTTGTCAGAGTACAAGTCTGGCGATCCGCAGCGAGGTCTGGCATTCTTGCCCAAGCGTGGTGTCAATGTCCACGAAAACGAAGTCATGCGGGCTTTCAAGACGGTTAACGACACCTGGATTGAGCCCATCTCCTTTACCGTCCCCCGACGTGCAGAGACTTTCCAATCCGACATCTTCCCGCCGGCAGTCGGCGCAAAGCCTGCTTTGAGTGCCCAGGACTGGCTTTCTGGCAAGACTGCACTTCCTCCCAAGATAGATTTTGAGGACATCTATGAGGGTAACATACCCAAGGAGGTCGCCTCCGACTACAAACCTCCTATCGCAGCCACGCCTGCCCCGGCTCCTGTAGCGAAGCCGGCTCCGCAGAAGCAACCTGAGTCTGCACCTGCGCCAGTTGCTGCTCGATCCCCGCCCCCATCAGCCAGGGATCCGAATCAATCTATGGCGGCAATGGCCTCCAAGTATGAAGACAATGACGATGATGACGATGAGACGAGCAGCTTTGAAGAAATCACCAAGCCTGTCCAGCGCAGAACCGAACCCAAACCCGAACCTAAGCCCGTGGTGCCTACTAAGACCACATCGGCATCGACCCCCCAGCCGGCCAGTTCACTCAAGTCTCCCACAATTGCATCTACCTCGCCGTCTCTGGCCACTCCAACACAAGCATCTTCAAACATAGCTGGGAACAGCGGCGTGGAGATATCGCTAGATCACATCAAGCAGCTCTTGGAAACACAGGCAAACATGATTGCAAACCTCACGACTGAGGTGGACGGCATGAAGAAGCGGATGGGTTCAGGCTCACAGGACCAGAGCGAACGGATCAGACAGCTTGAGCTGGAACTCGAAGCACTTAGGTCGTAGGGCGATGACGTTATATAAGATCAGTGTAGGAAATTGGATGAGCAACGTTGGTATAATGAGCGCGAGGAGGCCGAGGCGCTGTTGGGGCCAAGAAAAAAGTATTTGATGGTGCGCTTTGCTGTTGGTGGAAGGCAACTTGGAATGGTGGAGTTGGGAGGGAGGGAGGGGGCGGGTTCCAGCTCAAGCAGGATAGGCCATCATGGATTCTTTCCAATTTCAAAACCTCCGCTCTCGGGCAACATCCAGCAGGCCGACATCTCTGGGTCAAATGTACAGTCCCTAGGGGTGAGTCGGCCGACCTCGCCTTCGGCACCAGCATATCTAAGCTTCTGTGAGGGTGGCTACTGAACCCGGCCTGGTCTTTGCCTACTTCTGTATAGTGTTGTTTTATTACCTTGGCTTGCTCCCTTCAACCCTCTCCCTTCAACCTTCACATCATTTTCCCTACTACCTTGAAGATTCATAAACAAAGTCT
The DNA here is from genome assembly GCA_022414665.1 of Arthrinium puccinioides. Taxonomy (NCBI): domain Eukaryota; kingdom Fungi; phylum Ascomycota; class Sordariomycetes; order Amphisphaeriales; family Apiosporaceae; genus Arthrinium; species Arthrinium puccinioides. The sequence continues at coordinate 1,946,114 of JAIUNF010000003.1, read as the reverse complement.
AGTAACTATTCTCTCAACTACTTGGTGCCCTGATTCCTATTCCACGCCACGCAATCCTCAAACTTGACGCCATTCCCACCGAAGCAGTCCAGGGCACTGCCAATAGTCAGATCGACTTTCCCCCGGCTCAACCTCTTGACGAGGTCCAGGTCCTCGAGGTGTCGGCCCCCACCCGCGTACGTCACGGGGATACTGCACCACTCTGCCAGTCTCTCGACAAGCTGCTCATCCACGCCTTTCTGCAGCCCCTCATTATCGGCGGCGTGAATCAGAAACTCGGAGCAGTACGGCTCGAGCTGTTTTATAGATTCTGGTAGCGTGAGCACCTCATGTCGGACGGAGGATCACCGGATGAAAGCGGAGGTTATAGACTGATCAAGGAGCAAAAACTCACCCTGGTTCACCTCCATATCTGTTATGGTTTGCCACTTGTTCATGGCCACGAACCATTGGTCCTCGCCCTTGCGTCGACAGCTCAGGTCGATGACCAATTTCTTCGTGTCTCCGTCCAGTGCCTCGAGGATGGCGTCAAGCCGGTCTTGGCTGAATTTTCCTTCCGGGAAGAGGAAGGAGGTTATAATAACCTACTGAGCACGCTGGTCAGTCACTGGAGTGCTAACGCATACAAGCAAAAACAACAAACAGTTCCGAGTTCAACTGGATCTGCCCCGAGGGATCATCTGCAAATCTCGCAAAAACAACTATCCTCATGCAGTACAAAAAACACAGCCACTGACATCCCACTCACCTTCTCGGCGCCCATTCCGATCCACTCCCGCGCGTTGCTGTTGCTGATGCCCCCGCCAAGCTGCAGTCGTCCTGGCCAGGCCTCGAGCGCCTCTTTCGCCGCCTCGTTGTTGTTGGGCCCCAACATGATGACGTGCGCGCCGGCCAGGTCGTGGTCCCGGTACAGCCTCGCAAAGTGGCCGGCCGGGTGCAGCGAAACGTGGTTGGTCTTGAGCTCGTCCGGCTTGGCGCTGTCGAGGGTCCCACCAACGATTTGCTTGACCTGCCCCGCGTGCAGGTCTATGCAGGGCCGGAAACGAGTCATTTTTGGTTTGTGGATTTTCAATGGTAGGAGGAGTGCAAGTGAGAGTCAAAATTGACGATGATATAAGTAGAGTTGATCTATGGCGGGGTTGTCGCATGAGTGGGTTGGAGGTCGATTTGATATACGAGGCTGAGGCGGGGTGCTACAAGGCTTTCAGGGGCTCTGACTGGCTCGTTGAACGCTAGACATGTAGCCTGCGCAAGGCTGCACAGGCTGGCCAAAATTATCTTCAACATTCTGCAAACCTGCACACAGCAACAACAGCTCCGAATTATACAACCTACGAAAGACGTCCATACAAAACCCGGCACGATAAATCACGTCACAAAACATGGTACTGGGGAAACGGAAATCGCATAAGGCGGGCGTCGACGCTACCCCGTCCGTCTCAGTGGAAGAGGCGCAAGAGATATTCCGACGGCATTTCGAAGCGCAATTCGCACCGCTGCCCAAGGCCAAACGGAGAAAGTCAGAGTCGCAATCAGAGAACTTCGACGATGAGCGTTCAGAAGAGGAGGACGGTGACAGCGAAAGCGACAGCGACAGCGACGCGAAACCAGACGATAGCGACGACGGAAACGACGAATGGATAGGCCTCTCGGACGCCGACGAATCCACGACAGCTCCCGTGATCGAGGTCATCGAACACACGACCACCGTGGCCGACCCATCGGCAGCGGATCTGTTACTTCGCAAAGCCTCAAAAGCCTACCTCTCGTCCAAAGTGCCCACCGTTGCCCTGCCAGCTCAGAAACCTGCCGAGAAGCCCAGGGGCCCGCGGACCACGCAGAAGGAAGAAGACTCGGCTTCACTCCTGCGCAACGACCTCGCGCTGCAGCGTCTCCTCTCGGAATCTCACCTCTTCACCTCTTCACCGTCCCTCTCCACACCCAACTCGACCGAGCACAGCGGGCGCAACCGGCACCTCGCGACCGACCTGCGGCTCTCGTCGCTGGGCTCCAAGACCAGCATCTACAAGCAGGCCAAGATGCCCATGTCGCACCGCAAGGGCATCATCGCGACGGCCGAGGCGCGCGAGACGAAGCGTCGCCGCGAGGCCAAGGAGAACGGCATTGTGCTCGAGCGCGCGACGGCGGGCGTCCACGAGGGTTGGTCCGGGCTGAAGAGCAGCAAGGCCAAGAGCAAGGGCAGCGGTGGCGAAGGTAGGGCGAGGGAGCGCGCTGTCGACGCGCCCGCCGTGGGCAAGATGCGCAACGGTTTGTTGCAGTTGAGCAAGAAGGATATCAAGGAGATTGAAGGCTCGGGCAAGAGGGGCGGTGCCAAGGGTGGGAAGAAGCGTCGGAGATAGGCTGGCAGTTCAATTCGGGCCGTGCAAGTAGAAAAGGACAACTTTATTTGATTCCAAATAAATTGTACAAACGCTTGCGCTTGGTTAAGGGGCCAGTCGTGAAAAGAAAACGAAACGAAACTTGTCAAGGTCATCCCGATTGAAGGAAGTTCCCAACTCGGAGGTTTGGCTAGTGGAAGATGAGATCTAACGACAGCATGCATATCAGAGCGTTTAAGTAGGTAAACATGAAGGACAAATAACTATATTATACAATAGTATGGACAGTGAATCGGGCACTCGATGGGGCGAAATCTTCACGAGATAATTGCGGTGACGAGACGCGTCTGACCAGATACTAACTAGAACTGTAACCTCGAGGTCTACCTACATGCACGTAGCAAAGGTGTAACTTCGACAGCCTTATTCAAACTCTCTTGGTGTCTGTTTTGTAACAAAATGTATTTTCAAACCGCCAGCTATGGTATCATCTGCATCACTAGGACCTCGTCTAGCGAAAATCCCGGCAGATAAGAAAATGGCAGGAAAGAAGCAAAGATATATATATATATACAAATCCACGAGTTTCGTCCACCCAATCAATAGCTACCTCCCGTAACTTCTACCATGAGTAGGACTCCCTTTTTGCGTCCCTCTCCTGGCTATAACCTGCATTAGCAGTCGCCGTTCTATCGATCAACCAAATGAATCGTCGCGTTTTGGTATCCCTCGTATATGGAGTTAAATAATGACAGCCACACAGGCCACTTGAACAGAAGATCAAGTCCTTTCGAAGCGAAAAGAAGAAAAGGCGAAAAGCCGCCCGAACCCTCAAGGGCCCTTACTCGTACACGAAGCACGGAAACTCCGCGAGTCTTGCTCGAAATGCGAAGAAATCAGTCCGCTAAACCCTTCCAATGCCCTCCTCGCTGGTGAAGACCCGTCGTAAAATCCCTCAATGAAATGGCGTATCCCTCATCATGCAAAACCGCTAAGAACAAACAGAAGATGAAACTTTACATCATGGCTCCAGTCGGCTGACTCATGGTCATAGGCATGCTGAGAGTCTGCAGGCTGTTGAATGATGGCGCATGTGACATGGACGGACCCATATGCATGACATTGCTCGGAGGCGCGTCGTGAGCGACGGCGTTGAGCGAGCTGGGAATGTAGCCTGTGTCAGAGTTCGGAGAAGCCTCCTCTAGGGAACCCAGCTGATCCTCGCCGGAATACTCCTCCTCCTCCTCGCCGGAGAAGTTGAGGTGGCCCTCGGTACCATCGCCGCGATCATGGGTGCGCTTGTGTCTAAAAAGAGTTATTGTCAGTCCCTGGAATTGTAAGAGTTTCGCATCCTGTGATTGACAAGCCTGATGTTGTATGGTGGAGTGGTTGGTGGTGGTGGTTTGGATTGACGCTGTTTTTCGCTTGTCGATCTCGCACAATACATCGTAACTCATCACAGGATGCAAGCGTACAAAAGAAAGAACAGTTGAAGGAAAGGTAGGGGGCGTACTGTGCTAGGTTGTCTGATCGGGAGAATGCCTTGCTACAATAAGGGCAGATGTAGGGTCTTTCTTGGGTATGTGTCCTCACGTGTCTAGATATATTGGTCAGATACATGAGCGGCGCAACACACATTTAATAGCACAGAGAAAAGAAATCGGTCTTACCGCTTCAGGTGCTCTAAGCGCTTGAAGAGGCGGCCACATGTCGGAATGGGGCACGAGTGTGACTTTTGAGGATATGGGCCAAGCTCCATTACGGTAGCGGAGCGGGCACGACGCACAACATTCGGCCCGGCGTGCATTGCTCTCCGCTCGTTCATGGCGTCGCCATTCATGTCATCGTGGCTCATGTGGGCGTATTCGTGTTGATGCAGGGCCATATGATTCATGGCGGGGCTACCCTCGACCGTCGAGAGCGGTGTTCCGTGACGGGACATGTCCATCATGTCCCTGTGCTGGTGGCTCATGACGGAAGCACCAGAGTGGCTGTAGGAGAGACCTGGGGGCGAGGTCTCGCTCTCGTCACCTTCGGCGACGGGACCAACGGAGACGGACACAGATCTTCTCAGATCCGACGGTCGGTGCGCCTGAGCCTGAGCGGTGGCAGCGGCGATGGCTGACATGGAAGGAGGAATCGACGATCGTCGCCTCCTTTGCTTGTACGTCGGGGAACCTTCAATGACAGAGTAGACGTTGTTTGCGCCGTAAGCTCTGGTAAACTGAGGTCCGGCAAGGTTGGACGGCGGAAGCTGGATCATGCCATTGAGGCCATTCATGCCGCCCATGTGGTCAGGTATGGCAGTGTACAGGCCGGTCTCCTCATTCGCAATGTAGGCAGGCTCGGCACCAATGCCCATAGCTTGCTGAGGAGGGGTGATCGGCTCGAACGAAATGCCCCGGTTGCTATAGTCCTCGTAGTGAGACGAGACGAATGACGGGGCGGGAGAGTACTCGAGACCGTAAGCGGGCATGGAAGCGTGGCGCTGGTGTCCCTGCTGGATCGGCACGCCGTTTTGGTTGTACTGCATGCGCGCGTACTCGGGCTCCCTCTTAACCACTTGCTGGACCTGGGGGGGGCATCTGTGGGGCCATTGCCATGTTGTGATGATACTGGACCATGGCTTCCATGGAATCCGGCAGAGGGGCCATCGTCTGAGGGATCATCTGCGGTGGGGGCATCGAGTCCATTGCCCGCATCACTGGTGAAGGGGCCTGGGACTGAGGGAAAGAAACTTGCTGGGCGTTGAATGACGATGAGTTGGCTTGTTGGGCCTTGGTGAGCTGCTCGTACAGAGACTGCGAGGAGTCGTACTGGAAAGAGAGGGCCGGCTCGCTGACGGCCATGGTGGTAGCTTCCTGGCCCATCTTCTCCCTCTTCAAGTCTCGTTCCAGAGCGTCGAGGAAAAGGCGGTCGTGTGGTACGCTATACCAGTAGAAAACCTTTTGCTTCTTCTGGGTACGAATGCAGTTGTTCTTGTACAAGAAGTCCAAAAACGGGCTCTTGGGCTCTTCGAGAGATGCATCGGTCCCCGATTTGAGGTTCCGGAGATCGGAGAAGATGCCTTCCTCAAACTTCTTCGAGTTCTTCACCGGCCGGCCGAAGGCTTGGAAGCGGAACGACAGGCATCGGACAATATCAGTGCCAGAGATGTGGAAGAGATTATTCCATAACACGCAAGACACGTATTCGCCTGTGGGAAGCAAGAATCGTCGAATGTATTGGTCTGGTTGCCAGTCGACAGGTGCCGAAATGAGGAAGTATTTCACTAAGATTTGTGTAAGCCGGCAGACTTGCTGTGCGTTGTTACCCGAGGGAGGACCAAGAACTCACGGTTATCGACCTGCTGCAGCGCTACCTGCGCATCGTGCGGTAATGCTTGCTGAGCCTCTGTGCTCAGCATAAAAGTCTCTGGTTTTTGAGGTGCGGCCGCCATAGCTGCCTGCTGTGTGTACATGTCCTGTACTAGCACAACCGCAGTGTCGGGCGAATGAAGGTGTCCAATCGTCTCAACCAGCCGCTTGTGCAGTGCGTGGGCCGGTGGATAGACGAGGTGACGGGAGAACAGTAATTAGATGACAGCAAAGAGATTCAGCTCCCAGTCGCTGCTGTGTGAAGCTGATGTCAGATCAGGGCTTTGAGGCGCTGCCTTCTTGGTGGGGTGGTGGCAGCAGCCGTGGTTAGAGTTTTGACGGCGGATGCAGATGGGTTGCTGCGTATTTGGTTCCGATTCAGGTCGAGTCCAGCCCGGCGGGAATATCTGCAGCGGAACGATGATGGCCCGATTTGCCTCAAGCGAATGGTAAGGCGCACTCAATTGGCAGACCTTCAAGGTCTACGAACGGTGATGGGAAATAGGGGTTGATGATATGCTCCGTCCGTTGATGCGGTGCACAGACAACGACGTCTTGCAAGTCAGTGGGCGTTAGATTGCAACGAAATTGAGGGGCCCGAGTAGGGTCTGTTGAAGCAACGACAGTGCAGTCACGATGGTGTCGTGAGTAGACGTAATAGTCAACAAGGTGCTTCGGCGGATCAAACAGGGACAAGACTTTTTGGGATATGTCCAACGAGTATAACGATCTGCGACTGGTACGTGCCGGCCGAGCTAGGTCGGAGAGGGGGCCTTTCGTGTTGAGAGAATAGAAGCGTCTCAGAATGGGCCTGCAAAAGGGCTCAGTTGTAAGGATGCGGCTTTGATGAGCATTAAAGGCCGGCAACACAGACAAGAGACGGAAGGGGGTAGAGAGGGGAAAGAGGGAAAAGTGAGGGAGGTCTCGAAGAGAAAAGATCTTGCGAAGGAGATTCAAGAGAGTAGCTGGGGAGGGTCAAGATAGAGGAGGGCCTGGGGTGTTTAATGATTTCCACGGGCTGGCCTGAAATGGTCGGGTAGACGAGAGATTTGGGGTGGGAACTGGTGCCGGGGTCTGGTGGTCTTCTTTTTTGCCAGGGAGGAGAGGAGAACACAATGGGCCCGGCCAGATACGATTGGGCAGGGGGCAATCTCTCTGTCAGTGTGGCTCTGGCTCTGGCTCTGGTTCTGGGTCTTGGGGTGGACCGTGAGTCTGCGGCGGAGAAGTACCCACATACGGGTGGGAGGTGGAAAGGTACCCGGCTGGAGGTATGGGTGGGCAGTTTTGGAGAGGGAGGTTCGCAGGCAGCGCGGGAGAGAGTCACTCGCTCTCTGCCAGTTGGACCCGAGGAGTGGCCACAGGGGGGGCACGGTGCAGCGCGCGGTAGTGGCAACGGTGTGAGTGCAGGTACTGACTGTACGGGCTAAGGGGCGAGCTAGAACAAGAGCAGGAAGGCTGCGGGCTAGAAACAGCGAAGCGCGCATCGTTCGGAAAAATATGATTCTCTGGCAGTTGAGGGATAGATCCCTGTCTACATGTTCCTGTACCTGCACAATTCGGCCTTGTGGTTGTAGTGCAGAGGACAAAGCTGCAGGTGGAGACGACAGATGTGGAAAGGGGTCCTGTCCTGTACGCAGCATTGGCGAGCGTCTATGGGCCAGGACAGGCTATGCTTGAGCTAGGGAAGAGACATCATACTGGTTATCGCCCAAGTATAGGTACATTTTGCGGATAGACAATGCGTTCTCCCTTTCCCCCATCGTACTATCCTGTGTGACCGCCTAGTACTGTGTGTACTCTCTGTCATCCCCCCCCACACTACCCTGCTTCATACCCGGAATCTGAGTCGCCTTTCTACTCAACTCAGCTCACTCACGGCAATGCTCTCCTGCATCCTCTGGCTAGTTATGTCTCTCGCTTCAGTATCCGTATGTCCTTCTTTGCTTGGGCGGGAGCGCTCCGGTGCAAGTGCCCGTCGACAGTCTCACTTGAGCCACAGAGGTCTGGCTTATTTAGAGCCATACCGCTCATCCGCCGGGTCACGCCCGATCTGCCATCCACCACCACTACTGTGTTGGTCTGTCGATTTACGTCAGTGCAACCTTCGATGTCCATGCAATATGAGTGAGATCAAGCGACTAGGATCTTGACTGCTATGCTATCCGTACACAGTACTGTACTAAGTTATGTACGTGCGTGGAGTAGGGCTCAGGGGCCTTTAGTCAATGAGAGCGCAGTGGAGCGCACACGGGCCCCGGACCCCCGCTCAGTGCACGCGAGGACTAGGGTCCTGCCGGCGCGCTGCTCGAAAAGACAGCAGTGGCCGTCTTCGTGCGCCGCAATCGTAAGGGATCACCGACGCCGCTCGACCTCTACGAAATAACTACTTCGTACAGCAGAGTTGTTAGCTGCGTACCCAATTAACGGCCCCGCCCGCGGTGTCACCGCGCGCATCTCTCAGTAACGCAACGTAACTAGTTGGCTGCAGTCGCCAGAGGAAACTGACATGTTCAGGAGATTACTTGACGGTTCACAGTGGCACGTCTTCTTGATTCTGCAAAGAGCTTCTCGGCGTATCGCTCGGGGGGGTCCATGGAGTTGATGATGAGAGGGTCTCATCTGTGGGCCAGCACTTGTATCTTACCCGCGAGACTGGTAATAAAACGACTTGAGCGGATGTTTCTTCGGGGCAAAGGCCAAAGGCGGCAAGATACCTTGTTGGCTAGAATACCACAAGGGAAGGGGTTGGGCGTTGTTGACGATCCATACTTGGTAGTCATGACCAACCAACCCATGCCATCAAATCAATACACACATAACTTACACCCAGGTCAATTTCTATGCGGACTTGGGAACCCAAAGGCTCCGAGTATAACTACCATACTGTGTATAGTTGTGCGCCTATTCGCTACGGGTAGCGTGTATAACTAGCCGGCTCGCAAATTAGACTCAATATACGTAGCGGTGTTTTATCCTATCCCCAGACAATGGATACGATGGGCAGAAGCTGCCTGGCTGCGTGGCTCTGCGTGGCTGCGTTACGCGCTTTGTTAGCTTCGGCATGTCTTCCATGCCGCTGTAATCTCATCTGCCCGGTGTCTTAGACAGGACAGCATCAACAGGTCTATCTCCTTTGGTGGGGGTTTAAGCGATGATACCAAGGTATCGTACGAAGCAATTTCCGCCCGTCGGCAAGACTGGCCGATCGATGCTTGTATCGGAGGGTAGTGGTGGTGTTTAGTCATAATTGCCAGCGGATCGCATGACAGGACTCGTCCCTCGCAGGTATAAATAATGGTGATGTTCCATGTTTATAGGAGAGGTCTTGTGCGTATAGTTAGCCATTTGGAGGTAGCGTACGGAGCACACAGGACAAGACCACTATGCACAAGCCCCGACATATAATGGCTACGAGCCGTCAACTCTGGACAGACAAGTCACCAATGCACGTCAACTCGAAGAAGGGTAGGCATTCGAAACACGCTCTATATGTTGGAAATTATATGTGTAGCATAGCATCACGACAGCAGCTTTGGTCGTCTGCCTTGTGCAGCTACAACTTCATCCTTCCGTCGACGACAGCAGAAACATCACCGGGCGACAGACAGACCGGGCTGGTAACTTGCCAAAACTGTGACCGATATCGACACCGGATCCATCCTCGCTGTCCAAGAGGTACCGGTACTTGGGAGGGCGTATCCGTATGGCCGCATCCCATTGCTGCTTTAACCTGTTCTGAAAGGTGTGCCGATGGTTTGTTTCCCTGATGAAGTCTCCCGAGCGCGATGCTGGCCAAGCACGGACTCTCAAAGTCGTTGGCAGGTACACCCCTGCGAGCTTCGAGAGGACCCTTGTCGTGTCTGAAACAGACCTGGCGCAATGCTTCAGAAAGACAGCTGGCTCTTCCAGGCATTATTACGCTAGCCCGTCCAGGAGTCCAGGTGTGCGAATCCAATGCCATCAGCCGACGCCAGCATCCAGGCCAGACAATAGCCCGCGTCCCGAGTCATTTAGTCTAGCCGGCTCGCAGCGAGTCAGCGTGGCTAGCTGCTCATACAAGGTTGACGCGTCGAGGAAAATAGCCAGTCCACTTGAGGCTTCCCTGACGGTCGGCAAGTCGACGGTCCAGTCAGGTCGTTGAGCGGCACAAATGCTTTTCTTCTTCCGACGACGCGCGCCCGGTCGTTGCCTTCTAGGCATGCTGGTGATTGGTGCTCAACGGTACCACTTGCTTTTCCGACAGTTATATGCTATGTTTCGTCCTACGACGCCCGTCACTAGGGCCGGATGGATTGTGCAATCATCGGGCTAAGTAACCGCTCGCTCGATGGTCTCACGGCCGACAGTGACTGGTAACTAGTCAACTTATGGCCGTGCTGAATAGCGGCACGTCGTCATGTCTGAGCACTTCCTTCGCTGTACGACTCGGAGCCCTTCGACAATTCAAATCAATCAGCAAGCACCAGGCCCCAGCAGCCCCCAGCAGGCCCCCCTAGTGCTTAGGATTCCCAAGAACAGAAGGTGGACCTGTTTGATCACCAGGGCCAACATATTCCAAAACTTGAAACCATCCCAGAAAACAGTGAACAAGCAACCACACAAACTTTGGCCAACATCTGTGGCTTGCTTGATCGTCCCGCCACCCTTGCATGAACTCTTCGATCCCTCTTGAGCCATCAGGAGTTGGCGGCGCGGAATCTGCGTGACGGTGGAAAAAAGATTGCGCGGGATGCGGTCACGCTCGTGTCCCGCGATTACGGCTTGCTAGGGAAGACCAGGCACGGTGGCATCGGGAAGGGCTGCAAAACTCCTCCGCAATCTCACGAACACGTTGGAGCCCTGGTCTGCAAATCTCGGCGTTCGGGCATGTTTCCCCCACCAGAATGGCCGCCTACGGTAATTGCACATACGTACTCTTCAAGTGGGTTGCAGTCGCATTCGCGTGCAGGAATTTGTTTTGCTGGTTACTTAGCAAGTTACAAACAAGTCGCGCTGGAATCACCGATCAGCTTGCTGCTCCCGAAGAGCCCAATGTACTATTCTGGGATACCAGAGAGTCAGTAGCATCAGTTTCGTATTAACCGGAACCCCTACTCCGTATGAATGAGCCAAAGGAGGGAGGGGACCACGATGGCGTTACGCGCCTTGCGGGAGTGGATTGCCGAGCGGCAGCGGTAGCGGCAGCGGCATGAATATTCTGCAAAGTCGAGACCTGGAGGTAGTTCAGTATCACCGCTTCCGAGTCACCAGCGTCGCGAGGGGCCGTTGTCCCAAGTTGGGCTCTGTAGCGCTGAGAGAGCTTTCGCCATGTCTTGTTTCAAGATTGATCGTCCCGCCTAGGTCACTAAGCTTAATTCTCTTACAAGCGGTAGCGTCCTTTGGAGGCCCAGCCAGCAACCAATCAAGTCGCTAGGGAGCTCACCTGCCGCTGCGTATCGCTTGCTTCGCTGCGCAAGGCGAGCTGCTCAGACGCCTGATTGGACGCTTCATATTTCTCCGGCGAGCGGTCTTGTGCTTTTGTGGATGGCCAGAGTACTTGTACGCTACTACGGAAATAGCATTCTTCAGCATCTTGTGCGACCCAGTATCCAGATGGATGGCCGGCTGGCCGCTTGTCCAACGACCTGCTTTCCCGCTGATCGGAGCCAATAGTTACTAGCCAGCGAAACGGCCTGGCGGCTCCGCAGAGAGTCGCCATGCGGTATATTGGACACTGGCTGTCCGCGCCAAACGAAGCACCTACTCAGGTGTAAGACTGCGTTTGGGGGTGATTGGATGCCAAATTGGCTCGCTCACCCAAGAAGGGTTGTGCTTGGGGACAGTAGGCAACCAAACTTCCGGCATAGCCACCCAGCCACGCGGGACTACGATCCACGGCTATCTCTTCGCGCCGGGATGATCTCTGTGTTGTCACTGGTGGATCGGGGCCAATGCAAAGTTGCCCATCACGCCATACAAATTGCAATTTTACGAGCATACTAAACGGGAGCCGACTCGTGTTATGGAGAGATTGACACGTCAGAGCAGAAACGCTCACTACCAGGCATAGTCAGGGCCAGGCGCGTATTAGCTATAGTACGTAGTACACTCAAGTACGGAGTATTGGAAGCGTACTCAGCTCAGTTCGCTTTGACCAGACGACTAAGCAACTAGTTAGCCGATGGTCACGAGTATCCTCGTAGCTGATGGATGCGAACCTGCGTCTGCCTGACTCAAGTCACTCAACAAGGTTTGCGACGTGAATATGCAAGACCGGAAATACAAGGACGGCACACCACGAGCAGCTCTGGAACAAGGTACCAGGCACATGACCCCTGTTTGTTCTCCTTGGCACTTGGATGATGGAGTGTGCCTGGCTTTACATATGCATGAGCGCGCACAGCTACTGTGTACGGCACAGTTCGTGCGAGGGGCCCAAAGCATGGGTACGGTACGGTACGCGTATATGGATACGGGGTACAGTGCTGCCACTCTTGGAGCTTCCCGCTTCTTTTCGGCGAGGGAGTTGCAGCAACGGGGATGGATAATCGCGCTTCAGACCGGCACGGAATGAAAGCACGCTCCTCGCTGATGGAGGTTGGTCATTCGAATCGAGGCAAGGTGATGATGAGTCCATCGTCTCCACTTGTGCTATGCGTAAAGCTGAAACAGGCGCCACCAGCCGTGAAGTGGACCCAGAATACCGCTAGCAGTTGCTCCTGCTACTCTAGGGCACTTTAGCTTGCCGGGCCGTGCAGGAACCTGAAACAGGTACATCTTATCACGTCTTCTTCCAGAACAACTCTTTCAGGTACGCTCAACCGATGTATCCGACCACATACGGCACAGTTCCGTTTCTAGTCGCCAATTGAGGCCGCACTCGACTCCAGCAAGACGCCGAAGTATGAGTGCGGAGTGCGGGGTCCATCATCAAAGACCATGGACCATCGCGTAGCTCGCTAGAGGGATGATGCATCGAGTATCGATGGTAAATAAGCCTCGGGCCTTTCACCAAGTCTGGGATAGATTGCATCACCCCACCCCCAGCCACTGCAGTTTTTGCCTCGGAGGTGTCGAGAAGGCTCGACATCACATTGTGTGTGGCAAAAGGCATGGACTCGTACGAGTGTGAGTGTGCTGGCGGAACTCGGCTGGTAGAGGAGAGGAGTGCAGGGCAATTGTTGAACTTCAGCGGAATTTCAGATGGCAGGTTGTCACACTCTCATTCCTCCTGGACGGCCCTGCCAAGGTGAAAAGAAAAGAATGCCTGCCTCTCCAGCCATTCATTCATCCGCAACAACAACACAGCCCATGGCTCAATGCCGAGCTTCGCCACGACGGTATCCCGTCGAACGGATCCGAATTCATATACTGTGTAACTATCCGTACGAAGTACTAGTTACGTACGCTCTTCAGTCTTCCCCATGACAGCGCCCCGCCCTTTACTGCCGTCATGAACCTCGGCGCCTAGTAGCCAGCAATAACGTTACTTTGATGTACCGAGTAAGTTAGATGCCCTGTGGTAATCGTGTTTCACATGACCTGTACTATTACGGGTGCTGCTGCTTCCCATAATTAGGGCCAGCTTGGCGATGTGAAAAAGACCGGAGAATTCTGTTTCGCATTTCCAATTTAGCAACCCGCGCTGATCCCATCTCTAGGATTGGATGAGACCCAGGTGTCCCAGCATCTGCAGCTTCATCACCGTCTGTGACTAGCTTAGCGGCTGATGCCAGCTACGCTTCCCAAGATGGCGGCTATCTTGAAACATGGGAAGACCCAGGGGCGTTCGAATGAGTCGTTATCCGACCCTACTGACACTATACCGACGGCCTTATCCAGCATCTGTCCGGACTGATATTCTAGAAAGGCGGTGGAGTAGCTAAGATGCTGCAATACGACGACGGCAGTTCTGGGAGTACCCATGACTTATGTCGTTGTGGCTAGCTACGTAGTATGTGGTGATCATCTCGAGGGAAGGGCTTTGCCGACCCGCCTAATCCGCCTAATCCGCCAGCACCTTCTCCGTCGTCATTCAAGCTGCCTTGTTCGTTCAGGTAAGCTTGTTGGTGTGTCGGTCGTCCATGTCATGGCTCCGTTGCATGATACGACATCAGGGAAGCCCGTTGATCTAGCCCTTCGTCGCCATCAAATAGGTGGTAACTTCCGTCCCATCTGTACGCCTGTGCCAACTAACCTGACCCGGTGGAAATTACCCGTTCAGATACGCCATCCTTTGGACTCGACCTGACCGGAAGGGAAACCGGAGACCCATCATCCCACCGTTCTCGGCGGGTCGACTCCTGAAACCGGTAGAGCTCCTTGAAGTTCCCATGTTACTACGTCAGGTCCATTACGTAGTACTCCTCACTCTTGAGGATGATACCTTTATCGTGATGGCTACGGTATAGGGTTCAGACTTGAGGACAGACTTCAAGCCTTGCTATCCGTACTAGCCGCCAAAAGTGATGACCAGCAATTACTAAATTCATATCAAGCTTCTGCCCTGTTCGTGTGAACGGCAGATCAATGCGGAACCAGTGCACATGTAATCTTGCCACCCCCGAGGCCGGAAGGGATCCTAATGGCTAAATTACCCGTAGTGAGTTCGTACAGGCATGTCGGGATGTCTGCAGGTCGCAACTAAGCAGTTCCCTGTGCTCGAGGAAAAGGTATCGCCACTACGGTCCACCAGGGAACATCCTACGTCTAGCCCCAACACACAAGAACTGCACATGGGTACCGTGCACAACCAGCTCTGTGTCTTCGTCCGGATTCCGAGCCTCGATGGAACAGAATACGGCAGACTGTAACTTGAAGGGAACCTGTCAGCGGTTTTTGCTCCTGCGTTTCTGTGCGAACTCTGCCTCGTTACGAGTCAGACGGTTATGTTACCGCCTGGCTGGCTTCCCGGCCGGGCCGGAGCTGATGTTCTCCTTGCTACATAACTTGAAGCTATTGACCGTTGGACCTTCTCCCGGTTCACTTCACGGTAGCGTTGGTGGTGTTCAGGGAGAGTCATGGTTGGTTTCATATCCTCGATTATGTGCACAACAGAGGCTGCCCCAGTGTTGGTAGATGTATGGGTACGTTTCTTGAAAGCCAAGGTGTACGAGTATGAAGGTCATGCTAGTTCAAGTAAGTTTGAGTTAAGAGGCTGCTCTTTCATGGCCGAATACGACTAGGGACGATGACTGTGAACGAAGTAGCGTCCCGGGGTCCAACGAGTTCGTTATGGCTGTCAGGCAGAAAAACATGTGCTAATTCATGCGCCTGGTATCACTTGGCGGGTATCGAGATGATGTTTTAACTGATACATGCTTCTGCTGGATCCCGCTCCCTGCAAACTGTACGAGAACTGTAAGTCGAGGTCTCTGAGGACATGGGAGACAGGACTTGGTCCATAGGCCATTGCACAGGAAAATGGAATTTCCAAGGCCAGGAATAGATGACCTGGCAAACCCTAGCTAGTAGCTAGGCGTTTTTTGGTAAAATGCGTGGCGGACTCTGCAGCGTACAGCATGGTATTACTTCGTATGAGTATGATATTGCGACATCGCCCTATTCACACTATCGCCGACAGTCCGCCGACGAACAATGAAATGGCATTTGATTGCTGTGGAGCGAGAGGCCGTATAGAATGTAGCTTCTTTCTCTTACAATGCCGTAGCTGCTTGATTTTCATCTTGGAGATGACGGCCGGTGAGCTTCACTGGTAATACTAGGTAAGGGGCAAGAGGCGCTGCCGATGCTCGGTCGAACATTTGCAACGTTGGCACTATACTTAAATTGCCTGCCAGTGCTTGTAGATATGGGCCATATCTGAGGACGATGTAGCCGTTTAAAGGGGTATAGTGTGCTACCTGCTTGTGTTTGGCTGTGACATCCTTCCGGTTTTAACAGGCCAAGTGCGTAGATAATTAGGGCTCACAAAGGCAGAATCGGCCATCGGGTATGTCAGTACTACATGGTGGTACCCATAATCGCGAAGAAAACAATCAAAGGAAGTACAAGAGTCGTCCTACCCAACAATGTCCTTAGCAATTCCTGGTTCCGACTTGGAATGTAGGCACCACCTACAGCTCTCACAGTTGCGAGAGTATCATTTTCGGATGCTGTCTTAGAAGTGAATGTAAACAGTGCATACATATACTGGTATTTTCTTGCGTGAATACGATGCTGTAGGATACGGCAGCTTGCCGTCATGCATCAATGTTTCTCTCTTCTGCTTTATTACCACTGCAAGCATTCCTCCGGCCAGACCACCAATGTTGGAGATGGCAGTACTGCGCAAGCTGTTACAATTAGTCTAGGCAGATAGTAGAGACCAGTAGCGAAATTCAGACATAAGTCGATAGATGAAGACGACGCTGCTCATGACACTCACAGAAAACTCACTCGATGGCGGAGAAAATTCACAACACAACAAACACAACCCAATGAACTTGCGTCATCTATCCCGTATCGGCGCGACTTTGACAGGTCATTTCAACGACCAGGCTCAAGAAAATGTCGACCAGTTACGTCCGTTGTAGACACGTGAAGATTCAGCCTATCCCGTCTTCCGAAGCTTCAACGCCCAGAATTCACTTTCACTGCTCAGGCCACTGAAATCTGAATGGTAGAGAGGCCAGCCACGTCCAATACCTACTGTCACATACCTATCCTTCAGGGGTTCTACCGTGTACCTATACCTTGGTACTCAGTCCATTGACTGCTGCACTAGTTCGATACCACACTGTCTTGTTGGGTGTCGACCAATACGATGTCTCGCTTACATATCTTCCGAGGCCGTATAGCCTCTCTGTTTGGTGCTACCAGTTACCCCCTTTACAATTACGGATGATCAGGCTAGAAGAACCTCCATACCTCCTACTCATACATCCGTAATTATATTTTGATATCATCGTCTCCTGTCATGTCCCTTACGAGTTATTCCACCAAAGAAAGAGTTCACAGGCATCAAATATCGACTACCTTGACGTTATACACGGCATAGCATTGAGGACCAAGAACAAGATCATTATTTGTCTTCGGTTGAAGCATGCGGGCATATCTAAGAGCCATAGGAAGAACGAACTGCCTATTGTACAAAGCCTGGCAAAAGCTCCCACCAGGGTATAAACCACATCACCCACACCGCAGATAATCGGCTCCAACGTAATCAAGCCAACTAGAAAACACAAAACACAATTAAATACACGCCACCGAAGTAAAAAAGAACGAAACCGGAGAGATCTTGTCGCGCTACCTCGTCTTGACCATGACCGTTTGTGGCGAGGAGATCTACGACGACTGTTCCCATGCGCACCGAGCCCACCTCCTTGGAGGGAATGAGGAGGCCATCGGGCGCATCAACCATCACCTTGCAACCAGTATGAGTTCCATCTGGGAAGTGGGATAGCTCGAAGTCCATACTGACTGGAGAATCGAACAGTCGCCGCCGAAGAGCAACGCAACAGTGTGAGCTCGGTGAAGAGTATAACGCCTACTTACGGCAAGTCGAACCCAGCCGCCGGAGATTACCACGCCCGGGGAAGAACACTACGAACATGATGACCCCTAAACAGTTCCCGTCCCGCCGCCCTTCGAAATACCCACCAACACGTCCTTGGTCAGCCCCTGAGATGCTCTCTCCCAAGGTCGAGGCCATCTTCTTCCCTGACACCATCGCCAGCTTCCCGACCCTGGCCGAGGCCAAACATGTGGCCCAGTCGCGCTTCGTCGCCCATCAGCTGTATTCCCTTCATCGACACCTACGACTCTATGGCCGGTGCCTGGTAGTCTCGGAACGTCGGCCCGGCCATCCACGCCGCCGTCTCGGCCACCGCCGGCAACAGCCAGCCTTACGCGGCAGTTCTTGAGACATGGGGCCAGAAACGTGCCTCAAAGTTCGCCCGGGCTTGCGTTTTGGGTTGTCAGGGCCGAGCGTGCCTGGTGCTGGTGTTTGTGAGCGGCGATAGCAATCAGAGTCCCGGGCTGAAAATCGGTCTTTGGCGGCTGAACAGGGCAGGTTAGCAACGGGGGTAAAAAAGGGAGGGGTTGTTGGCAGAGGCTTTCGAGCGAAGTGCAAACTGGGCATGCCGCATGCGATGAGCGACTGGGTCAGATGACCGGCATGAATCTTGCCGTCGCGCACCAGTTACCTGATTGGCCAGGCGCATTCGCGGGATCGTGTTGACACATGAACATGTTCCAGTATTGACTACTTATGATTGGTATCTCGACGCGTCTGGGACCCTCACTTCTTAGACCTTCCCTTGAACGATCTCAGAGGATCTATCTTTCGGCCACCAGCCTTCTTTCCCCTGCCCTTGAACGACTTGCCCTTCCGACCTTTGGCATCCTTGCTCTTCCTCAATGCCACGTAGCCAATCTCGCTCGATGTCAGTGCCTTCTTGCCGTCTGCTGGTAACATGTAATCGGGAATATGCCGCAAGTGTGCCTGTGTTCTCGCAGCTCTTAGCTCGGAGTCGTGGCGAAGATGTTGCAATTCGGCAGGGTTCTCCTCGAAATGTCTCTTCAGTTTCTCACTCTTCACTAGCTCCTGCTTCAGCTCGCGTATACGTGCTTCCCGGACGGCCACCTTTGTTACCGCACGAAGAGCGTCGTTCATACGGTATCTAAAGGCGTCAAGCGACTTCTTATCAAAGTTGTAAGGCTTCAACTCCTTGCCAAGCTTCGTCTGTTGCTTGGCGATCTTGAAAGCACCTTCTCGTCGTTCTCGGTTGACTCGACACTCGTGGGTATGTGCTTGCGGTACTGGTCCTTTGGAACGACAAACGACAAGGCGATGCCCGACTGACCAGCTCTGGCAGTCCGGCCAATTCGGTGGGTATACGATTTTGAAGATGTAGGCAGGTCGAAGTTGATGACGCAAGCAACGTTCTTGAAGTCGATGCCTCGGCTTACGCCGTACTCCTTGTCACGCCTCGAGGGCTTTTGCTTCTTCTTGGGCGGTGCTATGCCATCATCATCCTGGCTCTTGCTTTTTGCTGATTTGTCACCATACTCCTTGGCCGAATTTTCGTCGCCGAGAACCTCGTGCTCATCCGAAGCAAGCAAGATGTCATACACGCCTTGGCTAAACTGTTCCACAACATGTGTCCGACTGTTAAGAGGAAGCTCCGAGTTCAGGACTGCGCTCCTTATACCAAATTGCTCCAGGAACAGCTTAAGACGGTACGTTCGGTCAATGTCTGCGACAAAGACTATACCGAAGAGTTAGTGAGCTTCATAGTGGACCCGAAAGTGAAACGTTGCTCACCAATACATTTGCCTTTGATCAGTTGTAACTTGAATATTACATAGATCATAAGGAACTTCTCGTCTTCGGCACACTTCACGACGTACTGCTCGACACCAGTACCCTCTGCATCGGGCTCTTCGAGATCCAGTATTGCGGGGTTCTTGCAGAAGAAGCCCTTCACGGTGTCTACGTCGGCCGTCAAGGTCGCGGACGTGAGCATAACCTGCACGCCCTTGGGCAGGGCAGCGGCGACGCTTTGAAGATCCTCATTGTATCCATAGCTTGACAGAAGGTCGGACTCGTCCAGAACCAGATGTGTCAATTTCTCCAATGACAATGCCGCGCTCTTGATGGCCTGCAGGGCTCTTGCGGGAGTGGCCACCACTATATCGGGCTTGCTCGATAGAAGGGTTCGCGTCACGGCCTCGGACAGCTTGTCGGAAAGCTTGACAGCCTGGATGCCCTTACAAAAGGCGGCGAAAGAGTCGATGACCTTGGTGACTTGGTCGGCAAGCTCTCGCGTGGGTATCAGGATTAGCGCAGTTGTTGAGGGATCTGAAGATGTCTCCATTGGCTGTCAGTATTTTGAAGCAGTTGGCCGGTCGGCTCTGGTCGCAACATACCTGCTTGTGCTTGAGGATGGCCTGGAGGATGGGCAAGAGATAGGCAGAAGTCTTGCCGGACCCCGTCTTTGCTTTTGCTAGCACATCTCGGCCGTCCAGTGCGAGAGGAATGGCCTTGCTCTGAACCAGCGTCGGTTTGCTCCAGTTCTGGCTTGCGATAGCCTGGAGGAGGCGTGCGTCGAGGCCAAGGTCAGCCCATGTCGCGTCTTTGGCGGTGGTTGTTGTAGATTCCTGCGCTGGGGTTTCGGCATCGTGGCTTGGTCCAGGTGCAGGCACCGGCTCATTATTCTGGTCCAGTTTGCGCTTCATGTTTGCGACGCGTTCTTGATTTTGTTGGGGTGTGCTGAGTAATGTCCCGGGAATATATGTTCGTCGTTGTCGCACTTGGTAGTGTTGACGTTGGCCGCTGGCTGTCCCGCATTGGCGAACATCTTTCTGTACGGAGTACGGAGACTGGCCAAAAATTTCCAAAAGTTCGCTCCTTATCGTTATCGGCTTGGCATCTTTTCCGCGAGGTGCACTTAGAGTTCTGTCTGGACTGTGGTTGGCCAGCATCCCACAGTCACTAACCGAAGTACTTCGTACGGATAGAAGGTCCCGCCGCTAGCGACTACGGATACACCAGAAATCAATCGCCATGGTAGTTATCCGTACTCCGTAGTTACTCCGTAAGTTAGTTGACTATCATCAGTAAGTCTAACAACTACGTGTCTCTCGTGCATTATGATCAGAAACGACACCACCTTCCACTTATCGTCTTCGGCCTTGAGCCGAGTCGCGCAACAATACTTTCGAAGAACGCCGGCCAAACTTGACATTGAATCGATCATCTGCCTAGGTAAGCTGAGCTATCCTGAAATGAACGTCGGCTCCCAATTACGCGGCATTGCAGGCATCATCACACACATTATCCACACAGTGACGACAAGGGTGATTCATGAGCACCACCAAAGCGTAATGACAATGGCGGAATACCCATCCCAGTTGCACGAGTACTGGGTAATCACAGGCTTCGGAGATGAGGTATCATTGCACAGCATCCGCCAAGGGGACGATAATAACATCGATCCTCCTGCCAAGATGTAGCAAGCACCGCTCTTCACAGAAGAAAAGCCTCGGAAAAAGCCTCGGAAATAGCCTTGCATTTATCGTCTGAGCTCCTCGTTTTCGTCGCCGTCAATGCTCAGGCGAACTCAGGCGAACCCCCGGTTTGCCTTCGTTGCCCCCAGATTTTCGGCCCCAGAACACTCTCGCGACCCCCAGATATGCCGGTGCCAAGGTGATGTGTGTTGGGTCCAAACGAGGCTCCTACATGCTTGATGCCCTTGGCTCTTGGCTTTTGACCGATTTCTTATTTGTTTCACGGCGGAAGCCTTTGCATGTTTGCAGATCTCTCTGGTCTGCTCGTCTATTCAAGGCGCCCAGCACCATCCTCGCCGTTTTACATTAGCCAAGACGTGGATACCGGCTACAGTATCCTAGGAAAGCTTTGACCGGTTGCTCATACCCCATGCCACCAAACCTTGGCCGAGCAGCGTCGTATCGTCTAATCAACGTCGTATATCCCAGCCGGGGTCATCCCCAACCCACCCGTCCAGTGTCGCTTTTTCCCATCATCCCTCTGCTGCCTTTGTTTCATCACCCAGGCCCCGAACATTCCATTACCATCGTCGTTGCCGACCGAGATAGAGCCGTTAACTACGTACTCGCGAGTACGTACACAGTACTCACGACTGGCAATTTTGGATGATCTGGGCCCCGCGGGACCTGCCGATAGTTATAGTGGATCGCCTATGAGCTGGGATGAGCTGAGACCGAACAAGTCGGAGCGCGCAGCAAAACCTGCTGTGCATTTCATTTCTTTCGCCTCTGATTGTCGGCCGCCGGCCGCCGGCTTGCAACTACTTCGTAGTTAACCAACTGCTCAACAGCATCTCGCCTGTACGAAGACGTCCTCTCGCCACTAACCAGATCGCCGACCCAGGATCCTGAGACTGTCCAGTTCCCCAAGGTCCGAACTCGTCCAAACTGCGCGGGGCGCCCATAATGGGCCTGACAGACAGGGTCTTCGTAGTACACATACACAGTACTATCATCATGCCTGCGATCATGCCTGCGGTCGTGCCTGCCTGCGATGGATTAAAAAATCTCCGAGCCTTTTCCTTGGTGGATCCTGTCCGTACTACGGATACTCCGCACGGTTAGACGATAGCGGTGCGGCGTGCCCCTTCTTTGCTACAACCCTGCCGAGTCTCTCTCTGCGTGCGGACGCGCCTCACTCGGCATCGCGGCGGCGATGCTCCATTGACGCGAAATGCGTGCTCCAGCCATCCATCTCCACCATGAAATCGGGGTGTGTTCGCCTCTCGGGCTACCACCCCCCGTATCCGTACATTACCTGCATCTGTTGGCCTAGCTATCGGGTGCAGCGAGTCATTCTTTACTTGGTATTGTACTGTCTGCCAGGCTCGCTTGGCAGTTCCGCACATGTCTTGTCTATTTCGAGAGGAGAGTGCGGGATATCTCATGTCGACTCTCCATGTACGGCTCAAACCCTGACCTGCAGAACCTCAGACGTCAGGCCTGACCGCGGGTTGCACACAAATGCGTTCGCGACTCGTCTGGTTCAGCCAGGCGGCCCTTGGCAGTCAAGTTGTTTCTCTTCCGTCCGGAGATCTGTTTCTGTTATCTGCACGCGCCTGGCCCGTGATAGGCCAGTTGAAAGCTTCTTTAGGAAGTCCACCACAGCGCCGGGGTCACGTGCAATCCCTGAGCCGCCTCATGGCGCCGTTTCAAGTTGCATCGATACTGAAACTGCGACAAGGATTGGGGATCGACCGGACCTGTTGCACTATCACAGACCCTTTGGCTACTTTGCGCTACGCTGATTCGATGCATCGACTCTTGAGGCATTTTTAGGATATTGCTCAACTCCCGGTGTCTCTTGGAGAGAGCTTGGCACCCCATCTTGGACTCTCCGTGTCAGAGACACCCTGTTAGTGCAACGCAAGTCAGTCGCCTCTCTCATAGGCCCATCCGTCTAATGATCGGCGGCTGTTGTGGGTGGCCATCGCAATCCTCGGTGTCCAGCTCCAGATTGCCTGCCTTCACCTGAAGAGCGTCCTAAGCTCCATGTCACATGTGGATCCTTCCCCTGCGGCTCCTCTGGTCCCCTGGGTGCTTCAGAGAGGCAAGCCAAGAAATGCCCACTGCGGTGGTTGCGTTCGCCTTCGTCGGGATGTCCGCCGCACTGCGTACATTGTATAAGTATTGCTGTCTGCTACCGGCTTTTGGATGAAGGCTTCCTCTCTCTTCTACGCCTTACCTTCCTTCCCCCCTTTTCTCTTCCGCTGGTTGACTCCTGGCTGTGTTTGTTCATCTTCTATAACTTTGTACAGCAGGACTGTAGCGTGGATCGTCATGGCACCAAACGTTAAGAAGTTGAAGGTTCTGGGTAACCACAAGGACGGGATGGCCGCGCCTACTTACATCGACACCGAGATCGAGGAGACGAGCGATCTCGAGCGTGGCTCCTTCTTGACCGAGAACCAGAGAAACAACGACGCCTCGAAGCCGGCCGGTGGTAACAACCCATACATGGACGAGTACAAAGCGTAAGTTCTACTACCCTGCCGACCGCACATGCAAGACCGGGCCGTCTGACCTAACACCACTGCCAGACTGGTCCGTTATGTGGATACCTACCGGGACCCCAACGCCGAGGCCGAAGGGGAGGAGGAGTTCGTCGAAACCGGCGAAGGACGTCCATGGTGGGCTTTCTGGAGAGGCGGAAAGGCTGGATATGCCGCCGCCGCGTCCAAGAACGACTTTGTGACGCCGGCCGAGTGGTTGAAGACCGAGATGCGCAATGGACTCGACTCGATGGAGGTTGAGCGGAGACGCAAGCAGTCCGGCTGGAACGAGCTCGTGTCCGAGAAGGAGAACATGCTTCTCAAGTTCATCGGTTTCTTCCAGGGCCCCGTCCTCTACGGTATGTCTCTAGACTCTACCCATTTCCCGTCTTGAACTCGCCCACTAACATGCTGTCTAGTCATGGAGGTCGCCTTCATCCTGGCACTGGGTCTCCAGGACTGGCTCGATGCCGGTATCATCATCGGTATCTTGATGTTGAACGCCATCGTTGGTTGGTACCAGGAGAAGCAGGCTGCCGACGTCGTTGCCAGCTTGAAGGGAGACATTGCCATGAAGGCTACCGTCATCCGCAATGGACAAGAGACCGAGATCCGCGCCCGTGAGCTTGTCCCTGGTGACATTATCGTCATCGAAGAAGGTCACGTCATTCCTGCCGATGCCCGTCTGATCTGCGACTACGAGGAGGGTGCTGCCGGTTTCGCCAAGTACCAGGCTGAGCTCAGCGCCCAGGATATCGGGTCCCCCACCAAGGAGAAGTTCGAAGAAGGCGAGGAGGACGGCAAGCCTCACGCTGGTCACTCCATCATTGCTGCCGATCAGTCCTCCATCACTGGAGAATCCCTGGCTGTCGACAAGTACATGACCGATATCGTCTACTACACCACTGGCTGCAAGCGCGGCAAGGCCTACGGTGTCGTTCTGTGTGGCGCCCAGGCTTCGTTCGTCGGAAAGACTGCCTCGCTCGTCCAGGGTGCCCAGGACACTGGCCACTTCAAGGCCATCATGAACTCCATCGGTGGTACTCTCTTGGTCCTCGTCGTTTTCTTCATCCTCGTTGCCTGGATCGGTGGTTTCTACCGCGATCTGCGCATCGGCACCCCCACCGAGAGCTCCGTCAACCTCTTGAAGTACGCTCTGATTCTCCTCATCATCGGTGTTCCCGTTGGTCTGCCAGTCGTTACCACTACCACATTGGCCGTCGGTGCCGCCTACCTGGCCAAGGAGAAGGCCATCGTCCAGAAGCTGACTGCCATCGAGTCGCTTGCTGGTGTCGACATCCTCTGCTCTGACAAGACCGGAACGCTCACTGCCAACCAGCTTTCGGTCCGCGAGCCTTTCGTCATGGAGGGTGTCGATATCAACTGGATGATGGCTGTGGCCGCTCTCGCCTCATCCCACAACATCAAGGCTCTCGATCCCATCGACAAAATCACCATCCTGACCCTGAAGCGCTATCCCAAGGCCAAGGAAATGATCAGCGAAGGCTGGAAGACGGAACAGTTCATTCCTTTCGACCCCGTCTCCAAGCGCATCACGGCCATCTGCACCCACCAGGGTGTTCGCTACACTTGTGCCAAGGGTGCCCCCAAGGCCGTCTTGGCTCTCACCAGCTGCTCTCCCGAGCAGGAGCAGCTCTTCAAGGACAAGGCCACCGAGCTCGCCCGCCGTGGTTTCCGTTCCCTCGCCGTCGCTGTCCAGGAGGAGGATGGCCCATGGGAGATGCTTGGCATGATGTCTCTCTTCGACCCTCCCCGAAGCGATACTGCGCAGACCATCGCTGAGGCGCAGGCTCTCGGTCTTCAGGTCAAGATGTTGACTGGTGATGCCATTGCCATTGCCAAGGAAACCTGCCGCATGCTCAACCTGGGAACCAAGGTTTACAACTCCGACAAGCTCCTGCACTCTGATATGCCCGGAACCAGCGTCCACGATCTGTGCGAGCGGGCCGACGGTTTTGCAGAGGTCTTCCCCGAGCACAAGTACCAGGTCGTCGAGATGTTGCAGCAACGCGGCCATCTTACCGCCATGACTGGTGACGGAGTCAACGACGCTCCTTCGCTGAAGAAGTCCGACTGTGGTATTGCCGTTGAGGGTGCTACCGAGGCTGCCCAGGCCGCCGCTGATATCGTTTTCCTCGCCCCCGGTCTCAGCACCATCGTCTCCGCCATCAAGATCTCGCGTCAAATTTTCCAACGCATGAAGGCTTACATTCAGTACCGAATTGCGCTCTGCTTACATCTTGAGATCTACCTCGTCACCTCCATGGTCATCATTAACGAGACGATTCGCGCTGATCTCATCGTCTTCATTGCCCTGTTCGCCGATCTTGCCACCATTGCTGTCGCCTACGACAACGCCCACTACGAGAAGCGCCCAGTCGAGTGGCAACTCCCCAAGATCTGGATCATCTCGATCATTCTCGGCGTCCTGCTCGCCATCGGTACCTGGATCATGCGCGGCACTCTTTGGCTGCCCAACGGTGGTATCATTCAAGAGTATGGTGGTATCCAGGAGCTGCTTTTCCTCCAGGTCGCTCTGACCGAGAACTGGCTCATCTTCGTCACCCGTGGTTTCGAGACTACGCCTTCGTGGCAGCTAGTTGGCGCCATCTTCGGTGTCGATCTGCTGGCTTCCATCTTTGCTGGTCTCGGCTGGTTCAGCGGTGGTGCGGATGGTGGCTTGTCAACTGCCTGGTCTGGCAACTCCAAGTTGTCCGAGAACGGCGCAGTCGACATTGTTACCATTGTCATCGTCTGGCTCTACTCGATCGCTGTCGTCATCGTCATTGGTATCGTCTACTACGCCCTTAGCGGCTGGAAGGCGCTCGACGACTTAGGCCGCAAGAAGCGCAGCGCCCAGGACACCATGATGGAGAACATCATCACTCACCTCAGCAAGGTTGCCGTCGAGCACGAGCGCGACGATACAGGCAGCCGCTTCTTCATCAAGAAGAAGGAGATTGTCGAGATGGATGGTTAAACATGGATGCTTTCTGCTGTTTACTTTTTGTGGACCACGGTTGGGTTTGGGAACGGAGCTGGGAAAATGATATCACGTGTACTATGGTACAGATGTATAGACATTCGGCGTGCTTGGTGGATTGGGGGAGTCTTGTTTCACTTCTTTGACGCGTGCTGCATTTATTACCGCGGTACTGGTAGAGGTTATTCTATAACCATAATTGAAATTCTTGTTCAACCTTATAACGTTGTATTGTGAACAGCCCATGTTGATGAATGCAACGAGTCCGTCTTTATGAAAAGGCTCTTCGAAGTCATAAAGAAGTAAATAAGTCATACCGGTGAATATACTTTTTGCAAAAGAAGGAAAGATGGGTGTGACCTCGCAGCTCGAGCGTCTAGCGAGGCGACTTGGTGGTGTCCGTATAAGTTATGTAGCAAGTTAACGTGTCACATCTGCGGCAACCGTGCCCAAGACTATTACTACAGGTGGCGTCGCTAGTTGTGAGTTATGGACTTGAGTGGCGTCCACACTCGAGGCGGAGTGCGATGATGTGGCAAGCGAGACTGAACAAAGGGTAGTAAGTCGAGGTCGTTCTGGCGGGGGGACAGTGTATGGAGTAAGAGGGGAGGAGAGGGAGGGAGGATGGAGACAAGCCGAGGTGTACGGATACCGGTACCGGTACCGGTACCAGTACGGTTACTACCTAGGTACTGTGTAGCATGCCCTGCGTGCCCTGCGTGCCCTGCGTGCATGTCATTAGAAGCGCATGATGCAAGTAATCCGGATGCAACTCGACTACTCCCTAGTTACTGCCAGTCTGCTGGGAGAGGGGAAGGACGCATGAGGCGAGGCATCGTGGTGGAGCTGGTCAGCGGTAGGATCAGACTTACCGGGGTTGTGCGTAGTTGAGTTGTACGATCTTATTGTTTGGCGGGCGGGTACACGCAGATCACGGTTTTGAGGGCTCGAGTTGTACGACTCGAGCTGTACTCCGTACGACTGCCGTTCAATCAGTCCACTGTCCATCCATGGCCCATCATCCACGGGGCCTTTCGTGGAGTCCGACATGGCCAGAGTGCGGATACGACGTCGAGACAAGCAATACCAAGGTCGGCAATGCCTGAGCAGAAAGGTTCACGACACAGACTGCATGTCGACATGCTAGCCTACCACGGCCTGATATTCACAGTATTAAGTCGCAAAGGTTACACACACAGCACAGGTGACAGGGGATGCGGAGAAATACCGGGAAGGGAGGCAGAGCTAACGCTAAACGTTAGCACTGATTGAGTTTCAGCCGACCTTTGCGGGACGGAAATGGTCAGTTGGCGCGGCAACGGGCGAGACGCAGAAAGTGGGGCAGACGCTGTCACTGTCGCTCGCAACTCTCTGTTTACACTGGCCGGAGCCAATCAGCTTGCAGCGTCAACTCCCGACATGAATGCTACCCGACTTTCTTGCGCCCTATCATCGCCGCCTCATTAATAGCAGCCCGCTCGATTACCTCCCCAGGCTCGCACTCACTCACCTTTTGTCACTCCTCCCCTACCCGGCTTTTCTGGTTTCGCAAGGGGAATTTTTGGGTGAGATTGATCCTGGCGATAATTATTCCGCTGCTCTGCTTCAACTTTCTCCCGCGGGTAAGCAAGCGCTCGCCGCTCCCCGTTCGTCTCGTGGCATTTATTTCTACGAGTCAACAAAGTGAGGCCGTCTTCTTCTCGGCGCAAGATCGCGTGTTTTTGTCGCAAAAATACAGTATTTTTTTGCATTCATCGAGCCGCCTCGCACCGCGTCGCGTCAGTGGCCCAACATCACTGACTGCCTGCACTTGGACCCAAGCGGTCTGGCCTGGAAACAACCACAACCACAACCACAGCCATAACCACAACCACAGCCACAGCCAAACCCACGCCCACACCGACCTGTGTTGTCCCTTGAGAGACGGCAGCCACGCTCATCAGCGCGACACGACGCCTGACATATCTATCTGATTATAATCTGATTCTAATTTTCGCGGGGGGCTTTGCAGTAGAACCGCTCCCTGTCAATCCGCACAGCAGCTGCAGCAGATATGGCTTCCGAAGAGCCGGTAAGTGCCATGTAACGCCCTCAACCACCCCCCAGGCTCCCCCCCTTCCCCCAGCACCGTACTGACCGTGTCGGCACCTTTTTATCAGGTCACGCAGCCATTGCGCATATCCAAAGGCAGTTTTTCATCGCCCACGCTGCCCTTCAAGAACAGCATCCCGCGGCCTCTGTCTGAGATTCCCGCCACCGAAAAGAGACGGAATTCCCCTAGCTGGCCAACAAACAAGGTGAGTGGTGGCGATCCTATCCGATAATGGCCACCGACAGGCGTGCTGGTGCTGACATATGTGACGCAGGGTCAATCACCGCAGAAGCTGGCCCTGCACACCGACTCGTCTCCATTCCAGTCATCGCCGCTGGAGACAACAAACTCCCCTCGGCTGTTTTGGCAGAACCGCAGCGTCAACAATAACAACAACAACAACAACAACAACAACAACAACACCAACACCCAAGAGAATAACGATCTGTATGCCGGTCAAGTTGCTTCTCCCTCGCCCACGCGGCGCTCTTCTATCGAGCGTCTGCAAAAGGCTTCCCGCGTCAAGAACAGCAGCATGTTTGCGCGCGAACAGAACCAAGAGTACGATCCTACTCGCATAACCACCATCGAGCGTCCCCTTTCCAAGGTGCAAGATAATGCCTTCAGCGGGACCGGCATGGCTGCCTTCCGAGGCACCCATGGCCGCAGCGAGAGTGCATCGAGCATCCCCCTCTACAGCCCGGGAAGATCCCTCGCTAGCCCCAAGACCCCTACTACGCCGCGGAGCCCCAGCAAGGATCAAGTGTCGCCTATGAAGTCCTCGCTGTCCATGGCAAGGTTTCAGAGCAGCCACGACTCCCAGCCCAACGACTATTTTGGTGGTTCCCTCTTCGAGGACAACGAACTCCCTGACGGCAAATCTCTCGGCCGCCACATGAAGAGTGTCACTTTCGATGCCGCGCCACCTCAGGTCAATGAGTACGAGATGGCGACCCCCGATGTCTCCTCAGTCGGCACCTTGTCGCGAGAGGGGAGCTTTGATTCCGAGGACGACGATGGGGACGACGGCTACGGCCTCTACCAGGACGATGATGATCATGTCCAGGACGACAGCTTCGACGCCACTCTGGAGGATACGGACAAGACACCTGTAGTCGGTCCAGATGAGTGGCGGGGGGACCACGGTGAGAGATACGACAACAGCCCTCTGCCCGAGGCTGGACCATCCGAAGCCCCCGTCGGCAGAGTTGAACACGGTCGCAGTGACTCGTCCAACTCGAGCGCTGACCACCGTCCGCTGCCTCCTCTGCCTGGCATGAGCCACCCAAGAACCCAGTCCAATTCTTCGGCAAATGGCTTGTCCGCAACCGCCGAGCGCATGCTTGGGAATCACCACCGAAGCCTGCCATCCCCTCCGCCGGCTACTGCCAGCAAGTCTGACATACAGAACATCGGCAACGGCAAGATGTCATTGGAAGAGCGACTCAAGCTCATGATGCTGTCTGACGAGACCCACCCTAAGGCGGCTGACACGGCAAAGACGTTGGCGGGACAGCAGAGGGAGCGGCGGATGAGACGTGCTGGTGCTCGCGATAAGGTCGAGAGCACAGTGCCAGAACATGAGGTAGCCGAGTCGGAAGCCGATGAGCAAGATGACACCATTGGTGATATCTCAGGTCTCGACATGGACTACGAGCTCCCCAGTATATCTCGTCAGTCAATCCTCCAGCGTGTCAACGGCAACAAGGCCCTTGAGCGAGATTCGGACTACCACTTCAATTCTTCTCCTGCGGCATCCAGCCCTCAGCGTCATCAATCGTACGACCCGGACGTTCCCATCGATAGTATCGAGGAACCAGTCCTTGCGCAGAACGCTGCTCAGGAAGACGGAGCTGCCAGTGCCGTCATGAATCACAGCGAAGACGAGAAGGACGACGTCTATGATCTTTACCAGAGATCAGAGGACGACCAGTCCGAAGTTGACCAGTCCATGTCTGAAGATGACGACGAGGACGATGACGAGGACGACCTTCAGAGCCAGTACTCGGATGAGGCCCAGAAAGCGCAAGAGCAGCAAATCGATGATGACTCTGTGATGACGCCTCGGGCAATGAGTCCAGCGCAGCAGGAAGATAATGGTATTACCAACTTCCATGCAACGCTTCCACGGGTCACCAGTGGATCAGGAGACAGCGAATTCTCCCGCAGCTTCCAGTCGTACATGCTTCCCAAGCCCAAAGAGGCCGATGCTCTCACCCATATAGAGAGTCGCAAGGCCGAAGACACACGGAACGACACTCATCGCCCTACGACACCGGAGAAGCCTGTCAAAAGGTCGAAGTCCAGTCTCTACGATGGCTCGGGTTGGGGTGAGCCGGAGGACGACGAGTCAGAGGAGCCCGGCACTCCCGAGTCTGTTATACACCATCCTATTTCCGACGACGAAATTACCGAGGAAGAGGACTACGAGGACGAGGACGAGGATGAGCAAGAACGCGAAGAGTTTTCGCCTTTTGATGATGAAGCTCCTCAAGAGGATGAGGACAAGCAAGAGCGCGAAGAGTCTTCGCCTTTCGATAAAGACGGTCCTCAAGAGGACGGTCCTGCTCGGGAGACGTCTCATGATGGCGCTCCTACTCGAAAGATATCTCATGAGAACGTCCCTGCTACTACCCAGGGGTCACCTTTTAAGAACCCCCTTCACTGACGACGCCGTTTAAAAACGCCCCTGATCTGGACGCACCTCTCGAGAATGGCCCTACGCTGGCGCCAGCTGCCGAAATTACTGCTGCCCCGCAGTTGTCCATGGACGAGGCGCTTTTGCCAGAGCCTCCTACCATTCAAGTTGAACGTGTCGACTCGCCAGTCATCCCCGAGCGGGTGGCCACAATCAAGGCTTCGGGGTCCAGGCTCAAGACTAGACCCTCAGCGACACCTTCCGACTTGGCGGCTATGCGTGAGGCCCGCCGACAAGTGAGCCGCGAGGTTGTACCCTTTATCCCGCCAATTCCCGAGCGACACAAGAATCGCATGTCCCGAGATTTCGATGCCGATCCAACCGGTGACGTCGAAGACGATGAACCCCAACGTCATCCTAGCTTCAAGAAACGTAGCTTGACATTGGATCTTGACTTGGGTCTCAGTCTTGATCAGGATTTTGACCGAGTCATCGAGGCACAAAAGGTTGCGTTCCAACAAGATTCCTTCAAGAACGAGTTCTTGGCTGCAAGTGACAGCCCTACTAGACAAGTGTCTGGAACTCGAATGACTGTAGCGACTGACAGAACCCCCGGTCGCAAGTCATCCAAAGAAATGTCTGTCAATGCTAACGTCACAAACCGTAAACAGCGAGGCTATCTCATGCGACAGAACACCAAAGTGGTCACTGCTAGCGACAAGCAATCGTACGATTTCCGAGAGGTTCGAGATGGGACGCGGTCTGCTGGCAGTTCGCCTGTTAAGCAGAATTCCCGGCCACAGTCATGGACTGTAGAGCCGTGGAATGGTAGGCCCAGACAGCGCAGCCTCAAGAAACGCCCGGGTCCTCCCGGGGCGACCGGCCCTGTCCCCCCTTTGCCGGGTCAAGAGAGCAATGCTGCGCCTCTCAATGCTTTAGCTGAAGAGGATGCAACACAGCCTGAGCTAGCTACCGAGGAGTGTGGCGAGAGAGGTAGGCTGTTTGTCAAGGTTATGGGAGTCAAGGATCTTGATCTTCCACTGCCCAAGAGTAAGTGATTGAGTCGCCCAACTGTGAGAAGCTGGTGCTAACACACGCAACAGACGAACGAACGTGGTTTAGCCTGACCCTCGACAATGGTGTACACTGCGTCACGACAGCATGGCTCGAGCTTGCACGCAACGCACCCATTGGCCAGGAGTTTGAGCTCGTTGTGCCCAACGATCTGGAGTTCCAACTGACCCTCAACGTGAAGCTGGAGGCACCCCCTGAGCCCCCACGTCTACCGGCTTCTCCAACTAAGATGACGAAGCCAAAGACGTCAACCTTCTCTCGTGTCTTCGCCAGCCCGAAGAAGAGAAAGGAGATGGAAGCTCGTTTCAAGGCTGAAGAGGAAGCATATGCTCAAGCCCAGCGAGATGCAGCTACCCGTCAACGTAAGGTCGCTCCCACAGCCTGGGATCTTCTGTCCCCCTGGCTGCTGAGGATGGAAGCTTTGCCCGATCCTATGTCTGCCTGAAGGAGCACGAGTCACGCTGCTATGGCCGCCCTTACATGGTCGAGATTGCCGCCTTCAACGAGTGGGCTACTGAGGAGGCTGGTTTCGCCAGCAGCGTCAAGAGCAAGCGCGGTGGTGCTAGCAACGCTGTCGTCCGCCGCGCACCGTACAAGGTGGGCAAGCTTGAGGTGCAGCTTCTTTTCGTTCCCAGACCTAAGGGTTCCACGGATGAAGACATGCCCAAGAGCATGAACTCGTGCATTCGTGAGCTCAAGGCTGCTGAAGAGAGACTGAGCCGCAACTGGGAAGGCAACCTGAGTCAACAAGGCGGAGACTGTCCTGTGAGTGTTGCACACAACCTTTGCTGTTTCGGATTGGTTGCTAACAATGTTTGTAGTATTGGCGCCGTAGGTATTTCAAGCTCGTGGGAACCAAGCTCACCGCTTACCATGAAGCCACCCGCCAACCCCGTGCGACCATCAATCTTTCCAACGCTAAGCGTGTTATCGATGATCGTCGTACATTGACGCAGTCTGATACCACTGGCAAGGGTGGCAAGCGCCGCCGTTCTGCCTTTGCCGAGGAAGAGGAAGGCTACATGTTTGTCGAAGAAGGCTTCCGAATTCGCTTTAATAACGGCGAGCTTATCGACTTCTACGCCGACACGGCCGAAGAGAAGGAGGGCTGGATGAAGGTCTTTACTGACGTTGTCGGCCGCGGTGGCGATGAAGACGACGGTAGCACTGGCGGCACTCGGAAGAAGTGGTGCGAACTTGTTCTCAAGCGGGAAGAGGCTCTCAAGAAGAAGGCCGAGGGCCGTACAGTGCACTCGAGGACCAAGAGCATGATTATCTGAGTTCAAGCTGTGCTTGCTCCAGATGCCGTGTCTGCGGGCCTGTCTCCTATCCAGTCAATGCGAACCGAGAAAAAGATTAAAAAAGACGAATAAACGAAAGCGACGAACGCCGACTATGATCTCTCTCGGGGATGAACTCATGATCTATGCGGCGTTGCAAGCTTTTTTATTTCATTTTATTATCTTCCTCCCCCCCTGGACTTCTTTCCTACGTCGACCCTCCCACCGCAAGTCTCTCAGAGACCTGAACTCGGGGGGGGCTTTTACATCGGATTTTCTTCATGTTTCGAAGCGTGGGGTTATCTGCATTGCGTTCCGTCGTTTATTCTGTTTTCGGTAGCCGGTGAAACATGATGTTTTTAGCAATGTTCTGAACCGCTCATGCAGCGACAGTTGCATACGAGAAAAGAACCTGGGGGTTTCGGCTTATTGGGGACTTGGCCAATCCAGCCTGGATCATTATACATTTTGTGTTTCGAGTATAATAAGACGATTTTTTTTGTTGACCAATCCCCGGCTTGGAAGGGTTCGTGATGTACTTGAACTTGCGCAGAGTAAGATGTTTGTCGGTAATTATGTGCTCTAGCCTTGATGGCCTCGAAGCGTACCTCGCGTCATGGCAGCTTGCACCGTAATGTGATAACAAGCCACACAATGGATACCGTCTCGGCTGTCTCTGATCCCACATGGCTGCCCACTTGGTGCGGCTGCCCGTCTCTCCGTTTTCTCTACCACCTTTTCGGTTCATTCCTCGTCATCGTCATCACTGCCACTCGACCAGCCCTCGGCGTACCCCTCGGCGATCTCGGCCAGCTCGTTGCCAATCTCCTCGCGGTCCTCGACGCCGATGGACCGCACCACGGTCGCGCGCAGGCCTCGTACCTTGTCCATGACAGAGGAGTCGGTCGACAGCACGGTGCGCATGGAGAGGGGATCCCGTATCGTGTCGCCGTTGCTGGCGCGGAATATGCCCGGGTAGCTATCGAGTAGGGGGTAGGACAGGGCAGATTGGAAGCTTGGGGGCATGTGATTAGTAGGATTTAGAGGTTATAGGGGTCGAGGAATTCGGTTGGAATGTTGGATGAAGTTGCCCGTTCGTTGTGCGGGAGCGTAAAGAGGGGGGGAGGGTAGGCTTACTGGTGTGTCTTCTGTTGGCCTTGGCCGTGGCGCCCAGCGTTTGGATCTTTCTCCTTCTGGGCGGCGGCTTTGATGGCGTCTTGACCCCTCGCCGTGTCGATCTGCGAGAAGAGATGTGGTTCTCGCCTCCGTCTACCCCGGTTGTTGGACGAAGCGCCGATGGTGTCCTCGATGACCGAGAGATCCACCGACAGACTCGTTACCTTGTCCTCGCCCCTGTCCGCTGAGCCGGACTGCTGGTCTTGGTAGTCCATGGCGTTCAGTTTCGAGATCAGCTCCCCTCGTCCCGACAAGATCCGAACGGTCCCGTCGGCGACGCGTGCAGCAGGCCGAGGTTCCACGGGGCTCATCTGGAGGTTCGCAATGGTCTGCTTCCCGAACACGTTGAGCAGGTCTGACATGTTGCCGAGCGTGGCCGAGTTGGTTCGGTCCGTCGACTTTAGCCGCGTGTACAGCGAAGCGCTCTCCATGGCGGCGCTCAAGAGCGCGGTGACGTGCCAGGGCGACGAGCGGTCCAGGGATACGGCCCCGGGCAGGCCGGCCGGGGGCACGGATAGCGGGACGAGGAGGGAGGCATGGGAGGCGAGCTCGGCCATGGCCCTGGCCTTGTTGATGAGCTTGAGCAGGCGCTTGTCCTAAGGTGTGTAGCATATCAGTCTCGACCCGTTACGACAGGTGGGTTCGGTTGAAGTCAACACACCCTAGCGAGTCCAGCAGTAGGCTCCTGCAACCCCCAGACCAGGATTGGCGTCTTGCCGTACTCGTCCCGCAGCTCCTCCACGTATCGTGCCGCGAAGCCGCCCCAGGCGTCATCGATGCCCGTCATAACCTGGAAGCCCTGGATGTGGTCGGCCTCCTCGATAAAGGGCCGCAGATCTCGGTCCACGATGTCGTGCTCCTTGTCGAGCGAGGAGAAGAGCTCCTCGCCCATGTGCCACTTCTCAAAGGGCATCAGCGACGAGTTGAGCTCGTACTCGTTCAGCTGCACAGCGGAGCGCGGATGGTAGTAGACGCGGCTGAAGTCGGACCAGTACCGCACGCTGCCCGTGCTGAGCTGCGAGGACGAGGTGGTGCCGCTGTCCAGGGAGGTCTGATAGGCGCTGGGGGCGATGGGGTCCGCCTTCTGAACGACGGGCTTGCCGTTCCACAGGGCCGTCGGCTCGTCCTGGTCCTCATACAGGGCGTTGATCCGGCGCATGGAACCGAAGCCGCCCTTCAGGTCATAGATGACGGTCCGCGGCATGTAGGTCTCAGTGCCGTCGGCGCCGAGGCCCGGGCGGAAGTGCACGTCGTGGTCGACGGGCGACTCGCCATCGGGGCCGTATGTGAAGTAGGATTCCTGGTCACGCGTGAGCGGGAGTAACGAGACGCGATGGGATCAAGGGGGCACGGTACTTGGGTGTTCCAGAAATGGGTGCCTAGATAATTGCTCTGCTGCCCGAGCTGCAGGGTGACGATTTCATGCATGACGAGGGCTCATGTGAAAACGCGCAGATTCGGGCTGGTTGTTTGGTTGGACTGTCAAACTGCCGCGCAAGGATGGTTCGGCGAGTCTAGAGTAAGAGACACCCACTTCTCATGAGATGCATGCAGGGGAGGGGGGCCGGGGGGTGGTGGGAGTAACGGCGGTGGTGTTGAAGAAGGCCGCGGGCGGAGTTGCCCGGATAATAATAATGTATTGGTCACCAGCTTATTTACGGTCCACGGAGTAACTAACAGTGAAGTTGAAGTGCCCCGCCGGCCTACTAGTTAGGTACGGCAATTCAAAGTTGTTGCTGTTTAGAAATTCATTTTTGTGGGTTTTTGGTCTCTGTAATCCGTACTTCGTAACCGTAACCCGTACCCTGTACCTACTTCTTCTGTCTTCTAGGGGCGCTGGATAATATCTCGATGTCCCCCTTAGAAGAGGCAGGCAAATCCAATTGTAGTGAACAAATCCCAGCTCACCACGGGCCACGGCTAACGATCTAAGGATCTAAGCCAGCGGCTTGCATCGCCGAGGTGGCAGCAAAATGCAGTGGCGGGCCGAATCCGTGATGATTACCGTGGTATAAAGTTAGTTGACGTTTCGAAGTTGGAGCGGTTGAGGCACGGAGCAGTTGCCCTGGGGAGAAGTGGGTTATTAATGATGGTTGCCTTGTTGAGAAGTTGAGATACTACTGCTCGACGCTCGTACCACGCCCCATTTATTTCCCAAGCTTATTACTCGTCATTGTCATCAACATATCCGCAAGTTGGTACTAACTAACGTTAGACGCCGAAATGTCCCAAGCTGGTAACGTTAATGTACCACATATAGACGGTAAGCGTGTTACTAGCCGCACGCGCGCGCATCCCCCTTACTAAGTAAGTAGTAGCTAGTTACATACTGTGTAAAGGTGGACCCAACCCGAAATGAATTTATAAACAAAAAGACTCCGTTCCGTAGTAACTAACGTCAATAGCTAATAACTTAACTTTGAGCTGCCGTACCGTCGCCCAATCTCAAGTTCTCAACCCGCCAAGCCCAAAGCTTCGCCTCGACCAGCTTTACGACTCCATCCTGACGATCACTTACTTGTACAACCCAGCAACGCTCGGCCTTCCATCGTGCCCAGATTCCTCCCATCGTCAACACCCCATCGTAGTTGCTGTCGTCGAAACACATCATGGCTACCATGTCGGTGGCTCAGGAGTGGGAATCGCTTAAGACACCGCCTCCCCGTGACGTTGCCGTTGCGCCCAAGGCCGGCGACGAAGCCCCTGTCCACCCGGCTCTCGCCTTGCCGACCGACAAGCCTACCGTGATTGTGTTTCTGAGGCATTGCGGGTGTCCTTGTAAGCAAGCTGCTCGTGTCACGTCATACTGTCTCCATCCACATCTCTCTCACACCTGCCCGCTCACCCCCCCCTCCGACCGCACTCACGTCCAACAAAGTAGTCAAGACTCAAGCTAGTTAGTTACCCCTTTCTGATAACATTGGGGCCCCCCCGCCTTTTAGTCGCTGAGAAGGTCTTCCGCGAACTGGCCGAGTTCTCCACCAGCTACCCGGACGTGCACTTTGTCGCCATCTCGCACTCGTCGCCCGAGGCAACGGAGCGCTGGGTGGTGTCGGTGGGCGGCAACTGGGACGTCAACGTCGTCATCGACGACCAGCGCGAGCTGTACGCCCAGTGGGGCCTAGGCACCTCGACGACGTGGCACGTCCTGAACCCCGTGAGCCTGTACCGTACCCTCCAGCTCGGCAAGCAGGAGCACATCTGGAACCGCCCCACCGAGAGCGGCACGCGCTGGCAGACGGCCGGCGCCTTTGCCATCGACACCAACGGCGTTGTGAGGTGGGCCAAAGTCGCCAACACGGCCGACGACATTCCCAACTTGGCCGATGCTGTTGGTGTGCTGGGCATCAAGGTCAAGAAGATGAGGAAGAAGGAGGAGCCGAAGCCGGTGGACTTTGCAGGGATGAGGCAGGCTTGAGGCTGAGGCGGTAATGGTTGTTGTTGTTGTTGTTGTTGTTGTTGTTGTTGTTGTTGTTGTTGTTGTTGTTGTTGTTGTTTACCGCTGGCTTGCGTCCATGTCCACGTAGCTAGCGGTGGTGGAAGAAGGACGAGATAGGGTTTCGGGTTCGAGTCGAGGAGACAGTGCTCTGAGCGTTTGCTCAACGCCACGGTAGCAACCTGCATTCCTTGGCCACGCCAGGCCGGCGTACGGAGTATGTATTATTGTTCACCCCAATGCAGTATTCCTACCGGTACACCGTGGATACCCATTTGTCTGATGATTTCGGTTTAAGCAGCTTGTCCCGGGGCTTCAAACTCTCTTGGCACCAACCAGGGAGCACCGACAACGGCGTCTTCTATGTCTTAGTACTGACTAGGTAACTGTTGACACATGAGCGTCGCCTCATGAAAGGTTTCGCAATCGAGAGGTACTGTGAGTTGAGATGACGTGGAATCGACATAACCCTTGAGAAATCACTCCCCCCATTCATGCACACTGTAGGCATATTCCCAGTACATATAGGAAGTGAAATTGTTCTCGTCTCCCCCGACGAGGGGCTTGCGACCAGGCCAGAGCGTCACACGCTGTTACTGCTACCATAGTCGAATAGCTTTTGTTCCAAGAGTGTATTTACAATAGGCGAATGTGTCCTCGTAGGTTCGCTGCTCAACAGAGCTAGGAGGAGTCAAAACACCTTCTTTGGGTCAAGAGAATCGTGGTGCATGTGGCTTCGGGAGTTACCTACGAACGCCGATGCGAACACGATGTCAGTCCTGTTCAACAAATACCACAATGATTCACTAGAGCCGGACCCTTGCCCGGCCGTCGCCCGGCTGGGTAGTGATGAGCCTTAGAAGTGTAACCGCACACGCCGTCTTGCTCTGTGCTATAGCGATCGTGCCGCAGGCCGTATTGGCTGTTGTGGCCAGGACTTTTGGACCGTGAGGTTGCGATGGTTTTTCGAGTTCGGTGGAAATGTTTACTCTAACACCCGGTCCCGCAGGATGCCTTGTGTTCTGTGCAACATGTACTCCCGACGCTCCACACGGCACCGTGGGAAAGGATAT
This sequence comes from Arthrinium puccinioides, assembly GCA_022414665.1. Classification (NCBI taxonomy): domain Eukaryota; kingdom Fungi; phylum Ascomycota; class Sordariomycetes; order Amphisphaeriales; family Apiosporaceae; genus Arthrinium; species Arthrinium puccinioides. Next base: position 1,907,163 of record JAIUNF010000003.1, on the reverse strand, counting down.
CACATGAGCACCCATGCACCTCACTAATCAACACAGCGCTACTATCTCGAGAAACACATTGTAGTATTGACGCAACTCGCTGTGAACGTGTCGATGGTGCTACACACAAAATCTTGGAGTATCGCGTCGAACCGTGGTCGCCGTTCCATTTCCAGCTTGGCCAAGGCCTGTTGTGCTTCTCCAAGACTACCCTTGCCCATCACACTATAACATGGCCAGATCTGGGAGAGCATAGGTTGCCAACTGCTGCATCTCGTTAAATCCCTGAATGTGGCGCTCCCTAACGCCTGATATCATGCAAAAACTTCAGCTCGTCTCGTCTCTGGCACGTCAGTCCCTCAACCACGCTCGCCGTTTCTCCTCTTTCTTTGCGCGTCTCTTCTCCTTGAACTGCTTCAGCTCCGTCTTGCTAGGCTTCTTGCCCGATCGCTCGGCCTTCAGACTCCGCCCTTCGTGCGAGTTGGCTGCCGCATCTACGTCAAAGAAGGCATTCATCTGGCGCTTCGACTTGGACTCGTCATTATGCCTGTCGGGGTTCTGGTCATCGGCCTGCCAGCGACCTGTGAAGCGGTTGAATGACCCGATGGCGGCATAGGCAGCCTCGGAGTCCATGACCTGCACCTTGTCTGCTTCTGCCTCCTGGGTGCCCTTGGCGTACCACGCGTTCGGATCGTAATCGCCATGTACGGCGGGGTTGTAACCTCCAGCGGGGAGTTCCTCGTTCTTGGGCGGCTCGACTACACCGGGCGCAGTTGCAGCCGGGGCTGATGAGGGTGCTGCTACGGTGCCACTGGCCACTCTAGTTCTAGGGTTCTCCCATGTGGTCTCGTGCGTAAAGCGGTTGTAGAAGAAGTAGGCCTGGTGAGTCGCATCCCACTGAAAGTCCCACCCATCGTCCTCCGGGGCCGGTTCTTTGGGAAGAGGAGGACCGCCAGGGACAGATTCAGACGGGAGCGGCGGACCCGAGTCTTTGCAGTTATCTTGAACGTCGGTCTCATCGGATGGGTCGGATGTGGTAGACGAGGCTTCACCCGACTCTCGAGAGTGCGCCGAGCCGGGAGACGCGGCATCGGCGTCGGCGTCGGCATCGGCATCGTCACCGTCCTGGGCCTCAAGAGGTATCTTGCCTGTGCTGCCAGAGTCGGGCTGGGGCTGCGTGCCGGGCAGAGTGTGGTCTGCAGCGGGTGGCTCGGCGGCCGATGTGTCTGGGGATGGTGCCGTGGAAGCCATGATAAGGGGAACTGAGCTTGAACTGAGCTTGGACTACGAGGCGCTCTCTCTTTCTTGTTCTTGACGAGGATGGATATTGGGATATCAGCCGATCCTGCGCATGTCAGCAGAGGATTTCAGATGGTCCATAATATGGGATCCGAGTAATGCCCAACCGTTGCATAACCAAGCGACGCGCAGTTGTTTTTGTTATTTAATGCGACTTCCAGAAGTAGATGACGGAGAAAGGCGAACGCTAAATTAACAACAGGCCTCTGGGTTTCTAACGTTACAGTAGGGGCGACGAATGACCTTATCAGCAAGCAGCTTATCGGATCATTGACCCATTTTAATTGATTATCCGCCCTCCTTTTAGCGCTATCGGTTCAGGAGCAACCTTGTTCCGTGGTTCCTGCAGAAAGATGCGATGCGAAGCTCACATTATTATTACTGTTACTGTGAACATTGTCTGCCTGGGCCACAAGGCAGGTGCCAAGCTGACCCGCACGGATGTGTCCGCAGTGGAAGTCACTACTCCGTACTGGGTAGAAGATCTCAGATTGCCGTGCTCACAAGTCACTGGGGCTCCGCTCACTTCTACTTGGCAACTATCACAGTACATCTCCTCCTCAAGTACTCCGTACATAGTTACGGTACTCATCCTACTTCAGTCTTCAGGGACTACCTCTAAGGCTAAACTCGTGAAGCCTTGGTTCATTCAGGGCCAGCTCAATGTTCTTTGGCTTCACACAGTACGGATACGGAGTATGGGGTTGCATGCAAATAGCTACTTCGCAACTAACTACGGATAGAGCAGACGGCAATTGGCTCAAGCCTCAAGGTCTGTGGGTTCTGTCGTGGACAAGTCAAGCCGTTCCCGGGACATGTCAAGCCACGAATGTCCCCAGTCGAATCACTCACAACTATCAACGTTACATTCAGGGAAACAAAGGGTGCTACATCTTGAGAAGACGGCTCGGCGGCCTCATACTCACGCTTGCTCCCTCGTCCCACTTTGGCGCAGTTGGTCAAACGCCAGTCTGGCTTTGGCCTTGGTTCACCGTACCGAAAGCGGTCAGAGAGGAGGCAGCCGTGCAAGCCGTGCAAGCCGTGCAAGCCGTGCCAGCCATACTCCGTAGGACAGTCACTAGTCGGCTTATTAGTGGTGGCTTCGTCTCGACCGGCTGCAGTCATTCCTCGAACAAACAAGCATCCGAGGCTACCCAATAAAGCGAACTTGCCTGCATCTAGATAGCTTCACGGACATCACTTGTTAGAGTGAGTATTGGTGACTGCATGGTGCTCCGACCTGCCAGTAGGGGAAGGTAAGGGGCATCCCGCTTCAATACTCGGCTGCAAATGCACACAGCTCGCGTCCGATGCCACCCCAGTGCATGCCGGCCTTTTATCCACACAAATGAAAATCACTATGTCGTGCATAGCAATCAATTTGCTCCGTACCTCCCTCCTACTTCGCTATTCATCCCGAGTCCCAAGCACCGAGTCGGTCGCACCATAGCTTCTGCATGGCCTCCTTCCCGCCGCAGATCTCATCAGAGCTTGCAGCTGAGATGTTGGGCTAAGACGTATACAGCAGCTAGCGCAGGGATTGGCCGCAGCAGCAGCGCTTCGCTACGCGTTTGTAGCACCATTCGTTGCCGGGGCAGACCCCTGGATGCGTCTGTGCGGACCGCTGGCCCTGCAGTAGTTACCTCGTAGTCGGTTGTTCTAGCCTCTAGGCTCTCCGTACGAGAGCCGGTTGGCAACCTCGTCTCGCCTTCTATTTCAGGCTTTGCCGTGCGAGTTGCAGCGTCACTCATCGAGGCCGCGGCCTCTCCCTCCGCCCTCCGCCACCCCTTCGTCGCCCCATCTTCTCACCCTCCCTCGCGCTCTCTAATAATAATAAGAGCTTGATATTCCTCCCTCTTCGCGGAGGTGTTTGTTTGTTCGCCTCAAACGTACCCGCTCTTCTAGTCTCGCCGCGTCTCAACATGAGTCTAGACAAGCTTTCTCTGTCTCTCTGAACCCAAGCCACCTCTCCGACGCAGAAGAGCTTTCCCTTCTTTCTCTTATAACTGCAGAGCTCCTCGTCTTTCTGCTCCATATCCCTGGCAGACTTAGCTAGAGGATTGACAATTACCGAGAGCTGAAGCCTGAGGATGTTCGCTCCCGTGCTATGCACTGCCCTGGTGGCCTTTGTTGCACATGCTGCTGCCGACTACCAAGAGGCCAGCGATGACAGTTGCGAATGCTATTTTGTCAACAACACTCAAGAATATTTCAAAACCCACAAGTTCTTCGATTTCCGGTCAATGTCACAGCACGTCAACGTCCCTGCGCTCCTGAACAACCCCTCGGACAGCAGCAACGCTGCCGTGGCCAACGATTACTTCAGCTCGCCCGCCTGGGCAGACTACTGGGGAATACAGCAGTGGAACAACAGCGCCAACATCGCAAACGGCGATGCCTTTGTCTTTATGACCAATTCGCCAGAAAATGTCTACATCCAGGAGAACAAGGATTCCCCACCAGGTTCCGAAACCTTCTTGACCCTGCGGACTGCCAGGATGGACGATTTTCAATCCGCAGCTGAATTCGAGTCCATCTTGAAGAGCTACCACTTCCTCTCCGTACGCATGTACGCCCGCACCGTTGGCAAGTCTGGCGCCATCACGGCCATGTTTACCTACCGCGGGAACGACGACCCCAATCTCATCCAGGAGGCCGACCTAGAGATCCGTACCATGGACCCGCCGGATACCATCCAGTACACCAACCAGCCCTCCTACAGCAACGTCGGCAGTGCCGTCCCCCAGTCCACACAGAACGCCACCGTGCACGTGGGCTGGGATCAGTGGGCAGTCCACCGCATGGACTGGAGCCCCCTGGCCACGACGTGGTTCGTCGACGGCGACCCCGTCTCGACCATTGCGTTCCAGACACCTCGCGACCCGAGCATGCTCATCTTCAACTCGTGGAGCGACGGCGCAGCCTGGTCCGGCAACATGACGATAGGGGACGAGGCGTACCTCCAGATTCAGTGGATCGAACTGCTGTACAACACCACCGGCTCAACCGAGACGATGGGTGCCAGAAAGCGTGACGCGATGTCTGAGACGTCGTATGTGGACGAACTGTTCAAGAGGAAGGATGGTCAGTGCCGTAACATCTGCAGTGTTGACGAGTCGCACAGACTGGGTGTGGCTGTCTTGGTGCAGAGCGCTGCTCCTGGAAGGCTCTCGGCGCAAACTGTGGGATTCCGGTCGACGGTTTCTTGGCTTCCTTGCTTGGCTATTGCCATGGCGGTTTTGTTCTCGTGAGCGGGAATTGGGACATGGGAAATGGGTCAGGACTGATATAATAAATCACGGGTTGGATAATCACGGGTTGGGTAATCACGGGAACAAAAGGTTGGAGTGGATGGGCAAAAGTGCATGACGATACGAACCTATTTATTTATATACGTGCAATTCTAACGTCTAGTGGCGTTGATATCCGTTCACAGCTTATTCGAGTGAGACGAGGCTCTAGGTCCAGCTCTCGCGTCAAGTCGACGAGGGTGACTGTCGGACGGTTATTGCAGCGACACTGCGAGATGAACCAATTTGCAGATCCAATCAGCATCTTCTCGTTCAACATGATTCAACTGCCTATTCTTCTTCTTCCTCTTCCTCATCATCATCATCTGTATCAAGCTCCATATTCAAGTGCACACTCTCGTCGTCACTTTCATCTTCCTCGCCTTCTGCCACCTTCTTTGGTGCCGCCCTGGACGCCACGGCACCGAGACTGGACTCCACGAGTACACCGACAGGACTAAAGCCCGGATCCTCCATCCCGGCGGCCGAGGCAGCAGCAGCATCGAGCTCGACGCGCTTATGCCTGAGAGCGGCCTGCTCGGCCTCGGCGCTCTTCCGCTTGAGTGACCGCGTCAACATGACTCTCGCGTCCGCTTGAACAGCGTCCGCCGGCTGAGGTTTGCTCGGGGTCTGCGGCAAGAACGGGCTCTCCTGCACCTTGTGTTCAGGGGCCGAAACCGGGGCGGGAGCAGCTGCCGGTTCCTCCTCTGCCATTACCACATCGTCATCCTGGGGCTTTGCCGTCGTTGCTTCGAAAGGGCGGTCGAAAGCAAAGCCGCCGGTGGGCTCGGCCATGGCGTCGTCTGCGTCGTCCATGTCATCCTGATCGAGGAACTCGGTTCGTACGGCGGCCGTCATGGGCCGGAAGTTGAACCTCAGCAGCTCGACACTTTCGTCATGGGGGAACTGGCGGTGCAGGTACGGCAAGATGACTTGCGGCATGCGGCCGCTCCTGTCGCGGGATGGATGTAGGACGCTGGCGATCTGCGCGTCCTTGATCTGGCACAGGATGGCCGCCTTCAGCATTTGTGACCGGAGAGAGGAGTTGATGTACTGTTGGGGCAGATGGCTGAACAGGGTGACCAGAAGCTGCTCAGCCGTGGCGATGTGCTCCGGATCCAGCGAAACTTTCAATGTTTGTTCCTCGCTGTTGGAGGTCAAGAATAAATCCGCATTTTGCGTCACGCTTTTCGCTTTGCTGCCGTTCTTCAGCGTCGGTGCTTGTTGTTTGGGAACCTTGAGGTGACCAGCGACACCAAGAAGATCGCGGCAGCACACTTTTGCGGCCAAAGACAAAGCATCGACGTTGAGCTTTGTCATGGTCGGCCCAGAGAGCCGTATCATTTCGTTGGTGACAGAATATGCCGCGGCTCGAAGCTCCGGAAGGCGATAACCAGTCTCCAACATGCGCATCGTTTGATCCAATGTTTCCTGGGCCAGGGGTGTGTAGTTCCTCTCCAATCGGCGCGCCAGTATCAATATGAGCTTCATCGTTGCGACTTGCAGGCCCGGAAAGACTGTCCATAGGTCTTCCTTCTCCTCTCTGCCAATAGCAGCGCTAGTCTGCGTTGCACCACCCTTCTCGCGTCCCTGTGTAGGGGGGGTGATGGCAGAGATGCGTGATGTCAGATCGAATATGGCGCTGACTGGCACTGTCACAGGTGCTTTTGTGCTGCAGCGAAGGCATTGCCCAATGTAGTCGAGTAGGCCAACCATCCTCTCGCTTCCAGCTTGTATGCCCGACCATGCCGGTAGTTGCTCGTTTGCATCACCTCCTCCGCTGGGCTCGCCGTCGTGGCGAACCTGTTGAGGCGTGTAGCCAGAGCTCGACTCCCAGTTCTCGTTCACGGCACGAAGCACTTGGTCGGCTGTCTGATGAAACGTCTTGATGAGACCGCTGATATGCTTGGCCCACTCGTCAGACCCGCCACCTTTGGCTGCAGTCATGTGCAGCCGGACTACAAGACGCCGGCTGCTCTGTTGCAGACTCGCGGGCACGAAAATATCATCCGAGGTGGTTGGAGCCAGGTAGGCTTTGGTAACAGAGCGGATCTGGGCGTTGAACGGGCGCAGAGTGGTAGGGTACAAGGGAATCAAGGTAGATAGTGCCTCGGTGACAGCCTCGACAAAGTACGAGGGCGCCTTGGGAGCCTTGCTAGAGCTCGGTGGCTTCAGGATCTGCATGCATGCCGTACCAAATGCTGTCAGAGTAGGTGTAGCAATCTCGCGTATCAAGGTCTGATAATCTTGTAGCATTGTGTATATCTTGACCAAGGTCACGATGCATAGCTCTTTGACAATGAACGGGTCTCGTTTCTGGCAGTTGTTAGCATCCAACTGGGGGCAGCAGGCGGTTTGGGCGGTTTAGAGCTTACCTGGAGTACAGTCAAGAGTGCCCGGACCCAGGGCTCACATGCTCGCAGGCATTCCCATCCGCCGGCTTCGATGACAGCCTTGACGAGGGCAGCTCCAACGAAGTGGCCTTCGACACTTCTGCCATTGAGCAGCGTGGTGATTTGAGTTCTCAGCTTGTGCACAAGCACAGCTGCTTCGGTTGAGTTCGCGCCAGTCTTGGCCTCCTGAGGTGCAGATAACGGGCCCTGGCAGCGAAGCACATCCTTCAAAAGGACCGGCAGCAGGATCGGTAGCTGTTCTGTCTTGGTGGTGGTGAGCTTGCGGCAAAGAGCGCGTAGCTCTGCGGGCAAAGCTGTAAAAGACATGATGAGGATGACTCTCGATACTGCCGAGCTTGGTGTTCGGGCACGTCTGGTACGACTTGCGGAATCAGCAGAAGCAGCCTCGGACCACACAAGTGGATTGAACACCGAGTCACAGCTTGCTAAAGAATTGGATGGAGCATCGACGTCCTGATAACTAGCGAGTTGGACTCGAAGTTGACTTTCAAACTCATCAAGAGCTCTTGGTTTTCACGAATGAAACTTTTTAGTGGAGCGCTTCTCAACCCCTGTCTGTTTGTGGTTACGCAGTAGAATACCAAGTGTTGATTGGCTAAACTCGGGGGCCAGTCTGGTGGACCTTCGCGTAGCAGGGAGTCCCGGGAGTATTATTTGAGAGTTGTGCACATTATGCACTTTTATGTCTCTTGTATCAGATCAACAGGGCGTCGCTGCCCTACGGCCGTCTTCGATTTAGCGAGTGCTGTTATCAGCGATGTTGCTCTGTCGTGCACGGGTTGACAGAATAATAGTGGTGTCAGGCTCACAAATGAAGGCCCACGCACGAAGCACTACGTACGGATAGTTGCACAATAGGTAGCTTGCTTCGTCGGACAGAGCTGTTTCCGCTGTAGGGTCAGTGTGCACTGTGAGTCTTGAGAGGGAGAGATTGGGGATTGGGGATTTCATGGGCGCAGGCTGTAGCTCACAGGACACCATCTCGGGAGACGGCCCGGCCCGTAAGCATGGTGATATATAGCCTGGTAAGATGGTTTGTTATCTACTCGGGCCTTGTACAGGATGGCAATCTTCTTTTTATACGTGTTTCTCTTGCACACTACTGTAGAACCATCAGTGATTTCCTCGACTTCGGTAATAAGGCAGAACTGGGGCTCAAAGACAGGTGCAGGAGCTGTGGCTGCGGTGGCCGCGAGCAGGGCGAAGATTTTAGGGAAATACGTTATTGTCGGTTTTGTTTTGTTTGAAGGTAATAGTAGTTTTCTTGGAAGGAAGACGTGTTTGATACTGGTGCGATGGGTTGAGATGTATGCTCGCTCGCCAGACACGCCCACGTACTCCGTATCACAGGCAGGTCTAGATCACCCCTTGTCCGCAATGGCAGTGTCAGGCTGCTAATTTTTATTTATTTATAGACTTCTGATAATCGGCAACTCACCAATGTGATTCTTCTAGCCAGCCTTACTGGCTACGCCTGCATCGAGGATATCATCATACCTAGCATTGCCGATCTGATCTGGCGCTCCTGGCCTTGGTGAGTAGGTTTAGTAACTAACATCACAAGCTGTCGCGTCTACTAAGTACATTTACAATGGGGCGGCCGGAAAAGGGGCTTCAGGGGTTCAGGGGCAGGGTTATGCCAAATGTCTGAATAACTTAAGTTAGTACCAACTTCTATTGGCAAGTAAGCTCGTACTACGTTACGTAGTTACTTTGTAGATACCATAGAAACAACTTCACCGGCTCTTGCCGTCGTGCGCTGGTCGAGCGGTCACATGTTCCTTGGTCCGCCGTGATAATCCTGGTCATCCCCGATAGCCAGCTCACGGACAGTGGATTGACTGCCGACGTCAGCTGTGAAGTTCCCGTGTTTCCAAGACTCTCTCGCGCCTCCTGCGTCGACATGCCAAAGAAGCGATAGGACAAAGCTATTAGTCATCGTCGTGCGTAGAACTATCTACGGCCGAGGTCCAAAATTGACAAGTTGCTACATAACGTTAACTTGGAGAGTGCCGACTGTTTCCCGCCGACCTGCAGACGACGAAGTAACTACAGTGCAGTTCCGTGAGACTTTTTAGTGGAGCACAATTGCTCACACCAGGGAAAAGCACTCGTCCAGCCACACGAGGCTTGCTAGTTACTGTGTAACTTAGAGTTGTGTAGAGTACGGCTAATTTAACTAACGTTACGCGCAACCCCCTGCACAGCGTCGGAGCGGTCACCCCTGTCCGCTAGTTATCCGCTGTCGACCTGTCCATCGAAGCCCTGGAACATAACATGCCCCCCGCTGGCCAGGACTCACGAGCAAGCTCCTGAATGCAACTGAGCCTCTCTCCCCCCAACACAGCTCCCACGGCATGTCACATTGACACTCCAAGTCTCCGACATGCGACTGTTATGCCCGGTCATTCCGAAGTAAAGCATCGACACCAGCCGCATATGTCAGGTGCTTGTTTGCCTTGTACCACCATCAACATGAGTGTAAGTCCAAGCCGCCTGGACCCCGATTGCTACTGATCCTGTAGGATACAATAGAGACTGACGCACACGGATAGAAACAATCCAAGGATGAACGATACATCGCGCTCCTCGAAGATGCGCGATGCGAGGGAAACTGGGACGCCGTACCGGAACTAGTGCGCAAAGTTCGTAAACATGCGCCCAGCAGACCATGTACGATGCTCGAGCCGCTTGCCTGCCACCCACCCCAGACTGACGAGTTCATCCCGCAGGCCTCACGACGACAGCCGAGATCGAATGCGCCATTGCGAAAGCACAGTCGAAGCAGGCATCTACCCGACCCGCCAGCGCTGTGCCTACCCAGGAGCTAGAGCTCGAAACTCTATTGCCCAAACTGCTTGCTGTCATCGACGAAGACCAAGGCTTCTCCGAGGACAGGTTCCAGGCCCAGGTGTGTGCCGGCTGGCTGTACTGGACGGCAGGGAAGTACAGCGACGCGGCCGAACGGCTCCCCCTGGGCCTGGACCAAGAGGATGGGCAGTTCGAAACGGCCGAGAACGTGTCGGAGTGGACTAAAGTCTGCGCGTTGAGAGCAACCTACCTCAAGGCCAATTGCCTCTCTCGCAATGACGAGCGCCTCAACGCGCTCATCGTATTCGAGTCCTCCCTGCCCTCCCTATCGACCGTGTTGAACGCCCAGAAAGGCCGTAAGCAATTGCAGTTCTGGGCTGAGCTGTTTCTCACCGAGTATTGCATGCTGCACACCCAAGCACTCGAAAAAGGCGAGAAGACGCTCAACGATCCCAACTGTCTGGCGCCGTTTCGCTCGTGGGTAAACTACTGGGGCGTTTCCAAGCCCCAGGCCATCGCGCCGGTGGGCGGACATGGATTCCGCGGAGCGGTGCCCAGAAGGAGGATATGGTGCGAATACTACAACGCCGTCTCTGGCCTTCTTCAGCAGGACCTACCATTTCCTACGGGATACGTCACACAGCTCACCAACGACGCCTCGGCAAGACATCAGCTGAGGGCCGAGCTGAAGAAAGCCGAGGAGATCTATGAAGCCCTGCTACTTGGCGAAACTTCGTTCCCCCGAGCAGACGAGGATAGGGATGAGGTGGAGGGGTTCGTTCGTACCGTCATGGTCAACTGGAGTATCCTGGGTGGTCGGGACTGGCATGAGAATGACCTTGGGCCTTCTGGCAAGGATGGACTTGGCCACGGTGTGCTTGATATCTTATATCGAGCGGCTACCAAAACCTTCCACTCCACGGCTATCTTGCGCCATCTCTTCACCGTTCATCTCGCTGTTGCCGAGTTTGACCTAGCGTTCAAGGCGTTCGACTCGTACCTCGAGATTGTCAAGAAGGGCAAGGCCCGCGTTGACAAGACGGGCCATGCCGAGCCCAGCCTGGACAGCGACGAAATCGTTCTCGAGACCGTGTCCACTGCCATCACTGCGCTTTGCAAGTATGGTTTCCACGACGAGGCGAAAAAGGCTCGGGATCTTGGTATCGAACTGGAAGCAATGGTTGAGAAACTACCCTCACCGCTTGCGAGAACGGACGATAACATCCACACTCTAGATGAAGAGACGGGCGAAGGTGAGGTTCTCCATCCGAGGATGTCGACGCGCGTCAACGCTCTTGCATGGCAGGCCATTGGCCTGTCGCAGGCCCAGTGGTCGCGAAAGACGTATAATGCGGCGTCGCGTGCGGAACTCCAAGTAAAAGCCATCCGCAGCTTCCAAAAGTCCTTGTCCCCAGAGACGGGGAATCCAACTGATGTCAGAACTCTGTTTACGTTGGGATTGCTGCTGGCAGAGCAAAGGGAGTTGACCGCGGCCATCGACATCGTCAAAGCCGCCCTCATGTCTAACAAGAAAGTCGCGGACCGTGAGCTCTCTGCGGGTGCATATTGGCGAGAGCGCTCACTAATACCCCTGTGGCATCTGCTAGCCCTGCTGCTCAGCGCACGTCAAGACTTTGTCATGGCTGCTAGAGCCTGTGAGGGAGCTTTCGAGCAGTTTGACGACCCTACGGTCCTGTTTGGACTCCAAGATCTGCAAGGGGCTTTCCGGAGCGAACACCTTAACGAGGCGGAGACCCGGGACCGCGGTCTTGTCGATGAGATGGACGACCTCGAGAAAGAAGGCATCATCGAGGTCAAGATGACCCAGCTTGCCCTGCTCGAGCTTATGGAGGGTCCGGAGACTGCGGTGAACGCGAGCCACGAGCTTCTGGTCTTGTATACGAGACTGTTCGGGAAGACCCAGCTGCCCGTCCAGAACACTACGGACAGAACCTCTGCAGCTGTGCCCCAAAGCGCAGATGGAACCTTGCGAAGCCTCAGGGGCAGCATATTTGGTGGCAACAAGTCAGAAAAGAATGCGCGCAGCTTGAGACGTGCCAGTATTATTTCCAATGCCAACGGAGCGTCAGGTCTTGACCGGCCCCCGACTGCCGCGAGCGCTGGCACTGCAGCCCCGACGATCCAAATCACCAAGGATAGTAGTGACGCGTCAGATTCGCGATCTCGAAAATCACCGGGCAGCGTTCGTGGTCGGAATCGAAGCGGTTCGGCGAAACGAGCCGGCAGTCTGAAGAAGCGCGACGGCAGCAGTAACAGACAGCGCGCCTCTAGTATTGGCGCCGGCGTGCCTCATCACTCACCGACAGTTCTGGACGGTGACGTATTCTTCACTCCCATGGCCGAGGTGACGGCCAATGAGAACGATCGATCGGACTTCTTTACTTGGGGCAACAAGAACCAGGTCGCCAGTCAGCAACCCATGCACAAGAATAAGGGACCGCAGCGGTTCGACTCGACTAGGTCGATCAACAACCAGAACATCTCGGGCTCGGAGGCTCTATTCGTAGAAAGCTTGTCTCCCCCGAGTCTCCTTCCACTGGTCCAGTTCCCGAAGCAGCACTTGGAGCGTCAGAGACAGGGCATTCTAGTCACGGTGTGGATAATGATTGCTGCGTTTTACCGACGCGCGGATCTGTACAGCGACTCTCACGGTGCCCTGGATGAGGCGCGAAAGATGGTGGATGGTCTTGAAATGGAGCTGGCCAAAGACACGAGCGACTACGCCTCAAACAGCCACCCTGGTTGGGGTGGCAAGAAATCCGTCGAGGAGCTCTGGAGTGATGTCCGGTCCGAGGTACGTACACTTTTTTTTTTTGTCGATTCGAACCTCGGTTTTGTGCTGACTCGAGTTGCAGATGGCCTATCTGTCATTGGCTGAGCGCGCACCCTACACGGCAAGGGCTCAGTTCGAGGAAGCGCTGATGCATTTCCCGAATCATCCCTCGGCCATTGTTGGCCTGTCCAACATTCTCCTCGATATCTACAGCGAGCAGCTGCCCCCAGCACCTTCGATTCCAAGCCTTGACTTGCCCGACGGCGAGCCGGCTAATCTGAACCCCCTTACTCCCGGGTCCCAGACGACCTTGGCCCTCCGTCCGATGCCGGGTAGCGACTCGACACAACTCCTCTTTACTCCTCTTGGCCTTGGGGGCAGTTCTGGTCCTACAACTCGGGCCCCACCCAAGGATGGTCCCAATGGGCACAAGTCCTATACGGCGTCGGCCATTGAAGCGCTCCCGGCCCCGTACAAGGCAGCGTCGTTGCCTCTTTCCGACCGGCTTGCAGCCAGAGATCGTGCGTACGGCCTGCTCACTGGGTTGACAAAACTGGGGAGCGCGTGGAACAACTCGGATGCGTGGTTCGCCCTAGCTCGAGCTCACGAGGAGAGCGGGCAAACCGAGAAAGCCAAGGAAGCTCTCTGGTGGTGCATCGAGCTCGAAGAAGGCATGGGGGTGCGCGAATGGAGCTGTATTGGCGTTGGGGGCTACGTACTCTGAGGTTTCGACGCATCTCCCGAGCCGTCTGTCTGTTGTATGTTTGCTCGAAGATGTGTCGGTGTATAACCGAGGGTGCAGTAAGATACTTAGACGATCGGCTTTGCGCAATTAGAGCATATGTTAGATGGGGGGAAGGGGGGAGGGGGATATCCATACGGCGGCAGTCTACGACTGTTTGCAATTCACAGGTAGCCGTGGCAATGTCTCTCGTATGTCGTTTGCGAAGAAACACAAGCAGAAGAGAGGAGGGGTTGAGTGTTCCAAAAGAGAGATGTTGACTATCTATTCTACGATGCCAGCTCCACTACGTTTGTGTTCTGTGACCTGTCTCCCTCCCACGTGACGCAACGGCGACCAAGTCTTGCTACTTACTACTTACTTACACACGGCTCAGGCTCAACGTTTCACCCCTCTCAATCGAACTCATTCGTAACGATTGCCAGCGCCGTATCCAATCGTCGCCAAGTCCCTACCCCAAGACACACTCCGTCACCACGCAATGTCGTCTCCCAAAGCGCAAGACCCCGCCCCCACCACGAAAGATGAGCCTCCCATCGCACCAGACTCGCACATCCGCCAGGACGACGGGCGCAAATACTGGCAAGGCGTCGAAGCCGACGTGGCGGGCATGCTGGGCGGCTTCCCGGCCGTCTCGGACGTCGAGCTGCGCGGCTCCCGCGCCTTTTTGGTGAAGTTGGGCATTGGCAAGAGCAAGACGGCGAAGACGGTGGCGAGGGCTTTGGAGGGTGGTGCTGGGTGTGTATCTCTCTCTCTCTTATTCTCACTCACACTCACCCACTCACTCGCCCACTCACTCACTCACTCACTCACTCACTCGCCCACTCACTCACCCACTCACCCACTCACCCACACACACACACACTCTCTCTCTATCTCTCTATAGGCGCCACAACGCAACCGCGCGCATTTCCTTCTTCTTGGTAAATCAAGGACCGACTAACAATCCTAAACCCCAGAATCGGGCGCGTAACCAAAGGCCTCCTCGTCAACATCGCCGAGACGGTGGACGTCATCGAGCCCATTGCCAAGTTCACCTCGGAGCTGGCAAAGACGCCCGGCGTGGGACGGGTGCAGAACATTGGGCTGGAGGAGTGGTACCCTCCCGCTCCTCCTCCTGCTCCTGCTCCTGCTTCCCCCGCCTCCGCTTCCGCTTCCGAGGCTTCGTACGACCTCGTCTGGCTGCAGTGGTGCGTGGGCCACCTCACCGACGCCGAGCTCGTCGCCTTTCTGCGCCGGTGCAAGGACGCGCTCGCCCGCGGCCCCGACGGCGAGGTCACGGGCGTCATCGTGCTCAAGGAGAACAACACGACGGGCCCCACCGACTTGTTCGACGCGCAGGACAGCAGCGTCACGAGGCTGGACGTCAAGTTCCGAGAGCTGTTCGGGGAGGCCGGGCTGAGGATCGTGAGGACCGAGACGCAGAATGGACTGCCCCAGGGGTTGTTTCCCGTGAGGATGTATGCTCTGAGGCCGTGAGTGAGGGCGTCGATGAGCCCAACTAGGTCGCGTGCTGCTTGTCGTGGGAGATGGGACATCACGAAGACAGCATCACGAAGGTGGCATCACGAAGGTAGCATCACGAAGGCAGCATCACGAAGGCAGCATCACGAGGGCAGGGGTGGCTTCGTACGAGGTAAAAAAAAAGTAGGCTTGTGCGTGTAATTCGGCAGTTTCAAAGACTATCGCTGGCAATGAGAAGCGGCATGCTTGCTGCTGCTTCCCAAAGACCTAATGCCTACCTAACCCTCCAGCTTGAACTGATGCGGCGGCCCCAGCCCCTCGACACCGACATCCACCCTGTACAACCCCCCGCTAAACTCAACCTCCTCCTCGGTCCCGGTACCCTCGTCCATGCCCGCGGTCGTGATGAACAGCTCGGTGCCCACAAACTCGACGCAGGTGATGTTGCGCGTGGGCAGCTTGACCTCGCCGACGAGTTTGCCCTCGGGCGAGACCTTGAGCACGTGCGCCTCGCCGTACACGGCCGTCCAGAGGTTGCCGTCGACGTCGATGCGGTGGCCGTCGGGCTCGCCGGGCCCCTCGTGCGCGTAGAAGACGCGCTCGTTGGAGAGGCGGCGCCGCGGCGTCGGACGAGTAGTCATACGCCAGGATCACCTTGGACGAAGAGTGCGTAAAGTACATGGTCTTGCCGTCGGGCGACCACGAGACCGAGTTGGGGATGGTGATGCCGTCTTTGAGGGTGACGGGCTCACGCCGGCCGGTGAACATGTGGACGGAGCCTGGGAATGGCGGTTTAGTGGACCGATATCGATCTTGGTGGGGGACCAAAAAAAAGGGGGGGGCGGCGAGTGCGATGCTAGTCATGACTCTCACGCGATGGGACAGGTGCCATCTCATCTCCTACCTACCTTCGCTCTGAAAAGGCCCGAGGCCGAAATCCGTCATGGTGCCCAGCCAGAAGCGGCCGTGGGGATCAACGGCGCCGTCGTTGCCCCTGAGCCGCGAGTTGTCGGCCACGCTGTGGAACTTGGTCAGGTACTCGTAAGCGCCGGACCGGCGGTCCAACACAGCGATGCCGTACTTGGCGCCGATGAGGATCTTGTGCGCGGGGTCGATGCCCTCGATGTCGGCCGTCACCGAGATGGGCGTGTCCAGCTGCAGCGTCGTGAGCGAGTCGGGACCCCGGCCGAGGTCGACCGTATGCAAGCGCTTCGAGATGATGTCGACGAAGCGCAGCGTGTTGGTCGACTGCTCGTAGTACGGCCCCTCGCCGAGCTTGCAGTGCGCGTGGACGTAGGGCTCCTGGGCCTGCCATGTCTGCTGTGGTTGCGACATGCCGGGAGACTCGAGTCTGAGCGGTGCGAGACAGAACGGATAGTGCTAGTGAGTCCCAGTAGGTGAGACAGGCGTGCTGCTTTGACCGTGTGTTTGCGGGAACCCGAAGCGTTGGCAGTTGCTATTGGGGGTTGCCGCCGATGTACAAGCTTCCAAGTACCTGAAGTTGGAGCGGAACGAAACTCCGCACCGGTTTCGGGTGGAGTCAGGACAACGTCGGGTGACAATCCCGGCGTCTTGTCGAACGTGAAGCTCACAAGTCGTAGCTTCCGAGACGAGAGACTTTGCTTTGCGGGCAAGATGTGCACCTGTCACGGAAGATCTGGGAGCATCGTCGTTGGAAAACCGTATCAATGCTATTATGGATTGAAGTCTTTATACTGCTGCATCCGTCCGTTACGGCACGCGGGCCTCGACTCCGCCGCATTCTGCCATGATCCTTCAACCGCCCATTCAACCGGCGGTTCGGCCCAAGTTCGCGAGGCCGTTTCTAAAGCGAGTGGACGGCAAGCGAGCGAGGCTGCGCAGCTCAGCTGTTAGCTGTGAGCTGTGAGCTATAAGCCATCACTCTGCCGTCTCCTGCTATAAAACCACTCCTTCAGCGGCATATAAACAAACACTGGAAGTTTGAAAACCAGACAGGCGCGTGGTCAAGCGCACGACGACCGATTGCTGCCTCGCATGTTTATTTTATGGAACGGCTCGTGTCGTTGTCAGGCCGGCGATTGTCAGGCCATCGCGACTGTAGGACAGGAGCCCCTGCTTATAGCCGCCTCTTTTGAGAGTCCCTCAGGCACAACCAAGTGGCTAGTGTAACGGGGGGGGTCTCAGAAGGCCGTTGGACAGGTATCGTGTTCAGTAGAGTCTCGTCTGGAGTCTTGACTCACATTCTAGCGCCCGCCAGTGCAGAGACGATAGCGACGGGAACCATCATCTCCGAGATGTTGAGACCTATTATCAACATCGCGCGTGGATCTACTTTTAAGTGATGGGTTTGGGAAACCGGTCAGCCTCTTCCTGCAGGGCGGTTTCACCTGAGTTGTTCGCTCAGGTTTCGTCATGGTGATGGTTCTGTCTCTCAAAGCACAACCTGACGCCACAAATGACATGTCAAGCCAACGTTCCTCGCGTCAGAGACATTGAGACATGCTGTCTAGACATGAAACCGGATGGCGGTTTGGAGGGCACCAGCCACCAAAGCAGCAATGGCAGAGAGATGGGTGGGTGATTGGGTGACTGAGAGGGAGCGAGAGAGAGAATGTGGAATGTGCGTGTGAGTGAGAAGGATAGAATGAGTGTGTACGTCCTTATGCAACATCATGATTGCAACATATCAGCCCATGGCGTGCAGCCCTGGAGTGCAAGTGGCCGTGGCGGCCATCCGGAGGGAGGCAATTGCACTTCCGGCTTCTACGAACAGGGCTGGTCCTGAATACGTGCATGCACTCATCCATGTTGCAGGACGACGGACAGATTATCCCACCACTGATTGCGAAGGGGCTTGGGCATGCGCCGGCTCAGAGCCAGAGCGTGCCGTTCCGCCTCTCATCTAGATACGTGATCGGCTAGTTACCCCAAGAGCTGTTGCAGCACGCACATCGTTATAGTTCAGCTGCGCGTCAAAAAGCAACTGGCGTGATCCGTCGCCAAATGTTTCGGGAGCCTTGTCCGGCTTGGAGAATGACATGTCGGCCGTACGCTACAGGAGCTGGTGGGGGTCCGTCCATTCGGATATCTGACGGAATTTGACGGTGGAGGGCTCAGCCGGAAGCATCAGGGATGTCACTATTGAAGTGAGCGTCCCGGCAAGGAATCTGTGGTTGGGTAATAAGTCATCTCTTTCTGACAACTCGCTGTACGAAATGGAGATTGGCAAGGATAGCCGATGGATCGCCCAATAGACCGGCGTCGAAATGCTGATGGTACCTAATTTGAATGACGAGACAGATCAGTATCTGGAACATCGACTATTATTAGCGATGAGAAAAGCCGGTTCACGCCTGGCCTGGATGGAAACTTCTATTTTGTCGAAACGAAGTGACAAGTCACAGACAGGCAGCGACGACTGCAAGTGGCTGTTGCGTCAACAAGACGTGGGAGATCCTTGCATCCGCCTAAACCGAGTGAGTGGGGGGGGGAGAGGAAGGGAGGGGTGGAATGGAGGGAGGGGGGGGGTAATCATGGAGATTAGTTGCAGATGACCTGCATACAGAGATAGTTAGATAGTGGGCGTGTGTGCACTCCATCTCCTCCACACCACCCACCCAGAACAACGTGCAATCTCAATCACGATGAAAAGAGAGCGATAAAATGACTGGTCGACAGGGATGCTGCTTCCGCGGTTGTGGCAGACGGGGGACGGTGGGATGTGGACGGTAGACCGAAGAGACAGACAGACCTTCTTGTCCGTTAGTTAAGCGCCGGCGGATGGTGATGGAGGTGACGGAGGTGATGGAGGCGATGGTGGTGACAGGAGGATAGCTGCAGTATTAGCCCCCTTCTGCCCCGAAAGTCTTAGTTACTGTCCAAGTAGTGTGTTTGCATTCTTCAATTTGGGCGATGGGACGGCCCGGGAGCAACTGCTAACACGACTTTCATCCGTGCGTGCGAAACATTGACCCGTATTTCGTCAAGATGACAGAATGCCCAAAAGTCGGCAACGCCCCCCAACCGTAAAAAGAAAAATTACAATCACATCTCGCGAAACAGGCCCTGTTGTGAGCCAGGTGGTATGGAGGACGGGTCTTTCGGGATGGTGCAACCGAACCACACGCTCACGTCGCGCTCTGTGACGAATCCTCATCTCGCTGTAAATTGTAATGACATGGCCATGAACCAACGATGCCCTCCGCCAGGTAAATCGATTTTGCCAAGCAGAAACGTCACTGCATGGCCGATGCGAGTAATTGCTTTGCATTGCTTCTTCCGCTGCGGCGCGGGAAACATGACGAGGCCCCATCGGCTGTGGTGTATGGTTTGGTATCCGGGGACAGACAGCCCCGTCGCAATCGAACCGTCATTAAACTTGAGATCTGTCACCTGGCGGTTGGTCGAGATACGGATGACTACTTCGTACGGATACATCATGTGGTTTTGGAGACTTCCGGAGATGAGGCTAGGCCCAGTGGGAGTACCCTACGTTAACCTGGTTGTACCACGCGATATTGCCATGTTGCTTGGTGGCGTAGCATCGTTCGCCGCCACAGGGCAAGATGTAACCGACCTTTGATTAGGCTCATCACACTTGATCAGGGTTGGATACTTGGAAAGACCAGGTTCTGCGTACTCGGTGCACGGTAGGCCCATCTCCATCTCGAGCGAGGAACGAGGAACGAGGAACGAGGACCGCTCTTGCTGCGCCTGCTCGACGCTCGTAGGATGCTGCTTGCAGACGAGCGAACCAAGCCAGCAAAAGTGACGTGTATCCTTTTGCAGCCCAGGGAGATGTCATTGTAAGCGCAGGCGACGGGTGGTGATTGGCCCATGGCACGGGGTTGCGACGTGGTATGTCGGTGCCCATAGGATTCGCCTTGCAGGATTATGGGAATCTACGGATTAGATCGTGTCCCAATGGGAATCCGATGGCCCGCACCATCATTACCGGTTGGATGTGACGTGAGCAGGCCGGCCTGCTTTGCACAGCATGCTCGGTTGGCAGTTGAGATTGCCACAGCCTCGTCCTTCATCTTGGTCGCTGACCACTCACAGCATCGAGGGGGTTCGACACGAAAAACAGCATGCGACCCTTTCTTGGGCTCTCTTCCCTCCCTTCCCTCCCTCCCTGTGGCTTTGGCTGTCCAGAATGCCGGGTGGCTAGGGCCTTGGCCGTTGCGCGAGAGACGATTGCTGGCAATCTCGCGTGGATCCAAAGTCTATGGCCGCAGGGAAGGCCGCAGACGGAGCCTTGCGATGGGCTTTTCGTCGCAGCAACCTCATGGCCCTTGCAGAACTTGCAGCTGCTTCCCGTCCATCAGTGCACGCACATAATTAATGCATGCGGATATGGTGCCGTGGTCGGGGGCCCCCTGTCCACGGATTTGAGCACTATTGCAACATCAATACTCCGCTAGATCAGGTAGCTAGTCAGGGATCGATCGGTGTACGGTGTAGAATCAGTCGACGAGAAAATGAAGAAGAAAGGAAGGACGATGGTTCCCCTTCCCGGGAGTTCATCGGCTGGCGTGCTCGTTTGGAGCCATCACTTCCGTGGACTGGCCATTGATGCTTGGAAGTCTAAGTCCTGTGGTAGTGCCAAAGCAAAGTACTGTACTCCGTACGTACCTCTGTACACAGTACCACGCCGAGTGGTACTCTATCCATAGTGACAGGTGGACCCCCGAATGGGAACCCACCCCCTAGCTGTCTTTTTTTTTTCTTCCAAGCCAGCAGGAAACAGAGTTCGGGAGTTTAAAATGGCGCCCCACATGACTATTCCATACTACCACCCACACCTTCCACACGCGCACACGCACACACACACATAACTAGTTACAGCCAGGGCTTGTGGTGCAACCACAGGCCAACTGAACTAGGGGGGTACGGAGTACTTCGGGTAAGTACCGTGTACTCTACCGTGCAGATTGCGTGCGGTAGGTCACAACGATAGGAGAGCTTCCTTCTCTTCCTGTTCCGCGCGTACGCGAGCAAAACCCCCAAGTACGGAGTACACCGTACCGTACCGTACCGTAGCAGTTAGCGTGTGATATTGGACAGACGTACGATGGATCCCTGAGAGGCGTTTGTTGTTTCCAGGGAAGCAGACGGGGAATCGTCTGTCGTGGCGACTCTCGTTGCACAGCAAGTTAGTTCGCTACTTGTAACTACTTCGTACTCGCTCTCACCAGCAAGAGCAGGTAGCTACTTCGTAGCTGGCAGTTGCAGTTCCATGGGTGAGAAGAAGGGGGGTCGAAGGGATGATGTGTTCTGGAATGCGCATCATTCGCGAACTTCTCCATCCATCTGCAGGCATCTCGGCAATCAACGCCCATGCCCATGAGCGCTGGCTGACAAGGATGCCATTGTCCCCAACCCTGGGATCACCAAGTAGCGTAGCTTCGCCCGAACCGTTGGTACTTGACCACCTTGCATCTGCGCCGAATTGCATCGTCATCATCACCAACGGACATGGAGGCCAGTCCGCCTGGCATGCAACACACGGCAGCAACACACACACAGCTGCAACACACACACAGCTGCAACACACAGCTTGCAGCAGCACCAGCAACAGCACCACCACCACCACCACCTACCTCTCTTTCTGGCAGCTCACGCCTCTCTCCAGACTCGCCTCTCTCTCCCGCGGAGACAGACCAGCGACCTCGTCCCTCCTCGGTTCGATCTCGCGGTGACGAAGCTTTCATGCTATACGTAATTCGTCTCGCAATCCATGCGGAAACGACGTGACGGTGACAGGGGCATTGAGCCAGTCAGGGGGCTTCCGCTTCCCCGGCGCCGACACCATTGATCATCACGACCATGATCGTTTCCTCCATGGGCCATGCCATGGGACGATGGCGCGCTACGCCCAATCTCTGCGCAAGTATCCGTATCTTCCCTCACCCCCTCGGCTGATGGAGGGAGGCCCTTTCTTCACGCCTCCCTCTGCTCCGTACGGATGCCCGTCGCTCCGTTCTGCTGTAGTGTAGTTATCCGTAAGTCACATACTTCTGCGTCGCAACTGCACTCGCTGCTGCTTGTGTCGTCTGATGTAGCGGTACCTGAACACCACCTCCTGCGTCAGCACCGGAGCCCAAATCCTGTCACGAGGCCCGCGGCAAACCAATCCGCGACGAGATTCCCGCGTGGACCCATTGAAACCGCCGTGGGATTCGCGGTTCGGCCAGCAACTGCTAGCAACGAGGAGTTACCGCCACCTTCACCGCAACCTCTCAGTGGAAGGCCGCTCTCCATAGACGCCTGAAGTGGATCGGCTATGCGGACCAAGACCGAATGGGGACACATACAAAGTACAAAGTAGACGGACGGAGCGCTCATCAGCTTCACTCACCGTAACGACGCCCTCGTCAACACATGCCCGGCATGCTTTCACCTTTCCGCCATCTCAACCAACCCACCCTGCCACACTTGCCAATACGGCCCGTGCTGACCTTGCGTGCGGCGGTTGAGTTCACTGACTGCCCGCCGATCCTGCGTACTTCGACAGTAGTTACGGAGTACGGGCAACCTGGGCTGGGGCTGGGATTGGGGCCGGGGGGTTGGATTCTTCGTATACCGTGATCGTGACCAGCTTGGAGTCACCGTGACAGCGGGCTCGCCAGTCGGTCACACAGTACAGTGGTAACGTGAACAGCAATCGGCACGCAGCTCGACATGCTGGCAATCTTAGGCCAGGCTCAACTAGTACTGTGACAGAACGACCTACTTACCCTATTGGCGGTCAAAGCAATGATCTGCATCCCAACTACTGTGTGCTACAGTATGCCATGGAGCCCTCAGAGAAGACTCAATCCATCCGGGAGACTTCCGCTCCTGTCCAACACGTACCATGGAGAGTGGGCATCCAAAACCACCGTGTCGGATGAAACTACCGTGAGGTCCGTTGTCCAGCAGCAATGGCAATGCCAATACCCCCCCCTGGGCCCTGGGTCCTGGTTGCCGGTTTCTAGCCGACTGACGGTGAGTTTGTTTCGAGCTGCCACGTTCGAGCTTGCGTCTGAGCAATTTGATACTCATCGCGAGTTCGACTCTGTCTCACCTGCAGGTGAGTTATAAAAAAGGAACGGGCCAACTGACATGGTTTCTCATCCCCCAAGCTACATGTAATGTGGTATATAACTATGTCTAAGCCCTGTCAACGTTTGGACAGGTCTGACAGGGGTCTCAGAAGCTTGCTGCACCCCGGGCGCCATCCCAAAAAAGCGAGGAGTAGTTCGTTTCTTCCCAGAGAGCCTGTGTGTCCTGTCGCATCGCCCCCCCCTCCTCCCTTCTTCCTTGCCCCTTGCCCCCTTGTCCCTGGTCCCTTGTCCCCTTGTCCCATGTCTAACAATCGGTCCACTTATTATAGACCTCGAACTGGTCTAGTAAGTCGCAATGAAAGAGACTGATGAAGCAGATTGAGTACGACTTGGAGACTGACTGGTGTGACCTTCTGCCAAGCAGCAACCAATGGGAAGGAATATCCCGAAAAGACGCAGGGCGAAACTTCCCTCACGCCCGTCATGCCGTCGTCTCCCATGAGTCCCATGTATCTATCCCTCACGGAAAGGCCCGTGAGACCATACTTTTCTTCTTCTCAAGTCAGTCGGAAACCCGACCCGAGTCTTGTTGCCCCTATGCAGACATTGCTAGGTATAACATGGCTCCTGCATCGCTAGTCGACCACTCATCCGCGACTCGGCTCCAACAAGTAACTATGGTACCTGAGTACACTGCCATCTGGAACACATACAACGCTAGACGTAGAGGCGGCTGAGAAGCGTTGCGAACCCCATCACCGACCCTGGATACCGTCTGTTCGTCAGACCCAGGGCTGAACTAGCGTTGGTAGGCTTGCTGTGGCCATTCATTACGCAAGGCTGCTCTTTACGACTGTCACTGGTCCGCTTTCCTGCGTCTCTTTTCCGCAGGTCAACCGTCACACAGTACCTAGCTACTCCGTACCAACCTACCTGCCCCGTACAGACAAACCCTGCTGGATTAGTCCTTGGTCCGGTTGGGCACTCTGTCTAATAAGGCGCCTGATAACCTTTTTCGATCCAAAGCGCCGCCGGTTTGGACCTCGTTGACGTTCTCCCTGCGCACAAGTCCTGTCCGCCACCTAAGTTACTCAGTTACACACATCTCATACCCGGAACGTATCACTGGGCCACACTGACCCGTGCGTACAAGTCGCCCGTCGCCGTTTTTTCGACCCCCATTCCTCCCTGCATCTATCTGACTAGCTCGCGTGCTGCTGTCAGCGGCTTACAGCCTAGTTGTCTTGTTGGCTGTCGTTGCATTCTGTTCCCGATACTGAAGCACAGAGCAAGATTGTTTGGTTTGCGAGGCGAGCAGCATCTTGCCATTGTACAACAACTCGTCCGTTTCTACCGGCCATATATATACATATATAGAGAGGTCTCGGATCAACACATCTCGCCGTGGCGGTCTCCGAAGCACGACGACTATTACACCAGCCAGCCCGCACGAGCTATCCCAAAGCTCCGGGTCCAACCTCCTTCTACCACAGCCCAAGAGATAGACAGGCTAGGTTGGGAGAAGGCCAGCTTCATAACGCACCAGAGCCGCAAAGCCACCACTGCCAACCAGGAGTCGCTGAAGGCAGTCAATGTCCGGGTCCTCGAGACCACCTGCGTGTCGGGGATCAGGACTCGATGTCACAGAAGGGAGATGTGTCTCGCCTTCCCTCACCTGGCTTTTCAAGGTCACCAACGGCGACATCGCAGCTGTCTTCCATCTCCCCCGAAATACGATCCACGGAGGTAGCGAGTCTGTCATAGAACTCGGACGCCAGCAGGATGCGAGGTTCCCGAGGACCAACGGGGAACAGGCGCACCCGATGCCCCAGAGAAGCCTCGGTGTGCACCACATATTAAACCCTCCCAATGCTCCTGCAGGGCCCCCTTCGATGCTGGCTTCGGCCACTCGACCTGCGGAAGACGAAGGTGCGGGGCGAGATACGGTCAAGAGGCAGCGTGGACTCAGTCCACCCGGATCGCACTCGTACTTTCAGGCTCACACTGCCTCGTCGACACCGGCAACGAATGTGAGCCCGCGCGTCGAACTGCACAGTCCAGCCACGGCAACAGCGGGACGGCATTCGCCTGCAACAGGACACTCGTACCCGGGACTCGGAGGGCCTCGCCGCATTCTCACCCCAAGCAACCCTAGGGCGAGCAGCATGGGTCACGGGTCTCAGTTCCGCACACTCAACGCCCCGATGATGCATTTCCACCAGCCAACATCCGACGCAAGCAGACGGTACTCTGGAGAATCGCCCGCCGGGAGGGACTCGCCTCGAGAACAGAGCCGACCGCTTGCACCGCTTGCACCGCTTGCAGGCGGGTTTGGAACCTCCAGTGCCCCCTCCCCAAACTCACATGCCGCTCGTTCCTTGTCCCAGCCTGTAGCTGGGCCTTATGCAGTAATGACACAGGGCCCTCAGACACACCTCGACGGCAGAAACTCCATGTTCCCGACCGCGTCGCCGTACGCGGCAGGAATGCCACCGACGAGCCGGGGATACCACTCGCCGATTACCGCTGCCGATTCCCGCTGGCCTGGCGTCACTAGCCCCCCTTCGCATGTCGCGGGCGATTCTCGCTGGCCGGGAGTTCACAGCGGTCACGCCTCCCCGGCGCCTTCGGGCGTACAAGGAGTGCCCGTATCCGAGGGTCACATTGCCTTCAGGATCGCTCCGATGCATGGGGAGGTCATGACGGTGGCGGTTGACATGCACCAAGGCTCGCGACACGCGGACGAGAAGCGGCTACGGAACGCGGGGGCTTCTGCGAGGTTCAGAGCGCGCAAGAAGGATAGAGAAGCCCTGCAGGGCCAGACGTTGCAGAAGCTGTCCCAGGAAAATGCGGAGCTGGAGAAGAGAATTCGCGAGCTGGAGGCCGAGCGGGCGCACTACCGGTCCGACAGAGACCGTCTGCGCGAGATCGTCTATCGAACACCCAACATAAGCGAGCACGCGTTCCAGGGGCCATCGAGCCCGGCAAGGTTCAGAGGCAGCGGGCCAATGTCCGAAAGCAGTCCGCATTCCGCTGCACCGCCTCCAGCTCCTCTCCCGCCCGTCGCCTACGGAGCCATCGACCCGATGACGGGCGAGCGACCCTCACGCCGGCGACGGACCGACGGGCAAATCGAAATGACGACGCCGCCGTATCAACACAGCCAGGGGCCGCCGCAGCATTCGGCTCAGCACACGGGCTCTGTCATGTACCCGGCACCGCTGTCCCAGCCCGGCACCCCCTCTGCCGGGCTTCGCAACGCGAGACTCCCACCTCTACGCATGGATCAGCCCCCAGAGGGCGGGTTACCACCACCGCCGTCCTCGGAACCGAACTCGTCGAATACGCCAACACACGGCTACTCGCCGTACAAGCGAGAACATTACGAGTCCGGGTGGGCAGTGCGACCCAGCGGGCCTCGCGATCCAGGCCAGCACTAAGGAGCAGTCGTCGTCTTGTATGAAATGTGGCGGCTGGCATACCCTCTCTATTCGCTGTAACAACCACGACTCCTTTTCGAGCACTACATATTATTTTTATAATCGATTCCGAACACACATCGCTCAGGCGGATCGCTCCGCCCGAGCTGTTTATTCTCACATCAGGAGCGTTTTACAAAAGAATTGCATATGTCGGGCAACCGACGACGGTGGGCGGTGGTGGACGGTGGTTATTTACAATGGTGCCTGCAGGGTGCCTCTGAACTTCCAGGTCCAACAGAACAGAGCATCCCAGGGATGGAAGTACTACGCAGGGATTTGGATAGCGCGTGGATAAAAGGGGCCGACTGATACTACTACTCAATGCATGTGGACAGAGCACTTTGCGATCTCTTTCTTCTTCTTCTTCTTCTTCTTTGTGTTGCGTGTTTTGATCGCCTGGTGCCGGCGCAACAGCAACCGGGCGTTGGATATGTACGGATACCAGTTCCGTTGCCCTCTCTGTCATGGGTGGTGTTTCGGCGTTTGCGTTGCTCATTCGTTTTTTGTATAGGTCTCGGACGTACCAGCTTGTAGCACACGACAGGGGTTGTCTGTCTATCTATCTGTCTGTCTGTCTGTCTGTCTGTCTGTCTGTCTGTCTGTCTAGTCTGACGGACAAATTCTTGCATATGTTTTGGGGGTTCACGTTGTCGCAATATACCGACCGATAACCTGTTTTCTTTTTTACTTGGATTGGCTTACAAAAAGCATGGTTCATATGTCATGCCATTCTGGCGGCCACCCGGTTTCTCATCGCTGGAGCAAACCGGGAAAAGACACTCGGCCGTGACAGGCGCGGCGGAGTGCGGTATGCCTTTGTTCGTTTCACAGACTTGGGGCCGGGGCATGGCAATGCACTGGAAGCATGAATGGGTCTGGTCTAGTCGGGCTTTGGACTGTAGTAGAATTAGAAAGAGACAACTCATCCCCCCGGGAATCCCTACTACTGGCACTCCCATTAGAACCGTCAAGCGTCCTTTCTGTGCTGTGGTGCCGTCTCTCTTCTGTGCATTGTATCCCCCCCCGGTATTCTGTATGCCTGTTAGACTTGTAGTCAACCCTTGCTCCCCCAAAGGTTATTTTCACAAGCCTCCCCCCCCCTGCTATTCTTTGTAGAATCTTCATCCACGGAACGAACTTTGTTTCCGGACTCTGCAGCAGCTTCTCACCCGCTTGCATAGTTACGTAACTCCTGGCTGGCTACATGAAACTATGAGAAACGTCTTCAACCTGGAGCATGAATGCGAGGGCGTCGACCCGTCAGCAGGACGACCCGGCAGATCAGTTAGCAGTACCAGGCGGTGATACGGCTAGTGAACCTTCGTTGGCGTCGGCAATGCCGGTAGGAAGATCACATTGGTTGGCTGGCTGGCATGGCACGAGCCGCCGCCGACGCGAGGGGGACATGGGATATCGTGATCCGGTACACCGGTTGAAAGGACAAAGACAGGCATCCATCCCCATATCATTTGCCTGAGATGGGCTCGGCACGATTACAACCTTGGCAGCTGGAGGAGGGATGACGAGTAGTGACTAGTTCGTAGTGGCTAGCAAGTCGTAGTAAGCCAGCTCTCCCTGTCGTCGACCGATAAGCCAAGGAAGCCACGCGAGCTAAGGGAACTACTCTCCCGTACGGAGTATTGTCGAGGGTTACCCGCCCTTTGCTCCTCCCAGTCCGCCCGTTCCCAATTGACTGGGTACTGCCGAGGACGTCAAACTATGATGCCTACAAGCTTCCAGGCCCTCCAGGGGCATTTGACGTCTCGGGAGGGGGTTTCCTCGTTCCAGCAGCATCCGCACAGCACAGCACACGGTTCCTCGGAGCCTCCACTTGGAGTGTCACCACCCCCATTGCTTCTCCGGGTTCGGCCACCACACACACGCCTTTCGACGCGAGCAGAAGGGGCATGGGGGGGGAGGGGAGAGGGACCTTGATGCCCAACAAACGTGGAAACAGCTCTAGAACTTTTCCAAGGGAGCGGCACTTCCTCTAGCAGCTTGGCTCGCAATGCCCTGACGGGGTTCCTCGCAAGTCGCCGCCACGGATGACTCGCTGTAGGAATTCGAGGTTCCACCTCCCATGGCCTTGTGGGTCTTGGTGGTGACTGTCCCCGCCCATATACGCGGAGTCGCACCAGTGGCAGAGTGGTTAATCTACGCTCGGAATTCGTGACTCGTGCTATATGTACTTGGTAGACTTCGCGAGAGCGCGGCTGACGACGGATCGTGGGACTCTCAGCTGACCGGAGTGGGAGGAAGAGAGAGGGGGGGAGTCGTGCTTGTTGAGTCGTATCACCGCACAACATGTCGGCCCATGTCGTCGTCGGGAAAGGGAAAGGTAATATCGGGGCGTGAATAACACAATAACCCCCTGGGTATGAAGGTGCAGAGGGGGCCGTATACACACAGTAGATGACAGGCTTCCAGTGACCAAATTGATTGGCCGTTATTTACCCGCAAAATTACTCCGTACCTAGTTACTACCTTCCTTCTTCTGCCCGTCCGTTGTTGCCCCCTTCGAGGCTTCGACTCGTGCGCAACGTCGACGACGCCAAGCCACTGGTTGCCTCTTTGGGCCAGGGTCGGACCATCTGATTGGCTCAATCTGCGCGTGTTGTAAGATTTGGCAAGTGCTGCTCGGGCAGATTATAATACGCGATACAGCACTAATCTGCTAACCGCTTGTGGTGAGCGGGGCGGAAATCTGGGGCTTCCAGGGCATAGTACGATATATTATCCACTACTACTCCGTAGTTGCACAAAGCCGCGCATGGCTGCTTACTTGGACCAGGAAACCGACTGACATGGAACGACTGCCCTTGGATCTCCAGCGAGCGTGAGCTCCCCAACCGCGGCACCAAAGTCGGCACCAAATTCGGCACCAAAGTCGGCATAACCAAAGCCACGACTCTGGAAGAGAGGACAAGGAAGTGGGAGCAGTCGACGGTCGACCTCTCTGCCAGCCCCAGACATCATCCGGTCTCTCTAGTGTTGCCATGGCATGGTCTACAAGCTCCGACATGATTGTTAATACATCTACGGAGTACTCCAAGTCATAATTGTAGCCTCATGGGGTAACCAAGGTTGACATACGCTCCCGAGACGGAGTGTTTTGCGAAATGAACAGATACACAGTATGCATGGATCCATGGAGCCGATTGTGAGCGGCAAGACCCAAGTGTTTGCTTGTTTGTTCACCAAATCATCCTGACCTATCGAATTTAATCACCTTTCCTCTCATGGTTATGAACTGCCCTGAGAACATCACCATTGCTTTGTTTGCTTGTTAGTCGAGTCATCCTAACCGAGTATCCGAGTTTATTCAGCCAGCCCTCTTCTCGCGGTCTGAAAAGGTCCCCAGGACTATCACCATCACTTTGTTGGTTTGTTGGTTACCCCATGGTGTTCAGCCATGGCGTCGTAAATGTGCCTGATTGATTGAATAATTGGCTGCGACTTCATTATGGCTCAACTTTTGCGTGCCCGCTAACAATCCCCCACAGCAACCTCTTCAGTACTAGGTATGTCAGTAAGGATTCAGCCGCCGAGTGTTCGAGTATTCGAGTGTTCGATTATGCCTTCATTGTGTTGAACTGTAATTTGAAGTCGCCTCAGTAGTTCGACCTCCGGTATTGACTGCACTCCTGGCGACATGTGAGAAAGAGGAGAATGAGGGGGAAGGTATATTATCTGAGAGCGATTCAACCAAAACCATTATATTGGTAATCACCACTATTCTACACTTTCGTCCGATCCCAATACTCTATTGTCTAGACACGTCATTATTTCTATTCAGCTCGCCACGAGCAGGACAGGGGGACAATCGACCATGTTATGGACAATCGACCATGTTACGGACAATCGTCCATGTTAGTGACAATCGTTCACGTTACGGATAATCGTCCATACAATCGCCCATATCAGTGAGAATCGGTATATTATTATACACAGCTACTCCATGCAGCAGTTGACAATCACTCGTTGGTTATGTTCTGTTCACGAGGTGTCGACATGGCGAGAATATATAATTTCAAAACCACCCTCACCTCTCACGTCTATAAGGTTGAACCTGCCTCGTGAGATGCCAGAAAACCTCGACAACCAGCATTGCAGTTTCACGTAACGACTGCAATAGGAGTTGTCGGCGACGAGATATCTTTTGTTCACGTCCTCAGTACAGGTTAGTCAAGCACCGCTTACTCGACCAGCATGCAGGTCAAGTACTCCCGCCATGCTTGGGCGTGACCGTGTTTTCAGTCCACTGAATATAGAACGTACCTCTCTGACAACCGTATACTAGCAGCAGTAACAAAGGTTCTTCATCCCTCATCCCTCGATTCAAGATGGCAGGTAACATGAACCATGGGCAAGGCTCCAGGCCTGCTCCTGTCACAGGATCTTCGAGTCCCCCTTATCCTCAACTACCCCCCAACGCAGGCCATGCTCAGTGGGCTAGAGCTGCCCCGAACCAGCTGCACCATGTCTCCGTGGGACGTGTTGGTAAGTCACACGGTTTCCGAACAAGACGAGAGCTCTCCTAACTTGTTCCAAGTTCAACTTCCAACAGCCTCTTCGGTTCCCCAGCAGCAGGGTCGCCCTTTTGGCTACGGCATCCCTTACCATCAGCAGCAGCAGCAGGGTAAATCTTTTGGCTACAATGTTCCTCACCAGCAGCTGCCCGTGTATCAGCATCACGGACCTCATCGCCAGGTGGTGATCGGAAACATGGTCATCAGAAACCCTGGCCATGCCAACGTCCAACCGACCATGATGATGTATGGCCAAGGCCTCGCCAACACTACCAATCAGCCAGTCCCGAGAAGTAGTCCTCATCTGAGTTACACCTCGCAGAGTAAGTCGATGCGATGACGATGCCGTGTCCCCCGTCCCCCGTCCCCCGTCCCCTTGCTCACCCGACCTAGAAGCCGCAGAGGGCCAGATGGCCTGCAGCCACGGCTTCTTGCCCATCCCCATCCCGCACGGCACCGCTCTGACTCCCGCCGCCAACTACACATTCGGCAAACCCCTGGTTCCTCCTCCCGGCGGCCTCGGAAATCAGATGTACAGCCACGGCGTTCGCATCGATTCGCGACCTGCCCCTGTCGTCAACACACCCGTCAAGAAGACCCCCGTCAGAAGAACCCCCATCAAGCGCGAGCCTGCCGACGGCACGCACTTGACCGGCAGCCCCAGCTCCTCGCGCAAGACGCCCCGCTCCAAGAGTGGCAGCAACGGCGTGCACAAGACTCCGCGTACAGCCAAGAAAGGTTGGGCCAAGAAGAAGAACTTCTGGGAACGGATCGACAACGACTTTGAAAACCTCGACGAGGCTGAGCGCCAGCAGAGAATCCTTCTTGGCCTGGACTGCGACGAGGATGTTACCGCCACCGAGGTGGATGGAGTCGTCAAGTTGGAGCCCGACTCGGACTGATTTTGGCATAACTAGCTGCCTGGCGTTTGGCGTTGCGGTATTCAGTATTGCTTCGAGGTGAGTGGGCTTTCCGTCGGACTGCTGCCGCGGAACCTGCACAGCAATAGACTGTACCTGGTTTGAATGATACCCTAGGCCTTAGCATGTGTATTAGCAGGTAGTGATCAATCGAGAACCTCCTCCCGGTGAAGGTTGGGCATCATGTTGTAGTTAGTGATGATTATGATTTGTGTACCCATGATCGCACGGCCATAGATGATCTTCCGCCTGAAGCATCGGGTCATGGAACGCATATGCTTTTGTATATCATCATCTCTACAGCTAGTCTTTCGCTTGTCCGCATCGTCATGCACATATACATGTATCCTACAGCACATCGGCCACAGCGGCACCTACAGCGCCGCCAATCTCGCCAAAGACCATGCCTTTGAGTACGGCTTCGCCCACCTCCTCTGCATAGTGACCTGCCTGCTTGAGCCTCTCCTTCCAGACTTGCTGATCCCTCGCATCCAACTCCTCCCAGGGCTTTGCGGGACCGTGCACCTCCTCGTCGTGTATATCAGCCGACAGCGCGGGTATCGGCAATCCGTTCATGTCCACAGCACCAAAGTCGTCAAATCGCACGACAACCTTCTCATGCTTCTCGGGCGTGATGGTGGCAAGTAGGTCATTGAAGGTGTTCTGCGTAATAACGGGGGCTTGTTTGAGTGGTCTTGTCCACGAGGTAGGCAGGAAGCGGTTCGAGCCTAGAGTAGGCTGGACGAGTCCCATTGCCTCGAGCATGACCTGGCCGGTGAGGATAAGGAATACGAATATGGCAGCAGTAGTGATGACGAGCCCCAAGGGCCTCTCGCTCTTCGACTTGATAGCGACGACGTAGCGAGCAGGCCTGGGAGAGCCGTCTCTCGACACGGGCGTCTCGTATTTCCGGAGTGGTATGCTATGCACAACAGCCGTGTTCGCCATGGAGACGCTGGCTAGCTTGATGGTAAGATCCGAGGAAGAGGATTTCGGGGTGCTCGGCGGGGTGAGGGGCGAAAAGGAGAGGCCAGTGATGCCTGCCGGGTGCGCCGACTTGATGGTGTGGAAGGGGGCCAAGTTGGCCAGCTGGTCGACGCCCGAAGACTTTTGGTATTCCAGGGTGAACAGGGAGATGGACGAGTCGTTGCCGGCGACGGCGACAACGAACTGCGAGTCGTCGTGCTGCTGATCGGGCGAGACGGACGGGCTGAGCTTCCGGATCGCCAGTCCCGTCGATTTGGTCACGGCCTTGGGCAGAGACTTGGACGCGGCCAGACGTGCATGCTCCTGGTCCCCGGCGGGCAGACGGTAGCCGAGGAGGATGACGCCCTGGCCAGCAGCCTGATGGGCCACGGCGAAGAGGAAGCCCGGATTCAAGTAGCGTATGGACTTGAACGACGGGCGGCCGGTCCCGGTGTGCACATCTTCGGTCAGGGTGTAGACGCACTTGGGGTCGGTGACACCCTCCTTGGTGACCTCTACGGTAAATATGTCGTGGTTGTCGCAGTAGGCCAGCTGGTAGGTGTCGGGACCCGTCTGCACGACATCCAGATCCATTGCTTCCTGGGTCAGCTCCAGTCTAGCCCGGGGCTTCCATCTAGCGGTGCCGGACGTGGGCACATCGAACAAGGCTATCTGGGGCTTCTTCGACAGGCCGGTCGCGACCGCACCCAGTTGCAGCGGGGTGAGGGCGTCGGTGGTGAAGGTCTGGGACAGTCGGATAAGTCGCTGGTAAAGGTCTGCGTCGATGTGGGAAAAGAGGGTGTTGCGGCTTGTCTCGGCGATGTGGACTCCTCCTTTTACACCGCTAGTCTTCTTCTCGCCAGCCTCCTCCGTTTTGTTGATGCCCAATACCCGGAAGTGTGCGTTCTTTCCCCTCTTCGCCTCTTGCGGGCTGCCATTCACGCCAGCGTACACGATGGTCGTCCTGTCGCGCCGTGGGCCGACGGCTACTGATGCGACATTGTCCTCGTCTGCTTTGAGCTCTAGTTCGGCGGCGTTGACAATCTCTGTCGCATTGGATACGTCGAGGACGGTCTGCAGGAATGAGACATCCGATGGTCAGCCTTTCGCGACACGATGCACACGGGTCCGAGGGACAACGTACAAGTTTGTTGCCCACGCCGTGACGTCCTGGGCCGCCGCCGCCGCCTACCACGAGTCGGTTTGCATCGCGCGGGTCAAAGTCGCAGGCCCACAACGGATAGGAGAGGGTGATTTTCGCGCTCGGTATTGCGTGTGCCATGATGGCCGGAAGTCTGCTGCTGGGCGTTGGGGGAACGGGGGAAAGGTGGACGGGGACGGTGCTAGGCGGATCGCGTCGCATGCATCGTCCAAGAAAAGACGAGTCAAGTCTTGCGGCTCTTGGAGTTGTGTCGCTGATGGTGGTTACACAACCTGCTGACGGCCGATCGACTCGACCTTACTCCGTAGTTAAGCTTTGGATCGGTGGTCGGGGGCGCAATGACGACTTGCTTCCGCGCGCGAGGCCAGAGTATCCCTAAAGCTCTAGCTAGCGTCCAGCTTTCCAGGGCTTATTACGGAGCATGGATAGTTAATAACCAACGCGACAGTGCAAACAGAGAACGTGTGGCCCGTGCTTCTGCGAATAACGCCTGTGCTCCAGCACTTGCGCCGTCCGGGGGATGCACTCATCACTGGGGTAATAACGTCGTTACTGAGTAATAAATAACTTAACGAACAAGCTAATAACGTAGGTAATCACTCCATCCACCATCGAACCCCAAGGTTCAGTACGGATAGTAACTGCCGAGTAACTTGACAAGAACCGACAGGGGGATTTTCTGACATCATACGGCGTAGATCTCTAGCTTTTTGGTAGTTACCTATGGGGGGGGGATTGGCGGATTGGCCGCGCCTTTTTCCAAAGTTGGCCACACAACCGCAGTCTGCGCTATAGCTAGTGACCTCGGGCCGTTGCGTGTATCGTTCTCTTGAATATGCGATGCATCCCCACGAGGCAACTCTTCACGGGCCGCCATTCTAACAGGTTGTGCCGACCGAAAGAAGAGAAAAAGAAAACACAAGTATCACCATCGCATCTGCAGTAGCGGAAACATCTCTTCGAACATTCAACCGTCGTTCTGGTATTTCCTCCACGGACCGAGTCCACGACACTGCCGGACCTCGTAGGAACCAAACCCTACCTGTACAACTGCAGTCGCTCCTTACACAAGTAAGCAACATGGTTTTGTGGTTTAAAAAAAGGGAACCTTTCCTGAACTCCGAACCGCCGCCCATTCATCCCATCTTCTGATCGACACTCAACCTTCTCGTCGAGTCCACAGACCAGCATGGCTACCACACGAACCCAATTACGAGAGATTAATAGAACACGCCCGTCCATCTACTTTGGCGCCTGCCCCTCGACGAAGTCTAGCGCCATCTCGGTGCTGACGACGTTGATGTTGCTGTTCTTGTTGCGGAACAGCACACCGTAGCACTTGTCCGCCACGAGGACGATCTCGGGGCGGAACGTGGTGCAGATGAACTGGGTGCCCGCCTCCTTGGATATAGACTCCAAGAGACTGGCCACTGCAGTACGGTACTGGGCGTCGAGATTGGCGTCAACTTCGTCAAAGATGACCATGGGCGAGGACTCTGCCTGTTGGAGGGCGAAGATGAGGCAGAGAGCGCAAAGACCTAGACGTGGGTGTTGTTAGTACACTGGGGATGAAGAACAAACCCAAAACAAGATCGACTCACTCTTCTGACCGCCAGAAAGCTGCTGAATACGCTGCTGCTCGTCCAACGTCTTCGAGTTGAACGAAACGCTGATACCAACACCAGTGTAGTTTTCCACGCTGCCACGCTGCTGCTCCTCGTCAGAGTCCTCGGGTTCCGCGTTACGTCTGTCAGCCTTGCGCTGAATAACAAGACGGCCATGGCCGGCAGGAACAAGCTTCTCAAAGATGGTGGCAAACTCCTTGGAGACCTGCTTGAACGTGCGCTCGATGGCCTCGTCCTTGCGCTGATCCAAGTGGGCAACGAGGTCTTCTATGGACTGTTGCGCTTGGTCCAGCTCCTTGCGACGCTTCAGCAGCTGGTCTTGTTGGTTGGCGAAGCTATTGTACTGGTCCAAGGCCTTCTTGTTGATGTGCTTGTACTTTTTCAAGGCGTCATTGACCTTCTTCAGACGAGATTGGATCTAGACATACAGTGTTAGTGCATTCGTTTATCATCAAGGATCAGCATTGGCATCTTAGTGACTTACCGTCTTGGCTTCGAGTCGCTCGTACTTCTCAAACGCTTCCTCGGGAAGTACACCAAGATCACGAATGTTCTTGGCGATTTCAGCAGCCTTGGTAGTGAGGAGAGCCTTCTTCTGTATGCTCTTCTCCATCCTCTTCTGCTGCTTGGCGATATCGCGAGCAACCTCCTGCTGCTCAGCCTCCTTTGCGTACTTCTGCTTTTCCAAGACGCCAATCTTGGACTCGGCAGCATCGATATCCTGCTCGTTCTCCTCGATCCTGCTCTCAATTGAAGCCAACGCAGCCTGAGCCTTTTTCAGCTCACGCTTCGCCTCCTTGAGGTTGCCGCTGCCACCGCCAGTCTCAGCCTCGAATGCTTGACTTGTCAACTGATCCAGCTTGAGACGCAGATTTGATCGGAGCTCAACCTCGATCATCTGTTTGCGACCCTCCAAGTCGCGACGAGACTTGCTGACCTCGCTCCATTGTTTCTGCAGGTCCTGGACCGTGTCACTGAGGCTCTCGAGCTGACGCTCCTCGTTGGCTGTCAGTGCCTTCTTAAAGTCGGATGCCAACTCTGCCTCATGCGCACCAAGGTTGTCGCTGAACTCCTTCATGTTTCGATCGACAGCATCTCGCCGTCTGATGGCGGCCTCGAGGCGGTCTTGCTCACGCGCAACTTGGGCGTTCTTGGCAGCCAGCTCTGCCTTCAGGGGGCTGTAACTGCTGTCCATCTGTGCAAGCCTCTGCTCTAGCTTGCGACACTCACCAAGTGCTCGGGTGACTTCTTGTGACTTCTTGTCGAGCTGCTTCTGAATGGCGTGTAGCCTGTCCACTAGCTCGTCATACTCGTCCCGCCACTTGCTGACTGCTCGTATCGCATCCAGGCGTGACTTCCTAGGGTCGATGTAGCCACCCGTCAGCGAGCCCTTCTTGCTCGCAATGTCTCCGTCGGGTGTAATGCAGTCTACGTTGTGACTTCGCGCATACTGACCGGCAACCGTCAGGTTGGGGCACAGGACGGATTGTCCAAAGACTTGCTGGAATGCCTTCTCATACTTCGGGTCGTACTCGATCTTGCTGATGAGAGGGACAGCGTCGTTGGCTCTAGGAAGGTTACCTGCCCTGGGGTGAAGCTTGTTCAGAGGCATAAAGGTGATTCGACCACCACGCTGCTTCTCGAGCTGATTGACAAAGAACGTGGAGGTTTCTTCGTTGTCCACGATGTAATGGAAGAGACTGGCTCCTGCGACCTGCTCTACGGCCACCCTGTACGCCTCGCTCACGTCCATCAGTTCAGCCAGGGTACCGTAAGCTCCGGGGATATCCTTCTCCCGTTGCAGTCGCCGCACGGTCGCAAGACCGCGCGAGGTACCGCCGTCCATGGTGTAAGACAACTCTCGCTCGGCGCGCTCCTTTTCTGTACGAGCATTTGCGATAATGGTGTCCAGCTTATCTTCTTCTCGGCGTAGCAGCTTCCGCTCCTCCTCAAGTTTGTCGGCAGCATCGCGAGCAGCTGTCACTTCCTCGGCCAGTTCCAGGCGGCCAGCTCCAAACCCTTCGTTCTTCGCCCTCAGGTCTGCCACCTCCTTTTCAAGCTGCTTGATGGCCTTCTCGACCGCCTTGACTTCCTCGTCAGCGTCGAGACGGGTTGCTTTCAGCTGACCCAAGGTTATGTTCAGCTCATCGATCTCCTTCTTCAGCCAAACGTCTCGTTCCGCCTTGTTCTTGAACTGACTACTGCGGGTTTGCTTGGTGAATATTCGTTGGCGGCTAGCTTCGGCTGCATCCAAAGCCTGCTTGACCTGGGCCTCGTTGTGTTTCCGCTTCTCGAGGTCGGGGTTGATCTTGGCAAGCTCGGCCTCCTTCGAGGCAATAGCAGCCTTGACGCCCTCCAACTCGGCTTGGTGCTGTGCTTGAGCCTGTTTCTGGGCCGACGCGCCGTCGGTGAGGTTCTTTACGGCCAACTCAGCCTTGGCTTTCGCTGTGGCACAATCCCTTCGATCCTCACTTAGCTGGCGCTTGTCCAGGTGTAACAGTTCGAGCTGTTGGCGCAACTTGTGGATCTCGGCATCGAGCTGAGCAATCATCTTCTCGCCGGCAGTATAATTGTCGCGTTTCTCGTCCGTCTCGTCGGCACCTCCCATTCGGAAGTCCTCGAGACCCTCCAAGGACTCCTGAATGGCCATTTGCTCCTTGTGATAGTAAGCGTACTCCAGACACCTCCTCTCTCGATCCTTGTCCTGGTAGCCGCGCAGCTCTTCCTTCTCTTCCTCGAGCTCGTCGAGCTTCTCCTTGACGGCCTCAAGCGCCGAGTCAATCTGCTCGCTCTTGTGATTCGTCTCGGCCATTATCTTGAGGGACTGCGTGCGGCGCTCTTCGTAGACTCGCGTTCCTGCAACCTCTTTCAGCAGCTGCAGTCGCTCAGTCTCTTTCATGTTGGTGAACTGGGCGACGTGGCCTTGGGGCACGATATAATAAGGGTTCGACTTGGAGAAACCGGCCGAGTCCATCAACTGCGTGACCTCCTGCTTGGTGGCTGCCTTTTTGTCGATTGAGAACTCATCCTTGTTGCGGTTGATGGTGCGACGGATGGAGACTTCCTTGTTGCCCGTTGGGAATCGGTCGTCGCTGTTGTCGAATATGATCTCTACGTAGGCCGTGTTGACCGCAGAACCGGAACCCTCGTGGAGCAGAGCTTGGCGCTCCTCGATGCGCGAGGTTTTGTAGGCGTCGGTGAGGACGAACCGGACGGCGGCAAAGAAGTTACTTTTCCCCGAGCCATTGCGACCGACGACGACATTGGTGCCGGGCGAGAAAGGCTCAATGACTGTCTGGTCCTTGTAGCTGTTACGGTCTGTCAGTTGGGGGGCCCGTCTCGGGAATCGCGGTGACAACGAGGACGCACCTCTTGAAGCCTTGGATGATGATTTGCTTGAGATACATGGTCGCAAAGGCCGCTGCCAATGGGGCAGCACGAATTCAGTCGCAGGTATCAAGCTGAACAGTTGCGCGACAGATTACAAGTGACGGTGTTAGTTGTAGCGGCAATGCGACATGGTCAACAGGCTGGCGGTGATTTTCATTTACGACGCGTCGCGGGGGACTTTGGGCGTCTCAGGCGAGTTTCTGGCCCCGACCAGCGATCGCGTTGGGTGCCTTCTTCCCTTGTCTGTGGCTGAGCTAGATCTGTGGCTCAAGCTATCGCGGGCCAAAAGTTACAGTACTCCGTAAATAAGGGTAAGAGAGACATTACTAAGTACGGATACGAAGCACCTCAAACGCTTCCGGCCCCGTTCCGCTGGCTACGTTCAGGCGGGGATTTCGTATGCTCTCGGCGAGCTGGCCCCACCATAACTTTCCCAGCTCTGGGTCGTCGCGGGTCGAGCCGCAACGCCATCGTCCTCTCGGCTTACACTTGCAATTGCCTCATCCCTTCACTCAGCTAACTCAGGGCTACGATACACACACTGGGTGGCCCTTTTAGCAAACACAGCATGTTCAAGCACAGCATCCGCCGGTTCGCGACGACGGCGCGTCGGACAGCCGCCGCTGTTCCGAAAGCGGCCCACGACCCGAGCCCGAAGTCTATGGCGATTTCCAAAGCGCAGGGCGTCGCTCGGGGTTTGACAGAATGTAAACCGTCCTATCCTCCTGCGCTCCTGCCTGCATGGGACCATACACAAGCGACGCGTGACTAACCTCTTGCTCCTCTAGCCATCGGCAACACCCCCTCATCCGCCTCAACACCCTCTCCGAGCAGACCAAATGCGAAGTCCTCGGTAAAGCCGAATTCATGAACCCCGGCGGCTCGATCAAAGATCGTGCCGCCCTATACGTGGTTCTCGACGCCGAAGAGCGTGGCCTCCTGCAGCCCGGCGGCACTGTGGTCGAGGGGACGGCGGGCAACACGGGCATCGGGCTGGCGCACGTGTGCCGGTCCAAGGGCTACAACCTGGTCATCTACATGCCCAACACGCAGTCGCAGGGCAAGGTCGACCTCCTGCGCCTACTGGGCGCCGAGGTGTACCCCGTGCCTGCGGTGGCGTTTGAGAATCCCGAAAACTACAACCATCAGGCGCGTCGCCACGCCGAGCGACTGACCGAGGAGCAGGGCAAGGGCGCCGCCGTCTGGACGAACCAGTTCGATAACACGGCAAACCGCCGCGCCCACATTGAGACGACCGGTCCCGAGATCTGGAAGCAGACGGCCGGAAAGGTCGATGCGTTCACCTGCGCCACGGGCACGGGGGGCACGTATGCCGGCGTCACGGCGTACCTCAAGAAGGTCTCGGACGGCAAGGTCAAGTCGTTCCTGGCCGATCCGCCAGGCTCGGTCCTGCACTCCTACGTACAGAGCGGGGGCAAGCTGAAAGACCGCACGGGTTCGAGTATCACCGAGGGTATCGGTCAGGGCCGCATCACGGATAACCTGGCACCCGAGATTGGCGCCGTGGACGGCAGTCTGAACATCAGTGATGAGAAGAGCATTGAGATGGTGTACCGGTGTCTTGACGAGGAGGGCCTGTATCTCGGCGCCAGCAGCGCACTGAACGTGGTTGCTGCCAAGGAGGTGGCAGAGAAGATGGGACCCGGGCACACTGTTGTCACGGTGCTGTGCGACGGGGCCTACCGATATGCTGATCGGTTATTCTCGCGGAAATGGCTCGAAAGTAAGGGGCTGTTGGGCGCGATACCGAAACATCTGGAGAAATACATCGTGCTGCCGTAGAGGACGACGCGCTGCTCGTCAATATACCCAGCACATCATGTACATACGAGCATTACGACCATGCAACGATAGACCTGTATACACGATTGTACAATCAATGATGTTACACACCGCCCGTCTCTTGTCGGAAGCAGGTTTGTCTAGTAGAGTATACACGGAGGACACACGACCGCTTTACGCGTTCAGCTTGTCAATCACCATCTCGCCTCGGCTATTCTGCGTCTTCTTCAAAATTGCGCCAGCCTTCTCCCTCGCTGCCGCCACCTCGGCCGACAGGAGATCATGCCTCGATCGCAACGCGCTCTGCAGCTGGGGCACCTTGACTGCCTCCGCCGCCAGCTTCAGACCGTGCATCAGGGGCGCAGTGAGAGCTACAAACTTGTTGGGCTCGTGCATGTAGCCCATGTCATCGAATTCTTTGTACGCAGCCTCCGGATGAACCTCTTTCAAGCCCTTACCTTCGGGCCACAGCCTCACGACGTCCCAGGCGTACTTTGCGACCTTCTCCAGGAGCTCCTCGGTCTCGACGCCGCACTTGACCACCAACGCAGCGGCCAGGTGCAGGGGTGCCATGAGAACCTGGGGATCCCGGTGCAAGGGTAGTTGGCAAATGCCGCCAGTTTCCTTGGTGCTGCTGCGCGGCAGGGCGTGCATATCCTCGTGAAGCAGTTCGACGACCATCTCGGCCCACCGCAAGGCCTTCTCCGTGTCGCTCTTCCTCCAGCGGCTCTCGACTGCCTTCATCTGGACGTAGTGCAAGATCTCATTGACCTTTTCCGACGAGTCGAGGTAGTACCCAGTGCGCTTGGCGCCGCGCGCGCACTCGATGATCTTGTAGACTTGGCCCTTTTCGCTAACGATGCGTGCGATCTTTGTCCAGAAGCTGACGCTCAGGTTGCGCTTCGTGTTGTGAACGCCCTCGAGCAGGGGCCGCAGGTTAGCGAAGTCGTCGTCGGTTTTGAACGAGCTGATGGCCGTCATAACGCTCTTGTGGGTCGACGGCACCTCACCGCCCAAGGCATTGGTGTAACGGAACTTGAGCACCTCGCCGTCGAGGTCAATGACGATAGGGTCG
This sequence comes from Arthrinium puccinioides, assembly GCA_022414665.1. Taxonomy (NCBI): domain Eukaryota; kingdom Fungi; phylum Ascomycota; class Sordariomycetes; order Amphisphaeriales; family Apiosporaceae; genus Arthrinium; species Arthrinium puccinioides. Next base: position 1,865,388 of record JAIUNF010000003.1, on the reverse strand, counting down.
GCCTGCAGCTTCTTGGCGTAGCGCGGCGAGTACAGCTTCTTGCGCTGCTCGGTGGACAGGTACGAGGGTAGGATGATCTTGTTGCGGATGGTGGTGAGGAGCTGGTCGAGTTCCGTGGAGGAGGTAGGCGTGAAGTGAGCAATGTTTTGGGCTGGTTGGGGGTCAGCCGGGTCAGCATTCCTCTCCATGGGCAGCAGATAGATGATGCACGGCTGTGCAGAGAAACAAACATACCATCATTTCGTGACGTTGACCTGAAGCTTCGGGTCTGACTTGTCGCTATCCGCCTCGCTGCAGCCTCCAAGGCGCCTAGTGTTGGTCTCGTAGACATCCTTAACGGGTGTGTTGCAGATCAAGACCAAGCCGTTATGTTGTCACAATGGCATTCCGCCTTAAAGCTTCATTCCTACTCGAGGTCTCTAAACTTTTGGAGTCGCGGTTTCCCGGGTCGAGGGGTGTCTTTGATCGCCCCACTCGGAACAACCTTTGTCGAGTCGCAATTGGCCAATCTCGCAGTCGCATCCCGGCAGCTAAAGTTCCAATGCGTCTTGACTCTTGAGCCTCACCTTCAAAGAATTTCGAGGGTGTCGCCCATCAATCGAGGCGCAGATTGCCAACGTCTATCACCACAACGCCCATCATGATACTCCAACCCGCCGCCCGCCGGCCCCTGGGTCCCCTCAAGATGCTCCTCCGCCAAAAGCGACAGACCCGCCAGCTTCTCGCCCGCACCATGGCCACCGAGACGACACCCTCAGCGTCATCATCTGCTATGCCACCACCCACAGGCCTCTCAAAAGCCCTCTCCAAGGCGCCTCAGCCTGTTGAACGCCTGGTTCTCTCAAAAGCCCTCGCCAAGAGCCTCTCAATACCGCATCGCCCTCAATACCGTATGCTGCTCATACATACATACCCCACACCCGACCTTGCGCTACACCTACTGACAGCTATCCGCAGACGCCATCCGTTCCAACATTCCCTCCAAGCCTATCCGCACCGCCTTCGCCGTGTACCCGTCACCGCCCTCGATCCGGGCCACCCACCCATCGCCGCTGGTCTCGTTCCACGCCCAACAGGTGCGGCGCCTCGACAGGACAGGCGCGCGCACGGCACTCTTCTCCAAGTCCAACCCGGATGCCGCGCGCCCAGGCGACGTGCTGCAGGTGACGACGAACCGGGGCGAGCCGTTCGCCGGCGCCTGCCTGTCCATCAAGCGGGCCGGCGTGGACACGGCCATCCTGCTGCGCAATACCCTGACCAAGGTCGGTGTCGAGATGTGGTACAAGATTTACTCGCCCAATGTCACGGGCATCGAGATCATCTGGCGTCGGCCCAAGAGGGTGAGGCGCGCGAGGCTTTACTACATGCGCAGGGCCAAGCATGACATGGGCAACGTGGAGCATCTGGTCGAGGCCTGGAGACGTACCAGAAACGTGTTTAGTAGCAAGAGCAAGAGTGGCGCCAAGAGTGGTTCGCATGGTCAGAGAGGTTCCAAGAGAGGGTGAGGACGTGTCTGGGAACTTGGAGTGGGCGTAGGACGTACACAGACGACTGGTTGAGCTGTTGCAATAGCGTCATGGTACGCAATGTATGAGTCTGCTGAGGTACTCAGGGGACACGAACTACCCGGGATGTCACATACGATCCTGTGCAGAAAAACACTCGGAAATGTACAATATGAAGAAGAAAAATGTGTCCAAGTCGAATAGACTCGTACTCGATGCGGTCGTCCGTCTTCCAGGTGAGAGAGTATGGGCACAGGGCAGGCAAGGATCAATTTCTGCGTATCACGCATCACTACTCGTGTACTCCGTACGCTAGTATGAGATGGCCATCGCCGGATTCAAGTCGCGCTTGTTGGTCAAGCGTTGCTGTGGTTTTTGAAGCAATTCTAGTGTTTTGTCAATAGTCTGAGAAGCAATTTCGACGCCATTGAAATGCAAAATAACTAGGGGTATCATTGCCTTGTAGCCCTACGTCCTCCCGACGTCACAGACGAGTCGTTATTGTTTGCTCCGCCCTCTGTTCAAATACCTTACTTGAACTAGGGCATATATAGCTTCACCGAGTCATTCCAAATACATCTGGATCGCATCAATCAAGACACGGCCCTCGGAATCCTGTTCGCCCAACTAAGCATGAGGATCCGGTAGCCAAAACACCAGATCTTGATCTGCCGTAGCGAAAAAGTTGAATCGCGGGTTGAACGCAACTACACCCGCCTGCCGCTTGTCGTTGTCGAGCACATGTATGGGGTTCAATGATTTCGTGTCGTCCACTTGGCCCAGCGTATCCCAGACCAGCACGCTGTTACTGGAACCGCTCAGAACGTACCGACCGTCGCTCGAGAAACAGCAATCACCGCTGCTCTCAATCTCTCCGCCACTCGATGATGAGCTGCCATTCATCGAAGCCTCTTCGCCAGCGGCAAGTCGAGTGCCCTTGATGCCCTCGGGTTTACGCAAGTAGGCACGCATCGTGCCATTAAACGAATCCATCAAGAAGTGGCCACTGCCTTTGGTACCCAAGAGAATATTACGTCCGTCGTTGGAGAACTCAAGTTTCGTCCAACCTTTGGTAACGTTTTCCGAGTTGGCAAAAACGCAGGACTCGACCACGTCTATGGTTGAAAAAGGTGCCTTGTCGAAATTCCTGTGGTCGTATAGCAGTATCTCGCCGCTCGTCGGAGAGCCCACAGCAAAAACTTGGCCACTGGGGTCGAAAGCCGCTAGATACGGCGTGTTAAGATGCAGCAAGCCTGTCGCGTTCTTAGTGCTCGCATTCCATAACCGCACGGTATTATCCCTGCCACATGAGATGAAATCATCGTTGCCTGGATGCATGGCCAAGCATGTCACTGCCGCCTCGTGACCCTCGAAATACCGTACGAAGGCGTTGTCGTGTGTGGTCAAGTATCTTATCGCATCTAGAACCAGTCAGCACCGAGTCCTACGGAAGATCCTTGCTCGTCATACCGTTCACTTTGGTACTTGCATAGACTATACTAGAGCTTGCGTGCGTAAATTTCGCGTGTTTGACGCCATATTTTTTACTCAGGAGTTGCTTGTCATGGCGACCCTCGCGCACCTTGTAGATTTGGATCGTCTCGTCGCTCTCCGACGTCATGAGCAGCTCGCCGGGGTCATCGTAATCGAGACTGAGGATATGGGGTTGCGTTCGGCCTTCCTTAGCATCGTCGCGCTTGAATAGCTGTTTACTGTTAGAAGCTGTATCGTGACGATAGTATTCTTGCAGCGCGCGACCATCCTTGACTGCACTGGCAGGGGTGGTGAGTGGGTGATCATCTGTTTGTAAGGCGGCTGATACAGAGTGCTTGAGCGGGGAGCTACTCTTGGGAATGTGTTGCTGAGGATGCATGGGACGAAAATCATAAGTAGTTGTGGTAGTAGCACCACTGATGCACAACTTCGGGGTTGGTGTGAAGCGTCCGGGAGCCAGACGCTCAGCTTCCACATCGACAGCTTGTTTGGTATGTACCTTTGTTGGTCTAAAGCTTGCGATTATGTCTGTAATGGCTGATGTGCTGGGCATGATATTCCCCAGAGTACGGGTGATGTTGAGCGTCGTGGTGGGCGTGCCGTTGGCGGGCGAAGACGCATCGACAATGTCTAGGTCCATGGGCGTTGACACCATCGTGAAGAGCGCCTCGAACAATCGAGACTAGAGTCGCGAGAGATCAGAAAGCTTGAGATGATGTAGCAGTACCATGCGACCCCGATTGGCTCGCAGTGGGTGTGAATAGAGCTGCTATGGTCGCACAATGGGTCCTGCCGTGAGGAAGACGATTTGGATGAACCATGAACAAAGCCGAGCGAGCTGCCTTTTGAACTTGGAATTCAATGTGGGGTATCGGATGGGTTAAGTAACTAAGTACTTTAGCTCCGGTTAACCCCTGGTCGATCGATTAAAGGTGTATGTACCTAAACTGTAAATAACCTCCCTGACCTTGCAGTTCGATACAGTAATGATTGTGATCACATAGGGTATACAGAACTGAGAAGGAAAATCCAGTTGATATGTAATAATAAAAAGTACTAAACGTAGTAATTGTCATTCTGATCATACATGATTATGTTTGCGACTCACATACGTACACGCGTGCCCAAAGTTGGGACATGCCAGCTTCGTATTTCGTATTTTCCCCATGATTTGACAAGCGGGTAGTTTAACTTTCGACCCCACCACATCCAACGTCCTGTTGGCCAAAATTCCGCTGTCTCTCGGATTGAGCTCTAAAGTTACTTAGTATTTAAACAACTTGTCAAACAGCGACCCCGGCACAGCTAATCGACAGCCACGACACAAACCCATAGCAACCTACCTCACGCTTACAAACCCAACCATCGCGCAGCGTACGGCAATACGCGCCTACCACCACCATCAAGATGCCCACCTACGCCAAATCAGAAGACTGGCTCCGACAATCACAACTCCTCCTGGAGGCGCGCCCTACCACCGTACGACCAACTCCGCGGCCCTGTCTCCAACCCATCTCCTACTGACACGTTGTTTTCCCCATTTAGACGAGGATAACAACCAAATACGCCATCAAAGTGCCCAGAGTCCGCAAATCGAAGGACGAGTCTGCCCCGACGCCTGAGCCCAAACCCGCGCGGGGGTCCCTGACGCTCAAGACCTTCGATCCCGTCAGCGGCGCCACGCTCAAGTACCGCACCACCAAGGCCGCCGAGGTGTCGCGCCTGATATTGTGCCTGGGCAAGCTGGGCCGGCCCATGGCTGGGCTGCCCGAACTGAAGGAGGAAGTCATGGCAGATGCGCCCGAGGTGGCAGGTGCTGGGGGCAGCGGAGGCGGCACGCCGGCCGTGGAGAAAAGCGAGGCTGCGGCGTCGACGGCGGCACCGAAAGGGGGACAACAGACGCCCGCGCAAGGCGGTGGTGGAAAGGGAAAGAAGAAGAAGGGGAAGAAGTAGATGGGTTTCAAATTGGGATAATCCCTACGGGAGAGCAACGGTTTAGACAGCCATCAGGTCTCTACTAGTCTTCGATTGTCGCATCATTGGGAGATTGAGCTAAAAAAGGGCGTACACGTCATGAAACATATCGATGTCAGGAAGATATCATCTAGATCAAAGTGGTTGAGTGGGAGAAGGACCTGCTCTGGGAAATCAACGATAATCGCACAGATCAAAGTACATTAAACAGTACTTCGTAGCTTTGTACGTCTGTCATTACTCACGAGACGTAATCGCAATACATTCCTAAATATTACATACCATGCGTAAAGTCATTGCTGTCCGTACCCTACTTCGATAGGCCTGCCCAGCGACGACTCGAATCGGGCGCGAGCCACTTTTGTTCGTCGCAAAACCAGATACCGGAACTCCAAAAACCCCCCAGAGACGTCAGTTGTGTCTATAATCAACCATGACCTCAACGTGAAAATACAAAATGTGAGGTGCGAACAAATATCTCGAGGTGAGGTGAAGCCTTCAACAGAGCTGCTCGCCAGCCCTCTAACAAGTACTTGCGCATGCCATGCAAATGAAGAAAGGAGAACCCGCAGACCCTAAGTACATATATACAGATGCAGGTCCATCAGGCCGAGAGTGGGGTATCGTAATGCGAGATAGGGAAACAACAATCGACCGAGGTAAACTGTTTAGAATTCCTCGTCGAAGTTGAAGTCGCCACCATTGGCACGCTCGGGCTCAGGCTCTGCCTCGCCGCCGTTCTTCTTGGTGCTGTTCATGACGCCAGCCTTCTGGTAGTCGGCGACACGCTTCTCGAAGAAGTTGGTCTTGCCGCCGAGGGAGATGTTCTCCATGAAGTCAAAGGGGTTGGAAGAACGGTAGTACTTCTCGTTGCCGAGAGAGAGGAGAAGGCGGTCAGCGACGAACTCGATGTACTGCTTCATCAAGGTGGCGTTCATGCCGAGGAGCCCGCAAGGCAGAGCCTCGGTCAGGAACTCCTGCTCGATGGAAACGGCGTCAATAATGACCTCCTGGACAACCTCTTTGCTGGGTTTGTTGTTGAGGTGGGAGAATAGCAGGCAGGCAAAGTCAGTGTGCAGACCCTCGTCGCGTGAGATGAGCTCGTTGGAGAAAGTCAGACCGGGCATCAGGCCACGCTTCTTCAGCCAGAAGATGGAGGCGAATGCACCGCTGAAGAAGATACCCTCAACAGCAGCAAAGGCAATCAGACGCTGAGCAAAGGTAGAGTTCTTGTCAGAGATCCACTTCAGGGCCCAGTCGGCCTTCTTGCGAATGGCAGGGACTAGAGCGAGTTGTTAGCATAATGGTATGGAGTGGAGTGACGCGTCAGGACGCGTGGTATAACTTACTGGTGTCAATGGCGTTGAAGAGGTACGTCTTCTGTGCAGGCTCCTTGATGTAGGTGTCGATGAGCAGGGAGTAAGTCTCCGAGTGAATGTTCTCCATCATGATCTGGAAACCGTAGAAGCATCGGGCCTCGGGAATCTGGACTTCTCCACTGAAGCGCTCGACAAGGTTCTCGTTGACGATACCGTCAGATGCGGCGAAGAAGGCGAGGATGTGCGAGATGAAGTACTTTTCATCCTCGTTGATTCTGTTGTTCCAGTCGTGGAGGTCCTTGGACAGGTCGATCTCCTCGGCAGTCCAGAAAGACGCCTCGGCCTTCTTGTACATCTGCCAGATCTGTTTGGGTATCCGTGTTAGTCAAGTCGCGTCGCAGTTCCACTTTACGCGTCCAGACGCGTCGCTTACCTCGTGGTACTTGATGGGGAACAAGACGAATCGGTTGGGGTTCTCTTGGAGGAGAGGCTCGTCCGCCTCCTGTGACTTGATTGTGGGTGCTACTGCGGCCTTGACAACATCCTTGGTCTGTGGCATGGTGGGCTTGTTGGACTCGATCTCATTGGCGAGGGTGTTGATATCTGCGTCGAAGGGAGCATTCTCCTGGCCGACTGTGGTGAATTCGAGCTTCTTGACGGGTGATTCCATCTTGAGAGACTCAATGCCTGAAGCAGCCTGTATAGAAACGCGTGTCAGTGTCGTGTTACACTCTGTGGCGCGTAGACGTCATGGGTAGTACCTTCTTGGAGGGGGTGAGATCGGTAGCCATTGCGACTTGTGAGGGCGAGATATGAATGGATAGAAGGACAAGAATGGTTGGCAGTTTAAGGCTGTCCAAGTTGTCGCGTATGTAAATGTGGGATTTGTTGTGGTGGTTGTGAGAGTATGGGATGTTGAGGTGGTAGACGAATCTTTCGAGCGTGTCTTTAATAGAAATGCGCCTGATCACGTGGTGGATCCTTTGGCGCGTCAACGAAGACGCGAAATAACAGAGCTGCCCATGCCAGCCCCCCCCAGCTGCTCCGCTTGCTCCCCCAATTCTAGCGCGTTGTGTCTACAGAGTAAGTTACTAGGGATCGCGTTGGCCCACCAATCGTCTCCACTTAACTCCAGTGTACAACAACCTTGTGGTCTCTTACAGCTGAGGAGGCACGTGTGTAGCACCATCTGCATGGCTCGGTCTGTTCAGCGGCCCTTACTAATTAACTAATGTAGTGATCGACATGCGCGTTTGTGACTGGGTTTAGCTGCTTCGACGTGCTTCACTACTGCGTACGCGTCTTTGGCGGGTCAGATCCTGCTTCGATCTGATAAGTTTGCTTGGCAAAGCCATGCATGGCTCCGAAAAAGGCGTCACTGGGGCCCAATAGTCTCGGACGTGTCCAGCCGGACTGGGGAGTTATGTTTCGGGAAGACGTTGATCCAGAGATTACCAAGTAATTCTCAAATGTATGACTGTTCATGACAAGGGCACTTGTTGTTGTGGAGTGACCGGAACGGAAGCTTCAAGGCGTTCATGGATGTAGATAGTTCATGCATTTCCTGGCACTGTAGGTGTCCAGATCGCGTCAAGTCCAGATACAGTCTTAGCTATACCGAGTGATTGAAGCTCTTTCTTGCATGTATAGCAGAAACACAATGGGTGTGCTAGTGTCTGCTTTTAAGAATCCATTATCGTCAGGCCGTGTTCTACATGTCAGAGCCAACGACGCGTGTCAGCTTATTGTTAAAGTGGTATAGTTATAGCCCAGGCATATAACATGTCAAAAGACACAGTAGTTGCAGCCATAAAAAGAGTGCAGTAGAGCTGGGGCACAACACATTTCAGCGATAGGCAACCCTATCGGCGTTCCAAGCTGTATTCTGTTGTGGTATCCTCTTCATCTAGAAATCCGTGACCCGGCCATTAAAGCTGTAATCCCCCGTGGCACCCCACCTTAGAGGCTCGTTCTTCGGACCACCGACCTCGCCAGTCTTGGGGTTAATGTCGCCCTCGAACTCGGGCGGCGCGCCCTTGCGGAGCGGCACATTGCGTTGCGCTATCTCCTCGTCGATTCCGGACGCGCGCACCTGCACATCCGCAGCCGCGGTGTTCGATTTCGACTCGAGTGGCTCAAAGGTGGGTGTGGATGTAGGGTTGAAGCCTTCTTGTGTGTTCGCGGTGCGCTGCAGGCGCTCAAACTCGGCTTGTTGGTCGGCTGGTAGGCGCGGCGGAGCTGGTGCCGTGTTGAAATTCGAGGCTGAGCGAGAGTGCACTGGGCCGGCAAGTGTCGCATGTGTAGGTCGCAGGTTGGCGAGGGGCCGGGAGAGGCGAAGGAGACGACATGCCATTGTTGACGAGTGACTAGATCAGACAAGAGCGCTGTTTGTACGGAGTATGATGAATTGAAATGTAGAAATACAAAGCTGAATGGCGCGATTCGTTAACCGAGGCCTTCAATTTGTTTCGATGTTCGGGTGGCAACCAAAAGAAGCGTCACGATTCCCAGGTCATGACTTAACTAGAGTCTCGGAATAGGTGGGTCGGGGCAGTTCGGCCTTCCTCGGCAGACTCTGGACTCCGGATCCGGTTTCGATGTGCCGGATTGCCGTTGGAATGCAAGTTAAAGGTAATATTATTCAGCAAACACCTGGTAGCTTGTAGTTATAGAGCCGTGGATATGTCGTCACTCCCTTGAAGGCAGATTTCTTCCCTCACTACCTTCGCTCTACTACTTCCCCTCCTCAAATCATCAATTTGGTCTGGTGCACTCTCGAGTGACCTTTCCTGAGTACAACATCATGGTTGGAGGCATTTGTTACGCTGTGTCCATGAAAATGCACAAACGCGGAGAAGGGATTTCGATTGGTCACTCAATCTGATCATTGCTCCAACATTAGGTACTAGTTATCGAAAAGTTAACAGCTCACTTTAGCCATCGTAATATCACTTATACTGCGCTCGTCGCTATAATATCAGAACCTGCTAATATCAAGTGGCGCACCATTAACCCAATCCGCGCGGTCAGAGGCCGTCAATAACAAGCAACCCAACTTCTAAAGATTTCGAAGAGCCTGCATACCATCCGAGGCTAACAGACTTGCCCTATTTAGGCTTCGTATACTCAGAAACCAAAGCGAGTCTTCTAGCCTCGTCTGCTCTGGTTCGCGTTCGGGGCGGTGTTGCTCACGCCCATCTCAGGATCGGCAGCGCGCTGCCTCCAGCTGAACCAGCCGCCGCCAGTCCTTTGGTCATCCCGAACTCGGGCCTCGGTTGGTCGGGGAGGCATCTCAGGGGCACGGTGGTTATTGCCAGCGGCGGTGCCGTGGCTGCTGGGCTGGGACGACGTATACGTTGGTGGCGGGCCGGAGGCGGCAAGGCGATCGTAGTCGTCAGGGTCGCTGGGGTCGAGATCCGGGATAGGTATGCCGCTCTTGCGCAGATTCTTCTTGCCCTTTTCGCGGAGATGACTCTCCAGAAGCACGGCGTTGCGTGTGTTTGCGCGAAAGGCCGCATCCAGTATGTCACCGAGGAATGGGATCAAGCCGACGATAAAATCGACCATGACCCATATGTACATCTTCATTTTGAGGCCGGGTGGAAGACCACCGTCAATCTGCTTTGCGGCTGCAATGACCATCAGCGCCAGAAGCGCGTCGGCAACGTCGCCAGCTCTGCATGCCGTCGTTAGCTGCCATCTATCTCATCTTGCACCAACAACAGCTTGGGGTCACTTACACGGGAACGAGACCGATGACGCTACCCCAACCGAAGCGCATTCCGAAAAGGCTGAACAAGCTCGAGTCCAATCTGTAGGCCCTTCTCTTGACCTTGGTCAAGACGCGGGCATCGTTCTCGGACAACCCAGGTGGGAGCGCCTTCTTGATCTTCTTGACCTTTCCGGATTGTTTGCCATCCAGTCTGGTGGCCGGGACCGACTCGAAATAGGGATCCTGAAGTACCAGTTTGGTTAGATGGACGGCACCGTGGAGCGCAGCGGTGCCCGTGGGGACTGCTGGGGGATCTCACCTCGCCACCGAACTTGTTCTCGATCGTCTCACCAAGAATCTTCTTCATCACCGGCTTCAGAATAAAGCCCGCCATAGTGACCGATTGCAAGGTTCAGGCGTAGCGAGACGATGCGATGTTTGCGGATTTGGCAACTCGTACGTGCAGGTTGTCAAGTTGTCTTTGGCAAGACGGGCTTGGCAAAGCGGGTGGATATTGGGTGGCCTCCTGATATGATGATACTTTCTTGGGTTTCGAAAGCGCGTATCTTGAAGAAGTATCATGCAACAGTTTCACGTCGACTTAAGCAGCTGCTGGTGACAGGAAGGAATGTATCCACGGATTGGAGGTTTGTTCAAGCATTTATCTACTGATTTCCAGGTTTTGGGAGGTCTCCGTCACCGCTGGCTTGATAACTCGCGGAGCGCGCCTGAGCAAGCTTGGTTTCGAAAAGCAGCCGATGATGTCAGCCCGCTTTTACCCACATCATCTCCCGCCATATTTTGTACAGAGTACCGACTAGCTACGCGAATCTGCCTAGTCCGCTCCGGGTTAGAATGCGATTCCATGCTCTTGCGAATTGTCGGATCAACATGAGAATCGACTGCTATTGCTACACACAGGACCAAAGGTCGCACGAAAAACATCTCATATGACTCGTTCGTGTTAGCTATTCACTCTCGTAACAATGAATAACGGTACAGTTTGCAGACGACGTATGAAAAGCTTGCCCCCTGCAGCGTGTAACCGATGTTGAAGCTTGTTACAAATATCCGTAGTGGCTATGCAACTGACGTGGCTAGGTACGCCAACTTCCAAGCGTGCATTATGATTGGTCGGGGATGTCACGTATATGCCGAGCGTCGAACCGTTATTTATACAGTCAGATTCCCAGGTACAGGGCCTTACTTCGTAATGTGGTACGCAGCGCTGCAAGCTGGTGAAACTGCCATACAAAAGGTACCTCTCGTACTCCGCGGTTAGTTGACATATTGTCGTATCATTGGAGCTTTGCAAGACGGGTTAAATAAAGTATGCGCTTGTTAGCGAACTACTCCACAAGTTCTGGAAAAACTAGTGAAGACGAAGCTGTCTACTTCATATGCCGAACAGCACATTTACAGGGATCATGCTTAGAGTGCGGCGTGGCGATACTGACTAACTAACCTTAAACTATGCATTGGCGGAGTATAAAATGAAATGTACGTTGTTTTGCTTCTAACATGCCCTTTGAGCTTTAGAGAGGTCCGGTTGGTCGATCAATTACATCTACTGTCCGTACTGTGTACCCTTGACGGAGTTCCTATGACCCATCAGCAGTAAGGCTACAGGGCATTACCGATTGCCTAACAATCACCACTTGGTATCGACTATGAATTAACAGTAATTTTCCCATAAGTGTTGTCTCTTCCTTCCTTGCTATCCGGTTAGTTTTCGGTGTTTTTTTTATTATCACTACAACCACCATTGATTTGCCTCCCTTGTAGCTAGTTATACAGTCGTCGTCGTTGCTACATGCCCGATGAATGTGTGGTTTGTTGCCACGCAGCTCACTTTGCTCACTATCTAGTGCTACCGAGGTGATCTTCTCAGGCACCTGTCAGATCAACTGCGTTCTTTATCTAGGCCCTCCAAGTAACTTCAGCAGCGAAGGTCCATTTTCCAAAGGTGAGTACAGCCATGACGAATTGCGTTTTGTTTTGTTTCTGATACAAGACAAGTCTGGAATCTAAAATCAACTTCCAACCTGCGTAGATGGTCTACGACTTTTACGAGATATGGGACATAACAAACCCTATACACGCTCTCGCCACAAAGCTACCTTGGTGTATCGAAATCAAGCCTTCCCAGATCGACCTGGATTCGGTTCCCACGGCTGCTCCCTTACTTTCCAAGACTCGAGCTATTCGGCATCAGACCCTCCGTTTAGTGGCGGAGGGACTGCTGGTATCTATATTGGTACCAGTGACTATCTCACATTGTACTAGGTCAAGAACGTGTTAGACAAGGAGACAACTCTCAAATTTATGACATAGAATACCTACCAACAGACACCATTCGAGAGCGGGACAAGGAACCCATCCGCCCCGGTGTATCAAACTTGCTCGACTTGACGACAACGTAGGGGGCTGGCTACGAGATTATAGACGATTATACATAGCCGGCTCACGATGGACATGCTCAAGGCACGTAGACTTGGGTACCCAGGTATAGCTCTATTATCCCAGGTACTTGGTACTTCTATCTTCAGTATCTATGTCTGCACTCTCCCGTTTCTTGTTCGCGGCCCGGCCATGTTTCGACATGTTTGGCCGTACCGTTCTTTGACTTGCTCTACCGTCTGCCCTGCAGTCATTCTCAACCGTGAGAATCGCATCTTCCTTCCAACATCACGGAATTCTTCCCGTCGAGTCCTGTTCGTGGGACTACGGGACCGCATAACCGGGTAAACAGGATCGTCGGAACGATTCGGTCCCAACTTCTCAGCTCAATTCCCTCCTGTAAGACTCTTGTCTAGACCGCAAGCCAACATGAATATCGTTCTCAACATCGGCACAGCGACGCCCTTCTGGCTCGCAAGTTTGACAACGTTGCCCACGAGGGCGTCGACTTCAAGACCCTTGCCCGACATAACGTCTGCCATCATAGAGGGCTGGATCCCGGGCAGTTGACGCACGGCGGCACGATTAATTTGCCACTCGACCAAGTCTTAATTGACGTTGCCGTAGCCATAGGCTTGAGCGACCGAGGCAATCTCTAGCATCACGTCTCTGACAAAGTCCAGTGCGTCTTCGTTGGCATCCAGGAACAGCCTGTCCCGGCATCGGGTGAGGGCGCATATCGGGTTCCACGAAGCGTTGACCAGTAGCTTCGACCACCGCTCAGCCTGGACGTCCTCGTGGAGCTCGACCTTTGCCCCGGCCGAGCCAAGGAGTTCGGTGAACCTCCTCGCGGCGTCCTTGGCCCGGGGTAATGCTCCGGCCGGATACGTGCCCACGTGCAGTAACTCCACCTCCTTGTGCTCGACAACACCCGGCCTGACCTGCGTTGCTGGTAAATACACCACGGTACTCAACAGCGGATTTCCCGGGAACAGCTTGGCGTAGGGCTCCTCGATACCGATACCGTTCTGTATCAGCACGATGGCGGTGTGCTCCGAGACGGCAGGCCGGATGAGTTCAGCGGTCGACGGGGCGGTCGGGAGTGCCTTTGAGCACACGATGACATAGTCAAAATGCTCTCCTGCAGGCGTCCCCACGGCATCGGCGACCGTCCTTGCGATCGTCGGCTTCACGTTCAGGTCGTTGCCCCAGAGCGTCGAGTGGATGGTGAAGCCGTTCCTGGTGGCCGCATCGAAATTCGAGCGGCATATCGCCGTGATGTTCGAGGCCGGTATCGCGCGTGAAAGCAGGTAGGTGTAGACCGAACCTATACTTCCCGTCCCGAAGATCAAGATTCTCGGTGCCATTGTGTATTGCTCGGGCGGGTGTGTCCTGATTCCGGGGGACGCTGTCTGCGGGGTTGATCAACACAAGTTGGCAGTTGCTGAGTTGACGGAAGTCGGTCGGTTTTATCGGCCGGCCCTGCCCCGCAGGACCATCCATCCATCTAACTTATGATCTAACTAGCAACTATAGTACCGTAGCGTTACGGAGGTATACGGAGTACGGATGCGGATGCGGATGCGGATATTGCCCGGGCCCTTTTCACAGTTGTCGGCTTTGAGGGTCAACCTAAACTTGACAGTTTGAGCAGACAACCCCTACGGTATTTCTAGCACAGTTCTGATGGTCACTCATTACAAGTACCGGTACTTTAGTCTACATAGTATGTATACCTTACCGTAGCGGAGACACGAATGCCACAACTATGGTACGGCGTCGACCTTGTAACCACGGGTCGATCACATCACAACGTGGAAGCAGAATCCTTTCGCTCCAGAACCAGATTAGCTGGTTGCATCAGCCTATCGGAGGCGAGTCCGCTTTACTTCTTTGCTTCTTTGCTGTGCCTCTCAGTACTTACTTGGACATACTTACAAGTTACCCCACCCCCGGCCTTCCCCTGTATGATTTGAGTCTGGTTCAGCGTTCAGCTGTCAGCCCGTCGCATTCTTGTCGAACGTGGCAATGCACGCGACGTGTCCCGAAACAAGTAGCTAACTTAGTTAGCTAGGTAGTTATATGACTTACCTACCCGGCACTCGTATCTTTGCTGGCCGTATTCTTCCCATGTCTTGTCGTCAACGTCTACTCTCAAAATGACGACGTTGCCAACCCACGGCCAGACTCCTGTGAGCCAGGTGCTTCTCACCCAGTCACCAAGTCTCGGGCGTTACGTGGTCGAATTCCCAGCATCGACGTGCTTTGGCGTGGGCGAGTAGCCTCTATACAATCCTCAGCTGTGCCGAGGAGATCCGTCGTGACTGGATGTCTGCTGACGGGCTGCGCAGTCGTACTGGGCGGTTTCGTCGTTTCGTGCGTTCACAAGGCGGCGGCGGATTTCGTGAGCAAGTCGCCGAGGACTGCTTCACACCGCCACGTCTTGCACGTCACGGCCAACTTCTTCCGACCGAACCTCTCGTCGCCAAGCAAGACCGAGGTGTTCCTTCGCGTCCTGAATGGCTCCAAGGCCCTCACTACCCTCCACGCCGAGGTCAGGCAGCTGGGGAAGCTGACGATGGTGGCCCATCTCACGTCAGGACGACCAATTGTTGGCCCAGATCGTGCGAATCCTGTCACTAATACGCCTATAGGATGACCGACATGCCAAAGCCGAATGGTCCCGGTGCCGTCACTGGGTGGACTCTCCTGCCGGCCCCGGTCTCTTCACCCTCTGTTCAGAGTCTTGAAGCCGACACGGATCCGGATTGGTTCAGTTTCGCGGCCCCGTTCCATCCGACCTTTTTTCGTCAGGTCATGTCGTACATCGGTTATCGCTTGCCTCTGTCGCGCTGGAACAAGTCCACCCTCGACCAATGGGTCACGCCGAACTGGAAAGAAGACGGGCCCGAAGGCGCGGTCTGGAACAACGAAAACATCCACATAGTGATCGACCTCTGTATGCCCATAGTCGAAGACCTGTTGTCGGATTACAACATATACAAGCTGGTCACCGCGACCGGTCAGGCGCAGAAACAGGCGCGCAGAGAAGGCCGGGACGACAATTTTTGGGGACTGGGGCTTCGCGATGAGGACATTAAGGATTTTCCCTTTTCCATTGTACGCATCTCGGACAGTTTCTTCTTCCCATCTCCTGTCTGCGCTACGAGTGAACGGAACTTTGGTTTTGTCACTTTCGACGTGCCGGATTACTACCCCCCCGAGTCACACGCACACACACACACACACACACACACACACACACACACACACCCGAGGCAAACACTAATGACCCTTTTCTTATAGTCTACCATGACCACCACGACCGAGATCAAGCGACTGTTACCCGAGACGGGGGTGAAGTGGCTGTTCCTGAGGCTAGTGACGAGGGCGCTGGTCAACGGGCGCATGGATTATGACATTGTGGTTCTGGACCAACATGGCGACCTGGTCGCCGTCAGTCAACATGTCTGCCAGATCATTCAGCTACATCGGAAGCTGTTGAATAAGGCTGCTCTGTAGCCGACGTGTAAACGAGTAAGCATTGAGTTTCTGTTGACACCGAGACGAGGCGAGATCGGCTCCTCGCTGACGACTCTCACGGCGCATGTGTGACAATAGCCTTTCATAATGGAATCGTGTAGGTAGTCCAACATAATGCCGCAGCCGGTTCCAAACCCTAGTTTTGAGTTAGAATCCTGGGAAGTCGAATTTCTCGTCAATGACGCCTCCGCTGGGCACGCTGCCAACGTATCTGGTATGCAGCGTGTACAGATCCGGGTCTGCCTCTATAGTCTTGGCAAAGCCGATCACATCCTCCAGATCCTGCCCTACATCAAAGTACTTGCCTCTCAGCACATCTTTGGCAACGCCTGTAGCCAATGCGACACACGTCATGCCGTTGAGGTACGGAGAGTCGTTGTAATAGTCAAGCCTCTCGGTGTACTTCTTTGCAAGTTCGGGATGGTCGGGTAGAGATGTCTCGGCGCTCGTGTACTCTGGAGAATGGTTAGGCGATGTTGCAACGCCTTGTCTCTTTCGTATATGCTCCATCGAGGAACGAGAGTTCGGACAGGTGTGCGATGAAGCGGTGCCACTTACTACCGAGCGTCATCTCGGATACGACGGCCCCAGGATGCAGAGCATACACGTGTATGTCGCCGAGCCCATCGATCTCCAGCTCCTTCTGCACGACACCGGTCAAGTTGATGAGTGCGGCTTTGCTGGCACAGTAGCTGGCACTGAAGGGAAAGTAAAACGTGCCGGCGCGTGAGGCAATGTTCAACACGCACCCGTTCCGCTGGGACCTGAAGGTCGGCAGCAGCAAGCGCATCAGGTAGTAGGGCCCGTTGAAATTGACCGCCATCTCGTGTATGAAGTTCTCGGGCTCTTGCTCGTGCACCTAGTCGCGACGAGGCCCAGTATGTTAGTCTTTTCGCCGTGGCCTGCTGGCTACCGGTACCGTATAGGATACAAACCCCCAGCACAGCATTTCACTCACAGGACGTAGACCGTTGGCTCCAGCGTTGTTGATCAAGATGTCCACCGTGCCGAACGCCTCGACAGCCTAGGTAGATGAATATGAGCTCCTCTACTCACACCCCTTTTTCCCGATGACGGCAACTCGGGAGCGTTTCTCGTCACTTACACGACGTACAAGCTCCTCGCAGCTCCGCAAGTCCGCCACGTCGCACTGGACCGCAACAGCGTCACTGGCACCGAGCTTTACAAAGTGCTCCCTGGCCTCGGGCGCTGTCCTGTTGTACGCCAGAACCAGCCTCGCACCGGCCACGGCAAAGCATTCTGCTGCGGCTTTGCCAATGGTGCCAGCAGAGCCTACGGTACGAGGTCCGGTCAACGCTTTGAAGCTCTCAAAACTAGCCTGCCGCATGAAGGGCAGGGCAGGTAAGCTTACCGGTTATCACTGTCACCTTGTCTCTCAACGCACCCCTGAACTTCGAGGGGTAGATGAAGGGGTAGACGTCGCTGTGAAGACGCGGAGCTGCTTGCGTCATGATTCCTGGAAGGTGGGTTGGATCAGATTGTTACCGATGAAGATTGGGTGATTCGCTTGCAGCGGTAACTCGGGACACGCGCGATGGCAGAGTGTTTACCTGTACCGCAAGGTGCGGGGAAGCTGTTGCTATACTCAAAACTCAGTATTCGGCTCTCGTTATCTCGGGTGTGCTCTAGCAACAACATAACATCACGCGTCTATTTAATAGTGGCCATTTCCACTTTCCTACTGCTCTGCACCTCGCTCAGAAGACCGGCAGAAGACTCGGCAAATCACCAGTAACGAGTGTAGATTGGCGAACATTCTCGTGTACGAAGCTGCAGCATAGGTTCAGAGCAGAGAATGAACCCTCAGAGGAAGCCATCATATCTTTGTACTTTAGCACATATACACTATAACTACATGATTATTGACGCAGGTACGTTAAACCCAAGGCTTTTGACCAACTTGTATTTGTTAGTTTCACACACACACACACACACATGCACACACGCACACACGCACACACGCACACACGCACACACATCGTATCACCCCCCCCCAGTACAATGCCACCTCGGCAAAAAGCCCACGTACACTTGGGAGACTATGTTTTTCTGCTTCCTGGAATACCAAGGTATCTGTCCTAGAACCAAGTTGATGAATCTTATGTGTGAATGGAACCGTAGTTGTCGCATCAATGATAAACTGGGTTGTCTAGTCTCATCATGAGAGCTTATCTGAACAAGGGAGGCATGGAGTGGTACACCGTCCACGTGCTTACCATACCGACATAGCCTCACAGCACGTCAGCTGCTGCCGTATACGGTATCATGTCTAACTATCATGCCGATTTTCATGCCATGCCGTACACCAACCACCCCTGTTGGAGAGCTCATAGCCCATCAGTAACACCACAGACCACGACCGTGAAACCGAAGACCCAGCGTCTACCGTTAGCACCATACAACGCCCGTACCCAAGCGCTGATTGCCTTTTTTTCATTTTTTTTCATTCTCTTCTTGTTTTTTTTCCCGAGGAGGATGGGCTCGTGGCGTTCACCTCCAGTCCCCTGTAGGTAGCTAGACGCGCCCGCATCCCTTGGGTGCAACACATTAACTTATGCTTTGCCTAGCTCACACATGCTATTCGCACCTGGTTTCAAGTAGCCTGGCCGTACGATTCTCGCCATGATTGAGAAACATGTTCCTGGCTAACTAGGCCTCGGCCTCAACTCAGGGGTACAGCTACATTGGGAACTTGCGGTCCGGCCAGAGCCCAGAGGTCCGCAACTGCTGATCTGTGTCTACTGCCCCTGAGCCCTGAGGCCCGAGTCGTATGGATCGCATGGATAGTATGGACCGTACGGATCGTCTGGATCGTCTCAATCTTGGCCTTCCCATCGTTGCTATCCGCCCCTGAGCTGCTAGTTATGCCCCGCAGTGTCGTCTCAATTCCTGGGCTATAAGCGGTGCCGCAAGTTGCAACACACGAGCCATAGGAGGACCGGACTGAGGTTGCGTTGTTTTGGCTCGAGCTGCCTTACTCGGGCGACCATTTCCCGGGGAGTCCGCGTGGAAATGACAGGTCTAATGTCATCTAGTCAGGCACGCAACACGAAAGGCCGTGATTTAGTCAACCTCGCCGTGCTGACTCGCTTCCGCGCCCAGCCCGTCTCCGTGGATGATGATTCCCACGAGTCTTGTACAGCCCATGACATTGGCGACCACCGGCCGTCGAGTCATTGGCAAATTCTCAACCGACGCCTCGGCGCCTCCCTAGGGATTCGCCAGGTCCTCGAATCAGACCCCTCTGGATGTCGCGCACTGTATGCTGTCACGGCCGAGAGACAAGTCCTTCTCCCCGAGCAAACAAGCTCTCACCTTGGTCCGACGGGGGCGCCAGAGAATCCCAACCGTCGTTCGGGAAGTCAGCCGAGTGTTTGAGTTCGCCGACGGGGGGGGTCATTAAGTCGACCCGTCCCTGAATCTCCCCACAACGCCACTCGTGACATGGGCAACGTCGCAACCTCGTACCCTCCCTCCCTCGCAAGCCCGACAAAGCGAAAATAGAGCAAATAAGTTAGGTGGTATCGAAATCTCTGGGCCCGAGGGTTGCGCGTCGTCCGGAAGACGCGCCGTTTTACAGTTTGCCGCACTCTACGGCATGGACGGACGACGGCCTCGTCTGCTGTGGGAGAGGCCTTGATGGAGCTCCTCAACGGTTCTCCAATTGACTTCTTGGACGGCAGAGCAGTTCAAGGTTCTGTAGAGGTTTTTGCGGTTGTTTGGTGTACGCGCAACAGCGGGCACCACCACAAATTCTGTCACGAACACAAACCCTTCTCCGAGGATCTCGAGCCATTTCACGAACGGGCAAGAAGAGGGCATGAGGTTGATCTGGCATATGGAAAGGCTACCCCGAACTTCAGATGACACATCTGTCAGCCTCAATAGTCTACCGCGTGGGTTGCGGCTGGAAAAAGAGAAAAAAAAGCAACCTCCAGCCTTTGTTGAACCTGTACATGCGCGATACTCACTCAGATTGCCCGTGTCGTTCCTTTCTGCATCCTGTGCTTTCATCCTCTTCATCACGTACCCGCGTGGAACGACGCCGTCAAGGTTACTGGCTCTGAGCGTGTTCCGTACCGTACATGCAGTGTGAGGTGAGAGACTCCGTGTCCATGTCATTCATGCATGTCATGTGAGAACTCGATACGAACTCTTCCATCTCGCCATCATCACCGTTCGCTACGGGTAGATCATTCTCGAAGCCCTTGCGGCCTGGCCGTCGAGGCAAACCCTCAACTCGTAGGAAAGAGTTCGACGCGACCAAAGTCAAATAAGTTAGGTACCTGATGAATCATGAAACAAGCGCCTGCTATTCGGGAGAGGCTTGATACGCGGAGTCACCATGCTCATCTCTTGTCCGCGATGCTCACAATCCGGCGGCACCATCATCGCCCTACGCGTTTTTTTCCTTCTTCCAGTCACGCGACATATCGAGGCTCGTGATCGATACCGCAACCCGGAGACGGACACACACAGAGACTCCCGACCGAGCGCAGGCGCATCTTTAATTCAAGCCTGCCGATGCACGTGTCGAGAACGTGGCGGCGCCGTCACATGGATTCGGATTGGGGCCGCGGGAGCCCAGTCAACTTACTTGCTCACATGTACCGGTAGGAACTAGGCAGTCAGTCGCTGTGGGATCAGGCCCGGGGGGGGAGTGTACGATAGGTATTTCAGCCGTGACCACCGACACCCAGACGAATAACTACGCAGATCATGGGAGATGGGGGAAAGCAACAAAGGCTTGTCTACCTTGGCGGCGGCGTGTTAGTACCCGTGTCTCGCAGACTTGTCATTTGGTGGCGGCCTCTAGGCAACGGTGATCATCACTGTCAACTTGTCAACGAGGTAGCTCGGTCTCACCTGGAAGGCGAGTAGGCACGACCACGACGATGTTGTTGTTGGGCGTTGCAAGGTATCGATCGACCAGAGGTGGGAAACGCCACCAGTAACTGTCGTCCACGGGCAGCACGGGGCGGATGTGCGGCTTGCCACGGTCTGTCTGGTGTGTCCCGGCGGGGGAAATACGTATCCATGACACGAGATGACTTGCACGTCATGATCGCTCGTTTAACCCTACCTACCGGGTGACGGCAACCGGACCAGTGCTGAGTCCCTGCAAGATCCATCACTAC
Organism: Arthrinium puccinioides; assembly: GCA_022414665.1. Classification (NCBI taxonomy): domain Eukaryota; kingdom Fungi; phylum Ascomycota; class Sordariomycetes; order Amphisphaeriales; family Apiosporaceae; genus Arthrinium; species Arthrinium puccinioides. The sequence goes on along the minus strand of JAIUNF010000003.1, from coordinate 1,844,282 downwards.
TGATCCATGACAAGGGCAGGATACATAGTTACCGGTGACTAACTACACACAGTGAGGGCAACGCACGGCAAGGGAAATAAAACAATGCAAGGCTCGAAGCCAACTGCCAGGGATAGCAGAACAGGACGAGGTTGGTGGAATATTCCCATTGGATAACCCAAGGCCGTCTAGGCGTGCTACGGACAGACCACGGTGTGTGTGTTGTTGGTGCCGTCCATCCCATCGAGGGAGTGAGGATGGCGATTCCAGGTGACACACTGACTGTCTGGCCACGGTGTAACGCTGCAGCAATAGTTTGAAAGACGCTCCAAACAGGCTATCGTAAGTTACCATAATACCTGACAGCGGTAATTGGAAACACTTCGTACGTCCATGTCCCTGCTCGCGGTAGGGTAGATCGTAGAACGAGCCCATCGTCGATGTCCTCCCCCCCCAGGTCGCTGACGTCAATGGCGCCAAACTCGCCTTACAGGTCCCTTCGTATAACTTGAGACGACTGCTTAACAGTCCACCAGTCGCAGTAGCTACCGTATTTGAAGGGAAAAAAACCTTATAGAGGGGACCTGACGGGGGGGGGAGTTGTTGATCACCACCACTACCACCACCACCAACCCGCGGGCCAGATCGTCGCGAGCAGGTCTTGGCGACAAGGTTATCCACGAAGATCAAATACGGGGCCAGTGTCCATTTAGCGGGTGCTTTCCGCCCGGGAATCGACCCGATCCAGTCTCAGGGGGAGCGAGCCCACGTCCTCGTAGCGGGTTGCTACCTGAGGAGTTTTGATATAGCGTCAAATCACTCACCTGAGGAGGATGAGCCCTTGTTCGGAGGCCGGGGGGGGAGGAGGAGGGGAGAAAACGAGCTGACGGATTTGCTCAAGACGAGAGAGTCAAATGAAACATTGTCACGGATTGGCGTCGACCGATACGCTACCCTCCAAAGGCGCGTGTTAGTGTCTCTGCGCTCTCTGCGATCAGACCTCTGATGCCCGTCGACAGTGAACTCGTGGGACAAGACAGAAGCCCCCCCCCCAGAACCAGCTAATTAACCGACTAGTACGGAGCCCTGCCGACACAGTCAATAGCCTCTACCAAGTACATGCATGCAAGTACGAGGATGGGGGCGCAGGCCAAGCAAAGAGTGCTTCGCCTGCCCGTAACATGTCGTTGTCAAACTGGGTATGATCTACCTATTCAAATGCAGGGGGTCTTGGAGATCCTCCTCATGCAGGATAAATTCCTATTGGCCCTGGTCGACTGACGACTAGGGGACTCAGGAGCACCTACCCGAGTCAGGTCTGGCTGGGGGACCGGCATGTGCCAGCAGTTGGTGAGTTCTGCTCTCGAGAGGAGGGGATGGGGGGGGGGTAGGCACTACTGAATACGAGAGCGATATGTTCATCCTTATCTTGCTTGACATGTATACGTGCCGTGACTACGAAAGCCCACACACACACATAGTTTCCAGCTATCTACCCACTATTAAGTCACCAAAACACTACACTACACACCGAGGCAGCTCCTTGGGTCATATGAAGTGTCACTGACACACTGACAGACCTAGTTTGGAGAGGGGACGACTCGTTGCCCGTGCCATCGCGGCATGGACAGGGTCTTCTCAGCAGCCTCGTTCTAGCCCTCATTGTAGATCGGTCCGCTTCATGCGAGTAGCATTGAACGGGGACGGAGGGCGCCAGTGGGCCGTGAAACGAGTCATGTTTAAGCGTGTGTATTGGAGTAATTGTCATTCACCAACAAGCTAACTAGACTGGACGAGAGACTGACAAGAGGACATCGGCACCGAGCGTACACATGAGCGCATCCGGCTCACAGCCCCCTTTTTGATAGAGACACGGCGGCCGCCGCTATGGCGCAGGTAGGTAGGTACTGTGTAGAAGCACGCATTCTATCAAGGTTTGCTCGTGCTGTTGCCAAGTGGAGGTTTTCTCCTGAACGCCACCGCATCAACAGTCAAGGAGGCTTCGATGGGCTCGGAAGGCCCTGAGGCGGGAGGCGGGAGGGCTCAAGTGAATCCATACTCCGTACGCCCGCCCGCCTCGGGCAGGCAGCTAGTTACCTAGCTGGTTGGGGGCAACAGGAGGCAGCAAGCATGTCGTGCTTTCAGGGTCGGTGCCGATTCCGTCGAGGTATCGGGGTCTACGAAAACCCCCTCGGTTCGTTCGCATCTGATCTGACCTGTGAAAGACTGTTGACTGCCGGGGCCTTGAGAGCGACCAGCCAAAGCGTATCCGCACTCGACGTCACAGGCCTCCAGATCACAGTCTGTGCTGCGCCGAGTGAGGAACGGGGTCTGCGATGCGGTGCTTGCTGGTGGCGGAATTCAGACGAGATGGCATTGCCGGGCGCCGTTCATAGCCTCCTCCAGTTCCCAGCTTGCCGGTACCATGCGTAGACGTCTGATCAGGGTTGAGGTGTAGCAGAGCTCTGGAGCACTGCCCACGGCGTCTTCGTCTTCGTGTGGCCGGCGATTGACAAAAGCCGGAAGCTCGAAACAAACACCAACGTAACTAGGTAGTTAGTTAACTTGGTCCGACTGCGGTGCCCCCTGAGCTCGCTCGCGTGTCGCGTGTTTTGTGCCGTACGCCGCATGCAACCGTCGTTCACAAGCGACGCGGAGACCGAGCCTCGTCCATCCCACACGTGCTTGCTACCCGTGGCATTGGCGCAACTAGCAATCATGCGTTAACTACCCCGTAGTTAGTTACCTACTTCGTAACTGTACTGTGCAGTTGTCCGTATGCTGCTCCAGTCCGGAACGGTGCTAGTGTGAGAAGGCCGCTGCTTCTCCTCAGGTGCGGCGGCACAGAGGCACAGAGGCACAGAGGCACAGAGGCACAGGCACAGGCGCACAGCCAAAAGAACAGTTTTGGTGTGTGTGACACGATTCTATTCGTTACCGGAGCCGCGGGTGCAGCTAAGACGAACCAAACCCCAGAGCGATTTGACGGAGCGATAGCCGGGAAGACTTGTTAGGGCCTTGCCTTAGCAGTGCTACCTTGGCCTGTGGGTGGGCGCGATGCCGAACAATTCGTTTGTCCGCCCAATAAGTCACCTCGAGCTACGGCGTATCCGTAGTTACCAAGTGACTAGTTGCGGTAAGGCCATGTACTCCGTACGGAGTACCTCTGTCACAATGATTAGTGGTGGTATCTGCAGATATCCCGGCGCGGCGCTTACCAATGAAATGGTCGGCGACGAAAACTCGTTTCGTCATCATCTATCATGGGGCGCATGCGGCAATTCCTCGACGACATTACTCGCGACGGTGATCAGCGGATTCGGTACCCGGACAAATCAGGCGGATCGATGCGGGTGTTCAAGACCGCCGACGTATGGACGTGTGGACGTGTGGACGTGTGGTGGCACACACACACACACACACACGCACACCACATAAAGTCACACTCACTCATTGCACACAGTGTCCACGGCGGGGTCCGAGTCGGTGCGGGTACTTGGATCGAATCAACGAGACGAGACATGCTACTGTGTACGGATTAGTTCGTTAACTTACTCCGTAAAAGTATTGACAAGTAACATCCAACCAGCCTCTCGATTGTCAAGTCAAGTCGAGTTCAGTTCGGTTGTGACCGCCCACCAGCCAGCCAGCCTCTTTCCAAGCGTGTTCGAAGTGTGGCGGCTGGTGGTAACCCTGTTACCGAAGGATGTAGTTACGGAGTACTCCGTCCACAGTACTCCGTCCACAGTACTTTGTACTCCGTACTCCGTACTCCGTACGCGCATACGTACTTGGTAGTAACTATTCACTCGCTGCAAGGTTGTGATGGGCAGATGGAGTCGAGGACCTTCCATTCTCTCATCAGTCCAGCTGCCAAACGAAATGACAGTGCCGCGCATCATGCCCAAACGAAACACATGCCATGCCCTTGGAAAAGCAATGCAAATGAGGAGCGATAAGAGAGACACGCGGAGCGAATGGAGTTCGGATTGCTCGGCATAGCTGGTGATGGCTTGAAGATAAAACCAGCATTACCTAATGGTGTTGAACACGAACGAGTCCGAATTGCCTGGTGAGACCGGAGATGTTGCTGATAATGGGTATAACTACGGCCTCGAAAGAAACATTAACAAGGATGCGGGTTCATTTTTAGAATCACGGCTTCTGGAAAAAAAGTCCAATGAATAGCAAGGTGATATCGCAATGTCTTTTTTTTTCAGCTCGGTACCAGCTATGGGTCGCAAATAACCACAGTACTTCGTACAACGCCGGTACCCACCCCCTACAAAAGTACTTTGTACTTCCCGGTAGTTAGCTGGTCTACACAGTACTCCGTACGGATAGTGCAGGTGTTTTCGCTCTCGCCCCGATTGTTGCACGCATGCGTTGAACCCATCGTGATCGTCTCTACGTAGTGTGAGGACTCCGTTGCAGGTTGGGGTTGAAAGAACGTTTCTTCCCACGGACCTGGCTGGCCAACGAACTGCTACGATCAACTAACGTTACCTATGTAGCCTACTACGCAGATGCGGACGCTGACGAGGTTTGTACAACTGTCACACAGCATGCAACCCCCCCCGGTCAGCAGCCCATTCGGTGATCCCAGGAAGGGGGGGGGATGTGCCATGGCACCAGTCGATGCCCTTGTACGCTAGATTGCAGTCCACGTGAACAGGATCCCAGGTGTCTCTGCATAATCCTCGAGTACGGAGTACCACGCGCGACGAATTGTATTTGGCGACCCTGTCGGCGGCAAGGGCAATATTACTACACGGTGATATGGGGGAGGGAGGGAGGGCATGGGAATCATGAGATTAATTAGATGATCTGGGGTTAGCGACGGATTACCTCATTTCTCCGACGGGCTTTATCATCACGCCCCCTTTCCCACCCCCTACAAAGTACTACGTACGGATGGTTAATTGCTATTGGCATGGTGCATGGGGCAACTTCATGATCTGCCTGCCATGGTCCTATCTTGCCGCATTGGGCATGGGATTCGTGCGGTCTCCAGGCGCTCTGGCAAGGTGAGAATGAATGAGTCGGAGATGGCGGTGTGCCCGTGACGGTCGCAGTGGATATTTCATCTGCCGTGCGCGCGGAGAGGCACAAGTAGGTTTTCCAATCGCTCGCTGGACGACCGGGGAGGGGGAGGGGAGCGGCGGTTGCGGGTTGCGGGCGCGTGGTAGGTAACGTTTAGCATGGACAACGGATTGATGGAAGGCCGTGGCGGAAACATGTCTCATGTCGTTGAAATACAGTAGTTGTTAGTTAATAGTTAGTAGTTAGTAGTTAGTTAGTTAGTAGTTAGTTAGTTAGTAGTTAGTTGATAGTATACGTCAGTCGTAGTAATAGTAGAAGACGAAGCGAACCCCTTGTTTATCAACTAGTTATCTCACAAAGGGGAAGCGACCAGGCAGGCAGGCAGTCTACGCGCGAACCAGCCAACAGGGAGGCACTGTGCCCCTCCAAAAACCGACATCCAAACCAACGCCTTTTTAGCCTATCCCAGGTCTCTGGTAACGCAAGAAAGAACCCGACCGTCTGGCGACGGCGCGCCCTAAAATAAGTTCCTGTGACAGATCGTCTTAGCGGGAAATCTTTCTGGGGAACCATGCTGGTGACAATGGACTTGGCTCAATTGAAAGCGACGACGAGAAGCTGTCTAGTTACGAAAGACTCAGATGGACTCGACGGGAGCACAAACCATTGCACGTTGTTGTGTTCTCTGTGCACGCAAAGCATCCTTCGTGAGGGAGGCACAGGCTCGAACAGACGTGCATGTACACCCCTCCCGACACCGACACTTTGTCAGACCAGGGAAGGGATATGCTTGCCCCCCTCCCCTCCCCCTCCCCCCTTCCCCCCCAGGCCAGAGACGTGGGGAGCAAGGTCGCTAACAAGTATCCGGTTAGAGCGGCTCCTGCTCTGTGCATACCTCGACAATTGCCATGCGTTCACTCCTGCACATGCGGACGAAGCATACTTTTACCTACAGCAACACCACACAGATTACCGTTGCAAATGCCGAGCCTCTGATGATGGGAGGGAGGCGGCATACGTAATCATCATGGCAAAAGTCCGCATGAGGGGCCGAGATTAGGCCAGCACAGCAACCCACAGGGGAGGACCCGAGAAAAGCCTTCGGATGTCGGACGCGAAACGAAGCGCGGCTGCTCGTCGATGCAGCAAAGTCATGGCCTGCTGGCCTGTTCTGTGTTCTGTTCTCCATCCATTAGGATGGGCAGGCCCACATGGAAACGCGAGAAAGGTCTCCATAACCAAAGGTGACGACGGCTGGCAAAGGTCAACAAGACGGGCGGACACCCTGACCTCGAAACAGCTGACGATTCGGATCTAGGCCTGTCCATATTGCGCAGGCCCGTCGCATCCATCCTTGGATGGTGCTGCAGATTGCATGTACACGTACCGATGAGGTTTCTCGACAATGCCAAGGATGACGATACTGTATGGTAGCCATGAAAAGCCAGTGCGGGTTCCCAGCCGGAATGTCTCCAATACCACGAAAGCACAGACGTGCAGAGTTCGTAATGGAGTTCCGCAACAGCCGAAGGAAACGTCTGCCTCGGACTGGGGCGAGTCCGATCATCTCATGTGTCGACATGGCACAGGAAACACCCGGGGAACGGTGTCATGACGGTGGCTGCCGCCCGAGGCAAAACCCATTGCCCGTCGCCGTCAAACCCGCCCCCCCTCCTCCTCCTCCTCCTCCTCCTCGTGAGAGGTTCGCACACGGAGGGCATAGAGTGCATAGTGCACACAGAGAGAGGGTGTGCTAGACACGCTTTGTAGGTGTGCGAAAAAAAAGTACGTAGTACGTAGTAGTTCGTATATACACAGTACGCGGTACATGGCGGATGGCTCACAGGGAGGCTAAGTCGTATCGGGGGTTATGCACAGTATCTTCTGAAGTGGCGTCCTCCAGACCCATGTTACATGCATATCCTAGACCGTCCGCCGGGGCGCTTGGTACAACAAGGCCGCCACATGTTTTGTCGGTTGTTCACCGCGTTATCGAATACTACTGTCAAGGGTCTGGATGCCGTTCCATGATAGTTACGAAGTACGAAGTACTACGCACAGTAAACGACAATGGCAAGGAACTGTCGATGGCAAATAGAGTTTCTCATCTATATGAATTTGTCATGGACGTGCGGTCATGCGACATTGTCTCCTCGATATCTGACCAGTCACAGACGTAGAGCTGCATGCCACATGGAAGCACTTGTCAATATCGGATTTTCGGGCTCCGCGAGCTGATGTGTCTGGCTGGTTCCCAGCTGGAGGGTATGATTTGCCTTCACCGCATGTCAAGATAACCGAGGCGGCAGAGCTTATTACACAGCATGAACCCAGCCCCGGGCCTCGACCTGCCAGGCAGATATCCTTGCGCTTTTGGAGACAGACCAGCTATGGCAGGCCGCAGAGCCCTCTCTCTCTCTCTCTCTCTCTCTCCCTCTCCTCAGCATGGTTGCCAACCTACGTAGTACCATCAATCCCGTGATGTCGAGATCCCGTATCCCTGGCGTTCGACGGAGAACCCACAAGCCGAGCGATTTAAATGAAAAGGGTCGTCGATGCTTCAACGCAGCAGAAACAGCATGATCCCTCCTGGTTCCGATCTCGATTATGCAATCAGTAATTCATGGCGCATCGATCCACAGGTCCCGCCCACAGTGAACGATTTGACTCGAAGATGGTTGTTTTGCCCCGGAGCCACTCGCAAAGAGGCTCAGTGTGGATATATCTTCCGATTTGACTTGACGCCCTCCGGCAAGACGTATCCATCCGCACGACGAGTCAGCTGGAGATCCGGCACCGGCGTGTCGTGGGCGCGCGTCCGGCAGGAGATCATCACAACTCTAGCATGCTTCTGGGCACGTAGGAGAGGAGCCAGTGCGTTTCTTGCTGGGAAACCATACCTAAACCTGGATAACGCGCTTTCTCACGCCCACAAGCCGGCATGCGGTCTGGTGCCACGGTGCCATGGTTGGCTGAAATACACCCCACCCCTGCTTCATGGGACAAAACAGCTTGGCTCGTGGGAGGGCAAAAAACGTGGAGAAGGCGTCATTACCATGAAGCAGGGGTAGAGCTATCCATTTCCACTGCATCTCGGAATCCCTTCAGGAGCTGGTCATACCTCACAGTACTGTCTGTGTACACGGGACTGACGGCAATCTTCATCGGAATGGCCACCCCGTACCTAGCAGAAGTCGATAGTCGGCGCATCCCAGTAAATCCAAATGTTAAATCAGCACAGTGGCAAGTAGGCAGGGGGTACTGTTGTCGTAATAATTATGATAACAATAATGCGAATGGGAATAGCGATAAGGTACACAGTAGACAGTATGTATCGGTCCCACCGCTAGCGGCCGAACTCCTTTTGGATGTGCCGAGGGCGCGACGGTGACGAGGAAAAAAGCAGGTCAATACCCATGATGTGGAGGCCCCGACACCGAGCTCCCACCCCACCACCCGCGCCGACAGTGTGAACTCCAGGCGGGCAGATGCTGTGTACTTTCTTGGCATGGAGTCCCAGACATCTCATGCCGTCCTGCAGGTTCTAGGATTGGGGACCACCCCCCCCCCATCTCTCCTCTCCCCCATGTACCAAGTAATGCCTGAGCTTTCGCATTTAGGCCAGGACTACCGCTGGTACCGTAGTACATTGGGGCGGGCATCCAAGTCGCGTACGCAGTATGGAGTACTGGCCCCCTCCATCCCATCCCATCCACTGCTGCCAAGCTCGTGGGCTCATGTACAGATCGCCGCCATTTTGGCACCAGAGGCAGCTATCGCTATTGCCGTACCACGTACGGACCCATTGTGTATATTTGCTGGTTGGCTCTGGACTGGGGAGCCAATCGCCTTTGTATTCGTTCAGGTTCACATCACATTGCAGTCGGGAGCTGAAGAGGAGGCGGATGGGTGGTTGGATCACATATCAACGGTGGCAGGGAAGGAGGAGGGAGGAGGAGGAGGTACATGCGGTACGTACTCCGTACTCTTCTGCCAATGCCAGCAAAACGAATAAGAGACTTCCGAGAGGGGTTGAACAGGGCCATCCCAGGAGACAAGGGTGATGAGGCATGGTGGGAAACTGGGATTGACTGGAAGTGCTCAGCCTCGATCCACTCTGAATTTTCTCTCTGATCATCCTCACTATTGCTGCCATCCCAGTGCTGATTACTGCCGTCAATCAGTCGGTTGCTCGTGTCTCGGGCCCCCCCCCAGAAGTCCCCACACGAGGGCCACCGTAAAGGAGGAGCCAGCACGGAGCAATCCATTCACCACTAGCCCCCCTTCAGGACCGTCAGGCAAAGCAATTGATGATCAGGTCGTCCATCAGAATCAACACGACACACGCACGACACACGACACACGACTGACACGACCGACACGACACTGCCCAGCCAAAGAAGTCGAGGACGCGGGTAACAACTGGACTGGCTGATTGCTTTGTACCTGCCTCGTCTATTGTTTATTTTTGGGCTGCCCACGCTGCCATAATCACAGTGGCTGTAGCACGGCCAGCTGCCCACCTCACCCAATAACTGCCCGCTTCTTCGTCAGTCTCTCTGCCTGAGGGGAAACAAGATAGGTACCTGCCCTGCCTCAGGTGAATTGATTCGAGAGGACCCTCATCATCATCATCGTCCATCATCAAATTTCTCCCCCCGGGCCTTCCCACATTTTATTTCTCTGATCCCACACACAACACACACACATACCCGACGCGCACAACAACGTACGTCGTATGTATGCGCGCCTCGCCGTGACATATCAATTACGGTTGCGGGTGTGCATCTCTCTCCCACCTTTTTTTCCCTCCCACTCTCACCACCACACCTTGAAGAAAAGGCTACAGAGTACCAGTACCTGCCGCCATCTCATACAAAACTCACTTCACAAGCGCGTTGTACTGCGCGCGTTACTTTGCGACGATTGTACTTTCGGGTTACAACTGGCAGATATTACTACCAAGCTTCGAGACCGTCCGGCTTTCGTCTGGCACTAAATCTCCCACTAACTCGATTGAACGTTGGGTGAGGCTGCTTGGGGGCTAAGCTGCTTCGATCGCGTTGACCTCACACAGTCTGTCATCCATCATCGCCCTAAGGCATCCATCCTCGGCCTACCAGCCGTTGCTCAGAGGGTACCGTACGGTACAGACATCAACGTGCTCAGCGTATTAAGCTGCACGTCACACTAGACCGTGGATCATACGTGTGCGCTCAAGCGTGTGTGCGTTTGTGTGCGCTTTCCCTGCCTGCCCGTCTGCGCGTTGGTGCGTACGCGCTATCAGAGTCAGGTAGCTCGTCTACTTGTCTACCAAGGTTGAGGCGCGCCAGAGATCGATCTAGCCTTCGACAGCTCTTTAGATTCTCGCCGTCAATTGTGGCTCGAGTCTCTTGACCTGACGCTAAGTGTCTGGGCCCAAACACTTCCGCCAGGCCTAATCATCCTATACCAACCCTTCCGCCATCCCCCCCCCTACCGGCACTATCTTAGTAGTCGTGAAGCCCTCCCACCCCTCCCCCCCCACACCCCTAGTCGCCTAGTCGCCTCGGACCAAAGCACGACCTCCTTCATCAAACAAAAAAAGACGAGGGGAGACCCGGAAAGCGATCACCACTTAGGCCCGAACTACACCCTGCCCTGCTGACTGGACTGACCTTACTCCGTCGAGTTGGTTCAGCCTGTGCGCACAGCAGCAGTTCGATCTAGTGCAGAGATTACTCGCACATCATTCGAGGTTAACTTGGTGCCCGCGATCTGAGCTGCTAAGCAAGGTCGCTGATCCTTGCCCACACCACCACCACCACCCCCATTGATCCGGCTGGAGCCACATCCCATCCCATCGCACTACCGCGATCAAGCACAGTGTTCCCTCCCTCACACTTCTCACACGCTGCTCACCTCACCCCTCGCGAACCCCTTCTTCACCAGAATCACGCCCCCGGACCGAGTTTGGTGGCTGATAGGCTTGTGGGTTTGGTGGATCTCTGGAACCCAGGATCTGCTTCGTCCAACCCTGGGCCTTGGGACTCTTTGAGAGGGACCGGAAGATCACGCTATTTCTCTGGATCAGTCTTCCGTCACTGACAGTCCGCCGCCAACAAATACACCAAAGCAGCCGCAGCTCACAGCTTGCTTTTTTTTGGTACCACCGTACTACTCTCTACTACTGCCCTATACTCTTCACTCGTCTCCGTCCCGTCTCGTCGATAGTAGCACGGCACCAGATCACACCACCCGAGACACCGTTATCACTCAAAGTGCTGAAGCGCTGGCTTGAGAACTAGACCTCTCCGGCACTCCATTGATACTCGATCGGCCCTGGAAGCTGTAGTATGTACGCGACCTCTCAGACGCATCAGTTACGGCACCACGCGTTTGTCGACCACCACCACCCAGCAGCATCAGCAGCATCACTGCCACGCACCACCCTGGGAAGCGTCAGCCCGGAAGCGCCCTCCTCGTCGACCATCAACTCCCATATGGAACGGAGTGGTCCCGAGTACTCGCAGACAGGTTTGCCTTCGCCCTATCCAAGCACCTTCGGCGACACTCAGTCTGAAGTCTCCTCTGCAGATCACGCATCTGCTGCGTCGTATCCGAGTGGGCAGGAAGTGCGGTCGTCCAATTATCCGGCGTCCGGCACACCAACCTCAGAGTACGGTGTTTATCCCGCCTCGGCGCGGTCAAGTTCGTTCCCCGAACACGTCCATCGTGCATACCATCCATCCAGCAACCACAGCGGCAGCAGCGGAGGTATGGCGCAAACACCAACAAGTCCGTCTATGCCTTTGCCAGATGGACGCAACCATCAATCCCAGCAAGTCAAATCTGACAGCGATGTACCCATAGATCCCTCCATCGCGGCTCCCAGCCCTACCTACGGCCACTACCCCAACTCGCCCTACGGCGCGCCGCCGCCTCAGGACATGGCGCATGGATACTCGCAGAGTGGTGCCATGTATGCGCAACCACGACCCGATTGGGGTAACTATGGCCACCCAGGTGGTCATATGCAGCAACCTCCCCAAGTATTTCCCGGGACGCCGACAAGCGCAGCGCCCTCGGGCCGCCCAGCTCAGGTAGGTCGAGAGAGTATTTCCTTCGTGTGCCGGAAACATTGGGAGACGTGGTGATCAAGCACGCGCCCCTCCCCCAAGTCGAGCCGCGACGGAGAACCATGGCATGGATGGTGCTCTGGTGGCCCTCTGTCCGGCAGGCTTGGGTCGTGTCGTCTTGTGAGCTGCACGCTCCGCGTGTTTCTGGTCGTATCTGTCCATCCTATTGAGCGCGAATCATGTCGAATTTCCTATTCCTTGTGAAATAACTGATGGTTTGAAATTGACAGTATGGGGCGCACCAGGTATACTCATTTGTGCCTATTCCTGGCGCCCAGCAACACAAGAGGCCGAGACGGCGGTACGAAGAGATTGAGCGTATGTACAAGTGCGGATGGAACGGATGCGAAAAGGCCTACGGCACCCTCAACCACCTGAACGCACACGTCACGATGCAAAGTCACGGGCAGAAGAGGACTCCGGAAGGTAAGCAGTCTTGTTATCTTTGTTTTTGTTGAGCAATCGTTTCGGCGCTGCATTTCGGACGATGCACCCACCTTAAAGAGGTTGGGTTTGGAATGTCTCGGGCTTGCGCGCGTGCCTGGCTCGCTAGTCGGCTATGGCACGTCGACCAACGCTTTTTAGTTCAAGCGCATGTCGGGTCCGCGGCACCAACTGGGGTCGGAGGGCTAGTCCCCACGCCAGACCAGGGTTAACCAAATGCTTGGGACGCATGCCTCTCCAGACCAGAGACCAGTGTGCTGACCACGTTCACGTCGCAGAGTTCAAAGAAATCAGGAAGGAGTGGAAGGCACGCAAGAAGGAGGAGGATCAGCAACGCAAGGCTGCCGAGGAGGCCGACCGCCAGCGTCAAGTCGCGGCCCAGCAAGCAGCCGCAGCAGCGCATGCCAACGGCGCCCCGGGGCCAGAAGGTGCTGATGCGGGCCAGCAGCCTCAGTCCTACTCTGGCGCCCGACAAGTCCAACTACCCCCCATCGGCTATTCCCCCGCGAGCTATCCTGCTCCTCCTTCGGCCGGTGTCCACGTTCCTGAATACAGTCCTACCGGCAACATGTACCCCGGAAACTACCCGCCAAACTCGCCGTATGCACCCCCAAACCCGCAGATGTACAGCCAACGTCAGTAATGTTGCACACTGAGATGGGACAAGGTTTGTTGGGGCGATGCTGACGGAACTCGGCAGATAGCGGCGGTCAAGCAGACTAGAACGGGCATACAGATCTGAACGGAATGTCCTGCTCGACCGATGCAGTTTGATTCGACCGACTACACGCGGGCTCGCCAGCGTTGAATGTGCGCGAGAAGTTCCCAACAATGACACGGCAAAGGCAAAAATAATCGGAGGTCGAGGAAAAAGAATGTCCGCAAGGAAATCTGCAATACCCTATTGTACCATAATCGGGACCTCCCTCCCCTTTCATCGCAGGGGCTTGTCATGCAGTTAGATTTGACATATGGAAAATTCACGAACAACAGTCATGAACTTTGGAGGAGGAGGCGTTTGGTTCGCGAAGCAACACATACACTGCCCGCATGTCTTAGGACGGTTGCTTTTCTTTACGCATATAGCATTAGGCGATGGGCAGAGGCGGCTGCATCTCGTTGCTCTATAGTGAGTGCTTTGGTACGACGGCGAGCTGCAGGATCTCAACCGACCCGGGAGGTGGCGGCTAGCCATTCATGAAATGCGACGATTCTGATTCTGTCCACAAAGTTTTGACCACATACGGCAACGGCAGTTCACACCCAGGGGGCTTCTCTTTCGAGAAGACGCTGCCGGTTGGCACAGATCAGTTGGAGGGGGAGCGGGGGTGCCGTGATCAGGTCAGGGGTGCACAAGGGGGTTTACAACATACATGGACGGCCTCGTCGTCGTAGCTTCTTCTTTGCAATTGTTTGGTGAGAAATGTAGTGAAGCAAAGTTGGCATCTCATTATGATTGGACATTACGCACGTGATGAGTGAAGGAACTTGCTCGCGCTGGGCTACATGCGAATGAAAAGGCTACTTGAACCTGAAGCGGCTAACTAGTTCGTTATGCTATTATTCTACATTGTATAAGCTCGTCGCGGCGGTAAACCCGGTGGCGGTCACACCCATGGCAATAAGTTACAGCTATCAATGTCGGATGGTAAGCAGGGCGCCGAGAAGCTGGACAGTCTAAGCTGGTTTTAGGCTTTCCGTGCTACTCTGGCCACGAGGTGAGGGTGCAACGGTTGCGGCGACGGCGCTGCGTGTAAGACCGGAGGGGAGGGATCAACAGCACATGAGGAAGGGAGGGGGCCCGGTACGGGTAACGGTCAGTAGTTTAGCAGGGACGTTGTGCGACCCGAAGCCCTCCCCCCCCACCATGGGCCGGAAAAGTCATCATGTTGTCGCCGAGTAAGTACCAAAGTGTAAGTAAGCCAACGTGGCGGTTTTAAATTGAGCGTGACGTGCGTGACGAAGGCAAAAGAGCGACATGGATGGACATGATGTGTGTGTGTGTGTGTGTGTGTGTGTGTGTGTGTGTGTGTGTGTGTGCGTATGTCAGTGGATGTCATCTGACCTGGCATCAAAATGTCAAAGTGTGTGTATGTGTGTAGTGCGTGGTGCCGAGGTAAGACTGACGAGTTGCCCATGGGGAATACGTCGCATGTACATTGTTTGACTCGATGGGACACGCGTCCCGGCCGGGGACTGATGCCCTTTTGCGGTGGATGCCAGCAGCAAGGCCATTCCATTCATTTCGCCATGACATGTTGGTTACTAGTCACTACGAAGTACGAAGTACGAAGTACGGATGGGTAACCCGCCAGAGGGAGGGAGAGTCTCTCTCGAGTATGCAAGTAGAGGGCGCGGTGGGTAATGAATGATTCAAGGGACCACCCCCAACCCACACTCACTCACACCCTGTGCAGGACTCGAAAGTATCGACTCTTTGAAACGACTCGGGCGCATGTCTAGAAGTAGAGTCAATGACAGCTGCGGCTGTCGAACAGGCCTTAACCAAGATGTCGGTGTTCTGATCTTCGCAAGGATTTTTTGTCGTAGCACTGGGCTAGTGAACTAGGGATGTATGCGCGTTGTACTCGGTAGTAACGTTATGCATCTTGTTTGTTTTGGTGTTAGCCTCGCTGGGGGACGATCCGGATGGAAGCGAGAGGGAGAGGGGAGTGATGCAACCCGCACTAAGGCGGCCCCGGATGCGACCTGCTGCCAAGACGTCCGGCGAGGGAGGGGGCTGTTCGTGTTGGTGTTGGAGTAACTAGTTGTCGTCGTTGATTTCTTCCTTATTATTCGCTGTCGTCGTCGCCGTCGTTGTTGGGTGGGCCGCCGTGAGAGACGTCGAGTCGACTGGACGAGGCCGAAACAAGGTAATAGTCGGGCGCAACTTGACAGGGGCGACTTGGCGAGCGAGGCTGCGAAGCGAATGTTCAAGTCGACGCACGTCTATCCGTACCTACCTCTACCGGTATCTGCGCCTGGGTCCTGCGTCCCGAGTCCTGAGCGCCGAGTCCTCAATACCTTGCAGGCCGCGCTGCCGAACCGAGCCGGCCTGATGCAGGCTGGCCGGGCATCATGTGCTATATCTGGCATGGCGTCGTTGCGATGCAGTCGCTTGCAGTCGGTCCAGGCAGCGTGGTGCCATCATATGCAGACTCCCTTGCGCCTTTGTCTCTAGCCTCCCAGACCAACGACTAGAAGGCTTCTCTTTCGACATTAGCCCCGGCCCGGCAGATGGGATCTGTTATGGATAAGAGCCCCCTACAAAGTACTCCCTGACGTTACAAAGTACTTCTACTCCCTACTGACCCAACTAACTAGTTACCTACATTAGCTGGAGATCGTACAGCCTGCCCATGCTTGCCGCAGCAAAGTACCGCTCTTAGCCCTCGGCACTGTCCACATTGTCATCGCTCGCTTCGGGTTCCTTGCATGAATGATGAGACGCACGCACACAGACATGCACATATCCATCCATACACACACCCATGGTTGTAGCTAACCAACTAGGTAAGTACGGATAGACTGACACAGACACAAACAAGGGAGCCAAGTAGCTTGGGTTAACTAGTTAGTACGTTATATGAGTGCATACGAATATTCGGTCACACCCAGAGTAGCGTAGCCAGTACGGATAACTGTCTGTGACCATGTGACTTGCGTTGGGCGTTATCCCTAGGTTCACCGAATCGAGGGGTTTGTCAAACGAACAAACGAACAAACGAACAAACGAACAAACGACCGAACAAACAAACAAACCCTGGTTGATCAAAAGCCAATGCACCAACCAACAACCAACCACTTGGACGCTTCGGCCCGCACGCCCTGTCAACTCTACTTTCCGCTTTGGACACAAAAACATATCCGTCATTAACTAGTTACTCGATACTTGGTACTCGGTACGGATGCAGACCAGTCTATCCCGAGCCTTCTTCAACACGGACGGCCAAACGGCATTTGCTCCAATGCGACAGCGAGCTTGCTGCACAGGGTGAGAGAGACGAAGTCTTGGATGCGTGCGACGTGGCTGCATTGCCATCAGAGATGGGCTGGCTCCAAGTGGCCGGCGCTGGTGTCGAGTTGCCCGCGGGCCGCAAGACAAGACACACACACTTGCTCTGAACGCAGGCACTCACTCACTCGCGCATCGGGTTCAGGTGCCGCCAATCCAGTCCTGCGGCGGAAACCAGAATCGCATCCTCCTTGACTGTCGCACCTCGCCCAGGCTGCATTCAACTTGCAGGTCTCACGATGGCGATGGCGATGGACGAGGTACAGCGCGCGATGACGTAGCGTCTCAGTTCCCCGTTTCCCAGATTCCAAATTCCAGTTTCCAGTTCCTTCGGCGTCGCATGGACGAGAGAGACCCGGACCTCCACGCAAGCTTGCAACCAAACACAGCCTGGTCCAGCCCATCCATCCACCGAGACGCGTTGTCTCTGTTTCGTCTTCGTTGTTTTTTCTTCTCGCGCAGTCTGGTTCCGTCTGGAGTATTGCATGGCTGGGAGCCGAGAGCTTTGAGCTTTGCGCTTTCGTCTTCTTATACGCGGATGTTGCTGTTGACCTTTGTTCAGTCGGTAGTTACTGGTCGCACCACGCTCGCTCGCTCGTGAGACATCGGATCCGTCTCGTCCATGACCCCCGGAAGCCTCTGGTTCTCGCGCAGAGTGTCCATTGTTTGCAGAAAAGAACCAGCGTTGGCTCGACGGCTGCGACTGAACAAATACCAACAAGTACCAACAAGTATCCGTACTACCGGGAGGATTAGTGCTCCGTAGTGCCTTTCTCGTCATGGCCGCCCCACACGACGACGGCGACGACGACTTCTTCACCACCAATTCGACAACTTCTTCCTTCTCCTCACAGAGCCTCCAGAACACGACTGCGCGCCGCGACGCATCTTCGCCTAGGAACCCTCACCTTGCCAGAGTCTTGTCTGACACGAGCTCTCTGCGGTCTGTCAATTCCGTCCCCGTCCTCGGTGCCTTCCCGCTGGGCTCCCTTCGCATCAACGAGCCCAGAGACGACGAGGACGTGGCCGACATGGCCACCACACCATTGACCATCCCGGACGGCACGCCGGAGCCGTCTCATGTATCGGAGA
The DNA here is from genome assembly GCA_022414665.1 of Arthrinium puccinioides. Taxonomy (NCBI): domain Eukaryota; kingdom Fungi; phylum Ascomycota; class Sordariomycetes; order Amphisphaeriales; family Apiosporaceae; genus Arthrinium; species Arthrinium puccinioides. The sequence continues at coordinate 1,826,591 of JAIUNF010000003.1, read as the reverse complement.
GGGTGGCCGAGCTCTTGAAGGGCGGCGACGTCGTTATCCTGGATGACCTGCCAGCCGGCTTCACCATTGGCTGCGACACCATCTCGTTCTCGACACCTCAGCAGTTCTTGGGTTTCCGGGATATTCCTCCGGGCGCCCACCTTTTCTGGGTAGCCCCGTCAGAGTCGACGTCCTCGAGAAGCGCGTACTGGATCTTCACCCCGGAGAAGCGCGAGACAAACGGGCTGGGCAGCATTCACGTCAAACAGTGGGACAAGTTCAACGAGGTTCTGAACGACCCGGCCAGCCACGCCGAGGAGCGTTTCCAGAAGGAAAGGCTCGAGGAAAAATACGTCAACCTCGTCCCCTATCAGTACCGAGGTTCTGCTGCGGCGCCGCCACCGCAAGGCCAAACCGATCCGTTGCCCGAGTTCATTACGAACGACACGGTCTGGTACCAGCTCACCTTTGGCATACATCTCCAACTCCTCAAGCGCATCACGGGAAGAACCACGGACACGTTTCCCGTAAACACGACCGATCGCGTCGCTGGGGAGACTAGTATCGCCCAGGAGGCTCAGCTCTATGCTGAGTCCTCGTCGCAACTGCACTTCACCTTTCCCATGGACGGCCGCCTATTCAACATCAAGGCCGAAGGCGCAGAGCGCACACAGCAAGCCCTCGACCCGACCAGCTGGATACTTTCCGAGCTCAGCCAGCCATCCTCGGGCGGCTCCTCGGGCCGGCCCGACGACCTGATCGGCGAGCTACAATTCGCCTTCCTCACGGGCATGCACCTGGGCAACTATTCGTGTCTGGAGCAGTGGTGGCATTACACGACGCGCATCGTCTTCCGCTCGTACCGGCTCCCGATCGAGCAGCCGTCGCTGGCCCGCAACCTGATTCAGACCTTTCACGCGCAGCTCGTCTACAACGAGCGCTACCTCGACAGCTCCATCATAGAGACCATGCCCGACAACGCGCGCAAGCTGCGGCGGGCCCTGACCGTGTACAAGTCGCGGCTTAACGAGCAGCTGCTCGGGCTCGGGGAGCGCTGCACGCCTGCCCAGCTCGCCGTCGGGACCGCCTTTAGCGCTCTCGAGAGTTGGGTGTGGAAGCTGGGCTGGGATCTCAAGGGTGAGTATCTGAGGTCGGGCACCGTCATGTTGGAGGACGGGGAGGTGGTGCAGGCGGAGCTGTCGGATTTCGAGAGCGAGGATGAGAGGGGGGACTTTGCCGCTGTGGTGGTGGATATGGATGAGTCTGGGAGACCGAGAGACTTCGTTTCGGTATAGGGGAAAAGAGGCACACTGGTTACGGAAACGCGACCGTTCACGACGCCCTGCCTGGTCTCTGGAGATGACGGGCTTGAACACCCTAGCTGTGGGACTTTTCACGTGAGGTCAAAGAAACGGCGTTGGTTCGCGAGGTGGCTTACGATCCGGGGGCATGATTGAATGTAGTAATATCATTTCGTCTAGTCATTAATAACTAACTGTTCTTGTCAAGCACGTCCTCTTCTTGATGCCCCCCCCTCATGATGGCATGACCCTGCTGTCAAGATGGAGTGAGTGGTTTTGGCCAGCCACCAGCGTTATACCCCTGAGCTTCACGGGCCACGTTTTACATTGAGTAGAAGAAGTCGAGCTCGGAGCTTGCGTTCGTTCATCTCCATCACGGAGGCGTGTACGCCTGCCATATAATGTAGAGTTTGGAGTTTGACCAGACTATTCTGTACATAAATGCTTGCTATAGAGGAGAGGACATCATGAATACATTATACGATACATATTATTGACTAGTGATCCAACACGTCAAGACAAACAAGTAATGTGAGCATTAACCAACACCATTTCCTGGGGAGCCTTCCGAGGTCTCCTGTGGTCTTGGCTGTTCTGTTCAACATTCACCTGGTCGGTCTGTAGTTAGGTGTGACGAGTGCAAGGGAGATCCGCATACGCGAATCATAATTGCATACATACTCCTTTAGCTATAAGAGGAATCTCCGATTCTCTCCAAGGCCGACCTTAATACTCTTTTAACCCCAACGTCCTGTGTCCTTCCCATCTCCCACCTTTGTACATAATTGGACGATGACCAAGGCATTTCCAAGTTTTTAACACGTGTAGGGATATTGTTGATGCAATCACCACCGAGTAAGAATGGGGTGGCAGAAGCCCAAAATGCAACGGGAGCGAATGCAAGTCCTAATCTGGAAGCTCGACTTCCTTCCAATGTGTGATAAAAATGCGCCGGCTCTCCATGTCTAAAGGGATATATGCTGATGATGACAGTTGGCCTCCCTCATTCGAGACAATGAAGGTGGCGCAGAATGAAAAAGAAAATGGCATCAGATGGCTGGTCCCAGACCTGGCTCATCGCCACAGACACAAAAGTCCGGATAGCCCGCTAACAATGGTATCGCGGTGAAACATAACCGGTTTCGTTTCAGCGCACCATGGGACGACAGCGACCATGTGCATACGCATGAAAATGGGTTGGGATACCAAGGTAGATCAAAAGAGCATGAGAAGCAGACAGCCTGGGGAGACGGCCGCATCTTCCGCGCGTCATTATTTCGTATAGAGTCGAGAGAAGATTACAGTTGTTGGGTATCGTTGTGCAGAGGTAGTAGCCAATGTGTAAGAAGCGACTAGATTTCTTCAACCCAAATCTACATGGTGGCGGTTAGTGACTGATTGCCTGCAGTGACATGGAGATGAGCGGAGACTTACCTCCATCTTTCCAATATCTAGTTTCTGTTTCCGTGCCTGTGATTTGGCCGTCATCATAACCATGTCGAGATCGTCCTGGTCACCCATAGTGATCATGTCGCTTGGCGAGTCCTCATCCCGGACCTTGATCTTGAAACGTCGACGTAGAGCAAACTTGTCCCGTATGCGGTCCACCAGATCGGGGAACTCAACGGCAGCACCAACCATGATGTAGCGTACATCTTCCGAATGCACCTTGATGCGAATCTTGCGAATGTCGGGCCTTCTTGACCCGCCTCGAGACGACCCTGCTACGGACTGGGTAGGCCGCCGGCTCATGCCCGAATTCGAGACCATTTCGAAGTCACCCTCGTCGAACGAGTCGTAATCGCTACCTTCAGGCTCGTCATCGGCATACCGCTGCTGATTCCGGCGTAACGGTTCTCTGCTACTCCTCGATTCGCCCCCGTTGCTGTACATATCGTAGAGATCATCAGGGTACGCGTCTTCGTTGTCGTCCATGGGACGAGCAGACCGACCCCTGTCTCGGTCTCTTGCAGGCTCCCGGCCTCCTCCGTCTCTTGTAGAGTAAGCCCTTTGAGGTGGAGAGCGTGTACCGTTACCGGCACGGGAGGCTCCACGCGCGGGTGCTTTCTGAGCACTTGCCGGCGAACTGGTCTTTTGATAGCTGTTGCTGCGGCTGACCGGTTCCGTGTTCAGCCTCAGCGGCATGGGCTTCGGACCGTTCCGAACAGAAGCTGCACGGCTCACAATCGCAGGCTTGTCGTTCTCCGGCGGGGGGTCGGAGGGAAAGCCCCATTGCGGCTTGCCGGCGCTGTAGCGTTTGTCGGCTTTCTGCTGAGCAGTTCGGGCTTGACGAGGTTGGTGGCGGCGAATGAGATGTTGTCCGCCGGCCGATCGTCCTTGTCATTCGCTTTTCCGGCATTCTTGATCTCTGACCCGGCAAACCCGGTGAACGCATTGGCACGATCCGATGCTGCAACAAGACGGGCCTTGCCCAGGTAATCCTTCGTCTTGAGATTTCGCACCTTGGCATCGTTCGGACGATAGACTACACCGACGGGAATGGAGAAGACGGTATAGCCCTGTTAAAGTGTCAGTCCCAAGCTACGCCGAGTGGATGTACGACCGCATACCTCTGCTTCTTCGCGGATCGCCTCGTCGATGACGTTGTGATCCTCAACAACCTTCTCCTTGACAGCGTATTCCAAGTCCTGAAGACCTGCTTCCTTCTGCTGCAGATAGATGTAGCAAAGACCTCTGTTGAACAGCACCTCGCAGGAATACAGCTTGAACAACAGACCCAATTGCGCATAGTCGATCATGGTGTTACCTCGCAGGTAGAGCAGTGTGTCGTTGAAGTTGGCCAACGCCTCCTCAAAATCACCCAGCAGAAAGTTGGATACGCCTTGCTGGAAGTAGGCTACAGCAAGGTATTGATCCAAGCGAATCGCTCGCTGGTAGCAATCGACCTGCCGAGTGTAAGTAAGTGACCATCGGGTTCAACCATGGTATTTGTCACTTACGGCCTTCTCGTGTTCACCAAGAGTGGCGTGGATCACCCCCATATTGAAGAGAATCTTTGATGTGTCGGCAACCGCTTCGAACTCCGCCAATGCCTCGTCGAACTCATTGTTGTCGTAGCGGCCTAGAGCCGTGACCCAGGTCTCGATTTCCTGTCAAGTTTCTAGCGTCAGCTTGGCTGGAGACACAATGAATTGACGCGAAGTGGACTTACTTGCTTCAACGACATACTGCCGCAAGCGTGGAATGAAGTCTGGTGACCGGAACAAACCTGGAGCCTCTGGGTTCAAGACGCTCTGCGACTTTCAGACTTCTCCAAGTTGACTGTCTCTCTCCTCAAATGTTTCGGCTAGTTTGATCCAGCGGTAAATGTTGGAAGGGGGGAGTCGGGGTCTTGATATCCGTCTGTTGGCGGCTCCAAGTGGGCTAGCCGGTGCCGCCTATTTTCCTAGTGAAGATCGAATACAGTAGGACTTCCCCGCTTTGGTCTTGGCTTTGGCGCGCGCTGGGCAACCACAGTGCCGACAAATTACGAACAATTGGAGGAATCGTGGGGCTCGAGGTTGGGGGGGCTCCTTGGGAAGATGGTGTTCTTGAGCTCAGAGGGTGATGCAGCCCGGTAACTAAGGTGATGTAAAGTCCCTGGTTCCGAAGAATTGGATTGCTGGGGGGCACGGGTACCAAGCGCCTATGTACCGTATCTGGTCTCTCTGTAGGTGGCACGCACGAGAAGCCGGGAGCGAGTCGGAATCGTAGTCGTAGGGCGTGATTAAGAGTCGGGAGTCAGGCGGAAAGGACTGGCTGTATTAGGAGGTGGTATGGTGATAAGACTCTGTTGTTGACCGACTTCTGGTTTGTGATGGTTTAAGGGAATGGATGGACGGCCAGCGCGTACAGGAGTGCGGAGAGTGGGTGATGGTGGAACGGACGCTTAAAACGAGGCCCTTCGTACGCCAAGGAGTATCGGACGGAGTAAACTAGCAAATCTGGTTGCAGACTTTTGGATGCGGCTAGGTAGGTATATCACGACTGCAAGGACGGTCGGTGTGTGGTGAGGGTGGGTACGGAGTACTCGACGCAAAACGATCATGACGCCTGTGCGTTGCGTACTATGTACCATAACGCAGCGGTGCCAGGGGTGGATGTACAAGTACCTAGGTACACAGCAGTCACGGGTACAGGGGTTGCTGGCCGAGGGCGAGGGGTCAAAGTCTTGAGTTCCTCACGGTCGTGTCCCTAAGAGACCAAGAAACGACGATGAACCCCAAGCGCTTAACATCTGATGAGCCTCACTTGCGAAGATTGTGTGTTGAGACTCTTGATCAACTTGGCCTTCTCGAAACATGGCTATGCAAACCACGGAATAGCTGCATGCAGGTACCAATACTGAAGACTGTGTGCTATTCTAGTGCAAGACAGACATTGTCAATGCACTTGGCGGTTCCGACTGTCAGCCACTGGCATCCCTATAATAGAATTGATGTGCAATGTCTTTGACTGACAAACTGGTTGCCGTCGACCACAGGAAGTCGGGATACACTAGCTAACACTAGCTAGTTAATGAGCAAGACCAAGTTGACACATTGAACCGAGATGAGTAGATGGATTGTCTGTCCAGTCCAAGACGGTTGGCGGCAACAGCCCAAACCTTGGCCTCCACCAAAGAGCCAACGCGGGAGAGACTGATGTGTTACTACGGAGTACCCTGTGCCAGTCGCGAGAGGAAAGGAAAGAACCCCTGTCACTTGTAAAGCAGTAAGTGTTACAGGTGGAGGAGGCTAGTTCGTGATTGGCCTGCCGGGTCTCAGAGCACATGGACACGGACAATTGGCCATGGCGCGTACCGTATCTTTATCGTCCATTGTATGGACCGGACCCCCTATCATTGTCACAATTTACAAAGCTTGGGCCAGCCATCTGCCATGCGACCGTGGATAACCTATCGAACAACTTGCGCAGTGATTCGGTAACTACACAGTAGTTAGTGTCTACGGGAGGTATAACTACCGTATACACCCCTCGTGGGCGCTCGTAATGCCGGTTCACTTTGGCGTGTGGCGTTGAAGATGGCCTAGTAAGTACTTATTAGGCGCCAACGAGCCCAACGGGATGGGATGCTCGCTTTACGTACGGAGTACCCACCCCCCTTTGGTATCCAACGTTACCTGCTCGAGTCAAATACAGACGGCAAGAACAAGGCAGAACTGCCCGAGAGCAGCTTCCATGCCGAATCCCGGGACGGAGCGGAGCGATAGCGTTTCGTAACATACCGTAGAGTACATTCCTTACCACCTTGCCAGCAGGCTTCTCGGAATACGTCGCCATTTCAGCCGCATGGATTCAATGGATGCAATGGATGCAATGGATGCAATGGATGCAATCCAAGTTGATGGAGCCTTGGCAAGACCCGACACGAACTGCATAACCCACAGAAACCTGGCCGCGCCCATCACCATACTACGTATGATGATACACCCCCTCGGGAAGGTCGAGCATCTTAACTGGGTCTTGGCATCAAGGCCAAAGAGTCATGAGCCGTCTCGATGAAAGCACCGTTGTTGCGAAACCTCAGTTCCTTCAGGAGGTTTTAAAAGCCGTTGTGTCACAGCAAAAAGGAAAAAACGGGCCCGGCTAACTCCAAAGTCCCAAGATCTTACTTCGGTCTTGAGCAGGAATCTCCCCGAGGCGGCAGGGCTAACTACGCATTAGTTACACAGTAAGTACAGGGTCTCGGCGCTGGACGAGAAAATGCATAGTCGATGTTTTGCCGGTAAACAATCCGTCCAGGTTTTGCCTCGATGGAGACCCCCTCGAGAAGAAGAAGATCCCCGGAGCATCAAACGTGCAATGCAAAGGGGGTTTGGCCGCCTCCTGTAGGTACGGTACGCCATGCATCACATGTGCAAGGGGGTTGTCCCGCCGCCCGCAAATCGAAACCATACTTTGGTGATATCGTCAACGGGGGCTTGTTCGTCTTGATCAAGTGCCGACCGAGGTGGCGATTGGCTGGCAACTAAAACCTTGGGTTCTGCCTTGTGATAGTCCTGTGCAACCAAGCTCTTGGCTCTTGTCTTGGGTTTTATCTGTATCCATGTCACCGGTTCTTGCTCCGTGTGGCGCTGCTAACACGGGAGACACCAAGGAACATTCTCTGCATTGTCGCTCTCAAAGTAGATACGTAACTACTGTGTAACTAACGTTACTCCATTGGTTAGTTACGGACGTATCCGTACGGCGGACTACGATGCCAACCTCAACCCTGCGGACCCGCCCAAGTCAGTGACGGTCTCAAGTTTGAATCTGTCAGTTCCCTTCCGTCCAGCTTCCGGTCACTGCAAAGTGGGGGCTTGCAGACGTTTCTAACAACGATCTGAGGACATACTGCCGAATCGGGGAAATCGACCGCTTAGCAGGAGGGAGATCCGACGAGACCCTTGGCTCGAGTCGGGCCAGGGGAAGGAAGATAAACTTCACAGCCAAGCTTCCGTCATAACTAAATTATCAGCAAGGCTCACACACACTGAGAGCAACGCTGACTTGGCATTTGGGACGAACAGCCGATGGGGGCTGACGAGGCCTCTGCACAGCACATATTACGTACTAGGTACTTCGCTCGTGCACAAACCGTAGCACCAACAAAACTTACCCAAGTTACAAGTAACGCGTGGCTTGGGAGCCTCACTTTCTCATAATGCCCATTGCAGTCGTCGTGGCACTTTGAGGTTTGTGAAGCAGATCAATTATGCAATTACAAACTGCTCGTCGTTCATTGGCGGATTGAGCTGGTCTTTCGTAATCCCCTCCCCCCCCCCCCGGCCTCGTTTAACAGGCCAAGCTTTCAGTAATCGACAGTAACCCACGTTCACTCACATGGCAATCGTACGATTATTTGTTCGCGCATGGTACCATTCTCGCCGAACCATCGAACAATGTTCTAGCCTTTTTAATTTCCGGGTCACCTAACTGGCTCAAAGCAGTATAAAACCAAGCATTTCTCGTTCGATACCGTGGGCTGACTCTGACTCCTGATGCCACTTTTTACCACCGCCGCCCAACGTGGCAAACAAAGTGCGCTACCAAGACACGGGTCGATATTGTCTCGCGTCGTTACCGTCCACCGCCAGGATTTGGAACAGGTACGGGGAAATGACATTGAACGGGAAAGAACACACCTACCGCTTCGATCTAACGTTGTCATGTGACGAGGGGAAGAGCGAAATGGCAAACCAGAAACTCCGGGACCGACACTTATAGCCATCGGACGAACACTGTTGACGACAGATACGGAGTACTCCATCGACACTGGAGACTTTCATGCCCGCCATGTCACAAGCTGCCGTATGGAGTTCTAGTCATGCGTTGGCTGCCTGGACAAACATCTCGTGTAATTACGGAGTACGCGATCTATCGATGGCGACTTGAGACGACACCCGCACTGCTGCCGAACGCATCCTGGGTTTTTGGTTGCAAAAACGTGGGCTCCATGCTAGCTAACTACTCTACCTAGTAACTTTAACGTTGTGTTGGATGTGTGGCATCATATCATATCATACCCTTAGCAACCTCATCCTTTCTTTCCTCCCACAACGTCTTGCCTGTACAGGAGCAGACCGTCTTGTCATTGTCCCACATCCCTGCACTCCTTGCAATCACTCCCACCACCGTATTCTCGTCGTTCGTTAGGCTTTGGCTTTCACCTTGCCGAGAAACAACCATGGCGTGACCGATTAGTTCCCACACCTGGATAGGATGGTCTAGGAACACAGCGCCCCGCCCATCCTTGCCGACCTCCAAGGTGCCCAGTAGTCCGCGGGGCTGCGTCGTGCCACTGCTGCTGCCAGCCCAAATCGGCCCGGTAGAGGTCGCGCCGTCCTTCAAATCCCCATACTCGCGAATCGTGGCTGTATACTTGCCCGGATCGACCCCCAGTAAAGTGAGATCAACCAACGTAGATTCTGGGCCGACCTGGACCATGCGTGCTAGGCCCCTAACTTCTCTTTTCTTGCCCTCGTCAGTCATCACCTGCCCAGTGCCATCGTCATGGTAGGTCTCAAGTATGCAGACGGCAGCGCCTATAGAGCATTGTTAGCAAGTGAGGCAGGCACTCGTTCATGAGTCAAGTATTCCGATCGAGGCAAGACATCGCCGTCTCGTACAGTTGGGGCAAACAGCTCGGACGAGGCGTCGGGCATAAGAGCCGGACGCCGTCAAGGGATGAAGTGTCTCCGATCAACTCAGAAATGTGGAATGGGGACCACAAAGGCAATGCACGTACTGTTTGATGAACCCGAACCTCGCAAAATGGCGTCTCGGCCCGTTGCTTCAATCGCAGCCACTATCGCAGAGGGTGCCGCTGTTGGTATAGTTCAGCACTGCAGCTCGAACAAGTGCGCCGTGCTTCGTATGCACATTGACATCGGCGGCCGGGATGACGATCTTACCGGTTCCCTCAACCGTGACGAGCTGATCTCTAAGATTCGCATCGACTTTTGTGACCCCGTCGAGGCCGTAGAGCGAGTCTGAAACAGCCTTGATGCAAGAGTCGCAAGTCATATGCACAGCAAAAAGAGACTAGACGTTTGCGGGTTTCATCGTTAGCTATCCAGCACGAACGTATCTCGATCCTCTCCACTTTGCATGATGGCGGTTTGTATCTTTTCGATGAATCGGAAAATCGAAAAGTAGAATACCAGGTCTGGGCTCTGAACGATGAGGAGACGGACCTGGAAAGGAATCTTGACTTTGCTGTTGTCCGTCATCTTGGCTGACACTGTAGGTAAGGATGATGCTATGCTCTTGCGAACGTTGTGTAATGCTGTTTCGACTTCTAGCAGCTGCTGGTGTCCTTCGTAGTGGCGGAAATGCGCCGCAGTGACGAGAGCAAAGGACACAGAACCAGTGGTTGCAACGAAGGAGCGCAAAGAGATGTTGTGGAACTGTCTGAACTGGAGTGGTAGAATACGAAGGAAGAAGTGGCAGAATACAAAGGAATTGTAGACTTGATTGAACGAATCACGGTCGAGTAATCTAGTTCACCATCGACTTACACCATCGAGGGCCTCATCCGAGATCCACCTCTGATAACCCCGATGTTGCTTTGAAATCGTCCGTCGAGTCTGTTTTGCCGTCGTCGTTGACTCGTTGGGCCTTCCTGGATCGAGTTGCGGGTTGACAGCGGAGCGGGGCCAATCTCGTGCCGATTCACCGACATCTTCATTGGATGAGCAATTGCACGTGATGTCTACATGCAAGCTCCTAAATTTTGGCTTGGCGTTATATGCAACTTGCTCCTGCCTGTACGGAGCAGCCGAACGACATCACGAACGGCGATCTAAATTGACGAGGCCAGAGCTACCGCGCCACCTCGATCACCCGCCTTTTCTCTCTCTTCCGGGAACCGGCCAGGCCGATTAACAGAGGGATCGAACCCCCTCCCCCCCAGCTATCGCCGCCATGTCGCAAACCATTGGTCTGGTAAGTTTACTTCGAGGGGTGATATTGCTGGTCGGGTCAATCCAGTCAGCTAACACGAGACCCGATCCAAAGACGAAACTCTCTTACTCGCGCGTATGGCACTCCATCTCGGCCTCGGCGCTTCACCCGACCCTCTCGACACAGCCAAACGTGACGCCTCCGTCGCTGGGGCGGCTAGCCTCGCGCATTGCCGTGATCCTGATGGGCAAGCACAAGCCGACGTGGGACCCGTCGACCGACTGCGGCGACTACGTCGTGGTAACCAACTGCGCGGCGCTGCACGTCACGGGAAAGAAGATGTGGCAGAAGACCTACTACCGCCACACGACTCGGCCCGGCTCCGGTCTTAAGCACGTCACCATGGACGTTCTTATGGCCAAGTTTGGCGGCGCCGAGATCCTGCGCAAGGCCGTCAGCGGCATGCTGCCCAAGAACCGCCTGCGCGACAAGCGCCTCGCCCGCCTCAAGGCCTTTGAGAGCGACGCCCACCCCTACAAGCAGAACCTGGTGCGCTTCGGCGGCGTGCCAGTCGGCAAGGAGGGCTGGGAGCAGGCCGTGAAGGCGATCCGGGCTGCAGACCAGAAGAGGTTATAAGCGCGAGGACGCCAGAGAAACGAGCAGTGTGTGATCGCTTTGGGGAAAGAGATGCGATGGGAGGTGCGAAGAGAGAGGAGGCCAGCCAGGCCTGCTAGATGGGGGTCTGGCTGTGTACATAATATACCTTGTATCACGAACATGTACGGTTATAGAGGCCAAGCAAGACTCTGTCTGGCCTTTGATATGATGATGGCGTTGGAGAACGGCAACTGCTTCGTTACACGCAGCATGTTGGGTTTTCGCAAATGGGGGCCTGCTGGACGTGACGTGACGTGACGTCTCAAGTGTGGTGGGTGCAACTACTTGCCATTGGGGCCAAGCGGTGCCCTCTCGCCGTTGCTATAGCTAACGGCAGGAGTGATTGGCCGGTCGTTTCATCGGCTCATCCGCCCTTGTACGTGTGTTGCATACTCCTGTTTACCACCTGCAGGCTGCCCCCAATCAAAAACTCTGAAGATGCAAAGCCGAAAAATTGAGGCAAAGTCCCGTCTACCGTAGCATGCGTGGTAGGCAGGCAAGGCAAGTCACAGAGAACAATCTTCATCGGTATACATCTTGACGGACAGAACATTTTCCATTTGTGGTATATTACTTGGAATGTACACTAAGTTATGTCCAAAGAATCAGTAGCTCATCATCACGGAACTCTTAATTGCCGTTGATACACTAATCACGCGACACCTCGCACTTGATGAGACCATTGGGCCCTGACTGCGGTGCGTACACTTCGGCGTCCTTGCCGGTGTTCTTGATGCCCTTGTGCCAATCGAGAGCTAGGGTCCCGATTAGTCGTCACTCGTTGTGCAGAACATGAAGAGGGGATGGATGGATCACTTACGAATCTCAAAGTAATGCTTGTTGGGCAGCGCATACGAGACCGTCTCCGTCTCCGGGGCGGCCTCGAGGATCTTTTCGCACATGATGTACATGCTGTTCTGGACCGAGGGGCTGTTCTGCTCGGCAAAGGTCTTGAAGGTGATGGTGCGGGCGTCGTCGTAGGCCTTGTCGAACATGGCCACCTTGGCCTCGACGGCCTTGACGTCGGGCAGGACCTTCCACTTCCAGGTGGCGTCGACCGAGGTCGACAGGATGCGGTCCCGGGTCTCGGGCAGGGTGGTAAACTCGTCGCGCACGAAACCGTAGAACATGGAACCCGTGCTCTTGAGGACGAGCAGGTCCCGGATACTGCTCTTGAGCTCGATGCCGCCCTCGCGCGTGACGCGCGCCACCACGTTGCGCGTCTCGTCGCCGTCGCGGTAGAAGCTGTGCGGGTGCGGCTCGCCGTCCACCGTCATCCGCGTCCACCGGTGCTTGACGATCTCGACGTTGGCGGCCCGGATGTGGGCGTACGTGTCCAGGAAGTGCTGGCCCAGGTACGAGGCGAACAGCTCCGGCGGGTCGACCGGGTGCTCCTTGGCCTTGATGTAGGTCGTGTTCTTGATCGAGTCCGTGGCCACTATCGGGCTGTTGTCCGCCGCCGTGTAGGAGACGTCGACTTCACCCTCGAGCGTGCAGCACACGGTCAGCTCCGTCACTGTTTGTGTGCCGGCGGCTTCGTCCCGTGTGACCTTGAAGACGCGGACATTCTCCTTGCCGTATTCAGCGGATGCGAGACGGGCCATTGTGTTCCAAGCGTGCTGGCTAATCTGTATCGGTATCAGACCTACGAGTCCAGGATACGGTGCAAATGTCCGAGATGAAAGTTTGTTTGTGTGTTCAAAGACCAATGAAGTGCAGAGTGACAAAGTCTATGTTGTTGGTCGTATGGTGAGGACCGTGAGGGAACCAAGGAGCTTCCAAGTTGGAGATCAGTAACGTACACTTGTACACAAGCCGAGTCACGAATCAAGCGTCGAGTCGACGGCGGCATCCTGGGCCATTTTATATGCCCCAACGTTATCGGCGGGAAGACTACTGTGTACTGTATAATGATACATAATGTGGGTAAAGTCATTACCCATGATTATACTGTGATTACGGCTGGCCCCATGCGAATGGCTTCATAGAGCACATGCAGCACATGCGGAGGACGCCTCGATCGACGGCGTACCGCTGGATACCGAAACGATGGGCGGCAGGCGGAGACAGACTTGGGCTCTGGCCGATGGCAGCGCACCGCACCACCTGTGCCGCGCAACCCCTCCCCTCCCCGGAGGACGCCGATTGCCCCTATGGATCCAGCCGGACTCGCGTTATCCAGACGGACCAGACCCCCAAGATGGCCTGGCCAGTCTTTCGATCTGCGGGTTGTTTAAGTTGTTCTTGCGGGGTGGTCTGACCGCAAGGCTCGGGACCCGACTTTGGCTTGAACCTTGTCAACTCCCCAGGGTACAGCTTGCGGACCATCAGGGCTCTCGCACCGACCGACCTGGAAGCTGCACACGTCAAGTTTGGGCGTTGAGGGCCCAGGGCCGGTTCGCTAGTGCACGCAGCAACTAGACGCGGCCGGTGCACGAAAAGGCTAGCAAACGGCGCAACTGACTAGCTAGTTAGCATGATCCAAGCCTGTAAAAGGCGTTTTAAGTGCGGGGTATCCGTACCGGTCTACATACTGCGCACACGGATGGCCGAGTACCTTGCCCCAAAAGTAGAGAGTACTTCTACCACATCCCACCAACTAGCTAACCATAACCTTTTCCCCAGACATGGTGAGACTTGAGCTCCCTCCCACCTCTCTGCCAGATGCCGGTTGCGTATGCCATGCTTGAGCATAGCTTATCAAAAATCACCTTGCGAGAGAGGGGATTTGATTTGTTGAGCTTGGCACCCTCACCATCATCATAAGGGCGCCCTGAGGCCCTGCAGCCTGCTATGACGGATCAAAGCCCTCGGCAAGCACACGACAAGGGCGGACAGTGCTGGCTGCGAAGCTGATGATGACTGCCAAATGCTTGCACATCGGAGACGGAACCGGAGTCAAGCCATCCAAGGTCCTAGTTATGCCATCGGTCGGTCTTTACGAAGTATGACCGCCGTTGCACCTGGAAACTGATTGGTGCCAAGGTGAGTGGGCAACAGAGCCTCAATCGAGGAACCTCCGACCTCAGTCTCACGTACGTTACTCCGTAACGACGACTTGAGTTAGTCAGCTAGCTAAACAAGTGCACTGCACGGTGGCCCCCATCACGCCTCAGCGCACCCTCACAATGGAACATGCAACCAGTAATCGGTAGAATCGCCCGCGACATGTGACGTCCAACTTAACAGGCGGAGTGAGATTGTCTGATGGCGATAGCTACGGAGTACCCAACGAACGTTAGATTCCCAGAGATGGCAAAGCAACAGACATGCCAGGATCCGGGTTCCAAAACTTCAAGTCCAGTCCACCAAAGTCGTCCACAAGGGGGGGGCATTTTTGACCGCTGTCCGAGCACCCAAGCCGCTCAAAGGTAGTTACCCCGTAATCAATCATTGATCCCGACTGCTTCCTCCTCCCGCTGCCTCGGTCCGGCCGAACGAACGACTCGTCCAACCTCAGCAACACCACACCCGTTACCACTTGTGCAGGCCCCAAGCAGCTTGACAGACGAGGGAACCAACAGGACGACGCGCCTCTATACAATATCGGTACTGATTCGAGCAGCCGACTGCAGATCGAGCATCCCATCCCAGTCGACTGTCTTCCTGACCCCAATCCCAAACCTCGTACCCGAGCCGCCAACTCTTGACTCCTCCTGCTGCGCTCGAATCGTGACTGACACCCCTCTCCTTCTCCGACCGTGTGCGTTTGTGCGTTTGCGTGCCCCGTGGCTTGTTAGCGGTTGTGACTGTCCAGGATCCAGTCGCCCCGCTCCAGTCTTCTTCGCTGTGTGCTCGTCGGGCTCTGCCTTGACGTCCCTCCAGACCGCCCAAGCCCAGAGAACGTCCCCCGACTGGTGCTTCTCGTTCTCCCACCGGCATAGCGTATCTTCTTGTCTGGCCTCGGAAGCATTGATATGCCAGTAGCCGACTAGCTGCGACTACGCTCCGATAACGTCGCATACAGCTCACTCGACCGACTCCGCTCTGGGCTGAGACAGACCGACCACAGAAGGCACGTTCTACAGGACCAGCAGATCCAGTGCCTTGGCGGTATACAATCACGGTCTTGAGCAGCACCAGCAAGTGTTTGCCCACAGATACCAAGGGTCAGGAACGGCCAATCGAATCCCCAGCCGATCATCGGCCCCCCTCCCCCCTGCGACAGCAACGACATCGGGACTGGGAGAAAAGGCGCTCCCAAGGCCACGCACGACGTCCGATAACGAGATTGGTGGCATGCAGACGTGTCACCGCTGTCCCAACATACTCGGATTTCCCATCTCTATGCGATCCCGGGTCGGATGAACCGTACGAGGGGGTGTGTCCCATTCGGTGGATGTTAGGTCGGGGCAGCCAAGATGTTGAGCAGCTCCAATACGCCAACCCAGAAGACACTGGCGCCGCAGCCACTCCCTTCAGCGACGTCCTCTATTGCCACAGGAGTTCCGAGTCTGGAACGCGATGGACTACTGCCACCCGGTGCCATCAATGGCGGCAGGAGCGCCGCCACCTCGTACGCATCTCGGGGCGCCTCTCTCAACCCCACGCCGGCACCTGGAAGCTTCAGTTCTGAGCTACGAAGTCAGATGACATCTTCACGCGCTGGTTCGAGAGCAGACAACTACGGCTTGGACAAGGCCGAGGAGGATGAAAAGTCCATGGTGGATCGGACAATCAACGTATTAAAGGAAGAGTTGAATCGGGAGTTGAAAATCAAGGAAGGCAGCGAGAACCTGCTCGAGGCTCTGAACATAAAGAAGGCGAAACAGACCAAGGACCAACGGCAGCGGGCCGAGTCCGAGCTGAACTCTTCCAACCTCAGGATAAAGGAGCTGCGACAGAAGATCGCAGACGCGCAATGGGTCAAGGCATCGCCAGCCACGCCAACCAGGTCGCGCAACGAAGGGCTGCTGGCGAACGGCATGCGCTCGCCACCGAGCGCCACTCGTAGCGGAGCTGGTTCGGATCTGGACGAGCCGGCGATCGAACAGTCCCCCAGCTTCGCCCTTGCAGAGCTATTACAAGCGCTCGAGGTTGAAGGGCTGACCCCTGAATACTACGTCGGGCGGGCAAACAACCTCGTCGAGCTGTTCAAGAGGCACCCCACACTGAAGTACGACTTGGTGTGGTCCGTCTTTGGGGGCCGGATGCAAGTCATGCTCCTCAGCGACAGTCGAGAGGTTGTAGCCGCCGGCTATCGCATGATACGATATGCAATATCCGACATGTCCTCGCTCAAGAAGATACGCAGCCTGAATACCGACTACATGGTCGTGGTCTCGTTGGCCAAGGATCGGAAGGCTGATGTGGAACGTGAACAAGCCTTGAAATTCGTACGCGCATTCCTGGACGTCAAGGACGGCGTCCGCGAGGTGTCCAGGGCCGTCGTTCGAACGATTGCCGCAGTGGCAGAGCATCCCGACGACAGGCTACGGCCCATCTGCATCGAGACGTTGGCCGAGCTGCTATTACGAGATCCCGCCCTGTTGGCAGCTTGCGGCGGTCTCGCCCCGTTGTCCGAGGCACTGTCCGAGGGCACGTACAAGTCGCCAGAGTCGTTGGCTTCGGCACTGCTCTATCTCCTCAACGCGCCGCAGACACGCAAGTACTTGCGGGCTGGTTGCGAGCTGGAGGTCATGTTTACCGCATTCACCGATGTCTTCTTTACGCACGAGAGCGTCGTGAAGCAAAACTCGAGGGCTATCGCGGCATCGCTAAAGTCCTGGTCTGGGCTCATGACACTTTCCATGTTCAACTTTAGGGCCATCGGCTCCCTCATCTCCAGCTTGGTGTTGCCCAATCCCGGAATCCGCGAGACGGTGATAGATCTGCTCTTTTCCCTCCTACGTATCAAGCCTCCGGCGTGGGCAACGTCCTTCCTGGCCGGTAGGCGGTTGACAACGTACGGTCGCGTTGCCACGTTGACATTGAAGTCGACCACGGCGGGCAAAGGCGAACCAACCTTTGACGAAGACGGTGGCGAACAGAGCTTTGTAGAGCACTACACTGCGCTATTGCTAGCCGTCTTTGTCAAAGCAGGCATGTTGCCCAGGCTCCTTCAGGTCGCGCAGGACTCCGAGAACCCCCTCTGAAGCGCAAAACCACGTTGTTGATCGGCGAAGTCCTTAATCTGGCCCGCCGCCTACTCCCTCCAGCATGGAGCAGCCAACTGCAGCTGCTACCAGAGCTCTTTTCCGCCGCCATCGAATTCCATCACAACGCTCGGTTCGACGCTACGGGCGTCGTCTACCAGCTCAGCAGCGTCAGCCGTACCCTCAATCGGTCGTCTCCAACGACCATCACATCGGACAGTCTGGGATCCGTCAGCACAGCCGAACACTTGGGAGCCCTCGACGACGCACCGAAGGCAAACACCTCGATCAACACCGACGACGCCACCTTCCGCCAGCTTTTGATCGAGTCTTGTGTGTTGGGAAGCTCCAACCCGTTGAAATGGAACTGGGACATAACACTTAGGATCATCGAGGGACCGCTGACAAATGGCAAACGGCTCGAGGAAGCGATCAAGGCATCGAAATTTGTGAAGCGATTGATGAGCTTTTACCGACCTTTTAAGCACAGGTTTTCAGCCTTCAGAAGCACCCGAAACACGCAGAAGTACGTCCGAGTCGGATGTGCCTTGATGCATGCGCTACTACAGTCAGCCGAGGGGCGTAAGTATCTGGTGGATAACAAACTACTGAGACAGATCGCTGAGTGCTTGGCTCAGTGCGATCCTGTAAGCATCACACTACTCAACACAGCCCGTAACAGACGCTCAAGTAGCATGACTAACGTATTCACACACAAGACCAGTGGTCTCACAGCACAGTATCCGATGTTCGCCAGGGACAACCTTACCGACAGCCTGTGTTCGGGCTACTTTCCCATGTTGGGGGTCTTGAGTAGCGACCGGAGGGGCCTGCACATGCTCGAACGCTGGCACATATTCAACATGATGTACCACATCGTCGACTTGAAACAGCGGCCAGATCTCATCAAGCTCCTCCTCTCAAACTTTGACTATAGTCTACAGGGCCACCCTCGGGTCCTGCTATCCAAGTCTCTGACGGCCGGCACCAAGGACATGCGCATCCACGCCACAAACGTGCTGAGAAAGTACGCGACGAAGCAGCGAGTCACGCCCACGGGTCAGATCATCGCCGACTCCAAGTGGGCTATCCAACTTCTCGTGACGCAGCTTTACGATCCCGAAGTCGAGGTGTGTGCCACCGCTGTCAAAATTCTCGAAAAGGCTTGTAACAGCAAGCATCTTCTCGAGTACATCGTGGAGTGTCGACCGGCGCTGGACCACTTGGGCGAGATAGGAGCTCCCCTACTCTTGCGGTTCTTGTCGACCTCGATTGGCTACCACTACCTGGACGGTCTCGACTACATAAGCAATGAGATGGACGACTGGTTCCTTGGTCGCAACGATGCCTACGTCAGCCTTATCGAGGCCAGTTTGGCAAGGTCCTTCCTGGAAAATCCCGACGACAACCATCACCGGCTGAGTATCTATGAGGACGAGCTTGAGGCGGATCAGGACAGCCACGTACCACCCCACTTCTATCGCGAGCTGACGCGCACCAAAGAAGGGTGCCGGCTGCTCGAGGACAAAGGCCACTTTGAGGAGTTTTCCTCGACGATTCGCGAGTATGGCATGCAGTCGGAAGATGCCGAGCTTCTCAACAAGGTCAAGGGGTGCATGTGGGCAGTCGGAAACGTCGGCTCCATGGAACTCGGAGCACCGTTCCTAGAATCGTCTGATGTGGTAGAGCACATTGTCAAGATCGCCGAGACGCACGAAGTGATGAGCCTCCGAGGCACCGCATTCTTCGTACTCGGCCTTATCTCGAGATCTTTACACGGGCTAGAAATACTATCTGAGCACGGCTGGGATTCGAACACTACGCCCCTCGGGACCTCGTTTGGATTCTGCCTGCCGTCGGATCTCACCCGGTTCCTCTCGCTCAAGCCCTGGAAGCACGAAACGGTCACGTCCATCGTTTTACCAGACACTCAGAAGACCATAGTACAGTCTCCGCCGGCTGTGATGAAGGATGCGGATGAGACAAACCAGCGAGTTCTGGAGCTCCTGGTGGAGCTGGGCCACCTCGTTCTCTACAAGAAAGCCAAGCAGGAGCTTCTCACTCTGCGACAGAAGAAAGCGGCCGGGTTTCGCCAACCAGCGCTCTTTCGAAAAGTGTACTCTCTTCTGGAGAACCGGCACTTCCGGCTAGGAGATCGACACATGATCATCGAGCTGTTCGACAAGAGCGTCCTACGGCAAATCGTATATGGGGACGAGAGTGACGACGACAGCGAGAGCAGTTCTGGTGAAGAGAAGACTGAACGCCAGAGAAGTGTCAGTGATCCAGCCAATTTGGAGAGGGACATGGCCCGAAGACACAAATTTTCCATCTAAAACGACCAGATTTCCCATCTGGATATCGTTTGCAGGGATCGAAAGAATGGTACACGAGGGGGTACGAACGAAGGAGGGAGACATTCGATGTCCACATTTACTGTGGTTGCATATGGCTGTTGTGGCACAGCCGGCTTTGGAACTCGGCAGTCCAAGCACATACAAGTAAACTGCCAAGTACAGTTGGGACATGGCGTAGTGCGCCGAAAGAGAGAGCTTCCTCTACAGCATGGGGGTAAGAAGCCTCTACCAATGGCGGACATGCTTCGAAGACATTGAGTAGCGGGCATTGCCAAGCGTACATGAAGTGACAAGAATGCCTACCCGCTATAACGTTGCTCCTTCCATCTCACGAAAAGGCCATTGGCGTTTTAGCTTCCTGCCTGGCAACTGTATGTGTATGTGACTTGAGCAAGCGAAGCAGAGAGCTCTGGTTTGCTGCTGGAAGGCCCATCGTAATCGTAGGAAGTTGGCAAGTTGACGTAAGGTATGACGAACAAGACTTTGTATAAAGTAATGGCTAAATTGTTCCCCACAGGCCCCGCTTCGTATGTTATGTACAGACAGTACTGCGTAGCAGGCTAGTAGCCAACTGGTACCCCAAGCTAACCTAACCACTGCACTGCATACAGGAACCGTTCGTGGTCCATGTCGGTTATATGAGGCTTAAGTTAACGCTGGAAGAGAAGGACACGCCGCTGAGCTCTCAACAGAAAGCGTTGCACGGGTTTCCGAAATCTTGTCGCTCGTGGCACTCACTCGGCGACGAGGTGCAACTTTCCCTTCTTCTCATCCGAAGTTGCACCCCAGGTTTCCTGCTAAGCATCCCAGTGCTACTCATTCATTCCCCTCTGTCACATTGACATGATGGACAATTACTCGGCAATGCGAGCCAGCTCGCACAATCCGGAACTGCGTGGACGGGTTCTAGTCGTGGCCGGGTCAGACAGTTCTGGCGGCGCGTGAGTGTCCCCTTGTGGAAGCCCAGACGACTGTAGTCATTGTTTTCGTTGGCGACTGACTGGTCCCTTATGGACACAGGGGCCTTGAAGCTGACCAGAAAGTCCTCGCTGCCCATGGCTGTTATGCAATGACTGCCACAACAGCATTGACTGCCCAGAACACGCTGGGAGTCGAACACATTCACCAAATACCCCCGAATTTGTACGGAAACAGATCGATGCGGTCTTCAAGGATATCAAGCCTGATGTCGTAAAGACAGGTAAATGTACCACTGACTCCGCTTGGCTGCTTTGAGACTCACGATTCGATTTAGGTATGTTGGCTTCTCCCGAGACAATTCAAGCCGTGGCCAAGGCATTTGCGGATTACAACGTGAACAGGCTTGTTTTGGATCCTGTGCGTTCAACAATGTCCCCCTTCCACTGCCCAGAGTACCTATATTCAGAACTAATGCACTGCAGGTCATGGTGGCAACTACAGGGGCCAAATTGCTCCCTTTCGAGGCCGTTCACAATCTACGGACGTTGCTACTGCCACAGACATACATCCTCACCCCGAACATCCCAGAGGCGGAGCTCTTGCTTACGGAAGCCGGCAATGAACCCCCAGACATCAAGACTGTTGATGACCTGGTCGAAATGGCACGGCGCCTCCATGACTTGGGTCCCACTTGGGTGCTCGTGAAGGGCGGCCACAGGCCGTTCAAGAAAGACGGCACTGTGGCCGTGACGGATGACGAGAAGGATATTGTGGTGAACGTGCTCTTTGGCGGAAACCAGGAGGTTACGCGGATAGACTGCGTTTACCAAAGATCGAAGAACACACACGGAACGGGCTGCTCACTGGCTTCCGCCATTGCTGCGAACCTAGCGAAGGGGGTTCGGCCCGTAGCGGCTGTCGAGGCGGCGTGCCGGTATGTCGAGGCGGGCATCAAGTTTGCGCCAGGCTTCGGAATGGGCAACGGGCCGCTGAACCACTTTCACTCGACGTATACCTTGCCGTTTGCACCGTGAGCATAACTCGGGACGATGCATTCCCCAAGATGCTAACATTGTGCAGTGGTCGATTCATCGACTATCTGCTCGACCGGCTGGAGGTCGCCCCTGTGTGGGAGCGCTTTGTTAACCACCCGTTTGTGCTTGGACTGGGCAATGGTAAGCTGCCCTTGGCGTCTTTCAAAGACTACTTGGTACAAGACTATCTTTACCTTGTGCAGTTCGCGCGAGCCAACGCTCTGGCTTCCTATAAAGCCAAGACCATTGAGGATATAGCCGCAGTAAGAAGAGGCTCTGCCACTCATCTGCAGCATGTCGAATACGTACTGACCGTATGCCAGGGCGCCAAAATCGTGACACACATCCACACTGAGATGGCACTGCACTTGGATTACTGCGCCTCCTTCGGCATCTCTAAGCTTGAGATGGAGGCCACCGAGGAGCATCAGGCCTGTACGGCATACACCCGGTACGTTCTGGACGTGGGGCAGTCGTCCGACTGGCTCGCGCTGCAACTCGCGCTTGCTCCATGTCTGCTTGGGTACGGGGCCATCGCCCGGGCGCTGCACGACGACCCGCGGACCGACAAGACGGCTGCCAACATCTACTGGAAGTGGATCCTCAACTACGTGGCCGACGACTACACCACGGCGGTGCGCACGGGACAGGAGCTCATCGAGCGCCATGCGGTAGACCTGAGTCCGAAGAAGGTGGAGGAGCTTGTTGGAGTGTTTGTGCATGCTACCAAGGTGAGTCGAGTTTGTGGGGGAGGGAGATGAAACGGGGGTGGGTTCGTGCCAGCTAACGAGATTTAGATGGAGATTGGATTCTGGGAAATGTTTCCTTCTTCATGATGGCCGACTAGTTAGTTACCAAGAATGATGGTCTTTGGACGTCGTATCTTGCGAGACAGCTCGCCCATGGGATTGCGATGTTCGCCATTCGACGCGTCACCCATGACAACAGGAAGACACAGTGAGTGTATCGGTACATCGCCTCTCCGTTTTAGTGCGTTGGCTGTTGTTGTTGTTGCTGTTGTCAGTCGAGTAGCACCGTTTATAGATTGGGCTGTGTAGAGATATTGTCTTTTCGTCTTATGTTTTGGCACTCGAGGGTGATGGTTGACACAGTTGCATGTTACGACATTCACAGACGAGTCACGACCCACAAGTGGCTGTTTTGAGACTCGAAAGATTGATTGCAGATCCCGACATGCCAATGGAATGCTGAGAACTCGGACCGCAACCGTCGAGGTGGTGAGCTCGAAGAAACCCAAGAGCTGAATCCGTAGGAGAATCCTTACAGGTAACTAACTTACGGCATTTGCCCGGATAGACATCTGTCTACCCATACGGAGTACACTGTACCGAAAGACTTCTACGCTCTCAGGGGACAGGCACTTGACTCGGAATCTCTTGAGGGAGACCCTAGCAAATACCATTCTGCAAGGTGGATCTTGCCAAGGCTTACTGATAGGCAGGGGCGTACCCGCACGGACCCGTCTCCGATAACTAGCAGGCTGAACCTGCCTAGTGCAATAAAATTTCGCCTAACTGACTAACGCGCTGGCTGCTTCCAGTTTTTTTTGTCGCCGCTTCGCCCAACATCATCTGCTCCATCGCATCCCATCAAAACCCAGAAAGGTTCTTCTTCCTTTCCACCGCTCTTTGTGTGACCAACAACCCAACATTTTCGCACACATCCCCTCATTCCTTCTTTTTGCCCATCTACATCCAAACATCTTCACGCGTCGCAGCGTGTCAGGCAGTCCGAAACACTTCGGAAACTCGTTTGCGCTGAGCGCTTCGTGGTAGTACCACTTTCAATCACCCAAACAACCCACCCAACACTTCCATCAAGATGTCTTACGGCGGTGGTGGCGGTGGCGGCGGCTACGGCGGCTCGCGCGGCGGCGGCGGCGGCAGCTATGGAAGCGACAGATACGGCGGCGGCGGTGGTGGCCGTGATGGTGGCGGCGGTGGCTACGGCGGTGGTGGTGGCGGCGGTGGCTATGGGTATGTTCAAATCATCCTCCCTGCGACGTCAATGTCATTCTCTGAAAGCCATGGCTCTTCGCAATTCACAACTCGCTGGTATTCTTTTCGCGGCTTCTGATGACTGACTTGACCTCAACAGCGGCGGTGGCAACGGCTTCTCTGGAGGCGGTGGTGGTGGCGGCTTCGGCGGCGGCGGTGGTGGTGACCGCATGTCCAACCTTGGAGCTGGTCTGCAGAAGCAGAACTGGGGTAGGTGACTTCGAGCCAAATCTTTCAGCCGCAAAATACTAACTAAAATGTGCTTAATGCAGATCTCGGCACGATGCCCAAGTTCGAGAAGCATTTCTACAAGGAAGACGATGCTGTTGCCAACCGATCGGACGCCGATGTGGAGCGATTCCGTCGTGAGCACCAGATAGCTATCCAAGGCAGTGACGTCCCCAAGCCCGTCGAGAGCTTCGACGAGGCTGGCTTCCCTCGCTATGTCATGGACGAGGTCAAGGCACAAGGCTTCCCTGCCCCTACTGCCATTCAGTCCCAGGGTTGGCCCATGGCTCTTTCTGGTCGCGATGTCGTCGGTATTGCCGAGACAGGCTCCGGAAAGACCCTGACCTACTGTCTGCCTGCTATCGTCCACATCAACGCTCAGCCTCTGCTCGCCCCCGGTGATGGTCCCATTGTTCTCGTCCTGGCTCCTACCCGCGAGCTGGCTGTCCAGATTCAGCAGGAAATCACCAAGTTTGGTCGATCATCCCGCATCCGCAACACCTGTGTCTACGGTGGTGTTCCCCGTGGGCCCCAGATTCGTGACCTCTCTAAGGGTGTTGAGGTCGTCATCGCGACCCCCGGACGTCTGATTGATATGCTGGAGGGCGGCAAGACCAACTTGCGCCGTGTCACATACCTCGTTCTTGACGAGGCAGACCGCATGCTTGACATGGGATTCGAGCCCCAAATCCGCAAGATTGTCAGCCAGATTCGTCCCGATCGTCAGACTCTCATGTACTCCGCCACCTGGCCCAAGGAGGTTCGCGCACTAGCTTCCGAGTTCCAGACCGACTTCATCCAGGTCAACATTGGTTCCATGGATCTGTCTGCTAACCACCGCATCACTCAAATTGTCGAGGTCGTCAGCGAGGGCGAGAAACGTGACAAGATGATCAAGTATCTCGAGCAGGCTATGGAGGAAAAGACCAACAAGGTCCTCATCTTCACGGGCACCAAGCGTGTCGCCGATGAGATTACCCGATTCCTTCGCCAAGATGGCTGGCCCGCACTTTGTAAGTTCTCAACGACTTTCACACGCTTCTACTTCTTGTGCTAACCTCGTCCAGCCATTCACGGCGACAAGCAGCAAAACGAGCGTGATTGGGTTCTTGATCAGTTCAAGACCGGAAAGTCTCCCGTCATGGTGGCCACCGACGTGGCTTCCCGTGGTATTGGTATGATAAACACTCCCCCCATCCCCCCCCTTCCCCTTGTGGCATCTTCCAGCAGAGTTATACTCGCTGTGCTTTACTCTCATGTATGTCTAGGGGCTCTCTTGATTGCGCTGCACCTGCCTGACCTCTTCGTGTTCTGTGGTTCTCTCGCACCGTGGGTTATTGGGATCCGTGGCATAGTGGTAGACATACCGCTATGCGTGCGTTCCGCTCTCGTACCGTTTGCTTCCCTCGTGGTACAAGTGCGGAGCTGGCGTCTCTTGACTTTGTCAAGCTGTCGTGAAACAAGATTCCTAAATCCTCGAGGACCCGGACCGTGATGATGAATATGCTTCCAAGCCTGGCATATGGCATGTTGTCGCAACAGACAGCCCCGTTCTCCAAGGAGATAAGCACGGAACTATATACTTAGGCACCACCCGTCGCTGGGACTTGCTACACCACCCTTGCTATGATGAAAGCTAACTAGTTGTAATAAAGATGTGCGCAACATCACGCATGTGATCAACTATGATTACCCCAACAACTCGGAGGATTACATTCATCGTATCGGCCGAACTGGTCGTGCCGGTGCCAATGGCACGGCCATTACCCTGTTTACCACTGACAGTAAGTCTCTACCTCGTGGTGTCAATATACAGCGGCTAACAAGACAAACAGACTCGAAACAGGCTCGTGATTTGGTGAATGTCCTCCAGGAGGCCAAGCAACAAATTGACCCCCGACTGCAGGAGATGGTCCGCTACGGCGGTGGTGGTGGCGGCGGTGGCCGCTACGGTGGCCGAGGCTACGGTGGTGGTGGCCGCGGAGGCCGAGGCGGTGGTAAGTCCTTACCCTAACAGCTTTCCTCATGGCTCTTGTCCTCAGGCTGACGCCTCGATCAGGCCGTGGCGGTGGTAACTCTGGTGCTAACGACATGCCTATAGGCAACCGACGATGGTAATCGCACTTGTTGCCGATGATATGATTTCGTACGACTCTTAAACGCTTGTGGCCTCAACCTTTCCGAAGGGCGAAGTACTTATTTTCTTTATTTTCGGTACAACGCAAAAGTTGGCGTCATGGCTAGAGGGTTTGCTTGGTTGCTCTTAGATAGGGGCATATGTCCTCACAGTCCAGCGTTGCCCAGATGAAATTCTTGGACTTCAAAGACGAGATCTGTTAGCACCCTACGCCGCAGGAACCTGAGGGGCTCGGTCCTTCCTAGACTGTGTCGGGTGGTTTATCCGACCTGTACAGGCTACAAGTCAGTCACGGGGCATTTCGCGACGTCACGCACGATGCGAGGGGCCGACTCTACCCTGAGCTGAGGTTTGACTCTTGTCTTGTCGACTTCAGGTCATGGGGAAGTATAGTGGTTACGGAACGACACTGACTTACCGCAGATACATGTGTTGGCTTTGTACAATAAGTTGCGCAGTCTGACTCGGGTTCCCATATGTTGATTTAGATACATCCTATTTTGCGCTGCCGTTTTGATGGGCAACCGCTGCAGATTAGGTAGGGTAGCTTAATTATAGATTGAACCAAGAAGTATCCTTATGATCATTGAAGATGAAATGATCTCTACGTCGTGTCCACCAGACCCGACTGCCCATGTCAGACCCCAGTCGAGGAGGGTTTCTGGTGAACCTCAACAACCTCTATGCTTGCTATAACTAGCCGAGCAAATCAAGTAACCACATGCAAACAACAGCCCATGGATTCTTGACTATCGATCGTATGGCGGTTGGACGGTTTGGCATCTGAAGTTCTCCAACAACGTACATACAAACTTATGCAAAGATTGGCCGAGCTCCTGCCGGGCTTTCAGCCGAGTTGCGTTTGCATGGAAATTTTCAACGTGTCCAGGTGTGCATTATTGCCGACGCGCTGGTGCGTTAACCATGCACAGGCCCGCGTCTTACATCTAACCCGCACCTCATCCTCAAGTACAAATGATGTCTTGAGACAAGGGTGGCCGTGTGGGTCAGTGACGAGATCTAGATCCTGAGTCCGTGTCGAACAGCCTCTAGTGCAAATCTAGCTGGCCACCATATGTGAGCCTCCCACAATGGCTAGCACCTCCGGGTTGTACACGTCCTCCTTAGGCACAGCCAATACGAAGGAGGCTGCGCCGCAAAGTTGCTTGTCATAGAGTTGCGGCTCGCAACGACTTGCACTTTGGCCGTCAGCCAGCAGCCTGTATCTGGCTCTTTAGCTTCACCATGATGATGTATGTCCATCGCCTCATTCGCCAGTACCAGCAAGGAATCCTGGACTCCAGTACTCCCACTCGTCAGCCTGCTTGTCTGCCCAAAGCATGCCTTCTCCCAAGAGGTCTTCGACGATAGTCTGCGACCTAGCCCTCGTCCACCGCAGGTTGACCATGAGCATCGAAACACTGACGTAGCCCAGTATCTGGACCGCCTCCAGCACAGCGCTTTGATCGGTGTTCAGCTCCTTGGGTACCGAACGGATGTACGACTTGTTGCCTACTTTGACGACCGAGTGACTTGAGCCCAGCGGCTTGAGCGTCTCGACCGCCCTCAGCACATCATCCTCGGTGACCTCGGGTGCGCCCTCCATGCGGCCCCGCATGACCTTCTCCCGGAGCTCCTTGACGCCGATCAAGCCGCCGTTCTCGCCCCGGGTGGCGCCGCACTCCTCAACGACGCGCACGGCGAGCTCAAAGTAAAAGTCGTTAACGGTGCGGCCCAGAAGCTGCGCCCACATGCTGCTGTTCCCGGCGCCGGCCGAGTTGGACGAGGCCAGGGGGTCCACGCCGATGGCGGCACACATGCGGGCGAACTGGGCGCGGAACTGGGGGTTGGACCGGATGTCCTTGGCGTGCGTCTGGGCAAACTGCTGCAGCAGCGATTTGAAGACGGAGAGCTGCGTCTCCAGGACCTGCGCGTTGGTGCTACGCAGGTTGTTGCCGTGCGAGGCAAACTGGGCCGATGTGAGGCGGGATCGGTCGAAGGCGGCCAGGCCGACACCTTTGCGTGACATTTTGGGGGACGTAAGGGGGGGTGCAGGTCGGCTAGTTTGATGGGTTGCTATGCTGTAATGTTTTTGACGATATTCACAGTGTGTCTTGTCAAAGTCTTCGACACCAAATCCGAGAAGGACAGTGTAGGCCGAAGGCAGCAGAGAGATAAGAGTTCAACTTGTAGGGAGTGGCTCGGCCGCTTGGGATGTACGGAGTTAGTCAACGGTGCAAAATGTATATTGAAGTCCCGGAGGTCTAGAGGCAGCTGTCAAATTCAAAGACTCGAAGCGAAGAACCTGCTCCTCTTCTAGGTAATGAGACCGACTGACAACCAAGCCCGCTCGCTCGGTCGCTCGCTCACTGACCTGAATGAGGGAGGGAGGTCAATCGTAGTGGAATTATCTGGAAACAAGGTTTCATCGGACTTACCCCGGCAGCATGAGCCCCACTATTCACCTTGATTTCGGCTCCGCTCACCTTGACCCCAATCAGACCTAGCGTATTTCGAAGGGCCACAACCCTCTCTCATGGGCAAAAATTATTCAATTCACGGCTGGCCAGTAAATCCGACCCTCTTTTTCGCGATCCCGACTTTGAGAAGACAGACGACAAGCCCCAAGCCCAACGCCCTGGTAATTCGCCTAACCAACCATTTCTCGACAAACCACATTCAATCCGCAATCATGTCGACCTCCCAGAGCGTTCAGTGCTTCGGCAAGAAGAAGACGGCCACTGCTGTCGCCCACTGCAAGGTTGGTGATACCTGAAAGAAACACGACCAAGAGGAGGGATGCGAAAGGAGAAAATGGGCCGACCTTGCGATAGCGAAGAACAGACACAGGTGCTGACAATTTTTTCTCTCCCGTTCACAGTCCGGACAGGGCCTCATCAAGGTCAACGGCAAGCCTCTCTCCCTGGTCCAGCCCGAGATCCTGCGATTCAAGGTAAGCCCGATCTAGGAATCCAAGTAACGAAACCTTTGCGCGCGCATGACACTCATCCGACGACGACACGCAGGTCTACGAGCCTCTCCTGATCCTCGGCCTCGACAAGTTCTCCCAGGTCGACATCCGCGTCCGCGTGTCCGGTGGTGGCCACACCTCGCAGGTCTACGCCGTCCGCCAGGCCATCGCAAAGGCCATCGTCAGCTACTACCAGAAGTACGTCGACGAGCACTCCAAGAACGCCCTCAAGACCGCCCTCGTGCAGTTCGACCGCACCCTGCTCGTCGCCGACAACCGTCGTTGCGAGCCCAAGAAGTTCGGTGGTCCCGGTGCCCGCGCGCGCTACCAGAAGTCTTACCGTTAAAGAGTGCTATGCTCTTCGACGGTCGGGTGCTGGGGATGTGTGGAGCCACGGGGACGGCGGGGTGGTGGAAAGGATGGACCGCCTATGCATGCTGCGGCTGCTGCTGCTAATCACGGCGGCGGCTGCTGGTACTGCTGCGTCGGTAACTGTCGTCATGTGACCAAGGGAACCAAAACGACATACGGCATGGCACGGACTGGAATTCTTTGTTGGCTCGTAAAGCGCGGAAACGGATCAGGTTCTCCGTAACAGGAGTCAAAAAAGAGAGGATCCTTTTCACGGGAAACAGAGAGAGTGAGAGGGCTGAAATATAAAGCACCCTCTCATCATCATCAATGCATTTACACGGCAGCTCACGAGAATCGGTTCTGGGCTGCAAAAGGGAATAGGCGAATGAAACGTTTTTTTCGACCGATATCAATATCTGAGAACTCTGGCGCTGCGTCTCCTGGTGCATGCCACGCTATTGTTTTCGACATGAGGAATTGTTGATGCCTGAGCAGTGGCAGCCACCCCACGAGGCATTCTCGTGTGGTAATCATTACTAACGGCTGGTTTGCAGGTGCGACGTCCCGACATGTTCCTTTGTTTGTGATGCTGCGAGTCTACCTCGGCGAGACTTCTGGCAACGCGTCTCTTGCTGCATGCCGTATTGGGCCCCGAGAA
This sequence comes from Arthrinium puccinioides, assembly GCA_022414665.1. Classification (NCBI taxonomy): domain Eukaryota; kingdom Fungi; phylum Ascomycota; class Sordariomycetes; order Amphisphaeriales; family Apiosporaceae; genus Arthrinium; species Arthrinium puccinioides. The sequence goes on along the minus strand of JAIUNF010000003.1, from coordinate 1,796,491 downwards.
GCGGTGAAGTCTCGCCATAAAACGGTGTCCCTAAGCATGGTGGGAGTGCTGTCATGACTTGTCTGTTTAAGTAAAAGTACATCTTTCCGTGCTGGGTTTTTGGCTATGTTTTGTCGTTCGCGTGTCAACGACGGATAAACACGGTCAAGGGACACTCTCCTGCATACGGAGTACCCGGGAGACCACCCGGCCAGCAAGCACCACGACGGCGATCTGAGTATCTGACGTTGGAGTATATGGACGTGTGACGGCAAGGGCATGAAAGAAAATAACGATTAGTACTACTACCCCAACATCTCCAGTCATGTCCATCAGATCCTAGCCGATCTTCTCACACGGCTTCATATTACCCATCTCCTCCTCGCACGGCTAGACACCCCAGAATACTCGTTGCTAAATCAGACCTCGCAAGTACGCCCCTTGGGACACACGGCCGTGGCGTAACCGGTGCTAAGCCTACAAGTCGGGGGGAGGGGCAAGGGTTAGCCAAGGAGGAGAGCAAACAGGGTTTCGCCAAAAGGAGGAGTGGGAGAGGGAAGCCCTCGAGAACCCACGCCAACGGGGGACATTCTAAAAGCCTCAACGTACCGAGCACACCCCGAAAGCCGTCTGGCAGCCTCCGCCGCAGTAATCGGCGTCGGAGCCACAGTATCCATGCGTCGAGCAACAGTCGCCAAACTGGGAGCCCAGGCACGTGAAGCCGTTGCCGCAGCTGCCGTCCACGCTCGCCTTCAGCGGCGCCGCGGAGGGGCTCGCCTGGGGACTGGTCGTGCTCGTGCTCGTGCTCGTGCGAGACCTGCTGGTGGAGATGGGGCTGTCGGGGACGGAGACGGGGCTGTCGGGGACCAGGGTCGACCCGGGCCCCGTCGGCTGGGAGGTGACGTCGGCGCGCGTGAGTGTCTGGTCGGCGCTCGTGCAGGCGCCATACTGCGGGCGGCAGCCGCTGCCACAGTAGTCGATGGAGGCGCCGCAGAAGCCGTTGGAGGAGCAGCCTGGTGTGAGATTAGCGGACGGCTGGCCCATGGTTGGCAACAAGGACCGTCGAGACAAGGTAAGAGTGAGACGTACAGTTTCCGTACTTGGACCCGGAGCAGGTCACGCCGGGTCCGCAGAGGCCGTCGGAGCTCACTTGCAAGGTTGCTGTTGGGGTTGCGCTCCTGGTGCTGGTGGTGGGTTTCGCGGTCGTCGATGTGGTCGGTTTTGACGATGCTGTGCTGGACTTTACCGTGGTGGAAGATGACCCGACGCTGATGTCACCTTGTCAGCACGCAAATCATCGTCAAGGGATTCAAGCTTCTTCACGGCACGTTGGTTTACTCCCCCAAAAAACTACTCACGAAAACGTGTACGACGGGACAGTACCGCTGCCCGCCCGGTACCAATTTGCAGACGGGTCGTCGAGGCATTGGCCAACCGTGACGGATCGGTAGCCGTTCTTGAAAAGCGAGTCGAGGATGTAGTCGGTCAGATTGTAGACGACCTGCTCGTGGATATCATGCTCAATCTGCAGGTAACTCTCGGTTTCGGGGTTCGGATCTTCCATGGCCCAATCCCATAAGTCTTTGCTGGCCTGGATCTCAGTGGGATCGTCGTGCAGGTAGCCCTCGGTGTCTAGATCAAAGTAGATCTCGTGATAGCCCAGTTCAGCCAACAGCGACTGGCAAGCCGACTCGCAGATCGAGAAAGGGGGTCTGCAGTCTGTTTTTAGTATCGTGGATGGGCTGCAGTGGTTTCACTACTCGGAAACTTACCGCATGTACGTTGGAAAATAGCCTAGAATATCGTTCAAGGCGATCTCGTTCCAGATCATCTGATTTCGAGCTTGAGTGGTCGTCACAGCACTGAAGTTCTGATGTGACCAAGTGTGACTGGCGATTTGGTGACCCTCCTGGGCCATTCGCTTTGAACGGTTAGTTTGAGCGTTGGAATAGGGGATTGGATATCTGGCGCTCACTTGGATTATGGCACGCCAGGGATACTTGGCATCGTTGATTGCCCCCTTTCCCAGGTTGTTACCGGTAACGAAGAAGGTCGCCTTCGCATTATATTTCTATCCTCAGGTCAGCTGCGTTCTCAAAGTATCACCGGGACTTGAAATTTTACCGCCAACTTGTCCAACAGATCATTCGTATAGCTGTAGGGACCGTCGTCAAATGTGAGTGCAATATCACCTTCGGTCACGCAGTCATAGATGCCTTCACCGCCGTATGGGACATTTCCCAGTTTCGGCCTCGCGATATTGGACGTATCGGCACCGCTCGGTTTCTGGTTACCGTCACAACCGCTGCCGTAGCTGAGCTGACAATCAGGGGCTGTGCAATATTCTTCGCCTTTGCCGCACCACCTTGACGGTATTAGCAAGTGATTACGGGGACGCCAAGGGAGGACCGCTCGTATATATTCACCCTTCAGCTGAGCAACAATACCCAGTTGCGCATGATCCACGACTGCCACCACACTTTGAATTTGTATTCTGTCGTTCTCCTATCGTCGCTCTGGACCCCAAATCACTGACGCCCGCCACATGTGCAGACCTGGTCTGTTGGATATGCGCCAAGTTGTACGCATCGTCTTGCAGGCCCCGGGCCTTCAGTCCTGCCAGGAACCTTCGTCCGCCGACGATGCTGGGAGCTGCATGTTCTGAGCTTCCCCGGTCTGAGTGGGCAATGCAGAGCCCAGCCAAGCTCGCCAGGATGAGAGAATCAATCCAGCGCATGGCGGCGAATTCTGGCAGACAATGAGTGGTAAGAACTGTCGGCGAAGCAGGTTGCTATCCGAAGCCAAGATCAAGCCGTCCGGTATGAGACAAGATCTATATCAACACAGCGGGGGACTCTACCACCCATCGCATATGCCAGACACGGCATAGCATTTATACGAAATCCAAGGGCCAGAGGGCGTATGGCATGCAGAAGGAAGCGTGCGTGAGCCCGGTGCAAGGAAATGCGATCATATAGCCGGATGCTACTCTGCAAGCAGAATTACAAGTGGTGTGAGGGGGGTTCGCAGGGGGGTTAGAGACTGCAACGACTCAGCTTCCTGATTCGTCGTGACCCCGATTGGTTCTACGTGGAAGCAGAAAAGCTGTAATTTTTGGAGGTGGCCTTCCCTTTCCATCACTCTATCCGCGTTGCAATGCTATGGGAAGCCACCGGGAGATACAAGAAGCAAGAGTGGCAGAGCGCAAAACTAGAGCGGCTGACCACAAAGGCCCTTCTCTCTCTCTCTCTCTCTCTCTCGTGTACTGAGCGTTAGTGTTGACAATTAGGCTAAAGAGAGAAATGAGAGCAACGTGATGCTTACGACAGCCCGAGAGCTACCGGAAAGTGTTTTCACGGTGCATCTGCCTTTGAGCGCAAGGCATGTTGCAATGAGCCACCACTTCCGGCTTGCCTCCATGAGCGGCGAGCCTTGAGGACTTGCATCTGCCCTGGAAGCCTCGCTGCACGCAGTGGTCGCTCTCAGGCGGCAGGCCAATCGAAGATTTGCGTAAGCAAGAGTTGCGGCCGCCAATAATCGTCCGGATTTCAACCCAGATTGGCAGGTTACTTCATGGCTCGTATTTCCTCCCGCATCTTCAGCGACGTGTTGTTGTTTGTTCGAAATTAGGCGGAATGAGACCCGTATGCCTTGCATAACATTGGAAGCCCAATAACAAGGAGTCAGGACTAGTCTCCGATGAGTCGTCACACTGCATCATGTATCGAAAATTCTCTCAGCTGCGTCACCCCAAAACAGGTTGACTCGGACGATGGATTGTTACTTTGCTTTTGTTATGCTTCCAATAACTGCTGGAAGTGAACGCCCCGTAACCAGGGTGGTTTTCAGCATCGCCACCTAACTCGAGGAACAACCACCGCCAATCCCGCACCAGCCTGGTGAATCCTCTTGCGAGCCAATCACTCACAAAGCTGAGGGCTATACTGACCAGTGGAGCAGTAGTCGGCGAGGTGAAGAAACGTGCCATGAGGGTGACAGCGATGGTACGTAGACGCGTGTCCCTCTGGACCATGTGGCTTGCATGACGTCCGTCGAGACCCAAATCTTCCCAATTCCTTCCTGGGATTCCCTGTTGTGTATTCCTGGAGGCTGGGGGTCTGAACAAGTTTCAAGCATATTTCCACCGCGGTAGCGGCGTCGTTCGAGGCCGGACAGATGGATCAATGCTCTATCAACAACATGGCCCGGTAAACGAGCTTCGTATGATTCAAACTGCGCTTCTTTTCTCAATTACTGTCCCGAAAAGAATTGACAAGTCTCCCCTCCCTATCGTCGTCTGCACACCGTTCGACCTCGAGCTTCATTTCCATGATGAGGCTTAGTTCTGGGCAATACTCGAATATCTCTTTTCGTTGCGCATGGTTTTTCCACACGGCATCGGCCAGGGACTTGCCTCCTTCCCGAACGTGGAAGCCCATAGAGTTGGGGATGTAGACATCTTCGACGGCTAGCTGGCCATCCGAGCCTGCGGCAACTTTGGCGCCCGGCAACACCCAGACCCTCTGACCAAACCATTCATCTTCTGGCATAGTGTCGTTATGTCGGACTTGGAACTTGAGGACACGCCTGATGGCGGACATTTTTCGGAGCGAGAGACCACCATTGCCAGCAAAGCCATCACCTGTTGTTCTGTCACCATGTCAGCGTTCGTTCCTTGCAATATGGTGTGAGGGACGACTGACCTCGGTGCCCCAGCCCAGTCCCATATCAGCCAGTCGTTTAGGCTCGTCTCTGAGTTTGCGCAGAGAATGCTGTCGTATTCATACTTGAGCAGCCACTCGACGCCGGGAATGAACTCGTCGTAAAAGCGTCGGTCAGTCAAAAGACGGTGGGTCTTCTCCTTGCTGTCTATTTCCCACGGTGCAGGCAGTACCATGAGGTCCAGCTTCCCGATTGCCTGTTGGTGCTTCATGGCATAACTGCGACCAATGCTTACGACGGATCTGTCGGATCCGATAAACAAGAACCGCCAGTCAGGAGGCACCACGGATATCATGTGCAAGATCTGGGACGGGAGATGGGGAAGCGGTCTCGGCTCAATAAGCAGCGCAAGCTTGGAAGTATCATAGTAGTTGCGCCGATCTTTCTTTTCGTTCCAGGTGGGATGCCAGTCCAATTTGATGGACGGGATGCTTTGCCGCGCCTCGTCTATTCTAGTCTTGACGGATGCTTGGATGCTGGACTTGTAAGATGGAAGAATGCCAGCAACGAACCATCTGGATCGGATGCATTAGTTTGATTGCATGCGCAAGATCGGCCAACGGACAACCTACGTGACAGCCAAAGAAACGACTAGGAGGACCTTGATGCGTGTTATGGCGAGTAGGCCAGATGCCGGAAGAATGGGCGAGCCAAACATGACGATGACGAGTTTGTGAGTTTATCTGATGATGGGGGAAATACACATCGTCGCTGCATTGTTGTTGCAGTTGGCGTGGGTTTATCGACTGGAGGGTTTGCACAAAGGGGTTTCTACCAGGAAGGCGACTTCCATCACTTACACCAAATGTCGACAGGGAAGGAAGGCTCTTGCAGCAACACAGCATGGGAAGAAGCCCCGCCGGCTGCGTAACTGCAAGACAAGTAGTTAGCCCCCCTACCTATGCATCCCATGTACCTCATGTACCCTATGTACCCTATGTACCTTGCTAGCAAATGGTGCCACGGACTCGCCACTGTGTGGCATACAGGTGCACCTGCCCAAAACCAAAGGGGTGACAAGTCCTACGAGGCAATCTCAAACGCCTTTGGATACTCTGCCTCCTACGCCACACTGTCTTGGACTTCACTCCTTTCAATCGTCTTCTTTGTCATTGCGAAGAACTCATCCTGCACCTTCCTTGCCTAAAGGGACTACATATCGGTGATATTGGAATTGCCTAATCCGGGAGCAAGAACCAACGCCACTGGTCAATCGACGGCTTGGAGGCATAGTTCAGACTTCAGCCTCCATGCAGGGTTTAGAACCTTGGCGTCGACGCGGGTGCATTTATACTCGAGGTGTGGCAAGGATGCTGTTGACCCGAGATCTTTGGAACAAGGCATGTAACGTCAAGGATATTTGGGTATGTCCATTGGAAGAACTGCCAATGGTTCAATGCAAGTCATGATTGCAGCCATCGTGGTCTAAACGATACACAATGGAGAGACACGTAAAACATGAATTTAAAGCTGTGTCGCCCTCTTCGTAGGCTCTCATGTCATAGACGAGGTTTATGATGCATCCAGTCAATCGTGTCCAAGGGTATTCGTATCTTTTGTCCCAGAGCTTCTCGAGCATCGTCCTCCTCTCCGTAATCTCCATTTCAATGACTCAATGATATGACGCCCACCAAGTTTGTGTTGCCTGGTCACACACATCACTCACGATTTTCCCATCACTGGCAGGTGAATCATATTTGTACATACCTCTCTCATCGGGTCCATGGCCGACTCTGGTTGATTGTCATTTATTTCCATTCCTGAAGCCGTCCCGTCTTCTATTCACCGATAAGGTCTTTTCAGCATCGCCGTTCCCTCCCAACTCCCTTCTGGCAAGGAATCGTGACGACCATGATGAGTCGTCTCTGGGAGACTGCACGTGCTGCCTTCTTCAGAATAAGGTCACGAACGACCAGACGGATGCGACTAGCCGTTGGCCTGCTACTTGTCTTGTCGGTAACCCTCGCAGTATTTCTTTCCGTCGTTTGCTAATCCATACACCAGTTCCATGACAATCTACTTCTCCCTGCCGACCCTTGCAACGGTCGAGGTGCCCAAGATCTCCATTGATTATCACCGGTCGCCTTACAATGAGAGAAAAGTCGCGCTCCTAATCGAGAACCGGGCCAACCCCATCCTCGCACCTCTGATCTTGCACTTCATGTCCGTCGTCCCGCCGGATTGGCGCTTCCGCTTCATGGGCTCGACCGAGTCAGTCGACAGCCTCAACCGCTCCATCGCCATCCGCTCGCAAGTCACCGCCGGCAAGCTCGACCTGACTTATATACCGGCCAACATGAGCACCGCCGGCCAAGAGATGATCAGCCGCTTCCTGACCACCCTGTGGCTGTACGAGGTCGTCCTGCAGCCTGCCGAGTGGCTGCTCGTCTTCCAGACCGACAGCATCTTGTGCGCCAACAGCCGGCAGAACATCAACGACTACCTCGACTACGACTGGGTGGGCGCGCCGTGGAACCCGAGCGGCAGCTTCGGTGGGAACGGCGGGCTGTCCCTGCGGCGGGTGAGCGCCATCATCGAGATCCTGCAGGACCAAGTGCGTATCGAGGGGTCGGAGCCCGAGGATGTCTGGCTCGCGGAGCGCTTGGGACACCGGCCCGGCGCGCGCATGGCCAACGGGACAGTCTCGCTCACCTTCAGCGGCGAGATGTACGCCGGGGAAAAGGAGGGCATCGACAAGGATACCGAGGACTGGAACAGTACCCTGGATGCTGCGCGCAAGGGCGAATACGTCGGTGGCATCGACGACTGGCGCGAGGGCCACTACGAGCCCATGGGTTATCACACAGGCGGTACAGGGACTATGCTGCACGGTGGCATCTGGGGGACGCCCGAGCTCCGCAAGCACATCTGGGACTACTGCCCCGAGGTCAAGATGACGTTGCAGATGGATGCAGCGCGGTACGTGCCGGGCGCGTGCCAGTCGAGTTGGAAAAGGGATGCGGATGCTGGGCAGCAAGCAGGAGTCGTCGACAGGATAGGAACTGTGAGCCTCGACGATCTGGGATACGGGACAGAAGTCATTGACGGCGTCGAGTATCCTATGCTGCCGCCGAACCTGGTTCCTTGGTAACGCGAGCTTCGTGGCTGGCCATTTTGGCTTCTGGAGAGGATGGAGTGAACAAAGAGAAGTTAGTAGAGCCCAATTAATACAAAGCCCTCTGCCGTATGGTGAGTGGTCATCTACAGTACACACGATCCGTTGCCAAGTGCAACATACGAAACGTATATCGGCCCCTGGATGAGCTCGATTAACCAGTGGGTGCCTCACGGGGTTGTTCGAAAGACTCGTCTATGTACTTCAGATCAACAATTTTCGGTATCCACAACACCTGGTAATGCACATTGCCTTGCCCCATCAACATAGGAAATATTACTCGTCGCCATCTTCATCATCCCCGGCCGCCTTTCTTGCTTCTCTGTTCTTGACCCACTCAGCAGCCTTCGCGCTGACCTTCTCCCTGTTCCGGGCGTCGCCGTTCTTCTCCTCCCACTCGGCCCATCGCTTGAACCACTTCTTGGCCTGGCGAGGCTTGAGGGCCTTGCTCTTGAGCGCGTCCTCAAACACCTTCCTAACGATCTCCTTGTCCGCGTTGGGTCCGTCCTCGTGGTCCAACAGCTGGTTCCAAAGATCGAAGCGCTTGGGGAAGGATGACAGGAGTTTCTCAAACATGGTGCGACCGCGCTCGGGGTTGGCATGGGCAGAGGTAAACTCGAGGCCGGCGAACTTGGTCATAAGGGGAAGGTGAGTGTGCGGAGGCAGAGCCTGGGTTGCGCGGCCCATGAGAGCGTGCGCGCGTTCCGGTTCGTTCTGGACCGAGTGAAGCCAGTGGCCGTAGTTGGACCAAACCTCGGGGGAGGTGGCGCCGAACTTCTTGACGAGAGTCTGGAAGAGCTCATCTGCCTTCTGTTGAAAAACGTTAGCGTGTGGAACATTGCATGCGTAAAGATTCCAGAGAATCTTACCCGAGGCTTGTCCTCCTGAATGTAGATGCTGGCTAGGCGCTGGTAAACTTCTTGCTGGTCGTTAACCTGAAGGGCACGCTTGAAAACCTCGTCAACAGTCTCCTCGGTGCCGAAACGGACTTCCAGATTGAGATAGGCAATCCACGCATTGAGTTTTTCCGTTTCTTCAGTGCTGTTGATGGTCGCAATGGCGCGCTCGGCAATCTTGCGAGCACCCGCCAGTTCGCTCGACTGCATCTGGTACGCCATGTACTCGATCCAAAGTGAGGATGAGTTGGGTCGGCGGTTTAGGAGTTGCTCGTAGTCAGCTGCTGTCCGGGGCCCGAAAGCATCAATATCACCGGTCTTGTCGACATCAGTCTGAGCCTTCTTCCGCTTCTTCTTCTTGTCCTGGGATGCCGCATCTTCACCTTCGGCGACAGAGTCTACGCCGCGCTTCTTATCAAGTGCATCGGCATCCCAGTCAAAACCTCCCACGTCAAGACCTTCCACGTTATCAGTGGCATCTTCATCCATGTCGACGTCCTCCTCGTCGTCCGATTCACTATCCTGGGCACCATCCGTGCCGGTAATGACAATGCCACTTCCATTATCACTCATGTCTTCATCATCTGACAAGAGAGCTGCGCCCGCATCGCTCATGTCGGTGTCCTCATCCTCAAAATAGGAGGGTTTTAGGCCAAAGTTGACGCGCTTTTTCTGGACATCAAGCTTGAGCACGATGGCCTTCACAGCATCTCCTTCATTAAAGAGCTTCCTTGCATCCTCGATGGGTTGCTCGGCCATCTCGCTTCGATGGCACAAACCGCTGACGTTGGCGGAGCCATCAACGAGGATGAAGACACCAAACTCCTCAACCTTGCGGACCTTGCCAGTAACGACTTGTCCGGTTTTAAAGTCTTGGTACCTTAATAGGGGCGTGAAATCCTTGTCTACATCTGAAGCCTTCAGACTCATTTGAACCTGGCCCGTAGCAGAGTCGACAGAGGTGACACGACCCTTGACAAGCTGGTCAACTTGGAACTCATCTTTCCATTCCTTCAAAAAGCGATCCGAGAGGTCGCCGATTCTGACCATCGCTGCAATGTCTCCTCCTAGGGTCACAAAGAGACCTTTGTCGGAAACATTCCTGACGAAGCCGCGAATTATGTCGCCTGCACTCAGCTGTGACACTTCCAATATCTCCCGGTCCTTGACCTTGGCAGATGAGTTCAGCACTCTTGAATGACGCGACGAGAGACGCAGTCTCTTGTTGCTTTTGTCAACGCTCAACACAGAGACACGAATAATGCTGTTCTTCTGGTAGGTTGTGGGAGTAGCCTCGTCGAAATCGTCGCTTATGTCTGTCAAATGAATTGGCCCAGAGATAGTGTCACTCAGATGGACCATGATTTGCCGCTCGTTGACCTTGGTAACTCTTCCTGGAAGTACCATGTTTTGCTTGATCGTGTCCCAAGTGAGATTAGCAGTCGATGATTCAGATCGTGCCGAGAGATCGAGACGGCCCTGAGCTGGATCAATCGACATCACCTTTGTGCGAAGTGCAGATCCGATGGGAAAGTTCTTGGAAAGATTCTCCAAGAGCGACACGTCGTCCGAGATCTCAAGGAAGTTGAGTCTGCCTCGGACATTTGGTGACAGGTTAACCCATAACGACTTGTCTTGAACATTGTTGACAAATGCCAGGTGAGAAGATCCGGATTCGAGCTTCTCGTATGACAAGATTTCAGGAGCCCCGTCTTTCTGATCGCTGGGCTTTGCAGACAGCTCAAGTACCGAATGCGTCGACCTGTGGGAAATCGGCAAAAAGCAGTGGTTTCTCGCATCGTGCACGCCTAATATCTTGACCGAGATGGTATCGCCCTGCTTGAAGTGGCATAGCGGCGACTTGTGATTCTTAATCTCGTCCCACGAGTCGAAGACCTGCGAGACATCCACGCGTCCTTGTATGTTATCAGCTAACCTCACGTTGAGCTGTGAGCTCTTCACCGAGGCGATCCTAGCCTTGGTAACCTTGCCAACAACGAGGTCATCAAGAGAGGTAACCGAGTCATCTACAGGATTCTCAGCTGATATAGACGGCCCGGAAGGCTCCTTAATTTCGACCTTGACTTCGTTCTCGACTGATGGGGAGGCCACGACAATTCTCTTGTGGTCTTTGTCAATCGAGGAGATTTTGACGAGTAGCGATTTGTTCTTCTCCAGACCAAAATCGGTCTCTTTCTGGGCTTCTTGGGGCAGCTTGGTCTTGGGCAGTAGTGCGGTCAACTGGCCAGCAAACTGCACAAACACAGCAGTGACTGTGATGTTTCTGACAAAACCTTGTCGAAGCTGGCCAACCTTGGCATCCTCGAACGAGGACAGAAGCGTCCCCTCTTGGCCGGCCTTGAACAGCGAAGGCTTTTTGCTTAACGCGATGACGCGCTTGCCCTCATTCTTGTCAAGCACCACGAGATCGGAAAGCGTCTGTCCGACATGGATCTTCTTCAGGGCTGCCTGGTTCTTCTTGGACGATCCATCAGTGAGATGTCCTACGGCCAGCATAGCCCTTAGAGATTGCTCTCCAAGCTCCACGAAAACATGATCCTCAGTCTTCTGCACAACCTTGGCAGAGACAGTGTCGCCAAGCTTCAACTTCTTGAGAGCTAGCTGCTTCTCGAGGCCAAATGCAGACGGGTCCTTGCAGGAAACATATAGTTTCTGTGCCTCGGTATCGAAATTTAGTACGTGAACGTCCACCACCTGACCGATTCTGAAATGCTCTTTGGGGTCGTGGATGTACGCCTCACTCATCTCAGAAACAGGCAGGAAGCCTCGGAGGAATCCATAGAACTGGACAATCGCACCATTATTAACTACATTGATGATTGTAGCTGGAACCTGCATCCCCACTACAAGCTGATCGAAGGACTTGAGAGGGGCAGCTTCGGAGTTCAGAAGCGTCTTTTTGAGAGTCAACCGGATCTGGCGTTTGGCGGGATCGACCGAGAGCACGCGAGCCTTGATCTTCATACCCTCCCTGAATTTCTTCTCGGGATGTTGCAATTTGACGTCGGCCAAATGCATCTCTGGGACTAGTCCACTAATGCCCTCGCAGATCTTGAAGATCAGGCCGTCAACACCCTTCTGGCCAACGATGAGCTTCTCGATAACACCGTTGACAATCTCGCCAACGGGAACGTCCTCGATTCGGAGGTAGGGCTGCTCAAGGATGTGCTTCTCAAAAGAGAGTTGGAAAAGACCGTCGATCGCATTGTAGCCAACGACTCTGCCCTGGTGCGTTGAGCCCATCTGGAAAGGGCCGGTTGTTTGCGAGAGCATGTCGACCTTGCCATCCTTGAGCCTGGAGATGTGCACGAAACCGGGGACGCCCTTGACGCCCACATCGACGAACACACCAACCTCGGGTTCAACCTTTATGACGGTGCACTTCTCGACGAGAGCCGAGATGGAGAGGTGCTCTAATGGTGACTTCTTGTTTGCCCTTTGGACAGCCTTGGGGCTCAGCGATGTGATGTGGTCCAGCAAGGAGATACCCAGCTTCGGTTCCCTCGACGTGGGAAAGTTGCAAATGACACGAGCCTTGATCTTCTTGCTGACCTTGTACTTCGCCTCCAGGTCAGCAGCATCGGGGCCAGCACCAGAGTGGATGAGGTCAGCCGTGACATCTAGAGAGCCCATAAGCTTGCCGGACAGGCCACGGCCCTCGATTTCCGACACCATCAGTTCGATTGCAGTTCCAGGGAGGAAGGTGTTGATGGTCGTAGCGTTGGAAGGCACGTTGCTGATTTTTCCAACCCTGGTCTGTAATGTGGTGAGTTGGGCAATCTTTCCGCTCTTGCTGGTGACCAAACCGAGGATGACGGCGCCCGGCTGCATTCGGTCCTCGGATATGCTCTCGTCGAGTTCTTTGCGGGCGAGGAAACCTTGAAATTTCGAGTTGTCCAAGCCAAGATCCATCACGAAACCATGGTCCTCGACACTGATGACGGTCGCCATGACGGTGGCGTTGGCGACCAAATCCTGGCCGGACATGCCGCTGTTGGAGTGTTCTGGTCGCAGTGAAAGCTCGATACGTCTCCTGGGCTTTCCAGATGACTCGGTAGTCTCCTCGACAGTCGAAGTCACGTAGGCACGGAGATACTGGCCAATGCTAAAGAGCGTCTTCAACTCGACTCCATCGCCTTGCACCTCGTTGGTTTCATCGTCCTCCTCGTCTTCTTTAGCCGCTTCGGCTGTGATGCGCTCGTTCAGGGTCTCAGAAATGGCGGTGATAGCGACATGACCGGTGAGGTTGTTCGGCAGGGCCAAAGTAATGTCGAGCGCGTTGATGCCGGCGACTTGGCCAAGTACCAGAGATCCCTTGACCAGACGCCTGTAGTTCAGACCTTCGATCTTGACGGCATCCTCGTCTTGTTGCGACTTGGACTTGGCATCCTTGAGCTGGGACTTGGACTTTTTCTTCTTGACAGTCTTCTCGGCTTTCTTCTCGGTCTGGCCGGACTGTTGCTCAAAAAGCACATCCTGCTTGGCCTGAATCGAGATTTGTTTGTGCTCCAATGGTGTCAGAACACTTCCGCCTCCTCGAGGAAACAAAGGCTCATCCTGCTTCAGTCGTGAAGCAACTGGTGCGGCATTCTTTGAGTCGGCGGTCTTGGTCGCCTTTGCAGCGGGCTTCGCGTCGCCGTTGTTGGACTTGTCGGATTTCGAGCCTTTGGAGGGTCGCGAATCACTGTAGTTCTTTGCTGACTTGGCGGCTGATGTGCCACCTGGCGCATCCTTTCTCTTGAGAGCGCTCATGTTGTCGTGGTGAAGCGCAATCTCAACTGACGCCTTGAGTAGCAAGAACAGCTCTTCGTCGGCTGCCCCAAACTTTTGAAAATTCCGACTCCACTCTCCAGAAAGTTGCAGACGAGACCCACCGAAAAATTACGATAAGATAAGTCAAGACGCCAAGGTTGCAAGGAGGGGTCAGTCAGGTCAGGTATCTGGCGCATCGGTGGCCGGCTAGCGGATCCCAGCAGTCGCCCCTCAGCTGATGCATGCGCTACACTTATCAATGCACGGGCTGCAACAACCTGTGACGTTAGGGATCACCCCCGGGAAGATCAACGAGGCCAGCCAGGCAGCGAGTTTGGCGTGATGCATACATACTTCTCCGTCTCGCCACAGTATGGCATTATCATCAGCATAAGATAATGAGTCCACGAAAGAAGGCTCGACCGAACCCGTCGGATGGCAACGCAGCCGCAGCGAGCACGACCAGCCTGCCAGCCAAGCTGTCGTCCAAGTTGAGCAGGTCGCTGCGAGGCGCTGCGTCGCAACCACAGCCAGACAACAACTCGGTCCATGGGGAAGCGTCCACCACAGGCTCTCTGGAATCAAAACAGCAGGAAAGGCAGCCAAAGGACGAACAAGTGCAAGACACATCCAGGAGCGCCGCAGGTCCCAGTTTAGAATCCGGAAGACAGGTTGGTTTCCCAGCACTCGCCACCCTTTTTTTGTCTGCACAGCCAGTGCCAAATCGCCGTATGGCACCGTGCTGACCAGCCATTCTCTCCAGCCTCGCAAAAGTCGCAGCTGGTATGGCTCTTGGCCTAAGAAAGCTACTGCATCGACTCAAGTTGCCCGAGAAACGATAATGGGCGGCACAGTGAGAAGTCGTGCTGCGCCAGACTTTAGCCGTTACGACACTAGAAATAATTCGGACGTTTCTGGCGATTCAGATGCCCAATCGGGACGAACGCTACCCAAGATCAACGAGAACGCTTCCAAGACGACACAAAAAGACAGCGGGGGCATGGGGAAAGGAGTTGACTTGTACTCAGGAGGAGGTGCAGGTACAGGCACGGCAGATAATAAAACGAGTACAGACGGCGCAACAAAGATGTCGGACTCGCCGTCGAAACCACAAAATTTGCTTCGAGACGAAAACGTCGCTACCAGTCCCACTTCGCCAACATCACACAGGGTGCAGGAAGCTCAAACTACAGCGTCGTCTGGATGGCTAGGTGGCTGGTTTGGCGCATACGCAGCAGCGCCTGATCCGACTGCCACGGAAGAGGCCAAAGCAGAAACGAGACTGCCACAAGAAGTGGAAATCACTCAGCCTGATGTTATGCATGATTCCCCTAGCGAACAGGTACAAGTTCCGCCTGAGACACACAAGCAACCATATCCGACAGGTTCCTGGTTTGGCGCATGGTTTGGCGCGCCGGCGACTGGTGATGAGGCTCCACAAGATGATGCAGAAGCAACATTGTCCACAACCCCTATCGTGAAGGACGACGAGGATGTTACTATGACGGATGCGCCAACGGCTGTTGCGGCTCCTATGTCGCAACCTGTGGCAGGCTCAACTTGGGCCTTTTGGTCTCGGCAAACTGGGTCAAGTCCTACCGACAAGAACACGGATACTGCTGAGCAGGGCGAGCTAGCTGTGATGGGCGAAGGCTCCGAGTCAAGCCCCAAGCTTTCAAGCGGCCTGAAGGTGGTAGACAGTGCGGCTCCTTTAAGAGAGCCGCCACTGAAGAAGGGCACGAAACTGGCCACGAACAAAGAAGTATTGGCAAAGAAGAGCGACATGGGTCGTCCCGAGCCAATGGATCTGGACCGGTCGACGCCCGCACGACCAAGCACACCCACGACCATTAACAGTAACGTATCAGTGAAACCAGAAACCCCAGGCTCGGCTTCATCCTTGCAGACAAACTCGCTATTGCCATCTTTCAAAAATACGTATCGCATGCAGGCGAATCCTTCTATCCTCAAGCAAATTACCCAGCTGCTCCTTAGGACAGCACAGCCACCTGCAAACCACGCTTATCTCGTAAAAGAGGCGCCAAAGGTCCGCAGAGCCATCGCAATTGGCGTACATGGCCTTTTCCCAGCGTCATTCCTACGACCTGTGATAGGCCAGCCCACGGGAACATCGATTCGATTTGCCAATCATTGCGCCGGGGCCATCAGGAGATGGGCAGATAGCCATGGCTGTGAGGACTGTGAAATCGAAACCGTTGCGCTTGAAGGCGAGGGCAAGATTGCTGACCGGGTCGATAATCTGTGGAAGCTCCTGCTCAACTGGATCGATCATCTCCGCCAAGCCGATTTGATATTGGTGGCATGTCATTCACAGGGCGTTCCTGTTGGAATTATGCTCGTCGCGAAACTGATAGATTTGGGGATCATCACGACGGCAAGGATAGGGGTATGTGCAATGGGTAAGTGTTCTGACGAATTGAAACTTGCGAAATTTGTACTGATTGCTATGGGCAGCGGGCGTTTCCTTGGGGCCATTCACCGACTACAAATCTGGCATGGGTATGATAATGGGCACAGCTGCCGAGTTGTGGCAATTCAGCGACCCTGAAAGTGAGATTTCCAAGAGGCTGGAACACTCTATGCAGGTCGTATTGGAGCACGGAGCAAGAGTCACCTATGTCGGCAGCATTGATGATCAGCTGGTGCCCATGGAGTCGGCCATTTACTCGCCTGCTTCCCACCCCTATATCTATCGAGCTGTCTTCATCGACGGTAGGATCCACGCACCCGACTTTATAGCTCACCTCGTTGGATTCGCGCTGAAGCTCCGAAACATGGGCATCTCGGACCAAGGCCTCATCCGCGAACTGTCTGTTGCGTTGGCCGGGAGCCTGTACTCTGGGGAAGGACACTCTCGCCTATACGATGATCAGCAGGTCTACGAGTGAGTAACACCCTGCGATTTGCTCGTTGAGTCCCGGAGCTAACACAAAGTCGTATCAGCTTGGCTGTGTGTCACGCCTTGGAGACAACGATGAAGAAGAATGTCCCTTGCCGCATCGAGAAACACGAAGGCCTTGGCAACGCGAATCCTTACGTTTTACCCTGGATTATGCGCGGGCTGCTGGAGGAGGATTTTGTCAAGACCGAGCTGTCACTCGAGACTGCGGACCTGCTCAAGCAATTCGACGACTGGAAACCGGTGACGAAAGCATTGAAGGATATCAAGTTCCGGTTAGAGGCCGTGAGGTCGAAGTTGTAGAGCTGCATTACGGCGTTGAGTTTGCTTACACCTCATTAGATGGATGTGAAGCGCAAGGGTGTGCGATGGTGCGTACCGGAGTACACAGTCTCACGGATGGTTCTGGCGTTGGGCTATGCAGACATAACACTACGAAGGAATACCCTCGTTGTACCGGTATTTGGATTGCTTTTAGAGGGTAAATGGCGCAGCATTAATGCAAGTAAGTATACATAGACGGCACAATACTTGTGCTGTTGGGTATTGTAGTTATACGACACACAAAGTAGGGAGTTGCAGCCCCACGTCGCTAATCTCGCAAGTTAACAAACAATACGGCCAAAGGGGGCGGCGTCCAGGAGTTCATGATCAGGCGGGACAAACAAGCGTTGTTGGGTGGGGGTCCTGGTCCTGGTCCCTGGAGGCTGGAGCGCGTGCGTGCGTGCCAGCCAGCTGATGGAATTTGCTGAGGTTCTAGTTCGAGTCGTCATTCAACCACGCGCCGGCTGATCCGGAAATCTAGCCGAAAGCGAATTACGAATACCGATCCACGTTGTATTCGGATGCTCAGTTGAAATGAGGCCCGCTGATTAACCTCGACACCCCCTGAAGGACGAGGTCGTCTTCAACTCGTCTTGTCGACAAATGTCCATTTCTGTTTACTGAGTTCTTATAACAGCTAGCTTCCTGGCTTGTCATTTTTTCAACCTCGCACCCCCGTACGGAGCATTGCCACAAGAGTCCACAGTGGTTAGTTCAAAAAGTGACGTGCGTCTCCCGGTTGTAGTCACTAGTTACGTACTGTTTGTTGTAACTGCGTGCGCTAGCCTCTAGGGGATGAATCTCCCAGGATTCCCCAGTCAGCCTCTCCTGTTGAGAATCTTCTAACGGCAGCCCACCTCGAGCCTGCGGATACACAAAGTATCAACTGCTCTTCCTTCATTGCAGGGTGCGACAGTTGGCAGGACGACCGACCGAGACGACTACGACAGCGACGACGACGGCGGCCACGACGAGGATCGAGGTAGCAGCAAAACTCACGTGCTCCCATCCATCCGTCCGCCCTTCCACCCTTCCACCCTTCCACCCTGCCCACATCTCCTCTGCGATATCGCAAACGGGCGTCGATTAGTGCGGGTGACTTTTGCGCTTGCTTCGCTCCTCTTGCGCTGAGCGTTCGGTTGGCTTCGGGACGGCATTGAAATGGGAATACGCCGCGCGCGCCGGTCTCGATCATGATGGTAGCTGCGTGCCTGTCGTAAGCTCGCAAAAGCAGATCATAGTTGCATGGCTTGCGCAAAGACGCACATCTGCGCTGTTGTCAACAAGGGACGCGCCGTCAAGGGCAAGGTGAAGAGCCGGCATCATGGCTCTTCTCAACCTAACCTTCATCGCCGGCGTTGTCGTAGTCCTCTACCTGTCCTCGTTCGTCCTGTTCGCCGTCCTTCGCATCCTTACCGGCATATCGATCCAACGAATAGGCTACTTCTCGCTCCGTCGCCTCGCATATACCCCGAAAGAAGGCATCAAGATTGAGATTCGCGGCTTGGGCCTCAGCATCCACCGTCCCACCTTCTCCCAGCCGACGTGGCTCAGCATTCGCGTCAGCGAACTCGCTGTCACCGTGGACATCAAGAAGCTTGAGGGTCACAAGGGGAGTGCCGGGTTGGGGGAGAACATGGTGACGATGCCGACGGAAAAGGGGCCCGAACTACCCAGCCTTCCAAACCCGCGCCCAAGAATTCCCTGCCTCGACGGTCAACATCCGGGGTGCCGCGCAGTGAGACGTGGAAGCAGCTGACGCGCATCAAAGAGAAGATAAAGAGGCTGCACCGGAACATCAACTGGTTGCGCATGGTAGATGTCGTTGCGACGGACTCTACCGTCAATGTCCTCGATGTGGGCAGCATACAGTTCGGCAGCCTCACCGTGGCCGTGGACACCCGCAACAAAATGGTCGACAGGGCACGCTTCTTCTTTCAGAGCAGGGCGGAGAAGAAGCGCCATAAACAGCAGGCCGAATGGATCGTCACGCTGCGCAGTGTCTTATTCACTGCCCACGGCGGGGAGGCATCCGAGGTACTCGACAATGCCATACTCAACATCCACGGATTCCTATATGAGAATCTGGACGGTCTGCGCGATGCTGCTATTGCTCTCAAGCTGGGCCGGGTCCACGTCCCCTGCGACGATGTGCAGATTTGCTTGGAACGATACAAGAGATGCAAGAGACGGTACTCCAAGGCGTACCACACCGTAGAGTCCATGGAGGTTTCCGTCGACCAAATCATACAAGAGCTCGACCAGCCCGGCAGTACGGACCGGGAACTCATGCAGACCGTTTCCGACTCCAAGGAGTTTGTCAGCTCAATACTTCGAGGTATCAAGGAAGTACAGTTTGCCGTGAGCTTGGCTGGCCTCACCAAGAAAATAGAATCCATTAAGACGTCAAGAAACCCTCTGCTCCTGAATGCCTCTATGAAGGAAGTAGGAATCGATCTGCACCGCCTGGACCCGAAGTCCCCTGCGCACCGCATGTATTTCCCTTCGAAAGACATCGCCCACGAGGCTCTCCTTGCCGCCCTCTCGATCTCTGTCGGGCTCGATGACGGCCAAGGGAAGCCGGAGCGAGTTCTCTACATCCCCATGGCGACGACTACTGTCAAGACAACCTTGCCATCGAAGACGATGGAACTCACCGACGAAGGGAGTGCCGAGGAGAAAAATGCCAATATTCTCTTCGCAAACTCCGTCGTCACTTCCCCCTCTGTGGATCTGGATCCGAAGCATCTTCCCGTGCTCGTGGCTCTGCTACGACCGCGACCGAAAGCGCCAAAGTCCAAAACCCAAGAACGTCATATGCTGATCTCTCGGCTTCTCCCCAAAGCCAATATAAAATTCACAATGCACGAGCCTGTCATACGTATAGCTCTGCCTCCTGTGCAGAAAACAGCTGACCCCGACGATTTTGATCTGATAATCTCTTCGATCTCTTCGATATCCCTGGACCTCGAGTCTTTCCATTCTGCCGTTGAGGAACAACACTACTCGCTGGTTTCTCAGTTCCGGGTGCAAACACACCACCTGTACTATCAGACTGCCCATGGAAGCCGTTTTGACTTGGTGGATGCTGATTCTTTCGACCTGAGAGTCACGCTAGGAGCCAGTCCGGATGTGAACGTCATGGCAAATGGGCATCTGCAGAGCTTGGCAGTGCGTATGATTCGCCCCGAAATAGCAGACGGCATCCGCCAAATCATCAGGCAGCTAAGACTTGACGTCGAGTCGGACAAGCGTGGCCACTCGGGCTCGCGAAAACCGCACCGTGGACTTCGGGCGCTTCCACAGTGGCTCCTCCACTGCCAAGTATCTGTCGATGACTTCAGCGTCGAGCTTGCGGGCGTTGATGACGACTTTCCCAACAATACGCGCGGGGTTGCTCTCCAGGTAGACTCGTGGTCTGCTGAATACAGAGCCCAGCGCATGGATGCCCACCTTCGTCGTCGTCCAGCATCGAGAAGGAGAGCGGCCAGTCGCGCAAAGGCACCCGACCCGGACATCTTGAACTCGATGCCCTCTCCTGTTTCTCCACGCAAGAAAGCGCCAGAATACTGCACCGAGGGTGATGGCCGGAAACTCTCGGTTCAAATACATGGACTCGAGGCATTCATAATCGACAATTCTGAGAAATGGGAAGTAGAACCATTTGTCTACATGCCGCGGTTCGAGGTAGCTCTGTCAACCACGAGCGATAAGCAAGGCCCGGTATTACACGTAAACTCTCATGTCAAAACACTCTTGCTCCAATACTCTCTTTACCGACATTATTCGGTCGGAGTAGCCACAATGGTCCTCGAGAAGGCTTTCGTGCGTACCATGAAGGATGCAACGGAAACGAGGGCGGGGCAGCATCACTCGGGACATACTCCATCAGTTGAGCTCCTGTCGCCGCCCCCTTTTCACCCGGGTCGCCAGCTACAGACGAGATGGATCCATCGTATTCTTTTGCCAAGGAAACTGTGACGATAGACTTCAAAGCCTCGTTAGTGCAAATAAAGGCCCAGCTGCCTTCGGATCCGGCCATTATGATCCAGATCTATAGTATGGAAGCTGGGCGACACAGATGGTCCCCCCTTCTTTCACGCAAAGCTGATACGCCTGTGTGCGGAAGCACCTCGAATGCATGGCCTTTGGGCGCGAATAGCGAGTGTCAAGGCATTCCGTATGGATTACCGAGAATCTCGGAGAGTCATGGCTTTTGGCGTCCACCAGCAGGACCGCATGTTTGACATTGTGGCCGATGCTATGCGGTTGTCGGTGCCACACGAACTGATCATCCACAAGATATCGGACAATATTGCGAACGTGATCAAGGCATCCCAACAGCTACACCACCGTTTCAGGACCGGAACCAATCAGTACATATTGGACAAGAAGGCCGAGGGCCCCAAGAATGTACCGAAGATCTCGGTCAGGACACAAACCCTGCTGTTCGAACTTGAGGATGGCGCTTTCGAATGGAAATTGGGCTTGATTTACAGGGCCGGACGTGTGGAGCAGATGCAGCGTTTGGCCCGGGAAGAAGCCTACAAAGTCAAGGTGAAGAAGTTACAGGAAGAAGAGTTTCGAAAGGGATCTGGTCGTATGCGAAACCGATCGGCCATGCCACGAGGAAGAACGACCAACGCTGGAAGTTCGTGGCACCGGAGCAAGAGTGAAGATACGCGTCCTCGAGCTGCTGTGGACGATAGGCCCGAGAGCAGTGGCAATGCCGGATATCGGGTGCCGCGTTACAACCCTGACAGTGTCCTTGACTTCAGTAGCACCGCTCATGTGTCGATTCAAGAGGCGAGACAAAGGTTGGATGAGCACAATGCGCAGAGCTGGAGGAAGCGCATCGATCGGCACTATTCAATGGCTCGGAGCGGCATGAAAGATTTGCGACAAGCATTTTGGGGGCCTGACAACCTGCCTGATGACCTTGAAGACCATGAGAGCATCCTCGATATACCTCAACGACCAGCTTTGATGAGTGCCGTCATCACCGACTTGCACTTTGTCATCGACAAACCCTCGTTTCCCCTGCAGCAGCTACCTGACTTCCTCCACAAGGTTGGGAAGGGGATGCCCAAGGACATGAAGTACTCACTTCTTGTCCCGATGAGTGTCTTTATAAGTATGAGCGAAGCCAGAGTCACTCTGCGAGACTACCCACTTCCTTTGCTCCACGTTCCTGCCATCAAGCCAGGGCAGTCATCTCGATTGCCCGCGCTATGTCTCAAGACTGACTTCGTAATTGCCGAGGAGTTCCGTGGTACCGGGTCAACAAGAAGCATCGCGGTCCAGATTACTCCTCCGACAGACGCAACAGAGGACCGGCCTGCCTCGGGGGTTTCGCCATCGATGTGCGTCGAACGATTGGGCCAGTCAAGTCATACTCCGACATGCAAGTTGACATCAACACGGCCTATCCAACGCGGATCACGTGGTGTCCTGCATACCAGCCAGCTATTCAGGATATGATGATGATGATTGAGTCTTTCACCAAACCTCAACTTGACCCATCGGAACGGGTCGGGTTCTGGGATAAGATCAGGCTCAATTTCCACTCGCGCGTGCGCGTAGCATGGAAAGGGGATGGCGATGTGCACCTAGCACTGAAGGGTACTCGAGATCCGTACCAGGTCACTGGCAACGGCGCCGGCTTCCTCATGTGTTGGCGGAATGACGTTCGTTGGAATGTCCATACGGACGACGATCCCAAGGGGTTCATGACCGTCGACAGCGGTGAGTACGTCCTCGCGGTTCCTGACTACAGCCATCAAGTCCGAGAAGCATCGCGGCGGACGGACGAGAACGACAGTATCTCAAGCTCAGACGATTACAAATCCGGGGCTGCGTTCAAGAAAGTTGTCATGAAGTTGTCCGGCAAGGTACAGTGGATGGCTGGGCTCGTCTTCGAGCAATCTATCGAGGCCGGCAATCGCAACTTTCAATTCAAGCCGCACTACGACGTTGTGCTCAAAGCACCCCAGCACGCCACTGGGGAAGGCAATTTGCCGTACGATGCTTTCAGGGGCTTCAGAAGCCAGCACATTCATCTATCCATCGCTGTCAGAGCTCCTGTGGACCGAAACTGGACCTCCAGTGAGCCGCAAGTTTCGAGAAGCTACAATACTGTGCATCTGACGCCGAGATTCTTCACCCACTTTTTCGCCTGGTGGTCCCTTTTCAGTGGTCCAATGTCGTTGCCTATCCGACAGGGTGCTCTCTGGCCTGGTCGGGAAAAGAGCAGTAAAAAGTTTGGCAGGCATCTGGGCACGATCAAGTACAACCTGCTTCTTGCGCCCTTGTTCCTGAGTCATATATACAAGCACAAGGATGCCGGGGACTACGCGGAGAGCACCGTCTCTGCTACCGGTATCAAGGTCAGGTTCGATAGTTTCATGCTCGATATGCACCAGCGCAGGGAGGAGTTCAACACCAGAGACCGAGGCCGCAAGACACAGACAAGAACTACGGGCATGAAGATTCACGCCGCTCAGCTTGATCTAGTCTCTGTGGACGTACGTGCTGTCTCTGCTAGCATCAAGGGCACGACAGCAGAGGCTACCAAGAAGATCTCCGTAGCGACGCTCACCGCTCAGGGCGAGGATGATGGTGCAGATCTATCAAACTTCACCATCCCTGACAATGACTTTAGTTGGATCGATATGGACGATTTTGTCGAGCTGGACTGGATATTACCATCTGGTGCAAATCCCGATACGAAGATACTACCACTCGCATTTGCTCCTCGGGTCACGTACTTCAGGCAGACTGACATTGGCGGTACGATTGTTGGTGATCCTGACCGCACAAGTCCATTCGGCCACGAACCTACGCACATGTGCATCATGAGCCAAGACGACGATCCAAGGAGGGTCCAAGCACAACTGATTCAACAGAGGCTTGACCAGCTTGCAGTTCAGATGGAAAACAACACCAGGGCTATCGGCGAGAAAGAGTTGCAAGTCATCAGAGACGGCGACCATGATCCACAGCTCAAGTTCGAGTTTGAGACCTTCAGCAAACACAGCGGTGTTCTTAAGGACAAGAAAACGTTCTTGGAGAGCATGCTGCAACAGATGCTGGCGACTGTACCAAGAGATGGTCATGGGGGAGATTTCGCGCAGACCAGCTCCAATGATCCTCCCCACGACTCGGTACCACACAGCGGGACTCAAGGGGGGACGCCAAGACACCCAAAGGCGCAGAGTTTGCGAGTGATTTCACCAACAGGTTCGTTGTTCATAACGTGCAGCTGAAGTGGAATAACTTGCTTCGGAACATTATCCTTCGATACAGCCATCAGGTCAGCCAACGGCGTGGATTCGTGTACTATCTTTCCAGACCAGCTGTCAAGTTCATTCTGGACATTGTGGAAGAGCAAGTCAAAGCAAAGAGCGGTGGCAAGCCGGGCAACAACGCACCTTCGGAAAACGAGGAGCGTTCCGCGAGTCCACAATCAAATGGCAAACCTCGCGAGGCCAACGAAGATATCGAGCATCGGATCAAGCAAATCATTCAAGACGGCCGGAAATTTGTCAACGCCGATGATTCTCCTCACCCTGATCAGCATACACCCAGCATCGCAATGGAGGACATCACGGGTGGCATTTCGGAAGATTTCGCACCTCAAAGCTCTTATCACGTACGGTTGATCGCACCACAGATCCAGCTTCAGAGCGAGAAGAACAAAAAACACGTGGTTCTTGTGACGGCCAAAGGCATGGAGCTCAAGGTGGTTGAGGTCATGGAAAAGGCTCGGTTGTTCGACAATGTCAGTGGTCTAGTCCAGCGTCGTTTCTTTGTCGGCATGGACAGCACGCAATTCTTCATCACGCATCAGAAATGGTTCTCGGGCCAGCTCCTTGCACTGTACTCCGGCAACACGTATGGGACGCCAGCAGGTACTTCATGGCCACCGTGGGTGCCGTTGGAGGTCATGTCTGACTTCCAAGCCGATCCTTTCGGCTTCAAGCGGGTTGTCCAGAAAACCTCTGCCATGCTGAGATATGACAAGTACAACCCACTTCGTCTCAAGTACAACGACGACGTCAATAGCGACGGCGCGAATACCACCTCTGCAGAGAGCACCGAGACCAGAATGGACAATCTTTGGGTCGAGTTTCCCCAGGCCCGGGCATTGTGCAATTCGTCTCAATACTATGCGATTTATGTCATTGTACTCGATCTACTGCTGTACAACGAGCCTCTCGAGAAGACGAGAAGTGAGCGGTTGGAGAAGATAATGTTGGCGTCGGATTTCAGCGACCTCCGGGGAACCCCCGAAATGGTGATCAAATTACAAGAAAGAATTCGACAACTGGAAGACATCAAGGCACACTTCCAGATACATTCCATGTACATGGACCAGAAGGGCTGGGAGGATAGGCTGCTCCTGGAGCGCGATCTGACTGCTTGCGAGGACGAGCTATTCTTCATGATGAAGGCCATCACCACTTCGCAACAAAAGTACGACACGTCACAGTCCAATGCGTTGTTGAGGTGGAGCATTTCTGCGAAGGAAATCGTGTGGCACCTCATACGTGACAACAATGAGCCGCTCGTCGAGTTGCAACTACGAGACGTCGAATACGACCGCACCGACAACTCCGATGGCTCGCACATCAACCTCTTCCAGGTCGGCAAAGTTCTCGGACTGAACCTGCTCCCGAATGCGATGTACCCGGAGATGATTGCGCCGTACTTTGATCACGAAAAGGTCAACTTCGCCGACTTTGCCAACCAAAACATGGTTCGTGTCTATTGGCACATGCTGGAAGCGATTGCCGGTATCCCGGTCATGGATCACTTTGAGGTCAATCTCTTCCCCATGAAAATCCAACTGGAGCGAGAAGTAGGCAAAAAGCTCTTTGACTACGTCTTCCCCAATATGGAGGGTGAAGGCTCCGAAACGGGTGCCAGAACCGAGTCTCCCTTGATGCGCAAGAAGCAAACCGACGACGCAGATCAAGATGACGACGCCTCGATAAACGAACCTGCCCGCTTGGGTTCTGCCATGTCTGACAAGGACTCAACATTCGATACGAGGGCCGGCTCGCTAGAGCTCCGCCTGCGCCCTACTTTGACGTCCGATGCTCCCAGTCCTCAGAAAGCGAAAGCCCTGAGTGTACACACGGGTGACGGTAACAGCATATTCCGTCTATTTGGTGGCAAACCGCTCAACAAAAAGCCATCGTACGAATCCCTCAGCTCGACGCAAACTCCGCGCCCTGGTATCGGCCGCAGCTCGACCATTGCGTCCTCGCAAAGCGACATCAAGAAGGCAGGGCGCTTCAAGCTGAGCGCCTCAAAGGGGAACCCGGAGGGTAAACCCTCGGACGATCTCAGCAAGATGATAGATCGCGCCTCGAATTACATGACCTTTACGTACATCAAGATGCCGTCTGTAGTCCTCTGTGTCTCATACAAGGGTAAAGGCGAGCGCAACATCGAAGACGTGCACGATTTTGTCTTCCGTCTGCCAACCATAGAGTACCGCAACAAGATGTGGTCAAATCTTGACCTCGCTCTCGCCCTCAAGTCCCGCGTCATCAAGGCTTTGATTTCACATACAGGCGCCATCATCGGCAACAAGTTCAGCAAGCATAAGCCGAACACGGCGCAGCAGACCAAGCTGCGGGAGCTGGCAACAAGCAGTGTCCTCCTTTCTACGCCGGCGCTGAGCAACAGCGGCGACAACAGCGATGACTCGTCAAGTATGCTTGGCAACAGTCCCATGGACTATTCGCGGAGTCCTCCCCGCAGTCTCAGGGAAAGCCAAACCTCGATCCCCTTTCCCCATCGAAGCGACAGTAGAAGCTCTAGCGCGGCTTCGAGTCGTCGTTCATACCGGCCCAAGACCGCCTCTGGTTCCTCATCTCTGCAAACGAACTTGGGTGACCAGCGAAGCGACTCTCCACTAGGGCGGAAGCGTGTCCCTACATTTCTGATGATGACGCCCCCAACACCGTCCGACCCAGTAATGGCGAATGTGGACCATGACTATAGTCGCTCTCGGGGCGAAGTGAGCGTCAACATTGGCCAGAGACCAAAGACGAGCAGTGGTGCCACCATGATTGACGTCGAGAGGCACGACCGGCGGAAGTCAATCGGCGGGGGTAGTTTCCTCAAGGGAAAGTTCAACGCGCTGACACATCGGCTCAAGGAGTCAAGAGAGTCGAGCTCCTCGCTGAGTCGAGCGAATACTATGGTGGATGTGCAGGATGCGCAGCTAGAGCTTGAGGTCGGTGAAGACGGGAAGAGTGAAAAGACGAGCGAGAGGAAGCTGGTCTGGAACGGAAAGACGAAGACGGGCTGAGACAGCTTGCACTGTCTATTAGAGCAGGTCTCAGTGACTGAAAAGGGACGACACAACCGTGCCAAGATGGTTACTTGCTGCCCGTTTCCCCAACAAGAGCGTGAACCTTCAACAGACATACTACATAATATCCATTATACATTTCCTAATACGTCATTCCTCCTCTTTGTTCTATCTATATATACATATATGGCACTCGGACCCCCGCATGGATAGGGCGCTCGGTGATGGATGCTCGTGGTACTCTTCCAGGGGCAATGGAGTTTAGGAGCATTGCATGATACGCATCCCGGGCACCTGGTTTGGAGCTGAGCAACTGTACAGAGTCGACTTGTGGACTGTACTGAGAGACGTGTGCACGGTTAATAGATGGGCTTTTTTGTCCAGGGGAAGAAATGAGGACAGCTGTGTGTAGCGAGAATCGAGCGAGTTGCGTTGTATATAGCGATGCTTCAAAGGACTTTTTTCGATGACATGATGCATAAATGGCGAGCCGACCATCTGGGTACGTGACCGAGGTGTAAGTCCTAGTACCGGGACATGAGTGAGTGCGACGACTGTCATGATCAGCCAACGAGTTTTCGCACGAGAACAAGATTGGGATGGAAAGAGTTGGATGATAATCGGTTCACTGAGACGGATTGGGGACTTGAGGATATCGTCCACACGGCCCCCAATAAATCGGATTATAGCAATCACTTTGCAAATCTCGGCAAGAGACCCGCGAGTTCCCCTATACATTTTACAAGACGATTGCGTTCAGTTATCCTATGAGCCCCATTCAACGTGTTCCGTCAAGGCGCGGTCACGCCCGTTTCACGATACCTTCAGGCTTCAACCGCGACAGGACCACCAGCCAGCCATTGCATACTCCTCGTGCACAATAGTTACTACTTGATGGGACCCATTCCGTCCATTCAAAGCCGCCCACGACTCCCCCCCTCACTATACACCGTTCATACTTGCCAAGACCAGCAGCCCCCCGGCAAGAAAAAGCAATTACAATGTCTTGAAGCCCATGGCCAGTCTTACCGCACCTTGCCATGAGTCAGAGTATGCGACGGCATGAACGTGTCTCAAATACGGGTGATTTCCTTTTTGTGCGCGTGTGTGTTTGTGTGATGGCTAATTCGAGCGTCAGGGCTTTTCTTGCGTCCCGTAAGCTGACAACCGCGTCGCCTTGAAAAGCAACGCTCGCTTGCTCCAAGCTGGAACGGTGACCATGTCCTCATCACACGACAGCCACCCCATGCAAGGTGCCCTCAGCAGCGTGGCCCTGTTCACCCTCTAGTAAAACCCCCCACCCCCAGCCGTTGCTGATGATGCTGTGCCGGGAAAGCCCACTGCCGCCAAAGGTACCACTGTCCTAGGAGATACGCACTACCCCAAGCACGTACGCCTCTTCGTGTCCGTTCTGCCTGTGAGCCGCGGCCCGGAGGCGCGGGCAAGCCTTCGGGCATTCTGGGTAAGCTGACCGACGCCACGCAGAGTCAGGTCGTGGGGTGGTGGTGGGTGGGATACGGGACGCGCTTGCGTAGCCCAACGAGTTCGCTTTGTGCGAGACGGAGGTGCGAAAAAGGGGGTTCCAACGGCGTCGACACTGCGCCGCAGCCTTGCAGTGACTAGTCGTTTGTGGCCTGTAGGGGTGGGACTTGGCCACCGTCAAGGTGGCTCATTGGGACTACAATATATATCACAATTAGGCTTCGGCTGTCGTGGCCATCTATTCCTGTAAGGCCAAGACGAAAAGCAATCTCTCGCTTACATGCACATCCGTGGGGGATTTTCCCTCTGGATCCCCGGTGGCTTCTTCCTTCTCATCACGGTTGATATCGCTTGCGCTTCGGCTAACTCGCACGCTGGGCCATGATTGGACGCGGGATAGTAGCAACCACACCGGGAAGATATCTTCTGGTGTATCACTTACTATCCGTACATCGGCGAACACTTCTACCCGCCAGAACCCCCCCCAATATATCTCTGGTTCCGGTTGGCACACCGAATGGGAGTGGGGTCTAGAACGTCTTGATCATGTACATAGGAACACTCAAAGGAGACCGGTCTAGGATTCATGGGCCACGTGCTGGGATGCTCCGTAGAGCCACCTTGCGATATGGAATGGCAGCCCGTGGGTTCCATGAGCCTGGTCGCTCCGGAGAGCAATCTTGGATACTGGAGGCCAAGCGCCACGTTTATCGGTTACCAATTTTTGCAGGCGTTGCTTTGACCGAAAGAGATAACGTTAACCCAATATCAGTCCAGTCGGAACTCCACAAACTTCAAAGTAACTAGGCCTACTGTGTACGCAGTATGTAGTAGTCTCGTCAGTGTATCCATTACCTGTGTCAAAGCACACAGCTGCGGTCGGAGAGCGGTGGTTGACCATGCCACTCACTGCTCTTTGTGGAAGGCCGGGGGAGTGTGCGCTCGCTTGATCCGAGTGGCACAGCGCTCCCAGATCATTGATGTTTCCGATGTGATCTTGTATCAGATGCCAGATGCCAGGTGCCAGATGCCACGAACACCCGTGCTGCAACACTGACTGGCGATCATGGCATGCCGCATACCCCGGTCTGGGAGGCTGTGTACTTCATACTACTAGGCTGGTCAGATGCAACACTTGCAATCTGGAATCGAGACGACGCCAGTCCGAGTCCCATAACTTAGGATGCGTCACTGCTACTCCATACTCCGTACTCAGGCGCACATTGATGCATCCACTGCTCCGACGACCTGGACGCTGGAGGTCCACCTCCTGATACGGAGTACGGAGTACACAGTACTCCATTCGTACACGGTAGATCCGCCAGACGGTTCCTCCGTCGTGATGCTGATACGGTAGTACTATGTACATCTGCAGCGCAGCAGTCGATCCATCCTGGTGCCCTGTCTGCTTCTGCTACCGACGAACACATCAACCCAGCGGTATCCGTAGTCTCGGTGGCATCCTACCGGGATCACCGCTGCAACAAAGAAGCAACCGGACCCTCGCCCCCACACGCGCGTTTCCACGTCCGTGAACCACGGCAACTGCCATGGCCGAAAGTGTGTGAAGCAAACCAACGACTGGCGCTCGATAGTCGACGTGCGGGAAAGCGACGGCTCCAGTGAGCAACTAGTTAGTTGGGCGACTTAACTAGTGAAGCTGTCAAGTTTCAGACTGCGACGTTATGAAGAAAATCTCGACGGCAGGGATATCCCCGTCGCGCAGTGAAGCGACAGAGATCTTCGGGGATCGTCCGACGATGACAGTGTACCGTTGGCTGCCCAAAGGTGTGATGAATGCTACGGTGCGGTACGGACCTGAAACGGGGAGATTCCCAATGGTAAAAGCACGGCACAGTACTCCGTACTGATACGACCTACGTGCGAGGCAGCGTAGTAGTTGGTCCATCAGGCCCGGTTCGTATGGACGCTCGACTTGCATCACTGACCGCCGGGGGAGACGACGTCGCCCGGTGACGCCCGCGGGTGACGATGAGAATCTGCCGGGCTCCGGTGTTTGAAGCATGGGAAGCCATGCTTGTGTTTGATACGGGGCGGTGGACTGCGGAAACAAACCTGCGTGGAAAACATGGAAAACAAACCTGTGTGGGAAACAAACCTGCAAGGGAACAAACCTGTACGTGAACAAACCAGCACGGTGCCGCGTGGCCGGTCATTCATTGGGTCAGTCATTGGGTCAGTTGTACTTTACTATTCTATAGTTACCCACGTACGGAGAGTTGAGAAGAACTACGGATCCGTACCGAGTACCGAGTAACTGCGCTGTTCTATGTCAAAGCGCCTCTCTAAAGCTTAAACACTGGCAGGGACGACCGCTTGGTTATTACTCCGTACACAGTACACAGTGATGACAGTGACAGCATCCCGTGTCATTCATGGCCAGTGCTCGACTATCCGCACTGCGTAATCCGATGTCCAATTACACATGTGCTCGCGACCGAGGCAGGTATACAAAGTACATCACTGTACTCCGTACGCAAAATTGAGACGGCAGCAGCCGAGTCAGTGCGTTGAAACTTGAGGCGATGTCCCGGGGGAAACCAGCGATTTGACTTTTTTTTCCAGCCAACTCGGACAATGTGAGGCGAGCAAGCGAGCCTGTTGAACAAGCGAAAGACCAATCGACGAGGCAGGGAGACGGACGCTGCACTGCCCCTGGAGGTCCCCGGGTCTGCGAGCTCCCGCAAACTAGAACGACACCATCCCATCCCGTCGCCATTGGCGGCGTCAAAGACACGGCGTGTGATGGAAGCTGCCGCCGCAGCTCAAGCTCGTGGGAAACCCTCCCCGGCGGCGGTGTGGCCTCTCGTCGGCGAATCACAGCAATCCGTCTTGTGTGGAACGGGAGATGGGTGACGTGAGACGTGAGACGGCGCCCGCATCTCAATGCAGTCGGGATCGTTTACGATTGATGCATTCGCTGCATTGCCTGGCGGGAAACTGTACGAGGTAACCGTGGGCTGACTGTACTACTCGGTAATTATACTTACGCAACTATACGAAGTATACCATACCACACGGGCAACTTGGCTGGATTGGATGGATGCTGGTGGCAACTCGGCCGGATGTCGGTGGAAACCCAACGGACGGACGATGGAGTCGTGAATGAACGGCTCAAATTACTGCAGTATTGGGTTATATCAACACGCGGTATAGGCTATAGCTACACAGCAGGTATATAATGACGATACAGATAACGTTGTATAGATGTGTCCGCCGTCGTGACATTGAGGGTGCCCCCCCCCGCCTGGAGTCGCATCGGGCGTCGAGGTTACATCGCTGGCACCGCGCGATGTCATGTCGGGTGCATCAATCAGCCTTAACGTATCCTGTGGCTGTGAGATCGCCATGGCGCTGGAGTGTTACCTTCACAGTAACTACGTGGTACGGATACGTTAGACTACTAGACATGGCTGGCTGAGATCGCGACACCTCGGAATTCTACGATGCACGCACCAAACTAGCAAGGGGTGGGTGGCTGTTGTTCACTGATGTCGGCGCATTCGTCGCTTCTTCTCCCCTCCCAGTGCTACAGTGTACGCCGTACAGCCGCCCGTCCGTGCCTGATGCTACGCCTAGAGTTTGACGCGAGTCGATATGCCGAAGTAAGATCAACAATCGGCCAGCGGGCGAGCGAGAGGGAGACACGAGAGCAACCAGCAATTGCCGAACTCTATGTGCTTCAGGTGCCGCAGCTCAGCGAATACTACTGGTTGAGAGAGGCACGATTCGCCGCGGCCACTCGGAGCACACATGGGAGGGGTTTTCTTGGCGGCCAGGCGTCGCAGTCGACGTGTCAGATCTGCATTTAGCTGATGGGTAACTCAAGTCAACAAATCACGACGCCGAGCATGCAGTCGACGGACCGCATCATGTTTTGTGTGGTTGCAAGCAGAAAACGAAACATTCGGCTGGGATGCTGCCGTGGACGCGTCCAAGCAAAGTTTCGAGCCGCGGCTAACTTGCTAGTCTAGGCAATCGCTTACCTCATAATCCAGTATCCGTACTGTTGTTATTGTTGTTGTTATTGTTGATGTCGTTTTTGTCATTTTTGTTGTTCTTTTTCTAATCGTTCTTTTTTCGTCGTCGTCGTCTCCTTCTTCTCCCTTTTGCGACTCCGTGTCCGCGAAAGGCGAAAGGAAAGGCAAGGGCCGCCCGCGAGGATCCGCTTACACGTAAGCCCAGAGAATGAGCCCCGACATTGCGTAATGAAAGAGTCGAGAGCGGCGGAGTTCCTGGAGTGTGAGAAGAAAACCCGGGCGTTGCTTAGGGCAAAGACGGAGTTTGACTGGAAAAATGCCGGACGTGGTACAGGGGGAGGAGGAGGAGGATCCGGTCCCTGGACGTCTTCTGCAGTGGTGTCTTTCCTGGGCAACTTACGTAGTACTTTGTGTACCGTGTAAGCAGTATCCGTACTGTTATTTCAACTAGCTACCCACAGTACATAACTACTTCGCAGTAGTTATCCAACGTTAGGACCTTGGTTGACTAGCTTCCCCACACTGCCTGCAGTGCCTGCAGCAGTGCTGCGTGGACTTGGAAAGTTGGAGCTCCTCTCCTCTCCTGCAGCTTCAGCCCAGACCGTTTAAAGTCGAACGTTGGGCTGGAGATAGGCTCGACTTCCGCCATCCCGAGCCATGTTTCTGGGTCCCACCCTCCCCCTCCCCCCCTTAAGCCAAATCGCTGGGTCAGCACTAGAGTTATATATGCCTTACTACTTGGTACGGAGTATGACAAAGTAGGTGTTTCTGACGGAAACTTACTTTTAGGGAGCTGGCGCGGTTGCACCAGGACATCGTGAGCAGAGGAAAACCCCGAGCACGCCGAGAAGTCTTCACTTCAAAGTGCTGCAAAGTCCGTCCTCCTCATAAAGACGGACAAGTAACTAGTTCATATCGTACCGAGTATCCGTACGGAGTACTTGGCGGGCGTACTGTGTATTCGAGTCATGGCTAATCCCGCGTCTTGTTGCAGCTCGGCTTCAATAAGACCGCGCAGTTATATAAACAAAGTGTGGCCGATACCACATCACTGACGACAGCCTGAGTCGTGGTCATTGGACGACCCAAGGAAGCGAGGGATCCCTCTCGCCAAACGCGGACGCCATCACCTCATCGGGGACTGGATGATGATGCACGGTCTTGGGGCAAATCTGCACGCGGGCCCGTGAGCAGGATGCAGGACTGCGGCGCGTCGCTATTGGAAATGCGGATTCTTGCACGCGCTTCCCGTAACTACGGAGTACGGAGTATGGAGTACACCCACCCCCACCAGCGTCGTGATTCAACGCACGCTGCTGAGGTTTGCAGCTATGACATAGGAGCGGTGCGAGAGCTGCGAGACTCTTGGTCATCATTTCCTTTGCGAGTTTCAGCTCACAGGATCGTACGTTTTCCCAGCACGGAGCAACGTTACGACGAGCCCCGAGAGATGAAGTCGGGGCGATTTGCAGCTCTCACATCGAGGGTCTAGGTCGTTGAACCTGGTTGCGATTCCACGAGACAGCTCCGTGGTTCACAAAGTATCCAACTTTTCCCTCATCAAACCCCCGTGCACCTTAGCTCCCACGGCAGAAACCCCTGAACTCGAAGGCCTCACTTCGATTCCGATGAGTCCAATGAGCAGGCCCGCGCTTGTTGGTTCGGTGGTGCTCAATGATGCCCAGAGATCCGTTGCGTACGATGCGGAGTACGTAGTAGAGGATTTGCGCAGTGAACGGCGACCTTCACAGTGCACGTTAGCACCCCCCCCGACCCAGAACAGCTCGATTGCGCAGATCATTGCTAAAAAGGCATATCCAGTCTGCGCAATTGCAGTGGGGAGGAAGACCCCCCCAGACGCTCTGAGAAAACACCTCATCTCCTAGCAAATCAGAACTCAATACTCAGGGGCCCCCTGAGTACGGAGTACTTCGTATGGAGCAAGGGACACACTTTTCCGCAGGGAGCAGGCTCACGATGGGCAGTTCGAGGGGACGGGCAGAAAACGGCCACCGATCCCTGGTCCCGCGGCAGGTTCGTCCAATGATGTTGACCTGCTCCTTTTACTGGCCGGCTTCGATTTGATCGACAGGTACACCCTTGTTCCAACGCGGAATGGACAGTGCAGAGAACGACGGAGTTGCTGCCAGATTCATCTACCCACCAGGTCGCATTGCAAGCTGCATGTCCATTGCGAAGTAAATACTGTGGTGGATTAAACTATCTGTTTGCCCAAAGATAGTTTTCTGGTCCAAACATCCGGGTCGAGTGGTTCGCTTACTGCCGTGTCTCGCCTGGGGATTCGAGACAAGTCAACGGGTGTGTTCACAAACATCACCAGAGACAGGTTTTAGATCGCCCTCCCGACCGACGGGTGCTGCCGAACCACCCACAACGGTGGCGGACACGCCCCCAATCTCGTTTTTAAGATTGCTTCACAGTACGCCAGAATCACAGGAGGGTTCCCGAAGGATTCGAACATGGCTTGGAAAGGCGGCTCGTCCAACGTCTGTCCTTCATCTGCAAAGTGTGCTGCACCAAGTCACTGCGATTGGAGGTTTGCATTTCCAGGGTAGCCCGGAGCCTGCTTGGGTCTTGAACGTCGAGGGACGACTTCGCGGCAGCATCTCTCTCTACATGGCTTTCCGCGAACTCGCTATGAGGGTATGGAGTACGGAGTAGATGTTGTCGAGAGAATACTCAGTCTCCATACGGTAGTCGCAAAGATGGTGCAACGGATCCGATAGCCGCGTCAGACAGACATGCCATGCCGGTCCCGAGGTTGCAGCCACGTTGCTAAAATAGGGTCGGTCGGTCCTGGAGTAGTTAGTTAGTCGTGCGGACATTAATCTATTCGATTGCGGTACCAACGTTCTGTTTTCCATCTGCCATGTGGGCCGTCCCCAGGAGATCTTCAGAACTCAGTACCTTCTCGATCTCCAATCACCTGGATCTAAATCCGTCCGACATGGGGTGTATGCAACCAGGAGATTGACAGTTGCCAAATCGAGTAGTCAAGAAGTCATTGACCGTATGCTTGAGAGCTGCGAGTCATCGTCTCGTCCTCGAGATGAGTTATAATCTTATCGATGGCGTGAGAGGAGCTTCCTGCCGGGGGTATTAGGCTCTAGTCGTCCTCGTCGCTGACGAGTCGAGTAGGGGACCTGTGCGTCCCTACTTACTTGGACTTGCACAGTATTGCTAACTGCACAGTACGTACGTAGTTACTAACCTAGGTAGGCCGTCGCGGTCTCACCAAAATCCCGTCGGACACCGGGGTGTCCGCCGCTCCGGGCAGTCTGCTGGCAATGGAGCGTAGCTTATGCGATGCTGTGTGCACTGTTGGTTATTGTCACAACAACAACACAGCTACGGATGCACAGTAACGAGCTCGTCAAGTTCCAGTCCACAAGTGACGAGCTTCGATATCACATCTCGTAACTTAGGTACCATCACTGTCTGTGAACAGGGTTCGTTGCGTGTTCGTCTCGGGGAGAGCTATCCCAGCATGTATGTCCCAGCATGTTCCGCTTTTCGTCTGCGATATTTTGGGAAATTGAGCCCTGGTCGATCGTGACAGTGCAAGAGGATCTCGTCACCAGTATGCTGGCCTCGCCACGCCATCCCGTACAGAGCCGCATTACATGATTTGACACCCATGCCGGTGTGCGATAGGAGGCCACCTCTACGGCCGATGAGACAAACCAGCAGCAGATGGACATGATCAGTTGCCGAAGCAAACATGGCGTAACGGATATGACAGGGAGAGTTGGCGTGTGTGGCTTTTCCAGCTGCAAGCCTGTTGATTAGAGGAAGGTCTGCGAAAGCAAGGACGGGAGCAAACTCGCTCCCTAGTTACCAGAAGTTCATAACTAGCAGCTGGCACCATCTCGGCCGAAGCTCCGTGACACACACCTCGTAGCAACTAGGTACGTAGTAATCCGTAGTAGAGCTCCCACGCCCGGTCCGTACGCATGCAAAGTACGGAGTACTCTGTACTGTGTCAGCCATACACAGGACTTGGTACAGAGCCCAGCGAGTGCCGAGCTGGCTCAGTCACGGGCATAACGTTAGACCCTTTGTGGAGAGTCGTATTTCGCAATCGACAAGGAGCACAATATGCACAAGGTCAAGGCCCATGGAGGGAGATATGAAGAGACGGCACTACTAAGTACGTACGTAGTGGTACTGTGTACAGTAACTAGTGCCGTGGAGCTTGCTGCTAGCACTGCATTCAAGTTTGAAGTACGTACCACACACAGTAAGACGGAGTACGTACTGTGCAGAAGTCTTGGACCGGGGGTGGCAAGCCACGAAGCCACGAATGGGGTCCATCCCTCGCAGTCCACTTCCCGCACCACTTTACCTTCTGTGCATACCCCTGGCGATTCTGGTCGTCTGGGCATCGTGAGGGTGAGTCGTGACTGATGTCGGGTGTGTGTGTGTACGGGCACTGTGCATCGAGCAGACGACCACTGTGGAAATGAATATAGCATCAAGCTCGCTATCTGTACTCTCTACCAACAGTAGTTGCACAGTATTTTTGGGGCACCGAGTATAACTGTTCGCCCTCCTCTCGTTCTCTGCTAGTTAGTTGCTACTTCGTAACTTATGTACTAAGTAACTAGTTAACTTAGGGATACTAACACTACTACATTACATATTAGTACGTAGTAGTTGGTAACTTGGCCTAACGTTAGCCCCCTCCCCACCGCCGTTTGTACCTGCATAAGTCTCGAGCCTTAACGTTAGGAACCGCTCACTCAGGTGGTTGTTGTTTACGTTTACTGCGTTAGCCCAGCCAACCGACCAACCAACGAAGCCCTTCCTCCGAGCTTGCGAGACTCTATTCCGACAGATCACAACCCTACGTCGGGTCTTCCTTGTTTGTTCCTTGCGGCATTTTGGGCATCGTGACACACGCCGGCAACAAGGCGTCAAGCTTTACCACAGCCTACAGGTCATCCCTTCGCCCTTTCCCATCGGCTCCGGGTGGTCAGATCCGAGCTCATCTGCCGAAACACATTGTGCCCTGCGTCAAGGCTCAAGATTCAAGGCCCCAGGCTCCAGGCTCCAGGCTCCCAGGTACGCAATCAAGTCCTACACAGTACGTGATGTTATGACGCTCCTGGTCCCCTTGGCACAGCCCGCCCCGTAACAGCACACCACTTCACGTGTCAGTCTCTTCAAGAGTTGTGTGTGTTGTGCCACCGTGGAGTCGCATCGCAAAAGACGGCTGCTGGCCAGTGGCCAGTCACGCACGTTGATGTGAAACCAGCAGACATGTGAACAGCACAAGTGCGCAAGTCCGCTATAGGTTTGGAGCTTCTGATATCGAAACACGCGACAGCCATCTATGGTTGCATCCAAGCCCCTGCGCTCCGCTTCCCAGGACGATGCACCGGAAATCGACGAGGCTTCCTCGCCGGCTGCTGATCCGTGATCCGATGGTAGATGCGATGCACTCATGCTAACTGAGGATAACCTAGAAAAGAAACTGCTGTAGGCCGTGTGTCCACACCGCACCGACGAGGCTCGTTCGTTTCTGTTTGACTGCCTTGGATGCCCTAGCTGCTGGCCCCGACTGTGGTCAATCAGCGAGGTGTCGTTGTAGGAGCATATATCATCGTCGACGCCGTAGCATCAACGCAGAACGTCGAGTGTTGCAGTGGCATACTGTGCTGTGTAGCATCTTGAGCGCGCTTCCGTAGAGCCCAGCCGGTTCTCAACACCTGACCCAGCAAGCACTCTTTCGGCCGGCCACACAGTCGGTCAGAGACCCAACGGCATACCTGGCCCGGTCCACCTTCAGCGGAGCGCGGCACCTCACGACGTCGCATCGTGGCCTGGAACCCTTGGACACACCCGAAGCGGCACTTGTCAGTCGTGGAGAAGTCCGTGAACGCGTCAAGCTGAGCGAGTGTGTGCTGGCTCTGTGCTCAAGCACAACGGGTAGCCCAATACGAACATCAACGAGAACGAGACCAGGGGTTCTTCCGTGCCGCGGCTGTTTTCTGCAGTCTGTTGCATGGTCGTCACTCCTTTCGTACGTCGTTCTCCTACTAAGTAGGTGCTGACCACGCATCGGGCTTTCACCACAAAGCAATCACGTCACAGGGCGCCAACAGCTGCGAGTACCGCTGCTACCTGGACTTCCGCCGACGACCCCGTCACCGGCTTCACTCGCAATCTCGGGCCACGCCGGTTGCGTTGCCCAGATCATCCACGTTGCTGCTGCATTCGCTTAGGCTTAGGCACGCTCTCCGACTTCCAGAAGCGAGCGACGCCCAAGTTCGTATCTGGCTCGTTTACTCTAATCATCCGTTGAGTCGGGACGCCGCCTAACTACTGCAGACCACGACTGGGACACGCGAAGACCCGGAGGGACCAGCAGAGTTGCATCGATTCTTTCGGCAAGGCGGGCCCCCTGGCTGTGTGGTGGATGTCCTCGGTGCCCCCCTGCCCCCTGTCTTCTG
Source organism: Arthrinium puccinioides (assembly GCA_022414665.1). Taxonomy (NCBI): domain Eukaryota; kingdom Fungi; phylum Ascomycota; class Sordariomycetes; order Amphisphaeriales; family Apiosporaceae; genus Arthrinium; species Arthrinium puccinioides. The sequence goes on along the minus strand of JAIUNF010000003.1, from coordinate 1,757,476 downwards.
TCCTCTGTCCTCTGCCCCCTGTCATCTATCCCCTTGTCCTCTATCCCCTGTCTACTGCCTCCCCTGTCTTTGATCATACCCCGGACAGCTCGTGCATAGCGGTGCAAAGTGGATGACAAGGGTCGTCAGCGAGGTCCATCGTGCCCAGCCTCTAATCAAATTGATCCCTCTCTTTTATATACTATCCTCTTTCCCTTCTCGGCCACCGCCTTGCCGTCCCCCACAAGCTTCTTCTTAGACGGGCCGCCTTGTATCGTTTTCGCATCTTTACTCGGACGGTTAGTCTACGTGAGCAACTCAGCAAACAGTCGAGGAACGTACGGCAATTCCTAGCTAGTGGTAGCAAGCAGGGTCGCCTCAGCCGGACGGCCGACCAATAGGAACACATCAACGACACCCAACGCTACTCCTTCAACCACACTCGTACAGAATGTCAATACTCCCAATGTATGCGAGTCAGAAGGGCTCTCGGTGGAAGTCTAGCAAAACCGGCAAATCACCCTCGAGTTCGGACAGCTCCCTGCCCACAGCCACTGCCTCTGCCCAGTCTACATTCAAGAGTGTTACAGATTTGCTCGAGCCAGCAGTAGATGGCCCGCCCTCACCGGAGCGCATTCGCCAACTCAACAAGCAAATGCAGATGAGACGAACTTCTTATGCAGAAAGGCAACAGGGTCAGCGATCTACATCCTCGGGCTCATCCTCCCTCGTGTCGGCAACGTCAGATAGGCCTTCGTGGGAGCACGGCATCGAGAGCATTACGCTATCCCGGAAGTCGTCTCTGCGTTCCACCACGAGCAGTATGCCGTCCCGTGAGCGCCCGGAGAGCGTCCAGATTTTCGGAAAGTCCTTCTTTAGCCGACGGGGCAAGGTCCGAAGAGAAAGCAGTGACCGAGACTCGCCTCGTGGATCGTTAACCTCTCCCGATTATGCCGAGTTTCCCGTGGGAACCAAGGAGCCGCAGCCTTTTCTCAACTCAATGTTGGCGAGACGCAAAGCCAGCAGAGGTGAGGGGGGAGAGTCGTCCCAGAGGAAACTCCAGATATCGAACCCGTACAACTTCCAGCATTTGACGCAATCTCATACGTACAATGCGCCGGATCCCGACTCGAACCGCCCGGAATCAGTGGGCAACTTCTCGGATGTCCGCTGGGGCCGCAGGCCCACGGATGCCTCGCTGAAGGGCATTGAGGCTGGTGACCTGCACTTTGCCAACTTCTCGTCCGAGACATTACCCAACACCTCGTCCCCCGGCTCACCCAGGGCTACTCGAAAAGAGGCACGACGAACCGCCAGCCGGGAACGGGCACACACGGCGCAAAGGAAGGTCTCGCCTCCTGCCCCACTCCGCCCTGCGGTGAAGCGTGCCCAATCCGATGAGCAAATCAGGGTGCCGCCTCCACGACCGCCAAGATCCCCCATGGTCGCTGAGTTTCAGCCGTCGATGCAACCACCCCCACGGCTATCCAGTCGAGTCTCTTTGCGGCACGAGGGAGTGGTTCCTGCTACCACGATCCCATCAGCACACCCTCCCTTGCCGTCGTATCCATCTGATAATACTTCAGAGCCTACCGCTCAAGCACAGGGTCCTTTGAGTACAGCGGAGACGAACAGCGATGCGGACAATGAGCGATATTCCCATGCAATCACCACCCCAGATAACGCGGCATGGCCTCTGACTCCCAATGTCATCAACTTCTTACCTGATGTTCCGGAGGAAGAGGAGGCATGGGTACGACAGTCGCACCTGAGCATCATTAGTAACAACTCGTCACTACGAGGTAGCATATCGGTTCCGTTACTTCGTCACTTATCGCAATCGCATGCTGCGGGACCACGGCCTCCGAGTAACGCTTCGGAAACACTGGGCAAGTTTGATGTGCTTGCCGCGCAGCGATTATTACGCGCGGCTGGCGAAGACATGGGCTACTATGACGATGAGCCGCAATACGACTGGGAGGATGACATTGACTACTGTTACGACCATGCCGCCGAGGCTGATTGCGACTACGCTTGGGAACGACCATCGATTGACATGATTCGAGAAGACGAAGAGGAAGAGGCCCAGAGTCCTCGTCAAGTACGGATGCCTATACGCCACGAGCAGACCGGACACTCGCCCTCACTACTCTCTCCTGACGGCTGCTTCGATGTGCCTGCATTGAGCCCAGCAAGCCAGGTCTCCCCCGTCACACCCTTTGAGGTCCTGACCCCTACGATACCATCAGGGCCAGTCACCTCCAACTTTTCCCTTCCCCGAAGAGATAGCTCTACCCTTTTATCTCGCGACCACACCCGGATGCCATCTCGCGTCTCTGCCTTCAAGGAGTCTCAAGGATTCAGCTTGTCGCCGTCACTGCTGATTCCCGGCGACTTTCACCAGCAAATGTTGCTGCACGAGAGGGCAGAGCTAGACGAGGATGACGAGGATGGCATGTTCTTAACACACGCATCATCTTATCTAGAATGCCCTATGAGCGCTTCGTCAAAGGCCCGATCAAGTTCGTCGACAACTCATTCGTCTTTCTCGGAACATTCCGCATCATCAAGCCGCCACAAGTCCACCGCCTCGACGTCTACGGGTTTCACTCGATGGACCGCCAGCAGCACCTCGACCAGCATTGATGGCTGGCTGGCACCCGGTGACGACAATGACAACACTGTGCCAAAGCTCGAGCATGATACCATGACTCCGCTTCCCGAGATTGACGAGACTGATCTGTCACGCGATGCGAGGCATGCCAGGGCTCAGTCTCATGCCGACTTGTTGTCCGTCAAGACTGGCCAAGAGAGCAGCGACGTCAAGCTGGCGAGAGAACCTCTAAAGACTCGTCGTCGGGCGAGAACAACTAGCCGAAGCCACAACCCGGTTCAGTTTGGCTTGTTCCCATCCAACGCCACTCCCACCAACAACCTGGCCGGTGGACGCATCTAGCAGCCTCGCCTCGGTCCAACAAAAGGTACACACCACGTATCTACTCAGGCACGATTACTTCTTTGACACGTATGTGTCTGCTATTGCCCAACTCTTGTACGGGTTTGGCCTTCTACATTGATTTTCTAGCGGGCGCAAATGGGCCTGCTTTCGACGGTGCTACACAAAGGGGTTTTTTTTGTTGATATTCTTGTCTGTCACTACCGGCGCTCGCGCGCTCCAGTTTCATTGTGTTATATATCGTCCTATGGAAACGGGCCTCGGTGGCTCCTAAAAGCATCAAAAGGAAAAGGTGTCGGGTTTTCTTTGTACTGATGGATGACCCCAGGAATGGAGGTATTGGCAAAATTCCCCATTCACGTAATGGAAGTGCCACGGGTATGGGAGCAATTGGGAACAAACAGGTGGCATCAGGTCACACACACTTGCTTTGACTTCCAAGAGAGGAATTGTATCAACGGGCGAACCAGTCCCCCTATATTATTTTCCTTTACTGTTTTACCACGACAATCGGTGGTACTAGATCCCGTCAAGGGAAGAAGGCTTCAGAGCTGGATTCAGATCCTCCACATAAATTCAGAAGGCACTTGGCCAATCAGTCAAGTACCGTTTAATACTTACTCATCATGCGATGCTTGAAACCTATGACAGTCGCAGGATCACGACGTGTATTCTAGATGGTTTTCTCTATAAGCTGCGTACAACAGAGAACTTGTCACTCTGTTACTATAATATAGACCACGGGTGGGACAACGAGCCACGGAATTTACGTGCTGTCCTTTGCCAGAATATCCTGGACCCTCTTCACCTTGTCCTCGGCAGTCTGCTTCTTATCGGTTCTATGCATCATGGTCAATATCCAAGGCCCGGAAAGCGGCTTTACAGTACGTCTCGTCGTACTGCTCAGAACTGCTGTGCAAAGTCTCGGTGTCGAGCTCGACTCACCTCGTACCGACTCTCATGGAAGTCTGAACCCTCAGCACCCCCGTGTCGTGGACCAGGCTATGCGCTTGCCCGATGACCCTCATGACCGCGTCCCAGGAACCCTCTGCTGCCCAATCAGCTTTTTGTCAAGATTGCGAATCACGTACCGGGAGGGAAAGAAGAAGAGAGAAAGAGGAAGAGGAAGAGGAGGAGGATCAGAGGAAACTCGCCAACAGTTGTCCCGGCCGAGTGCATCGTGCACGTCAGCCCGCTCGCGTTGAGCAGCTTCTGCACCTCTGCGACCTCGTTGGCCACCGAGACGTTGGCTGTGCCGACCTGAGGAGGGGGACGGTCACGGGTCAGCGGTCTAGAATCACGTCTTATTCCTTTTTTTTACCAGACGGGCAAAGAGGGAGGTAAGGGGAGAAAGGGGGGGGGCTCGTACGGGGACGAGGCAAAAGTCGGCGTAGCATCGCGGGGGCGTCGGGATGCTGCTGTAGTCCATCTTGCGCGCGGGGAAGCTGCGCAGCAGTGAAGATGGGCGGGGTCGGATGAGCTGGGTGAGGATAGAGGATCGCAAGGACTGGGCACAGGTCGACATTGGCATGTGAAGTGGTTTGTTCGTCTACGGGGGCGGCGGAGGGGACGGAGTGGTAGAGTGGTATTGATTCTACTGTGTAGGCGGCGTCCGTACGGGGATGGCCCGGGACTGTTCTCTCTAGCCAACTGCACGTGTACACCAAGGTTAGTCTAACCCGGAGTAGTGTACTCCGTATCGAGAAGGCCCACCTGGCCGTACTTCCCGAAAAGTATAATTCAAGTTCTTCTTCCCCTTGCAATACATTACGTATGACCTGTGCTTCGTATTGGAGTGGTGTGATATGTGATACACTAGAGTAAGCTACCAAGAACACATCTAAATACTTGGCTTGGCTGTGAAAGAAGCAAACATTGTAATGGGGGTGCACTACGACGCACTGTTTCGTCCAGGTAATGAAAATTCAAACCTTCTTCGAGGTGATTATGTATGAGGGCCAGATTGCCCTCCGCCTACTGCCCCCATGACACCATCTCAACTATCATTACCATGAAAACTTGACGTCTTGAATCGTATGTTCGCGTTAAAATACACAACGCACGACCCGTTGCTGCCTTACAGAAGCAGCCAATCGTCACCACACGCGACCATAACAAGACAAAGCCCAACCACGACCGCCGAGACGCCGTCACCGAATCAAGATTTGCCTGAACCCATTTTAAAAACAATACATCATCGTAACGCCCGCAGAGCGCGTCAATGATGTTTTCCCAAACCCTCTCCCATCTATAAGAACTGCCAGAGAAGGGCTTTCCGTATTTTGTCGCCGAGTCTATTTTAGGGTATCATGAAGCCGTTTGCGAAGATGCATGGTTATGTGTTGCCAGAACCCAGACAAGAAAAGACGAGCCAGTGCGTACATAATACGTTCCGATACGTATGTGAAGTGAGTAGTGTTGTGTTTGTGTGCAGCTAACGTGGTCGGCTTCTTCTGCCGCTTGCAGGTGAACCCTCGGTATTGTACCCTGAATCACGATGGGGCATAGTCCGCTTCAGAGCCTTGATGCACTCTATCCTGACCTGGTTGTCTGTAGGGTTTTCCCGACGGTTGGATGACCTGCTTGCAGAACTGCCGGTGCTATGGCGAAGTGACGGACCACGAGACCCTTCGGAAGTGTTACGACTACTGGACGCCGAGACTGAACAACAGTCAATATCCACACGGCACAAGCCGCTTTACATGGCGAAAGAAGGGGACATACCTGAGTCTGCAGCCCGTACTCGTTCGCCTCGCGAGTCACGGACCGTGGCCAAAAAATCACTGCCCAAAAGCATGTCTTGCGGAGGCCAGTCCTTCGGTCTAAGCTTGAAATTGGAGATGATGTCTACATCACCAACATCGGCGAGGGAATATCGAATTCTTGCAACAACCCGATTGTCGGTGAGTGTGAGCGCAAGGCTGTTGACAACATTATCGGCTATATAGCTGCTTCTACCGTGGTTGTACTTTGCGACGAATTGCATTTCCCTTGTATTTTGCTCCGGTTTGCTGATGAAGACGGCGAAAGACTTGTTCATAGTCGTCGAGTTAGCATCTCAACAAGAAAGAGCATGTGCCTTTGGGACCCACAAACCTCTGGGACAGGGTTGACCATGCTATACTGCGTACCCATTTGTGAATTCGGGTGAGGATCCGAAAAGGGTTCCAGGTCTATGGACTCGGAGTGAAATGACAGACCAGTCGGGGAAGGCGTCGCACTCTCGTCTTGAGCGGCGGCCTCGGTCGCTCTGCGGGAGTCTTCGATGCGGTCATGGTAGAAGGAAAAGCACCAGTCGACATAGTCGCGATCCACAGTCTTGCCTTGAACCACTTCGAGTCCGTGTAACCACTCTCTTCTTTTCGCTGGTTCTTTATCGACGTCCTGCTGCGATCTTATTCGATCCTCGATGGCTAATTCTATGCAGTGACAGAAGCTGCCCAGCCCGGATTCCCCAGGTCGGATGTTATAACCCAAGGGGGGGTCTGTTGAAAGCGTTGGCTTGTTGAAAGCTATCGAGCTAATTGCGGAAATAAGTCCCATTCATCTGTGCCACTCTGCGATGGCGCGCAGATCGCTCGTCTCGTGGTGCGAATTTGCTGTTGCCGCATCGGCTCGCTGCAGGTTAACGTTGTCGCTCCCGTCAGACACAAGCAGCAAGCATGGTGGGAGGTACGTTGACGGTGGTGTGCGACTGAGAGGACAACAGCACCGGTCGCCGTGGTCAATACCTTACGAAACGACGATGGAAGAGGACGCCAGGCGAGGTATTCATCATGCGTCGGCGAGTTGATGGTGCTCTGTCGTGCGCAGGCACTCCTGATGGGCAGCTGGTGCGTCGGTGTTGGCGATGGTGGAGAAGAGGTATCAGGTCACGATGTGAGTAGCTCCAAGTAGCCAGGGTCGGGGTGTGGGGTGTGGGACACGATGATAGGGTGTGGGACTTGCTGTTCGAGGCTGGATGCTTGATGCTTGATGCTTGGTGCTTGGTGCTTGATGCTTGATGACTGATGCTGGACGCTGGATGCTGGATGCTGGATACTGGATGATCGATGATCGATGTTTTGATTCGCGCAGGCAGAAAGGCTTCATTTGGATACTGCATACTACGTAGGGCACATGTTGCTTGTAAGAAGCAGGTACGCGGACAACAGACTGGAAGTTGTTAACACAGCTATGAACGGTTGACAACGACCTTGTCTGCAGTCCCGGGATCGACCACTCCCCTAACGTACCAACTAGTTACTCACTAACCAGTACTCCGTACTACGTACTGCGTACGGATACCGTTCGTCGCAAGGGCCTGTGGCACGTGTGACTCGAACGTTCCTGGCATTACCCCGCCAAAAGTCCCATCTAAACTCTGCCCCACCTATCCGTACTACTGCAAGTACGTACCGTACCGTAGTACGGAGTACGCTGTAGCCTGTAAAAGTTAAGTTACCCCGGGTTTCAGAAGTAACAACTATCCCTGCCTCGACGACATACTCGATCGTACTTTAACTTCAACCCGAATTGCACGTCTTCGGTACGAGCTAGCAGCTTTTGTTTCCAGCTCACTAGGTATAATAACAGACATATTCGTTCAACACAATGCCAGGCTCCAGCTGTCGAGAACCGACCGTGGTCCAAGGTCACTTGCTGCGTGCTGGAAGTGTGCGGATTGATTCACAGCTCTGTGAATTGTAGTTAGAAAAGGGAAAGATGACGGCGGCCTGCACGGTTATTTCTGAGGACTCCACCTCTATGTTCACCGCCAAGTAACTTGTTTCAGAGAAACTAACTACGAACTAAATGATAGGCATCGAACCTAAACACACACATGGATGATAGAACATCACCAGCCTGTCTATCGCAGGACCAAGTCAAGTACCCAAGGAACCCATCCACCCTTCCAAGACCCAATTGGAAATGGCGCTGCTCACTTCTCTCGGAATTGTCCCCCGTGCTGCGCACGTTGCGTTGCCTAGGGTCCTAGCCTTGCTTTTTCTTCGGTTTGGCGGATGTACCAGACCGCCGAGCTCCTCCTCTCGTCGTCGACGACGACGACTGCTTCTTCCGTTGAATAAGCTGCTCCGACTCTAGCTGTGCGCTCAGCTTCTTCTTGCAGATCTCGGCTTCCTCTTCACGCTGATGAGTGTCAGGAGGTGAGCGTTGCGGATTGGAAAAGATGGGCTTACACGTATCGGTTCTTGCGTGAAGATCAAAACATCCTCATCGGACTGCTTCTCGATACCTATATCGCGAGCACGGCCAACTTTGTCTACGAAGTCACTACCGAGGATCATTCCAATCGGACCTGACCTAGGCGCGATCTGGAACACGTCACTTCTCGCTGTGTCCTCTTTCCCACACCACCGGACATGAACAATTTCGCTACACACGTATTCTCCGCCTTGAAAGTCTCGGTACGTCCTGGGCTCGCAACTTTCGCGGGCGAGCGTATAGCGACTCACGATATCTGGGTTTATCCAGTTGTGCTTCGTACCAGTGTCGTCGCGTATGCGAACGAGTTCCAGGCTCCCGCGGTCCAGGATGATTCGCGCAAATAGCTCAGGTTCCCGACGCTCGGGAGGTGGGCATAGGTAACCGGGCGGGCAATCAGCGTTGCCCTTCTAGGAAAAATTCAGCTTTGTGTCTTGTTCTAAGAATCTGGAAACCTACGGTCGCAATCGGCTTGAGCTGAGCCGTGTCTTGCGAAAAATGCCAGAATGAGGCTGAAACTGGAGGGCAGCGAGCGAACGCGAGGGACAACGCTTCGCTCTGATAGTTCGCATCGTTGCTATACGTTTTCGTGGCTTCAGTCTTCTCTGACATCCGAGGCACACTGTACGTGGTCGGAGGTGCATTGCGTGCAGGATCATTCAGCCATCGTTGATGGCTGACGCTCATGGGCACCGCGCTCTCGCGGTATGCATTCTTAAGCTGTCGTTTCCTGTTGAGCTCTTCTTCCTCAAATTCATCCAAATCCTGGATCCAAGACGGTTGTGCGTTTTGTCCCCGGCCTGGTAGAAAACCTTGGCCTTGGGCTTGGCCGAGGCTAGAACCGCCTTGGTTGGACATCGAGATGTCAAGAGTCCTGACCAGGTTCAAGTTGACCGTGCGGAGTGTCAAGGCCCTAGACTGGAGCCGAGCCTCAGAATCGACAGGATTGTGCAGGTGTGATCGAACGAGACCTACATTTAGGTTGTCCGACATGATTAAATGTTTTTCTCCGTCGGCCAGTTCTGGGGGAGGCGGCAAGCGGTTCGCCGATCTTGGGTGGATGGCAACGAACAGTTATCGGCATTGGTGCCCAATTTGCGGACCATGCAGAGCGCTTTCAGTCTTGTCGAAGGAGGGTGGTAGATGACTGTTATAGGACTGGCGTGCAGCCGCCTTTTCATAACAGCCAGTGCGAAGTAGCCTTGTCGTTACACCAACACGCCACGTTTATGCCTAGCATGATAGTTTGCCTTGCAGAGTACCTGCAAAACTAGGTGGCCGTGTCCGAGTGGTCAGATCGCGTATCAGCAGCAGCAGGTTGCAGGCCGCTGCAGTTCCGGGAGACACATTTTTGAATTTCTCAGGACCTCAAGACTCAGTCGAGCAGCGATCAGTCAATTCACCGCCGAACCACCACGCGAGCGTCGCCACCATCATGGACGGTTATAGGAAAATCGCCGCGCTCATGGGCCGGCATGCCGACTTTGCAATGTTCCGTCGCTTCGGAACCCTGACTATGCAGGACCTGCTGTACATGCAGGCAGAACTCACCCATCTTGAAGCCGAGTTGCAGACTCTCGCAATTCGCGATTCCACAAACCACGACAGAGTCTACTATAATCGAGACTGGTGGTCGCTCGCCCAGAGTGATGATGAGGAAGATATCGAACAGTGGGAGAAGTTTCTGGAAGTTAGGGAGAAGCTGAGGGAGTACAGTCGGTCAAAGTGCCAGAGCCTTGCACAGAGCCAAGGCTGACAAGAAGGCAGACGAGGCACTCTCTAGACAGGCTGAGCTGGCCAGGTTGGACAACCCTACGCCACACGATGTCGAATTCTTACGGACATGGCTCACGAGGCCTACCATGGGCAACTTCCCATTGCTCGGACCAGATCAGCACTCATACGCTGCGGAGCATGAAGCTGACTTGATTGCCATCAAGGCTAGATCAGCTCCGGACATTTTCTCGCGCTGGTTCACAGACTCTCTGGTACCTCGCTGGCATGGCATAATCGGGGAAAAGTTCAAGGTGCGTACTCTGCCGCCATCTCGAGACTGGAAGATGACGGAGGTTCTGCAGAGCTCAGAATCGCCTGACCTTGGGCATGGTCTCTACAACTATCGCGAGTCAGACCTAGCTACTGCAAGCCGAATCACAACAACGGTGGTCGCATCCTGTACGTCTGAAGGGAAGAAGAGCTCGGCATCTCTCGTAATTTCCATGACCGGGCAGGTCTTTCCACGTGCTCTGCTCCTCCATCCTCTCTCCACACAAGGGCACTGACACATAACTTGACAGTGCTTCCTATATGTTCAGTGGTTGTCCTGTGGTTCGTCCAAAGCATGGAAGTACGGCTTGGTCTGGTAGTAGTTTCCTCTGCCTTTTTCTCTCTGTCGCTGACATTGATGACGAACGCGAGGAAAATCGAAGTGTTTGCGGCAACGTCTGCGTTAGTTCTTCCGCCCCCCCCCTTCTTTCCTGGCACAGGCTTACATGATGACAGATTTGCTGCGGTGAACGTCGTTTTTCTGACAAATAATAGTTGACAATATTTTTAGACCAGGGATTAGTTTCCGTGAAAGGGGGCTATTGATGGTCCATACTTTGTCGTTATGATGATCGTCGGTTCCAAATGGCTGTTCTTGTTCACAATGGCTCCCGTGACAGCGAATTAATGGAAGCTGTGTTCATCGTCACGATTTATAAAGCATGCCTCGTTCAGCTTGTCAAGAAAGAAGACTTCTGACCCCGAGGGAAATGACTGGCATCGGTGGTGCCTGTACACTGTAGTCCAACTCAGGTCCAACTGTCCAGTTTTGGCACTCACGGAGCAGGCTTTTGATCCAAGTACTTCTTCAACATCCTCTCATCCTACGAATATGCGGATTCCTCAAACCCGGTCTTGTGGATGATAGCCTGCCGTCCTCTGTGACCGGGGCATGCTCTTGTCCGAAGCCAAGACGCTCGCTCCCTTCTTGAGCTCCGCCCGATCCACACGCTCATTCTCGCCGCCACCACACATCCTCGAACTAGGTCGCGTTCCACATCTCGGCATCAAAATACACGGCATCCATCAAGTAGCTTTCGTCCGCCTTCATGTGTCCGGCGGCCACAAACACGCGGCCGTTCTCAATAACCTCGCCGCTCTCATCCGTGACTCGAATCTCCACGCGCTTCATCGCGTAACCGCCGCCTTCGTAACCGATCAGTCGTTCGACCGCCTCGGGACTCGGCGCCATCCACACGGTGCCCTTGACCTCGCCTCCCTTGTGCGGGAAGATGATGGGGATTCCGTCGCTACCGCTACCGACGAGCTGCTTCAACACGTAGCCCGCGATGGTGGCGCGGCGCAGCTCCTGCTCCCCCTGAACGCCTGCCATTTCGTTCAGCACCTCGCGGATTTGGAGGGTGCCGTAGAAGAAGAAGTAGAAGGGCTCCCAGGTCAGCACCGGCGGGTCGGCGGGGAGGACCTGGCGGCTCCAGGGGTGCCGCTGGAGCTGGCGGGCGTAGGCGGCGAGGGTGTCGCCTCTGGCGGTGGTCTTATAGCCATAAAGGGCTAGGATTTCCTGGAGATGGGTGTCGATCTCGTCTTGGGTCTGCTCGGAAGATTGAGCTCCAGCGGCCTGGTCGACGGGAGGAGAAGTGGGGGTAATCGACATGGTGATGATGCGTTTCGTGTCTGGTGACACGGTGATGCTGCAAGTTGTTTCTTCCGGATGCAAATCCAGGTGCGTTCAGGGTGAAAATGGTGGTCGTGTGAGTGGTAATTCAGAAGGTAAATGCGTTGAAATGTGTCGCTGTGTAGAGAATCCGGTAAACATCAGCGTATAAGCATGGCACACTGTATTCGACATATGTTTGCTCCAAGGTACCCTTGTTGTGTGATGGAAACTCGCATATTTGTACCTGTACAAAGCCGTCTTCTTGAGACGCTTACAAGAGAGTGTCACTCGCACAATGCGGAAACACTGGGTCCATTGAAGCCTTTGATGTAACAAGTCAAAAAGACAAAGAAAAAACGAGGTTTGCTAGTGTCGAAAAGCGGTTTGGTAATAATGAATGCCGTGGGCTCATTGCCAATGTAATTTGGACGCTTCGACGGTTGGTTCTTGTTGTGGTCCACCCGCCGATATCGTTTAGCTAGGTCCAACCGTTGTAGGTACCGGTATGAGATTGTTACACCGTCATCATCATCTGCTGGATCTGGACCTGTTTGTAGGTAGGGTAAAGTGTTTCAGAGGCCCTACCACGAGTCCGCCCCTACATACTACACGTAGTATAACGTGGCTCCTCCAAGAACATGCCCATCTAACCAGTTTGAATTTGAACTTGCTTGACACTCGTAGTGCTTTGCATGCTTCACGAGGCGCTCCGTTGGGTATAGGCTGGCGCATCATTCTTTCGGGAAGCAGCAACAGAGAGGAATGCTCGAAACGTGCCCACGACGCAGATGTCTTTGTTGGTTTATGAAGTCGGCGGTTCCTTCTCTTTGCAATCGAGCGAGTCTTTCGACGGGAATCGGAAGAGGCCGGTGGAAATTCCGTATCCTCACTCTCAGATGTTCTGTCGCAACGGCACAACCTACAACAAATCCTAGAACGTGAGCCCTCATCCTTGCATTTTATTTTGCCATTTTGCGGAACCGGGTTAGGGATAATGCAATACCAACATGGAGACGAGGTATAGCAGTCAAGTCAGCCGCCACATATTCTCGGCTCGTAGCTAAGACTTGTGCAAGTGTTCGAGTCCGGATGATTGGCACTTCAATTTCGACGGAGCGGGCTTCCCGTTCCCCCAAATTCCATCCCCAGGAGACGGTACGAGCCCCCATCCACCAATTGCAAGTACAGGGTAGCTTACCGACAGGCTCATGGCAGTGTCAAAGTCGACACTATCCTTCAATAGCTCCGAAGAAGTGCAGTGGGACGAGGCAGAGCTGCTGAACCTGTCAAATACGGTGCGGGCATGTATCAAGGACCATAACACATTCGAATCGTACGCCGAAGAGTTCGGCAGCTTCCTGTCCGAAGCCCTCAAGGATGGACAGCGCACATGTCCAACGCTGGGCATGGAGACAATCGAGTATGCTCACCTGGACAAGCTGTTGAAGGAAGTCCTCCACTTCACCAGCATGCTCAAGATCACCAGAGCCTCGGCTGATCTTCCATTGAGATTGAGATTGGACATAGCCAAGGCTGAGAAACTGCGCACACTCTGGAGAGAACTGTTCGAGGAGCAGTATGATCAGATTGACGTGATACGTAGTGATGCGTTGGTCGAGTCCGGGCGGCTGAGAGACGTCTCCTTCCGAAACAACCAAATACAAGGTGCGCAAAAGGGGCAGGCAGAAGAGAAAGACTCTCTATCCGAATCGGAGTGGAACCTGCGTTTCAAAGCCGGACAGTAAGTAGCCCTGGCCACCTCCATGAGAGATCAGATCGAACACTGAGGCCATGCCAGCTGGTGGTTTGACACTGCGTGTGCTCGGCGAGATGGAATCGTCACAGACTCGCTCGAGTCCTCCACTCAGAGTCGTTGTAGAGTAACGGCATTGCCGCTACTGACCGGAAGGGAAGAGCTCATTCGTGATGTTGATTCGCACGTCACAAGGTACATCCACCATGGTCGATCATCAGAGATGCATATCCCAATGATCTCGCAAGTCGGACGAAAGGTTCGAGTCGTGAGGGGTCATTGTCTGAAAAGCATGTACGCTCCAGAAGCTGGCCTGCGGTACGACGGCTTGTGGGTTTCCTGGATCCTTTCCCTCTGACAGTCGGGTGCTGACATGATGCGCTCAGGTATGTAATCAGGCAGTATGGAACCCGACGCGATGAAACAAATCTCCACCGTCTCGAACTGAGACTGGAACGAGTACCTAACCAGAAGCCAATGCACGAGCTCCGAAAGATTCCGACGCCTTCGCAGCTGGATGACGGCGTTTTGTTTGAGAAATTGGACGCGACGGAGACGAGGAAGAACATGAGCGGCGGGCAACTTCCAGATTGGGGCATCCAAAGAGACGATGCGAAAGATGAAACAGGTGAGAGAAGAAGAAGCGTGGCCGAGTGTTCATTCCCTCGTTCTCTTGGAGACTGAGGACTCGGGAGGGGAGATGTTGGTCAGAACGAAGCAGTTGGTCTCTTGTCTGACCTCAAGGCTCGAGCGGCTACAAGGCTGCCGCCATTATCGTTAACCTATATACCTGTTCGAGCACAAGAACCTGCGGTTCTATTCTTTAAACATCCCCAGTGCTATTCCGCAATATTTTCGTGTGCCAAGTTCGTGTGTGTGTGTGTGTGTGTGTGTGCGTGTATTGTTCACGTCCAGAAGAGCATCACTAGCTCTCCCCCATACTATCCGTACTTTGTAAGCGTTGGAGGCGTAGTGGGGAAGCTAGCGCTAGTGAGGTGGGGTTGGAAATGTACCAGCTCTCTCATCAACCAGTAGATATCCCAGGAAGACGACATTGTTAGAGCTTATCTCGACAACACTCCTGCTTCGTAACCTATCCATCACCGTCGCAATGTCTGGCGGTAAGAAGAAAGGAGAGTCCAAGGCGAAAGACACTGCGGGTGCCAAAGGTAGTGCCAAGGGCAAAGGGGGTAAGGGGGGGCGATGTAGTCGAAAAAGCTCCGGTGGTGAAGAGCGCGCAAGTGATCTACATCCGCCACATCCTGGTAAGAACAACCCATCCACATCGTACCTCCACGATGGTCCATGATCCATCCCTTGCGTCGCTGGGGTCCATGATAGTACGGACACTCGCTAACAAGTATCGCTGCATAGTGCGCCAAATTCGCCAAGAAGGAGGAAGCGCGGGCTCTACTGGCCACGGGAACAAAATTTGACGAGGTTGCTCGTCAATTCTCCGAGGACAAGGCAAGACAGGGTAAGATCTCGGCTGAAGACACAGTCAACCTTGTCACTCGAGAGACTAACACCGGGACCAAACAGGAGGTCTGCTTGGAAAGGTGGAAAGGGGAAAACTGCTTCCCGAATTCGAGACGGTCGCGTTCGGCCTGCCAGAGTGCAAGCTGGACAGCCCCCAAAGCTACACGCTGGGTGAGGCCAAGACGTCTGAAGGATACCATATTATCCTACGTGAACCTATGCGGGCTTGAAGAAGAGTTAGAGACTCCCGTCAGCAATGCATCTGCGACGCCCCCAATGTCCAAATGCCCCTGAAGCGACACGGCTGCCTTTCCCTCCTTGTCAGTAACGATGGTCACTAACCGAACTGAAATCTGATTCTCCGAGAGGAATCCGTCAAGTTTCGCACCTTCGCTTTGAATATCCCAGCACGATGGAACGCCCTCGGCTGTGTGGCTGAACCCAAAATATCATCTCAAGCGACCTCGAGGGAGGTGATACATGATACGGAATCACTGCCTGGGTACTCTCCGTGGTAAGAACAAGTCCTTTGGGGGTTCAAAAGGCTCTTCTCGCACCATATCATGCAGCATGACCGCGCCCAAATGTAACTGAGCGCCACATAGCTCATTTTCATGTTACGATATGCGATTTGGAGGGTCTGGCAGTCGATCACCATCATTCCCTCAATGTGAGAGGGACCTCCAAACTCGTCCACTTCACAGCACTCAACCCATCCCCTGACCAATCCCGGGTTGTAATATCCCATGAACCTCGATAAGGGATACTCCTCAGCCTCGACACCATCTAGAATCATGTATCGTAGATCTTCCCGTCCTCGCAAGCGCGAGAAACACACCTGTACCCACCCTATCCTCGGTCATATGCCCGACAAAATCGTGCTCTCTGGTCCCTGCGTCCAGTGTTGCCGCTCAGACAGGTCGGAACAGGAAATAAGCGCGCGAGTCCACCATGAAACACCGCATGTTGAAGACACGGAGTTTCCACAGCTTATCACGCAGCTGGTTTGGGGAGCGGCCGGAGAGCATCGTACGGGTGAAGAGGACGCGCAGCGCACATCCTGGGTCCGCGCCCGACCTGTCGGCGACCAACACGGAGAATGCTGCGCCCTGCCCAGCCTGGGAGACGTGGGAGATGGCAGTTGCAAGGTTGGGTGTGTTGCATTGACCGTATGCGAAGGAGGTGTTGGCAGGGGAGAGGGGAAAGTATACCGAGTTGGTGTGCGTGCGGGAGAGTTGGTGACGATTTTCTTTCCCGCACCCGAGCAACTGAATAGTAGAGTTGGTTCCAGGGAATCTCTTGGCTCATGACACCTATTCGTGGCCCATGGCCCTAAACATGGCAGTTTGTAAGGGCGCTGGAGAAGCGAGGTGCCATAATTGGTTCATACGAACATCCAACATATTGCTCTCAATATGTCAACACACAAGTGCCTGCGATGGATGTAGTAGCAATGCCAAAGGAGGGGACGGCACAAAGGAGCCGTGAAAGGTTGTCTTGATTGGGGTGATGAAGGGGTTACAGATTCTGGCGCTTAGCGAAGTGATCTTGCGCAAGGTCCTACCTACTCCAGGACCAGTACTTCACACTGGCGACCTTGTTATAAAAGAACCAGCCACTCTTTGGCCTGCATTCTCTTGTGTATAGTGCACTGTTGGCCCAGCACTGTTTGTTGTTCAATGGGGAAAGTCGTGGTACGGGGAGGGTGTTAGGCAAATCGTGCCGAGGCGTCCAAGTCGTAGCACACACATAGGCATATCACAAAGTGGTTCAAGAATGCCAAGGTGATGAGGTGCCGACCAAAACTTCACAAGGCTCAATGCGCAAACAAGAAAATGTTTGTAATGGTCTCAATGCAATTCTTTTCCATTTGTCCATGCAGAACGAACCCCTAAGTCCAGCCAAGTATCGAGTGGTACATCCCAAATGATCCCTGGGGAAGATGGTACGGAAGTCTTTCCCAACTGTCTATACCGCCCTGCCAACCAACGCCGGATAGATGGAGATTCGTTTACTGCTCGGTCTGGAAGTAGTTGAGCAAGATGGATCGCTCCTGAGACTCCTCACCCCAGTCCTTAACAACGACGCAAGAGCAGTTGACAACCTTTCTTGCGTTACCCTCGCGGTCCAGAACGCCTGTAACGGGATTAGAATGTGTCACCACTAGTCAAATATGGCCCGGGGGTACTCACAGAGACCAGCCCACTCGCCGAGCTGCTTGCCATCGGGCACCTTGATCAGGGGGATCTTGTGCTCGGAGCAGAGAGCAATGACCAGCTTCTTGTAGGCCTCCTCCTCGCAGGACTCGTTCAAAACGCACATGTGTGCCTGGCGTCTGTCGAGAGCCTTGGAAGCCTCGCGGAGACCGCGGGCAAGACCATCGTGCATCAGGGCGAGCTTCAGAACACCCTTGAGGGCGTCGAGGACGGACATCTGGCCCTTGGAAGTCTCGGCATCGGCAGAGACCTCGACCTCCTCAGAGACCTCGGGTGCGTTGTTCTCTTCTACGTCCGACTACAGTGCGTTGTTAGCGAATGCTGCGGGCGCACAATGGCGTCTGCCTGGCCTGTCCCGGGGAAGCGCAATGCGCCTGGAGGAACATTGTTTGGAGGGGCGGCAAACTGGCGCATGCGACAGGTTTTCCGGAATCTTTTTACGTACCATTTTGACTGTGTATCGGTGCGATCCTCGAAGAGTTCTTGGTGACGGTTTTTTGGTGGGTGTTTGGGGGGGGTGAAAGTGATCGTGGGAAAATTGACACGGCTTGTGCTTGACGCTGCAAGCTTCTCAACTGTGCTTCACCAGGTTAACTAGTGATTTCCTCTGTGAATGGCTAGTGTGGGGTGAACATCTGAGCCAATCAGATTCCACTAGGGCATAAAAGTTGGTCCGTGCTGCGAAAAACCCACCCACCGCCAGAGAGCTTGGAGCAGGAAAATTGCTGCGGATTCCTCTAGCCTTGGGAAATTTTGTGGTCTCTTCTATCAGCAGCCAGCCTCACCAATTCCCCTTCACCCACCATCAACCACCATCCGGCCAACCAAGCACTTGTTACCCACGACTCTCACCGAGGTATGTATCATCGAACTACGATGGAGTGATCCAATCACGCGTGCCCTTCAAGAAGCCAGGGAAGGGAAATTGGGGACTTGTCGACTTCCACGCTGAGCATATGTATGTTGCGCGGCATGACCTGGAAATGGCACTGCTTTGCGTAACACAGATCGCATCACGGCCGGGGTCGACAACCTCAATACCCCCTTCCCTTCAGTACTGAGCGGGCAGAACCCCTCCTCTCATCTCCATCCTGAGGGGAAGGGCACTCTCCATGCTCTTTGGCACTTGAAGGCTAACAACACACCCCGACAGATACCTCATTTCTATTGCCAAGAATTGAGAATCTACACCAACCGCCAAAATGGTCAAGACTTCCGTTCTCAACGACGCTCTGAACGCGATCAACAATGCCGAGAAGAGCGGCAAGCGCCAGGTCCTCATCCGACCCAGCTCCAAGGTCATCATCAAGTTCTTGACCGTCATGCAGCGTCACGGTACGTGCCACCCCCTCGAAGATTTTTATTTTATTTTATTTGGGTTGGAAGAGAAACTTGAGAACGAGATCATTCGTCCTGTCACCTCGTGATAATAATACCCACCCCTTCGCTTCGGCATGATAACTGGATAATGGCCTCATAACTCACCCACGGCCACCGTCTTTTAAGTTGCCGATATACCAATGTATCACTACGGGCGAAGGTCTTACAAGTTTCTCTGACAACCGAATGAAGTTCTTACTTTTAACCTTCTTGCCACATTACCCTTGCTGATTTGTTTCCCATTAGGCTACATTGGCGAGTTCGAGGAGGTCGATGACCACCGCTCCGGCAAGATCGTTGTCCAGCTCAACGGACGCCTCAACAAGACCGGTGTCATCTCTCCCCGTTACAACGTCCGCCTGGCCGATCTCGAGAAGTGGGTTGTCAAGCTGCTGCCTGCCCGTCAGTTCGGCTACGTTATCCTGACTACCTCTGCCGGTATCATGGACCACGAGGAGGCCCGCCGCAAGCACGTTGCTGGCAAGATCATTGGCTTCTTTTACTAGACGCAACGGGCTCATGATGGATGAATTAGAAAAAACGGAGAACCGACGGTGGAACTGAAAAGCATTTTCGGGCGTTGGGGTTAATGATGATGGCCAGGCTTTGGTGCTTGAGGATTTCAGTAGCCAAATATTGACGAAACCAGGAAATGCCATTTCAGTACCGCCTTGACGTGCAGTGTGATGATTACTACTGGGTGCGACGGTGACGGTATGGATCATTGTCAAGATGGGGTTATCAACCACATTTGGACACTCGACTCTGCCGTACAACCCAATTACTGACACTCGTTTCATTTTAATCAAGACTTTGCTGTGTTTGGCCGAGTTTGCATGACGCTGCGCGTGGCGAGTTACACATTATACATATGCTGATGTAGGACGCGCAACGGCCCAGTGGGTCGAATAATGAGACACGGGTGTACACATCCACTGATCGAGCTCAATGGCACTCTCTGAATTGATTGAATGGTATTGGCGAACATTACTGGTGAAAATACCGTGGCTCGGATGGTTTAGTAACTAGTATGTAGCTGAAAGCAATCCAAATCGTTGGGGTTAACGCGGTAGTTAGTTAGGTACTGAAACCTTGGTTTTTAAGAGGGTACTTAGTTACTCGTACCTGGCAGCCGTACGGGTAGTGCAGTAACTACGGAGAACGGAGTACGTACGTTAGTTACTTCTTTACATTCGGGAAGCGGCACACCATGCACGCTCCTTTTATCTCCATATTTCGCAGCTCCAACCTTGCAGTTGCAGCATGGCCTCGCTCGGGAGAAACTTAGAATCTGTCGCTTGGACTTGGTGACGTGTGGGCCAGAAATATCCCAATGTTGAAGCGGCGAGGTACACTCACTATCCCGTAACGAGCGGTTGAAACACTTCTTTCGCACTTTCTTGTTCGTGGCCACTGCGTTGGCGGCAAGTCTAGTTTTGTCCCGGCCGTCTGATAAAGTCGGGTTCAGACTACGGATACAGACGCGGTACTCGGTACCACCATTGTTTGTCTGACATACAAGTGGTCTGCATCGACCGTCTGTCGACCCCCATCCCATCCCTTGCCCGACGCCCACGCTGGCGAACAACAACACAATGTTGGGCGCGCGATGGCGTCCAAAGCAGGTCCTGGTAATTTTGGGCTTCGTGTTTCTGGTTCTGTTCTTGTTTTCACTGGTGCGCCTCTCATCACCGGTTGCGCCCATCTCGAACAAAATTCCGACATCAGCGTCGCCTCAACGCCCCGTCGACAGCAACAAGAGCAACGACCTCTCCGACGCTCCCACGACGAAACCGTCCATACCATCGCCCCCTCCGGTCGAGCAGTCGTTCAACCCCAAGCCCAAAGATGCGCCGCCGGGTGTTCATCCCATGCAGCACCTCATCTCTGAGGGGGAGCGCAACTTTGACGAGATGAGGAAACGCCAATCCAAGACCCTCGAGCAGGCTGTTGCAGAGTACTGGAAACGCTATTCCATCCCGCCACCTCCGCATTTCGACAAGTGGTACGATTTTGCAAAGAACCGAAACGTCCAGCTGATCGACGAGTTCGACACCATCCTCGACTCCCTGACGCCCTTCTGGGGCCTCCGACCCGCCACCATTCGCAACAGGAGCGCCGAAGCTCTGGGCTTCGATAACCAGCTACTGGGTGTCCTGGTCCGTGATGGCCAGGTCTCACACGTCAACGGCGGCGCCGAGTGGCAGCAGGAAGCGACCAAGGGCATGATAATGACGTTTGCACAGTGGCTTCCGGACATGGACTTGGCTTTCAATCTACATGATGAGCCCAGGGTTGTCTTGCAGCACGACGATCTCGCGAGGCTTGTCAGCAAGGGCAAGAATGTCAACATGAAGAAGGCTGCCAAGCAACCGAAGCCCACCAATGCCTTCTCGAAGCGCCCGGCTGGTATGAACGATGGCCAGAGGGTAGACGAGGTCAAGACGACCAGATTCAACGTCTTCGCCCACCAGCCTACCTGGACGCATTCGCGCCTGTCCTGCGACCCCAAGAGCCCCGCCAGGACCCTCGAGGAAGAAGATTCGTGGGATGCCCGCTCCACATACGCAATGGGCGAGCTGGGCTTTGTCTACAACGTCACAGCCATGTCCGATATCTGCAACTCGGCCTCGCTCGGCACGTCGTTTGGCTTCTTCGACAGGCCCAATGCCTACAACATTGTCCAGGACCTCTTCCCCATCTTCTCCCAGTCCAAGATCTCATCGTATGCCGACATCATATATCCCTCACCCTGGTACTGGGCAGGCAAGGTCACCTACCAGCCCGAGTTCGACATGCCTTGGAAAGACAAGCGGGACAAATTCTACTGGCGCGGCAGCACCACTGGCGGGTTTAGCAGAAATGGCGGTTGGCGTCACCAGCACCGCCAGCAGTTCGTCCAGAAGATCAACGCTGCCGACGAAGCCAAGATCATGGTCAACACCGGCGTCGAAACCAAGCAGCAGTGGGCCACAAAGGCAGTGAAACGGGGCAGCTACAAGAAGCTCATGGATATTTACTTCAGCATGGTCGGTCAGTGTGATCCTGGTGATTGCAAAGCGCAAGAAGAGTTCTTTACCATCAAGGACCGCGCAGAGCAGCAGGATGCCTGGAAGTACAAGTACCTGCTTGACATTGACGGCAACGCCTTCAGTGGGAGATTCTACGCCTTCCTGAAGAGTAACAGTCTGGCCTACAAATGGGCCATCTTCAAGGAGTGGCACTCGGAGTGGTTGGAGCCGTGGGCTCACTACATCCCCCTGAGTTTGCAGGGAGATGAGTGGCTCGAGACGGTGAGATTTTTTGGCGAGGGAGGCGCCGGCAAGGAAGCTGAGAGGTTGGCCGCTCGGAAAAAGAGTGGGCAAACAAGGTTTTGAGAAACGAAGACTTTGAAGTTTGGTTCTTCAGGTTATTGCTAGAGTGCGTGTTTGCCCTAATTCTATCGCAACCCAATGCTAACACTGGGATAGGTATGGTCGAGTCATTGACGACAACAGAGAGAACATCGGCTTCTCCGGCGGAACCCAAGGCGTTATCTCGACAACTGTTCCCAAGGCAGCGCAAGGAAGATCATGACGAGACATGGTCGTGGTGCTGAGGACGTGAAATACCGTATCCATGAGCGGCTTGCTTGATGGTGTTTTGAGGACGACTCCAAGCGAAAAGAGGCATGGGGTTGCTGTATCAGTATTCGCATTGATCGCATTTGGGACGGAGTTATCCCAAAGCTGGCCGGTACATGGGTCTCTAATGGGTGTATTATCGATTTTTGCAACGAATGGTAGCCCAAGGCATATCTTCTTTGTGGTTACTCTTACCTCGTTGTTCTCTGCAGGTGAGGCGTTGTTTGACTCGGTTGCGCACACCCATGGAACTGATGTACATGGGCTTGGGTTGATGATGGTACTCGATAGTGGCTTGTTTGGACCACGCTGCCCACCTGCTACCAAATCGCAGTCACGCCCCACTGTGAACGAAAAGCAGTTGGTAATGGGCACCAACCAACTGTCTCATCTCGGTATGGCCTAGATGCACGACGAAGAGGGTGGTCTCGATTCGCCTCGCAAATGAATACTCGCACATGACAGCAGCCAAGGGTTACAACCCGGGGGGGGTGCAGGAACGACTGGCACGACACCCACGTACCGCAAGCTTCGTCACATCTAGTTACAGCAGGGAATTTGGTATCTCAGTCTCCCCAGATCAGCTCAAATCATTTGAATAGCTATAGGAGATAGCTATAGGAGATGTCAAGTCCCCCAACTTTATATTGGCGGTCCAGTTCGTTTCTAAACTTACTCGAAGACATGTCACGCCACCCCAGGTCATCGTGAAGCCGGAGTTGAGTCTTTCTCCGCAAGGACAGGAGAAGCGTTTTCGAATATTGACATATATAAGGGACGAGTTTCTCACCTTCTACCCAGTCTCTCTTATTTACTCCATATCATCTCAAGCACTCGGATCCAACAAATACCTCATCCATAACCAACATTGATTGTCCCAGCTACATTGTGCGAAGCCAGAGCATCACTCAAAGATGTCTCCTCCATCTTCCACTTCGGTCGACAAGGAGGCTCCTGTCAATCCTGATCGTGGTTCGTTGAACCAAGCTCCCCACGGAAGTCCCAGCATGGACGATCAAAAGCAACTCAGTACCCATATGAACTTTGCCAACATCCCCGACAATGACGACGAAGGCGACTCTCTTCAGAGTGGACGTACTTTGATCCCACGCGAGTTCTACACTCACAAGCTCTCAACTTCTTGGTCTGGTCGCAAGAAGTGGACCGTCCTGGCCATTGGCGGCCTGGCGCAGCTGTCCATGAACCTGAACACGACACTGTATTCCAATGGTCTGAACGGAATCTCGAACCAATACGGCGTCAGCGTGACGGAGGCTACCTGGGGCGCCGCCGCGTTTCTCATGGCCTACGCGTTCGGCTGCGAGCTCTGGGCTCCGTGGTCCGAAGAGTTCGGCCGCAAGTGGGTGCTGCAACTGTCAATGGGTCTTGTCAACGTTTGGTGCATCGTGGCCGCTCTGGCTCCCAACTTTGCTACCCTCATGGCTGCTCGCACTCTTGGAGGCTTGTGCACGGCAGGCGGAAGCGTGACACTGGCCATGATCACGGATATGTACGGAGCTGACGACATCTGGTTCCAGTACGCGACCAACTTCATGTCGCTCACGTCCATGCTTGGAAGCATCGTGGGGGCCAACGTGGGAGGCTTCGTCGAGACCTATCTCCCAGAATGGCAGTGGTGTATCTGGATCCAGCTCATCTTCGGCGCCGCCGTTCAACTCGTTCACATCGTCTTTGTGCCCGAGACGCGCTCCACGGTTATCATGAACCGCACTGCTCGCAAGCTTCGCAAGACCGGCGAGCTTCCCAACGCCTACGGACCGGGCGAGCTCGCCGCGGACTCGGGGTTCGACTGGAAGGATTACGCCCAGGCTCAATGGCGACCGTTCCACATGCTCTTGCGCGAGCCAATCGTGGCCGCCCTCGCCGCGCTTTCTGGATTCGCCGATGCC
The DNA here is from genome assembly GCA_022414665.1 of Arthrinium puccinioides. NCBI lineage: Eukaryota > Fungi > Ascomycota > Sordariomycetes > Amphisphaeriales > Apiosporaceae > Arthrinium > Arthrinium puccinioides. The sequence goes on along the minus strand of JAIUNF010000003.1, from coordinate 1,733,314 downwards.
CTCATCTTCATGTTCGTCGTGAGCTTCAGCCTGATCTACTCTCAGTGGAATTTTAGCACCATCGGCGTCTCGCTCGCCTTCCTCCCTATCGGGCTGGGCTACATCGTCTGCGCCTTGTCGTTCATCCCCGTCATCCAGCTCAACAGCAGACGCCGCGCTGCCCACCCCGACTGCGAGAAAGCGCAGTACGAGGACCGCCTGTGGTGGCTACTCTGGATGGCACCGCTTCTGCCGCTTGGTCTCCTCATATTCGCCTTCACGGGCGCCTACAGCGCTACCCCGATCCACTGGTTCCCGTCCATGGTTGCGAGCTTCATGATTGCGATTGCCAACTACACGATCTACATGACCACCATCAGCTACACGATGGCATGCTACGGGGTGTTTGCCGCGTCGGCTACGGGTGGCAACGGATGGTGCCGTGATTTCCTGGCCGGCATCCTCACCCCATTCGCCGTCCCCATGTTCAAGCAGGCCGGCAACTTCAACATGCTCATGATCCTGTCCGGCCTCTCCGTGGTCCTGACCATATCCGTCTACGTCGTGTACTTCAAGGGGGCCTGGTTGAGAAAGCGAAGCAAGTTCGCGCAGACTCTGGCCGAAAAGAGCGATGCCATGGCCCCTGCTGCCCCTGCCGCTGCTGCTGTTGGTGTACAGGGCGGTAACAACGCCGAGGCCCTGGTCCTCCCCCAGATACCCTATACGCGCATGACGGTCGACTTCCTCGAGCCCAGCGAGATGCCCGGTAGCATGTCAGCCTCGCGCGACTGCACACCCGCCAACTCTCGGCGAGGTAGTCGCACCTTTAGTCGCAAGGACCCTTCAAGAACCCGATCTGCGGAGAACTTGGCCGCTGGTGGCAAGGTACGGAAGGACTTGCTGCACCAGGCCGCCACGATGGCCATGGCCCAACGAGCAAAGGAGCAGTCTTGAGGCATCTATCTGGGCGGCAGGAAAGTCGAGATTCCGAAAGTTGGACTTTCGCCTCCAAGTTTGGACCTGCGCAAAAAAAGGGAGGCCTGGACTCTTTGCACGGCGGTTGGGGGTTCTTGGGATACGCAATGTTGGCGTTGGCGTTGGCGTCAAGATTTTTATTTATTTTCTTTTGCCCCTGGGTTGTTTCTGCCATGTATTTGTGCCAACAACACGTTCGGAGGAGGCTGCATCGGCGTACCTACTCTTTGGTCACGGCAGCTCCCTCGACGCAGATTGAGCACTTGCTCTTCTGGGATTACGTTTTTGTACTTGCTTGTCTTCTTTCCTAATTTTCGTAGCAGAATTTGAATAGTAACGCAAAAAAGATTCACAAATCAAGTACCTTTGTCTTCTCCTCTCCGTGAGTCTTGTCACAGTAACACAAGAGATACACTTCCTAAAATCACGTGATGAATCACGCATGCGTACAGCACAGAGACACATATTATGCACGACATACTTGCATGTGCATGTGCGACACGTCACGTGGTTTACGAACTGCCACGAAGCCTGAAAAGAAAAAGGGGGGGGTTCGTTTGTGGCTGGCCTCAAAAGGTCGCAGAACGTTGCCGCAGGTTGATGTGGGTTCACATTCGCGCAACAACCCTTGTATGTATACTGTACCGTAGTATAGTGTTGGCGAACTATTACCATATAGTTAACTAACTTATGCATCTTCTCCGCATGAGCTTGGGCTGGGTTTGGGGTGGGTTGGGGGTGGTCGATCCAGGGGCGACCAGGAAAGGACCAATAGGGAGAGGGCTGTCCACCAGGAAGGGAAACTGGCCCCTTTTCTTCGAGTTTACCGAGTACGTACTAATTAGAGGGAAACGCAACTTTTCGGAGCAGAAGAGGTTGCCAGTGGTCGGTTTCACTACCTTGCAACTTCCTGCCGTAGGTGTCCAGACCCAACGAAGCCGGGGGGGTCATGATCATCGATCGCTCAAGTCGCCGAGATCAGAGTCTCAATAATGACGAAAAGTCTCTTGTATTAAGGGGCGCAAGCCGGGATATTTATAAAGATATTTATCTCATCATGTCATAACAATATTCCCCCATGTCCTACTGGTCCATGGGAAAGCGGTTGGTGAACTTGAAGGTCGCGAGGCCCTCCTCCACCCCGACAACGAGCGCCTCCAAGTCCGCGTCCGCGTACACGCCGGGCTCGCCGGCCTTGAGACCGGCCGCCGTGAGGCTGTCCCCGACGGTGCCGTTGCCGCCAAAGTAGGCAACAGGCTTGCCAAACAGGTAGGCGTTGTGGGCAATCTGGGTCGGTCGGCCAGAGGGGTAAAGCGTGGACATGCTGGCGGGGTCGAAGAGGCCGGCCGCCTCGGCGTCGGCGGTCGCGACTACACTGTCAAAGTCGGTGGCGTCGGCTGCCGAGTAAGTCTTGTCAACGCCCTGGGCGATGGATTCGGCGACGACGGTGGCGACGACGCCGTCCGTGGCGAAGCGTTCCTTGAGGGCCGAGGCCTGGGCAAGGTTCTTGGTGGTCGAGAGGATGCCGACCTTGAGGGTGGCAATACTGGGTAGGGTGGCGTTGGCGATGGACAGGCCGGCGGTGACGTTGCTGTGGTAGTACGTGTCGTCGGGGGCGGGGGCGTCCATGCCGAGAGCCGAGGCGACGCGGACGGCGACGTCGTTGCTGACCTTGTTGAGCTGTGTCAGGACGTTCTTCTTAACCTGTTCTGACTGCAGCTGGCTGGTCTCGAAGCGCATCGCGTTGATGACCCACTGCTGCTCGATCGGGGTCAACGAGTTGTAGAAGAGACGGGGCTGGCTCCAGTGATCGTCAAAGGTCGAGGAGAGCTGGCGCACCAGAGAGCCCGAGACGGTGCGGCCGGGCGCGGTAAAGAAGCCGCGGCCCTGGGTCTGCGAGGCTTGCTGGGGATATCCCTTGTTCAGGGTGTTGGGTGAATAAGGGGCGGTGTTGCTGTGGACGAACATCTGACCGGCACCGTCTCGGTTGTTGTTGTGGATAGGGGCGCGCGGCCGGTTGATGGGAAGCTGCTCAAAGTTGGGGCCGCCGTTACGGTTCAGCTGCGTGTCCAGGTAAGAAAAAATACGACCCTGTAGCAGAGGGTCGTCGGTGAAGTCGACACCTCGGACGATGTGGCCGGGTTGGAACTGCAGAATGGTCAGTCAGGTGCCAAGCCGAGAGCGCGTTCGGCAGTCTAGACTACTCACCATGATCTGCTCAGTTTCGGCAAAGTAGTTTGTCGGGTTCCGGTTGAGTTGCATGACACCGAGTTTGGTAAGGGGCGCGAGCTCTTCGGGGATGATCTTGGTGGGATCAAGCAGGTCGATGCCGAAAGCCAAGACCTGCTCCTCGTCGACAATTTGGACAGCAAGCTCCCACTCTGGGCCGTTACCGGACTCGATGGCATCCCAGAGATCCTGGCGGTGCATGTCGGCGTTCTTGCCGGCAATGACCTTGTGACATTTAGCCCCCGAAGCGTATGAGAAACCAAGAACGTGCGGTGCTTACCTGTGCCTCCTCCCAGATCAAGCTGGCCTTGCCCTGCTTGGACTTCCAGTGCCATTTGACGAGCTTGGATTTGCCCTCATCGGTGACCAGGCGGAAAGTGTGGACGCCAAAGCCATCCTAAAGTGTCCCGTCAGCTGTATATTCCCCCGCCTACAAGCAGATGGGCGTGTTTTCTTACCATATGACGGAAGGAACGGGGGATTCCATAGCCTGCCATGGCCCAAAACAGTGTGTGCAAGGCACTGGGCTGAGAACTGAAGAAGTCCCATGCGGAGTCATGGGCAGTGGCGGCCTGGGGAATCTCACGATCGCTTTTGGGCTTGACGGCGTGGATGAGATCAGGGAAGCGGATAGCATCCTGGATGAAGAACACGGGGATGTTGTTGCCGACGATATCTTATGGTCGTTAGCAGTCAATCCTGGATAGTCCGTGGTCGGAAGAGTTTACCAAAGTTGCCCTCATCGGTGTAACTGGAAGCAAGTTAGCATAAAGTCGTGCCCCGGCAGGCTTGTCGATCACTTACAACCGGGTAGCGAAGCCATGGACATCGCGAACAGTGTCGGCACTTCCTCGAGAGCCGGCGACGGTGGAGAAGCGCACGTAGGTGTCAGTCTTCTTGCCGGCCTCGGCCAGGAAGGAGGCAGCAGTGATGTTGCTCCAATCGCCATAGCTGGTGAATGTGCCGTGGGCACCGGCACCTCTGGCATGGACTGCTCGCTCAGGAACCTAGAGGAGAACGCGTAAGCAAGGCCCTCACGATCATCGTTACGAGTCCTTCCGGAGTTGGCGGAGGTGCTTGCATGTTTGCATGCTTGGCACATGCAGCCACACAACGTGAGATCAGACTCACCCGCTCATGATCAACTGCATAGATGCAAATCAGCGAAGGTCCTCGACACCATGATTCGAGGGAAACGCCGAGGCGAGGTAAGCTTACAGTGCATGATCTTCTGCCTGAAGATGTAATCCTCCAGCAGTGTCGGGCCACGAAGGCCGGCTTTGAGGCTGTCCTGGTCCTCGATCTGACCGCCAACGTCGTCCGTCATGTAGCCGTTGCTATCGTCAACTGTGAACTGTTCCATGAATTCTGCACTGCCCTGCTCGGCTCGTGCCCCAAGAGCGCCATCGGCGTAAGGGCAGCCTCCAGCAACCACGAGACTGGTGAGCCCGAGAAGGGCCACCGTGGAGGTGAGAACGCGTATGGCCATGGCTCTTCTTTTGATTTCAAATCCACCCAATCTGAAACTTTGGGTTGGAAGATTTAAAGGAAGGGAATGGGTAAGGTACAAAATCGTGCTCATCTCGCGAAGGAGGGGGAGAGGATGCCGGGGTTTATATCTTGGAAGCATTCGGACGTAAGTATGGATGGATGACACATGCATGACCTCAACTTGCGGATCACTTGCAAAGAGAAGCGACCGCAGTGCCCCAGTCAACGAACTACCAAGTACATGGCAGACATGGCGGGACAGGGTACCCGGGAGGGACAGGCGACGGACTGAGATAACTGTGACTTGATCGAGGAAGGTAAAATTAACCACTCGATCCAGCCTTTTCTCGACCCCTGCACTGACTGCTTACCAGGCACCTCGCTCGCCAGGCTACGGCAAGCCTGGCAAATCGTCATGGACTCGTGGGGTCCGGGATGGAGCCCAGGACTGACGGACAGCCAACCAACGAACTAGTTAGTTAGTCAATAACCTTAGCAAGGTGCCAACTGCCGGCCGCAAGCACGGGAGAGTGGGTAGTTGAGGGGTGGAAGGACGACGTGAAGACCCTGCCGAGGCACTGTTTGGTATTAGTTAGGCACCTTCTATCGAAAACCTAACTTACCCTGGCCGTCTGGCGTCTGCCCCGAGGCACGGGAGACTCAGAGACACAAGTAGGCAGCCATGAGTCTCATGCCGTCCGGGTCGCACAGAGCGAGAATACAGGCTCGGGTCATACTGTGCACGTCTCGTGCCAAGAAACTCAGCATAACAATAATAGACTGTGCACATGCAGGCTCTCTAAGCTCCCACTCGCATGCCTCGAGCAAACGCAACCGCGACTGCAACCGCAAATCGTGGGCCTTTGTGGCCATCCATTTTCAGCGGCCTGGCATGCCCAATGCTACCTCTGTCTCGGCCTCAGATGACTGACGACAGGGTTCTGTCTGCACGAGGTTCGTGAGGGTGTGCTCACTGCTAAGTGCTTCACCTATAGTGCTCGGTCTGATATAGAATGCCAAGTACTGATAGAGATCGAGGTCGCAGTCTACTCACTGAAGCGACTGGCTGGGCAATGCTATGAGCAAGGAACCCCCTGTCTCGGGACGCCTGCGATAGGTTTGCCCATGCTTAATGTGTAATGAATGTCAATACCGAAGTACCGAAGAACGTGATGAGGCTCGCCGCATTCGGCCCGTAATAAAAGCCGCAACTTTAAGAAGAAACGAAATGCGGGATCGGGTGTCTGCTCACGGACTCCCACACATGACCACACGGACATAACCAATGCTATTGCCTTGCCAATTCCCGTGCCCCCGGGCCCTGTCCCAGAGGTGAGTCAAAGGGTGGACAAAAGGAATAGGCCAGCCTGGTCAGTGAGGTCGCACCATTGTAATTTGTCGCTTCGATGGGCTCCGGCGGGGGGAGAGGAGAGACGGCCTGCGAGGAACAGGGGAACGGACAGTGGTAATAACATGGAAACCACCGGACGTATACTCCCACAGTAGTAGGTGCTTTTTCTTCACTACAGTTTTGTTATCGGGTATTATTTCGTACTGTGTACTCCGGTACACCGTACTACGTACTACTTGGTACTGCAGTAGTGTGATGACAAGCCAAGCCGTCCAAACGTGCAAAAAGGTCCGGGTGGAGTTCTTGGCCGTGTGGGAAGGAGCAAATGTGATGGCGAAAGCACAACAAGAGCTTCTATTTCGATCGATTCGAGCCTTCGACGACGTCGTTGCGCATGCTTGGCAGCGGCTGCCACAGCCAAACAAACACCCATGTACTCCGTAGTTACTCCGTACCGCTAATTGCAACCCGACTTGCATGCGTGAACAGATGAAATGCGATTGGTGGACCTGCATTAGCTCTACCTCCAGCCAGTCGCGAGCAGAGCCGAAACAATCCGACCAACTCACTACTTCTACGCAGTACTCCGTAACTACGTACTGTGTAACTACGTTACGGAGTAGTAGTACACAGCAAGTGATGAGTTTGGACGAGTCCGGACATATGTGTGTGGGGGTGTGGCACGAGAACCTTTTTTCTGGTTGCAGCGATCTGCCCCGAATTCTCGATAGGGGAGTCCCCTGATGGGCGACTGGCTGTCTTGGATGACGTACATGTGCAAGTTGGGCTGCCCTGAGCGCCTGGTTCAGTTCATGTCGGCGCGCTAATACTAAATATTCATCAAACAAAAGGGGCAATATCGGAAGCAGAGAGCAGAGAGCAGGCGATCGCCAGGATCAGCAGCAAGTAACAGTAGATAAGACTAACCACAGTTGGGCACCTGCATGATGACAATCTTGGCTGTCGAGTTTTGACCAAGTACGGAGTACTGTGTACAATAAGGTAGTTCGAGAAACGTCCATAGTGAGAAGTATCCATAGTACGAGATAGGTAGTTAACGTCACTTCTCACTGACAGGTTGATAACTAGTTAACTTACATACTTCGTCGTAACGATGTTGCGGAGCAATGACCTTCTGCTGTGTAGTTTTGGCATTTCGGACTTAACTACAAAGTAAGCTACCCAAGTAAGAACTAACTACGGATACCGTCTCCCAAGTCCCGACCCACCAGTCCCACCAAAAGTACATACATCAATACTGTGTAACGTTACGGAGTACACAGTAACAAGTATGCGGATGGATAGTCGAAGCCACTCCCGTTCCCATCTAGAGTCCATCAGGCATGGCGTGCGGTCATCCACGCCGCATCACAAACTAACTAGTGATTGCGCAACTAGCGAATGACCTGATCACTGCATCGACGTTTCGTCGCCAATGCAAGTATCGTAGCGAGCAAAGTCTGGGCGAATACGCCAGCATAGGTACCGACGTAACTACCGTTCCCTGTGTTGCCCGGTTGAGTTGTGGGATGTGGCTATTATTGGACGCACCATGTGTGCTGCAGCCTGCAGGAACGTCGACGGTCGAGATGCCGGACGCGACGACAACACGCCTCAAGGTTCGCCTTCAAACTCTTGCGGCACGTCTTTCGCCGGCCAAGTCACCATGGGGCTCCCACACGAGAGGACTCGTCACAAGTTAGTTACCCCGATGGATGTCACAGCTAGCTACTGGTGGCCCCCGAAATAGAACGTGTCTGTTTGCTGACCTGCCCTTCAACCGAGCCGGCTCGAACGGATTGAATGGCGGTCAAGATCTTCCAAGTACAAACGGGCATACTGTGTAGCTCGGCGTGAGCACATGGGGCCTAATTTTAACAGAAGTAGATGGGATGGGTTGATTGTGTGTCATAGCCCAATGAACTGCCATGCAATGCGCCGCACAAGAGTCCCCTGTCGTGGGAATGGTCGTGCCTACCGGTAATCGTCCCAAACCATGTGCCCCCTTCCATGTCAGTGCCGTGGCCACACAATGTACGACTTATACAACTCGCTTCCGTGTCGTCCGTAGTGGCGACCTCCTCAGCGAAGACTCATGCATACCCAGCGTTGAGAATCTCTCCGTCGTGTCATTCTCGGCCAAGGCCGACAATATCGACCTTTCCATTTCGCCCCTACCCCCTGTGAGCTGTTCTGCATCGATCCAGCCCGACTCAACCGCAAACATGACAATATCCGCCGCACTGGCGAACCCGGGTATAGAGTCATCAGCCTCGGGGTCTAGGTGCATCCAGAAGTCCCGGGTGACTTTCTTGAATGCGTTGAGCTCCTTCTTCGGTCCTTGGAAGTTGCCGACGAGGTAATCGTAGATGTATGCTAGCCACAGCACATTCGTATATGGCTCATGCAGTCGCCAATCTATCGGTCCGTCGATGCCCTCCTGGTAGGCGACCTTGTGTGCTTTGGGTGGCAAGCAAACCCGATCGCCACGCAAAAGAAACGAACGCATCTGTCGGTAGACTCGACACTGAGGGGCGTGCTCGCTGGTGAACAGACTCAAGTCTCTTTCGAGGTCGTACGCTTCCGGCTCCGATTCCTCGTTCTCTAGCCCACCACGCGCTCGTGATAAGCCGTAATCCAAAATGGTGATCTCAAGCCCGGAGTGCCCAAAGTACGAAACGGTGTGTCTTTCTTCGGGTGGCACAGGCTCGCTTGTGCTGCGGATGCACAAGTTGCCTTCGTGTAAATCGCGATGCTACCATGGGTTGTCAGTCTCAATCTGTCAGGTACCGGCAGGTAGAGCAAGCAAGCAGGCTCGACCTACCTCAAACTCAACTTGGGCTTCGGCCCGGGCCAGCGCAATGGTGACATGGAAGAAGATGTCCCACAGCTGATCCGTTGAAATAAGCTCAAAGTCTTCCAATGCCTTGCCTGCATCGCCAAGCTCAACGACTAGGAATTTCGTGCCGTCCAGATATCGGCTCGGTGATGGGTAGAACTGCAGTCGGTTGGGGTCCTGCCTCTTCATCCTCTTGTGAAAAGACTGGTGTGTCTCGAGGAGTTCCCTGCAAGCCTTGCCCTGCACGACGTATCGCTCCTTGTACACGACAAAACCTGGTGTGTCGGCGAGCCACTCGGAAATCTTTAGCTCACCCATCAGATCCGACTCGGAATGGGGTTCTTCGTCGACCAATCCAGACTTTTGCTGCGCCTTGGTTTGGGCTTTAATCGGCGAGTCCATCCTGATCACTTTGATGATGCTGGTCCCACGATCGTTGGTCACACGATAGACCTCTGCATAGGACGCCTCCGCAATTTTGACGATCCTGTCCCCGGTAGGGCAAATGTCAGACCAGCATAGGATATGTTTCGGGATCGCTTCTTGTGTCTCGTCGTCAACGGGTTCCGGCGGCTCGTCTGGCTCTGGGGTAGGTTCTTGGACTGGCTCCTCCACCACTACCAGCGCTGGCTGTCTCCTCCTCGTTCTGGTGGTCTTGGCTTTGACAGTCTTGATTGGTGATGTTGGCAGATTGTTCTCATCCTGAATTGCTACAGCCGAGATCCTCTCCGCCAATGCTTCCAACGCCGAGTCTAGTTCGTGACCGATCTCGGTCTCGATTCTTGCTACTGGTCGGATCGGAGTCTGGGGTAGCTCGGCAAAGAGTCGCTCTGCCTTTGGTTTGGCATTGCGCTTGCCATATTTTCGTATCGTGGTTTGTTTCGACATTTTGCCGTGTCTTTTTGTGATTTGTCCAGGCAGTATTTCAAAGGCAATCGTCGTTGATGATCACATGTATCTGTAACCAGCTGCATGGCCAACAAGACGTTGTTGGCACAGCAACGGGTCTAACATGAACGTTAAGCCACGCCACTGTAAGGAGTGGGGACAGGGTCTTCCAGGATCGAAGATGACCTCTGCTGCTATGCAGATCTATGAATCTTGCGGGTGATGAGACGGGACTTGCCGTTCGAGGATACAAAATAGCTATCAGCATTGGCTTTCCACACTTCATTCTCTCTCAAAGCGTTCGCCATTGAAAGCATGTAACCTTTGTACACAGTAAGCTGAGCTCTCGAGCATCTTTGCTGAGAGGAGAAATCATCTCCGCATTCTGGAAGGAAGTGGGGCACATTCATTGTGGATTTGTGCAACCCTGGGGAGACATCTCATTGGGCCTTTCGGACAGCTTGGAGCTCATTCCAATTTCTGTGGTTCCCAGAACTTCTACATGTGTCTGTGTCTTGTGTCGCTTCAGCAAGCCCGGAACTGATCTCAGCGCGCATTCCGACAACCAGCAGCGATGGCCCAATTCCTCAAGAACATCCTCGGCACCAAGCCGTCCGAGACGGCTGTGCCTTCTGTTGATTCTGGTAAGTTCAATTGGGAGTGTAAGGAAATGACTGTGGTAAATGGCGCAGTATTGAGGCCAGAGCACGGCAGCGTGCCATCAGTTGCACGCATGCGCAATAACACACACACACACACACACACACACACACACACACACACACACACACATCAGAGCTTCCACCCACTCACTGACCCGTCATCCACAGACTTTGCCGACTTTGCTGAGGCTCCCTCGCCGATCCCGATCGCCTTCGACCCGGCCGCTACCCTCGGAGGATCTGGCCCGGCTCACACTATTGTCCCCTATACAAAATGGTACAACATCCATGAACGCCACAGCCTGTCCGACTTCAAGGGCGAGGGCATCATTCTCAGCATCCTCGCTGTCATCTTGACTCTCCACGTCATCGGGACCAGGCTGAACAAGGCAAAGGCAAAGGCATGGGCACAGGCGCATTCCCCCATGCTGGCCAGCGAGTTTGCGCTCGTCGGCTTCAGCGGTGTCCCATCGCCTGAGCCCAGACCTGACCAGGTTCTCAAGGAGAAGAGTCTCTTCGAGTATGCAACCTACGCGACTGGCCGGCAGAACATTGCTTTCCTCGATGCCAAGTTGACCCTCGTCAAGCGCTTCAACCCAATCATGACCGTCATCGAGGCCGGCACTGCCTACTTCTTCGATAGCTATGCTTCTCCCGAGGACGTCGTCGATGCCGTCATCTACCCCTTTGATGGCAGAGAGTCGGCTATTGTGCCTGCTCTCCCTGGTGCCGCTGAGCTTCGCAGCAAGGATTCCAAGAGCACTTACGACGGTTTCGTCTGGGCTATTGTCAACAAGGACAAGATGAAGAAGCTCCGCGAGGATCGCTACGACGTCTCCATCACCTTCACCAAGGACAGCCCCAAGCTTCCCAACTGGCTTACTATTATGAGCGAGAGCGCCGAGATCACGGATGCACTCCTCACTAACGAGCTCATCGCTGCTGTCCAAAAGGCCGGCGACGCTTTCGAGTACCTTGTTGTTTCTGACCAGCCCGTTGACAAGCCCACCAAGTGAGTCGGGCTACATCAACCCCGCACCAAGCTATCTATACTGACAACCTTTTCAGCATCCAGGAGACCACGCCCAGAAAGCGCATCTACCTGCGGTACAGGTTGCCCTCTAGCAACAACTACGACTCGCTCGTGCCCCTGTTCAATGTCTTCGTGCGCTTCCCCGATCTTCTGGCTTCATCTGCCCACTTCCGCCCCGAGGTCTTGCGCAAGGTCAAGACTGTCCGCGAGGAGTTGACCAAGCAGATCCAAAAGGCCGACGAGGAGGAAAAGGCCGAGGAGCGGGCCGTGGAGAAGGACAAGGCACGCAAGGCAAAGCGTGACGCCGAGCTGAGCACTATGGACGCCAAAACACAGAAGAAGTTCCTTGAGAAGGAGAAGGAGAAGATCATGCGCAAGCAAGCGAAGAAGCAGACCATGAGGAGCTAAGTGCGTGACCCTAGCTCTTTGAAACGAGAGACTGCTGGCCGAGAAATACGGCGGGTGGGGAATACCGAACAATCGGAGGCAGGGCAAATAATGGCTGGCACTATGACGGATGGAGTGCTTGTCGATATCGGCGGGTGGGAGGGACCGACGGGACGGAGCTTCGAGAGCTTCAACCCAACTGTCACGAAGCGGACTTGGCCGTATGCAATGTACTTAATGTCACAGATAGTTGTACCGCATCGTGCATTTGGAGGGGGAAGAGGCATGTGTATGTGTAGTTTGCAAACTGGATAACGGTTTCTTGTATTGTATAGCTGGCGGGATGCGAGTGAGAGCATCAAAGACACAAGCCTGTTAGGCCTAATTACCGTGCTGTGTAGAAGTAAAGGCCAAGGCGTAACTAGTGACTCGGTAATGCAGTGACTGTTGCTGGAACTTGTCGCATTCTCAGCATGCAGACGCACAGAAAAGGGGCATGAAGCAAGAAGTAAGAAGTATGAAGTGAGGAGTGAGGAGTGAGAAGTGAGAAGTGAGAAGTACTTGGTACCTAGCCCGCATCGCGGGGCAAGCTACCCCACGTAGTTACCTCGTTGTCTCCAGCAACCACCTAGAAGTTTCCAACAAGCAAAGACGTCGAAGAGTTCAAAGAGGTCAACAACATTTTGCAACCCAGACTTCTTACTTCAATCTCCCAACTGCATGCACAGACTACCGAACTCGTTACGATGCCCGTTGATTATAGTAAATGGGTAAGCAGGAATCCCCCGTCGCACTAGAGCACAAGCCGGAAACAGCAACTGACCCGAGCTACTCGTCTCCAGGATGCGCTGGAGCTTAGCGATGACTCCGACATTGAGGTCCATCCCAACGTCGACAAGCGCTCGTTCATCCGTGCCAAGCAGACCCAAATTCACCAAGAGCGCGAACACCGGAAGCTCCAGATCGAACAGTTCAAGTACGAGCGCCTGATCAACGATGGCCTCATGAGGCGTATATCGTCCTTGCTGGACGCCCTCAAAGCCCACGCCTCCGAAGCAGAGTCCCGCAACCCGGCCGAGGTTGCCTTCCAGGCCGTCATGGAGTCGGCTGGCAATCCGCAAGACGACAACCCCCCGCCGAGACCTGCCGGCATCCACAGCGAAGAGCCAGAGCTGCCGACATACACCAAGATGATGGCGACTCTGCTCGACCAGGTGAACAAGGCGCTGGACGAGAAGAAGCCTGAGAACCGGTACAGTGCTATGGTGGAGGAGATTGGTGAGCATCTGCAAAAGGTGCAGGATCTGCAAAAAGAACTCCTCACGAAACTGGCCGAGCTCGAGAAGGCGGAGAAGAGCAAGATCACCAGCGAAACGTACCAGACAGGATTCAACAGCTCTCACGTAGCAAAGGCTGCACCTGCCGAATCCGCCGACAAGAAGACGGATGGCAAGCCTGAGCTCCTGAACCCGAACTTCGACCTGAGTAAGGCCGCGTTGCCTGCGGCATCGACTGCCGACCCCGACGGAGACGACGACGACGAGGTTCAAGCGTCCCCTGATGGTCGCAAGTTTGCGACCATCAAGTCGTCCGACTACCGGGAGAGCAACAACTTCATCACATTACACCCACACATCCTGTCGGAAAAGGAGCAAGACGGCCTCCTAGTCATGGCCTTCGACGCGCAACTTGACGGCAAGGACGACTTTGCGCGAAACTGCGTCCACCAAGCACTCTTGCTCCAGTATTGCCGCGCTCTTGGCAGGGACGGCGTTGGTATGTTCTTCAAGCGCATCACGACAAAGGGCCACCAGGCGCAGGAGGTGTTCTACAAAGATGTCGCAGAAACCTATAACCGCATCAAAACCCGCTGCAAGGAGATCAACATCGAGAGGGCGCAGGAGGCTGCATCCGGAAACAGCGAAGGAGTTGAGCAGATCCAACTACACGCTGTGGAGCCGGGTACCGTGATCAACATCAAGATCCCTCCCGAGAACAGCGAAGATGAGTACGAGAAGAAAGGACGGCAGATCTTCGAGGGGTTTGCGCCCGATATGCGCAAGGCTCTCGAGACTGGTGATCTAGACAAGGTCAATAAAGTATTGGGTCAGATGAAGGTCGAGGATGCCGAAGAGTTGGTTGGTCTACTGAGCGAGGTATGTTTGTGATGATGAACCACCGTCCGCGGCTGAAACAAACTCATGCTGATTGCGACATAGGCAAATATCCTGAGCGTGGAAGAGGAAATCATCGACGCAACTACTGCCGATGGGAAGAAGCAGCTGAAGGTTATGGAGGAGCAGGCGGCCTTGGAGACGTACGATGATCCGGAATAAACGACAGGCAGCCATTGGGTTGGTATGGGCTAAGATGACGGCCGTGTCAATACCTCCAAGTAGCGACAAACTCAACCCCCAAATAAGACCGAGATGCCATCTCATGTTTGCTCGTTCGCAGTGATGGGCCACAAGGCCGTCGAGTGGAGGGGTTGGGAGCCAGCTAGGTTACCATGTCCAAATATGCCCAAATGTCCCGGCTGTGTTGGCCATTGTGGGCATGAGGACGAGTACGATAACGCAGATCTATCTCTCTTTAGCGTATAGTTAGTTCGCTTCCCTGGCTATAGCAACGAATGGCCAAGCCATCCCGGAGTTTGAGCTTGTGTCAGCGAGGTCATGACTTGGCGGAGACCACCGGCTAGTCGGCCTCGCATAGATTCGGACGAGGAGGATTCATCACACGGATACTGCATGTTGGAACGAACAACTAGTCAAGTTACTAACTACCACGTTGATGATTTGAGACTGCGAGACTCGCGAGAAAGAAACGTAACCGCTAGCCTGTCTTAACTAGGCGATCGAACTCTAACAATAGATAAAACCTGGAGCCGGCGAGCCGTGGAGCCGTGGAGCCGTGGAGCCGCAGAACCGCGGTCCGCAGCACTACTACGTACATAGTACGTACCGTATTAACTTCTGCAGTTACGGATACCGCAGAAGAGAACCGCATAACCGCGCGTCCTCGCCCGTTTCCTTCCCGCCCAGGCACGTTTCATTCTCCACTCCCTGTTTCGGCACGACGTTTCCCCTGCCAGCTTGTGCGCAGTTACGCCGTACGGTGACGAAGTACACAGCATGGAGCAGCCCACACGGGCCACGGCCGACATGACGACCAGTCACCCAACCATGCCCGGTGGATGAGGCTCAACTTACCTTTCACATGGGGGTTTCAGTCGAGGATGTGCTACGGGTGAGCATGAGGGCGCCACCATGCCAAGAGCCTCGATCGTCGCCTGTAAACCACTGCTTACGCAGATACTACGCCCGCCCTCTCGTTGTCAAACGGGGAACGAACAGGTTCAAACTTCATGCCATGGGCCATCCCATCACCCATGGCAGCGCGGTGGGGGTGGGGACCGAGTCGCATGAGACATGAGTTAAGAGACGAATGCCCCCGTCGTGGTAGGCCTACACTGTGTTTCCGTGCGAGGTCACGATTCATCGTTGCGAATAACTAGTTACTTGGGTGCTGTCACATACTGAATCACTGGCTTGATCACGAGACTCGTCCTTTCCACCCTGAGGCTTGAGCATTTCCGACCTCGCATCATCCACGGCCATGCTCCTTTCCCTACGGACTCTCATCGGAGCCGTTGCTAGTCTGGCCACAACAGCACACTCGCTGCCCCAGAGCGGAGATGGGAACGCACAAGCTTGCAACAACTCGCCGGACCTCTGTGCCCAGTCGTACGGTCAGATCACACACATGGGCGCTCACAACTCGGCCTTTCTCCGAGACGCCTCGACCGGCAACTCCATCGCCGGGAACCAGTTCTTCAACGCGACGATAGCACTAGACGCGGGCCTACGTCTCCTGCAGGCCCAGGTTCACGACAAGGACGGTGCCATCCAGCTGTGCCATACCTCGTGCAGCTTGCTCGATGCGGGACAGCTGAAGACGTGGCTCGCCACCGTCAAGACGTGGATAGACACGAACCCCAACGAGGTGGTCACGCTCCTGATCGTCAACTCGGACAACAAACTAGCGTCCGACTTCGGGTCCATCTTCGCGGCCGTGGGCCTCGACAAGTACGGCTATGTGCCTACTAGCAGCGGCTGGCCGACTCTGCAGGCCATGATCACGTCCAACAAGCGGCTGGTGACCTTCATCGCCCCCCTCACGGCGGATACCAAATATCCGTACCTTCTTCCCGAGTTCCAGTACGTCTTCGAGACGCCGTACGAAATCACCACGCTTGACGGGTTCAACTGCACCCTAGACCGTCCCAAGTCGGCGGGCAACGCGTCCGCCGCCCTCACCAAGGGCCTACTGCCCCTGATGAACCATTTCGCCTACCACACCATCGGCTCGATCATCATGTTCCCCAACGCCGATGCCATCAACACGACGAACAGCCCGTCGACCAACGCGACCAACAACCTGGGCCTGCACGCCCAAAACTGCCGGTCCGAGTGGTCCAGGAAGCCCGCCTTCGTGCTGGTCGATTTCTGGGACCGCGGCCCGTCCATCGACACGGCCGACATCATGAACGGCATCCAGGCCGTGGGACGACAGACGACCAAGCTCGTCGTCGCGACCACCAACGTTGGCGCCAAGACCAAGCGCAGTGTCTCGGGCCTGGGGACGGGTGCCTTGGTCGCCTTCTTCGCTGCCGCCGTCGTGCTCGTGTGAGGGAGGCCCTTCTTCTTGGAGCATCATCATTCTATTTTAGCCGGTTTTTATTCAATATTCATAGCGACGGAGTTAAAAGGGGGCACTGCAAGACATGATGATTGCACAGCGACGCCTAGATCAAGCCGGTCAAGGATGGGCTGCGCCTTTTTGACAAGACAATGCTGTTTTTGATGATATCATGACATTTCAGTACATTGGGGGGGGGACATTGTCCCAACCTAGGAGCATTAGATACCCTTTTTGGACATAGCGCATTCAGTATACTGGCTCGTCGAGTGATAACTCAACGACCAACAAGAATCACCTTCTACATGAAGTATGATACTGCTCTAGTTTTCAAAGCTGCTCAAATACCGGGTTGACTGTGCCTCTCGGCTGGGCGCACGCGAGTGTCTGGCTAAGAACGGTGGTTGGCTGGAGCCACCAAACACAACCGACAAATGAAGGGAATCGCCAAGTTGGCGCAATGCACGGATTGAGGCGTGTCAGGTGCGAGGGTGAATATAAACTGGACATGTAATAACAATCTGCCGGTCGAGGCAGATGTAGAATGCAATTCCCGCGAAACCAAAGCTTCGCAACTCCGTGGCTATGTTGGGTTTGGTATGATACAATATAGCTGTACATCATTGCTCGTCGATAAAATTGCTCAAAAACGCCTGCAGCTCGTCTAACTTGGAGCACGGCATGACGCTATTGCATGGTTTTCATGAAACCATCCAGGTCGAAACTTTCATCGTACTGGCGCTTATCCCAAAGCTCACCCAGGTCATCCGTCCAGGCTTTCTTGCCTGGGGCTCGGACATCACCCGTCTCAACATCCACCATGTCTTCCTCACGACCGTCGATACCACCTTGCGATTTGTCTGATATGAGACTCGGGCCAGTGTCTCCTAAGCTAAAGAGATCGAGAATTTGGTCCGTGTCCATAGTGCCTAACCCGGCGTTTTGTTGGTTCACCACTGTGGAGGCGACATCAATCTTGAATGCTTGCAAGCTGTCGTACACGACGTTAGCATCTGCGGTCCAAAAATAATGGCACTCGTTCCACTCACCTCAAAATCTTCTCTTCCAAAGTACCCCGTGTGACTAATCTGTACACATTCACAACCTTCTTCTGGCCGATACGATGTGCGCGATCCATGGCTTGCAGATCTCGCTGCGGGTTCCAGTCGTGCTCCACGAAGATGACCGTGTCAGCACCCGTCAAGTTAAGACCCAGACCTCCAACGCTGGTTGTAAGAAGAAGAACGTCGTAGGAGGGGTCACTGTTGAACTTGTTGACAATGTCTTGGCGCTTGTTTGCCTCCACTGAACCGTCAAGTCGCAAGTACGAAACGGATGGAAGCATACGCTTCAAGACCGTATTCTGTACCATATCCAGCATCTCCTTCATTTGGCAGAATATCAGGGCTCGATGAGGTTTAATAGGTTGGTAGAGCGGGTCATTGGCATCTGTCCCTTCAATGCCTATGCCACAGTCGACAAGTAGGTCTTTCAACGCTGTCAGTTTTGGCGCATGGACGGGGTCTTCGATGGTTGTTCCTTGTCTCGATAGCAGACGCTGAGTGTCTTCGTAGAGCTTGTTGCTCGGAGTCATGACGAGCGCAGGAGAGTTGCAAAGCTTGCGCATGTATTGCAATGCTTGGAAAATATGCTGCTTGGCTTCCTTGTCGTCGCGACCAGCCTGTTCTGTAATCTTTTGACCCTGTCTCTTGTTGAAGTCCTCGAAGAGCTTTTTCTGAAGGTCGCTGAGATCGCAGTAATAGTTCTGAAGGATCTTCGGCGGCAGGTCATCAAGGACTTCCTCCTTGAGGCGGCGCAACAGGAAAGGGAGCACTTGCTTGTGGAGTGCTTCGATAGCCAATGCACCCGCTTCTTGCTCCTTCGATGAGGCCTTGCTGAAGCGGCTAGCGGCGATTGGCTTCGCAAAACGATCGAGAAATACCTTTTCAGACCCCAAGAAACCGGGCATGAGAAAGTCGAACAGCGACCAAAGCTCCAATACGTTGTTCTGTATAGGCGTGCCCGTCAAGATGAGTCGATGATTGCTTGGTAGCTTCTTGACAGCCATGCTAATCTTTGCCTTGGGGTTCTTAATCAGGTGGCCCTCGTCAAGCACAACGTAGTTCCAGTTTTGCTTCTCTAGATAGTCTGTATCGTTACGACATACTTCATACGAAGTAATGACGATGTCCGAGGTGGCAAACTGAGCCGCTTTCGCCCGGCGTTCGGCAGGAGGGCCGACGAACGCTGTTACTGTCAAGAAAGGAGCGAACGTTTTGAACTCCTGCTGCCAGTGACCTGACAGTGTTGGCGGGCAAACAATAAGCGACGGGAGTTTTCGCACGTCGAGAGCGCCGGTTTTCTTGAACTCCTCCGCTCGGTTGTAATGGTCGCTGGAGACCATGCAGATTGTCTGCAGAGTTTTGCCCAGACCCATATCGTCACATAAAATGCCATGTAGGTGATATTTGTTGAGAAAGTTGAGCCAGTTGACGCCATCCTGCTGGTACGAGCGCAACTCAGCATTGATAGCAACCGGTATTGGGAAAGATTCAACTTTCTTGGGGTCAAGAAGTTGGGATATGAACGTCCGCTCCCGGTTTCGTCCCTTAAGCAGTTCTTCCGATAAACCTGGCGGATCGGGAATGCCAGCTTCGAGAGGGACTAGCTTGACGAGAGTTGCAAAAGACGTCGTGGAGATGAGCCGGATTTCGTTGTCAGAATCGCTCATGCGTCCGAGTACGGGTACGATGAGAAAAATGACGTACGGCAGAATGCCGTCTCCCATCACTGCGATCAAATGGTAGATGGCCTCGATCGCACCTTGACGAAAGTTGAGATCAACGGGGTTGTTGATGGATGGCAGTACCTTTTCTACGAGGGCCGTCATGCCCTCAACAGTGATGACACTGCATATTGTGGCGAGGCACTTGGCTGCCATATAGCGGTATACAGAAAGCTCGGAATGGAGGGCTTTGATAACGAGAGGCACTTGCTGCATGACAAAGGGAAGCAACGACTCGTGCAGCGTAGGGGTGAGTGTCCTGATGACAGACATGGCGTCGATGATCTCCTGTCCAAGCGTAACCTCGGGATCCCTGGCTTCCGCGGGGGAGTTCTCCAGAGAAGGCTTTTACCAAAGGCTCCTCCATATACTGTCTCAGACTCGGTACTGTCTCGAAAACCGCAGGACCGAAGACTCGGGCTAATACCTCGAGAGCTTCTTTAGCTCCGCGGCGGGTTATACGGGCGGCCTTTGCCTCGCGAGCCCACTTTTCGGCATCGTCGTGGTCAACACGGTCTTCCTCTTTCTGCATTGACAAGATACAGTCCGTCTTGTGGGCATGTACTGGGAACTCGGGTGTCTCAGCCACCTCCATACAGGAGAATTTGATTAGATTCGAGACCACCTTGTCAGCGGGCCCACGTCGACCAATCTCTGTGAACAGCAACACGAGACGAGAGATAGTCTCCGAGGACCGGCTCTGCAGCAATTGGTTTTCTTCCAGCTTGATGCTGTCCATGATGCCCTTGATGAGAGGACTTGGCTTTTTGGGCAACACCTTCATGGCAACAAGGGCAGATGCTGCTGCCGCTTTTACGCGAACATCGCGACTCTCCTTGATGGATTTTGCCTCGCTGATGGCCAAAGTAGTCGTCTTGCGTGCTTCGGTCAGGTCATTAACAGTGATGAGACGTTGGGCAGGAGCCATCGCCTTCCGCAGTCTTTCGAAGTCTTCCCCAACACACTTTTCAGCCAGCGCGAGAGAGAAGGCGTTAGGGCCAGCTTCGGATTCACCCTGGACGACAACGGGAAGCGTGGGCAGCTTGTTCTGGGACACTTTGCCGTGGTCCCTGAAGAGATTGATCAACTGCACACATTGCGCGCGGGTCCGCTGCACATAACTCACAAGATCCCGGTAGTGAGAGGGCCGCTCCGACTCGATCATCCTTTGCAGCTGCTCCACGTACCGAGTCTCGGCCTTGGCATTGGGATGGTGCTTGGCGAATTCATCGACGACAACACATGCTGCAAGCTGAGTAGACGCGAATGCCGAGGTAAATCCTGGCATCAACGTGGCATCATAGGCTTCTAAGGTGGCAAGAGGAGCCTGGGACATGATGAAGCCCATGGCCTTTGCTGCAGTGACTCGGGACCGGATCAGTGTATCGATGCCTACGAGATCCACATCACCCTGCATCATATGACCATCCAAGTCATGAGAATGCGTGGCTGTCGGTCCCTCGTCGACTTTAGTCGACTTTCTTCGCCTCTTGGCTGCTCTCTCGCCATCGGGGCTTGATCCTTTGCGTGCGCTCTGCGGTACGAAGCTGGGGGGCGAGTAAGTGCCACCGGACGGCTTCTGGAACAGAGCTCCGCTCATGGCAATCGGATGGCGCGATACACCAATTGGATGTAGAGTGAGTGCCATCATCGCATCAATGTGCGAAGTGAACTCGGCCGCTAAGCGATCTGGATGCTTGGCTAAGCATTTGACCAAAGCCACCCAAAGCTCCATTGACATGCTGAGAGTGCTGATATCCCTTTCCACGACAAGGTTCTGGAAAATCAGTCGAAGGGTACGCCCGTCTAGCCACCCCAGAGATTCCTCGCCGAGGTTGACGAAAGTCATCAAGGCCTTCAAGACAGCAAGGCGGACTGAGGTGATTGTGTGACGCAGGAAGGGGTAAAGTCGAGGGACTAGGAGAGTGAACGATTTCTCCTCGTCTTCTTCAGCCGACTTCTTCATTGCATCGAGGACTTCAGGGAAGCCGCAGAGTGTGGCTAACAGATCCATGATTTTGCCGGTGCTGGCACTGAGATCATCGCCCAGGCTGGACAAGCTCTCCCAAACAATGCTGATGAGCTCATCTAGTGCCGCAGGCCGCATCTGAACGAACTCCTGAGCCATGGGAATTAGTGTTGCTGCGCTGACTGATCGAACGTCGTCATCGCTATCTCCTAGGCCCTTCATCACTGCGCGTACAATGCCGTCGATCATGTCGTTGTGTTGTAGTAGGAGGTCTTTCCGCACAGCGACGACGTAACGCAAGCCGACCATGCCACCATGGCAAACCGACCACATCGGCCGATCTAAGCCCAGATCCTCTTGCATCACCATTCTGTACAATATCCGGTAGATACTGTTGACCGATTCTGGAGGCACATGCTTGAGGAACGAGCCAAGTGTTTGACCGATCGTCTCCCTGATAGGTGCGACCGACGTGTCCGAAGCATAATCTGTGAAACGATCGAGCATGAGAACACAGCAAAGTCGGCACGCCATGTCATCGAGCCAAATGCGGTTCAAGTCGTTGTTCTCGGACCGCGACTTGCCTCTCAGGCGACCAGCACCAGCACCTTGAACTCGGAGAATCTCTCGTAACCCCAATGCGGCACCATGGCGAGTTTCCCATTGCGGATCGAATATGTCGACTTTGAGGAAGTCAGTGAGACGCTCGTAGGGCCATTCCGCGCCTTGGAGGGAATCCTCGGCCTCAAGCTCCGACTTGATCGGAATGACCGGACCCTTGAACTCGGAAACAACCTTGGTGTCCTCGTCCACACCCTCAGGCCGTTCCAGAGAGAAGTAGTCGTTTTTGCCGTTCGCTTTGGAATCGGCATCGGGCAATGAAGGGTCGTCCAGGTCTGACCCAGCCGTGAACGATCGGCGAACAGCAAGATCCCCAAAACCACCCTTACCTTGCGCTGCCTTCTGCGCATCCCGCTTGCGCTTCCGCTTCAAGACGTTGAGCTGCCTTGCGCTCAGCCCAGCTTCCCCAGTCGACTGGCTTGGACCTGCGCTGTTCATGCTTTCTTGGCGCGTCGAGCCGTTGATGGTCGTCGACTCGTGTGGCGTCATTGGGCTAGCCGACTTTTCAATTGCGATTGGGATCTCATCGTCTTCAAAGAGGCGGCCAAGCAGGCCTAATCGACCAGCCAAGGTTTTCTTCTGATGGGCCAGGCGGGCTTGCGGTTCGAGGCTTGCCAGAGCGAGATCCACGGTGCCTGTTCTCAGGAGGTCCCTTCCATACTTGAGGATCAGAGATACGTCCAACGAGTCCAGTCTGAAGTAATCGTGAGAAGGAATTGCCAAATCCGGCTCCTCCTCCTTCTTCACATGGCCATTCCCGCCTTGCAACTCCTCCTTCTTCGCCTCGGAATCGTCGTCATTCTCGTTGGGATCATACAATGGAGCATGATCCAAGATTTTGCCAATAGCCTTGGCAGCTGTGGCTCTGGTGTCCCAGTCTTTGTGACGGAGATAGGGCACGACCCTGGAGAGAAGGTTGAAGAGCTCCTCAGGGTGCTGCTTTTGCCAGTCGGCTAACTGGTTTACAGCCGTGTCCTTGATCAGCTTTGTGCTACCCGTCTCGAGGATTCTACAATTAGGTTAGTCTGGATGTGGCAGGTACCCATCATCCACTCTTTGGATGCCCTCAGACGCGGTTGGCCAGCACGAGCAACGTCAGCTGCTATGTTGCAGCGCACCATCAAGGAAGATAGATGCTGTGTTGACCAACTAATAGGTGTCGAACAAGAATTACTTACGTGACGAGCCGGTCCAATCTGCGAGACAAATATATTAGCATAGAGGGTGATCCATGGTAACCAGGGTTCCTTACCTTGACGCCATCTTTGGCGTCGGTTGTTGCTGTCAAGAAGGCTGTGGGCCTATATCCGTTTGGTGCTCATTTCGTAGATGAAGCCTTGAAGGTTGTCAGCAGACTGTACATGGCAGGCAGACCAAATGGGGATGCGAGCGTGAAAGAGGGAGGGAGAGTGGATGATGGGTTAAATCGAGAACAGAGCAAGGTCGCAAATGGCCATCTCCCATGGACAGGTATGGAATACGAAAATGATAACCTAACTGACAAGCTGTCTAGAGCTCCCAAAGGCGACAGACAGCATGGCTTCATATACCCGGCACGTGTAGGAAGGGTGAGCTAAAGGAGCCATCATACAAAAAAGTCTGCGGGTTACGCTATGGGCAACACAACTTCGTGCAACGCTGTCAAGTTCTTGAGCAGCGAACGAGCTCTACGACGCCGAAGAAGCTGCACGGGGGCAGTCTGCGCTGATACGGGCAAATGCATGACGTCTAACAGCATAGCGACATCTAACAAACGGCCAGACCGGCGGTCGAAGTATACGGGTCGCCCCAGACCGGGACCAATGGTGTACTTGGGACATGTGATAAAGTGTGTATTCATGCACGCGACTGGAGGCATGGGAAGAAGAAAAGAGAGTACTGGCGATGGTGTTCGTGGTGCATGGGATGCGCGGGTGGTGGAAGGACAAGGGGGCGGACAGGGTGTTGTAAGTCAAGGGAGAAGGGAAGGGGAGGGGGTGGTTGTGTGTGCAACTTACCGTGTTGAGTGGTAGTGCGTTCTGGTCTTTCTTTACACGCCAGTCAGTGATGGGACTAGGCGGAAGCCAGCGGGTAATCCGGTTGGACAGGCCGAGAGAATACCAAGGTGGAGGGAAAGATGCAACCAGTGCCAAATGCAGAGGCTTTGCTTCAAATAAACCCGACGTGCTGCAGTGGGCGCGGGTAAAAGCTGTCGGAGATGGAGATGGTTGCAATCCCAGTCCAAAAGCGTGCTGGTGTTGTGTTGTGAATGGCTTCGTTGGAGTGGTGCGTGCACGCCGTGGTAGCAGGCAAGTAGGTGGGTGTCGAGGTCTCGCGTGTTGTTGGGGGCACTGGCAGAGGCTCGGCGTGTCAAAATGCGGGATGCAGGTCTGATGACTTTCGCAAAGTGGGCAGCAGCGCCCTCTAATAAGTCTGGCACTCTTATACACGAACGGGGCAAGGCCAACTTTTTTTGCTCTGCGGAAGGCGCAACTTTTGGGCGCGTTAAGCCAGCTGCCAGCGGCTCTGGCAGCTCGAGTCAAGACCTGCCAGCAGATCACCAGCCTCATTTTGGGTCCCGTTGCAGCCTACTTCTTAGCGTCAAATTTAACCCCTGCGGAAGCGCCTGGATCACAGAAAGAACTTTGAGCTCCGGAATTGGATTGGATTGAGTTTGACTGAAGATGATCTGTCTTTCCGCTTGCAAACACCATTGCATGGAGGAATGCACACGAGCACGCGGAACACAAGTCGACTCCAACCGACCAACTAACTATCTGACTATCTATTTGATCCGTTGCCGACTCGACTATTGGAAATTTGGGACCACTGAATCTTGTTAGATGCGCGACTTGCACATGTCCACATCAAGATGCAACAATATCCCTGTCTGATCTACGATGCACACAACTGACCAAGGTCCACTTCGCAATATGCCATGGTGAATTTCTTAGTTAACAGGTACTGCATATCCGTAGACGAGAGGAGCCGCGAGCTGGTCTGAAGTCTTGCGTTTTGATAATGAAGGTCGAACTATCAATATCTTGGCCGGTGATGCGATCAGCCCATTTCTCACCACTAGACCCGGCTGTGCCCGTTTGGCGGCTTCCTCATCGGATGAGGTGACCAAAGATGCCTTATTGCAAACGCAGCCTGCGGTGCGCGACGTTCTCAAGAGCCTCTGCGCAATTTGCCAAGTCTCGGATATCACCACATCTCTTGGTCAAGATTCTGGCAGTCGAACACAGATACTCGAGCTCTGCGATGCTTGTGTTTCAAACGATTTGGAAGCTATGAGGCCATCCAGGGTTCTAGCTTTGCTCGTCAACTCCCGCGACTTCTTATCGGCAAACGGCCAAAAGGGTCAAACCCAACTGCGGGGGTACTTGATTATGTACGTTGGCCTCTTGACGAGCATGACCTCATTCATGGTCACGACTCTTTCATTCTCCCATACCTAATCCATTTATCGTTGGAGTGAAGCTTCCTTAGCAACTGAAATCGAATGTAACTATCCGACCACTAATCTACTTGCCGTCGAATAGTTGACAGTCAAGGAGCCGGCATCTAACGGCTCACCACGAGGTACAAGGATGTGTGCAGATCTGGAATTCTGAAGCGTACAAAATGACGACGCCCGGTCCAGAACTTGCCTGTCTGAGTCAGATTGAGGCGCCTCGAAACCGTAACCTTAAGGACCGTGAGTTGATCTCTAGACTATATTCCAGAAGTCGGAGACTCGCAGAACAAACATAAGTTGCGTATACATGTACGAAGTAACTAATCTCGTGATGATTGGTACGGTGGAAACTTGGTGTTGCTTGGTTCCAGCCTTTCTTCCGGAAGTCCCGCCGCTAGTCACCCTATTGCTAGCTTCGGGTTCTGAGCAAGTTAACTAATAATAAGTGCACGTACTCCGTACGGAGTAGTTACGGATACCGGCCAATTCTGAAGCCCCTCGCACCAAAAAGTCGATGTAACCCGGAACGCGACCATCAACGCTCAATCCTTGGTCCCTTTGTTCCGATGGCTCACTCCAGCTCTTCCCCGTAACTATGTAAGCTGCGCAGTTGCGCCTGGCAGCCGGGCTTCAGACAGCATCTACTTCGTAGTCAGCCTCGATAGAGGCAATGCCAGTTACTTGTCCTTGCCCAGCTTACTAGCACAATGCCCAGCGCCTCCATGCAAGTGCATCTGGGCGATAGCAACCCGAGACGAGGTTCCAAAATGCATGGCGTTCTCTGGTTCGTGGTCGATGCCGTTCCTCCCCCACCCCACATGACATGACATGAGCGAAACCCGTCCGTTGGGCTGTCATCCGCACATCTTAGATCCGCGAGAAGTTCATCCCTTTGAGTCTTCGACCACGACGAGGAAACTCCTCGGTCGCACCTCGACTTCTTTCTGGTCTACTGCACTGCACCATGGACTCTCCGCGGCCAACGGTCGATTTGGAGAAAGAGTTGACTTGCTCGGTAAGTCAAGACAAGACTGTCAAGTCATTCATCGGTCCGCCCCCGCCACGCACTAGAAGCAAGCCCCGTGAGAAAACTTGCCGCTGACATTTGCTTGTTTCCACAAACTCAGATCTGTACCGAAGTTCTCTACCA
Organism: Arthrinium puccinioides; assembly: GCA_022414665.1. Lineage (NCBI taxonomy): Eukaryota > Fungi > Ascomycota > Sordariomycetes > Amphisphaeriales > Apiosporaceae > Arthrinium > Arthrinium puccinioides. The sequence goes on along the minus strand of JAIUNF010000003.1, from coordinate 1,706,815 downwards.
ACCTTTGACTCTGCTAGATTGCCTACACACTTTCTGCGGCTCATGTCTGAAAGACTGGTTCAGCTGGCAAGCGACAGCAGCCGAAACATCGCCAAATCCTCCCGCTGCTGGAGCCACCGTTGCCTCATGTCCATCATGTCGCGCGCTGGTCAGAGATACCCGGCACAATGCTACCGTCGCCACCCTTCTCGACATGTTCCTGAGCGCCAACCCGGACAAGGCAAGGGTCGCTGCTGAGCAGGAAGAGATGCGCCGAAAGTACAAGCCCGGAGACAGTGTACTACCCCGCATGCAGACCGCAGAGAAGTCTCCAGACGAGCAACGCATACAGCGCCTCGAACAACAGATGCTAGAACAAGCGCGCGAGCTAAGTCTACAAGACGCCGGTGTTGGCTCGTCCGGCCGGAGCCACGGTCAGGCCCGTCACCGAAGAGAACACGAGGTCCGCCGTCGCGAAGGGAGCAGCCGGTCAGACAGGGAGAGCAGCCGCGGTTTGAGGCACCCGGATGCTCGGAACCGCAGCCACAATTCTGATAGAGAAGAAAGACGGAGACGTAGGACTGCGACAGATACCGATCGAACGTTACGTCCTGATGGGGGCTCGTCATCCGATGAGACGAGACGCCGGCGGAGTGCATCCCAGCAAAGATCACGCGACTCATCTCACACTAGGCGGAGGGCTATTGAACATCAGGCGTCTATCCGATCACTGATCAGCTCTTCCGATGTGGATTCCTGGGACATGGAAAAGGAGATTGAAGAATTCGCCCGTCAGATCCAGGAAGAGGGGCTTTTGGAAGGACTAGATCTTGATAATATTGATCTGACGCAGAACGACGAGTTAAGCCGCAAGATTGCCGAGGCTTACCGGAGGCGGCAAACACAACGCTCGCGCCCTGAACCGAGCCGGAGGGCCCCTAGCAATCACTCCCGCGCTGATACAATGTCTGCTGTTCCACGACCGCCTTTGTCGGATGACTCGCGTACAGCCAGCCGGCATAGATCGAACTCAGCAAACGCCAGGTCTTCCGGTTCGTCGAACCGTATAGAGGACAGAGACCGGCCGCCCGTTACCTCGACACATTTGGAAGTCAGAGCCGGACCCGAGAGGCTCCGACGGAGGACAGCTAGTACAGGTCGCAGCGCGACAGATCCAGTCCGACCAAGTACTGCTGACAACCGGCCAGGAGCAGGGTCGCAGACGGACCTATCGTTCCGATCGCGTACCAGTTCTGACCTGGTCGCTAGCCGTCCCTCATTTGCCGAGTCCAGGAGCTCCAGCATGCCGACCACCGGCACTTCGGGCCCGACTGCGAGTGTCCTGCCATCCAACGATCACACGACCGCTGCCCAGTACACACCAAACGCTAGCGACAGCCCTGTTGACAGCACTGCGGCGAGTGCTTCAAGTGCACGCTCTAGTAAGCGGCCTGTTGATCTTGTTGTTTCTGCCACCAATCCTTTGCCGAGTCTTGGCTTGCCCCCATCGCCGGGTCATGGAAGAACACGATCCCTATCGCAGTATTACGAGGAACCATCAATTACCTGTTCGCAGTGCAGTCGGCCACACATCGAGTACGAGTTACACTACAATTGCGCGCAATGCACGGGTGGGAACTGGAACATCTGCATAGACTGCTATCGTGCCCGCAGAGGTTGTCTTCATTGGTTCGGGTTTGGCTATGCTGCTTTCATGGCATGGGAAAAGGTGCGGGCCACTGGTCGCAAGCATCTCGAACCTCCGCACATGCTCACGTCCAACCGCTACGTTCCGCCTAGATCCACGCCAGGCGGTGCGGATGGCCGGCGTACTATGACGAGGGACGACCCAATGCAGCGACTTCAAAGTGGCATGTTCTGCTCTCGGTGCCTTGCCTGGGCCAACGATTGCTTTTGGCGTTGTGACGTCTGCAATCAGGGTGATTGGGGGTTTTGTAACAACTGTGTCAACCAAGGCCGCGTCTGCACGCACCCGCTCTTGCCTCTGACATATGTGCCCCCAGAGTCAGGGTCCCATTCTCCACCCGCGAGTCCACGGCTACGGTCGCCGGCATACCCGGCGGCAGCAACTCTTTATAGAGGACCTGATGTTCATCGCGTAGGCAACTTCCAAACGCTGACTTTCACGACAACCTGCGACATCTGCCGCGGCGGTATTACTCCTAGTGAGAGTAGGTTCCACTGCTATCAATGTAGCAGCAAACTTGTACCGGATACACAACCGGGTGACTACGATATCTGTACGAGCTGTTATACCAACCTCGTCAGCTCCCGTCGAATATCTCCCGAGAACGGGCCTGACGGGTGGAGGCGATGTCCGCAAGGTCATCGAATGGTGGTGGTTGGTCATGATGGCGGCAGTGACGGTCCACGTCGCTATGTGAGGATAGACTTAGTTGGTGGTTGGCACTTGCACATGGAGAACTACGAGAACCCCAGCAGCAATGACCGATCTCCAGGTTTACAGAAATGGTCATGGAATGGGCCCGATAATTCAGAGGTTGAGCGACTTGTCACTCGAGATGTGGCAGCCACGGCACCGACTGGACCGCCCTGGGCTAGCAACTTCCCTCCCGATGGTGGCCTCGGCATGAAAGTAGTGGGATGCTGGTCATGGTATCCGGCGCATGGATCAACAGACGAGCTGATGTATCCCAAAGGAGCCGAAGTACGGGAAGTAATAACCGTGCCCAACGATTGGTTCTTCGGGTATTACATGGGAGAGGGCGGTCTGTTTCCAGCACCCTACGTGGCGATCATAGAGGGTGGAACTAGCGACGGGTCGACCGTTTGAATGTGATGCGTATTGGAAACGGAATCATTGTCACCGCACTGGCACGCGGACGGCATTATATAGCACCGACATTATGCTGACAAGGCGCCGGCTACACCTACGAGTGACCATCTTCAGGTTCATCTATGGGACATTTGAGTATCTGTGGGTCCACCAGTCCTTCATAGCATGTGAACTAATTCGAGTATATAACATCACTCTCTTGCAACATGTGGCGATTTCGTTACTCATGTGTCCACTCGGCCTTCTTCTTCTCCGCAAATGCCTTCATCCCAATCTTTTGATCCTGGCTGCCAAACACACTGTGAAACACTCTCCTTTCAAACTCTACACCGTCCCTCAACCCAAGCTCCTGGCTCTTGTTGACCGCCTCCTTGCACGCCTGCACCGCGACGCGCGAGTATCCCGCAATTGTCTCAGCCGTCTTCAAGGTGCCATCCATCAACTCCTCGTAGCTCGCGAACGCCTTGGCCGCCAGTCCCCACTTCTCTGCATCCGCGCCCGAGAATGATCTGCCTGTGAGGATCAGCTCCATGGCCTTGGACTTGCCGATGGCGCGCGTCAGCCTTTGCGAGCCGCCCGCACCTGGCAAGGTACCGAGCTTGACCTCGGGCTGGCCAAAGTTGGCGCTCTCGGTGCAGTACAGTATGTCACACATCATGGCGAGTTCGCAGCCTCCACCCAGGGCGTGGCCAGACACGGCAGCGATGATGGGTTTCTTGATTTGAGTGGTGAGCGAGGACCATGACTCGATGAACGAGCTGGTGTAGGCCTCGGCGAAGGTCAAGGGTGCCATCTCCTTGATGTCCGCGCCGGCCGCGAAGGCCTTGGCGGATCCGGTCAAGATGATGACAGATATGTCCTTGGACGCCTGGTATTCAGAGAGTGCCTGGTTGAGCTCGGTGATTAAAGGGGTGCATAGGGCATTGAGGGCCTTGGGCCGGTTGAGGGTTACTGCACGTGTGTGAGTCAAAAAGAAGCTCTGTTCAACAAGAAATTTGACTTGGCAATACCTTGACCGACGCCCGGCTTGGGCTCCGAGGTCTGGATATGCTCATATGACCTCGTTGCCGTTGCTGATAGAGAACGGGTCACTCGGGGGAGAGTAGATGGCTGCAGTCGAGAGGCAACGGGCCTCAGGGTCCGGAAGGCTTGCATTATCGTTGATTCGAAGGGGCAAGTAGTTATATGAGATGGGGTTTGGTAGATTGAGCAATGAGAGAAAAAGAAGCCAATGATACTTCTCAATGTCAAGCTCAAACAACAGCTTGTTGATGGAGGGCAGCTCCTTTGAAGCTACCTAATAAGTTACATAACTACGGATAGTAGTTACCCTAACAAATGCCGAGGGTACCCTCGACGGGAGGCGGGCTAACTCAAAGGGTACGTGCGTGCCGATGAGGTCAGTCGATCCATCCACTCCGAAGGTCCGAGCTGTTCAGACAATCCACTCTACTTCGTAGTGCATGTGAATGGAAAGGGGCCTGCGTTCATGAGCTTGCGTGGCAGTGGCTGGTGACTCGTGGCGCTTCGCCAAGCAACGCAATTCGTTATCGCCTTGGGGCCTCTGGCTGGACAGATTTCCCATTAACTGGGGGCAAGCCAGATGTTCAAAGACAATTGCGATTCCACGGAATCCCGGCACCTTTATTACTCTACTTTAGATAGGTCAACTCTACCAAACCTTGCCGCCACTTCACTTTGACCAACTCCATCGACAATCGAGCTCGCTTGACCACCTCTTCCATAGTCTGGTGCTAGACCACCAAACCGTCACGATGGAGAGCCCCGAGGAACAGACCCCGTTTGCGGCTGTGACCAGCCAAACGAACAAGCTGCAAATGGTTCGTGCTACTGCGTACATCAGACAATAGATGCAACTGGACTGACCGGACGGTTGATGTGTTAAACAGCAATACCAAGCGCTTCTCGACAAGTCAACACCCTTCGTCGTTTACCGATGGATCGGCACGGCCACCCTCCTCATGCTCTTCTTCCTTAGAATCTTGCTGGCGCAAGGCTGGTACATCGGTGCGCATTTCCCCAACTCGGAGGGCCCCTCTTGTGTGGGCACTATTGGCTAATGTACATTCGCAGTGGCTTACGCGCTCGGTATCTATCTGCTCAACCTGTTCCTTGCCTTCCTGCAGCCCAAGTTCGACCCCTCGAGCGAAGCGTTAGACAGCGGTATGGATATGGAGGACGGCTCCGCCGGCGGTCTTCCGACCAAGCAAGACGAAGAGTTCCGACCCTTCATTCGTCGCCTTCCCGAATTCAAGTTCTGGCACGCGGCCACGCGGGCTGTTGCCATCGGTTTCTTCTGCGCCTGGTTCGAAATCTTCAACGTGCCTGTCTTCTGGCCGGTCCTAGTTATGTATTGGATTATCCTCTTTGTACTCACCAGTAAGCTGTCCAATCATCCTCGCGCATAATTTGAGAAACCTCCGAAACTAACGTGTCGCGTAAAGTGAGGAAGCAGATCCAGCACATGATCAAATACAAGTACGTCCCCTTCTCCTTCGGAAAGGCGAAGTACGGCAAAAGCAGCACGAACTAGGGAGTTACAAAAGACGAGCAAGATGCGAACACTTTCTATGGCAGATGTCCGCCAGTTCTATGACGGAATTGGAAACGCGTATGCATCTTCCGTGACTTACGCGCAATGTGCTACGAAGGCTCTGTCCAGTATTGTACAAAAAGGGGTATAGGAGGCATTTGCTACATGAGGCGTAGAAGGGACCAGTTGGTTTGTGCCTGGGATTCTTTTTCCTATGCATGTATGCCTCATCCGGAGATGCAGGTGGACGACATTGGTACGGCTCGGTAATCACGATAGATGCCGGCAGAAGTCGAGGCAACCCCCCAGTCGCAGAGGATAGACTTTTTTAATGAAGTATCATGTAATATCTAACGCGAAACAAGGCGCACCAGAGCGCAAGTCAAGATGATACAACGAAAAGGGACCATGAAGGGACCACAAATGTTGACGACATACCTCGTTCATCATAGGCCCAATTTACTTGGACCATTTTGATCAGCCATTCTTCAAAGTTCATACGGATTGCTGCATTCACATCCATACATCCGCTACCTCAACGTACTTTACTAGTAGTGTAGACTATCAAAACCATTGCGTAACTTTGAAGGAACAAAGGCTGTCAAGTTATAGTTATCCTCTTAGGGTGGATCCTTGTTCAACCCCGGAGTCAGAGCTAGGGAAAATTCCCCGACTACCTTGGTGGGGCCAAATCTGCAACCGTCATCAGCCTCAGCCTGGCAACGTTTCTCCGTACAAACTTCACTATTTATTCATCTTTCTGCCTAGAGCCGTTTAATAAAACGTCACGTCTTTTTCGTATTCAACCAGGAATATCGACGGCCACTCCATCCCTGACATTTTACTGTGACCAGCTTAGATCTAATCATTTCAGCTCATGCCCTTTCTCCTACGTTGATCCTTCACTCGTCCAGGTGCCCTGCGCTTCGACTGCCACTTTCGACATCACGATGCCCCCAGCCAAGCGGAAGGCATCCGGCCCTGTCACCGGCGCAACAAAGTCGGGCAGAGCGTCGACAGCATCAACACCAGGGGCAGCGACCCCTAGAGACATCGATAGTGACGAGGAATCTGAGGCCGCCATCGAAGACACGAACCCAGGCGAGGAACAGATCCAGAATGCTATCGACCGTTTCTCATTAGCCCACTACCAAGATAAAACTGTTCGAGGGCCGATCGACGGTGCAAGCAGACATTTTGGTAGTGGAAGGCGCGACTTCTCTTACCTCCCGCTGAAACCCGATTACAAGAGCCGGCCGATATGGATCGATCCTCAAAGAGGTCGCATCATTCTCGAGAACTTTAGTCCCCTGGCCGAGCAAGCCAAAGACTTCCTCATTACGATTGCAGAGCCTCTGTCACGGCCAACCTTTCTTCACGAGTACTCTTTGACGACCCACAGTCTTTACGCCGCCATCTCAGTCGGGTTGCAGGCCCAGGACATCATCAACACCCTTGAACGTTTCTCCAAAACGCCAATGCCCGAAGCCATCCGAGCCTTCATCGAAAATTCGACCAAGGCGTATGGCAAAGTCAAGTTGGTCATCAAGAATACCAAATACTACGTGGAGAGCAATGACCCTGAAGTGCTGCAAAAGTTGCTGAAGGATCCCGTGATTGGGCCATGCCGAGTTCAAGGAACCGATATCACCACTGCTGCGCCCGCGATGGGTGGTCTGGTCATTCCAGGTACCTCCAACGCGGCTGGCGTACAACAGGCACAGATCAAGAAGGCGGATAGGTCACAGGACGAACCCACCACCGAAGAGGTCAAGCCAGCAGACGCTTTCCAGGCGCTGCGCGAAGATGATGATGACGATAACCAAGATGCTGTCCACGCGTTTGAGATTGCAGATAATTGTGTCGAGAAGGTCCAGAAGCGCTGTCTCGACATACAATTTCCAATCCTGGAGGAATACGACTTTCGAAACGACGACCGAAACGCAAACCTCGAGATCGATCTACGACCCGCGACCCAGATTCGATCGTACCAGGAGAAGAGTCTCAGTAAGATGTTCGGTAACGGACGCGCCAAGAGTGGTATCATTGTTTTACCATGCGGTGCTGGAAAAACCCTAGTCGGCATCACCGCTGCTTGTACCATCAAGAAGGGTGCAGTCGTGCTCTGCACCAGCACCATGTCTGCGCATCAGTGGCGTCAAGAGTTCTTGAAGTGGTGCAATATCAGGCCAGAAGATATCGCAGTCTTTACCGCAGACAGCAAGCAGCGATTCCCGGGCAACACGGGCATCATTGTGACCACGTACCCCATGGTTACGCAATCTGGGAAGCGCGCCCACGATTCGCAGAAGATGATGGATTTCTTGACGCAACGCGAGTGGGGTCTTATGCTTCTCGATGAGGTGCACGTCGTTCCCGCCAACATTTTCCGCAAAGTTTCGTCGCAGATCAAGAGTCACTCTAAACTCGGGTTGACGGCAACGTTGCTGAGAGAAGACGACAAGATCCAGGACTTGAACTTCCTCATTGGCCCAAAGCTCTACGAGGCAAATTGGATGGAGTTATCCGAGCAAGGTCATATTGCCAAAGTTCAATGTGCCGAAGTGTGGTGTCCAATGACAACCGAGTTCTACGATGAGTACCTTCGAGCAACCGATCGGGGTCTCAAAGCCAACCTCTACATCATGAACCCGAGAAAAATCCAAGCCTGTCAGTTCCTCATAGACTACCATGAGAAGCGCGGCGACAAGATCATTGTCTTCTCAGACAATGTCTACGCTCTGAAGGAGGTTGCTCTGGCTCTGGGCAAAGCCTATATTTGTGGATCAACCGGCAACAACGAGCGAATGCACATCCTGGAGAATTTTATGCACAACCCCAATGTCAAGACAGTCTTCCTCTCCAAGATTGGAGACACGTCCTTGGATCTTCCCGAGGCAACATGCCTGATCCAGATCTCATCGCACTATGGCTCTCGACGCCAAGAAGCACAGCGCCTGGGCAGAATTCTGCGAGCCAAGCGTCGTTCTGACGAAGGATTCAATGCTTTCTTTTACTCTCTGGTGTCGAAGGACACTGCCGAGATGTACTACTCGACCAAGCGGCAAGCCTTCCTCGTCGACCAAGGGTACTCCTTCAAGGTCATTACCCAGCTCGCCGGCATGGAGCAGATGGACGGTCTGGTCTTTTCGACGGCACAGTTACGGCGCGAGCTGCTGCAAAAGGTTATCGTAGATACCGATGAGAAGCGTGGAGGTGACGAGGATGGAGATCCCACTGACGACTTGTTCTATGCCAAGAACAAGAAGAGAGGAGTGCGGCGAACGGCAGGAACACTAGGAGAGCTCAGTGGTGGGCAGGACATGGCGTACATCGAACAGAGGAAGAGTGCCAACAAGGCTCTCAAGAAGAAGAAGGCGCCGAATAACACATTCTTCAAGAAGATAGCTCGGGAAAAGGAAAGGCTCAAGGCTCAAGAAGAATGATATACCGCTGTTGCCAGCACAAGGGCGACCGACGCTTCTGGTTTAATGCAATGCATTGGGGCGGCGTTCATCAGCATGCATATATAGCGGCACTCGTCAATATGACACAATCGTGGCATCGCACATGAACTCGGCCGACGCCGTTTCGGCTTTTACTTCTGGCCGTCGGGCGCTGCGTTGACATCACATCATGTGGCTGCAACCCACCCCCTATTTTTGGTGGAGCGGTGAAGTTGATGGCATCATGCAGTAACACCACTTTTGCATTGCATTCAATGGACACCACGCCGGCCAAGCTTGCATCTTTCCACACCCTGAGCTTATCCATCCTCGTGGTTACGAGGGCAGGATCTGATTGGTCGTGGTAGTAACACGACTGTTTGCATCTGTGTCTGCAAGTTTAAACGTAAATCAACCTCGCGGGATATCCGGGTTCCAAACAAGCAAGCAAACAACTGGGCCGTAAGGTCGTGCGTGGTTGGCTTGGACCAGCTGGCAGTCTGACACCTCCCTACCTTGGACTGGGATGCGAGTGAGCACTGACATCATGCGCAAGTACTGGTACGCGAGAGACACAGGTTATCTCTTGGCTTTGCTAAGTCTTTGGGAATTGCCTGCTTTGCATTGGCATTGGCGCGGAACGTTTCTCCAACTTAAGCGTGGTTTTGGAGTGAAATGCACACGATTCAGTGCCTGTCTTGTGTCTCCACGAACGACGTTGAGGTCGTCATCTTCCCTCCTGCCTGCACGCATTCCAATTTTTCTAGTCGCGGTAGCAGTAGCAGTAGCAGTAAGGATAAGGTACATTTGACTACACAGTAGTGCGCTGGGTGGCGCGTGATGTGTTGTTGCAGCGTTCTAACGTTACGTCCATTGTCCTGAGCTTCCAACCTTAGTTCCAATTCCACTCCGTTAGTTATGGGTCCGCGGTTTCGAAGATTCGAGGATTTCTGACCGAGTTTTGATGAGATTGTTGACTATTGGTCCCGATCCAAGTCCCATTGCCAAGAAAACTCTATTGACCTTGCCACATCCCCCACAGGCGTCCAGGCGCGCTGTCAGCTAAGGTCAGCGATAAGACTCCCATGTCGACGCTGCAGATTGGACGTCTAAAATAACACAGCCCCAGCTTGGCCAATCTGCCAAGATTTCTCCTCCTTGCAGCATCAAAGTCTCGACCTAAATGGTCGAGGTCTCGCATGTGTGATAGATGTTGGAGGGTGCAGCCTTTGTTTCTTCGATCTCGACAAGCAGGAAGCAGCTTAACTAGTTGCCTACTCGAAGTAACCCGAGTTCGTCCTTTGCCTTCGAGTCACCCGACTGGGCCATCATTGCAGCGCGTCGAACCAAGTAGCTGCGGCGGTGGAACGAACCAGGGGGGGAACAGCACGGCCGTTCTTTCAGCTCTTCCATCTCGCCTTCTACCAATCTAGACACGCCCGACGTTACACGCTCCTTCGACTCTGGCCATCCATACTTCCCTACTTCACCTTGCCGCTGCTGCAGTATTTGCCTGCCAGCTTTTTATCAACTAATTGAGGGCCGTACGCGTCCGAATATCGGCTGGCTTCATGCACATGGAGGTAGGTGAAAGTGTTGATCGATTTACCTCGGCCTTTCCCTTTCAATGGTTCTCTGAGGCCAGGAATGTCGGATGCTTCCATCCCACATCCGGGCAATCTTGTGGTGTATGGTACATATCGTCGATTCCAACCGGGCGTCGGTCCGCTGTTGGTTGGCCTTGTCAATCTGGGCGACTTGCCACGCATTCAGCTTGATCAAACACACACGCTCTCTGTCTTGTTCTTCCTCTTGTCCTTGTTCTTCTTCTTGTCCTTCTTCTCGGCGGCCGCGCCTTCACAGTTCTTCCCATCCTCCGATGCCACTAGTCAAGCCTCTCGTGCCTGCTCGAATCAAGTCGGCTAACCAATCTCACAGCCACGTTCTTGAAGACAGCTATCATGCTCGACAACGTTCTACTCGCCAACGTATCAAAGTGCCAGAGGTGCAATCCTGCCATTTTCTAGCAGCGGCTTTTTGGTTTTTTGGACGTAAGACGAGAATACATATTTGCAATCCAGCATCATGGTGGCCATGGAGAGTATGAAATACTGGCTTATTACGGCCTTCAATGCCCTCCGGCCCTCGTTCCTCGGCAAAGAACCTCACTTCAATTTCATCACGGCACATTACTTCTGGGTCATCGGCTTGTCCATTGTAGGGTCCGTCATCATCTACGGTTCAGGTCAAGGCAACCTGGCGTACATCGATGCCCTCTATTTCTCAACTGGTGCCAATACCCAGGCAGGCTTGAATCCGGTGGACGTTAACCTTCTTACCACGTTTCAGCAAATTGTCATCATGTTGCTGTCGATGATATCGAATCCCATCACAATCAATTCGGCAGTTGTCTTTCTCCGCCTCTACTGGTTCGAGAAGCGGTTCCAAGGTATCGTAAGCGATGCCCGGTCAAAGCGCATCTCGGTAGCCAAGACGCGTTCAAAGGCAAAGCCATCAGGAGACGTCGAGAAGGGAGTCAATGGCAGAAACATAACGGTTATGCATGGTACTACCCGAGCTCGAATGACCAACGATGGCACATTACTCGACAATTTCTTCATGAACGGGGCCATCAAGTCCAGTCTGACACCGACCACCAAACCTTCACCTGAATCCGAAAGACCTGCCTCGCCTCGGGACAAACAGATCACATTTGCCGATGGGATCAAAAGAAGTAATCTCGCTCCTGCTGATTATGAAGATGATGATGTGGCACTTCCACAGAAACGTTCTGATGCCGAACACATCGCAATCATACAAAGGCAGCGAATGCAGGACTCGGGCAGCGCTCTCCGTATTCCCGGCCCTAGAGACGCCGAGAGAGGTATCCGCCCCGAGGAGCTGAGCGAGGACGACGAATACGATGCCACCGGCACACGTCCGGGCTTGCGTCAACGTCGGCCCTCCAGCCTCGAGTCTCCACGAAGTCGCTTTTCGCATGGTCGGTCAGCCTCCTTCCTAGACCGGCATCAACAAACAACCATCGTTTTTGAAGAAGCAGAACACCCAAAGAGACAGGAGTTGATAGACGACGTAGCGGCAATTGCCCATACTCTAAGTGTTGTCAAACCCCACAGACCTAGGAGCCATGGGGAGAAACTTCATCATACGGATACGGAGGGCCGCATCAACCCACTGCAGCGCATAAAGACTGCACTGTCTCAACACAAAGAGCCAGACCCGGCGCCATATCTCAGCTGGCAGCCCACAATCGGCCGAAACTCTGAGTTCCTGGGCCTGACTGAAGATCAGAGAGAGGAACTGGGAGGTATCGAATACCGCTCCTTAAAGACGCTCGCGGTTGTCTTGACCTTCTACTTCTGGGGGTTTTGGATATTTGGTGTCGTCTGTTTACTGCCGTGGATTCTGGTGAACAATGATTTTTACGGTCAGATTGTTGAGGCGACAGGTTCGAACAAAACATGGTGGAGCTTTTTTACCGCCAATTCGGCCTTCACGGATCTTGGCTTCACACTGACGCCTGATAGCATGAACCAGTTCAATTCGGCACGGTTTCCCCTGCTGATCATGTCCTTCCTCATCATCATTGGCAACACTGGGTTCCCGATCATGCTGCGATTTCTTATCTGGTTTACGCAGCTGTTCGTTCCCCGCGACTCTGGTGTCTACGAAGAGCTGCGCTTTCTGCTCGACCATCCACGTCGATGTTTTACGCTACTATTTCCTTCCGCCGCCAACTGGTGGCTGTTCTTAATCCTCGTCGTCCTCAACCTGGTCGATTTGCTCTTCTTCATTGTACTTGATCTCGGCACCGGCCCGGTCGCTCAACTGCCTCTGGACATACGTTTCCTTGACGGTTGGTTCCAGGCAGCATCTACCAGAACCGCCGGCTTTGCCGTACTCAACTTATCTACGCTCCACCCTGCCGTTCAAACGTCGTACCTCATTATGATGTACATATCCGTGTTCCCCATCGCCATCTCAGTTCGCCGCACCAATGTGTACGAAGAGAAAGCGCTCGGCCTGTACGGTTCTGGGAACGATGATGAGGAGGGAAAAGACGGCGGGTTTTCGCATGTTGGAGCACATTTACGCCGGCAGTTGTCGTTCGATTTGTGGTACATCTTTATCGGGTACTTCATTCTCACGATATCGGAGGGAGGCCGTCTCATGGACAAGGACTTCACCATGTTCGATGTCTTGTTCGAAGTTGTGAGTGCTTACGGCACTGTTGGGCTCAGTCTGGGCTACACGGGTGTCAATGCCTCACTATGCTCACAATTCACTGTTGTGGGTAAACTGGTCATGATTGCCATGCAGATCCGTGGGCGGCATCGCGGTTTGCCTTATGGGCTCGATCGCGCCATTCTGTTACCCAGCGAGGCCCTCAACCGGGCGGATGCCGAGGACGCAGATGCTCGGTTGCAACGACATCACTCAGTGGCGTCGGCGGGTCCAACTTTGGCCCAAGGTCGTAGCCATAGTGCGGAACGCCCAGAACGCCGGAATATCGTGGCCCAGTTCTTGCACCCCGGACCCTCGTATCCGATCCACGGCCGCACGATGAGTACGGCACGATCTATAGCCAAGACGGAACGTTCCAATGGATTGGGGACGTTTGACACGCTGAGACGAGCGACGACTGAGCCGCACAGTGACGAGAATGAAGACTTGTCGATCAAAGTGATACCTCGGCGTGCAGAAACGCAGCCAGTTGTTGGGCACTAGGAGTCGAGACGAGACACGGCAATCGGCGGTAGCGGTTGGCCCTGGAGCCGAAGATCATCTCGGACGTCCCCAGCGTTGCTAGGCTTGCCGGCGGCAAAGCTAAGAGCGAACACACAACCTCTCCTCGGGGGTTTCTGGAGACGTGATCGAGATGGCGCATGGTATCTGGGGAGTACGGGCTGATGATGGCAACCCCTTGCACCGTGTCACAGTTATGATTACTTGCGGATTGTGGAAAGGAGTGGGGAGTGTTGTAGAGTGTTATAGATGGGTTCCTGGAGTTGGGAGGTTGATATTTGTTCTTATCACGGCGCATCGGTAGAGTTTGGGGTTCTATTAAGGACAACTCTGTCATTATATAACTAGTCGAGTTACTATCTTTGCTCATGCAGCTAATACGAAAGTTCCAAGGTCGCAAGGAGTATCACACGAGTCGTCTGTCGGCTGTGTTAACATCAGCCTCGAAACAATTTATCTGGAACCAAGAGCATTACTCGCGGGGGAAGGGGCCAAGCCGGCGGATACGAACTGGGCAATGCCGCCTATAGGCTATATAGTCGTGTTTGCATGGATTGCCGGCTACCGGAGACCCGAGGGCATGTGCTTGTCGCCGGCAAGGGAGTGGCTGTCTGCAGGCTCCCTTAGACCTGTTCGTCTGTTGGCTCATTTCGTTTGCATGCCTTTCGTCCCAAGTTGTTGGACGAAGCATTGGCCGGTATAGTTCGCAAGGCACGGGCTGCATTCGATTGGCGGCTTGGCGGTTTCGGTTAGATCTCCGAGTGTGCGTCCGCGCTGAACAGAGCCACTGGCAACCCTGCCATCGCTTGTATACCCTTGGCGTCCATTCCGCCCATCGCGCGGTTGTGATCTGATGCGGCGCAAATCGAAACAAGCGAGGGGGGCGGCAGCAGGGCTCCCTATCCATTCTGGAATACCCCTACCCGGCGGCGGCGTCGATGAGTGGCCAGCCATGTCCTTGGCTTTGTATATTCCCAACGGTCGCAGTCAGGGCGTGGTAAGCCACCACTCCTGGCCAATATCATCTGAGCCTCAGTCGAGGCTGAAAATGAGCCGACCAACGGGGGGGAGGGATTGTTGTTGTTGAGGCCAGAGGGATGATGGTGGCGTGACTCTTGGCGATAGACGGTTCTATCTATGGTTGTACGGTGTACTCTGCTGTATAAGTAATGATGCCCAGGTGCTGTTACATCTCCTCTGTCTCTCTCTCGTCACCTCAAGATCATCATTCTTTGTGCTCACAGTCGTTTTCCACGCCAGTCGTGCTTCTCCTTCGCTTCTTTGCCATTCTACATACAGCTTGTCTACTTTGTATACGAAAGACTGCCACGGGCAAAGCACTCCGGCTCGACTCCATTCTGTTCCACTGCACACAAGTCCAGAGACATTTTTGATACTCATCCCCCAAGATGCACTTCGCCACCATTTCCATTCTGGCTCTGGCCTCTAGCGTTGCTGCTCACACACGCATTTTTGGTGTCTCGTCTGCCGGCAAGGACGAGGGCGATGGCCGCGGCAAATATATCCGCAGCCCTCCCACCAACAACCCGGTCAAGAAACTCACGGACACGGCCATGAACTGCAACGCCGCGCCCGCCGCCGTGTCCGGCTTCGCCACGGCTGCTGCCGGTGACAAGATGAGCTTTGAGTGGTACCACGACAACCGCGGCGACGACATCATCGCCGCGAGCCACAAGGGCCCGATCCTCACGTACATCACGCCCTTTGTCGAGGGCTCGGACGGCTCGGGCGCGATCTGGTCCAAGATTGACGAGGAGGGCCTCAGCGGAGGCAAATGGGCGGTCGACAACCTGATCAGCAACAAGGGCAAGAAGGAGTTCACCATCCCGGCCACGCTCAAGGCCGGCAAGTACGTGTTCCGCCAGGAGATCATCGGGCTGCACGAGGCCGACGTGGCCGAGGCCACCAACCCGGCCCGCGGCGCCCAGTTCTACCCTTCGTGCGTCCAGGTCGAGGTCACCGGCTCCGGCTCGGCCGTGCCCGATCAGAACTTTGACATCAACGTCGGCTACACCGCCGCCGACCCTGGCATCGTCTTCAACCTCTACAACAACCCCACCAGCTACACCATCCCCGGCCCGGCTATCTGGGACGCTGCCGCCGCCGGTGGTGCTGATAGTGGTGCTGGTGGTGGTGGTGCTACTACCCCGGTTCCGGTTTCTTCCACTCTCGTCACCTCGGCGAAGCCTTCTGCCACCTCGGCGAAGCCCTATGCCACCTCGGGTGCCAGCCCCGCCACTACCACAAAGCCTGCCCCCTCTGCCACGGCGAGCGGGAAGCCCAAGTGCAACAAGAAGAGACGCGCTGCCCGCGTCAACAAGTTGTAATCTGGGCTTGAGAATCTATATACCCCCCCCTACCTACCTACCTACACACACCTACACGGCCGGCGTTGCCGCAGAGCTTTCTTTGCATTCTGACTGTATATATTCTAAATTGTATTGTGTAACCTTTTTCATCTGATGAATAGAACCTTGATGGGCTTTTTTTTTTTGGCTCTGAAACCTGCTGTGTCCTACCTACTGATGTGTTCCATGCGTGTGTTGAAGTGTGATTCGCCAACGGAAGTGGGTTGCTCGGCTGGTCAGTCCTATCCGGACTGTGATACCGGTAGACAAAGAGGCATGAAACATAGCTGATATGTGTATAGTTATTAGTTCCATCCTCGAGGAAGGAGGAAAGCTTACTGTACTGTGGACCCTGGCCTAGAGTACTCCGTAGAGTGAGGGTGATAGATATACGTCGACGGGGATGTGTGGTCAGCTGAGAACTGCACGTCAAACCACATTTGCTTCGTTGGACTAATGCCCCCCCCGGTCAAACCTTCTACAAACCTGTCTGTGCCATACACGAGATCAGTCGATGAATTAACATCGACATCGATATGTATGGTCCAGGGGTGTGGCTACATACCCTCGATTCGCAGATCGGTCAGCTTTCCCCTGTCTGTACCTCCGTAGAAGATATGCGCATTCGAACATCGGGCCCGGTCACACGTCGCATCTTGCACGATGAGTTGTTGGTTGACCCAGCTATAGATAGATTGCTGGGCTCCGGCAAGTTTAGCAATTTCAATTCATTTCTGGTTGGAAGCTACACTTGATGCAGGTGACCAAGTAACAAACTGGGGGCAATTGCATACACGCAATGTAGGTCATCCGGACGAGTTATGGATGGAAAACAAGAACGCCGTGAACACCTGGGGTCGAAATGGCAATTCGCAGGCTGTATGCAACAACCCCAGGAAGCCTACGAGGAAGGTCCCCGGAGTTTCAATCGCCAAGGATCAGCAGTACAGCAGAAACCAAGGGGTCGAACCTACCCCGTCTGGTATATACAAGGCCCCTTCTCCATGGGGTGGCGGCGGTGGCGGTGGTGGTGGTACAGTCCAGTCTAATCTTCCTCGTCCCCATCCGCGTCGGCATCCTCATCCTCGGGACTTGTGCGGCGGCCATTGGCGTCTGCCTCCTCCACAACCGCAGCACCGGCGCCCTCTCCCGTAGCCTCCTCGACCTCGTCATCACCTCCGGTCGTGAGCCCGTACGGGTCATCACGGAACACCTGCATCGAAGCACGGACATCCTCCGGCGGCTCATCCACCGTGATATCCAGCTGGTCGACAACCTGCTCGTTCTCATACACAATGCCTGTGATGGTGCGAGCAATGTTCTTGGTACGCTGGGGCCGGATGGTGCTGCGCTGCATGACCGGGTAAAAGTAGGCGGCCTTTTGATGCAGTTTCGAGTTGTCCTCGTTGAACGCAATCAGTAGCTCCTCGTCGTACTTGGTGGTATGGTCAAGCTCCGTCTCTTGAGCCGTCTCGTAGGCCCGCACACGACGGAAATGAAAGCACGGATCGCCTTCGTTGTTCTTGCCCGGATAGTGCGAGTCGTCGTCGCGCGAGGGCGAGTCGACATTGAAACGCTGGCCGAAACGCACAGCGTTTGTGGCTGTATCGGGCAGGAAGAACTCGTAGTTCATGGAGCTCTCGGGCTTGGGGTTGTTGACCGGGTCACGCTCGTAGGCCTCTGTCAAGGACCGGATGTACGCCTCCTCCGCCTCGGTCTTCTCCAGAGGCCGGAATATTCCATGCAGCAGACGCGAGTCGTAGGTGGTGGATTGGTCCGACACCGGGTTGGTCAGGAACTTGATGGTCACG
The DNA here is from genome assembly GCA_022414665.1 of Arthrinium puccinioides. Classification (NCBI taxonomy): domain Eukaryota; kingdom Fungi; phylum Ascomycota; class Sordariomycetes; order Amphisphaeriales; family Apiosporaceae; genus Arthrinium; species Arthrinium puccinioides. The sequence continues at coordinate 1,689,071 of JAIUNF010000003.1, read as the reverse complement.
TAGGCGCCCGAATCGGGAAACGCCTCGAGGTCAGGCAGGATCGGGTAGCTGTCTAGAAGCTTCAGGTTGCGTTTTGTGGGGTGGCGAACGCGTGAACGATCCTTGAGTGTCTGCTCTGTCGCAGCGAAGCTCTGGTCGATCTTCCGCTTGACATAGGCCGGCGAGTCACGGTCGGGCTCAGGTGACCGGCGTTTCAGCGGCCGCTTGGGTGCCGGCGCGCGAAGCGGCGTACTGCCTTGGTGTGACTTGCCGCTGACAGAGGCGATGTACTCGGTTCTCCGGAGGAACGACACCGAGGCGTCACCAGTCTTGGGCTTGCCGAGCTGTGCAATAGACCTCAGCAGGGCCTTGTCGTGTGGGTGGGGTTGCGGTGCTTGTGCGGGTGCTTGGATGGCTGTACGGAGCGCATGTTAGTAGGGAAGCTAGCTGTATCCGCCCTCGACGACTCGCCAACTCACAGCTCTCGTCACCATCAAAGATGCCGGGCATTCCCACCAGGTCCAAGGGCATGCCCAGCTCGGCATCAGCCTCAATGTTCAGCGGTTGTTCCCTTGCCAATCGGCCAGCGAAACCCGGTGCTGTGTACTGTCCACTAGCGAGACCGGTGTTGGGGATATCGAGAAGCTTGGGAGGGATCGGCGGTGCAGGCAGCGCATTGGAGAATCTGATGCGCGCGATGAAGTCCTGGTGGACTGGCCGCCGCTCACCACTTCGCGACGAGGAGGCCATTGTCGACCGCCGGAACCGTTCTTTGATTAATCGGATTACAACGGGCTGAGCCTGGTAGCCAGATGCCCGAAGATTCCAAGCAATTGGTAGTGTTTTGGTTGTTGTGGGTGGCTGTTCCGTCCAGCTATTTTTCTCGTCGCGTTGTTTTGTTACGGAGTGCTTTCCTAGGAGCATGCATCGGATCGCCAGAAAGTTAAACAATGTTTTAGGCAACTTTACAGATAGGGTAGCTAGCTTTCCACATGCGAAGGCCCGTGCGCCATAATCCAACACGGCAACGGGCTCAACGAGGGACAGTTTCACAACTACCCAATCCAATGCACTTTGACAGGATCAATCAGCATAGTGTGTGTATTGATTGAACTCTGGGCGTCTACTCTTGCTCTACTTGCCACGAACGTCTGGATTAGCTTTGTGCATAACTAGGTGAAAATCACCCCAACAGCCTTCAGCTTGACGACGATACATAAGTGCAACTGTGCATGGCCGCATGGCCACTAGTAACTAACTACTATCCATAACCAACCACCCACCCACACACACACCACACCGCTCATCATTCATCCTGTCCCATTCCATGTTGCGGCTACTACTCTATATCAACTCCCATGCCCCTCTTTGTTCAGATTGGCAGCAACCAGTATGACGGAAGGATCCGACTGCTACAAATCTGGTCATCAATGGTGCTGAGCTTTTGTTGATTAGAGCACTGAGCAACGCAATTTGTTGCCTGTGCAGTTCAGAGAACGCTTTTCTTTCGCGTTCTTGTAGTCTCTGCGAGGCAGAGGGGGCACTCTCTCCTTGGTCCCTGCGATGCCAGTTGCGGTGGCAGTTCCAGAAGACGGCGATGAGATCTCCCGGGTAGACCGGAGGCTTTGGACACCTGGGATAAGAGTAGTTGCATGATCGAGCTTCGGAATCTGTGGCTCATTCGATAGCTTCTTGACCTCGCGCAGGGCAAAGTCAATATGCTTCGGCTCATAGCAGATTCCAGCCGACTTGTCCACGTTGATGACAATTCCAGTACTCATAGGAATAGAATCCAAGCCACTGGAACCGGCACTGGCAGAGCTCAGCTCAAACCCAGCTGGCTGCGCGTCGAGGGCTGTAGAAGTGGTCGGCTTGGTCTCGAAAGGCGACGCCTTGATATTCAAGGGGATGCTTCTGGAGAGATAGTGCGGCTTCGGTGTTTCAATTCTTGGTTCGAAAGGTGTCGCCTCCGCATTCAAAACCCCGTTGCTCGAGGAAGATTGCGGCTCTGACAGCGAGACCATCGCTTCAGAAACACCTGTGAGCTGTGGCTTCTAGCCCTGCAACTCCCGAAGGACTACTGTCGCATACTGACTCGAATGCAGAGCAAACTTGAGGATCACGGCAAGTTTCGGTTCCTGCGGAGGTGAGCTTGCCGCTGATGTGTTTTCAGCGCCAGGGTTAAGAGCTCCCTCGGCAGCTGTTTCTACATTCTCCTTGGGGGTTTCGTTGACTGCGGGAGGTGTCGAGGTCGACGGGGCAGCACTGTCTTGAGGAGCCTGTCCTACAGTCGGGATCAAAACTTCAGCCGACTTGGCTTCTTGAGAAGTAATCACATCGGCAGAGCTGGTGCCGGTTGTGCCACCTGTGCTGGCTTTCAATGTCTCCATACCCTCGCTTGATGCCTCGAGAGACTGGTTTTCTGGCAGGGTTGAGCTTGAAGAGCCTGTAGCAGACTTGTCAACATTCATCGCTTCTCCCGGAGTAGCGGCAGTTTCTGTTGCACTTTTCCCGCCAATCTGCGCAACGTGCTTCTTGATCTTGACTCTCTTGTTGCTACCATCGCGAGATGTCTGTACCCAAGTGTCGTTCATTCGGATAGCCTGATCGGCGCCTTCTTCGGCTCTACGACGCTGGGCCTCGCGACAAGCCTCGGCTATCTTGCGGTCATCCTCTTGGATCTTGGATAAACCGGACGTCTGGCCTCCTGCTTGGGCAGCAGCGGTCCGTGCCTTTACTTGATCAGCCCGGCGAGCCTGGATGTTATCCATATCTGTTGGCACCAGTTGGTCGTTCTCATGGTGGTAGATTTTGACTGCTCCGGATGGCTTTCCGATGAAATTGCCCATGAACTTTCGGTAGGCACCACGAAGACTGAACTCCTTATGGCGGCGCGTCATGTTGTTTGGATCCATTGATCCGTTCTCCTCTTTGCCCATGAATTCCGTGTAGAACCGGCCAATCTCGTTGTTCGGATAGATCATGTTGAATCCGGGCGACGGTAGCACAACATCATAGATCGTATAGCGACCGCTCTGGACATCTTCGGCGGTCAGAGAACGAGCTTGATCCGGCCCATCCTCGCTGTCGTCGTTGTTATTGTTGTTGCCACGCAGGTGTATGTTCTCTTCATCATCTTCCAACATCTTGTCTGCCTCGGCGGCAATCTCGGCCGCTGTGAGAAGGACCAAGTCACCAGTGACGACCGAGTTACCAAACAATTCCCAGCGCTTGCTCGCAGCAAAGTTCCAAACCAGAGACTGGTAGGCATGCAGATACATGCTGCGCATACTTCTGGGGATGCCCACCAGTGCGCCAAGGTAGTCTCTCGACTGCTTGCCAAGGTGTCGCAAGATGTTGAACTCCGTGTTGCAGCGGCGGGGCAGCATCTTGCAGGCTTCCTGGGCATCGCCCGTCTCCTGGTATTTGCTCAAGGCTTTTGCGCGCGCAATGTCATCGTAGCGAACATACTCGACTGTCGGTACCGACGTGTCGACGGAAACCAACGACTTGTCGAACGACAACAGATCCGCGACCGCGCCTTGAAAGTCTTCCTTCAGGATCTTGATGCCAACGGCCTGTGTGGATATCTCAAACGTGCCAAACCGTTGGGTGCCAAAGTAGTTGATAAATCCGCGGCTCGCTGTTTGCTCCAGGGCATTATCAATGGTCGATTGTGCCAGCTCGAGCTGACGCTCGAAAGCCTCGTCTTCCATACCGCGGAAGGTACAATCCTTCATGACAATGGTGAACTCGTTGCCTTGAAGACAGCCCAGGTACAGGTCCTTCTCCTCGAACTTGAAGTCACCGATCTTGATGTCCCTGAGTTTGTCGTTGACAAAGACCATCTTGGATGGATCGCGGCCTCTCATGCTAACACGTTGGGACGTGACAGCACGGCGATCCTTGGTACCAGATGTGCTGAAGTGGTTGGGCTGTGCTCGCAACACACGCGACAGGTGCGAGATGGCCTCCATCGTGTCCTTGTTCTCTTTATACAGAGTGAAGTGAAGGAACTTGCCGTTCTTCTTGTGGCTGGACGACTGTTGCTGGCTGCCACCGGCGCGGTTGTTCCATCTTTTGTTACCACCAGACGCTGTGACCTGGATGATTCCGTTGTCATCAGCGACCGTCTCAATCTTTCCTGAGAAGGCTTGACGGATTTCCTATAGATAATTAGCATGACTGGATGAGCAGAAGCATCATTTAAATGGACACATACAGCATGAACCTTGGATCTCATCCCTCGGTCCATTATGGATGGAAGCTTAACCAAACCATGGCTGGCCGGCTTCGCCTTGGGGTTCTCGCAGATTCGTTGGTTGAGAGCAACGAGATCATCAAACACGGCCTGTGTCAATAGATTGACAAGGAACTGAGACTTTGGCAACTCATTTGTAACAGAAACATTGCTGTCCTTCGCCTCATCACCCGCGTCGGGAATTTTGGGCCCTGCTCCTGCCAAAGCATCCTCAGCGGGCTTGACATCGCCAACAGGCGGTTTGGGGACTGCCGGCTGTGGAATTTTGGCAAGTTCCTGGAGTGACAAGTCAGTGGTAGCAATGAGACAAACAAGCAGATGACGTACCTTTCTCTCGTACTCCCGCGCATTCATGGAAAAGTCAGTGAGATGTACAGTCTCACCATCCTTTGTGATCTCATGAACTTGGAAGTCGGTGAATCTACACAAAAGTATTAGTTGGAAGTTCTCACGAGTGTGCTGTCGGTTGCATGAGAATATGGTAGAGTCTGCTACAGGTAGAAGACGACTGTAGAGTGCAGAGTATAGTCGATTGATATCGGTTGCATGGATGGCATGATATGGGCACTCACCTCTTTCGTGTGATGCCATTCCAGGCGTGCTCCTTTGTCGAAACAAAGTGCAAGATGCCGACACCTTGCTCGATAGAGCTTCTGACATTGGGATCGTTGCCCTGCGTCATTGCCGTGTGGGTAGCCATGATGCTCTTGTGATCTTGGCGCAATCAGGAATCGTGGCGTTGTTGGGTGTTGGTTGGCGCGAAGAAGCGCGATGCACAAACGAAGGAGGCTTGCAAACAAAGGACGATAATTGGTGGAGGCTCGGTCTCGATGCAGAATCAACCTATCCTGAGATCCGAGTCCGGACCAGACAACAACAGCCTGGAAAACTTGTAGAAAAGATGCCAGCCAGATCCGTTGTGGCGATTATCTCTGGATCCTGGATCGTTCCTTTGCGTGTTTCTCCAGACTTCGTTGATGTACTTTTTTTCCTTTGTAGAGATCGTGGTCAATTCAATTCAACTGGACGAGGAAGTGAATTATTTCGTTGGTTGCTGGATTTGGCAGGCGGTGGGAGTGATCAAGCTGCTGAGGCATTCACCAGCGAATCAGAGCACGGTCGCAAGAAGCTGCCCCTCCAACCCCCAATTGCAAAAGTGCCCCGCTGCAGATGGAAGCTACCCCCCCCGCCTCACCTGCCTGGCGGAACCTTAGTAACTTAGCTAAGTAACTAACTACCCCTTTAAACGCCCGTCACTGCCCTTTTAACTTATTTAACCTATTAGTTAGGTAAGTGACCTTCACCCTCTAAGAACAACAAACGCTGTGCCGTAGACTACGGCACAGCGTGACGCAAACGACCATTCCCTTTTCCCTCCATCTCCCCCGACGCCAAATAGCTCGCATAATCTAGGAATCCTTCTAGAAGAAGAAACTGGACTTGCATGCAGCATCCTTGGCTAATAGCCTAGCGCTTACCCTTGAGTCTTGACTACTCACCCTACGGTCTACCTGGGTACTGAGGTATCGGTATAACTACCTCCTACCGTACACCCAGTAACTTATCGAGCATGGGCGGCCTGTCAGAACAGGCTCTATCTCTTGATTCGGCTCGGAGCTCCAGCCATGAGCCAACTGGGGTGAGCGAGGCGTTCGATGGCCAAGTCGCACACTCTATCGCAACCCCCCCTTGCTGGAGACTGGAGTGGCCGACGCGCTCGCCGCTGTCCGACTTCCCACTTCTGGTCGGCTCTCCTGTGCCTTAGGACTAACTCATTCATGTGGTAGGCAACGGTTTGACTTGGCGGCAAACATCGACTGTAAACGTCATGAGGCTGTTCGAGATGAGTCTTTGGCGCCAACGAACGAGTCTAACGCCTCCAGCTTTGCGTGGCTTACGAGCAGAAGCAACTCCTTTCCCCGACGAGAGCCTATCAGGGGCACCATCGAGATGAAGACTTGGCTTGTCGCCTTCAACGGCGACGCTTGGGATGCTCACAGGTTTGATTCCACAGCCGCACCGGCAATATCAAGCAGCTTGTGTTACCACACCCGGCATCCAAAGCAACCATGTCCCACCCTTTACGTTTCTTCCATCTTTAGAAGGAATCAAACACGCCTAGTGCCACAAGTCTCGGGCAATCTCTTCCAGTCAATGCCTTTTCGATTGAGCTACTCGCTACCTACCCGAGCGGAACTGTCGACGTGGCCAGCTTACCGTGCATGTGAACTAGATCATGGGCCGGCGGCACAGAGTGGATGAAGAAAACGGACAATGACCATTCGAGAACCGATGAGAAGCGCGAGCTTTCTGATGGAGACCCAGCTGGATTCTCGAGCTTATGGGTCTTGCAATGGTGGGTGTCCTGAATGCGAGAATTGGCATTCCCGGATTCCCGTTTGATCGCCCGTCGCCCCCTCCCCCCCTGAAGGTACGGATACTCGCGACTCGATCGTGATATCAGCCTTCCCACGCTGTCTCTCAATGCCAGCCGGAAGAAGTTGTCTGCAATAAAAAAATTGATCATAGTTTGGTGATTCATTAGGGTGTCGTGAGAATGACGAATGCAAAATACCTCCGGCACCGTCGCCTATCCTGGTCCTATGCCTCGCACTGCCCCTTCATATTCCGGACAGTGTAATCCATACACCCCTTTAATCCGGCAAGATTCCACCCTTGACGTCTCCCTCACATCGCCCGCACAGATAGCGAAGTCTCTCCATGTCGACGCGAAGTTCGTCCCTTTCCTCTTCCAGGGTCGAACATTCCCTCTCCAGGGCTTGGATATGCCGTCTAGCCATCTCCAAGACCTCGGCCTTGCTGACCTTGCGGTCGTTTGGGTGTGCCGTCTCGCCGTCTTCCGAGATGGTGCGCATGTCTTCCGGTAGCGCGCTGAGCAGACTCTCAAAGTGGCCGTTCAGTCGATTGCGGTACTGCTTCTCGACCTGGTTGTGAGAGTCTCTGTTCTTCCGCTCCTCCTCGGTAGCGGGAGGATTGTGATGGGTGTTCTTGGACGTCCTGGAGGCGCTCCGCAGCTTGGATTTGGTTGACGTCGAAACGGCGCTTACGGGAGACATCGGGTAGGGATGCTTTGACTTCTTGGACGTCGAAGACTTGCGGGATGATTCTGCCACCTGTTGACTAGACGTCGAGTGCGATCTGACCGAAGGTTCTCCCGCGGCCGGGGAGGCTGGATCACTCGGCACGACCGATGGTGAAGTATTCGCAAAATACGTGTTGTTCCCAACGTATGCTGGGTAGGCCGAATAGGCACCGCTATGCACTGCCGCCGTCACTCCGTGTGCCGTGGCATCGTACGTTCCAGTGGCAGGGTAAGGAAAAGAAGTCCCGTCGGCAGAGGGCCAATCCGTCCCCATGGCGTGCTGGCCGTCGGCGGCAAAGGCCACAGACGAGTTGGCGTACGACGCGGACACGGGCGGTTGATTATGGGCTGCGTAGTAGTTGTTGTTGGTGTTCCATGTGTTTGTCGTTGCGTCATTTGTGTAGGTCGACGGCAGCCCATCCGCTTCATCGTACGCTGCTGCATCGCCAAAGCCTTGCGTTGCTGCAGCCGAAGAAGACGCAGGCGCTGGGTTCTATGTGCTCCCGTCAGTAGGTACACTCGACCAAGAGCCCCCTCCCCGAGTCCCGACAGCACCTCTGCGAAGAGGACGATGATGGACATGACGATACAAAGACAGCCTGCCACTGTCCAACTCGGGCTGGACAGACGGGACGGGGCCCCCTTGCTTCACCAGAGGAACTTCCCAACCAGCGCGCAGTCATTGACACGACCGACTCGACGGGAGAAGTTTGGTGTGTCATGGAAGAAGTCGAAGCAACATACCTCGGAAGACCAGGTCGATGAGTCGCCGAAATTCTGGCCTCTGTACTCCATCTTGTAGTGACAAAGTGGGGGAAACTGTTTGCCTGCGAGTGAGAGAAGATCTACGGCGGTTCAGCGAGTCCCTCGAGATATTGGCGACAGCCAATGGCGGGCGGTGTTGCAACTTGACAGGTCAAACCGAAGACCCTGCAGTGTTCGTGTGTGGCCCAGAACAGCCTCCTGCAACTTGGCCTGTGCCGGACGGACGTACGGTACCATGTCACGAAACGGGGTATGTCGAGGCGGGAAAGATCTCATGATTAACTACCCCAACACGACTGCGTGCGGCCATGGGATGATATCTTATCAGAACCGGGGGGCTGTCTGTCCTTTGTCTGCCTCGCTGGGGGGCAGTGGTCCTGCCAGGTCGCCGATATCATATCCAGACCGTAGGAGGACATGGATGCGATATAGCTCTAGAATTAGAACGTGGCCGCCAGAGCTAGCCAGAGACTAGAGTATACCCAATGAGGCAGCCTCAGCTAGCCTTGTTTTGGAACAACCTCGGCGCTCGTGAGTTCTGTTGCCGCCCGCTCGCGTTGGTCGAAGAAGGGGAGGAGAGGGGGGGGTGTCGTACGAAGTAGGTAGGGGCCATCCATCATCCATGGATGGCGGCGTGTGTGCAAGTCAAGTCATCATGGCTGGCGATGGTGTGTACAGCGCCAGAGAGCTGGGTCTCATGGCGCAAGGCCATGACGTGTGGCGTGAGTAACCCCCCCTGGGCCCTGAGAACATAGCTTATCGTGCAAGAGACAAAGGGGTTCCCTCCGCCGCCTGGGCTGTGGAAACGAACCCAAGGGAAGCAGCCCTGGGGCCTGGGGCAGGGGGGAGGAGGATCGGATCGGCGATCCTAAAGCTCAGAGACAGGGGGCAGGGGTCTTTGACGTCCCCAAACCACACAGTTAAGAACATGGACCATGGTTGTATTGCTGCTGCTTCGACCCCGGCGCGGACAGGGTCTCAACGCTATCTCATTCTCGGGTACGTACTCGGCTGTCCTACCGAAGTACGTTTTCACCGAGCAAACGCAGTGGTTCTTCGTTGGCTTAGGAAGGGGCGCCGCTGCCCTATCCACAGCAACTACTGTGTACTGGGTAGTATGTACTGCAGACTGCAGTATTGCGCATGGTGATCTGCAGCCAGGGTCTAGGGTGCCAAGGACGCTCGCCTGTGGTGGTTCTGTGACCCCGATGTATATCAGCTGCACTATCTAATAATGGAAGCAAGGATCTACAAAGTCCTCTGCGGCGTCTTGGAAGTCGGACCTGGTTGCAAGATGTATGTTTGCTCTCGCTGGAAACTGCCCTGAGTGCCTGACGCCTTCGGTCCTCCACGAAGCGGACGAGGACGAGGACGAGGAGGTGAGAGTCGAGCCGGCCTGCTGCGAGGGCGCCGAGGGGCATCATGCGTCCCCAGGTCCGTCACAGGAGGGAGGCCAGAGTGCTCAGGTGTGTTGTACCCTGCAGTATACTTCGCCTAAAGGGGGTAGCAGTCCGATCTCATTGAGTCAGCCGGCCGTCATCGTTCAATCATCGCCCACCTTTTGCGCGGCCTTGCTTAGCAGAAGCCCCTGGACGATAGCTGGGCCTTTGCACAAGTGACTGCCGCTCGCCGGAACATGATGGTTTCGTGACGGCAACCACTGCTGGCAAGGAATCGGCAGGATTGCCTGCGCTCCTTTCGCGAACAACTTCCGCGAAACGGTGAGAGACGTCGGCCGATCGGAGTCACAGGCTCGTAGCGATGCATGGCTCCTCTACGGATACTCCGTACCTACACCTCCACGGCGCACATGACGAACTAGCTCGCAAGGGTCGTGATGCAGGTAAGCAGCCACGCCAAGGTCGGACCAGCCAACAGGCGACCCTGCGAAAACGAACATCTCGACCAAACAACGACCCCTACAGATCTCCGAATCAGGTTTACAGCACATACACTGGGTGTCGCCGTGTCGGGTCCCAACGCCCAGAGCGAACACGTCCGCTCCAGCTTATCAGGACGTCGGGTTGTCGGGGTAAAGTACCCGAAGCATCACTGACGGTTTCTTCTGGGCTTACTTATCCCCTACTTCGTATCTAATAGCAGACGTGACTAGTCGACTACCTACCTAGGTCCTCGGCCGGGAGGATGAGCGGCCTCTAGGCTCTCGGTAACTTAGGGAGCGACCTCTCGACGCTCGTCAGGAAACCACCTGGGAGCGAAACCACCTGGGAGCAATCCCATCAGACAACCACGAAACAAAAACCAACCAGTGTTCAGAGACATTACATCACGGCTGCCTTTTGAGACACTGACTTCCGACGCAGATACTTTCTCCAGCGGCCAAAGCTGCATGCTTGCAAGGGAGCCTGCCGATTGGCAGGCCCATACTTGAGTGCCTTGATCCCTCGGCATGATCTTGTCTAACTACAAGTTTGTGAGACTGGAGAGTCTGCCTGGTGACTAACTACGGAGTACGGATACTGCTGCGTACACAGTAGTGGTGGAGGGTGTGCCCCCAGGGCCCAGGGTATGAGCTGGCTTGTGGGGGAGGGGGGAGGGCATGCAGGGGTTTCCGAGGGCGAACCGTGTTCTACCATGGTGAAGGGGTTCAACGGTCAATCTGCTCTCTCGCGACTCAGTCTCTCGGCACAGGGGAGTGTATCACAAAACCCTAAAAGCCACGAGCACGGCATTATCAACATCCTTGCCGTCAGACTACCCACTTGGCCATGGCCCATCAGTCGCGCCCTCACCGCCTGGGAGCAGCATCCCCTGCAGGAAGCAACCAAGTAACTAGGTACAGGCTCTGGAGGCTCAACCAGTCACTGTACTTGACGAGGAGCCGAGAAGGAAACCAAACGATTCGAAAGACTGGGTTAACGTACGGGTCAAGACGTGCTGCGCGGTAGTTATCTCAACCGGACTCACCTGATTCAAGATTGTGATGGGCTGTCAAGGGTCACCCCACCGTGGCATCCGCGGCTCAACCTCATGTCTTTAGGGGTAACGTTAGTTAACCAACTCTGATACTTTTACAAACGTCAAATCCACGTTGTGTCGGGCCGGTTGGAACGATTCATAAGGAACGAGGTATCGCAAGTAGGTATCTCAAGTATCTAACTATCTGGCCTGTTGGCCAACACAAAACATGTCATCGACACGCTCATGTTTGCCTTACCAGGGCCCAGTTTCTCGGCTCTTACAGGTTCCCCCTCGTTTGACTGTTGCGTTTCAGAGGTTCGACGCAGTGCTGTTCCTAACAAGAAAAGCAATGTTTCCTTTTTCGCTCTTGGGGACCCCATTAACCACCAAGGATGGTGGACTACGGATGTTAGTACAATATTGGACCAGGATTCCCATTGGTCTGACAGCCGCCTCACACTAATTTGCTTCTGCTGTGACGGTGGCTGACACCAGGGAATGATGAAGCGAGGCGCCTCTTCTGTCAACTTATTCCTCCTCGGACCACACCGTTTGACAAACCGTTTTCCTGCTACTAACTATATTATAGATTAGTAAACTTGCATGGGTACTTACTGCCTTTGAAATGTCGTATACATGACCGCATGCTCCGGCGGATCGACGGTCTCATCGCTGGGATGAGTTGCAATGGTGTTGAGATTCCTGCCAATATGGTCGGTCCGTCTTGGTATTGTTTCAGCCGCTCGACCCTCGGTTCGGTCGCAAGCGAGAGTTTTAGAGTCAGCCTCAGGGACACACACGATAAGTTACCGGGTTTGCGGGCCGGAGTACATACAGCTGTGGCAGCAGGTACAAGCAGTCACCTCGGAATCCGAGATACGACCCGTATTCCGGTACCAGTTCGGGCGCGAGCTGTCATTCCAAGTCCGAAACGACGGAGCGGGCAGATCCTACGTTTGGTGTCGTTATTCAGGACGACGAGACTTGCTAACTAGCACGATGCCTTTTGTTCGTCCCCCTTGCGTGTGACCTAACGTGGACCCCCAGCAGCCACAAGCCGGCCGGGGGACCTGTCGACCATACCTAACTAGTACTACAGTACGGATAGTCCGCCAGGGACATGGTCCAGCACGCTATCCAGCCGAATTCGGCGACATTCTTTCAGCCTATGGCCGTCAGCCCTACAACATGTGGGAGCGAGGTGGATTGCAAAAGTGCCAGTCTACGGATAACAACTCGGGCAGACTACTCCGTACACAGTAACTACTCCGTATAAGTCATGGGAGATGGCGATTGGCAACGGCCGCTTGGGACCTGGGTAGGTACGTAGTTACCTACCTGAAAACGCTACACAGTAGATGCCGCCGCGACAGGATGACGATCGTCGGTCAGGCATCACTAAAACATGACGCTTGTGCAGAGGCATACGTGGCTGATGACAGTTTACTGTGTAGGGGGGTTCACTTCGCTACTGGGCATGGCCCTTCTTCGGCCCCGGTAGTAGCATCCATGTGCCGGCAGATACTTCAAGACGTTTCCTATCATCCCTGGGCCCCATCCCTGTGGCAGTACATCCACACCGAGTATACCAGAGGGGGTGTGCCCACTAACTACGTGCCGAACTGCGTCGGCTTTCGGCATGAGTAGACTTGAGCTTCGATAGTGGCCATGACTACTCCGTACCAGCAACGTTGAAGGACCACGCCGGACTTGACATGGTTCTACTTTTGCTCTTGCAGCTCTTGCGTAGAAGCATGGCATACGTAGAAGCGGGACGTGCTCCTTTGATGTCCCCTGCCTGACATGGCATAGTCATCCCTTTCGCAGTCCTCCAGTCGATACCTAACCATTGGTTGCCCCCCCGGTCAACTAACTGCCCCGGGCAACGTCGACAACAGCAACAACAACCAGCAGAAGCCCCAAACCGATAACATACTAAGTTAACTTGGTTGGTTACAGTAGACGGACCGCTATTTCGAGAGACAAGGGATACGCACCCTAGGGCCTAGTTACCTAGGGTCCAAATCAACGAACCAGGGTCTTGGGCGACTACCTGCAGCTCGTACGCGGCACCCTTGGCAATCGACATGCTACCTACTACACAGTACTCCGTACTTACTACTAGTTGGTTAGTTACCTTACCTACATGATAACTAGGCACGTTGCTGGTACCGAATCGCAACTGACTTCACCCCCGCCGGGATGCATCCTCATTCGTACACATGAAGATTACCAATCAACGTCAGGCGCAACGCGCTGAACTCCTCTTTGAGCTTGTTGCAGTATGCAACAACAGATTTGCTTGGTTCATGTCAACCTGTGATTCGTCGCCTTCGTTCGTCGTCTGGGCATAGAGACCAGAAGCCCTTCTCGACTTGCCACGTATCCAGCATACTGCCGTCGATAGCACATCATTTGCGTCTTGTGATCACCCCCGAGCCCGAGTGCCGCTCAGGGGTCGACCGTCGCGCATCGCATCGGCAAACACCAAGGAGCACGGCAAACGCTTGGCGATTCATCACATAGTCTTGAGCCCGCCGATGTTTCCTCGACGGAACTGGGCGGTGGAATTCCCATGCAGTGCATATGTGTTCTGCCAGCGTACCGGTAGCTAGGCCCAACACTGGTCTTTCTTTTCTTTCTTTCACGGCGAAGCGTTCTCGCCCGAGGCAACACGACACCACTGGAGGTCCCCTGCAGCCATGCAGGCCGTCCTGCACCCCCCGTTTCTCCGAGGCGATTGTCGGGACGATGGGCGGAATATTGTTACCATGTACCGGTAGGTCATCGTCGTCTCGTCACGGTAATTTATCCACCACAGAAAGGGATCGGAGGCTCGGAGCGGCCAAGACTGACGAGCCTCACCCAGCCTCGAGGCACTTCCTTCCTATGACCGCCACATGATAACCCCCGGGGAAACCTGGATGGCTACAAAGCTTGTTACTAGAATGCATGTACGCGGTCGATCGAATCATCCCATGTCGACCTGGACAGAGATGTATTCAGGGGCCAACATTCGAACCCGGCCAACATGGTCGATATCAAGTGTACCTACCCATCATCCATCATCCGGTCATTCCGGGTGACGCTGCAGGTATCGAACCGAACGGACTGTCAAGGGCGAGAGGTGAACAACGATGACGGTGTAGAGTCCCGAATTCTTCCCATCAACGGTACCCTACCCTACGCTTTACTTGGAGAGACAATGAGGTTACATTTGGTGTTTGCTACCCACAATGGCATACATTAGGAGTGACACGACACGCGGCGAGGTCCCCTCGAAGCCTCACGTCGTTTCAAATGAAGGGCCCGCATGGCATTGACCTCGAGCTCACCGAGGGGGGGAAGCTATTCACGAGGAACTGCCCCGTATTCGGGTCCTGGGCCGTCGTGAAAGCTACCCTATGGCTGGTCAAGTAACCACTAACACACCTTGTCAGCTAGCCTAATCCTCGTGAGCGAGGGAAACTCTTGTGGCACGCACTGCTGTGGAAAAGGTAGGCTTGACAGCGCCTATGTTGCGGATTGGGGGCAGAGGGTGTAGCAGGGAGACGTTGCTGGGATCGCTGCAATCGCAAATGCCCGAGCCGTCTCGACTAACAACCGGTCGACCCAACTCGACCGTCTCGACCGTCTCGACGTAGGATTGAAAGGCAGGCTACCGGCACCGTACCGCCAACCGATCACACTCTCCTGCTCTGGCAGAACCAAACACAACCAATCCCTCTCCTCGTCACAAACACAATCGAGGCACCCTTTGATTACAATGATTACAAGGAAGCACGCAGGGCAACGTTCCTTCGCACAGCACGTGTATAGTTGCAGCATTGCCCCGGATGCGCAGCACCAACATCGCAACTCATTGGTTCGCGGTCAGGCGGCCTTTCACACAACGAGGCGTCTACTGCATGCTCCCCCGTACATTGGCCATTGGTACATGTGCCGGTAGGCCAAGTTCCACGACATGGGTGATGAACAAACCCGATGGAGCAGTTAGTTACTACGTAGACGGCAATCCGACGAGCGCATGCGATTGGGCCAATGAACGGACGAGCATTCTCGCACCTCTCGTGCCACGGAAAACCCCCCCTTCGTCATCCACGTGTGCAAAATACACCCCGATAGGCTGGCGAAGCCAAGCGACTAGTTAGCCCGCTGTCGAGTGTAACTGGTCACGACGGTAGGTATCGCACGGCTTGGAATAGCCTGCGAGTCATAAGCCCTCCCACGCGGTACCTACATCGTGCATCGTTTTCCAGAGATGCAGGGTATAGTTGCTCCCAAGTAATAACACCACGTCATAGAAGCGTCCCAAAGTTTGCTGCAAAGTCGAACATGAGATGATTCCCTTTCGCGTACAGCTTGAACTAGCCGCTTTACATGCAGTTTTATTTCGCTGACCTGCTCCCTATGGACACCATTGCCTATAACAGTTACGTCTAATCAAGACTCAAGAGACGTAAGCCCTATTGCCGTGCTTATGGCTAGATCTACAGTTTTCGGCTATAATGCCTATAGTTTACGTGCCCTCTAAAATCCACATGTATATCATCTACTCAGTAACACACCTATCATGTAATATATAGATCGGTACTGTAATACTCGCCTATCTGAGAAAGGTACAATGCCATATACCATATTCTGAAGCCTAGCGGCTACTATGAGGGAAGATTAATAGAGACAAGTTAGGCATAGGTAGTTAAATAGAAGCTTGCCACTTGAAAAGACGTGAGAAAAATTTATAAAGGTTGATTGATTCATCACAGCTTCGATAAATGTCAACTATGTTCTAGAGTGAAAGTTGACGTACAACCTCGAAGAGTATCCACGAATTGCAAGTAGGCAAGCTGCCAGAACCGGGTGCTGTAACAGGACGATGTTGATGCTAGGACGAAGGGATGCATCGAGAGCGCACCATGAAGAGTGTCAAGGCTGGGGAACGAATCTCCAAAGAGGCATTCAAGATGATAAAAGAGCGTGGCTCGCCCAAGAGCGCCACGATTGATGTAAACGCCTGCGTGTCTACCTGTCTTGGCTCTTGATAGCAAAAGACAACTCCAAATACTCTTATTCCAAATCATGCTGAGCGTTTCAGAGCTTTGCATGCAGTACTGGATCTGGAGATGCTTCTAGCAAACCTGAAGACGAATAGAGCAAAGAGATCAACCAGCCAACAGCCACCAGATCCAAAAGGGGTCCGCCGTTTTCTTCTCATGGATAAATTCAACTAGAAACGATAATATACAGCCAGCGATGACTATCTAGATGCCTTGAAATCCACAAATCACGCCCACGTGTTCGATTTCTTGTGACTGCCGAAACGCCCCCCAACTAACTACTCTTCATAATGCTTCGGAGCGGTCCCTCAAGCCAGGCCCGTGTGGCTCCCCCTTCTAGCCTATAAACTGACTATAGTTTCCACTGCATTGCCCAATGAGCCGCCGCGCACTTGGGCGTGAAGTGCTGGTACTACCCGAAATTCGATATCCATAATGCAGTCGCCTGGTCAGGAAGTCGTGTGTCATGAGCATTTGTTCTCGATACAGTATTCTCGGGAGTCAGCACAGTCTAGAGTAATGTTGATTTCGGGGAAATATGAATAAGCTCGATCGGACACAGTCAACGGAAACTATACTTGGAGGTACATGTAGAATATGCATAAGGATACCTACCCCTAAGTAACCCCGTGTCGTGTTAGTGTATCCGTAAAATTACAACTATAAGCTAACTAACCTAGACGTGCGGGCCTAGGTTTTAAAAACTATGGGTTAAGTTTATACAACATAGGAAGCCCTGCGGCTTATTGCAGTCGTGCCCCTCTCACATCACCCTCTTCGCAACACCAGCTTTCAGGATCTCGATAAGCCATCCAACATCAACAAAATCAAAACAAATGGTTCATCACCGGCGAGATGGCCGAGTTGGGTTCGTGAGCTTCTATTCAATCCATCCCGGAGCATATTACTAACAGTCCTGGTAGTTATGGCGCCAGGTTAAGGCTCACCTTAACACCGATTCCTGGTGGAGCAATCCTCGTGGGTTCAAGTCCCACTCTCGTCACTTGATATCCCGACAACTGTACAAGCAGTTGCCGCTCTCTTTTGCCCCCTTTGCGAGGCATCAGAACCACTTCTTCCTGCTGATAGGAATCGGTAGTGCCTTTTTGCTGTAAGTTCAGCCCCGTGATCGAGTGGTTGCTGAGACGATCCCGAAGCGCACATACCCATGCGCCTCTGTATCCGTGGCAGTGTTGATTGTTCACAACTTCATCGCTCTCTTGTCTTGCTCTTGACAAGTCGTGGGTTTCACAAATACCACGCAGGAGCAGCGGGAACTGTTGAAGACTTGTGGGTCGACTTGGTTCCTCGAACATAGACTTCAGTTATACTCATAGTTGTAAATACACCACCTCGCGAGTGAGCATTGTCCTGTTTGACTGTGGTGCTTCAGAGTCTCAATGGCGCCCTTACATCAAAGGAATACCATACAGACAGTCAGGAGTATCCACTCCGCCGCCCCGAGGCTCATAGCCTGATCACGACGTTTCATCAGCTGCCCAGCACCAGAAGCCGGAGCCGGCTGAGGCGTAGCAGCACCAGCCCCTGTCTCTTCAGGAATCAAACCAGAGCCGCTTGTGTGACTCCCACTCCCACTTGTCTCAGACGGCCGTGACGCCCTGGTCTCTTCAGCTACAGGACTCCCACTTTTGCTCGTCCCAGATGACCACGGTACCCCCGTCTCATCCGGGTAGAAGTACTTGACCAAGTGCGCGCACGACTCGTAGCACGTATGCGTGCCCATAAAGACCGTCTTGCTCAACTCCTGCAGCTCGGCATAAAGAGGCCCATTGACGTAATCCCACGTCGCGGTCGCCATCGGGTCCGACTCGTCTTGCCGCTTCTCCCACGCCCGAGTGTCATGCACAGTACGCATACTGATCTCCTTGCCGGAAAGGGCGGCGACGTGGGTCGCGATGCAGGCGGGGCCGGGAAGAACGAAAACGTCGTAGGTCGTGCCTTCGTGCGCAGTTGTCAGGGACTGTAAGTAGCCGCCGGTATCGATGCTGGGGCCGAAGCCGAAGCCGAAGCCGCTGGGTTGGCATGGGTGTCAGCATACCGTCACATCCTTCTCCCTCTTTCACCTAGGGCAGACGAGGCGATGACGAGACAGGGGAGAGGAAAGAAAGAAAGAAAGAAAGAAAGAAAGAAAGAAAGAAAGAAAGAAAGAAAAAGACTCACGTAGGGCAGCACTTCGTCTCAAAAACCGAAATGTCAAACGACCCTATTGGGTACCGAAAAGTATCCCAAGACGCCCTGCTCGTCTCGGAAACCGCGCTATACTCGGCCGGACACCCGTCATAGTACGTCGACACCGGCACCGCACCTTCACCCTCTGGCGTCACCTGGGTAGCCCGCGGGTACCCCTTCATGTAACACGGCGCCACATCCTCCCCACCCCATGCTGGCGGGCCCAGCTGCGTAAGGTGGCACTGCAGCCAACTCGGCTGGCTTTCCAAGTTGGGGCCGAACCGGCCCTCAGCCTCTAACCAGCACGTCTTCTGTATTTTCCAGAGGTTCTGATCGGTATCGAAACACCCGGGCGGCGGGGTGAATTGGGTGCTCGGCGCCGGCGTGATGGTCGACGGTGGGGGCGGCTCGTACTATCAGCCGTAGGGTCAGCGTTGGCCCTTCACGGAGACCCAGGTGTGTCAAGTCACGTCTCCAAGTGTGTAAAGTTGGTCGTCGTCCTTGAGAAACGCTGGGGGGGGACCATCCACGCTACGTACGGTTCCCGGGCAACGATTGCCCCAACATGTTGACGGCGAGGGAAGCGCCGGGTCGTTGTAGATGTGCGCGCTGACGGATTGGGCATCGGCGAGGAGGAAAGACTCATGATAGAGCCACTCTATGGTCGTGGTGGACACGGCCGGCCCGAGGCCTTCCGAGGCTGCGGTGGTCACGGTGACGGTAATGGTCTTGGAGCTGAGAACATCGACGTAAAATGCCTTGCATGCTGGCGGATTGATAAGGGAGGCTTCGACGGTGCCTTTGTCGTACCACACTGGGAGGGTGTCGATGATGTATCGATAACCGCTGTTTCGCGCCGTCAACACAAGCACGCCCGTCTCGCCATTCAAAGAATTTCAACTGACCTAGGACAGCAATAAGTGTCCGACAACGTCACCTGGCTAAAAAAGGACGTAGTACTGGTGGTCGCAACTGTATACCCGACCGGACAGTCGGTATAGGCCGAAACGGCCTGGGCCTTGGAGGTATAGCATGGGTTCGGCGGATCTGACGGGGCTGCCGTGGCGAACTGGTTAGGCTGCGGGTTGCCATGATATAGGTACGTGCAAGCTTCCCAGGTAGGCCTCGGGGTGGGAGAGGGCAGGATTGCACAGGACGCGGTGCGCAGCCAAATGTTCGTGGGGTCGAGACAGCTGGCCGCGGGGGTGAATACCCCTGAATAGAAAGGGCCGACTGGTGAAGGCATGGTCGTCCTGCTCGGAGCATACGTCACACGTGTACCCGTACCGTAGTTGTACTCCGTAGTTACCTATCAACCTGCACAACAATATAGGCGACAGTCGTCACGATTTGCTGCAAGCGATTGGCAACATCCAAACATGGTGAACAACCACGGACTGGCACCATGGCGGGACAAGCTATAATATAACCCTAGAGCCTAGAGCATGTGTCTGCCTGGAGGCTGGCTCGATACCAGGTATTCCTTTTGCCTGGGCGTTTTCCGATTGGTTGCGCGTCAGAATGCTTTCCGGTGGGGACGTCGTTATGCTTGGCAGACCTATGGCCACCCCAGGGAGACCGTATACGTGCCGATCTTCCGCTGCAGTCAGTGTCAGTCAGTCCAAGTTGACGTCGAAGAGCATGTTTTGCCGTAGGAATGACGAGACCAGGATGGAGATTCTGCGCTTGACGTGCCATCATCATGAACCATCTGTACATTGACTTGAAAAAGCAGTAGACGACGGAGTATTGACGACGGAAAGTGAGAATGACGGCAGGGAGGTCTGTATTGTCTCGGAATACCTACCTCTAGGTGCCGAAAAGAAAACAAACTGAACTCCTATCCAATGCAAATGCGCTCCAAACCAAAGCCTCCCCATTTCTCCGAGTATATGCAGTGTGGCAGGTCTGTCTCTCATGGGCCTCCCTATGGATCGCTGCCAACCTGAGCCCTGTCACCATCAGCCGGCGCGCTTGATCGAGTTTCACTGCTCAGGCCGGCCTCCGGGTTTGTATTACGCCGCCGCCTGGTGCGATTGAAGAAGCCGCCCAAGGAGTAACTGACACTCCGAGGCCGGCCACTGATGCTGTTGCGCTCCCTTCGGACCGGAATGTCTTCCGCTGCCGCCATCGCGCTAGGTAGGTCGGGCTCAGTGGTTGCTGGTCGGAACAGTGCATCGGTGTCTGGATACGGCAA
Source organism: Arthrinium puccinioides (assembly GCA_022414665.1). Lineage (NCBI taxonomy): Eukaryota > Fungi > Ascomycota > Sordariomycetes > Amphisphaeriales > Apiosporaceae > Arthrinium > Arthrinium puccinioides. The sequence continues at coordinate 1,668,597 of JAIUNF010000003.1, read as the reverse complement.
GTTCTCATCCCCGTCCTGTGGCACGAACAAGCTGGATCGGATACCAGTTCGCGCACGGCGGATCGACTTCTTCCGAGGCGAAGTGTCGTCTTCGCCACGCAGAAGCGCATCAGCAACCACCGCTGAGACAGTGGACGACAGTGGCGACGGCGACATATAATTACTGGAGAAGTGATAGGCGTGAACTCTAGAGGACGAGGAAGAAGCACGAGGCGTGACTGGTCGCTCGGCGGGTGAGCCATCAGGAAGTGCGATAAGCGACATGGGCTGACCGAGGGAACAGGGCTCCGTATTCACCGTGGTCGCGGAATGTATCGTGACGACGCTATCGGCCGAGAACGTGTGCGCGGAGAGTGTTGGCCGGACTTCGTGCCATGGGTCTATGAGGAGAGGTGTTGACTCCAAAGCCAAGGGATTGTTTGGCGCAGTCACATCTGGCTTGCGTGACGTCGGCACGCCCGTTCCATGCTGCACACTTAAACGCCTCGCCGCAGTTTCGGCAAAGCTCATGCGCGAGCCGCGGGAAGACCGACGCGAGGAACCTGTCGAACTCATCGTCGATAAGTGGTCGCCCATTTTTGCGGCTCCTGATCTCGCTGCCTCCTGCTCCCTTAGACCAATGGTTTCCTCGACCCTCTCGTCGTCGGAAAGGCCGTCTTCATCTTCATGTCGCGGCCGGCCGCTGGTGACAAGAAAGACGCCGAAGAAAGTCAAGAGGCAACCGCCGATGAACTTGAATGCTTGTTCTGTTGTAGTGCGCTCAAAATCACGATACAGAACAGCACTTCCTATGATTACAGATAGCGTAAACAGGACAAACTGGATCGGAATGACTTGAGTCGAATCGAAACTCTGGAGTGCTTTGTTGACATATTTGACCTGCATGATGGCAGTGCCGAGGAGGACGACAATGAGGCCATAGGTTACTGGCGTGGCGAAAGCTCTCCAAAGCGTTGAAGAGAGCATGGAAGAGACACCTTTGGTTGTGAGAGCCGTGTAACCGCCTCGTCGGGTTGTTAGCACACCCATTGTCATCAGGGCGAGGAGAGACTTACCAAATAAACCAACCAGTCCGAGATCTATCAAGATAGTTCGGTTGCCGTATCGCGGGCTGGCCCACATGAGAGCAATAATCATGGAAATGGTGACACCCATGTAGATTTCAAACTCCATGGTCGTGATGGCGTCCCAGACATCATGCGGCTCTAGTTTCGTTTCCTCCTGTTTGGCGCTCAAGACCACCGTAACGGCACCGCCAACGGCAATGACAACGCCCCAGAAGTCGCGGGCCCGGAAGAGCTCGCCGAAGAAGATGGGTGCAATCACACAGTTGGATATCAGAGCCACGACGCCTAGCGGCGATACGATGGAGGCGGGCGCGAAACCGTAGGCTAGGAAGTTGCCCATCTCTCCCACCGTCATCAAGACCTGACCCAGCCACCATGACGGCGACTTCAGGTACGACGATGTGGCCTTGTCCCCTTCCCCAGTGCTGCCGCTCCACCCAGAACCGTCAGACCGGAACGAATGGGTTAAGGGGTGAGTCTCCAGCACGTCATCTTCCTCGCCGGCCTCTTGTTCTCGGTTCGCTGCAGCGCCATGGCCCTCGGTTGCATCATAGCCGTTCCCACCGCCGTCTTGAGCTCTTTGCAGAGCCTCTTTCGCCCTCCCTCTTGCTTCGGCCTTTTGCTTGTGCAATTGTATGTGGGCGTATCTCTGGACGTTCAAGGCCAGCGCAATGAGAACGTTGCCGACGATTGCGGTAATGATGCCGATCAAAGAACTCCAATTGCCGATCTTGGAGCCCGAGTCCTTTTCGTTGCTCTGATCTTCGACGGCTGCCGCGGCCCAGCCCGCGCCGTAGCTGGCCGGCATCACCGGCATCATGTGTGATCGCGGAGAGGCGCTGGCAGAACCGAGGGTATTTCGGTTGTGGTGAACGGTTCGCAATGGTGAGTGGTCTCGCTCGTCCTTTGCAGTGAACGCCCCGGTTATGCCCGACGACGGCGCGTTCTCAGGTGTCGGTCGCGAAGTTCTTGACCTTAATCGCCCGATGAAAGCATCCCAAGCGCTAGTTAGCAGGAAAGCAACAGAAGGGTTCGAGGCAGCAACGGCAGCAATGTAACGTTAGACAGTACGGCACAGGGGGTTTGATGGAAAAAGGAGAATCACGGCAGATGAAGGAGACGACGAGCAGATCCGATTACGAAGCTAGGAGAAGCAGAAACACCCGTACGTTGGTGATTAATACGGGGGTGGATATGAAGATGGACGGTACCAAACTAAGCGCATCGGTCCCTGAAGCTGGCGATTATCAATCGCGCAAAGGGTCGGTCCCTAAAACTACTCCGTAACTACTTAGTAGGCCATCGCATCGCTGGGAAGTGCCTCCCATACCAATGCGTCATACCCTGCAGGCCGTCCCACGGGTCCCACTACAAGCCGCCCACGACACTAACCTTAACTTATTAATACCGCTAGACAATCTCAGCCTCGCAACATCACCGCTGTCACTTCCCGACGCACAGCCCTGACACGCCCTCATCAGCCCAGCAGTCGCCACCATGAGCGACGACGAGGATGTCATGGTTGAAGGGCCCAACTTGGCCGAGGATGACCCCATGCGTGCCTTCATGCCGACCTCGTTCGGCAAGAAAACCAGGGAGGCTGACGTCGCCGCTCAGTTTGAGCGCAGCAGACGAACCGTCAACCCGCTTGTGGAAGACAAGGGGAAGCAAGCGCAACTCCTATCACGGGGCTCGGCCTTGAACACTGCAAGTGACGGCAACAACGACGATGACGACGAAGACGATGACGACAGCTCGGACAAATCCGACGACGACGACGACGACGACGATGCAGACGAATTCCCCACGTCGCACGAGATGGTCATCAAGACCCATGACCGAGCAATCACAACGGTCTCCTTGGACCCAGCAGGTGGCAGGTTGATATCCGGATCTATCGATTGCACAGTGAAAATGCACGATTTTGCGTCCATGACACCTACGACGATACGAGCCTTTCGCAGCATCGACCCCTATCAGACCAAGGCCTCAGCTGCCAGTTCCGAGGCCCACAATGTACACCACATCGAGTTCAATCCTTTGGCTGGCAGTATGTTTCTCTGCATCTCGGCCCATCCGCAAGCCAAGATTATGTCCCGCGACGGCGATGTAGTGACCGAGTTCGTCAAGGGCGACATGTACTTACGAGACATGCATAACACCAAGGGGCACGTCTCAGAGATCACCACTGGCACTTGGCACCCGACCGACAAGAATATATGTGTCACAGCAGGAACCGACAGCACGCTGCGCATATGGGATATCAATAATAAGCGCAGGCAGAAGGAGGTTCTGGTCTTTAAATCCAAGGCCCCCGGTGTCGCCGGCAGAACTCGGATGACGGCGGTAGCTTGGGGGTCACCTGCGCAGGGGGGCAACAACATCCTCGTTGCCGCTGCGCTGGATGGTTCGCTGGTCATGTGGGGCGGCAATGGCCCCTGGACACGACCTGCTGCCGAGATCCAGGACGCGCACAAGCCCAACACCTGGACTGGCGGCGTTGACGTGAGCGCAGACGGGCGCATGGTTGTCACTCGAGGCGGTGACAACACGATCAAGCTCTGGGACACGCGCAAATTCAAGGAGCCCCTGGTTACTGTTGACCATGCCTCCACCTCGGACCATTACCCCATGACGAACATCAAATACGCGCCAAACTCTACGAGCATCATCACTGGATCCGCGACAGGTTACTTACACATCCTTAACCCCGGCAACTTGCAACCTGAGTATACCACACCTGTTACCCCTGGCTCGCCCTTGATTACCGTGGAATGGCACCCGAAAATCAACCAGATTGTCACAGGCTCTGCCAATGCCGAGATTCATGTGCTCTATAATCCCGAAATGTCGACTCGGGGCGCAAAGGATGTCATGTCTCGCGCTCCGAAAAGGCGGCATATTGATGACAACCCTGAATTTACGACGGACCTTTCGCTGGGCCTGTCTGGCGATGCCATCATCACCCCAGGTGCAGTCGGCGGGTCACGAAAAGCAGGCGTCACGGCTACCGGAAGATCAAAGGACCCCAGGCGACCGCAGGTGCAGGTGATCACACCCTTTATGCGCAACAATCCCGATCAGAGGCATGTTGCCGAGAACATCCCGTTGAGCCAAATGCTACACGAGGATCCCAGAGAAGCATTGCTTAAATATGCGGAGCTGGCCAAGAAGGATCCGTTGTTCACCGGCGCATACCAGACCACGCAGCCGGTCACGCACTATGCAGATGCGAGCGACGAAGAGGACGGTGGGCCGGAGAAGAAGAAGGCCAAGAGGTGATAGTCGAGCAGCTCTTTCTCGGCCACTAAGCAGGGTCAAGTAGGGTCCGTTTGCTGCCATCGAACATGCTATACCTGGAGTCCTGCCCAGGATCATCAATATCGATGCACAGCTCGGCGAAGGGCTGCAACCAATCGCAGGCGCAACTGTGCCAGTGCCTCTCCGACGCATAGTACTCCGTACACTGCCTCAGGACGATTGGACCTCCTGCATGGGGTCTCACCTCGGCTCAGGTGCGGAAGGCGGAAGCAACCGCAGACATACCCTTGTTCGCGCGTGTTGCTGCTCGGAGTTAAGCTCAAACGTTGTGGGGACATGTATGACGAGCGGCTGTCAGGAAAGCTACTAACTAACGTTACTGTGTACTACGGAGTACCCCGGGCTATATATGAGCTTGTGGTCCGATAGGTTCACCAAGGGGCTCGGCTTGCCGAGGGGAAGAAAGTAAATATTGCTAGGTACCGGCCGCGATCTGGTCTCTTTTTAGTTGCTCGTTGGACGATGCCGTGTCATACCATTTGCCGACATGCATCAGACAGAGCATAGCCTCCTCACCCGTGCCACGGCGCGCTGTACGTGTACGGTCTTGTGGTGAGCAAACGAGCTTGTATAGCACTCGAGTAATAAGTACTCCGTACAGAGCCCAAGCCTTTGATGACGGACACCTGAGAGTTTCCCTACAGGCTAACTACGGAGTACATCTGGTTGGCGTCGCTCCATTACATGAGGACGATCACATCCATGCTGTACATGGTTCTCCATCGCTGATTGGCTGAGATGTGGGTGCAAGCTGAAGTGGATACGCGATTGAGAGTCGGATTAACATGACACCGCCGTGCACGGGTCTACATCTGGTCTTTCCACCCTCCTTGGCGCGCTCGAGACCCACTCTCGGGCTCGCAAGCAGTGGTCAGTGTCCGGCCAGCAAATTTGGCAAAGGCTCCCCAGGTTCGCTTTCACATCAAACCACCTCACTCCACGCCATCAATCGCGCATCCCAAAAACGAGCCGCATCGACTGTCCCCCCTCTAGGCCATCGACAACCATCGTGAAGAAGCAGCAACTTTCGTTTTCCGGCACTTTTGTGCCCCCCACCCGCTCTCCGAACCGACTTTTTGACGCGGCTCCCATCAATCACCTGCCCTTGCACGTAAATTCCACGACGGCAAAGGGAAATACGAAGCTCTGGTAATTTGTCCTGCTCTTTGCTTGCGACACCACCACGCCCGTACCTGATCCCCACACGCGCGCCGCGCGACTTCTCACACGACCACCTGGTCGCAACCATTGCACACCATTGCTGTCGATCGCCAGAGTGGTTGCCTATTTCTCCTAGGACACTGCAGCTTTTGTCTGACGGTACGTGACTGCACCGTAACGCGCCCCGTCGCACTACCCTCCCGCCTCGGTCACCCCTCGCGCCGGATTGACAAGTTGCATCTCGGCGCATCACTTACACGAGCTACATCAATGCGACGCGCTCAACCCACGCTGCGCATTCCCTCCCAACCAACCGTCCACCTGCTCAACCCTTCCAGCTCACTGCCGCGCCCCCTCTTCCTAATCTTGCATTACATGTCTAACATGATTGTAGTAGTCAAACTTGACCTAGTCTCGGTGCCGATGGACATGACCTTGTCGTAATACAATTCCTCGGAGCCGTCACACGTGGAGTTCCCAACACGAATCCAACACTGGACTGTATCGAGGCGCAAACCTCATCATGGCGTCGGTCCAGGCTCCTTCTGCTGTTCAGCATCCCGGTTCTGCGGGTATGCCGCAGCAGATGAGCGGCAACCAGCTTAAGGAGATGTTCCTGGTAGGTTCACAGCTCACGTGTCCCCTTTCTGTCTAGTCGAAGGCTCTGTACTGACCAACAACTTTAGCGATTCAAGCAGATGCAGGAACAAGGCGTGCCAAAGTCCGACCCAGAATACATGCGATTGAATCAGATCTTGATCAATGTTCAGCAGCAACAGCAAATGCAGAATGCATTTCGGCATCGAGAGGCGTTGATCCAACAGCAGCAACAACGGCAGATTCAACAGAACGCTACCAACGGACAGGTCAATGGCACACCAGCTCTACAACCCCAAGCTCATGTCCAGCAGCAACAGCCGACGACCCAGCCGACGCAACCGCCTCCGCTTACCGGCCTCGGCGTATCCGTGCTGCCTCCCGCAACAGGTCCTATAGCCCCGTCCCAGGCGAGTGCCTCGTCGCCGTCGACGACCTCGCCTGCGGCACAATTCTCGGCCCAGCAGCTGAGTCTCCTTAGACAGCAGATTCAGGCCTTCAAACTCCTGGGAAAGAATGCTGGCGTACCATACGCTATGCAGCAGGCCTTAAGTGCCCAGCGTCAGCGCAGGCAGGCTGTGGTCGAACAGTCCGCGCAGGCACCACCCGCAGCAGCTTCAACCGCTACGCCCGCTCCGGACTCGGTGAAGGCTGCGTCCATCGGCCCAGAAGCTCCTGCTGGAGATGTCGAGGCCACGCCGGCAATCAAAAGCCATACCTTCAAAACACTCAAATCGCCATATGAGGCCGGCATGGTGCGCACCGAAATTAGCTACCAAGATCATGGCCTGAGAAACCAGCGCCTCATCGTCCCCAGCATTTTCCCTACAGGTGTCGACTTTGAGCAGTTGAGGCACGAACGCGAGATCATCATCTTCAGCAGGATGAAGGCTCGATATGCTGAGCTCAAGGCACTCCCTGGCAATTTAGCCCACTGGGATACGACCAAGGAGGTGGTCGAGACCGATGACTCGGTGAAACGGAAGGCCATTATCGAGATGAAGGCACTTGGGCTTTATGCCAAGCAGCGGGCCCTTCGTGAGAAGGTCGGTCGGCAGATGATGCATTACGATAATCTCGCCATGACTACGAACCGTAGCCAGTACCGCCGAACAAAGAAGCAGAATGTGCGCGAGGCACGCATCACGGAGAAGCTCGAGAAGCAGCAGCGCGATGCCCGCGAGCACCGTGAGAAGAAGAAGCACATCGACTTCCTCCAATCCGTACAGCACCATAAAGCAGAAATCTTCGAAACCGCGTCTGCCGCTCGTAGCAAGACCTCTAAGATGGGCCGAGCCATGTACTCGCAACATTTCAACATCGAGAAGGAAGAGCAGAAGAGGGTGGAGAGGACCGCCAAGCAACGTCTGCAAGCTTTGAAGGCCAACGATGAAGAGGCTTACCTCAAGCTGCTTGACCAGGCCAAAGATACTCGTATTACTCACTTGCTCAAGCAAACCGATGGTTTCTTGAACCAGCTCGCTGCGTCCGTCAAGGCCCAGCAGCGACAAGCCGCGGCGATGCAAGGCGAAATCATACCAGAAGACGATGATGACGAAATCGAGGCGAGTGCCGAAAACAGTGCCAAGGTCGACTATTATGCTGTGGCTCATCGTGTCAAGGAAGAGGTTACCGCACAAGCCGACATGTTGGTTGGCGGTAGTCTCAAAGAGTACCAAGTCAAGGGTCTGCAGTGGATGTTGTCGCTCTACAACAACAATCTTAACGGTATCCTTGCCGACGAAATGGGTCTCGGCAAAACTATCCAGACCATCAGTCTGGTGACGTATCTCATTGAGAAAAAGCAGCAGAATGGACCCTTCCTGGTCATTGTGCCGCTGAGCACGCTGACCAACTGGACGCTTGAGTTCGAGAAGTGGGCACCGTCGGTCTCCAAGATTGTGTACAAGGGCCCGCCCAACTCCCGCAAACAGCATCAGGAGAAGATCCGGCAGGGAAGATTCCAAGTCCTCCTCACGACGTACGAGTACATCATCAAGGATCGACCTGTCCTCGGCAAGATCAAGTGGTTTCACATGATTATCGACGAAGGTCATCGCATGAAGAACACGCAGTCCAAGCTCAGCGCGACCATCTCCAATTACTACAGCACGCGGTTCCGTTTGATTCTCACTGGTACACCCCTGCAGAACAACTTGGGTGAGTTATGGGCCATGCTCAACTTCGTCTTGCCAAACATTTTCAAGTCGGTCAAGACGTTTGACGAATGGTTCAACACGCCTTTTGCCAACACTGGTAGTCAGGACAAGATGGAACTCAACGAAGAAGAGCAGATTCTTGTCATTCGACGTCTGCACAAGGTCCTGCGACCCTTCTTGCTGCGCCGTCTCAAAAAGGATGTCGAGAAAGATTTGCCCGACAAGACGGAGAAGGTCATCAAGTGCAAATTCTCGGCACTGCAGGCTCGCTTGTACAAACAAATGGTTACCCACAACAAGATTGCTGTTAGCGATGGCAAGGGTGGAAAGGCCTCGGCTCGCGGTCTGAGCAACATGATCATGCAATTGCGAAAGCTTTGTAACCATCCTTTCGTTTTCGACACAGTGGAAAATCAGATGAACCCCTTGAGCACGAGCAACGATTTGCTCTGGCGAACGGCCGGCAAGTTCGAGCTTCTCGATCGTGTCCTCCCCCAAGTACAGGGCCAGTGGCCACAGGGTGCTCATGTTCTTTCAGATGACTGCCATCATGGACATTATGGAAGACTTCCTTCGTTACCGTGGGATATCATATCTCCGACTCGATGGTACTACCAAGTCGGAGGATCGCTCGGAGTTACTCAAGGTTTTCAATGCGCCGGACTCGCCCTACTTCATGTTTCTGCTATCGACACGTGCTGGTGGTCTGGGTCTCAACTTGCAGACTGCGGACACTGTCATCATCTACGACTCCGATTGGAATCCCCATCAGGATTTGCAGGCTCAAGATCGTGCTCATCGTATCGGACAGAAGAATGAAGTCCGAATTCTTCGGTTGATCAGTTCCAACTCGGTGGAGGAGAAGATCTTGGAACGAGCGCGCTACAAGCTTGACATGGATGGCAAAGTCATTCAGGCTGGTCGTTTCGATAACAAATCGTCTGAAACAGATCGAGATGCGATGCTACGTACCTTGTTGGAGACTGCCGAGATGACCGAGTCTGTTGACCAAGATGAAATGGACGATGAAGAGCTCAACATGATACTCGCCCGCAGTGATGAAGAGGTGGTTCTCTTCCAGAAGATGGACGAGGAGCGGGCCAAGGACCCCCTCTACGGCTCAGGCCCTGGCTCGAAGCATGTGCCTCGATTGATGGCGGAAAGCGAACTGCCAGAGATCTACATGTCAGAGGATAATCCTGTACCCGAGGAAGAGGAGGAGGTGCTGGGCCGTGGTGCCCGAGAGCGCACCAGAGTCAAGTACGACGATGGCTTGACCGAGGAGCAGTGGTTGATGGCGGTCGACGACGATGACGACTCTCCCGAAGCCGCAGCTGCACGTAAAAACGCGCGCAAGGACAGGCGCGAGAACAACAAGGTCAAGCGACTGACCGTAGGTAACGCCTCCAGTGTGAATTCGCCAAGCGGCAGTAGGGCAAGCACGGAGGAAGTCGAGACGCCACCCAAAAAACGTGGTCGTAAATTTGGCATCAAGAACGAGAAGCGCAAGGCGGAGGATGAAGAAGGCGAGCCTCCTGCCAAGAAGCGTCGCGGACCACAAGGGCGACCAAAGGCAGTGTCGGCAAATGGCAACGGTCTCTCGCCCGAAGTCCGCCAGATCCTGCAGAAAACACTGCGCAACCTCTTCGATGGATTGATGTTGTTGGAGGCTGATGACCCAGAGCCAGAGGATAACGCTGCTGATGACGAGGAGCCAGCCAAGCGACTCATAATCGGACCCTTCGTCAAGCTACCGCTGAAGCGGGACTACGGCGACTACTACATGCTCATCAAGAACCCCATCTGCATGAAGCAGATCGAAACCAGGATCAAGAAGGAGGAATACAACAGCATCAACGACATGCGCAGAGACATCATGTTGATGTGCAGCAATTGCAAGACCTACAATGAAGACGGCAGTCTTCTTTATGCAGATGCCATGGTGATGGAAGTGAGTAGCTCGTACCTGTTTTCCCTTCATTTTCTTGGTCGCTAACTGGAACGTAGAAATTCTTCAACGATGGGGCACAGGAAGCTATGAACCAACACCCGGAGCTTGCTGAGCTGGATGACCCGTCTGCGAAGGAAAGCAGTGCTGCACCAACCACGAGTGCCGGCACCCCCCAACCCTCGGCGAATCCCACGCGAATAAAGCTCGTCACGAATGGCGCAGGTCCGACCAACGGCGGGCCGAGCGGCGCTCATAGCGAAGCTGAATGACCACGATGATGGGTGTTCAGCGAAGCCACATCCATGGCGTTGGTGCGATGAATCTAGCCTTGCAGCTAGTATGCTGTGCCTCCTCCAGATCTGCTCTATTCCTGGTCGTCTCTGTTCTTTCGGCGTGGAACCGCAAGGCCAGCGTCACTTACCTCACGCCTGCTCATGCAGGTCCGCGTAGGCTTTTCTTCGGGCGTTCCGGGTTGTTATTGACAGAAGTTACGGTTGGTAAAGAGGCAAACGATTGGCACGTGTATCAGAAACTCGGCAAGAAAGCCATGCCTGGCCCTGCGGGGTGACCTGAGCATATGGCAATACCCTAGCCTAGGTTCTGATTTCTTGCTGGCTTATTCGCGCATGCGCACCTCGGAAGGAGAGCAGAGTAAAAGCAGCATTGGGCAATAGGGGCAACATACGCCGCAGGAGGCTGTTCATCCCGTAGAGGGGACGATGGTGTTGCAAAGGAAGCACATGGAACGATTAGTGTATTTCTAATAGAGAGATTGTGCTTACAGAGCAGCGCATTTGACTAGTTTGCTGTGTGACGCTTGGCTTTCTCTGCCTATAATTCAAACAGAGTACCTCCCGGCCACCGCGGATTCTCCGCCATGGACTTTGAAAGCCGTATATTAGCGATCCGAGACCAATTGCCATAAAAAAAGCCACCTAACTACGTTATGCGATATATCCTAGGTCGGTTAGCTCACCGAGCGGGTGTCTCATCTTTTGGCAGGTTCAGTATCCACCGCCCGCTGCGGCCGCTTCTCAGACAGGAGAGCTTACAGCCCAGAATATCGCTACGCTTCGAAAAGTTGATGAGGAAACCTCGAGTTCGTTTAATTCTAGTCACACCATCCGCGCGACGCGGCTAGTAGCTACGGAGCACGTACCGGTACAGGTCAACAAGTACGCGGTGACGATCCAGCTGGCCCGGTCGAAACCGTGACGGTCGGTACAAAGGGCAACACTCACCCTGCGGTCAAGGCATATGGCCTCCATCCCGTATGGTATACCCTCTGTCTCGTCCCACTGGCCACGCCACTACAGGAGGCCTCGGGGGCGCCGGCTGAGCCAGTTGCAGTATCCAGGGCAGCCTCTTTACCCGCCAGTCTTGATGTTGAGACGAGGCAGAGACTCCGCGTCACCACGAGTGCAGCGTAGACTAGCTGTTGGCTCCTCAACCGAAACAAGCACAATAATGTTGACTGCTAAGCGGCCAGTGAGACTCGAGAGCAGCTAATGAGGTCACACATCCGTGGCTGCCTGGCTCTCAAGGCGGCGCTGCTCAGTGCTCACCCACGACTTTGGTTGGTCAGAACGCCGGTGTCGCTCACATATATTGCATCCATCGGCTTCTATTCAAGCGATATTCGTGACATCGCTAACTTGCGCTATTTCCCGGACTCTACCTACTCCAGACTTTAGGGAGTTACAATCTTGACTCGGATTCTCTAAGCCCTCTTCATGATGCGTTTCCTAGGGTGCCATACTTGTTTCGCAAATGTTTCCAGGAATCTTTACTGATTTCTCTCACTTCGTAGGGTTGGTCGCGAGCCCCGCGGCGGAAATCTCTCAAATAGGCCCAATGGTTGTTGTGATCGGAACGGGAGAGATCCTCGACTGTGTGCATTCGAAGCTCTCGGAGTGTTGCCGAGTCCCAAAAAACCCAAGCCTGCATGGCGAGTCCGGGACGCAGACTGGCCTTGAAGTAAGGGCAGTGTAGAGTCAAACGCCTTGTTTCGTAGAAATCGCCCATTTGCCTCGGCATCGATCTCAACATGGTGAACCAGGCTTCGTTTCCCGTCATGACTGTGTCGCCCAGCAAACTGCCGTTACGAATTTCTGTAACAGTGGCTTCATCCAACTCCCCTCGTGTCAAAGCCATCCTGTCCAGGGTTACTGCGCTTTCCAGTCGGTCACGCTTCGCTCGCGACCATCTGAGACCACACAACAGACGATGCCGGACTTGGAATTCTCCATGAGAAGCCTCCATCATGCATTCTAAACCACGCATAGCCAGCGCGAACGAGACATGAGAGCCATCAGGTCCGTATATCTGGAATGCGGGATGCGTCTGGTCGGATATGAGGGGGTAGCGGATCAATCGGTGGTTTCGGGCGGCGCGGTATCTATCAGGCGCAACCCAGCTCAGCTGAAGACATTCATATTCTAGCATGTCTCTAATTTGATTCTTCTGGAGGCTGTGGGATCGGAAGGCCCAGGTCCAGACGCAAGAGATCTCCTCCCGCTGCCACGGAGGTAGATGCTCAAACAAGGCCAAGCGCTCCACGGTTGTGAGGAGGATCTCTCTAGGACGCTGGTAAAATGCTCTGCAGAACAATTCGAACTGTAGGAAAGCCCTCTGGAAGCGGATGTATTCTGTGTCGGAAAGCCTGGTCGCTTGCAGAATGTAGGGGTTCTGTCTCGTCCATTCCATGGCATCTACCATGTCCATATCCTTCTCCCGTGATAATCGGGCAGCAGCAACCCACTCATGGGTCTGATGGCGGATATTCGATCCAAGATGGCAGAGTTTCCTGATTTGCGCGGGTCCCAGTTTCGGGCACCGTAGGTGGTCACCTCTCAGGTAGCCGGCGATGTATGCCCGTATCTCGAGTTCCATGGTCTCCTTGGATTGGCTTTCCCAAACGGGACAATTGATGACCGAGACGGCATCGTACACATTGCCCGAGAACCTGACGAGGATGGTGGCCTTCATCAAAGCGAGACGGTGTGCGGTAAAGACATTGTTGGTGCGCTGGCACATCAGCCTGAAGGTCTTGAGATCAGCGGGCTCTGACAAGTGACCGGCGACAAGGATCAACACATCGTCGGGGACTCTGCTGAGCCTGAATGGGCTCGAACGGATTGGCGCCGACGACCGCTGTGATGGATGCATCATCTCGACCGATTGGGGTGGAAGGAGTGTAGAAGAGGATGTTTCCGAGACTAGGGACGGACCGGTCAACCGTCACCGTGGTCCGAAGCTTCGGTGTTCACGTGTTGGTTGCACGCTGTCTTGGCAACGTGATCCGAAGGTTAAAGGTGATCGTGGCGCTCTGGTCAAGCCGAGATAAGTCACGGTCGTGCAGGAATGATCAAGTGCGACATGCAAGTCGTTCGTTGCAATGAACCGACCGTAACCAGTTAGTTTACTGGACTCCGTATCCGTACGGACGGCCTAGTCAACGTCAAGTTTCAACTTGGCTGCATTAACTCGACGCGAGTACGTCAAAAAAGGGGGGGCAGGTGCGTCGTCCGGATGCGTCCGGACGACGCACCTGCCCCAACTCAACTTCTCTAGATAATCGGATGCCGGATCCCTGCCTCAGCATTGATGCATCATTGCCTCGGCATGTACTTCGTACCACTTCCTACCGCCTCTTCCACGCCTCGTGCAACCCTGGCGCGCCCCTGTTCTCACCGAGGCGCGGTCGAAGAGATGGGGAGCAACTCCTCATGGCAGAAAGTAGTAGGCAAATACAGATTTGCAGCAGACCAAGCACACAGATAGGGGCGGACAGTGGACTGGCAAGGCAACTCAGTTAGTTTCGAATCACTACAAGTCTGTCTACTTCGGTCCTTGCCCAGTCAACCAACATGCAATCACAGCTCGTAGCACGGAATCAAGTGACAAGGACTTGTGAAACATTCCATTATTCGTCGGCCGTTTCTTTTCCCGACCTCGCAACTGCATCGACGCTCGAGCGCATCGCGATGGGGACAGAGCAGGTGTTGCGTTGCCCTTGACCAACAACGACAAGCCCTCTGGAATGACGATTCATAATCTGCCATCAAGTGCTGAGCTCAATAGCAAAGCTGATGTGAGGAGTTGCCGTGCTGTTGGCTGGCATTACATACGTAAAATTCCAGAACTCGAAACCACTACCGAAGACGTTAGCACCCAAAACACTTCATCACACCCTTCTTCTCTCCCCGACTGGATCGACTCACTGGATTACCGAGCAGCTGCCGCCGACCAGACCGCAGAAGCTGATGATGGGCTCCGGCTTCACGGTACCCGTAGCTTCAATGCTGACGCCGTCGAGGTCTCCCAAGCTGGCAACGTTCCTCTTAGCGCCCATGGGGTTCGGACTGATGAGGAACGTGAACATGCTCGACACATTGCCCGCTGGATACGTCAGATTCAGGCAGCCCGGTGCGACGTCCGCAGTCAGACTGGGCTCTGTCGAGTACCAAGTGAGAAACCCAACGGAGCTGTCGCTATGAGACCACTGTACCACGGCGGGGTTCCATTGGGACTTGTCCTCACGGGCACCTCCCAGACCCGTCTGGACAAAGGACTCGGCGCCGATGGTCAGGTTGGCCGAGATCCACGTGGTCACATTGCGGGCCACCAGGTCGACGGGCGGCGCATAGGTAGACGTCGTGAAGACGTGCTCCCCGGAGAACTCGGTAAAGGCCGCCTTGACCGAGTCCGAGATGAGCGAGTCGTGGAAGGGCGCCAGAACGGCAATCAGGGGCGCGTACTCAAAGTCGTCGGCGTGGGCCATCCGCCACATCTTGTCTTGCACCGGGGCCTTGTCCTTGCCGACCAGGGAGTAGATATACAGCGAGAAGATGGCCAGGTAGTTGTTCGTGTCCAGGCCGTATGCGCGGTCCCAGGGACCGGCCAGGTTCTTCAGGTTCGGGTTGTACATCTGAGCTGCCGTCTCCCAGATCTGCTGGATCATGCGCTTGCCATTTTGCCCCATGACAGAGTCCTCCGGCATGTACTTGGCCCAGAGCGTCAGGCCGTAGATGGACACGCCGGCGTAGGTCGGGCTGTTGAACTCGGAGAGGGTGTTGTCAAGGTTGAAGAGGTCGAGGATCTCCTGTGCGTACATCTCACCCGCAGCGGTCATGTTGGCTTCGTTGAGCTTGCGGCCCGTCCAGCCCGAGGCGACAGCTCGCATGATGGACGGATTGCTGTACGAGGGATACAGATTGTCATCATCCACGCCGCCCACGCGGTAGCTGTCGCCGATGGTGTTGTTGTACATGCTCTCGAGGATCAGGCCCTTGGTGGCCTCGGGGAGGATGTCCTGGAACTCCTCATAGAGGACGATGAGGTTCGTGCCGATGAAGCCTCTCCAGTTGGGATCCCAAGTGTTGTAGATCTGTCTCCTCCTCAGCCCTGAATGCTCGAGTACGTGCAATGAAAACTTACCGATGGCGCGTAGTCAGCAACGCCGACGGTGGGCTGCTCGGGGTACACCGTGTAGTCGCCAAACCACTGGAGGGTGACATTCTTCTCCTGGTCTCCGATGACGTTGGTGATGATCTTGACCGCCTGCTCGAGGTCGTCGCCCTCGTTGCGCTGGAGGAGGCCGGACGCGTACCACACCGACGAGCGGGTCTCATGGGCCTTTGCCGCCAACGGGTAGTAGAAGTAGTACAGGTACCCAGCCTCCTTGTCGTAGATCTGGTCAAGGAAGTCCATTGACTCGTCAAACATTTGCTTGGCGTGGCCCGTCAACTCGACAGACTGCACGCCGGCGACGGCCAGGAGGCCGAGAAGGCCAGAGACCAAATTGACTCGTGGAAGCATCTTGACTGTTGACAGCGGCGGACAGAGGCGGGAGGGACATAGGTCACACAGGTGTACCTGCCATGGCGGTCCTGGTGTTTATATACTGCGGGACTTGGGTCGTACGTTGCGTTGCGATCATCGGTTCTGTTTCCCGAACCTCATCGTAGGTGAGGTGACCCATGTCAAGCTAACCAAGTCGCTCCAGGGGGCCTCGAAAGGTACCTGAAGATAAATAGAACTAGTTAGTCGTGCGCCGAGTGAAGATAGTCAATGCTTGATCGTTGTGGGGTCAAACGATTGACGTTGCTATGAGTCGCGGCATCAAGGGGAGCATCGGCAATGGAGTGAAGCCTTTTCGCCCATGAAAAAAAGAGCTGAGCTGACCCGGTGGGCCCCATGAGCATCTGGGGTGGCGATACGGAGTAGCATCGTCGGTGAGGGGAACACGCCGGGTTTGACCGGCTGGGATCTGCGATGGGAATAATAACCCCATTATCGCTCACCGTGTAACTTGATAACCAGCAGCTGAACCATTGCACCGACTTCCTCACGAAGTAATATAGGCCGGGAGAGACCGGTATACTACAACATGGCACTCGGCCCGTATCTCGCTTATACTCCCTCCATAGTTACATGTTATCGAAATGATTAGATATCGAAGACGACAGCCGGATCCCATCACTCTGCATAAGGCCGATAGCATTTTCGAAGGGTTACGGATACTGCGCGCACAACCACTGTGATCTAGCGTTCAAAAGATGAACAACTATGTGTGAGTTCCAGTCACGTTCCCTATAGGTGAGAGGAGTGGCCGCAGAAGAAAACACGACAACTAGCAGGGGAGGAGGTCAACAAGAAACGACGAGAGGAAAGGATCGTGTTCTGTTGTTTCATTAACTCGTCATTTCGTCAAGCCCATTAAAGATATATTCGCAACTTCTTGCCCTTCCTGATCGATTCATTAATCAGGATCCTCTGGCAGTGCCGGTAAGAGTTTTATTGACGAGGCCGCGTGACCTAAGGGCGGTCTTGCCGCGCGATGCGAAGCCGTGGACCCATTCGTCACTCCGTTGGTACCATTCACTGATCCGTTCTGTGAGACTATAATGTCCTCTTCTTCTGTATTTGAGGCTGCAGATATTGATGTCGTACCTGCGGTGGGTGCCGGTACGGTGTCTGTAGTCTCATCGTGATCCTCTACATCGCACGAGGAGGAGGAAGACCTTCGGAGCTGATCCGCATCTGCATGATGGCGAGATGCAGCAAAATAATCGCGGCCTGGCGCCATTGTAGGTTCTGAGTCATATCCCGCATCCAGGCTCGCCGGGGTGGGAGGCTCATAGTATTCTAGCCCGGCAGATTCAGAGATCGCCCGGCCAGGCGAGGGACGCTCCCCACGATGTGCGGCAAACTCTGGATGGAGGTGGGCGTTTGAGTAGGCAGCACGGCCTGGGTCTGGTGCTGGGGTGGGACTGCGCTCCATGCGTATCCTTACGTCTTCGTCATGGATCGGTGGCAAGGAGCGTATATTCTCCGGGCCCGGACTGTCCATGCCATAATCTTCAACCGGGTCTCGCGGCGAAGAGCGTTGCAATCCCCTCTTGGGTACTGCAGTCGTAGTCTTGGGCGTGCTTGGATACCATGGACTGTTCAGTCTACTGGAGCCGCCTAGAAGTTGGCTAGGATAGTACAGTTCAACTCCGCCGCCAGCACCGCTCCGCGAAAAAATGACGAGAATAAGACACCCGAGAAGCAGGACACTTTGCACTATGGCCATGCGTTTCTGAAACACAACTTCATCGGCCAGAACGCCAAGGCGGGTGCTTAAAGCGACAGATTCGCGCTCGCTTCGCTCTCTTTGCGTCTCCAGCGCGATGACGGTGCTCTGCCATATATGGTCGTACTGTACACGTAGATCGCGGAGTTCTGAGAGAACGGTCTTGTTCAGAGTATCAAGAAAGAGGTCCACTTTGGCCACTTGACGGCGCTCCAATTTGGACAGTGCCTCCTGAAGATATTTGGACTGCAAATCAATATACTGCAGGGAAAGAGTCGTGTTGGTTTCGAGCGTTTGAAGGCGCTTGGTGAGTTGTTTGAAGAAAGAGTCCTGGACTGTGGGTGAGGCGACTGGCGAAGAATGTGTCGAGGTGGACGTCTTGTTACGAGATGTTGTGGCATAGCTGGAGGTACCTTTGGGGTTGCTCTTGGAGGGCGGTGGTTTGGACGAGGGTGGTCTGAGAGAGGAAGAAGCATTCGTCTTGTTCTTGACAATCGGAACGCTCGACGGCTTGACAGAGCCAGGAATAGTGAACTTGGACGCGACAGATATAACAGTGCTGGATTGTTGAGGCACTGGCGCCGCGGTGGAGGCAGCGTCGGATGCCGTGTTGGCATTGGGAACTGATGAAGAAGCCACGGACATGGGTTGGCTCGAAGTCTCGGCGGAAGCATTGACTTTTGTGAAAGCAGAAGAGGTGGCTTCGTCGCCGCTTTCAGCAGTCGCCTTGGGTTGGGGCTTCGAGGCGTCGATGTTGTGATGGGACTCACTCGCGTTGGTCGGGGACGCTTCAAGTGGCCGTTCTGATATATTGCACGTAGGCTCCAATTTGAAAACGTGCTGGAAATAGGAACTGTTCCACGAACAGGTCGCGGTCGTCTGCTGGACGATGATGGTGTGCTTCTCGGCCATCGTTGCCTCCGGTATGTCCACACGCTCAATTGTTTCAGTCACCTGCTCGACCTCCTGGGTCGGTTCTGGCAGTGACTTGTGGGGCTCCTCTTCCTCTTCAACATCGTTCATATCACCATCGCCATCCCTCCAGGAGTCCAGCAACCGAGTACCATGGACACGCAGGAGTGACAGTGGGCAGTAGTACTCGTTACCATAGTGACTCAGAACTTCGATCCGTAAGTACCTCGCCCAGATCTGAGGATTCTCCACCAGAAAAGGCTGAATGTCTCTCGAGTTCCGTGCATGGAAGTCACCCAGGACCTTCCATTTATCGGGCTTCGCAGGCCATCGATCGCTGACGCTGACGCGAAACTGGCGGATCATGCTTGAGAAGAACTCAAAGTTGGCAAGGACCACAGTGTCGACGAGAATGTCGTCACTGAGCTCGACAATAAAGAACTTGTTCTTCGTAGAACACTCGAGGAGCATGTACGAATCCTTATTCTCCACCAGGATGGCCTTGGAGTTCTTAGCTCCAGGGCTCGTCTTGAGAACGGTGGCTCCGGCATCAAACGACGAGTACGAGAACCGCTCCTTGCAGGTCTTGCCAGCGTCTTTGCTTCCATGCACCGGGGCGGGCGCCTCGTCGTTTGTGCCTTTCCCCAGTGATTCTTCCTTCTCTTGGAACTTGGGCTTGGGCTTGCCGGACGAGGTGATCTCGGATATCTTGTCCGAGTACGGCTCAAAGTCTAAGGAGATCTCGCCTTCGTCGCCGAGCGAGCTTAGATCGCCTCCAGGGTAGTCTCCGCGGGCGTCGTGAGGTTTCCGGGTACGTGTTTCCAGTGGCTCTTGGCCTGCCTTCTCCAACATCATCTCCTTCCACTCCTCGAATGATATAAAGGCCCCGGTACTCAGGTCGTTCCCGTCGCTGCCCAGGTCGTCTCCCCCTCGGCAACCCCCGCTGCGTCGGTCGTGGTATGGGAACTAGCTTCAGGAACCACAGACGGGGTTGGCGTAGCGGTGAGACTGGTCGGGTCGGGCGTGGGCGCGGAGGCCGGGACGGAGGTAAGACATTGTTGAGGTAGGGTGTGGGTGATGTAGTTTACCGTCCTCGATTCGCAAGTCGCCGGAGTGTTTGCGCCAGCGACGGCGGACTTTGCGGCACTATGAACCGTCGTAGAGCTCTTGTCGTCTTGGGCTAGAGCGCCGGCGGCCAGAAAGGGAATGAGCCATAACAACTGGCAGACAGCGCGCCTGTCCCTATGAAGCTGCATGATGAGAGCGATGCATGTTCCAATCGATAATGTTGGGTGAAGTCCATGGGATCTGAAGGCGGACCTGAGCCGCCGATCGGGAGGAAATCTGTCGTCAGACAATTCATCAAGAATCCTGGTGGTTTGTTGGAGTCCAGCGGCTCCAGCCACCCTTTCTTGACGTAAAGCCGTTAGATTGACTGGCTCAAGCAAGGGCCTGTGCGTTTGTCCCTAAAGATAGCGCCTGAAACCCCCAACTGTTGGACCTTCAGCCGCAGTAGCGCAGTGGAGGTGGGTGGTCGCCACCGTCACTTTTACACATCCAAGTAGTTAACGTTAATTATCTAGTTAACAATCTATCTGCTTGGCCACTGAACTTTGCATGACTGCCAATCAAACCCACCTGTTCATCAATTCCCGACAATGACCAATCGTGAATCCAGTCACTAACCAGGTAACTGAAGCTATAAGTCGCGGTATTCACTTCTCGTCTCACTGTCGCCTGACTCCGGGTCTCCAAGAGTGCTTCCATCAAGATACGATACATACCCATGTCCATAGGCCTCCTCTCCCGGCCTGTTCGGTCAGCCCTCAGTAGCTCCGCGGGAGTTGCAACACCTTCTCACTGATATAGTTCATAATCATCTCCCGGCTCACCGGCGCGATACGTGGCACAAGACACTCCCGAAGCCACCTCTCTACATCGTATTCCATCGCATAGCCCATTCCGCCGTGCGTCATGACGGCCCTTTCGCACGCCTTAAAGGCCGCCTCTGCTGCCAGGTACTTCGCGCTGTTTGCCGCTACGCCCACGGCATCTTGCCTGATCGACTTGTCCGTTTTGCTGGCGTCGTAGAGGCGAGCCGCGTGGTACGTCGCGAACTTCGCCGCCTCGAGGTTCATGTACGCATCTGCGAGTGGATGCGCAATGCCTTGGTTCATCCCGATCGGGCGCTGGAAGACAACTCGCTCACGCGCATACTCCGCCGCCTTGGCGATGGCAGCGTACCCCAGCCCCAGTGCTTCTCCGGCCAGCAAACACCGCTCAGCGTTCATCCCGTGAAGTATGATCTTGAAACCTTGGTTCTCCAACCCAACTAAAGTGCTCGCTGGGATCTTGTAGTCGTCAAAAAAGACCTCGTTCGCATCTACGGCGCGCCCTCCCATCTTCCTGATCTTACGCATGTCGAGTCCCGGAATACTCCTGTCGAGATCAATGCAGAACAGGCTTAGACCCTCGCTCGGCTTCTTAGCCTCCTCTAGAGGTGTCGTACGCGCAAGAAGAATCATCTTGCTCGCAACCTGCGCACACGTGATCCATATCTTCTGCCCTGTCACGCTATACGATCCATCGTCAAGCTTCTTGGCCACGGTACGCAGCCGCAGCGTGTCTAATCCCGAGTCCGGCTCCGTCACACCAAAACACGTCCGCCACTGGCCCGAGATGATGTTGGGAATCGTGCTCTCCAGTTGCTCCTTGCTACCGAACTTGGCAAGCGGCTGAGTTGCGTATACGTTGGCGTGAATCGACTGTGCGCCAGCCATCCCCGCTCCCGACTCTGTGATGGTTTGCATCATCATGGTGGCCTCCGATATACCGAGCCCGGAACCCCCGAGCTGTTCTGGGAGCGCAATACCCAACCACCCGCCCTTCGCTAATGCTGTATGGAAATCCTTAGGATCCTCTTCTCTCTGGTCTCTTTCCTGCCAGTAGGTATTTGGGAACTTTGCGCATACTGCTGCAACAGCTTTTCTTACGGTCATCTGATTTTCCGTGAAGCCCGTCGTTTCCATGATCCGGCGTTGGACTGTGGTCGAGAACCCAAGACGACCACCACCCGTGCCAGCATGGCAAGCCCCCTTGTATGAAACAGCTGTTCTAATGGACTTGTTTGCAGCACAGCCGGCTTTGCACAACCTTGCTGTGAGCAGGCACGACATGATTGTATTTTCGGTTGTCCAACGACGGCCGGTCTCGGGTAGATTCGTTTGTGTTTAGAACAAGACTGATTTGAAGACCATGAACCAGGTAACGTTACGCTGAGCGTCAAAGTGTGGGGAGAAGCGGTGCAGACAGACCCCGGATTCTACAAACGGGTATCATGACAGCGGAAATACCGTAACTTATAGTAGCTAGCAGGGATACTCGATGTAACTACGTATTACGGTACAGAAGCCAGTAGGGTACCTAGTGTATGCTTGGCTGATCTCTACCCCACTTGCTTCCCCAGACTCTGACAGCCGCCCCTGTCGTGGAATGTTGTCAAGCTCAAGTTCAGGCGCCAACGCTGTTCAGTCAGATGATTTTTATGAAAGCAGTGCCAGACAACTTATTTGGAACTAAAGCCCAAACATGCTAACACGAAATTGCCGTCCATGCTAAAAAGTGCAGAGAAGAGCGTGAAGCGATCTTCAAGCCTGGCGCCTCCATGCGGATCATACCCCGCAATGTAGAAAGTAGCTGGGGTATGCCCAGGCGTACCAGGTGGACCTCGGTTCTCTCTCTCCGCTTGTTGTCGACAGCCCCCCCCCTTCGCGTGTAAGTGGGATGGCACCCTATTTTCGATTTGGTTTTACGGATTTTGTGATGCCTCTCATCAAGCCACTGTGTCGAAACTACTAGGTATGGCTTGTCCGGGACTTGGGCTTCGTGCTGCCGTCCTAGTCAAAAGGGTTATCAGGACACAATGTTCCTCAACTCCGTTTCTCAGCAGAAGTTCCGGCAGTGAACATGTATCCGAACGGAAACCTGATAGACCCCATCTTCCAGGGACCAGGAGGCTATCCTCTTCGGCCACCACCGACTCCCACGAGTCAGACCTGCCTCTGAAAGGCGTCACGGTGGTCAGTCTCGAACAAGCCATCGCAGCCCCCTTCTGCACCCGGCAACTCGCCGATCTAGGTGCCCGCGTGATCAAGATCGAGCGACCAGGCGTGGGCGACTTTGCGCGCCACTACGACAAGCGGATGAACGGCCTCTCGTCCCACTTCGTCTGGTCCAACCGATCCAAGGAGAGTCTGACGCTGGACCTCAAGCAGTCCAGAGACTTGCGCGTTCTCAAGAAGCTCCTGGCCAGGGCCGACGTGCTCGTCCAGAACCTGGCACCCGGCGCCACAGACAGGCTGGGCGTATCTTACGAGAAGTTGCGAGCGGAACACCCTTCGCTGATCGTGTGCGACATCTCCGGCTACGGGGACAGCGGCCCGTACCGCGAGAAGAAGGCCTACGACCTACTCGTCCAGGCCGAGGCTGGGATGCTCTCCGTCACGGGGGAAGAAGGCAGGCCTGCCAAAGTCGGCCCGTCCATCGCCGACATCTCGGCGGGCATGTACGCCTTGACAAACATCATGGCCGCTCTAATGAAGCGGTCCAAGACGGGCAAAGGGGCCCGGATCGACATCTCCATGTTTGAAAGCATGGTGGAGTGGATGACTTCGCAGGTATACTACGCCTACGATGGCCAGCCTGGACCCAAACCAGTAGGGGCCTCTCACGCTTCTATCTACCCGTATGGGCCTTTCGAGGCCGGAGGCGGCAAATCCGTCATGCTGGGTGTTCAAAACGAGAGAGAATGGGTTCGTCTTTGTGCCGAGGTATTGGATAACCCGACCTTGGCGGCGGACGTGAGGTTTTCTAGTAACCCAAAGAGGGTAGAGAACCGGGATGCACTCAGGAATATCATGTTGGCAGTGTTTAAGAAAATTTCGAGCGAGGAACTTACTACAAGACTAGACGCGGCAGAAATTGCGAATGCAAAAGTAAACGATGTCAAGGACATCTGGAGACATCCTCAGCTAAAGGCTCGTGGAAGGTGGACGGAGATTGCTACAACACATGGAAATCTGCCTGCGCTGCTCCCCCAGGTATTATGAAGCTTACCGATGTCAGGATGGGTGACGTGCCGGCGTTAGGGCAGCACAATACGGCTATACTAGAGGAGCTGGGTATTGATGACTCTGTTTAACTGCCAACCTGTTTCACGGCATAATCACATAAAATCGAAAGAAAAGGAGAAAAGAAACGGTTGCGATTATGGGCTCTATGTGAATCTTGTCTGTTCTTCAGTGACGTAGACTTGTAAGGTCAATCCAGCATCACTCATTCCGCTGGCCAACCTGATCTGAACAGCCGGTGTCCTAGTACCAACCACACGATGCCAATCCGACCCGGAATCAAGCGACGCCAACATCTCCCAATTCTCAAGGCAAGGCAGCAACCCACTGAAAAAGTCCTTCGCGAGCCCATTCATCGCTAAGGATGATGGAAGAAATGAAGCCAATCGGGGAAAAGGGGTAAAAACATTTCAGAATCTGAAGGGCGCCAAGATGAAGTGAAACCGTCAACCGGAGATTTTTTTGGTTTTCTGCTGTGAAACGACGTCAAAGATGGCGACGTGAAACGCGTCGCGAAATGGTAACATGTCTCTATGAGGCGTGTTCTGATCCTGCTGGTGATCACCATGGTTCGCAATCGTAAGATTACGAAAAGAAAGGGGGGGGAATAAAGAAAGAAAGGAAAACGGAAGGTATGTTCCAGAAGGCTGAAAAAAGTCCTGATGACCCACCACAGTCATGGCAAGTGAGGGTGTAATCAGGGGCTGTGAACGTGATCCTGAGGAGGGATTAGTGTTGACATGGTACTGGAAGTCCGACATAGTGCTGAATCTGATGAGAATAATTGAAGACTGGGGAGTACTCCATGTGCGGTGTTGCTGGTGTACAATGTTGTATATCTATCTCACTGAGGAGAGTAGTGGTGGGACTTGGAGAAAGGCGAGTCGAAGTCGTACTCTTCGAGTGCGGCAAGCCGAGTTCCGCGGTCGAACTGGGATCTTCGACGGCGCTGCTCATCGCGGTAGTGCTGACCAGCGTTCGGGGTGAACAGTCCGACGTGCTCAGCGTTCTCGCAACTTCGTTTCATCTTGGACTGGTTGTCGGGGCCGGGAAACGGCTCCTCCTCTCCGGCACGATCAGACACTGGACCATTGAAGGTATAGTAGAGCTTGGGGCGGTAGTGAGGTGCTTCCAACATGACTGAGCTATTGCGGAACTTCTGGACCAAGCAGTCTTTGCCTTGGATAGCTAGTATTGTGTCAGCAAGTGACCATAGAAGAGTCGAAGTGGTTTCCATAGGATAGCTGGTACAGCTGTAAATAGTGATATGAATTGACTTACTAGCGTAGGAGATTTCGGCAACTTTGTCGCTCTTGAAGCAGTTCCATCGCTGATTGCCCCGGGCACGAACAAAGTCGATTATATCCAGCGGATCGACAAAGTTGATGAAGGCGTATCCCACGTTACAATCATTGGCGAAGTCGATACGAAGATACATGAAGTCGTACTTGCCCCAGCTCGATTCATCGATGATACGCTTGAGCATCGACTGGTCCACCTTGTTCGGAATGTTGCGCAACATGATCTGTAAAGGGATATCAGTGAGGAGATCAACGTAGGGCTGCATGGAAAAGCAGTAGATGGGTCAACAGAGGACGGTGAACAAGCGAAACAAGGTTCAACTCACGGTAGTTCGGACATCGATGCCCTCTCGAATACGGCTGATATCCACGTGGTTATGCTGGCTGGTAGCATTGCCCGAGTGATGGAAGGGGGCCCGCTGAACTCTAGCAGCGTGCTGACGGCGCGAATCGGGGCGGAAGTCACGGAAGGCAAAGTGACGGGGCGTCATGTACTCCGGGCTCATCAATGACGGCGGAGGAGAGTATAGAGGCCCCGCAATAGAGAAGCCAGGACCCCGATTGGGGTAATAGGGAGATGCCGGTGGCAAACTTCCGGGGTAGACCATTGGCATCAAGCTGTAAGCATGAGTTGGCGTTGGGTAACCATGGCTGCCTCTCGAGGTTGGTGTGGAGTAACGGGACAGTGACATGCGCTGTAGCTCAGTGGCCAAGTCAGTCACAGGAGAAAGCGCACCAATCCCATGGCGAATCGGAGAGTTCATCGACGGAATGTCAGGTCGGTACAGTGTCATACAGATTTGGAAACCATCGACTACCTTCCCGTTGAGCTTCGACACGGCCTTCAGGGACACATCGTTCTCGCAGTATTCCACCAACGCGTTGAACACGCTACCCTCTGGTCCAGTGGCCTGCATCTTGAACGCAAACAGGTCACCCTCGGCCTGCAGGGTCGTCTGCAAGAAAGTATTGAGTTGCAGTGGGTTCATTCCACTGAGGGACAGTGGAGCAAACACAGCCAGAGTCAGTTGTCCCTCATGGGCAGTGGTAATTCCAGCAGTAGGGTCGATCATCCGGAAATACTCCATTGGACTAATGTAGTTGATCTTCCAGCCGGCGACGACGCCAAGGTGGGCGTTCTGGGAGAAGACGCAGGCATCTCGGATATTGTCAAATCGGATATAGACCAAATCGCCGTTGGCATGAACTCGACTGGTTCCCAGAAGGCGCAATCCCTGCTGAGAAAGTGTGGATAGGTACTGCTCGGCGTCGGAAGCGCGTACCTGACTACCGGGCAGACTAGCCACGAGGCATCTGGACAGACCAACATCGGTGCTCAGACCTTGATGCACGAAGTCACTGTCTCGAGCAGTAGAGGTTGGGACAGGTGTGGTGGAGTAGCCACGCTCTTCTGAGGTGGGATAGCCACGCTCACCAGCGCGAAAACCATGCTCGTCCATGGAATACACACGTTTGTCAGATGTGTAATCACCCTCCTCGTGGGATAGTGTCTGAGAGTTCTGTGCTTGCTCACGGGGTGAAAAGCATGAAGCTGTGGGCGAGAGGATCTGAGTGGCTCTTGCCAGAGCAGCAGAATTGTGGATATTGCTGCTGACGAAGGGGTCCCTGTCTCGGTCAAGCTGCAGTCTACCACGGTGAAGTAGACGGGGCTGAGACGAGTCCAGAGAAGCAGGCGAGGTGACCAAGAAGTCAGAAGGTCTCAATTCTCTTGCACCCATACCGACTGAGCGGGGCAGTCTGGCCGACTTGGTCGAGCCATCCTGAGGCGAGAATGCCGTGAATCGTGTGTCCGGAGTGCCATTGAACGAATCTGCAACACCGCTGGATGAGTGAGGGGAGGTGGGATTGAAGGCCCCCTCTCGTGTCTGCTCTCTTGGCTGAGGCATGGCCATCTTAGTACATGGGCAGGCTGAGATGAGATATCTGGAGGTAGTTAGTATGGTGATATCGGTTTGGTTTTAGTAAGAGGATAGAACGTGGATGGGAGGAGACCGGCAAGCCAGGATGAGGAAGGTCCGATATTTGGATGGTAGGAGGGAATACGTGTAAGCGGGAGTCTGGTAGAGTGAATACTAGCAGACCATGGCCACAACGTTGCAAGTGTGGCTGTTAATACATGCCAAATTTTGCGGAGAGGAGTAGTAAATCACGCAAAAGATGACCAAATAGATAGCTTACTTGTCCGAGTTGGTCTCTGTTGAGGAGTCTTGGTGCGATGTGCTGGTCTCAGGTCAAGAATTTGGGTCCCAAGAGATAGGCACTGGATGAAGAAGGATGTCAGTGATTGTTGGGTAGAGTCAGAAAACCAGCTGATCGGCATGCCAGTTGTGTCACGATATGCCGAGCAGGAAAGGAGACGGCAGACAGAAATGCCATGCAGGGCAGAAATCAAGATGCAAGACAAGCAGGTCGTGCTAGACATAGACGATATGCCAGGTGAAGGTGAACGAACTGCTAGACAACACCAAGGAATAGCATGCCAGCACCACTCGATGAGTGAATGTCCAAAGCATAATGACAAAGAACACCACACTGATAAGGTGAAAAGAAACATACCAATGAATACCTTGGTGCTGTATGATGCGACCCAAGTCGAAGGGATGATGATCAAAAGGGTACCCTAAATCAGAGTTGGTGAGAGTGGTTGATGGTTGAAAGTAACACGAAGGGGAGGGAAAATCTCAAGTCTGTAATGAAACCAAAGGATTTTCCAGTGCTCTCGACGACGGCAGATCTTTTATTTTCGCATTATTCGGAGGGAAGCCACGAGTCAACAGAGACCCGCGCCCCTGAAGGTTCCGCAAATGAATCACCGCGATGCCAGTAGGCTAACCACAGGCTCCGCCCTTCTCCGCTACTACATATTCACCAGTGGTTATGCAACTCACATAGTGCGTAAGCAAAGTGAAGAGAGAGCGGAGTCAGGCTTCAAACTCTCCCCAAGAGAATTCTGTCAAAGTGGCCTAGACGCGAGCTTCAGCCAGATGGCCTCATCTTGTGTAAGTCGAGGATCGGGATACCTCGACATCAGTCTGCAAGGATATCAGATGTGGCTCTTTATTGACGCTATACACGGCAGGCTTAGTTCAAAGTAACTTCCTGTAACCAGATGATCGGCTGATACCAGCTCAGCGGGCCATAATAGCATAGATGATAGCCGTTGAAACCTGGTTGCGTGTACTGACACATAAAGTGGCTCGGCAATTCTCCGAGGCTCAGCTTCAACACTGCCATGCGTGATGTTGTTTGAGAAAACGATACATCCATTATCCATGCCATCAGATCAAAATCGGCCATCTCCAAGAGACACCGGGCTATCTGGCAAGATTTATCCGGGCTGATATGCCGTACCAGCCTCCATAGTTCACTGTTGACCGTGGTCAGCAAGATATGTGTTATCTCGTAACTCGGGAAGACTTATGAAGTGTAGAACAAGACTGTCCATCCAAGCACAAAGCTTTTTTTTTCCGGCAGCCGCCTTGTCTGATCCGTTTCCGAGCCCCTGGTAAGTCCGTATAACACAGAAACCAGCAACAGAAGGGGGGTTTACATTCAGCTGCACCGAGGCCAGTTTGATAGAATGCGTCGTTGTTAAACGGAAACCTGTCGACATCTGCTTCCGAACGACGTGGCAGTAAACGGATACCCGAAGCCCACATTTGTGCAATAGCCTTGGAGCCATTGAAAACGCGATGCGCGATCAGCGCGGGAATTTGTAGAACCGAAATCTCTCATCAGGTAGCTTCTGAAAGACGTGCACTTCACGGGCGATGCTGACTGTGTACGTAGCTCTGTGCCAACATCGACTCGAGGAAGAAGAGGCCAACTGCACACACACATGGCACCCGCATGTGCAGAAAGCCTTTTATTGATCATCATCAACCATCGGCTATGGTTCGTTGTAGGTTACGATCATGATACAAAGGTAAAGGGAGAATGTCATTAAGTTGGCAACTTCAATTAGCACTGCCGCTTTCCCAAAAACCTGTCAAGTATGGAGGTCGGTAACGTTGAAATGTACTGGTGAAACTTTGTTACCCCTGGAATCTAAGGCCTAGTATCTGGCGAAGACGGTAGATAATGTAAATAGCAGATAACGCTAGGTTACATTTAATACTACTTGCTTATACGCAAATTTCTACTTGGATGGTTGAGCCAAAATAGACGTAGGCACATGCCGACTTACTACACATACAAATAAAGACTGGTTCTTTCTCTGAGTGCTCGTTTTCTTATACTTGTAGTAGTAACATTATTAAGATAGCGATATCGCTATTTCCATAATAAAGTAAGAAGAACATTTCGTCTTCTTATAGAGAATAGCTCTACGGAGTATAATGTGAATTATAAATAGCCCTTCAACAGGTCACGAATACAGAGCGCTACAGTTCGCCACTTCGCAAGGTGAAAAGAAGAAGGGGAAAAAGAAGCGGACTAGCAACGATCTGTTCTGACCAGCAACTTCATCGGGTTGAGGTGCCGCGTCGAACGCGTACCTGTCGCAGTGTCCTATGGCGGGTACTCGTACTTCAGAGGCTGTCGTAGCATCATGGCCCGGTTCTGCAGATGGATGAGCTTCTGCAGGATCGCGACATACATTGTCATCACTGAGAGACCCGGGAAGACGCTGCCGACCGTGATCCACGCCATCGAACCAAGGGGGAACTGATGGCTGCCGAGTAAAACGGTGAGCAACCACTGGATCAGTGTTAAAGCAATGGAGTTTCCTGGCGTGTTGTTCATGTTATTCTCTGGGCTGACTTGGGCTCTGGTCCGTCCGCAATGGTATTCTACATACGGATACGGAGTAACTACGGAGTAACTAGTAAGAAGTGTTAGAGTGCACGAGCCACCCCTACAGGCCCACCCAAAGTCGGCATGGACACTACGGATAGTTATGCGGTCCCCACATCCCATCGACAAGGATCACACTCAAGCCGCCCCGGGAGTCGAACGTCAGCCTAGCACCCGTCGATCTGTGCATCTGGGGTAACTTAAGTCATTGGCAAAATCGGTCCGGCAAGGTGCGCATAACTACTCCGTACTGGTGTTCTATCGGCAAACTGCCGTTCTCATGCCCTCCGACTTCAGACCAGCAACCGAGCACGAGGTCGAGAACAGCCGGAACGGTTTCGACGTCTTGCGATACGACAAGTCCGAACACACAGCTTCAGTTCAGTGAGCCTCCCGCGTCGATAGGCAGCAAAGATGCCGCGACGGGTGCAGAGTTACGATGACTACGGCACCGCCGTCCAGCAAATAATATTATCGACATCGGACGTCGACTTTCTCGACCAGCTGATTCCCGTCTTGAAGGATGCCTCGGTCACGAACCGATCCAACCTCTTGACACAGAACCTGACGCGATATGCCGAGGATCGCGAGTCGGACATCGAGAGGATAGGCCTGACGAAGCACGAAGAGTTCCTTGGTTCTGTCAATCAGCTGCAAGATGTGCGGCAGGGTACCGTCAGCTTGACGACCGAGATTTTGAACCTCAATCAATCGATCCAGGACAGCACCGAGAAGCTAGCCGAACAGAAACAGGCGCTGGTCAGCACTCGCGCTGTTCGCGAAAACATTTCGGACGTGTCGGATGCGCTGAAAGAGTCGCTCAAGATATTGCATGCTGTCAACAATGCCCACGAGCTCATCAGGAAGAAGCAGTACTATGCAGCGCTCAAATCTTTGGACGATATGCAAAATGAGTTTTTGATCCCCATGATCCAGAGCAAATATGCAACGCAGTACAGGCTAGCAGATATGATCCAAAGGTCAATACCCGCAACTCAGAAGTCTATATCAGAGGCTGTCATGACGGACCTGAATACGTGGCTTTTTCGTATCAGAGAGACGTCGCAATTTTTGGGCGAGGTTGCGTTCTACCACACAGAGATGCGACGGACGCGGCAACGGGAACGCGTAGAGCAGGATGAGTATCTCAGTCACTTCAAGCTGAACTCGGCAATCGAGCTGGTCTTTGACGAGAGTGAGGAGTTTGATGTTTTGGACAACGAAGAACTCCACGTTGACTTCTTGCCTCTCTTTGAGGCCTTGCATATCCACGATGCTCTTGGTCAGACAGACAAATTCCGTAACGATTATGCCGCTACGCGAAGGCAGCAGAAAGAACTCCTCATCCCCAGTACCATCGTTCTGACCTCGGACGACGAATCGTCATTAGGAAGTCTTCTTGAAGGCATTGCTGGTTTCGCCATCATCGAAAAGGCCACGATGGCGCGTGTGCCCCAGCTACGCACAAGCCTTGACGTTGAGGAGCTGTGGGACTCGATGTGTTCAGCTGCCATCACTCTGATCTCCAAGTATTTGGGTGAGGTCGGCAATGCTGAGATCCTGCTCAAGATCAAAGGTGTCATCGCGCTCTTTATACAAACCATGGAGGGATGGGGCTACTCTGTATCGAGACTCGACGAGTTCTTGGTCAACCTTTTCGACAAATACGCTGATCTACTTAAACGGCGATTCAGCGATGATTTTCAAGAGATTGTTTCTACGGACGACTACATGCCCATGGCTATCAACTCAATGGAGGAGTACGAGAAGGTGGTCAACGTCAGTTGGTTCAACCAGGAGAAGGAGATACAAGATCTCACCTTTCCCTGCGTGCTGCCATTCTCGCAGATGTATCCGCTCTGCTGTATCGACATCCGAAACTTTCTCAACCAGTTTTATTTCTTCTCGGACGATCATTTTCAACACCCGGCCAAGATTGATGAGACGCTTCGCAAGGTTTGTCTAGCCTGTATGTCGGTGAATTGAAAGGACCTACTAACACATATAATACATAGTCTCTCGACGAGCTTTTAACACAAAAAGTTTGCCAGTCCCTAGTCGAGCGCCTCAGCACCCAGTACCTCGGCCAAATAGTACAAATTCTCATCAACCTAGAGCATTTCGAGACCGCTTGCCAAGAACTTGAACAACTGTTGATGCGAGCACGCTCGTCTGCCTCAGCCGGAGGGCCCCTAAAGCTCGGCGCCACGGAGCAGTTCAGGGAAAATAAGAAGACGGCCGAGAAGCGCATCTTCGAGCTTGTCAATTCCAAGATTGACGACCTCGTCGAGACCGCCGAATACGACTGGATGGCTTATAACCCGCCCGTGGAGCCATCCAACTACATGCAGACCTTGACCCGGTACCTCTCTAATATTATGAACTCGACGCTCCTCGGCCTGCCGCGCGAGATCAAGGAGCTCATCTACTTTGACGCCCTGTCCCATGCATCCAACAAGATTTTGGCTCTGCCTCTTTCTAATGATGTGAAGAAGATCAACCCCAACGGCGTCGCGGCTCTCGCCATGGACGTCAAGCATCTTACTGACTTTGTGGACGGTCTTGAAAACGGCTTCATGCTGCGCAGTAATCTGGATGAGCTTGAACAGACCGTCCTCTTGCTCCAAAGTGAGAACACGGACGAGTTCTACGATATCTCCATGCGAAACAAGAAGTACGGTCGTGTACATGCTATGAATGGGCCAATTTTGGTGGAGAAGTATGTTCCCCGTTTTCGCAAAACAAACTTCGTCCTATGGCATAGGCTAACTGTTGTTTAGGCTTTCATCTCAGATTTCGGCCCCAACTCAGGGTCTGCAAGCAGCCCAGAGGTTTGCCAATTTCTCATCTGGCCTGCGATTCGGTGGCAAGTCGTAGACACGAGACCCGGCTTCGTTACAATATACGTCTCGTTACACGCGTTATATACCACATGTCATGAGTCGAATGTATTCCATATACCCCCTTCGTTACCCTTTTCAGGAATAAAGCCTCCATGAAAAAAAACAGACTAGGTGTACTTGGTGCGGACCATCTATTGGAACCCTTGAAAACCCCTACGCCAAAGCCAAAGATTTCGTCATAACCAGAATTGAAAAAGAAACGCAAATAAGGAAAGGCTTATAGGATCTGGGCGAGAAGCCTTATCAAAGGAAGGCCTCTGTCGACGAAACGATTTAACAATACTGCTTCCCAACCACTGCCTCCCTTCTCGTCCGGAGAAATCTCAGAAGCCCCAACAGCTACCCCAGATCCAACCCCCACCGCGGCGGCAGCACCTGGTTATAATCGGGTATACGATCATCATGGATCCGTTAACGGTCTTCCGCGGGCTGCGAGTTGGCCGGGATCGGAAGGCGCGAGTGATCGGGACCAGCTTGGGTGCGCCGGTTGAGGGTGAACTAGGTCTGGAGTATTGAATCGAGATATGCTGCTGGTTTCGGATATGCTGGATCCAGACTCGGTCTTAACCATTGGGGAACCGATGGACACGATCTCCGATGAATCGCTGCCTTGCTACTATTAAAGGGGAACAAGGGGGTCAGTAGTCGATTCGTCTCGGAGGATTTTATGTTGAGCGCCTGCAGGAAGATGCGACTCACTTGCTGCGGTTGCATGCCCGGATAAGTGTACATGGCGTTAGGGTCCATGTCGTTGTACATTTGTGCTGGGGCCTGGCCATATTGAGGTACCTGACCACTCGGCGGTTGGGGCTGGTATATGGGGGCACGAGAGTAGTCGGCAGGGTCAGAGCCCATAGGATGGCTCATGCCGTAGTCCGGCTGCATGTGGTTCGGCGGCGGCGGCATAGCGCCATGCTGAGCACCCATAGGTACAGGCGCAGTAGCGGGCGGGACAGCGGTCTGTCCTGCAGGGTTTGCGCGCTTGGCATGAGCGGCCTCTTCGCGAGGGACAATGTCGATCAAGAAGTCGAACATGTCACTCTTGCCGAGTGCTGACGCGATGTCGGACCTCTGCAAGGTGCGGCGCTTGTTCTCCTCAGCATGGATCCAGGCTCGCATGGTCAGCTCGGTTATGAAGATGTCGCAGCCCTTGGCGAACAGGATGGGGGCTTCGGCCGAGATCATCTTGACTTCGGGGTCGGCCTTCATGACTTTCTTGATACGCGCAAGGGGAAGCTGATGCAGCTTGTAGTCGTGGGTGTCGGACTCGAGGTGGTGGATCGTTTGCTGCCAGTATGTTGTCAGGATGTCCTTGTACTGGCCATGAAGACCCTGGTGTACGTTGGCCCAAGGCCCGGTGTACAGCTCGGCGGGGGCATATCCTGAATTCGCAAGCTAGGAGACAGAGGGTCAGGTCAGTTGGATTGCTCTCGGAGGCAACGCGCAGATTGTCAGAGAGTGGGAGAGGCAGGCGGTGGGACTCGACTTACCGCCGCGCTGGCGCCTAGAGGAGAGATAGTTAGCGACGTCGCACAGAGACGAGATGATGCGCAACCATGACTGAGGGTCCCGTCGACATACCATAATGACCACCATGTGTCGTATCATAAACGACACCCTGGCTCTGGCTGCCTCGCGCAGGCTGCGGGTGGCTACTCGACGACTGATTATGTTGGTCCATGCTTGCTTGCTTCGCTTGTGCGGCTCGACACTCAATCAATCGGAGCAAGATGCGCGGTCAAACGAAGTGCGCAAATCTAGTGTACAGCGCGCACTCGGGGTTTCCCCAGCTTCGCGTCTTCGGACCGGCAAACGCGACAACGAACGGTTGCGGCGCAGTTTCAAGCGCGATCAGCAATCGAGGCGGGGGTGACAGTGACGATGACTCGCTCCCGTTTACTTGATTCGCTTTACTTGCAGGAAGTACGATCGCTGACGCAAACAACAATGTATTGTTTTGTTTACACCCGTTGAATACGCAACGGAAACAACCAGTCGCGTTGCGGCAAATGCGAATGATGTAACCAAGAGCTCAAGGGCGGCGGAGAGTCGAGCACAGATACTGCAGTACGTTAGGACTTGGATGCGATTGAGTCGCTTGATTGGTCGCAAGGCGCGTAGTCGCAACGAATCAGAGAGGGGTGGTGGTGTGTGCGAGGTCCCAAGTCGGGGCTTTTTGGCCTTTTCTGGTCTTTCTTGGTGATTTGATTGATTGAGATGGGACAGGAGGGGACGGGGACCCTTCTTTTTGCCTGGTGGAGTTTGAGTTTGAGCGGGAAACGGCCTTCGATTCGCTTGGCTCGTGGTGAGCAGTTTAAGATGTGCGGTTCGGAGGGGGGAGGGACACTGTTTGCTGTATGGCTAAACCGCCCAGTGGCCAAGGAAGTGCCGATGGATGATTTGATTCGACTCGGTTCACGTCGGGGAGCTGGGAAAGCTGGGGAAAGAAACCAAAGGCTGGAGGTTACCCTGTTAGTAGGCGGGTCGCACCGGAAGGGAGTATTGGAAAGCAAGCAACAAGCACCTTCCTCTCTTACTACTCACATTTAGCCGAACGACAGGCTGACAGATAGACAGATAAACAGACAGACAGACAGACAGACAGACAGCCTCCAATGAATGCGATGGGACTGAGGGAAGAATTGCAACCAGGAAATGATCCAACCAGGTACCTATTTGATCAGTCGAGCTCACACCATGTGGGCAAATGACGTTGATGTCGGGACGTCAAACCAAGAACTGGGGACTCGTTGCGGTGTACAGATAGTCTACTACATATGTCTTCTATGCCATCTCATCGATATCCTGTCTCGAGCTGCGCAATGTAGGAAACAGGCTGCCTGAAATCCGAGTGATGAATGCGCTGGCAGCCGGCTGGTTGGGCAGCGATATCAGACAGGGGGCTTCTTTGCATGCCACTCTAGGTTAGAAGGAGGGTTGAAGGGCGTGTACGCTTGTCTTCTCCTGCCAACAACCTCTTGCCCATTAAGCTCACCAATCAAACGGACCATCCGTTCTTCTGTCAACCAAAAGAGGCAAGCGGGTCAATCGAACGAACGGTACGGTATTCTGCGAAGAGGCTCTGTGCTAAGGAAACCAAACACAGGTGAAGTCAGGTCAGAAGTATCTCAAGACCAATCCCTGCTGGCAGTCTTGCCACAAGGAGCGCGCTTGAAGTTACTGTGTACTTGGTACAGAGTACGGAGTAACGTTATCTGGCAGTGAGTTCGTCGCTGTCAGCCGTAACTAGTTACGTCAGAAGTTGGTGTCCAGCTTACCGCCCAACCATGCTCGTCACCCCCCTTCACCTTCGGAGCTCGGACGCTTTCCTAAGAAGACCCACTCTAACAAGTTTTGATGGATGCAACTCGCAAAGGTGCGTCGACTTTTTTTCTTTCGTACCTTTGCATCCGCAAACTTCAAATGACTACACCCGTCTCCTCATAACGTCAGTCCTTGACGTCTGCAACCATGGCAGAAACGACCATCGAAGGATCCCTTACCGAGGACAAGATCGAACAGCTCCTGCAAGAGGCTGCCGCCAGGCTGTCTGCGAAATCAAGCAGCCAGGATGCGCAAAGCTTGACAAGGCCTGCTGCGAAGCTGGAGGTTGCAAAGAAGGTCGACACCACGTCACACAAGGCTGCAAAGGCGAAGGACTTGGCCATACCAGTCCATGCTATCAAGAAAGAATATGCTCCCATCTACGTGGCAAAGCCTCGCTTGTCCAAGAAAGAAGCGGTATGTCGCTCTCGAACCTTCCCTCGCCAACTCACGCTTTCGCATGATGAAACTTTATCCCAAATTTATTGAAGTGGCAGATGAGCCCGTCATGGGCAAGTCTGCTGCGCCAGAATGATAGATTTATATCATAGTTACTCTGACTTTCATATTCCGTCAACCTCTTTTATCTTGCAAACTGCATTCTTGACATGAAGCTGACGTCGACTTCAGACAACAAAAGGTGATGCCGGCCCTGGTTGGTTCAATATGCCCAAGACGGAGCTCACCGAAGGGCTGAAGAAGGACCTCCAGCTCCTCAGGATGCGAGATGTCCTGGACCCGAAACGCCACTAGTGAGTCGCTCAGTCGGCGATGGTCGTCGAGAACCCGCTAATCATTATCTTCCTCGCAGTAAGAAGGATACTACAAAGTCTCTCGTTCCCGATTACAGCCAAGTAGGCACTATCGTTAACGGTCGGACCGAATGGTTCAACGGACGATTGACCAAGAAGGAGAGTAAGCGCACATTGCTTGAGCAGGTCCTCGACCAGGAAGACTCTACCAAACGTTTCAAGAACAAGTACGGTGAGATCCAGGCTGTCAAGACCAGTGGCAAGAAGGGTCACTACAAGAAGATGACTCAGAAGCGATATGGAAACAAGTGAGTGGTTGGCCAGAAGAAATTCACCGCCTCTTGCAAGCATATTGCAGAAGCTCTCGTGGGAGACACTCCTACGTCGTCCCGTTTGGACGTTTTGGTCCGGCAGGGTTGTCCCGTGATTTGGAATTGCCCAGCAGCCCTTTTGTCTCGCCCTAAGTGGCTCGAGACACAGCACCTGGTTGGGTCGATGAAAGTCAACCTCCTCACGAAGCACGACTTTGAAGTCGTACAACGCCACTGCTTGGGTCGAATCAAAGAGTAGCAGCAAAGTCGAAAGACCACCTGACTCTCGTGTTCCGCCCGGTACGCTGACATGGATGGGTTGGTATGCAAAAGCACACTCCTACGAGTCCCATCTTCTCACTTGATAGTACCTCAAGCCCGCATACATGGGCAGAGGCTCTGGTTGTTAGATGTATACTCATCCAGCCGAGGAAACTTGGCATTTTAATGACAGCTTAGATATAGTACAAGAGCTTCCGAGGCTATCCAATACAACAAAGTTGACCATTAATCGATTTTGACTATAACTTTGGAGAAGTGTTCATGTTTCTCCAGCC
Source organism: Arthrinium puccinioides (assembly GCA_022414665.1). Classification (NCBI taxonomy): domain Eukaryota; kingdom Fungi; phylum Ascomycota; class Sordariomycetes; order Amphisphaeriales; family Apiosporaceae; genus Arthrinium; species Arthrinium puccinioides. The sequence goes on along the minus strand of JAIUNF010000003.1, from coordinate 1,630,758 downwards.
TCTCGTAAGCATTTTCCGCATCCTCGAGCTTGTACAAGACATCATCCAAGGCCGGCGTGACCCCTTGCTCGTGATACCTTTGTACCATGTGTCTCATCATGTTCCGCGTCCCCAACAGGACGCCACTGAAGATGACAAGCCGCCACAGCGCACTCATAGCATCCGGTGAGCTCACATTGGCTTCGTCTGATCCGGCCACTACGCCGACTTGCATGACGGGACTCGAGACGCGCAGCTTCAATGGCCTGAAGGAGCGTCTTGTTATCGCCGACATACACGACATGGTCGACGCCCCGGCCACCCGGCGTGAGTTTCTTGGCCTCGACACCCCAGCTTGGCTGCGTGAGGTAATTGAGGACATGTTGGGCTCCCAGGGCAAGCAACTTGGCAGCTTTGGCGTCGGAGCTGGTAGTAGCTATCACGATGGCGCCAGCAGCGACCGCAATCTGACAGCGGCGAGTTGTGTGTTTAGCACAGTCTTCCCTCGACCCAGCCACAACCTTTACGCATCAAAAGGGGGCGGATAAATCACATACTGCAAAGCAGCCACGCTCACGCCGCCCGTCCCCTGCACCAGCACCCAGTCACCCTTCCCTCACCTCCAGGCCCCTGAGCCCCATCAACGCGTTCCACGCCGTCACGCCTGAGCACCTAAACGTGGCCGCCTCCTCGAAATTGAACCGAGCCAACTGAGGATTACGATTTGTCAACTTGCAATATCAAGAAAGAAACCCATATAAAACGACTAAACAAGATATGGGGGTGGGGTGGAGCATCGAGAAAGTACTGTGATCGAGAATACGTATCCATATACGACGGCCTAACACCGGTGGTCCTCACGTGCCAGCCGCTTCCGGGACCTAACCAAGAGAGCCCCATATGTGTTGGCGATGGGTCCTTGATACTAGCTAGTCCGAAAACTTCTCGGGGTCAGATGGAGACGAGCTCTGTCACCCGACTCTGGTGAGAGCCTGGGAGAATACTCTTCCTCTGCCTACGAATCAGTATATGAATAGCACAGACAGACACACTTACCGGGTGGTGCCTTGAAGCACACTAATACAGAAGCCAGCCCCAAGCAAGACGAGCGTTGCAACATGAACAAAGCCCCAGCTGTCCTCCATCACCCCCTGATAGGCATACGAAGTGCAAACGCATGTACAAGTGCATGGGCATTTGATAGGAAGCGAGCGTAAAGATACAAGAGATAGCCCAGGAGGACAAGCAGAGCGTGAGATTGCTCCCCTAACGAATGCTTGTACCTAATATACGATTAATTGGTATAGTTGAAAAATGTTTGCCATTCCTATCTTATACATGGATGAGACTGATTCCGTGTAAACTAGTTAACCAATACGAATAAGCTATCGAGTGAATTTTCGTACATTTACGCAACGACTTCAAGTCGTTCGACACCTCCGTTCCGTTCCAGATATCATTGTTTGGGGTTCCATGAGAACCATCGAGGTCGCGCAGTGCTTTCTTTCCGTTCAGTTTCCTGTTTGCCTGTAGCTTGAGAAGTTGGCGCAGGCTCGCGTGTTCCCTTGATCTCCGCGATGCTCTCATCGAGTATGGCGATGTCTGCGTTCAGTCGGAGGAGTTTCTCATTGAGAATATTCTCGTACTCTTCATCAGACAGCTGTTTCATTGGGACCCACTTAGAAGCCATCCAGCTCTTCTTCTCTTGAGGTTCTCGGGACTTTAATCGTTGAGACACATACGTACTGCCCGAAGCCAGCGCTGAGAAGAAAAGCATGCCTGGAATGATATTCCTGGGCCCTCCTACGAATCGGGCAGTTGGATTAGTTGAATGTCGTGTTCCTGATTGAAAATATACTTACGAGCAAGACCACCGACCATGCCCGAGACGCCACCAGCAACGGCACTGGCCTGTACTTTTCCCGTTACATCGAGGTTTTCTTCGCCACCCCAAGCATGCCACAGAAGGCTTCTGGATGCTACTGCACTTCAGCATTACATCGGACAATTCAGTGACAGGGGTTCATACCCATGAAGCTGGACCCGAGGGCAAACCATTGAATACCGGCGATCAAGGCAAAGAGCGTTGGCGGTGCTGATCGTAGGATACCAGAGCCAGCGCCGAACGCCGCACCGACGACCCCTTCGATGATAGATTTCAGTCAAAGTTCTTCGCTCGAATATGGCGGGGTGAGCCTAACCTGTCAAAACACCTGTTTGGATAGACTTTGCACCTATGCTGTACAATTCTGCTGCAGTAGGCATTTCTTCTCCACTGGCAGGCGCAGACGGCCGTACAGGCGGCTGTGGTGGCCGGGCAGTTGACGACATGGCGAAGAGATGGGACAACCAGGAAGGTAGGTAACTTATGAAAGATCGATGTGAGAACTCGCAAGGATTGAAAACCGTATGTCAATTGTCAGTTGGCCTTATTTGTCGCGCTGGTTCAGTGTTGCCAGCGAATTGGAGTTATAAGGGGTAAAGTGTGAAATGGTTGAGTTGAAATAGCGTGCTTCCCAAGTTGAGGCGTAATGAAATCTATTCGAGGCTTGAGTCTGCGGCAAGACGACTCACAAGTTGCGGATGGGGATGAGAATAATGGGACCTTATCCCTGCATGAAGCTAGCAAGTACCTAAGCACAACTTGCCCCACGGCGATTGTACAATACCGTAGTACTCCGTAGTTAGACGAGAATACTTTGTCAAACACACACATACAGCGGGACATTGGTGCGAAGGGATAATTGCAGTACTGCGATGACGATAATCAGAATCTGGAATGTTCGTATTGGGTCGCTCCATGATTGGAATTGTAACACGTCTTGTTGATTGTAGTAACGTACCGGTAACTAACTGACAGGGTCGAACAACTTTGTTGACCCCACTCTTCCGAGTGCCAGGCCAGGCTTGGCAGCTGCGGATCGGTCTTATCAGCTGCAAAGTTTCCATCTGAAAATCCTCCCACAAAGCCTCTCCGCGATTGACTTGCGCGGAACAAGCAAAAGGGCAGGTAACTCCGATAGCCCGCCGTCTCAGAATAAAACCACACTCATCTCTGCGCGACGACATTCTTCTTGTCGTTCTGCGTATCACAAACAACCGCAATCATGGGTAAGTCGTCCAATCCGCCCGACCCCTCGAGCGTCGTGCGTGTCGCAGGAGCAGTGCTTCCCTGTCCCGCCCCCAACACACCAACTCCAACATGACCCTATAAACTCAACCGCATTTCGACGGCACCCCTGGCTGACATGCACAATCACAGCTCCCAAAAAACAGAAGGTTGCCGAAGTCAAGTTGTCGCTGGGTGCCTTCTTGAATGAAGACAGTAAGTCGATCCTCTGGCCTCGTTGTCGCGCGCGATTTTGCGACATGGCACGGCATGCTGACCAGGCTTTGTAGAATTCGGTGGATCGTGGGCCGACGAGGTCGAGGACACCTATGGTACGTCATACAGCCACCATAACGCACCATTCCCACGCGCTGACCATCACCATCTCCAGGCTCTCAACCTCTTCCTGCTGCCGGTGGACGTGCTGGATACTCCAGCTATGGCGGTGGCGACCGTGGCTACGGCGGCGACCGAGGCGGCGACAGAGGTTACGGTGGCGACAGAGGTATGTGCGTGACGAACACATGGAGGCCCTATGTTGTCTGACACATTCTGAACAGGCTATGCCACCCGCGAGTACCCTACCGAGCTCCCCACCAAGCCCCCGTACACAGCTCACCTGGGTAATCTTTCCTACGACGCCGACGAGGAGACTGTCAAGGAGTTTTTCGGACACTGCGAGATCATCAGCGTCCGTATCATCGAGGACAGAGAGCAGCAGCGCCCGAAAGGCTTTGCTTACGCAGAGTTCAAGACGCTCGAGGGCCTGCAGGAGGCCTTGAAATTAGACAACGACAACTTCCAGGGCCGTAACATCAAGGTCAGAATCGCTGACCCTCGTAAGTCCCTCTCCTCTGTGCATTTCACTTCCGCCAACTTGAGCTGACACGCAATACAGCCAAAAATTCCGGCGGCTTCGGTGACCGTGGTGGTGACTCCGCCCTAAACCTCTCGAGCTGGGAGCGCAAGGGCCCCCTGACTGAGCTGCCTGGCCGTAGCAACGACCGAGGCAGCGGCTTTGGTGGCGAGCGTCGTGGACCTAGCGACTTTGGCGAGCGTCGTGGGCCTCCCCGTGATCGGGAATTCGGTGACGAGCCAGCTCGTCCTAGCCGCGACATGTCCAACATGAGCTGGGAGCGAAGGGGCCCCCCTGTCTCCCGTTGCTCAGCCCGAGCGTACAGGATCCCGCGATAGCAGCCGTGCGCCTGGCGGCGTCGCCAGGGAAGATCGACGACCATCCCCTGCCACTTGGGGTGAAGGCCGTCCGGAGGGTTCGCGACCACCGCGCGAGTTTCAGGAGCGCCCAGAGCGTCCCGAGCGCGCCGAGCGCGCCGAGCGCACTGTGACTGCAGCTGAGCTCGACAACAAGTGGCGCAGCAGCATGAAGCCCGACGCTCCTGAGTCCGAGGCTCCTTCTGCTCCTGCTTCGCCTGCCCTTTCCAGTGCCGCACCTGTTGGTGGCCGTCCCAGACTCAACCTGGCAAAGCGAACCGTGTCCGAGGCTCCCGTCACTGGCTCGTCCTCGCCTGCTTCAGGGGCCGATTCCAAGCCCAACCCTTTCGGTGCTGCCCGTCCTATCGACACAGCAGCCAAGGAGCGTGAGATTGCCGATAAGAAGGAACAGGCTGCCAAGGAAAAGAAGGAGGCAGAGGAAAAGGCCAAGGAAGAGCGCCGTATTGCAAAGGAGGCTGCCGCTAAGGAAGCCGCCGATAAGGAAGCTGCTGATGCTGAAAAGGAGGCTGCCGCCGCTGAGGCCGCCGCCGAGGCCGAGAAGGAGGCCGCTGCCAACCCAAAGAAGGTTGAGCCCGAGGCCGAGGCCGAGCGAACTGAAGCTGCCGAGACTACCGAGACTCCCAAGGACACCCAGGAGGGCGCTGCTGGCGACCAAAAGATACCCACAAGACCCAAGGAGCAGGCGCACACCCCCAAAACCAGAGGTACTGAGGGTGGAAGCTGGAGGGCTTCTGGCTCGTCGAGAGGAGGATACCAGAACGCACCCCGCGGGGCACGAGGTGATGCCCGTGGCGGACGTGGTGGCGCACGCGGCCGAGGAGGATACGGCGGCGAGGGCCGAGGTGACAGCAGAGGCGAAGGCAGAGTTGACAGCAGAGGTCCCCGTTCCAACGGCAGTGGTCCCGCTTCTCCTAGCCAGCAGTCCGTCCCCTCGACCCCAACCACCGAGGATTCCGCAGCTCCCCGGGATCCCGATGGCTGGGTCACCGTTCCCGCCAAGGGACGACGCGGCCAATCTCGCGTCTGAGGAAACACGATGACATGATGATGATTCTGAGAAGTATGCCGGTTCCGCAACACCATGTATAAAAAGTCCAGATCTTTTGTTACGAGGCATCCAAGAAAAGTTTGGAGGGTTGGGGGATAATCTTTTTGGTGTCCCAATGGCGTCGTAATGTTCTGGTCTGAAATACGAATACCTACAGCTTCACTCTGCGTGTCGTTTCGTTTTTCTTCCGTCTTTCCCCTTTGTGGTATGATGGACATGGGGCTGTGTCGTGGGAGCCGGTCTTATTTTGCGCGCCCGCCTACTTCATGTTTTGTGTGATTTGATTGTTATCGAACTAGAACGTCTGCATTTGGTCGGTTTCGATTCTCGTCGTTGCTATCGAAAGCCCATGTTTCTAACCTTGATCGGGAGTTGGTTTGGGTAGATGAGGCGGCTGCTTTACATTGGTTCGGCGTGTTCTTTATTTCCCTTGGTCGACTCCGAACGTGTCATGATGCTTTACGAATCATGATCACCTCGAGGTGTTTTTTCTACTGCTGGCATTGACGCAACGGGGTTTTGGAATTTACATGATTCTTGTCAATCAAGGACGCATACGGAACCTTTGTAGACAGAGGCAAACATTTCAATGGAATGCGATATTAAATCCGTCTCGTGGTGTTTCATTTCTTAACCCTCCCTGCGCCCGATTACATACGAAATGATGAACTCGTCTGCTGCCAATCCCGAACCGTCCAACAACCATCCAGGATAGCAACTACCTTCAGCCACCAACTGGTCTTGGTCTCCTTACTTCTTGAAGACAACAGCTCCCAACTTCTGAATCTCCCTGCCCTCCGTAGTCCCCTTGCCCGCAGCCTCGAGCAGCCGCACCCAGGCCTCGGAGTCGCGGGCCTTAACGGCCTCTTCAGCAGCCTTGACCCGCATGCCGCACTTCTCGTACATGGTGATGGCGACGCCGGGCTCCAGATTGGTGCACTTGGGGATGAAGACGGCGGCGAGACGCGGGTTACCTGCTTGCAGGGTTTGGTTGAAGAACGGCTGGAGAAAAACAGATTAGTTTGGCGTTCAGAGGTGACACCTGGGGTTGATCCTGGTTCCCACAGGAGACAATCGTTTCCCCCTTGCATATCCCAGAGAGAGGCCAAAGGGAACAATAATCATAAAGAGTACAGAAATAAGGGGATACGGGTAACTCACTTCCCATCCAATGGGGCTTTTCCTTTGCTTTGCAATTTCCTCGAGCTCGTTAAAGTCGCGCTTGGCCAATAGGGCTCTGAGTCTGTTCCATACCACACATTAGTGTGGCTTCCAGACAGTTGTGCCCGTGGTTTCAAACTTGCCTTATCCACCAGACAACCTTGTCAGGTACCTTGAACTCGCTCTGGATCTTCTTGGCCTTGTTGTGGAAACCAAGCCGGATGAGCTTGAACAAGGTCTCATTGACACTGAGGCCCGTGAAGTTATCCGAGAAATCTCGCTCGAACGTCTCTTGCATCCTAAGAAGAGTAGCCGCTTCTTTCAACGCTATGATTTCGAAATTATTTTCTTTCGAGTCGGAGAGCAGTTTTGCAGCCAGCGTTAGCTTGTCTCCTGCGGTGCGCGCATCGGGTTGGTGTAAAGCTTCCTTGATAAACACCCCAGCACCGTCAATGCGGCGGTCATCCTGGTAGTACAAGTCCTTGAGCAGAGCGTTGTCACCCTCCAGAGCGGCTGACGACTCGACCAGCGCCGTCGCGGCGGGTCGGGAATTGATGACCCTAAAGAACGAGGCAAGTGGAAGCTTCTTCTTCAGTTGCAAGAGAACAAAGAAAATAAGATCCGAGTCGCCACTTTCGATGGCCTTGTCCAGAGCAATCTCGTCCTCTTCCATGCTGAGTAGAAGCGGTACTTGACGGCCCGCACGTGGCTCATGGTTGAGCAGCTCTGTTGCCAATCGACCACGGCCTTCATCGTACGCAGCACGGGCAATGGCTTCAAATGAAATACCGGGCTTCCCGGCAAGCTTTTCGACGACCATGCGACATATTGATTCGTCATCTTCGGAGCCCATACGGACCTTGGCTGACGCCCAATGGACGTATATACGATCTGTAGGCAAGCGTAGATAGCCGGCAATGCGTAGCGCCAGCAGGTACTCGTGCCGGTTGATTAATCTCTGAATCAACCCTTCCGGCGTCAAGCGTTGGTACTGCTCATAGGATATGGGCAAGCCGATCTCATAGTACCGGACGGCGTTGAGAACTCGTAGCGTCTCGCACATGTCGACGAAGTCGTCACTGTTGTAAATATCGAGAACCGACTTGCCGAAAGAGGCTGCTTTCAGAAGTTGCTTCTGCCAGTGGATATTGAACTCTTGACCTGCAGCCGCAACACAGGTATCGACAGCTTCGACCAGATTTGATCGAATGAGCTGGATGTTGTCGTCAGCTTTAGGAGACTGTTTTTCTAGCTGGTCTACTGCGTCTAACAGAATAGAAGCCGGTGACTCTGTACCGTAGCGGAAGACCTCCTCGGTGACATCCGGAACTTTCTGCAGGAATTCGCAGACATCGTTGGTTATCAGCCGTACACCATCGTGGTCTCAGTTGGTTAGCAATGGGTGGCAAGAGGAGCTGGGAGTAATCATACCGGCAATCGCGTGGACCCTACTATCGTAAAAGAACTGGGCCACGGCATTGTTCGGTCCAACGACGTTGACCTCGTCATCCCAAGCAATCACTACTGCATCGTTGCCACACCATTGCAGATACTTGGGCGGGATCTGAGACTTTGAGTCGTGCTCACTCAGCCGACTTTGGAAATCAGCCGTGATGACATGGGCTTTTCCATCGGCAGCATACAGCGCTGCGAACTTGCCGTTGGGCGAGACGCATATATGCTTGAAGGGTCCTATGTCGAGAAACCGGTCTTCGCAGTCGGTTGCATCGACCACGTAAACCGTCTTGTCGATGCTGAGGAGAACCTCGACAGAGCGCGACAGGGTGAAGTTCGGGGGTATGATAGTCCAGGCATGCATATCGCCTTCCGGAGGCGGGGCAAGCTGCTTTGGTCGCGGCTCGTCGTACGAAGACACGGATATCAGGGCATTGTTTGACAGCAATGCGACCATGCCGTTGTCGTAAAATCTGCATTGCTGCACGCCAAAGTCCTCTGCCTCACGGCCCAACGAGAACTGCGTAAACTCGCCTTGGAGATCAAAATAGCAACGGACTGTCCCATCGTAGCTCACAACCAGAAGCTTCTCGTCTTCGGACCACCCGAGACCCTTGATGGAGCCCTTGTCCCAGGCAATGGTCTTCAGGAGCTTACCAGCGCAGCTGTAGATGTCGATGCTGGGCTTTGAGGATTTGCCAGCACGAAACGTCTGCAGCTTTGACTCGTCTCGATAGATGGCTGGGAGGTTGTCAGCGGCACGTTGTATAAGAGCAGAGGGAGGTCCTGTCTGGCTGCATGATTGCTCTCAGCCACAGATTGAAGCTGGCGTTGGCAGGCCGCAGCCCGACAAGAGTTCACGCCAGTGACATGACGACAGTGTGTTGCCCCGGGGGACGGGTGGCCATACCTATAGCGCCTCCGTACGGGGCTCCGGCGACTATGTAATTGTCCAGGTCCAGATCCTGGTCAAACACGGCCGTGTACAGCTGCGTCTTGCGGTAGAAGCGGTCCCCGACCTTCTCCCATCCTGCTGTTGGATGAGCTGCTTCCATCGTGAGATCACCTCGACATTGTCCAAGGAGGTTGCGGAAAAGTGACGGGTGGGTAGACAGACAAGACCTGCCAATCACAGGTTGCTTTCTTCAGGCTGCACTCGTGAGTTTGTCTCGGTGACTTGTGCCTGTGGCTGTGACGTCCTAACTTAGAGGCTAGCTAACTAACGTTAGCACGCTGCCACGAGAAGCTCAGGCAGCCCCACATCTGCGAGATTACGTAATTCGGCTTTGGCGCTCCTGTTGGTCCAGGGTAGCTTTCGTAGTCTCGAACATCATCCTCAAGGCTCATTCATGCTACGCATACACCTGAAGTGAAGACTGACGCCATGCCGTATTTCGGTGCAAACTAATTTATTGAGCAAGAACGTTTATGAAGATGTTCCCCGAGTGACGCGTACAACTTACAAAGATTCAATTTCAGGCCCGGCCGGAATTGAGCAACAGAAAGAAAGGGTTGACCGTTGACTCGTCTGCTTTCCGCCAGCTCTGAGTCTCTGACTTGCAAGCCTCCTAGATTATGAATGCAGCCAAGGGAAAAAACCACGCAGGGAAGACGATTTCCTTTCTTCCTTCAAGCACTACGAATACCGTACTTACACTGTAAAAACCAACACTGGTATATACATACATCAGTAAGTGGCATCTTCCCAAAAGCCTGATGGTGATCGAGTCCATAAACACCGAGTTTCTCATAGCCAGGGTACGCTGCCGACCGTGACAGTAATAAGCACACCACTCTCTTGCTGCCTTTAGAACCTTCAGCTATTCCAATAGGGAGAAGGAACACGTTGGCCGACCCGATGCTTATGGATTTCCGGGCCTGTTCAGACTCCTTGATGCCTCGCGCACAACACCTTTGGATCGTGAATCCGGCGGTTCTATCCCCTGTACAAAGAGGTACGGTCTTCCTTAGGTCCGTCCATGTGTTAGCCAGAGTAGAACTTGTCGATCCCAGTCACCTGCACTTTGGTCCCAAACACGCTGGACGCCTTTGATCCATCCAAGCGCAGTTGGGCCGGAATGAGACGGCCCCTGAACCGGATGAACCCGCCTCCAACGCTCCCAAACACACCAGCGCTTCCAAGATTCATGATCACAGACATGAGCTCTGATGGGTATGTGCCAAACGCCGAAGATTCCGCAGGATGGGTGACCTCGTCGACAACAGAGGCCCAGGAAAAGCTGGGAGCCAAGTAATCCACGGGAAAATTAGGACGGCGGCGCGTCCAGCCTCCTGTACCAAAGCAGGCCCCTCGCCACGAAACCGTTGAACTGCGATGACAACCATATGATATGCCTACCGCATACGCGTTCCACCGCAGACTGCCCGACATCTTCCGAGATATGCCAGCCAGGGCCGTCAGAACGTCGGTCTTGACGGTGAGGTTCCGTCGGGAAAACTCGTCAACGACAGTGAACCACTGCTTCACCGGCTCCTGCGAACTTGCTAGATGGCCGTATAGGGGCTGCCCGCACTCGCAGTCCCTGGTGGACTGACACCCTCACTGGACCTCGCCGGGCGTGAAACTGACGAACCGGTTCGACAGTAGCTTCTCTTGCAGGGTCCAGCCTCTGCGGTCGATAGCGTCGATCCACAGCCGCGACTGCACCTCGTGCGCCTGCGGGCCGCCGCGGTGATGACCCCAGTCGTTCAGCGTCCTGGCGCGCAGCTGGGAACTCCGGCCCCCTACTCTGACCCTGGCGACCTCCATCGACTTCTGCCGCCTCGTGCCAAGGAAGCCTTCACTGCAGGTAGACGCCGAGCTTGCGATGATGGTCACGAGGGAGTACGCGTAGACGGCGCTCATTTTTCCCGGCTTCCTCGCCCCAGTCCTTGCGCGAGTCCTGGAGGATGCACAGCGCGTCGATCCAGATGAGGTTGGTGCCGAGACGGAGGAAGAACTCGACAGCGTCTCTCAGGGTCTGCGGGAGTTTAGACACGCTGATGCCCTTTCGAAGGGCTGGGGAGGCGGAAGAGTCCGCTTTGAAGTGTTCCTTGTGGTTCGGACCCCCAGCAGTAGCTCAGTGCTACGTATTTCTGCTTCATTGCCGGTTGGAAGTCGACCAGTCTGGCGAGCGATTTGCGGGCGTCGATCTGCAAAACTCGTTTCGGCCAGCTCTCAGCTTTCATCTGGGATCCTGGGAAAGGGTCGCGCCGACATGCTGGATGGTTCCTGATGCAATCCGCCAGGCGCGCCTTAATGAAGCCGTACGTTGCTGCAGAGGCTGCTGTTTGAGGGAATTCGTCTGCGGCGATAAATCTGTATAAGGGAGGATCTCCTGGTTCTGAATCAGCCCCTGTGATTGCCTCGTTTCAGACATGATAGATAGTATACCTCGTGGAGTATATATAGATCTGCAAATTAGGCAGATGAGCCGGCCCTCGAACGGAAAACCTCTCCACGTCGTATCGCAGATTGATGGTACGTAGGAGCACAACTACTTTGATATCTTTGCCAACCCAAAGTCGCATCGCAGTCACGAGCGACGTACATATCCAGCAGCCCTTCTGTGCTGATTGTCCGAGTGCGCTGAGGCTCCTTTCGACCTGCCCTGTTCTCCGAGTAAGAGCAGAGGTCGATGTCAGCCCCCCCCTCGAAGCGGCATGTTTCACAGATGGATTCAACATCTAGCAGACCTCTGAGATCCGACGGGTTATTGGAGGTATTGCGCTGTGCGGTTGGCTTTCTTCCCAAGAAGGCGAATAAGCCCATTATATATGTATGATTGATGGCTTGAACGGAAGATGTTCATAATAGTAGACTGTCAACACACGAATCAACATGTCAATATATTCCTTTCTTGCCAATAACTTCGGTGGTTCAAGTAGTAGCCTACCACTGACGAAGAAGCGCCATATCGACAACCTCTCCACCGTCAACGCAAAGTCGCATATGTTGTAGTTATAGAAACGAGGTTCTATGGTCCGTCGTGGTTCCATGTGGTATGTGGTGCATGTGAGTAGCATGTTCTTGCAGAACTGTGCCGCTCAATCCCTGCCAGGCGCTTAACGAGTCGCAATGGTTGGGCCCAATGTTCTGCGGCCTCGTCGTCGTCTTGCGACCCTGACGAGGTAGCTGAAACAGTCGCTACCCATCGCAATGTCACATCGCGCAAGTGTTGTAGTTATCCGTATCAAGAAAAGAGTCGAGTAGGTAAATCGTTATAATATTCCGCTTTGCGGTGACCAGCATTTCCTCATGTCCAATGAAACCCGCCTTATCACTTCTCTACTTCTTCTCTATGACCGACTCGAACAGCTCGTTCATTTTCCTGGCACTCAGCTTAGGCGTGCGTACCTGGCCATTCTCATAGTCGACATAGCAGCAACCGAATCTCGTCTCGTAGCCCTCGGCCCACTCAAAGTTGTCCATGAGGGACCAGGCCATGTAACCCTTGACAATGCAACCATCTTCAGAGACGGCCTTCGCCATCGCCTTTACGTAGTTATCAAAGTAGTCGGCGCGGAACGTGTCGTTGAGGATCGACTCCTTGCTCAGGTCGTTCTCGCCCTTGATGCTGGTACCGTTCTCCGTGACGTAGATGGGAGGGTAGTTGTAGCGCTTGCTGAGCCAGTTGATCAGGTCGCGGAAGCCCTGGGGGTTGGGTCGCAGCCAGAAGCTCTGGGTCTCCTCGCCGATGTTGTCTCCGTTCTTGGAGATGAAGAGGGTCTCGAGGTTGCCGAGAATGTCGTCCGGGTCCGGGCTGCCCTTCTTGTGCTTGACGTAGTTGGCCGTGTAGTGGTTCATGCCGTAAAAGTCGTTGGAGCCATGGACCAGGGAGCGCTCCTCGTCGGTGAAGGTGGGGAGGCGGTCGCCCAGCTGCTTGACCATGGAGTCGGGGTACTTGCCAAAGTAGATGGGGTCGGCGTACCACGAGATGGCGAACTCGATCTTGCGGTCACAGGCCTCGACGTCCTCGGGGTCTTCCGGGTCCCACGGGTACACGGCATCGCCGTTCAGGGTGATGCCGATCTGACCCTTGTCGGCCGGCTTGAACTCGTCGCGGTACACCTTGACGGCGCGACCGTGAGCCACCAACAGGTTGTGGCCGACGATCCAGCACTCACGAGAGCTGTCGCCGACGGCCGACTTGGAACGGTCCGAGGTGTGGCCAGGGGCGAAAAAGCCGCTGTTGTAGCCCAGAGTGGCACTGCACCAGGGCTCGTTGAAGGTGATCCAGTTCTTGCACTTGGGGATCGCCTTGAACACGGTGCGGGCGTAGCTCTCAAAGTCCAGAGGGAACTCGGTCCGGTTCAGGAGACCGCCGTAGCGCTTGTCCAGCTCATCGGGGAGATCCCAGTGGTACAGCGTGATGAAGGGCTCGATGCCGGCCTCCAACAGATCATCGACGAACTTGACATAGTGGTCGAGACCCTTCTGGTTGACGGGGTCGTTTCGGCCACCGAGGGGGATGATGCGCGACCAAGAGAGCGAGAACCGGTAGCACTTGGAGCCAAGCTCCTTCAACAACTGGATGTCATCGGCGGTCCTCTTGTACGAGTCACAGGCGACTTCGCCCGTAGCTCCGTTGGCAATCTTCCCGTTGACCTTGCAAAAGGTATCCCAAATAGATGGGCCTCGGCCGTCTACTTCGGTGGATCCCTCAATCTGGTAGCTGAATGAGGAAGCGCGCAAGTCAGCCTCCGAGTTTCTTGAAGCCGCGCCAATGAGGCCAACGTTACCCAGCCAGGGCCCAGGCAAGTTCAACGACACCGAGGGGTACTCACGCAGCTGTAGCAAACCCCCATAGAAAATCGGAGGGAAGAGACATTGTGAACGGTAACCTCTGAGGAGAGAAAGAAACCAAAGAGGGGACAGGGGAATTGAGCACTTGATCCTAACGGCCGGATCGCGTTTGGCACGATGGGACGGTCTGGTAGGGATGATGAGATGGACGGAGTAGGTCGAGAAACAGAGAACGGATGCGATACCAGGCAGGCTCCACGGCCAAAGCAGAACTACGACTGCCCGGCGGGAAATTGCACCTTCTTTATACTCGGCTTGCCGCACACAGGGTCCTCCTCTATTCCCGTGAGCCGGAGGACGAATCTTTACCTAATTCTCCCATACCGGACCGTGACGACCGAGAAGCCCCAGCTCGCGCACCGTCATGGCTGATACCTACTCCAAACCATTCATATCACGGCGCCAGACAGTCCCCACGGCGGGGTAAATTGGAGGTGGTCGTATCGGGTGCCTCGTCCCAGTGACCCCCAAGTTCGTTCTTCCATTGGCACGACTTTGCAGGGGTCGCCGAGACTCTGCTGGATTCTGCTGGCGGCCCGCCTCTCCGAAGCCAGAGACCCTCTGCAGGCAAGCGTCGTGGAAACCTCGGAAAGGCTCCTGAATGGCCTATGCGAAAGAAAGCTCTTTAGCTGGCATCGGTCCTCCACGCGCTAGGTACCGTAACGTTGGGGTAGTCCTTGGGTTTGGAGAGACCATCGTGGCATCGTCCATGTATCATGTGCCATGGACAATAAAGCTGCGTCTCAATCGGCACCCGGCAATCGAGTAGCAGTGTGCCAGTGTCGCAGCGTAACTAGTACGCAAGAGTCAGCACATATGATGCCCTCTCAATCTAGACGCACTATCGCGGCGACGTGAGCCCATGCGGCGCAATTGATCGAAGGCAACAATGAGTGGTCAGGACAGCGGGAGAAGTCGATGTGAAACGTCCTGGGCAAGGCTGCTTAGCCGCTTGGCTGACGAGATCCGGGTTGGAGAAGTAGTGCACATTGAGTAGTTACTCCGTCCTAATGTTTATCAGTCGCGGCGATCCCGTGTGTGTGCCTGGGGTCTGTCTGGTATAGTCTGGTGATTCTGGTCTGGTCCGCGCGGAACTGAACGACTCGAGCCCCGGCCGTCATACACCTACCTCTCTGCAGGCTGCAGGCTGCAGCCCAAAGCCGGACAAAGCGAGGCACATGTCAGTCAGACCTGAGGAGCGCTGGGTGAGCTATCCTGCCAAGAGTCAATCGTTAAGTCGTATTATAGATGATACAAGCGGGATAAGTTTTCCATATCCGTTGCCTGGCGGCTTCCACAGCCGCAGACACTGATGCCGACCACATGATCTCATCCCAATATCCGTGAGCTGCAAATCAAACCATTCCTCACTCTACCAACTCCCAGCCAATGCAAATCGCGCTATCCTCCGGAATGTCGGGTGGCTACCCCCCTCCCCCCCAGACACGTATCTTATCCACCCTGGTGATGCTTGCGGTGTATATGTGCTAAGCAGTGTACACTGAATGGCAATCGCTATAACCTGATGTGCCTCCTGAGAAGCAGGGGCTTTGGTATCAAGCGATGGTGCCCAGTCATCGCGCAACGTTCGCCGTCGCTTCCGAGTGAATATGGTTTTGATACAGACGGGAAAACGTCCGATGACGGTACGGAATAACGGACCTCTCAACCCCAAGACGCTCAGTCTGGCAGTCAAAGGGTGCTGGTCTTGGCAGCGCCCTGGCTGTTGCCGTGGTCTGGCGATACGCGCTTCCTCTTGCCCGTGGCAGAGCCTTCGGAGGCTTCGGCCTCGTCGTCCATGGTGCTGTCGCCATCACCAGTCCACTCTGTTATCTCCCATTCCACCCGAAGACTGCCGTCTGAGCTTTGCTGAGCTCCTTTGCTGGTGCGTACGTTACCTAGACTTCCGAGCTGGCTGCCTCTCAGCATACTGTCAAACCAAGGGATACCGGTATGCTCGCGGCCAATCAGCCGTGTATCGGTTGTGGCAGCCGGCGAAGGGCGGACCAGATCCATCTCGTCAGGAGACTCATCGAGGCCAGTGGGCAGCAGGCCCATCTCTTCTAGGTCGTGCAGATCTTGCGTGAGAAGACTGCCGATGGTCAACTGGATGTAGTCGGCTTCGTGGCGCGGCCTCTCGCTCCAAAACGACATCGGAGTTCCACAGAAGCCACAAAACTGCCTCATTGCGTATCGTTCGGCGGGATGCGAGTAGAATCGTCGGATCGTCGCTCGGTCCTCGTCCGGGAAGAAGGCAAAGGTCTGACTGTGGTACCACGACAACGGCACGCGGATGAAGGCAGAAAGTGGCGTGGCCGTCGATATTCCTGAATACAGCACACTCGTTAGCCCGAATTTTTGTCGGTGGCAGGCGGCGTCGTTTCCGAGGGCTACTCACGGTGAGGTGCGTCGGTGTCGAAGATAACCTGGCATTCCCGCAGTGAATCGGTAGGAACCCGAACGACATACTGGTTGCGGCCACAGTGGCAGCTGCCCCGGAGAGCTCTGCCTGCGCTCATCCTGCTTGAAGAGACCAAACGCGAAAGGACTGCGAGGTAGTGGTGAAGTCGGCAGGCTTGACGATTTGAGTTGTACGTGTAAGTTGTAACGACAATGACCACTACCAAGACGGCAAGTGCCGTGTGACGTAGCTGGATGGACGGATAGTGGTGTCTTGCTGAAGAGAGGTGTGCCTCGGTGTTGGTTCGTACCAGGCAATTGAGAAGAGGAAAATGTTTGGTGTCGATGACTAGGTATTGTTTTGCAATGACGGTTCGGGTGGACTTTTCTGAAGACGGGAGGATCGATCAGTCGAAGCTTCCTTCACCCTTCCATCCAGAATTGGAGGTTCCGTTGTACTAAATAGTTTGTTACCCTGTTGTAGTAAAATGGAGCCACCCTCAATGAACAGGGAAGCTCCAGTTGGTGGGGGCAATCGCGTCACACAGTCACAGCGAATTACCTACGCGGTACGGAGTAGTTAGACTGTAGTTAATAGCCAAGGTACCTAGGGAAGGCAAGTCATTTAGTTACTGTAGTTAAGTAGCTACCTTCCACCAGGCCATTGCCTCGACATCACAATGCGCCCTATCAGTACGGAGTAACAAGTAACTCCTTGTTACTGTACAATCTCGACAACCCCCCCCCAACAACAACAACAACAAACATCACTTCTGTGTACTTCGTTTGCTTAACACACCGCTCGTTTCCTGTAACTGTTTGTCCCGAGACCTTTGGAATGCTTCTCTTTGATTTGTTTCTCCAGGTTTCAACTTCCTGCCCGTCAAAGGCGGAAGGCCTACGAAAGCCTTAGCCGGAACCGTCTGATGGATTCTCGAATCTTCGCGCGCATGCGCTGCTTCATTTAGCGCCAATCGCAGATAACCACCTGATGGGCAAGGCTCCTCCGATTACGCCATCGTCATCTTCCTGAATCTTCGAGCACTGTACTGTGGTAACGTCAATCGATCAATTCACGCGGTTTTCCCTATCGGCCTGCATGCTGCACGGCATCGTCTTTCGTTATTGGTGCGCAGCACGCAGCAGCTGATGGCGTGGTGTCATCCTCATCCTGCTTTGGTGCTGCCGGTTCTTCTATCCCCCCATGTCTCTCAAGGTCTCTCCCCAACCACCAGCGGAAGAATATTGTCAGGAACTGTGCAATGAAGACTTGCTCTGTCGTATACAAGAGTATTGGAACCTGAATAAGGGACTTTGTCAAGTCATCGTGATGGGACCACATGGCTTCTGCTAATGGGATGCCCACAGACACCGTCTTTGCAGCACCACAGAAGCAAACGGCAATCACCTCGACCTTGGGCAATCTTCTCACAGTAACCACGCGTTTGATCATGGAAGGCAGCCTGCGCCCCATCCTAGATTCGGCCAGGGCAGCGTTGGACCGCTTCACTAGACAGCTCGGCGGGTACGCAGCATAGAAGCAAATCACGGTAAACAAGGCGTACAGTGCCACGTTCATGAATACGTTGAAGACGATCGAGGCTTTTGAGGGCAGGTAGAAGGCCCCAGTCTTGAAAGCTCCAGAGAATGTTGACCTACCCAAGGTTAGGACGATTGAACCATGACTTGCCAGTGATGGTGATGGACTCACCAAATAAGCAACACCATGCCAATGGAACACACCTTTGCCAGGCGAAACGTTTGCAAAGTCCACTCGACTTGCTTCGGCCAGGTCCATCGGATTCCCTGGCCGGCAGTCAAAGGAAGCAGCACACTGAATCCAAGCTGCTTCATGACGGTGGCATACATCGGACCAAGTGTGGATGGCGACGCTGGTCGGTAGGCATCGAATTCAGTATCTGATGGTAGGAGCCCGTATATGAGCCCAGGGGCAATAAACGAGCCGAGGACATTGCCAATGATAACCTCAATGATGGCAGCAGCATCGTCGCCACCCGAGTTTCTCGTCATCACCACATTTGATGCGATCGTGGTCGGGATAGCGCCTACCACCATCATTCCTGTTAGTACGCCGGGACTTATGGTTCCGGAGTTCACGCCACCAGCGGCGATGACTATACGGATGACGACTATTGATGAGAGTCAGTTTCTGTTCCTTCGGAATCAACAGGAAACTTGTTACGCACTCAACATGATGATTGGTATGACGATGAAACTAATTCCCTGTACGACGATGTGCAGACGCCAATTGGCAATGTGTTGCTTTAACTTGATCGGAGAGAGCTGCATCCCGTTGATGAAGAAAATGAGACCGATGACACCGTATAGGATCGAATACTCCGATTTGAGGATACCACCACGAGCTGCGACGTCTGCAGGTGTGTCAAATCAGTATCACCCTGGCTTAACGATGCACACCTGGGTCGCACACTTACTTGGGAAGAAATACGCAAGTACACAGGCAACGCCGAAACCAAATATGAGCCAGTTCTTGAGCGCGAAGTCGCCTATGGATTTCAAGACTCTGGCAACCCCCGCGGGCCTGTCATCAGGCCTGGATTTCTCTTCCAAGCATGGCGTCTTCGACGTTGCCATCCTAGTAACCTCCGAACTGGGCTTCAAGTCTTGGTCAATGGAGTATATTTCTGAAACTTGGCCATGGATTGGGCTTCGTATCAGCCGCTCATAGAAGGTGATGAGTCTGAGTGTATTGGCTTCTGTCTGGTGGCTTTCCGTCTTCTAATTCGGTATCGGAAGGTGAACACCATTGCAAATATCGTCCAAAAGGCCATGGCATATCCCACAGTACGTAGCACGCCACCTTCACCGCTGCGGGATCGGCATCCCAGAACGGAAGGCAACTTGATACAGCCAGTGTCTAGTGTGCCTCAACCCAACCACCTGTGCGCGATGTCGCTTTATCGACCAAAGAAAAGTGGTGACAGCACCCTATTCGGCCCTCCTACCACATCCTTGCCGACCGGCTTACGGCAAAAAACCGGACAGAAGTATGAAGACGCTTCGACGGTTGCAAGCCTGTTATCAACAGTGACGGTTACGCCGCCATCTCTACCGAATGCAATCCAGCTCCGATGCATTTGGCAATCACATGGTAAATGCCCCCCACCTCGGGGCTTTGCCGTGCGATTTCCGTGCTGGCCTCCGGATTCTGGGGCCACCAATCGGTAGTTGATCGTTTTCGACACACTCGGTAGCATTCTCTTGCTAGCATAGAACGTTATGCGCCATCTACCTGAAGATCTCTGGGATCTGCAGGATCGGCTGCTTTTGACGATTTCATCGGCATCCATACCCCGAACCCCCAACTTTATTGTCATGGCCTACCAGGCTGGAAACGGATGCGGATGCACGGAAAGAACTACTGAAACTATCTTCTCTGGGCCATCAGCTGCTGGGCTGATCTAAAGGTGCTGCTCCGGCTCGTGAACATCATTTGTGTCGGTCCCCGGTACATTGCGTCTCGAGAGTAGGTGTTGCGACATTCTTATGACATCCACGAAGAAATTCCAGGGCACTCTACTGAGTACACTCTCTTCGATCGATTCGTCTGTCACACGCCGTCGGGGTTCATCCTACTTACTTCTAGTACCTCTCCGGGGAATTCCAGCCACTTATCGCGACGGATCCACGGCCGGACCTTCCCCCAAATCTGGGGGCCAGCGCAACGGCGGGCCGGGCCCGTAACTCCGGAAGGACGCCAGGACCGACATCCCCCCCTATCCCGATATCCCGGACCCACACTGTCTGCGCAGTCCGGATACATGATCCTTCCCAAGACCCGCCATCCTTGCGACTTGGAACCCCAGCAGCCCCTGTGATATTGATTTGATTGATGCTCGGTTCGGTGATGATGAGCAATGATTATCAATCGATATGCGGGCCCATCATCCCATGTGTTGTTTCGTTCATCGACATTGAGAAAAGACCGCCACCCACCTGACCTCCCTTGCGATATTGCGAGCCGCGATATTGCGCCGCGATATACCACACTATGGCCGATATTATTGGCAACATGATCGCGTATGGCGTAAGTATGACGGTCATTGCTGAGCAACGGTGAAACCACGTTGTGTGCGGCATCGTAGCCGATCCGATATAAGGGCACACGGCCGGAATAATTCGTTGCACATATCAGAGTCACGAGGCAGGTCGAAATGTCTGAAACCGAGGAGAACATATTGATTAGAGGAGGTGCGGCCGTCTGCCGAGTATCTCGCTTGAGGTAGGTAAGCCGAAGCTCGAAACAGCGTAATGCCCAGCTGTTCACTTGCAATGTCTGGTGATATGCTGGTGGCTCATTATGCAAACTCTATTGTCTTTTGGTTCTCTGGAATAGCGATGTAGATATTGGACTGCTGCTCGCAGTTGGCTGGTTCGTCGTAGCCCGGAACGCCCTGGAGAGGTGAAGCATATACCCAGTCTCTAGCCACACCAAAGAAAGCCGCAGTAACATTCTAGATATATTTTCCGAGGGCATAGACGCCAGATTGATGTCATTTCTCATCCTTTACAGGAAAATACCGTTCAGATAGTCATTCCCTGGATGCGCACTTGCAACGGGGCCGGCGCAGCATAAACCATGCTCAGATCGGTCTTGCCCATGAGCTGTAGTGAAACGTTGGGATAGCCGAAAAACTCGGGTTTCTCGACAGCAGGCTTCCAGTGGCTGTTTTGACAAGAGCCGTATTAGTATATACTCTCCCAAAAGCAGACTCGTCCCGCACCACGAACACGCATTTGGATGGCACTTACATCTCGTCCTTGCACTTCTTGGCAATCGCCATGTCGAAGCCGCCCGGCTTCTTCATCTCCAGGAGCTTGAACTGCCAATACTCGTCTGGGATGTCCTTACAGAATAAGTACTGGTCATTGTACGAGTTCTGGTCACCCTGCGCCATCGTTTTGCCGTCCCACTTCCAATGGTTCTCGCAGAACGACGAGGTGTTGAAGTTTGGGTCATCCCACTTGACTACGTTTATCATGTCAGCTACTAACATGGGAACATATCCATCATGGGTAAGATGGGATGTTGGCTTACACTTGAACGAGCAGTCGAAGAGATCGGCGGGTGAGACTCGCATGCAGTCAAGACACACCTCGCTCAGGGACCACGGCATGAAGTTGAACTGCGACAGGTTGAAGATTGTCTTTCTCTCAGTGGAAGGGGAGACCTTGATGGAAGAGAATGCCGGGAGACAGGCCGCCAAGGGGAGGAGGATGCCGGCCCAGATGGCGAACTGCATGGTGGCTGATGAAGGCTAAGTAACGAATACTCGATGTCGGTTACAAGATGGTGTTGTGGATGGAGACTGTGTCTACTGGAATAAGATAAAAATCAGACCTGGTAAAAAGAGGTTCAAAGTACCTTGGAGCAGAATGGGTAACTATGGAAGTTGCAGATGCTGGTTTGGGCCAACCTGGAAGGAAAGAGCAGCTAGGGCTGTGGCTTATATATCCGACCAAACCCAAGTCATCCATCCATCCATTCACCGCTCAAGCCAACATCATCCCACCTCGCTGGTGAATTGCCACAAAGCGCTTCTGCCATCTTTCAAAGAGCAGGCAATCTTGACCCTCCCGAGAATGAGGTTGGTTAAGGTATCCAGAGAAATTCCACCACGAGGTCTTCATGCGGCTTGCCGTGGAATCCAAGAACACTTCCTACTTTGAGACATTTAGGCGACACTGCAGAAGAGTGTCCGACCACGGGGAACGGCTGGAACTCCTGATGCGGACCTGGGAGTTGCTTTGTTCGGAAGGGCAACAAGGACTGCCTAGTCATCGTGACAGCAAGCCGTAGCGTCGTACTCGGCACCGATCTCGTCGACAGAGTGGTATTTCGTATCGAAGGATGTCGTCATGGAGGTCCGAGAAACAGGGGATGCCGGGATGGACCAAAAACCCACGGGCTGTTCCAGCGGAGCAAACAAACCGCATCACATCTTTCTATACGATCCTAAGCTGTACCGAATACCGCTCGCGTCATCCCTGGGAGGACTCCAACATCGAGTCGAATCCCCCAGATGCAAGGTTCTACGGACATGGTCAAGTATACGGCTCTATTCTGGCCGAAGGTTATACCGTCATCACACCCAGTGTTGCCACTTGCAACGAAATCCCCTTGCTTCGGCCGAGACACTTTTTGCCAACAGCATGAAATGTCAGGCAAGGACACCAAGTCTGATAATGGTATGAAGCTGCTGAAGGTTGAAACCCCTAACTGTCGTCTCGTCTCCTGTTTTGTAATTTGCAACCAACTCAGGCCAGTCACATCTCTGAGCGGTATCCTAATAGGTGACCGAGCTCTGCTGGTGATCCCAGAGCAAGCCTTGGGGTTTCAGTCATCGTTCGCTTGCAGCTGGCCTCGAAGAGGCAAATGGGAGGCCTCTCGCTGTCGAACTTTTCCGGGTCCACAAGCCGAGGACAGAAACAAAAACATCATCAAGGTCTGTCAAGTCGACTAAGTTCTGACTCTTGTGCTCTGGTATAAATGTCCGAACGACCACAAGACGAGTCCGGCCTGCGTCTTTGGGACGGCTGGCAAGCGCTGGCTCTAGTATCTGGTACTACTTACCCTCGGTAAGCCGCAGGGTGGAAAGGAAAATGGTAGGCCAATATTCGATGTTTGCCAAAGCGGTCAGAACCTACGTTTTCGTTCTTCTTTCCATACAGGTTCGACAGCTAAGCTAGGCCACTTTTCTTTCCTTCTGCCGTGCCCGTCGCGGGAACGCGATTGCGGGCAGTTGCCCAACTACCGTTTTGTCGACGCATCCATCTCATCTGGAATGTGGTCTATCTATGTAGTCTCCATTGATAGACATGTTGAACGCTCCAGGAACCCGGCACTGTGATGACCAGCCCTCTGGACATGTGCCAGCGCTGTTACGGGGCCGGGAGACTTCACCTCCTTTTCGGCAGTAACCTTCGGGTTCTTAGCATTATCAGTCGTTGACCTGGTCAACGAGATACCATGCTTGTTGAATCAGGGGAACCTCACCGCATCGCCGAGCACGGTCTAGATACGCGTAGCACCAAAGAATTTGGCTGGCGTCAGTTGTCTCGAGCAAGCAACACCGCCCAACGGCGCGGCTGTTGTGCATCGTCCAACGCTGCGCTTTCGGCGGCGGTTGGTTACAAGACCACTGCCTCTCGAGTCCATTTCCTTGGTAGAAGCATGACATGACGGCTCAGGTTACACCCGTAGCTGAGCCATTGAATGCCCATGTGAAGATTGATTATACCGAAAAGCCTCTCAACGGCCATATGGGACTTGATTTCTGTAGAATCTCCGTTCTCGTCCTCCCACTCGATTCCAAGAGAATTTGATTGGCAGACATGCCACAGTGTACGTACACCATGCACACCGCAGCGCGAGGCCCGGTGGTACGGCCTGTACCACGTGCTGGTCACTCTTGAATCGGTGAGCCGATCACAGCCAACGTGTTGTGGTGGTTTGCACACGAGCGCGATGAAAGCTGTTCCGGCACCCTGTACTAGACCAAAGTTATGTGATCAGCGAGAAGCATCATCAACTCCCAGAACAGGCTGTAATGACACGATAACGTGCTGTGGACTACTCCAACAACGTGACTCAAGTCTCGCCAACTCAATCCATACTTCCGCAGTGTGTACAAGTTTATTATCATTGTCTATTGCGATGTCGGTAACTATCTGTATAATTTCAGGGGCAGTTATTTGCATCTTTAACCGCTCACGTATCATAGGGGGTTGGGGTCAAGCGTGCCGGGTTGCAGCCGGGTTGAAATACGAGTGGTTGCTCAGGGGTAAAGTAGCATATAGTTACGCTATGGAGACTTTATAACTCCCTTGTACACAACTATGACATCTTGCGTCGTGATGATAGACACAATTGCGAACCACTTGTCTGGGATGGCAACGACGCTCAAGCGAAGCGTTTCTTCAGCCACTGCGCCATGATCTCACTAACCTCCTCCGGCTTTTCATACATGCACCAATGACCGACCTCGACGACGTGTTGCTCGAGATCGGGCACGAGATGAGCGACCGGCCCCATCAGGTCCGTCCGACAGACAAAGTCCTCGGTGCAGCCAATGTACAGGCACGGGTCCTTGATGGTGTAGTCCTCCTTGGGGATCGCCTTCTCGATCTCGAGGCTCCCGTTGCGCGTGTAGTTCTTGTAGGAGCAGCACGGCCCCTCGAAGCCATCGCGGCGCATGCGCTCCAGGAAGGCCTCCTTGAACCCGGGCTTCTGGGCGAACGGCTTGAGCGGGTACTGCCCCGGGTTGGCGGCGGCGTCGGTGAGGAGCTTCCGGGTGGCGCCGCGGGTGCAGAGGAACTTCTTCATGGCCTCGGGGTCGTCCCAGTGCGCGAGGTGGAAGAGCGCCTCGGCGTTGTCGGCCAGGAGCCGCGGGCCCTCGTCGCTGGCGAAGACTTCCCAGTACGCCACGTTGGGGTAGCCCAAGTGCTTCTCCCCCGCGGCGATGGCGGCCTCGAGGTCAAAGGGCTGGTCGCTGGGCGGGCTGTAGGCCACGCTGAGCAGGACGAGGCCGACGCTGCGCGCCGGGCGCCAGATGTAGAGGCGCGCGGCAAAGTACGCGCCCCAGTCGTGCCCGATGGGGATGATCTTGTCGAAGCCCTCCGAGTCGATCAGCTCGTGGATGTCGTCCGTCAGGCCCTTGGAGTTGTACTCGCGGTAGTCCGTCGGCTTCGAGGTCCCGGCGTAGCCGAGCATGTCGAACACGATGATGGGGTGTCCGAGGGGGAGGAGAGCAGGCATCGCCCCGTCCCAGAGATGAGCGTCGTCCGGGAAGCCATGGCTCAGGATGAGGGCCGGCTTGGTGCTGGAGGACGGCTTGTGCAGGTAGTAGGTGTACGTGTAGTCCCGGCTTGTCTTGAACGTCTTCTTGGCGAGTTGATCCATGTTGGCGGTGAGCGTGAGGGGCGGGTGGCAGTTCAGTTCAGAGGCTTGTGGTAGAAGAAGGATGGAGGCTGCCTTGTAGGGAAAAGATGGGATCTTGCGTTTTGGTAAGCAACGAGATGTCACAGACGTTCTTCTACCGGTAGTGTTTGCACCAAAGACGCCTGATTCCACTACCGACGACTACCTACGTTGTGACGGCGTTGGCCAATCATCTCATCCTATAACGTGTTACGTTGCGTGAGAGTGCTCGAATACCCCGCCTGGAATCTGACAATGTGGGCTCCCCGTCCATCGCCTCCTGAGTCGACAGCCAACCACGCTGGAACCTTCATCGTGGGATGATCCGTCCATCCCTTTGTTGCCAAACGGATATTCTTCCTCGCACTGGCACAGTCACAAATACCACACTCCCTCTCACGAAGGCCCCCACACTTTCCATGCATGGGCACGTTCTGCTGTACAGTTGTCGACCCAAGCAACTCATTCCTCCCACACCATCGTCAAGGCCCGAACCCCTTCGGAGATAGGACCATGTTGCCAACAGTAATTCCGCTGAGGAGAGCCAAGGGTGGCTGGCATATGAGACGAGGCTGCGGTTCGTATCCGACGTCTTGACCCGGCTTCAAGACACCCTGCACACTGCTTCGAGCCTTTGACGGCCAGCTCAGAGGCCCCATCTCAGCTGTCGCAACGATGCAAACGTGGATGTTCATGAACAGATTTAGCAAGCTTGCGACTGTCAGCAGCACGTTCGAGGCTTGCATGATGCCACATTGTGGCAGTGCCTGTGGGCAAATATGCAGTGAGGAGTTTGAGAACCGCCCTACACGTCAACCTGGTGACCATCACTTTGACGCAACCCAAGCCTGTCCACATGCACCGATGAATGGCTGGGTTAGGCATTGGGTTGGGTGGGCATCGAATGCAGGAGCCCGTAGCTAGTCTCGGAAGATGTCTAGATAATAGTTTCTCAGGTGCATCACGTGAGGTTCCACGGAAAATAAAAATAAAAAGACAAGAAAATAACACTTTCGAGCACTCTCTCGCTGGCTGACATGACGAATCAGGCAGGGAGGGTGTGTGGTGCTTTTCGCTCCGCCACTGTCTTGACCGGCCCGCCGGCTGTACTCGCGATGGCGCGTTTCCTTTCCTCTCGAGGGAGAGGGGAGAGGGGGGGCGAGACGGCAATGGACTGACGGGCAAAGGAGAGGCGGCGACTGCTGCCTCTGTGCTGGGGCCTTGCCACATGCTTGTCTGTAAAAGTAAAAGTAGACTGTATCCGTAGCTACTCCGTACTTGCATAAGTATCCGTCAGTTGTATCCGTACTCCGTAACGCCTCTTAAGACCCCTCTTAGGGTTTGGAAATTGGCATGGGACGACGGTTACATCCCAACCAAGGGCAAATGCAGCCGACTGACTGACCGACGACGAGTGCTTCTCTTGATGGGGGGATGGGAATTCGGGGAGCCTCGAGAGGCAAGAAAGGGTTTCTGGACGAGAAATTTGGATGAGATCTGCAGGGCCCCTATGCAGCACGCTGGGGGTCGCCCCTATTTATAGACGAACAGGGATCAGTATATCCACTAGCGACCAATCAACGTACACTTCTGCGGGGGATATGGGTGGGGCTAGCTGGGAACTACGACGTAGAATCCGCACTTGCTTTCTTATTTTCCACTCACCTTATTAAACCACCGGGCTAGCGTCGCCTACACAGTATATCGCGCCGTTCTCGACAAGGTATGGCGCACAAGTACCATGGTTTGACGAGCAGCGCATATTGGCAGCACATATAAACAAACACCCGGCGCCAGGGTGGGCACATATGTCGATCTGGTTTGGGGTTATTATCTACGAAGTAAACCCGACGTATAACACATCGAGTTATTACTCCGTAGGAAAGCGCAGCTGTCATCTAACCCGATTTAGTCGAATTCGACTTGCCGATAGCGTCAGGTAGAACGTTTTTGACGTGTCGGCCATGTTTTAGAATATTAGACACTTATATCTGGTCGAGTTATAAACGTACGTGTACGGAGTAAGAAGAGATCGAGATGTTGTTTTATCAATGGCCGGCAAGCGTGGCGAATGTTGAGTGTTTTGGGGTTGCGACTCGCCGTCCGATGGTATACTGTGATATACATACCGGTGCAACAGGTAACGAGACGGTTATCATAATCTAGATCTCACAGACATAGCCACTTAGTGGGCAATAGCGATGACAGAGGGCAGTGCTGCTGTGTCTCATATAAATAGTTCGCAGGTGTCAAGCACGTAGCTACTCGGTAGTTGTTACGGATCGACATGTACTCGAGGCGGCTGATATCTCTCCATGCCGTTCGGAGTATTTTGTTGGATACGAATCCTGACCAGATGGCCTTCAGCCAAGTATTTCCACCCCACATTACGGATACCGGTAGCAAAGTCATATGAACAAGCTACTGATGCCAAGGGTTCGTATCTCTGGCAGCGTAAATAACTCTTTCTCCTCTCTCTGTGACCCGGAGCCCAAGTCTCGACAAGGGCAAAGTCTTGTTTCACAAGGCTTGGATATCTCCGAGGATGTGCCCTGCCCGTGATTGGTCGTACCGTACATGTAATCTCGATCCCGGTAAGCTACGTGACTGCGAGGCTGGCAGCATGTAGG
The DNA here is from genome assembly GCA_022414665.1 of Arthrinium puccinioides. Taxonomy (NCBI): domain Eukaryota; kingdom Fungi; phylum Ascomycota; class Sordariomycetes; order Amphisphaeriales; family Apiosporaceae; genus Arthrinium; species Arthrinium puccinioides. The sequence goes on along the minus strand of JAIUNF010000003.1, from coordinate 1,602,975 downwards.
TAGAGCTGTTGCTTCGTAGGCGACCAAGTAACTTATCACGATATGGAGTCCTCTGCATTGCATTCGGGACCATCCATCGGAAGTTTGCTTAGCCGGATCGGGAACGCCACGGTAAATATGAGAATAGAATACCTGCGGGCGGCACGGGAAGCATTACGGGAGCCCTTGCGCGGAACAGCACACCCGGTCGTCTCCAATTGGCGTGCCAGGCATCTGTCTATTTGGACATCTTTGCGACTTGGGCTAGGCATCCCCCATGTTGGTCAGTACTGATGAATGTCGTTGTGTGTTTCGACATAGTAAAAGTACTGACAGGCTAGTGAACAAAGTAAAGTAAGCAGGGTAATACGTAAGTAGCGTCTCGTTGCAACAAGCCCTGGTTAGTTTAGGTGACTAGGTAATGAGTGGGGGCGACTTCTGCGATGGACTGTCGTCACGAACAGTCAACCGTGCGTAACTCGTCATCATCGCGCAGCCACTTGCAAGGAACGTACGGTCCGGCACGTTACGGCACGTTGGGCGAATGTGGTGGCATGCACAAGGTGTCATCAGAAGAATAAACTTTACGCGAACGGATGCTTGTATCATATTAACTAAAGGCATTGAAAGCTGGGCTCGCAACTCAACCCAGTTGCTTCTCTCTGTGCGACGAAATATGGACACTCGAGATGTATCTTTAGCAACAGCCTATACTACGTACTGTCTCTAGCTTTCCAGCTAAAGACTGGGTACTCCGTAACTAGCCTACGGTATACTCCGTACGTGGTAGAAATTAATCGGGAAGCACAAGACTTCTGTTCCCCACGAGCAAAGGCAGGCTACCAGGATAGTTCATCGACCGTGTACCATCGCTTCCAAGTGGGATGGATCTGTTTACCAAGACTCTCGCTAAGGCCGACGCAGCAAATAAGTTTACGGGATCGGCACCGCGAGCAACAGGGAACAGCAAGGTTAGTTCCTTTTGGGTAAACCCGTCGCTTCACGCATACGCAGCCAGTTGGCTGTTTCTCAAGCAGACAGGGCGCACGGAGTACATGTAGTAGTTAAGAGCTTATCCAGACTATCGAGGCGGGCGGGCATGACTGGACGGCATGGCATGATGATTGATGGGGGTGGGCACTGGGAAGGCACGCAGCCCCTGTCACAATTCGTTGAGGCTGCCATGTCATCTCTCCAACCTACCAGCAACTAACTTTACTAAATAACCTCACTAAGGTGGTCAAGGTAGTTAACGTAGTTAACGTAGTTGACTTATCCATACAGATACTCCCAGCGCGTTCTTTTTGTCGCCGACAACCAAACCAAGACTCCCAGTGTGCTGTGTATCGCATGATTATCTGTGCCCCTGCCTTGGATCGAGTGCTTGATCTGGCCCGTGTTCGTTCTGTCCAAGTATAACCGTGTGTTGTTTCTATTCCAGACAAGATATCTAGATTGTCCTTGACTCGCAGTCCGGGGGGGAGGGGGAAGGGGGATAAGTTACTTGCGGTCGGTGCAGCAGCAGCAGCAGCAGCAACATCAGCATCGACATCAGCATTAAGCATCAGCATCAGCATCAGCATCAGTATCAGCATCAGCACCAGCATCTACATCGGCATTACCCCCTTAATCCCTTACCCCCCTCCCCCTCTTCCGTCTCCAATTGTTGCAACTCTAGTTGACTGTTGCCCAACAACCACGACAGTTGCGACAGTCAGCTCGGCCCAGCCGCTCCGAGATTGACCTGCAAGAGACAAGTTCTGCCGTGGCAAGATACGACTCTCGTGCATCTGGTGTGGACAACGGATAGATACATTGCTTGCACAGCCTCCTTCAGCATCCAACCACCCCCTGCAATAGCTGCAAAGGCGTCGGGGAGACCCATCCACTTGGCTCAATCGGCCCAAGCAGGAGTCAGCTTGCCAGAATCCAATCTGTCCCATCTTTCTTTGTCTCTTGCAGGCCTGACGCACTGCACGCACTGCATTTCACACCAAGGAAGGTCCAAGTCGAAAAGGTGCGATCAACCCAAAGGTGCGACACGATACACAAGTATGCCCTCCTTCGGACGCATAGGCAAGCAGAGCAATCGTTCTCAGCACAACGTCACTGAGCTGCAGCAGCAACAACAACAGCAGCAGCAGCAGCAGCAACAACAGCAGCAACAACAGCAGCAACAACAACAACAGCAGCAGCAGCAACAGCAGCAGCAATTGCAGCAGCAACAGCAGCAACATCAGCAGCAACGGCAACAAGCTGCTCACCCACCCCTCACTGCCCTCACCACCGCTGCTCCAGCATCAGCAACGGCAGCCGGCGGCCTGGGCTCTGCAAACACGCCATCGTCGGCCTCGTCCGCGGCCCTAAGCTCATCAACTAGCGAATTGTCCTTTCAAGACCCCAGGGCGATCCAGCAGCAACAGCAGCAGCAACAGGCTGCACAGTTCCAGCACCAATTGACGCTTCGTTCGCAGCAGTCGTCCCATCCGCGACCGCAGCTCGACTACCACCATCACCCGGGCCAGGGCCAGGGCCAGCAGCCCGCTTTAGTGCAAGTACAGGGTCAACCCCAGAGCGGTAGTCTTATTTATAGCAGCACTCCAGGGCCAGCTGGCGCCCTTGCGTCAAATCACCCCGCCAATTCCAACCCGACCACCGCCACTGGCATCACTGCTGCTTACCACAATAGCAGTGCAAGACAGCAGCAGCAGCAGCAGCAGTCGTCGCACAGCCAGCAGGACTTTGCCGAACTGATATCGCGCTCGCATTCCACCTCTGCACGCTACCCAAATCCACTCGCCACGCAGCAGCAGTTCTTGCCTGGCTCCAGCTCGGCGGACGATCTGCACTCTTCAATCTCTCCGCCGTCGCAGGCTCAGGATCCGGGCCAGGGTCCAATTCAGGGTCAAGGTCAAGGTCAGGGTCAGGGTCACCCAGGCCAGCATCACCAGCAAGCACATCAAGCACAGCAAGCTCAACAACTTCAGCAACTGCAGCAACAACAACAACAACAACAACAACAGCAGCAGCAACAGCAACAACTACAACTACAACAACAACAACAACAACAACTACTACTGCAGCACCACCAGCAACAGCAACAAAAACAGCAGCAGCAGCAAAAACAACAACAACCGCCGCCGCCGCCGACTGAAGCCAGGCTCTCCGCTCGTAAGTTGTTTAGAAAGATTGCTGCCGCTTCCACCGGGCGCTCTTCCTCGGACCACCACTCTTCGTCGTCGCAGTCGCATTCGCAGCAACAGCCACAATCGCCGAGCCCGTTCGACAAAGCCACAGGCCTTGGTCGCAGACCGTCCAAGCGGATCAGCAGCCCCGTCCCACCACCAGCCATCAGGACCAGCGCCTCTCCAGCGTCGTCGTCTCCCGAGTCTTCGTCGCACTCTCCCGAGTGGCAGCAGCAGCAGCAACGCCAGCAGCCACTTGCGCCCTCACCGCTGCAGCAGAGATCAGCTGATCCCGACGAGCCCTATCCTACTCGCGAGGACTCCAACCACATCAACCAGGACCTGCGCGCCGCTGCTGCAAATAGCCAATCCGCGCCCCGCCCCCACCCAGCACAATCCATAGACACCAGCATCCGACAGGTCCCCCCACTGACAGCGACTCTTCGCCCTACAGCAGCACCACGGAAGATCTGACGTACCAGCAGCAGCTTCAGCACCATACCCAACTGCAAGCTCAGGCTCACCCCCAGCAGCAGCAGCAGCAGCAGCAGCCACCGCCACCACAGCTCTACGGGCGCGTCGTCGTCGACCCTGCCGAGGAGCAGTACCACCAGCAGTACCAAGGTGCAGCCCAGCAGGGACAATACTCGTCTGCTAACTACACCAGCCACCTTGGCACCGAATCGCAGCAGCAAAATTCCGAGACGGTATCGCAGCTGTCGCATGACTCGCCCGTGACCGACACTGACCTGCACTCGTCTATTCTCCTCGAGCAGTCGTCGACACCGGTTCTGAACTACGTACAACCGGACCGCCCGTCGCACCCGGCCCAATCACACATCACTGCCTCGCCTTCGGCCGCCGCGTCAGACAGCATGGTACCCCCTCCACCCGGACCGCCCAGCTCGGTTCGACGTTCGGGCGACAACGATAAGAGCTTGAGGAGTGCAGCCAACGTCGACCCTCCTCTCGGCCCGCCGCCCGGTTACCGACACGGCCAGGCACCCAACATCAACCCCATGCCGTCCGCGCCAGGCGGCCCTGCAAACTACCGTCCCAGCAACGTTCCTGACAGACAACAACAGCAGTTTGATGGTGCAAGTGGTGACGGCGGACGGAACAGCCCACAGCCCTCCAACGCAGACCGGGAGTCGGACCCTGACAAGCAATTCAAGGAATTACGTACGAAGCACCTCGCACCCGCTGCCATGTGGCACAAAATGCTAACAGCCCTTCCAGTGCAAAAGTACAAGAACGTAAAGAGACTATACTTTGACGGCAAAGCCCAGGTAGAGCTGCTCAACGCGCAGATAGAGCAGCTGCAGAATGCCGTGGCCAACCAGCGCATCTCACAGTCGCGCACCGCACTGGACGACAATGAGTACACGACGAGATTCAACCGTCTCAACGGAGCAATCAACAACCTCTCATTCAACATCCGTAAGGACTGGAAGACGTTACCGAGCTGGATTGGCAAGTACGTCAGCGCAGAGGGACTCAAGATAGGCAAGCAGGAGATGACCGCTGTTGGTCGCGCCGTCATCGTCCGCTGGGTTGTAGACGAGATCTTCAACAAGTGCTTCCACCCCGGCCTCGAGATCGAGCTGAGCCAACAGCTCAAGACGATTGAGCAAAACATTCGCAGATTTACCTACACCCTGAACACCGCAGACGAACACGAGGCATTGACGTCCAAGGTGGTGAGCTGGCGGATGGCCACCCTTGAGGGTCTCCAAGCGGTGTTGCAATCCCCCGAGAGCGCTGATCACCGTGCCGACTTCACAACACTCTGCACAAGTAACCTCACGGCACATCTGTTCCAGAACTTAATAGACCCGCCCCCCCCGGTGTCGACGGCAGTGTGGCCATGATTGTGGAACTTGCTGTGGGCATCGCGGCCAACATGCCCTTGGAGAGTCGAGACGTTGCCATCACGTACCCCCTTCCTGGCGATCTGCTCAACGTCGACTATATGGAACCCGAAAAGACGGCGCTGCCGCCTTTGCCGGACCCCGAAGACGCCGAGGATAGCGGCAAGGAAGTCGAGAAGTCCAAACGGGAAAAGGCCAAGAGTGGTATGTTGAACATGCTGGGCGGCCAATCGCTGCCCAGTAGCAGTAGAAAGAGCAGCCTGGTTTCGAATACTGACACTCCGGAAGCGACAGCCCCACCCCCCAAGGATGTCGCCAAGATTCGGTTTGCCGGCTTCGTTGTGGTCGAGGTACGAGGACGGCAGGTGCTTGTGAAGGCGCCGGTATGGTCGATGAGTGGAGTTCCAGTACCGGCTCCCCCAGCTCATGATCGCGCCAACGTCGGGAATGGTTCCAATCGGAAGGATAGCCTGATTTGAGATGTTGCGAGCGAGAGATAGGGTGCCACACGGCGTGCTGGGGCTCCCTATGGATTGATTATTGATCACTTGGCTAAGTGAATAGACGGTTGTGCCCTAGGCCAACAAGAAAACGTCTCTCAGCTCCTCTATTCTACCGTGGATGATGGCCACGAGAAATGAATATACATGGATATTTACTTCTATACCCCTTTTGATTCTTGAATGAAAGACCACTGTCCCTGCGCAGGCCTTAGGTGTCGTGGGATCGGGTGAAGCTATACCGACTTCTTGACCGCCTACCGTATTGTGTGGAGTATACGATCAAATTCTGCCGTTGCCCCTCCAGAGAGTAACTAAGTACCCCGCGAAAAACATTGTCTCGTGTAAGCCGAAAGCTGCTTGTGTGTGATTCGCCCTCTTTTGTCGCAGAGCAGCAGGTCGTTTGTTCTGTCCTGTGCCTTGATGAGCCGAGAGAGATAACGCTTGTTGCGCTTGTGCCTCTCTTCCTTGCCACAAACGGCTACATGCTACGATGACCTCCACCGATGGCACTTTGCCCGGGGTGGCAGCCAAGCCGACGCATCTAGAGCCCTCGGAGCTGGGAACCAAGGAATAGTACGTCTGCCGTCTCGTCACTTGTTCTCCTTCCCATTTCTGGTCTTGCCTTTTGGCAAGGCACATACCACGCGTTAAGACTGAGCGTCGAAAAGTCGCTTGCCTGGCTGCCTGCCCCCCCTCTCCTTCACACACACGTTTCTGAACAACCTCACTGACGTCGCCCTCCTCGACCAACCAGCTGGGACAATCTCTACACAAACGAGCTCTCAAACCACACGCACGACCCGACGGACACGGGGACGAACTGGTTCGACGACTCGGACGCGCAGGAGAAACTCATCGAGTTCCTAGACGACTTCTTCTTCTCCTCCTCTCCGGAAGAGAGCGAAACGAGAAAACAGACGACGTCCTTTCTCGACCTGGGCACGGGCAATGGCGACATGCTCTTCGGTCTCCGCGACGCCGGCTGGAGCGGACCGATGCTTGGTGTCGACTACAGCGAGCGCAGCGTCGAGTTTGCGCGCAAGATTGCGGCGACGCGGCAGTTGGGCTTACCGCCACACGACGGGATAGGCGAGGAGGAGGAGGAGGAGGAGGAGGAGGAGGAGGAAGAGGAAGAGGATTCCGACAAAGACGGAGCCGAAGAAGCCCAGAGGAAAGAGCGAAAAACCGCGTCGACCAAGGACGAAACCCCCGTGCACTTTCAGACCCACGACCTCCTCGCCACCGCCCCGTCCGCCATCCTGTCTTCTTCTCCCGCCCCCGGCGGCGGCTACGACGTCGTGCTGGACAAGGGCACATTTGACGCCATCTCCCTCTCGTCCGAGGTCGACGCCGCGACGGGCCGGCGCGTGTCCGAGTCGTACCGCGCCAGGGTGCTGCCGCTCGTGCGCGAGGGCGGCCTGTTCCTCGTCACGAGCTGCAACTGGACCGAGGAGGAGCTGGGCAAGTGGTTCACCACCGCTGCTGCGCCGGGCGCTGACGACGACGATGATGACGGGCGCTGGACGTTTGAGCAGGTGGGACGGGTCGAGTATCCCAGCTTTAGTTTTGGGGGTGTCAAAGGGTCGACCATTAGTAGTCTCTGCTTTCGAAAAGTCGGTGCTTGATGGCCGGCGCGGTCGGTCGCAGAGCGTGTGCTGCAAGAAATACCAGATTAATGGTGGAGAGAGCCATGGCCTGCGGTCGAGTAACATGCAAAGGGTGAAGAAGGAGCTGGGAGATATACCCCTAAAGATAAGCGAGGGAGCCGTCATGGCCGTCACAAGTCAGCAGCTATGAGACAGGCTAACACAGCTTCATCCACCGACCTTCACACTCACGTCGTTTTCATGGTGCACTCATTTCTCTCATGACTGTACTAAGTACCTACTCGTACAATGTTGTCGCCCACAGGCCAAAACTATGCAGACTTCGTTTGTTTCCGCTCTCCCTGCCTCATTTCTAGCCCATCCCACTGTGGTTTGTCTACCTGTACGTTCCCAATGCATGGGGGAATCCCGTCTAACCCTTCAGAGCTTGAAAACCGCGGGCTTCGTTTGGGCGCATGGATCCCACAGTGAGGCCCAAACCCGAAATCTTGGGTGGAGCGGGTGGAGCGGGTGGAGGGGGGCCGGAGGATGTCTTTTTGCGTGAACGTCTCAAAAATGCTTCATTATGGCTCTTTGCTTTTCATCTATGGTGACGTGTTCATGGGGTCTCCACCAGCGGTGGGGATGAGGGCTGCTGCCGTCGTCGCAAAGTACCTGACATCTACGTCGTCATCCTTCTGCAACTTCTCCAGGCACGGTAGGACTCTTTCGTTGATGAGCTCCAGGGATTTCGGTGAAGCCGCGACGTCTTTCGTGCCGGCCTTATCCAAGGAGTAGACAGTACCCTCCTCTGGCAGTCGCTTCAAGACTTCGATCAAGGCAGCATATGTCTTGGCCACGTTGAAGCGAATGTTGGGGATCTCGTCCTCCACAAGCTTGTCCAGCATCGGCAGGATCGACTTGCTAATGACCTCGAGGCTAACAACACTTGACAATGTCTGTAAAGGTTAGCATTGCACCCCGTCATATCTTCATGGAATACGTACCGAGATGGCAAAGCACGTGGTCATTCTGTAGAGATAGTTGGGATGCGAACCCATAGCCATGACCTTGGGAATGATGGCCTCGCTGGCCCACTCCACACCAAAGACCTCGGTCAACTTCTTCAGGTTGTGAGTCGCAGCCTCTCGGATGGAGAAGACGGTGTCACCGAGCCAGCCCATGCACAGTCCACTGAGCTTCTCATCGAAGAACTCGACACCCAGCTGGCTGGCCAGTAGGGGAATGTACTCGATGATGGCGAGTCTCACTCTCCATTGCTTGTCCTCGGCGAGCTGGACAATGGCAGGCAGCAGAGATTGAGACAGGAGGTCGATGCCAATGACTAAGCGCGCTATCAGTAAACATGCGTGGGTGGTAGCTGTATAGATTTCAAGCATACCCTGGTTCACAAGCTCAAGCTTGGAGATGATGTGGAGTCGCACCTCGGGGAACTCATCCTTCAACATCTGGAGGAACATGGGCAGGAGGTGGTCAATGGTCTCCTGCTTGCCCAGGATAGGAGCGAGGCCGCTGATCTGAGTGCCCAGGGCGGCACGGACATGCTGTGAAGTGTCCGAAACCAGGTCTTCGACAGGGCTCATTATGTCGTTCAAGAGAGTAGTTCGGTCGACCAGCGCGCAGAATCCGGGGATCTGGCCGGCAATGGCGGTTCTGACCTCGGCCTCGTTGTCCTTGAGAAGCTTGACGAAAGAAGGCACCAAATCCCGTGACACAACTTCCTCGTCTACCGCCTTTGCAATCTGTAGCCAAGTTAGTCACACCCCTTTGACCTCACGAATATTCCCCGACGTACCTTTTCGAAGCGGTCGGCAATCATGTAGCGGACCCTCCAGCTCTTGTCCTCTATCAAGTTGCGCAGCGACGTGAGTAGGACGCCGTGGCTGGCTTGCTGCTCCTTGGGGACGACTTCGGCAATAGAGATGAGAATTTCGACCGTCAGTAACCGTACGCTATCTTGATCGTCTTGTGCGAGGTGCTGGAAGAGGGGTATCATCTCTTCTACGACGATGGCAGCCGGCATCTCCTTGACAAAAGCGGCGAGGTTCGTGGCGGACTGTCTGCGGACCATGGGTGTTTCATCGTGGACGAGCTGGCCAAACTGTTGGCGCAGTTGGACCTGTACCGAGGCAGAAACCTTCTTGTAGGGGGCAGTAAACAGACCGCATCCGGAGACCTTGGAGGTGAACCAGTCTGCTTTTGCGAGTCGAATGGTAAGGGGAATGAAGTACTCCTCGACTTGCTGGGGTGACAGGTCGCTGCAGATTTTGTTGAGCGACTCGACGGCCTAGACGAGGTTAGTAGATGCGAAAGGGGCAGGGGGCCGACTTGGACTGACCTTGTCTCTGACGACGGGCTCCTCGATCGCAGCGAGGTTCTCCAGGGGGGAGAGCAGGACGTGACCCCATTGAGGACCGCCGACATACTCGGTAAAGCTGCCGAGCTCCTCGCTCAGGGCAACCAGCACCTCGTCTTCGTCCTCGACCGACTCTGTTATGCGTGTTAGATGGCGACCAAGGAGATGACATTATGGCTGCTGACCGTCGAGAAAAGGAATGAGCTCCTCGCGTGTGCGCTCGGGGCCCAGGGCCAGCGCAATGGTCGACAGCCTGTGGATGGCGTTCAGACGGAGGAGGACATCGTCGTGCTGTTCATAGGTCAGGTCAGTCGCGGGTCGCATGCACTCCTGTCGCTGTCACCGCCCGGGTTCGAATGGTACCCACCTTCAGCTCGTCGATGAGCACGGCGATGGGATAGAGCTCATCGTTCGCGTTTGGCGCGTCAGCCATGGCGAACTGCTAGGATGGTGGGTTGGGCCGTAGTGAGGCGTGTTGGGGGGGTAGAAAGGAGAGAAGGCTGGTCTCAGTTGTGGGTGTTGCTGATCGCGTGCGTTGTGAGCGTCAGTCTAAGAGTGATGCAACAACAGAATTGCGGCCCGCCTGGTCGTGGATTTGTAGGGTACAGTGGCAGGCTACAGGCAGCTGGAGGTGCAGTGCAGTGCAGGTAGGTGCAGGTGCATACCAGAAGTACCTAGTTAAGTGTCCACCGTGCTCGTGGGGCAGCTTCTCGCACTGGTGTCTACTACTACTATGTGCGTAGTCGAGTGCGGAGCGGTGTCGTTTGGGGGGGGCGAAAGTCGGGTTGTTCGTCGAGGAGGGGGGGTATCTAGATGGGTTGAATGATGTTGATGGTTGGAAGAGGAGTCAGTCACAATCCGAGGCTTTTGGCAGGCGAAATGCGTCTCAAAACTGGCCGCCTTGGCTTTTGGTAGTCGGGGGGTGATGGAGAAGCAAGCTCCTGTCCGTTCCCCTCCCCCTTGTTGGATGTATTTGTGTGTGGCTCAGGCTCGGGGCTAGGTACCAGTACATAAAAAAGACATGTGGTTCAAATGTCAGGCATGCAAATGACGTACACTCTTCATCAACCGGTTATCCAACGCAAGTTCTAAATAACTGGTTGCCTTGTGTACTTGTTTGGGTCTCCATCTTTCTCTCTCTCTCTCTCTCTCTCTCTCTCTTATCCTCTATCCAACTCTTGCTCTTTCTCATTCTCATATTTGCACGCCAACTCACAAATACCCCTGCATACGGGGCAACGAGGGAGAATACGTTCATGGGTACACGTCAAAGCCGCAACTACTGGCAACGTAATACATGTTCAATTGGATTACACACCACCCGAGCATCATCACCATATGGTTATGTGCCTCGGCCAGGAAAAACATACTGGTTCGAACAAGTACCTGCTCGACGAAGCTGTCTCTCCATGGTGGGGTTGCACATATGAATCAAGAAGCTACCTATTGAATATTCCACAACGATACCCAAGCAGAGTGTTTTTCTATCCGTAGCAGTCCGTGCATACGAAAACCCATAGAGCCATAACGATGATAACGTTACCTGCGTAGCAAGTCAACTTAGTAACTTGGGGTGCAGTACGGAATACCGTCTGCGCTTCCTTGCGGCCCAAATTGATTGATTGATGGTTACACAGCAGTTCTCATTGTTCGAGGTTGCATCAGCAAAATGCCATCCTTGGTAGTGGGGTCGGGCACGGTGTGGCTGGAGAGCTGGCGAGATCCCTGCGCGCCTGCCCCCTGCCCGAAAGAGCCCCTCCAAAATCGAAGGGTGACTCAAAAGTTATCGCAACAAGACGAGAGATCCCCCCTCAGAAGACACAGACACTCCAGCAGGAAGGCGTTTGACAATTTGCAAGCACCAACAGCCCAGCATGCCTACCATCTCCGTCGACAAGTACGAGCTCTACAAGGCTCTCGGTCAGCAGTGCGCCCACCACCCACCCCTCATCACCGTCAACGCCCGCCAGTCCCAAGTTCAACCCCACTAACAACCGTGCAACAGATACACGACCGAGGAGTTTGAGGAGCTCTGCTTCGAGTTCGGCATCGAGCTGGACGAGGACACCGAAAACGATGACCGTCCCGTCGTCAATGGCGTGCAAGAGCCGCCCCAGCTCAAGATCGAGATACCCGCCAACCGCTACGACATGTTGTGTTTCGAGGGCATCGCCCTGATGCTCAACATCTTCCTCGGGAAGAAGCCGACGCCCAACTTCCGCCTCATCAAGCCCGCGAGTGGTGAGCTGCAGACCATCACCGTACACGAGGACACATCAAAGGTTCGCCCTTTGGTGGCTGGCGCCATCCTGCGCAACATCACCTTCACCAAGGAGCGCTATGACTCGTTCATCGCCCTGCAAGACAAGCTGCACCAGAACCTCGCGCGCCAGCGGACACTCGTCTCCATCGGAACCCACGATCTGGACACCATCAAAGGGCCCTTCACCTATGAGGCGCTCCCGCCCAAGGAGGTCAAGTTCGCCCCGCTCAATCAGACCAAGGAGATGGACGGAGAGGAGATCATGGCCTTCTACGAGAAAGACAAGAACCTGGGGAGGTATCTGCACATCATCAAGGACAAGCCTCTATACCCCGTCATATTCGACGCAAACCGTACCGTCTGCTCTCTGCCGCCCATCATCAACGGCGATCACTCCAAGATCTCCCTCAACACCAAGAACGTCTTCATTGAGGTGACGGCCACCGACGAGACCAAGCTGGCCATCGTCATTGACATGATGGTCACCATGTTTTCCATGTACTGCGCCGATGAGTTCACCGTCGAGCCCATCAAGATTCTGTCCGACCACAACAACCAGACGAGAATAACACCAAACCTGACGCCACGCTCGACCGAAGTCGAGGTCGACTACCTGAACAACTGCCTTGGCCTCCAAGAGTCACCCGAGAGCATCTGCCAGCTTCTAGCCAAGATGGCTCTTTCCGCCAAGCCCTCCGAAACGCCCAACCTGATCGAGGTCTCTATCCCGCCCTCGAGAGCAGATATTCTCCAGCGCTGTGATATCATGGAGGATGTAGGTATCGCATACGGTTTCAACAAGTTGCCTCGCATGTCTGTTAACAAGACTGTCGGTTCTCCCTTGAGCATCAACAAGATGACGGATATTGTGCGTCTGGAAAGTGGCATGGCTGGCTGGAGTGAGGTCATGCCTCTCATTCTTTGCGGGTAAGCGCCTCAAATCCCCCTAACTTGCCGTGCCGAGACTAACACGATTGCTAGCCACGATGAGAACTTCTCATGGCTCAATCGCAAGGATGATGGCAAGACAGCTGTCCGCCTTGCCAATCCTAAGACGCTTGAATATCAGATTGTCCGCACTTCTCTCCTCCCGGGTCTTCTCAAGACCATCCGCGAAAACAAATCGCACAGTCTACCTATCAAGATTTTCGAGGCTTCGGACGTCGTCTTCAAGGACGAGAGAATTGAGCGCAAGGCACGCAACGAGCGCCATTACGGCGCTGCCATTTGCGGCCGCACCTCGGGCTTCGAAGAAGTCCACGGCCTGCTGGATCGTGTCCTGTTGATGCTGCGCACCTCATTCCTGACGCGCGAAGAGGGGCTCGGCGCTAGCAAGGTAGACTTCGAGGTCCGTGAAGATCACACCAAGCGTGACGGCTACTGGCTCGAGCCTATCGACGAAGACACCTTCTTCAAAGGCCGAGCCGCCGCCATCTACGCTCGAATCGACGGTAAGAGCAAGCGTATCGGCGAGTTTGGAATCCTGCACCCCAGTGTCCTCGAGAAATTTGAGATCAAATTCCCCGTCAGCACGGTGGAGATCAATCTAGAAGTCTTCTTATAGATGAGCAAATGGGATGTGAGAGAAGTGGGATGTAGCTGGAAGACACATTGTCTCGAAAGTACCTCGATCCATGAGCTGGGCCACGCAGGAAGAAAACGAAGAGATGATTGATGATCATAGCGCGAAAATTATCGCGAAGCATTGTCGTGCCGACTGGCTGGATAGGGAGATGAGAAATCCAACTCTGTTCGCATTTTCCATTTTCCATTTTCCATTTTCCATTTTCCAGTGCTATTAATTACCCCTTACTCCGTAATCGTTCTGCTGATTATCCACATTGATAACAAGATGCTCGGATAGGAAACCCTTTACGGTCAGCTTTACTGATTTCACTCATAATGTTGGGCGAAACATCCGAGATCTTCGTCGACGTCGTGACATGTAAAAATATCCTGAAACCCTTTCGATTGAGAAACTGGCAACTATATTTAAAAGGAGCCAAAGGAATACCCCCTGTAGCGTTGTGTTGTAATAGAAATGCTGAGCGAGAAAGCAAACGTTGCAGTCGTCTCGGATCTTGTCACCGACAAAATGTCTACACTCAACCCCTAGGCGCAGTCGTCCAAAACCACGGAGCAATTCTATCCCGGCTATCCTCGTGCCTCGGGGCATTTCCCCGCTTGAAGAACCCTCTAACACCGCGTTTTGTCATGGCCACCTCGTCCTCGTCGCTTGCGGGCTCCATTACTGACCATAAACTGTTGAGCCTAGGTCTCACTATAGCGACTAGCTGCTGAAAACTCCAAATGTTCTCGGGTTTAGGGTGATATTCGAGCGCCTAACCCAGTTTCATTCCTTCGTCTACCCCGTCCAGTTGGTCTGTTCGACTCGAGGTACTATTTCGCCCTATTGGGGCGGTGCTGGGACTCGTCGGAGAGGCCTGCGTCCTGTTGACTGCGGTCGGGGCGGATGATACTTCCGAGATCTCCAAGGATGTCTTGGCAGGCATGTCCCTCATCTCTTGGGAACCATCTTTGCCCTTGTCGGTAGATGCTCGGTTACCGTTGCTTGCGTTGGTTCCGCTAGTCGAGCTTCCGAAGAGACCTCCTATCTCAACACCGGCAAGACCCTCCTTGAGCTTAGCAATATTAGCCGCGAAGGCACCCGGATTGTCCGCACTGGCACTTTTCCTGAGACTGGCATGCGCGGCAGCTTCCGGTGTCAAGGCATCATGTGCGGTCTCTACGCCGGCAAGGACGCTCCTGCTGGTAGGTAAACCAGGTATCTGCCCAGGCATAGCTCCCGGTAGAGGACTACGACCCCGACTTTCTGGTGAGTTGCTGTCGATGTGGTTCTCCAAGACATAGTTTTCGAACTTCTCGCCCCTGGCAGCCGCGACATCTAGATACTCGTTCATCTCGGACTCGCTTCTTCCAAAACAACTTGCCCACCAACGAATCTCGCTCAGCCGTGGGAATATCAGCCTCTCGCGGCCACTTTGTCGGTCGTCAATGATGCTATCGTAGTTGGGGTTCGTAAACTCTTGACGGCGGCTCAAAAAGTAATCCCAGACACTTCGCGTTCTCTCTCTAGCCTTGGCATCACGTCGTGCTTTTTCCGAGTTCCACAAGAAGGTACCGTACTGGGCTGCATATAAATGGTATAGCAGGCGACGCAAGAAGCGCTCGTTGAACTCGAAGTGCGATGGGTGCTGGCGAAGAAGCTGATAGGTTGCATCTAGAAACTGATGAAAAACGGGAGACAGCTCGTTTGGTTTCGTAACCACACTGTTTTCGGGACTGGTATTCCGTATCTGACTCGGGTCATCAGGAGGTGAGGCTGGGTCATCGACGTCCACGTTTGTAGTGGCGTCCTGGTTACGACCACGGTTGAAGAATCGCTTCGCACTCGTAAGAGCGTTGTCGAATACTTCGCCCGCGCGGCCCTCCGAATCGCCTGGTTGTAGTGCAGTGCCGGCCAAAGGATCCCGATCTATCGTGAACCATTTCTCGTGGTTCAAGGGACCGGATCGTTGCTGGAACATGTGGCCGAACGAGAGCCAGTCTTTCTCGACGAGAACCATGAAGCCTTCTAACGTTCGGTAGTAGGGGTCAAGCATCAACTGGGAGAGAGCGGAAAGCTGGCTGGTCCGATCCCAGCCGTCGGAGCAGTGAATGAGTACGTGGGAATGTCGAATGCCTACTTGTCGCGCAATCAGTGCTGACCCGTCCAGGATGCCGTAAATGTGCTTCAGCCAATCGCTCTTGATCAGCAGGTCGCGATTTGGAGGAAGACGACTAATGTCCCCGTCTTTGATGGCATCTATGACCATGTTGAGCGAGTCGCGCATGACATGAATGTTGGCGATGTTAAGATACGCCTTCTTCGCAAAGTCGTAATTCTTCATGTCCTCGGAGCCTTTTCCCATGGCTTGCATAACGATCGCATTGACCGTTGGCCGGGCGTCGACGATCAAGTTGTTCTGCTGCGCGCCATACACAAGTCGCTTCCCCTTCGCATTGTGTCCATCTTCAAGTAACTCATCCTCCAGCTGCGAGGTGGCATCCAAACCTTCGATATCCAAGCTTCCATTGGTGGCGCGCAAGTCAGCCTGACTAGAGGCCGGACTAGGTTCTGATATGTCCGTGGGTGCGGAATCGAGACCGTTGAATTCGACCGTTGCCGAAGCCGAGAAGCTGGCAGCCACGAGCTTCTCGTCCTGCACACTGCGCTTTCCCGTGATCCCAACGCAGGGCTGTGAGCTGCGGGTTATCGAACAGTTGTTGAGAGAGTGTAGGTAGGTAAGTACGGGGATCCGTTGCCGTGACCGGTACGGCCCAGCATACTTGATGACATTGTCTGAAATCTTGGAGGGAACCACCAGCATGGCGGGGTATGTAGGGGAGAAGGAATAGTCGTTGTTGATGGTAGAAACCCGCCAACCACGATCCACAGACTTGGTGCTGATTCCCTGGCGCCGAAACTCTGCTCTCGGGTCGTACAGATCCCACCCGTTCACGTTCAGGAGCTTCTCCTGCTTCAGTGGCTGGTAGCTGAATGCATAGAGCTTCTCTAACGATCCCAAACGGCAGGTTCGATTTCGAATGTATTCGAAGGCTTCTCGGGCTGAAAAATCATCGGTGAAGTGGAAGCTTATAAAGGTGAAGTCGCGACAGCGCAGGCGTATCGTGGATGGTCGGCCAGAGGCCGGCGGGGACGGTCGGAAGTTGCAGTGAGCGAGAGTCGGGTATGCAATATAGAGCTCTCGTGGCCGCGGAGCTGGTGCCACTCCTTCGGTAGATGGGGGAGGAATTATCATTACGATGTGGTGATCTGTGAGGTGCATGGCCCCCTTGTGCATTTCGCCGCCGCGAACGGCTTCCACGCCGGGTATCTGGTGGTGGCGCTGCCGTCAGTCATCATGTCCGCTAGGCCAACAACTTGCCTATAACAGTAACGCAACTAGTAGATAGGTCCCTTACCTTTTTGACGTTCATGGTCAAGCTTTGGTTCAGGTAAGAGCGCAGGGGTAAGGAAGAAAAGCTGCGATCCTCGGTGATCGCATTTGCGAGAAATATATGCTGGCTGAGCTACAGCCCAATATCTATATTTCGGTAGGCTGGCCGGAGTCGATGTGTATGAAGCGATCAACCCGACTGAGGCAAAAGTGACGGACGGCCAGAGCTTATTCCACTGCTTCCCTTGCCCAGGAACAAATGCAGCGATCGACAAGTATTCTACTGCTTGTTCCACTAGAGGCAACAGCTGGGCTTCTTGCTCTGGATGTGTGTTGAACCGCCTGCGGAGGTAAAGTGACTCTGTGAGAGGAGAAGTATGTCGCAGAAGCTTTTATCAACCACAGTAAGGATTGAAATCTGAATAGGCTTGCAAATGGTGTTGGGCGAGATGTTCAGAGAGCTCGCATGGTGGGATCACACGATGCTCAAGTTGGGCCGGCGCAAACAAACACCACTGGATGTCATCAATGGAAAGACCCCCCCCCGTTAGTTGTGGAGAGAGCGGACCTAAGACCAGTGACTATCGCCGACGTCACAGTCTAACCCCGTTATCTTATCGTGGTAGCCTTTCCTGGTCTGTGCTTTTGTCCAAGAACGAGCAGGGGTCTCTTGGAGGGAGGCTGCTTTTTCCACACAACGAAAAAGCCCTAAGTGCTCAAAATTTACGGAAAGAAGAGTGCAGACGACACTGATTGGGCAAAGCATCCACCACGAACCACCCGGCCTAGATCGACTTTTTGCGACAACTGCCCTCTCCCACTTTAACCCATCCTCGACCAGACAACACACAATCCCCGATCACAGCAGTCATCCAAGCAAATACCGTCAAGATGGCCGTCCCGGGTACTCAGATGTACGTCGAATTTATTCCCAATCGGAGGTGGAGGAGATGAACACTGGCAAACCGACCCCTCCGTGACTCTTGTCTGGAGGCAAAGCCCATCAACATGAGACCATGCGGTTTGCTGACATGAACCCTCTCTTCACAGCTCCAAGCGCAGAAAGTTCGTGGCCGATGGTGTCTTCTACGCCGAGCTGAACGAGTTCTTCCAGCACGAGCTGGCCGAGGAGGGTTACTCTGGCGTCGAGGTCCGCGTTACGCCCACCGTCACCGACATCATCATCCGCGCCACCCACACTCAGGAGGTTCTCGGAGAGCAGGGCCGCCGCATCCGTGAGCTCACCTCGCTCATCCAGAAGCGATTCAAGTTCCCCGAGAACTCGGTCTCTCTCTATGCCGCCAAGGTCCAGAACCGCGGTCTGTCCGCCGTCGCTCAGTGCGAGTCGCTGCGCTACAAGCTGCTCAACGGTCTGGCCGTCCGCCGTGCCTGCTACGGTGTCCTGCGCTTCATCATGGAGTCTGGTGCCAAGGGTTGCGAGGTCGTCGTCTCCGGAAAACTCCGTGCCGCCCGTGCCAAGTCGATGAAGTTCACCGACGGTTTCATGATCCACTCCGGTCAGCCCGCCCAAGAGTTCATCGACCACGCCACCCGCCACGTCCTGCTGCGCCAGGGTGTCCTGGGTATCAAGGTCAAGATCATGCGCGGCTCCGACCCCGAGGGCAAGGCCGGTCCCCAGAAGACTCTGCCCGACGCCGTCACCATCATCGAGCCCAAGGAGGAGCAGACTGTTGTCCAGCCTATGAGCCAGGACTACGGTGCCAAGGCCGCTCAGGCTCAGGCCCAGGCTGAGGCCCAGCGCGCCGCCGAGGAGCAGGAGGGTGGTGAGGAGGCTGAGGCCGCCGAGCCCACCGCCGAGCTGCAATAGATTGAGACAGTCGGTGCTGGACTGGCCTCAAAGGAACCACGTGACACAGGAGACTGGTTGGATGTGTGGAAACCAAAACGCGCAAGGGTATGAAATCATGGGCGTTTTTCACGTTTGACGTTTGCATTTGCAAGGGAGGGAAACGGGCACGATAAAATCAAGCCAACTGCGTGCAGTTGCTAAATATCTAGCTGGTCCTGTAATGGTTCACATACCGTGGGTGACTGCAATGAGAACGCAACCTCATCATACACACTCTACTGTTGACTCGTACTGCGAGTACTAAATCTGTTCAATTCATGCAAGCCATTCAGGGGTACGACAAGCTCGAGGAGTTGGGCCGTTGGGGAAACGTAGCCACCACATACCGCTATACTGCTCGGGGGTCGAGTCCGATGCTCTACGTATGCTTAGCCACCCTCGGTCGCTGGGAATGTACAATGTCATGTTTCACTGCAAACGGTCATAGGAGGAGGCTACTGATCACTCCGCTGACTGAGATGCAACATCCAGGGCAATCATGGCAATCTCCTGTTCGCTCAGTGGCAATCTCCTGTTCGCTCAATGGCCACGCTCTCTTGAAACAAAACGACCTTGTCGTACAACATGCCAGCTAATGCAACTTTTGATGTCGTTAGACGACCGTCGTTGACCTTTGTCTCGTCCACGGTCGACAGGAGAGCATAGAGTCTCCCACTCAGGTGGATCGACCATGCTCAGCCAATTCATTCTATGCCGACTTGCCTGATTCTAGAAGTCAACATCGCCAGGAGGAGATAGTAAACACGTGGATACACGAGCATCTACCATTAATCCCTTTTTTTCTATCAGATCCTTTCCTCTATAACAAAAGGACGGGGCTCGAGTAGCCCCTCGAGTCTGCCAAAAGTTAACGATGCTATAGCTCTATCGTATTTCGCCTCTTCCATTTCTCTTCAGTGGAAGCCCTAGGCAAGAAGATTCTCCATCCCGTTTTCATCAGTTGGAAGTGCCAACAGTATCGTACAAGTATATGCACAGCATGTTCTTGAGCTATACTTCATGAAATCACAAAGGGAAAGATAGATAATAGCATGGGGGTTAGGATATCGCCAACCTTCCCAATAGGCCGCCTCCCGGCCACTTGATTTGCACCCTCCACCTGAACGCCGCGATATGATGAGACCCGAAAAATTTCAAACACCCATTCCCCTCAAAGTCCCAGTTAGGAGTTCCATCTTTATACTCCTGCTAGCCTTGGGTATCTCCTTTTTCGTCGTCGTTCGTAGGCGGTAAAGCGTGTGAATGCGTGAGGTCGGGTCCAAGATAAACCCTGTGCCGGCCTCCTTAACCGAAGAGATAGAATGTCGGAATATAATATACAATTTGAATCGCAAGAGACGGTCGGCTGTAAAGTCGTAAAACCGGACCGCTACGTATCGACATTTTTTGGCGGCTGCAACTCAAACGAGTTTCCGTTCACCTTTGCGAAGCCGTTGCCGTTGCCGTTTCTGTGTAGTCCGTCGTCTTCCGAGTCATCGGCCAAATCGCCGAGGCCAGCTTCTTCGTCGTAAGCCCGCATCAGGCCTTGGCGGTCGCCACCCCTGCTACCAGTACTCGACCGTGGGTCTTGACTGCGACGGGCTTGCAGGCTCAAACGTGTTTGTATGCTCGATATCATGTCGGTACCACCAGCATCGGTGCCCTGGCCGCCGAGGCTCTTGTCGCCGTTCGGATCGCGGCGGGACAGGTTCAATAGGTAGACACCGGTGAACGTAACAAGGAAGCCACAGATCAGCGATAGGGTATTCACGGGGTCGGATGTATTGAAGCCGGAAAAGAGAATGAACGAGGCGCAAAGAGTGGCCGTCGTAAAAGTGACGTAGTATAGGGGGTTGACACTTTTCAATGGTTAGTTAGCCTTCAGCAACCGCATAGGCTGAGAATTGCCTGAATCAACATACATTTGAGTGGGGAATGTGGCCAGGGCCTTGTTGAAGTAGTTCATCTGGATGAGAATGCAGACTGCCGTCAAGATCATGAAGACGTAAGTGGAGGGATGGGTGAACTGGTTGTTGCCGCCGATAGTAAGCTTCACGGCAATGCCGAACGCCTTAACTGACATGACGGAGACGGAGCCGACCGTCGAGCAGATGGAGAGATAGATCAGCGGGTTCTTCTTGCCGTGGGTGGGCGCAATCCTGTAGATCATGACAGAAGCGAAGACGACGACGACGAGACAGTAGAGAAGGTAGCCTGTATGTCATGTTAGAAGTTTGACCAGCTGGGTGAGGGTTCTTTCCCCGTCCAATACTCACCAGGTTGGATCGCAAAGTGAAGGATCTCGTCGATGGTAGTGATGTTCTCGTCGGCTGGAGCATGAAGGACAATGATTATAGCGCCAATCAAGCAGATGGCGCAGCCGAGCCTTCCCAATATCCCCAGCTCCTCTTTCAAGAAGTAGGAGCCCAAGACAGCTCCTATCAAGACACTAAGTGCTCCTAGAGGCGTCACTAGGATAGCTGGCGCGAATGCGTAAGCGGCAAAGTTGCAGATTTCTCCGATGACGACTACGCGATGGACTTGTTAGCGGACACGAGCCCCAGTCCACTCGAATCGTGGTACTCACGAGATATTATGCCAGCCCACCAAACGGGGTTCCGGAGGTATACAAAGCCATCACCTTCAAAGCCATGCCTCTCGCTGCTCATCATCAGACCCTGAAAACATTGTCAGTCAATATTCGCGACTCGAAGAGCCGAGACCGGGGGTATAGGGCAATCGGGGTGCGGTGCTATCTTGGCCGTACCTTCTTCGTTATCACGAAACTTGTGCCTGTAGCAAGGCCAATTAGCTGATGTTCACTTCAGGGGGGTTTCGGGAGCATGCGCTCGAAGTCTTGGGAGAGCATACCTATGGCTAAACTGGACGACATGGCCAAAGCCAGTCCGATGTACCTATAGGAGTCTTGATGTCAGCCTTCGCGTCCGGTCCCGACTCGATGCCGAGCTCGTTATCGTAACTGCGACAGCCAGTGAAAGGGATGAGTGTATTCGTACTTCTCGTCCATCATTCAATGCGACGCGCCGGTAGCGACAGAGCCACAGCCGCTGTTCGGAGGGGAGGACTTGAAGAGTTCGAAAAATGATGCCGAGTGGTGTCGTAGCTCGCGCCTGGCGAGAGAGAGTGGGTGGGTGATCGACTGCTTGCTCGGAGTTATGAAGTTGGCTGGCTGGATGCGTGCTGAAATGAAGATGCACCTCTCAAGGTCTCGGTCGTGCTGCCCCCTATGTCGAGTTGCGCCTCTGTTCGATGGAACGAAGAGAGAGGGGACCGGAGTGGTACGCGCGCTAGAAACGAAAGAGCATCAACATGCATGGGCAGCGCCGGCAAGCCAAGTAGCGACCGTCTCTGCTGGTCGGATAAACGAGACTGTGAGACCGGAAACAGTGTCGGCCACGTGGAGTCGAGGCAAGGCGAGTAGCGTACAGTGCGGTCGGTTTCAACGATTAGGAAAGTTGTCGACGACAAGGCTTGCGAAGCGAACTTCTTCGTGTGGTCCGGAATGTGTCCTCAGCGTCGTGATGGGTAGGATGGGGGGGGGATGTTTCGTTGATGGGAAAGCTGTGGCGGAAATGTGGACTGGACAGGACTGTACGGATGCTGGACTGTGCAGTTCTGACGATTGCCGGCAAGTTAGTAGCAGTGTTGGGTGGTACGACAAAGAAGGAAGCCACCTGGCGGGTGCAGCCTTTCAAGGTTTCAGGGCATTTGAAGCAAGCAGGCGCTGGAGATAGGTACATTAGCCCGCAGGTACTTGCATTAGGTAATTAGTGGGGATCAACCTCTTGGAACTCCTGACTTTGACGTTTCCAAAGCTCCCCCTGAGAGTACAAGTCTTTGAACGTGATCACTGATTCGAGCGGGAAACGACGACCCTCCGCCCCAAAGCCCACTGGAGATCAGGAACAACCTCGGGCGCGATACAGAGAGGCTCTTACGCCAAGGTCTTGCGAAAGTATGACAATCTGCACTCCTGGAAACACAAACAGGGGTATACTGACAAGCTGTCAACGAACGGAGAGGACAGCGCGGATCACCACTTTTCGTTGTGCGTTTGTTTGACTGCTATCGCCCAATGGTGTGGTTGATACGGCGTAGTTACCTGGGTAACTAACTAAGTTAACACTCTCCAATATATCCACCTGCGGTCGAATCCGAGCTCTGGAGAGAGAGTACGAGTGGCGAGCGAGGGATCGCGTTTCGATGGATCGTAAAAAGATTTACACAGCCCCCCGGTCACTATAAACTCCCGAACGCCGCCCCGTGTTCTTCACACGTCCACTATCCGTACTTCCAAGGCCAAGAGATGAGGTAACTGTGCTCCGCTCCATCCACGAGTTTCTTGGTATCTGCTCGTATCCTTCTCGAGCGACATGGCAATCTCCATCGAGTCGACTAGCTGCATGAATATTGCACACCCAATCTCAATATCGAGCGAGGCTGAGGGGCAATCAGCCGGGGATGCCAACGCGTCAGCAAAAAAACCACGGTCGTCGTAGGTAATATAATAACCGGGCTAATTCGAGCGCTAAGCCATCGGCGCGCTCTTTGACAGCTGGGTCAAACCTTGGTCCGGCTCAGGGACCACAACCCCTCCGCACTCGACATCCCTGCAACCGCTCACGGTGCCTGAGTCTCAGTGGCACGAGCACATCATCTGAGAGCCTTCAACAGCACACACGCCTTTCATGATCACCGATCGAGAGTGGTCTTAGCTCGCCGCCCCCCCTCCCCTGTTCATTCTAAGTTCGTCCTCCCCGTAATAGATCTCGTGCCGGCTTTACTGAGTACAATCTGCCTCGTATCGACGCTCTTCTGCACATCTATTCCTGAATTCCTGGAGCACTTGCCTTTCTATGTTGGCAGGCAGTCAACGTGGCTACCAAGTCAGACTCGATATCCCAATGACACCCGCGGGTGCCAGTTGAAAAGCGGAAAACCAATGCCTTGTCTTGATCTCACTCGTCGGTGCTGCAGGTCCAGTTTTGAGGCTGCCCGGCGCTTGCTTGCCAAGGGCCGCATCCAACAAGAACCGCTTATTCGTGATGAGAGGTGGGTGAGTGCAGACGGGTTTGCGTCTTGGTGGCCTCTTTCGAAATCTCCGGCATGCCGGGTCTTACGCAGCGCCCGTCCGCAGTCCATCTGGCCGTGAGTGGGAAAACAGGCTCAAGAGGCGTGGGCCGCGTGGAACTTATTATCGTCGGTAACTAGGCCCTCAGGGTAGGAAGCAAGTAAGAAAGAGACCAGATCACGACACTGGTCTTGCTCCACAGACAGGATACGAATGCTACCTTCCTTGCCTTGCTTGGACCAAGACCGTGACGGATGTGGCTCGTGTGCACAGCACACCCTTGACTGAGATACGCGCGTCTACAGTGTCAGCCAAGGCATGTTGTCAGCTATCCACCTGGCCGATTCCCCATGGAGATACTGTATACCTAGCATGCGTCCCCTCAACTTCATTCACCACAACAGCCAGATATTGTCTGGATGCGCAGGTCCTATCCACCGGTCGATTTCGCGGGGATCGGTTCCAGTACCCGGTCTGCACCTACTGTGATTACCAAAGAGCCTGCTTACCGTATCCCACGTCTTGCAGAACTATCTCTGTACCGTTGGGGGTCTTATCTTGGGGGTGCATGTCTTCCACCTCCCATGGTCTCAACTTATTGCCAAGTACAGATTATACCCTATGCCGACGGTTTTGATGTCTCTTGCCTAGGTAGCGCTCAATACGGTTAGCCGGGAGGCCAAGGATTGCCCTCGACACAGGCTGTTCTATCTTAAAGTCAACCTGCACGCCTGAAGCCCTTCTATCTCCTGAAATGCCGTTACGGTGCCAACCTCGATATGGTGCGATCTATATTGAAATATGGAGTCCGCATCGCCTTGTAAGCCAATCCCAATCGGGCTTAGAGCTGGTATGTTAGCTATCTGCTAAATTTGCAGGGAATAGATATACCTGAATTCTCTATTAGTATAGAGAAGTACATTGTTTACGGTTGTCACTCTATAACTATAAAGATTTATATTTATATAGTGTCGGTTTGGTGGTGGAGGCTATGTACCTACTACTGTGTACGCCTTGGGACCACTGTACCTCCTATAACCGGTACTCCACTTCTTGGTGGAAAGATGTACCAACAGTCCGGGGATCCGGAATGGTACATGCACAAGACAGAACATACACACAATACAACCCGACAACTTGCTCTACCTTTGGATACACGTGATATTACAACACCTCTTACATTGTGCGACCATCGAAGTTGCTACTGCTGACTGACACCGCCTGCCGTTCTGTCCTTTTGCAACACCTAAATAAGCTGAGCTTCCCCGCCCAAACCTGCTGGCTACAGGATCTCCATCTTTCTGATAGGCATACATTCACAGGTCCCATATTATTGGCATCAGCCCCCATCACCACGATGACTGGGGGTTGAACACAAGACGCTAAGACATCTCCTTGAAGCGAGTGAGCCTCAGCATCAGAATTCCAATACCCAATTCGACTTGGCGAGGCGCGGCGGATGGTGCCCTGTTGGCCACCCATGTGATGTGCCGTGTCCAAGGCCAGCGTCGCCGAATTTGCACGCCGCTCTTGCCCTTCATACTATCCCGGACATACCTACGTACCTTGACACGGACGTCGTCGTCCTGGAAAGACTCGTGTCCGACAACGTCAAGAAGGTCGCCGTCCCTCATATCGGAAGTTACCAGGAGATGCTCTGCAAATTCGCCACTAGCGAGATGTCGGCAGCGGCCGTCTATCGTGAGCTCCAGTGTCTCATTATGCTCGCAGTCGTAAACAACACGGCTGCTATCGGCTCGGAGATGATGCCCCTCTCCCGGATCCCCAAGCTACTAGGCATCATCCGCTCTTCAGTTCACGGCGGTGTTATCGGGTTATTAGAGACATTTATACCTCATGCATATCCGGTTCACTCACGCAAAGAGAGGGAAAATGAGGTGGAACAGAAACTTCAAACGGTTTCTGATATGGATCTTACCAAGATCGACGTTTCTCGTAGGAAGAAATGGATTTCCCAAATCGACGAAACTATTTCGGCTCTTCATCAAGTTGGGATTACATGGAGCGACGTCAAGGCCGATAATGTGCTTATCAATTCAACAACAGACGAGCCTTGGATCATAGATTTTGGGGGAGGTTGTACCGATGGATGGGCACACCCTGCTAGGGCTGGGACGATTGATGAGGATCTAGCTACGGTACGCAAGCTTGCGGAATACTTAAGTCTCGGGGAGCAATACCGCTTGGCAAAAATACTTAATGCTGCGATGCTGATTTAAGCAACGGAATCTCGTCATCGCAGTTATGAAGTAAGCCGAAAACGATATGGCAAGTATGAAGGTGTCTCGGTACTAAAAGAAACAGCTATTACCTTGAACGTAACATGGTTCTGTCCTAAACCCAGCCAAATAACTGACATGGCAAACGAAAATATCTGTCACTCTTTAACACTTAACGAGTGTGACTGTTCCCCTCTTTCATCTTGAAACTGCTCCAATGGTCAATCTGTTCCGTTTCACCTTGATATTTGATATTTGTATATATCTGTTAAGTACCTAGTCAATTAAAATGTCTCGAAAGGTAGCACGAATAGCTTACAATCTCAAGCCGATGTAATACTCTCGAAAGTTCACTTATTGGGACAATCGCGTGCCGCCTCGACTTTCCCATCCTTGCAATGGGTGCAAAGTGACCCATTGTAGGCCTTTGCTGCGCATTGCATGCAAAGACATTTGGTTTTACCGGTCACCTTTTTGTGGCCGTTCTCTTCGTGGCAAAAGACGCATGTAGGCATTTTAGATGTTGATAAAGTGATACAAGTGAGAAGTAACGGTTTTCGAAATAACATCAGTTCTGGTATTAGGATGTTTTACAAGTTTATCTACTCTTTACTAAAAACAGTAGTACTACCTACCCGTCCGCATCTTGGAAAGCCCATTCCACCACCGACTCAGTTAGTTTCGATGTATACGATAAGGAACTGCCCAGTGGTACAAATTACTCATACGCTCACCAACCCGGGTCGTCATCAAGGAACTCGCTGTAACAGTTCCTGGGTCGGGATGGAGATAAGGAGAGATGACTGACTATATATAGTCTCTATACGTTCGTTGGGCGCCCTATGAGCCGAGGCTTTCCAACATCTATCAGGTAGGTAGGTAGGTAGGTAGGTAGGTAGGTATGCCTTGAGCTGGGCCGCGCCCTAGACTTTCATCGTAATAGATACCTAATTCCACCCCACAGGGAGAACGTCCGAATGGGTCACCGAGAACAGTCAAATGCAGGTAAAAACAAGAAGTGCGTGTTTGTATATGAGTTGGGTATCACTTGTTCCATTAAATCCGGAACCATGGCTATGCTAATTTTTTGCATCCGTCGTCCATACCAAGCTGAACATTGCCATATTATGGGGTTTGTTATATCGCGCTTCGCTTCGAGCGTCGCTCCTTAATGCGTAACAGAAAATCATCTTTCTTTCTTTCTCTTTCTCTCTCTCCACACACACACATACACACACACACACACACACACACAAGATCATTGCTTGGGCGAGATCATCATCTCCTCATTATCCGCAATAGGCGCCGGGCGGTTATCGCTGTGGTTGAGCGGGCCCTCGCCCACGATGGGACCGGTGCCGGCGATTTCGAGTTCGGGGTTGTGGTTGTTGCCGCCCTTGTTGATCTCAAACTCCTCGCGGTCAATGTGCCGGAAGGTGAACCAGAAGATGACAGTCAGGACGAAGCCGACGATGGAGGGGCCGCCAAAGACCCAGGTCAGATGGGGGTCGGTGATGACGGAAGAGCAGGCCAGGCCGATGATGTAGGCGACGGCGGTGGTGAAGAGGTTGATGGCGGACACGAGACCTCGCATGTTGACGGGCGCGCGCGAGTAGGCGATGCCGTAGGCGGGCACGTTGACAAACAGCTCCGAGATGCCGCCAATGGCGTAGGGAATCGCCATCCACCAAATGCTGATGTCGGCGACGCCGGAGCCGATCGTACAGTTGGTGGAGCCGTAATCACCACAGGGGGACAGCTTGTAGGCGTAGTAGTTGAGCACGGTGTAGCCGACTCCGCCGATCGAGGACATCAAGAGGCCGGTGGTGATGCGGGCGACGGGTCCGTAGTGGAATCTTATCTTGCGCAAGAAGGGGTAGAGGCCATAGTTGAGGAGGGGCGCTCCAACGATGATGCTCAAGGTGTTGAAGTTACCAATGACATCGTTGGGGACACCATCGGTTCGCAGCATGGTCGAAAGGAAACCGGCGGATCCGCCGAGACCGTTGTCGTTGATGAACTGGATGGGAAAGAAGCAGAAGATACCAGTGGCCTGGAACGTTCGCTTGACGTCGTCCACAAACTCGTCGTTCCAATCCGTATGGGTGGTCAGTCCCTCGGCAGCGATGACCGAGGGCTTGGCCCTCTCCCACCAGCCGGCACGACCAATCTTCATGATGCCGCCGTTTCGGAGGCAGATGTTGAGGACACGGAAGACGTTGGGAAGCTCGCTGCCACCGGGGGGTGGAGGATAAGACGCGAGTACAGGTACCACAAGAGGAAAGGTAGGGGTAGGTATAGGATCAAGGGGATCAGGAACGCCAGCCACCAGCCGACATATTTCTCAATGTAGCCGGTGGCGACCTGCATGAAGCCGCCAATGTTGATGAGGAGGTAGAACCACAGCATGATTCTTTCGGTGCTGGACTCGGGATCCTGGATGACGCGCTCGCCCTTGGCCGTTGTTACGACGACGGGGACAGTCGTGGTCATCTGGTCGAGAAGCATGGGTGACACATTGGGCTTGAACATGGCTGTTACACGGGATCAGTCGGGGTGTCACGATGTTCGTTAAGGAAGAGCACTCACCAGCACCAATGGCAAGAATGTAGACAGACAGCAGGTACGGGATCTTGGCCGCGCCGCTGGCCAGTAGGTCCTTGGCACCGGCGCCGATCATGAGGACGTGAGCGACACCAAAGACGACGACACCATAGCAGATCATCCTGAAACGACCCGTCTTGGTATCCGACAGATATCCGAAGAGCAGGGGTAGTGCGTAGGCGAGCAGGGAGAAGGACTGGCCGACGGCGTTGGAGATCTGTGTTCCCAAGCCGAGCGCACCGCCCGTCTCCTGCGAGTTGCGCGGCGGCGCACCCCATCCGTTGCCACCGGCAGGCAGAGGCCGGTTGACGAAGTTGCTGATCAATGGCTGGACACCATAGTACGAGGCTCGCTCAGCAAACTCGACAGCACAGATGAGATAGGCCGTGACGGGGATGCTGCCGGGCACTCGGCGCAGGGTCTGGAGTTCTTCCTCGGTGGGCTTGCCCTCGTAGTCATCGGCCATCTTGACGGGGTCGAGATAGGGCGCGTGGGAATCCCCAGGAGGCGTATGGGTTCCCACGTCGCTGTTGGAAGCGACGCGCTCGATATCCTTTTCATCAGCTGCTACATGTTAGCGCGGGCGCGTGAGCAGGCATGGGCTGGTGACTGGTCGACCGTCGACGTACCCATCTTGGAGTCTCTGCTCTCGGGATCCAAGAGCGTGGGGAAGGGAAACTGAGAATAGATGAGCAAGGTCACACCAGGACCAGGACGAAGGGGCGGCGAGCAGGCGGCTTTATGGATGAGCGGCAAGCGGCGAGCCGAGCAGAAGATCGGCGGCCCTGCTTCAACTTCTACAGTGTACTACTGTGTACTGTGTATGGGAACGACGGGTGGGTAATTACGGTCGATGGGACGCTTTCATCGGTTCCCATGCGTGCTGGTGCTGGCGGAGGGGGGCAACCATGGAAAACGGGTCCTGGAAGTGACATGGCGTCCAAGTAGTGACTAACTACGTTACTGAGTACGGAGTACGGAGTAGTTGGTACCGGTACTGTGTAGTATGTACACACACAGTATCCGTACTAGTTAGTTATGTAGGCCTCGCCAAGGACTTCGGGCAAGGGTGTGTGCGTCTTGGAAAAGCTTCCCATGTTGCTTAGCATGGAAACAAGACTTTCAATCTGGTTGAGGCGGCCGGACGAGCTTGCGCATACAATTGGCAATGAGAATCTGCCATTGGCCGGCCCAGCGTTATCGCCTGCTCTTCTCGGCACAAGCCCAGAATAATGGCCCCATCCGAGTGATATCTAAAGTACTCTACTACTAACTAGTACGACGTACGGCCGGCCGCGCAGGGGTGTGAGCATTGCCGACCAACACGAGATAGGCGGTCACAACTACTTCTAGGGTGGGGTGGGGTCTGTCTGTCTGTCACAGTACACAGTACGTACTATTCCCTAAGTTACGTACTTTGGTATTGAGTGACCAGGGGCTCTTGTGAAGCACGCCTCTTGTGAGTACGTACGGGTACTACGTACGGATAGTACTACGTAACTAGCCTCGCGGGGTACAGGTTTTTAGCCGCATACAGAGTTCTAACCCGAAATGACAGCTGTCGAGGGTTGAACCACGAGTTTCACCGTCCTAGTCCCCTACTTCACATAATAAAGCTTGCCTGGCGACGAAGAGCGCCCACTCCGCCCCCTGTCAATGCTTCTCCAGGTTTCGTTGGAACATTGGACGGGCGAGGGCCTCGGGTTAGGGCCTCGGGTTAGGGCCTCGGCTCCTGCCAGACAGCAGACAGACCAAGATTGTCCGCCAGCTGTGTCGACGAACGTCTTTCTGTCGCCGTACACGCTACCTACTTCGTAAACCACCCATCTACTGTGTATATCCCGTGCAAGACGTACTTTTCATCTCATTGGCCCACCTCGCCGCTCGCGATTCGCGCGGGCAACGTTGCCTCAGGCGGGCCAGCCAACGTTAACTCACTAGGTACTGTGTATCCGTAACCCACTACGTACTCCCCTCAGCATCCCGATGCAAGCGTCGAGTCAACCGCCTCTCTTATCGGTCTTTCGGACCAGGTTGTAGCGGGTGTGTTTCGACCAGTCGGTCCGTCTCCAGAAACGTCGGCTTGATCTGGCAGCTTAGTTTTGCTTCTGCTGGGTCGACCGAGGCAGACCAATCCCCGAGGCCGCGCATGATTGGCCGGATTTGACGCCATTATCGCCCCCATAAATACCGTCGGAAGAGATATGGAGTGTCCAGTTCTTCTAGAATCTAGGTATCGTTACCATGTCTTATGGGCCTGATACCTGAACCCAGTCGTCTGCCAATGAGACCCTCTCGGCCTATCTCTGGGTGGATATCTGTACCGCAATGCTGGGAAATTGACTTGCCGCCTTCGGTCAGACCGCCGTGCAGTTAGTCTTGTATTACTTATGCCATTCCAGACGTCAGGCCATGATAAGTTACCGGAGCTTCGATCGACTGAGCGGCGAGGACGGTCAAGTGGTGAGACATGAATGGCGCGTGGGAATGATTCGAGCTGCTTGGGTCGCATGCTCAATGTCAGATGGTGGGCTTGCTGCGCTGCGATGCAACATCGGTGGAGAGTCTCCGAGTCCATCTCTTTTGATTTGTTTCCCCAATGAAGAAAACAAAGGCAGCAAAAGAGTGTTGGAGTTGTGAACTGGCGAGTAAGAGCTTGCCAAGGCATCTTGCATGCCTGCAGAAGGCTTGCCCTGCATCGATTGAAGCAAACCAAGCTTTTGCCCAGGCCGCCTCATCCAACCATCCCGTCGTCGACCTTGCCAACTCTGGTAGGCTACTTTGTGTAACCCTTGTGTTCAGCCCGACTCCCGAGTCTTGTTCCAGCTTCCGGCTTGTCACGCTAACTACTACTCCCACTACTACTGCTGCTCTCTAGCCGCATCGCAGGGTTGCAATTATTGATCGTAGTCCTGTAAGGAATGTGCAGCACAGGTGTTGGCTTCTGAAGTATCGCGACGCCCTTGGAAGCAATGGAGATACTGTCCCGCAATGTTGACGGTGCGCGTGCACATGTTTGTCGCCATCTGCCGGAGTTGTGATTACAGTAAATAACGAACTGAATGAAAACACTTAAAGTATGGGGTTAGGCCACCGTGCGGCCGCTAACGTTAGCCAACGGCAGGGATACCCTTAATTAACCGACCCCCATCTGCCAATAAACTTCTCCGCCCTATCGACCAGTGTCAAATCTTTCTCGAGGGTCCCTCCCACCAGCCGCGGGACTGACCGGCAAGCCAATCTCCATCTTGACTGGTCATCGTTGGCGCGGCCACCGACCGTACGGAGTATACACGTAACTACTGCTAATTAGTTCGTACAGTAATCAGCAATCTTACCGGTCATGACTCGAGGGAAATCGCCTCTCTCCGTGGCACTGCTGATAACACCGTCCACGAGGGGAAAGCCCCGAAAGTACCTCGAGTCAGACAATTCATCAGTCCTGCGCAGACAGTTCGTCAGATACGCCCAGCCATTTTCATAGAGCTTGTAGCTGAACGAGTAGATTTGCGCAGAATGCTTCCCTATGTAGATGCCGACGCTCGACTCGAACGACCACGCAAGGGAACCAGAAGCCACATACGAGCCTCTACTTCCACATTTCGTGAATGACCAGGTCGGAAGACCTAGCTACCACAAATCAGATCCTATCTCCAGGATTCAGGGTGCCAGTCGTTCCATCGTCCGGTAGTCTGTTCAACAGGCTTCATCCTCAAACCGCGACAAACTTGTAATATAGCTCCCGACGTTGCCCAAGCCACGCATCTTGAACGTTCAACTGGCTCTTGCCTTCTTCATACTCCAAGTTTGCGGTGAACCTCTTAAAAGTCCGGCTATACTGATACAGATCTCTCCCTCGCGAGCGACACGCCCAGAGTGAAGCATCGTAAGCCCCTAATCTAAGGTATACATACGCCCTGTAAGAGGGTCTCCGTAACGCCCTCACGCTGGTCGACCCTAATAAAGCATTGCCTCATCTCTAAGTCATCGTCCACGAAGACGGGTATCGGAGACAGAAAACCCATCAAAAAGTATCAAACGCATTGCCTTAGGTCGGCTTCGTCGGAAAATGAATGGTCAAGCCTCGTATACGGTCGGATTCTCGTCTTCATGGACTTACCACCCACGAAGATCAGATCGTAGACCGAATCCCGAATATCGAAATCATCTGCTGGGTTAGTGTTATGTCAAGAACCACGGTAGCCTTGTGCGAATGACTGTATAGTGTAAGTCGGAGCCGCTGGAACGTCGTAATCAGCGTAATGGCTCAGCAACAAACCGGTAGCCGGGATAATCGGGTCTGGTGCGAGTACTGAGCAAGGGGTAACGGGAAAGGGGTAGGGAAAGTCGCAAAATCATGAGAGACGACGCTTGACACCTGGGGATAGTTAGCATTGTGCGTCAGCGTTCTCGAGTGGAATAAAAACGTCAGCTTACTCAGATGTGCGTCTGCGTCCTCGGCCGCATCTGAAATGGAACGCGACCGCTTGCCAGTTGCCGGCGACACTTGTGCCGGCACTTTGCTTGGCGATTTGATGGTTTGCTCTTTACCAGCCTCGTCATTTTCCGACTCCCAAGTGATCTCGTCGTCATCAGGGGACTGCATCTCGGCCGTGGCTAGGTGGATCTTGTCAACAGTCGTGGCAGTCTCTTCAACAGACTCGGCGACGGCAATGGGCTCGGCTTCAGCTTCGTCCTCCGGATAATCGATCTCGTCCTTGTCTTCTCCGTTTACTGTTGCTGTTGTGCTCGTGCTGTGGGAATGAGCATCTGCCACATGCCCGTTGCGAGAATTTGGTACGCGATCGGGGGAATTGATCGAGGTGGCGGTCAGGTCTTGTTCATGTTGGCTAGGGTTGTCTTTACAGATACCAGAGTCAGTATTGACCGTTGTTTGTTGAAGGGGTGTGATAATAATGGTGGAGATCATGTCATCGAAAAAGTCGTGGGGATGTGTACGCGAGACTTCAGCGCCACCGTTTTCAATACCAAAGTGTTTGGCCTCAAACCCGTCAATGCCATAATCCCCAGCTCCATACGCTGGAGGATCGTACTCCTCGGTGCCCGAGTAGGGAGCAGCAGAATCCCGAGCTTGAGCCATAACTATGTCGGCATGACTTGGCAAGGGATCGATTTGATCGATACGCTTTAAGAAGCATCCATCGCAGTTGCAATCGACGGTGCCAAGGCAATATGATGGGAAGGGGGGACAGAAAGAATGGAGAACATTACCCTTCGGCGGAAAGTCCTCATCGTCATAGTCCACCAGATCATCGTCTCCCTCTTGTGCCTTGGAGGAGTCATCCTCGGAAGGTTCTGCCGCATTGGCTGCTGAGATGGCCCATTCGTTGACCATATTCTCGGTTGAGGTCGCAGTCAAGCTTATCACAGCTGGCGCGCTGTCTTGCTCATTGCGCTCCGCGTACCTGATAGCTTCCTGCTCTTGGCATATCTCCGTTTGTGGCATCTCCTCTTGTGGCGTCTCCTTTGGTGTAATCTCCTCTTCTGGCATCTCCTCTGGTGTCATCTCTTCTTGTGGCAACTCTTGTGATATCTCCTCTTGTGAGGCGTCGTCCTCATCGAAGTCATCGAAGAAGTCGTTGGCAGTCACATCTGGGGAAATTGCTAGAGCCGCACCTTCACCCCGAACCAAATTCTCAACGCCTCGGATAGGCGTTGATTCACGATAGACGGCGACATCAGTTAGGCCTCGACCCGAGTTTGCCTGGTCTACCAGAGCAGCCAGTCGTTGGGCGCAGTTAGGTCTTACCACAAGGTAAATATAGAGATCAGGCTGGTCTTCAGATCCATCATTCTTCACCAGTAAATCGTACAAGGCAAGAATGTCACCGAATGTGAATCTCTCAAGAAAGTCACCTGCTGTAGTCTGCCAACAAGTCAGTCCGCCAGTTCACCGTAACAGTTCGAGAAGACTTACCTCTGCAAATTCTAGACCAAGCCTATCAATATGCATCATAAGTTCGTCCAGGGGCGAGACTTCTTCAGATATTACTTCACGAACGCTCGACAAGAAGTCGACTAGGGAGAGAGCCAGCACGGATCGGTCACTCAGAAAATACTGATCCGCAGGTTCGTCAACAGACGTGGCAAAGAGGTTGTACTCCGTATCTCCGTAGTGGACGATTATACCGTACCGAGCCGCAATCGCTGCGGGATGCTCGCCGGATGCTTCGCCGGGGATCGTCGTGGAAGTACCAGGGCCTTGATCACCTGCGACACTCCCTTCATCATGCGCAGTGACCAGTGCATTCTCCGCACTGGGCGTAACTGAGCCATGTTCGGCAGCCTTGGTAGAGTCGTGGTCATTACCTGGCTCAGCAACATTATCGTACGAGTCAGTGCCATCCAGAGCTCCCTCGTTGGCTGGCTGTGTAGCGATTTCATCGCCATTGGTCCAACCAATAGTCGAATCAGTGTTGTCTTCGTGGCAGGGTTGCCCTGCGTGCTCGCCAAGTGCAGCAGGAGTCTGTTGGTTGGAATCGGGATTATGTATAATCAAATCATCACACCGGGCATCCCCGTTCTTGCCCTCCGTTGCATCGTGCTGCTCATCATCCACGTGTGACCCGTTGAAGTCCTCAAACTCATATCCGCCTCCAAGGGCGTCGTCTTCAGGCTCCTTCGTGTTGGCGATTTCTGCTGGGGGGGATTCGTCTCGGGCATTCAGGTGTGCCTCTACGTGTGCATCTCCGGACACCTCGATATGATTCGGCTTAGCGGTATATGCATCCGTAGCTGGCATCTCCTCAGCACCCACGTGCGAGTCCTGATCCTGTGTTGCCTCGAGAAGCCGATCCAATACGACCACGGTCTCTGTCTCTTCACCATCAACCCAACTTTCTCCAAGTTGATTGTCTTCGCCAATTTGAGTGTCTTCGGTGTGCCCAAATTGTCCAGCGTCATCGGCATTATCGTAGTCGATCTCATCTTCGGCAACGGCTGCGGGATCCGTTGTCGTAAGCTCTGCATCCACTGCCTGCCACACGCTGCTCTCAACCCCACTGATCTCAATGTCGATATCGTTGGTAACTGTGGCCGACTCATCGTAGTTGATCTCGTCCTCAGCATCCACCATGCCATAAGAGGCATCGTCTTCATCGTCCATTAATTCGTCGCCGGCATCGGCGTGCAATTGTTCATACTCGATACCGCCCGTGGCTGCTTGGTCGACGTCTTCCAAATCCATATCATCATCATCGGGATGAATAGTCGCGTCATCGAGATCGAGATCGATGTCATCGTTGGTGTTGTGACTGATGTCCGCCATGACGTCCATCTCCTCGTCTGGCATTGCTTGGTATGTCGAGAGTCTGGACGTACCCACTCTAGTAGTGCTCGTAATGGCCACTTAAAAGTATAATTACTGGAGTGTCTTGGTCGTACAGGACGCTGATGCCTGATTCCGGAGGCGCGTCGCGTAGGGTTTGGGTCGAATCGAAGGCGAAGATGTGACAAGATGATGTCTGCCCACTGTTCAGTTAAAAGATAAAGAGGACGGATGTGTCTCCTGAAGGCGGATTGCTAGGATTAGGAAACCGCTCGAATGGTGGATGCGTACTCGGACACACGGACAACCAGTTGGTGGATACGACGAGCGGCAGCTTGGGGAAATCCGACCGGCAGCTGAGGATGATCTTTGCGGCGATGGCTCGGCTGGAAAACTGAAGAATGCTGTGATAAAGACCAGAAATATGTATCTGAACAGCAAGTAGGGCCGCTTGAAGTTCGCAAAGTTGAAGACCTTTCGGAGAAGACAGAAGTCAGGATAACATTCAATGGAATGCGATGGTGATTGTTGAACAAAGAGCTAGTTACGACGACGGCGAGTGGAACCCGAACTACCTTCAAGCAAGCGCTGTTCCACTTGCAATTAAACAAAAGCCAAGATATGTGGGTGTGAATATGTGTCGTGACACTGTGTGGAAAGCAAGTGTTGAAAGGCCACGATAAAGCAGAGGAGCAGTTGCAGAGTACATTAATTCACGCATCCAACTGGCATTTGCTTAATCCAAGTAAAAATTAACAAAAATGAGAGTATTTAATGTAGTTTGACATGCAACACACGATTTCTCAGACTTTGGAAATGATAAGTAAGAAAAGCTTCAAGCTCAAGACAATGCACGGTGTGGCTCATCACATGGCTGGCTTCCTTACTGTGTAACTACTAAGTAGTAGTAGCACGCAGCAAGTTTTGTGGCTTTAGGCTACCAACGCCACAGACCGAGCATTCAGATCCCAACCATGGAACCCACTTGAGTTGGCCAAAGGTTAGGGACAGCTACGTTGCATATCAGACAGGTGCAGACAGCAAAGACACCATTGTTCCGACCAACAAACCACAATTGCGCTTGTTTTTTCCACGCAGCACTCAAACGAATCTTCTGTCTGGAACTAACCTGTATACAAGATGGTAAAGACCGAACCTCCAACTCAGGACAACCGCATCTCGACTGACATGCCGCCGCCTCTAGGTTGTCCTCGCCGCATCCATCTGCACCCGCGGGGGCAAAGCTGTCCTCTCCCGCCAGTTTCGCGAAATGCCCCGATCGCGAATCGAGGCTCTGCTGGCATCCTTCCCAAAGCTGGCCGACAGCAGCACCCAGCACACCACTGTCGAGCAGGACAATGTTCGCTTCGTTTATCAGCCCCTTGATGAGCTCTACATGGTGCTCATCACAAACCGCCAGTCCAACATCCTGCAGGACATCGACTCCCTGCATCTGTTTGCCCAAGTCGTCACAAGTACATGCAAAACCCTGGAGGAGCGAGAAATCCTCAAGAATGCCTACGAGCTGCTCAGCGCATTCGATGAGCTGGTGACCCTCGGCTACAGGGAGAACCTGACCATCAGCCAAATCAAGACCTTCCTGGAGATGGAGTCCCACGAGGAGCGCATCCAGGAGATCATTGCGAGGGTATGTCTAGTGTGGTTCCGCGTTTGGCCTCGTGCCCCTTTGGCTGACAGCATCGCAGAACAAGGAGCTGGAGGCCACCGAAGAGCGCAAGCGCAAGGCAAAGCAGCTGGAGATGCAGCGCAAGGAGTCGGCCAAGAGCGGCCGTGCTGGCGTGCCTCGCACACCTGTCTATCCGACGTACACGCCACCCACACGCCCTGCTACGGATACGTACGATAGCTACGAGGCCGAAAAGAACAAGACGGCGCATAAGCCGGCACTGATGAAGGGCAAGGGAATGCAGCTGGGCAAGAAGTCCAAGACGACGGATATGTTCGAGCGCGTACGAGGCGAGATGGGTGCCGAGGTTGACGACACCCCCCTGGTTCCCGTCGCCGCTCCCACACCCGCAGCTGCTGAGCCTGCCGGTCCCCGTATGTCCTCGACTTTGGACCGCAACGCCATCCACGTCACCGTAAACGAGTCCATAAGCGCCAAACTCTCGAGAGAAGGATCTGTGAGCTCGTTGGCTGTCACCGGAGATCTCACCCTACGGATTTCCGACCCCAGCTTGACCAAGATCAAGCTTGACCTCTTGGCCAACGCGTCCCACGGTGTACAGTTCCGCACCCACCCCAATGTTGACAAGGGGCTCTTCGCAAGCTCCAAGGTCATCCAGATGACCAATGCAGCTCGCGGATTTCCTGTCAACAATGCAGTGGGCGTGTTGCGGTGGAGGGCCACACCCAAGGTGGACGATGCCGCCGCCGTGCCTATCCAGTTCACCGTATGGGTCAACAAGGGCTCTGAGGGCAACTACGGGCTCACGGTTGAGTACGAGCTCACTGGTGGCGAAGAACTCAAGGACGTCAGCGTGGCCATTCCCTACTCTACGAGTGAGCCTTCGGTGTCGAGCTTCGATGCGACGTACGAGGTCTCGGGAGACAGCATAGAGTGGTCCATCGGAACAGTGACGGCCGATGAGCCCAGCGGCGCATTTGAGTTCGAGGCTCAAGCGGACGATGAGAGCGAGTTCTTCCCCATGCAAGTGCGGTTCTCGAAGACTTCGCCCTACATTGACGTCGACGTGAGTATCTGCGAAACCCGCGCTCGGCAGCCGTACGTACTAACGCAGGCCACAGGTTTCAAAAATCGCACTGATCGAGGAAGACGAGGAAGTGACGTTTTCAAAGGACATCAAGTCTGTCGCTGGCGAATACGTTGTGGAGTAGATGGACTACTTCATCGGGGTGTTGTGGGTGTTTCAGCCAGAACCTTGGGGAGAGCAAATGGTCAACAAAAGGGACTTGAAGTTGGAGCAGGCGTAGCGGTCTATAGAGAGTGCTGTAAATTTGACCAGATGATTCGACGCCATTCGCTGTTCTCGATGCTTCGTTCCTTTGCACTATGTTTGCTCAGCCCTGAGCAATACCGACAAGATTTCCCCAATAATAATGATGATACCAATACCAAAGCTGGATTTGAGCGTTGTGGGGTTGAGAGACGGCAGACGGCAACAACATGAAGTGACTGTTTCGCCAGCTTAAATAAGTTGGGCACTTGCAGTGGCTTGAGTGGGCGGGCTGGGCTCCTTCCCAACCCGCAATCAAGAATTCAATCGGCATCCAACCAAACCAAATAGTTAACTGCACACACTGGAAACGCGTCAAGATTGTACGTGTTGCAGCATCCGTCATCAACGCCACAACGCATTGAAGACTGCTGCCACGGTGGACCGGGACAGACACGCACAGCTTGGCAATGTCGTGGCCAGAAAGTTCAAAGCCCATGAAAGCAAAGCATCCAAGGGTCGCAAAATGGCCAAACCACCTGTCAATTTAGAGCTGTTAAACGAGACGAAGCTCGATCCGAGCCCGCACGCCGGTCTGCTCACGTACAATCCCAGCATCGAGCTCTTCGCCGGAGCTGCAGGACCCAACACACTGCAGGTCTGGCGCTCCAACGGCCAAGTCGTTACCAAGAGCAACCAGCGCAGCGAGAAGGAGT
Source organism: Arthrinium puccinioides (assembly GCA_022414665.1). NCBI lineage: Eukaryota > Fungi > Ascomycota > Sordariomycetes > Amphisphaeriales > Apiosporaceae > Arthrinium > Arthrinium puccinioides. The sequence goes on along the minus strand of JAIUNF010000003.1, from coordinate 1,563,543 downwards.
CGGTGCAGGCCGTGCAATGGAAGGCCGATGGTGAGTCTGCCTTTGTCGCTGTGCGAACGGATGCAGAGACTAAGTCCCGGCAGGTCAGTTCCTTGCAGTGGCCTGGAGTGATGGTGTTGTGAGGCTCCTGGGCCTGGAGAGCAGCAAGGCTGTACACCAAATACCCGTGTGCGAGGCAGGAACGGCCAGCATCACCTGTCTCGGGTGGGTGCGGAATCGCGCTGGCAAACGACCCATCGCATCGGAAGAGTCCGTCGGCTCGGCGCTCGAGGGCCTCTCACTGGACGGTACCGGTGACGGCAGGGGAAAAAGGGCGATGAACCTACCTCGGGAGCTCACCTTCCTCGAGATAGAGACCGCGCTCCCCAAGATGAGTCCACTGCCCGCGTCGGGAGGCTCAGGGTAAGTCCAGCTACCTAGATGCAAGGCTCCGACAGCTGATCGTGCCGTAGCGATGACATGTACGTCTTCACTACCAGAGCCTCTCTGGAGTACCTGTTCCGCCCATTCTCGCAAGACATCGGCGACAAGGTCGATATCATGATCGTGGGCACAGACGATGGACGTGTTCATCTCAGCATCTACGACTCGTTCGTCATTGGGACATTCCAGTTCAACTTGCCCAAGGCCAGCGGCAATGCTCCCCTGCTGAAACTCTGGGGCCATGCGTCCCACTCGGATATCTCTACGCACTCTTTAGTCTTCAAACCTTCAACAGACGACGAGGGAAAACTTTTGTACATTGTTCCACTCGACCTAACCTTCATCTACTCGTCACCGGAAGACTTATCTCTGCTCGCTTCGAAGACTACTACTCTACAAAAGCTTCTCAGATACGTCAAGCAAGTGCAATGGCATATGGTGCATGAATGGCAGTCCACGCGAGAATTACCCGGCAAGTTTCTCAGCAGCATCAATGAGACCTTGTCCGAGGCTGGAACGTATGGCCAGATGGACATTGGAAAGGCCATGTACCACTCGGTCGTTACCGGTCACACCTTTCCAGAAGTAAAAGAATGGTTGGTAGACCAGCTAGCTGAGCGTGTAAGACTTGGGCCATGACCTTTCCGCTCTCATCGGTGGCTAACCTACTACAGGGACACAAGAGATGGGACAAAGCAGTCGTGTCGGGACTAGAGACCCTCCGCAGCCTTGTACACGAAAACTACCTTCCTGCTCTAGAGCGGGTGGCCATTATACTCAGCCGTCTACTAGGAATAGCGCGGTTCCACGAAGACAAGGATGAGATTGGCTTCACCAGCGCGCATATCACAAAACTCATGGATATCGTGTCTTGTATGATACTGGTGGGCAACAAGATCCTCCTGCTAGTCATGGAAGAACTTGACCTCTTTCATTCTTTTTCGAGCTGGCTCCGGCATGAGATCGATCGCTTGGCTTCATCGTCTGTGTCCGAAGATCTAACTGAGAAGGAGGCGACGATGGAGCACGGCAAGATATTGACTTACATCCAACAATACATGCCGGCCAGCCCTCTTGAAACATACCTTGGTGCGGTGGCCAAGGAGGCCTCGGATAGAGATTGGCAACTGGCCGAAAATGGCACGTCCTTGCTTGCGACTCTAGACAAGCAAATCAAGAAACAGGAGGCAGGGCAGCAGCAAATCGGTGTGTTCCCGCAAATCCAGTTCCTGGGTGCCTACCTCGGAAGCAAAGCCAACGTAGTGTTCGAAGGGATCGCCGAAGCGGAGAAACGCAGCGTTCGGTTTGGCGATTCTACCAAGATTGAACTGGAGCACAAGCTGTCGAAAGTCGACATTTGCATGTCTGCCAAGGAGCGAGTTGTAAGATTGATCCTATCTGACACGCCTGCCGACCGCTGACAAGATCTCAGGGCAACCTGATAGGTGTGACGTATATGGCGTTGACACAAGACTCTCAACCGAGCAATAGTAAGATAACAACCACAACACGCTGCAGTTGCCCCTATTAATATTGTTACAGTTCACATATACCGCACTGAAACAGATCTTGTCAATGGCATCAGTGGAAAGGTCACCACCTCGCACTCGTGCCTGACTCTCGGCACGACAAAAGTGATTGACATCAAGTTTCTCCACGAGGACTCTCTGCTGGTTCTGCTCTTACTTGACGGCAAGTTGTATCCGCTAACTCATCAACCGCGCTTCTCGTGTTGACCTAAAAGGACAGATGAACTGCGAATAATCCGTATACCACATCAGTCCGACAAACTGGGCTATGCAGATTATGTTGCCGGCAATTCTACGATACCTCATGTGCTAAGCACAGAGCAGGTCACTAGAGTTTTTCTCAACATGACGATTTCTACGGAGGCAGGCTTTAACCCTGTGCAGATGGAGGTCAAAAAGGTGAGTACCGAGCGAGGCAAGATACCGGCGCGGGTCTGTTTACTGGGCGATGATCTGCAGACCTATCGTGTCTTCCTCATACCCGATAAGCTGCAGTAGACGCTTGGTATATACTAGCTACGATTCGATGGTAGCCAGCCGACTCTTGCGCCTTCCCAAAGTGCTTGCGTGGCCGATGCCTGCACCCAGCATAATCTCCTCTCACCCTCCTCTCACCCCCTACAGTGTGGTTGTCGATACGTAACACGTTGGATCTTGGCACTACCATGGGTAATAGTGATAGTAGGTGTACAGCTCGTGTTTTAGGCACCTCAATCGTTCAATTTGGACGTGAGCTGTGCTGAATGATGGCGCCAAGGTATCCTAAACCTCGCTCCTCCGTCGGTTGTGTTTAGAACCAACACATTGGTACAACTCGTTCCGAACCAACATTAAGAATGTACCCTTCCAAACTGTGTCAACTTGTTGGCCGCTTTAGTATATTGCCCCAATTTAGTGCTCACGTCACACAGCAGTGCTTACACTCTACGGCACAGCCATATTTGATTGAGACAGACAGTCGTGCTTCAGAGACACCAGCTCACACTCCCATCTTACCTCCAAAAATTCAAACAATGAAAGGGCCTTTCTCCCAGGCCTTTCCTCTAAACATCTTGCGCCGGCAAGCCAAGGCCAATTTGGCGCCTCCTACAGCAAGCTTAACGGGAAAACAGTCGCCTTTGTCGGTGCCACCGGATTATCCTCTCGGACGTTTCGCGCATTATGACAGATCTCGATGTGTTGACGCTCGTGTTTGGTGTCCGTGATACGAAGAAAGGGGAGGTGCTGGCCGGCGAGCTGAGACAACGGTTTGGCGGCCGGCTGATGGTCAAAGTCCTGGAGGTCGACCTCCTATCTTTTAAAAGTGTTCGGGTTTTTGCAGCGGTGATGAACGATATAACAAGCTTCAATTTTATTGTCATGGGTTCGGCAATAATTAATACCGAGACGAAGATGACGAAAAACGGATGAGAAGAGAGTAAATCAACCCCCCCCCGACCCCCAAAAAAAGAAGAAAAAAAGAAATCCTATATATCCATCGAACAGGGATATTGTGAGCAGCTCTACAGCTTTTACTATTTACCTCTCGTCGGCCCTTCCAATAACTCTCCTGCTACCCAAAACTCTCACCGAGACGCACGAACAGCCTGTGATGCTATGCAGCTTAAGCAGCTCTAGTATCCTCTCGGCCTCGCCGTTTCTGAACCTACCTACCTACCAAGGTCGAAGACTCGTTCCTCGAGCAAACCAACCGCATCAAGTCGCCTAGTTTCCAGAAGAACCACCAGTACGGCATATCGAAAACCATCCACTTATGCTGGATCCGAGAGCTCTGCTCGCGCCTGCCCGCATCCCACGTCCATGTCCACCAGCTGGATCCGGGCATGTGCTTTACGCCGCTGACCACGAGTACCTGGGGTCAGCTCATGATTGGTTTTATGGGCAGGCCCGTGGAAATGTTTACCCGGACCGTGGTGAATGCCTGCTGGCCCGTTGACGGGTCGCGTGGGGGGGCTTCTTGTGGACTACGATGTCGTCTTGTGAGTGCCCGTGTGTAACTGTTGAACCCCCAGCTCTGGGAGTACGGGCCAGCTGAAGTGAGGATATTTGGAAAGTATTCGGAGTATATGGATCTGTGAGTTTGTTGCTAGCGTGGTTCGGGAGAGAGACGTCATGTTGATACTAATCTCCATGTCAACAGAGCGGCAGGGTTGGAGCTTAGACGACGAGCGTGGAGTGAAACCAGGCAGGTTATGGTTGGCTTGAATCCCTAGTTCGAATTGTTCGGCTTCCTAAATCGCGGTGAAGAGCCGCCCCGGCAAAGGCAAGGTCAAGAAGAGACGCATTCTTGAGTTTCAGTGCTACGATGTGAAATCATGGGGCGGCAGAAGGCAACTTCAGTATTTGTGTGAGTTTGCAAGGAAGATATGAGAACTGATCAGTGGCTTTAGGACTAGAAAGACTCGTCTGTCGTGTAGAGCAGCGTGACGGGAGAAAGTTCAGAAAAACGCGCTCACGATACCAGTCCATCCGAAGGTCCATATATAAGTGAAGGGGGACGACCCGGATGAGCAAGGTCATATATGTACTCGAATCTACATTGAGTTGAGCACATGCTGGGACAGCGAGAATGATAAAAACCGGTTTAGGAATATAACACAGCCATCGATGTGACATTCATAACTCAATATATTGACAATTTCTACGACATTTATGACAAGGAGCTTCGCCCACCATGTTTATCGCCCCCGAGGTTGATCGCCAGAAGAATACTGGATATTATTCTGCCCAAGTCAAGTGATCCCACAGCACACCACACCCCCATAACCCCGTTGTTGGCGCCTATCAGCACATACGGCATAACTGACATTGCTTGTCGATGGCGAGATGCTAGCACCATCATCAGGAATGATACCGCTGTCGGAGATCATAGAGGGGTCATCGCTTTTCCATCTGATAGCTCGAACAAGCTATGTAGCAGCATCATGGGTCGCCAAGCCAGTCCATGATGCCCCATGCAAGACCTGTTAGATCTTGCAGCTATCATGGCTACCTCATTCCTGCAGTCTGAACCTTGCCTCTGTGCCTGCTGTAAGCTTATCAGGTTCCCAGCCGGAGCCGTTGGTTGGGATATTTGTCTAGGTATCCCTTGCATTTCTCGGCGCTCTCATCCCATCACCTCTTACTCATCTTCACAGCGCCATTCCGAGGCACCAAACTCTACCAAAAGCCACCACTCGAGCACTTCAACCAAGACAGCACCTAGCGTATTTGGCCTATATCCAGATATGTCAATGGGAACTGGAGCTTCTCAGTTCAGCCAGCTAGCCGAAACGTCATAGTCCATCTAGGTAGCTGAAACTCCTCAGCATGCCGGTTTCCGTTTCCACCAAGCGGAGCGTTTGTTCTGGACCCCTCGAGATCCCCGGGCATCTTCGTTATCCGTCACTCCCGAGGGCCGCAGCCCATACGTGCCGAGGGAGATCCATTTCTAGGAGACCCCTGCCGGCACGAGCTGACAACCTAGCGCGCCGGGGGCATACATGGAGACATGGTATGCCTCTTTCACAGTGTGTCATTCTGATCCGAAGGAACGGACAGATACTTTTGACTTGTATCACTGCAACACAAAGACTCATGAGACAATAAAGAAGATGAAGCGTATTCGGGACTATGGGTATGCTGAGGTTGTAAGACGATGCCTAAGGCGTCAGGAAGACTGAGATCCGGCATTGTGGTGCATGGCCTGACAAAACTATATACATCACGATTCATAACTATGTGAAGAAGGTACATCCCGTAGCTCCGAAACCCATGTGGCAAGTTGTTTAACCCTGACACAAAAATGGTGGTGCCGGGGAGACTGTCGGCAAGTATACCGTACGAAACCCCTCCCGGGATCTGGCGTCAAGAGAAAGTCTCAGGAAACCACCAGTCTAGAGCCAAAACATCAGCGAACACAACACGAGCGGACCCATATCTAGCCGTTTCCAGTTCGAAGTGCGTCCCTGAACCGCTGTGTCACACCATACACAAGTTATCACAATGAGTAGACACCTTGAACAGGCAACACCGCAGCAAACTGGACAGATCGGGTAAGAACCGACAGCACGCGGCCTCGAGGTCATTGTCATTCTGGGCCGCGCCGGTGACGACGCCGTACCAGCCTGACGCGACCTACACTGACCGGTATGGATGGGTGGTAGCTACAATACCAGCTGTACACAATACAGTTCCCCACGCCGCTGCCACCCCTCGCCGGTAGCTGGCGTCGCCGGTGGAAGAATCCTATCGACGGGCCATAACATCTGCCGGTGATCGACCACTGCCAAACCAGCCGGGTTACCCTGGCATCGGTGGCCTCAACGAGAACCTCCCGCGACGTCTAGCAGGACTGGGCCGAGGTGCTCATCGCCTGCCTAGCGCCGACTTCGACTTTGGTCTGCAAGCTTCCGGACTCGACGCTGACCGAGTCCCCCCTTCGTGCAAGGTGCAAGGCGGGCAGCAAGCACCGCGTCATTACGTGGGCCTACGAACCACTCGTCAACGGTCATTAGCAGATCTGCATTGACGTCTTGCTCCGGATTAGGGGTGGCTACACCTCAAAGTCGTGCGGCTGCGAGGGGGGACAGGACGCAGTGGAAAACATATGCTATAGGGAGAGGATGGATGCGTACGTGTACGTAGTCACTCGACCGAGAGGAAGGGGGGTTGCGATGATGTCAGTTGTAGACAGCCGAGAGAGGCGCGCTACCATCTGAAGAAGAGTTTCTACTGTGTAGACTGCAGCCTGCAGGCACCACGTTCAAGTGGTTCTCTTATCATTCTACGGGCTCTGGTTAAGCTGACACCCCATACGGAAGAGGTAGCTTGTCCTTATCTTGACTTGAGCAGTTGCAACTTGCTGGGTACAATGCCGATGTTTCACAGCAGTGTTGACAGTGATTTTTGTGAGTGTACGGTAACGTGGGACGGATCGATTGGTCTGATAAGCACAACTACGGGTGTGCTTGAAGATGGGATGTGACTAATCATCAGATGTCACCTGTAGGTTGTGAATCGACTTGTGATGAAAAAAGCGTTGCTCCAACGTTGGGAGGACATAACTTAAGTCAGTCAGTCCGTCCATTGGACGAGGGGAAAAGGTTGAAAGGGTTATCATGATGGAAGATGGAGCCGCGGGGGGAAGAGGGGGTGGGGGACAGGGATGTGGATCAGAGCCTGGGGGGAGGAGGGGGTGTGGCTCCATGATGGGGCAAACATGCTTCGACGCCACTGGATGCTGAGACAGTCTACGGATACAGTCTACGGATTTCTTCAAAAACGGACATTGGAAACGTGGTATCGGAAACGCGATATCGAACGTTAACTACTGGGATCCGTGAATGCTGGGAACAAGAACACGAATGCTGTAGTTATCGAAACATGCGTCAACATCTGTTCTATAAAACGTCCTGCACCTGTCAAACCAACATGGTGGAAGTGCAGCAGAAGGAAGTCTCGCGCGCTAATTAGCCAACGTTAACTATCCGTACTCTGTAACTACGAAGTAGTCAACTAGTTTTCTGCATACACTTTACGGAGTACTACGTATCCGTAGTTAGTTACGAAATAGTCTTTAACCTACTTTACGGACCAGCCTCGACGCAAGTACCTGGGTTTTCACATCGTGGGCCCAATCCAAGAAGCACTGCTTTGAATCTGTCCAGCAGGCCGTCCGTCATTCGAGTTTGCCCGTTGCTGAACATCTTCTCCCGCTGTACACAGTAGTCTTTGTCTGGCATCCAGGGGCAGATTGAACCGAGTCGCAACTCATATTTGGTACACACACAGTACATAATTTACTCGAGGTTACCCCTGTCAACCACGAAGCCAAAAGCCTGACCCCACACCAGCTCGAAGAAGCATTGATCCTTGTCGTCCATCACACCTGCACAGCTGCTCTGCTCTCGCGCAAGGCACTGATTTCCACAAACCAACCGCCGCGTCGCATCCCATCAAACGGCCCTGGCAAGGTGCACACTTTCGGGGCTTTGGGGAACTGAAGAACCGGGTGAACGTGACTGGCCCAGGCTGGGACAGTTGCGTCCTTATTTCGTTCGCTTATCCTGGGTACATCGTACAGTCTGCAGACAGGCAACTATTTGTCCGAGACTGACGGTTGCCGCTCAGGTCATGGCCACATGGGAATCCTCGTCCTCTATTTAATCCATTTGCCACCGTTGATCCTTTTCGACCTGCCAATATTCCCATCTCAAAACAACCCCAGCGCCAGTCAGCCATCTTCGACATGGCCGCGTCTACTGGATCCGTCACCATTGAGCGTGGCTATTTTGAAACCCTCTTGCGCAGGTATGTACCATGTCTCACTTGTTTCAGTAATACCATCCCCGCAGACTGACTTGGAATTTCATCAGGGCCAACGTTGTAGGTTCGCTCGAGATGTCGTGACCAGCTGACAGGCTAACGCGACGGCTCAGCATTCCGAAGAGTTTGCTCCCAATGGAGCCTATCGCCCATTCGGCCAGGAAGTGTCGGTCGTGTCCAGTGCCGAGTACCAGGACCTCTTGTTAGTAGCACGCCGATATGCAAACTTGCGGATGAACTTGATGTCTGGAGGCGTCACCGAGGATACGCTTGGTGTAGGCATACCTCCCCCCGGCACCCAAACCACCATCTGTGTGTCCCTTGGTACTGACATGCCACAAGTTGCTGAGCCAGGACAGCGCTGTGCAGGCTCTAGGAGACGCGGTTGACACCAAAGCTCACTCAAACTACCAATACGAGAATGATTACGCGGACGAGGGCGGCGCCAGTCTGAAACACGCAAGGTACACCCAACCGTCACTCGACGCCACCCCCAAACCGCAAGCATCGTACAACAGTTATGCGAATGGAAACGGCAGCTATCATGGCCAGTACGATGACAGCCACGCTCATTCTGCCGCCAAGTCATACGAGAAGGAGTATCATCCGCAGGGAGGCGGGGGTGATCTTGATCCGACGGCCGACGAGTTCTCCGTATCCTACGAAGGTTACACGCCGGAGGCATTCCATAGCTCCCACAACCAAAACAACCAGAACGCAGGGCCGCCTCGACCATATATACCCCGTCTATGCAAGAGAACCGTTGTCTTGTCTGGTCTGCCTGACGGTACCACACACGCGGATATTACCAATGTTGTTCGTGGCGGCTTGCTCTTGGAGGTATTCATTCGGAGCGCCGAACGCTTGGTCAATGTTTCATTCCTCCACGAGGAAGATGCTGTCCGCTTTTACGAGCATTCAAGGAGAAACGACCTGTACATCAAGCACAAGAGGGTAAGTTACGTGACGTCTGCAACAACTGATCTTCCATGGAAGCCCCGCCCTCAGGCATCTACATCTGATTGAGGTCTATACTTTACCCAAGCGGACAACACTGACACATGGGCTGGTAGGTATTCATAAAGTGGGCGGATCGACACTTCCACCTCGCAGGCCATGTGGCGCACAAGATTGGCCAAGGAGCGACGAGGAACATGATTATCCGACGTTGTGACCCGGGTGTCCACACCGAGGAAAGTGTTCGGGATGATGTTGAACACATCCACCACCTGGTTGTGATCAACATCGAGTTCCAGGGTGGTAGCTGCTACATCAAGACCAACTCTGTCCACAACGCTATGTTCGCCAGGACGTGCATGATGAGTCGCGCGTCAGTCCTTACCTGGCCCACTATCGGCATGATCGTCTGTACTAACACGATACAGGAAGTACAAGGGATCCAAGATCGATTGGGACGTGGACGAGTGTGCTCAGCCATTGGTTGACCCGAAGCAGGCCCCGAAGCTCCAACGTGTTCCGACGCCAAAGAAAGCCGCTGCCAGCATGCGTAACCGCTTCGCGACTCTTCGACTGGACGATGACGACAATAACGAGAGCGACGATAGGTTCGACAGCTCATCCGAGTATTTGGCGCCGACCACTGTTAGAGTGACTGCGTAGGTTTCGATTGGAGTCGACTCGAGTTCGCCGGAGACGACAATATTGTTTTCGAGCGATCGGCGTGGAGGAGTCTGATTATGATACGGATACCCGGGCTGCGTTTGTTGTTCGGTTCGTTTTTTTGTTTGCTCTGAGGCGTGTCACGAATGCGTCTTTCGAGTACCGGCGACATGCAGTCGATGGAGCTAGTTATGATCTGCAGCCAGCAAGACAAGACGTAACGAGTGGAGGTTGATCCATACCGCGCTGCAGCTCTGCATATGATGATGAAGAATGACTTTGCGCTGGCCAGGACAGACTTTTGGCAAGAGACAAAACGTGGTTAGGATGCCTGTAATACAAAGATGTGTCTCGCAGACATGCACTCGGCCATGTGACAGTCTTCAAACCCAAAGAACTTGTGACGACCCATAATAACTAACGTTAGTTACCTGACTAGTTATATGCAGCAGATGGATCTAGGTTTTCGCCGGCCGGCGCCAAGCCTAGCATTGCATAAACTTGGACATTGACATATGTTTGGAAGAAACAGGACGCTACAAGTCTTGGTAGTGGATCTCATCTCTCGTTTGTCAAGTACATGCGTCATAAGTGCTATGTACGGATACTCTGTAGTGACCAACTTCGAAATACGAGGCTCAGTTGAAAGGATGTCGAGCTTGCTGGACGAGATGCTGCCATGTGTGCTGCATGTGGTCACTGGTGAGACCCAAAGTGTATTTTTAGGCGGCTGAAGCCTGGCTGCGGATGTGATGTGCCACAGCTTGCAAGATGTGACCAGTCGGATGCCGTCGCCCCACGTAAACTGCAGGTGTGTTGGCGCGCCGCTAGTGGGCTTCACGAGAAAAGGCGGAGAGGCGAAGACTTTCAGGTAACTGATAACTAAGTTAATCTGCTCCGTACCAAACTAATAACCATAGTTACACACATAGTTAGCTAACGTTACTGTGGTAGTAAGATCCCTGCTGGCTTGGAACCAAGGATTCGTCGCTCCGCCGACCAGGGCCCTGGCTTGTTGATTTCTTGTCAGTTGGACAAATACGACAGATGGTCTTCTGTCCGCTTGTTGATGTGGTAATGATGTTTTCTTCATCTTCTAGGTGTCAGCTGCTGCCGTCTCTCTGTTACACACTCAACAGATATCAATTAGGTGCATAGCTACCATCTATCCCTCCAGCCCTGGACCCCTTTTGCCAAAACAGTCGCTTGCCGCTACTACGTACTTTCCTGGTCATTGCTCAAGACTCGAAACCGCATGAAGAGGCCATTAACGCACATCCACACACCATTCCGCATTCGGCATCTGGATCCCCTGGGATGTGCCACCAGCGGGTCAGCGCGCCCAAACTTTCTCGTGTTCGTCCTCCGTCTCTAGAGGCCCCTTGACTGCTTCGGTCATCGTCGCACCCGCTAGAGCCTCTTCCGCGCCCCGCTCTGCCCGTTCAGCCCGTCCGTGCAAGGGCTACCAATAACATTTTCTCCTTGTAAGCCTCTCCTCCATCTCCAACCATCTTCCCAACTCTTCATCATTCACTCCGTCAAACACCTTGATGAATTGATGTAAATTCTGGGCTCATTCTTCTCCTGAAAGCCCGACATTCGCTATCACCACCCCCCGACACTCGCTTACTGAATCACCGCACAGCCCCATCGCCCGTGCAATTAATCAAGCCTGTCTTGCTTGCTCATTTACGCCAATACAACTGTTTTGCTCCCAAGACCCAAGCCACCACGAAAGCAGCACAATTTCGAAAACAACACCACCACCACTCACTGTATTCTCTGTGCCGTTAGCAGCATCAGTAGCAGGACATACTTCTTTGAGAGCAGCCCCATCGTTTGGCGAAATTTTTCGTTTCGTCTCCTCGCCTAGCCTCTTGCTTGTTCCCGAGGAGGTTGAAAGCTCCAAAGGCTACCGTTATCCGCATTTCAGCTACTGAAACCCGTCCACAACCCGCCTAACATGAAGGCCTCAACAAGTCTCGGTCACATTTTGACCGCCGCTGTTGCTTTCTCAACTACCGTGTCAGCATGGCCAAGCTGGCTCCCAGATATCGATGCTCTCGTCGTACGGCAAGAAGATTCATCAACAAGTAGGTTTCCAAGCATAGTTCCACTCGTCAACATGACTCGATTGACTGTGGCGACTCGTGTTATTTGGGTTGTAAACTAACTTTATAACAGCGACCGACCAAAAAGCCTCTCCCACAGCCTCTCCCGCCGCTGGCTCAACAAACACTCAAACACCCACCGCAACGGGCACGACCACCACAGCGACAAAGAAGAACAATGAGCCCATCACCACCAACCTTAATACGGGCGGGATCACACAGACAGGCGAGAAAACTGCTACCGGCAATGGAACTACAGCCACCACACGCAGCACATTCGACCAACGGGACCCAGCAGGAGGCGTCACCATGGTGACACCTGCTGCCCTTGCAGGAACCCAGCTCTACCGTATCGGCGCGACAATCACATGGGGATGGAACTATACGTCTCTGCAAGCAAACCCCACCGCCGTTGACGTTTATGCGTCTTGCAGCTTGAACTCGGCGACATTGACTCTTACACAAAACATGACATTTGCAACACCAAACGCCTACACTTGGGACACGAACAAGTACAAGGCGACTGCTGTGGACAACCAGCTGATGACTGCCGAGTACACGTTGGTTATCATCGACTCCGATTCATCCATCTCGGCCACCGCTGAGGCCGGCTATCTGGCGCCCTACACCGGCTTCACGTTTGGCCTGTACGAATCGCAATACTACCAGCCCCTTGGCGAGTGGAAGTGCGCAACATGCAGTGGTGCCGCCGGTGTCGATCGTCAGGCTCTTGGCGTCGTCTTGACCATGAGCGCTATCACATTTATGAGTTTTACGTGGTTCGTGGCCGGATTTGGCGCGCTGCTATAATCTCCCGGTCACTTGCTGCGACTGACGACGATGAACGAAACACGCCATCTAGACTCGTATCAACTTCGGCTGTGAATATTTTCAATACAGGGCGGCGATCCAACTGATGGACGAAACGCATACAACTGCTAATAACTCGAGGGCTACGAGGACGAGAACATCTGAATATGATGTGAAATGGCGTTCTGTAACGTCTTGTGGGGATGGGTGCAACGTTGGGATTGCAAGGCGCATAAAGAATAAATGCTCTATAGGCGTGTACTGATCTAAAACTATACATGTCTGCTCAGCGACTCTTGGGATTGGTTGTTATTGGTGCTTGTAAGCGATGTATGGATACAGACACAATCATAACTTGAACAAAGCCTCCTTAATTGGTAAACGAGGACTATCGAATCTGTGCATTTACTGCTCTATGTGCTCGTATCCATGATGATTACTTGGAAGCTGCCACCATGTCGAGTATTTTGGGTGACTTGTCATTGTCTGCATCACACCACGCGTAGACTAAACCCACCACCCCTTTCCTCCTTCTCCCTGCCCGCGAATATGCCGCTAAAGTCCACACTTCCCATCTCTGCCGCTTTCTGGCCCCTGCCTGGTGCATTGGGCGTGTCTCGCCTCCGCCGCCTCTCCTGGCCGGCTTTGCTTGGGAAAGTTGGGAACATGGCCTCGTGCTTGGGCTTGGGGTCCTGGGAAAAGTACTCATGCTGCAGCATCTCTCTTGCGCTGGGCCGCTTGCTCGGGTCCAACGACAGCAGGGAGTTGAAGAGTGCGACGCCGGCGGCCGTCAACAGCGGGAACTTGGCCCGTATCACGCTCCCCGTGGCCGGGGCGGCGGCCTTGCTCGAGGGCAAACGCAGGCTGCGCGCGTTGGGCAGGCGGCGGAAGCCCGGCCATGACTCGTCGGTGGGGATGCCACAGAGCTCGAAGATCTTGGTCAGCTCGTCGACCTCGTTGCGGCCCTGCAGCAGCGGCTCGCGCGTGAGCAGCTCGCCGAGGATGCAGCCCACGCTCCACATATCGACGGCGGCATCGTAGGTCCGGGCGCCCAGCAGCAGCTCCGGGGCGCGGTACCACAGCGTCACCACGAGCTGCGTGAGCTTGGGCGGCGCCGGATCGCCCACGTACCGCGCCATGCCGAAGTCGGCAATCTTGAGCTGCCCGCGGTTGTTGAGGAGGAGGTTGGACGTCTTGAGGTCGCGGTGCAGAATCCAGTGCTCGTGCAGGTAGGCGACGCCGGCGCCGAGCTGGCGCAGCAGCGTCTTGACCTCGGACGCGAGGAAGGGCTCGGGCATGTCTTCGAGGATGCTGCGGAGGTCGTGCTCGACGAACTCGAGGACGAGGAAGACGGCCTCGATGCTCTCCTTGCGGTCCGTCGTCGCCGCATCGTTGACCACCACCTCGTACAGGTCCACGATGTTCCGGTGCGAGCAGTCCTTCAGGATCTGGATCTCGCGCAGGCCCGTCTCGGGAAGCCCCGTCCGCGACGTCGGGCCCGCGCCGCCGCCGGTGATGGAGGGCTCGTCGAGCTTGAGGCGCTTCAGCGCGACCACCCTACCCGTCCGTAGATCCCTTGCGCGCGCCACCCAGCCGTAGGCGCCTTCTTCAATGTCGTTGAGCTTGTCGTAGTTCTCGACGCTGGCGGCGGGTTTCCAGGTCGGGGCTTCGAAGCGGAGGAGTCCCGCCGCACTCTCGCCTGTCGCAGTCGCCGATGTGTTGCCTGCCTCGCGCTCGGGGGTCAACTTCCGTCGCTTGGCTGGCGGTCTGTTCTCGGCATCTTCCTGATCTTGCTGCTGCTGTCGTGCTGGTGCTTGTGCTTGTGCTTGTGCGTGCGCTTGTTGTTCCTGCGCCAGTCGCTGCCGTTGTCGCTCCTCCTCGGCTGCTTTCCGTGCCTTTTCGGCTTTGGCGCGCTTCTTTTCTTCCTTCTCTTGCTTGAGCCTTGCTTCCGCGGCAGCGTCCTCGGCCGTGTCGGCCCAGCGTGAGCCTGCCATTGTGTCGGTAGAGCGTGCTCAGCAGTGCGTTGTGGAGTTGGGCCAGGCCAGGCCGGGCATGCAGCGTGAGGAGTTGGATACCGATGCGATCAACGTAGGATGGATTGGTCGTGTATACTGAATTTTCTCTTCTCGCAGGCCTTTTTGCCTTTTGACGGTGTAGGCGGCACTCCAAGTCTCTTGTTGCTGACGTCAAGTTCGTGATGATTCGGAAAAAGCCCGGCGGTAGAATTCTTGGTGGTTTAAGAAGTACGGAGTAGTTTTGGAGCTCAAAGCTTCGGAGGGTCGGAGCTTCTGAGATGATGACCTCAATAAGTCAACAACCGCACTCCCCTGTTTCACATTTTTTCCCGGTACCATTGTCATGAGCAGATAGCACAAAAGTGCCTTGGACCAGAATGCGGTCTATTCCAACAGCCATCGCCCGCCGTGGGCTCCAATCTCTGCCACGGCTTCGGCCAGCTCACATTCAGACTGCCCCGTCAACTTACACCCGCCAGAGCTGCAGGAGCTTCAGTGCAACCTTTGCCAGGAGGGATGAGGATGCGGAGCGAAAATGGTCAACGCCTCTGGCCAAGCAACTGGCGGATGCCATCAACGTAAGGACCTCCAAGGTCTCCTCCATCGTGCCTCGCTGACCTTTCGCCCTCTAGGTAACAGGTCCGATACCTCTAGCCAGCTACATGCGCATGTGTCTCACTGCAGACGTTGGTGGCTACTACACTGGCGCTCTCGAGGAAGGCCGGGATCAGTTTGGCCGCAAGGGGGACTTCATCACATCACCCGAAATCTCACAGGTCTTTGGAGAGCTCATCGGCATCTGGTTTGTGGCAGAATGGATGTCTCAAGGTCGACCGAAGCAGGGAGTGGAGCTCATCGAGGTTGGTCCAGGTAGAGGCACGCTGATGGACGACGTTCTCCGTGTAAGTATCTATCGTGCTGGTCATCCCGTCATCCCCAAATTAACCGTCTCAAGACTATTCGCAACTTCAAAGACATGGTCCAAGCCATTGATGCCGTCTACATGGTGGAAGCAAGCAGAGAGTTGCGCGTCGCTCAGAAGAACCTGCTGTGCGGCGAGGATGCCTCTATGATAGAATCAAAGGTCGGCCATCACAGTACGTGCAAGTATTTGGATCTGCCCATCGTCTGGACCGAGACCATCAGGTCCATTCCCCAGGACCCGGAAAAGACCCCGTTTATCGTGGCCCACGAGTTTTTTGACGCTTTGCCCATCCATGTCTTCCAGCTGGTGGATGTTCCTTCCACCCCAAAGAGCGCAGCTTCGACCTCGGGCTCTCCTGACGCATCTTCAGACAAGCCTACCTCGAAATTGAGGTGGCGGGAGATGGTTGTCACGCCTACGCCACTAGGATCAACACATACTTCTCTCAGCACGCCCAAGTCCGAGCAACATGATGGTCCACCCCCCGAGTTCCAGCTCACCTTGTCCCCCACATTTACACACCACGCTTGCTACCTACCCGAGACCTCACCCCGCTACCGCGCCCTGAAGAACACTCCCAACGCGCTGATTGAGATCTGCCCTGACGCCCACATCTACGCGACCGAGTTTGCCAGCCGCATTGGCGGATCCCGGCGGTATCCCAAGGCCAAACCCTCGGGCGCTGCTCTCATCGTCGACTACGGCCCCCAAGACACCATCCC
This sequence comes from Arthrinium puccinioides, assembly GCA_022414665.1. Classification (NCBI taxonomy): domain Eukaryota; kingdom Fungi; phylum Ascomycota; class Sordariomycetes; order Amphisphaeriales; family Apiosporaceae; genus Arthrinium; species Arthrinium puccinioides. Next base: position 1,547,082 of record JAIUNF010000003.1, on the reverse strand, counting down.
CGTCAACTCGCTGCGCGGCATCCGCCAGCACCGCCGCGTCAGTCCGTTTAGCGAGCCTGGGCTGGTTGATCTCAGCGCCGACGTGGACTTTGCCGCCATCGCCATGTCGGCCACGCGGGCGAGCGACGGCATCGAGGTGCACGGTCCGATCACGCAAGCCGACTTCCTGGAGCGCATGGGTATCCAGCAGAGGGCCGAGATGCTGGCCAAGCTCGCCGGTGCGGGCGACGGGACCAGGGCAGCGGACATCGAGAAGGCGTGGAAAAGACTAGTGGATCGAGGCCCGGGTGGCATGGGCAAACTGTACAATGTCATGGCGATACTGCCCGAGAACGACGGTAAGAGACTCCCGGCTGGTTTTGGGGGCGACATTTCCTAGCGAGTGCGAGAGGCGTGATGTGATTCATGTTATCAGGCTGATCAAGAGAGCGCGAGTAAAAGGGCTCGCGGTGTACGATGGGAAATGATTGGAGATTGTAGGAGTAGTGTACATATGGCTGGCAACCCCTGATTCCGGACTTTTTCTATTGTACGAATGCTGGAGGAAGTATCGCACTTTGCAATGCTCTCACATTGTGGACGATATGTTGATGCTGACTGGATCTTTGAAGTCCATAGGAGGCAAAAGTTCCAAACTGTGGAGACGTGACTACACAGTAGTTAAGTACGGATACTTGACGTTAGTTATGAGCATGACAGGTACAAAGTATCCGTAGCATGGCTGATTTATGGATCCCCTTGCTCATGCTCGAAAGCATACGTAGTACGTAAGTTAGTAGATAGCATCGGTTAAACTCGGTGAGGGACCAGATCCCAGGGTCCTTGACCTCTTCTTTTCGAATGTGGAGGCAGATCGAGCCATGGGCTGATGCTGCGGCGAGTTATCCGTAACGTTAGTAATGAGAGCACCACAATACGGAGTAACTGCTGTGTACTACGTAATAACGGCTATGAGTCCTTCTGAAAATGAGGTACTTACGGCCGATGGATGGTTAGTTACGGGGAACCAGAACGGGGGCTGCCCCGTTTCTTTCTCGGTGCGGGGCCGTTCGAGGCTGCCTCCTGGAATCTCCACTCTGCTCCTTGTCCCGACCACATTACGGCTGTTTTAATTGGACCAGGACCCAGCCCCGGCGGCCTTTTAAGATCACGCTACCCGAGGCTATTGCTGGCTGTAATTACTGTGTACACAGTAGCCCGAGTGTGTACTGCGTACGAAGTAACTACTGTGGTAGTTAAGTAGTTAGTTGGTTAGCCAACGTTGCTACGAAGTACGGATACGTGTGTGCCACTGATCCGTGTGGCGTGTTTGTTTCGCCTCTTTACACAATCTCTGCTCCACAGCGTGACAGTAAGCAGTCAGTCAAAGTACTTCGCAAGTCATTCTCCATGCTGATTGGCTCGCAATGGGATGACGGAAGCGACTTGCGTTTCCGAGCCATGACAGGACGCTCGCTCGAACGCGCAAAGCAAAAGAAAAAAAAAGCATTGCGATCGATCGGATGACGCTGGACCGCAGCATGCGCCCACGAGCCAATTAGAATCAGCATTAGGTAAGACTTGGCTGCCTCGCCCAGAGTCCCTCTTATCTGGCGGAAACGGGGGTTGCGCGTTACTTGCTACACAGTACACGGTACGTCATGGCGCTAATCTCTTGTGCAAGAGATAACTACAACCTTGTACGAGAAAAGACACAAACCTTATCCAAAAGTCTCTGTCGAGGTTCGTGGTTGCCAAACTCAACAGCCCCTTGTAAGTTATTGCAGGTCTTTTCGGCATTCCACAGTCGAGATACAGTTTCGGACCGTGTCGGCTGGAGTACGGATAACAGCGCCGGCTCTCTCACTCAGCCTGTCAGCATCTCTTGTCTCCCCCTTCCCCCATGGACCCCCCCCATGGGCCAAATCATCTCCAACGCAGAGCTCGATCTTGATTGAATCTTCTCCAGCGTGGGGTAGGCAGCGCGACTAGCCAGGATGGACCCTTCACGCCCAGAAACTTGCCATCGACGCCGTTTCATTAGGACGGATTCGAGGCATTATTTCTCGACGCTACTTTCGTAGATAACGCAGCCAACTTATCAAATCAGCCAATAGAAGCTCAAGAAACGTTCAACCCCTGCACCTGGCCCAAAATTGATCCTTCCTTCATCCCATTCGGGTAACGTTAGTTACACTGTATCCGCAGCTTGGTGCCAGCCTGCCGCCATCCCCCAGCGACACACGGTACGGAGTAGTTACACCCCCATCACCACGAGGGAGCGGGCAGGGCACCGCAAATACATGCGTAAGAAAGGATCGGTCGGCACAACCCACCTTGGCACCGAACTGAGATCGACACACAGCAGAGATACTACTTAGTACTAATACGGCGTACCCGCCCCCGTCCCCGTCCCTCTCGAGGCTGAGAGGTAGAATCGTTTCTCCTTCTCTTGTTCACACGCACGCGATCCAAAAATGGCCCACCAGGACGACAAGAACCGCTCCAAGGAGGCCGTGCCTGGCTACGAGTCCAATGGCGATGACGTCGCGCCCGGTCAAATCATTTCTGGCAATGCCGACGGCCTATATCGAAGCCTCAACAATCGGCAAATCCAATTGATCGCCATTGGTGGTTCCATCGGCACGGCCTTGTTCGTCAGCATAGGTGGCGGTCTCTTCAGGGGCGGTCCCGCCTCCCTCTTTCTCGCTTATCTGTTCTACAGCTGCATGATGGGACTAGTCAACAACTGCTTGGCCGAGATGACAATCTTCATGCCCGTCAGTGGAGGTTTCATCCGATTGGCTGGCCGCTGGGTCGACGATGCGCTGGGCTTCATGGTTGGCTGGAACTTCTTCATCTATGAGGCGCTCCTGATTCCGTTCGAGATTACGGCGCTGGACCTCGTGCTGTCGTACTGGCGCGACGACATTCCCACAGCCGCTGTCTGTGCCGCGTGTATCGTGTTATATGGGTAAGGCCTGGTCCGAATCTGTTCTTGGCGGACTGCGCCGCTAATTCGTTTCGCAGCATCTTGAACGTACTGGCTGTCAAGATCTATGGCGAGGCCGAGTTTTGGCTCTCCGGAGGCAAGGTCGTCCTCATCGCCATGCTGTTCTCGTTCACTTTCGTCACCATGGTTGGCGGGAACCCACAGCACGACGCTTACGGATTTCGATACTGGAGCGACCCGGGCCCTTTCAGAGAGTACCGTTCTGCAGGCGCTCTGGGTCGATTCGAAGGCTTCTTGGCTGCCTTGTGGTCCGCGGCCTTTACAGTTGTCGGCCCAGAGTACATCTCTATGGTCGCCGCCGAGGCTAAGCGCCCTCGCAAGTATATCAAGACAGCCTTCAAAACGGTCTACTGGCGATTCGGCATGTTCTTCATACTCGGAGCGCTATGTGTCGGTATCGTCGTTCCTTACAACGACCCCACACTGGAGGGTATCTACAACGGCACCACAGGCGGCAGTGGCACAGCGGCCGCCTCCCCGTACGTCATCGCCATGAAGAACCTTGGCATCACGATTCTTCCGGATATAACGAATGCCCTCATGCTCACCAGCATATTCTCGGCGGGCAACACTTATACTGTGAGTCTTGCGTGCTGTGTCCCATGTCGGAAGACGGGGATGGAGTTGCTGACGAGAAATAGTACGCGGCCACTCGCAGCTTGTACAGTCTGTCTCTGGAAGGACGCGCCCCGGCCTTTTTCCAGCGCACGCTGAAGAATGGCGTTCCCATCTTCTGCTTCGCGTTCGTCATGTGCTTCCCTCTGCTGTCCTTCTTGTCACTTTCCAACGGCTCGAACGAGGTTCTGACCTGGCTCGTCAACCTGATTACGGCGGGTGGCATCATCGACTTCATCGTTGTGTGCATCACGTACATTTTCTTCTACCGCGCCTGCATGGCGCAGGGGCTGGACCGTCGATCCCTCCCTTATCGGGGTTGGTTCCAGCCCTACGGCGCTTACATCGCCCTCGCGTTCGAAGTCTGCGTGGTCTTTGTCTATGGTTACGCTAGCTTCTCCCCGTTCAGCGTGCAGGACTTCTTCATCAACTATACCAGTACGTACCCCTTTCCCACTCCATGCCGCGACTCGCAGCTGGCTCGCTTCGGTGGCAGGTAGCCGATGTTGTCAACAGCACAGGTCAACCGTCACGCACGTCTGGCCGACCTGCCAGCTTGCTAGCTTGCCTTTTTCCGCGCGACTGTTTGCTAACAGATACTGTGCGCAGTGGTGATTCTTGCACCGATTCTCTACTTTGGCTGGAAGCTCATCCACAAGACGAAGATCGTCAAGGCGCGTGACGCCGACCTCATCTGGGACCGGCCGGTGATTGACGCCTACGAGGCCAATTTCCTCGGCCCGCCCGTTGGGTTCTGGACGGAGATGGTGCAGCTCGTTGGATTCCGACGGCACATCAAGGACGAGCCCAAGATCTGAACGTGACGTCGCTGGCAAAACGTGACGTGACTGATAATTGGGATTACGAAAAAGTGACGATTGGCGTTTTGATTTAAAGATACCCTCACATCGAGGCAATGAAAAGCCTTGTCCGTCATGCTTGTGTGATCTGGCACCTCCGTCTCCCTTTTTATATCTAAGCCTGCCACATTGTATACTAATTACAGGCTTTTTATATGCTAATTATATAACCAAGGTGTTTACATACCGATACAAGTTGTTACAAATTTATATACATGTCTAAACGACAAGTTCCCTAATCATTTAATGTGTTGCTAGTTTTGTAAAATTGCAACATTTTTCAAGAACAGACTTGTAGTGACTAGTCTATGGCCATAACGAGAACTATGACGGTCCATGCGTGCTTGCTACTTAGCCATCAAGAACGCTAGGGCTACAGCTATGCTGCAACTCCCATGCCTTTTGCCCGACGTACGGAGTATAACTACTTGTTACGGCCTCCACCCTTCGCAACTGCCTAGTTTGACCGCCTTTTCACATGTCAGCCAAATCCAATCCTAGATGGAGTTTCTCCAAATGCCATGTCAAAGTGGCATCGAGTTTGCACCGCGCCGCTAGGTAACATTGCGTTACTCTGTACAAACTCGAAGTGCATCCATCCCAGCCAGACGAGACCTGCATCACTCCGCTCACTAGTTGACAGTCTGTTGACTAGTCACCACGCGCACAAGTTCGTTGTCTTGGACGGTACCAACCAATCAACCAACCAAACCCTATCCCCCGTGACCCGTCAACATGTCTCTGATCCGGGAAGTATACGGCCTGCTCTCCGGCAGCCCGCCGTTGGCCATGTGGATCTACCTCCTCGCGTACAACGCCGTCTCGTTTTCGCTCTGGGCCTACATCGCGGCGCGGACGCTCTCGGTCCTGCCCGACGTGCCGGCGCTCTACGGCGACCTGCTCGTGCCCTGGCTGGCGGGCACGCAGACGCTGGCCTTTCTGGACGTCGCCCACGCCCTCGCGGGTCTGGTGCGCGCGTCGCCCGCCACGACGGCCCTGCAGATCGGCGGCAAGAACCTCGTGCTCTGGACCGTCATGGTGCGCTTCCCCGAGCTCTTCTCCGCCGGCGCTGGCGGCGAAGGCGGGTATGCACCCGTGGGGTTCCTGGGTTGTCTGCTCGCCTGGTCCTTGTCCGAGATGGTCAGGTATGGGTTCTTCGTCACGCAGCTGGGCCTGGGCGCGCCGCCGGCGTGGATCAAGTGGCTACGGTGAGTTTGTTGTGTCCATCGCTGTCCCTCGGGGGGGATTGAAGCTGAGAATTGGGGCTGATTTTTTGAGTCGAATAGGTACAACATGTTCCTGGTCCTGTACCCCGTCGGCCTGGCGAGCGAGGCCCTGCTCGTCTACCTCGCGCTCACGCGGGCTACGGACGTTGGCGCGTTCTACAGGGGCTATCTGCTCTTGGGGCTGTTGACGTATCTCCCCGGTATGTACTCCGTACACGCGTGCTGTGTTGATCATGGTCGTTTGCTGACATCCGGACGGCAGCGGGACCGTACTTGTACGCGCACATGTTGACGCAGAGACGTCGCGCGCAGAGGAAGGCGGCTGGGATTCAATAGTCATCTATGGTATCGCCAGGACATTGTATACCGTATTTAACGTGACCAATTTTAAAACCCTTTGGGTTCTCCCTCATTCTAACCCCTCCCCCTCCCTCCCCCTTATATTATCTGCCTTCCTTTCTTTCCCTTCGTCTTATATGATGGATCACGCATACGCAATGTCAAACGGCACCAGCCCAATCGTCTCGTAGTCATCCGCCTCGTCCACATCCCCAAAGATCTTGAGCGCCCTCACCACGATCTCGTACCGGCCCTCGGGCACCACGGTGCCGTCCGCCAGCATGCCCGTAAAGGCCGAAATGAAGTACTTGCGCGGGACGTACTCGAGGGGGTAGCCGCCGACGCTGCCGACCGTCTCGAGCCCGACCACGTCGACGACGGGCAGACCAGCCGCCGCGGTAGCGACGTCGACGGGCACGATGTCGGCGCGCAGCCGCGCCGTGCCGACAAGTAGCTGGATCACGACCGCCGGGTACCCAGTGTCGGACTGCACGGTGGCGTTGGTCGGCCGCGGCACGACGAAGCTGGACGCGTTGGCCGGCGTCGGTGTGAGCGAGCCGTCCGTCCAGTTGCTCAGGTAGACGTAGTCCGGGTCAAGAACGCCGGGGACGTCGTGCATGCTCCCCACGACGCCGAGGTAGGGGACGGAGAGGGAGCCGGCCGTCGAGTTCAGGGTGACGTAGCCGCTGTACACGGGCAGGCGATCCGCGTCGAGGCCCGAGGGCGGGCTGGGCGTCACCGCGACGTCGACGGAGCCGCCCGGCGGCACGGTGATCTTGGACGCGCTGAAGGCGAGCTCGGCGTGGCCCGGCGCAACGGGGTTGGGGTAGTAGGCCGGGTAGTCCGCGCCCTCCTTGAAGGTATACATGGTGACGGCGGGGACGTGGCCGAGCTCGTACGTGACCTCGTGCGCGCCGGTGTTGCGGATGCTCAGGTTGGCCGACGGGATAAAGTGCGCCGTGTCGTTGAACGAGATGCTCGCGACGCTCAGCACGGTCGTGGCGTGGGCGGCGTCGTAGGCCTGCATCAGACCGGCGCCCTGCTGAGGGACGGGCGCGAGGCCGGCGGCGCGGTCCTCGGCCCAGACGTTGGGCCTCGCCGTGGCCGACAGGACGCGCTCCAGCTCGGCCGGATCAAAGGTGCCGCGGACCTGCGCCACGAGCGCGTAGATGGCCGCGGCCAGGGGGCACGCCATCGACGTGCCCGAGAGGATGGCGTAGCTGCCGCTGGCGACGGGGTACGTCGAGAGGATGTAGCCGCCCGGGGCCGACATCTGGGGTTTCAGGTCGACCTCCCACGTCGGGCCCCAGCTCGCGTAGGCGCTGACGAGGCCGCCCGTGGCCGTGTTGGGCGTCGCGACGACGATCGAGGCCGTGGTCTCGGGGTCCGTCAGCGTCGCGATGATCCGGTGGCCCTGCCGGAGCTGCTCGGCCCAGGCCTGGCCTTGCTCGAGCGTCGTCATGGCCGCGCCGAGAATGGCCGGGACATCCCCTGACACGTCGACGTTGTCGGTGCTTCTGGGAGTTGTTAGTCGCCAACGACAAGCATTCTCATCCTAGGAGAGGACCACGTACCCCGAGTAGTCGCTGTACATCAGCATGTACTTCGCGCCCTTGTCGGCAATGTTCTGCGCCTTGGCTCCATACGTGCACCAGCCACGGGTGACGAGGACGATGTAGCCGGACAGGTCTGGCGTGTCGTCGGGCAGGGGGTTGCAAGCGGCATCTCCCACGTCGGCGACATCGTCCACGTGCCACAGCGGCAGTGTGACGTTGGGAAAGGCTGGCGCACCGGACCGCCACCCGAACGGTTCTGCCGCCGAGGCGTTGTCCACGCGGTACTGCCCGCCGAGCAGGACCACGGGCAGCTCGACGTTGTCCACCGACGTCACCGAGGTCACCTTCTTCCCGTCGGCAGCGCCGCTGGTGTAGAAGAGGCCGTTCGACCCGTCGTTCCCGGCGGAGACGGTGCACGGCACGCCGGCCTCGACGATGCGCTGTACGGACGCGGACCAGGGGTCCTCGGACCACCCCGAGGCACCGCCAATGGAGGCCGTGATGATGTCGCTGCCGTCCTCGAAGGCCTGGTGGAAGGCGGCGATCAGCACGTCGTCGCCCGTGCCCCCGCGCACCCAAACACCTTGTACATGCCGAGCGTGACGTCGGGGGCGGCGCCCGTGAAGCCCAGCGCGTTGGGCTGGGCCGCGATGATGCCCGAGACGTGCGTGCCGTGTGTCTGTCCCGCGCAGGTCATGGGGTCCGCGTCCGGCACCGGCGCGTTGCTGCCCGTGTAGGCGTCGCCGACCAGATCCGCGCCGTAGGCCACGAGGCAGCCCGGTCCGAAGCAGCCGCCCAGGGCCGGGTGGGTGTAGTCCACGCCCGTGTCCACGACGGCGATGCGGACGCCCTTGCCCGTGAAGCCCTCGGCCCGGAGCCTGTCGACCTGCGTCATGACGTGCGGTGCGAACGTGTCGTTGCTGCTGCCCGTGGCGTTGAGCTGACGCTTCTTCTGCAGGACCGCCGTCGCCGCCGTCTTGTCATCGCCCACCCAGACGACCTCGTCCGTGGGGAGGTTGCGCACGCGGACGGGCCAGAGCTTCCGGACCTTGGGCATCTCGGCGATCTTGAGAGCGGCGACGTCCGGGTCCGAGGTGTTTTGCAGGTTGAAGGAGCACCCCTTGAACAGCTTATACGACAGATTCATGCGAGACGAGACGACCATGTTCTCCGCCCTGAGGTCGTTGAGAAAGCCATCGTGATCCTGGGCGCTCGTCAGCCAACGCGTAGAGTAGTTTGTCCCAGTGTCGAGTAGGACCCGGCTGGCCGTTCTCAACTAGGCAGAATATATCGACAGGTAATCGATGTACCTACTACCGGGCGGCATCATCACGTGTACACGCACCTGATCATCCTCAAACTCGACGATGAAAGCCCCGGGGACTACAGGGGCCGTCTCGTCGACGCCGTGACCCGGAGGACCAGCAGCGGCCGAGACGGCCTTGGAAACAAGACCGCCAAAGAGCGGTAGCAAGAGACTCTGGATCCTCATCTTTGTCACCGGCGATAGCTAACCGAGGAACGAACGGGTCGGCTCGAGGCAGATTATGGCTCTGTGAAAAGGCAGCAACACCCAATGCCATGCTCGGGGAGCGGACCGCTTGATCTACTTATTCATCTAGGCACTCGATCATCGACACGGCTATTCTGCGTCTTGACCGGGGGCCCGTAAGGATGCCGATGAACACGGGAGAACAAGCTCATCGGCTCTGTCTGGCCCCTGTCCTATACGAGGTCATGGACTGCAGAGTACACAGTATATCGACTTTGCCGGGGTTGTCGGCTGGCACCGTCACATTCGGCATCGCGTCTCGATGGCTTGAGCTGCGGTGTGGTGCGTGTCTGCCAACACCCCGTCCATGAATACTCACTGTGCAGTAGGAGGGGAACAATCTCAAGGACGCATGACGGGGGTGGAGATGGACTTCGTATTGGGCGAGAGTGGGCCTGAATGTGCATCTTGGCGCGCGGATAACATGTCTCCTTTGGAGATCCTTGCTCGCCGCCGTTACATTGGGACCGGGATTGGCTATTTCAGAGCCACCGGGGGCGCGATCAGAACAACCCATCTGAGGGAAGCGGTTCCAGAAAGTCGTCCGCCGTGGTTCTTACCCGCCACGCAAAACCAGTCAACCTAACTTCTAATCCTCCCCCTGATCGTACCGGTATCGAAAGGTCGCAATACGAAAGTCAGAAGCCGGTGACTGGCAGCTGACCGAGCTACTGCGGCGGCGTGCCTTTCTTCGACCACTCCCGCAAGACGTTCTTCTGGATCTTGCCCGTGCTCGTCTTTGGCAGCTCCTTGATGACCTCGACCTCCCGCGGCACCATGAACCTGCTGATGGCGTCCTGGCTCTTGGCCCAGCTGATCATGTCCTCGGGCTCGAGCGTCTTGCCCTCCTTGACCGTCACGTACGCCTTGGGCCGTTCGCCCCAGTGCGAGTCCGGGACGGCCACGACGCCGACCTCCAGCACGTCGGAGTGCTGCACGAGCATGCTCTCCAACGCGACCGAGGAGATGTTTTCGCCGCCTGTGCGCGGATGACGTACGTCAGTCTCTGTAGGTTACAGGCATCAAAGGGGGGTTTGTGAAGAAAAGTGCGGCCGCGTACCGCTGATGATGATGTCCTTGGCCCGATCCTGTATCTGCGCGCTCCCGTCCGGGTGCCAGACGGCGAGGTCGCCCGAGTGCAGCACACCGCCCTCGAACAGCTTCCGCGTGGCCTCGGGGTCCTTGTAATACTCCTTGCCGCAGATGTTGCCCACAAAGACAATCTCCCCAATCTCCTTGCCGTCCTTGGCCACGTCGACGACGGCGCCGCCGGGCTGGTCGGGCTTGATGATGCGTATGGGCAGGCTGGCCACGAACCCGTGGCCCTGCCGCGCCATCCTGGCGTACTTCTCCGGCAGCGGCAGCGCGTCCCACGCGGGCTGGTGGTAGCCCTTGGTGATGGGCCCGTACGTCTCCGTCAGGCCGTAGACGTGGACCGGGTGGAGGTTGAGGTCCGTCATCTGCTCAAACAGGCGCGCCGTCGGCGGGCTGGCCGCGACCGTGACCCGGACCGGCTCCGGGAGCTTCTCGGCCTCCTTGGAGGCGCACAGGTGGGTGTTGACCGTCGGCGCCGCGTTAAAGTGCGTAATCTTCTCCTCCTTCAGGAGCTTCCAGATCAGCGGGTAGTCGATCTTCCGCAGGCAGTAGTGAGTTCCTCGGACCGCCGTCACCGACCAGCTGATACCCTCCATGTTAGCCGGGACTACCGCCGGGGACGAGATCGTGTAGGTAGGTGGAGGAGGTATGCTTACGGGAAGGTCCAGCCCATCGCGTGGAACCTATACGCCATGTCAATGACTGGTCACTCCAAGGCTCGAGGGCGCAAGGGAAGAAAAGGGGGGGGAAGGGCGCCGCTGATCGGCTTACATGGGTAATGTCCATAGATACCGGCACCGACCGATGTGATAGTTCAGGCCCGACTCAATCACGTTCGCCAGACTGGCCAGGTACGCACCGCGATGCGTGTAGACGACGCCCTTGGGCCGCGACGTGGTGCCCGACGTGAACGGGATGGCGAGCATGTCGTCCTCGTCAGCGCACTGCGACTGGAGGCCGGCCCAGCCCTTGGAGCCCTGCGCGACGTCGTACTGGAGCCCCTCGAGCACCGCCTCGTCAAAGGGGCCGCAGAGCTGGCCCTCCGTCACGTCCGTGTCCAGGTCCACGATGAAAGCCACGCCTGGATGCGTCTGCTTGAACTCGTCCAGCAGCGGCAGGTACTCGTGGTCCACCACGATCGAGTCCACCTCGGCAAAGTCAAAGATGTACGTAATGTCCGCTGGCTTGAGTCTGCACGACATCAGTCTCCCATCTATCCGGGTCAGGGCAGAGCGGAGAGCGTACCGGTAGTTCACAGGGACCACGACGCCCCCGGCCGCAACGATGCCGTATATCGATTCCAGGAACGCCGGCGTGTTGGTCGCCAGGATGCCAACCCGCTTATAGCCATGCTTCGCTAGGTAATATGCCAGCCCTCTCGCGCGGTCCGCAAACTCCATGTACGACCTCCGCAGGATCTTGTTGTTAGCGGTCACATGGTAGATGGCGGGGGCGTCGGGCTCAATGGCCGCGGCCCGTTCCAGAAAGATGGTGGGCGAGAGCTGGTGGATGTGGTGGTTGCGGACATGTTCAGCGGGCGGCGGTGTGGTTGGCTTGGAAGAGCCGAGATGTCCCAGTAGACTCTTGAGGCGCGAAGTCGCACCGGACATGGCGGAGGCTGAAGTTGTGATTGCTGAGCGTTTTGCCGGGGATGTAGACACGAGAGGCTTGCAGAAGACTCAGGACCGGACCAGTAGACTGTAGCACTGTCTCAGGCGGTTGCAATTGCAATTCAAAGGAATCAAATAGTCCAACCACGAATGTGTTAACAAGCCGGTAACACTGTCACTGTCCGTCTACGAAGTACTCCATACGCTTAACTAACTAGTTAGTTGCGAGCTCAGTGAGCCGAGAGACCTGGCCATACTACGACTACGTACCGACCTCCCCCCATTCGACAGGGTTTCTCGGCAATACGGAGTAATGCGGGGGTGCGTACTTGTAAGTGCGTGTCTGGGGGAGACGCCGATCTATACTAAGTATCATCCTCTCCGTCTAGCCTGATGGGGTAAAGCTCTAGTCCGGATTCCGCCATTACATACTGAGTTACACAGTACTGTCTGTCTACGTAGTGACGTGGTACACATTAGAAGTACTCCTCCGTAGTTAACTTATCCGTAACTACGGAGTACTCCGTCCGGATACGGACATGGGGGTCCAAGACACACAATCATCACGGGAGAAGCATAACCAAGTTACACGAGACGAGCTGGCTTGGCCGACGTTGACCGGCTACGATCAAGCGCGCGGCATCTTTGCTCCTCCTGCCAATCTTGGATCTTGGATCTTGACATCTGTATTGTGTGAGTGAGCTCTGCTAAACTAAGGGTATTCGATACGCTATAATGAGCTCCCAACCCAAGCAAGTTAACTACAACCAAAACATAGCACCCCCGCGCCCAATCATGCCATGCACCTTTGCGAACTAGGCAGCTTATCCTGTCAATCCATGCGCGACCCCGACCCCATGTTAGCGCTTCGAGTGCTTTGATGCATCTTGCAGATAACCTAGCAAGAAGTTCCTGTCGGCGGGCGAAAGAGGCGTCTGGCTGCCTCGTCTGCTACCTCGTCTGCTGCTATGCGAACCCATGTCACCGGCACCGGACGCGATTGACGCAACGCGAGACCTGGGACGGAATGTGGGTGAGTCGACTGCTGACGCTGGCTCCTTTCCCTTGCTGAAGAGGGAGAGGAGACTGGTTTTCTGCTCGGCACTTGCTTCCGGCCGAGGCTTCAGCGCCGCGCTGGGCACCGGTAGAGCCGATGCAGCCGGTGCTCGAGTTGACATGGCCAGATTTGGCGAGTTGGCGTCCAAGTTGCCTCCATACGGAAATGTCACCGATCGAGCCGGTGAGTTTTGCTGGAAGCTGGGCGAGTTCTGCGCGAACGACTGGTTCGGTTTCGGCCGCGAGGCAATCGACAGAGCGCCAAAAGGAAGGTTCAGCTCCGAATTCATCACAACCGGTTTCCCGTTCTGTTCTGCTGCGGCACGAAGAACATCTGCTGTTGTAGGCTGACCATCTAATCGACCAGAAGCAGTGCCGGCTGGCTGATGGTGGCCTGTTGCAATGTTTCCGGTGCCGGACTCTTGCCTCGGAACATCTGCTTGTTTGAACATGCCCAAAAGCCCAGAACGGTGCTTATCGGTCGGTGGCCCTTGGCGCAAATTATTCGCCGGGGCAAGTTGGGGGTTGTGCAGCGGTGCGCCCATCTGCTGGGGATGATGCGCGGGCTGGGCCATGCTTTGTTGCATAGCAGGTTGCTGATAGACATCGGCTTGCGGCACGTTGGTTTTGAAGGCACTCAGAAGGCTCATGGAGTGTGCTGATGGCTCAGGCACCCTTCTCACCTGGAAGGAGCTCCCTGAGAGTTGAATTGATTATGCTGCTGCTGCTGTTGCTGTTGCTGTTGCTGTTGCTGTTGCTGTTGATGTTGATGTTGCTGTTGCTGCTGCTCCTGTTGATATTGATGCTGCTGTTGTGGTGTCATTGGGTGATGGCCGTAGGTTGGATTTGACGAGGTGACGTGGTCGGGGAGGCCGGGTGTAGGAGGTACGCCTCGAATCAACAACGACTGCTGCACCTGAGGAGGCTGAGGTTGGGGATGTAAAAGCTGCACCGGAGGCTGGTTCTGGCTTGGTCGAGAGGCTACCACAAGGTTGGGATATCCATTTGCGTCTGTCGTCATGTGTACTTGAGGTCGAGCTTGATAATGCTGTTGAGTCTGAAAGTGGCTTTGCTGTTGAGTATGGTGCTGGCCTTGTTGTATTTGCTGCTGGCTTTGCTGCTGCGTGTGGTGCTGACCTTGATGCTGCTGGAATTGTGAGTGCGACTCGTGCTGCTGGTATTGTTGCTGGTGCTGGTGCTGGTGCTGGTGCCGCTGCTGTTGGTGCTGCGGAGTTATAGGAAATTGGGGAGATTGGCCAGGAGGGAAAGGCAGTGGCTGTGCCGGGTGGTGGTACGTCGGCGTGTGAGGTTGAGGTGGTTCAGTGTACATCTGTTCCAACGGAGTGTGCGGATACTGGTGCTGAGCTGGCAGCGCCTGCTCTCGCGGAGATGCCTGCGGAGCATGTAGAATAGACATGAGCATGGCGCCAGTATTTGCACCAGTACTCGGATCAGCGCCCAAGCCAAGTTCCGCGCCGCCTGCCACATTGCCTGCGCTTGTCGATGCCACGCCGTTCGAATAATATCCCTCATGTCGCAGAGGAGGCGAGGGGTCGTCGTGTTCATGGCGATGTTCGTCCTCCGTGAAGTTGTCATCCTGGATCAGGGCAGGAGGGGCCTGACCAGGTTGTTTTGACGCCCTCTGCGTATCCCGCTTCTTTTGCAGCACCACCCACTTCTTCAGAGGCACCAGGAAAGGCGCAACCATATAGAACTTGTTGGCGTTTGTCGCGGCCTCTACCGTATTGCCTTCGGCGCGGCCGGAAGTCTTCTTTTTCCGAAAAGCAGGCAGGTCCTGAAGCCTGTACCACTGAATCTTGCCAATCTCTTTCCTGGTGCGGGGTTCGAACAAGGTGTCCATGGGCACGTCGCGGAAGACGTAGAGGCGCATGTGCTGGTCCCGCATGGTGATTTCAATGTACTTGACGTTGTTGTCCTCGGGTACGAGGCCGGCAGCTCGGATGTCGAAGCCCGTCTCCTCAAACACCTCGCGGATGGCGCAGTCGAGATCGTCTTCATTCTTGTTGATTTTTCCTCTGGGGAAACTCCAGTTGGCGCTGCTCTTCCATCCTCGCACCAGCACCGTGCTGTCCATCTCCTTGTTGAGCATGATGGCACCCCGGACGGGTATGCGCGTCTTGTATTGCAGAAACTCCTCGAAGGCCAGTAAGTAATTAGCTTCGGTGAAAGACGCAAACAGAGGGCAATGCTGGAACATGCGCAGGCAGAAGGTCCGGAGTGACATGTTGGGCAGAGTCGGGTCCAGCGGTCGGATGAAGTCCTCGTAGAACCAGTGGGCTTCCTCAACTTGAAAGCAGATGCGCTCAATGGTACTAAGATCTTCCGACGGCAGGTTTATGATGAATCTCACGCTCAAGTCGTCTAGATAGTCTGCGAGACTCATCTTGTGCTGAGAGTGTGCCATGGTGCTGCTGACCTCGCATGTCCACGACGGTGCGCGAGAGGATGGTGGTTTTGTAGCGGTCTTGGAGGGGTACGTCTGCTCGAAGCTCGTACGTACTGAAACCGTGTGCGTGATGTCGATTGATTTGGCTGCGTGCCGATGGCCTTATCTGGATGGCGGCACGGTGGTCAGAAGAGGGAGAGGAAACGATGTTGGGCGTTGACGATGCGATGATCGGGCTGCGATCGCTGAGCTCCGAATACGTGTTGAAACTTGACGCGGCGGGATAGCTCAGCGCCATGATGGATGTCGAGTCAACAAGTGGATCATATTATGCATGAGTACAGCTTTTTTTATGCATCAAGCTAGTGTGGCTGAGAGAGACCAAGGACTCGACGGGTACGGAGTATAATTACGTAGATAGGGGCCAGTCCACTCAGGTGTTCTCTGTTATCAAAATATTATCGCGGCCCAAATTTAGTAAGCTGCGGATGAAGCTCAACTTCTGAGTAGTAGGCTTGCCCACAGAAGACCTTTTACCTGTTCGACCAGACCTCTTTAAACATGGCCTTTGTTTGGAACCTTTGTTTGCATTGGGGTAGTATGCAACATATTATAAAGGCTGTCATCCTTGCTCCAGAGAAAGTGAAGATACCACTGTAAAGCCAAAACTGTATTTTCAATAGAACAAAGGACTAACAATACCTTGCCTCTCTGGATATCACCTAGGAGTTGTCGACAGATTAATCAGTAAACGTTACTGTAAACCTATAACAGGCTTACAACGACGTTCTAGTTGCTGTCCCTGATTTGAATCCGACGAGATGTTACTGAAACTAGTAGCTGAAGGGACACCCCACAAACAGTGTTCAATCTTCTGGATGGATCACTTGTTATCCACGTCGATATACACAGTAGCCGCTGTGCTGCCTGCGTGTTTACCTGCCTCCACTTTAATCCCACTCACAGGACTAGCGGAGCATATCCCTCTTCTCTAATCCAAAAGTGCACGTCCCTATTTGTCCACACCACAACAACGCACGTCCCTCCATATCTCCACCACAAACACGCACGGCTCTCTTAGTGATCATTTCACACACTACTGGCAAATCACCGGATAAACCTTTCACCCCAAGCGTCATACTACCCGAGCTACCAAGATGGGTCGGCGTACTTCAGCGAGGCAGCAGGCTGTGAGGTAGGCTACTACCAGCAACTCCAGGATCCTTCCACTTCGTAACGCCCATCACTCTAGGAATCTTCCCACCAAGACAGTCTCCGAGTTGATTGGCACTGGCAAGCCCAAATCCGTCAAGATGCAGATCGAGGTACGTCTAACTAATGAACCCTCGATCGTTTTATGATTTCTTGGAAGCAGTTTACTGACGCGATTACGGTGCTATAGCGCAAGGTAAAGATCGTGACGGAGCAGCACAACATGTATGTTTCTACCGAATCAATTAAGCGAAGCGCGTCTAGCGCTGCCACAACTGCCATCGAACGACCGGCTAGAGCTTCACGGGCCAACTTGCTGCAACATAAAGTGGAATGCTAACGTCGCGTCGCGCAGTGACAAGGAGTCGCCCATGCCCGAGTTCCCCATGAAGGAGTGGAGTGTCAAGATATTTGTTGTCGATCAGGATGGCAACGAGCACCCGGCTACTTGCTTCACCAAGGTTACCTATAACCTACACCCCTCTTTTGCCAACCCGAACCAGAGTATGTATTGATGTCGTTTCCATGGATATGAAACAATCGTTGCGAACGCGCTGACACCACTACTAGCCTTTACCGAGCCCCCCTTCACCTGCAAAAATGAGGGCTGGGGTGAGTTCGAGATGTCGATTGACATGTACAGCACCGAGAAGGGCGGCAAGAATACGGCCTATCACGATCTGAACTTTCAGTCCCCCAAGTACGAGGTTCTTACTACAGCAGTCTTCAAGAACCCTTCCCAGGCTTTGTTGAACATCCTGCGCGAGACTGGCCCCGTCGCCAGCGAAGACGACCCAAAGGTTGCCAAGGCCCGCAAGGCTGGTGACAGCAAGAAGCGCAAGAACCAATATGACTTTGAGAAGATGGCCGATGCCCTCAC
Organism: Arthrinium puccinioides; assembly: GCA_022414665.1. NCBI lineage: Eukaryota > Fungi > Ascomycota > Sordariomycetes > Amphisphaeriales > Apiosporaceae > Arthrinium > Arthrinium puccinioides. The sequence goes on along the minus strand of JAIUNF010000003.1, from coordinate 1,529,682 downwards.
CAAGCTCGGTGAGGATGATCTCCTTCACATCATCCAGATGATCCACGACCACAAGAATGAGGAGACATACACGAAGAACGACATGGACGCAGGCGAGTTCTCGGTTGATCTCTACAGTATGCCCGAAAACCTGTCGCGCATGATCTGGGACTTCCTTGTAAGCTGCCACTCCAAGCCCACTGCCCAGCTTGGCTAACTCCCGCAACAGGTGGACCAGAAGTTGGTGTCGTAGGACCTCCTCCCAGCACATAACTTACGGTTAATTCACCTGTACACTGGTCGGGGTTTAGGGGAGGATTGGGGTAGATTTTGAGCAATTGCATTGTACTGGAGTTCTCTAGGGTGGAGACAAAAAGGTCTCTCTTTGATGACCTGGGGCCAGCAACTGACGGTTCACTGATTGGCCCCGTGGAGTTTGCGGCAACTGCTTTGATTTTCTCGCACTCACTCTGTCTACCACCCGTCTGTGATCACTCCTGGTGACCCTGGGCATGGATGATGCTCGACGAGGATCTGACACGAGGTTGAGTTTGCGTTTGCGTTGACATTCAGATTTTTCAGATACCCAGCAAATAGCTATGCCCGATGAATTACGACGAGACATGCGCTGGCACTCCTGTTACTTATCTTATGTGCGTGATTGCTCACCGGATGTACCCCTGTAGAACATTGCTGATACATTGTTTACAGCAAGCCTCATTTGCAAGTCGCATGACTAAATCCAACCGCGTGTAAGTTTTCCCATCCTCCCTTGGCACACTTGTCAGCCTATCACAACGGCCGATTGAGTGACCAAACTACTGCACTACCGCTCCAGATATCGACTTTCCATGTTTTGACTGACGAATCAAGACATTCAAGCTAGACATGACATCACTCATGTGCTGGAGAAAGTGTCCAGCACATGTTTCTTTTGCCTCGAAAGCCTTCAGCTGAGGTCGGAGAGAGCGGCTGCCGGAGTCAGCTGAGGGTAGCAGGGGACCAATACTCGGAAATTACGAATTGCCAACGTGACCGCATCTCAGCTTCTCGATGTGAGGCAAGGCGAGCAAAGGGAAATTGCTGTAGAGGGCCGTAGAGACGAATGGACGTTGACCCCAGCTCACACAAGCAACTAGGAATGCTGCCATCCGAGAACCGGCCGATGCTGCACGTTTTGTTTTGTGCCACAATACGGAATACGGAATACGGATACATGCAGGGGATTTGCGATTGACGCCATGTCTCATTGGCGGCGGCCGACGACTTTGTAACCCTTCTCGGTATCCCGAACCAGCCAGGGGGACTTCTTGCTCGGAAGACAGGCTCCATGCGATTTGGCATGGGTCAAACATTACAACCAAAGCAACACAAAGTGCGGTTCTGCCATAAATCGATGGTGCTTCGGACGACGAGATAACAGACTCTCGTTGCTGACCTACAGGTCATCTTTGGCATCTGGTATCGTACCTCGGCTGTTGACAATGTCCTCCTACTAATAAGGCTGTACATTGCGCCTTCGGTGTCGTCAGTACAGTGTTGTAAACTTGTACTCGAGTAGCGAAGAGTTTCGGATAGAAGTGCTGGATCGTGGCAGGAAAGGTCTTGTTCCACTAGCATTCGGCTCAGCAAACAATAACCCCACATCGTCTAATGCTTGCTTGCCATGCCGGCCAAATCAAGCATGCCTAGCTAACCTTGTTGTTAGCATGCTGTACTAATAAGTAGAGTCAGTGGATGGGACGGGATGATCAGCCCTGATGAGGAACATTCAGCTCTCGGCGACAAGCGAGCGCATGATCAAAGCCACTAACGTATCCCGATCCAGCCTATGATTCATCTGAGCGATTCACTCCAATATGCGACGTTTCGATTCTGATGAACGAGCGCCCCATAACGACCACAAATGACAGCCTTGGACCGGTTTAACGCCCATGCGTATTCATATGCTACGCGATCGTCTGTTAGAGATAAGGTAATTCTCAATATTTATTTCGTCAGTTCGATATTCCTTCTTATTGGCCATCGAGTAGCGGCATATCTTGAATGGACCCTATCTTGTACCATATCCGAATCCCGAACCTTTAAGTCAGCGTCGGTGCCGCAGCCAGTGGGGGGCATAGGACGTACAGAGTACACGGAGTGATATCTAAAACCCGACAGTTTTTTCACCCATTCAGTGTAGTTCGCGCGACTAGTAAAGGCGGCCTGCTTACCCATGATTTTGGTTGGCTGGACCGCCGCTGTCGCTCGCATGTTTTGTTGGCAAGCTAGCTTATCGGGGGTTCTGATTTCGACGGTAGCGAGTTCCTATTGATGGGTTGGGTTTTGCAGTCCGAGTCTTGTCTTGTACATGTGACCGACCCGCACAGGCAAATACACTTATCCGGCTTCTAGCATGTTTTCAGGTGTAAAGGGTGACAGGCGTTTACTGTATAGTGAAGGGGTGCTCGAACCTTTCGTATTACCATGGATATTCTGATACCTGTTAACTAACGTTAACTACTGTGAGTTGGTTACCCGTACTTTAGTACTTGGGGTACCTTCCTCAGTTGGACTTCGCGCCTGCCTAGTCCAGTCCAGTGACCGGGCCCGCCCCAGTCCTGGGATTTTAGCGTGTCGACCCCGCAGTCAACCCCGATCCCCTTCATCTTGATCTGCTGGCCCGAGCATCGACAGCTTCCCTCGAAACCCCCAAAACCCGTCGTCCCACATCGTCCCGCCGCCGGCTTGAGCCTTCCAAAGCCCCCAGAACCCGCCTTAAACCGAACTCTCGACACTTTTTTCTTGGTGGGGTGGTAGACATAGTCGAGTCGCCGTACGTCTTTGTGTCGCGCCAGTATCATTCGACAGCCCGAGAACGCTGCAACGAGCGATTCGCTCAGGCCAGCAGGCGGCAGGCCATTAAGGGCCCGCGCCGCTATTTGCCGCAGCCATTGCCGTCGTCATGTCCCAATACGTCGGCCAACAACAACAGTCGGCTGCCGAACAGACGCCGCCACCAGGTGCACAACACAAGCGCGTATACCAGGCCTGTATACCATGTCGCCGCCGAAAAGTCCGATGTGACCTGGGTAGTGTCGACAATCCTCACGACCCACCGTGTGTTCGCTGCCGTCGCGAGAGCAAGGAATGCTACTTCAGCGCAACCCGACGCAAGCGCAAGCACGAGGAGGACGAGGAAGAGGTTGGCGACGAGGCCTACGTTGTCCGGAATGGACGGAAGCAGCATCACCTCACCGCGAGCGAGGTCTCCCCGCCCCCGTTCAACAAGCACTCGTACAGGAATGCGCCTTTGACGCCGGGCGGGTCGACGGGAAAGAGCATACCGCTGAAGCGACCGAGTGTCGATGGCGACGATGGTCAAAAGAGTAGAGCGACGAGCTTTGTCGACATTGGGGATGGCGAACCGAACGCTCAGATGGAGAATCCAGAGGCCCAGTCAGTGCTGCGACAGGAGGTATACGGCCCGCATGATGCGCTGGATCTGCTCTACAAGGCCGCGACGAACAACACCCATAGCGATAGTATTCACCGTCGACATGAGAGCATCACATCTATCGTGCAGCCCTCCCCGATCTTAGTCCAGAGCAAGACGCCCACTAGCCACTTGCTCAACGTCCGTCCTCCGCTTGACCGAGTCAAGTCAAGATCTGCTGATCCCATTGATCCGCGTCTTACCAGCGGCGTCGGGTCCCAGAGCGACGACAAGGACAAAGTCGAGAGAATGCTAGATTTGCATCTGGAGCCCGGGTACGAAGACGCAGTGAGAGCTTGGACAAGGTTCCGCTTCGTGAGAGCCGGCTGGTTCACAAGCCATGAAGCCATCAAATACATCGCTTAGTGAGTGATGCGATTCTGAATTTGTATTTCCTTCATTCTGACGCCGACCAGCTACTACAAGTTCTTGTCGCCTATGACGCCCATCTCTCCGCCAACCTTCGAGAACCCTGGAACCCACATTACGCTTCTGACTGAGGAACCTATTCTCACTGTGACCCTGCTCACCATTGCTTCGAGATACTACACTATCCCGGGCCCAGGTGGTCACTGTAGGTCGCATGCGATTCACGAGGAGCTCTGGAAATACCTTCGCCGCATGATTGAGCGATGCGTATGGGGCCAGGAGGCGTTTGGTGGTGGCTTTTGCGGTTCAAGTACCGACACCTCGCCGCAGACTTCCAGTACTGCACCTTGGCGAGGGCTGAGGAAAGGTAGCCTGCGGACGCTGGGCACTATCGAGTCACTGATGATTCTCACGGAGTGGCACCCACGAGCTTTGCACTTTCCTCCCGATGAAGCCACCGATGAGCTGATGCTGCCAGCTCAGGACCTCCGAGGTGTGGTGAGTGCTGATGACGACGGAGATACACGCTACGGTGGCAATGTTGGCGGGAAAAGGATCGAAGGTTGGCTCGAGCCGGCTTGGAGAAGCGACCGCATGTGCTGGATGCTGCTAAGCACGGCCATGGGCCTTGCGTATGAATTAGGAGTGTTCGACAACATCGATGAGATGCTGGCTGAGAATGCGATCACGCGACCCGAATATGAAGAGGAGGCGTACCGACTGCGCGCGACAAGAATCAAACGCTTACTTCTTATCTACTTGACCCAGTTGGCCGGTCGCCTGGGATGGACGAACATGGTACCCGAAAGTATCCGACAGAACGACCCTGCCCTTACGGCACGTATGAAGCGCCCGCAGACGAACGATGGCAATACGCCAGGGACGAACACTTCGTCCAATACGTTCAACTACGTACCGGATGCCGACTTGGACGACCGCATCATCCACTGCTGGGTCGGTGTGAGCAACATAATGCACTTGGGCAACGAGAGACTCTTCCGTTCGCGTAACCACACTACCGAGATAATTCAGAGTGGGAAATACGCAGCTATGTTGAAGGACTTTCAACCAATCTTGCGAGATTGGTGGAGGGATTTCGACAAGGTGCAGGGCATGCCACCCTTCATCAAGCATATCCTAACCATCGAGTACGAATACGTCAGGATTTACGTCAACTCCCTGGCCCTGCAGGCTGTCGTTGAGAGATGTACTAACAAGGCTGTCAACAACGGCATGCAAGGCGTCAGTGTCAATGGAAACTCTGCTCAGTTCTCGCCCATAACGCAGCAGAACATTCTCGGTGCCCTCCCCCTTGGTCACCTTGGTGACTTTAAATCCGAAGACCAACAATTCGTTAAAGAAGTCGTCGAGGGTAGCCGAAATCTCCTGCGCACAGTCGTGTATGGGCTGCTTCCCGACGGATATCTCAAGCACGCCCCCGTTCGCACATACTTCAGAATCATCAGCGGTGCAATGTTCTTGTTGAAGACATTCGCACTTGGGGCCCCGAGGTCTGATATTGAGATGAGCATCGCGCTTATGGACCACACCGTCTCAGCCCTTAGGAACTGTGTCGTGGATGATGTTCATCTAGGCACCAGGTTCGGTGATCTCCTAGAGACTCTGACGCACCGCCTGCGAAGCCGATTCAAATGTGCGCCGACGAATAATATGCAGATGGACGAGAGAAGCGAAGCCAGTAGAGCGAATAGCGTCCATGGCCAAGCCGTGCATTCGCATCACGGTCCGGAGAGTGGTTTCCTGAACCCCAAAACGAAAGATCCGTTTGGTGAGTAAGACGAGCGTTGCACTCGTTCCGGCCACGATTTCCATTGAACACGACTGATATTGAGTAGAACGAGTGCCAACCCCTTCCATGCCAGTCACGGCTACACCCTTTGATCTCCATACCGGCAATTTCACCTATGGGCACCAAGGGTCATCGATCATGGCGGGAAACACTCCGGCTGTCACTGGAACAATCCTGGACCCTACTTTCGGTGAGAACTTCTTCGAGCCAGGAAGTGAGTGGACCAACCCAGAGGATCCCACTTGGTACCTCCCTCCTGGCGCTGGCCTCTTCCAGAACCTTGGGGAGAACAATGTCACCATGACAGATCAAGGCGTCAACGTTGGTGGCCTGGACTTGTTGGATTACATGGCCATGGATCCGATGCACTACACGCCGATCGACGGCCCCCCGAGCTATTGAGCCTCCATTATATGAAGGCCCGCATGATTTGTCACCCTGCCTAGTATCGGCCGGATTGAACGAGACGATTGATGGTGATCCCGCTATATATTTCACTGGAGCGGACATTTGACCGTTTCGTAGTCCTGATCGACATGTACCTGCTTTTATCCAACACCCCATTCATATTCAGCCTGGCTTGTTTGAATGCCACAAAGAGAATCTGAGATGTGGGTGACGGCCCGCCATGTGGCAATACGAATCGCCCCACGAAAACTTCAACAATCATGGGAGTTGTGTCTATTTTTCTTACGCGCAAAACGACGTTACGTTTTCGTTCCTCGGGCTGGGCATCGTTCAGGGGTTTCGGTCTCCTTGTGTTCTTCTAGAGAGCTCGAATCATGTTTGTGTCATCTGTCTCACGACACAATTCTTAGAGTAATACGAACGGGCACCTAGGAGATTATCGAAATAAATACACACAGTTGTCATTACAGCACTCATGTAGTGAACGGACGACACGACTGGAGATGAAGGCAAAGAACGTGGGATTAACCCCTCAAACATCACACGCCGACGTTCGACCAATCGGCTGTACAGTACGTCACGTAGGCAGTGCAGGGTTCTGCAAGCCTACACTGTGGCTGTATTGCATTGTGTGTAACTTTGATAGGCTGGGTAATCATTGATCAATCAGCTGCAGTCTTGACCTAGGTCAGGCAGCTGCGCCAGGAGTAGGACTTGGACTTGGCCTCTAGCCAAGCCTCGCCAATATGCGAGCGTTGTCTTCTTGTCTAGTCTGGAACAATCAAGTGTTGGCAGTCTGTTCCCATGCCTCGGGTGTCAGTTCTCTCCGTCTTGGACTTTCGAGCTTAGAAGTTCGAACCATCGTGCTACACCATCGGGGACTCATATCTCAGCACCCTCACCACCATGATTCCCAACGCCCGCCCTTATGGCAGCAGGTTGGGACCTGATTCCCCGCACCTTGCAATACGTTCTGCACAATCGCCACGTCGCGACTCAAGTTCAGATTCAGCCAGCTCCCGATTAGAGTCATCAGATAACGAAAACAGCGATGACGACTCGGGGAATCAAGAACGCAAGCGAGCCATCCAGCGTGGCAAAACCAGCTCGCTTTTCTTAGACTCTACCATTGCGCAAGATGACAGCACGGCGGGACGCTCTGAACGAATGGAGCAGATGATGCAAGAATTGGGTACTGATCTTGAGGGAAAAGGTAACGACTTCCATTGGAGTTGCAGAGAACGAGTATTGACTTCTGCACCTACAGCGATTCAATTAAGAAGTGATGAAACGGAAGGAAGGGGAATGACTGCAACCCCCAGTCCATTGTTTGGTGGCAGATCTCATCCCGGCCTGCCCCATGGAGTACGTCCTCCAATGCCTGCTGGTAGAACACCACCGCCTGGTGGTAGACCACCACCGCCACCACCTCCCGGCTGTCCCTATGAATCGAAGAAACTGAATCCTGGCGCACCCTGGCGAGTGAATCTGGCGCAAGATCGAAGATCGACCCAGAGTTTGCGTCACTTCGATGTGACAGCTACTCTGGCAGGATCACCTCGCACACCGATGCAAATAATGGATCGCAAAGCGGACCGCGTGGCAAAGGGCTCGAAGACGCACATCGAACCCTGCACACTGGTTGATGAAGAGCCACCACGGGGCAGGCAATACAGAAGCCAGCTGCCCAACTCTGGTACCGCCTCTACAGCGCCAGAGCATAACGCTGCAACCATAGCCGGGGTTTCGGACTGTTACAATTCCTCTGTACCTGGAGCAACTGAGCCTACTAGGGATGAGAAAGGTACGGAGAACGAAGATCTTGCGAGAGCTCTAAGCATCGTTGCCGAGAGGTATCTGAACATCGACATTCTGGACCGGTCGAACCTCACTTCCCAGTATATCGGGTACCTTCTAGACACTATCACCATGCTCAATGCCAGGATTCGTTTCAATACGGCAAACGACGTGGTGGAAGATGGCCGTGGCACAGACAGCAATGCTGGCATAATCAAAACGGAGCAAGTATCACGCCTGCAGATAATTCACCGCGTGGTCTGCTCGGTTTCGTGGCATGCCCACTTCTGCGACATGTTCGAAGATGAACCAAAATACCGAGTTGAAGCCAGCGAGAACGCGCGGGGATTCAAGGGCGAAATCGAAGTACCCAACCTGCAATACTACGTCGAGCGGCACCCCGAAATTGTCGCCCTTGTTATAAAGGAGCATGAGTGCGGGCAACAAGGCCAACAGACGCAGCCATTGCGCCGGGATCTTGGTGATCATGGCGAGACTTCTGAGAGGAAAGAAAAGATGCTGATTGTCTCGAGTGTTTTGAATACTGCCCTGAGACAAGTAGCGGACTTCGATCCCTACGAGCATGAGACCGAAGGCGACAAGTTCAACGGCAGGATGGACGCACCATACCTGTTCCTTTTCCATCACCAAACTAAGCTGGTCACACTGGCTAAACGCGAAGAAAGTTTCAAAGCAGTCCTTGACCCTTTGTTCAAGTACCTGGAGCAAAGTTATGCTGAAGAGTATCATTCAGCTAGGGAACTCTTCCAACGAGGCCTCGTCACAGCATTTCATGCATCGAAGTTATACAAACCACAAGATACGATGATGATCCGAGGCCAGGACGGAAACGCGGCAAAAGCTTGTGTTATCATGAAACTTCCAAAGAAATCTGACAAGGACAAAAACAAACTGATTTTGGAAGCCTGGTTTTGGTCATACAACGGAACGCAACTGCAAAGGAGTGGAGTATACGAAACGACGGAGTCATTTCCCATTGAGGAGACCCCTATTCTCAGCCTTCAATTTATTCCATCATCGCACGCAGACCCGCAAGAATTCGAGAACTTGAGATCGTCTGGGCTTCAATTCTGGAGCATGCGGAACCAGACCTTGGCGTGCTACACAGGCTGGGATGATGTCCACGACCGCTATTACGTTAGGCAGAAAATCACATGTTGAAAAAAACCATGCTCACCGTTACACAGGCGAACGATCGTTTCATGGTGGACGTTGCGACTCACAATGTCATGTACGGAGGTGCGTCCTATGGGGATGGCAGGGACACCTCCCCATTCGACACGTGGCCAACGAAGCTTGACAAGTCGGATACGCTGCCACCCGGATGTGAGCTCCTCCTCCCGCAAACGATCAAAGGTTTTCATCTGGAAAGCAAGCGATGGGGTGAGTAGAAGTCGATGGACGGGTGCGATGTCACCAGATGATGACGCTGAAGCTAACTCGGGAATCAGTGACTCTGTACGTGAAAAACTTCGGACAGGTCGACTGGAACAAGAATGCTTTCAATCAACTGGTACTCGAAGAGAAGACCAAGGAAATGATTTACGCTCTCGTTGATGTCCAGAAGTCGCGAGACAAGTCCACGGATGATGTAATCAAAGGGAAGGGGAACGGACTCGTTATCCTTCTCCATGGCTCGCCTGGTACGGGCAAGGTGAGTCGCGATCAGACACAACCCTTGGTCTCGTATGATTGGAGCTAACGTTGGTTGAAAGACTTTGACGGCAGAGAGGTAAGGAGATCCGAGTGCTTCGTGAATTGTATGTTCTAATGACCCGACAACCTCAGTGTAGCCGAGATCGCCGAGAAGCCTCTGTATCGTGTCACCTGTGGTGATATCGGGACTGATGCTAAAGAGGTAGAAAAGTACCTAGAGACTGTCCTTTACCTAGGCAAAATCTGGGATTGCGGTAAGACGAGAGAGGTTTTGTCTCTACGAGAAGTGTTGCTAACCAACCTAGTCATGTTGCTTGACGAGGCCGACGTATTCCTGGAGGAGAGGGCCATGGCTGATCTCGCAAGAAACAGTCTCGTTTCAGGCAAGTACACTTCCAGAATCGACACTTCGTTCGCAGCATTGGCATGCTCAAACCTACTATAAAAAAACTAAAAAAAAAAAAAAAAACTAACCAGGTTATATGTACAGTATTCTTGCGTATCCTGGAATACCACGAAGGAATCCTCATCCTGACGTCGAACCGCGTCGGCACGTTTGACGAGGCATTCAAATCGCGGATTCAGGTTTCCATCCACTACGACAACTTGACTAGGAAATCACGCAAGGCCATCTGGCGTAACTTCTTCGACACGATTGAGGAATCGAACGAGGAAGCCAACATGCCAGAGCTTGAAAGGCGGCTCAATGACCTGGCCGAGGAGGAGATGAATGGGCGGCAGATTCGCAATGCCCTGCTTACGGCCCGCCAGCTTGCCAAACATAGGGGGAGAGGTTGGACTGGGGGCATCTGAACCAGGTGATAAAGACTGCGGCTGCCTTCAACAAGTATCTGAAGACTGTGAAGGGACATCCTGATGACAGGTGGGCTCGTGAGGAGGGTATTCGGTGAGTGGAGGTCGGTATCGTGTTGAAGAACTGGCCCCTGGGATAAGCTGCGGCCCCGTTCCCGTCGCTTTGCGCAGTCCGTAATGGAGTATGCGCAGGTCTAAGCTGATACCTTTCCGTAATCGAAATTAAACGTCTCAAACATGTCTACTCCATGACTGGAGAACGCAAGCCTATCCTTTCCGTTGGCCTCGACCGTGGAGCTCGGCAATGTAGGCGTATACCCTGCTGCGGTCAGGCTTGCCCGTCTCCATCCTCGCCCTTCCCTCCTCTGTGCGTGCCCTGGCCTACCACCGTCCTGATCTCTTCGGCTATCCGTTTTGTTCTCTGTCTAAACATACTTCTATACTTTGGTTGCCTCATGAGCCTCGCGATTCGCCGCCCTCGATCCGTAGAGATGCGCTCGTCGCCAAAGATCTCGTCGATGTCTACGGAAGCAGCTTCCTTAAAGTTCACCGCAGCGACGACAACTTTCAGACACCCCTTTCGCCGTCGCACCACAATCTCTGATAATCTTTCAATAAAGTCGCCGACTCGGAACAAATCGTCGTACCCGCTGCCACGCTCACCATCGTCGTCGTCGTCGCTATCCGCATTGCTGCCGGCGTCGACCCCGGCGTCGACTGCTGTCTCGATCAAACCTATATCAATCACCATGAACAAGGCCGGCACGGTGGAAACGCACTGTTCCAAGAGCTTGAAACATTGGTCCACCGTTGTGGCAGCCCTCAGATGCCGCAGAGAGACGGGGTTACGCCCTTCCGTTGTGGCATTCTGGCTGAGCTGCAGGACCTGCACGACCAACGAGCGCAGCACGCCCGTCAACGAGGGCTCGGCCCGTCCGCCTTCGGCTGGGAACGGGAGCGCCCAGACGATGGGGTATCCACGTTCCAGGACGGCGTCGAGGAAATCGACGGCAAAGTCCAAGGGGCTGGTGCGGATGCCCCTGCTCTGGGCCAGCAGCAGCGAGGACGAAGGATGGTCTACCCAGGCCTTGAGGCGGGGGATCTCGGCGGCGGGAAGCTGCGTCGAGAGCTTCTGGACCCGCCGGGTGCGCAGGGAGCGGCAGAAGGCGATGCTGTCGGCGCTGTCGGGCATGCCCTGTTGGTGCATCAGCTGGTGGATGTCCTCCAGCTGGGCGTTGTGGAATGATTGCTTCTGGCCGCGGAGGTCGACGATGATTTTGTTCTGGAAGGTCTGATGGGCTGCTTGGACGTGAGCCGGGTTCCTCTCCCTTTTGCTAGGTTGTTTCGCGGTAACTACCCACCTGGAGTGAAACCCAGGGAGGAATAAAGGGGTTGGGCACAACTCACCAACCGTCAACTCCATTAGTTGGCTCACCCGCCTCTCCAACGAAAAGACCTGGGTGTGCTGGTCCCTTATCTCGGCCTTGGAGGCGGCGTTGGCGAGCTCGTCGACGATGGGACCGAAGCTCAGACGGTACGGGTGCACGACGGCGGCGAACGTGTGGCCTAGCCGGCCTTTCTTGGACCAGCGGATCGCCACGAGCGCTAACTCGACGATCTTGGCGTACAACATGGCGATGGCCTCGCGCATGCGCTCCGTCGGGTAGAGGTCGGCGTGTAGCTCGGTGCGCGGCAGCAGGTCTGCGATGCGCGAGATGGTCTTGGAGATTTCGGCGAGGATCTCTTCGTGGTTGAGGATTGCCTGATGCCGGGGTAGGGGTCAACGGTCAACTGATATTCAAGGGGGCGGCATTCAAGGGTGGGTGGTGAGTTTGTTTACCGTAAAGAGAAACTTTAGTGTCCCCCATGCCAAAGAGGTGAACTCGGGATAATGCTGCGCAAGTGTGTCGAAGATGGCTAAAAGACAAAGGTCATGATCAGAACAAACTTCATTCGACCTCATCCGAGAGTCCGACTCATCCGTCAGCTTACGAACGCACTCTCGTAGTGTTTGATCCTTGACGAACAGCTCGATAGCCACTTGCGCGCCCTCGATGCCTTGACATCGGTTTCATAAGTCTTCAAGGCGACCTGGACCGCCGTCTGGACATCATGCATCGAGTTCAGGCCGGGTGTGCAGATGGATAGGTACTCCTCGGGACTGAGCTCTCCCTTCAGCGTCTCGACTGCCAGGCGATATGCCTGCTGTGCTGGTTGCACCCATCTGCGTTGCTGTCGGTTAGCTTGCTCTTTTCCCAACAGTACTTACTCATCTTCACGTCGAAGAATCAAGCGGGTGCAACCTCAGTTGGGCGCTTACGTTGCTGAACTTGTCGGCGCGACATACCAATCCTTATACGGACTCCTCTCCCCGGGTTTGTTGAGCGGACCATACGGGCCAGGGAGGGAGACGGCGGAACTAGATTGTGCGATGAGAGAGGCTGGCAGGTTCGAGGCCGAGGCCGAGGATGATGGTGCGAGCAACATGTCTGTCTGCGCGAGTGATGAGCCTCCAAGATGGGTTCGACTCTCGAGAGTGTTTGCGACTGATCATCATCGACCCAATATGCCGAAACTGACGCGACGAGACATGTTTATCATTCGCCTTGCAAGGCCTCCAACTTGCACCGAGTGCCGCGTTCGAGTCTGCCTCGCGTACATGATTGATCGTCGCTCAGCCTCGAGGCTTCGCTTCGGCACGACACGCACGCTGCCAGATACGTTACCCGGTCTGACAGTTGACTGGATGATGGATCGTACCCCGCGTTCAGCCCCCAATCATCCATGATGGTCCATCTTGCATGACTGTACTGTTCTGTACAGACTATCGTTGCAATGACAACTCCAGGAAGTGTCCATAAAACGGCCTATAAGCACTCTGTGCCGTCCACAAGCCACATGCCACATGCCATGGAGTCACGGAATGGTATCTGCCATCCAGACCAGAGTCAGGGACATGTCTTCTGTCCCCCCGACCTACCATACATGAAGTCTTCTCCAAGTGTATCAACGTAGGCAGCCCCGGCTCTATCCCGTGTCTGCGAGAAGGTATGAACAATCAGGGGTTGAAAAGTAACGACGTTATATCCTTCCAGCTAGTGGGGAAGAAGGAATCGATGCCCTTTGGGATCTTGATTTCACTCCCACCGTCACCGACCAGTGTTACAAAACGATGCAGCGTCGCCGCGAGTTTCTTCACAATCTATACATCAATAAGCTCAATGTGCTTCAACAATCTCACGGCGAGATGGCCGAGTTGGTTATGGCGCCAGGTTAAGGCTAACCTTAACACCGATTCCTGGTGGAGCAATCCTCGTGGGTTCAAGTCCCACTCTCGTCACTTGATACCCCGAACTCATCACAGATGAGGTTCTCTTTTGCACTTTTGACAAATTTGAGCCAAGTGACTTGTATGTAATGTGCCTGCCCTCCATGTAAACGCTTTCATTTGGACTGATCCCTTAGATTGTGAATCCATAACTACATCTACCACCTGCAACACACCTCCAGGGACCGAAACTTCTGGATCCCATCCATCACCTGCCACTATCGCCGCGTCCGTCAAACAGTAGCTCCGCGATGCGCTTCCATTCTCCGTACCCGTCTCGGCGACATCCAACGGCTCGATCCGGCCTCCATCTTGCAATATATCCATCCATCCTACAGTATATTTTATTGTGGAAGCATACGAAAGCGAAATATGAAGCCAGCGTGCTGAAACCTGTCTTGTATAGCTCCCCACCCTATACTTTGAACGTCTAGCAATACTCTAACAACCAGGGCCAAGCAATGACGTGAGCAATCGGTACGGTACTGAAGACTATTGCCATGTAGCCGTGATGCTAAAAAGAAATGTGTAACTGCAACGCCAAGCTTGTGTTACTTGATCGTTTCCCATGATTATAAAGGTACCTTGACCCCTCCCTCGCCTTCGTGTTCAATTGAAGACGGGTAAAGCGAGACCTCCAAAGATTTCTGCACAATTCGGTGTCCATGGCCGCTATTTCAACCTCGTGGACAACAGTCCAAGATTTCCTGCAGAAAAGTGACAGCCAAACTGTCAGTAGTTTTCAACGAGTCAAATGGGACCAGCTATGCCTGATTGCCATTGCCACTGCCAGTACCAATACCAATTGCCAATCGAACTGTGTCGCCTTGGATCAAGTTACGAGCGGGCTCAACAACATCGTCCGCCTACTTCAGTTCTCCGACCAGACGCGTTGGGCGGCGCGCGTTCAAATAAAAAGATCTCGGCCTCCCCACGCAAACCGCGCGAGGCTTGAGAACGAAGTCGCGACAGCGCAGTTTATTCGGGAGCATTCCAGTCTACCCGTACCTCGAGTCTTTGCATACGACGCCGACGAGAACAATGCTGCGGCTGGTGCTTATATGCTAATCGAGGTGCTCCCCGGCATCGTCGCCATGGACGCGCTCGGCGGCTACGACGTACACCGGGGCGTGATATCTATGCAGTACCGACAGACCTTTTACCGCTCCGTTGCAGATTGCCAGGTACGTTCGCGATCGCCCTCCTGTCTTGGCATACCTAGTATCCAACGATTAACAACGTCAGGTCCAGATGTCTTCGTTGCGACTTCCGAAGATCGGGTCAATTATCCGGACTAAGGAGGGCGTATACGAATCTGGTCCCTTGCCCGGGATCGGCGGTCCTTTTGATACAGCGGCGGCATTCTTCGAGGCCTGGGCCGACACCGCCAAGTTCGGCTTGGACGATGAGACGATCGGGCGTATGCTGCAGAAAGGCCCTGTCTCGGCGGAATACATGATTAATGTGATTAACGACTTTCCACTGCGAATTAAGGCAATGGCCGGTCGCCTGTCCCGTGATAACAACGGGCCTTTCCCTCTCTCGCACGACGACTTTCTTCATAGCAATATCATGGTCGACGAGAGCAGCTTCAACGTAACGGGAATTATCGACTGGGAGGGAGCATGTACGGTCCCGTGGGAGCTTATTTCGTTCCCCGAGTTTCTCCAGGCGATGCCTCCCTCGTTCGACCTGCCCCAGAAATACGACCGAGACGGGCAGGCCCCTCGCGGAGAGCCTGAGAGAAACATGGCGCGAGCGGCGAGGCTATATCGAGATGGTGAAGTCGGCCGAACGTGAAGATAACCTGCTCTCGGAGTGTCTAAGTAGCGATAGAAGCCAGACTCTGGCTTATTCGTACGGAGCGTTTAATAGCGTGGGGAAATTGGGATTCTACGATCGAGTTATACTCGAGCTAGAGAAGGATGGGTTATAGTGAGTGTGGTCGCGTAGTATGACCGGACGGACCGGACGCATAGATGAGAAAGACCAGCTGCATGAATCTATATTCTATTATATTGTGAAGCAGATTAGTGAATAATTAGTCTCTATCTGATCTGTCATTAGACATATACCGGTATGTTGTATCCCTTGCGCCCCGCTGAATTCGAAATCCCACCCTTACACAATACCCACTGTCCCCCGTCTATTTCTTCTTCCAGCTCTTGACCCGGAACAGATAGTAGACCGAAATGGTCACAAAGACGTTGAAGAAGATGTAGGCCCACATGAGGCCCGAGTCCCGCCACCTGTCGTCCCACGAGATGCCCACGCCGCTGATGTACTCGTCGGCGACGCTCACGCTGCAGTAGCGGCAGTCGCTCGTCGCGTCCGGGTTCTGGAGCGCGCCCGTCGACGAGGCCATGTAGCTGGCCAGGTAGTCGCCGCAGGTCTGGTTGGCGGGCGGGTCAAAGGTCGACGTCTCGGACGCCGAGCACTCGACGGAGCGCCCGTGCAGCTGCGTGCCCACCATGCCGCCGATCCAGTACGTGAGCGGCGACACGCGGTACATGAAGGACCAGAACCGGGGAGCAGGTTCGGCGCCTGGACCACGCCGCAGAAGATGTTGGACATGAGGTAGAGCAGGAAGACGATGGAGCTGGCCGACTGCGTGTCGGGCATGGCCGCAATGGTCATCTGCCCGACCGTCGTGGCAAACAGGAGGAACTGGACGAGGAAGAGCAGGACGAGGCCCTGGCGCTCGGCGCTCTGAATCCCCGCCACGGGGTAGTACACGCAGGCGAAGAAGATGAGTCCCGACACGATCTGGTAGGGGATCTCCACGACGATGTTGGCGATGAGGAAAGCCTTCCACGAGTACGCCTTGCTCGGCCGTTCGCGAACCTCGAAGAGGTCCCGCTGTGCCAAAAAGTACGGTTGGATCTGCCCGACGATGGAGGTGAAGATGGTGGTGCACATGAAGGCGCCGAAGAGAACCGTCGACATGCCGGCGAGCGAATGATCTGGGCTCCAGAACGAGAAGCCGATGAAGATGCCGGCGGCGAGGCACAGGACGAGCTTGGAGAAGATGTAGGTCGGCGAGCGCCAGTACTGCTGGAACACCCTCAAGGTGGCGGCTCGTACCTGTACGGTGAACGGGGCGGCGAACTCGTCGTGCTCGGTGGCGTGGTCGTCGTCCTTGCCGCTGGGCTGGCTCGACCCCTGGGCCTGGATCTCGTCGAGATGAGCGTCGACTGCCCGGCGCTCGGCGCTCGAATTCCACAACTCGTTCCACTCCTCGCCGCCGCGGCCTTTGTGGTTATTCACAATGTCGAGCATGCTGTCGAGTCGTTGTCAGCGCCAGTCACAAATCTCTCACCAACATCCGTGCCGAAACTGGGTTTCGTGGGCAGTACCGGTATGGGCAGGAAAAAAACTTACAACTCGGCCGGGTTCTCATGATCTTCGCACCTCCTCGCTCCGTTGCTCTCAAAGTAGTCCAGAAGCGTCCGTGAGTTTTCTCCAATGTCGCCAAAGTAGACGGTCTTACCGCCTTTGGCAAGAAACAAAAGCCGATCGAACTCCTGAAAGAGCACAGCGCTGGGCTGATGGATCGTGCAGAGAACGGCCTGTCCAGCGTTGGCCAGCTTCCTCAGGAATGCACAGATGGCCCAGGCACTCTGGGAATCCAGTCCGCTGGTAGGTTCGTCGAGGAATAGCAGGAGCTTGGGCTTCGCGGCGAGTTCGACACCAATGGTCAGGAGCTTCCGCTGCTCGACGTTCAGACCGTCACCCGGAACCCCGACGACGGCGTTGGCGAAGTCGCGCATATTCAGCATATCGATGACGCTCTCAACATACGCCTCCTTCTCGGCCTTGGGGATATGGTGCGGCTGGCGGAGCATGGCGCTGAAGAGAAGAGACTCGCGCACGGTAGCCGTCTCCAGATGCAGATCTGCGCCAATTCTCGGGTCAGTCACGTCTATTCGTACTTGCAAAAAGCAGTAGCAGGGAGGGAAGTTTGTTTACCTTGCTGCTGAACATAGCCGGTTTTGCGCTGGAAACTCTGATCAGTCGGTCTCCCGTTCACCAGCATGTCTCCGGTGATGACGCCCATCGTCGTTCTCTTGGCGAGTACATCCAGCAGAGTTGTCTTGCCTGCGCCGGACACTCCCATCAAGGCTGTGAGGGTACCGGGCTTGACCCATCCATTGACATGATCGAGAAGTCGTCGTGGCCCTGTCTTCATCTCGATGTCGTACACAACGTCCTTCCACGAGAAGATGTCGGTCTGCGGCGCAATGTCCTTGACTTGGTTCTCCTCGTCGGGCACGCTCTTGGAGACGACTCCGTTCAGCTTCTCTGGGTCGTCCTTTTCGAGCAAGTATGCCGGAACCTGGCCACGCTTGAACACAAGAGCCTCGGCCGTGCTCGTCGTCGACGAGTTGAGCTCAGACGCCACGAGGTAGAACGCCAGGAAGGCGATCCAGAAAGCGATGACGATGCCAAAGTCTCGCCACACGTTCGAGTAGTAGTACCCGTAGCTTAGTGCGACATAGGTGTCGCCGCTCACCGTCTCCTTGCCCGGCACTGATCCCACGACCGAGCAGATCCACGAGTCGCCGACCGAAGGGGAGTAGGACGGGATCCTGGTACCACAAGCAAACTCCCGGTCGTGGAACTCGTTGGCCATCAGGGCTTCGAACGCGAAATAGATGGGGTTGATGTAGCGAACCCAACTGAACCAAGGCTGCATTTGCGGTTGCGTGATCACGTATCCCGAATACATGACGAGCGCAAGCACCAAGATTCCAGCCAGAGTCATGGCTTGTGCGACCGACTTTGTCAGAGCAGCCATGGTGCGAAAGATGACACTCATGGCAAGACTGCTCACGAGGGTAAAGAGGAAGAAGACGAAAAACGGTCCGGCTTCGTAGCGCAGGCCCGAAAGGAAGTAGATGACTACATCGAAGAGAATGGTAGCGATCAGTTTGATCGGAAAATCAGACACTAAGCCTGCGACGGCCTCGGCAGCTGGGTGGTAGAAGGTGTATGATGCATGCTTCTCAACGATGGGCCGCTGCGAGTAGAGGGTGGTGATCTCATTGATGGAGCTGAGGGCGTTCATCAGGATGGCCTGGAAGATGATACCGCCTTTGGAGGCGAGACCGGTTGTGGTGGTGGGGGTGCCGTAGTAGATGGATCCGACGATGAGCGCCAGGATGATGTTCATGGTCGGGCCCATGATGGTGGCGGCTAGATCGCCTGCCATCCGCTGGTAGGCACGCTTCGTCGTCAACTTGACCTGAGTGACGATGCTGACAATGTACGGAGACGCGGGTCGCATATGCGGAGCCTGCTCGTGTTTCTTGGCCTCTCGAAGTAACGCCACCGAGTGGTTTGCCGTCGAGCCATCTACGGATCCGCGCTCGTATGCTTCCATCTCGGCCTTGAGGGCGGCGTACTCGGGCGAGGCACGCCAGTAGCGCTCGAATTCTTCCACCGTGCGAGGAACCTCGTGCTCCATGCCCGGGCGGGGTTTGCGTTCGAGAGGATTCGTCAGTGATGTGAGGAAATCGCCTGTTGTCTGTCGGGTAGGGCAGAGCCAGCCCTGGCGCTCAAAAAAGTCCTTGGCACGGCTGGCTGGCCCGAAGTAAATCTGCCTTCCCTGATACAAGACTGTGGCTTTGTCGAAGATGTCGTAGACAGCCTGACTGGGTTGGTAGATGGCGACAGAGTGGGCTACCCCCATCAAGTCGGACACCAGGCGCAGTGTCTGGACGAACTTGAGAGCGGTGGCCGAGTCGAGGCCGCGGGTGCTGGAGATGCGTTGTCAGCCAAGAGTGACACTCCCGTGTAGGGAAAGGGGCGAAAGGGGCGAAAGGGGCGAAAGGGGCGAATTTACCTGTTATCCCACGCACAGAACGAGGCGCCGGCCAACACCATTTCCGCAATACTGACGCGCTTTCTCTCTCCACCGGACTGGGCAAACACACTGTCAGTCAATGCGGGATAAAACGTCCCTCCAATACCGGGTTTCGATGCTTACCACGCCTCGCACAAAGTCGTTTCCGACTCGGGTATTTGCTGCGTGCGTCAAGCCGCAGATAGCCATGGACACTTTGGCAAGGAAGCGAATGGCCTCCTCTCGCGGCAAGCCCGCGACCTCTTCCAGATTCGTTGGCGCTCTGGAGGCGACGGCAAACTCGATCGTCTGCTGCACTGTGAGGTGTGGAAAGTGTTTGTCAACCTAGTATCGTTCAGGGTCAGCATTGCGGCTCTGCGGAGGGAGAAGGCTGTCGGGCTCTCACCTCTTGGTTGTATTGAAGCTCGCCGCGGAACTCCTTCAGCATGGTGCTCTGCGGAACTCCAGAATAGCTGATGTTCGATTCCTGACCGAGCTGCAAGCCGTGGAGTGCGCCGCATTGTGTCTTTAACAAGGTGCTGCAGCCAGATCCGGGTCGGCCAAGCACGATGAGGAGCTCGCCGCCGTTGACGAGGCCGTTAAAGTCTCGGAGAATCAACTTGGAGGAGGAGCCCTTCTTGCCCAAGCCCCTAGCCGACCGGATAGGGCCGAGGAAGATGTCTGAGACGGTGTTTTGTATTTGTATGGCCTCGCCCGAGCCCGAGACGGACAGATCTTTGAACAAGAGACTGGTGTGCTTCGGTCGGAAGCCACACTCTTCCAAACGTCGCATGAAGAATGCCAGCCACTTGCCCACGTTGAACTGCTTTCCCATGGGGTCCAGGGCAGGGTCGTTTGCCGCGAGGGCTGCGAACCCTGCTGATGATGGATGCGCTCCTGTGGTGGCTCGCGAAAGGGATGTCGCCAGTCTGTCGAGTTCTATCCTGTCGTCCCCTTCTATGAGATCGTCTTCTCTGCTTCTGCTCATCATGGTGTCCTCTTCGCTTTGGTCATCGGCACCATCGTACGTTATGGTGGTGCCAGGGCGGGATACCGAGTCCAATTCGATCGAATGTTCAGTCGGCGCTGACCGGAGCCGGGGTTCCCGATCGGTGTTGTCGGCCATGTTGGCGATGTCGAGTACTTATACAGGCGGCAGGCGGCAGGCGGCAGGCGGCAGGCAGTACTATGCCGGATGAGAAATTGAGTGATATATGACACAACATATGTGGGAACAGATATCGCTGCCAGACCCGGGTTCTTATAGGAAGGAAGTAGGGGTTGTATATAGAGCTTCCCTGTGGCCGCATCGAGCCCCCGGGCAGTGACCTCGCCCCGAAACGGCTTATACAATCGTCATGGATAGTGGGCCATGGCAATGCGTCGTAAGCATGAGATTGCGGCTCGTACACACGGGATGGTCAGTTCGACCGCCAACCTCGACACGGCATTTCAGTTGGTATGACACCCGAGCCTCTCGGTGTCCCGGGACGCAAACACGGCCGCGGTGGGGACTAGCCGAACATTGCTCCCACAACGCGACACTTCAGGGGCTGGCTGGACCCCCCACTGCCGGAAAGTCCCATAACCTTATTCTTCGCCAACCATCCAATCCAGCAAAACAGACGTGCCGAAGCAGGAGAATGCAACGGCCCAGACCCCGACCCCCGGCACCGTGGCGGCCCTGTTGTCAATCCTCGAACCTTGCAAGTCATATCCGACTGGCCCCGAGTTGCCGGGGAGATGGTACTTCGCAGGCAGCACAACACAGTTCGGACAAGCTGCTTTGCGAGCGCATGATGGTTATGAACAAGGGGTGTCTGTGAGGGCCGAGTCCCGGCACTATTGAATGAATCGGGTGCAGGGAATATCCGTATAATTAGTAGTCCAAGTTACTTCAGTAACTTGCACGTAGTGAGTTCTCTGTACTTCGTATACTTCGTATCCTACGTACGCACGTAGGGGACCCTTGGCGACTGTTCAGCCATACTGTGGCGCATACCGACCTTGGTCCACGGTCCACCTCGCCTGTCGGCCCTCTTCCCGAAATATCTAGAACCTACTTTGCAGCTAGAAGCTCGCTTATTAATTACTTGACCCATCTCCGCTGGCTCGATCCGTACGTATTACGTTGCGATACCTGTCTTATTGGTTGGTCTCCCTGGTTGGGATCGAACTCGTTTGTGATGGGAAGGTACGTTGCTACTATGTAAACTAGTTCCTTGGCAACTCGAAAGTATGAGTATATATGTGGGGCGGCGGCGCCTCGTTGAAGCCCTAGCCTACTGTGTAAGTTAGGAGGGGGAGGGGTTCTTGGATACACCGAGGACCGATGCATAAACAGATCGGCGGTTCGGTGCCGCGAATCGCAGTCAATAGGGGATGCCACCCCGGGCGGGATACGAGTTGCTGGGGTTTAGCATCTGGTCGTGGCCGGGCTTAACAAGAACCCGACCGCTGTCTTGGGCACCCGATCCGAACTGCCATCTCGTCGTCGCCTTATGTCCGCTTTGAAACCCGGACTCGACCAAGTTTCGTAACGTTACGGATACGGATATAAAGTACGGATATGCACGCGAACTCTATGATGGATAACCTACAGGCTACTTGGCTAATAAGCTGACTTTACCCTCGACGCGCCTTCTAGACACTTCTTCTAGACGGGTCAAGCCGAGCTGCCAAGGAAGGTAACGCGAAGTACGGATAGTCGTCGCATAGACAAACGTTAATGCGCACCAGGGCAGCAATCGGACGATGGGTCAAGAGCGATGTGATGTGGACACGGCGCTTACGTATGGATACACAAACAAGTACACTCGTGGCATCCACTCGAGAAAGTACTAATTAATTAACCAATCTAATTGGTCAACCCCCACGCGACTGACTACACAGTACTTTGTAATTTGTCACCTCCCCCAATAACCGCGACCCAAAGCGGCCATCTGGTTCGAATGCTGCTTTGGCCATTCGTTCAAGCCGTCTCATTGCCATATGTCTCGGCATTGTTTAGCCGCCCTTGGCGTGGCGGTGGCTGTGCAAGTACTCAGTCGGCTCAGCCGCTCAGGCAGAATCAATCCCACGCTTTCAACTTCCAGCTTCCAACTTCCTACAGCCCAACGTTATCCGTCGTTACCATTCAAATGTGTGCCACGGCGGCTGACTTGAGCCCAGCGAATGAGGATGGTCATTGGTGGCCGCGAATCAGCCTTTGGAAGCTGGGCACCGAGCCCCTTCGAGCACAAGATGACTCGTGAGTATATACATAGTGACCTCGTTCTAGTGTACTGTTTCTTCCGTCTCTATGTTTAAGCCTGAAGTATGTACTATACCGCATGCCGGGTTGGCCGTCATGACTTCGGAGCAGTTGCACGCAAAAGAAGACCCATCAGACTATGACTATGGCGACCTTGATCCAGCAATCATCGAGCGAATACCTTGGCTGGAGACACCGCTGGACCCTAGTAGAGCATGCATCCGAGTCCTCAAGCTACACCGCGGCCGACCAGCTGACCCTATATCATGCACCATACAAGTCATCTCCCTGGACGAAAAGCCAGACTACGAGACGCTGTCGTACGTGTGGGGAAACGCCAGCGAGACGAAGCCCATCACCGTCTCGGGGACGCGTTTCGACGCCACGGAGAACCTCTTCGACTTCATGCGTTGCCTTCGACTGCCCGCTGCCGAGAGACTGATCTGGGCCGACGCCATCTGCATCGACCAGACCAACGAGGCCGAGAAGGGCCACCAGATCGGGCTGATGGCCCGCATCTACCGTCAGGCGACCAGGGCCAACATCTGGTTTGGCTACCTGACGCCGTCCTGGCGCCATCAGATCGATGTTGGCGAGGGTTTCGTCTCGACTGCTCACATGACGCCGCGCATGTGGGACGCAGCCGAACGGTTTTGTTGCAGCTTCCGGGGTCGCTTTCTCAAGGAGGGCAGGAGGATCCCGGCGGAACCTCTAGGCGGTACTCCAGACGTGAACGACGACGAGGGAGCTGAAGAGCTTCTCTTTAGTGCGCTGAGGACGCTTGACGAGATTGTCGGCGGTAAGCACTTGTCCGAGTGCCCCTTGCTGTACCGCCGGAGGGAGGGCGTGGTGATGAACAGACGCTGGCCTGTCATGCTCGACTGTCTGCGATGGCTCTTGACGAGACCGTGGTGGAGTCGTGTCTGGACTCTGCAAGAAGCCGTGCTGCCCAGGGTGGACGCGCTGATTTACGTGGGCAGCATCCCCGTCCGGTTCTCCAGGCTCGTCGACGGTGTACATGCGTTCAACCAGCACAGCCTGAACTGCTGTAAACGTTTCCTGAATCTTGCGCATGCCGATTTCCAGAAGTTTCCGCATCGCTACTGGCTGGAAGCCACCGCGATTCACGGACACCGGGAGCGGTTCGGTCAGCCGGAAACCTCCTACATCAGCATAGAGGAGGCCATCGGCTCGACCCAGGGCCGGAAGGCGACCGTGCCGCGAGACCACTTCTTCGGGGTGTTGGGCCTGCTGCCGGCAGTATGGCATGATTATTTCCTGAGCCAGTACGGCTGCAGCACTGCCGAGATCTACAGCCAGTGCACAATGCTCCTCTTCACCAACTACGGCCATCTAAGAGAGCTCGGAAATGCCATAGGTGTACGGGAAACGGCGATCCCTGATCTCCCCTCTTGGGCCATCGACCTCAGCCAGGACTTGGGCGAGGGCGAAGACGGGGAGGCCGATGGAGCCTGTACGACGCGTACCCGGGCTCGGCCTACGACGAGCCTCTCGAGTTCATGCATCAACTACAAGGCGCCGCCATGGCAGCCAAGGGGATTCCGATTGGGACCGTAGGCGCCTGCGCGACACGCGCAAACCAGGCCATGTTCGACTCGGAGCACCATGACAAGCTCATGCTCATGCTAGTGAGCGATTGGCTGAGCACGTACCGAGACAGAAGCGACACCCCCCGATCTGAACGCGTTCTGGCGGGCTGCGTTCATGGACCGCGATATCTGGCGATACTGGATGCACAAGAGACGGCCCCTGCCGCTCGACAAGCTGGCCGACATCAAGACGTGGTGGAAGAGATACGCGGACACCGGCGACCCTCGGGACCTCACAGAAGACAGACAAGAGGGCAGCGGCATCAGGGGGACATATCACTACCGCGCCCTCTCCCTGAACGCGCGAAAGGGCAGGTTCTTCTGCACGGCCGACGGCGAGCCGGGGCTGGGGCCCCACGATCTCCAACCCGGGGACGAGGTACACTTGCTCTCGGGCTGTCGCTCCCCTGTCGTCTTGCGCCCCAGAGCTGACGGCGAGGGGTTCGTGTTTGTCGGTATCTGTTTCGTGGACGGGTGGATGTATGGCGAGGCGAAGCGTCGCCGGTCCAAGTGGCGCTCCGTAACGTTGTACTGAAATCCCAACGTGCAACACTTGCTTACCGCTTAATTACGTTTCTCCATGATCGTGGTTTTACTGAAAATTATACCTGTTGCCCGCTTTTTGGCGTGTTATATCACGCGCGCTCTTCTATGAAGAAGTGGAAAAGTCGGTGTGAATAGTAGCAATTTATCATTAATCGTTCAATTATTCGTAGCACACAGTCACTGGCAGGAAAAATCGGTTGCGTGATATGTTTCTCATCATTGCGCGGAGGGGAGAAAACCCCCTTTTGTGAAAACTAACTAACCATGCTGCCATTTACTTCGATGATTCTCATGCCATCCAAGCTTGGATGTTACCAACGCGTCCATGCAAAACAAATGCCTTGATCCTGTTCATTCCTTGGATCCAGTGGTGTTTCCATAATTCCATGCAAAAAAACAAAAAAACAAAAAAACAACATAAAACGCCTCGATCCGATCCATTCCACGATTTCCCTCGTGTTTCCATAAACACGACAATGTTACCCTCTGGGGACGGAGCAGAGCAGATCGATGCTCAAGAAGGCGTCCTTGCGGAACTAGTTGCCGTTGTTGGTGATGATGAAGCGCAGGCTCGTGTTGTAAAAGGGGTCATTCTCGCAATCGTAGAGAATGCCACCGATGGGCACCTTTTCGTCCTCATCCATGCCGAGAGTGTCATTCTCGGCGTCGAACGCCAGCTGGGCGCAGTACGGGGTAGGGAGGACCTCGTCGCCGGCGGCGACGTTCCAGCCCGAGACGTAGTGGGAGACGTTGCGCGGGGTGTCGATAAAGGTGGTCGGGTGGGCTCCGGCCTCGGGGCGACGTGCGAGCTCCCAGGTGACAGTCTCGATCCTGGCCGAGTCTTTGTCGGTCTGCCAGTAGTACAGACCGTGCTCGGTGCTCTCGCGGATGCACTCTCCGTCCTCGTCGTACTCGCTGTCGCAGTCGTCGAACAAGTCGTAATCCCAGTAGACGGACTCGGTGACCTTCTGACGGATGCTGTAATGTCCCAACTTCCGCACGTTGTCGATACGGCTAGTGATGGCCGCCATCAAGACCTGACGCTCTTGCGAGTCCTCGGGCAGGCAACCAGTAACGATGTCGATGAACTGGAGAGAAGCAAACAGATCGATCCTCTCCCATTGAAGCTGATGAAGGCTTGACGAGGGACCCTCATCACAGTATCCTAGCATGCTGATGTTCAGGCCAGGATCGGTGAGGGCGTGAGTGAAGAACTGGAAAAAGCCCCTGTTACCGCTGTAGTCGTCCTCGCCAATACGGCTCAGGTACGAAGAGGCAGACACGAACGGGGATTCGAAGATGATACGGCCAGTCGACATAGGCACCGACATGACGCTGCGCAGAGCCGGGAAGCGTGCAAGGGTAGCCAGAAAAACCGGACGGAACGCGTGAATCACATCGTAACGATTGCGCGGCCACCAAAAGACATCATCCGAGTTAGCCAAGCTTCCGGGGAAGTCGGGACTGAACCAGGCACGCATGTAGCTTTCCAGGTTGAGCTCTTTCCACACGACCTGACGAACCATGGTCGCGAGGTGAGGGCGAGAAGCGATCTCAAAGAACTTGACGAGGTCGGCGTTGAGGCGCGAGATGGTGATGGAGTCAAACATGAATGCTCGAGCAGCATAGGCAGCACCCGCGCTGACCAGCGTGAGACTCTTCAGATCATCTATAGTAACACCGTATCCCGTGAGAATGCGGCGTACCAACTCGGCTGGGAGGGGGATGAAAAAAGCAGGGATGGCTTGGGCTGGAGGGGGCACGGTGTTGGCTGATGCCCGACGCATCACCAATGCGAGTGTGGGAGGGATGCGAGGAGCAGAAGTCATGTTCAGATACTCCATGATGGCGGTGTTCAAGGGTTGATTGATTGTAAATCTGTAGGACTTATCCCAGGATGTCTGTTTAGAGGTGTGGAAAATACGTGCTGACGATGGTACTGGTTCCAAGATGGCTGCTTGAAGAAAATATTTATGTCAGCAAAAATCGACGCCTTCTTCTATTTAGGTGGAAGTGACCAACATCTGGGGCTTCCAAGTAGGAAACAAAAGGAGTTGACGATGGGGATACAGCTGGCCGAGTTCACCTTCTGGATGAAAGGAAGAGGAGGAGAATAGAAAGACCTCTTTGTTCAAGTATTTGAGTGAATGTGGCCAGCAGCTGGGAATGACCAAAGCAACAAAAGGCTGAAGGGATCAAGGCAGTGGTTGAGCGGTCTGGTAACCTGTTCGTAGATGGTGTGCTGGGATGAAGTTGTCAGCAACTATCATGACCGAACCTCGACTTAACAATGTTTGGCAGACAACGACGGTCAACACCTAAAGTGGCCACACAATTACCTGCCCTAATTAACCAGTACCACAATCATTCACGTAGCCTCATACCGTCGAGTCGTCGACGGTGTTCCGCTAATGGACTGGTACCCAGCTCATCCCGGCCGCTTCCGACTGACTCCTTTGAGGATATGAGTCGTCCATTGGTGATATTGTGAATGGTCCGACGGTAATATTATGAGTTGTCCGTTGTTGATATTGTGAGTCGACTTTATAGATCACTTGCGTATTCTTCTCCGAGGTGCTTCCAATGCTTGCAAGGAACCATAAAGACAGTTGTGTATTCTTCTCCGAGGTGCTTCCAATGCTTGCAAAAGACCACGCAGAGAGCACTTGCGTATTGCTATCGGAGAGAGGTACTTCCCGTATTCGCAAGAATGCAAGCCTCTCGGTTGACCACCGAATGTACTCATGAACTTCATCCACTCCGGCGAAATAAGCTCCAAACACATCGAGCTTACAGGACTGAAAATGTATGAAACTGCATTGCAGAAACCGTAAAGAGAAGTTGAGGTTATAGCCGCCGGCTCGCTCATATTCGATACCACTGGCCGTGCCCATCTTGTGTAGTTTCGGCTCTTCATGACTGATTGGCTCGAAGAGCCAGCCCAGAGAGCGGCAATTTATTGCTGTTTTGCGAAGAAACCCCACGGAGTAGCTGACATTGTAACGTCCTTGGAATTTTGGTGACGAAACGTCAAATACTGACGATGTCCGCTCAAGCTCAGACGTACCGGTATCATATGGGCCCAACCAACCACCCATTAGTGTAAGCACACCAGAACATCAAACCCCCGACTCCACCTGAGCCCGCCCATGATCGCAACCAGGAGCGCCAGCGCAGCGAGAACACTCGCCGAGCCATACACGTAGGCATGCCGCCTCCTCAGCGAGGACAGCTCCGACACCCACGTCGACACCGTCGTCAAGCAGCCGCAGAACCCGTCCTCGATGCCCTGGAGCACTTGGCAACCTATCACACCGCCGGCCTGGACGTGCGCGATGTCCCAAGCCATACCCAGGACCGCCGTACCGAAGATGTTGACGGCAAACGTCCCTAGAGGAAATGAAGCCACGCGGCCGTTCCATTTCTTGGATACGTAGAAGCGGAGGAGGCAGCCAATGGGAGCGAATACAAGACTAAAGGTCGCGCGCCCGCGCCATGTTTCTGACGCGCCAGGGTGGGAGAAACGGTCTGGCGGTAGAATGGAGAGTAGGATGGCGCCGAGCCAGGAGCCGAACGCAAGGGGGACCATGAGACGGTCGATGATATGGCGGGTGACGCGAAATGGGAAAGAGGGAACGTACGGCTCCAAGGCGATGGCGAGATGGGCACCAACAAACAGCCCGCAGATGGAGAGAGATACCGTCGTGATAATGACGGCAAGAAGGGCCATGAAGGAGTACCCACCGTTGCGGGGAACCGAGCTGCTCCCAGCACCGGGCATTATCAAGTCGTTGGACAGTGCTAGGTATATGTCCCGTACGAAAGAGGAGAAGGAGGTGAAAGACCCGCAAAAACCAGTGGCTAAACCAATATACAATGGGATCGTCTTCTTCGAGGCCGAGTGCGACTTCTTCGCGGCAGCCAGATCCACTTTGGCCCTCACTTCGTCCTCAGCTCGATGCTCCTTGGCCATTCTGATCTGCTGGTCATACGTCGGCGTGCCCCATTCGTGGCGGAAAAGCATGCGATCCTCGGACAGGAACCCCATGACAAGACTTCCTGCAAGGTTAGGCCATACGGAGGTGATGGCGACGGGGGCTCCGGGGTAAGATGTCAGGGCTTGTAGGCCCAGCCTGGCTAGCGTCCCGAGTATGGAGAAGATGACGAGATAGGAGACCGTGTATAGCTCCGTGACCCATCGCAATGGCCCCAAGCCATCTGAACCATCGTCCATCTTCTCAGTCTGGCCATGTGACTTGCTCGGTTGGGCTAGCTGATCCCAGTGTCGTTGTTGATCGCCGCTCCGTGTCTGCTCGACAACCTGATGGTGGCATGTACCACGCGCAACTGGGAGGTCTACCGGACGGTCCGGACCAGGGTCGGCCACCTCGTCTAGATCCAGACAGGGGTCCGGAACATTGTAATCGAACCCTGAGGAAGTTGAACGGCAGTCATGTAGACCGGCTTGACCCCTTGTACTGGGCGAAAAGGAACTCTTCTCTGATTTGGCATCCGATGTGTTGTCCCCAACTTCCGATCTACCTGCCGTCGAATCCCTCCGTGCCGGTGCCGGCACCCCTGAATGCGGGACCGTTGCCCCTCTGTGTATCCGTACATTGTCCGGGTTGTGAGACGAGGTCTGATTGTTGCGCGCGACTCTCGTTTCCGACGTGCTGGGTTGATGTCCAAGCTGTGTGGTGAATTTGCCAGGTTTATAGATTCCACTCGGCGACATCGAGCACTTTATGTCTTCATTGTGACCTGGATTTCCATGTTGGTGTGACGTCGTGCCGCCATGGGAAGGGGCCGGAGAGCTATCCATGAGCTCTGGCAGCTCTGGCAGCTCTGGCAGCTCTGCAAGCTGCGTCATCGTGCTTGCTTCCGCGCACCCAAGACTTCGGAAACCGGAAAGGGCTGCTCTTTTGACCAATAGAGAAAGGCCTTGCACCCACAGCTTGATCCAGTCGGGCACATCACCTGCGTTTCGTTTACACAACGTTGGAAAAACGCTTCATGTCGACCCTCGGGCATGACGAATTGATTGAATTCCGGTCAGCTCTTGCTTGGCACAAGCTTTCCTTTCTCAGGCAATCCGGAGCGTTACGGGGTCTTACGTAAAGACCACGGATCATGCTCCATAAAACAAGGGTAGTTCTCCATCAAAGAAGGTTATCGCCTATCTCCCGAAGACCCCGCGTGACGGGGAGCCGTCCGTCGGTCCCCCCGCCGTAGGAATCCGGCCTCTTCCTACGACTACTTCGCAGTGACCACGCGGAACCAGTCTTGGATCCGCAGAACACCTGCCTACCCTGCCTAGTTACTCAGTAACCTATCCTTCCGAGCACTTATAAGACCCGAGAGGTCTGTTCGTCTTCTTGATCTGCACAACTTGCTTCTGCGTATCCGTACCCCGTGGTTATTCAGTCT
Organism: Arthrinium puccinioides; assembly: GCA_022414665.1. Lineage (NCBI taxonomy): Eukaryota > Fungi > Ascomycota > Sordariomycetes > Amphisphaeriales > Apiosporaceae > Arthrinium > Arthrinium puccinioides. Next base: position 1,499,342 of record JAIUNF010000003.1, on the reverse strand, counting down.
CTACTCCTCGTGAAGCAGCTCGCGCATCTGCTCGTCTTCGTCGTCCTACCTTCCCAGCGATCACACTCCAACATGTCTTTGCCCTCCAACGTACACGTCTCGAACCACCCTTGCATCCTGGCCAAACTGAGTATCTTGCGATCAAAGACCACGCACGCGCGCGATGTCAAAGCGCTGATCAGCGAGATCGCGACCATCGTCGGTTGCGAAGCTCTGGCCTCGGCATTGAAGCCCGTTGATGGCCCCAAGGTAGGTTTGGCGGACAGCGCCCGTGGAACCGGAGAGAGCTTGGAAGATGGAGGCTGATTATGCACTCGTTTGATTCCACAGGACGAGACGCCGATTGGCTACGAGTACACGACCACGACAATCGCGCCCGAGACTCTCTCGCTCGTGCCCATTCTGCGGTCTGGCCTGGGCATGGTAGAAGGTACGACACGATGCGTCGCCCCCCTCTCATCTTACCTTTCGCTCCTCTCCCCATCTCCCCCTCCCTCCCTCCCCTTGTTCATAGCTCGAAACAGCCCACTAATACCGTCTCCACCGGCACAGCAATCCAAGCACTCCTCCCTACTCCCGTACCCGTACACCACCTCGGCTTGTACCGCGAGCCCTCGACCCTCGAGCCGGTCGAATACTACAACAACCTCCCCCAACACAAGTCCTCGCCGCCTTCAAAACTGGCCTTCATCCTGGACCCCGTGATAGCAACCGGCGGGACGTGCGCGGCGGCCATACAGACGCTGCGTGAGTGGGGCGCTGAGCGTATTGTGGTGCTGTCCGTGATCGGCGCGACCGACGGAGTTCGGCGAGCTGCCGCGGAGTGGCCCGAGGCTGTCGAGATATGGGTCGCGGGCGTGGACGAGGAGTTGACAGACAAGGGCATGCTGAAGCCAGGTGTGGGCGACGTCGGTGATCGCTTGTTCTTGACGATTGGCAAATAGAGGACTCAGTCACCATCACCTTGAAATGCGTCATTTCGGCAGTGGATATCATCATAGCTTTAGATTGGTTCACCGTTCGACGAATACAGGCATGACGAGTCACCTCTGGCAAATTTGTGTTCCTAGGCGGGTGTATATCGCTGTTCGTCAAGCAGCGTGTGCTCATGCCAGCTGTCCTCCAGCCATTGCCGAGTGACCACATGAGGAACTGGAGTCCTCTTGCTGATGATGGAGCGAATCTCGGCACTGAGCTCTCTCTCGGTATCCTCACTGCTACTCACAATGACGACATTCGTGACCGAACGATCATCCAGGTCTTCAGTGAGACTGCCACCACCAAACCTGATCCAATTCCTCAGCTTCAGGGTCCTGATGGGAGACACATCTTCGCTGATCGCGAAGAAGATGACGAGCCTTCTGAACATGTGGCTTCTCAGCTCGCCAAACGTATGTCCACGCTCTCCGAGTTGGAGCAAAAAATGCTCCTTATCGAAGGGCTCGTCAGCGACAATTTCCTTTTTAGGCATATCTCTGAGCTGCACCTTTAGCTCATTTGCATCAAGCAGCCTGGCGAAGCTGTCCCCAAACTCATCCACGTTCTCTTCCGCGAGGGCCTTGCGTTCGTCGCTCGCATGGAAAAAGTGCCCCGGCTCGAGGGGGAGTAAGAATTGGTTACCCTCTGCGGCGCAGTCCAGCACCCACTTCGACTTGATAATCTCAACGTCCCCAGCCTTGATGAGACTAGCCACCTTGACCACTTTCTTGTCAGCGATGAGTTGCATCGACGTGCCGGCAATCGCCCTCTGCGAGATGGTACCGCCGTTTTCCTTGATGAGAGACTCCAGCTGCGCCTTTGTTTTCTTTGGCTGCACCGAGTCGCTGAGTACGCAAAAGTCCATGCCTTCAAAGACTTGAGTCTTTGGGCCGGCAAAATCCACGGGCGCAGCGTCTTGGCCAGCGATGGTGACTTCCTTCCTCGCCCGCTTAGCTGGCCGCTTCCGCTTAGACTCGACTTTCATGGCCTTGTCTTTGGCGGCGTCCTCGGCGCGTTTCCTCAAGGATAGGAACTCGTCGAAATTGAGCGCCGAGTCCCATGTCCGATCTCGTCGGAGCGCCCTGAATCTCGGAAACCGCAGTGTGACATTCTTGGCAAATTGTTCCGTCGCACCAGCGCTGGCAGCTTTGACCGAGATGATAATCGACTCGCTCGGTCTAATCCACACGTCCGGCTGTTCGGCTTGCCCGTCTCTACCTCCGAGTTCGATATATCTGTTCGGCGGCCGTTTCTTGTCCCAGTCCTGCCACTTCCCATCAGTCAACTCCTTGATCTGTCGGTAGTCGTCGGCTTTGAAACCACCGCCGACCTTGATAAAACTGAAGCATTTCTCGGGGTCTGCCCCAGCCATTATATCGTTATCAGTCGCCCGTAGACCGCACAAGAACGAAGATATACTACCGCCGCGGTGCCCAGACCCGTAATACCCGCCAATGACGACAACATCGACATTCTCGCCAAGGTCATCCATGTATTCTGGCTTCACTTTGATCCAGTCGTCGTTGCGCGTGTTGAGTCTGTACGTGGAGCGAGGGTTCTTGAGAACAAGCCCCTCCGAGGCTTCGGCTACCACCTTCTTCAAAAGTGGCTCAATGGCATCTGGCGATGTGGCAACCTCGTGTGGATGGAGTTCCAGACGCCGATGCACGCCTTTGACAGCCTTTTCAAGAGCACTGCGTCGATCTTGGAGCGTATACCGAGTTAGATCTTGACCATTCAGATAGAGAATATCAAAGACCCGGAAGAGCGGCCGCGATCCATTGTCGTCGTAAGGATTTCTCTGCCCAGCCAATGCCGCCGTCTTCAGGGTGCCGAAGCTCATAATCCTGTCGGCCCCCATATGCCACGTTATCATTTCACCATCCAGAATGATACTTTGCACACCCGGCACGAAGGCATCCTGGAGAAAGCGGGAGAGTGAGGATTGGTTGTCGTACAGTCCGTTGCCGTACAGATATGTGTAATCCTTTGCTTTCCGTGACCAGAAGCCGAACCTCATTCCACCTCGTACGGTAGAGTCTTTAGCTACGTGCATTTGCATGCGTTCGCCGTCGAGTTTTTCCTCAATCCAGAACTCGAAATCGTCATCCGTACGGCCGGTCCGGGTGAGGGCGTGGACCATTTTCTGGAACGACCCCGAGGATTGAAACGCTGCTAACTGGGGCTGGAATGTCTGAAACAAAGTTACGCCAGTTTCGTCGCCCTCTAGGCGGAGATTGGGATCGTGAAGTTCCCAGCATACTCGTCGGAGACTTGACGAGACGCTGAAGAGAGCTTCGCCGTCTGGATGCCAGATGTCGAGGAACGTCCTTTCAGTGGCGCCGACTTTCATCTGCCTCAGGATGATACGAATGAGCCACATCAGCTCCTCGGCGTTCATCTTTCGGTAAAACAATTCGAAGATGGGTAGCTGCTCGCCTTCTCCAGAGGCAGCAGAGAGTTTATCGAGCATCACGTTCACATCGGCGATGGTCATGTCTCCAGGTTCCATGCGCATGGGTCGCTTCGACAGGATTTCATAGCATCTTCCGCTAAACTCGCCAGCCATATACGTCGCGGCAGACTGGCCTGGCTGCTTCCAGTGCAGCAAGGCGTAACCGTCCTCGGAGTTCTTATCAATCTTCATCAGCTTTACCAAGAGCTTGCCAATAGCATTCTCTTTGAGGCCGTAAACGCCTCGATCTCTGTCTTGATGGGGCACGATGAGACGGAGAGCTGGATAGAAGTCATTGCCGACCTCGGATCGCCATCGCGAGATGAATCGCTCGATAATCGCACGCCGCTGCTCATGGGGCGACAGCTTGTTTGGGCCCTGGGGTCCGGCCTTGGCCCGGTTGAGAGCCAACCCAGTCTTCTTCTTGTTGTTATCGTGCAAGGGGTTGAAAAGGCTCTTGAAAAGCTCAGAGAAGACCATGGTTTTGGAGTGATTCCGTGGCCTGTTTGGATACCTTGTGTACACGGTCAGTCTTATCAAGGGTGCAGCGTGGCAATTCAAAGCTCACTTCTCATCAAGCTCCTGGAGCGTGGTGCCGCCGACTTCATACTGGCGACGTTCTTCTTCTTCCGCCTCCTTATTGGGTGTTCGTTGACTCATGGGGAACGGAGGGAATGATTAGGCGATGATTAATAGCCAGTGAGCAAATGGAAGCGCACGCTTGTTTTGTTATTGCCTGTCGCCCGAGTGACACTGACGCTCGTCGTTCGCTACCTACTAGAGTGGGGATATGAAGGGTGTTTCCAGCACTGCCGATGCGGTATCGTTCGTTACTTGTTCCGATTGCTCATTGAGAGCCTTATGGGAATGCAGAGCGACACCATGTTGATTTATACGTGTTCTGTGCACTGTTTATTGGAGGGCAACTTGTAGACTGCAGCCTGTAGCTTGCTGTTGCCTTGACGAGGGTCAAAACGGCAGGCAGCGTTGTCCGTTTAAACCGGGCAATCAAGAAAACTGGTCGAAAAAGCATATCCCGATATCCGTAAATATTACGGTAGGGTACTTTTCGCTCCACTGTTCAAACCGGTATGCATCCAAATGCATTATTCCGTTTTAGCAGGGGCAATTAACGCTACAAAGTATCCGTACTCCGTACAGGCGCCTTTTATCATTGTTTGATTGAAACGCGCTTCCACGCGACTCCCCGGATTTGCGCTCGCGATTGCCATGCGAGAGTGAATTGTGCAAAGTACAATAGAACCTCCTGCCTCTTTAAACCCAACAACACGGCCGATGCCTGAGAGGACTGCATGAATACAGCCGCCCTCCGCACTCGCCTACCTTCGAGATCACGACTCGCATGCCAATGCCATAATCTGCTCCAACCTTGTCGCCGACAAGTGCATGCGATTGCCGTATACACATCCGGCCCAAGGCGTGCACCGAATCCCAACGCCATGTTGGGCCGGGCGACAAATAACTTCAAGGCCTCACGGTCTTTGAACTCCGACTCGCGTTCAACGCAACAAAGCAAACCGGATCTCGTCCAACAACTGTGCTCGAGCAGCCCGGCAACTCGAGATGGCAACATCGTCAGCTCGTTCAACTCCAGCCGCAACACGAGCACTTTCCACTCCAATGCGGGTTTGGTATCTTCACAGGCGGCGGATCAGAAGCGTCTCCAATTGAGGTCCAGCAATGCGACGTCGCGAGCGAAATCTACGACGTCGGTGACTGGCTTTGCCAAACCTATCAACAGTCTCGCATCACTTTACCAGAGTGTTGACTCCTTCAACGAGGAATCACCCGCCGCGGCCGCACCCTACGTGGGCTCACAAGGCAAGACTGCTACCCCGGTATTTTTCGCCGACGACGATTTCAGCGACGACGATAACCTCGAGCTTGATTTTGAATGTCCCGCCGCTCTTCCCGTACTTCCTCCGGCTCCCATAACCCAGAGGCCCACCTACCAGTCACCCGCGCTTCCTTCGTCTACTGCGCAAATACCTTGGACGTCTTCGCCCGTGGACCACTTGTATCCTCCTCCAGCTCCATCTCGGCCACCGGTAAAGCGTGAAACGCCGCGGGAAGTAACGTCTACCGCGAAGAGGCGGAAGCTGCCGAAAAGCTGGGCGCAAAAGAACGAGGAGGCGATTGATGTTGACAAACTGTACCCGGATACCGCCAAGTCTCTCGCTACACCAGCGCCCAAGCCTAAGGAACCAGCGATGATATGGGATACTACCCAGAGTGCAACTAAGGAGCAAAGAAAGCAGCTCAAGAGTAAAAGCAAGAAGTCGGAGACTGACTCGAGCCTCTCTATGGAAGAGAATTCGAAAAAGAAGGCGTCAGCCATCTCCTTGAGCACGGAACAGAAGCATGTTCTTGAGCTCGTAGTCCAACAGAAGCAGAACGTGTTTTTTACTGGTCCCGCTGGTACGGGTAAATCCGTCTTGATGCGAGCCATCATCGCAGAGCTGAAAAGAAAGTGGGCACGAGATCCCGAACGGTTGAGCGTGACGGCGTCAACAGGCTTGGCCGCCTGCAATATTGGAGGCATGACGCTTCACAGTTTCGCTGGTATTGGCCTTGGCAAAGAAGATGTCCCGACTTTGGTCAAGAAGATCCGACGAAACGCCAAGGCCAAGAACAGATGGCTGAGAACCAGCGTTCTTGTTATTGACGAGGTGTCCATGGTTGATGGCGAGCTTTTCGACAAGCTCTCGCAGATTGCCCGTACAATCAGAAACAACGGGCGGGCATGGGGAGGCATTCAGCTTGTCATCACCGGTGACTTTTTCCAGTTGCCACCTGTTCCAGATCGCGATAAGAAGCAGGAGCCCAAGTTTTCGTTTGAAGCCGCGACATGGAGCACGTCAATTGATCATACCATTGGACTGACCCAAGTCTTCCGTCAACGCGACCCTCGTAAGTATACTCTTGACCTCCCCTGAAGCAGCACTGACTGATCGTTTGACAGAGTTTGCGAGCATGCTGAACGAAATACGGCTGGGTAAGATCAGTGACAGTTCTGTTCAGACTTTCAAGGGTTTGTCACGACCCTTGGAATTCAACGATGGCCTTGATGTTACCGAGCTGTTCCCTACAAGGCAGGAGGTCGAGCGATCCAACGAGATGCGACTTCGTAACCTTCCTGGCGAGGGACGCAAATTTGACGCTGTGGACACGGGCCATCCCGATGTCCGAGACAGGCTCTTGGAAAACATGATGGCACCAAAGTCCATTGAGCTTAAAAAGGGTGCTCAAGTCATGCTGATCAAGAACCTGGACGACACACTCGTCAATGGTTCCTTGGGCAAAATCCAAGGATTCTCCAGCGAAGCTGTTTTCGAGATGTGGCTAGGAAATGAAGTGGGAACTTTTGACGAGGCGGACTCAGATGCTCGGTCAAAGAAGAAGATCAAGGCGTTCAGCCGGGACCCGGACACTTCGATCAAGGACTTGAAAGAGTACCCCGTGGTCCAGTTCACCGGAGTGGACGGTAGCCACCGCAGTCTTCTGATACTCACAGAGGAGTACAAGGTAGAGCTTCCGAATGGTGAGATTCAGGCGCAGCGAAAACAGCTGCCATTAATTCTGGCATGGGCGCTGTCTATTCATAAAGCGCAGGGTCAAACACTGGAGAGAGTCAAGGTCGATCTGGGCAAGGTGTTTGAAAAGGGTCAAGCATACGTTGCGCTGAGTCGTGCGACGAGTAAACAGGGCTTACAGGTGCTACGGTTTGATAAAACCAAGGTTATGGCACACCCGCGTGTGATTCAGTTCTACAACAAGTTGTACACTGCGGACACGGCGCTCAAAATGAAGCAGCCGACCGCCATTGCGGACTTTGCTCACAAGGGCGTGACAGATTCTCGAAGTCGCAAGGACAGGGTGGTTGTTGACTTGGATGATGACGAGGAGGCCATGGCGGCATACGGATGAAGATGAGTCAAGAATTTGGCATTGGAACGGAGATTTGAGAGCAGTGGCATATACGCAGTATGCAGGGCACGGCACGGCGCGGTACGGCAGGATTGCCATCTGTAACGAGTTCTCTCGGGCACCACATGTGCACTGTTATGAACAGGCCGGCCACTGCAAGGGGACCCGTATAATGTTATAATTAGACATTACGATCATGGATACGATACGTATGAGAGTCGTGTCGAGTGCTATTTCTGGTATCAGTGCATACTTTGGGAGATACATGCTGGAATACAAAGACACTTTCCAACAGCTGTTACTATGTATGAATTGAACGCATAACTAGCACGTAAATTGCCATGGTTGTAGTTGGGGTCTCCTGCATGTAAGTTGTAACCGAACGCATGCGGCGGCGGCTGCTACCTCAGGGGTAACAAAGGGTGTTATCGCGATAAGAGCAGCTGTGAAGCTACGGAAGTACGGAGTACGGAGTACCTAGATTTAACTAGGGTAAGTTTTGGTGACATGGAGGCGGAAAGCTCGAGCGTCAAGGCGAAGGTTGGGGACGGCAAAGACAGAATTAGTTAACTAAACCATCCCACTTCTCAAACTTCCCATCTTTTGACGCCACCCCGTCCGTGTCTCTCTGCATCGGGTAGCCACATTAGGCACCTTTCCAGCTGGCCATCATCTCGGAAAAAGTCAACCACGACCAGACGCGCACCAGGACCCGGCACATGCGCAAGGATTCAATCGCAGAGTCAGCGCCAGCAACATTTGCGCAACATGGCTGAGCAGTTCTTGGGCATGCGCATGACGGTGACCCTGTTCGACCCGCACGGCTTGACTTTGGTGGGCACAATCGCCTCGATTGTGCCAAACCAACTGCTGGCTCTCGAGAACGGTAATCCTCCCTCGTCGCTTTCGTTGCACTGCGGCGCGGCTAACTAACTCGGGGAATGCAGTCCACGTCCTGACGACGGGCGAACACTACCCCAGTCTACACATCAACCCGGCCCTCATCAAGGACATCAAAGAGACGCCGCGCGAGTACGCAGAACCGCCAGCTCCAGCGTTCACCTCTACTACGACCCATAGTCAACCCCATGCTCGTGTGCCTCCTGGCCCTTTGCCGACCTCCCATCCGCCAGCCGCCCCTCCAACCAATACGACCTTCCAGGACCCTGCCATCATAAACATAGGCAGGAGGCCCCCTCGATCCGCAGCGAGGACAACCTCCCAACCCAGCCGTCCAACGTGGGCGAAAAGCGAGACCCTCTTCCGCCGCCGTCAATACCTTTCAGAGCGAGTCCAGACAAGCCTGCAACTGCTTCTGGTGGGACCAGATCCAGCATCGAGACTACACCTGTCGCGCGGAGCTTCAGTAAGCTCTCCTTGGAGTCGAGGAGCACCAGGGAGGATGCAGGTTCCGATCAAGACGAACGCGACGGACTCCATGCAGTCGGCTCGAGCAAGCTGGACACCACCGAAGACGAAGCTCCCGATGCTACACCTACGCAGGCCCAGCATTCAGGCTACCAGGTTGGAAACAAGGGCAAAAGAACACGACAGCGTCAGCGTAAAAGCACCCGCAACACCAACGGCAATCGCAAAAACGACGGCGATGTAACGCCTACCTCGAGTGCCAAGCCGACGGAGCAAGGCCCCGGTTGGAGACAGACCCCTATCTTGCAATCGAACAAGTCGTTTCAGCCCTTTACGTCCTTAAAGAGAGGTCAGAAGGGCTTGGTTCCTCCCAACGCAGACAATGGCTGGGCATCCGAAGACGTGACCGACGTGCAAGAGGCTGGTGACTTTGACTTTGAGGGCAGTCTGGCCAAGTTTGACAAGCGAACCATCTTCGATGAGATGCGCCAACAAGACCGGGTCGATGATTCTGAGCGCCTAGTTTCACACAACCGCCTTCCGCGGCCCAAGCCTGGCACGGCAGGTGGCAAGAACCTTCACTACACCGAGAACGTGCTCGAGATGGCCCCGGCCGCGCTCAAGCTCAAGGAGACACCGGATGACCATTGGAAAAGTGAGGCTGATGACACGACCACCAATGGCGCCGAGCGGCTCAGCGGCAAAGAAGGTAGTGGACGAAATTCACGTTTGAGAGGAGAATCTCGCGTGTCGACAACCAGACGCTCGCAGTCTCGCAAGGGAAGCACTACCTTTGTGGCCAGCGGACCAGTTCGTGTCAATTCCAATGTAAGATGCCTCTTCAGCCCTATGGCGAGGCTACCAGCCTCAATGTCAACAATATCTTGCAAGGCGCTGACAGAAAACAGCAGCCATCTCTCATGAACGGAGTTGGCTTTTACACCGAGCCTCCTCAAAACCGGCGTATAGAGACGGTCACACATCTGCAGATGCTCAATCTTGAGAACATAGCACACAACGAGATGGGGTTGAGCGAGGACCTCATGGCCGAGAACGCCGGCCGCAGTGTTGCCGAGGTAGCTCTGACTGCATTTCAAGACCCGGCCATTCAGCTGCGCAGTTCCGCTGCTTCGCCCCCAAACGCGTCGACGATAGTTGTTCTGGCTGGCAACCACAAGTCTGGTACGCGGGCCATCTCAGCCGCCCGTCACCTCCGCAATCGTGGCATCAACGTCCTCGTCTGCGTGGTCGGCATGGAGCGCGAGAAAGATCTTATCGAAGAGGTTCGGCGGCAGATCCGGCTATTTCGGAATTTTGGCGGTCTCGTTTGCTCCAAGACCCAGCTTTTCGAGCACCTCAACAAGAGCACGGCCACTCTCGACGCGTCGTCTCAGGTCTTCGTCACGCTCATCATCGATGCCCTCCTCGGTCTCTCGATCTCCTTTGAAGAACTTCGGAAGAGCGACCAGGCCACGACCTACGAGCTTATAGAATGGGCCAACCGTAATGAGGCTTTCGTCATGGCTGTAGACATCCCGAGTGGCATCGATCCTACCAAAGGGACAGTCAATGTAATTGATGGCGCCAAGCTCTACCTGCACCCTCGCTATGTCGTAGCTCTTGGCGCCCCGAAACAAGGTCTTCTGAAAGCCATCGAGATGGGCCAAGATGGGGGCGGGGATCTCATGGTAGACGAATGGAAATTCTACCTGGCCGACATTGGCTTGGGTGCCAGCATTTGGCGCAAGGCAGCCACTAGACTCCGCCGCGGTATCGAGTTTGACCACAGATGGGTTTTGGAGATGCGGTACCGATCCGCGAACGGCGATATGGACTAGATTTCAGACAGCGAATCGCCGGGGATGGCCGCGGCTGAGCGAGCAGAGAGTGCCGCTGCTGACAAATGAGGCCGATGAGCACGAGGTCTCTCGGCATACGCAAGAGGCTCCTGCTGCCCTTGCGAGTGAAGACAAGTCGTCAGACATCAGCTGCGACCTGAGACGGGGAACCATCACAGGCTCTGCATGACACTACCGGGGACCGAGGGGCTATGACGAAACTTACTATTCCGGGCACTGGTTGATTGATTGATTTCCATTGAAGCGCATTCATACCCAAAGACTTTGGCATTTGCACCGGCGTTTTTATTTGCGAAGGGCATCGGCGGCGCACGGCATGGAGGCTCGAAAAACTGCGAGCGCTGTCGTTTAGAATGGGCGGGTTCCAATGTTATTATTACCACATGTGCTGAGCTATACTCACCCAAGTCGCCGACGGGGAGCTACCATCCCACTTAGAACTCAGATAGCGTTGGCTCTTAATAAATAGGCTCGCATGCATGGATGCATTGCTTTTACCATCTTCGTCGCCATCCACTGGAGTTTGGCGTTGTTTCCTTCGGATGGGTTTGCCGAGCATATGCATCCTATCCTGACTTGCTGCCTCAAAAGGTTTGTTCGTGGCAACTCTCTGCGGATCACGCTGCGAGGACTTGGTTCTTGAAACCTTCCGGATTTCTTGGATGGCTTGCATGAAGGACCATCTGCCGATCAGACACGATGATCTCCGTTCTAGAAGGGCGTCTTCTTGGCTCTCTGAATGGTTTGCATGAAGGACCATCTGCCGATCAGACATGATGATCTCCGTTCTAGAAGGACGTCTTCTTGACTCTCTGAAAACTGTTTGCGAACTGATCAACTGCAGATCAGACGTGACGAACGAACTGAAACCCAGCCGTGGTCTGCTTCTAGAAGAAGCGCTGGGGGCCAAAGCCCGTCAACAGACTCCTGCATTCGTCGCCGGGGGGGTCTCGAGAAGGGTAGACTCTCAGCGGCTCGGGATTGTCTCGAATTATGTCTTGGTGAGATGACCGATTCCATCGCCGTTGACCGTCCAGGCCTGACGAGCTCATCAGTCCGGAGTACTGTGTAGAGTGTAGAGAGCGCTTTGATAATGGAGGTGGCGTGCAGACGGTTTCCACATCTATGATCTGCCCACACACATCAAGAGTCGTCAGTCACAGAAATCCAACCGGACGCCCACGCCGACGAATCTCCGAGGTGCCCTGAGGGCAATTACGCGGCTAGTCGCCGGGGGCGTGTTGGTAATTGAGCATTCCATTACTCCGTAGTTACCCAGCTAACGAGTTAAGCGTGCGGCTGAAGGCTGAAAGGACGGAGGGGCAGTTGTGTGAAGCATGCACTTCGGCATGGCAGTCTGTCAGGCAGGGACCACGGACGCCAAGCTCATGGTTCATCCATCGGCGGGGTCGGTCATTCATGGGACGTGTTGCGGGTGGGACAGATGATGACAATCCCAGGACCCCCAGTCTACTTGGTACTAACTTGGTCACTATTTTACAAAGCACAGCAGCTACACAGACAGTACTTTGTAGTTAATTATGGGACGAAGCGGCCGTGCTCTTACTCCTTTGGGACGTAGCCCAGACGATGACGAGTTGGGCCCCGGTCTGCATGGTAACGGGCATCTTCAGCACGGGCGTGCATGGTAACAAGCTGGACTGTTGGAGAGCATCTCCAGGCTCCAGCACGGACTCGGGGGCAACCTGGCCCGTCGAACTATGGCCCTGCACACACGAAACGGTGCTATGTTTACGACCGATGATCGATCCAGCCTGGCGAGCTGGAGAGCTGCGGCAGCGGCTGACCAATGTGCCTCCGCTAAAAGACGTTTTGTTTCCACCGGCTAGTCAACGGTCGGGATGGGTGCCAAGCTCCTCTTCCTCTTGGACGTGGGCCGCGGCCGGTGGCAGAGGAACGCCATCTCCTCACCCGTCGTCGTGAATACTCTCTGGGAAGCGAGAGGGATCCTGGACGATGGAGGTGCTCGGCGCGGATACGGACGGGTACGGGCTGCAGGCACAGTGAAGTATGAAGTACGGATATGAAGTAAGTCGTCGGTCGTCGACGCCACCGCGATGGCACGATGCTGTCTGTCTCTTTGGGGCCGGGACCTCTGTTTTCCGCCCTCGGCTGGCGCGTACCTTGAAGACCCCATCGAGCCGTCCCATCCTTATTTCCGTCTGTTGTGCAGTGCTGTGCAGTTCGTTGGCTCGAAAGCCCAACCACAATTGTCATTACACACACAATGTGTCACCAATAGGATCCCTCACGCGCAAGTATCCAGGAACCCCTGTCCAGCAACTGTCAAAGCACTGGCGGGTCCGCCGAACTGGATACTTGTAAAAGGCATAGCGTTTCGCACCCCGGTCTGATAAGGTAATGAGGCCTCTCTCTGCTGGCTGGTGGCGAGAGAGTTGAGATGGAGGTAGATGGACGCGGGTGTCTGGTGGCAGTCCATGATGCGCCGCTCGCGTGGTGTAACCTGACCAGTCACTACCCCATCCAAGTGGTCGGAATAACGTTTGGTGTAGTAGCTGGGGTGGTACCAATCTGTCGGAAATCTGAGATGTGACTGACTGGGGTAAGAAGCAATCGAACAGGGGGGGCCATGGACAAGTACTCCGTATGCCCGCCTCCTACTACGGAGTAGTTACAGTAGTTACTTCGTACTGCATACCCCTAGGGCCCCCAGCCCCTGGCCCTATTTATGGGTCATCGCCGCTATTGTGATTGCGTACGTCTCCAGTGCGTCGGGCATGTTCAATTTACAAAGCAACGGAACCCACTAAGCGCAGTGCCGGGGGACCTATGAGGCGGCCTGCGACGTGCGTAGCCGTTGAAGAATCGGTGTCCCGGTCCGTGATTGGCCCACGGCGTCTACCAGATACTAGTAGGTACTTGGTATATCCAGTCGGCCCCTGAGGCCTGGGGGTGGCACCGTGGCGGGGTGGGCAGTGAGCCCACAACGTCTGAGCGAGCCCCTCTGCTGCGTACGACGTACAATAATGCCCCGGGGATGAAGAAGAGCCTACTGTGTACTACCAAGTAAGAGGAAGAAGAGGAGCACGTACGGATACGGAGCAAGGACATGTCTTCGCCCGAATAGGCACCAATCGGCAGTGCACAAGCGGACCAGACGCCGCTCGGTCTGCTCCCACGCTGCATGTAAAGATCGCACGTCGCACTCGGCAGTCTGGCCAACAGGGGCTGCTTGTCTATGACTCTATTCTCCAAAGTTTGAACCTGCAACTGCAGTCTGCAACTTGCAAGCAGGCACACACTGACACATACACATCGGACACCCGACAAACCATGGCTTCTCTCGGAGACGGAGCCTCGCTCGTGTTCACGCCCGAGGAAATCGCCGCTCGCGATCACGGAAACATCAGGAACCTGGCGATAGGGATCGCCGTCTTGTGCATTTCCACTACGACCGCCGTCGTGACGGCACGGATATATACGAGGCATTATGTGATAAGGAAGCTCGGGGTAGACGATGGGTTTGCAGTATTATCATGGGTAGGCACATATGATGAATACCGGTATCATGTATGCTGGGTTACCGCCAAGGTTGTGTGTGCTAACGTCGAGGTCCAGTGCGGCGTGCTCACGACGTCGATCGTGTCGATAGTACACACCCAATACGGGCTCGGCGTTCACGCGTACGACCTCCCGACAGATAGTGCCGCAATCCGCAATGGGGATTTCTTCAAGGCAAGAAGACGTCCAGCGAAAACACTCTCCTCTCTGCTGAAGATTCCAGGCTGACTTTGTCTTCTTCAGGTCTGGTATGCCCAGCTTGTGGTCTACCAACTGACCCTGCTTCTCATCAAGTCCTGCCTCTTCTTCCAGTACTACCGCCTGATCCAAGAGATCAACCGGTACCGGATCTCGTACATCTGTGTCATGGTCATCGTGGTGCTGTGGTCAGTGTACTCCATCACCACCACCACGACGGTGTGCATCCCGATCCGAGCCTTTTGGGATTTCAACGTAAAAGGTGCAGACTGCTCCAACATTGCTCGCGGATTCATCCCGGCGGTTGGAAACATAACCACCGAGTTCATCCTCTTACTGCTGCCCTTGCCCATCCTATGGCACTTGGAGATGAAACTGCCGCAAAAGACGCTTATTGCAGGTAAGCACACACGCTTCGCAACATGTCGAGCAGGGAGACTTTCCTGTTCGGCTGATTGGACACCACTTGGCACTTGCTGACTTGTCTCGTAGGCATCTTTAGCATCGGCTTTCTGTAAGTGTATACATACGGCCCACGGGAGGCACACGCCATTGCGTCGAATAGATCTAACCAGCTGGATGGGTTCTTAGTGGTTGTATAATGGGCATCCTGCGCTTGACATTCCTCCCTACAAGCACAGACGTCAGCTACAACGGCGCCATCGTCGCGTGCTGGACCATGGCCGAGGTCTCGGTCGGGACGATATGCCCAGCACTGATGACGCTGCGGCCTCTGCTCCGGCTCGTCCTGCCCAAGATGCCCGCGATCGGATCCTCGCGCAAGACGGAAAAGAGCCAGAAGTTCTACTGGAATGGCCAGCCCGGGAACCTGAAGCCGACGCACTCGAACCCGCAGAGCAGCGCGAGCCGCCGGGCGCCAGGCCGGGCGTTCGACGGCAGCGAGACGGACCTGAACACCGACTTTGAGCTCGAGACGCGCACCCACGAGTCCGCGGCGGACGAGCACGGAGAGCCCAGTCCCATCTCCGAGACGGGTGCCGCGCCCACCGCCGTCCGCCACGGAGACGAGTCCGGTCAGCTGGAGCCCCCTATGGGCCTGGACCGTCTGGTTCCGGGCGTGCAGACGCAGACGCAAATCAGCACCGGCGGCCACACGGAGCCTCCCAGCACGAGGTGAAAGCCATCGCAGCCCGGCGAGAGCCGCCTGGTCCACGGTCCACCATGAAGAGGGGGAAACGAGAGACTGAGAATTGAGAGAGGAACGAAATGACGACCATGATTGACCAAGATTCCCCTTGACATGACGAGCTTTATTAGAAGCCATGATGCAACTATACCCCTTCCTGATTATTCCCCCGCCATATTATTCCCTGCCATAATCGTCCACTGCCATAGATTGCCCTGACATAGTGTAGACATTTCAGTTCAATGCTTATTTCGTGTTATATTCGCATCGGTATGCATCACTTTGCATCTTTCCACTCTTTCATCAAGCGCATGTTTCCTGAATAGCGTGTTAAGAATAGAACCATTCGCCGAAATCGTTGCTCTTACGACACGGGGCTACTGGAAATAGATAATAAAAAGAAAACAGGTCACCCTTGGTGGTAGGAACAAGATAACGCAATTTTATGACGGCTGGAAAATAGAAAACTGCCTATTTATTTCAGATAATGAACATGAAAAGTCTAATAGTACCTACAAGTTTCTCAAGTTTCTACAATATTCGAGCTTGTGAATCAGGATTATTTACTGAATAATTGCAGTATATCAACAGCAGGCTAGCGAGCTGTTCGGACTCTTTTTCTATAAGAGGACATAATAGTATAGCCCCTTCAGGAACATGTCTTCTCACCACAGTCCAGATCATGGAGATCGCAAGCTTGGGTCAACACGACCTTGACCAGCACATACTTTAATCCGATCCAACCGATCATGGCAGTTACATATGTTCAAGGTGAGCTCCGCTTTCTATGCCGCGAGTAAAGCATCTTCGAGGCCGCCCTCACACTGCACGATGGCGAAAACACCACACAAAATCAGAGTGAAAGCAAGGTCGTGAGTGCGCCGGTAAGCTCGGAGCGACACACACACGTTACCAAATCAAATTGCCCGATATTATCCCTGACAACACCCAAAGCGGCGGTCTGGATGCGGGGTTTTTTTTGGACGAGGGCCTAGGTAGTACATTCAGTCGGTTGCTGCCTGGGTCGCGCAGATATGAAGTCGGGAACTTGTGTGGCGACTGCAAGATATTACATCATGCACCTTCTCAGTGGACGATGATTCTCAGTATTTTATATGCAGATATGTGGCAATAGAAAGCTTATGTGGTAGCACAAAGTGCGGTGGCCTATTAAGAATAGTATACAGTGAACATGGCCATAATTACAAAGGAGGTGGTATAGTATATAAAATCGTGAAGGGCATCTTTGGAATTTGAACGTGTATATGCAAAGTTTCTTTGCTGCTAAAAGTCTAGGCAGAATTATTCCTCTAATATTCATTGGTGAGACTTGACATTTATTATGCACTACTTACCAACTATTAATGGCTATAGGTAAGGACCGTCTGCTATGGGACATTATCGATTCATCACCTGTAGCAGCAATAAACTATTTCTATAAAATCAAGCGTTTTAACTAGCTACATTGCCTATCAAGAAAGGGGTAAGCAGTACGCTTGTTCTAATTCCTGTTTTGTTTAGAGCCGGAAGAGGAATGGCAATACCAAGAATACAGAAAGAAACCGGCCACACCGCCAACCAAGGCAGACAATCGGCACAGCTTCAACAGCTAGCTACCTAAGAAAGCACTCCATATAGCTTGATAAGTAGCAACCACGGGAAAGAAATCGATGGCCATAAGGCAGGGGATGGTGAATGGAGGAAACGGAATGTAATATAACGGATCTACTAGCTCACCACGTCACATACCCTTCGGGAGGTTTGAGCGCTTACCGCTCCACGACGTTAAAGGAACGAACAAACGAACGAACTAAAGGAAGGTTATCTAGATGGCGGTTGGTACCATCTGCGAGTTCCACGGTTTTGGTGGCGCCAGTGTGCGGCTAAACACCGGCATGACTGATACTTCTAATGGGCCTGTACTGCATGCTTCATTTCGACAAGCTGTAACTAGCCTTTTAGCCGGTTCGGAGTAATACCACCACGTGTGTCCGTATTCGTAGTGAAGTCCGGACATGCAGGCAAACCATTGATGCAATGCATGCCGCCCTTGTTTATTCCGCCAACACTAGCCACCAAAAGTGCCCCAAAGTCCGCAAAATGTCCAACTCCGCTCCGCCCTGTCCCCTGATTATCCGCCATCCAGCCGACATATAAGGACTGATAGGCCGTCGCTAGACCATATCAGATACCGGTTCATGATGATGTTTGGTCCTTTCGTTCCCCTTTGACATCGAGGTACCGGGGTCTTCTTGCAATTTGCAAATTCCCAATCCGACGATCTCGACTTCGAGTACGTATCCACTCACAACATGGCGGTACCGGACTCGGCTCCCCGAAAATATGGCATCGTCGTGCTCGGAGGCTCTGGCTTCACGGGCACGATGGTGTGTTTGCACATCGCCGCCAAATTTCCCACGGACCTCAAATGGGCAGTCGCCGGTCGGTCAAAGGGGCGACTCGAGAAGCTGGCAACGAAGTTGAGAATGGAGTATCCCGACAGACTGCAGCCAGGTGAGAGCATCCACTCAGCACAGTCGTGAGGGAGGCCGATCAATACTGACTGGCGTTGATTAGACCTCGAGATTGTGACGCCTGAGGATACCCAGACGCTTGGAGAGGTTATCGGCAGGGCCAAGGTATGCATCAGCACCGTTCTCTACGCTGTCGATGGAGAGAACATCGTGCGGGCGTGCGTTGAGCAGCGGACCGACTATGTCGACTGGTTCGTCACTTGCCTCCGCCTCTTATATGCTGATTTATAATAGCGATTCGCAGCGCCTCCGTTCCCTCCTGGTGCCGAGAATGGATCGACAAATACGACGAACAAGCCAAGGCTAATGGCGTTGCGGTAGGTGGCAGATTCGAATTGTGAACTTGCGATAAGTCAGCTGACGGGTTTAATCAATAGCTGACTCAATCTTGCGGATTCAGATCAGGAGCGATGGATCTTATCGCTATCCATGGTTGCCGTGAGATGAAGCAAAAGTGGTCAGCACAGATGGGGAAGATGACGCTAAGGATCGATATGATTGAGTATGAACAGTTACACTAACGTTCTGGAAAGCTACTTGATAGGCTCCAGAGGCTAACTTTGTATCCAGGTCCCAAGTTAGCGGCGGTACATTGCGGACAATGCTCTCATTCGCAAGCGGAGGATCGAAAGCCCTCGCCGAAGCCGGACAACCATCATTCCTGACGCCGATACCGTACACGAATACCCTCGAGACGGTCCACAGAATCCGTAAGCATTCTCTGCTTGGATTGCGGACGGACTCCTCCCCGCCTGGCGACCAAGCCCGTGCCCTCGTCAACAGGTCTTGGGGTCTTCTGGGCGGGCCCAAGAGCAGCTGGGGGCCCAACTTCCAGTATAACGAGTATGAGAGAGCTCTTTCATACACGGGAGCCATCGTCAACCTGGTCCGCTGCTACGTCATGCTCACCGTGTTATCCTGGGTCCAGTGTCCCTGGTTCAAGAACCTCATCATGCGTTCCGCGCCGGACCTCGGCGTCGGACCGACTGAGGAGCAAATCAGGAGCACGCCCTTCACTGCGGCGGCTTTCATCGAGGCTGACCCCGCGGTGGAGAAGAACCGTGGCAAAGGTTGCCTCATCGAATTGACGTACACCGAGGGGGGGCTATCCCTTCGCTGCCATGCTCATGGCTCATGCGGCAGCTACGCTGCTGTACGACCGGAACCTGCCAGCGGGAATCAAGGGTGGATGCCTGACAGCTGGAGTTCTGGGAACGGATTTCGTGGACAGAGTTAGGTCTGGAGGCCTCGAGATCAAGACCACCATGGTCGAGAACTAGCAGTGCTAGCGGGACATGTAGGCCTAGATCTAGGCACTTGTATGTGCCTATTCCATGGAATGCGACTTGGCGCCAAAGGATTTTCTGAGCATTTTCTTCAAATGTCAGTTGGGTGATTTGGTTTCTTCATCGGCTACATATAGTAGTGGTAATTACTGGTTTTATTCTGCACGTTTCTTGCTTGGCGTCAAGCCGCACTTGATAGGATACAAAATACCAGCTGTCTGACGTCCCCGCATGGCCTGCCCCTGGCTAGGAGACCTCTCGCCGCCTCCTCCATTTCCCTTCGCTTCCATAGCTCCCTCTACCGTGAACATCTTCCCCTCTCTCTTGTTTACCACCCTGCGGACACAATGGATCCAGCAAAGATGTGTATGCCATATCGCATGTAATACATTTTCCGTATCCTTTATCCACTGGTCGTAGGCGTGCAGCTCAGCTCGGCTCGGTGGAACCTCACGCACTATGCCCCAGCTCATGCTAGGATGTGAAATGATACCTAACACCAGGAATGCCCCCCCATCCTCGCTTCCGGGGTCCTGTTGCCTCGAACTGCAGCAGCAAGGCTCAGCTTCTACTGCCAAGATAGGTGGCGCGTTAGCCCGTGCCAACGAGCAATGCATGGGTATTTGATGCTATGGTTAGGATCTCGCATCGACTATAAATTATTACTAGCAACATAACTATTTCGGTTCGGCTGAGCGGCCCCTCGGCCTAGCCTCTTTCCTTTTAACAATTGATAAAACTGGCGGGCCGTCTTATCATTTATGACAGCGTTACGGCGCCGAGAAGAAAATACAGCACTTCGGCGACTCGTTGCCCCCGTCCCCTGCAGCACGTTACAGGGTAGGTTCAGACAGCAGCCGCATTACAATTAGCGTGGACCTGCCTGCATGACTCGACTATGCTAGTTATGCGCGACCACCGAGCAAACTATATCACCAGAAGCAAGCAGTATCATCATACCCAACAGGTGGTTCAAATTCATTTTGAAAATAGTGGCGGTGGCGCCATCGCTGCACCATGGTCCAACTCGGCATAACAATGCCTCCACGATCATCAACGCCACTTCCGCCACCAGACCCAGTCTATCAAGCCGCCCTCCCCGAAAATACAAGTGCACAATCCGGGTGATTACTGTTTCACCGACATGCTTTCTCCAAACCTCTGGCTCTACCACAACCACCGCGGCTATCACAAGCAGCATACCCTCGCCCGCCTGGTACCGCCATCTGCACGCCCAAGGCTTATTCAAAGCCAAGGAATATTTCTAGCATGGTTGTTACGGGTAGGGGATATCTATAACCTGCTTCGCCTCCTGGCCTGACGTGAGCAAGTGGCTGTTAGGGTTAAGGATATGTTGAGGCCGTGTCTTGATCGAGTACTTGGACTGTCCCAGGATGTTAACTAGTTGAATGTGGTTGAATGTTACACTGTGTACGTTTTGATGTGTCAAATGACATTTGAGTCTGTTCTTGCTATACACGCATCCATGGCTACGTTGTCTACACCTCATGAACTCGTCTATGAAAAAAAGCAGCACAGTCACGACGTTAATCGTTCCACGATCCAAGGTGGCGCGGCTGTCTAGAAAGGACACTTGTACGGATCTGGTCTATAGCAGGGTTCACAGTGAGACCTTACACATTTTGATAAACAACGCGAAGATGACGTAGTTATAATAGCTTTAGAATTGCTGCGACTGTGGGCAGACATACGTTGCTTAGAGTAATATGAGCAGCTATAGTGGCATTGGGCGGTAACTATGTTCATACCGGAACACGCGGAAATGTTGGTTAATGCGGGGGATCCTGCAAACCGCTATACGCGGTTCTATTCCGCTTTCCGCTATTCCACTATTTCGAATGATGATCTCTTTTAAATCATGCACTAATATATCAAACTCATTTACGGATCGGAAAAGAGTCTACAGAAACTTTGGCCCATTAGCAGGTAGCTCGTCTATCCTAGCTCTCTACTGGGTTGCCTTTAAAATCTCTGGAACAATCCGATATAACAGTTGCAGGCGTATCGGGTACAACCTTTCAGGCTCTCCTTTAGGCTCTCCCCATCATATACGGATCGGACTGGCAGACCACGTCCGATCCGAATACCTTCACTTATCCCGATCTTCGCTGCTAGCTAGTTACCTCTTCTCATTCCTTTCGTTGATCTAGCAGTAGACCAACCAAGATATCTGCTTTACTTCACATTTGCACCTTTCGGTCTGATTAAGGTGATACCAGCAAAAATTGCATATATCAGACCCCCAGCTCTCAGGAGTAAGTCGTGATACCGGTAGATCTCCCGGACCCACGCGATGCCGACGTGCCCTGCTCAATCATCGACCTATAAAGTTGCGCGAAGTGCCGAGTTAGCCCGCCGCGAGCGTGATGTTAGGTTTCTAGACACTGGTTTCGCCGAGTCTCTCGAGCACTCCTCCATACAGTCCAGATGGTGGCTTGGGGACGTGTGGCTATATAGGATAACCCTGCCGCACCTGGCAAATCAGATCAAAGCCGGTAAATGAACTTTTATTATTATTAAAAATTCCATCCATCCATGATTTTCTAGGTATGACGGTCCTCGATCCTCTCCGCAGTAGGAATATTCTTAACCGATGCCTGGAGGCCGTTTTATATAATCCGATGTCATCACACCGTGGGAACACCAGCAAGCACAATAGAAATAGATAGTCCTACGGCTGCCCAATTATCATAAATAGATACAGCATCATACATGATGGCCATGTATGTTAGGAGTCCTTAGCTAGTCTGGCCGTTTCCAAGTGAATCAAATCAAAGGATGCCTCGGTCTGTTTCGATAGCTTCTCGCCTGATGACTAATGTATCATTGTTATGATTGCTGTGAGGTGGTTGGAAAAAGGAGTGAGATAAGCTGCAATAGTATAGAGGAGGACTGGGACACATAGTGGGACGGCGAACTGCTCAAAGACCCTTGCTACAGCAAGGGCTCGCGCCGGCGGACTGTGACGATCGACCGCTTCAAATTGCCATGCGAAATCGAGCAAGACGAAAATGCCAGTTTTCCGCGATGCAAGAATAAGGGCCTCGTGCTCGTCGTCCTGCGCAGCTTCAAACTCGACGACCAGCTACGCGAGAAGATGGTCGAGGTCTGCCCGGACGTCATCAAGCACCGCCATGACGAGCGCCGCGAGGATCCGGGACAGCTGTGCCACCTCGGCTAGACCTGTGGTTCGCGTCATGCAACGCCAACAATGGCTTCCCGCGCGTGGACATATAGACCGAGGTTAAGAACTTCAGCTTCCCGATCGACGGTAAGCCAGCGATGCTCGACGGCCCGGAGGCTGGAGGCTGGAGCTGCCGCCGTCTTCGCGGTTCGCGTCACGGCTCGCGCCGCGGCTCGTGTCGAACAACCATTCGCAGGTTACATAGCGGGATCGCAGCGGCAACAACTGGTTCGTGGCGAATAAGAGCCAGGCTCCAGCAGCTGCAGAGTCCAGAGTCCAGAGTCCAGACCACGAAGCGCAAGTTTGATGTCGCCGACTCTTGCTCCAGGAAGCGGCGTCCGCGGCACACAAGTGCACACTGCAACGTCGAGTACGGAGTACGATGTCGACAGCCAGGACGAAGGCGAGAAGTAGTGATCACAACCCGTACAAGGGACTCGGGAGTCGGACGATGGGATGTCGGGGTCGAGGTTTGTCACATGCAACTTGCAAGGAGCAAGGCGGAGAGCCGAGAGCGGTGGCCCGGTGGGGACTGGTCTCAGGGGCCGTGTTATTGTTATGCAAGGTTTTTGGCATTTGCAAGTTGCAAGTTGCAACTTGCAAGCAGGGGGCGCAGCTGAATCCTGAGAGCCTGAGAGCCTGAGAGAGGTCCACGATCCATCATCCATGTCCGTTTTTGCCCAGTCTACTTCGTACACAGTACTCGGTAACGTTACTCTGTAGACTGTCTACTGTGTACGAAGTAGGTATCCATACCCTGCCGTGCAAGGTTGCGCAGCTTGGCAGCCGAGACGATATTGGTTGGACAGCCATCGAATCGTGGTTTGCAATTTCACTGCCGAGCTAAATGCTCGCTTGGACTCCGGAGTTAAGCCTTGCCTCGGCACCCACCTGTACGGATTACGGATACGGATGTCGTGTACAGTGTAGTTACGTACCCTATGTGCATGCATAAGCCCTAACAAGGCCGACTGCTTCGGTACGTCGACCGGTTCCGCCGCAAAAGACGCGGCGACATGGGGGCTTGCGAACGGGCTGGCGATCTCAAGACTCAAACTCCGTCGGCACAATTCGCAAACCCATGTCCGGAGTTTTGCTCTTCATGCCTCGCGCCTCCTCTTCGTCGACAGGCGCACGGCGCACAGCACCGCTTGCTGCATGGATCGTTTCAAGCAAGGCCTACGTTAACGTGTTGTATTGCATGCCTCTACTACGTACGCAATTAGTACACAGTCATCACGCCTTGCTTTTCGTTGGTTGCCTCTATTAGGTTTCGTAGGACAGATGTGGCAAAGTAGGGCGGGTTACGTAAGAAAGGTAGGTACGTAAGGTACGTACCTGAGAGGCTGAGACGAGTCCCATGTTCGGCTCATGCTCATGGCTACGTCAACAAGCGGCAGTCACGCTGCATCACGCTGCATCACGCTGCATGCCGCACTGCGGCTGACTCGGCATTTCGCAATGCATACGGAACACGGATAAGGACTACGTATGAAGCAGTAGTAATCAACCGTCATGTGCGTTGCCTAAAAACGAGAAATCGCACCGCCGTGGCCTGACAACGGCAACTTGCAAGCACGCACACGGCACACCATTTGGTGATGGCTAATGAGTGGGCCAGACGGGACCAGACCAGGCAACCAGACGGCAGTCCAGTCCTCCCCTTTTAATGGGGCCAACGGCGGGCCGGCTGTTCAGAGAAAGACCGTTTCGAGTCCACAGCCCACAGTCCACAGCGCTGGCACCTCCCTCCCCTCTAACTACGTAGTATCCGTACACAGTACACGGTACAGCACAGTACAGCACAGCACGGGGCAACCTGCCACGACCACGTTTGAGCCAACGCTTGGGAATCCATCCAAACAATGCACGGCGCGCGGAGTTGTCGACCCTAATCGCCGTGGAAAACCGGGTCGTTGCCGACTCTAGCAGCGGCCATTTGCAATGGCTCGACGGCTCTCTGCCCTAGTGCTCCCTTTCCGCGCGGGGCTTGAAAGCATGAATCAAGGATGATAAAAGGCCCATAAAGCTGTATCAAACCCGCCCTCTTTATCCAAGCATGACCCGTCGTTCCCCTATCCACACGTGTACACACCCACCCGTACACACACACACAGACTATCCACTCACATACATACACACCTACCTACACACATACACACAACAGACACATAACCCCTGAGCATCTCACGCTCTCGCCTCTTTACGCAGGCTGCCTGAGCCAGCATGTCCGAGTCTGTGCCCATCCCAGAGCCCCCCGGCCTACCCTTCGTCGGTTGGAATGTGTCCGACATCGACCCCCGCCACCCTCTCTTGTCACTCAAGTCGCTGGCCGACAAGTATGGTGAGATCTACCGCCTGAAGCTGCCCAATGGCCCCCTCGTCGTGTGCAGCTCACATGCTCTCGTGGACGAGTTGTGTGACGAGCGCAGGTTCATGAAGGTCCCCTCCTCGGCTCTGTATGAGATCAGGGACGCCGTCCACGATGGTTTGTTTACCGCCTTCATCGAGGAGGAGAACTGGGGCATTGCCCATCGAGTATTGGTGCCTGCCTTTGGCCCCGTCAGCATCCGCGGCATGTTCGATGAGATGCAGGACATTGCCAACCAGTTGGCCATGAAGTGGGCTCGCCACGGCCCCAACACGTCCATCAACGCCCCCGACGACTTCACACGCCTTGCCCTAGACACCCTGGCGCTTTGCTCCATGGACTATCGCTTCAACAGTTTCTACCAGCCCGAGCTGCACCCCTTCGTCGAGGCAATGGGCGACTTCTTGGTCGAGTCCGGCAACAGATCTCGACGACCCGCCTTGACCTCGTGGCTGTACAGCAAAGAGAACAAGAAGTACTTTAACGACATCGCCACGCTCCGGAAAACTGCAGATGAGGTGCTCCAGTACAGGAAAGCGCACCCTAGCGACCGCAAGGACCTCATGGGAGCCATGCTGAACGGTGTCGACCCCAAGACGGGCAAGAAGATGACCGACATGTCCATCAGCGACAACCTCATCACCTTCTTGATTGCCGGTCACGAGACAACGAGTGGCTTGCTTTCCTTCGCCTTCACCCAGCTCTTGAGGAGTCCCGAGGTTTACCGCAAGGCGCAGCAGGAGGTTGACGAGGTTATCGGCAAAGGGCAAATCACAGTAGATCACTTGTCCAAGCTTCCATACATCACTGCTGTAAGTATTTGCCGTGAAACAGCGACGAACACCAACATCAATATGGTCACCCCGACCAAAGCACATTCTGAACTAAGCTAATGCGGCCAAGATCCTTCGCGAAGTCCTCAGACTTGACGCGCCAATCCCGGCGTTCGGCATAAATAGCAAGGAGGACACTTTGCTCGGTGGCAAATACCCAGTCACCACCAACGACAGAATCCTACTTCTGCTGGCAAAGGCACACCAGGACCCCGCTATCTTCGGCGATGACGCGGCCGCATTCAAACCTGAGCGCATGCTCGATGAGAACTTTGAGAAGTTGCCTCGCAATGCCTGGAAGCCCTTCGGGAATGGCCAGCGAGCTTGCATTGGTCGGCCATTCGCATGGCAGGAGGCCATGCTTTGCGTCGCCATGCTTCTGCAGAACTTCAACTTTGTTCTCGACAAATACGACGGAGGCATCAAGCAGACTCTGACAATCAAGCCTGACGAGTTCTACATGCGCGCCATACTCCGTGACGGTCTCACTCCCACCCAGCTGGAGCATCGCTTGGCGGGCACGACGCCTATTTCCACGCCGACCGAGGCAGGCAAGTCCGGCCAGCAGCCTGCCGGCACAGGCGATGGGACGCCACTAACTGTCCTGTACGGGTCAAACAGTGGCACATGTGAGGCCCTCGCACAGCGTCTTGCCTCGGACGCCCCCAGCCACGGTTTCAAGGTGGTCAAGATTGACTGTATGGACAGCTCCTTTGGCAGCTTACCCAAAGATGGGCCCACCGTGGTCATTACCGCATCGTACGAGGGTCAGCCCCCGGACAACGCCGGCCTGTTCGTTTCTTGGGTCGAGAACATCAAGGAGCAGACTGAACTCAAAGAGGCGAAGTATGCGGTCTTTGGGTGTGGCCACCACGAGTGGGCGCAGACCTTCCACCGCATCCCGAAGCTTGTGGACGAGAAACTCGAGGCCGCTGGAGCCGAGCGTCTTGCACCCCTCGGTCTCGCCGATGTGGCGAGCGGAGACGTGTTCTCGGCTTTCGAGTCGTGGGAGGACGAATTGTGGCCAGTTCTTGCCGACCGATATGGAACTTCCAACACCAATGAAGATCCACAAAGCCCCGGACTCAGCGTCACGGTGGACAAGCCACGCGTGCCGCTTCTCCGGCAAGACGTCAGCGAGGGACAGGTTGTCGAAAATCGTCAGTTGACTGCCGATGGGGAGCCGGTGAAAAGGCATCTGGAGATCAAGCTGCCGAGCGGCCAGACTTACCGGTCGGGTGACTACCTTGCGGTGCTGCCTATCAACCCCAAGGCTACAGTCCAGAGAGCCCTGCAACGTTTTGGACTCGCATGGGACGCAGGTCTCACCATCAAGACGGACGGACAGACGTCACTGCCCACTAACCACTCTGTTCCTGCCAATGACATATTCGGTGCTTACGTTGAGTTGGCTCAGCCTGCTACGAAGAGAAACATTATCACGATAGCTGAAGTGACCGCCGACGAGACAGTCAAGAGCGAGCTCCAGAGGCTTGCAGCCGATGCGTATGCGGAAGAGATTGTCGCCAAGCGAGTCTCCGTACTTGACCTGCTAGAGAGATACCCTGCTGTCAGCTTACCCATAAGCGCCTTCTTGGCCATGCTCCCGCCGATGCGCGTGAGGCAATAGTAAGTTGTAGCGTTGGCCACTGCAAATTTAACAACCACTAACACCGTTCATAGCTCCATCTCGTCTTCGCCGCTCTGGAACCCTCAACATGTCACTCTTACATACTCCATCCTGGACGCTCCATCAAAGTCCGGCCAGGGACGCTACGTCGGTGTGGCGTCGACTTACCTGTCCTCGCTACAGCCTGGTGAGAGAATCAACATCTCGGTCCGGCCCTCCCACAGCGCATTCCACCTTCCTGCCGACGGCGAGACCACCCCGGTCATTTGTGTCGCATCCGGGACTGGTCTCGCACCCTTCCGTGGCTTCATTCAAGAGCGTGCTGCCATGATTGGGGCCGGCCGCAAGCTTGCACCCGCTCTGCTCTTCTACGGCTGTCGCGAGGCTGGAAAGGACGACCTCTACACGGATGAGCTTACAGGTTGGGAGAAAGCCGGCGCTGTCGAGGTGCACCGTGTGTACAGCAGGAAGCCCGAACTGAACCAGGGGCTGAAGTACGTCCAAGACGCCTTGTGGGAGCAGCGCCTCAAGATCGGCTCTCTGTGGGACAGTGGGGCCCGTCTGTATGTGTGCGGTTCCAGGGCCGTCGGCGACGCTGTCACCGAAGTTGCGGTGCGCATGTACATTGCAGGCAGGAAGAAGGACTACGACGAGGATATCAGCGACGAGGAGGCAAGGAAGTGGTGGACCGAGCTGCGCAATGCGCGCTATGCTACCGATGTGTTTGACTAGAGCAGCAGCAGCATGGAAATGGGACGTCGGCAAGCATGTGTTTCGTGGTGTTGTGGAGTTTCGTAAGGATCTACAGAGGGTCGGTCAGAGGCGACTTGATCTGTGTCCGAGCCAGTGCTGGGCGTGTAAATAGATTATAGAAACGATGTTTTCAAAGCTGGACGCTTCGTTCGGCTTTGTACGCTTACAGCATGGCCGACTTGACACGCATCATCTCAAATCTGTTCCCAGATAACCCACCGCCTACCCAGACACGCCCACCGGCTGAAGACGAAAGCGAGCAGACTCAGCGACAGCACGGCGCAGAGGAAGCCGACCATGGACGCAGGTCCCACGGTCTCGATCAGCTCCCCGCTGATGGGGATACACACGAGCGTCGCCAGACTAGCGACAAAGTACAAGGTGCCGTAGTATGTCCCGAACTCGTCGGCGCGGCAGAGCTGGCCGATGCAGGCCGGCGTGAGGGCCATCCACGAGCCGGTGCCGAAGCCGAAGAGAGCGGCGAAGGCGTAGAGGGCGGCGAGCTCGCGCTCGCCGTAGGGCAGCCACAGGCCCAGCATGACGGCGAGGGTGAAGATGATCATGGCGAGGAGAGTGTTGAAGCGGCCGAGGCGGTCGGCGGCGTAGCCGGGCAGCAGGCGGCCCAGGCACGACGCGCCGTTCAGGATGGCGATGAGGTAGAAGCCCGCCTCGTCCGGGTGGTCGCGGCCGAGGGCGGCGTAGGTGGGCAGGATGCCCAGGGTGCCGAAGAGGACGACCTCGAAGCCGAAGACGCTCAGGGTCAGGAGGCTGAAGCGCAGGTCGCCAAAGGCGCCGAGGGAGACGATGCCCCTGCCCTTGGCGCCGGCCGAGGGCGGCAGTCGGGCCCTCATCAGGGCGTTGCCGATGGCGAGGCAGCCGAGGAAGATGAAGGCGAGGATCCGGATCGACCACTTGTACCCGTACGTCGGAAAGGTGTGATGCAGGATGAGTGGTATCGTCAAGCCGCCAAAGGAGGATCCTATCACTATGGTTTTCATCGAGTCAGCAGCCGTTCGTTCTCGTTGCAGCCTTTTCCAGCGGGTCATCGCCGCGTAAGCTCGCCACCACTCGGGAATGGCATTCGTCAGTTTGTTTTGGGAGTGCCGGTGCCGGGAAATGAGACCGAACGAGAAGACTTATTTCAAGTTTCTTTTTTGCTTACTCGCAACACCCTGCGCCAGCGCCCTTTTCTTCTTGAACCAGTGTGCCACGACGGCCAACGACGTCGTCGTCAGCGCGGCACCGGCCAGGCCGCCCAGCAGGCCGCAGCAGAGCAAAAAGTGCCAGAAGTCGCGACACTCTGCGAGCAGGAAGGTCATGGCGACGTAGGCGACGCTGCCGACGAGGGCGATCCAGCGCGGGCCGTAGCGGTCGAACAGCGGGCCGACCCAGACGCCCAGCCCCATCGCCAGGTAGACGAAGACGGACGGGACCCAGGCCACGTCGCGCGAGGCCAGGTGCGACAGCTGGTGCCGGTGCCAGTACTCCTGCAGCGTGCCGATGGACACCATGAGCCCAAAGGACGGGAAGAGCGTGAAGAAGGCCGAGGCTACGACGGACCACGCCCTCACCCCGCCCTCGGGGAAGTCGTCTTCGGCGTCCGGCGGCGGCGGCGGCGAGGTCGGGGCCATTTCCATGTCGTCCGCGGCCCCGTCCCGCGGTTGCGCGCTGGGGTTCGACGTGGTGGTCTCCATTGTCTCTCGCTCGGGTGGTCGCGCGAACGTCGGAAGATTTCGAGAGTTGTTTGTCGGTGACCAGCTGCGTGACGAGTGACGGTCACGAGTCTAGCTCCTTTTTTTTTTTTTTTTTTTTTCCCTCTGCAGTGCCCCGTTTGGTCCGAATTGCACATCCGGCCATCCAGGTTGTACTTAAGCGAGACCGTCGTAATGACTCATGATCAGCACGGTGGGCGGTTTCGGCCGTCACATCAAGATGGACTATACAAACTGCAAACGAATTGTCAGCGATAAGGTAGGGAAGTGGGGAGAAGCCCCCTAGCGTACGCAATTGGCTTCCGCTCTTCGGCGGGTATAGGCGCGGCAATATAACGACGCGGCTGACTGGTCGGTGGTTTAGGCTCTATCAAGACAAGTACGGACGATGGGACGTTGTCAAAAAAAGGGCGTGAGGGGTTGTTTTCTCACGCTGTCCTCGGCCGGTACGGAGTACTTACCCCTGAATCGCCGGGTGACTGACTAGCTTATAACCTAGGCACAGTCATCCTGGACAGCTCTTATAGCTGTGCTTATTGCCGCAGTATTTATTGTCTGGGCCAATGGATCGCCGAGTGCTGTTGGTCGACGAAGATCCAACTGTTGCATTATCAGTAGCTCCAGAGCCCTATTCGAGCTGACATGTCCGCCTCGCTTCCAGAAGCCAACCAACTGTGCCAGAGAGCTCTGCATGATGCTGGCAAGTTACTTCCGGCCCCGACCAATTCGTCACCGTTCGAGAGCAACAGTCCCAACTTTGCACAGAAAAGATCGGATTCTGGAACGTCCTCACCGACAGAAGGGTACTTTACTCCCTGTTCTCATTTTTATACATATCTCATTAACATATTACAGTTTAAACCCGGCTAAGTTTGCTACTATTTATCGATTCTATTTGACCCTGCTAACACCTCGCTTCTTTGCTATCAACACACAAAAACCCGAATATGGTCATAAGTAGGTCTAGTCAACACTAGGCAGTCGATCTTATAAAATTGGGATAAGCCCACCGACTTAAACGCGCCACTTGCGGCTGGATTTCTTAGATGGAATCTTCGGGGAGGAGTTCTTTAATTTATTATAAGCACTCTTGAATCCCTTTGGAATCTTCGTGAAGTGTTTCTTAGCTTTATTGTAACCTTTCTTAAGTCCCTTTGGAATCTTCTTGAGAAGATATTTGGCAGTATGCATATCCCGACTGAAGCTTCTAGCATATTGAAGATGCTCCGAGTTGATATTTCTAGCATGTTGAAGATGCTCCAAGTTGGTCCTTCTCGTTGTTTTACGAACGTCTCTTATGAGTTCGATAGGGGTAGCAGAGGCCGGAATAGCAAAAGCGGCTATAGTAACAACAACAGCACTGTAAGGTATAACCGAGTTGCTAGCCGGGAGCTGGAAGCCAGAAACAGGATTTAGTGTAAGAAGGCTGGAGATAAGAACGGAACTTAGGCAAGTAGTCTTCATTATGACGGTTGAATTGAATTGGGATAGGAAGAGAACAAGGAACTGTCTGCTGCTGCGTCTGAACCGTCTACCTTTATACTCGTAACGTACATATATAAGGTTTGATGTGATTTTACCTACAGTATATACGATGAGACCAATGTCCAATTTATAGTACACTTTGCTGTTGTAATTTAGTGGTTGAGATAGCGTTAGTTTGGTTATATTGCTTTTCATTGTGTTTACTATTGAGTGGGGATCCTGACTAGCATGGTTTTTTATTGTTGTTATCAAGACTATGTCCCACCACCTTCAAAGCTCATGCACGATGAACTGGGCAGTCTTGATAGACGGCACATCTCAGGACCATTTCAAGCGAGTGCAAAGCAGCCATTAAAGACATCCAATTCATGGAGTGTACAGCGTACGCAGATCCTGGGGCAGTTCGCGATGGTGACGCAAGACGTCAGGGCCTCTAGGAGCCTAAAGTACGAATTCGATAGTATAGAGCTAACTTTACACACCAGCATTGAAAGTAATCTTTGGCAGTAGAAAGCGCGCGTGGTGGCATAAAGTGCGATAATCTAACAAAGGAGATTGGTGGATCCCGTCCGGTTGTGCCCATGTGGCTGAGGCGTGGCTCAACCTGCTAGGCTATTGTGCCACACAATCATATAGTCATAGAGGTCGAGGAAAGAGGCAAGCGTAAGAAAGTTGGTCTCGTTTTTTCGCGTAGAAATAGGGGCAGAGGGGGCGGGACGGTTTAGGTCTAAAAATACGTCTCGTTGTCACTTCTGCTAGCCAGGCATAGCTGCGGAGATGATGGGGTTAAAGCCAAGTGTGATATGATCAGTCGGACATCAGCACGGCAGCAACTGATCGACTTCACTGAAGTGGTGGACGAGTCACATATCTCCAAAACAAACAAACAACTAAAGGGAATAAAAGAATTAGCGGCGGCGTGTTTGGGACGGCTTGCTCCTCGATCGGCGCATCGCAGAGTGTCGAACAAACACGGTAGTTTATTTACTATGTGATGGAAATGAGCAAAACAACCCCAGTTGTCACCTCCTTCTGCTGCTGTGACCGCACACTTCCTATTTTGACCGAGTTAGCTGCTGGGAAAGACGTCGTAGGATAACAGGGAGAGACTCACTTTTCGTCGTTGACTAAAGTCGGCGTAAAACCCATTCCATAGGTCCCTCGCGGCACAGTTCAGACTCTCCGGTCCGTCGACTCCGTCCTTGGTGACGACGCACTTGGGTTGCTTATCTTCACGTACCGACTCATCCATCGTGACCCAGGGCTTCGGGACGGGCCAGTCAGAAAAGTGTAGGAACTTGGCCTCGTTGTAGATCTTGACGGGATCCCACTCCTCGCGGTCAGTACCGAGGTAATTCTGATGGTTGTCGCCCCGAAACTCGCCCGTCAGTAGGTTATAGGGCCGGTGGGGAAGGATCATGGCCTCGTCGGCATAGAGCTGGTTGATAATCTCCATATCGTAGTCGTTGGGCCCGGCTGCTTCGGTCTTCTCGAGGATACGATTAAACTCGGCAATATTTGGCTCGATAAGTAGTAGCTGCGACGATAGAACCTTATTACTAGGTGACAACCAGTAGGCGCGCGGTATCGCAATGGGGCAGTTGGGTAGGAGGAATAGCTCGTCCATGGCCTGTAGAATCGTAGCGTCCGAGTCGACGTTTAGAACACGATCGTATCGTGTCTGGTTAAACGCGAGTAGCTTCGTGAAGGATTCGGCCCAGGTGGCGTCCCCGCCAGGTCGTTTTTTAACGACAATGGGGTTGAGTTTGACGTTATAGACGTCGCGGGCCTTGATCAAAAGTCTCTGGTCGTTGGACTTGGCCTCGGTCGCGGTGATGTCCTCCATCATGGACTCGGGGAACATCATCACACGGTCGGCCTTGCTTCCCAGCCGCGACAGCGTTTCGAAGATCATGACCGAGTTGCAGAGATAGGCCGAGTTGGTGACATATTGAGTATACGCAAAGCGCGACCAGTCGACGACGTTGGTCGTATTAAGTGTCGAGTACCCTGGAGCAGTCGGGCACTGAAGTCTTGAGCCTGCGGTACTCAGTATCTTCCAAGTCGGCAGCCGGCCGTAGGTTTGCATAGTCATGGCGACCAGTCCAAGCGTGAAGAGAGACGCCAGAGTCGTGACTGCAAACCGTCCATGCCTGAACAAGAGCATCTTGCTCATGCGCGGTCGCGAAAAGAGGCGTGATAAGAGACGCGATATGAGGTGCAACAAGAGGGTATCGAAAGGAATCAATGACTCGATCGTGGCACCCTTCGCCCCCGACTGCTTATGATGGGGAGACGAGCGAACGGGAGATGACAGGAGCAAAGCCAGAAGAGCCGATGCCTGCATCACGTTGTGCAACCGTTCCTGTACAGCGACGAGGGAAAAGGAGCAGAGAGACCGGCGCATGTATAAATACAAATTGAGCCAGCAGACAGTTGCTGCCGCAAAGAACCCGGGGTAAAAAGAACGCATCATCGGCAGCATTCCCCGGGGGCGGAGATGGCGCAAACCCCTGGCGAGAACCTAGCTGTTGGTTATGTTGTGTATGCGGTCAGGGGTCTGTCTGCAGCCGACGCATACTGTAGTACTCCGTACGGCTGCGATGGTGTTGAGAGCGCGGCTGCATGCCTCGGGCTTCGATGATCGGATATGCGATTTGGAGTCGCCGCCCGCTGGAAGTGGGAACGACTCCGAACGAGAATACAAGTACGGACTCAACTGCCAATCATTCGCTAACGTTAGGACGAGGGATATCCATGTACGTTTGCTATGATGCGACGCAGGGGGGAGGAGGGAGGAATCCAGTAACGAATCAAATTCCAACCGCAAACACCCAAGTTTACTGGGACATACAAAGAAGTACTTCGTAAGCGAGTCCTACCAGGACGCAGCAGTTCCCGCTACTTAATAAAAGGCTGGCCCTAGCTGCGGGTAGCTGGCGGCAAAGCGACGGGCGGCATCCGACCTAGGTTAACTAACCGTTACGTACTACGTAGATCCTTGTAGGTACCGTGCGTACCTCATAGGCTCAGCCACTCACGGCACGTCGTCGTGCGGCACAGCACACACATGTTGGTTTGGACACTAATAACCTGCACTGCACTGCACACAGGGTGTTGGTGTTGGCAAGATGAGAGATGCAAGCAATCCACATCCCTGCGGCCTGCCTGTTAAACACTAGTTGGGCTTCGCAGCGCCTGGTACGGATAGCTCGCCAATCCCATGATCGCATCAAGGTACTGCAGTGGGTCTAGAGCATCCGTCCATACCACCTGGTCCTCACCAAGAATAATGACACTTTCCTTTCGATCGCCTTCAATCGAGTTCTATGTACAGTTACTTCGAGTGTCTACTCAATTATCCTCCAACACTCTACAGCTGCTTCAAGTCTGCTCTAATCCTCCAACACTCTCTTCCAATATACGTTTTGTTTTCTGACATTCTGTTAAAAGCCCATCATATCATATCACCTTTGTCCCTTATCTCAATATCCCTAACCCGTAGCTTCGAGAATAGACGCACACTGAGACAAACATCCGCCTCCATACCCCAATTTCTTTGTCTGCCTCCTACTTACAAGCACCTTGTCTCGTAAAACACTGCTATAGATAGTCACAGAACCAGTCCGACCCGGTCTACAGCCCCATATCCTTGGTGATGCTTCCCGCAACACAGCCAGTGGTGTCAAGAATCAGGTCCCACAGAGTACTGTGGCCTGGGAGTTTCGGGTGAACTATAATAAATGTCCCACTAAACATAGCCCTTGACATGGTCTGAGTGTAGTAGTTTAGACGCATATATGAGCTCCCTTGCATTCACACCTTAACATCCTTCACTTGGACCAACATCCTTCACTTGGACCCAGTATCAATAACCACCACGCATCTCACGTTCCCAGTTCCTCCATAAACAAACAACAAACCCCCCATGACCACAACCTTCCACAAATCCCCCCTCCTCACACACACACACAGAGAGAGAGAGAGTTCCCTCCCAAAGATGGGCCGTGGCGCCCATGACACAACGGGCGTGATGAAAGCCGAAACCCAACAAGGCCAATGGCTCTTCATCAGACTTGTTTGCTTCTTCCACGTCTTGGGAGGCGGGGCTCGGCGGCCGGGGGTGCCTCGAGACAGTGGGCATGTCGAAGTTGATGCTGAACTGTAGAACGGACAACTAGGTTCGTCGAGAGTCCCGAGTTCTTTGCGTAGAAATACGGGCGGCACCGCGTATTTTCTTAAGGCTACCGTGTTTCACGAATCACTGATGAGGGACTGGTGGTGGTAGAAAAATTACATCATGGCAAGGGAGCGCATGCACGGGTTTGCACCAAACACGACATGCCCTCCCCACCACGACAGATACGACAGACGCACTCCATCACTCGCCATGTACACAAACATATCTGTAAAGAAATCAACACTATGGAGGACTACATCAAAACTGCATCGGTATATCTTGTCTCGTTGCGCATATTACTACTTGTATCCATACAAAGGAGAAGAAAAAATATCAGGAGGTATCATCATTTTCCATGCTCGTGAATAGACCGTGTTCGATCCGGGTATAACCAATCCACCGTAATGCTCCGCATCAGACTTCAAAAGTCATCTCCGCGCCTGCTGTGCTTGTGCTTCTGCTCGTCACCATGTTCTTCATGACTGTCCTAGATTGTCACCGTGTTATTGTGACTAGCTTGATCAATTTGGGGCTTGATAGCGCTGTTGGTAGAGTGACCGTTGGCAGAGTGGCCGTTGGCAGAGTGGCCGTTGGCAGAGTGGCCGTTGCCGTTGGAGTAGTCGCCGCCGAGCTTGTGGCCACCGTTCTGGGGAATTCCAGTAGTGGAAACGTCGGACTGGCCCTGGCTACCCTGGCGGTCGTGGCCCATGCTGGCGATATTGTGGTGCTTGCGAGTGATCTTGGGTGCGCCGGGGAAGGTTGTGCTCTTTGAAGCGGCACCAATTGAGAAGACGGGGCTCTCCCACTTCTCACCCTTACGGGCCAACTCCTTGTATTCGGTGGCCTTGGTACTGATTCCACCAGGAAGGGAGATGCCGGGAAAGATGCTGTCCTCTTTAGTGACAGCCATGTTGACTTTCTTGTCAGCGGCAATAGCCTCAGCCTTCTTCTTGCCCTTGGTGATTTGGGCCTGAAGAGCACTAACGTAGCGTTGGTAGATGTTCGCAGCCTCTTCGGGGTTCTGCTTGGCCTGGTCCAAGGCGCGATCGGCCTCTTGCTTGACTTGGAACATGAACTGATCAAATTGGTTAAACTGATCCTTCAGCTGCTTCTCGGCCACCTTCTGGATCGCTGGGCGGAGCACCTTGAGCATTATTGGCTTGAAAAGAGCAAAGAGAGTCTTGTGGCTGGACTGCTTTAGCTTGATGTTGAGGTTCTTGACATCAACTTCAACTTTGTCGATCTTGAAGAAATTCTGGCGATCATTCTTGTCGGCACTGGCCAGCTTCATGCGGAAGCAGAAACCTTCGCCGCCCATGAAGATGTCAGCAACACCCTTGTCAGTGAGGGAGGGGAAGCCCTCCTTGCGCTTGACATAGTAGCTGACGTCGCGCAAGTCCATCTGGATACCAGTGACCTTGATGTCAATGGCATTCTTGGACTTGCTGCCAAGGTTCTTGCGGCCCCAGCGGAAGTAGTGATCACTAGCCAGCTCGAACACGTTGGGCATGAAGTTGTCGCTCTCCAACACCAAGTTCTCGACCACAGCATCGATCAAATGATCGGAGTACTCAATGCGAGGGATGGGGATGTAGGCAATGTTTTCAAAGGCGGCGGGGACAATGATCTCGGTCAAGTCCTTGATCAAATGTGGCTTGAAGGTCGGCTTCCCGTTGGCGTCATTGCCCAGGTCGTTGAACAGCTTCTGCATCGACGTGGCAAAGCGTTTGTTCATTGGGTCCTCGTCGAACTGGTGAGCCAAGAACTTGATCTCGTCGACAATGCGGTTGGTGTGGT
Source organism: Arthrinium puccinioides (assembly GCA_022414665.1). Lineage (NCBI taxonomy): Eukaryota > Fungi > Ascomycota > Sordariomycetes > Amphisphaeriales > Apiosporaceae > Arthrinium > Arthrinium puccinioides. Next base: position 1,462,060 of record JAIUNF010000003.1, on the reverse strand, counting down.
TGCGATACCTCTCGCGCAAGAGGTAGTGGCCGTGGTCATACAAGCTGTTCCACTCCCGGTCGGACTCCTCTTCCATAACGTAACCTTGCTCCTTGAGGCAGCGTCGGATGTACTTGTTCATTGACTTGAACCAATCCTTGAGCTCGGGGTCTCTATCCGCGTCCTCATAGACGACCTGGAGTGACTCCCATAGATCATCACTTGAAGTACCATTGGCGAATCGCTCCAAGAGAGTCTTCAGGTCAGCCTCGGCTTGCACTAGGCCGCCACGAGTTTGCTGGACTGTGTCGGTACCACCAGCGGCAAGACGGCGACCATGGCTACCGTATGTCTCGGCCAGATCCAACAGGGTGTTGATGGCCGCCTGGTAATCAGGATGCTGCTGGCACTCGAGCACCATTTTCTATGTCGCATGTTAGCATGGTGTATTGGGTCATATTGAAATGCAGAGTGTCGTACCTTCAGTCGCCAGATGGTCTGATCGCGACGCTCTTCGGGCATCTTTTGGGCAAGGTATTCCTTGGTGCGATCGCGAACCTCTTTACTTTTATTCTTGGCTTGTTCCTTGGTCTCTCGGAGCCGCTGCTGGTCCTCTTCCGATAGGTTCTCTTTGAGGTGGTCCTTGGCATGTTCCTGGACGATCTGCGCGCCCTCTTGGCCAGCCTGGGCATCAACGTTGGACGCGTCGGGCTGGGCGACATTGGCACCGACTTGAAGTGTTTCGTTTGCGTCCTGCTTGGGGTTACCCTTGTAAACACTCTGCACCTGATTTCTCAGCTTGTCCCTCGAGAGATCAGGGGCTTCGTGCCAGGTGTTGTCGGCAGCGGGCTTATCAATCTGGCTGAGCTTGTCCTCCCCGGGCTTGACACGGCTCGCAGCGTTGGATGCGGCGTCGCCAGCCATGTCGCGCAGCAAGATGGTGGCATCACTCAGGAGTTTGCGGAACTGCCCGTTGGTGATGAGCAGAGTACCGAGGGTGCGCAGACCGTCGAGTGCCTGGTCACCATGTTTCTTGGCGGTATCCTTGTCTACAGGGGCTCCAGGAGCATTGATGCTCTTCGGGTCGAAGTTTGAGGTTTGCCAGATGAAGTCTTGCAGCAAGTTTCCCTCGTTTTTAGACAAGATCAGGTCTCTTGCTTGTTCAACAACACCGCGGAAATCGGCAACGAGCCCCTGACCTTCGGAAGAAAGCTTCTTGGAGGGGCGGGATAAGGCCTTGGAGGCTAAGAAGCTGTTCAGGGCGACATCAATCTGGTCGTTCTGCAGCGCGGACTCGAGTCAGTAGACGAGGGAGACAGAGTTGATAGGAAGACATACCGAGGGCACCTTGCCACTCGTGAAAGCGTTGAATATGCCATATATTTGCAGCTTTCGATTGATGTCGGCTTCCTTCAGCTTGGTGTCTGTGGGCTTATTGACAGACATGGTGGGCGGTTTGTGTGTGTATAAGAGGGAGGAGGGTATCGATGTTGCGGTGGTGAAACAGGTGCTTTATGGTGAATCGCACACGAATTAGAGCTCGTGCAGATATAGAATCGAGCTTGACAGGGTATCACAACGAGGAAGAAAAAGCAGGTAAGTAGTAGGTAAGGGGAGACAAAGCAGGCGAGCGGCGAAGGGGGACCAAAGGGTGTTTATGAGTGTTAACGTTAGGTACGTAGTGCAAGTGACGGTGATAGCGTAAGTCAGGGTCAAGAAAAAGCTGTTTTCTTAGGGCAGTGATGGGTTGAGCGCTGTTGCGGTGACGCGACACATGGGACGTCGATACGTCATAGTTTGACGGAAGGTGCTGCCGTGGCACGTTCAATAGCTACTCAAGGTACGGATACTCCGTATTCCGTACCCAATAAGTAGATACGTAGGTACGTAGGTACGTAGGTACGTACTTGTTGCAGCTAGTGTTTGTTTGGTACTAGTCTCAATGGCAGAGCCAACTTATCCTTTTCTCTCTCTGAATCTTGCTGCTGTTTCTCAATTCCAAGGTATTGATGTGCATTGCGCGTGCAGGACAATTTCAATTTCCTTTGATGCGTTTGGTGTCTAGTTACGCCACATCCAGTCAGATGCGAGGCCTAGGCCCATCGACTGGGAAGCCCCGAGTTTGGGGGGCAATTACTGGGTGGCTAGCATGCGCTATCGATATGCTGATGCGCCGGGGTAAGCGAAATGTCACTGGGGAGCCGCTGCACGATGCCGGTAGCAGCAGCCGTACACATCAAGTAACCGTAACTACTCCTTGAGTCCTTGCTCTCCGAGTCTCGTCGTCCATCACGGGGCACGAGTAGGAAGCGTCATCGCCGTCACGCCATTGCCTCGATGATCTGGGCATGTTCAGCTGGCATTGCTGCTGTCCAGCACGCGCTAGCATCACAACCGCATCATCCATCACCCTCGTTCATTCGCTGTCAATCGGGTGCTTGTGTGAAGCGACTCGAGCCCAGCTGCCGCAGTCTCCGCACCTCTTCCGGAGACGGTCCAAGACGTCATGGCTCATTTAAGATAAAGCCACCATCGAAACCAGGTCGAAATCATCGTCGATTCAATTGCATGACGTGGGCTTGCCAATTGCGATTGGTGCGGCCTGCAACTATCTATGATAACCTATGCAGGCCATCAATCTCTCTCTCGAGACTGGAACAGGATCTGGCAGCTGTTCGTTCCCCCAGGCGCATGTCCGGAGCTATGTCTCCCAGCCCTTGAGATGCAGACTCGATTGGCGCCATGCATGTGCTGATTACGTAGCTGGCCTGCGCTTTTGTTGATTCTGCGACTCTGACCAATCACCTGCATCTCCTCGTTGCTTCGAGAGACGCCAAAAGAAAGACTCGAACACGAACGCACACAGACAGGGATCCCGCCTGCAAGCTTCGACTGGCCCCGTAGTTAATGATGCGTGGCTTGCCGTCGGATCTGCGCTAGGGTAGGTAGGAGTTAGGACCAGGAGCCAAAGCCTATTTTGGCCAGCCACGATTCCAGTCAGTTGGAAGCAACTCGCAAACTACAAGCTACTAACTACGGTACAAACTGCGTGATTACGAGGCACCAACATTAATGACCATCTCGGGTCGGCAGGCGCACGTGCAAATACTCCTTCCCGTATCCATACTGCACGCCATGTGTCGCGTTCCTGAACCTACCCACTTCCCAGCCCTGAAGGCTGAAAGGACAGATTTCAACTCTATTCTCCTCATGGCCATGCTACTCTGCACTCCGTACGTACTACAGCCCACAAGGTAACTAACGTTGTGTAGTTAACGTTATGCAGCTCGACCACTCAAGCTCCTGCTCGCAAATCATCCACAAGTTACAACCAGCCCCCCCAGCTTGAAAACTTTGTGTCGAAACAATACTACCCAGTGCGATGTCGGCCTTGGTTGCTAGCAGGTAACAAGTAGCATCCGATTTTGCCCCAACTTGCTGGACTATCGGTGCTAGTGCAGGTACCGATATTCAGGCTGCCCGGCAATTCAAAGCTCAGGGCTAGGTAAACTCCAGTACATGTTTAACGTGTCAACGACCACGTAACGACTGTCTCAGGCTTATTCTTTGCATCAGCCCGGTACCTGGAATGGCTGCACCGGGAACATCACCAGCTAACCAGTTAGACACGTAGACGGAGCTTCCCGAGGGCCACTCGAGTCTCGACGAGACTTGGTTTGATCAACAAAGAACCATAAGCCATGTTGACCAGCCAACCACCTCCGCACATCCAATACTTTAATGCAGGGCTGTATATCCCTGGGTTAGTTGCGTAGGCTGGGCCGTGCTACCATGAACCACATGAGCAATCCTTTGGTTGCACAGCGGGCAAAACCGGCTGGCGTCTTGATACCATGTGTCTAGACAGGGAAGGCAAGCCGCGGAGACGCGGAGGAGAGAGAGCCCCAAGCACGCCAGTCTGTTGCTTTCATCAGCCAGCGCCCAGACGTTGTTGGTAGGATGAAACGGGGCAAGACTTACATGGCCATCCCAGGGCCCTGCTGCTCGATGCGCGTCTGCACACGTTGTAGGCAAGATGGGCAACGGACGACAGACGAGAAACTGCAACCGGTTCCTCTAGGCGTCCTACCGCTGCGGTCCAGGTGATTGGGAACTTCGTGCAGAAAATAAGGGTAAGGCGAGTCTGGGCTGTCTTGGGTTGGCGTGTCAAGGCGGCTCAGGCGATATGACCCCGACGGTTGCTCTTTATCAGCGCCGTCTCCTCTTTCAGACGTTGCCGCGTCGTCTGGGGGTTCTAAATCTTGCTCGTAGTTGCCCATTGTAAGTCGGAGGGCTAATTGCGTGACCAAAGGATTCGATAGTGGGTTGTCGAGGTAGCAGTATAAGTTGGTGCCGGCGATATTGAGCCGCGAGTGGACATGAAGTCGAGTTCTTGAAGATCTTAACACTTTTCCGGGACATTTAAGATTGTCAGGGGTTGGTTAGTGGGAGTCTGGGGCGTCACGCCAGTCTGACTGCAGCCCTCCTAAGAAACCTTAATACTCGGTTCTAGACCTAAGACCAGCGAAGACCGTAATCTCCATTCCAGTAACTCTTATCTTCTTGGGCCTAGCTTAGAACCAAGAGTCAAGGTTCGTGTTTGCTTTTCTCGCTGGACACCTTGGTACCATCCGCTGCTGCTACCCACTTCTCTGGGTGCAGTTCCCCGAGCGTTCTCTCACCAGGCCGATGCTTAAACGTGAACTCAATACTCAAATGAACCTCAGGTCAGCAATCCGGAAGAAAAGAAGAAAAAAGCAGGCTGGGATTCGAGGATGGAAGAAACGAGCGTGTGAGCCAAGGCGTGGCAAGTTTACCCGTATCCGTACAGGGTCCTGATCGTCCCGTCTTACACCGGCGCTGCGCTCTTAGCGCGAGCCCGGGCTCGGCCGAAAGCGGGCCTCGGGATCGGGGTCGGGGTCGGGGGTCGGGTCGCAAGCACATCTGCCATATCGCCAAATAGGAGAAAAGAAGACTTGTGTATAAAGTCACGAGCACATACAGTAGAATTCTCCAAAATAGCAAACACCCAATTCAAATATCCCCCGCACAACTCCTCCAGTCATCCTCGCCCAACAGAGCGCTGGCAACATGTCCTACCCGCGCCCCCTATCCCAGCTCGTCGATCGCATCAAACAGCATGTAACGGCCATAGAGACCGCCCTTGAGGCAGCTGACGCCCCCGAGCCTTCAGTCAGCACCGATGCACCCCTCGCACTAGCCCTCCCTCCCGACATGGAAGCCATCCGCAGCGACCTCTTACAGGCCATTGACGACCTCCGCGTCCTCACGTTGGGACCTATGGGTTACCTCTTCCACCTCATATGGTCTCTGGTACGTCTCCCCTCGCCCCTGTCACCGTTGTGCGGAGATTAACGCGAAGGGGGAAAAGCCGTCTGTGCTAGCCACCTTGCACGTGCTCTACAAATTCCGCATCCCGCAGAGCATGACCACCACCGAGACGCTCTCCTACGCCGCCGTGGCGGAGCGATGCGGACTAGCCGAGGAAGACGCGCACCGTGTCCTGCGCATGGCCATCTCCCTCCGGCTCTTCGAGGAGCCGGCGGCGGGCCACGTGCGACACAACGCCGTGTCGGCGGCGCTGCTGAGGGTGCCGGGCGCCATGGACGCGCTGGGCCTGGTGACGGAGGAGATGGCGCCGGCCGGCCTGCAGATGGCGGCGTCGCTGGCCGCGCACCCGGGGTCGCAGGAGCCCGGCGAGGCGGCCGCGGCCCTCGCCAACGGCCGGCCGGGCGTCGACTTCTTCTCCGTCATTGGCGGCGACGCGGCGCGGGTCGAGCGGTTCGCCAGCGCCATGTCCGTCGCTGCCTCGGTGCCGACGCACGCCGTCTCGCACTTTGCCGAGGCCTGTGGGTGGGACGGCGAGGACGGCCGCAGGGCGTGTCCTAAGACGATTGTGGATGTGGGAGGGTCCAGGGGCGAACTGTGCATCGCGCTCCTGCAGAGATACGGCGGCATAAGACGGGCGATCTCGTTGGATCTCCCAGACGTGGTGGCAGAACTCGAGGCACCGGCTGAGTTGGAAGGGCGGTTGTCGTTCGAGGCGTACGACTTTCTCGAGGAGCAGAAGATCAAGGATGCGGACGTCTACCTCTTCCGGAACATCTTCCATGACTGGCCGGATAAATACGTCATCAAGATCCTCAGGAACCAGATACCGGCCTTGAAGCCGGGCGCCCGTATATTCATCAACGAGGCATGTCTTCCGGAGCTGGATATGTCGCGGCTAGTCGCACAGCAGATTCACTGGTAAGTTTTGTGCAATGCAGCAGCACCTTGAGAGACCTACTAATGATGTCACCGTAGGGGCTCGGATTTGGTCATGAAAATGGCCTTCAATGGCAAGGACCGCAGTCGCGCGGACTGGTACGCCGTATTTGCGGCAGCGGACCCAAGATTTAGGATCGTGTCCCTCAAGACGCCCCCGTGCGCGGCACTCGCCGTCATCGAGGTGGCGTGGGAAGGCTAAGGAAGATGGATGTAGATGGAGAGCTGCCAGCAGTAGAAGCTCTGGGCGGCTGTGCATATTTTATCATACCAACTCCTTTCTATACACTATCGTCAGCCTCAATAGCGGAGAGTCTCAATTGGATTCCCCCTGTCTCGATAACAAGGTGTTCATAGTTGGACCCAAAGCGCTATTCGAGCCGGATGCATCGTGTTGAGGCTGCCATCTACACCTCAACGGTATACCGGTTCTAGCTGAACAGGTTCTCGGGCCAGACCTCAAGCTACCTCCGCAACATCCCTTTCAGCGTAAAATTTAGCAAGCCCGCAACTACACCCGTTTCGATCACAATCGCCAATGTGTTTCCTTATACGTCCAATAGTCTCAGGCTTCGGAGTGCCAACCAGAGGCCTGGATGAGGGACAGGCCCACATGGACGGCCACACTGAGTCATCCAGGTCGTCGTGCTTGTCCAGCTCCGTTGCCATCTGCTTGACGGCAACTGCGTTGCAGGTTATGGTCGTTCGCCGCGAAGCCCAACCGTATGCAAACACCGACCTGCCGGGGTTCAGCTGAGCTTGCAAGACGTTCTTGACCGCGTCAGGTAGACTATCGTGCTGGCCCTCCTCGTCCTGGTCGACTACTCGAATCGGTAACTGCAGATGCTGAGGGACCTCGTGGATAGATAAGGCGCGCAGCTCATCAACAAGTTCCGACTGCGTCTTGGTCGGCTCTCGGCCGTCGGCTAGTAGGATGCTTGCCCGAGCTCTCTCTGCCGGTGTGGCCATGGTGTTTACAATGTGCCGCATCGTCTCTGCCGCTTCCTTCACACATACCAACTTACGTGCACCGAGTGCGGGATAGAGATGGGTCGGCAGGAAATGCTCCCTCTTCTCCTGTTCCCAGTGAGCGACGTGGTGCCGGTTATACCAATCTTCCTTCTTCACGGCTGTGTGGGAGAAGTCGGATGCGAGCGCGACCAGGGCAGACGTGTCAATATTCAAGACATCCGAGAATCCCGAGGCTGGGTTGGGAAACATCTGTTCACATAGATCGGTAGACAGCGTCGAGGCGGGCGGTAGCGCGGTGCCGCACACAATGTGCACGCCGGTCCTACGACACAAGTTCAAAAGTCGGTCGACCTCGGCATGTTCCTTTTCCACAACACGAGGAAGGACGATGTGTGTCAGCGGGCGCTTCGTGCGTATCCGGTGCCTCTCAGCGGCCGATGCCAACTCCTTTGCCATTTTCAACAGAGGGATGGCAATGTCATCATCATCGTCCGGGAGTACATCCTCGTCGTCGTCGCTACTGTCACCGCAGTAGACAGCCTCCCTGGCTAGGTCGAACAGGAGTTTTCTATTCGTCATGGTCGAGACCTTGTACCAGGACCGGCCGCCATCAGCGACGACATCGATGACGATGTGCCGCAGCTTGGAGCTCGACTGTGTCCCCAGAGAGGGCATGATGCGGGTTCCCGGCGCCAAGGCAGGAGTCGGCGTAGTAGGCTCGAGGCAGATCTTGCAGCGGATGTCGAAGACGTCTGTCGACCTCTTGGCCACATCCCACAAGGTCTCGTAGAAGGGAAGGTTCGCCCCGTTCAGGCCGTTCACCTCCTGGATGTCGCCTGCCTCTCGGACCGTCTGGATCTTCTTCTCCAGCGTGACGACATCGTGCTGCACGTCGGCGACCAAGGAGGAAAGCTTGGCGCCAATCTGGGGCGATGTGCCGACGCAGATGGTGCTCACGTGGCTCGCGAAGAGCTGGAGCTCGGACTGAAGCCTCCGGGCTCGCTCGAACAGCTCCTCGGGGGAAGTCTCCATGCCCCCGGTTGGCGTATATCCCACTGCCACAGCGCGGGAGCCTCCAGGATTCCGAGGTGGTAAGATGGCGTAAAGAGGCGGCGGGTGGATGAAGGACGATGCATCGAGTTGGGTTTGTGGGGAATCAGAATCCACGGCGGGGGAGAAGCTAAAAAGATAAGTGGTTTTGTTTTCCGGTCAGCCCCGCATTGCAGCAACTAGCAACGAGCAACACCCAAAGTTTCCCAACCAACCCGGGAGCGAAATGAAGGGTGACACCGACTAACTAGGTAGATAGTGCCAAGTGGTACTCGCGCCCTTCGACTCTAGAGTGATGTGTATGTCGTTGGCGCAGGTGGCGATGAAAAGACAGTCCCTGTACTGTGAAGGCGGGCAAGATTTTACAAATGATGGACAACATGGCGCGTGGCACACAAACGCGACAGGCCATGAAGACCACGAATCAAGGAACTGTACAAAGCCCTGGTTCTCACGTTGAAGTAACACGTTACACCGTCGTTGAAAATACGTCGTCCACGATATCTCGGCCTTTGGTTCAGCTGCCACGATCAGCTAGCGAAGCACCAAGTCAGTTTTGACTCAACGATGCCGCAAGAGGAATGATCCCGGTGGAAGCATGACCCTACGAGCACCCGCATACCCGCATTACCAAACATTAAACTGGTAGAGCTACCTTTTGAGTTGAGTTGCAAGATCATGAGATTTATTACAAATCTAGGTGTCCTATTCTAGATGATACTATCCTGCCGGCAGCCATGCTAGCCTGTTCACCTGTATACACTCTTCGACAAGGACGCCATATGGAAACGGCGGGAACATGTTCGACAGAGACAAGTTGTCTCCTGGGTGAGGGACCACGTGGACGATCCCGAATTGCCATTGGAGGGGCAGTGTATTCAGGCGCCGCGTTGCATTCGCCGTAATGATCTCTTGACCGACCATTTCGCCGGACTCATCATCGAGGCGTCAGACATTACCACGGAAGGTATTAAGCGCAGACTCTCCAGCTCGCCGATGTTTTCCTCGATGTCGGCTTCGAGGGGTTCAGCGGCAACGACTTTCTCCAAGAATACGCCCCCTGCTTTGTCAGATACCTTGGAGTCGTGAAAATCTTTCACGCCAACTTCGCGAGAACCATACGATGCGGGTACCAGAAACTATTGCACGGCAACTCGCACTCGCGTATGCCCGATGATGTGCACCTGCATGCTCCCGCAGAATAAACCCCATCTACCCCAGTCAATGGTTCAACGTGGAGATTCCCTACTGTCGATCCAGCGTGGATCACGGCGATCAAAGCAGACGGACAGCACCGCCAGCCGAAGACCAATACAACCCGGATTCTGAAATACCTGGTGGGCAAGATGAGAGGGGCCACAGACCGTTTCTTGTCCTTGGCCTTGTACCATGGACGAGTCGACGTCGTCGAGTCATTACTGGACAAGGGCGTATCTGCAAATGGCACGCCACATGATAGAGTGCCCGTGGGTTTCGTATTCCGATGTCGGAGTACGGCAGCCTCCCATGTGGGTAGCGATTAGTGACATGTCTGCTTGGCTCTACGGAGTACTTGGTAGACATTGGGAACAGAGTTGAATGACCGAGGGAGTTGCTATGTAGCCTCATCTGTGGACTCTATCCAAAGCTCGTCGTCGTGTCTCGGTCATTCATACGGATTATGATGTCTCGCAAGTTCCCCCAACACAATCATTACATTACCACTACTTCGTCACTAATAAACAGCAGCCCCGGCCATGATGAACATGGCGCATATCATCCCAATCCCCACGAACCACGTCGCGCTCCTGACCGTCGCCCAGCGCGGGTTATCCTGCAGCACGACGTAGACGAGGTTATACACCACCCTGCTCGCCAGGTACAGGAGCGCGAGCACGTTGGCCGCGACCGGATTGACCCCCGCTACATTGACCGACGCGACGGCGGCCGCGTAGAAGCCGAGGGTCTCGAGCCCATTGGCAAAGGCCGCCTCGGCGCGGAGGATGCGGGCCTTTGTCTGCAAGGGGCGCGCGGCAAGTTAGTCTTTTCTATTCGCGAGGCGCAAGGTATGCCGTACGGCGTAGAATGTACGGTGTACGGTGTACTTACCCCCTCGTCGATGTCGTCCGCCTTTTGGATGGCGGGCTGGTACGCCCGCGGATTGGCAGGGTCGAGGTACCGCAGGCCCAGGGAGAAGCTGTAGAACTTGGGGAGGAAAAGCAGGATGAATGCAGCGGGGACCTGCAATTACTGTCAGAAAACCACGGGTTTCGGAGACGGGTCCGGTGGGGAGATGAACGGTGCTCACGGTGAAAAAGGTAAAGTTCCTGTCAAAGGAGCTCATGGTGAGATTGGTATGTGGGTCAGAGGCCGGCTCGAAATAGGGGAAATAGGGGAAATAGGAGAAATAGGAGAAATAGGAGAAGCAAGAGAAAGGGTAGAACGGCAGACGTAGTATGCCAGGGTGGTTCTTGGCGTTTCTATACAAACAAACAAACAAACAAACACAGAGAACACTTGAAAGTTGGGGAAAGGAACGGACAAGAGAGTGAGAATTGATTGCAGGCGCCGCGACACAGCTGCTTCGCTCGCGTCTTGAAACATGCCCTGTTTCAACCTTCAACTCCAACAACGGCTCGCTCCGTGGGCCGTGCCGAGAGGAGATGAGATGGGATACAGACAGACCCCTCCAGGCCAAATCTGCTCGTTTCTCTGTGGATACTTTCGGCAATTCCAACAACCGTTTGAAGAATCTCATCCTGTTCAGGGCAGACTAGAAGTAGCTTGGGTTCCAGATTATTGTTACATCATAGATGCCGGAACCAAAGGCAGCATCGTCCGATACTCGTACAGGGCAATGCTGTCAGTCCTTTCTTTGCAACGTAGCATACGCAGCTATCTCCATCAAGACATGCTTCAGTGCCTATACCTATTGAAATTGATGACGCCCAGTCCACCCAACCCTCTCCTGTCTCTGAAACTCGTGGTCCTATGTTTGGGCAGGAGCTGACTATCATGTACAATATCCGAGAGAAGAATATCCTTTCTGCAGTCGGGCACTCTGCTGAACCATCGACTGATCCTGGTGCTTGCTCCGGTAATGGGGAATAAAGTCAACTTTTGAACCCGTCCCCTTTAGACATGGATCCCACGTGTTGCCTCACGCCGTAAAAGGTTCAAAAACCTCAAGGGGCCCGGGTCTTCTCGTCCTCGTCCTCGTCCTCGTCCTCGTCCTCGTCCTCGCCCTCGTCCTCTCCGTCTTCCACACCATTGGCCTCGACCCGGTTCTGCGGAAGCTTGTGCTCCTTCTTCAGGCCCTCGACCAGCTCCTTGATGCTCTTCTCGAACTCGGCGTCCAGCACCGTGGGGTCCCGACCGGCGCCCTCGAGGTCCTTCTTAGCAATGCGAACTAGCGCGGCGGCTAGGGTGTCAAGGTCCTCGCCCACGACTACGTCTCCGGCGTCGAGGCGCTTCTGCGTGGAGCTCGTCAGGAAGGCGGGCAGGGTGTCCCGGATGCGCAGCCAGGGGTCTTGGTCGTCGCGCCAGGCGGCCGTGTCGGCATCAAAGGCGGCGTCCACGTCGTAGCTCCAATACGAGTCGAAGGCTGCCTTGGCCTTGAGATGCTTGGCGGTCATGATGGAGTTGACGCGTTTCTGGCGGGCATACTTGGGGGCGTTGCGGCGGGCGTCGGACTCGCGCTGATCGGCGGTGCGCGGCTTGAAGGTTGGGTTGAAGGACGCAACAGACAGGGGCACGTTGACGGATTCCATGACGGGCGGCTTTCTCGACGTTGCTTGGAGACAAGGAGGTTTCGGTAGACGTTTGCTGATAGGGGAATTGGGCTCTAACTACCGAGTGTGGATTGTGAGTGGGAGTTGGAGCTGGAGCTGAAGCTGGAGTTGGAGTTGGAGCTGGAGGAGGATGGAGCTGAAGTTGAAGTTGGGATTCGGTCGAGGGGTCGAATTGAAATGGGCCGAATTCAGGGTCAAGGCCAGGGTTGGTCAGGGGGCAGCTCCAGCTAGCTCCAGCTCCAGCTCCAGCTCATGCCCCCACCATGGTCCATCACTAATAATAAGGTTAGTGCTATCCGTAACTATGTACTACGTAGTGCCCGTCAACGGCGACCCCGCACCATCCTGCCGTTGCCGCCTTCCGCACCGATCGGCGTAGCTCCTGCCTCCGACCGAATTGAAGTATCTGGTTACGGAGTACACGAGTCACAATAAATTATCTGTACCATGGAATGCAAATGCATTTCTGTCTTGACTTGTAAATGCCGCTTCCACCTCTGCTTGCGCGAGATTCCCATCACACGCCAGACGTTCAACTACAGACCTAGGATTCGGGAAGAGGAAATGGTTCGACTGGCAAGATGTTGCAGTGACAGTTTTGGATTTCTTATTTCGTTGTTGGTTTGATGGTCGACCGGAGGACTTGCTTGCCAGACGGAGGCCTCACTTTCTTCAGCAGTACCACCTCACGTCCAATCCCCCCGGCGAGCATCCCGCAGCTCTGGCCTATCCGATTCGTATCTAATCGGCTGCAGGGCGCCTTCAACCGCCGCCAGGTATCCGAGTGCGCACGCTGAGAAGGTGACCTTGGCCTGCTCCTTGAGGTAGAACTCGTCAAACTCGGCGTCCATGGCGTCTCGGAGGCTGGACACGTCGCCCTTGGGGTGCAACGCCTCCCACGGCCGGCGGCAGACGCTCCCCTTGCACGCCTTGAGCGTGAGGAGGAGAGCGTCGATGCGCGAGTTGAGTTTCTCCGTGTCCCAACCAAACGTCTGCGACGTCGAGCCGTAGATGTTATTCATTTGCCAGGGGTCGGTCTGACGCATGCGTTAGCGACATACAATGTTCTCACGCCAACCAAGGTTGACACGGAGAGGAGGACCGGCCTACCTTCATGTCGTAGAGCTCGTGCTCGTTGGTGCACCAAACCGTGTAGGATATGTCGTAGCCTTCGCCAATCACCCGCAGCGCCTTGAAGGTGTTGTCTAATCCCGAAGCTGCATCACCGGTCAGTACCGCCGCCCAATTTCACGCAAGTAAGCAACTCACTGCCCGATGGTCCGCCCTTGACCAGTCCGCTCCCCGTGCCCGGGTACGCACCCTCGAGTATGCCATAGCCCCAGAACTCAACGTTGATGTGCTCGCTCTTACGCGCGCCGGGCTTCTGCGAGGCGATCTTGACCGGCATCGGTGCGCCGTCAAAGTCGTCCTGCAGTGGGATACCGGCGAGTTCGAAGAGGGTGGGCACAATGTCGGTGTGGGACGTCGGCTGCAACACGGTCTTGCCCTTGTCGACGCCGGGTCCGCGGATGATGAAGGGTACGTTGATGTCCTCTTCGATCGAACAGGTCTTGCCGGGGGCGAGGCGGTGCTGGCCGATGTGGAACCCATTGTCCGACGTGTAGATCAGGTACGTGTTTTCGAGAATATCGGGGTGCTCCTCCAGACGGGCCAAGATGCTGTTAACGAGGTCGTCGACGGCTTGGAGAGACTGAATTCGGAGGCGGTAAAACTCGTCGTGGTAGTCCACCACGGTCTGGTTCTGTCGCTCCAGGGTCTTGATCCAACCACCACCGCTGGGCTATGCATCGTCAGTTACCGGCAAGCCCTGTGTCGGCAGTGTACTACTCACCACATCGGGATTGAAATTCGGCGTCCGTGGAACCTTGAGACCCGGGAACAAGTCCTTGTGGCGAGTGGCTGGAACAGCGGTGCTGAAGTTGTTCCCGATACTCTGCGAGTGCGGGCCAATCGGAGCCACCCCGATGAAGAACGGCTGCTGGGTGAGGTTCGATTGGTAAGATGCGAGGACCTGGTCCAAATACGACAGCGAATTCTCCGCCGCCAGGTCGGTCGAGTACTCCCCGGGTAGTTCTTTGGCGGCTCATCGTTGTGCTGAATCGTCACGTTGTAGTATGTGTACGTGTTTGGGTCCAAGAAGACTGCACCGCGTTAGCTGACACCAGAGCCCAGACGGAGACGCTACTTGCAGTCATTTTTGGTCCAGCCCTTGGCACGAGGTGAGTCCCACGTCGTTGTCGAGTGTTCGTTCATGAGTTTACCAGTGTAGTACGTCTGGTAGCCAGCCTCCTGCAGCCAGACGGGCAGATACCTCTCATTCCAACCCTCCGAGGCGAATTTGGTATAGCCACCTATGTATGCATGTGTGAGACTGACATTCACAAAGCTGGATCGACCTAACGTACCATATGGTGCTTTCACGTCCGTCACATTGGTATTGTGCGCCGCTCGACCAGTGAGCAGAGAGACTCTCGAGGGACAACATATCGAAATGGTGCAAAAGTGCTTCAAGAAGGTTGTACCCTGTTCGATAAAGTGCTTCTGGACAGCTGGTTGGTAGTCGAGCGAGTTCAGAAGGAGATCCTGGTCATCGGTGATGATGAAGATAAAGTTGGGCTTCCCCGTGGATGGGTGATTTCTTGGACCGTAGACTTTGCCGCTCGCGAGACCTAGAAGCGTCGAGAGTACGATCGGAAAGCGAACCATCTTGAGGTTAGGAGGGACAGGGGGTCTGCGTAACCACAAAGTCTCGGGCGCGTGGGAATATCATCCAAGATTGGGGGGGGGCAGGCGGCTTAATTTATGCTTTCACTGGTCGACTGGTAACGCACTAGGAACTCTATCGTAATTTAGGATCAGGGTTCACTATACGGCAGCGATCTACGTCAAGAAAGCCAATCGTCCTACTCCGCCGGGGCACCAGTCATACGACATCTATTGGCACTTTCTATTTGCCTATATGCTGTTGACGACGATGGCTGCCATGGGACTGTCGCGATGGCGCACCAGGATGGCGTGCTCAACCCCCCACACGCCGTGCCCGATCATGTCGGAGGTGCCCCGATTTGCACAGGTGTTTATGGAGTATCCGTGCCGAGTACGGATACCGGGTCAGCTATCGGCACCGCAGGCGCCCACAGTGGTGACAGGACCGATCGTACGTACTACGGGATCCGGCACGTCGGCTCGGCACCGCCTTGATGGCTGGAACTTGACGGCTGGAAGTGCCAAGAACTTTGATTCCTCCACCTCCACCCCCCGGCTTCTGTCTGATATCCAGGGGTGATCCCAGGACGGCGTGGGAGAGACAAGCATAGGGGCGTCGAGGTAACGATGACGCTGTGGTCCCTCTCGTTCCATCCCGCATGGTCACAGTCGACAAGGAGACTACGACAGCATGAACTGTCCGGCAAGTGATTTCATATCAGCGTGTAACTAGGACGCTAGTATTCCTGAACGCTTTCTAGTCAACTAAATCTATCATAACTAACCAATCATTCATTGCCATCCAAACGCCCTTAAAAAAAACGCACTGCGTCGAGATTCCCACGGCACACCGGGGCGACGCTGCAGTTCCGTCCCGACGCCGCCTCACGCGTACTTGGCCAGCGTCTTCAGCGCGCCCTCGGCGTAGAGGCTGGCCAGGGCCGCGGTGATCTCGTCCATGAACTGCTTGTTCTCTCTCAGGTCGTCACCAAACAGGTTGCGGATGTTGAGCAGCACGAACGGCTCCTTGCCGCCCTCGAGCGCCAGGGCCTGCAGCTCCTCCACCCTCGGCTCGTCGTTCTTGCTGATCTTGTACGGCTTCCCGCTCTCGTCGGTGCCGTTGAGGTATCGGAACCAGGCGGCCACGACGAGGGTGAGGCGGCGGAGCTGGGCACCGCCGTCGGCGTTGGCACGGATCTGCTCCGCGATCGAGGGCATGATGAACTGCGGCAGCTTGCCCGAGCCGCCGATGCAGATGCGCAGCACCTCGTCCTTGAGCGTGGGGTTGGAGAACCGATCCATGAGCGTGTTGCAGTACTCGTCCACGTCGACGCCGGGGATGCTCGGCAGCAGCGGCTTGACCTCGATGTTCATCATGTTGTTGATGTACTTGTGAAACAGTGGGTCCGCGATGACCTCGTGGACGTACTCGAAGCCGGCCAGGTACGACAGGTAGGCCATGGCCGAGTGGCTCGCGTTCAGCAGCCGCAGCTTGATGAGCTCAAACTGCTCGACGTCGTGCACCGACTTGACGACCTGCACGCCGACCTTTTCAAACGGCGGCCGCCCGTCGGAGAACTGGTCCTCGAGCACCCACTGCATAAAGGGCTCCGTGACGACGGGCCAGGCGTCCTCGACGCCGCACTCCTCGGCCAGGAGGACCTTGTCGGCCTCGACGGTGCGCGGGGTGATGCGGTCGACCATGCTGTTGGGGAAAGCGCCGTTCGCCTTGAGCCACGCCGTGACCTCGGCATTCTTGTGGCCGGCAAAGGACAGGAGCATGCTCTTCGTGATGTCGCCGTTCTTCTGCATGTTGTCGCAGGACAGGACGGTGAAGGGACGGAGGCCGGCCTCGAAGCGCCGAGCCTGGGCGGCGTAGAGGTAGCCAAAGATGGTGCGAGGGGGCCCGTCGCCGGCGAGGTCGGCGGCAATGTCCGGGTGTTCGGTCTCGAGCTCGTGCGTGTTCTCGTTGTAGTAGTATCCACTCTCGGTGATGGTCATGGACACGATGTGGGTTTCGGGGTGAGCCATCTTGGTGATGACGGCCTCGCTGTTGCCGGGGGCGAAGATGTAGTCAGTGATGCTGCCGATAACGGTCGACTTGCCGCCCTGGGCAGAGCGCTCGACCAGGGTGTAGAGGTAGTCTTGGGGCTCCAGGGCGTCACGCATGGCAACGTCCCAGGGCGTCAGGCCGACGCCGCATATCGCCCAGTCGCTCAGCTTGAACTGCGAGAGTATCCTGTCGATGTAGACGGCGAGATGTGCGCGGTGGAAGCCGCCGACGCCGACGTGGACGATGCCATGCTTGAGGCTTGCCCGGTCGTAGTCGTTGGTGTGTATCGACTGCGTCCGGATCTGAGGCAGGTTCTGGCTGTTGAGGCGGAGAGACGTGGTAGCTGTGGTGTGAGGCATGATTGTGAGATGTGCAGTGTGTTGACGGTACGGATATGGGTTGATGAGAAGAAAGCTCCCACACCGCCCAAGTCGAGGCAGGCCATGGTTATCTACTACGTATCATACCCGCGCCTGGGGCTTCAAACAAACGGTCCAAGCTTGTGTGGTGTTGGGTATGATGCAATGAACGTTGCCATGTGGATCTCCCTGATGCTAGTTTTTCCAAGGGTCCAGATGTTATGGTGGGTTCCATGGCGATGCCTCAGCGCATCGTGAAGGACGTCCTGACTCGCGGCTCTCGTCAAACTAAGCTTAGCCGATACGTTAGCAGCGACCAACAAAGTGAGATTTCTCCTGAACCAGCCATGAACACGGACCGGTTGCGACCAGCAAGCCTCATTTCGGATGAAAAAAGAAGTGATGCTGCGTGCGTGAGATGTGTTGAGTGACTCGAGTCAGAGTCGTTCTCGTGCCTTTCCTTTGCCAGCCAGCTTGACCGCCATACAGCGACCAAGACCGGCATGCACGGAATTGGTCCGTTGGGATTTTTTAAAAAGGGGCAGAGGAGGGCTAGCGGTCCCAACTAAGCTAAGCCCTGTGTAAGTTCAACAAGGCGAGTTTAGTTTCTACCAAGTACGGAGTAACTGCGGAGTACCGAGTACGGAGTACTTCGAAGGCCTTAGCCGATCGCCCACTTGAACTGCCGCCCGACGTAATGCTGTCACAGTTGAGCCAGGAATCCCAACACTATCGTCACTCCCATCTACAAAGTACACTCACGGTTCCCATGCGGCTGGGTACAGGCCGCAGGAACCAAATGGCCGTCATCACAGAGTGTCGCATAACGGGGAAGCAGCATTGCAACATTTCACACGTGATCAATGACACCATCCAGTCTCAAGGGGTTTCTGTATTAATTGAGCCAGCTTTCGCCATGGCCCTTATCCAACGACTTGTACACCAGGACATCGCCTGGGAGATGTTCCTTCGTTGATCGTTGTTTCTCTTCACGAACCTCAGGTCCTGCCCTGTCTTAATCGCCTTTTGATCCGATCTCTGCCAAGTGGCACAAACAGGCGCGTGAGCTCCACCAATTGGTATATGACTCTCCTCCCACCAAACCTGACCAACGTGGTTCCCAAACACCACTGGGTTTGACTGACGAAGAGTAACGACACGCTACGAGCGTGTGAATAATAGAACAGGAGATGCAATGCTCAATAGGACCAGTGTTGGAATATGCCTGGCGGGTGTCATTACACCAGAGCCTAGAGTCAGTTGCTGTTGACTTATGCAACAAGAAGTGATCACAAGTTAGGAAACGAAGCAATCGTTCAGCTGGGTGGCAGGGGTCCCCTCAGCCAGGCCTGCCAAGGGGTAAAAAGATGAGTCGTCAGGAAACAAAAGAGAGGGGTGGGCTTGCACCAGGTCTTGATGAAAATATCATGGGTGTCGAATGGTGACGTGGGTATCTTTCATGTGTGGTGATCGTCGTGGGAAGAGTAGATCTGTACAAGGTCGTGTGAGACGACTTTGAACGATTCCCAGTTCGGGATTATTGGCCAAAGGAAGAATGGTTTCGGTGTGCGTCTTGTAGAACTGCATCCTTGTCAGCATTGATTATCCCATCCCCCAGTTGGCAGTCTGAATTAACTTACCTTCGAGGACATTGGTCTGCCCAGCCCGATCCTCACACGCGAGCTGTAGCCCGCTCGTCCCGACGAAATCAAGTAAAACGCTGTTTGGCAGTTCCTGCACATCGACGTCGGGGAGGTAGGGGACGCGAAATTCGCTCATATGATACCGTTTCAGGCCAACCGTCCTCTCCTTGCTGGCTGCTGACCCGTTGCCCTGCAGAGCACTGAGGATCAAGAAACCTGCCGAGTCGAGGCACATACTACGTCTTTTCCACAAAAGGTTGTCTGGAAACTGAACATTGACATCACCCATGTAAGATACGATGGGGGAATTGTGAGGGGACAAGGTGTTCGACTCGAGCCGCGAGGTAATGGCGATGCTATCGGCGTCTTCCTCGGCAACAGTGGGCGAGATACTAGGACCGAGGGCGTTCTTACGGCCTGTGCCTAAGGAGTTTGACAGGCGACGCATGAAACGCGAAGTACGACTCTTCGACTTCTTATCTCCCTTGTCGTCAACATCTGAGCCCCCATCACTCAGCGACACGGGCGACATGAGAACCGAATTCTCCCTCTCCCGACTGAACGAGCGGCGGCTAGATATGGAAAGCCGTTGTGCTATACTGTTTGAGCTGCTGTTTTGAACAATGGGTGGACGCGTAGGTGACTGAGTTGAAGGTGTAGCCGGTCCCGACGCGGTCCCCGGAGTTTCCGTGGAAGGCGGCCTGCTCGCATTGGAAGTGCGGCGATCTTTGATAAAGTCCTTGACGACACTGAAAGATGACATGCGTTTTGCATCAGGTCCGTCTTCCGGTTCCGCTTTCACCTCGCGAGATTTCCGTCGTTCCTGAATAGTCTCTTTGGGCTTCTGGAGGATGGGTAGAGACTTGAGTGACTCGGTCAAAATTTGACCGACCGGGGTCGGCTCAGACTTCTCATGACTGATCAGAAGAGGTGACTGCTTTAGATCGCTTGCATCGTATTCTTGCAAGTCGTTGCGCGAAGAAGCAGGTCTCTTTGGGATAGACTGATTTCCATCTCTCACAATACGGGCTGTGACCGAGACGGACTCTGGCCGGTACGTAGACTCTGGGCGACCACGAGATCCAGTCCTTGCCGCCGGCGATGGCCCATTGGCCTCGAACATGGACAGACGGCTAGCCACAGAGCCAGACCTCTCGCGGTTACCAGCAAGACGAGCCGACATGTCTGTTGAAGCTTCCATTGCGGCCTCTTCATGTGAAGCAGCAGGTGCAGCCGGAGTGCGACCCCTCCGGGTGCTCGAGCGTTCGACCAGCAAGGGTCGTTCAGCTAGCAGAGGTGAAATTGGCGGCTCACGAATGCTGCCGTGTTTTTTAACCTGGAAGAAGGCCGCGGCAGGAGTCAACGACCGCGTTCGTACAAGAGCAGTGGCTTCGCCGCCCTCTTTCCCCGAAAGCTGCTCCAAGGCCTTGATGCGTTGTGATATACTGGAGCCGACACCGGCCCCTTTCTTAGACGACAGTCCTGCGATCGAGGGTTGTCGACCAGGACTAGAGCCGAAGGCGGACCCGCCCGCGGACACACTTCGCGATGTGCCTACCGGGAACTCATTTTCTGTAGGCGTAATAAGTTGGATGTGGTGAGGCTGAGAAACCGAACGTGATAGGGCCAACATTTTCTTGGGGCTCGTAGTGGGGAAGACTGGAGTAATGGGTGATTTGGAGACCACCATGGGCTGTGCCTCTTGAACAGTTGCAGCGTGGAGTTCATCCATCAATGCATCATCGAGGAGCGGGTCGGTGACTTCGGACTTAGACGTCCCCTTTTTCAATTCGAGCTTGAGGGGGTCGGCCCGCCGTTTCGTCTCGGGGGATCCAGACGCGATGGTGAACGAAGCGTTTTCGGTGGCAGGCACCTCCGGAAGGGACTCCTGGACGAGTGATGGTTGGAAAGCCTCTGCAACAGGCGCCTGTGACGTGGAGGCGGGCAGCTCAGGAATCGACTTGGAGGGAGCTTTTAAATCTTGAGTGGAGAACTTGGACTTCAAGCTTGGTGGCGGCTTCTGCTGGTCGTTACTCGAGAACTTGGATAAGGGAATGCCGTATCGTGAGTTGGGTGAGGTCTCGTCCAGCTTTGAGGCTAGGTCAGGCACCTGGTCGTTGGTTATGGCGACTCTCTCGGAGAGCACGTTGGCATCTATAGGCGCTGACTCTAGCGTAGGCCGAGCGTGCGCTGAGACGTCGACAGAGGGTGAAACACTTGGCATTTCACGAGACGACTCATTATCCGACGGAAATTTGCCTCTAGGCGAATCATCGCAAGACCCAGAAGTCTCTTCCTCTACCCCAAGCACATCCGCCGACGGTATGTTATCCAAGCGTTCGTCTTCCTCCAGCCCTTCATGCAAACGGGCATCATGGTATTCTTCAGCCTCTTTGTTTGCCTCGTGAGCGGTCTCGTTGGTGGAATCGGACAGGGATGAAGCCTTCGTGGACTGTCCAAGCTCGGAGAAGTCGACAGTTGGGGAGTTCGGGTGCGAATCCGAGGTTTCTTCTGTGGCCTCGGTATGGAACGTCAAGGGCGTAGGCACATCGCGCGCGGGGGGTAGTCGAGTCCAGTAGGTTCGGAATCTTCTGCCTTATCTTCAGGCTCCTGCTCTTCTTCCAGCTTCGTCTCAGTGAGACACTCGGCCACGCCAATTGCCCTAAGAGCATCGAGGTCAACCGGTGCCTCAGGCGTCATCATGCTCATCTTCTTCTTCTGTTCGCGCAGCTTCATTGCCTTCATGAGACGAACCTTTTCAGGCGTCATTAAAGCTTTGCTAGAGAAGGCGGAGCTGACGGCAGACACAGACTTAAAGGAAGCCCCCGAGCTGGTGACAGGCCGCGGGGTTAACAGAATGCTGGTCGGTGTTCCAAAGGGTTCTTCTTGTGGGAATTCGGGTATGGCCGAGGATATCAAAGCATTGCCTGAAAGTAGACCGGACGGACCTTGTTCATGCTCCACATGATCCGGTTCGTCGACGTCTGTCTTGTCGTCGGATTTGGTCCTCTTGGACCCCTTGGAAGAGAGCTTGAACCCAGCCGGGAGGGCGGCAATTGGCCTAAAATTGCCAGCCGTGTGCGGCCTCTTGTTGGTTTCGAGCGAAGGTCGAGGGCCCAGCTTGACCTTGGGCTTGCCGTAAGTGGAGGACGAGTAGCCGTAGAGATCAGGGCGCGACAACTGTGAAGAGAGACGGCCTCCTTCTTCTGTATCAGGCGCGACACCGGCAAAGCTCGCGTGATCAGGGATTGATGCAAAGTTGGGCTCTTGTGGGTCAGTAATTTGCTGGCGATCCAATATTACTGGTGGTTCTGGAGATAAAGGAGGTAATTGCAAAGTGGGTAGGGCGCTGTCGGCCTTCTCCTCCTGCACAATAGACTGTCGTTTCCGTTCTCTGATCTCTTCTTCCTCTTCCTCTGCAATTTCCATCAGGCGCCGCCGGCGCAAAGAGCTGGTGGACGATGAGGTTGAGCCAGACGCCGTGTGAAGCGAACAGGCGGCCGACAATTTCGTGTCCTTGAGATCCTTGGCAAAGGCAATCTCAAAAGTGATATTGTAGGGCGTAAATCTCTCGCAGACGGCGTTGAAGTGTACGGATGCTCTGGCTATAAAATAATAAAACATGAATCGTTAGCTTCAAACAAGGCGTGCTCGGCTGCGATCAACAATACGGTCTTCTCTGCTCTATAGGAACTCACCTTGGATAAGCCTGGAGCATTCCTCGGGTTGGTACTTCAACAAGACATTCCTCCTTCGATATTTGAGGAAGCCATATAATGGCGAGGGCTCGCTGTACTGGGCGACAGAATTGCGCACCTCGACAAGGCCGCCTGTCCCGCGACTGTAGACCTCGACCTCGTCGCGGCTCGCATATTTCAGGAGGAACCTGTCGGGACACGCTCCGTTAGCAAAGCGTCGTGACTTGTCCTCGCGCCGCCGTTGCGATTCGGGGGCGTCGGGAATATCCTACCATCCACCAGGTTCAGCAACAGCAGCTTCGTAGGCCTCGGTGACTGGCGCTTCGAACAATCCGTTGAGGGCCATGGTCAGGTCGAGTGCAATGGTGTAGTGTCGTTGACGGCAGGCATGGGCGGTTGTCGTGGCGTGGTGCAGCCAATTGCGCCCGACATCTAGTCAACGCGCAGCAAGACTAGGTGAAGCGGCATGCGGCAGGCGTGTCGGATTTCGCGCGACTCGTTGGATGTGACGATACAGATCAGCGCCACTGGGCGACAAGTGCAACCGGGTGGTTATGCAGACTTTACACAGTAGTGGTGCGGTAGTCGGTGGTCGAGAAGTCGAATGAAGCGAGGCGTGAGCTGGGGGCGTAGCCTGGCACTGTCAATGTTTCATCAAACAGTTGCGGGAGTATCGATAGGGGTCCGAGGGATATAGGGAAACAGGGGCCACCCGATGGCGCTCCGTGTCGGCGCCAGTACTACACAGTACAACAGTACGGAGTAGGTAAAAGTGTCCAGGGTGCGGGAATTGGATAGCTCCACGACCCAAGTTGCGAGATTGGGAGCCGCCGTAGCTATCGCCGTAACGGATCGAAGGGGTGGGCATGCAAGATTGACCGAACAGACATTCAATCTGGTGGCACAATTTGGAGGGAAAAAAGGTTCGCCGGAAGTGTTTGAGGTGTGGCCAAGGAGGAAACGGGATAAGATACCAATGCGCGCGCACGCGTGGGTGTATGTGCGTTCCGACTCGAAAAGAAGCAATTGCAGGAGAAGGTGCTGGAGGGCGACTTGGCCAATTGATGGCTAGCGTCCTTTCCGAGCTGCTACGAATTTGTGATGGGAAAGCGAACCGAGTAACTACGGAGTAATGGAGGGGGGGAGGGGGAAACTGCATCGAATGGCACCGCATCTCATCGCATCCCGTCGCATCGCATCGCGACCCCCTTGTTTGCTTTGCTTGCTACTCTCTGCCTCTGCCTCTGCCTCTGCTTCCGGTACAGTCCAGTACGGAGTAGTTAGCACGAAGCGAACTGTCGACACAAAATTTCTAATAAGCTCCTCTTCGGTCTTCCTTTGCCTAAGCATCTTGCGTCTTGCAACTTGCGTCTTGCGTCTTGCATCTTGCATCTTACATCTTGCATCTTGCAGAACCCAAAAGACGATTGATCTGGTTATCCGTAGTCGCTGATCCAGCGGCTGGTTTGCATCATCCCTAGCAAAGCTGCTAGTTAACCCTTATTTCTTCGAGTGGGCCGAGAAGAAGAAGACCACTCAAAGTGGAGAACTTTAGGGTACTACTGTGTACTGTGTACGTATTTGCATTTGCAGGCCCGCCCTTTTTCACCCCTGCCGCTAAGTTCTGATATATCACGGCGATACGGAGTAGTAATTGGACGGGTCTGCTTAGAGGTGCCCTAAGCATCACCACCTCCTTTGAGACCTTCTGCACCCCTGGTAGAGAGACAGAGGGACAGAGAGACAGAGAGACTGCCGAAATCGATGGTGACACCCGTCTCGGAGCCCCCGTCTCTGCGTCGCCGGGAACCAACATAACATAACGCTGGGGTCGTTGGGGTCGTTGGGGTCATTTATGGCACCCGCAGTCTATTTACGCAAGGACACTACTTCGTAGTGCTCGATACTCGACATCCTTGCCCGAAGTCCGAGACCTCTCATCCCGATCTCGCCTCCTCGGCAAACTCTATATAGTGATTCATACTCTGTTTTATTACCCATGTCATCGCCCATCAATGATGAGTCCAGGCGCCGTCTAGCCGAGCGGAAGGATTTACCACCACAAACCCAAATCCTGCCAAGATCGACAACAATAGTTAACTTACTAACTTACGTAGTACGTAGTACTCCGTACCTGGTTTTCCCAACGCAGCGGGCCGGGGTACCAAACCCCAAGCAACAACTGCAGTCTGAACTTAATACGACATGCGACAAAACGCGGCAGGGTTGGTCGTGCATGAAAACTACGGATAACGTTGACTAAGTTACGACACTATGCAACATTGATCCCTTTAATCGGCATCCATAATCCTGCAAGCCTGTACTCCGTACTCGTTCCCCCGCTTTTACCCCCCTTCAAATATCTTACCTTTGTTGTTGGTGCCGGTCGGGTTGCTTCAGAGATGCTGATTCGATACGGAGTATCCGTACGGAGTACATGCTGTTACGAAGTACGATACACCACCTCCTGAGCCACTCGCGCACCCTCGCGTACCCAACGACGCCTCGTTTCGTTTCGTTTCGTTCCTACCGCCAGCTCGCGCTTTGACTTGGTTAATGGTAGGTACTGGAACTAAGGCTCTCACGTCCTCCCCTCGAACCTTCAGAGTCCGCCTAGAGCCAGATAAACACTTTATCCGCGACCGGTAGATGACATCCTGGTCTTCGCCGCGGGCTAGGGATGAACCTAAACCTCGTTGCACCCCGCCGCTGCCAATAGCTCCCTCCCGTTCCTCGTAGTCACAGATGCTGTGGTTGCCGGGCGATGTAACCCCGGATTGAGGCCATGGACAAACAAACGTACTGCGCACTACTGTGTACGTAAAGTAACCACCACAGGTAGTCTTGGAATGCCGGGCCGCGTGGGGCATCAGCGGACCGTCTTTGTGGAGACGACCCGGCACTACTACGTACCACAGTACAGTACTACGACGGCGCGGCCCTTATGGGAACTCTCGAGTTCCCCAAGTAGATCAACTTTGAAGCAGGCTTCGCCTCGCCCAACAAGGCTGCCACTACAGGGAAAAGCAGGTAAGAGTCTCATCGGGAGGGCTATGCTCTGCGGTACAAGTTCTGCAAGGTCTAAGCCGCCTGCATAACCAATTAGAGTATCTAGTTGGATCAATCCAAGAAAATGGCCCACGGTTAGCTTCGCGACAAGGAGACACTACCTCCTTGAATTCACTTCATCACCAATATAAATCTGCTCCGGACCTGACCTCGTATTGCAATTTGGTTTCACTTGCTCAAATTCCATAATATCCACTTGCCTTCTGCAAAACCCACCGTACCTACATACCAACACAAGGTTGGAATAAGGAAACGCAGAAGTTCATTTTCTCGGCCCAAAAGCCACAGTGATTTGCCGCTTCAATGTTTCCATTGGCCAAGTTTCATACGTCGCACCCAAATATGCTCTCCTCCTCCCACAAAGCAATTTCTTGCTGGATAAAGCTCCAAACACCCCAGTTGCCCTCCCAGGACCTCTGGCTAGGCAGAGACCCAGTAGTACCAAAGTGGCGAGGACGTATAAATCGACGAGACAGACCCGAGGATGGCGTAATGTTTGCTAAGATCTTACGAGGGAATCTTTAAGTTGTTGGCGATTTCCTCGGTTCTACCTGCACTACTAGGGTGGAGGACAGCCTCATCCCCGTCAAGCTCGGGCTTTTGGGGCTGCGTAGAAATCTTTTCGGCAGTCTTCGGGGAGATCGGGGTTTTCGAGTCGTTGACGATTGGAACGGGGTCATGACCGCGGCCACTGTTGCTGCCCGAGATACCAACCGCTGGGGTCTCGCCATCTGCGATCTTCTGCTTTGTCGAGCTCACAATCTTCTCGGCTTCGCTGATTTTGCCGCTTAGTCCTTTGCTGTCGCCCTCCACGCCGAGGGTCTTGTCTTTCTGGTTCTCGAGAAAGGCCGTCTTGTCGAAGCGAACGACCATGCAGGACAGGTTATCGGTACTGAAACGTGCAAGAGCATGATCAACAAGAAGCTTAGCTGCGGCGGCGGGCTCCTGAAGATCACGAATGAGATCGACGGCTTCTTGGTCCGAGCAGACGTCCCAAAGCTATACATTGGTTAGCTACAAATCAAAATCAAAGTAGACATGTGACTTACACCATCGCATGCAATGATCATGAATTCGTCCATCTCGGGCTGTACAACCGTCTCTGTGGTATAAGGATGTCCCGTGACCAGATCCTTCATGTAGGTATCTCCAAGTGCACGAGTGACAGCCAAGACACCATTGACACGGTTGTTCAGGATGAGTCCGCCAGCGTTGGATATCCGCTTTCCCTCATTCTCGTCACTGCCTTTGTGATCATACGACAACCGCAGCGCCTTACCGCCACGGCATAAAATGATACGGGCATCTCCGACGTTGGCCGTGTACAGAACTCGCTGTCTCGCCGCGTTACCTTTCAACTTAGTATGAGCAGACTCAGGGTTCGCATTCGAATTGTCATTGTCTTCAGACTTACCGTCCTTAGACTTTGATGCATCCTTTTGCGCCGCAGCAGCCGCAGGTGCAATGGCTTGCGATCCGGTGGCAGAGTTAGAGCTAGGAACTCGGTCTTCCCAACGCAAGACGGCGACGGCGGCAGTACAACCGCTGTTCTTCAGCGGCAGCTTTTCCAACTGTGAATCGACGCTGGTGAATGTCTGGTCCAAGAGCTCCGGGATGGGCAGATTTGGGTTCCGTTTTATGACGTCCTCGAGGATGATGTGTAGCTTCTTGCCACACCAGTCGGCGGCAAAGGTCCCGGCATGCCCATCGAAGATGGCAAAGTAGCCATTATCTGTCTCTATCATGTCGGGCGCGGGGGCATCTGCGGATCTGGCACCATCCTCGCTAGGCTTGGGAGACTTTCCGCCCTTGCCAGTCGTGTCGGCCGAAAGACACGGCGCCGGGGTGTGCAGGAAGTTGTAGAGAAAAGCGTGTGTGTCTTCCATAGTGCGACGGCATTTTCTATTCCGGTCTTCCCAAACACCAACGCGAAAGGTGGATCTCGGACTAGGAAGGGACTCGCCCGCCGAGTTATTGTGTTGGCCCTGCGGCACAACTAGAGCGGGATCTTGTTTGCCGAGCTTCTGGATGGGCGTCTGCGCACCGAGTTCGTTATTGGATCGGCCGCCCTGAGAGAAGCTGAGCGAGCTCTTCGCACCAGCTAGGAGGCTACTCGCCTTGGACCCCAACCCGCTACTTCGGCGCTTCTTCTCAGCCTCGCCTGGTCTGCCCGGGGGCTGCCATTGCCGCTGCGCTTCTCGCCGCTGGCGGCCAGCTCGTTTCTCTTCACAGGTACGGCTGCAGCACCATCGGTCTTGGACTCAGGTGAAGGCGACTTCTTGTCCGGCTTCGAAGGTGCGTCCGTAGCCGAATCGGATTTGGAGCTACCGCCAAACATCCTATTCAGCAGACCTCCGTGCGTGGAGAGACTGCGGCGCTTGTCCCCTGCCAGCTTTGAAATGGTAAAGGGGTCGAGGGGATTGGTTGGGTTTGGTGATGGTGAGTATGATCAACGATGATCTGCCGTGGTTGCCAAAGGGGGTAGGTAGGTTGACGTGTTGTGCGGTGACGTCGTTACGCGTGTAGTGGCGTACAGTGGAGGTATGCGCGCGAGGGGGCCCAAATGAATTTGTGGATCGCAATTTGGAGGCACTGTTAGCGGCGCTTTTATGTCCCTGGTTACGTCGTTGTTCGTGGTGGTCAATGTTTGTGGTGGTGGATGTTTGTGGTGGTGATGGGTGTGTTGTGGTGGCCGTAATAGCTGGGCGTTGATGGGGAGGGGTAGAATACCGGCAGCACCGTTGCTTCCGTCCTCTACCACAGGTTACAGCTGGCCGCTAGTTAAACCTCTACCGCAGACACCTTTGAGGTCAGAAAGAAAGAGCTTGGCGTGCGTGCAACGGGAATGTGGAACAGGTTCTCAGGGTTCCGACAACGCTTGCTGAGGATGGAACCGAGGATAGGGTCCCAACAGAACTGGCAATCAGAGAACAAAGCCTACCTGTCTCGGTCTGAACCAGTGACGTCTATCTGGTAAGTTATGGACTTCAACGAAGATGGGCGGATTGAATGGCTGGGTGGTGTGGCTAGGAAGAAGTGCTCTTTAGTGGATGACTGAAGATCACTTGACAAGTACACTGTAACTAACTACGTTACGGCTCTGTGAGCAAGGGTGATGCAAGTAGCGTCCCGTAAAGAGCACATGCGTAGTTAAGTCGGTCTTTCTTATTGTCCGCCTCGTGGGAGTATTGCAAACTGTTTACAGATCCAATAGAAGAATGGTGAAATTGGCAGTATGTCCCAGATTATCAAGGATAACAAGAATGGCAACGGGAGAAGACGAGGCACGGAAAGTCGTTGGGTAGACGACCGACACTCCTGCCGTACTCTGTACACAGTGGGCAACGTACTAACTAACTACGGAGTACGTAGTAGCACGACGCAGGGGCTTTTGCCAGAGTGGATCTATGACAAGGCGTTTGTGATATTGGTTGGCTACTACCGCGTTCATGGCCCATGCCACTTTCATTAACCCCGCCGTGCCGAACGCTTGGGAATGACAGGCTGTTACAGTCTACTTCTATCCGTCCTGACATCTTCAAAAGACGAACATGTTTCTCCATGATTCCCACCCTTTATTACGCAGTTGTGCGTATGATGCCGTTGAGGCTACCTTGTTAAGTAAAAGAAGCACCCCTAGGAATCCATCCACTATGGTGCCATCACACAGACCGTAGCTGTCGATGCACGTACTGTCCCAAGTTTCAACTTCCATGATCTTCGGCGAATCACAGCTCTCCTGCTGTGCGCGCGCGTACTTCGTTAACAATGGAGGCTATGTAGGATTCGATACATGATCCAAAGTGTGGGGTAAGCAATCGACGAATAGGGAAGAGGTACTAGGATCTACTTCGTACGGATACGGATACACGTGTTCGAGTTGCATCCAACAACTCCCTGAAGATGCTTGGGCGGCCGCTTACTACGCAGTTACGTAGTTACTTCGACAGTACGGACTGTGTACACTGTGGGCAAGAAGCGGGGCTGTCTGGGGTACCAGTGACAGTTATACTTTGTTCGTACGGAGTATACGGTTTGACAATCATCACAAAGAATTGGATCGGCCTCTTCTCGCATGTAAGCCGACGCAGTTTCGAAGAAGCCCGTGAACACCTCCAAGTCACCTCGTACCGCTGATTTTCTGGTTCGCATACACGGCACAACCAAGGCCTTGCCTTCAACTTCCTTGTTGTCCGTTCGACGGTCGACCCTTATTTCTAACATGCCCTCCGAGACTACCCACAGCGCCTTCCCCGGCAGGTCCCAGCCCCTGATCTCCCACGGCCTTCCCTTCGTCAAGACCCTCGTGAAGCATATTTCTCCCGAGGGCAACTTTCCCGATGCCTCCCACATCTACATAATCGCATCCGCCTCCCTTTCCCAGCACACCCCCTACCTTCAAACCCTCCGGTCCACCCTCGGGCCCAAAGTCGCAGGCCTCAAGGTGGGTATGAAGCCTCACACCCACTGGTCGGAGCTTCTCGCCATCGTACGCGAGGCCCAGTCCCTGTCCATCGACTTGATCGTCACCCTGGGGGCCGGGTCCCTGACGGATGCTGCCAAGATCATTTCGCTTGCCCTGGCAAACGGGGTGACCTCGCCAGAGGAGTTGGAGACCCTCTGTCCCAGCAGCCCGAAGAAGAAAGCTGAAGAGGACATCAAGAAGGCAAATGTTCCCGTGGTTTGCATACCAACATCGCTTTCGGGTGGAGAGTACTCGGCATTTGCAGGGGCGACCAACGATGCCGACGGGAGGAAGTACTCGTTTTCGGGGCCGGCAATGAAGCCCCCAGCGCTGGTCATCCTGGACCCCGAACTCGCTCTCTCAACTCCTCCGAAGGTGTGGTTGAGCACGGGTGTCAAGGCGGTGGATCACTGTGTTGAGACGCTCTGCTCGCTGAAGTCGGACGACAGTGCGGATGAGGATGCGAAAAGGGGCTTGGAGAAGCTGGTTGAAGGGCTCTTGCGTTGTGCTAACGACCAGGGCCGCGAGGACGTTGAGGCAAGATTGCAATGTCAGATGGGTGTTGTGGATGCCATGAGTGCCTGCTCCCGGGGCGTGCCATTAGGAGCTTCGCATGGAATTGGACACCAGCTTGGCCCAGCTGGAGTGGGACACGGAGAGACGAGCTGCGTGTTGTTGCCGGCGGTTTGCAATTACAACTACCAGCACAATGCGAACCGAGCAAGGCAAGACAGTGTGAGCACCTTTTTATGGGATAACTGGAAGGCTAGAGATGTATTTGAGACGAAGGGGTTGGAAAAGGGGGCGGGCCTGGGGGACCTGCTAGATGTGGTCATTAGGGCACTGGGAATGCCTAGGACATTGAAGGAGTTTGGCATCGGTGAGGATATGCTAGACGGCATTGCTAGACATTGCTTGCATGACCGCTGGGTGCAGACAAATCCAGCGCCTCTGGACAAGAAAGGGGTGTTGGTCATTTTGAGAATGGTGCTCGAATGAACCAAAGTTGGGTCAAATGACTGTATTTACCGCAGTCCGCATTACAGTGGCAGAACGCAGTGAAATAGCACAAACTCCATGCGTGGCTACGCCTGAAACCATCGAAAGAGCATCGAAAAATGGAGCTGCCAAATATGAATCGACCTTTCCGCGTGTTTTTCTGCACGCCTACTTCCTTAGACTATCCAGGCGTGCTTGAAGATCATCGTCACCAGGATCAGCCCCGCCACCACCTCCGATTGCTTGAGCCACTCGGCTGCTCTCCGCGGCCTTGTCGGTGTGCAAACCAGACGGCGTCTCGCCGAACTGTAAAATATAGAATTAGTGACTATAAGCTTGAATGTCATCGTTCCATGGGTGCTTACAGCTTGATTGAGGTCCACACCTAACTCTTCCATGACCTGCTCAACAATCTCGTCGCCTTCTTCTTCGATACCCGTATCCATAGCATCGTCAATGGCGTCGTCCATCATCTCCTGCCGTTGCTCCATAACGTCGTTCTCTCTCTCAAACTCCATTGCGATACGCTGGAGAGCAGGCAGGTTCATCGACCGATTCATGCTGCCAAGCGCAACAGTAGCGCCCTTCATGGCTTGCATCATTTGCTCGTTCGTCCGATGTGTTTGCAGTCGCAGGGATATCTTCTGCAGTTGGCTCCTCATGGAATAGAATTTCTCGACGTATCTGGCGTGGCCGTGTGAGTGATGAAACCGAGTTCCTAGCGGGGTTGTACGGCATACCTTCTCGTGCGCACCAGGTCCTTTGCCTGGATCTTGGCCGCTCCCATCTGGCCCTTTTGCGCGCTTTGCTTGATCTGTGTTGCGAGCGTCTTCTCTTGCTTCTCAAGCTTGACACGCACTTGGTCCAGTTCCCGGATCGCCTTGTCGAGCATGCGCTGGTTCTTGCGCAGACGCTCGGCGGGCGTCATGCGCTTTCCGAAGGCCCATTCAAGGATCTAACGTTATAGTGTCAGCCGGGTGCTGGAAAAGCGGTGGCGGGATGAGGCCGTACATTCATCGTGACTGTCGTGATGCCGCAACCGAGGAGGTAGGGGGGGTTATCGGCCGAGGTACGAGCTTCCGAATGTCTGGAGACAAAGGCCACAGCCACAGCGATCAGAAGGCTTTCAAACAAAGATACGTTCCGCTCGATTTCGAGGCTGTGGGATGGCGGCCGGATTGATTTCGTAGTTGCAGTCGTTGGCTCTGTGACGAGTGCGGTGCTTCGTGTCGTGTCGTGTCGTGTCGTAGGAGTACCTGCCTAGCTTGGCGTCGGCAGCACATGCATGGCCTTCACCGGAGGAGTGGTCTGAGCCTGTACGTAACGCAACGCCTTGAACTGGACTCCAGTCACTTGCTAGTTTGGTGGAGCCAGCTGCCAGCTGCATCTTTGTCTCCACCAACTCCGACCCCGTTTCTGCCCGTTCAATCGTTGATGCATGACGTGTTTTTCCGAGCTTTGATTCGCAGCCAATCACTACATTCGCCTTCCCTGTGTGGGTCCAATAAGATCAATGCATGCTTTCCATTCTGCAAGGATGCGGCCAGAGTCGCGAAAATGAATCAAGGGAGTAACTTTTTGACCTGATCATCACCTCCAAATCGCCCGGCCTTCGAAAATCACTCCCCAGCTTTTACACCCGAACATCCCTCCGGCTTCTGATGGGCCCGGCAATCTCGCAATGAGTCAAAAACATTTCTCGCCAAAAGGCAAGGGCAAGGGCAAGGGCAAGGCCATTGACGATCAGCACGACCAGCACGACCGCGACGCTACCAGACCGACACATCCCGGTAGTGGCGGTAACGGAAGCGGTCGACCTGGATATGTCACCGTCGGAAGTGGTTCAACATCACAACACGCCGCGCGACTGCAGTCTCTCCTCGATAACGACTCTGGATA
The DNA here is from genome assembly GCA_022414665.1 of Arthrinium puccinioides. NCBI lineage: Eukaryota > Fungi > Ascomycota > Sordariomycetes > Amphisphaeriales > Apiosporaceae > Arthrinium > Arthrinium puccinioides. The sequence continues at coordinate 1,429,089 of JAIUNF010000003.1, read as the reverse complement.
CGGTGGCAGTGTAGCGAATGGCGATGACTTCGTCAAAGGATCGGCCTCGGGCAAGCTTCCGCTGGGGTCGCCACGAACCGATCCACACTTGGGCGACATGGGCGCCATAACACCAGTCGCCCACAGCCTCAACGACCAGAAAGGCCAAGCTGCAGCCGTCCACCAGCTGTGGTACAACCAGCAGCGATTGGCACTTGGCCGTTCCATCAACGTCGTCGTCGATTTACTCAAGGGACTGCAGGAGATGAACGTGACATGGCCGGCGCATTACCCCTCCGTCCAGCGAGCTGCTTCCCCTGAGAGGGGAAGGGAGCGATCAAGTTCACGGCCGCCCTCTCGTCCAGGATATCACTCCTCGCAATCCATGGCAGGTGAGGGCTCGTCCCAGCACCCAGGTCACCTACGACGGGCCATGACCTCCGTGGAAGACTATGCTGCCCCTGGGCCGAGCCGAGATGCTGAGAACAAACCCGCCTCCGAACCTCGACTTGTTACGCCCCAAATCGCACAAGAGTTTTCTGTCTTGAAACTGGACCTCAAGCTTGGCGCACTGCATCAAGTGGAGCTGGTGCATTCACTAGAGAAGGGTTCGATAGCTTCACTTTTGGATGGGAAGATCAGCTCCAGCATCAAGCACCTCTTGAACCTCAGAGAGAGAATAGAGGATACGTCAAGTAAGGTGTTGATCACTGGAGACCTCAACGCTGGCAAGTCGACATTCTGCAATGCGCTTCTACGGAGGAAGGTCCTTCCCGAAGATCAACAACCCTGCACCAGCATCTTTTGCGAGGTACTAGACTCGAGAGAAAATGGTGGAGTGGAGGAGGTACATGCTGTCCACAAGGATACCGTCTACAGCCGCCACGACGAGACCACCTATGACGTCTTCACGTTACAGGATCTTGAGAAGATTGTCGTAGACAACACCACTTACATGCAGTGCAAGGTCTACGTACGCGACGCCCGAACAATCGATGAGTCTCTGCTTAACAATGGCGTGGTGGACATTGCCTTGATCGATGCTCCCGGCCTCAACTCTGACACGACCAAGACCACCGCCGTCTTTGCGCGACAGGAAGAGATTGACGTGGTTGTGTTTGTGGTTTCGGCTGCCAATCACTTCACCATGACTGCCAAGGAATTCATCTGGGCAGCAGCAGCCGAAAAGGCTTACCTCTTCATGGTAGTGAACGGATACGATGGAATTCGGGATAAGGAGCGGTGCCAAAAGATGATTCTGGATCAAGTTCACGGTCTCAGCCCGCGCACGTTCAAGGAGTCTTCTGAGTTGGTACACTTCGTGTCAAGTAACGCCATCCCGACCGCGCCGCCGCCGGGCGGTCCAGGCGGACACGGTAGTGGAAGCTCAAGTGGCGGCGGTGGAGGCGACGACCCGAACGATCCGAATGGTAAGGGCAAAGACAAGGAGAAGATTCAAGACTTTGAGAAACTCGAGCAATCTCTTCGCCGATTCGTCCTGGAGAAGCGAGCGAGGTCAAAGCTGGCACCAGCGAAGACATACCTGACGAACATTCTCAACGACGTCCACTCACTTGCGACTGTCAACACCGAGGTGGCGCAGTCCGAGCTCGATCGCGTGACCCAGGAGCTCCAGGAGCTTGAACCGATGCTAGAGACATCCAAGAAGGCAAAAACCGAGGTTGGAGATGAGATAGACAAAACGACCGAGGAGACTTGCAAAGATGTCTATGAACACACGAGAGCCACGCTCAATCGATCAATCGCCGATGCCGGAGATCGCAATCTTGGTGTCTCATACCGGGGCATTTTCAACGCTTTCGATTATGCAGAAGATCTGAAGGCGGCCATGCTGTCCGAGATCTCAGCTGCTGTCACGAGTTGCGAGGACTACGCCAGGGTCAAGACTGTTGGGGGTGTCAATATCATCAAACAGCTCGGAATCCTGCACATCGGGGACGATTACCAGGGTCTCAACTTCCGGGCTGATATCATGTTTACGAGAAAGCGACATCAACTTGCTAAACAGATTGACATCCCCACGGAGCTTTTGGACTTCGTCGACTGGTCTACGATCCTTCAACGTCAAGAAAAGGTTGCTGGCACGGGTATGGCCCTGACCGTCGCAACGGCTCTTGGTAGCAGGATGCTTGGAGGCTACGGCTGGATGGATCACACCCTGAACGTCGCCAAGTTCCTTGGCAACGACAATCTGCGACGACTTATTATTCCTGGAATCGTCGCAGCAGGTGCGTCATTTTAAATCCCAATCCTCACTATCGTGCACCCAGCTAACATGATCAAAGTGCTCGGCGCCACAGCCTATGTTCTTCAGCAGATTCCCCAGTCTTTGCCCCATAGACTCTCCACCAAGATCTCCCAGCAGCTTGTTGCAATCGACTACGTGCACAACAACAGTACCCGCATCTCCGGTGAAGTACGCAAGGTCCTCCGCTTCCCAGCCGACAACTTACGCGTAAACCTCACCCGGTCTGTGGAGCAACTCGGCTCTCGCCGCGACGAGACCCTCAAGGTCCGTGGCGAAAGCGAGGTTGCCCTGAAGTACTTTGGCAACCTTGTCCGCGACAGCGCCCGTCAGCGCGCCAACGTCGAGGGCGTTGACCTGGACGCAAACCCTCAAAACACTGCGCAGGGTATGAGCATCGCTTAACCTTGAACCCCCCCATCTCTCTCTCCCTCTCTCTTGGTTCCACTCACTGGCCTGAGCATCTAAATCGGCGTTGTACGGACGGGTTACAACCTCCCAACCCCCCTGCCTTGGCAAATGATTACTGCCTCTCTTTATGAACTCCTCGCTTGTTCCTCTCTTTCGGTGCCCGAAGCTAGGCAAGGAAAAGCAAATCCAACTTCAACTACCTACCTTGCTTATAGATGATGATTGGAATGCGCAAACGTTTTTCCTTCGTTCTAACTTGAGATGCATCGTTCCTTTTTGGGGACAGTACGAATCAGATACCACAAAATTGCATTCACGGGCTTATTGATTTCGTCGTTTTTGTTTCCGCCGTCCCTCCCTACTCGGTCCTCGTGTACGTATTTTTGGTGTTATAGATGAGAAATATCAAACTTGTGACGATGATGTCTCGCAGGCTTCTAGATTATACCTTTCCCCGTGCCATTGTCATAGTCCAGTGTGCTCTCTGTCGACTAATAGCTAATAGTCAGTAAAAGCAATCATAAAGGGATGCAACGATGGCAGCCAATCAGTATGGTCTGCGGTGGGCTTGCGGGGAGACAAGCAGCTATTACTCTGTGGCATGGAAGTCTTTGTCGTTATGGGAAATCCGACGATGAATATGGTGTATGCTGTGTAAGAAACATGTCGATGGCAATCGCGTTCAACCCCCATTCACCCATCCTCGCCAACCGGTTATCGTTCATCTCATGCCGATGCCATTTCTTTCTCTCCTTCTTCCGTTCCCTGACCTTGATGGTGGCCTTGCGGGGACACGACGGGAAACCGAGCTGTGAGGGATGTCGTGTTAGCCCGGTATCAAGCGCACGCTGTTGTTGTTGTTGTTGTTGTTGTTGTTGTTGTTGTTGTTGTTGTTGTTGCTGCTATCGGAAAGGAGGCGAGAGGCAGGATCCGTGGTGCGGTTTGCGGATAAGGCATGAGATTGCGAGAACCGGGAGGACCGAGGTGAGCGATTGCGCCAGTATCGAACGGAGGAGACATGCCAGACATTCAAAGTGCTGTGTGAGTTGGAGCAAAAAGAGAAAGGCAGAACTAGATCTGTTCATCTGCAGCCCAGTCCAGGCCCGAAACCGGATCCGGGAAGAGTGGACCGTAATACTGCTGCTCGAGATGGTATGTGGTAGGGGACGATAGCATTCCGGCACGTTTAAAGAAAATGACATGAGAGATCGTAGTGGCTGGAGTAATGTCCGGTTCTCCGTGGACGTTCTCAAGTGAGCTACGAGAACTGAGAATAAGGTGCGCCAGTGAGTGTGATGGGACGCCGAGGAGTCGCGGGAAAGGAGATACCAAGTCGGCGGTGGTAGCTCCCATCGATTCGCGAATAGAACTATCAAGGCCGGCCATCGCCCTCGACGAGCATGTTAGGCCGCAGACTGTCGTGAAACTCGTCAAAAGATAGACGGGGCAATCCTAACAAATACGAAGCTATAACAACATAGCGTTGCAGACAGACAAGAATGCCAGAAGACAAGTTGTCATGGCAGAAAAGAAAAAGGAATCTTGATATCTATCGCGAAGGCTCTCCATCGCATCACGCCATCAAACACCAACTAGGCCGTACCAGATACCAGATGCCAACACAAAGTCGCGTTTGTCCGTGCCATGTCTGTGAAACGGCCGCAAGCCCAAGAGGACCTTGTAGACCAAACTCATGCCATCCACGTAGCGCTCAACACTTTGCGAGGCCCCCTTCCCTGTACCTGTATGTGTGAATTGGTACAACCTTCCTCGCATTACGTTGTAACCCTTAAGCCATCCCCTCTATGATAACGCCGAGCTGGGCTGCATGCTCGTCTCTCCGTTTTCTTCCCTTCCGTCGGATGTTTAGAACGTCTCCTGGTCGTCCAGAGCTTCACCCTCGGCAGGGATCTCGAAACCTTCCTCGGTAGAATAGAGTATTGCCTGGATGGCCTTGACGAGGCCGTCCTCGGCCTTCTCGATCTCGGGGTCCTCCTCGACTGCCTGCTGCACCAACAACTCTATGTCGCGCAGCTTGCTGAAGTAAAAGTCGCGCTCACGCTCGAGACCGACCACCGTCTCCTTGAGTGTGTTGTTCTCCGCCTGTAGAGCGGCCGAGGCAGCACCGCCGCCGCCAGCAGAGCGAACGGCACCCGCGCGGGGACCTCCTGAAGGAGTGGTGCCACCTGTTCGTCGTGCCGCGGGGCCGGTGCTCAACTTGGGGGCACCACTGGGCGCAGGCGCTCCGCTACCCTTTCGCCGGGCGACAGCATCGTATTCGGTACCGGGGAAGTGCTGCTCCCAGTATCGCTTGGTCCACTGCAAGAACTCGAGGTTGTCTTGCATCTTGCACTTCACGAGCGACTCGACGGGGATGGGCTTGTCAACCTTGTGCTTGACAAAGCAATCTGAAGAGCAAGGGCACATGTTAGCAGAAGTAGAAGGGGGCGGGGCTTTTGTAGTAAGGGCTGTTTCGCCTTCTTGCGTTGCTCCTAGGAGGGCGGCTCGAAAGGGCATCTGGAGACGACTGGAGGCGAATGGTACCTACTTTGCAGCACCTTGAAGTTTGTGATGTAGGCATACTCGCTGTTGACGTTGAACTTGACGCGCGACATGGGGATGTCGTAGAAGATGCTGTCAAACACCTGGCAGAGTGCGGCACTAGATGGCCATGGCGTGGTCAGTCAAGAGCCCCTGGAGTTCTACTGTAGATATACCCATCACGGACTTGGTGGGGGGGAGGGGTAGATTGGGTGGCAGAACACTCACCCAGTACCACATTGCTCGACCTTGGTAATGTTGAGCTTGAGGAGGTCGTTGAGCCACTGCACAAGCTCTTGTCTGTGATGGAAGGCCCCCGTCAGCTGATCGTCAAGGAGGTAGGTTGAAGCGCCGGCAGAAAAGTCTGGTGCCAGTCCATCGTCACCACTGACCTTGATTCACCCATCTTTGTTTACTTTGCGAAGGTCGCTTCGTGTGTTGTAGGAACGATGGTGATGGAACAAAGATGCCGGGCCAGAGATGCGCGTTCGGTGAGGAAGAGATGGTAGTCGAGACTCGGTTCGTGCTGGATTTCAGGCCGTGGTATTAACGTGGTGGTGCAGTGTGACAATTCAGGTGCCCTGGTAATACAGTTAAAATCAACTTGTCGTGTCTCCGTTCCTTAATGAACATGGCCGATATTTGGCGGGGGCGACGGGTGGCACTAGGCTCAATCCTGCTTAGTGCAATACTTCAGATGATTTCGTTTCATGGTCGTGCCAGTCCAAGGGTAATTGTGGCTGGTGAGGCACCACGGGCGGCCCCACTACCGTCTATTCCCGTCCACCACCGGGCCGTCTGGGACAACGTCAGGCATTAGGCATCAGGATGGCGACATGCAGCATATAATTACCATTCAGTATTCAGCGTCAATATTCACGAAAAGATAAATTTGGGCAGAATTGATGTATTTAGAGACTTTTCGCAGACCTCCAATGAAACGAAGCAGCAGCAATTATAAAGAGGAGTAATTAGCCACCCACTATTGATTCAGTCTAATCATTAATGTCTCATTCAGAAACTCGGCTATCCATCCTTTGCTTGGTGCACCGTACATCCGTCCAAACCTTCACCATGGAAATAGTCTAATATCTCTTCCCTACCGCCAGGTCAAAGGATATTAGCAGCAGATCTACCATACAGACCCAAACCCGCCCTGGTAGTTGAAATTGGAATTCATATTATGTTTCTCAATGTTTGTAAAGTTAGAAACTACAACCCTTAGAAAAAGATACGGAAATTTTTCGGATAAAAGGAGCTGTGATGCTATGGTTGCGACTTTGGGTGTTGTTGGGACCTGTTATCTTGATGGAACTGGAAATTGAGGTGTAAAGAATGTAAAGGTAATGCTGGGCCTGGATTGGGTATTAATATGCTGGAGGGGAAAACTCGTTGTCGTATCTATAGAACTATTAGTACTGCAAGGAACAACAGTTAGACTGAACAAAAGACCTATGCATCGATGCAAAATACATAGAACATATTGATAGACACCTACGCAAGAGACTCATTCTTCTCCGTAGAGTTTTAAAGATGCCGCAAAACAGGTGTGGCAAAACTTGACTCCGACCGACGTCTATAGATCTGCCGTCAATGCTGCTTAATAGCTTGCGATAATAGGCAATCCCAATTAGATTGTCGTACATATATTTTAAATAGAGAAAGTATTGTTCGGGGTACTTCGCCCACCTAGTTAGACATTAGTATCCGTTTAGCTATTACACCTTACCTACTTATAGTTCTATACGGCTTATAAGTCTTAGAGAACTCGTTTTCTATACCTCTTCTCTATAATAAACAGCTACGTATATAGTAGGAATAGCCTAAAATGTTATATCTAATACCTATATAGCTACTACATAGTATTTTTCTAATGAATTTAGATAATTACTCGATACATAAAAATCTAATTATATTATAGAATAGTAAGGAGGAAATAAAACAGGCTAATAAATAGTTAGGTTAGTCTTTAAGCACTGGGACTACTTTCTTCAAGTAACTTTAATAGTATATAATGTAGTAAGTGCTTTACATTAATTATAATGTTGTTACTAGTACGTTATGCAGCAACTTATCGAAATTAACATGGATTACCACTTATTATTTAAATGGGAGCAAAGTAGCTACATAGAGGAGTAATAGGGATTTAACTAGGTTAGTCGTTCAAAAGATTTACAGACGCTATTTATATAGTTAAAAGCGATTTACTTATGTTTTATAGCATATTATTCCAAGGTAATAAAGCGCTACTAAAGAAGCCAGGAGTTGTATAAGCTTTTCCAAGAGGACTTGAAATTTATATTAAGGAAACTAATTAATAGAGCAAATATTTAATTGTTTTGAGATATAACTAATTTACGGATGCAAATTAGCTAATGAATTTATTTTAATTATATATATCAACTACTTCCACCGCTAATGGGTTTTGTCTTTAACTTATTTTTATCTTTCTAATTACTAGTAATCGTATTTATTAGTGTACTATAAAACGTCTTTACTAATTTCTTAATACCAAATCTCTCTTCTACTTATAACTTTACCGACTATTTTTATTAATTAGAATGCTATTTAGCTACAAATACTTTATTGTTTCTTGCCTTTATTCTAGTACCTTCGCTAGTAGTAGATGGGATGAATCTCAATTATTTCGAGCCAGGGATGTAACGAACCGTACTATAAGAGGGTTAAACAACCTTTAACTATACGAGTCTGGGTTTATGTTTGCGAGATAAGAGAGTAACCGAAGATCGTCGAGTGCGTTGCCGATCTAATAATATGCAATAACCTTCTGGGTAGATAACTGAATAATAAGCGTGGTGAATATAGTCGTTAGGATTGCTCCTATCTATAAGTAAGATAGATACTTAGATTGATTACTAAGGTAATAACTGTCTGCTATAAATAGGCGGGATATCCTATCCCCTATATACTAAATTATTCCCTTATTAATCCGGGTCTAGAACTGGGGTTACTATTCTATATATAATCCTGTTTACTAGGTTACTAGTAATCCTAAGTAATCCGGGTTACCGTAACCTAGGTTACTTATTATTCCTGGTAACCTTCCTCTAATTAGTGGATTCGCGGATCCGCGCTAATGCTTCTTAAGGCGTAGTCCCTTATACCTTATACTATTATATTATACTATATTCCGCTTCCTTACTAATAACGGTAATATGTTAGACTAGTATTTTGCTAGGAGGTATAGCTAGTTCGCGGATTACCGGAACGGCCCTAGTATTATAACCTTCTTATCGTGCTATAGTTCTTCCGTTCCGTTAGTTTATACGTACGTCTAAGGAATAGTTAGATCGGGCAGATCGTAATATTACCCTCTCTCTCCTATATCTTTATCCTTAAAGATTATTAGTCGTATATAAGGTCGTTATACTACCCTAGTCCTTATTTCGTACTTATAGGTTCTCCTTCTTTTTCTACTTATTTATAATATATACTTATTATATCTTCTAGTAGTTCTTTTTCGACTTAAAAACGTTATAAACTTGCCGATACTATTAAAGAACTAGGTTTCGACGTTATACTATATTCCTTATATAAGAAGTATAGTTAGACGTGCCGAATAATAGAGGGTATTAAGAGGTATTAAGAATACGTACGTTATAGCCGCTTATATAATAGTTCGGGTATTCCGATAAACGCCTTATCGCGTATTATTTCGGAATCCTATCGCTTGCAAAAAGAGGAAACGGAAATAGCGGAGTCTCTTCGAGATCTCCTTTCTTAGACTATAGAAATATAAAAATAGACTTCGACTACTTTTACTCGACTCGAGCGCCTTCGTATATAGCGGGAGTCTTTAGTATCTCGTGGATCCGAGATAGTTAATCGGGGTCTTAGTTCGATAAACGAACTAGATAATATAGATCGCGAGGAGGCCGAGGTAGTTACGGGTACTAAAGCCGTTAGTGCCTTTAGCGTAATTAACTAGAGCTTAATAGCTCTAGACCTACTATCGCCTTCTTCGTCGTTAATAGCGGGTTTTAATTTTAGTAGAACTTCCGAAGTTCCTCCTTATATCCCTTTAGGTTCTTTTTAGGTTCCTAAGTATTATCTTCTAGTAAGTATCCTTTCTACTATACTAGCTATTTCTATTAGTTACCGAACTTCTTCTTATTAAGGATTTTCTTAACTTCGTACTCGTATTAATCCGTAATAACTTCTAGCTATATTTCGAGTTTAGCGTTCGGGGGTACTAGTTCTAATAAGGAGATATAGAATATAGGATATATTCTTATAGATTTAGGTAGCTTTAATTTATAGTTAAGCTTTAAGATAACTTCTTCAATTTTAAATAGTCTAATTTTCTTAAAGTCGAGTTTATCGCTTAGTCTTTTTATTTTAATATTTCGTCGTATAAGGTAGACGTGGTCTCCCCTCTTAAAGATTAGTCCCTTAATCTTATTCCTATCGTAGTATTTCTTTATTCTTTCGTTAAGAAAGACGAGATTATACTATAATGATTATTATAATTCCTTTAGCTTATCGACTTATACTACCGCCGTAAGGGCTAGTACTCCTAGTATCGCGTTTCTTGCAATCTCTGGATTATATTTATAGTTTACTATAAATAGTAACATTCGTATTGTTTCGTTATCTGCGCTATTATAAGCGAACTGTACTACTAGTAATAGTATAACCTAGTTATCCTATTCGTAGTTAACGTAATATCTCAGATACTATTTAAGTATCTAATTTATTCTTTCTATTTATCTATCCGTCTATAGATAATAGGCTATTAATAGCTTATACTTAACTCCGAGTTATCCTATAAGGGATTGCTAAAACTTGGATATTAATAGCTTATCTCTATCGGAGATAATACTATTAGGTAACCCGTGGTTGCTAACGATAAACTTTATAAAGGTATATACAAGTTCTTTAGCCGTACTTACTTCCTTATAAGGTAAGAAGTAGGTAAACTTAGTAAGTTTATCGGTGATCACTAAAATGCTATCGTACGTAGTCCTAGTTAAAGGCTCCGTAGATGCTAGTAACTTTATAATCCAGTCTAGTACGATTATTCCCCAGGCTCTATCTAGTGGAATAACTAGTTATAGTTCTCCGTAAGGCTTATACCTTAAGGCCTTAGCTTTATAATAGAGGTTATAGTCTTTAAGAACTTCCTTAAGTCTTAGTTCGAGTTAGAAGTAGTTATAGTACCTTTAAATCCTTCTTAGTATCTTATAGACTCCTTAATATCTATTAAATATCTTTTCGTAGAAATCCTTAACGAACTTAGTAAAGAGGTTATTAGGGATCTATATTATATCGTTATAGAAGGTGCGACCGTCCTTAACGTCGTATTCCTTCTATCCTTTAGCGATTTCTAGGATAGTCTCGTTCTGAAACTTAGAGATCTATTCGTTTCCTTCGATCCTATAAGTAGTATCGAGTTATTATAATTATATCGCCTATAATTTTTATAGATTACCTTCCTTATTTACCTCGAGAATAGCGTTTACTTCCTCGGGTACTTCGACTTTATAGTCGGGTTATCGGCTTAGAGCGTTAGCTCTCCCGTTCTCGCTTCCTTTAATATAGATAATTTCGAAATCGAATTCGGTTAAGAATTCGGACTATCTAATCTATTATTTATTTAGGACTTTACTAGTCGTAAATAATACGAGGTTCTTATAATCTATATATACTTTAACCTTATAATTAGCTTTACTAAGGTAGTATCTCTATTCCTTAAATACTTCGATAATAGCTATTAACTCCTTATCGTAAATCTGGTAGTTAAGTTCTAGTCTATTAAATTTCTTAGAGAAGAACGTAATTAGGTATTTCTTGCCGTTCTTATCTCTTTAGCTAAGTTATCCGCCGAGCGCGTAGTCGGATACGTCGGTCTTAACCTTAAAGGGGTAGTATAGGATCTAGTATCCTTAAGATAGGTTTATTAATAATTCTATATTTAAGTATTTCGAACGCTCCTTATTCCTTATCTTCCTATTTAAATTCGAGGTTTTTCCGAGTTAGGTTCGTTAGTAGGGTTGCTATTCGTCTAAACCCCTCGATAAACATGCGATAGTAGTTTGCTATTCCTAGGAAGGCTCGTACTTCGGTTACCGTAGTTAGCGCAGGCTAATCTTTAACTACTAAAATCTTTTTATCCTCTATTCTTATTTTACCTAGCGTTATTACGTAACCTAGGAAGTTAACTTTCTATTAGTAGAAGGTGCTTTTCGTTAGTTTAACTAAGAGATTATTATCTTATAGTGCTTATAGTACTTAATAGACGTGCTATATATAGTCCGTCCTATTTTCCGAGAAGATAAGGATATCGTCGAGATAGGCTACGACGGAGATATCGAGGTACTCTCGTAAGATATTATTAATTATCTTCTAGAATATTGCCGGTGCGTTAGTAAGCCCGAATAGCATTACCTAGTATTCGAAGTGTCCGAATTTAGTTCGGAAAGCGGTTTTCTATTCGTCGCCTTCTTTAATTCGAATAAGGTTATAGGCGTATAGAAGGTCTAAGGTAGTAAATTATTAGGCCTTAACTAATCGATCCCTTAGATCTCCGATAAGCGGTAGGGGGTATCGATTCTTAATCGTCTTATCGTTAAGCTTCTAGTAGTTAATATATAGCCTCTATTCTCTTTTACCGTTAGGGGGTCTTCTTAGGTACGAAAAGTATCGGATATCCTACGGGTAACTTAGATAGGCGTATATTTCTATTTTCGAGGTTTATCTTTATATACTCCTTAAATACGCCCTTATATTCTTATATTTACCGGTAGGTATATATAGAATCGAGCTCTACTCCGGGCTTTAGATTAATTATATAATCCTATCTACTATATAGTAGTAGTCCTTCCTTTAGTTTTCTACTAAATAAGGGTTAGAACTCTCGGTACTTTATAAGTATCGTTACTATATAGTCCGGTTCTTAAGGCGCTCGGATTCCTTTTTAAATTCTCCGACCTCTAACCTTATATACGGGTAGCTTTTTAACCTTTATAAAGGTATAGGTTCTTCTTAGTATATCTTACTAAAGACGGCTAGTCCTCTAATTAACTCTAGGATTACTCGCTCGTAACTAAGGTATCCCTAATATTATATCGTATCCTAGTATATCTATAATATCGTATATAAGAGTCTCGCTATAGTTCGGGAATATAATAGAAAGTAGCGCTACTTCTCTACTAATCTATCTATCTTTATAAGCTACCGCTTCTCTATTTATAGCGTTAAGTTAGTATAGGGCGTCTTTCTTCCTCTAAGGTATTTAGTAGGTATTAATAATTCGTAGCGAGATATAGTTTCTTTAAGCTCCGCTATCTAGTATTACTCGTATCGTATACCCTTCTACTATAATATTAATTATTAAGTAGTTATATTCTGCTATATTTTTAGTAGCGTAGAGGGACTTCTAGCTCGCTAGTTACTATCCTAGTATATCTAGCGGCGTTCTTTTCCCGAAACTCTATAGGTTTTCGTAGATTTCTATTTACTTTACTTAGCGTTATATCGTTTTATCGTCTAAATTTCTTTATTAGTACTAAGTTCTTCTAGCTTTTCTAGCCCTATAATTAGGTTTTTACCTCTAATTTATAAATTTTTATCCCCTCTCTTAAAGTAACGAGTCCTCTTATTACTTTATCGGATAGTAAGGGGTACTAGAGTAGATATTCTTTTCGTAGAGTTTTTATATCCTCCTAGGGGTACTTCGAGTCGTACGCTTCGTTATAATCTTCTAATATATTTATCCTTAACTATTCTCTAAGCCTTACACTTCTATTTACTATATATTAGATATCTGTCGTCTTAATATATATACCACATTTCTTTAGGGCACTTATAATAGGGTATCTTTACTAGGTCGTTATATAAGATTATATAATTCTCGTAAATCTTAACTATACGTACTTCTTATACGTCTCTATTATAGTAGAGGTTCCTAATAGCTTCGTCTCCGGCTCGGTATAGGAAGAATCCGTAGTAGATCTTAGCCGGTAGGTATTTTATATATTTATTATAGATATAAGAAGGCTATCCTATAATACTATATCCTAGGTCTATCGGATAGGCCCTAGGATTATCTCCGAACTATAGTACTAATTCGTATAGTTCGTATCGCTTAATTCCTAGTACGATCTTATATAGTTAATCCGAGTTAATAATATATTTTCCTAAGATAGCGATCTATTTATCCCGTCGGATATTACGTTCCTAAGAGATTTATAGGTTAAGCTATTATTCGGTTAACGATCGAAGCTCTTTAGGGATCTCTAGTATACTATTAGAGTCGCTCTTTAGATTATCTTTAAGGGTTTCTTTAATACTTAAATATTCGCTAGGGGTATAATTTTCTTTATCGGAATTACTAACTAGATCCTAGCTTATAATATACTATAAAAGTCCGTTATCCTATTAGAGAATCTTTCGTTATTCTATTACCGCGGCCTTTTATAGTACTTAGGGTACTATCCTCTACCTTCTTTACTACTTTAGTAAATAGTATAGTTATCGTTATAATATACTATTTATAAAAGCGCGGCGTAAGGAGGTTCCTTTATAGTACTCTTATAGGTAGTAGTAATTACTTCCCTATTTTTCTTAATAGTAACTTCTTTACGCTAAGTAGCGTTTATACTACGCTTAGGTACTAGTCGGAACTACTACTTTTTTAGTTAGCGGTATTCTCTAGCGAAGTATCCTTCCTTATTATAGTTATAGCAAGTCTTCCTACCCTTAGGCTTATCCCTATAGGTAGCGTTAAGGTTTATAGGTCTACTATAGTATCCGATAGAAGTCTTCGGTAGTCCTCGGTAGTTATTTATTAAGTATATTTTCCTTTTAAAGGTTTAGAAGTATTAACGCTTCCTTCTATAGTTAGCTTAGAGCGTTACTACCTAAGGTCTAGATCCTTATTTTTCTTATTATCATTTATATAGGTAACTATCGATCTTAATAATACGTTCTATATAGTTATTAAAGTTATTAGGACGATTAGTTTTAGATATCTTATCCTTAACGTTATTACGGAGTCCGGAATAGAATAATACTATAAGTACGTCTTCGTCCGTAATCTCCGTTTATAAGGCGAGTTACTTAAATTCAGATATATACTTAGATATAAGTCCTTTCTATTTAAGATTTATTAACTATCGTTTAGTAGCTCTAATAGTATTAGGGTCTCCGAAGGTCGCCTTAAGTTTTCTCTCGAATTCGCTATACTTAGCGAACGTTTTCTTCGTATCTTTATCTTACTTACTAATAGGATTATCGAGATAGTTCCGTATAATTAGTTCGAACTATACAAGTATATCTTCCTTTTGGGAGTCCGGCGGTATAGAGAATCTTATCTAGTTCTATAACGATAATAGCTTCGTAGAAACGAAGGTAGGCTTTAACCTAAGTAAGGAAGCCTTAAATATTTCCTTCCTTACCCGTATATAGTTAAGGAGGAGGTAGTCGATATCCTAAAGGTCGACCCGGAGGGTTAATAGGAATCGCAGCGACTTATTCGATAAGTTGCTCGTTCTCTCCTCTAAGTCGTATAACTATATCCTATAGCTCCTTAATTATAGCGAGGGCATTAGGCCCTCTTATAGGATTAGCTACTCCGCTATTACGGTCGCTATTACGGCTAATAGTAGATATAGCGTCCGAAGGTTATTATTTAGTGTCTTTCGGAAAGTAACTTACCTAAATAAAAGTAATTAAAATATAACGAACCGTACTATAAGAGGGTTAAATAACCTTTAACTATACGAGTCTAGGTTTATATTTGCGAGATAAGAGAGTAACCGAAAATCGTCGAGTGCGTCGCCGATCTAATAATATATAATAACCTTCTAGGTAGATAACTGAATAATAAGCGTAGTAAATATAGTTATTAGGATTGCTCCTATTTATAGGTAAAATAGATACTTAGATTAATTACTAAGGTAATAACTGTCTACTATAAATAGGCGGGATATCCTATCCCCTATATACTAAATTATTCCCTTATTAATCTGGGTCTAGAACTGGGGTTACTATTCTATATATAATCCTATTTACTGGGTTACTAGTAATCCTAAGTAATCCGGGTTACCGTAACCTAGGTTACTTATTATTCCTAGTAACCTTCCTCTAATTAGTGGATTCGCGGATCCGCGCTAATGCTTCCTAAGGCGTAGTCCCTTATACCTTACACTATTATATTATACTATATTCCGCTTCCTTGCTAATAACGGTGATATGTTAGACTAGTATCTTGCTAGGAGGTATAGCTGGTTCGCGGATTACCGGAACGGCCCTAGTATCGTAACCTTCTTGTCGTGCTATAGTTCTTCCGTTCCGTTAGTCTGTGCGTGCGTCTAAGGAATAGTTAGATCGGGCAGATCGTAACAAGGGAGTTCGACTTAGACCCTGTAACTAATGTTAAGTGCGGGGATTAGATTATCTTATTAGGTGATATTGTATTTTCTTATATACGGGCTACTACTTCTAAGCTAAAAAGTTTTGGAAAGCTTAGAGGATACGCACGTGATTATAATGGAAAAGTTTTCGGTAATACACATAACCTACTTCAATTCCCTATTTATATAGGTAAAGATGAATATTATAACGGTAAGTTGAATATGAGAATATATAGAGTAGTTGAAGATAACTAATAGCAAACTATTAGGAGGCATCCCGGGACCTTATCGAGTTATTATGCTTAAAGACACCGCTAAGTATATAGGTGTTATAAAGAAGCGTTACCTAAGAGATGACATTCTCTGTACGGAGATAGGTAGCTACTCCTAGTAGGGTACTGCTAGCCAGGTTCGCAAAGAAGGATATAAGCAATGTGTTTATTAATCAACGTTTCCTAATGTAGCTTTATATTAGAACCCAGTTAATTATATTATCTAAGATAATTTTCTGCATAGACGTTTACAGACCCCAGACGATAAAGCTATTTACTGTTCAAAAACTATTAAATCTACCTATATAGTATCATCTCTACCTACCAAGTTAGTTCGAGCCATTACACTATACTATACTTTTATATATTCAATCCCCAGAAAATACAACTAATGAAACATAACTTCTGCAACTTATACAAACCGCCTCGTTAGTTATATACGTTGAAGGCAAAATGAATTATAAGTTATCAAGGAACACCACTATTAGCCAACTTACTACTTCCGGCTAGGATGATATCTATAAAGGTAGCAAGGCCTAGTAGAAGTAAGCAAAGTGGTTATAGGCAAAGTAAGATACATCTTAATTATATCTATCTAGAAAAGAGAGGGAGAAATATACCCGACACGGCGGCATCCCTATTTCCAAGTATCAAACAACAAAGAGGAAAAGAATGACGCCTCATATAATTTTGATAGCAGATGTTTGCAGGTCTGTCCTATAAGCAGCATTGAAAGGATTGTTGGTAACGTTAACCCCTATCCGCCGAGTACCTTCCGAGGACAAGGTACAGAAGAACCCAGCTCGTGTGTATGTGGCATCGTGTGGGTTCCCTTTTTTGACTATCAGCCCCGTGGTCCAGTAAAACAAACCTGACGAGTAGCTGTTGAGCTTGCTACATCGTAGTGGTAAACACATAGCGTCCGATTCTACGTTGTCCTCACGGCATTCATCCCAGTAACATGCGACGGGATCAAGGACATGGCCTCCGACTATTTCCGATGAGTACTGAGGGAAGAGCGCTGCGAAGGGCAGGACTAGTCCAGTCAGCTCCACATGGCCAGCGGAGACTTGACCAAGAGAGCCCGCCAGTGTCTCGACCGTCTGGGCCTGGAGAGATTCCACCAAAGGACTCCAGCCCAGATACTCGTCAGGGAGAGGGAAGCGGCCTTTGAAGGGTCGCCTGCTCAGGAGCCATGCCCAATAAGGCTGGCGGCGCATAGAAGGCCACCTAGCAATGACAGTGGGGAGGAAATCGAAGAAGGCTCGACCATCGATGCTCGCCCAAGACCACGACGGCGCTCTGTACTGGGCTGGCCTGACACCTGTGGCCCACGCTTCAATCATCCTCGTGCCCGGAGCTTCCGGGCCAAACATGTGCCACTCGAGCAGCAGTAAGGCTTGTTGCTGGCCGAAGATGCCAGCCGCATAGCTTGGTTGGCTGATTCCTCGTGGCTCCTGCAGCCGCATAGTGAATTCTGCTACCCCAGCCAATGCAATGAGCTTATCCTCGGGCTTCGTAAGGCTTGTGCGTGTATAGGATTGGACTATCTTGGACCAGAAGTCCGTCAACTTGGCAGGAGACATGGCCAGATCCAGCTGGTCTCCTATGTTGAAGACCGGGACGCCTCCAGGCCGTGTCCAAGCATCGGGCAGGAGGGTGTCGAGGTTCTTGAAGCCCGTGTGGCCCTGTGACTGGGCAAAGTCTGGCAGTCCTCGGGGAAATACTTCACAAGCGTCTACAGTAGGACATTCCCACAGCAGTTGCTCGGCTCCAAAATGAAGCACGCGCGAGGCCAGGTAGCGCTCTTGGAAGACCCAGCCACGGCTCATGAGCGGTGTGTGCGTGACCTGCGTCCACCAAAAGAGAGGGTCGACAATGCTCCAGTCGGACACCTTCTGCTTTCGTCTCTTGTTCGCCCAGGGTGGCCGAACTTGCACGGGAAGCGCCACTTTGTGGCCCGGCCCCCAGAGGAAACTGGAATCGTTATTGGCGACACCGGTTGCGGAGATGTTGAGTATCGCATGCGAGTAGATCTTGCACATCTGGCGGCTCTCGTCCTCCCAGTCCTTCGTACTGTCCTGTATTATGCATAGACAATCGATCCAGATGTATCGGATACCGAGGTTCTGGGCAATCTCCATGGCGTCTTGGAAGCTCCTGGGCAATACAGAGACCTGTTGCTCCTCTCTGAATGCCTCAAGGTTGTTACCGAGAAGCTTTATGTCTTGTTCTGTGCTCCAGCGATGACTGAGTGTAGCATAGCGACCTGGAATCATGTCGTCTATATCTCTCAGGACAAGACGCCAGGTCTTTGCATCCGAGCCTGCAATATGAATCAGGCGACTTGGCTGGTAGTTAGCGCCAGATGTCTTCCATGCATCGAGGGCCCGACATTTGGGGTGGTATTGCAGGCATTCTTGAATCCATTGCCTGGCTGTCGCAAGATATGGCTTCGATGTGCCGGACACCAGTAGTGGCTTCTTCGGTAGATGTGGCTCTACCTCTGCGGCGTGAGGAATCAACATGGGCCCACGATAAATGTGAGACTAGCAGGAAGGAGGCTGAGCATACTGGACGATGGTACTAGAGAGATCCTTCTCCCGTACTCTCGCGACTGATTGTCCCTCCACCACACTTTCAAGCGCACGATATCTGCATCTCCGGACCCCTCCCTGAAGGAGATCTCCGTCCGCGATATAGTGTTTGGATCCGAGAGGATCGCATCCGGATCCTCCATCTCGGACGCAAGAGACCTGCAGACGGGACATCCAGCCATGATAGCCGTGTTGAAAGACTGCGTATCCGGATGGTGATCTACACGACCCGAAGCCTCTGACAACTGGAAGACTCGTCGACAGCAGTTGCAAAGCATGGTGCGACGGCGAGGGCGACCGACTAGACGGCGCCACTGGTCGGTCGACAATACATTCTCAAACATACCCGAGTGACTCAAAGATGAGCGGGTATATAAACCCCAGGCTCTGGGGCGGTGAAACGTGAACAAGCGCAAGCGAGGGGCGTGAACGGTAACACTGCGAAATAATTCCACGCCAAACTTCAACGAGAACAATGCCAGTGAACTGTGAAACTACAGCAACTCACGGCACCTTGAATGCACTTCGGACACTGGACGCTGCTAAAAGGAGCAGTAGGGCGGAGCAGCAGACTTTCTCGTGGTGTCCGGCAGCGTGGCGCGGAGGTTGTGCGGCTGAAATGGAGTCAGGCTTAGTCGACTGTCAGCTTTCGGCTTTCAAGTTCAGGCTGCAGCGTAGATCTTTCGACAACTGCGGGGTACAATTTACACAAGCCACACGCATAACTAACCAACTTAACCCGAGAAGACTGGGAGGTGAGACCATCCAGTAGGGCTGCCGTATACAAGAAAGTACTGCAAGTCGACAACTAACAATTGGAAGACCTCCGCAAGTGTCAAGCAACCAGGACGGACATGACATCTCTCAACATCAACATAAGCCTACAGAAATTGAATTCTAAATATCCACGATGAGATGGTTACATTCCTGCGTAACTCGTCTCGTGAGTTGTAACGTACTCTCACCATATTCAATCTCCTATAGCCTTTTCTACGCGTTGAGATTACTCTGCATAGAGCTTCACTTGAGCAGCAGGTTCAGAGCACTCTGGCGGTAGTTTTATCCCCATCACGGCCAGTGACGCGGCAGGTTGAAGACCTTTCCGCGGCAAGAAAGCTGCCTACAAGAACGAATACCCTGCCTGTAGGGATCCCTTCTGCTGGCAGTTCCAACAGTCGCCCGATTCAAGGTTCTCGGGTAGGCTTTCTACTTGCATACACAGAGTACTGCTAACACGAAGCTTACGCCAAGACGGATATCATGATGCCATTAGAGTGTGCGTCGGGTCGGGTAGGGAGTGTCTTATAATCAACGGTGCGTTATGACGCTAGTCTTGCCCCTTTATCACTTCAGGGTAGGTGCGGCTGTGCAGTACGAAGATTGTACGGGCCGTGTATACCTCGATCATACCGCTGCAGTGTACGGGCATCTGACTTCGACGATGTATGCTGTCGAAAGGGCGGCCGATTCACCCGGCACGGTCAAGGAATTCTGCCGGGGACTTCTTCACAAGTTGTTATTTCATAGTTACATCCCCGTAGTCTATCTCTCCTCTCATGAATTACATCACCCTCTGAATACACACGCTCGCTTCCCAAGAGAAGATGATCCAAAACCCAACAGCAGCCGCTTGCACGATGCACGAAACAAAAACAGTACGCTGCAAGTATGAGTTGCCTCAATCTATATTCAGTAGCGTGTACACAACCTTGACGCACCATATTACCCATTCCGTAAGCGCTTTTGCCAGCCTGACCAAGACCAGCAATACCTCAAGCCAGACCAGAAACGCCCTTGCCGAGTACACTACCCCGAGATTCAGTCATCGAATTGCCTTGACTCTCTTTTTAGCGATATCCATCTTGGCTGCTACTCGCGAGGCATCGTCGTCCAGCATGGCGAGCATCTCGTTCTGCTCCTCGACTTCGCGGTTGATGCCCATAGCCATCTCGCGCTGCCTCCGGACGATTTGCGTCAGTGAATCGACATCTTCGTCCTGCTCCCGCATCAGCTGTTGCTGTAGCTGCACCACGCCTTGGTTGTCAAGTTCCCGTGTCCTCTCCGTCTCAGGCAGGGGCGCGCCCAGCACCCGCCCTGACGCTCTCGGCCCGGCCCCAATCAGCGCAGCCTTATCGCTCGCTGTGGGCATGGTCGAGGTTCCCGGTCCTGATGCCCTCGCGCTCGGCGTGATGGAGTTGCTGAGCTTGTCGAGGTCTTCCCGGTCTACCCTCGCCGAGGCCAAGAGGTCCTTCCGCCGCCGTATCTCGCCATCACCCAGTCTTCGTGTATCCTTAATGGCCCTAAGTCCGTCGCCCAGAACCGTCAAAAGGCCGCCCGCCTTGACCAGCGCTCTCTTCGCCGCCGCGCCTGTCTCTAGCGCCGTGGCATTATCAGTCGCTGCGTCCCTCCTCGCCAAGCACCGCCGCGCTTCCTGCAGCTCGCGCTTCATCTCGCCGTGCAGATCGAGCCAGGTGCCTGGGTCCTGTGCCGCCGCCGCGTTTGCGGCATCTCTGTTGGGTATACCGAAGCCAGCGCCGGCCCTGACGGAAGCCGCGCTGTTACCTCCACTGTTTATGCCGGGCAGGTTCATAAAGGTGCGCCAGGCGGGTGTGTCGCGCCACTGCCTGTCCGGGCTCTCGGCGATGGCGCGTAAATAGTTCTCGAGGCCCCGCCGCCGGTCCTCGGTCAGCTCGGGCGAGTTAACGGTGCTCTTGAACCATGACTTGGCGGGCAAGGGCGCGGGCGGTGGGCTGCCGCAGAGGGTCTGGAGAGATTGGTGGAGTTGGGCAAAGTCGGAGTAGCGTTTCTGCACGACGAAAGTCCGCAGAGGGAGGCGGAGAGTAATGTTGTATTGGGTGTAGGGCTTGGAGCCGTCGGACGGTGTATGGAGGGATGTCGTCGGGATCGTGATTTCGGCGGGTGGCGCCATGGTCTCTGGGGCGTGGACTTCGGGGGTTCTGTTCGAGGTTCGGTGATGTGATGGCAATTGAGGCGGACTGGCCAAGGAACGGAATCGACGCTCAAAGATGTGACACTGTAAATGAAATGGCTCGAGGACAACGTCCTAATTCCAAGGGAAATACGGAAGAGCAGGAAGAGCAAGAAGGCGAGAATGACGGAAGCGATCCCGAACGAGGCAAGCGAGCGTCGGTCCGACGAGTCAGGTGCAGATATCTAGCTGGATATGACGGCCGTAACTAACAAGGTAGTTAACGTTATCCGTATGGAGTACTCCGTACATGCGGATTAGATCGCTACTAGTTAGTTACCTAGGCTACCGCACCTCCTTACCCTGTGGCTTGCCCCCTAAGCTCAAGCCCAAAGTGGCTGCCTTGGGCTTATCTCGTTGGCCCAAGTGGGGGTCTGTTGATGCCAGAGTGGGTCTTTGGATCATCTCCGCTCAAACGTCCATATTTTGTAAACAAAGTATCTTCCTTGCCTCATGCGCCGTCTCGGTCAATAGAAGTCCGAGTCGCGTGCCCCTTCTTTGAAACAGCATTGCGCCTATCCGTACCCCTATTTATATATGCGCTCATCTGCAGGTACGAGGTCCTTCCTTGTATGCACCTATTTACTTCATCTCGAATGCTTAGCCTGGTTTATGTGCCGTGCGACGTGATCACCGACTGCACTGCGACTTGCTGCGTCACTGGAGGGTATCCTCACCGCCACGGCCCTTCCACGAAATGGTCTGCGATGGATCGATTAACTGAATTGAGGAGCCAATGTAACGGAACAGGATGTGTTGCCCTAAGCAAGACCAATGTGCCACATCCTCCAGGCGCTTCAGAATAGTGCTTATTAAACCCCAAACTTCAAAGCCTCAAACAACACAAGGAAATCAAGAAAGGAAAATGGGAGGCTGGGGCAGCTGTAGTCTCCAGCCTCGAGTTCACTGTCCTTGACTAAATTGCCGTTCATTCAGGGTCCCCTTCGCCTCTTGACCGCATAAGAGTCACTCGACATGCTCAACAAACCTTGCGCCTGAGGAGTGAAAGGATCATGATGCTCGGCCCGGATGACCTGTCCCAGAAGTAGGGAGATCACTGAGCCTGCAACTTGTCAATGTCACCGAGCCGCTGCCAAGCCCATAATGTACATGATTCCCAGGTTCGAGTATAGCATCCACTGATGCGTCGACATACTGATGGCAGCGGAACTGGGAGAGGAGGTATCCCGCATCCACCCACAGAGTGCATCGGGTTGGAGGGCGTAGACTGCGTAACAGTGCGACCAAACGACTAGTTAGCTGCTTGATACGCAGAGACACTTACATAGCGTATGACAGCATCGTCGTGCCAATGTGTTGAAGCGTTGTTTGGTGGATAATTGTGTTGGTATGGTGGGTGTTGGTCAGGACAGAATAGGTCAAATCAGTGCTGGCTGTCCTATCAGACTCAGTACATAGTGCTAAACAATCGACACTATTAGCACATACGACCATAGCTTCCAGAGAACTCGGGATCCCGTCCGCTCTCCCATAGATAAGCTGGAAAGCGCTAGACTAGTAGTTGGGTGGGTGACCACCAGCGAATCCCTAGTGTTGTATGTTTTTTGCCATTTTTGCTTGTCTATACGGAGCAGGATTAGTTATAGTTGCAACGTAAAGTCTATCCCTCCTATCCCCCTTCCCCCTTTTAAAAAATTGAAAGCACTTATTAATATCAGGACCTTAGAGATACTATAATCAGTAACGCGATTTACTAGAGTAACCTATACGGAGACCGTATATAGTAAAGAGTACGCGCCGATATTACCGGTTAGCGTTGAAGGGCGATATTATATATATAGCGTAGAAGTTGTATAAGATATCAGCTTTTCTCACTCAGTATTAAGGAAAATACAAAAGAGCTAATAATTTTAATAAGCTGTTTCCGTGCCCAGAGTATCTCCGAGCGAATATCGTCCAAGTAACTATCGACGGTGCAGCTACTTGGCACGAATATCTGCTTCTTTGTCATGATAGCGGTAGTGAGGCTATTCGGCAAATTCCAAGAACCCAAATTCGAGCGAACGAAGCGACCTGTGAAGGGAAAAGAGAAACCGGAGAAACCGAACAGGCGATCCAGGATAAGGATCATGTTCCAATATTGGTCAAGAAATACTAGCCGTCATCCAAGCAGATGCTTGTTTCTCATCCTCCTGGCAACACCCCAAACTCCGGTAACTCCCGTGCGAGCCTTCGGCTGTACCGTTCCTTCTTATACGTCTCGCGCCAAGGACGCTGGACTTCTGCACGGGTCGCCGCAGACGGTCGAGGCGGAGTACCCCTGCCACTAACACTTTGTCTGCGTAGCATACTTCTTGTGACTCGACCGCTGTGAGTTTTGCGAGAAGCATCTTCCGCTAGTCGAGGTGCTCGCGGTGACTGTGATGACACTCCTGTGACACATCCCTCCGGACTGGTTGGCCTTGCGTTGAACCCATACATGAGAGCCAGTTCCATCTGTCGCTCGCGACTGACTCCAAGAGCATCCCAGGTACGGAATCTCTCATTCATTTCCTGTTGGTTTCTAGGCTGGTTAGGGGGAGGAAGCGGCGGTCTACCCTGATGATATTCGTGCCACGCTTTGTGACGTTCCCTCTCTTCTCGCTCCTTGGCGTCGATCTCTTCTTCCGTCAGGCCCTGGGACAGAAGATTGTAGTGCGCCATTCGGATCTCGTACTCCGCCATATATTTCCACGGCTGCTCCGGATCCTCGGATTGTCGCCACCGGAGCTTCCGTATTTCCTGAAGCTCTTTTTCACGTCGCTCATCGCCCTCCTCATCTTCGCGTTTTTTCCTAGCCTGATCAATGAGGGCTTCTTTGAGGAAAATTTTGTGAAACTGGTACTCCTCTTCGGTCCAGTCAAAACGTTTCCGAGTCAACTCGAGCCGATCCCACGGATCGTCTGGTTCCGGCGTATACACACGGGGCTCAGGGGTAGGCGGGAACGTGCTATACCCAGTGACACGACTGTCGTTGTCTTCATCGTCATCATTATAAGGCGCCGGAGACACAATATTGCTGCCGTGCTCGACCGATGGCAGGCTCTTGGACAGTCGAGCCCACAGTTGACGCCAGCCCTTGTCCTTCAAGTTGAAGTCGCTATATGCAGCGTATTGAATTTGCGGTCGGAAGGGTCGCCTTTCGATTGTATGTTCCAGCACTCTCAGTGTTCTTTGACGAGCCAGGTAAGCCTGATCGAAGTTGACATAGATATTTCTTTCCGAGAGCATCGTCTGTCGCCGTTGGAACCATTCGTCGCCAAAATGGTTTCGACCCCACGCCCAGTACGTTTCGGCATCGCGCGCTTCTGGTTCTGGCGTCCC
Source organism: Arthrinium puccinioides (assembly GCA_022414665.1). Classification (NCBI taxonomy): domain Eukaryota; kingdom Fungi; phylum Ascomycota; class Sordariomycetes; order Amphisphaeriales; family Apiosporaceae; genus Arthrinium; species Arthrinium puccinioides. The sequence goes on along the minus strand of JAIUNF010000003.1, from coordinate 1,404,334 downwards.
TGGCACTCTTCCATCGGGGTCGTAGGTGTCAGGATCGTAGGTGTCGGGTACTTGTATCACTCTTCCTAATACTAGTCCGCCTTGATAAGGTACTGACACGTCGAGTCCCTCTCGCAGGACGTCCTCGGCCTCCCCAGATTCGTGGTCACCACTTTCGGAGTGGCCGTCATTACTAGCATTGTCGCGATCGGTGGCTGATGGGTCGCGAGTGGCCGCCCCGACTGACGTTGCATGATCCGGGGTGAGGCTACGTTGACGCCGACGCGTGCTTGGTCCCATGGAGATGAAGAATAAGGTCAACCCAGAAGTTGTCCGCTGCCGATAATTCGGGATGCTGAAAGTCGATCAGCGCCAAGGGGGAGGGAACGAACGTCGTGCTCTTTGATATGACAAAGGACGATGTTCCCGGACAAACTCTAGAGTCTAGATATGTGACCACTGGCTGAACTTCCTACCCCGCCCGGGGTGCCAGCCGACGGCCAATGTGTCGTGGAGAAAGCTCCATGTCCAATCAATTTCTTAATAGCAAAGCTATGCACGAATGATCTCAATCTACGGTCTTGGTGGTGTGGGGAATGGCCTGACTTTTTGGGCTGTCAGAGGCGGCCAGTCACATTTGCCAGACTTGCAACCCACTGAGGATTACTGTGGCTTCACGGCTCGATCTGTCTGGAATGATTGGTTATTGTTGGTATCGCCTTGTTCGGAGCGTAACGGTAAATACGTGAAGCGTAGTAATATATCGTACTTACTATAGCCTAAAGAGAGAAGAAGGAGAGGAGGTTAGCTAGCAGCTGCAGCTGCAGCAGTTTCCACAGTGTTTATATATTATGACAAGTTGACAACCAAGCAAGGTCCTGTGGTTCCAAATAATCTATAACTCTATATAGGTTCCGGCAAGGTTCTATACTGAGGTATATAGCACGACCCGTCTAATGACAGAGAGGACAAGCGTTGGTCTTGTCGTCAAACCGACCTATACTGAGATCTTGTCTATCGTACCTGTGACTACTGTGTATGTCATACATACCGACATCGAACAGCAGCAGGTCTTTGGCATCAGGGTTAGTTGTTAGACTGCATTCTTGATTTGACGGCCGTTCCAACCCCCATTGATGTGAGTTATCACGTGCTGATCCCGATGCTGGACAGGAAAACCCCAGGTTCTTTTTTATTATACGACAAACAAGCGAGACTTTTCTGTGTTGTTGTTCTGTGCCGCGATTCTTCGAGTCGTGTCCAGTCTCGATGTATGATATATCTGGTTCATGCTCGCTCATTTATAAAAGCAATACAGTGAAAGATGTATTCCAAGATTTGAATGCTTTCTCAATGGCCTCAAATCAGTTATTTTGAGGAACGGATTGCAACTGTAGTACAGCCACTTCAAGTCTCAAGACGGCACTATCTATTCATGCTATTTTCTGACGCTGAACACCAGACTGAGTGAGTGTAGGGTTTGGGGTAAGGTTAGGTCAACGGTCAACAATATGTCGTGACATGAACTTTACTCCGTGAAAAGATCTCACACCTGAATTATGCGGTAATAGTTCACGTCGTCCTCTCTCGTTGTCCTGTAGAGTAGACCGGCCGATTAGGGTAATAGTAGCAAGTCCCGCCCAAATACCACACAGTCTCTTCGCCAGCCCTTCTCTCTCATCTCTCCAGCTCGCGCAGTGTGACTCGCAAGCCCCGTGAATCCCAGCTGGGCATCGCGTTGAACGCATCATGCGCCAGTCTCAGATCTCTGTCAAAGTCCATATCGTACAGTTCCATTCGATCACCAAGGCGGCGCACGACGGTAGCAACGGCAAGGTACAACTCGGTCCACGCCATGTTGACACCGATGCACATCCGGCTGCCGCCCCCAAACACCACCATGTTCTTGCGCCGTCGGCGCACCTCGGGGGCGTCAAAGGGCACCCACCGCTCCGGGACGAAGGCGTCGGGATCGGGGTACACGTCCGGGTCCTCGAGGAAGTCCATCAGCGTCATGCCGACGGCGACGCCCCGCGGGATGACCACGTCGCCGTGCCGATACGCGACGTCGGGCGAGACGCGCATGAATCGGTGCGGGACGCCTTTGCTCAGACGCAGGCCTTCGTGCACCACGGCCGTCAGGTACGGCAGCCTCTCGAGGGCCGTCGCGGGGGGGATCTCGCGCCTGTCCGGGATGGCCTCTGACAGCTCGTCCACGAGGCGCCTCATGCATTCGCGCTCGCGGAGGAGGTGGTAGAGCGTCAACTCCAACGCCTTGGTGGTGGTCATGGTGCCGGCCCCTGTGAGCGTCTGGGCCTCCTCCGAGAGGCGCAGAGCTGTTTTCTCCTCGGGCGGCACGTCGGCGTCCAGGATGGAGTCGAAGATTGTCGGGGTGCCATCGGATAGCTTCTCGCCCCGGTCTCGACGCTCAATCAAGCTGTTGACCCTTCGTTGGAGCTCGCGCTGGCGTCTTTTACCGGCTGCCATGTTGGCCGACGTCTTCTCGGAGGCCATTTTCGGAAACCTGCTTAGTATCTGGTACAGCAAGGGAAAATGTCGCACCAGGTTGCCGCCCCGGCTTTGGCTTGCTATATTCTCGTACCAGTCTTTGGCGAACTCGTCCTCCTCCAAGCAGTTGTAGGGGATACCGAAGCAGACCTGGGAGACAACGTCAAGCGTGAAGGCGGCGAAGGCGTGTGTCAGCGACACCACCCGGGCGTCCGAACCGACTCTCTCCAAGCGATCGCAGAGAAGCTCAGCCTTACTGGCAATGAGAGGCTCCAGAGATCGAATCGTCGCTTTGGAGAAGAAAGGGCTCAGCTGGTTGCGTCGCTGCTTGTGGAGGTCATGCTCGACGGTTTTGAACGTCGAGTTTCGCGTCCACCTTGAGATTCCAATCAGCATGGCCGAGTTGCGCGTACGGTCTGGTCTGGCTAGGAAGGAAACACGCACGACTGTCTCACAAGCCACATGGACTTGTCGCTTCGTCTCTTCGCCGAGTTGACGTATAGCACGTCGAAGAACTCGGGGTCGTTGCAGTGGACCTCGTGAGGGTTGATACGAACAAAGGGGCCTGTTTCCATGCTTCAGTCCCGAGTTTACTTCACCTCCTGTGCGGTGAGCTCTTACCATAGATGCTGTGTAGCTCTCTGATGCGCCAAGTATACTGCCCGTCTTTCCACACATCATAGTAGAACTCGTACCAGTACGAAAGAGCGGCCAGCTTCGGCCCCGGAAACTTGGAGGCTGGACTCAAGTACAAGCGATAGACTGCCAAACCGATCAGGTATAAGATGGCAGAGACACACAAAATACTAATCAATTCAGAGGATGAAAACATCTCCAAATAATGATTTGTTCCGTACGCCATCTTCGAGGTCTGACGGTAAGATGACAAGGAAGTAAGATTGTTCAAAGATGCCCCCGCGCAGGATATCTTCATCGCCGATCAGCTACATATTGCTCGCGGAGCTCCGCTGGGAGTGTGCGCTTATCCTTGAACATCAGTCAGCTTCCGGATGCCGTGTAACCATACCTGCAGATGTTTAGCTCTCCGTGGGGGGAGTTTACGGCATCTTATGATTCTTATCGCGGTGGTAAAAGGCGGGGTTCTCGTCAGATACTGCGAGACAAGGCAGTGAGACGGCAGGATGCAAGGTGTATTCAAACCCCAAGATGTTGGTATGAATACTTGATGACCATCTCCGAGCGAAAAAACTGTCTAGTTTGGTACTGTAACGAGGATATCAACTCCAACGCCTCAACCAGAAAGCTGGGTTCGGGATTCCAGGTTCTAGTATCTGCGTAGTATAGAGGCAGACAATCTGCTCTTTGAAATTTCGAGACTACTTTCGCTGGCCTGTTCAAAGAGCGTAGCGAAACGCCAAATTCTGCCTGTCCGTCATATCCATCATCGCCCTGGGAACCTTCTGGCGAACTACGTGACCTTCCGAGTTCGTCTTCTCCACGTACCCGTAGTCCTCGTGGGCACTTGACTCCTGCAGAGCATCGCGTCGCTTGTTCTCTCTGTTCAGAACGTAGCGGATGGCGAAGAGGAGCACATAATCCCCGACATAAGACGCCTAGAATCATTAGTCGGTAGCTTCGATGCGTGTTGAGCAGACGCCCACGACGCTGACGTACCAAGATGATCGAGTACGGGACGTAGTTTCGAGGCTTGTATTCGGCCCTCCAGAACTGCGTGCAGAGGGTCTGGCCCAGAGAGTATCCCACCATGAATACGGCATTGACCGCGAGTTTCTATGATTGATAAGGCGCCGGGCCTGTGAGGTACGGCAGGGGGAGACGGACCTTTGTGTGACCCGAAGTCGTGACTGCGACCCAAGACACTACCATGGCCCAAGAAGGGGCGCCGCCGAAGTTGTGCAGATAGTACGCGCAGAGGAGGCCGATGCTGTTGCTCCACGGCAATGTCATCAAAAGGACGACGGCGAGGACAGACGGCAGGAAGAATAGGGCGGCTATGTAGCAACGGGAATTCTGCGAGTTTCAACACTTGTCCGAGTACATACGGTGGTCGGTAAGGTGCTCGAGTGGTTTACTCACCGGGAAGCGTCGAAGTATGATAGTCGACAGCGTGGTCGAGACGATCTGTGCCACTCCCGCGGGGATATTGAGAGCTGTCGTCTGGACGGTCGTGTATCCAAATGACTGTATTATCAAGCTGTATTGTGTCCCGAAACCATTCTGAAGATTGCTGGAATCCAGGTCAGTATACGACAGAGCGGCCAGGCCGTTGGGCTTCGGTTCGAGTTGCTCACGCGACGGCAGCAAAGAGAAAAAACAGCCACGTCTTGGGATCCCTGAGAGCCTCGCTGAATTGCTCCGTCTTCCAGGCCTTGGTTTCGGTGCCGCTCTGGTTAGACTCGATCCGCTTCACCACCTTGATCTTCTCGTCCGTCGTCAAGAATTTCGCCTTGACAGGATTGTCGGGAAAGAACAGAAAAAAGCAGACACCGACCGTCAGAGATAACCCGACGTATATGATGAGCAGCAACTGCCAGGGCGCCGGCTTCTTCTTGAAGTCGGAATGTGCAACGGCGAACGCCAGGAAGCCGGAAACAATCTGCGACGCGCCGTTGCACTGGAGAGTCCACCCGATACGCTGGCCTATCTCGGTGCGGTTGTAGAACATGGAAACGATAATCATGACGGCGGTTGTTACGCATCCTTCGGAGCCTCCCAGTAGGAGCCGGAGAGCGACTACCGGTCGAGAGATCAGCCAGGCTTTTTCCACAGCAAGAAACACGGCAACTCACACAGGCCCGCAAAACTTGTACAGAGGCATTGGAGACCGAGTAGCAGAGACCAGAGCAGGATGTTTGCGGCCAGGTACTTGGCAACAGGGAAGCGCTGGAGAGCCCACGAATGCGGGTAGGAGAATATGATGTAGCCTGGTACAAGTCAGCAGCAGACATCCAAGCTGGTCTGAACGGGGTTTGCCAGTTTGCCAGTTTGGTCTCACCAATGTAGAAAGCCGAGCCCAGGCTGTTGAACTGGTCGACCGTAAGGTGGTTGTCTTCCATGAGACCCAAGACCGACGAGGCCCCAATCGTGTTTCTGGGAGGCAAGTTTGAGCTGCGGTTCTACCTAGATGGTCTTGGAATTGCTACTCACTTGTCCAAGAACTGAACTGGGAACGATGAACAAAGTCAGCTTCTGTCCGGGACGCCTCGGTGAACATTGGCCGTTTTGGATTACTCACGTATATAGAGGGCAAAAAGAAGAGGTAAGATCACCTTATCCAACTTGTTGCGCAACTTCCGAGCCTCGGTTGGATCGACAGGTTCGTCATGGGCATGACCGGAAACAAGATCTACCGCTTCGTCGACGCCCTACTTGCCGAATGAGCATCCAGTCTGCAGACTGCACCTAGTATACTAGTCGAGCAACTTAACTTGCCTTGTGGTGCTGAACAACTTTGGCCTTGTCAGAGACTTCTGTGGAGGAGGCATTCGCCTCATTTATCGTTTCGTGCCCCATCCCCGGATTGTCAAGAGCGTAAGGCCGTAAGCGGATATATGGTTATGTACAGGATATATGATAATGATATATGAATTCGGTATAAGAATCGAAGAAAACTGAAAGGTAAACCCTTCCGCGCGAAGCACTGACTCTTTATCAGCTTGCGGCGTATTGCAGTATGCAGGTGCTGACACACTGCGGGCTCTAGGTATGCAGCCTGCAGGTGCCAACTTTTGAACTTGCTATCAAGATAGATACAGGCTGCATAGTACATGGTGCATAGGTAGTGCATAGTGTGGGCGGGGGCTACGATGCCAAGAAGCGAAGCCGCCAGAGTGCTAGATAAGTTATCGTGCTTGGTCGTGTAAATTACCTATTTAACTGACGTGGACAAGCAGGGAAAGTGTTTAGGCAAAGACGTTCATTTATCCAGAAGGACGTGCAGGCTGGCCATGCAACAGTTTTGCACTGTTGATCGGTGAAGGACAACACACCGCCGAGGTTGTCCTCTGGTTGTTCGGAGTTCCGACATGCTGTTGATAGATGGTAGTAGATCATGATAGTAGATACCGACTAGGCTAACTGGGAGTCTAGGACAAATGGTGGAGGTCTCGTTATCGTAACGGGGGCAGGTCCAATGCCTGTCACGACATGCATTCGCACAATACCCGGCACTACTAAATACCACATATGTATCAGTCGACAGACCTGACCTTCAACGGCAACAGAAAGTTCGCCATCGACTCTCCTCTTTTCAGATCTTATACCATCGAACGCAATGTACCCCAGTTCGTTGTACGATCATACGATGTGTATCTGCCCTAGTTCTGTGCCGGATAATGGGTACCTCGAACTGGTAGGATCCGTCCTTTACAACTTACACCATTTCCATTCGTTACCCCTCTACGGTCAAGTAAGGCAGTGAAATATACCAAGACTGTGTGCCTAGAACGTTATACCTAACTTGACTATGCCTCTGCCAAGCCGTACTGCCGGGACGCTGTTCCGGTGATCCCGCTGTTTAGGTCCAAGTTCCAACCGTCAACGTGGTGAACGGAACACACCTAACAGCTAAAGACATCTGAGACATTGATCCCGTTTGGATCTACTAAGTCCTAACACCGCCAACATCACAATGTCTACTATCACTCCAGCTTATACAGTGGTCGGGCAGATCGGAATTCTCCAGCAGGAAAACGAGAGTTTGAAACAGCGTGTCGATAGCCTCCAGTCTCCAATTAATGAGATCCTTGTATCTATTGGCCTACGGATCACAACAGACAGGCCAAGTCCGGTTACCATCGAGAAGCACGGGAGCAGGTACGAATCATCAATCGCACGTGGCGAGAGACGTGAAACGTGAAACCGTTGTGGCTGGTACAGCGGTACAAGGGCGTTTGTGGAGGACGAGTGGTCGAAAAGAAGGAGTGACCCGACCGCGACGATGACATGTTTGGATTCTTGGGAGATGGTGGAACTGCGGACTTTGATATTGCCATGGTCGCGGAAAACGTATACGATTGGCTCAAGGAAGAGGGGGAGGACGGCACCAAAGATCCTTGTTGCTCTGCACTGGAAAACATCGACGGGGTTATGGATAATACGCGCTTCCGTGGAGATCCCTCGTTTAAAACGCCCAACCATGAGGAGTTCTTGATGCAGGGTGTGGGAGACGAGAGTTAGGAGAGCTGAGGTCAGATGGGGGCTGTGCAATGGAGATGACTGCGCAATCGCTGCGGGGGGGGTGGCACAGAAAGCCAAGGGAAGAAGGCTCAGGGGGGACTCGGAGGAGAAGCAACTTGCGTAGGGCAGGCAGGAGTCAGGACACGATCCAAGCCCTGGTCTTCTGTTTTCCCATCCAACGTGAGATGTTTGGCTTGCCATTTGCGTAGCCTTGGTGAGGACTTGCTCTTAATAGACGGAAGGGAGTGGTAGACTGGATAATTCGACCCCCCTCCCGGTCCTTAACCCATGTCCCCGAGCGTTCAGACGGTCGGTCCCAGAAAGGCATAGCTGCTGTAGTACAATCAGTGACTGCTGACTGGTCCCGGCTCCTGTTGCCTGATTTATCCCTCTTTCAACACTGCGGGAACTACCACCGCAGCTGCAGCTAGCTAACCCTCTTTCCTTCTTGTTCCTCAGGCCTTGGTAATTTACACGATATATTACTATGCTTCATGTATTCACCGTTATGGTCTGAACAAGGTGATACCAACAAACACTTTCTGGCAGTTTCTTGCTGAAGAGGCTGGATTGAACTACCCAATTCTTCACCTGTCTGTTCGTGCTTGCCTGCACGGTTTTGTTCACTCCCAGGCTCCCTATACCCGGAGTCTCTGACCATGGCCGCGACCAAGGCCCCGCGCCAACGAAAGAAGCCCGATGCGGGTGCAGCTGCACCGGCGGCATCAGCGAGTCGTCGTACGCAGAGCAGCTCCTCGAAGCGTAGAATGGCACCGCCGCTCGTACGCCGCACTTGGGCTCTACCGCTGATGCTCATGGCCGGCTTCTTCTCGATATATGCCCTCAATCCAACCGAGTCCAACCCTATCCGCCCCTTCGTTTTCCTCTCCTACAAGCTGGAGAATGAAGGCGACCGGGATACACCGGCGCAGTACGGCAAGGGCCTCTGGGATGTCGTCTTTGTGTGCTTCTACACGATCGTCTTGACATTCACGCGCCAGTTTTGCGTCGAGGAGCTACTCGATCCCTTGGCTCGCTTTTACGGCATCAAGTCGCGTGCGAAGCGGGCTCGCTACACCGAGCAGATGTACACGGCCCTCTACGTTCTGTTCGTCGGCCCCTGGGGCATGTACGTCATGCATCGAACGCCGGTATGGTACTTCAGTATGCACGGCATGTACGAAGCCTACCCGCACCAGACGCTCGACGCATGGTTCAAGTCTTACTACCTCTTCCAGGCTGCCTTTTGGGCACAACAGGTAGTCGTCATGGTGCTGGGGATGGAAGAGAGACGGAAGGACTTCAGGGAGCTAGTCATCCACCACGCCGTTACCGTGTCGTTGATCGCGCTGAGCTACCGCTTTCACTTCACCCACGTCGGCATTGCGGTGTACATCACGCATGACCTCAGCGACTTTTTCCTGGCCGTCTCCAAGTCGTTGAACTACGTCGAGAGCGGACTCCAAGGGGTATCCTTCGGCCTCTGCGTAGCCGTGTGGGTATACACAAGGCACTACATCAACCTGTGCATCCTACACTCAATGCTCCCTGGTGGCGAGTTCAGCACCGTGGGTCCCTACTACCTGAACTGGGAAACGCAGCACTACAAGTCCGCCTTGTCCAACGTTATCGGGTTTGCGCTTCTGGCTGCATTGCAGGCCCTGAATGTCTTCTGGCTGTACTGCTTGCTCCGGAGTGCATACCGTTGGGTCTTCATGGGCATTGTCAAGGACGACAGATCCGAGGCCGAAGAGGAGATTCAGCTTGTGACGGTTATGGTGAAAGATAATGAGGCGTCAAAGTGATGCTAGTAGAGCTGACCAAGGAGATGTTGGCTAGGCTGCAGCGGCGCAGCATCTACCAACCAGGGACTTATCCCCTTTATCGAACGACCACATACCATCAGCCCTCCCTTGAAACTAAAAGGTTACCTGATGATAGTTTCAGTAAACGCATTCGACAACAACTGTTTAATTTAATAATGAATCAGTATCTGAATATGGACTTGACGGGCTCGATTGAGGTGACAGACTTCCATAGTTTGTTTTACGTACGGCTCGAGACGAACTATATAAAAGAGAATAAGTTTGAAAGTATAGCATACACGCGCTAGGATCGATATAACCTTAAAGCCAGGGATCAGCTAGTTGCGCTCTAAAGTTGTATTTGGATTAATCAACCGGCTAGGTACCCGAAAGGAAACGCTTATACCTAAATTTAGTTTCTAGTTCTTTAGCCCAACGTTCGGCATTATCCGCGTACCCTATATTTAGGTAACGTGATTTTATCCGCTATATCTAAAGCTATGAATTACACCAGGATACATCAATTATAATAAACACGGCAGGCTACGTCGGTACACCCACGCTGAGTTAAAAATAGGAAGGACTGAGGCACAAGAAGTATTGCAGTAGTCTGCCGGAATTGGTGTCTCCAAGTATTGTACTAGGTCACAGGTGCGATCTGCATTCTACCGTATTACTTCGTATACTGTGTACTGTCATGTGGTACTGACGTAGCGGTAAAGAAAAAGGGGTGGGTTGGAGGGGGACGGGTCCAGCTAGGGCAAGGCATTGTTTGGCACCACACTAGGGTACGAACGACTAGTCAGACCACTTCAAGCACGATAGGGTCAGAGTTGAAGAGACATAAATTAATGGTCTAGCTAAGTCCTGGCACCTGCCGTAGGAGGGTCAGGGCCGTCCACTCGTATTGTGTATATGTGTGACAGCACCAGGTGTTGAAGCTGGGCATGTACACGTCGCGTCGGAGCCGCCCTGTCATCTTACAGTGTTAGTTCCGCATAGTCCTATCATCTGGGGCGTTGGTCTGGATGCATACCACTGCGGTGCACTTTTAGCATTGTACACCCTGGCCTGCAAAGTTGCAGCAGTCCGCATTGCAGGTGCTCAAGACCGCATCACTGCAGAAAGAACTGTTGCCAGGGTCGCAATGCTTCTTCTTGCAAGCCGACAAGCTGCGATAACAGCAGTTGGACGAGTTGCACTATATGAATACCTATTGGTACCGGTACTAGGATATCGTTCCTGAATAGGGAAAGAAAGGCTGGACTTACAGCCATGGTGCTCGCGGTGAAGAACGCAATTATGAAGGATAGGAACTTCATTGTTATAGTTAGAAGAGATAAGTAATCAAAAATGTGGGTTGAATGGGCTGGTGGTTGTTGGTTGTGGATTGTAATTATTGTTGATACACATAGGCAACATTCACTTATATATTGCTCTGGTCTGGGTATGTGAGTAACTCACGATTATTTGTATATCTATTGGTCTCTAGTTATTCTTAGTAGTATACCAAATCGGATCTGTCTTTGAGTCAGTCCTACTAGGGAGCGAGTCACGAATAACACTCAAATAGGAAGGTTCAATTTTACAGACTGGATAAGATCTGATTTCACAGAGGTCTTCTGATCTAGTTTTCTGCGATAGGTATCGGCAATAAAAATAGATTTATTACTCAATATTCTACATCGAATAGCTTTGTTGCTCGATCATCCTCTATTCCTTACTGGGTCGCAAAATCATAGCTGTGCTAGGTACGCTCTTGTAATGCGAACGATCTCGGGAGCATGTCTGACACGTTGTTATATCCATAAAGTCGCGAAAAAGAAGTGTTTTTTTTCGTCCTTGACTTAGTTATCATACTGTACATAGGTGACCGATGCAAATGGTGGGTGGATACATGACAGCGTGATGCGTGACCCCAGCCCCAGACCCCACGGAGGGTTTGTAAACAATAGGCGATAGGTATCAGACAAGAAAAATATACTATGTTAGGACCTTGGGTCAGTTCCTCATCACAGAGATTTTCAAGTTCATTTTCTCCCATATAACCCACAATAGTAAGCAGTAACTAACCCTTCATTCACCACATCATACGGACTCCAGCCGCTAAAATAAGGAGTAGAAAATTAGGGAATGCTCCGTGGAAAGCCGATACTTTGATAAGTTATCTACTAGAGATATCAATAAACAAGAATAATAATACGAATGATTTGAAATTTCAAGTTAGATATTTAGACCCAATCTACATGATATCTTGCCTCTTGTGGTTGCGATGTCGGTTATCACATTGAGCGAGAGTCCACCTCAGGATTCGTCCTTGAAAGAATTGGGCGACTTCCCTAGAGGACTGATACTCTAACATCTTCAAGCACAGAGCAGTTACTATTGGTATTACCTTATCCGGACCGTAACGGTGAATATGTGGAGCATAGTAATATCTGATTGATTTACGAAGGCCTGAAGAAGGGAAGAAATAGAGGACGTTAGATAGCTGCTACAGCTGCTATTCAAGGTGGTAGGTGAAGATGGTACGATCGGATGCGTAAGCAGACCGATGTCCGACCTACCTACCGGATATCCGTGGTAGCTGCTGTAGTAGTTTCCACAGTTACCCTATGGGAAAATTGTTATATTGGGTTGAAACTTGAGGAGAGAATGTTCTAATTTTCTAAATATTATTGGGGTAATAATAAATATCTCTCAAAGACACTTGCCAGAATGCCAATTATGTGAGAGCTGTCTTTGAAACCGGGAGCGTTAACATCTAAGATAAATAGCTGAAGGTATTATCGAGTACTCACAATGTAAAATGACCTGAAGGTTCATATCCTTCCACATATTTATCCTAGTCCATTGTCCTTTTCACTGACTACGTGCCTGTCGTCGTTCTTCTGCACCTCTGCCATCTTGGTTATATCCGCTTCGAACTCAGGTTTTTGCCATATCTCCATACCGAGACTATTCCTCTACACGTATCAAACTGAACACCGCTGCCACTCCAATCATCCAGTTCAAGACTGGCTTCGTGCAAAATACATCTTGAGACCGATCTCTGAAGCACCTCGTACTTCAAGGTAATATTCCTTCTACGTTTCAAAATCAAGGCGAACTGATTTCCCTGCTCCAAGTTTCAGGCGGTCTTTCTTCCACATCATCTCTTCAAGGATAATTATCCATCATACTCCACCTCAAAGCAGCCTTCTTTTCACTCTCCAATCTCCAGGAAACGTTCCTACCCTCACACTTATTTCAGGCCGTTCATCTTCCATTTAGATTTCACAGTAGCCTTCGTTCTATCTGACCTCCCAGTTCACGTTCGCCGTTGCTCGGATTCTCCACACTCCAACTTCTAGGTAATCTTCACTCCTCAGCTTACCAGCTATCCATTTTCCATACCAGATCTCCGAAGTAAACTTCCTTCCACGCCACCTCTTCAAGGCAATCTATCTTTCGCAACCTCCACTTTGAGCAGTCATCATTCCTTCTCGCAAAGTTTTTTCTTTCTTCAAAGCAGAACACTCACAATATTCCACAGTTTCCTTCAAGGTCACTTACTCACTACCAACACCTGACTTCAGGTTCGTCGCAGAACACACACAACATTCCACAGTTTCCTTCAAGGTCACTTACCCACTACTAACGCCTGACTTCGGGTTCGTCTATTTTGCACCTCATACCAACTTTCCCTCGACAACTTGTAAGTGTTATCTTTTTCAGTTCCATGAGAATTTGATATTTCGTAACTGCGATCCTTTAGTTATTCTCATTTCCATTCCTTGGTCTTCTGCACTTCCACCCTTCGATTTTCACATATCCATCCTTTAATTATTCTCGGTTTCCACCCCTCGGTGTTAAGCAACGTTACCCATTTTGCACCTACCTTATTATTTCAAATTCGATAGTCACAAATTTGTTCTTCCTATCCAAGGTATCTTCAGACCTACTTTGCTCTACCCCCGACGTCGACCTTTATTAACCACAACAACCTTCACCGCCGATATCTGCCTTGAACTGTTTTAACCAAGCTTTTCATTTAATCAAAACCTATATTCACAGATTCATTTATCCCTTCACAACGTTTACTATCGCTAATCTCATATCTTTGTTGCAGCAACGGCAAGTGGACAGTTAGAGACAAACACTGCACCACGAACAACATACCACGACGATACATCAAACTCACGCAAACATCACACGTTATTGTGCAAACAGAAACTGCAATCTAATCTCTCACCATGGACCACCAAGATAACAAGCGCAAGCACCAGGCTAGCACAGTTAACGCTCGTGCGAATGACGGCAACATCATCATCGACGACGACGACGACGATGATTGTATGATCGTCAGCCAGACGGCGACCAAGAGAGTAAAGAGGGAGCAGAACAACAGTTTTAACCTGGCTTCCGTAAAGCCTGCTACCAAGCCTGCTACCAAGCCTGCTACCACACACAAGCTCGCTGTCCATGGAACCGCTTCTAGTCCTACAGATGCTGCTGGTACTTCTACCGGTATAACGCATACTCCTGCCGGTGTCGCCGTTCCTCTAGCTGGTACAGTTCGTACTACCGCAGCTATCGCACGTCGTGCTAGTGCCGCACGCATTGAAGGCCCTGGAGCCTCTACACATCCGTCGGAGGGAGTTGTTCTCCAGGAAAAGCAAACAGCCCTGGATCAGAACCAGGAGAAGAAAAATCGCGCGCTCCAAAATCCCGAGAAGCTTCGCGAGGAGGTTGCCAAAGGGTCGAAAGAAGTCGCCGATCCTTACAACCCCCGTCTTAAGCACCTTGAGAAAGAAGCCAAGGTTACGACAACCGCTGTGGGCAAGCTGCGACGCGATCTTGACCAACTCCAACAAGGAGTAACCAAGGAGATCGACACCCGTATGCAGGCCTTTGCCAATCACATCGCCGATTTCTTTGGTCGGGGTATACCTCGGCACTCCATCGCCGACTCTCTGCAGCACGCTCAGAACGCTCAGAACGCCGTTGAGAACGGCAAGCAGGTTACCGGCAATACTAGAGCGCCTCAGAATGCCCCTGTCGCCGCACCTATTAATAGACAACCTATCCCTATTCGTGCATACGGCGAATCGTCGACAACTACCCTGGTGCCTGTCCTGAAGAAAAAGGCCGCCATCACTGTGCCCAAGCTGTCCCAGGACAGCTTTGTGAAGCAGCCGGTGTTGACCAAGGCTGGCTTGAAAGAGTTGTACCAGGTCTTCGACTTCCGTAACGTGGGCCAGCTGGAGGAGCTGGCAATCCTCGACACACGCGAGCTGACCCGAGACATTGTGCTGTTCTGTGACATCGCCACCTTCAGCACCACAATCATCGACTATGTCCTGCACATCGGCGGCAGTGCAAGCTACATCACCGACCAGCGACCCCCAATTCGACACGCACAGCACTTACTCCTTGCCAAAAAGAACCTGACCGAGGTTCGACTGCTCGAACTAGAGGTAACCGACGATGAGCTGGCCAGTGTCGAGGACAGCGCTGCCTTTAAGACTTGGAAGAAGAACCTGGCGATCCCCAAGTATGTGTACGAGATCGGCCAGCTCTTTATCCATCGCAAGGTCAAGCAGACCAACAAGAGCGAGGCCTTCTCCACCTACTACAATGTCTTCCTCAGCGCCATGAACGGTCCTCGATCTGTCTGGATCATCCAACGCCTGGAAAACCAGGGGGCCGGCCGTATTCGAGACAGAGACAGCAGCCGGGCCTTCAACGGCTGTGACAGCACCAAGATTGCTCTGATGGCCGAAGACATCAAGACTCTTGACTTCATGACCAAGAGCTTCCAGGCTGACAGCTACCCGAACTTTGTGGAGGCGAACGCTCTAGTCATGAAGACGCGTTGCCAGACGAACGCAACTATCAAGCTGAAGTCGTTTGATATCAAAGACATGGAGCGCGTTTTGTTGGGTCCGGGTGCATAGGTGGTAGCTAAGGAATTTCTGGGGGAGACATGGCGATAGACTATAGTTGGGGGTGTATACTAGAACCAGGGGTAACTTTGTTATTAAGTTAACGAAATAAATGCCAAAGAAGTTATGCGAACCATAGGACATGGGGCTTTATAGACAAAAGTCAGCAAAGTTAAGGGATGATTTGACGTAAAAGCATGTCCAAGAGAGATGCAAACAGAGTTACGGGAATGAAATTCAGCGCCCATTGAGCCGAGCAAATTCTTGTAGGAAAAATTTCATCGCCAAAAGTCTAAATTCTGTATATGAGGAAATGTGCACTATTTTTCCCAGATAAGACTCTGAGATGCCTCACAATACCCATCTGTTATACGTGGAAACCTGACTGCCTGCAGGCTGCAGGGGGCTGGGTGCTGGCTGGGCAGAGAGGGTACCACAGGTTCTTCGGATCAGTTATATAGCGAAGGACCTAACTTAGTGATGACTGTGAGCTCCCTCGATCAGCTGCATGAGGTCTTGGTAATTCAAAATTGATGTTCATGTGACGAGTAAACGGCGGCCCCATCTGCTGACAGGGATTCGAAAAGGGCCGACTAGTGTCCTACTTGGACACGGAATGGCTGCTGTCCCCGGTCTGTGTTGCGATCGGCTGCTGTTCGGACGAGAATCCTGCCAGTCGGGAAGTTGCCGGGGGGCTGCCAGGCTGGGGCAAATGCGGGGAAGGAGACTAGGGCTCTTGGGGTTGGGCGCGGGGATAACTCTTTTTCCCCAACTACCTACACAGCAGACGCCAAGGGGAATACATATGGCAGGGGCGGCACATATGACGGCATTGACTCGCAAGTGGTCATCGAAAAGTTACGAGGTATTAGATACTCCGTAAAGCTGTCCGGAGGCACAGTGGCTGGTAGCAGGCAGGTGCCGGTTACGAGTGGGAAAGACTAAAGTAAAGTAACCCAAGTTGCTCGTTATGCGACGTTTCCGGGCGGTGCCAAAAGGGAATTGCGATCAGCGCTTCTCATTTGTCGGCGCCTCGGCAATGGTCAGATGCAGTCGTTGGGACAACGTCGGCCCAAGTCAATAAGTTTATGGATACTACACTACGTAAAAGGATGGGAAGTTCCGTATGTGAGGACTACATGGTACTTATTCCGTACGTAGTACTTAGTACAAGGGGGAGGGGGCTGTCAGCGGCGCGTTCCTGATCCGTTTTCCCCACACATGCCTAGTTACTGTGTAGCTGCTGCAACTTTGCTTTTTACACCAAGTTTCCCAAGTACACAGTATCATGCGCTCGACAGATCTCTCAAAAGCTGCACACGATGTTATCATCTGAGATGCATCTCACACTCTGGCACCACTAGCTCTCTGCCAGATCCTTCGCGTCCGCCTGCGAGATGCGAGATGCGAGATCATCATCGATGCAAGCGGCCTGTCGCTTTCAAGGTTCCAAGTTCCAACCAGTCGTATCCGACGGATGTTCTTCTCGTACTTTCGCCGGGCCTTACAAGTGTCACGTAATAATGCGGGTCTCGCCTTGGCCGTGCCCGCTTAACCACTACGTACGAAGCAGGAGCTCCTGTTGGCTCCCTAGAAGGGCTGGTCAGGCAGGGCTGCGGCAGCAACTCCATCGCTTGCTCCATCCTTGAAACCGAGCAGTCAGTTCAACGGGCTCTTTTCAGTTTAGGGCTGGACCATTGCCCGTTCAAGGATCTTCCCTGGGAGGCTAACAATCCGAACTCTCAACATTTGGAAAAGAACAGACGAGCGCACTCTACGTGATCAAAGTAAGTTTGGTCACTACTTATTAGACAGGTGCAAAGCCACATGCCGCCTCCAACCTCCGCTATTACACAGTAGTAGGAACCCCCCCTCATCCACCCCCCAGTCTGTTGCGTTGGCGAAGCTTGGGATCGCTGGGGATCGCGGGGGCCTGCCGCTTCCGCTTGCTTGCCATGTACTCCGTACGGAGTACTGCAGTACGACAGAGGTAAGCAGCTGTCGACAGGGGGTTCTTTGACTGACATCATAAAGAGCCAACGCTTCCCTTTGTCTCTGTTTCCACGACCTTTCTGTTCGCCACGTCTCTAGTCTTCCGGCGCTTCTTACTGTCGGATCTCCAACATTGGGACTCGTCGTCGTCAAGTAACCCTAGCCGCCTGCAACCATGGTGCGCCTCTACACTGTGGCCGCCCTCGTGGCCGCCTGCTGCTCGGCTGCTACCCTTCAACCGGTACGTCAACTACGGAGGACCAAGATGTGATCGTCTCCCCATCCTACGCCCATGTTACGTGAACTCCCCTCCCCAGCCTTCTCTGATCGTCACACTGCTCTTACGTGCAAATCCGGAACGGCTTGCATCTGCACACACCCTTCTTCACCCTTCTTCTTACTGGCAGCGGTCAACGTTCGCAAGTTCTAACGACTTCCAGCTCGAGCAACGGGATGATCTTGCCTACTCGCCACCGCATTACCCTTCGCCGTGGATGGACCCCAAGGCCATCGGGTGGGAAGCGGCCTACGCCAAGGCTGCCGCCTTTGTCTCGCAGCTTACGCTGTTGGAGAAGGTCAACTTGACCACGGGCACCGGGTAAGTTTTCACATTCCAGAGGCTTTCCTTAACTTGATACTCATCCAAACCCAGCTGGCAAAGCGAGCAATGCGTCGGCAACGTCGGTGCTATCCCGAGAATGGGCCTGCGAAGCCTCTGCCTACAAGACTCCCCGCTTGGTGTCAGGTTTGCCGACTACGTCTCAGCCTTCCCCGCTGGAGGTACCGTTGCTGCTTCATTCGACAGAAAACTGCTGTACGAGCGAGGTCTCGCCATGGGTCAAGAACATAAGGACAAGGGCGTCAACGTCATGCTTGGACCTTCTGCCGGACCACTCGGTCGTCATCCCGAAGGCGGTCGAAACTGGGAAGGCTTCTCGCCCGACCCTTGGCTGAGTGGTATCGCAATGGCCGAGACGATCAAGGGTATCCAAGACGCCGGTGTCATTGCGTGCGCGAAGCATTTCATAGGCAACGAGCAAGAGCACTTCCGACAAGGTGGTCCCAATGTCACCGAGGCCATCTCTGCCAACATCGACGACAAGGCAATGCACGAGCTCTACTTATGGCCTTTTGTCGATGCTGTCAAGGCTGGTGTCGGCTCCTTCATGTGTGCGTATAATCAGGTCAACAACTCATACGCCTGCCAGAACTCCAAGATGATCAATGGACTATTAAAGAGCGAACTTGGTTTCCAGGGATTCGTCATGAGTGATTGGGGCGCTCAGCATGCGGGTGTGGCTACAGCCAACGCCGGCATGGATATGTCCATGCCTGGCGACACTTCCTTTGTCTCCGGCCTCAGCTTCTGGGGTGCCAATATGACCTTGGCTATCTTGAATGGAACTGTGCCCGAGTACCGACTCGACGATATGGCCATGCGTATCATGGCTGCCTTCTTCAAGGTAGGCAACGAAGTTGGCCAGCCACCCATTAATTTCAGCTCGTGGACCAAGGACACGTATGGTCCCCCTCCACTACATTGCCGCTGCCAATCACCAGCAAATCAACTGGCACGTCAACGTCCAGCGCCAGCACCGCGATTTGATTAGAGACGCCGCAGCAAAGTCAACTGTGCTGTTGAAGAACACTGGCGTCTTGCCTCTGAGCAACCCCAAGTTCCTTGCGGTTATCGGCGAAGATGCTGGCCCGAATCTGCGAGGACCGAACAGCTGCTCAGACCGTGCGTGTAACTCTGGCAGCCTTGCGATGGGTTGGGGCTCCGGAACGGCCGACTTCCCCTACCTGGTCACCCCGCTCGATGCCTTGAACATGCGTGCGGCCCAAGATGGAACTCGTTTAGAGGCCATACTTGACAACACCGCCCGGTACCAGATCCAGACTCTTGCTTCCCAAGCCGATGCGACGGCACTGGTATTCGTCAATGCAAACTCTGGGGAAGGATACATCAACGTTGACGGCAACGACGGCGACCGCAAAAACCTTACTCTATGGGGCAACGGTGACAGTCTGATCAAGAATGTATCTTCCGTCTGCAATAACACCATTGTGGTTATCCACTCTGTCGGACCCACAATCGTCACAGACTGGTACGACTCCCCCAACGTCACCGCCATCATCTGGGCTGGTTTGCCGGGACAAGAGAGTGGTCGATCTATCGTCGATATACTCTACGGCTCAGTTAACCCAGCTGCTCGAACCCCTTTCACTTGGGGCAAGAAACGTGAGGACTACGGCGTGGAACTTATCTACGAGGACAACAGTGGCGGCAAAACTCCCCAACAGCCATTCTCCGAGGGGATCTTTATTGACTATCGTCATTTTGACGCCAATAAGATTGAGCCCGCCTTCGAATTCGGCTTCGGACTGTCATACACCACCTTTGCGTACTCCAACCTCTCTGTCGAGAAAATCCAGGTCGAAGCCTACAAGCCTACGACCGGGTTGACAACCGAGGCCCCCACGTTTGGCGCCAACGTCTCGACCGACTTGAGCGACTACCTCTTCCCGAGCGAGCAGTTCCCGTCTATTCCCTTCTACATTTACTCCTATCTCAACACTTCGTCGTCTGCAGAAGAGGCATCAGGTGACCCCAATTACGGTCAAACCGCCGACCAGTTCCTGCCACCTCATGCGGTCGACGCCAACCCTCAGCTTCTTCCTCCTGCTGGCCCTGCGGCAGGTAGCGAACCCGGCGGTAACTCTCAGCTTTGGGATGACATGTATAGTGTCACCGCCACCATCACCAACACCGGAAAGATGGCTGGAGATGAGATTCCTCAACTCTACATCTCTCTCGGCGGCCCTGATGATGCGCCTATCGTCCTCCGTGGCTTTGATCGCATCCGTATAGATCCTGGCCAGTCGGCACAGTTCCAAGCCACTTTGACCCGCCGCGATCTCAGCAACTGGGATGTCGCAAGCCAGAACTGGGTTGTCTCTGAATACCCGAAGACGGTGTATGTCGGCCCCAGCAGCCGCAAGTTGCCCCTCAGCACTACTTTGAACTAGAAAGAAGGGATGCAGTAATTCAAATGCTTGGGCCCAATATGAAATGAAGAGCAACGAGGTGCCGGGGCTTGGGGAGGAATAACGAAATTATGCCATATACTCCACACCTACGTGGCAGTCCTTAATGAATAGTAACTATTTGAACCCTAATAACACTTGACACTGGTACGTGACTCGATGGATTGTGTATGCATGCCGGCTTGAGTTGGGTGTTTATGGTTGTGACCAACACGGGAGCACGGTCCGGTATGTTCCAAGAACAATTGCTACTAATGATGGGGTCTTAACACATATGATCTTGCAGCTCAGACGAGATGTGGATTAATTGTAGGGAATAACGCGTCCAGATACAACGGGCTCACGGTTGTGACCAGCACGACAGATTAGTGCGGCTGAGAGAAATTTATATGTAGCTACTGGGGTAATCCATAGAGTGATGATTGCTCAGGTAGCTTCTATCAAAGCAATATTTTGGGACGACATTTGGTTATCAAGTTGTAGATAAACTCTATAGCACAAAACATAGATGCTATACTCCTCCTAGTTCTATTGCCAATTGTTGCCTACAAATTACAATCAAAGCGTATCATCAGTATCGCAGAAAGTCGCACAGTGTTGGACAATTGTCAGCAGAGGCGTCTCCTGTTTTCATATCTGCTTCCAAAAAAAAAAAAATGAAAATAAAATGGTGTAACTGTTGTGGATGCGGAAAATGCCGAGGTCTAAGAACTTCGTGCTCTTTGACGCCGTCGCTCCAGAGGAAATGCCGGCATCATCATCATCAGCCGCGAGCCGATACGGCGGAGGGTCCTAGACGGTGCCCGATCCCCGTTGGGTTTTCGGCAGAAAGGGGCGGGGGGGGGATAGGGAGTGCGGTATGATACGACCTCTTTTACGACGAGGCTGATGCGTCTGATGAAACGGATGGGTTTTCAATATTTTTGCCGAACCCGCGAGACGCGCGTCGTAAGGTGCTAACATCACTGCTTTGGGGGGAAAAGGAGGGGGTTCCTCCGGGAAAAGAAAACGCCTAGGGTGTCTCAAAACAACCACTGGGTGCGACTAAGGGGGGGGGCCGTTTGTCGGGGGAGCGAGGACGAGCGCGTGGAGAGAAATGGGGGGGGAAGGGAGAAGGAGGGAAGATGACGGCATGGGCCAACGACGGGTGTGGATACGGATACGGATATGGCGTGATTGGGAAACGTAACCGAGCCCCGGTTCGGTTCGTACTTCGGAGGTCCCAGAATCCGGGCGGGGGGATTACGGAGTATACATACAGGGTCACACAGATCAAGACTCGGCGTTTGTTACCAAAGCGGGCGGGGATGGCCTTTTTCAGCACAACGCCGTCCGTGTATGTGTGCACGCGTTGCGTTGCCCCCGGCTTGTGCTTTTTCTTGGCTTTGTGCTTTGACGGCCGGAAGGGAGACGGACGTGTTTCTTGATTCCGGCCGGAAACAAAGATCCACGACTTGTGAAAAGCTTGGGTGGTGATTTTCCCCATGACAGACTTGCGGATGACCGGTCCCCTGATTTATTCAATCAAACCAGTTGTGTTGTTTGGTGCTGCCGTTTCAGAAATCAATATGCAAGGTACTGTCCCGGGGGCGTATATACTTCTGGGATAGTTGCCTTCGCTTCCTCTTTGGGGACAGTAAAACAGGGGGGCACGTGTAATATAGTTCCCCGACTTGACAAGGGGGCGCGCGGGAGGGCCAACCAGGGATTTTGTTTGACATGGGCATTGTATCTAGGACCACATGGCGGCTCGGATCTGAGAATCAAATAAGCTTATTTGTCTGATCTTGACTGTTACTTACGTGTCTGAACTTAGATAATAATAAAATCATATCTAGAACTCATAGAGTCATACATAGCAAGTCTCGCAATTTTGCCATGTTAAAGATGAAGCACTGATTTTGGTCTTGACTGGTTGAATGTATTTCAATTTTAGTTACCAGTATATCTTCAGACTGTATATCACACAATGTTGTTGAAAATATATACAATTACTGACGACAAGGTCGCACACGAAAGTGATATTTCCATGGCACACATTACCCTTCCACCCCTGCTTCTCTACCCTTAAACGCCCTCTTTGCTGGCCTGCGGATCAGGTTTCACCCAAACACCCAAACAGTTTGGTAGGGTCACATGCCGAGCTTCTTCTTCCAGACCCCCAAGGTCGGCTCATCGGCCCGATGCTGTTGAACGCCCCAAGTGTTCCACGTGCCGGAACTGCGCGCGGTCATCTCGGTCTTGGCCATGGACATTCTATGGATCGCGGGCGGTGGTGGCAAATCCAGCCGGTCGGGGTCGACTGGGTAATATTGTTCGTTTGGCTGATTTGCATAGCCCCGGGGGTACGTCTGGGGCATTGGCGGCATCGCCGGGGCCGGGTCGTCCACGTCGTACCTCGGATGCCCTGGGGTCTTCAGACCGGCCGCGCTCGAAGTCATGCTCGCGCGCGAGGTAAGGGGGTTGACCATTTGGCGGCTTTGGCGCTGAAGCCACGAGGAGATGGACGAGTTGGCGCCGTGGCCGTAGTCGGGGGCGGTGGGGACCGTGGGGGCAGGTTTTTCGATGATGGGCTCCCTGTCGTCGCTGTCAAACGCCGCGCTCTTCTCGTTCCAGCTGTCCCCGTTGGCCTCGGCGCGATTCTCGTACGAGTTCCTCGAGCTCGCGTTTTCGGTGCCGTACGGGTTTCCATTGGCCTCGGACATGTACTCGAAAGAGCTCATCGTGCCGCCAGCTTCGACATGGTAGGCGGCCGCCATGAGTTCGTCCATGACGCGCGAGTTCGTCTTTGGAGCCCCGGCAGACGGGTTTAGCCCTCTGGTCGGAGGAGGGGGAGGACCTTGCGAAGCCGTGAGCCGGTCGAGTCGGCTCTTGTTTGCCTTTGTCCTTCGGCTGCGCCACTTCCAGAACAAAAATCCGAATCCGACCAGGAAGCCAAGAGCACCTGCGGAGTCAAGTCAACAGTGTTCTCCAAAAGCACATCCCTCATAGTGGGCGGATCTGTCTGTCAGTCACTCGCACTTACCGATAACTCCAAGCGCGATTGCGGTGTTGGAGAGGGTCTTGGATACGCGCTGAGCGTTGCCTAGTCCATCCTGCTGACCGATCTGAGTTGACCTGCTCCCTTCACTGGGTGTAGACGTCGTTCCAGGTTCAACTTGTCGGCCCGGCTTGTTCGAGGGGCTGATGGAACTCGGGAAGATGACAGGGAGACCGGCTGGGATGGTGCCCACAACCGTGGCTGTGGAGGAGACTACAGAAGTAACAATCACGGGCTCCAGTGTGGTGGGCAGCGGCGGAGCCTCCGACATGCTGAGACTCTCAGTGGAGGCAGACGTTGTGGTAACCAGAGGCTGAGTGGGCACGACTGAAGTGCTTGATCGAAATTGTTCCGGCGGGACGGCTGTCATTGTCACCCTGTTGTTGTTTTCATCGCTTGAAGTGGTTGGACTGACGGCAAGCGATGTTGTGGTCATTGTCGTCACTGGGGGCGTCTTGATCGTGACAGGCATCGACGTGACGGTGGCGGGGAAAGTAGACTTGCTCGGCGAACTAGACTCGGGCGAGTATGATTCGGCCGAAAAGGGCGAGTCGTTGTCGTCCGAGGAGTCATCGTCGCGGATCTCGATGCGAAGACCATCCAAGATGCCTAGGCCACGACGAGTGCCACGCCTGTGTCCCCATTGCCATTAGCCAGTGCCATTGGTGATGGAGTATAGACTCTAGACTCTAGACCAGCCACGAGGCTGCGATGAACTCACCTCATGATGTCGACTTGCTTGCTGTGACCCTTCGTGCAAGCAAAGCCACCACGTGCGCGATCAAACCAGGCCTCGCTCAACGACCTTGATGACTATCACACAGGAGATTATCGCACAGGAAAAGAAAAGAGAAGAGCACGCAAAGTGCAGTCCAGCTGTGGTGGTCGAAATGAGTAATAGGGTCCGGCCCGGACTCGAGATTTGAGACTCGAGATTTGAAATTTGAGATTCGAGATTCGAAGAAGACAAGATGCAAGGAGAAAGTCGGCAAGGAAAAATCCGCCGAGATAAGACGAAAGGGAAGCTGCAAAAGACGGCGGCAGCCAAGACGGACGTCGACCTGGACGAGCAGCGAGGCGCTCTATAAGGGAAGGGCACAGACAGACAGGACGTAGTCAGTAGACTTGGGTTGCCACTTACTGGGAGCGGCAACGAGTGGGGCCCGTTGAACCCGCTCGCACTTTCCGGGGTCTGCGTTTCGGGTTATTCTTATGCACGGCTCGTGCCCAGCCCCGCTAACGTTTGCAACCAGGATGATGCGACAGCGAATGGCCGCCCAGACTGGTTCGTTGTCGGGTTTCACCCACCATGGGTGCCAATTGTGACAGCAGCCAAGAAGCACCAATGTTTCGCGGCCTCTCGGCAAAGGCTTGAAGACGATGAGATCAGGACCTTGACTTGGGTGCAGATGAGAGCGAGATGGGATGGACGGAATTGCACACACGAACGGGGGGGGGCGGTTTGAGGGGGCTACGCAAGTTTGTCCCTCAGAAAGGAGAAACGAACGACGTACAAGCCCGGACAATCCCTGACTGTTGACAACATGATGATCGCTGCTTGAGAGCTTTCCATCTGGCAACAGATAGTTGGTGGTTAGTGCAGATACTACTTACAGGGTAGTCCGACGCACACCGCGGAGCCTCTGCGGCCATTTACTACAGACCCGTTGCTTCTAGCTACCCGCCAACTAACGTCCGTCGTCAGCTGTGGCATACTGGACAGTGCTGGACAGTGCTGGACGTTTGCGTCTGGTATTAATTACTCCGGGGCTGCCGTGCAAATGCATACAGTACTTCGTATCCGTAGCATTAGGCGTAGCATTAGGCGTAGCAGTATGCGTAGCACTATGCGTAGCAGTAGTTATGCCTGGAGTAGACAGGTTCGACCGCCGACGCCATGCCAAGTCTTTATGGGCAAGGCCGTTGGACCACTTCAGTCTTTGTAATTAGTAGCTCCACTGCTCCAGACCCCAGTGCTAACTAGTAAGTTCCGGAACGCCAGAGGGATCAACGTGTCAGAACGTCAAAGTACGGATTTATCTAGTACTTTACCTACCTAGGCGCACGCCCATACTAAATTAGAGTCTCGATTAAGTAGATATTACATTATCCTATATAGTATGGCAGCGCTAATCGCAGTGCAGCGTCAATTACGACTGCAATATAGCGTCAATTACGACTGCGGTACAGCGTCAATCGCGACTGCAGTGCAGCGTCAATTGCGACTATAGTATAGCGTCAATTGCGACTGCAGTAAAGCGTTAATTACGACTATAGTATAGCGTTAATTCCACCTATAGCGTAACGTACCTTATAGCGCAGCGTACCTTATAACCTTATAGCGCAGCGCACCGTACAGCGCACCTTACAGCGCACCTTGTAGCGTAGCGTAGTTACAATTCACGCTACAGTGTAGTCGCAATTAACACTATTCTATAGTCGCGATTGACGCTGCACTACAGTCGCGATTGACGCTGCACTACAGTCGCGATTGACGCTGCACCACAGTCGCGATTGACGCTGCACCAGTCGCGATTGACGCTGCACCAGTCGCGATTGACGCTGCATTGCAATATCGTAATAATAGGTTATAGATATTAACCTTACTAGCTACTCGATAGTAGGTTCCGTGGTTAAGATTATGCATACCCCTAGACTAACTTGGTGGGGTACGCGTATTAGAAGTGGACGTTCTGACACGTTGATCGCTCTGGCAGTGCTAAATTAACTTACCTCGCCCACTTGTCGGCGGTCGCTTCCAGAGGTCCTTTGCATTTGCAACTTACACGGCGATTTCTATCCCTAGCCGTATCGTGGCATTGTGCAATATCGTCTGGGCGGGCGCATCTGCCTCGATTCAAGCAAAGATGGGCTGGGTCCTCAGTCCTGCCCGTCCCCAGCTCCCCGGCAATCTGCCATGAAGCCTTTCCAGACTATCGCCCGTCACGCACCGCTTGCTCGCTCTCGCGCGCGCTCTCTTCCATCCTCCCTCCCTCCCTTCTATGCGTTCGGGATAGACTCGTCAACTCGATCTCCCTCAGGCAGAAACGCTTGAAACCACAGTGACGCAGGTGCAGCACGACCAAGACCCCAATAATTGGCACGAGATTCGGCACGTCGATATTCCCGGCTAACTGCTGCCCCCTCCCCAATTCGGACGGAGATCTTGCGTGACATGGGCCTTCGCTACTAGAGCCCGGTCCTGACTACTCCCACCTAACGAACTAGTAGGCTACTCTTCATGTTTCCAGACCGGCATGACTGGACGGGACTCGCTGGTCCAGGGGTCGGACACGACATGATGACGCTGCGACCCCCGACTCACTCACTCACTCACTCACTCACTCATTCACTCACTCACTCACTCACCCACTCACCCACTCACCCACTCATCCACTCACCTACTCACCCACTCACCCACTCACTCACTCACTCACCCACTCACTCACAGCCTGATCGGCCTGTCTGACAACGATCGGCCCGAAGTGCTCATTCGGCCATTCATTCAGCCTAACCAGTCGGATACCGGTACACCATGCAGCTCCATCACCGACGCCGAACAATGTTTGCTGATATGAGATAGGCTATAGCAGGGTCCGCCATGCCGGGCGACCTGTCGGACTTCTGCCCGCTCGTATTGCCGGTGTCTCCCATGTCACCGTCCCATAACGACTGCCCTCTAGCGAACTACGCGCTCCATAGTTCATACCACAGAGTTTGAAGCGAGATTGCACGGCAAGGATCCAGACGACGGGTCGGCCTGAGTCACTGACAACACGCTCTCGTATCCTTGTCAATTACCTTACGTTGCAGTTCCGATA
Organism: Arthrinium puccinioides; assembly: GCA_022414665.1. Lineage (NCBI taxonomy): Eukaryota > Fungi > Ascomycota > Sordariomycetes > Amphisphaeriales > Apiosporaceae > Arthrinium > Arthrinium puccinioides. Next base: position 1,377,054 of record JAIUNF010000003.1, on the reverse strand, counting down.
CAGTTCCACGAATCATTCAGAAAGTCTATTGGTCGTCTGCCAAGTGCACCCAGAACCATAGATCCAGCACGTAAGACGGCCGCGCTTCTGCCAAGTATGCCAATAACCGTTTCCCCAAGGGTACTAAGGATGTTCTGTTCTTGATTATTTGCTCCGCTGTCGGTAGTTTGGCCACAGTGATTGCCTGATGTTTGCCATGTCCTCGGCCTACTTGGCTTTATCTCTTTGGTTCCCCGCATGCATCATGATCAGGCCAACGGGCACAGCACAACCGGGGGGTATAGTACATTGTAGCCCAGATATTTAGCCCCTTGCCTCGATAACTAATACTGGCATTCCTTTTTTCATTTTACGAGTTGGTATGGAAGATGCAAAAGGGCAACAAGAATCATGATGCACCACGGAAATACGGTGCTGAGATGGGTCTAAACGGAGCACAGCATAGTAAGAAAGGCCAAGTTTGGCCAACCCCCTCGAGTCCACTCTTTGTCTCGTGAACCTGTTGGTTATAGTTATATCTTAACGATACAGTCCTCTCCGGGTGACCCATGCTTATGCCGAAACCTTTCCTTCCAACATGTATATCAAGCTCTCGAGCTCACACACGACATCTCGATAGACGGCGTTTTGCAGCTCCGGCTGGTTGAGATCCTTGCCAAACCCAAAGTCGCAATCCAGGCACTGCTGTGTAATCCTCTGGTACTTGGGCCCCAGGCGCGAATCGTGCTCTGCGAGATCTGCCACCTTTCTCACCTCGACAACATCGTCTGGTTTCAGCAAATCCCACTGCCCAATCTGGAGCAGCGCGACGCCTAGACTGTGCATGGTCAGGTTACGAATGCCATAGGCGAGCTGGGCGTTCAGGGTATCATTCGACGCGTCCACCATCACGGCGTCGCTGGGATTCTGCCGTCGTCGGTGTGAGAGCTCGGTGCCGATGTGGAGTGTGCTCAAGGACCTCGCCAGACCCTCGTTTGTCTGGAAATAAAACAGATCCTGCAGTCGCCAATATGGCTGGAGCCAGGGTGTGGAATGGAATTGCAAAACCCCCTTCACAAGCTTCAGGGCGAGTCTGACTTGCTCCGGTACCGATATCGATCGCTCGACGGGAGAGTGAAAGATCTTGTTCAGAGAAGCGGGCTCCCGTAACACTTTTGTGTTGAGGCAGTCCTTGTGGTCGCAATATGGATCACAGACCGGGGAAAGATGATGCCGGAGATGATCTGGGGTATCTAGGTAGCCGCCGCCGCGTGTCTTTTCGCCAGTCTGCCGGCACAACTGAGAGCAAAGATCCCCTTCGGAGCAGAGGTTCATCGAGAGCGTGGTTGACTCGGTTTCAGCTGGGCGTTCATCGCTCACCAATTTACTTGTCGTGCTGGACCCGGAAGAGTCTTCACAAAACCTGACCCTCTTCGCCCTGTTTGGCCGCTCCCCGTGGCCGGAATTCGAGTTTCCAGGAGCGGGCATGGTGATGTGCACCAAGCGTAGACTTTGAGATCGTACAAGTAGGTCTAGTAGGCCACTGTCCATTGTATCAGTAATTGGCCCTCATCATGTAAAGATGTAAAGAAGAACTTGCTCTTGCACTTGACATCCCGATTGTATTCGATAACGTACTACTACTCTCAAGTTTCCGTCATTCCTGGAGTTTAGAAGTAGTCGCACATCATGGCTCGTATGCTGCGCCTGGAGGCATGACCAGAAGCTGCTCAGTGCCTCGTGGAAAGACCTGGAATGGTGCATCGCCAGTTGGTAGAAGCCCGGTAAAGGCCTGGAGCGTTTTGCCTGCTTTGGCACCTGTTCCTGAAGTTTTCTGGCAGTTTTTCTCAATCGTTTGATTTCTTGGTTGGCCTCTTTGAACTCATTGATGAACGTCTCGTATTTGGACTTGTGGACGAGGAGATCCACGGCGCCGCGCATCCGTTCCGAAGTCTTGGGCTTGTCCTTTGATGAATTAGCTCGTCTAAAGTGTACGACTCGGGCCCAAAAGACGGTCTCACAGATCCCTGGTCACCTGTTGCCCCTATATCGACGTCAAGCGACTTGGTTAAGAGCGCAATACAGTCATTGATCTCGCCGACAGCTTCGTTGAATGCCGTGTGTTTCCTTCCCAGATATCCTTTGATCTGGTCTTCCAATTGAGGCGAGTTCCACGCTTCCTGATCTCTGCTCTCCATCAGGGCCTCGGCTTCCTTTGGGTCGAGAAACTCTTGAAACAAGAGCTGACATTCGTCCAAGAAGATGTCAGTCTGCGCGGTGAACTTCTTCCGTAGCCGCTTCATCTCACTGTCGCGGTGCCGGAGTACCTTGAGCTTCTTGCGCGCGAGACCGATGCCCTTGACTGCTCCAAGGCAGAGCGGGAGTATGGCGAGGGCGAGTTCTGCCATGTTGCCGTTGCTTCTCAGTTCTCACTCCAGGTTGGCAATTGACCGTGGGACGAGAGTGTTGCTGGAAAGTCGCGTCCTGGATGGACAATTGGAGGATGGGCAAAGGAGGCTTAGACTCTCGAGTGGCTGTGTGACGGTTGACCCCTGTGGATCGACAGTTATAGGAAGCTGCAAGGTCGATTCAGCTCATGCACGCCACATCACATGAGCTGCCTCTCTAGGCGCCCAGGGATCGGGTCGGACCGTCCGACCACTGTTCAATCGGGTTTCTCTGCCATAGCTTCTCGTCAACTTCCCCAGTCGTAGTTGCTATCAAATACTCATTCAACACTCGATTTCCAAGAGTCGAAGACGACCCTGGCAAAGAGTCACGGCAGGTCTTGATCTTGGCTATACTCGGTGTCTCGGTGTCCAAAGTCCAATCCAACAAAGGCATTGCCAGAGCCAACCGACCAGTCTCCACGTTGGTCCTGTTTACCCCTCCCTGCCATGACTGACGTGAGTCTGGTCGCGCTGTGGCAGCAAGACGTCAGCCACGAGCATGAGACGGAACATCTGACTCTAGTCGCGCAACTATACAGAGCTTGCTCGGGCCTATACTCTGACATTCTTGGTATACTCGCCGGCGACCCTTCCATCGGCCGGCCCCTCCTGCTCAGTTTGCAGCGCAGCTGCAGCTACATAGTGTTATGGGCCGACGGATACGGCGTCAGTGACGGCTTGTTGGATAGCTTGTTGGACAAGTCTCGCAGGGCTCGAACGTCGACCCTCCGGCTCCTCTTCAGCATCTGCCAGACACTGACTCAGCGTCAGTCTCACCCTACTACGACTCTGTCTTGTCAATAACTGATCCTATACAGGACTCTTGCCTCATTTGGCAGTTGAGCAACAAAGCCAGCTGTCTCCAAAAGTAGCCGAAGTAAACCATGGCGCTGACAAGTTGAAGTATCTCTTACGTCAAGACGAGAAACAAGACTCGGACAGCGATACAAGCAGCGACTCGTCATCCGTGTCAGATCTTTCCGACTTGGAGGAGATAGCAGAAGATCTCAAAACCGACGCCGAGTGTCTGCTTGATCTAGGCTCAAGGTTCATCGAGCATGCTGTTGGGCCCGTTGTCACAGAGACAGCTGTCGAAGCTGGCTATCTCGTCGCATGGGACCCTTCGAGAAACTTCATCGATCGTATCCGTTGGAGATATCCAGATTGTGACGATATCCTGGCTGACCGATTAGGGAAAGCGAGCTGGCAGCGCATACTCCGGTGCCAAGAGGCAAAGAATCGGGTTGCACAACCGTCTGATCGCTCGCAGTTGCCCTCAGCAGCCACGGCAGAAGTAGCAACCGTAGCTGGTTCCAGCAAAGGAAACTCGACAGTTTTCCACGACTCTGCGCTTGGCAGCTCCGTTCCTTCTGGCCCGTCATTGTCCCCTGCCAGCCAGTACGCTGAGACTGTTGTGTCTTATCTTGGGGGCCAAGGTGGCTCGGTCCGTATTCCGTCGCTTTCAGAAGCAGCCAAGCGAGGCACGCCGTTTACCTGTCCCGTTTGTGCTATGGCGGTAAGAATGACGAACAAGTCTGCCTGGAAGTATGTTGTTTCCGACGTATTTTCTTTTCGTGAGAGGATATATACTGATTACGCCTCCAGGAAGCATCTGTTTGTGGACTTGCAACCTTACATATGTCTTCACCACACTTGCGACTTCGGTGGGAATACGTTCTCGACAAAGGCCGAGTGGGAAAGCCACATGTTGCTTGATCACAAACATCTTGAAAGCTACGGGCAAACCCAGTGTCCCATTTGCCAAACGTCCACGAATGGGCAAACACAGGCAATGATGCATCTGGCACGACACCTGGAAGAGATTGCTCTGACTGCTTTGCCGACCAACCCCGATTCCGAAGATGGCACAGACGTAGACTCGGGTCTTGCTTCCTCTGACACCTCCCAACGAGACCAGGACGACATTGAGGAATCCATCAAATCTGGGCTCCCAGAGCAGAGTTCGGTTGATATCACTGACGTTATTAACCAGATCACATCTGGTGTGATTCTTCCTTTATTCCGATCGGACACTGAGGATCCGAATAAAATAGTCATCGAGATCCGTGAGCTGATGCATAGAGGCATAACATTGAGGGAGATTGAAGAGGCTGTGATCGTAGGGGCACAGGTAAGAGTAACGAACTATCTTTCAGCACCAACCTCGAAGTGCTAACATGTCAAGGAAAAAACCCGCGACCCTCGGGAGTTCCAAAGATGCGGATTGCTGCTTTTCCAGTGTATCCGCGCGGCTCTCCCTTCGATTCGAACTGCCAGCCAGACACGACCGGGTGAAGTGCCATACAGTGAAGAATACATTGTCGAAGCAGAAAATCAAATACGGCGACATGCGCGAGACCTGCCCGAACAAACTTCGATGAACAGATTTCACAAGAATGTGCTGCGACCCAGACCTAGCGGCCTTGACGACCTCGACCGTCTTTCAGCGCCGGTATTCGAATCCGAGACACATATGCCACAACACCGTGAGGTCATTGCCCCTGAAATCCCCTTCAATCTCAACTCCGGCATCGTCGGCAGCGATGCAAGCATTGGCGACACTGAGGTTACTGGAAACGAGACCGAACCAACCTACCAAGATCAAATCAAGAAATATCAACGCAGGGAGCGCAACAAACCAGTAGAAATCAAGTGCAGCGTCTGCTCACAGGCATTCCAGTGGGATAGAGATCGGAGAATACATGAGTCGTTTCATCATCTCAAGCGACTCTGGAAATGTCCCGTGATTACGTGCAAATACCACGACTTGGGGTGGCCGACAGAAAAGGAGCTGAACCGACATGTAACGGACAAACACTCGAAAGCACCAGCCATTTTTGAGTGCACCTACAAACCATGTCCGTACAAGTCGAAAAGAGAAAGTAATTGCAAGCAGCACATGGAAAAGGCGCATGGTTGGCTGTATGTCCGGTCCAAACCCACTGGGAAGTCAAAGGAAGGTACAGCTGGTGGTAAGTTATTTGCCTTCTCCCTTGTTGCAAACACAATGTCCAGAGCTTCCCCCCTCACGTCTTCTACTTGTATGGGTGCCTCGTACGTCGAGACAACGTTATCATGACACTGCTGATTCGGCAGACTCGGGTCAAGCGGGTGAAGGATTGGTACTGGAAACATCGCACGACTCTACTCCGCCCGAGCCCCCCAGACGACATTCATAGAAGAAACGGCAGCTACTCAGTCCCATGAGCCCACAGAAACTCGGAGAAATACGAAACCTCGCACCTCGACCCCGGTGATGGTTCCAGGTGAGAGTTCTGAGAAGGGGCCAGTCTACAACCACGACCTCGATCTCAGTTTTCTTTCGAAGATGAATGAGGCAAATTTTCGACAGAACAAGACTTACCATGACCCTATAGCTTTCGAAGATGAGGCCAAGGTCTCTGTGGAACTCCCCGCAGAGATCTCCATGCCGGGAAAACCAGGTTTCAAACCTGCATTCGAGGCTCAGAGGGAGCCGATGAAGGCGAACGGCTCTGACGCCGAGCAAGGGGTTCGCGACGAGCAGAAAACGGCCCCTGATGAAGAAGGACCAATTTATTTCACAGAACGTCAGCGCAATCTCCGGAACCACAATGCCCAGATGAGGAACGAGGCACTCACCGAGTGGGCCTCTGAAGATTGGACGACTACGATTGACACGTTTGACAATCTCGCAGAACGGCGACGCATCGAAAACCGTATCGCTCAGCGCAATTACCGTGGGTATCACTTTATCTCGAGTTCTTCATTGTATTTGCCGCTAACGTACCGCATAGGGAAAAAACTCAAGAGGCGCCTAGAGGACATTGAGAGATTGGAAAATGCCACCAGAAACTGCGGATTCGCTGGGTGAGAGCAATGACTTCATACTCGTTCCTGCGCATCAGCGAAGTGAAGTCAATGATACCACGACATTTCCTCCGGATTTGCCTTCGCTTAGTTCCACGGGGCTCTTGGACAAGTGAGACACCGATCTTTTCAGATAGCATATGTATATGGATGATCCGATCCGTAGATTTCCGTACCTTGTTACTCCCATGAAGAGCTTTGCTTTGCTATATATATTGCAGCTATTCCCAAACTACGCTTCCATCCGGTGTGTTTCATTCTACCAGTCAGATTATGCAGGTCAAAGCAGCGTGTCATTCTCTGGTCTCACAAACCCAAGCACCCCAGTAAGTCGAAAGAAGTCTTCCTCGTAAATCGTACAGTTTCGAGAGCCCCTGAGCAGTCTCATCTCACATCACGCCCACATTCCAAAAAGCTGCAGAAAAGTGTCCGAATTGCAATACCAACCGTATACCCTTCTCTACCCAACCACGGGGCTCGCAGTCGCCTTCACCTCCCCCTCCGAATACAGCTTCCGCAGCCTGTCCTTCCACTCCTCCAGCGAGATCCACCTCTTCCCGTCGACCTCCCGGGGCAGGGGCACGCACCCGCGGGGCAGCACGCCGTCCAGCGCCTTGTCCCAGACCGGGAGCAGGAACCTCTCGTGCTCCTTCCTGCAGCGCAGGTCCTTCCCTGGGCCCCAGCTCGTCCCTGAGGAGCAGCGCGTGGCATGTCTCGCACAGCTGCTGCGTGCTCACGCAGTCGGCGCACGTGTAGAGGGGCTCGTCGGGGACGGTCCACTCCTTGCCGCACCCGTCGCAGCTGACCATCCAGCTCGGCTCCCGCGGCGCGATGACGGAAGGCGCCGTTGTGCTGACGGGTGATTCCGGGAGGTCCTCGGCGGGGCCGGTGGTGGTGGTCTTTGGGATGTTGTTGGGCTTGGTGTCCAGAGCAGCGTCTGCCACGGCGGGCTTCGGGCGGCCTTGGAGCAATGAGCCTGTCCCGTTCAATTTGGGACTGAGCTGAGGCTCGAGGTTCGCTGTTTCGTCAGACTTGATCACGTCGTCCTTGTCTGTCTTGTCGTCAGACGAGGCCCCCGCCAGAGGCGGTGATGGAGGGGCGTCGGCCGGACCAGATTCGATACGTCCATTGGAGTGCGAACCGGTAGATGCGACAGCAATGACCGTCTCTTCGAGCAGCTCGGCCGTACCTTCTTTCGTCGTGGCCGGGGAGGTGACGAGCACGGTGTGTGCCGCTTCCCAAGCCTTCCACTGAGCCAGCTGCCCCATCTGGATCTTGACACGGCAAAACCAGGTGATCGCCGTGTTCTCCTCGTCCCCGAGTGTCGTGAGTAGCCAGTCCAGGAGCCTATACGCCGTGTCGTCGTTTTCGTCGTCGTCGTCGGACAGAAGCTCGAGACAGCTGTCGGCGATGATCTTGATCCACTTCTTGCTGACCTCGGAGTTGGAGCCACGTTTGTGGTGGTACCGAATAAAGCAGCACGTACGGGCTATGGCCGTCCACGTGCTCGTCGGCTGTTCGGTGGTGGGTAGCATCTTCTCGAGGGAAGCACCAAAAGACAGAACATCGTCCACGGACACACCAGGTGCGAACGCCAAGTCAAGATAGCTCCTGGCGAGGGAGTCGGCCATGTCGCCAATATCGTAGCTGGATATCAGGTCGCTGGCGTGAGACTGGGCCGTATCCATGGCCTCTTCCTGGACGGTCCGAACCTTGGCTTTGAAGGTCGCGTCGTCGGCAGCATCCAGAGTCCGGGCGAACTCGCCCTGGATGTAAAAGAGAAGGTCGTAGGCCCCTTGCTTCCTTGCCAGGTCAATCGCCAGGATGAAGAAGGCCTCGATGGCATCCCACCGCTTACTTGCATTTGCTGCCGCTGCAAGCATCTGCGTCTCGAGGATTGCGTCGCTCCGTAGAAAGTCATTGGTCAGATCGTCCAAGTACACAGCCCATATCTCACTCGTGCTGTTGATTGCTTCGATGAACGCGATGAAATGCGACCATGACTTCTCTGCGTGATAGTACCCCAGGACCACGACGTACTCGGAGAAACGCACGTAGTCGTATCGCAGACTCTCTTGGTGTATGCGCGCCGCGCGCTCACGATCCTTGTCAAGTTGCCATAGGCGATCGCCCAGCGTCAGCGTGACACGCGCGAGCAAGGCCGAGTTGCTGTGGTCGCGGAGCCACTCCTCGTCCCCCGCCATGATGCTGTCGATCTGGCTCTTTGCCCGCTCGAGGAGTTCGACCGCCTCTTCGTCGCTCGTTTCCGGCTGTTTGGAAATGAAGTGCACCGCGTGCCAGTTCTGGGGGTCCAGCTCGAATGCTTTCCGGCCGCGACTGCGATAGATCTCGGAAGCGCCGGGTTCGTGTCGGCAGAGTTGGAAAGTGGCGAGGGCGCCGTGCATCTCCCACTGCGAGGCTTGCTTTGGGTTATCCTGCGACCCCCCCGAGCACACCCAACGCCCACTCTTCGATCTGCCTCAGCTCCTCCAGGGTGAACTCTTCCCTTTCGAGATCGTCCTGCGTTATTCCAGGCAGACTGTATGCCGAAGTCTTGTCCTTCATCTGCGCCGACTTCGCCGGGTCAAGCTGTGCTTGTGTTAGTACGTGCTGCATCCCAGTAAGATACAAGATGCACTTACACGAGCGAGATAACCACGGATGAAACAAGCCGCCGAGAGAAACTGTCGAAGGGTGTATTCCACTTTGCGAAACATGTGGTCTGCCATGTGTTTTGCTGCGTGCGACAGCACCGTTTCGTGCAGTGTCTTGTCGGAATCGGCCACGCCTTTCACAAGGGCAACTCCCTTTTCGTCATCGACGAGTCTGGTTACGGAAGAATCCTTGAGCCAGCGGGCGATCTGCTTGAGGCCATCAGCAGCATACAGCCACTCGCCTCTCGCCTCTTGCAAGAAACTCTTCTCGCCTTCGTTCCAAACCGCCATGCTCGTGTTAAACTGCGTCGGCCAGAACAGAGCATCGATGCCGCATGCTTCAGTGAACAGCTTGACCAAGAGCGGACCGACCTCGGCTCTGACGTTTCTGTCTGCTGCCGAGAGATCATTGACGGCTTCCAAGTGTACATACAGCCAGTACCTGGAATACTGGTGAAGAATCGTGTTTTTCTTGAGCTCGTCGTCCGTGAGTATCATTAGACAACGAATAGCGAGGCGTGTCTCGGCATTGTCGTCGTCGAGACAGATGTACTCCTTGTGCCGAGCGCCGAGCTTGCCGTCGAAAAACTCCTCGAACTCGAAGCGCTGAAAGAGATCTGGCGGACAAACGGTGTTGAGGAAGTGCCGCACAATGTTGATCTCCGTCTCTTGGATCACCCGAGGGCCCATTGCAGTGGCGCTGAACGGGCTGCCGGCTGTGTCCATTTTGTTGGGTAAACATGGCCTGACCCCCGAGCGCAACTCGACCACTTTTGAATCGTTTATGCTGAAGAGCGGATCGTACTTGTCCATCAGCTTCTGTGCAAAAGGCAGCAAAGACATCCCGGGCGCAGCGGTCGCGGAGGATAGCGAGTCCACGGGGAAGCTGGACGGCAGCCGATAAGACGAGGACTGCTGATGGTAGATGGCCAAAATCTCCTCCAACGTGTCTACAGAGAACCATTGCCGACCCGTTTCAACCCAGAGAATGATTTCGTTGATTTCTCGGATCTCCTTGACGGTTCGAACATTATTCAGCCTGCGTATCTCCCCGTAGATCTGGTCAGACCGGCTCTGGTCAGCTTCGTTTAGAGTATCTTCAATATCTTCGGGAAGATACATGGTCTTCAAAGTCTTCAGAATCGTGTTGATCCTAAAGTAGTCGCCCTCGCATTTGTCCCGTAGCGTGTTCAGGATCTTCTCACGCCATGCCGAGATATCCTTGCGGCCGTCATCCTGCAAGTAGGGCATCCCGTCCATTCTGCTTTTGATGTATAGCTCGATATCTTCGTCGTTCTTGCCGGTTATTGAGATTCTTTCACACTCGAAACCTGCCACTTGCTGTGGCCACTCTTTGGCAGCCAGCAGTACTCGGACATTTGTGCCACCAGCTGTTGCGTTCAGCTTGTCGATGAGAGGGAATAGAGAGCGAATATCGGTATTTCCTCCGTCGATGAAGAAGAAGAACGTGGTATCTGCACTAAATCTTTCCCTGTTGTTGATGCCGTTGAGGAAGAACTGCTGCCAGAGGTCGAGTGGGCCGTCGAAGTCGGGTCGCTCGGCGATCTGGCCCATCGACTTTGCAATGGCCGCATGCGATGTTGCAATCTGCCATAGCAGGATGGGAGTCAACATCTCCAGAATGGGGACCTCGTCCTCGTCTTCCTTCTTCTTGTCCGCATCTGCAAAGTAGTACGCAGTCACAAGACGAGAGCTCGGCCCGGTATGTTCTGGTCGGCGCATAAGTCGCAGGATGTTGGCCACCAAGGAGGTTTTCCCTGCTCCGTGGGCTCCTTCGATGACCAAAACAGAGTTGTCTGGATTGGCAGATGTGGCCCAGTTCGTAAAAGCGGCTTCGTCCATAATCCACCTCCCGGTTCCCTCCACGAGTGCATTCCTGCGAGCTTCAAAGGCTCTCTGCCAGGTAGGGATGGGTTCACCGTCTGTGCCCAGAGCGCTGTTCGGGAACCCAAGGGCTCGCGCAATAGCCTTCCGTCGATACTTGCCATCCTCTTCCCTTTTCTGCTCTTTGTGACCTTCAATCATGTTTCTCTGGTTGTCTAGGAGCAGTCTTATGTCGCCGGCACTATCACTGACAATCCTGTATGTCTGAGCGTTTACCATCAACGTCTCTTTCTGACTCAACTTGTCCTATCATAAAAACGAGTTAGTGATTGCTGTCAGAAACCCAGGCGAGAAGCTAGAGAAGACAGTCCGAGTCTGATTTCGGGCCTGATAAGGCAGGGAAAGGTCTCCAAAGAAGCTTGCATACCATCATTTGAAGGAGGCTTTGAACCACGTCGTCGTTCAGGAACATTCTTTTCATGAAACTGAGGAACTTGACATGCTTCTTTCGTAGGCGAATTAACTGCTCGCAGATCTCGACGAAGAGCTGCAGGTTCTGGCAAGCCAACCTTGACAGCCGGATGTCCATGCTACTTTGGTAGTCGGACAGACGGTCGAGAAATCCGGTACATTTCTCGAGGAGTTCCGCGAGGTTTTCAAAGATGCCCTCATATCCTCGCCATCTGAGAAACGAGGTCAGCTGTGGACTGACTATACATGGCCATGGCCGACTTACGCCTGGATGACAAAGGTGAGTGCATTATAACACATGCCCGCGGGGGCGAAGACCTACGAGACGAATGGAGTTAGTCGTGGGATATTGGGCATTTCTCTGCAAAGGGCCGTGTTTGACGCACTTGGGATACTCCATCCACGAGGATGCCACCAACAGTTTCGATACACTGCAACGATTTGTGTACTGCGGACTTGAAGCCGCTATACTTCTCCGCCTTTACCTTTTCAGTTTGCTGGAAATTATCGATGTACTTCAGGACGCCGTCTATGCTGAGAGACTTCTCCACCTTGTTCGGGTCGCCGCCGGCGAGCTGAACGACCTTTTCCTGGACCTGTCTCCAGATGGCCTCAATCTCCCTTTGCTGCGCTGCATCAGCAGCAGCCTTGGCCGAGGAAGTCGGCCCATTACTCGATGTGCTGAGGGTGGACGACGTGCTGAGTAGCTGCAACGGCGCTTGTTGAGGCGGCATGGCGCGCGTCCTCTTGGGCTCAAAACCAAGATGGATGGTTAACTATGAGGAACGAGAAAGGAGACGTGCAGCCAAGATGACTGTGGACAGTAGGGGACCACAAGTGTCTAAATGTCATGTTGAAACGAGGCTCTCTCCGCCCCCAGGCTCCAGCTGCACCTCCAGGGGTCTGCATCCTGCTCAACCTTAGCGCCGCGTTCTCGACCCGCCAATACCACCCCGACTCGACTGGGAACGTATGACTGACTGACTGACTGCAAGCAGGCGCGCGTGTACTGTCTGTCAGCTGTCAGGGGCCAGGGCGGCTGACGCTGCAGCCTGCGGGCAATCGCGCATACCGCGGTTTAGGGGTGCATCATTTGCATTTCCACTGGACAGGTCCGCGCAGGTCTACCATCTACGCAGAAGACAAGGCCGTATACTATACAGTCCAACTCGTTGGCTTGTGACCATCCGACTGTTGCATTGGCAGGACTCAAGAGCCGAACTACAGCGCCAGGTACTGTGTATAGCCGGCCTGGTCTGTGCAATACGCCTTGCCTGGCTGGGCCCAAGGGCTTACATGACCCCACGATGCTTGCCTCAGCGTCGTAAAGTCGATCCAATGAGACTGTCCGCGAGCTCGTGATGCGCCCAGGATGTCAATCCGAGTTTGCCGGTTGAGCCTCCTCTGGCTATTGCCCTCTTGAATCTTGACTCACACTGTACTTAACTACCTAGTACCTCGAGCAAGTCTGCTACTTTCATGGGATTGATCCCACACTGCGGCTTCTTTGGTACTGTGGTACTCGTTTCGAGACGTGGCCGACGAATGAGTAAGTTGTACTCCGTAGGCAGTGGTTGCAACATCTCAGCATGAAAGATGGGGCTGTCGTGAAGACAACCTGTGTTTCTCCAATCTCCGTCCGCTACCTACACGACTCTACGAGCTCCTGGAGGCTGGAATAGCACCAAATGATATGAATATCATGGTGTAATCTGAAACTTTTGGGGATAGCGATCCAACCATCCCCGTGCCGATCGTCAGTGGAACGGGTTGGTTCGGAGAAGATGGAGGGGAAAGGCCCGAGAGGAAAGAAGGAAACGAACGGCGTGGCGTTGGTTGTCTCAGCACCACGATGCGGACCAAGTTCTATCCGTAAGTATGATCTCGTCTCATCGTCGATATATCTACACAGCCGCGGTCCATCGTCTTGACTTTAAGGTGTGGGCGTTGTGGGCGTTGTGGGCGTTGGGAGGCAATGACCCGTCTTGTCTTGGAGATTCAAAAGACGGTAACTTACTCCGTATGGAGTAGTTAAAACGGAGGTACGTACGGGGTAATAACGGGAAGACTAAGAAGACGGGAAGGGCTCTTCTGTTTGTCTCACACCAAAAATATCCAAGGGTCGGAACCCCTAAGACCCCCACTGCTTGGGCATCCACAACGGCTGCCGCTCAAGCCACTCTTTACCAAGTAGTCACTCCGAAGAGCAGCCACCCGTCGTCTAGTTACGTGTTTACGTGCCACTATCTGCAATGAGCCGAACACGAGTTGGCCTTCCCGCTCTTGTCGTTTGCAACTCGCACATCTCAGCCATTCGCACGCACATTGCCCACACCTGCGCACACATGCACACGCAAGCCGCACACAGGATCAGACCTTTCGTAAAACGAAATACCGATCGGCAACCCAATTCGTTCCGCAATCAACTTAATGCCCAACTAACCCGGGCCAAGTATCCGTAGTGACTAGTCGAGCAGAAATCCGGACGGCTGGGAGTCTGGGACACAAGCTTCCCAGCCGCCTCTAAATCCCCGAGATCCCAACCTCCCCGATTGTGACCATGGTGGATTTGCAACGTCGACTTATTTCAAGTCGCGACACCCGGAGCCACATCTTTTGCGTGAATCTTCGTTATTGAGTTCATTATCGCCATATCGTGTTCAATCGCTTCGTGTCTGTCGCTCCGGCCATCCACCCATTCATCTATTACACACGCCCGTTTATCTATTACACACACCCATACCCCAGCTAGCATCAACGGCAGCGACTTGACTCAGCCCACGAAGCTTCACCTCGCCCAGCCACCCATTCAGGACTCTCGTATCCATCTTCAGTTTTCCGCTCCCAAGGAAACCGCTCCAATGAGCGTATCACTTCAATACCCGTCCTACCCCTCCCCCCCATTGATCAACGGCCTTCACCTGAACAACTATCCCCCTTCCCCCACCTCGCCCACTCACAAACCCTCTATGCCCCCCGTGGGTTACGGCCACTCACCACGCGACCACTTTGACAACAACAACAACACCAACACAGTCAAACCCGCCATGAACCCAAACATTGCCATCGCCAACAGGTCCAGCACGTCCCGTTTCGACAACGGCGACGACTTTTACGAGTTCCTCGAGAGCAACCGCGGCCCATCATCAACCTCGTCCGCGCAGGTCATGTCAAACCTGCCCTCCCAACAATCCCAGCCGCAATCCCAGCAGCAGCAACAGCGCGGCATGCAGAACCTGCAAGACCAGTCCCGGCCCCCCGTGACCCGCGGTAGCGGCGGTGCCCAGCTGCGCTCGCGGCCGCCGTCGTACGGCAGTGGCAGCCGGAGCGAGGAGATGCTCGTGGGTGGCGGCAGCGGCAGCGGCAGTGGCGGTGGCAGCGGCGGGGGCAATAGCGACGGCAAGAGCATCAGCAGCAACGGCGCCGCCGCTAACAAACGCGTCAGCGGCACCGGGAGCGTCGGCACCGTCCGTCCCGGCACCTCGTCCGGCGGCCCCAAGCCGACGCCCGGCGGCCCGCGCTCTCCCAGCTCCGGATCGCAGTCGTACTCGCCCAGCGGCAACGCCATGCATTCCTCTCAGCAACAGCAGCGCCAACAGCAGCAACAACGACCCATATCCTCCGACTCCATGTCCAGCGTCGGGGGCGGCGGCGACCTCACGCCTAACCACGCAGCGGCCGCCGCCGCGATCCAGCGGCTCAAGTCGCCGTCGGTCATGGACTGCGTGCTGCAGCCGCTCGAGAAGAAGGTGTCCGAGTACGCGGCGCACATGGACGAGGAGGACGACGCCATCACGCGCCTCGATATCGAGATCCAGCAGCTGCAGCAGCGGCGCGCCGACGCCGAGGCCCGCTTCCTCGAGGCCAAGACCAAGCACGACGACTACCGCCGGCAGTACGCCGATGTCGAGAGGGCACTGCGCGGGGAGGCGCCGCCCATGCCCGGGAATGCGCGGGAGTTGATCGGGAGGCAGGGGCAGGGGCAGCAGCAGCAACCGCAACAACAGCAGCGCCAGCAGCAGCAACAGCAACAACAACAGGGTGGCGCTCCTGCCGGATACGGGAGGCCGTCGATTCACAAGGACGACCGGGATGAGCTGGACGAGGACGATGACGACCTGGACGATGAGGAGATTCAAAGGGAGATGGAGCAGGCGCGACGGCCCAACAGCCGGCGCATCATAAGCCAGCAGTCCTTCGGCCGTTCGTCACAGCAGACCAAGCCGAAGTCGCGGTTCCGATTCAGTCTCTTTGGCGGAGGCGACAAGTGAGCGAGCGAGCGGCAGCGCTCGATATTTGGGGGGTGGGGGGGGGAGTTGGGAAAGAATGGGATTACGACCTTCTCTTCTTGGCGTTGTATTCTGGTGATTGGGTTGGGGTACGGGACCGGTTGGGCATGCATAACGAGAAGCACAGCATATAGATGGCACTGATTACAGCCATTCGTATTGGACGGATGGCGAACATGTTGCCAATAGAGCAAACAATTAATGATAATGCACATTCGAGTCGTATTAAGGTCATACCTTCGTGCCCTCTTATGTAGTCGTTACCTCAGCAGGACCCCTGTCAAAGCTACATCTACACGACCCCTTCCATAAATTCAAAGGCGGCTATAGCCAACAGCCAAGTCCGCTAAGTCCTCGCTTGCTATGCAGGTGAAAATGAATGAACCTCCAAAACATAGAAACGTAGACCATGTCTGGAATGTACATGGTTATCTCATACCAGTGGCAAACCCTGGCATTCCAACTCGTGGCATCCCAAGCGCAATACGGTCAGATTCGGACAGTAATTCGTTGGCGATCCAACCCTAGTGCCCCATATCCCCCCCAGGTCGAGTGCTAACCGGGCATTTCAGCTGCCTTAGGTCCAGTTGAGCAGGCCTAGTGTGTTTCGTGCTTCCAATGCCGACATGGCTTGGATACCCATGGAGCGGGAAAGGGTACCTCTGCGTAATCGCTGTAGCGCCAGAGGCACCTTCCAACCTTCCTCCTCGCCCAAGACGAACAGGTATCGCTTGCCCTCTTGGTCTTTGATGGTTGCGCGCACAACGTGCAGCCCGCGTTGCTTCCACTCGCCCGACTGCCGACCAGAATCCGAGTTGGCATACGACGAAGCGCCATCGTCATCGCCGTGCGGGCACAGGCGACACTCGTTCTTGCATGTTCGCAGCATCTCCATGAGGAACCCATCGGCGTCGTCGCCGGTGAGTATCTTCGGCTGGCCGCGATCCATGCGTGTGCGTGGCTTGCCAAACAACTTTGGGGGAGGGGGAGGAGTGTTGGCGGTTTTGGTGGATGTCTCGACAAACGATTGCGAGGAGCACCATACCTCCATGAGCTTGAGAGTCCAAGCCTTGACATCCCACTCTCGTTGCGGAACTCCCCGAACGTCGTCGTCGATGAACAAGCCCTCCGTGGTGATGCGCAAGATCAGCCCGTCCGTCACTGTTCCTTGGCCAGAAAACAACTGAGATGCAGGTGTCTTGGCGAACTGGTTCATAAAGCAGTACACAGCCTTGATCACGATCTTGTCTGGGTCCTTGGTCGAGTATGCGCCGCGCATTGAAGGGGGGAGAAGTTCGCGCAGTGGATTGCGAGGGAGCATAAGACGACTCTGTGAA
Organism: Arthrinium puccinioides; assembly: GCA_022414665.1. Lineage (NCBI taxonomy): Eukaryota > Fungi > Ascomycota > Sordariomycetes > Amphisphaeriales > Apiosporaceae > Arthrinium > Arthrinium puccinioides. The sequence goes on along the minus strand of JAIUNF010000003.1, from coordinate 1,360,180 downwards.
GATGGTTTCACCAGACCTCCGCCGGCCGTGCGCCTTGGGCTGATCGTAGGGCCGATACGAGTGGGCATCGTCATCATTGTTGTTAAACGTCTTGGCCGAGGGGACGGGTGGGCGTTTGGCCGAGCTGGGGGGGATGTTGGGTTTGGCGGGCGATGCTGGGTGAGACGGAGGTCTACCGTTTGGCCAGGGGTTGAGTTTCTCGCCGACGGAAGAAAAGGCATAGGTACTCTTCCTGGTGGTTTCTTCCTTCTTGGCTGCAGCCTCCTTTTTGGCAGCCTCTTCCTTTTTGGCAGCCTCCTCCTTTTTGGCAGCCTCCTCCTTCTTGGCAGCTTCCTGCTTCGCAGCCTCCTGCTTGGCAGCCTCCTCCTTCTTGGCAGCTTCCTCCCTGAGGCGGTTCGCAACCTCCTCCTTGATTCGCCTCTCGGTATCTTCCCGGAGACGTTGAGTCTCCCTCTCCTTGGCTTCCTGTTCGAGCTTCTCTCGCAAGGCCTTTTCTCGTGCGAGTTTGTCTCGCAGTTCTCTCTCTCTCATCTCGCGCATCCGGGACTCCCTTTGCTCCTTTTCTTTGGCCGCCTTCTCCTTCTCGCGCGCTAACCTCTCCAGTTCCTCCTTGGCCAGCTTCGCTTTTTGCAGTTCCTCCTCCTTTGCTTTCAGTGCCTGCTCGCGCGCCTCCCGCTCAGCGGCTTCCCGAGCGGCCTTTTCATTGGCCTCTTGTTGTCGTCTGGCCCTCTCTCGGGCCTCCTTCTCGCGCAACTCCCTGATCTTCCTCGCTATCTCCTCTTTCCGCTTTGCTTCTGCCTCTTTGACTTTCCGCTCTTCCTCCTTCTTTCGTGTCTCTTCTCTGGCCTTTTCCCAGGCGTTCTGCCGCGCGTCGGGCTGTGGTTGTGGTTGTGGTTGTGGTTTTGCTTTCGGCGGGTCAGGTTTGGGTGGATCGGGTCTGGGTGGCTCAGGTCGGGGTGGCTCAGGTCGGGGCGGATCGGGTTTGGGTGGCTCAGGCGGAGGAGCCTGTTGCTGTTGTTGATGGTGGTCAGCCTGTGGACGCTGCTGCCACGAACCCTTTGGCTTGTCGCCACCCGGGTTCGCACCCGGCCCTGGACCAGACTGGTGTGGCGGTGAGTGGCCATGAGGCGGAGGGGGGAGGCGGACCGTTCGGCGTTGGGCCATTGGCGCCAGCTCCAGCATAGGAGCCTGCACCGGGGCCATAACCCCCACTGAATCCCCCGCCGGGTGGCGATCCTCCGTCTTGCTGTGTTCGTCCCAAGGACCAAGCGCCGACCCCGACTCCTATTATCAACAAGACCATGCCCATGTTCCCCATGCCTTGAAAGTTGCTCCACCAGGCCTTGAAGGCCGGCGCCATGCTCTGGGATAGAACCACGAGCACCAAGGCCGAGGCAAATCCGGCGGCAAAGCTGTTGATGTTGGGCTTCAGGGACGGGAGGTAGAGAAAGCCGGAGCCTGAAGAGTGGGGAGGTATGATGAAGATGTCGTATTTGCCAGGCGGCATGGTCGGGTTGCCGCCACTCGTCGTTCGAGGATTCTCGCCATGAGGAGGCGGAGGCGGCGGAGGGCCGTCCATGGTAGAAGACTACCCGCAGTCGAGAGTTGAGTCGGGTGTCGGAATAGTGGGCAGGCCGAAATCGAGTACGGCGATGGAATCAAAAGGGTATCAAAAGGTGTGCCATGAAGGGTCGTAGAGTCGTGAGAGTGGTGCTTTGTAGCATTAGAGTCAGTGATTTGAGCGTTACTCGAGTTGAGGATTGGGTTGAAGAAGGGCTAATAATAAGATAAGAGACCAAAAATTTGTGTCTTTCAAAGCCCGGGGGCCGTGGCGTGGCGTGGCATCCAAGCAGGGGTCGACGGAAGATCACGACGTGAGGAGGTTGCACTCCGACTTACCGAGCTGCAGGCAATAATTGCGAACCGAGCCAAAGACACAAAAATCGTGAAGTTGGTCTGGTTCCTGCCCTCACGATGTTGTTGTTTGCAGTACAAAACGAGCAAAATATCGCAGGCTTCGCATTTGTGCCGGTCGATGAGGGGTCAACTTGCGAAGTTGCGGTGTCGATTCAACCTCCAACTGGGGGTGACTTGGTTACTCCGTAGAAGCTGGGGCTTTGATAAACTGCCCCGTGTTTACTTTCGACCCTCAAAAAAGTGGTGTTGACAGGATGGGAAGCGCTAGCCAGTCATAGCCCGCCGTCCCCAAGCCAGCCCCACACACACCAGCTGTGGACGCTCCCGTTCGAGCCGTTCGCTGCCCGTCGATTGTGCATTGTGCATTTGGCTGGGCCCTGAAATTGCTCGTGAGCCAATGAATGATGGCAAGTGCACATCGTCCAAGACATGACAGCTGCACATCTTTGTCTGGAGAGCCTGATTGATCGGCCAACTGTCGTTTGCTGCATACAACAAGTGAGCTGGCCGTTGCAGCCAGTCAGTCCTCGACGGTCTGATGCCCCTGAGACCCTGGCGCCCAAGACAAGAAGCAATCACTCAAACACCCATTCGCCACTGGGGATACTAAATTTAAGATTAGACTATTTGGACAGTTTTGACTTTGCCACAACAACGGTTGAGGTATCCCGGATCTGTACGGATACCTCATACGGATACTCGAGCTGGCACGCACGCGAACACATGGTCCGGGTTTCAACTTCTAGAATTTCTGGTACTCTGCAAGTTCATGCCCATCTCGTAGCCGGGTGACACCATCTTCCCACTGCCCAGTCTCTCCGCTCCCACCCGGTGAGAAATCACGTTCCCGTCACACCGATCCACAACATGTTGACGAATCGTGGGGAGCACGGCGGGTTCCAGCACGACGCCAGCTCTCCCACTCTCCACGGCACCTCGGAACCACCCTAACAAGCCCGGGCGAACCGAAGTTGACGTCGCATCTGTCCTGTTGCATCCTTCGTTACTGGTAACGTAGCGACCTCCATTGTTTAGCCGTTGGGCTCCGATTTTCAGGACAGGGATGAGAGCTTGACCAATAAATGAGGTGCGAAGCTAGCAGGTGAGCCTGCTGTTGCCCGGCAACGGCAAGCGAGCCACTTTTCGAAGAAGTGACGTAGCTCCATTAGCTGGTTCATCGAAAGTGCAATTCACGTTGTACGACTTTATACGGATTACGTCTACCCAAGTGTTTCTCAGACTTGATTGTAGGCTGCTCGCAAGAGAAGCACATTGTTGATGGACTTTCATGGGAGGATAAAGGAAGGCCAAAGCAGTAACAAGTGTCTGCAGACTACGAGTATGTTCGAGTATGACAACTTCCTAGGTACCAGTGTGCCACCGTGCCAAAATGCCCAGGACGAAACAGATTCCAACAGCTTCGTCCAGCCAATCTCGAGTGACTAGAATGAGCATTCGTCCTTGATCGAGTAACCTGTCTTATCTACCCTCCCTTTCTCTCCTGTTCAAGGTCTTCTTCGTCCTCACAAAGAAGTACAATGTCAACCAGTGGGTTTCTTCCCGAGGCGAATCGAATCCATCCACTTCCTCGAGAACTTTGGACACATGCCGTAGCATCAAGCATCCTCTTCTCTTCCTAGGATATTACATTCTTGAGCATTACCAACATGGCAACCATATACACATAAGGCGACCCATGTCCCGGACCTAGCCATGTCCCTGACCTAGCCATGTCCCTCATCCAAGCACACAGTCATATCAAGCGGCGAACCAGATCTCGGAGTCCAGACAGCGACCCATCATGACAGCCACCAAAGCAACCAGCAGCCCATCCTACGAACATGATCTCACCAAGTCAGAATGGAGAGAAGCCTATTTGTTCATCTTCGGAGCCGCATCTGTCACGTTCTTCGCCGCCCTCGCCTTCTTCTTCTTCCTCGGCCTAGTCATCTACACCGAGACGCACGATTCCCTCGTGCCCAGGGCCGCTCAGCTCGGGCTCGGCATCACCTACGTCCTCTTCTTCGGCCTGTACATCGTCGGCTGGCTTCTAGCTCTGCCCTCGTGCCGGGCCGAGCCGCCGCGCCAGCACATTGAGTGGCCCTGCTCGAGGCCGACGACGAGGTTCATACCGTACAGACCGTCTGACGACGGCCCGGCCAGCAGCACGGCGCCGGTGGAACTCACCCCGTACCAGGCGACCGTCAAGGCGGCGGGTGCGGCGAGCTTGGCAGTCGCGGACGGGCCGAGCCTCGGGCCTCCGACGCTTCAGGACTTCACGGCTGCCCAGCGCCTGGAGCGTCTGCGGTATCAAGGGCACGTTGGTCCCGTCGTCAAGCCCCGACCTCCTCCGACGGTCGTACCGCCGCGGGCAGAGCGGACAACCCCCCCTGCAGCCAGAGGGTGTGCCGGGACATCCTTCGCTGCTCAACCCGTTCAGGGGCTATAGCCGGATCAACGCCCAGGATGCGATGCCGGTGGTTTGGGGAGGACAAGCCAAGGCCGCGGAAACCAGAGTCGCTGCCCAGTGCACGGCGCTGGCACAGGTCGTCGTTGATGGTGGCCACACCGGAGTCGCCGGCTCCACGCAACTTCCTACTCGTCCGGCGTCAAGAGTCGGAAAGGACGACGAGCTACATATGTTCCTCCCGACCCAAGACGCGGTGCCAGAGATACCGGGCCAGGAGCCTTTGGAGCCACGCCCACTGGTGGTGGGAAAGCGCTACCGACGCCGCCGGAACAGGTGAATGCCAGAAGTCGATCGAGACGGTCCGCGTTTCGTCGACGGGGGGGCTATGCATCTGCATTGTCGCGGGAGATCCTATAGGCAATAGGGGGTATGTTCTATCGTCGGTGACTGGAGCAGTAGCCATAGGCATGCGTTTTCCCGAGGCGGACTGGAACAGGGAGAGTTCCCCCTATAAGTGTCAAGCGAGGCGGCAGCTGTAAAGGAATCATGAGTACGTCGAGTCGCGACACCAGATGTAGCAGTCTAGCCAGTAGTTGGACATGACACAGATTGCACGCCCGCCTGCCCAGGCAAATGTGCGTTCTGTCTAGGTGTTTAGACGACTCCATGCACTGGGAAAAGGGATGCAAAAGTCAGTCGCTCACGCCGACAGCCTCTGGCCCTACCTCTTGTGATGAAACGAGTTACCGTACCCGCCGTCAGAACACACGTATCGCGAGACATGCCCTCCGTGCCGTTCGCTCTCACCACGGGCCCGCTCCTGGTGTTCGTCAGGGAGCAGACCATCATGACATCTTCGCCAGGCCAGAGAGAGACGATGCTGCAATCGACGATCCAAGCGTGGCACTCGAGGAACCGAGCGGCCAGCGACATCCGCTCTTCCCCAACTGACGCATGAATCGTATGACACGAGATGACGAGCCGTACCCAACCCAACGCAAGGGCCTCAAAGAACTCCTCCCCCCTTGCCTCTCCCCCCGGGCTGGCCAACGCAGAGGAACGATCGCAGATCGAACTTTGAAGCAGCTGAAAAGATCATCTGGCTGGACCAGTCCATGCTGTCGACAATGTCACACAGTGCTTCTGTCCGCTCGGACCGCCAGTGCGGCACACACGCGCACACATATTGCTTGCTTGCTTGCTTGCTTGACCAAGTCCAAGGGTGGTAGTTAGTTAGATGGGATGGTGTGGAAAGGAAACCTGCTTTTCCTCCATGGCGAGCGCGAGCCAACCCAACGTTTGGTCGCCCGATAACTAGTTCATAACTCACGTTATTACTTTTTGTAGAAAACCTGCTTCTCCCCGTTTTGCAACGACAACAAATGCTAGGCATTGGGGGGGAAGGCTCCACGTCGCCATCAAATTTGGATCGCGACGCAAGAGGCGCCCAATCGCATGAGGCGCGTTACTTGGTAGTTACTGTGTATGTAGTTACTTGGATGGAGTACGGATACCGGCATGCCCATTCGTTCGTTCCTAGGCTAAAATCAAATCGGGCTAGTTCGGGGTGGTAGCCGTTCACTAGGGAAAGAGCGTGAGTGCTACTGTGTACAGTAATGAATGTAACTTTTGGGGAATACGAAGCAATAGCGCAGAAATGATGGGAAAACTTGGGTCGGGAACTGTTCCGGGCAGACATTGTGTTGTGTGTTCCACAGTCTAGATCATGAGAGCATGCCATGCCCACGTGGGGAACGGCTTGTTTTGCTCATCGGTGCGAAGCGTACTCCGTAGTCACTAACTATGTATGTACTTCTACGTAGTATGCATGCTCTGCCGACGGACAAAAAGTAAACGTGACGACAGGGGTCGGGTTCTTTATTAGTACCATGCCACTGTTCCAGTCGGAGGCTTTGTACCGGGTGGGGGGATTACTACGTACTAGTAACTAATGAGAAATGGCCGGAGTGGAGATACGGGGGGGTGGGGGTGGTTTGCCAGGTCAAGACAGGGGCAAGACAGGGGCAAGACAGGGGCACGATCTCGATGCACACAGGGAGAAGGTGAGGGTTCCTTGGTCTGGCGATGGGCGATTTTCAGGTTCAGGGGGATTCGGAAGACGGGAGAGGCTCTCCAAGTCGTGGTTCGGGGTACCACTTACACGAATACTGTGTAAACCTGTGGGTACCCAACTACTACGACATAACTACACAGTAACACTCGTTCGTCCGCTCTTTCCATCGAGATGCTACCTGATGACGGGCATGAGACGAACACGGCACGAGTCATGGAAAGGTTGCATTGCTGTGCTACGTGTAAACATGTCTTTGACATTTGTATTCAGACAGACAAGATGCTAGTTACTACTCATGCTGCACCCCCACCCCCCATCACTGGCCCTGGTCGGCGCTGATGGTACTCGTGCCACCGGCCTCGGCCTCGGACACAATCTTGGTCTTGACGATGCGTCCGGCCGTGTCCTGGAAGACGTGCGCAAAGATCTCGAGCCCGGGGAACGGGTTGTAAAAGTAGCTCATCTCGTACTCGGTCTGGCCGTCGATGGTCACGGTGCGGTTGCTGCCCGTGAACTGCATGTCGCGGCTGTAGTAGCCGACGTTGCGGCGGCCCGAGACCCGGCCGTTGTTGTCCAGCAGCTCGTCATAGATGGTGCCGTTCTGGCCCAGTATGCGGTTCGAGTGCTTGTTGCCCGAGTAGTCGTTGGTCGAGTAGAGGATGCCGTGCACCATGTTGTAGTAAATCGAGTCGCTCCACCGCTTCTCGTTGGCCGCCGCGCTCGACGACGACGACGGGGTCGCGCTCGAGGCGGTGGCGGATGACGAGCTGCTGCTGCTGCTGCTGCCGCCGCCGCCGATGGCGTCCGTCGCGTTGCCGATGATGTTGCCGACGCCCTGGCCGAGCGTGGCGATGAGGGGGTTCAGGTCGATGGAGCTGAGCACGTCGTCGACCATGGCCACGACGTTCTCCAGACGCGCCTCGAGGTAGACTCTGGCGGTGACGTTCTCAATCGTCAGCTTGACGCGGTCGATGGAGGCGTCGACGCCGGCGGTGAAGTGCAGCAGGTTCAGCACCTTGGCGTCCAGGTTGACCTTGGCCGTGATGTTCTCGACCTCGATGCTGATCAGGCCGACCGACACCGAGGCGTTGAGGTACACGTCGGGCTCCAGGGGGAGATCGACGCCGCCGGTCTTGGTTGTGGCCGTCTCGTACCCGGTCGAGTCAGGGTCGCCGCGCTGGTCGAGGCGGTAGCCGATGTAGCCATCCTGTGCCGCCAGCGCGAGCGTGGTGAAGGACAGCAGGAGGATGGCCAAAGGCCTCGGAAAGAACGGACTCATGCTGGGCAGTGAATGAGAGACTGGCGACGGCTGGAGGCTGGAGCTGGGGCAAAGTTCGCAGATGGTCGGCTGCCCTTCTCCCCAAGGAAGAGAGAGGGGGGACTGAGATATCTAAAAGACGGGCGGCGACCATTGCAGCTTGCGTCCGTCCCGACTCCCAAGCACAGGTACCTAGTTACTGTGTAGTCTAGTTACTGTGTAGTTAGGTAGTCGTTGTTGGCTGGGGGCCATACTGTGTATCCGTACTACGTACCGGTACCTACGTAGTATGAGCATCATAGCATGAGGGCGCGGCACGCTGTGAAATGACCAGGAGGTCCATGTCAAGGAACTGTCAACCGAACTCGACTGCTTTGGCATGCATCATCCAAGCTTGTCGTGAGGCTTGCCGGGATGTTTAGCCAGAATATGCCTAATCGGGCCACGAAACGTGGCTTCAGATCTCGCCGCCGCCGGCATTGCCTTGGCCGCTTTGAGCCATGTGCTCCGTCGTGCTGAATGCTCCGACTGGTTGCGTCTGCTGCCGTGTGGGTGTGCGGTTCGACGCTATGCTCCGTAGGCTGACTCGTAATCTCCCGACCTTGGAAGGCCAACTTCTGTCAAGACACTATCAAGTCTCAACCGTCTTAGGAGTCATGTTAAGCTGCCGAGGAGCGGTTTTGTCATGCACTGTGATGGCAATATGGCATGGCATTGTTGGATGCCAACAGCCGCGAGAGGGCCGAGGGTGATGACCAGGGTGATGAACAGGGGGGAGAGTTGGGATGACGACTAGGGGGGGAGTCTGGAGAGGGAGACGCCGCTTTTCCAGGCGTACACAGGAAACTCTCTCACCACCACTTTTATATGACATCTGGACTGCCCCTGTGGCAGAGAGAGAGAGCAACTGTGCGTGCTAGTTATCCGCTCATCCTGTGTGCGCCGTCGCTCTTTTTGCCCACACGTTCTCTACTCCCCTCCCCCTAAGCCTCCATCATGCAGAGCCGCTCGCTCCTCTCGCTCCTCGGGAGCTTCCTGTTGCTTGCCTCGGTGGCGGCGCAGACCGAGTCCACCAGTGCGAGCGAGACGTCCATCGCGACCTCGGCGCCTGATGTGACCGTCTCGGCCACGGCCACCACTGGGAGCGAGACCGGCACGGCGACGACGACGGGCGGGAGCGGCAGCACCACGCCCGCCCACGGACTGCCCACCGGCACCAGCCCTCCCGACGTCCTGCTGAGAATCCCCGAGCTGCACGTGGGCAAGATTGAGCTGGACGTCGACAACCTGCAGGCCGACATCAACCTGTCGGCCCAGGTCGCCAGCCTGGTCGAGATCAACGCCGGCATCCAGGTGGGCATCAAGAAGGTCAACATCACCATCGCCGACATCGACGCCGAGCTGGACCTCATCATCCGGCTCGGCAACCTGGTCGACATTGTCAACCGCACGCTCGCCACCCTGGACCTCAACCCCCCTCTGATCAACGTCCTGGACACGGCCGTGGACCTCGTCGACGCCGTCGTCGGCGCCGTCGACGGCCTGCTCGGCTCCATCGTCAACGGCGACTCCACCATCAACTTCCTGATCGACAACCTGGGCAACATCGTCCAGGAGGTCACCGGCGGCGCCACGGATGCCCTGAGCTCCATCGTGGGCAACTACCAGCAGAACATGACGTACACGGGCGCGCAAAAGTTCCTCAGCGGCGGCCTGACCCAGAAGACGTACAAGTACTCGGCCCTCGACGCGCTGGTGAATATCGTCACCAACGCCGCCGGCCAAGTCGTCCAGGCCGTCGTCGTCGGCAAGGACAGCGGCGGCGGCACGACCTCGTCGACGGTCTCGTCGCAGCCCTCGGCGACTGCCGCGGCGAGGCGATGAGGGGATGACCGAGCTGGCTGAGACTCGGAGAAGACGTGATTAAATGAAGTCTTAGTCGAGGAATGTTTAATATCAACCACCTGCGACGAACTCATATCGCGGCTTTCATGATGAAATGTGAAGTCGGTTCGTGAGTAGTCGTCGTACTACCTAAGCAGAATGGTCTGGGTCGGACCGTTGCTTGTCAGTCTCATCCGATCGTGCCGTGACCGTAATCTTGATCAAAGAGGTACTGTCCCATTCCAAGGCTATCGTCATCGAGGTCTGCCCTCGTGGTTAGAAGACGGATGCTGCAATGAGTGAGCTTGGCGTCTGATCCGCAACGGTCATATCGGTCTACTTTGGAAGCAGGGAGGGAGCATCACCGGGTACGGCCAAATCGTGTGGAACAGTCTCGGATAGAGAGGTTACAGTAGCTACATGACTACCACATCGGCTCTGGGGTTTCTTCTCATGTCCCCCGGTGCGCAGCTAATCAAGATACCACCTCTGCGCCATGGAGAAAGGATCCCATCTGCACTGCCGGTCCCTGCAAAGGTACGTCAAGTCCCAACCGTCGTACTGGCAATGCCCCAGACAGCATGGCCACCCTGCCACATTCCCGAGCGACTGTCCTACGAATCCCCACGCACGTCCACGGCAATCGATGCCTGGGTGACGAGAAACAAGATCATCGTGAGGCCCGTCGCCGCGGTAAAGGTAACGGCAAGCTTGAGACGTCATCAGCAACCAGCACACATCCTCCGTGACGAAGAGAATCGCCGCGCCTCCACGGACACGCACCTTGGCATTGGCATCCCACCACGGCTCCCGGGGGTTCTTGTACGGGCCCCAGTTGGTGCTCACCCAGACCAGGACGAGCATGCCCAGCACCATGCAGGCGACGGCGGCCGTCAGCAGCGTCACGCTCGCCTGCCACGCGTAGACCTGCAGCCAGTGCGGCACCCGGCGGCCGTCGCGCTTGGTGCCGCCGGCCATGCAGCTGCGTATGTACGACAGCCCGTCGCGGTGCGCGCTCAGCCGGTGCAGCCGGAGCGTCTGCTGCGCCGCCACGATGACCGTGAACAGCGAGAACATGATGCCGCAGTACCAAAACGTCCGCACCGGCCACGGCTGGACGTTGCCGTTCTGCAGCACCGTCGGCCACGACCCGGTGCTCGTGAGGACCGTCGCTAGGAGGGCGCCCTGGGCGGTCGAGGTCAATACGAGATCGGTTCGTCGTTACCTAGTGCATGTCCGGAAAGGGAGAGGGGGTGGGATGCAGAGGTACGAACCACGACGCCGACAAAGTTGAGCTCCTGCAGCTTGTTGTCACGCCACAGCTCCGTCAGTTTGTCCTTCTTCTCAGCGTCCTCTTCGTTCAGGAGGATGTCGATAGCGTCAAAGGTGGTCTTGTTCGGCGCTATGAGACTGTTGCGGAACAGATTCAACGTCGGCGTCATTGTCTGTCAGTCTCAGCAGAGTGCCCTCGTCCAAAGTGATCGATCCCCGCGCACGTACTGATGAGATCTTGGAGCGAGGCCGCAGGACGTGTGGATGATCATCATGGCCGAGGAGGGGACTTTGATCCGACATGTTGGCAATCGTAGGTACCAAGGAATCGATGGAGTTTATAAACAGGAGCACAGCTCTCGTCGGCCCAGTACCAAGCGTAAATAAGAAAGGTTAGGGCCCGATGACATAGCCGGCTTATAATTGGCATAGTCGCAACGACCTCGGGCAAGCAACCCCGCAGTCGTCCAAGACACAAAGGGCCTTGGCAATGAGGCTTGCAGAACTAGCACTCCGTAGTTGAGGCGACTTACAGATAGGTACTCCGTACAGGTACGTATGACACCTGCTGAGTGCCACGAGTCCTGAACCGGTGGTTTCAGCCATGTTCGTTGCAACTTACCGTCGTACACATCATGACGAGGCTCTGGGCCACACATGGCCAACTTGTATCCCAAGAGACAACGCGCAGTTGTGTCTTGTAGTTCCTCGTTCTGGGCTTGACCGATCGAGCTCCGTAGGAGCCAAAGTCGACACAGAAACAGGCCCATCAGAAGCCATTACCGTTCCTGTCGCTTCTGGCAGATCTGCAGAACAAGAACTACTCATAAATGGCGGCGTTGGTGGACGATAAGGCCATGTACTTGCGCACCGTAATCAAGTCGCACCGCCGCATCGTGCGATGCGAACCCGATGGGTTCGTGCCAATCTATGGAAATCAATATCGAGGTCCATCATATCCACCACAAACGCCGGTCGGGGGTACGGAGTACAGATGGTCGATACGGTGCCGCAGGTTCCTCGCCTCAAGAAACAAAAGGAACAAGTGAGTCAACCGGTGGCACCGGCCCCTCCTGCGGGTGGTGCTGTACGGACAGCCATGGTTATACCATCTCGGACACATAGGCGCTGTAGGTATACCTCATATGTTGCGCGACGTCACCCTCCCGGAACTGAGGCCTGAGCCGTGCTCACAGTAGTCTCAACCTAAGCTGCCATGTTCTCCTGCGCAATGCCGTTCGTGTCCAGCGTCTCCGCATCAGTAGCGCATCCATACGGCGTCGACGGGTTGAAGCTGACGAATCTGGGGGTGGGGAGCGGGTTGCCCGTAATGTATTCCGGGAGTGCCAGTTATCCATTCCTGCAGGCCATCGCTCGGGAGATAGGGCTCGACGCGCTGATGGGGGTCGTGGGCACAACACTCCCGACGACGAGGACGCAAAGAGAGCTCGGCAGGGTGGGTTTGGCAAGAAACTCAGGCGACCGACTACTTTGTGGTTGGCAGAAGGGGCATCTTAGATATCTCTCTTGAGCCCTGACCTCGTAATCGGTACTCCGTAATAGCAGCAGGATGAGCTTTCCTCCCAAAAGAGCTCGGCCTTCGTGCACCTATTTGAGAGTGGTGGATTCGCGTCCCATGATGGCCGTTCCAGACTTTTGCACATGGCCATCTCCTCCTATTCCAATCAATTTACCCGGTCGACGCAGCTTGAGGATCCGCGAGGCTCATCGATGAGTTGAACGTTGAAGGCCCCATGCCGAAGGGTTGGTCATGGAGGCTTTCCATGGCGCCCTTGATGACGAGCCATTGATGATCGAATGAGCATCGAATCACCCGTGTCAGTCCGTGATGAACGAATCCAAAGCACGACTACCGGCGTGGAGAACGGAGATGATGTTCGGTCGGGCAAACACTCGCGACACCGGGACCCTGGACCCTCGACCCTGGGAAGAGAAAGAAGCCTCGTCTCCCGACCCCGGCTCATTCGCCCGCTCGGTGAATGGCCTGGTCTGAATGCGAAACAAGCCAGAAACCGTCATGTGGAGAAATCCACGGTTGTGTCGACAACTGGACGAGCTTGCGCGTCACACTCAGTCGGAGAAGTCGCCGGCGCGTTAGACAGACTCGGAGTGAATGCAGTTTCACGCGGAGACGTCCAAGTTAGCAGCCATGATAAAGTTAGCGGCAAAGGGATTATCATCCTCGATGCTCGGCAGGAATGGAGTTGTGACGGGAAACCCGAAAAGCCAAGGCGCAGCGCAGCGAGGCTCAGACCAGCGCGACGACAACCCAACTCAACCGCCGTGGATAAGCAGATAAGTGGACCCTCCTCACCTCTTTATGAGCTGCGAAACGTTTCAACTGAACCCCACGCGGCCCTTGCTCGACATGAACCGCTTCGTCTCAGGCATGCGTCGAATGCCTGCAGATGCAACATGGCCATGCTCCATTGGGCAGTGCGATTCACGGGCGACTGACATGGGATGGAAATTGGACCAGATTGAACCATTAAAACTGACATGCCTCGCACTGGCTGTCGCGCGCACTTGAAATACTCCCGCCTCATCTAAGTTTGATACTTGGCAGACCTCGACACTCTCCTTCGGCTCGCCTCAACTGCAGTATACCTGGTGTATAGTCCTCTTGCAGTCTCCTTCGTATACCTACTACCAACCACTTTCGCTTCTCATTCACAACTACATTTTACACACACACACACACACACACAAAATGGCGTCTCCGCAGCAGCAGCAACAGCAGGGCTTAACAGCCAAGTATGCCAACATAGGTCTGGACGACCGCGACGACAGATCGAGCACCGAGGTCGAGTCGTTGATGGACGAGAAGCACTGGGGAGTCGACGGGATGCAGCGATCTGCCCGCAAGTCACGGACGAGCCGGGTGTGTGCCACTTTCAACACATGGCGGTGGCTCATCGACACCACTCTCCTAGTCACTATCCTGCTGGTCATCCTGAGGGCGCAAAAGCCTTCAGGGGCGCCAAAGGAGGAGTACCAGCTCAACGGTGACTGGACCGGTGTTGGCCCCAGCTGTAAGCAGACCCCTACCCCCTCCCCTCCTTCCTGAGTCCTCCCATCGTGTATGTATCCAAAGAGCGTGCAGCTGATTCGTCATGCCCGTAGTCACGCAAAGGATTGTCAAGTTCGAGCCGGAGCAAGACTACGCCCCGTACAACATCTCCGACTTCTTCCAGCCCCAGATCCTGGACAAGTGGAACAAGCTGATGCCCGTGGGCATGGGCTTCCAGGAGGTCAAGGACCCCAAGAGCTCAAAGTACCACGACCTGCCCAAGCCCATCGAGTGGGACCAGGGCAAGACCGTCTTCACCACGTCCATGACGCACCAGCTGCACTGCCTGTGGGCTGTCGTGCAGACCTACGCCGGCCTCAAGGAGAACATCACCCTGCCCGAAGACCACCACTGGCACATGATCCACTGCTTCAGCTACATGCGCCAGGCCATCCTCTGCAGCGCTGACACCGCCATCGAGGGCAAGGAGACCACCTTCCCCGACGACAACGGCGGTTCCGATGGCTGGGATGCTGTAAGTCTCATCTTCTTCCCCCTCTTCTTCTCCCATGCGCTAGTGAACGCGGCTGACATGATGGACAATAGCACCACGTCTGCAAGGACCAAAGCGAGGTCAGAGCTTACCTGGAGAGCGTCCGCGCCTACGACGATCAGGAGATCTTCTAAACGACACGATCGTCACGCCCCTTCAGGCACCCAAAGCCTTACTTCTCATCTACCAGTTCATAGCCTTAGACATAATGACACAGTTCTTCAAGTCGGCCAGAAACACTTGCCTCCGATTTATGCACCCGTGATAGGCCTACAGGTGTTCTCCAATGAAGATGCTTGTATTGCCGCCAGGTCAATCTTGTAGACTCGTAATGTGAGGCTTGACTGTACACGTGCCGTATCGTGACCTGATGGACGCGAACGTTTACGCCATTTCATAAAACCAAAAACTTCAACGCACTCGAGCCTACTTGGTACGTGGAGACGAGTGACTCCATCAGTCTCTTCGAGACCGTATAGTAGTGCTGCGAGCTCGTGACCCGGTCCAATGGTACTTTCTATAGTACTGCCGGTTTCGCTCCCACGCAATACTCCTTGGCCAAGAAGTATGTGTTGAAACCTGGAACCCCTGCTGACAGCCCGCCATGACACCAGTTACATGGCCACATTCGCCAATCAGATCTGGTGACAACTGCAGATCCTATATGCGAGACACTCTGGGCGTTTGCTGCATGCGATTCCCCATTCGCGGGATTTTGCTTCAAACGAGGGGCGCCGCTGCGGTATCCTGGGACTTGTTATCGTTCCCTCGGGTCAACGGTGGCCGCTGCAACCACTCAGATCCCAGATGTCTATCGCGAGGCACTGCCCAATTGTAACAAGGCTGCGTTGTTGCATCCGATCGTCAGCATGGAAAACCCGGTTATCTGTCTCGTCGTGTCCCACCTGTAGGAGCAGAGCCTCTTCGTTGACGTTAGCAAACACTGGATCGATCTGTATACCGTAGCTCCGTCATATTTCTGATCGATTGAGCATGGACGGGACGGATCAGTTGACTGACGCGCGAGCGCACTTCAAAGAGCACGGCTGGGTCAGGATACCATCCCTGCTCACCGCGGAACAAGCCTCGGAGGTTCTGGAGAAGCTGTGGGAAGTCAAAGCGATTGCCGAGGCTCGAGGCGAAGACACGCATCTGGCCTTTCTCGACCCGAATCCCAGCAACATCCGCATCTTCTACCTCATGGAGCTCGACAAGATCTTTCGAGATCTCATCTTCCACCCCACCGCGCTGGAGATGGCCAAGACGGTCCTGGGAGAGGGCTTCATCATCTCAAACTTCACGGCCAACATTGCCCGGCCCGGGTCTGGCTCGATGGCGCTACATTCCGACCAAAGCCTCGTCTTTGAGGAGCCCTGGAAAAAGGTGTCGGCTATGAACATCATCTGGTGAGTTCCACCTCCCCCTCCCAAGGCAGCTAGCTACCTAGGTAGCGTACAGGGACCAAACCTGACAAGTGACGAGGTGCCTCACAGATATGCACAAGGACAACGGAGCCACCATGTACATCCCGGGATCCAACAAGATCGTGACCCGCGACGAGCTTCCCAGCGATGCCCGCGCGCGGCTCGTGCCCTTCGAGGCCAAGGCCGGGGACGTCATCGCCATGGACGGCCGGGTCTGGCACACGAGCGGCGCCAACGTGACCGCGGACCAGGACAGGGCGCTGCTGTTCGGCTACTACACCTCGCCGCACATCCGGCAGCAGGTCAACTGGACGGCCAAGCTCCCCAGCGAGATCCGGGACAGCCTCGGCGCCGAGCAGAAGACGATGCTGGGCCTGGATCCCGTGGCCAATCTGGGGTTCGCGGGGGACTTGAGGTATCTGGAAGAGCAGTATCCGATTGCTTGAGATTGATGACTTGGACTGTTGGTATAAAGGCGCGTAGAGTAAGACGTATGTATAGGTACAAGAAACCAATTCACGCCATGAAGAAGATGCAGCCCTAAGATTTATCTAGGTCAGGGGTTTTGGTCACCTGAAGGACTTTGTGCTAGGTAGTGAACATCTTGGCCGTGACCCCTTGATTACATATTCGCAAGTTGGTGAACTGCGTTTACAAGAGACATAAAGTTATAACAGTGCCGACGATGCCAGTGAAGATGGCTAGTAGGACGAAGCAGGTCGTCATGTGCTGGTCGTCCTGCAAGCTGCGAATCTGTTGGCAGTATTAGCATACGCGCGTGTCAAGTTTCATACAGGGACAAACCGACCTGCGCCTCGAGCTCCCACTTGTCACGGACAAAGTTCGTATAGATCTCGAGCTGGCACCTCGTCAGGTTCATCTGCACGCTGGACCTCCGTCCCGCCATCTCTTGCTTTTCAGCCAGCAACTCCTGCATAGTCGCCATGCTGCGCAGCGTGCTGACCATGTGACCCAGCGCGTTGACTATGATTTCCTGTTTGCGGTCCAAGTGGTGCAGCATACTGGCCACCCCCTTCACGTCGGTTTTAGTCGTCATCTGTCGCGTTCGCATGGCGGTGAGCTGCTGGCCCAAGGTGACGACCAGGTCTTGAGTCTGGCTCGCAGAGACAGCTAGTTGGTCGAAATGTTGTTGAGAAAAGGGCGGAGTTGAGTCGTGTGTTCTCCATTCCCGAGGCGTCTGTGTTCCCTGTCGTTCGTTCCGTCAGTAGTACGTCGGGACACAGCTAAGTTTGTCTCGCGGTCCTGAAAGCCCATCCCCTTAGGTACCATCACCCATGCTACTGGTGACAACCAGTTGGTTCCGATCCACAACCAAATCAATACGCGAGGGAACATGGTAGTCAAAGAAAGGCTGGCAGAGGGACAGGCAAGAAACACGAAGTCGGGATGAACTTACGATGTGTTTTCTGGCATCACCCAGCTGGTCATGGTCGGAGCTGAGATGGTTTCCATCCTCGTCGGAGGAATAGTTGCCCTCGGACTGCATTTTCAAGGAAGAAGAAAAATGTGGACTTGACAGTTGCAATGTGAGAAGAACCCAGTTGGCGGTGAGTAATGATTCGTAGCTTGTCGTGGGCTTTGGAAGTTGGGGTGTAATCAGTACCTTGCAAATCAACGGATGTAGTCTTTGTTATATAGGTAGTGTAAGACATCAAAGAAGAAAACGTAGAGATGGCAGGATGAGGAGAGGAGACTCTTTATATGAAATTGCTTGGACATCGTATAGGCTGAGTAAACCTAACTCAGCTATCTCCGTTGTTGCTACCTTGGAACCCCAAGGTATAAATATATGGATATATGGCGAATCGATTGCTTCACAGGTTGGTACTAGGTAAGTCTTGCCCTGTTTATGATTCTGACTGGTGATTGGCTATTATTCTCGTGGCCGTGGGTGTAATTGGGCAAATACTTCTGAGAAACCTGGGTAATGTACACGCAAGAATCCCATAGTACTTCTATGGCTGATCCATATTTCGAGGTGAGGTCAATAACTAAACCCCTTATCATGGAGAAAAACGATCGCGAACCTAAGGACGCTGAGGTGTGAGAGCGACGGGATCATGGAGAAGTTATAGAATGAGACACAAGTAGAACACTAGAAACAACATCAGAACTTGTATCAACCCAGTGAGGATAAAAACTATCCATATTACTCGTGTCCGTTAGAATTCATAGTCCTGTTATTTGCTGTCATTGAAACCTCGTCTAAAGTAGGTATATAGTAAAAAGGTGCAACGTTGCCAATCCAATCCTATAGTTACCCAGCACACACGTAGAACACATAGACGCCAAGCTTGTCCCCTCAATTGCTTTTTGTCAACCCCTTCCCCCCCCGACACTCGTCTGTCACAACCAGAGGTCGTCAATAGCCGTTCTGTCAACAGTCAACAGTCAAGGTGGTCACCTCGAGACTGTTCCTGGCTGGTTCTTCGAAAGCTCTTGAGACTCCGTCGTTGCGTGACGTCTATGGGATGTTGAGCCACACCATTTTCGACGCCACGACTTGGGGTGGTGTTATCTCCTGGCTGGAAGACAGGGGTGTAGCGAGCCGAGGCACGATAACAGCACCACATTTGGAAGACTCTCCAGCAATTATCCCGAGAGTGTTTAGTCACAAAACATCTCATCACTCATATATCTCCCGACAAGTTGCAGCATGGCAGACAAGACACCCACCGTCTCGGCGGTGAGCCAGATGTTTCCACCCGCTCCGGGCTACACAGAAAAGGACATTCCGGACCTGCCAGGCAAAGTAGACACTACCCCCCCTTTTTTTTTCTTTTCTTTCTCGCAGGACCTCTCCATTAACCAGCCATCGCAGGTCTACCTGGTCACCGGCGCCAACACGGGCATCGGCAAAGAGGTCGCCCAGATCCTGTACGCCAAGCACGCGCGCGTCTGGATCGCGGCGCGCAACGAGGAGAAGTCGCGCGCGGCCATCTCTGCCATCCGGGCCGCGCACCCCGAGTCCAGGGGCCACCTCGAGTTCCTGCGCCTCGACCTGGGCGACCTGCGCGGCATCAAGGCGTCGGCCGCTGCCTTCCTGGCCGCCGAGTCGCGCCTGGACGTGCTCTTCAACAACGCGGGCGTCATGACGCCGCCCGTGGGCGCCAAGACGACGCAGGGCTACGAGATGCAGCTCGGGACCAACTGCGTCGGGCCCTTCCTGTTCACCAAGCTGCTCACGCCGCTGCTGGCCGAGACGGCCGCGAGGGCCGACGCGCCGCCGGGGTCCGTGAGGGTCGTCTGGGTCTCGTCGTCCGCCGGCGACGTCGGCAGTCCCAGGGACGGGCTCGACCTGGACAATCTCGACTACAACCAGGGCGGCGGCGTGCTGGAGAAGATCCCCGGCCTGAGCCTCCTGGCGCAGGCCCAGAAGTATGCCGTCAGCAAGGCGGGGAACTGGTACCACTCTACCGAGTATGCCCGACGGCAGCGCGAGCATGGCATCGTCAGCGTCGTAAGTTAAGTCTTGCGCGGCCAAGGTCACTCCCTGTCCGAGAGGCGTTGCTAATCAGCCTCCGAGCTACAAAGGCCCTCAACCCCGGAAATCTCAAGTCGGACCTCGACCGCCACGTCAACTTCGCCGGCATGATCTTTAGACACCTCACGACGCACGCTACCATCTTCGGGGCGTACACGGAGCTCTTTGCCGGCGTCTCGGACCAAGTCACGCTGGAAAAGACCGGAAGTTGGAGTGAGTCCATTCCTTCGCACGCTACCTACCTAACCTCTGCTTCGAGACTGACGAAACCCGACAGTCGTGCCCTGGGGCCGCTTCAGCACCATCAGGGCGGATCTGGAGGCGGGCTCCAAGCCCGAGTCGGAAGGCGGTACAGGCATTGCGCATAAGTTTTGGGAGTGGACCGAGGAGCAGGTCAAACCATACCTGTGATGTAAAAACAACAGCGAGTGCACGGCTATCAGGGCAGTAGTAAGTACAGGTATTGTCGTTCATCGCAATGACCACTGCGTAATGTCGAGGTAGTGCTGAAGCTCTCGGTTCGGTCCAAACTTCACGACATCAAGAACTCCAACGTGCTCAACACATGTGCGGCGTCAATGTCACGGTGTGGGGAGTCGCATGGAGGGGTCTGGGGCAAACTGTGCTGCGGTCTAGTCTGTCTGCAAGTCGTGCTCTCCGTCTCCGTCTCCCTTTCCGTCCCCCCTTCTCCCTGCTCGAGTTAGTGTACAAGCATCCTGCTCCAAGCACTTCCAATCAAACGCAATCCTCAAACGGCATGTCTGATCATCCGATTGAGTTGGGGAACTGCCCGATCCAAGCCGAAACCGAAATCCAAGGTACGGATACCGGAAGGCCGTAAAGGCTCTCAGAGGCCGTGCCGCGATTGATTGGTAGGTTGGCCGTCTTCAAAGGCCATGAAGGGGGGATCAGCCTTGTTACTTGAGGCGTTTGCCATTCTTTGTCCCGCTTTCTTCTCCTTCAAGATCTTTAACCTCGGTCGTTCCCTGGCCAGAGTGCTCATTCCCACAGTTTCCCAGGCTTACATGGTGTTCAGGGCCAGCGTCATGGCGGGGTTCAAATCATTCCACCGCAAGCTACTGCGTCTCAACAAACTGAACAAAATCAGGAATCCCTGTCAGTATCACATACACCGAGGAGACAGTGACACGATGCTGACGATGCCGGCAGGGAGAAAGAAGACGATGCAGCCCATCAAGACCGTCGAAGAATTGCAGGCGTCATCGGAAGATGCATGGGCCCGGGTCGCCCAAGATGCCCCGGCCCTGATGGAGGCTGCGCGGCAGATGGATCACATTCCGCCTGCAGAGCCTCCGGCACCGGTCAGGTGTAGGCCGGTATGCGCACTGGAGGCGCTGCCGCAGGAGATCCAACTGCAGATCATGAAAGAGCTGGATATCTGGGGTCTTTTCCGACTCACCCAAGCGTGCAAGTACTTCTACCGACTGTCCCTGGATAACGACTTCGAGAGTAATCGCGAGTGGCGAACGCTGCGTCACACGGTAGACTGTTTGAGTGGCGGACCGAGGACTCGCATTGTGTCGTGGGATTGCAGGGAAGCATTGCCGTCGAACGACGAGGAAAGTACCATCATCACAGCGCCGCCATTGACGGACGACGGGAGCTCCAACAAGACATCGTCTGATAGCTGGCAGACGTGCGAGACCAACAACAACAACAAGGAGTATTTGGCAGTCAACGTTGGGCCAGTGACTGGGGGGGGCCAGAGAGACCGACTGCTGAACGGCTTGCCCAATACGGTATGACGGACACGAGAGCGTTAACGTTACCACCGCAAGAGCTGGAGCAGGTGACCTGTATCGATGAGCAACGCCACGCAGACGCTCACGGTGCAGTCCGATAGGCGCGCGCAGTCTGCGCAGTCTGCAGCTAGGGAGCGGAGCTGCGGCAGGAGATGTGCGTTGAGTGATGAATCACCCCAGCGGAAAGCAATACTTTTGGTACCTTGGCAGCCCTTTCTTGTGCCACACCTTTGGTGCATCAATATGAGTGCCGCTGTTCGTTCGCGATGGAAGTCGGATCGGATTCGTTGGAGCCCAGCGTACGCCATAGACAACTGGCCGACGCAGATGGCATACTGTATCATGTATGTGTAGTTTACATAGCACACCGGTCGCGGGAATTGGAAGCATGCTTCACACTGGAGTTCCTGATGCTGCGGCAATTGTTACCTACCAGATAGTCGTGCTGATGAAGAAACGCAGTGCGCTCACGGAGGTGCAGCGTAAAGTTAACCCCCCACACTCTCGTAACTATCGTGACGACGTGACCGGAGCGGCAGAGCGAGACGGCTGCATTGTCGGAACCCCCATGTCGGAGCCCCGCTATTTCCGGTAGCCCCTTCTTTCCTTCTGCCCCAGCCTCTCCCTCCACTAGCTTCCCTCCAAGCCGATCTGTTCCTGGATCGTGAAAGGGGACGCCGAGAACACGTGGAGACGGGCTCCCTTGGCCTTGACCGTTCCTCTGCGTTTCTTGTCAAGCTTGACTCGCCTTGTGTGCTTCGCTTGCTTTGGTCGAGCAAAGCTTTGCCAAAAGCTTGCCACTCGGACTCTGCGTGCTTTTTCCTGCGTCAACCCACGATGCCCAGAACTGCGCAGCGGTGCCCAGTGTTGCGCAGCGTCGCCCAGCATTGCCCAGTCAGTCCGGCGGCTTGGCTTGTCCGATTTCTGGTTGATTTGCAACCGGGGAACGGTGAGGTGATGGGTAAAGCTGTGACGTCGGGCTGCATTCCCTGCAAAAACAAACAACAAAACTCATCTAACCGACGTAATGCTATGGGTCCGGGGGATAATCGCCAAGCGAGGCTAGGTAAGATGCGTCGACTACTCCACGGAAGTTCGGCATGGTTATCGCTCTTCTGCCATCGCCGAGAAGACTCGTGGTGATTCGATTTGGGGCGCAGCTTGGTAACTACGGAGTACGAAGTAACGTACTGTGTATGCAGAGGGCACAACAAGACTCATTCACGGACGCCGCGTCGGGTCGTGAGTCGAAGGGGAGTCGACGGCTTACGCAGCTGATCCCTGAGCGAGTAAGTTACGGGTATCAAGCGTGCTGGTGCATTGTTGGTGCATTGTTGGTGCACTGGTTGGTTGGCGACAAGTTACAACGCGCGAGTGGCTGATCTTCAAGGTTCGCCCATCAGTGCCTCCCTGGCAGTTGGAAGGCCATGGGCATGCTGGTCCTGCAAGAGGCAGAGAGAATTGTGCATGTACGGAGTAAGCCCAAAGTATGCGCTTCCGTGCAATCTGTTGCAGTTCCCATCGGTTCTTGCTGGTGTGGGATGGGAACAATCAGGTTGCTAGAGGCGGATGGATCTCCCATGGGGTGGGGAGGGTCGTCTCCCCCCCCAGTAAAAGACTGGAAAGTGGTTAGCGGATCGATCCACTGCTCTCCGCCTTGGTCGCCCCAGATCCCTGCTAGAGGCCCAGAGGTGCAGTGCGTTTCCATCATCCCAGGGAGAATTCGAAATCGCAGTCGGAAGTTTAAACGACGCCGCTGCCCATAACGAACGTAACTAGTCCTCTCTTTGGCACAGCTTGGCGCAAAAAGTGTTTTCGTAAACTAACCTAGGTTAGGTCTGGTGAAAGTGCTTCGTCCTATCTCGACTTTTTGTTCCGTTTCCTATCGTTGTCATTTTTCCATTCCCCAGCGCAGTCCATTGCAATCCGCATCTGGCCAAACTTTGCGACAGAGTCTCTCCTTATCAGACGACGGCCGCTTCAACCCCATCGCAATCGCAACTCCAGGTCGTCCCTGTGGGCAAGCCCGGTTTGTCGCATCTTGAATCGTCCAAGCCGGCCAGCACCTTGGCAACGAACCCCAACCTCGACGACTGAATGCCTCGAAACCAGTTTCTTCGTCAGATAGCAACCGTCGGAGGATATCTGGGAACCAACACCACTCCTCTCCCTCACTCTTTGCCCGGAGGCAGTGCCAGTGTCGCTTTTACTCCCGTATCCGACCAGAGCCCGAATTAAACACCACCCACCCCCAAACCGCCAACATGGCGTGGGATCACCTGTCCATCACAAAGTCCCACCTGGTCTATGTAATCCTGGGGGCTTCACCTCTCTTTTCATGCTCTGCTCGACCGTCATCAAGGAGCGCATGTACATCGGAGAGGCTACTGTAGCTACCCTCTGTGGTGTCATCTTCGGCCCGCATGCAGCCAATCTGATCAACCCAGGCACCTGGGGCAACACCGATGAGATCACCCTCGAGTTCTCCAGGATCGTCCTGGTCGTACAGTGTTTCGCCGTCGGCGTCGAGTTGCCCAAGTTCTACATGGAGAAGCACTGGAGGTCCGTCACACTGCTGCTGCTGCCCGTCATGACCTTTGGCTGGCTCATCACCAGTCTGTTCATCTGGTGGATGGTGCCCACCTTGAACTGGCTCGAGAGTCTGTGTGTGTCCGCCTGTGTCACGGCCACCGACCCTGTGCTGGCCTCGTCCGTCGTCGGCAAAGGCAAGTTCGCCAAGCGTGTGCCCAAGCATTTGCGAGACCTGCTTTCTGCCGAGTCCGGCTGTAACGACGGCATGGCCTTCCCCTTTGTCTACCTGGCTCTGTACCTCATTCAGGACCACATGGACGCCCGAGACACGACCTTTCATTGGTTCCTCTACACCATCATGTATGAGTGCATTTTTGGCGCCGTCTACGGCTTCTTGATCGGCTACATTGCACGCCACGCCATCAAGACTTCCGAGAAACGCGATCTGATCGATCGAGAGAGTTTCCTCGTCTACTACTTTGTTCTGGCACTCTTCTGTGCTGGCTCGGGTAGTATTTTGGGCCTCGACGATCTGTTGGTAGGCTTTGCTGCCGGTGTTGGTTTCTCGAACGATGGTTGGTTCGCCGCCCAGACGGAGGATTCCCACGTTTCCAATGTCATCGATCTTCTCCTTAACGTGGCCTACTTCATTTACTTTGGCACCATCATCCCCTGGGACCAGTTCAACAATGCCGACCTCGGTCTGCAAGCCTGGCGTCTTGTTGTTATCGCCGTATTCGTCATCTTCTTCCGGCGCATACCCATCATGATGGCACTCAAACCCATCATACCCGACATCAAAACCTGGCGGGAGGCTCTGTTCGCTGGCCACTTTGGCCCTATCGGTGTCGGCGCCATCTTCGTCGCCATCCTGGCTCGCGCGGAACTTGAAACAGAGCACACCATTCCGCTCGCCGAACTCCCATCAAAGGACGCCCCTAACTATCACTTGATCGCACTCGTGTGGCCCATCGTCACCTTTATCGTTGTCTCGTCCATTCTCGTGCATGGATCTTCGGTAGCAGTCTTTACGCTTGGCAAGCGAATCAACACTTTGTCACTGACTATGTCCTACACAGCCGCACCCGAGGACGGACCATCGTGGATGAACAGGCTGCCACGTATATCCTCGCAATCCCGGTCACAAGCTAGATCACAAATGTCAGACACCGACGAGACCGAGATGAAGCTCCCCGAATTTCCACCAGGCACGCTGCCTCCCACTGGTCTCCCGGGCCAGTTCCTCAGACGTCAGCGTGACGAGGAGAACAGCAAGACCCAGAGTCGCTCATCTTCTCTGGGTACCCGCCGTCGTAAGAACATGGAGAGGGGCCCGGGCGGTCCCATCAGCCAGTCAGCCATCTTCCCCCAGCGTCGCTCCGACAGCGTATCGCAAGACCCGTCATTTTCTATCGACGCAGGTTCACGACCTCAAGTAGAGGGTCGAGACACGTCCGACACGTTGGACGGCGAAGACTCATCTCTCGAAATGCGCGAGAGACAAGCCGAAAAGACTGCCATGAAGAACCTGAGTCGTGATCCCGAGAAAGCGGACGAGTCCAATAATGACCCTCCTCCGGAGATCGAGATCTACGATGAAGGCGGCGATATCATCATTGAAGATCGGGACGGCCAAGTACTTGCAGTTGAATCGCATCACATGGATAAACCGCCGTCACATGTGCTCGACAGCCTTAAGAAGAAAACCGAGAACGAGGTATCGAAAAGCCACTGGACATACGACTCTTTGAAGAGACGCATAGGCGAGTGGCGCGATGAGGAGGTTGGCAAAAGGCAACCCAAGCCCAAATCGGACAGGAAACACGCGCCCGCTCGTGCCTACCAGTTTGGCAATACTGTAAGTGGTCTAGGCTTTAATCTTGGTGGCATCTAAACGCTGACTTGCCCGTAGATTATTGTTGAGGACGAAGATGGCGAAGTCGTCAAGACGTACGAACTGCCATCGCAGAAGGGCGAGAGCTCGGGTCATAAATACCTGGGCATGGGTGGTTTGATGAAGAAGAGCGAGAGGGACCACGATGCGGAAAATCCATCAGAGGGCGCTGCAGCTGCCATGAAGGAAGGAGATCCCGGTCCCTCGCGACAGGGCATGAAATCGGCGTTCGGTAAATTTGGAGGATTCAGCCGGACAGGGGCTGGAGACAAGAAGAAGCATGCAGCGGACGCTGCAGACGAGGTTGTTGATCATGACGACGACCGAAAGATCAGATTCACGATTGGAGGCGAAGGACGACGCATGACCAAGGACGACTTTCTGGCGGAAGTTCAAAAGCTTGATGTCCGTACACGTAGGGAGGTTCTTCAGCAGTCCGACGCCTCACCGGCCATGAAAGCCCTGATTAAGGAACAGGTGCAATCGGGTACCCCGAGCTCGGGAAACACTGGGAGCATCCGACAATCGCCCTCCAGGAAGGAGACGGACAGCCCACCCGCGGAGACCAAGGAAGCAGCGCGGCCACAAGCAGGTCAGACTAGCCGAGGAAGGAGCAGTGCTGCGAAAGGGCCAGCGAAGCCAGACATGGGATCGGATGGCACGAGTGGCGGCCCCAGTACCGACACTCCGGAGACAGACCCCGAGCGACGCCGCAGGTTGTTGGCCCTGTCTACCATTCGCGACGATGACCAGGCCGAAAAAGAGACACCCGCTGAGCGACGCCGTCGTGAGGCTGCTCTAGGTCTAGACGAAGACGACGCTCAGGGTAGCGACAGTGATGACGACAATACGGATCGGGTGCCACCCACGCGGCGTGGCATCCGGTTTGCGGATCCGCCGAGGAACAGGGATTGATAGGGCTCGAGGGACGACGATGGACGATGACGACGCGACAGCGGTACTTGAAGCGTGCATTATGGTAGGAACATGTCAACATTTCCGATTCGGAGATAGCATAGCGAAAAGGGGATCATATTTACGAACCAAGATAAGCGGTAGCTTTTCCTAGAGCAGCATGCGGATGTGTACACGTCTTTTAATTGTAATTTTTATTGGTAGCAAACTGTTGCCGAACCAGATGAATGCTAGTAAAATGCGCCAATGGGGAAATCTAGATGTGTCGCCCGCAGACGATGCCTGCAAACGAACAAGGCCTGCAAACGAACAAGGCCAAAATGTCGCAAGGTGAAGAACATGACCACTTGCATCGATGATTCGAAGTACACGACGACCTCGCAGTTTCATCTCCATGGTAACTACACGTCTACGGTCTACCCCCAGCGAACCCGCGTGTGTGCTCTCCTCGCTTGCTCCTTCTCGTCCCGAGAGAAGAGAATGTCACGACGTGAGGCGGTTGTATTTAAAAATAGGCGCCATCGTCTTGGCATCCTCTCCGTCTGCTGGCTGCGGCTTGGAGATGGCGCTGCGCTGCGCCGCTAAACAACATGAACGGCCCGAGCTGCAGGTCCCCATGTCGCGCAGCGTTTGCAGTCAACGTTAGTG
This sequence comes from Arthrinium puccinioides, assembly GCA_022414665.1. Taxonomy (NCBI): domain Eukaryota; kingdom Fungi; phylum Ascomycota; class Sordariomycetes; order Amphisphaeriales; family Apiosporaceae; genus Arthrinium; species Arthrinium puccinioides. Next base: position 1,333,100 of record JAIUNF010000003.1, on the reverse strand, counting down.
ACTAACTACTGTGTACTGTGGTAGAAGCTCCGCCCCTCATTAAACGGTAGCCTGCCGTGGGGACCCATCGGGCTTATAGGTGGCACTTGGTAGTGAAGTGCTGCCTGGTGCGGTGTAGACGAGAGCTGCAGCCATTGATTGACCAATGGGGTTGCGGCCGTCTGGGGGTCTGCGAGGCTGAAGGACCGTATACGGGGGAAAAGATGATGCCAAGATGGCGGGCCGGGAGGTTGAGTGCCCAAGTCAGCCTCGATTGATTTGGAAACGTCGTGAGCTGTGAGTAGCTGAGATGGAATACGATTTGGATGATATCAGCTACGACAGTCGATGGGAAGGGAAGTGTGTTGAGACCAACGACGACACTGGTTATATAACCCATGGCTTCTGTCGTTGAGAGTTGTTGTTTCCCATCCCCATCCTCATCATTACCTTTCCCAGCATTCACTTTCAGCCTCACTTCCAACTTTACTACTGTCTTGATAACCTCGACAGCAACTGAAACTTGACCATAGCCCCTTTTACACACTCACAGGGGAAATAATACCACCATCACTATCTTTCTCTTTCTCTTTCTCGACATCAAGATGCCTGCCATCGTCAGACTCGCGGCTCCCTTGGCCGTCCTAGCCACCATCGCTTCCGCCACCCCGTTATACCGGGCACCCGGCGTCGCCCGCTCCGAGCTCCCTCCCAGCACCTGCGAGCCCAATTCGGGCCTCACCTGGTTCAAGTGCAGCAACGGCTATGAGGGCTGCTACGCATCCAACATAGACGTCTGCGGCTGGCCTACCAAGGATCCTAACGGGATTACTCTGCCCCCTGCCGTCACGGCCACGGCTTCCGTCACGGCCGAGGCGACTCTGGTTACGGTCCAGACGATTGCCATTGCTCCAGCTCCTTCAGGGGAGGGAGCTCCTCTTCCCCCGGCTACCTGCGAGCCCAACTCGGGCCTCGCTTGGTTCAAGTGCGGCAACGGATACGAGGGCTGCTACGCGTCCAACATTGACGTGTGCGGCTGGCCTGCCAAGGTCGAGACACCCAAGGATCCCAAGGTCGAGACTCCCGAGGCTCCCCAGGATGCTTGCAATGCCGAGCTTCCTACTCCCCCCTCTACTCCCACCACCCCCGACCAACCCGATAAGACCAATATCGCCGTCTGTCCTACAGGTACCGAAGTTGGCAAGACCTGGTCGCCTCTGATGTACGACATCCGGCCCGCGATGCCTTCCTACTTCGATCCCTCGATGCCCGTGACTCGGCTCCAAGTCAGCAACGGATCCGAGTCCGAGCTGGCTCAGCTGGCCGTGTTCCGCGGCATTCCCAAGGAGGCCAAGAGGTGCATCCTGAATTGGGCGCAGGCCGATATCGCGCAGCGCAACTTCACCCAGACCGGAAGCGGAACGCTCGCCGTCCTCCAGCTGCCCAGCGTGCCTGAGCTCGACCAGGGCGTCACGTACGCCGCAGTCCAGGAGCTCAAGGACAAGAGCACCAAGAAAGAGACCAACCCCGACATGACGGGCTGGGCCGGGCCTGAGTACCCGACGGCCAAAAACCATATGGGCTCCGAGGTGGACTGCGCGGAAACCATGGCGTTCAGCGTGGGCATTTCGGGCCTGAACGGAGAAGGCAAGGTGCTCTTCGAGCAGGAGGCTGAGAAGAACGGGCTGTACATCTCCTGGACTTGCTAGAGTATGATTATGGGATCGGGGGCGACAGTTTGGAGATGGGGATCGGGTAGGAACGGAGTAATAGGGATAGATCTGCATTTGGGTTGGCGCAAGGGTTTGGGGGGAATAGTCCTTTGGGTGCAGACAGGCTTGTTGCATGTTCCTATAGCACACATGGGCGTTTTTGTTTTGGTCGTTCCTTTACGATCTCATTCAACATACTTAATTTGCCGGCATGGAGACCATCTATTGTCAGCATGAAATATACTCAACTGCTTGTTGGCTTATCGGAAGTCAATAAGGAAATATGCAAATGGCCAGTGATGACTTCTTGCTACCATGTTCAAACCAGTGTCGAGATTTTGCCGACCATGGGAAGGATGCTCAAGTCTTGTAGAAGCTGGACACTGCCACTGTCCAGGCCCATCGGCATATTGCCTTAGAACGTAGTTACATTTGACACGTGGTTTGGGTGGAGGGAAGGCATTGCGGGTGCAGAACTATACTTGCTCGTTGGGTGGTCATGATAATGAAGGAATGATGGATAACAAGTTCCTTTCAAGTTGCCTAGAAAAGAGTTGGCTGGAGCACCGTGTTAGTGTACGGTTCATAAGCACGCTCTGGTAGTGGAGTCCAGCCGCAAAACCCCGCACACGGTGTGTAGATCACATTTCTCGCACGCAAAGTATCCCAGGCCTTTCCGCGCACTAACAACGGGTCGGCGAAAATCGATACCGACTTTGGCCCCTGCTCTAAGAAACCTTGAGCTTGTGAATTAGCGTCATGGCTCGCCGGCATTGGGACGAAATTTCTGAAGGAGCTGGAGCTCAACTTGGCGCTGCATCACCTGCACTTGCACTTGCATTCACTGCTGGCATCCACAAGCTCGCCGTCGACTTTACATCCGCCAGCCAACTTCCTCCCGGCACCGTCGCACCACCCAACAGCCCATCACTTTTGTGGGAATCCTCTGACGACGACCAGCTCCTCGACCCTCTCTCCCTCGATAGCGTTCACGTCGACAGTCTTTTTGACCCCGTCGCCAGTCTTGCGCTCGTGCGTCTCGCCAAACTACAACCCAACCACACATTCACCATGGTTCAGCTCACCGAGGTTGTTGATGAGCACTTCCAAGAAGAGCAGATTGGCCCTGAGGACGACGATGAATTCACTGATACTGGTATGTCGCTGTCCGCCGATGTCTTGCACCTATGACGACAAGCGCCGCGCCTACTTTCCCCGTCATGGACATGGTCATGGACATCGATCAAAGAACAATGCAAGCCGCTAACATTGTTCCTGCAGACTCGGAGATCTCCAACGAGTCCGACTACGACCCGATAGATGAGACCTTCTTCGAGCGCCTGTATGCACTGCGCGACATCGTCCCCCCGCAGACCCGTGCCTCCATCGCAAATGGTGCGTCCGCAACCACCGACGCGGTCAAGTCGGTCTTCAGCTACGGTGGCAAGACGTTGTGGGTGATTGCCAGCTCTGCTCTCATCTTGGGCGTACCGTGGGCGCTTGCCTGGGCCGAGGAGCAGCAGGTCATGGAGATGGAGAAGGAGATGAAGATGCGCGAGATGGGTGGCGAGGTAAGCAACCTCACCCAACCGCCACCTGCAGATGACTGACATCCGTTGTAGCTTCTCACGGCCGGTGATGGCCAGGCTACCCCCGAACAGATCGCCGCTGCTTTGGGTCGCGAGGCCAAGCCTGCTTTGTAGAAGCATTCATCCAACCGAACACGGGCGCTTCGTCGTCATATGCCCCAACAGCGAACGCCGTGTCACACTGTACACTAGATGTCGACCCTAGTCTCTGTTGACCTCGACCGTCTTGGCGACCACTTCGACTAGGGACCGGGTGTATGGGCGAGGAGGACGTGGCGCCTCCCGTTTCGCAAGGTGGTTCTTGTGCTATGAACTCGGGGAATTCACGACTTGGGGATGAAGCTTCTCTCATCTCAGCTCACGACAGCATTGCACGGCTTATGTATTGTATGATAGGGGTGGCTGGCTTTGCCTTGTAGATAATGAGGACGGCTGCATGCTCCAGCTGGCATCCGGCATGGTGTCAAGATGGACGTTTATGTTCCCAATCGTCGTGCCCATCCAGTGGTTGTTCACGTCATGGTCTCTCAACCTACTAACTGCAGCTGGACCCGTACGGGCAATGATAAGGGTACTTTTTAGTAATGGGCGTTTTACAGTAACTTCTCCATCTTTTGCCCGCCACGAGCTTCCCTGCTCACTTGGACTGGACCGTTTCATCGGCAGCATAACTTATGCCATGGTTACTGTGTACAAAGTAAAGTCGACGGCAACGATAAAGTCGACGGCAACGACAAAGCCCACTTGCGCCCAGTGCGGACGGATGCAGCCCTGATTAGCTCTTATCGTACGAGTACCGATACGAGGAATGACCCAAACCACGGTTATTACACTCTCTGAAAGTTCAAGGGGGGGCAATTGTGTACTTGTACTTTATCCGTTTCTTTTCTTTTTTTCGACTGCTCGGGCTTCTGCCATTATCGTTTCGGGGAAGAATCACCAAGTCTTGTCCTCTACCAAAGGCCCGAGCCAGAAGGAGCAATTCAACCTGCTCATTGGTGTCTGTATCTTATTAACTGATTCAGATTTCACTCTCGCCTAGCTGCATTCTCACAGTTGCATTCTCAGTTTCATTCTCTACATCTTCACTATGCGCCGAGCTGTGGTGCGCCCGCTCACTTCGCTGCGCATTGCCGCAGCCAGGCCGTGTCGTCCCAGACGATTCACCGGCCTCGCGACGCAGAGAGATGCCCGACTCAGTCTCGGCCAACCTGCTGGCCGCAATGGCCGACCGACAGAAGCCCGCCTCTTTAGCTCCACCAACGAGGAAGGGGAGAGTGAGACGCCACCAGGCACGTACAGCGAGGCTGACCACGAGCACGCCGTGATATCGACTTTTGATCTGTTCTCCATCGGCATTGGGCCCTCTTCTTCGCACACCGTGGGTCCCATGCGGGCGGGCAACATCTTCGTGACGGATCTCATCGAGGCTGGTCTGCTGCCAAAGGTCGACAGGATCCGCATCTCGCTCTACGGCAGTCTGGCGCTCACGGGCGAAGGCCACATGACGCCTTCGGCCCTGCTGCTTGGGCTGGAAAGCGCCGACGTGGAGACGGTCGACACGGCCTACGTGCCTGAGCGCTTCACGCAGATCAAGCAGGAGAAGAAGCTCTTCCTGGGCCATGGTCTCCCTGACGGCCAGGGTAAAGAAATCGATTTCAACTATGAGCGCGACTTCATCTGGGAGTGGGGAAGGAAGCTACCGCTGCACAGTAACGGCATGCGATTCAGGGTCTTCGACAAGGAGGGCTACGTGCTTGCTCAGAACGACCTGTTCAGCGTCGGCGGTGGCTTCGTCGTGAACGGTGCTCTTTCCATCAACCCGGCCGAGGAGGCTTCGGCGCCCGGGAGCCAGGGAGCCTTGGTCGGACCCAACGAGGCTGGACACCCAGCAGATTTAGCCGAGAACATGTTCTACAAGGAGATCCGACGAGGAGATGCGGCGGGCGACAGAAAGACTGGCGCCGAGATCAAGGCTCCAGCAGATTCTACAGCCCCGGAAGCTTCGAATGCGGTGGTCCCGACGCGCCAGAATCCGGAGGAAGCGTCTTCCTCTGTCGCGGAGAACGAGGAATCCGACGGGAGCTCCCAGCAGCAGCCGTGGTACCCCTTCCGCGACGCCAAGAGCATGTTGATGCTGTGCAAGAAGCATAACCTGACGATTGCGCAACTGGTCTACGAGAACGAGAAAAGCCACGGATACACAGATAACGAAATCCACGAGAAGATAGCCCGGATCTGGGAGACAATGGACAGCAGCATCCTCGAAGGCGTGCAGGCTCCCGTCGATGCGACGTTGCCAGGCTCGCTCCGGCTGCACCGACGTGCGCCCGGCCTGTATAGACGACTGACGAGAGGTCTGTACCCGTCGCATACCAGCGCCAGTGCACCTCTGTCTGCGGCCAAGGCGGGCGAGAAGACTACGGCGTCGCCGGCGCAGTCGTCGAAAGCTGTGAGCCGTATCGACCCGGTGGGCAAGCGTGGTCCTCCCCGCATTCACGGGTCCATCAGTCACCCGGTCATGCCATCGCCTCTACGACGCACGACTTTCCCTGCCATGGACCACTTGTCCGTGTACGCCATGGGTAAGTTACACGCTCTAGAGGATGACTCTTGCGCACGAGACGAGAACGCTGACCTCTTTCCCAGCCGTGAACGAGACCAACGCAGCTGGCGGCCGTATCGTGACGGCTCCGACCAACGGTGCGGCGGGCATCATCCCCGCAGTGCTCAAGTACACGCTCGAGTTCATCAGCGACGACTTGGAGCGGGACACGATGACATTCCTGCTGACGGCAGCCGCCATCGGCATGCTCTACAAGCGCGGCGCGACCATCTCGGCCGCAGAGGGCGGATGCATGGCCGAGGTGGGCGTGGCGTGCTCCATGGCCGCCGGCGCCTTCGCGGCCTGCATGGGCGCCAACCCGGAGACGATCCAGCAGGCGGCCGAGATCGGCATCGAGCACAACCTCGGCCTGACGTGCGATCCCATCGGTGGGCTCGTGCAGGCGCCGTGCATCGAGCGCAACGCCCTGGGCGCCATCAAGGCCATCTCGAGCGCGAACCTGGCGCTGAGCGGCAGCTCGGACACGCAAAAGGTGAGCTTGGACGACGCCATCCGGGCGATGCGGCTCACGGCCCAGGGAATGCGGAACGAGTTCAAGGAGACCAGCCTGAGCGGACTAGCGACGAGTGTGCCACTGAACATCCCCGTCAGTGTGCCGGACTGTTAGGTCGTTCTGCCCAATAGCGTCCGTCTGGCAATTGAGCGGTCATCTGGAGAGAACAAGGTAGAAGAGAGGGCTATGGGATGCAATGCTCGACGCTCGAGGTACGCAAGGCTGTCGTGGCACGGCGTTCGTTGCGCCTTGGTCTCGGATAAAATCCGCCTTGCGCGAGATACAAAAAGAGGCTCGTAGACGGCCGAGATCCCCTGGTACTACGCGGCTCGCAGCCGCCAATAGACAAAAGCGTTCGAGAATTCATCATACCTGGCTGCATCTACAAAGCCCGCCGCTGATCGGCCAGTCTCTGCGGATGATCCGTCCGCCCACGCTTTTCAGAGGAAACTGCTGGTACCCGCCAATGTGGAAAGGGGCTCTTTACGGTGGCCCAGCAGGAGAATGGAAAAACGCCGTGTCCGCCGGGGCAGAGAGGTCGTTCGAGTACCACACCGGTAACCTCTGACAGGACGGGACAATACTGCGGAATGATTCCATGCTGGCAACACTTGCCCTTAACTTGCCGTATTCAACCGGTCGTTGCACTCGAAGACTCTTGGCTCGATTTGCCCCAGTCAACAAACAGCTGGGACATCAAGGCTTCCGAGAACTTATGTGGCGGGGGACGACGCAAGTTGCTTGTTTAGGGGCAAGTCGACTATACACAACCCCTGATACATAACTATCGACCTGAACACGGAAGCTCGAGTGAGGAGAATCCTCTACGCCGAGCAAGTACCTAGTAGTAGTAGCTGGTAAAACCCTGCTATCCTGAATAGAGCCTTGTCGATTTCGAGTTTCCAAATCTACTTTGGCAAGAGGTGAACGGCGGCGCAACAAGTTCATCTATTAAACCTTTATACACTATCACTAGTTATGCTGTGATAACACTAGCGGAACTGGTAAACCTGCAACAGTAGATAACGTCTCTCTTATTCGTTACTGGGTGATAAGCCGTCTGATACAAGGTTTACCATGAACCTTGACAGACGAGTAGTAATAGTCTGCTGTATATAGCTATTGCTAAGGGTATATATCGAATCAGGATACGTACCTTTGCCCTCTGTATCAATCTCGTATCCGGCGATCTTGTATTTGGTGAACTACCGGCGATAACGTGGTAGACTTTGCCAAGGTTCGGGCTCAAACGCGGTACGTAATTCACGAGTGGACTAACATTACAAGCCTCTCTACTATAGATAACTGCATATATGTACGTGGAAGTAGATGTCATCGTGCTCCGACCCGACAGCCCAAGCCGTGTCTTTGCCGTTCCGCTGGCGGCTGTACGGCAAGGAAGACGAACACTCGAGCAGTGCAGTTCAATTCGGAGGAACGAACTCGTGGAAATTCGCCAAAAAGCGTCCCCCCCCCACCCCCCCAAGCATCGTTCCTTTCTCTACTTTTCTTTCTCCCTCTTCATGTCCCCTCTCGAGGCAGCGGGAAAGAAGGCAAACCGCCCTTCATCACGTACGTCACATCATCATCCCCATATATACATACACACACACACACACATATATATATATATATATCTCCTCCTACATGTAAATATAACAATACCTCCCGCCCGCGGTACTCACATGCTCGCGAATAGGCGAGGCGGCGTCGCGCGGGGCGCTAAAGCCCAGATCGAGGAGGTCGTCCACGGTGGCGTTGCCGCTGGGCGGCTGGTTGGAGAGGGTGCGGGTGTCGGCGATCTGGAAGGCGCGCGCGGCGATGTCCTCGCGGTTCTGCCAGATCCACCAGGTGCGGTCGATCTGGCCGTGGTGCAGCCAGAAGAGGACGTCGTTGGGGCTGTTGAAGACGTCGCCGCCCGGGTCGCCGCCAAACGTGTAGTGGCCCGCCGCGTGCAGGCCGAGGTAGCCGCGCGGGAAGTCGCCCTGCAGCCGGTTCTGGAAGGGCCCGATGGAGGACGAGTAGAGCGGGTTGGTGATGAGGTCGACGGTTTCCTGTTTGGGGGGGGAATAGGTAAGCAAAGCCGGCGAAGACGGATAAAGGGCAAGGAGAAAAGGGGGGGAAGGGGAGAGGGTCTGCTTGCATTGTCAGAGGACCACTGCGTCGTGACCCAGGGAGAGATGTCGCGTCGCACGCAGCGCGGCTGGTAGCTGAAGAGCGGGCCGACGACGACGGGGTCCTCATCCAGGCTCAGGGTCGGTCCCGCGGCCGAGATGTTGGCAATCATCTTGCCGTACGGTCCGGACTCGACGCAGCCGCCGCCCTGGGCCGGGGGGATACAGAACGGGTTGTTGGGGATGGGCGCCGTGCAGTTGTGGGCGGCGTACACGCCGTTCCCGCCCTGCGACAGCGGGCCGCCGTCCATGTACGGCGAGTTGACCGGGTCCTGGGCCGACTTGCCCCAGTTCCAGTAGGGCTGGTAGCCCTGATAGCCGCACTCGTCGCGCAGGGCCGTCTCCCAGGCGTAGACAAAGTATCTGCGGGAGCCATGTTAGCCAGTCGACCCGTCGCGGTGTCACCCATCTACCCCGTGGCAGGGTGTGCGAGGACGGAGAGGAAAAGAGACGCGTGCCTGTGCCAAGCGAGGAAGTTCCCCGTGATGTGGATCGTGAGCGTCTGGTTGACGTGCGTGGCCACAAAGTCGTCGTATCGCGACCTCGCGCCGGGCACCAGCTCGGCGGGCGTGAGCGACGGCGCGCTCATCATGCAGCTGACGGCCCGGATGTAGTCGAGCTTCTCCTCCTCGGAGAGAGTCGAGCTGGGAGGGCAGTCAGCGAGTGGGATCCCCGTCGCTCTCGGATGATCGCGTGTCCACGTACTATTCTCGCCGGACAGCTGCATTCTCCACGGTGCATTCCTGCGACACGCTTCTGGTAGCGAGCTCCGCCTTCAGGCTACCGTCGGCGACGGCAGCCTTGAGGTTGTCCAGGGCCTGCGCGGCGAGGCAATCCGACCCTTCAGTCGACTCGGGGGTATACCCGGCGGCGCCGATCCCGTGCGCGAGTGCCAGAATGAAGCTCGTGGAAGCACGCATCTTGGTGAAAACACTGCTGCTGCTGTCCCGTGAAAATTTGCTATAGAGGAGACGATCAGATTAGCTGTCTCGCCCGGCAAGAGCAGAGAGCAAGACAGCTTCACCTATATATAGATGGATCTATAGACATCGTGTCACGACTCACGGTGACCTGCTAACTAGCCTCTATGAGCAGGCTAATAACATCGGACTGGTTCGCAAGCGGCATAGTCAATCAAGTTAACGTCACATCAGCTTTGACGCGGTTCGCCCCAATTTCCCGGCCCCAGCGAGAGCCATGCTGTCCTCCAGTGGCAGGCCCTTGTTTGACAGATAGAACTGCAGAGGAGTGGATGATATGACTAAAAGCAACAGGGGGCACAGCTTCAGCAACCTCCGTCCGACCTGCAGCGAGCAAACCCGGACCAATAGACTAGAGTGGCTGCACTCGACAGGTCCCGGACGAGGACGAGACGTGGCAGAGGTCAGCACTAACCTAGGGCCCTAGGCCGCCCGGATGCAAAGAAAGGCCTTGAAGCAAACGGCGAGGAATCTAGTGTTTCGTGTATGCCGGCACCCTCTCCAGCATCTCCGTGCCGTCCAGGTGAACGGACGAACTAGTAACTACGTGATTAGTCGGTGCAAGGCGAAAGGGGGCGGCGGCTCGCTTCATGAGCCGCCCCGACCGCAGCCACTGGGAGAGTCGACACCACGCGCGCTACTACCGGCCGTGGAACGGGAGGCCATCCAGGCCGCACTTTGATGCCTGCGAGTCGCAGTGGCGTCGGTGCGAATCACTGAACTCGGGCTCGATCGTGGCGAGGGCAGAGACGATGTCGGCCTTGAAGTTCATGCCGCAGCTGTGGCCGCCGAACGGGAAGATGTCCAGCCCCTCGAGCCTGGTCAGCATCGTCACCGGGGCCGCCCAGTCGCTGTCGGGGACGGGAAACATCCTTTCCGCGCGCAATGCTCGCACGATGGAGCCGAGCGAGGCTGCCTCGCAGCGGTCCCTTTGGTAGGTCCGGTCGCTCGTGCAACTCAGCGGCCCTGGTCTCTTGTCCACGAGCGCGTCCACGGCATCTCTGATGTGGGCCAGGTAACCTTCGACCCATCGCAGTCGCGTCGCCAATATCAAGTCTGTGTTGTTGGGGGCGGGGGAAAAGTCAGAATGGGTCCGATCGTGCAGACGACGGCCGAGAGTTGGCCTATAGGTAGGTAGGCATACGTACATTTGAGATCTCCCGGCGATGGAATCTTCTGAAACCGGACCCGATAGGGCAGCCCGTCCTTTTCCGAGGAGAGTTCAAAGTCGTCATTCAGGGTACTGTGCAAGGCCAGGTCCTTGACGTACACGCCGGCGAGGGCGAGATCGCCCAGTTCCCACGCCACCCAGAGGGCCCTCTCGAGCTTGCTGTCGCGCTTCGACCAGGCCCTGTAGTCCGCCATCAGCATGGCCCTGCACTGCTGCGACCACGGCCTCAGCCAGCGCGCGAGGTCGTACTTGTCGCTCAGCAGGGTGATGCCGTAGAGGCGGACGAGGTCGAGGTCCTTGGAGTCCTGCGGGACCCGGGCAAAGTTGCCGTGCATGATGTCCAGCAGCACGGCCAGCGCCTCGTGGTCGTCGTCGGGCAGCCGGACGATCCACGGTGCGGCGGCGTCTCGCGGCCGGGACTCGGCGAAGCCCCCGTAGAGCATCCGCTTGAACACGGGCGAGGCCCGGCACAAGGTCCGCGAGCACACGACGAACCGCCGCGTAACCAGGTTCACCCTCACCACCTTGCCCTTGGCATTCTTCCTGTGCCTGCAGATGCGCTCGCCCACCTCGAGAGTCAGATCGCCGTCCTCGTCCATGTCGGTCGTCTCCGTCGGTAGACACTCTGGGCAAATCACTGGCCCACCCGAAAACTCTTCCATCAGATTGAACGACAAGGCATCGATCGCCTCCTGCGGCTCAGGGGTGTAGCAAGGCTCCGAACTGTCCTCCACGAAGCCATCCGTCGATTGGCTGGGCGCCACCGCGACAGTGCCGCCCGGTTTTGCGTCTCGCATCGCACCCATCGTTGGTGTGTTCATGGCGGTCGAACGTGTCCCACGGTCCGACGAAGAGCAGAACTTGTTGGTCAACTTGGAGCAGTAGAACGTTCAACGGGGTCTTGAAAGATGCATCGAGGGGGAAAGATTGCATCTAGATCATGGCTGCCGTCTGATCACGGGTCGGTCGGTGCGCTGGCAAGACCTTGATTGCGAGCCCACTCCCAAGCCAGGGGATACCCTCTCACGTACGGCGTACCGGTACACAGAAAACTTGGATGGTGGCTCGTCCTCCTACCCAATTCTGCATAGACTGTTCGTTCCGGCGCCCAAGGCAAACGTGAGACTACGCGAGGACTCAGGAGGCCCCTTTGTTGAGCAAGCCAGCGGACCTCTGGAGAACATGTTCGATCCCGGCATTTCGCATTGTGCTTAATGCGCATCAAACTCGCGAAAATAGCCAACTCAGTCTCCACCAGGATGCGACTGGGTCTGTCACTGTCTCGCCAATGGGGCTCTCGTCGCCTCAATCAAGGGGTTCGTCGCCTAGGGCATAGGGTGATGAGCGAGTAAGAGCCCAAACACCGCATCATGATGCGCGTTGTCGTCGAATGCGTCGAGTAAATAAAGTCTCATGCGTCTACGGTCACCCAATGCGAGAGGCCACCACGAAAACGGCCCCATGGCGAATCTGGCAACCACGCCGAGACACAATGGCGCATGGAAACTCATGCAAGGGACGAGACTCTCCAAACCTATCGGACCTCGATGTTTCCCAACTAGTCATCACTCACCAAAACGGGGGTCCGAAATCTCGTCAGGTCCTCCCCTCCCCTCCCCTCCGCCGCTCCACCAGCCCGACTCGCACGTGTCTCGCGCCGTCCCGCGACACGACACGCCACTAATGCCAGTCTGGCACGTCTAACTACACAGTAGCTCTCACTTTGAACCAGGGTCCAATCCTGACAATGCCAAGCCGATGCCAAGCTGACGAGCAAAGGGACCGGAGGCGTTCCGGCCAGAGAGACTGCCCACCGGAGGCAGCCCACCAACCATGTCCCCGGTCTCCGTAGAGACGCGAGCAAGTATCTGGTTGGCCGACGGACTCACCCGTCGAGAGCTTGGCTTTTTCGGACCCGGGTCCGGGAGCCCTGCGATGACTCGTGTGCTGGGTGGCGTGGGCGGGTCGCTCGGAACAGTCACCACTGTAGTTACTCCGTACTGTGTCGCCACTGCCCGGGCCTGCCGTGCTCTTCTGGATGGATTCCCTGCAGAGTTACTACCTTCTTCTGCTCGGCGAGTCCACTACGGACGTTGGACATGCTGCTGCCATCACAAAGGGCACTAGACGTTGCCACCGCCGAGAGTGACATGTCGCAAGAAGCAGATACTTCAAAGGTACCAATTGACTGGCTACTCGCAGCCATAAGAAATCGACGAAATATAGTGTGAATGCGCATGGGCTCGCGGTCCCAACCCACGGCGAGCCTCATGATCCCCCCCGGGGGGGGTGCTCTCATCAGAAGACCCGAAATCCTGCTCGGTCTAGCTAGCTTGGGAACTAACCGACATTGCCTCTGATTCTCCATCGTCGCTGCCTTGCTTTCCAGGTCCGCCTAGCTTCAGGTTGTATGCCGCCGTGACGAGCTCGTGCGTGTCGTTGCCGGACTGGTCGCTGATGCTCATCTGGAAATCAATAGAATGGTGACTGGGATAGCTGGGGGGCTCAAACGGCTGGTCGGCGAGGCGGGCGTTGAGCTGTTCCAGCATCTCTCGCAGCTCGTCGGGCAGGGGGGGCGCCCGCCGACATGGCCTTGGAGAGGAGCCTGTGAAGCACGATGCGGATGAAGGGGAAAGCATCGCTACACTTCTTCAGCTCGGTGGCCGCGAGGACGAGATAGAAGGACATGTGGGAATCGACGTCGTCCGACTTGGCCAGTTCCTCCAGTAGAGCCGAGGTGAAGACGTGGAGCGTCCCGACCGTGGTAGAGCTAAAGGGCGGCCCGTCGAACCGGTATTGCTGCGTGTGGACGATGCGCCGCATCTGGGACATGGAAGCCGCCATGATCTCCTGTGCGATGGACTGCCCTGCAAAGTCCGCACTCGTGAAGGGCCGCAGCATCTGGACGAGAACGCCGTGGAAAAACAGACTGCGACGGACGGTCAGCACGGAGGGGGGGTTGTACGAGGAGGCTGAGCGTCCATTTCGGCTTACTGTAGGTCAAGCGTGGATGGTAAGCTGCGCGCGTCACGCAACAGCTCCGGCGGGAGTCGGTCGATCCAGTTGAGCATTCTCGCGTGTGTCTCTCTCGTGTTGACGAAAGCCGTGTCGAGGTCTGTCGTCGCATCGGGCGAATGCTGCGTCTTTTCGCCCTCGAAGACAATGTTGAACAGTTCGCAGTAGGCCCTGAAGGTGATGTCCCGGTGCAGCACCTGCGTCGGTCGGTGCAGCGGGAACGGGTTCCAGGTCACTTCGCAGAACTCGTAGTTCTCCGAATCGTACATGGGAGGATGGAGCGGCGCACAGGCAATCGAGGTCTTTTTGTGCCGGAAATACGAGTTGATGCTACAAAGGGGTCTTGGTCAGTGACTGAGAGACGCCGAGCGTGCGGTCTCGCCGTGATGATTGATTATACGTACACCTGCCAGAGGAAGAGCCCCCATATGATGATGGATTCGCCTCGGATCATTCGGCGAGTGTGATTGTCGCATAGATACGGTTCTTTCGGCAGGGCTTTGAACAGATTCATCTCGTTGGCGATGCTGATGGCTTGTTCCAAATACGCCGCGCCACCCTCTTCATTCGCGATGGAGTGACACCACAGGCTGAGCAGCGCCGCCGTTGGTATCTGTAGCAATCGAGGACCTCTCCCCTCTTCGGTCTGCCACAATCGCTCGGCCTCGGCGAAGAACCTAGGGCCAAGTTTCTGACAACTTGCCCTGTCCACGGCGGAGTAGTTGAGCTGGAGTCATAGTCAGAGACTGTCCTCCAGATGGGAAGCGCGCGACACGTACACAGGCTGCTGCCAACAGAGCGTTGACAAAGGCCGAGGAGCAATATAGTGTACCCCCTGATGCAAACTCGTCCAGGAAGAGCTCTTCGTCGAAGATGCGCATAGTGGCGTGGTCCCAGTTTAGATACATGGAGATGAGATTTGCGACGGTCGTGCTGCTTGTCGTCACACTCGTCCACCGGCCCGCCGGTACGTTGAGCAACCGATCTTCGCGGAGGTCGTGCGGTTTGTTCACGTGCCTGATGCGCAGCCAGTCAGTCGTGCCAGACGGATCTGACAGGTCAGGGACCTGCATACCTTGCGTTCTCGGCCTCCTCTTCGGACAGCCAGTCCTCCGTCTTCGGGTCGCCCTCGATTATGTTCCTCCTCTTGAATCCAATGTCCTCTTCGATATCTTCCGACAGAAACGGGTAGGCGTTCGGATGCTTGATGCCCAGCATGAGCTCGGACGGGGATTTGAGGTTGGGCAAGAATCCGTGGTCTGCCGCCGCAGAAGATGGCGAATGCCGGTTCCCTACGAGGACATCCCCTTCCTTGATAAGAGCCAGGGTTTCGCGCGCATCTCCGCTAGACCGGAGGCGCTGTAGGATGACGTTGGCTTCACTCGCCGGACGGTTCGTCAACATGTCAAACAGCTCGGTGAGCTCGTTCTGGTCTTCAGCCAGCTGGTGGTATTGTCGCTTGAGGTTCGCGTGCGGAGTGGTATTCGGATCGTCGTCGTATGCACACTCGACGTGGCGGGCTGCACAGGTCGAACACGCTGGCCTCCCGCCGTCGCACTTTGTCTTCTGGGTCCGGCATCGTTTGCATGCCACCGACACCAGCTTCCTCTTCTTGATCCTCTCGCCAGTACTCTCGGGCTGCCCGTTGCCGTGGGCTTTAGGCAGCAACTGTCGAAGTGGCCGGGACATGAGAACCTGGAAGCATCTCTTGCGACGGCAGTGCGTGCAGTCCAATGCCAAGTGCTAATCGTGAGAGACAGGGAGATTCATATCATAGGTAAAGGCGAAAGCACTCTTCACATCGTATTGACTACCAGGTCAGGTTGCTGTGATGACTTGTCGACAAGGTTGTTGGGCAAATGTGTCAAGGAACATGGATATCAATGTGGCGGCAACAGCGGAGCGAGTGCGCCTTAACGTTCATCTTCAGACTGATTTTGACACGATTATGATGGTCCCCCCCAGTAATTAGATCGTCATCCTGAGCGTAGAACGTCCCGTCCCTGTCCGGACAGGCCAAGACTGTGGCAGAGGACCCAGTAGGGTGGTGTAGCTTGCGGACGACCCTCCTTTTTCGATTACCACGAGCGCGTGCGTGACTCGATGTGCATTCGTTGTATACGGTGTGTTTGGGTAGGTACCTATCGGTAACGGCCTGATACGTACTCCCCATCCTATCCCATCCTAACCCTGGATGCCGTGACCGCTGGTTGCTACGAGTTTGTTGTGGAGGCGAGTTCTGCAAGACGATCGTTGCACGTTGTCAGAGATGCAACCTACGTCACCCTGATACCACGTAGTTACAGCTTGGTATATCGAGGGTGACAAAAGATCAACCAAGTCGGTACTTGGACAGTTGCGACAGACCCGAGTGAGTACAAGGCATCATGGGAGAGTAGGTACCTGGGCGTGATATGGTCTCCGCATCCTTATAAGGGGGCTGTCGAGCGTTGGCAGCTCAGCCCTGTAGGCTGTACCGCAATAAGACAAAGACAGATAACTGGGGTTATGGAGAGCCTGCCTTACCCTATCCGTAGTTATTTATCGGACATAGATCCGAGCCAATCACAGCAGGGCCTAAAGCTTGGGATGTACACGACCGGGATACCATTCGAGCTCAACGGACAGAGTTTGGGCAGTCGACCTTTTCCTTCTCGCGTGCGATTTGCCCGGTACATCATATCATACCTGTGCCGTCCGCAGTCTCAAGCCGGATTGTTCCCTCGAGGCTGTGCGAAAGACGGAGCTTGATGAAGGCAAGTCGTGGAGTGCGACCGGGGCGACCGGGCCATTGCCCCCGATCGACTTTCAGAGAATACCTTGCTCCGTATCCAGGGAAGGAGATTGTAGTAGCCGCCGCTTGCGAACACGCCCAGCCAGAGTACTAGCTCAGTTCCGTATATGACGAGACCGAGGACGTCCAGCGACGGCTGGAAGAACAGGGACAGCAGAGAGAACAAGTCGCCAGCAGCATCAATCCCCACAAAGAGGAAGGATATGCCTCTCACGGTTCGGTGCTTCCATATGTCCCAATAGTGCCGGAGGACGCCAGCGGCCAGCAAGGCTGCCGAGAGCACCGCCATGAGCGTCATCGGCCACTCGACGCCGCGACCCTTGAGGATGCGCAGGCCAACGATCAGTCCAGCCTGGACACCTCCCATAACCGCGGCGATGGGCGCGACAACGAGCAAGGACCGCAAGACTGTCCACCGCTGGAATAACTGTCAGCCCGATTCCGATCACGGGGAACATGTGTGCCGCGCGTGTACCCTCTGGTAATAATAGCACTGTATCCACGTAGCCAGGCTAAGAGAGGTGAGAATCTGCGGTTGGACGCACAGCGCCACGTTGAACTCTGACACGATGTTGTACACGCCCAGTGGCACACCGGCCCAGGCCCAGAGCATCATCATCGACGACTGCAGACCTGTGGCATGGTGTCGACGATAGTTGACGATGATCTGCGGTATCAGCTGCATCGGAGTGAGCATCGTAAGCGAGCCATTTCACCGTGTACGGCGTACGCCAGATGGGCACGAACCTGCACCGACCAACAGACCTACGGGTCGTCAGTTCATCGCCCATGTGCATCTGGTGGTTGTGGTCCCCGGAGCTGCAACACATACCGCACCGAGAATCCCCAGAGCATTGGCTGCTGCAGGTCTATCCATCTTTTCGGGAACAGAGGCACGGTGAGTGTAGGTGTGCTACGCGTGCTACAGCCAAGCGCCTCACGAAAATGAGAGGGAGAGGTTCGCTTGCTTGGCGTGTCGGCTCAAGTTATGCTCGGAAGAGGACAAAAGTTTGGGGACCCTGACTGAAGTTTGAACATGAATGGTGCTGTTATTTGGGACCCGGAGTTAGTGCGTTCATTAACCCCGCAGAGCAAATCGGCTAGGCCTTGTTGGAACTTGGATCTATGTCATGATGCATACATTCTCCTTCATTTACACCGTAGGTACCCCTGCTTTGTAAGCCTACTTTGTAAGCTTACTCTGTAAGCCTATTTCGTAAGCCTAACGAATATATTAGGTCTACTTCAATTCCAAACTCATGTAGAGTCTAGACCATACTCTCGGCCTCTTCACAGTCGTTTCAACTTCCATCCTCCACTCCAACCATGGCGGCCTCGGCGAGAACAGTTATTGCAACCGGGTGCTCATCCGGCCTCGTAAGTCTCCGAGCCACGAGTCATGAGCCTCCCTAAACTCACATCAAGGTCGACCAACACAGGGGTTCGAAGCTGTCAAGAAGCTCCTGAGACAGACCGAGACGCCGTACAACTTCATCCTCGGCGTCCGCGACACGGCGGACACCCAGGCGGTGTACGATGCGCTCAAGTACGACGCGTCCCGCCACAGCGTGACCATCCAGACCGCCGAGCTGTCCGACTTGCGCTCCGTCAGGACCTTTGCCCAGCAGGCCCTCGCCAAGCTCAGCCGCGGCAACCTCGATTACCTCTTCCTGAACGCCGGAATGTGCAACAACGCCCACGGTCCCGGGCCGCACGGCTCAAAGTGGTGCGAGACGTACGTCGTCAACCATCTGTGTAAGGCGTCTTGACCTCGCGTCGTCGAAGCGGAACTTGGGCTAACAACAGGGCACATGCCGTTCCCCTGTGAGCAGCGCAGCACTATCTCTTGCACCTCCTGCGTGATAAACTCGTCGAGTCGCGATCGCGAATCGTAGTCGTGTCCTCGGGCGCCATCCGCAACGCCGATGTCGGTGAGTAGACAGACAGACAGACAGACAGGCAGGCAGGCAGGCAGGCAGACAGCAATTGCTTCCTCGACTCCTGTCCGGCCTGCAATCGACCAGCTCACTAACTACCCAACCAACAGCCAATTTGGACAAGACCCTCTTGGCCGACTCCGGGGCCGACGTCTTCCCCGTCTACTCGGCCTCCAAGTTCGTGCAGCTCCTCGGCGCGCACTACTGGCGCCGCCAGCTCAAGGACACCAACGTCGTCGTCGCCGTGTCTCCGGGTATGGTCCCACAGACGGGCATCTTCGTAAATTTTGAGGAGGCGAAACGGCCCACCATGTCCATGGACGAAGCCAGGACGATCGAAGAGGGTGAGTTTAGATCCAGATGAAAGATGCCTGCCTCCGCGCCGACACATCGCTGACATATACTGGCCCCAGGCGCCGACAGCATTCTGGCCGCGTTCACCCGGGATGACTTGCCCGAGGATCCGGAGCAGATTTTCTTGACTAGCTGGGGCGAGTGGTGGCCCAAGACGATGTACGCCGATGCACTCGACGAGGATCTACGGAAAAAGTGGTGCCTGACCTTTGAAGAGATTGAGAGAGAAGAGGGGTTGTGAGCAGCTCTCGGGTGAAAGAAGCTATGAGTGGCGGTTGTGTTTGCTGGTTGTCGCAAGACCCGGAGCAAGATGTAACTGAAATACATACCTACCGAACAAGGACTCTCTCTCATCTGATAATGCCACGTGGTCGCTTCAACTGTATTGCCATTAAACCGCTATCCCACAGAGGACACGTATTTCGTTCATGTCATTGAGTATCTCCAAATGCCGCATCGTTTCTTCATTACAAAATGTGCAACTCTCTTCCTCGAGGCGCTTAGGTATCAATTACGAAAAAGAAAACAACGACCGGACGAACAGTAAGACAGACACTGTGCTCGCCTGAGTCAAACTTATGTGAGACGATGTGCAGAGAGGGTTCAGAAAATCCACAGCTTCCTCCGCGTCTTCCCGGTGGCCGTGTTCCTCTGCTCGCTCGTCTTGGTAGCCAAGGCGGAGATCTGGATGGCGTACTGCGCCTTGACGAGATCGTCAGACTGCTTCCCCTCAAAGATGAGACCGAGGGAGTCAGTCTGGGCCTGGGGCATCCGCTGCTTCGACAGCATCTTGTCAAGTAGTGTCTTCCATTCCGCAAGGGGCGCGGGCCGCTGCTGCCTCGCCCAGTCTTCGAGGAACGCGACGGTCAGCCGCCCGGCCTCAGTGGCGTCCCCGCCGAATTCCATCAGAGTCTCGACCACCTGCGGGCTGACGAACTGCTCGAAGCCGGCGGGCGGCAGGAGGGTCAGCGACAGTAAAGATCGCCGGCCCGTCCGTTCTGGCCTCTCGTTCGGAATGATGTTATCCCGGGTCAGGAGGTGCCGGAGGTAATGGTGCAGGCCGCACTGGGCAGCGATACTGTATCTGGTGCAATTCGGGTGGAAGACTGGCTGACTCAAGGTGTTGAGTCGAAACCACCCGTGACCGACATCGACCAGCGCATCCAGTACCTGGTTGAGGTCCGGATTGAACCCCATTTTGGCCTCGGCTCGACGGGCGTACAAGATACCATCGTCGATGTGGTGATAGGAGAAGCGGTCTGCGCTGGAGACGTGTTGCTGAGCCTTCATCAGTAGGACAGTGGATTTGAGAATCGCAAAATCGGGATTGAACTGTGACTGGCTTGTGAACTGTCGGAGAATCTCCTGTGTCTCCTCTTTCATAAAGTATTTCCTGATGGTGCGATGCGCGAACGTTGCCAGTGTCAAGGGCGAAGTACACTCGTGCTTCGCGTTTCGCTTCTGAACCGTTACGAGACCCCCGCATGCGTCGAGTAGTCGCGTGGCCGTGTTGTCACATCGCACACGTAGGTTTTGCTCGGACACAAAGTGAGCGTCGGCTGCGACTACCATGCTGATATCTCTCTCGACGGCAAACGAGAGGCCCAGCAACGACAGGGGTGCTACAAGTCTCCAGTCATCGTCCTTGGACGTCGAGGCTGTGGAGAGCACCTGGAAAACCCGAGAAGCCTCGTCGCGTTGGTCGGGCTCTATGCCTTTGAGGATGAAGTCGTAGAGCTCGTCGAGTGGCCTGGGTATGTTATGAAGCCGGCCACAAATCTCCGCTATGCCATCACCACCTCTGCACGTTCGAATGATGTATGCCACGGCTATGTTGAGCCAGACAAAGACACCATCTGCGGCCGTAGCTACGCCATGGACTAAATCCTTGAACGGCTCGTTGCTGGTGTTCGCAATCCGGGCGATCCTGGCGTCCGCCATCAATCGGGCTTCGACGAACGCTCGCATATCGGGAGCTGTCAACTCCTTCAAATTCAGATACGAGCGTGAGTTGGCGCTCGGAACTGCGCGTTCAGATCGTTGCGTTGATAGACAGCACTTGATAGTCTTGCTTCTCTGAGCAAGTCCGAATAGCTCGGCTATGTCGGATGATGAGCCGTCATACTGTTCCAAGCCGTCGATGAAGAGACATGCGCGCAAGGGAATGTGCGTCTGGGAGAATAGGGCCTTCACGGCATCTCGAAGCTGCTTCAAGGTCCATGAAGATTTCTGCATGAATGTTAGCAGACGGATGGAGCGAACCTGAGTTAGATCATACCGGAGTGGCGAATTTCGGCGTTGTGATTGATGACCGGCTTGCGAAACTGGCAACGCTAGAGGTAGACCCCAACGACTCGCAATACGACATTGACCATTCTCTGGGAAAGACGACCGGTATGAGACGCGGCTCGGACTTGAGGAGCTCGTACAGTATCGATCGCAAAAGACCAGCCTGTGATCTCTGCTCGTCGGTGCCTTCCAAGGAGAAGAAGAATCTGGCAGTACAGAGCTTCACGTTCTGGCCCGCCTTGGCTGCCCACTCCTTGAGCAAAGTATCCGTATGGGCATGGGTGGCGATGTACTTCATCAGCGTGGTCTTGCCCGAAGCTTCTCTGCCGTAGACTTCACATACACCGGCCCCTTTCTGTAGCCAAAAGGCAAAAGGACTCGGATTTTTCGGGAGGGAAGATTCCCGCTCCGAGTCTAGCTCACCAAAACAGGTTTCGAATGTCTTCTGGTGAGCCGCTGGCACGTCGAGCCTCGGGTTCACAGTGTCGACAGCAAGACTCGCGAGGATTTTGTTGGAGACCAATGTCCGGCGTTTGATCTCATCCCGCTTGGCATGTGCGATGGCATGGTGATCGGGCAGCGAGTTCAAGAAAACATCTGGAACCACCTGCATTAGATGATCGCGGTCGCTCGACACAACAGCCTCTGTGCAGCTGAGGAGGAGACTCAGCGCTGATGTCTGAGCTCGTACATCGCCGCCGCGGGTATTAAGCAGCGACGCAACCAACCGTCTGTTGTCCAGATGAAGCGATAAGAATCTAGGGGACGACAATATAGACTTTAGAGACAAATTGGAGCTGCGACGCTATTAGATACATGCTCTTCGTCGCACGTTGTAGGTCCGGCCCATACCTAAGCCGAGTGAGAACTTTGGTTTCAACGACAAGTCTGGCTTCCTTCAAGCGTTGGACATGATCCTCGATCTCTTTCTTGGACCAAACGGCAGTGAGGGCGAACCTTAAGCTCGTCCATCCTCGGCGAGGGATGTTGGACGCCACGAATAGCTTGCCGAGGTTGCTACGTAAAAGCCTTGCTTCGTCGTGGATCGTCTGGCAGAGGGTGACAAGCTCAGGGTCGACTGCAGTCCTCGATTTGAAGCCGCGCTGGAGCTTCGTTTCGTATACGAGACACTGATGAACGGCGTTCGAAGACAAGTTCTGGACTTGTTTGATAGAGGCTGCGATGATGCTCTGCGCTTCCAGTTCCACCTTCCTGTAGAGCTCGCCGGACGAGACAAGGAGTTTGGTGCTGAGATGGATAAACTGGAGGATATCACCGGCAAGGTTAACCTCTATTAGGGTGTCCATCGGGTAACCAGTTGCTCTGGAACAGTGCGTCCACGGAAGCTTCTGGTTAACTAGGGAGTAGATCTGCAAACGGGAACAGGCGGAAAGGCCCAGCAGAGCGGCGCAGTGTAACGGAAAGCCAGGATATACCAGGTACGGACTGTGATCCAGTCGGGGAGAAGACTGGCGAATGACACCTAACTGTGCCTTGGCTGGGTGTATTACCAACCTGGAGGCGTAATAAATCACGACAACTTTGGAAGCACAACTTGGAGAGCAGATTGTCGAAGAGATCTAGGACCAGGAAACGAAAGCCTGCCAACGGGTTTACCTCCAAACTGAACTTGGCGTTACAACGCTGACATGCGGTCGACCAGGATATATCGCCGGCCTTTGAGACTCAACGCTCTAACTGATAAGCATGTGGGCCCTGTCAGTTGCAACGACAGGGGCAAGGGTGAGGCCATTCGCAAGGAGAGCCTGCTTGAAAGACGTCGCCGCCCCTCCACTGCCCGATCACCCGAATGACAGACCCAACTCACTAGCCTAGGTTGGGGATACTCGTGAGACTCATCCTACCCGTACTGTGTACAGAGAGAGTACTAGCTCGAACGTGCTTGCGTCCGTATTCACCCTAGCCGGCGGACAGCCTGCCTGTCTAGGGTAGCAAAGTGTCCCCATTACAGGCTCGAGTACTGCAACCGGTGTAGTGTGCGATGGGCACGGTCAGTGTACACAGTAAGCAAGAGGTCTAGAACACGAATCGTACGAGATGTGCTACCCAAGCGTGACTTGCGTACCGTGGATGGCTGCTTCGACGTGGTCAAATGTAAGAGGAGGCTTGTTCGTGTCGATGCCCCCCCAGTGCCGTGAAGGCTGCAGCCGGAAATCATGGAAAACGCATGCAGCTTCCCTGAAGAAGCCCGCATGATGCAAGTCGGCTGGGATTCGGTGCGGCACAGATGGCATCATGATGATCGGGACGAGGTATCTCAAGACAGGGGTCTGCACTGGCGAACGCCACAAGTGCAGTTCTACCATGGTTAGACGCAAGCTAGTTAGCACAACGCTCAACGGCTTGCAGCGAATGTAACGGTCTTCTTATTGGCCCTGTCCTTGCCCAATCCGAAGTGATACGAGCTGAGAGGCACGAAATAAGAGGTAAGTTACGAGGACCACTGACAAACAAGGATGGTCAACCTTTACCCAATTTCAGCTTGGTGACCAAAGAAGACAAGTGCAGTCAACCTTCGCAGGGGCATGCGCTGCAAGCCCAGCCGTTCGGGCCTGTCGCTCTCGACGAGCCGATTGTGAAATCAAAATTTCGGTGTGGTTATCAGAGTTTCGGAGGACGACGAGAGAGATCCTTGATCGTCTTTTGCTGCGATTGTTTGCCATCAAGTCGGGTGAGCCTGAGAGGGGGGGGACTGCGGTTTGACCGAGTTGGCGATGGTGACGGCTCGATTGGCATTTCTCATGAAGAATGGAAATTGAATCGTTCGGTCCCCAAGTTCCAAGTACCGTGTAACGTTAGTTAGTTATTCGTACGCAGTAAAGTACTTGGTAGCAAAGCAGAGTGGATCACCTGAACAGCTCGGACCCTCGAATATGAGACGCTCGCTTCCGACCCTCCGGAACATGACGTGATTGGCTACAGAAACGCTCACTGGCGGCGTTTCGTTTCACGCCGTTGCCTCTGCAGCCACTTGCATCATTGGCCACGAGCCTTCTGTTACAACGCAGTCAACACTTGGCGATGAAATCTCCTGCGTGAGAGGCGCATCTTCAGCATCCTCACGGAGAGCATGCTACTCATACCCAGCCAATCGGCGGGTAGGCTGTTACGTCTTAACATGCTCTGGCTCTGGCATGTAGGGCGAAATCGGGCAAATAACAGCCAGCTTTGGTCTCTGCTTGGAGATGGACGAAACAGACATGTTCTAACTTCTGCCCCAAACAGCCGAGGAGCCGCCATTCATAGGGGGCTACTCGGGACTCGGGAGACTGAAGAGGGACCTTAAGACCAGCAACTGGAATGATTGTGGTTTTTCGTCTCATGAAGGGGCTACCTCCCTCCCTTCAGTCTGCGCTTCTGAGATTCGAATCAGTGCCTTGCATCGTTTTGGCCCAAGCGGCGTCTCACTTCACGCAAGCTTCTTATTTGACGCTCCTTGATCAAACACCAACTCGCCGGCCAGAGACTGCTTTCTCGGGATACAGTATACACCTTCATTTGTACCCATGAAGTTCACTTACAATTGATCGAGGGGCCTTTAAACAGGCGGTTTGACTTTTGTTCTAAGGCAAGTTCTTTGTGCTTGAAACGTCCCCTTTGAGCCCGCCGAAAATGACAATGTAATCAATCACTGACCCAACATGCAGTCCCGGAAGAAGGGTCTCGGTATTTAAGAGCGCGTCATCCGATGGCTGTAATGCCCTCATGACCAAATATTCGCCTTTGTCACCTCGGAAAATACCACGGCAACCCGCGCAGACTTGATCCAGTACCTCGATCCCAGTAACATCATTGCTTCGGAACCACCAATTGTACCCTTCATCATGAAGATGATCAAGAAATCTTCGCTGGCGGCGCTCGTCCTGGCGACAGCGACGTCTGCGCACGTCGTCCTCGAGAATCCCAAGCCCTTCATATTCGCAGACTACGGGCCGACCAACCCCATTGACCCAACCGGGTCCGACTGGCCGTGCAAGGTACCGGCCGGGAAGAAGCTGGTCAAGGACGGCGACCCTACCGTCATGACCATCGGTGAGATGCAGAAGCTCTCGTTCAAGGGCGAGGCAGTCCACGGCGGCGGAAGCTGCCAGTTGGCTCTGACGAGCGACGCGCAGCCGGACAAGAACAGCACTTGGAAGGTCATTCATTCCATCGAAGGCGGATGCCCGGCGCGGGATCAAAAGGGAAATCTCCAGCAAGGAGCCCGCAATCTGGATGAATACGATTTCGTGATACCCTCCGGGATCGAGCCGGGCGAATACGTCTTTGCATGGACTTGGGTCAATCGTATCGGTAAACTACCCGAGGTAAGTTTCCCCCCGCCTCTCGTCTTCGTTTCTCGAAGCCTCCTCCTTCGAACACCCCCACTGACCATAACCTGCGATAGTTCTACAACAATTGCGCGCCCATCGAAGTCGTCGCCCCAAAGACGAAGCGCATGGACGCGAGTGACCGTCGTTCGCTCAAGGTGAAACGCGGCGATTTCCCCGAGCTCTTCATGGCCAACATGGGCGACGTCTCGCTGAACTGCCTGACGACCGAAGCGCTGGACTCGCAGGTCGCCATCATGTTCCCCAACCCCGGCTCGTCTGTCGACCGCCCCAACGAAGGGGAAGAGCTGTTTCCTCAGGCCTGCGATGGCAACCCTCGCGCGCAAGCTCCTGCTCAGCCCAGTCCCAGTCAGGTCCCGTCGCCCCCAGCCGCACCATCCTCCTCGGCAGTAGCCCCGGCGCCCACGTCGTCGGCCGTAGCTCCGACCTCTTCTGCGGCCGCGACCCGGACGGACGCCGAGTCCAAGCTTCCCTCGTCCCCTGCGCGCACATCGTTCACCACCACCACGAAGAACGTGACACGGACAACTGCCCCGAGCACGCCTTCCACCACTTCGTCGAGGAGTAAAGTGACGCGCACAATCACCGTCACAGCCCCCGCCGCGACCTCAACGCGCAAGTCCGCTACGCCGTCGCCGTCGCCGTCGAGTATCGCGCCCCCGCCCGCGGCCGAGGCTTGTGTCGACGGGCACTTTGCCTGCCAGAACGACGGGTCGCAGTGGATGATATGCACTGGCGGCCAGTGGACGAGCCCACAGCCCGCGCCGCCGGGACGCAAGTGTAGTGCCGATGATGGTGAGGTTGGGTTCGATCTTTCTTGGGTATGCGAGGACGGCTCCAAGTATTGTTAAGGGGCTTTTTTTTGGGAAGGGGGGGCGGGGGAGGATGAGATTTGTATATACGATGGGCGAGATGCGATATGCAGACTCCCGGATGTCACGAACGAAATGAGCTGAGCTCACATATACCCAATTGACGCATCATATTTCGAGTTCCAAAGACCTGCTAACTTCCGAACACGTTTATGAGGTATGGCGATGTGTAGATTCCGCCACTATCAGTGGTAGCAGGATTTCGTCGTGCGTGACCTTGGCAAGGAGCGTTCATGCGCACGCATGCCCATCGCCAACCAGTCTGTTCCGGGACGACACGCACTCTACGACGGGATCAAGCTGCTTGCCGTGAAACATGTAAAACGTCGAAGGAAATGCGCGTAACTGCGCCTTGTTCCGTGTGAGGAATTGTCAATTTGTCGTGTAACTAAGACGAATGAGGGCTTCCGGACTCTTCTATAATACACACCGGAGCTCAAAACGGGGCGTAAACTAATTAGATAGTAACCGTCGACATGCTATCAGCGAATCTCATCTGCTTGCCTCTGGCTCAAAATACATCGAGCATCATATCCAACCCCTCAAACACCAAGCGGTTCGCGTCAAAGCAGAGACCGTCCGTCTCCGCCGATATCTTCTGCAGGGACCAATCACTCGAGCTCCGCGACCTGCCGCTGCCGACCACGACGGAGTGGGCCCTAATGCCCGCCTCCTTCATCACCCGGCACATCTCGACGGGCGACGTCTCCAGACGGAATTGATGCTCGACCTCGCCGTTACCCAGCAGGATCAGCGCCCTCTCCCCGGCCCTGCCCTTGGTCGTCAACACCTGGCACGCCGACCGCAGGGTCGCCGACCACTTTCCCCGGCGGTTGTACTTCAGCCTATCGAGCGCCGTCGTCATGTTGACATTGATCCTCTGCGAGGTGACCCGGGCACGGTTCCGACCGAAACGGTTCCCCGGCAGCCTGTGTCCCTGGATGACGAGCGACACCTCGGTGCTGGGATCGCGGCCCCAGATGTAGCACAGTATGCTGTTGTAGGCGGCCCGGATCTGGCCGGCGTGTCTCTCCATGTACTTGTTGGCGTCGACGCATATGACGACGAGTTTCGGGAGTCGCCGCGGTCCCTCCTTCTCCACCGCCTCCATGGTAGCGCTCAGCTCGCCGTTGATGGCGAGGAGCGACGTGTTTCGCTTGCGACACCTTCCAAAATCGTCTCTGAGGCGCTGGATCGTGAGGATGAGGGCCTTTTCTCTCTTCTCATACTCGGCCCTTTCCTCCTGTCGCCGCTCAAGATGCTGAAAGTCGTGGCTGAGCCCGTCCTCTTTCCTTTCGTACCGCGCCTGCTCCTCGCTGAACTGCCGCTCGCGCGCGATCCATTCCCGGCGCCACCTGTCCGTGGCTTCTCTCATGATGCCTTCGTGCCGCGACTTGAGGTCCTCAATATCGTTTTCGCGCGCGACGTCTTCCAACACCCGACGCGCCTGCAAGTCCGACAAGACCTTTTCGAACCCCGAGGCCTTGCTCTCGGCGATAGTCAGGCGGGCTTGTAGGTGCTTGCACTTGGCCTTGTGCTCTTCGATGATGGTGCTGGTGCACGCCTGCTCGCCCAGCGTCTGGACGCTGAACACGTACATCTCGCCGCACATCTTCCGGACCTGGCAGACGAACCTCTCGCCCATGACTTGGCGGATGGCCTCGGCATCCAGGCAGTGCTGCAGCAGGTAGTCGCGAATCCTCGCCCAGGTTTTGCTGCGGACCGCGGAGTCGGCCGATGATGCGCGGGGCATACCGATCTGGTCCAGGACGCGGTCGTCCACAAATCGGACGAGCCGCTTGGTGTAAGAGGTCAGAAGCCGGTAGGGGCTGTCGTCCCACACGGCGCGCGACGTGAGGTCGCGGCGCTTGCTGCGTCTGGCGGCGCTTCTGGGGCGGGCTGCAACCTCCGCGATACTGACTGGTCGAGGCGCCCGGCAAGATACGCTCTTGGAGCGGGAGGGCTGAGGCATACTGGCTGGACGGCTGCTGGCTTTTTTTGTTGTCGTACGGCTAATGGGAACACCCCCTGCAAGAAGCTTAGTAGGCCAATGAAAACAGTTCGCAGGGTCAGCTGGAGGATGTTGAGGATTCATGATGAGCTCGATTGAAACGACTTCGTGTACTTATTGTGTTGGAATTGCCGCGTTGAAGAGAATTTCTCCGAACCCGTAAGATGTAACAGCACTGCTCCTGCAAGTCTTGTCTTACTTGACTACGGTCATGGTGGCTGCATGCGAGTGATCTCGTAGCAAACAACATAGAATCGAGTTTGAACAAAAGAAAGAAAGAGCTAGAAAATGCATGCTCCACGCAAGCAGGCAATGAAGAGAATGGACGCTGAAAGGTGATCGGGGGAGCAAACAACTCTATGCCCATAACCAACCATGGTGGGACGAGAGGTATCCGGGCTGAAGGCGTATAGGGTTGATGCCACAGGGGATTAATCTTCTTTCTTCGCTTCGAGATTCTCGAATTTTCCCGAATATAGACTTCCTTTAGAATCCACCATGTTGGGCGGTGAAGCGGTATTATGGCCTGGACAGAGACTCGCGTCTGCTACTTGGGGGCAGTGTCTGTCTAGTAAGTGCACATCTTAACGGTTCCATACCCGTATTGTAACTCTTCTGGACACTCATGACCGAAAATCGAGAGTTCCAGACCGATGCAGTTGGACTGGGATTTGGAGGTATGCAATGAGACGCCAAAGTCCTGTGTTCTTCTAGAAGCTGGCCAGGCTGCCGCAGGATCAGAAATACAATTTTCCAACCTGGGTCCGGCCTGTAGTAAACAACCTTATGTTGAGGCTCTCGTCATCTCTGACCGCCAATCCCGTACATCCAGCGCAGATTGCATATCCTGACCAGAGCGGAGCAACGACAACGAGCTGCAAGAGAATGCACGTTCGAAATCAGCCATCGATGCGGCTGCGGCTGCGGCGCTGCGCAAGGTCAATCGTCAATCGTCAACAATCTGGATGCACTGGGAAATGCTGGTGCATCGTGGTGATACTAGCAGAGAGAAGTTCAAAGTGAAGCTGGAGACAGCAGTACGGAGCAACCTAGTTGACCGATCAGCGAATAGTCAACTTCGCGTGAACTTGGGAATAGCGACGACAATCTCACGCATAGAAGTCGTCAAGGCCAGAGCAGGTTCTCCATGTAATGTGTATTTGTGGAGACTTCGCGCTCCACTTCAAAAGTCAAAGCCCTAGCTTTCACTCCACTGTTTTTTTGGTGACGATATTAATATAGGCTACAATAAAGCACTGATTTTCAACAACAGGGGATGTGGTCTAGTGGTATGACATGTCTTTAGCATAGACAAGGCCCGGCGTTCAATTCGCCGCTTCTCCAAGAATCAGCTTCGTCTGAGTCTATCTTTTTGCTCTTCCTACCATTTTCTTGTCGTTGCATACGGATTACATAGGAGAGGTTCGGAAAGGGTACGCTGACGTTGGTTTCATTTATCTTTGCCAGCTGAAATTTTTATTTCTGCCCAGAATTCTTTTGACATGTCCTCGGCGTACTACGTATTTTGAATTTGTCAAGTTCGTTAAGCAATCACCCACCCGCGGCATAATGCATTGGATAGCTCCCTCTTGTTTCAATTGGTCAGAGGCTCAGAGCCGAGCAACGACTGAGCCTGGCTGGCGTGATCTTAGGTCTAACAACCTTATGCTGCATGTACCATTTTATTTCCCGGCAAACTTAACCAAGGCTCGATCGTTTCAACCAAGTAGCGATGCCTTCGTTCAGCGAAGGAAGTCAAGACTTACCATTGCACTCCGCGGTCTCAGAGGAACTCCTATATATCAGACGCTCGACACATGACTCAGAGAAGCTTCTCGATGGAGTGATGATTTCATATACATTTTTACACTCACCTCTCGAGCAATACGCCATGCTCTGTTTTTATCAAATCCCGAGCACCTCATTCTCATCTCGTCATGTCGAGTGTTACACCAACTCTATTCTCTGCTCTTCGCCTTCAGTTCACCCTTTTCGCCTTCTCCCTCCTTGAGTCCCATTTCCTTCATCGCGTTCTTGACGATACCCACAGCCTCAGCAACCACGTCTTCGCCTCGCCGCCACGTGTACAGCGCCACGCCTTGCTTATCTAGCTGCTCCTGCGCTCTCTGCAGTCTGCGACGCCAGAGATCCAACTTCTTGTTCACGGGTCCTAACGACGGGCTACCAGTGGGCGACCCCGCATTGTTGTAGATGGAGTGACTGCCGGTGTTGTTGTAGTCTGAGGCCTGAAAGTTGGATGGCGGTAGTGTTTCCAGATTATCCAAGTCCGAGTTTGCAGTGCTGCGGCGCTTGGCGGCCGAAAGACGTGGACTTAGAGACACGATGCTGGACGGCGTGCCGCGTCGACGTGGTGGAGGTGGCGGTGGAGCAGACCCTCTCAAGGAAGATGATGCAGATGATGCAGCCGAATTTCGGCTGTCGTCACTCCTCCTGAACTTTGACATTTCCTGCTCCGCGTCTTGCTGTGACAAGTTATGCATCTCGGCAAGGGGATGCGGCCTCGCCGGCTTGGACTGCTCGCTGATCGATGTAGGCTTCCGCGATGTGGGTGGCGCGGGTGTCTTTTTGTCCTCACCTGAAGGACTCGTCTCCCGTGAAATAAGTGCAGGTGAACTTTGAAGGGATATAGGTTTTGCCGGTCTCGGGGGTGGAGGTTTGCGCCCAAGCAACTCAGACGGCCTCCCGTGACCCTTCTTTCCTTCGCCAGCCAGACTCAGTGGATCAGGCTCATCCGAAAAGTCGATCAAATCTCCCATGACCGGTCCTTCGGGTTTCGGGGAATCCGTTGCGACCCTAAGAGGTAACGGAGGTCTTGCTCGTAGATCTTCAACCGAACTCTTCCTAGATCTTATGCTCGACTTGATTCGGGATCTTCGTGAGTTGTTGCTGCCTCCATCAAAGGCGGCATCAAAGTAACCCGAATGCTCAGGAGTGGTGACATCCCGGATAAAGATGGCCACGATACGACCCGGATAGGCCAGTGCGATATCGGTATAGACTTCAAGATCAGCTTCCCCGCTGTCGCCGACGAGTAAGAACTTTCTTTCCGGGAAGTCGTGCATGATCTTCTCGAGGGTACCCTTTTTTCGCTCTGCCACGGGCTCGAAGATGCCCTGAAGCATGCCGCTATACTGCTTCAGATGGATAGAGCCTGGGGGTAAGCCGGCCAGCTTAAAGTAACTCGCTATGACCGGAAAGAGCTGCCATGGGCTGTTGGAGCAGTAGTGGATTCTGACGCCCATGTCGTGCAGCTCACCATACCACTCTTTCACTCCTTGTACCGTCAAATCGTCCAGCTCGCGAAGAAAGGTGTTTCGGAATATTTCCTTGGCACCAACACTGATATTAGAATGCTTGATTGTATCATCAATGTCACTGATGAGACTAATTCCTTGGGGCTCAATGATCTGGACGGGCTCGGAGCATGAGAGACCCTCGTTTGCGAGGACTCTGATGTGGGTCGGGACAAACTCCAGAGCTGCCCGCATGGTGAAGTGCCCAGAGTCATTCGTCTCGACGGTCCGGGATTGTGACGTGGTGTCGTTGTAAAAGAACACCGTAATGGGAGCTCGCACTAGGGGAGTCGTCATGAAAGGGCCTAATCGAGCCATGAGGTTCGCGTTGGCAACTGCAAGCTCCGCCTCATTCATGTCGTTTGTGGACGAGGACGTGTTGCTTCTCTTCACACCGAGAACTGGAGAGCCAGGGGCTGTCGGTGGCGACGTGGCGCCAGCGCTCCTTTTCCGTTGATGATTTCTCTCCTCTCCAAAATATTTCGGAGCTTCACTGTACCCACCCTTCTGCGCGACTTCCTTCTCGCCCTGCCCCTTCTTTTCAATCTTCTTGGCCTCCTCGGCAATCCTTATCTGCTCGCGCTCTTCCTCGTGCTGTTGATGCAATGCGGTGAGAGATAGCTCGGCGTTCTGCGGCTGCTGCAAACTCGGTACAGGTATACCGCTCAGCTGCCTCGCCAGGCCGATCAATATCCGATTCCTCCGGGTCATAGGACCTTTGTGCGGATTGTAGATCCAACCGCGCACGTCGACGTCAACAATGGCCTTCTCATCCTCCAGTCGAGCCCATTCCTGTCTCCAGTATTCCTCTTCATCCATTTCCACGGCTGACGGGTGGGGAGGCCCAGCCGGGTTTTCGAATTGCCTGTTCTTTTGCTTAATATGTCTCTTGGCGTACGATGGGAAAAGCACCATCTGCTCATCCCCTTTCGTCACAATTGCCACGTCTGGGAACGATCCAGGGATGGTAATCTTGGCCATGCCCGAGGCATCTCCCTGGTCCGTTCTTGTTTGGGCGTACGACTCCTTGATCTCGCTCATAGCGGACGCGCCAGCACTGTACACCCTCCCGGCCATGGCAGCGAGCTTCTTTCTCCGTCCACCTGACTCCCGGATGGCCCCGGCATCGTGACCTTCGGTATTGCTCCCTGCCCCATAGCCTGAGCCGTATCCTGGTAGGTATGACGACATAGTGCCTGACCTTTGCTCCTTGGTATCCTGCGCAGTGCTCTTGCCCTGACCTATGGCCCTAGTCACGTTTCCGCCCCTCAGGAACCTCGGTACGACGGGCTTCGGCGGGCCGAGCAGTAGCCGGCGCGCTCGGTCAATCAGACGCGATTGCTCGTGACGTCTACGTTGACGCTCGAGGATGAAGCGGTAGATGCGACTCTGGAAGCGGTGCTTGTAGTAGGGCAGAGTATCGAGGTGGAAACCAATGACACGTTCGCGATACCGGTCACGGAGCGAGCGAGGAAAGAGGTACCTCAGGAGAGAGGTTTTGTGGTGAGGCTGCGGAAGCGGGGGCACAAATCGCCGCAGAGGAGGAGCCAGTTTGGCGGTTCGCGGTCCGCGGACGAAACAACGTCGGAGTATGCGCCGTGGTTATATATGGTGACCAAACTCTCGGGATGTGTCGCAAGTCTACAGAGAGCGTCGCTCGTATGATACGAATGCAGTCGTCTGGTGAGCTTGGGGATGACAGGCGCGGCTGTCGTGTGATCAGGTAGAGAGGCCAATGGAAGATGATGTCAAAGCAGATGACAGCCAAGCATGATGGTGCGCAAGAGATCGATGCCCTGTAGCTTCTCCCACCCTCCACAGTCTGTAAGGATCAAGGCCGCGTTTGTTGAGGAGAATCCGGGGGCCCGTGGTGTCGAATGTGTATCTGTTTGGTGGGGTTAGCGAAGCTTATGAAGTAGATATTTGATGATTGCCTGGAATAGATGCTCGAATTCAAGCAGGAAAGGGCATACATGCAAGCTAGGATCGGTGACATCAGCCGGCGGCTCGCGCCATCCCTGTTTAGGGGGGGGCCGCAACGGGGTCGTGGTCTAGCTAGTACCAGTACATAGCCCCGAGGTCTTGCGGACCCAAACTGCAATCACATGCGACAGCTCGTGCTTCTGAAAGGACCTACGATTCGATCGATATAAACACCAAGTACCCCGTAATTATTCTGCTGGTCGCATGAGGGGCCGAGATTGAAATCGTGACCGCATCCCCACCACGTTATCTTGCAAGCGGCCCGCTGCGTGCAGTAAATGAATGGTTGTACAGATATGGCATCGTTGACAAGTGCAGTCTACCTCCTCTTCTTGACTCCAGCACTTCTACCCTTCTTCACAACCTTGTCCTTGTCCTTCTTGAAATTGAGAACAGCCCCCTTGCCTGAACGCTCGGCGCTGCCCTTCTTCCATGCTCGGCCCTCTGCCCTGTCCGTCTTCGCATCTAGCTTCTTCCTATCGTTGTTGGAAAGCTTGCCTCCCTTCTTCTTTTTGAGGCCCTCGAGGAGCCCGTTGAGCTCAGCAGCTCCGGCATCTTTAGCTGCCTTCTTGTCCGCCTGTGACTCGAACCATGTTCTCTTTGGCCGGGACTTGATCTCGTCCTCATGTTTCACCATGTTCTCACCCTTCTTGATCTGCATCTCTGCGTTTGCCAGCTGTCTCTCCTCCTTTTCTTCCAGGTTGATCTCTTCTATCTCGCCGTCCATCTCCTCCACCTTGGCAAACCACTTGTCAGCTTCGCTGGCCTCGATGATGAGACTGCTGATCTTGGCACCCTGCGCCTTGGCTGCCTTGACGGCTGCCTTGACGACCTTGCGGTCAGGTTCTGCTGCCAGTGTGACGGCGACACCAGATCGACCGGCACGAGCCGTACGACCAACTCTGTGCACATAAATCTCCAGCGACTGCGGTGCCTCGTAGTTGATGACAGTGTCAATACCCTTGATATCCAGACCGCGGGAAGCAAGATCCGTACACAAGAGGAATGACACTTTGCCGTCTCGGAACGATTCTACACTGGAGATACGCTGCGATTGTTAGTTTTAAATCCAATGATAAAATTCCCGCAGTGTATGCTTACCTGGCCTTGGTTCATGCTGCCGTGAAGTTCAGCACACGACATGCCCAGCAAACCGAAGATAATGCGCGCCCGATGCGCGTCCTTCTTTGTCGGAAGAATACGATGACTCGCTCCGAGTACATGGTCTTGCATATGTGAACCAAATAGCCCATGCGCTTCTCCTCACGGCCAGGCCGTAATCGAACAAACTTCTGTTCCAGCTTTGAAACCGTCCTGTTTTGTGAATCGACCATCAAGCGTACTGGCTTGTTCATGCCCACACGGATAAGATTGTCGACTGAGGACGACATGGTGGCGGAGAACAACATGGTCTGTCGGGACTTGGGCAGGGTTTTCAAGATCTCGTCCAGCTCATCGGCAAACCCGTCCTCCAGCATTCTGTCGGCCTCATCGAGCACCAATATTTCCACGGTATCGACGTTCAGACTCGGAGAGTTGCGCATGTGGTCGATGAATCGACCGGGAGTAGCGATAACCACGTCGGGTCTCAGTCGCAATTCGGCCTCCTGCATCTTCAAACTCAAACCACCAACAGCCAGACAGAACTTGATATCGGTATGGCTGGCAAGTTTTATGGCGACCGCGTGACACTGTATGGCCAATTCACGGGTAGGGAGCATGATGACCACACGAGTAGAGGCAATCTTCTTGGGCCGGTACAGCAGACGTTCCAGAATAGGGACGATGAAGGCACCCGTCTTGCCGGAACCAGTAACTGCACCACCAACCACGTCCTTTCCTTCCAATGCCATGGGTATTGCCTTGGCCTGGATTGGCGTAGGCTTGCTGAAGCCTACTGTGGCGAGACCGCGGAGGATGGGGCGTGAGAGTGACAAGCTCTGGAACGATGACTTGGCCGCCTGCTTCTTGCTCTGTTTCTCCTCCGGCGCGAAGAAAGCTTCTCTCTTCGCAGCCTCTTCGGCATCCCCTCTGGCATCTGATGCGTCGGAGTCGTCGGCGTCGGAGTCCTCCGGGTGGTTATTAGGTGTAGCTACCGAGTCGTTGTCTGAAGCATCGCCTTGCTCCTCGACATCCATGTCGGCATCCATATCGTCGCCCGCATCGGCGTCGGATTCGTCTTCTTCGGCATTGGAGTCCTCGGCGCCCATACCAAAGGCATCATCGGCGAGAAGCTCGTCGTCATCGTCCTCGTCGTCTTCCTCGAGGTCGATATCTGCGTCAGCCTCCTCTTCCTTTGCAGGCGCCTTCTTGGCCTTCTTGGCCTCCTTTTTCTCCTTCTTTTCTCTCCGCCTTCGAATGATTTCATCGAGGTCAACTTGCTTATGCTCGTTCATACCCTTCCGGGCACCGTCGAACCCCCAGCCCTCGAACTCGTCGCCCATGATGTCGGCGGTCCCAGCGTCGAGCATGAACTCGAATTCCGAGTCCATGGCGCCGTCGTCCTCATCCTTCTTTCCCCAGACGCCAGTGTCGTCATCCATGTCTCCGTCATCATCTTTTGCGCCTTTCTTGGACTTTTTGGCTGTTTTGGACTTTTTCTTCGGCGGGGCAACGAGGGGCTCTTCCTCGATGGGGATATCGTCGTTGTCGGAGATGGTATGGATAAAGTCGTCGTCGACCTTGCGCTTGCTTGCGGAAACCATCGTGTGAGTGTTTCGCAGGAACGCGACCGTTTTGGACTGTCGGGATCCGTCTTGCTTGTTGAAATCTGCAGTCGCAGCTTCAATGTCGAACAGCTGCGGCGAAATGTTCCTTCAATTAAGGGAGGCTCCACCTTAACTTTTTTAAACCGGGCGGTGAAGGAGCTTTCGCAGGGGTCCTCTTCCGGGTGGGTCTTATGCAGCCCACTAAGGAGGCTCTACCGGAGTGATTAGTTAGTACACTTTATCTCCGTATTCCGTGCAACTCTATTGACGAAGAGCCTCTCGTCCTAAACCTTCACTCGCAGGAGTCGGTATCTCGGTCGTTCTTTACCAAACATGTTGATCAAGGCTAAATTCTCATGACTACCTATTTTTGACTACCGGATACCAACCGGCAATAGCTAGTACTCAGGCGAAACCACCCACGCATCATGCATCGCTCTATGCCACTCACAGCCCTTGAGTTCGTTCCGAGGAGCTATAAAGAGGAAGACTTCATACTTACGCGATCCTCCCTCGCCGTGTCGCGCAAACACTCAATCGAGCTTATAGTACGGCGTTTTCAATCTGTAAGGCGGGCCAGAGTAACATTACAGGCTCAATGGCCAACAAATGCACACAAACTGCAACGGAAACGGACTGTTGAGAGTTTTTGTCGTCGTATCCGATTTGACGGATTACAGCTATTGTGCGACACAGTCACAGAAATCGCACTCTCCATCGAGCACAACATTACAGCGGATCGAGTGTTACCACTTGAGTTCGACCCGCTCGCCAACGAGTCCGAAATCTACCTCAACGGTCGATGGTTCTATGAACGAGAAGACCCACTAAGAGTTCGATTTCCGCCCTATAAAGCCCAGGGCATGACGCCTGTGCGATATTTATCAGAAGTCCGGAAGGAGCTCGAGCTCGCAGTAGGTGTTCATAAGGTCCGCATTATCAACGATGTTCAGCCCTATGTCTTCAAGGAGATCGACAGGCCACTTTACGAACCAAGTGATACAGATATATTGGAACAAGAGCTGGAGAATCTTCAACTAGTCCGTGGTTCAAACCTCATCGTACACCTCGTTGCTGTGGTGGTTTCCCCAATCCTTACCGAACTAGTACGACCGGTGGCGATAATGACTGCCCTGTCTTGCGAGGCTTGCTCCTTGAATTCCACCCAAACGACACATTAGAGAACGCCTTACGATCAACAGATTCCGTGGGAGCCTGGTCGTTGCAGAGATGGGCTCTTCAAATCGCAATGGGCCTTCACGAGCTCCACGACCACAAACTTGCGCATATGGATCTAAAACCATCCAACGTTGTTATCAGTGCGGAGGGCGACGCTATTCTCATTGATATCAGCGGGCGCGCAATCACCCAAGAGTAGCTCTTCCCGGAGATGCGTGACATCTTCAGCCCTTGCTCGGAGGATCTTGGTACACGGATACGGAATGATGTCTGGGCATTCAGAAGGCTATTGGCATTCATGCGTTCTCGTTCTTCTGATATACAAGAACAAGAACTTCTGTATGGCTTAGAATCGATACTTGATCCCTATACTCGCATCTCTCTTTGCGAGGCAATATCCAAGCTTCAGTCCCGATACATTACTAGTAATCGTCGCAATTTGGCTTGGAATGTGGTACTTCAGACACTTGATGCAACGGGCAATGGATTGGGCAGCCGACATCTCTCGACGATACTTCTAGGATCTCGCAGTGGAGGATAAATGTTTGTTTCCTGCCTTTGCTCAATGCCCCCTCGATCCAGCGCGTAACGGCGCAATATGTCTTTCATCGGGTAACAATGCCTTATTTTGCCGCAGCTGCAACATGGGCTCGTTTGCCTCATGACACACCCAACTCCCTCAACAGCCGCTCATTCCTGCGGCAGGTCGAAATCCTCGACATCGCAGACACTCGCCAACTTGCGCTCACGGGTAACATTCACTCAATGTTCGGGAGCCAATGCCGGGAACTGGTTCTTGAGAACCTATATTGGCCAGAACATCCAGTTCTTGCGCATGGCCTCGGGGATGACTCGCTGCCCAATGGGCATTGTCATGCAGCTGGATAAAGAACTGCTCGGCTGTTCATTCTGGGAGTTCTCCATGGCGTCCCGGGCGCTCGGATGGCGGACCACACAAGCAGGATCTTAGTGTCCTTCTCGTGGAAGATTCAAGACGGCGGTGAAGATGCTTGCTCGGAGGTTTCAGGGGCAGCGTGGATCAAATGCCCTGTACTCCTTCAGGAGTCATTCATGAGAGAATGCGGTCTGACATGAGTCTTTCTAAATGCTCGGGTTTGCAGACGGCCTCGTGGTGGAGAGTAGAAACGAGGTAGCAGTCCATGCTGCAGACTGCGGGGGCAATGTGCCGGTGTTACGGTATTGACCTACGAACTACGGGGTACGTAGTCGACTTACGTGGTACTCCGCATGCAAAATCGTTATAAATTTTCGAGTGGCCTGTTGATTGGGTCAGGTTAAGGGACGAGGGCAAGGACGGGGCCACGAAGCTAAGATCCGTATCCATATCGTACATGGGGTTAGGTGCAATTTCGGATCTACCTGTGGTGTCAGGGGTAAATCGCAGATGTGTAGCATCCGTGAGAGCCCATGGGAAATGTCATTGGGATACGAACCTGTCGAGGTGTTTAGAACCCATGTCGGAAGTCCGGGAAAGCGAGTCAAGAAGGATGACGATTGATGATCAGGCTTAGTTCGGGAATACGAACAAGGAGATGCTTTCGCGGGATACTTGTTACTCGTGCCACGCTCCACTTGTTTGGGGCTCAGAGACTTTACGACGTTTAGTCACGGTACGAAAAATAATAAGCGAAATATGGTGAGGTTTACGAGCCCGAGATCACAGTAAGCAAGCGTGGCACAAGTACTTTGGTAACTACCTGGTGCAGAGTAGGTAACTGCCTGGTACCGAGTAGGTTATGACCGCCCCATACGTGCCATGATGACCTTCTATCCATTGCATCCGTGGAGCTAGAGTATCCATAGTAAAGTACGTCAAGCCTAGTGCTTCTGTGCTAGCCCTAAGGCGGTATAGCAGAGGGGACATTACTTTGGCCAGCATTCATAATACAGGACGTACGTACTTTGTGGTCCGGAGTACCGGTACTGTGTAGCAGGGAATGAACGGGACGGAAGTATGCATTCGCGGTTATTATATGGAGAACGATGGAGAACGAGGGCGAACAAAACTCGGAGATACTAAATAAAGTAAACAGGAAACCCGTCCCCGTGTTGGATATCCATGCTATATCTTTCTTCTTCTCAAGAGATAAACTAATGTCGTTGTATAACTTACTTATCGATGCATTTGCAGCTATTTTAGTATAATCACAGATAAGGAACGAAACGTTTTGAGGCATAATTATCGGTTGTCTGACGTCTACAGTGATCAGGTGAAGTTCTTACTAGTAAAGGGACAGATGCCTGATCTGGCCCGAGAGTTTCGATGACTGATAGTGATGTCATTTATAGCATCTTTCAGCTGCATGCGGGCTCTTCCCCAAACCATTATGAGCAACCAATACCATGATTAACTTAAAGCACGTGGAAAACATGGTGTACCCGAATCTACTGTGTACGCTTAGACAGGACCCGCAGCCAATGCGGGATATGTAACTGGCCCGTACGGACTAGATACTACGTACGTACCACACAGTATGACTTGTCTCGGATGGGGCTGAGTGGAGGTTGTGTATGTCCGAGCGGGATGCGTACCGATGTGTACGAATGCACTTCAGTCTGGCTGTGTATAAGAAGGCTGGTGGAATCGCAACCCCAGCCTTTCATCTCTGCAGCAGCTTCTCCCTGACTCTACCACCACTAGAAACGAATCAAGATGAAGCTATCCTCCTTCCTCCCCTCCTTGGCCCTTTTGGGCACGGCTGCCGCGGTGGATATGTCTCAGTACTCGGCAGAATCCGGAGTCGAGGCGGCCTTCCAGACCTTTATCGAGGCGTATGTTCATTCTCATGGCCGTTTCTGTTTTGCCCAGCCGCCCTTGCCCCTTCTTATCGTTGAGTGCAACGTCTAACGGAAAATATAGACTGTACAGCTCGGCAGAGGATCCGTCTAGCACGACCACGTTCGTCGACTTCTTCACAGCCGACGGCGAGCTGAATGTCGTCGGCAACAGCGCAGTCGGCTCCGACAACATCATCGCTCTGAAGCAGGAGCTCCTGCCACCCGCCGGTAACAAGCACTGGAACCATATGCCCAACGTCACCACTGTAGACTCGGAGACGGCCGCTCAAAAAGTCTACCAGGTTCTCGGGGCCATCGAGACCCGCTTCGATGGCGGCAACTGCTCGCAGGCTTAGTATGTGCTCACCGTTGAGATCGACACTGTCATCACGATTCGTGAAATTGGTAGTCCACCTGGCTGACAAGGGTATACAGCTACTCCTCCCGCTTCACCGTTACCAAGAACAGTGACGGCACTCCGGCACTGGTGCCTCATTCTGGAAGCTTGGTGTTGTACGACGACTTCGTCGTTGAACCTTCCAAGACCCCGACTGATATACCATGTTCTACCAACTTTTAGAGAGAGGCTGCGGAGGCATCGGCACTGCCCGAAAAGGGGATATGATTGTGAGAAGACACAATCAAGGCCAAGAGTCAAATTTCGTTTGCGGGCCGCAACTATCCACCGTGATGGATATTATTCGATTTGCCACGAGTCATGGTCTAGAGACAGCATCGTAGTAGTCATTGATAACGTTAACAGCCACGTGCAAATGTCAACAAGGGTCCAACATGGCTGACGTATTGTGTGAAATTCACCGAACGTCAAAGTTCACGTAGGGTATGAATGTTCGTACAATTGGTTATTATCGGTCTTAGAGCACATTCTTACATTACCTAACCTATATTCACCGAACCCCCGAACCCCTGAGTGTTGCGAAACTATCTGTGCGCTCTCTTTAAACCATTGCCAACATGTATGATGTATCTAATGTATCCGGGATTCAACTTTCCAGAAGTCACTTTCCAAGCCTTTCTATGGCTTCATTCCAGGTGGCTTCAACATCGTGCTTGTATATCCAAGACATTTCATTCCCAACGAGGACAACCTTGGCCTTCACCCGCTCGTCGAAAGACGGATTGTCCAGCTTCGCGAGCTTCTGGGCGCGCTCCTTGGCCCCCGCGGCGAGATAGGCATACATGCGCGAGTAGTAAGGCAGGCGGATCGATTCGAACAGAGGCAGGGCTTTGCTCACGTCATTTCTGAAGAGCTGGAGGGCCTGCGCCAGGACCCAGCCATCCTCCATGGCGAACCCGGCCCCTGAGCCAAACGCGCCCGACAGCGCGTGCGATGCGTCGCCCACGAGCACGATCTTGTTGTCCCATGCCGTCAGCTGATCGAGCTCCGGGCCGGAAAACGCGGCGAATTCTCGCCAGCTGCCTTCGGGTACACGTGATAGAGCCTCTCTGATCGCGGGGATATACTCCTGTCATACCGATGAACATGGACACTTTGAAACTGGGTGGAATGACCAACGGTTTCTCTTACCGTAAAATGAGAGTTGACAGTCTCGTTGTCGACAGGCACGCCCCAGCTCACCTTGCTGGCACTATGGACCGCGGGATCGTGGTATGCCCTCGAGGCAATTTCCCAGAGGCCCTCCCCGACTGGTGAGAAAAACACGTGTGTTGTCGGCGTATGCCACCAGCCAAGTGTTTGAAAGCGAGGATCCAGATCCTCGACGTCTTCTTGGCGGAGCAAGGTGCGCCAGATTGTCGTCCCGGTGAATTTGATTTCGTAGTCTGTCCAAGCGGCGTCTCTCACAACCTACCAATCCGCAGGAGTTTGTCAAAACTGTAAACTCACTTCGTCCATTGGAAGATGACCACTTACAGATCGGATACCATCAGCGCCGATCACGAGATCGGCGGTTGTGACGGTGCCGTCTTTAAAGTGCAGCTCGACGCCGTTTTCGCCTTTGTCCACGAGTTGCGAGAGCTTTTTAGAGAGCTGAAGGACGCCAGGTGGCACATGTGCCAAAAGGGACGACTGAAGCGTAGTCCTCTGGGTTCGGGTGGGAGGGGGGGCCTTGGTGCAGATCTGGCGATATCTCATGACGGTGCAGCTCCTCGCCAGAACGGCCGTTCCTTGTTTCGTGAGCAAAAAAAAAAAAAAAAAAAAAAGCAGAGGGCCGTAGATGGGCTCCGAGCAGGCAGGCTTACATGTTGAGAACGGTCCATGCCGGATGACCTGGGTTCTCCGATTCGGCAAT
The DNA here is from genome assembly GCA_022414665.1 of Arthrinium puccinioides. Classification (NCBI taxonomy): domain Eukaryota; kingdom Fungi; phylum Ascomycota; class Sordariomycetes; order Amphisphaeriales; family Apiosporaceae; genus Arthrinium; species Arthrinium puccinioides. Next base: position 1,290,496 of record JAIUNF010000003.1, on the reverse strand, counting down.
TCCGAGTAGTTTCAGGACAGTCCACGAGTTCGAACTGATATTGATCCCCGCTCCCACCTCACGCAGCACACTCGCTTGCTCGTAGATGGTCACGGTAACGCTTGGGATTTGGGACAAGGCAATAGCAGTTGCCAAGCCCCCAGGCCCACCACCGACTATAGCAACATTGAGAGGCTGGGGCGAAATATCGACAGTCATTTTGAATGTTTTCAAGTGTAAAACACGCGAACTTACTTGTAGCTTTGGCGAGGAGACACCGTCAACGTAGCTTGTATTTTCATGTGTGATGCCTGTAGGTAACCGCTTTCGCTATCTTCGGAAGTTCGCACTATAAGTCGTCAGAGATCACGTGAATTGCGTGACGATGCGAGCTGCTGAGAGCCGCTTGTCAAGATAACGTTAGCTGACCAGGTAGTGCGTCCAGATAGGGTTTAGATTTTGCGAGTGTGGACGATTCTGGCTAGACGTAAAAAACAGATACCTCTGTATCTTGCTGTTGGTAAAGTAATCCGCCGTTCGGATCAGACGTGGTCCGGCAGGCCGGACTCCGATCCGGATGTGGCAGGGAGAGCCTGAAGGAGAGCCTAAAAGGTTATTTCCGATACCCCTGCAGCTGCCATATCGGATTGTTCCAACACTTGCTTTACCGGTAGATTGAGGTTCGTCTTCGACCTTTAACTCCGGGAGCGGTCACAAGAGCCTGTTCGACGACACTCAAGGCTCGGGCTTAACAGTTCCATGAAGTGCAGGTCTTATGGCCACGTTGAACCACGTTGGATCGATGCTCGGTGAACCTGCAACGAATGTGTGCCCTGCTCCTCCGACTGATCCGGTTGTAAACTTTTGCCTCGAATAATAGTACGAACTTCGGCTACACCGGTAGGTTGCATCCCAGAGTCACAGGTAGAAGATGCCAATTTATTCATCGAGAAAAGCTTCTTTTATTGGTCCTTGCTTCGATACATGTTCTTCAAAATCAATTATTGCAGGATCGGTTATACGATTTAGTTTATTAGCGAGTTGAAAGATGAAATCTTTCAATAGATTCTGTTGGAATTCTGCAAGACAATATAAAACTTGAAAAGCAACGAGCGTCTTGTTTACTGGTACTATTAGAATGGTGTAGTTTTGTTTTATCAAATAGTGTAACACATGCCTATCCGGCTGATGCAGCATCTTTTATCCGACTGACATGGCATGTACTCCGTACCTCTTAACGTGAAGAGGCAGAAGCCTCTTGGCTGGCGCGTCTCGACTGGCGCAGCAGCTAATTTACTAAAAATAGATAGGCAAGGAATATAATCTTGCTGGATCCAACAGATAAAACATCGTCCATTATGGGCGAATACGACAGGGCCTGTGAATAAGTACGTAACATGGTTCCATAGGCCACTTACCAGGATTCTAGCGTACGGGAAGCTACAGGAACCTGTCTACATTGGAAAAGTAGCATGGGGTATATGATATATCTAGATTCTAGGTTGCCATTGTATGAAAAAGTGAGTTGGGGTACCTGAATATCTCTTGGTGACGTGAATACGTACATGAGTAATGAGTATTATATTAAACCAGCTGGACTTGTTGTGTCTACACTTGGTCTCTCTTTTGTTTTGTTTCTTTCAACTTCCACTTCAAAGGTTTGTAAAAGTATTTCACAGATAATTTCCATGTACCCTATTCACCAAAGACAAGCAGCTGCGGCTGCCTTGTAGTTTGAAGCTGGAAGGAAAAGGCCCTAAGGGCATGATACTGAGGATTACACGGGCCTGATTTCCCAGATTGCGATGAGAAGTCGTACGTCCTCATGGTGGAGTTGGCCGCGCGTACACTGAAGGAGGGCCTCTTGACTTCAGGCATATCTAGAAGTATGTAAACCACAAAAAATCGGGTTCCAGTGGCCAGCGTGGGGCATCATTGCATCACTGCACGTAAAAAGTGGTATGAAAAGCCGCGAGTTCAATAAAGATATGCGCTGCGTAGTTTGGACGACACGACTCACACATGGCCACATGGAGGTTGTTATACGATCTCGTCTTCTCATCGCAATCATAAGCATATAGGCAAATATCCTTCTTGTATTTGTGGTTGAGACCGGTGGAGCTTGTAGGATTGATGTGTGATGTTTTCAAGCAAATGCTAACCCATCAAAAGCATTAGTGTAAGACGCGAACGAAACACCAAACAAATTTCTTCCAGTCGGCGAGCTCAGTGGCCGCAATTTCTCAACTGCTTGACCGATATGACCACACGCCGTACCTCCAAGTAATTTTACATCCAATAGTGACAGGGTTACAAAACGAAGATGCCGACAGCCGACACAACAGCGCCAATGGCATACGCGCCAAACAGGATCTTGCCAACAAAGAAAAATTCGGGCCCAGCTATGCCACCTGGAGCTGCGTTTGGGCTTGTTGTAGACGCAACCCCTCCACTGCCAGTCGGACTGGCCACAGTACCGGTACCGGCAGTACCGGCAGCAGAGAGCAGTGCGTCACACCCAGAACTGGTGGTGGCAGATTGAGTGGTAGCGAGGCCACTGAAGTCGCAAGCGCTCGCGGATTGCCCGTTGTTGTCGTAGTATTGGTTGGCAACGAAGGCAAGCTGCACCTTGGGCGAGCATCCGCTTATAGCGCCGTATGTACCGGTGGTGGCGTTGTGAGCAATACCATCGCACAGGCTGGCGTCGGAGCCGCAAATATAGCTGAAAATGTCACCGTACTTGGTCTCGTCATTAGACGTAATGCTGCAACCAAAATTGGCCAATTCGCAGCTGCACAGCTGAGGGTTGACGGTAGGTGGCAACGGCGAGGCCTTGGGGGCCCAGCTTTTATCGTTGGTTGGGCAAGCCGGAGCCGTGTTCGTCGGCGTATAATCCGTACGGGCGGTGATCGTTGGTGAGATTGTCTTCAGCTGGTTGCCCAGCGAAGTGAAATCGGGGTAGGTCGAGAGACTACTGCCGTCGATGGTGACTAGACCATAGTCGTTCGTTCCCATGAACCACTCATAGACAATGCCGCCCGAGAAGACTTCCGTCATGTTACCGTAAAGGACTGGAACCTCGGTGAATGGCCGATGCGTGGCTCCACCGGTGACGCCGTCGATGCAACCGTATTCGGCAAAGAAGACGGGCACGGGGTAGTCGCTGAAAAACTCGACGCGTTCGCCGTAAGACGAGCGGGTGTAGTCGCTGTCGCCGCACCATGAATAGACATTGTAGCCCCAGAAGTCGATGGAAGTGGCATTGCCTTCGCTGGTAGGCTCACATGCAAAATAGGCAGCCAGCTGGTCACGCGTGGGGACGTCTGCAGTGGCATAGCCAACACCGAGACTGGAGCGGTATCCGCTCGACTTGATGTAGCCCTTGGAGTCGCGAACGGCAGCCTTGACGAAAGCAGCTGCCTCCGTCTGGTTGCTAGCTGAAACAACTTCGTTACCGGCGAAGAAGCCAATAACATTGTTATACTTATTCAGGGCATCAATAACGCCCGTGTATCGATCATAGAGGTCCTCGTTCCACTCGGGATCGTTGCTATCGATTGAGTCGCCGGGAGCGCTCATGTCGGCGACGACGTAAATGTCATTGTCGGCAAGCAGGGCCATACAATCATCGTGGTCCTGTGTGGGGTCAATGGCGTAAACACGGATGACATTGGTGTAGATCTCCTTCATGTAGGGCACATCCCGCTTGCAGCTGTCATAGTCGGCCAAAGGGTCCGTGTACGTAGTGGAGGAGCCGCTGGTACCGTTTGGGTTCTAGAAACACGCCGAGTCAGATCTACTGTGCGCAAGTAAGCTTGCTCTGGAACACTTGGGTATTCGCATACGTAGTTTTGTTGGTAGGCAACACCCTTGAGATAAAACTGGCTGCCGTTGTTGCTGTAAAAGAAGTGCTGGCCGTAGGCTTCAATGGTGGGCATGGTCTTCCATGTTTGGGCACTCACGCCCGAGACGAGAAGCGAAGTGGCGGCGGCAGCGCCCAGCGTGAAGACCTGGGCAAACGAAGGCATGATGATGCTGTTGCGACGCCGCAGTGGGCCGTTGTGAACTGGTGACGTGGGGGAAAGCGAGGGGCGATGGCGTCAAGATCAGCGATGATAAAACTCGGGGCCGTTAGCCAAGAACGATTGACTATCAAAGAGAGAGAGGTATAAAAAAAACTTGGTATTGGCCAAGTACACAGAAGAAGAAGCTTAGCAAAGGAGGAAAGTGAATCTGGAGGATGGGGGGTTGCTGGAGGACATATCATTGCTAAACTTGTAACGTACTGTGTAGAAACTCACAGCAGCCAACAAGGGTTGGTTACAAAGTACACGCAAGCACCTGAAAACAAGCTTCTCGATTGGAGCCCTCAGCTTACTCCATGCAGCCTAGTCCAGCCTAGTCCAGCCAAAAGGTACACGGTAAGACCCGTCAAGTCACTCATACAGATGGAGTACGTACGTACTCCGTATCGGTAGGGGAAACCAACGTGGAAAACACTGCCTCCTTTTCTCGGTGGGGTCCTCGTTCCGTTCTAGCCGCGTTGTTTGACCCCCTCGTATCCAAGGCAAAGACGGCAAGAGAATCGGAGTTGGCGTTGGTTAGCAGCTCAATTGCTTCTTCATAGATTCATCCTGTCTTTGGGAACTGGGCATTCATTCTCCCCACTATCAGTCGGCCGAGACCAACAATTAAGCATCTCTTGGCCAAACCCGCTATATCCACTGTGTTCCCGGACGTGGAAGCCATGATACAATCGCCAAGAGCTGTCAACTCACGGGAGGCAGTACGTAGTACGCAAAGCTGACGGAAGCTATGACCGCTGGCACTACCCTGCTTTTCCCGCCACGTTAGGGGCAGGGTATATCGCAAGTCAACATGAGCTAGTCATAAGGCAGAAATCCGACTCCATGTAGAGTTGGATTTTGCTGTGGTCTAGCTAATTATAAAACCAGTACGGGACAGCAAGTAGTACCTGTTACAATCCAGTACACGACCTAGCCGATATCTGATTCTAACAAGGTCGGCTGTTAACTCCGCGATCAGTCCGCCGTAGTCGCCGCACCGAACTTGACTGCACTCCGAGGGGGCTATGTTGGCCCGCTTTTCCCCTAGTAAGATAGAAACGGTCAAGTGGAAGCGACGAGACGAAATTTGCAGGAACCAAAGAAATTAAGCCTTAGCCCAGGTCAATACTTAATAATTGAGCCATAACCTATCGGCTACCTAGCGAATCAGTCTCAGCGCTCCATTCGGGAAGGGGGATTTCGCGGCGCGCACTGTGCCGACCCGTTGCGGTGCGCATCATTGTGAGTCGTGACAGTGATCTGGGGACTGGCCGATTGTGAGGACTGCTGTCTTCTACATACCTACATAGTGTTCTGCCACTGGCTGTGGGCCTGTGGCTACATCTCAGCGGCTTGGTTAGCAGTCGGTAACAGTCGGCCAGCGCTAGTCGTCCAAACTCAGGGTCCTCCGAGTCCTTATGGGGCGTCATCGTGCTTTCTCAAGAACGAAACCAAGGCATACATAGCTTAAATAAGAGACCCCAGAAACATTTATCCCGTTACACACGGCTGTGAACCGTCTCAGCTGTACTCACGAAATTATTGATACCACTGGCACCCCAAAAGAAAGAAAAGGAAAAGACTTGCGCCCGAATTGTTCTGTGCAGTCCCAGAGTTGGGCGGCCATCGAGGGAATTTAATAACTAGAATACACAGTAAACAGAAATCATACAATGCAAAGCTTCAAAGCCATACACCTTGTTCGCATATGCGACATTTCTTATAACCCGCTTTACAGTATCGAGGAACAAAGGACAGGTAAAGGCTGTTACAACTGATTATAGACTGTTCGAGGGAGAGACGAGCCTTATTAAATCTACCCAAATTGTCATGTCAAATCTTCTGGATAGCTAAACTTGATAGACTAGTGTTGAATTACGTTGCGATGGAGATGGGGATTCCTTATCAACATACTATGTTAGGGTGATCAAGGCATGTATTCTCTGATCTTTAACCTCGCATGGCCTAGCTAATAGCTACACATAAGTTTCTACATATAAAACGAGTCTAAAGAGGGCACATAGCTATGTAATTTTATAACTGCAAGTGGTGACGTCTGATAGACTTGTAGAGAACAGGAGGGAAATCTCTCTAACTTCTTCGATGTGGCGGTCTGAACTTTAATGTGCTAATTGTTTAGTAGTGCTGATATTACGAGTAACGACTACAGTGACCCTACTAACTTCACGAGCACAATAAATACAATCTCATAGATATAATACGACATATGTATTATGGGGAGAAGGAATACACTGGAATTCCAGATACACCTACAAAATCGATTCCCTGGTGGTATCTTCCTGGTCGAGGGGTTTTGAACGCAGTCAGCTTTGTATTCACGATACTTTTATCACTTCTGGAACTACTCAGTATAGTCTAGTAATCACTAACGAACCCAGCACCCTGCCCATCTAACGTCTATCCGGATTGGTATGTTCCGGTAGTCCGGTCTATTTCCATCAATGTCGATCAGAAATTGGGCGCAATGCACTACACGCGTCGAATTAGTATTCAAAATCTTGATGACGGACGTGGGGCTGTGCTAGGACTGAGGAAGCTTGTTCGTGTGGCAAGGTTCCATGTCCCCTATATCACCGAGATCACTAGGCTTCGCTCTGTTCTCGCGGGCAAATTCGTACCGAGGGCCATGCTCTTGGTACTATCTGACTAGTTCCTCGTCCATGAAAACGCCAGACACCCAGAGGTTGCGCAGGATCTCGTACTTGCAGCCAAGGCGCTTGGCCTGCGGTATAGAGCGCCCATAGGTCAGGAGCTCAGCGTAACTGGTGAAGTCGAAGGCGGGATCCGCGTCCGTGTGGATGTTATGCCGCAGCGAGGGCTGGTGATTATGAAATGAATGTAACAAGTACGGTTTGTTCTTGGGCCACATAGTGGCAACCCAGTTAGTTGAGGTCAATATCAAAATGGCAAGGTGGGATATCAAAAAGACCGAGTTGATCCGCCTGAGGATTGACTTCACCGTACAGCAGAAGTTGGATACATCGTTGCAGCGGTCTTCAAGGCCAGAAGCATTACTCTTATCCTCCAAAATTGCTTCGCTCACAACTTTTGACATATTTGTTACATAATCTGGATGTTGAGTGATTCGGAAACGAGCGTGGATATATTTCCTGTACCCGTAGTCTTCCCTTGAACTATTATAAATACCGGCAGTACAAACAATGCATATGTTATATCGGATGTGGCCAAGCCAGTAATAACGGGACATTTTCCATAACAGAAATTCATTCGTTGCCCTTCTGAACTGCCAGACTTTTCCAAATTCTGTTCCCTTCATCGCTAAACTGTTTATGTTTCAAAGTTTCCGCGAGCATTGCTCCATATAACCGCCACTACGTTGGGGTCTAGCACTTTATCGCATATCTCAGACCATTGATACAATGATTAGTGAGTTTCTATAGTAACAAGTGGGTTTTCTATTGGACTTGCTAACCACCAGTATATGCCTCTCGCGATGGATTATTCAATCTATCGAAAACCTGGTAACATTTAAATATGATGTCTGCCGTGGACGGTTCTGAAACTTCTCTACGCGGTTTGATACCCGCCAGACCCTCAATTTAACGACTTGTGGTCATTTTGACTACCAGGCAATGAAAGAAGTGAAAGACTTTGGGTCCGGTGAAGCACTTCCCAGAGTCTGGTCATTTCTATATTTTACTCATCTGCTGCGATTCGGGATCACTGATATCGATGTTAGGTCTGAGGAGAATCGGCAGTTCCTGGTATTTGAGCCTACGAAGCAAGATGACGCAAGCCGTGACATGACATAGCTTCGCGATAATTGGCTTACACGCCATGTAACAGTGTATGAAAAAACAACTCACTGTATCGACAATGAAATATAAACATCCCAATAACTCCCAATTCTCTCGATAAGCTTCTTATGTCCGGAGCCCTGCCCAAGACCTCAGTCAATATCTTCAACTCAACCTGACTCGTTCCCTTATCCATCACGGCGTGGGAAACCTACAACAGGTAGCTGTAGTAGGATGCCTCGTAGTTATTACTCACAAAGTGGCTTAAGTGGGCATAATTAGTTGTGGCCCCATGTCCAGTCCTATTATCTTTCACAGCCTCTCCGCAAGCTATGGGAAGGACGTATATTCGGATTCGATTCCACTTCTCAGCCATGTCCCAAATCTTCGCTTCTGGTTTTCCGATGAGCTGGTATATGGCCATCAGAGATCCACAGGACAGCTGGCGTAAGTATAACAATGCGCAGGCGCTGTTATTACGCCTACTGCGAGACAAGCTCTTCATCGTGGAATCGGACAAGTGCTCAGGAGGCCGAGAAGCTCCGTTGACCGTCTTTTGCCAATCTTTGTAGAAACGTACGAGTAGTGTCGAACAGGCCGTCTCAATTGTGAAGGGGTCCAGCACCAATTCTCAAGCGTCTGATTGGGTGCTATGGCAAATCCAACTGGCGATGCGGTATCGTGAAAGCACGAAAGTTTGGTTCGATATACAAGCTTGTGATTCTGTGACCTAGCTCGTGGAGAAAAACTAAAAAAAAAAGTCACAGCGCTGTAGACGAGCTGGTCTCGGAGAGTCTGATTCGAAAAAGTTGCAGAGACGTGCCGTGGCATGATATAGACGTGTTCTATCTGTTTGAACAAAGTCCTGTTTTTCGTTTGTAAGATGAGTTTTGAGGTTATGTTTTGAATCGGAATGTGCTGGAATGATGGACATGTTCACAACGGCTCCGTGGCTCCCCTCTCTGGTGTAGAAATCAAGGTAGAGGTGGCCGACAATCCTGCCATCTTCCTTGTCTCCAAATACACCGAGTAGTCGTACATCCTCGTTCCACACGGTCGGAGGGTGTCTCTCGTATTGATCCAAGGTCCCTGCCTCGCGGCCCGATACCACTTTGAACACAAGACCGAAAAATGCTGGACCGGCTCTAGCAGTGTCTGTACTGTTGAGTCCAGCAGGTAGGAAGTGTTCCGAGATTAGTTGCTGGTCGACACAATACTCCTTCTGTACTATCGAGTTGTTATAAAATGCATGATTAGGTCATTCGAGACCATGAGCTGCTTCGTCACGAAGCATAATCGACTGCCTGAGCAAGGGTTCAATTTGCCGGCAAGTGTCAGTAGTCGCTGTTTGCCACGAAAATGAGTTTACGAGTCTCACTGCTGCCGGCATGTTTGAGGACCCGACCCACGTCCCGGTCTTTGCCGAGTACCAGTCGGAACTTGCCATCGTGCTTTGTTGTCTTTATCTCCAGACGGGACAAGACGTGATCGGCCACACCTTCCAGCGCTTGGTGAGTCAACCAGAAGTCAGAATGTACAGTTGATAGACTGTATAGACACTTGGTACTGGTCTCTGATTCGAAAAATGGTGTTTCAGATGAATCAGTTCGGGGCGATTCTGTAAACAGCTACAAAGGATTCCAATAAGTTTTTGGGTGTGCGAAGTTGGAGGGGAGGAAAACTTATCTCGCCATGGGTGTCAAGAAGAACAACCCATTATGTCTACACATGAGTATCATGGGAAATAAGTCTTGAAGAGAGCGTGATATCATGATCTGCGGCTCTCCGGGCAAACGACCCGCTTCATTCAAATATCACTACAGTTGCCTGTCGATGGCCTCTTCTCCAGTTTGGAGTGGCTTACGTGTGACGTGCTGGTGTTTCGTTATTCCTGAGAAGTGTCCTTTCACGAAAACGGTCTCATGCTCAACATTACGTAGCGAAAGAAATGATGTTGGGATGTGATTTGGAAGACCCGAACAGATAAATTAGAATTCGAGGTCGTGGTTGTATAACATGTCGGATGCTTGAAAACCACACGGCCTTATTCGGACAGTTTTCGTAATCTCATAAATAAAATGTATATAAATAACAGTATAAATGGTATAACTGCCCAGGGTCTCTCAACTTAGATGCTGCTACAGGGCAGTGTTACCGGTAAACAATGCACGGCTGGTATTTATGGCCCATGTGGCCCGGTCGCTAGCAGGGATACCCCTATGACTTATTGTCGCTCTTAAGGGAGTATGTATGTCGGATCGGAGCGTGCCTGGCCATGATCTATCAACGACTACGGATAGATACCTGGTACTTTCATTGATATAATTAACCAAAGAATTACACAGCACTGTTTTGGACGAGCTAAGTACGTATGCGATGTTAGAAAATGTATCCCTTCTGACCATATCCTAACTCGCAATATTAGCTTCATACTAAGAGTCTGGGGCTTCGGACATGGTTGTTTTACGAATATAATCAAGCAGAACAGTATGAACTACTACTTAAGATGGTTGCAGGGATTCTGGTTTGTGGTTGTTGATAAATAATGGGCTTTCGGCGTTTCTCGATCTCGAGTCTTGTTATGAAGATAGTCGTTTGAATTAAGAACACTCTCAAACTAGTACTCGAACGTGAGAAACACGACTTGCTTCCAATTTCCAACATGTTCTAGTGACGCCATGACGCTGTGAGTGAGTGAGTGAGTGAGTGAGGGAGGGAGAGTGGTGCGAGAACAAGAAGAACACAGTCCTATTGAGTTTGCCCCACATTTACTTAGTGTAGGACTTGTGTCTGGCTGGCTGTGATCGTTCAGGTACATGAAGTTCTAGCTCGAAGCCAAGCTTCGTGTTTGTCCTGGTTGCAAACATGTCTTCATTCTGCCAGCTTCCCGAAACTTTCGGCGATTAAGTTATGCCGCCATCAAAGAAAACACGAGAGCTAGCCAGTCTCCAGAGCTACGCGCCAGCGTCTTCGCCTGATTTCTCTGGCACACTTGGAGTCTCAGGTTAACGCGCCCATCTGGCGAAGCAGGTTAAATGGAGGTTAATCAGATTTAGCGAGGCTATGTTTTGAGCCGCAGGGCTCGTTATGATGACCGACGACAGATAACGATTCATACCACTTGGGTGGGGGAGGCCCACGATGTGCGACATAGCCTCACAAGAAGACAAAGACTTCCTGGAAGGAGTGGCCGTTCGAGTCTGCCTTACTCCGTTGGTAGGGCTGATGTGGGACATGTCACATGGGGGTATGTCTCAAAGACCATTAGCACACAAATGCAGCATTACAACTGTCAACGCAGCACAGCAACGAAAAAGCACGCGTAATCTGTAGCTGGACACGCAATCGCGTGCGGCCTCCGAGGTAGAGCACTGTGGGAGGAGCTTGCAAGCCTTGCATCACCTAGTCAAAGAAGATGCTGACTGCCGACGAGAGATTTGGGGGCGTTCGGGAACAGTTTCCAAGGTTGGCGAGTGCCACTGACGCACCTTGCTGACAGGCTGGCTGGCTGTACCTGATCATCGGAGGGACACAATCTCTAGGGAAGTGACGCGATAATCCGAGATGGTCAAGGCCTGGATGCTCAGGGGTGGCATGAGGGTGGCACGCGCTGGACGAGCATTCGCATGCTGACGCGGCGCTTGGAGAGGCCGCCACACTGACCTCACCATGGGTGTACAAAGATAGCAACGTTGAATTGTGTTGGTGGTGTAACTAAGTTGGAAACGACGATTCGTCGAGTGCGGCGTACAGGGATGATGCACCTACGTTATTATGCTACATGTCTTCCTCGGCAAATGAAATCGCATGAAATCGCTGGGCTCCGCCGACGGGATGGAAACGGGAGCATGCGAGTTTCAAGTACGAGTTCCTGGCAGCAGATCGGTTTGCAATCAATCTATTACCATATGGAGTAATAATAGTTGCAAAATTAGGGTCTTTTTCCACTTCTCGCCGGTGCTTCTAAAGTGCAGGTGGATAACGAGGTCTCCACAAAAGATGTCGAACCAAGCAGTGGAGAACAAGAGGACACCTGAGCTTCGATCATGTGGAGCCATTTCTGAAGAAGAAGACTCAAGGCAACAACAATACGATCCATGCATCATCCTTCGCCTCTGGCTCCAATGTCTGCATCTATGATCTCGTTTGTTTTCTGCAAAGTCCCGGTCGCGCTTCGCTTTGCGCCTCTGACTGACACGAGCTTGATTGCTTGCACTGACCTGCTGTTCCTGATCAACCGCCGCGATGGGTTGGTTGGTGGTGGGCGGTGGGTTGTGGCTGTGAACTGCGACCACTGAAGGAGCTCCCCGCCAGTATGGAGTGCGGGTGCTGTTCTGCAGCCGGCGCGCAGTCTGCACTGCCTGCCCGAGCAACAGGGTGGACGACGATTGACGTATCCGTGACTACTGTGTAGTTGCCGGACTCTGGCCAGTCTCGAGTGGTCCCCTTGCAGAGATGGACGGGGGGCCAGCCATGATCTGGCCGAATCACGCGCGGGACAATCAGGCTCCAAGGAGATTCATTGGGCAGTATTCATCCGTACTCCGTACTCCATACTGTTACAGTAACTACACTTTGGTCGCATGAGGGGTGAGCCCATCACCATGCCCCACTTGCGATAGCTCCTGCATTGCATGTCTTTGCAAGCTCCTGCCTGACCAGTGAGTGAGTCAACCGCGATCTCGGCAGAAAGATCTGGGATAGAATTCTGTCTCAGATTTTCCCAATCTCCTGGGCCAGCTTATCTTTCGCCTCGTCGAATCACCCAAGAGTCAGTCACATTATCGAAGAAAAGCTCGAGCTATGTTTACTGTCGTGGAACAGAGAATGCGGGGGTGAGGATACCCAAACCCGTTCATCGTTGTTTCGACAGTTGCTCGCAGCATTGGCCTATGGGCAGCTCCCGAGACAAAGGAATCCCTACATGTTCATGCATGCTGGTTCCCTCTTCTACGAGGCTTGGTCGCTGGGTTTTTGCATCAGCAGCTGGGTCGGCGAGCTCAGCCTTCAGCCACCTATCGTACTATTGGCCCGACCCTTGCTCGGTCTCTTCCTACGCCATGCCGCTTGAGTCCACGCCAGAAACGGCAGTGATTCATCGGCCACAAGGACGCCAAGCCGGTACCACTTGAGAAGGCACACATTCATGTTGATTGGGAATGGGGGGAGTGCATCTCGTAAGGCGTGTGTGGAGAAACCACAAGCCTCATCAACCCCCCCTGGCGGCCTGGCCTAGCATGCATGCATGGAGGGCTCAGAGAGGGCCCTTAGGAGCTCCATACAAAAAGTCCTACACGCTCTCACCACCAAATATTTACTTAAGGCACCCACATCCCTCTCCGTCCCAGCACATACTACCCGCTTGAACCATCTCAGACACAGCGACCTATCACAACCCGTCCCTGTCTCCCTCTCAATTAGGCAGCCAACGTATCTCCTCCTTGCCTTTCTACTATATATATTCCTCAGCCCGCCTCGACGTCCCTACAGCATCTTCTTTACATATGTCATGTATCTGAAGCCCAAAGACTTTTCAAAAGACGACACCACATCCGATTCGGCCGACTGACGACGCAGCTGTGGCTTCCATATCGACAGTCATCATCAACAACACTGTTTCCAATTCCAGAAACAAGAGAGAATCCCACTCCAACGTGGAGTACAACACCACCACCCACCACTCTACAGCATCTCGTCCGAGACCTCTCATCATTCAGCCAAACCCCGCAGCCACTCGCGGTTTGAACACCTTGCCCACCGACACAATGTGCCAGAGACACATCTACGAGTACGTGAAGGACGGTGTGATGGTCAAGGATGTCCAGAAGGAATTGTGCCCCAGGTCACGGAACAACCATGTTTGCGACAGGAGCCGGGATCTGATCAATACCCGTGGGGAACGCCCAAGCAACGATTTCCGTCCCAGCCACACCACCTCATACGCGGTGCCGCCGTCTCCTCCCTTGTCGGACATATCTTTCCCTCACTCGAGCAGCGACAAAGATCGCTCCCATAGGAGAAGGTCTAGTGTATACCTCGACGGCCAGAATGTTTCTTCCATCAACCACAACCCATCTCGCCGCGAGAGGCGCCCTAGTATTATCATAGTTGACCCAATTGGCTCTCCGCCAAGCCGCTCGCGTCACTTTGCGTCGCCGCCGGCTTTCTCGGCTCCTCCCAGCCCGCCTATGAGGTTTTACGACCACGTTCCTGCGCCAACCCACCACTCGCCTACACGCCCGTCGGTGAGACTCGAAGTCAACAATGAACACATGCCCAACCGGCGCGAGTCGAAACACTATCACGACTCCAAGATAAGCCACGACACGTATGGCGTTGATCACTCCAGCGAGCAGCGCAAAGTACGCAAACTGGAGCGAGAGCTGCAAAAGACCAAAGATGCACTGCTGCGCCAGGAGAAGAATGTGCAGGTCCAGATCAACCGTGCAAACGAGGCCATTGCCGGCCGACCAGCGGTTTATACTCCCACCCCGGCGCCTCAAGTTGCCAGCGTTCCTTACCGTCGACCATCGGTGTCTGTTAGCCGGCCAGTCAACCAATTGACCGAGGGGATGGGGCAGATGCGCTTGAGCACCAAGGCGTCAGATGATGTGGAGCGCGAGCGCAGGCGGCGTGAGAAGGAGCTGGCTAGGGAGGAGGAGGCTCAGAAGGACCGGCTGAGAGCACGCATGGGTCGGAGACAGTCGGTCGTATACGACGATGGGGGTTACCCTGGCAGATACTGAAGATGGATGGGTTGGAGTTGTATGAATATGCGCTCGCGTTTTGCGAGATTGGGATACCCGGATTACATTGGATAGATGGATCTTGTCAATTACGTTACAGAAGGCCTGTTGTTGGCTTGGGATACTTGGAACTTTGGGTTTAGCAATACTTCAGTAAATAGCTGGTAGTTGAATTTCACATGCTTGATCAAGGCCACGTCAAAGTCCCAAGACTCGTGATGATTCCGAGAACGTGAGCTCGCTCCCCAACCGATCAAACACCAAACACCAAACTGCAGCTTTTTAGCCATCCCCTTTTCCCTCTGGCTCTGGGGAACCAAACCACTGACCACGCACAACTGCCCCTCCTCAGTACGTCGGATGGATACTCCAAAGTTCAGAGTAGACAACTAGTCCCATCCCACCACCAAACAGCCCCTCCAGCCTCCAGGCTCGAGGAAACAATTCGAGAGCGCGCATTGTCGAAACATTGTTGACTCATCCGCCCAAGTGACACATACGCACACGCACACGCACATGCCCAGGCATATGGATTGGCATGGCATCCCCGCGGTGATGGGATGCGGGGCATATGGTGCCCCGGGTTGTCTGATTGGACACGCCGTTCAATCCCGCATGAGTCGCTGCCTGCGCAAATATTTTCTCCCTCGTATCTCGCCGATCACGTTAGGCAGGGTCGCTAGAGAGACACCCCCTGCCGTTTGTCGGTTTTTCCACATGCAGGAAAGGGGGGATAAGTTATCCGTACTTGCTGCGCCAAGCTAGGCAGGCGGGCGGTCAAATAAATAATAGGGCGGAGAGAGACTGGAGTAGATAACGGACACAAAACACCTTACCCACGGAGCGAATCGGAATCCAGTCACGGACGCACGGGAACACGAGACTCGAGATGTTGGCTCCTGCTGCCTAGGCTGACAAGGAGAGTTGCCAGAGAGGCTTGTTACCAAGTATGGAACCCGTGTGGGGGAGGGATGTGTTGAAGTCGGTTAGGGGGCCTGGGACCTGGCGGGCTTGGTTGCAACTAAAGTTACGCGAGTAAGTCTTGCGCGTCTCCAGAGTGCTCTCTCTGGTCGCCAATTTACCTCATCATGCTCCCTGTTCCACATCTCGACGAGGCCGTCCTGTTTCATCTTGCACTTAGCCATTCGCGCGACATTCGCAAGAGAATGGCTCAGGAGGAGACTCCTCGTCTTTCTTTTCCAAGTCCCATTCCTCAGGACCAGAGATTGCGTAGGTGGTCTTTCTGGTTTAGCCGTCGCTGATACGACTTGCGATCTTGAACGCATATACGGAGTACAGCTTCGTTTACAACAACTTTCCAGACTTGTGCATGTGTTTTTCTCTACCTGCAAATCGCACTCGAGATATTTTCTACTGCGTACGCGCAAAGTTGACACGCTATACCTAGAGCCTACAAAATTGAACCGTGTGCTCTCGCTGCCGGTCGACTAATATGATGGATGGCTACTCTTCCACCCTAATTCTCACGCAACTCGACGAGCATACATCTTACTCTGTCCCTTGATCCGACCAGCATGCCGTTCTCTAATCTAACAACCGCGACACTATGCCTCGCAGAGATGATCTCTTTGGCATGAGTATTCTCCAATGTTCCGTTCATATGCGACTTCTGGAGATGGCTCCGAGCTGCTCTTGAATGCAGTGCCGGTCTTGAACTTCCCCCGAATGTCCCTGGCCGCGTAGCATATACAAGCTTCTCTTGCCATCAATTGGTCTATAATTCAGATCGTTGACCTGTTTGCATTGTAACGAGGTCTCGCTATCTCAGGAGAAGACGGCCCTACGGTCCGCGATCCTAGGAAACAAGAGACTGCAGACGGGCGCGACTGAAGAGTCCGACACCGACGAATGCGACACCGAAGACAACGGTTGGTATAACGAAAACCCGGCACTCGGTCGACTTTCCGGGCTGTTAGCATTTAACACCAATCAAACCCAAACTCGACGTCCCATAAACTTGTGACGGCGATTCGGACACACATCGGCATGGCAATTTCACCCCAGTCGAATACCCAGTATGAGGAGGTAGAAGACCTAGCCATGTGTAACATGGAGATCATGGACTCGACAATCTCCGACTCACCCGGAAGGAATGCCGTCTGGGGCATACGGTTTCTGTTGCCCCCACAAGGCAACGAGAGATGGAGACGGCTTGCCGCATATCGATCGAGTGGATGCTTGACACAGCATCGACGCCCTTGTCGCGTTGAGTGTGGCGCAACGGCACCGAAGCTGCAGAGAACGCGTCGACAGACGTCCAACGGAGGTTGTTGCCATGTCTCACCAACAAGGCGAAGTTGACAGTACACCGCGGGCGTCTGAACAGTCTCCCATCAAGCAAAGAAAACACCAATTGTAAAAATCTTCTCGACCTTGGAAACTCGGCAACCCGCAATCCAACGCTCCACACACAGGGAGCGGCATGGGGCAGGGCGGCAGGGTGGCAGATCCCGAAGAAGCGTGGCCAGTCAGTCACCTGCATCGACAGCTGACAAAGACACACACTGGTCGACCTTGCCAAGTTGTAACTTTATGGTTACTATACATAACCCAACCGGAAAGGTCCGCAGCGTTTGGCGCCAGTAGTACCTAATAGAAATAGGGACCCTTTGAGGCTACTGCCCTACGAGACTCTGTCAAGTTCGACAAGGGAAATAAGTCTCTTCAGCTGCCTGCGGCCGTGTCGAGGCACGGAACATACCAAATGTTCTCATGGCGTCGCAAGCGCGGCCCCGATACCGGCTTCGCAAACCTCGTATGGATTGGTGCTGGCGCTGGTTACGAACCAACGACGACCGGCCGCTGGTGCCCCGGCAGAAACTCGCGAAGTCTCGACGCATGGTGGGAATTCGATCGACCTTGATTGAAAGGATCCTGTTCGTTTTCCAACCGGCAGAAAGACGAGCTCGTGAGTATCGGTTATTTCCGGCAACTCGGACACGGTGTATACCGGTACGCATTGCGCGCGTGTAAGCAGACAGACTCTTGCGAGGCCGGGCGCGTGAAAATCTTGAAGACCAAGCCACCAAACCACGGGCACTGGAAGAGATGAACTCGTTCTCCCGGGGGGCAGACCAGTGGGCCATTGTGAAGCTTTCGGTCTTAACCTCTTTTACTCAAGTCCTGAAGCAAGAAGACGCGTGTTTCCCCCCCGAAAGCCAACTGAACGTGCTACATGTAGCCTGACCAACATCAAGTGTTGTTCGGGGTGCGGAATCGAGTCGACGCGCCGGTCGCTTACACGATGCGATTGCTGGTCCAGAAGCGGCTAAAGGAGGGGGGGGCGGGCGGGTGGGTGGGCGGCGCTGGATTCGTCTGTGGCTACCTTACAGGGAGCTTAGGGGAACGATAGATGCAGCCTCAACTTCATGGCTACCATCATTATACTTATCCTATCAGTCATGTGCCTCCGGCCCACAGAAGACGCCCTCCCTGAGGCTTACCACGGTCGACGCACGGTTGCCGTAAGCGTGATTGAGCTGCGAGTAACATCCCCTGTTAGCTTACCTGACTTCCTCCCAGACGGATACAGCGTGCGGCTGATAAGAGGTGCAAGTGACGAGATCATCCCACTTCTGCTGCGCACCAATAACGGAATGAGATCCTACTGGCTACTCGAGTCTGTGTATAGCCGCGGCAGACCGGGGGGATGAGGGAGATGTATTACGACCCACTCATCGCACATCCAGGGTACAACCGCGATACGCAGGACCCCGAGAGGAAAAAGCTTTCATCCCCGGCGTTTACGATACGTTTCAAAGCGGATGCCTGCCGTAAGATCAGTCTTGTGGAGGGCAGGGGGAGACGTCTTCCTACATCTACTTGAACCGTCGAGGCTGCTGTATAATACCTCCACATAACGCTTTGCGTACTCCAACCCACTAGTCGTTCTGATTATAACAGCGCGAGTCAGACACCAGCCATGCCTAAAATATTCATGTAAGTCCTTCGTCTCTACCGACGCGCGTCCTATTCTGAGATGAGAGCAGAATCGGCGCTACCGGCCACATCGGCGGCGAGGTTCTCGATCTCGTCAGCAGGAGTCGGCCGGATGTCAGCATCAAGGCGCTCGTCCGCAGCGACGACAAGGCGCGTCGCGTGGTGGCCAAATACCCCAAAGTACGATGCGTCGTGGGGACACTCGCGGACCACGGGCTCCTCGAAGCGTCCAGTCGCGAGGCCGATATCGTCATCAATGTCGGCCCCGACATCACGCACGGCGAGGACATCAAGACGTTGCTCCGCGGTCTGCAGAGGCCAGACAGTAGCCAGAAGGCATATTACATCCATGCCTCCGGAGGGTTTCTGATTTGCGACGTCAGGAGCTCAGGGGGTTGCCGGATGCGCGCGTCTGGGACGACATCGAGGATATCAAGCAGTTGATCTCGATGCCCGACACCGCCGTGCACAGCATCACGGACAAGGTACGTGCCCGACTACCTACCCGGCAGACCGCCCGACCGGCGTGAAACTGACCACCGCGACTGGGCAGATCGTACGTTCGGGCTCGCCCGGGGTCAACGTGGCCATCATCTCCCCCGGCGCCGTCACGGGCCTCAGCGCTTCGGTCTGCCGCCCGACCCCTCTCGCGATGGACACCGTCTTCTCCGCCGCGCGCGCCTTCAACTCGGGCTTCATGGTCGAGAAGGGCGAGAACTGCCTCGGCATGATCGACGTGCGGGACCTGGCGCGCATGTACCTGCTCCTGGTCGACGACGCCCTCGGCAGCCTGGCCGGGCGGCGGCCCCAGGCCGCGCCCCCCGTTCCCGCTCTGGGGCCCCGAGGCGTACTACTTTGGCTCGGCCGATCACGCCTCGTCCTGGTCCGACTACATGGGCGCGCTCGCGCCCATCCTCAAGGCGCACGGCGTCATCGAGAGCGCCGAGATCCGGTCCGCGTCCATCTCCGACATTGCGCGGCGCGCCATCGGCGGGCACGACTACGACCCCGACGCGCCGCCGCCGCCGCTCGACTCGTGGTCCGTGTACATATCCGTTGGCCTCAGCATAAACACGAGGGTAGAGTCGTCGCGGATGAAGAGGTTGGGCTGGAGACCAGAACATTTGCCCATCATAGCTGCCTTTGGGGAAACCATCCCTGCGCACCTGAAGCTGGAGAGGGAACAGAAGGAAGCGGCGGCTGCGAAAGCCTGAGTTAGTCATGATACCTGGTGAGTAGGGGCGCTACGACACGTTCGAGTCTTCAGTCATTGTAAATCCGATTGGTTTTGATTCCTGGCTGTGGTCTAATGCAGAGTACTGAAAGGTCATGATATGACGTACCTACAGACCAGCGTATAATTCACAAATCCGCGGCTCGCCTCACACTCTTCTGCGAAACTCTTACTGGCAGAGTTCAAGAAATCCGGTATGCGCTTCCCCTCGTCAGCACCCGTCGTTCCGAGTTGGTCCAAACACCGCAGGGGGGTTGTTCACTTACTCGTAAATAACCTGACTCCCTTTCCTCATGCCGCTCCCCACCCACATCCCGTAATTGACCTTGTCCACATACCGCGGGTCCCCCGTCTCCATGTCCACGTAGAGCCGGAAGAGGTAGTCATTGGGGCTCACGCCGTCCGCCTTGACGGGGTCCTGGAGCTGTTCCAGGACCTCCTTGGGACCCGTCCGGAAACCCCTGGTGCGCACTTGGATGCTTTTTGCGTCCCCGTCAGCCTTCCTCGCAGCCTAGAACTGGGTCAGATGGGGGCATCCTTACAAGGCAGGCTCCGGATCGTCGGTCCGTAACAGATACGCAGTCTCCATCGAGACCTTGAAGGTCTCGGGGTCGACAATCTGGGAGTCCTGGCCGCCGGGTTCCACGGTGCCGCGGCCAAAGGTCGCACTCCATCGGCCGCCGCTGAACGAGATCCAGTTGCGCTGCCCGCCAGACGGGACTACGCCGAGTGCGATCTTTGGGTTCAGATCAACCGACATGCGAAACTGGAAGTCGAGCTGGGGTTTGGGTAAGGCCAGCTCCGCGTGTGGGAGCGAGTCGACCAACTCGGAAGGCTGCTTGGAAGCCATGTTTCTTGTGGGCGAGTATGGCGTGCGACTCGAGACGTCAAATCTCCTTTACATTTCAGGGGTACGAAAACGAGACGTTTATCCTTGGAGTACCATTTCCTCAATGACCTTGGAATCCCGAACCTGAACCCCGCCTCTTTGACTCAGCAGCTGTGGGGTCGGCATATCGTATCGGCTGCTGGCGGTATGCGATGTGGATTCACAACATGATGCATGTCTTATAAGTGCATGATGACACATACTTTACAGCTATAACAGGCTGCATACCGCTCAGGTACCATATTTCACGAGACTTGCCAGCAGCAAGTCGATGAACTGTATCATCCCAACCGTATCAAAAGCCGTCGCGGCTCGCCTACTCCTCCGAAGTCCTCCATACCAGCTTCTCGCCGCTGACTCCATCCCTCAAAGCATTCAGGGCATTTGTTGCGCGCTCCAATAGTGTCTTGCCCTCAATCATACGGTATCGCTGGGTCTTGACGATACCCTCGGCGAGCAGAGTTGGAATGATTTCTGAGGGTAGCTTCTCCTTGAAGAGCTCGTTCTATCGATGGTCAGCTATATCTAAGCAATGCTAGAAGCGCATGGGATTCTCCATACCTGGAAGATGAAGAATGTCCGGACGCCCCGAGCAGTTACGCCGGCAGGCCACGGGAGACTTGACTCTACATCCATGGAATACTCGGGCGCCTCCTCGGTCGAAGAGTGTTTGAGGACGACCGGTAGCATCACGGCGACCGTCGAACCAGGCTGAGCCACCTTTGATATCGGCTTCAGTGTGCCCGACTGAGATCCGATACAGTCAATGATCATGGGGAAGGCCGGCGATGAATTTCCTCTGATCTTCGCCGCAGCCTCGAGGAGATTCTCCGTGATCTGGGCGTCTCTGTAATCGAAGCATTCCGTTGCTCCAAACTCTCTGAGAATTGCATGATGAGTCCGCGACGCTGTGGCCAGAACTTGGCGGTATCCGTAGAACTTCAGGACCTGCAGAGTGTACTGTCCAACCGAGGAACCCGCACCCCAGACAAGAATGGGCTCGTCAGCCTTGGGCGGCACGTAGTCTGCGGGCTTGGGCCAAGGGATCGGTAGTCCCAGGTCGGTTGCCATTGTGTTGAAAGCAGTGAGTAAGTTTTCCGGGACCGTGGCAGCCTCTTCGAGCGATATGTTGTCCGGGATCTTGGACCACGGTCAGTACGCATGTATGATACTGGAAGAGAGTGCGGGGTCGATCATACCTTTCCATACATCCATTCGTTTGCTGTTACGTATTCTTGATGGGCTCGCTGCTTGACTTCCACAAAGGACCAGCCAAGGACTCGATCGCCGACTTTCAGTGTCTTCACACCTGGGCCGATCTCCTCGACAACGCCAACAGTCGTCGAGCCCATCAAGAACGGGGCTTCAAGCAAGAGCCCCCCATCGGCTCTGTGGAGGTCCAAGGGCGTGGAGCCTGTGAACTTGGAACGGATGAGGATCTCATCACCCTGGGGAGAGACGGTGGGAAAGCGATGAATCTCCAGGGGCTGTCTTGGGGCGACGATGACGACGCCGATGTGCGTACGGGAGCTCATGGTTGAGGAGAAGGACGATAGGATGGGGAATGTGAGGGGTAGACGTGATGCTCGAGGGAGGTCCGAGACGGAGGTATGGTGGTACGGCACATTGATGATTGGGCTGCTTGTTGCGTTGCGTTGCGGTCGGGTTTCTTTTATAATTGACTTTCTTCGTGGTCTGACCTTCCTCATAGTTTGACACTCATCGTAGCTTGTGGCCTTCCCTTGCTTTCTGTTCTGACAAATAGCTGAACGGTGAACCCTGAATAGGAGGTGAATAGAATGATTGATAATCACCGTCACCGTGCTAGACTCTAGTCATGGCGGGCACCGCATCGCGAATGCCACCCCATCGCGCTTGCACCTCCCCGGGTGGCGGCAGGATGCTTGCACCGTGCAACACTGCAACTACGAAGTCGCAACAACACGGAATGAAGTAATAACTGGGAAGTGCCGATGGCAAGTTATGATTCCCTTGTGTTTGCGAGCGAGTCAAGTTGCACGAGGTGCTTGCTTTGCGATTAACGCAGACTCATCATGGCCAAGACCCGCCACTATGACTTAACCACTGAATTGTAAGCATCAGTGGGCCGGTGCCACAATTGGTTCACGCTCAAGCCTTAGGGCATTCCTGCGGTGAAGTACCCTAGGGCCTAGGGCCTACGGCTCACGAAAGCCGGAAGGGGTGACACATGATGGCTACTGCCATTGCGGAATCCGAGGTGCCTTTACAGATATTTGAACGTGCTATCATATTTGGCAATCACGATTCACGTCGGCACAGGCCATTTGATGTTTGGACCGGAACATTCAACAGACGTGGCAAGGTCGCGTCGCTTGGGAATCGATGTTGAATACCCGCTTCACTCATCAACAAGTAACGTGGATGTGCCAGTTGGATCTATAGCGTAGTAGATCTCGACTCTTTTGGGCATACCGGGTACCTTGTTCACGCTGTCGAAGCCGTCACGGCACCCTGCATGCATACAGTATTACCTCTTTGGACCAAGATGTCCCACTTGCCATCGACTTCGGCTCGATCTGTAGCCTGGATATAATACTCGTCACCCGCAAACAGAGGCGACATGGCTCTATAGTTAATCTCGCCAGCCTCGCCTTCTCTGGCGCAGTGGTCCCGCCAATAGTCAAGCATGGCGATCAGGTTGAGCGGCCCATGCACAACACACCCGGGGTGGTTTTCGACACTTTTCGTCCAGCTGCCATCGTAGTGAATCTTGTGACCGTTGAAAGTGAGCGCCGAGAAGCGGAAGAGACCCACGGGCGACCACCGAAGCCGGCGTTGAGGATATGCTATCTTCGATCAGCTTGAATACTGCAATCATTGTTGAAAGAGGTGGGCCTAGAAGATGGGAGGCGAAAGTTTGAACAGGCCTCGTCATGTAACTTGTAAGGGTACCGCCGGTACTCACAATAGCCAACAGTTGTGGTATCCTCTAACGTTGATGGACCGCGTACTATGGCATCTTTGACCTTCTCTCCCGCCGTTCCATGGGCCATTGGTATCTCGGGGCGAAAGAGCCAAGATCTTCCGGGTACCTGTCAGTGACAAGAGCCATTCGACATTGACTGGTATGACTTTACCTCTGATCGACAAGAGCGAGACCCGTCGACGAAAAGAACTGTTTTTCCACATTAACTATCACCATCGCGTTCCCATCGCGGCTCTTCTTGGGCACGGCGCTCATCAAACACGTCCGCTCCTCCGCGAGGTCGCCCACCCGCAAGGGATTGTCCCGGTGAAATGTCATCTTCCCGCCCGCCCACATGCGCCTCGTAAAGGGCACCGGCGCGTTGAAAGATCTGTCGGTGCCGTCCGGCCCGAGCTCGCTCTCGACAAAACCGGGGTTGAAGTACGCCAGGTGGTATCCCGGTGGTAGGATCGTACCCGCTGGCGGTGCCTCGCCCGAGACGTCAAGCCCAGGATGCAATTGCCTCCGGTGGAGCGTTAGGCTGAGCTTCTGCAGCTGGTTGCCGTCCAGAATCTGTCGTCTCGTCACGACCCTGTCGCCGTGGTCATGCATCATCTTGTCGGCGGCATCTTTTACGCTTATGGCGAGACCCCTTTTGAGGGATCTAACAGACCCACGCAGCAAAGTCGCGCGCCGCAAAAGTGAGGGTGCAGGCGGTCGCATGGCTCAGGTAGACCAAATCCGTGAGCAGAAAGATGGTCAGCTTCCGCAGAGATGGATGCTGATTGAAATGAAGAGATCACGGCCTCGATGATACGCAGATATGACAGGAAGTGGTTGGGTGGGGCGATGTTCACTCGGTAGTTACGCCGTCTCCTTTGGTCCTGGACCTCTGAAGTTTGCCGTGCTGAACCGCCTGCACATTCAGTTAATAACTCCGCATAACGAACATCGAAGAGAAACCTTCCCTTGACACGAAATCCGTCAATCGAGGTCATGGCCATTCAGTCTGCGGATCCGTCTCAAACCAACATTCCCAGCAACAAGGAGCGAGTGTTGCCTATGGTGACGGCTCAAGAGCTCCTTCTGTTCCTGCTAGGTTAGTTATTAGTTACTTTACGTGCCTCTAGACTGTTTGCGGAGAAGGGCGCAAAAGCTGGGGAAATTAGTGGTGCGACCCGGACTTTGCGATGGAGCTAGGCGATCTCTACGGATTAGAGATGAACCGATTGCGATCTCTGGAGATGACTGATCTTGCATGTTTCGTTTCGCCCTCAATCATCCCCTTTATAGTATGATTCTTACGAGTATGGTGTGAGGAAGAAGACTCATGAAACAGACAGTAACGATAGAGAGATAACTACCTCCTACCTACACAGCAAGGTCGGTCGCTCAACAGGGAGGGAGGCCTGGCTGGCGAGAATGAGCCTCAGCAGGGGTTATTCTGACGAGTTCCACTGGAATCATGTGCACCAATGGAAGGCGAGAATTGGTACGCACGAGTCCTTGGAAAAACCAAGAATCGTGACAAATATTCACATGCCGCTTATTGTATCCGTACACGCTTGACAGGATAGCGTTAGTCGGCTATGACGGCACCGAATAATCTCTTGCAAATGCTGCGAGCAGAAGAAAACTATATCCACTACCACAGGTCACGAGTTCATCTCACGTTGTTTGCTGGATACCAAAGTAGAGAGTTGTTGGAGCTGTTCCACACATGTTCCCACAACTACGGAGTACTTCCTAACTAGATGCGACCAACTTGTAATTGACCTTGGAATAACCTGTCTATCTATTCAACTTCACTAGTCACAGGCCATATGGCGTGGCACTCGTATGGATACCTTGCTCGGGGTTGTCCTCACTCGGAGGTTATCATGTAGTCGGATAGAGACGAACCTGACTCGGGCACGTCGATCCAATCGCTACCTATGGGTCCCACACGACTCCTCCAGTGCCCAACGTCGTCGGTCTGATGCCGCACACGGGCGCTCTTGCAGTACCCCGTACGAAGTAGGTAGACTACGAAGTACCAAAGTAGTTGCCCTGCAACAGGGTCTCGGCATGCGGACTGCGGAGTATTTGGTACCTATCCTATACATCCCCCACTGCCCATTCCTGAAACCTGAGCCATCATAGTGACAGTACTTAGTACGTACGGTACCGGACTGCTTCGTCGCCTGGCACCGACATCCCCAGATCAGACCCATTCTCCAACTCGAGTGGTTCATGCTGTTCGTTAGTTAGTTATGCATCTAGGGTTCTGATCCGTTTTTCTGTCCTTTGGGTGTCGGTTCTCAATGGACAGCCATGTCAAATAATGAGGCCGAGGCAGGTCCGACCTGCACAGGAAGCCCATTTTTATTCCCCACGTTCCCCCGCGAACTCAGATTAGCGCGCTGCTATCATCCGCCGTGACCAAGGATGAGCCTATCTTTCCCGCAAACCGATCATCTCGACCGCTCAAGAACCGAGTCAAGAACAAGAGCTTTTGTGGGATGCTATAAGTGTGTGGATAACGTCCCGGGCTGGGCGCCGACGATAAGCATTCGGGAGGCGTTCAAGCCATCGTAGGCTACTGATCGCCCTCACAAGCATTCTGGCAGTGGCGTCAATGTGAACGAGCCGCATCCTCGAGGCTCGATGAACGCCCAGCAGTGAGCAAACGACCCCCCTGGAAATATAACTCGCGGGAATTATGATCTCATCACCAGGTACGGAGAGTTACTGCGCAGCCACTGCCAGCCAGCCAGTACGTAACGTCCTGAGGCTTGCACACGGCATCCCTCCCCGCCTATGAGAGGGCTCTGTACAATGGAGATCGGCAGCCCGATCCACTGCATTCCTGGCAGACAGTCTTCGGCCATCTCCATTTGGGGACTCGCAGCTTGCTTGGCACAGTCGAAAGTGGTGGTTGGACATGTAAGATGACCCGCTCCTACCCTCGGCCAGACGCTTGCCAGAAGAAGCCTCGGGTATGTATGCGACTTCGGCTGGAAATTGATGAGTTTTCTTTCTATTGTCGACTTGGGGTTAGACGGGGGGCTGCGGTAACGTACGAAAGTATATGAAGCCTCTCCCCCCCGCGCGCATATCTACCGGATCACACGTGCTCAAGGTTTGCTCTCACCAACGCGCCCATCCGGAGTGGTACAGTTATCACCGGTGACATTTCAAAGCATTGCCGTGACTCCTCTCAGCTACAGACATTCTGGTAGCATCTGCACCCGTCGCGTACCATCATCCGCTTGACCCTTCGCAAGCTGCCAACATGGGCCCCCCAAAGTTCATGGGCCTCACCGGTAGGCCACTGTCGCTGGCGGTGTCGATAGTGGCAACGACAGGCTTCCTTCTCTTTGGCTACGATCAAGGAGTGATGTCTGGTATCATTAGCGCTCCGGACTTTAATAACATGTTCGAGGCGACAAAGGACAATCCTACTATGCAGGGCTTTGTCACTGCCATCTACGGTTGGTCACCAACATTCGAGATGGAGAAGTCATCGATCACTAATGGGACAAATAGAAATCGGATGTCTTTCTGGTGCTGTCTTCATGCTGGTTTACGGTGATATATTTGGAAGAAAAAAGGTGTGTAGACGAGTACCCACCGACTCTCTTCATGCGGACCGTTTCTGACCATTCGCACACAGGGCATCATCACAGGAGGCATCGTCATGATCCTAGGCGTCATCATTCAAGTCACCGCAGCTCGTAATTCCAATCCCTTGGCCCAGTTCATTGTTGGTCGGTAAGCACCTATCGAGTTTCTTTATTCCCGACTCCTCTCTACACTGAGCTTCTTTACACGCTCGAATGAGATCGAATACTCCACAACTTCCCCCAAATCACGTTATGCCACTGCTTCTGGTAGATACTGACCGAAATTTCAAGAGTCATTACAGGCGTAGGAAATGGAATGAATACAGCCACGATCCCTACTTACCAAGGTATGTGGTCCATCTCACGCGTAACTCGGGTTCAACAAACTGACATGGCATCAGCCGAATGCAGCAAGACTACAAATCGAGGTCTTTTGATCTGCATTGAAGGTGGCGTCATTGCCTTTGGAACGCTGATTGCGTACTGGGTTGATTACGCATGCTCGTTCAGCAGTGTTCCCGACTTCACATGGAGATTCCCCATCGCTTTCCAGATTGTATTCGGTCTGATCTTGTCAGGAGCCATGTTTTTCCTGCCCGAGTCTCCCCGATGGCTGCTCACCCATGAGCGTCACGAAGACGCAGCAATGGTCATAGCCGCCCTTCGTGGATATGAGGTGACAAGCAAGGAGACGAAGCTGGAGTGTGATGTCATTCTCGACTCCATCCGCGCTTCAGGATTCGCAGGGCGCTCTACCCCGTACAGGGCTCTGTTCACCAACGGAAAGACACAGCACTTCAGACGGATGATGCTGGGTGCGAGCAGTCAATTGATGTAAGGAAAAGAACCAGCGCCCCTGACGCATACGAACAGTCACTGACTCCCGGGTACATAGGCAGCAGATCGGTGGCTGCAACGCGGTCATTTATTACTTTCCCAGTAAGTAAAACATCCACAACCCATCGTCGACGTACGACGGCTAGGAACTTGACTTGGTCATGAAACTTGGCCAGGCATCCTCCAAATGACAACTGGGATCATGGACTGACCGTGCCATGTACAGTCCTCTTCGAAAAATCGATTCTACACGGCGACCACAACATGGCCATGTTGATGGGTGGTGTCAACATGATTGTGTACTCCATCTTTGCGACAGTCTCGTGGTTTCTCATTGAGCGTGTGGGTCGCCGCAAGCTGTTCCTCTGGGGAACGGTTGGGCAAGGGCTGTCAATGGTCATTACCTTCTCTTGCTTGATTTCAGGCGACCCAATAACCGCCCGCGGCGCAGCAGTAGGCTTGTTCACATACATTGCATCCTTCGGAGCAACTTGGCTCCCCCTTCGTAAGTTTTATTTTCAGTCCTTCGACCTTGGCGGAGGCATCCTTTGCTGACCCTTGATATTACAGCATGGCTTTATCCTGCAGAGATCAACCCTATCAAGACCCGAGCAAAGGCGAATGCTGTCTCGACATGTACCAACTGGCTGGTAAGTTGCTGCCGCACCATCAAGAGCCCGTGTCAATGAGAAACATGTCCTAACTTGTCGTGCAGTTTAACTTTGTGGTCGTCATGATTACCCCCGTCATGATTGATCGTATCAGCTGGGGTACCTATGTCTTCTTCGCTGCGATCAACGCCACCTTCATTCCCGTCATCTACTTCTTCTACCCCGAGACTGCGAACCGCTCGCTCGAGGAGATTGACATCATCTTCGCCAAGGGCTACGTCGAGAAGGTTTCCTACGTACAGGCCTCCAAGGACATGCCTTTCCTGTCGGATGCCGAAGTGGAGCAGGAGGCGATTCGATACGGTCTCATTACCGGCAGCTCTCAGGACGCCGCCTTCTCTCGAGGAGCCGACACCAAGTTATTCGCCGAGAAGGACGACGGGTCCAGCAAAGAGCAGGTCGTGCGAGAGGGCGACGTTGAGGCTGGTCTTGGCGGCGGGTTGAACGCAAGTCAGCCTGCTGATCGTGATTGAGATCTACGAGGACTCGATTCCCACGTGAGCTTGGCAGGTTCGTCAGCGTGCATGAGCGAGCTATTGGTTCATCGGGCTGTAGATTAGAAGAGTTTCGCTGGGTACCACGTATATAGCCTTTGATGATATATACTACCGTACTGAATCCCAGCCGGGATCTAGTTGCACGACTTGGTACTACAACGTCTCGTATCTTGGTGAATGAACTGAAACTAACATGTTGTTTTCATAGACAAGACTCACTGCAAGATGTGTCTCGCGCAATCTGAGCATATGATCAGTCCATTTCATGTTTGATCATTGGGCGCCTCTTGAGATCTATAGTCTCTTGTGTTCTACGTATAGTTCTGGAAGTAGTCTCGTTCCAAATAAGCCCGCCTGCTTTTATGCTCAACTGCCATCTTTACCTTGATCAACCACTCTCTCGATTAAGCACTCCCTGTTGAATATCCTCTGAGCGAAAAGGACCTTCTCAAGAACGTGTTCCGTTCGTCCTTTGACATCGGCTCCCTCGGGTTGAACTTCCCCTCGTGCACAGAACTAGGGTGGAATGCCTATAGGAGGCATTCGAAGTGATGTATAACCGCAGAGTCGAAGTGCTACTCTATACCGTGTGAGCCGAGACGGACCTCCAAATCTTTAGTTTGACGGTGACGTACGCTAAGGTTCCTATGAGCACACTCGCCTCTAACACCCTGTTTGACCGCTCGATTTTCTAGAGGTCCTGGCCCAGCGATGTAGGCGTGTTATCCAGACTCTATAGGCTCTTAAGAACCGGGTCCTGGTACCCCTTAATTCTTAGGCTAGCTATTAGAGCGTAATAAGACTCAAAGAACCTCACCTTGTTCTTGAGGGGCGCTAACGACCCGACGCCTCTATACTTGTCCTTTGGGGTTAGATCGAGCGCGCTGATATGCCACTCAGGCACAGTGGGCGCGGTGCTGATGATCTTCGGTGGGGATCCCGGCTAACATGTGGGCGTAGAGTCGTAGACTGTCGTGGCCGGGCCGGGGCACTGGAAACACCGCATCATTCTCGCGCGCAATCCGAAAGACGGCGCACAGGATAGTGTATATATGCAGGGCTGCAAACCGGGACTCCTGGGGCGGCGATAGGAAGAACGGCGTTGGCATTCTCGAATTGGCTTGGGATCGCCTAGGTGTGGTCGCGATAGAAAGCTGAGGGAGGATCACGGTCGGTCGACCAGCTGATGTCCGCCTTGCGAAGGCAGATGGGCCGGACCATGTCGAAGACGTCGAGGGCGGTGGAGTGTCCCGTCGCGGTGTCGCGGCTCTCCCTGTTCAAGGAGAGGGGGTGGGACGACGGAAGGGGTGGCGAGGAGGCGTGGCTCCTTGAATGCTTCCTCCCAGATCATCTTCCGCAGCTCGGTGGGGAGCTTGGGGAGCAGAGAAATTCCCGCGGCGCAGACATGTTGACTGTTGACTGTCGAGACAAGGTCTGGGTGGTCCTAGGGACTGTATGATGTCTGCCTAGGGTGTCAAGGTTGACTTGGTCTTGGACATCAAGTGTGATAGTCGTCAGGGTTGATGGTAGTCAGCTATGATGGTATTGGAAGACTGCGAGCGACGTGTGCATTTATATTTGAAATGAATGCCTTCGAAACTATTGCCAGTACAGGTGTACCGGAATACCTTTACCACGTCCGATTTCTATAGTGATAGGTTTCCTTTCAGCCTGGTGAACCATCTTCTATCGGACCTGCCACGCGTCGTCGCACATCTGAAGATTTCTTGGCCCGATATACTGAGAGGGTGCGGAAGGGGGTAGGTAGACGACGTATACATCTGGTGGTATGCCGCAAATTTTCCAGCCGTGTCCAGGTCATCCAGGGACTCAGGCGTAATGAAGGCGGAATTGATGGGTCGTCCGATTGAATCCACGCGTTGAAAGTAGGCCTGACATTCTGCGCGATGCAACTGTGGCGTGTAAGTGACAGTTCCTGGCTCTCGCCTCTCCTCTACTTTGGAATCAAGACTCTTCACTGGAGGCTGGAGCCAACTGGCTATTTGAAGGAGTCATCCACACTGCATGTCCACAATTTCCTGCTTGCATACCAAAAGCAATCGCCAACGCAGGAAACTGAAATGCCTAGTTTGGGGGCCAAACGGATTTGTGAGGCGCAAGCACTTTCTGAACAATCAAATCCGTCGCAAAGATGGGAATAGAACAGATGACGGAAAACATTCCCTTCTGGGAGAGTCATTGAAGATTTCCGGCCGTATTCTCGCTAATCTGGCAGACAACTCAAGTGTACCAGGGTGAAAGTACACATGGGCAAAATTCGGTTCAGCTGGCAAATGTGGCTGTCGATGAGCCTGCTGACTGGTGGGAAGGCAACGGCATGCATGGGTGTGAGCCTTTCTTCTCCGTTCGCTTAGAGCAACCCACTTCAAAGTTGGCGTCTCTGAGCTATAAATACTGGCTCGGTAAAGTGCTCAAGAAAGAGAGAGGGGAGGGGAGAGGCAGTGTCAATACTGATCTGTCGCGGAGGGCGTGTCTGGCCTTACCTACTCTTTCTATACCTACCAGTACACATCGTACTTGTGTAATTCCGGGCATGTAATCTGTATGCCTCGAGTTACCATCCAATACCTTTCGATTTGAGATAGCGATAAAAACTAGTGACTTGGAACAAACGGTTCAGATAACCAACTGGGAGTTTTTGGTCGAGCGCCAGCTGCGACGAAGAGGATGATGATCGCCCACAGACTGTTAGCTCTGACCGAGCTGAAAACCGACCAGGCTGAGGTTTATTGTTAAACCAAGTGCGATCTGGCTCAATATTTCGTCTTGACTTCTTATTCATCGACAAAGTCTACGGGAGAGACCGTCTTTGATGCTGTCTTCAATCTTAGCTTGTCTCGGTTCGACTGACCAAAGTCGTCGACAGTAGACTTCCTCCTCAACAACTAGCACCTTCAGACTGACATGAGTTCCGAGGCGCAAGCAGGCTCTGGGGGGCAGCCAGATCCCATTGCAACTGCCCCGACCCAGCCCATAGATCAAAAGCAAGACCCTGAGTCTCCTCGAGTCGCGACAAGATCTGCAAGACCTTTTAACGCCAAGTCGTTTGCTGAGAGGGCCCTACTGTCTCGATGGTTCCCCCAGATCAACGATGACGAGAAAAAGAGCTGGCGCATTTGGCTCTCGAGGCGGAGTCGAGCCCTTATGATACAGATTGGCCTTGTCGGGACCATATTCGTCGTGAACATGGCCCTTACCATCTTCGCCGTTACTCAATATCAGGGTCAAAACGGCGTTGGACTCATCTACGATGGCGACTGCAATACGGTCAAAAGGCTAGACCAATGGCTTCATCTTCTGATCAACCTGCTCAGTACTGGAATGCTTTCGGCTTCCAACTATTGCATGCAGCTGGAAGCAGCCCCAACCCGTGCCGATGTCGATCGCGCCCATCAGGCCAAGACCAGTTTGGATATAGGCGTCCCTAGTCTGAGGAACCTGTTGTACATCAGTGGTTGGCGAAAGATTGGCTGGTGCATTCTGGCTCTCAGCTCCATTCCAATACATCTCATGTAGGGCTCGCCTTGCTCGCTCTCTCTTGGCCAACAGCTGACCGTGAAACTTCCAGCTACAACTCGGCCGTGTTTCAGTCCCTGGCATCCAACGACTACACCGTAGCCGTCGTCAAGGACTCTTTTCTGAACGGCACGGCTGTCAACATCACCGCAGCCGAGCAGAATCGCAAAGGCGACTATGCATGGGACGACACCCGCGTCAACCCGCCAAACGACTATCCGAAAATTATTTCTGATATGCAGGGCGCTGCGATGAATGGCTCTTACCAACTCTTGAACATATCGGCTTGCTTTGAACTGTACGACGACTACTTCGCACCGCAAAGCAACGCAGTCGTGTTCGTCAAGAATGAATCCGTTCAAGAGATATCGGGCGGCAGCTTGCTCATGTACGTTTCCGTCATCCCGCGCTCAGACGACTGGGCAAAGAACATGTGGGCGCTGAGCAACGGCACGGGAGGCTTCGTCGCCATCTCGCCGTCCGATCCCGTCACTCACTGGTATCTCGGCCCGCCTCGGTATGAAGTATCGCACTGTCTGGTAGAGACCCCAGGGCTCCAAGAGAACCGTTGCCGGTTCGAGTACAGCCCGCCAATCATGATTACCGTCTGCATACTGAACTTTGTCAAGGCGACCGTCATGCTCTACATCTGGGCATGGAGGAAGTGGCAGAATGGGAAGGCTGATACCCAGGACGACGTCGCCACGGAGGAGCTCCGGGCCCCTGAACGTCAGGTCCTGTACACGCTGGGCGACGCCATTGCATCCTTCATGCGCGAGCCCGACAAGGAGACCAAGGACATGTGTCTGGTCACGAAAGATGACTTTCAATGGCGCCGCCCGCGCGCGAAGCGGTTCCGGAAACAGTCGCCAAAGCCTCCTGTGGAGCCACGGCTGTGGGAGAACAAGTCGAGGTTCTGGATGTCATCTGCAAGTCTCCGGCGCTGGGTCATACTGCTATTCATGTGCGTGGAGCCCGCCTCATCCCAGCCCCGTCAGTCATCTATACCTAAGCAAGACTGACAACTGTGCAGGTGCTGCGTAGTTATCGCGATCGCTGGCGCGCTGCTTGGCATCTCCCTCCACACTCTGGGCCACCGCAGGATACCGCTCAGCATGAAAGACCTGTGGTCGATGGGGTTCGGAGAACTGACCCCGTTCACGTACATTGTCATCGGCCTGCCGCGGGATGATCCAGCCGGGCTCATCTCCAACGTCCTGATTGCGAACCTGCCCCAGCTCATCATGTCGATCCTCTACATCTTCTACAACGCCATGCTCAGCACGTTCTTGGTCCAGCGCGAATTCAGCCTCATGCATTCCAAGTCGAAGAGGAAACCCCTCCGCGTGTCGGAGCCGACGGGCATCCAACGCTCCAGCTACTTCATCAGCCTTCCGCTGCGCTACGGGATACCTCTGTATGTGTCGTCGGGTGTCATGCACTGGTTGATATCGCAGAGTCTCTTCCTCGCGCGCATCACCGCGCTGCAGAACCGGCAAGGCGACGTCGATGTTGCGAATTCGTTCTCCACCTGCGGCTACAGTCCTATAGCGATTTTCATCAGTACGTGTATACCTCCATCCTCTCGACTTGGCTCTTCTCAATCTGACGACTGCATCGACAGCTATACTCACAGGGTTCGGTTTGGTGGTCGCGGTCGTTCTGATTGGGTTTCGCAAGTACGACGGGACCATGAGGATGGTTGCCACGAACAGCAGAGCCATCAGTGCAGCTTGCCATGTACTTGCCGAGGACCGCAGAGATGGATATCTGCTTCCTGTGACATGGGGGTTGTTCGGCTGGGCGATGATAATGTCGGACACGGTTCCTTTACGACGGCATCCGAAGTTCTGGCACCGGGGGACGTCAAAGGAATGCGATTGGCTTAATGGATATGACGCGTTCATGGTTCTGGTAGACTATAGGATTTCAAACGCGTAGTTTCCCATCATCAGCCCGTCTTCCTAGTAGCATAAATGTTCGTCACGCAGGCAGGTAGGATCTCTTATTATAAACGTGCGCCACGAACACGCGATAGTTGTCAGTATGGGGCGGGTCTTGTCAAGAAGGCTGGACTCTTGCGAGATTCGTTTTCATGCGTGGACGTCAGCACAGTCCATAGACTGACTATACACGACTGGTACGTGGCCCCTTTCGAATGGAGTTATGTCGGGGAATATGTCTGGGATATATATCCGGATTGAAGACAACATTGTTTCTCGTATGGCCATTGCAATCAGCTTCGAACATCAGTCACTACAAGTCAAAAAGTCGACCCCATCCCTTGACCGTGCCGTTTGGAACGCCTGTCAGTCTGAGCATGTCCCAGACCACTGTCGCCACGGTATCCAGCACCGGCACGCCGCAGTCGCCCTCCAGCTGATGTGCCATATCGGCGGCGACGAAATTGGTACAGAACGTAGTCACAACCTGCACCGAGGATTTTCCTTCATGAAGACCCTCTTTCTTCACCACGTCTGACACCAAACCCTGCATCATCTGGCCGTCAATACGTGGCACGTCAGTGTTATCCGAGACGGTACTATACGACTCTGCCACAATCTCGTATCCAGCCCTCGTGTACACCTCGACGATGCGCTGCCGCACGTCACTCTCGTACGGCGTGACGAGCCCGATCTTCTTCGCGCCCAGCAGCTCCAGGGCCTTGTTCAGGGCCAGCGTGGAGGTGGTGGCGGGGACCCCGAGCTCGCTCGTGATGGCCTCGCACAG
The DNA here is from genome assembly GCA_022414665.1 of Arthrinium puccinioides. Lineage (NCBI taxonomy): Eukaryota > Fungi > Ascomycota > Sordariomycetes > Amphisphaeriales > Apiosporaceae > Arthrinium > Arthrinium puccinioides. Next base: position 1,255,018 of record JAIUNF010000003.1, on the reverse strand, counting down.
CTCCTCGTCGTGCTCGAAGCCCAGCCAGCCGCCCGACGTGCCGGCCCAGCCGATCACGTCGACTTGGGCGTCCTTCAGGAGGCGGGCTGCGGTCATGATGGGGCCGCCGATGTCGAACTGCGAGAGGGCTGAGGGCTCGAGCGAAATCTTCCCCGTCATCGGGAAGCGCGCAAAGTGTGCGCTGACCCGAGGGAGGCTGGATATGATTTGGTACGTCAGGGGTTCCAACGCCGTGTTTGACGAGGGAACGAGAATACCCAGCTTTATAGGCTTGGGATCACGGGGGTTGTAAAGACCTGAGGAATGAGCCATTGAGAAGTTTTGCCAAGGAACCTGATGGCCGGTGTATGAAGAGTCAATTTTAATAGGTCAGAGACGATAGTAGTATTTGTAGCACCGGGCAAGGTTGGTATTGGGTCATTCTTGTGAGAGACTGAGAGTACCGACTGAGTCTTTCAGATGACAGAAAGTTCAAAGGAGGTTGAAAGGCGGGGTTACAGCGGCGGCACAACCAACACAAAGCCAGGAGCTGTGTGTACCAAGTTGACCGTCCAGCTTGGGCACGTTGTGTTTTATCCGTACTTAGTTCCATAAGAGACTCTTCGACCTGGTCGCATCTTCGTAAAACGACAACCCTAACCGTTGAGCCTTTTCACAAGATAAACAGTAACAGAACCCCACCAATCTCGTTGACGGGTTTGACCAATCAGCACGAACACAGGCAGCCAGACACATTGCTAGTCTCCACATTTATCCATTGTCCGCCCAATCAACAATCATGCTCCATCAGATCTGTCCCTGGCATATAATGTCAAATATGAGCCAAATTTTCAACAATCAGGTAACAGGATGATTCCACTCCTCCTCATTCGGCTCTTCCATGAGCCGGGCTGATTCTACATCCCTTCGGGGTTGTTAATGGCGCTGCAGGTGTTATAGTATAGTGGTCAGTACAACACGTTGTGGTCAACAGATTACAACTGTTCCGTGTAGACCCCGGTTCGATTCCGGGTAACGCCATTCTTTTTGTATTTTTTCCAGCCTTCTCGATTGATGAGAAAAACGTGTCAACACGGGTGAGAGAAAGTACAAACGAAGTAAGAAGTTACTGTGTAAGTTACATGTCAGTCTTATTTTTGCCTTTCCTCGCCGTCTTCCAAGTAGGCTCTGTCTGCGATGTGTATCCAAAAGTGTGTCTACAGTAACAGTCTACTGGGGCCATCGTTTTGCTGTGTTGAGAGGGACGACTTCATATAGCGTAATATGACCATAGAGTCTGATGGTCGACAATTTGACTTGATCTATTCTAGAACTGAGAACACTCTTCGTGTTCCTACTAAACTCTAGTTGTGACATTTCGAACATCTTTTGACTGACCCCTGAACGCAGGCCAGTTTCAACATGGAGGGAGCTCACGCTGTTTTGGCGGGGTATTTGTTGTACCTAACTTACAGCTGTAGCTCAGGCCATGTCATGCACAAGTCAAATGTCCGACGGTGACAGCTTCCAGTGTCCACAAACAGCACAACACTCAACAACAACACCAACACCGCAGAGATGCCGTTTACCGCACTCACCCAGCATCAGATGCAAGAGCACGATGCCCGGCTCGAAGACTACCTCGACGATAAACTACAATCGACGACAGACCTAGAAAACCTCGACGCACTCCTCGCCAGTGTCGAAGAGCAACGCAGCCAGCTCCAGACGCAACTCGACAATGCCACACAGGAGCTCGAAGACGTGCGCCGGTCTGCGCAAGATCGCCAGGGCGGTATCGCGGCTCAGATTGATGAATTCGAGAAGCTCCAGCGCAGCATCGACATCCGTCTGCAAATCGTAGCCGCCTCCGATGCGCCCGATGAAGCGATCCGCCGCCTCGAGGGCCCCATGAAGAAGTTGCACAAGATCGACCTCGCCTACAACTACGTCTCGATGTTGCAAGATGTCGAGGACATGCGACTCGAGGCCCGATCGCATCTGCCGCAGAGCCCGAAAGACGCCCTGCAGTCGTACACAAGGTTGAAACAACTCTCTGTGCGCCTGCGGGAGCTCCAAAAGCCAGCTGACGAGGCGGCGGGACATCTGGTCGGCTTTGTGGAACATATCACAGAGACACTGTGGGACGAGATGAAGAAGACCATGTCCGAGGAAATGAGTGCCGTCCTGAAAGCCCGCAACTGGCCCGCCGGCTTCGATGCCAACTCCATCGTTGACGCCGAGTGGTTGCAGAGCTTCGAGAAGTCCATGGACCTCCAGACCCCCGAGGTTCTATACTCGGACGGCGCTGTCAGTCTGCTGCCTATCGATGTCATGGCGAGACCCTTCGTCCAGTGGTTCAAGTTCCAGTTCATGGGCGACAACTCTACCAGCACCCCGCAGGCTTTCGGGACCTTCTGTCTTCCCAACTTCGTATCGCTAATCGACAAGTGGGAAGACTTCTTCCGCCTAAACTTTGACCAGGCCATAGTATCGCGCTTGCAAGGCACAAAAGCGGCGGAGAAGACGGCTTACACCGACCCGGCATGCGCGCTGATCACTTCGATGCTGCCCGTTCTGAGACAAAAGGTCCAGAGCGTCGTGCAACATGGCCTCAAACAACCCCAATACCTCAGCAGTCTGATGCTCCAGCTCATGGACTTTGACGATACGATCCGCTCTCGGTTCAACTACGATGGAGGCGATTCGGAGAACGGGTGGCCAGGTCTTACCTCTGAAGTATTGGATAAACACTTTAGAGAGTGGCTTCAGGCAGAGAAAGACTTTGCCCTTGAGCGCTACCAGACCATAATCAACTCACCCGACGCGCGCAAGATCGACTACGACTACAGCGCCCCGGGCAAGATGAAACCTACCTTTGGGGCGGTGAGGGTCACTGATCTGTTGAGGACCATCACAACGCAATACGAGAGATTGCGGAGACTGCCGCACAAAGTGCGCTTCCTCATCGACATTCAGCAAGATATCCTCGATCAGTACCACGGCCGTCTGCTGGAATCATTAGAGGCATATTCATCCTTGACCTCGACGGTTGCGCGGACCCTACAAGGCGTCTCCAAGGAGCAGCTCGCTGCGCTGGAAGGGACTGGGGCCTTTGAAACGCTGTGCAAGGTGCTGGGCAGCGCAGATCACATCATCGGTACATTGAGCGACTGGGGTATTGAGGAGTTCTTCATCGAGCTTTGGGAAGACTTGAAATCTCGCGCGAAGCACATAGAGGATGATGATACTAATCTGGTGGGTGGCATGAGCCACGAACATGTCAAAGATCGTACATCCTCGGAGCTTGACTCGGACGGCGAAGGCACCATTTTCGATGAGACCATCAAGTTCTACACCAAACGCAGAGAAAGCGCCCAGTCCTTTCTCAAGGCGGCGTTGATGGAATCCCACCAGACGGCCTTCCGCCCCTATCTTTCGAAACCCCAATGGAGCATCGTTGGCCCCGATGCTACTGGTGAGTCCGATTGGTTCCAACACTATTGGCCATACTGACACGTGCAGTGCACCCATCTCAGCTCGCCGTGACGGCAGAACTCGACGAGCCACTGAGAGTGAGTTTGATCGCCTTACCGTACGCAGACATTTTCTAACAGTTGAAGATTATGAAACGCAACTTGGCGTTCCTCGCCTCCGCCCTGAGTACAGCAGTGTACCATAAGATTTGGCGCCAGGCATTGGAGAACATACAAGAGATGCTCTGGTCCAATGTGCTACTGCGACAGAACTTCACCACCCTCGGCGCGGCACAGTTCATGCGCGACGTCCAGGCCATCCTTGGTCTCGTCGATCAATACATCGCAGACGGCTCATCGGCCACGGTGCAGCTTGAAGAAGGAGCGAGGTTATTGAGTCTGCCCATGGAGGCCGAGAGCGACGAGATAACGCTACAGCAGGCGAGTGACCGTATGTTCACGGACAATACCGAGGCGAGAAAAGTGCTAGAGGAGCTGGGCCTACACACTCTCGAGCCCGCGAATGCTCGTAAGATTCTGCAGAGGCGGGTCGAGAACAGCGAGTGAGCGAGCGACGTCGACGGCGTGGCATTCATGTCCATTGCACATCCCAGGGTGTTGATACCCGTCTGATCTATAGAAACAATAACAAGACCGTCCAAACTCCAGATCGCTGTTGAGGCCCAACCATGTCTATGCTATTCGCCCCCTTCTCTCGGGGCCGTCTTCCTCGCCGGGGCTGGTAGCACTCACTCACTCACTCCCTCTTCTCTACTAGCTGATGGCCCGCATGGTCATCTCCACCACCGCAAACGTGCCGGCACTCACCGGCATGGCCCTCAACAGCGTCGGCGCAATGCCCTTCCAGAATCCCCTCAGGCCCTCGGCGCGGTACGTCTGCGCGAAGCAGTCGCGCATGGTCTTGTACTTTTGGTCCTTGGGCCCGAAGCCGTCCGTCTGCATCTTGCTCTTGATGACGTCGAGCGGGTAGCTGCTCAGCCAGAGGGCCTCGCCGGCCAGGCCGCCGTAAAAGGCGACCATGTAGCTGGGGACCTCCTTGCGCTCGATCCTGTTGCGGGCGGCGTGGGCGTTCATCATGTACTCAAAGGACAGGAACCAGACGCCGTAGGCCTGGGCCTCGCGGAGGACGGTAACGGCCTCGCCGCGGTACAGGCCGCGCAGCACGCCGCCGTGGGCCGACAGCTTGCGCACGCAGTCGAGAGGCCCGGCGTACAGGCGGTCGGCGCCGTGCGGCTGCGTCTGCAGGCGGATGCGCACGTGCTCGATGGGGCCCGAGATGACGCTGTTGGCCAGTCCGGCAAAGGCGCCCGCGGCGTAGTACTGGGCGTAGGAGAGCTCTCTCGGGGAGGAGGCGAAGGAGGCGGAGGAGGACGGAGACAGAGGGTGGGCGGCGGCGTTGGCCGACTCAAAGTAGCGCTTGGCGGCCCCAAAGGCGCCGAACTGGATCGAGACGCAGGCGCCGATGCCGAGGAGCGGCGTCAGCGTGCCCTTGTAGAAGGCCAGGGGTCCCTCGCGCGCGTAGATGGACCTGGCGGCGTCGAGGGCCGACGAGTACTGCGTCGTGGTCTGGAGTCGGACTTTGACAATGTCAAAGGGCTGGCCTGGGAAGGGAGGAGGGGGCGTGTTAGTCTGGGTGCGGTCGAGGGCAGGTAGGTATTATATATGGGCGCGTCCTCGAGAGTGTGCATCGCCTCGTCTTGCTGGCTCGAGTCGGGGAGGAGCTGTGTTGTTTTTGTTTTTGTTGTTGTTGTTGTTGTCGCCCCGTGGCCGCCGTCCAGCAGCGCAAACGATACAGACACACGCACACACACAAACACCATGCCTTCCTTTCCCCTCTGGCCAATTGACTCGATGAAAAGGCTCACGAACCGATAAGCACCTGCGCGACACCGCCCGCAGCTCCGGAGAAGAGATCCTTGGCCGTCTGGAGCGCGCCGCCCCTCTCGTCCATGTCGGCTGCTGCGTCCGCCATGGTTGTCTGTCTGGCTGGCTGAGTGAGTGACTGACTGCGTTTCTGCCCCGCGCGTCGGTTGACCGTCGTACGATTGGGGGTGGTGAGATGGGTTGTTGAGGCGGGCCCGGTCTGGTGTGGGGTGTTCGGTCGGGTGTTGGGCTGATGAAGGGTGAAGAATGGTTGACCGTGTCCGTGGCACGTTGTGTATCTGTCGCCGATGTAGGAGTCGTAGTGGTGTTGAAAATGACGGGGCGCAGAGAAATTATGGCGGGGCAGTTGGAGAACAATTGTAGCGCCTGTATTTAACCTTGTCCGTAACTAACGTAACGTAGTAACGTTAACTAGTTAAGAACTCAACTGGAAAGTACGTTTTGATCATGAACTTTGATGACGTGCTTTCATGGCGCAGTTGCCTCTTGCTTGCGATAGTGTCGGCGCTCGGGGATCAAAGTGAGAGTACGGAGTGAGTTGCAAATGAATGTCTTATTCTGGCAGACAATCACCGGCGACACATCATCCAAGGACGTTTATTCTCACGACTCACTTGTAAGCCAGTTTTCGACTTGAACGACGAGGGACCATGCTGCGTGGCCATCGTTCAACATGTGCGCTCACCTCGGAGAGCATACACGCAAGTAGGTAGTGTTCGCTCAAGCTGTCTCTCTGAACCAGCAACGTGTATACGCATCGTTGTCATTGCCCCTTTGGATATCATCTAGGCTCTAGCCATGTGTTGCGTCTACTCGAGAACAAGGACCAACAGCAGCCAACTACTCTCTCTGTACGGAGTACCGTGTACGGATACAACGTCCCCGGATGTCTCCGTCTCGTCTCGTTGATCAACATCCCACCGACTCCTTTCCTCTTCTGCCAGCTCACTTTCTTCGAGGCTGGCTCGCCCTGAACAGCAACACCATGCCGACGACCCACGTCTGGACCTCGCCAAACTCCCGCTTCAACGCCGCCTCAAAGTCCTCCTGGTTATCCTTGACGCTGTGGAAGAACTGTCGGCTGTTCCACCAGTTGAGCCAGTAGCGCCTCCACCAGTTGGTGGCGTACCGCTCCCCCAGCACCGAGCAGCCCGTCAGCTCCCCCTTGTCGCTGAGGATGCGGCTAAAGTTCTGCAGCGAGTCGAGCTTCTTGCTGCCTCCCGGCACGCAGTGCCAGATGTTGAACATGGTAATGGTGTCAAACTTTGCGCCCTGCAGCTGCGGGGGCAGCGGCGCCGTGACATCGGCCTGGACGCACTCGACCACGGCGTCGGGCTTCACCCGCAGGATCGTCTCCTTGGCCACGCGCAGAGGGTTCGGGCTAAAGTCCAAGAGGGTGATTCGCTGCTGCTCGCCGTCGTCGGCCTTCTTCGCCGCCGCCGCGCCCGAGGCACGTCTCTGCTGCTCCCTCAGCATGAGGGCGGGGAAGTAGCCCGTCGCGACGCCGCAGTCGAGGTGGTTCTTGGAGAAGCCGCGCCGGAAGAGGGGGGTGAGGAAGGGCTTCGTGGGGCAGCCCCAGACGAAGCGCATGTTGAATCCGTGAACGAGTACGTTGTAGACATATCTCACCGCGAAATCGGTCCAGACGGACTGAGACGGGAGCATCTTCTGTGCCTGGACGGGCGCCATGGTTGCCGATTGATACCGTAGTAGTGTGTGGGCTGACTGACTGACTAAGTTGCGGCACCGTATACTATACGATGGAGGGAACTCGGGGGAGAGAGTGGGGGGAATTGACCAAGAGTCCAGACACACAGACAGCCAATGGATGCGTCTTTCTTTACATGAGACTGCTCTTCAGGGCGGCTCACATCCAGCAAGTTCGGTCCTCCGTGTCGGCAGCATCGGTTCCTCACGTTGCCCCCTTGGGTTTTATATACCGAATCCGGCGCTCCCGTGCATGTAGCGGGGTCTGTCCAATATGTGCCTATCGCGGTGGGCTGTCCCCGGTTAGAGTTCAGGGGTTGGTTGTTAGTCAAGTTGCATGCAGGTGTACGGAGTACCGCATTAGCCTCACGCTGTACAGCGCATCGTACGACCTTTCCCCAGTCTTGCTTGCACCTGCGTTTGCTGGGCCACGAGGTATACATAGTATAGGAACTAGTTGACGCAAGACAATCCGTAAGCGGGTACGCGTTACTACCAGAAACTGCTCTCGACTGGATACGATGTCTGTACACAGTACGTAGTAGATAGACTTTCTCCTCGCCCCCTCCCCCCTCTCATCACCCTCACCCTATTCCTCCCCCACTTGCTCTGTGCGTCACCGGTAACGGGGTGGTGGCACAGGGGGGTTAGTGCTCCGATGTCTGAATCGGGAATCTTTCCCCCGTGGTTCCAAACATGGTACTGGTAAGCACCGACAGTCCCTCTCGTCTTGGGCCTACCGGGTAGGCATCATATAATACATGGTCCTATATAACATGGGTTGTGAACGAAAACGTATGAGCCAATTCCCCCATAGCCAATGACCATACCAAACATAAACTATAGATACAACAAACCGATCCTACTGGCCGGACAGGCTTCCACCCGATTCATAGACGAATACCTCGTGGCTGGCAAAACCAACTATGTGTCTCGCTGACTCCACCGCGTGGGCTTCTGACAAAAGACAGTAGACCTGAAACTAGGTTAGCAGGCATTGTAAAGTATGTATCGATCGACGATTGGGCTCCTAGGACTTGCAGAGTGAGAAAGGAATGGTAGTGCGTGTCGGGTACTTCTTTTTGGAGCGCGGCGAGGTGGGACTCGACCGCCTCTTCCGTCCAGCCCAATATCCCCATGAATAACGGACGGGTCAGAAACTCAATGACCCCCAGGACGGTGGCTGTCGTCATCATGCCCTGCCTCTGTAGGGATTTGCTCTCGGGCCAGGCGTTGGCGGGCACGGCGTATTTCCGGTGGTTGATCTTGACGAACCCGGCTCGTCGCAGCGCCGATCTGTACCGATAGGGGTACGTTGCCGACTGGCCCGACTTCCGAAGCGCTGGTTGTTCCCGGGGGTCAGTTTTGGGGTGGGAACGCGAGTGAAAGCTCGGGCGGGTGGTAGGTAGGTAGGTAGGTAGGTAGGTAGGTAGGTAGGTAGGTAGGTAGGTAGGTAGGTAGGTAGGTAGGTAGGTACAGAAAGCAAGTAAGTGACGTTACGTGCCTTCGCTGACGCTGTTGCTCCAGGCCTCGAGGACGCTGCCCTCGAGGGAGCGATCGGCGCACTGAAAGGCCAGCACGAATTCCGAAAACTCGGCCCAGCCGCCCGGGCTCAGGTTCTCGTAGATGGAATCGATGACGTGCGGGCCCGGGAAGCCGCCGAGCATGCGGAGGTGGATGAAATCGAACCTGTGTTTGAAGTCCCACGGCTTGTTGAAATCCATGACCCGAAAGTGGCAGTTTGGCAGTTTCTCGGCGGCCCGGACCGGCTCGAGATCGATTCCAAAAACGACGCTTTGCGGGTTCCGCTTGGCTGTACGTTTGTCTTTGTTAGCTGAGGGCGCTACAGTACCAGAGCGACAACTCGACTTGCAGAATTCCTAGGTGGCTTGTCAGTCAGAGCTACCGATCCTTCGGTGAGGGTGGTTCGTACCAATGCCCAGGCCCCCGGTCCCGTTCCCAGATCCAAGACTCTTTTCGGATATCTCAAGGGTGCCAGATAGAGCCTATCGTCGTAGATCTCCAGAAGCAGGTCATGTTGGAGCACTAGTTCGTATTGTTAGTCAACCCCGGGTCTGCAGTATCCGGATTCTCCTCACGGTTTCTCTCAAGTTCCGCCTGGTCGAGACGTCAGTTTCTGGGATAACATTGAATATTCTCCTAGCCTCTAGGTCAGGTCCCTTCTCACCTGGTCGTTGGGCAGAAGGTCGTATCCTGCTTCGCTTGTCAGCAAAAGAACAGAACGTTTGGGGGGAGGGCGGGAGGGTTCGCTACTCTTGTTGAACGATCTGCCGAATCTGCGGACAATGGACTGGAATAACTTGGAAGATCTGGACGCGCTGGATTTGGCTGTCCTACCGGGCGATTTGGGATTAGCGATCCGATATACGCAAGCCTGGCCATGGCGCACGGGGGGGCAATGGGCGTAGACTCAGTCACTCAGTCACTCGGTCACTCAGTCTCAGCTAGGCTCAGCTATGAGTCGTGATGAGTGCATGATGCATCCGTACCTTCTTGCCGGACTGGCCAGTGGTGTGCATGGCCCGTCGTCGGAGCCATCCGAGTCCACCGACGGCCAAAACTCGTTGGAGTGGGAGATGATCAGGTCGTCTACGCTCGTGGCCTCAGTGGCCTCCTCCTGTATGCAGGATGGGTGTCAGTCTCGACTCTCACTCAGCCTTTTGCCTCTCGGGCCGCGCTCGGTCAAACTCTAGTCTCGCACCGGTTCCTCAAAGGGCAGCTGCCCCAACAAGTGATCCGACGATGCTTCGGGTGGTCCCGTCGCCCAAGGCTTGCGCTTGGAGTCGGATGGGGTTGATGGTGGATCTGGCGTGGACGATCGACTAACAAGCGGGAAGCCGTGTCGTGCGGGCCGCATTATAGCCTCTTCCATGAATCAGTGACAGTCAGTACAGAGCACTCGGTACGGAGTGGAATAACGTGGAATCCAAACAAGTGGCAAGGCTACGATCGTCGATGCAAGTACGGTGTAAGTGACCAAAGCTTGGCGGCCGGTTTGGAGTCGTGGAATCGAACGAACAGACATCTATGATCTGACAAGATGCACGAAATGTATCCGTCCAGACCGCACCAACGTGTGGTCGGATCGGCAACTTACCAGGTAGGCAGGCTCCTTGCTTGGTAAATGCCCCAAGCTTCAGGGTACCGGTCCACGGATACTCGGTGCTGGGTTGACGGTTGACCTCGGAAAACGTGGATGTGAGTGATTGTGGTGGTTCCTCAGGGCCCATGCTACCTACGGTCCTGGCTAGGTACCAAGCTAGCCTTTATCACGGTATCACCTGGTGCAGCTCGAATGCAACGGCGCGGCAGGAGCTCGCGTACGAAGTACACAGACAGTGCTGACCCGGGAGCTTGGTGAGCCTGAGTGCAACGCCGACCTGAGCCGACCCAAAGCCGGCCAATCAAGCGTGGCTGTCGGATTGTTTCGCCCCCTCCCCGTTGCCTGTCACAGTCGCACCAGTTCATTCGCTTGACAGGACAGGGGGCGGCTGGTTTAGAGTTTAGCACCCTTGTTACCCCATAACTACGCCGTCTCCCCGTCTTGCGCCTCCCTGGGGCCTGCGTTGTGCTCCCTCCACAATGCACCAGGACGTAACGGTGCATGCTATCCGTACACGGTAGTTACTGTGTACCACAGTACTTAGTAACCAACTAGTTACTGCGGTACCGTAGTTGCTGTGTATGTGGCTCGTCCTCGTCCCATCTGGTTGACGCACCTCCCACGCGGCGCCTGCGAAGCGAAGTAGCATCAGCATGCAGCTTTGCAGTGCCGTACCCGACACAGGCCACTTTGAAGAATCACCCCGCTTGACTGCTCACTGCTCGCTGCTCACTCGCGCATGCTATATCTGTAGTACGGAGTATGTACGGTCACACTGCATAGTACCCACAGTACATTCATTTGCAGTCCAGCGGCTTGTCCATTTCAATGATTTCATACATGATACTAATACTTCGTGCCCTACTACCCCCGGCTGATTGGCATCTTGCCCGGGTTGCATCGATGCTACTTTGCATGACCGCGAGAATTGTCGGACGTTGGAACAGGCACCACGCCCCAGTCCAGTAACTAGCACAAGATCCCTCACTCGAATAGTCGCTGTCCGAATCGGGCCTGACTTCCGGCGGTGAGGATATCCAGAACCGACCTCTTCGATTCCAATAGTGGACAGTGGGCTTGGGTCACTCGGGCTACCGGGAGTCTTCCTGAGCTTCCGGGCCAAGAGTAGAGATTGAGGGTTTTCTTTTCTCTCTCTTTTCTTTTTTTTCCTCTTTTTTTCTCTTCTCTTTTTGGATCGACCCTCAATTTCCTTCACGTTTCTTTGCTTTTCTTTATCTGGTAGGCCCTGTTCCTTTCTTCGGCTCGACCAGGTATCCGGACATGCTGGGTCGCCGCTCAAGTGACGACCATGAAGAGGATTGCCGTGGATGAGGGGAGGGGTCGGTTGGTTGGCTGGGTTGATCGTACTACGTATGGTGCAAGCCGGCACAGTCTGCCTGCGTCACGCTACTGAAGCAGGACCGGCTGCTGTTACCAAAGTAGAGAGAGCTAAAGCACGACTTGTGTGAGGAGAGCGGCTCGTGTGGAGGGGTTATAGGTCGATGAGGCGAATCGGAGGAACACACAGCTATCACTGCTGTGGATCTTCCCCACGATGACAGTACCGCATTCCGTCCGTGATAGCTAGAGGACCGTACTGTGTATGCATTATTCAGTTAGACGGTATTGTATGGATAGAGAGCAGACTCGCTATCCTGGGTCTGAACCAGACTGCCGGAATCTTGATATAGGTAGGTCTCTGGCTGGGAAATATTTAAATCCTAGGTTGCCGCCCAGTAAGCTGTAAGACCTCCCATGTTGCTCCTTTGCCTCTTGTAATTACCGAGTTTCTAATCATGGATGAACCCATCGCCATCATAGGCCTGGATGCTTGCTTTCCAGGGGACGCGGAGAACGCAACCAGCTTTTACGATTTTCTGCTCCAGGGCAGGTCAGCTCGATCCGAGATACCCTCGGAGAGATACAATGCAGAAGCCTACTGGCACCCCGATGTTGGAAGGCCCGGCGCCGTAAGTATATTTTTTTATATTCGCTCTGAGCTCGTGAGAAAATACCCAAAGCTGACCACCGCAGACGAGGACGCGCCATGGGCATTTCTTGAAGCGCAGCATCGCGGCTTTTGATGCCCCTTTCTTCTCCATGACCCCCGAGGAAGCCAGTGCCACGGATCCCCAGCAGAGAGGACTCCTGGAAGGGACATATCGAGCCCTGGAAAATGGTACATAATATCCTCATCCGAGTTTACCAAACTCATACCACAAAGCTAATGTTTCTGAAGCTGGAATACCCGTGGCATCGATTGCATCGACACAAACAGGCGTATATGGTGAGTATCATGTTTGGTTTTGTCAAGGTGGAAAATAAATTGTCTTGGTTCCTCTCCTGGGACTGGAAAACATGCACCGCTTACTCAAACAAGCTTACCTATCAGCATGATGCAGTAACACCACTAACTTCTTTGTTCCAGTCGGGTCGTTTGGACACGACTACGGAAACATCACGAGACATGATATCGACTCTCGCTCAAAGTACACCGGTCTAGGGACTGCATCCAGTATACTGAGCAACAGGGTGTCGTGGTTCTACGACCTCAAAGGCCCCAGCATGACGATCGACACGGCTTGCTCGAGCAGCCTGGTGGCTCTGCATCAAGCCTGCCTCGACTTGAAGGTCCGCGAGACCTCGATGGCGGTGGCCGCGGGCTGCAACCTGATCCTGTCGCCGGAATCGACCCTCGAGCTCGACGCTCTCGGAGTCCTCAGCCCGGACGGGATCTCGTACAGCTTCGACGCGAGAGCGAACGGGTACTCCCGCGGAGAGGGCATCGGGGTCGTCATACTGAAGAGGGTCTCGGACGCGGTCCGGGACGGCGACGTGATCCGGGCCGTCATCCGCGGCAGCGCGTGCAACCAGGACGGCAAGTCGCCGGGAATCTCGCAGCCCACCAAGGCCGCCCAGGTCGCGCTCATCAGACACGTGTACGGCAAAGCCCGTCTGGACCCTTCGGTCACGCGCTTCTTTGCCGCGCATGCCACCGGCACGCCGATAGGGGATCCGATCGAGGGGAGCGCCATCGCGGAGGTGTTTGCTCCCTTCCGGACCCCGGAGCAGCCGCTCTACGTCGGGGCGTTGAAGAGCAACATCGGGCACTTGGAGGGTGCGGCGGGCATCGCGGCCATCATTGCGGGCGTGCTCACCCTCGAGAATGGTACGTACGATGATGATGATGATGATGATGATGATGATGATGATGATGGTTCCTACACGTCTATCAGCGCTGACAGGCTTTCCAAGGCATTATCCCGTCCAACACATGGTTCGAGACTCTCAATCCCCAGATCGCAGAGTCTTGGAACCTCAAGTTCCCCGTCGAGGCGAGCCCATGGCCTCAGAGCGGATTGCGACGAATGTCCATCAACTCGTTCGGCTTTGGTGGCGCAAACTGCCACGTAGTCATGGATGACGCCTTGAATTTCCTGCAAGAACATTACTTCACTGGCCATCATCGTTCAGTCGAGATCCCCTGCGCCAAAGACCTGATGTCGAGGATACGGACCGCCCAGAAGACCGCCCTGCAACATCGGCGTGTGGATTCGGGCGTTGGCTCATCAGAGGCAGACTCGGATGCCGAAAACCAGGAGCCGGCTCGGGAGCGCCAAGATGATCTGGCAACGGAGGACACTGCCGGCATGGAAAGGACAACTGGCGGTGGCTTGGCTTCCCAGCTTGCCTCGGCCGACTTCCAGAAGACTTCGTCATCCCGACTGGTTCGTGTCTATCCGCCCGGGGAAAGCGAGGCGAAGAAACGGATCCCTCTGGTATTTGTTTGGTCTGCTCATGACCAGAGCGGCATCGCAAGACTGCAAAGCTCGTATGAAGAATACTTGCTAGCGAAGCTAACACCTTGCCGGGCCATCTCCTCCGAGGTCGAGTTCCTTCAGGACCTGAGCTACACCCTCTCGGCCCGGAGGACACAGCAGTCATGGAGGACATTCAGTGTCGCGAGTTCCGTCAAAGAACTCCGAGAGTCAGTCCGCGAAGACATTGTGCATCGGACCACGCGGGCGAAACCAAACCCCCAGCTCGCATTCGTGTTCACGGGACAGGGCGCGCAGTGGCCCACGATGGGGAAAGAGCTGTTGGAGTATCCTACCTTTAGGAACAGCCTCCACGAGGCGGACCGGTACTTGAGCAGCTTGGGCTGCGAATGGTCTCTGCTGTGTAGGTTACGCCCAGCCCACGACTTACCCAGTGCATGGCTGACTGTGACTCGCAGACGAGATGTTCAGGGGCGGCGACTCGTCCAGGATTGACGATCCCGTCTATTGTCAGCCCATCTGCACGGCTTTGCAGGTGGCATTGGTTGATCTCATCGGGAGTTCCGGCATCCGCCCACACGCTGTCGTCGGCCATTCCTCCGGCGAGATCGCCGCGGCGTATGCGGCGGGACATCTTACGAGAGAAGCTGCTTGGATGATCGCATATTACCGTGGAAAGCTCTCTGGCGAGCTGTGTCGGTCGGACGACCACAAGAAGACTGGAATGGCGGCCGTGGCTCTTGATCTAGACCAGTGCAACGGTTACATAGACCGTATCCAATCGTTGGGCCTTACCGAGGGGGAGGGCTCACTGTTGCGTGCATGAACAGCCCGCAAAGCCATACGATCAGTGGGACCATGGCCGAGATTAATGCTCTCGTCGATGGTCTGAAAGCGGACGGGATCTTCGCAAGGAAACTGGCCGTCGGTGTCGGCTACCACTCATCTTTCATGAGTCCCATCGCGGAGGAGTATTCGAACCTCATGGCGAGACACCTTGGAGACAAGCCCCAGGCTGCAAGTTGCGGTGCCCGGTTCTTCTCCTCCACCTACGGCAACTCGGAATTCTCAGTCTCGCAACTCCGAGGTGCCGCTTACTGGGTCAAGAATCTGTTATCACCCGTACGGTTTCACGAGGCAGTCGTCAAGATGCTGCGTGAAGACTTTAGTCCACACGATGCCGACAGTCACCACCGCAACCCAATCTCGGACCTTTTGGAGATTGGTCCACACAGCGCGCTCCAAGGCCCATTACGTTCCATAATACAAGGCGAGACGAGGGAAACAGCTGTAACTTACCAAGCCCTCCTGAAACGGAACTGTTCGGGCATGTCTACATCCCTGGAGGCAGCTGCAACCCTCCTCTGCCGCGGATACGACGTCGACATAGCCTCGATGAACCGGAGGCGGGCAGGCAACCAAGGGGGCAGGGTGCCATGTATGCTCACGGAACTGCCGGCGTACCCTTTCAACCACACGAATCAGTACTGGTCCGAGACGCACCTGGGGCGGAGATTCAGGTTCCCATCCGTGGGCCGCCACGAGCTTCTCGGCCGGCCACTGACGAGTAACATCGGAGAGATGACCACGTCTACGTGGCACAACTGGATCCGCACGGCAGAAAGCCCCTGGGTCTTGGACCACAGGGTGGACGGAGAGGTGCTCTACCCGGCTGCGGGCATGCTGGTCATGGCAATCGAGGCAGGCTACCAACTGGCCGGCGAAGGCGGCCAAGCCCTGAAGGCCTTCCGGTTCCAGGATGTCTCCTTTCAAGCAGCTCTTCGGATCCCCGACGACTCGCACGGCGTTGAGACGTATCTGTACCTCCGGCCGACCCGCCAGCCCAGCGTCCAGAGTCGCTCTGCCTGGAAGGAATTCCAGCTCGTCTCGAGAGAGCACGGCCAGGCGGAATGGAGGGAGAACTGCCGCGGACATGTCCAGCTCGAGTTCTTCTCTCCGCCGAACCCGGTCGACGATGGCCGCGAGGAGCAGTCGCTTCGCGCCGAGTTCAGCGAGGCTCTGCACAGCGCCCGACAACACCGCTCGAGACGACACACGCGACGTGAAGTCTACAATGCCCTGCGGCATTCGGGCCTTCAGTACGGACCAGCGTTTCGCGCCATCAAGGAGGCGTCGGTCAAGTCCGCGGACAAAACGGTGGCGTATGCTCTCGTGGAGAACGCTGTACCCCGGATCCGCGTGTCGATGCCGCATCAGTACGTCCAGCCGCACGTCGTCCACCCCGCGACGCTCGATGGAATCATCCAGGCGTGTATCGTGCCTCTGGCTGTAGGCCTCCGGACGCTCAGTAACCCTCTTGTCCCGACGTTTGTGCAAAGCATGTGGCTCTCGGCGTCAACACTACACAACTCTTACTCGGTTGCGGCCAGAGCAACGACGACCGGGGGGCCAAACACGCTCCTATCTTTTCACGCTGTGGATGACCAGACTGGACAGCCAATGATTCAAGCCAGTGTCATGGCCAAGTCAGTCTCGAGCCGAGCCAGCACTACAGTCCCAACAGAGACGAAGCCGCTCGCATTCAACATCGAGTGGAAGCCAGATCCAACGTACCTTGGGGCCGCAGAAACTCGGAGACTGCTCGAGTCTTCCCAGGATGTCGGTGAAGAGCATACGACCGAGCTGGCTCCATCGACAGACGACTTACACAACCTTTGTTTGCTGTACTTACACCGCTTGCTCGACGTCGGTGCTAGTCATGACACTGGCAGCCTCGATGCCCATCGCCAACGCTATCTCGAATGGGCCGCTCAGATGACACACAACACAGAGACCAGCGCGTTGGGCAAGGAACCGCTTCTCGCGTTGGAAGAGCGCATGGAGCAGCTGCAGAGACCCGAGATGAAACTGGTCATGGCAGTCGGCAGGGCACTGCCTGACATCCTGTTTGGCAACAAAGACGCCCTGGAGGTGGTGTTCAAGGACAAACTCGCCGACGACACGTACCGACACGGCTTCGGCGCCGAACAGATCTACGTCAAGCTTCGCAAATACGTGGACGTGCTGGCGCATAAAAACCCCGGCCTCCGCATCGTGGAGATTGGCGCAGGCACCGGCGGCACCACCGCGCCCATCATCGAAACGCTGACCGAGCGAGGTTGCCGCGTCGGCCAGTACGACTTCACCGACATCTCGCCCTCGTTCTTCGAGCGGGCCAAGGAGACGTTCGCGCATCTGCCTCCGGGGCGCATGAACTTCAAGGTGCTCGACGTCGAGCGGGCGCCGGGCGAGCAGGGCTTCCAGACGGGCTACTACGACGTCGTGGTCGCCGCCAACGTCCTGCACGCCACCAAGTCCATCGACGCCACCCTGCGCAACGTGCGCGCCCTGCTGAAGCCCGGGGGCAAGCTGCTTCTGTACGAGGTCACCGACGCCGCGGCCATACCGGTCTGCTTCTGCTTCGGTATCTTCCCGGGCTGGTGGCTCTCGCACGAGGCGGAACGGTCCATGTCGCCCTTGCTGCCCGTCGACCGGTGGCATCACTACCTGGAGGCTGCCGGCTTCTCGCCGGAGACGTCCGCCTCTTCCTACGACGCCTGCTCCATCATCGTGTCGTCGAACCCTGCACCGCCACCCCCAGCCGACGGCACGACGCGAGTATGTATAGTCACGCACAGCACCTCGGACGTATCGAAAGCGGTCTCGGACGTGTCCAAAGCGGTCGCGGACCGCGTGCAGACGCAAATCGCCCTTCCGTGCGAGACGGTGGGCGTGGGGGAGATGGAGCAAAAGGACCTGGCCGGGACGGCATGTGTCATGCTCCTTGAGCTGACCGATCCCGTTCTCGCCAGCATGACGGACGAGCTCCTCCGCGCCATCAAGCACGTGCTGCAGCACAGCCGACGAGTGCTCTGGGTCGCCCGAGGCGGCGTCTCGGAGCCGGACAAGGAACTCATCACGGGGCTCGCCAGGGTGATCAGGAACGAGCACCCCGACCTGGGCTTCTCGAGCGTGTCCTTTGACCGGGACACGAGCCCCGAGGCGCTGGCGGACAGAACCGCCGAGATCCTCCTGGCCCGGGACGGCAAGGAGAACACGTTTCGCGTCGTGGACGACTGGGTCCTCGTCCCGCGCCTCGTGGAAGCCGAGGGCCTCAGCAGGCACATCCGCGAGCAGGGCGCCGACGAACCGGAGCTGACGCGGGGGAAGTTGGGAGAGTACCGGGAAAGCTCGCTGGCGCTGCGGATCGGCACGCTGGGACTCCTCGACACGATCCGCTTCGAGGACGACGCGCTGCACCGCGAACCTCTGGGAGACCGCGAAGTGGAGTTCAAGACCATGGCGTGCGGGCTCAACTTTAAAGATCTGGCGCAGGCACTGGGAAAGGTCGACGGCAGCCTCTCGGGGCTCGAGGCCGCGGGCGTCGTGACCAGGGCCGGCTCCTCGTCGCGGTTCAAGGTCGGCGACGGCGTCTTCGGCGTCGGCTTCTCCCGGGGCACGCTGGGGGGGTCTCTCAAGACCCGCGTGCGCTCCGAGGACGGCTTCCTGGTCAAGATGCCGGAAGGGATGGGCTGGGCCGAGGCGGCTTCCATCCCCATCGCGTACGCGACTGCGTACGGATGTCTGTGTGAGACCGGGACGGTCAGGCCGGGCGATACCGTCCTCGTCCATGCCGCGTCCGGTGGGCTCGGGCAGGCCGCTATTCAGGTTGCGCAGCATCTAGGCGCAGAGGTTTTTGTCACGGTCGGGAGCATAGAGAAACGTGATTTCTTGGTGAGTCAACGCTGGTTCTTTGGTTTTGCTAATCACTATTCCCACGGCTCGACGACCCCGGACTCCTATATGGGTATCGGGGCTCGTATTTAGACAACAGACTAACACATGTGCAGGAAACGACGTATGGAATTCCCAGAGACCACATATTCTCCAGCCGTGACATCTCTTTCAAGTCACATCTGCTCCGCATGACCAACGGCCGAGGCGTCGACGTCGCCCTCAACAGTTTGTCCGGGGAAGCGCTCCAGGCAACGTGGGACTGTATAGCCCCTTTTGGCCGTTTGGTTGAGCTCGGTCTCGTCGACATAAGCGCCAACTCTGGGCTCGGGATGCAAAACTTTTCGCGACACACTCGCTTCGAGTCGTTTGAATACGTTTTCCTCGCCCGGCATGATACAATTCGTGCTCAGCGAATGCTACAGGAGGCCGCCAACCTTGTCCTCCGATGTTTGTCTCGGTTCAGACACTGCATGCCTGTGACCGTGTTCCCCATGTCTGATGCGCAGGGCGCTTTCCGGCTGATGCAATCAGCAAAGCATATTGGGAAACTCGTGCTCGAACCACATGACGAAGATGTCGTGGCTGTCCTACCGACACGTACCTCCAAGCCAGTCAAAATGTTTGATCCAGATGCCTCCTATGTCATTGCTGGTGGTCTCGGTGGTCTGGGGAGGGCCATTGCTCGGTGGATGGCATCGCGTGGAGCCAAGAATCTGATTCTACTGTCGCGTTCGGGTGCTTCAGCGGCTCCGGAATTCATACAGGAGCTTGAAGACATGGGCCTCACAGTCGAGGCACCACCATGTGACATCACAGACCTCGAGGTTCTGAGACAGACGGTCAAAGACTGTTCGAGGAGGATGCCCCGAGTTCGGGGGTGCATACAAGCATCAATGGTGCTGAGGGTGAGTTTCCAAATCGCCGGTGTATAATTCCATCTATACTAACACATTTCAAAGGACAATCGCTTCGTCGACATGAACCTTCAAGGTTGGAATGCCGCAATAAACCCAAAGGTGGTCGGTTCTTGGAACCTTCACCATGTTTTAGAAGATCTCAACTTCTTTGTGCTGCTGTCCTCTGCCATTGGCACGGTTGGACACCGAGAACAGTCAAACTACGCGGCTGGCAACACGTTCCAGGATGCACTGGCCGAGTTTCGCGTGTCTCGAGGTCTCCATGCAGTCGCCCTCGATCTTCCCGCCATCGGGGAGGTTGGATTCGTCGCCGAGAGGCCTGAGATTATTGATAGTCTCCGAGCGGCTGGCCTCGACATCCTGTCACTTGCTGAGCTCTTCTCTGCCTTGGAATACTACTGCTGCGACGCGTCACTGGAGTTACTACCTGTATCACATGCCCACTTCGCACTCAAAATCGCACTCCCGCATGACTTGGCAGTAGCGGGTATACCGGGGCCCGCGTGTCATCGAGATCCTCTATTCAGTCACCTCGCGCAGGTGGGATTCAGCAGGGGCGCCAAGACGGCTGTGAAAGGGGAGTCAAGGCACTCGACGCTTCTCGCTGGCTCGGCTTCGTTGACGGACGCGCACAAGGTCGTCCTGGACGCGCTGCTTCTCAAGCTGTCGCGGATTCTCAGTGTCGATGTGGCGAACCTGGACCCAGTGAAGCCGCTGTACGCCATGGGTATCGACTCGCTCGTGGCTGTCGAGCTGCGTTCGTGGCTGGCGAAGGAACTCGGCGCGGAAATGAGTGTGCTCGATATGACGGGCAAGGCCAGTGTGTACCATTTGGCCGAGTCTGCGGCTGAGAGAAGTCTGTATTTGCCTTCTTTTGCAAAACAACGAGGGGGGCGCGACGATCAAACCTTTCTTTTGTGAAAGCAGCCGAGGTTTGAAACTCGCACATGATGAACTTGAGACATGTAATCCCGTTGCTATGATACGAGGGTTCCACAATTATTATGAAATGCATTCTGCACCTAGTCTCTCGATCCCTAATAACGTTATCCTTCGTTACCTGGGGAGCTCAAGAAAGATAAGTCAACGTTACCCCATCATCCATGGATCGCATTTCACTCCGTAGAGTACGGACACAGTCGAATAGGGTTCGTTTGTATATACGTTTAAGACAGATCGCCGGCCAAGTGCATATAACTATGTGTCTACAGCTTATTGGATAGAGAAATGACTGAAGTTACTCCGTACACCCAGAGCTGTTAATGAGTGGCAGCTGCCACACGTGTAACAATTCCCTCGTATCATCAACGGTGAGCAGCCGTTGGCGTGAAGATCGGTAGTCACCCGGGTTGGCTTCAACATGGGCTACAACTGATAGACTGTGAGGAACAGTTCTCCTCGGACACCGAGCACAGCATATCGGTGTCCTCAGGGTAGGTCCTATGACAGAATGTCTTGTATCGCGGGATAAGTACGTGAGTTTTTCATTTTTCAGATATATATATATATATATATATAATTTACTACCATAACTTGCTTTCTAAAAGTATATCTCTTGTCTTTATAGAATTAAGACCTTAAAACATAGTTTTATCTAAGTAGTATAAGTTGAATATAGTTTAGATATATAGTAACTACTAATTATTATACGCATATCTGGACCGTCTAAAGCGTCCGATTCGAATGCCTTTAATAAGTATAGCTGTGTCTTCTTCTTCTTTTCTTTAAACTATAGTAAATTATAGATGCTTACAACAGCTATATGCTTACGTCGTACGGTCCGAATAAAGTAATAGCAATATATATCAAGTTTTGTCTTATTTTGGTATTTAACTTTGCTTTTCAGACTTTGTAGTTATTTTTAAGATTTTATGTTTTAAAAAAGAATTCTAGACGAATTAATTTACTAACAAAATAAAGATAACGTACAGAGTATTTGCGTTCATATTATACAACTAGGAGATATATGGTATCGGGAAACTACTAGTTGCAGTTATAAAGGCGTAGTTACGCTTACATGTATAAAAAGCTAAGCTAATCAGTCTTTGCATGTATTTAGTAGTAGTACGTACATTCAAAGCTCTGTAGGCGGCCGCCCGCTCTCGGGTACCCAACTGAGTGACTTTCGAGTTTCGCGATTTCCTACGTGGTTTAAGGTATGACATATCGGTCGCGGTAGCAATCCGTTTAGCAAATCACTCTATATTTTTCTTTTAAGATTGCATTATAGGTAGTTTAATATAATAATAAGGAAAATACATATTTATATCTCAGTCTAATATAATTATTCAATTTAAGTTATTTGTTCTAAGGTATCTACATAAGTACAGTATCTATATAAAATTACCTGAATTGAAACTATTGCTTGAATCTTGCAGTGAATTGAATTTCAAGATAGTATAATTATGTTCCATCAAATCTGCCTTACTAATATAACTGTAATGATACGCCTATCAGAAACTTCGTTTGCTCTACGGCCGCCCGCTCTCGGTTAAGCACTTGACTGTCAAAGTCTGCAATTTCTTACATGGCTTACGACATTGTATACCAGTAGCGAGCCGATAAAGCCAGCCTTATAATTGGTGGAGAGAAAAGCGACCACAGGAGCCGAGAAGACACGTTCACGACCTGAGGAAACAGACCGATCCCATTTACAAGCTCATGACAAATCATATGGTTGCCTGAGGCCCACGCCGACGTGGAGTAAATATTGATATACCGTAGTGTCATGAGCTACAACGCAACCGTTACCAAGTTTCAAAGGACAGGGAGGCTGTTGAAGATCTGCACAAGCTTTCTTTTTTCTCCCGGCCTCTAGCGAGGCAAGTAGCTGGCGGCCGCTTGGACGAACGAATGCCCGTTATCGGTACATCATGCATACTTTGTATGCGCCGAAGGATTCCCTGGCTCTTGTCTGATTCGCCGGTTGAAAAGAGTGGGTGCAACTTACTACGGACAGGGTAACGTTGTTTTTCTCTACCTTGCCCTGCGGCGAGTGGTGTAAGCCATGGAGGAAGGCACACCGAACCGGTAAACACCTATCCGTACTTCGCGTGGACCGCCCGACGTACATTACACAGTACGTTGAGTTTACTACTACAAATGTGAAGAAACTGGTGTTGATAGTTGCTTTTCCAACCCCAGCGTCGCGTCCAACACCGGAGCCGCCTGCAAAGTCCATCATGTTGTTGTTGTTGTTGTATTGTTTTTCGTCTGTAGCCATGACCTCCCGGGGGGTATAAGACGTGTCAAGCTGAGCACCACGTACGCCCAAGGTTTATAATACATTAGTTGTTCTTTGGCCAAGTCCATCATCCTCCTGCTATTAGCACATTTCGTGCTTTCAAGAGTTCGTGAGGCTGGAAGATGGCTGGCTACCTATATAAGGCGCTTGCCATCCCGGTCAAGAGTACGCATTGTCTTCCCGGCAGCGAGCTCACCCATACGTCATTTTTATATTTCCAATAATAGCTATGTGGACAACTGGACAGATTCAAGTAACGACCCCGAGCAAAGCCATCGTAGGAAACCCCGAGCTTTGAAATACCTTTCGGTAGGTATTGTCCTCTCAGTTTGGGAGTGTCGTTGGGCAGGCGATCTTCAGTCTTGACGCTCGGCGTTGGACAGAGCTCGTTTATCTGGCGACACAGCAACCGCAATAGCCTACAGTTCCCATCGTCTTCTGACCTGGAACACCAACCACACGGGTCAGTGCCGCACAGGACATGGTATGGTGACAACGCCATCACGGCTAGTTACGTCCGTACAGGCTCTGGTAATGTCTCGCGCCGGCAGTAGCAGAATCGGGATATGTTTTATTAATCAGCACTGCTCACTCATAACCTATTGGCAGAATTCCTTTTGAGTTCGGTCGTGACTTCAGACACTTGGCTTCCTCACCCCTACATTTTCGACATTAAAGCTAGACATACGCCTAAGCAGAATTCACATGGGGCCCGTGTGCCCTGGTTTGATTCTGAACTTTCGGGAAAGCAAAGCTGTTCGTCCAAGTATACCCTGGCATTCTCGCTCTGCACACGACGACAATCTTGGACGAGAAAGTCGCCTCCATGCTGTGTGTTAGGACGAAAATACGTGTAAACGACTTCGACCAGCCGCAACTTGTCTTCTTCTCTTTGTGAGTCTCCCTATGTCCACACCTAGCGTCTATGGCCCCTGTCTAAATCTCTCGTCCGGATACAGTCACGCGCCAAGCTTGGTAGAATCCAGCCAGATTACCACTCCAATCAACGAAGAGGATCCCCGCTCATCGACTCGACGAGGCCGACACAACCCGACATCGTTCTCGGACAGATCTCATACGGCCCAGGTGGAATTGGGACACGTGAGGCTTTGCGTATGCTAGCAGAACCAATCGGGTGCTTCGAGGCTATTATATCTACTAGCGGCCCAGAGGTGACACAGCGTCTATACCGTCCGCAGCAAGTAGGTAGAATACTACAGTCTACAGATGGTACGTCCCCAACAAACCTCATGATTACTGCCAGTCTCGAGAAGCTGACCGGCACCAGCCTCCGCGACGCTCACGAAGACGTTTCGCCTGGCTTTGGACCTGTTGTTGCTGTATGAGAGCCGGGATACCCATCTCGGTAGAAGGATGCCCAACGTGTCGCGAGTACCGATGTGACAACTGTCAGATGCAAAAGTCTCAAGTGCTAGCCTGAGTCAGACATGGGTCTGTTCGAGTCTGCCGCATCAGTCTTTGCACAGATCCCACCACCACACGCCCCCGACTCGCATACATGGGGACGGTCAGAAAAGGGGCGAAGGGGGACGGCCGAAGCAATGGGCTATGGGGGACGAGTCTCATCATTGTCATTTTCAAATCGCCCAGTGTGTAGAAGCTTATCAAGGAAGGCATGTACTCGAGGGTTCGAGCCACTCGGTTGAGCCACTCTGCTTCGCTTCAAAGAAGCACACTCGAGTCTATCTATGCGGCGTCGAAGCTTAGCAGCGTGGATCAACCGAACAAATCGAACCCTCGAGTACATCCCCCTCCTATGTTGCAACAAGGAGGCTTAGGAGGATATAGGTAGAAGTCACCATTCGGCAACTGGAAACGTGGGACGATGAACAAGCCGAGTACAAGAAACCATGTGTATATTCATTCAACATGACGAGATCTTACACCAAGGCGGATAATATCCCAACTTCCATGGATGGCTGACATGGGTCACACTCATACGTATACGACAGTCTGCAGCTCGAAGTTGTTGGTTTCCTCTGGCTGTGTTCCGCGTAGGAGTTGCAGGGCCCAATGCATCATTGCGTGGCAGCGCCGTCGCGAGTAACAATCCCATATCAGCAGCACAATCAACTCGATACTCACCCACAAGGCGAACGATGCTGCTGGTGTCTCGGGTATCGGCAAGAAACCGGTTCTTGTACTCATGAAAGCCGCTGCCAGGACGAAGGGTATCGAGTGCTGGTAGCCATTAGTCGGGCGACTGAACAGAAGAATGGGAGGGACTTGCGAATGTCGCCCAAGCGAGCACCTTGACGTCCCTGGCAGTGTCGCCCTGCAACGTGGCCGACTCGTTGCTCTCGTGTGCAATGCTGAGTCCTACCTATATTCATCATCAGTCCGCTTCGTTTGGAAACAGCCTGGAGTCAGGCTTGCGGAAGGACGGGTGCGTACGCCCATCTGAGCATTCTTGAGATCAGTCACCATCCGCTTCAACTCCTTGAGGTGACGGCCCATCTTCTGGAAGTTCCTTTCGACTTCTTTAATCCTATTCTTCTCCCGCGTGTCGAGGTCCCATGATCTTCTGGGGGCATGAAAATATCGAAGGCTTCCGGCAGAGAAAGTCTTCCACGAATCTATGCTATTCTCAAGCGCCCGAATGAGCTTTTCGAGCAAGTTCATGACGTCGTTGTTCCATGCAATATATTGTGCCCTTTTGGATCGTGTTCGAGTCGAGTCGAACCCGGTTGTTGGGCACCTGGCTTGTAGGGCAAGATCATCGCGATGCTTTTGTTGCTATGCTTGTCGTTAGCACTGGGGTTTTCTTTGCGAAACGCGCATCTGGGTTGAGGTGAACCTGCCATGGTGCGAACACGCTTGAGAACACAGGCCACAGCCTCGTGCCACTCCTTCTCCGCTTGCAGGCTTCGAGTCCGAAGAACACGGAGGAAGTACTGGCGCGGTCTTCTGATGGGGCGGCCGTTTGGCGACCCAATCAGGGGATCTACTATGTCGAACCCGTTGGCTAGGTGCTTAATTTGATATTCCAACTCCTTCAAAGTCTCCTCGTCGCTGTCCTCTTCGCCGTTTACATGATATGTGTCGCCGAACAAGTAAGCAGCCCAGAAGATTTCGCTATATCCGATCACGGCACACGATACGTCGACTTCATGGAGGTACTCGCGGGCGGGCTCGGTGTCAGACTCGAGGAGGAATCTGTCTTGGAGGAAAGTGATGTCTTCCGTTACCCTCAGCTTTCTGTCATCGGTCTTGGCTGCCCCCGCCGTCGCTCTTCTCAACGCAAAAAACGGCAGATGAAAGGTCAAGGCGAAACTCATTGGGCCATCAGACTATCGCAGGTGTCAGTACCGGTACGACAGCAATCACCGGTCACTAGCCCGCTCCAACTGACTCACGGGCATTTCGACATCCATCGAGGGTTTGAATGATAGGTGATCGTACAAGAAATGGCGCATTGGGGCAGCCTGGTGGGAGGAGACGGTCGCTACTATAGCCAGCGTACCCCATTTGTTCAGGTTTTCGATGTATCTACCATTGAGAAGTGTAGGTAAGCTTCCGACCAGAATTCCTGTACCGGTAAGCTGTGGGGAGACGGCTCACAAGAGACGGCGCTCTGCACTGGGCTCCTCGCTCTCGTGGTTCTGGTCTTGGTCACCTGCAACGTCCCGCGCGCATGTGACGTGACGCGGGATAGCTCCGTGACCTTCATGATCGCCTCTACTTATCCGGAATCTCTGCCTCGGGGGTCAGTATCTCTTCTAAAGCTATGTGATGGGAATTCTGTCGGACGACGGGGACGTACAGGTTTTTGCAGAGCTTCATAAAGTCGCAAGGGCGTGAGAGCTTCGTGACAGTCCCTATGTCTGCCTGTCGAGTCGCTATCATCCAACAGTGCTATAGGCTGCCTCTGTGCTTCAGGCGTGTTTTTCAGCACCTCGATTGACCTTGCTTCGCCACAGAATCTCTCGAGACTCTGGATCTCTTCGTCGGGGGCCAAGATCGTATTCTCTAAGAATGCGAAGAGAGTAATGATGTCTTCTTCCCCTGGATTGACAGCCTGCTGGTTCGCAATATAAGGTTTGTTCATGTGCGATGCAGGACTGCGGTAGCTATAGAAGGCTGGATCCCACTCATACAGCTCTGAGATGGAACACACTTCTTCTGGAAAAGAGGCCATTTAATGACAGGCATGCTGTGGTGCCCTTGTAGCAAAAGCGCTTGGAAAACGGGGAACAAGAAAAGAGACCATGGCGAACGAGTGGCGAAGATGGGAGAGTACGACGGCACATGATATGATATCGGTGTTAGTTGCTGAAGCTTACCAGTTACAACCCACCAGATAGTAGACCTGGCAGCCACCATGGTAATGGCCTATCGCATCTAGATCGTGTGTTTAGGTTGCCTCGATGTGTTGGCACCTCTGGCTTCAGTATTGCCCCATGTCCTCTCACTAAGACGAAGCTGGTCACGACACAGCGTCGTATGTATTATTGAGAGTACAGCCCCGATTTGCCTCGTACGGCGTACGGTAATTTGCAATCGATCAATAGGCGAACGACTTGCTTTGCAACCCGACCACACCACACCAACAAACGGGTTGCAAACCAGGCGTTCCAACGAGGCAGCTCCAGCCAAGATGATCGCCTTCAATTCTGGCTTGTTGCGTCAAATGATAACTGGTGCGAGATATCTTCTCTTTGAAGCCAGTTGACTGTTTTTTGCCCGGTGAGGATTGATATCAGGGCTATAGCCTATAATGATGCCCAAAGTCGATCGAATGGGTGTAACGCATTGTACTTGGCCCAGCCTCACTTGTGGCAGCTGCATGGCAACGAGAATCCAATCATACATCTTCTTTTGAACAGCCTCTTGGTCCACTACAGATTGCAAGGCTACTTTCCTAGGCAACTGTACCTGACTGAGTCTTCAGACCAAAGTACAGACTGTATACAGCACAGCGGCAGCCTGCCAACTTCCAAGCACAACCTGCCAAGCACAGCCTACCAAGCACAGCCTGCAAAGCCGCCCGAGGAACATGAGCAGAAAGGCTAGGTACCATGAAGGCCATGTGTCATCTCGGCCGGCAAGCCAGCCTGACCGTACGGCTCAGTCGATTGATCGCGATGCCGGGCCGGTCACCTTGAACCTGCCCAACTCTCAACCATGTTCTTGCCATGTTCTTGCCATGTTCTTGCCATGTTCTTGCCATGGGCCATGTCTGAACGGCTCCGTCGTTTCTCCCCAACGGCCATCCAACACCCACGTCCGACGGCACTAATCAAGCGGACCTATACCAGTACCGTCAGCGGTTCTTACTGGGCAGGTAGTCGACACACGAGGTACCGGTATGCGTCCCGTCTTCTGCAGCCTGCTTCAAGGAGAGGGCCGCACTTGACGCTTCTACTGGTCCGTCACCGTCGACTTGTGTACTCCGACACAAACCACTTACCGGTATGGTTGTGGACAGTACTACAGCCGTTCTCTATGTGTGTATGCTGTTTCAGACAACCCTTGTTGACTTTGCAATATGCACAACTAAGTACAAGGCACCCTTCATATGCTTCGGTTTGTATTTGTATACGAGCCTTCCCGCACAAGCAGCATTGCCACTTCCAAGCGTACCTCCTTCTGACCTACGACGATACAGGTCAGTTGGAAACGGCCAAGGGGATCCACGGGCTTTGAAAATCAGACTCACCACTACTACGGCCCGTCCACATGGGTACACGCAACCGGTTCAGCGACCCCTTTCTTGCGGGCCAGATCGCTGCAGCGAGCAGACGAGAGTCAGGGACGGCGCGGCGCTTAGCTTGTCTATGGCATCTCGGCAGACGATGTAACGTTACTTCACATGGAAATGAACGATGACGGCCGGCCAAAAGAAACGAGCCACCTGGCAATCTGAGAGTCTCCGGGACCGCTCATGGCCATGCCCAAAGAGCCGCAGTCGTTATCGTGGTGATTGATTGGACGGACGCTCACAATACCTGCGGTCATGTGCCACCACACCCCCGATATCGGGTGAAATGAAGCCCCATGATCTATCCATACTGCGCCCAAGCCGATTCGTTTTCGTACAAGACGCTCAGGTTGACCGTTGGGCCGCCTGAACACCACCCAAAACTCAACCCGAACAGAGCCGCTTAATATCAAGGCGACCGCAGCCGTCTCTGCCTCGTTTGTTCAATCTCTACACCGACCATTCTATAGCGATACAAGTATGCGAATGCTGAGCAATTGCCTCTCATTAGCCGAGCCATATGCTAGTCATCTTGCGCTAGTGACCGTTGAGAAGGTCTATCTGTTCAAGACACCCCTGTCAAGACTCGAGCTTCGCCCGCCTCTTGTACGGCCATACCTACTCTGTACGTACTCGATGGTCCGAGCATGAGGATGCGCCCGCGACGAAGCTGACCGGGGCTTCATGCTCCACGATTGCCAAGTTGGGGAAGAGTCTGGGGTACGGAGCCAGCCCCGTGAGACCACATGGCCATCCAGGGTTGTTGCCACATCATACATGGTTCCGAACTTCCAATGGGCAGACGGATTGATCCGTGAAGTCGGATCCAATTGTTCGTGCCGATCGATATCTGCGTAATGTATTATGTACCGATGTACCACATGGGTTTTGAGAACACATACTTTTCTCTTCTGCCCCCTCGCTGTTCAAGACAAAATAAAAAGCAGTTGCGGACTTTGCTAACCCTGTCTTGTGTACATATAGTCTATAGGCATGTTCGTGGTTTTTCTATAATATCACAACAACCTGCACCATCTCGTGATGGCTTCAAGGGGCTGAAAAGGCCGAAAACAAACACATCTCATGATACTCAGGGTTCACGATACTCAAGGTTCATGATACTCAGGTACTCCGTATCCTGACCGAGTCTATGAAGACGTCGACGCCAAGGATCGCCGGGAACCCCTAGGTACAGCCCAGCTCTCTACGTGGTGCTCTGGCAGGGGATCCGAGTCTGATGCCTAGTTCCCTTCACCACGAGCGTTTTCCAGCTCATCGAGAGCCGCCCGTGCATTTTAATAGGCCGCCTTCAGACACAGCCCTCCCGTTGGGCACCCCATGGCAACCTTGACTACCCAGCCGACCCCTCTACCGGCTTTCCATTGGCCTGGCCTCGAGCATCACCACCCGCGGCCTCACTCTGAGGCCCTACCGCCAAGTCCGGCGAATCGAGACGAGCGATATTCCGTCCGACCGTTGAAACGATCGACGCATCACTGCCCAGCCACCGGTGAACCTCGCCACGACTCCAGACCATGGTCGTGGAATCGCTGCCCAGCCACCGGTGAAGCTCGCCATAAACTCCAGACTACTTCGTGGAATCGCTGCCCAGCCAACTAACTGGTGGACCTTGCTCAGAAAGCTCGCCCTATCTTACCCCCCCAGACTTTGCTCGCGGGCAGCCAGTATACGAGCGCGCGATAGGCACGCAGCCCATGACAGCTGTACGACGCCCCGTGCAATGACGGGCATGTACCGTATTTACCTACCGGTACTACGAGTAGTGGCCGAACGGGGACCACCACCACGAGAAAATGCGACGATCTCACCAGAAGCGAAGCGGTCAAGAAACAACGCGCCGCCGTGAAAAGAGAGCAGCCAGGGCAAGCAGATTGATTGCGCAACTCGGGTCCGGAAACCACCATATTGGGGCGTGAAGCACGTTCTGCCACACAGCCCCCAGAGCGAGGCAACCCCGCAAAGGTCGCGCGAGGACCTGCCACGCGTCACTGCCTATGCGTAGGTACTTTTCCCACGCATGGTCGGCTCACGGGCTCTGGACCGGGCTGGAGGTACAGCAGGCAACAGCAGTCCGTCCCTGCGCGGCCGCGGGCAGGGAAGAGGGATGAAACAGGGCAAACCATTGACATCTTCACGGAAAGCGAAAGTGCCTTGTGTGATGCCCAAATGTGTTTTACCAAATTTCAAGATGATCCGCCACGCCCCCAAATAGCCCGAGTCTGCGTGTAAATCCTACCTCGGACACAACCTCGACGACCTGGTTTTCTGCCTTGAGACAGTGGCTGGTATAGGTATTTGACGACACGAACCTAATTTTGGCGTGTGATGTTCGTCAAGAAGATTGGAGCGAACGAAAGAATACGGCAGTACAAGTAGACGGCGAACAGGCGAACAGGCGAACAGGCTGGACGCACAAGAAACTGCAAGCAACCGGGCAATGAACGAACGACCTGTGTTGGGCGACGTCGTGGGCCCCTATTTCCTCGGAATCCAAGACATGGCAAACCAGTGTGGGTCGTGGTAGAAAAGGGGGCGTTGCAAACGGCCGCTGCTGACGGCTAGTGCTGGATGTGCGTAGGTGCAGCGGCTTCCATACGCATGTCCCAT
Source organism: Arthrinium puccinioides (assembly GCA_022414665.1). Classification (NCBI taxonomy): domain Eukaryota; kingdom Fungi; phylum Ascomycota; class Sordariomycetes; order Amphisphaeriales; family Apiosporaceae; genus Arthrinium; species Arthrinium puccinioides. The sequence continues at coordinate 1,223,800 of JAIUNF010000003.1, read as the reverse complement.
CACAGGAATCAACAGTTTGGTCTTGTAGTGAATGAGTCGTGACTATCATTAAAAGGGTATATCCATCCATCCGCATCATCTTTGCCTTCCCAGCTGCAGAGATGCCACAGAGGGCAAGTATGAATAGCGTTTGCCCGCCAACGCAAGTGTCTCCATATGCGACCGTAGTATACACACATGCCTCTTCCAGCCCCTCAGGCTGCTCCCCTTTGCCAAGGCCGGTACCGTGTAACACACCGCATGTGCTGCAAATATTGTACAATTGTAATCCGTACATGCCCAAACTCCACATGGCCAAGTGCCGCACGTCGTCAACGCCAAGTTGCGTAGACGCGAGCCTCCAATCCCCGTAATGCAGTGTCCTCGAAGAAATGCGAAAGGCGACCCGCGGGTCAAACAGTGGTGTACAGGTCTCCACGTACCTCAAATCGTCGCCTGTAGGGATCGGAGTGCTAATCGACTTCCCAACTGCGACTGGCCTCCTTCTCCCGCGAACTGTCCCTGCTCATAGCACGGCGTGGGCTCTCGGCCTTGTTACGCCCAGATGCAAACCGGCCCATGGAGAAAAGGTAGTCATCGTCATCTTCCCAGCTGATCTCGCCGTCCGAATAATCCCACTCAACAGGGATTTGCTCACCACCCTCGTTCACGCCGAAAACCAGTCCACGCCATTCACCCGCTGCAATCTTGGCAGCGACATGCAGCATGAGGTTGACCAAGTGACCCGGAGGCGAGAGAAGGATTTCGACAGTCTTTTGGATGATGACACTGGGCATTCGGCGAACGACCTGCATGCGGCTCTCAGGACGAGGTCGCGGTGGCGTAAAAAGGTTCGCTGCCGGGGGTAGCGGCGAAAGCGCGCGTCGATTGGTAATGGAATAGGTCCGCGGGCGTTGACGTATCTCTGGCCGATCAGGGAGCGAGCACGAGAGGCTTGCGACCACAGCAGGTTCTAGGAAGGCCGTGTTTGGCGGCGTCAAGTCGTCACAAGGGGAGCGAGGCATCGGCGAATCAACATCGGCAGTGGCCCGAGTAGTGCTCGGCAACGCAGTAGTGTCAGAGGTAGGGGACAAAAGAAACCCATGGTCGGACTGGGCGGTCCTTTGAGGCTTGAGAAAAGCAATAGTGTCATAAGGGAAGGGGAAAGAATTTGGGGCAGGCGATGCAACCTTTGGTTGCACAGGAGAGTCTGGCGAAGGAGTGATGGAGTGCCATGAGTTGACGCTGTGAAAAGAGTCGGTAGAATCAACAGGAGAGACGTCTTCTGATGTTTCCGACGAGGGTGCCGGGGGCAGAGGTAGCTCGGCAGGAGACTCCTGGGCGCGAAGCTTCGTTGTCGATTTCGACGGAGGCGAGATCGCCAGTGTTAACTGCGCAGGCAAAGTACCGGGCAGTGTAACGGAGCGACCAGCTAGAACACGGCTCATCCGCTTCTTTCTCAGATCCACCAAGCCAACATTGCCTGATCCCTCATAGGTGGAGGGCACTTCGTCTTCGCCAAAGCACTCCTCCTTGTTGAGTGCGACGGGTGCAGCAGCAACAGATGCCTCCGAAGCTTTGGGCACAGTAGATATCACTGCCGTTTGTACTGGGGCTGCTTGCACAGATTCTACAAGCGTTGGCTCAGTGTGGGACGTCGAAGAAGACGGTGCCGAGTGAGTGACCGTTCTGGGAGCGGCAACCGTTCTAGGAGCAGCAACCGTTTTAGGAGCAGCAACCGTTTCAGAAGCAACAGCCGTTCTAGGAGCAACAGCCGTTCTAGGAGCAACAGCCGTTCTAGGGGCAACAACCGTTCTAGGAGCAACAGTTCGAGGCGTCGCAACCTGGGACGGAGGCTCCATTGCACGAGGCGGTAACGCTTTCTCGTGTCTGTGGTCCTCAATTTGCTGTGTGGGTGCCGGCTCCACGCCAATGCTCTCCCTGATAGGTGCGGGAGTATCGACCTCCTGAGCGACAGCAGCCACATGAGGGGTCGCCTTGATGACATCTGCTATAGCCACCAATGTGCTCGACGTATCCAACGAAGGCTCATCACATTGTGATGTCTTGGGCTCTGCAGACTGTCTAACCGACTCGAGGGCAGTTGTGATCTCGGGTTCTGCAAACTGTCTAGCCGATTCAAGGATAGTTGTGATCTCGGGATCTGATGGCTGGTGTAGCGAGACGTCGACATCTTGGATGAATGCTTTCTCAGATCGTGTGGCGCCTCGGATCGGTTCCTTGGCTTCAGGCTCCGCGATGTCCTCTACAGGCTCTTCGTAAATCGTGGTTCCTACGGACTTACTCTGTTGATGGACATCGACCGCTTTGGGAATACTCGAGGCAGCAGCTTCAACGATGGATGTCACCTTTTCTGCTCTCGGGAGCTGCCCCTTGGAGGATCCCTTTACCTCGTTATCGACAGAGCTGGCGTCCGTGGTTGTATCTTGCTCCGTCTCCGACGCCTCGGCACTGTCGGCGAGCCGCGAGGATGTAGGACGACCAAGTATGCTCCCTGTATCCGATGCGGCAGTTCCAGGTCTGCTGTTGTCTCGTGATACTGTGAAGGGGTCCATGGACCTCCTTGCACGTAGTCTTGCGTTGATGACCTCTGGTGCAAATGAAGGTGGCGATGCGTCGTCGGTGAAAGCGGACGGGATCAATTTCTTGCCTACTGATGTCCATGGTACCTTCTTGACTGGGGTTGCGGGGGCCTTGGGCAACTCGACTGTGAATGTTCTCTGGAAAGGGCATTCGGTCTTCTCGAACATGAGTATCTTGTCAAAGACGGTTTTGAGAAGCAGGGCACGCTGGAGCTCGTCGGCATCTGATACGGGGACTTCGATCCTCCAGTACTGCGGGCGTCGGATCTGGAGCACGAATTGGGCGTTGCCCTCGTCGATGCACCAACATTGGCTCTTGGGAAGGATGGGTTGCAACGCGCTGCCGCAGCTCAAAAAGGCCACACTGCCGGGGGCCCCTGTAGATTCGGAAGGTACCTAGCAGGCTTACATTAGCACTCAAATGGCAACATACTTGGAGGGCATCACGTACCAATGGCAATGGTCCGCTCCATCCGCGACGAAGCGGGCAGCGAGCCGGGTAGGGGTTCGTTGAGAGCGCTCGCAGCTCCGTATGTGATGCCTTGGCCCGAAGTGAAGGCGACGATCTTCACCGACGGGTGATCGTAAAGTGTCTCAACTAGCTCTTCAGGTGCCGTCCCTCGGGATGATGCAGCTGCGGCTCCGGCGGCGCTTGAGACACGGGAGGTACCTGACGAGACGGAGAGGGACCTTCGGGAGGTTGTGAAGGGGACCGGCGCCGTCGCTACGCGTCGAGGTGCGGACATGCCGGCATCGACAGAGGTTCGACGGTTCATGGCGGGCGCGACGTTTTTTGGTTCGCTTGCAGTTGCGTTACGATGACTGCGACCGATGCCGAGCGGAGAGCACCCGGGGCATGGCGAGCAGGCCGCACGAGTTCTTCGCCTTCCGCCCAATGGTTTGCCTCCGACTTTGGAGGCAGCGTACCAGTTGCACCGGGTCTGACCTGCCCCAGCAGCGTCTTTGATAGAACCCGCCGGATGCCTGTCTGTCTGGATGAAGATGGGTATACGTGCAGGTGATGTCGAGTGTCAAGTCAGAGGGATTGTTGGCCAGAATCGACGGCCGAAAGAAGTGATTGGGGGGTGATGAAGGGGAGGAAAATTGCAGGTTGTCGTTGTCAGGGCGGGATTGGCCAGTGATGATGGCTGATTCTGGATGAGAGTGGAAAGTTGCAAGGTCAGGAGCTACAAAAAGCCCCCAGATGCAAGCGTCGACGAGCCGGGGACCCCGGCTCTAATTTGATTGCCCGCGAGCTAGGCTGGCTTAGAGGGAAACTGATCAGAGTCACTCATCAGAACCATCGCTACCAATGAGATTAACTTGCAAGACTCCCCTATTCCGGCAGTGGTGCTCTGTCCCCTCATCGACAGATCTTCCCTCGATTCGTGGCACCATGTCTGGTTTCCAAACCACAGCTGTCGACAAGAGTGTTTCTAAACATTGACCATCGTAAGAGCTACAGGGGTCGAAAGAGTCCCTCTCTATCCCGGCTATCCGTATCCATGCTTGCCATACCCGAAGTACGTACTTCGTACGTAGTAGAACGCCGCCGTTACACGAGTACCCCAATTAGGACAGCGCCTGAAGCCGTTAAACGTTAATACACAGTAGTCAGGTGCGCAAGCAATAAATAGTGCCAAGTATGTATATCATGCAGATCATACAGTCAAGGTTTACTTTACTGATGGGGAATCGGGGATGACAGCTCCAGGGGCTGCTGACTACAGCGTTCCAACTACGTACATGACTGGGGGCAACTTGGACATATTATTAGTTGCTTGTCCCCAGCATCGGGGCCGTGACATTGTTAGCGAACGTTATCCGTATGGCAACTCGAAGCCGTTCACTCCTGCATCATCAGCCACACGGCTAACTTACTCAAGTTGTAGATCGATCATCGACCTCTTTTATACTTGGGTCCAATGGTTCATCAGAGACGCACGGAACCGGCATCCAGTGCAAATCGTTGTTTCAATTCCTCGCCACATCCCAACAACATACGACGCTCCTTACAATGCGCCCGACGGCATCACTTGTGCGTGCAAGTATCGAACCACCATGGGTGTTCTTGAAACATTGAAGCACCGACTCATCCGCCGACGATTTGCCGCGTAGTTACTGTGTGACTACTGTGTAGTTACGTACTTCTGCGACCAGCCCCCTGGCGGTGATCGGAAAAGGAACGTGCTGCCGATGCCCGTGCCTGAATGTCAAATGGCGGGCGGGTTCTTGGCACTGACCACTGGTCGGATCTCTTCCAGTTGTCGTCATCACTTTGGGGGTTTCCCAACGCCCGCCAAGTCCGAGTCTTGTCACCTGCATATGCTGTTGACGAGCAGCCACAAGCTCAACCCTACTCCGTACTACCTACCCCGTAGTGCACTCCAACATGGCCGAACTACAGAAGCAGCTGGAGAAGAAGATGGACAAAGACCAACTGAAGAAGGCCTTTGACGTGTCGCATTTCGACCTCAATGCCATCGTGCGGGGCATCCAGCTCACCCTGGTCGGAGGTGAGGCCATCTTTCTGGTGCGACCAAGACAGACACGCGACACTGACCACGACCCTCGACTATAGCAAACCGCGCACTACAGAACCCCGAAATCTTCACCAGCACACACTACCGTCAAGCCGCCATTGCCGTTGTTGCCGGTATAGCCATCCGACTTCTCGTCCAGGTCCCCGTGGGTTATCCTTGCTGCCTGTATACCCCCATGGACCAACTGCCATTGACTCTCGAGTAGATCTGGACAACCAAACTCCTCATCCGCGCCAGCGCCCTTGTCTACGACCTCGATCAGACATCATGGGACGACACCGTCATCAGCGCCCTGGACTTGCTCGCCAACCATGTCCTGCAGATCCCCCTCTTCCTCATGACGCTGATGCGCTATGCGACACCGACACTGGACAACATGTTCATGGACTCCCTCCGCTGGGTCGACGTCACCTACGTCCAGAAGCACAAGAACGACGACCCTCACGAGCTGCGCAACATGTACTATCCGAACCTGCGCCAGTACAAGCTCAAGGACGGCAGCACCCACACCACGAGCACCGCCGAAGCCCTTAGCATGTTCTTCTACAGATTCGCCCGCAAGGCAGCCATCTCGCTGGCCGTCTTCGGACTGTCCTATATGCCCTACATCGGTCGATTCGTACTTCCTGCCGCCTCCTTCTACACCTTCAACAACGCTGTGGGACTGGGTCCAGCTGCCGTCATTTTTGGAACTGGCGTCGTCCTGCCAAAGCGTTACCTAGTCATCTTCTTGCAGACGTACTTTGCCTCGCGCAGCTTGATGCGAGAGCTCCTGGAGCCGTACTTTGCGCGTGTTCACATGACGAAGGAGCAAAAGAAAAACTGGTTCCGCAGTCGCGAAGGTCTCTTATTTGGATTCGGAATTGGCTTCTACACACTCCTGCGAGTGCCGCTGCTTGGCGTCTTGATCTACGGCATTGCCGAGGCGTCGACGGCCTACCTGATCACCAAGATCACCGACCCCCCACCCCCCGCCTGCCGAGGCCAAGGAATATGCTGCCAATCAACAAGAATGGAGGAATAAGCACGAGTTCCTGAGTCTATCGCTGTTCGATTTAGACGCAGCTCACGCTGGCCATGACGGCCCCAGGGGTAGATCGCCCCCAACACCACAATCAGGCCGGCCCACCGATCCGCCCTCGTACAACGAAGCCATCAGTCCTGAGAGCAGCAAGGAACTTTAGAAAGGCGTAGTTTGCTTCAGTTGAGCGTCCGAGATTGAATCCGAAGAAGTCGAATCAATTGAGAGTTTCAGGCGCACGTCGATGCGAACCATTTGATCAACCCAAATGAGGTGGAGCACGGCTCTGGTATCTGACCCAGGGATTGTTCATTCAGGTTTGGTAAGAATGAGAGTTGGTCGCGACGAAAGCCGGAGTACCCCCGCCGCCATGCAAAAGACGGTCGATAGTTCTGTGGACTGACAGACGATCTAAATAAATATGATGGTCTTTCCGAGACCTTCTTGTACACGGGCCAAAGGAGTTCTTATCGTTGCTCGAGGCTAATAATGCAAGCTGCATTGGAACATGCATATGCAGGGGAGAAGACATGACCAATGTCCTGTCCGTACGTTCCGATGGAGGGCCTGCCGAAGATAAGCTCCCCGATAGTTATCAGGTCTCCAGGGCACGATAGTGGCAGCTTGAACTAACTACTCCAAGATAACTAATGGCATACCCCATCTAGATTATCATGACGTCCAACTATTACTTGTACGTGGGGTTGGCTGCGGGGTAGCTTGGGAGGGAACCATGGCTACATAGATCCGGGACATCCATCGTGGACGACGACTACTGTGTACTTAGATATCTTTATAGACCACTCTTCCATCTACTGTCTACACAGACCATAATCGTGTTTTGGACCTGAGCCACCAAAGATCCGTGAAAATGGGCAAGACCGGCATCCGGACCGCAGCCAAGGTTAGCCTTGAGAAGCCCGCCGCTGAGCAAAACGTGTTGCACGTAAGTCGCTGTCTGTCGTGAACCCACAAGCCCAGATGACTGATTTCGAGAAACACAGAACAGATGGCACCCTGAGAGTACGTGATCAAGCAGTGCGGAGACAACCAGCGAGACAGTGAAGCTCGCTCACTTACACACGCATAGTCCCCTCCATCGAGACCATCAAAGATGGCGAGACGGTCAAGATCGAATGTGTAGACTGGTATTTCTCCCTCCTCCATCTCATGACAACCGGTAACAATAGATGATGCTTCGGTAAAGATGGATGCTGACATCTTCGCCTCTCCAGGACCGGTGGCCAGATCGGCAACAACGACAGCGCCGACGACATGCGCAATGTCGACCTGACCAAGATTCACTACCTGACGGGCCCCTTTGAAATTGAGGGTGCCAAGCCTGGGGATGTGTTACTGGTTGAAATCATGGATGTGCAGCCGTTCGAGGAGCAGCCTGTGAGTGTCTTTTTTACCGAACTTCCATATCTGGTTGCTTGGGATATGCGTTCTGCCAGCAGCATAGTTTGACAGGCCTCAACTTTGGACTGGGGGGGTCGCTATCCGAGTAACGATTGTTCCTACGGAATTTGACCAGGAAGACGACTCATCCTGTCCTTCGTGCACGAGGGCCGAGGAGGAGTCAGATCTAGAGCGTTGTATAGTGGCAGCCGAGTACGCAACTGAACTGACATGAACCGACGTCTACAGTGGGGGTTCACGGGCGTCTTTGACAAGAGCAACGGCGGCGGGTTCCTGGACGAGATCTACCCTTCGGCGTACGTTCACCCTTCTCTCTCTTTCTCTCTCCATCTCCTATACCCCCACTGCAACCTTCTCCGCTCACCATCATCACCCCAACACAGTGCAAAGGCCATCTGGGACTTTGAAGGCATCTACGCGACCTCGCGCCACATCCCGCACGTCAAGTTCGCGGGCCTCATCCACCCGGGCATCCTGGGTTGCGCGCCGTCGGCCGAGGTGCTGGCGACGTGGAACCGGCGCGAGGGCGAGCTCATCGCCGCCAACAAGCTCGCCGACCGGATCGTGGCCCAGCCGCCCGAGCCCGTCAACGCTCACGCCGGCGCCGCCAACGCAGACAAGGCCTTGAAGACGAAAATCGGCGGCGAGGGCGCGCGCACGATACCGGGGAGGCCGGAGCACGGCGGGAACTGCGAGTAAGTTTTATTTTCTTGTTCTTTGGATAAGTGCGTCGTGTCGTCTGGTATATATCTACGACTTGTGTGAGGGCCATGCGAGGGAATATGAACGGGAAAGTATATCCTAAGCTCGAGCGGAAATCAAGGGAGGGTATTCAATCATGATGATGCTCTCGGCGGGTTTGAAGGGGACTTTTGTATATTCATGAGAAACCACAACTGACAGACGCAAAACAGCATCAAGAACCTCAGCCGGGGCAGCAAAGTCTACCTCCCCGTCCACGTCGACGGCGCCAAGTTCAGTGTGGGCGATTTGCACTTCTCCCGTACGTCTGTCTCCTTTCCCACCATCCTTTCCAAGCAGACTACCCCCCCCTCCCCCTTTTTTTTTTTTTGTTTCTCCCACCACCCCTACCTACCCTCTTCGCCTACACTCCCTCCACCCTTGTTGTCATCATTACCACAACCTCCCCGACTAACCCCCCTTGGCAGAGGGCGACGGCGAAATCTCCTTTTGCGGCGCCATCGAGATGGCGGGCATCATCACCATCAACTTCAAGGTCCTCAAGAACGGCGTGTCCGACCTGGGCCTGAAGTCGCCCATCTACATCCCCGGACCCGTGGAGCCGCAGTTCGGCCCCGGACGCATGCTCTACTTTGAGGGCTTCAGCGTCGACGAGCACGGCAGGCAGCACTACATGGACGTCACGGTTGCGTACCGGCAGACTATACTGCGTGAGTCATTTTTTATTTTTATTTTTTTAACCTCCTCTCTTCTTCGTCTTTTTTTCTCCGTCTTTTTTTCTTCTTTCTTTTGTTACCTTCCCCTCCCATCGGAAACATGAAACGTCGAGTTTTAAGTGGCTTACTTCTTCTTCTTCTTTTCCCTTAGGCTGCATCGAGTACCTCCGCCGCTTCGGCTACAGCGACTACCAGATCTACCTCTTGCTGTCCTGCGCGCCGGTCCAGGGGCACGTCGCTGGCATCGTGGATATCCCCAACGCCTGCACGACGCTGGGGCTGCCCATGGACATCTTTGACTTTGACATCAGCCCCTCGGGTCCGGCCAAGAAGCTGGACATGGGATCGTGTGTGTTTGAATCGGGCGTCACCGAGGGCAAGGTCACGAGCGGTGGCAAGAACAGCGAGTTCAGTTTCGGAGGTGGTTTGACCTACAAGGAGTGATGGGGCTTGGTTCGGATGGCTTAACTTGCGCCTGAACATCACGTTTTGATTCGTCAATTCCGTGTCATGAATGTTTCTTTATCAATTGTACCCGCTAAAGTATGGAAGTTGAGCCTCCCAACGCCAGCCCGTTGCACTGATGTCGCTGTATTTCCAGAAATCGTACTGTCCAGGCCCAACGGCGCCATCTTTTGTATCGCTATGTGCTCTTTTAGCCCTCGAAACAATTCGAGTCTCTAGCAACACGACCTCATGCACCTATCCCTGAACATTGACTTCAAGGTGAAATAAACAATTGTGACGGGTCCGGACAGGGCACTGTTTCCGCCCTGGCAGAGGCATGACTGCCGCGGTGCCAACAACGCAGGTTATACAGCAGCCGAATGCCTGCTGCTCGCGGTGTTGGCGGTCCATATCCCGTACCAGCGATTCGAAGCGCCGCCTCTGCGTGGCCGTCACATAATCCACCTTCTGTGAAGCGTTGTACAGCTCCATGAAAAACGGTACGAGGGGTGCGAATCCATCGCTCGGGGTCAGTGAAGAGGTGATTTTTCTCGTCAGAACATCCAAGAATGCCCAAAGTTCGTTTCGTTCCTCGTGTGACATGACGCTAGGCTCGCACATATCAGACTGCGCTTCGGTGAGGGTTAGAACCAACTTCTGGAGGTAATATAGCTCCGCCCCCGTCCTTTGTTCCCTCCAGAAGCCAACCCTTCCCCTTAACGCCTTCAGCTGATATTCCTTTCCGCGATCGGCAAGCAACCCCTAATTGTCAAGCCGGATTTGCTTGATGTCGGTGTGCCTAGTTTCCACACTATGCTTCACGACGGCCTTCTCGCCCTGGCCCACCCAGTTGCACTGCTCGCAGTGAAAGGTAGCATCTGACATGTTGATGTAGTACTCCTGCTTCTTCAGCTCTTGGCACAGTTTGACGGCGTGGTCAAGGACGCTCTGGCCGTTCTCGCCGCCGCCTTGGACCTCCCAGGTACAGATGTCAAAGTCTTCGTCGGGTGGCTGGTTTCTGTCAAACACCTCAACCACACGGTCGTAGTGAATGCCGCTCCACACGAGAATGCAGCGCTGTGTGTACTGGTCCCCGCCCTGGCGCACGAAACGGCCGTCGGTCGCCATAACGTTCATGGTGCAGACCTCGATCTCAAAGACTTCCGAGATGACGCTCAGCTCAATATCGCCACCCCAGCTGTCGGGCCTCATGACGTTTGCACAATAGTCAGCCGGCTCCTTGTTTTCGAGAATGGCCTTGTTGTACTTGTCTCGGTTAGTTAGAATGTGCTCGGCGACGACGGCGCGCAGTTTCTCGGGGTTCGAGGCATCGATGCCTTTCTCGGCCGAGGTCCGGCGGATGGCGGGTATGATGGCGCGGTACATGCACGAGTTGTCGTCGGGCATGACGCGCATGGCTGGCAGAGGAGCGTGGGTCAGCGGATGCGTTCGATGCTTGGGGAGAGAAGCTTGCTGTGACGCCTACTAATAAAGGTGCCCGAAGGCATCGACAGCACCGGTATCTCACGGTTAGGATCCTCCGGGGTGGGTGTCATGGGCTTGATGGGGGCAGAGGGCTGATGCGCGATAGGGGCCGTCGTAGAAGAAGCGGAGGGGGCTTCGGGCAGGATGACGGTCAGTCGCTCGCGCTGCAGGTTCTGCGAGACGACAGTCTGGTCGGCGAGGGCCTCAAACTCGAGGTTCTTGGGAGGCCAGCCGGTCTTGATGGCCATGACGGTCGAGCCGGCCTTCTCTTCGATGGCCTTGACAAGCTGCCGTATTGTGGCGCCATCGTCTACTGTGACCTCGCCTTTGCCCGTGGGCAGCGAGAGGGGGATCCTGATGGGCATGGCTGGTTAAAGCCTTAAAGGTTTGGTGGGGGGTTGTAAGAATGGCGATAAGAGGGAGATGCAAGTTCGGTCCTTTGTTCGAGGGTAGTTCCAACTTCCAAGCGTCAATCAGGCGAGTGCTACGATTCCTACGAATGACCGAGCGTGCCAACTAAATCGGTACGCTTCGACGAGGCACGGGACGAGTTGAGAGGTGTCTTGAGACCAAAAGAGGAGCCTGCTCACGGCCTCGAGCGTAAAAGGCCATTGTGACTTCCCGAGGCGCAACGCAACATACATTGTACATGCCTGCTGCCATTCGTTATGCCGGAAGGAGCGAACCGAGGGAGGCGATGCCATCATGTAACTTCACCCCACTAGTTATCAGGACCTTCAAGATCCCCCGCTAAAGCTCCTAGAACCAACATGTTGCTCTCCACTCATTCCATCATCCATCTTCCATCTTCACGATGAACATCAACTTCATCACCACCATCAACAGCATTAAAAAGGGTCTTCGAGGTTACACTCGTCTTGATTCATCATCGCATGTACTCGGAGGTTTTCTATGGCTTCTTAGTGCTACTTCATGCTTGTTCGCCCATCCCTCCTGGACCTGTAGCTGAGCTCAACATATCCTCGTAGACGTAGACTTAGACTCCCTCTGCAATAGCACTGCCAAACTGTCCCTTCCTGATTCGCACTCAGCGCGTCCACACGATCACGCATCTCGTGGACCTAAGCCTTCTTCTTGCCCACACCGAGCCCCTTCATCTCTGCCTTCTCAAGCAACTCGATCTCAGCAACCACGCTGGCTACGCGATGGGTCAACAGTTTCTCCATGTCATTCACGCGGTTGAACTCGATTCTGTCGTACGACTCCGCCGGGCCCTTGCCGATAGGCGGGACGCAAATGGATCGCGCGAACTTGTAGGCCAGCTTGACCATCTCCAGCAGTGCCTTGCTGTTGGGCTCGCCCTCTTTGCCCTCTACGTAGGTCATGCAACCGCAGAAGTGGCCGGCCGTGGCGTAGATGTAGCTGCTCTCGATGGCCATGCCCGAGATGTTGATGGCCTGGCTCAGCATCTGGACAGAGGAAACCGTCATGTTGGAGGGCGGGAAGTTGGGGTAGGAGATGGAGAGGCCCTGGGATCACGGGTCATGTTAGCATGATACCGTTACTGTGTTCTTGATGAGGGAATTGAGACCGGCGGGCTGGGGAAACTCACGACGAACTGCTCCATCAACTTGGCCGCATCCTCACCACTGATCGTGTGTCCCTGTGCCAGACCGGCCATCAGGAAGTGGCGACGAGAATCATAGCCGCCGAGATCGCAGCGCAGGTGGAAGTCAGCCTTGATGCTCAGGTGGCAGAGCTCCTTGCGCAAGAACTCGAGATACCCGCGTTTGGCTGCGGCAGAATTGATTCCCGGCGGAGACCAACTGCTGTTGCTGGGGGCGCTGGACGACATGGTTGATGGTTTGATGATGGGGTCAAGGGGAATCAAGGTAGTGTGGGATGTGAAGGTTGGGGGCAGCTTGCTGTCTTGATTCAGACGTCAGGTTCCCCGAGTGTCTGCCTGTTTTTGGAGAAGGTCCAAGGTAGGAAGCATTGTGCTTTTATCTTCTTGAAAGGGTGGTATTTTTGTGAATGCCGACGAGTGGCAGCATCACTGCCGCGTGGCTGTGGTATCGAATAGCCCTGACGACGAGTGCTGGCCACAGTCTCGAGCTGTGGGGAGGAAGTATCAAGCCCTCGCAGCTGTGGCCCAAGTAGCCCTGACCACGAGTGCTTGCCACATTCTCGAGCTGTCGAGAGGAAGTATCAACCCTCGTGGCTGGCAAAGGGGCAGCTCACATGTTTGAGAGTAAGAGGGTGGTTACCATGGAGCCTGGCTGGAATAGCCTCCAACTAGCAAGGTCTTTTGCCATGTGTCTGTGGACAAGATGAAAGGTGAGGCTTGTCTTTGAGTTGATGGAGAAAGCCGTCTAGACTGGTTGTTCATCCCGTCAAAGCGAGTTTTACTCAAATGTGAACTTGATAGCAATGAGGGTTGATCTGGGCATTAGGGGTTTTGGGTTTTGTCTTTTCTCATTCATCGCTTCATCTCTAGCATATGCCGGTCCTCGTGGACTAGGGTATCAAACTGAAATACAAAGCAGGTTCGTACCCAAGCTGAGAAACTATCTCGCTCTAGGCAACCTCTCCCTCTTGGACTTTGCAGACCATGAACAGACCAAGGGGAACTAAAATACAAATATGGCTCATTCTGAGCAGTGATACTTCCTCCCTGGGGGAGTTTTCTCGTTCCTGGGATCCGCTGACCATCAGCAGACCAAAGAAAAATCAAACCGTTATGCAACTCCATGTTCATGTCCCAGCTGAGGGCCTTCCTCGCTGTAGACGTCGTTTTGGTTATGGCCTTCGCTGACCTTCAGCAGACCCAAATTTTTTTGGCATACAGAGTGGACTTGTACCCAAAGTTTTAGCAGTGTCTCCAAGTCTCGTTTTCTTCTCCTCGCCTTTTCCCGGATCTGTCAAGATCGCGGTCAAGTCTGGGCGTTCGCCAGCTCCCTCTCGGCAACGGCCAGTTCGTTCTCGGCAGACGACATTGCTGCCAAGCGCTCCTCCAAGTCGAGTCTGGCCATGATTCTCTCGTCATTCGTCATGCGGATGTACTGAATGGTCAGCTCGTGGACGCGATGGTCGGCGGCGTGCTGGAACTCGGCCAGGATCTCGACATTCTCGGGACGGAAGTCAGCGAGGTTGGCGTCCGGAAGGAAGCTGAGCTCGTGAGTGGCGGTGTGTGGGTTGGAATGAGAAGCAGGGCTGGTGAGCATCGCCGCCGAGGGTAGCTTGCGCGGGCTCGAGTTCAGGTACGAGCCATCGTTGTCCGAGTCAAACGGCTCTTCCATAGGATCAGATCCCATGAACCAGCTATGGTGGTTGTATTTGAGACGTTTCGTGCTCGGGCTCGAGCTTACAGTCTGGTTGGCTCCATTCAACGGCTCATCCGGGAAAGCAGGAGTTGCAGTAGTGGCAGGACGCAAGGAACCCAAGCTGGTGGATGCTGGACCCTCCTGGTTCAGTGGAGAGGTGCCGGCAGTCTGATTGGTAATGTCGAAGCTGCCCAGAAAGCCAGGGAAAGGGAGCGAAGGGCAGTCGAAGCTGGAAGGGTCCTGGCGCAGCTCAAAGACCTCCGTCTGGTCACCAACACTAGGCAGGTTGGCCATGTAGGGGTTCACGTCGATGGTTGACTGGACGTCAAAGTTGAAGAAGTCATGCTTCCACGAGCTACCAGTGTTTTGGAGAGTGCTGTCAGTTTCAGCAAGGTCTGTGAAGCTCTCTGCCATGTCTTTCTTGGAATTGGGGTCCATATATGGGTTACCCATCTCGTTGGTCGTATCGTTCTCTGTGTTCAAGCCCATGATTGAGTCCATTTGAGCCTGGATAGATTGACGTCCAGGTCTTCCGCCAGTGCCGCTGTTGTCACTGTCACTGTTCTTGGTGAGTGAACCAAGGGTGAAACCAGCAGTGGTGGATTTTGTGGCAGTCGTCACAGGCTCGGTGTCCTGCACGGAAGTGTCTGGGCCATCTTTGAGATTATTGTTAGGCTATCCAAACGAAGAGGGGTTTTGAGGGTTTGGGAAATGCTTGTCAAGAAGAAATGGCAACATACCCAGCTTCAGCGCACCTTGCGTGGCACCCTTGACGGAGGCCACGCCATTCTGGACCGCAGCATCTCTGGTCTTGACGCTGTTACTGGTGGCAGCAGAACGTGCCGTAGCAGCGTTCAAGGTGGCCTTTTGACCAAGGAGGCCTTCTTGGTACCCTTCTTGGTGCCCTTCTTCACCATGTTAGCGTTGTTTTCCAAAGGAATCCAAAGGACTGTGTGTAGCTAGAGCAGTGTGGATGAAGCTGTGTGATTTTGTTGCTAGTGGAAGAGTTGGATTTTGTCGTTGCTTGAAGAGGTGGGTTTGGATGGACCAGCTTTGACGGCCGATACTGAAATATTCAGTGAATCTGCACTTACCTTGTCGTCGACGATGATATCGTCATCGTCGTTGTCATCGTAATCATCCTCTTCGTCTTCTTCTTCACCGTCGGCATCGTAAGCAGTCGGCGAGGGCCGCGAGGCTACACTCAAGGCAGCCGTTGCCTTCTTGTCATGGTACCTTCGTAACGAAAAGGATCTCCTAACATGCCTACTGACCTGCCGGGCCTCGACATGGTTATCTTCGTTGCCGTAAACGGCACCCATTGTAGGGAAGTTTATGGGCAAGGAAGGTGGGATGGGATGGAGTGGAGAGAAGATGGGTATGAAGTTGTGTGGTGCGAAGTTAGGTGGTGTGAAGATGGGTGGTATGAGGATGGGTGGTATGAGGATGGGTGGTGTGAAGTAGGGTAGTCACAAGAGGGTAATCAATGGGGTGATTTGGTTATCGGAGTTGTGTACACATGCCACAGGACAATCAATCATCAACTTCATTTTCGATTCACATATCAAGTTGTCATCTACGGTTTTAAGGATAATGTACATCATCGCCTAATTGGGGCTATATGAATAACAACGAAGTCTTATATGTGTGTTTTGTTGAACACATACTACCTAAGAGGACTTTCGAATTATCAGAGAGGGTTATTACAACACATCCTCATCCCGAGTTTACATAAAGGAGAATAAACTACAAGGTATAAAAGTTACCAGTGGCGTTCATCTACAAGATAGAAATATGCCAATAATAAACTGGTTGAAGACGTGTTATATTCGCAAACGTTAGAAAAGAATTCGTGACTTTAAAGATCGTCTAATAATAATTAATTCTCGTATATAAATTTTTTGATAACAGGCAGGTGGAAGATGAACATAATCCAACAATGGGGTGGGCTTGACAAGGACAAGTTCTCGCCATGTTCCCTTTCTGAACAGAATTTCTAACTTGAAACACTTATTATAAGTACAGAGCAATTCAAAAATCTTCATATGTAGAGCCAAAGTTATGTATACGTAACCCTCTCCCCCATAAGCAGGTCCACTACACGTGGGAGAAAACCAAACTCTTGAGCAGGATCAATCGGGCGTGGTCTTTCTCGGGTGCCATCATATATATTTCATGGCTTCATGATTTTATCAATCGAGGATAAGTATGGAACGCTCTCAGTCTCATAGCTAATCTGAAAAGAGTAGTTACCTAGAACCCCCTTTTGAGCCGCCAACCTCTTTCTGCGCCTGAGCATTGAGAGCAATGGCCTCCTTCAACTTCCCAACAACCTCCGGCTGTCCACCAAACGCCGTCAACAGCTTCTCATCGAGCTCCTTCTCCACGGAATCCAGACTCTTCGCACCTCTCCTCCCGCTTTGGGCAGCATTGACAAGTGTACCCCATCGCTGGGTAAACGCGTAAATGCTCTGTCGAAGCAGCTCATCCAACCTCTCGCTCACATCCTGCACCTGTTCTTTGCCAGCGCTGACACCGTTGGCTGCAGGCTTGCCATTCGTAGCGGCTGACCCGAACCAGGAACCCAGCGATAGAGATCCGCCTAACACCCCGCGGAAGAGACCCATCCAGTTTTGTGGGCTTAGAGTATCCCAGATCTGACTAAAGTGCTGCATCGCTGCGTCTCGAGAGCGGATGTCACCGATCTCCAGAGACATGAGTTCGTTCTTTACAATCAAGAGGTTCTTGATCATGAAGAGATCTGGATCCGGATCGGGGTTTGCGGACTTGATCGCCTTGAGTCGGGCTTCGGCGCGTTGCAAAGCCAAGATGGTCTCGTGGACTATTCGGTAGATAACCGGGCTCGACTGTTGCTGCTAGGTTGTCAGAGAATGTGACAAAGGCCAAGTTGAGAATTTCTTACGCTTCGTTCTTTGGGCATGGCTTGATCGTACATGCCCAGCAACTTCAATGCCTGTTTTGCAATGTGGTGTGCGTTCGAAGTTGCTAGTCCGTTTGTTACCGGTGAGATTTTGAGACTTTCGGGGGCAATGACATGCCGCGAGATGGACTTGGTGATCTCAGCCTCGAAAGCCGCATCAGCCAAAGGCCATAAATGCTCCATGAGGAGGCGTGCGGTGAGATCCTGACAGTGTTGCGCATAACGAGACTCCTCATTGTCATATTCCAGGGTGATGTACTCGTTGGTGATCCAGCCAAGTAGGTTGCAGATTGTGTGCAGCTCACAAGTTTGCAGAACGGACTGAAGGGTGGTGCCAATAGGCGCCACGTTGACAGCATTCACCAAAGCTTTCTGGGACGATTTTAAAGCAGCAAAGGCAGAAGTTGGATCTGCACTAAACTGCGGCTCGATGGAGAATATCTTGGCAAACAAAACGGCTTCGTCAAAGGATCTCTCAAAACTTTGCTTGACGAAGTTTCGTGTTGCGGTTTCGGCGCTGACTTCTTTGACCTCTTTCCGGAAAATTTCAAGGTCGTGCATGGTGACTGGTTTCAGATCTCTGTCTCTGACATTCGAGTACGAGGCAAAAATGTTGACGGCAGTATTCGAGTAGTAGTCAAAGTTCTGGCCCGAGATGGGATGTCCATAATGGTCATAGCAACATCCAACAGCCTTCTGGACATTGGCGATTAATCCATCTGCTTCGAGAATCAGCTCTTCGAAACGGCCATAAGCAATAGCGTGTCGAGCTGCATCCGAGTGCGTAGAAGCAATCTGTTTAGAAAGCTCCGAGGATATTCGTTCTAAATGATTTGTAAAGCCTGACTCGAGTAGGTGTAGCGCCTTGGTAAGCGAAGACTGGTATCGCGCGAGGTACGATTCGGCGTCTCGGTATGTAGGCTACGAGCAGTTAGACAGATGGCCCAGAATGTTGTAAGGACGTACACATACATGAGCCGCCATGAATGTTATGCAGGCATCGGTGTTGGTCAGAATCTCGGCAAAGTTCTGGTGGTCTACCAATCGACTGGCTCCAGGGGCGTTCAGCCGACGTGTAACCCCATCCAAGTATGCGTAGTAATGCAAGTCAGTGCCAACCTCGTCGGCCAGCTTCTGCAGTCTGCGCTCTTCTGACAGCAAGCCGTCGCATTGCGCCTGGAAGGACGAGGTTTGCATTTCGACGGAGCGAAAGGATGCGGCTAGCGTGCCCAACAGCTTCAATGCTCTGTCGGTGTCCTGAATCAGGGTGTCGAGGTGGCGCTCGGTCATGGTCAACTGGTTTCGGTAGAGCAAGAAATCCTGCTGGCTCGCTTCCAGCAATTGGTCGTCGGCAGAGGGCGAGGGCGCAGCAACTCGAATGGGCAGATCGTGCTCGGGTTTCTCGACCATCAACGCCTCCAGCCCCCGGTCCTTCTTATCACTCGTCCTCCGCCGCTTCTTGGTCGCATCTTTAGACAGCTGGGCGCGCACGACGTGGTAAAAATCGGTGTACGATTTGGCCCTGCGTAGCAATGTAGGTTCGGGAGGGTCGTTGAGCACGTTGATCTCTTCGAGGAGGGAACTCAATGGCTCAATGGCCTCGTTGGCGATGTTGCCCTGGGAATTGGCTTAGCAAAGGCCGTGAACACGACACAGCTGGAGGTTTGTGCGAGGGGCTGGGCGGCGAACATGGGGCTGCTGTAGGAGCGACTCTCCTCTCCTGCGTCCGGCGGGTTGAGTAACGGAGGCATTCTTCTTGTGCGTGTTCTCAGGTACAAAGCTGTACCAAGAGTCCTCGTACATTGTCTGGGTTGGTGTATGTCGAGGATGCTAGCTTGAGTGTTCTGAACGGAATTCGGCTAGGATGATGCCACCTGCACCGGGCCAGGCCAGTCAGGGCGTCGTCCCTGCCCAAAGAACCGGTTCGGAGTGGGACTTTGGCCGCCTGCCGCCCGTTCAGCGGCCGAATGTATCAAGTATCCGTAGTGGGGTGAGGAACCCGAGCTCTGACCCCCGTTTCGAGCCCGCTAGTGGAGACACTGGAGAGTGTCTCGAAAAGCGCAAGTGATCTTTCACTGGGAAGCTTCGCAAGTCTCTTCCAATCAGCTGCTTGTAATTCCCAACCAAATACATGACCTCACCACTCGCTTCGGCTTTTGAACAAGAACCCAGACACCACTTTGCTGTGTGTGTATACGAGTTCTGTGTCGATGACCTTTGGTTCCGAGAAACCTACGGGCGATACTTTTGTACATTAAAAATCCTCTGTCGCATCCCACCGCATCCCACTAAGCCCCTCATCATGAATTCGTCACGAGTCGCCTTGCGCCAGACACCTATTGTTTGTCGTTCGTTCAAGCCGATAGTTCGTGTTTCCCAACAACTACGAAACCAATGCCTTCGAAACCAGACACGTCGATATGCTACCCCCGAGGGCCCAGGTAGTAGTGAAGGCACGCCGGAGGGCCGCGGCCGGGGCAATTTCATGGGCGGTCTTCTGGGAGGTTTGGGGTTAGCCACGCTGGTGGCAGGTCTCACAGTCGTTGCTTGGCCATCCGTCGTCACAGAACCCGCAAAGCCCATTCAGGCAGTTATCAACTACGAAAAATCCCGGCCGACGCCTGTAACCAAGGAAGACAACCGCGATATCATCAGCAGTCAACATCTGCAGGTCAAGAAGAGCTGGGAGAACCCTGGTGTATACGCCTGGGGTTGCAACACTGGTCGTGTAGCTGCCCCTGATTCGACCGAGTCCAATATTAAAACGCCCAGAAGGATACCATATTTCGATGGCCAGCTCATCCGTGACATAAAACTAGACCGCGAGTTTGGTGCTGCTATAACCGAAAATGGTGATCTGGTCCAGTGGGGAATAGGCTTCTCAAAAGAAAACCCCCAACCTAGGCCGACCTTGAAGGGAAAAAACCTGACCAAGCTAGCCATCTCCCGGGATCGAGTACTCGCCCTTGGAAAGAATGGCACCGTATACTCAATACCCGCTTCCAGTGCCGATCAGACTTCCGGCACCGCGGCTGAATCTTCTTCGTGGTTTAGTCTTTGGTCATCGCCTTCACCTATCTCATACCGCAAGGTGGAAATCCCCTCCCTAGCCTGGGGCGAGACCATCAGCGATATTGCTTCTGGCCTTGAGCATGCTCTCTTCCTCACTTCCAAGGGCCGCTTGTTCACCGCTGCCTCCAGCACGTCCGACTTCCCCTCTAAGGGCCAATTGGGCATCCCCGGCCTAAGCTGGACTAACCGCCCCGAAGGTCCCTATGATCGTCCCTACGAACTCGTCTCGTTGAAGGGTTTCCCCATCACCCAGATCGCGGCAGGCGATTACCATTCGCTAGCCCTGGACAACGCCGGCCGCGTCTTCGTCTTTGGCGACAACACCTCGGGCCAGTGTGGCTTCCAAACCGAGCGTGAGATACCCTTCATCAGCGCTCCAATCCCGCTGCCTTTCACCAAGATCTACAGCGGCACCTCCCAAACGCCCCACGTGACATCGATCGCCGCCGGCGGTGCCAACTCCTACTTCACCGTCGATGCCACTCGCGTGGCCAACCCATACCAGGAGAATAGTGCACCAGCACGCGACCTCGGCCCCATCACCGCCGACACGTGGGCAGCCGGCTCAGGCATCTTCGGTAGTCTCGGCAACGGCCGGTGGACGCACGTCTCGCTTGGCCCCACCAAGATCAAGCCGCTCTCGGGACTTTTCGAATGGGACGAGCAGAACAAGACCGTCGTACCTATCCGACTTGGTCGTCTGTCTGTTGGCTCCACCCATGCAGCCGCCGTTATGGACAACGTGACATATGTCGATGCCTCGCCAGGATCTTCGCACAATGACACTAACTGGGGCGCCGACGTCATGTTTTGGGGCGGCAATGAAAACTACCAGCTTGGTACCGGCAAACGGAACAACATCAACGCCCCGATATACATCGGGCCCCTCGACGGAGGCAAGGGCGATGCGGAGAAGGGCCGCAAGGGCGAAGCGCATCGGTTCCAGATCACGCCGCGCACCACGGCAAGGCTAGGCGAAGACGGCAAGGGCAGGAAGGTCAGTATGGAGCAGCGGGTTGAGTGTGGACGTTGCGTTACCGCTGTGTACTCAGGGGTATGAGAGCGGATGATATTATGTGTATGTTGACGGCCCGGCGTTTTGTACACTTTCTGACCCCCAACCCCAAATGTTGAACTTGTAGGATTAGTCGGATGCGATAGCGTTCATTTTTCAACTCATCAGTTCTGACCAGACTTTGTCGTGATCGACCTTATTTTTTGACTTGCGGACATGTTCTAAGATCAGTCACGAGTAGCTGTGAATGAACAGTATGTGCCGCTTTTTCATTCTAGACACCATTCCTCACATGCGAACCACTTTCTCACTAACTGTATTTAGTAATAATACACGTGGGCGCTCCGTATAGTCATCGCCAGCTGTAGTTGCGGTATAGCCACATTACCACTGCAACATCTCCCTGAAAAGCCATGGAGCAGCCAACATTCTGATGTGGCTACCACTTACTCCGACTAGTCATAGGTCGTGGAATCGCCAAGGCAAATACTCCGTATAGTAGGTTTCGTTGCATATTATCAATTGTCAATTTAGCCACGTAAGAAATAAAGATTGGGCAGCTTAGGGCAACACTGCGTAACTTTTTTGTTGTCGTTGCTTGCGCCTTGGTTACACTACACTAATCATTATCCACGTGTCCTTCGTTGGCTTACCTTGCGTCCTCAGTGACACCTCCTCCGTGACAATCACCCAGGAAACCTATCTACCTCATTGTGTTTCTGTTCCCATCATGTGGATAGCATAATCATGATGGCATTCCTCAAGTCTCACGTACGGTTTTGCATGTCTGCAGGGCGCGTTTTTTGGCATCGCGTATTTGGTATGTTAAATTGCGAAAGGTATGTTGTAGTGGTAAATCGATGGAGTCTGACTTCAGCTTCGTATTTTGTGCTTACGTAGTAACTTAGCAGCTTCTTGGACCTAAAGGTAGATTCGAGTCTGTGGTAAGACCTGGCGGTCCCTCATTACTTCGCAGTACGGATAGGGCCTGAGTGGTTTCATCCGACGGAATTATCAGCCGCATTGAAGTGGGTCACCATTTTTGTTCAGCGATAATGATCCCAGCTCAGGGTCCCAGCACCCCACATTGTCACATTCCCATTCCCATTATCTGAAAAGCCGTAAAGGTGAAATGTAGTAACTACGCAGTAAGTTAGTTACTCCGTACGGATTACTTTGTAGTGAGAAGCGAATAGCGGAGCCAGTGAGGGTCAGCTTTGCGGGTCCATTTATTACTGGCACGGAGTACTCCGTAGTAAAGCGGGAATCAGCTTGCAACGGACCCTGAGTCTGGGCGGATAAGGCTGGCTAATCTCGACACGCAAAAGACCCTTACTTCGTAGTAGCCTGGCCAGATCTCTCACGACGCAGTAGTTAGGACGGAATTTAGCCAAACTGTGGTTAGCAAATCGAAGGTGTGTTGGAGAAGGCTCTGAAAGAATATAACGTCAGTAGGTCTGATATTTCGTTACTTCGTACTTACGGTTTGATTACTGTATAGATTTCTATTCCAACCGTCAGTTTCTGTGCGGGCATCGGATCGACGTCATAGTCGAGACCAATACCTTCTCCAGCGACCACGGTTACGTTAACTCGAACTGGGTTCACGTCGCTCATTTGACACAGTCTCTGTTCGTTGGCCTACAAATCTATGTGAGACTGGATAGCTGTCTTTGACATTTCGCTTTGCAGCTTAGAAAAAGCTATGCACGCGCGGTTAATGAAGTTATGGTGTTTTTGAGCTTTCTATCGGATTACCGATGCGCTTGCAATCGAACGATCGAAAACTGGAGTGCAGCGATTGCAATCCTCATCGGGCGATGCGATGGCAGCACATACTACGGTAGTGACTTACCAAGTAATTACTTGACATCAGGGTCCAGAGTCCATTGTGGGCTAGAAGGTGCTGTGGATACCCCTTTGTACGAAGTACTGTGTAGTCTCGGACCATCTGTAGGTAGATATACTTTAGATGACCTTGTTCAGCATTACGACACGGCCTACGATCGCGTCGATGTCCGTACCGTTTCGTACTAGAACCTAAGTGTGAGCCCTGAGCCACGCATGGTCCTGGCACTACTACACGGCCCCTCTCCGCAGATATCAGGCTGTATGATTGGCTTAGCTTGCTCTACTTTCTCCAATCGGCGATCTAGTAAATACGGAGAGACCCTGATCAACATTTCGACTCCCGATCTCTACGACTTCCCCACTGACCTCGCGATCGGCCAAGTACAAACAATCTGCACACACACACCTGAAGAACCTACTATGTCTTTTACACCCTTTCCGACCAAAGCAACATGGGTTGGTTACCATCATCTCACCAGGCAACATGCAGCCGTTTTTGGAGTAGCACCACAGACTGTGTATTGCAAACAACGAGAATCTCGATGCCATCGGCCGATGCGGCTGGTATATTCTTCGTACAACCAGTTGTCGTGAACTTTACCTTCTCTCTCACCACTACAACAGGCTGGCCTAGTCTACCGCTGTGAGAGAAATCTACACTTCAACAACTTTAATCTTCAACGCGCGCAGCACTTGCGATCATCTCTTCCTGCGACGACGCCGCATGCCCAATTTGTTCCTTTGCTGGATTTGGGCTTCTGAGACACAGACGAAGGGTAGCACGACGGGATATCGAACTCTCCGCAAAACAGTGCCACTTATTTACAATTGCTGTCATGTAGGTACAACGCAGCCTGCCTACCTACCTGCCTACCTGGTCGGTCGATTGAGGTCTCTCTTCGGCCCTAGCAGACAGGCTAACATGACAATCGATAAAGCTCTTTCTTCGCCCGTTTACATCTCAACAGACTTGCGATGCTTCCAAAGTGCCGCTTGATCTAGCAGACCAAGACAGATGTCAGACAGTTACAACATGGCCGAGTCAGAGCCTCCTCCGAGAAGCCTCATACCCCTTTATACACCAACCCAAAAATCAGTGTTCACCAACCCGAGGAGAGTATCTCCCGAGAACTCCGTCACCCTCGAATACCATCGACTGGCAAGAAAGGCTTCGACACGCAAAGCCATCCGCAATGATTGCCACCGCGCACCTGACCAGCTACAAAACATACTCGCCACGGCAAATTTACCGAGGAGGAACTCGTCTAATGACAGTCTCGAGACAGGCGCCAGTGATCCCAACTGCTGGTTCGCTCAATCGAACGAGCATCCCCGCAACGCATTTGAACACGTAGACGTTGACCCTCCGTTCTATCAAAAGAATTCGGATTCGTCCAGCGGAGACTGTTCTAAACATCAACCTATGCCGTCACAGAGCCCCGTCTATCGACTACTCCGAAATCAACTATCTGGACTACAACCCAGCCAGACACGCCAAAGCAGCAGTACCGACGACTATCGCAGCGTGATTGATGACCTTACAGTGGAGAACAAGCGGTTGAAGGAGGAGCTGAAGCGACTTAAGCAGATGGGCCCAGATTCCATGCGTCGGGATAAATTATTCGAAGTGAAAGTCCACGGTCTGCCGCGTAGGAAGAAAAGAGAACTAGAGGCAGCGCTACGCGATTTCACCACCAACCTTGATGAGTCCAGACTTGGCCGCCTTTCGACGCACAAGATGGATGCTTTGGACAGCAAAGGACTTCCCTCGTTCAAGCATGCGTCGTCGTCCTCTGGGTCCCACAACCGTCCTGGTCCCCCGCCGACAGACTCCGCCTATGCTTCTATGTCTACGAATAGCTTTTCAAATCATCATTTGCATTCTAAAGTTGGGTCTAGGCAAGTCGGTGCTGAACAGACCATTGAGCGTTTTCTTCAAGATACCCCTGAAGGCCTCCGGCCAGGCTCTTTATCTCTGCCTGAACACGACAAGAAGAAAATCGTCGTTCGGCGACTCGAGCAGCTCTTCACCGGTAATGGCCTTGGTAAAATTCAGCACCCACCACCGTCGCTGGGCGCATCCGCCGCCACTCTAGAGGATATGGATCTGTCTAACCCAAAGAGCCTCCGACCAGCGCTTACTAGTACCTCACGCGAAGCGCAGATACTACCAAGTTCAAGTCAATCTGAGAGCCATTCTCGTGGCAACAACTCTAACGAGGATCAAGTCGACTCGCAAGATGATGTTACTGGCAGTGGCAGTAGCAGCTCCAACCAGGTGTCGCCTATCGGCGTGGTAATGCCTGAGCAGCGTCCCACCCGACCTCACGATCTGGATCCCGACCGCCCTCAGGTTCCCTCTGACAACATGAACTACTTATCTCATTTGGGCCTGGTTGCGCCTACAAAATCGGTTTACTCATCTGAAGATGTATCACCAGATGCTGAAGGTTGGGTGTATTTGAATCTTCTTTGCAATCTGGCACAGCTTCATATGGCCAACGTCACTACCGACTTTATCCGCAGCGCGGTGACGGAGAAGAGCAATATGTTTCAAGTATCGCCCGATGGTCGCAAGATCCGGTGGAGAGGTGGAACGGACATAACAAGGTTCAGCAGCGACAACAGTGGCCATACGTCGCGGCGTAGTACCAGTAGCGACAGCGACAGTTCGAACAACCGAGATCGAACGAAGAGACTCAAAACACAGTACTCCATGCTGAACAAAGCTGGCGTGTCGGAACCTACAATGCCAGGTGGCGTTCATATCTCTTCTTCGTCGGCTGCCAGCTTCCACTACAAACCTCTTTTTGCGCGCCGGGGAACCTCTTCTTCTGAGGAGCAATCTGGGACCGAAAACGACACCGACACGTCATCGTATGGTGCTCAAGGGCAAAGCGATACTGGCATGAAGTCACACTGGGGTCAAAGCGGTACATCGCGCGTGTCGCAGCGCAAACGACGGCGCGATGGTGCCATCATCTACTACACAGGTGCACCCTTCTGCACCGACTTGAGTCGAGATTCTCCTGCGCTCTCCCCTAGTGAATCTGATGGTCCCTTACTTGAGGACCCCCCACCGACATGATTGATGGTACCCGTCCATCTTGCCAGCGCACTCCCTCTGGGTCGCTTCTTCCCTTCAAGCAGCTGAGCAGCCTCGTCTCTCACCACGCCATGATGGACTTGGAATTCGCACCTCCGGACTTGGCTCCTCGGGAGGATGACGAGCCAGATGAGCTCGAGGCGGAGTTCTTGTGGTCAAGCTCGACACAGAACACAGCTCTAGTAAATCTGGAGGCCAGTGGGCTAGGTGGCGTGACTCCAGAAGATAACCTTTCCATCAGGGTGTTGACACGCCGCTCAAAGTTGCAACAGCGTGACGCGATGGGGCGGCCTGAGCATAAAGAACACCCGAGCGAGGAGGCATCTATGCATTCTATCCATGACCACAATACAGCGGGCATGAGGGCGCATCAACCTGGGACTTTAAGCTCTAACTGTTCCTGGAAGGCTACACGAAGTGCCAATTTAGGTGTTGAATATCTCGAAACTGAAACACAACGACTTTCACCAGTTCCGCTACCTCCTCCAACATTCTACTACCGACCCTCCGGGTCTCTATTGGACGACGACGACGACGACGACGACGACGACGAAGATATGAAAACAGATTATGGCACATCGTCATCCGAATCAAATCCGAGATCACGAGGTGTGATGGTGCCTTCCGCTACTCGCTACATCTCTGGCCTTCCGGCCGAGTCTGATGGAGAATCAGACGACGAAGCCGGCTTCGACGAGAGCAACGAATCCCCCGATCGATAGATCATTGATAGATCATCAATAGATCATCGATAGATCATCGAAAAGGCCTCCAACGTATTGCAAATTACAACGCGCAGTTTGGTCGCCAGAGCCGGGGCTTGTTGTTGACCGTGGCGATGAAGTATCTTGATGCCGAATGTTTTCGCATCTTCAAACATGCATTGCGGTCATTGGGGTATGTGTTTTGGGGTTGCCTGCATTTGGCAACATGGCATACATAAACAGATTCGCAAGCACCACATTTGTTCTTGACGAAAAGATACTCCCATGCCAATTTATGATAGTTACAGTGTTAAGTTCGGGATGGAACTGAGGTAGTACTATTTATTGCATCGGGCAATGTTTATAGGAAGAATCTGAAGGGAGATTAACCCTTGCGCACCTAGTTGGCCTACCCTCTCCCCGAAAAGAAAAATGGGTTGTAACACTTTGTGTCCACTTCAAGCTTAACGTGTTTCTACCCAAGATTATTCATTGCCGTTACTATGTTTACATCCGCTCATAGTGCCCCGTGTCGACCTTTGGCATTTTCACATGTCGTCTGAAAATTCGAAATAGATCGCCCGTTTATAATCGCCAATTTACCTCGGAAGGCTCGTTATATAATGGCCACTTGCAGTGTTCGTGCTCCAATAGTCCCCGGGTTGTCGGTTTTGCAACAGCCTCCCTTTCAGTTTGATACGATATACACATCATCTCCTAGGTAGCAGGTAGCTAGCTAGATGCGCCGGGTTCTTCTACTTCCCGGCATATGGACGGGTACAGTTTCATGGTCTGGAGATGCTTGGTTTGGGGTGTTCCGCCTCGGAGGGCGGGTAGTTATGTAACCATGTAGAGACAATACAGGCCAAGTGCGCCTTTTATTTTCTCTAGATCATGAATTTGGCCAGTGAGTAAAGCCGACGAAGATATCTTCAAGCTGAACAGGATTCAAGAATTAGGGTAGATGGATCGCATAGGGGTAGTAAAGGAAAGTTTTAGGGGTGCGCGGCCAAACTGTTTGGCTGCGGATGGATGGGTTGACATTTGAAACAAGCAAGTAGCTGCGTGTGCTCAAGTAGTCTAGTGCGTATTGCAAGCTCGGAAACCAACGGATCGTCGATGGGCCGTAGGATTCTCGATGAGAATGGAATGCTGGAGCGACTCGAGCCCCTTGGTTTATCGAGGCCTTGACCACCACCTCGAGTACAGAGTGAGACACTGGTGTGGTGTACGGATAGATCGAGGACGGACTCTTTGCGGTGCGTCGTGGCATGAAGTCGGTGTCCTTTACCCCATCTCACGTTCACTTGCAGAGAGACGCTGGCAAGGTTGAACTGTTGAATAGGCAGTAATACTACGTGATAATTACGAAGTAGATACGGATAAGCTACGGGCGAGTTGGAGGTAAAGGGGGAGGGAGGGACACAGAGTGCTCTAGTTACCTATTTATAAAGTACTGTGTACGGAGCATGTACTCCGTAAGTACGGATACTGTGTAGTCAATAACCAGGAAAGTTATTAGGGCAGGCAGGGAAGTTTGCGATTGCCATGGTCATGCACACCGGGTTTCGGGTCAAATGCCATCCATCTCGTGGCGAGTTGGATGGCATTCCCTTGAAGTTTGAACATGATGTGGCAGTGCTGCGACTCGGCCCCTCCTACTAACATATGCAAACTGTTCTCGTGCTTGTAAAGTAGACTGACGATCAGAAATGGCAGCGCCATGGATTCAAATCCCCATGTAGACGTAGACGAGGAGTTGCTACTGCAGCTGTGTGCGTGAATGGCAGCGCTCACGACTAACATGTTGCAAGGACCGTCAGTTTATTTTCGTCACGCTGCCAAGAATAAAAGTGCTAAATGCTTTGCAATTTCCCGCTTTCCTCCACACAAGTAGTTACAAAAGTAGTTGACTGACTAGGGAGCTGACATGTTCCAAGTTTGGCCCGAGGGTGAGAACGGTGCATACTGGCCGGGCTACGCACGGTCCTTAGGCGAATTTTGGTCGGAGCAGGCGCCATAGCTGCTCACTGATTGGATAGTCCTCAGCCAGCGCACAGTGTTTCATGCTGTACGGAGTACTTCCAGCCCCAACTCCCAAGATCGGCGGCGCCTATCCAGTCCTGTCAACTCCATCAACTCACCTTTCCGACATTCAACATTCGACATTCGATATTCGGCATTCGAAATCCGACATTTGAAATCCGGCAATTTACAATCGACATTCGACTCGTTCCGATTGTATAACCCCGACTTTCCCTCATCATCCATCTGTGCATCTATCGCCATCGGGTCGGAACAGAGTTTACAGCGTCGTCTTGGCCGCCACGGACCGAGCCCAAGACGACGCCCTCTCCGATTCTCTCTCGAATCCGTATTCCCATAGCCACTCAGAAGCCAAATACACCCAGACGAGGGCAGGAACTGCCGTCCACAGAGCAAGTGTCGGCACATGTCCCACAGTTGGCGGCGCATCGCGAATCTCTGCCTGGGATCACAAAAGGCAACCTGTCTTACCTCGATTCTCGATAACCCGCATTGCTTCGTTTAATCGACCGTTCCGAACAGACCAGTGGCCTCGCCAACCCACCAGGCGTCTCGAGCACTCCTGTTGTACTCGGCAATCCCGTCCATTTACCAATCGCCGACATCTCCCTTGCCGACAGTCTTTGTATACCCTGCAGATTAAACCTGCCGTGACCATACGATAGCCTGGCCCCGCTTCTTCATCCAACGACCTCTTTCCTACTTCCGTCCGAACACATGCCAAGCTGGCAACAGTTTCCCGTAAATAGACCACCCGGTCAAGTAGCGACGACATAGTAGCCTTCTGCGAGTTCGATACCCAGATGTGGCCACCATGGACAGCTTCTTCACCACTCAGCTCTCCCAGGACGAGCTGCAGCGCCGCCATGCTCAGCAACGCCGCCAGAGACAGGCAACGAGCTCCCGGGTGAACTCAACCATGCAGCAACAGATGTCCTTGTCGCACGATGAATCAATACCTGGTGCCGACTCACTCGACGAAATCATCCAGAACAACCACCACCAGATGCAAACCCAGACGAGACGAAGTAGTCTCCCGCAGCCGCCCTATACCGGTCCCAGATCCGTGGCGCAGCAGAGCGACGCCGACCGCCGACTATCCATGCTAGACTTTGCGTCTATGGATGACTCATACGACTATCAGTTTGGAAGCGTGGCGGCGTCTCCGGTCGATGGCATCGGCGGCGTCTTCCACGACATGAATGCCAGTATGGCCATGCCGGGGACGTCGACCGCCTTCGGGCCGCAGAGTATGCTCGTCAACGACTTTTCGGCAGCACCCCACGATATGATGAACAGCATGGTCGCATTCTCACATATGAACATGGGTCAGATGGGCGCTGACCCCTCCATGATGGACATGTATCAACATGGGCTCCTGACAACATACTCCACGGCGTCGGTGGACCCGATGTCCTCATCCGACTTCAACATGGCACTGGTGAGCACTAGCAATCAGATGGGCACACCGCAGACCAGTCTGGCAACTACCATGGCCAGATCCATGGGCGACACCAACCTGATGAACTCGACCCCGCAACAGTATCCTATCACCAGCCAGTCGCTGCATGCCCAAGTGCCTAGCCTGGATACGCCCATGTCAAACTACCAGCCCAGCATTTCGTCTCACCAGCATTCTCCCATGCACCTGCCAAACAGCAGGCACTCGAGCCTCCACCAGCACTTGCAAACACCAACACCAAGCCCTTCTGTAGACCTCGTGGCGCAAACTCTCCAGCAGTCAGATGGACAGCCTAGTGCCCGCCCGATCATCTCCATGCAGGAGCAGAAAACGATATACTCAAAGAGCGGCTTCGATATGCTCAAAGTCCTATGGCTCGTGGCAACCCGCAAGAACCCTACGGTGCACCTGGGCCCGGTAGACATGTCTTGTGCCTTTGTGGTCTGCGATGTAACGATGAACGACTGTCCTATTGTCTACGTTTCAGACAACTTCCAGAACCTGACCGGTTACAGCCAGCATGAGACCGTTGGCCAGAACTGCCGCTTCCTGCAATCACCAGATGGAAAAGTTCAGGCAGGAACCAAGCGTGAATTTGTCGACAATCGGGCCGTTTTTAATCTTAAGAAGAAGGTTGCCGAGTGCGCAGAAATCCAGCAAAGCTTGATCAACTATCGGAAAGGTGGCAAGCCCTTCTTGAATTTGCTGACCATGATTCCTATCCCCTGGGATGGCCCCGAGATTCGCTATATCGTTGGTTTTCAGATTGATTTGGTCGAATGCCCGGATGCCATATCATCGGTCCAAGCTCCGGGTTCCATGAAGATCAACTATAAGCACAACGACATCGGGCAGTACATATGGACACCACCCGCTTCTAGCCAATGGGAGCCTGAAGCAGGTCAATCGTTGGGTGTCGATGACGTCTCTACTCTGCTGCAGCAGTTCTCATCGACTGGCGCCGGCTCCGACTGGCACCGGCAGTCTTGGGACAAGATGCTGCTGGAGAACGCTGATGACGTGGTCCACGTGCTGTCTCTCAAGGGCCTGTTTCTGTATGTTTCCCCTTCGGCCAAGAAGGTGCTGGAATACGATGGAACAGAACTTGTGGGAACCTCTATTTCATCTATTTGCCACCCATCCGACATTGTACCCGTCACCCGCGAGCTGAAGGACACTACGACTGGCGGCACTGTGAACATTGTTTTTCGCATCCGACGAAAGGAAAGTGGCTATACCTGGTTCGAGAGTCACGGAGCTTTATTCGTCGAAGCCGGCAAAGGCCGCAAGTGCATCATTTTAGTCGGTCGCAAGCGGCCTGTCTTTGCTTTGCAGCGCCGAGACTTGGAGGCGAACGGTGGTATTGGAGACAGCGAAGTATGGTCCAAGCTATCAACATCAGGCATGTTTCTGTTCGTAGCGTCGAATGTACGGTCGCTGCTGGATCTCCAGCCTGAAGCTTTGCTAGGCACTAGCATACAGGATTTGATGCGCAAAGACACCAGACCCGAATTTGGCAAGGCTCTCGAAAAGGCCAGGAGGGGCCACATTGTGTCCTGCAAACACGAGGTCCAGAACCGGCGTGGACAAGTCCTCCAGGCGATTACGATACTTTACCCGGGCGACTCCTCGGAAGGCGAAAAGCCAACCTTCCTCCTTGCCCAGACAAAGCTACTAAAGGCTTCGTCGAGATCAGTCGCACTTCCATCGTCGCTGGCATCGACCCAAAACGGTGGCAGCACGGTGGTAGGTGACACAAAAGTTGCCAGTAACGTCGCGCTGTCTGGCAAGAACTTGGAAGAACCCGGTCTCGTGTCTACCGCAGGTGGTGGGGTGCCCCTGGGCTCCCAAGATAGTGCGCTTGCATCCGACGACAACATTTTCGACGAGCTGAAGACAACAAGATGCACTAGTTGGCAGTACGAACTGCGACAGATGGAGAAGGTCAACAGAATCTTGGCCGAGGAACTACATGGGTTACTATCAAATAAGAAGAAGCGCAAGCGCAGAAAGGGTGTGGGCAACGTCGCCCGCGACTGTGCCAACTGTCACACTCGAAACACGCCGGAGTGGCGGAGAGGCCCGAGTGGGCAGAGGGACTTGTGCAACAGTTGTGGCCTTAGGTGGGCCAAACAGGTCGGTAATGTACCCTACGACAACGAGCTGGAGTTACTAACATTGGGGCGTCAGACTGGGAGAGTCTCCCCGCGAACTTCTTCGCGCGGTGGTGACGCCGCTACCAAGAAATCCACGTCGCCTGTGAACTCGTCGCCGCTTCAGAGAGAAGTCTCTGGACTCAGCGACCAGTCGTCGGAAATCGATCCCACCTTCAGACAGCGATCCTCAAGTTCCGGTGCTGGGACTACGCCGAGCGGATTGTCGAAGCCGCCTCTTAGCCAACCTTTTATGGAAGGAGGTGCGGAAGGTGGTCAAATGACTTCGATTCGAGAAGAACGCGAGTCGAGTCGTTGACCATAACGCTTCCAGCCTTGTTGACGTTTTTATCCCTTTCCTGAGCTCTTGTGGGTTAGTTATATGGGTGCGTGAAGACAGACACAAGCCAGCTTCTGCTGCAATCCGCCCTTGGTTTTAACGTATTTGATTTTAGACGAGCGTTATGATTGATATGGTTTATCATGAAATACCTCGGTTCTTCAAAGAACCAGTTCGGAATGATTGGACGGAGGAGGGATGGAAGATGCAGCAGTGCATTTGTGCCCTTGCTTTTCTCACTATTCTCGGCATGTCATTTCATTTCGAGGTATAACTTGACACCCTCCCGATATGACAGTGGGAGGCTGTTATTTAGGCGGTCGGAAAGGGATATGTTCCCTCTGTACATATGGAGAAAAAATATTTTACCACGACTACTCTCGCAACAGAACCCGCGATCTCAACTGCGAAAGGGGGAGCCAGTCATCGTCATATAGCAGGCACAGACTATTACTCCCCTTGGTGTTGGCCCCTGTTATTCACTACGCGGGCTGCAGACTGGCTGTGGGTCCATTTGTAGCGACCCAGATCCCCCATGAGGCGATTCGGATGATTAGTGAAGGAACTTGTGTGCCTACTGGGCATCATGCGTTCGTTGCTGCGTAGCAACTCGGGCTAGGGAAAATGCATGTGGTGGTTGGCGATGAGGTAAGGGTCAAGGACGTGTGTGCTCCGGTGGCCGGCGGGTACTTACTCAGCGTCCTGTCGGCGTGATATTACGGGGTATATGATGACACGGCTGCGTTGTCGCCGGTTCAATCTGGACGTAACATAGCTCGGATTGGGCGCAGAAGGGCTCCTTAGCGTGCGTACCAGGGTCCTGAGCAGGAGGCCAAGCCGCCGCGAGCATCGAAGACCCAGCGACGAGAGAGAGAGAGAGAGAGAACCCCCCGGGAGCGACAGGGTAGCTCAAACGACTAGTTGGGCTGGTTTGGACATGGAGATGTACGTATCTCGCTGCCAGGTGGAGCGAGTGATGAACGCGTCGGCGCTTTGGCTTCTTTCGGGGTCAAGTCGGTGGAGTATATATCTCGTTCACATCTTTTTTTAACTACGCCTGTTGATGATGGACACTCAGCTTCTCCGGTGCGGTTACTATGAGTACCCTGTGCCGGTATGCCTGCTCATCTGCCGGGTCTGATACTTGGCTCGTGTTGCAAAGGTCACCGCGGGCTGAAGCCCGTCGGGGAGGGCGCTTGCTGGGAGGCACTGGAGAGCTAGCTGCGACTGTTGCCATGAACACGGCCGGGTCCATCTCGTGGAAACCACTAGCTTGTTTTCCGTAGAATGTAGAATGGCTTGTACGGCGGTCTTCGTACCCAGGCACCATGCCGACTGAGTGTAGATGCTATGGTCCATATGAGGAGGGTCCCCCGGGGACTCCCGAGCGGAGGGATATTGGTTGGTTGGGATAGACAGAGGGAGTAAGCCTCCTTAACGTATTCCGATGCCTCACTCGTGTCATTACTATCTACACCGTGGCGTTCGAGCTTCTCCGTGGTACCCGTCCCCACGGGCCGTGTACTTTTGTTAAGAGAGGCGTACTCTCGGGATCCTTGTTCGTGTACGCGGCACGCCCGTGGGCTCAGGGGTTTTGGCAGACAGGGAGCTCAGACGGGATGACTACGCGGTGAGGGCAAAAACACACACCCACGTTCCCCCGAGGTCTGATCCCGTTATTGGATGTTATTTTGTATATCCGACTAATGCAGGAGCATGGATGGCCACAACGGCTGGCGGTCCTCCCACACCCTTGATATCAGGGGGGGGCTGCACAGTTCAGCCAGCGACGTTATCCGGCAACGGGTGGAGGGACGACGCGAGGTACTCGGCTTGTATTTGTCAGAGTATCCTCGTTACGGAGCGTCGTCCGGGACTAGGTAAGAAATGCAACATCGTCACGGAGGCTGCAGACGACGAGCGTAGACAGACAGATGTACCGGTTGGCGCCCGGCCTAAGAATAGAAGGTGCATGGAGGGGAGCAGCCATCTAGTCAGCGATGCAGTCTGAAAGTACCCCGAAGCAGAGGGTATCACTAGCTTTTGTGGCTGCAGATGTAGTCTTGAGGGTTTGAGGGGGGGTGGTCTGGGTCTGGGGAGGGATCGGCGGAGAAGCTCGAGGACCAGAGGCAGTGCTGTGCGAGTCCACAGCCGCTCTGGGAGAGGAAAAATATGGTCAGCGTTATGACAAACGCGGAGTTGACCAGAGCAGCTCCTGAAGCGGTTCGAGTTTCCTCGGGGCGGTTGTCGATACCTACCACCTGCTGTCGGCACGCCCCCCCCTTGATACTTTCAGAAGCCCCTTTGGGCCCTTTGGCTACCGTCAAAGCACCGGAATACAGACAACACACGAGTAGACTTGACACGCGAGTATACTTGACACGCCCAAGTGGCGTACTCTGGAGAAGAAGATCGTGTAGAAGCAGAATGTGGACATACGTTATCGGGGTCTACAGGAGCTCTCGTGACTACCAAGAGTACATTGACACTCTGTACACGCCACGGTACTTTGCTCATCAAAACAGAAACCCCAGCCAAGTCCAGAGAGGTCCTGCCCTCGGCAAATAGCACCCAACACCGCTGTAGGGATGGCCTATAAGTCTGCATGAGCTGTGCAGACGTGCCCCCCTTGGAACGCTTCGAATTCTGAGAGCGACAGCCGGGTTGCACGGATGTGGCTCAGGTCTAGGTAGATCTTCCATGTGTAATCTATCGAGACCTCACATAAGCGTCCCTTCGCATACGTCGCCTACGTATCAAGCGTAGAAGCTTCCGGGGCACAGCCTCCTCGGAAGCTTGGGTTCGCGTTAACCTCGCGGTGCGGGGACGAATGTCTTTTGTACCTACTTTGAAGTTAAGAGGCTGTCTTCTCCGGGTGGTACGACTGTCGGCTCCTTGCCCAGGGGCGTCGGGCAAAGAAGGCAGCGCTGCCAGCGTTGGCGGTGAAGTACTTTGGCTTCGACAGACCGCCGGCATGGCATGGCAGGCAGCGCAGTCGGCCCTTTCCCCAGACATGCCTGTTCGGGGAGTATAACACTGTCCTCCTTCCAGTTACTGCAGCCCCCTCTCTACGTGGTAACTAGTTTTAGTGGCAAGGAGTGAAACCTTCCCCCCCTGTCCAGTCGTGCGGTGGAAACTGGGGTGGTGGCGATCGTCGAGGCTATGCTCCCTAGTAGGAGACATCATCTCGTCGTTAGCGCTACGGTCCATTCGACTGCCACTGGACGTCGAACCTCGGCTCTGTAGACTGTCATGTGCTTGGACAATCAACGAACGGACGTGTCTAATTACGTGGCTTCATCATGTCGACGAGACTGGCATGGAGAAGGGACCACGATATTTGCCCGGCCGGCAAAGAGACCCAAGGCGCCGCCCTGCCCTGTACTGCCTCTCCCGTCTTACCGTCCGGGTTGGGCATTGGGGATCTAGATAAATCTCCAAAGTAGACAAAGCACGCGATCAAGCGCCACCTCCTGGTTTTGAGCACCGTAGCAGAAAAGGATACAGGGGCGGCGGCGGCGGCGCGCATCTGGACCACGCCCGCCGTCCCACGAGGGTGTCTCCGCCATGCGCCGACACGATTCGATACCCCGAGTCGGGACTACTACGCCCATAACCTATAGCCCCTGAGCGGAGCCAAAGAGGACATGACACCTCGTTGCCAGTGACGCCGACCGACTACTGCGGCCCCGTTCGTCATCTCTTCTCTCGCCGCGCGCCCGAATGCCGGGTGAGGACACGATGAGCAAGACTGTGGGTAACGTCTTACACGTCTTGCACGTCTTGCACGTCCTCGCGGTAGTGGTAGTGGTATATCTATTTTTGGCTTGCTATCCCGCCGCGTTGTCGATCCGGCCATGCAAAAAAGCGCGGACGGGCGCTCGCGTGTGGCGAATCTCACCTGCCTCGTTCCACGGGTCAAATGCCGACTTTTTCCCCTGTACGTCTGTATGCATGTAGTCATGCATGTGTAACGTTATGTGTGTGTGAGAGAGAGGGTGAGAAGGGATAGAGACAGAAAGAGAGGGAGAGAGAGTGTGTGTAAGAGACACACATGCGCACAAAAAGGGGTACAGACAGGGTCCGACATCTACCCACGGACTGCTGCACAGCCTACCTCTTCACCACCTTTTTTCATCTCGGCCTGCTGCAAATGGCAATCCTTCCCGCCGCCTGCGTGCACACACACACACACACACAAATCCTTCGTTACCCACGGCAACAATGCCAATCTCGCGCCCGTCACATCGGCCCTAGTCTCGCCAGATGCCCAAATAAGCATGTGTCTTGGGAAAAGGAAGCGCTTGGTTTAATCTCGCCGCCTGGGAGGAGCGATACGAGAAAGGAGACACTGACGAAAACTGTCGCTGCTCATAACAGAAACCCACGGGTCAATCGCCACCGGGGAGTGAGTGCAGTGCGTTGTACATGCAGGTCTGGGCCGCTGCGGCTCGGAGGCGAATTGCCAGTTCTCTACTCCATAGTTAAAGTCTTTGACGATTTGAGACGCGAGTTTGTCGTGGTTTGCCTTTTTCCTCTTCTTTTTTGTGGCCGGTCTGCGAATCGTCATAAAGCGCCGAGATCTTCGCTCGCTTAAGCAGACATCCTAAATATAGAAACAGACTTGGAGGCAGTGGGAGGGTCAGAGAGTGCAGTACGGAGTAACTAATGCGGGGGGGGTTTGGATTGGACGTTTCGATGCAAGGATGACGGGGTCAGGGACTCAGGGGGTGGTCTCGAGGCGGCTCCAGGTGTGATTGGGCCGTTGTTTTGCGAATCCTGGATGTGGCAGGTTGCGGAGGACCCTGGTCGACGAGACTCGGAGCGTGGGACCGTAACGTTAACTAGGTGGGAGAGTGAGTACAAGAGACCCGTTTCCTGTCACCATTGCATAACTAACGTTACCTAGTTACCGGCTTCGGGTCGATAGTGAAGTGTGATATTATGTAATACCTAACTAAGAGCATCGAAACGGTTGACCTGGGGGTCTTGGACCCTTGCTGCTGTTCCGAGTGAGACAAAACCCCCGCGCGCCCCGAGTCTGTGAACGCTGAGCGTATGACGAGCACGGAAAGGGGCGAGTGAGTGAGCACTGAGAGAGTTCTCGTCGGATTTGTGTGCCGGGGTCCTCTTTCTTGACCTGCCCTACCCAGTCGGACGTCCACGCTGCATTCGCGAGTCCAAACTAACTCGACGGTAGTCACGCTAGAAGCTCTATTGAACGCTTCCAGAAAAACGAGCCAACAGGGCTTTTTGTCTGGCTGGTCCCCCTCGTGTTTCCCGGTTTCGCCACTCGCTTGCGCGATCATTTGGGAACGAGAGGCCAAGTTACTACTACTCCCTGAGCCCTCCACATCAAAAAGCAATGGGCATGCTGGCACAACCGGACATGCTGCCTGATGAGGAAGACGTCTGCTCTGTAATCCGTAACAAATCGCTCGATAGGTCGTGCCGAGTGTGGTGTGTGGTGTGTGGTGTGTGGTGTGTGGTGTGTGGTCGAATCGGCGCTTTTTCGGGCACGTCTGATCTCCCTCTCAGCCCCTCCCTGACGGTGAACTGTGGACGGAGTTGACGGAGTTGACGGAGCGTTCGTCTCTTTTTGTGCCGGCAAGGGAAAAGGAGACGGTCGGTGGGGGTTTCGTCGTCGAGATGACCCGAGACTCGAAACCAGACGGTAGCCTGTAGGAGGATTCTTCCCCCGTTCCATGATTTCTGTGTCCATGGTTTCTGTGCTTGTCTACTTTTACCGTAGGCAACACCGATGGGCAAAGACCCGAACCAGACCAACGCTCGGCAACGTCCATCCTGATTCCCTCATCCTCTTCCAGCCAGGCGTCGAACATTCATTTTACCCCTGGAAACACAAGTGACAATGGCAGTTATTAGGCATCTTTGCCGACATGTAGGAGTCGTATCCCTGACTCCCCCAGCGTGAGGCGCAAGCACAGCGACCAAAACGTGGTCAATCTGACAATTCTCGCCGGCCAGCCGCGTATGTAAAAGGTAAAGAGGCCAAGATTAATTACAAACTTGTCATGTGATCCTGTCTGTATACCCATCTATCTAGTACGCCCTTCCATGCCAACGCGCGAGTCCCCCCCCTCAGAGCCCGCCCGCTCACACCGCCACCATTGGCACGAGGCTCGCGCGTTGCGGCCCTCTGCCCGGGTTGAGTGAGCCCTGTGGAGGATCGCCCGGAAATACCGGCGAACGTGAATAGACGCGCGAGACCGCCGTGGGAATGCGAGGATCGATCGAATCTACAACGCTGTAGTCTGTGCCGCAAACGTGGACAGGGGGGGTTGTCTCTTCACACACACACACACACACACACACACACACGCAACCTCTGCTTCATTCGTCGTTCCGCAAAGTCGAGTCAGATCTAATCTCTGGCCTACGTGGCTGAGATTGCACTTTTCAGCCGCAGACGATATTTTTGTAGCAGCATTGTTTCGCGGGCATGGTTGCTTGTTGCGTGACATGGCCGTGGTCTGAAGGATCTAGTGTCTTCGCTAGCGGGTAGTGGCCCTGCTCGTGCCATCAAGTCACGGCTCCAGGATCTCACGAGGTCGACAGACGATCAGTGTCAAATGCTACGCGCAGTTGGTCTTGGCTTTTTCAACGTTGGCGGTTGAACATTGCATCGTGAATTTCGCCTGGGAATATCCTCCGCTATGAACGACTATCACGAGACACTAGAAACGCGACCCCCCAGAACTGGAAACCTCCCGTTCGCAGTAGGTGGATGGTTTCCGAGTCCCGATGGCCAAAATGTCACATCTCCGCGTGATGAAGATAAATTCAGCCAGGTACTAGAGTCCTTGCTGCGACCAGCCATGTGCCCCTTGTAGCCAGCTCGGGGAGCACCAGACTAAGAACCGAGAAACAACTCCTCGGATCTCGTAGTAAGTGACCGGTGGAGAGGTCTAAACGGTTGGGGGAAGCCGAATTTGTCGATATAGGTGAGACCATGTTGTTCAGTGTCGACGTTCGATCCACCGTGCTTGGGGCGTACCAGCCATACGGTGGGCTCAACGACAGATCCGTACCCGCCATGTTGTATCGCATGGGCTCTTCCTGATCTCCAGACCACCAGTTGGTCGTTTCCCTCGGTCCCTGGTGCCACCACTGGTTCTCGAACCCATTGTCCACCGTCATCATGGCTGCCGACAGTGCTTCAAGCTCTCTCACCTCTTCCGGGTCGTACGGGCGCGAGAGCCGCGATGAGATGGCAAATGTCGTCGGTTGGTTCGTGGGCGATGATCCCCGTTCGGACTCTTCGCCCGCCGAGGGCTCGTGGAGATCCATGGGCCAAGCAAAGGCCGACCATGGCAGACCATCCTCACCCAACCTATACTGGCTGGGCTCTGTCGGCAGGGGCTTCCAGCTTTGTTCCTCTTCTTGCAGGCCCTCCCTTATCGGGGGAAACAAGGACGCCGACGGTCCAGCAGCGGCATCCCAGGGACTGTCATTGAACGGTGGGGGTGCCGAGCTCCCACGCTCACGGGGTACCGGTAAGCCTTGCGCATCACCCCGCGACTGCCGCCTCTGGGGCCTCGCGTTGGGGCTCGCCGGCCGGGGCTGCTCCCGTGGACGCTCATGCCCTCTCGGGCGGCCTTGCTGCTCTCTTGGCGGGCGTCCCTGGTTGTGATGAGATTGCTGCCTCCGGTCCTGCTCTGCGTATGCCGACGGCTCTCGCAGCACCCTCTGCTCCTGTGGCCGTTGCGGACGGCTCTCTACGCTGGCTAGGAAGTTTGTGTTGGGTGGCGGCAATTGGCGGGGGAACGTGCCGCGCTCTCTCGAGTTGCGCAGGTTGCGCGAGGTATAGGTCACCGTGTGCGTCCTGGGAGTATGTCGCTGAGACCACGAGACTCCGAATTCGAGCGACACAAAGATCTGGGGCTTGGACACGGCGTGCCGCTCACTCTCCAGCTTCCTGGGGTTGTGCATGTCGTCGGGTTGAATGGGATCCGTCCTCAACATGGCGGAGGAGAGAAGGAGGGAAGGAAGCCGACGGCACTCGATAAAGTAATAAGAGCCAGCCGCATGAAGCCAATGGGGCGCCACAGTGTGCCACAAGTGCCACCAAGTGCCACCGACGAGTGCCACTAATGCCGTGCTACTGCTAGTGCTGGGGATTGGGCCAGTAACGACTTGCGGCCAGAACGCGCACGAGTCTAGTGTGTGTGTGGCTAGAGCCAGAGCGTAGAGTCTAGCGCTGTCGTAGGTTCAAAGGGTTTCGAACGCAGTGACGGGCTAGGGCTAGGATGACGTCTATAGTCCAGACGAGCGCGAGTTTCGGGGTGTACTTTGTATGCTTGTTTGCTTTCTCGGCTGGGTGCAGACAGTCCACAATATGAATGTGGGAATCGGGACGGGCACCTGGGGTCGGGAGACGGGAGACTGGAGTGACTAAGAAACAAGAGGTGGCACCTCGCCTCACCGCCGACGGTATTTCTAGGGCGGCTTGGTCAGGTTCCTTTGCGGATAGTGCTGTGTAGGTATAATAGGAAACCAGACAAGGCGAGATGGACGATCCGTTGCGGGGTCGGGTATCCGTATAAGCCAATAGGTACCGGTACACTGTACACACTCCTTGTGCGACTGTCGGGGGGGCTTGCTCGTGCTGTTTCTGACGAGCCGAAGATGGTGGGCGTAAATTGTGTACTGGGTAGAAGATGATCGTGGTGATAACCAGACTCGGTGGCGTAGGTATTCCGTCCAGTCAACTTTATCACGCAGCGAGGTCAGGAATGAGAATCCATCTCGGCTCAATCACTCTGCTATGACCTCTCGCCTCAGACAGGCCAAACACCCAAACAAGCTAATCCGTTTGCAGGACCATCCCATGTGTGTGTGCGCGCGTGCCAGCCAAAGGCTTGGTTCCAAAGGATGTGACCGTCTGGCTGAGCTTCAGCGCGCCTGAGCCACTCCCACTCCCACTTAACTTGTACCGAACGGGGTGGGGGAGGACGGGTTGCTACTGCCAAGACAAGATGGCCCTGCGGCCGGTAACCCGACGAAACATCCAGCATCTAGCTAGAGCCCCTTTTTCGGCCCTTCCTTGTTGCACGTCAGTTACTGAATTTGGCAATGCGCGATCAAGGCTGGATTGGATGTCACGTTAGCGTTAATGTAACCGTGTAAGTTATAGAGGTACCTGTTCTCTTGTTAGACGTTGGGTGGGGCCCCTGTACACAGTACTATTGTCCCATGCTTCGTAGTAAGCAAGCCGGGACCAAGTTGCCTTTTTGGGGTAACTACACGGTCGAGTTGGTGATAAAAGGTGACTAGGTATGTTAGGTAGTTACTTAATGTTACATAGTCCGTACGGATAGGCACTAGTTACGTACTAGAGCCTAGCGTGCCTGCCCTGTTGATCAAGGTAGTTAAGTTACGTAGTTAACGTTAGTCACGTAACTTACCTGCCCAGTTGCGACAGTTCGGCACCGTGCCACGGTCCACCAACACGAAAGATACCGGACGAGTAGTTAGCCATCAAATCAACCAACAGCCTCGACTGTCCCTGTACATACACAGTAACTACCGTGTACACCGTATTGTGCGGTGACGCTAAGCACTAACCACGGGAATGCTGCCGTCTTGTTGGCGGCAAGCCACACGCAAACACGCACACGCACGCACGCACACACACATGCCGTTCGTTCCCTGCACCTCATCGGCACTGGGAGAAAAAAACGACGCACGCCGGCATGCTACACTCTCCCCACCACCTGACGTGGTAACGTTATGATCCCGCATACATCAGCGGAGCAAAGATCGGGTGGCGCTGCTGTAGAGGTAAGCTGCTCCGTACTCCGTACTCGTGCTGTACGTACTGTGGTAACTAGTACACCGTAGTATGTAAGCTAGTCATCAAAACTATCCGTACTCCGTACACAGTAACTAGCTAGTTACTTCCTAGCTCTTCGTAGTGCAGCCGAAAGTCCACATGGGCGTCTATAAATAGACGACACTTGAGGCCAAACTACCCCATTAGGTAAGTTGTCTGTCCCCAAGGTTTGATTGCTCCTTTCATCTCAACGGCGGCGCTGCGTAATCGTCGCGACGTGTTGTTCCCACCCACCGTCCCATCCCACAGGCTGACGGCGATGCCATATGTTGTCTTGGCACGCTCCGCAACACATTCCCGGCCGATTCTAGAAGGAGAATGTTCCTCCAACCTTGGGCTTCCAAGAGGCCAAGATCCACAAAGACCTGCTCCGGATGGATCAATCATCATGGGGCTCTTCTTCTTCTTCTTCTCCATCGTCATTCGGTCCCGACACCACGGTCCCGAGGCTTGCACTTCAACTTGACTTGGCCGGCTCCTTCGCGCTATATCTAGCCTCTAGAGACTAGGCCTTGAAATGGGAATCCTGCGCCGCATCTCATCACACTCGCCGTGTCGTCTGGGTCATGCATGGCCAAGGTGTCCTGGCCCAGCCTCCCGGGTCAGACTCCTCCACTCCCTATAATTACCATCTCGAATCCGCGTTCGCCGCACAGCCTGTGGCACGGTGGCACCGGACACATCCTGCTGGAGCCTCCTCGGTGGTCATGCTCTGGAGTTTGTCCATGGTCATGTGAATCGCAACGTGCAAGCCGTCCGCTTATCTGCCATGAATCCTCTTGTTTCAAGTTCCAAGTTCCGCAAACCTCCAGACATAAGAGAGCTGCAAGGGCACGTCTAGCATTGGTTACCGTTAGAGTATATCATTGGCTTTACTGACTCGTACGAGATCTGCCAAGTGCTAAGCACCCCATACCACAAAGACCCTCTCTCGGGCTTGTATCGTCCGTCAGACTCCACAGGACTGGCCTCCAAATAGACGAGATCGCTAGGCGTGTCCCTCCATAGAGCTCCTTCGTCGCCATCGCGCTATCGCCTGGTGCACGGCGGCTCATCGCCGTCCTCCTCACACCGCCTCAGCAACAGCACTCGGGGACCTCTTGGACGACTCGCCCTCATCCCAGAAGCGGGTCTGCCGATCCTTGCCCTTGACCATGCCGCATATGTCGAACGGATCAACGAGCGTAGCGAAGAAGTTGCGATCCTGCGTATACCCGGGGCCGAGCACCTCGCTCACGCCGTCCCTGGCGAGATACGTCTTGGTGCTGCCGGGCAGCCAGCGCCGGGGGTGGCGCACGTTCAGCAGCACGCTGTTGGCGAGCATGAGGGACGCCTCGAAGACGTAGAAGAACCACTCGTACCGCACGATCGGGCCCACTGCGTCGCTCGGGAATCAGTTTCTGCCAAGAAAGGGGTCGCCGAGTGCATCCTTCGAGATTGGCTC
Source organism: Arthrinium puccinioides (assembly GCA_022414665.1). Taxonomy (NCBI): domain Eukaryota; kingdom Fungi; phylum Ascomycota; class Sordariomycetes; order Amphisphaeriales; family Apiosporaceae; genus Arthrinium; species Arthrinium puccinioides. The sequence continues at coordinate 1,179,608 of JAIUNF010000003.1, read as the reverse complement.
CCCCTGCAAGCGCCGAAAGCGGCAACGTGGTGCTGTCTTTCTTTGCCAGTGAAATCGGACAGGGAAGAAAGGCGGGAGCTACTCACTGCTTGCCTGGTCGAACCCAGGCTTCCAGTAGTCGACGCTCGAGACGTCAAAGTACTCGACGATGCGATAGATGGTGCGGACGGTGATGAGGGCGCTGCTGATGTACAGCGTCGTCAGCGCGCTGTTCACCTTGGCCGAGTTGATGCCGTTGCGGAGGCACTTGACGTGGAAGTAGACGGCGAGCGTCAGGAACAGGCCGACCACGACGACCTGGATGAGCAGGGCCGCTTTGAGCAGGGCCTCGCCCGTGTCGTGCCGCTCGTCCGACAGCGACTGGTTGGCCGTGATGGCGGCGCCGTTCGCGCTGAGGGCCTCGACCACGGTCGAGATGGCGGCAAAGGTCGTGAGGACGCGACCCGGGTGGATGGGCGAGTGGTACGGGACGTAGTACAGGATGCGGCCCAGGATGTAAAAGTTGGCCAGCTCGTACAGCGGCCTTGCCATTGTCACGTCAGCGTCGCGGGCAGGGAAGGCGTAACGGTTAACCAGGGGGGGATGGGTTGGGTTTGGGAAAGACTCACGGAGCCGCATACACCAGACAGATGCTGACAATGTACAGTGTTAGATTCTCATAGTCGAAAGCGCCGATCTCGCGCACGATGAACCCGACGGCGAAGAGCAAGGCGCAAAGACATAGAGTCCCGTCAGACGCCAGGACTTGTAGTGACTGTTACTTGTTGGCGGCCGGTTCTGCCCATGTGGAAGATGCCTTGACTTGGCTGTACTCACATTGTCTGCCACAGATGACAACCGCCCGACGCAAGGAAGGCTACAGCGAAGAACACGGGCGCCCCTTTGTTTGGCGCGTAGAACCACACCGAATTTTCAACATAGCGGCCGTCTTCCATGGCTAGGTCTCGCTGTTTGATGGACGCAGCGCAGGATGGCGTGGAAGGGGTTCGATTTGGATAAAGTGTCTCGGTATAAGCTGTGGTAGCATCAGCTTCGGTTGCTTTTGCAATTCGGCAGCATGTGTCTGAAGGTACTGTCTGTCCGTTTGTCTTCTGTCTATCCAGCCAACAAACAGCTCATCCTGCGACGGACAGCTCTGTTATATAAGCACATTTCTTCGACTTACTGCACTCACTACCCCAAGCTGCTGCTCTCTGCCTTGCCAAACCGGCCTCGTTCAGCCCTAGGACTAGCGGACCAATCGCATCGCTTCCTCCCCAATACGACGAAACCGAGCCGGCCGCTTGTTCGGGGCACCATTATAGTTAACTGACTACCGCGGGTGCACTGAAGCAGGGTTTGTTTCCCGCGTGACGTCTTTCTGCCATGGCCTATTGGCGTGCCTGCTCAAGCGGCCGAGAGAAACCCAAAGCTCCAACTAGTTAACTTATACCGAGTACGATGGAAATGTCCCCGCGACGCCGATCGGTCGAGTCTTTTTTTTTGCCCAGTCAGGAGCCGCAGGGTAAAACAGATGATGCCGCGGTCCTCCGTAAAGTAAAAATGACCTGGTTGGCCACTTGCTGTGTATCTTGCATCATTGCTCCCGATTGTTTTTGGGGGAGTCGGAGTGAGTGAGCGACCACAGACTTTTCACTCGCCCGCGGCCCTAGGACGTTGGGGATCGTCACGGAATTCTTGCAAAGTTTGTTCCGACGGGGGGGGGTGTTAGAAACTCTTGACTCTTCATGGTTTGCTGGTGCAGTAGATCGTGATGAGGCCGTCGGTTCAAGTATACAGGCGCGCTGTCAGCATGGAGAGTGAAGTGTTTTTTTTGGTTAGTTTTGGCACGCCCTCTCCCCTCTCTCTCCGACAATCACAAGCCCGAGAGACAGAGGTTTGTCTCGACAACCTCCCAAACCAAAAGAAAAAAGTAAAGAAAGAAAAAAAAGGAAGAAAAATGGCGTCATGGCCCGTCAGAACGGTATAAGGAAATAACTACTACTCCGTACATACTAGCTTAACGTTAGTTATAAGTTAACGTTACGGAGTACTCCCCTCCCCAAACCGGAGTCGGCTTCCGGGTACGTTCTCCCGGATATAGCTCTCATGTCACTCATCCCCCCCCTCTTTTTCCATCACACTGCCAACGTCGAGTGTTCAAGAGTCCGTGTCGAACAGTCAATTCGATCCGTCTCGTAGTCTCCACACAGGTATCCCGTTGCATGTACACCGCAGCGTCGTGCCGGGCTGCCAGGATGTAGTCGCTGGAAGTCGCTCCACGACGAAAAGTATCGAGAGATGAACGGGGCAACGGAAGACGAGGGGGGCACCGGTCGCACGTGTTGTAGCAGCAACTCGACAGAAAAATACATTCATGCATCAAATGGCATGCGTCAAGCATGCTGGCTTCATAACATCTGGCTAGTATCTACATATCTACCGGTATCCAACTCCCCGCTCTACCATTACACAAGTAGCGCACCGAAGCCGAGAACCCCGAGAGCCAGGGCGTAACCCAGCAACCTGGAATCCACGCCAGACGTCCCCCGGGTAGCGATGGACGCGACCGGCGTGGGCGTGCCACTCGTGCCAGCCACAGCGCCCTGGGCGGCATCGACAGTCGTCGACCCAGTACCCGTTCCAGTTCCGCTGGTGCTGCCACCGGTGCTGCCACTAGTGCTGTCACCGGTACTTCCACTGGTGGTGCCGCCAGTACTTCCGCTGGTGGTGCCGCCGGTACTTCCGCTGGTGGTGCCGCCGGTACTTCCACTGGTGGTGCCGCCGGAAGTGGTACCGCCGGAAGTGGTACCGCCGCTGGTGGTACCGCCGGAACTGGAGCCAGATCCGCTGCCCGAGCCGGTAGTCGAGCCGGTACCTGAGCCAGAGCCAGACCCGCTACCAGTTCCTGTGTTGCCGGCACTCGGGGCCTCGACGGTAGACCCGCCGCCGTTCGTCACCGGCGTGGCGCTCGCCGACGCCAGTGCCGGGGCGCAGGACGCCGCGGCCGTCCGGGTGCCGCTGAGCAGCTTGGCCTGGCCCTTGAAGTCGCACGAGGCGGCCTTGGAGCCCTGGTTGACGTAGTACTGGTTCAGGGCGTAGGCGAGCTGCTGCGTCGAGTTGCACATGGAGAAGGCGCCGTAGGACCCCGCGGTCGCGTTCGACGTGATGCCCGCGCACGCCTTGGGGTCGAGGCCGCACACGGTGCCGAAGAGGGCGCCCATGTCCTTGGCCGCGAGCGTGTCCGACGTCACGCAGCTCAGCGAGCTTACCATGCACTCGCAGACGGTGGTGCTGGGCGTCAGGGGCAGCGCCTCGGCCGCCGCCCACGAGCCCGCCTTGACGGCCGGGCAGGCGCGGGCCTTGTTGGTAGGGGTGTAGCTGGCCATGGCCTGGGTCCCGTTGCCGGCTGGGTAGCCAAACTGCGAGATCTGCGTGGCCAGGGCGTTGAAGTCTTTGGCCGTCTGGACGGCGCCGCTCGAGTCGATCTGCACGAGGCCAAAGTCGTTTTGCTCCTGGAAGAACTCGTACGCGATGCCGCCGCTCCAGACACCCGTCATCTGGCTCGAGTACAGCGCCGACGTCTCCTGCCACACGCGCGCGCCGCCGCCTCCGGGGTTGTTGCAACCGTATTCGGAGAAGAAGGCGGGGACCGAGTAGTCCTTGAACGCAGTGGTGCGCTCCTCGTAGCCGCTCTCCTTGAACGTGCTCTGTCCGCACCACTCGTAGATGTTGTAGCCCCAGAAGTCCACCGCCGAGGCTTGGTCGCCGCAGTTGAAGTACGAGGCCAGGTTGTCGCGCGTGAGCGAGTCGTCGTTCGTCGCGTAGCCGACTCCGACCCAGCGCCCGACGTTCTTCTGCTTGATGTAGGCCTTGCTGTCACGCACTGCGGCCTTGACAAACGCCGAGGCGGCAGTGTTGGTGTCGTTGTTTGTCACTTCGTTGCCGGCGAAGAATCCCAGGGTGTTGGGAAACTGGACCATGTTGTCGATAACGCTGGTGTACCGAGCCAGGAGACCTGTGTTCCAAGCCGGCGTGTCGCGCTCGATGGAAATGTCCGGAGCGCTCAGGTCGGCAATCACGTAGATCCCGGCATCCTCCAGCGCCTTCATGCACGCCGTGTGGTCCTTTGCAGGATCGACGGCGTATACTCGAATGGTATTTGTGCCAAGCTTTTGGAGGAAGGGTATATCACGTTGGCAGCTCGTGGAGTCGGCCAAGGGATCCGTAAACGTCTGCCCGGGCTCGGTGACGCCACCGACACCAACGCCCTGCTGATATGCTACTCCGCGCAAGAAGAACTGCGTACCATTGGAATGAAAGAAGTATTGGCCCTGGGGAGATGTGTCAGTACGTGGGCCGGGCCGTCCGAGTGACTGTCACTAGCAGTCTCTCACTGACCTTGGCAACGATGGGGTCTATGGCGGCCAATGCGCCAGCGCCGAGGTAGAGCGCGGCGAGGCCAGCGCGAATAGAGAAAGAAACCATGGCTTCGCTAGGAAGATGATTCGAAAAAAAGAAGAAGAAAAAAGATAACCTGTATCAAACGAAGGGAATGTGAGATGACGACTATCAACAACCTGGACACCGTCTATCCCGTGTATGAACAACAATCCAAGGATGAGAGAAAGTGGGCAGGGAAGCAGAAAGTGTGATCTCGAGACGACGCCCGGCAAGGAGATCTATGTAGATCAAAAAAGCTTGGGTCTACTCAAGCGGGTTGCAGGACTGTCAGAACAACCCCTAATTGACTGGTTACTCCGTACCCGTAGCCTCGGCATCAACTGAGCTGCGCCTCCTTTCCGGAATCCAAGTATTCAAACATGGTCTGATACGGATCCGACCAGGCGATTCGCTGTCTCCAAATAACCCCGAGTAAAGCAGGGATGTAAGAGACGTACGGTGGAGCTTGCGTTGTAGATATGTGGCTACCACTAACAACATGAAACCCGACGAGTTGCGGATTCGTCCCGTGCAGAACAAGATGGGCAGCTGTCGTTCTCACAGCCATAAGCCTCAAACTCCACACGGTCGGATGGCACGCTGCATCGCCTCATTTCACGAGGGAGAAAGTGTGTTTGGCACCAAGTCAGGAACAAGTCGCAGAAACGCCATGTTAGTTAGATCGACTAGGGTGGAAGCAGGATGGACGAAAACATGAGATCAGATGGAATGTGATGTGAGTAGCGTGATGGTGTTAGATGACTGGCCCGGGAGGCCCGGGAGGCCCGAGAAGAGTCATGTATGTATACTTGGACGATAGCATTCCGGGCACCAGGGCCACCTTGGAGAGTAGCAATCGGATGGATTACACCTCGAGGGCTTTGAAGAAAGCCGGGCTCTCGTAACCTTCAACCACTTTGGCCACCTGAGCGGCTTGCGCTCCTTCGCTGTCGCCCGTGTCCGCAAAGCGGCGGACGTACATCTGGGCGACCTTGAGCCAGGTAGACTTTTCTGCTTTGCTAGCACCAGATCCTTGCCAGACCCAGAGGTGAGAGCCAGTGTCCAGTAAGAAGACGTCGTCGCTGCTGAGGTCGGACTTGCTGGTCGACTCGCCGTCCTTGACCAAATCGAAGGATAGCTGGCCAGACTCGTCTGACAGGCGATACAATCTGCGCGGCCGAAGAGCGCGCTGCTCGCTTGCTTTTCTGGCGGACTGAATAGGGCGCGGTGAGTGGAAAGTGTTTTGCTCTGCATCGCCGCCCAGCAGGCTCACAATGGCCCGGGACCTGGACTCGGCCTGCGCGACAACTTCGACATCGACGTGTTTCGCAAGCGTCATGTCGTGGACGACCTGTGCCGACTTGGCCTTCTCCATGGGGCTGCAGTTCTTGCCCTGCCAGACCCAGATCTTGTTGTCCTTCTCCAGGACAAACACGTCGTCTTCGTCAAGGCTTTCCCACGTAGGCTCGACCTCGTGGACGATGACGGAGCCCCCACGAGCCGCAGAAGGATGCTTGAAGATGCGGAGCAGCATGAGCGCGGCCTCGGGCTTCTCGTCGGTGTCGACGTGTCGGAAGCCAGTCGCGACACCGCCAGACAGGATGGAGATGCGGGGAAACAGCGCCACGAAGTCGTCGGACGGATCGTGCTGAAGCTCGCGGTACTGCGTCGCGACGCCGTGCAAAAACTCGTCCAGTTCAACGGCCTTGTAGGCGGCCGTGCCAGCTTCGTCCTGCGAGGTCTTGCTGCCGAGCCAGAAGAAGACGTCGTGCCCCAGCCTCTCCTGGCCGTTCTTATCGCCGACCTTGTAGGAGTGCAGCACGATGTAGCTGTCGCCCTCGTGGAACTCGCCATACTTGTCCCTGGGCCAGGGGACGACCTCGAAGGCCTCGATCCGCCAGATGTGCAGACCGGCAGCTTGCCCGACCTGACCGTCGTTCCAGGCGGGCTCGGTGGTCGCCGAGTTGTACTTGACTTTGTGGTCAATCTCGGAGCCGACAAGCTCGACGTTGCTATCCCGCCAGTCATACTCTTTCAAGTGCACGAGTCCCTGGTGCGGTGCCATGTTGAGCCTAGTGAATTCAAGCGACGACTGATGAGTATTGTGGAAGAAAAGTGAAATGCCAACTAATTGCGAATTGACTCCTCATGAGTGTCGACGTCTGGCCTAAAATAATAACCACCGTTGGGCGACTCCACCCACTAATGCAGCAGCCCTGCAGAAGCACGCACACGCTGTATGTACTACGTAGCCACTCGCTGTAGCCACTCGCTGTAGCCACTCGCTGTAGCCACTCGCTGTAGCCACTCGCTGTAGCCACTCGCTGTAGCCATTCGCCCAGGCCGTGTCTGCTCGATCAAACATCGAGGGTAACCATCACAATATTGACACAGAACAACGGGAACAACGAAAAGTAGCAAGTCAGTATCTATATACATATACATAAGTATCCAAGTCACAACTGGGTATCTATACCGTGTATCTGCATATCCAGAAACAATAATTCACTCCACTAGCAATAGGCACCTCACCCAGTAGACCAAGCCAAGTGCCTCCCCTCCGGCCCTCCGGGTCTCCCATAGGCTGCCTGCCTCTCAACTACGCAAAGGACCTTCCCGGTCTATGAATAAAAGGCTTTTGGCCGTAGACGACATACCTGCCGAGGCAAAGTCAGTAACTTGGCCGCAACGCACTCTGCAAAATGGCCGCGGTGGTGTTCTGGACTTACATCGGCCACCAGTGGCGGATGTTCTGGTCGCGTACGTCCTCCAGGGCCTGCGCCACGATGGAATCGACAATGTTCTGGGGCAGGTCCAGACCCTGCCGGAGGAGCTTGATGGAGATGGTCCGCACAATCTCCATGGCCACGATCTCAACGTGCTGCCCCACGCGCTTCGCCACGGGCTCGGTCGGCCACGGGTTGCCCCAGAGCTTGAACTTCCTCTCGACGACGTCGACGAAGCCGGCCTCGAGCATGTAGTCCTTGTACTTGCGGGCCACGTCGGCGTCGCGCCCCTTGGACGCGGCCCCGGCCTGGGCGATGTGGCCCCATCGGTGCAGGCCGGTGCTGCGGTGCGAGTTGTCGTCCGACTCGCAGGTGAACGCGAGGTCCTGGTACTCGATCCACCCTCCGGGCTTCAGGTTGGCGTATGCCTTGCGGATGACGTCCCTGTGGTCGTTGTAGCAGGTGAACATGAGCCGCGAGTGAATAAAGTCAAAGGGCTGGTCCCACAGCCAATCCTCTTCGGCGTCTTCCCGGACGAAGCGCACGTTGCGGACGCCCGTCTTGTTCTCCCCGGGCTGGATCAGGCTGAGATCCGTGCCGTACACCTGGGACTCGGGGTGCTGCTTTGCGAACTGGATAGCCCATACACCTGCGAGTTGACCGTTTGAGTCTACGCCGAGGAACCACAGCAGACAGGTGGGCTTGACTGACCTGTGCCCGTCCCGACATCTAGCACACGTCGAGGAGACGGGCCCATCGGAGCCATGTGCAGCTTACCACCCAGCATCAAAAGGAAAGCTGCGTGTGAGAAATCCAGCCGGTCCTGCTCCTGGGCGTCGTTGGGCAAGAAGTACTTGTCCGGCCTGTAGTTCTGCCAGGTCCTCCCGTTTTCCTCGAATGATGACTCGTCCGGGATGGTTTGACCTCGGGAAAAAGCAGGGTACTGTGGCATGGTGCCCGACAGTTCTGCGGGTGCCCGCATGTCTGGCGTCTGGCCATGCCCAGGTGGTGCAGGCAGGTCATGGCTACGACCGTGGCTGAAGAATGTGGTGGCGTCAAAGGCGTGAGAAGCGTTTACGCTGCCAAAGTGTGACGGGAGCTGAGGTTGAAAAGTGTACACATTGGCAAAGAACATGTCCGGGTCTGGGTTGACCTGCTGGTAAGGGACGGCTGACTGGTCCTGGTCGTTCCATCCTGGCTGTCCGGAATGGTCGTGGCCTTCCTGGTTCGAGCACGCATATCCGACCTGGTACTGCAAGTCCTGTGCACGCGAGTTAGCCACTGCTGCTGTTCACACCCGGGGATGTGGTTTTGGTCTAACATGGGTGGGATGACATGGGTGGTACTGAAATCCGTCCATCTGTAGCTCAGTTTCCGGAGTCGTGGACTGGTTAGAAGAACGAATAAGTCAAGTCGTACGATGTCCCACGGCGCGAGGGGTTTATCAAACAAGCCCGGTAACGTTACCCTAGGTCCTGGGAGATTGGGGCTCCATCTGTCCGTCGATGTCCTTTGTGCTCGCAGAATCTGACGCCTAACGTTCCTGCATTACCCGTCGAATCACGTAAGAGTACCAAACTCCCGGGTGCATTTCGAGAACTCCATTGGCTCATTTGTGACAGGACCGGTTTACAGGGATCAAAGATCACCCAATTAGGCAAGGAAATAGGCGCTCGATAACAACCCCCCCCAAAAGGTAAGAAACGAGCCGTCATCAGCATCGTCCAGCATGTAGCAAATAACCGCAACGCAGGTCGCTGGATATTGTCAACCTGCCAAACAGTGTTGCTCATCACTGCAATTGTCTGCAATCGAACTGGACAAAGCTATAATTGTCAACCTATTTCCTCGGTGCAAATCCCCTGAGTGATACAAGGCATCGACACGGATGTGATGGCTCTACTTGGTACTGTTCTAAACCGAGGCTATGTGATTTTATTATGGACGGGGGACTGGGACCGATAGTCCATTTCAAATCCTCCAGTGCGATACACTTGATGTGCCTGCACTCGCACGTCAACCGCAAACCCCCAATCACGCCAGGGAGCGGATGATGTAGAACAACAGATACGCTTTTGCGCTCAGCACCTCGGACTTTGAGGCCAACTCGACGCGATGGTCGTTGAATGCGAACCACTGTACCACTGTTAGCAGGAACCACAAAAGAAACATGGCAATGAGATTGTGCGCGTACCTGCTCGCCAACTCGACAATACGACACATAATGTCCTGCAAGCAAAGTCAGCAGACGAAACGACGACACACATCATCTCACCTACCCGTGTCTATCTCCCCGACGTGCACCACCACACACATGAGATCATATGTGCACGACCGGCCCAGCTCCAAACTCTCGCGGATATCCATTGCCCTGCCCTTCGTTGTATACTGCAGCATGTTGAGCGACAAAGGGAAGCTGACAGGCATGTCGATTTTCGAAGCAGACTTGTCTCTGCTAGTCTGTCTGAATTCGAATCGCTTGTTGTCGTGTAAGCATATTATCATGCCGAGACAAGACCTCCGACCTTACCTTGAGCTGTATTGACAGGACATTCGGCAGTAGGTTGATGCTGTTATCTCTCCGCGCCTGCTGCATGGAATCACAATTCCTACATCGATACTCGCACTTGTCTGATTTGAGGTACTCTTCGTCGAGGCACTCCTGGAGGGTGAGCGAGAGACCCTTGGTCGCCTTTTTGCCTCGTTTTTGGGCCAGTGAGTCCAATCCTAGGCTTAGATCCATGAAGGACTCCACGGACTTGGTCACGCCGCCACAATTTAGGCAAGTCGTGTTACGTTGCAGCTTGCCCCAGAAAGACTGGTGAATGACACAGCTACAGGTGTGCTCGCTGCCAGTGTCGGTCTTCTCCCCATCCCCGTTGCGCTCATGCAGCTCTTCAGCCAGGAACTGGAAAAACTCATGGGCGTCCTGCTCCTTTGTCGTGACCAGGTTTTCAAACGCCTTCTTTTCGCTTATCCAGAAACCAGACAGGATACTAGACGCTGTGTAGCCGTTAGTGTTTTCCAAAGCGTAAAATTCCTGAAACATGTCATCCATTGCGCAGCTTAGACAATACGGATTCCCGCAGCTGCCGGCGGGATGGCCATCGCCTAGGTAGTAGTTCCTTATTAAAGGGTTGTGCAGAAAGCACTGCAGCACGACATTCTGGTAGCACGTGGCACCAGCGTTGTATATGCCTCGCAAGCCATCTGCCTTGCACGATGCGGTCGTCGTATTGGCGGAGATATACCTGGGATCGTCTGAAACGGAATCCGAGAACAGCTCTTCATGCTTGCGTTTCCGGCCTGTGGTTGTCAGCGGCATGTCTCAAGGCAGGATGCTGCGAGATGAAGGGAGTGGTGACTGCGGTGCATGCACCAGACAGTAGACGTACTGGTGAATGAGCCAGTTCCCATCTTGCGCACCCTCAGCTCCTCCAGCGTCGGGTCCCACACAAAGTCCTCGCAGAACTGGCAGAAGAGCGCGCCACTCCGTGAATCAACGTAGAATCGATGGCTCTTCTTTTGTCCGTGCTTGGCACGATCCTCCTCGGGTACGATGGTAGAGCACTGGAGGCAGAGGTAGTTGGACGTAAGCGACGTGGTCACGACGTTGTCGGGGCTCTTGGAGGTCTGGGGCACGATGGCCGTGTTGTCAAAAATGACTCGCAATAACATCTTATAGTATTGGATCGAGCTGTTCGTGACGTCCTGGCTGTTGGAAAGCAATAGCTTCACATGTTCTGGGAGTATATGTCAGCTCAAGGTCTGGTGGATTGGGTGCATCACACGCACCACAGCCAAACAGAGGTGTTCCAGCTGCAGGCGACTTGATCTTGACATTCTTGGGCGACGCCGGAGTCGCTGGCCGAGCCGCCATGATTGCTGCTGGCGCTCAAACTGATGTGCGAGAGGGTTCAGACTGCTCCGAGCGTTTGCGACGAGGCCGACGTGGTCGTGGGTTGGATCGTGAATCGCGGGTCTGGAGACGTGGGGACGAGCAGCTCGAAATTGGACGGAGAGCGCAACCAGCAAAGAATGCGTGCGCTGTCAAGTAGCGGCCGGAGCGCGAGACCAGACAGAAGCTTGTCGTCAAGAATCGCGGGTGAGAGCGTGTTGTTGTGTTGGGCTTCAAACAACACGGTGGTGTGGGAAAGCCGAAATGTGTCGCAAACGCTGGTCGTGGAATCGTCAATTACCGATGTATAATGGATGTAGGCGGCGATGTTGGGGACGAGGGATCGCACGCGATCCGATTACAGGTGGGATTCGTTCAGAGCTCCACGGACACTGCTCCTGGTCAGCAACTCGGCTCACATATAACGGTGGACGGTACAGGGCGACGGAGCACTGGCCGGAGTTGCCATCCACTTACAACTCTGGAATGCAACATGCACTGGCGACCAAAGCTGGAGAGTTGTCAACCTCGTTGCAAACGAATCCATCCACCACTTCAATCGGTTGCAAGGTCCATCGTCACCTAGAGCAGGAGCAGTCCGCTGAAATTCCTTATCACTCTTATCAGAAGGCGCTAAATCCGACCCAGGGTTCGTCCCGTCCTACCGTGGAGCCTCAAAGTCCCGACCACCGATTACTCCATCCAATCAGTGTTTTAACGTATTGCGTGCTGGTTGGTAGCACACAGGATCACAGTACGTAGTAGATCAATGGTGAGCCTCGGCATGTACATCACAGTACATGCCGCGGAAGCTCTCACGTTTCTTATGACATCCCGCGTGGTGTCGCCGTGACACAGCTGCCACCTCTGGGAAGTACACGCATCACAATCTTATCCACAACCCAATTTGGTTGACGCGACCTCATCTCCGCAATACTCGACGGACAGTGGACTTGAGTCACTTCACATGAGAACCTCGAGACTCGCTTCTTCGACCACCAAGATGGCAATTCAGCTAGTCCACTTGCCCGAAGTCGATCGCCTCAGTCCAGCTTGCATTCGCATCCTTGCTGGCAATCCGGGCAAGTTCTCCCTGCAGGGGACCAACACGTATATTGTTGGCACCGGATCGAGCCGCCTGCTCATTGACACGGGAGAGGGGAAACCTTGCTGGATCGCAACCTTGAAACGCACTCTGGCAGAAGAGAAAATCAGCATCAAGAGCGCTCTCCTGACACATTGGCATCCCGATCATGTCGGGGGTGTCAACGATCTCTTGCAGCATTTTCCCGGCACCCCAGTCTACAAGTGTGATCCGTCGTCACCGGACTGGCTGGACATCGAGGATGGGCAGTCCTTCGAAGTCGAGGGAGCATCGCTGACCGCGGTGCATACGCCCGGGCACACGACCGATCACATGAGCTTTGTGCTGCGAGAAGAAGACGCCTTGTTCACGGGCGACAACGTCCTGGGCCAAGGCACCGCCGTGTTTGAGGATCTGACGACATACCTGCAAACTCTGGGTAAGATGGAGAAGCTGGTATCGGGCCGCGGATATCCTGGACACGGCCCGGTCTTGCCAGAAGCTCGGATCAAAATATCCGAGTACATCTCTCACAGACGGGAGAGGGAGCTACAGGTCATTCGGACTCTCGGCTCCTCGAAGGCTTCCAGCGGAGACGCTTCGGCTGTCAGTCAAGAAGGATCCGATGTATGGACTCCGACGGAGCTGGTCAAGGTCATCTACAGAGATTATCCCGAAAGTCTTCATGCTCCGGCAGCGGCTGGTCTCGTGCAGATACTGCAGAAGCTCCAGGCAGAAGATAGAGTGTCATTGGTACCAGGTGGCAGCTGGCGACTCAAGGATCGATCCAGCTTGTGATTCATGAGCAGGCGAATAGTCGGGTTGGCCTAGTCTCTAGGCATAAGCCTTGGGGGAGTACAGAAGGGTAAGGTTGGATGATATGATATGTCGGGTGTTTTCCCCCCATACTATCTATCGCCCTGGTCATTGGTATCAACCGCATCACGAAATGGCCTGGTGCTTTCCAGCTTTCAAGCGCAGTCAATGGTTATTGGATTGACTCAGTGATGCATTCATTTCAGTCTCGTATCTGAACTGTCCATACAAAACCTGACTTGCATGTACCACTGACCACGTTTTCCTGGTGATTATTCCGTGATTTCCGGTCCAGCCGAACAGCCCGGGATTTTTTTCGGTCATCATGATGACAAAACACGTGCCAGTCAGTTCATGATGGGGAAAATCCGCCTGATGCTTGCTTTGGTTCATGGGCTGGTAGTCGTAGTCAGATGTGCCCATAGGGTTGTAAACTATAGCAAGATCTACGTTCCCGTCGATGTCAACACTTAGGGTTATTTATTACTTGCGCCCCCTCACGCATTACCGTTTGCTTCAACAGCGTCACAAAGCTACATCCGTTATTTCAAACCTCCCTCTACTGTGTAGTCATGACAGCAGCACGATCCCGGGCCTGCCGGTACGTGTGCGGCGGGGTTGATTGATGTTCGGAGTCCGCTCACACGCCGATGTTTCCCTCTCCGTTGTTGGCATCCACCCAGATCTGACTCCCGCGAGGCGATCCACGTGCATTGTCCAGCCCTATGATCTAACCATCTCCACCAGGAAAGAAACACGCAAAAAGTAGTCACCGGACCGTGGGAGACCGATCCTGATCCTCCCGGTGCTTCCAGAATCTGACAATGCATGTCTTGGCGGAACTGACTCACAGCATCACGGATGGCTTCGGGTTTTACGACAAAGTCCGCTTAAGAGGCTTGCGAAAATCGCCGACAACCCCAAGGGATCCCAAGATTGGGGCGAGGGTCAGCAGACCATCTGATCAGTAGTTTACTGGGTACGCTATCGGCCAAGTCGGAGTCTTACAAACCCGACTATTGTGTAAGTGAGTGCAACTTTTGCCCTGTCGTTCAACTATCGCTGCTCTCTCTGATTGTTTGCACTGATTACAAAACACCACCGCCAAGTGTTTCTGTTCGGAGAATACCTCCGGCAAGTATTGCCTTTCAAAAAAGAGCGCGTTGTGTTGCGATTATGACCAAGTTATGGATGGATATGGTACGTATTTGACCGGCAGTCAGCAAATCCGCGCTATAGCCCGCCCGCCCTCTGCATACCACCCCTGTCCGCGACTCTGCCCTATTCCCACGGCTCCTTATTGTGTACGGATACCAGTACGTAGTACGTAGTACGTGCAGCCCGCCCTGTGGATTGATTACAAATTGGAGGTTGGTTTGACCGACATACGGATACACAGATGCCTGCTCGGAGTTTTCGTGGCGGCGGTAACACCGAGCCCGCGCGATCTGGTGTGTGGAATGTTCCAAAATGGGCTTGATCTCAGTCAATCCTGCGGATCACGCTCGACTCCCATGACGTGATTTCCTGCATGCAGGTCGACCGTCGCTGTTCTTCTCCTTTGCGACTCGGACAAACAACGGATATGTATACCACGGTAACTACATGCACCTCTAAACAAGAGGTCGCCCATGTCCAGTCTGAAGGGACTACACTCCGTAACTAGGTATTTTTGAACCACAGCGTTGGTGAGGAACTGGCCGTGACGATGAGACGTGCGACGGTCGCAACGCTAAAGGATAGTTAACGATCGAAACCCACTAGACCATGATAGCTTTACATCCCTCGCCAACTCACACCCTTCATCCATGTGCCAAGAATTCCTCCTGCATCACAATTGGCTCAACCTGCATGTGACAGGCTGACGCTTATTGCGGCACTCGGCTCGCATGTACGGATTACGGAGTACGGATACAAAGAGAGCATAATTGAAAGTGGGGCCACATGTACGTACTACAGTACTGCGTAGGCCTCTTGTGATTCGGTCGCACAGGCAAGTGGCAGGTCGGTGACGACGGCAGAGCCTCCAGCCCCAATCCGTACACTAACTATAGCAGCTAAAATGAGTAGCACAACCACCAGTCTGACTTCTCGCGACACTTCGTACAGGTACACCCCGGAAGGCTCGGGTCGTAATTGTGCCTATGCTTATTCACTCGACGACCCCTGTGTTCATACGTTACTACTACTGAGCTCCGAGTCCATCGAACACTGTGGAAAACGAACAGGGGGCCCATGGATGGTCCGGAACGACCAGACCATGTCGTTCGTTCCCGACAACTACTTGGTAACTAACTTGGTAGGACTTCCGGCGCTTGTCTTGTCAGACTGAAGCCATATCCACCCGAGCTATGTATTTCTTCAACCGCGCCCCGGGATCATACATCCCTCTGGCCTCTGGCCATCTCACTCTCCAAGCCTCTCGGTACGCTTGGGGCCCCCTCCTGCTGTTCCTAACGCGACCCCTTTTGTATCTCGAAGCATCATAGCATTTCCGCGTACCGGCCCATCAACCTGTATTAATATCCCACCACCTTCCACGCCCCTCGCCTCGTGTCCCGCTTCGTCGACACACAGTACTATCTATCACCCGATAGGCTGTTGCGCCAGTGATCCGAATACTTCCACCCTCGAGTCTGTGAACGCACCTGGCCCAACATCGTCAAGACGAGCGCCCGCAACCATGAGGTCAACAGTGGGCTCGGCGCTGTCGCTCCTGGCCACGGCTGCGATGCTAGGAGCTATACCTATCGTGGTCGCCCATGGGCACGATGAGGGCATGGATATGGCCCCGGAACAGCCAAAGGCAGACTCGTATCCCTCGACGTACTTTGCGCATCCGGAGCATCGCGGTGTCATGTATGCGCATATAGCCTTCATGTCCATAGGCTGGATCATGGTGCTACCTATAGGTAGGCTGCTTATGACGAATCCCCCCCCTGTCCGCTCGGCAATACTGATGTGGTGACACCAGCCGTCATGTTCTCGATTGCGCGCTCACGCTACACGCTACCGGCTCAGCTCGTCTTCCTCGCGACGAATGCGATAGGCGTTGCGACGGCGATTAGCTACAACGTAAACACACCCGACCTATATCCCAACAACGCACACCACAAGATAGGCTGGATCGGTACATGGGTGGTCTGCGCGCAGGTCTTGATCAGTCTGGTCGGACGCGCAGCAGGCATCATCGGGCGGCATGAGGAACAGGCACACAGCAAAGAAGAGCAGCAAGCCTTCGTCCCCATCTCGACCGAGAACATGGTACAGCACCAGCGCACCAACGAGGCGTTGTACGAGACGTACCGTCATTCGAACGACAGCGGCCAAGGGACCGAGCCAAACACCGAATCGTTGCGCTGCAGTTTGGCCTCCTCCTCTGGGCAAAACTCGCCGTCGCCGCAGGAGCGACGCATGGAATACGAGCTTGAGGACGTCGAGTTCAAGCTGGCGGAGCTGAGCCCCCCAAAGGCCGAGTCGTTTGTTGCAAAGGTCGCCGGCAAGATCTCGTCAAGGGCCTGGAAGTTCCTGACGCTAGGCTACAAAGCTGTGGACAGGACCATCTTGATCTTTGGCTATATTGCGTTTGCGACCGGGATCATCACTTGGGCGCGCTTTTTTGTGAGTCGAACCGAATTTCGTAGCCATCGGCACTTGGTACTAACGAAGAACAGGAGGGGCACGAGGTATTTAGCGGCCTTGCCCACTGGATCAAAGGGGGTGTCTTCTTCTGGTTTGGGCTCTTGACATTGGGCCGCTGGTCTGGCAGCTTTGGCGATATTGGCTGGGTATGTCCCTGTTCAGCCTCTTGAAGAGACCGCAAAATGCTAATATCAAGAAGGCTTGGAATGTCAGACCGAAGCAAGAGAGCCAAAAGTGGCGACCAACTGCCGAGTTCGTCGAGGGAGCTCTCATCTTCATCTATGGCGCGACCAACATCTTTCTGGAACATCTCGGCAGCGCTAGCGATGAGTTGAGCTCGCAAGATCTGGAGCACATGTCGATTACAGTGCTCTTCATCGGCGGCGGATTGGTAAGTACACAATGCTTCGCTTTGACCTCGAGGACCGAGCTGACACGGCTATAGCTGGCGATGTTGATTGAGTCTACTCGTATCCGCGACCTCCTTAACACTACGGTCACCGAAGCAGCTCTCTCTCTCCCGGACCACTCGTACAGCGACGAGGAGCGCGATGCTCTGCAGCCGCCCAAGCAGTACGAGTTGTCGGTCAATCCGATCCCTGCGCTGGTCATCCTATTGCTCGGCATCATGATGAGCTCTCATACGCAAGATTCCATGATCTCCGGCATGGTTCACAAGCAATGGGGCAACCTGCTCACGGCTGCCTCGTTCGCGCGCGGCTTCACATATGTTCTGCTCTACCTGAAGCCGCCGAAGTCCATCATGCCCTCGCGACCACCGACCGAGTTGCTGAGTGCGTTCGGGTTGATCGCGGGCGGCATCCTTTTCTGCGCAAGCGTAAGCTCCACCCAGCCGAGATCGTTCCTCTTGTCGACGAGGCAAGCTGCTAATGACCGCACAGAGTAGCGATACCATTGCTGGCATGGTCCACTACGACCTTGACGCCATGTTCACGTACACCGTGACCCTGGGCTTCGTCGGTCTGCTCATGGCCTGGGAGGTCCTCGTGCTTGCCCTGAAAGGCCTTGCTGTTCGCAAAGAGCTTGGCCCGTCGCGTCGCACGACTTGGCACCCGAGAGTTTGAGAGAACGCTCGAAGATCGTCCCGGAGCATTTGGTCTGCATTTTCTTTTCTGGATTACGGCGTTACTGCATTGAGTGTGTGGTGCGATATACCCTCCTTTTGGGATGCCCTATCCCTGCATCGTTGATACCCATTGACACTCTGAAGAGATGAACAGCATAGCGTTTTTGCGTTCCACGACACTGCATCGAGCGGCGAGGTAATAAATCAGGCCGGTTGCGATTGAAGGAAAGGGCCAGCTGCTTGCGGTAAGCCCGAGGAGACAGACTATGGACCATTATCATTAGGCCAAAATCCCTCTAAATAATAATTCCTCTAGATTGTAATCGGGTCACATAATTTGAACTCCAGTAACTATGCGTACATGTTTACTCAATACAGCATGGCTGTAGCACTGTGTGATCAGCGACTTGGCCGCCATTGTGTGTCGTGTGTCGTGTGTCGTGTTATGGGAATAGTAAACGCAAAAGTAAAAGCAAAAGCACCGCCTAGTCACGGTCCTGGTTACGCTCGCAACAAACAGCATGGCCCGCACAAAACGACAAAAGAGAAAACAGACGACACAGGCCTGATTTGAACAGGCGCCTCCGAAGAGATGTGATTTCGAGTCACACGCGTTAGACCACTCCGCCACTGTGCCTTTTCTTTCCTTTCGTCCACAAAGACGACGTTGCAACGTTGAGCTGTTGCAAGCTGATGACAGGGAATGGCGTATAGAACACTATAAACCCCCACCACTCAGCTGGATTGTTTTGTGCGGACCAGGTCCCGAGATGGGTAGTTATGTACTGTGTATTTAGGGTCTGTAGAAAGTGGAGTGGGTATGCCGGTGGACGGGGCGAAGAAGATTCTCCAAGGCTTATTCTTTATTTTTGACCACGGTGGGGGCAGGGAACGAAGATGAGAGGTTCCGTTGGCGAGTTTGGTCGAATAAAGGCCAAAAGTAGTGAGGATGTGTTTTGGGATTTTTTTACATGGTGAACTTTTGGTTGGAATATGTGGTATGGAGTTCGACTCCAGTCGTCGAGTATCATTAGCCACTCGCGCCGAGTTGCGAGTAAGAAATTATACCTGACGTCAAAGGTGTTCTCTCCCCAAGTTTGTGTATGTAGATAGAGGCTGTTCATGGTTTGATAGCGGCAATTACTATACTCGATAGCAGTCTTCGGGGAGGGGCGCCGCCAACTACATGGTCAACTCGTGCTAGATACCATCGATTGTAATCCACCGTCTTGCGATGGGCTGCAGCAGGAAAGATCCCGATGCCTCTGAACTGACCCTGAATCTCGTGCTAACCGCTTCAACTGACTGCTAATTAGCCTCCTGGCCGCTTCAGACTCTATTCTGAGCGGTGGGAAAGCTCCAACTAGACAACGATTCGAATTTATCGTCTGCCCAAGGTCATGTTTTCCACAAGATGGTTCCAAACGGCTCAGTCGTCCGTCTTCCACTCTAACTGCATGCATCCATTTACGTTGCCTCCCATCGCCCGTGCGGGTGATATTTCCCATGTTGGCAAGGCCACGGCAAGGTCGACGGCAACGCCGACGTTGGTGGTCATTGCCATACGTTACCACGTTTTGGAGAGGGACGTGATTTCAGGGGTTTCGTCGAGACAGCGAGGTCGCACAGAATCTGTTCGCTCTCGTAGTTTACATGCCCTGCTCCCACGTGGCGAGATGTCGTAGTCGTGAATCCAAAGGGTAACTTGACAGACCCAAACGTATGAGCCGAAGAAACAGCCACACACCCGACGTCAATGTGTCCCGGGATCTCATCGGAACGGATCGCGGAAGCATCTCTCGTGCAGCCAATAGGATAACCTCATTTTGCGTCCTCGCTGCTGCTGCTGCTGCTGCTGCTTCCTCCACTGCTGCTCGCGCCGGCCTCACTCTCGTCGTCATCCTCCGCCCTCTCCGACGCGGTCTTGCCCGATCCCATGATGCGCTGCTGGTCCGCGGCCGGGAACAGGGCGCTGCCCTGCTGCAGCGCCTTGATTAGCATCGGCAGCGCGTCGCCCTTGAAGTCGGCCGTGCTGCGGAGCTTGTCGAGGTCCTCGGCGAACTCCTTGGTGGCTTGCTGCAGGTAGAAAGAAGTGAACTCTGGTGAGGTGGTGGCGGCGGATTGTTTCGACATCCTGGGCGATGTGTTTGAGACTTTTCTGGTACGAGTGTTGGTGTTGATGGATGGTGAAGGTGAGGGAGTTGAGTTTGTGAGGACGAGGATGAAAAGTGAGAGTTGAGTGTTCCCGTTAAAAGTGGATACACCGTTGGCACTCGGAACGATGGACAACTGAGAAACATTCGACAGTACCTCCAACTATTTGTATTCACAACAGTGTATACACTTTCTGGAAGTTATTCCAGGTACAAATTCAGCCCCTCGTATGAATACAGTGGCTGAATTGGTTCAACGCGCCATCTTCAAAGCAGTCCGAACTGCCGCCAGCAAGGCTTCACCACTAGAGTCTAGCTCCTGTTCATGCAGCTTCATTGTACGTGATCCTGGAGACTATCTAGTTATGAAAGTAAAGTCTCGAAGTACTGGCCTGTCCATAGCACGTTTAATCGATTGTAACAATAGTCAGGTTGAGACCTCCTGCTGTTGTCACAAGCTACATTGCGTGACACGCAAGCCTTCAACGCATTTTCAGTGTCAGTAGGAGAATTTTAAGGTTAAAAGACACGTGGCAGGACTTGAACAGCGATTATATGTAGGGGTAGAGCGTTGATATGTGCTGTGGCCTCTGAGAGAAGTGTGGCTAGGATGTGAATAGGGGCTAGGTAGTGGAGATACCCCCTTTCCCTGCCCCAATATCTCAACTAACGGTTTCTCTTGCTACGAGTCTTGAAGATCATACATAAATAGCGATAGCAGCAAGCCAATAAATCTATCTGGCTGTGTAAATGGTCAGGGGAAGAAGCTGGATGAGGGATCAAAGGACCATGAGAACAGCCCCCGAGCCCCTTGAAGATACCCATCTAAGCTGCAGCCTGTGGGCACGTCCCACCCAAGGTCTTATGTATAGTCACGGTTTCCATCGCGTTCCTGACTACGTGATCACTGATTGGGTCTGAAAATTATAACGGACGCATGAGGTTTACTATGGGCCTAACTATGTAGGCATGGTCTCCAAGTGATATCATGTTTTATGTCGTTTGTGTGCCTACCAAGATGCTTGTTGCGCTCCATGAATCGCTCCCTAATGCTCAAGTCGTGTCAGCAGAGACGAAAACAACACCCTGAGAACGCTCCAGATTGTGATAACTGACCAAGACCAGTTGTTCTCAACGGTGACTCTTAGAGTCCGTTGTAGCTTTAGCTGAAGCAGCACACTACACATCCGGTCCGAGAGAGCTGATAGACTGCGATACCTATTTACTGTCACCGTGCCAGGATGGCTTCACGGAGTTCGCGAAAGCAACACTGGCCGAGCATGTGGGATTGGTGGCCTGTAGGGACCGAGTGTGATCTTGGGCCTGCTGGTCTGTGGCAGCGCGCTGGAACAAGACATAAAAGGCCAGACCGGAGACGGATGCACCGTATGCTACAGACTTGGGAAGTGAATATCAACAAACTTGTATAGCTGTTGGTATTACCTTATTCAGACCGTAACGGTGAATATATGAAGCGCAGTAATATATCTGTTGTTATTACTAGGCCTGAAGAACAGAAGAAGGGAAGAAGGTTAGCTAGCTGAAGCAGCAGCTGTAGGTAGTAGGTAGGGTCAGATGTGTCAGCATCTGACCCACTTACCGGATGCCGGTGGCATCCGCTACTGCAGCTGCTGCGGTGGTTTACACAATAGCCAATGGGCTGACCACTGCCATGGTCACAGACCACAATGTTATAGTTTCATGGAAAAGCTGTTGTTTGCATTTGAGTACGCACTGCTACAATCCTCCAACTCCATTTGACCCGGGAATTAATCATGTAGCCTACCTAACGCCGTACGCAAGCAATACTATCCCTCATATCACCATCGAGAAACACTCTGAGGTATGACCGTTATACCGCCTCCATCCAGCCACGTTGCACGGCCAACATGACCCAAAGCAATGCTCCGATTGCCTTGATTTTTCACAAGCTCGACGCTACGCCTAAATACGATGTGTACGTTTCGCACATGTTTGACAACCGAGTCCAACCCCATTCTAGCGTCGGATGTCGGTACTCGAGCGCTTGGTGTCGATGGAGGGGCGGATAGAGCTGCTTGAACTTCTTCGTCTGCGAGCACGTTGCTCGTTGGGATCGGTAGGGTGAAGACCTGAGCTTCGAGCGAACAGGTTCAGGATATCCGTCAGAGTCACAACTCCGGTCAGACGTCCGGACAGGTGGGCGTTGGATGGAACTGAGGGAAAGTGTGCCTGGGTGCTGAGCGAAGAGACCGAGTTGGCTCTAGAGTCCGGCACCAGGACAGAAGGGGTTGAAGGGCCGAGTAGAGGCGTAGCGGGTGCCGAAGGAGATGGGGATGCTGATTCCACAACCCACATTCGGTGTGATTTGGTGGCCACAAGCTTGGCCACCGTATGCGCAAGGGTCGAGTACGGGGTGACGTAAAACACGGGGAACGAGTCCTTACCCTTTTCCACGCCGCGCTCGTTCAATATGACAGAGACGAAGTGCATACAGGTGTTCTCCAGCAAGGGCAGACTTGTGGCGCTGGTCAAGAGTCGGACATCCACGGTGGAGATGTTGCCGACCACATTCGAGTCTTTGTCGATAACAGCGACGCTCGATAGACCCTCGTTGTTCATGAGGATGAGAGCATCAGCCAGAGGGCTATCTGCGCTGCGGTGATGTCAGTCTACTGGGGGCATGAAGTCGCCGCCGCGATGAAACCTACCTGACAGCAATGATGTGATGAGAGCCCACGCCAAGATCCTTCATGGCCTTTGGGTAAAGCTCATCGATGAATTGAAAGTTGATGCCCTCGTTCCAGAAGAACTCGACGAGGGTCAGCTGGCTGAGAATGCCGACGACGTCACCCGAGTTGTTCATGACAAGAGCGCGATGGATGCCGCTGCCAAACAGCTCGATTGCCTTGGCCACGTCCTCATCTGCCTGGACCGTCACGAGTGACTCTTTGCGACACAGGGGCTGGATGTCACGAAGCGGAATGCTTTCACGTGCCTGGGCTTTCTGCGACAGACTGTCGTACAGAGGCACGAGGTCCTCGCTCGGCTGGGCGAGGCCCACAACCACAAGCAGATAGGCGTTGAGGTCATTATAGTCAAAGGTCGACACGGCCGACTTTGAAGATGGATCTTCCCGAATCAGAACCACGTTGTTTTGGGTGTTCTTGAGCAGCGTCATGGTGGCCTCCTCGACACCCGTGTCCATAGTGACCCATTTGACGTCATCCTTGGAGATGAGCTCTCCCACGCCGATATCTCGCCAGTCACGACCGGCAAAGCGTGGGCTCTGGGACTTTGAGGCGGGCGGGTGGTTCATGAGGTCTTGCAGGGCAGCTTGGGTCAATGACGGATGGCGCTGGGCTCTGGGCGAGGGCGGGAGGCCACGCAGGTTATCGGCGAAGCTCTGTCGGTGTGCATGGCCGCCGGATCTATGTAAGCTGGAGGAGGAGAGATTGCGTTTTGGTACGGCGGGCGGAGAGGTGCTCGTCTCCTTGGGGTCGACGGCGGACGTGTTGGAGGGGTCCATGATGGTAGATGCAGAGTATGCAGACGTGGCGACGTCGGAAGAAGTTTGCAGACGCAGACGCAGACGCAGACACAGACGCAGACGCAGATATCTGCGCGCGCGATGTGTGGTGTTGTCGAAGCCGGATCGCGTACAAGCGGTGCTGTTCGACCGTCGACGGTGCCCGGCGCATGTGAAGTCGAGAAAGTACGGATATGGATATTGCTCCCGGTTGTTACTGGAAGGAGTAATCTCCGGAGGCAATCAATCCAGAACCTGCCTGTTGCACTAGTGAGCAGTGAGTGTGTGGCGCAAGACACCTTTGGGCCACCACTCGATCGATACGGTGACTCCGTTTCGTGGGCCTGTTTCTCGATGCGACTGTTCCCGAAGAGTGGGAGGAGGCAGCGTTCAAATTTCAACGACAGGATACTCAGATGACGATGGAAAGGACCGGGGCTTTAGGCGGGGTAATACAGCAGCAAGCAGAAGCTGGGTCAACGATCATCATGTTTCTCGAACAAGCATCCAGGAGATTTGTGTAGTAGTTACTGTGAGTAGAAAGGGGTGGAGGAGAGTTTCCGTCTCTGAGATTGCTCGTGTAATTGGAGGTAAGTATGGCAGGCAGAGGCATGGCCGACTTGCGCATCCGGTGTGCTTGGTGGTGGTTGAGCTTCCCCTCAGCCCTGGACCGCCTCTTTGGGCTTTCGTCACTCTCCGTCATTCCGTCGACGTCTCTCTGGTGCCTGGAAGGGAAGCCCAGGCTTGGCGGAAGAAGCCGCGGGCGCTGTCTGTCAGTACACCGTACTTGGTCGGCCTTGCTTCGGAAAAGAAGCAAAGATGGAACTGGTACGGGTACGGGCGATGCACACGGTACATGTCATGTCGACGTCGACTCTACACAGGATACTGTTGTATGCGAAGAAAAGCGCATCTTAATGCAGACGATTGCACCGAGTATGAACACGTTGAAACTGGTTAACTAGTTAGTTGACATGTCGCACAACTTTCAGGTGGATATCCACTGGCCACTTCACCCACCGACAATTGCACTCTGGTCGAGGCTTGCCGGGATCCCAGCTACGGGCCAGCTCAAGTTGCCAGCTGGGGAATGGAGGGAGGGGCTGGGCTGAGAGAGGGGCACGAGTGTACGAAGTTGCTACGGATTACTTGGTAGTTAACTAGCTACGTAGTACGGATACTCCGTAGTAGTAATGGAACCCAAACATGTGCGTGTAAACCCAACCAACTTGGAACCTTAGTTTCTCGCCTCTAAGCTCTACCCAAATAAAGTTGCTGTTGCGCGTGTTTGATATTCTGCAGCAAAGTTAATTGTGCCCATCATTTAGTGCGTCGCACTGAGATTAGCTGCCTGTGAAGAGGAGGGGATGGGATCATGGTTGCAATCGTCTGAACTGAGGGTACCTACCCTACAACCTTGGCCCTTCCCTGTTGTTGGTGTTGTCAGTGTTGTCAGTGTTGTCAGTGCCGCTGGGTCGCTGGGCAAACGAAAGCAGCAGGAAGGAACTGAACTTGGTACCTTTGCAGTCGGCCAATCCAGACAGCGGATGGCGGGCAAAGGTGGGTCCCTCGGCTGGCGAAGTACTTCCACAGTAGTACGGAGTAGTTAGATAGTAGACCCTTGTTCCCCTCTAAAGGCAGCAGCAGCAAGCCACAGGAATTCCGCTGGTGGGGTAACCAGGGAGACACAGAGGTTCTGCCGACACGAAACGACAATGACAGGCGCGCCGCTCATTTCTCTCACCCAACATTTTTTCCAGGACAGAAACCAGTGTCTCTTCCCCCCCCCATTGACGAGACGAACAGAGCCCGGAGCGAGTGCCTCAAGACCAAAGATTGCATCTGCATCAAACAACTCGCTCCTCTGCCGATCCATCCATCTCCCGTGCACCCCTCACTCATTCGATACCCCCTCTGCCCTCCCTCTTTGACTTTCCAGAAAAAAATATCCCCACCGCAGGGCGTCAAGCGCAAGCAACACATCACCGCAGCCCGTTTCGCTGGGCACGAGTCACAACCGCCCAAAGAAGGCCATTGCGACAGCGTTATCGCCGCCCATCATGTCCATCCTGCCGGCAGAAGTCCACGCAGAGCTGGTCCAGCTCCTGCAGGCACTACAGTCTCCCGACAACAACATCCGATCCCAGGCCGAGGACCACCTGCAGAACAACTGGACTGGCTCAAGGCCCGAGGTGCTGTTGATGGGCCTGGCCGAACAGATCTCGGGGTCGACCGATACAGCGGTATGAGAACCACTGGGACACCGCTTCCAGTCACAACTGACACTCCTTGCCCCCTAGATACGAACCTTTTCCGCCGTCATATTCCGACGCATAGCCTCCAAGACACGCAAGAACGAAAAGGGCGAGACCGTCGAGATCTTTGTCTCCCTCAGCCCCGACCAGGGCGCCGCCATCCGACAGAAGCTGCTCGAGACCCTCGTCAACGAGCAAGTCCAGAACGTGAGGAACAAGATCAGTGACGCCGTGGCCGACGTCGCCCGCCAGTACTCGGAGAACAATGAGACATGGCCCGAGATATTAGGCACCCTCTTCCAGCTGAGCATGGCTCCTGATGTCGGAAAGCGGGAGACGGCCTACCGCGTCTTTGCGACTACCCCTGGCATAATAGAGAAGCAACACGAGAGCGCCGTGCTCGAGGCCTTTGGTCGCGGCTTCAAGGACGAGGCCGTCAGTGTGCGCCTGGCTGCCATGGAGGCCTTTGCTGCCTTTTTCCGCAGCTTGGGCAAGAAGACGCAGCCCAAGTATTTCGGTCTGCTGCCCGACGTGCTCAACATTCTCCCGCCCATCAAGGACTCGCAGGACTCTGACGATCTTAGCAAGGCCCTTGTTGCCCTCATTGACCTGGCCGAAACCTGTCCCAAGATGTTCAAGCCGCTCTTCCACAACTTGGTTATATTTAGCGTGAGTGTTATCCAGGACAAGGAATTGGGCGATGTCTGCCGGCAAAACGCCCTCGAGCTGATGGCCACCTTTGCCGACTACGCGCCCTCGATGTGCCGGAAAGACGCCTCAT
This sequence comes from Arthrinium puccinioides, assembly GCA_022414665.1. NCBI lineage: Eukaryota > Fungi > Ascomycota > Sordariomycetes > Amphisphaeriales > Apiosporaceae > Arthrinium > Arthrinium puccinioides. The sequence continues at coordinate 1,153,236 of JAIUNF010000003.1, read as the reverse complement.
ACACGAACGATATGATCACCCAATGCTTGAGCCTGATGACGGACCTGGGCGAGGACGACGACGATGCTGCTGAGTGGATGGCTGCTGAGGACTTTGATTCGGAGGAGAGCGACCTAAATCATGTTGCCGGTGAGCAATGCATGGATCGACTGGCCAACAAGCTGGGCGGTGAGCATATACTTGCCCCGACCTTCGGCTGGCTCCCGAGGATGATGTCTTCGCTTGCATGGAAGGATCGTCATGCGGCCCTCATGGCCATCTCGGCCATATCCGAGGGCTGTCGTGAACTGATGATCAAGGAACTGAGCCAGGTACTCGAATTGGTTGTGCCGGCTCTCAAGGATCCTCATCCCCGAGTACGATGGGCCGGCTGCCAGGCCTTGGGCCAGATGAGCACCGATTTCGCTCCTACCATGCAGAAGCAGTACTACGATGTTGTTCTCACGACAATTATTCCGGTTCTCGACTCCCCAGAAGCCCGCGTCAAGGCCCACGCTGCCGCTGCCCTGGTCAACTTTTGCGAGGAAGCCGAAAAATCGATCCTCGAGCCCTACCTGGACGACCTGCTGTCCCATCTTTTTGCTCTTTTGCAGAACACCAAGCGTTTCGTGCAAGAGCAAGCTCTGTCAACCATTGCCACAATCGCAGACGCCGCCGAGGCTGCCTTCGCCAAGTACTACGATACTCTGATGCCGCTGCTTGTGAATGTCCTGAGAAGCGAGAACGAAAAGGAGTTTCGCCTGTTGCGTGCCAAGGCGATGGAGTGCGCTACCCTGATTGCCCTCGCTGTTGGCAAGGAACGACTCGGAAGCGATGCTATGACGCTGGTGAGCCTTCTGGCCAACATTCAATCAAGCATCACCGATGCCGACGACCCCCAGTCTCAATACCTGATGCACTGCTGGGGCCGCATGTGCCGAGTCATGGGCTCCGAGTTCCTACCCTTCTTGCCAAATGTCATGCCGCCACTGGTTGAACTCGCCAGCGCCAAGGCCGACATCCAGCTCCTGGACGACGACGAGCAGGTCGAGGCGATGCAGAACGAGGAAGGCTGGGAGCTGGTGCCCCTCAAGGGCAAGATGATTGGCATCAAGACCAGCACCATGGATGACAAGCACATGGCCATTGAGTTGCTCGTCGTCTACGCGCAGACGCTCGAGGCCGCTTTTGCACCGTATGTCAAGGACACCATGGAGAAGATTGCGCTGCCCGGTCTGGCATTCTTCTTCCACGACCCTGTCCGATTCATCTCAGCCAAACTCGTGCCCCAGCTCCTCAGCTCCTACAAGAAGGCATACGGCCCCACTTCAAACGAGCTCCGCCAGTTGTGGACCAACACTGTCGACAAGCTGCTCGAGGTTTTGACTGCGGAGCCTGCTATCGATGCCCTGGCTGAGATGTACCAGTGCTTTTACGAATCGGTCGAGGTCGTCGGCAAGGAGTGCATGTCCGAGCATCACATGAATAAGTTCATTGACGGTGTCCACTCAGCCATCGAGGACTACAAGGACCGAGTCGCTCAACGTGAGGAGGACAGGGAAGGAACCACGCCGGAAGATGTCGAGGACGAGGCCGAGGACCTGCTCCTTGCCATTGAGGACGATCAAACGCTGCTGTCGGACATGAACAAAGCCTTCCACGCCATCTTCAAGAACCACGGGCCTGCCTTTCTCCGACCTTGGGAGCGCCTCATGTCAACATATGAGAGCTTCCTCGGCTCTTCGGACCCGACGCAGCGTCAGTGGGGTCTCTGTATCATGGACGATGTCATTGAGTACTGCGGTCCGCAAAGCGCCAATTACGCCAATTTCATCCAAAAGCCCCTCATCGAGGGCTGTAAAGACGCGTCTGCAGCTATCCGCCAAGCAGCGGCCTACGGCATCGGTGTGGCTGCTCACCGCGGAGGTGCTGCCTGGGCTCCATTTCTCGGCGGTTCCATACCGTATCTCTTCCAGATTACGCAGGTACCCGATGCCCGAGGAGATGATGACGTCTACGCAACCGAGAACGCGTGCGCTGCTATCGCGAAGATCCTCCACTTCAACAACTCGGGTATTCAGAACGTGCAAGAGGTTGTCAATGAATGGGTCAACACTCTACCTGTCACCAATGATGAGGAGGCCGCGCCGTTTGCATATGGTTACCTGACCACGCTCATCGAACAGTGAGTGATTCTACGCCGGCCATCATGCCCGTCGTATTTACTGACGTTTGCGTTAGACAAAACCCTGCCGTCATGGGTCAGGCCGAGAAAGTCTTTGTGCATGTCGCTCAAGCCCTCGAGGTCGACATGCTCGGTAACGGCGAGATTGCACAGAAGACGATCCAAGCCACAAAAGCTCTGATACAAGCCTCGTAAGTACCTTAGTGGCTATGATGCGAAGGACTTTTCGCTAACATTCAACGCTGTAGGGGCGTCAACCCGCAGCCATTGCTGCAACATTTCTCTCCCGAAGGACAGCAGATTATAATGCGGTTCTTTCAATAGTGTGAAGTGCCTCCCACGGCCAGCATGTTCTTCGAGGGTAAATGATACAGTGTGCCAGTCCCGTTGGAAACCCGAGATAAGATGTTACCGGGGACCAGGCGCGATTTGTTAGAGTGAGATGAGGGAATAATGAGGCGCGAGGGACAATATGAAAGAGGGGCCACTGATAGGCCATTCATTGATGATACCATAGCAAAAAAACACATAATGTCATGAGACCACATCACTAGTCATCCTTGGATACTGAAGTGGTCTGTGATACGACGATGGGTACGGACGGATATTGCCTTGAATAAAGAAATAGGTGGATGCATTTTTGGATTAGACTCTTGAGCTAAAGGGGCTCAACATTTCACTCTTGGTTAAATTCAGGGGGCTGCCGCCGGTTACCCATGATGGCTACCGAAATAAAGTTAGTTCACTCTGCCGGGTACGAACGAGGTGGCGTCCCAGTCGTACTACGTAGCAATCATACATACAGTCACCACCACCTGTTTTGCTAACGACGCAGGCCACAGGAGCAATGGGGATAACTCGGTATCCCGTATCACACAGTATGTTGTGGATATGCTCGGTAGGTGCGCAGTATCCGTATGACTATCATAATGCAGTAACCAAGTTAGTTTCGTAGTGCAACGGGGGGGGGACTGCCAAACCTGAAGGTTAAATTGACCTTGCCATTCATTCCTTAAGCCCCTCCTAATCCACGCCATCGTTTCCATCTCATCCCAAATCACGGCCGTGTCAAAAGGACGGCGCTCGTCCGAGACCCTCCGTCCTGGATGATGAGGGACGAAAGCGCAGTCCTCTATTGATCAAAGCGATGCGGGATAGCCAGATAGCGGGCGCCGCGTCACGCCCGCACTGAATCATATAGTTGTCACCTTGAGCAGTCCTCCTCGCCTTTCTCCTCGTTGCCGTTGTCTTTCTTCTAGTTGGCTTGGACGTGATGTTGCTCGATGATCACGGTACCGGTAGGTAGGTCGAGATTAGAAAGCTGAACGCAGGCCACTCGGCACGTGGGAAAGACAAGAGGGCAACGATAGGCAAGGTACTTCAAAAGAACATAGCTCGCGTGTTGAAAAGCGGCACTTGTGTGTTCCTCTGGAGGAAGACGCGCGCAAGCTGTCTAAAACGACAATATGTATCTATCTATTGAAAGAGACGGAGAATCGAACAGCAGATCTTTGCAGAAATTGAAGTTACGAGTGCGACGCATTACCTCCCTGGCATGAAGCCCCGTGGCCGATGGGAGGGAGTTGCTTCTACTTTCAGCAATAAATACCGTACGCCTTGTCCCTGAATTACTTGTCAGCTAGATGCCGGTCTACCTCTAAGTATGCAAGCTGATCTAGTTAGAGCACCAAAAGAAATACCCAATTCCCATGTTTTTCTTATAAACACCCCACTGCGCGTTATTTGGGCTTGAACCACGGGATTTTGTTTCCGCTGTTGGACAACAACCAAGAAACGTCCAAGCCGAACCAAGAGCGAGCTCAGGCTCAAGCATGTCGGCTCAGCTCTCCTGGTGGAACTTCCACGCCGAACTCTCAAAGTTGGCATAGCACAAGAATTCATTGGCTAGCCCAGAGTGCTCAGGCTCGTAGGTTGTGGTATGGATACCAAACGCCTTGTAGAGCTTCGTGACAAGCTCTCGCATGCGCTCCCCAGTAGACATGATGATTCGTGGCTGCTCGACTGGGGACATTGCGGGCTTGGCGAGGTGACGAACCGTGAGGGCCACTGGGAATAATGTCAGCCTGGGGTCTGCAAGGCGGATGATGCAACTGCAGGCATGAACAAAGGGGTTGGAGGTTAGGAGGCAGGACGAATTGATGGCCGTATTCCAAGGGTGGCGATTCGATATTCGGTGTCATGTGCTCATGAACCGCCCGTCTCGCCATGTTCGTGCTCCCCTTTTACTAGTTTTCATCAGAACGAAACATTGAACTTGGTACTTACCTTTCGTATGCGTGTCCGCATTCAAAAAGGGCGGATCTATGATGAATCGATCCACAGTGCCCTTGAGATCGCTGGGCAGTTTAAAAGGATGGTTCAGGTCGTAGAAGATGTAGTCGGGGAAAACGTCGAAGCGTCTGTCGTACTCCAAGAGGTAGACCTTGGGCTTCGGTCTGTCAAAGCCGGGAGAGTTCTGGGTGCAGCGTTAGATATAAGCCCATGGGATCCGCATGTCGCAACTCCCGAGGATGACCATTAGAAAGGATCTGAGTTGGATGGGTTGGATCGCGCAGGTATAAAATCGGTAGAAGAGATATGCTACGAAAGACCAGGGGCACTCACGAAAATGTTCTTCATGGCCACATATACGCTGGGTGTTGAGATGACGGCAATAGTTGTGTCTTCCGTGACTCCATCCAGGAGTTGCTCGGCATACAAGTTGGCGCATTGTTCCGAGTACTAGTCCTGTCAGCTTCCGCTTTCCGAAGTGCAGGATGCCTGTCGATGCAGGGAAACTACTGAAATTGGTGCAGCGCCACTTTGCCCTTTTTTTGAAAAGCGAGAACCCGCCTCAGCATCATCAGTGGGTTCCAACATGGCAACATCCGAATATGTCTCCCAACTCGTGCAGAGCGCCGAAAAGGCTTAGAGAATAGCCACTTACCCAGAATTGACTCTCTTGCCAATCCTCTTTGAACATGTCCATCGTCAAGGGGCCATTGACATCGATTTCCTGGGCCTTGAGCTTCTCAAACTTCTCGACGTGGGCGTCATGCTCCGTGTAGAAGCTCATCAGCGCATCCAGTGCGTGAGATGAGAGAGCACTGGTGCCGACTTGTGTCAGCGATTGCCTTGCAGTCCCCGAAAAGTCTGATGGGGATGTTGACTTACATGGGCTCGTCGTCGTCGACCTGACCAGTCATTTTTGACGGCAATGGTTTCTTCCGACCTTGTGCAATATAGAGGTAATACTCCGTACGGCAGTTTGAGTCGAACGAGCAGCGCGGTTTAGCTTGTTGAATTTTGCTCTGGGAGGTTGCTCTTCACCGAGGCGTATGAGTGCGCCAACGACCAATATTGAGGAGCGGTGACTGACGGACAGCACACAGAATGTCTACGGGACTGGGAAGAGAGATCGTAGAAGTACACCCTAGGTTGGACCTTGGTGGCGGAGAAGAGTAGACAGATGCTAGTTATGTATGCACCCGGAGACCGAAACACACCGGCTGTCAATGCGTGCTTCAAACCCAAGTCGGCGTGGTTGTATTCAAGGGTCTCCAGGTATGGCAAAACTACTATGTACCAAGTAGAAAATTGCGATCCCTTTGAGTAATAAAGTAGTCAAGAGCCGGCCATGATTAGTGTCGGCGTGTTTCCAAGTTTGTTACAGCGACCCATTTTTTCTTGGCTTCAAAATCTGCACCTGATTGGCACAGACGTGAATATCCTGAGTAATGGAAAGTACATCGGCAGGAAAATGGAACATTCTCGGTCTAGGCGGCTCGTCGACTGGCTTGTGCATCCTCCACCAAAACCGACGGAGCTGCGAAGTGATGCAGATTAACACAGACAGAAACGTCTTGGTCTAAGTAGTCGGTTCATATGTACAGGCAATCCCCTACGCGACACAAGAAAATGGGCTTTTTGAACTTCCCTTGAGAACACTACTCTACAGCTCATCGGTAACGTGGATGTACTTCTTGTCTTCCCTCTTCTCCTTCTCCGTTGCCGGCGGCAAGTCGTAGTAGGATGAGCTTCGGAATCCCTGCAGGTAGTGATATGTGAAGTTGCTGATATCGCTCGTCTCAATGCCCAAATCCTTGAAGGTTTTGGCGTTTTGGTCGACGACTTGGTCGATGAACTCTCTGTCGATGTCGTCCGGGTTGATGACGGGCCACCAGATCAACTTGTTCAGTATAGTGGCGATGGGCTTCAGGATTGCCTTTGGCAGGTTAATGTGCCTCCGCTTCTTGAAGATTTCGCGGTCGACCATCTCGGCAATCTCGGCAGTTGAGTACTCCTTGGGACCGTAAAGCTCAAAGGTCTGACCAGCCGTAGTGTCATCGTAGAGCATCTCCTCCAAGGCCTTGCCGACGTCGATTGACTGTATCATGTGAGCACAAAGGGGTGCATATCATATGCGAGGTCCGAATACATACGTGTACGGGACGATATCTCTCCTCCATGTTGTTGCACGTGAACAAGTTTGCTGGGTTGGCCAGCTTGATCAGGAGATTGTCTTCGAATCCAAATAAAGGCGCCGGTCGGACGATGGTGGTCTCGGGGAAGATGTTTCGTGCGACCTGCTCGCCCACGCCCTTGGTGCGGAAGTACTCGGAAGGAGAGTTGGGGTCGGCGTTGTAAGACGAAACGTGAATGAAGCGGTCGACATCATACTTGGCAACGGCCTCGGCAATGCGCTCGGTTCCCTCGACGTGTACATCCTCCAGGCTGTAGTTCTTTGTGGGGTAATTCCGGCCAACGAGGTTGTAGACGACATCGGAGTGGCGGACGCTGGCCTCGATGGACTCGGTGTTGCGCAGATCGTACTCGATGAAGGTAACGCGGCCCAGATCACCAGTCACCTTGAGATAGCGCTTGGCCATGTCGTCGCGAAAGGGAATCACAACCTGGCATCCTTGACGTGCTGTAGGTGTAGGGGGCATGTCAGCACCCCGTTCCATGGCGTACCTCTGCGCGGTTACTCGTACCTAAACGGTTGACGATGTATCGACCGAGCTGGCCCGTTGCGCCAAAGACTGTCGCCGTGTGACCTAGACCGGAGCGTTAGACGGGGCGTTGCGTCGTGTTCCTCATCGCATACCTCCGAGAGAGTTTCTGCAAGTCACACGAGGTCAGTCCAGAACCAGTTGGTATGGGAAAGGGGACATACCGTCCACCTGTCTGGCGCAGGATGGGCTTGCCGGTGCGGGTGATTGTGATGTCAGAGACGGATCGTCGCTGGGCGACATTAAAGGCCAGCTTGCCGGTAGACCGCACGGCGGTCGGAAAATGGGCCATTGTTGCGTCTGTGCTGGTGTATCCCAGTCCCAATTCCCAATTGAACTGGCGATATGTTGGGAGCTATGCGGCTTCGATTTCTTGGTGGTTACTGCGGATGGAGCTCGTCGTTCAATTGACCGGAGCTGCCTCAAGCTGCCGGTCCGCCAATAGCTGCCAGCGGCACCGGCGCTCTGACCAACCAGAGTCCTGGGTAAGCAGCGTTGCTAACGCCCCATAATTTTGGAAAAGGGTACTTAGGCCTGCATAAATAATTTCCGGCCAAGGGTGTACCGACCAGCGGATTCGGTATAAATATATATAGCTGCCTAAGGCTTTTTATATGTAAGTAGTAGTTCTTCCTTTCCTTGGAAGAAAACGTCTCATTGAGCGTTAGCTCCCCGCATCCAGATCTGTACAACCTTTCTGTCTTCTTAACTTAACAATTACGAACGCGATTCATTCGAGTGCGCCAGCAAAGAGAAACTGAAAGACTATGGGGAACAAAGCGATACTATGGACTACTACCACTTTGGCCCTTGAGCAGTCTTGCCCAACCGCGGTCAAGGCCGTTATTCCTCCGCAGTCCAATGAACGACCACTAGAGCCGGACCAAGATCCTCGCTTCGAGACCCTAACTGATGTTCACGTCATCCTATCGAACTGCTCGAGTATCGAGTCCCTCGACCTTGCCATCATCCAAGTAGGCTGCGTTCGTGACGATGGGTATCTTGACCGGTGGAATTTGCCTTTCGATCTTACCGGTATATCATATTACCCATCAGCCCCCAAATCTCTATCCTTTGAGGGATACTGGTTTGACTTCGTCGAGGGTCGAGATGGATCTTCTACAAGTCTCGTTAAATCGCTTGCATATTATCTTCCTGGGATTAACTGGCAGTCTGCGTGGGATATTATGCAAGATTCGGTCTGGAATCCACAGAGCACGAGATTTACTCCTGAACAGAAAACCAAGACGAATCTCGATCTCTGGGTAGAGGCTATGGACTTTTCGCAAGTCAGACACTTCTCACTCAGGGGATACGTGAGGTCTGGAGACGTCGAAGTCCTGTCTACCCGTCTCGTACCTGCTTTGATTGGGCTCCAGTCACTAAGAGTAGCGGGCGACGAAAATATGGGAGGTGCAGATCTGGCACCATTCGTATATTCCTTTCCTAATCACACTCTTTCAAGCCTCAGCTGGATCTCGCCAGGTCGTGGAAACACTATCGAAATGGTCTCAAAGCACTATGGTCGCTCGCTGTCTAGCTTCGAATGGCGAACACCCGAGGGATTAGGCGAGACGCGACCAACGCTGTCACAAGACCAGCTTCGGAACATAGGAAACACCTTCCCAAACATCAAATCTCTAGCTCTGGACATCAACCGTCCATCATCCAACGACACCGCTAAAGCCCTATCATGGCCCCTGGAGGACCTTCGTGCCTTGTCACAAGGCCTGCCTCCCACCCTGACCAATCTTACGATTTACTTTGAGATCGCATCGGAGTGCCGGCGTCAGAGACAAGATCCATATATTGGCATAGAACGTTGCGATGATCCCTGTGGACCCGCTGGCCAGTATGCATATCCTCTGTTGACTGCCGAAACTGCGAAAGATATAGTGGACGTTTTGTTACAGGATAATGGAAGCATGGTATTAGAGTATATCACGTTGCGTACGGGCGACTGGGATATCACTCGCGAGCCTATAGAACAGCTCAACTGGATGTATCAAAGGAAGGCGTGGGTTGACTGCGCAATCTCGACGGGAAGTGAGAAAGAAGACCAAGGAAAGAAGGCCCCGAGAGAAGCAACTTGTATAGGGCAGGACACTGTGATACCGAAGTGGGAAACTGATTATTTCGAACAAACCTGTATTTGAGTGGCAAGACTGCAACTGTGATGACAATCCAACGAGGTATTTTAACAGAGAGAGCCGAAGATATGGGGCACTAGTCGTGGTAATATGGAGACAGTCGAGTCCGGTCTGTACAGAAGATAGATAAAATGGTAGTCTCGAAGGGGCTAGAGAGCTAGAACAGGACGGTGCCATGAGAGAAGGGAAGTGAATGAGATGATATCCAAGGGGCTAGCTGATATGGACCAGAATTCGGACTCTACGGTATCGGAGACGATTACGGCCCTTGCAGTACGCAAATTGCAATAGTGGCATGAACATGATGAAAGTACATATTTTCTTTCACTTTAAACTTTCACTCTTCTATTCTTCTATTCTTCTATTTTTCCAACCCAGCATCCATCTTACAGCTCCAGCATAGAGTTTCCTACTAAGCAGCCACAGTTTGACCCGCGAAATACGCGTCCAGGCGTGCGATTTGGACATCGACAGTGACCAACTTAGATCATGTCAAATGTCCTTAACGGCCCTTCTCAACTGTCAACGACGTGCTGGCATCCTTCTCGGCAACACCATCATCCTTTACCAGGAGTGCACTCAGAGCGCAGACCCCGATGATAGGCACGTAAATGATGAAGATGGTTTGAACGCCTTGCATGTACGCGTCCAAGACCTCGGCGTTCTGCGCAGCCGTCAATCCCAACTTGGCCAACGTATTCACCGACGAGGCCAGCTGGTTAATCTCAGCCTTGTCTACAATGCCAGACAGCTTGCTCGACAGGACGTTGTTCAAGACGGTGCCCGACACAGCCAGGCCCAGCGTCCCGCCGAGCGTCCGTAAGAAGTTGCGCAGCGAGTTGAGAACCGCGCGGTCCGCCCGGCGGCTATGGGCCAGGATGGCAACAAGGCTGGGCTGGAAGCAGCACCCGGTTCCCAGGCCCTGGATGAAGCCAATGACGCAGATGAGCCATATGGGCGTCGTGCTTTTGTACAAAGCCTGGCCGATGAGGCCGCCGGTCCACACGAACTGGGCGATGATCATGACTGCGTTGTAATGACCTGTACGTGAGATGATCAGGCCAGAGATGATGGAACCGATGCCTTGGGTGGCAACCATCGGCACGATGATGGCACCCGCCATGATAGCTGAGTAGCCACGGACATTTTCAAGGTAGATGGGCATGTAGAAGAGCTGAGACGTGGATTTAGTCAATATACTCATGACTAATGACTAGACACCAAGTCAGGTCGGGGGTGGCTGAACTCACGTTGCTCCAGTACACAAAACCGTAAAGCAGGTTCTGAGCAAGGAGAATATTGCAGGACAGGTCTGCTTTGAACAGGTGGACTTGTATGGCAAATCGTGAGCCGTGTTCAAAAGATTGCCTAGATGGTGCAGAGACTTACGTGGCATGATAGGCAAGGATGCCACTTTCCACTCCACGGCTACAAACACGAAGAGTACAATACCGCCGATGACCAACATGGATATGACCAAAGCGCTATTCCATGCGGACTCAGAACCACCTTGGGACAGAGGGATCTGATGGAGCCAAATGTCAGCGGCGGAATCATGTTTCGGCTTGCATGTGGTGTTATAGGCGCGCATACCAGTAGTATAATGCAAGCTGCAATACTGATGATCAATCCTGCCCAATCGATCATCTTGAGCTTTGCTAGTCCACTTCCGTTCACCTTGTTTCTCGGCAGCGTGATGGCAAGTAGAGTAGCTAGGAGAACGATCCAGGGTACATCGTACCAGAGACTGCCATGGTCGTATTGTCAGTAAACCTCGACGATGGACTCTATGATGAGATGATCCGAGCTGTATACTCACGCCCATCTCCAACTGATTTTGGAGGTCATCGCACCACCGAGCAGGGGCCCGAGTCCACTGCCAAGGGCGACCGCAGCCCCTATGAAGCCGTTATACTTGCCACGTTCCCGGAGCGTCGTCACATCGCTTGCTATGATTTGGACCAAGGCCGTACTAGCGAGACACGATCAGCAGACTGATCCCCAGGGCTTCCGAAGGCGCGAAGATGGACATGATAAACAATGATGTGCAGAAAACATACATGCAGCCTCCTCCGAAACCACTCATCGCCCGGAAAGCGAAGAGCATGGCGGCATTTTGCGCGAATCCACTGCAAAGATTGCCCACGGCCAGGATGGCGAGTGCAATGAGCAACATCTGTTTACGCCCGAAGATGTCGCTGAGGCGGCCATTGATCTGATTACGTTACGAGATATGAGTGTCTGTTCCCATTGATCTGCAGGGTTTGACTTACAAGCTGTACAGCAGTAGTCGCCAACATGTAACTGTTAGAGACCCAAGACAGTGACGCACCCAACGACATACTCTCTCCAATTACCGGCACCGCCGCGGAGATGGACGTCTGATCCAAATAGGCGGTGAATTGGGTTAGAGCCAAAACAGGAAACACAATCAAGAGCTTCTTGTGTGAGAGCACGCCAGACTGCTGGTCGCGGAATTCAGCCATCAGAGCTTGGCCTGGATCCTCTTTGCTGCCCGCTTCGACATTGTCAACGGTCGCTGATGCAGTCTCGTTCGTTGCCATAACTCCTTTGTCAGCAGGCACCGGAACAGGCGCCTCTGTTATCGGGACGAGAGGCATATCGTTACTGCCCAGCTTGGGCTGTGCCATGGCCTAACTTGCTGGGTGTTTACTGCGCTCACAAGACGGTTGCTGACCTGGCGAGGACTCTTCAAAGTATACTTCGATGGTGTTTTCGCAAAAGAAACGGCGACAGCACGAATTGCTGATGGACGGGGCTGAATCATGCAATGTGCATCGCAAAGAGGTTTAAGTGTTTGGCGGTGAGAGAGCTTGAGAAGGAGAAGATGGGCGCGAATCGGAATTGTCAATATGCGATATCGGATGCACTCTGTTCATGAAATATCCCGTGACGCGCTGTAAGGCAACGTTACTCCGTATGTACGAAAGCGAGAAAAACTGTGCCCATAATTCAAGAGCCGAGGTTCAATTGGTCCAGCTCGCTCACCCCAGACGTGCCTCGGTAGGCGAGATCACCGATCGATCACATCTTTCTGACTCGACATGAGAAGTGATAAGATGACTCATGAGCGACTTGCGACATACTTACTAAGTAAAGTAAGTTTGATATCAGCTTGTTCGGACCGTACGGTGGAAACGTGAAGCTATCGTAGATATCTGATTGATCTACTATTGGCCTAACGGAGGGAAGAAGGAGGTTAGCTGCAGCTGCAGCTGCAGGTATTCTGATCGGACGCGTCAGACGGTCCAGACCCGCCTGGCGTATCCGCACTGGCGGCAAGCACGGTCGGTATCCGCTGCAGCTGCAGCTGCCGGTTGTGACTTGTGGTTGTGGTTGTGATGTTTCCACAGTAACAATACTAGCGGATACACATGGATTAAATAAGGTTACTGGACGAGATGGATGACTTACAGGACGGAGTATATACCAAGTTTGGCCCAATCCCCTCACACAATATCGATCATCTGCCACTCAGCACAGTAAAACGGCCGTGCTGGTCTGGTTGGCCGGCCATTCAGGGGACGCATGATGTTGGCATCTCTGTCACAGTATTGTGAGCGGATGATGGATCATGGATCGTCTCTATGTGGGACTGCATACTACTACGTACAGTAGTAGACCCGCAGCAAAATACGAAGGCAAACTCTCTATGACATGATAAGATGCTTAGTACTCGATAGAGTGACAAATTGAATTGGTTGGTAGAAACTTACTTGGGATAGAGTTGCCTTGCACGAGCTCTATGGAGTCGACCAGTTTAGGATCATGACTCACAGTCCACCTCTTGCACCACCTCCCCTACTGACGCATCTCGATGGGGCGCTAGGATCGGGCCTTACCGTTGTATTATTAAAATAAGTACAGGCAAGGGTCACCAGCTGCCGTCGACGTCTGCCGCGTTACAACAGTAATGCTTATCTATCATCATTCCCGAAGTCGATCGACGATAACAGTCTCCCTGCTCATGTCTAATCAAGCTTCTGTAACTCTAATACCTTCCCAAATCTGGTTAAGACGATATCAGGATCTGCAGACAGCGGATGAGCCCCCGGCCCCCGGCCTAGAGTATAATTGATTGCAAAGCCAGGGTACGTTAGAGAGTGAAGACACGGGAAGCATCGGTTCGTTGCTTGCCTACGAACTAGACATCTATTGCATCTTTACGTGATCGGCCCCGCTCATCAAAGCGGTGCAGCACTCCCCTGTTATCCACAATGAGGATGCGATCTTGAGAGGATGGTGGGGGGCGTTGGGATATTACTCTTCTTCCATGTCCTTGGACGGTGGACCATCTCCTTATACAACTCTTTTTTTTTTAAAAAAAATCATGTCACTCACTGGCATTGTATTTGTCAACTTTTGTGTAAACGATCCCGAAAATGTACCTCATGTAATGTGTAAGATATTCCACAATGCAAGGAGCCTGGGAAGCCAGGGTAAGTGCGGGTGTGTTGTATTTGCATGTGATCACGCATGGTGTGGGTATCTACGAAGTATGTGTTAGTAGTTACGGCTGTTTTCTCGATAGGTAAAAGGGCAATAACAGACAAAGGGTGACAGATTGTAAGACGTAGCTAGCACAAGTTGGAATGTATCATAGTTGAAAACAAGTATAGCCCTTGCAGAGTAAGCAGTACAGGGATAGATCATGATAACGAACGGGAGAAAACGTGGGTATCGGGAGTAACAGGTACCGTGTTAGAATGGAGTAGACAATGGATTCTGCTGCTACCCTTTGCATGAGATACGGAGAGGTGTTAAAGGTGGCCAGAGGTGCATGAACTAGAGCGTCTAACAGAGACAGCAGTCTATAAGAAGGCTCCTCGGGACGTATCCTCCATCCAAGATTATTCCTCATCATCATCATCTTCTTCATCATAGTCCCATCCTCAAGATCCCTGTTCATGACCTCTTATACCTGTATTTCTCATCTGACGCGGAAACTTGCACAATGTCTACCACAGAGACCAAGAACCTGACCAAAACGATCGATGCGGGTACACTCGCACTCGTGGGTCAATACCTGCCCATGGAACTGACCGGTGCTGTCGACAGCTACGAAGTATTTGCTCCCAGTTTTTGATCTCCTACCGCAAAGACCGTGATTTCAGATGATCTAATCGGGCCTGAACAGAAGCATGACATCACCCCGATCCTTGGAACGCAGTTTGAAAACATCGACTTCCACGAGATCCTGAACTCGCCTGAGTGTGATGCCAAGATCCGTGACATCGCCATCATCATCTCGCGACGTGGTGTCTGTGTCTTCCCCAAACAGAAGGATCTCACGGTCGAAGACCAGAAGCTGCTCTGCCACAAACGTGAGTTGTTCATATCCGCCCTTCCTTCCTCTCATATGCCATATCTGATGTTAACTTGCCTTCAACTAGTTGGCCAGCTGACAACCCGGCCCTTTACATCTGGCCTCAACATCCACCCTCTCAACCAGACCACGCTCCCGGATGGCACGGTTGACCCCGTCCTCACAACACTGGCTCGCGACCCCACCAAAAAGCTCGTCAAGCAGGCTGGTTTTGGGAAGAGTGAGAAGAAGCAGTCGCATGCCGATGGCTGTAAGCGCTCCTTTCATTCATTGCTTTCCCTTTCACACATATCACCCCAAGAATATCACAGCTCTCTACTACTTCCGTGCCAAGTTGTTACTCACACGCCACTCTAGGGCACACAGACTGCTCCTACGAGCGAGTCCCTGCCGACTACACCCTCCTCCACATGAAAACCACGCCACGTACCGGTGGCGACACCCTCTTCGCCTCGTCATACGAGGCTTACGACTTGCTCTCTCCCGCCTTCGCTCGTTTCCTAGAGTCATGCCAGGCCACGTTTATGCCGCCTGGCCACAAGCCGGAGAACATCGCGGACCGCATGTGGAAGGGTCCCCGCGGAGCCTCTGAGAACGTGGGCCCGGAGCTGCGCGCCACCCACCCCGCGGTCCGGACTAATCCTGTCACCGGCTGGAAGAGTCTTTATGCGAACGGACACCACCTCGAGCGCATCGAGGGCTTGGGCGATGTGGAGAACAAAACGTTGACGAAGTTCCTGGAGAAGCTGATTACCGAGAACCATCAGCTCCAGGTCCGGGTCAAGTGGAACGCTGACGACTTGGTTATTTGGGACAACCGATCGGTGTACCATGTGAGTTCATGATTCATCTGCCCGTCTTGCATGATGCATCTCCCTCTCCAGAATGAGAATGGTCGCTAATACGCAGTCTTCGTTACGCAGTGCGCTACATTTGATTACACCGAGCAAAGGAGCGGAAACCGCATCTGTGGCTGTGGAGAGCAGCCTTATCTCGACCCACGCTCTACGAGTCGACGCTATGCCTTGGGATCAGCAAACTGAATGGATGATACCGAACGAAGGATGAGGTTTTTATTCCGGTTTGGGAACTTCTTCCCTTCTTCCTTCCTCTACACTACGTGCGTGATGGCTTCTTTGTACGTCTGGTGCCTCGTATGAATTAGGGACGTCATCACAGTCGTTACTGGTAACTGGAGAGATAGATGCTGCTTTCAGGATTCAACTTTCAGGATTCTTTCATTATGCGACTGGCGTACGTCTGTATACGACTAGTCTACAGGGTTCCTAAATTAGTCACTATAGATTAGATACTAGAGATTAGTAGAATATATCAACTACATGAATTCCAAAAATAGGTGAACTGAGTAATATTTTCCTAGTAGCTAAATGTAAGTGTTGGATTACCTTATTTAGACGGTATGGTATAGTGAATACATAAAGCGTAGTAAATATAGCGTGGTAAATATACCGTGGTGAATATACCGTGGTGAATATTTTATGATTTACTGTGGCATTGCGTATTCACCGTACGGTCTGAAAAGGTGATCCAATAGTAAGAATAGCTCCACAGAAGTAGATAGCATTACCGATTGCGTTAACGCGCCAGATGATAAGCGGTCGTTGAAGTAAGTGTTGGTATCACCTTATTCAGACCGTAACGGTGAATACATGAAGCGCAGTAATATATCTGTTGTTATTACTAGGCCTGAAGAGTAAGAAGGAAGAAAGGAAGTTAGCTAACTGAAGCAGCAGCTATAGGTAGTAGGTAGGGGTTAGATGCTGACGCATCTGACCCACTTACCGGATGCCGGTGGCATCCGCTGCTGCAGCTGCTGCGGTGGTTTACACAGTAAGCTTGTTACTCCTACTCCCTGCTATTAGGGATTATAACGACACGCGACAATACCGTTACAAACTATTAGAACTTAAGGGTAGGTTATACGTACTTAGCTATAGTGAATTTTACTATGTTTCAACGTTATCTAGATATAACGTTTTCTGGCTACAAAAGAGAAGTTGCTGGTATTAGAATGGTCAGATATAGCAGCTATATCGGATTATTCTAGCCGGTAAACTGTCAAGAATATTAACAACATAAATTACAGGATAGCCCATCTTTCTACATTCTACATCCTTGTTTTTGGCCTACTAGCCGTTAAAGCTAGTAGAAGTCAGTACAAGCAGTGCCCGGTCCCAACCCCATCCGTTAGGTTCGATTATAAGTGATTTAAGCCCAAATTGTACTCGAGAATAGTAATTAGCAACCGCAACAGCACCGACCCGATATGCTACCTTATGTATAATGTATGCTTACTCTTTTTGATAAATACATGGACGCTAACAACAAATCCACCCATACAAAAATATATCCAAGGTGGTCGAAAAGACGTGATATAATCTCTATGACTGCGAGGAATCATCGTTCCCGGGTTCTGGCGTATTGAATCGATAGCTGGTTAGTCAGTTCTTTCATCCAAATAAGTTCGACACCTTTTCATGCGTACGGTAAGTGTTAAATCTTCACCGCCAAGACTATGAGATTCGAAGTCTAGCTTGCATCAATAAATACAACTTTGTTGTAAATAAGCTACCGTCGCCACTTGGTCGAGACACACTTGAGAGGTTGAGTGCAAACATCCTTTTCGCGTATAGGATGATTATAGAATGCTTAAACACATGCTACAGCCTAACGCTTGCTCTGCGATTAAAAACAGGTAGTAGTAGTTAACTTGGCTTTATATGGTGGTAGTCTGGTAGAGACATGGTACATGTATGATAGCAACGTCTATAATTGATTGAGAGAGATCCATGAACACCATCGTATTCCAAACCCATTGTGTCCCTCATGAGCTACTTCTCAGCAGCATCCTTTAGGCCCCGGATAGCCAAAGCCGTCACCAGGCCCGTGTTCCCAAATAGTATACCATTCCCGTATCTGTATATCCAAGGATCCTTGCTCCACGACCCATCATGCTGCTGCGTACGCTGTAGGATCTCGGAGTCCCGCTCATTCTTCAACCCCAGATCGTGCGCGGCCGACAGGCGCAGCGCCGCGCTCCAGGGATCGACAAACTCCCCGGCACAACCCCCCATTCGCTCCTTGAGCCTCTCTACGAGGAGGTCGCGGAGCGGGCGGAGTTCGGGGTTCTTGATCCCGTCACCGTTGTGCGTACCCCCGCCGCCGTTGAGAGATGCTCCGTTGGAACCAGGTTGACAATGCTTGGAGCACAAGTCGGCCAGGTAGTAAAAGAACCAGTCCGGATGGTAGTAGTACCGCATGCCAAAGTCATAGGCGCGCTCACGAGCGATGGTGATCATCTGATCGACGGTCCGCTTGACCTCGCTGCCGCGACCATGAGCGTAGAAAAGACGGAGGACATTGGCAGAGACAAAGATGTCTATGCGGGGTCGTGTGTTGTCAAAGTATGTCTGTTTATATGTGTGAGAACGAACCAGAAACAGTGCTATACTTGTCTGGGGCCGCCAGAGGAAATTTGAATAAGAATAAGAGGTGGAAATACGTACATAGAATAACGCATCTGGACCTTGGTACTTTAGCATTTTATTCATGATGGAATCCTTCAAGTCTCCGGCAATCTCGAGACTTGGTGACAAAAACGCCAACGTTGTGGTATCAAGGTCATCTGGGAAAGTCTGTGTCGTCAGGATGGGCTTGTTGACGAATGTGTTCCATGTGCCGGACCGTTTATCGGCCAGATTCACGACACCCCTGAGAGACATTGGACGACCTGTCAGCAGTGACCTGGGCAGTATGCATTGTGTTTTCTTTTTATACTCACAAATCACAGTTGATTTCCAGTAGCAACAACTGTGCAAACTGTTCCTCCACGGTGACCCCCGTACTTGAGGTACTCCACATACGTGTCGCATTCGCTCGAATCCAAGCCTGGCCCCTGGCTACGGGGTTACCGAAGAGGTTGGCGAGCCTCTGATAGGACTTCTGGCTGGTGTCATGGTGTATCCCCTTTATCCCAAGCATCTGAGCAGCGACCAAGTTCTCCGGCTTGTCATCCACGAACACGGCCCTTGCTGGATCCATTCCCGTGGCGTCGAGGATGCTCCGGTAGAAACTCTGCTCTGGCTTCCGCGTACCCAGTTCGAACGAGGTAAATATGCCATCGAAGACGTCCCAGCTCTCTACGACGCGCCTGAGTACCTGCCAGTCACATTCCGAGATGTTCGTAGCGAGGTAGACCTTCAGCCCACCGCGGCTTTCCTGTTTCAGATGGTGAACCAGAGTGACTAGATCATTGTCGTACGTCAACGTCTCCGCCAGTAAGCGAAGCGTCTCGGTCAGGTCTTCTGGCTTGATCTGAAAGGTCTGCTCAACTCGTTGGAAACACTCGGTGCGGGAGAGCCTCCCGCACTCGTAATCGAACCATTCTGGAGAGCCTAGGATGTACTTGAGTTGAAAATTGCTGACGGGGAGGTCAAGGCCCTTTGAAGAGTAGTGTGCGAGGACGTCGCCGAGGTCGAGGATGAGAGTTTTGTAACACAGAGACATGTTGATAGCTAGTCGACCTGCTTAGACAGTAGAGGATGGAGTTTGAGTCTTGTCGAGTAAATATGAATCCAGACATGGATGTGCCCGACTTTAACACTTAACAGAGGTCTTGTTACATGACTCTCAACTTCTATCTTATTCGCCCCTACTCATCAAGCTTGGAATTCACTTGTGGTTGGATAACTTTGACTGGCTGGCGGCTACGGAAAGAGAGGCGCCACATTAATGAACGAGGCGTTTCTTCGAATCTCCAATGACGATGGGGTACGTTTCTCTTTACCAATTGCTTATTATTTTTAGGACGACTCTAGGTTCAGGCTATAGTTAATGAGTAACGTAACATGAGAAGTGTATAATGCTACAAGCGCTTCTTCAATAGTCACTATACGCATGGGGTGTGCGCCTGGTAAACGTCATCACTTTCGTGTACTCGTCAGTCTTACCCTTCCGTGCCAAGTTCTCAGATGATGTGCAGAATTGACATCAGGCAGTCATCGACAAACTTGGAAACTGGTTACATGCGCAGCAAAACCCGCACAAAGGCAAGTCAGAAGTCTATAGCATAGGTATTGGTAATCTCGAAATCGCATGGCCACAACTTCAAAGCAACTTCCGTTTCCACTATCCACATGACTATATATCCCCTAACCGCTACCGGAGAAAGCAATGATACACCAAATGGCATAGTATGATAGAAGTGCATTGATATTCGGGTTCGCCGCTGGCCAATTAATGAACTGTGCCAGGCTTTATGCATAAACCCGTCTAGTTGTTTCTTGTGACAAAAAATCCAGATGAGTGCTTTGATTGGCTGCCCTCCATGTCCACCTTTCCTTTAAACTTCAATAGCCAATTGTCAGACTGCGAGGTTACTGTAAGTCTTTAGCTCGGATTTTAATGCTCTTAGAGTCTTCCCAGTCTCGGCTAAACGCGAATAGCAAACCGGGCTTTACTGTCATTGAACTGACCTTTCGTCTACTCCGTACCTGGAGTAAAAACGTAGGCATTTGCTTACGCGAAAAAGGGTCCCCGAGATCCCCTCCTGAGGCTTCGCGTAGAACTTGAGTGACGGGTCTTTGAAATTGTTTCTTTGCGTTCCTCAGCTTCTTCGCGACTTATAGGCCAACATCACCTATAAACCATAAAGCGCAGGACTTGGAGGCAGGCGTGCAACACATTTGATGTAAAAGTCAATGGCTGGTGCTCCGTACGTATTGTTTAGTTGCGCGGTCACCGGTGGCCGTGGCCATGTTGTTTGAAGTTTCTAGCGTTTGCCACTGGCGCATTTCACCCGGGCACCCCCGGGTCTCGCCTATATTCTTTCAGCTCAACCTCAGAACTAGCTGTGACTGTGGCTGGAGCTATCTAGCTCATATGTGGCTTGCCCAAAGCCCACCTTCAAGGCTGCCAGCTAGCCGCGTCGTATCCGCATGCTTGGCCCGGACTTGGGCATACGGATAACTACATGACTGACGAAAGGTGAAGCTCCAAACGAAGCCACCACACCTACCATCCACCTTCCTTCCACATCTCACAACGAACAAGAACGACAACAACGATAACAACGCACAAACGCCAAAATATACGAAACACCTTCCCTCCTCTTCATAGACATCAGATCACAATACCTCAGCCATGAACGTCGACACCATTGCCGACTTCCTCGCCGAGCAGCGGGATGAGGCGCCCGAGGAGCTACAGGGCCTCATCATCCAATTCGAGAACTTCTGGGAGCGCAAGTTATGGCACCAACTGACCGACTCGCTCGTCGAGTTCTTCAACCACCCCGGCAGCGCCAAGCAGCGCCTGCCATTCTACAAGGTCTTCATCTCCAAGTTTGCCGACAAGATCAACCAGCTCAAGCTCGTCGACCTGGGCCTCAAGGCGGGCACACAATGTCGCGGTATGTACTGAACACGACACGTCTCCCGTCTTGCGTCTTCCAATCTGACTTTCCCTTCCACAGATCACAATGAGCGCCTCACCTTTCTCCAAGACCTCGCCAAAAAGGTCGACACCGAAGACTCGCAAGACGCCTACGTATACGCCACCGTCGCTGTGGCCCTCTGCAAGCTGCACTTGGAGGACAACGACGGTGCCCGGAAAGATCTGGACGCTGCCGAGAAGACGCTCGAGCGCTTCGACAGCGTAGAGACGAAGGTCCACGCTGCCTTCTACCGCACCAACGCCACCTACTACCAAGCCAACGAGGAGTACGCCAATTACTACCGCAACGCCCTCCTGTACCTCGCATGCGTCGACGTAAACACCATGTCCGCCGCCGAACGCAAGGCCCGCGCGACCGACCTGGGTATCGCCGCCCTGGTCTCCGACTCCATCTACAACTTTGGCGAGCTCCTACAACATCCCATCCTCACTGCCCTGACGGGTGACGTGGCATGGCTGCGCGACCTCCTGCTAGCCTTCAACCGTGGTGATCTGGCTGGGTTCGATGCCCTCTCGGGTCACATCAAGTCGAACGAGCTTCTCGCCGAGCACAGCAGCGAAATCCGCCAGAAGATCTACTTGACCGCCTTGACCGAGGCTGTCTTCCGCCGGCCGCCGCACCAGCGCGCCATGAGCTTCGAGGCCATCGAGGCTGACACCAAGGTCAAGCACAACGAGATCGAGCATCTGGTCATGAAGGCGTTGAGCTTGGGCTTGGTGCGGGGTACGATTGACGAGGTGGATGAGCTGGTCAACTTCACATGGGTTCAGCCGCGAGTTCTGGACATGTCACAGATCGCATCCATGTCGCAACGGCTGGGCGAGTGGGGCGAGAACGTGAATAAGCTAGGCAACTGGATCGAGGCCGAGGGACAGGATATCTGGGCAGCTTGAGAGGGCAACATGTCAGCGGATGAGACGGGGAGTGCTTGCATTCTATGGGACGCACCATGGCTTCAGGGAAAGGGGGGTCCTGCCTGCAGGCGACGTCTGTACGATAGAATACCATAGACGACATATGGACGTCCCATGGGATCACTGGACGAACAGTGACATAATGAATGGACATGGCATGAGAAACGACGGGTGCGGTGTTGCCGACAAGTAGCATGAGCATGTTTTATGTGACGAGTGAGGGTGTTAAATGTTGACTGCATTGCTGTCAAACATCTTGCCTGGTTGATTAGGCTCCGCGCCAGCATCGAACAAGACATTGCGGAGTAAGGCCATCACGGTGCCTTTCTTTGAGAAGCTGTCTCATGGTCATGATGCCGCTACGGGCAGTAGCCCAAATTGTGCTTGCGTGGGTGTAGGGAGTCCTGAGCTCGTGGAGTTCCCGAGGAAAGTAGGACTGTTTTTGTTGAACGTCCCGATGGACTTGCCCCTTTTTATTCACCCCCCCGAGTCTGACGTGAACGGCACGTCAGCTGTGAGATCTCAGGATGTACCGTCATCGAAGCTGATGGCTCTCTTCGGTTATTTACATTATACTCCACTCCTTTTAGCAGACCGAATATCTGTATATTATTTCCTTTTTCACCGTAACCCGACACATGGCCCATCTATTCCCTCACCCAATTACAACAACCCTGCCCACAAGCCATGCCGGCCACCACACACACCACACCGCCAGGGGCGTGTACATGCCCCAAACCCCCCATCCAAACGCCGCCTCCTCCAACACAGCCTGCAGACCACCCTTCATAGCGCCGGCGCCGACGAGGACCACGGTGAAGGGGCTCAGCACGGCCAGCAGGATTGTGTACGCCGAACGCGCCGCGGCATTACCGGGAAACGGGCGGGCGTAGGTGAGGGGTGTGGCGAGCAGACCTATCAAGAAGGAGAGGCTGAAGTTGAGGGTCGCCAGCGTGGAGAGGAACATGCCCAGCACGAGGAGGGAGAAGGAAGAGATGAGCTCGTATTGTTGCCGGGTGATGGGTCTATACATGCTTTGGATAAAGTAAGAGAGAATGGGCGGAAGGACGGCAGAGACGAATGCGAAAATGACAAACAGAGGAGTCAAGAGCTGCAGGTGATATGTTAGCGCAACTTCTCTACAGCGAGGAGAAGAACGAGAAGAGGGAATAGGGTGAGGTGAAGGACTTACGCTCGCTGGTGAGTAGTTCAACGCAAACAGCGGCACGAAACCCAGGAAATGACACCCGGTCACCAGACACAGTGGTAGGAATAGATCCCTCTCGCCTGTTGTCGGAATCGGCTCATCCCTCTTGACAACAGCGCTCTCCTTCTCACCCTTCGCAGCGGCCTCCTTCTTGACTCCATTGGCCTGGCCAGTGTATCCACTCTTAATCCACAGCCCAATCGCCATGATCGTAAAGTTGGCCGCAATCAGCATGGCACTCGGCAAGTACGTTCCAATGCTGACGAAGCGCTCCTTGTGCATCAGCAGATAGAAGAAGAAACTCTGGTGCAGGTGTTCGAGCAGGTTGTTCAGACTGCGGAACGTGCCCTCGATGAGCCGGCCGAGACCCATCTCATCATGCCATCCCTGGCCCATAGGCTGAATCGTGACGGCGTCCACGTGGTACGGGATGAAGGAACTGTGTGGTCCCACAGCATGTCCCAAGCCCTGGTTCACCATGCCCCTGAGCATGACGGTCAGGCGGTCGCGGTACCCGTCGTCGTGGCGAAACATCTTTTGGATGGAAGCGCCGATGCCCATCTGCCCGCTCGCAATGTTCACCACCGAGTTGAATAGATCCAAGTTGGGCAGTTGCCCATTGACACCGTCATAGACTATATGCACGCCCTCGAACCGTTCCTCCTGCGGGTAGTCGATGGCGAGGGCTGCTTGCAATGCGCCCGACTTCAGCGGCAGGTCGGCCACGGTGCGGGAGTCATGCGAATCGTGGTACGCGTCGACCCAGGCCTGGATGCCGGCGCGGCTGTCCGGCGGGATGACGATGATGATGTCCTTGGACCACAGACTCCAACGCTTAAAGTAGCGTGTCAGCGCAAGAGCGACGGCGAGACCGTTTCGGTTGAACTGGCCCTCGACGTTGCGCCATGCTGCGACGAGAACAATGGCCTCGGTTGCGTCACCTCGCGGAGCTTGTAGGATCGCGTATATGTTCTCGCCGGCAATGGTGTTGCCCGACGTCGTGTAGGTGTAGTTCTGGCGGCCGACCTTGAGGCCAATGGATCGGAACATGTGCTCGAGCTTGTCGTTCACCCTGCGATTGAACGGCAGTGTTAGTCACGCCGTCGCCTCCAAATGCGCGATAGCAGGCCACCTACTCGGTATTCGTCTTGTTCTCCAGCTCGCCCACCTCGTGTCTGTACGCCCGCAGTACGTTCTGGTCGCTTCCGCCGAAATATGTGTGGACTTGGCCCGGAAGCAGCGCATTCTCCGAGATGTAGGTCCGGCGACTGTAGTTATTCATGGGCAGCATGAAAAGCCATGTGACGCCGACGAGAATGCATATGAGCGACAGGTAGGGCGGTGTCTTCAACAGCTTGGGGTTCCGGCCCGCAAAGAGCGCCGAGGCTATTCGGGATATCAAGTCAGTAGGGAGTGGACGGTTAACGCAAGAGGTAAAGGTTTTGAAGGGACGCACATAAAAGTCGCGGCATTGCTCTGGTGGTTGTCGGCAGCAATGGCCTATGTCATGGCTTGTTAGGAGAGCTTCAGTGTACACGTTGTGAAGCTTGACGAGGAAAGTCGAGGATCAGCATTGCGTCAGGTTTAGGGGTCCCCGTCATTGTTTGATTGGCCCCACTCGGCATCTACTTGGTACTTCGAAGTTGCGGATACGTTAAGTATTAGCTGGAAAGGGGAACACGCGCACGAGTACGTTCAAGGTTTTTCAATCCATTCCTGTACCGGTAATTGTAATCAAAGTTGAAACTAGCTGCAAGTTGCTTACACGGTGAATCCTCAGCACGCTGCTCTTATAAACGACTGGCTTCCGTGGTCGCACCCTTCTCAGTCTCTCTCCCTGACCTGCCTGTCACTGGTCAGTGTCTACCTTGGGAGGCCGACCAGCCACTGGAACAACAAGATGGTCGATGATTGTTCTACCGTTGACCCTAGTAGAGTAACCGTGAGAAAAAATCGTGCGACTAGCCTAGCAAGTGTTTGAGAAGGGTCTTGGTGAGGGAAACGGGATCAGTACTGACTGCTACTGGTGACCCTGGTTCCAGCCTTGAGGCCCTCTCAGAGGCGGGTAAACCTCGAATCCAAGTGTGCGGTTGAGTCCTCTACAGGATATCACATCACCCCGATCGTATAACCTGGTCTGAAAATAGCAACAGTCGTCTAGAATAGTCGCTGTTCAAGAGAGCTCTATAGGCGAACGCTTATCCTACCTGGCGCACTGCATAGCAATCAAACTCGTCCCAGAACACCACGGCCATGCCCATGCGTACATAAATCACACGTCTATCATGTATAGACCCAAACCCCTCCTCATTAATGGATACGATGGAACCCGCTAAGGCCCCAACCTCTGCGTGGTCCCTACCAAACCCGGTAAACTCGAACCGCCCGTACTCGACGGCAGCACACCAAACCGTCCATACGTCTTCTGGTCCACACTGACATAGTGCGGCAGACGTCCCAGGAGGTTCAGCTTGCCCTCGACCCAGCGCAATATCTTCTCAGGCGGCGCGATGAACTTAAGGTACCCTAGCCCAAACAAGTACCCTGTGCCGACACCACAGAGATGTCCCAGAAAGCTGGAGCTGGGTACGAGCGCCGCCGCGACGAGTATCATAGCCAAAGGTGTGGTCCAAGTGGGCACGTTTACCGTGCCGATGACAAAATGCGGGTTCGTTTTGTACGTTCGGATGGCTTCCGAGCCAAGCAGAGTAAAGACCCAAATACTCGCTCCCATGACGGCTGTGTTGCTGCGGAGGAAGACGCGTTCGATAAGTATGTAGGTGAGGGCGGGGATGGTCGTGAGGGCTGTCAGGGTCGAGTCAGTATGCCACATGAAAAGGGTAGAGTTTTGGGGCTGGAAGAGACTCACGTCCGAAGAACATGGCTGCGCTTGTGAGAGTACCATACTCGCTTTCGAACCTCTCCAATAACGGCGTGAGAGCCATGACGTTTAGGAGCATATGGAGTATGTTGAGATGTATCAACGGGAAGGTGTTCATGCGGTATGCTATGCCCGTGTCAGCCTTGGTTCCCTCGATACGTCTCCCAAACTCGGTTCCTCTTCCCGAGTCGAGTCGTTTGGATCAAGTCCAGAAGCTTGCGAGACCGGGCGTCTTGCAGGACCGTGCTTACCAGAGAAGAGGCTGACCTCTTCCGGCACCAAGGCACCCCATTTCCTCAGATCCCAGACGCTCTGCACGCTCACCACCCACAGCACTATTATGGCGAATACTATGGTGCGCGTAAACAGCGGTAGCCGGACCACGTAGGACCGCGCCCGAAGGGTACTGAAGGACTGTATGGCGGGCATCGTGGCCTCGATTGTGTCGGTAGAAGCGAGGCAGATTCGGCGTATTGGCGACGAGCGTAGATCGAGAACACGCTTTGTTCGGGGTGGTAACTAGCTAGTGAACGTAACCAGACTTTCTTTGCGAAGAGAAGGGCCCGGCGAAGATGACAGGGGGGTAGAATGATCTGCAGAATCCGTCCCAGCCCGGTGAAGCCGACCTCGTCAGTTTATTTGCTTGCGCGCCGACTTGCGCTAAGGTGAGCTTTCGGGTAAAGTGCGCTTCGGGACGATGCGTTTCACGGATGGGCCGGAGGCAGAGGTAGGAAGTGAGAATGCGCTTCCAAGATGGTTGCACGGGTTGAGGTTCCAAGTCGTCGATGTTCCTACTAGCATACACAGTAACAGCGCTAACTGCCGCAATGCAAAGGAAAGGTGTCGCGTGTCCTTGCCGGCTTGCAGCCCAGCCCGTAACAGGCAACCTCACGCTCGCTCGCACTGCTACTACACCCCGTCGTCGACTTCTAGGATCTGCGCTAGTGAGACCCACCCGCATGCCTAACGAAGTACGGAGTAAGTTGTAACTGCACAGAACTGTGGTTACTGACTAGTTAGCCCCTGTCAGAGAAAAAGGTTCAACACCAGGGCTCAGGGGTCTGTCAGTCAGCGCCGCCACATTACGCAGCGCAGTGGATGGCATGGGATATCATCGCTGATGCCACTGATTGTTTCACCGTACTACCCGCGTCATCATATAAACAGCGCCGAGACCCTGAAAGCTTTTAACAGTGTTCAATTTGTACAAGCTACTAGAAAAAAGACGGCTATAATCCATAAAAGCAATCCATGTCAAACCGATACACCCTCGACTCATGTCCCTCCTCGGGTATCACTATATCACATCCGACTCCTTTACTGGTTGGCCTTGGCCATGGTGTTCAGAGCGCTGCCGTTCTTGAACCACTCGATTTGAGGAGCGTTGAAGGTGTGGTTCAGCTTGATCTCAAAAGCAGAGCCATCCTTGGGGTGGACGACCATGGTGATGGGCTTGCCAACCGCGAGCTCGGTGCACTTGATGTCAATCTTGTCCTCGGACTTGATCTTCTCGTAGTCGGCAGGGTCCGCAAAGGTGAGGGGAAGCATGCCCTGCTTCTTCAGGTTGGTCTCGTGGATACGAGCAAAGCTGCGGCAGATGATGGCCAATCCGTTCAAGTGGCGGGGTTCAAGCGCAGCGTGCTCGCGGGAAGATCCCTCACCGTAGTTCCAGTCGCCAATGACAACCCACTTGATACCTCGAGACTTGTAGTCACGGGCGGTGGCGGGAACAGCATCCCACTCACCAGTGACAGCGTTCTTGACCTTGTTGGCCTCACCGTTGGCCTCGTTGATGGCACCAATCAGCATGTTGTTGGAGATGTTGTCCAAGTGGCCACGGTACTTCAACCAGGGACCAGCCATAGAGATGTGATCAGTGGTAGTCTTGCCCTGGCACTTGATTAGGATGGGCAGGTCGGTAGCGTCCTTGCCATCCCAAGGCTGGAAGGGCTCAAGCAGCTGAAGACGGTCTGAAGTGGGCGCAACCTGGACCGTGACAGTGGAGCGGTCCTTGGGGGAGCCTGGTAGGTGTCGTTGCCGGGGTCGTATGCCGAGGGGAGGGCATCGCCGGTAGGAGCCTTTAACAGGAACTCGTTGCCATCCTTGTCCTTGAGCTTGTCGGTCAAGGGGTTGAAGGACAGGCGGCCAGCAATTGACATAGCTACGACCAGGTCGGGAGATGTAACAAATGAGTGGGTAGCCGGGTTGCCGTCGTTGCGACCAGTGAAGTTGCGGTTGTACGAGGAAAGGATCGAGTTGGCGGTACCCTTGGGGACGTCTTGTCTGTCCCACTGGCCAATGCAAGGGCCACAGGCGTTGGCAAGAACGGATCCTCCAAACTCCTCAAATGTCTGGAGTTGCCCAAATTTCGCAATGGTCGCCCTGATCTGTTCTGAGCCAGGGGTGACGAGGAAGGCAGACTTGGCCTTGACACCATGGTCCAGAGCGTCGCGAGCAATGGAGGCAGCTCGGTTCATATCCTCGTATGATGAGTTGGTACACGAGCCAATCAGGCCGACCTTGAGCTCCTCGGGCCAGTTGTTGGCCTTGGCGGCCTCGGCAAACTTGGAGATGGGCGTGGCCAGGTCGGGGGTGAAGGGACCGTTGATGTGAGGCTCGAGCTCGGTCAGGTTGATCTCGATGACCTGGTCGTAATCGGCGTTATCGTCCTGGCGGAGCTCCTTGGCGTAGGTGCGGGCGAAGTCACCGATGTCCTGTCGCTTGGTCTTGGCGAGGTAGTCGTACATGCGGTCGTTGAAGGGGAAGAGGGAGGTGGTGGCGCCAATCTCGGCTCCCACTGTGAATGACGGTCAGCTTCATCCTTGCAAATCAAGGGTTGTGAGGAAGGGATGTTCGTACTGTTGCAGATCGTGGCCATGCCAGTGGCAGAAAGAGTGTCGACACCAGGACCGTAGTACTCGACGATGGCACCAGTACCTCCCTTGACAGTCAGGATACCGGCAACCTTCAAGATGATGTCTGTAGTGCCATGTTAGTTCCGAGTGCCCTAGGATACTGGACAGCGTTGGTAAAACGTACCCTTAGCCGAGGTCCAGCCAGACATCTCTCCTGTAAGCTTGACTCCAATGACCTTAGGAGCCTTCAGTTCCCAAGGCAAATTTGCTAGGGTGAGTTAGTAGTTGCTTCTCGAGTGAAAGCCGTGGTCTACTTGCCCATAACGTCAACCGCGTCAGCACCACCGACACCAATAGCTGCCATGCCCAAACTGCAACAAGTTAGCTTCACTCGCTGAAACCAACTGCAAATAGCTGTTCACTTACCCTCCGGCATTGGGTGTGTGCGAATCAGTGCCAATCAAGAGACCACCAGGGAAAGCGTAGTTCTCGAGCAGAATCTGGTGGATGATACCAGAGCCGGGCTTCCAGAAACCAATGTTGTACTTGGCGCAAGCAGTAGCAAGGAAGTCGTAGACTTCCTTGTTGGTGTTGATAGCGCGTGTAAGATCCTTGTCACCGCCAACCTGGGCCTCGATCAAGTGATCACAGTGTACAGTGCTGGGGTTGGCGACCGACGGCATACCAGCAGACATGAACTGCAGGATGGCCATCTGGGCGGTGGCGTCCTGGCAGGCCACGCGATCAGGGCGCAGCCTGAGGTATGAGGAGCCACGCTCGATCTCCTGACCGTGGGGGTCGTCGAGATGAGAGTACAGGATCTTCTCGGCATAGGTGAGAGGGCGGTTCAGGCGGCTTCGGACGACGGACAGGTTCTCCGACATCTTCTTGTAGTTGATGAAGTTGCCCTCCTCCCAGATGTTCTGCTTGACCTATAGATTGCGGGAAATATGAGCACTGGTCTGGGCCGGCGTAAGGGCCTGCTTACCTTCTTGTCCAGAGGCGAGTCGGTCACGGTAGCCATGGTGCGGCGGGCGACCGAGTTGGTCATGACCCGCGAGCGGGCGACATTGCCCAGGACCTGTCGTGTTGCCAGCATGGTGACGAACGGGGTGGTCCTGTTCAGCTATATGAGGGGTTGAGCTTCGAGCTGGGCAGTCCAAGCACTTGCTGCTAGTGACGAACTTGAGGTTGAGTGGAGATGAAGAACAGCTGTTTGTCTCTCGGGACAAAAGGAAAGAAACGTGTCAAACTCCCCAGGAGAATTGTTTTGTTGGAGGTGGGAGAAGGACAGGTGGAGAGGGTTTTGTTGCTGGTTGCGATTGAAAAAGACGACGGCATAGGATGGCAAGCCGGCTTGGGATTTGGCGCTAAGGGGGAGCTGGGTGTCCAATGCAGCTCGTGTCTAGGGTGGTACCTTCGGCAACAGCATGGGAGACTCGGCCCAACGGACGAATGAGAAGGCCC
Organism: Arthrinium puccinioides; assembly: GCA_022414665.1. Classification (NCBI taxonomy): domain Eukaryota; kingdom Fungi; phylum Ascomycota; class Sordariomycetes; order Amphisphaeriales; family Apiosporaceae; genus Arthrinium; species Arthrinium puccinioides. The sequence continues at coordinate 1,122,764 of JAIUNF010000003.1, read as the reverse complement.
GTATTGTCAGGAGTAGCGCAGGGCCTGGCGCCCAACACACCAAGCAGTTTGGCGTCATTGTGCGCTTATCTGTCGGCCAGCTTCAACATGGGGACTGTTATCTTGAATAATAAACGGCGTGGTTGGCGAAGTTCACTTCAGTCAACTAGTTAGTTACCATAGTACAGTCTACCGGCACAGGAACCAATAGGTGCATGATGATTTGGATGGTATCCCAGTAGCGTTACCTTTGTCATGTATCATAAACAGTAGACATAACTACACAGTATCTGAATCGGGCTATTTGATTGTTCCAGTGGTTGGTTGGTGCTCAAGCTATGTCGAACTGGTTCCAACGACACCGGTTTGCCGTCAAGGATGCGGACGATGTCGATGCTCCAGAGGAACTTGCTTCTTAAATTAGACAATTTGTTGCAACCAGTTGACCGTACGGTAGTCCCGAGTCACAGTGAATTGTCGGTCAATATAACAAACCAAGCTGCCAGGGAACCAAACTGCCGAGTTACGAGTTGACCGGGAGCGCTCCTCGGCTCTTCAACAACAGTATGCAGGAGAAATGCAGATACTTACGAAGTAGTTGTGAACTCCACCAAAACTACGGGGTAGGCTCGCGCTTCAACACAGGATGGTCAATTGCTAATCTTCAACTTTTCGTGGACCGTCTCAGAGTGGCATCTAGTTAACCCTAGTTATTAAATTAGTACATTTAAAAATGCCCTACTCCGTAAAGCAATCTTCACGCCCCCATCCCCGTGCCGCCCATCGTCAAACTTGACATACTTAGTAGTTGTTGCATCGTGAGTGAGACAGGCCGCCTGGGCCCGGTGTCCCTGTCGTTGCTTTTCTCCCCCTGTCGCGTAACAGTCGGTCGGTGTAATAACAACTACCTAGCGTATATATTCCATCACATGCCAAAAAAAATAACTTTTTGAGATGCAATTCAGCATCGTTCACATGGCGTTATCCGACACTCAACATGGCAATGTTTTCGTTGCGTACGACCATATCGACCAATGAAACAGGTTGCATTTAGCATCGACATCCTAGCAGCTTCATTCCCTTGCGACAGCAACTTTGACACACCGAACAAGTAAGTACCTTTTGATAGCGGCCAAAGTACCTTGTCCAGGCTACGGAATACGTTAGAACCCAAACTTGATAAAAAGCTTGCAAACCTGGAGATCAAGCTGTGGAGCGGGATCCATCTCCGCGACAGCTCTTCATTGGATACCCCCACCGCGGAAGACAAACAGCCTCGGCGGACGTAGGAACATGTCCGCTCGGTCTTCCGGTATTGACCGAGTCGAGGAAGAGATCACTACGAAGTACCTCCGTACTCCGTACTGCCCTCTTCTCTCCTCTCGAAGTAGCCTATTTTGGTGTTTACTGTGTATGAGTTGCCGGTTGATGTCGATGCCGCTGATCCGACTACACCAAATGTGCTTACCGTTGATCTTGATGAAGTAGCACGTGATTAGACAAGTTGGCGACAAATATCTGCCAATTTTGTCAGCTGACAGACGCTCACGGACAGATGCCCAGCAAGCACCAAGGATAACAAGACTCTTATCGGCTCGAGACTCCAATCGCCCCACCAAACTTTTACTCCTCGACTGTACAACTGCATTTTGTAAACGTCAACTCCCATTGTCCGTGTCGCACACCTCTCCGTTGGCAATACTTTCACCTTCTTCCGACCCGGCGCATACAAAATCAAACCGCCGAAATGGGTGTCGGCTGCAAGCGAACGCTCTACAAGACGCGCAACATGCAGCGTGGCATGGACCAGATCAAAGCCGATCTGCTTTCACCAAAGCACCTGGCACAATGGAAGGATACTAAAGCCTACGAGGATCTGCCTGATCTAGGCAAGTGGTACTGCGTTGAGTGCGCCAAGTGGTTCGAGAGCGAGACGAACATGCTGAGACACAATAAGGGGAAGCCGCATAAGAGAAGGTGAGCTGCATTTCGAACATTTCTTGAGTCATTTGAGGGTCTTTTGGGGTACTAATACCGTTCCCCTCCAGAGTTAAAGCCCTCCTCGAAGAACCCTACACGCAACAGGAGGCCGAGGCGGCAGCAGGCGATGGGCGTACCAATAATGAAGGTCCTTCCCAACCGACTACCACAACCACCCTCCCTGACGAGGTCGTCATGACGACTTGAAGTTTCGAATGGCTCTCATGGGCGCTCTTTGCGCCGAAATCACCCATACAATTCTTGCATTGCCCTGTCCGACTGGCCCACAGCGCGTCCGTGGTGCGGTGGAAATGGTGACCAGACTTGAAGAGTTTCATTCCTAGCTTAATGCGTAGAAGCATTCAGGCCAATTGTGATCTCTCTTGCGGCATCTACGTTCAAACGTATGCTCAAGTAATGGGGGGTATGACAGTTCATCAAAGATAGCAGTCCATCAAAGATAACAGCTCATCGGAGTCCACGACCTCGCGGCAACGCGCTGCCTCTAGTTCTACCTGTGCCCCCTCGGCCTCTCTGAGAACCACCGCGCGAGGGTTGAGGCATACGAGACTGTGGAGGGGCTGGTGTCGAGAACTTTTTGGGCGTTGCTCTGGATATCTGTGCAGGGTTCTCTACGAATGAAATGTCCGTAGTCCTGGAGTTCGGTTAGAGAGGGGAGCAAGATCGAGGATATAAGATCTCACATGAATGTAGCGTCATGATCCACGTCACCGCGCTCAGTACCTCGCGATCGTCCTGCTTCAATGCCAGAATCAGCCGTGTAACCTATCCACCGTGTTGTTGAAAGGTCTATGAATACCTGAAGGCGGTGCTGGAGGCTCCGTATGGTCCTCGTTCAGTTTGGCCCTGCGAAAGGATTCGGGAATGGGCGCCTATCTCCAGTCGTCAGTTTTCCCTCGTGCACACTTTCCATGTGTCCTCTGCCGATTTCAAAACATACCTCGGGGAAGTCAACACAGAATGCGTTCATGTTCAAGCCATACATGAAACTCGCGAAGCTCTCACTGAACCGCGCCAGACTCTCGTGCATCAGCTGGAAGTGCATCATGTTGGCCTCGAGGTCGGCGACAGCATCTGACAACTCAGCAAATGCTGGTTCAAACACATTGAGCGGGAAGGGTTCTTCGCCGTTTACGGAGCGCTGGGCGGACTCTCGAAACGAGGACCGAGAGGAGGGGCGAAGCGGTGTCGTGGGACGCGATGTCCTCGTTCGCGAGGTCGAGCGGACGCGGGCGTTGTCTGCCATTGTGCCGTTCGTGGGACGAAATGTCGAATTCTTGGATCGATCACGGAAGTGACTGCGCAGGTGTGAGATTGATCTGATAAGCTACAGAACAAGCGCTATGGTTGAGAAGAGTTGAGGTTGTGTTGATGGCTCAAGCAGCCAATGACATGAGCGGGCTTGTGAATGGTACATGTTCTGGTGGGGGTGTTGAGTTACAGTGCTACCACGTGCTAACTAAGGTTAGTGTGCTAGTTATTACCCTAGTTATCCGTAAGTTAGTTAGTTACTAGTTACGGATACTCATCCCCCTGCTGGACATCCTGCACAGCATTTTGGAGGGGTCGTTTGCCAGCCGCCCGGCAACTACGGAAACTGGATTTATAAGACTCCGTAACTAATCGTCAATGACGATGTGAAGAAGCGAATACATCGACAAGTCCAAGACATTTCACATCTCGGGCTCGCAATTAGCCCCGCATGCACCTGACACGTTTTGACGTCTCTCGTGTCGAACACCCGCTTTCTCCCAAACTTAGCTCCTCGTCTTCGCAGTGTCATCCCGCTTACGATTTTTGCCATTTAAACAACGTCCCAAGACCATTGGTCCCACTTTGGAACCGAGCACACGACACAATCTCGATTGCAGCCTGTCCGCCCGGGTTTACACGTCGAGTGTCGTTCTCATCCGAAGCAGCCAGAAACACACAAGTCTTGGTTGGTTTCGACACCTGAGAGGAGACTCTGCCCAATACTGTGTTCGCGCCTGTACTTGGTAAACTCCAACGCATCCGCAGCTATCCAACTTGCGCCCCAGCGCCTTCAACTTCATCTGGTCTATCCGTATCCCAATCCTCCCGGCCCCTATGAAAGCCGGTCTGTGTCCCAAACCGCCTAACGCCTCCTTCATCTTGAACATCAGGCCCAGGCCAGTTGACCGAGTCAGAACGCGAAGGTTGGCCACCTCGCTATTCCCCGCTCCTGTTCCTATTGACGGCCATAAATCCCCTGACCTCGGCTGCCGGCTTCACCCCTCACCCATACTACCCCAGCGCGTGCGCATTGCATCCAAGGCTTCCCGTCACCAAATCGCCTCACTATACTCTTTGGCCCCGCGACAAACTGAGGCGCAGCCCGGACTTGCGCAATTGCCAGATCCAGAGCCCACTTTAAGAAGTCGCCGGTACCTCCAAAGCTCAACCTCGTCTCTTTACATTGTACCATTCTTAGTACTTGGCGTTGGCGCAGTCGTATTATACAGTAGCGTCCTCACAACCACCCCTGAAATCACTCCCGCGAGCAAGCCGGTAGCAACTACAATCACCACACCCACCGGCGCATTCAACGACATCGAAATGGACAACCAGCCAGGTCACCTAGGGAACCTAACCACGGAGCAGGAGGAGAAGCTGCGCGAGCTTTGGAAGCTGATCTTCCAGGTCTGCGGTGTTGCCGAAGAAGATCTCTCTACCGACACCACACCTGCGCCCCTTCAAACCAAGACGCCAACGGCCGACTCGAGTGAGAAAACCAAGAAAAAGCGATTGGGCCTGTTTAAGAAGAGGGACAAGAGCGGCAAAGAGAACGGCGAGTCAGACAAGTCTTCAGGGAAGTCCACGCTTGACGGTGTTAAGGACGATGATGCCGACGACAAATATGGCCAGAACAGAATCTTCAAGGAGACACTTGCCAACCGGTCGCCCGAGAGCATTCGCGCATCCATGTGGGGCATGATCAAGATGGATCATCCGGACCAGCTGCTGCTGCGCTTCTTGCGCGCGCGCAAGTGGGACGTACAAAAGGCGCTTGTCATGCTTGTGAGCACAATGAAGTGGCGGCAGGATGTCCACGTCGACGATGATATCATGGCCAAGACCGACGAATACTTTGTGCTCCAGGAGAAAAACGGCGAGACGGAGGAACAGAGGCGCTTCGCAGCCGACTTTCTGGCGCCGATGCGCATGGGCAAGAGCTATGTCCACGGCATGGACAAGGACGGCAGGCCGATCAACGTGATCAGGGTGAGACTGCACAAAGGCGGCGAGAACAGTCAAGAGAGCATTGAGAGGTACACTATCTATGTCATTGAGATGACAAGAATGCTGCTCAAGAAGCCTGTGGACACAGGGTGTGTCGTTTTCGACATGACGGGTTTCAGCATGGCAAACATGGACTACTCTCCCATCAAGTTCATGATTCAATGTTTCGAGGCCAACTACCCCGAATCTCTGGGTATAGTATTGGTTCACAACGCGCCGTGGCTGTTCCAAGGTATGTTTCGTTTCTTGCGGATGCTATCCAGGCGCGCATGCTGACTGTTCCTTGGAGGTATCTGGAAAATCATCCGCGGCTGGCTCGACCCAGTTGTTGCCGCCAAGGTGAATTTTACCAGCAGCGTGAAGGATCTCTCCGAGTTTATTCCGATGGACCGGATACCCCAGGACATGGGTGGTGACGAACCATGGAGCTACCAGTATGTCGAGCCCGTCGTCGGCGAGAACGACGCAATGAAGGACACAGCCACGCGCGACAAGCTTCTCGAGGAGCGTGAGGGCTTTTACGATGCATATGAGAGCAAAACCCTGGCCTGGATCAAGGCGGCCGAGGCTCAAAAGCGAGAAGCCCTCACAGCTGAGCGCAACGAGGTCGCCGCCAAGTTGGCGGAGCACTACTGGAAGATCGACCCCTATATCCGCGGCAGGACCATGTACGACCGCATCGGCGTCCTCAGCGCGGGCGGCCACGTCGAATACTACCCAGAGAGAGCCCAGAAGACGGAAGTAATTGGTGAGAAAGCCAGCGGGGCATCCCTCCCAACGCCTGCTGCTGTGGTGCAGACGGGAGCTGATGATGTCGATTGAGCAGCTGCGAACCATGATGATGTGGATTAGACGACGACGGTGTCCCAATATGATAAGTCGCATGGTGTGGCTGTTGTACACGTTGATGTATGTCATGGACAACTAATATGGGGGGGTAGGAGTGGAAGAGTGGAACTTGAAAATCCGCGTGGTATATAGAGGGAGGATTCTCCAAGGCATGAATCTTTAAACTTTACCTCGTCGTATTGCATCTAGCCACATGGTGTCTAGCTACTGCTATTGAGAAAGGCAACTCGGTGTCTTGAACGCATGCGTCGCTTGCGTGGCCCATCCTCCTGGACATTGACCAGCGTGACTATTACCACGAATCGACTAGCCGCTACGAACTTCGCAGGAACAACTAACTGCCAGAGGGCTTCTCTCACATCTTTGACTTGATCTCTTCAAAGTACTTCTTCAGATCGTCCATGTTGGCCTCCTTCGCCGGCCACTTGATGCCTAGGCCTTCTGTCTCATTGGGCTTGGGGATCTTGGTGGTGGAGGGTCAGTTTTGCTTTCTGCGCCGGGAGCTCGGAGGAGTAGACAAGGAGGGATCGAAGACGTAGCATAGCGATGGGGGAGGACTCACCATGTGAAAGTGGACGTGGTCGACGAGCTGGTGCGCGATGCGGCCGTTGTTCTGCAGCACGTTGTAGTCTGCCGAGCCTGTCGCCGTGGCTAGTTTCTTGACGACGACCTGTACGGTCCCATATCAGCGATTCGCCCAATAAGTGAAGAGTCATGGTGCCTGGGCTCTGGGAAAGGGTACCAGGACCTAGGGTGCGATTGAAAGGCGGCGAAGCCGCGATATCACGGCGTCGCCGGTGGGAGTGGGAGGGGGAGTACATACCAAGATCTCACCCAGATGCTCGTCAGGGATATCCTGCAGCGTGCGGCCGTGGTATTTGGGAATGACGAGCTATGTGTGTTGTGTTAGCAAGTGTCAGTTCCCTTGGCCAGCATCGAGTCAGAGGCAAGGGCGAGCGAGGTCAGGACTTACACAGTGACCCTTGCTCAGAGGACCAATATCCATGAAAGCGAACGTCTTGTCGCTGTCGAAGAGCTTGAAGGATGGAATGTCGCCTATATTTGTCCCGAGGGCCTGTCAGTTGATCTGCTCAGAGAGTTCGCCAAGGTAAGACACGGGTTCTGTTTAAAGGTCCCCTCTCTCCAGCCCTCCCATGGATCGGAGGCTGAGCGTACGGATGAAAGGACCTTGATGTCCAACCTTCACGGTCCGACCCGGTACTGTAATCTAGCCCGAGTTCATGTGTCTTTGCTTCTATAACCCCGAACCGACACTACTTCGTAATTCAAGCCTCAGAATCGACTCACCCTTGATGATCTTGCAAAAGATGCAGTTGGCATCGCTGTGAGTAGCAGCCATCTTACACACAGTTCTCTTCTGGAAGGTTCGGGTGACAAAAGGAGATGCGACAGATTGGAGCCGAGGTGAGGATCTCAGTACTGTTCTTTGACAAAGGTACATGGATTTCAATGGCTGGATGGTTGCGGTTTGGCGTCCGGAGCCGTTGGGAAGGTCTTCGGGACGTGGGGTCGTTTGCGGGGCGCTAGGTCGGGAGCTTGGGCCACGGTCTAATAGCAAGGGTAGTTCGAACCTGGGTAGATGCGTTTCTTCGGAGCTACTATTCGCAGCAACGCTTATTAGCAGTCTGCATGGATCTTACGAGCAGGTCTAGAAGATCTGGCAGCAAGTATCTGGATTATGATTAACTTTCAATCCAATTTTCCGTTACTGCTGATGAGAAACCACGGCACTCGTTCCGCATTTCAGCAGATACGCTGCTGCCCGGTCATCACCCCATTCGCTCTCCGGTCGATTGCGCCTCTTGCACCAGTTGCACCGTGGTCTCGCTCTGTGCGGTGCATCTGCAACGCATAGGCACCAGAACTAAGAGATGCCCATTGTCAGCGATTGTGTTCTCCGAGGCTGAGCTCGCAGCTGAGGTGGAGACCGTGAAAGGGCTAATGTCGAGGACATTGTCAACGCTGATACTGGTTAGAGACGAGGGTCTGCATAACATAGGAAATTCACATAGATATACATCCATCTCCCCGTTGTAGATACTCTTCATCGGCACCTGAGTCAAGTTTATCATCAAAACGAAGTTATTCCTCGGAGGAAAAAAGAAATTGCTGCAAACGCAGTAAATTGTCCAAAGATTGATAAACGGAGTTTAATCGCGCGCGGATCGGTAAATTCTGGTACTGTTGAACGGTTAGTATTGCCGCTGCGCCAAAGAGGCGACTATAACTCACAAAGGCAAGAGTTTAGTTCGAATCCACGTCACCCTCCGAAATACAACGCTAGCTATTAAGTAGTATATCCAGCACAGATCTCAACTCAGTGTTTTAGATTTGGTTGGTCACTGGAATGCGCCACACAACACCCACCAGTCACAACCGACAGCCACATGTCGGACATTCTACCCCCTATGCGAGCCTGTTTACTGTGCGAAGGCCCCCACCAAGGAGCTCCCTACGAAACTGCAGTAACTAACCTTTTCCTGCGTCATCGCGGGGCAGGTAACGTTAGCATCAACCAACTACAGCACCCAAGGTTCGCGCACGCCTGCCTTCCTTTATCATTTGCCTTTGTATCCGTGATTGCGCAACGTTCGATAAAGCAACACGACTTCATCTCGTAACTCGTAGGCTTGCTTGCCAACTCCCGTTTTGCGTATTCGTACTCCGAGTCCCAAACTTTATCGCGCAAACATGGTCGCCTACAAAAGCACACCACTATATGGAGGGGCGCTGATCTGCGACTTGCCCGCCAACTTTGCAGATGTCAGGTACGTCTCTATGCGCCGTCGCATACCCTCTGCGCACCTCGCCCTGCACGATCCGAACCTTGGTGTGACTCGCATAACCCACCGAAAGCTAACCCCGTCCGTCCGAACCCCAACAGCCAGATCCGCGAGGTCCCCGACCAGCAGGAAGTCTACATCGACACGGATGGCTTCACGAGCATCGTCTTCGACATCACCGAGCGCGTGGGCGGCAAGGGGTCCGACCCCGAGATCGACGGGCGCGCCATGACGACGCACCTGGAGGACATTGTGGGCGAGGACATTGACCGTGTCAAGGTCTGGAATACGACGCCTACGGTGTTTTCGAAGCTGGAGTACGCTTGCTTGCTCTCCCCGACACCTTTCCCCCTACTCGGGCCATCTACTAACACCCCCTCCTCTCCGACAGCGAAACCATCCCCGCCTACACCCTTATCGCGACCCAAGCGCCGCCTCCGATTCCCGGCTCCAAGGACAGACCCGCGCAGACAGCGCCCGACTTCACGGCGCTCATCATGACGCTGGTGCGGCTGGAGCGCGAAGAGACGGACGTTCTCATCACCATCAACGTACCGCACATCAAGGGCGAGTACAACGAGGACGACGTCGACCTCGAGCTGGGCCGCCAGGGAAAGCTCATCGGCGACGCCGTCGACTACGCCGCCAAGATCTGGGAGACGTTCAAGGTCAAGGACTGGGGGCTGTTCAAGGAGATCTAGGGCAAGCTCGAAGACTAGGGTTGCTTCAAGAACTGACCGAAAGGGATAGCTGGTGGGAGACGGGCCAGAACAGAAGACGGCATTGGGGAGGCTTTGCAGGCGTTGATATCGGGATTGCGCTTACAGCGATGCACTGATTTGAGAGAAATACCTCGGGGGCATTGAATGCGCCCATGCTGATGAATCTACGACATTTGATATCAAGTTTCGTCGCGACCTCTGTCTTGACAGCCGAGACGTGGCAATTGCGCGTAGGAAATGGCGGTCCAAACGACAGGGGCAAGGGTTCAATTCTCACTCTGATCGTTGTTTTCTGCGTGGAAAGACTTGCATCTTGACTATTTCCTTGCGTAAAGGGGAAGCAGGTACATGTAGTCATGGCCATTGCACGATGAAATCATGCTTCTTGGTAACTTAGCTATCTCAAAGAGTGACCATTGTGGAGCAGTCCGTGTATGTACATATTATATGCCAGTTGTCTCAGTCTGTAGACATACGGATACACAACCTACCCATTCATTAATACGCGGACGAAGCATCTCCAGCGTGACAACCATCCCCAAATCAAACTTTACGCCAGCCGATGCAAATGCTCCTGGATCCTGTAGTACCTGTACACCAAAAAAACCAACTCCCTCTCCCGTCTAAGTCGACGAGTCCGTGACGGTCATTTCCTCCAGATCCTCCGTCACCCGCGTCGTCTCCTTGTCGGCATTGCCGCCACTGGCAGCAGCCTGCTGCGCCTTCTTCCATCGCTTCGACACCTCGGCCATCATGTCCTTAAAATTCAGAGCCTTGCCCTCGGCCTTGATGGCCTTGATCTCGCTGCTCACAAACTCCTGGTACGCCGTCCTCTTCTTCGGCTCGCCGCGCGGTACGGGCTTGACCTGCTCCAGGACGCCGCGACACCGGCCGCAGCGCTGCTTCGCGGGGTCCACGCTCTTGGAGTGCCGGTGGACCTCGGAGAGACACTCGACGCACCGCCATATGTACTTGTACTCGATCTCGTAGCTGTGCTTGGTCGTGACCTCGATGCCGTGCGTCGCGCCATACATGTCCATGCACTTGCGGCCCCAGCGCTTGAACTCGGGGCCGTGGGCCGACTTGGGCTTGTTGCCGTCCATCATGAAGACGGCCAGGTGGCAGAACTCGTGGGCGATGGTGTTGAGGAGGTTGTGCTCGTTGGTCAGGACCTTGGTCGCGAGCTCAATGTGCGCCGAGTGGTGGTGCTGGACGGCCGTCGTCGTCGTCCCGTCCGTGTGCGTCGTCGTCGTCGACACGTGCTTGCACTTCCAGTGCGCGCGGCCGGCGGTGGACTGCAGACCCGTGGACCACACGACCCGTACGCCGCCCGTGTGCGCCGTGTACTCGGCGAGCGCGCCCATGGTGATCTTCTCGTCGAGCTCGCTGAGGAAGCGCTGGGCGAGCGATTCCTTGTTCGCGTCAAAGGTCTTCTTGGCGTTCTTCTTCTCGGGGCTGGTGCCGTACTTTAGTTTCAGGGCGGCCTTGGTGTCGACTGGCCCGTCGAGGACGAGCTTCTTCGGACTGCGTTGCTTGTGTGGCGAGTGGTCGTCTATCCACTTGTTCTGCACCTCGGGGTCCCAGAACTCCTTGTCCTCCGACTTCCAAGGTGACGACGGGATCTGAGGGGCCTTCTTCGGCGACGGGAGAAGAGTCTTCTGGGGGTTGAGCGGGTCTAGCTTGGGTTTTCCTCGGGGCTTTGCTTCAGGGGAGTCATCAATCTCGTCCTGATAAAGCTTGAGCTTCTCGAAAGCGTCCTCCAGCTCTTCTCCCTTTGGGAGCCTAGTGGACTGGCGTGGCTTCCTCTGCGGTGTTTGCGGTGCAGATGGCATCTCGTCTAGGATTTGATCTTCAACACTTCGGCTGACTGGGCTGGTTTCGGTGCGAACATCCTTGCTTGATGTTTTGGTGGCTTTTGACCGTCGACCAGTGCGGCTGCGTGAGCGTCTCGTAGGAAGAGATTCCTCGTCGGAAAAGGCCGAATCTGAAGTTGCTTCCGCGGAAGTTGCGGTGGCGAAGTCGGATTCGTCCCCGTCACTATCTTCGTTCCCTTCTTCCACGTGGATTGATATCTCGACAGACTCTTCCACCGCGTCTGGGACGATTGACTTGTCCTCGGCGACTGTGTCGCTCATCTCTTCCTCGGCTTCCGACTCGTCCTCGGAGCTCGAAATGGAGATGACAGGCGTCGGTTTCCTATCAAGAAGCTGGATGGCTGTCTTTCTGGGAGACCGATTCCGCCTGATGATTGTCACGTCATCCTCACTCTCATCCGGCAGCGAGATGCCAGCCGATGAGTTACCCAGCGAGATCTTCGACGAATCCTGGGAGTCGAGGCCACTGTCTTCAGCCCGAAGACGGGACGCCCTCATTTTGGAGGTCAAGGATACCTTCCTGTCTTTCTTGAGCGGCTCCGCGTCGCTCCATTTCTGGAACAGGGACGAATCCGACGCCTGCGAGTTTCCCAGCTTCCTCCGGCGAAGAGGTGTCGGCTTGGGAACTGGCCCAGAGGCTGCTGGGTTCGCATCCGTGTTGATCTTGGCTTTCAGGGTCCTGGGAGGCGCATTCTCCTTGTTGGCTAATGAGCTTGCACCGGCGGCGTCTTTGGCCAGCATGGACTTGGACGTGACACGGCGAGCAAGGATGTCCAGATCGGGCAGATCGTCGTCGCTGTCTGAGATGTACGTCTTCCGGGCCATGGCTGCTAAGATCTGGGTGATTCCTGATGTGAGTATCGAGATTGTACCGAAGTAATATGTTGTCCCAATAAGGAAGTTGTCAATGTTTTTGGTAGCGGATTCCTGACTCGACTTGAGACCAGAGGGGCTGTTGACCAGGCAACGATGAAAAGCGGGTCAGTCACTGGTGGATTCATCGACGTTACAAAATTGACCCGAATGGCTCGGAACCTGGTACAACGACAACTCTTTCTTATGCGCAACAAAGCAGGTTCAAGTTCTAGAAATTCCACAGTTGTTGCTAATAGATATTACAGCGTCCAGAATCTCAGTCAGTCAGCTCGGTGCTCTTGTCGCGTGTGGTGACCCAGCATCGTCTCGCCACTGTCGCCCATGATGGCTTCAACCCCTGTTCTATACACCCCGGAGCTGCTTATCGCTGTCCTCGACAACCTGGACATGCGCACTCTTCTCACAGCAGCTCAGCGCGTTTGCCGATACTGGCGCCAGGTCGTCACGACATCGCCCACGCTCCAAAGACGCCTATTCCTCGAGCCCGACACCAGCAACAAGGACAATGTTGAAATGAATCCTCTCCTGAGCAGCGTCTTCACGCCGTGGTTTATCAGGGCCGGCGAACCAACCCCGTTTTCATGTCGTACGGTCATGTCTAGCCCGATTGGCAGCAGGCTGGGCGCGGTCCTCTACAAGGAAGCCAGCTGGCGGAAGATGCTCGTACAGCAGCCCCCGCTGGTCGTGTTGGCATATTTTGACATGCGTGACCCGTCTGGGGAATGGGGATGCCCCCTTCCGGATACCAAGGTCGAGCCTCTAGCGTACCCGGAAGGGCTGCGGATGGCGCAGCTCTATAGGCTGAGCCAGAAGTGGCTAACGGAGGGCGCCATGATTGGAATGATATGGGATATCGGCGATGAAATCGATGATTACAAGTATGCGTGGATCGAACCGGCGATGGAGACGATTGCGAAAAAGTCATGTTGATACGGTACGATCTTTGTGGCAGCCAGAATAGGCCCAGCAAGTCGGCTCTCACCTTTCGTGAGAGCTTCGTCTTGGCAAAGGAGGAAGGAGAGCAGGATCATGAAAGCCGTCGTGCTGTTCGTGATGCGGCTGCACTTGCAGCTGCCAGGCTGGATGCTCATCCGGACCGTTGCAGTCAGATGTAGCAAGTCCACACAGCTCACTTTGGTACAGTCGACGGGAAGGTAGGCGATCAATGCAAGTAACTTGACAACACACGTTCATGAAGCCGCGCCATAGCGTCTTCCCTATCCCGAGGTGCAGCATAACTTCGTGTCGTTTTATAAGAGGCGCCGCGTGGGCTCTGATGATCGCACAGCTTCACTACCACCACGTCTCGCAATCGCCCATCGGTTCAGAGCCGGACTGCCTGCCATGGAAATGACCACCTAGAGTGCAGGTCTCGTACTAAGCGAGCCACTCCGAACTCCGAGTCCTGCTCGTCCACTTCCGTCTAGTCTAGACTTGGAGCGAGCATCAGCCATTCCACGGTTGAGAAAAGGACGATGATCGGAACAGTGAGGCTAGACCAACTGCCGAGTGTATATATAACTTCGGTCCTACCTGACCCGACCTATATCAAGTACCGTAAATGCAAGAGACGCAGCACTCTCCACCTCGTACCATCTTTCATCTACATTGGCTAGCCCCACACCGCCAGTATGCCATGCCACCCTCCCGAAGAGAAGCCCGTCCGTCATCTGACTCGTCTACGGCGCCTGGCACTAACCCCCCTCCGCTGCGGGAAGCTCACCCTCCGCGCCGCCGTCTACGCCGTGCTTGCGCCCATCAACGCGACGGTGCGGTATCGACCACCCCATCACGGGCAAGACGTACAGCGGCGATGCGAAACGCATCCGCAAGGCCCTAGTTTTATTAGTGAACTCCCCCAAGGCCCCCGCACCCAAAAGCCGGCAGCTAGATCGTCATAGTGAGCCACCGCTACGGCGTCGTCCGCGGCACGTCCGCCATCGAGGGGGGGCGGGGGGGCACAGTGTCGCGGTGCCATACTCCTCCACGCGCTTTGTAATGACCGCCCGGAACGCGGGTTGCGCTGTTTCATGCTGATGGGAGGTTTTGGCCAGAGTGGCACAACTAGCCAGCAGGTGTCGTATAAAACCGCTGCGTGACGGAGTAGCAAGAAGCACTGCCTCACTCGTGGATAACCAGGGTGAGCATCCGAGTCAACGAAAAGGCCAGAGAGACTTTCCCCCGGAGATGTACCCGCGGAGCAGCGGGAGCAGCGAACTACTAGTTACTGGACCGCATGAAGTTAGGTACCAGAGCCATGCGAGCCTGTCCACGGGCGCCGATTACGCGGTCGTTGACCTCGCGATCCCCGCGACGTACGTCGTCTGCCCCGAGGACAAGTGTGCACCGGTCGACGGGACAGAAGGCCATGGCTGGCGCAATGGAAGCACGGGCTGTCGAGTTTGGTTGGGGGGATATAGCCCGCAGGCCGACGACGAGGATGCCGAGAAAACCAGTCGGGTTTGTTGTTGAGATGGCTCCCTATAGTGATGGCGAGTCTTGTGTGGAGTAGGCTTAGAGGACTTGAGTGTGCCGAGGTGCTGGCAGGATCTGTGGTGATATGCATTACCTACCTAGTAACTATAGGGACCTGGTATGGATATGGTGATGGCTAGCACCATCGCCGCTTAGACTAGGTAGCCATGTCCGCTCTCATAGGCAAGAACGGTCTGAGGTGTTCAGCACACTGTGATGACGAATGTAGGTACTGATCGTGACTTGGAAACTCCATGTGGCAGGGACCAGTCGCCTCGGATGGTTCAGAATGGCCAATTTTGTCGTTTGATATCCTCTGTCTGTGGCGCATGTCTTGTAAAAATAACACAGTTTGTGATTTCGCATCCGGCTGAATGGCACCCCCGGGATCTTCACCAGAGTCCACTCTTCAACTGTATCTTCCCGGTGCAAATCTAGTTTTCCTGTATATGCATGGTCATCGGGTTAAGAAGAAAGGAAGGTTCCGAGCTTCCGAGCTGACGCCGTTGACCTGAGCGTTGAGACTGTGAGGCAAGCTTGGTAAATTGCGTGTCTTGAGCTCCGCGACTACTGTACGGATGCCGGTAACTAAAGTCCCCTGAATAGTTACGTTGCGGCCTGTGGCATCTACTGTGTACTGTGTAGGCTCGGAAGACCTCAACCTCCATCGTCGCGAAGCCTTTCCCGGGTCGAGGTGCGCCAAGCATGCCTCAATGAACGCATTGAACAGGGAGGTACGCCGGCCCGGGAGATCACATCAGAACTCCCTGCTCAGTCAACGAATAGTTGCATGGTTCCGTCGGCCCCACGGAGTTGGTTTATTTCCCGAGAACATCGTCTCGGCCGCATGTCCTGTAACTACGTAGTAGTACTGTGTAGGAAATCGCGAAGGCGTGGGAGCGTCACGTTTATCTCTGAGAACTACTGTGCAGTACTAACAAGTACTGCTTCATAATCCTGCATCTCTCACCGACTGTTCAAACCAACCAACCCAGCAGAACTGGCAAACGTCCTTGGATGGACGCCGTTTGACGTCGTGTACCAGCAGCCAGCCCCCTGGACCCCGAAAAGTGGGCAGAGCGAGTGGGGGGGTTCATTTCGATCGCAAAGGTTAATAACGACCGCCTCATGCCCCCATCTGCGGAGTGCACAGTGGTGTGTAGCGCATCGTAAAACCCTCATCCTCGAGGTTGGCAGTGCTCCGTACGGATACATTCGAAATCGTACGGGAACGCCACCCGTGGAAATCGGTGCACGTAGTTAGTACATAGTACTTACTTGGAGTAATCCAGGCTCGAGCTGAGCATCGAGATTGTGTGCTTACCAATATCGTTGTGGCAGATGCCAATCCAATTTGGTGGGCAGCAGGTTCCCGAGATTGCGAACCAGTGCCGCTTCAGGGCATGATGGAGGTTGTTCCTGAAGAGGCTAGGGAATGTGATAACAGGGTACCAATGGTAATATCGGAGGGGTTATCCGGCGCCTCAGCCGTGTCCACCACGAGCAAAAGTTCCATACCAGGCACGGAGGATTGTTGTGTACTAACTAGTTATTGTCCAAGTACGTAAATCGCATGGGCTCCAATATGGATGGCACTGACGTCGTCATTGTTATGCCGGGAGCAGGCTGGCTATGGACTTTCGCGGCTCGCCATGGGTTCTCTTTCATGCTCCAAGACGAAGAAGGCCACTTGGCCCGATCGTCGCCGGTACCTGCATAGAACGGGCCGTTTTGGTGCCACTACTCCGCAAGTGCCGGTGGTGAGGTAGGCCGCAATGCGCGAGCCAACCTTGGCCGGCTGCATGTGCGTGAGAGAGAGCTTCCAGTCTCGCCTCCGACTCTGTTGGAAAGCAGGGGGATCGTGGCGCTGGAAATAGACCTCACGGCATCGGACACGTACGTACTTCGTACTTCGTACTACTGTGTAAGTGGTAGTTAGTGGTTGGTTCCCCACACCCTCCTCCAGGCTCTCCGATCAAGTTGTCCCGAAGAGGCAAGATGTGTGTCTTGCACCACAACCACACATGCAAGACAAGTAGCACTGTAGAGTTTAGAGGCTACGATTGGGCGGTGCGCGGAGGATATGCGATGTGCATGCCGCACTGCAGTCTGCAACAGAGGCGACAAGTAGTGATAGTTCGGTCGTTCGTACGGATACGCATGCGTGCCACACGGTTCGACACTGCTGCTGGCTTCGCAGGTCCATCGCCATCGCCATCGTATCGTGTTTGTCGTGTTTATCGTGTACTGTGCGCCAACGTAGTCCCGTTTGTGGGGTAAGAGTGTCGTTCGGTGACTGAATATACGAAGTCGACTCGATTCCGAGCTGTACGAAGTGAGCTAGTTGCCACATATATAGTGAACTACTCTTCTCAGAGACCGGGATGTGATCGAGGTAGTTACTATTCCGAAGGACTGTGACAGAGCTCTTGCCACTCGCTACTGTGGTTTCAGCGCCCTCGATGCTGGAATGGGCGGCTGGGTAACGTTATGCCGTACTGCGAACTTCGTAAAGAGAGGCCAGCCAATCCGGCAAAGTGCGTACGCCACGCTACGTGCTGCTGGCGGTGCTGCGCTAATAATAAAGGATACCTGCAGAGTACTTGGTTCTGAGAGTGACTGGTAGTAAATAGACAGAGCATACGCGGCAAGACCGTTGGATTGAGGCGGAGCAAACCAGCCAAGCAGGCTTTAGCAGCGAGTCGCCTTGGCCTTTCTCGACGTACCACAGTACTCCGTCGAACGGAGCCAGCCAATGCACAATTACAAGGAGAGCGCTTTGACGATCCGGGAGCCTGGCTAATTATTACACATGTCAGCAGAGTACGGATACACAGTATTGCTGTGTAGTTATGAGTTGATTAGTTACTGCCAGACTGCCACGATCTGAATGGTGTTGTTGTCTCCATCCGTTCCTTTCGCCGCCATGGCACACAGCCCGACAAGATCAATGAATGTCACCGTCATGTACTGTCAACCAAATCAGAGTTCAAGGTGTACCTTAATTCCAGCTGGAACGATGACAGAAGCAGCAGGGACGCACGCGTTGGACCAACCAGATTGCTCGCCACCCGACGATCACCCCCTGTCTAGCGCGCCCCCTGTCGGCCGTCGAAATCCTGCTGGACTTCCCACAGCACGGAGGAGAACCAGGATGGATGCCAACCCCTTTCCCCTGCTGCTTGCTGCTTGGGGCCTACTGTACGTAGTACGGAGCAGAGACAGTGCACCACGGCGCGCGGGTACCACACAGCCACCAGCGAGCCCATCTCGACTTGCGGCAGCTCCTTTTCCCCCTTTTCCCTCCTCGAGCCTTTTCTCCCCATCATTCGCAATTCTCGCTTTCTTCTCTTCCTCACTGACGACGTGTAATCCTGTCTTTTCTCCATCTGCCCATTGCAGTCTTTGAGAGGTAGGTTAGTGACCAAGTCGTGGGATTTGAAGCAGAGGGATAGTTACTCTTTTGTAGAATCCACTCCATCACCCCCATCCCCTTTTATTTTCTGGGCCCCCCCTGCCTGCGACGCCCGTTACACGTTTGTTCCGATTAATAAAGCGTACGCGATCGATCAACCCGAGCAAGCCGCCTCTTTTCCCTTTTCAACAACAACACACATACACACACACACACCACCTCTACTCTTCAGTCAATCGTTCAAACCGTCTCCAACGCGAGGTCTGGGACATCCGCCGAGTGAGCACGATAGTTTTCGCAGGTACAATCGCCCTCGCTCGCTAGCGCCTTCCAAGTTTCCCAGAAAAGAAACGTAGCCCGCATCGCGCCAACGCCAACTCCGGACCAGCCGCGCGACCGTATCAACAATCAGGGAAATCAATCGTCGGCCCCAGCCAACCAGCCAACCAGCCACCTGCGTGTTTGTTGCATCTCTCTCTTGCAAGCCCACCAGTCAATTCTGAGCGAAACCTCAGTCTCACCACCGCCCCCGTCACAACACATTTCTGTCGTGGCCGGCCACATCTACGGGGAATCAATCCTGAACTCTAATTCTAATCGTCGACGACGCGTCAACACACTCGTTCCTTCGACAAACAGTTGCTTTCCTCATGAGTCCGCGATAGGTAAGTTTTTCGTCCCAACTGCCACCAACTGCACACTTTGCCACTCTACGCCACGAATCGGGGCCAACGCGACTTGCGAACCCCGAGGCAATTGCCCGCTCCCCAATCCAACCAGGGCCTCCACGGCCATTCACCGTCGAGGCAGCTTCACTAACAATCTTGCCACAGAGCTCGTCGAAATCAACCTCTAGTCCCAACATCCCCCCAAGATGTCGGGCTATCCAGCAGCCGGCGGCGCACCTGCCGGTGGCGGCGGTGCCCGTCACAACGATGGCTACGATGAAGGCTATGACGCCAATCGTGGCGGAAACACAGACTCGTACTACGATGATCACAACCAACAGTACTACGACAACAACCACAACGGATACGACGGCCACGACGGTGCCGATCCCCACGGACAACATGGCCAGCATGGCAATGATGGCTACTATGATGAATCGTACGTGTTTGTTCCTACTGCTCTCGAGTCGAAAGCAACTTACTGACCTCATGTCTCAGAGGCTACTACAACGCTGATAACAGCAACCCGTATCATCAAGATGGTGGCTACTATGACAACCAGGAAGGCGGCCAGGATCGTTACTACGATAACGGCCACGCTGCCAATGGCCAGTACCACGACCAACAGGCGCCCCGCAACCATTCCGAGGAGGACTCTGAAACCTTTAGCGACTTTACTATGAGGTCCGACATGGCTAGGGCTGCCGATATGGATTACTACGGCCGTGGCGACGAGCGCTACAACAGCTATCAGGAAGGTGGCCAGGGCTTCCGCCCTGCGTCCTCTCAGATGTCCTATGCTGGCAACCGCTCGTCGGGTGCCTCCACACCAAACTTTGGCATGGATTACGGCAACGTTCTCCCCGCCGGCCAAAGGTCAAAGGAACCCTACCCAGCCTGGACATCCGATGCCCAGATTCCCCTCTCAAAGGAGGAGGTGGAGGACATCTTTCTCGATCTGACTGGCAAGTTCGGCTTCCAGCGTGACAGCATGCGCAACATGTACGACCATTTCATGACGCTGCTCGACTCGCGAGCCTCTCGCATGACGCCCAACCAGGCTCTGCTCTCTCTGCACGCCGATTATATTGGCGGAGACAACGCCAACTACCGAAAGTGGTACTTCGCTGCTCACCTTGACTTGGACGACGCTGTTGGATTCGCCAACGTCAAGGGCAAGGGCAAGAAGAAGAAGTCGAAGGGCAAGGATGCCACCGACGAGACGACTTCTTTGGAGGACCTCGATGGAGACGACAGCCTCGAAGCTGCCGAGTTTCGCTGGAAGACACGTATGAACCGTATGTCCCAGCACGACCGTGTTCGCCAGATCGCCTTGTATTTGCTCTGCTGGGGAGAGGCCAACCAGGTCCGTTTCATGCCCGAGCTGTTGGCCTTCATCTTCAAGTGTGCAGACGACTACCTCAACTCGCCCCTGTGCCAGAACATGGTCGAGCAGGTTGAAGAGGGCACCTTCCTGAACACCATCATCACCCCTCTGTACCAATACTGCCGTGATCAGGGTTACGAGATCTCCGGTGGCGTCTACGTTCGCCGCGAGCGTGACCACGCCCAGATCATTGGTTATGATGACTGTAACCAGCTGTTCTGGTATCCGGAGGGCATCGAGCGCATCGTCATGGAAGATAAGAGCAAGCTGGTCGACGTGCCCCCTGCCGAGCGCTACCTGAAGCTCAAGGACGTCAACTGGAAGAAGTGCTTCTTCAAGACGTACAAGGAGACACGGTCTTACTTCCACTTCCTTGTTAACTTCAACCGCATCTGGGTCATCCATCTCTCCATGTTCTGGTTCTACACCTCCCACAACTCCCCCACTCTGCTCGTAGCCAACTACCAACAGCAGTTGAACAACCAGCCACCCGCCTCTGCACAATGGTCCGTCGTCGGCTTTGGCGGAGCGGTTGCTTCCCTCATCCAGATTATGGCAACCTTGTTCGAGTGGTCGTATGTACCTCGACGGTGGGCGGGAGCGCAGCATCTTACTAAGCGTTTGATGTTCCTCATCTTCGTCTTCATTCTCAACACGGCTCCCGGCGTCTACGTCTTCATGTTCCCAAAGAAACAAGAGGAACAGTTGTCATTGATCCTCGGCATCGTACACTTCTTCATCGCAGTCGTCACCGTCGTCTTCTTCTCGATCATGCCTCTGGGTGCTCTATTCGGAAGCTACCTCACCACCAAGAAGAACTCGCGACAGTACGTTGCCAGTCAGACTTTCACGGCTAGCTGGCCCCACCTCAAAGGCAACGACAGGCTGATGTCTTACGGTATCTGGCTCGTCATCTTCGGTGCCAAGTTTGGAGAATCCTATGTCTACCTGACACTGTCTGCCCGAGATGCCATCCGCTACCTCAACATCATGAACGTCGACTCTTGCCAGGGTGATTCTATCCTCGGAGCCACGCCCAACATTCTTTGCAAGCAGCAGCCTCTCATCACGTTGATCATCCTCCTCTTCACCGATCTCATCTTCTTCTTCCTGGATACTTATCTGTGGTACGTCTTGATGAACACCATGTGTTCCATCGCTCGATCATTCTACCTAGGATCCTCGATCTGGACCCCCTGGAGGAACATCTTTTCGCGTCTGCCAAAGCGTATTTACTCGAAGGTCCTGGCGACGACCGATATGGAGATCAAGTACAAGCCCAAGGTGTTGATTTCGCAGATCTGGAATGCCATTGTCATCTCCATGTATCGCGAGCATCTCTTGGCCATTGATCACGTTCAGAAGCTGCTCTATCACCAGGTCCCATCTGAGCAAGAAGGCAAGAGAACTCTTCGGGCTCCCACCTTCTTTGTCTCCCAGGAAGATCACTCGTTCAAGACGGAGTTTTTCCCCAGCCAGAGCGAGGCTGAGCGACGTATCTCGTTCTTCGCGCAGTCACTCTCTACCCCCATTCCCGAGCCTGTGCCGGTTGACAACATGCCCACCTTCACCGTCTTCATTCCTCACTATAGCGAAAAGATCTTGCTGTCCCTGCGCGAGATTATTCGCGAGGACGAGCCATACTCTCGTGTCACCATGTTGGAGTACCTCAAGCAACTGCACCCTCACGAATGGGACTGCTTTGTCAAGGATACCAAGATTCTGGCAGATGAGACATCGCAGTTCACTCCCGGCGAGGACGAGAAACCCGAGAAGGACACGGCCAAGAGCAAGATCGACGACCTTCCCTTCTACTGCATCGGTTTCAAATCCTCAGCCCCCGAGTACACACTGCGAACGCGTATCTGGGCATCACTCCGCTCTCAGACTCTCTACCGTACCATTTCTGGCTTCATGAACTACAGCCGTGCCATCAAGCTCCTGTACCGAGTCGAGAACCCTGAAGTTGTTCAAATGTTTGGTGGCAACTCCGACAAACTTGAGCGTGAGCTGGAACGTATGGCTCGCCGCAAGTTCAAGATTTGTGTCTCTATGCAGCGTTTCACCAAGTTCAAGAAGGAGGAGATGGAGAACGCCGAGTTCCTGCTCAGAGCTTACCCCGATCTGCAGATTGCATACCTTGACGAGGAGCCCCCGGTGAACGAGGGCGACGAGCCTCGTTTGTACTCTGCTTTGATCGACGGTCACTCGGAGATCATGGAGAACGGCATGCGCCGACCCAAGTTCCGTGTCCAGCTTTCCGGTAACCCCATTCTCGGAGACGGCAAGTCCGACAACCAGAACCATGCCGTCATCTTCTACCGCGGAGAATACATCCAGCTCATCGACGCCAACCAGGACAACTATCTCGAGGAATGCCTGAAGATCCGGTCCGTCCTGGCCGAATTTGAGGAGATGAAGACGGATCCCCAGTCACCCTACACTCCTGGTGTCAAGAACAACTCCCCTGCTCCTGTTGCCATTCTTGGTGCTCGCGAATACATCTTTTCCGAGAACATTGGTATCTTGGGAGACGTTGCGGCCGGAAAGGAACAGACGTTCGGTACTCTCTTCGCCAGAACCCTCGCGCAGATTGGTGGCAAGCTCCATTACGGTCATCCTGATTTCCTGAACGGCATCTTCATGACTACCCGTGGTGGTGTCTCCAAGGCCCAGAAGGGTCTCCACTTGAACGAGGATATTTTCGCTGGTATGACTGCGCTGTTGCGAGGCGGTCGCATCAAGCATTGCGAGTACTACCAGTGTGGCAAGGGTCGCGATTTGGGTTTCGGCTCCGTCCTCAATTTCACCACCAAGATTGGAACAGGTATGGGAGAGCAAATGCTGTCTCGCGAATACTACTACCTCGGAACACAGCTGCCTCTGGACCGCTTCTTGTCGTTTTACTACGCCCATCCCGGTTTCCACTTGAACAACATGTTCATTATGTTGTCCGTCAGTTTGTTCATGATGACGCTTCTGCAACTGGGTGCCCTGCGTGACCAGACGATCCCTTGCAACTACAACAAGAACGTCCCGATCACTGACCCTCTCCTGCCTACTGGATGCGCGAACACAGACGCTCTTATGGATTGGGTCTACCGTTGCGTCATCTCGATTGTCTTTGTCGTCTTCCTCTCATTCGTACCCTTGTGTGTGCAGGAGCTTACGGAGCGTGGTCTAATGCGCATGGCCATGCGTTTCGCCAAACACATCTTCTCCCTCTCACCCTTCTTCGAGGTTTTCGTCTGTCAGATTTACGCCAACTCCGTCGAAGCCAACCTTTCGTTCGGTGGAGCTCGCTACATTGGTACCGGTCGTGGATTCGCAACTGCGCGCATTCCATTTGGCGTGCTGTACTCGCGATTCGCTGGGCCCTCGATCTATTTCGGTGCGCGCCTGCTCATGATGTTGCTCTTCGCAACCTCCACTATGTGGGTTGATGCCTTGACCTACTTCTGGATCTCGCTGGTCGCCCTCGTCATTTCACCCTTCCTGTACAACCCCCATCAGTTCGCCTGGAGTGACTTCTTCATCGACTACCGCGACTACCTTCGATGGCTGTCACGCGGCAATTCGCGATCCCATTCCTCGTCATGGATCAACTACTGCCGCCTCTCTCGAACTCGAATCACAGGATACAAGCGCAAGGTCCTCGGTGATCCGTCTGGAAAGATGTCGGCTGATGTGCCGCGAGCTGCAATGACCAACATCTTCTTCGGTGAAATGGTCGCTCCTCTCTTCCACGTCGCGATTGCGGTACTGCCTTATACCTTCATCAATGCGCAGACAGGCGTTACCGAGAGCAACAACAAGAACGCACCAGCGAGCTCCGGCCCAATTCAGCCAACCCACTCAATCATCCGTCTCGGCATTGTGGCACTGGCACCCATCTTCATCAATACTGGCGTACTCTTTGTCATGTTTGCCATGGCCTGCTGCATGGGTCCAGTCTTGAGCATGTGTTGCAAGAAGTTTGGTAGTGTTTTGGCCGCCATCGCCCATGCCCTTGCTGTGATCTTCCTCCTGGTCTTCTGGGTCGTCATGTTCGCACTGGAAGGTTGGGACTTTTCCAAGACGCTGATTGGAATGATCGCCGTTGTTGCCATCCAGCGATGGGTCATCAAGCTCATTGTGGCTCTTGCCCTGACGCGCGAGATGAAGACGGATCAATCCAACATTGCGTTTTGGACGGGCAAGTGGTACTCTATGGGTTGGCACTCAATGTCTCAGCCCGCACGTGAAATCCTCTGCAAGATTACGGAGTTGAGCATGTTCGCCTCGGATTTCATCCTGGGCCACATAATACTGTTCATGATGTTGCCAATGGTCTTGACTCCGAAAATCGACGTCGTCCACTCGATGATGCTGTTCTGGCTGCGTCCAAGGTATGTTTCGAGACACCAAATCCCGCTTGACCATCGTTACTGATTCTTCTTCTTAGCCGACAAATCCGCGCACCAATTTATTCGATGAAGCAGTCCAAGCTCCGACGCAGAAGAGTCGTTCGCTACGCCATTCTTTACTTCACGCTGCTGATCGTCTTTGTCGCTCTCATTGCCGGACCTGTCATTGTCGGCAAGATGAACCTCATCGATCTGAGGAAAACGGTCGGAGGCTCCGACAAATCTAGTATAATCTACGGGCTGTTCCAGCCACCCCGCGGTGCCTTCAGCAACAACAACACCAGCAATTTCACCACGTCGGCCGGGGGTGTAACAGCGACTGGAAAGGCAGCCGCCACCACGAAGTGATAGTGTAAGACACTGAGTATAATAGTTGCATTGGGTCTCGTGTCAAGAGGCGATTAGCATTATGGTTGCTTTGCCGGCATGTTCTGTATTTTAGGTGTTAGTATGATATACATCCGTACATTTTCTTTTGAGCCACATATTATTGATTGATGCCTTGAATCTGCAATTACTTTGTGCCGAAAACTCCAGATTGGAGAGTTTAGCGACTCGGTGATGTTTGTAGTTGGGCATCTACTACGTGCAGAGGTATCGAACGAGTTCGATTACACGAGCTTCACTCAGTCTTACCATTCACACTGTTGCTCGAGAGACAGGCAACACGCAACAATCACGGCAAGCTCTTGCCGGCTAGTTACCAAGCCCCGTGGCGCCGGCCTGCAAGACATCCTGGAGCTGGCGGGCCATGCTGCTTATTGGACACGCATACTTACATACGAAGCACCAATCTAGGTGTCGAGGCTGCGGCAAGGGGAACGGGGAAACGGGGAGGGGGATATCCAACTACTCGTGGCGTACTCCGTACCATGCCTACTGCCAGTAATTGGCAGAACGGTTTGTAAGTGACGCCCGCTGGCGGCTCGCCGGATCTGAGCGTTCCGAAAAGCATTTCCCAAAATCCTCTCCATCCTTTCTTTCGTTGGGGACTCGGCAAATACAGTAGGGTAGGTAGAGTAGAGTAGAGTAGGTAGGCCTATGGGTGGCAATTGGCATTGCATTCCCCGACAGTCATCTAGATACCTTGTGGTAGGGCAGGTACGTATCTTGGTCTTCACTACGAGCCGGTCACAGGGTGTGGTGGTGTGTAGTAAACTAGTTGGTGGTAGCAACTCTTGAGCACCATGATCCATTAGCGAGTTGGGAACCATCGCCCTTCAAATCAAATTTGGTGCAAACAAACCACTGAAACACGCATCAAAGGCCACCCGAAACATGGAAAATTGCATTGGGTCTGCAGGGAGATGCATCACATTTCAATTCTCTCAAACAATAAGCCAAAGGCATGGAAAAAGGCACCTTAGCTTGCAGTCCAGTTCAGATCCCTTGGTTCTCAGGGCAATCTCACCACACACTATGCCCCGTGGATGTCTTCACATCGTTGCCCATCCAGGCGGATCCATCCATAACGCCTTGAGACTCCCTTGTTTCCCTATAACCAGTTGCAGGCGTGTGTTGGGTCAAACAAATCCAGAATTCCTAGGAGCAGACTTCCTAGGAGCAGACTTCCTTACTGGTCAGCCGTCGAGTAATGGGCACCTATGCCCCAGAACTGCTCGGCGAAGAAAGTGGTGGGTGTCGAAGCCTTCCACGGGTCGTTGAAAGCCGTGAAGAGGATGACGTCGGCAGGGTTGGCTACAAATGCGCCCTTGATGGATGCAATAGCCGTAGCCTGGTTGTCCTTGCTAGGGACGGCGAGGCCGTTGGAGGAACCCTTCCAGGGCCAGCCCGTCTCGGTGACCACAATGCGCTTGGTCGGGTCTTGTAGCTTCGAGCGGACTTGCTCAATGGCGGACACGATAAAGTCGCCAGCCTTGTCTGCACTGGTGTAACGGTCAAAGAAAGGGTGAACATTGATGGCGCAATAGTCGGATGCATCACAGAGCTGGGGAAAGCTCAGGACAGAGCCGAAAGAGTCCACCGTGACCACAGGTCCATTGTAGCCGGCCGAGCGCAAGGCTTTGCGTGTCTGGTCGAGGGCAGGAAGCATCTCGGGGAAGTTGTTGGCGCCGCGGTTGACAATCTCATTTCCGATGCTGACAGTGTCGATAATGCTCCAGTCACCCTTGACGGCATTCGCAATGACACCAACGTCACGAGAAATGGTTTGAACGTCCCAGATGCCAATCATCAGCTTGTTGCCGTACTTCTTGGCCGCAGCATAGGCGGTCCCGACTTGGTTGCAGTCGACACCATAGACGCGGACGACAGTGTAGTTCTCAGCAAACAGGGCCCAGTCGGCATCAACCTGGGAAGCCGACTTGCAGCTACCAGATCCTGTGTACGGGGTGTAGGTGATGCCATGAAGAGATCTTCCCTGGTCAGTGGGTGGAAGGGCAGGGGTAGATGACGAAGCCGGCCCGACAGTAGTCGAGGCCGGATCGGGGGTCGGAACCATGTCAGGAATGGGCTGGGCAGAGGTTGGAGCAGCCGATGAAGCAGGAACCGAAGACGTGGTGTCCATGCCAGTGGCCGAAGTAGGAACCTGAGTAGCAGGAAGCGCAGAAGGAGAGGTCTCGACAGTAGACGAAGACGACAGAACCGACGAGGGCGAGACCGAGACCACAGGAGGCATGGTGGACAGGGTCGAGGCTGTATTCATCAAAGTCGAGGCTGGCACGATCACGACCATCTCAGTGACGGTAGTGACAGCACTGGCATACTGGTCGACATAGACGACAACCTCTGGCATCTCAGTCGGCTCAGAGAAGGACGAGTCAGTCACGGTAGCCGTGGCAAAGTCTCTCTTTTCCTTGAGGGCATAACGGTGGCCCTGGTTATGGTGTACATGGCGACGTCCTGTATGATGTTAGTGCATGCTGCACAAATGTGTTATGGGGTATGACGGTATGACTTACTGGGCTGTGCAGCCGAGAGCTGCAGCAGCGAAGCGGCCGTGAAGACGAGGGTAGCAGTCTTCATGATGTAAGAATGCTCAATGTCCTTCCTGTTGCGCTGGTGAATGAGGATACTGCCCGTTCTTCGGGGGAAAAGGAGTGACTTCAGTTGGCTGTAATGAGCGTGTCAGTAGAGCCCAAACGACATCAGACTGCTGTAGGGCAAAACGAGTGTCAAGAAGGACAAAAATGCAAGAAAGAGAGCGAATCAAGGCGACCGAAGCGCAAACCAAAGACGTCAAACAACGTCCATCGGCCAGGCTTGCATCAGCAAAGGAAAAAAGGAACCAAGGGTGCGACGCGGGTGAGTGGAAGGGGTTGATGAAGGTGGTTATCTTGAGAGAGGAGCGCACAGTGAGAAGAGGAGCAGGGTATATCGAACGGTGTGTCGCCCAAGGCTATTGCCGCAGAAGAAAAAACAGTATGAGGATCGCAAGTTCCTCAGCTCAGTGAAATGGAGTGGAAGCAGCGATCGAGTGGGAATAATAAAGTGTCGGTATGGTGAAGATGGCGAGATGGAATAATGGTGTAGTAGTGCGACGCCGCATTTGCGCGTGGATGAAGTTATTATAATACGAAACCGCGCAACATACCTGACAGTCGATTTCTCGGAATCGAATAGGCCAATATTCGTGTGTTTGTTGTTGTGGTCTTTTTGTGGTGGGAGTAGGAGTTGGAAGAAGAAGGGACGAGGAAACGCGAATGTGGGCCGACGACGACGTGGTTTGGAATTTGCTGGCGTGCAAACTACACCAGCATCAGAAAAGTAGAACTTGCGTGGTGGGTGACTGGATAAACCTTTGACTGATACCGAAACAGAGGCACAAGAAATATCCAGCATCCCACGTGTTGCATCAAGGCAGCTAGCTGCCACTTATCCAGCCAGGCCTTGAGGAGTCTACTTGATCCTCAGCCTCAGTCGATATGCTCATTAATCACACCATAGCAGTCCCCATACACACACATTTGGGCCCAAGTACACCCACCACATGTCATTCATCACTGGCAGGCACTTCTCAGTGGAATTAGTTATTATGTATCATGTTGACTCTATGGCTGGCCGGGTGCCCTCTTCATTTTCTCATCAGCAGTCCCTACCCTTCCCATCTCGTGGGCGTGAACGACAACACATGGAAAAGGTAAGCATCTTTGCTTCCGGGTTCGTCTATACGTACAGCAGCAGGTACATCAAGCTACAGAAGTGTGTCGGTTCGGTTTCCGCGTCAAGACTTTGGTAATGGCATGGCGAATGGTTACACCGGCCTTTTCGATCTCCTTCTTGGAGAGGCCAGTCGTGATACACACCTTCAGCGCCGGCTGGATGACCCACGAGCCGTCCTGAGGCGCACCGCTGCTTAGCCTGGCTGGCAGGCTCTTCAATCTCGTGATGAGGACGCCGTTGTTCAGTGCCTAGCAAAAGGGTCAGTCTGTGTTTTACAACCCCCCGAGTTGGACATCTTACCTCATCAACACACTCCTGCAGGATTCGCTCCTGGTCATCAATCGTCAAGCCGCGTGCCTGGGTAACGTCCGACTTCAGAACCAGCAGCATGATGGGGTTCTCGGGCACGCTGGTGCAGGTGACCCAGTCACTCCGAGGGTCCAGCTGTCCCCTCATGGCCTTGATGTTCTCACGAAGTAGGGTAAGGAGCTCGGGGTTCGACTGCAGCATGTTCAGGGTCTCGCTAGCTGTCACCGCCAGCATGGCCGGCAGAGCAGCAGAGAAGGTGTAGGAAGCGGCGTTGATGCGCTGATGTTCGACGATATCCTTGGTTCCACAACAGAAGCCGCCGCCTCCGCAGAGCGGGCCGGCGAGGGATCCGACAATCATGTCAATCTGCGACGAGTCGACGTTTTGCGCCTCGGTAAGACCGCGTCCGGTACGGCCCAGGACGCCAAAAGACCACGTCTCATCCAGGCACACGCGGAACTTGTACTTTTCCTTCAACTCGACCTGGAAGTAGTGTCAGCCGGTGTAAACAAGAGTTGGAGCAAGAGACCTGCTTACCAGTTTGGGAAGGTTGACCGTGTCGCCCACCAGATCAAAGAGAGCCTCGGTGACCACGAACCGCCTCGTCAGCTTCTTGCGAGCCTGTTGTTTCACAACCTTTTGCATCTGTCTCTCGAGGTCCTCCATGTCGTTGTGGTCATACCAGAGGATGTTGCTGCGCGAGGCCTCCAAGCCCATACGGATCGAGTAGTTGACCAGCTTGTCGGCAATGATGATGTCGCCACGCTTGCAGAAGGCGGGGATGACGCTAGAGATGGTCGAGAAGGACTGGGCGTAGACGATGCAGCCCTGCGTGCCCATGAAGGCGGCAATGTCCTGCTCCGTCTTCAGGTGCACATCCTGCGTGCCGTAGAACTGGGGCGGGCCACAGGGTCCGACGCCGTAGGTGCGCAGCGTCTGTATGGCCTTCTCCTTGACCTGCTCGTTTGCGTTGAAGTTGTAGAAGTTGAGCGATGCGAGGTTGGTGACCGTCTTGCCGTTGGTGAGCTTCGTCTTTGGGCCGGTCGGTCTGCGAGCAGCATCACGTTAGTACCTCCTCGCACGACTCTGGACTGCTCATGTACGCACCCGGCAATCACAGGCAGCTTCTCGGCCTCAGCCTCCTCGAAGATGGTCTGCAGGGGAACCAGTGGCTCCGGCTCCCAGTCTCTGACGAGCTCGTCGATCTCCTCCTCGCGCAGCTTGACGTAGTTCGGGCCGTGGGTAGGGTAGGCGGGCGAGAGCAGGTAGCGGATGAAGAATATGACGAGGACCAGCTCGATGGCGGACCGGATTGGGTCGTTCTGGTAGCTCGACTGGATGTAGCGGATCAGGACGGCACTTCCGGGCACCTTCTGGAACGCGTGGGATATCTCGTGCAGCGATGCCACGAGACGGGCTTGGGCTTCGTACAGGTCCATTGCGCTGCTATCTTGTCCAAGTGGTGCTCAGTGCATGCGCGTATAGATGGATCATAGAGGTAACGAGTTGTGACTGTTGTGCGATCGATCTTTCCGGCTGATGGTCGCAGATGAACGTTGCTTCTTTTGCGTCGTCGAAGCTAGCCGCTGACTTCTGATGGATCCCTGTAAGGGGTCTGTCTGTCTCCTTTACTAGTTAGTTAATTAACCAATCCATGCGAGCGACTGATGGTGGACGCGACGGGAACCCGCCAATTTACTCCGTACGTGCTGAAGAATATCGATATACAGTAAGGTCAGCACCCCACTTTTAATGCTGGCACTGACTGGCACTGACTGGCACTGACTGGCACTGACTGGCACTGATTGGCACCGCACTGGGAATCGGATCTTCTCATGCTCACATCTTCATCATGTTTACAGCTTCATCAAGTTCCCAGCCTCACCATGCCTACATCTTGACCAACGCTGCCAGCAGAATTGGTACAGCCGTTCGTCCTAATTTGTCAGACACCTTCCACTTCGGTCCCGTCCGCTCACTGACGTTCGATTGTTTGGTTTTCTGAGCGAGCTGGCCGACAAGTCAACAACTAGGATCAACAAACCCTCGAAATCAACCAACCTAACAACTGTATGGGTGCCGATGAAAATGGCCCAGCATCTATGAGTCTGCACGTTATTCAAGATACACGCCATGCCGTCTCTTGATACCATAACCACCATCAACATATCGTTCAAAGTGTGTAGTCTTCTGACAGACATTTGCGATAAACACGGGTAGACGACGTGATTGCGACGATTTCCATCGTTGATTCGAGGTTCGGTCGGCTCACTGCCTGTAATGCCGCCAGCTCATGCTTTTGGAACTGAAGCCATGAATGCTCTCAAGACCCGTCTATGTACCAGGCCTTGTGAGAGGGTTATCGTACAACAAGAAGCTGAACTGAGCTCATCGTTGAGACCTGGGTTGGAAGGAGGGCATCGCGCATCAGACCGTCGTGGCACAGGATGTCTGAAGACTGAAGTTGTTCAGCCCAGATGCCTGTCCGATACATTCGCTCTAGAGTGTTGCACTGAAGTAGACAATAGTTGTCAAGTTCCTTGCCGTGAACCAACTAACTTGTTTAACTACGTAACGTATCCGTACTGAACCCCCCTGACAGCCAGCCCTACACAGTACAGTGAGGAGGACCCAGGAAAGTCGCTGGATCGCCCCATCTAAGCTTGATGGGGCTAGCGTGTTCCACCTCTCTGATCTCACCGCCTGTCTCTTCAAGTTTAGCATCAAGACCCCTCCAGGCAGGCGTGCGTGGGGCAACTGCCTGAACTTCTTTTTTCTGCCCAGCCCATGGGAATTCTTTCTTCAAGATCCAATTCATCATCGTCTCTCGCGATTTCGATTTCGATACCGAGTATATCTATTGCACAAGAAGGATATATACAGAAAATTCTGGATTCGTATCATTGCTCTGACGGCGGCAATGAAGTATGTTTTGGTCTCTGGCGGTACGTAAGCCCGGAACCTCGACAGCGAAACCAGGTTACTGTCTGCATCTCGCTCTGGCGGGGGAGGGGTTTCGATGCAGTCTCATAACCACCACCTTGATGATGGTGGGATGCTAACGTGGGGTACTGCCAGGTGTGATTTCCGGGGTGGGAAAGGGCATCATCGCCTCCAGTACCGGTCTTCTCCTAAAGACCACGGGCCTCAATGTCACCTACATCAAGATCGACCCCTACATGAACATCGATGCCGGAACCATGGCACCGACTGAGTCAGTCTTCTAAACCGACCCTGCTCTCGGGTGCGAACGCTGACCTGCCGTACAATTCCAGGCACGGTGAGGTCTACGTTCTCGATGATGGCGGCGAGGTCGATCTGGACCTCGGTTCCAGCGAGCGCTATCTTAACGTAACGCTTGCGCGGGCAAACAACATCACCACCGGCAAGATCTACCAGTCAGTCCTCGAGAGGGAACGCCGGGGTGATTACCTTGGCAAGACTGTGCAGATGTGAGTAACTAGTCCTCGATATGATTGTTTAAGCCGGGATCCTCCCCGGTTTCCTTTGGTGTCATACTGGGCGCTAACATGTGACTTTGATTAGCGTCCCCCATCTCACAAATGCCATCCAGGACTGGATCGAAAAGGTCGCACAGACGCCTGTGAATGAATCTCAGGCCTTGCCTGATGTCTGCATCATCGAGCTTGGTAATTTACCCCTATGCGTGACGATTGCAACATCATGGCTCACCGATCATTAGGTGGTACTGTTGGAGACATTGAGAGCGCACCCTTTGTACATGCGATGACCCAGCTGCGGCGACGCGTAGGCAAAGGCAACTTTGCCCAGATACACGTCTCCTATATCCCCGTGATACCGCCGGGACCTCAGGGCGAGCAGAAGACCAAGCCTACGCAGAGGGCTGTCAGCGACGTCCGGAGCGCTGGCCTCCACCCGGATCTGGTAAGTTCCAAGACTCACCCTGTAAGCCGCGTAATTTCGAGGTTGACCAGTTAGATTGCATGCCGATGCGAGATCCCGTTGGAGGGACACACCATCAAGAAGATTGCAGACATGTGCCAAGTCGACATCGAGCAAGTTCTTGCTGTTCACAACGTATCGACCACATACCGGGTTCCCCTACTTTTGGAGCAGCAGAATCTCGTGACTACCATCCGCGGTCTGCTGCAACTTGACGAGATTAAGAGGGTCCCCGAGGTGGCCCAGCAGGGCAAGCTGATCTGGAAGGACTGGGTGAACCTGGCCACCAGCCAGGACCATGTCCACGAGACAGTGAACATCGCCCTCGTGGGCAAGTACACCAACCTGCATGATGCTTATATGAGTGTCTGCAAGTCGCTTGAGCATGCCGCTATGCACTGCAAGAAGAAGCTCAATCTGGTGTGGGTTGACGCCTCCAACTTGGAGGACGAAGCCAAGGAGAAGTCGCTGGCCGAACACCACAAGGCATGGCATGACGTGTGCACTGCCGATGGCATCCTTGTGCCGGGCGGCTTTGGTCACAGAGGAACCGAGGGCATGATTCGGGCCATCAACTTCGCACGAACCAAGAAGGTGCCGTTCCTCGGTATCTGCTTGGGTATGCAGCTGGCCGTCATCGAGTATGCGCGCAACGTTGCCAATCTCGGCGGCGCGGGCAGCGAGGAGCTCCAGCCCGAGTGCGAGAACAAAGTGGTGGTGTACATGCCCGAGGTAAGGTTGATTGATGCGTTTTACAGCCAGCCGGCCAAGTCGTCGCTAACAAATTCCCAGGTGGACAAAACAAAACTTGGCGGCACCATGCGTCTTGGCAAGCGCCGGTCGGTTTTCCAGGAAGGTACCGAATGGTCCAAGTTCCGCGCCCTATACGGCGACATCCCCGAGATCTGGGAGCGTCACCGTCACCGATATGAGGTTAACCCGGCCCTGATCGACACCATTGAGAAGGCTGACGGCGGCATGTCCTTCATCGGCAAGGACGAGAAGGCGGAGCGCATGGAGATCATCGAGATCCGCGACCACCCGTGGTTCGTCGGCGTGCAGTTCCACCCCGAATACCTCAGTCGCGTGTTGTCTCCCAGCAAATCCTATCTTGGCTTCTTCGCGGCTGCTGCGGGCAAGTTGGAAGAGATTACCAAGGAGTACAGTGGGCGCAAGGATTTGAGCAATACTGCAACACAGGGCGGCTTCACTGGTCAGGTTGCGGAGTAAGGTGTGCGTTTATGGGATATGGCGCATGGAACATGTGATTTACAAAACAATCGCATAACTATGCTTTGGGGAGGTATAGTGGCGAGCGGGTGCAGACCTTTAACCAGCCAGCTAGTTGTTTATTGATGCCTGCCTCAAACTGCCAAGACGGCACACAGTTGCAATAGAGCGGTAGACTCAATTGGCATCAATCACGGCACTGCTCAGGACGTTGGAGGCTTTTAAAAGCATTCGCTGGTTTTTTTTTTCTCTTTTCTTTTTTTATTATTATTTTATATTCCAAGATACCCTGAACTCGGAAGACTTTTTTGGTGGTACGAGGTTGCTCACCCTTTACCCCTTTTCCAGCTCCACCGTGCCATGATGAACTGCCCACTTGGTGATCTCACTCGCCAAAATTCCGCAGCTTGGTATGGATGCATTGCGAACGGAAGGCTACCGTGCCTGCTACTAAGGAACGATGTATCACTACGATGGTACCACGGAGAACTGTGAATAACAGGCTCACATATAGCTGCCACGTCATGCCAACCCGCCACCCTCCGTCCTCTGTCCTCGCTACCGGCGAGTCTACGCAGCATTTGGAAGTCAACCCCACGAACCAGAGCCCGAAATGGCAAATGAGCACCGCTAACCAGGTCAGTCGTCCGCGAACGTTCATCGTACGCCAGGGTCACATCGGGTTTTAGGAACAAGTGCATTCTGGCATTGACCGGTAATCTCCATTTAAGGTTTGCGTGGAAGCCGGCATTTGTCACGGGTGTTTTGGCGTGCTTCGCCTTGGTTGTGGCTCCGCGCAGTCCGGAGCCGTTCTGATCTCGGACAGAGCCAAA
This sequence comes from Arthrinium puccinioides, assembly GCA_022414665.1. Taxonomy (NCBI): domain Eukaryota; kingdom Fungi; phylum Ascomycota; class Sordariomycetes; order Amphisphaeriales; family Apiosporaceae; genus Arthrinium; species Arthrinium puccinioides. The sequence goes on along the minus strand of JAIUNF010000003.1, from coordinate 1,087,629 downwards.
TCGACGATGTCACGGGGTCAGCCTGCTTACCCGGTCGCCCGGCCGCGTCGAGGTGGCGCTGCAGTCGCAGTCGCAGTCGCAGTCGCAGTCGCAGTCGGATCGCAGTCGCATTCCAGTATAAAGGATGGCTTCCTTTGTGGAAGAAGGACCCCTCTTTCCTCCTCATCCCTCTCATTGCATCGACTACTCGCACTCGCTTCACTCAACTCATCCACACAGCCCGACACTCGTTCGTCAAGACCAACCGTCCTCCCACCCATCCTACTCATCATGTACTCCGTCAAGGCTATCATCCTCGGCCTCGCCACCGCCGTCTTGGCCCATCCCCTCGAGTCCCGCGACTTGACCTGCCCCACCTGGGGTGGGATCGATGCGTTGAGCGGCACCACTCTGTGCTGTGTTTATGATATGAGCCTCGTACGTATCTCCACGGTTCTCGCATTAGTGAGGAGAGCCATTGCTAATGCTCATGACAGCAAACCTGCTGCACCACCAACTCCGCTGCGGACATTGGCTACTTGACGTGCGACTCCCCTACTTTGCGACCGCGGAGGCCTACAGCGACTTCTTCTACTGCCAGATCCCGGGCAACTCGGGCCTGGCACGGTGCGCGGGTGTGACGATCATCTAAGGAGCATGTTCTGTTTGCTTCTGCTGCTTGGGGGAATCGCTAGGGCGAAGGATCACTGTCAATCAAGCCGAGCATTGCGCTTGTAAAGCCAATCATCATGTTGCAGGTGGTGGTCCTCTTGTTGCCAGTATCAGTATGTATGTGATGTATGCATCAATGAAGACGGAATCAATTAGAACGAAATCAGTTGAAACACTACCAAGTTCGAGGAACACTCGACAATTGACTCGTGTATAAAGCCAGCCGGCTATAACTATCCCCCCTACATTTTGTTGTCTACACCACCGCCATTTGTCTTTGCCAAGCCAGCACGGAGTTGTTGTTACGTTAGGTACCCCTGAGCCTTTGACTACCGGTAGCACCCGTCCTTCGTCCCCGGTAAATCGGTACAACCCTGAACCTTTGACTAGCACCCGTCCTTTGTCCCCGGTAAACCGAAAATGTTTCCACCCAACAGCGCCGCCCACCCCTGTTACAACTACGACACCTACCACCACGACGCGCACGGCTCCCACACCAACCGGTTCGGTTCCTACCGGGCCACCCCACCGCCACCCCGGCCCCAGCCGTCCACTCGGCGCACTTCAGAGCGGCAGCCCGAGTCCTCCCGGACGACTGGACGCTACCGCCCCTCGCACCGACAGCTCCCCCTCGAACAGCCGGCCCCCCGCCTCGGCGGCACCAGCTTTGGCGGCTTCGACGACGGCGAGGACACATCCCGGCGCTACGACACGTCGGCGCGTCTGGAAGCCAGCACGCTCAACTCGGGCAATCCCTTTCGGGACCGCGAGGCTTCCGGCCAGGCCCGCGCGCTCGGGCGTCGTCGGAGCGGCCCTGCTTCTTCTTCCTCTTCGTCGTCGTCGTCGTCGTCGTCGTCGTCGTCGTATACCACGCAGGCGTCCGAGGGGTGGTGGGACGGGGGCGTGAGCGAGAGTTCCCCCCGGGCCCGCGGTCCGAGTCCAAGTCGGGAGGGAGAATGGAGAAAGCGCGGGTGTGGCCGGCGACGAGGACCGTCGTCATCACGGCGCCCCGTCCTCGGAGGAGGAAGGTGTCCGCCGAGCTGCGATGGACCGGTCTGCCCACTGGTGGAGAGAGAGAGGTGCGCACGTGGCGGATGGGCGGGGAGGAGGAGATGGCAGAGCGACGGCGCGTGGTACCGGCACATGGTCACCGCGGCACAGCGATGGCCCACGCCGGGTCCTGCCGGTGGTGCCGTGGCAGCTTGCCATCCCCCGGTATGGAAGTGATTTCGCGACCCGCCTGCGAGGAGGGCGAACCGCTCGCGACGGTCGGGTTGTCGGGGTGCTGCTCGTGGGTGGCCTCGGGCTGCTTCCCCTCTGGGTAAGACTAGGTCGTATAGATGTGATGGGTATGGCGGTAGGTAGTATCGCAGTGAGGGCTCACGGCTGGGTTGATTCTATCCGAGTGAGTATCCGTCTTGTGAGTGTGAATATGCGGTGGCTATGGTACGAGGGGTTCCTGCAGTCCCTGCTGTAGAAAAGCAAGGTAGGTACTGAGCAGTACGGGCAAGAATCACACCAGAACCAGCGTTAACCTCGCATGCATCGTAATGTTAATATGTACATTGAAGAATGGATTCATGAGACTGTACAGGCGTCATATGTCGCAACTGCGACCCCGTTCCTTACTATGGTCCAAGTCCGGGCGATCCCAGCTGTCCGGTTCCAACGTGCTATGCAAAGAGCTCCTCGTGACGCTCGGCGGGCGCGAAATCGTCACCAACGTGGGCGTTATACTCCTGGGGAGGGGAAAACTCTCGGCCGGCCGCCGCTCCGGCATGAACTCGTCCAGGATGGACGTGTCAAAGTCGCCCATGCTAGATATGCTCCAGGTATCCAGAGAGTGGGCATCGGACTCGAGCCAGGCGTTGGGATTCGGCGACGGCTCCCGCAGGTGGCGCGTGGATGGCTGTTCTCGCAGGGACTCGCCTTGGAGGACGCCCAGGTGCGGCGAAAAATCGAGGATGGGCAGTTCTCTGGACGAGCTGGACACGGTCGCGGTGCTCTTTCCTAAGCCTTTGTACGGCGCGTCGCGGCGCATCTCGCTCGACACCTTGACGTCGTACGTGACCGAGATGCCGTGGCAGTCCTGAATGACGAGATCCACCCCTCCTCCATCATTGCTACCGCTCGACTCTCTTCGGACGTATGAAAAGTTTCGGTCTCGTACCGTCTGGGTGTTGTAGGCTGAGATGGCGACAGGAAGCCGTGAGGAAGTAGCCGGTTCAGGCGTTGGCGGGAGTTCCTTCCACCGACCACTATGACTTGACCGGGGCAGAGTGCTCATCTCCTCGGAATAAATATCGTCAATCTCGTCGGAATAGGACCGGAGCCCGGAAGCTTTCGCGTCGTAGGTCCTCTTCGGGGGACCGAAACCGGGCGAAGTAACATAGTTGGTCCCTCTGCTACCCGGAATTTCGCTGCCGCCGATAGTAAACACTTTTCCCTTTGAGTTCTCGCTGCTGCTAGTAGAAATTTGCTTCCCGTTCGAGTTCGCGTTACTATCAGATTTCCTTGCTGTCCTGTTCCAGTCGACGTTGATATGTGGGATCAGCGGAGTGAGCCAGGGCCGGAGAACCGGCAGGCTTCCGCAGATCATGGCGCAGATCTCCTCGAGGCTGGACCACTAAGAAGTTCATGTTAGACGTCTTATAGGTAAGTCGCTTGGTCAGGTTTCGAGTCGTGACTTACGTAGATAATATCCAATTCATCCCCTATATATACGTGTTAACCCCGATTCAATAATAGCATAGTCGCAGGTGCGACCAGGAGAAAGCAAGTAACTCACATGTGAAATCAAGCTTGTTACTGAAATGTACCAAGTACTTGAGCCGAATCATGCTCGTCACAGTAGCGCTGCGACTGTTAGCAGGAGCCAGCGGACCGGTAAAGACCGTACTCACAGCGAACCCATAGCGAACATGATAGCCACCGCCGTTCTCTTCCGGCCGGTAACCTGGAGCTTCAGGAGCTCGGGGATAGGAAGCAGTATAAGCACGATATCCTCGAAGACGGACAAGATACCGCCGGCGTACCCCACGGGGTTAATGTCCGTACATCTCCCCTCTATAGTCTTATCCCAGAGGTAGTCGATGGGCAGGCACTGGAAGATAATGACGATGGAGAAGGCGACGCCATGCAAGGCCATAAAAATCACCCCGGCCCAGCAGGTCCAGACGAACCACCTCGACCTGAAGACGCGCAGAAATAGCATCAGAAGCGCGATTTTGGCGAAGACCTGGATTATGATATAGCAGACCTGCGTCGTGTACCACATCTGGGACACGGCCGTTAGCTGCTAGGTCCTAACCAGTGAAGAGAACAGCGAGATGAGAACGAACCTTCCACAAAGTCTTCTCGTAGATAGGATTGACATCTGTCATCGGGGAGACAAGTCAGCCGCTATGCGTTGTGCCCAAGAAGCGCGTGGTCGACTCACTCCAGTAGTGAAAACCCACACCCATCGACGTTGTTACCAGCCCAAGGCTAGCAGAGAGGACGAAGAAACACTGGAGAATATCAGCGGGCAAGATCCCGAATACGACGTGGCCCCTAACGCGAAGCGACGGGTGAACCTACCATGGCAGCAATCGTCGCATAGTCGTCCCACCACAGTTGTTTGGTGTGCTGCAGCCGGCAAATTATTCTGGCCACGACGATAGGCCCCACGACGGTCAGGCCTATTATAGCCATGGAGCGAATTTCCGAGGATCTGTCCTCCTTGGGGTAGGCATTGCACAAGTTCGTCTCTACTGCCACCGCCACTATGTTCATGTTAACGCCGCGACTGGTAGGGGGAGTAACGGCATGGGAAGGATCTCTCACGGAGCTGGTCGCTATGCACGCACGACTTTTGAACGCACAACGACAGTTCGGACTGTACGTCGATTTTGGTGCAGATGCAGTTCGCTAGCGAGACCACACTGGACAGGGAGCAGTTGCCATTGGAGATCGCCTTTGTGTTGCACGCCAGCTAGATGCTGCGGTTAGTTATATGATCCCGAGGAAGGCCTCGGCTCATCGACTCACAGCACATTTTGGCAACGATTGCACCAGCCCGGATATCGTCAGACCAGGCGGCGGGCCGGGGGCCGGGGTCTGAGGCAGAGCCATCCCCAAAACAGCGACGACGACGACGAGCAGAGACGGGAGAGCGATTCGAAAATGCATGGTGTTTGTGTCTGCCGTGGAGGATAGTGACTTCAGTAACGATATGTTCGAATCCGCGGTGCAGGCCCGGCCGCAGTTGAGTGTCGCACAAGAGAAACTTCTCTCTGCTTGACTCGGCGTTATCGGTAGGGTGTGAGTCGGAAGCGGCTAGTCTCTATTCCCTTCGAGACTGGGATGCTAGGAAGTCCTGTTACTAATAAGCGTCGAGTGTGCCCCCGCCATAACTCCCGCTATACGTGATCAGCGCGGAGTGATGGTATAGAAAACGGTGCGGGACGGATGAAAAGGGGGGGAAGGGGTCGCGCCCGGGGATACGAGGCGGAAATGGGCAAATATTGGGATACCAGACGCGCGCCAGCCAGTAGAGGGCTTAGTTCTCTTTCTGCACTGCACGGGCGGGCCGATCAATCATCAGCCTAGTAAGTGCTAAACCGGAGATGGTACAGGATGCGAGCACGACTCGGGCTTGGAGGCTGATCGTGGACTCGTGGGAGGTTGGTCGCCATGCTCCGAGTGTGCGCCCCCTTTCGTTCAGAAGCGGCCTTCACAGCAACATCTCGCACAGCAGCATCTCGTCCGGGACCATCCGACCAGATGCCATCTGAAAGACTGAAACCGGATGCACAAGATTCCCATACCACGGACGAACACCCCTTTCCCGTAGTCGACGAAAGCCACGGTAGTCAGCCCTGGGCCAAGAGCCATGTCTCCCGCAGGCTAGATGTAAGCGTCACTTGAGTCTTGGTCGAGCACAGGCTTGCCACATGATCGATCAGACCGGACAATGCGAATGCCGAGACCCCGCAGGCCGCGGGCCATGAGCCTTATGAGAAAGAGGCGTCGATAGAAGCTCTAGTCTTGACGTACTGTAGGTAGTCTGGTCTAGTTCGGATGGGATGCTGATGGGATGGCTGACGAGCGCTACGCTGCGTTGGCGATCTGCTAGCACGGGGATGAAAGAAGGAGGGCAGGGCGCTGGGCGCTGGCTTGAGTGGCCGGACGACGTTTTTGAGTTTGTTGGATTGCGTTTCCACCAGATGCAGACTATCGAGCCTTTCACGTCATATCTACTAAATAACTTGCGGGCAAGACTAAACGGCATTTGTGCGGGCGGCTCCGATATTGCCATGTAGATCCTATAGTCACTCTAGCCGGAAGTCGGACGTCCCACGTGCACTAACAGCCATCATGACCTGATTTCTTGCGCGCCAGACCGGACCTAGCTCGCAAAGATCAATGGTGGCAGGCCAAGATACGGAGCACAAATAATGACCATTCGAATAGTCGTCACTCCTGTAGTCACTAGTGGTCTGCGACTCGTTACTCCCTGGCCAGCACTAGCGCCCTAGTTATAGCTTCCACTAACTATGCGCCGGCCATCTTGGACTATGGAGTCGAGTCAGAAAAGCACTTGGAAGTTAGCACACTTATACGGGAGCTACTCTGTAGAGGGTTAAAAGATCGTTAGTGTGGCAGTTAACGCGCTGCGGCGGAATCGGTTCCTCTAGGCTTTTGGTCCCCAACTCCCCGGCCGTGTTGGGAGCCGGAGTTGCCATGTCGTCTGATACGGTATAATGTATCTGTCCGTGGAGATGTCGGTTTGGCCTCCTCGATACGAACAAAGCGGTATTGAATCTTGGCGCAAGCGTCGCCTATAAGACTGAACCTTGAGAGCCGCCACCCCCGCCACAGTTCACTCTCAGAGAGGCCTTTTCTACGCGCAAACGGCAAGCGAATCGCAATACACGTCATGTGTGATGAGGATGCTACGGTGAAGCTACGGTGAAGCTACGGGGAAGCTATGAGGATCGTCGCATCGACTATCATGTCCGGGTCAGATACTCGGGCACAAGCAAGGGTTTCAGCCTTCTCGTACGGTAGCTTTCCGCACTCAGACGTCCGGCGGTGGTAAAACTAAACCGAGGCCGCCAGCTTTCAAGATGCCGCGGCCTTTTCTTAATACTCCCACGTGGTGTGGCAGTCCTGGATTCCGTGTGCATCTATGATAGCCCAAAATGGCCGGAATATACCACTGTCAGACCTAGTTTGAGATCAGGTCCGGCGGCTGGGAGCTAATGCCTACCGAGGACAGCAAGCCCCCACGGAGAGCTTACCGGGGTTCCAGGTTTGCTCTCGGCTACTATGGCCTGTACATGTGTATATGACGGGCTTGATAGCCTCGGCCCTCGATCACTTCTTCGTCGTTGTAAATGGATTATCTGTGCCAAACCCATAGCTTCCTCGGACTTCCATATTTATCTCTCTACAGTCTACTGATTCAACTTATCCAGTATAGTCAGCAGCACGTGGGCGGCAGCGAACCCTTGTCTCTCGCTTCAGAACCCGTAAAACAAAGTCGGGACGTCCGTGCCGATGCCAAACCGGCTCCTGAGATCAACGGCGAATAAGGCTCGAGGACAATGTCGTGATTGCTGCCGAATATCTGGAGACTGGACCTGTGCCAATCGGGGCGAGCCGGGAATCCGGGGCAATGATGCCATCGCCATGCATATGGTGCAACCTCCAGGGCTCCATCCGGGGGCACGCGGAAGTCAACAGCGTCGGCCGGGGACTGGCTTTCAATCAGTGATATTGCCAATCAAGACTTTTTCTTATTGGTTCAGACCTGAGAAAACACCTCTGTCCCAGAGATCTGCTATCTTGCACGCTGCATGTCGCTCCAGTCCTCCTCCGAGCCAAGCCTTGGCGTTGATGATGTGATCAGCTCTTCGAGTCTTTCTTCGCCAGCGGCTGACGGGGTGGATTTTGTAAGGGGTGTAGTTGGGATGTGAGAGCAACGTATGGGTCGGTGTTGCGGAGGTACAAGTGGTCTTGCCATACCGGGTGTCGTATATAAGCACACATCCGAGGTTTCTCTCTTACTCTCCCTGTGCGCAGTTCCTGGTAGCATTGTAGCCTGTAATTTCAAATCTATCAACATTGACGGACGATGCCCTCTGTCAAAATGGGCGCTATTGCAAAGTTCAGACAGAACAAGGTGGGAGGGGTGATTATCTCGGTCTTTGACTGGTATCGTGAGCGCTTCCAGCCACCTTGAATACTGTCTCATCTGAGAGTAATTTCCAGGTCCTAACGGAGAAAATCCCAGCATCCCATTATCCAGCACCGGAGCGAAAGTTGTTACGGAAACTTGATCTCGCAATCTTAATCTTTGGCTCCCTCAGCTGTAAGATCTCCCCAACTCTTATGCGTGACCCTCGACTGACACTGTGCAGTCTTCTGCCGAGTCAGTAACTCTGTCTATATATTTCACGAGTCGCAACCGGTCACTGACGACAGCAGTTTCTCGGGCAACAAAACATCACAAACGCCTATGTCTCGGGTATGAAGGAGGACCTGAACAACTACGGGAATGAGCTCAACTACTACAAAATGTCCTGTGAGTTGTATAATCGGCGCCACTATATCCAAATCAAAGTCTCTAACATGGCTTTCCTAGACAATACGGCTTACGTGATTGGGCAGATACCCCTGATGACTTTGCAGACGAAACCCAAACTGTAAGCTGCGGGTGATATATAAGACCCGTCTGGTATACAAAACTGACCCGTCCAGAGCTATATGGCTGCTCCCTAGTCTCCAGATCACATGGGCGATAATCGGGTTCTCCCAGTCCCAGGTACAGTACAGTTGGCACCTGTATATCCTGCGTGCCTTGACTGGGTTCCTGGAAGCTTCGTCTTTTGGTGGAACGCATTTGATCCGTGAGCCTGACTACCCCGTGAGAAACCCACGGCACGAACCGCAGTGCTGACAAAACCACATTTCTCTAGTCGGTAGCTGGTTCAAGAATGAAGAGCTGTTCAAGCGAGCCGGCGTATGGTTCATGGGAAACTCCCTCGGTTCCATGTTCTCCGGCTACTTCCAAGCAGCCGCGTACCGGAATCTGAACGGCGTCTTGGGCCGGGCCGGCTGGCGCTGGCTGTTCATCATTCGTGAGCGGCCCTCCTTATATCCTCACTCCACGAACCACACGAATGCTGACGAGAAGCAGACGGCATCATCACCCTCCCGGTAGCATTCCTGGGTTTCGCTTTCTGGCCCGGGCTCCCGTCGTCACCCAAGCGCTGGTACTTGACCGAAGAAGAACACGCTCTCGCCATCCGGCGCATACCCACAGTAGAGAAGGAGGGCATCACCTGGAAGACGTTCAAGTACACGCTACGCCGTCCCATGTTTTGGATCTGCGTTCCCTGTTACATGTGAGCCTCCCCCTCCCCCTCGTGGCACTTAACTTTGCCCCCCTCGCGCGCTCTTCAGCTAGCTGACCACGACGGCCCTGCCCGAAGCTTCCTCTGCGCGGCGCACTACTGGACCACGTACATGTCCCTGTGGCTCAAGGCGGCCGGCTACTCGGTCGAGCTCACCAACATCCTGCCCACGTTCATCGACCTGATCAAGGCCCTGTCCTCGTGGCTGGGGACGACGCTCGCCGGATCCGTGAGCCTGCGCGGCATCTGGACGTTCCAATGCGTACGCCCTTTCCCCCGGCCCGCCCCAGTGACCCCCTGAGAAAGAATGGTTTTTGGCTGACCGTCTCGCGCAGTCCTTTGTATTCTTCGCGTGCGTGGTGCTCGCCATATGGAACGTGCCCAACGGTCTCAAGTTTGCCGCCTTTTACTCGGCCGGCCTCTCTGGGATGGCTTCCCCCATCTTGGTACGTGATGCCCTCACCCTGCAACCCCCACACCCCCCCCTCCCCCTGATTCAGTTCCGGTGTATTCATACATCCTCCGTCCGCAGTACTCGTGGGTCAACCGCACGCTCTCCCACAACTACGGCGAGCGCGGTCTCATCATCTCGTCCATGATGACCTTGGGCTTCTGCATCCAGATCTGGGTACCGCTCTTCACCTTCCCGGCCGTCGAGGCGCCGCGCTGGGCGAACGGCTATCCCGCGGCCGTCGTCTTTGAGTTTTGTATGTGGGGTCTTCTCATGTTTGGCAGCTGGTACATGCTGCGCTGGAAGAAGCGTAACCCGGACCTCGAGAACCAGCGTACGGCTGCTGCTGTTGCTGCTGGTTGTGATGACGGGTCCGCGTCGGAGGGCTTGGAGGCAGGGGGTGTCTCAGTAGCTTCGGAAAAGCTTGAGGTCAAGGTGCAGTAGACTGTAGTGGGCTGTAGGGAGGTCACGGGGGTGGGATGAGGGGGAGTGAATACGACGAGGAACCGTCGAGGAAAGGGTGCCAGCGTTATGCAGCCAGGGCCCAGGCGAATGTATGGAGGTATAGCCACGGAATTTATGCGTGCTTGGGAAGTTGGGATTATGTACAAGTATTCCACCAGATATTCTATACGCATGGCTTCATGCCATATCTACCCAGCGTATGGGTTACTGAAAACACCATCCATCCTGACTCGTGCCATGAGTCTATGAACCGAGACAAAGCAAGCAAGTATACATCCGCCCAACAATCTGACATATGAGAGTGACGTCACACGCCAAGTATCACTAGACTCACACAAGTCACCTTCGAAACAAGAAAAAAACATGTTAGCAGACGCCCGACATCATAAACATAACTACCTTCCCATCTGCGCCCTTTGACATCCCCCCTCCGCCCCCCCCCCCCCTCTCCCCTCCCTTCCCTTCCTCCCCCAATCCGCCTCCAAGACCAACCCACCACGAAACCCCCCCCAGCATCTCAGCCCACCCCTCACAATGCAATTCACCTCGTCCTCCTCCTTCACCGTCACCACCACCACCACCTCGTCCTCGTCCTCCAGCAGAGACAACAGCGAACCCCACACGCAAACCTACACGAGCCACGCGCACTACAACAACCGCACGGGCGGCCGCATCGAGCGCACGCGCGAGGAGACCGGCGCACCGACGTACCAGGAGATCACGGAGATCCCCGCGAGGCGGGCACTGGGGGCGGGCAGCAGCGAGGGGAATGGGAGACGCGACGGGGCTGCTGTGAAAGAGGAGGCGGGGCGGGCGGAGAAGGCGAAGGAGAAGTAGGTCTGCGCGGGGGGAGGATGAGGTGGGACGCGGAGAGGTCGGGATCGAAGGGGTTTGTAAGGTGGTTTTCAAGAGGTGCAGAAGGTCCGAGGGTCAGATACGGAGGGATTCTGGGTTTGACTGTACCGGGATTTCAGCTGATATAACACCGAGGTTTAAGATTTTATGGGAAGAAACCCGAGAGGATGTCACGGTTTCGTCGCGTGCAAAACATAGGGGTCGCGTTTGAAGGCGGCAAGGATCACAATGGAAGGCGGTGCCGGCAAGGACTCGAGAGCAAAGTGTGAGTCTCTCTCAAGACGATTACACGCCAATGTGATTGCTCCTGCGATACCTTCAGTCCACTTTGAACTGTATTCGGAGGCCGAGTTTCTTCTGTTGGAGAGCTACCCTGTAGCGGGTATCGCCAGGTTGTGCAAACGGCCTCGCCCCTTTTCCTCGGGCAGGGAGCCGTAATTGACCTCGATGAAACCGAAAGTCACGGAAAACTAGCTGATTCTACACAGTTTGCCGTTGTCTATACAGAGACAGAGACAGAGCCAAAGGAGTGGAATCTAAATGTCAACAATCGACCGGCGAGAGACCTCCGGAGCGTATACTCGAGCCCTTGCAACGACGCCGTTGGCCATCGATCGGACATGGTCTGACAGTCACACTGGGTGGTTATACTGGTGACATGCAGCCACCCGACTTGAAGCATCTCACGATGCTTTGCCAGGCCATTTCCAGCGCTCGGAAGTTGGTCGAACAAATGGCGAGGAAAAGCTCCGTCGTCCCGATTTCCCGCCCCTCCCACCGGCTGCAAGGGTACGGGATATTCGCCGACGGACCACACATCGGATGGCCCAACTTTGTGTTGGCCCGCGGTCCGGCCGACAGATTCCGACTTGAGTCTTACACCTGCTGCCGTTTCTAGCTGTCTCTTGGCTTGCCAAATACTCATCGCGCTCGGACAACAGCTAAAACAGCCAACACAGTAAAAGAGTAAACCAACAAACACAACAACACACAGTTTCGATCATGTCGCAACAAAAACAGCCGTTCAAGGTCATCATCGTGGGCGGCTCGGTGACCGGCCTCACCCTGGCCCACAGCCTTCACCGGCTTGGAGTAGACTACGTAGTCCTCGAGAAGGGATCGGTGATGGCACCGCAGGTCGGTGCCTCCATTGGGATCCTGCCCAACGGAGCTCGCGTCCTGGACCAGCTTGGCGTCTACGAGGCCGTCGAGAAGGCGACCGCCCCTCTGGGCACAACGCACATTTACTTCCCCGACGGCTTTGACTTTGTCAGCCCGTACCCGAAAAAGATGATTGAAAAGTACGTTCTTGTTTCTTTTTCCCTGTCCCCCTTTTACCATTAGCTATAGCCGGGGGGGGTCTCGGAGGAAGGAAGAAAGGGGGCGCTGACGGACACGCAATGGCAGCTTTGGCTACCCGATTGCCTTTTTGGAACGCCGCCGTCTGCTGGAGATTCTATATGACAGTCTGCCGGACAAGACCAAGGTCCACACGGAAAAGGCCGTCACGGCGATGGAGCAGCTCACGGACGGCCACGTCGGCCGGGTCCGGGTGCAGACTTCGGACGGAGGCGTGTACGAGGGAGACCTCGTCGTCGGCGCCGACGGCGTCCACAGCCTGACCCGACGCGAGATGTGGCGCATGATGGGCTCGCCGGGCGCGGAGGGCGTGCCGGCGGGAGAGCAAGAGAGTACGCATGGATTCCCACATCACCGGCGTTGTCTTTCTTTTTCTTCGTTCACGTATCTAACAAGAATCCCCAAGGGCTCGTGGCCGACTTCTCCTGCGTCTTTGGCCTGTCCAGGGACGTGCCGGGGCTCCAGGCCGGCGAGCAGACGATGCACATTCGCGACGGGTCGACGCTCGTCGTCATCCCGTCCAAGGACGGCCTGATCTTCTGGTTCCTGGTCGAGAAGCTGGACCGGCGATACAAGTACGGCGAGACGCCTCGCTTCTCGTCCGAGGAGGGCGCGAGACGCTGTCGGCGCCTGGCCGAGGTGCCCATCAGCGGCGAGGTCCGGTTCGGGCATGTTTTTGAAAAGCAAGAGGCCTACAGCATGGTCTGTCTCGAAGAGAATTACTACCACAGGTGGCATTCCGGCCGTGTCGTCTGCCTGGGCGACAGCATCCACAAGGTGAGAGAGAGAGCAGCTCCCCCTCTTCCCCTTTCCTCTCCCCCTTTCCTCTCCCCCAGGAAACCTCATACCCCGGCTCGAGACACTCACACCGTGACAGATGACCATCAACCTCGGACAGGGCGCCAACTGCGCCATCGAAGACATCGCCGTGCTCTCCAACCTCCTGCGCGCCTGTCTGGCGGAGACGCCGCACGGGAAGCCGTCCGACGCCCGGGTGCACGCGCTGCTGAGCCGCTTCAACGACGCGCATCTCGCGAGGGTGGCCGAGATCTGCGACATGGCCTGGGAAATCGCGCGAGTGCACGCCCGCGACGGCTTCGCCCGCAAGCTCATGGGCAGATACGTGATGCCGTATCTGGGAGCGCGTTTCGAGGGCAGGCCGTTCGGCATGATTGCCAGCGGCGCGACTCTGGAGCACCTGCCCGTGCCGCGGTCCTCGTTCCCGGGGTGGAAGAAGTACGGGAGGAGCCGGACGGGGCGCTCGGGGGTGTGGGCGATGCTTTGCTGTGGGGTGTCGTTGCTGCTTCTATCCAACCTGGTCGCCCCTGGCCTATGGTCTCGGCTGCTGGGGACGATCGGACAGGCTTGGCACGGGATGGGTATTGATGTTCTGGTGTAAAATAATACTGTGCTGTTACGTTACTTCTGTTCTCGTTGCACAGGTGGCCAAACATGTGAAGAAATAGCAACTTGTTCCAACGGTGCGGCATCCTGGGCTTCATCGATGCACATGACATCCACCTGTTTACTGCACACTACCATTTATCCCCCGTGTCTATCCCCCGTGTCGGTCACCACATGGGTGACATGTCTGTTTTAGTCACCAGAGGCAGTCTCGTGTATTGGCTCAGACCCAGCGTCATTCGTCCAAAAGTGAACCAGACCGTTGGAGCGTGAATAACGAGCAAGGCCGGTGTGTTATTTACATCATAACGCAATCTACCCTGATGATACAAAGTCCTTGCCCTTGGCAATGTTACTTATCCAACCGTCCTACCGAGTACCCCAGTGAGCTGGTGACTACTAGTTCAAGCCCCGTAAGACGGTAAGAGTACATGCAGGCCATCTGAGAAAACAAGCCAGTGCCATGGTAATAAATCCAACCCCCCTTTCCGGCCAACGGGGTCTTCTCCCCTTTCCGTCTGACGGGCCTTCTACGCTTTCCGGCTAACGGGTCTTCTTTGTCGAGATGGCCGCTGCGGCCTGTTGGCGCTCGAAGCGACGAACGTACCACAGCGCAATACCATACGACCCGTCAACCAGCAGGAACATGGTGACGAACCAGATGTACAGGGGCGTGCCGATATACTCGTGCTCGCTCCTCCAGTACTTGTACCGCAGGATATCCTGGGGCACGAGAACCAGGGAGCCGAAGAACCTGGAGAACCTATCGCGCAGAACGACGGCGGTGTGTGAGATTTTGAAGCAGAAGAAGAAAGCAGAACCAAGAGGGCGGCGGGTGTTTATCATCCGTCGAGAACGTACCAGAGAAGATAGGACTGGCCCCGCGAGTGCCCCCGGCACAGCAGCTGGCTCAGGCCCCCGACGGTCAGGAGGACCTGGCAGGCGTAGGCGCTGAGGCCCTGGGCGAGGTGCGGGCCGAGCTGCTCGGCGAAGGCGAGGTGGCCCGAGGCGAAGCCGGCGACGCAGAGGACGAAGATGAGGTTGAGGTTGCGCTGGACCAGCGGCGCGTGCGCCCACTCCCCCGGGGCGCTCCGGACGGCCGTGAACATGACGGCGCAGTTGAGCGCGAGGCCCGTGTAGTGAATCCGCCGCTCGAGCTCGCTCTCGAACGGGCACCACAGCGCGTACACGAGCTCCCAGGCGAAGTTGTTGCACAGCGCCATCAGCGACATGCTGTACGTGTCGTGCTTGATGGACTTGTAGATCATGCCGACGTAGTTGGCGAGCCAGCCCGCGCCCATCAGCGCCTTGCAGATGTTGCATATCCAGGCGACCTCCTGGAACTCGGGCGGGGCCCGGGACGAGTCGGCGACGTTCATGATGGGGGGTGGCTATGTGGTGGTGGCTGAGGTCATCAGACTGGTCACTGACTACCTAGGTATCAAGTAATTACACAAAAGTCGGGCAATGGGATGTGGCTCTCCAAACATGGCACAATCTTGGGAGCCAAGTGTTGGCTAGGGAGTTATACTAAGATTTAGGTACTAGATACTGTCCTCTCTCTTTCTCTCCCTCCAAGCCTCGTTGCCGGTGTCTACTCCGTACTCTCCGTCGTGTCGGGTATGATATGATACCCGGACAGTGTCGGCACATACTTGGCGATGACCGCGTGTAAACTTCCGACAGCGCTCGCTCGGCCAACTCGCCATGCAGCCATTGAACAGTCCAGTCATCTACCGGGAAAGAACGGCCAAAGGCAAAGGCTCGCATCAGCTTCGGCGATTTTACGGTTTACCAACCGGTCGCAAGAGCATAACAAAGTACACGATAAACATGTGATGTGGATGGAGACCCGATCGTATAGGAACCCACCTGCCTTGCATGGTATTCGTCCAGCGAACGACCCTCGGTGAATTACCGATCGCACGTGGAACAACGTACGTAGTATGCAGTATTCATCATTCCAGGGGCAAGGGCCGGGGTCAGGGCCCAAGGAAGTCGGAGTCAGGGGCCAGGGGTCAGGGGCCAGGGGGGTCACATCCATAAGTTACTACTGTGTACTTTGACGGATACGAACCACGGTACTACGGCACTTCGGTCGCCACAAGAACAGGGCTACGTACTACGGTAGTGTGATTGTGCCACCCACCGGACTCCGTATCCCCGCAAGACCGCAGTGACACGAACTCTATCCCAGCTCGGTACGACTCGTGCAAAATGCCATCCGTTCTCTCGCTAGCTTCGTACTCGGTACAGTAGATACGCCATATCATGGAGCACGCCTGTTTTATACTTCCGGCAGCGCGGTCCAGGGATAGCCATGCGCCATGCCCAGGGCCGCAGGGCTTATTGCGACCTGGGTCAAGGTAGATGGCCTCATGCCGATCTCTACGTAGTACGGATACTTGGGAACAGAGTTCGAGGAAGTTCTGATCTCGATTCGACAGAGAACCATGCGCCGGCAGTCGGTCGATCCCTGCACTGACACTAACCAGATTGGATTCACTATGCATATGGAGTTTCTTAGAAGTACAGTAGGGACGGATAGATCCAAAAGTACTGGACTATATTGCGGCAGGGCAGGGATGCCTAGTCCACGTTCCTAGCCCACGACACTCGTCCAACCGTGATCCACCGCTATCAGTGCCCCGTTGACAATGTTCCAGCCAGCTCCCTGGGCCATGGACACGCACAGCTCTGCCACCTCCTCGACGCCGACCCGCGCCGCCGGCACCCCGGTGAATATCTGCTTGAGCTTCTCCATCCCTTCGGCGTGGAAGCCGCCACGCAGAGAGTCGCTGATGTTGGTCGTGCCGATGACGCCCAGCATCAGCGCGTTGCAGCGGATGCCCTTGGGGCCGTAGAAGGCCGCGGTACTTTTCGTCAACCCGATCAACCCGTGCTTGCTGGCGGTGTAGGCCGCACCTGAAACGTGACCTGTCAGTCAACCCACCCAGGAGTTTATGCCCTACAGAGCATTCGTGCCCGCTCGTCGGGCCCACGTGGGCCATGGGCCGTGGGCCGTGGCCATCAAGACACAGCAGGAGACTGGAGTTGGATGGCTGAAGTACGTAGTAACTATGGACTCTGGAGAGCGGCTTACCTGCAACCCACCCGGCCTTGGCCGCCCCGGACGCAATGTTGAGGATGCAGCCGCGCGCCTCGGGCTGTCGCTGGAGCATGCTGCGCACGGCCAGCTTGCTGAGCAGCATGGGCGCCGTGAGGTTCACGGCCAGCACCTTGTCCCACAGCTCGTGGTCCATGTCGCCCACGGGCTCGAACCGGTCCATGATGGCCGCGTTGTTGACGAGGATGTCCAGGGCCGGGAACTTGGCCGCGATCTGGTCAAAGAGCGCCTGCACCGCGCTGGGGCTGGTGATGTCGGTCGTGACGGCCATTAGGGAGCCCATCGGGCCCAGCTCGGCCGCCGTCTCCTTGACCCGGTCCGCGTTGACGTCGCAGATGATGACGTGGGCGCCGGCGCGGAGAAAGGCGACCGCGATGGCCTTCCCGAGACCGCCGCCGCCTCCGGTCACGAGGCAGGTCTTGCCCTCCAGGGGTGGTGCGGACGACGTGGGGGCTGACATTGTCCGGTTCGGGGCGGAAATACGGCAAGGCGAGTTGGGCGGCGGAATGCGGGGGGGGGGAGAGAATCGAGATGATCGATAGCCTATAGTCTACTTCGTATAGGTACCAGTGCGCAGAGAACCAGACGAGACGATGCTTGAACCGGCAGCGGGTACGGGTCCTATCTCTCGCCATCTACGGTTTCTTATACAGGCAGACCCCTAGCTAGCTCATTGGACCGGACAAATAACGTGTGTGGGACCGTCTCGAGCAGTGAGTCGTAAACCTCCGCCCAAGAAGTCATGGCACATATGCTCCTACTAAGTCTATACGACGGTATGTTTCTTGTTCGACTCTGATGAGACCATCGAGAGCATGCAATAGACGAACGAGGCTCGTACCAAGACCGACATGACAGGTAGCGACGAACCCACGGCCCTTTGTCTGTAGAAACTATAAGTGATCCCACTCCCAGGGACACAGACCCCGGTTGGGTTAGGCCGTACGGATAATGGTCCGCTATATTCGCCGACAGCCCACGAACGGCAGACACCCCCGCCCCGTTTCGTGTGCAGAAACGGTACGAGACATAACAGCCCGTCCGTCTGCGTTGCGAGCTCGGTCTCGACTCACGGTTCGGCAGAAAAATCGAGCTGGGATCCGTCAAAGAGGGCGCGTCGAAACGACCGAAAAGTCTTGGGCCAGCTGGGTGAGTCGTCTGCTTGTAGGCTGAGCCTCCGCTGAGGCATCCATCCGATCCGGCGAGATTCCCAGAGAAAGAGCCCAGCCCGACACCACCATCCGTATGCGACTCCGGCCTTAAAAAGTACTGTGACGGGTTCTGGTTCTCATATGAGCCGTGCTTTGCTGCCATAGCTTGATCGCATTGTCTATAATCCATACCTCTCACTCCAGTTTCAAGAGCAGCAGGCGAGATACCCTGTCCGCCACATCCTCCTCCACCCCCCTTATTGCGTCGCGTGAAAATGGCCGTCAAGTCCGAAAGACCTCTGCTGTCCCACCTGTGGCGACTATCGCGCTTTCACAAGTACAATCCCGTGTTTACCACGTTTGCCGGAGGTATGTGCCCGCCCGTACGGATTTATCATTTATCCCCTGGTCCCTGGATACCGGTAATACCACCATACTGACGGGCTGTCTGGGGTGACGACAGCATGGTCCGCCCTGTTGGTCGGTGCCGGCGAGGTCAACAAGCCGCATGGGGACATGACGCCCGGCCGCGTCTTCCAGCAGACGTTTCTCGTCGTCCTCGCCGCCTACCTGTTCTGCGGTGCCGGCATGGTCTGGAACGACTGGATTGACCGTGACATTGACGCCAACGTCGCGCGGACCAAGGAGCGTCCCATTGCCGCGGGCCATGTCAACACGTTTCAGGCCATGACGTGGATGTTTTTCCAGATTATGCTCTCGTACGGGGTGCTGCACGTCACGTTTGACGGGAAAGACGTGTAAGTCATGTTCCTTCCCCCCTGTTCACACACACAGACACACACACACACACGTACGCACACAGACACAGACAAGTAGATACACACACACACACACGTACACACACTCACACACACACACACACACACACGCTGATACCGTCTCTCGGGCTCTAGGTGGAAACACATTGTACCCGTCGCCTTCGCCTCCTTCCTCTACCCCTTCGGCAAGCGCCCGATCGTCCGCAAGTTCCGCGTCTACCCCCAGTACATCCTAGCCTTCACCATCGGCTGGCCGGCCATCCCGGGACGCGCCGCCATCGTGGGGCAGAGCGAGACGTTCACCGAGACGTGCCAGGCATGCCTGCCCATGTTCATCATGGTGTGCTTCTGGACCATCTACCTCAACACGGCCTACAGCTACCAGGACGTGGTCGACGAC
The DNA here is from genome assembly GCA_022414665.1 of Arthrinium puccinioides. Classification (NCBI taxonomy): domain Eukaryota; kingdom Fungi; phylum Ascomycota; class Sordariomycetes; order Amphisphaeriales; family Apiosporaceae; genus Arthrinium; species Arthrinium puccinioides. Next base: position 1,068,585 of record JAIUNF010000003.1, on the reverse strand, counting down.
ACCAAGATGGGCGTCAACTCGTTCTACATGATCGCCGGCAAGCACATCCACGCGCTGCTCGTCGCGCTCGTCGTGCCCATCCTCGTGTGCCTGCCGCTGTTCCTCGCCGAGTACCGCTCGGCCTGGCTCTGGATCAGCTGGATGGGCGTGTGGACGGTGGTGCTGCTGAAGCAGCTGGCCGGCTTCGACGCCAAGAACCCGGCCAGCGGAGGGCCGCTGCACAAGAGCAACTTCATCCTCGGCGTCTGGACCATCCTGGGCTGCGCCGTCGAGGTCCTCCTCAAGATCAAGGTGTGAGCGAGAGCAGGGGGTGGGGGGGGAGGGGCAAAGGGGGAAGAGGGAAGGGGGCAGTCACAGACTCGCAGTGGGCACGGAAATAGAGCAGGATTCATTCTCGGTACCTATTCTTCGTACCTGGCCTGGCCTGCTCCGAACAATACATAGCGCTGTAACTTATACAACAAGTTACACGTTCCACTCCAACTTGAATCTTGGCCATGTCGCCTCATTCGGCACAGTAGTTATGCAACTAAAACAGACATGTGTGTGTGGGGCAATTTGATCCCCAGCAGCCAATCGCAGCGTGATTCTTGGTATTGACAAGTGTATTTGTTGGTATCACCTTATTCAGACCGTAACGGTGAATACATGAAGCGCAGTAATATATCTGTTGTTATTACTAGGCCCTGAAGAGTAAAAAGGGAAGAAAGAGAGGATAGCTAACTGAAGCAGCAGCAGCTGTATGTGGTGGTTCAGATGCTGACGCATCTGACCCACTTACCGGATGCCGGTGGCATCCGCTGCTGCAGCTGCTGCGGTGGTTTACACAGTATTCTTGGTTATTGTAAAGTACGGAGTACATGCTCAGGAGGTCGACGGTTGACCCCGTTCGGCATTGGCTTCAGGCTTCAGCGTTTCACGGCCATGCTGGCCAGCGTACCGGGCCCAGAAAAGTAGAAGCGATCCGGCATCTGCACCTGCCGACGCCTGTGACGATGGATCATGGCGGCTTGGATGGTGACTTTGTGGATGTGCAGCGTGCTGATGAAATTCGCCGATGTCATGGCGCCCGCAGCCCATGACCAGCGGCCAGCCCTATAAGTCGTCAGTCGTTGGAGCTTGGGCCTATAACTAGGCTATACGTAGAAGTTGCACCTCTGCTATGGATCCAGTATTCTATTCCAATCACAACCCTCCATGGCCGCGCCGCGCCGTCTCTCCCGTGTACCAAGTCTTGAAGTAACTAACTAGACGAGATGATGACACGACACTCGCCCGTCGGGGAAAGGTGAGGCTGAAAGTTATTCGCCGTCTCTTTCTTGTACCGGTAGACTTACTTGTTCCACTCCACCTCCACCCCCATTCGAACCTGTTGGATCTAGATGCACATGCTGTGAAAAGTGCGACTAGTTGGCGTGATAAGGAATTGTGACAAACGGGGGCCTCGTCTTGGGAAAGAAGCTCGTGTTCCCCAAAAACTTCGCTGTCCGTTCAACTTTGTTCATAGTACTGTGTCCTGCATTTTGTACCAGCTATTCATCCTACACAGTAGTTAAACAAGGCCAAGTTGAGTTGTGCAAAGTGCAGGTGGAGCCAAGTTATCCTCTTCATTACCATGTACGTACTCCGTAGTTATCCGTCCTGGCAATGCCATCGACAAGGGCGTCCTTGCACTGCTGCTGCTGCTGGTCGTGGCCCTTCCGCTCGCGGGCCCCATCGAGCTGAACTCGGGCTCTCTTGGGATAAATGACCGATCATAACGTCGAGGCCCAACCAACCAACTAGTTGACGTTGGGTAACTACTCCGTTACCCGTAATCCGTAGTGACTAATAAAGTGACCAACCAACCAAGCGACGGGACGCTGGTTCTAGTGTCTCGGGTTTCCAATTTGTCAGCATCCGTCATCACACACACCAGCGACAATTCCGTAATTCCGTCCGCTGCTGCACGACCCTGCGAAGCAAAACCAGGGAATCGGTGGGTTAAACCTGGATAACCAGTCAGCATTGCAGCTTTCTCCCTCTCCGGCACGAGAAATCACCGACGGCACGGCGACGCATCCCCACCATGATATGACGGGTGCGTGTGTCACGCTGTCACGCTGTCACAGCGTCGTCACTTGTTTGTGGGTGGCCGGCCATTCGAGCAACTCATAAACCAGGCATTGGCAGTGCATTCATTGCTGGCTTTCGACTTTCCTGAATCCTCCCGGCTTTGCGGCATAACTACATTGTCTGTCCCTCTTTGCACCACCCGTACTCGTTGTACTACTCCATCCAGCAGTATACCCCGTAACCCGTAGCCACTGGCACCATCCGATCCCAACGAGCCATCGAGGTCGAAATGCCTTCGGGTCGATCAACATTGTGGCCGCCGCATCCGATACGACTTTGCACGTCGGCCCCTCGATGACCGGTCACTAATCTGACTCCCAACCAAGCAAAGGAGGGGAAGGGGGGGGGTTCGTCAGCACTAACTACCCTCGTCATGGGTAGAGCGGCAAGGTCGACGAGAGTTTGACCGCGAGACGGCCCGGTGCGGAGACTGACTCGGGCGCGCCGGCGTTATTTCAACCACATCGTACTACGTACCACTTGGCGTCACCCCTCACCATTTTGCAGAACATCTGGCATTTGCGCTCGTATCCTGCCGGGACTCTGTTCGCATCACGACACTACCGCCGTTTCTTCCAGCATGCTGACTGCGGGTTTCAATCATCCGGCATGAGCGTCTGCTGGTTACAACTTACAACTTACAACTGACGACTAGCAACTGAACCGTCGACGGGCGTGTCGCTAGTCGTCTCACGAGGCATCATCACAGCAGGACAGGTCTCACGCCGGCCTTGTGTCCTGAGAAAGAGATCGAATTCATATTTGCTGATGCTAATTATAATATAGTACGGGGAGCGACGTCACGACGTGCTACCTGATCATGGTTTGTTGCAGATGCTGCATCCTCGTCGACATCTTCTGCTCCCGCTTCTTCAGTTCCGCCGAGGCTTGCCTCAGCACGTCAAACGCAAACTCGTGGTCTCCAATCACACGCATCTGCCAGACGTGCCGCTCGCCCGCGTCGTCCGTCATCCGATCGCAGTCGCCACTTCCGGCCTCCGAGACGAATATGGCGTCCCGGAGGTGCCTGGCCAGGTAGCCGACCGTGTGCATGGCCAGCGACGTCTCCAGCAGCGATCTGACCGTGTCTGCGGTCCTGTCCTTGCAGGCGTCGACGACGGATGTGTAGTTCTTGCTCCAGTGCCCGTCGACCACGGTCTCAAAGAGCGTCAGGACCTGCGAATAGCACGCGAGCAGGAGGAAGATGAGGGCTGAGCTCGGAGGAGACGATGGCGTAGCAGCCGCCCTCGACTGCACGCCGCCAGCCGAGGGCGCGTGGCCGCCCTCGACGCCTGTGATGGCCGCGTGCGACTCGGATTGGATCGATGCTGCGGATGTGGTGGTATTGTTGTGAACCGCCCACGTCGTGATCCGCCGTGCCTTGTCGATCAGCTCGCTGCAGAGGACGGAGATGTCTTGGAGGATGTCGGGCGCTGTGCTCAGCGAAACGGAGCTGATCTTGGCGTTGAGCTCCGACAGCTCCTGGTAGTAGACGGCACCGCACTTTTGCGATTCGGGCGACATCGTGCGTGCGTAGTAACTGTTGGAGCAGGGCCGGAGAAGACCCGATATCGTCTCGCTGCCGGTATCTGTGACTGTAGTCGCTGTCGTGAGACGATGAGACGACGGAACAGAGGACGACGAGGTGGCACCCGAGCAGCTATTCAAAATGGCGTCCCAAGTGTCGGCGTAATCTCCTGTGCTGCCGCCGGCCATGGTTGGCTCCACGTACCGCCCCTCCTCGTTCGGAGGATAAAACGAGCCAACGTCGAGCTCGGCATCGAAGCCCGTTACGTAGCTCTCGCGGGGCATCATGAGGGTATGCCAATCTCGCGAGCTGTTTGCGGTGTGGGAAAAATGAGCGTAGTACTCAACGCCGACGGGGCTCATGCCAAGATCTGAGGAGTGACGAGACGTGTCCTGCGGATCACCGCCGCCGACCATGATTTCATCATTGGCGGGCGCTGGGTAGTTTGCCTCTAGGTCGAGGGTCCCGACGGTCTGACTACTTTCTGTTATGGAGAGCTGCCGTTGTGGTTGTACTTGTTGCTGTTGTTGCTGTTGTTGTTGTTGCTGTTGTTGTTGCTGCTGATGCTGCTGCTGTTGTTGCTGCTGCTGTTGCTGCCGTCTTCGTCGTTGTCGTTGCTCAAGTCCTCCCGTTCGTGGTCTTTTGCTGGACGCCTCACTGGTGTCGTCGCTTTCCTCACCGCCCTCTTCATACGGCGACGTTGCACATGCCCGCTGCTGCTGCTGGGCGGCATGGTGGCTGCTGTTATTGTTTTGCTTCGCCTTTGTGGTCTTCGCCGGTCGGCCAACCTTGCCCCGTAGACCCACGACACAAGGTGCACTGGCCTTCCGACATCGAAAGCATGGTCGGTCCGGAGCGTCCTTGTCCCGGTCGTCAGATCGCGTACATCGGAGCTTCTGGGAGTGGCACCGGTCGCACGCATAGCGCAGGTGCTGTTCTTTCTCCGAGGGCGCGGAGGACATGGTTGATGGTTGATCGTGATGATGATGATGATGATGATGATGATGATGATGATGATGGTGGTGGTGGTGGTGGTGGTGTCAGTGATACTAGCATGGAGATACGGATACAGCCCAGTGTTGAGTAGCTAGGGTTATGAGTGACAACTACGGTACGACTCGCAGCCACGTACGTTTTCGGTCAGTCGCGCATACTTGCATGTTCGTAGGTACCTGACACGGTAATGAGTGCTCGAGTCCCACGTGGCTTGGCCATGAATTGGTTGTCGTTATCTGGTTCGGCTTAGATCCACCTGGGCAGGTTGATGAAGCTTGGCACACGAGTTGTGATACCGCCATGAGGCTCAGGGGCATGGCATCATCTAGCGAAAACGTACCGGGCTCGAGATAGTCAGGACATCCACCATGCCACATGATTCTACTTTGCCCATCACTCGGTTGGAGGCCGGTTGCATATCACCCCATAGTTCGCAGCAACCCCCCGGTCGGGACTCGAAACACTGCTGGCCAAGGAACCCACCCGCCTCCAGGGCCTTTTGATGTATGATGCAACCTGGCAGGAACGGTGGTAGTTGTGGTACCGGCAGGCTGCGTGGTAAAGATTTAACCCCCCTGTTGCCAATACGAGCAAAGGCACCCGGGTTCGTCGTCGTCGTGGTACGTAATGATCTGATCTGGCTCAGGCAGACAAGGTGGCACGAGCAACGCAGCCAAGCGGGATCGTCACCGCCAGAAGAGCACCAAATAAAAACCCCCGAAGGTCCAGCGCTGTTCTTCGGCCCAAACAGGCCGTTTCTCCCTTGTCTTTGTTGGATAGGGCAGCCGGGGTGGAGGTGGGGAGAGGGGGGGCTTGAGGCGTGCAAGGCCCGCAGCAAGGGTCGGCATCGAAATCCCCGCCTATAACGTTACAGCGTGGTATCGAATCATGTCCTGGCCCAGCGGTGGCTTTGCAGGACCGGAGTGGAAAGTTCAAACGTTCGTAGTAACGTACACAGTAGGAAGGTCGGCTTGGGTGTAAATTTAGACAAAGTCCGCCAACCCACAAACACCGAGCGCGTCCTCGGTGTTCATCCCGTCACAAGGTGGGCTGCGAGTCATGAATCACTGAAAAGCCACTCGCATGCCAAGGGTTCCCCCGTGGTTGGCATCGTCAGTACCGAAGCCAATAGGAACGGGAGGCGGGCATGGCTGGCTGGCACATTCGGATACCTGGCCGACCGCTTGGATACCTGGCCGACAACTCTTGGATACGGTTGCGCGCGAGAGTAGTTTGTCGCCTAGGCCTAGCTGCCCGACCGACCGACTGGATAGCGGCGAATCGTGACGGCGGACGAGCTTCATCTCAAGACGCCCAGGGCGAGCGGCCAGTCACCAGTCAACCAGCGTGCCAAGGGACGCGCCAGCGTGCGTCCCTGGAACCCCTGTCTTGGACCGAATCGTACGTACTCCGTACTGGGTAGTAATTACTGCACAGTACGCACACGCCTGGTTTTGGTCGGCGTGAAGCCGGTAGCCATCTGCATCTCCACTGGGGAGCAACGAACGGAGCTGGGGAGTCGAGCATCCATATCCGTATACGCACCAGATTGGCATGCATCCGGGTGTCTGTCGCCGGCATCATGTATGTCTCCGCTTTGAAAGCATAATCTTACACACGCAGAAGTTCGTAGCGAACCGCAATGCGCGATGACGGCAGAAACGAACGAGGCAGGAGACGCGTTGAGCGGTGCGAGGGAAAAAACACCAAAAGAACGATGGTGAATGATGAACCAGATTCGTGATGCCAATTAACTTACTTAACGTTACCGTGTACGCGATTGCGTCCGTAGCGCCTTCGCTCTAGAAGCAAAAGGGGTTAGTCCCTGCCTAAATCTACCATGTACTACGGTAAGACCGATTTAGAGTAGCATCTACAGATTGGCGCGCCACGTCGGTTACAGGACGGGGGGGGGGTATAAAGATGTGACTTGTAACAAGCCCTCTCTGTCTGCAACGTCTGGAACCATGGTAGAGAGGGAGAAAACCGCCGAAGTGAGCGAAAAAACGGGACCTCCCGTCGTGCAGAACACTGTAGTGAAGACGTCGGGCTGAGCCGTCGAGTCAGGTAATCCTGTGCGCAGGGGTGGCTTTCTTGGAACGAATTCCGACCGCGGACCGAACTTGGGACGACGACTCATGATGCTTCCAATTCCAGTGACTATGCGTCCCGAGCGGAGGCCAACGTCGTCGACGCGGAACCGGCCCGCCAAGACATTATTTCATAGGAGGACCGAGGACCAAACTCTGGCGGACCACGGAATCGCAGAGCATATCGTACGTTGCAACCTTGCAGGGAAGCAGAGAACCGGACGGACTACGTACACAGTACTGTGTAATAACTACGTACGTAGTTAGTAGGTATGCTACGAAGGTCACATCGCTATCTCGTGGTCTAGGGCGTACGGATTACGGCGTGCAGGGTAGTTAACTATTCAAGTACCTCGTGTACTCCGTACTCCGTACTCCAGTTTGCTCTCTGTCCGACTGTCGTGCTGTTCGATACGTAGCTGTTCGGTACGTAGCTGTTCGGTACCTACGTACCGAGCGCAGTACGTACCGAGCAATGCCGGCTGCATGCAACCTGGCTGAGTCATGTCCGGGTCCCCAATGGAGGAACAACGAATCATCCCAACCAATAAGTCCACGCCGACACCCGCGACCCCCTGTATGCAATGACGATCGAGTTTTCGGTTAATTGAACTGATAGCTATCTTAGCCAAGGCTACTAAGCTTTCTTGGGAGAATCCACTGGGGTGTCAATTTCCAGTCCAAGCAACGCCAAGATGCCGTTCATGATCTGCTTGCTACTTTCGTCACTGCCCCCTGACTCCCCTCCCCCCATCTTCTCGACCAGCGCCCCGGCTTCCGCCATCAGCCTGGCCAGGGTCTGCCGGCAGTGCTCAAACGACCCCGTCGACTCGATGTACTTGATGGCGAACAGCTTGACGTCCGGGTCCGACGTTCGCTGCTTCAGGATACTGGGGAGCTGGATATTCCCCGGGTTCGAGCGGATGCTGTGGATGATGGGGAACGAATACTTTCCCTCCGTCAGGTCCTCGGCGAACCCCTTGTTCTTGACGTACGCGTCGCTCTGGAGGTTGAGGTAATCGTCGCGGACCTGGAAGATGATGCCCAGCAGGTTGACCAGCGGGACGAAATCACTGCCGAGGGGGAAAAAGGGAGAAACGCCGTCAGCTCGGTCACTTGGCTGCCCTCTCTTGCACACTCTCTCCACGCCGGCGGAGTCTTCACTTACAGGTCGCGGTCGCTCGCCAGCTGCATGAGCCGGATGGCCAGGCGGAAGAGCCCTCCCGTCTTGTTGGAGACCATGGCGAAATACTCCTCCTCGGTCGGGCAGGTAGAGGCGTCACGCCAGTAGATGTCCATGCCTTGCCCGCGGTGCAAGTTCAACAGCTCCTCGGTGAAGATCTCGAACGCGGCCGGGTTTCCCAGCTTGGGGATCTCCTGCTGGGCGAGGAAGAAGGCATAGTTGGCAGCGTTGATGGTCTGGGCGATGCCAAAGATGTTGTGCGCGACGGGCAGTCCACGGCGCAGCTCCGACGAGTCCTGGATATCGTCAAGGCTAGAAACAGGGTAAGAACGACGGGCCTTTCCTCTTCTTCTTCGCAGAGGGTCTTGTGGGCGACCTACAGAAGAGAAGCATTGTGCAGGAGACCGACGAGTTTCTTGATAACCTCGACCTTTTCATCCGGAGCTTGAAGCCACCGGTTGAACGCGGACATCATCTTACCCCTGACATCTTTGCCTGGAACTTGGAGCAGGTAAGTCAGGGGTGCGGTGATAATCTACTGAGACGCTGTATTAGACCCAGCTTGGTAATGTGTGCTTCTATTGCGGCATTCTCAAGGCCCCACCTCTTCGTGCGCTTCCGAATGCCTCGGAGAAACCAGTAGTTCTGTATCTATCGTGAGCTGTTTCTCGGCTGCGGAGGTCCCGTCCGGCGTGGTTACGGACTCCGTGAAAGGCATGATGTAGGTAGTATTTTCGCGTTGCTACCAGTTGCTGAAAAAATCTCGCGGTGCTACCAGCTGCTGAAAAAGAACCGGCTTGAATGCAGATCCACGGGTTTCGAATTTCGAATTTCTTGCCAGAGCAAGGAACGCACATCGTCTTTGAAGCTGGTCTCTATATAGCAGAAAGAAGACACTACATACACATCCAGATCGAACCACCAGAGCCTTTCCGACGTTGTCGCTACGAAAATCTCGGATCAGCTCTCTGCGAGAACCATCCGGCACGGAATCGGCGTATTTACTAGATATATGCCCTACCTCGCTCGAACCCGGTACATTTCTTATCGTTCCCGATATTCAAAGCGGCTCTCGCCTAGTTAGTGCCAAGGCAACGTACATGTTTCCATCGGTGGATCGGTACCAAAATACCACACGGAGTAACTACCCGCTTGTTCGTGCTGCTGACCAACCCGTTCAACACGTTGTCTTTGCTCTCCGACACAGTGGCAACGCAGTGAGAAGATAACCAAGGGGCTAGTACGGACGGATACTGCTGCCTCGACGGACGCCCGAGTCATTCGTTGGAATCGAAATGATCCCAAACGGCCTACGCTGAAGGTCTGCGAGCTCGTGTTCCCCATGGTGCTCGGCGGATTTAATTTGGAAACAGCAGTGTTCTTGGCCTCAGACGTACGATGTACCCGTAATCGTACGTAGGACTGCGGCAGACGAAAGTAGGGTCATCTCGACGCCGTTTGTTTCCATGGGATTGCCCAGGCGTAACATCTGACTCTTGTCCACTGCATGGGTCCGCGAATTATACCGAACTACATTCGTGGCGCTGCCGTACGTTGGCACTTCGGGTCATGGATATGGCAGTTGTCATGCCATATACTGAAACATTTATCCCTCCCAAACGGCAGTCCAGTCTCGAGGTGACCTTGGATTATCCATCACCATATCCCCATCTCTTTAACGAACCCATATTAGTCTCGCCTCAACCCACCGGGCTGAGAACCTGTCAACCGGCAACTGGCATTTTCAACAATGTTCCCTGCATACCATCCGTCGCTGCTGATTTGCGGTTCCATCATCCCAGAACCCGATTCTGCCTATCTATCTCGACTCTGTGCCGGCATCTGCCACGACCCGCATCTGGCGGAGTTGAGAGATGCAGTCGCTGAGCTCCCAGATCTCTGGCTGCTGCTTGTCGACAGAGAGCCTTCGCTCTCAGGTGTCGACGCCGGACCCTTCTTACACAGCCTATCGAACGCGGCTCGATGCGGCCGCTTCTCCGTCGAGTCTTCCGTCGGCCGAGCCTCGACGAATACGCGGCTGGCAGTCTTGACTGTCCTCGTCCACATTGTCGAGTACACGACACATCTGAGCAGCTATGAGCAGCCCGGGGAGCAGGATGCACACAGAAGTCTCCTCGACAGCTGCCGCGACGGCGGTGTGCAGGGTCTATGCGTCGGGCTTCTCTCTGCCATCGCCATCGCATGCTCACAAGACAAGTCCGAGCTGGGCCGATGGGGTGCCACCGCCGTCCGGTTGGCGCTCTGTGCTGGTGCCTATGTCGACCTGGACGAGGTAGCGTCACCAGAGCCAACGGTGTGCATCGGTGCACGCTGGCCACGGGGCGAAGCGACCGAAAAGCTCTTGAGGAGAGGAGAGAACAACGAGGCGTTCGAGACTGCGCTTGACAGTAGTTATCAGGTTTGTACCACCATCGTCGAAAAGGACTTTACTTATCCGTGATGGCTAACCGAGGTGCCAGGCCTACTTGAGCGTCCGCATGGACATCTGCAGCGCCACAATTACGGCGTCCAAGGGAACGGCCGCGGGCTTGATGGCCCATCTCAAGGAAAGGGGAGCCGTGACCAAGCGGATAGATGTCCAAGGTCGCTTTCACAATACAAGGCACGAGGCCGCGTTCCGGAAGCTTACCGCCCTCTGTGAAGCGTTTCCCCTACTCCAATTCCCCCAAGCAAGTCTGCCACTCGTCCCCTTGAGGCGGAACGACACCGGCGACGTTTTCACCGGCGACGTGCCTCTTCACGAGCTGGCTCTACGGAGCATGTTGGTCGACAAGGCCGACTGGTATACGACAGTGTCAAAGTCCGTCGAGGCCATATCTCACCGTTCCGAAGACAAGGCTCGTGTTGTCGTCCTGGGCCCTGTCGATTGCTTCCCGCGGTCGGCCCTGGCAATCGCGCCGGTGCAGATTGTCCGTCCTGCAGCCGAGGAAGGGTCGCGCTGTGACTATCCCGAAGAGTCCATTGCCATCATCGGCGCATCATGTTACTTCCCCGAATCCGAGACGCTGGACCAGTTCTGGGACATGATGCAGGCCCGCAGGACGGCCACCTCGAGCCTGGCCCTAGACACCTTCGACTCTGCCTTTTTCCACAAGACACCGCGCGAGGCAGACTACATGGATCCCCAGCAGCGCGTCGCTCTTCATCTCGCCTACGAAGCCCTCGAGGCCGGCGGGCATTTCAATCCTTGCTCGGGGAAGACGGACGACGTGGGATGCTTCATCGGCCTTTCCTCGTGCGACTACGAGGCCAACGTCAACGACAGATCCCCGACCGCCTTTTCCTACACCGGCACCGCGCGCGCTTTCACCAGTGGTCGCATAAGTCACTTCTTCGGCCTCACGGGCCCGTCCATGGTGCTCGACACGGCGTGCTCTTCGTCCGGGGTCGCAATTCACACCGCGTGCAAGGCCATCCTGTCGGGCGAGTGCTCGGCGGCCCTGGCGGGTGGCATCAACTTGATGACGCCCGACGCCAGGGCGCATCAGAACCTAGCAGCGGCCTCTTTCCTGAGCCCGACGGGTCACTGTCGCCCCTTTGACCAGGGCGCGAACGGCTACCGGCGTGGCGAGGGCGGCGGCCTCGTGCTGCTGAAGAAGCTCTCGGCGGCCGTGGCGGACAACGACAGGATCATTGGCGTTCTGACGGCCTCGGCTGTGAACAACAGCAAGGGCAACCGCTCCGTCACCCTGCCGTCGTCGGACTCGCAGAGCGCTTTGTACCGCCAGGTGCTGAACATGGCCGGCCTGCGCCCGCATCAGATCTCGTACGTCGAGGCCCACGGCACCGGCACGCAAAAGGGAGACCCCATCGAATGCAAGAGCATCCGGGACGTCTTTGGAGGCACGCGCAAGTCGGGGTCTCGGCCCCTATTCTTCGGATCCGTCAAGGGGAACCTCGGCCACAGCGAGTCGGCCTCGGGCTTGGCTTCGTTGATCAAGGTGCTCACGATGCTGCAGCATGGTCTTATTCCTCCCCAGGCCAACTTTTCTGCAGTGAACCCGGCCGTTGGCCCGCTGGAGCAGGTCGGGATGACCATCCCCCAGAGCATCGCGCCGTGGAACGACCCCTTCCGAGCTGCGCTCATCAACAACTACGGGGCTTCCGGGGCAAACGCCGCCATGGTCCTGTGCCAGCCGCCAGCCCCGAGACGCCAGCAGATTGTTGGTGCCGGACAGCCAGGTCGATATCCTTTCCTCTTGACGGCACACTCATCTGCCAGCCTGCAGGAATACTGCAGCATCCTGCTCGGGCTCATCGAGGCGCAACGGGAAACATTCGGAGCCGCTCTGCTACCCAGCTTGGCTTTTGCCACGGCCCAGCGCCAGAACCCGTCACTCATTCATCGCTTGGCCTTCACAGCCGCCTCGGTGGACCAAGTGAAGTTCCACCTACAGTCCCTCGTCGTCGAGCAGAGCCCGCCAAAGCCAAAGCCCGCGGTGCTCGTCTTCGCCGGTCAGACGGGCCGGCGGGCTTCCTTGAGCAAGCAAGCCTACAGCAGCTCCGTCCTGCTCCAGCGAAACCTGGATCGCTGCGACCGCGCCGTGCAGACGCTCGGCCTCAAGAGCATCTTTCCTCGCATCTTCGACACGGAGCCCATCGAGGACCTGGTTGAACACCACTGCATTCAGTTTTGCGTCCAGTACTCTGTTGCCGCCTCCTGGATCGATGCTGGCGTGGAGGTGAAGGCGTTGGTCGGGCACAGCCTCGGCCAGCTCACGGCCCTATGCGTCAGTGGTGCCTTGAACCTACGCGACGGCCTGCGCATGATTACAGGTCGTGCGTCGCTGATCCAGAGCGCTTGGGGGCCGGAAAGGGGCTGCATGCTCAGCGTCGAGGCGGATGCTGCCACGGTGCAGTCCATCATTGCACAGGTCGCATCGGATGGTCGACAGGTCGAGATTGCCTGCCACAACGCCTCTCTGCATCTCGTGGTGGCGGGAAAAGAGGCCGCCATCGCCTCGTTCGAGGCGTGCGCTCGCTCGAGAAATGTCCCGGTCAAGCCGCTGACGGTCACGCACGCATTCCACTCGGCCCTGGCGGATGGCATCCTCGAGGACTACAACGAGCTGCTCCAGAGCCTCACCCTTCGCCCGCCCTCTATCCCCCTCGAGGGATGTTCCTCGTTCGCCGACGCCTGGGCTACTCTGACGCCCGAACTGATTGCGCGCCAGTCGCGCGAGCCGGTCTATTTTGACCAAGCCATCTCCAGGATCGCCCAGAGGCTAGGTCCCTGTGTCTGGCTCGAGGCCGGGTCTGGTTCCGCCGGGACGACCATGGCTCGCCGTGCCCTGGCAGGCCACCCTGAGTCCCTCAGTTCCGACCATGCCTTCTGCTCGGTCCGGCTCGATGGCCCCGAACCAATCAAGTCGCTAGCCGATACCACGCTCTCCCTCTGGCGGGAAGGAGTCAAGGGACAGTTCTGGCTGTACCACGGGGCCCAGAGAGGCTCCTATAAGCCGATCGAACTGCCTCCTTACCGCTTCACCAAGTCTGCGCATTGGCTGCCAATCATGGAAAAGCATGCAGTGCCGGTGGTCGAGTCCATCCAGGAGGTACCGACGCTCGTGAGCCTGTCGAGCCAAGCGTGTGACCCTTCTGGACAGACCGTCGAGTTCACAATCAACCAGGACTGTGAGGAGTACGCCGTCTTGGCCCAGGGAAGAAAAGTCTTTGGGCATACGTTGGCCCCGAGCTCGCTGTACATGGAGTCGGCGACGCGCGCGTTGACGATGCTGCCTCCACAGGTCTCTTCGCACGTTCCGTCGTCGACGGCGTCGGTGGAAGTAAGCGACGTCAAGCTGCAGGCACCGTTTGGGCGAGACTCCCAGAGAATACTCCGCCTGACCCTGCAGAAGCAGACGAACGCTTGCTGGGGCTTCGTCGTGGAAAGCCATCCGCTCGCCAGCAAGGAGCGCGCGGCCGATGTCCAGATCATATCGTCGGGTACGGTCCGGTGGAAGGAGGGAGAGGGAATCCATCTGGCGTCTCAACGCCCCATGATCCGCCGCCTCTTTGACAGATGTGAGGAGCTGCGAGAGGACCGCATGGCGTCCACGGTGCAGGGCGCGTTCGTGAAGAGACTCCTGGACCAGGTCGCTCACTACGACGACGGGTACTTCTCCGTCGGCTCCATCACGTCCAAGGGACTCGAGGCGGCGAGCGAAATCGCCATGCCTCCCATCGCGGCGCAGGTCGGCGCGGCCAAGACTGTCAAGCCGCCCATCTTTGACAACTTCCTGCTCGCGGCGGAGCTTCACGCCAGTGGACTGGGGGACCTCCCGGCAGACTATCTCTACATATGCCACGGATTCGAGCTGATTACCCCTGGTGACGCGACGGCCATGTCCGAGGGTCCTTGGTTAGTCTACTCGTGCCTTTCCCGCGCGGGCGACAAGAGCCTCGTGGGCGACATCTCGGTCTTCAGCGCAAGAGACAAGTCGCTAGCGCTGTCCATTCTCGGCGCCAGGCTCAAGGCTGTCCCTGCCGCCTCCCTACAGAAGCTACTGGCATCGGCGAACGGAGCTACCATGCCGCAGGCGCGCAAGGGAAGGGCCATGGAGACCGCTCGGCTCGACTCGTTCCAGGTCGAGCAGCTCCCCCGCGCCGCCGAGCCGTCCCCTGCCCGTCCCGAGCAGACGTACTTGGACACAGATTCCGGCACGGAATCCACGAGCAGTTATACCTATGGTCGGTCTCTGCACAAGCCGGGCAGCGTCTCGAGTGTCAAACAGGGTGTGTCCACGCCTCCGTCCACGCCTCCGTCCACGCCTCCATCCCAGGTCGGAGACGGCGAGGCAAAGGACAGCCAAGAGGAGATCGCCAAGATCATGGCCTTGCTCGCCGACCATCTTTACTGTGCCGAGGGAATCGCTGCAGATACGCCCCTGGGAGACGTCGGACTGGACTCGCTTGTTTCCATACAGCTCAAGTCGGACATTGAGAAGGTCTTTGGCAAGAAGGTAGCCCTGGCCACGCTGAACGAGGAGACGACATTTTCCGATCTCTGCAAGATGGTCATCCACCGAGACCTGGCCGCCGTACCAGAGCCCGAGCCGCACGTCGGTTTGCAGCGCGCGGGCGTCCCGCGGGCGACGTCTGACGTGCTTGCCCATGGTTCGCCGTACTTTGACAGCAGCTCCGTGCAGGAATTCGGCCGATTCAAGCAGGAGACCAGCGACCACCTCGAGAAGACGGGATTCGCCAGGTTCTTCACCGAGGTGCATCCCAAGCAAAAGTCCCTGGTGCTCGCGTACATCTTGGAGGCGTTCGCCACGCTCGGCTGCGACCTCGGGCGTCTGGCGTCCGGGGACCGCGTGCCGACCTTTGCGCACGATCCCAAGCACGCGAGGGTGATGCCGCGGTTCTGGGGGGTTCTGGAGGACGCCGGTCTCATCACGCGGCCGGACGACCAGCTCGTCCGCTTCCGCACGGATGCGCCCATGCCGGACACCAAGTCGGCCTCGGACCTCTACCGGGAGATCTTGGCCGAGTGTCCGGAATACAAGCCCGAGCATGAGCTGCTCGACATCACCGGTTCCCGACTCGCCGACTGCCTGTCCGGCGCCGCGAACCCGCTGCAGCTGCTCTTCCAGGACGCGGCGTCGTACAAGATCCTGGCGGACGTCTATGTCCGCTCCCCCATGTTTGCGGTCGGCAACGAGATGCTCGGCAGCTTCATCCGCCGTCTGTTCTCGCAACAGGGTGGCAGTAGCAGTAGTAGTAGCAGCAGCAGCAGCAGCAGCAGTGCCGCCAACAACAACAAGAAGAAGACGCTCCGCATCCTCGAGATCGGCGCCGGCACGGGCGCCACGACGCGCAACGTCCTCGCGCAGCTGGCGGCGTGCAACATCGTCGACTTTACCTACACCTACACGGACATCTCCATGGCGCTGGTCACGGCGGCGCGGAAGAAGTACGAGGCCGAGCCCCCGCGGGCCGGAGGACGGATGGAGTTCATGGTGCTGGACGTGGAGAAGGCGCCGCCGGCCGAGATGGCGGGCTCGTACGACCTCGTGGTCTCGTCCAACTGCATCCACGCGACCAAGGACCTGGCGCAGTCCGGCGGCAACATGGTCCGGCTGCTCCGGGACGGCGGCATGCTGTGCCTCGTCGAGCTGATGCGGCCGCTGGCCTGGCTGGACTGCGTCTTTGGCCTGCTGGACGGCTGGTGGCGCTTCGAGGACGGCCGGACGTACCCCCTCATCGAGGAGCGCGAGTGGAAGACGGTCCTCCTCGAGGCTGGGTTCCGGCACGTGGACTGGACCGACGACGGCACGCGCGAGGCGCAGCAGCTGCGTCTGGTCACGGCGTGGTCTTGAGGTTTCTTTTTCTTCTCTTCTTTTTTCCCCCTTTTTCTCTCCTTTTTTTCTCCTGACTTCTGTCTGGGCTACTCGCATCGAGAGTATAGGTGGAGGCGCTGTGCGAGTATGTTGTTCTTTGGCTGTTTTGCACTCTGTCTTTGTTTTCACGGTGTTTCTATCTCTCGCGTTTTTCCGTGTTTTTGTGTTTTCTGCGCTGCACTGCTGCTCTCTTGTACATACCACGTTTCTCTGTACATAGTATCCGTGTGTCCACCACTGTTTGTGGTTCTGCCTGCATTATACCAAGTCCATATCAAATTATCAATGCTAGTTTTTTGGTACCGAGACTTTAAACCCAAAGCGAGAATCTGGTGATAACATGGCTTCCACTTGCCGCCAGATGCCGGTAAGGGTTCGAGACGTTGGCCTTTCCGGTTGCATAGGTTTCGGATGCTGTGCAAAGAGGTTGACTAGTGTATTTCAGAACCTAGAACATATAATTACTGGTATGGACCATAATACAACCTAAAAACAATCTGTACATGTTCGTAACAAGCTGTTGTCAAAAAATCGATCGTCTTACGTTTCAGGTTGTACTCGTAGCAAAGCCCAGTCACTCCAGATCAACAGCAAACTACCCTATACAAGTTGTTACAATAATTAGGCGGATTACAACAGTATCCAGCACAAGTAGAAGCTTTGCAAGCTGTGATTTATAGTATGTGGAGAGCCAGGCATACATCTCTTCTTTCCTAGAAATACCGGGATAAAGACATGGATGCTATGACAGTCACAGAGCTATAGATGTATCGCTAACCCAGGTTATCCAACGGAACTGCCGTGGCAGCCTACTTCCAGGACCGCCTATACACAGTCGCTAGCTTGCCGTAGCCACCACGTGTATACTGCCCAGCCCTATACACTGCATTTCCGTGGCGGCCGGGCCCGGGTTCAGTCTCTCAGATCTCTCTTTGAAATTCGCCGAAGCGGCTCGGCGATATTTCTTGGACGCGGCTGTTGTTGTAATTCGCCGAAATGTGTGCAGGGGTGAGGAGGCCCAGTGAGATAACTAGATAACTTATATCACCACCCCTGCCGAGATCCATCGCAGTCTGCAGTCTGCAGGGGGCGGACAAAGGACTCCCCCCCCGCCAAGCCGCCAAGGCGTTCGTTCCTCCTTGGGCTTGAACTCTAGTTGAGACTCGAGTATCCGTGGTTGTTGTCACAATCTCGCGAGTCGCAGGTTGCCCGCCAAGCATTTCCGCCATCGCTGTCGTCACCCGCATGTCCACGTGCATGTCCGACCCTGGGTCGGCACAATTGACGAGGCAGGGGGAGGGGTGGAGTGACTCCGAGGGAAAGTAGAGAGGGGCTGCGTCGCGTCGTTTGCCTGCAGGACAGGACAGGACAGGACAGGACAGGACAGCAGACCGGCCGATCCCCACCCTCCTGAGTACTAACTAACGCGTCTTGACTCGGGATGATCTGGATTCTGGTTCGGGGGTGGACAGCGGGCTTACCACGGAACCGCTCGGCTCCTACAGGCTACGTACAGCATGACAATCGGTCGAGATCGGATTCGGTGACATCCATGGATGATGGACCATGATGATGGATCATGGCGTGATCAAATGAGCCTCAAAGCCCAGACTCCGCCGCGATAAGTCGACACAGACACGCACTACTGCAGTGATATCCGAACAGTGATACAGTCCACGGATACTCTGCTCAAAGCGGCCATTGAGATTTCGCGGCTCGCCCAGCAGTGCCACCACTGATCAGATTACCTGCGCTGCACGCAAGAGTCAAGACTTTCGAGTCCACTGTCCCCCCCCTCCGAGCAAAACACCGGACGAAAACGATGGCTCCCCAGTGGGTTCATCGCGTGTGTGTCCGTGTGGTGGACCAGTTGTTTGGCGCCTTGCTCTATCTGCCTCTGAGCATCCTCTTCGTCAAGGGTCTCGTCACGGGCTTCGGCAACGGCGCGTGGGACGAGTCTCAGATACCCAGACTGGACGGCAAGGTTGCCATAGTGACGGGAGGCAAGTACGTTATCACTCCAGTCTCACTCTGCCGGGGAACCACGAGACGGAGACTGACGTGGTGAAAATCAGTGCCGGTATAGGATACCACACCGTCAGGCTGCTGGCGTCCAAGGGCGCCAAGGTCTACCTGGCCGCGCGGTCGGAGAGCCGCGCAAAGGAGGCCATCCAGCGGCTCCTGGCTGAGAACCCGTCCATCTCGGCCGGACAGGTGGTCTGGCTCCGGCTGGATCTGTCCAGTCAGGCCCAGGTGGTCGAGGCCGCACGCGAGGTCCGGGAGAAGGAAGATCGGTTGGACATCCTCGGTATGTCATCCGCCCCGTAAAGTCGGGAAGGTCTGAACACGCAGAGGACTCTCGGCTGATGAACGCGACGCAAAGTGAACAATGCCGGCGTCGACCCGTACCGCTACACCAAGACTTCGGACGGGTTCGAAATGACCATGGCTGTCAAGTACGTCCTGAATCCTCCCTATCCGTGACCCGTCCATGAGAACGGAATGAGCACGGCGAGACTGACAAGCTGAAAGCCACATTGGCCATTGGACCCTCACCCACTGTCTGATGCCGCTGTTGAAGACCACCTCTGCGCAGAAAGGGTCCGACGTCCGGGTGATTACGGTATGTTCACACACCTACACCGACCCCTATCCCAACCTAACAAGCACAACGTCGTCGTTCTGACCCTTTAACCCCCAATCCAGCTTTCCTCGTCCGGAGAGCGACAGTACGCGCGGCCCAACCACTTCACCAGCATCACAGACCTGCAGGACCCCTGCCCGTGGCCCGGCTGGGAGGACTCGCGACTGTGCCAGACGAAGCGGTACGGCACCAGCAAGCTGGCCAACATCCTCTTCGCGGCCGAGCTCCAGCGGCGCGCGGACGACGAGGGCGTCGACCTGCTCTCGCTTTCGCTGCACCCGGGCACGGTGCGGACCGACGGCGCCTTTGACGTGATGCCGTTCGTCGTGCGGCCCCTCGTGGCGCTCCTCTTCACCGCGCCCGAGCGCGGCGCCGACACCACCCTGTACGCTGCTACTGCTGCTGAGCTTAGGGCTGACCGCGACGCGTGGAAGGGTCTCTGTCTCGACGGGCCCGGCAGGCTCAAGGCCCTCTCCGATAGGGCGCAGGACCCCATCGCCGCGCGCAACCTCTGGACGACGACCGAGGCGGCTGTCAGGGGCCTGGGCGTGCTTGGTGAGCTGTAGGGGTTGATTGGTTGCGGGAGACTTGGAAGGAAGCTGTCAGATCTGTGTTACCTATAGGCTATTATTGTTGGGTGGATGGCCTTTGCTGGCGTGTCTGGGGAGATGCCCAAACATAGACACGCACTTGGTACACGGGACACTGCACAGCTTCGTCGTAGAGCTCGAGGCGACACTTTACGAGATGGGAACCGAGTGCCTTGCCGTGGTTTACGACTCTTTACTGTCAGGGGCTATTGTACTTTGTAACTAGGGAACGAGATGGGTTGAACAACTGCGGACGATAGCGATGAGAAGTAGCTGCTGTGCAGGCATGTCGCTTCGGACGTACCATGTCCGTGACGATGTGATGGAAACAAGGGTCAGCAAGTTCTGTTGTGGTCTCACGCACGATGACAAACTGTGACAACTTTGTTGATGAGATATCGTTCTGGTCTTCATCCTTTGCTACTGCTCTTGAACCGAAGCTAAAGTTCCCCAAATCAGTCTTGATGTCTTGTACATAGCAGCGCATGTGTTCCTATCTATTCCTATAGGACGTATCCTCTACCCCAACCATGCAAAAGTCCCCTCGGGCCTCGAGGATGTCCTCCTTATCATTATCATGCCGGCCATCGTACTGGACAACGCCAAGACTGCCGCATACATACGATGACCGGGTGATTTGTCCACGATGGAGTGCCATGGGACCAATTACAGGTCGGACACCAGCCCCCATCTGCGCTGCCCGGAAAAGGCGCCAGAGGAGTAGACGGCATACTCGGTGACCAGGCCCGCGAGCAGCGTCGCGCTGACGTACCACTGCCCCGACACGAAGAACCAGCGGCAGCTGCTGGGCTCCTGCAGATCAACCCGGACGACCATGAGGACGAGGGCGCAGGCCTCGGCGGCGGCGGCGAGGAAGAAGGGCTCGCCCAGGCCGGCGAGGGCGCCCGAGTAGGCCGTCAGCGCGACGTGGGCGAGCGAGCAGGCGGCGAGGAGGATCTTGGCGCGGTGGCGGAACCGGACGGCCATGGACATGACGCCGGCCTTGAGGTCGTCGCGGAGGTCCTGGAAGGCGTAGACGGTGTCGTAGGTGACGTTCCACGCCGTCTGGGCCGCGAAGAGCGCGAGGGCGACGTCCCGGTGCGGCCCGCGCAGCGCGTCGCCGCCCTCGAGCGCCGAGAAGACGACAAAGATGGCCCAGCCGACGGCCGTGCCGAGGCAGAGCTGCGGGTAGTGCGTCACGCGCTTCATGAAGGGGTAGACAAAGGCCAGCGCGGTGGTGACGAGCGCGTGCAGGCTCGCGGGCGCCGGCAAGAGGGCCCAGAGCGCCGCGTGCCGCACGACGGCCACCCCGAGCGTAAAGGCCGTCGCCGCGGTGCCGGACACGGCGCCCCGGGCACACGGCCTGTTCTTGCAGCGGGCCACCTGTCGGTCCAGGTCCTTGTCGATGTTGTCGTTCCAGGCGCAGCCGAAGCTGCGGAGGAGGAGGCTGTCGAGCACGAAGATGGCGCTCAGCCGCGTGACGTCGAGCCACGACAGCGACGGGAGGGTGCTCACGTTGGCGCCGAAGAAGAGGGCGATGAGGTACGGAAAGGCGAAGCCCAGCAGCCCGGCCGGCTTGTTGAACCGCGCCAGCTCGACGTAGGGCCGCCAGCAGGCCGGGAACATGGCCAGGATGGCGTCTGGCTTCTTCGTGGCCGCCGAGCCAGCACCGGTCTGCTTCTTGACTGCCATGGTGATGGGGGATGAGAGGGTCAAAGGTCTGGCAACAACTGTCGATACCAAGAATACGACCGAGACTCGAGTACGGAGACGCGCGACAGGTCGAGACTGCGTCCGGACTCCAGGCTGGCGGGGATGGTCGGAGTATATCATGGCCACAGCCAGCTCGTGGGTATCCGCAGATACAGGCTATCATACAGTCATGACACCACCACACAGAGAATCCCACCCGCACCACCCCTCTACAACCCCGTGCCGCGGTACCCTGTGGGCTTGGCCGACGACAAAGCGCCGATGCGAGTCCCGTCACTCCCGTGTCGTGATCAGGGTGCCAAGAGAGGACGTTCCGACCTTGGTCGAGCACTCACGAGTCACTCGTACGGATAGGTAGGTACGGAAATGTAACCTATCCCACTCATTCCACTCAACACATCATCACTTTCGGACTTAAGCTATCCAGTGGGACGCAATAGGGGACCATCGTCACAGTATAACACCCGATCGGCATGGCGCCAGAAACTAACGTATGTCGGATTACATTGTCAACCCATCATGGAATACAACTGCCCAGTATCCATCCAAGGTTTGACTAGACCGTGTGCTACTCGTGATCTAGCCAGGGTAGGGTGGTAGCGAGCCAGGAAATACGCCGAAATACCCGAGTCATTGCCCAATGATCGACGACCTGCGTCCGCACAATCAAACCATGTCGTCTCATTCGCTGCTGCAACCTGCCCCTTGTTTCATGAAACAATTATACTTTGGCTTGACTGTGATCGTTCAAGAGATGGTGAGTCCTCATATACCACAGCAAGGTCACATTATTGTGTGCTTGCTACTTAGAGACCACCGTTTGGCCGCGGTTGAGATCCGACGTAAAAGTTCCGTATTGCTCAAAGCAGCTCACCATCTCCTGACAATGAGGACGCCCCTGAGACCTTCGATTCTGCTGAACAGGCAAACGCTGAGGCAGCGCTTGACCAGAGCATTCGCCGATGTAGCCCCCGTCGCCAGAATACCCTTGCAGCCGTCGGGCATCTTGAAGCAGTTTGAGCAGTCCGACACGACGCCCGTCATCGGGACCGAGTTCCGCAACGTCAATCTCGCACAATGGATCCAGGCTCCCAACTCGGACGAGTTGCTGCGGGAGCTCGCCATCACACGTAAGCCCTGTTGGCAAGGACATGCTGTCACTCACATACATACCTATACCTACACATGTCTGTCGTCTTTGGTGACCAGGACCTCGCCCGCTGACGAACCCCCCCCGCCGCACCAGTCTCCAGACGCAACGTCGTCTTCTTCCGGGCGCAGGACGACCTGACGAACGAACTGCAGAAGCAGCTGATCCTCCGCCTCGGCGAGCTGACCGGAAGGCCGGCCGAGTCCCGCCTGCACATCCATCCGGTCATCAGCCCCGACCTCAAGCACGGCGGCGACGACATGGAGATCGCCACCATCAGCTCCCGCCAGCGCAAGAAGTTCTTTAGCAAAGAGACCGGCGCCGATCGCGGCATCAACCGCCAGAGCATCGCCGCCTGGCACACGGACATCCAGGCCGAGGCCGTCCCGTCCGACTTTACCTGTCTCCGGATGACGGAGCTGCCGGCCACTGGCGGAGGTGAGTCGTGGCCGTCTTGGGAAACCGCAGAGCGAAAAAGGGGCCGTCTTCTAACAACGCTCGACAGATACGATCTGGGCGTCTGGCTACGAAATCTACGATCTTCTCAGCAAGCCCATGCAGAAATTCCTCGAGGGTCTTACGGTCCACTGTTCCTCACCATGTGCGATCTTTCCCCCTTTTTATTTTTATTTTTATTTTTATTTTTACCCACCTGCACACCAGCTCCGGTGACGCTTTGTCTCTAACCCGTCCCTGTAGTCTTCACCGGCCTGGCCAAAGCCGGCATCAAGATCTACGATAAGCCCCGCGGCCACCCCGAGAACATCGGCACTGACCTCCAGGCCGACCACCCGGTCATCCGGACACATCCGCTCACCGGCTGGAAGAGCGTGTTTGCACTTGGGGCGTTTGTAAGTCTTCTCCTCTTCTTCTCCTTCTTCCCCCCCTTCTTCTTCCATGCAAGACGCGGCGCGACTGACACGGCCCCTCCAGCCACAACACATCAACGAGCTCACGTCGACAGAGAGCGCCGAGGTCCTCCGGTTCCTCATGGACATCGTGTACCGAACGCACGAGATCCAGTGCCGGTTCCGGTGGCAGAGCAGAAACGACTTTGGTGAGGAGCCGAATAATAACATGACCCGAGACGCCTCGGCGATTAATGCTGACTTCCCCCATCTCTAGCCATCTGGGACAACCGGTGCTCGCTCCACTCGGCCACCATCGACTACGACGCCGTCGGGGAGCGCCACGGGTGGAGGGTCAGCGGGATAGGGGAGAAGCCGTACTTTGACCCGCGGAGCATTTCGAGGAGGGAGGGTCTGGAGCGGGAGGGTTTGTAGTGGATTCATGCAGCCTGGTTTTCGAGAGCATTGTGCGATTTTGTTCCTTGGCTCCAGACTCTAGTCAGTTTGGCTGTAGGAGTGGGGGGCCAGTGTAAATAATTACGTATACAGCGTTTTGATATGACAGCATGCTCTTACACCAGTTCTGAAGATACACATTTGCAGTATTAGTGCACTGTGCAGTTCGCTGATTTGGACAAGAAACCCCATGGGAATTCGTTCCGTATAATTATGGATATACAGAGAGCTAATTTCAAAAGGGACGAATACGGGTTTATAATTATACCATCTCCTTATACAGTGGCTGTCCATGATAACTCAAGTTGTTATGATGGCTAAAACATTGTCTCGTACCACTCGGTATAGGTCTTACCGGCCGGCCACTTATGCGTGGCCCAGGCTGTCGGTATTCTTCTTCGTGGGAGAAGCATTCGCCGTAGACTCGGTTTCGGTGATGTGCATAGCAAGTCCTACACGCACGCTCCCGTACGAGACGATACCGTTAGAAAAAACACGAAATGTGCAGACCGTAAAGCACAGTCTGCCTATTCAGTCAGTTGAAAGTAACCGGCTCGACTACATGCATGCTAAGGGCACCTAACCAACGGAAAATATCGAGTTCTTCGACCAGTCGCTCCTCGACGACATTGTCAATATCCCGGCCGGGCATTTCTATATTGGTATGATTGGAGCACCGATACGGCGTGGGATCACCCGACGGCCCAACAGATGTCACGGATATGCTAGTTTTACATCTTGGCTGTCCATGATTGTTGTCTTGCAGGTGCTTTCTTGGAAATGGTACCAGAGGGCTTTGCAAGGCCTGCAGTGGTGTTCTGAGCGGCTAAGATAGACTACCGGTATAGTATAGAGAAAGGACAAACGGGCCCGGATCCCTGAAACTATCCCTTTTCATTCGCACAGCCGAAATGGTTGTTGAGGGAGGATTTATGTGCTAAAGTCAAGTAACGCCACTCTCACGTATCTATCTGTCTCTAGTATCTACTTCTGGATCTATTTATTTCCTAATCATCTTCTTCCCAGTACATGTACTTGAAGTTGCCCTTGCTTTTCCGAACCCAGGAGGATCATCTTTGTATTATTGAGGCCTTAGATGCAAATAGTAAATAACTATATAGTGTGTCGATGCCTCTAACAGTATATTCCCAGTTGACTCTTTACCAGAGGCTACAATGAAGGGATAATTCGATATATTAAGTGTCCAAGACCCTTGCCCATTGTATACCACGTTTAACTAGTCAGTCAAGCAGGCGATATCGTAATGGTATAGCTATGCTGGTGTAGTCCCGGAATTGCCAAGTTTTCCAACGGAACACAGGTACATCCGGGAAGCCTCTACTTCCAATTTCTGCCGCACCCTCTCCCATCCATCGGAACGACAACGTGGCTGTGCCTCGATCGGAACCCCGTTCGAAGTTGAGCGTCTGGACTTTTGCCCCACACTGGCACGGAACGTACGAGCGAGCACTAGTTAGTTAATGAATAACACACCCTCAGGCGCTAGACGCTTATAGTTGAACCTAGCGGAGACGGTCGTCCCCCACCTCGTCAACCTTTCAAGGGCCTAACAACTAATACCTACTGGGTGCAGTACCTACAGCCTACGGAGGGAGGGAGTATCTACGTACTAATTAGTTAGGTAACACCGACACCCTGCGTCGGCCCATTTCCCACCCTAGGTCCCCTCCCTCCCTACCCTTCTCATCACCACAACTTTCCTGCCTGCGCGCCGCATTACAACCGACAAGGCAGTTTATTTCGCCGACCATGGCCAACCACCCTCTCAAGGGACCAAACAGGTAGGTAGGCAGGTAGGTCGTTTGGGGGAACCCTCCCTCGGCATATTACCGTGCTCTGTTTTCACCAAGTTGCGACTTTTGGCCTGCGCGCGGCGGCTTAACATGCCACGCCGCAGCGATGCGACCGATAAGAAGCCAATGCTATTTCGCCGACCCGCGACGCAACCGGCTCCCGCAGTTGCATTCGTGGAGTCGGAATGGGGCATGTAACCTGTAGCCTGTAGGCGTACCGCTACTTATAGCAAACGGGATATCGTGATTTCCGTTGCGGGAGACAGTTTTACAGCCTGGAACGTCGTCGTCGGTCCACCGTACGTAGAAAGCTGTCACCGAGTCCTGAGTCTACTGCACCATCTGCCACCAAGACACACACACACACACACACACACACACACACATACACAAAACAAGAACAAAAAACACCCCGAGTCCAAACCCGTACATCGACAGTCTGTCGTGGAGATGGCTCTGGCAAACGGAGGCAAGGAGGCTGCCGCCAACGGCAACGGCAACGGCAAGGGCAACATCACCCTGTCGGGCTCCGTGGAGACCCTGCTCATCACCCTCATCGCGCGCGCCCAGGACGCGCTGTCGCCGAAGCCGATCCTGGACGACAAGTACAGCCTGACGACGGTCGAGCGCATCCGCGAGCAGGGCTACGACTTCTCGCGCACCACGCTCGACAGCCGGCCGGGCATGTACACGCGCCTCGTGGCCACGCGGTGCCGGATCCTGGACATCTGCTGCGAGAACTTTTTGGCGCGGAACCCGGGCCCGGCCACGGTGATCCACCTGGCCTGCGGCATGGACGCCCGGGACCTGCGCATCAAGTGGCAGGGCGAGGGCCGGCTGTGGATCGACCTCGACCTGCCCGACGTGGTGGCGCTGCGGCGGCAGCTCATGGACGAGCCGCCCGCAGCCGCGGCCGGGGCCGGCCAGGGCCAGGGCGACAAGAGCAAGGGCGAGTACCGGCTCCTGAACCCAGACGTCATCAACGACAAGCGCTGGCTGGAGAAGTGCAACGTGCCCAACGACCGGCCCGTCTTCGTCATGTTCGAGGGCCTCACGCCCTACCTCACCTGCGACGAGGTCGACGGCCTGCTGCGCGGCATCGTCGACCACTTCCGCGAGAGCGGCGTCGGGGGCGAGATCCGCTTCGACGCCCTCGGCTCCATCTCCTACTTCCTCATCAACTACGTCTTCAACAAGCACCTCACCTCGGTCGGCGCCAAGTTCCAGTGGTACATGGACGATCCGCGCGTGCTCGAGACCCGCGTCCCCGGCCTCCGCTTCAAGGAGCGCATGTTCCAGATGGTCGACTTTGCCACCTATGGCAGTTCCGGCCCGCTCGTCTCGTGGATCATGCGCGTGGCCGACTGGTTCAACCTCGCGGGGCCCATGGGTTCTGGTTATGCCTACGAATTTTAGACGTTTTTTTTTTCCTCCTCCTCTTCTTCTTCTCTTTCTGTCATGACTAGGGAAACGTCTTCCTTGGATCAAGCTGTTTGATTCCAATGCGAAGAGTCGGTGGGAGGCAAACTTTTTTTTTATTTTTATTTTACATTTTGGCGCATACATCAGGGTTATTTAGTAGGCTGTAGACAGATGGGCATAGCCTGCCATGTAACCAGAGTTATACATGTTTATATCGAATGAACCAACCGTGTCTACTGTACCTTGTTCACATTCTCAAATCATACGTGTGAGTTAACCTAGGCCCCGAGCAGCCCGTCAAGATGCACCCTGCGTACATGCAAAGACGAGCTCACACGCTGTGCTCTTTCACCGGCAGGGGGACTTGTGCGCATCACTACGAGACTCTTCTTCACTACTTTACTACCCCAACGAAGCATGTCCGTAGTTTATAGGTAGATCCGTGCATGCGTAAAGATGAACAGTTGGCCACATGCTGTTCATGCTCACGGGTTGGTTTAAAATGGACCATTGCCATGCGTGCACTTGCTATTCAAGGAGACGCTCTAGTGCAAGTTCTCATAAAGATACGAAAGTAGAGGATATACAGTAGACGAGAGAAATCGACAAGACGACTAGATAAAGAAGATCTATCCAACTATAGTGTTCGTAGTAGTAACCGCCTCTTCTGCTATCTGTAGGCAGAGACCACCTATTGCGAGGTTTGCCCAGTCGGGGCGCCGGGGGGGGGGGCTCAGGCTCCCCATTCTACGCCGTGGCGCGCTTCACATTGACGAGAACTTCATGTCCGTACCACATGTAATGACTGGACGTATCCCGATCCCACACAAAGTCGCGATTGGCCAGGGTCAAGTCCGTCGTGAAGACAATCTTGGCGACGTCCAGGCGCATCGAGTGCAGCGACATCTCGCGGCCGATGCAGACGCGGGGGCCCATGGCGAACGGGCGCAGGGCGGTCCGCACGTCGCTCGCAAACGGGCTCGGCGGCGCCTGGGCCTCGGGCAGCCAGCGCTCGGGGTGGAAGTCGTCGGGGAAGGCCCAGTACCGGGGGTTGCGGTGGACCGAGTAGAAGTCGGCGCTGACCTGGGTGCCGGCGGGGACCCTGACGCCGTCGATGACGCTGTCGCTCGCGGCCATGCGGTGGGTCGAGTGGCCGTTGAAGGCCGGAACCAGGCGCAAGGCCTCGTTGAGGCAGGCGTTGAGCATCGGAAGCGGGATCACATTCGTGCAGTTGATGTCGTCCACCGAGGCAAAGCTCCCCCGCACCTCTGCTTTGAGGCGGTCGTACGACTCCTTGTTCGTGAGAAGGTTGTAGAACAGGGCCGACAGAGTCACCGCGCTGCTCTCATAACCCCCCATCCTGGAGAATCGACGTGTCAGCTGCTGTCGTTAGGTGAGCGAGGGGGGGTGAATGGCCTTACAATAGCAGCAGCATGTTGCTGTGGATTTCACCGGGTGTGAGACCGATCCTTTCCTTGGACCCCATGATGGCAGTGAGAAAGTTCTTCTGGCCGTCCTGACGTGCAATGTGCCTGAGGGTGCGTGCGAGTCAGATTACAAGATGTGAGCCCATGATCGATACGGACGCTTGCTTACTTTTCGAGCTGGGCCTTGCCGAGAATGTTGCCGCCGAGTCCGAACAGTTTCCTGATCAGCGTAACAACGAGAATCGTCATGCTCTTCACCACCGGGAAGCTGTTCACGTAACAGAAGAACTCGAGGTACGGGGCCGCCTTTCCATAGACAAATTTAGACTTCTCGTGGAATTCTATCATCCTTTTACGTTAGCCGCCTTGCCATGGAACGCAATGCCAGGGAAATAGGCAAAAGGGGGGTTTTCTGACCGAGTTGCTCCAACGAGACAGGCTCGCCAAAGCAGAGATTCCCGACGTTGCCCCATACCATCTTGTTCAGTTCATGGGTCAGGTTGACAGTTTGGGAAGGGTCAGAGGCTGCTCTCAACAAGGTATCGACGGTCTTGTCTGCGTGGTACTGCGTGATGGTCTCTTGCTCCCTCATCGCCTTGGACGTGAACGCGGGCGCAAGCACGGACCTGAGCCTCCTGTGATCGGCTCCGTCGTCAACAGTGAGCAGGTTCTCGTCGGCGAATGTGAGGACGCGAACCAGGTCCTCGGATGTTCCTCTCTTGGTGAAGACGCCGCCGTTTGGGTTGGGATGGTGTATGTCCTTGATGGCCTGTTCGGTGTCGAATGAGAGCTCGTTGGGAGCAACACGGACAACATGACCTAGGTTCACGACTTAGAACTGGTACGAGCTACCAAAGACTGGCCATGTCCTCACCGTATTTTCTGTGCAACTCCTTCATGTCATTGTTAAATCGAGCGCCGGCTACTGATCTCACCATGAAGATCTAGAGGAAAGGGCGGTTAGTTCTAGTGGCTCACTCCCCCTTTGTGGCAAGGAGGCAACGTGTGTGTGAGCTGTAGGCGAGACGTACGGGAGCTATCGAGGCCAGGAATGGCCCCTTGACGTGAGCGACTGGGTGCAAAAAGTAATTGTAAAAGCACAGTAGGACGACGAATGAGACGCTCTGCACCGGGTCAGCTTCTTCATCGTGTACTTGGGGCTACATTGCGAGGGCAAAGGCAGACAACGACGTACACCGACGACGGCAGCCAAGGCGATATTCCACGGGTCCAACAGCCAAGGCCGGGCTGCCTGAAGCTGGTGAGCCAAAGTGGACTTGATGTGTTCCATTCTGTCGAGTTTGGGTACAAGGTGATGATGGGTAACGTTGAGGGTAGAACCAGCGTAGTGACTAGTCTACGTAAACGTGATTAGACCGAGTCTTTAAATTTGTAGGCTATAAACACGACGTTTGCTGTAGAAGTAGGCATCGATGCCCTCTCTTGGCACTTGGCACTTGCTGCACAGTGAGAGCTAACGTTGGCATGTAATTGTGCGCAGCTGCTCGGCGAGTATTGAGGCGCGAAGCCGAGTTAACCCGCCGAGATGGTTGGTCGCGCCTGCAGCGTGTGGTGACAGTGTACCGTGTAGTATGTACCTAGCTGCAGTGGGTAAACCGTAAGAGAACATGACTCGCAGCGACGGCGACTTGTGTAGGGCGGAACCCATCATATTATGAGGCTTGATATGCACCGTGAAACGTCGCCAGTGGTAACGCTCGCTCAACCATCACCATACACCATCGGCTTGGATAAGCGTCAACGCGCCATGTTTTGTTCATCTTCCATGGATCTCTGGTTTATGTTTATTTTCTGGGTCGGAGTGATACTTGCAAGACATGCCAGTATCGAGCCGACCGTATGTTGTTGAATTGATTCATCATCACGGAGCCTTATGAAGAGGTCATCGGTAGTAGCCAAGAAAGACAGTGGCACTTATTACTTGCAATCAACACTTGGCAGTCACTAACTACAAAGTACTGTAAAAAGCGGGGCAGCAGTCTTCTTGGCCGACGGGCGCTTGTAACTAGCCCAACTTGCAAAGGCTTGTAATGCTTGTAATGCTTGTAATGCTTGTCACAACGGACGCCGTCTGCTGCCACTTTTGTCTTGCCTTCCTCGTGGTGGTGCAACGAAGTGGCCGGTTTCGCTGTCGGGACGTCGGATGATTTCACATAGGTCTTGTCTTGATGCTCGCACTCCACCCCAGAGTCATGCAAGCTGTCTGCGCTCACTCTGATTCTGTGTTCGAGTCTCGAACGACTAAAGAGTCTTGCTCTTGTCTGCCCAGCTCCAACCTCCCCCCAGAACGCCAAGCTACAGCCTACAACCTAGAAGTACAGGCTACAGGCACGCCGCCCAGCAACGCCCAGCGACGCCCAGCAAAGCCCAGCGCTGTAGCGGCGCAGGCGGAACCCCGACAGCCATCACCTCTCACGCCCGCTCGCCTTCTTCCTCCCCAAACTGGTTCTCCATGTCCGTCCCCATGAGCAGATTCCTCAGGTTGTTCCGCGCGCTCCACACAATGTTCTCCGTCGTGCCCTTCTCCCGCGTCGGCCCGTCGGCCACCGTCTGGATGTCGCTGTCGCCGCTCGTGCGCCCCTTGGCCTTGTGGTGGACGAAGACGGGCGGGTTGACAGTCAGGCACGCGGCGTCGAGCCCGCGGTCGCCCGCCCTGGCCGGGTCCGTCTCGCCCCAGGACGAGACGGCGCGCCGGCACAGCCACGCGAGCGCGTTGTCAAAGGGCCCCGCGAGCCGGTCGACGCCGAGGTCGAACAGGACCTTGCGCGCGCCGCGCTGCGACAGCGCGTAGGCAAAGGTGCAGATGGGCGCGCCCGAGACGTGCACCCAGCGCGTCGCCTCCTCGAACTCGACCAGGCCCCGGATCGCCGACAGCGGCGGCACCGTCTCGTCGTGCGTGATGAAGAACTTGCGCGCCATGTACCGCATCGCCGCCGAGTCGCCGGCCCTGCCGCGGTTCTCGTCCAGCATCTCGGGGAACACCTCGCCGCAGTGCCCGAGCCAGAGGACGTCCCAGTCGTCGCCGTAGGGGGACGTCGGTCGCGACGTCGAAGGGGTGCCGAGGAGGGCGCGGGACCCCTGCGCGATGCGCTCGAGTTGCGACTTGATCCGGACGTCCCAGTCCATGTCATCCTCCAGGATCAAGGCCGACTCGAGGCCTTGTTCGACAATTCTGCCGTACGACTCACGTGTCAATCGGCTGATTCTCATGGCACATGCACTCGGACAGCTTCACCATGGCACCATCCATGTCTCTCCTTCGTGGCACTCATTCCTGCGCGCAACACACTCACCTTCGAATGACATTCATATGCCCCCTCCAACTGCCAATGTTACTTTCCCCTAGCTTGTTCCGATCCGTGCGGAATGGTATAGCCTTATCTGGCACGGATTGGCCCTTGACGCCGTCAACCCACTCGATACCGAAGCCGGACAGCGAGCTCGCCAGGGCCATGGCGTCGCGCTTGTCGCTGCGCTCGGGCAGCCCGACGACGAAGATCTTGGCGAAGCCCAGCGTCGAGTTGGTGACGCGGTTGACATCGGGGGGGCGACGAGTGGCCGTGGTAGGCGGTGCCGTACTCACGGCCGGATGCTGTCGAGGGCGGATGGGCGCGATCTGCTGCTGCTGCTGCTGCTGCTGTGGTGAACTGCGAGGGCAGGCTCGAGATGGTGTTTCGTGGTACGACAAGGATCAGCACGAGGATCAGGAGGGCGACGAAGACGACGGGGATGGAGCGTCGCGGTGCCATGGCGAGACAGGCCATTTTTTCCGAGGGGCGCTCGTGCGGGAACGGCGATCAGGATCTGCTTGGTTGGGATGGATGTACAAGCGTAACAAGAGTATTGTCCTCGATGGTCTCGCTGTGGTTTGCATCCTCCACGAACGACAACAAGATGGAGGTCGTCGATGTCAATCCCACCTGCGATAGAGAACGAGCAGAATGCCGTGCATCTCGTCTCGTTGTCCTCTCGCACGTCGCACGGGCAAAGGCGGGAGAAACCAAATACTTTTTAGACTCAACGTTTACGTTCGAGACATCATGACGCCAGAGGATGCCTTTGCGTAGATTCACAGGTGCTACTTGGGCACAACCTCCTCGCTGCTACAGTCACACGTGAGCAAACACCATTTCGAATGCTGGCTGTGGTCACAGTCCGTACTGGCCGGTGTTTCCCTGTACTCGGTCAAGCAAGATGGAAGGGTTAACCCCAGCCCTTTGAATGAATGCCTCGCTCCCTTGATCCCTCTAGTCTTGCGACTCCTTCGACCTGAGCCCTTCTTTCCAAACCTCATCTAGGCTACACTGACTGCTTGTTTCTCCTCATTTGAGCCACAGAGCATAGCCTACACGCTAACCAAGATGCCACATCTCGAATCGCACCATGTCCCACGTTGAATCAAAGCGAGAGTAACATCTGACGCAAGCGGTCGTCGCGTTTCCATTCAATCCTACCGTTTGCTAGCTGAAAGTTCCCAACCCTACTTCTATTGAACCCTCCAACAAAATTCAAATACGCCTCCTGTAGACATGAACACCTCTCGTTTCGCCAACAAAAGTTGCGAAGCAGTGCAAGCAAGGCTCAGTGCCATCCACAACAGGCCCCCCGGGATCTCTACGCGGCAATGGTCTGGCGGATCCAGTCGACCCTGGAATAGACGGCCGACAGCACGTTCGGAAGCGGGGCGGAGGTGCAATCCCTGGCGAAGAAGCTGCCGAAGCCCACGAGGGTCGAGCCCAGCAGGTCGAAGAACGGGGCGCCGGCGTCACCGTAGCAGGTCGACGACGACGCCGCGCCGGAAAGGGGCAGCGGGCCGGCGCAGATCATCGTGTCCGTGATGGTCGCCTGGCCCGTCCACGCCAGCTTGCACACGGCGCCGACGACGGGCGAAAAGACGGCCGTCTGCATCTGCGCGGGCCGGGTCAGGAATAACCCGCCCGCCCCGTCGGCGTTCCCCCAGCCCGCGGCGTGGACGGGCCAGATGAGGCCGCTGCCGGCCAGTCGCGCGATGCCCACCACGCCCGTCTGCAGCGGGAACGGCGTCCGGGCTCGGATGACGCAGAAGTTGTTGTCCCTTGTGAAGAATCCCGAATAGTCCGGGTGCACGACGTATCTGTCGACGGGGACGACGGTGCCCCCGGCGGTGAGATCGTTGGAGCCGACCCGGAGACTCATCGTGGACGGGATGAGTCCCTCGCAGCACGTGGCCGCTGTCAGTACGTGCTGCGCGGAGACGATGGTCCCGCTGCAGAGGAAGATGCTGCCGAGAAGAGTGCTGGAATTGATGGCGACTATCGAGGGGAACTGGTGTTGCTGGGCGGGCCTGCCCGACTTGATCGCATGGCTTCCAGTCGCAAGGGCGAGAGCCAATGATGCGACGGAGGCGAGATGCATGGTGGTGAGATATATTACGAGACTGGAATGGACGGCTATTGTCTCGTGACCTTGGAGAACAATACAAGGCAAGTTGCTGGAACAGTCCAGGGGAAGAGGACGGTCTTATCAAGACCGGTCCTCGTCTTCGTTCATACAAGACAGGAGGTAGCCTCGTATGATACAACATCTCGGAGTAACAATTCCACTTGGTTGCTCCCTTTGAGTCAAGAAAAGGTCTGGGAAGCTTCTAGTGCCGACTTCCTTTTCCCAACCCTTGTTGGATTGAATCAGTACACATGGCCTGGAAATCTTCAAACCAAGGAACGATTCCTGCAGCCACTACTCATTTACCTGTAACAGGACGCAGTCAGGAGGGTTCTTGAGGTACGACGATGAGATCACGAGCAAGACACGGATAGTCATGTGCAAGCAACACGAACGGTTCGCCATTGGTCGACGCCCGTGTCTTAGCACACGAACAACGCATATATACAGGTGTGAGAACACGCTCAACCTCCCTTCGCAAAATCACCTCTGCAGTCTCACCGTGTCTGGGCCCCTCCTTCTCGATTACTCTCGACGGATTGCTAGGACGGGGACTTTGCGGCTATCACTGTATCCGATGCAGGACTCTCCTGTGTTGAAGCACACGGACAGAAACCGACTTGGCACTGTCCCAACTCAACGATGAGCACATCATCGCATCGACGCCCATGGTGACTGCTAATTTATTCACCAGGGCCAGCCACTTGCGCAGTTAGGTTGGAAAGCATCCATCGCCCGGTCAATGTCAATCCATGGGGAACACCAAAATGGGGACATGGTCTAATTCATATTCGTCAAGTATGCTTGACCGCAGTATCGCAGAGCAGACCCCACGCTCTCCCATATCGAATGCCTATATGCCATACAAAAGCCTTCGCCGGGGCCAACCTCCAAGCAGAACTGCTGCCAGATGTAACGACTAAAATGGCATGCCGTGCCATGCAATGTGGCCCAAACCGAGTCCCTGTAAACGCCCCATGCCGAAATCATCCCGATCTTGCAATCAGAAGAATATTTATCAACAGAGAAAAAAAACTCGATCGCTGCCCTGCCAAGAACGCCGTGATCATGCAATATCAAATGCTGCTAAAAGAAAAGGAAAAACACGAGGAAGGGAGGTCATCTTCTAGAACATAACCGTCCACCAGAATAGTACCAACCGGACTCGTAGGGGCATCAACTCGATAGTCCGTGCTATAACCATTAAGATGCGAAACCATTACTGCTGCTGCAATCGAGGCGTCCACAAGCCATAGGTTCCACTCCCAGGTTGTTGCAGTATCAGTAGTCGCATGTGTAGGCTTCGTGTCTTCGTAAAGTCGTCAATAAAAGGCTACGCGGTGCCTTCTTCGATTAGAGGTACGTTGAAAGGCGACCCCGATTTCCAACCCCGGAATCCAAATGGATCCAGAGATGGTCTATCGTAAGCTCAATTCGACTCATCC
This sequence comes from Arthrinium puccinioides, assembly GCA_022414665.1. Lineage (NCBI taxonomy): Eukaryota > Fungi > Ascomycota > Sordariomycetes > Amphisphaeriales > Apiosporaceae > Arthrinium > Arthrinium puccinioides. Next base: position 1,033,359 of record JAIUNF010000003.1, on the reverse strand, counting down.
AAGCAGAACCCAGAGGAAGACACTGTGGATGATATCAAGCTGGCCAGGTTAAACCCAGAAGTTTGTCGAGCATGTGGTGCTGTGCAGATCAGCACGCCCGAGGCGCATGAAACCCGACGGTATAGCTTGGCCCAAAGGGGCAACCGAACATGTAGGAAGATGAAATTTAGTAGCACAACTTGCGTTGCTTCCGCTGTAAGAGATGCTAGGAGAAAAGGAAATAGACAAGAATAAGATGAAATGCAAGTGTATGGGGTGCTTTCGTCGAGTGAAGGTCGTGCGTGTGTAGCGGCAGCCGAGTTCAAATGATGCCAGGGCAGATAGTTAGGAGCCGAAGGTCGTCATAGCTTGTCAGCTTGCGCCAGATTGCGGTCGTTTCGACATAAGCCGGTGCGATGGTAAGACCGGCGCTTCCTGTGCTAACTTTCCAAGGGGAAAGCCACTCACAGGCCGCCAGAGGAACCAATGATTGAATGCGGAAACCCAATATATAGTCTATTCCAGCCAGTCGGCCAAGATGTCATCGTAAAAACAGTCCAACTCGATGATGCGAAACTGTTCAGCATACACATCGGCGAACGGCGACTTCTTCCAGACAGACGACAAGCAACGCTTCCAGGAGACAACTTCGACATGCCAGCCCTTGGACAGCGCCTTGCCGGCGTAATAGGCGAAGCCACTGGAGTACTCGGCCGCGTTGGCGTCTCCAGTCGCCAGAACCATCGTGCCAGGTGCGTAGTCGCCAATACTGTCCAGCATGTGGAGGTGAAGATTCTCGTCGACACCCTGCTCACCAAGCTTGACGCGAGGACAAAGAACCGGAGGAGACCCATGCCCATCGCCAGACTCGTCGCCGCTAGTGGTAGTCCAGTCGTAGTTCGGGGTAACTGAAAGGCCCGCAGCTCGGCACGACTTCTTTCTGTATTTTTCTGCGGTCGTGTCCAACTTGAACACGCGGATCATCTTTGCGGTTTCGTAACCGACTGCTTCAGCTTCTCTGAAGTACAATGGCGCAAAGGGGTTGGGTTTCTCCCGGGCGGTAGCCACCGATCCAGCTAGCTTTCTCTTGACGATATTTCGATCGCGTTCGAGAACATGAGCCAAATGCCTGAATAGAAAGTACTCGGGGTTGACCTTCATGTGTGCATGCTTCCCCACACCGCGTCTTGCCTTGAAACACTCGGCGAAACCGATGAAGATATTGGACATGTCAATAAAGACATGAACATCTCTCTTGGTTGCCTCCGTACCGCCAACCAATCCGTTGGAAAACAGGCGCTGCTGAAGCACCTTGTATTTGGTTATCAAAACCTCGGTCATCCCGGCATGGATTCCATGGGCGGCCCGACATCCTGAAGGAGCAGGACCAGTGGAGCGATCCAGATTCACAGAACCTATAACTCCACAGGCTTGTTGGCTCGCTGGGCTGCTGTAGGTGTTCATAATTTCCTCATGCTTATGAATTGTGCTCTTTCGAAGCAACCGGAGCGATCCGCCGCAGTTGGCTCCAACGGTAGAGACTTCAGCTGCGGGGGAAAATCCCGATTTATACGTATGTGCCCGAGTCCTCGACGATTGACTCGAAGCTGTGTCTCCCTGCGCAGAGAATACATGACGGTTGAAATGATCTCGAGTGGGTGAGTGCAGTGGTGTCTTGACAGGGGTTGTTGTGAACGCAGGAGTGGTAGACGGGGACTGTAAGTACTGCAGCAGAGCATTGCCCGAATCCAGCATCAGATCTCGAGGGGATTTGAAAATCTGAGGGCTGGGAAACAAATAGTTGGCTTCGTGGCTGGAGTGGATAGAACTCGTGTCGAAGCCACGAACAGGCGACTCGCTTGGAGTGAGCGGGGACGAGTCAGGTGTGACATTACGACGAGCCACAGGCGGAATCTGCGCGGCGGCAGACGCATCTGAGGTATCGCTGAATGTGAGATTGTCGTTGTCGTCCAGCAGTTGATCCGTAGTTGGCGTGACTAAGCAGTCAGACTCTTCCGGCGTGGGTGGTCCCACGTCTATGGGTGCTGACGGCGGTGCTGGTGAAACATGATAGGCTCGAAGCCTGATGGTGATACTTGACAAGTCACCAAGCCTGGGCGGCGGGGATTGCATTCGTGGCGTAGGCGTAGCCGGCTGTGCGCAAAGCAGTAACTCCAACGCGGCTCCCTCCATCGTCGCGCACGACAAATCGAAGACTGCAAAGACGTTAGCGTAGACTCGAGGTTATCGAGAAGCCGAGATGCGGTTGTTGGAGCCATCGAAACCTTGACGGCAAACGCGAGTGTGATCGAAGACCAGCTGCTCGTCGCGTCTGTCCACCCCCAGCTGTTTCTTGGCCAAACAATTCCCGACTCGGCAGAACGTACGTACCCAGCGCTGAAGTGGTCGCTTGAGACTATGATGCTGTAAAGACTGAAGCAGTAGTGGCTAGCTTTATCCATTAGCTTCGAAACCAGGGACAGGTATCCCCGAGGGTTAACAATGAAAGGGTGATGGGAACGAGACCAAAGTACGAGACTTGGATCCCACGGGGGTGTTGTAAACGAATATGATATAAGAGTAAAACTTTCAAGGCAGGGTGAGTAAGAAGTGTGTGAGGAACAGAAGTTGGTGATGGGGCGAAGGTGCAAATGGTCATTATGTCCTCTAGAATGATGTGGGAAGCCACGCACGCGGGTCCAAAGCGCTGCGCAGACCTATGCCACCGGCCACGCGGCTGGTGAGGTGATCGAGACTGGACAGCACCTTGGCCACTGAGTAATCGGATTCCACTCACCTTATTTCTAAGGAGCAGGACAGCAAGAGAAATGAAGTCAAAGCATACCAGTGGCGGTCGGTATCCAGCACGAGCGCCAACAAACCAAGCAACTGCCAACAAGGGATATGATCACAGCCGCCGTACGTTCCTCTAAAGAATGCCGTGAGATGTTGCAACAAAAAGGCACTCAAAGATCAAAGAAAAATGACGGTAGTTGGATGCTTCCAAGATCGGACGGCGGCGGATGAAGCTCGCAACGCTGCTGTGGTGATGTTGACATTCTTCATCGACGACTCATTGGAATTTGGAGGTCAATCTGCAGGGTCTCGGTCAGGTGGCGGGACAGAGGCGGGGTGGGGGCCACTGGTTCTGCCGTGTTCCACCAAGGCAGCTCGCTAGCGTTAGCTCTCATTGAGAAGGCGGTGTGACTTTGCTCAGCACTACGGAGTACTTGGTGACCGCATTAACCAGGGAGTAGATTAGTGCACAGGAACGCATTCGTGGCATGAACAGATTGTTATCAATGCATGCATGCCTGTTCCAGATTCCCGTTTCCGTCTGCAGGTACTGCCGTAATGTAGCATGCAGATGATCACATCGTGTGGTGGATACTTGGGACAATTCGAGGTTATGTAAACTGTAGTTATGCGGCGACTTTTCATACAGAACGGCATTGCGGCCTCGAGGCTTATTTCACTACTCCACCCAGCTGCATGCATAACCATCACACTGGCATGTACGAAGTAAGCGACACCGGCGCTCTTACCAACCAAAGTCCTGGTGAGAAGTGCTGCCTGGCTCGAGCGACCAAAAGCACGGAACTAAATCCGTTCACTACTTCGTAACTATACAGTACACAATAACTATTAAAGATAAGTAGGGGTCTTGGTCCCTAATACCTCTATACGCAGTCTCTCTTTGATAGTAGTAACGCGCGCTGTTAATCCTCTTCACTTGGGTGCAGTATCTTAATATCGTTGTGGTACGTTGTCCGAATTGCTTGAATGTTTTATATAGTTCCCTACAAAGACCCGGAGACCCTACTTAGGGTTAAAACCCGGCTCAGCCGCTTCAAGTGCAAAAAACGAATTTCCGATAAAAGATTTTCGCAGCGTTTCTGCAAAACGCGACTTATAACTACTAAAAAGTGATCCGGTCCTGCATATTTTTCGCGTACTTAGCCGTGGACAAAATCCGGTCCAGGGTAGCTACAGGGTAAGCCTATAGCACCTCTAGCTATCTAATATAATAGCTAGACCTAGTAAAAAGCCCTATATTACGTAGCAGTACTATAAGCTTATTAGACCTATTAAGGTCCGTAGGTTTATAGAATCTTATAAAGACTATTATAGTCCCAGATTTAACACCCCTCTCTTATAGAACTGCGTCCGTTTTAATAAGGTAAAACTCTAAGTCTTTTAACGGCTGCCAGCTATAACTTTAAAGCTAATAGCTGTTAATAAGGAAATCAATCCCAAAAATAAGCATTTCCAAACTAATCCAATAGCCCCAAATCAATAGGTAAAGTAACGCCTTCCTATCCGACTATAGAGCCTTATAAGGCTACTAATATCGAATCTCTTAGTAAAGAGACTAGCCTACTAGTCCAAACCTAATAAGCCTAACAGGCTGATATACTTCTAGAACATCGTAGGCACTAACGGCTTAGTTAAGCCGTCAGCTAGTATCTCCTTAGTATTAAGATATATAATCTTAATAAGCCTCCTATATACTATATCCCTAACGTAATTGAACTTTAGCAGAGTATGCTTAGTCCTACTATAAAGGTTCGGATTATAGGCGTTAGATATAGAGCCCTGATTATCTCCGTAGAGCGTGATTAGTCCCTTTACAGGGTAGCCAATTTTAGAGTATAGACCGATTAGCTACTGGGTCTCTCTAATAGCCTCGGTAAGGGCATTAGTCTTAGCCTCTAGCGTTAATAACGCTATAGTACTAGCTCTTTTAGACTTCCAGCTAACTGGACCACCGGTAATCTTAAATACGTAGCTGTAGGTTAACTTAGAGCTAGGATCCCCGGCAAAATCGCTATTACTATAGCCGGTAATAGTAGTATTAGCTACTGAACCTAAATAAATAGATAACGATTTAGTACCTATAAGGTACTTAAGCAGTCCTTTAGCAGCTAGGAGGTGGTACTTATTCGGAGCTTGTATATGCCGTGAAAGGAACTATACCGCGAAGCATATATCTACTCTAGTTAAGAGCATAAGATATATAACAGTACTAATAATTTGCTGATAAAGCTTAACTTCAGGGTAGGCTAGCGTGTTAGGGTAGCTAGCCGACTAATTTGGTAGACTAGGCTGGATCGGTACTAAAAGAGCGCTAGCGTTGGTAAGACCAAAACGCGTAATAGCCTCCTCTATATACTGACCCTGGTATATAAAAATAAGTCTTTTAGACCTATCTCTAATAATTTGGACACCTAAAAAGAATGCTGCCGGACCCCTATCCTCTATAGGATATACCTTATAGATTCGAATCTTAAGCCTAGAAATATAGGCCTTATCTGTACTAATTAGTAAACAATCGTTAACGTAAGTAACTATAAAAGTCCTTTTATCAGCGTTATAAAACACTGCCGAATCAGATATAAGGGGCTTAAATCCGAACTTAACTAGCAGATCTCTAAGCCTTTCTTACCACTCTCTAGGACTCTATTTAAGTCCGTAAAGGGCCTTTAGTAGCAGTATAAACTGCTTCTTCGAGGGGTTATAGTTGAATTTATCTAATAACCGCTTAATTGTCTTATTACTACTATAAGCAGCCGCAAATTCGTAAAAGCTATCTAGGATCTCTAGATAAATATCTAGGCCTAAGGTACCGTTTAAAAAGGCGCCTATAAAATCGATCTGCTCGATTTCCCAGTCGTGCACGGCTACTAGAGCTAATATAACCCTCTAGGTAGGAGGTATACTAGTAGAGGCAAATATATTAGTAAAATCGATACCCTCTTATTATATAAACCCTCTAGCAACTAACCGAGCTTTATGCTTAAAAACTCGATTTTTATAGTCCTTTTTTTCCTTAAAGACTAATCGTGACGTTATAGGTCGTTTCCCCTTAGGGAGGGTTTTCTGCTCTATAAAGAGTAGTACCCCAGCAGCTAATAGCTAACTAAACTCGCTAAATACGGCTTCTTTCCACTGCTTCGCGTTTATAGACTTTAAAGCCTGTTTCCAACTATTCGGCTCGGACTGTTTAGACGTCTTCAGCTTATAACAGTAGGACATAAAGTTATAGTAACTATTAATATCCATTTTATTATTAGCTTCAGTCTCAGCCCGCTCTTCCGACTATAAATCGGGGTTTAGTCCGTTAAACGGATCTAGTAGAGGGCTTTAGTTAGGCTCCTAATTAGCTAATATAGCTAGTTAATTCGTAGAACTCGAAATATCCCCCTCTAGAGATTTACTCCAGGGTAGCTCCAGGGTAGATTCACCCGGCTTAAGGGTAACTTCGTGCGGCTTCAGGGTAGATTCGACCGGCTTTAGGGTAGGTTCGACCTGCTCTAGGGTAGATCCCTCCGGATTACGGGTAGTACCGCCTAACGGTTTAAAGTGAGGTAATTTATTAATATTCTCCCCCTCTAGTTCTAGAACTTTACCACTATTTAGTAGCTTTAACCCTCGGGAGACAGAGCTAACTCCTTCTAAGTAACGGATAAAGGATAACCTAATAACCGTTCTTTTTAAGGGAATATAGACTAGACTAACCTTATTACTTAGGTTAGCTAGTAGCTTACCGCTCTCTGTTCTTTCGGCGAGCTTATGCGACTTAACTCGGTCCTCGTAAGGTACGACTACCTCTACAGCGCTGCCTATAGCTTTATAAAAGCTAATATTAGGCCTAGCGTTATAACCGGGGATTAATTCGCCGTAAAACTCTTCCTATAGGGTAACGTCTCTATTCGTTACAGCGGTAGTATTAACCAAAGTGACGATAGTTAGTAGTATATAGCACTAGAGATATAATAGTAACTAAGACTATAATATGGTTGCCCTTAATCGATCTAGTATAACCCTAATAGATCGTTCGGGTAGGCTATTCTGTTCGGGGGGTTCTAGGGGGCGAGGTATCGAAATCGATACCCTTAAAGGTTAACTAGTCTTTTAAGGACTAATTTATCTCTATACCCCCATCGAAGTGGAAGCGCTTAGGGTAGCGCTAGTAGTGATTTTTAAGCCTTTTCATAAAAGCTTTAATCGCTTCGAATATAACTGCTCTATCGCGGCTAGCTAGCTACAGAACCCACCGATATCTGGACTTTCTATCAACTAATAATAGGCCTATAGGCTTCTTATTATAGGGACTAGGGGATATCTTAAAGGTATCCCCCTCTATAGAGTCTAAGACTGCTATAGGATCAGGTATAGGCTGCTTATTAGCACGCCTAGTAGCCTTAGCTTTAATATAGGCCTGGCATACGAAGTCAGCTTCTTTAATTAAGGAAAAGTCTGGTAATCCCTTAACTACTTTAGCTGTTTTCTTCAGCAGTCCAAGGCCTATATATCCTAAACGGACATGCTATAAACCAGCTAAATCTAGTAATTTACTAGATCTAGTAGCCTTTTCTTAGGTAGACTCTACTATATCTGCTCTAACGGGTTCAGGGTCTTTAACCGCTACTACCGGCCTAGTCACTTCAGTAACTGGCTTACTAGGGCGTACTCTCGCCTTAATAAATAGGTTCTTCGATTCGTTATAGGCCTCCTTAAACGGATTTGGCCTACTAGTAGGTGGCGGGGAAACACTTGGCACACAGGGCCTCCCGTTCATAGGTTCCCCCTCCAGGGTAGGTCTACTCTCTACTAAGCCCTTAGGCTTGTTACTAGCTCTATAACGAACTAGTTCCTTACCGGTAGGGGTTACCCCCTCTAAATCCGGTAGACCTTCGTCTATAGACTTAAACTCGTTACGCTTAGCCTTAGAAATCGAAGGTATTTTAACAGTAATCGCGTGTGTAAACGATATATTATTACTCGACTGGAGCTTAGGGGTATCTATTCCCTCTAGATAGAAGAAAAAACCAGACTTTTTAAAGTCTAGGGTAGCTATAGGATCCTTACCTATAAATAAGGTTTGGTCCTTAACTAAGCCACTAGCCTTATAGTACTTTACGCCACTTATTATATTCAGATCTATAAACGGAATATATAGACTATTAGATAGCTATAGAGTAAAATAACGTTTTTTAACGCTATTCCAGACACGAAATCTGGCGTTACTAACACCTGTAGGCTTTAAGGGACCTCTACCTATAGTAATCGGCATAAGCTAACCAGTATTAGGTATATAGCTAGTAAAGTATAACCTCTAGTTCGCTATATAGTAGGTAGAACCCGTGTCGTATAATAACGCGTTCTTAAAGGGAGAGCTATTACTAGCTTCTTTAGAGCTTCTGCTACTCTTAGGGTATCTTTTACCCTTACTCCCTCTAATAGCATAGCTATTACCACTAAGAGGAGGAAACTAGCTATCTAGCTAGTTATTAACACTACTAGAATTACTATCGGTATTAGAATCCGACTCTAGCTTAGTTACTCTAGCAGCTAGGTTATAGCTACCTAAAAGAAAAGAGTAGTTAGCCTTAGTAGACTTATCCTTCTCTTTTTCCTTATCTTTATCCTTATTCTTCTTACCTCTCTTACGAGAAGATTTATTATCCCTATTAGACTAGCTGTTTTTAGCCGGAGTCTTGCTACTATCCTTATTAGGATTAGCAGCCTTATTAGAAACCTTATAGGCCGAAGCCTTAGCAACTAACGAATCCTTTTCCCTCTATTCCTCTGCGAGATCAGCTATAAAGTACTGCAGGTTTAGCTCTAGGGTAGAGTGCCCTAAAGCCTTACTCGAGCGAATTATATTACGCTATCGTTTAGCCCAGGTCTTAAAGACCGGCTTTACCGCCTTTATATACTGATTAACTTAATTAGTTAGCTATATAACAACCTTAGAGAGGCTAAGCCTAGCAAGGTAATTATTAAACTCAGCGTTAAACGCTTCTAGTATTCCACTATAACTAGTATACGTAAGGTCGTGGAAGGAACTATAGAGGAATCCCCGTTATATATTAGCAGAGCGTGAAAACTGCTAAATTAGTAGCTTATAAGCTCCTACGGGTTCGTTCTGCCAGGCTATAACAGCCTATATAGCAGTAGAGTAACTATCCCTTATAAGTATTAGTAGGATAGCTTGATTAGCGTCCTCTAGGTTAACACCTACGGACGGATTAGTAATAAAATTAACTAGTCCGAAAGCCCGAAACTAAATAGTTAAGGCTTGCTTCTACTAGTTAAAGTTTTTAGGCCCCTTTAGCTTACTAGCTTTAGGGAACGTATAAACTCGCTTACTAAGTTCCTTAACTACCGCGCCGTTAAGGCCGGAAATAGAGGACTTAGGTGCTACATCTATAGTAGAGGTACTAGGGTCTACACCGGTATTATTTACCGGTATAGGTACCGCCGGCGTATCTTTAAATAGCGGTATATACGGATCGTGAATACTAACTCTAATCTGGGGTATTTCTTGCACGTCTTCTATATTATCCTCCTTAGGTCTATTAGACCTATTAGAAGGGTTATTAGCAGCGGTAAAAAATTCTTTAACCTGCTACTAAAAGCTAGTAAAGCCCTCTAAAAGGGACTAAATTTGAAGGCCTTAAGTAGCTACCTGCTCTTGTAGAGCGGTAATCTGCTTATCCTTATTATCGTCGCTTATAACCGACGGTGCCTTAAAAGGCTTTAAAGAGGAAGCTATAGCTACGTTCGAACGCGGTGCTTAGGCGTTAGTTAGGACGTTTAACCGCTAGACTAGAATACGGACCTATAGTCGAGCCCTATAATTAGATAGAAATCCGAATATAATTTAGATATATACGGGGCAATAAAGCTCTAATCTAGGACTAAATAAATAACCCTCCTTAATTAACCGAATAGGATAACTGGTCGTAATAGGTCGCTATTAAGTAATAGACCTATCGCTATTAACTATAACGCAACCGTTAATATTTATCGCCGGTCGCAGTTAATTAATCCCTCTGTTTTTCAGTGCATGCGACAAGTAGCAGTAGATAGGTAGTTATTATAGGTAGTTAAGACCTATAGCTAGGGCTAGTAGGTACTGTCTTTAGTGGACCACGGGCCTAAGCGTCGCAAATAACATAACTAACGAGATAACCTAATTAACGTCGATAACTCTCAATTCGAATAACTTAATAGATATACGTCTAATTAGGATATAATTACTCCCGTTCGGTAGCGAATTAACTACTCTATAAGTGGTAGAAGTGCACTATAGTAATAGTCTGCAACTGCGGCTTGGTAGCGTTGTTACGGTAACTAGACTGCGAATACAGCGTACGTCGCTAGTGAATTCAGGGTCTGTAAGGACCTAAGATACACGATAGTTCTAAGGAAGAACAGTCCTTCCGGGCTTATAACCTATTAAAGATAAGTAGGGGTCTTGGTCCCTAATACCTCTATACGCAGTCTCTCTTTAATAGTAGTAACGCGCGCTGTTAATCCTCTTCACTTGGGTGCAGTATTTTAATATCGTTGTGGTACGTTATCTGAATTGCTTAAATGTTTTATATAGTTCCCTACTTGGGGTTAAAACCCGGCTCAGCCGCTTCAAGTGCAAAAACGAATTTCCGATAAAAGATTTTCGTAGCGTTTCTGCAAAACGCGACTTACGACCACCAAAAAGTGATCCGGTCCTGCACATTTTTCGCGTACTTAGCCGTGGACAAAATCCGGTCCAGGGTAGCTACAGGGTAAGCCTGCAGCACCTCTAGCTATCTAATATAATAGCCAGACCTAGTAAAAAGCCCTATATTACGTAGCAGTACTATAAGCTTATTAGACCTATTAAGGTCCGTAGGTTTATAGAATCTTATAAAGACTATTATAGTCCCAGATTTAACAATAACGAACTAGTTCCTTACCGGTAGGGGTTACCCCCTCTAAATCCGGTAGACCTTCGTCTATAGACTTAAACTCGTTACGCTTAGCCTTAGAAATCGAAGGTATTTTAACAGTGATCGCGTGTGTAAACGATATGTTATTACTCGACTAGAGCTTAGGGGTATCTATTCCCTCTAGATAGAAGAAAAAACCAGACTTTTTAAAGTCTAGGGTAGCTATAGGATCCTTACCTATAAATAAGGTTTAGTCCTTAACTAAGCCACCAGCCTTATAGTGCTTTACGCTACTTATTATATTCAGATCTATAGACGGAATATATAGACTATCAGATAGCTATAAAGTAAAATAACGTTTTTTAACGCTATTCCAGACACGAAATCTGGCGTTACCAATACCTGTAGGCTTTAAGGGACCTCCACCTATAGTAATCGGTATAAGCTAACTAGTATTAGGTATATAGCTAGTAAAGTATAACCTCTGGTTCGCTATATAGTAGGTAGAACCTGTGTCGTATAATAACGCGTTCTTAAAGGGAGAGCTATTACTAGCTTTTTTAGAGCTTCTGCTACTCTTAGGGTATCTTTTACCCTTACTCCCTCTAATAGCATAGCTATTACTACTAAGAGGAGGAAACTAGCTATCTAGCTAGTTATTAATACTACTAGAATTACTATCGGTATTAGAATCCGACTCTAGCTTAGTTACTCTAGTAGCTAGGTTATAGCTGCCTAAGAGAAAAGAGTAGTTAGCCTTAGTAGACTTATCCTTCTCTTTTCCTTATCTTTATCCTTATTCTTCTTACCTCTCTTACGAGAAGATTTATTATCCCTATTAGACTAGCTGTTTTTAGCCGGAGTCTTGCTACTATCCTTATTAGGATTAGCAGCCTTATTAGAAACCTTATAGGCCGAAGCCTTAGCAACTAACGAATCCTTTTCCCTCTATTCCTCTGCGAGATCAGCTATAAAGTACTATAGGTTCAGCTCTAGGGTAAAGTGCCCTAAAGCCTTACTCGAGCGAATTATATTACGTTATCGTTTAGCCTAGGTCTTAAAGACCAGCTTTACCGCCTTTATATACTAATTAACTTAATTAGTTAGCTATATAATAACCTTAGAGAGGCTAAGCCTAGCAAGGTAATTATTAAACTCAGCGTTAAACGCTTCTATGTAACGGTATAGTCGCGCATACCGTTATAATCCCTAATAGCATGCGTTGTTGTAACAAGCTTACTTCAATGGCCGCTTATCTTTTGGCGCAGTGTCGCAATTGGTAATGCCATCTACTGTTGTGGAGCCTATCCTTACAATTATTGAAGTAGCTGATCGAGAGCCGTAGCCCGGTCGGCGACGACGACGCACTGTCGTCGCGACGTGGCCAGCTGCACCTCTGCGATAGTGAAGAGTTCCGGTGCGCGCTAGCTAGCTTAGCGTCCGACCGATAGTCTGCCAGTGAGCGTATGCAATAACTGATGCCGGCGGCGGCCGATGAGGATTTCCTCTCTGAGAGTCCGATAGTTCGAACCACGTAGTGGTTAGATTTGTAAGGAGGCTTTAGTAAGGCTCCCCCAACGACCTAGTCCGGGATTAGGGATTGGGGAGGAGTTGTAACGGTATAGTCGCGCATACCGTTATAATCCCTAATAGCATGCGTTGTTGTAACAAGCTTACTTCAATGGCCGCTTATCTTTTGGCGCAGTGTCGCAATTGGTAATGCCATCCACTGTTGTGGAGCCTATCCTTACAATAGCGACCTATTACGACTAGTTAGCCTATTCGGTTAATTAAGGAGGGTTATTTGTTTAGTCCTAGATTGGAGCTTTATTGCCCCGTATATATCTAAATTGTATTCGGATTTCTATCTAATCACAGGGCTCGACTATAGGTCCGTATTCTGGTCTAGCGGTTAAACGTCCTAACTAACGCCTAAGCACCGCGTTCGAACGTAGCTATAGCTTCCTCTTTAAAGCCTTTTAAGGCACCGTCGGTTATAAGCGACGATAACGAGGATAAGCAGATTACCGCTCTGCAAGAGCAGGTAGCTGCTTAAGGCCTTTAAATTTAGTCCCTTTTAGAGGGCTTTACTAGCTTTCAGTAGCAGGTTAAAGAATTTTTTGCCGCTGCTAATAACCCTTCTAATAGGTCTAATAGACCTAAGGAGGATAATATAGAAGACGTGTAAGAAACACCCTAGATTAGAGTTAGTATTCATAATCCGTATATACCGCCGTTTAAAGATACGCCGGCGGTACCTATACCGGTAAATAACACCGGTATAGACCCTAGTACCTCTACTGCAAATATAGTACCTAAGTCCTCTATTTCCGGCCTTAACGGCGCGGTAGTTAAGGAACTTAGTAAGCGAGTTTATACGTTCCCTAAAGCTAGTAAGCTAAAGGGGCCTGAAAACTTTAACTAGTAGAAGCAAGCCTTAACTATTCAGTTTCGGGCTTTCGGACTAGTTAATTTTATTACTAATCCGTCCGTAGGTATTAACCTAGAGGACGCTAATTAAGCTATCCTACTAATACTTATAAGGGATAGTTACTCTGCTACTATATAGGCTGTTATAGCCTGGCAGAACGAACCCGTAGGAGCTTATAAGCTGCTAATTTAGCAGTTTTCACGCTCTGCTAATATATAACGGGGATTCCTCTATAGTTCCTTCCACGACCTTATATATATTGGTTATAGTGGAATACTAGAATGTAAGGGGGCACCCGTGGGCGGGTGCACGTGGACGCTAAGCTGTGGGGCGGCCGCAGGACGGCCGCAGTTTAGCCGGAGACGTATCTCTTCAGAATTAATCTAACGAATACTCTGAGTTCGTTAGGTTAAAGTTTTAATATACGTATACCCTATACTACCTTACTTATCCCTACGTAATACCGTTATAATTCTTTAACCTCTACCCTATAGAGAGTAAGCTAGTATAAGCGGAAACGAATAATCGATACGTCGCGGTCGGTCCGCAGGACTACCGGAGACTAATCTCCCTAGAGAGGGGATTTCCGAGAATATAAACCTCCCGCTAATCGAGGAGAATCTAGACCTCCTACTACGCGAGGCGAGCGCCGAACTAGACGGCGACAATTAAGATAATATAAGCGGAAACGAGCGGCGTTCGGCTACTATAGGATAAGAGGTAATATCGGGCCTTAGAAGAGAGCGAGAATACTTTACGGCCCTTCTCCGATAAAGCTAGAAGTAGAACGATATAATAGTCTAGCTTCTTAAGTAAACTACCGAGGATAAGGAGAGAATCCTAGCGATATTAGAGTATCTCGGTCGGGGACCGGGCGGCAAGAAGAATTATAATAAGGCCCTAACCTACGCCTATAAGAAGCTAGAACCCGACTCGGACCTAGTCGAGACTCGAAACTAGATCGCCGCTATAGAGCAGGTATACCTAGGCCGACTAGGATAACCGGCGTACCGATATATCGAGTAGGCTTTAGGATTTATAGACTACTCGCTTTAGAATAAATAGCGAGCATATTCCGACGAGCTATACCCCGGCGAATATAATAATAAAGTAACTTAGGAGGAGTTCCTTAAGTTTATTAAGTAAGAGTATATCGACCCGAACCTGCTTATTAGTTAGGTAACCCTTTAGCTAGTAACGCTAAGGTAGAGAGATAAAGAGAAGCTATCGGAGTTTTACGCACGATAGTCCGTATTATAGTAGCGTATTCGGCCTACGGTCGTAAATAACCCGCTACTTACGTATAAGTACCTAAATAAGCTAAAGCCTTAGTTTAGAGGAGAGTTATAACGGATATAGGTCGTAGTTACTAATACGAAGACACTATCGTTAGAAGCCGAGAGAATCTAGCTAAGCCTGCCCGTCTCTATCCGAAAGGACTAAGAGCGTAGAGCGTATAATTAAAGAGGATCGGAGGACCGTAAGCGCCTAAGGGCCGAGTCTAATATACCGGCCTAGGTTAATTAAGTTAACGCTATGCGCGGAAGGGAAAGCGGTAACCGGGCGGTACCCTATCGGGGCCGTAGCGATAACCTATCCCGTTATTAAGAGTCTTATATACCGGCCTAGGTTAATTAAGTTAACGCTACGCGCGGAAGGGAAAGCGGTAACCGGGCAGCACCCTATCGGGGCCGTAGTAACGACCTATCCCGTTATTACGCCCGAGCTAGGACCTTATACTATAACTATAATAGGAGAGGTTATATAGCACGTAACTATATAGGCGCGAAGAGAGCGCGACTAGATTTCGAACGAGATAGCCTTACATAGAGATAGCGTAGAGTATAAGCGTTATAAGAAGATATAAGTACCCTAGCTATAGAGAATATATAGTAGTCGGGATCCGATCTAAGCGAGATGGAAAACTATTAGTTAAGACGTTTTTACGGGTATCGACCGTCTCGATAAAATACTATAAGATAGCCGGAGTTAGTATAGAAGCTATAAGTATATAAGTAGGCGTGTGCGATCGTATAGGAGAAGTGCGATACCGAGTTAAAATAGACCTAGACTCGGGAGTAGAGGTTAATATAGTCGCAAAGCGTATAGCGATAAAGCTGCTAAAGAAGAGGTATAGCGACCTAAGTATTCGTGCCTATCCTAAAGCTACTAGGAGTAGGCGGGGCTATCCTAAAATGCTATAGGGCAATTAAGATAACCGTATAGATAGTAGACTTATTAGGGACGGTAAAACTCCTAATATAGGTGTTTTTTATCCTAAATCGCGATACCGTAGTATTAGGTATATTACTATCGCGGCTAGGAATAGGATATAAGGGGATCTTACTAAATACCTTATCTATAAATAGTTTCCGTTTTAGAGCGGTTAAAGTATTACTACCCGAAGAGTTCGCGGAAGAAGCAATAGGAGCAGACCTTTTAATAGTTATAAGCCTAGTAGCGATCGATCTAGGGAACGCCCTAGATATTCCTATAGTTAATAGGGAGGATACCGTAATAACGGGAATAGCTATAGAAGAAGATCTAAGAAAAGGTCTACTAGAATACTTATATAGCTATCTCGATATATTCGACGAACGGGCGGCGACTAGAGCCCTAGTACTCGGCGTATTACTATATACTATTAACCTAGAAAAGGGAAAGAACCTCCGTAGCTACTAATTTACCTACTCGCGGAGAACTAGCGCTAGGAACTAGAAGAATAGCTATATAAGGTATTAGAGGCTAGTCGGATAAGGACCTTATCTAGTCCGGCGGGTACTCTAATACTATTTATCCTAAAGAAGGATAGTAGCTTAAGGCTATACGTAGACTACTAAGGGCTAAACCGGGTTACGATTAAGAATCGATACCCGTTACCGCTAATCTCCGAGATAATAGACTAGCTAGGTAAAGCGACGGTCTTTATAAAGATAGACCTAAAGGACGCGTACTACTATCTCGCGATTAAAGAGGAAGATTAGTAGAAGACCGCTTTCCGAACGAAGTACGGCTATTTTAAGTTTAACGTACTAGCTATAGGCCTTACGAACGCCCTAGTAACGTTCTAGGTATATATATAGAAGGCCCTAGTAGGGCTAGTAGATAATATATATATAATATACCTAGATAATATCGTTATCTTCTCCGAGAATAAAGAATAGTATAAGGAATATCTATAACTAGTCGCCGAGTAGCTAAGAGAATATAAGCTATTCGCTAAGATCTCTAAGTGCGATTTCTTTAAAGAGAATATCGAGTTCCTCGGATTTATAGTAGGCCGCGATAGACTAGCGATAGACCCGCGATAGGTCGCCTTAATTTAGGAGTAGCCTAAGCTAATATCGTACTACGATATATAGGTATTTATAGGGTTTACGAACTTCTACCGGAGATTTATCGCGAAGTACTCGTATATAACTGCGCCGATTACGGTACTACTAAAAGGCAGCGTTAATAGACGAAAGAAAGGAGAGTTCCTATAGCTATTAGAAGCGGCTAACGTATTTAAGACGCTAAGGGAGGCCTTTATATCGGCGACTATACTACGATACTAGGATCCTAGCCGACTAATAAGGGTCGAGACGGATACGAGTAATAAGGCGATTTCGGGAATTCTCGTTTAGCTCTAGGAGACTAAATAAAGACCGGTTATATACTTCTCGCAAAAGCTAATATTAGCAGAGCTAAATTAGGTAATAGGGTAAAAGGAACTGCTCGTAATTATAGAGTCGATTAAATACTAGAGATACTACCTTAAAGGCCTAAGTAATCGTTTTAAGGTATTTATAGATTATAAGGCGCTAAGCGGAGTTATTACGGCGAATATACGGGACTTGCGTAGAAGGCTAGCGCGATAGGTATATCGCCTATTATATTTCGATTTCGATATAGAATATCGGAAAGGTTCCGTAAATATAGCGGACCTATTATCGAGGAGGCCTAATTATATAGCGTAGGAAATTACGTACTATAATATAATCCCCTCGCTAATATAGAAGCTATAGCTCGTAGATTAGCTGCCGGTCGAGGTCCTATTAAGGATAGCGTTTATATTAATAAAGGAGAAGCCAATAAAGGTAATTAAGCTAATTAGGGCTATTCGGAGAATAATCGAAAGCCGGCCGGCCCTTATAGCAAGAGTTATAAGTATACGCGTAGTAGATAAGCTAGAAACCCCGCTAATAGACGGCTTAGGGAGGAAGGTAGTAAATAGCCTAGCGGATCGTCTAAACGCCGCGAACTACGTAATAGTCGCGGTAATTACTAGATCCGCTAAATAAGAAGAGCTATCGACGATAGAGCGTAATATAGATAGCACTAGTACGAGTATAGATAAAGAGGCTACTAAGGTAATTATTTATAAGTAGTATATTCTACGAGTAGTCGCTAAAAAGCTTATAAGCGAAGAGCTAGCGTAGACCTATAAGCCGTTAAAGAAGTTCTACAAGCTAATTCGCGATCTATAAAAGGGCGATAAAGAATACGTTATATTTATAGAAGCTACTTATAAATAGAGCGGAGCCCGGGGCGGCTATTACCTAGATAATTAAGGGGTACTATATTTTAGGGAGAGATTAGTTATCCTAAACGAAGGCGTAATCCGATCGTAACTTCTTTTCTAGTACTATAATAACCCTAGGTATAGCTACCTAGGTAGTAGTAAGATATAGGAGCTACTATCGCGTAAGTTTTACTAGACTAACTAAACGGAAGACGTACGGAGATATATCGAAATATATCCGGAGTATTAAGGGGTAAGTCGCCTAAGGTATAGGCCGTATAGTAAGCTATAATCGCTCCCGCTACTAGAAGGACTATAGTAGGAAATTAGTATAGATTTTATTATAGGCTTACCGGGCAGTCTCCGCCTAGATACTTTAGAGTATAACGCGGTTCTAGTTATCGTAGATAGATTTATAAAGATAGCTCTATTTATCCCGACATAGAAGACCCTAAACGCGGCCGAGCTAGCCCGAATTATTTATAAATAGGTTAAATATAAGTTCGGCATACCTATAGGGATTATAAGTAACCGCGATACCCTACTAATAAGTCGTTTCTAGAAGGAATAGTACGAAGTGCGGGCGACTAAGCGCTAACTAAGTACCGCCTACTACCTATAAATAGATAGATAAATAGAGCGAACGTACTAGTTACTATAGAAGTAGCTCCGAATATACTACGGTAATAATATATAGGCTACCCGACTATATAAGGCAGAATTCGCGTATAATAATAGGAGGTATAATACTATCGGAGTTTCGCCATTCGAAGCCCTATACGGATATTATCCTCGAATAATCGAGTTCGTACTATAGGCGAAGACACTTAAAGTATAGGGCGTAATAAAGCGTCTAGAGAAATTAGCGGCGACGAGAGCGGCTATTAGGGATTACTAGGAGTAGGTAGTAGTCGGCTAATAGAAGGGGTATAACTAGCGTTATACCCCGATATAATTTAAGGCGGGATAGTTTGTTAGCCTATCGATAAAGACTTTCCGATTTAAGGTCGGGAAGAAACTCGCCCCTATATTTATCCGCGTTAAGGTACTTAAGAAGGTCGGATTATAAGCGTATAAACTTATACTCCTAGCGTAGTATAGTCGGATATATAATATCTTCCCGGTATCCTTACTAGAGCCGTAGCGAGATCGAGAAGCAAATACGTTAGAGACTAACTTACCCGATCTCGAAGACGAGTAGGTAGAGTAGGAAGTAGAGGATATTTCCCGATATAAATATAACTAGGGTATAATAAAGTACCTAGTAAAATAGAAAGGCTAGCCGGCCGAGTATAATATATAGGAACTAGAAGATTATCTCGAATACGCTAAGGTAATACTTCGGAAGTATAAGAAGCGAAAGGTATACCGAAAATAGAATAACCCTATAGAGGAGCCGGAGGACGTTCGTAATAAGGAGGGCGATAAGGCGGAGTAATTAGATTACGTATTCGAGTTATAGGGAGTAGTTAAATAAGTATAGTATAAAATCGTAATATTTATATATACGGCCGCAGATTAAAGGCAGACCGGCTAGCTAAGGACCGCGAGGTCCTCGCCCGAAAATAATAATAATAGTAGTAGGGATAAGATAGATAGGCGCTAGGACGGAGCCTAGACGTAATAAGGTCGTCTACTAGAAGGACTACGAGGTTAAATATATAAAATAGGAGATAAGGTATAGGTTACGGGACGGAGTCTAGCCGGCACTTAAACGTTACCTAGGTTACGACGACGGGCGTTATAGCGAGACTAGTATATAGTTAGTAGAGGACTACGTAACGGAGGGAGGAATACGAATAGGAGTAGGCGGCACCGGAGTAGGGTCGTTACTAGCGCTAGCGACGTCGCTACCGGTAATAGCCTTATAACGATCCCGACGCGCCTAGTAAACTAGGAAGGCGGCCGGTATACGGACGTTATCCGTGCTAAGTACGCGGGTATAGCGACGAGACTAGTTAGGCTCGGTAGCGAGTCCTAGACGCTAGGCGTACCCCTCGGGCTAAGTAAAGATAGGGTTATCTATTATAGCCTATAGAGCACGTAGGTAGGCGGTAACCGTGCTAAATACGGCCGGAGACTAATCGTATTTAGGGACGGCAGCGTCCCGACGAGCCCGGTACTTTATAGTATCTATAGGGTTGCCGTTAAGGTTAGACTAAAAAGGGCTAATTAGTACCGTAACGCGACCGGAGAGCAAGCGGAGGCTATATATACTAGAGTTATATCAGCTTAAAGCTAAAGGAATATACGTACGGAGCGCGTCTTAGCTGCTAGGGTGCGAGTACTAGCCGAATCGTTAGCGGTTAAGTCCTGGTCTACCTAAGCGAAGAGCTTGCGTATAGCTAGGCCGGCCTCGCGCACGCCGAAGGATAGGCGACCGAAGCGCGCTACGCGAGACTTAGTAATACGCTTAGCAGCTATAAACTTAGCCTAGGCGTAGCGTAAGTAACTATAGGCCTTTAGCAGGACCTAGGCGGCTCCGAAAAGACCGGGGGAATCTAGTTAGAAAATAGTTAGTACCCGCTAAAAGCTTAAGATAGAAAGCGCTAGGAAGCGAAACGGCGGATATATAACTAGGCACTTAGCTTTATCGATCTAGTACTAGGCGTAGGTAACGCTACCTAGGTAGCTTAGGGAGGGATCTATATAACTATAGGTAAGGTAGTTACGATACTAGGTACTACCTATCTCGAAGTATCCCCTACGAATAATTAGTAAATAGTCGCCGATAAGTTAACGAAGAGGGCGTTATACTTATTATTATAGACCTCGCTATCCTTACTACGTAGGCGCGGAGGCGCGCGGAAACGGGTCGCTACGTTATTAGCGTCGTAAGGGAACTCGGCCTTAAACTAGGCGCGTCTATAGGTAATAGCTATAGTAATAGGCGTTAGGGGTAATAGGGGGAAGGAGCTAGAGTATACTAGGTTAGTAACGCCGTTAGACCGGAAAATAATCGCGGGGAGGATACTAAAAATATATAAGAAGGTTCTAAAATAATTTTATTAATACGTAGACGGGGCGCGATATAATCGTAGGATAGGTGCTATTAATAGGGAATTTCGAGTAATATTAGCGTTAAAGGAAAAAGATTATTATTAGAACC
This sequence comes from Arthrinium puccinioides, assembly GCA_022414665.1. Taxonomy (NCBI): domain Eukaryota; kingdom Fungi; phylum Ascomycota; class Sordariomycetes; order Amphisphaeriales; family Apiosporaceae; genus Arthrinium; species Arthrinium puccinioides. The sequence goes on along the minus strand of JAIUNF010000003.1, from coordinate 1,012,615 downwards.
TAGGGAGGAGAGAATATATTTTATAGACGTAGTTATACTACTAGTTACTAGGTATTTATACTACTAAGGGCATTAACGACAATTTATATAGAAGGTACGCGATAACTATACTACGAATATAAACCGGTAGGCTATAAACGACACGATATACGATAATTATATTATAACGAGGTAAACTAATTAATTATTAGGAGGCAAATTAATTCTAGAGCAAATACCGATAACTATCCGGAGCAGGAAGGAAGGCGTATTAAGGACAACTTAAGGGTAAGGAAAACACGAGAACGCGGAGGCGGCGGGACGCAGACCGTATACTAAGAGTATAGCGACGTAAAGGACCCCGAGTACTAGGCGCCCCGATAGAGAGGAGGAGCCGGGTAAGATACCGGCGTATAGCAAGTAATAATAGGGATCGGACGGAGAGCGTATAGCTACCGTAAGGAGTTCTATATCCGCTAGAGACTAGGGAGTAGAACTGGGGAGGCATTATAAGGGGGCACCCGTAGAGCGGGTATACGTAGACGCTAAGCTATAGGGCGGCCGCAGGACGGCCGCAGTTTAGCCGGAGACGTATCTCTTCAGAATTAATCTAACGAACACTCTAAGTTCGTCAGGTTAAAGTTTCAATACACGCATACCCTATACTACCTTACTTATCCCTACGTGATACCGTTACAGCTATTAAGTAATAGACCTATCGCTATTAACTATAACGTAACCGTTAATATTTATCGCCGGTCGCAGTCAATTAATCCCTCTATTTTTCAGTGTATACGATAAGCAGCAGTAGATAGGTAGTTATTATAGGTAGTTAAGACCTATAGCTAGGGCTAGTAGGTACTGTCTTCAGTGGACCACGGGCCTAAGCGTCGCAAATAATATAACTAACGAGATAACCTAATTAACGTCGATAACTCTTAATTCGAATAACTTAACGGATATACGTCTAATTAGGATATAATTACTCCCGTTCGGTAGCGAATTAACTACTCTATAAGTGGTAGAAGTGCATTATAGTAATAGTCTGCAACTGCGGCTTGGTAGCGTTGTTGCGGCAACTAGACTGCGAATGCAGCGTACGTCGCCAGTGAATTCAGGGTCTGTAAGGACCTAAGATGCACGATAGTTCTAAGGAAGAATAGTCCTTCCGGGCTTATAACCTATTAAAGATAAGTAGGGGTCTTAGTCCCTAATACCTCTATACGCAGTCTCTCTTTAATAGTAGTAACGCGCGCTGTTAATCCTCTTTACTTGGGTGCAGTATCTTAATATCGTTGTGGTATATTATCTGAATTGCTTAAATGTTTTATATAGTTCCCTACAAAGACCCGGAGACCCTACTTGGGGTTAAAACCCGGCTCAGCCGCTTCAAGTACAAAAAACGAATTTCCAATAAAAGATTTTCGTAGCGTTTCTGCAAAACGCGACTTACGACCACTAAAAAGTGATCCGGTCCTACACATTTTTCGCGTACTTAGCCGTGGACAAAATCCGGTCCAGGGTAGCTACAGGGTAAGCCTGCAGCACCTCTAGCTATCTAATATAACAGCTAGACCTAGTAAAAAGCCCTATATTACGTAGCAGTACTATAAGCTTATTAGACCTATTAAGGTCCGTAGGTTTATAGAATCTTATAAAGACTATTATAGTCCCAGATTTAACAATAACTGCTCTAGCCTCTCCATTTATCACTACATCCTGAGGACTGTCGCCACTAGAACAAAACTGGAGACAATACGCCTTGCCGCATTGGCCAACCTACTGTACCAAGGCTTTCCATTCGGGGAATCGGCGAATAATCATCATCGCATTTACTCCTTCGTACGGAAGCATCTTCCAAATCGGATTCTGCCGTTCCTACCGTGAAGATCCGATCCACTCAACAACAAGCAGCTAGACTCGCTTCCGGACGCTGACGCATGTCTCTAGAGATATGAACTCTCGTATATCAGCATATCCTCAGACCTCACTCACTAGACCCAAATCCCCGCCAAATTCTCAAACATCCTATATATCGTCCTTCGATTCCACACTTCAACAGGCCGCTTGCGAGACACCAAAATTCTGCCATCGTTCTGGACCACTTACCAGGCTTGTTAAGACAGTCTACGGCACGAACCTGGTCGAGAAACAACTGCCAGGTAAGATTTTACCAAGGAGAAATATATAGGCAGAGATTTGCGACAGTACTGAAGAAGGGCAGAAACTCTAGAATCCGACAGGCAGGACAGGATTTTTACCGATACCGAAGATTTCAGGTGAATAGAAATTCCATAACTTTTATTCCTGACCCTGTGAATCTAGATCAGTTGCAACATCTCATTATTTGTTTCCCGTTCCATCGCCTGATTACAGGAAGTCATGGCTACGAGGCCTTGCCATATATAGGGTACGGGCGAAGCTATACCTCGTATCTTCATTAACGGTCGGATTCTTCATGTGCGGCTTTTGAACCCCAAGATTCTGGACTGTATTGAGCAACTTTGAAGGCAAAATTTAGAAACACTACTAAGACTGTCGCGCGTTGCCGAAAGATTGGGGGTATTAATGTTCTTCTAATCCACGCGATAACGTTAACTTCAAGCTTGTATCCGGTCCTTTAATCTTCTGAGAGCTTTGCCAGAATATCGGCTATAACGTCTCGTTCCTTCGTTGACAGGGATACGAACTCTTCGTTCAAGAGCAAGATATAGAGCGTTCTCCGAATCATTCGACGAAGGCGAGCTATAGCATTCTATATGTTGCTTCGTTATCTTCGTGTAAACAGTTTACTGCCTCGAAAGATGGAGTACATTTCACTTCTAGATCCGTGGGTAGTCTTGACCGAGGTACTTCTGAGCTAAAATATGTCGAAGAAGTCGCCGAGGCGATAGGCCTCGCACATGGCAATAAGCTGATCGGAATGCTGAACCTCTATATCATTCAGAATTTCATCTGTAATCACTTAAATATTAGTTTACTGTTACTACGTGGTGAATAGGGTAGTTACTCACTCCCTCCGTATAGATAACGAAGTACGTAGTTCGTTGAGCTGTTGGAGTCACTATAACTACGATAGTGCTCGCCTTTACCTCCTATATTACTTTGTTATTCAAGCTACGTATCTCTTGAATCACGGAGTGTTTGGTTTTCAGTTTTCCTTCGCGTGCTTTTGAAACGACGTTAAGTGGCTGCACGATATCGACTTATGGAGCCTCACCGTGGTTTTATCAAGTGCAATCATCCGTGTATCATCCGAACTGCCGACAACAGGCTCGGGAGATTACCGCAGATGTTATCGAACGCCCAGACTGGTAAATTAACTATAAATGTACTCCAAGCTAAGGCCACCAACCGCTCAACAAGTCTTAGCTTTTAGCCAACGGCCAGCATCCAATTTGGTGATAAATGGTTGCGGGATTGTTAGAAAAATTGCGGCCTCTAAGTGACGCTAACAATATATGATTGAAGTCGGTGAGATTGCGTAGCAAATTCCATTATACCGGTAGTGGGCCGGTATGCGCATGGCGATTGAGAGGCTCGCCTAGTAATCCTTTGAAACATCAGGGCGTTTTGAGGAGTCTGAGAATAATGGATGAAACATTTCTCAGTGTCCCTCAGTTGCGTGAGCCACAAGGTTTTACAGTTGCAATATTCAGCAGAGACTCCATCGTTTCTACAAAGCCTACTTCGAAGATGAAGGTCTGCAAAGCTGTATGATATTGTATTGATTTATACGGCTAGTCCCAGGATGAATTTTGCTGGCGCCATTCATGGAACTCCCAGTTTGACGAAATGCCCATGTTTTGGACCGTGGCAAGATAATAGGCACAATAATATTGCGTACAATTCTCCAAACCACGCCCTTTACATTAAGTCTTATAAGTCGATATTGATAAGGACTCGTATAAACCTCCCAAACCGGTTTCAAGCTTCGTTTTGCCAGTTAGGCAGGCCGAATTTTCGCGGTTAAGGTCTGTCACATAAGGAGGTCACGCTCTCGTACCTATTCAACGTCAATTTCCAGGATTACCGCATGAATGTATTAGCCAAGCACGATGTTACACAGCTAATAGGTAAGGGTAATGTGGACTTACGTAAACAATACGCTCAGACTGAATCGCGAGGAAGGGGTTAGACTGAATCGCGAGAAAGGGCCCAGACTGCCATTATAAACCCCGATACGCTCAGAATGAATAGCGAGAAGGACCCAGACTGCTATTATAGACCCCAATACGCTTAGACTGAATCGCTAGAAGGGTCCAGACTGCTATCATAAACCCCGATACACTCAGACTGAACAGCGAGAAGGGCCCAGACCGCTATCATAAACCCCGATAGATTCATTCCTGCATCTTACGATATGGTAAGCGGGCTACTGTAGTGCTTATGGTAAGAAAATTACTGATCAGCTTACGTCTAGCTTTGAGGAAGACGGGTATGAAGCGTCAACAGTCTATCCTGATTGGCAAATACTAAAATTTGTGACATATAAGCTATGTGGAATTGCTAACGTTGATCATCTATGTGATGTGTAGGTCATGGGCACGATTTCTAAAGACGAGAGTTATGTGCCGTCCCGAACTACTACGTGATGTGTAACTTAGCCAGTGTTAGAGTTTTTTCGTCGTATGTTAAGAAAGCGTTGAGTACGACGCTCCTTGACGACACGCTAATTTAATACTTTCAACGCCAGTTATAAAGCGAGAACATCTCTTGCTTTACAAACTATGTAAAATACTTGACACCTTCACTAAAATCTCATTGCACGGTTATCATAAACAATTTATACTATCGATTTATCTTTGACATTGTATCTTCAAAATGAAGTCTATGATCGCTATCCTAATTTTGCTTGGCGTAACAGCTAGTGCTACAGTCGGTCGGGATCCCCAAAATCTGGAAAAAGTAAGTAAATTCAAATATCTGCTAGGTTCCCGCACTATCTGGATTGTTGTATTCAAGAAAACCGTTTAACTGGAAGTTTTGCTATGCTAATTAATACGGAATTTATAGCGCGTAAGTGGCCTTCTCGCGTTGCAAAACAATCTAATAGCTCCTTATATACTAATACGTATGATACTATAGATTGTAAGTAGTTCTCTCTTTGGGACGAACAATCCTACTGATAGTAGCGTGCTAATATAGATAATACTTTAGCATGTTAGTAGACCCGTGCAATAAAAAACAATCTTACCCGTAACAGCATGTTAATTCGGATTATACTCTAGTGGGTAAGTAACTCTCTTTACTAAAGAAATAATATTACTTATAGCAGTATACTAATAGAGATAACAATTTAGGGTGTAAGTATTTACTTTCTAAAAAGAACATTCTTATTTATAACAGCGTACTAATACGGATTAAACTCTAGGATGTAAGTAACGTACTATTTTATACAAATAATCTTAATTTAGTAACGTACTAATATGAATAATCCTCTAGGACGTAAGTAGCTTCCTCTTCTAAACGAATAATATTGCTTATAACTGCGTACTAATACAGATAATACCCTAGATTGTAAGTAGCTCTCTATTCGAGAAATAAAGAATATTACTTATAATCGTATACTAATATTAACAATACGCTAGAGTGTAAGTAGTCTACTCTTTTAAAACTAAATATCCTTACCTATAGTATACTAATACGACTAATTCTCTAGGACGTAAGTAACTAACTATTTAAAATAAAGGAACTTACTTATAGCAGCTTACTAATACGGATAATATACTAGGTTGTAAGCAGCTTACTTTTCTAGACGAATAACATTACTTATAACAGTGTACTAATACGAATAATACTCTAGGCTGTAAGTAGCTTATATTTCTAGACAATTGATAATACTTGTAGCGGCGTTCTAATACGAGTAATACTCTAGGAGGTAAGCACTTTCTATTTCTAAAATAATAATCTTATATCAGTATACTAATACATATAATATATTAGGACGTACGTAGTTTACTTTTTTAAACGAATTCATTTACTTATAACAGCGTACTAATACGGATTATATTCCAGGCGGTAAGCTAATTCAATTTGTAAAGAAGCAATCTTACTTCTAGCAGTAAACTAATATAGAGAATACTTTAGGCCGTAAGTACCCTACTTATTCAAGCGAATAATCGTACTACTTATAGCAGCGTACTAATATAAATAATAATCTAGGACGTAAGTAACTTCTAACTTAGTACATAAACCTACTTAAAGCAGTATACTAATAAATATAACACTTTAGGGCGTAGGTAGCTCCTTCTTCAATACGGATAATCTTACTTATAATAGTGTACTAATACGGATAATACTCTAGCTTGTAAGTAGCTCCTTCTTCTAGATAAACAGTTTTATTTATAGCAGTGTGTTAACAATATGTCAGAGCGACGATGGTTAGTTAACACCTCTATCCCTGTTCCTCCAGATAACCAGAAGGATCGCGAAACTTTTATTTCGCATGATATCTGAGAAGCTACCGGTCGTTGTAAGGAGTTCTTCCAAGAAGTTTCAGCTCGGCCGACCGTCAGCGGGTTACTATCTTTTAGGTTTTCCGAGCCTTGTTCGGATATACATATAAATACATTCACTTGAACATACTGCTCGGTTTCGTTACCCTATTTCTCACCAGTAAATATGGTAGGCAGTTAACAAGTGGTATATGACAAATGCGTAAAGTTCACCTGATTAACCTTGTTGACAGGCAAAACTAGATATCATAACAACTACTTACAAAGACAAAGACTTTGAATAATAATGACAGAGTCAGGTATTGCACCGGTAAAGGGAGACACAGTAAACCTTTCCCATAGTGAAAAGATGTCCGAGCGGAGAACATATCTCGAGAGCTCCCAGCCTGGGCACCGATTTTGTTACCTACTGTATATAATCGAACACTGTATCGCCCTTTTCAATTGCAGAACACCACAGCACTTGATGGGTGCTTGTGCATTACTCGTGCTGCACCTCACTTATTTCGGACTTGGCCAGGCTCACCAACACAAGTTGGATAATGGACATTGGTGTTGATCACTTAAAAGGCCAACTCACTTCAACGGCTGGAATTTCCGACCACTGTCGTTACAAGTTACAGCCCTATTAGCACCACCAAAAATCAACTTCGCCATAATAGTTAAAAATAATAATAAAGCGACGTGCTGCCGCCGCTACGCATCAATGAGATATCGAACAAAGCTGCGTATCCATCAGGACAGCAGGGTCGACTACGGCCAACAGCAAGCCTCTGCAGCTAGCTAGTAGACCGCCGGGCTTAACCACGGATACGCATGACGAGATTGCAAGGCCTCATTGCACGAGCAAAACTCGTGGTTTCATCCATTATGTTTTAGCCTAATGTACACTCAAGGCCGGATCTTTTGGCCTGTAGGAGCAGCAGCCGTTCGTTCTGAAATCAAAGCCATCCATCGGGTACCTGTACCAATGTCCCTGAACACCCTACTACGTAAAACCTGGAACGCCAGTTGAATCATTCGTGCTCTAGCGACGGACGGCATTGATGTCCTCGTCTCGGACACTCCATCCATCGTACTGCTGCATCAGAATCTCCGTCTCCTTGTTCATCGTACCGACCCATCGGCCAAGCAACTCGGCTGCCATGTCGAACTGCTCCGCGGTCGTGTGATTCTTCTGCTTCTGCTCGAACTCCATTTTCTTCTTCTCCTCTTCTTTGCGCAACTCGTCACGAGCCTTGCGCTTGGCACGGCGGTCCTCGATACCTTTGGCGCGATCTGCGAGATATCGGAGGCTGTGGCCCAGTCCGGCGCTCTCGTCGGCGATCCCCTGGTGAGCGCGCTCCAGCGGTGGCTGCGTGAAGAAGAGCACCCTACCGTCTTCGTCACGCCGGAACTGCTCTCGAACCTCAAGGGGTATGCCCTCGTTCATTGCGTCGTCCAGCCGGAACACCTCCACGGGCCGAGGGACGTTGTAGGCATTGGGTTGCGAGTGCACCCCAGGAGTCGATACGGGACCGGGGACAGGTCGCGCAGGAGAGGGGGCGAGACGCTGGGCCGTGTCGTAGGGTAGCATCGGCTGGGGCACCTGGTGGTGAGGCTGGTGGTGAGGCTGGTGATGTGGCATGGGCACAGGCTGCGGCGTGGGCTGCTGCTGATACTGCACAGGGTAGCCGTTGTAAGGCGGCGGCGGCTGATGTTGCATCTGCGGCTGGTGCGGTTGGTGCGACTGGTGCGACTGATGCGACTGATGCGACGGATGCGACGGATGCGCCTGGTGCGGCTGATGGACCTGGTAGTGTGGAGTCTGCGGCATCTGCGGCACCGGATGGGCTCCGTGCAAGCCGGGATGGCTGCCATACTGGGGCATCGGAGCCGGTGATGCGCTAGGGCGCTGCGCGAAGTGCGGCGCGTAAGCAGCGTTGCCATGCATCGGCGTCGGAGGTGCTGCGATGGGCGCAAAGTGCGGCGCGTTGCCCATGACGATGTCGCCGTGGCTGCTCGTGTGCTGCATCATGGACGGTCGGCGCACAGGCTCCATGGGAACAGGTGGCGGAGGTGAGGGCGTAGGCTCAGGCGGCGGGGATTCCTAGAAAAAGAAACCGTGAGTGGTTTGGAGTGTTTGGAGTGTATGGCACGGCAGCCTGGAGAGAGTAAATGGGAAGTGCAATCGATAAGGGGGGGCGATAATGGACGACGGGCTTATCGGATGGACGAAGAGGAGGGAGGGAACAGAACGAGTGAGACATGGACGAAATCAAATCAGGCCACGGGGTTGACTCACATTCGCTTCGCGTTCGCGACAATGCACTGCTCCAATGAGGGGAGGTGCATTAGGAGCACCCCACGTCGGCTTGGGGAGAGGGTCGGTAGGCTTTGCGTCGTCTCGCAGGAGATGCTTGATTGGGCTGGGCGTCTTCTTCAGCTTCCGCGGTGCTTCGAAAAGGTCCATCTCGTAGTCCTTCTCTCGGACTTCATCAGGTAGGCAACTAGCCCACGTCTTGATCTTGTTGAGTTTGTGCTTCTCCTCGTTGTAGCGCGCCTCGCAGACGTACACCTCCTTGTCCCTGGAGAGGCCACGGGGCCTGCCTTTGCTGTAGCGCGTCACAAACATGACGAAGCATCTGTCGACAACCTCCTCGATGCGATGGTCGCGATACTGACCCGTCTTGACAACCTCGTTCTCCAGGAAGTGCTTCTCGAACCGATGGACCGTCTGTTCCGGGCGGTAGTACCAGCAGGCATTCACCCACTTCTGGCCGGACTTGTCCTGCCATGTGCGGTAAACCTGAGCCACGATGGGCTTCGTCAGGTCATTCGGGTTGGTGATGTGGACCCAGTCGCCTGTCACTTGTGAGTATGAAGCAACGGCAGACTCTCCGGGGGGCACTTACCAACTCGCCACGCCTCGCCTCGATGCAGAATCTCGGGAACGGGAAGTCTGCCATCCTCGTCTGTAAAGTCGAGGTCGGGTCTGGCCTTCTCCTGGTCGGCCAATATACGTGCTTGCTGCTGCAGCTCGACGGCATCCTTGTATATCTGGCTGTCCTCCTCGTTGTACTCCTTGGCGTTCTCGAACATCAGTTCCAGCTCGCTCAACACCTGGTCCACGTTCTGGAACTTCTTCCGCTTGGCTTTTCTCTTGATCAGGTCGAGCGCGATGGGGTTCTTGATAGCAGCATAATAGTCGGGCGTGGACTGTTTGTCGGGCAGCTTTTCAAAGGGCACAATCATCAGCTCGCCGTTGGAGTTCTTGAACTTGCGCAGGCCCTTCATCAAGGCGTGGATTCGAGCCTCGAGCGGCGTAAAGACCTTGGGTGGACGGCCTCTCTTCTTCTGCGCCTCCTCGTCTTTGGCGTCCGACTTGCGTCCAGCCATTGAATGACGGTTACGTCGGCCCCGTCTTCGAGTGTTGTCATCGTCCGAGTCCTCGTCATCTTCGTCTTCGTCTTCGTCTTCCTCATCCTCCTCGGGTTCCTCGTCCTCCTCCGGGAGAGGCGAGTCTTCAGCATCGGGAATCTCGCCGAGATCGGGCAAGACGGCCTCCTGAGCCGTGATTGTTCCGTCATCGACGAGCTTCTGTAGCTCCTCCTTGAAGACTTCTCGCAAGCGGGTAGCATCCTGGAAGAAATTGGACGAGGGGCGGTTATAGACTTGGGCGTTGTGGCAGATCTGCGCAACATCGCGCACGAAATCGGAAAAGGTCGAGTACTGCTTTCTGAGCTTCTTGGTCTACAGCGCATGGCAAGTCAGCTACATATCCCGACTTGGCGTGGAGCGCTTGTTGCGTGGGCATACCCGGATGGTGCTGAAGGCTACGGCTTCCTTGATGACCTCGTAATAGTCTGGCACCAGGCGCCGGTTGGGGATGCGCTGGAAGTTCTGGGCAATCTGATAGCCATCAGGTTCTCTGTAGGCGGAGAGGTAATTGGCCATGTTCTCGATGATTGTGAGCATGTCGCTGGACAAGCGGCCAGAGACTTGGATGCCTTCCTCCTCTTCGCCCTCGGCATCAGCGTCCAGTTCGCCATCTGCGTCGGCATCTGCGGTGTTGTCCACTTCGCCCTCTGCGTCTTTGTCTTCCGCGCCGTCCTCGGTCGTGTCCATTGGCTCGGGCACCTCTTTGCTGTTGTCTGCGGCTTTGGCTTCGATGGACTCGCGCACTTCAGTCGCGTTCCCGGATGTCTTCGCCATCTGGTCCGCCATTATGGCCTGCAACAGGAGGTAACAAGTGGGATAATTGGATATAAGTTTAATTTAATGGCCAACGTGCCTTCATCCGTCTTCTGAAGGGATCTCAACCAGGTTAAAAGGAATATGAAGATTCAAAACTCGATGTGTCGCATTCACCACCGAGCTTCCATGTTGGAGATGCTAACTAACTAGTTAGCCGGAAATCTGGTTGGCGCAAGTCGCAACCGCTAGGACGGGCACAATGGTCCGTGCGCACATGCCAGATCCATTCCAGGGGCTTGTCCGGGTTTCCAGGGATCTGTCACTTCTTTAATAATGGAGCTTCCTCCAGAGTTCCTTCCTGCATGTGTTGCCCATGGTCACAAACGTCCTGGCTGTCACTTTGTTTACATGGTGGCCATCACGCTGTCTCAACCTCTTGTCAACTAGTTACTCCGTGTCCCCTGATGTTGTATATTCAGTCGGAAACAGCATGTAAGACAGACGTTTAGACCAATGCATGGAATTGACTGAACGATCACTTTGTTTACTTTTCCCGAGAAACTTGATGTTGCGCAACCTCTCACAAGTTGATAGTTACCAAGTCTGCCATGTGCGCGAAGGCTTGCGCCCGCCACATACACACACAGTTACTACGGTGTAGGCATGCCTAGGCTTTCTTTCTTTGCACAAGAAAATCAACCCGTTTTTCTTTCAAAAAAACAATAGGAAGAAAACTGCATGCTCTTTGCTCTTATCATTCCTCCCAAAATGGGTTCAGAAAGACTGTGCACTCACTCACCATGAGTGAGACGCCTAACGTTATTCTCCAAGCCTGAGAGCCTATGGCGATGATTCTGCGAGACATCCACGATTTGCAACATAACCAGCGGATATGGATCCCCGACCTCCTTGCAGATCGCAAGAATTTCATACACGGACACCGGCTGTCATAGATGATAGCCCGCAGGTGGCAGAGACATTCTTTTCGGAAAGCCCTAGTGCTATGACTTCCATACTAAAACCTGCCATCTTAAAACCACTGCTTGTAGCAGGTGCCGTGCCAGTCGAAGATGAAGACTTACTAATCAAACCAGTCACGATCGCGTGTAGTCAAGGTAAACAGGAGTCGATGAATATCTCTGATTAATTGTAAACAATTGGTTGCTCTCAAGTTGCTCTCAACTGATGTCAACTTCCAGCAACATCCGACAGAGCTGTAAAACACACTGCATCTTGCCATTCCCCCAAGACCAAGACTAGAGCCCTGCGAGCTCTGCTTGTACCATTCATAAATCATACCCTCTCAAACCTGATCTCCATACCGTGCGGTCTCGTCGTCAAGCTCGGCACCTCTACCGTGAACGGCCTCTCGACCTTCAGGAACCGGTACCTCGAGACAATCTGGACCAGCAGGGTCTTGATCTCCAGAAGCGCAAAGGCCTTGCCGATGCAGATGCGCGGGCCGTTGGAAAAGGCAGAAAATACATACGGCGACGCTTGCTCGTCTGTCAGACGGTCCCAGCGCGTGGGGTCGAAGTCGTCGACGTCGTCGCCCCAGATGGCGGGGTTGAGCATTGTCACGGCCGGGATGATGTCGAGCGTGCTGCCCTTCGGGATGGGGACGCCTTGGATGACGATGTCGCTGACTGCTTCACGGTGGGTTGTCGAGGCTGTTATCGGGGTCAGCTACGGGGAGGGACTCGTACGAGGCTGAGGAACGGGGAGATGGGGTAACCTACCGGGACTATAGACCCTTAGAACCTCTTTGATGAAGTTGTCCAAGTAGGATAGGCCTTCAGTCTCAACAACCAAAGGTCGGGGGCTTTTTGCCAGTAGCCCCGCGATTTCTGCGCGAAGGCTATCCTGAATCTCATGTTGCGTTGCCATGACGAATATTCCTTTGCCCGGTCAACTAATGTACTACAAGATTGCAGAAGAAACATACCCCAAGATATGACAGTAGCCGAGGTCTCATGACCAGCGACCATGAATTGAAGCAGCTGGATTTGGTGTCAGGCACGTCAATTGAATTGCATCGCATCGCATCAACTTACATGTCCTACAAACTCGTGCTCGGGAATGCCCTCCGCGCTCCCACCCGGCATGCTTTCTTCCAGTATAAAGGTCAGCAAATCACGAGAATCCTTCGGCTTGTACTTCCCAGCTTCCATGGCTGCCGTGACTTCGCGTCGGCGGCGGCGGACAAGCTGCGTCAGAATGTCTCGCATCCACTTCGAGGCAAAGAGTGCTGTGCGATTAGCTTCCAATGGCAACCAGCGAACTGGCGCAAGACTATTCGCGAACATGAGAATCTTTCCCAGCGTGGTTGGCGATAGGATCGCGTTGTAAGCCTTGTGGAAGCTATAGCCGCCCTGTCCGCCTTTGCTTACAGGCTCATTATCTTCTTTGAGGTTCGACAACTCGATACCGAGGGACGTAACTCCCATTATGTCCAACGTGGCCTTGGACATGACGTCGACGGTGTCGATGACGGCTGTGCCATCGGCGCTGGACGCGATGGTGCCGTCAAGAAGATTGCAGATTCCCAACCCTTTTGCCCAGAACTCTGGTTCGAGTTTGCGTATATTTGCCAAAGAGAAAGAATGGCTGAGCATCTTCCTGGCGGCGCGGTGCGCATCCTGTGAGATACCGTTAGATCGGCGATGGCGAATTCTCCCAGCCCCTCAAGGAACAACAGACCAACTCACGCCGTCAAGGGTCACAATACCGTAGCCCGCAAACTCGATAACCATCCGAAGCCAACCCTTGGGCTTGCAAAAGTCATAGCAGCGCGTTTGCAGGACCTCCTTCTGAGCTTCCGGCGTCAAGGTGACCAATACTTCAGAATTGGCGAAGCTCAGATAGCGAATCACGGGCGCGTCTGGGAATTCGCGCACCCACTGGACGTAAAGCGAGAAAGGATACTCTTGCTTAAAGATGTTGATCAGCTGCCCAAGAAAGAAGTGGCCATTCTGTCGTGAAAGCATGATTAGCGAATGCCCTCAGCGTAGGAACTGCTCGCTCATCACCAACCTTTGGACCTGGGAGATGGCGAAGAGGTGACACAAAGAAGGGATAGATGAAGATGCGATAGAGCTTGAAGAGTGTGTAATGAGCAGTGAATAGCAGCAAGACAGTGTACAATGTGCCGGTACGCTCTCTGGCCGAGTACTGCGGCTCAGGTTTCGCGTAGACAGAGAAGGCGACAGCCTCCAGAATGGCGGCGGCACAGCTGTACCGGAAGTCCATGGTGTCTGTGTAACTGTGATGAGTATCTGATATGTCTAAAGAACGGATCGAGTACGGTTTCCAGGAGAGTAGCAGGTTACAGCCACTGTTAAGTCTGTTATGCGCCACCAGCTTCAGGTTTGATGCATGGAACACATTACACGGAGGTTGGAGCTGGTCGCACAAGGGAACTTGTGGAGTTGACTGGACTCCCCGCTCATCATGCAAAACCCCCAAGGCAGAATGTTGACTTGCTTTTCGTCCAATCGGAGTACCGCCATGGAGGTTCAGCTGAGAGAACGTACGTGTAGACCGCAGCGGCTGGCGGCCCGTCTGTGTAGCGCCCTCATTCCAGCCCGCGGACGGTGGGGGGTCGCAGATGTAAGCCACCGTGAAATTGTCAATTCGACAGATCATTTGCCGTGTTTGAAAAGCACTCCGAGTCGCGTATGAGGGGAATTTATCACATCGTGGATGCTGTAGTCTGCCCTTGGGCCGTGTGACGTTGTGATGCCCCGGCGTACGGTAAAGCACATTCCATGATAAATTGATGTGCCTGCCTCCTTCTGTTTGGCATCGAAGGTCAGTCAATGTCTTCCTGAAACCTCGAGAAATACCAAACACTCTCACCTGCAGAATCGGTCTCAAGATGAGCTCTTCAGAAAGTCAAGCTGATCAGCTTGCTGCCCAGGTTTACGCCTTGCCTCCTCTCCGACCCCAGGGTCTCGCGGCTGTACTTGTTGGTGTGCTCATCGCTGTGCTTGCACTCGACGTCATCGTCATTGTTCTCAGATTTTGGACCAGATTTTGGTTCCTGAAGAGAAGCAGACCTTTTGGCATCGATGATCTCCTGGCTCTACTCGGACTCGTAAGCGTCCACATGTCCTCTTCCATCCAACCATGCTAACTGTATCCAGATACCATTCATACCGGCAACATACTATGCCGTCCTTGGCGCTCACTATGGTATCGGTACGCGCGATGCGGATCTCAGCCCGCTGTACATGATGCGCGCTGCTCAGTACCTGGTGTATTGGCAGATCAGCTTCGTCATCACCATTCCCTTCATTAAGAGTGGCATCGCAGTCCAGATCATGCGACTTACCGATCAGAAACGTTACCTGTATCCCCTGTGGTTTGTGAGTACGATCTGAGAAGCATCACGTCGTGTGTAGCCTGGCTAACTGTGGCAAGGTCATCATCAGCTCGACCGCCAATGCCATCGGAGGCCTAGTCAGTGTAGTCACCCACTGTACGCCAATCTCGGCAAACTGGACCGGAGATGTGTCCAAATGCGGCGACCTCGTGCCCCTGCTGAGGCTCAGCTATGCTTTCACAGTTGTCGCCCTCATAGCTGACTGGACCTGCGCCTTCGTCCCATTCTTCCTCATTCGCAGTCTCGACATGCCACGTCGCCAGAAGTGGAGTGTCATTGGAATCCTGGGAATCGGTATCTGCGCCGGAATCTTTACTCTGGTGCGAGTACCGTTCTTTCCTCGGTACATGATACCGGAAGATCAACTGTGTATGTTTTCCCACCGAAGCGCAACCTCCGAGCCCTACTGACACAAGAACGCAGACTACCAAGGATATCTGGTATTATGCTCCATGCTCGAAGAGGGACTCGGCATATTAGCTGGTAGTCTACCAACTCTGCATAAGTTGTTCAGCAACTTCCTCGGCACGAGCTTAGCTTCGAAGCAGTCTTCGGGGAAGGCAGCAGCCTCGCATACCGTCGGCGGGACACCGATGGACTCGCTTAACCCAAAGGAAAAGGGCCATAACTCTGCCCAAATGTCCGGCCATTCTCGACGGGAGGAACCGGATGACGAAGATGATGCCTCTAGCTGTCGCGGGATCGTAGCCGAGAGGGGTTTTGGCGTTGAGACATACAGCTTGAGAGACGATAGTATATCGGTCAGGTAGATGGTAGTCGCTACGTACTGAGCTAGCCAGGATTAAAATACGGATGACAAATAGAGACTTCTTGAATGAATCGGATTTTTCCTTACCCAAAGACATCTTGCAATGCTTATCTTGAATGTTGACGACAAAGCTAGTGATCCAAGTGAACGGTTGGCGTGCTTCATCCTGATGCCACACAGACTACTATCTGCCTATACAGTAGGTATACCTTGTTCATCGCCACTCTGCCGACGCGTAGATTCACGCCACCCTGTGGGCGAAAGTCGCGACCCATCGACTGACTCGGCGCAAATGACGTGCCCATCCGTTGCACCGCCGAATTACCACCAGGCCTTGTAACATACCATGACCACAACCGATGACTGGTAAACTACTCTCCCTTTACTCGGACAGGCTTTACCCAGCCACGAGCGGCAAAAGGTGAAAGCACGACGTGGGCAGGATTTGAACCTGCGCCTTCGAAGATAATAGATTTCTAGGACTCGGGGGTAGAGCGGGAACAAGTTGCGGGGTGGACCCTCAAGATGGTTGCTGTAAAGCCAGGTTGGATCAGAATGAGTTAGAACCAGTTACGGTCATGTAAGCCTTTTGTTGCATTCGCTCGTCGAGAAGAGGCTGCAAGCCTGCATGGCGTGGACTTTTCTACCCGCTGTGTAGTGTGTAGTGGCGGCCAGTAGCAGCTCGAGGCTTCAAATCGGGTCAACGTTGATGGAACAGACGTATGTATGTAGATGGAGTCGAGAGGCTGCGACGGGCCGGCCATGTCGTTTGGAGAAGAAGACGGCTTAGTGTATAGTCATGCACTTGGGAGGCGGCTTTCAAGGATTGGTAGGCTCGATTGACGGCTCTACATGTCTCTGCTTCCGTTGCCCGAGCTCATGCATGACCCATTCGTACACTGCCCATTGGACGGCGTTGACCATGAAAGCTCTCACGCTGCATACAGTCAAGCCTCGGAAGAAAACCCGAGCTCCACCCTCTCGATACGTCTTTTTGGCTATGGCAATAGCACCAAGACGCGCAGGCGGCTTCGTCTGATCCTGCAGGAGAGGCGCAGATGCTGGCTCAAGAATCTGGGCCTGGACTCGGGTCTTGATGACGTCGAGCGGGAATATACTGGCCCAGGTCACTACACCCGCTAGACCACCACAGAGGAGAACCTTGGCAGCATCCTGTGAGAACGACTTCTCTTGCTTCGAAGATGCCAGGAGCTGGGTACTGAGCTCATAGGACCAGAAGTAGAAGCCGTAGCCAATGCTATCCCGAAGGGCTGTGACTACTCCCCCAAAGTACAGCCCTCTCACCCCCTCTTGCTTCAAGATGTGCTTCGTAATGCTCCAGCTTGACGCGGGCGGCGACGAGAGCTGGGCGCGACACTTGATGAGTTCGGTCGGCGTGCTGACGACCCAAGTCGCCAGGCCGCCAATCGCCCCCGCAGCCCATGTTGTCCACAGGTTCGGTTGAAGAGACAGCGACGTGTTGATGGCGGCTTCACTCCGGTTGTAGGCGACGAACAAGAGCGCATTCAAGGCGCCATATCCGAGAATGGGCGCAGCGGTGCCAGTGATCAGAGACGAGCTTCCCTCGAACTGGCGGGCGTAAGCTGCTGTCGACTGAGTCTGAATAGCATCTTTGGCTTGCAAGCGCACTTTGATCACGTCCAGCGGGTTGCCAATGACAATGCCAATGGCGCCGCTGATGTAGCCCGCCCAAAAGTCTGCCGACATTGTCTCGAGCTGGGATGCGAATTCTTCGTCTACAGGTTGATTGGCATTGACGAGAACAGCAATCTCCAAGATTAGAATGGCCTATGGATCTCAATGGGATCTGTGCCGAACAGAAACAGTGTCCATTCTCCTCTTCATGGGGGTTTACCGAGTTAGCTTGTTAGATACCCCGTTTATTTTTGATACGTTAACAGTTAACCTGTAACTGCTTAGTTTTCGAAGTACTTCGTGGTTACTACCCTGGGGTCAAGAGGTAGTGAGCCCCAAGCCCTGTAGATGTTTACCTTGTAGAGCAGTATTCCGTACTGGTTCTACTATGCACAATATATCAAATAGTACCGCATCCGTTGCACATCTACACAGACATCACTGCGTAGATGCGCAACATGATGTAACGTTAGGTACAATCTCACTTGCAGGAAGCTGGGAAACTAACTGTTCGAAATGTGCTGCCCCGCGAGACCCAGATGGTTGAAGTGGATCTTGTAGTAGGCTGCCAACGTTAAATATATGGAGCTGCAACCTTGGGCAATGGGAGGGCGGAATCACGTGACTAGGCGTAGATGACCCGTTGCGGGCAGTCGCGTCGCGCTGGCTCCGATCAACAAGTGGGAGGCGAATTAGGAACTGGCAGGAACGACCGGGTTACGGAGTACTTCAGGCGACATGGCACTTCCTTTTCTTTGGCAATCTCCTCGTTGAAATCTGTCAGTCTCCAATATTTGTCGTTCCATTCTATCGTCAAATATCTTGTTTGATCTCGAGCAAAACGTCGCCAAATCTTCTGACGCGACCATCTACGCGCTTCGCGTGCTAGAAGTTACCCGGCGCCACTTGCTCCAAGTGCCAGTATTAGACTCCTTGCAATTCCGACCATTTTGAGCGAGTATCACCACGATGGACACTCCCAAAGCAACACCAGTTAGACTGCCTCCAGGTCCTCGCTACATATCAACAGACTCGATTGAGCGCCTACACAAGCCCTTCAGGTGTCCCGGCTCGGCTGCACCTAGTCCGTCAACGAACCGCCCGGCACGCAAGAAGAGGAAGGTTGACTACAAGGGCACCGACGGCGAGGCAGAGGCCGGCGACAAGCCGTACTCGAATGCCGACCGACTGGCTCTCGCGAACCGTGATGCCAACAGATTTCCTGTGTTCCAAGCCAAGGAGAAAGGCGTTGTCTTTAGAAAAGCCTTCGCAGTCCCGTTCGTCAACAAGAACACGACCGCCTATAATCCCAACAGACCACCACCGACATTAGGCTTGAGACAGGGGGCTGTCTTTGTGGCCAAGGCGCTACACGACCCGAGCGGCGAATTTGCAATAGTCTTGTACGATCCGACTGTCGATGATAAGCCCAAGGATAAGCCGAAACTCAAGGAGATTTCAGAGGGCGAGGCCGAGCTGAAGCTAGACGAGCCTGTCGTGCATAAGAGTCTTGCGGATATCCTGGGCATCAGGAAGAAGGTCGAAGGAGAGCATCCCCGAGTACCCGTCGTCATCGATCCCCACCTGGCCAAGGTTTTGCGACCACATCAAATCGAGGGTGTTCGATTTATGTACAGGTGTGTCACGGGTATGATTGACGAGAAGGCCAACGGATGCATCATGGCAGATGAGATGGGTCTGGGCAAGACCCTACAGTGCATTACACTTCTCTGGACACTACTGAAGCAGTCACCGGACGCCGGCAAGACCACGATACAGAAAGCCATCGTTGCCTGCCCTTCGAGTCTGGTGAGAAACTGGGCTAATGAGTTGGTGAAATGGCTTGGTCCTGATGCTATACACCCCTTTGCCATTGATGGAAAGGCTACCAAGGAGGAGCTTACGCGGCAGCTTCGCCAATGGGCTATTGCAAGTGGGCGCGCAGTGACACGGCCTGTCATCATCGTTTCCTACGAAACCCTTCGACTGAACGTCAATGAGCTGAAGAATACGCAGATCGGACTGATGCTGTGCGATGAGGGACATCGTCTGAAAAACGGCGACAGTCAGACGTTCACGGCGTTGAACAGTCTTAACGTGACGAGACGCGTTATTCTGTCTGGCACCCCTATCCAAAACGATCTGTCCGAATACTTTGCTCTTATCAGTTTCGCCAACCCTGATCTATTGGGTACGAGGCTAGAATTCCGCAAGCGTTATGAGCTTCCCATCCTGCGTGGCCGTGACTCGGATGCGTCCGAGGCGGACCGTAAAAAGGGTGATGTCTGCACTGCTGACCTGCTAGCCATTGTCAATCGGTTCATCATCCGCCGCACCAACGACATTCTCTCCAAGTACCTCCCTGTCAAGTACGAGCACGTTGTCTTCTGCAACCTCGCTCCGTTCCAGCTTGATCTGTACAACTACTTCCTCACAAGTCCTGAAATTCAAGCCTTGCTGCGTGGCAAGGGAAGCCAGCCGCTCAAGGCCATCGGTCTACTTAAAAAGCTGTGCAACCACCCTGACCTTCTGAATCTCTCCGAGGATCTTCCTGGATGCGAGGAGCATTGGCCTGCTGATTACGTTCCGAAGGATGGACGGGGCCGTGACCGGGATGTCAAGCCCTGGTACTCTGGCAAGATGCAAGTGTTGGATCGTATGCTGGCACGCATTAGACAGGACACGACCGACAAGATTGTCCTCATCAGCAACTACACACAGACGCTCGACGTTTTTGAGAAGCTCTGTCGCAGTCGGTCGTATGGCTGTCTTCGACTAGACGGAACGATGAATGTCAATAAGCGTCAAAAGCTTGTGGATAAGTTCAATGATCCGGAGGGCTCCGAATTCGTCTTCCTTCTATCCAGCAAGGCCGGTGGCTGTGGACTCAATCTTATCGGCGCCAACCGCCTTATCCTCTTTGATCCTGATTGGAATCCTGCTGCTGACCAGCAGGCCCTCGCCCGAGTGTGGCGTGATGGCCAGAAGAAGGACTGTTTCGTGTACCGTTTTATTGCGACCGGAAGCATCGAGGAGAAGATCTTTCAGCGCCAGAGTCACAAGCAAGCCTTGTCATCCACAGTTGTTGACTCGGCTGATGATGTTGAACGTCATTTCTCCGTCGACAGTCTCCGAGAGCTGTTCCAGTATCGAAAAGACACGAGGTCCGATACTCACGACACGTTCAAGTGCAAGCGGTGTAAGCCCGATGGAAAGCAGTACATCAAGGCTCCCGCTATGCTGTATGGTGATACGAGTACTTGGAATCACTTCGCCAATGATGGCCTCGCACAGATTCAAGATCTGCTGCTTCGGCAGGAGTCGGGTCACCCCGAGGTCTCGGCATGTTTCCAGTACATTTCGCATTAGACTGGGGAAGAAGTTTGTGTCTGTTGCATTCACGCTTGGTGAAGCTCCCGTGTAGTTGGGAACTGATTATGGCAGCATATAGATGTGTTGCATTTGTGTTGCTCAAGGTGTTGAGGGGGAGACACAGCGTGGACGTATTATTTTAGCTGGAATTGCTTTGCGCTGTTTTACGACTACTCATTTCGCTTGAATACCAAGCTCCCACAATTGACTCTCACGGCACCCCTCACAGTGAGATGATTGCCTCATCATAAGATACCACGTTTCGCCACTGTTCCCTCTGTTTCTTGGCTAGACAATTACGCGGAGCAAAACGACTTTAAATGATCAGTCGATCACCTCTCAAAAAATACAGGACGCGATTGTTCCTTTTCATCATCAACTTTCAATGAGTGGTTTGGTTGCGTTGGACCAAAGTGCCGCCCGCCGACGGCTTCGACCAACAAAAAGCTAGGAGCCCTCTGAAGAGGCAAAATCGTATGCACGACGCGAGCAGGATTTGAACCTGCGCCTCCGAAGAGAATAGATATCAAGATGAGTTACCCCATTCTAGTCTATCGCATTAGACCGCTCTGCCATCGCGCCTCGGTTATTATCCGAATAAGTTATTCCGGTACTGATCCAAATTTATTTCAGGACTCCGTAGCAGATCTCCACATTGCCCCTGACCTCCATCAATCTCGTGGGGGTAGTTATGCAGTGCGACTACGCAATCGAGCGACGGCTGATCCGAGCTGCTGTTACCTGTACTTGGTCGCCAGCTAAATTGATTGCCATGATTGGACAATCCGTCTTGGGTTATCAAGTACCAGGTGTCCGCAAATTCAACTCGCCGCAGAAAATATCGACTTTTGTGCGAGACTCTCCTCTCCATCATCAAGCTGGCTTGTCGAGACTCGAGAGTACCTCTCCAATTGCGGTGGTACGTCGCACCCCCTGAGACACTTAGTTATCGACGATCATCGTGGGGCAATGATCCAGGGTTTTGTGGGGGGTTCGTCACTGTCTTCCCCAGACCCCGTTCGTTTTAGTTTTGCCCGTAAACGTACCGTACTCCGTACTCCTCCAGGACTCAGGAGACGGACGGCGGCCATTGCCATCAATTGATCCAAGGGACTTCAATACAGCACACTTCGAGACGTTGTCGAAGGTTTTCCGTTTCGGATCGCTTCAAGTATCCCATTTGATCTTGTGATGGCTGAACGCCAAACTTTGCTCGTGTCTAGGTCCGACGACACACGCGACGGTCCGGCATTGGAAGCTTCCTCGGACGATGCTGTCGGCGTTCTGGGCCTGGCTGACGTGGAGCACTTCGTGAAGAGCCACAATCTTTTACAGAGGCTGGACCTCTTTAGGAAAGCCGCTGCCCTCGTACAAGGAGATGCGGATGCGGATCAGATCCCGGACATCACCAGTCAGGAATTAGATGCTCTGCGCCTCGAGAGTGACAGGAAATGGAGCCAGCCGAGCATGCTCTATTTCACCATTTGCGTCTGCTCCATTGGCGCCGTTGAGCAGGGCTGGGCACAGGCGAGCATGAACGGCGCGAATCTGTACTATCCCAAGGAGTTTGGCATTGGCTCGACCAGCTACCGCGACACGCTTATTGTCGGACTGATCAACAGTGGCATATACCTGAGCACGGGCATCCTGTGAGTTCTCATCACGGGCATGCATACGATCGAATATCCAAGCTGACAGGTGCAAGTGGCGCTTGGCTCTCCAAACCCATCAACGACGCCTTTGGCCGCCGAGGGGCTGTTTGCATAGGGGCTTTGATCTGCTCGGTTGGCAACCTGGCTTCGTCTCTGAGTCAGAGCTGGCCACAGCTGCTGGGCTTCCGCTGTGTTTTGGGCGTCGGGCTTGGAGTGGGAGCCAGTACAGTGTCGGTCTTTGCGGCCGAGTGCGCCCCCCAGGCCATCCGGGGCGGGCTGGCCGTATCGTGGCAGATGTGGGTTGCCTTTGGCGTCTTTGCTGGATTCATGGCCAACGTCGCCGTCTTCAACGTACGTCGTCCTCCACCGCTCGCTCTTGAGATTGCAAGGCTTATGTCAATAGTTTGGTGAGATGACTTGGAGACTCCAACTGGCTGCGCCCGTCATCCCAACGATTCCGCTTCTTGCGCTCATCTACAAGTGTCCAGAGTCGCCAGCGTGGCTGATCAAGGCGTCTCGCTACGACCTAGCTTTCCGTTCCCTGTGCCGGCTGCGCAACACCGAACTTCAAGCTGCCAGAGATCTCTATGCCACCTACATCCAGCAGAAGTGTGGGAGCAGCGGTTTGTTTGCGACATCCTCCTTCATGTCGCAGCTTATTGAATTGTTCTCCGTACCTCGCATACGACGTGCGACGCAGGCTGCCTTCGCGGTCATGATTTCGCAGCAGCTCTGCGGTATTAACATCATCTCTTTCTTCTCATCCTCCATCTTTTCCGATGCCGGCTTTTCGCAATTTGGCGCTCTGCTCGCATCGTGCGTGTTCGGGTTGGTCAACTTCCTCGGGGCCTTCCCCGCCGTCTGGACAATGGACACCCTAGGACGACGGTCGCTGCTCTTGTTGACCCTGCCCCTCATGGCGCTCACGATGCTCGGTGCCGGCCTCAGCTTCAGCATACCGGAGGACAACCCGGCCCACTTTGTGCTCCTGGCGACGCTGGTGTACGTCTTCTGCGCCCTGTACTCCCCGGGCATGGGGCCGGTGCCCAACTCGTACTCGGCCGAGGCGTTCCCCTCGTCGCATCGCGAGCTGGGGATGAGCATGGCGGTCGCGACGACGAACCTCTGGGCGGCGCTCCTGTCGCTCACGTTCCCGAGGCTCGAGACGGCGCTGCGGCCGCAGGGCGCCTTTATACTGTACGCGGCCTTGAACGTGGTCGCGTTCGTGCTGGTGTTTCTCCTCGTGCCCGAGACAAGGCAGAAGTCGCTGGAAGAGCTCGATGGCGTGTTCTCGATCTCGACGCGGAAGTTCGTACGGTACCAGGTCCTTGACGTCGTACCTTGGATGGCGAGGCGCTATGTCCTGAGGCAGGATGTCGAGGACTTGAAGCCCCTGGTGGCGGGTGCGGAGTATGCGAGAATTGGCCAAGAGGACTCGGAGTAGTCATCGAAGCCCAGAGTATTCATTTCATTCTTCTCGTTATCACCCTTTATGGCATCTCGCGGTACTGCTGATGTCGGCATATCTGCCATCTTGGGGGAAAGATCCTCAAACTTGGGATTTGTATGTGGAAATCCCTTTGATCGACACTGCGTGATAGTTTCGTAGTGGCTATCCTAGCCGCTTTTCCAACCCGCCAGCTTTCTTCCCTATACTTTTCACCTTGAAGCGTTTCTGCTGGTTTCCTTTCCTCTGCACATTTGCCTCGTACTCGTTCCTCGTCCTCGCCTCCATCTTCATCATCTTCTGCTCCACCGCCACCAAAGCCCGCCGCTGCGCCTCGGGAACGCCAATCATGCTCGTCGACGTCCCTGCCCGCATCGTGATCCTCTGATCGCTCGACTGCGTCTCCTCTGCTTCCTCGTCCTCGTCCTCGTTCTCGTCGACTCCCTCTCCCTCTCCCTCTCCCTCTCCCTCTTTCGCCAGGAGCTTCCGAGGCGAAGACGATCTAGACGACGCCCGAACCGGCACCCTTTGACGGAAATACCGCGCGCGCGAGCGGTGACCCAGCGTCTTGCCCGACGGCAGACGAAGCTCGTCCTCGTCCGGCACCAGCGTGACGTCCTCCCCTTCCTCCTCCTCCTCCTCCTGCTCTATCTCGTCGCCGTCGTCGTCATCATCATCATCGACATCTCGGCCCTCCTCTTCGTCACTGTCCGCATCGCCGGCGAAATCGTAAAATTGCCCGAGACCGAGCCTCTCGTCTTCGAGGTCGACCTTGCAGTGGCCCTTTCCGCGCATGTGATCCTGGACCGCGAGCTTGCTGCTCTTGACGCTGCCGCAGTAGAGGCACTCGCGAAAGTCGGCGAGGACGACGAACAGGTAGCCGAGCAGCGACGCGAGGTCGAGGAGGTACTCGGCGTTGGGGAGGAAGAAGCTGTGCGCGTGGGCCATGTGCGCCATGCTGTCGTCCAGCGAGCTCGCCCGGGCGTTGCAGAACAGGCATCGTCGCGGCTCGAACTGCTCTCCCTCGTCCTCCTCGGGGCGTTCTGACGAGGGGACGTCTTCTGCTCCCGCCGAGGGAGACGGCGGGGGCCTCTGGGCGCGGTCCCGCGGTTTGACGTGTAGGCGTCTCATCTTCCGCTTCGTGTCGTCGTCGTCGTCGTCGTCGCGGTGCTCGTGCGGAGTAAAGCCCGACTCCGCAAAGTGGGAAGAGTCGTCGCTGCTACCGCCTCCTTTCCGTGAGATGACGAATTCTTCCTGGAACGTTGCGAGCGAGATGGGCGATAGCGAGGCTATTTGACGCTTGAGATTGTGAACGCTATTGTTGTCAGTCTTTTTTTTTTTTTTTTTTTTGCTTCTTCGGCTTGTAGAGAAGCTGCGACGTACTGCCAGTCGCTCTTCATGTGCTCTCTCTTCGTTTCCTTGGTGTCGAATCTGGTCGCACAGGTCGTGCAAGTAAGTCTCGTGTCCGACATGATTGGTTCGGTTGGGAGTGTTCCGGTTGTGGTTGTGGTTGTGCCTGTTGTTGTGTCTAGCATGGTGAAAGTGACGAGCGACTGGTGAATAACAAGGGTAGGACCTAGGTACGAACTGAAAGCTCAAAGTCGCCAAACAGTCGACTGTTGATCGATTTAAAACCCTTCGAGGTAATCTGACTTTGGCAAGGAAAGAAAGAAAAGGGTATCTTGCTGCAATGGGAATACGCCGGATGCTTGCGATCAAATACCCTACTTGTACCCGTAGCTCATTCAGTCTTCACCAAGAGACCAAACGCCATCCCCAAACAGGACATGTCATGGTGAACCCGTCCAAAGTGCAGACCATTATGATTCATAGCCAGCGAAACGCTTGCTTGCAGCTGCGGCTGTCGGCAGCCAATCACGCAGCGCCGGCCCAGAGCCAAGCCGATGATTCATTCTCGCTCAGGGTGGCTTGGCTGTGTAACTTGTAAGCTGTGCGACGGAACGCGAACACTAGCGGTAAACTTAATCGCCTTGTTCGGCCACGTTCCCGGTCCATGTCATTCTTCCATCAGATAACTATCCGTATATGTTGTAAAATGACCGCTGCAAATGATGACGTGGTACTACGAAACCATGTCTTGTTTACGGACCATTTCTTATACCAGAACCCTACAAACAAACATTCAACGACGTGGGATGTTGCGTTCCGTCCCGTTCGTCTAGACGATATCGGACAAGGTATGACCACTAAAATATCAAGTATTTGCCCTTTGTTCCCGAAAACGCAGACAGAACCCGAGCCAAGGCCAAAAAGAGAATACTGCCCACTACCAGAATCGAACTAGCGACCTTGTCATTACTAGTGACACGCTCTACCACTGAGCCAAGCGGGCTTCGATGACCACCCTGGTTATCACAATACAGAATGCGTGGTTGTGGGTGAAGGCTTATGGAAATGCAGGGACAAGTTTCACGGTCATCGACGACGTGGTGGGTGGCGATGAGGAACACGGCACGGCTCGGGTACAAGACGCGGGAGAAAAGTGGGAGCCGGTGATGCCTCGGATTTCCGGGCAGGGTTCCATGGTCATCATGCCGAGGTACACCTTGAGGGTGCCGGTGTCACAAGAAGAGTCGGCCTCGAGACAGAGGAGATGTGGGCTGGGTGCCTATTAATGACCAGGTCGTACAGGCATTTGTTCCTCCTGGCACAGTCGAGACACTCCTATACCGGTATGTTGCACATGTGTATATACCAAGTTACTAACTTTACATCATCGCCAGAATCAGGTTTGCAAACACCATTTCCTGGCTCCCAGCTTGAGGAATATGTTTGCCTCTACTCAAACGCCCTTGCTCAATAACTGGATGAGATTTATATCCATATTTCCCGGGGTGTGACGTTCCTGTCCATGCTCATCACCCTGTTTGCTTCCTGACCTTTAGGTTGAGATGCGGGTTGCCACTTTCGCACATACACCGCCCCCTATCAATCAAAGATGCGAGTCACAACAGCATGCCTCAAATCCAAAACCCTCGACTCGGTCTCCTCTTCCACCATGGCCGTCGCAGCAGCCGTGTCGATGCTGTACGGTTTGGTCAAACTGCAACATTGACTGTCAGCCTCTCTCCTCTCCAAACCTCGTCATGGGGCAGGCTACCTGGCGTTAGTACTAGTTCGTAACTTGATAGACTATGATAGTCTGTGTGTTTCGGCGAGACGATGGTCCTCATTACTGATCAAAGTGGGCATGCGAGATGAATATGTAGTCGGCCTCGTCAACCTCGCTCGTGCGGAGGTACTGCTGCATGCCAGCCGGCTTGTCGAGCCACGCATCCAGAAAGATTGTCAGGCCGTTGGTCTTGAGCCTGTACGTTGTCGCACCTGGACGGGAGCGGCATTAGCCGGCGAGGATGGCGGACACGCAGGGCATGATGGTCGCATTGCCACTCACCAAACCATTCCAAAGTAGTCATTTTGCACGTCTGTTGAGCTGGATGTCTGGGTTCGATGTGGAAGTCGAGTGAGTGCATGTAGTGACCGTGTTACTGTGTATATACTGTGTATATGTCAGCTTCCCCGGAATCCACCCTACGGAACGGGGGGGTGGGGGTGGGGTATTGTATAGGAACCCACCGGCAGAGTTCAGATTGTGTGGGGGGTTGTATAGGAACCCACCGTCTTCCCGTCGGCAGAGTTCAGATTGTGGGGGTATATGATGCGGGGATAACTAGCACGTAACTAAACAACTGGACTTTACCCCCCTGCTGTGTAAGTTACTTTGTGCAAGTCGGGACACGGGCTAGCCGCTACTGTGGCTTTGACCTCGGGTGTCTCGTGCGGTCCATCTGCCGGTACAGCCGCACAGGGAACGAAGGGGACGGCGGCCCAGAATGGTTCAACCTTCAAGGGGCCCGGGGACCGGGGTGTGTTTGGTGGAATAGCGTCCACCTGCCAGTGCTTGTTAAGTGTTCTGTCCCCCCTCCCTCCTTTTAGCTGCAGCATACACCCATCCTACACCTCCAGGGCAAAGACTCTCGGGCTCTGTGACGCCACCATCATCCATGGGCCGGTTCAAAGTCATCATTACTGGCTGCGGCCTCTCGGGCTCGCTTCTCGCCAACGGGCTCGCGCGCCACAATGTGGATTTTGAGATATACGACCGCATGGAGGAGTCTGCTACGAACCGCAACGGCTACCAGATCCGTCTGGGTGAGAACGCGTTTATCGGCATGCGCGCCTGCCTCAGCCAAGAGCAGATCCGCGGCATCGTGTCGCTGTTTGGCGTCGCGTCGGACGCATCCGAGGCGCCCCTGATTGTCGACAAGCATTGGAAGCACTTGCTGGACCTGAACGCCTTCCCCAACTATACCAGGTCGGCGCCGGTGAACCGGGTCAGGCTGCGGAATGCTCTCTGCCAGCCGCTCAGCGACGCCGGCCGCTTACACTACGGCAAGAAGTTTACCGGCTACGACATCATCATCATTCGCCCGGGCGGCGGCGAGGACGGAGAGGAAGAGCAGGTCCGGGTCTACTTCGAGGACGGGACGAGTGCGGACTGCGATCTACTGATTGCCGCTGACGGTAACCAGTCTCGTGTAAGTCGTAAGGAGGTCTTCTGCCGGTTCAGTCCGGTGACTACGGTGACTCCGGTGACTCCGGTGACTCCGGTGACTCCGGTCTGTGGGTGATGTGATGCTAACTTCAAGTCATACCCAGGCCAACAAACAGCTGGGTCTGAACAACATCGTCACGCTGGACTCGCACGCCTGCTTCCTGACCAAGAATGAGCTTCCCCTCGCCGCCTACCAGAAAATGTCCAAGGAGCTGCTGGGGTCACCCATCCTCACCTCCATCGATAACGTGTCCTTTTACTGGTGTGGTACGTGATCATTGATGGTCAGGCTGGCCCAGGAAACCACACGTGCTAACGAGATGCCTTGTCCCATCCAGCGTACTTGCCCTCGAAATTTCTTGAGTCGGTTTCAGACGCCAACAAGTCGACCGGGGCGAGCGAGCCAGCCCATGGCCAAGGTCTCGCCTCGTGTTACATGGTCGTGATAGTGCCCAAGCATCATCTCAAAGGACGTCCGATACAGTCCCTGGACAACGACGAAAAGTACGAGCTGATGGCCGGGTGCTTGGAAGGATGGTCACCTCTCTTGTAAGGCTCCATCATCCGCGGCTTCGGCATCTTTGCCTGCTGCGTAGAATAAACGATCCCGCTAATACGGGTAACGGAGCAGTCGCGAGGCGCTCGACTTTTGCAAGGCGGAAGAGATACACGGCTACGAAGCTCGCTGCGGCTCCGACGTGCCCCTACATTGGCGAGAAAGAGTGTCGACATCCGAGGACGCGACCAAGGGTCACCCGCGGGTCTGGCTGATTGGCGACTCGATCCACCCCATGCTTCCAAACCGGTATGGGCATCCCCATGGTTGATCGAGACGAGTCAAGTCTGAGAATGAGGGACGAGAGAGCTGACTGTATCATGTATGCTTGGCGTAGCGGCATGGGCGGCAACAACGCGATGCGCGACGCGGCCGACGCGCTACCCCATATACTCGCCCTCCAGCGAAAAGCTGGCGAGCGGGAGAGGCCCAAGAGATCCGACTTCAAGAGCGCCTGCCAGCAATACGAGGCCGCCATGCTACCCCGGGCCTTTGACTGGGTACGCAAGAGTGGGCGAACGAATACGGTACGTTGACGGCTGCCCTCTGCCCGCCACTATGCCACCACACAGAAGTGCTAACAGGAACAACCCCGGTCAGCCGTTTGATGCTTCCAAGTGGTCAACTCGGATGGGTTTTCTGATAGCGTCTTATATCCTCCCCCTGGTCAAACTCTGGCTCTGGGTATCTGGTGGCAACACCCAAATCACTTCGATAGCTGACGCCGCCGAATTGGAAATCAAGTGAGCCAAGGGGTTGTCGTCCGCGGGGGACTGCTGGAGGTTGTTGCACAGCAAATCACTATAACCTAAAATTCTGCCAAGCTTTTTTGCTCCGTACTTGAAAGCACAAACTCCCGGATATGAACTTGAACAGATGACAGTGACACGGATGGACGGGTTCAGTCAAAAGGTAAATCCCGGAATGAACGTACGCCGACCATTCTTGGAATTAGGATGACAGAATATGCCACCAGAAAAAACAAGTCATGTGGTACCGACGACGTGGAAACTTACGAGGGCGCCCATGGGGGGTTTGCGAGAGTTGAGACGCATGCGGCTTCGACGGATGAGGTGAAGTCGGACGCGCCGGAGCAGTCCAAGTAGCAAGCAAGTTGGTCAAGTATTTCTTCTTTGCGTTAGTACATGCACTATCCTGTATAAGTTTGTCGATTCACAGTATACGAGCACTAGCTCCACCACATCGCGTTAGCTTGTCCATTTGTCCATGTCGGAAGGTTTTCTCTTATACCCAAGTGTGTGCAGTAGCCACGGCAATGTCCGCAGTGCTGTTGCCAATTGGGACGTCCGAGGAACGACGAGTCACCTGTCCAGAGTAAACTCGGCGTCGTCGAGGCAAGTTGTGTCCTGCTGACCAGATCATCACAAACTATAAGAGGGCACGTCTTGCTCCCGCCATTCGACCGCAACGAGCTACCCAGTTATTCGCAAGCAAACGTATGTATTGGCATCAGGGATAATCAGGCTATCAGAGGGTAATGTGCACCAAGCTGCCAGTATGCGGCCCTCCATGTAAGCGATATGACTGTGATGTCACACTTCTGAAGTTCTGAAATCAACATCTCCTCCCCCCCCAAAAAAAAAATCACCCATGTACGCTTTATTTAGCCTTTCCCTTCCCCGTGAGTCGTGACTCTCTCCCTCTACTCCGCCAGAAGCTGAAAGCTGGCAATGCCCGCGCCAAACGAAGCACAGCCGCGACCGGTGACGCTGCCCAGCTCGGTGCCGGTGGCGTTCTTGCCCGCGTAAAAGTGCGCGGTGGCGGTGACGAGGCCGTCGCCCATGCGGACCGAGGCGGCGGCGGGCGCGAGGTTGTACGGCGTCGTCTTCTGCAGGTAGAAGGAGTTTCTGAGCGCGCCGGTGCAGCCCGGGTCGTCGTAGATCTCGACGTAGCTGCTGACGGGCAGGCGCAGCGCCGGGACGACGAGCGCGCTGGCGGCGCCGAGGAGTAGCAGGAGGGTGCTGATGATGGTCATCATGGTGGGCGGTCTGGGTTGGTTATGCGG
This sequence comes from Arthrinium puccinioides, assembly GCA_022414665.1. Taxonomy (NCBI): domain Eukaryota; kingdom Fungi; phylum Ascomycota; class Sordariomycetes; order Amphisphaeriales; family Apiosporaceae; genus Arthrinium; species Arthrinium puccinioides. The sequence goes on along the minus strand of JAIUNF010000003.1, from coordinate 981,564 downwards.
TCTTGACTCTTGGGGCCTGTGAGGGATGTTAGAGACCGGGTTTTGATCGTTCATGAGGATGTGTGAGAGATTGGCTTGGGCTTACTTGACGGCAAACGGTGCTCTCGTGAGATTTCAGGTGGTAAGTGAGGCTTGGGTCGTGAAGTGGAAGAAGATGTGTTCCGAGAAAATATCTTGGCGTAACCTGTTGGCGGTGAGTGTTTTGAGAGTGCCGTGGTGGTAAAGATGAAGACTGTAGAGCACGAGTCGAGTCGGAAGTACGGAGATTGCGTACGCTTTATAAAGGGGAAAACGGGGGCCTTGGAGCAGCCAGATATTCACTTTGGGGAGTGCACAAGCAATTAGAATAAAGAAGCAGCAGCAGCAGCAGCAGCAGCGGCAGCGGCAGAATTCACACTCACACTCACGTTTGGATCATTCACCCACAAACAAACAGCATTCACATCACGGTGAAGCTCCCGGGGGGGGGATGAATGAATACTCTCGCTTCATATCAATATGCATCCAACAACGCCTTGGCTTTGCAAGGTTACCACAGCCAACCACATTACACAGTACATGCATAACACATTCCACCCAGTCGGGCCTCTGCGGTTCCTGGGCTCTGTGGGGAAATAAACGTTCGTCCAGGGGTTCGGGGTTCCAGACCAACGTCGGATCTGTTTGCCGCAAGGGCGTCTTTGGTTCCAAGGTATATATCCCCCCCCTGACTCATTTCCACATCCCCCCCTCTACTGCCCCTCCACCCCAAGCAAACACACGGGCGATATTGCCTCGACCCCTGGCTTTCATCGCGCTGGGATATACAGATCTACGCCTTTCGATTCGGCAGGGGCATCATTTGTCATTTTGGCACCTAAAGGGGGTTTCCTGTTCGCGAGAGAGGCACAGAATACATTCCCATGGCCCATGGCAGGACGAAGCAAACAGACCCGGAACCAACCATCGACCGGAGACCCTCGGCTCCATGTTTGACGCAACGCCGCTGTGTCCTACGGGACCGATGGATGGGTAGTCATGTCGTCATTCGGTGCCACGAGGGTGTCGTTGTTACGCCGATGGAATGTCTCGGATGTCGTGCATGGTTTCGAAATATATGCTCAGTCGAGGACTCGAGGAACGAAACAGTTGCTGCGTACCGGTACCTAAAGCATCCATCCACCTGTTTGACATGGACAATGTCACGTCTAGGCCAAGCGTGGGCCTCTTACGTCCTTGACTCCTTGGGAGTCGCCGAGGAAGTTCGAGATATCCTTTTTTTTTTTTTTTTTTGCGAAGGTTTGGGCGTTCCAAGGTCGTGGAGGAGGGCTTGCACTTTTGCATCCGCACAGCTCGAAATACTCGCTCGGATTCCCATGCTATAAAACGCATCTCTGTCGCGCGAGCTCGTCTGCAGATTCAGTACCACACTCCATGAGTCCATTCTCGAAACGAAGACCTTCACCTACACCATGGCCGAGGCGAGCGGCAGCAGGGCCCTGCCTCTCCAAGCAAAGACGCCACGCCCGGATTCCAGACTCCTGCACCTGCCCAACGAGCTCATCCTCCTGATCGTCGACTTCATGTTCGAGTCGGACGAAGCGTCATGGCAGCAAGTGAGGCTCGGGTACGGCTCGTACTGGGCGTCCGACGTCGAGGGGCCGTCCTCCGTCTTCGACCCGTACGCAGGCGGGATCCCGCGGTGGACCTTCCACCGCTTCGCCGTCTGGCCGCTCGTGCTGAACCTGGCAGCGACGTGCCGGCGCCTGTACGGCGTGGTCACGCCGGCCGTCTACCGCCGCGACGTCGTCCACAGCAGCGCGTCCGCGCTCATGATCGCCTCGAGGCAGGGCTCGCGCCGCGCCGTCGAGTGGTCCCTCCAGAGCGGCGCCAGCGTCGACCAGCACGACGACACCGTCTTCGGCGAGATGCACGTCGACACCTCGCCCTACTGCCACGTCTGGGACGAGCCCGCCTACCAGCAGATGACCGTCGCCACCAACGCGGTCGAGTTCACCGCCCTGGCCTGGGCCACCATCTTCGGCCGCCGCGACGTCGCCGACCTCCTCCTGCGCAAGGGGGCCGACGCCAACGCCCGCATCCGCCCCTTTCGTTCCTACCTCGACGTCCGCGACAGCGGCATCGACGACTCCCTCGCCAGCCGCGCCTGGCTCATCAAGGGTAACGGCAACTCCCCCGTCCGCAGGCTCGGAGGCTCCGCCGTCTTCCGCTGCGGCCAGCCCGCCGCCCACGGCGTGCTCCCGCTCTTCTTCGCCCTCTCCGACAAGGTCTACCAGTGGCGCCGGTGTCTGCTCCGGACGGGCGACCGCAGCAGGGCCGACGACGACGCCGCCGTCGGCGGAAAGGACCGCGTCCTGCACCGTCGTCGCGAGGTGGCCAGGACCCTCATCGCCGCCGGCTCGTCGCTGACGGTCTACAGGGACCGCGGGGAGGAGCTGCACGCTCTGCACCAGGCCGTCTCCGTCGGCGACGTGGAGATGGCCGAGTTCCTCCTGCGCGAGCCGGGCGTCGACCCCCGTGTCGTCGTCGACCGCGCGGGCAATACCCCGATGCACTACGTCTACCTGGCCGGGAGACGGACCGAGGCTCTCTTGGAGATGGTGGCACTGCTGCGCCGGCACGGGGCCGACGTCAACGCGGCCAACAGCCAGGGCATCACGCCTCTCAGCGCCGCCTTGGGGTGTACGTCGTACTACTGCCGGCGAGAAGACACAAAATACGTCAGGACCAACGTCGAGTGCGCAGTAGCCCTCGCCCGCCACGGGGCTGTCCTGGCCGACGGGGATCATTATGCCATGATCACTTGGCTCAAGCCCCCTGAACGAGCCTACTTCTGGTGGGAGGTACGACGAGAAAATAACCTTTCCAATCTGACTTCGGGCAAGCTGCATCACCACGAGCTTGAGGCGCTCTGGGAAGACATGGAGTGGGCATGGGAAGCGAAAGAGCCGAAGATTGTGCGGGACAAGAACTTCCGAGACTGGTTGGTGGTCAACGATCAAGCGGTTGTATACAAATACAGTTGTGGGATCCTTTAAAAGGAGCATTGGGCCTTGCCAGTAAACATTGAGAAGTCGGTTTCCACGGGAATCAAATGCATCAACACAATGCCGCAGGGACATGTCAAGTCATAGCTGGAAAAACTGTCAGAGCCGCAACGTGTTGAACCATGTTACAGAGAATAGAGACCATCTGCACTTACTGTTGGTTGACCACGTTTACTTCTATATAGTGATATATTCGGTTAGTCAACAGTGGCAAGCAACAAGTGAATAATTCGGCTTGCGGCAATGTAGCCACAGTGTGTCTACACGATTCCCTTCATGCCATCACCCAAGAATGGTCCGAGTTTGTGCACTCTCACCTTGGTCATGTATTCTTGGGGAGCCTGAGCAGAGTTGGGTCAACTCCATCGACCACAGTCGACCGTGTACCGCGTTGTTTTGATGTGTTCTATTCCCATGTGCTGTCAATCGCTATGGAACTCCAAAACCAGTACACACACGAGGCCTTGCTTTAATCTCGCCACCAACAAATGGTATCATCAAAGAAGTATACTGCGCTGCGTATGCGCATCCGCGCCCTTCCACCTACCAACAGTGGTAAAGTTCCGTCGTGGAAGAACATCACATAACCAGCTGCGAGTCACTATTAGCCGAATGCCACCATCGTGGTAACGTGAGTTGAAACTTACGCAGTCGCTCTCCTGCTTTCCTTGGGCAATACCCATCTCCTCGAATGTGGCAGGTCCCGACTTGCCGGGTGCCTTGCTTGGTTTGCCAGCGGGCGCACTAGCAGCCGAGGCGGTTGTCGTACTGCTTGGGGCAGGTGAAGCCATATTTGGCCGTGTCTGCATGGGACCTGCTGAAGGCGGCAAGTTCGGTCGTGCCTGACTAGGCGGTGCGCTGGAACGCCCTCCCTCCATGTGCGCCATGCCCGAGTTGACCGCACCCATTCGGGGGCCGGGATTGGCGGGGAGGCCCACGGCGGGCATCGAGTCTGTACGATGTCCCATGCCACCGCTCATATGCGACGATGCCATGCTGGGTGCAGCAGAAGCTCGACCACCGTAGTTTCCAGGACCACCGGCCGCTGGGTGGGGCGAAACCCGTGGGCCATAGTCGCGGCCAGGTTGAGAAGACGGCGGCATGCCCGGCATCCCAGGGCCACCAACAGGGTACTGGGCGGGTAGAGGGGATTGCTTGGCCGGTTGCGAGTTCGGGTTCGTCTTGCTCAGGCGGTTGTGCGCCGGGTTGTTATGCGCTGGTCCGTTCGATTGCCGATGATCATACTGCCCCGACTGGGCCGAAACGGGCCGCATATCTTGACGGAGGCCGGGGCCGCCTTGCCGGTAGTCCACCTGAGACACTTGAGCTGTCCAGCCGCCTGCTGATACCGGTCTTGCGCGGTTAGGGTCTCCACCACCATGAGGGATCGAGAGGTTGCCGCCCATCTGACCAGACGACTGCGACTGACGCACGCCGGAACTGGCTTGTTGCGGTCGAGTGTTGTATCCGTTGCCGCCTGGCCCGGACCCACGCACGTTGGGGTTGTAATGGCTGGCCATATCGTCCTCGGGGTACGGCACGGCTGACTGGGCGCGGCCTAGGTTAAGAGGCGGTGGCCTGTCATCCTCGGGATACGGTACCGCCGACTTTGGCCTGCTGGCAAGGTTGACAGTAAAAGCTGGTTGTCTGCCATCGGCGCTGGAGCGCGACGGATCGGGAAAACCAGCGTCATAAGGGGCGGCCCGCGGTGACGGTTGAGGCGACACGCGAGGAGACACCCCTGGCGATAGCCGCGGTGATTCTCCTTCCGTCACGACTGGCATGGCGTTCGGAGGTTGCTTGAACCTGTCTGGCCGCTTGCCGCGCTGCGATCCATGTTGCGACTTGATTCTCGTCAATGTGGTAGTCTCATGGTCCTGCTTCGACATGGGGTGGGCATGTGAGAGATCTTCGAGGCGGCTGACTGCATCCTTGTTGCCGTGTTCCGCCGCCAGCTCGTACCACTTCCGCGCTTCACGGAGATCCTTCTCCACAAAGATTCCGATCTCATGGTAGTAGCCCAAAGCGAATTCGCCCGTCGGCAGTTTGTCCTTGGCAGCAAGCTGAGCGTACTTGTAGGCCAGTTGTTCATTCTTCGCGAATGTGCCTTCATAGCCAAATAAGAACCATCTGCTGACACCAAGACATGCCTCTGGCTGGCCCTGCCGCGCCGCGAGACCGTAGTAGTGAAGAGACAAGGCCGGGTTGAAGTCACACCCGAGCTGACAGAGTTCGTAGGCCTGTCCCATCTTCAACTGCGCCTTGCAGAAACCGAGGTACGCAGCCTTTTCGACGTACTGCCTCGCAACGTTCATATCGATAGGGACCAGGCCGTCTGGAATCACAACATCCGGCAGGTCCCTGGCGACAATCATGCCGTACACAAAGGCTCCTTGGGGTGCGTCCTCGTCGGCCTTGTCCGCCGAGTACTGAATCAGCGTCATGCCGTGTTCGATGTCTTTAGGCTGGCCGTGCTGTCCCATTAAGCTCATCATGCCGAGCCGGTAAGCCGAGGCCGAGTCCTCCAGTTGGAGGCCTGCTTCGTAGTGCTCTATGGCCCTCGCTGTGTTGTTGGCACTCTCAAACAGCATGCCCATCCGGTATTCCGGGCGGCCGAATGGCGCTTCCCCAGTGGCGAAAGCTGTGGCGGCGGCTTTGGCGGCCTGTTCGTAGTCGGCCCACGCTTGCTTCTTGTCCTGTCTGTATCCAAACTTGCCAAACTCCCACCATTTGCCCCTGATGAACAGGCCCTCGGGGTGGTGCTGGCTGGCGAGGTAGTTGACTATGTTCATGGCATCGACGCGTAGGTCGTGTTCAATCTTGGGCGTGGTGGGCCGTCCCAGGTCCCGATCTCCTGCGGCCCTCGCGATGGCACGTTCTCGGTCGGCGGACTCGGCGGATATCTCGATGTAGGCAAGCACATCGCGCGCCCAGCAGATTTGTGTAGCAGGGTTGTCCGAGTGTAAGACGTACTGGCGACTCTCGGCTAGTACAGCTTCCTTCTCGTCGTCGCTCGGCGGGATGTGTTCGCCTTGGACCTTGGGAAAGGGCGAGAACGATGGCGCACCCCGATGGTCCCTGTCTTTCGGCTTCTTCTCGATGACGGGACTGGACGTGGCACTATCGGCGTAAGGGCTGTAGTTGGACTGGCTGTAGCCGGAAGCTGGGCTGTAGTTGTCGCTTGCCTGCGGCTGTTGGTGGTACAGTGAGCCGTAAGGCCCGACCTTTGTGTTCAGAACAGTCGACAGAGACGGTTCGCGTGTGTGACGTGATGATTGAGAATGGGGATACATGGCTGCGGTGGGCGAAGTCATGGGGCTGTTTCTTGAGGACCCGTTCGATCGAGCTTCGAGTTCCATGCGTTGAAGGTCTTGTTGCATGTTTTGGGGTACCTCGGGCATTATCCTGAAACAAGCGAGAGATGTCGTCAGCACGAATGACCCCGCTGGCGAAGAACGGTTTCCAAGGCGGCAGGGGGGTAGTTGCGGCCTGGCGGGAAGGATGGGAGAACAAGTAAGTGCCCGCGGGCATGAGCAGCGCGGGCGCAAACGATATTAAATGCCGGAACAACAACAAACAAACGTACCTTTGAGGCGCCGGGGCATGGACCTCGGGCATGTAGAAGTCATCTACGCCCCCGGGGTAGAAGGTGGCCCCAAACTGAGGCATATCGACGCTGGCTTGTCTTGGTCTCTGCGGCTGAACCGAAGCTGCAGAAAGGAACGAAAGGATCGAATGGTTAGCAAAGGGACTTGGAGACGCAGGCCAATCAATCAAACAGTCAGTCAATCAATCGATCTTTTCGTGTCCGAGTTGTCTTGCAGGAGGGCAGGTGGTTTGGTGGTTTGGTGGTTTGGTGCTGGCTGGACCTTGCGACAAGTACAACAACATCAATATAAGTTACGTGCACCCCTCAGAGAGCACACGGTGATGATGATGAGTGTGGCGGGGTCTCGTCTGAGCTTGCCAGTTGAGCTGCGTTGCGGGTACTTGGGCTTGTTGGTTCCGGGTCGGGGCGCATTTACAAATAGGCAACGATGAGCGATCTAACGGGGGCTGTGTGTAAGCCCGCCCGTCCAGTCAAGCGAGTGTCGTCGCAGTCGGGTACTGTTGGTACTGGTGGTACTGGCGGTACTGGTGGTACTGGCGGTACTGGTGGTCCTAGTGGTCCTAGTGGTTGGTCCTAGCGGTTGGTCCTGATGCAGCTCTGCAATTCTGGACTTCGTCGCTCGGTCTGTTGGCAAGGCGACCAAGAAGGTAATCAGGACAATGTCTCAGAGGAAGCCCGCCAGAAGAACTCCAGCAGAACCGTAATGAAGAGGGCAGGATGCACGCCTCACGTCCGAGTCCTTTTGTAAGGGATGAAAGCGTCGATGATGTGGTGTGGATGGGTTGGTTGGATCGTGGATGGAGGATTGCGCGCCGGCACCCGACGAGACTGGGGCGTAGCTTTTGGACTTGGAGTCAATCAATAGCCGTTCATGCCGTTGGGAGACGTGTATGGATAATGGATCCTGCCCGACATTGCTGTACCACTGAATGTTCACTGGATGACCACTGGATGACCACTGAATGCCACAGTACGCAAGTCCAGAGGCAACCTGCAAAGTGTGTCGCCTCGTGACGGACGAGAACACCGAGAACCCTGCAATACTCCTCCATATTGGTAATCTCAACCCCCCCCGAAGTCTCCGCAGTCTCGAGCCTCTGAAGAGGCTGTTCCTGGGTGGCCTCCATCACATCGGGACATTCGTCGATTGATCTGCAGGGTCTCGGCCTGCAGCGCGACGTCGTGGATCCTCTTCTCGCCCGTGGGCCACGGTTGTTGGCAGAAGCACCACCTGCAAGTGCCGGGGGAGAGCTGGGAGAGCCGGGAGAGCTGGGGAGTGCCCGCCCCTATTCGTGCCCGGCGGAGCTCGAGAACATGATGATTGTGTTTTCTCATTTGCCATCCGCAAGTTACTCACTCACCTGCTGCTTGTATGTCCTGCTCCTGCCTCGGGTTCGGGGCTTTGGAAGCGTCCCCACGCCGCGCGTAGAGTGGGTTGGTGTTGGTCTGGGTGGTCGTCATCGTGCCTGCGCGTACTCCGTAGGGAGAACGGAATAAGTTGCTCGACCGTCGGCTTGTTCCGGTTCAAGGCGCTGGTTGACCAAAGGTGGAAGAAGGAAGTACGAATATCTGCAGCGTCAAGTTGCAGACCAAGTACGGAGCAACGTCAAGTGTTTTGTGATCAAAGTCAACATGTCGAGGGCGGCGACACATGGTTCATGTATCACACGCACAACCTTGACAGCAAGCGTGCGCATTGCATCGCACGAGGTCCCCAGTTGCGTGTCATGGTATCCTGGCTGCCAGCGGCCAGCCGAAGGAAGGGATAACCAAGCTATCACTTGTTGCCGTTTCGGAAATCCACTCTTGGCTGTGAAGTCCAACCAAGGGATTCTATGCGCCACTGCAATTTGGCTTGGAGTTTTGCGCGGATAGTGTACAAGGTTCATGCGGTCAACAACACAGCCCCGGATTGTTGCTATTCTGAGCTTGTCACCACCTCTTTTTGGGACAAGCTTGTCAAACCTCTTGTCAAGAAGAGGGTGACACTGGTTTTACTGGCTGTAAAAGACCGATGCGTTGAGTTCTGGTAAACTGGGAACTTTGATCTTCATTTGGGTGGTGATACTACAAGGTGGTGGAAAGTAACCTTGGCACCGAATCGGGCCTCTCTCTCCATGGCTATCGGTGGCCGTCGTGGTGGGTGTCATTTGTCATCTGGAGGTCGAGTGGGATGCTGAATTCATCCTTGTGACCAGCCTTAGGCACCTTGAGTATGCTCATCTGACTCTAGAAAATCCACGAAAGAGCCAAGTCAGGACTTTTGCATCAGTAGCTAGCAAGGAAAAAGGGTGCTACAAATGCAGACAATCCGCATGTTCGATCTGACAAAATCTGCGATTCGAGGAAGTGAAGGAGATTGATCAGCTTGTATCCGTACAAAAGGAAAGGGAAGGGTGAAAGAAGTGAGAAGCCACACTTCAGCCACAGACAATGGGAGATCGTGGCGAGACATCCACAGTGGTCCGGGCCCAGGCTCGGGCTCAAGTTCCGACGCCGACGCGGGCCAGGCTGAGAGCTTGGTTGCGACGCCTCGCCTCAAGCTCCAGATCGCCATCATCACCATCCATAGCACTGCGATCATCCACAACTGAACCCCCGACAACCATCACGAGAACTGCCACCAAGAAAACGGTCTCGGCTCCTGCAAACCAAAATCGAGTGTCAATCCACACATCAATTCCATCCGAGTTGGGAATTGTCCCGCCAGCACCCAATCGTGCCTCTGCATCGGGCCACTCCATCACTTTCACATCCCCAACTACAACCCCGAAGCACAATCAAACGGACTACCCACCAACACAGACGCCCAACATGGCTGCCGAACGCACCCTTCAACAAGTTCTCACTCAACTCCGATCGAACCCCACATTGCCCTACAGCGAAGCCAGCGGCCTGCTCTCCAAGGCCAAGCTGGCCCTCCTGCAGCTCAACGCCCTCACACCCACCTCGACTACGCCGCAGAACCTGCTGCCCGTCGCGCGGTCCGTCTACGAACATGGCGCCCTATCCTCCATCCGCGCCCGCAACCCCGAGGCCTTCACCCGCTACGTGTCGCAGCTGCAACCCTTCTACGAGCTGTCCTCGTCGCAAGCCAAGCCCGACTTCGAGACGCGGAACAAGGTCACCGGCCTGTACCTCCTGCTGCTGCTGACGCAAGGCCGCTACGCAGAGTTCCACAGCGAGTTGGAGACGTTGACCACGCGCGAGGGTCTGGACGGACCGGACCGCATAGAGAGTGACAAGTTCCTCGGTTACCCCGTCAAGCTGGAGAGATGGCTCATGGAGGGCAGCTACGACAGAGTGTGGAAGGCCATGAAGAAGGGCGAGGTGCCGAGTGAGGAGTACGGTGTATTCTCGTCGGTAAGTTCTTCTACGTGACTGTGACTCGTCCGCAGTAGCTAACAGCTGGGCTTCTAGATCTTGACCACCCAGATTCGCTCTGAAATTGCATCATCTTCCGAGCGCGCCTACCCTTCCCTGCCCCTCAGCAGCACCAAATCCTTGCTGTTCCTCGACTCCGAGGGCGCCGTTGTCGAGTTTGCGCGCAACCGCGGCTGGATCATTCGTGACGGCAGCATCTACTTCCCAACTGCTGCCGAGGCGGGCGAGGAGGACGAGAAGGAGATGTCACAGATGATCATAGAGAACACGTTGGGTTACGCACGGGAATTAGAGACGATTGTGTAAGGTAATGACAGATGGAATGGTACAGCCAATGCTTGCTTGTCACACCAAGTCTTGCTGAGCAGCAGGTTGCTACCCCCGATGCACTGCCACGGGGGTAGTCGGCGGCAGCAGGCAAGACTAACACCCAAAGCTATTTTGCCTGTGTGTAAAACAACAATTCCCCCCAAGCTGGCATCCCAATGAGCTGGCAGTACCTGGGTGCTATGACACAAGAGGCCGCCGGGGGGCATAGAGCTTATTCATACTTGATACATGCAGTCTTCACCGCGATATACGTATTCGTTCATTAGGCATCATGTGCCGTATTCGTGTCGTGTCAGATGTGTAGGGGCCGCAACTGACAACCACAAGCAAGCACCCCCTCCCCTACCAACGCTCCGAAGAAGCGAATAGTGGGCATTCCCCGCTGTTTCCACCACGTCGCTTTATCTAACTTACTATGTACGCCTCTACGGAGTAGTTACTCTACTGTGGTAGGGGTCTTTACGGCAATGCTACATTGATAGTTATGCCCACCCGTGTAACATTCAACGCACGACACTCGAGGTGTATTCTCCACTTGCGGCGAGCAAGGCCATGAAACGTGTTGAATTCCACAAAAACAGCTGGTCAATAGTGTTGCGAAACGCCAAACAGCGTCAAAAAATGCTGGATGGACGAGACTAGACTCGATGACCATATAAAAGTCTTACTTCCCTCTTCACTCCTGAACGTAACCCGGCTTTGTCTAAGTGAATCCTTTTTGGGCACCGGAATAACCACATTCTCTCAGACCCTCCACTTTTGATGCTCTCACGCTTGATCTAATACAGATCAGTGTGCGTGATATCAACCCATCCATCCAGTTCAGCAGACAAGAAGCTGCGGGGGCTCGTATCGTGCCATCCGTCTTCCTTGGCGTGCTAAGCAAAGAGCTTCAGCCCGCTACCGTGCTTGCCGATCTCACACACCTCGCAGACGACGCAAATGGTACCCTTGTACTTGCTGTGATACTTTGCGCCGTCAAAAGCGCACTCCTCATGGGCAGTACCACTGTAGATGGGTGTGTGCGATGCGGCGCAAACCTCAAACTCGGCGAACTGATCGTACTCAATCTCAACAGCATCGTGGGGATTGCGCTCGCAGGCTGCCTTTATCTTCTTGGCCTATAGACGTCACTGTTAGCATCCAACGATTGAAACAGACTTGGTGCAGTCACTTACCGAGTCTACGATTCTGCCAGGACCACCCCCATTTGCCAGGATCCGGTTTGCAAAACTTAGCGCTGTGCTGTAATTTTTACTCCTCTGGGATAGGTTCATGGCATTGTAAAGAGCAAGCTGGCGATGAGGCACCTCGATCTTGGGTATCGTAAAGTACGCCGACAACTCCAAGCTGCGCTTGATCTTGTCAGGGCTGGAGTTCACTTCGTCAGGTGAGCCCAACCTGCGTCGGGCAAGCTCAATCGTCATAGCAACACTGTACTCGCTGGCAGACGTAATGAGTTTATGTGCCTCGCCGACCTCGCTGTCTGAAGTGACTGCGTTCACAAATATGGCATGTAATATGCTCTTGAAGATCGCGAGTCCGTCCTCCAACTTGTTGGCCTTCATGGCATCGTACCCTCTTTGTAGGTCATTTGAGGCGAGGTAGTCGAGGTCTCTGGGGATGATAGGCAGCACCTTTCTAAGGTCCGTCTCCTCAACCGTGCGGCGGACATAGTTGACCAAAGGAGGTAAACCAGCGGATGCGGGGAGATATGTCTTTGAGGCGGAGTAAATTTCGAGGAAGCGAGGCTTGAGTGGTGCGAAGTTGACCGCACCAACCTGTCGGTTGAGCAGGTTCATTGCGCTCTCGAAAGATCCCGCAGCAACATGGTCTGCTGCAAGAGGGGAGTTGCGTGCCCACATATCAGCCTCACTGCTGCCAGCACCACCAGCGTCGGTGCTTTCAACATTGACAAAGTCGCTGTCGACCTCAGCGGCAGCGTCGTCACCAAGATCCCAACCAGCGGCATCGTCTTCGTCATCCACGTCCATGGCACCGTTCTTCTTGGCAACATCGTCCTCATCGACGGCCTCGTCGGCAAAACCGTTGGTCGCTGCAGTAGTGCTGTCCTCGATGCTCAACCCTTCAAGCTGGCCAGCAAGTGTCTTTTCGAAGATTGACTGCGACGTAACCTTAGTAGGCCAGTTGCTCTTGTAGGTCGGTACCACTGGTCGGGGCTGCTGCAAAGCTTCGCCCATCTCAGGAAGTGTCAACTGGTCCTCCGTAATGCCGGTAACTTCCAAGATGGACTGGCACTCCTCTTCCAGGCCATGAGCCTTGGCAGTCATATAGGCAAGTGGGTCTGAATTCATATTAATTTCGCGATGCTGTGTGAGAGGCGGGGTGGGATCACTTACATTGGTCGATCTCCTTGAACATTTGTATTCTGTCCTCAACTTCTCCGAGGTACAGGGCGTTCTGGAAGCGCGCCGTGAAGTCACCGCGGTGCTCCGCGATTTTGGCCATTCTAGCAAGTTTGCTGTGGTCACCAGTAGACAAGTACAAGAAGGACAGTTTGTCAAACTGCTTTTGTTTTTGATAGGCCATTTCAACGACCAGGTGGTTGCCGTGTGCAAGGGCTTCGTCGCCGAGTCGCTTCCAAAGGGCTGGTCGGTCGAGCTCTTTGGCCATCTCAACTGCAACGTCAAGATTTCCACATTCAATGGCGAGCTCGAAGCGGGTTGCTGGGTCTTGCACGAACTGCAGAGCAATCTCCGGGTACCCCTTCTTCTGGAGGTAGGAGATGATTGACTGACCTACCAAACTCGAGTTCTGAATGATGGAAAGCATTTCCTCGTAGTTGCGCTTGACAAGAGACAGCTTGAATCGGTATTCCGTGGGGTCAATCAAGAGAACCTTGGGCTTAGCAGCGCGATCCAAGCAGTAGACGTTGCGGCCTTTGACGCGGACAAGGTACACAGTTTGATCCAGAGTTCGCACAATACCATTGTCGCCATTCATCAGGGTGTACTTGATGTGATTGAGGGTAGAATAGAGGAGGACACCAGCATCGTCCCAGGTTGCGCTCTTGATACGGATGGTCTCGTGGAGAGTGCTGACTTGCTCGAGGGTCTTTGTGACAATGGTAACGTTGTGCTTGCTAAGCAACGCCGCATGCAGACCGTCATTGGACCAAACAACATACTTGACGCCATTTACTGCCAGCTCAGCAATACTCTTCTTCTGCTGAATATCGTAAAGGTGCACAGCAGTAGGGGTAATAATGAGCAAGTTGCCGGTACCACCAAAGTAGATGTCGGTAGTGCCAACAGGAGCTTTGAAAGATCGCGCAGTGTTGTTCGAGAGATCCTTGATGTCAACAGTCTGTGTCGCAGTGTTTAGTACAGCAAATCGGTTGCGCGCCACAAAAATGGCCGAGTTGCCTGGACCTCGCTTCGAATCCGTCGCGTCAATCGCCCCTGAACCGTCGCGGGGTAAGTTGATTAGCTCGTAGGAGCCACCATCGGCGGGAGATGTGACAAGAACGGATCGTTCGGCCGGGTTGTAGGAAAGGGTACGAGGGGGACCCAGGCGCTGCCGAGCCTCTTGAGCGAAAGCAATGTCGGGCTCTCTTGGTTCTTCTGGAAGTCGTAAGAGCGTACATGCTTTTCTTTGGTGATGAAGAACAGTGAGTTTTGGTGTACTGTCGAGGCGGGCCGTTCCCTCTCCAACTTGAACACCATAACACCGTTGTCGTGACCAGCTGCGAACAGGTTGATTTCGGGGTGCGCCGCAATGACCCAGAATCGATCGTTCTCCCGCTTGAACGACTGGACGGCGGTTCGCTTCTGCGAGTCCCAGACTCGAATAGTCTTGTCTTCGCCGCACGACAAGATCAGATCTTGATGAGGGTGGAACAAGACGCCCGACGAGTTTTGGAAGTGGCCTCGGCACGTATCCACCTCCCATGCCTTTGTCTCGCTGTAGCGCCAGAGCTTGATAAGACGATCGTCGCCAGCGGAAACAATGTGAGGCGCAGTCGGGTGGAAAGCGACCCAGTTAACGCCGCGATCGTGACCTTCGAGGACGAACTTGACCATGGCGTCTGTGTTGCCAAACATGTCGGTCTGCTGCTGGTTAGAACGCGAAGCCTGGTCCTCGAAGGACATGGACGTCGGAGCCGAGTGCTTCTTGCGGAGTCCCGAAATGTCCCATACACGGACTGACTGATCCAGTGATGCTGAGACAACAAGGTCGTCCTTCGGGTGGAACTGGGCACACATGACGTAGTGGTTATGGCCGGTCATGGTGCAAATTAGGGATCGGTTCTGCCAGTTCCATATCCGAATGGTCTGGTCGTCGGAACACGAGATGATCCATGGTAGCTCGTGGTGGAAGAAGACGGTTCGCACGTAGTCGAGATGGCCGTTGAGAGTGAATAGACATCTCCGCGTCTGGTATGACCACACCTTGATCTTGTAGTCGTCGCCTCCTGACACGAAGAGGGGTTGCGTCTTGTGGAAATCGATACCGCGGACGGGGCCATCGTGTTCTTCAAATCGGTCGATCAACGTACCCATTCGGTAGTCCCAAAGCTGGATAGTCGAGGAGTGGAGGGAGACGAGAATCCAGGGTCTGCATTGAGTTATCAGCAAAGGCTGGCCAGGTCGTAGTCGGGATAGGAAGAAGCTCACCTCTTGGGGTGGAAGGCAATGCCCTTCGCCCTCGAGGACTTGGACTCGAACTGGCAACGAGTTAGCATTCAGGTTGCAGATGTCGCAAGGAGACAGAAGGCAAACGAACCTTGGTCAACATCCCCGTGGAAGCCATCTTCGCGGTAATAGGCGGGATAGGACCCCCAAGGTCAGATCATCAATGGGTCGGGGGAGAAGTCGCAATTGCGTGGCAAAGTTCGTTTGGCAACTAGATCCGAGGTGGACGTGGAGGTCGTGATTTGGGAGAGTCGTGTAGATGGATGGTTGTAAAGCAGCAATTATGCGCTGGGCTGGGCTGACCTGCAAGCTGTCCAGACTCGAAGTTCACAAGGTTCCGATATGCGTTGGCTAGGACCAGGCCATCCACAATTCACTGGAAGTCGCTTCGTGGCCCAAAGACCTGGCCCATCCAGCTGGGGGCAGGGATAAAGGTTGTTCCATCCGGAATTCAATTGATCGAGGGGCAGCTCCCTCTGACCCCTGAGCACCGAAAGCCCCACCAACAGACCAACAGACAAACATCCAAACTTGGGACCCGCCACGCTAAAGTAGTGCGGCAGCTGTGCTAGGGGGTGAAGCTGTGCTCGCTGGCCGCTAGCCCGGATCGGAGCTGGAGCTTTCTCATTTCTGGCAATCTGTCAATTGCAGCTTGTCGACTTACACATGTTTCCTGTCGCATGCAACCAACTTTTGCCCATTCGCAAAGGACAGTAGAGCTATCGACGAAGCGACCAGACCACTACACAGAACCAGACCACAGCCCAAAACAATGGCCAGGTAGCTCTACCGAGCTTTCTGAATTCGAGCCACGAACGAGTTCAACAACCTGCAGCAAACGGCTGCCCCTCTTGCCTCTCGTCCGCTGGCGGAACAGCTTTCTGGCCGTCGCGACACGCCTCCTTTCACACTGGAAGGTTTAGACCAGCGACATATATAACGCCGTAACCATGATAACTCTGTTCAAGCTGCCATGCGGTCTTGCAGCTGCCCTCTTAGCAGCAGTGTGCTTCAATGCTGGTCCAGCGGCGGGTGCGCCGTCAGTCAATGTGGGCATGACGGCGTCCTTCCCTGCACCGCCATATCTGCTTGAACTCCTGTAAGCTTCGATCGTCGATTCGAACGGACAACGTAACTCATGCCAGCCAATAGAGAGTCGGCCGCCGGAGAGAGTCCCGTATCATATTTCCCGCTCCTCGACCGAATTGCCAGTGGCGACTTTGCCGACGCTTCAACAGACAAGGAGTTGTACGAGAGGTTCATCGAGGTGCTGCAAAAGGAGGATCTGATAACAACCCCTGAGGAGCTTGCCACATTTAAACTTGCGCTATCCATGCGCTCGGCTGCTCCGTCCATCGAAGCCCATTACCAGTATTATGAGACTGCGGCAGAGCCGTCCGTTGAGGGGCCAAAGGATGGGTGCGACAATTGGGTCCTCATGAAGGGGCAGCAATACTGCAACCCGTCGTTTGAACACGCCAACGCCATCGTGAACGGAGACGGGTATGTTATTTCAGGAAACAACGTCTTGAGACTATTGTTGATACAATTACAGCCAACTGCGACAACTGCCCTTTGATCGCACATTTGGTCAGGGCCCGGATGTGATACTCTATGCCGACATCACCAAGCCTGAATTTTCGGCTTTCCACGTCACTTTGTTTGATATGGCCCGGACTGGTAAGATCAGGTACCGGCTTCGATATCGTCCCGCACAGGGAGCACAGTCAGAGCCCTTACCTGTCAATGGCTATGGCGTTGAGCTGCAGCTGAAGAGGACCGACTACATTGTCATTGACGACCGTGAAGAAGAAGCAGATACGAGCAAGTCCTCATCTGAGGTCGTTTTGAATGCGGAGGAAGACGTCACCGATTTGAAGCCTTTGTCCAGCTCGGAACTTGGTTCACTCGGTGTCAAAGCCGCTTCCTTCATCATGCAAAGCGAAGACCCCTTGAACACGCTTTTGAAACTGACCCAGGACTTTCCCAAGTATTCGGCATCTATTGCAGCTCACAATGAATCCGAGGCCTTCCTTGCGGAGCACTATTTCAACCGGGGTCAAATAGCACAGGCTGGTACAAACACATTCTTCCTGAATGGCGTCCAGCTTGTTGAGAGGCAAATGTCCCCATTTTCACTGGTGGATATGCTACGGAAGGAGCGACGATTCATACAGGGAGTGACTACTCTTGGCCTGACTGGCAAAGAAGTTGTGTCGCTTCTCGGTCATAGTGCTATAGCTGCTGCCAAGTCCGATAGTGACGTACGCCGCTTCGATTGGAGAGATCAGATCGAGGAGGGCAAAGTCATCATCTGGCTCAACAACTTGGAGAAAGACAGTAGATATGCCAAATTTCCCTCGCATCTCAGAAGTGTAAGTCTTCTTGCGCACCACTCCTTGTTTCTCAACTGACGGGTTGACCTAGCTCATGCAACGTACATACCCAGGACAAATTCCGCCAATCAAGAGAGACTTGTTCAACCTCATTGTGCCTGTTGACCTTACCAACCCAGAGGATGTTTCGCTTGTTGTCGATCAGCTCAGAACCTTCATCAACAGACTGCTACCTGTTCGCTTCGGCCTTGTACCTTTGACGCCCACCAAGGAGGCTGAAGAACAAGCCAAGATTGCCTATCATCTACTGGAGACGTACGGCCTTGCCTCGCTGATTGCGTACCTCGAGGAGTCTAACACGGGTAAGACCGTCCAGGCTGACAGAGAGGTCTTCGAGAAAGCCATCAAAGATCGCGCCGTTCGAGAAAATGAGACTGCCATCCCATTTCAGGAGGTCCTGGAGTCGGAGCATCACGCGCAACAAGTCGAGTTGGCCAAGCATTGGGTTGAACGACTCGGCGCCGATAGCGCTATTACCCCGGTGTTTATCAACGGTCAACCAATCCCCCGTGAGAACAATTGGCTCCAAACAATGAGCCAGACAGTTGGAAGCGACCTGCAGATGATTCAGCAAGGGATCTACATGGGCACCATAACTGATGATATGTGGATACCTGCTTTGTTCATCGACGATGCACCGACCAGGAGGAACATATACATCTTTCCCGAGAATGATAAGCAACTCGACATCTTGAACGTACACAAAGTTTATACGGATTACGAGGACTTGCTCAGCCTTGTTCCCATCATCGACGCGGACTCGGATTCGAGCAAGGACACGTGGGCAACCCTTACCGTGGTGGCCGACTTCACCACTGAAACTGGGCTTCAGTTTCTGGTTTCTGCACTTGAATTCCGCCGCAACAACGCCGGTGTCCGATTGGACCTAATCAACAACCCGGCTAATTCCAACGAGGCCTGGCAGGCTAACGAGAACCTCAAGGACCACGTCGATGAGCTACTCGAGGTCCAAGATGTTGAGACGCTGTCCAAGAGTATCATGACTGGTCACAAGGAATCGAAGACCAGCGAGGGTCTGATATTCGAGAATGCATTGCGTCGATTTCTATCTGCGGCAGGTTTCGAGCCCACCGAGAACATCCTGATACTTAACGGCAGAGTCGTTGGCCCCATTGCGCTGAAGTCTTCATTTGGCACAGATGACTTCCAGCAGTTGCTCGAATTCGAGCGAGCGAAAAGACTCTTACCAGTATATGCTGCACTTGACGCTTTGAACCTTACATCAAAGGTTGCTAGTCCTTTGGCTGCCGCAAAGATCACATCCATCACCGCTCTATCGACTGTCTCTGATGTACCTGAAGGTATGTTTGAGTCAGCTTCGACAGTTCGAACCACTCTCTACGACGAGTGGGAATCAGACCACACCATGATACAGGTTGGGAATGCCACTACCGCCAACATTCACCTTGTTGCAGTTATCAATCCGGCAAGCGAACAAGGGCAGAAATGGGCGCCGCTCCTCAAGGTTCTCTCCAACCTGGATGGTGTGCACATGCGCATCTTCCTCAACCCGCGAGAGAACATAGAGGAGCTGCCCATTAAACGCTTTTACAGATACGTACTTGACTCGGTACCATCTTTCGACGAGGCTGGTAAGGTCCAAGCCCTTCGAGCGATTTTCAAGGGTATCCCCTCGGAGGCTTTGCTCAATCTGGGCATGGATGTTCCGCCCGCTTGGCTCGTTGCTGCCAAGGATTCGATTCATGATCTAGACAACGTGAAGCTGAGCTCGGTCAAGTCTGACGTGGAAGCTACATATGAACTCGAGCACATTCTTATCGAAGGCCATTCACGAGAAAGTAGCGGCCCCCCACGCGGTGTCCAACTCGTTCTCGGTACTGAGAAAGACGAGCATTTCGCAGATACAATCATCATGGCAAACATTGGCTACTTCCAGTTCAAGGCAAATCCAGGTTACTACAATATCAAGCTCAAAGCTGGCCGAAGCTCCGAAATCTTCTCAATTGAGAGTGTAGGCGCGAAAGGATTTCAAGCCGCGCCTGGCGATGAGGGCACGGAGGTCACTTTGATGGACTTCCAAGGCACTACGCTGTACCCACGACTTCAGCGCAAGCCCGGCATGGAAGAGCAAGACGTCCTTGAGGAAAGCAGCTCGAGCAGTGGCGGCGATTTGTTATCGCGGGGTCTGAAGTTTGCCGGGGGATCTTGGGCGGCTCAAAGTCGAAAAGCAAGTCGATTTCTGCGCGAGAGCACGCTGAGATCAACATTTTCTCAGTTGCCAGTGGCCATCTGTACGAGCGCATGCTGAACATTATGATGGTCTCTGTCATGAAGAACACCAAGCACACGGTCAAGTTTTGGTTCATTGAACAGTTTCTCTCACCTTCTTTCAAGGAATTCATTCCCCACCTTGCTGCCGAGTACGGTTTCAAGTATGAAATGGTAACCTACAAGTGGCCACACTGGCTACGTCAACAGAAAGAGAAGCAACGCGAAATCTGGGGCTACAAGATATTGTTCCTCGACGTCCTCTTCCCTCTTTCTCTTGACAAGGTCATCTTCGTTGACGCTGACCAGATCGTCCGCACGGACATGATGGATCTCGTGAACCTCGATCTCCAAGGTGCTCCATATGGCTTCACACCCATGTGCGACAGTCGTACCGAGATGGAAGGCTTCCGGTTCTGGAAGCAAGGCTATTGGGCCAATTACCTTCGTGGCCTCCCTTACCACATCTCGGCTCTTTACGTCGTCGATCTCCGCCGCTTCCGTGAGCTTGCTGCCGGCGACAGACTCCGACAGCAGTACCACCAGCTCTCGGCCGATCCAAACTCCCTCAGCAACCTGGACCAGGATCTGCCCAACCACATGCAGTTCCAGATTCCCATTCACAGCTTACCCCAAGAATGGCTCTGGTGCGAAACGTGGTGCAGTGACGAAAGCCAGAAGGAGGCGCGTACCATCGATCTTTGCAACAACCCGCAGACGAAAGAGCCCAAGCTAGACCGTGCGAGACGACAGGTACCGGAATGGACTGTGTATGATGACGAGATTGCCGCCGTACAGCGCAGAGTCAAGAATGGGAGTGTTGCAAATACAGAAGGTCAAAAGGTCCTGGGCGGCAAACAAGAGGAGAAGGTGGAACCAAACACGAAGAGCAGGCGCTTCGAGGAGCCGGTGCCTACGGGGAGGACGAAGGATGAACTGTAGACGCACAATTTATATACGGCGGGATAGAGATAACAATCAATTACCAGTCAAGATTGGCCAAATAATAGATTCGTACTTTGCACCCACAGGTATTCTGTTATTGTCTCGTACTCTATTCATTGTGCACGCCCATTCAAACGAGAAAATAGGCGGAGTAACTTGCGAGCAGAGAGCAAGTGGATGCCAAGGTATCGATCGCGTCATATTGCCATTGGAATTCCATCAGATGTTCGATCAGGTTTTAGCAGGGGACGGAAGTTTCCAATCCTAGAACTCCCATCCCCTGTTACATCCCAGCGTTCTTGTCTTTTCAGCGCATTCGTGGGGCTTCCGCAGGGATTGTATCAATATCAAGACTCGTTCAACTGACTGCCAGCCATACCATACGCTAACAACCGAGCCACTACGGATCGTTGCGTTCAGTCAACAGCTTCGGCAGCCGATAACTTCAGATTTATATTGATTTACAAAGTGTCCAGTCGCGAAACCTTTCAACACTTAAACCTAATCATAGGTGCACTTCACTATTGACACGCAAATCCATCGCATGAGGCCAGTCTGAGGTATCCTCACATTGTGATCTCAGGGGTGTCGAATATGGGAGAAACGCAGCCATGGTCATTGGCCTCATATCCATTAGAGGGCATCACGAGGTTTCGGCCTCTTCGAATTGTCTCTATTCTTCAAACCAAGTACGGAACATGTGCGATGAATTCTTCTTTATCCACATGGTACTTACAGATTGGTCATTGTATTTGAAAATAAGGGGCTAATTGGAAAATCGCAGTCACTCAAGATGGCCACCATAACTGGTGTGAAAGATCTGTAATCATAAAACTACTTATAAGACTACTCGAGTTGATGAATGGCTTGAGAGTTGGTGGACGTCTCGAGGCACACGCAGATATCCTACTACCCTTGAAATACTTATTATCTAACCATGCTCGTGGTGAAGACAAGTCGTTCCTGATGAAAAGCCCCAATACTCTAGTCGAGAACTCGGAAGGATGCGATATCCCCGAAGAATCAAGTTCAAAGGGCATAAAGAGCTGGTTCTGTATGGGTTTTTAGAGCTAGGAAAGATTTGTTTATTGATAGATGGACGAGTTCTGCAGTCGAAAAGATGATATCCTACACCCAGTTCTCAGCCTCGTGCCATCAAATGTAGCGATCTGTGTACCTCTGCCGCTCGTCCGAGATTGTGCTTACGATGAAGTCGAAAGAGAGACATTTTCAGCACGGGGTTTTCGGTGGCTTTCATATTCTTGACGGAGAGCACGTATTTATTGACATACTTGCCAATATGAGATTGAGTAACATAGGCTCTTTCCTACTTGGTAAAACCGCCAAGTCCAGGAAACTAGATTTCAGGTAGACTCAAAGAAATCTAGTATCCAAGATGCTACACCGGTAGTTGATCCCGAAATGTGAGACAATGTTACCAAACAAGACGACAAATAGAATTAGTGCTCATGGCGTACGAACTCGCCAAATGCGGGTGGCATAACCATGGAGTGTTCCCCGGTGGTTGAAAACGTTTTATGCAGTGACGTAGCTGGGAAACAGTCTTGGACTCCCGAGTTACTTGGGACGTCATAGCCGAGGATTCGATCCGATTAGGTAAACAGTAACACAGTCTTATAGCCCCTTTGGAGACACTCTTCCCAGTGTAGTGATGTTATTCCTGATACTCGACAGACGATGCGGTTGTCCATTCATGACACGATCTGCATACAGGCTATGACACACCCTACTTGTGTTGGGAGATGGCGCGCCTCAGGCTAGAATAGTTTCAGCTTACTATTTCCCTCCACATACTTGTCGTGCCAGTCTAGCTGCCGATATTCCCACCGTCGTTTAACATCACCTATACTTCAAGACGATGATGGAATTTCACCCGTGATGGTGCTCGTCCTTATTTATAAACTTGAACCGCATGTGATAACCCATCTAGTACTTGACCCTTTTCTTATTTATAAGAGGATTCTGAAGATTGCTCATAGAAAATAGGAAGCTCGATATTCGATTTGTCGTTTATTCATTCTGCTTCCACAACTACCTACTCACTATCGCAGAGATTCAACCACGAACGGCCTTGAGAGGCTCCCGCGTCCGCCTCTTCGCGCTTCCTATCGGCAACCCCATGCCCACCGGTGCCCGACCTCCCGCCGCCCCCCTGCTAGCACTCCCCTCCGACTTTGCCCTATTCCTCGACTCCACAGCCTCGACGTCCTTGCGCCAGGTTTGCCAGTCCCTCCCGGCCAGGGAACACCGGCTCTTCTCCATCTGCGTCGAGCTGACCTCCTGCTGCTTCTCCCACGCCGCCAGGGAGTTTATGGTCTTGGGCGTGATCGCCGAAGACATGGCCCCTGTTTCTAGCTGTGACGAGTGCGAGGGTGATGCGCTTGAATCTGCACTGACGGCCATTATCGAGGATTCGTCGACTGATACGGTTGACTTGGTAGAGTTGGTTGAGTCTATGGACGACTTGGGGGTGTGGTTTGAGCGCTGAAGCAGGGGCATCTTGTCCGTGGTGTGTGGTGATGTGGGTTGTATAAGCTGGTGGAGAGGGCGCGTTGATAGTCAGGGTATAAAGAGTTGCTACGGCATTTTTCCCACCTTGTCACTTGGCGATTCGAGAGCAAAACCAAAACCGCTGTAGATATGAAAAAAGGAGATAAGCGGTATTTGAAGATTGATCTCGTCTTGGCGGCTGGGTAGATATGTAATGCATCATACATGACGCGCACTATCGTTATCGTAGCCAACATTCAGAGTCCCCCCTCCCCGTCTTGGTGTCGATACGGTCATGATGATTGCCGGGGCTCAAAGGAGGTATACCTTGGCGAGAGGCTAACATCTAGCTTGCAATATCTCGTCAAGATTAGCATTATCGTGACTCGTGTGGCCGTCCTCCCCATGTTGCTTGAGTCCGTTGTGCACTGGACCGGTGGTGATGGACAAGTGTTGATAATGTGGCTATGATGACATGTCAAACTATACTGTCGCTCGCTTCAGTTGTATCGAGTCATTTCCATATGGCTAGACGTCACGCTTTGACAATACCTCTTGTTCAATGCTTGTCTTCGTCCTGTAATAGGACCGCTTCGAGATAACCTTCAAGCCTATTTTTAGTTGTGAATATGGGAACTCTTGCCGGGCCAAGAATATAGTGAGCTTACCTGTTCAGGACGTTGTCTTTGAAGTACATGATATGGTCGGGCCGGAATACACACTCTGACCTCAGCTGCTCGTCAAACCAGAGGCAGTACTTTACCGCCCCCTTGAATGCCCATGCCCCCTTTCGTCCCACTCTCTCGAGAAGATCTGCTTGCTCCACGTGCAGACCGTCGATGGATATTTATGGCTTGTTAGCCTCGCTTATGCTGATGGATATATGTTGCTGCAGTGTCAACTCCGCCAGACAGATGCCGAGGAGAAGTGCTTTCCGACGCATATGGGTCACTGTACCGGTACCCTTGTCACATTCTTCAACGCCATTGAGGGTCGGTAGTGTCCCAGTGCTGCCGGACTCTAGCGGTAGCGTGACAAATATCATCTGGCATGTGCATATTGCACTCGTCCAGGGCGTGTTCCAGAGTAGTAATGTCCAGTTGACGAGACCTATAGGCTTTCGAACCAGACTTGCTCTCCAACCGGGATCGTTCCGTGCCACGGTTCCGAGAAGATTATTCCTATAGTATAACAGACTACGGACCAATAGCCTAATGGTATGGTCCACAGGTCACGTAATACAGAAGCTTCTAGACAAGCCTCTACAACTATAAATGTATCTAGTTCAGACGCAGCAGTAAATAAGTCTTTTGGCAGATCAACAGAACCAGCTTCTATACCCTTACCCCTACTATTCAATCAGTTACCACCAACCTCTCCATATAACCCTTCCAGACAATCGAGTCTAAAAACCCTGTCAGACCGGCAGCAGTACGGTGTACCGACATAGCCAATCACAGAAAACGATCGAACGACATCTTAGAGTTCTGTAATAATTGGTCGAGTTGGCTCAGAAGGGTGCTGTACCGAAGTTACATACATATGCTGTATGGGAATTCCAAGGCCGCAATGTGTCGAGAGACTCACTACAGGAGTAAGATGGCCTGAGTAGTCGGGCAGCAGTTTGAGGGGTTGTGGGCGCCACGAAAGGATGCAAGCAGATACAGTCACAGCACCCTCAAACATGCTCAAGACCACGTCAGATTCTCGGGTTTTGACCAATAGTCGCTGGGATACTGACAGTCTACCCAGCGCAGCCGAGCGGCACATGTATTCTGCTACCTTTTCTCACTGCCTCTGTCTATCTCCTGGCTGTCCCTGCGTGGTTCGGATTTTGTTGAGCTATTACTGTTAACAACTTGACTAGGGGTCTTCTCGGATCTTTGTCTGAAACAATCATCGGCCTGGGAGACGTTTCAGATGAAATCAGAGAATCGGGAGGACTTCGAGGCCAAAAGCATCTCCAAGAGATACTGGCTGCAAAAGATGAAAACACCAAACGCCACGGCACGGTAGAAAGCGCGCACCAACATGTATTCCGGTTACCGCCGTCTATACAAAGCCAGATGAGTGTTGGCTTAACGGTACCAAAGAAACATAGTACGCAAGACGAGGTGAGTAGTTGCCGTATTTGGAACACTGGCTGTGGACTGAAGGAGGACATCACTAATAGAAGCCTCTATCTGCCCGAAAGCGAGAAGAATTTCTCAACGACGGAACTCGTCAAGTATCCGACCAAGCTGTCGAACTGAGCACGGCAAACCCGGCACCAGCACTCTTTGACAGCCATCATCCCACCACGTCCATGTCGGACAAAAGACCTACTTCTCACAGCGACCTACTGGAGATGAACTTACAAACCGTCACCAGGCAACTCATTAAAGCGAGAGTTCAGAATTTCAAATGGCAGTATTTCTTCCCGAGAAGCTCCGTGGAAACCATCATGACTGCCAATGTTATTGAGGGTTTGCTGCCCGAGCTTTCCACTGAGAAGACAAGATACTATAAAGACAGAATAGCCACGAAACCCGACAACTCTGAGAGCTTCCAGAGAATACTCGCGGTATTATGTCTTATTGGTCGGTCCAAAGACATTGTCCAGTTTGTTAACTGCGGAGTAAACGACAATGACTTGCCTTTGGAATCTGCCAGGCTAGACGGCCACACAGTGGTTCAATCACTCAGGCGTCGCACAGAGCCTGATTCCGAGTTGGAATGTTTCCGCGGATGGGACAGGTATACGATGCATCTATTCGAACATTACCAGTGGAGCATGTGTGCTTTGACTTTCACTGGGACTGGCCGCTATTTTTACAACTTGGAACTTGATCACATTCTGCCAATCACTAAGAGATCGTCGGCAGGAAAGGGTGACTTTTCAACCATTACCAGGATTGAAATACATGAGCGTCATCACAACTTCGCCGGACATGGTCACAAGGTACGTTTCTCGCACCTGGGTCGAATATCAGCTACTAAAGTCTAAGGCTGCCAAGAACACGGATATAAGTCCAGCCTTTGCGTTAAAGGAAATAGAAAGAAGGGATCTGGCCCCTTCCACCCGTCTCATCCCTCACCGCAGCACGAGGTCGAGGCGGGCGAGGCAGAGCTGGCTCCGGTTAGAAGTCGAAGCCGCGTCCAAGGCACATCTAGATGGCAATCAAAGTGTGTGGAATCACCCGCATATTGTCGCGCCTCTTGCAGTCTTCGCTCAGGGTGACAGGTACTGTACCCTGCTTCCCTGGGCCGATGCTGATCTCTACGGCTTTTGGGAGACGACGAGCCCTGGCACGGCTTTGGACAAGAACAACCTGATATGGCTCATCCACCAGCTACGTGGCATATCGGAAGCCTGTAAGCACATCCATGCCAATTCGAACTGGCACGGAAATATCAAGCCAGGGAATATCCTAGTCTTCAAGGATGCGACTCGACAAAGCGACAAAGGAACCATGAAACTATCAGACTTTGTAATTGCTGTCCCTCAGGAAACCAGGAGTCTGCGGCTAGATGGCGTCCCGACAACGATTGGAAGACCCGAAAGTGACGTGGAATATGCACTTATCCCGAGCGGCGATGATGTATGTTCCCTAGGCTGTGTGTTTCTCGAGACTGTGGTTTGGTACTTGGGCGGATGGGAGTTGGTGCAAAAGTTCAACAGCGAATGTCGAACAGCGGAGAATTACCCATCGGATACCTCCCTTGCGACCGTCATGTCCGAGTTAGTAAACACCAAGAGAGCTGGAACAGAAAAGGGCTGGAGATGGACCTGCGTGGGTAAAGCCGAGCTGATTGAAGTGTTTGAAAATACTGACACGAAAACAGCCCGAATGTCAAGCCCGCAACTCTTGGACCTACGACACTTTTTGTTTAAACTGCCATAAGCCCCGCCCACAATATGTTCAAATCAGGGACGTGAAGCAGACACTGGCACTAGCAAATGCATTGAAGCGGGCAGTTTCAGGGGGTAAGTGCATCGAGGCCGCTCTTTTAGAGTCCCTCTATGTAAACAAGCAAATGCCGCAGTTCCTAGCTGGTAGCTAACGTATACCTCTTTCTAGTGGATAAAGAGTCTTCATCAACATCCGAACTGTTCACAAGCTATCCACGAGCTACTGGAACTCGTCGAGATGAACATGATTATGGAAGTCCCGTACCGTGCGGAGTCGCCGGCAGCTTCGTCGCAATGGACTCACAGAAGAGCAAGTGCCGACGAGGTCTTCCAAAAACTGGACAATCTCTATCAGCGAATCTGTGACGATGGATATCATGTCAAAGCAGAGCCTCGGGTTTAAGCATCTGCATGGGTGGACCATGTCGAGGTGCTCGCAGGCCTGATCTGCCCTCTCAGAGGCTCATCACATCTTTTCACAGACTGCGTCTTTTCACAGAGGCTTTGTAAAGCAACGTTGATAAACCGGACCGGCAAACAGACCAAAGGTTGTGATATGAAAGATGCAGAGACAAAAGCGATACACAAGACGAACCCAGCCGCTCAACTTCCCAATCGTACAGAAACCCAGCGACCTGAAAAGACAATGTGAAAGACGTCGGTGACTGTGCTATGAAAACCCGGCAATCTTCAACCACGTACCACCCCCTCTTCGCCTCCCTGGGACGACCGCGATTTGAACGGATTGAGCCTTGACACATTCAACTTCAAGCCCTCAAGTACCGGGATCTTGCCCGCACGAACGTGGCCACTTCCCTCTCGGCTCGGAACCTCTCTGGCTGCTTGGGTAGAGATGCCAGCCTCCAGATCCCCCGACGGCCGCACCGACGACTCCTGGCCGCCCTGTGCGCTACCCCCGGCGCCGGCGCTGGACTTGGGCCTGTCCATCGCTCTGCCGACACTCATCACTCCCCTCTCCACTCCCCTCTCCACTTTCCTAACTACGATGCCCACCAACTTCATTGCGGCGCCCGTCGTCTCCTTTACTTGGGCTCTGAAGTGCTCATCATCGTCTTCAAGCATGGGCCTCCCGCGTTGTTGTAGATGATCGCCGTCCAGCACCGCTACGCGATCAGATTCTCTTCGCGTCTCCTTGAGCACATCGGCGTCTCGGCCCTGGTCTAGTCGCGCATCACCCAGAAGTCGAGAGTCGGCAGGCAGTTCATCAGACACACCCACGTCTCGGTCCTGGTCCAGTCGCGCATCACCTGGATGCAGAAAACCGGCCGGCGACTCCTCCGAAACGGCAACGTCCCCGCTCTGCTCAAGTAGCGCATCACCCAGATCCAGAGAGCCGGCCAGCAACTCCTCTTCCAGCACGAGGCTCTCGTCCATCAGATCGACACCACCGCCGCCCATGTCCATGCCCATGCCCATGCAGCGCTCGACCCTGTCGGGCCCAAAATCGCACAGCTCGTCCACCAGCGCGTACCCCTTGGCGCTCAAGTACCCGTACCTCTCCACCTTGCCGCCGCCGACCTCGGCGCGGCCGAGCTCGTAGTAGCCGCGCGTCACAAAGTACGTCCAGATATCGATCAGCCTGGCCGTCTCCCGCACGTCGGCGCGGAACCACTCCCTGTGCGCCTTGCCGCACCGCGCGGAGGCTCCGCACGCCACCTCGGGCGCCCGCTTGCCCTGCAGCAGCCGGTACACAATCTGCTCGACCCTGTACGCGCCCACGAACGGCGCCGCGCCCGGCGCGTCCCACACCGGCTTCGTCTCGGCGGCGTAGCACTTGTTCCCCGGCTGGGCGTGCCGCTCGGCGTGCATCTTGGCCATGTCGAGGCGTTCCTGCACCTTCCGGATGTGGTGTTGACCCTGGCAGCGCTGCAAGGCTGTGATGTGCTGATGTACACCAAGCTGGGGTGCAGATTGAAGATCTCGCAACAATTGCGGCATGGTTCGTGTAGTTACATCCCTGTGTCCCTTCCCTGTATCTTTTGCCTCCAACGGATCGACACGCCGGTAGCCATGAATGGATGAACAGGTAGAATGTCAATTCATGATATGATGCCTACAGTCAGTCGTGCCTAGCTCACAGGAGCGAACTGTCCGTGGTAGACCCCCTCCACGCAAACCCCAAAACATAGTCCCGTTCGAACCTGTCATTCATACCCCTAACGCCAATCTCCAAGTCCAGGCCGGTTGACCAAACGCGTGTCCTTGCCACGCTAGAGCCCAGGTTCTTCAGGAGAACTTACTAGTCAACCCCCCGAGAATCACGTTCCTCTTTTGCTTATTCGCCCACTTCCCGGCACTCTCGGCCCAGCGCTGACTCGCATCCGCGGCGCCCTCCATGGAATCGTTCACTATATTGAGCTTTTCGGTGCGCTCGTTCAGCTGTCGGGTAAGGTAGTCGCCCCAGCCCTCCGCTTCCCTGGTGGCGACATCATAACCGGGACTCGCAGGGCCGGCGGCACGGTTCTGCTCGGCGGCCGCGGCAGCTTGCATGCGCTTGCTCGGCGGGCGGTCCGGGCCACCGATCAAGAGATCGAGATCCAAGGGTGAAATGTATTGCGTACCGGACAGCCACTGGACGTTGGAGATGGTTGGTCGTGCTGGGATGCGCAACTGCGGGTTGATGAGAACGTCGGCGGTGTTCTCAATCTCTCGACCGGCACCCCAGGCGTCTAGAATAGCAATCTCCGAAGGTCCTGTCCAACAGAACAAGTTGCCGTCCGTGTCGACGACGGAATCAGTGGCGCGGCTGCCGTCCATCATCTTGAGCGAAGCCTCCTGAATCTCCTTGAGGCCAGGCAAAGAGAAGGCGCGAGCCTTTCGGTCGCCAAAAATGCCGACGAGAGCCATGCCTTGCACATCGACATTGGTGACAGCAGCGGCCTCGCAGAGGTAGTCGTCGAAAGACTTGGACGCACCCTTTGCTGTGGCGGGGCGGAAGATGCGGGCTTCGCTTTGAGTTACTGTTCAGTGTTAGAAAACATCGTGATTGCAAAAGCCCACTTATCATCGGTGAACGAGGCGAGTCGCGTGAGTGCTTACCAACTACGAGCAGACCATGAACCTGTTGTCCTTCCCGTAGCCCAGCCACAGATGCGCCTGTTGCAAAGGCTGGCTTCCCAGTATCCGCTACAATCGGAGAGATGGAAATCACCCGGTCGTGCATTTGCACCAGCCCAGCAGGCTTCACCGAGTAACTACCGCCGCTAGGAAGCAAGACGAACGTGATGAGCTTGCCAGCATTGGTGCCCACGAAGCAACATATGCTGGAGAACTTGTCGCCCTCCAGCGTCATGACGCCGAACTCAATCTTCACAGGCCAGTCGTTGGTGACGGCCGAGCTCGACGAGCCGCGCATAAAGGACGACCGCTTTTCCGGCTTGGCGAAGTCAGCCATGGACCCCTGATAGATGACAGATGGGCCGCGCATGTCGATGATGCTGAAGAAGCCTTTTTCGGAGCCTACTGCTACGAATCCCACGTCTGACACCTTGACGGCCGTGATTGGTCCTTGCATCATCTCGTACAGCCTGAATGGCTGAAGGCCTAGCTTCAGAGACGGCTCGGCCCTGGAAGAGATATCGGTGAGACCGCCCGGGTTGGGTTCGAGCTGCTGCTTCTGCTCACGGCCGAAGAACTTGTTGGCGTCCCATCGGAAAATGACCAACTCGCCATCTCCTGTGCCCACAGCGAGCTCCCCGGTGTCCGAGGCCATACTGAGGGCGGTCACGGATAAGCCGTCGTATTTGTCGAGAGCCCTGGCCAGGTCCACTTGTAGTTGTGCTGGGTTTTCAATCTCATCGCCATGTCCAACATCCCAGATGCGGACGGTACCGTCGGCATGGGCTACTTGAATGATGCTCCGTCCCTCGAAACGTCTGCGTTGCCGCATCGCCTCCTTGCCACCCTTTAGGAGTAGCTCGCCTTGCTTGCGGATCTCGACCATGCCGAGCCACCTTTCACGCTGAACCGTCGCAACCGAGAACTTGGTTGCGAAAGGATGGACAAACGACACGGATGGATGGAGCTGGTTGGTGGGGGAAATAGGGAAGCCGCTGGGGAAGCTTAGGGTGAGCAGCTCACCGGATGACAGCAGCGTCATGACCGCAATGGGATCCTGGGCGCCAGCAAAGTGTGGAGATACTCGGGGCATGAGGAAGAAGTTGCTGATTTCGGCCCCGGGAGGCGTCTCGAGGACGTTCTGTCGCTTGCCTTTGCAGTAGTCGGATAGAATCTGCCACGTCGACGTGGCATAGTTTGGAGTGACGCCCAACTCGATGAAGGTAAGACCGTTTGCGGGTTTGTCAAACGACTGGCCGCCGGCGATGAGAAGACCGCTGTCCTCGGGGTTCTCCTTGCAGCACCAGGCGATGCGGATATATGGATGTTTGGCGCTGCTGCCTCCGGGGTTCGGGACGGGCTGGTCAATGTTCATATCGTATATCGTGCGAGCCATGACGACACGACCGTCCTTGGCATCCCAGAAGACCAAGCTGCCGTCGTCATGGGATGTGAGGATAAAGGTTCCCGTCGGGTGCCATAGAGCTTGTGTGACCCTGGGCTTCCTATTGGTCTCAGTCGCAACACAGCTGCCGCCCGGGGCCCCTGGTGGCAACTGGTACTCGAAGAACATGGTCGGTTTGTTCTGCTTGAACGAGTAGACGGCCACGCCATGGGTGTACGCAATGAGGAGCTTGCCAATGTCGCGCGGGTGCAGCTGCATGCTCACGAGAGCGACGGCCCTCGACTTGGTGTCCTTCTCGGCCCAGAAGTTGGGAAGCCGCAGTGGCGCCATGCGCTCCCGGTCCAGGTCGTAGGCGAATATCTCGCCGCTCTGCGTGCCCAGGAAACACCAGTCCAGCATGGGGTCCGTCACCATGCACGTCACGACGCCCGGGCAGTGGAAGCTGGCGATTCGGCTGCCCGTGTCGAGGTTCCATAGCAGGATCTCGTTCTTGGTGTCGAGACTGACGAGGCGGTTGGCGCAGAACTGGAGGCTGGCAAAGGAGCAGGGACGCGGTGGTACCAGGAACTTGTGGACGCGGCTCTGGCCAAAGACCTCAATCCGCCCGGATCCGAACTTGGACTCGATCGTGCCCACGGCTATGAGGGACTGTATCGGTTCGTAGGCGACGCAGCTGTGGCGGGGTAAGCACTACGGGGTACCATGGCGCAAGAAGAAGAAGAAGAAGAAGAAGAAGAAGAAGAAGAAGAGGCCATCTCACCTAATCTGTGAGTTGATGCCGTATCGTGTCCGGTCATCGGGCGCAAAGAGCTCGGGGACGATCTTTGCGGACAGGTCATTCTGCATGCCCGCCTGCTTGCCACGGAGGAAGCTCGCCATCGTGGTTTCGTCTCTGCGTCTGTTGCAACTTGGTCGGTGGTGGTTGCTGGTTCAGTTGATCTGGCAGTGTCTTGGTATCGTGATTGTTCCCGCCATGTCAAGTCCATACCATTTTGCTTCAATGTAAAGTCAACAAACATTCGCGGCCCGTCAGCCAGCATGTTTTAGAGGGGTCAACGTCATTCCTGAATGCTTGGCGGTACCCCCCCACTGAGCCGCTTTGCCGCATTGCCGCGTCAGTTACGGGGTCAGTCAGTATCCGTACGGAGTACTCCGTAGGGACAGTACGGCAAGTACTTAACGTTAACTACTTGGTACTAACGCTGCGGCAAGTACGGAAACGAATACCCTAGTTAAATTTACAGCGCCAATTTCAGTGCCTGGCCCGAGCGTCTCCAGTCCTAAACTCCTCTCATCAAGGCTCTGTCTTAATCGCGGAGACTCTGAGACCATACCATGTCAGTTCTCGGCAGTCTTGGTTTCTATCCACCAGGGCAACATGCCAATTTAATTTAAAAGCTTACGCTTAAGACGACATCATCTCTTCCAACGTGCCTCCTACTCGATGACTTTACATGTAGCCAAAAATATCGTTGGCCGATCGGGCCGTCTATACCTGATCGAAAAAGTCTTACAGACGAAAGGAAACCTCGCGTATTTCATCCATCTTGCAAGGTACGCGAGATTTGCAAGCAAGGTTTCCTCGATGTAATGGTTAATGATTGGCTCATCGCACGGCAGCTCAGAAGGGAAGAAGTACATTTTGAAGAATACATCGCCGACGAGCTTCGTCGACTGCCAAAATCTATACAAGGATCTCCGCGGCTGTTCAAATCTGCGTCTCCCGTGCGACGAAGTCCCGGAACGCTCAGCCTTTGTGTACCGATACCTGAGCGACGATTTACTTAGTCTGGCCCAGAAAGACCTATCACTTGTAACCGTCAAGCACATCCTGAAACGTGCTCTGTATGGTCTTGCGGAGCTTCATAGCCGGAATATCGTACATACAGGCATGTCAATACTCGTTTGGTAACAAAACATCATGATAATGATCTTCAGATATCAAGGCGAACAACATTCTAGTGCAACGCAACTGCACGGACTTGAAATGCGTCGAAGAAGTCCAACTAGCTGATTTGGAAGATTCCGCACATGTTCCTCCGGGTTGTGACATCCGAGGTAAACAAGCCGGCAACTGGATGTGGCGCAGCCCAGAAGCCCACACATCGGGCCCAGTGAACAAGCCTTCTGATATGTTCTCCTTCGGGCTTGTGGTAAGTGGTCACATCGCTCTACTCTCCGACATACTAAGAAAGGTTTTCATGCAGTGCCTATATGCCGTCCATAAGAGAGTAGTTTTGGCTGTCGGTGACGACGAACTTGGCTGTCGGTGAGGATGTTTTGGCACATGTTCTTGAACGGCAAATATCCTACTTTGCCGATGAAGAAGGCCTGGCCGGGCTCTTTACACATCTCGGAGACAGCCCTTGGATCGAGATTTTCAGCGTGATCCGTGATGGGTTTGGCGAAAGTAGCTCTCGCAGGCCAGTTCTACTTTGGGAGGACGTCCATCCGGACTTGCGAGATCTTGTTGCGGGACTGACAAACTTTGATCCAGCGAAGAGGCTGACTGCACAGGAGGCTCTAACACATCAGTGGTTCGCTGATGTTTAATTGGTATAGGGGTGGCCAACTTGGTGATACGTCACGTTAGTTGTACATCACATCGTGACGAGCATGTCAATTCTCGGCAGTCTTGACTTGTATCCACCATAGCAGCATGCTGTTCGGCATCTCATGAGATTCCCATAATTCCCATAATTTCGCAATTCCCATCATGCCATGTCTCCCGCTCCAAGCCTCAAAGTCTCAAAGCCGCAAACTGGGAGCAGAGACAATCGCCACAGCCCATATCCTGCCCCAACCACCGTCGCGGTACGTGGTGGATGTAGCTCTGCAAAGTGTAGCTGCGAGCGTGGTAGAAAATACTCTCCGTCTTTCCGGAGATCCCAAACACATAAAAATCATATCTTCGCCAAGCCTGTGGCCACCCCATCCCGATTCCCAGCCCTGGCCCCTTCCAGCCCTTGCCTAAGGCCCAACCAAAGACTCCTTGCCCTCCAATATCTCTCTGGCTGCCTCATTATCCGCTCGCAGCTTCGCCCAGAATTTGGGCGACTTGCTACAGACCACGCAGTTTGCGCAATTCTCCCGCAGATCCAACGCCATCTTCTGGCCATGGCTGACATCGAGCTTCAGGTTCTCAATGGTTGTCTCCACAGTCAACAGCTTCATGCCGAGCTCGCTGACATACTCGACCGCCTCCTGCTTCTCATCTTTCAGCATGTCAAAGCTGGACTGAAGACCTTGATGGGCGGCAGTGAGTTTGTACATCTTGCCAACGAGTGAATCACGTTGCAACAAAGCCTCGACAGCCAGCGTCTTCTCAGTGGTGAGTTCGTCCATGAGACGCTCCCCTTCCTTCTCGGCGGCGGACAGCTTCCCGGCGAGTGCATCGGCGTGAGCTTCGTCGCTTTTCTTCTCACCGCGGAGAAACTCGACCTCTTTCTTGGCCGAATTCTTTTCGCAACGAGCGGCTTCAAGCTTCGCGCTGATGTCTCGCTGGGTCGTTTCTTGGTCGTCGCGCAGCCGTCTGAGTTCGTGGTTCTCCTCGTCCAGAGACTGGATACGCGAGACATGATTCTTGTTCTGGAGAAGAACCTGCTCCAACTCCATTCTGGACGAACGGAGCTCCTGGTTGATGTGGTCGACGTTCATCAGAGCCAACTCAGCACGCGCCTGTTCGTTTTCCAGCTGCGCACCTAGTTCGGCCGCGCGTTCTCGTGCTTGGTCGTAATCCAACTTGATTGACTCGTTCGACTCTTCTAAACTTGCCGTAACTTGCTTCATCTCCTCGAGCTCCAGCTGGCTAAATTCGAGGCGGGAACGAGCCGAGCCAAGAGCTTCGGTAGCAGCCTTCAGGCTGATATCCTTCTCGTGGACCGCATATCTGACCATTGCTAGTTCCTCGCTGATTGCTGACACTTGCTGATAATCACCCTGCTGGGCAGCAAGGCTAGCAAGGGCATCGTCAAGCTGCTCCTTCACCCTGTTGTAGGCTGCTGTTATCTCGTTGACTCGCTTGTTAGTGTTGACGAGCGTCTCTTCGTGGTCGGCGAATCGCTCGAGATCCTTTTCTTTGGCCGCCAGATCAGTTAGAGCTTGGCCGAGTTGCTCTCGAACCTTGACCAGCTCCGCGACTTGGATCTCCTTTGTGTACAGCAAGGACTTGGTCTCGGTGAGTTGAGCCTCGAGGATCTTGTGGGCCTCAATCTCCGACCTGTTGATGGCGAGCTCGTTTCTGGCCTCGATAAGCGCGACGTTTAATGCGATCTTTTCCTTCTCGAGCGACTCGGCTTTGATGTTGGCACTCCGTGTTTGCTTCTGGACAATCTCTAGGTGTGAGCGCGGAACCGTGTCAGCGTTCGCGGTGCCGTTGAGAGTGGACATGGAATTGCGAAGGCCTCGCACAGCAGCAGATGTAGTTTCTTTCTTGACCGGGCGAGGGTTCGCGTCTTGGGCACTGCGAGGGTCCTTCCTCTTGCGGCTGCTCTTCTCCACAGACGGCAAATGTGCGTCTCTGGACTGGCGGACCTGAGAGCGGCGACCTCGCGGGCGCGAAGCCGGAACAGGTTTCTCTTCGTCATCGCTGTCGCTGACCAGATTGATGACCTCGGATGTCTTGGCGCCATTGTCATGCTATGCGAATGTCAGTCGTCGGGTTGTCCAGAACTGCATACCCAGCGACATGAGCAAAGTCTTACATTGGCGTTGATCTCGCTCTTATTGGTCATGTCGTGCTGGGTCGCCATGGCTGTCAGACGGCATGTGATGCGTAGTGTCGTTGAAAGAGCAAGGATAATTGGGTTATGGATAATGGATAATGTAGCAAACGATGCGGATATATGTGGTGATAACACTGGCTTGAATCCAGTGGGCAGCGTGGAAGGTATGAGTAGCGATGAAGGTGCTGGTGTCTGGAAAGGATCGTGGTGCTTGATCGACAGGATAGATGTGAAAACGGAGGTCACCGCTATGATTAGCAAGAGGTGAAGAGTTGTAGGTAACGGCCAGAGAATTAAAGCCAGGAACGCCTCGAAGTGGTCCAAACTGTTTGATATGTTCCAGGAAGGCACGCTTTACGTGTTTGTCCTACCTGCCGTAAGACTCAAGTTGATAATTAACTCGCCGATAGACATCTAGCTGGCAAGCATATTGTATTCACTTGGGTGTGTGTGTAAGGGATGATGGATGCGGAAAGTGAAGCCATCTACTTCCTTGACATCAACAAAACCATATACTCCAAGACGCCTTGTAACACAGTAAGTACCGGTAGAAGCAAGTTGAGAGTTTGCCAAAGCTTCTGCTTCCGTCCCCGATTGCCCCCAAGAGGCCTTGCAAGTTGACTGTAATCCAGTATACATTATTAGGGTTTCCACGTGCCTTGACGGCGCCGACGATAATCCCCTCCACTGCCCTTATCCATCGCTGTAACTGAAATCTGCCCGCTTGCTCCCTCGCCCAGACCCAGCTCAAGAAGACACTGAACCTGAAACAACAACACCACGCCACCCAAACCGACAACAGCCACCCCGGCAAAGAACGCAGTCAAGGCCGAGAAGGAATAGACGCCCTCGACCCAAACAGGCGTATCACGCCACACCGGCCCGCGCTCGACCATCCGGAGGAGCAACCGCCACCACGTCGCCATGGCCCAATACCCCTCGAGGACCTGCAGGCCCATCAAACCGAGATACAAGACGAAGGCGCTGGCCCTGCGCAACCGCGAGGTGAGATGGGGGCTGAGCCAGCGCGTGTAGGATGGCTCGATCGTCCAATTCGTTCTCGAGAGTGGCGGCACAGGTTGCCCGTCGTCCTCCCGATGGCCGTGCCAGATAGTCGCGAGCAAAGTGCCGACTATGAAGAGAGCCAAGTACCAGAAGACGGGCTTGGAGGCATACTCGAGAATATAGGTGTCGTACTCGTACTCGCCACGGTGGTTGTGATGTTTGACTACGTGCGACATATTGGTGATCGGACTGGTGGGTGTCCACCGTGGGGGACTCGGGAACGGAGTCTGGGGATTGGATGTGGGAGTTGTATGTGGGAGTTGGATGTGAGACTCTTACTTGGTATTGTAAGAGGGGTTTGGAAAGAAGATATCTTGGGCGATTAGCGCATGAGGGGTTACAATGCAATGATTCTTGAAAGATTAGTTGTGGTACAGTTTGCTGTCATGCCCTTCAAACTCGATGCACTGCGAAACATGCGATGTAATAAAGTGAGGGGGTGCCGTCAACTTATAATTCGTGTTCATCAGATGATCTCCCCAAGGATTGCTCTCTTGGCTAGTGCAGGGTTACTATGTGATTGGCCAATTCCACCCCTTACATCCTGTGTCGTGGACAGGGTAATTATTAATTACTATTCTAGATGAATAGTGAAGTGAACTTGACTAGTCACTATTATCTATCTCGATTCGGAATTACCAAAACGAGTACTTGGCTAAGCGAATAGAACCAGATTTGGGTACCACCTCGACTATTTCCTCTTATTCCTTCTTGCATGCTCCCCACAGTCATCTTGGAAGCGGCGATAAGTGCGGCGCGTTGGAATTGGTCGAGGCAGACTGTACTCAACTTCAAAGTAGTAACGGATATCAAGGCAGATTCGTGCTCGAGAAAGCACATGGTTCCGGATGTCACGACGCCAACTGTTCAGGCGAAACTTGTTCGTAAATCCTCGCACTATGCCCTTACGATATTCCCATCAGTTATCGACTTATGCTTTCTAGCACATTATGAAATGACCATCTGAGATAACACTACAGTCTCACTTCTGCACTTTTTGCGGACTTGCTCACATCGATCCTGCGAGATGCAACAGGTCAGATCCCGGCGACCCAGAGACCAGTGTCTTATCTTTCCACATCTTCTTCTTATCTGCCAAAGGGGACTTCATGGACCAATGGCCACATGGCATATGCAAAGCACCCACGTCAGCCAGCTTTGCGATTGCTCGCTACCGAGTCTGTCACCTACCGGTACGCGCCGGGGCCCGGGGGTGTCACACTGTCAGTCTGTCACCAACATGCAATTCTTGGTTCGTGGGAAATGGGCTGTCCCATTGCTCCAATTACATCCCAGTCGCTGGGGTCCGGGACTCCGGTGATTCTTGGCCTGTGAGCGGGACGGGGATCTTGCCACACAGGTCCCCGTGAACATCCTCGGGCTCTCCTACCTGCTGTCGGCTGGCTGGCTGACCATAGGGGCTCGTCTCACGGTCGTCGGTATGGCGTTTCTGGGTTGGCAATCCTTACCCCGATAGATCTAGAAAAACTGTCCGAGGCAGTGTGACTGGTGTTGTTGGGTACGTTGGTTGCCTTTGCGTGTCTAGCTGACGCTCGCTGGGGGGTTCGTGGCAGCGCAATACGAAAGAAAGACTCTGGAATTTGATGTTGCAACGGCTATGACTTGAAGTTAACTTGGACACCGCAGAAAACGACGCGTTCGTAAGTTCTTCCCCGAGACTACATCATCACGGGGAGTTATTTGTGCAGAATGCATAACTTTAGTTAGTACAGGTAGTCCTGGAGGAAGCAACACACCACGAGATGCTTGCTCGAGCCACGCACTTTGGTCCAGTGGGTGAGAGTTTGTAAGAAGAACAATTTTGTAGGCTACAAACAACAGGCCGCAGTGCGTGGAACATTCGTGACTCACAGGGGGGGCGCATGGTGAGGCACAAATCTGTCTGTTGGAGAACCAACCA
Organism: Arthrinium puccinioides; assembly: GCA_022414665.1. Taxonomy (NCBI): domain Eukaryota; kingdom Fungi; phylum Ascomycota; class Sordariomycetes; order Amphisphaeriales; family Apiosporaceae; genus Arthrinium; species Arthrinium puccinioides. Next base: position 942,351 of record JAIUNF010000003.1, on the reverse strand, counting down.
CAGGGCCTCAGGCTGCTCGCTTACGGCATGTCCGATGCCTCATTGACTAGTGAGGCTGCATGAGGTGTCATGGTTGTCAGCAGGTCGGATGTTGGGGCCATTGTCAGTGGTTGGATCATGGATGTTGGGATGGGACATGTCACCGTGTATGTCACGTAATCGAGGCTCAGGGCGACAAAATGCCGAGGGTTACGTTCGACTCTCTGGTCACACCGAACAAAGGCTAAAGCCGCACCGAGACTCGGGCCGTGGGCGTGAAGCACAATTGGCGCCTGCGGCCTGCCAGTAAGACATGGCTGTGGGCTGTGTATGTAGCCTGTATCCCTGCAGCCCTGCTATACGTGTAACGGCCTTATACCTCCCTTGTCACTAGCCTAGCCCCCAATGCATAGCGGCATAGCCTGGGCCCTGCACCCCACCCACCAGGACTATCAAGTACGTACAGAGTACGTACCCTGTACGTAGCAGAACCCACCTCTAGTCTCTCATCCCATCCCCCTTCCACCCCGGTTGCCCTTACGAAGCAGTTGTAAAGTTACCCGTGGACAATTACTGAGCACTCGGCACTGGCTCTATTCGCATCAACTGTGGATCCTAACCGACTTCAAATACGGGTTGTTACTGAGCTCCGTCTTAGTCATTCGAGTCTCGACAAGGACACCGCCTCTATAAATAATCATGACGAAAGGCGGTGGAGCCGGGTTGATCAACATGAACGGTTGCTGACTTGCTGCGCGTGGCCGCGGTGCACCGATCGTCCACTTTTCTTCGGTGACGGCTTGGTGTGGACTCTGGAGTGGAAAGAGTAAGCTCGGCTGCCCGTTACTCGAATAGACGTGCCCAGTCTTACATGTCTAACTACAGTCTACAGTCTGACATCTGTCAGCCTAGCAGCCCAGGCAAACGCCAGCAGCCGACGGCCAATAGCAGCCGGCCCAGAGGCCCGGTATGTTTCGTCAGCAGACTTCTTGGCATCCCACCCTGCCCTGCCACACATTGTTGACGACATATCTCGCCCAATCTCGACTGCGCGTTCCCACCCGGGCCACCCCCCCATCTGCCACAACGGGCTACGGTCTATCTGTGCCTGAGGCCCGACCCTACACATGGCCGAATCAGGTCACAGTGCACACTGCCACACCGCCGACCGCTGACTATGTTCAAGGCAGCAGCAGGGACCATCAGATCGGGAGGTCAACCGTCACAGCATGACTGTGCCCACAACATCCAGTTGGTCACGGCACGAGCTTGAGGCTGACGTATCTCGTAACATGTCTCAACGACAGGCCGAAGCACGAGGACAGGGGGATCTCTGCCTTGGCTCCGGCTGGAAGAAAAAAAGGGACCACCTCCCGCTCTCACCGAGTGTATCCGAGATCGTCTTGGTGGGCGACTGGAATATAAGTATCAGAGTGTTGCCACCCCTTAATTCAGTCAACCACTCCCATCACAACCACTCGTCTGACATTAGCCAAATCACTTTCCAATCACCTACTCATACTTCACCTCACTCGTACAAGCTTATACTCGTCTTCCCGTCAAAGATGCTCCGAGTGCTCCCCGTCATCCTCTTGGGCTTGAGCTCAGTTCTTGGATCCGTGATCGACTCGCCTGTCGTAGGTCTACACTCTGCTCCATCGTGGGTGGAAACAATCAGCTGACCGTCCTTGTAGGATTCTATAGTGCCTCTCACCGAGGACCACACATACATTCAGCGTGATGCAGTCCCTCAACTGGAGACGAGGCAATCAAAGGACCACAAATATGTCCAGGCTGCCGTCGCCCCTGAACCGGTAAAGAGGCAGTCAAAAGACCACAAGTATGTTCAGGCTGCCGTCGCCCCTGAACCGGAGAAAAGACAGTCAAAGGACCACAAGTACGTACAGGCTGCCGTCGCCCCTGAACCGGTAAAGCGGCAGTCAAAGGACCACAAATATGTTCAGGCGGCTGTGGCCCCTGGATCGGAGAAGAGGCAATCAAAAGACCACAAGTACGTCCAGGCGGCTGTGGCCCCTGAATCGGAGAAGAGGCAGTCCAAGGACCACAAGTACGTTCAGGCTGCTGTGGCTCCGGAGCCCGAGAAGAGGCAGTCCAAGGACCACAAGTACGTGCAAGCTGCCGTGGCTCCTGAATCACAGAAGAGGCAGTCCAAGGACCACAAATACGTCCCGGCCGCCGTGGTAAGTCAAGTCTGCCAAACACACGCCGCGGTCAGAGGGCAGTACTAATAGCAAGCACAGCAACCCGAGAAGAGACAGTCCAAGGACCACAAGTACGTCCAGGCCGCCGTCGCGCCCGAGCCCACGACTCTTATCAAGCGTGGCAAAGACCACCCTTATACCCAGGCTGCTAGGGTAAGTTTCTTCCATCTCGATGCAATTTGCTATGTACTCGAGCAGGTGACTGATAGTCTACTTCAGAGCCCTTCCACCCTCATTTCTACATAACTGCCTCTCCTACGCTGGCAATTAGGAACTCATGGGGGAGAGTTGAAAACAGGCATTCGTAGTCATAGCTGAAGCCTGAAGGTGTTTCTTTTCATTCTTGACATGTTCCAAATAAAACACAAGAGCAATGTTGGATAGCATAGCACTCGTATCATTAAGCCCTAATAAACTGTGCATAAACACCATACGTATCGCATCCCAAGTGAGAGAGATGACTCGGACGAGACTCCAGCCCCCGATCCATCATGGCCACCCTCCCTTCTCGAGGCTTGACCTAAAGTCCATCTTGACTTTTGAGAGGAGGACAGAGCAGCATACCGTCACGATGCGAATCATCAGCGCCCAAGCATCTTCCCCAACCGTGCTCCCGCAGGCCCATCGACATGAAAAAACAGGCAAGGCCCAAGTCTGGTCCTCGGGGCGACATTGCCGCGGCTATGTGCATCAAAAGCGAAACGGCAAATCACGCAAATCACGCGCTCATTGCCGGCTGGCCTAACTATTCGGCGGGCGATGATCGAACTCCAGTTGCGTTACCACCGGAAACCCTGCTGAACACCGGGACGCGTCGTCCTTGGAGATACGAGGCCCTGGAGATGGGACGACCCCCTGAAGATACGACCCCCGGAATATGGGACCCCCTGAAGATAGGAACCCCGCTGAAGACAGAGCCCCCCCTTCAACCTTGAAAATAGCTCTGCCGCCTGACCTCCCGGGACAGGAAGCCGACGTTCTTTTTCAACGAGGTCAACAGCTGTCCGCCGCGGATACAAGGGCTACATACACTGTTCCGCAATTGCCGAGGCAGAAGACAACTGCAGTCCATCCTAGTTACCCGGGAGAAACGCATCTCCTTCGGACCTACGCCGGGTTTCGATGTCTCGTGCGCACAGCCAACCAACCGTCACTCCTACTGTGAGTTCCTCTCTGCATCTGACCCAGCCGGCCGGGTGGGGGGGAGGCCCGGGAGGGGGGGGACCCTTAGTTGGGGGCTGCAACGGCCTGTCTTGACCCGATGCGGGAACCCTCCCGATGCCCTGGATGGGTGTGGGAGATATCCTGCAACAGGGCGACGACCCGGCAGCTTGGATGGTAGTAGGTACCACGGAACCAACCCCCCCTCCAATCACAGGCGCGTGTACGAGACCGGTCACACGTCGGGCAGGCCGACGGATGAAAAGAATCCGAGTTGCTTCACCCGCGTGCGCGCCCTCTCATGGCGGCTTTTCGAAATAAACTTGCCAGCCAGGCTCGATCGACACGTTCACAAGCTTTGCTTCCCCAAACCCCCTTATCGTCGGTGAGAGTTGAGAGAACATCAGCAACCCCCCCTCAGCTGACCGCAGCGGCGATCTTTGAGGCTCTGCACGCGGGCATCTTTGCTGGGGGGGCCTATACCGTAGCCGCGCGACGCCCGGCTTCTGTGTGAACAGTGAGGCCTAGCAGGAAGATGCACAAGGCTGATTCGAGCCCAACTACTCCGTACGAGCGCCCGGGGGGCAGGCTAACTATATAGTTACAGGGTTGGGCTTTTCGGGCACAATATCCGTGTGTTGGTGCAAGGATCGCGGCGCCTTTGCGCGTCACACGCAGGTCTCGAGTTCCCACCCACACTGCCCCGGCAGGGCAAAAGAGACGGGGAGCCCGGAGGGGAACTTGCCTGGTGATGATGCCTGTGACCTCGGCGCTTCGCGGCTTCGCCTCTGTGACCTGGGCCGAAGACTAGGTAATCGGTCATGATGAGCCGCATCGATGAGTCAATTCGAGTCGCAGGCCCCCGTACGAGGAGGAGGCTGGGGGTCTTGATTTTCCGGCATTGCCAGTGCAGAAGCTAGGTACGGTTGGTTCTGGAGAGCCCATCGCCCACCACGTACAAGACTGGTCATACAGAGAGCACCGCAGTCGTACGTCTAGGTAGCTAGAGAGCCACACACCCCCCTACGGTCTACCCCCTACACGTACCCCCCCCATCCCTGACTGACGTGCTCACCCCTCCTCCTCAGGCATCACATCGTACCTCTCGGCACCAGCCGGGACCTCGACGACAGCAGAGCGCACGTAGATGTGCCTCCCGCCCGCCCAGTCCAGCCCCTCGACGCAGCCGCCCTTGACGCTGACGGTCGCGCGCGGCGTCCCGTCGCGCTCGACGACGCGGTGCACCAGCCGCGACCCGCAGCCGCGGCAGAACCAGCAGTGCATCGCGCCGCCGTCCGAGGTCGGGCGCACGTAGACCCCGAGCCTGGCCTCGAGCGCCGGCGCGAGCGGGAAGAGCCCGGCCGCGGGGAAGATGGCCGACGTCCCGTACGCCGACCCGGACTGCTTCCGGCACTCGGTGCAGTGGCAGTGGAAGAGGTCGAGGGGCCGGGCCGTCGGCGTCGGGAAGCTGACGTGGCCGCACTGGCAGCGGACTTGGAGGGGGTTTGGCTCTGGGGGTGGCATGGGTGAGGGCGGGTCGAGAGGTAACAAGTGGTGCGATTATAGTAGATGAGACTGAGGCGTGGAGAATGAGACAGATATGTGTAGAGATGACGAGTTGAGAGATGGGGATGAAAGGTGCTCCCGAATGAAGCTGACGAGGTTGCAACGCGCGGACTCGTTGAGTCTTGGGCGTCTTCAGCGCTCACGTACAGTGAGTGAGTCAGTGACGTTACAGTGTACTCAAGTAACTACTGACCCACCCCGCCTATAAGACGACTTGGTGACTATTGCACCCCTTCTCAACACACTTTATAAACAAGACGCGCTATGAGCGATAAACATTTCAAATTCTAACCGTGTGAACACGAGGACCTCTATAAAATCATGAAATCTAGTCTAGCGACCGGGGTATCGTGAAAGCAACATCTATAAGCAAACACAGGTGACAACTGTTGACAGCCCCTCCTCCCACCCCCTTCAGCTCGCCTTCTTCGTCGCCTTGCTCCGCAGCTTCATCATCAAAAACACCAGCGCGTACGAGCTGACGCAAAAGAGCGCCGTGATGCCCACGTCCCGCCAGCCGTAGTACCGCTCGTTGATGTTCATCGAGCGGAGGTAGTCGGCGCCGGAGCTGTACGGGCAGAACTCGCACATGGTCGCGTTGGCCGGGTCCGTCACGTAGCCCGCGTGGGACGCCAGGAAGTCGGCCATGTACTCGCCGCAGCTGGCGCCGTCGCCGGGCGGCACCGGGATCCGCGTCAGCTCCTCCGCCCGGCACCGCACCGTCACGTCCCAGGACACGGGCGTCAGCAGCCCGCCGATCAGGTACGTGAACGGGTCCAGCCAGTACATCCAGTACCGCCAGAACGGCTGGATCTGCGAGTACGGCACCACCACGCCGCAGAAGTTGATCAGGCCCGCGCCGATCAGCACCGGGTTGGCCAGCGCCGCAAAGTACTCGTTGGGCGAGTAGGCGGCGATGGCCTGGCCGATGGAGGTGTAGAGGAACTCGTAGACTGCCGTCGTCTTCGTGTCAGTACCGTCATGTTTCTTTCTCTCTCGGTAGAATCAGCCAGGGGCAGTGGGAATTAGTCCAACTTACAGATCATCTGCAGGTAGACCTGGCCAGAGTGGCTCGCCTCGACCGGGAACCCGACCGTAAAGTACCAACAGACAAAGTAGACGGTCGCGCACACGACCAGCACGGGAATCTCGGCCATCAGCTGCGCCGAGATGAAGGCGAGCCAGTGGTACGCCTTGGACTTCTTCTCGCGCGTCTCAAAGAGGTCCCGGTTGCGGATGAAGAGCGGCTGCAGCTGGTTGATGCACCCGGGCGCGACAAAGACAAAGTTGAACACGGCCATCAGCCGCAGCTGCAGGTCGAACGAGCCGTTCCCGATCATCCAGAACGTGAAGCCGCCAAACAGCGCGTTCGTCGCGTGCAGGCCGACCTTGTTCCACACGTAGTCCGGGTTCCTCCACAGCGCGAGCATCTGGCGCCGCGTCACGAGCCGGATCTGGTAGGGCACAGGCGTCGCAAAGTCCTTGACCTCGACCTCGTCCGAGACTTGCTCCGCTGCCGCTGCCGCTGCGGCCGCTGTCTTCTCCGACGACTCGAGCCCGTCCAGCCTGTCCAGCTCAGCCAGGGCGTGCATCTTCTCGGCCGAGCCGTTCCAGACCTCGGGCCAGTCGATGTCGGTGCCGAAGCGTCCCTGCACCACGTCGACGATGTGCTCTGCGGGGTTGACGTCCGGGGCCGCCGGGGCGCCGTTTCTGGAAAAGTATTCGAGCACGGCGGCCGAGTCCCGACCGGTCGGGCCAAAGTAGGTGGTCCTGCCACCCTTGGCGAGGAGCAGCAGCACGTCAAAGGCCTCGAAGAGCGCGGCCGAGGGCTGATGGATGGTGCAGATGATGGTCTGCCCCGATGCCGCGAGCTTGCGCATGAAGCGGCAGATTTCGTATGCCGACTGGCCATCGAGACCCGACGTGGGCTCGTCGAGGAAGAGCAGCGAGGGCTTCGCCACGAGCTCGGTGGCCAGCGTCAGACGCTTCCGCTGCTCGATCGAGAGACCGGATCCAGGAGCTGTCCAGTGTCAGTGGTGTGCAGGGAAAATGCTGGGCCGGCAGTGGAACTTGTACTCACAGCCGACAAAGGCATGCTGAAGAGGCGTCAGCTCCAGCAGATCCATGATACGGTGCACGTAGTCAATCTTCTCCCGATCAGGGACGCCAAAGTCCTGTCGCAAGCGCGCCGAGAAGATCAAGGATTCCCGGACCGTAGCCGTGGGCTCGTGAATGTCGTTCTGTTCGCAGTACCCGGTCGTGCGCTGGAAGCTGATTCCCTGAGGCTTGCCGTTGACCATGATGCTCCCCTCGATGCGCCCGCTGTCCTTTCGCTGCGCGAGGACGTCCATGAGGGTCGTCTTGCCGGCACCGGAGCTGCCCATCAGCGCGACCAGCTGCCCGGGCTCGACGTAGCCGGAGACGTTCTGCAGAAGCTGCTTCTCCTTGCCCTCGTGGTGGACAAAGTAGCTGATGTCCTTGAACGTGAAGACGGTCTTGGACGTGGAGGCGTACTCGCCCGCCTCGGGCGCAGACCGCTGCTGCACGTCCTCGACGTCCTTCTCGGCGGCCAGCTGCTTCCGCACGCCTCGGCGGTCAAAGAAGACCCTCGACCCCGAGCCCGCCTGCAGGTTGAGCTCGAACCCGAGCGCGGCGGTGAAGGCGAAGAAGAGCCACAGCGCGACCAGGATGCCGATGTTGCGCCAGACGTGGCTCAGGTGCGAGTCGTATTGGAACTCGAGGTAAGCCTCGCCGTCAATGGTCGACGCGCCTGGGGCCGAACCAGCGACCGTGCAGCTGCGGTACGGGCTTCCCTCGTACGACTCGCCAAACGGAACAAACTGAGGCGAGATGCACTCCATCTGCCGGTTTCCCATCTCACTCGCCATCACGGCATCGAAAGCATAGGTCGCGGGGTTGATGTAAGCGATCCAGCGGAACCAGGGGTGCATGCTGGGAACGGGGATGAGATAGCCTGGCGAAGTATGTCAGCCCCGAGTGGCAAGTGCTGTCCGTCACGATGACGGAAAAATCTGCTTACCTGCGTAGACCATCATGACCATGGTGACAAACCCGCTGATCTGGGCCGCCAACCCAAAGTGCCGGCACCACGCTCCGATCGTCCTGTACAGCGAGGTGAAGCAGAGCGTGGCCAGGAGATAGACCAGCCAGTTGATGAAGAACTTGCCGATATCGTGCTGGAAACCGACCATGAAGTAGTAGACAATGTCAAACAGGCTGAACATGGCAATGACATAGGGAATGTCCGTGATGGCACAGGCCAGAGCATACGCGCCCGGCCGGTTAAAGGCCAGTCGCTTGTGGCGTGTGAGGATCGGTCGGCCCATGAAGGACGCCCCGGTCTCCGACATCTTGTTGAGACCCCATAGCATGATGGGGTAGAACAAGGCTCCGGGTCGCCTGAAGATGGCCTCGCTGTTGTTGGGCAAGTTGTACATCAGACTGCCGGTGACGAGTGCCATGAGGATGGAGGAGGCGACTTGGAGACTGTTGGACCAGCGATCTCCCCAGAGAATCTGAAACTGCCTACGACAAAGTTAGCATCCCAAGAGTAAGACGCCAAGTACCTGGGCGGCTGGATGAGTTTCCTTACCGGATAGTACAGGCCCAGACCTGTTTCCAGAACGAAGCCAGGTACGGACTGGAGTCGCGCGACAGAAACCCGAGCGTGCGAATCTTTTCGTCTGCGCCCATCAGCCTCAGCTCCTCGACCTCCTTCTCGTACAAGTCAGCCGACTTCGCGGCCAGGACGTCGGCCATGCGGCGGTACATGTCACTGCTCTTGTATCGCTGCGCAAACTCCTCGGCGGTGCTGGGCACGCCGCCCTCGAACCCCGGGACAATGGCTCGCTCCGTGGGCACGGCGACAGAAGTCAGGAAGTCGGCGACGTTGGCGCCCGGGGGACACCGGAAGCCCATGCCCTCAAAGTACTGCTTCGCCTCGGTGGCCGGCCCGTAGTAGGCCTCTCGGCCCTCGACGAGCACCAGCACCTTGTCGAACTGGTCGTAGATGCTGTTGCCGGCCTGGTAGAGCGTCGCGACGATGGTCTTTTGCATCTCGTCCGCCGACTTGCGCAGGACCTTGGCGAAGTCGAGCGCGTTGCTGGCGTCGAGCCCCCGGGTCGAGTTGTCCCAGCATTGCAGCGGTGCCTGGGTGCTCATCACCTCGGCCAGCGAGACTCGCTTCCTCTCGCCACCGGAGACGCCGCGGACGAACTCGTCGCCTACTATGGTGCCCTTGGTGTGTCCGATAGCCAGGGACTTGAGGGTAGAGTCCGAAGCCTCGGCAATGTAGCTCTTGGGGTCCTGCAAGTGCGGCGGCCTCGAACCGGGGAGCTTGGTAGTGGTCGAGAATCTCAAGGTCTCGGAGACCGTGAGAGTGGGAAAATGTACATCGTCCTCGGTATTCATGACGATCTGATGGCGGAACTGCTTCGCTTGCGTATGCCCGAGGTTGCCATAGTGAACCTGGCCGGTGACCTGGTGGAACTCTTCACGCTGGTTGGACAGCACCTTCAAGAGAGACGTGCATCCTGACCCAGGTCGGCCAAGCACGAGGAGCTGCAGTCGTGTTAACATCCGACTATCGGCTTCCTCTCATGGGCGATACATAGAGGGGCCACTTTCTTACCATTTCTCCAGGGCAGACTTGACCCGTGATCCCTTGCAAGATGTGCTATGCGATGTCAGCGATGGATCCGTCATGACCGGCGCACATGCGACATGACTTACCCTCTTGGACTTGCCTCCACTGCCGAATCGGAACATGTCCGTGACCACCGAGACACAGTTGACGCCAAAGTCCTCCCCCAGACCGAAGACTTCAATGCCCACATCTTCAAAGGTGACGGTGATGCGCTTCTGCAGCGAGCCGTCTTCGGTGCATTCATCCCTGCTGGATCCGTCGCTGTCCGAGGTCTGGAATGCCGACATGGTTGCCGTCTTGACCTGCATCGTGGCAGCTCAGGGTCTCAAGAGGGTGCGTCGGTCTTGGCTGGCCGTGAAGACGTTAGTTGGCTGGGTACTACTGGTATTATATCATCTCTACCACATGCAGTTGATGATACTGATGCCGGCCGGACCTGGCGAGACGGAAATACGGATCTACGGAACTGCTGCTGACTACATTCTGACTACATTCTGACTTGCCGCCCCCTGGGCCCCTGGCGTTGGAACGAACCGCCTGCGCCGTCGATCCCCGTGGCCGGGACCGGGAACCTCGCAGGCTTGGCAAGGACATTAGTCGAGCAGAAGAAAGTGCTGATCTTGTTGCCACCATGTTGTATGGTTGCACTTTGGCATGTGGAGGCGAGTGTGCGTGTATGCATGTGTACGGGGCATGCGTGGATGTGTGTGTTGTGTGTGTTGTGTGTGTGTGTGTGTGTGGGACGGCCGGAGAGGCAGGCTAGTTAGAGCCAAACACCCCCCCCCCCCCTGCCTAAACATCTGACAGCCAAGCCCTACCGGAACATAGGAACTAGCTACAGGGTGGGTCGCGAGACTCGAGTTCGCCCGGCCGGAATTGCACCAGGACGCAGCGCGGAATTACGACACGGGTGGGGATTTTGGTGGGCGCTGGCTTGTGAGATTTTCCCAACACGGATCTCTTCATTGCCGCGCGCGCCCACGCAAATGTCAGCTTCTTCCAATTCCGTCGCCCTCTCGCCCTTTCATTCGCCCCCTCATTTCCGAAGGCAACGGCCGCCCGCCCGTCCCCGGCCATGGAGAAGAGCTCCGCCGCAAAGATCCCCAAGGCCTGCGAGGTCTGTCGCCGTCGCAAGACCCGCTGCAGCGGCCTCAAGCCCTGTCAGCAGCGCGAGTGCCAAGATGACCCCCCAGGTGTGCCTCTACCGCGACAAGGCCCGGATTCGGCTGTCCCAGAAGCACCGCCGGGATCATGAGTCGCCTGTAGGGGGTAGGGCCCGGGCCCGGTCCCGGCTCCGGCCCCGGCCCGCCTTCCGACTCGCAGGGCTACACTAGCCCGAGCCCTGTCCCTGTCCGCCAGGCCAGCCATTCCCGAGGACCAGAGGGCGGCACGCACGAGGTCTACCACAGCGTGACCGAGACGCATCTCTCGCCCAAGTCGACCGACAGCTCGCAGCTGTTTTACGGCCCCTCGTCCAACTTTGCCTTCCTGCAGCAGGTGCACAGGGGCATACTCTCCAACGGCAAGCTCCGGAACCCCGAGGGCAGATCGGGCGTCGATTCCTTCATGCAGAGGTCCATATTCTTCGGCACCCCGTCGCGGATAGACGTCGAAGCGGTGCGCTGCTCCGAAGTGTCGCTGCCCTCGGTGTCGTACGTGCTGGCCAAGGAGTTCCTCCGCATGTTCAAGACCCTGTCCCACTATCGACTCCCGTTCTACACCCTGGCCGAGTTGGACGAGCTTCTGGAGAGGCTGTACAGCGGGGATGCGTCCCGGAACGCCATTCCGCCGCAGACCAAGGCGTCGTTCCTCGCCATGCTGGCGATGGGGGCTCTGGGGACGACGCACACCGACTTGGCCGAGACGCTGCTGACACAGGCGAAGCGCGAGGCCGTCATCTTCGACGACGCAGTGACGCTTCAGATGCTCCAGTTCTCTATAGTGATGGCCGACTACCAAATCAACATGGGACGGCCAAACTCGGCCTACCTCCACCTCGGCGTAGCATGTAGGAAAGCTCTGGCCCTGGGACTGCACAAGGAGACACCGTCGACTCGTTTAAGCGAGACGAACCTCGAGAAACACCGGACGACCATTTGGTTACTTTACTTTTACGAAACGTGAGTGGTGAACCAGCCTCTGCGCCCAGTCCGCCAGACCTCCCTTCCCCCCCCGCGTCACTCGTGTCCATACCGAAGTCCTCGACCTCGTACTCTGGACTGGACTAACCCTCTGCCGCCCCTCTGCTTGATACTCAACCAATGTACTGACGCGCGAAACCAACAGATGTCAAGCCCTGACCCTGGGCCGCAGGAGCTCCATACAGCTGTCGGACATCTCCGCCCCATTCCCCACGAAGCCGGCGATAATAGTCAAGCTATGCAGCCTGGCCCGGATCATGGAAGACTGCGCCGAGCTGATCTACGGGCGCAGGGCCGAGTCGCTGCGACAGCTCTACGTCACGGCCGACCGGCTGCACGCGCGCCTTCGGGAGTTTGCCGACGCGAACAACGTGGGCTCTGCCGTACACGTCGACAACAGGGCCGAGGGGGTCGCCATGTCCGAGTCCGTAGTGGTGCACAACTGTAAGTATTCCAACGCAGGCACCGGCACGGCAGTTGCGCCGTGTGGGGTCGCAGTGAGTGATCGCTCCTAACCAAAGCATAACAGGCTACTACCTCGCCGTTATACTCATCTGGAGACCCTTCCTGGTAGCCGACTGCGCCATGCGGACCGCCCGAGAGCCCCGTCAGAGCGGCGAGATGTGGCTGCGTCAGGCGTGCAGGTACGCTATCGACGCCGCCCAGGATTCTCTAGTCTTCACAAGCAACGTGCTGCAGCGAGACGAGGCCTGTAGGGTAAGCTGCCCCCTCCCCCGCCCCCTTCGGCACAGATGCAAGATGACCAGCGGGCTTACTCTCCATCCAGAATAACCGCTATCAAGCCTTCTACATCGAGAGCAGCTGTGCCGTGCTCCTCTACGACATCCTCTGCCAGCCGTCAAAGTACATGTACAATATCGAGTATATCCAGTCGGCGCTGCAGACGCTGAGCCTGATGGCCTCGGACGAGCCCGTCACGGCGGCCCTCACCTCGATACGCAGGGTCCTGGGCGCTGTGGAGAACTCGATCCACGTGGCCCAGCCAGCGTTGGTCAGCGACCAGGCGGGGGGTACGCCGAACTTGATGCCGAGCTACTACTCGAGCGTACAGTTCCCGTCACTGGACTACTCGCCGACGGCCGAGGGGGTCGAACAGATGATCTTCCTGAGCGAGCGCAACTACCAGGACGCGATGGCGGGCGGCGGGTCGGTGATGCCCACGACGGCAGCTCCAGCTCCGGCTCAGGCTCTGGCTCCGGCACCGGCACCGGCAGCGTATCAAGACTTGTCGATACCGAACCCCATGGCCAACTTCAACCTGGACGTCATGACGACCGACTTGTTCAACTTCTTCCCGATGGACATCGCCACACCCATGCACTACACCCCTGGCCCGGACGGTGGAAATATGAGATAGATGCCGGGACGAAGTTTTTCTTTTTTGGAGGGGGGAACACGTATGAGGCAGTGGGGAGTAATTGCTGCCTTGTCGGAGCACCGAGACTGGACTCTCCAGTTCGTACCAGCTAGACACGACGGAGATAATCAGAGGATGGATGACCTGCACTGGTTCATCAGCTCGCAGCCCCTGGAATCGACTTCATGACCTGACAAACACAAGAGGACGCCAGTGAGTTGTTCGCAATCTGCACGTAATACACTCTGCTGGCCAAGGTCCGAAAAGCCGTCGGCCCTGCAAGTCGGTGACCGCGGGGGAGCAGGAAAGCCAAGGTTCTAGGTAGGCATCGCCGACACGACCCGTGCCAGCGAAGAGCAGGGACGTTCTGAGTTCCGGATTCCACAATCCAGGGCGACGTATGCGTAGTTATGCAACACCGGCGTCCCGCAGGCCTTTGATGCAATCGGCCGTTGAGGGACGTGTACGGATACCCTTTGGGAGGTTGCGGGACCTCCCTCAACAATGTCTCTCGTCGCACCCGGCCCTGGTACCAACACATCAATTTCTTCGATCCATGGCGCGTCGCCTGCGTTTTCTATTGGTGGCAGAAAGCCGTCGGAAACGCCACCGACGAACCGGTTACGAACAGACACTGAGAGTGCACAGCGGCCTCGAGTTCAACGGACCACAGAAACACGCAAACACCTTTCTTGCCCACCCGGGGCATCAGACATGCTGGTTGCAGCCCGACAGAATCGTAGCTGATGCGTTGACGACGATGTGCTTTCCGAGCATCGAGGCGAGATGCGAAATGTTGGTTTGGATGGGAAAAGATTGAATGAAGTAAGGCTTGCGGGAAGGGCCGGCGTGGAATTTAGTGGCGCCTTTGCCGTTGCTGTTAAACATAGGTGTTAAACATAAGGGGGGCAGGTGCAGAGGTAGATAGCTAGATAGGGCGTAGGTACGGATACTAGCGGCAGAGAGAGGTAATTAACGTTAGGGCTGAGTACTCCGTACAGTTCAGCGCCTGGCACCTGCACTTGAAACACAACCACCTAACGTTAACTATAATGGCGTGTTCAGACAGGTTCGATTCCTAGTGCATAACTAATATAGAGTCGCGCATAGAGTCGCATTGCACTCGTCTCGTCCGTGCTTGAAACTCGAAATTGAATCCATCGGCGCGAATACAAAACGGTTCAAAACCATAGTTACGCTGCTAGGTACATATCTTCCCGGGGCCGTTGATGAAAACACGCTACTTTAAAAGAGTGGGGATTTTACACTTTGAACGAACGCCTAGTTCCAACTTCCATCTATTCTTACAACCCGCATTTCCCCGTCCCGTCTGCCCCCCCCCTATTTCACTTCGCCTTGGCCACAAAGTCCCCGACCGCCCTGAGCATAAAGTCCACCGTCTCCTTCGGCATGCTCAGCATCGGCGAGTGGCTACTGGCAATCTCCTCCATCGTGACGTCGGCGCCTTTATCCTGCGCATCCTGCACCGTCCCCCGCTGCGCCTCGATCGGGTGCGCCTTGTCCCCGGCCGTGGCCAGGAACCAGACGGGCACGTCCTGCCAGCCCGCGTAGACGTGCTCGCCGCCCTCGCTCATCGTCCGCAGCGACTGCCGCGTCAGCCGGCCCACCCAGTACTCGCCCTCGTCGCGCGGCAGGTCGTCGTACATGAGCTCGCGCGCGTCCACGGCAATGGTGGCGAACCCGTCCTCGATCTTCCAGATCGGCGGCGGCACCCCGCCCATCACGTCCAGGAAGCAGATGCCCGACGGCATGAACCCCGTCGCCATCAGGATCAGCCCGATGACGTGACCGTCGCCCGCACCCGCCGTACTGGAGCCGCCCTTGGTGAGACCTTTGATGGCGCTGCTGGCCACGATGCCGCCAAAGGAGTGGCCCACCACCACCACGTCGCGGCCCTGCGTCGTCTCCGCGGTGATGGCGTCGCGGACCGCGGTGAGGTCGGCGAGGAAATCCACGTCCGGGTTTGGGGATGCCGAACGGAGAGCGACAGCGATGGCTTTGTGGCCGTCTTGCCTAAGCAGGTCAGAGACCTTGTCCCAGGTCTCGGCGGTGTGCCATGCACCTGGCACGAGGACAAAGCTGGGCTTGCTGGACATGTCGTCGGTGGCCGAGAAAGTTTGGGGTGACGCTCTGGAAGATGTGTCTCGACTGGCGAGGGTCGATGAGAACTTTCTTGGAAATAAAGTGATGGGAGCCTGGAGGTATAAATTGATGGGAGTGTATAAACTGATGGGTGGTGTGAATTGATGGGCGACTAAGGATGGGAAGTGTGGACCGATGCGAGAGTATGGAGAATACCCACAACGATAGCAACGACCCTGGACGGTACTTATAAGGGACCAATACCGTCTTCGTAATGCCTTATGACTCAACATCCGGCTTCTTCTCGTGAGCCAGCATTTCAGCTCGGCTTATAGTGTAGCTAGCGCTGACCTGGCGGGGTTCCTCTCACACAGAGGCGTTTCGTTCCCCGCGCGCGAGAGGACGATCCGGGTTGGCAATATCTGTTTTCGCGCACGCGCACCATCTCTCACAACAGAGTTTCAAATCCGGCAAGGCACAAACGTGAGCTCAATTCTTGACCATGTACAGATATTCCAGTAGCCAATGTGCTGGCACATAACAGCTCTAATCATACAATAAGCAAGACCCAATGGGCCGACCAACCCTCCAACAGCTAACCTCTCTTTCGGCCTCGACCTTGCTGCTGTTTTGCGGTTTTCTCTTCATCTTCCTCATCTTCCTCGGGCTTCTCCTGATAATGATCTGCCTCCTCGTACTCAATCTCTTCATAGCCCTCCTCGTCGTCCAGCTCCGCCTCCGAGTCGTAATTGCCTAGATCCAAGTCTCCAAAGACGGGGGCGCTCTCGTCGGCCCCGTCAATCTGAACCACAGACGCGACAGCCGCGAGACCCTTGGATGGCTTGCCTGTCATCGGCTCTTCGCGGCGGAAAAATGGGAGATCTGCGTGTAGCGGCTTGCCCTGACACAGAAACCCCATAGGACTATGGTTGAAATCTTGACCGCGGCGGCGAACCGCCAGCCACTCTTGTGTGAATGTAAACGGCTTCTGCGTGAATCTAGTACTGTTAGCTACAGAAATCGGGACTGTGTCAACTCTTTTCTGTCCGAGTCCATCGAGAGAAGGGACAGCCGATGAATCTTCGGTTGAACTTTCCACTGCCGAGTCTGTTCCTTGATCGCCACTCTCGTCTTCGGAAATATCAAAATCGTCCTTGTTCGACATAGACTCGTCAATGCCAAGAACTCGACATACGGCAGAGTACTCCGGCCAATCGAAATACAGTCTTCCCGAATAGAGCCCTAGCTCGGTAACGAGCCGAGGGGAGGAGACCAGCCATCGGGTAGCTTCGGGATCGAGTAGAAATTCAGCGAGTTGAACTGCATCATACGTCGCGTAACAGGCGCGGCATACGTGAGTAGGTACGTAGCCGGTGTCCTGAACTCACTGGCCAGACCTCGGAGGATTCGTATGAGGAGGTCTGCTTCTTCGGGGAGCACGACGACTGCAGCCTCTGGCGATGGTGAATACAGTACCCACTGGACAGGCCGCATGAACTGATCTCTCACAGACTCGATGCCCACTTTCACCGTCTTTTCGAATTCGTCGGACAGAAACAGGGGAAATCCACCCGTGTCCCGACTGACCTTGTACTTGCGACCAAGAGCAGTGCGCGATAAAGCGCGAAACATTGGTACGAACCAGTCAGAGCCTGCGCGGATCCGACCGGTTCTGACAAACACCTCGAGGTCCCGATGGAGGCCAGGAAAGCTGCAAGGCTGACAGGCGGGAGGTCTCTTCACCTGCCGCACCGACTCGACCTCGACTTCAGTCTCCCTTTCTTGCTCGACTTCCTGCAAAGCCGAATGATGCACAGCGGCGCCAGTGTCTTGAAACGTCTTGCGCCGTGCTTCCAATTCTTTTGCATAAGCCGCGACGTTAGCACCGAATTTCGCAGGAGCAGCAGAAGTCTTTGCTTTAGTCTGCGGGCCGTAGAGCTGTTGTAAAGTCTGGCGCTCATTCTGCCTGATGGCATGGATGTAGTCGTCGCGATGATCTTGATCTTCGACAAAACGAGGAAAATCTCGCTCCGCCTGTTGTCGCCGGCAATAGTCGATTCCCTGGGCGTAGTATAGCGGCTGCAGAGCCTCGATTCCTTCACATGTATTAACCATTAGCCATCGCAGTACATCTGGCGACCAGATGCGCTCGTTATCTTTCTTCTTGCAGAGGTCCCGGATGCTTCGATCAACTTCAGGAGGCGCGAAGAAGGTGATCGCTTGTGACTTTGCCAGCTGGCGAAGCCGCATGGCTGCCTGCACCGTGTGATCTTTCGTCTGGCCAACACCAAGCGTCAGGGCCCCTCGAGCCTTTGGACCAAACTTGAGGTCGGTACCACGGGTGTGTGCCTCGTCCAAGTACACGAGGACTTGATCAAGGTTGTCGGCGTAGGGGGAAGCTAGCAAGGGCGTCTTGGCACCTTGCTTTGAAACGATCCACGGCTTGTCTCCTTCAAAGTATAGAGCAACGGTTGCTTGCTCATCGATCCTGAGCCAAGTGGTAGCCAGATCATAGTTGTTCATTTCCAAAATGCTTGCGCCGGCATCGATCAGGATACGGATATTGTGCGCTTTCAACATCAGGAGGAATCCAACTTCGTCAATACGTCTTCCATTGCTATCGGCGATCATGTAATAATGTCGGGACCTTGGCTGCAGGAGATATGTCAGGACTTCTGCGGTGGTGTGTGCGAGGGGCTCCAAGTCGTGCTGTTGGATATTCAGTGGCAGGAGCGTCTTGTTGTCATTGGTGCCCGAGAAGCCAGTCGTGAGACGGTTTGACGGAACATGCTTCCCACTTGTTGCGATATCGGTGCTGGTACCACCTCCCAAAGGGATATCCCATCCATTGGATTGTATCCTGACTTTAAATTGTCTTGCGTGCTGAGGAAACACGAATGTGTTGAGGTAGTAGTCAATTACCGGCACACGGTAGCGAACACTTGACCAGATTTGTGTCAGTTGTTGAGGATCATCCACGTTGATGCTCTGCCAATCTCTGAGATACTCTGGCAGATTGTCGTCAATCCACTTCTCGTACAGGCTGGCGGGGTCGTCCGATTTGAGGACTTGCTCCAATGCCTCTCTTGTCTGGCGCCCGCTCAGACCGCCGTGATAGAATGAAAGGCAGGTGAACAGGATGGCGACATCGCAGTGTCCAAACTCGGATTGTTCACTTGGAACACCCTTTGCGTGGAAGGGAACTGCAATAGGATCTCGAGTGGGATGAAGACCATACTGAACGTTCCATCGCTTCCTCAACGCCATGATGAGTAATCGCTGGCACAGCAGACCTCGCAAAAGGTAGACTGTGTGTCGTATATGAATTTGATCTGGGCACAATTTGGCAATACGGTCGATAGTAGACGGGCGCATCCTCCCGCCGGACAAGAACTCTTTGACAGCCAAGCGATCTGAAGGCTCTAGCGACTCGATGGGAATGATTCCCATTCGCCCTTGGCAGATGTCGTACCGGAGACGCCGTATCAATTCTTCCTCAACATCAGATCGGAGGAGGTAAATGAGCAAAGGAAACCCGCCTTGAGGTCGCCTGACGACTTGGACGGAATGCCGAAATGTAGCTGCAAGGTCGTGCAGATGCATATCGACCAGCGCAAGGACGAGCTCGGCAACCAGCCACCGGCTGGGATGTCCGTCAACAGCGCACAAGTTCCCGGACGGATAGATGAGCTGTGTTCGGACAGCCAAAATGTGGTCGCTTTCGTCAAGGATGTCGCGGGAGACCTCGTTGAGCCATTTTTGTGTTCTGACCATAACGCTGGCCTCTGGGATCTTGTTGTCGAGAAGACACTGCTGGCCGCTGAGCATGAACGATAAAGCATGCTCGGGGATGGCAATGACGATTCCGCTTCGCCTCTGGATATCGCGATGGAGAGCTTCGTACAGTTGGACCGTGTCCTCCTTGGTCGATGTCCTGCGAGAGAATGGAATGTGCCGTATTTGCCTACCAAGAAGACCACCGAGACTCGTGTGTAGGAGCTGAGCAGTCTGCTGCAGAAGCGCTTTGGGCACAACAATTCGCACAAGGTTCTTCCTATCAGCCAGCAGAGTGGCTACCATAGGGATGACACACGACGTTTTACCCTGACCCATGTTCATCTGCAACACACTGTTCCCCGATTCTGGTTGTGAAATCGCTCGCGCCACATCTACCTGAACATCACGTATGAGAATGTCCGAGTCAATCTCAATCAACAACCAATCTGGCTGATCTAGAACAGTCCAGTTGCTGTGACCTGGATTCCGCCTTTCTTCGTCAAGTCGAGCAACCTGCTCAGTTCTTTGGTACTTATCAACCCTTTTTCGGCGCTGTAATTGGGTGATGAGCAATCCAGCCTCAATGATTGCCTCCTTCATTCCGGAGCCGAACGTCACCTGTGCTGTCGAGCGGAGCTGCTCAAGTATAGTGACACGTGAGATTATCGGCCAAAGTCGGCCTTGCTTGAGCCAGCCAATCTGCTCCATCGAGGTCGAAGGGCTGGATTGACTCGCTGCCACCTCGATGGCTTTGAACCCCTCTGTGATAGACAGGTTTAGCTGCGGTATTTGATGTAGTGAACGCACATCAATTGTTTTAATGGATTGTGTCTTCGGACTTTGGGATCTGAAAGCCACTAGACTCTTTTTGACGTCCTCTGCGTATCTTCGTGATATCGAGGAACCTGTTTCAACCACTTTGCTAATGATATGATCCAACTCGTTCGAAACCAATGTGGTGTCAGAACTTGACGGAGGAGCTTGCAAATCATCCAGACGAGTTTGTGGTTGGAGCGATGCCGGCCCGGTTGGAATCCGAACGGTGGGCCATGCCGCATCTCGGACACCTGCTCCGGAAGCTACATCGGACCTGAATTGGAGTCTCATCAAGTCTGCTCCCAATTTGGGGACCTCATACTCCGCCTTGGGTCGAGCGAGAAAGGCGTCTGAAGGCACGAAGTCCTGCAGCGGTGTTTTCGTACTCCAATACCTGTCGGCCAAGATCCTCTGAACCGCCTCGATATGGAGGGAGAACTGATGGTTGTGGTACAGTCTCTGCCACTCCGGTAGAATCGCGTCATGCGCTAGCTTCATATTTAGGAGAAATGAGCCTTCGAGTTGCTCTAGCATCGGGACGAGACAGGGCCATTGACCTATTAGATGCTGAACAACAAATTTACAGTCGCGGTCTGCTTTCTGGATATGTGTTTGCCGTGCTTGGTGTGCCCGTCGCCTCTCCTTGCCTGTGGCGAATTTAAGCATCAGCGGATCCTCAGGCGGGGGAACCTTGAAAGGCTCAACCAATTTCATCATGTGCTCAAGATTCGGCACCTGCCCCGGGCGGAAGCTGGCGTACTCGGTAGTTGAAGGCCAGGCCAGAGTCTTGAGTTCATCGTAGAGAAAGAATGCGGCAAGTGTTCGCAGTAGAGGTAACGGAGCATTGAAACGAAACGACATGGTGCCCAGCATGAACATGATGTCAAACTGACATGTAGCTTGCCGGATGTAGGTAACAAGCGGGCCCCATTGCTTGCAAATATCGACTTCCAAACGGTTGTTCAGCGTCAACTGGTCAAACTCCTCCGAGTAGCCTCGAATTTTCAGTGACTGCGACAGAGTGATTGCCAGATTCTGCACCGAGCTGAGCTTAAGAGGCTTCCTTAGAACGAGGTTGGCGATTTCGAAAGCGTTGGAGTATTTCAGGCTTGATGAACTTGGTCGATCACGAGCGTCATAGACCAGATCTTGAACCTTCTTGAGCGCTGGTACAGATCCCACGGCGCGTTGGTGCAGTAGTCTTCGGATCAAAGCCCGTTTCTGCAGATGCTCATCACCACAAGGCATCATGGGTGGCAGAGCCACCATGTCAACAGGGTGGAGCTCAAACACGGCCAGTTTGGAGGATTTCAGCAATATGCCCTCCACCAGTGGTCGAAAAGCATCATGCTGGCTTGAAACGGGAAGCTGATAATCCCAGATTTCTTTCTTCATCGACTTCTTATCCTCGGGATACCATTCGCGTATAGGTGACAAATTCGCAAGTGTATGAAGAATCTGGATCGCGCTGGCTGATAGTGGGGCCCACGGTTGACTGATTCCGGAAGCTAGCACGTCTAGAGACTCCTCCGTCCCAGTTCTTCCCGTTAGAGGATCAGCCCCGTACGCAGATGATGTAAGAGCATGAATCTCTGCCTTCTTGTAAACCATGACTGGCTCGGCGGCACAATCAAGACGGCCGAGAGTTTCGTTGATGAGGTATTTGAGGTAGGGCACGTTGGAATGAGATGTTGGCTTGATCAAGACTCGGACATGATTCGCCCGTTGAGTGTATTCGAGACCTGAAAGAGGAACAAGAATGGCTCGTTGGCGCGTGTCGTTGATATCTCTGCATACCAGCTTGCTGTCAAATCCGTACCTACGATTTCGAGTCAGTATTGTGCAGTGGCACGTGCGTAATTATACTTACCAAGTACCAGCGTCTTGGTCCGAATCCAGCTCAAGTCGAAGTTGACGTGACTGCAGTCTGCCGGCTTGATTCACGTAGAACTGAAGCGTCATCCTCTTCAGATCCACATGAAGGTTGTGCCTGTCGGGTTGGTAGACAGTCAAATGCATCCTTGGTTCAAAAAACTCAAAGATACGACCGACTCGTCCAAACAAGGGACAGTATGGGTTGACCAAAGTCTCCCTTGATCCTTTGGGGTTTCTGGTAGTAGGGGGTGTTTGTCGAGAGCATTTTGACGTCTTCAGGCTTAATCTCCAGTTGTGGGCGTGATGTTCCCACGGTGCAGAAATTGGTCGAATCTCAACTTCCTCGGTTTTGATGTCGCTGTCACGGTTAGCAAGATCACATCGCATTGCCAGTACAAGACTTACAGCCAGTGGACACATCCGTCTAGAAGAGCCGACGGGAGGTCGAACTCGTACCCTCTCCAAAAGACTTCTCGGGGAATCAGCTCGAGTGTAGCAGCGCCCTTTGCAATCCGTATGATCGTTAATCCATTGTCGTAGCCTACGTGTGTCTGCCAGCCAGCCATCTCAATAGTCAAGGCTATAGCGATCAATTTGGTTAGCATATGGCAAAATAAAACGTTTCAAAGGCATGAAGAACCGCTGCAATACATACTATATGACATGCCAGGGAGGTTGGATGGGTACTTCATCAGACTCTGGTTTCCAAAAAGATCCGCCAGAATAAAAGCGCTCCAGGCATCCGTTGGTAGTCTCTGTGTCGGAAACGTTAGCGTGACGACAGCAAATAATCTGGGCAAGTTCCGCAAAGTCACTTACACCCAAAGGTTGCCCATCGACAAGCAGCAAGCCCTGCACGTAGTTGTAGGCCACAGTCTGTCCGGTTGCGTCGTTCGCATCGATTAGCGTCATACGCAGCCAGTCGCCAGATGAGTTCTTGTCAATAGCAATGTCACCGGCCTTCTTCGACTTCGAGGCAGGCCAGACCTCCTGCAGAGCGTGCAAAAAGTCGCGGGCTTGGCTCAAGACCAACTGATTGGACAATCGAGCTCGGCCCTCATCCATGAGCCTCAAATCACGCACAATGGCATTTCGAGTAGTCATGAGAAGCTGATCCATACGCTCCGGAATATTGTCATATGCCGTGATGCAGCACTCGACGAATACACCCAAGGATGGAATGACCCCAGATGACTCGGAAAGGAGGTGAATGCTGTAGGTTCTCTTGCAAAGGAGTGCCGCCACCAGTAGGTAAAATTGACTGTTCTTGGCAGCACTACTGTTAGACGCCTCATACGTCTCGGTTCTGAGCTTTCGTACCCAAAGAACTGTGATCTCCCTCGCCTTTTTCAGTAGCAACCCTGCCATCCGGGTCTCGTCGCCCATGTAGTTCAGGTGTCTTGTCAGCTCCATTATTCGCAGTGTCACACTGATGACAATTTCCATGAGATGTATCTCTCGCCAGTTGGAAGCTATAGAGTCGATTTTGTTTTCCAGCTGCTCGAGTAGCCGACGGCAGAACGAAGGGTCATCCAAGGTTGAGTGGACGGCACCCATCAACCGGTGCCCTTTTTCTGGCGGACCCAACTGGAGAGCGACGTGGCTAACGAGTGCAACGGCTGACTCCGTCGCAAAATTCAAATTAGAAGATCCAAGCTCCGCCAGCAGCGAAATCCATCGCCGGCTTTTCCCAGAAAATAGGGACTGAAAAGCCATGTACTCATGGACGTTGAGTCCCGGGGGGGCATGCTGACTGACTGCCTACGATCTCGTACGACGATGGCCCATTCCCATCGACTGCGAAATTACGAGACTCGAAGAGGTGAGCAAACGGCGACTTCTTGGGCACTGCTAAGCGGCAGTGGTGGGAAAAGTTGGGTCTCAGTCGCCTTCGGCTTGGCCATGTCTTCGTAGCCCTATCGTAGTACCCTAGGCGCAGGCCATTGGGACGACAAACTTGGCTTAGATCAACTGGGAAGGTCTGCGTGGCATAGTGCGTCATCAGAACTATTAGAGAGTCAGCTTATTCCGCACACGTGCAAATGGAATTAACAGGCATTTCACGACTTACATGACTTGGATGTAGAGGCAAGTGATAGATTGCCCGAGGCGGTGTGAAAGGATTGGAGCTCGGAGTATTCATCGAGATGGAGCCTTGGCTCCCTGCCAGACTCCTTTTCCTCAGTCCCTAATAGGTACGCTATTGCCCATGTCGTCTCCCGGTATGCAGAGAATGATTCAGGGCAGGCCAGTTCAAAGACGACTGCTTTGCTAAGAGCATCAGCGGCTGGCAATGGCTCTTCGAATGTCTGAATCTTAAGCCTTGCTCTCATCCCGGCCAGTCTGCACTTTAGGCACTCAGGATCGTGTAGAGAGGCTAGGCCACCGCGGGTGGATTGAATGTAGCTGCAGGTCGCAATATCAATATGTCTTGTGAGTTGCATATACTCGTCGTTCCGCTTCGTCCATTCCGCTTCTTTCTTATCTCGAGCCCATGTGGCTAGGTTCTGGATATCAAATCGCAACGATGCGAGGCGAGCAGCTTCGTCAGATTCGTCGAAATATCTCTCGGCGAAACATCCAGATCCCAGCTCTTCAAATATGGTCTTGTTGCCATCACGGCAGTTCTGTATGCGAAGTTCCAAGTACGACTCAACCTTGCGCGCCCGTTCCATATCTCGCAGCAGGGGCAGGTAGAGTACTTGGAGCACACGCGCAGGGAATATAGGGTGGTAGTCTCGAAGCAGCGGAAATTTGTAGCATGTAGCTTTATCCAGCTCCATCCAGGCCTGCATGATATTCAGTATCATCAACGACTTTTGTTCCACGTTGTCGTCGTACAGGATGCCCACGTGGCTCATGTACGTCCCGATGGCTATGTGAAGTTGCAAACATCTCACGTCCGCATCCGGCTGTTCCAGAATTGGGCTAGCTGTGATCCTGTTCAACTGAGCTTCATTTTTAAAGAGAAGACAGTACGAGTTGCATATCTGCTGAAGCTGTTTCTTCACGTTCTCCGACTCCGAGTCCTGGCTAGAAGAGACAGCTCGTGGCCTATTCCGAGATATGTTGGTAAATCTTCGGCATGCCATTTGCAGATGGCGGCGGCTTCGGATAAGACTGAGAGATTGGTCAGCCGGGCTGGCTCTCTTTGGCAGCGGCGGGATTGGTTTTCGCATCTCATTCTTCTCCTTTCCCCAAGTCAAGTCGATTCTGGCTGCAAGATCTGCAGTAGACTTCCGAAAGCGTGGAGATAGGGCCTTGATGAGATGACTGGAAAACTGGGCGAGATGTTGTGGTACCTCGGCCTCATCACGCTCGAGTTTGAATAAACGGCGGCATAGCTTCGTCGACAAGAACATCTGGTTCTCAAGGCTAGCAGCTTGCTTGATGTGGGCCAGCACGATATCCAAAACCATACAAATGAACAGCTTATACTGCACCCTTCCCAGGTGCTCACCAAGGGTCAGAGCCAAGTACCGCGCCAGTGAGACTCGAATAACAAGCCAATAGGGCAGCCGCCGAAAGGGGTTCTGGGCATCGAACCAGCAGACGTCATCCTTGACACGCTTCCTCAGCAGCTTCGGGGCGATGCGAGTTCCATTGGCCTCTAGGATTGCAGTGAGAAGAGATGAGATAAGAGAAGGGTCCCTCGTGTTGCGAGTTTCCCACACGTCGGTGCCGGCCTTGGTGATGAATTCGAAGTTCTTGGTCGACTCAATTGATGCTTGCTCAAGAAAGACAGATATGCTATCAAGGAAAGCTTCATTCTGAAGCAGAGCCGAAGGAATCTTGACAGCAGCGCCAGGAAAGTCCCACTGCAGCGCCGTCTTGGACGCCAGGACGTCTTCGCGCTTGGCTGATGTTTCAAACATCTCGAATACGACCGAGTCCGTGCTGTCATGGCTACATGTGTTAGATCAGGTGTGAGACGGTGCCATGTAGCAGGTACTCACTGGGGCTTGTGTACAAAGATGGCCGAGTTCTGGGTTGCTAGGTTGAGTACCAGAAGCTGGCCTGCCGAGTTTAGGTCTCTCAGCTGCGAACGCACTTGTGTCCGCTCGAGCCTGCCGCCCAGGTTGGTGGCCTTGGACACCGTCAGAGCGTGAATGACATTCTCCCAGGCGCTCCTAGCCTGGGTGCCGTGGGGGAGGGAATTTGCATCTCGCATGAGTCTTGCTGCCTCGACGAGACGATCAAGCAGCGCCGACTCAATTTGATCAACGTCGTTGTCTTGACACTGCGGGAGCCTGTGGGGAAATGCAACATGATTGAAAAGCGCGTCGAGGACTTGGAAATCATGCCCCCGAGCCTGCGTAGGCATCGCCATGGTGGTAATGGTAGTTGGTAGTAATGGTAGTTGGTAGTAATGGTAGTTGGTAGTAATGGTAGTTGGTAGTGGTAGTTATAATGAGAAATCCGCTGCGAGCCCTAGGTCAGATTCAAGCGCAGACAAAATGTTTTAGTTAGACAGTTTGGTAACATGGACAAGACGGAATCGTGGCGGGTGGCTGCATGTAGGATTCTCGCTCGCTGGTGAGGAGGTATGGTTTCCGGTGTAGCGACAGCAGCTTCGTATTGGATGAGAGTGACAGCAACGACAAAAGAAAGCAAACACTGAGGTCGCGTTCCTCCCCTTACAAAAGAGGCCTACCAGACGCCACCAACGAGGCAATCGATGCAGTCCGACGCGATGCAGACACCCAACCAATGCTGTTTGCACACACGAGACAGTGACTTGGTCATGCTCGAATGATGACCAATTGATTTGTATGCAGACCGGTGGTGCGTGATGGTTGGTGTATGCAGACCGGTGCTATGTGATGGTTGGTCACTGATATATGCAGACAGCGGTTGGGCTGCCTTCCAAAAGGCCTTTTCATACGCGCGCGCTCCTGGCCCTTTTTTTTTTGGAACCTCACGAAGTAACGTTATGGATAACTAGGGTACGTACTGACCTTATTAGGGTGGTTACAAGTACTCCGTACCTGAAGGGTGGGTCGTCTCCCACTAACAGGCAGCAATGGATGGAAAAAGGTGATGCCGACTGCAGGTTACGCGCGACTGGCTGCAATGCATTTCGCAGAGCTCCTCCCTGTAGTTATGCCACAAGTTACCTGGCATTCGCCGTAATCCTCTTCTCCCTTGACCTTCCCAACCCGCCAAACTCGACAGGATTTGCAAGGCTTGCTGCATTAATGGTCCGCATTCAAGAGTACCGCGGCATACAGCGTCTCGAGCGAAGCCGTTCTTTCCGATATCTGTAGGCCCTCGACTTGGACGGAATGATGGCATCTCAGCACGTTTCAGCTTCGTCGAACAGCACCCGCACCCTCGAGCTCAAAGGTATCGATTTGCGTCTGCCAACCCAGAGGACTCACAAGCTTGTGGCCGCAGGGTTTGCTGATGATAGTATCTTTGATACAGCCATGGAACACTGGGTCTCAATATACTCGCCGCATTTTCCCGACATCGATGAGTACAGTCGTTGTGCCCGCTCGCCGTCTTCGTCGTTCGAGGTTCGAGGTTCGAGAAATTTGACTGCATGCCCAAGGAGACCGGCGTGACGGTACTGTTACAGGAATGACTACACTGCAGCTCGCACCCGCCCTCGTGCGAAGCGTAAGCAAAGTCATCCGTGTCTTTGAACATGATTTCACCGTTTAGTGTCTCCTCGTGGTGTGGGCAGCGCAGTTAGAGGCGCACTGGAATTGCCGTCTTCGTTCAGCATCTGGATTGCGTATGCCCATGTTTCGATGTGGCCATAGGTGTCAGGGTTACCCATGACCTACAGCCTGTTCTTCCGAGTGAGCAAGACGTAGATACGATTGGAGATACTCGGGAAGCCACATTGCCGTTGCTCGTTTCTGCGCACCAACGACATCACGACGACAGCCGCTTCTTCTCCCAGAAAGGTCTCCATAAGTGAAAGTCGCACGCCACCGGCCTAGGGATTTCCGGTCAATTGGGTTTGTCCAAGGCGTGCTCCAACTCCGGGACTTTGTACCCCGAAAGCGAGTTCGGAGTGATCGGCTAGCAGCTAGCTCTTGCTTCAGTTGACGAAACTGGCCGACGTAAGCGGTCAGGTAGGGCTTCTGGGACTGGTTTTTTTTTCACCACTGCCCCTTCGAGTTGGTTAGGTCAAGCGTTGTTGTCGGGGTTGAGGTCGTTTTCCAACTGTCGATGGTCGTATCAGAACAGGCGCCTCTTGATGCCAACTACCCTCGGGTGTGAACCGACATTCGGTGAATCCGCTGGGTCAGGTTAGATTGGTAGCTGCATCTGCAGTTTAACTTGAAGTCATCCATGGTGACCCACCCATTGAGGTTTCTTCGGCCTCCTGAACAAGGACATATCAAGAGTGTTGCCAACCTCGAGGATTCTCCATCAATGTTTCCCTTCGGTAATATCTGGTCGCAACTTCTGCTGGTCAATAGGCCAAGATCCAGACTCGCTTGGACTGAACGTGCCCACCATAACCCCAAGGAAAGGATCTGTCCCAAGACTTCAAGGAACTAAGACACATCGGTGCGAGAATTGAGGAAGGATGAAGTCAATGGGTTTCGGCAAGATATTGCGCGATCCAAGCTACCCTGTCAGAGGAGAACAGATCCGTTCGCGTTGCCGTTCTGCCCGTCTCGGGGTGTTCTTCGGTCGACCTCCATCGACGGCCGTGCATAACCGTCAACGTGGTACAGTCAGGAAAGCTTTGCGAGCACCAGTACGATGACTCTTTGCAACGCAATGCCCTCGTCAGAGTCATGGTGGCAGAACGTGCAGCACACCTAGCGGACCAGATGAGGCTGGTGTGCAGCTGTACGACCTTTCCTGCTCGCATCGAATAGCATCGTCGTGTCCAGTGATCAAGGCCCAGTTACAACAGAAGCAGGGGCGGTTGCTTCTGAATGGATTTCGGTATTAAGAAGAAACTTTGGGTCGGTCGATGCTCTCGTATGGCCACTGTGTGAACTTTGAAGTTACGCTGACTGTCGCGACGCTGGTGGTCTCGGCTTAGGGTTGATGATCTGTGGCCGCGGCCGTAGCCTGAACGAGACTGTCGGCGCTGGGTTGCCTGTAACTGTTATGTATGCTGGTGACCAGCGGTCGAAGAAGCCGAAAGCTCGCGCTTTGGGGCAGCCTGTATGTAGGCTGTAGGTGCACCAGGTTCATTTCACAAAAGAAAGAAATGCAAAAGACCACGACTTGAGTCTTGCGGAGACAAGAGGTGGCCAGGACTCAGGGGCCAAAGGCAATTATTAATTCCACTCCCTGGCTTCTTCCTATCGGTACGGAGTAACTAACGTTACTACGTATTTCTCGACGCAAAAAACCACGTACCACGCCACTGGCCGACGGGCCCCGGAGCTGACCCCGACCCCTATCGATTACATGATTGGTCCGGAGTCGAGTCCGGTTGACTTCAGTTCCGTGCGCTTCGTCGACGATTCGAGCCGGAGAGTTATGCCAATCAGAGCTGGGGAACCGAGAGTTTTATTATGGATCAGAGAAGGGCTGTCCCGGATTGCGGGTACGTGATACTTGGCAGAACTGATATACATGCTGCCGCCTGCGTTTCGGCCGCGGATTTAGTCCGGAACAACGGCTTGTATCGTTGTCCCTCACGGTCTGGACTCTGGGTTGCATCTCAGCTCCCTGAGCCTCCCTCTTAGCCTCAATCCCGGCGACGCCTGCGTTGACAAGCCATGCAGCTGATGTCGACTCTTCTGACTTGCCCAATAACGAACGTCATCCGCTCGTCACGGCTCATTCGGAGCTCTCCAGCGCAGAGATGATGGGCCGCCAGCTTCGGACCATCGCCCCGGCACCTCAGAAGCCTGGCAGTGCTGATGATGCCCCCTTCGATCCTGACCCCCGCAGCCAGCGGCCGACAAGCGAAAACCCCACGCTAAGCGCGCTTGCCTGAGGTGTAGGGCGAAGAAGATTAGGGTAATCCCGCGCATCCATCCCGTTTTGCTGAGTCCCTAGTCGTTACTTGCCTCCAAGTCCTGCGGCTCCTGCCTGGCTCGACTGCTGACTCACGTGGCTTCGACAGTGTGATGGCAGTCAGCCCCCTTGCGATCGGTGTCACGCCTCCGGGGATGAATGCCAGTACGAGGCCGACAAGGGTCATTCGCTGAACTTCCACCAGCTAAGCGCCGAGTACCTCCGCCAGGGCCGTGAGCTCCAGGAGGTGCAGCACCTGCAGACGCTCTTCGCTGCCATGCGAGACGGCACTGATCAGGATGCCACCGAGATTCTGGCGCGCATCCGGCTCGGCGAGCCCCTTCAACAAATCGCCGCCCAGCTTCGCCAACGTTCCCCGGGGGAGGAGTTCGAGTGGGCGTCTTCGGTGCCTTTCGGCCAAGTGGCCGGGTTTTGACGACCATAGTAAAACTGCAATCTCGGCCTTGCAGTGATGCACTCCGAATCCTTCTTCGTGCTTGCTTGATGGCAGGGCTGGGTGGAAAGCAGTTGACGACGGACGTCGCTCAATGTGGATATCCAGATTCCAGGGTCCTCGCCGTCAAGGGACACGATTGGGCATCACGTCTAAGGTCTCTTCGTAGTTATGACGTTTAGCACGCACGGCCGTTTGTCATCTTGGCAGGGTCATGTCCAATGAAAAGTGAGTCGGGCTCTTTTCTTACATCCACATTTCAAAACGAGGCCTCGTCACTCGTGTTCCCGAACACACATCATCAATCATCAAGTCGTCTAGCCCCGGGTGAACACTGACATCCAGGATAGCAGTGGCTATGACGGAAAAGTGTGAGGGTCACAACAAAGAAACTATGCCGAGTTGTTAGAAAATGGACATGTGCCAATCATAGCCCGGCAACCGTATCGAGCTTCGATACCGCGAATCCGAGATCACGGAGGTTGCCCTGCTCTTATCTACTCCGACAGTCACCCTATCCAAATCACGGCCAATCCTTCAAGAACACTGCAGTCTCCGACGTGACCGAGTATGAGTGTTCTTCTTCCGTTGGTAGGTCGCGAGACTCGACAAGTTATGAGTATTTAGTCGACGATTTGTTCCAACCTCGTCGACAGCGCTTACAATCAGACAGCTTTGCTCTCGCATACTACGGCATTAGCCGTATCTTCCCAGCGCATTTTCTTTGGCTTATGCTGCGGTTCATTGGTATCTGAGGACGGCATCGTACGCGGCGAACCCAAATGGCATTATCAATTGGTCTGCAGCTATCCCCCCTATCACGTCGGATGTCCTAACACAATTTCTTGTCCCTTCATTCAAATTTATGCCGCCGATTCATGACAAAGCCGTCTCAAATACGTCTTGTGAAGGCTAGATAAAGCGAGACAGGCTCAGCGGGCTGGTGGAACTGAGGGAACTGCTACATGCGACAGCCTCCAACAACACCCTTCGAGATACGCAAACATTGACTGGAGCTTCAAGTCAGTGGTTGGGAGAGCTGAAATACTATTTCCAGTACGTGAGAGTTGTTCTTCTATAGTGCTCGTCATCTCACCGCCCGATCTGCCTGACCGAATTGAGGAGATTTGTTTTGGCGGTGCTTTTAATTTGTGACATGGTAGTGATCATGTCTCGTCTGGCACATTCTCCATATAAAAGCAAGATTTCAGCCTTCAGCTCTTGTGTCATCCGAATGCCCACACTCACCCTGTAGTCCAGACAATGAACGTTGGATAACTGCCAATCTGTGCAAGGGTAGAAAGCGGCCTTCGGCTTTGGACCCCTTGTATCAGTATCATAGGCAGGGATAATAACCAAGATTTGTCAAAAAGGCTATCCAATACACTCGCGTAGGTGATACATACCCGCAGTGTTTGAAAAGTCAACGTTAGCTTCTTTCTGCAGAAACTCTCGAATCTGCATAAGATCGTCGCCTTTTACTCCGTATGCAAGGGGGAAAACCACAAATGTTTTTAGACTCTCTGGAGCCTGCAGTAGCTGGGTTTTAGGCAGGGATCACAAGTCAAATTTGATTGCGTACGGAGTATGTGCTTCCTGATCTGAATTAGTGAACCTAGTACATATCTCTATCGGAGCTGCATTTCACATCTAGGCTATGCAGTTTCCTCAGTTCGCTGTGAAGGGCTTATCTAGCTAGCTTACTAAGACAACTAGGCTGTAATCGCGATAACTGTTTATGTTGAGGTGGGGATGAAGAGAAATAGGATGTATCTATAGACTATCGAGGACAGTTCTGCTAAATAGTCCAGTTTCGGCCCAGTGCGTATTTATCCACTCTGCCTGTAACATTCGCTCTATACTTTCTGCGGCTTTCAAGGTTCGTGTCAATGCGTACTTGAATATGACCCTGTGTACTGACTTAGATTCCATGACACTTGACTTGGTATCTATTGTGACACTACTAGCACTAGTACAGTACTGATGACATTGACTAACACGACCGCAATGGAATAGCATCTACACACGTGTCATGAGAAAATTTACATAGGAGAAAGAACGATTTAATGGGAATGTGCTTCGATCTATGCGGAGTACGTGACAGCTAGCCTAACACAACCAGTCACCAAACCCACTGCCTACTCGAACCTGCACTCGCCACCGCTCAGAGTGATAGACCACATCAACCTGTTATTTCTCCTAACAGCCACAGACGCCATGGTTGCAACAAGCATCACTGCAATCGCTTACGTCGCCACAAAGTACTCGCTTCTCGAGAAGGTCCAAGACGTTCACGGACCCCTCGGACTTTCGGAGAACGGTCGCGCCAGCAACAGCGGAGGCGAAGAATAGTGCTTAGAAAAAGGATGAGATTTGCATCTTGGCGTTGTTCTACATAGAAAGTTAGATTCAAGTAGAGGGGTTATTACCATGACACAAGAGGCTTACTGGTATAACAATATAAGTGATTTGAAAAGTGTGATGGAGTTATACTTTTTTTTCGCTGTCGAAGAGAGTACTGATAGAGTAGTGAGGAGATGAATGATGATGACTATTTGTGAACAATGCATCTTGCGGATAGGTACGACTTTATATACATTATAATCGTCAGAGAATGTACTCAACCGGCTTACTCCGCTGGTACCACATGCGTTCTCAACTCAGAATCCATTGCTATCTGTATAAAACAAGCCATTTTTACCTGAATGACACAGGTAACCGACTCAAAGACACGCGGCGATGGTTAGCGGGTTTCATATGTTCCTGTAGGATTCGACATGGTAGCTTACATATCTTCCTAGCAACCTAAGAATACATGAGTTGTATGTCAAGGGTATAGAGATACGTAACCCTCGCAGGGCTGTAGACCCATTGAGATATACACAGTACTGTGGTAGTCCAGAAGCCTCACGTACTACGTAGATAGCCCCTGTGAAGCCCCACCTATATTCCCTGTAGCATATGTTTCCCCTGTACAACTCCATCTCTCATATATTTGCATTACTCAGCCCCCAATATATCGCTTCTAGGTTTACTGAGTATAAGGAGCGTGTAGAAGATTGCATAGCTTCTTTCTACTTAAACTACCCCCCAGGAGTTATTTACAATGTATAATTTACCACACTGTGTTTTCCCCTTGCTATACAAGAGTACTAAACCTGTCTAGGTTGAAAAACACTACTCGTGCCAAGACCCATTTGTGTCGGATTCGCCTAGCTCGCCCACGCCAATTCTTAGCGGGTTCTCCGGGTTGTTAGCAAGCTGGGCGAAAGCATGATAAGTGGAGAGTGACACAAGTATACGGTAGTGTGAGAACCGAACCACCACAGGATAGACAAACGGGATCATTTAGAGTTCTGACCGCTACACTAGATGTATCAAAGACACTAGGGATGTGAAACATACGGTGTTCCGCGTACCTAGTATTGTGTGGACCCAAGAGTCATGTCTAGCAACTATTGCAACGCTGACTAGGTGAGCTGCCACACCGCTTGGCAAATAGTAAGAACCGATATAGTCAAGTACGTACAGAGTAGCACTCACTCTTCTATAAGGTTAAGAATTAAACTGGTTCGTCCCTTCTTCCTGACACCTGCAAGGGCCAACCCGCACGGTCTTTTCATGCCTCGTTTCTGCTTTCTCTTGATCAGTCTGATGCACGCCGCAGACACAACTTTCAATCAATGTACTGCTCCTCACTTTAGTCACCCTTTTCACATCTTTTCTGGGATGACATGGATACACCAATTCCGGCAGGCTGTCACGTGGTTGTTTTGTTCGAATACCTAGGCCGGTTAAGCGATATACGTGGTACTGGATACAATCAGGTTAATGATTAGCACTTGTCCAAGAATTACTTTTACTTGACATCCGGATCCGTGGTAATCCTATAATCGACTGTTTCCAATGTTGGTAGAGTTTCAAGGAAAAGAGGTACGGGAAGTAGTCCTGGTACCATATCCAATTTACTTCTACAGATAACTGCCAAGATATATAAAACATTATCAGCAAGTGGCTTCTATTACAAACGGTATATCATTACTATCTACACACATAACTATCCGCTGTAATATCTTACTGTTACGTGTTCGTGTTTTGCACCCACCGGCATAGATATAACCGGGAATCCAGATAGATCGGGTCTTCTTCAATTAGACATAGAGTCGGTCCGAGCTTAGCTTCGGGAACATGAACGACAGGTTCAAGCCGGAGAATGGGACATTCGTTGTGACCACGACACACCTCCACACACCTAGTACATAAAGTTTATGTATAGTGGTCCCATATACAACATAGAAATAGTTCAGGGAAACTTTACTTACTCCAAGTAGGAAGTCCATATGATTAAACCCATCACGAAGCTGAGACGCATAGGTGAGCATCGCGTTCAGGATTTTGTTTTCTCTGGAATATTTTGATGTCAATTAGGCGCAGCCACGTATCCGGTCTTGTGACAAGCGTTGTGTAAATCGCTTCACCGAGATCTTTGCGGTTCCAAGGGATGTTTCTTTGGTTTTCACGCACAAGAGAGTCTGGGGCTGTCATTCAGCAAATATGGCAGTGAACAACAAAAACAACAAGTAAGCCTCGTGTATAATCGTATGCGATTGGTATTAAAAAATGCTATTTCAAACCCTGATGTGCTTATAGCGCCAGTCCTTGCAGCTCCGCTGAGCTTAACTTTACAAACCTCGTCTGTATTTAGGTCACACTGATAAGTACTACTTGTGCAGGGCTGAGATGCCTTCCAACAAGACGAGACAGAACTCTTCGTCTTATTAACACTACATCCCTGTCTTCGCTGAGGCAGACGAGGCCGAATATGTCCTCGGTCCATAGAAGACTGGTGGAAATTTGAACTTTCCATGAGACCTTGGCGGACGCAGTAAGCAACGATGTAATCTATTCTGTCTGCAGTACGGGGGTCCAACGAAGCCATGAGGTTCTAGCACTATCGTTTTCTTACTCATCCGCTTAGTTCTCCTGACCATTGCTTATGGAATTTTATCACTAGCGTAAAGTGAGCGGGCCAGCAAATAAATGCAGAATAAGGATTAAATAGGATAAAAGAGTTTGAAGAAAGTCTCTACCTACATCGCATGAACCAAACGTCTCAAAGCGCCGGACTTGTAACTGTCGTATATCAGGGGAGTTTAGTGAGATCAGTTGAAGCATGCGCTTACTTTGGTTACTATGCATTACTGAGCCAAGGACAGCAAAGCGTTGGTGCCAGGAATCAAAGTTATACACCGCGATACCAAGGTGCGTATAGAACACCACAGCAGCTGAATTACACCAGAGAACAGGTCTGGAAGGTTGCGAGACTTGACGTTATGTGATTACGCGTCTCGCCTTCCTAAGCCGGGTTATGCTGGGGGCCAAGGCACACGAAGAGAGGTCATACTCCTGATTGTATTGTATCAACTTACCTTTGACTGCCGAAGATGCTCGTAGGGTATCCGAACTTTGATTCTAGTGGCCATGTTGCCGAGTTATATGTCGAACTGTCTCTTTTCCCCAATAGGTATGATTCGTGGAAGATAGCAAGCCCATCTTTCTGGAAGCTGCTGGATCGCCGCGCGACTTTTACCAATCGATCAACCAGAAGAGCTTGCTGGCTTTGTATTTCGAGGTACTGTCCTGTCAGCTTCTGATACTGTTTTACTGTTTCAGTTCCACCTGAGAACTTCTAGCAACTGGAATGAGCTACCAGTCGCCATTAACTATGTAGGTATGCTTCAGTCTTTACTCGAGCGAGCGTCCCTTCCTTGCAGTCTCTCACTAGCACTGAAGAACCTCTTGCTATGACGCAAGAGGGAGACAAGGCCGTGAGCAGTTTACTGCCCTTCAAATACCGCTGGACGAGGACGGGGCTTCTCGTCATCGCCGTCCTCGTCCATGATCCCCTTCAGCGCGCTCTCGTCACCGCGCGCGTTTGTCGGGTCCTCGGGTATGGGCTCGCGCTCGGGCAGGGCCGGCGTGAGCAGCGGGCGCGATCTGGTGACGCGCATCAGTAGGAGTCTGCAGAGGGCCTCGAGCAACACGACGACATGCCACCGGACTGTGCTCGGCATGTCGCTTCGCCCATCTCCCACTGCAGCCCAGAGAGTCCTGCACGATCCGCCGCGGCAGCGCCCGGCGGCTCCGCGCGGTTCACCAGCGCATGCGCCAGGTGTAAGTGGAGGGCCAGTGCGGGGCGTCGCCAGAGAGCACCGCGTCGTGGTAGAGGGAGAGGAGCTGGACCCCCGAGTGCAGGGTCTCGGGGGACATGTCGGCGTCGCAGGATCGGTCGGGGAGGATGCGGGTTAGCGAGCGCAGGGCGCTCTCGATCGGGGAGACACAGTGATGTGATTGTCGCGCTTACGTTGATGTGTCAGGGCTTTTGGTAGATCAGTGATGCTTCAGTGTCGGCTCCGAACTAACGTTAGATTGTGTTGATGGCACAAACAAGTACGGTTCATTGATCGCCGACCGACGCCCACCAAAAGGTACCTCGGCTGCCTACTGTGTCTGTGCTCCGAGCGGACCCATTCGCCTGTCGTCAGTAACGTTACGGTGTACAAAGTACCCACACTCATTGACCCCCCTGAACCCCTTTTCGTTTACGGGTACGGAGTTCGCAAGAGCGGTCCAACAAACCCATTGATGCGGAATGGTCAGATGCCATGGCAATGGTGTTGCCAGTGGGTTCGGTAACTTGGGCTCGAACATGTGGGTGTTGTTGGGTTGGCTTGTTAACTTGTCCCCGTCAGCCTTTGCAGCGTTGAACAATCACATGTCTTGTCGCCTTTCTGGCATTTCAAAATAGTGTGTAGAGCATGTCTTTTGTATTTCCAAGAGCTATCGTGAATGCCCGATACCATCAAGTAGGCTATTTACATGACCTCGTCACCATTTTATCCAACCATAATTGCTTCTAAATCATAACGCCAATCCATGCAAATGCTTTATTTATCCTCCTCTGAATGTCATACCCCTTTCGGACAGTCCGGATCGCCACCACAGCAACCGACTGTGAAGTCGCTTAGTAGTAGATGCAGGAAGCGGGGACAGGGTTGTCGACAATGAGGTTGCCGACGCCGGTGCAGTTGGAGTAGCCGCCGGGGTTGAGAATGCCGGAGGGGGCCCACAGCACGTATGAGCCGTTGGTGTTCGGGCAGGCTCTGAACTCGCTGGCGCCGCTGATGGCGAGGGAGCCGTTGACGATGGACCAGTGGTTCAGCTCGGCGTTCTTGGGGGCCGGCTGGGCACCGGTGATCCAGGAGAAGATGCCCTGGCCCATGCCGGAGCGGTCGGCGTAGACCTGCTGGGGCGGGTTGCTGTCCGAGTAGAGGAACAGCTGTCCGTCGTCCTGGAGGCGGAAGGTGGCGAAGTCCTCTTGAGCGGCACCGCACTTGGCACCCTGGGGGCCGCCCTTCAGGAAGAAGCCGTTGTTGCGGGCGCTCCATCCGGCGAACTGCAGATCAGTGCCAGTAGCGAGTGTGATGATGCCGAAGGTTCTACCGGCGCCCTCGGCGGCGGCAACAGCGACCGAGGCGGCGGCGAGAGCGAGAGTGGTGAATTGCATGTTGGCGGTGGTGTTGGAATAGGTGTTGATTAAGGAGTTTATTAAAATTAATGGATGAATAGGTAGGTAGGTAGGTGGTGGATTGCCTGTGATGGTGGTGGTGGTGAGGAGGAGTTGCTGGAAAGGGAGGCTACAGCAACATACTTATATACGAGATGGTCCACCGTACACGGGCACTTACTGTGTACCTACATACATAACTAGATACCTGTATGGAGTGCTGTGTGTATGCATGCCGTCTCTCGCAAGGTCAATTCCGTCCGAACCATGCAACGTTGATCGCATTGACCCACGCGAGCTTTGCGCAGCTTTGGATGTGGGCTGCCCCGATCGTCCCATGTGTACCCGGTGAGGTCACACGGCGGCACCGATCGTCAAGACACTGGCACAGGCCCAGGGAGAAACCTGCCACAGCTCCGTGGTGTGGGGCCTGGATGTGGCAGGTTTAGTACGGAGTACGGATACACCGTACGGGTACACAGTCCGTCGACAATTCAGGGGTTCTGCAGGGGACGTACTGTGTAGTTCCAAGGATCGTTGCGGATACCCGGGTTACACAGCCACTGTTCAGCTCCTGGCCGGGTACCCGTCCTGAACCGTCGGCGCTAGAAACTTCTCGTATTGACAGGCACAGCAGGATGTGGGGTGGCAACAGACCCCGGCCAGCCCGGCACGTTATGTCAGTGGCTGCACGCTGCACGCTGCACGCTGCACGCTGCACAGGAATGCGCCCGGGCCCGGCGGACATTATCACGTTTATGCCTTAACTAGCAGCCCTGTTGAATCCGAACACTAAATCTGCCGAGTATCCTGACTAACCGGAAGGCTGAAGCATACTGTGTCACCGCATTCTCGGATGCCGTCGTCATTACGGAGCATCGTTATTGTTATTGCTAACGTTATGGCGGTAGGGCTGGTGTTGTTGCTGCTGCTGCTGCCATCGGCGTGATGTTACGAGAGTCTCTTCTGCTTACGGGGTACGGAAACGGAAACGTAGTACGGATACGGCGGTGTTGCTACACGGTATCCGTACATAGTACTCCATACGTAACGTCTAATTGTGACCGCGGCCCCATTCATGCAAGTATCCACTTTTCACTCCGCCCGTCTCAATCGACCAGTTGATCACCTCGTGTTTTATTTCTCCAATGACCAACCACGACGTAATGACACCGGGAGTGAGGCACCCGGCATCCCTTCATCGACCCTTTAACGTCTTTTCCCGAACACGACTTTCTGCCAAGTACATGGGCTATTTGGTCGCGCCTCCACGAACTGCGAGGAGCGTCAACTCGGAACGCTAGAGGTCTTCGATGATCGATCGTCTTACCGGACGTCATCAGTTCAGCTAGGCCAGCAGCCAGCTGGCCCTCTTCCACACCCAGGCAATCGCGTCCACGTCGATGACCGCTTCGTGCGCCTTTTCGGTGAAGCCCAACGTGATAAAACACTCGATACTCGATACTCTCTCCTAACGCGCGCCGTGGAGCTGCTCAAAGTTGCCGTCGCCATCGACCTCCTTCGCGCGTCGCTGCATCACTCGCTGCAACGCCTCGCAGATTCCGACTCTCGCAGAATCTCTTGTTCGCCTCGCCGTGTCGTAGACCGGGTGTTTGGTATTCCAAGCTGGGCACTCTTGCCACCCTTTTACGAGCCATTTCACAGTCAAAAACGCATTCCGGTGAAACCTCGCTACACCCGTACCTCTCTAGTCTTCCCGCAGCTCGATGGGTCGTGAGTAGCGGCTGCGCGTAGACTCGGCGTATGAGAAGAAGAATTCGCCTTTGGCGATGTCGCGGTACGCCGCTCTGGCAAGAAGTGGCAGAGGCGAACTATGCCGGGCCTGGTTAAAGCGTCTAGCCCGTAGGACAGCACACTCGCTTGCCCGCGCCCCCGGCTGGCATCTGCGTTAGGCATGTAGTTACAAAGTTTTCCTATGAATAGGAAAATGGCTGAGAAAGGTAACTCCAAGAACTCTCCTTGAAACTCTAATCAGATGGAGGATAGCCTTGTAGAAAGAGACGTTGTCGTACTCTAATTAAAGTTAAGTGGTGGCAGGCTACTAGTGCTAGGATTAATACCCGTAAACGATTTTTCCCATTAACGTTAGGGTTAGTAGTTCTAGGATGACGAGAAATCTCTGTTGATGTAGTAGGTAATCGTGCATGTAACTTGAAATTATATCGGTACCTAGCGGGTGCACTGAAGCTAATTATAGCTTAGTACGGAGTACTTGCGACTTGCTTTTTAGGTAATGTCAAAAGTAAGAAAAAAGGCCGAAAAAAGAAGTAGGTAGGGATGTCGAGCCTCGTACAGTTGCTCCTTCGACAGCTTTGACAAGGCATATACGTGTATCAGCTGCTAGTTGCTGGCTACGCTATATCAGCTATATCAAGACAATGACTTAGCTCCATGCGCATTTACACAGTATGTAGGGGTTTGGTCTAGTGTATGCACGACTATCTCCTTACCGTGGCAATCGGGTAGATCTCAAATAAGTGCTGCGGCGAGCTTGCTACCAAATACTCGGCTCTGCGATCTAGTTAGTACCTGTCTGCCCATATCGATCTCTCGTCATCGTGTGGTCGTCCGTCCAGTTTGCCGAGTTACCTTGATCGTTCTATCACAACCTGGCGGTTTCTGACTATAATATGGTTCCAAGTGTGCTTATGGCATCAGTTTTGTGATCAACGTTGTATAGTCATTGCTTGATTAGCATAGTAGAGTTTGGACGATCAGTCTAGATAAAACCAGCAAATATATCTAACATTTTCGGGGCCGGGTTTTCCATGCGAGCACCAACACAGCACTCTAAATACTTTTAACAGCCCCGCTCTGTGTCTATGATGTGTTTCTTTCTTTCTGGAGACTTGTGAAA
Source organism: Arthrinium puccinioides (assembly GCA_022414665.1). Lineage (NCBI taxonomy): Eukaryota > Fungi > Ascomycota > Sordariomycetes > Amphisphaeriales > Apiosporaceae > Arthrinium > Arthrinium puccinioides. The sequence goes on along the minus strand of JAIUNF010000003.1, from coordinate 901,824 downwards.
ACTCACACCACATTCAAACTTGTTAGTGCGCTCACTACGACCCGCAACACAGCCTCCCTCTCTGACTCTTCCATGGCGTCTAAGTTCGAATAAATGAAGAGAAACCGTTAATACGATTTGTCTACAGGGTCTGGTATGCAACGACAACAGTGTGCCCCGTGGCTTTGCCTACCACAGCTCCGAACAGGTAGATCAACTAATTGTAGTTTGCGCCTCTTGCCTTACCGTTACCCTGACATGATAGATTGCGGTCAGAAGGTCAGGCTGGACAAAATAAACTCTATGGTTGGTCAGGCTGACTGCTATAGTAAATCTGGAATACACGGTTCAAATAACAGGTGGGTGATTAGTCGGAAGAGGTCGGGCAGTGATGGCCCATGTGATGATCCAACGCTTGAGTTGGTGACGGGCTTCATACTTCGAGGTAGTCTGTTCAGTTGGTTTTCCTGGGCAATGCAGTAGACAGAAACAATTCGTATTTGCTGCCTAGGCCTTTTCCAGTGCCTCCATATCCCAGCGCCTCCTAACCTCACGTAGCCTTTCTAGACTGCGTTCCTCTTCTTCCAAAGTGTCGACAAGTGCAGGCGGAAAAGGACCACTGCTATAATGATCCCAGGGACGCGGTGGACCACTGCTATAATGATCCCAGGGACGCGGTGGGAGCCCGGCAGCGGCCCGAATTTCGCTGAGCAATTCCCTGTCCTCCTGGTAAATAAACCGTTTCTCTGCCTCTTCAAGGACTGTTGTTGGCGGAGACCCAGCCAAGATGTCTACCCTCGCACCGGATTCGAGTAGCATCAAAATAATATGATAGATGGCGGGTTCCATACGCCTGCATTGTAGCGCAATATGGAGCGGTGTTCCCAATGTTTCATGGACGGTGTTGACATCTCGATTTGCCCCTAACAATAACAATTCCCGCACATACACATGATAACGAGCGGCGGCCCTGAAATTTCGTGGCCTATTCAAAACGTAAACGTCAGATTCGAGTCTGCAGTACGACATTAACACTCTTTCCAAGGGTAACAGTCCGTCAAAGGGAGAGCGTGTACGGATGTCTGCGCCAAAGGATCGCACCAGTAAATTGACTTGCGTCAAAAAATTCGGGCCTGTCAAAATTTTCTCGAGAGCATAGTTAGGGTCTGCCCCTCGCTGTATGAGTATCTCCATGATATCACTGTTGGTCGTGAGTGACAAAAGGTCGCTAACATCGCGGCGGAACGAAGCATTTGAGTTGCCCCCGACGTCTGCGGGCAGCAGTCTCTTGAACAGCTCCAAATCTCCTCGATAGCAGGGATCCTCAAGAATATGGCGATAGAACTTTCCGGAGTTAGCTCCGTACTTGAGGAGTAGCTCAATGTTGCAAGTGTGGTTTCTCTTAACGGCATAAGCCAACAACGTCGATCCGAAGTTCTGCCTGCAGTGTGGTTGGTCATTGGGATCTGCACCATATGACAGAAGGAGGTTCGTAAGTTCGTGATCGTTTTCCAGGACGGCCACGTGAAGCGGGTGTGCCGGAATGAGATATCGACTCATGTCATATCCTTCAAATGAACGGCGGGCGGTTTTGTTCCACCTTGCCCCTATATCGAAGAGGAACCTGATGAGTTCAAGCCGATTTGATTGCGAAATTTGGTAGCAGACAGAGGCTGCGTGTATCGGACCATGTATGATAGTTTTGTCGGCAATCACACTCGTTTCTGGCTCCAGATTTGGATTCGCTTCGTTTTCTATCAGAAACGAGCACATCTCCAAGTTGCCCGTCAATGCTGCAAGACTGAGCAGCGACAAGTTACTGTCGTTGGTCATGTTGACATCGATCTCCTTTCTCAAGATCCCATTCTTCACAATCCCAGAGTGATCGAAAAGTATGCAAAAGAACACACTGGCCGAAGCTGGGTTTAAGCAATTGGCGTAGAGTATGCGGGCCATCTGACGATTCCTAGTCTCGTTGATTTGGTTCACCCGGCCGTAATGCCGGTGATGAAGCCACCCACTATAATCAGAACACGAATCCTTTCTGACCTCCCTCGAGTACCTTTGAAACTTGTACGTCCACCGCCTGTAAGGCATTGAGCTGTTCATAGGTTCTCCCAAGAAATCTAACAATAGCGTAATGATTTTGTTGCTGAAAGGTCGCCGGCAAGCATCGAGGTGATTATACCAGCAAACAGCATAGTCGTTGAAGGTAGCTGGGGATTGCTCAGACATGCTACTGTGGTGAGTTGGTCTCCCGACTGAGCCCGTAAAGTTGTTCAGGCATACTTTGGCTGCAAAAAAATTGCATTCCTCGTTGATCAAAAGTTGCTTTTCCTCCATGTACTCTTGTACTGACAAGTGAATGAAGCGGCAGCGTCTAATCAACCCTCTGCCAATTCTGAGGTTTTCAAATTCATGCGAGACTGTGAGAAGGTTTTCGCATGCTGCAATAACGAAACTGGCATCAATGTCGATTTCGAGGCAAAGCTCTCCCTCGGGATCCTGGCATACCATGAACACAAGCTCTTCGATGTCGAGCGGGCGCCAAGAGCAAGAAACCCAACGGAAAGCTCGGAGGGCGATCTCTGGCTCGCTACCTGGTTTCCCTTTAATCTTGTCAAGGATTTCGTCGTAGGTATTCGCAATTGCGCCCCCAGGTAGCATGCGGAGATAGGCATGGACGTCAGATGGCCGACGAAGGTCGAGAAGCTTAGCAATGTGCAATGACGCCCAGAGAAACCTATCAGCATTAGCAAGTCAAGAACGATAGTCTGCTAGGATTGTTCGATAGTGGGTTAAGACAAGTTGGGATGGAGGGAAATCGTAGGAAACAACCAGAGAGGTCATGACTTACATCCCTTGGCTCTTCTCCTGGAAAACTTCAACCACTTTTTCTATAACATTTCTCATCTTGGGGATATCGATCCAGCTGCTTCCATCTATTCTTGACCGCACAAATCTTTCTATGTCATCATTGTTGTCTGTCGCAGAGATGAGTAGATTGCCCCTGGACTTGTAGCGAGCTTCGATGTCCTGGTCGTCTCTACTTGCCACGAAGGCCCGGATGGTCGACGTAGATTTGACAGATATATAATCAAACATATCCATAACAGAGCGACGGGTCGCCCGGTCGCACTCGTCCAGTCCGTCTACTACCAAGTAAACCTCTTGGTAGAGACTTGAGAGCCGCAGAAGAAGATCGGAACGTTCGTCGGAACTCAGATGGGCAGCAAAACCTCTGGCCTGCTCATCCTTGTATGTTTGACGCATGAAGTCGACAATGGCTTGACTGTCAGTCTTGATGGAGAGCTGACGCACGAGACTTGCGGCGACAGCCTGGGGATCCCTGTGGTCTGCTCGATTCCGATCACAGTAAAAGTACGCCACGGCAATAGTGCCGGGGCTCTCTTTCGATCTCGCCAACGCTTCATCGACCAATCTTGACGATAGCTTGGTTTTGCCTGCTCCAGCTTGATCATTGTTAGCTGCTATGGTTGGTCATAGTCGCGTACAGGGAAACTTACGTATGCCATGCAACCACAACATCTTAGAGGTAGTAGAGTTTCTCCATGATCGATATGCCTCATGAGTCAGAAACCATTGTCCTGTACTTTCTGTTCTCCCTCCTGCGGCGGTTTGATGATCGCTGAGATATTGGATAGGCGAGATCCACTGGAGAATATCTGCTTGTTCCTTTTGCTCGAGTACATTCCAGCAATCCTGAATTGGTTGCTGGAGCTGCGCAAAACGCCCTGTCAAGAGCTGCTGCAACGACTCGTGTAGCGCCCTGGAATCGTCTCGCGAAACTTTGCTCTGAACACCTTCACAACTTGATGCTTCATTGTTTGCACGATTCTCCAGCTTGTCCAAATCATTTAGCCTTATGGTTAACTCTCCTGGGTTGAAGAAGGCATGGACGGCCTTTGTTGCAGTGCCTTTGTTGTAAAGCCGGAGCATATGAACCTGCAGTGACAATATCGAAGTATAAGTGTCAATGAGGGCTGCTTCAAGTCGAGATCGAGGGAGGCCTGTGACTCCGTTTTCCGCCAGGTAGAGGGATTCGTAGACCTGGCAACGGCAAAGAACGGTTGTGATGCCTTCGACCGCGATCAAGAGTTGCCCGGACTGTTCTTGATCTGCGTGTGTAGCCTATTTGACATCAGTCTCAAGCGCCGGCCGAGTTTTACGACTCAAAAAAGCTAGACGTACCGCGATGAGGAGCTTGACGGCTGCCCACGGGAGAGCCGCTTGAGGGGGCAGAAGCCCAACGACGCCGTCACCCAAGCTCTTCAAGGTCTGTAGCCTCGACGCGATGCTGCCAATGATGTTGCGAATGACGATTGGTTGGCCACGAAAGTAGATCTTCCATGCTTTGGTACCGATCTCTTCCTGCTTCTTGTCGAGGACCTCTAGCAGTTGCCTCGCCGCCCCATCCAATCCTGCTAGCTGTGTCGCTGTGACACCTTGCTCTTCCAAGGCCTTCTGCTCGTTGTCGTCCAGCTTGGTCAAGGCCGACTGCCATAGATTGATGACAACTACCACGGGGGCAGTACTTGGTGTGGTTTCAACGTTGTCGCTGATGTCGTTTTCACTGCTCAAATTGACTCTCGTCTCTTCGGCGGCCGGACTGTGAGGGGTGCTGACAATAGTGGCCGGATCAGCCACTGGAGTCTGTGGCCTTTCCCCCTTCTTGGACAGGAAGAACCCGATCAGTCTGTCTCTCTTCTTTGCCATGTTTGCGAGACGGCTGTTTGACTCAGCATATGTGACGATGTCAGATCTGAGCCGTCTTGCACTTCGATGCGTGGATCTTGAAAGAACATGAATGACGAGAGGACTCTCGTCGTGCGGGGAACCTCGAGAACGGGTTGGGTTGGTCGGAAAAACACCTCCAGACCGATTCGCGGGAAATGAAACGGAACCGACTTGGCAAGCTGCAGCCTGCAGGCGATATGTACGACATCTGTCGAACCCCTGTAGTCATCTCTCCGACGCCCGACTGGAGCCTGAGTTCGTTCTGGCGCTGTTCTGTCGAGGCATAGACTCGCGACCGGAGCGCGGCTCAAAGCAAGTTCGCAGTGGTCTTGGAGCATACGGTCTGGTTTAGTTGGCGGATTAATCAAGAATGCTCCCTGAAATCGACCAGAGCAAGCTCGAATCTAACTACGGCCTCTAGCCGGTCAATCAGAGCGTTGGTATAGCTCAGGAACACGTACATTCCGCTTGTGGAAACACATTATATAAGTCAACCTTTTAGCCAACGCGTGGAAACGATAGAGCCCAGAGGCTAGTCGAAGATGGTTGTGAGAACCGTGGGCTCCGGTTCTAGAACCCTCGACTTCGTTTCCTTTTCGACCATGGCGGTAGCAGCGGCAGTACCCATTCTGCAGGGCTTTAACAGCCTGATATGGGTTAGGTATTTATTATATCCAATGGATGCTCTTTGGTGTAAACACATTAAAAAGGGACGTGATAGTGAGTGGTCGATCTTATATAACGCCAGTAATTTACTGGGGTCCTACGTATAAACCATTATTTCCGGACGTTCTAGTATAGACATGTCGATCAACAATACTAGAGCTACTCTATTTCAGTCTAAAACAGCGAGTGTCTGCTCGCATTAATTCTTATTGCTTTAATGTCAATCAACAACAACAGAATTGATCTGAGTATTTAGCAGGGTGGGTATAAACTTACGAACTTGACCCTATTATCTGCTTTTTTACTTATAGCTATGCGTGTACTATCTCCCATCGTCCCTTACCAACCCATCGAGTTCGTAGCTAGTATACTAGCGTATAATTTAACCGCATTCTTATGTTCTCTTGATATTTCACATTTGTTTTGTCGCAAGGCTATTAAGCATCAGTAACGACAGAGCTATAGACCTCGGTCGGAGCCAAGTTTTGACTTATGTTTCCTTGGTCTCCGTGAAGTAGAGGGAGCTATACCAGGTAGTTATCGCCAAAGTTCTCTCGGAGTTTCCGGTTATTTGATATTTTTTATTAGTTGTCTCGTTGTTCTCGTAGGGGTAGGATCTGCTGCATGTTCGCGCTCAACGTGACCGAAAAAATGCATATCCGCCTCATTGTAGCGTTAGAAATCGGTTATAATTCTCTACACTAAATGGAAAATGTTCATCATTGGGTTTGTGATCGCCCGTCAATCTAAATATACCCATACCTAAAACGTCTTATAATAGGGATTTAATCTCTCCTACCATGCGATCCCGCTTACCCTAACTGCTTACCCCGGTCGTTTCGCTGCATGACACCACAACGCAATTCTTGAGGCCGAACCCTTGCTCGGCCAAGAGCCAAGTTATCAGTAGCCAACAATTCGATGGGCTATGCTTGACGGCCGAGTCCTGCAGATGTACCGACTTGAACATCAAGATGGGTTTATGATCCAGCCTCTACCCATCTCTGTAACTGCACAGGTATTATATAAACCAGTGCTCCCCTCGCATGAGTATTATTTTGAATCACCATCCCACTTCACATTCTTTAGCAACAAGCTTATCACTTTCATTCGCCTTCTACCTTTTGCAAACCAAGTCGACTTATCCCTCTACCACAATGCAGCTCACCGCCCTCATCTTTCTCGCCGCTACCGGCGCCATGGCAGGTGACGTGGTAACCCGCCCTACCGATCCTGGGTGCCCGGACGCTATGCCTAGCCATATGCCTGCCACGTTCCACGATTTCATGTGCTGCAAGGGCTACGCTGCTCTCGTATGTGTACCTATACTTCTCCTTCTAGAACATTCGTCACTAATAATAAGTAAAGGGTCAGTGCTGCGATCGTGATGGTCTTACAACCCGCGGCTATCCGACTTGCGAGTCGATTGGTCCACTTGCAACATAGGCGTTAAACTACTATAGCACGGATTCGAAGTAGTGTATCGAGGAATAGACTAGAAGTAGAAACATGTATAAGGCATGTCATTCTTTACCCACGTTTTAGTTTCCGCCGTGATACTTGAATTCATCCACAACCTGTGCAAATTCGCAACGTGACAAGACCACCATGTAGATGAAACTACGTGCTTGGTGATTCCAAGTCCTTCTTGGAATCAGTGTCACTGTGTTGGCGTATATGTAGCCGAGGTGGAGATGCGAAAGTAAAAAGGGGGCTCGAGATTAGGGAAGGCAGATTACTGCCTTGGCCACGGCCTTGTCCTGTCCTGACATAGGGTGAGGAAAATCAAGGAAGCAAAGCCTTTTTCCATTATGTGCTACGCTCAAGAGGGTATATTGACTGCATGGTGTAGCACCAAGCATCTCGACACATGAGCCTACAAATGTCGGCACGCCCGGTGTCTCCTCCTATTAATATAGAGAAACTGCACAGAGCATTCACACGCCCCCGCATCTGATGAATGACCAGTGACAGTGACCCGTTACAGCAACAGTTCGATCCGAGACCAGGCTACCGTGCTGAGTCATGAGCCCACAGGGGGTCAAGTCCCAAGGGGTCAAGTCCCAAGGGCCTCAAACTGCTACTCCGTCACGGTTCCTAAGGAAGGTCGGCCTCGCCGGGCACAATGGTGCCGTTCTCGATGGCGCCCTTGTGCGCACGGGCGAGCATGCCGTAGGCGGGGTAGTACTTGTCGAGGTACGGGAAGAGCTCGTTGGCGCCAGGGGTCAGGCGCCAGTCGCGCATGAGCTCGCACATGACGGCAAAGGTGGAGAGGATCTGGACGCCGGCGTCTCGCATGCGGTCGTTGCTGACGTCGCGGATGAGAGGCGTGGTCGTGCCCGAGGCCTCGACGTTGAGGAAGACCTGGTAGCCGGCCTCGCGCATGGAGAGGGCGCAGAAGGTGGTGCCTAGGTGTAGGAACGAGGTTAGTCCGACCCTTTTACCCCTTCTCGCGGTATCGAAGCTGGTATAGAGCAGGGGCATACTTACAAACATCGGTAGTGATGCCGCCCATGACGATTTGCTTCTTGCCGGTGGCCTCAATCGCGGCGCGGAAATCGGGGTTGTCCCACGCGTTGACCTGACCAGGGCGCTGGATCAAGGGGGAATCGGGGAACCATTCGAGGAACTCCTTTGGGAGAGGACCGTTGGGACCTGTTTTTCAACCATGTAAGCCGCGATTGGATCAAGTGTTCGGATCCTCGGAAACGTACCAGTTTGAGCAGACGTGGTCATGACGACGGGCAGGCCGAAGACCTTGGCCATCTCGGCGTGGGCGTACATCGCGTTCTTGTACAGGGTGGCATCAAAGTCTCTGGCGATGCTGAAGAGACCGACCTGCATATCCAGGATAACAAAGACCTGCTGCTGTTAGTCCCGAATTTCTAATCCACAGCATGTGAGGGGAGACATACGGTATCGTTCTTGTTCAGCCGCTCGTAGGTAAAGGCGGCAACGGAGCTGGCGAGCAGCAGAACGCTGGAGAAGAACTTCATCTTGAAATTGAATGAGGGAGTTGGACCGTAGATTGAATGATGCGTTATCCTGGACTCGACTTGGGACTTGGATGATTGCTGGTGGTTCTCCTCAAACATGCCGCGAGAGTTTGCCCTTCTTATACCCGTCTTTCCTCGCCAGCTAGGATGCAGATGGTCGCGAGTGTCATTGTGACATCAACCCGTTCTGTTCTAGCTTCAGGCTTCGGCATGATGCTGGTATCCTGCACGATGCTTTTTTGTCTGAACCAAGATCCGAGATGCTCTCTCTTACTCAGCGCCGTACCCGTTGAATGGGTCGGCGGAGATGAAGTCACAATGCCGAGACGACGCTTTGATTGTGACAATCGCCCTCGTGGGCTGGAAATACGCCGTATCGCTTGAATCCTGATTGGGCTAGATGTTCATCCGACCTTGGCATGCAACCTTTGTCATCGAGTAGCAGAGATTGACAAGCGATGACATTCAACCGCGGACCAATGTCTGGATGTGAAAGTACAAGAACGCCGCACTTCCCCGGTGTTGTGTAACCATGGGTGCGCTTTGTAAGAAACCAAATGCGACGGGCCCTGCACAGTCATCATCAAATAAGACTTGAGGCTCCCGCTATACCCTTTTGTCGCCCAAACCACGGCGCCACCCGGAGAGCTAGCTTCTCGTCCCCTCTACGCAGTACGTGCTAGACGGTAGACCTACGATGACAGTGTCTCCCAACAGTATCTCCCAACAGCACAGCGCTGGGCCTGACTCAGCATGCAAAAACATAAACCTTGTATCTATGGCGATGCTTAGCTAGGGGCCCAGGGCTTGAGCATGGGAGTGACTAAGCGCCTCGATGCAGGCTCCTCTTTGCGGGGTCGTCTACGTACACCGCTTGAACCGAATCCTAATCGCGTAGCATGCTGCGTGCCATTAGCGGCCTCGATTACTCATGCTTTGCGATGCTGAGCGCAGTTGCTAGGAAGCAATCGCGGGGCCATGATAAAAGACCATTGCATTGCACCTGCCCCATGTGGCTGGCTATACCGTATACGGCTCCGCAGCCCGCCTTCTTGGCGCTACTGTGTACTGTTACCAGAGTACATAGCAAGGGCTCCACTTGGCCTATACACTCAGCAGTACCCCGTAGATACACAGTAGATAATTAGTCTCTCGTTCCCATCCGCTTTTCTACCAGTTGGCTAGTAAACACTAGCTTGAATCGATTTCCCACGCTCCTCTAGGCTCTTGTATGCGACAGACGGTCTTTGGTTTCTACTAACTTGTCTAGCACTTACTTGGTAATACACACTTCAAGCCATGTCCCGCATTTGGCCAGCAAGCGCATACTTGAACCCATTCCCACGCTGCCCTTGTATACGACAAAGATTGAGATCAATCACAAGGTAGTGCGGTTTCCCTATCCGTCTCGCCCGGACAGGGTCCAACATCCACACAATCAGGCGTCGCTCCCACAGATGAGCCTCCATACAGGGCCGAGGACGACGAGGTGGTAAAGCACAGAACCATACCGAATTCCGACTACAAACTTACCGACGATCCGGGGCTCAAGTAGCCTCTAGCGGCTTCTACCAAGAACGAAGGCCCCTGGGTCCTGGGAAGCATTCGGCGCGCATGGTAATTGATTACACGAGCGATTCGCGGGTCACGCACCGTACTAAATTCCGTTTCTAAGCGTGACCATGTCACCAAACCAGTCCCCGAGTCGTCGGACATTCGTCCATCATCTTGGGCATTTCGGGTAAGCTCCATCCACCCCCCCCCCTTCTCACAAAACCGAGGCCTCCCATCCTGTGCGTCTCCAACCACCCGTCACCATCATTTGGGCAGAGTCTTTTCACCCAAGTACGACGAGAGAGGGAGATGGAGCGCCTAGAGCAGCAATCACATGCTTTTGTTCTTTTCCTGCTTACTGCGTAACTACACCCACCCACCCACACACACAGCAGAACCCTTGCAGCCCTATAGGGCTGAAACAAGACCCCGACCGAGATGACGCAGGCAGAGCGGTGACGAGAAAAAACAAAAGAACCGTTAGGCAACAGGTCCCCCACCGTCCCGGCAATGGAGGCCGCCCCCCCCCCCTGGGCCCTCCCCCCCGCCCCCAATCTCTCAGCCTCAGCCCCTCTGATTGGCGGACGGGTACGAATGACTCGAAGGGGAATTCCGTACGAGCTAGAACCCCCCACGGATCGTCGTTCCGGACCTTTGGATGACAAATGTCCGGCTGTGGGGGCCCTCCGGTCGTACAGGTGCCCGCAGCATCGCCGTGGGTCTTTGACATTGTGTGGTGGAAGGGGTGGAGAGTGACGCGCAAGAGATGCTTGGCGTGTGCCACGGCCAGACCAGGACGGTGTACCGCCATGTTTTTTTTTTTTTCACAGGAGCGAAATCTGGACATCCGAGTTCGATGGGATCTATCATCTGCAGACTGCTAGAGCCTAGGCTGTGTTTGTGTCGGTGTTGATGGCAAAGTCAAGACTCAAAATCACTTTTTGACCGCGAGCACAAGTCTTCAGGTCATGTAGCTTGAGTGAACACACCTATTCTCTATATACACCAGCCCTATCAAGTACAGGAAGAAGAAAGATGATGCAAGCCCCCCGTGCCCAAGAGACGCCCCTCAAACTAAAATCATATTCTTGGACGTGATATAAACCGTCTTGACCGCAAACTTGTTCTTGATCGTCTCGACAATAGGGTCATTCGCCACCATAACGACGGGCATCCCACTGCTCGAGGCCCTGCTCGCGAAGCGTATACCGGGGGCCGAAAAGGCGACGAAGCGTCCGTCGCTGGGGGCCTCGCTCTCGGGGACGTTGACCTGCTGGCGCATGCGGCCGGTGCGGAGGTCGACCTCGGCGATGAAGTTGTCCGTCGAGGCTTGCGGGACGGGGAGCTCGGCGGCGGCGACGGCGCTCGCCACGGCACGCGCGTCCGGGTCGATCCAGACGGCGCCCTCGGCGACGTGGCAGAAGAGGTAGGCGCAGTCGTCGTCGAGGCCGAGGCCGTGCGGTCCCCCGTACGGCGCGAGGTCGATGTGGCCCGTCGTCGCCGCCGTCGCCACGTCGACGACGGCGATCGACTGCGCCCGCAGGATCGGCGCAAACGAGTGCCCCTGCCGGAACCGCTGGCTGACGTACAGCAGGTTCCGGAGCCAGTCGTGGCAGATCTCCTGCGGCTCGGCGAGCAGGTCGTCCAGCACGTAGATGCGGTACGAAACCGCCACGTCGGCAAAGGTGCAGGGCTGGCTCTGGCTCTGGCTCTGTGATGAGCGGCTCATAATGTCAAAGTATTTTCTTGATGGAGCGTGATGGTGTGCTGTTTCAGTAGCAGTGCCGGTAGTCGTGATGCTCGATGTGGTACTGTCCGAGATACGTGGAGAAGATGGCATGGAGGGGCCGTGATCGTGATCGTGTTCTGCCACCTCGTCCAATATATACTCCTCCTTCTTGATCGAAGCCATGGCCTTGTTGCGATAGCCCCATGGATGCCTTGGGTCCGTCTGCGTCTTCTCTCGGCAGATGTTCATCCTGCTCGCAGCCAGATCTCCTCGTCGTAAAATCAGGCCAATGTGTGAAGCTGAGATGCAGGCAGACAGAATCAGAAACGGGGACGGTCTGCCTCATAGGACTCATGGAGTCATAGGCGCGTCCCTGCGGACTCGGCGAAGACTGGGTCACGGGGGAGTCCACGGTACTACAGACTGCAGGCAGACTATTCCTGGTGATGCGCCATCGGGGCAGTTATTCGACATGTCTTCCGAGATGCAGTGCCTCGCCGGTCGGCGACATGGGAGGCGACCACGCCAGATTGCCAGTAGGGAGATGGATAGATAGATCATGGGTGCACCGTTCAGCTTTCCTATGCGCGGCCTCGGGCCAATCAGAACGTCGCAACGGCATATGCGCCGTACTTGACAGCCAATGACAACGGGCGCCGTCGATGGCCATCCCCTGTCACCGAGCGTTGTAAAGATTCCCGTTTCAGGCTAGCCGTCGTGCTCTCGTCCAACCAGCGTACGTAGTTAACGGCCTCCCCCGTCGCATAACCCCCTGGCCCCCTGTCTCCCGGGGACTTGTGGACGATGACGACGGGCGTCGTACGGCCCCCAGCCTGACACACGACTATGTCAGGGGCTGTCAGTTGGGCCGTCAGTACAGGCTGCCAGGGACTCTCACTCAGGCGTCGTTCAACGTTGCTAAATGCCGGCAGGACCTTTTGTCTAGAGCCTAAGATTAGAATGTAGCAGTGCCAACCTGCCAGGGCCTATCGTCGATCGAACTGGTTCTACTGTCTGTCTGCGGCAACCTGCCAGGACCCATCATCCATCGACCTAGTCCTACCGTCTGCGGCAACCTCGTCAGGCTGAGTATGTCATCACATGTTCGTATGTCTCGTGCCTCTCGACTGATGTGACGAAACAGGTCGCGGCTCATCGGCATGTTGCCAGTCGGTTGTGCGTGTCAGCTTTTGGGATGGTGGCATGGCTTGGCATGCTGACGGCCTGGACTTATGATTCATCCCTTCTCCTCCTGCCTCCACGCCTCAATCACGGCTGTGTCTGCTTACGTTCGAAGCTTGGCGGGTTTGTCATGATCGGAACCTCACAGCTTCGAATGTTGGTCGACATGTCACCCAGACGCCCTGCCCTCTTGGACTCGGTAACTCTGTCGGCAATTTCGCCCACTCGAGAATTAAAATTAAACACTCAACGCTTCTATTCGCTCAAAGCATAGTGCTATTGTCAAGCTCACATCGCTGATCCCTCGCGTCCTCGCGGGCGGCACCTCCAGTCTCCAAATGACACGCAACCCAACGCGAAAGGGTCGTTTGCCCTCCATCAAAGCACTGCAGTGAGCATAGCCGGGTATGTCGTGGCCGAGCTGTCCAACCCATTGGTCCCGTTCAATGCATTCGTCCCATTCACAAAAAACACCGATCCCGTGGTGTCTCCGGCCTCAGCAGCCGAGGTCTGACCACTGCGCAGCAACGCCAACAGCGCAAAGTGGCCGCCGACGACCGGTCTCGCCCTGAAGTCGATAACGTCTGGCACTTGCGGGTTTCCTCCGCTGCCAATAGTCTCAAACAAGTCTGTAAAGGGCGCGCTGCTGCTGGTGTGGTTCAACCAGTAGGCCACCGATGTCACCAACATTTTGCGAGTGCTTGCCGTGCAAGTCGCTGCGGTCCAGATCTCCCAATCCGATTTGGTGTAATGATGCCGGCTATCCAGCGGTACTCCATAGATCTGAGAGACCGAGGGATACCAGTCCGACTGCATCGCGTACACAGACTTGTTGACGATGCCGGTGTTGAGAAGCTTGTCCATGTAGAGGTTGTACAGCAGGCCCCAGCTCGACCTCCATTGGTAGGCCAGCAGGGTGTGCTTCCCGGAAGGATCTATGGCAAGAGACTCCCAGTCTTGATAGTACGCTGCTGCCACGGCGCTAAAGTTGGCTGGGATCTGGGCAACTCGGGAGATGGCCGACATGGCCTGCAGTGCAATGATGCCTTTGAGTGCCAAGTTGGTCTGGTTGACCAGACGACCGGCAAAGTCATCGGTGCTCAGTTGAGCCGCAGGCACTTTTGCATAGTCAATCAAGTACTGCGCATTCTTCTGCAAAGTCGAGTAGTGACTGATAAGCCAGGCCGCGTCTCCGCTAAACTTGTAGTAGGCATAACTCATGAGGATGAAGTTGCCGCTCTCTTCGACAGGCATGGGCTCGTCGGTGCCTTCGACGTGGCCTGTTGCATTCGGGAAACTGGACCCGAGGTCATGCATCGACCATCCATTGGGGTAAAAGCCACCTTCCTGAAAGTCGTAGATTGTCTCGAGGGCAAATTTCAGGAGGTCGGGGTTGGCATATAAGAAGAAAGGAGTCGCGGGAAACAACACGTCAAGCGTGTTGACGTTTCCTATAGTCACACGTTAGTTGCGGTGTCTAGCCACAGTGGATCAAAGGGAAATGGCAGAGAAAACGTACCACTGCTCGAGATTTCCTTGAGAAACATGAATGGCTTTTGTGCGGGCGTTGCAGTAGCATCACAGTCGGCACTCTGTGGAGGGACCACCAAAACAAACGACCCCATCACCTGTCGAGCACTCAACGCCACAATCGCATAGTAGGATTCGCTTTCTGGAACGTCTGGGACCGCCAGACCGCTGTAGTTGCTAGGGTCAAGATAGCCGTATCCCGGATCGAACAGGGGCTGCGCAGTCTGTTCGGCACTTGGGACCGGCGTTGCGTTGCCGGCGGCTGACCCCCCTCGTCTGCTCGGTAGAAAGCATTGATATCAGCCTTGAGTTGACTCTCAAACCCACTGGCCATTTCCTGGGCCACTGGGAAGTCGTCCCAGTGGAAACGGATCATGCCAAAGATGTCGTTGTAGCAAACCTTCCACCACGGTTCCAATTCGCCAATGCCACCGCGGTACAGAGACTTGATGCTGAGCTCCTGGACAGCACCAACCGTGTATCGCACCTCGGCCCTCGCCACCTGGCCAAAGTCGTGCGCGTACGCAAAGATGGCCTCTCTGTTGAGCGAGCCGCGATACGCGGAATCGACGTTGTTGGAAAGGCCTTGCGTGTTCAAGTAGTTGAAGCGGACATCCAAGGCGTAGCCGCTCTCGAAAGAAAAGTTCCCCGCGCCCATGGTCTGGGTAGAGTACGTGAAATTCCCCCATTGAGGAAGGTTCTCCTCTTCTCCGAACACGATGGGAACTTCGGGCTCGTAGATCCAAGAGTACATGGTACTGGCTCCCAGTGTGGCATTGCCCGTGCCGTTGATGGACGCACCGTCCCGGAAGAGCTCCCAAACCATAACACCGGTGACACCACCAGCGATCCAGGCAGCATTGACATCGCTGTAAGTTTGCACACTGTGGTTCTGACCGTCGTTGCTCTCGACACTCGTAGTGAGATAACTGAGCGGTATGGACGTCCGGCAGAGGTCTTTGGGCAGAACCGGGCTGAAGAAGCTCGCAGTGACGGTGACTGGGCCAGCCACGAAGGAAAAGTTGGAATAATGCGAGTCGAAGCTGACACTCTGGGGGGGTGGCAGAAAGGTAGTTTGCCATTTTAGGCAGGATCTGCACGCCATTGCCGAGATACTCGTAGGAGATCCCGTCAACGGTCACAATGCCAATCCAACCAAGGGCACTCCCACTCCAGAACACTGGGTTGGCACTGTTGAGAGTTGAGCCGCCCGAGGAAGACGACCAAGCGCTGGTGTAGGGGCTTCTCACCGCTAGAGGTATAGCAGGTGGTCGGGCCGGCGAGTATTCGGGAGGCTCATTCTCGTTGGCGTCCGAGTTGATAGCAATACCGACAGCCAGGAAAGCCATGCAAGCAAGGAGACTGGTCTTCAGATGCGTCCGCATGATGCCGAATAGCTCAAGTGTCTGTGGGATCCGATATAGGTGGTATAAGGCCGTGAGGATACTGGGGTACGTCGTGTTTCGATAGGTTCTCGATGCAGGGTGCAGAAAGTGTAGGAGCTTCCTCGAGGTGAGGATTCGAGGGTTTACTTGTACGTCTGCAACTTCAAGCCGGTACCTAAAAGAATGTTGAGGGAAGGCACATATCCTAGGAGATTTAGAGTTGGTCCCAGTATCTCGCGGCTGCCTTTACTGTCACTCTGGAAGTTGTGCGTACGGGTTCATGCATTCGTTCGGTGGCATGTGCATTCATTGGGCCATTGACCAGTGATTATGGAATAGCATCACAATCCGTCGCGAATGGACACTCTCATGCAGTGTCAAAGTGCGTGTTCGCTTTGGTATATATACATACAGCATGTGCGTGACGAGAAACCAACTACAGGCTGGTGTGTGTGTGAGACACTAAGGAAATAGTAGAGCCACGGCAGCCTCGGACAGGTCACCGGCAATGACCCCGTACAAACAAGATGAGGTATAACATATACTTTTCTATACAATTTGGATGGTACGGCATCATTAGACTTAGTGGAAAATCAGTGAGATAAGGTTATTGGTAGGGATTACTCTAACCTAAAACAAGGTTCTGAAAAACACGGCAAAGGACTATACGATAAGATGTCCGTCCGGTTCACAGCTTTACGCCATACCTACTATCGTCCAATTGGCTTGGCTACCGGTACCTATGGCAAAAACTGCCACCTCCACTGAAGCTAGGTTCCTGCCATTTATCATAGTTTACTGGCTTGCGACTCTGTCTCTAATTCATCCCATGTTTTCCTACAAGAGATGAACTCTTCCTTGTACGTCTACACGTACAACGAGATGCCTGTTTTCATATTGTACAGCATCACCGACCTCGTCTAAACCAAAGAGGCTGGTTGTGCACCATGTTTCCCCAAGAAGGGGATATTTCGCAGGTACATCGTTGCACAAAGCTTTGTTGAACTATGGTGGTCAGAGTCTGACCAGCATGAATGAAGGGTCACAAGTATAAGTCGAGAGGCCGGCTCTCAAGAGTCAAAAGTACAAAGCTTATCACAGGTCCAGCCTTCCACGGAGGACTCGCAATGTATGATATGACCACAAGTGCGCAGGTCTGTGGTGGCACATCTTAGCTTCGCCATCCTCTCCCGATTGGCCATGCCCGCCATGCAGAATTTCACGTTTTCTATAACATGAAAGAGGGCGTGGCGCCAATCCCAGCGGTCCTGTCACCCTCCACTGCATCCGTATCCCACCCCCTTAATGGCCGCCCACCAGACTTTGTCTTGAGTGTCAGGTACCAGGTATAGCACCACATTATAAAGATCGTTAACAAATATAACGGACATCATCTCAGGGACTTTGTCAGTTCAGGCACTAGTGGTTTAGTGGTAAAATCCATCGTTGCCATCGATGGGCCCCGCGTTCGATTCGCGGCTAGTGCAACCTTGCGACAACGAAATTTTTGCAACCGGAGATTCTGCACTGATTCTTGCTCGTGTAATTCGTACGGATGTATTCTCTGAATATGCATTTCACGCAGGAAGAGGGGTGAATGATGCGCATGACTGTTGGCGACACGAAATTTACGTTTTGACAGTTGACGTTGCCCGCAAGTTGAGGGGAAAGCTTCTAGTACCTACCCTCTCTAAAGAAATGCAAGTGAGTGACTTGTGTGACACAAGCACAGCTTGCGCATACTGTGTACATGCGTTCACGAAAGTGACAAGCAAACTGCTTCTTATATCCGTATCCGTACACCACTTGATGCTACGCCTTCAACCTACCAAATGCAGCTGACCAACTTGCAGCTTGCTGGGTCCTCTCCGGCAGGGGAGTCTGGGGAGAATGGCTAGATCAAACTATGCCACAATCATCGACTAGTTATGTACTCGGTAAAGTGGCAGATCAACAGGCCAACAGAACCGCCTGTTCGGCAACCGGCAATTTCAAAGTTCAGACCGCCGCGGGAATATAGACTTGGCGCACCATCGAGAGAGGGCTGCCTTTGCTGGTACGCCTTTGCTTCGTTGTGTTGCTTGTGTACGGAGTAGTTACGTACTCCGCAAGTTGCGAGCCTTAGCAAACGCAGCGCAAAGTCGGGAGGCGGGCTGCCAGCAATCAAGGCTGACTGCTGAGACAACTGCCCAGGGATAAGGGAAGGGAGAGATTGCTGGTCGGCAAACGCTTTGTACTAGTTATGTACGTTAGTAGTGTGTCCAGGCATCGGATCCTGACATCCACAGTTGAGCACGCCAAGGCCCAAGACGAAACACATCCAAGGGCTACGGAGTATCCGTACTTTGTATTCCGACTGACAAACGAGTCTAGAATCCGAGTGGGGAGGGGGAGATCGACGACGGTTGCCAGAGCGGCGGCGGCCAGCCCAGCGCTAATGACGCAGATACGTCATGCCCTAGCCTTCATGCCCATCATGCCCATCATCCCGGAGAAAAGTTGGATCGGCACAACCCAAGGGCGGAGAGCAAGGAATTCCCATGAGGCACCCGCGTTTGTCTGCCCGCGGGAGAAAATAAGGCAGAAAGGACAGCTGGCAGGCGCTAACGCAGGGACCGAGATGGCGTTGATCTGAGTGGTTCCAAGGCAGGCCCAAGCCTCAAATAGCGGGGCTGGCGGGGCCCGGCGGGGGGCTTGCTCAGGTCGTCTCCAGCTAGCGTCATTGTCGAACTATCACCTTAGCAACCGAGATCCGAGTCAACACAAAATGCGATGGCTGGGAGACGGAGTCGTGACCAGCGAGTTGTTACGGAAAATGTAGTGGCTAGACCAATAGAGAAGTCGCAAATCCGCACCTCGTTCCCATCTGCAAGCACTTCGAACCCCATACCATACCGCATCAAGATCACCAACCACTCGCATTTACAAACCACGCGCACGACCTGACCAACGTATTCCAAACGGGAGACTAACGAACGACTTACACACACGCACGCTGACAGACACAGGACGCTCGCTTGCTTCCACTTCCACATTCCTCCCACTGACAATCGAGACCTGCACCGTTGCCAAAACTCTAACAAGACTATTGTTGCTGACAGAGGAAAAGAGGAACTGACAGACAGACTGACCTGATCGATTCTCTCGCTTGCTTCAGCCGCCTTGCCCATACCATATCCCCAATCATCGCCTCGTTGATCCCACCCACCCTCACACGCACCACCTCATACACCACCTCATACACCACCTCACACACCACCTCACACACTGCTGAGAGACTGTCTATTTCTGACTACTAGGAAACCAAGTCGCATCTCCCTATTCGAGCCGGCGATCCCGTCCCGAGTCATACACTTGTCGCGCGCCATCGCCACGAGAAGCGAGAGACAACCAACGGCCACACCGCATCCTCCGCCACAAGCTCGGTGCATTCCTCGTCGACGCGCGAGAGTGATCTCTCGTCTCCCCAACACCACCGCACGCCATTCCAGCCAAGTCGCTGGCGCTGTTGGCGAACCGCCTGCCCGGTCCTATTCACTCCGCTCCGAAACGGAGGACGGGCGAGACGGTTCACCAAGGAACGCCGTGCCGGGACTTGTTGTCGGGTGGAGGACAATCACCAGAAGGCGTCGCACATAACCGACCAACGCAATGGCAGAGAGATACCGAGTCGGCTGGTACCGTAAGTCGTCCTCTTTCACACACATACACACACTCTCTCTCTCTCTCTCTCGCAGGAATGCGTTGCACCAACAACACACGCAACATAACCCAACCCAACCCAGCTTGCGAGATTTTTGACTGACATTTCCCCAACAGGGTTCATGCCGTTTCTGGGCTACCACCATGTCCTCATGATCCTGATCGTCGTCGCCATAATACTGCTCTCGCTACTGCTAGCGGGCTGCTCGTCGTCGTCACCGCTGATACCCGACATCTTCCTGCTGTCGCTGTACTACCAGAGCTACACGGCCGTGCCCGACACGGCCCAGGTCGACTACAACGTCAACCAGGCCATCAGCAACATCGTCGGGAGCGCGCGGCTGCAGGCACGCGTCGGCTACTTTGGCATCTGCGTCAACCCCGACGGCGGCGCGTGGCTCTGTAGTAACAACGCCACGGCGCTCGCCAACGAGGTGTCGGTCGATCAGGACCCCCTGAACCTCATCTGGCTGGCGTCGCAGTTCAAGGACATGATTGTGTTTCCCTATCTACTGTAAGCCCCCTGTTCACCACTCTTCTCATCCACATCATCCCCCCTTAACCTATGCAGTATACTGACCACGCACTTGCGCGCGCGCAAACAGCATCATCGCCATCATCTTCGCCTTCATCTGCTTCCTCCTGCTGGCCACCTTTCCCGGCTGGCACGAGGAGGAGGATTCGGAGGGCTCGGAGCGCGAGATCAAGCCGTTCCCCTCGCGGCCCGTCAGCCAGATCGCCCTGGCCATCATCTTCATCGCCTCCATCTTCGTGCTGGTGAGCGTGCTGTGGCAGCACACGGCCTCGGTGGCCGCGTCGACGATAGCGCAGGATTTCGGCAACGGCAGCGTGCTCTCGGGCGTCGGCACGTCGGCCATGGTCATGGGCTGGTTCAGCTTCACGCTGCTCATCGTCGTCACCATTGGCCTGCTCGTCATGATACTCAGTATCCGCGCCCTGTCGCAGCTCGCCGACTAACGACGGGGAAGAAGCCCGACCGGAAACCTGGAAAAGGGCGGCTCTGCTTTTTCTCTCTCTCTTTTTCCATTTTTTCCTCTTTCCGGATTTTTTTTTTCAACAAACATTGTATTTATTTTGGGCGGATCAGGCAAAGTGCAACGCATCTCACGGAAAGGGGCGATGGGGGGGTAACGATAGAAAGGAGACACACACACACACACGCACAAAGAGAGACGACATCAAATGTATATTCGGCATCAAGTCCAACACGATGGATCCCTCCTCCTCCTCCACCTCCACCTCCTTTCGACGCACCAGACAGACAGCAGCGGACCGAATACGCCCGAATCGCAGCAAAATGGCCAAGTCGGGAGAGGGCCAAAAGGGAAAACGAGGGCGGGGGCGTCGTGGGATGAAACGGCAAGATCAATCAAAATCGACATCATGTGAACAAGCGAGCAAAGCAAGCGAGCCATAACTGTGCATTTTGGGACAGAAAAACCGGCGTTGGGAGGAGTATTCCGAGGGAGGGCCGCGTCCATTGTTTCGGACCCCTGGCTGTTGTGTTTTTTGGTCCTTTTTTCTCTCTCCCCCTCTCTCTCTCTCTCTCTCGCCTGGTTTGGCGAAACGGCATATAGACGCTCGAGGAGGAGACGAAAGAGATGTTGTCAGTAATGAAATGAAGGACGATGATGAAGTTTGGAAATACTCGTGTTTTCGGCTGCTGCAGATTGAATTTCCCGTGTGATAGATGGCGTGTAGTTACACAGTACGGAGTGGTAACTAGTTAGATAGATACCGATCGCGCCGTAGAGTATGCTTCATAGAAGGATTGATCAGTGCGCACCATAGTAATGCATTCGCGCGTATCCGTAACATGCAGTTAGTCGTTATATACAAATGTTGGGATTGAAACCTCCCGTAGGATTCAAGCCAGTGCCAAGTTTTAACGCCGTGCGTCGTGTGATCCGACGCCCTTTTCTTCATTCACCCATTAGCAAAACAAAAAAAAAAAACAATTCGACATGCCAAACAGACAGACAGACGGACAGACGGACACACAGGACGGACGCACATGATCGCGACCCGCACTCCACCGGGGCATGGCATGGCATGGCGAAACCCATTGGAGCTGGACGGACTGCCGGCACTGGAGGTTGGAGTTTTTAGCTCCCGTCGGGGGTTGCTGACGACGCCTGTACGAGGCCCCGACCCCACTTGCTCCAGGCCTATTAATACTGCTCAAGTCGCTCCGCCCCCGGCTCTTGGTCTCTGTCTGCTCTTGTTGGGTGTCTAGTTCCTCCATCCGCACCCTCCGCCCTCCCCGTCCCCGGGAAACCCCGTCAAGGGGCGTCAGGCCGTCTAAACGGATGCGCCTCCGTGTTGAGAACATACTCGTCCAACGAGATGACGTCCGGCGTGCTGTACAGCAGGTAGAAATACTTGAGCGTCTCGGCGAGCCAGAAGCTCTCCATCTCGTCATTCTGCGCCGAGTTGGCCGTCAAGACGTTGTCGATGGCGCTGTGGCCGACCTCGGCCTGCGTGGCCCGGATAATGGCCTCGAACATGCGCCAGCCTTTGTCCTGCCACGACGTGTCGCCCGTGATGCGGTACATGTACCATACTGACTCGATCGCCTCGGGACTAGGAAACACGTTAGAACACGGCCGCGCCGACACATGGTTTCGAGGAACTGCAAACAGAACTCACCGGAGTATGTACGATCTGCTGTTGACGTTGACGAATCCGGGCGGCAGGTTCTCCCTTTCCAGCCGGTTTGTTACATATTCCTCGTGGGTAAGAGGCCTCGACGGGTCAGGCATCACCTGCTCGTCGTCGCTGTCCACGATGGGAATCTGGCCGGCGTCGACCTGAAGAGGCGCGCCGACCCTGGCGAACCCGCCGGCAACATTCGACTTGACACTCCCTTCAAGCGACATCTTCTCCGCCGTCCTAGAAGGAGGGGCGTTGTCGTTCGAGCTGGTTTCCAGCGTCTCTTCCGAATCCAACAAGCGCTTCCTCAGCTTTGCCTGGCCAGCACCGTCTAGAGGTAGCTTCGGTACTTCGTGACCGCTACTGTCTCCAGGGGCCGCCTTCTGTCGTTGCGCCATCTTGGCCTTCTTTTCTTCAGTGGCGGCCAACTTTCTGGCAAGCGCTGTTGCCTCGGCCTTTTGTCGTGCCGCGTCTTGCTTGGCTTTCTTCACCTCCGCTTCAAGCTTGTAGTAGTCCTCAAGCTGCAGCTCTCGAGTACTGTACTGAGGATCCAGGTACTGCCACCAGAGCGTCTTGTTCCAGTGGCAATCCTTGACCGATTTGCACGGCACGACGGTTGCGGTTTCGGGCATGATGCCACTCGCGGTACTCTCGTAAGCCCAAACGCAGCCGTCGGTCAGCTTCTTGCCGATGGCCACATCCCTTGGGCTGTCAAAGATTCTGCCCCCGAGCCCGAACATGCCGCCCAGAAAACAAGTCAGATGGGTGACTTCGAACTCGGTCGAGGCGTCCTTCTCAGGCATACCGCCTGTTGACAGCTTGGCGCTGAAGAGGATATCGCGGTCATCGGGGACCATGGGTCGATACAGTAGCCATTTCGTCACGGCCACTACGGTATCTTCGTACAGCTTCTGGTATTTCGGCTCCAGACCTCCGAGAAGAAGGAATTGCTTGGGGAAGTACTCGTACGTGGAGTCCTGGCTCCCGCCCATCGAGTACGACTCGGATCTATCGTGAGCAGATGCCAGGCCCTGGGGGTAGCAGATCTCTGTACTATGGCCATCCTGGAAAGGCTCGGCTGTGGTACCATCCTTGATCATATTTTGGTAGATCTCAGGTGGGGATAACTTCTGCGTCTTCACATCAGCAGTCGAGGACTTCTTTGCTGTCCGAGGGCGGTCCTCTTCTTCACCCAACACACTCGTTCGGCGAGTCAACTTTTTGGTCATCCCGTCCTTGTCAGCATGATGAGCACCGGCCTTGTCAGTGTGATGAGCACCGGCCTTGTCAGCATGATGAACACCGGCCAGAGGGTCAGGTTCAAGCTTCCCGAGAGACTCGGGCGTGTTGCTGTACTCTCTTCCAGTGTAGTCCTCGGGCGCATCGTGTGAGCTCTGCACCTTGTCCATGGCTTCAATCCTATCTCTCAGCTCGGCGTCAGTGGCAGCCGTTCGGTTGCAGCCAGAAATGTCCACCCGCTCGGGGAAGATGCCAGGAATCGACGTCCCTCTTCTCTGCCAATCGACCAGGGCATCCGTGATGCGCTCAACGGCATCGAAATATTTGTTGTCGTTGGTGACCTGGGCTAACCGCGTAAACTCCATGAGCAGTGAGCCCAACTCGGCCACGCTCACGGCACTCTGGGCACGCTTGGGTTGCGATGCATACTCGGGCTGCCAGTTGTAATACAAGACGGGCATGCGATTCGGCGTGTCAAAAATGCCCATGAGGATCTCTGCGAGCTCGACCGACTTGTCCAGCAGTACCGTGTAGCCACCGTCTTTACCGCCGCTGACGTCGTATGCGCCGAGCAATCCACCCAAGTAGCGAATGGTCGTCTCAAAGATGGGAATCTCAACGCGCTGAGCGGAATAGGTGAAGTCGATGCTCTCGACGGCCTTGACAGCCTCTTCAAACTCATCCTTCATGTCCATGATCCACAGGGTGTCCAGCGAATCGACGAGTGTTGCTGCCCACCCGCAAAAGGGGTCGCGGTTCTTCTTGGAAACTGGCGACAGCTCGTCATGCATCCAAGCGTACGTCTTGTAGCCACCCCATGCGCGTACCATCTCGGCCTTGACATTGCGCAGGCGCGCCTCTCGTTTCTCCTTGGCTGCGTCTGATTCTGGCTGAAACTCGAATTGCACCTTGGGTATCGGCTTGGGCTTTCCAACGGGCAGAGGGATGGCGGACTCGGTGGGGACCGGGAAGTGCTCGCGTTGTTTGCTCCAATGAATCTGGGTAGAAGTGCTCTCTTGCGTCGCCGCTGTTTCCTCGTTGGGCGGCTGCCGCAACTTTGCGTCCTTCTCGAGTTGAATTTTCCAGAGGTCCTCGGGTGTCTTCCTGTCGGGTATGTCGATCGCGGGCTCGTCCGCCTCCTTCTGCGGCGCCAAAGTAGCCTTGGGTAGTGAGGTTGGGCTGGTTGTCTGGATCGGGCGGTCAGGCGGCCCGCCGGCAGCAGCAGGCTTGAGCTTGGGAAGCTGGAGCGGCGCCGTGTCCTTCTCGTTCGTCGGCTCTAGGGGACGTTGCGGCTTCGAGGCGTCGGCGCTGTGTTTGGACTCGGCGGGTTTGTTCGGAATGGTGGTAGGCTTGCTGCCGGGTTGTGGCAGAGGGTGAAAGGACAGCGGCCCTGACAGGGCCTCCCACGAGTCACTGTCACGGGTAACTCGGTAGAGAATGAAGACTGTCAGGGCGGCGAAGGCTACAAAGTAGCGGTACCTGCGGAAGTGCAGCATGGCGGCGGGCGGCTGGCGACGGGCGAGGAAGGACGTGCCTGGGAGAGGGAGGCGATTGGAGGCGAAAGTCGGGAGCTGCCGAGTCGTCGAGGTGTTGAAAGTCTTCAGCACGATGCAGGGCTGGTCATCTTCTCTCGCACAGCGGGGTGGTGTATCTACTGTGTATGAATGTGTGTGTCACCGGGCCAAGATGAAAGCCGAAGCAGCGTCCTGAAACCTGTTCCCGACGTAGCGCACGAGGATAACTACCGGTTGTCGATGGCGCGAATCGGAGCTAAGGCGAAGCCAACGAGCGATCGATCCAACGAGAACGCGGACGGGAAGAGTTGTGTGAAACCAACAAGTGGCTTAAGTTATTTAGGTTGCCCTACCCGCACAGTCGAGGGGGGACGGGAGAAGAGATTGAACGGCAACCTTGACAGTTAAGTTAGTTGACTGCTGGCGCTGCGCTGCGACTTGAGAGTGAGTTGCCGGAGTTGCAGGACGGTCGCAAGCAACTGCCCCAACTGCGACTGCCACTGCCACTGCCAACGGAACCATGGACCATGGACCATGGACCAAGGACCAACAAGGACCGCCATCTGATTTCGTCCTGAAGGAGCCTTTGCACCGCGTCTTGGCAAGGCGACAGCCTCGGCGCGGGATCGATGCAGTGGTTGATTGGGCCCGCTTGGCCTCGAAGACGGCGAGCCGAAAGCGCCACCACATCGTGACATGTTGTGTTGTCGGTAGCGTGGTCTCACAGACACGGTGGCCGTTTGGAAGCGTCCGTCATCGGGCAATGAATGGCAGAGGACGGGACTGTGTCTGTCTGTCTGTCTCACATCAAAGAAACGCTCGAGATGCTCCGTCAGAAGTGCCCCAGTTGTCAGAAGTACCCCAGTTGTCTGTCATACATAAAACTAGTGCGTATCGAGCAAGGGTCTCCCCGACATGAGCTAAAATTTGCAGCCCCATAACTACACAGTACACATGCCAACCCTGTCTCTCCATTTCACAGTAGAAGTAGGAATGTGGGTGGGGTGCTTCTTTCCTTTCTGACGGAGTGGTGGGCGACGAGTAGCAATTATGCCACATCCCACCTATCCATTCGGTAGGAGTCAGGACTCGTCCAAACTCACCACTTACAGGTACGGATACGGATGGAGTACAGAGTATCCGTAGCAGAGTCACCAACATAACGACTTTGACAAAATACGCATACCAGGACCAAGCGGAATTAGCGCCGGGCCAAGCTCTCGAGTCTCAGCCTGCTCCCTACCTAGATGGGAGTCATGGGAGTCGGGACCATCAGCTGATTCATCATGCCATGACCATGGTAGGCATGATGGTGTCCATTGTCTTGTTCGTTGCCACGAAACATCTGCAATACGGCAGGCAGGCCCGGGGCCACTGGATGACAGAAAGTGACACGGTCCCGGAACATTCAAGCATTCGGTTCGTATCCGTAGACCAGTGTAGAGTTGCTGACGGTCCTTGTCAACGCTTGCACCGTCTCGTTGGGGGTGCACCTCGAGCCTGTCCAGTCAGAAGCTCCCTACGCGCGATCTTGGGGGAATCTTCGACGTTGAGCAGGCAAATGACGACGGTTGAATGGCCTGCGAGACTTGCTTATGTCCACACTGACGTGGGGACAGGCCCCCCCTAAAGCGATGTTGCCACTGGCTGGTCGAGGAGGGGGTAAATACCCGCATGGTCATGCGAGGGAAGGCTATCTGTCCGAGGCGGCACGGGAGGAATCGCATCTCTTCGTACCTTATCTTGCGAGATGGTACCTGGGCAATAAACCTGGGCAATAAACCTGGGCAATATCATATATCTTAACTCTGAGAAACTTAGTATCCGCCATATGAGAAACGCAGACTGATCATATCCAGTTTATCCTTCACCTTGTACAAACCAGCAGAGGGAAAAGGTAAACACCTGGCACATGCAGGTGATTGGTAATTGATGAGGGAATTCACGTCAGGTCCTGCTGAACCTCTGAAGCTTGTAAGTGTCCCGTTTATGCCATTACCCAAAATCAAATCTATCCGTTTCCCAAGTGTATATATAGATGCTCGTTGCCAGTTGGTAATAAATATCAAACCCAAATCAAAAGCTGTCCGTTTCCCGGAATGGTATCATATTTGCGCACACGAGACGACACACATCCAATAGAGAGTCATCCAATGCTCCCCCAATCCCCCAAGCAGACCAGTCGAGCAGTACACAAGAAAGAAAAATCATAACAAGGCCCATGATCCATCACGGGCGGGTGAGGCAGAGAGAGACACGCCTAGACCCTAAGGCGTCGCCGGGCCCCTGTCTGCCGAACTCGTCGTGACGGCATGCGGCTCGAGCGAGGGCTCGCCACGGGCCCGGTGGCTGTCCAGCTCGTAGTCCTCGCGCTTGTACAGCGAGGTCTCGCTCCCGTGGAAGCCGGTGCGCTCCGGCAGGCTCGAGTTGGAGCGGACGATCTTGTGGCCCTGGGACTCGGTCTGGCGGTCGCTGTAGACCCGGTGGCTGCCCTCGTACTTCTCGATGCACTTGCGGACGCTGAAGCTGGGCACCAGGCGGTTCAGCAGCGGGCGCAGCACGGCCAGCGAAGGGCAGATGGCCGCGGCCGTCAGCTCGCCGATGGTCCAGACGGCGAGGTCGGATCCCGTCCAGGTGAAGTCGTCCGTCTGCTTGACCAGGACCAGCCGGAGGATGGAGATGACGCAGATGCTAGAAGGGGGCGGGAAGAGGTTAGTTTCAGCTTGCACGATCACGGGCTCTGCCCCGTCCCACGGTCAGAATGGGAGACTTACAAAGCGCCCAGGCCGAAGACGACTAATACGTGGACATCTAGTGTCAGCGATGGTTCACGACAACATCAAAAACCCGTGGTGAGGATCGACAAGAGGCACTTACGCGTGAGTGCCACCTTTTGCGCCCTCTTCATGTTGAGCCCCCATACGATGGGCAACGGGAGGAGCAAGAGTATAAAGTCGGTGACGATGTTCCCGATGGGGCTGACGGCTGTCTGCATCAGCTTCGTCTTGGCGCACGTGTCTCCGGAATAATCCCAGTTGGCCTCGATCGGCGTGCACTGGAAAGCGACGAAGAAGTTGATGGCGAAAGTCCACAAGCCCACGACGGTCGAGATGACCAAGTAGGGGATGAAGTAGCGGGTTTGGCGGACCAGGAAGTAGTATTGGAAGATGAGGGTGAGCTTGGCGAAGAAGAGCGTGGCGTTGTATATCAGCACCTCGGCGTAGAAGAGCTGTCACCGTCCCGTCAGAACATGTGGCTTTGTATACAGCAACGGTGTGGTATCGTGCTGAGCAGCCTGGGCTCGCCACATACCTTTTGGCCCACGTTCACCTTGGCCATACTTGTCAAATCCCATGTATGAGATCCGAGGCCATATTCGATGTGGGCAAGGTAGACAGCCGCAGTCGCGCATAGAAAGACCTGGAGAGGCAAGAGAAAGATGGTCAGACGTCAAGGACAAAGACGTAGTGAGTCGACGACTCCTGCGAGCAGGACTGGAGGATCGGAGCTCACCCAGGTGATAATGGCCATCAGGTCATCCAGCCCATTCATGTGAATCAGAAAACGGCGGGTGTATAACCGCATCGCGAGAACGCATGTGGCCAGCACAACGCATGGTACGGCGACGCCAATGATGAGCCCATGCTTGTTCGAGTGGTCGACGATTGCGAATTGCTCTGGTGATATGGGAAAGGGTACAGAGTCTGCAGACATGGTCGTGAGTGCGTCAGTGTCGTGTATGCGTCAGTATTCGTAGCGAGCGTGGGCGTCAAATCATCACGTACAACCAGGCCGGGGTTGGTTGGATGCGAGGTAGGCGACCTGTCACTTTTATTATACCTCGAAGGCCGATCGGGCGGAGGCCGATAGTTGCGCGAGAGCGGAACCGTAGATCAGCCAAGTTTGGGGCTAGGTCTTCTCCCACGGTCCCGCCTATCCCGATACTACTGCACCCACGGACCGGCCGTGCGGCAACGCCTCAACGGCTCGACAGGGGGGGTTGAGGGCGTGGACGGTGGACACTGGATGGCGGATGGGGACTCATCACAAGACAAGCCATACACAGCACGTTGGGACTCGGTGAGGGGAGTCGTAGTGCGGGTTCCGTCTCTGCGTCTGACTCTGTGGTTTCGGGGTGCGGGCAGAGAGAGCGTGGGAGGTACCTCTGTCCGAGTACCGGTATACTGCGTATCCGTACTTGGAAGTTGAAAGTTAGTACGCACTTATAGTCGAGTGAGTTGGCCACGAGTTCGACCCAACCTGGCTATACAGCCTATACTACATGACAACACGGTACACCCGCGATACAGGGTACAATCGAACGAACCCATATCCCGAGTTGCTATCCACGGACCACGGTGACCTGCGTGGACGGGCTTGTTACCGGTAGAGTCTAGAGTCTAGACTACGTCGTTTGTCGTCGAAACGCTCCTCGGTCACACTTTGTCAGCATGTTCCACGCTTTGACGTTGCGGCGAAGAATCTTCAGCAGGACCCTTGCAGCCTGGATTACCACATCCAGATGCATACCTTATCCCGCCCGCATATTATGTGGTGCATATGTGGTGCATTTGTGGATACGGGACGGGCCACTTCTCCAACGAGTAATGGCGCCGGAACGAGAGCTGCTCATCAGGGATCCAAGTTTGTCGAACCAGGGGCCTTTGACGCGCGGCGATGACAGTGAGCCTCACGAGACGGCCACTCAGCTTTGCTCCTCGGGTCCCCTCTTCGGACGAACAGTGCCTATTCTGGTCTGCGGGGAGAGACTATGCAGACCACGGCCGGCGATCGCTGAAAGTTGAAACACGGATGGCCGTGCCGGCGCGAAGCAGCGCGACCGAGACTCGGCGCATCTCGCTCAGCTCTGCCAACGAACGGTTTGGTCAGCCAGGCGAGTGCCCACATGGGGAAGAAGGACTCGTAACCAACGAGCATTGTACGCTGTCCGTGCGATATATGACCCGGTGCCGGCGCATGGACGAGTTCGTCTCATCGCGGAGGGCTGCGGTTGGGCAATGGGACCTCTGACCCGCCGTCTGAGCCTTTTTTCTATATGAGGGTGTTATGGAAGGTCAAGTGTTCATGCACGCGCTCAATGCTCATGAGGATAGTCGGGTCTGTTTGAGGTTGGGTAACTCGGGTTGAACAGTGCTGCAGAGTCCAGAGTCCCGACTATCGTGGCTTTCGCCTCATCCAGCCTCCAGGGTATATTATCGCCATTAGTAGTGACTACCAACTAGTTAGTATGAAGCAGTCATGTGCTGTGTAAGCAACCTCCAAGCAGTCAACGTTGTGAACTTGTGTGCTCCCGCACGTTTGCATCAGTTCGCCACGGTCCACCTGTGCGAGTCATGAACAGGAGCTCTCCACACAGAGAGCGCAGTGTACTGTGGTACTGTATCCGTACGGGTAGTTAGTTAGTGAGTGGACTCAGTCACGCAGATTCTAGTCTCCGTCTTTACTACGTACTGTGTTGCGGCAAAACTTGACTCCGTCCGAGGTATACTTTGTAGTTCTGCTGTTACTGTGTAGTGCTGCTGAATAGTCTTGCGACATGTGTAACTACTGTTAGAGACTGTCTCCATCACTGTACTTCGTACTCCTACCGCACTATGAAGCCACAATTCGCACCCCACGTCCCCAACAAGTCCGACTCAACGACACGATGTGACCATGGCGTGCTATCGTCGGCAGTAGCTTATTCGTTACTAGTTACTCCGTAGTCAACGAACCAACCACCCGGCCGGTCCCTTAACTTACCCCTTAGCTTACCCCCGTAACTATGACCTACTCCGTACGGTAGGAATATAACTACCACGTGCTTCCCCGCGATCCGTGATCCGCGCTCGGCATGCTTCAACTGCATGACCTCATTGGTGCGGATGCTGCCATTGGCCCTGCTTGGCAGACGTGATTGACTCCGTAGGAGGCAGGTTACTGCTGTCCAACAGGGCAATCAACGCGTCGCCCAGCATCCGTTATCTCGAATGGCCGGGGCTTGGAAATGAGCACTCTGCCCATTCGGGACTTGCATGCGACACTAGACGAGACGATGTGTGTGTATAAGATGCCGCGCAGTCCGATGCAATGTTGGGAGAGTTTCGCCTCTCAGGGTTCACCTTGTCCCCCTTCCCGCCCTTCATCTAATAGAATTCGGGTCTAATCTGACGATGCGCGCCTTTACTTCGTCGTTGACTCTCTGGGGTCTCGCCGCCGTCGTCGGCGCCGTCCGATGCGGTGCCACCAAGTGCCCCATCGCCGACACGTCCATCATCGCGCACACGGGAACGCCGGTCGGCGTGGAGGAGGTCTATGAAGGAGGTGAGCCGCGACGGGGACAAGCCAGCCCAAAGTGCCCGAACCAGGACGGCTGATTGACGATTCTGACCGCGCTCCAAAGTCACCATGTACAAGACCGGCACCCCGTCCGAAAAGGCAGTCTTGTATCTGACCGACATCTTCGGCCTCAACCTCACGCAGAACAAGCTGTGAGTGTCCCCCACCCCGTCGAGCATGCTGCGTCGCGCCGTCGCTTCCGCCATCTTTTCCTGACACGCCGACTCTTTGTCGTGTAGGCTTGCCGACAGCTTCGGACGGGCCGGCTACTTCACAGTCGCTCCGGACCTGTTCAACGGCAGCCCCTCGCCCATCGACATGAACGTGCCGGGCTTCAACCAGACCGAGTTTCTCGCCCGTCACGGTCCCAACGCCACCGACCCGCTCATCGAGAAGACCATCAAGTATCTCAAAGAGGAGCACGGCGTGCAAAAGATCGCGGTTCGTCACAACCGAGCCTCCCAAACCGCGGCGTCTACGATCTGATCTGTCCAGCTAACCGTCGTGTGTGACAGGTGACTGGGTACTGCTTCGGCGGTCGCTACGCGTTCCGCTTCGTCGCCCCCGGCCGCGGCGCCGACGTCGCGTTTGCCGCTCACCCCAGTCTCTGGACCGAGGACGAGGCCCTGGCGATCGGCGGAGCGACGAGCGTCGCCGCCGCCCAGAACGACGCCCTCATGTCCGCCGCCCTGCGCTCTCGTCTCGAGGTCCTCTTGGGCAACACCACCGAGCCTTTCTCGATGGCGCTCTACAGCGGCACTTCGCACGGGTTCGGCGTCAGGGGAAACGTCTCCGATCCCCAGGAAAAGTTCGGAAAGGAGGAGGCCTTCTTCCAGGCCGTCAGGTGGTTTGACTCGTGGCTGTAGAGGGATGTATGCCGTGACGAATCCGTGCTGCAGCTGCATTGCATTTCCTGCAGAGGACTCGGCGAGACGGCTTGGAGTATGCGTACACGGTACCGGGTATACCAGCTGAAATCCTGATAGAAAGGCGACGAAGCTATCCGTACACTATACAAAGATTCCTGCGCAAGCATGACAATCTTAGCTAGGGACGTGTCGGTCTTACAAGTACCAGCTCGTTGGCTTGTGATGACAAATAGTTGTACAACCTGTGCATGATCTCTAGAGCTCCCACTCAACTATTCGTCTCGACCGTCACCCGCAGGATCTGACAAGATACCCCTGTAGGTTTCACAGTGGCCTGGCACGAATTATATATATCTCGCCTTCTGTATAGCTTTGCGGGCGCGCTATACCCCGCAGAGACTCATGGACCTATCAGGGACTTGAATTAAAACACTCCTATAACCGTATCCTGGGCCCTTCATCATTAAGCCCGTCCAATCGGCCCCTCTTCGCCCATGTACAATGCCCCTGAACAAACACGTTTATATCCAAGGTTGCATTGCCCCTGCTCCCCCGTATTTTATAAGTCTTGATTCTATATTGTCGTTCGTAATTTGTTCGAAATCGTGTTTGCCCACAGGGAATAGTCTAGACACCTTGATCTTCAAAATCATGCTTGCAGTCGGGGACGTCACTTTCAACGTTCTAGTCGGCTCTCATAAAAGGAACAACGGAATGGCGAGGTTGAAAGGGCAGTCTTGTCAAGGAGGTCTGATGACTCGATCACCTCATGGGAAGCACCCTTGCTTATATACAAATTCCATTAACACGGCCGATCCAGTGCCATCAAAAAGAGTTGTTTGACTTGAAACTCGAAACCTGAAGCTCGCCCTGAAAATCCATCGTACCAGCTGATTCAGCCGGCAAATATAGAAACGCCCGCTCGCCTGCACCCCCGAGTACGGTCCCTCTGGACGAGCTGCCCGGCGTGGTCAACTGGGCCCCTCGTGTCTCATTCTCAACCGCCTGCAGCGAGCGTGACCGTGACCACGACGCAGTCATGCGCCAAATCGCACGGGATCTCACCCGTCATTGTCGCGGGTGGTAGCGTCGTGGTAGCCTCGCCGAACCACACGACCGGGGACGCAGTTGTCTCTTTGCTTGCCGGCGCCGGCGAGGGCACGGCAGACTGCTGGGGGGTAGCGGCAGACCGTTGGGGAGTAGTGGAGGACGACGGAGATGGCAAGGATCGGGTGACGGACGTGGATATTGTGCCTGTACGTTCGGTGGTGGGACTCGTGGTCGCGAGCGAGTCGCTGATAGTACCGATAGACGACGTGCGCGTGCCCTCGTGGTTGGAAGGCGGGAAGCCGGCGGCGGTCAAGCCCGTGTCGTCGAGACTGGGAGTAACGTAAAAGTTCAGTACATGGCGTTTGAAGCCGAGGTGGGTTTTTTTGTTTCCTTCAAGACTGTACATCCGATGAGGACTGGAACATCGACTCACCCTCCAGAGGTCTGGCCCCTATCTCCGCCCTCGAAGAAACCGCGGTTTTGCGTCAGACCGACGACCACACCCGCGGTGATGCCCAGCATCATCAGAAAAATAAGAATAAAAGCAACCCAGAACGTCCTCTTCTTCTTCTTCTTCTTCTTCCTCTGCTGCCGCAGCCTGCAGAGGCTTTTCCCCGCCACGGCAGCGGTATGCTTGTCGTTCCAGACCTCGCCGTCCTGCGACTTCCACCGCCCGGTATACCTGTACATGGACCCTGGCTTCACAACGCGCGGGCCCGACAGCACCTCGAGGCCCGGTTGCGGGAGATGCTGGTAGTCAGCGACGCAGACCTCCTTGCCGGATTCCGCCGGGGGCGCGTCGGACGACAGGCGACGACGGCGGTGCTGGTACGACCGGCGGGGGAAACTCGGACGGTCGCGGAGACCCATCCGTTCGATGGCCGAGAGCGGCGAGACCACGTCGTTGTCCAGCAGCGCGTCCGGGTGTCCGGCCTCGGCGCAGTCCCAGCATACCGGGGTCGACTTGTCGTCCGGGTGCGGACACGGCGGCGGCGGCGGCGGCGAGATGACGATGTGTGATGGTGACTGCGTCTCGCTCCCTACCGTCGTCGTCGTCGTCGTCGTCGTTGTCGAGGGCAGCCAGACGACGGGCCTGAAAAAGGCGTTCCGGCTGCCGCCTCCGACGTCCGGGACACGATGGGGGGGCGCCTGCGCAAAGACCGCCGCGGACGGCGAGGGGATGGGTGACTCGGTTCCTGTTGTAGAGGGAGACCAGACGGACTTGAAGATCAACTTCGTACTGCCCACCTCGACGTGCAGCATGGTAAGAACAAAAAAAAAGAATATGTGTGTTACGGGTTTGAGAAAGGGAGATGGATGCTGTGTCTCATTTTCGAAAAGGTTGTCGGGTTTGGATGAGACAACTCGAGTCATCCACAGACCTCGAGAGTGACAGCTGCATCGGGAGGAGGCAAGAGAAGACTAATAACAAGAACAAAACATTAAAAGTGCTCCAGACCCCCTCCCCCTCCCCCTGCAACCGGGTGATCAACAATGGCCCACGCGCTGTCTCACCAAAGACTAGACCCTAGGTCAGCCGTCACAGCCTTGATGTAGTCCCGCCAAAGGGATGTATCTCTGCACGACGAGATGCCTCGTAGGTCAGTTTTGAAACAAGAGCGCATGTCTTGTGGGAGCCAGGGGCTTACCCCATGCCAGACTTGAAGACTAACTGGCGGCTGGCCCGGTCACGGTTAGGCGAGACCGTGAGATTTGTCCCGACGCAAGGGATGAGAACGCAGGGTCTTCGAGGCGAGACTGACCCAAGCTGCCAGATGTACTCGTTATTCCGGGAATGACCGTGGGCTGGGCAGGGATTCATCTGACGGTCTGAAACTAGGGTTGATGGAATGGGGCAAAGTTCCAGCTCAGCTCACGAGCTCACGAGTGACGAGAGGATATAGCCGCAAGGGATGACAGGATCGTCGCCTGCAGAGGTTTCATGCTGGGATTTGGCATGGGCAAGGCCTCCGGATCTTGTATTACCAGTCATCCCGCACGGCAGCAACGTCGTGTCTGTCATTGAAATTATCTGCAATTGGGATAGCTAAGCGAATCAGGGTAATCTCGTACCAATGACCAGGGGATACACTATATATCGCTGCGCTACGTATAACGGACATCCCCTACAGACTATACTAATATCTTCGTCACGTCACAATCATCCACGCACACATGTAAGTCGCTGTCAATGAACTGCCAGACTCGGACGTCACCCTCAGCTAAGAGATATCGTATCATGATCCCATCGATCCAGCTGATGCCCGAACGCCCCTGAATAGATATGCACCTCCCAACCAAACACCCCACCGCTCGCCCCCTACTCATCCAAGACGAAATGCGAACCCCCAGCGCAGCGGTATCCCGATGCTTGCTTGATCCAGTTAAATCCCATCGGGCACAAAGCCATTGCTTCCAGCCTCTTCTTCATCTTCGCTTCTTCCTTGCGCAGACGCTCTTCCTCCAACAGCCGTCTGACGATGGCATCCCTGTCCGCATCCGACGCCGCGCGCGCCTCTTCCTTGAGGCGCCAGTACTCCTTTTCGCGGTCCAGCTCTGCCTGCCTGTCCTTCTGCAGCTGCTCCCACACCTCGTCGCTGACGCCCGCATCGCGCTGGGCCTCGCGGCTGTCCCTGGCCCGTGGCGGTTGCGCCTTGGGGCCGTCCGGCTTCTTCTCGGGCTCATCGTCCGGGGCTGGGTCTGCCGGAGGCTGGGACGCTTCGGACGACGCCGCCGTCTTGGTCGGGACCCTTGGCGCCTGTTGGGAGTCGAACGCCATGGGGGTTGAGGTTGTTCGCTGCTTGCGAATGGGTCTTTTGCTCGACCGCGCGACTCCCTTTCCTCGTGGAAGGCTTGCAGCTCGCTCGTGACTACTTCTTCGGTGACGCGGAGACTCTTCCCGTCTGGACCTCCCTTTGACTTGATCGTCTTGTTGAAAATAGCCCGCGAAAGCTCTTTGACATCTCGGGCACTGGCCCAGCTACTTTGGCGTGAGAGCTCCCAGAATAACATGCTGATGCTCTCCAGGAACTCTGGCGCTGGTGACTCGAGGACAGAGAGATCGAAAGTGGCTCTCTTGCCCGCCAACTCTTTCTGCTTCGCCGATAATATGCTCGTCATCAGGGAAACGCACTCGTCGGGCTTCAGACCCCGGAATTTGACCGTCTCGGGGAAGCGCGAGGAGAGACCTTCGTTCACAGACATGAGGCGGTCAATGTCTGCATCGTATCCCGCGAGGATGATGACGAGTTTCTTAAGGTACCTGTCCTTGGTCACACAGTCCACGAGCTCGTCGATGGCCTCTTTGGCAAAGTGGCCTTCTGCCAGGCGGTACGCCTCGTCGATGAACAGGACCCGGCCCAGCGCCTTGTCGAGAAGCTGACGCACTTTGGGCCCGGTCTGACCGACATACTGGCCGACAAGATCGCTGGCAGAGCGCTCGAGGACCTCGGCATCAGCCAGGAAGCCCATGTCGTAGAATACCTTGCCCATCTTCTTGGCCGTCGTGGTCTTTCCCGTCCCCGGGGGCCCCTTGAACAGAAAGTTGAATGGGATGTTGTCCTTTGGGTTCATGTCGAGTGACCTCAGATCCCGGACGGTTTCTTGATAGCCCTCGAGCAGCGCGATGGTGTCGTCCGCGCCCACCGTGCCTACAAACAGCTTCTTGACGTTCGTCGCCGAGTTCTCTGCCCTGTTGAAGTTCTCGTCAAAGTCGAGCGGCTCGAGGACGTGAGAAGACTTTGCCTGACCGGAAGAGAACCGATTCTGGTGTCGCAGCTTGCTGGCGTTGAGAATTATGTCGATCTCTCCTGCATTGCCAAAGTTTGGACGGGCCCGGGCACGATCGAGCATCTCGAGGGCAACCTTTTTGGCCTCTCCCGTGGCCTTGAAGCCTTGTTGCCTGAGCTTCAGATCAAGGATCTGCGCCAGCTGGCTGTCGTCAAAGTCCTCAAAGTTGAACGCAGACGAGATGGGGAACCGGCGACTAAGGCCAGGGTTGACGTTCTGGAACATTTCCTCCATCTGATCCTTGTACCCCAAGAGCAAGACGCAGCGGTCGTCCCCGGGTACGGACTGCACCTCTGCCACGATGGTGTCGATGACGGCAGTCTTGAACGACCCAGACCCGGAACCACCGCCGTATAAGCCGTAGGCTTCGTCGATGACGAGGACCTTGCCGGCGGTCGAAGCCAGGATGCCCTTGGTCTGCTGCTCCGATCCTCCTATGACGGCGGCGACAAAGTCCGACGGGTTCTTGACGATGACTTCGCCTTTGGAGAGCAGCTCCAGATCGACCAGAATCATGCCGTACAGCTTCGCCACGGTCGTCTTTCCCGTGCCCGGGTTTCCGAGAAAGACCTTGTTGAGCGAGTACTCGACGAGGGGCTGCTCGGCAAGCTCGCGCTCGTAGTTCTCCTGCGCGCTATCGAGCAGCGACTTGACCGCCGACTTGACCGAGTCGAGTCCTATGAGCTCGTTCAGCTTCCGCCACCCCTCGGACTTGGCCAAGGCCTCGGACGGCTTGGGCCCGATCAGATCCGCCTTGGTGAACAGGAAATCATCCGGTTTCGGCTTGGCCCGTCGTTCTCTCGTCAGGCGAGTTGCTTGACGCTTACTGATCCAGTCCAAGACGTTTTCCACACTTCTGGCATTGCCGAATCCCTCGCGTCCGCGACCGCGTCCAACTCTCCTGGCCACTATGCGGCAGTACAAGCCCGAAAGCCCGCCTTCGCACTGCATCGAGCCGCTGTAGTTTTTGTTGATCTTGAGAGTCAGGATCCGGAGGAGCTCGTCGTCTGTGTAGTCTGCAAACTTCATGTCGATGGGGAAGCGACTAAGTAGGCCTGGGTTGTGACTGTAAAAACTTTCCATCTGCTTGTTGTAACCGGCAAGGACGAACACAATCTTTCCCGTCAGGTTCTCAACCTCTGCCAGCAGGTAGTCGAGGACGGCCTTGCCGCCAGGGCTGTTTCCCGAGGTCAGCTGGTACGCTTCATCGATGAAGACCACGCCACCCCCGTTGTTGAGCATGTTGTCGACGAGAGCCTGGCAACCGGATACGGCCATGCTTGACAGTTTGGAGCCGGTCGTTTCCTCAAACAAGGAGCCGGGAATGACCCCCAGTGAGGTCAAGAACTTTGCGTACAAGCGAGCGACGGTTGTCTTGCCTGCAAACGTTGTCAATACATTAAGCACTGTTGGAGTTTGGGCGTCCTGCATATTGCCAACTTACCAGTTCCAGGATTGCCCAATAAAGAGCAACCAAATCTTTGTTTGGAGATGTCGGCATTCTGTCGCAGCTACGGCGGCGTGTGAGCTGGCTTGCAATAAACGGCTCCGATCAGAACTTACCTTGGTATCAACCATAGATTTGATCTCCAGAAATTTCTCTTTGACGTCCTCGAGGCCGATCATGTCCATCAGCTCGTCCAAGGGTTTATTCTTGGCACCCTCAA
This sequence comes from Arthrinium puccinioides, assembly GCA_022414665.1. NCBI lineage: Eukaryota > Fungi > Ascomycota > Sordariomycetes > Amphisphaeriales > Apiosporaceae > Arthrinium > Arthrinium puccinioides. The sequence continues at coordinate 863,203 of JAIUNF010000003.1, read as the reverse complement.
ACTCCTTGCGGTAGCTCCAGTCTTCTTGGGCGGTGTTGGGGATGCCGTCCATCTCACCAGGGGTTGCGTCTACCTTTGCTGGCTTTGGCTTTTCCTGGCTGGCAGCAGCAGCCTTCTTGGCAGCTTCGTCTCTGGCTTTCTGATCTTGCTTCATTTTCTGTGCTCGGGCTGCCGTTTCCTTCAGACTCGCGAGATCCTGACGTTGCTGTGCTAACGCTATCTTTTGTGCCTCTTCATCGGCAGCGTATTTGAGGATACGGCGTTGGTGGTCCTGCTCGTCTTGGATCTCTTGAAGCTCCTTCGCATAGGCATCTTGGCGTTCCAACCGTTGCTGTTCCAGTTTGAGGTCGCGCTTGATTCGCCTCTCGTTGTCCTTGTCTTCAGCAACGCACTTGTAACACAACTGGCTTTTTTCGGCACATCGGACTCTCGTCTTGTGCTGTCTCGCACAACTGTTCTCGACTGTGTGTGTACAAGCCATTTGCGAGTGATCAGCGAGTCTGTGGCAGCGAAGAGCGCACTTGTGCAGACCGCAACTCATTTCCGCTCCACTAGATTCCGTATATCAGCTAAGCGTCAAGGAAATGGGCAGAGACATATAGGGGGGGTTGTACCAAAGCTCCGCGCAGCCACCGTCCGGACAGAACTTGTCAAAGTCTCCGGGCTCGCGCAAGAGGGCCTTGGCCTCCGGGTGTCGCTCGCACTTGACGGGGATTCCATCGTAGAGGTGACCGCGTTCCTTGAGCAACTCGAAGAAACGGGGCCAAGTGTCCTTCCCCTTCTTGCTGGACATGAAGGTATCCATGTTCCCTATCATGATCAAGCAGCTCCGTGCCCGCGTGATCATGACGTTGAGCCGTTCCGGGGCGGCCATGAATCCGATCTCTGCTTGGCCGTTGCTTCGAGTAAGCGAGATGATGGTAATATCGCTCTCTTCGCCCTGGTAGTTGTCTGCATGCTTGTGAGCTGTCGTGTCCATCACCTGAAAGGGAAGAGCTTACCAATCGTCGAGAGTCGAAGTTGATTCTTCCCGACCTTTGACGCTGCGTTGGTCATCTGGCCAGCCTGCATCAAGGATGCCGAGTCGATATCGTTGAGGACTGTGTCGTTCTCTTCCATCAGTCTCTCCCGCAGTAGGCGGAGCTGGCCTAGGTACGGAGTAAGGACGACCATCTGGTCAGTTCCGTAACCCTGTTGCGCAAGATATCGGACAAGTCCCAGCACCATGTTGGCCTCAAAGGCGTTCTCCTTGCTGGCCTTCGCCGTCGGGTCCATTCTATCTACGACGCCAGAGAAGTCCAACTCGGGCTGTTCATGATGAGCGAAGATGACCCTGTCCTGCAGACCTCGGGTAAGAGGACGATCGGTGGTTTTCGGACCGTCCAGAAGCCCAGGGTATGTGAGGGCTCGGGGAAGCGCAGAGATCTCGGGATGCATTCTGTGTTGCTTCATGAGAGTGGTATGGCTATGCCCCTGCTTGATCATCCTCTCAAACATGGACATGTTGAGATTATATCCCTCGCCTTTCTCCACCGTCAAGGCATAATTGTTCGCCTTGGGGCGGAGCTGCTTGTGATCGCCGATCAAGATGAGCTGTTTGACCGAAGGGGCCAACGCTGTCAATACGTGCGCCTCGAGAATCTCTCCGGCCTCCTCGACGATGACGACGTCTGGCTCGGCGGCACGTATGACCTTGTTCTTCATGGCGGCAGCAGTTGTGGTGCATCCGATAATGCGCTTCGATCTCAAGATCGTCACATGCCGTTCGCTGAACGCATCTTTGAGTCGTTCCTGGACACCATCGAGCCTTTTTGCAAGCATTTGGACGGCTTCCACCCGTTCGGAGACCATGTCGTCGATCCACTTACCATACATCTCTTTTCGCTGTTGAAGTTTAATGTCCCACACCTCCTTACACTCCTGCGGGACTTGGTTGGTGAACACGCCGGGGTTGTCACCTCGAATCCAGCGATCAAACAAGTAGTCTGGCTTGCCAGCCTTCCCGACTCGTTTCCACTCTTTGCCGGTCTTGGGGACTTGGAAGGCCTGTTGAAACTGGACAAAGTCACTAGAAAACTCCAGGTACTCGTTCAGGTCACCAAAAGTAGCCTTGAACTCCATGAAAAGCTCAAATGCGTTTTGCAGTTGCTCATGCAACTCCTTCCTCTCAGAATTCAAATAATTGATAATGGTCCATTGATCTGTCGAGCGTTTGTAGGTGTTGTCCTGGTTGGATAAGAGCAAGCTCTGAGTGCGGTCAGTGGACTTGGAACCGAGTCGCACCATGCGATTCTCGGGAATCCCGACGTCGGCCAAGTCTTCCAGGAACTGGTCAAGCGCATGGTTTGTGTAACTGATGACTAGAATGCGGAGGTCGGAATAATCAAACATGGCTTTGGCGATCCACGAACCCACGAACGACTTGCCAGTACCTGTATGATAAGTTAGTCTCCATAGCACTGTACATTGAAATTTGAGGTACCAGGCAGATCTTACCCGGAGGTCCTTGAATAAGGGAGATTGGCTGAGTGGCCGCGCTGACAAAGGACGCGATCTGGGACTGATCTACCTGTCTGGTCTGGCTACCTAGCTTGATGGAGCATTCACCTTTGCTTGCGCTGGCATTTCGAAGCTTGTCGACCACCTCTTGCAGTCTCGCGGTGACCTTTGTTGTTTTCGGCTCTCCGGAAGGTGCCGGATACAGAAGAGTGTCTTGGAGCGGGAGTTCCGTCATGGCCTTGAGACCATCCAACACGGGCTCGTAGGCAAAAACGGGGGTATCGACGAGCACGAAACGGGCTTCCGGCCTACACCTCAGCAGTAGAAGAGCTTTGCCAAAAGACCGACTGTCTGTGAATTGCAGGCAGACGACGGGAGGCTCCTTGCAGAGCAGGTCAACATCCCGATCGACAAAGGCGAAAGCGCAAATCTCGGCACCGCACAGAAGAGCGCCGAAGGACTGATGCCGTAAGTAGTTCCGATTGTCCATCAAGAATCGACGGGCCTGCGTGGCGTCAAACTTGCATAGTTTCTCGAGCCCTTGGTAACATTTCATGGAAAGTAGACACTTCTTGCCAAAATTCTCATCGCCTGCTTCGATGCCAGCGAGGACGAGCCCGCTGAGACACAGAGCCGGGCGTTGTCCCTTTTTTCTTGCCAGCGTCGACTCGCAGATCGTTGCGGATCTCGCCAATCATGTCTTCTCTCAGGAGGCGGTACTGGTTGTCCAAGTGAACACTGGCGACGTCGGGGTTCTCGGGATCAAACACTTCCTCCATCCGGAGGTAGAAGGGCTTCTCCTTGGCACGGAGCTCATCCGCCGTCGGGAAGATGGCAATCTCGCGAAAGTCCCGGAAGTCGTTGTCGTGTCTTCCACCAGGCGAGAATGTGCCGGCGTTGGCGGCGCTTGGGGCAGTCTTGAAGTCGACTACCTTTTGTATCTTGTAGGCCAGTTCTCGCGTCTCGTGGGACTTTGCCTGCAGCAGAGCGCCTGATGCGAGCAGGTTCTGGACATCTGAGAGAACATCGGGACCCTCGTCAGATGTGTTGGCGAGGAGCTCATGGGCCAGCCAAGCAAAGGGGTAAAGCCGTCGCTCCTCAAGCTTGTCGTGTGCCTTGATCAAGGCGTTCCACACTGTAGGTGGATCAGCGATGGCCAGGAGGACTTGCCATAGCAACTGTCCATTAGCCAAAGCCTTGACAGCTGGGTCCGACACAAAGTGGATGAAACCGAGTGTGAGCGTCTGCATGAAGTCGAGGGAGATGTCTGCTCGCACACTGCTACGCACAGCGGCTAGCCCATCAGAGCTTGCCACGATAGTCTCGACACAGGCAGCTGGAAACGGCTGGCTCTGGGCTGCCTCTAGGAAGAGCTTTGCACTCTTTGCATCGGCGATCTTGCGTTTGCCAGCCAGTGTCTGCTTGAATAACCTGTCCAGCTGCCCCAAGCGAGAAGTGTTGGCGGTAACAGGAGCCTCTTGACTTTGGGAAGACATCTCGAGTAGTGTTGTTTGAGTGGCCAAGCTCTGCCACCAAAGGTTGGTAACTAAAAGTGTGCGAAGTTTGATGATAGATGGCTGAGTGATTGTAAAAAGTAGATTGGCTGAACCTCTAAAGGGGGGGCAATCTGGGAAAGTAGGTGAAGGGTTTGGAAAGTCCTATGTATCGTATCGTCTGAGTAATTGCCAGAAACAATTGATCAGACTTTCACAACAGTTGGCTGGGCTGGGCGGTGTTCTGGGTCAGACAAACGGATATGTAGAGAAAGTAGAGCGTTCGGAATAGCGCTCAGAATGGCACGACCTCAAATATGCAGACTCGCGACCAATCTTTGCCCGATGATTTTGGGCTTTGAAGCATGTCGGTCAACCCAAGCTGTCCCATTCGTGGTGTCGCGCGGCAACCATGTGCATGATGCGGGCTACATGCGAGAGGCCAGACAGCCAGGCAACAAGGCGGCTTTTGGGAAGCGGGCACCAACAAGAGACCGCGCCACGCTCCTCGGCTTATCAAACCCGTCCAACAAGCAATCGTTAGGCATTGTTTCTTTTGGCATTGTTCCTTTCGGCATATGTGACCGGTGAGGCCTCAGCATACCTGACTGAGGGGGTGCGGTATGCGACCCAGCCTTGTGGCAAGACATGTACAAGGAAATGCTCCCTTCTTAAGGCATCCCTCATCCCTCCTTACCAGTCTTTTTGGACATACTCCTCCCTACCCTCTCTCCTACCCTTCTCTTTCTGCCTCATAGCTTCCCCTGAATTATCAACTCCAACGCAACAAAATGCAGTACGCCAGCCGAAAAGGTCCCCTGAATTATGGCAGCCGACAAGGTCGCCTTTCTCAGCCAGGTCGCCGAGACTTTCACCCATCACAGCCGACGTCCACTACACCCGAACCCCCTCTGGGCCCTCTGATCAAGGAACTCAGAGCCTCTGATTTAATCAGCAGCGCCGTATCCTTCAAGCCGGCCGCATGTATCACAGACTGCAGCGTTGTCGCCTCCTGGAACTGGACCAACACCAAGCACCCTGAGATGATCATCCCAGGTAGGCTTCAGAACGCGGATTTTGGACCGTCAGCCATCGAAGACTAACACAACGTAGGTACGCCTCCGCGATGGACACCCCCTAGCTACCCTCGTGCCCTCCACGAAGACAGTGGAGATTACCTTCGCGACCGCAACGCAGCGCGCTACCCCAAGCACCCGCTGGAGCCCGCCATTGCCGCAGCCCTGCATCAGTCGCCGGAACAGTGCGGCAGCGCTTCGGTCGACCTCGTCGCGTGCAGCAGCACCCTCAGCAACCTCCTCCGCTTCGTGCGCGGCGAAGACAAGCCTTTCCGCATGCTCGTGGAGAAGATCGGGGACACCGTGTTCTTCGTCCGCCGCGAGAAGTCGCCGACCGAGAAGATCATCGGCGTTCGCGGTTTCGGCCACGCGTTCCCAGAGGCGTACACCACCTGGGACTCGGACGTCAAGACGTCGACCTCGCATCAGCGGGTGCTCCGCTACTCCTTTGGCGGGCTCCGATGCTTCGTCCGCTTCGAGGCTGACGGGTTTATCCCCGACGAGGCCAACGATGGGCCCGCAAAACCAAAGGAAGCCGGATCGGGGTTGCCTAGATCTCCCGATGATTTGCTAGCTGCCAATGACCTGTTAGCTGCCCTCAACGCCTCGGCAATCACCGAGACTTCCACCTCGACCGGCGACCTGGAGCTCCGAGACGGTGGCTCGAGCATCAATCAGAATCAGATCTTCGACCTGAAGACGCGAGCTCAATGGAAGAAAGGCAAAGAAGACACCTTTAGCTCCGAGATCCAGCGGTCCTGGACCGCCCAGCTCCACAAGTTCGTTCTGGCATATCATCGCCAGGGGGTTCGACGATATCGAGATAATGGATGTCCGGAGAAAAGTCCTGGAGTGGGAAAAGTCGAACGTCCAGGTACTCGCCCAATTGGCCGCACTGGTCCATCGCATCAGAGACATGACCAAGGACGCCGGCAATGCCAAGCTCGAGGTCTGCCTCATGCCCGATAAGATCGGCATATTGCATATCCACCGTCAGCTTCCCGGTGCTGGCGATGCGCTATCCTCGCAAGTCAAGGCCCGGTGGCTCGCGGCACAGGCAGATACAGACGTTGGCGCATCAGACTCGAACTCGGACTCGGACTCGTCGAGCATGAGCAGCGTCAACTGGCATGACGGAGGAGAAGACTTCACGGCCTGCTCAGCAGCGTGCGATTACTGTGGCCGCTGCGCAGCGCTGCGAAAAGACTAGTCAGGCCGGCTTTCGTGTGTGTCTGGGATGACCTGGTGGTGTAAGTGTAGGTGTAGCTGTGCGCGGCAAGGCTGGAGAGGGAGGGAGGAGGAATGCATATCCTCCAGAGCGCGTGCCCCCGCGGCTTCTTTCATCTGGAGTCAGCTCAAGTTACATCAATGCGATGCGATGACTCGTCATGATTCGGCACGTACACAATCAAACTGAAACGCTTCCCTTACACAGAGACGCGACGACTAAACGTCTGCGTGACTTACGTACACAGTAATTAGCAGTCGTCGCATCGGTGCGAAGCATGGGCAGCGAACCAGAACTAAGCCGCGATACGTCGTCATGATGCATTGTGACTGGGTGTGTGTGCCCGGAAGACGAGCTCGTGTGTACGCGCAATGGAAGAGGGCAGTGCAGTGTAGTTAGTGGAGAGAGACGTGACCGGCGATCCAATCGAGCGAGAACGAATCGGGGACGAAATTCTCGGCGGGGACTTTTCTCGTCGGGTGGATACTTTACTGGGTCGGTTTAAGCTGCTTCGGTACTTTCCTTGGTCACTGACGAAGTACTCACCCTTTTACTTTACTGGGTCAGACAGATACTTAGTACTTGGGTACGGATACGGATACCTTTTCTCGTCGACATCCCAACTAATAACCACCGGTAACACTAGGTTAGGACCGCAACATTGACTCGTTACGATGCTCTGTGCCTCTTGCGACGGGCTCAGACTGCATCACTTCCGGCCCGGCAGCTTCTACACGCTCTTTGCCAACGCCAAAGACCTCGTGGCCTCTGCCCGAACATGCCCGCTATGCAACCTCATGTGTCTGGGCTTGCTGGAGAACGGGGTCGCGGGCGGCGATCGGGACGCCTTGGAAGACGCCCTGCCCAAGGAGCCGATGTCTCTGCTCAGGCTGTCGGCCCATCGGGACCAGGAGTTCTCCTTCGCCCGAGAGCCCGTCGCCACCATGAGTGTCTCGGTCGGGGTCCAGGCGGACCGGCACCAGCTGAACCTGAACCTCTACGCCGTCACGCCCGGTGGAGAGCGGGACAAGGAGGTGGCCGGTCGCCCGCTGCTCGAGGACGCCGGGTCGGACGCCGCCTTCGGTCTGCTCCAGACCTGGCTTGACACCTGCATCGAGGGCCACCCCGAGTGCCGGGAGACGCTCTCCAGCCAGAGCAGTGCGTTGGCCGCGCCCCTTCTCCCGACGCGGGTCCTCGACGTAGGGCCGCAGGATGGGTCGCGTCCGCCCCGTCTGTTCATATCCAACGGTCGCCACGCCAAGTTCGCAGCGCTGAGCCACTGCTGGGGGCAACACCCGTTCCTCACCACGGTCTCGTCCAATTTTGACAGCCATTGCGAGGCCATCCCCTTTGGATCACTCACCAAAACCTTCCAGGACGCCGTCGTCATCACCCGGCGGCTGGGCTTGAGGTACCTATGGATAGACAGCCTCTGCATCGTGCAAGACAGCGGCTCGGACTGGACCGAAGAGTCGGCCAAGATGGGATACGTGTACCAGAACGCCGAGATCACGATTGCAGCGACCGGGGCGCGGGACGGGCGCGAGGGCTGCTTCATCCCTCGTCCGGGTCGGCCAAAGGCCGTCCCACTACCTCGGCTCAAGGAAGGGAGTGAGGGTTCGGGCTCGATCGTGTACGCTGCTCTGTACCCGGACCGTCTCGAGAGTGTTCTCCCCAAGAGCGCCCTGGGCGAGAGAGCTTGGATCACCCAGGAATGGCTCTTCTCGGCCAGAACGATCCACTACACTCGGAATCGCATGGTGTGGAACTGCAGGATGGTGACGGAGAGCGAAGACGGAGACCGCGGGAGCACAGAGGAGCAAAGTCTGCATCGGCGAATAAAAAAATGTGTGCCGAAAGACACGCCTGATCTTCGCCACTATTCCTCCGAGAGTCAGCTCTCCTTCTTCTCGAGCTGGGGTGCGGTGGTGTCGACTTACACAGGACGGCGTCTCACAAACGAGACGGACAAACCGGTAGCCATGCTCAGCTTCGTAGTGACTGTCCAGCGTAGTCTGCGCTTGGCCTGGGACTGCGGTCTGTTCCACCGATACCAGGTCCAGGTGCCGAACCACTTGACATCGACAGCCGACGTTCGATTCCTCAGTTTTCAGCTCATGTGGTTCGGAACGCTCGCACTGACGAGGCCGGCCTGTCTGAGCCGCAGCCCGACCTGGTCGTGGCTGTCGACCATGGGGCCGATCAGTTTTCACAGAGCCGCCCTGTACGGCCAGATTGCCGGATTGGAGATCGAGGTCAAGAAGATGAACAACTCGAGGCATTTCTTGCACATCAAAGGGCCGATCCAGTCGGCAGATCATCTCGGGATCGGCATGAAAGTCACAGAGTTCGCCAACCCTACAGCCTACAGACGGAGCTATTCAAGCCCACTGGCCATCATACCGCACGAAACCACATACGTCTTCGGCCTTGTACCCAATGCTAGCCGGGGCTTCCAGGTGTCACACGGCTGGGGCTCATTCGATAGAGGCGAGATACCGCCGAGAGAATCTCTCTTCGTCGCCGCCTTATCGAACAATCACCAAGGCTGCAACGTACTTTTTCTGGCAAGGGACCCCAACGACCATGACAGCTTCACGCGGGTTGGCGTGGGAGAGATCATACAAAAGAACTTTTTCGATTCGACGTGTTCCAGATCCTTTCACGTGTGGTGAAGCGAGGGTATCGCTGCTCACCGGATGATCCGGATAAGCTTCCGTCCGCAGTCGGGTGGCGCGGAAATCTGTTGATGTTGTATTGGTTGTCACGGTTATCTGCCGCACATGCAGCCCACGAGAATGGCTGCTGTAGAGTGGGCGAGGTAAATGCTGAAGATTCTCTCGATAGCGAACGACCAAGGAGTTGTTTCAATCTACTAAAGGAGCACGACAGTCAATCGTTAAACGAATCCTCACCGAGTGTTTTCGCCTGTTCCTGATATCAGTACAACCAAAGATGCAAGATCGCTAGGGCTAACAGAGCACCGAGGCAGCGGCACGGACAAGAGGCAGGCCCTGGCAGAGGGTGTAAGCCCCCGTCTGAACCTCCCCCAGATCTGATCGCCAAGATGAGCGGCGCATATTTAGCTCGGCAGAATGATGGGCGTTGCACTAGACGCAGCCAATGAATCATCAGTGTTATGATGCAATGCGACGAACTCTACAGGTCGTCCAGCGCGCGCGCCAGCACAAGTTGCAACAAGTCCCATAAGGTTTCGTCGCAGTCTCAACGCTACTGTTGATGTGCGACGTAGCGACGTAAATCCCCCAGCTGGCGCATAACCGTCCCCCCTTCCCCCAAAAAGAGCCTCTTGAGAAGCTCATTCCGACATCTTCGGTACCCGCGTGCCCGCTGTACCGTCTTGCTAGACACGCTCGATTGCCATCATGGCCGGAAGCACTGAGCCCGAAAAAGGCGACAAGGGTGGGTTGTTCCGAGCGATCCGGGGAATGGCAGGGCAGGGCACCTTGTCGCGCGAGCGCGCGTCAATCCGGTAGGCCCCTGTCGTGTCGGGATCCAGCCACCGCTCTGTCCCACTATGCGTACCTCGCGACGCAATTCTACCACGTAGCGCTGGGACTGACAAGACGTCGCGCAACACAGTCTCCTGGAACTGGGGCGGCAGCGCACCGGGCGGAACGGTCGCCGAGACCAAGACCGAGGGCGAGATCGCCATCAAGTCGAAGCGCGGCAACACCATCAAGAAGAATGCGAGCCCCGACAACCCGGCGGTGCACGTCGAGCGGTCCGGCAACGATGTCGTCAAGAGGGCCTCGGAGCTGACCATTGACGAGAAGGCCTCCAAGACCAGAGGCGGCAAGGGTGCCAAGGGCGAAAAGCGCAAGGCTGGTAGCCAGAGCCCCGACGAAGGCGAGGAAGGCGACAAGGAGAAGGAGGGACCTCATACGAAGAACAAGCAGGGCAAGGAAGTGAAGAAGGTCAATTTGACAGCCTCTCTCCCACAGCTCGCAGCCATGCTAACGCTTTGGGCAGGGCGGTAAAGCGGCCAACAAGAAGCAAAAGAAGGATCAAGAAGAAGAGGCTGCCAAGAAGGCAGAGAGCGAAGAGGAAGACGAGGACGAAGCGCAAACCGAAGCCGACGAAGGCGAGGACGAGGAGATGGAGGAGCCCACGCCCAAGAAGAAAACCGCGCCGAAGAAGACTGGAAAAGCGGCGCAAGCCAAGGGCGACCCCAACAAGAAGGTCGGCGGCAAGGAGACAGGTGCACCGAAAGCCAATGGCAAGGCGAAGAAAGAATCGGCCCCGAGAGCTGATGCAGGCCAGGTAAGCACCAGGACGAGGAGCCAAGGCAAAGCATGAGGGTCCAAGTACCTGATTTAGACCGCCTGCCACCTTGGGGTCGAGTTTCTCTTGCATCTGGCACCTTTTCGACCGAGCACCTTTCGCAGTCGAGTGCCTGTTTCAACTGGAGGTCTTGGGCTGAATGCCGGTCTTTGGAGCGCGCCTATGGATGTTGTCGTTTTGTCCGGCCGTAAACATCAGACAATGTTATAATCCGAAAGCACATCTCGCTTTTCCATTCTCTGCTTGATGCCAAGATGACTGGTGCGCCGCAATGTAGTTCGGGTAGCTTGCTATACCTTGGCCATGTGATCTGCCGCAACGTAAGCAAATGTCATGGCAGGGCCAAGTGTCGACCCCGAGCCCAGATACGTGTTGCCCATGACACTCGCAGCCGTGTTCCCGCAGGCGTAAAGCCCCCGGATCGGCTTGCCCTGGCGTAACACCCTCGCATGCTCATCGGTCAACAGCCCCCCCTTGGTGCCCAAATCACCGGGCCACACCGGAATGGCGTAGAACGGCGCCCGCTGGACAGGTCCCATGTTTGGATTCGGCTTCACCGACGGGTCTCCAAAGAACCGATCGTATGCGCTGCTGCCTCTTCCCCAGTCCTCGTCGACGCCCGTCTTGCACATGGCATTGTAGCGCTCGACAGTCTCCTTCAGACCAGTAGCGTCGACCCCTACAAGCCGGCTCAAGCCTTCGAGGGTCTCGTGTTTGTGCATCCAGCCCTCTGCGAGAGCCCGCTTCGGCTCCACACGCGGGGGCAGGCTCGCGAGGAGATACCTGTTTCGATGATTCTTGTCGATAACCAACCAGGCCGGTATCGCCTTGACTTTGCGGTTTCGCTCGTACTGGTGATGGCCGGCGTCAGTGTACGGTTCTGCCTCGTTGAAGAAACGTCTCCCCGAGGCGTCGACAATGATGCCGAAGGGGTATGCTCGTTCGAGCAACGCAAAGTGAGGCTCACTGTCGACAGGATTCAGTATCGCCGGCCCCCACCAAGCATCGTCGAGCAGGGCCGTATCGGCGTCCACGTCGAGACCGGCCATGATGCCATCGCCCGTGTCGTCTGACGACGCCGACGTCCAGTCGGTTTCCGCTGGGCTCGGCAGGTATCGCCTTCGCATGGTGCGGTTGTGTGCAAACCCTCCTGCACATAGCAGGACTCCCCGTTTCGCGTTGATCTGCGTGGTCTGGCCGCTCGTCTGCACCTCCGCTCCAATGATGCTACCGTCGGCGTCTTGGCAGAGTTTGGTCAGAGTGACGTTTCGGCGTATGTCCATTCGCTGCTGCAGGTTCAGATGAAGAAGCTGCCCGACCAGAGCTTTTCCCATGGTCACTGGTTCCTGGCCCAACATGCGCTTCCACACACCACTCAGACTCAGCCTGAGCCAAAGCCATACGGTACCCAATACCAACCCCCTCTTGAGTAGCCCGACGATTTCATAGGTATGAAGTGGAGGCGCCCCTTCTCCTTTACTTCGCAGGAGCTTCCGACTCGATCTCAACTGACTCAAATCGAACACCGCCGACTCAATGGAGCGTCCACCTATACCTAGCGCACCAGGCAGGTGAGGGTAGTAATCAGGATACCCCTTGGACGGGTGGAACTGGTATCCAGACTCCTGTAGGAAACGAACCATCTCAGGGGCGTTGTCTAGGAATGCGTGCCGACGCGCCGACGACGAAGCAGGCCCTACATCTCCTATGGCAGCTTCCATGTACTGTAAAGCTTGACACTTGTCATCACGAAAGGAGGCTGCAGAGACAGGATTACCGGGTAGCCAAAGGCCGCCACCCGAAAGAGCAGAGGAGCCGCCTATCTTGGACGACTTCTCGATCAATATGGTCTGTAAGCCCAGTGATTTGGTCTTTAGAGCTGCTGTTAGTCCAGCAGCGCCGCTGCCAACAATCAGGACATCGGTTTCCTCGCGGAAGAGCTGCTCGGGCGGAGGCGCGGTTGAAAGCGTCTTCACGGCAGACACAGCAGATGTGGCTTGCGAGCGGTTTCCACAGCCGCTCCGTAGAGTGTTGCGACCGGCGTGCAAAACCTCAAAGGGGCCACAACGCGTAAAACTCAATCGTCGCAACATCTTGAAATGCAGTGGTTGAACGCTGTAGAGCGAGAGCAAATAGTCTTCATATTATGGCCGTACCGTAATGCCGAGAATCTGTTGGGAGACACCCCGCATCTCGACGTCCTAGACGAGACATGCAGCCTCGGTATGACCTAATCTTGTGTTCTTCAAGACATGTCCGCCGCTCTCAAGCGAGTCCCCCCGCGGCGGCTCGTAACGTTACAGAACGAGTGTGACTGCGAGAATGCTGGCAAATCAACAACAAACCAAGCCAACAGTGGTTCACTGTGCACCACTGTTGCCATTGAGGCATACCGGTGGAACGATGCGACCATGTCAATGTATGGAATATCTCCGTATTCGTAGTCCGAAAGAGGAAAGCATAGTCTCAGCAACGGCGCACCCCGTTCGTGTGGGTGCAGACCGTCATCTGGCCTCGTGCCTCTACTGCATAATGAGGCCGCAGGCGAAAGGCAAGCCGCAATCCAAGAATCGGCGTGTGCCATTGCATTGCCCAAGGACGACTAGGGAAACTTCGGTGGCCGTTGCGCCTCCGAACAAGTTAGTGCTTCTGAATAGGAGGCGCGGTCCTTGACTACTTGGTCTTTTGGAGTTCAGGGAGTCTGGACTCTGGATGGGCCACCGGTCATGGACTTGAACGTTGGTTTGGTGTGCGCATGCATGCCCCGCCGCAGTGGATCGTCTAGGGTTTTGCACTAGCGGGCTAAGCGAGCACCAACGGGAGGGTTGCATCAGATCAGATCCAGGCCATCTATCCGTACCGAGTACTCCGTAGTGCAGTTGCCCCCCAGGGCTCCAGTGTTGTAAAGTTAAGTTGGGGCGCATGAGTGCTGTGTAACCCAGATCAGACGAGGGACCGGTGATGGATTACTGTATCCAGTTGGTTTGGCCATTGGATGTTTATCTGCACTAGACTGCGTGCGTGCGCCGTGTACTACTGTGTACGGATACGTACTGTGAATAGATATGGTACAAAGTACGCGTGTCCAGGCTGACCAGGAGCCGACGGTCGGATTGCGACCACCCCTGGAGATAACTGTCCATGCACTATCCGTCCGTACACAGTACAAGCCACAGAGAATCAAGCCCCCACGCTGGAAAGGCGCCGCCCAGGCCAAACGAACGACCTCGACACCTGTGACTTGCTTGGCCTGCTTGGCCTGCTTGCCAAGGGTGCACCATGGCTGCATGGAACAGGAAGCGAAATGCGGAAGGTAGCTAGGATGCAGCCAGTCAGCCGTGATCAAACCAACCCGTGCAGTGCCCGTGGCAGCGGTGAGGGCCCGGATTTCGGTGTTCGTATCCAACTTTGTGGTGGCGACCAGACTGCGCTATCCTTGCGCACCTGTGAATGTTCTGTATGCAGTACGTAGTACACAGCAATTAAGCGCTGGCTGGCATGTTCAACTGGCAAACTCGACACTTCCTGCATCATGAGGCATGTGCCGCCGACACGACAAAGTTTGCAGACAGCAGGCTTTCAGCATCTTGCAGCTGATTTCATTGGAAACCAAACGAAGGAAGGTTCAGACGAACTTGCGCAAAAGCGAAACAAACTTGAGGTGCATATTGCATGTGCTATGTCGAGCAGTCGCTGGAAGCGCGTTTGAGAAAGGATTCGCACTTTCTGACCGCCGCCGATTAGAAAAAATAAGAATCCGGCCATGGTCGGGGCCCCTGCGGTGCCGGTTCTAGAACAGCAAGGAGCGTGTCGCGGCAATTGGACAGACCCATCCTATTTACTGGGACCTGCGCTCCTAGTTAAGGTACCCCCGTCGCTTCCGGCTTGCCTAGCTTTCCCCCGACTCCATTGGGGCTAACTAATAAGTAACCTGCCGTACTTCTTCTGTGGTACAGATACCTACAGCCCACAAGAGCACCCACCTTAAATTGCCGATCACCCCGTTGCCACGCATGAGTCTCTGAAACGCCGTGTTTTCCAACAGCTCCACGCGGTTGATAAGAGACAAGATCCCTCTTGCATCCTCTGTTTAACAATTTCCATTCTCTTCTCAACCACCAACAAACACAGACACCACCATCCTCGAGGCCTAGCATGAGACTACCGACTGTTACTGCTACTGCGACCGCATCACGTCTTTTATCTCAACAGGCCGCCGGCATCACTCGCCGGCAATGCCTCCCCCGTGCTGAGACCGGTTTCCCGCGCGCCTTTGCGACTGCTGTGGGACACACCTACGCGGGTGCTGCACCCAGCTCGTCCGACGCCTTTGGACACATCGGCGCCTCCCTTCACGGACGATCCGGCCGCAAGTACACCATCACCCAAGTGCTCCAGGACAGACAGGATCGCCATGTCTTCCTCGCCGAGGCCGACCAGAAGAAGTTTGTGTTGAAGACACTACACGAGCCCGAGTACAACTACTCCCTTTCTCTTCAGTCCAAGTTCGCCGACAGCCCCTACCTGCGCGCCGTCCGCGACACGATTCCCGGCGAGAAGATGTTTGTCAACGAATACCTCCGCGACGATCTGCTCAACTTTGCCTGGAAGGACATCTCCCTGGCCACCCAGAAGCGAATCCTCCGGGACGCACTGCGTGGACTGGCCGACATGCATGCCCATGATATCGCCCATCTCGGTATGTCTACCTGGCTCACCTTGACACAAAAATAACACCTATTGACAACTCTCAGATATCAAAGCCAACAACATCATGGTCGACTACCACGAAACCTCGAACGGCATAGTGGTCGACAAGGTACAACTGTCCGATCTGGAAGACTCTACACACATCCCCCGAAGCAGGCTCTTCGAGGAATACAAGTCGGCAACCACTGGTGGAGGAGTCCCGAGGCTCACGTCAAGGGCGCCATCACCAAGCCCACCGACGTCTTCTCATTCGCCATCGTCAGCATCTTCCTCTTGCTGCGACGCGTCATATTCTGGATGGACCTCCCGCATAGTAGCGATCCCAGCTTTGCGATCCTCGAGCGTCAGATCTCCCACTTTGCTGACTGGGACGATCTCGACCACTTTCTCGAGTATCTGGGCCAGGGACACCCATGGCGTTCCAACTTTGACAAGATGGCCAAGTCTTTTGGCGAGGGCAACCCGCGACGACCATTTACTATGTGGAAGAGCGACCTGCTTGACGCAGACTTCAAGGATCTGATCCGACAAATGACACAGTTTGATCCCCGCAAGCGGATCACGGCCCAACAGGCTTTGGAGCATTCCTGGTTTCGGGATGTTGTTGGTTAGAAACACCAACTGGATATGGAAAAGGCAACAGGACAGGGAAAAGCGCACAGATTTGATTTTCAAGCGATAGAGATACATGATACCCGACGCGCTAGAAGAGCACGTAATAATGGATAATAAGCATTACCAATACATCACCATCGCCGTCCCGTGACTGTTTTGTTCTCAAAGACAACTTGGGGGAGATTGTTACTGGTCCTTGCTCGAGTGCCCAGTAAGTTGACAAGGGTTCGACGCTCTCACCGTTACAGTCGTCGTGGCGGATCGCATCAACTAATAAAAGTCAACTCAATCGCAACGGCAGTTGTCATCGACAGCAAGCCACAGAAACAAGAACAAGCAAAAAAGCAACACCGATCTCGCTCATTCCAACACCCCCCCCATGCAGGCGAGCGCAAGCAAGGGGGTGTGGTGTCCCGTCCCATGACCAACAGAAATTGCATGCGCACGGTAGGTAACTCTCTCGCCTACGTTTGTAGTACACGACGAAGTAACATGGTGGTACGGAGTACTCCGTACCACGTAGTTATTATTAGTCCCATATAGCGTTTGGCCATGGGGGGGGGCCAGGCCCGCCATGGGGGTTTTGACACATTTACCGTGGCAGGTGGCAAACGTCGAAAAGTCGTGGGGGGTTATCCGGAATCCGTAACCCGGGCATCGTGGAAAGGCATTTTGGAGCCCGGGGGGGGGGGAACGCCCAGACCATCCAAGCCCTATTTATCTATCCTTTGGCCCCGGAGTTAAGATTTGCAAGGTGGGGGGGGTGTTTGTGCTTTCCGTCCCAAAACCCTGGTTATTGCCTTTTCTCCCCTCCCCTTCCCCCCACCCCTCTCCCCTCTTTCCCATCAGATAACTTAGATCTCGAAGCTGCGAGAGACGATGCGAAAGCATGTATCGGAAACGGCGGTCTTCAGCTTCCTTCTAAAAGATGACGTTGCATTGACGAGGCAACATTGGGTTCAACATGGCCTGATCGCGGAGCGCAGCCACCATGTTCAAAGTCAACTGGACGGATTATGCAACGCGAATGAACAAACTTGCACAGTAGTTCTCTGTCCTCCGTATCCGTAACTTACCACTAGTTATTCCGTACGGAGGACTACGAAGGTTCCGTACTGTGTACGTACGTACTGTAGTAGATTAAACCCCGTGCCAAACACTAAACGCCGAGTGTCCGACATATCCGCTTGGTACATCTATCCCCAACACCTAAATTCTGGCACCATGACAACAAAATCAGCTAAACAACAAAACGACCTCTCCTCATCCCATCTCACCACCAAAAGAAATCAAATAATGTAAAAACACCACAACACAGACGTTTCAGCAAGGCAAAAAGAGAAACCTCCGATGCGGGGAATCGAACCCCGGGCTAGTCGGCGCTTGAACACCTGATTGGCAGACGAACTCATGAGATGAGAGCGACTAATGTTAACCACTACACCACATCGGATTATTGGCTGGATTGTTGAATGACAGTAGTCGTGTGAGGGATTATGTATAGAGATGTGAGTCACAGGTGCAAGTGGACCGTAAAGGGTTTTTTGGGCTTGCCGGAGTCGTGACCGACCTTGCTGGAAACTACGTGGAAGAGGTTGAGCAAGCAAGGCTGTCGACTTGGAAGTGAATAGTTTAGGTCCAAGAAGAGAAGGAGCGCGACAAGTAAGCATGGATAAGAGGGGTAACTAAGTCGTAGTAGTAGATCGGGTGACGGATACAGGGGTGGGTAGGTACCAGAGATTGAAATAAGGCAGAGAGAGGCTTTGCTAAGTGGAATGTGTCATGGACGCTGGTGAGATGAGTTGAGATACTCGAGTGTCCTAACAGTTACTTGGATTGAACTGTGAATCAACTAAGTTACCGGCTATGGCTAACTGCAAATACACCCACTAACTAACTAGATAACTTCACCTCCGTAAGTGCACCCTAGACAGACCTCAATCTCGACGCACTCATTTCCAGTCATAGTACGGATACCACAGTTTCAATGCACTGAGCAAAAGCGTAACATGATCTTAACCATGCAGGATACGCGACAATACGCACAAGAAAAAGCAAAAAGAATGCCCTCAGTGAGGATCGAACTCACGATCTCCGGATATCTTGATAGTGAATTATCAAGTCATATATATGATATATGAGACCGGCGCTCTAACCAGCTAAGCCATGAAGGCATTGGAGATGTTTTTTGAGTTGTTGAAGACCGCCGCTTTATAAGCGTACATATTAGTAGGTGCGGGGTTTGCGCGTGGAATCTGTATGCTGTGCTCCGGCATCGGTACGGAGTAACTTAGATCTGTGCCATTCTCACTAAAGGATGAGTTGCTTGGGGCAGCTTGGTTGGGTTGGGGACGAGTCGGTGGGTGGGTTATGGAGACAGCTCAGGGGGTGTGGGGGGCATGGCATTCAAGGAGTGAAGTGAGCCAGCGGCCAGTGAAAGCTTTACGGCCCTAGACGTGCATTCAATGGCTGGGACGGGCTTCACGATTGAACAAGTCGGCATATAGATTATGGAGTTTTACGTTTGAATAACGGAGCTGTGTGCCCAAGATCAAGGTATCTATCTATCTATCTGCTCAACATTGAACATGCAATGCTTCCAAGGGCCAAAGTTCAAACAACATCCACAGACGGCGACAACATGGTATGAATGCGAGAGCTGCGGCCGGCTATTCTCACGACTGAGTCTCCACGAACTTGACGCTCTTCAGCCCCATCTCACTCGTATCGTATCCGCTTTCTTCCAGGTAATTTCTAAATCGGACATCCTCGTCTTCCAAATTCTTGGGTGCCTAGTAAACGGGTCAGCGCCATAAACACAACGTCATGAAGGACCGTGAGTAACTCACGTCAGGGATCAAGAACCACACGCAAAGGGTGCCAACAACGGAGATGCCGCTGCCAATCAGGAAGATGGCCTGCTGGCCCTTGACCTTGTCGTCGTACGAGGCCAACACGGCGCTCAGCGCGGTCGTGCCGATGGCCGCACCGGCCTTTCCGACGGCGGCGGCGAAGCCGAGGAAGTGGCCGCGCAGCGGCGTCGGGAACGACTCGGACGAGACGAGGAAGTTGCAGTCGCCGGGGCCGACGGAGAGGAAGGTCTGGAAGAGGGCGTAGAGGACGACGAAGAGCGGGAAGATGTTCTGCAGCTGCACCATGGCGCCGCCGATGACGAAGCCGAAGACGCACACGACGGACCAGCCCAGGGCGTAGGTCTGGCGGCGGCCGATGCGGTCCATGAGCAGGGCGCCGATGAAGGACCCCGGCAGCGCGAAGAAGTTGATCAGCGCGCTCCAGCCGATGCTCTCGAGCATGGTCTGGTTCTGGGAGAAGCCCGAGACCAGCGTCGGCGCGAGCAGGTTGAACGGGTAGACGACAAAGTCGTACAGGAACCACGCGGCGCTGCAGCCCAGGAGCGCCTTCCAGTAGAACTTGATGGCGAGCAGGTACGGGGGCTTGCGCTGGATGGCGTGCTTCTTGTACTGCTCCGAGTCTGCGAGGCGCATGCGGAAGAGAAAGATGGCCAGGGGCAGCTGTGTCCCAGTCAGCACAGGAATTGGATCAGTTGGGTTCGGGCAGGCGACTGACAAAGATACCAATGCCGAAGCAGATTCTCCAGATGCCGTCATGGGCTTCACCGCCGTACGCAGCAATGACAATAAGAGACACGATGCTGGATCCGACGAAGCCAGAGATGATGGCGGCGTTGGTGGAAACGGCGACTAACATGCCACGACGTCGTCGCATCTCGGGTGTGCTATCTGCGCATTCCAGGGCTTGGCTGGTGCAGACCGTGTATTCGCCGCCTGATAGGGTCAGCATCATCATCGTGACCTTGTAGGAAGGGCAACTCACCTGCACCAACTCCAGCAATACCTCGACCAATAACCATCATCCAGAACATGCCCTCGACGGTTGTGCCATGCGACGCGGTAGCCAGGATGATACCGAAGACGAGGAACAGGGTCGTCAGGATAATGCCCATACGCCTACCGAAACGGTCGATGCACAGTCCAAAGAGGACCATTCCGAACACATCGCCAATGAGGATGGAGTTGGACAGCCGCGTCTTGACTTCAGCCGTCATCTGCTTCGGGTAGAGCTTGGCCAGGACCGTGTTCATGTAGGCGATGATCTGGATGTTGTAACCGTCGGAGAACAGGGCGACGCCTTGGATCAAGACGTCCAGCTTGCCGGCCTGGCGAGCTGGCGGGCTGATCTCCGAGGGCGACTCATCGCTCGAGTCCACGGTCACGGCAGCACTGGTGGCGACGATGGCCTTGGACGCAGGTTCTGCCTCCATCTTGGTACGCTGTGGACGATGCTACGGAGGGAAAGATGTGGTTGTCTACGTCTATTTGCGTCACGGTCTCACAGACCCTTACTTATGTCGTCGGGTCCCTGTCAGGCCCTCGGGAAGGCTCCGATGGTACGGTTCGCACGTGGAAAGGATTCACTATCTATCCCATGCTCCATCCGGCTTAGCTGGCCGGCAGAGGCGCCGAATGGGAGCCGCAAGTTGGATACCATGCCGACTGTCCCGACTATCCAGGGATATGGTTGCGTTGCCGATGCTCGACATGGACTGCCGGGATCCCCACGCGCTGCAGAGCAACGATGGCCAAGACCAGTCGTTCAACACACGTGGTGCTTCTCAGTACTTTTTGGTGGTACGAGGAACAAGTTGGATGCAGGTGCAAAAAAGAGAATTCTTCGTTGGAACTTGGATAGTGGAAAGGAAAAGGAAAAAGGGGGGGCGTGGCCCGTCTATCGGGTCCGTCTTCAAAAGAATCTGCTTCGGCCCCGGGCAATTCCGGGGCCACGTTTCCATGTCTCGTCTCGTAATTGGTTCCAGCTGTCAGTCGCGGCACTTTGTAGTTACATTATGCCTTTCTGGAGAGCCTGGATGAAGGGTTGGTCATGAGCTTGTCAAACTGCTCCCGCATAGCCCATCTGTGCTCAGGTTATGTCTGCCGTTGTTGACGAGAGAGCTCTTTCAACATCGCATTTGGACCTCAGCTCGACCGGAATTCACTTTGCGAGCATGCGCATCATCGCTCGAGTTATTTGTCCTAATTCTTTTGATGAGCGAGGGGCGTCGATGGCGAGGCTGGAAGAGCCGTCTTTGAGTTTGACTGTTGATGACTGCACTGTAGTAAATGAGTATGCGCTGAGTATGCGTCGAGTAAGATAACTTAGAAGGTCACGGTCAAGTAAAATACATCCAATCCATGGTGGGGGAGATGTGTTATACAGTACGTTAGCTGCGATGCTTCGCTCTACCCCTCCCCCAAAGTGCTCTGGTAACAGCCCCGTCACAGCTCTTGTTCAGCTACGGGCACTAAACGCCCTGTAACGGCAACACCCCCACGGAGTACTGGCTAGTGAGTACCTGTAGGCGTAAGTAATGTACTCCGTAGTTATGCGAAGATCATAAGACCGGATCTACCACACCGCTCTTGCTCTCTAAACAAGTCATATCAGCACAAAATCAAGATGAGTGACCACACCAAGATCGCAACCCTCGATATAAGTACCCTTGATGGCGATGCAAGGAATAGTTGGTGAGGCTCAGAAGGGAGTGGATCAAACACTCGAAAGCTAGTTGCTCAAAACAACAGCAGGGGATGTTCTTTGGACAAAGCGCTGTGGGGAACGACTAGATCTTTTCTAGCGGGGGTAGTTAGTGTTTAGATAAGTCTAACGATTCTAGCCGGCCAGCTAGTGAACTCGCAACTCTATCCAAGCACCTGTTTCGTTCAACTCAAGCTGACAAGTTGAGCGCGCGTGTCTCGTCTTGCGCGTTGGACTTCAATTGCATCCAATCCGTCATGGTCGTCAACTCGATTCTGGACGCTTTGCTTGCGGCCACGACGTTGTCCCTTCGCTACACCGCCGTGCTGTTTGTCCGCTTTGTGCGTATTCTCTTACGGTTTACCCCTGAATCCTGATGACATGCAATTGCACTGGCCTGACCGTCACAGTATCCGATTGGTCCCCGCTTCCTACCGCGGATATACTACAGCTTCGTCGTCTACGCCCTGTTGGCCTTGTCGAAGCTGTACTTCACACGCCGCAATGGGCACGGGAAGCGACGCAGCCCTGCCCTGGTAGCGTTGCTGGGCTGGGTCGACGGTTCTCGGCCCGTCGCCACGGCGCTCACTGCCTTCGTCAACCTACTGTGCGTCGTGGCCTCGGTGGACTTTGTGTACCGGGCTCACTACCTCCACCCGAGCGATGAGCTGGCCTTCTCACGCGTGGGCTACGTGAACACCACGACCGCCCGCGTCGTCTTCAGGGCGCCCGCTGCTTCGGCCTTGGAGGTGCAACTGAAGCCGGAAGCTGCGGGCTCCGGATGGAGCACAGCCGGCACCATCACCCTGTCGGGGGAGAACGACTGGGTTGGCACCATCTTCCTCGAGGGCCTCGTGCCGGACACGGCGTACGCCTACGCCAGCAACGCAAGCCATGCCGGCACCTTCCGGACGCCGCAGGAGCATCCCAAGAAGTGGTCCATGGTGCAGTCGAGCTGCATCACGCCCTTCTACCCCTACAACCCGGCGGACCACGCGCTCCGCGTCGTGGGCCTCGAGCACCTCTCCGCGTACGTCGCCAACCGCACCGTCGACTTCATGCTCTTCCTCGGCGACTTCATCTACATCGACCTGCCGCAGCCGCTGGGCTGGAGCAGGGCGCACTACACGACCGCGTACCGCCAGACGTACGCGTCGCCCAGCTGGACCGACGCCCTGCGGTCCCTGCCCTGGCTGCACGTCTACGACGACCACGAGATCAGGAACGACTGGTCCGGGGGGGACACGGGCCTGTACGCCGACGCCATCCACCCGTACTGGGACTACCAGGGCAACGCCAACCCGCCGTCCCGCTTCGACCGCTTCGACCCGGGCAAGTCGTTCTACACCTTTGAGCGCGGCGACGTCGCCTTCTTCGTCCTCGACACCCGCCGGTACAGGTCCCCGGCGGACCACCCCGACGGCCCGGACAAGACCATGCTGGGCATCCGGCAGCTCTCGCACCTGCGGCGCTGGCTCGTGCTCGAGGACAAGTGGAAGGTGGTCGTCAGCAGCGTCCCGTTCACGCAAAACTGGCGCAGCGAAGACAGCAGCGATCGCTGGTCCGGGTACATGTGGGAGCGCGACATGATTCTCAACTGGATGAAGCATACGGATGGCGTCGTCATGTTGAGCGGCGTACGTATTGTCCCTGCCCCCGTTGAAGCTGATTTCTTTTTTTTGGTTTGTTTTGTGGGGGCCCCAGCTGACCGAAAGCCGTCTAGGACCGCCATGAACATGCGACCACCGTCTTCCCGCCGACCCGGGGGGTGGAAAGTCCGTCATTGAATTTTCTACCTCGGCTCTGAACCAGTTCCACGAGCCGTTTGACCGGTCGCACCGGCAGGTCGAGGACACGGATATCGCTGTGCACAACCACTATTCCGGTAACTCCAAGTTCGCCTCGATATCGTTTGACACGTCGGAACCTGGACGCTGGGAGATACACTTTGATCTCATCGTCGACGGCGAGAAGGCGTGGGATTACGACTGGAGTTATGAGAAGCAGGTCAACGAAGAGTAAGCACTTGGTATTCGTCGCAGAAACTCGAAAGGCTGTCCTTGTCCTATATGTATATCAGATGCAGTACGTCTGAAATATAATATGGGAGACTCCTCACCTGGTCAATCTCGCATCTTGGTCTCAAATAGCTGACCCATGATGTCCTCGCCGAGTTGGAGGGTATCCCCTCTTCTTCGATGGGGGATTGGATGTGTGCTGTGTCGAATCTGGAGCTGATGGAGTTATAACAAGGGAGGCACGAAGCAGGTGTAGAGCTGGTTATCTCGGGAAATGATTTTCAGTTAGAAAAGGCCTGGGCGAAATACAAATGAGAGTGTGCGAACTATGAGACGAAAGCATTATTAACCTAGTACCCTGTGCCCCGTGTACCCACCCCATTGTCCCCCGTAATCCTAGTATGCCTCAATGAATTCTCCCCTGAATCCCCGTCACTCTAGTGCCCTGGTACCTTCGGTACCCCACGTTGCGGTTTTCAACATCACAGACATGATGCAGCCTTTGTCTCTTTGGGTCATCGACCATCGCAAGCAACAGGTTTGGGAACACGTCGTAGTGTGAGTCTTGACCCTTGGAAACGACGACTTGATTCCATGTCCGAGCTTCTGATCTTTCCACGGCCAAGAAGGCGACCCCTATTCAGTGACCAATTGCGAAAAGGCCCCATTCATCGTGGATAGAACCAATTCGAGGAATTCAACACAACCCCTATGCCCATTCCCCTGGGCCAGATCTCTTGCCCTGGAAATCATCTCACTACTGAAGCCAGCCCTAGGCCCTCGTTCCCACAGATAACCTAGCATGCTGGTGCGGCCATACTCGGCAGCCCACTCGATAGCTGTTCGTCCTTCAACACTGGATGCAGCAGCGTGCGGATTAGCCCCATTGTCGAGCAGCAGCGCAACAATCTTCAAGCTTCCACTCCTGGCGGCGAGTTGTAGAGCGGTGCCGCCGTACCTTTTTGCCGCTGGATCATTGACCCGTGCTCCTTTTTGAAGAAGATGCTCGACCATCTTGAAGCTGCCCGTGATGCAAGCTCTTTGCAACGGCGTGTGCTTGACGCCACGACGTGCCAATCGGTGGATATCTGCACGGTGGTCTAACAGCAGTGTTACCATCTCGATATTCTTCGTTTCTATGGCAACCAGCAACGGCGTCTCGACGAGATATTTATCTTCCATGATGCCAAATAAACGATTAGTGGCTGAGGTAACTGCGATACCGTTCGCGTCGCCCCCAGAGCCCAGCAGTTTACGTACCAGCGCGTAATTTTGGTCTTTGTTGTACCGTATTGCAAAGCCCAGTGGACTTATGGAATCTTTAGTAGATATTTCCGAACTAGTAAACGAATCCCGCTTGGGTATTAGAACCGGGCTATTGACGTCGGCGTTGGCTCCCAACAGAGCGTCGAGGTCCTTGACATTGTTGTTCTCGATAGCCGTGATTAGCAAGGATCCGCCGAAGATTTGCAATTTCGTACCGGACGTGGAAAGAGCTGAAAGGAGGATATCGTAGGCGACTCGGTCGTGTTCGAATGCAATGGTCAAAGCATCCAGGTCGCTTGGGTCCGCCCCCTTTGATAACAGAAAACGGATCATGTCATGATCCTTATTCGATATAGCAGCGGAGATCAAACCAGACGCTTTGCTTGGGTCTGCCCCCTTTGATATGAGGAAACGGATCATGTCATGATCCTTGTTCCGTACAGCAGCGAGGAGAGGAGACGACTTTTTAACTCTTCCAGATTCGCCGAAACTTGTGACACCTCTCGATTCGGCACTCGGACTAGCTCCTAGCTCAAGTAGTCGGTGAACGAGAGGGTTGTTTCTCGATTTAACCGCTGCTGAAAGTGCTGTTTCCTCGTCTCCAGCGTTGATATCAGCACCCATTTGGACGAGGTCCTCGATAATGTCCACTTGGCCCCACTGTCCTGCTAGCTCCATTATCGATTGATATGAACTCGAACAGCCGCAGTCGGGATAAACATCGCAGTCCAGAATTGCACCAACAATTGGTTTGTTGTGCAGCTTCATAGCCTCATGAAACGAACATTGTCCATGCTTAATATGCCTCGGACGCAAAGTCGCTCCGGCGGACAGCAAAATGAGTGCAGCGTCAGTGTGAGTGTTCTGGATGGCCGCGAAGAGAGCATCTGCCAGATGTTCGCCCCGCACCGAAGGAACGCGATGGAGGAATTCGTTGACGTAGGGAACATTTCCAACCTCGGCGGCTGCATAAATGGCAGCTGAGAAATGTTCCTCTTCGGTTAGGCACGACAAGGCGCCCATCTCTTCGAAGAGCTTGACGACTTTGTCATCTCTGGCCCTGATGGCTTCTGCGAAAGGTGTTGTTGCTTCTCCTGTATCATAACGAGAAGAACCCCGATACAGCGAAGTTGCAGGGCCGTGGACGGTGGCACCCCGTTCAATCAGAAAGCCGACGAGTTTTGAGCTGCTGTCCCTTCTTACCGCCATGGTCAATGCTGGCTGTAGAGAGACCGGTGGGATGTGTTGCACAAGGAACTTGGCCAGCTCAATGTTTTCTCTCTGTGCCGCATGACAAAGCATGTCCACCATCTCGTTCGTGTTTTCGGGTATGCACTGCTTGCAGTCTGTTGACTGGCAAGCATCAAACATGCCTTTGACAACGCGAGTAGCCGCCGAGTTCTCGACACGTTCAACGATGAGTTGGATGATTGATGCTCTGTGCACCGAATCCGGTCTGGACTTAATATATTCCTTGTGGCTGGTGGCTGGAACTCGCGAGATCACCTTTTCAAGCAGCGTCGCATCGAGATGAGCCGAAGTTACCATCGACTCTACCAAACCAATGCGGACTTCTGCACCACCATGGAGAAGAGCCTGAATAAGGAGATGGTCAACAGGTTGTGGTATTGTTCCTGGCTCTTCCCACTTGCGCATAGCAAGTTCGAGTGCACCAAATTCAGACACCTTTCGAGTCCGGTATGTCCGGTTGGGATCAGCTTTGGCCTCCAGAAGCTTCTCCACAATCTCCAGGTTTCTGAACTTCGCAGCCAACTCAATCGGGGTGTAATCCTGGTCTTGGAATCGACACGCAATCTCGTTGAGCTTGATGGCCGTTTTTGGATTATTAGAAGTGCGGTCGAGAATGGTGTTTACCATGCCCAAATCACAACCCTCAATGGCTGCCCGGAAGAGATTGTCGGCAAACGATCTTGCAATGTGGTCGTCGCCAAGCTCGAGAAGTTTGTACACTTCGGATTGCACTGCCTGGTGTTCCTTCAACAGTCTCAGGATGGAAGCCAGGGGAAGTCCGTCAAGACCGGCGAAACCATCGAGTATCGAATGTATGAGGTCGTTGATGAAGGACTCCTCAGCTGAGTTCGTTTGGGCGAGTGCAGATGCAGATCGCGAGGTTTGTGGCACCGTATCTAGTCGCAGAGACATCAAGCGATCCATGATCTCTTCGGCGTCTGGTACATGAGACCCTTTGAAATATATCGCCTGGGTTTCTGCCACATGTCTACCGTGTAGAACTAGTGACGAGACAATCATAGCAGGGCTTATTGTGGTACTGCCGCCTGGAGCAAACGCAGTTACCAATCCAGTGCTCGAGCTCTCGAGTAAGTTATGTGCTGTTGGGTATCCCAAGTTCAAGTTGCTAGAGACAAGAGTCTCATGGATGGATCCCGGTTGCTCCGCGACGATGTTCTCTTCCATGTCTGCATCCCATGGACTGTCTTCTGGTTGCACAAATTGGTTAAGGATATGATTCGGAAAGGAAAAGGAGGGCGAGAAAGGGTTGGGAGTGGAAAACGAGGGATAACGGGCACAGGCTGAGTCTAGAGATTGAATAAAACTCTCTTCATGGGGTACCAGTTCATCATCAAAATTGAAGTCTGACATCACTGCCGAAGCAATGGGGTTTCCCTGGCGGAAGGTAACCATGTCTGTCGAATTGGAGGAGACATCCCCATGGCCATGACTGCCGGTCTCGTCGAATCCAAAGATTGGGATCGAAGCGTTGGCCTGTGCGACTGGCTCGTCTGGCGAGTATCTGGTCCACGGCCCATTTCCATCTCGAGTTTCGACAAAGGCGTCGCCGTTGGTATCTTCCATGTCACCTAAAAGGGGGTTAGCTTTGAAGTATTCGGGTCGTGAGTCAGGTGTCAATTACCATGGGGTACACTGTTGGACTTTCCAGTGCCCTTTTGAGATAGGCGGCGCCTAGATCGAGCGATAATACGCTTGCCAACTTCTGAGCCGCGTAAACTAATGCGACGTGCCCTCTGCTCGGCTCCGAGCTGATCGTAGTCACGAAGTAGACGGGCCCACTGAGACATCTTGATGTTCTTCTGGAAGCCCCAGTGCCTGAACTGCGCTTCATATTGGGATTTGCTAGAATTGGCTCTGTCAGCTTGTAATTCAATACTACGGCCATAGATCAACCAACCTGGCAATGAAGTGGTGTTTTTCTTTCATATATTGCATGACGGACAGGTTTTGCTCTCTCGAGCCTGTCACAGTCACCTTGTTCTTAGCGAGATGTCGCTTTTCATTGCAAAACAACTCCTCGATCAGCACCTTGTACTTTTCCCATTCCTCAGGGAGGATTGGCAAAGAAGGTGGCATGGTAGGGTGATCTTCGATACTTGATTGACAACTCAAGGAGTATGAAAATTGAATAAATGTCTCGGCTGCAACACGGAAAATGATCAGAGGACAACTGCCAGGTAGTAGGTACGTGTAGCAACCTCACAACTCCCCAAGGGTTTGGTGTGCAGTTTACGAATCAATGGCTGACGAAATGAAGGCAAAGGACACAGTGATGGGAACGGACATGAATTGGAAGCGTGTCTCCTGAATAGGGAGGAGACGGAAAGGTACACGCTTGACAGCGGCCGATGCCAGGGCATTTAAACGGACCCCGGCGACTACTCCAAACCTGGGCGTTCGAAATACTCCACTGCAAGGCAACCGACTACTTCGAGGCAACCGACTACTTCGAGGCAAATTGACAAAACCGGACGGGTTTTGTTCGGTGTACGGCAGGTTTTGTCGACCCTGTACGTACCTTTCAAGGTTTTGTCTGCCCTGTACGTACCTTTCGATAGGTTCTGTCTGTCCTGTACGTACCTGTCGGCAGGTTCTGTCGTCGGGCAGAATCCGTTGTAATCGAATCAGGCTCGACCAAACGGCAGGGTTCGTCGATGCAGGTAGGCTTGGCTGCCAGCTCAGCCTCCCAAAAGGCCCAGGGAAGCAAGAACGAGCCGAAGGGCCAGGCAATCCTATCGGCTGTATCTTGTGGTGTATCGCTAGATGCCTGTTCAGCCAGTCGTAACAATCGAGACACGGATTGTGACGAGATATGATGGGAGAGGTTCGATTCGTGTGTAACCATTTGAGTACTCTCGAGATGGTGACCTAGTTGTGGTCTCGATGCGATCTGCCGACCAGGCTGTGGCACAGGTTTTGGCGCAGGCTTTGGCACCGGTTTTGGCCCAGATGTTGGCTCAGGTTCTGGCCCAGGTTTTGGCACCGGTTCTGGTACAGGTGTTGGCACCGGTTTTGGCACCGGTTCTGGTACAGGTGTTGGCAACGGTTTTGGCACAGGTTTTGACACGGGTTGGGCCTGGAGTTGAGGTTTTGATCAGTACGGTGTCAAAACCGTGACCAAACCTGAATCAAATGAAGTGTATAAGTCGAGGCTTCTCGAAGATGGGAAAGCAAGTAATTCACCGCGTTATTGACACCATCGTCTGGTTCGAAATATACTCAATCAATTCTCTCGACTAGTTCACCATCTTCTCAAGCAGGAGCTCAAGACTCATTTGAACACACTGATCCCTTTCCCGGCTGACAAGCACGTGAGATGGGCAACCAAAACCCCTCCAAGACCCAAAGCAGGTCGGACAAGAGGTAAGGACGAACCTCGAATTCATGCGAGCCCGGATGACCCAACTCGGTCGCTAACATGATGCAGATCCAAAGCCCCCAAGGCTCCAATGCTGGATAGACACGTCTACGCCGACGGACCGGTCACCGATCACATCGCGCTAGGCGGGGGTGGCAGTGCCACCGACCGGGTGGTCGAGCAGCGCCGTACCGACAAGGCCAAGCTGGCGATCGAGAACTTTGACAAGGCATGGCAACAGGGCTCGGCACGGAAGGGCAACAACTGAAGGAGCCTGTAACTGGTGGTGAATCTTCAGTATATAGTATGAAAGAGCTTCCATCAATAGTTTGGTCGGGAATTGGTGCATGTACTTATCGATGACCATCAATGACAATGTGGGAAGCTCATACGAACAAGCTTCCTTGCAATGGTGCATGCAACCTTTTCAGCTCAGCCTGGTCGAATCCCTCCAGCTCCCTCCTTCACCGGGCAAGAGGGGGGAGACAGGCGAATTGTAAATTATAGCCTGACGCATCGTTTTCGTCACAAAGGCTCGCTCTCCAACCACTCTCGACCATGTCAATCAAAGCGCGATTTCCTTGGACCCCTCTCGAAAACGACTGAACATGGCCACCACCCCGAGCGACGAAACCGCGCCGCTGTTGGGCGGCGATTCCCCGCCATCTCGCCGCCCGGCCGCCCGGAAGCGGTACCAAGCCCAGCAACCGTGGCAGGTCGCCTCGCTGACCTGCCTCGCCGTGTTCCTGTGGGTGTTGTCGGGCGCCATGGCCATGGTGCCCGGCGCCCGCATCGCCGAGGATGTTATCTGCCGGCTGCACTACGGGACTCCCTCCGAGATCGACGAGGCGCTGTGCAAGCTCGCGCCGGTGCAGGCGCGCATGGCGCTCTTGTTCGGCGCCGTGGGCACGCTGGACAAGCTGGTCGGGCTGCTGGTCGCCGTCCCGTTTGGCGTGCTGGCCGAGCGCGCGCGCAAGTCCGTCTACCTCCTCGGTACGCTGGGCCAGTGTCTCAATGTGACGTGGTCACTGTTGGTGCTGCGGTTCTGGCAGACGCTGCCCGTCGAGCTCGTGCTGGTCGGGCCGGTCTTTCAGCTCCTGGGTGGCGGGCTGGTGGTGGCGATTGCGGTGCTATGTGCCATGCTGGCCGATGTGCTGACGGCAGAGAACAGGTGCGGGTTTTTTGACTGTTTTCCATGTCCAAAAAGATGACGTTGCTGATGATTTGACGGCGCAGGGCAACTTGGTTCTTCTTCTTCTCCCTCTCCGCCCAGATGGCGTTCTTCATTGGCGTACCGCTCGCATCCAAGATGATGGAGATCTGGTCGCCCTGGGTACCTGCCTACATAGTCATCGCTCTGGGTCCCCTGAATGCAATCCTGATGATCTTCATGCCGGAGACTCGGAACATGATCGCAAAGACGGACGACGACGAGAGTAGCCGCAGCGAGTCCGAAGACCGCGGCAAGAGTGCTTCTATGTGGTCACACCCCCGACAGCACCTCCAGGACGCCCGAGATTCGCTCGCGATGCTGAGGAGCCGGCCGGTAGCTCTGACGCTCGTGGTCTCGGTAGCGCTTACATTCATCGACTCGTCCAGCGGCATTTTGCTGCTGTACCTCAGCTTCCGCTTCGACAAGTCGCTCGCCGAGGTCGGCTACCTCCTCGGCCTGCGCGGCGCGCTCACCGTGCTCGTCGTGGGCGTCTTCCTGCCCGTCCTCTCCAAGGTGATGACATCCCCACGCGTGCAGCTCTCGGGCTACCGCAAGGACCTCGTCCTCGCGCGCGGGTCGGCGCTCTGTCTCCTGCTCGGCCTCGTGCTCCTCGCGGGGCCCCAACCTCGGCTCCGTCGTCGCCGGGCTGGTCATGGCGGCGCTCGGGAGCGGGCTTGCGCCGCTCGCGCGGTCGCTGATGACCGGCCACGTCCGGCCCGAGCAGACATCGCGCCTGTACACGCTGGTCAGCGTGTCCGACACCCTGGGTTCGCTACCGGCGGGACCGGTGCTGGCTTGGGCGTACGATGCGGGCCTACGCCTGAGGGGGGTTTGGTTCGGGCTGCCATTCTTGTTGTTGGCGGTGCTGGGCCTTGTGTCGGTCACGGCGGTGTTTTTGCTGCGCTGGGGTGGGGAGCCGACGGATGCGCCGGGGCGTGAAGGTGAGGGTAATAGTGATTCGGGGGATGAAGAGGCCCCTGTCGACTGATATCACTGCCTGCTTTGCACTCGAGTGGCTATATCTGTCTGATGATCTCAATGACATGCCCCTTGCGATTGTTTGTTATCCATGCCAGCCTATGCATGGTTGGTTCCCTTTTCAGCATCAACCCGATGAAGCGTTATGATCCGACCCGGTCAGCTTCTTGAAGTGTAATCTTGTGCATCGAAGCTAGGGTATATTCGGCAACATTGAGAAACGTCGTTCGGAGTGGCAGTCAGTTCTCTTTAGGGGAGCCTGCCGGTCGCATTGTCCGTGTAAGTGTCTGTGGCCCTACGATCAGGCCCTATTCGGAGTGTGCGAACTTGGCGTCGGCCTCGGCGTGTACCACAAGTCCATGATATGATCCCATCATCCATGCCATGACACGCGTTCCCTCATCTCAAAGACACGTATGTAACGTAACGTTGCTTGCACGACTCGCATCTTTCAGACACTGAAATGGCATTCTTGATGACCTTGCCTACACCGCAGCATGAAGTATTGGAATGTCTAGGAAGCCCCGTCCCATGTTCGGGTTTCGAAGGATTACGCGGGCGCATTTCCATGTCGGTTGTCCGCATTTCCCCACAACGTCTGACAGTTTGCCGGTTTCTCTCTCAAAAGGCCAGTTCCTCCCGCAATGCATCTCCCTTTGTGAACCTCACACCGCGACACGAGGGCCGAATCAATTAGCGAAACATGGCGACAATTCCCTACAGGCTCAATATGCCCTCTTCGTTCCGCTCTTCGTCGTCGTCGTCTTCTCGGCGCTCGGGTTCCAGCGGATGCGCCCCGAACTGGCCATGGCAAACAATCCGATCAACTACATGCCCGACTGGGAATGAGAGGTCAGGACACCCTCGCGCCAGGGCTCGTCCTCATCTTCCTGGCCGTGTTCGCGGGTTTCACAGCAGGTGCACTTCCTCATGAACTTCTTTGCCATCGTCTGCATTTGGAACAGTGCAGCGCTGCGGAGGCGCAATACGTGGAAAGCCATCGGCTAGTAGTTGCGTGTTGCACGGACAAACTAGCGAGAGGTGGCTGGCATGGACTGCCAGCACGGCTTTGCGGGCCGTTCCGTACTAGACAGTAGGTGGTGCAGCAGTCATTTCACTGTGGTATCTGTCCTACGTGTTCATCACTGCGAAAGACGACCATCCCACGTCGCGCAAAGGGCGTTCTCTTAGGTGCTTGGGCATCCTGTCTCCACGAGTGCGCTGTACGTGCCCTGAGGTAACATTACCTATGGCATATTGTGCCGGTAGTCCTGCTGGCCCCCTTGCGCTGGTGTTGACTCGTCGACGGCGCCCGAGGATCTAGCTTGTCCCCGGTGTTGCGGTGGCTGCTGTCGGTATTGGATTCACTGGTTGACTTGGACGAGCCCGCAGCTGTCATCACATTGCCTAGGATGGCCGCTTTCGACGTCCTTCGTTTGCAATTGGTCACGTCGTGGAACTCGTCCAGACGGCCGTGGGCATATTCGTTGGGGCCGTCGCTGGGGCCATTGTTGGGGCAATCGCGAGGCCGGGTGTGACGTTGGCCCTCGTGTGTGGCATGGAAGGGAGGACAAGATGCCATGAAAGATGGCGGAAGAGAAAGGAGACGCGCAGCGAGGCAGGAGCCAAAGACATTGCAAGACGAATCGAGGCTGTCTAATCGCGACTTGGCCGATTAGCCGATGGGAAGGTCCGTTCCATTCCATTCATTCCAGCGCTGGAGACGCCAAGACTCGAACATTCCCCCATCACGTGGTAACGATGGCCCAGTACCGGCAAACGTGAGCTGAAACGGCTGCCGCTTGCCGGCCATCGATTCGTTCGGAGATTACAATGACATAATGACTTTCTCAAGTGCAGTCCAGCGCAGGCACGGAGTCGTCCAGAGTCACGAAAGACACAGCTAGTTGTTAGCGCCCGCCATATCTGCGCTCGCTGTATGCGCTGGTTTGTTTGACGCTGGCCTGGGACAAATGAAATTCGACTTTCTTGACGTGCATGGAGCAGCAAACGTTTTGGTTCTTTACAACAACAACAACAACAACAACAGCAGCAGCAGCAGCAGCAACAACAATAACAACACACGTACGACTTTCGCGACGGTTCTGCGCCAAAGCCAGGTCAGATCAGGTCAGGCTCGGGAAGCCAGTCTTCTTCACTGACGTCTGCGCTCGACACCATTGGACGGGGTTGACGATTGCCGATTGACGATTGCCGATTGACGTAGTTCCGGAGTTCCAAAACAAACAACTTGGACACGGACAACTCTCCCAATTCATCCATCTCCCGCAGAGTGCCGTCTATCAGCTCACCATGGCGCACAACGGTGGCGAGAGCGCAAACTACTTCGGTGGTCAGCCGCCCGCGCCCAATTACCAGTCGCAACCTAATTACCAACAGCAACAGCAGCAGCCAGGCTACCAGCAGCAGCAAAACTACGGCCAGCCTCCTCCCGGCCCCCCACCGAGGGTTTCGGTGGCCAGCAGTACGGCGGACAGCAGCAGTACGGAGGCGACGAGAAGCAGACGTTTGAGCAGACGTTCCACGTCGAGGGCCCGAAATGGAATGATCTCTGGGCCGCAATCTTGGTCCGTACTTGATTCGATTCGTTCACTCGCCATCGCTTTCTCGCCGCGCGCAATGGCACTAATTGACCTTCGCTGCAGTTCCTCCTCGTTTCCGCTGGTTTCGTCGTTGTTTCGGCAATCTCCATTCAGGGCTACAGCGCGACCAAGAACTACAATGGTGGCGGCATCTACGACGGCACGCGTGCCGTCGGCCTCAACACCAACACCATCATCCTCTTCATCTTTGTTCTCGCCCTTGCTTTCGTCTTCAGTTACGCCTATGTGTGGATGGCCCGTACCTTTCCCAAGCAGTTCATCTGGGTCACTGGGATCCTGAATATCGTCTTTGGACTGGTTACGGCCATCTACATGCTCTACCGCAAGTACTACTCTGGTGGCATCGTCTTCCTCCTCTTCGTCGCATTCCAGGCCTTTGCCTTTTACACCTGGATCCCGCGCATCCCGTTCAGCGCTCTCATGCTGAAGACGACCATCGACGTGGCCAAGAAGTACGGACACGTCTACCTCGTCAGTCTGCTCGGTGGACTTGCTGCCACTGCCTTCGCCGCCTGGTACAGCGTGACCTTTGTCGCCGTCTATGCCAAGTACCAACCAGGTCAGAACCCCGCGTGTAACCAGGGTGCCGGTGGCTGCGGCTCTGGAAAGGTCATCGGACTGCTCGTCTTCATCACATTTGCCATGTACTGGATCTCCGAGGTGCTAAAGAACACCATCCACACGGCCATCTCGGGCGTTTACGGTTCATGGTACTTCCAGCCTCACAGTCCGCCCAGCGGCGCCACCCGAGGCGCGCTCAAGCGTTCCATGACCTACAGTTTCGGCAGTATCTGCTTCGGCAGTTTGATTGTTGCCATCATCAACTTCCTGCGCCAGATTTGTTCCATGGCACAGCGATCGGAGGCCGCCGATGGCAACGCGTTGGCCGCCATCATGTTCTGTATATTGGGTTGCCTCATCGGCATTCTCGATGTGAGTCGCATCAGCTACCCGCGTACTATATATCTTCCCTCTACTAACACTTTCGCAGTGGGCTGTCCAATTCCTTAACCGTTACGCATTTTCCTACATTGCACTCTATGGGAAGTCCTACATCGCCGCTGCGAAGGACACTTGGAAGTACGTCGCACCGCCGCTTCTATTTCCCTGTTGGCCAAATCGACAAGCATGCTAACAAATGAGCAGGATGATTAAGCAACGCGGCATTGATGCGCTGATCAACGAATGCCTCATTGGTCCCGTTCTCACCATGGGCGCCACGTTCATTGCCTATGCGTGCGCCTTGATGGCCTACTTGTATCTGGTCTTCACAAACCCACCTTACAACCAGGACGGATCCTACACACCCGTCGTCGTTGCCATCGCATTTCTCATCGGACTACAAGTCTGCAACATATTCACCACGCCCATCGGCAGCGGTATCGACACCATCTTCGTTGCCGCCGCATGGCAGCCCGAAGTATTGTACAACGAGCACCCGGAGCTATACCAGTCCATGTGCCAGGTGTACCCACAGGTCCAGCAAGCCATCCATCCTTGATCTGTGGCTTGAGCATAATCGGACGTTGAATCATCAGGTCGCATAAGCAACATCTTTTCCCATGCATGCGGAACTAGCCCCCTTTCGAGACTACCAAACCTGTCTTGGTGCATTTGCCTGTTGGCTTACATGCCCTCGGCTCGAGCAACACTATGCTTGTCTAGTTTCTCTTTGTCGTTGCCAGCTGTGCGATGCTCATCGTCCTTTAACTTGATGCTCCAAATGTGATTTGTATACATCGGTCTGCGTCGGTGCGTAGGGCATTGGCAGCAATGGGCCATTGTCAAAGGTTCGGAAACGGCTTGTTTACACGGGCAGGCACTGTCACCTGTATCCTCACCCTTTTCTGGACATCACGCATACGGTGCTCGTTCCAGTGACGGGCTACGGGCTTGGGAGCTGAACTCGATCGGGTTGTTGCGTTTTATCAGTCTGGTAGAGAGTTTCTTGTTCGGCGGTGTAGGCGACGGGTGATAGATACAACGATAACTTTACTCGAGTCCCTCGAGAGAGCCGGCGACTTCTTCGCCTATAATAGGATTGTTAATAATAAGTAAGCCAACACAGTCTCTTTGAGAAAAGAGGTTAATGTACTTGATGACCTCTGAACCCTCCACTACAAACTGCAACAAGGTTCAATATGCCCGTCACTGCCCCATCACTCATGTCTCTCGACAGCCATGCACACACACATGCGACGTTATCGCAACTCTGAAGAGCGGGCCCAACTCTAACTGAGCCCAGACTGGTGTCAGGCAAGCTGGGGAAGTGTTCTTATTCGTCACCATATGGGAACTGAGGGATTGTTACATCGAGGATGCGCAGCCCGCACTCGATGGTCGTGACAGGAAAGTGACGAGATGTAGGTCCATGGCTTGGTTTGCATGGCAGGGAGTGTGCGGCCGTGCGGGAATACGTGGAAATGGCGGGAAGGGGGTTTTCTGTCTGGGTACGTGTCCGGTCACTGTAGCCTGTGTCTACAAGAATAATGATAGGTAGTTAGTTATTGGGTATGTTGCCAGACACATTGGAAAACCTACCGGCAGTACCCCGTAGGCACGATGCCAAATGCGCATAAAGCTAGGCGCGGCCCTGCTTGCTTCTCGGCCCTCTCGATTCTCGGCCCTATCGATCCTCGGTCCTGGTCGATTCCTCGGCCTGCGCGCTGATTGGCCGCGATCCAGGCTTGGTCGACTAATTTCCCGATCACCGCGATGGTGAGGAAAGGACTTGCTTGCCTACTCGCCGAGTCAAATATATGCAGCGCTAACAGAGTTCGAGGATCGGGCTTTGTCTACGGGTCTACGGCACGTCTTATCGAGGACGTCTCGCTTCCGGAGACCAATGGGGAAGAAGCAGGTGGCGGTAACCATGTCGAGATGGGACGATGAGGTGAGACCGTGAGCGGCCTTGTGTTGTGGCTGATGGCATACCCGAGTCATTCGCAGCCGGTAGACGTTGGTGTGGATCTACTGCTGTCTGTCTCTTGTGGCAGGGATATCTTGCCATGTCGACAGCAGAGTCTATGGATGGACCATGTTACTGGGCAGACAAGAGTGTTCCTCGGTTCCTTCTACGATCTCACACTTGGAGATCAAGCACATAACAGTTCAAGTTCCTCGCGGGTCAGGCTCGTCTATTTCCATCGTGTACGTGGGAGGGATGATGCCGGCAGCGACCCCGCAAGGTTCGAGCTCCAGCCTGACTGACAGCGGCAGATCGACAGAGCGCAACAGGGCAAGGATCCCCCCCCTCCAGCTCGCCCATTGATCTGCGGTGCCGCGATGGCCCATCTCCGGCCAAAATGCCGAGAGACCCGCCCTTCTTCTGCTTGCATGTTAGATCCAATCACCGTAGCTAGAAAGGTTCGAGGCGGGAATAAGTGAAGTGCTGATAGAGTTTATGTCGTCGTGTTTTAAGCGAGGAGTCTGGATCCACGTCGCCCTGGACGCAAACGGGTTAGGCGGGGATCCATATAGTGAAAGTATGGCTAGCTGTCCTCGCATCTGGGCGAATCAGAAGAGCTCAGCAAGAGAGGGTGACTAGTCAAAATGCATAGTTCGTGGCTAAGAGACAGTCAGTCACGTCGCGGGTGCGGAATGAGGTGCAGGACAAGTCTGGTCACAAAACAAAACCGAAGCATATCCATGACAGATAGCGGGCTATCCGTATTCCGTACTTGGAACAGCATTTCTAATCCCACTGCGGTGACCAAGCATCTGTCTTTCATCTGACTAGGAGCTTCATCAGGACTAGCTATCGGGACTGCCTCTCCCGAAAGAGTGACTCCAGTCTGTCCCATAACGTAAAGCAGCAAATATCCGGATTTGACAATCCCGAGGCCCTAGGTGAAGTATATCATGACACGGAAGACTACAGACGTCCTGCTGAGGGCCGCCAAAGAAAGATCCACCCACCCCTCGGGTCGTTATGGATATCTTGGCAGGCCTTCCGGAAAGGTTAACCCAAACACAGTACCTGGGCATACGACAGTCGTACGGGTTACCAGGCAAGTAGAGTTTTAGAGGCGTTTATGATCACCCGTCTTATGTTCGTGTGATATCAGCTGTCAATCATAAAAGGGCGACTGACTGACTCCATCTGGCTTCGCATATTAGTAAGTATCATGGCCATTGGGAACACCACCATGTCAGGTCCCTGATGCCCAGGCCGAACTATCCGAGATATCAGGCAACGTGAGGCTAGTTTATCAGGGTAAGTGGCACACCTTTTCAGATATCTGACAGGCGGTATTTCATGTGTGTATGTGTGTATGTATGTATGTATGTATGTATGCCTGTGCAGTAGGCCAATGAGACCCCCACGGAAGCCCTTCCGGCCCACAACGTCTCCCATTCGACCAAATGCGACATTAGCAGAAAGGATAATCAGGACAGTCGTAGTGGGTAAGCCAGGCTGTCTAGGTTATGGACTACCTGATCATACCACCTGCATTACACGGCAGTCCGGCCTAGGCTCGTCAGCTTCTCATCGGCACATTGGAAGCCGGGGGTGGATCTCGTTACCCCGGAAGCTACTACATAGCCCTATCTAAGGCGTTGGCTACGAGACTCAACCGTCTGGCCGCGGGGTGGGCCTCGATACCCCGGAAGCTAACCCGCAGAGGCGTCGATAATGCCACGGCTACGATGGCCAATGGTAGGCATGGCCATAGCAGATGGGCGTACCTGTACGGAACAGGATTCCTATCAAGAAAAAGCGACAGCAGAGCAGCGAATGGCGATATGGGAGACTGGCCATCCTTGGAATCTCCAGATTTCAGTCAGTCGGGAAATGACACCTTATGGCATGACTGTGAAGTTCTCTCGCATCATCCTTCTATCACAAAGCAGATTACGCTTTTAAGGGGTGTGTGGAT
The DNA here is from genome assembly GCA_022414665.1 of Arthrinium puccinioides. Lineage (NCBI taxonomy): Eukaryota > Fungi > Ascomycota > Sordariomycetes > Amphisphaeriales > Apiosporaceae > Arthrinium > Arthrinium puccinioides. The sequence goes on along the minus strand of JAIUNF010000003.1, from coordinate 824,094 downwards.
TACACTTCGAGGAACGAGATTATGCTTCCGGGAGACCTTTGCACCGCAAGTTCCACTGTTTGTTGAAAGTCCCTAGTGGCAGGGGTGACAGAGGATCGAGATCTCTGTCAGTTCCAAGTCGTTGATATAATACAGTCCCCCCTTGTAACTGATATGGCAGCATTCTCGGCTTCCATCATCAACACTGCATTATCCTAACTCTTTCCCAAAGACGCTTGCTCAACCACTTGAACCTCCAACAACGTTCTTAACACGGGCAGTCTCATCGACGGTTATACAACTCGACTTATACTACGATCCTCGAAGCGAGTCTATCCCACCACTCAAAAGTCTCCACAACAATCCACACACACACACACACACACACACACAACACACTACCATCAGCCAAGATGGCATCATCCTCAAAGAGACACGGAATGATATTCCTCGACGGTCTACCACCGCTAGAACAAGCCCTCGACCAATACTACTCGGAAGGCTTCGCCGGCGTGCCCGACTTTGACGAATCCATCTTCGACTTCAGCTTCAGCCACGTGCCTCGCCAATCCGCCAGCACCAGCAGCAGCAGCAGCAGCAGCGCGCAGATGCAGCAGCAGAGGCGGTCATCACGGATGTTTGAATCCAGAGGCAGCGTCTGCTCCAACAGCACGACGAGCACCGAGAGCTCAGTCCAGCAGCGCCCGCCGGCCCCGTATCGGACGAGGACGATGCCGCTAGAGGCGCACGCGGACGGCGCCGCTCGTCGCCAAAGCACGTATATGAATGTCGAGTCCGGCGCCGCGGGGATGCGCCGGCGGAGCGTCGGCGGTGGTGGTAGCGGTGGTGCTCCGGCGCGGTCGGCGGGTGACAGGTTACGGATGTCGAGTATAGTCCACCTGGAAGGGGACGTGACGGAAAGTTCTAGGGAGCATGTTGATGCGGATGTTTAGCTGTGGGGAGGGGGGGGTTATTTGTTTTATAATGTTTTATAATAGTGATATACCATGAGCGCTTAATGAATACTACACAATACGTGTCTACACATCAACAATACTTAACGCCTCCTCGTGTGAACATTATTGAGCTTTGGTTGCAACGGGATTACAGTGTCACCCAACGTTCATAATCATTTCGGGACTATATCGTCTCGGTATTGACGCGGAATTCGACCTCGATACGCAACGCGAGAGTCAGTCATATCAAGGTAACCAGCGGGATCGTCGGTGTCACATGAAAAATTGACCACCTCGGATCTTGGGTGAATAAAACTATCGTAAAAACTATCAGCGTACACGATGACAAGGCCTGGGGTTACAGGATTAGTCTAGGTATATCTTGGATGTCTTCGTCTGCCACCTGCTTCTGCCAGTACACCTCGTCAAGTCGCACCCAGCATCAACATGGACAGTTGAAAACACCATCGCATGCTCATTAAGGTTTCTTTTGGAAAAATGACATGTGTCTATCGTTGGCATGGCCACGTGTGTGGGAGGTCAAACTTTGAAAACTCTCATTCAGAGTTTGAACGCCCAATATGGTTCCTGGCGCACATATAATCGGTGATTGCATTGCAAATGCATCCTTTACTCCGACTGATGTAGCATCTATGAACTTGAGAGAGGGTAAAATTGCCGAGGTTTATTAAACATGGGAAACCTACCGCACTCTCCCCAACAAGGCATGTTTCACATGTTACTTCGTTTTCCCAGCGCCGAGTCGCTGACTACACTTCACGGGGTACAATTGCATACCCGAGCGCGAAGGTCACTCCAGGTACAGAGCTGTGCGAGGAGGTTCAACACAAGCACGGCAACTATCAAAAAGCAGCTGCCCGAGAGAAAAAACTGCCAGCGCCGGTTCAGCTTCATGTAGAGCGTTCTTCGTATACCCGTCGGCATGGGCGGCTCGGGCAATCCCATCTGTCGCGACCATACCGTCCAGTCCCCAACGACCTGCCGTAACGTCTCCGCTTCCATCTTCGTGGCGGCGTTGTTCTCGGCGAGGCATTCATGCTTTAGTTCGAGTCGCGCCTTGCTCCTCTGCTCGCACTGGAAGTACTTGACCATCCTCCTGAGAGCCTCCAGCTCCGTTTTCATGTTGGCGTTCTCGTCAGTCAGGCGCTTGTGCAGCTCGATTCGTTCCCTGGCGACGTTTACATCCTCGTCGCCGTGGACTTTTTTCCTCAGCTGTTCGTGCTCCTCCTTGATTTTGGCGATTTCTTCCGATAGGCTGCCGTTTTGGCGTTCGAGCCGCGCCCTGCTCTTTGCTTTCTTCTCGTAGACGGACCGCAGCTCCCGCAGCTCGCTCATGAGGTCGGCCTGGATGGCCTCGTCGGCATCGATCTCTTCCTTGCAAGCCTTTATGCGAACTTGGAGTTGTTTGATACACTCGTCTGGCTCTGGGGAGGCGAAAAGGGCGCTGATGCGGTCCATCATTTCTTGGATGCGGGATTCTCTGAGGCTTGCGGGGAAAGTTGGGGAGAGCATGTGTCATGAAACTATGGTCGGAGTGAATTGAGCATGCATTCGAAAAAGTTATATAGAAAAAGATGAGAAGAGTAGTGTTCAGAGCCTATGGTAGTCTTTGTGGTGTTTGCACACTTTGTCTTGGTTATGATTCATTGTGTCTTGGAACATATAATTCTAGCCTTGATGACTCAATTTCTGCATGTTTCCATATCCTGGTCGGTTGGGAGCGAACGAGAAATACGTCCAATGCATTCAGTGTGCCATATTCGACGGACCTCAACTACGACCCCCGTGGAAGTAGACCTCTCGGGATGGAAAGAAGCCCATCGGTGGCACCTGAAATACTTATTTTCCCTGACATGCTTTGTTGAATTGATGCTCGCCTGAAGCTTCTGCCCGTCTTCATGACGAGGACCAAGCAATAGCCTTCAAACTCGCCAAATCTTCGGAACGCATGGCATGTATAGTTCTTGTTCTCGGTAAGGTCTACATAACGAGTATTGGTGTAGTTATCAACTCTGACCCGTAAGAGCCCTTTGTTCTTTCGCAAGGTTGGACATCGGGTAATCCCGCTGCCGCCAACTTGCCTCTTGCACAATGGCGAGAACCAAAAATAGCAGTTCTGCCCTTCAGCTTCTGGAGATCTGGTTCAATCGTCCAAAGTCGAAGACGGCTACTAACCCACGTTATCCGTTTTCATCATCGCCAAGGAAGTTGGAGACAAACCAAGAAATAGAAACATGTAAACAAACCTCTTGGATTGTGATTTGCTCTCATCAAGGTCAAATTTTAGACGAGGATGACAAAGAACGTCAGACATGACAGAGCTATTCGACATACGGTCTGAGATGTCGAAAGGTCAATGGAGCTGAGGAGCAGGAGAACGTCAGGGACGAATCCTGAGCAGGGCTCGAGAAATTCGGAAAGCTTTCTCTCTAGACACGCTGCGGTCCAGAAATGCCAGAGCATTGAAGTGTATTTGTGAATTCCAACATGATCACGGATACACGTCCATACTTTTCAACCGCAAAGAGGTTAGGAGCAAGACTACGTTTGTTCCGAGTCCGGACCTTGCAGTTACGAGGGGTCTCATATGATGCATCCCAAGGTGAATTACCAACAATCCTGCAGGTTTTGTCTCGGAAACTGTGCTTATCGTTTCGATGTTCCGTAATCGGATCCAAGTTATTATAGTAGGTAGAGAAGACCAAGTACACCTAATTCCGACAAAGAGTCGAGTATCTCATGTTTCGATATTGCCCGATATAACGGTATATGGCCGGATTAGAAACAAACATTACTTATTCTAGTTCCCAAAAGCCTCAGACCGGTGTTACTGTCTGGTTCGTCCTAGTGCTCGTAACGTTCAAGCTTTCACTAAAGAAGAACTCGGCGCACACCACATCACCCGCTATATCCATTACGTCGCGCACGGTAACGTTGCGGTAAATCTCCGAGACACTCAGGACGTGGTTCAGGGTCGTCGTATTACCATCGTCGCCGAAATAGTCCGTCCACTCGGGGCCGGGGGCGGTTAGGCCTTGTCCCACAAGATATGACGCCGATGGCGTGTTTCGGCCACCCATGTCGGTAAGTCGGTGGGGGAGGTCAAACGACTGCCACTTCCACCACATGGCGTCGAGCCAGCCATGCTATCAGACCATGCTGGTCAGCTTTCCGTGAAGAGCTAGCAATAGTATAGTGGTATCAAGGCAAGAGTTAAACTTACGTGCATGTAGAACATAGGGTCGCCTGGGCTCAGCATAACGTTCACCATTGTTCCGCCGATACCTGCGTGGCCAGAGCCGTGGGGCGCACCGTGAAAACACTCCCAAGCGGCCGTGTAGTTGTTGATATCGAAGCAAGTCTGAAGATTGGGATTCGACGCGCCCGCTTCAACCCATGAGATACTCAAGTTTCGCGAAATGTCATAGTCTGAAGGTGCCACATTTGGCTGACGCATGTGTAGGGTTATGTTCGCAAAGGGGCCGTCCGCAATATATTGGCCAGTTCCAACACCATCGCCGCCAAAGGCATCGCTTTGGAAGACAGATGCCTCAGTCAAGTTGTCCAGTGCAGAATCTGCCGTTTCATCCCAGTAACTACTCGGAGTTAGTCAAGATTATCCAAGTGTGTACTTTCTTACGGGAAGCTTACGGCAGAGGACCGTTATACCCGCACACGTCACGAAGGAGCCAGCCGTGAACTACCACAAAGTAACGGTGCCATGGAAGGAATTGTCCCTTTCGTTTTCGAGTCTGTCAGCGACTCGCTCGGCTCAAGTTGTGAGTACATGTAGTACCTACGACGTCATGAATGGCGTTGGTCGAGTGAATGTGAATCCATTGAATGTCATCCCATCTATTTTGCGATCCGTTAACATTAAGTACGTTGGGCGCGGCCATTAAGCAGAGTTCGGCATCGAGATAAGCTGTCTTCTCCGTCGCCATCAACTGAGCCCTAAAGACTGATAAGTATTCATTTCTGGACTATTAGGGGCTACGTGGAAGCTTACCATGGCTTACGCGCGACCTTGGTTTTGCATGCTTCTATATCTGATGTCGTAAGAGATGCGTGAGATGTTTGAAAAACTGTCATGGACAGAACAAGGTACTGAAGAAGTCGAGACATGACGAAAATATAACTCTAAAAGCCCCACAATCTGGTTAGAGATGCATGAACCTCTGTACTAGAAAAAGGTACTGGAATCTTGGCAGGAACTGCCTTATATATCTCCCCCGTAGGATGCAGTTAGGTCGTTGTTAATAGGTAGATGTCGCCTGCATCCCCCACATGCTGGTATACAAAGTGACAAAACGCAAGCTTACGACATGCGAACCACATTCAAACCCATGGATTGAACGAGCCAGCTCGTACCTTTTAGTGGCTACCAAAATCTGGAGGGGGAGGGGGCTTTAGCGTATCCATAGTTCCGTTGATCGTGATCTTGTTGTAGCCTGTGTCCAGACGAGTCAGTGGATCGATACGGTACGCCCACGCTGTATGGCCCGTTCTGCAGCCCGTTCACCTCCCTAGGGGTTACGTATTATACCCCGGGACGTGCTTTCTACTTCTTCATATAACCAGATACAGGTACGATCTACGCAATCAGCTTGCGTAAGTCTTATTCACTATAATATGTCGCTCTTCTATTTTCTCGTATTACAGGTCGCCATTTTCAATGCATACCATCTATCTGATACTACGCCAGATCCGGCTTGTATCTATTTTCGGCAGCGTGCGGACACCGAGATAAAAGAGGCCCCCTAGTCCAGGCGCGGACGCGATGAACCTCTCTCGTCGCATTGCGATCAAACCACTGTCATGATAGCGACGAGGCCTCGTGCAGGGGACATATAGCCACGCTTTAGTCAAGTCTTCTGTGCTGTCACTAGTCAAGCAAACTTAGTATATACCGAGGTACGAAGTAGTATTCTGAAGTTGGCAGCAGCATGTGCTACCGGCGGGTTTCTCCTGTCTATTAGCAAACGGAATTTTGTAAGAAATATCCTAGTCCGCGACATCCCCATGGTAGTTTACCAACACCGACTTCCCCATGGTAGTTTACCAACACCGACTTCCCTCGAACTACGAGATCCTCCCGATAACCGATTATCGTTTTATCGACGATTCGTGCAAAGCTAGAGGCAGTCATTTTCACTGCTGGTATACCTGATTACCGGGTACTCGGGCCTTTGTATTGACTTCCTTTACGTAAGGTATTCTTTGCTCGTCGTAGGGTCTTCCAAGTGTCACCTACGAGTGACTGTAACCAAGGCATCGAAGTAAATCGAAAACCACATCGATGTAACCTAGGTATGTTGCTAAGGTTTGGTGGGTTCCATTTCGTAATGCTTAATCAAAATAAGTCGTGTAGCCAAGGTTGCTTCCGTCAAGGTTGGGCGCAATGCCCCGATTTCTTACGAGGTACTTGACTCCCATGTTGCCTTACTCGTTCGATATCCCAAATGCTTTGGCACCTTAGAAACCACCAATCCTGGCAAGAGTACTCCGCACAATAACCCCCTTCATGCTTGCCTCTGAAGAGACCTGTCTGTGAGCCGGAGGGTAGAGATGATATGTTAAGCTGCTGCTGTAATCAGTTTACAAGCGCTCGAAGTACTTCGTAGCTGGTAGCAACCACAGGTCTCGAATCTACCTGGGATCCGGCAGCTGGTTGAAAAGTCCGATTCATGGCGTAGTCTGGACACGCTGCACGTCAGAGCTACAAACCCGATGTAGTAGCGATCAGTGATCATCTAGCTCGTAATCCGTATTTTTCGAGAATGAAGTTAGCCGCTGCAAGTACCGTCGGCTCGCGTTGACCTCAAGCACGAAATCTTAATCTATATAAGGTTCATGGCCCATTAATAACCCCCTGTTGTCGGGCTATGCTGTCTACCGTGGTGGGACTCGGGTTCCTAAGTCCCCGGATCCCCTGCTTACGGACCGCTATTGGCAAAAGCTTATTATGTGCCAAGGCATGTGTGCCCCTGCCCAGGACATGGGATGACGACAACCAGGTCAGTATGTAACATTTTGGCCTAAGATTTACCCAGTTCAGGACAAACTTGGATATAGTTATGGAGCGACGCCTTAATTAGAGTTCGCATCATTTTACACATTGACGTGGAAGCTTACGAATAGTTCGAATTTCCAATTCGGCCCTCAGCCCAGCATCTTGTTGGATAGATCGGATATGAGCTAGGTATGAACGAAGAACATGCTATTTTGCCCGAAAGCACGTATTGCTATATATGTGGCAGTGTCACAATCTAAATAGATAAAAAACCACCACCATCTCTTACTTAGGAGACGCTGAAGCTTCAAACATCTCTTACCTGTACTCGAAGTCTCACCCAGCATCATCACTTTCTACATCAAAAATACAGTTGTTGCCTCAGCAAAATTCCGGTAGAGATGGTTCGTCTTTCTTCAGCTTCTATTTTGGGTCTCTTTGCCACCAAAGTGCTTGGAAAGTGCCGTCCATTTAACGGTACCTTTACTGTCGACGCCACTGCTCTCTACCCAGAGAACCTCGACTTCGATACGATACATTGCAAGCTTTACATCGGGTTCGTATATCTATCACATAATAACAGTCTTGCCTGTTATACATTGTTAACCTCCATCTTACAGTGCCGACTACAACGCGTCGGTGTTGGTCTACGACCCTTACGATGCAACCTACGAGGTTATTACGTTCCCTGGAATCACTCACACGGACCCATACCATGTGTCCGGTGTCGACTTTGACGCACTGACTGGCTCCATGTACTTCTCAGCAAACAGTGGGAGTCCCTTCTTAGGAGGGATTGGCGTGAACCTCACCGGCCCTAACTATCAGATCCGATACGATACCAACACGAAATCTATCGTGTATAAGGCCGATATGGCCGGCTTCCTTGCGGATATTAAAAACGTCACGGGTCACGACGCCAATGGCTTCCAAGACTTTGCTGAAGATACTGTCGGCAACTCCTACTACCCCCTTACCTTTGGTGTAAAGGCTATTGCAAAGATTACACCGAGCGGAGAGGTTATTCCTTGGTTTATAACCAACGAGACCGCGGCAGCCGGCAATCCCTACCCCTTCCTCTACGAGGGCCTCATCTTCCACCAGCCATCTAATAAGCTCGTCGTTACGGATGGAGCCCTTGGTTCTTTTGTCACCTTTGACGTCGCTGCCGCTGTCCCATCGCCAGTCACTGTCAATGTCACTGGCCTTACATCCAGCTACTCCGCTGTTGGTTGCGACGGTCTTCTCAACCCCGCAAGGTACTCAGGCCATGTACTCCTGTGCTCCGAAGACGCTTATAACGTTATTACCGTGTTCACGTCCCAGGATAACTGGACAACGGCAAAATACGTCGGCCAGGTCCCAAGCAACGACACGCGTGTGAGCGGCAGCATCCCGTCGGCTACGGTGCAGATCGGCGAATCGCTCTACATATCCCCCTTCTTTTCAAGCGATAACTTCACGCGGACGGATTTTACCTTTGTTGATATCACGAGCAGTGTTGATGCTTTGGTGCTGGCTGATGGGGTTCGCATCGCTTCTTACTAAGATGTAGCTTGATGGACTCCCGGACTGTAAGGAGTCCGTCTAGCCTTGGGGATAATCGATAGACTTGAATACAGGGCGATCATTCGCAAGCTAGGGAGCGCTCTACTCGGAAGATCAGGGCAAGAGATAGGTACTTTTTCCTATTCTACTAGACTTTAGTATTAATTACATTCCTGCTCTCTCTCACTCGCCCAAACAAGCATTATCTAATGACATAATCAACTGAACAGTGAAATACTGACTTTACCGAGCCAAATCAGTCATTCTTATTCTACTGTAGGGCATTATGAAGCAGATGTATTCGAAAGGCAAGATCAGGTATAGAAAGCATGCGTTCGTTTCTTGAACTAGGAAGGATCTAGGGAACTAACAATATTGTTAGTATCACCTAACTCAGACCGTTAACGGTGCAAACGTGAAGCGTAGTAATATGTCGTAATTACTAAGACCTAGAGAAGAGAGGAGTAAAGACAACTAGCTAGTAGGGGCAGGTCATTTGTAAAGGTGAACCGGCCGGACGGACAGTCGGTTCAGCCGAATAGTCCGTAGACGGACTATCGGACTGAACTAATAGTCCGTTACTATACTTACGGATACCGACGACATTAGCAGTAGATAATACTAGTTAGTATATTCCGATAAACATGGTTACGAAACTCGTAGTAGAGCAATGCTCTCGTCTCGTTAAATGTATTATGTGGTCATCAAGAGCGTGAATAGTAGGCATCACGTGAAACGGTTCTGTGAAAATATGTACTAACACTGTTAGTATTACCTTATTCGGTTATCAATTTCGGTATTATCGTACTACTATATATAACTTAATATAAGATACTACACCTACGTAAAGAGGATAACAGCGCGCGTTGCTAATTTAAAGAGAGACTACGTATTAGGTACTAAGAGCCCTACTAGTCTTTAAATTATAGGAGCTGAGACGCTTAAGTATTTACCGAGGTTCCTCTACTATTAGTACTGTATCTAGGCTGCTAAAGTACTTACTAAGAATTAGTTACCAAAATTGAACAAATTTTGCCAAGTATATGAATTTATTATATAGGTAAATATACAGTAAATCTTCGAACATAAGAGTAATATTAAGCTATAAGTTTAACAATATTGTATAATCGTAACTACTTACTATATAGTGTTAAAAGGTATTATTCTACTTAATATATAAATTACTCTACAAACCCTACAATATATTTATTAATACGAAACATACTAACATAAAGTAAATAAAAGTAACCGATGAATTAAATCTTTTTTACTAATTAGATTAAATAAACTTATTTATGGTAATAGGGGCATCTGAAACGTGACAAGGATATTGTTGGTATCACCTGATTAGGACCGTACGGTGTATACGTGAAGCCGTCGTGATAATATCTATTAAGTATCTGTGACTGGCCTAGAGAAGAGAGAGAGTGAAGGTAACTAGCTAGTAGAGACGTGTTACCTTTAAAGGTAAACCTGCCGGACTACCCTAAATAGTCCGGTGTTTACTTACGGATATCGACGATACCGAAGCAGATAATACTAGTCAACATATTCCGACAGATATACCTAGTCTAACACTTTCCACTGTTACATTTAAAAAGTAGATAACTTAATCCTTAACTGTAGGAGTTTCTTAGTTAGTTGTCGTATCTTATAATTATGTTTTTGCCCTCCTATTATCAATATCCTGTGCTTAGTTATTTCGCCGTACTAAGGAGTTGGATAAGTTGTAGTTATAACGTAGAGTCTATCTCTCTTCCCCTCCCTCCCCGTATTTATATATTAAAAGCACCTATTAATAATAGGACCTTGGAGACACCAAGTCCGTAGGCTAATACGTACTGTACGTAGTAGTTCTGTTTTATTATAGGTAAACTAACTATACTAACTTTATTTATACTACTAACTACCTTTTCGTAACAAGTTAGTAGCCCTAGCTAGAAGGCACTACCCTTGTTCGCAACATATTAGTGTTGCACTAGCAAAACTAAATATATAAATCTACCTAATAATAGTACTATAACTTAAACCTGCACACAGCACAGCTGTAATACATTCCAGGTCGCGTCTAGCATCAATACTACCTCCACACGTATTAGTATACGATACCTTGGCCCTAAGGTTCGCCAGCTAATAAAAGTTCCCGCCTAGTATTTTTATTTGCTCATATGACGTTGAGCTATGTACCAAATCCTACCACCTGAGATGTAATTGTCTCTAGCTCTTACAGACGCGGCGAATTGCTGAATCTGCCGCTGCGAGAACTTGCGATACAAGAAATTTCAGGTCCGGCTTGCTTGTTGTTGCATAGTTCCTGCTGCGAATCATTAGCCACTATGTTAAGGGAATCATCTCACACGACCGACTCGGCCACCCCAGATAATAGCATAAGATAGAGTATTGTTGGTATTACCTTATTCGGACCGTACGGTGTAAACGTGAAGCATAGCAATATATTCGTGTATTCGTGATGATTACTAGGCCTAAGGAACAAGAAGGAAAGAAGGTTAGCTAGCTGCAGCTGCGGTGGTAGTTTCCACAAATATACATGGACCGGCAAGAGACCGCCAGCGCCTCGCCCTTCGTCGAAGCTTTTGGCATCTTTCGGCGGTTTTTTTTAGCAGTGGCAGTGGTAGTGGCATTGTCTCTACTATAGTCTATAGGGTCATCTTCTAGTGGCTTGTTCAGTGGTGGCAGTTACATTGTCTCCACTGTGTAGGTCATCTTCTTGTGACTTGTTTAGCAGTGGCAGTGGCATTTTCGCTCTCGTTAGCTAGAGCCAGTCTCAGTGACTCACAAGCAGTAGGGGCTACATTGATATTGCGCTGCAAACCCTAAGATTTAACACAGTCCAGTTACGACAGCGATGAGATATACAATTCTATAGATAATAGTTTCGCAGAATGTACAGGTAATCCGTTGGCTAAACCATTTATTGATCAATATATCCAACACAATAGGCAGGGCCCTGTGACCCGATAATAATACGCTCCTCGTGTCCCGTCACTTGCTACCTTGCCCTGTTCGTAGTCTACATCGAATAAATGGCTCGCATGCAATCCGGTGGTTTGACAAGCATAAACCTGCAACGTGTTAGCAACTCTCCGATTCTGAATTTGGAAACACATAACTGAGTACGACGAGGAAAGGTGTATTGCGGTCCTTACTTAATTTACCAATCAACACTCGTAGCAGGTGTCGCATGACTTGTCGAGACTACCACATTGACATTGTCTATCACCCAACCCGCCACACCTAGCTTGCGCTGTTGCAAAAAGGCCGGCGAGAGCGAAGAGAATAACAGAGAACTTCATATTTCGAAGCAATGTGGTGTCGGTGTGTGGTTTGATTCGTGAGGTTCCGTGAGAAAAGCGTGAGTTTTGTACCAGAACGATAATAGTATAACAGGCAAGGTTTGAGTGATAAGAAACAACGAGATACAGTCGGAATCTCTGTACCTATATAGCCAACATAATTATCGGATATTCGTAGGTACCGATAGACCTGACACGAGATTTTGTATCCGGACTTTCCGGAATAGTATTTCTCTCGTGTTATAAGGTGCACTGTGTGGAGATACAAGTAACCGCCGCCCCTCTCACATACCACAGTCAGTGCACCTACCGGGAATTAACTGAAGGTATTCATTTAACTAGAGCTTGGAGGATCGGGTTCGCGACCTGGGGGCAAAGAATAACTGCCTTGTGTATATATAGGCCTTCTGCGTACGTAGTACTCAGATAGACACGTCTGATACCCCCGGGAGGTCATGGGGACCTTGTGCCTCCTACAGACGAAAAACAATACAACAACAACAACAGCAACAACACCCCCTACCACAGTGTATATTATTTTTATGGACAGTGGATGCCGGAAAGACCTGAAAGCCTATTATAGCTAACTGACTTGATTTTATCGTTAGCTAATATCCACACCCGAACTAACATTTCAGGCGGTATAGTCTAAGAGCGGTGAGCAGTAATAAGATAATAGTCCTAACGTAGTGTAGTTTAGCCCCGTCGTCATACCGCCTATTTCAGGTTCTATAGCATAGTCTTTATAATTACTTGTCAGTATCACCTTATTCAGACCGTACGGTGCAAATGTAACGCATAGTGACATATTCGTGATGATTACTAGGCCTAAAGAACAAGAAGGAAAGAAGGTTAGGTAGCTGCCTAGCTGCCGCTGTATCTGATATAGTAGGTAGGGTTACGCCTTAGCGTCTGACCCACCTACCGGTTACATCCGCTGCAGCTGCTGCGGTAGTTTACACATTACCCAAGGGTTTCTTTCCAAACTTTGTACGTATATGTTAAGGAATGTGTTACTTCTCTGCACAACTATATTGTGGCAAATTATCCTGTGCCACGCCTCAGCTACAAGGGCGCACCTGACGTGATCTACTAATCTCTTTTGTACTTGACACTTCCTTTAACTAGATACTATTCTTAATAGATTATAGCACTTTATACTACTATATACGCTTTCTATTGCTATAGTTATAAGCCCGGTGCGTTTTGCGTAAGATAGCTTAATAGTTCCTTATACTACGCCGTTAGTAGAAAAACCCGCTTACTAGGGGTTATCTAGCGCCGGAATATCTACCGGACTAGTTACTATCGTAGAACTCAGGTTCGAATCCCAGATGGGATATATAATAGTCAGGTTTGAACTTATCAGTTCGTACAAGCCTGGTGGGGGGGGGTAATCGGAAGCTATTAAGTAGCAGTAACGGCAGAGCTACAGACTTTGGTCGGAGTTAAGTTTTGCCGCAGAAGCTCTCTATCGTTTTTGTCGCCCTGGGCAGCCTAGCTGCTACGTCTCAGGCATATTGCGTGTTCGGACAGAAGTCAGCACCGATTGAAGTGGGTGTTAGTAAAGTCATCGGGTAGCTGAAAATGAATTCAGGTATGTGTGACTCGAGACTGGGTGAATACGACCACCGCTGAATCTATATTAGCTTGACACATTAGTCCTTAGATTTTGATTAAGTCTTTGCTGCAGTCAGTTCCACGCTTGCGGATGCTGTTATAGGGCGATAGCGCCGATGTCAGCACAAGATTCCTGATCCCATCTTTTACGACAATGTATACCTTCTGTCCTCTTGAATCGAATTTGACAAAACCTAACTGGTTGGCAGGGTGGGAAAGCTCACGTAGCGCTAAGCAGCTAGCATACAGCAATATACTGGAGCACTGTCACATCCCCTACCCCAAATTACAGACTAAAGAGAGAAACCGGTGTTGGGGAGGGCGAGTTTGACTGGCGCGGGCTCCCATCTTCCCATGGCACAGCACTGAGGTGTGGAGATAGAGGTGGGTACTCTCGCGTACCAGGTACTTTGCCCAACCTGGCCAGTCGTCAGCCCACTCGATGCAGCAGCTCGTGCGCCCCAAGTTCCAACCACTCTAGCTCAGCGACTTTAGGCGGCTTAGGCATATTGAGGAATCCGTTTTCTGTCTCTACAACCCTTACGTGTCGGTTCCTCTCTTTAGACTACACGCTCCCAATATTGATAGAAAGCCGGTGGTCAGCTCGGACGGCCTGTTAGCTCTCCAGATTTTCAATATCGCGTACGATACCGGCACCTTCCCAACTGAGCGCTATCGTCTTATTCCGCAAGATGTCTATCTACCTTGGGCTAGCCTATACGGGAAAGCGCCCAGGCGAACTTATAGATAAGACGCCTAGGTTATTAGACGGATCTAAGGAAGACCTATTTGCTTCTAAGGCTTTAACTGCCTTAGATATCGAAGAAACTCGGGTACTAGACGAGGATTCTGTGTTACTTAAAAGTATCCTGTTATATAAAACCACTGGCCGTGGTCGGCCGAAAGCCTTATGTTATAAAGATATCCGGCTTATAGTGCCCTACCATCTAGAGACTAGTATAGATATCTTATAGATAGCTACGAAATTTATATATTTTAAGGGTGCGGACAATAAACCTAAGGCTTAAGCCGTACGTTATAATCCTGAGCGTCTACCCTAAACCTTCTAACTTGGTATTCAGGACTGTATTCTACTTCACTATAACTCGGAGGCTCATATTCAATTTCATTATTGTTATAATTAGCTTGGCCTTATGCGATAGTGCATTTGACAACCCAAGTCTAACAAGTGCGGTCCGTATTTTCCAGATTTGTAGAAACATTACCACTATAGCTTGCAAGTATAGCGGATACGAACGGTACCCAATAGGTAGATCCAGATCGTCAGACACGTCCGATATAAATGCCTTTAACTGCAGCTATAGTGACTAGCTAACATCTTCTCCTTCTTCCCTTCTTTAGGCCATTAGTAAATTAGCAGACATTTACTACCGATTCACGTGTTTACCGTACGGTCCGAATAAAGTAATCCAAGAGCTTATACTTAAGACATAATGCCCCCGCTGTATCAGCGACAAGTGTGTTTCGTTCGAGCGAATATTTATATATAGCCGGCTAACTGTAATGAACAATAATCTTGAGCGCGCACATGTAAAGGAGATTAGAGAACTCGAGTATAACAAACTCGTGTTTTGTAAGCATCCTACTTGTCGTAGGGGATATTCACCTATTAGCAGTTCCGCTACTTAGCATCGTAGCTACCTGTGGCGTATACCGAGCTCGGTCCACCACCTTAGCAGCTCGTTCCCTCTAACCCTTTTTAGAGGTCTTCAGTCCTCCTTTCCTATATAGGAAGAACTTAGATAGTAAGCTCACTTACTTCACCCAATATCCACTGTCTCTACGATGTGATACTACTAGTATGGAAGAGGGCGTTAGGCTGGACGATCTGGATTACTTTCGGAACCCTATTCAAAGCATTCATGGAGTCTATCTGAGGCCTCGGAACGTTTGATAGAATGTGCAGTTATGCCTAGTGTAAATGTCTGACCAACAGCAATATTAGAGTCCTCCCTGCAAATAGAAATAACTATTTGATTTGGCATTACTGGCACATCGTTGTGGCCCATAACCTTGGGTTGCTGCTCCTTTCCAAATGAACCTGGCGAGCGAAAGATGGCGTTGAACTTGACGTATCTTGAAATTGTATGGCCCGGTTTCATAAGAAGGATGAGCGAGAGATACCGTGATTCTGAATGGATCTTCACGATGCTATTTAAAGATGCAGCATAATGAATTCATGACTCTTGGCATAGCCATGACCAGGAGGAGTGATGTGCGCCCATGAGATAACTGCGATAAAGACTTATTAGCGGCTATTATAAATCCACAAATCAAGACATATAACACTAGTTATTATACTATAGTCAGCAATCAAGCCGGTTCATACATTTCACTTGTGCAAAACTCTATAATGCCGCTTTTATTACATATTATTTACCATCGTTCGGCCTTATTCCGTACCGTGTACGTGAATGTCTATTCACGCCTGTATCTCTAGATCTTATTCTACCCAGCTCATACTGTCCTGATTGGAATTTACCTCATGATCTTTGGTTTCCTTGGTTGTGAAACATGGCGCAAAAACACAGCCACTATTAAGAGTCGCAACATAGACTTAGTGATACTTTGCCACTTATGAAAAGTCGAGATGTTGAATTAACAGTGTATCTGCACAAACTGGAGAAGTCGCAAACCGGTTCTACCTTGGCTTAGATGTAGGCTGAGGGTGGTGCATGAATGGTGACTGTGGGGAGATCCATAGTAGTTCACGAGAAAGATGAATATAGCAACAGGTCCCTGTCGGCTCAGACGGATAAGCCTCAGCGGATCACCCTGAATGGGGTAATCAGACCGAATGTACTCTATTTTTAATGTAGGAAGTGGTCAGTGCACAAGCGGTATGGGGCTCATGTCTTCATTCCTGGTTTTATTTCCCATTCCATGTTTCATGTTTACAGATAAACCCATACGGATAAGCTTATGTTGTCTTTGAAATGGGGACGGCCCGTTAAGCTCTGGAACCTTAAACTCAACTCGGCTGAGAAGAACATCGGATGAAGTCGAATAGTGGGGCAAGCTGAGCTACTCTCCTGTTACTCACGACTCGACACTATGGCTGAGTATCTTGGTCGAATTGAAGTGCACTTGGCTTGTAAATGTTCGAAATACTGAGAATGCAATGAGCCATGAATACTTAAGGGGCTTGAAATCCGACATTGTAGATGTTTCTTTTCTTTCCTCATCATCTTCTGATCTCATTCCATCTTCACTCTTCACTTTTACCTCTTCTTCACTTCCTTCCACTCGAGCTTCAACTCCTCTTCGTTTTCCTTCACAAAGATACCCAGTCCTCTTCCTTCATCTTTATCTTTTTCAACCCACCACCCTCATCAATACCATCAAGATGCGTTTCTCTACCGTTCTCTGCATTATCAGCGCCACCCTGACTGCCGCTTCTCCCATCAACAAGCCTCACGACGGGGCTCACCAGGGATGTCTCCACAACCGCACCCTCAGCGCTGATACTCTTAGTGCCGAGGCCGCCACCAAGCCTAAAGGTGGCTGCAACCACAAGAACCGCACCCTGAGCGTCGACGAGCTTCCTGAGTTTGACACTGGCCTCCAGAAGCGTGCTGGAGCAACTGCAGCGATCGCAGGAACAGCTGGTACCGCAGCTGTCTCAGCTGTTATATCCCAGGCTGTCAGCGCCGCCAGCAGTGCCATATCCAAGCTTACCAGCTGGGATTCGGTCCGGCAGGAGTTCACCAAGAAGACGGTCGCCGACATGTGGTCCAAGAACCCCAACAAGACCAAGTTCAAGGCCGCTATCTGCTACAACCAGGGTTACACGCTGAAGAACCCGGCGGGAGTTGACGGCAAGAGCTCTGTCAAGGTCACATCCGGCACCTTGAAGACCACCTACGACTGCATGTATATGACTAGCGCCAACGCTTTCTACTCGAACGGTGACGGTGGCTACCAGAACGTAAGCTTTCCCCTTCGACCACTATGCTCGCACCAGATGCTAACAAGTCTCGATAGATTGCTATCCAGAGCGACGCGTCGTGCAAGTACGACTCCAAGACTGCCGACCTTACCTGCTAAGCTCTGCATTTTGAACCATTTATTTGCTTTGAAAAGTGGAAGGACAAGGAAGCAAATGGTATAAAGGGGTGTTTCAATATGCAGTCGTATATATAGGGGCCTGAATTTGTCGCAACACCTGCGATAAGGCCCAGATCTTGGGGATACTTTTACTAGCTACTCCTGAATACTCAACTATATAAATGAAGTAACTTGTTGAATTGAACATAACTCTTCATAGGACAAGATTTCTTACGCTTGAACCAACGTCTTTGTTTCCAGAGACTCTAGATATAGAAAAGACCTCCTACATATATAAAAGTAAAGGGGTTGAGATATTTAATAACCTTTCGATAATTTTGGAGGCGAGAGTTCTTACGCAATAACTAGTTTGCAACAAGCCCAATAGTCCGCCGTCTAGAATGTTTACTATATACAAAGCCTAAAAGCGACTACTTGCAGGTGCAGAACCACCGTTATCTCACTATGCAGCTAGAAATCGACAACATCATGTTAGTATTGTAGCTAAGAATAAAGCCTGATATATATTAGTACTCCTTACTCCCTACCAGAAAGACTAGTCTGGAAAATAGAGGAGATACAAAATCACTTTAAGCACAAACACAGATTATAGATTAATATTTTGAAAGTGGATAATGGTTATATAGGGTATAGGTAGGTCTATTATACAGAAGCTTGCACCTAGTAGCCGATCGTCGATCGACCTAGCACTAAAAGCTACGCTACGGTCGACAGCCGGTTAGTCCATAATATGTTCCATCGACGATGGGGAATTACACGTTTGACAAGCTCGCCCAATATATAACCCGGCTATAGTAATTATGGCTTGCTACTTTAGAGAGGCTTGACCACCTAGTTCCAAATGCTGTGATAATAGAAGAAAATCGAACTAGTCGAACAATATCGCGCTGTCTATTAAGAAGAATCCATCTTAAACAAAATGAAATCTATGCGGATCAAGGACATTATGCTGGTGAAGATGTGGCAGGCAAAAACTACACGCTAAGACCATGACGGAGTTCTATTGTCATTAGCGGCTGGTTCCCATGACGGAGGTTGCAGGGCAAAATATTTCAAGGCGGAAAATTTAGCGATTGTTATGGTTTATCACATCATCGGGTACATGTTCGTAAGCAACTGACGCGGCACGGGCTAAATTGGGTACACGCTTGCCTCTCGTTGAGTCAAGAAAAATGTATGCTAGTAGGAACTCAGCAGTTTGTAAGCATCATCATCACTGGCTAGATAGGCGAGTTCACTAAGATTCTATCCACATCAAGCGTTCCGCAATTCTGATCACAGTCTTTGAGTGTCTAGAGTGTTCATCCCGGAATAGATTTTAAATATCCGAAATTCGGATATGATCAGCAGGTACCGGAAATCTGGTACTCCCTAAGAGCATATATAACTCTGAACAGCATAGAATGTTGTATGCCAATGAAACAGACAATTTTCACATACGAATACTATAAATACTCTGGTTATCTTTCCTTAATCGACTGTAGAAGATCCAGAGGGCTGAGGCTCATATGAGGCAAGAGCTGGCCGTGCCCTATGTACTTGAGAAGCATGGCATACCTATCCTTGGAAATTTTGGAGAGCGGCACGTGCGATAATTCTTCGGGGTCTAAAGAAAGACCGATTTATTTGTTGTGTGACAAGGTAACCCATTCTTGGAGAGTACACCCATAGTCGAACTCGGGTTCCCGACGCCTTTAGGATATCATATCGATGTCATACAAGGCTTGCACCTCAAGTCATCACAACGTATCCGTCCGGGCTGGTCAACAGCTTTATCCGCTCTTTGGCTTCTATGTCCGCACTAATGTTCTACCAAAGGAGAACATCTATTAACGTTACGTATCAGACAGGGCTACTATCCACGATTAAGTTTATTGAGGGATATTACGGATATCTGCCACTGGAAAGACCTAGCAGTTAGGTTTTAGGTAACACTTACCGGGGGTGCTCTTGGAAGGGATTCCCCACGATCATAACATGCGGCGATGTAAGAACTAATCAGAAACTGAGTTGAACCGCTCCTTGAATTTTCGAGAACCGTCATAGACTAATTCGCGACTGGATCCCACCGTTTCTAATGTTGAGCTGGGTGTTCCTGGCATAGCCGTCGGGAGGACGTTTCCGACCAGTCGGCATCGTTGAGGGAGCGCAAAACTGAACTTAATCAATTGAGAGTGACATCACGGATTGCCTACTAGGACGAGGCTTAAATACTTGGATCGGTGTAGGAATTCAATCGTTTCCAGCTGCCCGGGACTACGTAGCTGAGCCTAGAATTACTATGATGTATATATTACTGATGAAACGTTAAATCTATCACACCATAGTACCACTACGTGGTACGCTAACCCTTGTGTTCCCCCACTGTGCCGGCTTCTAAACATCCTACCTGCTTGTAATTTTGTAGCATGAAGTGATTCTGGATATTACAGTTATATCCTGTAGAATCTAGGAGAAGAGAATTGTTTTCATATAAGCACATTATTCTCTATTATCTTGTCATGTTTATAATATAGCAATGTAAGAGACTGGTAGAACCAACTGAAAACTCTATATTTCCTTCTTGGGATTTTCAAACCGGCAGACCGGTCAGGTTCTGATATAACCTTTATTCTCCGGTAGATGCAACTTTACTTTCCAACGACAAACTACAAGATTCGGTTAAGTGACCTAGATGCAAGCCTAGATATCGCCACTCGAGTATTACCGTTTATTTTTTAGCAAGCAATACACACATGTTTTGCGTGTCTTAACCCTCTGTTAGGTTTAACTGTTTACATCACTCCCCTCTCAACGTCAGCTATCAGTCACAATAAACAAATCCCCACTCGTGGCATTCGGTAGAGGTTCACCCAATTTCCGTATCACGATCTACTCTGGAAGGAAATGCCTCTGGGACTCGGCTACCAAGATAGACTTTGGACGTCTCTCCTCTTTCAACATTCTGTCGTAATTGCTTCAGTTCTCTACATTGCAGACGATGCCTCGGAGGTGTACTTAAAGGCCCAAGATCCCACTGACAATTGAACTATTCGAACACCAACCATCACCTCCCACTTCATCATACTACCCCGACGTCTCCTATTCCAACTCTTCACGATCGAAACCTTTCCAACTTGGACGAAATCCAGTAAACTCCCTTCCCTTACAAAACATCATTACACAAATTCCACGTCGCAATTATGAAGGCCACCACCTTCACCTGCTTGGCTCTCGCCGCAATCATCTGTGCTCGACCGCAACCAGAGGTCGACCCCAGGGACCCCGGTCTCCTCTCAGGGCTTCTCGGTCCAATTCTTAGTCCGGTTCTCGCTCCCGTCAAGACAATTCTTGGTGCAGTTGGTTCAGCCGTCCCCGCGGCCGTTTCTCCCGTCCAAACAGTTGTTGGTGCTGTGGTTAGCGGCGTCCCCGCCATTCTCAGCGGAGTTATCAACCCCGTTACCTCGATTGTTGGTGGTGTCGTTGGTGGAGCTACCAGTGTCGCTGGTGGTGTTGTTGGCGGAGCTACCAGTGTTGTTGGTGGTGTTGTTGGCGGAGCTACCAGTGTTGTAGGTGGTGTTGTTGGTGGTGCTACCAGTGTTGTTGGTGGTGTTGTTGGCGGTGCTACCAGTGTCGCTGGTGGTGTTGTTGGCGGTGCTACCAGTGTCGCTGGTGGTGTTGTTGGCGGAGCTACCAGTGTCGCTGGTGGTGTTGTTGGCGGAGCTACCAGTGTTGTCGGTGGTGTTGTTGGCGGAGCTACCAGTGTTGTTGGTGGTGTTGTTGGCCAAGCTACTAGTGTTGTTGGTGGTGTTGTTGGCCAAGCTACCAGTGTTGTCGGTGGTGTTGTTGGCCAAGCTACCAGTGTTGTCGGTGGCGTTCTTTCCCAAGCTACTGCTGTTGTTGGTGGCGTTACTTCGCTTTTGGGCGGAGTCGGTCTTGGTGCTGGTGCTGCTATAACGATTGGGTAAACAGTTGCGATCCAACCACTGGCTCTCCCAGCAGTTACAACATTGTGGTTCAGCCGACTGAGGGTATTACGACGTCGATGCGGCAGCAATGTCTACATCTTTCTCACGCCTCCAAACCTATACATAATGGGCAGGTGTTTGAGAGCGGCAGTTTCGGTTTAAACAGGCTATCTGTGTATGATTTGGATACGCGGGTGTTTGATACACCATCCTGGTTTGGCCACTAATCAAAGGCTTGTTTCGAGGTATATTATGGAGGACAAGAAATGTTTCATGTAAAAGCATGCTAGCAAGGAACATTCATTAGGATAATCGCGGTCGTAAGCATAATTAGGGGGAGGCGGATATATTCGCTATTCCAAAGTTGAATAAATAACTTGATCTCTCTGCGAAGTTCTTGGAAATATCATGTTGCCTTGCTTGACAATAAAGCCAGGATCAAAGCCACTTGATACAATATCTGTATTTGATCCTAAATTACAATTTAACTCGACGGTTCTGCAACGTCAAAAGCATAATTTCGATTATATAAGCCCTCGTAGCTTTTGCTTCGACTCCACTTGAGACTATATTACCCTACCCCATTCAAGACGCCGACTAGCAGCGCGAAATTAAAACAGCTTATCTAACACCGCATATCGTAACGTCGTATTCTTGTACAAAAGTCTACCTGAAGTACCCTACCTATACTGCACTAAAGTACCCTAATCTGCTTCCTTTCGACACGAAAGGGTATAGCTTCGAAACATTAGTGCTACCCTAAACGTAGTGTGAGTATACGAAGCCTACGAAGAAACTCACTATTAGAGTCGCCCGGAGGAAGCCGCGACGTGGCGAACCCGAAGCGGCTTCCGGAGGCTAGCAATTATATAGATGTGCAACCTTTTATAGTCGCAGGTAACTAATATTGCACTGAATAATAGAAGCCTATAGAGACTAATTCCTTTTCTGATTTATCAACTAGTGGACTACTTCGTTGTGTTTAACCCGATGTAGGTTTTGCAATAGTTGAATTCGCCAAGCGTACTTCACACATCGTCCCAAACTCCCTTCGAGATTGCAGAACCTTACCAGGGGCTCGCTAGTTGATAAGTTAAGCAAACTACCAGACATTCTCGCTCTGCGCCCACGGGACGACCCCATCACCGACCAAGAACTGCGAGAAATCCATCGTGCCGTCACCTTGCCCCTCGGGCCACAATGCACCGCCCTCTTCGGTCCCCTGCACGCTATATGATGCGAAACCATGCGCGGCCGACCCAGGCGTCCGCAGCGAGCGCTGGTTCTGCAGTGCGGTGATCGCCGTGCTCTTCAACACCCCCAGGCCGGCGAGCACGGCGGGCGGATCGGCCTGGAGGCATTTGTCCCAGGCCTTGAGCGCCAGGTTTCCCAGGGCGAAGAACAGAGGGTTCTTGGCGTCCTTGATCAGCTCGGGGTGGTCTTCGTAGGCACGACTGATGCGCGCCCAGGCGCGCTGGGCCTCGTCGCTGCCGCAGGCCCGATTGAGGAGATGGGTTAGCACAAAGATGAAGCACTGAAAGGGGAAGCTGCACTCGACGTGCCAGAGGTACCTCTGGAGGCTCTGGTGCGAGTAGGTCAGGCTGTCGTACTCGAGTATCTGGAGGGCCAGCTGGAAGATGCGGTTGGCGACCTCGGGCGTCTTGGCGTCGGCGTCACCCTGGAGCAGCGTGAATCTCATCTGGCAGATGGCCGAGCGTCCCAGGAAGACCGACATCAGATAGAGAGGAATGGATGGGTCACATCGCGTCAAGAGGGCCTCTAGCTTCTTGTCGCAAGCCTCGATCAGTTCCTCCTGCTGCGCCAGCGTCGGGGGCGGCAGGCCTGTCGCTCTTGTCCGTAGACGGAGCATGCACTGTCCGACCTCGAACCGGACGGTGCAAAACAGCATCTCGGTGGGAACCTCGAGGCTCGCCGCGGGTTTCTTCATGAAAGGGGACAAGTCGCTGTCGTTGACGTTGGCCGGGAGCTTGGTGTCGGCTGCGTCGTGGACCGAGGCATCGCCCGACGTCCCCAGGAGCTGCCCCGACCGGCTGTCCATGATGATGATTTGCCACCAGAGCCGCCTGCGTACCTCGGCCTCGAAGGGAGGCAGCTGCTTCAAGCTCTGTTCCCGATGCAGGCCCATGGCTTGCGCGAGCCGGATCGCCAGTCCCGAGAGCAGCCAAAGGCTCTGGCCGTTCATACTGCGGCGGCTTGCGAGCTTTGAATAAAGACTTTAGCAAAGGATTCCGAACTAGGACGACGTCTTGGGGGGGTTTTGATTGGGACGTACGAGGAACAGAGTCAATGCTTGCAGAGTAACGGGGTCCGTGGTCTTGAGGAACTCTGCTTGGATGAGTGCTTGCTGTGCTTGAGTCGAGAAGCAAGCCAAGAGAGTGGTTTTCGACTCATTCAATTGCGCAATGCACTCGGCATCGGTCAATGTCGTGACGGCACACAAGTAGATGGCGGACCAGAGCGCTTTGGTGCTTTTCTCGAGGCCGGCCTTACCGGCGACGACATCGTAGATGGTGAGCTGCACCGTCGGGGCGTGGAGCAGCTTTATGAGCGGGTTGAAGTTGTCGATAAAGGTCTGCCACAACCTCAGTATCTGGGGGCAGACGGGCCAGGTTTAGTCGGCCTTGTGCTGGTGAGAGACCACCCGGCCAGAAGCAGGCTCTCGGGTGTGAACGGGTCGGCATCTGTATACGCGTCCATCTCAACGCGATGATCATTATCATCATCATCCTCCTCCTCATCGAGGCCCGAGTACTCGTCTTCAAGCTTTCACAAACGTCAATTTCGCGGTGCAGCACGACACGGAAGAGACAGCTGACCTCGTCACTAAGCGGGTTCCATATGGCGCTGAAGAGGAACACATATCAGCGACCGACCATGGCCGTACAGATACTACAGGATGATGATAGGTGAAGCGCACTTGTCAACGAAGCGGGGATGGCCTCTCTGGATAATCACATGGCCATCATCCGACCTGGCAAGGGCATGCTGCCGGCTCCAGTCATGGGCACGTCGTCATCGTCGTGCTCAACCGCTGGCTCTGCGACGGGGATGCCGTGGGCCCTGAGGAGGTTCTCGTAGTGGCGGATACGGCGAAGGAGGCTCTGATCGTTGAGTTCGGCACCTCGCATCATCCGTGCTACGTGGAGGGGTCGCGCAGAGCGGCACAGCGCAGCGCGGGAGGCAGATCCCTTCAGACAGGTCGAACACGGTCGCCTGCCGTCGCACTTGACCTTGCGCTGGGAACAATGGGTGCAAGAGTGGCCACGGGTGACCTTGTTGTTACTGTTGAAGTTAGTGGCGAGTTGCGCACTTGCTGGACCAGCGCCGGCACCAGCCTGATGGTCGACACTCGACATGATGGCCGTGTCCCAGTCCAACGTCAATCCTCTTCGTGCGGTGGGAATGGGATCTTTGCCGTTGCTCTTCGGCTTCGTGCTCCCGTTTTGGTTGCTGCGAGGGACATGTACGCAGTCAGGAAGTACATGCCCAGGTTCCAAGGTACCGAGGTGGGCAACGTGAGACGCCTACAGCCAACGGGTTCCTGTCCGATTCCTGTCCGTTTCTCCGTCATGCAGTCGCGGACTCGGTTCCGTTACTGTTGGTCGTAGGGCATAACTAGGGTTAGCTCAAACGGTATGAGCCCCCTGAGGGTGCGGATAGCGGGGTCTGACACCCAAGGCCGCAGTGGACATGGGGCACTAGGGAGGAACCGCCTAGCCTAGGGCTGACTGAAATCGGGGCTAGCTGACTCGCTGACTAACTAACTTGCGGGCTTCGGTCCCGAGTCCCGCGTCCCTTTACACAATAGAAACGTAACTGCGGATACCTCGTTACTTGTAGTACCTAGCGAGAGGCGAATACCGAGTACAGAACCGAGTACAGACACTCTCCCCATCGGAGTCTCTGGGTACCCGGTACCCCATCGTACCGACGCCGGACGGCGCCCACCGACGCCGTGCATCTTGCCCGTATTATCGCATCCCCAACGCAATTGCGAGCTGGTACTTCTCCCTAGCGCCGAGTGTAAGCCGGTCTACGTCGGCGTATTGCCCTCTTCACACAAGCGCTATTACCGTGTCCCCTTGTCATTCTAGGCCCATCTCCGCTATGTCGGTAAAAGGATCAGGATCAAGCGGCGACTCGAGGGCAAGACCAAGACTGGCTCGGGTGCACAGCCTGATGCAGCAGTTATCGTGAGACTCATCTGGCAGATGGTGAAATTCTCAGTATAGATACACATATAATAATCCAGCAACACTTAATCAACGAATGCGACTTGTTTCTCTTCATCGTCGTACTGTGTCATATCGCCAAAATATCATCACCACCAAGAACTTAGAAGACTTGAGAAACCCCCCCCGATAATCTCCCTCTCGTCGAGTCGTTGCCCTTTGTTGCCGACAGCATGGTCTCTTTACTTGCAGAGAGCGGCTTCCGCCACGAAGATATCCCCTTTGAACCCTCCCAAGACGCTCAGGCAGGCGACAGCCTAGTGATTCAAGCACTTCGCGCCACCGTACCCAACCTCAAGATGTACAGCCGCTCGTCGCCACAGTACGAGTCGGTGCGCTCAGTGTACAACTTGCTCATCAAAGCAGAGCCGCTGGTGATTTGCCGCCCCCGAACCGTCCCGCAGGTCCAGGCCATCGTGAAGCTGGCGGCGCAGTTCGGCGTCCCCCTGGCCGTCCGGTGCGGCGGCCACGATGTCTGGGGCCGCGGGTGCGTCGCAGACACGGTCACCATCGACATGCGCGAGATGGACGTCCAGGAGCTTGCCGCCGACAAACAAACGGTGACTATAGGCGGTGGCGTGACGAGCGACAACCTCGTCGGGTTCCTGCACACACACGGCCTCTGCACGGCCAACGGCACCGCCGGGCACGTGGGATGGACCGGCTGGGCCATCTGGGGCGGCTACGGGCCCCTTAACGACTACGTCGGCCTCGGCGTCGACAACATCGTGGCCGCCAGGGTGGTCACGGCCACGGGAGACCTCGTCGACGCCGACGAAGAACTGCTCTGGGGTATCAGGGGTGCTGGCGGCAACCTGGGCGTCATCGTCGAGACCACGGTCAAGGTCTACCCAATGGACAGAATTCTGGCCGGATTCGTCGGGTACGCGTGGGACCAGGCCGAGAGTGTGCTGCTTGGCCTACAAGCTCTCCTGGACCGAGGTGTGCCGGACGCCGTGTGTGTCCAGATGGGCTTCATGAAAACGGAGTGGGGACTCGGCATGACGCTCATCTTCATCTGGCCCGCGCCGGACCTGGAGGAGGGCAGGAAGTGGCTGGAGGAGTTCCGAGGTCTGGGAACGGTCGTGGTCGACACCGTCGCCGAAAGTGAGTATCCCGCGTTCTTGTTGCTCAACCTACCCTTCCCCGAACCGGCGGGCTGACGAGAGAACCCGTGACAAGCAACCTTTAAGGATTTCCAGAAGATCACCTCCCGCCCCGTGACGGACCCGGCCAACGTCTACACCCGCAGCGCGTCCATAGCCGGCTTCACGGCCGCCACAGTCCGGGAGCTGAAGCAGCGGATCGAGGCCATCCCCGACACGCGCCAGTACAACGTCATCGCGCACATAGGACACGGCAAGAGCACGAAGCCGAATCCGTCGTCGTGCTTTGCGACGCGTCAGCCACACATTCTGTTCCATATCAATGCCTGCGACGAGGTCGAGGAGATGGCCGACGCGGCTGCCTGGGCCGATGGTGTCGTGTGCGATTTGGAAGGCACCGGTGAGGTTATGAAGCCAGTCTATGTGAGTTTCATGGGGGAAGGCGAAGAGACGAGCCATTCTTTCGGAGAGGGTTGGGAGAGACTGAAGGCTCTGAAGAGGACCATCGATCCAAAGGACATGTTCTGCAACGCCCAGCCGAAACTCCCAACTACCTAATGTTGCCGTTGGGGGGTCTAAGGCCACTTCATGGTGGCATATATACTGGAATTTCATGATAACAAACGCCATAGGTGCTTGCCGCAGTCTTTTGGTCGTTTATTCACTCTCATTCTACATTATGCCGTGTTTATAACTATATTCTACAATTCAATTATGCCTGATGAGTGTAGAAAACTACCTGTTCCTGGTTTTGATGTGACTTGAACCAGTGGTTTGATAGAAATGACTTCATCATAGTTTCGGCGGGTTGGAATTGTAAACTTTGTTGAAAATATTGCAGCACATCACATCGTGGACTTGAAGTCATTAGTCGTGTCTTGATGGCCAGAATCTAGTAGATAAACAACACTAGATACGAGCACCAGCACGCCGCCGATCCT
Source organism: Arthrinium puccinioides (assembly GCA_022414665.1). Lineage (NCBI taxonomy): Eukaryota > Fungi > Ascomycota > Sordariomycetes > Amphisphaeriales > Apiosporaceae > Arthrinium > Arthrinium puccinioides. The sequence goes on along the minus strand of JAIUNF010000003.1, from coordinate 796,307 downwards.
TGCTACAGTACACTATAACCACTATAGCAAACACCACATTTGTAGACACTTTTACTGTCTAGAACAGCAAGTAGAGTGTCATCCTGCTCGACCCCTTTGGCTGCATACGCTGTATCTTGGTGGAACAGCTATTGATACCACTTCTGTGCGACCTAGACTACCCAAGCAGGCCATTTATGGGTTGCTGGGTGCTCGCTCGAGTTGGGCTTTTCAAGCGGCGAATGGGGAATGATCCATTGATGATCGAGTCGTCTCCTCACGCAGCTGCGATCAGGCCTAAAAGATGTACGGAATCATCTTATAGGGAGTTCTTTTCTTAAAAGAGATCCACTCGGCACCATACTATATAATCCCATTAGTGTCTTGTAAGCCAGTAGGTGCAGAAATGACGGGGCCCTTACCCTCTCGGAGCAGTATGCGTCAATATCTGGCACCACTCGCCTCTTGAATTCAAACAGAACCCAGACCAGCGTCAAGCCGCCCCAGAGGTAGCCACAGGTGGCCATGCCGATGGCCGACTTCCAGATGGCGAAGCCGCCGTAGTTGACGTGGCGCGCGTACGAGAACAGGCCGCCGGTAAAGGGCTTCCCCTTGTTGCGCGGGTCGTCCTTGAACTTCTTGCGCTGCAACTCGGCCGACGTCTCGATGGCCATGCCGAGGGCAAAGGCGACGCAGGACGCGGCCAGGACGGGGGCGGCGGCCAGGCCGAGGACGCGCGGCCGTCTACGTGCGCGGAGGCCGCCGAGGTCGCCGCGGCGCAGAACAGGAACGTGTTGACGGTCGTGGAGAGGAGCTTGAAGAAGCCCACGAAGACGGCCGAGCGGACGGGCATGGCCATCTTGGAGACGTGCACGAGGTAGAAGACGGTCTTGGCGGATCCCGCGGCGGCCATGAGGAAGATGCTCAGACGCCAGTACGGCAGGCCGAGGGCAAGTTCGGGGCCCTCGAGCGGTAGGGCCCGGCCGCCCAGTAAGCGGATGAGGGGATCGCCCCAGCCCAGGGCCAGGAGCCCGTACTGCAGGAGCGGATCGGACAGGCGCAATGCGATGAAGGTGGCGGAACCGAGGGGGGTGGAGTGCTTCTCGTTGCGAGGGGCGAGGCCGCGGCCGTTTTTTCCACTATCGTGCGCCATTGCTGTACCGGTAGCGAACACTTGATGTGGTTGTTGAGTGGATATGCTGAGATCCTAATACAGGTGACAGGTTCGTGCATTCTGACAAGTAGTGATCAAGTCCTCTGGGTTTTGTCCAAAACGGTAGACGATAGGTCGGCAGCCATGTCGTTCTAACATCTCCTGGCTCAGCATCGGTACGCCGAGTTCTTCGGTGTCTGGTACCGGAGTAAGGAAACGAAGGGCTCGTTACTCCGTACTCCGTCCGAGTGGTGACGGGAAAATGCCATGTGGTCCCGAGTCCCGACCGACGGAGGCTCGACTGAGCGAGTCTAGCTGCAGCCTAGGGCCTAGGCCCGACGTCTTACATCCAGTATTGATCTGGTACTTCGTATAGTCTGCAGATTGCAGGATTACATGGTGCTTATCTGACCATGATGCTGCGGGGTGGTGAGTCAGTCGACGCAGTCATCTCTGCATGACACATCTGCACAAGGTAAGCTCGGCCGATATCCGACCTCTTTACCCCTTCTCCACCCCGCCACCCCTAAACCCCCTACACGCCTCCACGGGGTAGGGCCTGGGCCCAGCCAATAACACATGTCTCAACATTGGTACCATGAAACTAGTTGCCGTGGTCGAATAAGCATTTAATCACGTCGTACAACCGTGCTGACACATGTCTCTCCTTGCTCGCACATCTGAGCGTCATTTTGAGTAATGTATGCCTGCCTTGATTTAGGAGAGATACGACAGAGGTTCAGCAACAACGAGACCAGCAAAGCAAACGAACGCTTCCAGTTGTAAGAATCAGGTAAGAAATGTGGCATAAGTCTCAAAGGTGCGAATCGGGCAATCTATCTACATGAGCCCGAGGTCTTTCTTGATATCTGCCAGCGTGTCTTGGTGTCTCTTGCGCAGGAACATCTCCAATATGTGATGCAGCCTCTCGTTATTGTACTCGCCAAGCGAAAGCCCGCCGTCACGACAGAACCTCTTCGAAAATACATCCAGAAGACCGCTCATCTTGGCGAGCTCGCACTGCACGAGATGCAAGATGAAGAGCGGCCGCTCCTCAAGACCCAGCTCGTACGTGCCGACGTGTATAGTCGGCATGGACAGCCCGCTGGCGCGAGCCGCAGCTGCGTTGGTCACCTCCCGCGCCGGCTCGTAGGCGGTCGAGCCGGAGCCGGCGCTCCGTTGTATCGCCTTGCCCGTCTCGTCGCCCTCGCCCGGCCGCTTGTGTTGCTGGCCGACCGCCGACTGGAGGCTGTGCAGAATGGCGTTGTACCAGTAGAGGATCCTGAGAACGACCGAGGTGGCGAGCAGGGCCACGTCGCTCGTGGCCGGGCACGCGCACGACACGATCCGCGTCACGCTGTCGAGGGCGCTCCGGCTGGTTTTGAGGACGGTCCCGAGATCCTGGATCCTCTTGGACGCATCGCCGTGCGAGCCGGCCGGGGGTTCGAGGGTCTTGAGGACGCCCAGGGACATTTCGGCGCAGCTTTGGGGGCACCCCTGAATCGAGTCCCCGCCATCAGTGGTGCTGCCAGTGCTGGCACTGCTGGAGGCATCTCCATATGCACACCCGGCTCCGGTCTGTGTTGTTCCATCGTGATGGGGCGAGAAGACGTCGTCGTGGGCGGTCTGATGGTCCATGTTACTAGTGAAGGGGTTGTGTGACAGCCAGGCCAGGAAGTCGGGGCCTTCCGGACCTTCGGTGGTCCCGCTCATGCTTGCGTCACCTCCCAGGAAACCCTCAAGGTCCAGAGAGAGATTCGAGGTCCCGTCTAAGCTTCCTGGGTGCAGGTCTATGCCTGTGATGCTCTGGGTGTTGTCTCTGTAGTTCCGCAGCGGCGTTGCCAGGCCGCTAACGGGACTGAGTAGATGAACCGGCATGAACTCGGCCTGGGAGTGGCTTCGACTGGATCTCTGCGCCGGGCTGTACTCGCAGGGAAGGTCCTTTTTGGCGCAGCGATGGCAGCGCGGGCGCCCCTTTGCGCAGCGGACTTTGGACTTTGCGCAGTTATCGCAGCTCGCCCTGAACTTCCTGGGCCTGGACGGGTCGGACGGCATGGTCTGGACTCCGGCGTGAGAGGACAACCTAAAAGTTGATCAAGACCGGGGACGTACGGTATTCGGAGGAGGGGCACCTAGTAGACCACATGGGAGATGATGGGTGACGGTCCGGCCAAGTTGAGTATTTATGGGTTCGAGATATGAGGCAGCGCGGTGCAAGATGCCAGCGGTACGAGATGCCAGCGGTACAAGATGCCCGTTGGAGGTAAGCACTTGGAAGGGAACGTTAGGGCCTTGGAAGGTAAGCACTTGGAAGGTAAGCAATTGGACAACGCCTGGCACTGCGATTCCGGTGTGATTTGTCTGGCACATGCTGCACTAGTGTTCCTTTCGATCCTGCGTATCCTACCTCGTCCAAATTCGACCAGTAATACACCCTTTCTCCTCAAGGGACCCGCTCCACCCTCATGCAGTCGATGTTGCTGACCACCCTTACTTTGGTCCCTTGGGTGAGATGGTGTCTATCCATGTGTTTATCAGATACAATGCATCAGACGGGAGCCACTCCCAAGTTTGGCAGGTCATGATCCAACACAACATGTCATACCTATGGCACATGTGTTTATACACGCAGTCGGTTGTAGTGGTGTTGTAAGGTACTCTACTGTTGATCAATTCCTATACCGCCATTTTATTGCGTATCCGAATTCTTCCCTCGGTCTATCGCCGTCCTCGAGGATTAGCCCTCGCATCATCATTGAGTTGTTGTTGTTGTTGTTGTTGTTGTCGTTGCTGTTAAGTTCTTATTGTTATATGGGGCTGTTGACTGTAGCAAGTTTTCTTTGAGCCGGTTTATTCCACCGATTTCAGTGAATTGTTGGTTGTCCAATCATTCTACCCAAGCGTCCAATCCTTCCATCATCTCCTCCACTGACACACCTTGCGACCAGATGGCTTGTAGCCAGTGCCAGCCCGTTGTTTTCTGCTGTGTGGGTAGAGTGAGAAACAACCAATCAACCTCGTGGATTACCCCATCCATCACCACCATGTCGGTGATGGATGCCTCTATTCCTTCTCCGACGGGACCGCCCATGGGACTAGTGGTAATGCAAAGCCTCGACTTCCCGCCGCCCTGAACGCGAGTGGCTTGCAAATCAAGCCTTGAGTGGAGGGTCGGAATCTGACAAGTCTCGGGATTAGATGACGGGGTGCTAACTAGCGAGGACGATGGATCATGGAACGACGGGGCAACGGGACAGCGAGGCCACCCGCGGGGTAAGCCTCAAGGTAGACAGCAAACGTTACGGGGCAAGCTTACACGAATCCGTATCCCGCTTGATGCTGATTCAGCCACCGTGTCGGCAACTGGCAAACGGACCAATGGCTGGTCGTTGTGTGGGAAGTACACGTCCGAGAACAGCGTATGGTTGCGCACGATGTGTGCTTTCAGCAGCGCAGCCAAGTACGGCGTGCCGGGCCGGCTGAACAGGAAGCGCGTCGCCTTTGCGCCCAGACGACCAAAGGCCGCATCGCTCGGGGCGAAGATGGTCTGGCCCATGTGCCCGTTCGTGTCGCCCACCAGGTGCGAAAGCCCGGTCTGGGTCAAGGCCGCGGTGAACTTGGACAGACTCGGGCGGCTGCGCAGGACCCGCGCCGTCGAGTTGGGCAGCTCGAGCAGACTGTCAATGTGGTGCACGAAGCCGTTGCTGGCCCGCGCCTCCTGCTGTTCTCCCTGGGCCTGGGGCGACACGTTAGCCGGAACCACCATCGTCACCATCATCATGCGGGCTGCGGCCGTACTTGGCGTAGCGGGAGGAGCGTCGCGGCGTGGTTCAGAGTCACCTTGCCCCCACTCAGCTGCTGAACGCTGATTCGTTGCTTGTATGTAAAGAAGATGTCGGCGTTGACAAACGACGACAGTGTGCCGTGGGTGCCAAGGTCGGCTTCGGAGACGCTGCCCGGTCCCATGTGGTAGCCCGCGACGAACTTCCAGTAGAACCATGGTAGGTCCGGAGGGAAGAATATGTCTCCAAACGCCTCATTCACAGGGGCATAGACGGTAAACTTGGCTTGCGGGGTCGACAGAGCAGTGACGATGTCGTCGAACATGGCGACAATGTCGGCGAACCTGGAAACTCGTTCGTCCTGCCGGAGTAGATCCCAGACGGTGCTGTTGTCGTGCCCATTCTCGCTACTGGATTGGCTACTAAAGACGAGAGGCTCTCCCTGACCGGTCGTTGTGGGCGAGACGAGTTGCAGAAACAAGATGGCAGCGACGGGAAGGGCGACAAGGATCACCGTGAACCTAAGGGTCCTTTTGAGACTTGTTCGCAGCTTGGACTTCATTGCAATGCTTTGATTTACTACGAAAATCAGTCTTGTTCAGTGAACCATTAACCTGTATTATATAACAACCGTCGCTCTCGGCGTGGCGGAAAGCCGAATCCTGCTTGCTTGCCAAGAGCTTCCCCGGTCCGAGAGTATAACAGTTACCTAGTAAGTACGGTAGTCGGTGGTCCGACTTTACGTGTCCACCATGAGTGGCCGACGGCGAAGAGTGAAGCCCCGATAGCTAGATCCGGGCTCCGTTCCGAAATCCGTTTTCGGAACAGGTCGTAATAGGAGCGTCAGATGTGTCATTCTTTCCACCGCAAGTCTCCTATAACAACATGTCAGTCTAAGCGGACTGGCTTCATGTGGTTCTTTCACAAACCTTGCGCCACCCATCATGTCTCGGACGCTATACTTTGCCATACTCGCCTGCTGCCTTGCAGCTCAAAGTGTCGCCGGAGCACTCGTCCGGCATGACTGGGCATTGACATGGGCCACCGGTGCTCCCAACGGGCAAGAAAGGGAGATGATCAAGATCAATGGGCAGTTTCCGGGTCCTGCTCTAATCTGCGACGAAGACGATGACGTCGAAATCATTGTTCGAAATCAGATGCCGTTCAACACAAGCATTCACTGGCACGGCCTCATGTACGTATCTTCAGACTCTCCCACACCTTGGTGCTGTATGTGGGTTGAGGTTAATTTGTGCACAACGATTAGGATGCAGGGAACTCCGTGGTCCGACGGAGCGCCAGGGCTCTCCCAGAAGCCTATCGAGATGGGCCAGAGCTTCGTCTATCGCTTTAAAGCGTCTCCAGGGGGGTCCCACTGGTAAGCTACGGCTCTCCGTTCGCTTGGGTGACACTCGCTAACAGGGCCAAGGTATCACTCCCACTCGAGAACCACGCTCCTTGACGGTCTGTATGGAGCCATCTTCATCCGGTAGGCAAACCAGTGCAGGCTGAGGAACGCAACTGACGTTTCCTATAGTAGAAGGCCCGACTCTCGGACGCCTTGGGCTCTGATTTCGGACAATCCGGGTGATTTTGAATCGATTGACAAGGCGTCACGAGATCCACATCTGATGGTGATCTCGGACTGGTCGAGGTTCAAATCATGGGAGTATATGGATGCCGAAGACAAGTCGTCTATGGCTATTTTGTGAGCAGTGGCATTGTCCGTCGCACACGATCGAAGCTAATGCTATGCAAGTTGCGTCGACAGTATCCTCATCAACGGACACGGAAGTGTCTATTGCCCCGGTGTGGATTTCCTCATTGACGAGACAAGCACCTACATGAAATACGGTCTCTACCCGCGGCAAGTCAACGATAAGGGGTATGTAACTTCCACCTGAATCATTATACACCAAGGCTTATACTCTCGCAGATGCTTTCCATTTATGAAATCGACACAGGGGCCTTACCTACGACGGGGAAGGCCAGATCTCATACCGTTCCACTTGCAGGAGGGCTGCGTCCCTTCCGATGGCGAACGAGAGATGATAGAGGTCGACCCTGCCACCGGCTGGGCGAGCCTCAACTTCATCGGTGCCGCAACGTTCAAGACGACGGTCTTTTCCGTCGACGAGCACCGGATGTGGGTGTACGAGGTGGACGGAGAGCTCATCGAGCCGCAGCTCGTGGATACGGTACACATGTACGCGGGCGAGCGGTACTCGGTCATGATCAAGCTCGACCGGCCGGCCCGGGACTACACTATAAGAGTGGCCGACAGTGGACTGACGCAGATCATCACCGAGTACGCCACGCTTAGGTACAAGGGCGGGACGCGAGATCTCGGGGAGACGGCGGGCGTCATCTCGTATGGCGGGCAGAACGCGAGCGGCGTCGTCACGCTGGACCGCCAACATCTGCCCCCGTACCCGCCGAACCCCCCCGCCGGCCACTCGGACGCCCACCACATCTTGCGAACCCACAGGTGGGCTTCGGCCTGGCAGTACACCATGTCCGGCGAGGGAACGTACCAAGAGGACCGGAGTGCATATGAACCCCTGCTCTACGACCCGCACTCGGCCGACGCCCTGGACGAGAGCCTCGTCATCCGGACCAAGAACGGGAGCTGGGTCGACCTCGTCATCCAGGTCGGATCCTTGGCCGACCAGCCGCAAGAGTTCCCGCACATGATGCACAAGCACACCGGAAAGATGTGGCAGGTCGGATCGGGCATGGGGATCTGGAAGTACGCCTCGGTGGAGGAGGCTGCCGAGGCGCGGCCGTCGCTGTTCAACTTTGTGAACCCAAACTGGCGCGACACCTTCGTGACCTCCTTTGACGGGCCGGCCTGGCTGGTCCTCCGATACCAAGTCACCAACCCCGGCCCGTGGCTTTTCCACTGCCACATCGAGACGCACCTGGCGGGCGGCATGGCCGTCGCTATACTGGACGGCATCGACGCGTGGCCCGAGGTGCCGCCCGAGTACGGCCCTGACCAGCGCGGCTATCCCGTCGGTTCGCTGCCTGCGCTCGAGCCGGGCGGTCCGGGGCGCCTTGTAGAGGACAAAGCCGAGTGCTCTGCCACCAAGTCCGTCGCCGCCATCAAGACGCACGAGCTGGGCCTGAAGCAGGGGAAATCGTGGGACGGCATGTTGCAGGCAATGATTGAAGTTTTGAAATCGCTCCTGAAGGATGCACCGGAGTAGCGTTGGAAGGAGTTGCGCCTGATATAACGCGCACTATGATTCGGTACGGGCACTTGTCGCATCGCATGCTCAGTAACATGTGTATTAGGCGTATTGATAATGACTGTGGGCAAGTTTTCACGGAGAAAGCTGTGTAACAATACGAACAGCGACGATATACCGACAGTATGTATTCTCCCGTAGTGGTAGAGTCAAGTACTGTATGAAACTTCCAAGTTCTCGTGGCGATCGATCAATTTGAGCCCAAACATGGAACGACGAAAAACATAAATCTGATTCATTCGATCTTGACGTCCTCGATTCCAGCTCTTGTGCTAAAGTGACACAAGTGACATGTCCGTGTTCGTACATGTTCGTGGTGGATAAGTGGACCCCGACCCCTATAGTCTTGAGTCTTACAACTCGGTCCCGTCGCCCGCCCGTGTCGCCAATCAGCATGCTGCTATGCGCCACGTCCAACTGCACTCTCCGAGATCTCGGGAATCCACTCCGCGTGAGGCCCTCCTTGTCCGGCATCTTTTGTGTGACTGCAATGCATCGATATTTATATGTCTTGTTTATCTAGTCCCTCGCTTCCTCCTTTGACTATTCCGCATAAACTACTTTTCTCTCTACTTTCACTGCTGGTACACACTGCTCCGAAGACAAATTCTCCTTTCAGTTGTTAGTTTCTTCCCTAACCCACCAACTCACCATGTCGCAGACAGGAGTAGGTCTCGGTGCACCAAAAGAACGGTCTGCCGATGGTTTCCACGGTCACACCCATGGTGATGACTCGATCGGCCAGTTCGCCGAACCATCGTTGGAAATGAGCATGCTGGCCCAAGGAAGAAAAGCTGAGCCCGGAGACGCCGGTGACAACAAGAAGCTCGCACAGTCGGATGCCACGTATGTGGGGGTAGCAAGCTGCTCTTGATCATGATAGCACTCTGTTCCACCATGTTCCTCGTCGCCTTGGTACGTCGTTTTGTTTACCTACACGGCGTATGCCATACAGCTAGTTCCACTTACAGGCTTCTGACAACATGCCCTTCTCGCGATTAGGATCGGACCATCATCGCAACCGCAGTACCGCGCATCACAGCCGACTTCCACTCGCTAAACGACATCAGCTGGTACGCCAGCGCCTATCTGATTACGAGCTGTGCGACCCAGCTGCTGTGGGGTCGGATCTATACCTTCTATTCGACAAAGACCGTCTTCTTGACGTCCATCGTCATCTTCGAGGTCGGCTCTGTCATCTGCGGCGCCGCGCCCACATCGACTGCCTTCATCCTCGGTCGAGCCATCGCGGGTTCCGGGTCCGCGGGCATCTTCTCGGGGTCCACCGTCATCCTCACGCACATTGTGCCTCTGGCGAGGCGCCCCATCTACGTCGGTCTCATGGGGTCCATGTTTGGCCTCTCGTCCATCATCGGGCCGCTGATAGGGGGTGCGTTCACCGACCGCGTAACTTGGAGGTGGTGCTTCTACATCAAGTCCGTCCCCTTCCCTCCCCCCCTTGACACTCCGCCGAGGGCAAGGGCCTGCGCTGACCCATCGTCCAGTCTACCCATCGGCGCCATCGTCCTCGCCGTCCTCGTCCCCTTCCTGCACGTGAGCCACCAAAAGGTGGCCGAATCCCTGCCGCGGCAGCTCGTGCGCCTGGATCCCCTCGGCACCATCCTCTTCCTCCCGGCCGTCGTGTGCTTCCTCCTCGCCCTGCAGTGGGCCGGGTCGACGTACCCGTGGGGCGACGCGCGGATCATCGCGCTCTTCGTCGTCGCGGGCGTCCTCCTCGCCGCCTTCTGCGCCGTCCAGGCCTGGCGGCAGGAGGACGCGACGATACCCCCGCGCATCATCCGGCAGCGGAGCATCGCGTGCGGCGCCTTCTACGCCGCCTGCATCGGCGGCGGCCTGATCACGATGCTCTACAGCCTGCCCATCTGGTTCCAGGCGGTCAAGGGCACCACGGCGGTCCAGTCCGGCATCGACACCATCCCCATGGTGCTGGGCTTGGTCACCGGCGCCATCCTGTCCGGCGGCATCATCACGGCGACGGGGTACTACGTGCCGTGGATGTTCGTGTCCTGCGTCTTCATGTCCGTCGGGGCCGGGCTGGTGACCACCTTCACCGTGGACACGGCGAGCCCGGCCTGGATCGGATACCAGGTCCTCTTCGGCCTCGGGCTGGGCGTGGGCATGCAGCAGCCCAGCCTGGCGGCCCAGACCGTCCTGCCCGACCAGGACGTCTCCATCGGCATCGCCCTGATGTTCTTCTGCCAGTCGCTGGGCGGCGCCGTCTTCATCTGCGTCAGCCAGTCCGTCTTTGGCAACTACCTCGCCCAGGAGCTCCCTCGCATCTCCGGCGTGGATGTAGCGGCCATCCTGGCCGCCGGCGCGACGGAGCTGGCCAAGGTCGTGTCGGCCGACAGGCTCCGCGAGGTCCTGGAGGCATACAACGATTCCCTGCAAAAGGCTTTCATCGTCACCGTGGCTGTCGCGTGTGCCATGATCCTGCCGGCGTCGGGGATGGAGTGGCGGACTATCAAGGAGGGCAACACCAACATCCCTGCGTCGTAGATGATGTGGCTGTTCTACAGTAGTGCAAGAGTTTTTTTTCACTTGGCCGTGTGTAAGGTGTCCAGGGTACACCGGTTGATGGCCGCTTGTATTAAAATGGGTGGTGTCTCTTGTTTGATAAATACCGGATAGAAACGATACTCCTCTAACTTTTACTTTCTCGTAAATACGAGACCTAGACGTACTCGCAATTAGTAGTACAAATACGTTCTACCGCTACGGCCACCGAACACACCCCTTTAGTACTTTTGTAAACGAGATAGGACGTTCTCGAAAGTGGTGTAAACGCGGGCATTAAGGCATCGAGACTATCAAGTCTAGAGCCTCTGTAATAATTCGTAGTTCCTATTTCAAATTCCTGGACCCTACCCGAAATTGAATAGCACCATAACCTTGTTGTCGATGTCGAGGAGCAGCAAGCATTGACTGGAATCAGCCCCTTTACGAAACAAGACAATGTAGATTACGGGCATATTGCACACGCGAACTGGTGTCTCGGATAATGATGAGTGTTATTGAAAGGAAGTAGAGAATCAGTCGCTGTATACACGTTTAATGAAATCGGCCAGCATCCTCGTGCTCCGCCCCCTTCGCATCATGCTGAAGTGATTCGCGTCCGAAAGCCGCTCGATGGACATGTTCTGCGCGCCGAGCAGCAAGTCCCAGCCGTTGGGGCCAAAGTCGGTCCTGTTCTCCAGGAGCCAACGCATCTCGCGGGGGTCGTCGTCGCGGTATTCCGGCCGCGGGTCGCCGTCCCGCTTGCACACGCCGTCCTCGGCCCAGATGAGATGCGTCCTGGGTGGCGGGGGAGGCGAGCGATCGCCGTGGCCGCCAAAGGCCGCGCTCCAGGGGACGGGCTCGTAGTCGTTGAGCACCTCGATGAAGGCGAGGAAGTGCGCCAGCAGCCAGTCCGGGGCCCCGCCTTCCTCCTCCTCGCCGCCGAACACGCCCTGGGCGTCGAGGAAGTCGAACAGCCGCGGCGGGAGCTTCTCCAGGCCGATGGGCCTGGGCGAGTCGAGGAGGACCAGATTGCTGACCGCCTCGCCCTCCCGCGCGAGCTGGATCGCCGCCTCATACGCGCAGATGCCGCCTGCCGACCAGCCGCCGAGGCTATACGGCCCGCGCGGTTGCCGACGGCGTATCTCGGCCACGTACAGCCGGGCCAGCCCCTTGAGCCCGTACCGGACGAGGTTCTCGGCCGACTTGAGCCACGGGCAGCTGAGCCCGTAGAGGCAGACGTCCGGCCCCAGCTCGTTTATGGCTGCGTACGAAGCCGCGGACCCGGAACCGTCGGGGAAGAGGAACAGGACGTTCTTGGCCCGCTTCGGACTCCCCTGGAGCAAGGTGGAGGTGGCCTTGTACGATAGAAGCAAGGCGTCATCTCCATGCACGGCTTCCTCGCCTTCGTCCCGCGAGGATGACTCCGGCAGAGGCTGAAGAGCCGCCCGGATGGAAGTGTAGGACGGGTGGGAACGGAAGAAACCGGCTTCCAGATCGAGGTCCGACTCCTCGCGCAGTCTACCGAGCACCGTGAGGGAAAGGAGGGAGTCTAGCCCGAGCTCTGCCAGATCGCTACTCGACATCACCTCGGAAATCGAGACGCCGATTTCTTCGGCCAGCGCCGCGACCACTTTGGCCAGCAGCCCCGAGCCATGCACAGTCTCGCCTCGCGACGGCGTCCCCGTCTCGCTGGTCAGGGGAGTCGGCGACCCCGAACTGTCCGTGAGGCTGGCTGACGCGGTGGGCAGATTGGGTGAAGCGCCGTCGTCCGAGAAGAAGGCTTTGAACTGCCCCAGCGTCTCGCATCGTGTGAAAATGGACGAGTCGACCTCCATGTCGAGCTCTTCTCTCATCCGACCGGCGATGGTCAGCGAGAGCAACGAGTCGACGCCGCAGTCGGCGAAGACCAAGTCGTCGTCCTCGAGGCTCGCAAGGGGGAGGCCGATCTCCTCTGCCAGCATGCGCAAGATCGGACGCATCTTGCCTGCTGCCAAACTATCGGCGGGCGGTCTGGCGTCCGCAACGGTCGGTATGACCCTGCCGGCAGCGGACGGTGTAGTATCTCGTGGTGGCTGTTTGCGCCGCGAGATCTCGCTAGGCTTGAGGGCAGGACGGGGGTGGACCGAGTCAAGCACCCGGCGCGGGATTCCTTGGAACTATACAGATGACGGAGATTTAGCGCGAGACATGACTATACTGCCCAAGGGAGTATTCTTACCGTGATGCCGCCGTAGACAGCAACGATTTCACCCTCTTCGAGCACGTACACGTCGCCCGCGTACGTGGACCCTCCGATGCAACTCATACGGACATAGCTTTGATAGATGCCATCTGCCCGGAAAGGCTTGAGGCATCTCATCGATTTCCACCCCTGGTTGATGAAGACCTCACCTTCTGCCGTCAACTGATGGCAGTTCATCATGAAGCCTGCGAGCTGTCCAAAGCTGTCGATCCAGAGAGGGTGGCGCGTGAAGTTTTCAGGCGCGCCGTGAAGCTTGACCCGGGCCGTGGCTTCATAGTCCATACTGTTGAGCATGACGTCCTGCATACCCCGGTAGCCTACATCATAGTCCACGAGCGATGCAAACATCTTGTATATCATGCCCGCAGACAAGTGGCTGTCGAGTAGGTCCTCGGCCCTCTGCTGGAGGAATTGGATACTTCGATCGATCAAGTACGTGTTCTTCAGCCAGTCTTGGGTCCACTGTTTGGTGTCTTCGAATCGCAGGGTACACCGGGCGTGTGATAGCGTTCTCGAGCCGGTCCGGTCGACACTGTAGATGACCATTTCGGAACTTACTCCTTTGACGTCGTAGAGGACCTCGATCTGGAACATGGAGACTTCTCCGCCGTCTGGAAGAACGAGAGACTTGTCGACGCGCATGTCCTCGACGTTCACAGCGTAGCCGTGCAGGTCAGGACGGTACTTGTCGAGAAGGTATTGGCCAAGCGTCAGGCCAATGTCTGCATATAGCGACTAGATAAGAGTGGTAAAGATCAGTCACTGCTGCGTTATTACGCCAAAGATAGGGGTAATAATTGGTACGTACCGATGTGCACATCTTTGTCCCGTTGACCCTGTGACCTTGCACAACTTCTGCCAGCTGGGTACTAGCAAGGTCAGAGTTGGCGACGAGCTTGACCGTCGAGCCTTCTCTCGACTCTTGCACGATCCGCTGGACCGAGGCCGTGGAGAACGAGGACGGAAGCGTCGCGGGCTCGAGGGCTGCTGCATTAACCGGAGCGTCTCCCTTGGTCAGCGTCCAATCGTGAACGTACTGGATCCAGTACTTCTTGTCATCCCAGCCGTAGGCGGGAAGCGGCAAGACCTGATGACAAGCGCTGAATTCACGGTGATACTCGCCCCAGTCGAGGACGACTCCGCACTGATACAGCGCGCCCACGGCCTCGGCGAGGACCTTCCAGCCGTCTTCATTGCGACGGAGCGTGGGCAGCGCCACCGTCTCGCTGCCCAGGTTGGACTTGAGCAGCGACGAGCAGGTCGTGTGGGGTCCGATCTCGATCCATACCGTGTTCTCGTCGACGAGACCGTCGGCCTTTGCTGCCTCGATCGAGTCCGAGAAGCGCACCGTCTCGCGGCAATGCCGCCGCAGGTAGCTGGGCCCGAACGGCTGCTCTTCGCCCGGCCGTATGCTCCGGCCCAGCAGAGTCGAGACGATGGGCGTGTGGTTTGGTCGGAACGGGACGGCTGACGCCAGACGTTCCAGGTCCTCGAGGATGGGGTCGACCTGGGCCGAGTGAAAGGCAAACGGCACGACGAGGCGGGTGGCCTTGACGCTGCTGTGCTCCAGCTTGCGTGCGAGGTGTTGGATGTGCTCCTCCTCCCCCCCTATGACGGTCTCCCTCGGGCCGTTGAGGCAAGCAACGGCATGCGTGGCCGGATCGAGCAGATGCTGGATCTGGGACAGACTCGCCCGGACGGCCAGCATCGAGTGAGTCCCCTCGACGCAGTTCTCCTGTAAGAGACGTGCCCTCGTGCCGACCAGGTATATCACATCGGCTGCCGAGAGGACACCCGCGGCCTGCATTGCAGCGTAATGGCCCAGACTGTGGCCGATCACGACGCTCGGGTCCACGCCCAACGACTTCCAAAACGATACCAGGGCCATCTGCAGGCAGGCCGTCGCGAGCTGCACAGCGACCGGGCTTGTCGGTGGCGGTCCATCAGCCGCGATCAAGGGCGAGACGATATCGAAGCCCTGCACCGAGCAGATGGTGTCGAGCTGCTGCACCGCAGAACGGAACACGGAGCTGTGCTCGTACAGGTGTCGACCCATGCCGGGATAGTGCGCCCCCTGGCCACTAAACACGAAGCCGACGGTCGCGGGCGTCGCACGCGTCCGCTTGAAGTCGTGACGCCCAGCAGCCGCACCCAGCGTCCGGCCCAGCTCGTCCAGGTCTCGGGCCGTGGTCGCGAAGCGGAACGGGTGGTGCATCCTCCGCGCCGTCGTAGTGTACGACAGCTGCGAGAGCAGCGTTGCGGTCTTGTCCCCGGCCCCGTTCCTGGCCACGAAAGATGCCACGTTCTTCAGGTTGCGCTGGAGAGAGGCGATAGATTTCGCTGACACGGTGACGACGTGGACGGTTCGGGGGTCCTTCTCCGTCGACATCCCTCTTCCGATATCCCGGCGGCCGGGGGCGTCTTCTAGCAGGATGGCCGTGTTTCCGCCCGCGGCCGAGAAGTTGTTCACGAAGACGCGGCGCTTGCCGTTTCCGAGGTCCGGACGCTTCCACTCGGTCGCCTGCCGCGCGATGTGGACGTTTCTCTGGCCGAGGTCTTTCGGGAACCTATGGTTGATCTGCCCTTTGATACCGCAGTGCGGAGGTATCGTGTCCTCCTTCATCATTAACAGAACCTTGATCAGCGACGTTACTCCCGAGGCCGACTCGCCGTGGCCGATGTTGGCCTTGGCGGAACCGAGATGGAGGCTCTGATGCGGCGAGCGGCTGTAGTCGAGGGCAAATGTATCCAGCACCGAGGCCATCTCGGTGGCATCGCCCGCCTGTGTGCCCGTCCCGTGCATCTCGACGTAGCTGACTTGGTTGGGCTGGATTCCAGACTCATGGAGAAGCTTGGAGAAGATGTGCTCCTGAGCTCCCGCGTGTGGTCTGGTCATGGAGACGGCCTCGGCCGAATGGTTCGTGTAGGCCCCCAGGATGACTCCCAGTATTGGATCACTGTCCGCCTCGGCGTCGTCAAGTCGCTTCAGCACGACAGTGCCGACGCCATCGGCCCTACAATAGCCATCGGCCGAGTCGTCAAACGTCTTGCAGTTGCCTTTCGTTCACGGAGAAGGGTCAGCTCGATGTTATACCCAGCCTATAGGCAGTGACAAGTGTTGAGAGATGTCTGTGGGCGGACTGACCTGTTCTCGAGAGGAAGTGTCCCCTGTCCAGCCCGGCAAAATTGTCCGGATTCGTCATGACGTTGGTTCCTCCAGCGATAGCCGTGTCGCAGTCATTCCTCCAGAGCGAGTTGCAAGCCATGTGGATCGCCGCGAGTGAGGAAGAACAAGCCGTGTCGACGCTGACGCTGGGCCCGCTGAACTTGAAGAAGTAGTTGAGCCTGCCCGGCGTAAAAGCCCGGTTGCCACCGGGGATGAAGTAGGTACCGATATCTTGACCGCTGTTGACCTCGCGCCAGTCATCGCTCGTCATCCCGTAGAATACTCCGACGCGCTCCCTTCGCGTCGAAGGCGTCCGATCCGGGACGATGCCGGCTAGTTCAAGTGCTTCGTACGCCGTCTGCAACGCAAGTCTCTGGCCCGGATCCGATTGTTCAGCCTCCTTGGGGGATATGTTGAAGAACTTGGCGTCGAACAGTCCTGGCTCGTCGATCCAGCATCCGTTCACGACCTTGCTGGTATTTTTTCGTTTGCCACTCGCATCAAAGTGCGCCTTGGAGTCGAACCTGTCTTCGGGCACCTCGCGGTGCACGTCGAGGCCTTGATGCAGTAGGTCCCAGAAGGCTTCGGTGCTCGCAGCCGAGGGGAACCTGCCCGACATGGATACTATGGCAATCTTGGAGTTCCCTGGAGACGACGTGAACATGGCGTGGTCCGAGAAACCGCCGTGTGCGTCGAGAATCGAGTTGTCTACCGCGCACCTCTCTTTCCAAGGCGAGACCAAGGTAGAAAGCAGACTCCCAGCCATGTTCGTCCCAATCGGCATCACGACGCATTTGGCACGACCGGGCTGTTGGGCGATTTCGGCAATGGAGGAGGAAAGATTGGCGACGTTGAGTGGTAGCAACAGGATCTCCCGAACGGCCATCTCTAGTCGCTCGGCAAAGTTCTGCGTGTTGAACACTTTACCGGAACAGCTCGATATGATGGGTATGGGTTCTGTCGACGGAGCGGTCGATAACCCCAAGCCGAGTACTATCTCGTGAACATCGCGGTCGACGAAAAGGTGTGGCGCGTGGTACGGACTCGTTATG
The DNA here is from genome assembly GCA_022414665.1 of Arthrinium puccinioides. NCBI lineage: Eukaryota > Fungi > Ascomycota > Sordariomycetes > Amphisphaeriales > Apiosporaceae > Arthrinium > Arthrinium puccinioides. The sequence goes on along the minus strand of JAIUNF010000003.1, from coordinate 779,162 downwards.
GGGAGGGCAAACGTTTTCGAAGCCATTGGAACGCTGCTCCCTATGAAGTCCTCAACGAGACGAGGTGAGCCACTGACTGTGACGCTAGACAGGCCGTATGTGCTTATATATGGCATGGATGGTCGCAGCAACCCCTATGTATTGTCGTCAGATCAAGCTCTCGATCATGTTGCGGGAACTCAAGCTGGGGTTTTTGGGAGGAAAAGAGAAGGGGGGACTCACCCTTTCTTTGATGAAAGCTGATATACTCTCCTGCACTAATACTTCAGAGAGACATGCTTCCGGTATAACAAAAGACCACGGCGATGATCCAGCCTTGTTGTCCACAACGCTGGCGCTGTCAATGGCACAACCAGCTCGGTAGGCGCGGAGGCTGACTCTCATTGCCACACGGACGGCAACCACTCCAGCCTCACGCAGCTCATGCAGAGACGACGAGACGCTCACAGCGGCAGCTGCAAGGGATCCGATGCACATGCCCGCAATGAACGAATTGTCCGGTTTCGGATACGATTGCCCAGCTTTGCCGTAGAAGCTGATCGCCGGGTCAGCACCAGGCGAGTAATGAGAGAAGAGTAGATGGGGCACCACTCACCTCAAGACGCTGCATAGCTGGTGGAAGCATGTGAATGTTCCATCAAGCACGGTATTCCGCCCACGTTTCTTCGCCTGGATCATCAGGTCCTGCATGCTGGAGAAGGGGGGAACAAGTCCCGCTCAATTGATGGCAGACATGCAACATCTCGCCGGAGTGTCTGGTGGACGTTTTCGATAAAGGAAACCAAGAACGGATCGTCTTTCTGATGCAGAAACTTCTGGATGCTAGCAGCGCAGTCAAAAGTCTGGTCTCCGAAGAGAAGAATCTGCAGGTCTTCTTCGCTCATTGTAGCGTTCGTTGAGATCTGGACGCGTACGAAAAGTGTTGAAGATGGTGAGATATCCTACAGCGTTCTTCCAGGTTACTCTAATCCTCTAATCCAAGCTTCAAGTGTTTGCTCACTTTCTGTATAAAACACCTGACTAAATAAGACATGCTTGCGGCTTCTCAGTGATGGACCGACATGTCCCTCTAGACATAAGACCACGGAACTGCTGTATCGCAGCGGTACTCGGACGACTCATCGGGGCAAAATCTCATCTGTCGGGATAACGCTGGTTTCCGGCACTATGCTGTCAGCAAAGGCCCGAGGTGTATGGCCGAGGTGTGTGGCCGAGGTGTGTCGCCTCGGGATATCCGTCCGGCGAATAGGGCGGCGTTGCAGTGGTTTCCTTCAGCCCGACGGTTACGCCGTCGGTTTGAACTTATCAATGCAAGCATCTTGTCTCCCGAAAGGTACTCGGAAATAAACATTCAAATACAGTGCTTGTTCATCTCTTCCGAATGCAGATCCAGACCTGTCCAGCTGCCATCGCAATCATGACTACAGAACGCTTGATCTGTTTAACCATTACGGGATACCGCAAACCCGGCCTCAGGGAGGATGAGTATCGGGAGTACATGACCAAGGTCCATGCACCGTTGGTCAGCAGTCTGATGGAAGAGTACGGAATCGTTCGGTACACCATGGTACGTTCCAACCCTCGGAAACCGGCAACCGCCTCTCCATGATTGCGCCGTTGCTGACAAGTCGCCTAGACGCACAACGACGGCGATACGCGACCCTTACTCTCTAAGCTATACGACCCTCAGTTCTCCAAACTCTCCGACTATGACTGCATTGTCCAATTCGTCTTCAAGCGAATCGAGGACTTTCAGCAGATGAAGGCCGACCCCCGGTTCCTCGAAAAGGTCGCACCCGATCATGTCAACTTTGCCGACACGGCAAGATCCACGTGAGTGACCTTGTAATCTATCATGTGCGCCGTACCTTCATCTAACTCCCTCAAGCATGACAGTAGGCTACTTTGAAGAGTTTGTTAGTGAAGGGAGGGTGGTGGAGAAGTAGTATAGACGATCGAGAACGGAAATCAACTGAATGATTGCTCAAATGCGGAGTGAATGAAACTAATCCTGTACTAAGTCTCTGCATTATTGATTGGCTCGACTGATAGCTCGGGTGATGTGTAGATGTGCTATCCTGGGGAAGCTTGCCTGACAATTCCATCTGTCATCTTGTTGCGACGATTGAACCATCGAAGTCGCGACGTCCCCATCGCATGTGAATGAGTATCTTCAGGGTGCTTGATTGCCGTTTCTCTTCTACCTATCTAACACCACTTAGAATCTACCGGTTTCTGATTACTTGCCCAAATTTAAGCTGCCCCCCCCCACTCCCAAAAACAACTCTTACGCACTAACCTTGTTCAAACCCACAGTCATGAGACTCATGTGGCTATTGGCAGGCTGCCTCACCTCGGAGATGTGCAACCGGCCGTCAACGGCATCCAGAAGCTCTTTCCAGTCATCAAGCGTCCGCTCCTTGCTATTGAACACCTGCCTCATGGTGAGATCGCGAACTCGGACGACACGCTCTTGCGTCGCGGGTATCGCCCCCGGGGCCGGCAAGATCGTGTCCATGATGAGGATGGCGGAAGTCTCCGACATGGAGGGGAGTATGTTGGAGAGTATCCTGACGGCGTCGGCGTCGGCCCAGTCGTGGAGAATCATGCGCAAGAGGTACACGCGGGCCGCCTCCACCGGCTGCGGCTGGAAGAAGTCGTGGGCGCGGAAGGCAACCTTGCCGGCGATGGGCTCGGGCTGTTTCGCAAGGAGCTCCCGCCCAGCCTCGGTCACCTCGGCGAGGTCTTGGACCTCGAACCGAAGGCCTGGAAAGGCGCGCGCGAGGGCAAAGGTGCCGTGTCCGGTGGAACCTCCCATCTGATCACTCGTCAGCGGCCGTATAACACGGACAGGACAGCACGCGCCTTACATCGACTACCAAGCTGTCGTTGGGCAGTTCGCCCCAGGCGAACCCGTTCACGAGATGCGTTAGGTCGGTCCCTTCCCCCCGTCACACTCTTCATGTAGCCAGAGAACTGCCTGTTCAGGATGTCGTCCTGCGCCAGGTGGGCAAAGAACGGGAGCTCGTGGTCAAACGCGAGGTTGTACGCAGTCTCGGTCTTCTGCGTGCTGTCGGGCCACCGCTCCGTGGCCTCCACCATGGCGGCGGCGGTGGGAATCGAGGCGCGGCACATGAAGCGCGCCCAGTCGAGCATGTTTGGCTGCTTCAGAAACATGGCCGAGGCCGCGCTGTGGGCGAGATCCTGCGTGGCCGTCTCGCAGAGTATCTTGCGCGTCATGACCATCCGGGCGATGCTCCTCAGCTGAGACTCGGGGACCTTGGCCGCCGCCGCGACGTCGCCGTAGCTGATGGACCCCTCCAGCGGCACCAGGGACAGTATCCCGAAGTGGATCAACCAGGTTAGCGAGAAAATGGTTTGATACTGCCGAGGGAACCGTCAGTCAAATGTCACGGCGCCTCCTGGCATTCGGTACCGGGTAAACCGGCCCGACTTACATCGGCCATGATGTTGGGAAGAAGCTCGCTGGGTCCGGTGACGAGCTGAAACATCTCGAAGCAGGCCTCGGCGATGGCAGCTCGTGCTTTCTGCGCATGTTCAGGAGCGTCGGGTGGAAGCACGTAGACGGGGCCGTCTGCAGCAAAGGACGGCGCAGGCTGTCCCATGCTGCGGAGTGTCCCGGACAGACTTCCGGCAGCGACGGCGATCTCGTCGGCGAGGTCTTCCAGGCGCGACGATGATGTATGAGACGGCATTTTCGTGCGTCGGTATTCTTATCATGCAATAGGCGATGGCTGTTTGGTTGTTTGCGTGTAGATGTGAGCGCTGGGCTTTGCGGAGAGGGCAGAGGACGTCTGGGCTACACCGTCACGGGTGATGGCCAAAGTAATTAAACGTCTGGCGAGATGGTCGGTAAAAGTCGTGTGTTTTTCGAGTTCCGCCGACGGGACTCCCGGACTTGGCATTGCTCGGACCGCAGCACCGCACGGAAACACTATCCCGAGTCCCGACCACTCGGGGCCGATCCCGGTGTCGCAATCCCGATCGCTTGAAACGGATGCCGGTGTCGTAACCTCGGTTTTCCGCGCGGGCCGCAAGATATCATTGCCGCCTTTGGCGTCTTGACATTGTTTTTATGTGCCTCCCACTCCTTTTGGGACTTTGAGGCGTCAATCATTACTACTGATCGTTCCCAGCTTGAGGATACTGTCAGCGGTCTGACTTGTGCCCAGAGCAGCATCTCCCAGATCGACTTGGCCCATCTACGGTGATCTATCTAGTGATAGGCTTCGCGCACCAGTCAAGTCTCATAGCCGTTATACTCTACCACGAGGATTGATCTCGACATCCCCACAAATGGCACCGACCGTAGCAGTTGTTGGCCTCGGTAGGTGTTACTCGCACCTCTAGTTCGGAAGAGGCTCGCTAACAACCCGAAACAAAGGGGCCGTTGGACTTGTCACGCTCAAGAACTTGCTGGAGGAGGGCTTCGAAGCGACAGGGTTGGAGCGCAACGAGTATCTTGGTGGACTGTGGCGCTTCACGGAAAAGCCTACGATTAGCGTTCTGAAGTGTGAGTTTCTGCGACTGAGTATCACCTTGTTTGGATGCGTACCTTGCTCACACATCACACTCTGCAGCCACATGTTCCAACGGGTCCAAGCAAAGAGTAAGATGTCCGACATGTTCGGAAGCCCGATAGCTAACAGTCACCAAGGGTTGCTTCACCGACTTTCCATATCCAGAGGGTACGAAATAACACCGACGTCCTTTCATCGTCTGTCCTTGAGGGAATCTGACGTGGTTGACGGCTGACTCGGGTTCATTAGATGCACCGGACTTTGTGCCTGCTGAACAGATGCACCAATATCTACTGGATTATGCGAAGCATTTCGAACTCGACAAGCACGCGCGCCTCAACACCAGCGTGAGCGCCGCAAGATGGGATGAGAAGCGGGGAAAATGGCGACTCATGATATCGAAACCAGAAAGCCCTTCGGCCGAGTGGGAGTATTTCGACAAGGTGGTCTTCGCCATGGGAAGCGACCAAGTCCCGATACGGCCGGACATCCCCGGGATCGAGAAATTCAAGGGGTTTACGGACCACTCCATCTCGTTCAAGAAGTATGGAGCATTCCCGGGCATAGACCGAGCAACTGCTGACTGTAGCTTCCCAGCCCAGAAGTGCTGGCCGGAAAGAGAGTCATGATTCTCGGGTTCGGCAACACCGCCGCCGACATGGCGACCGAGCTGAGCAAGGTCGCCAGCCAGGTCTACCTCGCCCACCGCAACGGGGCCATCATCGTACGCATCTACACACTTGCGCCGGATACATACACAAGATTATTTACTGATAGATGATGCAGCTTCCTCGGTGGGTGAACGGGCAGCCCGTCGACCACGTCCGGACGTATCGCAAGTACTGCATCCTGCAGCTCATGTCCCGCTACACGCCGGCGCTGTGGACCTCGACCATGAACAGCGTCATCAAGAAACTGCAGCACCAGGTCTTCGAGCTGAAGCCCGAGTGGCGATTCGAGCCCGCGCCCTCCATCATCAACCAGCGACCGCTCGTGTCGGACGACCTGGTGGCGAACCTGGCCGCCGGCACCGTGGTCTCCACCTACGGCCTCGAGCGCGTCCTGGACGGGTCGACCGTCGAGACGACCGACGGCGCGCAGTACCAAGTCGACGCCATCGTGTTCTGCACCGGGTTCTCGGTCGACTTCTCCATCGTGGGCGACGCGGATCCGACGCGCGCGACGACCGGGGAGTGGGAGAAGACGTCCGGGTCCAACGGCCGCTCGCTGCCCCGGCTGTACCAGAACATCTTCTCGCTGGACCACCCCGACTCGCTGGCCTTCATGGGCTACCTGTCCTTCATGAACCCGGCCTTCTTCATGTTCGACCTCGGCTCCATGGCCCTGGCCCAGCTCTGGAAGGGCGCGTCGGCCTTCCCCCGCCGGCGGAGATGGAGCGGCAGGTCGACCAGCACCACGCCTGGGTGTGCAGCCTCGCGGCCACGGGCTCCGTCATGCCCGCCATCGTCAAGGCCTCGGACTGGATGGACTGGGTCAGCGAGGCAGCCGGCACCAGCCTCGAGACGTATCTCGGCTGGGGTGTCGCCGGCTGGTCCTTCTGGCTCTCCGACCGCCGCTTCTGCGGCATCCTCATGGACGGCCTCCTCAGCCCTCACATGTACCGCCTGTTTCCCGGCAAGAGGAAGCCGTGGGCGGGTGCGAGGGACGCCATCATCGCCATGAACGACGATCGCACCAAGAGGTTCGGCCCCATGCCGTGAGACGCGCGACTGGAGGGCACGGGCAGAGTGCTTCAAGCATTCAACACTTTCTGAACTTTGTTCGAATTCCTCCAGCGTCCCAAGCATGTGCTGAGAGGTATGAGTAGTAAACGTCGGGAATGCTTACAACATGTGGGCAGTGGTGGAATGTCTAGTCTGGCTTTGGGTTTATTAGGTAAATTCCATGGTATGAACTTGTCGCAAGGCTTTAAACAGCAGTAACGGCAGAACTATAGGCCTCGGTCGAAGGCAAGGTTTGACGCAGAACTTGTGTATATACGTAAAGAGCCGCTACGGATTACACAGTTTGGAGAAGTCAGTTCTAATCTCCGAGTTGAATGAAATTATAAAAGCCACTGAATACCGGTAGTATGTAACTTGAATATGTAAACGCATAAAACCAAATAAGACCATTTCCATACGTAATGTTGATTGTGACGATCAAAGAAACTATCTGTCTACTTGGGATTTCTGGTATTTACAGTTACTACACCATAGTCTATACATAGTATTCACACTGATTTCAAAGTACGCCTAGAGAACAAGATATGTAAATGAATGTGAGTATTTAGATGGATAGGAGTAATCTATGGTGGCTAATTATTGAATCCTTAGTTGTAAATAGGAGCCCAGCAGGACTATACAGCAGAGGCGATGCCGGAGGTATCTTGGACTAGTGGAAATGGAGTAAAGCTATACAACTAAAACAAAATTTATTCCTGTTAAAGTCGGCATAGCATATGATACGCGGCTGATGAGTGAAATTACTCATACTTCGAAATCAAGGGCCATTGCTTTAATGGCCGTCTCTTCCCCCCTCTTCCGTAGGCCATCCCAAAATAAGAATAGTTTGCTTAGAAGCTGGAACGTCGTAGATCTGTGTATATCCGTTGCTGCGTATTTGGATACCAATTTCCCGGCAGAGACTATTATCAACCATAAACTTGACACCACCGTAGGGAGTATCCTCAGAGCGTTCCATTCGACTTTCCAGGACGGTGACTATTACTTGATCTTCGAAGAATGTAGCAACTTTGCCATTTTCGTTCTTGAGCTCGTGTTTTTCTTCTTTATCGTCAACATACCAACAGTCTTCCTTGTTTACATCACCCCTAGTATTAAGGGATACACCATTCTCCCTTGCTGCTAGGGCTGCGCCATCTTCCCGAGCATATTTGAGTGCAGCCTTCTCTTCGAACGGTAGAGATAAAGCTGAGGCCCCTAGAGAGAGAAGGGGAAGAATAGCGGAGAACTTCATAATTTGAAAAGTGTAAAGATGGAATCCTTCTAAGTAGTTAGAAGTTGATAACTAGACCGTTATTATTATGTCTCGATAATCTTATAAAGGGAAATGGTAATCGTAGCGGTGTTTGAGCTGTGTTTTCTTTTTGTAGTAGTAATATTTTATCGTGCCGGATAGGCTTATATATGGTAGATGTCAGAGATTGCGTATAGTAGTCGTCATTTCCGTATGCTCCGGTCTAAACCATTGCTCTATACTAACTCTGTTGGTATTTATTACTATATCTAGCTTATGCCCGAAATAAAATATGATTTAGTACGTGGTATCCACATGAGCGTTCTGAATTTTTAATTTTTAATTGGACTTGATAACAAGACAAGGTTTCAAATTACACCGAGCTATCAATTGAACTATAGTGAACATAGTATACCGATCGATATTGAAATTAGTAGAAAAAGGACATAGGGCGCATTTAACTCTAAATTTTACCTCAACGCTAGTGATTAGCTAACTAGTAGCACGTTATATTAAAAATACACTTTGTCACAGGGGTCAGTCTTGTTTATATATGTTACATACTACACCCTATCATACGCCGCGGCCGTCCAAGATGCTGCTGGAATCCAGTCCGTGTTGCAAGCAATGCTTTGGATCCCGTCTTCAGTCCCGTAGCATCACTTGGCCCCGTCCCTGCCTCACTGGCACGTTGCATCAGTTGCCCCTGTCCACTCTCGGTGTCTTGGATTTCGATCTCCCTGTTTCGCAAGAGCAAATATCTTCCGATGACGTACAGGTGGTATTATCTAGAACGTATTCGCCTCGTGGAACATCTTGTCGTGCGTACTTACTGGATGCCTTTTTCGTAAAATGAAGTACCGTTATTATGCCAAGAGTCGCTTGGTGACTTGGTACGTAATGGGATTATATGTATGGACGGGACGGCATAGTGCCTAGAAGCCAAGGATGACGGCCAAGACGGCCAAGAAATTATATGCCCTCAAACGTGCTCCTGGCGTGCTCGGTATATTGGGTGTTGGGGTGTCGCACGCATGCACTCGAGATCTGGACCTGCGCCGGACCGATCACGAGTTGCTGAAAGCCCCCCCCAAGTTGTCTACCGTCTATGTACTTCTTTCCCCCAACGATCCCGATGCCATGAGCACGCCAACCACGGCGAAGTTGAGCTGCTGCCGGCTGTCGGTATCCATGCCTGAATAGCTTCCCAGGCTTCCTACAGCAGCGAGGACCACCACTTTGGCCACAAAGAGGACGAATTAAAGGTTTTCGAGCTGCGTGACGCTGCTACGTATCTGTGCTGCCTTTTACCGATCCGGCGGCATCATCAGATACCTCCACTCGACGCTTTTCTCAAATAAATATCATTGGGTGGACCAGAGTGGCATTGTAAGCACCAATTGCCACGCACCAAGGTCGAGTCTCGACAGGGCGACAGTAGGAAGCCCAAGTCCTTTCCCTCGTCAGGAAAGCTTTACGGACGGGACTGGCTTCCGCTGAAACCTGATCAATGCGTTGGCCGGTCTCTTGGTGAGCATCACTGCCGCTGAGAGGCCGGCCTTGCTGCTTCCATGTTGGATGTTTTGGCGGATAAGAAATACAAGCACCACAAAGCTGCATCGCGCTTCTGTACCGGGAAAACAGGGCAGACTCTCAGAATTAACATGGAGAGATTCATCGAGGCCGAGAATTGCTGGAGACTTCTGATTCACCCCATGTTGAGACAGTAGGAAATCCGACAGTGTTCATCGGAAAGAAAACAAAAAAAATAAGAGATCTTGTCGGTGCGGCACAGTGCTGATGTTGGTGTAAACTTGTAATACCCGAGATGCAGCTGATAAAACCAAGTCACAATATGACCATCCACCCACAGGTGTAAACCAGTCCCAAAGGGGCATCTTTTGGACGCCGTGCTTTATGTTGCAGAGCTTGGCGCGGCTCTTTGGGAGGGGAAACTTGCTCATATTAGAGCAATAGAAGATGAGTGAAGCTTGGCGGCGATGTCTTCCAACGGCCCGGCCTCACCATGCCCAGTCAGTCGGGAACCCCCTGGATCTTCTACATCTACATATAGCCGGATATGTAAGTACCTCCCCACTATGCCCCGTCTTCCAAGGATCACCACCACTGCTAGCCGACACCCCGTTTCCTTGCTTGACGATGCGCCCCTCTCTTGCTTCCGGGTCCGTCGCCGCTCTCCACGTTGTGGGCGCCCTGGCCGATGGCATCGGCATGATTGGGTGGGGAAAGGTCATGTACAATCCCGGATGCGCTTCTGCATGCCGAAACGCCATCAAGTCCTGCCAGCTCCTCTGTACGCCGTCTGACACCGTCACGAATCATGGTACCAGCCACCAGCCCGTGGCGACGCCGCCCGAGTGCTTCACGACCGACACGGCGTTTCTGCGCACCATGGCCCTCTGTATTGATACCTATTGTCCGCTGAGCGACAAGCCTTCCCCCAGTCTTGTTGAAGACTGGTGGGCCTCTCACCTTGGAACCACCACCGTCGGCGACTACACTTGGGTTCCTGCGCTCTCGTACTCGGAGGCACTGTCTGCGGCACGCGAAGACGAGAATCGCGCCGCCGCCTCGGCCATGAATAGCAGCAAAGAAGAGGGACACGGTGGCGCGACGATGCTCAAGGCTCGCCAGCACGGCGATCACGGAGACACAAGCGATCCCCCGCCCATCACCTATAACGTCTCCAGCCCTCTGCCTATCATTGCCGCCGGCGCTGCCCTCAACGTGACGAGCTTCATCGCCCCGGCCAAGTGGCAGCTGTGGTACAACGGGCTGGTGAATTTCGAAGAGAACGAGACTGGACATACGACGTATACGTAAGTAAAGTCTGCAAGCTGTATCTTTTGAACCGAGGCTGACTTGAAAATAGTATCATCGTCACCCTGGTCGCCGTCTTTCTTCCAGTAGCAGTCTCAATGCTACAGCGGGTATCACGTCTTACGAGAAGCCCAGCGTGGACGTATATCAAGTCGGTCTTCATCTACCCGGCCACCTGGGGGAAGCGTCACCGCGTGCCAGTAGCCGGTAATGTCATGCCGACTCGGGGACAAGCAATGTACATTGCAGTCATAAGCTTCCTGAACATCGTCTTTCTCCTGGCGCCATACGTTATTCGCCAGCCCCAGACGAATTTCCCATCCCGGCCGCAACAGGAGCTTAGCATCATCGGCAACCGCGCCGGCGTGATGGCCATGGGGAATGCAGTTGCGCTGTTTCTTTTCGCGGCTCGAAATAGCCCGTTATTCTTTCTGACCGACTGGAGCTACGACACATACCTCCTGCTACACCGGTGGCTAGGTTACTGGACACTGATACACACAGTCCTCCACTCGGTCATGCTGCTGGCGTATTACAAAGTGTACGGTTCCTATGAGAAAGAAATTGTACGTGACTACTGGACTTGGGGCATTGTGGGAACGGTAGCAGTAGTCGCTCTTATCCCTGCCTCCCTTCTCTCGGTAAGGAAGAAGATTTACGAGGTTTTTCTAGCCTCTCATATTGTCCTCTCTCTACTATTCCTCGTTGGATACTACTACCATATCTGGTACTGCTACGAGTATCGGTGGGGCTATGAGATCTGGACTTATATTGCGGGTGGAATCTGGGGTGCCGACCGCCTCATTCGATTAGTCCGTATGGCACTGCGCAGGTACAGGACAGCTAAGGTCACATTGGTCCCGGATACCGATAATGAGTACTTCCGTATCGACATCGAGGGCACCTGTCTCGGGGACGGTGTCGTATACCTATGTTTCCCCACGCTGGGGTGGCGTTTTTGGGAAAACCACCCGTACACGACTGCATTCTCGACCAAGACTGACGACGAAACGCCACTCTCGAGTGGAAATACGAACAACGCGGGCGAAAAGGTAGCAGGTGCGGGCACTCCGCCGTCCCCCCTCGATGGACATGCTCAAGACCACCGTGAATACGACGTCCTTCTTCGCCCGCACACGCACGGGTATGACGGCCCAACTCGCCGCTCGCGCCGCCCAGACGGGTTCGGCCCGCCTCGGCGTCCTCATCGAGGGGCCATACCGCCACTCGAGCCCGAGGCCGCAGCTGGAGCAGTGTGCCAGTATCCTATGCATTGCTGGCGGCGTCGGCATCACCGCCCTGCTGCCGTATCTCAGCGCCTGCACGGTCCGCGCGCAGCTCTTCTGGTCGACGCGCAAGGCCGGACTGGCGGCCGCCCTGGCGCCTACTCTTCGGCTTCTGCCTTTGACCGTCGGGGTCGAGATCGTAGTAGGCGAGCGGCTGGACATCGACGCCATCCTGTCCAAGGAGCTGAGCACGGCGGTCGGCAGTGGTGACGCCGGCACTTTGGCCATTATGGTTTGTGGCCCTGCTGGCATGGCGGATCACGTCCGACGGAGGACGACAGAGCTTGCTCGTGCTTATCCACTGCAGCGGCCGTTTATTCTGATGGATGAGGCGTTCAGTTGGTAATGGATCAAGTGGCCTGAGGGACAGCCTTCTTTCCGTCATACTGCCATGCCGGCTTGCAGACTGTGACATATATCGCTGATGACCCTTTTCAACAATAAGCTACCTGGTGCATAAATGCGATCGTTTCATATCTGCTCCAGTTGGCGCCTGTCGGATGATGCCTTGGGTCCACGCAGTCCGCCCGTTGACGAGTTTGTTTGACCTCATGCACAAATAATTGGATTTGTTCAATGGGGTTCAAAAATTGGAATAATACAGGAAGACAGACTCGTGACTTGGATAAGGCGAAAAGAGCGTGACCAGTGAAGCCCCCTAACTGCAATGAAACAGTTGCAAGTATGTCAAAGATGTTAGAGTTGGATAGAGGTGATCTCGTATAGCTATACTGTTGTCTCTCGTCCACGTAGCTGCTTGATAGCTCAGACAGAGGTACAGGGGCCCTGCCACACGCCATGGTGCCGATGCTGCAGGGCCGAGAAAAGGGGAAAGGATGTGCGCCAAGCGAGGTGTTCCTACCGTGGGCCCCTTAGTCGAAAGGGTCCACGTCATGTCGTACCATCAATCGACGCTTTCGCAACCGCGGTGGATCAAAATCAAAGTTCATACCTCATCCATACACTTCCATACTACTACAGTACGGGCTGCATGCAGATAGTACGCATACGGAAACATATCCTGTCTCCGATCCTATCAGGGCTGACTTGGACTGTAGTCACCATGATACCGCCCCTCCGATACAACCCCAAAGTAATCAAGATTGAGTTTCAATATACTGTGTAGACGAGATAATTGAGGTCCTGACTGGTCCCTAAACCCCATCACGAGTCACTACGGTACTTCCAACTCCTCAGACTACTCCAATGCCTTAATAGGTAAAGGGCAATCAGCCGCTGCTTTTCCACAGTATTTCACACTGCCTAAACAGTGTTCAGAACTTGGATCCTGTCTGCCTTTTGCACGAAACATGGAGGCATATAAGCAATCAACGAGAATAATGGTGTGTAGCGCATTTGCTGGTTCAAATCCACCTGGCCGAGGTTATAGTCACGATTCACGAACAAGCGTTGCGCTAATCTGTTAGATCTTGATCCGGACGGGACAGTGAATCATGTTTAAGTTCGATTCCTACCTGTTGTCTGCGTTATTTGGATGCTGACATGTGGCTTATTTACAACGCTGATATGCAATAGTAACCCGACGCCCACTAGGAGGTGTGATATTCGAATACGATAACTGCGTTTTCATCTCCCGTATTCTACAAACTTTAATACAGCCCCGATGGAGAAGGGACGTACGTATTGACCTTACCAGTCACACTAGAGGTGATATCAATGAACATAACAATATCGTCGAGTTTCACTAGTTCGCCATTTTCCGTAGACGCAACTTGCTAGCCCTGAAAGATCTCGACGGTGCTATCGATGGCCTGTTATACGAAGTAACTAGTAGAAATCAGTAAGGATATAGCTAGGGGCGACCGCTTTCAACAGCTCGTTTTATGTTCCATGCTCTTTTGCAGCCAACCTCAACCAGTATATTGCGTACCAAGACCGAGTCGATCTCATATCCGCTGGACTTATGTATATACTAGCCGCTAACAGATACTTGAAGATGACTCTTTCAGCTGCAATGCGCAAAAGGCGACCTGGAGGCGAGTGAGCTACCGTGGCATGGTTGAGGAGCAGGGGCTTGTAGCATCTTCACCATGAGCACAGATCAGTTTCAGGCTGTGAAAAGGATGTACGAGAAATGAGTGATGGATGCTGATACCGGGCTATGGATACAACACGGCAGGGAAATCAGTTGCCGATGCTATGAAACGCCGATACTGAACGCAACAGAGCCGATAGTCAAGGTATTGAGAATTAGACTTTTGGTAAAACAAGTGTTGAGATCTCGGCGCGAACAGGGGGGACGCGGCAATCGACAACGCACGCAACCACAGTACGCGTTGAGCCTGCAAGTTCTCTCGTGCCTCCTTGTTTCGCGCCGGGGATGATTGCCCGATGTGTGGTTAATTATTTTGGGTTTTCCTTGTGGTGATTGGGTTGGTGGGAATCAATGCCCATTACGTCGAGATAAGCAGAAAGCGAGTCAGTACTCTCCAACTAGCGAACGTGGCTACGACATAAATGGTATCATTTCCGCCGATCCTCCTTCCGGCTTCTGCCCGCGGGAACGATCTCCGGGGGGTGTCGCACAGAGGCCGCATCTGGTCCGAGTCAAACGTGTGGGACACAACCTATTGCACTCCCACCTCGAGTCACGCAATATCGGCGAGCCCACCGGAACCCACCAACTGTGCTCTCCCGGTCGAGGATTATGATACAGTGATCCTTGAGGATCCTCGTCCGGAACCCTGGCCGTTCCTCGTTATTGGATGGCTTGGCCGCCCCCTGTATCCTCCACATACCGGGGCGCATGGGTATGTTTTCAGACTCCCCGCGAGTGCAACACAATGAAGACTTTGAGCCCGTAAACCATAGAACATAAAGATTTGGTCCATCTTCTTCATTTCTGAAAACTTAGTCGGTATAACGTTCGCTTGAAAGGCCATGCCAGTTTACCACCCTTTGCTACCGCTATGACTACCTTCCCCATCGTGACCGAAGACCAGAGGGTTCTCGTTGGGGTTAATGTGGTTATGATAGTATTACCTATCGTAGCCATTGCACTACGGATCTTGGCTCGCCATATCGCCAAGAGACACTTGGACGCGAGCGACTATCTGATCATTGGGGCCGCTGTAAGTCTGCCCGACAGGGAACATCATTTTCGGCGCTTCAAAGAGTCTCCAAGTACTGACACCAACAAGTGCTTCTCCGTGAGCTTGAACTCGATTAGTATTACGGGTGGGTTTCGTCGTCGACTCCAAAGTCTGCATGGCCTAGGTATTAACCTTTCTGACTGCTCTTCGCACAGGCGTCTATCGCGGTGGAATGGGATTCGACCATACTGTGAACATCGTGCAGAACTATGGAATGGAACCTATTGAGCTTTTCATGAAGGTAAGTTCCGGACACTGGTTTGGCTTCGCTACCGGCTCGTGATAGTACATCCATACTGATCCCGGTACGACCAGCTTGTGCTCTGTCTGCAGTTCACGTGGGCAGTCAGTCTGTCACTTTGCAAGATATCCATCCTCGTCTTGTATTCGAAGCTGATCCCCAGCACCTTTATGCACACGGTTACACGGCTCCTGATGATATTTATCGCAGCATGGGGCGTGGCGACCATCGTGGCAGGATGTCTCATCTGCCAACCCATCGCCAGGAACTGGGATCTGACCATGACGGATGGCTTCTGCGGAGACCAAGTGCTGTCTTTTACCATCACCGGTATTTTTAACCTGATCACCGACATCGTGGTCCTCTTCCTACCGATTCCATATCTCTACCAGCTGCAACTCCCCATCAAACAGCGGGCTGTTCTGGTGGCCGTTTTTAGCCTGGGATTGCTGTAAGTCCCGATCTTGGAGAGAGAGAAGTGACATCCGGGCCCGGGTAGCCGGACTGCGGCCCCATGTCGACATACCGCTGACTGTTTGTGTCCTCGCAGTACGAGCGTCGTAAGCGCCGTCCGAATCCATTACTTGTCGAGCATGGATTTCACCGACATCACCTACTCCATCAAGTTCGCCAACATATTCAGCGGTCTGGAACCGAGTGTCGCCATCACGCTCGCATGCGTCCCCTTGCTGCGTCCCTTGCTGCGTGGCCGGGTAGGCTACAGCGGCAACGGGACAGCCATCCACAAGCCGTCCAATAGCAGCAGTGCTAGAGACCGCCACGAATTCGAGTCGTTGCCGGGCGATCTGTCTTTATATAGCCTGGGGCCTGCCAGGGGAAACCATGTCATCAAGGTGCAGAATGGTGCTCGGAGCAGCACGGAATTGTTGAAAGACGGAGAGATGGAATGTGCTAGTGCCGAGGGTCACCCGGGCATCACGGTGAAGCAGCAATGGAGTGTGACTCAAAACTAGGGAAACAAGAACATGTTTGGATCATCTAGATATTTCCTTTCTAAAACTAGCCTTTATCAAACACCTTTAACGTGACCAGTAGTAGGCCAATACAGGCCAGTCGAGTACAATGCAGTCTTGAGCCAGTTTGTTTTTGGTAAAGTAGAATTAGACAGTTGAATACTACTGATGTTTTGTCACTGTTGGTGCCATCATGGTCAGACCGTGCGGTGTTGAAGAAGTGTAATTATCTAAATTGGTCTACCGCTATTTTGACGACGGGACGGAAGGAGGTTTGCTAGCTAGTAGGGAGGTGCGAGAGATGAAGTCATTCCGATCGGACGTGGCCGGTCCGTATTTACCTGGTGGGTACCGCTGCAGCTGCCAGTTGTGATTGTGATATTTCTACAGCCACGAGGTGCAGTTTCGAAGTCTATTCTCTGGTAGCCCTGTGTAGCAATAGATGAAGTGGACACTGGTTGCTATAAACTTCTAAAAGTAGAGATATGTCAAGAGCTGCTGGTGTATATAGACATGGGATGAAGCTTGCTTGTGTTCCTCTGGGCCCGCTCGCTACACTCAGCCACCTGTGGCACATATTTTCCCAGCTTCGGCTCTTGTACATGAACCTTGGCACCCTTATAAAACATGTTCAAAGTTTTGGTGTAGTCGATTGAGCCGCCTACATCTGACTATACGCCTTTCTGTTTGTCGCTACAGGCACTAAATTTCATGATCGCGCTGACAGCAGCAGTTCCGTACTTTTCGGCGTAGTTGCTAACCTTCTTCAAGACACCGCTCTCCAGGTCACCCTCAGCTGATTTTCTCAACGCTGTCTGGAGCTTTTTTGTTGTTGATTTAATTTAAAAAAAAGTCCTATTATACTGTACTTTAGTGCAACTTTCGGCGTAGAAGCTTAGGAATATCATCTCTGCCCTTTAAAGACTGAAATATCTTTACATAGGAAAAACATGTATACTAATTATCGTTTAAAGATCTGGGCTATAGAGGCACGCAACGGATTATTCAGTACTGTCAGTATCCATATAGGGTAAGTTTTATGTACTTTAAAAGAAGGAAATGATATAGTGCTACTATAATAAAAGAACATGTTTTTAAGAAATACTTACTACGTAGATTGCGCAAGTTAAGAAAGTATTTTACGTAAACTATTAACTAGATTGTTATATAGATCCTAAAAAACTATAATAATGTTTTGAAGCTAGATTTTAATACCTAACGCTATAATACAGTATTGGAAGTATGTGAACAGCTATCTTTCATTTAATTTAAAAAATTATTATTTCACCGTTCAAGGACTTTCTAATATTGTACTATAGCAGGATATATCCTCCTATCCTAATTTCTAATAATTCAGATTATATACTGAGCCTAGTACCCATCTTTTTCTAACAATAATATAAGAATGATTTAGAAAAGCTAAACTTGTATTAGTGTCTTTTGATAAGGAGATATATCCCGTATGCTTGTTAACATTGATTTCTTATATTATTAGTCTTTTAGCACTCGGTGTAAAATAGCTTATAATAGGACCAGTTGCTATTATTAAGTCGATTAGTCTTGGGTTTTAGTTTGCTAACGGAGCGACCTAATCAAACTCGAGTATCGGGCTTTTTCTGTATAAGATTTCTTAAAGTTGAATAATATATCCACGGCAGTCTATCTAGAGGGACTATTAAGATATAGAGGGGTGTAAGAATAACTGTTACACGATATACCTTCCTAGTATAGGGGCTTCGTAGCTCTTCCAAGGTTCGACTTAGCTACTTCTCATTGGGCATTTAACTCCCGATTTAGAATCTTAGTATAATATTCTTTAGGAAAGTATAATGCGTGTTATTGATCAACAAATTATAATAATATAGGTATTGAATTGCGTTTAAAGTTAAACACTATAGCTTTGGTATTTCTGTTTTGAAATAAAATACTATAGTACCTAGAGTAGCCGCAAGGTCACTTATCTTTGAACTGTCTAGTTAGAATATAATACGTAGCAGCTACACTGGGGGTATATTTTCAGTATGCCTCCGGAGACGTACGCATATAACTAATTAGGTCGATTTAACAACAAAGGTAAATAGGGCGCGAAGGGCGGCTCTCTATATAGGATCAAAGGAAAGAAAAGAGCTAGCTTAATTTCTAGAAAATATAGAAGAGTATAAACTTCCTATCTGTACTATTAGCTAGTGTTATAATAGCTGGAATAGAATAGACTAATGCTATAATAGGCGGTTACGATAATAGTGACGTGTATACTATGTAAACTAATAAAAATCCCACGTTAAATAACCTAACTACTATTAGAGATACTTTGTTGAAATATGCTTATCTTAAATGGACTTATTAGTCTAGAAGCTGTTGCGCCTAATAGAAGTATTGGACAGTTCAAGTATATTATGCGCATTGTCCCTTACAACGGTAAATCCCGGGATAAGCTAATTACTTAATACTATACTACGGTGTTTCATAATATTCCAACTGGATTATACCTAGTAATTATATTACGTTATTAACTTAGATCTCTCGATTAGCGTTAGGGGAAAGTTAAATATAGATATGGGACTTAACCTTTCAAAATCACAAGTAAGAGTAGTACTAATTTAGGGTAGGTTTTAAATGTTTGTATGGCCGCGTTGCTATTTGTTTAATTTACTTTGATTTAACTATTCCCATGTTACCTATCTGATAGGTAAGTTTCTGTGAGAGCCTTGCAATATTCCAGTGCAGGTACAAAGTTCCCTAATGTTCGGCGAGCACCCAAAGACCTTTCGGGATACTGTAATGGTAAATATTAGCTACTTGATATTTACCTCCATTTCTGGAAAGCCTATTACTGGCGTACCTTTAGCTCAATGCTAGTCCAACTCTACTCAACATTATATTATAAATAGACAATTTTAAATAATATAGTAGTGGATAAGCCTAGTATTGGATGTTACGTATCTTTACGTTGTATTATCTTATCCTACACCGAAGGGTAATTACAGTTAGGGCGAGAATTCTGTACGAACATTATTCTCCAACGCGGATCTAGATTGCTTTAATTCCAAACAACACGATTAGTTCCATACCCCAAGTTTCCATTCCAGTTAAGAGATTCGACGTAATTAAAGGATATTAGCTAAGTTATTCTATTCGATCGAAAAGTGCTCTGTATTATACTTCGAGAGAATAATAAATAAGTCGTTCGTGCCAGACTAAAATCTAATTCTTCTCTCTTCTGTATCCTCATATCTCAGGCTTACACATTCACTTATCCTTCCATCTCAATTTCATATATCCAGTTATCACTACCGCCAAAATGAAGACCACTTCCTTCACTCAGCTCATTGCCTCTGGCCTTTTCGCTTGCACGGCTGTTTCCGGGTTCCAGATCCCGACTAGCAACCTTGCTGTCTCTGGCAATGTTATCGGAGCCATTGCAGCCTTCGCTGTTCCAGCGTTTGCTGCTTCCAGCGAGGCCGGCGCAATCCATGCTCGTTCCAGTAAGTATCCCGTCATATGTATGCCTTGAGATAGTAGCAAGCCATTTATTAATACATATAATAGGGACGCACAGGCACGGGGCCACTAGAGATAGGCAGTCGTCGGGAAGGACGGGCAGAGGACATAACTTGAGGACCTCAAGAGGACGGACGGGTAGGAACTCCAAGGGCTCAGCTTCTCGTTCTGCATGGAACAAGAGGGGCGCTCCCACCGATGACGATAATGAAGAGGGCGACAAAAAGCACTGGTGGAGCAACTGGTTTCATCACAATGACGACGACAAGACCAAGGAGGAAGGCGGCGGCAGCGAGCAAGATAGCAGCGACAAGACCGATTACACCAACATGGTTAAGGAAGCCGGCATGCCTAAGGACGCTAGCATGGCTAAGGACCCCAGCATGGATAAGACCTTCGGCAGCGTTTAAGACTTTTCCACTGCCATAATATAGAAGAGACACCTAGATATCTTGTTTAATATTATAATATCGCGTTCAGAAAATTTTCAAAGACTTCGAGTTAATAGCTGTTAATTATTTTAGCAAAGTGACAAATGAAGGAAGTTGCAGTATCATGTCGTAAATATTTTATAACCTGTATCTAGTCTGTAACTACTAATGTTATAGCCATTATATTGTTTATACTAAGATAAAGAGGCGGAAATACTTGCGAATAATTATTAGGGATACTCCTGTATTGAATTTCCTTTCCTCGGTATAGGCTACTATAAGGTACTGTCGCTGCTGGCAGGAGGTACTAGTAGTACTACTCTGGTTAGTATATCTATATTAAAGAGACTACAGCGCAACCCCTGTATGCATTTGTGTCTGTAAAGGTTTTCCACACAGAATGACAAAAACATTACGGCAACCGTTAATTCAGTTGTCAGTGTAGCGATGGAACAAGACGTGATACTGCAGGGGAAAGAGGCCTGATATGGATGCGTATCGGGGCCTTATCAAACCAGGTAACAAGTTACGTTATGTAAGTTACGAATCTTATCCGAGACCTGTGGGGCGGAGCATGAGGAAACCGGCAATAACCAATGTGTAAGCCCCTCGTCCCTCGTCACAATTCGAGCCGATACCTAAGTTACACAAAGCAAACTCTCACTCAAGATCGACCACCCAACTCATCGCCGCCTTACCAACCCGCCAACCTGTCAACTTCCTGCACTTGTCCTGCACTTGAGGCCTCTCGT
Source organism: Arthrinium puccinioides (assembly GCA_022414665.1). Classification (NCBI taxonomy): domain Eukaryota; kingdom Fungi; phylum Ascomycota; class Sordariomycetes; order Amphisphaeriales; family Apiosporaceae; genus Arthrinium; species Arthrinium puccinioides. The sequence continues at coordinate 758,503 of JAIUNF010000003.1, read as the reverse complement.
AATAACCATGTCAGCAGCCGCGCCAGAACCTCTCCCCCTGATTCACCTCAACGGCTTCCCCGGCACGGGCAAGCTGACCATCGCCTGCGCCTTGCAGGAGCAGCTCGGCACGTGCTGCCGGCTGGTACACAACCACCTGCTCATCAACCCTGTCGACGCCGTGCTCCACCGCACCGAGGACGGCTACCAGGACCTACGGCGCGCTATCCGCGGGGCCGTCTTCACGTCGTTGGCCCAAAGCCCAGCCACGCACGCCTTCGCCTACATCTTTACCGACTTCCAGTCCGGCGACCCCGTAGGCAGCGCCACGTGCGCCGAGTACCTGGCGGCGGCACGGGCGCGCGGCTCGGCTCTCGTGTCCGTCGTCGTGTCCTGTGATGAGGAGGTGAATGTCGCGCGGCTGCGGACCGCGGACCGCGAGGCTCACGGCAAGCTTGTCGACGAGGGCTTGGTACGCATGTTTCGCAGGGACGTCGAAATATACCGATTTGACGACGCCGGGGTTGTCAGTTTAGAGCTCGATGTGTCCAATTTGGGCGCAGCCGAGGCGGCGAGTCGCATCTTGGAGCATGCGCTCGAGGTGTCCGATGCCCTGAGAATGCGGGTGGCGTTGTCGCAACCAAGCGAGTAAAGCGGGAAAGAAAAGCGTTCCTCTTGTCAAACGCTGTGTCGAGCTCTTACCCATTCTCGGGCATTCTCCCCCTGATAACAGGTGTCTACCAGCCATGCCGATCCTTCAGTTCCTTCCGCAGCACACTGTTTTCGAGGTTGGTGGCCATTTTCCAAATAACCCAGACGGACGTGATTACGATGATGGTTTCATAAAACCAACCACCATAGCCTCCAAGAGTATCATGGAACCAGTTGAACAAGCCGCCGCGCCGTACCGGAATATCTGCCATCGTCTCCCGCAGCTGGCAGTACTCCTTTTGCTTTGTATATTCTGGACCTCCAAATCTTTGTAAGACGCAAGGAGACGGTCGTATTCTCTGCGCAGGGCATCGTACTCATCTCGTGTCTGTTCGAGGTCCTTGACAAACGCTTCCCCTTCCCTGAGGTTTCGGTCATGACGTCGATCCATCACGTCGAACCTATGGCGGAGCTTGTAGTGTTCACTGACGAGATTTCTGTAGTCCTGTGTACCCTCCTCGGCCTGGGTGCGCTGAGGATTCCTAGCTAGGAGACCGTTGTTGGGGCCGAGCGGCTGTGGGGGCTTCCACCAAGTCCTGTACTCAGTGGACAGAGACGTCTCACTCGTAGATTCGTTTGCTTCGTCTTCGGTGTCTCGTCTTGATCTTTCAATTGAGTCCTCGGAGAACGTTTCTGTGACATTCCCATGTCGCTCGGGGAACTGGTCACCCTCGGCATAGATGTACGCTTCGTTGCTCCATGCTGGCCTGCTTGGCGTCGGCGCCCGCAGCGTTTCTCTAAATTGGCCAACACAGTCCCTTCCGGAAGTCCTTGGCTCAAGATAATCATTGGGAGGATTGTCGTAATAGTAGGCGGCATATGGTGGTGTGCCCGCAGGAGTCCAGCAAGTATAACGGTCGTTGCCGTCGTATTGGTTGCTCATGATGATGGTAATTGACGATTGCAGTGACTTGTAGGTGCTTTTCTGCTATCGGAAAGGTACACCTAGGTAGTTATACTAATAATTATGAGATTGAAAACAATGCAATTGACAGAGAAACAGGTTGTCTGTTGAGTCTCCGAAAACGCTCTTTGTGTCTCGTGTGCCTTGAACAATCAAAGATTGCCCGCATATTCGTATCTTTTTCTGATCAAAGCCATTATCTCTGCAATGCAACACAACCAAGATTCTTTTTTGAAGGAACCGCCATGAGATTGGTCATGGCTCTCCAGTGTGTTGCGATGGATCCTCAACACCCGCGCTGGAAGTTCGATCGCCGTCACGGGTTAGAATACACAAACTGCCTAGATACAAGAGAAATAATAGATGTAGTCCGAACATGTCAGGGTCACACACTTGACGCAACGTTTGTGGCCAAGATGATTAGCACTTCAATGCTCATTGCCACATACTACCGTGTAGTAGAGTGGTTACGTACGACTTGTACATGTATAATTGGCTTACGACTACTCATGGCAGCCTTCATGGCGGGAATGACCGCACTGGGTACACCGATGAATAATCTCATCATGCAGTGACTCAGTGACATGCACTACTTCTCCCGCATGAACCGTCATTTTCGGGGGCGGTAAGCCCTGAAGCCAGAAAGGGATAGCCCCCTAACGGGACCCACCTTTAGCCGGTCCCGCCTGGCGCCATGATCCATCGGGGAACAGAAAGTTTTGAACTTTCGACTCACATGAGACTCGAGAGTAGCTACCAGACTTTGACAATTGTTTTCAACTCGAAAGGCATCCAATCAACGGCCAGACACTACGCCGACTCGGCAACACTTCGAGACCGGGATAGGATCAATAGGACGGGCGCCTCTGAAAATGGAGGAGTTGGACATGGAGCCGCACGGGCTCAACTGGCAGAACGACTTCATCACGCCGGACCACGAGGAAAAGCTCATCCACATCTTCCAGCACAGTCTGGCATGGCCCGACAGACCGGGTCGCATCAGCCTGCACTACGGCTACACCTTTGACTACAAGACCTTTGGCGTCGACCCGGACATCCCGTACAAGCCCTTCCCGGACTGGCTGCAGCCCCTCATCCCCACGACCGAGGACCGGCCGCCCGAGCAGGTCTGCCTCCAGTTCTATCCGCCCGGCGCCGGCATCCCGCCGCACGTCGACACGCACTCGACGTACGACCAGCTGTACTCGCTGTCGATGGGATCGCCGGTGATGATGCAGTTCAAGAACGGGGATCGCCGGGTCGAGGTCGACCTGACGCCGCGCAGCATGGTGCAGATGAGCGCCGACTCGCGCCTGCACTGGACGCACGGCATCAAGAAGCGCAAGACGGACACGCTGGCGGACGGGACGGTGAGGGTGCGGCAGGCCCGGTGGAGCATCACCTATCGCTGGCTCCGGGGCGGCGAATGCGAGTGCGGCGACGAGCTGCAGTGCGACACGGCGCAGCGGCGCAGGGGGATCGAGCGGGAGTATCGGTGGAAGCAGCAGGAGGAAGAGACGCCACCTGCTCAGGAGGACAAGGGTGAGACAGGTGCTTAGATTAATCACCGAGGTTTCGTGACTGTGAAACCGTGGGTATCCTGTTATTCGTCCATCATGTCCCTCGCTGATCCACACTGGCTCGCTGCCTCCTCACAGGGCTGTCAACATACGTCACTTTACAGATATGTGTAACACAGAACTCGATACGGCCGATAATCCCATACCCAGGCTAGCGTCGAATCAGAACCTAGCTTTTCAGTCAGACTTTAGCTTGCCAGCCTGCCGCGATCCTAACTTCTTAGTCCTAGTTGCACATGACCGTTGTTCATCGCATCACAACTGGGTCGGTCTCACCTTTATTTTACTTCTTGCCGTTGGTTCCAAAACACGTCACGTATTTAATCTACCATATGGAGGAACGAACAGGTAAGCTTCCTCTTCGTGCTTTCCGGCTGTTTGAAGTTGTTGCCAACAAGTCTATAGCAAACCCGATCCTGAATACAATCGAATCCAATGACGTGAAGTACGAATTCACCCGAACGACCTTTACAAAAACGTCGCGACTGCCCTTGGATGCCGAACTAATTAACGGTATTGAGTTTATATGGTTCAGGTCGTGGTAAGAAATCGCTAGGTTTTCTTGGCCGTCTTGTCGAAATAAACCCAGGCATGAATGATGAGATCATGTGATACTAACCATTGACCAATCTTGACAGGAACCATGAGCGCATTACCAACGAGGCCAGAGCCTTGGAGATAATCTCACAAGAAACGACGATTCCCGTGCCGCGTCTGCTTGACCATGGAACTCATCCGGACGGCCGGCGATATCTGGTCACGGAGCTCGTCGAAGGCGTCGGTCTAGGAGATTTGGGAAGCCGAGGTTGCTCACGGCCAGAGGGGCAGAAGCATCTAGTAGACGGTCCAGACGGCACCCCGTGCAAGACGTGTTCAGACCAGGCTCACGCGAATGCTGTCGCGTTCATCCAAGATACCGTTTTCCCCCAGCTCGCGCAGCTGAGATCGCACGAACGAGGTATCCTCGGGTTCGTCATGCCCCCATCCTGGCTAAGTCCCGACGTCGATCCGCCATGGAAAGGCAAGGATCACTTCCAGACTCTCCCTCTAGAGGCTCCCGGTTACGTCTTCCAGCACGGCGACCTCGCGGCTCATAATATCATAATGGATCCACAGACCCTCCAAGTCAAGGCCCTGATCGATTGGGAGTACGCCGGCTTCTTCCCGCCAGGGATGGAGGGATGGCCCGGAACGTTAGATAGGGGTATTTACTACGCTCGTAGCCGTCGTCCAGCCCGCGCGATAGCAGAGTTCCTTGCCGAGGAGTACTTGGAATGCTACGAGAAATGGGGCGACAAGGCACAATTAGATGCGTTGGTTGAAGCCGGGGAACTTCCGGATCCCGGTCAACTGAGGCAGGATCGCAGACCAAAATAGTAGAAGGAGTCAGGATAGCTTTCGTGCCTTGTCGTCTTGGGTCCCAAGATATGGAGAGCTGGTTTGCGTCTGCTCGAAGAAAGGTGGACGTTGGGCCGTCGTGGCAAGGGTCGGTTTGGTTGGTGTGATGCAGGACACTGAGCCTTGTTATTTTCGTGGGCGTTGTTCGTATGGCTTATTTTCATTATTCAGCAAGAACAACTGCAGGATGCGGAAGACCTTTGTGTTGTGGCAGTTGGGCATAGCCACTTTATGCGCGTTATACCTCTGCAGAGAAGAATGGGGTGCATGGAGGGTGCCTGCAGTGTCGACGACGTTCAATGTGAACATGAATTGTGTTCTATTCTGCAACAGCACCACTCAGTACATTATGGCCGAGTGTTTGAAATGTCGGAAATATCATTTTTGTCCAACCCTGTAATGAATTTTGAATAGTCAGTCCTCAGAATGACCAAGGGTCCCATGATCGAAAAAACTCATTTTGAGGCTTCAAGATGACTCTTTTGGTTATCACAACACAATTGTTTTGATCAAGGCGTGGTGATTACGTTTCAACATTCTATTCAATTTGGTTTACTTGGTTAGAGGTTATGTTTGTGGCATCCCCTGGTCGATGTGGTTCCGTCACCGCTTTCCACATCAGTGCCGATTCACAGTATCTATTGTCCCTGGCAACCAACCCAAACCAAGCGACGACGCACCACCTCGGCTGTACCTTCTAGAACCTGACAGAACAGACAGAACCAGGCACCCTCTTGATAATTATTGTTGACTTGCTGTCAACTCAACCACCACCACAAGGGCCTGATGGCCTAGTGGTCACAAGCACCGCTTCCTTGGGTTAGCGATAGCAATGATGATTTGTTCAATCTCATGATCCTTTCAAAGTTTCATAGAGACTCTATTGGGTAAAACCCATGAGATTATTTCAGGACATAGTCTGAGCAGTACGTGTGGGGTGGGGTGGGTTTTTTTCTTCTCGCCTGCGTCTAGATATCTGCTCTGCACATAGCTCAGTCATTAATCAAGGTACGGCCTTCATAATTCGCTCAAACGTTTTGATTTTTGAAGAGAACAACCTTGCTTATCTCCCTCATCTTTTGGATCTGTTCTGCAGCATATCTAACATCTCCAACTACAATAACCCATACCCAAGCTAACAACATCCACCACAAAGAGCTACATTACGCGTCGCCCCCTGGACACGATATGCCCTTGAACTGAAATAAATGCTTGAAGTATATCCCCTGCCCAGCGTGGTAGCTAGCATCTCCAATCCCTGTCTCCGTCCTATGTTTTAATCGTCACGCTCCGGCCGAATAGCTACATGGGTAAACACAAACACTCGATGGAGAGCCAATACCCGAAGAAACTTGTTTGGTGGCAAACCCTCCATCTGACCTGGTATTATTTAATTCTTGGTTGGAAATGGAGCACAGTTGATGACTTCAAACTTGATTGATAGCATGTCCATGACGCAAGTTTCGATAAGTTTGACCTGAGCGCGCATTTTCACCATTCTAGCTTTTATCTTGACGCGGCGTCCTGCCTTGACGTATTTTGGTGAGCACTGAGAATTGATGTACCAACGAACTTTCGGGCGACCACCATTAAACTGGTTCAGTAGACAGTTAATACCACCTCAAAGCAGAGGTGCTCGTTAGTCATGAGCAGTAAGCCGTTGGGCCAGTGTGCGTTTATTATCAGACTAGGAGGCACTCCAATCTCTCTCTAGCCCTGCTACATTATATTACAAAAGCCTGCGCTTAATAAGTGTCCATAAGAACCTCGAGCAACTTGGGGAAGTTGGGCGACCCAAGCCCAGAAACGGGATCCCAGCCCGCGGCTGCCTTGAAACCGGTGCTATTGCAGCCGGCGTTGCTGCCCACGACGACATCATTGAAGATCTCGGGGTGTTGGTACAGGACCGGGTTGATGAATCCCACAGTCCCCTTGCCAGCCTTGAGACGCTCCTCGTTGACGAGCGTCAGGACGGCACCCCAGACGGGGGCGGACAGCGATGTGCCACCGACCAGCACCCACTTGCCGCCAGCGTAGACGATCTGCCGGTCACCGACAGCAGCCACATCCGGGTACCCGCGACCCTTGATGTTGTAGACGCCCTTCTCGACGTTGGTGAAGTTACCGTTGGTGATTTCCTCGCCGTACCCGACGAAAGGCAGGGTAGGGGCCGTCACCTCGAGGTACTTGTCGACGGCGAGCTTCTGGTAGTCCGGGGTGGAAAAGACGTTGCTGAAGCCGCCGCCGCTGGCGAAGCGGGTGGTAGCCACTTCGTTCAGCTTCTCGAAAGGCTGAGCAGCGGTCGCGTTGTTGACGCGGTCCCACTGGGTGCTGCCGACGGACAGCACGTAGGGGCAGGAGGCGGCGTAGGCCGGAGAGAAGATGGTCTGGTTCTTACCGCCGACAGGGCACTCCGTAATGTTGCCAACGCCACTGTCTCCAGAAGACAGGATGACAGTTGTGCCCTGCAGGCCGAGTTTCATCCACTCGTTACACTGGCGCTTCATGTAGTTGTCGGGGAATTCATATTCATCGCCGCCATAGGAGATCGAGATGACGTTGGTAGGCTCATAGACACCGCATTGAAGTGTGCCATTGTAGCCGCCGGGGTTGCGGTCAGGGTAAACGGGGTCCTGGCAAGCGGTGACGTTGCAGTTGCCGGTCTCGCCGAAGGCGCTGTATGTGCAGTAACTGCCGTCGATGGCATCGAGGAATGTGTTCCAAAACCCAGTAAAGTTTCCCGCATGCTCGTAGTACTCGTCATCGGTCTGGTACAGAACAGTGTTTTGCGGGTAGATGAGCGGCCACGCAGCGTCAAGGTCTAGTGAAGACTCCAGGCCGACCACAAGCGGGTACGGAGACGGCTCCTCGACTGCACCAACAGCTCCGTCGATGAGACGCTCCTCCGGGTATGTGCCCTCCGGAACGTTCATGTAGGGATATAGTGTGCGCCAGAACACGTCTAGGTCATCCTTGCTGTAATGGTCGTCTAAACTTTCGAAGATGCCAAGCTCGTTGCCTGGCGTGGCCGATGTGGCGTTGGGCATATTGTATTGGGCTGGGTACTTGTCAGAAAAGATGCCGTATTGTTACTACTGATGACTTACATCTAGTGCAATCGGCTGTAACGTAAGTAGAGCAAGTGGTAGAGTTGGGATGAGGGAATCCAGTGAGCTTGTTGGGGTGAACGTTGGATGTGTTTGTAACCTTGCCACGCTTCACCTTGCTCTGCTTCGCCTTCTTCTGCCGTCTTCGCATCCTAACACCAGGCGTAATGTAGTCTATATGGTCCTGGACATGAGCCGGCACGTGGTACGCCTCAGTAGAGATGTCTTGGCTGCCATCCGCGTGCTCGTAGACGTGGAAAGTGGCGTACAGGAGGTTTTCTGCCTCATTGGCTGTGGCGTCGAATTGAATCCACTAGGACTTTCGTAAGACGGCATGTTATCTCATGAGTCAAGCGGCTACTTATGTACTTACCTGCTTGTTGGCAGATTGAGCAACACGGTCGCGGGAAATGCCGGAAGAGACTACCCAATCAATGACGGAGCTGGCAACCGACTGAGCAGGGGCAAAGAATTCAACAGCCTCTTCCGCGCTCATGTGCTTTCCGTAGCTGGTCGACTTGGGGTTCGAACTATTGTCAGGCGTTAGGCTTGCTCGACAAAGGGAGTGCGGTAGAGGCTTGCTCACATGTCCATGAGCTTGTTATGGCCAGCCTCGACGTTGGCCTGGGCGAGACCGATTCGCATCGGCAAGACAACAGTGGACATTACCTTGCCTCTCTTCGTCCACGAGTTCACAGCGTGAACAGGATGTCTCTCGTGGAGGTTGTGGGTCAATGGAACTTCTCGCTTGGCCAGGGGGACACCACCACGCGAAACAGGTTTAGCAGCTGTCTCGAGGACAAGCCCGGCCGCGAAGGCCGCAAGACACGACTGAAGGAGCATGATGACTTGAACCGAACGGTGATTGAGTCAGTCAACGCATACGGGGAAAGAGACCGGTGCTCATCGCGCCTTTATAGTCGCACGACCCATCGTTGGATGGAGACTAAGTCTGGCGGTATCTCCAGGCCCCAGCATTCAGCTCGGCCCCCTGAGCGAGAGACGATGATAGCTCCCGGCCATATCGCAAATGCTAATTAGCGTCCACTGAATACAGATTCGGATCGTGCGGTTGTCGATGTTGAATGAAATGCCGCATCGTGGACCCATCGTAACACGGATCTCGAGGCAGAGGGGCTCGCTGCTCTCCTGTCCACCTTCCCCTTAAGGCTTACGGTCCCAATCTCTTGCGCGGCTCGGGGCACAAGGCGACGAAGATGGGACGGAGATTGGGCAGCGAAGTGACCTCCTGTATGCGGCTAGAAGGACGGCGGAAGCGCGAATCAATCCATGCAGATCCTGGTCGAAGCCACCCCCTGAACGTCCACTATACGGACCCTAGCGGATAACTACTCCGGTATTGGCTTATCGAGAACCTCAAGCTTTCCACCCCCGGAATCTCCCAGTGCACCCGAAAGCTTGTTCGAACTCCCGAGCCTTGGCTCGAATGTGTTGACTCGCGGTGTGACATTGGTCAGTGACAGCTTCAGGGGTGCCTTGACCTCGCGAATGATACACCGGTCCCAAGTGCGTAACGTACCAGAGTGTCAGTGAAAACATTGCACGTCGCGTTTCTTCCAGACGAGCATCTCACGGAGGAGGGACCAGACTGGGCGGAAACAACCCATCGTGAGATAGGATGATCCTCCATCATCGCACCCGATACCGAGCCGCTAAGCTCGAATCGAGCGGTATACGAAGTAGAAGTTGTGGATATGCTGTGGATATGCTGCCTCGCCGTAATTGTCCGAGCTCAACGTGCCTGGACATGGACAGGACAGCAACGTTGCAGGACATACGGAGTACGTAGTACTGTGTACACGGTAATTACTCCGTGTTTTCCGGCAGGAACGTGGGTAGCCTGGTTAGGGCCTAACGTTGGCCACTGAGGCGACTAGGCTTGCAGGGTGCCCCAGACGCGATTGGCCGCTGATCCTGATTGGATTGGAAACAAAACGCCGTGCTTGATGAGAAGGCTGGTTGAATCGAATCATGTTCAGACGCAAAGGTTGGCTCGGTGACGGGTTTCAATCAAGAAACGGATACAAGACGGAGATGGCGTTATCTATCAGGCTGACGTTCTCAATCAGGGGGGGTGGGGTGTTGTTGTCAAGTATGGAGTACGGAGTACGGAGTACTGTGTGCGGATACACGGTAACAAGGAAGGGTAATGCTTGACAGGTACCGTACTGTTTACTGTGTACTCACTCCGTAAGTTAGGTGCGCACGAGTTGCTGGCCAAGGAAGGAAAGAAGGTTCGGCGTCTCGGTCTCCCGCAAGAGCGGTGCAGCGATAAGCTCCACACCCACCACGACGATAAGAAAAAAAGTCCAACCCCGCCAAACCATCTGTTTGTCACCCCCGCCCAAGTCCTGACGAGAACTATCGCCAACCTTCTCGTCGCAAACCGCCCCAGCATGGCCCCGTACGACAGCGACTCGTCTGCCGGCGAAGACGAGGACTTCACAGAGACGAGTGTCCTTCTCGGGTACGCATCGAATGATCCCGAAGATGACAGCATCAGCCGTCTCGGCGGGCGACCTGTAAGTGCTGGAATTCTCTTCCGCCCCAACGTCCCGTCCCGCGCCTTCTTGTCTCCTGTCGCTAACCTTCCGCTTTCAACCCAGGACTGGATCGACCCAGCGTCGCCCGCGTCGGCAGCCCTGGCCAGGTGCAAGATATGCAACGATATCATGGTCCTCCTCCTGCAGCTAAACGCCGAATTGCCCGCCAAGTTCCCCGGACACGAACGACGACTATACGTTTTCTCCTGCACGCGCAAGTCATGTCGGCGGAAGGAAGGCAGTCTGCGAGCGGTGAGAGGCCTTCGAGTGGCTCCAGGGAGCAAGTCGGCCGCAGCGAAGAAGGCGCAGAAAGAGGAGAAGCCCAAGCCAAAGGAAGAGCCCAAGCCGCAGAGCAAACTGGGAGAAACGCTGTTTGGCGCAAAGACCATGGGATCGTCAGGCTCAGCCAATCCATTTGCTACCGGTGCGCCGTCAAGTAACCCTTTCGCCTCGTCAAGCAACCCATTCAGCAGCGCCAAGCCGGTCGAGGCGACAAAAGAGGAACCCAAGGATGATCCCAAGGATGAGCCCAAGGAAAAGCCAACGGAGGATGCCGCCAAGACACTGCCCCAAACATTTGCCGAGAAGCTCGCCTTGAACAACCCGCAAACCACTGCCGGCCCGCCGCCACCTCCAGAACCTTGGCCATTGGAGGACGACCTGCCCAAGCCATACCCGATCGCATACTTGGCTGACGCCGACTTCGAGACGCTCGAATCAACGCCGCCGCCCGTGTCGCAGGCCACAGTCCAGATGGACATTGACGACCCTACCATGTCGAGCGGGGGCGGCAAGGATGACAAGGATGTTTTCGAGTCTTCCCACGATGCCGACTTCCAGAAGTTCGCCGATCGCGTCGGCCAGAACCCGGAGCAGTGCATCCGATACGAGTTTGGCGGTCAGCCGCTTCTCTACGCGAAGAAGGACCACGTTGGCCAGTTGTTGAGTGGAAGCAGGGGCATGCCGAGATGCCAGAACTGTGGTAGCGGTCGGGTGTTTGAGGTGCAATTGGTGCCGGAGGCCATCGCAGAGTTGGAGTCGGAGGAGCTAGGCCTGGATGGTATGGACTGGGGAACTGTCATCATGGGTGTGTGCGAGTCAGATTGCCAGGCTCGGGGTGTGGCAGAGGGTGAGGCTGGTTATCTCGAGGAGTGGGTTGGTGTCCAGTGGGAGGAGCTGACGTCGCGGCGATAAGCCCGATGAAGATGCGAGAAAACGACTACAAAGAGCCCCTCGATCCAGTCTGAGAACATGGAAGATACGCATTAACCACCTCCGACGACGACGTGCAGGGGCTTCACAGGATTGGTGCGCCTGTCTGCTTTCTGGTTTGGACAAGGATACCAAGCGATATAACTGCGGTAGGGGGTAGGTAACGTTAGTTTGCTGGACAATGTTCGTGTCCAAGCCAGACAACCCCTCGACTCTCAACTGCACTGCCTGCACTGCCTGCACTGCCTGCAGATATCGACCGTCTTGGCCACTTGGGCGCCCGCGCACGGGAATATCTGCTTGGTTGATGCTCATTGCATCTACCCAGACCAACCCGAGGCTTCTTGGCGGGCGCAAGTAGTGAGGCAAGACTGCACACTTCTTCGTCTGCAAGGTACTGTCAACTACAGGCCGATATAGACAGGCTCGCAAAGAGTTGCTTCGGCGAGAACGCCGGCCCGAGTGTGCGATACCGTCTCGTATTCCGGATAATCGCTGTAGGGGTACGGAGTAGAGTTCGGGGCTTGTGTGTGATGGCGACCCATCAGGTTGCACAAACGGAAAAGCAAGTAACTACGGATAACCTGAAACGGATTGTGGCCCTTGCCGCCGCATGCCAATCCCATTCATTGCTTTTTCCAAGACGCTGGTATTGTAAACCCATGATCAAATGCGTGCATTATGCAATACGATAATTGTGAGGCAAGCGGCAGGACGAATATGACCCCCTCATCAGAACACTATCGTGATGCACTCCTATTGGCAGGATTATATCTCGGCCGCTTTACTCGCAACAAAACCTGGATCCAGACCAGTCGAAAGCGGGTCGTATCGCTTGTTTTGCTGCATGCTGACTGGCAGACATTTGACAGCCAAGCAAAGTACTTGCAGCACTTGCAGCACTTGCAGCACTGTCACAGAGTCATCACAACGTATCATGTGCCGTGAGTGAGGCTGCGATGCACTGCTGATGACAGAGGGAGGGCAAGCAAACAAGAGATTCTCGATGGTTCGTCGTGAGAAAATGGCAGCCCGACGAGCGTCTTCCAATGGAGCTTGCTACAGCCTACAGCCTACAGCCTACAGCCTACAGCCTACAGCCTACAGCCTACAGCCTACAGCCTACATTGGGAAGCCCCAGGCCACCGGTTGCGCCTCGACTTTGACACCACCATCTCGACGGCGTCATGTCCGTCGTCGAAGCCTGCCGTTCCAACATATGATGGGAATTGAGTCCCCACAGCATTGCCATGCTGCCTGCTTGATGCAGTGCAACATGAGAGCAGTCTATTTATCTGCTGGTCGTCACCAACAGCTCCTATCGTATTCGTCGACGTGATGCGGATGCAGCTACGAGCAAACGTGGGCTTGTCGTGGCCAATTGACATGCCTAGCCTTCATCATCCGATCGGCTTTTCCACCATCGGCCAGAATGAGGCAAGCCACATGTGTAGCAATGATGATGAAGCTACGAAATCGACGTTTACTCATAGCAAGTGTGGTGGTCAATGAATACTCACTGCCTTGCCTTTGCCGATTTAAAGGGGGCAGTTGATCGACTTCGCTTCCACTGCTTTCCTTTTCGACAACTTTCCCACCCCAAAGACCATAAACCCTCACATTCCTCACACAAGCGCCTTCCCAAGCACATCATGTCTGACTCGTCCGAACTCCCAAAGTACAACGAGATGGAATACACCCGGCTCTTCCAAATGGTAGCCGAGTTGGAGGGACGAAAAGGCGTAAAGTTTATCACCACCGGCGAGCTCCAAGCCACCCTCGGCGCCCTTGGCAACCGAGTCCTCACGCTCGAGAAGCTGGGGCGAATCACTCCGCCTCCGCCCATGCTCGATCTCACATGGGACTCGCTCGAGTACCGCCTCCAGCGCGTGTGCTACCCCGACTTGCCCCGTGAACCGACCCAGAAGATGAAGGCCATGTTTCGCGCCGCGGACGAAGCGCACGCCAAGGCCGTCTCGCCGGCGATGCTGCACAAGGTCCTCGCCAGGCTCGGCACCAGCTCCTCCAAGCTGCCTCTGAGCGAGGAGAAGGTCGACTTCCACCTCGTCGTCCAGGAGATTGCGAACCTGTGCGGTCAGAGGCATTGGACGCTGTGTGGCACGTTGCAGAACCTCCAACAGGTGCACGCAATCGCCCTCGCCCTCTGTCTGGATATGGAAAATCCAAGGTTTGGGCCGCCGCCGGGGATGCGTCCGGGTGGCATGATGGGCCCATCGGGACCGCCACGCATGCCTCCTGTAGCCGTTCAGCCGCGTGGATGCAGCTCGTGCAAATGTTGCGGAAACCAGGATGCCAAGAAGAATCAGAAAGGTGTCATGTCCTTATTTTCTAGCGGACGCAGCAGTCGCAGGTCCAAGACGAGATCAAAGTTTCCATCATGGGGATGGGTGAAGAACCTGTTCTGCAGGCGGCAGGGCCTGGCGTATGATACGAGTGACAGTGACAGCGAGAGTTCTGTGGGCAGTGCAGCGGATTGATGGAGGCTCATCCAAATCTTGAGTCGGGGATACTCAGCTGTGGTCAAGGGTGTCTGTGTTGTGGATAGGGTCGAGGGAAGATTGAATTGGTGACAGCAGGATAGGGCTACATGTTTTGAATCCCGTTTTCCGTATACTATTCTTGATCACGGGTGGTGGAAGCAGCAACCAGTATGCACCTTGGGAGGTGGCCTCCTGGCTTTATAAAATGCCTGCACGATGGCATGAAAGTTATTGTACTGGAGTTTTTCTCGCAAGGTAGCGAACCCTAATTTACTTTCATACTAAGCATTGCAAAATTCAAACATGACCAATGTTCCTAAAGTTGAGCCTGACCCCTACACTTGTTGTCGTGAGAATCTTTGCTAGATTAAACCATGATTTGAAGCTTCTCGAAGGAATGGATAAAGCTGAACAGTGTATATAAAAAGCACTACTGCCTAGTGGACTTTGTGGGATGATATGTAGTATTTAACGATCCAGTTGTATGCACATAACGGCCAAGGTACGATACAGTGCACCATGGGTAAATGCTGATGCCATTGTACTGGATGCAATGGTGGATGATCTATTTTGAGGGGCCGTATTTTTTCTTCTCATCTGTCTGTACTTGGTGTTCAGGGCTGCTCGGATACCAAGTTGTGTCATCTATTTTGGGTCTAAGGTCATATTTCAGTCTTTTGAATCTTACTGCGCTTTTGCTATTAAGTATTATGGTCTTTATGGAGGGAATGTGCCCAGGGTTGTGTAATTTCTAGGGTTGAAATTTAGTGTTTAGCTTAGACATCCGCTCCTTAGATCAAATAACCAGTTCAACACAACTCTCTCATTTCAATCTCTTAGACTATTATGTCAGAACGTCAGAGATACATTGATACCTCGCCATACGATATGTGCCAAGGAAAGGGTAGCTCAATGTATTCTTCCTTGATCATGTTCTCAACCCTCGAGGATACAGGGTCCGTGCTTCAAGGCATTAGATATTATTTATTAGGGCAATAACAGTAGAATAACCTACCATGGAAACATACGTCGAACCTTGTCCCAGATAATAATACCAGGACGGCAGAGGTCGGTCACAATCTGCCTCACTGGGACGTCGGCGCGAATCGATACCAGAATGCTGGCACTGTCTGCCATCAAAAATACCTCTGGGTCATCCATAACATGAAATCCAGATAACTCTAGGACATGTTTATCCGCTTGTTCGTATAGCGGATCCTGTATATAAATACCACCATAGTGAGGTAGACAGCCCTGGGGGTAAGAAGTAACGCATGCTGGATCATAGGGCGGCCATCTAATTCGGAGTTGAATGTTAATGGTCCGCATCCAAATGCGACAACTTTATTCAGTACGAACGGTATAGTCGCTGCGGCAAGCACCCTTTGAATTTCTTCGTGATGCTGACTTGTCCTCCCTTGGTGCACCACGTCCTGAAAAGCTTGACGCAACTCCTCGGTGGAAATAGGAGGTCGATTTTGCCAAGTAAGGTCTTGGCCATCCTCTAGTTCCGTGGTGCAGGACGTAATTTGCATAGGTAGAAACGCTGTGCGAGGATTGAAGAGAGGTGTGTCGTGGCCGGCGATGAGATCCTCTATGGAAGAGTAATGAATGAACACTCAGCCGACGTATTCCGAGTTTTGACCCGTCCCGCATCACACACCCACACACCTACCTACACAGTAAAAGCAAGACTAACTGCCCAGAGAGAGTCGTCTAGCGGGCTGATCCGCTTTTATCAGGCCTGTCAAGATATGCTTGCCCAAGCATGTCCTGGGCAGCCAGTTGACTTGGATGTTCGCCTACTGCGTTTCTTGCATTCTCTTATTAGTGGAATTCAGGCTCAACCCATTGTTCTTCCTTTTCCCTCCTCACACGCGCAACAGACAGCCAAAGGAATCTGCTGGGTCTGATGCATCAATTTATTTTCGAATTTCACGGTTGCCTTCCCTCCTCCAACGCGTTATCTATGCCCCTCGAGTCCGGCATCATGCCGCGTGTCTGACATCAAAACAGCCGGGCTCGCATGTCATTATAGCTGTTTGGCGAGGGCCTGCCATCTGTAAACTCGAAATTAAGCCATTCCTGCGTCCCGAGCGCCTCGAAAACCGCCAGGATCCCTGTGCTAGGTCTCCAGTCCCCGACTTGCCACCGCACCACCGGGGTCGTCGTCTTGCCGTCGCCGTCGTCGCCACCGCCACGGCCAGCAAGATACTGCACACCCCAACTGTGCACGCTGTCCTTGTCGTACGGTGCATCGCCAGCATACTCTTCTTCTCTGCTCTCCGAGGGCGTCCACCAGAGGTATGTAAACATCTCCGCGTCCTTCAATCTGGGCATGTTGGCCACCGCTGCCGCAAACCGCGCAAGCAATGGCTCGATTCTCTCTCTGTGTGGCTCGGTGCGGAACATATCAGGAAGGCGATCGGACTCGCGATCACCATCCTGAATTTCTTCGAATTCTTCATCCATCTCCTTGTCCACGGGCATGTCGTGTTCGCGAGGGTAATCTGTCGTCTCGGAAATGTGGTAGCCGCCTGCTCTCTCGTCCTCGGAGCCGGTGCTGCGCAAGGGATCCTCGCCGCGCGGACCGACAAAGTACCACATTCCATCTGGGCGGAGCGGGTGGAACTCTACCCGGAGCCGCTGCATAGACGACCACTGCTGATCCTCTGCCCCTGCAGCAGGGAACAAGTCCTCCGTCACCAGGGCACGGAGGTCGAGCCTCTCGAGCTGTGCAGCCAACCTGCATAACCCCACGCTCACGGGATCCCTCTCGGCCGGATGGATCAGATCCGGTCGAGCCACGCTCTGGTCTTCCACCGCGTTGTGCT
Organism: Arthrinium puccinioides; assembly: GCA_022414665.1. Lineage (NCBI taxonomy): Eukaryota > Fungi > Ascomycota > Sordariomycetes > Amphisphaeriales > Apiosporaceae > Arthrinium > Arthrinium puccinioides. The sequence continues at coordinate 741,713 of JAIUNF010000003.1, read as the reverse complement.
CCGGCTTCCAAAAATGCAGCAGCGCGTTCTTTAGACTCGCCGGGATCCGTCTGCCGCCGAGGAACTTCTCCTGCTCGCAGATCGCGCTGCCAAAGTCATGTCTGGCGTCCCTGAGGGGTCCCTCCCAGGGTCGAGCGTAGTGCTCGCGCACCGGCGTGCTGGTCAAAGCCTGGGGCATAGGCGTCTCCCACATCAACGGAAGCCGGAGCGTGGTGAGCTTCGGCAGGGCGGCGATGCATTGCAAAGGGACAAGGAGTGACAAGGGGCGCATACGGTGAAAGCGGCAGACCCCGTCATAGGTCTCTGTCGATTCGATGGATAGTATGTGTATGAAGGGGAGGAGTGGCAGGGGCAAAGCCTCCGGGTTTTGCAGGTGGAGGCGCCGAGCGTGGTACATGCGGTGGCCACATTCCGGGTAAATGTCAAAGGACTGCGCCGCGATCGTGATGTCCACAGCGAAACCCTCGGCTGCTACTGACGTGGGGGGTTGGTAGCAGCATGGGCGGCGAGCTGCGAGTACAAGGCGTGGATGCGGGACGAGATGTGGGCGCTGACGTACGCCGTCTCTTGGGCAGTCTCGTGGCATGCCAGGGGGTTCTCACGAGGGTTTAAGAGGAGCGGCATCGTGATTTCCCAGTAGCTGCGGCGCAGCACGCCGTCGGGTGAGCGAGACGCCTGGATCTTGGCCTGGACTTGACTTTCATAGTCTTCATCAAGCACGAGGAATCCCATGCTGGTTTGTGTGTGCGTGGTGGGGGATGCTAGTGTGCGATGGTGGTGAGATGGTAGGAACTTGGAAGAGGGAGGAAAGAGGTGAACACTGGAGAGGCTGCGCGTCTGTTATATACATATCCCCGGACGCCAATGTAAACAAGAGGTTGCAGTGGGGGCCAGCTGCTGCCTGAAGGGCCCCACTCGGTATATAGAGTACCTTACGCTTCAGGTATATACCAGTCGTTCCCGCCTACAACCAAAGTGTGGCAAAATAGCTTGCCAAGCAGGCACACCTGAGGGGATCTACCAATCTCCTTTATACTTGAGACTTTATTTACTGGGTACTATTCATAATGAAGTCTCGCACTTTGTACTACTATATGTGCTTTCTACTGCTACACAAAGTCAAAGACTTTGGCGGGTAGAGCTGTCGAGCGTCATCAAGGTTTTTCTATACATCGTCCTTTCCATCAACGCTTACTCCGTGTTGGTGAGATATTGCAACCACACAGGCTGAGATGTATATACATACATGACCGAGTTCGGGGATCTACGCATATTTACACATTTATATTATCTAAATGTTATGAGTTCTTGCTTAACACGGATGACCAACTACAAAAGTCTGAACACAACCTCCTTTTCAGATCCGAGTTGCTACCGAGCAATGTCTCACTATAGAGATTGCCATGGAGCCATATTTCGCATAAAAACATCCATCACCTCAATATCGTCAATCAGCTGTATAATGTCCGGATCGCTAGCGTGGGTCTTCCACTGCCATCCGTGACCCATTGGTCTCTCATGGTCCCGAAGAAGTCTTCGATGATCTTCATCGTCCTCGTCTGCATCAGGAGGAAGCAGTACTTCATAAAGTCGTCCCATTTGGACCGCAGCTGCATGGGCTGCCGTGCGGCGAGGCCCGCGGGGCGTCGGCGTCTCTCTGGCTGCATCACAGCCGTCATCGATGACGACGCCGATGAAGACGACGACGACAGCGCAGGCCACACCCCCGGACCTAACACACACGGGCCAGCCCGCAAACTGCAGTAAATGGGATGTCGTCTTGAGTGAAGATAGTTGTGGCTATATAGCGAGTAACAGCGGGATATCTGTCGATCAGTTTTATAACCCAATATAAAGATTCGTCGTGATTAATCGACGGTATAATGAGACTTGTGGTGTCCGTGGAATAAACTGGGTATCTTATGCAGAGCGCGTATTTACTATGTCTAACAGTTTTTCTGGTCCCAGCTATCCCACTTAATATGATACTATTGCCCCTACCTAGCTACTCATTCTTCGACTAAATAAGTATCTTCAGCTAACTAGGAACTGTGTAAAAAATAAACAGCTCCGAGAGACCTGTTATAACTTGGAGTCTAGGAGACTTGTTAATAGTGGTATTACTATTCGGAGACACCATATAATCTTCAGTATAGCTAATCCCGTTGCTCTCGTTTTCGAGGTTAGACGACCGTCTAGTTATAGCTTAATTAAGTTGCCGAAATACAGTCGTCTGATACGGTCGGCGCTGCCAGAGCATTGTTCTGGACTAGCCCTGAAAGCTAGTGTGATCTAGAAGGTCAGAGCTGAAGGTAAGGGACGAGTGTAGTGTCGACGTCGAAGCATCAGAACCTAAAAAGCTGGAAAGTGCGGATTCTGACAGCGGAAAATGGCCGATGCTGATCAGAATAGTATTGTTGGTATTACCTTAATGAAACCCTACGGTGGAAACATGAAGAAGCGTAAATATCCGACTAATTTACTGCCCGCTTAACGAAGGGAAGAAGAAAACTAGCTAACAGCTAGGAACAGGATAAGGAAAGGTATTTGGATCGCACGTGGTCCGGCAGTCCGATCCGTATATAGTAGGCAAAGCCTAAAGGAGAGCTTAAAGTTTTATGTCCGATACCCTCCCTAGCAGGTACTATATCGGATTGTTCTAATAGTTACCAAACTTTAGTAGATAATTTATCAACTATATTAAGTAGTAAGCATTGAAGACAGTATTCTGAAGTGTGTAGGTAGTATATAGAAGGTGAAGTTTTATCAAAGCATAGCGTTATTTACTATTACACTTATAATGATCGCCTCTATAATTTAAAGCTATCTAAAAACCTAAATATTAATATTGTACTAGTTTAATTTATTAATCTCCTAGTGCGAAGAAATTGAAATTTTACTTAGGAACTGCCTAAGCAAATTAGCTAATTTTATTAATAGAAGCCGAGTAGGTAGCTTCTTATATTTTATGTTGGAAAAATATAAAGTATTTACCCTATAGATATTGAAACCCAATTATATAATTACTAGTACCTTGTTAGAGCATGAACGAGTTACTAAGTACGATATAAAGTAATGTATTATACCGATATGCATAGATATATTAGCTCTTTTATCTAAGACTAATACAACCTGTCATATGTTATACGATAGACTAGAACGATTCCATTATAATTTAGACATGCCTTAAACTCACTGCAGTTATATTTAGTACAAGTTGGTTTCCGTTCAAAGCTCTTCTCTAAGTTGACAAATTCCAAAAAAGTTTCCGGTCTATTATACACTTCCCTTAAGAATTATAATAATTATTAGTTTATAATTTCGTTCGCCCGCTGCTACTATCATGAAGACAACTTCCTTCACCCAGCTTGTCGCCTTTAGCATAACTTCCTCTAAAGTTATTTCCGGTTTACAATTCCCGACTAGTAGCTCTGCCACTTCTTATGGAGTTATTAGTACCTTAGCTGCCTTTTCTATTCCTGTGTTTGCTACTCCTATCAAATCTGACACAGCTGAAACTGGTAGGTCTTTGGGTCTTGTCCCTAGAAGTTATAGTAAAGTATTTACTAATACGTGTACTAGGGATTAAAAGGCGTGATCAGGCCAAGATCCTAGCTTTTAGGTCTATAAAGGATAGAGAGGAGCGTGATAGGGTTCGCTCCGCCTGTAAGAACTTACATAAGAGGAATCTTTTGGCTACTCTAGTCAAGAAAGGGGATAACAGCGACAAAGGAAGGGATAAGGAAGACGATAAGAAGGAGGGTCAAGAAGACGACGACAGGAAGGATAATGAAGATGAGTATGACGACGACGATGGCGATGACGATGAGGATGACGATGATGATGATGATGACGATGACGAAGATGACATGTCTTTCGATTATCTCATGAACTGTCCATATATGGTGGTTACCGATCATTCATAGGTATACATCACTGAAATATAGTTCATAGTAATCGACTTAGTCCGTCATTTCTCGGAGTCGAATGAGACTGAGAACTTGAATAACGTGCTTTTAACCTAAGCTGTTATTTCGATCTTGTTTGTCGACTTTGTCCCTACCTATACGTTTTTGCGACATTGAAACATAACTACTATAGAGGATAGAGCTATGGTTGCGCGAATACATTGCAACTTTCCTAAAAAACGGTACGAATAACTGATTATGTAAATGGGACCTCGGTTTAAGGGCGTGCGGCGCGCATGGTATACTACTAACTGGAGTACATTAGACAAGTAAGAAGGTGCAAGCCGAGCCCGTATGTCAAAGAATCTTTAGCCGACGGTTATAGGCAATAGAAAAGTCCAGAGAAAAGGTTTGATTTGTTAAGCCTCTCGAGAACCTGAAGTTATGTACTGCCTTAATACTGCATCATAACTCGTTGTTTCCTGGAGAGTTTGTTTCCTGGAGAGTTTTAAAAGACTACTTTATATGTGCGTTGAGGATATTTGCGGCGCCTTGTTGTCGTTCCGAGCTGTCTCTCTGCTCGTTGGACTAGATTCAACTCGGGATGATAAAAGGGGCACGGCGGAGGGGGAGGGGGGAGGGCGGATATATGATGGCACAGAGTGGAAACCATCACTATGTACTCATTTTCATAGTACTAATATTGTTTATATATTTCACTCACTATTATTAGAAACATCAAGAAGTAGGGTTCGTGCCCAAGTCACTCTGTGAATAGCGAGGTTGGCGAGGTCGTCGGATAGTGTCGGCATCACCTGAATCAGACCTTACGGTGCAAAGGTTAAGTAGCGTAGATATCTGATTAATATACTGCTGGATTAACGAAGGGAAGTAGAGGAGGCAACTAGCTAGCAGCGAGGAGCAGGGTAAGTGAGGGTATTCGGATCGGACGTGATCCGGCAGTCCGATCCGTATGTAGTGGGCATACCCTACAAGGTTATGTCCGATACTCCTGCTGCTGCCATGTCGGATTGTTCCAGCAGATAGGCCTTCAAGAGCTGTTATCGCCGATAAAGAAATGCCCGAGTTTGATCGAAGATGAACGCCGGTACGATCGGTCCAACATAATATCACATATCAGCGGGAAATGGAAAGCGGGTTGAAATATGCGCTTCTCAAAAAAGGATACTATAAATTCGAAGGAAGAAAGGGAACAAGGCTATTTCTTTTGGGCTGGACACCTCTCGTAGGCAACTCAGGATAATGTCTTGAAATCAATACCTTGGTCTTCCAAGATACGCATCGCAACAGGACGGCCGCCGCCCCAAACACCGCCACCAGGGTGCATAAAAGGCCCGGCTAGGTAAAGGCCCTTAATACCGGGCACTCGGTACTGAGCGAGGGCAGGCGTTGGTCTATTTATTCCCATCTGGTCGCCTCTCATGGAAATGCCGCAGATATCGCCATGCTGAAAGCTAGGGCTATCAGACTCATGATCCGGGGTGTGAACAATTTCGTAAGAAGTGACTTCATCCATGCTGAAGTCTATGAGATATTTGGACAAGTGGGCGAAGATCCTCTGCGCCCATTCTTCCTTTATACCCTCCCAGCCGCCGTAGCCGGCCTCTGCTGACTCGGCCTTGCACATAACAACGACGTGCAGCACCCCTCTACCAGGAGGACAACGTGTTGGGTCACCCTGGTTGGTGCAGGAAGCACCCATCATGATGTTCTCTGGAAGGATTCCCGCCGCAATTTCGTCGTAGCTCTTGATCAAGGTCTCCATACTGCCAGCGCAAATGGTATTCATGACCGTCTTGTCGGCAATGGGTCCAGCTTTGAACCTGAGGGGCTTTTTGAGTGCTGCGTGAATGGCGAACAGAGTGAATTCGGAGAGACGTGTTTTCTGAGCCAACTCCATCATGGGCTGGTCCAATCCGTCGACGAGGTCACCGAGTAGGTGTGGGTGAATCTGCCCAATGACAGCCTCTCTTGCCCTCAGCTCACCGAAACGGGTTCGGACTCCCACGGCACGGCCGCCTTCGGTGAGAATCTTGGTCACCTCAGTCTCGAGTCTGACTTCACCTCCGTGGTCTTCGAGGCAGCGAATCACGGAATTTGTAAAGGCAGTGCCTGCTCCCTCGGGTACGCATAAGCCGTACATGTCGAGTAATCCGAAGGCGAGATAGACCATCATGCCAGTCCCTTTCGTAGTGGGATGTGCCAGTTGAATCTCGGTGACGAATCGTAGAAGAGCGACCTGTAAACTCTCGTTCTCAAAGTATCTCTGAATAATCTCCATCGAGGAACCGGCAGCACCGGTGGCGAGCTCTTCTGCGAGCGGGCTCTGCGAGATTTCGGCCGAAATGTCGCGTGGAGGCTCGTACATGGATGGCAACACAAGCTCTGTGATGGTGCGGCACTTGTCGACAAAGGTGTCGTACGATTTAGCGTCGGCTAGCGAGAACTTCGCAATGGAATCCATGGTCCGTTGACGCTCACGGTAGAGCGGGAGTACTTTGTCCTCCATAACAATGGAATAGCATGGATCCAACGGTAGGTATTTAAGTCCGTATCGCGATTGGAGGCCCAGTTCGTCCTTGGTAATAAGAGGGTTTCCGAGGATCATCTGATGGATAGCACTGTGGCGCTCGCTGATGAATCCTGGCTCGGACATTTGCAAACTAGCAACGCCACCTCCAGCATAGTTGGCCCTCTCCAGGACAAGAACCTTTTTGCCGGCAACGGCAAGATACGCAGCCGCAGTCATGCCATTGTGCCCCGAGCCCACGACGATGATGTCCCAGTCCTGAGCGCTGGCTTCGGATGCCATGGTGTAAATTCAACGTCTGCTGTGCAATGGTGATTTGGAAGAGTGGGAGATAACCCGATTTGTAAAGATGGGGTTGACTGGAACAAGACTTGAAAGGGTTTGTGATGAGAACGAGAAAATGTTTATCAGGGCGCGGAAGAGTCTGGAGTTATATCTCGAAATAAGCAAACTAGGGCGCCTAATGCAATTCCTTCCGGCTTGCCTGTGTAGCGTTGTTGCTTGCTATATCCAGACTCGGGATGACCCACTTGGATCGTGGGGTAAGCTACGCTAGGCGAAAGCGCTAGTGTTTATGCCACGGCCTCGGACTGTTGCTACGGACAGCGGGCTCGGATCGTTACAGCGTTCTGCCAGTCATCCATGGTAACTCGACGTACTGTGGTCCTCCGCAGTTGTTACATAACGACATGCTCTTACGCAATGCTATGTGGCATCAAGTCCGTTACTAGCTTCTACCCCGCCTCTACCCCAGACCGCTAGTGTTATACTTCGTACTACACGGTAACTACTAGTCACGCAAGTGCCGCCCCACGATCTCCGTTTCTTATATCCGTACAGTACGGCACTAATACGCGACTAGCGTCTACCGTTTCTAATATTCTTCGGTACCCCGCAGCCTCCGAAGTCCCCGACTTTCGTCCTCCCTAACTTTCATTGTTCAAATTACGTCTCCCCCACAAACTCCGCTGGCCTCGGTGGTGCGACGAGTCGACAACAGCGATATAAACAAAATTCCACCATCATCTCTTGTCTGCGCGACTAGCGGGGCGATATTGGAAGATATGCCGCTCAAATGTAATGTCTGCAACGCCGAGTTCCGCCGCTCGGAGCATCTTCAACGCCATACCCTGCGTCATCTCGGCGTCCAGCCGTTCTCATGTTTGGAATGTGGTGCCGAGTTCTCGCGAAGGCAAGTTCACACCTCGGAGGAAGGGAGACAACCCCAGACCGGGACATATCTCCGCTACCCGATCCCTCCCGCTGGCGCCGACGTCCGGGCCAGCCCACAAACGTCCTCAATTGTGGCTTGCCGCTTACCACCGAGCAGGGACTCTCTTCAACGCCACACGACGAGACATACCAGAGAGCGGTCTCTAACAACTGGTCCGGATGCCTCTACTGAGCGGCCGGCCAGATCTTGCATCTCGCGGGCTTGTCGTGGCTGTGCCCGCTCCAAGCAGCGCTGTGACGGCTGCAAGCCCTGCGCTCGATGCACGGCCAAGCAGCGAACATGTGTTTATGTCACCGAAGATCGACGAGACGCAAGCCTTGTAATTCCGGGCAAGACAGACGGCACCGATCCATTGCAGCAGAGCATCGCTTCGTCTGGAACCGCTGGGCCTCCCAACCAATCATCCATGCTCGCTCTGGGTGAAGAGGTGAGTAGACGACACCCGCCTATATCTTGAAGCCAGAGTTACTACGTATTTACTGGCACTCTTTGCAAGCTCCCGGATCTCCGCTTCGATCCTCTAGTCCTAGCTCCAGTGATGTACGACGGTCAAATATCCGATCCGATCAGCCCCCAGATCCCCTGTTGGCCCTCTTTCACGGCTGCCGCAGGGTCATTACAGCCACTGGACTCGCTGGTACTTAACCCGAATCAGTGGTGCTTCCCGTTCTCTGCAAACGATCAATATTTTGGCACGGGGGGTTGGGAAGACCATCATACCCATACAACCCAAGCGAATGCGATGCTTGACGCCCCACAGCAGTCAGATCAACAATTCACCGATCATTGCGGTCTGTCTCCGGCCCATCCAGTACAGCCAAACGGCCCCTCCGACAGCCCAGACATCTCTACCAACTCGCAGAATGCTGCGTCTGTAAATGCTCGCAGCACCGGTTCTGCGCCGGCTTTCGACACTTTACAATCCGGAGAAACGCCAAGGCCGACTTTTACGAACCAACCCGAGTTATCGGCCATCTTTACCGAGGGTATAGAAGACATATCATCGATCGGCATGAGCTGTGGTGGATCCGGAAGCAACGAAGCTTTGTCGCTCGAGAGAACAGAAAACAGGGAAGACTGGCGTGCTGAAGACTTCGGCCATGTGCCGACGTTGAGTCAGCGCGTCTATGACTCGATCGTGGCGTATTTCATCCAACTCAATGCTGACAGTGGTTTCTACAAGGCTTTCACGGACAAGTCGTTCCCCAGTCTCGACGCTATGAACGCTTTCATACAGACATACTTTGAGCGCTACCATGATGCGTTCCCCATTATCCACCAACCTACCTTTAACCCTGAGACTACCTCCTGGGTCTTGGTTCTCGCTGTCGCGGCTACCGGGTGTGGATTTTCCCTCTGTGGTACGACCAGCATGGTGTTCTTGTTACACGAGCTGCTGCGCCGGTCCATCACGCTCTGTGTAAGTAAAAGTCGGAAATCTTGCAACATTATTTTTATTACTACGCCATGCCAATTCATAGATTGTCTAGATCAATGCTAACTTCCTCCCAGCTGGAACTGGAAACGGGACCTGGATCCAACCCTGATGCCAAACTCAGTCTTGCCCAGGCTGCTCTACTCAGCCAGGTTGGCTTGATGTTTTGCGGCAATATGACGTTCGTGGAGAATGCGCAAAAGACCATGTCTTTGCTCCCCACGCTCTGCAAAAGCGGAAACTACTTCACTGATACTCAAGAGTTTGACCGGTCCTCTCTTACTCAACAAGACTGGTCGAGATGGATCTGCGCGGAAAGCAGGCGAAGGCTCGCCTATCTGACCTGGGTATGTGTTGGACATCTCTCTCGACTCGTGTTGCTATCTTGCTTGCTTTATCCCACGCGTCCGCCGCGTATGAATTATGAGCCTATTCGTTGTGCAAGACTACATACCTAACCCCTTCGTACAGCTCTTTGATTGCCAACTTTGCATTTTCTTCGACTTGCCCTCAACACTGCCAATTGACCTCTTGAGGCTACCAATGCCATCTGGTGACTCGGTTTGGAAAGCTGCCTCCCATGACGAATGGGCGAAGGCGTATTGTCTGGAGATGAGTGAGTGAAGACAGTGATACCCGACTCTCATCAACGTCCAAATCAGCTAACGCAAGAGCAGGCTCGACCGCACCCAAGCCTATTCGACAAGATCTCAATAGCCTCTACGTGAGCAAGGAACCACTCAGAGGCAAGACCCCGCTTCAAACGCTGCTGTTGACGGTTGCCGTGTACCACGACGTAGCAGACAAATGCGATGCCTCTCACTATCTAGATCTTCTACGAGCTAGTAAGGACCAAGACCACCATGGGAGCCCCATAGACAGGATCACTCTGCAGCACAATCACGCTCTCAGCCTTCTTATCCAAATTCCTCTGCGGGAACTTACTGCGTTCTCCGGCTGGCGCGTTACCCACAGCGTGCGCGAGGAGGCGGACCGGAGGCTCGCTTCTTGGCTCGAGCAGAACGCGGAAAAGGCGCGTCTTCTCTTGTACCACGCCGGCAAGCTGTTCAGCTGCGTTCGCGATCAATCGAGCCACGGACACCACGAGCCGATGGCTATGCTGCTTGCGACGCTAGCGCTATGGGTCGTCCTGACGCTTACCACGCCTGCGGGTGGCTCTCAGCGCGGCGATGCTGCTGGCCTGATTGAAGGTGCCGAGCAAGGTGTCGCCGAGAAGCCGAGGACGCTGCGGTTGGACAGGCCTGTGGGCCCGCAGACAGCCGCGCAGTGGACGTCAGGGCGTGTCGTCTTTCGACCGTACTTGGATCGGATCGGGGCGCTCACGGACCCTGCGGCGGCCAGTCGCCTCGTCGAGGAGTGCGTGCGGGTGCTGTCGTCGCAATCGGGCTGCTCTCTGGGGTTGTCCATCAGTTTGGTCATGCGATCGCAGTGGAGATCGAAACGTCGAGGGCAGTTGACCATGAACTCGTAGTGTAAAATCATCGGTCTGCGAGTGTCGGCTTGTATCCGTCAATGTTATCGTACTGTAGACTGTAGTTGCATCACAGCGGTCGGATCACGCCGGCTGAAATCGCGTTCCAGACACGAGCTGATGCCGGTCGCAGCTACGAGCGGTACCAAAGTTGGCGTCACGCTGGAATGCATCATGTCCGAGACACGCTTGCAACATTGACCAGCTATTGATAGTACCGTTTCCTGAGCTGTCTGGGGACTAATCTCTCTTGCGCTTTCCACTCTACATTCCACATGCGAGCAGCCGAGCAGCCTAGTAATGTAGTACGAGCGCAGCCCGCGACTGATACCGGACTAGATAGACAGCATATACGGGCTCATCGGGTGACTCGGGTACAACCAGCGAAACAGATCTCACACGAGTCCATGAAGTGGAAAAATTGCGGTTTGTTTGCTGTACTGCATGTGAAATTACGCCAAGTGCCTTTCCTTTTCTCGGGCATGCATACACATCTGAACCATGATTTGAAACATGTTGAAGGAAATCAGGCAATGATAAAGGAAAAATCAGGGCTTAGTTACATCCCGAAGTGATGATGATGATGATGATGATGATGATGATGATGCTGTTGCTGCGATTTCATCTTCATCAGAGCGGGTTCGTCCACGCGGGTAGCGCATTCCAGCTCGTATCAAAGTCTTCAATGGACTTTATGAAAGCCCGATGGTCCTGTTTATCGGCCGTCACCGCCGGCGTATCACCCGTGACGTCCTCCCACTTGCTCTTCTCTGCCTGCGTGGTCCACGTAGATACCATCAAGGGAAGGAAATCGTTGACGAGGCCGTTCGTCTTGGACTGCATGGTGGTGTACTGGCCCTTCATGTATTTGAGCCACTCGTCCTTGAGGTCCTGCTTCGCCCACTGCTGGTACCCCGTGCGCTGGTTGGCCGGCAGCAGGGTCGTGTCGAGGGCGTCGAGCACCTTGCCGATCCGGTCCGTCTGGGTCTTCATCGTCGTCCTGATGGTCGCGTGGCTCTGGTACAGGCGGGAGCCCATGGTGCTGCGCATCTTCTGCAGAATCTCCCTGGCCTTTGTGTAGGTGGCAATGTCCTTGGTCCAGGTGCGCGTGTTCCAGGGGTTGCCGGACCGCCAGGCGCTCGTCTTGGACGGCGTGTTGATGGCGGACTCGAGGGCGATGAACTCGGACTTCTGGAACGTCTTTGTCGGGTACTGCGCCGCGATGTGCATGATGGGGTTCCAAGTCTTGCCGACGCCGCCGGTCGTGTCCTCGTTCGGCCACGCAAAAGGGGCCACGTCCCACAGCTCGTCGACGTAGTCACAGAATGAGACGACGGCTCCGGCTGCCGCACCTGGTTTCGGGTCGGGCAGCTTAGACTTCCTGCCGTTGAGGTGCTGAAAGAACAGGTCGATCATCTGGGCCTCGAGGACGTGCTCGGTGTGATACTCGACGCCGGCAGCGCGTGCCGCCAGGGGGCTGCCAAAGTTGAAGTCGCCGCAGTTCATGGGATCGACCCAGCCCCAATCATCGCCATTCAGTGCGCCGCCCGGGGGGAAGTCGTCCTGGATGTCGCAATCTCGATTGCAGGCCTTGATCAGCTTTGGCTTGCCTCTCTTCTCCAGCATGTTCAGTGCCTCGCCTCCTGCGTGGCGGCCATGGCCACTACTTCGCCGCTGGTACGCATGGAATTGTGCGGCGATGGCGTTTTCATCAATGGTCGACGTCGGAGTCAGCTTCTCCCTCTTGCGCTTGGTCGTTGCATCGTTCCAGACGCCGCCCTCGTTGCTCGTTGCCATGGCATTGTATGCTTGCTCGCACGTGATGCTTTCTTCGCCGTCCTTAGAAGGACAGAAGAACTCGCCGATGGGGAGGCTGAACGCTGGGCCGTATACGCCACCTCTCTTGACCAGGGACGACATGTGCCCGCCGGCGATGTGCCTCGCGCGCAGGCCGGCGCCGTGGCTGTACATGGACGCCACATCGAGGGCCCCGTAGGCACCGGGCTCGGCGGCTTCCGACCTCGACATATTCCTGGTCACGTCCTCTTCTCCGGCGCGGCCCTCGATGAGGAGGTGGTCGAGATCTCGGAGACTTCTCCTCTGGGAAGGTATCGGGCCCAGGTCGGGACAAGTGCCGCCCTTGATGATGACCTTCTCCCACTTGTCCGTCAGGTCGACCTCGCCGCCAGACCAGCCAAACACCTGGGGCGCCGTCGCTCTCGCAAACAAACGAGCGCCGACATCGAGACCGTAGGTAAAGGGGCACGATCCCGTGGTCGAGCTGCCCGCTCCGAACTTGGTCGTCAGGCTGACCTCGCCCACGACTGCGGCGGACGCCGGGTCGACCTCCCCACTTGTCGGCGAAGCGAACGCCGAACTCGGCAGCGGCCGACAGCTTAAAGGTGACATCTCCGGAGGCTGTGACGCCTGCGTAGAACTCGGGCTTTTGGATCCCCGAGAAGTCGCCCGTCTGATCGACGCTTGGCTTGCTGTTGTCGATGAGCTCGGGCCTGTAGGACTGGGTGTCGGGCATGACTTGGCGGACCTAGAAAGGAGCATGAGTGGTTAGCAAGTTGTTTTGTTGGTGGGTTTTAACCCCAACCCCAAGAGGCAAACAAAGGGGCTAGTTGCTGGAAACAGGGGGGGCTTTGCTACTCACTTCCCACTTGGCAATCTCAAGCTTGGTCTCAATCAAGCCGGCCATGCCGAGGGAGGCGTCTATGCTGCCTTCGACGGTGAGCTGGGGGCCGAGGGTGGCGATTCCGGGAATCTTGAACGAGGCACCGGGGAATGGCAAGTTGAGGATGACCTTTTTCTTCTCGTACGTCACGCGGGCGACGGCCTCGAGGGTAACCACACCGGTGACCTTGCCCTTGTTGTAAAAGGTCAGGTAGCTCTGGTCGAGATTGAGGGGCAGGGTAAGGCTCTCGACGATGAGGGTGAAGCCGAAGCTGGACTCGACCTCGATGTCGAGGACGGCCTGGCCGAGCAGGTGGCCGTCGTAGTTGACGCCCTCGATCGATCCGGGGCAGTCCCACGACTCGTCAAACAGCTTGGCCGTGACGCTGTCGTCGTACTTGTGCGTGAACTCGCGCTTAATCTCGGGCTTCACGAGCGCCGCCAGCCACTCGAGGATGCTCTTGCCGAACCACCGCTCGTGCAGGTCCCGCGAGGCAATCTTGTCAAAGTGGAAGTCGTCGCGGAACTCCTCCTCGAGCCAGCGCACCGGGTTCCCGCCGACGTCTTCGAGCGTGCGCTTGGCGTGCCTCTTGCGACCATGGACGTCTCGCTTCCGGCTGACGGACCCGGCGACGATGTTGTTCCAGTAGTCGTCCTGGTTGCTGTAGTCGATGCGCATCTGGGTGTTGCCGAGGTCGCGCGGCACGCGGTGGAAGTCGTAGTCGAAGGTCAAGTCGTAGACGACGGGCTCGAGGCCGGCGAGGTGGGACAGGTGACGGGGCAGAAGCTTGGCATGATCCTTGCCAGGGGCCGGTGCCATGCTCTTAGCGACGGCATACTTGCCTGGGCCGCAGCCCCTAGGCATCTGGACAATGGTTCCCGGGACACCGTGGCCGAGTCCGATCTTGTGGCAGTTGCTGTCCGGGGTGTGGTCGTTGCAGACCATGCGGACCGTGTGCTCGCCCTCGGAGACCGAGTCGTTGCAGTCAAAGACGTCCCAGTGAGAGCCGTCGCGTTTGTCGAGCGAGACCTGGAGCGCCTCGGGCGAGACGAGGACCACGAACTGGAACGCGGCCTCGTTGGGGTCGTCGTCGCCGCCGGCAGACGTCTTATCCGTCGTGAGGGTAAAGTCCGTGTCAGAGCCGCCGTCGGGCGGGTCCTCAAACAGGTTCTTGAGGTCCACGGGCAGGAAAAGGGGCTCGCCGTCCGACTCGCAGCAAAAGGTACGGACGCGGTCGAGGTGGCTACCGCAGGTATCGCTTCCGCCAAAGTACGAGTCGGTAATCTGCACCGTCTTCATATCCGGGCAGTGGCCGTCGAAGCAGTTGCCGGGCTTACCGTACCAGGCGCAGTTCTTCCACTTGGGCACCTCCTCTTCAGGGCAGCAGTATAGCTTCTTGGTATCGAGATCCAGCTCGTCGAGAACCTCGAGCAGGACCAGACCCGTAAGGGCCGCGAGCGGGTACACGCGACCGACAACCCTAAGGATAACCTTGGCGACGTCGTCGAGGACATCGAGGACGGTGCCGGAGAAGGTCAGGGGCAGCTCGCCACTATGGCACTTCTCGCCGACGCCGCGCCACTTGCAGATGTTCTTCTCGCCCAGGGAGCTCTCGCAACAGTGCGCCATCTGGCCGTCCCAGCAGTCGTGGCCGCCGCCGTACTTGCTCATGTGCGTCATGACCTCGTCGTCCTTGCAGTAGCCGTTACACCACCTGGTCGCGCCTCCGCGCCAGGTACACGACTTGGGGTCGGGGGCTCCCGACAAGGGGCAGCAGAGAGTGCTCTTCTTGTTCTTGCCGCACTTCTGGTCCGTGATCTTGATCTCGCCCGCCTTGCAGTCTTCGACGCCGCAGCTCGTGACGTAGCACATCTCGTTGGTGCCCGTCCAGTTCTCGTCACCCTTATCGATCGACTTGAAGTCGCCCAAGGGCTTGGGGTCCAAGACGGCAGCCAGCGCAGACATCTCGGCGTCGTCCTGGTCGATGGCCCAGATCAGATAGCCTCCGAGGCCAAGCTCGGCCGCGAGGTCCTTCTTCTGCTTGAATGTGTCCTTATCGTCAAACGATACCCACTGGTCAGTGTTCCAGGTGATATACTTCACACCGGCCTCCTTATCGTGGATGGGCTTAAGCTTGTTAACTTTAATAACCTCCTGGATCTCGCGGTAGCTCAGGATGCCAGACTCGCCACTGCATGCACCTTTAGTAGCGCCTCCCTTGAATAGACAGCCAGGCTTGTTACAGGACGGGTCGGCTAGCTGAAAGGCGCGACCGTAGAAGCCAAGACCCATATTGAGCTTATTAGCCGGCACGTCGTTTCTCCAGAAAAGGTCAAACGCCAGGCTCATCTCAGTCAGGTTGGTATGGCCGTAGATATGAGATCCGATCGGGTTTTCGCGATCCCAGACTCCGTGGAGACTATTCAACAATCAGCACAGCTCGAGCACATTGAGAAGACCGCAGGGAGCAAAACATACTCGTACGACATAACGTTGACAAAGTCGGTATAGTCGATAGCCTTGAGGTCAAAGTGGCGAAGATACCAGAAGCTGGTAGGGACCGTGAAGGATACAATGTACTTTGTGGGCTGTTTGTTGTTCTCGTCGTCAAGCTCCTTCAGGAACTGGACAAAGTTCTCACCGTCCTCGGGGACACCGCCACGGTCATCGGCTCCGGGATATTCCTGTTTGAAGAGAATGATTAGCAAGCGCCAATACCTACTTTTGATCCAATCAACGTACCCAGTCAAAGTCGACACCATCAAAAGCATGTTGCCGAAGGAAAGACATTAGGTTCTTGATAAACAGCGCCCGAGTCTCCTTTGAGCCGACCATATTGCTGAAGACCTTCTGCAGGGGGCCGGGATCGTTATGCGTCCACCCACCGACAGCAATGATGGTCTTAAGGCCGGGGTTTTTCTTCTTAAGACTAGTAAAGTCCGTAAAGAGCTTATCTGGCAGGCCGTCCATACCGATAATATTGTACTCGTTCGGGGTGATGAAGGCGAAAGAGAAGTATAGATGGGTAAGAGAATTGACGGGGATATCGTCCAGCCCCATGTCCTGACACGACGAGTTGTGCCGCCAAGCCTCGTAGTATCCAATAACTCGGTTAAGCTGGTCGGAAGCCTTGTTCTTGGGGCCTGGCTGATCGCAGTTGGACTGACATCCACCGGTAGCTCCATGGTCCTCCTTGTCGCAGAAGTCGTCTGTCATTCCACAGAAACCCCATTTGCCACAACAGACGTTGAGGGGACACTTCTGGCCCGGGACCTTTGCGTTTTTACCGCACTCTGCTTTGGCTTCGCAGTTGGACCAGCACACCTCATTGGGAGAAATGCCCGAAGTGCCGCAGGCCCTGAAAGAGACAAAAGAAAGGCTCATTAGCATCAGGAAAAAGATGGGAAAGCCACTGCTGATGATGACAGAGCTCCGGCAAAAAGCCTGGGTGTAGAAGACAAGACTCACTCTTCGCCATAGTTGCACTGACCCGTCTTTTTAGGACAGCAAGCCTTGTTGTTGCAGGGCCGATCAGGACCACAGGTATAGTCTTCGCCACCGACAACCTGTCTACCAAACAAAGAAGATAAATCGGTCTGTCCGATCAACGACACGCCGGCTTCAGATGAAGCAGAGACGATTTCGTCGCCGTCGCGGGCGTGAAGGTGGCTGTCAGCACTGCAGACTGGCAGCTCATGATCACGACGGACCTTGGCGGAGTAATCGAACGGACTGGTCTAGGTCAGTCATGGACTTGGTCAAGGTGAAGAGTTGGCCATGGTCAACGTCTTGTGACTTTTATGGATTACCCACGATACAACGGCGCGGCACGCGTTTGGGAGCTCAGGCAGCACATCGGTACTGCCGGGTCTTGCGGTAATAACAGCTGAGAGGGAGGGAGTACTGAATATAGATAGAAGCACGCAGCTCCATGAGAGCTGGGACCACGGTCCCATTTTGCCTGAAGGGGAGCTTTGGGAGCTCTACCCGACGAAGTATATTTGAAAGAATGTGGGCCCTAAAGAGAGAAAGGGGTGAAGGGATGAGAAAGGCAACAAGCAAAGTTTGCTGGCCCTATTCGTCTTAAGGGAAGTCAGGACTCACAGGAGAAGGCAGCAGGAGAGAGAGCAGGTTGAAGAGAGCTCGAGTCTCAATCTCCTTCACTGCATACTCCAGTCTCCAGTGGGCCAGCCCAGGCCCAGCCTTGGACTCGGCCTTGTTGCGTTTTGCCTTGTGTCGGGCTGTTGCCCCTTTGGGACGACATGCTCCTATCAGACGGACGGCATCATCTTGTCAGACGGACGAGATGCTCGAGTCAGACGGACAAGGGCCTGCCGCCAATCGGCCATCGTGCTTTTTTTTCTCGCTCTCTTCGGCCTCGGTGCATGTCCCTGCAGATGACCCTGTGGCATCTTGGCATCTTGGCATCTACTAAGCAATATAACCTCGTGGCTCAGCTCAGCTTACTTATCCTTGGCTTTTCCACGCTAAAGCTTATGAGTCGGAGGTCGTTCGGTGTGTGATGTGTGCTACTCAAAGCATTCAAGATTGTCCTGCATGTAAGCGAGTAAGCGAGTAAGAAATCGCAGGGGGCGGCGTGAAATCGATATTTGCAGCGGATCCCTGCACCGGTAAGGAGTAGAAGGAGTAGAAGGAATAGGCCCCTGGCAAGTCCTGCGCTGCGAGAACCAATAAGCTTGTTGACGGTGACCAATGGGATGCCCTGGCGTCTGGACCTGCAACAAAAGCTTATGGAGTAACTAGGGACTACGGTAGTAGAAGGATCGAGGTCTCGGCACGCAGCTCGGCCCTTGTTGTATTGTGCCCTCGTGTGGTGCTAGCCAACTTGGGCTCTAGCTAGGCTCTGGGCCCTGGCTAGGCTCCAAATGCAACTCTGACCACCTTCAGTCTCGTTAAATACGCTAGTGGCAGCCCCTCATGGCGCTCCTTCCCATCAATAACTAGTTGACTCGTAAATAGCCCTCGAGTTTAGCCGGGATTGCCCGTTGGTGGTCTCCACTGTATAGCCGACAAACAGCCTTCGTTCCGTGGATCTGTAGGAAGTACGCTGCAGGCTGCAGGCTGCAGGCTGCAGCGTGTTTTCTGCAGCGTACTTTGGACGTACGGATAGCTAGTGTGATCAGCCCTGCATGGTAGGCCCCGGTCACGTCAGCCCTAGCAGGGGTCCCCGGCTGTCCCGGGTTGATGCCCCTTTAGGAAGGTCCAGATTTAGCCATACCCCCAGGGCCCGATAGGCGATCCGCGATCCTTGACATAGTTACGAATGTACTCCTCGGTATGCATTTGGTCGGCCGGTTATGTCTCAGAGACGGCGAACGACAAGAGGTGTTCGATGCCCTTTCTCTCCAAAGCAATTTCCCCCGTTGACTTGGGTAGCAGTTCTGACTTCTGACCTTCCGGTCCGCTCGAGTCGTCTTGAGTCTTGACACTCTTTGATCTACTTATCTCTCTGGAGCCGCCTGTTGGTCCTTGTGTCTGCGTAGATAGTAGATACTCCCTTCCTCTCACCCCTTTGGATGTGTTAGCCACATCCACTGTTCACTCTTTTATTCCCGGTGAGAAAGGCAAGACAAGACCGTCCATCACAATGGTCGTCCTGCGGCGTTGTGTCGCCCGGCTTGGGGCCCTTCTGAGCCTCAGCCCGGTGCTCGCCGTCAAGATGCTCTACGACGACAGTCTTCCCGAGGATCTCGATGCGGCATGTTCTGCGGCCCTCATGGCTGATATCGCTTGCGATCCTCTCGTGCCGGCCCTCCGCCATGACTTCTACTACCCTCCTGCCACGCTGGCCCGCATGTGCACCGCTGGCTGCACTTCTGCGCTCCAGTCGTGGGAGACCTCGGTCCGGTCTGCCTGTGGCAACGGCATTGTCATTCCTGCCGAGTATGATCTTGACGCGTCACCCATTGTGATCCCGGCCAGCCGCCAGTACATCTATAGCTTCACGTGTCTCAAGGAGAACGATGCTTTCTGCGGCCCCGTTGCGGCATTGGCAGCTTTCTTCACCAATCCTGGAGGTGAGTCTCCCGCTCGGCCAACGAGCTTCGACGTGATATAATGGCCGGTTTCGGACTTGCTAGCACATTTTTACTAACAGCTTGCCGAGTGTCCGTTTTCAACTACATCAACGAACTTCCCGAGGGCGCCGTTCAGCCCGCGGATTGTGACCCGTGTCTCGCAGCCAGAGTGCGCCTGCGGTCTGGGTCGCCCTACTTTGACGGCCCCGTCGTGGCTAGCGAGTCCATCTACCAAACTATGACGTCCAGCTGTGGCATTATAGGCAAGCCTGCTACCACATCTACCATTGACTATTTCACCAGCGAGCCGGTGCCCACCGTGTCGGCCTGCGACGGCACCATGTACCAGATCCAGGGCGGTGATGATTGCTACAGCATCTCCAAGGCTCAGAGCGTCGGTACAGCCTGGATGCTGTCTGATAACCACCTCGGTGCTTATTGTTACGAGTTCCCAACTTCGGGCGGTCTCTGCATCACTAACACGTGCAAAACCGTCACGGTGGCAGTCAACACGACTTGCTCGGCAATAGCCGCGTCTGCCAGCATCAGCGAGATGCAGCTGTTGGCTTGGAACCCCGTCATCAACCCTGTCTGTTCCAACCTCGACATGATGAACGGCACCACGCTCTGTATCGAACCCCCCGGACCCAAGCTGCCACCCGCCCAGACGACGGGCATCCCTCCCTCGACGCCTACCACTGCTGCTCCGATCCCCTCCAATACTGCCATTGGATCGAACAAGCCGTGCGGCCGCTGGTACGAAGTCGCGTCTGGCGATTATTGTAATATGGTCACCCTCAAGTTTGCCATTTCGCTTCCAGACTTTTTGTTCTTGAACACCGGTATCAACTCCAACTGCACAAACCTCTTCGCCGCCGAAAGCTACTGTGTACAGGCTGTCGGGGATATCAACACCTATCCCGGCCGGCCTGGGTATGCCTCCTTCACCATCGACCCCAGCGCCACCTTCACCGGCGTCCCCTTTACTATGCTGCCCAACGCCACCATGACGCTGGATCCCAGACCGACCCATCTCCCGTTTGCCACCGGCGTCCGCGACGACTGCTCCTTTTACTTCAAGGGCAATGAGTACCAGTACTCCTCTGACGTGTTCGGCTACTGGAACAGCAACTGCGAGATTGCAGCGGCCAACTACAATGTCGACTTTGACACCTTTGTCGCCTGGAACTCGCTCGCGACGAACGTCACGGACCCGGCATGCGTATTCCAGGTCGGCCTGCGGTACTGCGGCTCCTGGGGTCTGCCACCCACAAAAACCACCACCGAGGAGCCGCCCCGGGACCGGGACCGGGCCCCAGCCGCCGGCGGCCACGCACGACGGCCAGCCGGAAGACTGTGACGGCTGGCACGTCGTGGCCGACAGTGAGTCGTGCCAGTCCGTCGCCGACAATGCCGGAATCTCCCTCACGACGTTCCTCGAGTGGAACCCTGCCGTCAACGCCGACTGTACCGAGAACTTCTGGCTCGGACAGGCGTACTGCACGGCACAGGGAGGGGGCCAAGGGATCAGTATCTCGTCTTCTACCGCCACGGCGACCAGCAGCGCGATAACACGAACCCGACCCCGCCTGCTCCCACGCATACCGGCCAACCTGCCGACTGTAACAAGTGGGACGTCGTAGCAGAAGGCGACAGCTGTGGTTCTCTGGCCAGCGACAACGGCATCTCGGCCGACCAGTTCTACGCCTGGAACCCGGCTGTGTCCAAGGACTGTGCGACCAACTTCTGGCTGGGGCAGGCATACTGTGTCGGCGTATCCGGGGCCGGCTCCGGCGTCACGACAACGACAACGTCACCGTTAACAAGATCCTCTGCCTCCTCCATAACGGCAGCCCCGACCCCTCCCGCACCGACACACACGGGCCAGCCGTCCGACTGCAACAAGTGGGACGTCGTGGTGGACGGCGACAGCTGCGGGTCCATGGCCGCGGACAATGGCATCACCGCGGACCAGTTCTACGCCTGGAACCCGGCGGTGTCCAAGGACTGCGCAACGAACTTTTGGCTGGGGCAGGCATACTGCGTCGGCCGATCTAGTGCCGGGGGGTAGTTGCTACCGCCACCACGACGTCGTCGCCGTCCAACGACGGCGCAGCCGACGCCGCCCGCGCCGACGCATACCGGCCAGCCGGCCAATTGTAACAAGTGGGATGTCGTGCAGACGGCGATGGCTGCGCCTCCATGGCCGCGGACAACGGCATCACCGTGGACCAGTTCTACAATTGGAACCCGGCGGTATCCAAGGGACTGCGTGACAAACTTTTGGCTTGGCCAAGCGTACTGTGTCGGCGTTTCCAGCTAGAAAAAACTCAATCGGATTCTGTCACATGCTTTGATTGCTACGCGGAGGCAGGGGGGAGGTACCCTATAGTTTTTATGACTGAGGAAATAACAATCCTTTGTCATCAAGGATATCTTTTACCCCTAATCCTCTGAGACATTTTTGCAGGCTAAGAAAGAGTGACTGTAACCCAGTAAATATATTTCCGGTTTCTTCCCTTTTTCTTGCTTAACTTCGACTAGTAGTAGCAGTTGTGAGAGCCCAGGACAAATCCGCCTTGTGGTTGTACGAACATGTGGGCAAACTTTGACTTGTATTCTTTTCGCTGCCAACTCCTAACTGAGACTGTTCATCTTGAGCATCTATAAAACCCCCTTTCCGGCGGGGTCCCCCAAAACCCCCCCCCCCCCCCCCCCCCCCCGCGTTTTTTCCGCGCCAAAGGGATTTCTGGTTGCCTGCCCGATTACAAGGGTGAAGACTGGCTATTTCCCAGCAAGTCAAAGCCCGCCGTAGATCTGTACCTGTTCCACTCGAGATCGAGCCACTCCTGGCGTCCTAGGCTTTCGAACAGACTCATGACCTCCTCGCTGGGTCTCCAGTCGCCAACCTGCCACTGCACCACTGGTGGTGTTGGTACCGCAGCAACAGAAGCAGCAGCAGCAGCATCGCCGTCCTTCTTCTTCTTCTTCTCCTCATCACCACGCCCAGCAATAAACTTGACACCCCATCTGTGGCCCTCTCTCATCGGCAGACCATATTCCTTCACTTCTCTGTCGTCTGAAGGGTCCCACCACAGGTACGTGAAGATCTCGGCGTCGTCGAGGCTCGGCATAGAGTCCCGAGTCAGAGACTTGGCAAACGCCGCAAGCAGGGGCTCGATCCGCTCCCTGCAGGGCTCGGTGCGGAACATGTCCAGATTGTGATCGTACTCGTCGTCCGGGTTATCGCCGAACTCGTCATCGAGTTCCATGTCCTCGTCCGTGTCGGTTTCGCGGGGGTAGTGTTCCGTGTTGGAGATCTTGTACCCTCCTTGTTCAGAGTCGTGCAGATCCTCGCCACCGGGGCCAACAAAGTACCACCGCCCGTCTGGACGGAGGGAATGGAACTCGAGCCGGAATCGCCGCATCTGTGACCACTGCTGGTCCGCTGGTGCCTCGGGACTGGGGAAGAGGTCCGAAGTAACGAGAGCGCGCACGTCGAACAGGCTGAGCTGCGCACCGAGCTTGCACAGGCCGACAGATACCGGGTCTTTATCCGCCGGGTAGATGAGATTGGGCCGGGCCACGGACTGGTCATCCTTGGGAAGCGAGAAGAATGGCCAAAAGTGCAGTGAAGCCCTGGTTAGACTGGCGGGGATCGTTTTCCCGCCGAGGTGCTTCTCCTGGTCCATAATGGCAGCGCCGAACTCGTGGCGGGCGTCTCGCAGGGGGCCCTCCCACGGCCAGCTGTAGTACTCGCGCATCGCCCTGCTCGTCATGGAGGCCGGCATGGGCCGCTCCCACAGCCAGGGGGCATTCCACTCTTGGACAGCCGGCAGGTGGACGAGGCACTGTAGCGGCACGAGGGGAGACAGAGGGCGCATGTCTGTCGCGATATCGGTGCCGCCGAGCCGTATGCCCTTGACCTGATGGTCAGGCTGTTCACAAAGGGCAGATCTGGCAGTGTCTCGTGGTCGTGCAGCTGCAGGCGGCGCGAGTGATACCTGCGATGTTGGCACCATTCCGGCTCCTGCTCAAACTTCTGTGGCTGGATTTCGAGCTTGATGCCGAGGCTGGCTGGCGGATCCTCGACCCCGTTATAGGCGGCGGCAATCTGCTTGTAGAGGGCATGGATGCGCACCGACAAGTGGGCGCTGACGGCCATGGTCTCCTCGGCGGGCTCATGGCACGGCAGTGGCATCTCCGCATATTCATCGACGAGGGAGCGGCAGCGGGAGATCACACTGGGAACCCCCGAACTTTGCGTTGCGGAGCTCGATACCTACCTTGACCTGTTCGAAGATCTCGCTCTCGAAATCTGGGTCGGTCTCGCGAAGCGGCATGTTGATTGGTATGATGTGATGGATCAGTGTTGGGCTTGGTTCTTTGCTTGGTCAGGGGTGAGGAGGGAAGTGGAGGGGGAAGAATAGATCCGCAGGTTTGCTGCGGGAATGGCAACGACCATTATATATATAACCATAACCTAACCACCCCACTTCCGAACCACCCCCAATACGGCAGCTCAGTCCTACCATTGTTCAGAAATGGATTTTTAGTTAGGCGCACCCCCTTAACAGGGGTATGCGCGCGGGACTAGCGCCGTACCTGCCAGCTGACAACTAGGCAACCGTTGTATTATTACCGAAAGACGCTGCGCTGCGATGCGATTATGGCTTACGCTAACTACGCTGCAGTGAAGGCCTGCGCAGCGCTGCGATTGAGGTCGGACATTGGACTACTTACGTATCCGATCCTACCACGTTTGACCACCGGCTTTCATAGCAGCTGCAGCAGCTAGCTAACCTCCTCTCTTTCTTCTCTTCTCTAGGCCTTAGTAAATCAATTAGATATTACTATGCTTCACGTATTTATTTACTGTACTGTCCGAATAAGGTGGTACTAACACTTGCGCTACTTTCCTATAGTTATAACCCTAACAAAGCGGCTTTCTACCCGGCACACCCTCGGCCTTACCCAACTCACTCTTATTAACCTTACGTTACCCCGCTCACCCTCGACTTACCCTTAAAGCAACACCCCCGGGTAAGCCTCGGGTGAGCTTTGCACGCAGGATCCGTGTAATCAAACGCCATTTTATACGTCCCCATTACAGCAAAACCTTTATTACCACAGTACCAAGTAAATACACAGTAGAGCCAGGGTCCAATACCCTACTTTCCCATATTATCTATTTTCAGTTTTCGGCTTTCTGGAACCTTCTATAACTCGGTCATTTGAGCTATAAGATGAGATTTACCACCAGGCCAGTCGGACGGGCCTCCTTACCGCTCGTACAAGGAGCTTCGAGCCGATTATGGATATGCCCTCTTTACTCCTGCCGCTAAGCGTCTCTTCTGGCCTCTCGGTGGCGTCTTTCCTACCGCCATTTCCGTCATGAAGACCCCTCGCAGTCCGGACGATCTCGAACCCTACTTCCAAACAGGTACTACTAGCGGTACATGGCACGAGATCTCGCAGCTACCTCTTACCGAACCAAAGGTCTCGTCTATCGAGCTTTCAGTCTACGACCTCGACGCATGGGAGTTTAACTGGAGAACGCGGCATGAGGATCACGAAGGAGGCGAGTATGTCACGTACGGAGATCTTGGCGATGAGGACCGACCTTGTGCGAAAGAACCAAAGGAGGACGGTAGCTGGGAAGAGGATTCGGACACGGAGTTTCTTATCAGATGCTGCGGAGAAGATAGACCGCTCAGGAAGAAAGGGTCAAGGTTAGTAGTTACGCCTTCTACAGGTAACCACTTTGTTACGGTGCACGACTACGTTGGCGGTAAGTCTAACTTCTACGAGTTTTTTTTTTGGTAACCTTTCTACTAATAATATATCAGCTGTGCACCCCTGGCTTGTATCCTTACGTGAGGATATTTTGAAAGCCAAGGCGGTTGAACTGTTCGAGCCGTATCCTACGTTGGCGCGAAAAGAATGGATGGTGGATGAGGGGCCGGATCACCGAATAGAAGACAAGGAGAGCTGGATTCGTAGACATGGTGGTGGTCCGCCGCGCCCAATACCTGCCGCGATCCTCGAAAGGATTCGTGCGAGTCGGAATAGATAGTTTGGTGTGTTTCTGTTGGTGTCACCTTATTCGGACCGTAACGGTGAATACGTAAAGCATAGTAATATCTGCGATTGATTTACTGAGGCCTAGAGAAGAAAAGAAAGAGAGGGAGGTTAATAGCAGCCGCAGCTGCTATGAAAGCTGGTTGTTGAATGTGGTAGGACCGGATGCGTAAGCAGTCCGATGTCCGACCACCATACCAGCCAGATATCCGTTGCAGTTGTTGTAGTGGTTTCCACAGAAAGAGTCTAAGAGAACGAAAGGCTAAGCACCGAAATATAAGCGTATGTAAATATTCGACTATTCTCCGGGGTAGTATCTTTAACCCCTATACGAAAGACAATTCCGGCTTTCCTTACTATGCTTTCTTATATTGCCCTAATAAACCCGCTTCTTATCCGGCTTACCCTTAGCCTTACTTAGCTTACCCTTAGCCTCACCCCGCTCACCCTTGGCCTCACCCTTAAAGCAACGCCCCCGGGTGAGCCTCGGGTGAGCTTTGCACGCAGGATCCGTGTGATGAATCACGTCTCAACTCGGTGAAGCATCTTAATTACGAGTGAACTTGCGAGCGAGCCAACGGATGTGAGTGGATAACTGGACGAGTGCTCGAGTTGACACAGGACATGTTGGGTGACTCGAGGGAAAAGTTGACAGATGGATTAATAGATGGCCGAGCTCAAGAGTCGGTGAATGAGACGACTTGACGGGTAGGTCAGCAAATATAAACCAGATAGTTACTGGATAAACGTATAGAAACATCAATGCTCTAAAAAGCCAAGGGTATATCGCCATTACCTCCCATTGAAATGCCCCAAGTATCGGTCGGATACTCGGCGTCAACCTGCAAAGCATGTGTATCTATACAACAGCAAAAGAAAGCCGACAAGTGTCTACAAGGGCCCCCGTCTCATATTTTCCCCCTAGGTCGTAAATCGTAAGAGCGCACAATTGTCATCAGGATGGTCGTAGTCAACACGACGGCTCTCACAGCCTGTCTTCTATCTTCTGCTCCGGATACTGCGGCGAGTACGGCGACGAGAGCCAGCTCCTCTCCGCGGCGGTGCGACGCGCAACGACGTCGTCGTCGATCTCGGACCCCCTGTCGACGACGACGACGGTCGTCTTGGTGATGGCGTGGGGCGGCGACGTCGAGAGGATGCTGTCCTCGCTGATGTTGTCCGACAGCTCGCCGGTCTTTGCGGACTGCTGCCGGCGCGGGATCTCGACCCGGGTCGAGGCGTGCGAGTGCTGCTTGGACCCCTTGGCCGCCCCCGAGCTGTTGCCGTACGAGTGCATCTGGTACGAGGACTTCTTGTTGCGCGAGGAGCCGTATCGAAGCGCGGTGCTGTCCAGTATCTTCTTGAACAGGGGCTTGAGGCAGGGTAGGCAGGCGGCAATGATGCCGGTGTTGGCCTCGACACTGGGGGAGAGAGCAACGTCAGCTAATCCGTCCCCATTGCTTCGTCACTCGTGTCTGGAGTCTGGACGCATGGGGTGTAAAGACTTACGCGGTCCAGATTGTCAAGTTGGCAGAGTCCCAGAGGAAGTCGCCCGTCTTGCCGTACTGCGAGATGAACGCGGCCTTGACGATGGCGGCCGCCGTTGCGCTGCGATGACAAGTTAGCAAGGTGTCATGGCCATTCTCGGCGTGCGCAAGACAAGACTTACAAAACACCCAAGCCCATGATGCAGATAAGCGATGCTTTTGTCCGCTTGTTGATCTGCACGTTCCACAGCATAGGGATAGGCATGAAGGAGAACAAAAAGTCCGTGGTGATATTGACAGCTATCATCACCACCGTCAGCTATCGCCCAGGGTGGCCGTCTCGACACGACAAGAGCTTAGCTTGACGTCCCAGGCAGACTTACTAGAACTGGCATAGCTGAGTGCCTGGACGGTGCTCATCGGCCAGCATTGCCTCGGAACACTGGGATCCCACATGGCAGAGATGTCCTTGCACTGGAGCAGCAGCGTCATGAAGCACATGAGGGTGTAGGCGATCAGGAAGACCATTGTTGCCTGCAGAACGCGCCTGTAGGTCTTGCTGGGCGCGAACCGCGTCAAGAAGAGGCCGATGGACACCTTGACCACCGGGATCGCCCACATGTAGATGCCCTGGCCGGCGAAGTTGACTTTGAGTCCATACGTGTTGACGGCAGGGTCAATGTAGGCAAAGTGACGTCCTGCGCCGTTGCTGGTCTGGATGATGACAGTCCCCAGCCCAGCGAGAGAGAGCGCCTGGAGGAGGAGGAGGAGGAGGAGTCAGCATGGCAACGCACGCACACACAGAAGTGCCGTATAAATCGATCTGTGCTTACCATGGCCACAATCATGGCATAGTCCTACGACGACAAGTCAGCCAACTGCAAGAGTCGTGTGAGACGGGCGGCAGAACTCACGTCTAGTCCGACTTTGCTCACCATCCGTACCCGGACGATGAGCCTCAGGACGACTACTAGCACTGCAACCACCGTCACAGCTAGCACCGAGCCAAGGATCTCGGGACCCCGATCCTCGTTTGGCTGGTCGGAACCCGGCAGTGCCATGGGCGAGGTCTGGCTCGACATGACCGAAATAACTGTTGTTGGGATTGCTGTGCTCGAGTAGGATGGTTCAACCGCAGATCACGTCGAGACCACGGGGATTCGGGTGGACACATCACATGGATATATGGTTGCGAAGGCAATAGCATAAACTAGTTCGTTCACTAGCATCGTCCAGCAAGACCCCTCTTCCCGCATCATTCCCGAGCCCTCCAGGCTCGGGGGTTACGGCAGACCGGCGTTTGCATCAGGTAGATCGGTCGCGCGTCTCGAAAAGCACAGTTGATGTGTCACATGGAGAGGTCGGACGACGGTCTTGCACTCCTGTCATCTGGGCGGTCCCGACTACTCGTTTCGGAAGAATGCAACCATGACGGCGCAGCAGCGGCGAGGAATATTGGCAGTGAAACTGTCAGTCTATGCATACGAAGGTGCTAGTAGGGGTTGTGGCGAACCTGCCCCCAAGACTAGCAGGCATGCCAACAGCGAGCTTGCCGGACCCCTACAGCCGACCGCTATCGAGATTTGCTGGCAGAGAGAGACAGATAGGCACTACCCCGATACAGTGTCGTGGCCCGGGGCCGCTGTCTGAGCGTCGAACGACTGATGAGGACTGGCTAATTTCCAGCCTAGAGAGTCGAGGGTGGCTTGTTGGAAGCGGTGGGTAAAATAGATCGCAGGAGGATGCTTCTCCACACGACTAACTTGAGACCTTGGATCTACTTTTGAATGATCCATGTCCTCGAACACTGCAAAGGTGGCACGCTAGTGAGAACTAGTACGAATTCGGTGATGGATAGTGTCCCCCGACAGTGACGCTATGCGGAGACCGGAGTACGTAAATATACCTTTAGAGTTGTAGAGTAGCGGCCACAGATAATGTACCTCTCTGTACGGATACTACTCCTGTGTACTACGTACGTAGTACGGATATAAAGTTCTGATACATCTACTACCTGCAAATGTAGGAGAGAGATGACGTACCGCAGCTAAGCCCGATGAGTATTGGCTGAGATTTACTTGGTACTAGGTAGAAGATGACGCAGGCTCCATATTTCCAGGCAATCGATTATCGCACCATCTCGAGGGTGGTATCCGCACTCCGTACCTTTTTCGTTTAACGTCGCTGGAGCAGTCAACTTGTTAACGTTAGGGCGTTCGAGGCGGTAGTATGTTTGGCTCGCTGCGACTGGCCACTGGGCCGTTAGACTCACTGCTGAACGGTTGGCATGCTGCCATCCGGACCTGCGGAGCGCCACATCATGCATGCTTATTTCACGTGGTTCTGACAGGCATTCTCTCGTCCTTAATCTCTGGCAGGCAGCTTGACGTGAACTAGACGGGTCGTGAAGGCGGCTGGCTGTATACGAAGTATGCTGCAAGGCCGGTACTGCCATTTTCCTGTAACAAATCTTGCAACGTCGCGTCGAGCCGTGACCACCGGATCGATAGCGGGGGCCAGGGTCAGGTCAGGGATCAGGGGTCCGGCAGGACTCAGCACCGTCAGGTCAGGGGTATCTGTATCTGCTCTCCGTACTTTTAACAGTACAGGGTAACGTTAGTATCCACAACCCGCCCACACACACACGAACTCGTCAGATCAAGGCTCCGCTCCACTGCTCCAATGACTGCTCCATGAGGGCTCGGGGAACAAAACCAAGGTCCCAATGGATCGCTCCCGGGCGGCAGCCGGTTCGGTGCCTAAAGTGAACTGAGTCGCGCCCACCACACAGACAGTGGGACTAGTTATACTAAGTAATCTGTCGGCACCACCTTACGAAGTAGTTACTCCGTAACGTTACTCCGTACACATTTCATAGTACTTACCAACTTTCCACCTCAGCGACCAAGCTTGGTAGCTAGTTCATGCACCTCTGCCATTCTGTGCAATAGCTCCCTCGGCTGAGTACCGAATCGTGCCAATGGTCCGGCTGGGGGTCGGTGAGACCATGCCGCCAAGGTTCTGCATCGAATCACGTTGCGAGGACGGTGGTCTGGTTCGGTCCGGTGCATGGCTGGAGGGCTTGGACGATGGGACCCTGGCTATGAATGGTCAATCTAGTACTCCGTATCCGTACCTCGGAATAATTAACAGAGAGCGCCATTCGCGCCCGTGCCTGGGAACGTTCCTTGGTCCGGTCACAACCAATCTTGACCAACTGCATGCGCTTAGACCTCCGAGCCGACGACCAACAAGAACTCCGAGGACTCGAGGGGATATAGCAGGTGGATCGCCACGTTCCCACCCACCATGCCCGTAGTGCCGGATTCGCTCCCCGGTCCGTTGCATTGCATTGGATTGGGACTCCTCCTTTCGCTTTTTCGGGAAGCCTGCCCTGCCTGCCCTGCCTGCCCTGCTTCTCCTCCACGGGGGCGAGGGAGGGGACTCTCCCGCAATAACAAATTTGCTACGGTACGGTACGCCTTCCACGAGTCCGCCCCCCCCCTTCCAGCCCATCCATTCGATAGTCCGGTGCGTATGGCGATACTCGCCGGGGATCGCATTATCAGAAACCCCTTGATGGTAACGGTACACGACAACGCCGAGGCAGATGCAACGACATGATGCGACTTAAAACCCTCAACGTCTGTCCTTCCGGTTGTCCTAGTTCCGTCTCTTCTTTACGGCTTCGTGGTTATTTTCCCGTGACCTCTAATTACCTCGATCCTTCCTTCTCTTCGGTCAGCCGTCAGCCGGTCAAGTCATTCAGCCGCCATGCGTTTCTCGGTTCTTCACACAGCCCTGCTCTTCGGAGCTGCCCTCGCGGCTCCCACCCCTGAAGAGGACGCCGCTGCATTGGCTCAGTTTCAAAACCTGGCAGTCGAGGCCAAAGCCGTCGAGGACGCCCTATTGGAGGATCCCAACTCCAAGAGAAGCAAGACATGCACAAAGGCCAACCTCACGATTCGCAAGCCTTGGTAAGTCGCGCACACGCACACGCAAACGCACACCCTTCCCCTCCCCCTCCCCTCCCCCTCCCCCTCACCCACGTCCACACGCATGCACATGCACCAACCCTGCGTCGGTGGCTTACATGGTCTACTACTAGGGGAAAGCTCAGCAAGCCAGAGCGGAAGGCGTATACCGACGCCGTCCGCTGTCTGCAGACGCTTCCGGCGAGGACCCCAACGAGTCTAGTCCCGGGAGTTCGCAGCCGGTTTGATGACTTTGTGGCTACGCACATCAACCAGACCACCACTATTCACTACACGGTTCGTTGCCCGTCCTTCGTTTCCGTGGTCATGCCCAACTGTACACTGACAGCTTCCGCGCTCAGGGCACTTTCCTTGGCTGGCACCGTTGGTTCACCTTTCAGTACGAGCAGGCGCTGAAGAACGAGTGCGGCTACAAGGGCTCGCAGCCGTAAGTCAACAACCCCCCCTCCCTCTCTAGACCTCTACACAGAGAGAGACCTCCTTTCGTTACGCACGCCGGG
This sequence comes from Arthrinium puccinioides, assembly GCA_022414665.1. Classification (NCBI taxonomy): domain Eukaryota; kingdom Fungi; phylum Ascomycota; class Sordariomycetes; order Amphisphaeriales; family Apiosporaceae; genus Arthrinium; species Arthrinium puccinioides. The sequence continues at coordinate 710,312 of JAIUNF010000003.1, read as the reverse complement.
TTCTGACTCGCGTGTCCCAAGGTACTGGAACTGGGCTCTGTACGCCAAGGACCCCGCCTCGTCCCCCGTCTTCGATGGCAGTGACTACAGCATGTCGGGCAACGGCGAGTTCATCCCCAACCGAGGTCCCCTCACCCTGACGCTGGGAGACTTCACGCCGGTCGTGCTCCCCGCCGGCACCGGCGGCGGCTGCGTCCAGTCCGGCCCCTTCAAGGACATGGTCGTGAACCTCGGGCCCGTCAGCCTGCCGCTGAACAACGGCACGGTGGTGACGGGCACCGGGCTCGACTTCAACCCGCGCTGCCTGGTACGCGACATCTCGGCCGAGGTGAACTCGCGCTACGCCAACGCGCAGGCGGTCGTCGACCTGCTGACGCAAAACGACAACATCGGCGACTTCCAGATGGTCATGCAGGGCATCCCCGGCTCCGACTCCATCGGCGTCCACGGCGGCGGCCACTTCACCGTCGCGGGCAACCCCGGCGCCGACACCTTCACCTCCCCCGGCGACCCCAACTTCTACCTCCACCACGCCATGATCGACCTCACCTGGTGGACCTGGCAGCGCCTCGACCTGGCCACCCGCCAGAACGCCGTCGCCGGCACCGGCACCTTTCTCAACTTCCCCGCGTCGCCCGACACCACCCTCGACGACGTCGTCGACCTCTTTTACGCCGGCGGCGGTCCCATCACCATGCGCGAGCTCATGAGCCCCATCAAGGGGCCCTTTTGCTACTCGTACGAGGTGTGAGGAGCTAGCTGGCTCGCTTGGTCTGTCATGGACGTACTCGTAGGCTCGAGTATGATTTTCCCGTCATCCAAGACCTGTAAAGAGAGTAGCGGTAGGGAAACTAGCTCGTACCACCCATCATTACGACGTTACTACGATGTACTTTGAATCTGAATCCCATGTGAAAATAAACCCTTGTCTAGACCCTCGTGAATCAAGGCATCGTTCAAAAGCCTTGGTCAGTTTTAATTCCGTTCCTTAGCAGGGGAACGAAAGTGACCTTGATTCGACGGCAATCTCCGTGCTTGGTATCTTCAACACGACTATCCCAGGGGTCATGTAGCACAAGATGTACTGTCGCGGAGGGAACAGATAAGACCTGCGTCTCGCTTATGCATAGCAATCGGCCATAGATGCGGAAAGCCCATTAGGCTGAAGATAGAAAGGGGTGGGCTGTTGCACCCCCCCCCGCCTCCGTGGTGGGCGGTGCCTTGCATGGTTGCAACGTACGGTTGCATCGTGTCGTATCTCGACAATTTAACCGCAAACAGCCGGCGGCTTCGTGCTACGGTATCTGAGGTCCTTAATAGTACGACGTAAGGCAGGGGTTTAGCCCCCCGGGGCGGTCTAGAACACCATCATGCTTCGAATCATGGACATTCGCGGTTTCAGATGCCGACTTGGCGATCGGCAGATAAATCCGGAACCTGAGATGATACAGGCCGCACTCCACGACCTTGTCATAGGAACAGTGCGGGTGCGTCGCTAGGATCGGGCGCCAAGGTGTCTGGACTCTGGTGGAGGAACGCAGCAGGCGCCGTGAAGGCGACGTATCTGGGAATCCCGGCAGCTGGCATCGGGCTCAAGTGAGACATGGAGTTGAGATTGGAGATGTAAAAGGGGCGATTGGGACTAGAGAGGATGTCACGCAATCGTTGCTCTGTACAATAACAATGCGAGACGAAGGATAGTCATTCAAGGCCCATCTGTGCTAGATTCACGTCCAGAATATGCACCCTTTCATAGTATTGTTTGCCGCACAAGTGCGCCTCCAGTCTTGAGGCCGCGCACCGGGGAATACATGAAATCCAACCCTCTGAGACAACCACGTAGGAAGCCGTTTATACAGTTGCAAAAACCGACTGCCGAGTACTCCAGATTGGGTCACTCCTCCTATCCCTCCCTCCTCTTTCGTCCGGATGAGTCACTCTTACCTTTTCCATCATTTCACGCATCATGCGGCATGCGGATCATGGACAGGGGCTGTGCCACGGGAGTCGCAAGAGAGTGGTAGTCGGAAGTTTTGTCTGACATATGATAAATAGATTGGGCTGTTTCTTTGTCTTTGATGACGTTGCAGAAGAGCACGTCATCGTTAGGTAGCAAGTACCGGCAGGATGGTCGGATGGGGCGATTCGCTGCGACCCTATAAGGCGTCCCCAGCTTGCTCAAGTGTGGGAAGTCGGTAGAAGACGCCCGTTTCTGTCTCTTACCGGCAGTTAAAGTCCTCGGCCTCGACAGTTCATGATAAACCCCGTATCTTGCCATGGTTTTCAATAATATTCGGCAATTCAATCCGGATCTGAAAAGTATCAGAGGAGGATCCCTACACAAGCTCAGGACTCTGCGGATAGTATTTATTTCGGTGAGATGTTGATTTCTTTGGTTACAAAGTCGGGTTTCCAGACGTAGTAGATTAAGAGGGCGCGAGAAAGGGTATCAAGAGATCCTGGGTTTTGCGCTGCATGTTGCTCAATGTACACCGTTCCGGAATCGTGCAGGAATTTTCGTGGCACTGATAGGCAGGACCCTAGAGGGGGAGCATTGGAAGACGGTTGGTCGGAAGTTTCGCTGAGCTTCTATTGAGAGATACCGCACCAGGAACTGCTGCAGTACTGAGTAGGCATAGTTTTTCCAAGCCGACTATAGGGAGAAAGTTGCAGAGGTTCTAAGATTGTGGCATCAGTGTTTGAAAGACCAGTCACATCCGAGAAAGACAAGTTAGTAAGTATTTGGGGAACCACATCTCAAGTCTACCAAGGTTTGCAGTTTCATTTATGATTCACACATGATTAAAACGACCCCAATGACTTGAAAAGAGTCGACTTTACAGGTCGCAAGACGACAGCCCCGGCACATGCAAAGCAGAGTAAAGGTCAGCTGAAATACCACCACCGGATCCAAGCAGAAGCCACAAGTCATGAAACAATTCTGTCAGACAACTAACGTACTTGGAGAACTATCTGCACCATTGCATGTCAAATTCAGAGCACCAGCTCGTGTATCGTCCAAGTCTTCGGCCCGACGGGACGGGTGATACCGTGATCGGCCGAGCGCAGAGCACTAGCTTTACCGGTAAGTCATGGCTTGGAGCCACGATTCTGACAGCGGCTAGCTTGCCGTTGGCGGGATGCAGTGTGACATGACACGCGCTGCCCTCGTAGTTAGCAGCGTCGATCTAGCAATGCCGAGTCACGGATGGACACAAGGATCTCTTTCGTTGGTTCGCAATGAAACACGACGTCAAGTGGCGCGATCTGACTCTCATGTCCTCCGGAAGTGAACGGACAGCTTTGCTTCCGTGTTTTCTCTCTGTTTTGTAAACATACGGGCTTGTGATGGACAAGACTCCACAAGAGTCCCGATGCACTGGAGCGATGCCGTGAGGGCGAAACCTAGTTTCGAGGCGAAGTAGACTCCACAAGAAACCCACCACCCTCGTTTTCATGTGACATGTACATAAAGCGACTGTGCAATGGAAATGTTTATTGAGTTGACCATGAGTGTGAGATGTTCTCTGCATGGCGTCGTCCGTGGAGAAAACAGCTGGAGGAGGGCGGATGCAACTTACACGAGGCCGCCGATATAGTCGGGCTCTGCGCTTCCTTACCCCAGTTCGTCAAGAAACGAGTGAGTTTATCTGACAGTCAGACTAGTACGTTGTGGCAATAGAAAGCGTATGTGGTGGCATAAAGTGCGATGATCTATTAAGAATAGTATCTAGCCAATTAAGGTGTTAAGTACAAAGGAGATAGGTGGGTCCCGTTAGATGCGCCCTTGTAGCTAAGGCGTGGCATAGGATAATTTGCTATATACCCCCAGTTAGCGCGCATATTATAAAGTCGATATCAAGTTTAACTATCGCCTTAGTAGTATCTCGAGAGTCCCTATATACTCTCGTAATATTTCCTAAGCGCCCCTCGTTAAATAGCTATTCGCGCTATCTAGCGCCCCTCGATAAATACCCGTATACGCTCTTATCCCGTAGACGCGTATACTAGCTATTATGAAATATGCGTCTAAATACCGCTAACGGCGACGTGATTAGTTAATAGATACTTAGCCCTATAATAATAGCACCTTAGGCACTATTAATAGAGGGTCTGCGATATCCTAATAACCTCGCGCGTAGGTTAGTTATCCGTCCTTTTTTCTGATTTCCTCTCTTTAGACTACTAACGTAGTTAGACCGTAAGTCCTCGAAATCTAGATATCCTTAGCCGTAACCGCAGATATAACGTTTAGATACTAATTTCTAATAAAATATTAGTTTAAACTATATTAGTAGCACTAGTAATAATAATAATATATCCGGTAAGCTCTATCGTCCTTCGCGTAGTATTAAGAGGAATATTACTAACGCGAGAGAGTAGCCGAAGTCGCTCTCGCCGCGCCTCCTCCGCCGCCTACGCCGTCTAGTAACGGTGGTAACGGAGGTCCGCCTAATAAGCCTATCCTTCTAGAGCTTATTATCGACCTTAAGGGTAAGGATAACGATAATAACGACGAGGATAAGGACGAGGATAAGGACGAGCACGAGGATAGTAATAAGCTGCTCTCTAAGGATAATAGGAATTATCTTAGTAAGGATAAGACTGCGATTACGAAGGCTCGCGACCTTCTAAAGCGCGCTTATCGCTGCTAGTCCCGTGCTCGTCGCTCTCTTAAGGGTAGTATTATAAAGGCTTAGAAGAGTACTACGCCGGGCGGGCCTCGCCGTACTCCTTATTTAGGATACGTACGTTCTGCCCTTACCCGCGCTTATAGCCCCTATACCGATACTCTATCCCTCCGAGGACCCGAGTCCGCTAGTCCGGCTTATTATTTCGATTACTCGAGATATAACTACTTATAAGTCGTATTTAATCTGTTTTTATAAGCGAGTTTCTAATATTTTAGTAGCTACGATAAGGTCCCCCGCCTTATTCGCCGCGCCGCTCGCTATTTAATAGCTAAGCTTTAAGTTAAGCCTCCTATACCTATAAGTAGCTTATTTTACCCCTCTTAACGTTAGCTCTAATTAAAGTTAGGATAGGCTCGCCTACGCGCTCTACGTGCTACCGTTCGTACGCTACTCGAAATTAAGTAGCTAAGATAATACTACGAGCTCTATTTAGGAGAGAAGGGCGAGGAGTACGAGCTTAAGGTCTTTAAGCTACCTATTCCGCCTTCGCCTAGTACTAAGAAGACGCCTTCGGGCAGCGTTAAAAAAGCTCTCTTCTACTAAGAAGAAGCTTTCGGGCAATAAGAAGAAGCTCTCGGGCAGTTCTAAGAAGCTCCCTCCTATAGAGGAGGAGCAGGATAATATAGACCTTAATAAGGCCTAAGATAATTATTTTATTCGGTTTTGTTATTACGCTTCGCGCGCGCGTATCCCTAGATTAGACCGCGCTATTAGGCTACCCTTACGGGCGCCCTTATTCTTAATAGTTTATTCTTATTTTGTATATCTAGGCTTAGATCGCGCCGGTAAGCTACTCTCGCGAGCGCCCTAGTTCTTAATATTTTGCGCGTCCTAGGTTTAGATAGCGTAGCTAGGAGGCTTTTACGAGCTTCCTAATAAATAAATACTTTTATATATCCTCTGCTTCGCTATCTATAATTAATTAACGAATATCTTAAAGATTTAGAAGTAACCTGAAATACTCGAACTTCCCGCGGGGAAGATTCTTTATTAGTCCGTCGGACGGTATATCCTTAGTAGCTAGGTAGAAGACTTTAAATACTCCTTTTTAGTATTCCTAGCGTAGCTAGAGGTTATAGATATCTACGTGTTTTAGCTTAGTAGAGATCCTCTTATTCGCGCCTATAACTAGGCGGATAGTCTACTAATTATCGTATACTATTATAAATAGGACTTCTAGATAGAGTTAGATATTATCGAAGAGTCGTTTTAACGCTACTATTTCTTTAGTAGTCTAGCTTAGCGCTAGGAGCTCTGCCTCGGTTATTAAGGTCGTAATAGTATCTTACCGCGCTACTTACTAAACTACTAGTCCTTTAAATAGTTAGATAAGGTAGCCTTAAAATAATCTCCGAGTTTCCTTATCGTCTATAAATAAGGCGTCGCTTAAGATTGCGAGTACCTACGCGCCTTTCTTATACGCTCCGTAGTATAGTATAATAAACCTTATACTATATACGTACCGGAGGTACTAGTTAGCTATATCTATATACGCCTAACTTAGATTAGTAAGGAATTTAGAGAGCTCCGAGTATATAAATGCTAGATCTAGTCGCGTTATAATCGCGCTATAGAGGATCGTTCCGATTCGCTCTTAGTATAACTTGATTTACTATTTAGACGTAGTCCTAGAGTTCTTAATAAGCTCTATCTATAGGAGAGGTATAGCAGGTATACTACTTTCCTATAAGCTAAAGCGCTTTATAGCCTTCTCTAGGTAACCGTTATAGCTTAGCTAGAGCTTCTTAGCTACTCGGTCTCTCGTAATCCGTACTCCTAGATAGTAGGTCGTAGGGCCTTAGTCCTTTAGTTAATATACGGCTTTAATACCGCGTATTAGCTTATCTACTTCTTACTAATCTTTCTTATAGTAATAAACTAAAAAGTCGTCTACGTAGAAGACTACGAAAATCGTTTGTTTTAGGTTATAAAATAAGTATAGCTCTTTATTTAAGCCGCTTAGCCTAAGCTTCCGGAGTATTTTAGAGAAGTCCTTAAACTAGAGTAATAGCAATTCTCGGAGCCCGTAAAGAGCTCTACCTAATTAGAGATACTTTCCTGCTTACTAGTATCCCTAAGGCAGCTCGTAGTAGACCGGGTCGGAGTTTTCCGAGAATAATATATTAAGGAACGCGTTTACTATATTATAGGAGTCGCACTCTAGGTCGAAGTACGTAATAAGCGCTATTACGATCCTAAATAACCTTAACGCGAGCGTTACCGCGTAAGTGCTTATAAGTAAGTTAATTAGCTGCTTATTTCCACGGATATAAATACGCGCCTTAAATCGAGTAAGGAGATTATTTTTATCGTGTTTATTACTAAAGACCTATTTTAAGGGTAATAGCTTTATCTTAGGATTATAGTCGATAACCTCCTATACTACTAGTTTCTAGAGCGTATTAATTTCGACTTAGGTCGCCTCTATATATCCGTCGCGATTAGGATAAGTAGCGAGCTTACCCTATAACTTCGGTAAAGGGGCTAGGTCGAGTATATTTACTAAGGTCTAGTTAGATACTTTTAAAATAGGTAGATAGGAGTGTTAATCCTAACCAGCTATAGCATACAGGTAGATAGGATTGTAAGTCCTAACTAACTATAACGCAGTGGTAGTCACGCGCTATTCAAACACTTAGATACGAAGTATAGGGGTTGGGTTGTGTAAACTGAATTGAGTAAAACTATCTAAACTAACTAGGGGAAGGTATAAGGCATATATACACTTAATTAAGTGCATTGCCTAAACCTATAAGATTAGCTATTTACAAAGCTTTATCCTATAGAGATTACTGCTTTTAAGCAGAGTTCATCTCATCTAATTAGTCCAACCTACCGGTAATACCGACATATCGGTTATACCGGGTAAGTTAACAATTAATAACCAATAAGGTTAATAGTATATAACTATATTAATAGTAACGGCTAGACCTAGTAAAAACCCCTATCTCCAGCTGATAGTACTATAAGTAAAGTGGACTGTTTTACAGTCCTGGGTTTAACACTCCCTCTCTTATAGAACATCGTCTGCTTTTCAATAAGGTAAAAAACCCTAAGTCTTGTAACAGCCGCCGACAACAGCTTTAAAGCTAATAGTCGTAACAAAATATATCTTTATATAACAAAGGAGAGCATCGTTATATAACAAAAGAAAGTAATATAGTAGCGATCTCAACTAGATTAGTAGTCCTAAATTAATAGATAAGGAAAACGCCTATTTAACTACAGAGTCTTTAAAGACTACTATATTAAATCTCTTAGAGAAGGGACTAGCCTACTAGTCCAAGCCCACTAAGCCTAGAAGGCTAATAAATGCTTGAAATTTAACAGAAACTAATAGTTTTGTTAGGCCGTCGGCTAGTATGTTTTTAGTGTTAAGATATATTATCTTAACAAGCTTCCTATATACCACGTCCCTAACGTAATTAAACTTAAGCAGAGTATACTTAGTTCTACTATATAGGTTCGGGTTATAGGCGTTGGATATAGAGCCCTGATTATCTCCGTAGAGAGTAATTGGTCCCTTTATAGGATAACTAATTTTAGAGTATAGACTAATTAACTATTAGGTCTCTCTAATAGCCTTAGTAAGAGCGTTAGTCTTAGCCTCTAGCGTAGATAACGCTATAGTACTAGCTCGTTTAGACTTCTAGCTAACTAGTCCTCCGGCAATCTTAAATACGTAGCCGTAGGTTAACTTAGAACTAGTATCCCCAGCAAAATCACTATCACTATAGCCGGTAATAGTTGTATTAGATATAGACCCCAGACAGATAGTTAATAACTTAGTACCTGATAAATACTTAAGCAGTCCTTTAGTAGCTAGTAAATAGTACTTATTCGGAGCTTATATATGCCGTGAAAGGAACTGTACCGCAAAGCATATATCTACTCTAGTTAAGAGTATAAGATATATAACAGTACTAACGATCTATTGATAAAGCTTAACTTCAGGGTAAGCTAATGTGTGTGGATAGCCTAATAACTGATTTGGTAGACCTGGCTAAATCGGTACAAGGATAGGACTAGTATTAGATAAACCAAAACGTATTAAAGCCTTATCAATATACTAACTCTGGTATATATGGATTAGTCTATTAGACCTTTCTCGTATAATTTGAACACCTAGAAAGAATGCTGCTGGACCTCTATCCTTAATCGGGTACACCTTATAAATCCGGACCTTAAGCCTATTAATATAAGCCTTATCTGGTCCAATTAATAAGCAATTATTAACGTAAGTAACTATAAAAGTCTTTTTATCAGCGTTATAAAAGACCGCTATATCTAATATAAGGGGTTTAAATCCGAATTTAATAAGCAACTCTCTCAGCCTTTCTTGCCATTCCCTAGGACTCTGTTTTAATCCGTAGAGTGCTCTTAATAACAGAATTAACTGTTTCCTTAAGGGGTTATAGTTATATTTATCTAATAACCGCTTAATAGTCTTATCACTGCTATAGGCAGCCGCAAACTCGTAAAAGCCATCTAGGATTTCTAGATAAATATCTAGACCTAAGGTACTATTTAAAAAGGCACCTATAAAATCGATCTACTCGATTTCCCAGTTATATACGGCTGCTAGAGCTAGTATAACTCTCTACGTAGGTGGTATACTAGTAGAGGCAAATGTCTCAGTAAAGTTAACACCCTCTTGCTGCATAAAGCCTCTAGTAACTAACCGAGCTTTATACTTAAAGACTCGATTTTCATGGTCTTTTTCTCCTTATAGACCAGCCGCGATATTATAGGCTTTTTCCCTTTTGGGAGGGTTTTCTGCTCTATAAAGAGTAGTACCCCAGCACTAAGTAACTAACTAAATTCGCTAAATATAGCGTCTTTCTACTTTTCTGCGTTTATAGACTTTAAAGCCTGTTTCCAACTATTTAGCTCGGACTAATTAGACGTCTTTAGCTTATAACATATAGATATAAAGTTATAGTAACTATTAATATCCATTTTATTATCAGCTTCAGCTTTAGTATCGGCCCGCTCTTCCTAATCTAAACACGGGTCTAAATCGGGGTTTAATCCGTTAAACGGATCTAGTAGAGGACTTTGGTTTAGCACCTGGTTAGCTAGTATAGGTAGTATATCCGTTGAACTCGAAATCTCCCCTATAGGGTAAATCTCTTTCCTTAACTCTAGTTAAGTATTTGGACTAGTATATAGAGGAATAGTATTATCCTTAAGAGTAACACCTATTAGCTCAAATTGAGGTAGTTCTCTAATATCCCCCTCTAGTTCAAGGACCTCACTACTATTTAATAGCTTAAGTCCCTAGGAGACCGAGCTAACTCCTTCTAAGTATCGGATAAAGGATAACCTAATAACCGTTCTTTTTAAGGGAATATAGACTAAGCAGATCTTATTACTAAGATTAGCTAGTAACCTTCCGGTCTCAGTTCTTTCGGCAAGCTTATATAACTTAATCCGGTCCTCGTAAGGTATAACAACCTCTATAAAGCTGCCTATAGCTTTATAAAAGCTAATATTTGGCCTAGCGTTATAACCGGGGATCAGTTTAGTATAAAACTCTTCCTAAAGAGTAACGTCTCTATTCGTTATAGCAGTAGTATTAACTAGTGTAACGATAGTTAGTAGAATATAGCACTAGAGATATAGTAGTAGTTAAGACCAGAGTATTATCGCTCTTAATCGATCTAAAATAACTCTTATAAACCGTTCAGATAGACCGTTTTGTTTAGGAGTTCTTAGAGGTAAGGTGTCGAAATCAATGCCTTTAGAGTTTAACTAGTCTTTTAAGAGCTGATTTATCTCTGTACCACTATTAAAATAGAAGTGTTTAGGATAACGTCTATAGTGATTTTTAAGCCTTTTTATAAAAGCTTTAACTGCGTCAAAGATAGTTACTCTATCGCGGCTAGATAGCTATAGAACCCACCGATATCTAGACTTTCTATCAACTAATAATAGGCTAATAGGCTTCTTATTATAGGGACTAGGAGAGATTTTAAAAGTATCTCCTTCTATAGAGTCTAAGACTGCTATAGGATCAGGTATAGGCTGCTTATTAGCTCGCCTAGTAGCCTTAGCTTTAATACAGACTTAATATATAAAGTTAGACTCTTTAATAGAGGAAAAGTCTGGTAATCTATCTACTATTTGTGCAGTCTTTTTAAGTAGAGGTAAGCTAATATGTCCTAAGCGGATATGCTATAAACCAGCTAAGTCTAGTAGTTTACTAGACTTTAAAGTCTTTTCTTGGGTATGTACTACTAAGTCTTTTTCAACAGTTTCAGAGGTTTTAACCTCTATAACTGGCCGTATCAGTTCAGTAATAGGCTTACTAGGACGTGCTCTCGTCTTTATAATTAGATATAGACTATTTATCGTAGGAGGGGTAACACTTGGCATATATGGCCTCCCGTTAATAGGTCCCCCCTCTAGAGTAGGTATACTCTCCACAAAGTCATTATCGGTAAGAGGTAGATTACCCTCTATATCCAATAGACCTTCGATTATAGGCTGAAACTCGTCACGTTTAGCCTTAGAGATCGTAGGTATTTCAATAGTGATCGCATTAGAGAACGATATATTATTCGAAGATTTAAGTTTAGGGGTATCTAACCCCTCTAGATGAAAAAAGAATCCAGACTTTTTAAAGTCTAGGGTAGCTATAGGATCTTTACCTATAAATAGGGTCTGATCTTTTAAAGTGCCACCAGCCTTATAGTATTTTACGCCACTTATTATATTAACGTCTATAGACGGTATATATAGACTATCTAAGAGCTGCAGAGTAAAATAACGTTTTTTAACGCTATTCCAGGTACGGAACCTGGCGTAACCAATACCAGTTAGCTTTAAGGGACCTGCACCAGTATAAATCAGGTTAAGCTAACCAGTATTTGGTATATAGCTAACAAAGGAGGACCTCTAGTTTACTATATAGTGGGTAGATCCGGTATCATATAACAACGAGTTCTTAAAAGGAGAGCTATTGCTAGCTTCTTTAGAGCTAGGACTACTCTTAGGGTTTTTATTACCCTTAGGATTTCTGCTATCCTTATTCCTTCTAATAGCATAGCTATTACCACTAATAGGAGGAAACTAGCTACCTAACTAACCCGAGAGGCTAGTAGAATAACTATCGGTATCTGAATCCGAATCTAGCTTGCTTCTAAGACTAGTAGAGTTACTATCGGTATCTAAATCCGAATCGAGCTCAGTTACTCTAGCAGCTAGGTTATAGTTGCTAGTAATAAAGGAGTGGTCTGTATTAGCAGTTTTATCCCTCTTTTCCTTATTTTTATCCTTATTTTTATTCTTCTTTCGAGATGATTTCTTATCACCATTAGACTAGCTGCCTTTAGCCGGAGTCTTGCTACTATCTTTATCAGATTTAGCAGTCTTTTTAGAGGCTTTATAGGCCGAGGCCTTAGTAACTAATAAGTCCTTTTCTCTCTATTCCTCTGCCAGGTCAGCCATAAAGTACTATAGATTAAGATCTGAGGTTAAGTAACCTAGAGCTTTAGTCGACCGAATAGTATTACGTTAACGTTCAGCCCACGTTTTAAAAACCGGTTTTACAGATTTTATATACTAATTAACTTAATTAGTCGGTTATATAGAAACCCTAGAAAGACCTAACCTAGCAAGATAGTTATTGAATTCGGCGTTAAACGCCTCTAAAGTCCCACTATATCCAGAATAAGTAAGATCGTGGAACGAACTATATAGGAACCCCCGTTGCATATTAGCAGATCTTAAGAACTGTTAAATCAGAAGTTTATAAGCTTCTATAGGGTTATTCTGCCAAGCTATAACAGCTTATACTACAGGAGAGCAGCTATCTCTTATAAGCATTAATAAGATAGCCTGATTAGCATCTTCTAGGTTCGTACCTATAGATAGGTTATAGATAAAATCCACTAATCCAAAAGCACGAAATTAAATAGTTAAGGCTTGTTTCCACTAATCAAAATTTTCTAGTCCTTTTAGCTTACTAGCTTCTGGGAACGTATAAACCCTCTTACTAAGTTCTTTAACTACCGCACCGTTTAGGGCGGTAATTTAAGGCTTAGTTACTATGGTTGCAGTAGAGATAATAGGGTTAATTATATAGGATTTATCTCCCGGTACAATCCCCGCTAGTTTATCAAACTGCGGTATATACGGATTATAAATACTAGTCCCCAATAGGGGCTTTTCTTACACGTCTTTTATAATGCCCTCCTTAGGTTCGTCAGGCCTAATAGGGTTAGCAGTAGCAAGGATATCCTTAACCTGCTACTGAAAATCAGTAAAACCTCTTAATAGGTCTTGAATCTGACTTTTTATTCGGCTACCTGCCCTTGCAGGGATATAAGCAGTGTGTTTTCCTCGTCGTCGGAATTAACCGACGATAATTTAAAGGTTGATAAAAAAGAGGCCATAGCTGCGTTTGAACGTAGTATATAGGCGTTAATTAAGAACACTTAACCGTTAGGCTAGATAGCACAGTATATAACGATACTGCTTATTCGATAGAAATCGGACGGTAGTTTAGATATTTTAACGGCGCAGCCAAGCACCAATCTAGGATTGAACAGCCAAAACAACTATCGATAAATTTGATAGTTATTGTCAATATATATATCCACGTTTATTAGTACGTTAATAGTACTAAAAGGATAAGTTATTATAAGTAGCAAGCTACCTATAGCGAGAGACCAGAATAGTCTAAAGCGTCGTAATTAACATAACGAATGTGGATCCCTATTATTAATAGCCCAAAAGCGCAAAAAGCCCATAATAGATCCGATTGCCCACAAGTTGAATATTTCCACGAAAACGCGTTTAATTAGGGTATAATTAACCCCGTTATATAGCGAATTAGCAACTCTATAAGTAGTGTAAACGCACTATAGTAATAGTTTGCAGCTGCGGTCTCAATAAATCGAGTTATCGCGTTTGCAAGCAACTAGACTGCAAAAAGCAGTGTATGTTACTAGATAGTTAAAGACCAACCAAGGTCCTTTTATATACGTTGTTTCTTAATATAAGAATAGCAGTTCCCGGGCTTATAACCTTTTAAAATAGGTAGATAGGAGTGTTAATCCTAACCAGCTATAGTATACAGGTAGATAGGATTGTAAGTTATTAAAGATAAGTAGGGGTCTTGGTCCCTAATACCTCTATACGCAGTCTCTCTTTGATAGCAGTAACGCGCGCTGTTAATCCTCTTCACTTAGGTGCAGTATCTTAATATCGTTGTGGTACGTTGTCTGAATTGCTTGAATGTTTTATATAGTTCCCTACAAGGACCCGGAGACCCCACTTGGGGTCAAAACCCGGCTCAGCCGCTTCAAGTGCAAAAAACGAATTTCCGATAAAAGATTTTCGCAGCGTTTCTGCAAAACGCGACTCACGACTACCAAAAAGTGATCCGGTCCTGCACAATTTTCACGTACTTAGCCGTGGACAAAATCCGGTCCAGGGTAGCTGCAGGGTAAGCCTGCAGCACCTCTAGCTATCTAATATAACAGCCAGACCTAGTAAAAAGCCCTATATTACGTAGCAGTACTATAAGCTTATTAGACCTATTAAGGTCCGTAGGTTTATAGAATCTTATAAAGACTATTATAGTCCCAGATTTAACATAAGTCCTAACTAACTATAACGCAGTGGTAGTCACGCGCTGTTTAAACACTTAGATACGAAGTATAGGGGTTGGGTTATGTAAACTGAATTGAGTAAAACTATCTAAACTAACTAGGGGAAGGTATAAGGCATATATACACTTAATTAAGTGCATTGCCTAAACCTATAAGATTAGCTATTTACAAAGCTTTATCCTATAGAGATTACTGCTTTTAAGCAGAGTTCATCTCATCTAATTAGTCCAACCTACCGGTAATACCGACATATCGGTCATGCCGGGTAAGTTAACAATTAACAACCAACAAGGTCAATAGCATGTGACTATATTAATAGTAACGGCTAGACCTAGTAAAAACCCCTATCTCCAGCTGATAGTACTATAAGTAAAGTGGACTGTTTTACAGTCCTGGGTTTAACAGATACTACTTTTTATTTCGTATATACTTTTAAAAGCGCGGTATATATTATATTATATTCTTTATCCCTATAATAGAGGATATATTCGTCTAGGAGGAAGGTATAAAGGAAGCCTTAAAATAATCTGTCCTCCTATACCGCGATTTCTATATCGCTATATAGGAGTATTAATAATAACGTATTTATAATCTATAAGGCGAAGTTTGCGCTTCTCTTATACCTTTCTCTAATCCTTACGCTCCGGCGTACGGGGTTAGGTGCGCTTAGGGTAGGATTAATTAGTTAAGGTACCTCCTACTACTAGGACGTCGTCTTAGAGCGATCTAAAGGTGCCTTGATATGCTCGGTATCGGTAGCCGTCGCTACCTTAATTATATTAATTATTTTAGGTATTAGTTAGGATTATCTATAATCCCTATCCGCTCTAGTAGGCGTATTAGGAGAGCCCTCCCCTTCTACTCCCTCTAGTAACGGCGGTATATCCTTAACGCCTAAAATGCTCTTAGATATAGGTATATAGCCTGGCGTAAGGAGTCCTATTATTATATCCGTGCTATTAGTTTTATAAACTTCTAATAGCGCTTTAGATACGCTATTTACCCCCGAGTCCTTATCGATAGGCTCGGTTATTAGTAGCGTACCCCCTAGGTTTACCTAGCCGAGGCCTATAGACCCTATAGGATAATCTTTAGGACTAGTAAGTAAATCTAGCTCCTCCTAGCGAGCTATTAACTCTCGGGTAAAGCCGGCCTCGTATAGTGGGATGCTCTCTATTATCGCCTCCAGGATTTCGATTATCTTATACTCGATAATCGGCTCCTTTTAGTTATTAGATTTATAGTAGAGCTCCTTATCGAATATAACGTTACGTGTTATAATAACCCTGCTCTACTTAGGCAGCTATATACGGTAAATATTAGTAGCTTTATAGCCTACTAGATAACCGATATACCCCCGTAGATACACTTTATAGTGTCTGCGGTCCCGTCTAGCTGCTCTGTCTTGAAATAGAGTATATACGCGGCAGCCGAATACGTATACTCCGCTCTAGTTAGGCCGTAAATCTATATACGCTACGCGCGCCTAAACTGGGTTATACTATCTGAAGTAGAGAGAGAACTACGCGTCGAGCACCTTATTAGGGCTGCGAAGCTTCTAGGTATATAACGGACTTATATTATAGAGTCTCGTCGCGGTTAACGTTACCTCTAGCTAGAGCGCTTTAGGAAGGTTTACTGTAAGGCGTATCTTTAGCGCTTTTATAATTATTTCTTAACCTGCTCTCTCTTATCCTCCGTTTAGTTTATAGGTATACGGAGGTGCTACTTCTAGCTAGATACCTTCCTCGGCGGTCTAGCGCTAATATTCGGTACTTCCTTAGATAGCAATTATAGCTTTCTCGCTATTATATTTAAAGGCGTAAATATAAAGTCTATAGCGCCGCTAAATATACCTCTCGAATAACTTTAATATTCTAAAGATCTCCGTATAAGACTTATAGATAAGCGCGAATAACTAGAGCTTACTACTATAGTTATCTTTTAATACTAATAGCTAGCTCGTCCCGTTATAGCCCTTAGGTATATCGAATAGGTCCTAGAGTACCCGAAAGAAGGGGCGAGGCGCCCTTTTAGTCGGATATCTTAAGATAACGCGCGTAGCGTGGGTTACGGAGCAGTACTTACATTTCCGTATTAGCGTTCCGATAATTTTAATATTTCTAGCACTCTATATAAGCGCCCTTAGCGCCTCTAGACCTAGGTATCCTGCTTTAGTATACTAGAGGTCTTCTAAGTCCTTTCTTTAATATACCCTTCCCGGGGGTTTACTACCCTATAGGCGGTCTTCTAATACTTGCGAATAAGCTTATAATTACGGAATTACTTCTAGGGAGTATTTAAAATACGTTAGGGTATAAGGAGTAAAGAGGCTTATATTCTAAGAAAACTAGGTTACCCTCTCTCTTTAAAGTGCGTAGTATAACGCTATTCTTAAGATCTCCGAATCTTAGCGTATAGTCCTTACCGCAGTACTAGATACCGGTACCTAGTAGGAGCGCTTCTAAAATAATATTTATATAGAATCCTTCTACTACCGAGACTCTTTTTAGCTTTAGATCTTTAGATATTCTATTAACGCCTAATAACGCGTTCTTAATAATCCTTTTCCTATATCCCTTAATCTGGAATAATACCGTTCTAGCCTTAACTACGTCTATAGTATAAGCTTTTACGAATAATTTAGGGATAAGCAGGTTAACGCTATTTACTAGATACGAGGAACCGCAGTTATTAATAAGGGTCGATTAGGAGAGATTATAAAGACCGGTCGAGGTAATAACCGATATATAGAAGGAGGGCTTTATATTAAATAGCTCTAATAAGATTACTACGTACGAGAACTTCTTTAGGAGGCTCCCTCCTTCCTTCGTATCGATCTACCCCTTCTTCTTTAGAGTATTTCGTAGAGCGTTATACTTGCTCTCCCTAATCGTCTTCCGGACCGCCTTTATCTTTTCGAGTAATAGAGTGTTAAATCTGGGACTATAATAGTCTTTATAAGATTCTATAAACCTACGGACCTTAATAGGTCTAATAAGCTTATAGTACTGCTATGTAATATAGGGCTTTTTACTAGGTCTAGCTGTTATATTATATAGTACGCATAGTTAGTGGTGCTGCGGGCTTACCCTGCAGCTACCCTGGACCGGATTCTGTCTACGGCTAAGTACGCGAAAAATGTGCAGGACCGGATCACTTTTTGGTGGTCGTGAGTCGCGTTTTGCAGAAACGCTGCGAAAATCTTTTATCGGAAATTCGTTTTTTGCACTTGAAGCGGCTGAGCCGGGTTTTGACCCCAAGTGGGGTCTCCGGGTCTTTGTAGGGAACTACATAAAACATTCAAGCAATTCAGACAACGTACCACAACGATATTAAGATACTGCACCTAAGTGAAGAGGATTAACAGCGCGCGTTACTGCTACAAGAGAGACTGCGTATAGAGGTATTAGGGACCAAGACCCCTACTTACTTTTAATATAGAGGGCGCGGCTTATAGCTAAAGCTAGGCTTAGCAGAGCCTGTAAGGGCTATTTTAAGCGTTTTATACTCGGTTAGAGCCTACTTATAATTACGGCTATATAGGCAGATTAGCTCCCCGGGGGAGCCTTCTAACTCTATTTAAATACGCCGTTCTTAGTTTTATAGGTTTTACCCTAATTGCTAAGTATCGTAAAAAACTGGTTTTTACTACCTTAGTAGCCTCTCTAATTAATACGCTCTAGAAAAATAGAGCTTACCTAATTTAACGTGAGAGGCGTCCCGCTAGAAATCTCCGCTATAATATACGTATCTAATTAATTCCTTCCCTAGTCTAGAGCGAAGCGCTCTTAAACTGCCTTTAGGAACTCCTTAATAGCTATCTAGCTATATAGAACGGGGATATAATAAGTTATACTATTACTATAGGCCGCTATCTATTACGCGTGCTATATAACAGGATTTATACCGCTCTTTCCGGCGTTTAAGAGGACGTCCTAGTAGCGCTACTATACGTACTCGACGAGTATTATCTTAGAGGGTATAAACTAACCGCGAAGCTCCCTAATAATATTCTAAAGCGTTATAGGTTTCCCCTTCTCCCTTAGAAGTCTATTAATAGAGGAGAGGTAGTCGGGCTAGACTATAGATATAATCTAGTCGCTTAGAAGAGCTATATTATCCCTTATATTAGCCTAGTCGCGTTTAGTAGAGTTATATTAATTAATTACGAGTAAGAGCAGCTTTTAGATACTTTCTTTAGTAATTATAGGGATAATACGCCGGATCGGTGCCGCTCCTCTAGTTACTATATCTATAGTATCCTAGGCTCGAGATACTATAATATTAGCGTCGGCGACTCTTTAGGCCTTCGAAATAAGCTCGTCTTCGATATCTTCTAAGTTAGGAGGTAATAGCTTCTCCTCGATAATATTTTTTACCTTTAAATTAGGGTTAACGTATTCCTAATATACGCGATTCTTTACGCTATTTTCGAGCGCTTCTAGCTAGGCTAGCTAGTTATACTTTATAAGGAGTTTAACCTTTAGGAGCTTTATAGTGGATTTAGTTATAATTGAAGTCGCTCCTAAGAGGGTTCGAGATAATCGATAGAGTATTTTAGACGGGTTTAATAGGAATTTTCAATAAAAGGTAGAAATGCCGCTTTCTATATATAACGGAGTACTAATTAGAGCTTTTCTAATAGATTAAGATACTTAGTAGTATAGCGCCGGGCTTATAACTATGGTAATAGAAAGCGTATATAGTAGCATAAAGTGCGATAATCTATTAAGAATAGTATCTAGCCAATTGAGGTGTTAAGTACAAAGGAGATGGGTGGGTCCCGTCAGATGCGCCCTTGTGGCTGAGGCGTGGCACAGGATAATTTGCCACATACGTCCTTTTCAATCAACATTTCGATACGCTTGTTCGAAAATAAAGCAATTGGTATTCATATCTTCGTTGGACTCTAATCAAACCAGAGTCCTTCCAAATCCCGATCAACGCTGCTGACTCCCCATCCCAAAAGGAAAGAAAAAGAAACAAGAAGAAAAGGAAAAAGTCAAGAAGTTGAAAGTAGAAGGTCTGTCTCTCTCCATTTCACATTGATTGTGAAACTGGCAGATGGCAACGCCTAGATATCCCCACGCTCTAAACCTAGCAGGTAAGGTCGGAAGTCTTGGAGTCGTACGTGCACTTGCTGTCGTACTTGAGAGCGAGCTGTCGGGAAGAAATCGTGTTAGCATTCTATCATGTTTGAAGGTGAGAAAAATGGGAAGTGAAGTCTTACGTTGATGTAGCCACCGTCTCCGTCAGAGTAGAAAGCGTTGCTACCGGTCATGTACATGCAGTCGTAGCTATCGGCAAGGTTAGCGTCCTGAAACTCGAGGTTGCCGCTCTGTGCGGTATCGGTATCGACTTACTCGGTGTTAAGGACACCCGAGGTGAGCTTGACCGAAGTCTTGCCGTCTACGCCGGCCGCGTCCTTGAACCGGTAGGCCTTGTTGTAGCAGATGGCTGCCTTGAACTTGGTGGTATCGGGGTTCTTGGACCACATGTCGGCCACCGTCTGCTTGGTAAACTGCTCACGGGCCTGGAGAAAGAAGACATGTTAGTATATAACAACAGATTGGGAGGCGAATGATACTCACACTGTCCCAGCTGGCAAGGTTCTTGATAAGGGCAGTAGCAGATGTAACAGCCTGGTTGATAACGGCGGAAACAGCGGCAGTGCCAGCCGCTGACAGAATAGCCGCCGCGATTACTCGCTTTTCGATAGCGGCGGGTGCCTCAGGGTTAAAGACCTCGACATCAACGGCGCGGAGATCCAGAGCCTTGTCGTTGTCGACCTTGAGGGGGAGGCGCTGGAAAGAGAAGCACCGATGATGCAGAGAGCGTTGATAGTAGAGAAACGCATGTTGGCGGTATTGAAGGAACTGGTGAGTTTGAAAGGTAGAAGAGAAGAAGTTGAAAGTGAAGAATGTAAAAGAGAAGAAGGTCAAAGAGTAGAAGGTGATAGTGAATTGGATCGTGTGGATGATGAGGAAAAGAAATGTTTGATTCTAGGTCGGAACAGCATCCTTAAGTAGAGAAAAGTGACGATGGTATATTGATACTAAGCTTGTATAGACAAGTTGACTATTCGGCTATGCAACTGCACATAGATTGGGAGGTTTACGGATCCTACGGTAACGTGTAACCTATTTCTTGGTTATGGTCAAGCTCGGAGTTTGGCTGCATAAACTGCTGCGCTCTATTTCTAGTGAATTTGCGGGGATACCCTTATCCCGGCAGGATTGCCGCCCGGTTATTGGTCCTACCCCGTCCCCTGAATATGAAGCTAAAGCGAATTTGGTGCGCACCTCTTAATTAGAAACATGAAACGGGCGGGAGATCGACGAACACCGCCATGAGAATTTATGCGGCACGAAGTCTCTAAACTATTAATAGTGTTTCGGTGAGGCTTGTCGAGTTGCCCAAGCGTAATTACGGGTCGTTCTTTTCTATCGCCCATACTATTCCATGCACGTAGATAGCAAGACCTCAAATAAAAAAGTCCGTTTGTAGTATTATGGCACTAGTGAAATTCAAAAGTCGAGGCAGCAATATAGGAAACAAGTTGTGTAGGTTTCTTGGGTAAATAACTAAATATATAATCTGCTGCGCACTGCGCTTAGGTAACGTTAAGTGGACAGAAGAATGGGGCCAGCCTATCTGCGATTGGCTATTGGGTGGGTAACGAGTCTGTCGGTGTGGTATTATGCACAATGCAGTACTTACCGTGTTTATATCCCTGGAATAATGGAAATGTAGCGTCGCAGGTAAGAAGCAGAGCTATGTACTTATAGCGCCAGCAATGCGAGTACGGCCCCAGACGTTCTTTAACAAGGCCAGATGATAAGGTAGGAAGAAAAGTGTCAAGTTAGAAGCAGATTAGCTTTTATACAGATCAAATCGTTGGAACATGTCTAATCGTAGCTCTCCGGTATGCAAATTACAAGGACAAAAATACTCTGGCAACTTCTTCCCATATCAAACAATGTTAAATTTGAGATTCCAGGGTACTCGGTGCCTTTCCCGAGTCAGCTCTGTGCACCAAGGTCACGTCAGTTGGTTAATTAAAGCAGGATCGTGACTTGGCATTCCACATTTGCTTGTTGTGCGATGATCTCTGAAGATCCTGCCGCTGACTGTCACTGCTTTCAAAAATACGTGCAAATCGTGTTCTTCTAGCTATGTACACGTCGTAGAAGTGATCCGACTATATGAAAGCGAACGCAAACATTCGATGACGCTGTTGCTAGTTGATATAACATTAATTGTAGGTCGGTTTTCTTTCTAGTGTTGTATATACTTCAGCTACCAGATCATTCCCTGCTGTACATAGACCGTGTGCTGCTATTAAAGTGCTGGAACAGCACCACTTGGCAACTGCAGGGGACATCGAATATAACCCTCAGGTCATCTCCCCAGATGTGGAGGTGACTGCAGGACCACATCCGACGCGAATACCCAAACTTATCGCGCACTACGTAGTAGTAGCCTGCGGGCTTGGTGTCTCCATACTTTCTCAAAGGATGGAAAATAATGACAGAACAGAGGAATAGACTCGTAGCTAAAAGGTCTATAGCACGAGTGGCAGGAGTGCAACGGACGAAGCAGAAGGGTATAGCACAAGTGACAGGAGTGCAACGGACGAAGCAGAAGGGGATCGAACGAATGTCGGTCAAATAGTATTCTGCCGGCCCTGTAGAAATAACAAAGGAGGGAAGAACCGGGTTGATATCTTGAGTCTTGCAGAGGGGTGGAAGCTACCTATTTATACCACTGTTCCGGCTTTGGCCAACGCTAAATAGTTGGCTCCATAAAACTCCGTAGCCGGTGCTATAACTAGTAGCTAGCGTTGTGGTATTTAAACCTTGTTGGAGCTACCCCTGTTGCAAGGCTTAAATGTTTGCCTAATCTGGAAAAGTTAAAATAGTACTTGAACCCCTGTTACGGTCTAGACAGGCTTTTATCACATGATGTGCACAAATAAGAAGTACGGTGTTTGGTCGCGAGTATAGTTTTATCATACGTGAGCTGATAGTACAGAAGCGTGCCAACTACCAACCATGGACGATTCCGTATTTGGATAAAACTAAACTCCAAGTAAGAAAAGACAGGTACAATGACATGAAAAGCGTCGTAAACAAGAAAATTGCAAAGGAAAACCCAACCCGTAAAGCAATCATCATAAGTAATCATCATATCTATCGCGTCCAACTCAGTAGCTCAGTTGCTAGAGTGCTATCTGCGACTCGATTTTGTGGACCTCGGGTATCTATTTGCAGGTGAGGTCGGCAGTCTTGGAGTCATAAGTGCAGTCGCTGGAGTGGACGGCAGCAATCTATTCGGAAGAGACTCGTGTTAGCGAACCCGCGAGAAATTGTCCAGAAGAATAGTAGTAAGCGACTTACGTTCTGGTAGCCACCATCTCCGTTGCTGTAAAAGGCGTTGGCGCCGGTCATGTAGAAGCAATCGTAACTAGTCGACAAGTTAGCAGTGATCGTATGAAAAACGGGCAACGGAGAAAGTCCAAGTAGTACGTACGTAGTCTTGAGGACACCCGAGGTAACCTTGACCGAAGTCTTGCCGTCAACCCCATCCGCGTTTGAGAACCGGTAGCCCATGTTGTAGCAGATGGCGGCCTTGTACTTGGTGGTATCGGGGTTCTTGGACCACATCTCCTTGACCGTCTGCTTGGTAAAGTTCTCGCGAACGTTGTCCCAGTTGGCGATCTGCGAGATCAGGGTCGAGGCAGACTTGACAGCCTGGGTGATTGCCTCCTTGGCAATGGCAGTACCAACCTGCCCAGCGATGGCAGCGAGGGCACCGGCGCGCTTCTCGACCACGGCCCCAGTGTAGGGGTCCTCGATATCGGGAGCTCTCTGCTCCAAGGTCTCGGGAGCCAGTTGCTCCAAGGTCTCGGGAGCTCGCTGCTCCAAGGCGTCAGCGCGGGTGTTGGCAGGCAGCGCAGAGCTCAGGGTAGCGGCGCCGATCAGGCAGAGAACGTTGAGAGTAGAGAAACGCATTTTGGCGGGGATGAGATGGACTGGTAAATGTGAAAAAGAATCGTAAAAGTGATGATGAAAGAGACGGAAAGAACCGGGAAGGAGATGCAGAAAAGAGAAAAGATGAGAGAGGAAAGTACTGGAACCGTTGTTGGTGGTGAGGGAAAGGAAGAAGTGTGCAAATAGACGTGAAGTGATTCCCTTATATAGATAGTTCTTGCCTTTGCCGAGTTCCCAAATGTCACTGTCACCGTGTTGCTCTTGGGCGATTACCCGCACATAGCCACCTCTTTCCAAAGCAATTCGACTATTTTCGTTCGGGGGCCTGTTCAAGCTCCCCGCTGGTCGCTAGGGGGAGACAAGGGAGCTCTCAGCTGACTTAACCAGGGTGAGTAAAATAAGGTGCGTGGCAGCGGGGGTTGAGGGACCACGCGAGTCATTTGGATTGAAGACCGATTATCCGTACTATCAGATCGGATAACGGGAATCTACGAATCTACCTGTAACTATCAACTTAGTGGAGTGTAAAGTATCTGGGAAATTAGTCACTCTATTGCGGCATATACCTGGTAAACTCAAATTTTTGTACTGCTTTCTGAAGCTGCTTATCTTCTTTTACTACATCGCGTTCAAATCTCAACTTCACGCTGAGCCGATTGCGGTTTGCCCAGAACGGAAGTCGGCACTGTCACGTATAGGTATTTTTAAACGAATGACTGTATGGCGATTCGAGTCTAGGCTTTGCATTTAATCTACTCCAAACGACAACAGTGAACGTGATGGTGCTGTTCCAAAGGACACTCGGTGGAGTAGCACTCTATCGTCTTTGAAAATAGTATTCAGCTCCGTCCCCGGTAAGCTTCTACGCACGTCACTGGTCGACTGTGTTTCGGAAACATAACCTTCTTGACCGCCAACCAGAACAAGAAGGAGCCAAACATCCCAGGACCCAAATGCGGTGTGCGTTGGCGATGGAGGCCGTGGTTCTGAAGATAACAGGGTCAAGTCCCTGGCTGGAGAACACAGCTCCAATCCATCATCCAGCCGCAGTGACCCCTGCCAAGATCAGAACGACTCCGCATCTCAACGGTTCCGTCGGACCGCGTTCATGCTTGACTAATAATAGTGTTCTGTGGGGTACATGTGGTCCCAGCTTTGGAATTTGAGCTTAGATCCATGTGGTAATCTGTCTCAAGATGATGAGATCAATTGGTCTGAGCCCCGACTAGTATACTTTAGGACTACCTAAGCACTCGCTGTGGACTTGCGCCGGTTACTATCATGTGCCGAACGCCCGCGCTTTGCTCTAAAGGCATACCAGGACGGTAGTATGCATTTGATGAGGAAAGTTAGTCGGCGAACGAACGAACACATTGTGTTCATGTCGCAAGTCATTAAGCTATGATGAATGGCAGGAACCTAACTTCAGTGGGGTTACAGTTTTTACCACAGTGTACAATGGTAGGATGTGGTATGTACTGTTTTGATATATTTTACCAAGCTCATAACTTAATGTGCACCAACAACTACTCATCTTGTCGCTCGCTAGACTAGGTATCTGGCTTGGTGCCCTTCTGACAGTCTTGGCAACATTATGCAAGGCCGTCGCTCGTCCTATCTATCCGTATACGTTCACGACCCCCTATCGGATAGGGCGGTACCCGCAATAGCTAGTGTGGGTCAGGTGGCCCCAATTGTACTCTGCAATCTCGTACTGTTCGTCTGATAATTAATGCGAATTATGCGTAAATTGTCCAAGCTATCCGTAGTGGTGGGATTGATTGGCTCTGCGAAAACACCATGCTTGGAACCCGACTGCCGTTCGGACAACAGAGATAACGTTAAGCGACATGTTTTGCTGCTAGTGTAGTGTGTTTAATCACGCTGCATGACAAGATCATGTTATAGCGCTCTCTTCATTATCAACTGTGGATGGAACGGATAAGTCGGATGGCGTGTAGTGCGACGTCCCGGCTCCTGAGCTCTCCAAATCGAGGTTGACGCGTATCCCTGCTTCTTGACGTCCACTATCTTGTTTCGGGGTTTGTTCAAGTGTGCTTGACGGTAAGTTTTACCGACCTGCTGAGCTGCGGGTACGAGAGAAAGAGCGTGATAGTTATCCGAGTATCCGTATCACTAGCTCTGTTTCCCCCTCCATCGTGAGTATGCTAACTTCGTTTGCGTATCAAGGCCGCGTTCGCAACCAGGAAGCTTCTACATGTCGAAATGCCGTACGAGGGTATGTTTCTGGGTCGTAGATGGCGCGACAACAAGGAAGACAGGGTCACTCAATTCCAACCTGTATTGAATATCACGCTTACCCTAACCTAAGTTCAATACCAAAAGCGGCAATGTACCTGTAGTTTGGCGAGCAGTGATTTCACCACTCCGTCGATCTTGCATAAGTCGCGGCAGTAGGGTTCAAGGAGAGTATTGAGCCACTCTTCAACAAACACACGATCTTTTTCTTCATTCGTAGGACCGTATTTATTTCAGCGTATCAGATTTGTCACCTTGCTTGCCTGTGAGTCTACACCGTTCAGGCGCAAAGTTGACATGGGGTATACCGTATCGTAACTTGTAAGGAGTGCTCACCAGTGATCTGGCAGAGTGCATTCTAATTAGTAATGGCAGGTGGTCAGCTGCTAGTAGCCTAACGCCATTCAAACTTGCCATATAAATTATATATGCTGTAATTGGAGCCTACTGTCGTATATTGCAGGCAACGATGCATACTGTCTCTCTATCTTGCAGAACGCCAGTAAAACTCTCACGTCAGACTCTCTCCAGTGTCCACAACACCGCCAGAAAAGGAAAAAGGAAAAAGGAAAAAAAGAGAACGTCTTGTCAATCATCTTTCCACCTCTGCCAGCCCAACCCCCTCCAGACCCGTCGCAGCACCTAGTCCTTGCGAAGCGCAGCCATCACCTTCTCCCTCCACCACCACAGTCCGATCCACGTCGCCCCGCCGCCGACGAGCGCCTGTCCGGCCACGACGCCCAGCACGGCGAGGGCCGCGTCCCTGGTCGTCGTATAGCCCAGCCTGCGAAGCTCCCAGATCGAGTACAAGTTACTCACGACCACGGCCCGAAAAGGAGGCGCGGTAGAAAAGACGGACGCGCGGCCGGGCGCTTGGCCGTAGACCAGGGCGCCGACGTGGGCTATGGCCTGGACGGCGAAGACGGTCGCGTACGCGGCCTGGAGGTACGGCACGTCCCGGGTGGTGAAGCGGTCCTCGAGAGGAACGGGCGCTTTTTCTTCTTCTTCTTCTTCTTGGGCGGCGGCGGCCAGCTTTCCGTCTGCCTGCGGTGCCGTGCCGTCGGTGCGCGATCCCTCGCGGTCGCCGTTTGCGTGCGGTACCTTGCCGGCGCTGGTGCGTGGCAGTGCCGAGGTTGCCGGCGTGGCGGGGATCCATGACTTCTCCAGCGCAGACGCGATGGCCGAGACGAGGAGCGGGACAAGAGGCGCGTACTCGCACAGCGTCGCGGCCCAGCTGCTCTCCAGGCCGATTGCGGACAGGAACGGCAGGAGTAGCCCGGTGATGGCAAAGCCCGCCGCCAGAGCTGGGATCAAGGCCGCCGCGGCTGCGGGCTTGATGAATCGGCCCATCGTACTCTCGGGCAACTGGAGCGCGCTGACGATGGCATACGCCGGCATCACAACGCTGATCCCCTTGGCCTGTATAGCGGGGGTAGCGATGTAGGGCACCAAGGCGAGGAGGTTCGCTCTGTTGCCTATGCGGCGGCTCTCGATGTTGAAGATGAGCTGGGGCGCGAGAGACTGGGCCAGCAGGTAAAAGCGACCTAGAGGTCCAGGGGGAAGAAGCGACACCGAGGAGGAGGCGTCTCGCCAGGAACTCCAGGCCAGGTAGCCCATGTATCCGATGAACCCAAGCCTGGCCTCCGTTACGATCGGCCGTGCTATCCGCCTTGCTGGCAGCTCGTCGGAGAACAACGACGCTCTCGGTCTGTGGGGGGTCGGCAAGTTCTCCAACCGCGAGCCATGGGATATGGGTTCGCAGAGAAGCTCAATAGCCGAGTCTTCGCCGGCTATGGGTACAATGACATTCCAAACAAAATGGGAGAAAAGCGGGTTCTCTAATGCGAAGAGCATCTGATTGTCGTGTGAGGTTTTAATGACTGCCTTCGCTCTATCGACGCGGAGGGCCTGCGTCCGAGCCGAGATTTCCTGGATCTCCGTGTCCGTCAGTCCCGAGAGGCCCTGGGGTCGGCTATCGCGCGTCTTGATGAGAACGTTGACGAGCTCGCTGGCCGACTCGAGAGCGCCGTTGCCGCCCTGGCCGCCTAGTGGATTGGGCTATAGGACGAAGTGTGAGTCGGGGCGCTTCCAGCCGAGTGTGATGGGGACGTTTGCCTACCTTGTGGACAGAGTCGCCGAGGCATATTATTCGTTTGTAATACCACTTGGGATAGACAAACTCGTGCAGAGGCGTGAGTGTCGATGAGATGCGATGCGCAAAGATGTCCCCCCATATGATCTTGTCTGTTATGGCGAGATGGGCATATTTTCGTGCAAATTCCTTCTCGTCCTCTCTTGTATACTTGGGGATACCCTTTCCGTACTTGGGCTCGGGTAGTCTGACGAAGACGAACCAGTAAACCCTTGCCTCAGGGCCGGCCATGACAAATTGGGTCGTCCCCTGGCCAAGTACAATGTGCTGCTCGTGGGGGGCGAATCCGGGGACGTTCTGGGCGATACCGAAACTGCACTTATAGTAGCAGACGATCTTATCTTCGGCGTTGGGGAGGAAGTGGCGCGGTTGTTCCTCGCTCGCGATACGGACCATCTCTCTACGGACTGCGCTATGTACCCCGTCGGCACCTATTAATAATGTGCCTTTGACGACGGTGCCATCCTGCAGTTTTATCCGTATTCCGCCGCCGATGTGCTGTACCGACTCGACCTTCGTCTTTGTTAATACGCGGTCCTTATACTTCAGGTTCTCGTAAAGGACTTGGAGGAGCCACTGGCGGTCAAAGAATATCGTAGGGTAACCAAAACGGTGAACAAGGTGGTCCGATATTGACCCGCTTTGCGAGATAATCTTTCCCTGGGGGTTACGGATGTAGGCCCTCTTAATAATCTCCTCCGGTAGAGCCCTGATAGCCTCGTAGCAGCCTATCTGGTCCAGGATACGCAGGCCATTAGGAAAAAGACCTATGCTGGCGCCAACTGCCGGGGCGATCTCGCCGTGCGACTCTAGTACGAGGTAGTCAATGTCAAACCTCTCGAGCATGTTAGCTAGAGCGAGGCCAGCCACGCCACCACCAGCTATGATGACCTTGAAGGGCATCTCAGAGGCCATGGCGTGTGGAATTTTTGGTGCCGTTGTTGATGACGACGGTGATGATGAAGGTGACTGGGCTATGGTGAATATGTTTAAAGGGGTGGGACGTTTTGCGATTGCTTCTTTAGCTTATGAGAGTGCTGGGAACGACCAGGAGTTGAGGTTGCAGTTACTGAATACCACGAGGACCATGACAGCAACCATATATACGTATTGCTGCATATTTCGGACTTCGCGCCAACAACGACCCCGACAGATGATTTTCGGAATTTCGGACATGTGCCTGCACGATACCGATACAGTTCTCAAACGCAACGGCGGGAAGGAAAGTAAGCAAGCAAGGATGCTTGTACAATCCTAGAGTATCCTTGGATCCACGACAGTCTATACTATACGTACAGTTGAGACTTCATGCAGTCGTCCTGATTATAAACATAATTTCGGCTGTTACCAGGCTTTCCCGACGATATATCTGTATCACAGCTAAGAAGATGTACAAAGGTAAAACATTCATCAACGTCATTTTTTCAAGCTTGCTCCCTCTATTTCCTTGCACTTCAAGTCTTGGAATCTGCATACCAGATTTACGTGCTGTGCTGTCCACCAGCTTACACAGATCGTCACTCCGAAATCTTGGGCTTGTTCCACGGCATTCGTTGCCATAGTCAGCCGGTGGCGGGCAAAGGGTTCGGATGAGAGGAAAGTCAATTCGAGTCAGTTCAAGCTCTGATTTGATCACTTGGGGAAATCGGATGATCTGTCACCCTGGCTTTAGACTTTGGTCTCAAGTGCAATTCCGACGCATGATAGGACTCTTATATGGGGGAAAAGAAGACATTCTCGCAAGAGAAAAAAAAATATGACGAGTAGATCGACTTGACCCTTGGTCCCTTGGCCTAGCATCTGCTTTTCACCGCTGCTACATACCTGTATTTAGAATGTTACAAAAGGGACGCTCCAAGGTTTATGAAATAACATTGGTCCGGGTGCCACAAGCTTTCTTCTTCTCAGTCCTCACGAGTCACGCTCCTCGGACCAGGAAGCAATTATTTATCTGCTCTAGAAGATGTTTGGATAAACCTCGAATTCCAATAAGACGTACGAGTCACGACACCAGTCAACAACCCTCGAGCAATTACCTAGCCCAAACCCACCTCCCCCCTCATCCCAATTTACCTATCGCCTTCGCCTCGTAAGCTTTTCTCTAATCTTCAAGGTCCACCGGAATGGTGTCTTGAACATGTCTCGAGCGTTGAACCGCCTCAACCCTACTGTCCTTGTCGCATCTAGTGTCTGTCCCTCTTTGATCGCACTATTGGCCGATGGGATCAGGGACCCTTTGACCGATGGCGGGTGCAAATAGGATTTCGAATCCCTGCCGCTAGTTTCGCGCTGAACCGCATGTCCGCCAAATCCATTAGGATTCAGATACTTGGGTGAAGCTTGAGTCTCTTCGGAATGTGCGGCAGCGCCTGTCGGTACGTTTGTTTCCCCCTTTGGATCTGCTAGGTTCTCGGGCCACTTTTCCTCATGGGCGATTGTTTTCGTATCCGACTCGAACCGCTTTAGCCTCGAGTCTTGGGAAATCGCCTCCTCGGTCGTGATTTTGGCAATAGGTGGCCTATTGACACGCATTGGATCGACGGGGTGGGCATCATGTTCATCGTCTGTAGTAGAAGCCAACGAAGATCGCCGCGAGCGTTCCGGGGACTCGCAAAGATCTTCACGCGGCCCGACTGCCGGATTCTGTGTGCCTTGCTCCTGATGAATGATCTGTTGGATTGCCTTGGTCATTTCGGGGGAATGCTCCAGAATGTGCGGGTTCATCAGTTCCGACAGGTCTGTGTTGGCACGAACTTGCGTCTTGATTTCCTTATCCCAGTAGTCAGGATTATTCTGGCCCTTCTCGCCTATTGCATCGAGTTGTGCCCGTACGTCGCTGATCTTCGCTCTGTTTTCTTTGTTTACACGGAGGAGATTCACCTCTACGAGTTTCAGCAGATCGAGCAAGAACTCTGAGCACAAGTGATGTTTGTAGAGCATTTTGAATTGCTGAGGCACTTGTCAGTTCGCTTCAAGAACCGATCCGGGGGGGGGGGGTGAGAGAGACACTGACCGTCGTCACAGACCACTTGGACCTCGCCAACACTTTCCCTACTTCCCCTTCGGGCTGCCAGTGGAAATAGGTATCCTTGAGCCACTTTTGATAGCTTACATGGCCATCCTGCTTGGCGAACTTGTCGCTGTGATTGCGGAGAAAGTTGACGTCTGCCTGGTCTTTGGTGATCGTCGGGTCATTGTCGCCAGCGCGCGATTTGGAGAAGTCGTCAATGCCTTTCCAGCCGTGGCAATACCACGTGATGAACTCCAGAAGTACGCATCCGAGGGACCATAAGTCGTAACTTTGATCGACGGTTCTTGCGACATCGGTTTCGGGAGCTTGACATGATGGTGCCATGTGCATCGCGTTCACATACACGGCCGACTGCGATGCTGTCCTGTGGAACTGTGTGCCGCCAAAGTCGGATATCTTGAAGATGCCCATATCAGCGTGATCTTGGTCATTGCTTGGCTCCTCAAAACATAAGATGTTCTCTGGCTCCAGGTCGCCATGCGTGCCGTGGTTTGCATCAGGTCCGGTGGGGCCAGTAAGAGTATGTCTTTGACCGTGGCCATGGATCAACTCGAGCCCCTGTACGAGCCTGTAGCATTGCCTGAAGAGCCATCTGGCCAGTCCGGTGTTCCGCTCGGGAAAATTCGACTCTGAATAACGATCTCTCCAAAACTCCTTCAAGTTCCCATTAGCCCAGGGGAAGACGAGGTAATAGCAATTATTGATAGTGTAGGCGAAGAGAAGTTCGATCAAGCAGTCTTGGTCAACACGTTTGAACCGACTCAGATTGCCTATCTCTCTTTGGCAGTTTTCATCGTAACGCGTTCTGTCTTGCTTTATGTCTCCAAAATGCAAGGATTTGATTGCGTATGTCACCATGTCTTCCCCATCTGACAGCCCACTGTCAAGCTCGCCAAGGTCATTCCCTCTGGAACGATGAATCTAAGTATTAAAATTTAGTACATGTATGAAAATCAGTGTCTGACTACACCAACGTGATATGCTGTGTGGAATTTGACCTTCCTGACCGTCCCAAAGTGCCCAAGCAGCTGCGTTGCTGGATATCTCGGGTGATTCGCACATCTCCAGCTCTTTCCTGGTCAAGTCCTCTAAGAGATGCTCATCTAGAGCAGTTACCGGTAGGAAAATATAGCTATCCCCTTCCCGCGAGATATAGGCATTACGCAATCTCTACCATATATAATAATTGCTTATATCCTTCCTTGCCCTAGAGGAATACGGCCTTCTAAGCGTTAAGAGGGCCTGTTCATAGATATCATTATGACTTTTCTCCTGTCGAACACCAAGTCTGAGGTTCGAAGGGTGTCCTGGACTCTTCCACCCTTCACTGCGCGACCGACGATGGAAATAGGTTGGCCTTAGCTTGATTGGGCGAGATAAGTCTATCGGTCGGCAGCTGGCTTGGAGCTGTGACGACCCGAGATCCGTCATCGAGGGAGATACCGGCCGAAACTGTGATAAACGTATCCGAGGGTGCGGCCGAATGCGCTCGACCAACGTGACTGAGCCCCGGGGATGCATTGTATCACCGACGCAGCACCCGGGACTTGGACACGTTCTCCTGCGGCCCCCCGACCGTGCCCGAGTTTTACCACGAGCTGGCACCCTCATCAGCTATGCCCGCCTACTGCTAGAAGGCTCACAGTTATTCTCATGACCAAATCACCTTGGCGCCATTATCGCAGCATGTCCATCGGATCCACACTTTCCATTGTGCATAGCACGAGTGCTCTAATTCAGCACGAGTTGCCGGCAAAGTTCGCAAGACCCGACGTCCTCTTGCGCGGATTGAAAAACGTGGTCGACCCGAGTCAATTCCGAGTCGAGGTGAGTAGAAGCTGCATGTTGTTGTCCATGGTAAGCTGACAAGTGTTTCTTTCCCTAGATGCGACACGGTGTGTAGAACATTGAGTCGACCCAGCACATTGACCTGCTAAGCCGAGATCCGAACAGGACAGAGTGAGTGCCCCTGCCGAAAAGACGTGTTGATGGGAAATGTTGGTCCAAAAATGCCCATCTAAACCCTCGTCGGTGTTACGTGGGTGAAGAAGTATAGATATCGTGTCGCAAGCTATTAAGCAGCAGTAATGGCAGAGCTCTAGACCTCGGTCGGAGTCAAGTTTTGCCGCATATCGCGATTGATCTACTGCTACTTGACCAAAGGAAAAGGTTTAACTAGCCGCTATGAATTTGTGGTGATTGAAGTAGGTCGATCGGATAGCCCGTCTAGTCCAACTCACGCCATATTATCTACAGCTGAGTTCTTCTATATGTCTGAGGCGCCGCTTGGGCCGATACACCACAAAGTACCGCCAGGATCCAATCGTTAACAGCGAGGCTAAAACGGTTAAAAGGACATACACCCAGAAGGAACTTGAAATCGTGGCTCCGCCAGAGTCTTTCCAGTCAAAAAACGACATGGAGAAGACACCCTGAGTCCGTAAAGATTAGTTGGTCTGCGTGGTAATAGGGGGAAATAGAGACCACGTACAGCGAGGAATGTCCCGGGAAGGAAGATCATTGTGACTAGTGCTATCGACTGCATGTGTTTCGAGTCTCGACTCGTAGCCGAGGCAATGGCTATGTTTGTTTCCCCCTGACACTATAGGATATTAGCTTGGACTGTTGGAGAACGAGTTTGGAGGCTCTTTACCCATTGGGTCGACAGGGACATGCCATCCACTCTTAACGTGATGTCTCTGATCTTCTCGTTATACTCCTCTTCGATAGCTTGGATCCGGTTGAGCATCTTTACCCCTATTCCCCTCATCCTTTCTGCCATTTTGACATCGGGACTCTGCGCACTCCATCGTGTCGGTATGTCCATGAAGTCGCTTTCACTATCCATATAAGTCTCAGGTAGACTTACCGGGCCCCCTCTTTTGTCGTGATGGCGCGCCAGGGACGATTCTGGTTCCCCTTTGGGGACTGCTGAATCGTCACATACGTCGCCAATCGACATTACTGGGTTGAATTCAACCAAAAATCGCTTCATCTTGCCTAGTTCGACATTCCAGTTGATCAGGCCGTTTCTCAGGTAAGTGGTGTCGAGCCAGACTGCTCTCCTACTTGCATTTCGTGTTTCTGCCACCCGTGACCCAAATTCTCCGCTCGTCTGGGATGTAATAGAGTTTGGCTCGGGAATTCTAGTTCCCATTTCGTCGATAGTTGAATGTATAACCCTCATCTGTCGAGAGCACTCAAGTTCCACGAATATTCCAGGAAGAATCAATGGGTGAATTGCCCCAATTCCTGCTGTTGACAACCGTCTTATAACCTCATTTTGGACCGAGTCGATACATCCAAACATGATAAAAAAGGTCATTTGGCAGTGCGGAAAATACGTCACGGTCAGCATGAGATCTTGCTTCCACGCATTGGAAGAGCGACAGTTGTATACTGGCCACCTGTTAGCGAGCGGTCTTCCTCGTATCAAAGACGGGGGCGTACTGTGAGCAAGATGTGGTCGCTCAAATTTGTCGTCCATCTGCACGGTAGCGTGTGAGAAAACAGGGATATCGGCGCAGCTCATAACGGAGCTGACGGAGTCATGTGTGTAGAAGCTCTTTGTGATTTTGCGAAACGTTTGGGTGGAGAAAGGCACCGTCCGAACGCTGCGTTGTCCAGCAGTGAGTGGACTGCTTTCAGGCAGACTGCTTGCCAGCCTCTGCGTTGGATCAACAGATAGGGTCCGCTTGTAGAGAGCGCCCTTGGGTTTCCCTGGTTGTGCTAGGCTGGTCGCGTTCTCATCAGGAACCTGTGCAGTGGAAGCCTTCTTAGGGTGTCGACTTACATGATGTAGACGCCCGAGTATGCAATGCCAAGGTCCGGGCAGTTCTTGTCGCCAATGGGTTAGCAGTCCGGACTCCGATGTCTTCTATGGACGTTGTCCCGACTCCCACGCGTGTGCGACATACTTCATGCAGCCAATCCTCCCATTCGTGATCCAGCACAGAACACTCCTCAGGCTGCTCGTTCGACCGTCAGTGACGTTGACAGGGCTAATCGGCTTTGAACGCACCTTGTTGCCATTGCGGCAGGTTATGACCGTCGTCTCTATCGCTTCGTACTTGTAGACATTGTCAAAGTCCAGCTCGCTAATTCCAGCGTTGTCCCGAGCCCAGTTAATGATAGTAAGTCTGCAAATCGCACAGAATAGAAAGCTTGGTTGGTTGAGGGATTAGATTTTGGGCTGCAACCAGAGCATGAAATGAGACGCCACCATGATCAAGTATTTGGGGAGGAAACGGTCTGCATTTAATCGGCGGCGATGGCGGAGTTGAAATTATAATATGCCTCGCCTCGCCTCGCCTCGCCTCTGTCCGTGTGGCACTATGAGCGCCCCTCGTTAAAGCCGTGTTTGTACTCCGTACCAAGTAGTAAGTACTTTGTACGGTGTACCACTGGACAAGCAGGACTCCGTCCGAACACTGCCCGCAGCGCCCCGAGGTTGGCGTGTTCGCCCGGAAAACTGAGGCCCAGAAGTACCACATTTGTATAACATGAGTAAACTGGTTGGACACGCGTAGTTAGCATGCCAGCGAACCTCGTCTTCGTTGGGAGAGCCCAACAGCATGTGGGCATCCGTTGGATATTTGTTAACTTATCATTGCTTCGTACTGAGGGCAAGGGCCAAGGCCTGCCCAAAGTACCTTCCTTGGGCGGTACAAAGTACTCCGTAAGACTCAAGTACTCCGTAGCAAGGCTAGCCTCGAATTAACGAAGGCGGGCAGGTGCACACTGTGGGTATTATGCACTGCAATCGTACTGCCCCCGAGAGCCTGGCTGGGAGGCATCCGAGCCAATGAGAAGCAGTAACGGCACTCTGCCACATGCCACCATCGACCAACGTTTGTTGCCCAACCTTTTTTCCCCAATACTTGGCAACAAGGTGGACGAAGCCTGACCGCCACATCGTACATGATGGTAACGTTAAGTTGGATACAGCTTCGGTGCCCGTCAGCGTCTTCGACTGCCCCTACCGCTCTTATTACTCTTGGTATTCTCACATTAAACATGGCGCACATCAGATACATCCGCGCAACCTACGCCTCGGAGGACTCTCTGGCGACCTTCTTGGTCAAGAAGCTAGGGGCTGGAAAGGTTGGCCTGCTCGTTAGTTGCTTTGCCCTGGGAAGTTGGAACAGAGTCGTGGAC
Organism: Arthrinium puccinioides; assembly: GCA_022414665.1. NCBI lineage: Eukaryota > Fungi > Ascomycota > Sordariomycetes > Amphisphaeriales > Apiosporaceae > Arthrinium > Arthrinium puccinioides. The sequence goes on along the minus strand of JAIUNF010000003.1, from coordinate 674,403 downwards.
TGACGCTGCAGTGACGCACATCTAGTGGAAGAGAGGCTTTTACGAAATCACCACACCCAGAGCTCTCGATGATGTATACACCCGTGCTCCTCGTTCCCCTTGGCAGCATGCGATTCACTACTGACCGAAAGTTACTTTAGCAAGAAGTCAGTGAGCTGGAAGAGATTGCTCGACGTGAACACTACCACCCAAATGCTTGATGCAAGTTCATCATGTTCATAAGGCTCCGGAGAAGGCATCATGTGAAGAAGCTGCGTGACAGCACAGCTAAACTTTTAAAAACTGGGCTGATCAGATGACGGTGGATGAATGTCAGCGCCCCTTACATGAACATCTAATGTCACCACCTTGGACCACCAGCTAGCTATTCAGACTCGGGGCCCTCTCTGATGACTGGTCGTGCACTATCGACATTCTCTCTATGCCTTCCGAAAGTTCACTGGTCAAGCTTGCTTCGACTGCCGGGTTGGTTGGCCGCGTTTGTGACTTGGCGGCCGGCTTGGGCTTCATGTAGTAGTCTGCATTCTTCCCGGCACTGAATCGTTCGAACATTGGCTTCAATTCGGAGGACGCTGCTCGAGAACTCGTTCCAGAAATCACGACTAGCATCTTCTGCTCAATCGTGTCGAGGACGTCATGGATGAATTGCGTACAGTCTTGACGTTGATGAAGGTAGTCTATCCACTGCGAGTTCGCATATTAGCACATGCTTCTCAGAAGGAGTCCAGCTTTCAAATACGGACATCAACGACTTTGTCTTTCACCTTGGCGCTATGTGGATACTGCTTCCCGTTCGCGTCGTGTCCAATCGAATAGAAGTTATGGTCAGGAACCGGTTTGTGTGAGTGTGAGCGCCGATCTTCTTTGAACTTTTCCACATCCTCGGGGCCTCCCATCAGCCAAGTAATGAGTTCCAAAAATACGCAGCCAAGTGTCCAAACGTCAAATCTCTGGTTGATCTTGCCACCGACTACCTCGCACTCCGGTGGGAGGTACATGGGGATCTTCTGGACCTTTCCGTTGGGCACATTCGACTTGCTAGTTTCCCGATTGAATGTTGACAGACCCATATCAGAGAGGACAAATACTCCCAGTCCCTGTTTATCAGTGGATCGGAACCACAAGATGTTTTCGGGTCTGATGTCACCATGCCGGCCGTAGTGTGCCTGGTCGTTGGGGTCCGACGATTGGGATGCGCTGTGAACAGGTGCGTGGATCTTCGCCATTGCGCCAACAAGACCTGCACATTGCTGGGATATCCAACGCAAAAACTTCTCGTCCCGAATCGGCCAGGGTTCCCGAGCCCAGTATACCGACAGATCGCAGTCGGCATATGGAAAGAGGAAGAATCGATCTCCTCGGAAGGTAAAAGTCGCTAGGAGAACAATGAGGTGGCGGTGATGGTGACCACTGAATCGGTTGAGTTGCTCTATCTCGTTTTCGAACGCCTTCTCCAGCATCTTGATCTCGGCATCTTTATCGCTGATCGGTTTGATCAGTTTCTTCAGCGCAAATCCATTATACTGTATCTGTAACTGCATCTTGTCAAAATAGTCGATCCCGAAAGGAGACTGGACGTACGTACCCCTTCCAGCACGCCGAGGAAGTCGTGGCTGGCCTTGGGCATCACCACACCCGTGATGACACCGAATGCCCCCTGATGTTTCACCCCTTTCTTCCAACTCAGCCCATCCTCCACCATGGGCTTGCACCACGGCAGGATTATCCGAGGCTCAAAGACTTGTAACATTGCTTCTTTGTGATGCCCCAATTTGAAACAAGGGGTTAAAAATGTCCACTGATGTTCGTAAAAGTATTGTTTTTCGAAATCCAGCCAACCGCAGGCACACTCGACTAAGAAATCTTGATCTTTCTTCCTCATATAAAGATTTCGTTTTCTTTTGGAAAGGTGAAGTGGCAAACAACAGTCTGACATTTTGGCGTTTGTCCACTTCGTGATCTCCTTTCCCTTGTCCATGAGGAGCAATAGTGCGAACACCTTCAGGTATGTTGAGGCCGTGTTGCTCTGCGTTTGTGAAGCAGTGCCTAGGATAGATTTTGAGAGGTCCCGAGGTGAAGTGACCTCCAGCCGTTCTAGTTCTTTGATTAGTCTCTCACGGGAAATGATTCGTTTCAAGTGTTTGTCAGGCCAGAAGATTTTATCCTCCTCTATTTGAGGTGGTGTCCCAAATTCCCATAGCAAACTCTTGAGATCCTCATATTCGTGACTGTCCACTATCGGGAGGCCCTTTTTGTCGAATAGGATGAGACCATTGTTAGAAGTCATCCCTGTGGCTTATGTGGTATCACCTTATTCAGGCCGTTAACGGTGAAAACGTGAAGCGTAGTAACGTTAATATAGCGTAATTACTAAGGCCTAAAGAGTAGAAGTAAAGGAGGTTTACCGGTAGCTAGCAGCTGCCGCTGCAGCTGAAGATAGTAGGTAGGATCAGACAGGTCAGCGTCTGACCCACCTAGCGGATACCGGTGGTATCAGCTGCAGCTGCGGTGGTAGTTTCCACACCAGGGTTCTTGGAGAAGGACACGACGTGTTTGCCACTATGTTTGAAAGTTGGAGATAGGAACCGTGTAAGATCAAGTCGCAAGCCTTGTATATACTCAAACACCGAAACTGATATTTTTTATGCCGCCGTAACACTCACTAGCCTGCTAGTATCGTATCATCGAAACTTCCCAAAGTAGCAAGCTTTGCAGCTGTGTGCTCCCTCGGCAGCGCATAGGGGTGTAAGGGTATCCATAACCATTGGAGCGATCACCCACCCCGCTCGTTGAAACCGGTGTGCGGTAGAGGAACTGTGCCATCGACTTGTTCAGCTTACCATCCTTGGTATAATCGACCGAACTGATAGTTGCCGGTTATATTGAGCACCCCTTCTCTCTACTAATGTGACGGCTTCGCCTCGGTCGCAGCGCAGAGCCTCATCCCGAGGACAAGCTTGTCGAAATTAGGGGTGTATGATCACACACACACACCCAAACCTGTAACAACTTCGAAATCAGTTGTCAGCCGACCTCAGCCCTCGGTACCCTATAGTGCTGAAATTTCTCCACCCGTTGAGGTGTCTGAGACCCTGAGACCCTGAGGAGTTCTCTACCCACCCAAGCCCATTAGGTTGCAGGGCAGCAGCAGCAGATCCATACCATATAAACAACTTCGGCCACGTGAATTGGCTTGATCACTGTGGCCATAGAACCCAGAAAAAGTAGCAAATGTAAAGGCGAAAGGGGTAGGGACTAGAGCAACCAAGACTGCACTTTACCCAGGGGTTCGCAGACGCGTACCAATCACACGGCTAGTATGAAAACGGCTGCACATATCTCGGCAATCTACAATAACCGTCTCCTTTCCCTGGCCGACACAAGACAACGTCGACTCCCCCTCATCTACTCGCTCCCGGCAGGGTCCCCCGCACCGGGCTTTATGGTCAATTGCCGCCATGCGGCGAGGGGGAAGGTTCGCTCGCAGCAATAGATTCTCGCTTCGACTATTTCAGCTTGAGACGTGAGAGCTATGTTCGCTAGATTGAGCCATTGACCCACGTCATTGGCGTATGTGGTTGTTATATCTTGCGGTAGTTGGTCCATGTAAGTAGCCTCGTCTCTGTGTCGCACCACGTAGTGAATCTCGCAGTCAGGCGAGGCGTCGCGAGACTGCGAAAGCAACAGTTTGAGCGGCATTGGTACCACTATCTTGGACTTCTAGAACAAGTCTCTACACCCGCGGGGTCAGGTCCGTCGTTTCGACCACCTCGGACGGTTTCCATCATGATACAAGCACCTGACGACGCGCGCGACACTCCACTGCGGGTTGATGCGCTCGACCAGCTCAAACGCGTCGCCCTCTCCTATCTGCCCTGTCTCGACTCTCGACCAACCCCCAGACTCCAGTACCAGCCTACCCGGCCTGAGCTCTACACGAGTGACGACATCTTCCCGTGCTCGAAGCGGAGGTTGAGTTGGAAGCAGTGCCAGGGGCCCACGGCCAGGGTTGTCGCAGCTGCGTGACTTGGACAATAACCTCGGGGCCCAGCCAAAATATGTCCCCGACTCCCCTGTGCCCACGTTCTCCTCGGACAGCAGCGCGGCCGCGACGTTCTCGCAGAACTCGTTGACCTGTTGCGGACTCGCGATGGTTAGCAAGTAGACATATCTCAACTGACCAACGAGTCATGAGACGACTGCTCCGTACCACGTCGTTCCGATAAGCTATTTTGATTTGTCACCAAATCATCGTTACGAACTTACGATAACCGATCATCGATGAATCATGCGCGAGCCACAATCGATCCATCACCATACACGTGGACCCAAAGACCGCACAGCCGATGGACCACGCCCCCTAAAGCACCTTGATCGAATCAGTAACAGACGAACTCAAACCATCAAGCGCCGTCTTGGCTCTCATCCAAAGACTAAAGGGGGTTGTGACGGAGAATCAGGCTAATAATCAAGTAAGCATGCAGCTGTCAAATAACCTTTTTCTTGTCATTTCTCCTTTCCCCCTGCTGTGCAACCTTATTTCATCATCAGACAGCATCCATCGTGACGACAAAAGCACAGAACCGGTCGCCCAGAGAGATCCTGAATCATGACCCCCTGCAGATGTTCTGCGCAAAGATGTCACACTGCGGCTCCCCGTTGTCAGATTGAGTCTTCCCATTGGAAGGGCGCGTGAACGATGCGGGGGTCACCCCGCCCTGTATAATCTGATTGGCCAGCATTGCAGCACGGGCTGCCCCTCCCCCGCGATCGTTGACGATGGAGAAAAAGGCGGAAGGAGGGGTGAGGTCACGGTGGGTGTGTGCCTTTTCTCCCCATCCGAGCCCCCGGCCAGTCGAAAGCGCTTGCTGCCACCACCACAAACTACGTCGTCGTGCGTCGGTAGTAGCGCCGGAGCGGACCAGTTTGCGATCGTCCCACAGCATCTATCTCCTAACACGCTCCGCACCACGTACTGTTAGGCTGTAGTCGGCCTCTCGTACGACTCGCCACCAGGCGATAGATCGATCTCTGACGCGCGAAACGCTCTCACGCGGCCAGAGAGACGGAGAAGGAAGTGTCCCGCATCACACCACGGCCGTACACCAAACCAGGTTTGCACATAACTCTCTCCTTGTCCTGCCTCCAACCGCCTCATCATCTCCTGTCTGCATCTCACCCTCCAATTGCTTGCGTGTGTCAAAGACAGTCTACCACGTTTCTGTGCTGCCTCCCCGTCGTACCTTGAATCTATTGTAGCTCAAGGGGCTTCAAGCAAGCAAGCAATCAGAGAGCTGTTTACTCATCTCCCCCGCTGTGATTATACATATATACATACGTGAAAGAACAATCATCCCCTCATACAATATGACATCTACCCAGGTCTACATCATCCCCTTCAGCCCAATCGCGGGACTGCCCTCGCCCACCCTCCAAAAGATGTCGGATCCCAAGGAACGCTTCTACCGTCGCTTCCAGACCGAGATCACACGTAAGTCCGGTTCCAACACTCCCGTCACCTTATCCAATTTAACCCGGCCAAAATGCCAGTGATCCAGGACCAGATAGAAGACCTCTCCAACCTCTCCCGGATCGGCGGCGAGCGACAAGACTGCATCGACACGGTCCTGGCCGGCATATCCCGGCTCAGCGACGAGGTCAGCGACGCGCTCGACTACATCCCGGCCTACGACCAGCGCACCTACGGCCAGGCCATCAAGGCCCTGACCGAGAAGCTCAACGAGGCGACGGGCAAGTTCTCGACAAAGTCGCGATTCCAGTTCAAGGCGCGCAAACCTACCGCCGCAGGAGAGACCAAGCCGGATCCGCGCAAAGTTACATTCCAGACGCCAAAGGAGAGCAGCGGTGCCTCCCTCGAAGACCAGGAGAGCCGGGACAGCGTAGGCAGCCTGCCCGAGAAAGATGCCGGCGCGGCGAGAGATTACAACCAGGAGATACGGCCGGGGCAGGGCGGCAGCATCCGCAAGCCCAGCTTCTCGACCGCGCGGAGCATCTCCATCTACGAGCAGACGGGACTGCACATCATGCTGCCCTCATCGGCGTCGCGGGCCACCTCCTCGGGCTCCCTGGCGTCGCTGGACAAGTGCATCGTCGACATGACGGTGCCCACGTCTGCGGGCTCGGGCGCGCCCTTCACGGGACTGGCCATCAACGATGTGCGCCGGAGCTTGCTGGTGTGCGGGACCGTCTCGGGGCCGGTGCACATCACGGGCGTCAAGGACAGCATCATCGTTGTGGCGGCGCGGCAGGTCAGGGTGCACGAATGCGAGAACGTCGACTTCTATCTGCACTGCTCCAGTCATCCCATCATCGAGGATTGCTCGGGTTTGCGCTTTGCGCCCATCCCGGAGTGTTATGTAAGTCTACCCCCGAACCGCCTCCGTTGTTGCGGTTCCTGCCGCGCGGGTCCGGAGCTTGCAACTAATGTGACTTGTGACGCAGGTGCCGAAGACGGGAGACATGGGCTCCAATCAATGGGACCAAGTGGATGACTTCAAGTGGCTCAAGACCGAACCATCACCCAACTGGAGCGTGGTGCCACTAGAACAGCGGGTGGCAAACGAGATTTGGCAAAATACGGTCTGTGGCAACCCGAGCTTGAGCACCGACGACATATTGCGAAAGGTCGGTGTTTACAAGCAGTGATTCTCCAATGGGCAACTCAAAAGTGTATTAGCAATGCTGTGATGTAAGCCGAACGTGTCTACCCAAGCCTGCTTCTCTGCCCCTTGAAAGTATGCAAAGAGGACGGATGCGACGTGACCAAATGCTCGAGTTTGAAAACCCCAAACGCCGATACTTTGTAACCTGTGTCATCAGTACAGACCACCCGTTGCCCAATTATCCCGAGTGTGGTACGTTATTCGCGAGAATCGCCCAATGTGACAAGTGAGCCTCTCGGGATATCTCGAGGGGCGTTTCGCTGGCTGGCCGTGTCACGGACAATTCTTTAGTCCATCATCCGATCGCCAGTCTCCTGCCCTCGGCTCGCAAAGTCGATGCCCCTCGTCTTCAAATTCTCCAGCACGGCCCGCTGCTTCTGAATTTTGTTCTCGAGCTCACGTATCTCCTCTTCCTGCTCGGCCGGCGTTCGGTCCATGTCGGGCAGCGTCTTGATGGCCTGTCGCGCCTTCAGCAGCTTGTGCTTGATCGTGTCGGTGGCCAGAGGCAGTGTCTGAAGCGTGACCTCGCCTTGTGCGCCGGGACCTGTTATCGTGCTGATGAAGGACTGCGATTGCGACGGTGTCGGGGGCGCCGCTCCCGGTGTGGGATGGGCGTAGATGCCGCCGGTCGGGAGGGTTGTCGGCGTCCGGAGGCGCGACAGGATGGACGTGAGCTCGGTGAGGATGTCGAGGGAGTCGGGCGACAGGCCGACGGGAAGGCCCAGGGGCGGTTGGGGAATGTCGCGGGGCGTTTGCGACATGGTTGTCTTTTTGTCCGAGATGAGCCCCGATCGTTCGTTCGTACCCTCGTGTTGTTTGAAGTGCCCGTTGAGTTGGACGGTGCTGAGGGGGGGTGGGAAGAGCGCTGCTTGGTGGAAATCGCAACTAGCTGAACCGCATGACGTGAGATGGTGGCAGTGTCAGCAGCTTGAGGCACGACAAAGCACCGAATGCATCCGAGTGTTTCTGCAATTGACTCTGCGTGTTGTCGAAGGGGTTCGGAGATTGGTTGTACTTCGTATTGCTGGCCTTGCGGCTTCACGTCATTTGTTGACTGTTGAATTACTGATAGAAAGCTCAGCTTCGAATTACATAGAATTGGGAGGGCAACGAAGTAGATGGCTCTAGCCGTATTGGGCAGCATTGAAACAGCCAAGTCAAACGACTTCGCTGGAAGCCAAGAGACTGGGCACTGGGAAGTAAAGAAGGAAACAGAACCTCAACGTTCATGAAACTTGTTAACCCACCAAACATACACAGTACGAGATACGCCACGTCACCCTTTGGGTAGGTCTTCAAAGCCCAAAGCTGCAGTAGGTTGGAAGAGACCTACGTTAGATCGGACATAATGGCGGACACAATTGCATGCTAGGAGCGAGACTGAGCTTCCCTTTAGCCCAAAGAGGCAAGCATTACTGTATCAGAACCCCACTGACCCCGCCACTTGGGCTAGAAGATCTTGTAACTAACTTGTAGAGGGGAGCTGTGATGAAGCTCACGGGCAATTAACTGGCTGGCTGGGTCAGAGCACTTGGACGTACTTGCTTGACCCTTAAACACCGCATTCTCTTCCGACACCCTTCAAACCACCACAAGTTCATCACACATCCAAATTATCGAAACCGCCATCATGCCCAAAATCACTGACCAGAAGGCCTGTCTAAGTGCGTGCTCCTCCCCCTCTCCTCCCCCTCTCCCTTTGTGGGCTAGCTAATACTGATGCCGAACAGTTGTCATTGACGGCTGGGGTGTTCCCTCCGCCCAATCACCCAAGGATGGCGACGCCATTACGAACGGCAACACTCCTGTCATGGACAAACTCTCCCAGAACGCTGCCGGCTTCACCCAGCTCGAGGCCTCGTCGCTCGCGGTCGGTCTCCCCGAAGGCCTGATGGGCAATTCAGAGGTTGGACACTTGAACATTGGTGCTGGGCGTGTCGTCTGGCAGGATGTGGTCCGCATTGATCAGACCATCAAGAAGGGCGAGTTTGCCTCTGTCGAGGTCATCAAGAAGACTCTGGATGCCGCCAAGGAGAAGGGCAAGCTGCACCTCTGCGGCCTGGTCTCCCACGGCGGTGTCCACGCCAAGCAGGATCACCTGTACGCTTTGCTACAGGCGGCCAAGGAGGCTGGCGTGCCCAAGGTCTACATTCATTTCTTCGGTGATGGTCGCGATACCGACCCCAAGTCCGGTGTCAGCTACATGGAGGAGCTCCTGGAGAAGGCCAAGGAGATCGGTGTTGGTGAGATCGCTACCGTTGTTGGACGATACTACGCCATGGACCGCGACAAGCGATGGGAGCGCGTTGAGCTCGCGCTCAAGGCTCTATGCTTTGGCGAGGGAGAGGACAGCAGCGATCCTGTCAAGACGATCAAGGAGCGCTATGAGAAGGGCGAGAACGACGAGTTCCTGAAGCCCATCATCGTCGGTGGCAAGGAGGGTCGTATCCAGGAAGGTGACGAGGTTTTCTTCTTCAACTACCGATCCGACCGCGCTCGTCAAATCACTCAGATTCTCGGCGACGTCGATCGATCACCTGTGGAAACCACCTACCCCAAGGTGAAGCTGACTACCATGACCCAGTACAAGCTTGATTACCCCTTCGAGATCGCCTTCAAGCCGCAACACATGGGCAACGTGCTTGCCGAGTGGCTGGGCAAGCAGGAGGTGGAGCAGGTGCACATTGCTGAGACGGAAAAGTACGCCCACGTAACTTTCTTCTTCAACGGAGGTGTGGAGAAGGCCTTTACCATGGAGACACGCGACGAGTCTCAAGATCTTGTTCCTTCCAACAAGAGCGTTGCCACCTACGACAAGGCCCCTGAGATGAGCGCTGCTGGTGTTGCCAAGCAGGTTTGCAAGCGCATGAGCGAGCAGAAGTTCCCTTTTGTCATGAACAACTTCGCGCCCCCAGACATGGTTGGCCACACTGGTGTGTACGAGGCTGCCATCATCGGATGTGAGGCGACCGACAAGGCCATCGGCGAGATCTTGGAGGGTTGCAAGAAGGACGGATACATCTTGTTCATCACCTCCGACCACGGCAATGCGGAGGAGATGAAGTTCCCCGACGGAAAGCCCAAGACGTCGCACACTACCAACAAGGTGCCTTTCATCATGGCCAACGCACCCGAGGGCTGGAGCTTGAAGCAGGGTGATGAGGGTGTGCTGGGAGATGTTGCTCCCACTCTTCTCGCGGCCATGGGACTGCCCCAGCCGGAGGAGATGACGGGCACCAGCCTGTTGGTCAAGTCGTAGACAGTGAAAGACTCATTGGGATAGATCTGAACAATAGGCCCGCGCAGTGGAATGACCGGGTCAGAGCAGCAGGATGACGGTTACGAATGATGATAGACTTATAGAACGGTAAAGACTCGGATCAATGCCTTTTAGCCAAAGAGTGTATTGTATTCCGGAGTGGTCTTGTTACTCGTCGAAGCGGGAAAGCCGAATAGCCACGTTTGCATCCTCGTGTCGCGGAAGAATGTGATTGAGGAGTCGTTGTGACGGGAGACTCGTGTCGAGAGGTAAACGAGAAAGTTCCTGGTCATCAAGGTACTTGATTCGACAAGTTTGCTTGTCTCAGGGTAAGGGTTCTGCTAAGCGGATACGACCTTCAACTCGACCTTACAAAAAGTCACGGGGGTAAGATCTGATCATGCGATTACATAGGTCTACTCAGTACCGTTCTTGTAATCGACAGCTTGCGTCTCTGCGTCTCTGGGCTTGAACTGTCATCAAGCCATGGAATCCCTTCATAATTGCACGGATGCATAATGTGCATAAACCCAAGCTCACCAACGACAGCGGCCAATCCCATCCAGTCGCGCTAAGACCGACGGTGGCCCCACAGCACAAATCGAAAAAGACTTTCATGAATGGCCCCGCCAAAGCAAATCCCTACTCCGACTTGGAGCCTTCAACTTCAACCCCCCCCAATCCGACACATTCCTTTCGCGACGATGGAAGGCGAAGACCCCCAAGAGCGGCCCGAGGCCATCTCGGCCGTCATTAACGGTCTTGAGCGATATAACCCCGAGGCGGTAGGTGTTCTAGAGGAATACCTGCGAACGCAGTGCGAATCGCGCGAGGTCGACTCGAATGCGAACCGAACCCTGTTGAAGCTGTGAGTTGCCGCTACCACCTCCTCATGTCCGTGTTCTCGTCACCTGTCTATCATGGCTGTGTGATGACCCATATGTGAACGTTTCCTATTACCTGACATGGGCAGCGACTGAACCCGCTGCCCTTTGATGTCTACATATATGCTCTGACTGCCATCACACACGTACTGCTGCTTGCGTACCTGTCTTTTGTCTTTCTGCTCCCCATGCCACCCTCGCCCCTGGCTCTGTTTACTGACAGCAAAACCTCCCGACTCGCAGATACCAGCTCAACCCCGACCGCATCAAGGATGAGGTCATCACCAACATCCTCGTCAAGGCCATGACCTGCTTCCCCTCACCACAGTTCTCCCTCGCCCTTCACCTCATCCCGCCCTCGATCCTGGCGCCTGCCAACTCGCGCGCCGAGCTACCCGAGGCCATCTCCAAGCTCCGCGAGCTCAACAACCAGCTCGAGGGCGCCCAGTACGCCCGCTTCTGGCGCAACATCGATGGCGACGACCTGTGCGCCGACCTGGTGGCCGACGTCGACGGCTTCGAGGAATCAATCCGCGTCCGCATCGTCAACCTCATCAGCGGCGCCTTCCGCGAGATGGACATGCCCGTCCTGGCCGAGTGGCTCGGCCTCGAGGAGGGCCAGGCTCGCAAGTTCATTCAGGAGACGGCCGGCTGGAAGGTCGAAGGCGACAAGGTCATCGTGCCCCGTAACGCCGAGAACGAGGCCAAGAAGTCCGAGGTGAGGGAGGACGTCAGCGTAGACATGTTCGCCAGAGTCATCAAGCGCGCGTGGGAAGAGGGAGTATAGAAAAGGGGGAGAATGGAAATGATTTGATGCTACATGCCACGCGATGCATTGGGGAAATCACCAAAATTTCAGGCGTTAAAGAGGAATTGCCTTTTTCCGGACACTGGACTGACGAGACGGTTTACTATGATCTTCGTCCCGGGGGGCTGTGATATGATTATTTTCGTCATTAGGTGGCGCTTATGAGAAGCATGACTTTCTGTTCACTTGCGCTTTTCCAAGTGTGTCTGTATCCGTCCATGGAGCCTTTTCGGGGTGTCACGTCTAGTACTCGTCATCTCAGCCGCAGGGACCAAAAACCGTGGTGTAGTCGTGTCGTGTCGGATCAGCACATCCAGCGTGGTAGTCGGTAGGGTAGCAGCATGACCAATCTCGTGGACGACCAGTACACTGTCAGAGGGATTCACTAGGCCACTGGCTCAAAGAGCAGTGGAACAGCCAGCTGACGGCAGCAGCAGCAAATAGCTGTCCAGATGATTGAGCGAAGCTCCCTAGCTTTGTGTTCTAGTTGGGTACTCTAGTTTGAAAGTGACTAGTGATGGGCGGCAGTTATTCTATTTATGAAGCAGGTAGAGCACCTATAATCACCAAGATTATGCAAAGGGATTCAGTAGCTTGCTAAGGCAGCAAGGCTATGGCTGTGATAACTGGTTATATAAGATAGGGTTGAAGAGAACTAGGAAGTATCTATCGAGGGCAATCCTGATACATGATGCTGTTCCGGCCCAGCGTGTACTTGCTTGCCCACTCTCCTGGCTGATAACAACCACACGGGCCCTATTCGTAACAGATTCGCCAAGCTTGCGGGTACGCAGTCTGTTCTCCCCTGCGTCTTTGACAGAATGGAACAGAGCAGCATCGATAGATAGATAGATAGATAGATACCTTGCTACGCTAGCTCTCTCTCTCGCTTGCCGAGATGGAGTACGAGAAGCCTTCATGGTACCAGTGGTGGAAGCCGAGAACAACCCCCTGCGGCGTCAAGATGGGCGCCCCGCGGACACCCTTGGGCATCCTGAACTGTTTCCTTACCAACGCCTGGCCATGCCAGGTAATCCAGTACTTGGACATCTTTCGCTCGGCATCGAGCTCGTGCGCTCCTCCTGGCTGCCTTGGGCCGACCAAGCCGGGTACCTGTACCATACTGGCCGCAACGCAACCTGTAATACGTCCAGTATGATGCAAATCCAAATTTACTTGGCTTCTCTCTCGAACGGCATCCTGTTCTGAATGAAACTTGGTAGTGCGGCCTGGGAGAGTAGTATCGGTCGGTTTCTCAATATCGGAGGTGATATTCTCGGGATCGTCGCCTTCAATGGGCATCTGCACCCAGTCTTCTCGGCGATAGTAGAAAGCGTCCACACCACCAGTCCTCGCTGCTCGATGAACAGAATGCCTCTGCAAACAAAGAGTGCAACCCCTCGGTGGTGAATCCTTCATCGGAGTTTCTCCTCAAGAGGAGCAACGGCCAACCGCCCACTGTGGCCGGCCATGTCTCGTCTTCGGCTGGAAAACGATCGACGAACCCGCAAAGAGCACCGCCTGACAAGGTAGCGTGGCCAACGGCGCCACAATTGGTGGCCACCATACATGAGCATCCATAGCTACAGTAGTAGTACCTGAATACATCAGAGACAACTACACCTTCAAGCCTACCACTTGGTAGCATCTCCGGGTCGATCCCGAGACCATACAATACACACACAGTTGTTTCCCCCCCCCAGACCACAAGAAGACAATCCTTGAAGAACTGCCGAACGCTTCACTGCGTTTGAACCGAGTTCATCAAGATCTTGGCTTTCGGTTCGCTAATAAGATCGAAACTTACGCAGCACACGTTGACGCCAGCGGGTAGTGTGACATCGGTCTCTCTAGCAGCGGTCTGCGAGTCGACACTGACGATGTCATCGTCATCTGGTGTACGCAAATCAGTACAGTTGTTCGAGGCCCAGTAAGGACCACGGGGTGTCTGTTCGCAGTAAGGACTTGCCTGTCGTAAAGTATTGGCTTGATGACCGGGTGAAGTTGGCAGTTGCCTTAGCTGGCGAAGAGGCTGTTTCCACTTTGCACCCCTGGTGAGGACATGGTGTATTTGAGATATTGCCTGCTGCTATCGGCTATTATATAGATTTATAGTTAGAGAAGATCATAATTGGTAAATAGAGGATATAATCCAATACGAAGGGTTTAAATAAGCATAGATATTACTCTCTGCGCTTTCTTCGAATGCTAAAATTAAGCTCTAGAAGAGTTTTCCTAGAGCTTAATTTCATCTCCGCTATATGCCTCTTAATTGCGCGCAATATTAGCTCTGCTGCGGTGGTAACTTTCTTTGACTGAGAGAGAGGGCTGGTTCTCGTTTTTGCACTCCATTCGACCACAATCAAGTGGTCGGCAATGCTTAAGAATGTCTTCTCGTGGGAATGGAGGGCGAATAGCACCTGCCACCACGTACATGCCCAAGTTAGCACAGTGATATATACCCTTGACGTGCCCCCCATCCATACAAACCCGGAAAGTCCACTCAACTATCGCACAAGGCATCGACTACCTTCAACATAGTAGCCTTGTACGTAAGGCAGTCCCAGTACTCGATGGATCGCTCTCCACCACTCCAGCAAAGCCGCATTGCCCCCCCGAGTCCATCCAATACCAGGTCAATGGACTTGTCTGCTCCTTGGTTGAACATTTTGGGGTGTATAGCTGCCACCACCAGCTCGAGGGGCCCCAGACGCTGCCACCGAGCTTGCGGCTTCCCGTCGTCCGAGGCCTCGAGCACCCAGCCGTCAGACCACTGGCCCTTCCAAGCCGTCCACTCCTGTGGCACCTGCACGTCGGGTACTTTTAACGGAGTCACAAACGGGATACTGACGCTCATAGTACACCCCTCCTCCCAGCCTTTTAGATAGAATATGGACTGCAAGGCCGTAAAGGCGGCAGTGATTCCGGCCGAAGAATTGGTCATGATGGCGATTCCACATTCTTCGTTCTTTACTCCTCTTCCGCTGCAAGTTCCGTCTAATTCCGGAAGATCCGCGAAACCCATGGTCACACATCGGTAGCCAGGATCGTTGGCACCAGCGTGGCCGAACACATTCCGTGGGTTCCTTCCAGGCGGCGTGGCCCAACTCAGCATCATGCCGGATTGAACCTCGGTGAGCATGGTTTGGGCGGTTTCTTGTTTCAGAAAGCTCCCCTCGGTGCCTTTGAGTGACAGCTGGACGGCGTGTACCACCTTGAGCAAGTCGCTCGGTGTGGTCCATAGCCCCGCGGCGGCGAGTTCGGGGAAGTCGTGCCAGTGTGAGGCTGAAGTGACGCCTGTCAGGTACGCCGGGGCGTATTTCGACGTGTCGTCTCCGCCATCTGGGCTGGAGAAGGTCGAGTCTTGCATCTTGAGGGGGTGGAGAACGAGGTCCGCCATGAGCTGCGGGAAAGAGGCGGACGTGATGTTCTCCAATGCGATCTGGAGCAGCGTGTATCCGCCTCCCGAGTACGAGTACTGCCTGCCGGGGATCCCCACCAGACGAATGGGCAACGAGTTCACAGGTCTGCGCCCAAAGATGACGTCGATTGCGCAGGGAACGTGGTCTTCTCGGTCCTTTGCATAGCCACCGAATCCGGACACGCTGAGTCCCGCTGTATGGCTGAGGATATGCGCGATGGTAATTTCGCGGACGAGGTCATGGGGACCAAGCGCAGCAACGACCTCCCGAGGCAGGAAATCGGCGATCCTATCGGTGACCTTTAAGCGCCCTTGGTCCACAAGTCTGAAGACTGCCGTTCCTGTAACAGCTTTGGAGATGCTACATGCTTGAAAGCGTGTATCGAGCTGGTCGCCGATGGTGGAGAAACAGCGGGCATCTATCTCGCCACGGTCCAGAATTGCAATGGAAACCGAGGGGGCTCCCAGAGAGGCCAAAAAGTCATTGGGGTCAGTGGCTGGGGTACGCTGTTGCGCGAAGTGTTCCGCGAGGAGATTGAAGAACGTCGAGCTGGCCATGGTCATCGATGAGCTGCGCAGCTTGGAAACGCTGCAGTTTTTCTGTCGACTCAAGCCGAAAGGGTCTCGGACTCTGCGAGGAATACTATTACCGTAGTTTTTACGAGATTTCTGCACAAAGACCGTATCCAGTGGGATTCATCACGTATCACGTCATCGTCGTATATTGCTGACACTGGATAGGTCAAGACGATGACGCGGGCAAACATTGCGCCGAACCGAATATACGACATCGGAATTCACAAGTAATAGGCGACATTCTCTTCGAGATAAGTCTGACGTACGACAGCAGCGCAGGTGCTGAGAGATGGTCTCGGTGCGATTCACTTGGCCTCTTAGAATTGCTGGCTCAGGGCTGTCGATACGTACCACAATTATTACAGCCGAAGAGGCAAGCAGCTCGGTGATCTATAAGCCAGAAAGAATGTTGTGTCATGTGAAGTGAAATAGCAGTCGATGGAATCGCTGTGACCACTGACAGTCGAGGAACTTGGGCGCGCTGTATGATAGCGACACCGAATGGTGAACGGTGAACCGTAAAGGGGCCGCACCACAGTGGGTAACTAACTTCCACCAGTAGAGCTGTTTATTCAACCTGCTGACTGTGCTGCGGCAGTGAATCGTATTTCGTATACGCCTTGAAATTCTCTTACTGCACTGTAAAGCTTGATTGAACAACTATTGCTTGTGCAAGTTCTTGTGAGAACACATAGTCTTGGGTGAGTGGGGTTCTGTTGACGTGAATCCTGGATTCAGATTACCAACTTTCCCAACAACAATCCATTGGTCGGATGGTGTAGTTGGTTATCACGTTCGCCTCACACGCGAAAGGTCGCGAGATCGAGCCTCGCTCTGATCATTGAATATGTCCTTTTTGCTCTTCAGGTTTCGAAGCCTAGATGATTGTAACTGTACACGATGCGTTACAACGATACTTTTCGCAGTCGTGAGCATTACTGTGGGAACTCTCATAATCGCTAAGTAGGAAGGTATGCTTCCGCTCAAGACAGCTTTATAATGACCCCAAATAATGACATGGGGGGGAAAACACGTTTGCTTTAGGAATTGGGATTCCCTCATTCTAAAGCCCCTAGAAATATCTTGCTTGAGAACACATGTGTTGTCATTTTGTCATGAATACACCCCATAATGATATAAGGGTGGCTGGCCCCTTGGACCAACTGAGCATAATGGTTGGACGTGGGAAACGATGTGTCTCCCCAAATAAACTGCAGCGTCGCTGCTTTGGTAAAGTGACTATAGTCTATTTTGCTATAGTTGAGCGGCTTGACCGCTGAAATAGGATACGATCTGCGTTTCGTTTCGTTTCTTTCTTGCACGCTGAGCACGTAACACGAAACATTTTCACGATTAGCGAAGGCTTTAGTTGGTGTTATTTGGAGGTGGACGGCATAACCGAAACATTCTACCAAACTCCCGACACTGACAAAGGCGGTTCAAGCAACGCTGTGTCATTCTGGCATGTAAATGTGTGTATTTTGTTACGCACATGGTCAGAGTGTGCCAAGTAGCTTGGTGCACAGCCGAATAGAAGCTGTCAGTGACAATCACAGAGATGACTTCAACCCGATTCCATCCCTTAAGCTCTCTATATCGAAACATGTTTATATAACACCCGTTTCCTGACATTTACATCTCATCCATTATTCTATTCTCTCTTGGCTTAGTATCACTGAGGTAGGCCACAATCGCCGCTTGTTGTGTCCTCTTTCGAAGCAGAGCAGAAAACAAGCAGCTTCTCCGAATTCACCAGCCACCAACCTATAACTACCAACCAATTCTTCCAAAGCAGAGCAAAAGACGAGGGCCTTCCTCGACCTCACCGGCGAGATCCGCAACGCTGTTTACAGATAGCTGCTGGTTTCGGAATGTACCGTCAAGCTGGAATTCATCGAGGGAAATCAGGCAAGGCAGTTTCACTGAGACTCCGGTCTCTGAGTGGGTGCCGAAGATTTTGTCTCACTTGCTGCAAGGCCCCTGCCGTGGCCATCCTGCGTGGCAGCTGGCGAATCTGCAGCGAAGCCGTCTCCTTCCTGTACTCGCACAACCGCTTCAGGATTCTCTTCACGCATGAAGGGAAGATCGATTTCTGGCCGGTAACCGCCGCGGAGCGCTTCGTCAACACCATCAGACCCCGAAACGTCAACTTGCTTCAGCACTTCACCGCATTGTGGCCCGTCGACGACCCGATGGGGTCAGCACAGCGACCTCATCCGCTTGTTGTCCCGCCGCTGCCGCAACCTCAATACGCTGACAGTACCGGATCTGACCCTGAGACAACTTTTTGCCTTGGTCAAGCTTTTCTGTATGCATGAAAAGGTGTTGATCTTGGCGGGCCGAGCGTTTAGGTCCATCAGCTCCGTCGAGAAGGTCATCGTGCCCATGCCGAAGATACCCTCTACGGGGATGAAGGTTCACGAGCTCCAAGATGAAGGACGCGAGGTTAGCGACATGCACAACGGTGTCACCTACCTGGACGGCCATGAAGTAAAGTGGATAGCTATATGCACGACGAGGTTGTCGGCTAAGGATGATGTACTTGCACAGATGGGTTGGAGTCTGACATTCGACTACGACGCCGAGCAGGAAGGTGACGCTGGCTGTGGAGCTACCACAACAGATGATGATGAGACCCGGGATGGTCTGTATAGGTCGGAGTTGGATTAGAAACTCCCTGGTAGATTCTTGGCGCATAGGCGAGAATGACCCAACTGAGGTGAGGAGCGTGGCGAAGGGAGTGAGTGTCAGCAAGGGAGAATGGCGAGGTCTAGCTGGAGCAGACGGCACTTCGTGATAGACTGATAGTAGGTGTAGCGTATATGTAGCAGGTAACAAGGTGCAATACGGTCACCAGGCTGTAGCCCAATCTATAAGCGAACATGTATGCTTATATTGACCACCGAGGTAACGACTATGTTCAATGAAAGTGCGGAACGTCCTATCCATATGTTACTCGCTCCCTTCTTGGTCTATTTTCTGCGGTGGTAGGCTAGATATTCCGAAGACTTGGCAAATTGAGTCGGTCGATGCACTACAAGCTCCCCGCCTATCGGTATTCTTCATGTTACAGTGTACTATCCAAGTACTTTATACAGCTCCTTGTGAACGCAGTGTACCGTCACTCCCTACGCTTGTCACAGGGAACGGCCAGAAAATGTCACGGTCTTGATGCCGCCACCACCGTCCGCGAGTCCTGCTCGAGTGAGCTCTTGCTTAGATACGCCAAGTACGGACAAGACACTGGGAAGGCACGAAAGACGAGGTTGACGCCATGGCATTACTGCAAAGCATCTTGCCAGGCTTGCCGTCCAATGCCCAGCCATCTCGAGAAGTTACTCGGCAATGTTGCGATGTATGCTAGCAGTGAACAAGATTGAGTGACCCCGGCCTAGAGTGACCAAGTAGGGCAAAAGAGGCGACGGCGCGTGACGAGAGCGAGGGGGATCGAACGATTACCACGCGAGCGAGGATGGATCATGGCGCGTGAGGTCAAGCCTTCAAGGAGCTGCCTACTGTGTGTATCACCTGTCTCAGGTAACTATCGATAATGACCGGTGATGGGAACATGGTTCGTCAGCACGAACCAGTGACTGGAGAAGGTTGACGCGTCCCGGACTCCCGGTGGTGTTACACAATACAACTTACAACGTACCGCATGGACGCTGGGACTCGGGAGTGATAAGTGATGAGTGACGAGTCATGACGCATGCCAACCCAATCGGATCATTGCTACTCGGCTCAATAACCGTGCGTTGCGCCTTTCGTGCCTGGAATGCAAAATTTCAATGAAGGAAGAGCAACTGGGACATGAGTTACTTAGTAACTACTTAACTTACTACGACACGTTAACTTGGGCCGAGGTGGAGCAAAAATAAGAACCCTGGCACTCCAGTAGTTAACTAGTTACCGTAGTACGGATACTTCGTACGCTAAACGAAAAATAGGGCCCACCTTTTCGGTGGCGCGCGACCTGCTACCGGAATTCAGATAAGTTAGTTAGTATCGCAACGTAGAGGCAGTGGATACGGGTGAAGTAACCAGTGAGCTACTATCAGATAGGTTTTACCTACATAAGAAAGGAGGACTGAAGACCTCTAAATAGGGTCAGAGGGATCGAGCTGCCAGGGAGGTGGACAAAGCTCGGTGTGCGCCACAAAGTGGCTGAATCACCAATAGGTGAATATCCCCTGCGACTCACATGTTCCAGCCCTCCCCCTCTGTCGAGATTATGCGTCCCAGCAAGACCATTTGCGGGGAAGCCGCTTATACTGTACGCGGAGAACAAGTTTGTATGCCAAGATGGCGGCTCTCCGACCATCCCCGGCATCCTCGAGGTCTTCCTCGACCGGATCGGCCAGCACAACAGGGAGAGGCTAGAGCCTTCGCAACCTCACTGTGCGACTGTGGAGTGGTCGGGCGGGCAGCGGGAGGACGAAACGCAGCTGCCTTGCAAGTATATTACCATCGTATCCTGGCGATGCCCGAGTCCAAGAGCGCTCGATGTGAAGCCCAGGTGCCGAATCGCGACACCGCGCTTCGTGCTTCTGGAGGAGCTATGGGAACAGGTGACCAACGGACCTTCCAACGGACCTTCCAACAGCGCGGACGTGCTGCTCCGCGAGGGCTAGCGGGACGAACTCGAGGCCGTGGACGCCAAGCTGCGCGACGTGTCCTCGAAGCCAAAAAATCGCGCTCGAGCGAGTTGCTCTCGCGTCGAGAAAACAACAGCACCGAGGACGCGGCGGCGACGATGGAAGAGATGCTCAGCGTCCTCGCGGTGAACACGCTGGGCTGGGGCCGTCAAGGCGCGCCCTCGTCTGAAGCCATACGTCGACGACGTCAAGGCGCACGGGGCGCGCCCTCTGCGCCCTCCATGGGGCTATACCCGTGCGCCTGCGGGAGGTGCTGCGTAATAACTATCCCACGGACGACAACAACGAGTCTGACTCCCGACACACCACGTGGTGATAGGATGGACATCTGAAGAGGTGCCGAGCGGGGGAAGCACCGTAGCGCCGCCCAACAAAACGGACAAAACGTCATTCCACGTCCGTATTCACAGGTGTGAACCTACGCACACGAGACGAATTGGGTCAGAGGCCGGCGAGACTGGTCCCAGGAACAGGTGGATTGGCATCAATGTCAACATCGTGATGCATATTCGGAATGCTTATTGTTGACGCTCGTCGGCGCGGCCCGCAGGTGAGCACACTCGTGAGTCATGTCTATGTAGTGGTGACGACGTCTCTGCGCGGGGAGATGGGAACAAGCGAGGACTGTTGACGACAAACAAGCGCCACGCACAGAATATGCCATGACATGCCGGGCGGATCGTGGACGGATACTCTCGCACACATCGCCCTCAACTAGTTAGCTAATAAGAGCTGGCGGCGTGGCGAATCGCGCAGAGACAACGAGAAACACGGTCCTGACTCTCTCTGTAGACGGACCGCTTCTCGTGTTGCCCGAGAGCGCCCAGTGAAATGAAACTAGAGCCGCTAGGCTACGGATACTAATAGTTGCAGTTATCATGTTGTAGAAAGCGGTGTGCGCGTTTGACTGAACGATGCCCATGAACTGCCGTTCTCTAGTCATCGCGCCTGGACCACCGCCTTTTCAATACTACTGTGTACTCCGTACTCCTAGTTAGAGGTAATCTCGAGTCAGGACTATGCATGCGTCTTGAGGAGTCCGGAATCGACAAGGCCGTTCACGTCATGTCGAATCACAGGAATACTTTGTACCTGTCCCCCAACCGTATCAATGCAATGTGTGAGTGCAATGCGCGGCATCCCGTAATGACCCGCTCAGCCGGTGCCAGTCACCAGTCATAACTCTTGTTACGTTATTAGCTTGCGTGCCGATAATGAGGCGTACAATTGACATGTGCCAGTTGGCTTGCCAGTTGGAGTGGACAATCATGATCATGCGTGTGGCTGGCGAACAGGAGAAGGAAGCGAAAGGCTTGGCGTTGGCACGGATCTCTCCGCCAAGCTCCTCGACGTTGATACGCTGGCCGTCTCCGGTGAGTGCCGATCTCTCAGGCGTTGAAGGAAAGAAAACCACGCACTGGCAGGGGTGCTGTTGCGATTGTCCTATCTGCTCTTATGATAGGTACACGAGCGTCCGCATGTATTTCTGGAAATGCTTGGCGGCCCGCAGCCACGGGAACCTTGCTGCAGGGAAGGAGCCCGGGGCGAGCAGCCGCCACGTAACTACCAGTCTCGCTTAAGAAGCAGAAGCGCCAGGGGACGAGAGAAATGCGCTGGGTGGGCGCGCATGCGATTCGGAAACCCCAGCCGAGGCTCGATCTGAGAAACATTATGCAATTTGGGAAATAGAGTTAGTCGACTTACTTAGTTCGTCTCTCCCTTCTTTTTTCTAGAGGTATTCTAGGAAACACTCGATTGGCCACGTGGATACGTTCCTGCGTTGCAGCGATGCGCGTTCTGCTTGCTGTTCACCAATCGGAACCAGGCTAAAACACTAGCCTCGTCGCAACGTGCAAGAGCAAGAGGAATCCGGCCAGAACATCGACTTCATCCAAAACGCGGTGAAACTCGGCCCGCACTCCATTGGCAATTGCCCACAACGAGAAGAAGGGGAGTGGGGAGGGAGCAGGAGGGGGGAGGTACGTACCACAGTATCCGTACTCCGTACGAAGTAGTAACGTTAGAGCGGCTTCTCAACAGAAAACCCGACAGGCTCCACACAAGGGGGCGCTGGACCCGATCTACGGCAAGGAACATTGGAAAGCGTTGGGGGAGACATGGGTTAGATAAACCCTTCCTTCACTCATTCATACATTGCTGCAGGCAGGCATGCTGGCATGCATGACAAACAAACGAGCACATCTGGATCACCAAGCAACCGCCTTCATTCCCAGCCACGAAAGGTACCAGCAACAGAACATGCTCAAACGTAATTATGATGCGTACGAATCGGACGTGGACGGTGTCCGGACGCCATTGGTCTCGAATGGGTTCGCTAGAAGACCCAGTAGCGTAGTTGGTAGTTAGCCCCCCCCCAAGGCTTGACTCGGTTCCCAATGCAAAAAGGGTCTCAGCAGGGATCTCATCCATTCTTTTCCAGGGCGTCCCAGCACTTTCAGATGATGGAAAGACCCCTAACTTAAATCAGAGGAGAAAATCTAGACCCCTGGCAGTCGTTCCTGCTGGGTCTTGTCCACTTGGATGAGACTCCTGAAGATCTGTTCTCTGTGTTCTCCATTCACATGTGAAATGTGTGTGCCGGCGAGATAAATTTCCTCCGCCCAACAGAAAAAGCGAGGGTTCTTTCCTCCTGTTTCCTTTCCCCCTCCAGCCGCGCTCTCTCTGAACCTTCCATTGTCATTGTTGATCAGTCACAACGGCAAAAACTCGCCCATCATGTCGTCCACCAAAACGGCGACCACCACCGCCACTGCGGCGGCCCCGAAGACGGTCAAGCTGAGGCTTCCCACCCCCGAGGCCGAGACGACCCTCACCGAGTTCCCCGACGTGAACTCGATTCGCAAAGCCATCCCGGCTTACTGCTTCCAGCCCTCGGCCCTGCGTTCGCTCTCCTACGTGGCTCGTGACCTCACCCTCTCCTTCGCCCTCATCTACGCCGCCCTATCCTACATCCCGCAACTGCCCAATGTGTACGCTCGCACCGCTGCCTGGGTGGCCTACGGCTTCGCACAGGGTCTCGTCGGGACCGGCATCTGGATTCTGGGCCACGAGTGCGGCCACGGCGCCTTCAGCAAGAACCGCGTCCTCAACGATGTCGTCGGCTGGGCCCTCCACTCGTACCTGAGTGTCCCCTTCTTCAGCTGGAAGTTCACCCACGCCCGTCACCACAAGTACACAGGCCACATGGAGAAGGACATGGCCTTCGTCCCCGCCACGGCCGAGGACTTTGAGCGCAAGACCAAGAACAACTGGTGGCACTCGGAGCTGCTCGAGGACGCGCCTGCCTTCTCCCTCGTCAAGCTCATCGGCCACCAGCTGTTTGCCTGGCCCGCCTACCTGCTCTTCTTCCTCAGTGCCGGCCCCGAGAGCCTGCAGAAGGGGGCCAAGACCTCGTGGTGGAAGTTGAGCCACTTCGACCCCCTCGCCTTCATCTTCCGACCCAACGAAGCCATCTTCATCGCCCTGTCCGACCTCGGCCTGGCCCTGACTGGGTACGCCGTCTATCTGGGAGCCCAAAAGTACGACGCCCAGACCATGTTCCTGCTGTACGGTGTCCCTTGGTTCTGGGTGCACCACTGGCTGAGTAAGTCTGACCCCGATCCTCCTGTTCACCATGTACCGGCGTGACTAACAGCCGCACCTCCAGTTGCCATTACCTACCTCCACCACAACCACCCCGAGGTCGAGCACTACGACCAGAATGGATGGACCTACGTCAAGGGCGCCTTGGCTACCGTCGACCGCGATTTTGGCTGGATCGACAAGCACCTGTTCCACGGCATCATTGGTTTCCACGTCGTGCACCACCTGTTCTCGTAAGTCTTACCCCGACGTCTCATGCAAGTTATATCTCACTGACCTCGAACCACACAGTAAGATCCCCTTTTACTACGCCGAAGACGCCACCGACGCCATCACGCCCATGCTCGGCAATCTCTACCACCGCGAGCCGGCTTCCTTTTACGGCGAGCTCTGGAAGACGTGGAACCAGTGCAAGTACGTTGTGCCCGATGCCAAAGACCCTGGCACCCTGGTTTGGCACAAGAAGTAAGGTCGGGGAGACACCTGATCGTTGCTCCGGTGGCCCATTGAGTCGGACGCCGGAGAGGAGGATTCGTCGTGGCCGCGACTGGGTTTTGCATCAGCATTGCGTACACTACATTCCTCTTTCCACAGAGCGCAATAGAGCAGACTGCATTAGATTCGTCATTACGACTCGCCTGTTGGTACTGATACCACATGTTTTAGATGGCGTTGGGAGAGGATGAATAGAGTTTATTTACTGTTCACTGCCTCGTAACAGTAATTTCTTCGTGTCACTTTGACATTTAGGGTGTCACTTTGACATTTAGGGAGCGCAACCGGTGCCGTTGTCATTGTACGAGCCGTTTCGCTGGCGTCATGTCACGCCATGGCTGATTTGTTGCACTTGGGAAAGAGGGGGCTGGCTCTTGGGGGGCCTTTTTGGGGTTGGGGCGTTCGTTCACGTGCTCAAGGCTATGACGAAGTTACTCCGTACCCCGTAAGTTACCCACTCCGTCCGTCATGATTGATCATCAGTCGGACTTGGAACTCTACTGCAATGCTTTCTCGTTGAAATCCCTTGATCTATGCGACTTGAACTCAACTTCAATTATTTCTTGTTGGAATCCCATCGTTATCCATTATTGAAGCGTTTATTACGGAGTAGTGTCCCCCCGGTCACTCCTCTGCCCTGCGTCAAGCCGATGCCAAGTTAACCAACAGTGGTGATAATGCTTGGATATAGTTTACCCCTTGCGTTGGGAACCGGACGATGATGGGTACCTTTGGTGTAGGTATTTCTCACTTTTTTAACAACGATGTTACAGCAGCAGCAGCAGCAGCAGCAGCCTCAACGGGAGGCAATCTCTTCACACCGCCTCAACCCGTCAATTCAGGAACCTCCCTTCCGAAGCACCTCGTCGCAGTCTGAGAGGACTGACCTGCCTCTTCAGTCGCGTAATCTCTTCCTTGAACCACTTGGAGTTCTCCGACTGGTCCGTGAGTGTCTGCTCCAGCCTGGCAACCCTGTCCTTGTGCTCTTTCTCGAGTGCAGCGATATCTGCCCTGCCCCGTCGCGTGGCTTCTTCTACGGCCTCTTTCACCTCGGCGTCAAGTTTGCTCCGTGCATCTTGCACCGCCTGGAGTGCCCCGTCTCTGTCCCTGAGCTGCGCTGCGAGACGCGCGATCTCATCCGCCGCCTCTTTCTGGCAAGACTGTAGCACGTCGTCTTTGCTACGGATCTGTGCTTTCAGGTTGCCGAGCTCCTCCAGGAAGTCTCTCGTAATGTCTCTGTTGGTATCGTCAAAGACTGTTACTAACTCCTTGGTTTTCCGGAGTTCATCTTCGGCATCGGCGAGATTCGAAGTGAGGACTTTCGCTTGATCCCTGAGATCGTCAACCAAGCTCGTCGCCTTGTTGAGCTGCTTTTTTGCCCTGTTGAGATCTTTCTGGAGGTCTTTCATTTCGCTCTCTTGTTTCCGGTTCATACGCTGCAGCTCGGTCACGTCCTTCTGATACTGCTCAGCCGAGGTTGCATCCGTGAGCTCCTCGGATGTCTTGAGTTTGCTATTGAGGTCGCTAATCTCGGCCTCTCGTTTCGCTAATAGGTGTTTAATGTCAGCGAGGTCCTGACGAAGTTGGTCAACAGGGCTCGCGCTGATGGACTTCTCCGCTGTCTCGAGTTTAATCTTGAGATCACCGATATCGGCCTCTCGTTTCGCCAACAGCCGTTGAAGATCAACAATGTCCTGACGAAGCTGGTCGACAGGGCTCGCGCAGATGGACTTCTCCGCTGTCTCGAGTTTGCTCTTGAGATCCTGAACCTCGGCCTCTCGCTCCGTTATCAAGCGTTGAAGAAGGACGAGGTCCTGGCGAGGCTGACCGATAGGGCTCGCGCGTATGGACTCCTTGGCCGTCTTCAATTGACACTTGAGGTCCCATATCTCAACATCCTGGTCCGCCTTCAGCTCCTCGAGCCTGGCAACGTCCTTGCGAAGCTGATCTGCCTTCTCGAGTTTGCTCTTCGGACACCCGATCTCATTTTCCAGTCTCGTCATCCTGGCTTGCAGCTCGGTAGGGTCTTGCCCAAAATGATCGGCGGTGTTCATGCGGGTGGGGTTCTTGGCCGTCTCAAGTCTGCTCTTGAGATGTGCCATCGTACTCTCTAGTACCACATTTTGGCGCTGCAAGGCGAGTACCTCCTGTCGAGCCTGGATCACGTTGTTGACGTGAACGTATTCTGTATTGAGCTTGGTCCGGAAATCCTGAATTTCGACTCCTTGTTTGGAACTCAGACCTTGCAGCCCTTCGACCTGAGATTCGAGTTCAACAATCCTTGCGGCAGCAGCAGAATTAGTCCCTCGCGACCTCTGGTTGACAACTTCCTCCCGCCTGATAACATCTCGTCGAAGTCCGATTCCAGTCTCGCACCGGTGAATGGATGAGTCGGGAGTTGGCGGGTGCGTAGCCTGTTCTCTCAATTCAGTCACAGACCTATTGAGTTCATCAATCTTGACCTTGCTGTCAACGCGCAGCTCTGCGTATAGCTGGTCCTTTTTGGCGAGAGAACTTTCAAGCGACTTGATCCTGGCCATGCTGTCAAGACGCATGTCTTCGAACATCTCCTCGTTCCTGGCGAGGGAGTTTTCGAGCGACTTGATCTTTTCATCCCTCTGCTTACGAAGCTCACTTGCCACATCCCGCTGTTTACGAAGATCACTGACCTTGACCCTCTCTTGGTTCATCGCTGTGGTCGACTGTACGAGAGAGTCTTGAATCTGCTTAGCTTTGTCGTCGGAGTCCTGCAGAACACTGGTGGTCTTGAGTTTTTCTTGAGTCAATAACTCTATGAGCTTGCTGACTCGGCGAAGATGACGTCTCTTCTTTTTCGCGTAGTTCTTGTCCCGCACATCCAGAGACTCCTGAAGGCTGTTGATCGTCCAAGCAGAGGTTTGGACCGACTCATTTGCCAGCTTCAAATTCTCCTCTAACTTGGATATCCTCTCATCCCTTTGTCTTATCTCCTCATAACCCTCTCTTAGTGCGCTGTCAACCCATTGCTTTGGGTATTGACTCAATGGCGCACTTTGCTGCGACGAGGCAAGAGTTCCTGACTGTTTGGGAGGAATGCCAGCTTTTTTCAACCCAGCTCTAGCCTCGCGGCTGAACTTAATGCCCAATGACACGGACTTGGGCTTGTGCGATCGCTTGGAGTCGTCAGTCTCAGATCCGCAATCCACAGACTCGTTGGAGTCAGAGTCTTGTTTGATGCGCCTCCGCTTCTTCGGCGATGTTCGGTGCTGCCTTTTGCACACTGTATGTATAGGTTAGAAAAGGGCAGTATCATGTTTTCCAAATGAGGCTACCAAGAGGCGGGGGCGCGAAAGAGTGCGCCGACGTTTGTCGATGAGCGTCAATCAACGGACGACGTTGGAGTATGAAGCACATCACGGCTATAGGCGTGGCACCACGATCTGATCCGAATCTCCAAGCATGATCTAGTGATCAATTTGATGATGGATGGAATGGCAGAGGCGTGGGTAATTGGAAATGGGTGAGACCAACCGGACTTTGGGGTGGGACGACTTCCCCACGTCGTTTTGCCGTTGACCAACAACTCTTCATCACTGTCCGGCTCTTGATAACTGGCTGGCTCTTGGTCACTGGCCGACTCTTGATCACTGGCCGACTCTTGATCATTGTCCTCTTCTTGGTCACTGGCCGACTCTTGGACACTAGCCGACTCTTGATTGCTGTCCTCTTCTTGAACACGATCCGACGCATCATCACCATCCGGCTCCTCATCACTGTTCGATTCGCGATCAATGTCCCCTCGAACGATGTCCTCTTGGATACCATGTGGCTCCTGATCACTCTCCAACTCACAGCCGCCATCCGAGTCTCCCCCACTGTCTGCGTCTTCATCGCTGTCCGAACCCTGTTTCGTACCCGGCGCCCTAGTAAGTTTCGGCTCTTGAACAGCGTCGGATTCTTGGTCGTCGGAAAACTCGTACTCTCCATCCTCTGGATCACTTTTCACCCAATCACAACCTTCTACATACCACTCCGGGAACGGTTCAGAGTCGGATTTTGTCTCTACCTCCAACATAGACGCCGACTTGGGTGTGTCACGACCGACAAGATTGCCGTTGGCTGATTCGCTATGACTGTCTCCCTGGTCATCGACGACGCTATCGACGCCATCGACATCATCGACGCCATCGACATCATCGACACCATCGACATCATCGACGCCCTCGATGCTTTCCATGACTTTGGCCGCGTCGCCAACTTTTCCAGCATCCTTGGGAGCCCGTTCAACTTCGAAGCAGCCGCGACTCTGATCGGCAGGAATGAAGAAGGACTGGTACCGTACACCTCTTTCGATCGGCAGCGGCTTTTCCCATCCACGATCTTTTCGAGGCGACCATTTGTGTTTGTCAGCGCAATGGTTCTTGATCGCCTTGAAACACTTGCTACCGAAAACTTTGTCGCATTTGCGACATCTGTACCCGTCGTCGGAGGGGTCACAGAGGTAAGGCAGCGGGCTTTGATGGGGATTCTTGATGCACAACTGGAAGTCGGCCTGTCTCCGTATGGGATCTAACGAGCTGGCCCATTTGCATATCTCCTCTCGCTCTGCCCGTGCTATCTCGGGATGCCCAGGGTTTTTGGTCAGGTGGTGTTGTAGGCTGCACAACACAGCATGTTTGTGCGTCGTGCAAATGATGAGGCGATGCTTTGCATCGTAGAAAAAGGGCCCCATGGCACACGGAAGTTCAGGGTCAGTCTTCAGAACAACGACCCGATGAAGTAAAGCTCCGCCGGCTGCCTAAGATTCCCGCGAGATCGTTGGCTTTTGTTGCGTGAGTGCCAAATGGACCGACCGGACCTTCTGAAGAAGTTTTGTCGTGTGCTATCGATAACGTCCTGAACTCGAATCTAGTTAACTTCACTACGGAGTATCCGTACCCTGGCCAAGCACGGTCGGCCAGGGGGGGTTGTGAGTATGACCCCTGGGTTGCAATGAGCGTTGTCGGTGAGAACATGCTTGGTTCGTATACCAATTACGGATAGTACCAGCGTGAGTTTACATAGTATCCGTACTCACGTCTTGCGTTCATTTAGACGCCGCGGACTACCTGCTTACACGTTCACTTGAGCGGTGGTATGCACTGTGATTGCTTCTGCCAAGTTAACAACTTACTAAGACTTACTCCAACACCCGCCCTTCGAGCTGCCATTGCCAGACTGCGTGTAACCACTGCCAGAACATGCAGAGCGCGCGCGATTGTCGGGCACATCTCTGGTCGGGTCAGGCCCCCATTTGATTATCCTTAACAATCGTGCACGGATGGCAGGAGATATGCAGTATTCACGGCAACCCGGCGGTGTCGAATATTGTACGCAAACCCGCCCGCAAGGTGTTCTGCTTGGAGAGGCGGTATACTGCAGAGGCACCAAGTAATAAGCAAGTCTTTATTATTTATACGTAATTTACACGGGTGAAGAAGTCGAAAGTAACTTTTTTAATATAATAGGAAAACGATTCAACACGAGAAGAAAATCTTCCAATATAAAAAGACAATCTATTAATATAGTAGGAAAACCTTCCAACACGATACTGCTATTTAATAAGTAAGACGGCTATTACCGGGTGCTTTTTTACTGTAGTTACTGTAGTATCCGACGGCGGCCTCGTTGCCCTAGAGACCCTCATAATATTAAAGAGGGGGCCCCTGTGAGTTTCGATCTATCTGGACGGTGAGCTTATGTGTGTACCAACGACGGGGGAAGTAAAAAGCAAAAAGGCAAAGAACAAATGTAACATGACCGCGACGTGAACGCGTGGATACTTTGTTCTATCACTTTCCTATCAAGTCATCACTAAATATTGTGCTTCGCACGGAGTAACTACTGCCTACCAAAAGTCGGACTTTGCTTCTGCGGAAAGCTCCTGCATAGTTATCTAGTTACGGAGTAACTTCGTAGTACTTACTCCGTGAACGGAACCGCCTTTTATGTATCCGTAGTTAGCAACCTTCCCCTCCCCTGATGTGGGGCTTAGGGTTTCCTTCCTTTCGATGCTACGGCGTAAGTTGGACAGTAGTTAGTTACTTGACGAGACTAATTGTGACGATGCTTTGTTGGTGAACTAGAACGCGAGCGCGTTGCGAACACACGCGTTCCGTCGTCCTTCTGCAGGGTGTTGCGCGTGGGCAAAGACCGGGGATGGCGGGCCTTGGAGACCGAGGAGAAGAAAGCTGCGAGAAGCTACTTGTTGATGTATCAGTTTGTTCTACTCGGAAGACGTCACGTCGAATGCATAGGTATCCTGCGGAGTGAGCATCAGTTCAATCCATGCCTCTATCGTAGCCCGAATGAGACGACACTGTCGCGCTGACGGCCAGTGAATGAACGATGATCAAGAGTGTTTGAATACCTAGCTCCTATGAGTGGTGCGTGTTACTGAGAAAGAAACTGACCCAAACCCTTCGTTTGGTTGTTAGTTGCTAGCCGCATCGAGGCCCAAATACGTGGACTGTGGACATGCATCCTGGCGATCCAGTACTCGGACCTCACGACGCCGGCTTCCTCAACAGGACCGCATCTGGAACCGACGGGACAGGAACGTCAACGCGTCGCTTTATAGTCACCCTGATGTGGTTCGCAAAGCAGAACCACCAAGTCCGCACCGTCCACTGCTTGACTCCCGGGACCAGCTCGATCTGTGTCGTATCACCCAGTCAGTATACTAGTACACCGTCAACGGTCAATCCCGTCCATCCGACCCTCGGGCACAGCTTGTGACGGCGAGACGACTTACATCATACCGACTAAACAGCGTGGCGACCGTCTTGAGCAGGACCAGCATCGCAAACTCGCGACCGATGCAGGCGCGGTTCCCCGCGCCAAACGTCAGGTCGGCCGCCTTCATCCTCTTCAGCCGCGCCTGGTAGGCCGCCTCGGTCTCGCGGCCGTGGTAGGGCAGCCAGCGCTCGGGCCGGAAGGCGTCGACGTCCTGGCCAAAGACGTCCCTGTCGCGGTGCAGCACCCAGGCGTTCATGCCCACCCGGACGCCGGCGCCGACGACGCGGCCGCTGGACAGCCGCAGGCCCGCGCGCGGCACCACGCGCTCGAGGCACCCGCCCACGACGGGGTGCAGCCGCAGGCCCTCGCGCACGACGGCGCCGAGGTACGGCAGCGCGCTCACCTGCGCGAACCCGGCCGGGAACGACACGCCGGCGCCGTCGAGCTCGGCCCGCAGCCGCGCGTACACGGCCGGGTTGCAGAGGACGTGGTACACCACCGCCTTGATCTCGGTGGCCGTCGTGTCGGCCCCCGCGAGCACGTTGAGCATGAGGTAGCCGATGACCTCGTTGTCGGTGACGACGCCGGGGAAGAGTTTCTTGGCCTCGAGGTAGCTGCCGAGGAAGTCGGGCGTCCTCGTCTCCCCGTCCCCGTCCCCGTCCCCGTCCCCATCCCCGATCCCGTCCCCGTCCCTCTTTTCCTCCTGCTCGCTCTTCTTCATCCTCTCCCCCTCGCCTCGGGTGCGCTCCTGCATCCTCTGCACGCAGTAGTCCGCGGCGGCGGCAAACGTCGAGAACTTGACGGGACACCAGGGGTTCTTGCCCAGCCAGGCGTCGAGCCAGGGCATCTGGGCCACGACGCCAAAGTAGCCCTGGCACAGCTCCGAGGCGTGGATCATGCCGCCGCGGTCCGCGCCCGCGCGCATGAAGCCCATGTCCTCGCCAAACGTCATGACGCCGTCGACGTCCCAGGCGCAGTACTCGATCCACTCGGCGAGGTCGCAGGTCTTGTCGGCCTCGGCACCGTCCACGAAGCGCTGCTCCAGCTGCTGGCACAGCGACACGTGCATCCGGCTGCAGAGGTGCTCCATGGAGAGAACGTGCGGGAGCGCGAAGAGCTTGTGGAGGGGTCGCATGTACTTGGCGTGAAACTGCCGGTCGCGCGTGCTGAAGACGTTCTGGATCCTGTTGGAGCCTTGAAGGGCGTCGTTGACGCTGTAAAAGTCGCTCTTGGGGCGCCATCGTCAGCTTCTGCGCATGGTTGTTCGGTAAGGGGCTAGGGGCTAGGGGCTAGGGGCTAGGGGGAAAACCACGAGATACCACTTGATCTCATGTGGCCATTGCGAGAACCGAGCCTCGCATGACCGAGAGCCACAAACTCGGTTCTACACGGCATCGACGGACCTTGAGATACTCCCCGCGCGTCGAGTACACAATCTTCAGCAGCGCCGGGTCGCTCAGACTGAGCGTGTTCGGCCCAATGCGCACCACATGTCCATGTCTCTCGTGAAGCGCCCGCTGCGACTGGATCTGCGTGCTTTTCCAGTAGTCGACAAGGCGCCAGACATCTGTGTAACGGGCCCAGAAAGGCCCGGGGATATCTCTGATGGGGGAGGTGAGGTCGAGGTAGACGGCGCGCACAACGGCCGCGAGGAGGCCGAAGAAAGCCGTAGCAATGAGCCACGAGATGAGAATCATGGTTTCATGGTTTCATGGAGGACTTGGATCTGGTCGGTACTGCTGACGCCCGATTGCTCATGCTTAAATCACTCGACAAGGTGTGGTACTGTGTACAGCCAGTTCGGACTGTGGTGCAAAACAGGTGCTCAGCCCGCCACCGCTGCAGCTTCCATTGGCCCACCGTCATCATGATGTTACTCGACGTCAGTCATCATTCTGTAAAGGTTGCACGGCAGGCCTGGGCCGCTTTCTTATCTACCGGTACAGACAGTACTGAACATGTGCGACTAACGTCGCATGCGACGAGCTGTACTTTGGTCCAACATACTAGCTTTCTACCACCATCCATAATACTCCATGCGATGCCATCCATATTCATGATGCGTTTATTCCATACTTCATGATGGTCGTTACTGTTACTGTCTTCGCTCAACCGCCGAAATGGCGAGAGGCAGTCGTCAAGCAACACATGGAAAGCGTGCAGGTGTGAGTTATCCATACAACATCTCGGCCCCGTCTTGAAACATAATTTTGAACGAAAAATTACATTGAAGTTAAACGTCCAATGAAGTTTTCAATCAAGACGTACCGATCAGTGCTAAGCCGGGCATCAAGCACGAGCCGTAGCATTGGCCAAAGACTCCCAGCTGCTGGAAGCCCAAGGCGCGATGAATGCTGCTACCTGTGCGTCGGCCGCTCGGCTGGTCCCAGCATACGCCTGTGCGAGATCTTGAGCCTCGAGTTCTCCTCTCGGCGGGATGGCTTTTGATGCTACCATCAGTGCCATTTCTGCCGGATACATGTCTCCGCTGAGGTCTGCAAGTCGCGACCATCCATGAGGTAGGTTGGGGTGGAGCATAACGTCATTTTGTACTTGAGTGATGGCATCCTCCTCGCCCGCGTTTGCCGAGAGGGCTGCGACAGCACGAAGAACCTCTCCGATCTGGGAGCGCTCGGAATCCGTGATTTTATCACTAGTGCGAAGCGATTGCAACTCGGCGCCGACAGCCTCCAGTGACTCTTCATCCTCGTCGAGAAGTGCGATGACGCCCAGAAGAAGTACCGACTTCACATGAGCCGTGTCCGTCTCGATCACCTCGAAGAGCAAAGCTCGCGCCCTCTCTCTCGCCTCGTCCGTACCGATCACCCACAAGACCTGTGCGAGTAAGCATATGGCATCAGGGTTGCTGTCTGATTCTTTGAGGGCGGTCTCGAAGCAAGCGAGGGCCTCATTGACGTCTTTCTTGAAATATTGCGCAAGTCCGACTGTCAAGTGCGCCGACAAGCGCGCCTTTCTCCGCTGCTCGGCAGTGAGTTCATTTTCAGACTCATCACTACTCAGCTGTAATGCCATCTCGCCGCACTCCACAGCCTTGTCGAATTCGCCAGCGGATAGATACGACCGTGCAAGATCAGTCCTGGCTAGTGCAAACCGTCCAAGCGAGATCGGCGACTCAGTGGCTTCGTAATGGGCTTCCAGATGGTCGCACGCCTTTTCGAGGGTAGCAACAGCGCGAGGTTGATCGTCGGTACGTTCCTGAAATAGCGACGAGAGATGGCCAAATGCAAGGTCTTGAGGCCGGAGGCTTTGCAGCTGACCGAGAGCAAAGAGCGGGTTAACTAGAGAAAAGACATCCAACTTGGCAGGGTTTGTGAGGATGTGATCGAACAAGGAAACCGAGTACTGTCTCCGAGTAAGGACCGAGGAGGACTCAGCAATGCCCATGGCGTGCGTGAACAATCCGCGCGCCTCCTTCACGTCGCCATAAAGCAGTGCTACGAGACCCTGTCCGAGCCATGCATGGGCATAGTCCGGATCGTTCGACTGGGCCCTGGTAAAGGCTTCGTTTGCCATCTGCAGGTCGTTCTGCATCAAGGCTAGTGCACCAAGGTTTGCCCAGGTGTGAGGGCTTCTCTCGTTCAAGTGCAGACCTCGAACGAATGCATGTTGGGCGACAGCAGGGTTGACAGCACTGGTTACGACTCCAAGCGAGTTCCAGAAGTCAGCGTTGCCCGCTTCTAGCTCAATCGCCCGCTTGAAACACTTGACGGCGGCCTTGTGGTAGCGAGTGGCTTTTGCTCGGAGCTCTGTCGGGAGCATAATGTGGGCATTGTATTCGGCCCAACCAAGGTTATAATACGAGACTGATTGAGCGTGAACGTCTTGCGCAGTTGAGTGAACTGCCCGCTTGTGGGCCAAGATCGTGGCATGCAGGCATCGGGTGAGATTGACGCCCATTCTCTCATCTTCCGGAAAGATCCCGCTGGTCACAACGATTTCCATGCCGACGCCATCGACCTCGCGCATAGTCGAATATGCGGCATCGTGATCCACGCCAGACTCGATAAGTTTTCGTACATCGTCAGATGGAAAGTCATCTATACGGCTCTCTATCCGAGAAAACACGGAGCAGGCGTCGCCCACAGCCTTCCAAAAGTTGAACGTCGTGGACACTTCAGATGGTACGGTGAGGGCAAAGCTGATCATATCTGTAGCCAGTTGGATGGATTTGCCGAAAAATCCCTTCTCGAAGCTATCCAGGGCGTTTTCGACCATAGTTTGCATCAGGGCGATAGCTACGCCGGCCTCATCCGGTCGAGTCTTGGTAACCTGTTGGTAGAGTTCGATAGCCTCGTCATATTCACCAACTTCGCGCTTGACGTTAGCAAGCATATACTTGGTGAACCAGGTGTCTCCAAGCGCACTTGCATCCACGCTCTCCTCCAGCCGTTGCGCATTCAGAATCGCCTTGGTAGCGGCAACAAAACGGCCAGAGCTGTAGTAGCTCTCGCCGAGTCCAACCCAAGAATGGTAATCGTTTGGTGCCATGCGCAACGCCGATTGGAATGACACAATGGCCTTGTTGTAGGATTGCTTGTTCAGTTCAGCAACACCAAGTGCCGAGAAAGGCCAACTGATACCCTTCCGCTTCGATCCCGGAGGCGGGCGCACTTTGCCAGAGTCCACGACCCGCTGAGCCACCAGCTCGACACGATCCCAGTCGCCATCGTCGGCAAAGGATCGCGCCAGACGTTCAGCGGATTCGACTTCAGAAGAAGACAGCTCGACAGCTTTGAGAAAACACTTGCGGGCACGTCTCTTGTCCTTGGCATAATCAGCGTAGTAGTTACCAAGACTGGTGTAAGCTGGTGCGTAACTGATGTCACTCTTTAAAGCAGCCAGGAAATGTGCGTAGGCGCCGTCGCGGTTTTTTCTCGCTGCCTTGGAATCGTCGAGATTCCACACACATACACCAAGACGGTGCTGAGTCTGGGCGAGAAGCTCCTTTGACGTGGTCGTCCCCTTGGCTGTCATGGACTGCAAAAGAGACTCGAGCTCTGCTTTGCCACGTGCGTGATCGCCCTTCAGCGCGTAGAGCCAAGCCACTTCGGCCCTAACCCGAACGTTTGTGCTATCGCGTTGCAACGCTCTTTCGAGGAAACCAATGGCCGAGTCATACTCTTCTTCCTCCTCGTAAATAAGACCAACGCCGATCTGCGCGGATGTTGACAAAGGATCCATCTCAAGAACCTTGTCGAATAAGAGCTTGGCCTCTCCGTGATTCCTCGGCGATTGGTAAAAGACGAGAGCAGTACCCAGGTATATCATGAACGCTTGGTTGGTGTTTGTAAAGACCTTTCCGATCTTCTCCGTCTCTTCGACCAAGATGCGCATGGCCTTGCGCATAAGCTCCACGTTACTCTCGTGCTCTTCGAGGTGTCGATAGTATTCACCCACAAGACGGTGTGCCAGTATGGAGTTGGTGGTGGAGATACCGTCAATCATCATCAAAAGTCGGTCCTCTTCCGTGAGGGGGATAACTGAGGTCGGTGCTCCGCCATCTTCATCGTCTTCGCTGCTTTCATCGCCGCTTTTGATCTCCTTCTCGGACGCTGCAGCTGGCTCCGTCTTTTTGGGAAACGGCGAGATGCTGCTTGTCATGAACGCCGTAAGGACCTTGTATAGGTCGCTTTCGGGGAAGAACGCACAATAGTTATCGAGGATGTTGGCGTCCCAGTCCTTGATCTCCTTATGATCTTGCCAATTGACAGCGATATCCCAAGCCAATCTGAAGGGATGCTTGATGATGACCATGTCTCCTGCAAGCTTCATAGTCGTGGCGAGCTCTGCTTCCTTTTCCGGGCCAGGCAGGAACACCAAGAGCCTGTCATGGCGAAACTGCAAAAGCCGCTCCTCATACTGCCGTCTGATGTCGTCGTCGCTCGTCCAGTTGATAAGCTGCTCGTAGACGTGGCCGAGCTTGCTCTGACCCAGTACCTCTCTGTTCACTTCGACCGTCACCTCGCTGACTTTGGCGCCAATCCTGGTACGCCGCTCGCCAATGAGGTTGTTGATCCGCTTCTTCTCCTCCGTCTCAAGAATCTGAGCAATAGTCTCGTAGGTCTTGGCGGGGTGCGGCAGCCGCCCCTCCAAAGCAGGATATATCGGGCTGTCTGGGAGGATGGCCTCCAGAGCGTCGACATACTGCAAGCGGGACCCCTGTGACCGCGCGAAGCCGATGAAGGTGTCCATGACATCTTGGCACTTGTACATGTCATTTTGGTCATGGAAGATTGCCGCCAGCTTCAAGGCAACTTGCTGGTACTTGGCGATCTTCGTTGGCGCTTGCTTCTCATAGAGCTTGACTAGGCCTTGCAAAGCCTGGGGGTCTGTTGGCCGAATAGCACTGGCACTCTCATATGCCTTTTCTGCATCTTCGAGCTTGTTCTTCTTGTCGTAGGCAAATGCAAGGAACACATGACTGTGGAGGGTGTCAGGGATGGGTTGTTTGTGGTGCGGTGGAGTTCACTCACGCCTGGTAGTTCTTGGGGTCGGCGCTGATGATGTCCTGAGCTTGCTGCGAGGCCTCGTCCCACTTCTGCTGTTTGATTGCCTCGCGGATAGCCTTGAGCTTGGCTGTGGTGGACATGGCGACGGGTGTCGCGCAGGGAGGGTAGGGCCGTAGGCAGGCAGCGATGGTCCGGAGAGTATCAAATCTGAAAGGGGCGGGGAAAGTTGCCAAGTTTGTAGATCATGCCTTTCGTGGCCTTCAGATGATCCTAGAGTTGCTGGCAACTCAAGCTGGCCTCACGAATGGGTGTCATCAGTGATCACGATTCACAGCCCGGCAGCTGGAGACTGGAGTTGCATGTCCACTGATAATAATAAGTGGACCCTGGCCCATGGCCCACTACCGAGTACCCTCAAAGTACGGAAACGGACGGCTAAATTGCGGTGACGGCGATGGGTAAACCACGGAAGCGCTAACAACGGCTGCGGGGATGCCATGTGCTGCCGCATCACCTGGCATTGTGCCATAGGAGTCCGATAGTTGGATGATTGGATCTGTGCCAATCGTTGTGCTTCTTCATCTGTTCCATCTCTAGTTCTAGTGGCCGGCGAGCCTGTCTGTTATATGTTCTGCGATTCCTCATGGGACACGCTTGAGTAATGACGCATGTTTCTCGTTCAACAAAACCTTTGTGCCCGTCCGTGTTTCTTATTGCCTGCTGAAAGCCTGAAACGAGAGGTACTGGTACACTAACATAAGTACGCATACGGAGTACGGTTAACTACTCTCCGTATCGAGTCAAGCGAGCTCTTCGTCTGTGCAGCCAGGACGTCATCGTTCGATCTCCCCCCTCCAACTTTCTTGGGCTTCTTGGGGGCTTGAGATCGTCTCTCTGCAGTGACCCGGATCGACAAGCAACATCCATCGAGAAGCATTATCGACTCGCGGCAAACCATCCGTGTGTCCCGTCTCACTTTGCGCACAACGTATCCGTACTGTTTCTGATCATACTTTTCGTTGTTTATACACTTCGACTGCATGATAGTGACAAGCGTTTCAATTCGACGCGCAGTCAGAAAGACCGCCACCTCGTCACCAAGCCGCTATAACCCCTGACCCGACCAACCGACCCGAATTGACTCTTGATAACGCCAGCAAAGTCCACAAAAAGCTGTCGCAACGGCTCGTAGCAGAACGCTTCCCCCTTTACACAGTTCCGAGATACTACCTACGAACCCTTAATATGTCGACCTTGCGCCTCATCATCGAAGACGGCCAATTCAGAGACAACTATGGTCGACAAGTCCTCCTGCGCGGCATCAACGTAGCCGGAGACGCCAAACTGCCCAGCACTCCCGACGTCCCTTCACACGTGGTCGACGACTTCTTTGATGGCGATAACGTCAAGTTTCACGCGCGGCCGTTTCGGAAAGAAGATGCTCACATACATTTTTCCCGGCTAAAGCGATATGGCTACAACACCATCCGTTACGTCTTCACCTGGGAGGCCATTGAAGCTGCCGGACCGGGCAAATACGACGAAGTGTGGATTCAGCATACCATTGATGTGTTGCGCGTGGCCAAAGACTATGGTTTCTATGTCTTCATGGACCCGCACCAGGACGTGGTCAGTAACCCCCAACCTTGTTCGCCTTGCCCGGCTGATGTGTTGTTTGTCTGCAGTGGTCGAGATACTGCGGCGGTTCAGGAGCCCCGATGTGGACTCTGTACGCCTGCGGACTCAACCCCCAGAGCTTTGCTGCCACAGAGGCTGCCATAGTGCACAACACGTACCCCGAGCCCGAAAAGTTCCCCAAGATGATCTGGTCGACCAACTACTACCGACTTGCCGCTGCGACCATCTTCACGCTCTTCTTCGCCGGCAAGGACTTTGCGCCCAAATGCATTATCGATGGCGTGAACATCCAGGACTATTTAACGGGACACTTCTTCCGAGCAATCGAACATGTGGCAAAACGGATGCAAGAGGCTGGCGGTGTCCTGAACGATGTTGTCTTTGGATGGGAGAGTATGAATGAGCCCAACCGAGGCATGGTCGGCCACGTCGATCTCAGCGTTATACCCAAGGAACAGAACCTGAAGAAGGGAACCTGCCCTACGTTGTGGCAAACCATCCTTACAGGATCGGGGAGGGCGTGCGAGGTTGACTCCTGGGACATGGGAGGACTGGGCCCTTACAAGATCGGGCGCACGCTGATCGATCCCCACGGCGAGATGGCTTGGCTCCCACATGACTACGACGACTCCCGATATGGGTGGAAACGTGACCCTGGGTGGAAGCTTGGTGAGTGCATATGGGCCCAGCATGGAGTCTGGAACCCGGAGACGGACATCCTCTTACAAAAGAACTACTTCGAGAAACACCCAAAGACTGGCGCGGAGTTGGACTACCCAAAGTTCAACAATACCTACTTCATGGACCACTATCGGGGATACCGAGATATCATCAGGAAGCAACACCCGGAAGCCATCATGCTATGCCAACCACCTGTTCTTGAACTCCCTCCCACCATCAAGGGGACTGCGGACGATGACCCCAACATGATCTACACGCCACACTATTACGACGGCATCACCCTGATGACCAAGAAATGGAACCGGACGTGGAATGTAGATGTTCTGGGGGTGTTACGTGGGCGCTACATGTACCCTGCCTTTGCCATCAAAATCGGCGAGACGGCCATCCGCAACAGCTTCCGTGACCAGCTGGCCGCGATGAGGAAAGAGGGTCTGGACAACATGGGAAACCACCCGTGCCTCCTGAGCGAGTTCGGCATTCCGTACGACATGGACGACAAGTACGCGTACAAGACTGGGGATTACTCGAGTCAGTCTGCTGCCATGGATGCCAACCATTTCGCCGTCGAAGGCGCGCCAATGGAGGGCTACACCTTGTGGCTCTACTGTGCATCGGTAAGCTCTTTCAGCCGCAATTTGGTCGTGATGGAAGCTAATCTGAGCGATAGAATGATCATGTTCGAGGCGATCAATGGAACGGCGAAGACTTGTCGATCTTCTCCCCGGACGACCAGACTCTCCCCGTCTCGCCACTACCGCGGTCACCCGAGCCCAACCTGTCAGCCTCGAGCCTGCTCAAGACTGCAACCAACAACTCCAAGAGGGAGGAGGTAGACGACGAGACCTCGGTCAATCCGGGAAATCTTAAACGGACCATGACCAACCCTTCCATCTCGTCGGAGCCCTCCAGCCCCAACCCTGATCTGACCAACGCTCCGGGATACCGAGCTGCCGAGGCCTTTGTCAGACCCGCACCCATTGCTGTCAATGGCACCCAGGTCAAGTACGGGTTCGATTTGAAGAATTGCGAGTTCCATCTCGAATTCGACGGTGCTGCTGCAATGGACGACGAGCGGCCCACCACCGTCTTCCTTCCCGAATTCCACTTTCCCAAGGAGCAGTGCACGGTCGAGGTCAGCAGTGGCAAGTGGGAGATTAGCACCGACGACGACGAGCGTGCCTGGGTGCAAAAGGTCCGGTGGTGGCACGGCGACGGCAAACAGACACTGCGGATCAAGGGGCTGGTGAGGGCGCACAATAGCCTCAGGGGCACAGACGAGGAGGCCGGCTACATGGAGCAGTGCCAGCAAAGTTACGGCCTAGATGTGGGCAAGTGCGCAGTTATGTAGCGACTATTGTGTGTGGCTTGGTGGGAGATTTGATGGGTCAATGGCGGTTGGGCGGGGTCTAATGGGTGAATTACGAAGTACTCGGTACGCATCCCATGAAACCACAGTTCTTGCTTGGGGTGACCACGGTCGCGGCGCATCGCTTGTAATTACTGCTACCTGACTTTTGCAAGACTTGCAGCGGAAGTGGCAACCATACAGCAGGCTTCGCACCGTAACGTTAGTGTACTCAGTACCCTGCCTGGTAACCTTACGTAGTAAGTACCTCATCACCGACCGAAGTTCCCGACACCCAATGGGCAGACTGCTGTGTACTTTGTTCGAAGCGCTACAAGCGCCAAGATGCTGATGATGACGGATGACAGGGTTGTTGATTGGGTGGTGTGGTAGTACCGTTGTATCTACGGATGCCGTCGTACCTACCGTCGTATCACATCCCCCGCGATGTGCTAAGGTTGGATGCCGGTTTGCCCGTCTCCAATTCGACGTCGAAGAATGCCTGCACACCGGAGTAACTGACATCGGTAACTAGCGTGGTGCAGATGGAATGTAACCTTGGATTGGCATATGATGGCTGATGATAGCTGTGTCACTGTGTGCCATGAAACCCTCCAGCCTCCAGGCATAGGCATGCATGCAGCCCACGCGCCGTCCATGCAGCCCAACTGCTGCAATGTGTTCGGGAGAGTGTACCCGACCTTGCGGGTTGGTCAGCAGTGGTAAAGTTGGACGT
This sequence comes from Arthrinium puccinioides, assembly GCA_022414665.1. Taxonomy (NCBI): domain Eukaryota; kingdom Fungi; phylum Ascomycota; class Sordariomycetes; order Amphisphaeriales; family Apiosporaceae; genus Arthrinium; species Arthrinium puccinioides. Next base: position 632,390 of record JAIUNF010000003.1, on the reverse strand, counting down.
CTACTTGGTACGAAGTGCATTGTATGCAGAAAACGTACGGAGTACTGTACGCTAGTTGAGTTGTGCCTCTTTTCGGTGGGACAAGGCAGGGACCGTAGGGGGTACTTTGCGCGCTAACAGAGTCGAAACAATCGTTCCCCGTCGCCAAATTGGAAGCCGAGTAAAGTTAAGCGCCTAGCCGCCCGGCACTAAAAAATGTGCTTGCTGGTTGCGTAGCGCTTCCGATTCCGCGTAGGGAAGGAACGGGGGGACATGAAGGTTGCGAGTCAAGTCCAGACTCCAGACAGGAAACGAAACCCGAGGGGGCGGCGCTTAATGGCACAGAACACGGTACATCCACCACGCGTCCTTACGGGAAGAAGGGAGGACAACACATACGCATCGCTAATCAACATCACCACACTCGCAGAAAGACGCTCCGGACCATTTGCTAGGCCTCCACCCAGAGTCGCCGCCCCTCGCTCTAAACGCCCAGTCGAGCTACTCCATAACTACTGTGGTAGACGCCATCTTTAACCCCCTCCACCCCCCTCCCATTCCCGGCTAGCACAACGTACTCGTACCCTCATTCGCTGGGGGTTGAACCACGGCGTCGCCCGTCGAGGAACCGTGGCAAGCCTAGGATTCAGATCCATCCCGAAAGCTGTCCCCTGCCTCGCCTTCAATCGGATTGCGAAACCACCTCAACTGGCAATGTGCTACGGTCATGCTCAGCCCGTACAATGTCAACGGTTTGAGAAGATCGGAGAGCAGATCAAGCGTGGGCACCGAATCGAGTCAGCATTCCGCCAACTTGCGCCAGCGCCTACAGGAGAACATCAGCGTCCTCGACGGCCTGCTGGGCGACACTGACGAGGCCCTCGACGCCGCCCACAACACCCAGGATCTGACACAGGCCCTTCCACCCACGACGCTGGCACCAGACTGTCCGGGATCGTCATACCTTGCGCCGGCACCACCCTATTCTCCTTCTGCTACCACGACCCCGACCCCGGCTGCGACCGAGGAGCCGCCGCCCTACCTGTCGGCCAACTTTGCCGCCGTACTACGTCCTCGTGCGTCGACTGCCAGCCTCGCTCCCTCTGCCAACTTTGCCCAAGACTATCCATCGCCATCGGCTCGTCCAGCCACTCGCGGAGGAGGCCTGCCTCCACCACCTCCGCAGCCGCCGTTGTCGTCTGCATCATTCGGCATGTATCAACAACACGCGCAACGGGACCCCTCGCGGCCCTTTGCCGTGCCGCCGCCGCCGCCGCTCGTGCCCATGGCACCACCCGTACAGGGCCAAATGAACAACAACATGGCGGCCCTGCCTCCACCGCCTCCACGGTGGAATCTCAATGCGCCGCCGTCCTTGGGTGGTCTACAGCTGCCTGGCCCTCCCTTAAACCCTCCGCCGAATAGCGCCATCGGAACGCAACAGCAATGGTCGGGCGGCTGGGATCGACGACCTTACGACGTGAGGACGAACTACAATCTACCTCCACCACCTCCGCCTGGGGCACCGCACATGCCCTACAATCCCAAGCTTCATTCCATGCAGCCAAATTCGCCACCCGAGACCAGTTTTGCCCTATCAGCTACCTACATACCCCAGGGCGATACCTACGGCGAGGGCGTGGGCATCCCTGCCTTCGGCATGGACGAGTCGACGTACTCGACGATGATGTCGCACAATTCGTGGGGCCCTCCGAGCCAAACCGGTACCGACACTACCAGCACAACGCCGGCAGACAACGACAGCCGAGACAGATTATACCCCAACGGCACCGCGATGCGTATGATGTCGACAGCTTCCACGGCGACCAGTACCTCGTCGGCCATCCCGCCTGAACAAGCTGCGAAATGGCCGCTGGATCACGTCCTGCTGTGGTTGGCTGCCAACCAGTTCTCAAGGGACTGGCAAGAGACGTTCAAGAGGCTGAACTTGCACGGTACCAGGTTCCTCGAGGTTGGCGGACATGGGGGACGCGGCAATTTCGGCATGATGCACCAGCAGGTTTACCCGCAACTGGCCCAGGAATGTACCAACAGCGGCACAGGATGGGACCAGGCACGCGAGAGGCAGGAAGGGAAGCGCATGCGCAGACTTATCCGCCAGATAGTGAACAGTGGTGGATTTGCCGCGCCCCCAAGCCGAGCAGAGGGACATGCAAGAAAGGGGTCTATGAACGGGTCTATCGGGCAAGGAACCGACATCGAGTCCCCCAACACTCCCATCAAAGCACCCGGAGCCGGTTTCTCACAGCGCAGGCTCTCCCAGAGTAGGGCAACGACAATGCCTACGTTGAGCAACACTATGAGCTCTGACTCGAATCACAGGTCAATCTTGAAAGGCATCGACGTCGACGGCGGTAGGAGGCAGAGTCCGAGTGCGAGCGAGCTTGGTGACGGTGCAGCTACATTCCGCGGTCCCGCCATGAGAAGTGAAAGCCCGGGCGGGAGTCCCAGACCCAATCCGGGCTTGTTATCAGCGCCCACTGGCAACCTCGCTGTTTCTTCGCCTGCAGGCAGATTTGGCCACAGGTCTAGGGACAGCACTGGTTCTGCCTCCTCAAACGCTGCCATCTATGGCTCTGGCCTCCCGCTAGAGGTTAATCAGTATTTGAAGAACGGCATGGGTGGCACGCGGTCGCCAATGGAGGTCGTTGATAGATCAGCAGGGGCTGAGCCCCCGCATTCTGCCAAAGACAAGAGCTTCCTTGGCTTTCTCAAGCGGAGGAACAAGCAGAGGGAGGACGGCTCCTTTCCTTCGCCAGACGATGTCGAATCGCCTACAAGTCCCGGCCACACGAAACAGTCCTCGGTTGGCAGCCGTCTGGTGGCTAGTGACCCCGCGTTGGACGTCTCTAGCAGCCAGGATGCTCTCTCCTTCCGCTCGAGAAAAGATCAGGCCCCGAGAACACTCATACTGGTCACTATGGATGGCTGGAACTACCGCATGTGCGACGTCACCGACTGCGAGTCGGCGCCCGAGCTGCGCATGAACATGTGCATGAACCTTGGAATCCCCGACCCAGCTGCCGTGCAAGTCTACATCACGGATCTGGGACGGGCCGACCACGATGAGCCTTTGGAGGACCAGAGTTTGGTAATTCATAAGAGAAACAGGGGAGACTCGCACGGCACGCTCAAGCTGTTCATCAGAGCGGGTGGACAACCGCTGCCGACTGCCGACAACGGTCTGCTGAAGCCCGGCTACGCCGCGCAAGCTGCCAACATGGACGCGGATACCTATGCTACGCTTAACGGGCAGAGATCGCGTTCTAGTTCTTCGCCGCCGACGTCAAGGGTGAACAACGTCGCCGCCGGTGGTCCCGACCCCAATGAACTGGCCCAAAAGGCCAACAACTACAGAGCCGACATTGAGAAACAGCAGCAGGCGTATCTAACAAAGAGGCGAGAAGCTCTCGAGAAGACGTCTCCTCAGGATACCAGTCCTCAGCTCGGCATCGTCGGGAGACAGATTGACTTTGATCATCCACGCCACTCGCCGTACGAGGAGAAGAAGCAGGAAGGACTATTCCCGCAACGCAAGGCCCCTGCTCCCCCTGGTGTAGAGACGGCAACGCTGATCAAGGCCAACTCGCTGAGCCGGAAAGCGGGCCACAACATGCGAATGTCGCAGGGCAGTCTCGGAAGTATTGATGGATTCCCCACTCCCAGACGTCCATCTTCTTCCGCTGGCTTGGCTGGACAGCACGAAATGTCCCAGAAACGCCCAATGAGCAGCGCTTCAAAAGAATCTACGTCCACTTCAGCCCTCGGAGCGCTGGTCGGCATGGGAAGTGCCTTGAGTCACTTCGGACGGCCTACTCACCCACCAAGACAGGCCCGACCGACATCCCCGAACCGACACAATTCTGGACCTGCAGCCGGATCTGCTTACAACGAGCAACGAGGTAAGAAGTCTATAGCGAACGTTCCTTTGAATGGAACAGCCACGGGCCGCAGTAGTCCGCGGTCCAGTTCATCAACTGGGTCACCCGGATCTCTAACGTGGAGCCGAGGAGATCTGGCGTTTGTGGTCCCTGACTATTCTCCTGAGAGCACCCCTCGTAGTGGCAGCCGCAGCAGGTCAAGGAGCAGTAAGAGAATTTTTACTGAACTGGAAACAATAGCACAAAGAACCCCCTCCCCTGGACCCATCAGCCCAAACACGGCACACCCCGCTGGCGTTACCCAGTCGCCCCCGAATCGCCGAAAGTCACATGGCCCAGACGTGGACTTTACCGAGACGGATGTGCAGTTCAACCAATCCGCAGCACCCATCATACAGAGGGACGACGACTCTGATGATGATTCCGACGATGGTTTGTTTGCTATTCCTGTGAGGGGCCGTCAGCCGTCGGTCAAGGCGAAATCATCGAATGGTGGCAGCGACTCGGATTCTAACGGCAAGAAGCCAAGCTTGCGAGTGAAGACCTCCAGGTCGAAGAAGCCCCTCTCGGTTTCGTTCAACTCTCCAGATGGCACTCCGCCCGACCAGCGTCGTACCCCTGCTACCCCTTCGGACTCGGATGACAGCAAGTTGAATCGCCGCAAGTCGTTCATCGATCGCGATGTGTGGGCCAACCGCCCTCCCACCGAGGCTCTGTTGAGCAACCTCGATGCCTTCTTCCCCGAGCTCGATCTTGACCAGCCTGTCCTTGACGAGTCACAGCTCCAGGAGCCCTCTCCCCCGTGTCGCCAAGTGAAGAAAACGAGGAGAGTAGAACCGACCGCCTCTCGTTACAAGCGCCAAGTGCGGGAGTCGCCACTGCCCGCTCGTCCATATACAGTGACAACGATACGCTTGGATCCGACGAATCAACGCTCAAGGCGCTCGAGCGTCCCATATCATTGGCATCTATTGCTCAGCGCAGCGTGCGTCGCTCCGGTGGGCTCGGCCGCATGAAATCCATCCGTGAAGTTGCCCGCGGCGCTCACGAGGCTAACAAGCGGTTCACGACGGCCTCGGCCGCCTCGGGCATTGGCGGCACGTCGATGATTCAACGTCGCAAGAGCACCAAGATGTTTGGTGCAAACGTGGTGCAGATGCGAGCCGAGCGCGGCTCCATGATCGACATCCTCCCCGAGATACCGCAAGACACACTACCCAAGCGTCAGACGACGTTCCGCTGGTTCAAGGGTGAACTGATTGGCAAGGGCACGTTTGGGCGCGTGTATTTGGGCATGAACGCAACCACGGGAGACTTCTTGGCTGTCAAGGAGATTGAGGTCAACCCCCGAGCGGCACAGGGGGATATGAAGAAGATGAAGGAGCTAGTCGCTGCCCTGGATCAGGAGATCGACACCATGCAGTACCTGGATCATGTCAACATTGTACAGTACCTGGGTTGCGAACGCAAGGAGACGAGCATCTCCATCTTCTTGGAGTATATTTCCGGTGGCTCCATCGGCTCCTGTCTCAAGAAGCACGGCAAGTTTGAGGAATCCGTCGTGTCCAGTCTCACCCGGCAGATCCTAGACGGTCTCGCATATCTCCATCGGGAGGGCATTCTCCACCGCGACCTGAAAGCGGACAATATCCTTCTCGATCTTGACGGCACCTGCAAGATCTCAGATTTCGGCATATCCAAGAAGACGGATGACATCTACGGCAACGACAAGACGAACAGCATGCAGGGCTCCGTCTTCTGGATGGCACCCGAGGTCATCCGGTCCCAGGGCGAAGGCTACTCGGCCAAGGTGGATATCTGGAGTCTCGGCTGTGTCGTCCTCGAGATGTTTGCGGGACGGCGCCCCTGGAGCAAGGAAGAAGCCGTGGGCGCCATCTATAAGATTGCCAACGGAGAGACGCCGCCGATTGCGGACGAGGTCCGCGAGGCGATTAGTCCATATGCCCTGGGCTTCATGCTGGACTGTTTCACTGTGTAAGTGACACCCCTGCTTCTCAAACCCGTGCCCGTGAGATGCTAACGGTACGACGAACAGTGATCCGAGGGAACGTCCAACGGCCGAACGACTGCTCACGCGACACGTGTTCTGCGACCTTAATGAGAGCTACAATTTCTTCGATACGGATCTGTATGCCAAAATTCGGCCTTTCCAGTAATCATTGGAAAGTGTGTACAGGTGAGAGGCAGACATTGTGAGTCTGGAAGCAATTGGTTTCTCTTTTATAGCGGCCCGAGAAGTGTCTGGTATACCATCTAGGGTCATTTATATTTCAGAGGGTTTGGAAAAGTCTTGATGCTTTGGATAGGGTAGTGTATCTGTAGAACATCAGCGGGCTTCTGGTCATCATTCGTTCATTATCGTTCGTTGCCAGCGTGGCGTTTCGAGGTGGGGAGGAGGCATTTGATAGGATCATGCATTGGTGCTGGTTCGGGTTGTACAGCGGCGATAGCGTTTCTGTTCGGGGTAGAGGATGCCGGAGAGGTGGTAGGGTTCTAATCGAGGTTATATTAATGCACCCAAGCTGCTATGCATGTGAATGCGGCTGTGTTGCGGAATTCCACATCCACCCTTGGCCATTCAAAACCACTGTTCACTGATGCCGTCCAGGACTGCCGCTCCGTCTTACTCCGTCAACCAGGACAATCTCCGATGCTGGCATGGCAAAGACAATAACAGCTGACTGGCGTACGCGTACCCAGGAGATGTACTCGTCGGGAATCCAGGATCTGCGCTTGCAAAGAGCTAGTGGTTGTTCAATGTCCTGGGCTTCGAACCAAACCACGAGCCGCGAGGAGGACGTTGCTTATGCCCTGATTTTCATATTCCCTGATGGGAATCTTCTCCGTCCATTTGCCGTTGGTCCACGGCGAGGTCGTGCGGGTGTTCCTGCGGCTGCGGCCAGAGATCACAAAAGTATTCGGACGATTACCGGTACGCCCTCTTTGCTTGGGCGAACAGCGAGGCCCCCTTGGATGCCCGCCATGGACTCCCGGCCACGACAGCACGTCGGTTCGCCACAGACGGGAAGATCGCAAGCGTGTTTTCCGAACTCCTTTCGTTCCTGGTACTGTACTTTTTCTGGGATAACAGACCTCCGAACCGACGGATTCGGCCGAGTGCTCACTCCAGGGGTACGTACACCACCCCCTTCAGACTCCCCAGGCGATTCCGAGACGGCCAAGCAAGAAATATTGGAAGTCGCTGGAAGCGCCCAGAAGGCGGCTGGCTCGGTCGAGGCCAAGAAGGATGCCGCTCGCCACTTTGGGGACGGGGAGCACCGTTGCACAAGGACCTGGTTTTCTGAATTTTGCCCCGATACCTGCCGGTCTGTATATCGACACCACGCACCAAACGCATCACCCGCCATTCATTCACTCGTAGAGGTCGTCAACGCTGTCAAGTACTACGATCTCGACACTGAGACTGGGGCCGTGGACGTGCTGCCGGCTTACGAAGATTGGGAAAGCCTTGGCCTTTATAGACTCATGAGGGAAGTTGTCAGCTCCGCTCAGGAGATGGATACACTGTTCATAGTTGGTAGATATAGTATTGAGTTGTGAAGAGTCGAGAAGAGCCGGGAAGAGTCGAAATAGTTAGATCTAGAGTGTTCTTCGAAAAAGTGGGGAAATGGGTTTATATACGGTTCTGAACAGAGTATATACGTATAGTGCTATAGAGGACCGGGCTTATAACCTATAAGGGCTATATAGGGGGGTCTGGTACCAGATGAGAGAAAAGGGGTAGGGTTGTAGAAGCTGATTGGATTGATCTGTCTAAAAGACTTCTTAACTGCTGCGTCTAAACTCGCTACCTTTATAGTTTTGTACTTACACATCCTGCGAGACGATGTCGTTCCAACGTAAGTCCCATTCCGACGGAAACGTCGTACAGTGCAGGTCAACGTATATCATACCCGTCTCTAGCATTGTTTGGGCGCCAATTAAGAGAAGAACACGTTCACTCGGGTTGAAAGCAAAGGTGACCAATGACTTTAGAAGGAATAGAATATGGATTAAGTACTATCGGAGGCACGTGTCATAAACCGTGTACGGTGTTGAACCGAACGAGACGAGCTCCGATTGCTCTTACAAACTTCCATCTGCTAACTAGGTATATATGGCCCAAATGGCCGGCGAATACCACCCTATCCGACCAACCCCGTATTTTGACAGAATCCGAGCTCCTCCGTGCAGTACTCGGGGGGGAAGGGGGGGGGATGGATAGAAATTGGCGGTCAGAATCCCGAATCGGCGACGTATCGTCCGACGGCCGGAGTTGTATAGCCCTTAGTGGTGGTTCGGGGGGCCGGGGTGAGGGCGCTGAGCCCATCGGCGACGGGGGTCCAGGGGCAGGGGTTGCGGCCGAGGAACTCAAGGGGCGTGATGCAGTGGTGGGACTGGAGCGCGCCGCCGTAGTAGCCCCAGTTGGCCTGGCAGGAAGGCTCGCCGTTGGTGGCGGCGACGGTGGCGCAGCGGCCCCAGGGGTAGGTACACTCCGAGGGCGCCGGCGGCGCAGTTGAAGGCCTGTCGGGAGTGGATCTTGGGGCTCACGCGGGAGTTGGGCCCGGCGCGGACGGGGCCGGCGACCGAGCCGGTGGCGGCCAGGGCCAGGAGGAGGGCGGCGAGCTGGGGGATTTGGCCGAACATCATCTTGACTTGCGGTTACTCTTGCGTCGTTGATTTTGGGGATTAAAAAGGAGAGTGACGATGTCGAAGAGGATCAAGATGAGGGTGGTGAGCAAAAGGGATGGATGCTAGAGGGCCGGCTTGGAGCACTTTATAGCCGGCTTGTCTGCCACTCCTCTCCTCGGCTTCTCTCAAGAGAGTATATGTGAAACCTCTACCTATCTTACTTGCTCCCATGTCTGCCCAGATTTCCAACTTCTATTCCCTCTACTGTTGACGATACATGGTAAAGGACCGTGACCTTTCCAGGGTTTGGAAAAAGCCTATTTCATTCTGCCATGGACGATACACGGCACAGTCACGTCAGGCCTCCCAAATCCAGGTATATCTCGTCAAAAAAGTGAATCTTAGCTGTCGCGAACGGGATCACCCGTATGGAGACCCAGCTACGGAGTAATAAATCACACCTGCAAATGTCCACTATCGAGATGTAAGAATCCACACTGAGCGACGGGAACCCCCGTGGCGAGAACTTGGCTCATGGTCGGCAACGCACTGATAATTCGGTCGTTCCGATTGGACCGGGATGAAACCGCGATACTCTTGATCTTGCTGTCAGGGGGGGCGCTTGAAGAGATCGTGAAGTGGCCTATTGCTGGCCGTGGGAGGAAGCCGCCTGGCATCTTCTCCAGCGGCAAACTTCAACGTCAACAACTCGTCACAGAACCATTCTAGTATTTACAATTATACCGCAACTGCTCCGTCTTCGAACGGTGGCCGATACACCCAGTAAAGACCGCTGCATAGACGCCCCGCCCCTATAGCAGATCAGTGAGCCGGAAAGGCGTGTCTGCAAGACGTGATTTCATTGGCCACAGTCTCGTCCTCGATTGTTCATAATTTGCAGTTGACCAGCTTTGGTCATGACCCGCTCTCCCCTCTCTTCCCCATAATAGGGCATATATGACCCGGTCTGCGTCGTCGGTTGGGCCCGGTGGCTCCACGATGCGGGTTTTGCGCAGTCAAGACCGTCAATTTGTCGACTTGTATCCATGGACCGTTTGAGCACGATCTCTGGAAGACACGAGATCTCGATAAGGGGCTCACGGTTCTCAATCCTGTGCCTCCCGCCCAAGCCGGGGGTCATGCGTGTCACTTGCTCACGGATACACTATACTCGACTGCGAGTGCGCCATGATCTATCATCTGGCTCTGGCGGCACCAAGTTCGAACTTCACCTCGCCGTTCTATCGGGGTCCCGATTCCCCCCCCCTCTTGGCTCCTCGCCTCCAGATCAATCCATCGGCGCATTAGCGTCAAGGCCCAGCTGCTGGTTCGTGGCAACCAGCTGCTCGCCCGCCACCGCGCTGGTGTGGTTTGAACTTTGGAGGGTGGATAAGCATGGCCGAAAGTGCTTACGCTCTGGATTTGAGGAGAGTCTAGCTTAAATCTTAGCTTGTGTACTGCGTATTGAAGAGTAAGATCTACCTCTTGAGATCATACACCAGAGCGTGGTATGTATGGTAGACGTCTGTAGAGTTTGTACAAGAGATGGTTTAGGCAGCGTATGCCTTGGCGGTGACTGCAACCGGTCTTGGCCGTGTCTCGGGTACTCAGGATAGTGCACTTGTCACGCTTGAAGGTTTTACTATGGATAGGTTTGTCATCTCAGTGGACTGTGACGTAATGGTAGACTGTGGGATTATGAGTGAGTGTGGCACCTAGTGGGCGGTTATCTAGAGAACGATCGGGGTTTTTGCTAGATTTCTACCTCCATAAAAGAGTGTAGTTATGTTTGAAGTTACTGCATGACCAAGTCATTTACCGTAAAGGGAGATAGTCGCTCGAAGCGAGGGAGGTTAAGCAAGGTCTTGTTGCATCGTTTCAAGTCAAGTCACGGTTAGTGGTGACATAACCACTCATTGCATTATGATTATGAAGGAAAGTTTTTATTCTCATTATAGCGTAACTTCGTCAGTACCCAGATATTGGAAACCCCTTAAAAGAAGAAGAAGAAGAAGAAGAAGATGAGACGAAAGAGGAAACCTAAACACCCAAGCCCGGCTACCAGTCCGTTTTAACCAAACAGTTCATTATTCCATCCATATATGAGATTATTTCCATGATAGGTAGGCGGTAGGGTGTTACTTCCTCGGCCGCTTTATCCACCTGATCGATGTCCTCGAATCGCTCGTGGCTCCGTCGAAAAGGGGCTTCTTGACGATTTCTCGATCCCGACAAACTTGACACGATGAATCTACGCTCTTTCGTGTTTCGCCGCGCGAGCCTGGGGTGTCTCTTCGTGTTCAGATCGCTCGGGCAGTCCTCCGATCCCGTGAAACTTGGCGTCGCGAGCCTGTGCCCTCTCCCTCGTCACCGCGCGAGCCCCGACGGAAGAAGATGGCACGAACGGCGCAGTCCTCCTCACACCGCCTCTCTTCGCAGCGCGGGCCTCGAGCGAGTCGTCGGATCGCTTCGGCTTGTTGGCCAGCTTCAGGGCTGGGCCGACGTGGGTCTTTGCCTCTCCGTTCGGCTTGGGCGCGGAGACGTCCATGGGGGTCGTCGGCGCAGCCACTGCCACGGACGCCATGAAGGCGATGATGACGGCGGAGAACCTCATGGTGAGAATGGAAAAGGCGGGAAAGCTGATGATGTGAAAATGCAAGGCGAGAGAGAAGTGAATAATGCAAGGAGGAGAATCGAAAGGTGGTGAGTGTCGGTGGTGAGAATCGGAGATGATGTGTTGGCAGAAGTTGGAACTGTCGGGGAATCGTCGACCTTTATAATGAGTGAAAGAGAAAGAACCTATCGCCAGTCGAAAGTTGAAAGAGTTTCCGGTCGAATCCGGCTACCGAAGAGGCCGTGATGCCAGTCTCGTGGGAATCTAGTCCCGTCAACGCAGACCGAGGTCTGCTATGCCCAAGGGTTGATGCCTCTATACTGCGTAGCCCGTGCTCAAGCTTCAATTCTGGCTGTGTTGTTTCCAGGGAATCGTAACAGGACATGGGGATCTTGGGGTCATTCTGTGGAGCGAACGTGTGTTGAATAGATTGCAAGACTTTTTGTGCGGTTCATCCCAGCGCCTCCGTGTGGGTAATATTCAACCTGCCGCCCAGTCGGTATCCTTCCCCTCCCCTTCCATGTATCCATAATAGGCTGAAGCATCCCACTCCAGCGGATTCTTCGCGAATGTGTGCTGCGAAACCGTTGGAAGCCAACGTTTCACGCCGCATGAATGCTGACAAGGATAGGGGTATATTTAGTAACGTTATTCCCCAAACCGAGCGTGAACAGGCCGAGTAGAGTAAATCCCGGTGCGATTGTCAAGTTTCACTCGAGTCGTCTCACAATCGACGTAATATAGTTCCTACGGGGCAAACTCGAGGCTTATATCCGCCCTATGCTGAATTGGCACACTTCACAGCCCCCGGTGAAATGACAGACCAATGGACATTATCTCGGTCCACATCAATTGGCATGTTAAATATATGCTTAAAAGTATAATTATGGCAGCTTCGGACAACTCATTGCCGATGCGCTCATATTAGCAAGATGAGGTGGTATATCGAATTACATCTGACCCAGACGTCTGATCACGTTATTCAGACTCTATTATTATATACAGGTCATCAGTCCGATTATCTAGTAGCAACTTCTTTCAGAGACGGAGCTGAAGCATCGGATCCGAGTGGTGGCTGAGGCATTCGGCCTGGGGCCCGCGCGACATCGTGGACTCGATAAGCTTTGGGATAGTCGCGGTCGAACCAAAGTAGAGAGGGAGCTCGGATCGGAGTAGACAAATCACAGCAGGCCGCATCCTTTCAAGAGCCACGATGTTCGTATCACCCATGGGAATGCAGTGCCTAGTCAGACTGAGACTGGTAGAGGCTCTATTTTAAGCAGTGGCCTTCGTTAATCTTCTTGCGCCACCGGTTCCTGCGGTCCTCGTCGCAGGCTTAACAACAGGCCGAAGGATAGCAACCCCAGCGCCCCGGCAACACCAAAAGGCAGTCCGCTCCATTCAACACCGAGTCGCATACCAGCGAAATACGCCACTGTGTAGAGCGGGCCAGCCAGAGCACCAACCACGACATGCAGAATGGTTATGATTGAATACACGAGACTGGTTTCCCCCGACTCGATGCTATCGGTGATGAGAGATCGCAGCAGGGACTGCATCCCGGCGGCCGACGCCGTGAGAACGACACCAATCACAAACACGGGAACGTTTCCCACGAGGCCGACCAGCAGCGTCCCGATGCCGAGCAGCGCGGCGCTGAGCCGCGCCAGTGCGAGGTCTTTGGGGAAGCCTTCGAGACGCAGGCGGCGCTTGAGGAGAAGGCCGGCCACGGGGAGCAGAACCAAGAGAACGACGAGCTGGACGCCTTCGCGCAGGACCAAGAACAAGTTGGCCTTGGCGAAGCTCCAGCCGAATCTCTTGGACGCGTAAATCAGGAGCATCACGGGAAGTGAATCCTCGCTCGTCTGACACAGCAGGACCAGCGCCAGCAAGAAGATGAGTCTCGATCGCCCGATGACCAGTCGCGCTCCCGCCTTGGAAGATTCCCACGCGTGAACCAGACCCGGCACGGGACTCGTGCTGCGGGCGCCGTGCGGCGCGTTGAGGATGCCCGCTCTCATCTCCTCCGCATCCAACGCGGGACCGCGCGTGTCCGTCTCGGGCAGCAGCAGCGGCTCTCTGGCCTCGTCAGTGAGATCTGGCGCGGCAGCCTGGCGGCCGTCCCGAATGAACAAGGAGGCGGTGCCGGCCAGGATAATGAAACAGAGGCCTGCCGCCCATGGCAGCCATACGTTCACCGACATCAACGCGGAACTGGCCAGCTGGCCAAGTATGGCTCCTAGGTTCCCAACGGCGTGGATGGCAAAGAACAGGCTGATCCTCGCCTCTCCCGTGGCAGTGTCGGCGGCAATGACGTGTACCATGGTCGTCACGACACCGAAGCCACCGCCGATGACCTCAAAGCCGACGGCGGCGAGGACTAGGCGTAAATCGAACACGTGAGAAAACCAGCCTGGCAGTGCCGTTTCTTTTTAGCAAGTGATCGGGACCACGGACACCTGACGGCTGGAGGGCCCAACTGACATATAACAAAGTTCCAAAGTTCTTCCAGTAAAAGTCCGACGAGGGCCAATGTCAAGATGTTGCGACGACCGAACCGGTCGGCAGCCAGAGCATATGGGATGGCAAGGATGGCTTGTATGTCGCAAGCCGAGCATTGGTCAGTAACGCCGAGGGCAGAGCCGGGCGGAAGGGATGAGACTCACCGGGAAACGCACCCAGCAGTCTCTCTGTTCCCTTGATGAAGATTAGTTCTTGCTGCACGCCAATGTTCTTGCAGCGCTTCGGGTCACCGTCTACGGACGGGAGGAGGGCGTCGCAGATGATGGTCTCGTAGATTTGCGTGCGTGGCGCCGGCTGCAGCGTCTCGCCAAACACCAGCAGGAAGATGCAGAGGCAGAGGAGTCCCAGCGCATAGCGCTCAGGAGGCGCAAGCTGGCTCATCAGTTCTGGAGGCCCAACTTCGGTCGGGACGATGCCGTTGTTGGAGCAATGGTTGGGCGGCTGAGCAGGAGACTGGAGACTGGAATGATGTGGAAGAGGGGAGACTCGGGAGAGTGGCGAGTCTAGAGTCTAGAGATGGCAGCCGGTGTTCAGGATCCGAAGCATGCAATTTACCAGCAGTTCGGTGCTTATCTCGCCGCGCCAAGTATGCGTTGCGACTTCCCGCTGCTTTACAGAGCCAAGGACGCAACTAGCGCTTACTGGGCATATGTCCGGTCACTGGAGTCACTGGACCGTCACTGGCCAGTCCGGTACGGTGGTACCTACTACCAGCTCGGGCCTTGCGATAACCAAGGTCCAAGTACAGTCATTCTTCCAAGGCGATAAGGAACCCCGCGAAGCCACACAAATCGCGAGGTCGGTCCCACGAGCTGTGAAGAAAGCGCTCCAACTTGACGAGGCGGGCCCGGCTGCATCGTCGCATGTATACAGGTAACAGTACGTACTGCGTACTAAGTAACTCAACTAGCACACTCCGGCTGCACCATCCCAGACCCCCGTGGCATCAACTAAACTCTAAACACAAGCCCGCCTAAAAGAGGTCGAACTATGCTCGTGATCGACCGCTATCCCCGCCTTTACGGGCACCATCGAAACGAGCCTTGCTTGAAATGGAAACGGCCGAGTCAACGTCGCGGGAAACTAACTACTTTATACTTTATCTTGATGTCATGTCGTAAGAAGTCTACGCAGTTTGCGTTGCAAGTGTCCTCGGAAAATAGTGGAATAGAAGGAAAGAGCAAATAAGAAAGGAACCCTCCCCCCACTAATGTGTGCGACTGTGTGTTCCTATGCAAACCCACCCTCCTCCCAGAGCTCCTTGAACCACCCCCCTCCAAGCCCCAGCAACTCGGCAGGCTCACCGCACTCGACAACCCGACCAGCGTCTAGCACGACGACACGATCATAACCCACAATCGTCTCCAGCTGGTGCGCAACAGCCACGACGGTATGGCCTACGAAAGCGCCGTCCAGAGCGCGCATCACCATGGCCGAGGCTTCGGCATCCAGGCCGTTGGTCACCTCGTCAATGAGGACAATCTTTTTGTTGCCGTGCACGTCGATTCTGTCGAGCATGGCGCGCGCGATGGCCAGAAGCCGCGTCTGGCCATGGCTCAACGCGAGGGCGTCCGTCTCGGTGTCGAGCCCGCCCTGGTCGACGATGGTGTCCCAGAGCCCCAGCTGCCGAAGCGCGGCGGCGATGGCGTCGTCGGTGTTGCCGGCGATCGCGTTCGGATCGAGGTTGACGCGGACCGATCCGGGGAGGAAGAGGGGCGTCTGCGGAACGACGGTGAAGGCGGCACGCAGGGCCCGGCTGGGCATGGCGTCGAGACGTCGGCCGTCGAGGGTGACGCTGCCCTCGGTGCAGTGCAGCATCCGGAGAATCGAAAGGAACAGGGACGACTTGCCGCTCCCCGAGCGACCACAGATGCCGACCCGCGTGCCCGGCTCGATGACGAGTGAGATGTCTCGCAGGACCGGTGGCGAGTCTTCGTATGAGAGTGATGCGGACGAGAACTCGAGCCTGCCTGTTGTCCCGGGCAATGCCGAGTCTGATCCAGGAGGACCACCGTCGCGTAAACCGGCCGCCGTATCAGGGTTGTCCTCGGGCTTGACGTCCTTGGTGAAGCTTTTGATCCTGGCAATGGCACCGAGGGCCGTCTCGAGCGACGTCCACGCCATGATCAAGTTGGCCAACGTCTGCGAGAAGTTGACCACGTTGATGAGCGCCACACCAATTGAGCTTGCGCTCGTCTGGCTACGCAACTGCGTACCAAGAGCCACCAGCAAGGTAGCCATAGCCGCTACCACAAGTACCAATACCAAGTTAAGCCAGCGCTGAACACAATAAAGCGCGTACAAGGGCCTCTGCGAAGAGTTGACGAGGACCACGTTGGTCTCAACGAAACGTCGCTCCCATCCATAGGCCCGCATGCTGTGCAGGCCGCCGCACGTCTCGAGCATGTGGCTGTAGAGCGGCGACTTGGCCTCGAGCTCCAGATACCGCAGCTGGCGCGACGTCCGCAGGTAGAAATTCTGCAGCACGTAGATGACGGCCAGGACCGCGGGCACGAAGGCCGCCATGTACTTGATCCCCGTGACGATCACGATCCCCTGCGCAAGGCAGCTGAAGACGTAGAAGAAGGACTGGATCGCGTACGAAGGCAGCTCGATGTCGACCAGGGTGATGTCTTGGCTGAATCGGTTCAGGATCACGCCCGGGTCCGTCCGGCTCAAGAAGCTGTACGATGCGTGGATCGTCGTCTGCAGCAGTTCGTGGTGCAGCTTGCGCGCGGAACGGGGCACCATGACCTGGAACATGTACAGAAGCACCGAGTAGAAGGCCAGGAGACCTCCGATCGACAGCAGTGCGTAGGTCGCACCGTAGACTGCGTTCGTGTCCCTGCCCGGGTTACGGGCAGTTGCCTCGACCCAGTACGAAACCCAGACCTGCGCGAAGCGGGGGAAGAAGGTCGTCAAGGCGTTCAAGAGCAGAAAGACGGCGCAATGAAGCAGACCGATCTGCGCAATGTAAAAGCTCCAGATGGACATGTCCCCGGTCTGGCGGACAGCATTTGCCGCAGGACTTAGACTGGCTGCCAGGCCTTGGTCCGTAGCCGCTCGGGGTGCGCCGTCGGGGATCGCGTCACCGCCGGGCTCGATCTCGTCCGACTGTTCACTGCCCGAGTCAGGAGCGTCTCCCGGATTCTTGGCGGGCACCTCGCTCGCAATAGACCCATCCGGTCCCATGACCAGCATCCTGTCGGCGTGAAGAGAATGGTAGGCTCGTTGCGTAACGAGCACAACGCAGCAGCCCATCTGTCTCAGCAGTCCTCCGTTTCGGCTCAAGAGTCGGCGGAAGAGAATGCTCTCGGTTTTGGAGTCGAGGCTGCTGAAGCAGTCATCGAGAAGGACGAGCGGCAGTCTCGAATAGACGGCGCGAGCCAGGGCGACACGTTTGGTCTGGCCCCCAGACAGGCGCGTCCCCTTGGAGCCCAAGATCGTGCCGTCGCCATCTGGAAGCTGGAGGAGGTCGACGTCAAGTCCACACGCCGTGATGACTTGTGCATAGAATTTCTCGTCGAGACTTTGACCACCGAGAATGTTGGCCTTGACGGAGACGTTGGACACCCACGGCTCCTGACTGCAGTATGCCACGGATGGTGAGACGATGGAAACCTGACCCTTGAAGCATCTAGTCTCCCCGAGTATCGCCTTGAGTACGGTCGACTTCCCCGATCCAAGCGGGCCCGTCAGCGTGTAGAATTTGCCGGGGAAGAGGTCCAGGTCGACGTCTCGAAGAATGCTTTTGGCTTCGTCTTCGTAGCCAAAACTGCCTTGTTTGATCGACACCAGAGGAAGGATGTGATTCATGTTGCGCAGAGGCGTCATGGTTTCGAGTTCGTCCCCGGCCGTACCCATGGGCAAAGCTTCTCGATCCATCGTCATCGCGAGGGGTGGGCCTTGGACACCGGGAGACCCAGCCGCACCCGACGTGAGAAGCAAGCGGAAATCTTTCCGTTCTTCGAGAAGGAGATACTTCTCGATCCGTTCGAAACACGCCAGCGAGGCCCAAAAGGTCGGCAGCGCG
Organism: Arthrinium puccinioides; assembly: GCA_022414665.1. Lineage (NCBI taxonomy): Eukaryota > Fungi > Ascomycota > Sordariomycetes > Amphisphaeriales > Apiosporaceae > Arthrinium > Arthrinium puccinioides. Next base: position 614,686 of record JAIUNF010000003.1, on the reverse strand, counting down.
CTCAGAGCAAGCGTCAGTGGCTGGTTCATGATGGCCACGATGGAAAGGGCGGAGAAGGCCCTCGCACTGGTCATGGTACCGTCCGTGAAGGCGAATATGAGCAGCGTCGCCACCGGGGAGAGGAGGTTGGGAGCGCTGGCGCACACGTTCATGATGGCATCGACGCGCAGAAACGCCTTGGCCCGTTTGATCTCGACGTGCCGGAGCGACTCGATGCCGGCAGCCATTCTTCCCACCAAGCTGGTCATCTTGGCGCCTTTGATGTTGGTCAAGAGGCCGGACGTCACGGTCACGCGTTTCTGTACGGCCTCGACCCATCCCTTCTGGCGTTTCCTGGTCATCTTTGCGATCTGGACGCTGCCGAGTGTCGAGAGCGCGGCGATGACGACGGGAGCGACACACGCGATCCCCGTCTCGCGTTGGAGAAGATATAGCGCGAGTCCAATGTCGATCGGCGATGCCCAGATCTCATGTACATTGATGAGGCCCTGCGCAATGCTCTCGCAGTCTGTTCCGATCAGAGTGACGCCTGCTCCGTCCTTGAGTGCACTCGATTCCAGCTCTATCGTCTTGTCGTAGATGAGAGAGATCAGACCGCCTCGTACCATGGTAATCAGCCTGTATGTCTTGTGCTTGTAGACAGCCATGCTGAAAGCCAGGCCGATGTAGATGATGGCAGTTGCACCTATCAGTCCGTAGCCGATATCTTGGCTATCCTCGGCCTCCTGCACAAACGTGACGACGCGGGCGATGAGGAGCGGCTGGCTGAAGTTGAAGGCGGACTGGCATAGCCGAGGGAGGATGGCAGACAGGATGGGACCCTTCACTGCCCGGCAGGAGGCAAACACGAGCCTGTGGTAGTGCTCGCCCTTGGTGCGCGACTCTGCCTTCCATGCAAGTTGGAACCTGTGCCGGAGAGTGTCGGTGTCGAGCAGGGCGTCCGTCTGGAACAACTCTTCCGGCACCAGGACCGTCTTGAAGCCTCGCCACAAGAGCGTGTTGAGCCACCAAAACGAAATCCGGCTGAAGATGCCAGATGTGTCCTCGGGTCCAAGCTGGTCGTACGGCTCCTTCAGGCGATCTTGCTTCCCCTGGGACTCGAACGCCAAGATGACGAGCTTGACGGCAAGACTCGCAGTGGAGACCGCGGCGAGCCCAAGAGTGTCGTCACGCAACAGCCAAAGAGTACGAACCTGGACGGCATCGAACACGGCGCTCAAGGCCAGATACACACAGAGCAGCGTAGAGGGCCGCACGGCTCTTGTGTATTCGGCAACAGAGAGAAGGCAGATGGCCAAGGCATTGGCAAGCCTCATGGAAGACTCGGCCAACGAGACATTCTTCGCAGAGCTGAGCCCCGATGTGCCCCAAACGATGAGCAGTGTCGCTTGGAGGGCGAGGTAGGCGACCAACGGGACAAGCCTGGCGAGCCGGTATGAGCCCGTCGCGCGCGTCAAGGTGCGGTGTCGTCGAGCGAACAGTTGCAAGAGACGAGGCGGTACCAAGATGAGGAGCAGGGCCGAGGGCCCAATCGACAAAATGCTCTGTTCGAAAAGCAGAGTGAAGTCGAACGAGTTCCTGCAGCCAGCGGCGACAACGGGTCCAAACGTGTCATCGTTGCACGAAGCCATGATGGATGCTAGGCACTCATCAATGTGCAATGAAGAAGTGGATTCAGAGCATGAGTCGGTGCTGTGTTTGTATGCGATCCGGGATATGATGTGGTATGATTCAAACGCGGCCCGGACGCGCGGCTGGTTTGTTTGCTGTCCGCTCAGTGGTTCCAACAGGCGATCCATATCACAGCAGAGATAACAGAGTGAGTGACCTGCCTGTTGCGGCCAATGCCCGGTGGCTGATAATTGGTTAACCGTTGACCTGGTTCTTGAGCGGGTGGACCCTAGCATACATACACACACAGTATTGACCAGTACCGCTGCGTACCGACCCCGTGGAACGCACACAAACAACACAACAATACTTCAGAGTTCACACATATGCTACAGCGGACTGGATACCGGTAATGTAGAAAATCATGCTGCACAAGAAACACTGCAAGACTCAAGTCACTTCACATCTATACTACCACGTACAGAGTACATCCTTGGGTCATCCAAAGCAGTGGTGGGTACGGATACTGTCCTGATCGGTGTGTGTGCCAAGATACCAAGTCCGCAACCCAAGCTCTTGGAGAGTCTTGGTACAAACTCGGTGTTTGCCAGCGGGACCGAGCGCGGCAACATCTAGCCGAGGGAGAGGTTTACGGATAACCCCATTCAATCTGACAGAAACACCCAGCCAAACCAGGGACGGCTGCCGGCCCGCTCTTCTTCCCCTTTCTGAGGCTCTCGGCACGACGAAAACGCACCGCAGCCGGTCCACCGTCCACGTTACTGAGGCCTACCGAGGTTTTGAGTGTCCAAGCCGCACAAGCCGCGCAATGAATGGTGTGAACATGTGTGGCATTATGTACCTTGAATACGATAATTTATGAATTTCCATAGAGTTGAAACTAGTACCGGTAACTATAAAAGCATCAGTCAGCTTACCTATGTCAATAAAATCACAGTAGTTAGGTCATCTAAATGGATAACTCGTGTAAGTCAACTGGTTTTAGTAACTGATTTGTGGTCACGGAACAAATCACTCAAGTTCAGTGAATTACTGATCAACCCTGCTTCTGGCCAAGTCTTCCCACTCCACACTGCATAGGATACTGCATAGATGATAGGGGGGGTTGTCGCCAAGAGCGCAGCACTCATCCGGCTAATTGAACATGTATCAGCACCCTGTTCCGGACATGTGGTCAAAAGGCAAGGGGTTTTTTGTCGGCCCTTGCTCAGCCTCCGCTGTCCGCCGTGATTCTCTCCCGTAGGCATTCCTTCTCCCACTGTCTCACAGCCCCGACTTGCACTCTTATCTGTACACAGCCAGCAAAACGATCAAAATGACCGAGGGCCTCGATGGAATTTCCTACTCACGCGAGGCCACCATTGCGGAGGTTCGAAAATACTACGAGTTCCTTGTCAAGATGTATCTCGCAGATGCGGAGATCCTCGAGCCACCCCCGACGGATGGCCAAACATGGATATTGAGAGACTGAAACCACTCGGCAAATCGGATGAAGTGATCAACTTGATGCGGCACCTACCGTATATCCGCCAACCCGACGACATGGAGATGGATGGATTCCAGAGCGGACCTCAATGCTACTTCGCCGACTGGCGGGGACTTCTCGGACCCGATCTTAACGAGAGCGATGCCGAGTTCTACATCGCTCGCTCGGAGGGCTTGGATCTTCAGGGAAACGTGCCGCCACATATCATCGGCCTTACATATGGTCGTGACGGATGCCCCAGGTTCCTTCTCGACACGGAGCTTGGAATCATCTACTGGTACCAATGCTTTGACGAAATCAGAGACTTCGAAGGCGAGCCATCGTGGATGGCCCCTATCACCATCTGGCACCTCTCCAGTGACGACATTCCAGAGAACGAGTGGGAGTGGCGCAGCGACTGTCCCGCGTGGGCCGTGGCGGACTTTTTCGGCATGCTCGAGGATCAGTGGCTCAAGCTCAAGTTCGTGCCGCTCAGCCAGAAGATGGTCAAGGACGTGTACTACCCGGGCAATCATCCCGAAGCGCTCGCAGTTGCTCAGGAGGTCTTTCGGGAGCATGGCTGGCCGAATCTCGAGCTCTACCGCAGGGACGAGTGCCTTCGGGCATTGCAGGAAGCGTTGCGGACACAGTTCCCCAACAAGCACTACTGAGGAGTTTGCTTCGACAATGTAACCTATCTCGGCGGCAGTGTAGACAACCGGTCGACAACTTCGTACATGATCCTCGTACAAACTGTCATCTGTACACACTCACTGCATTGAAAGTACGGCCTGTGCTGGCTATAGCTGTAACCAAGATAACCCTTCATTCATCAAATTCCCACCAAGTGAGACATATCAGCAGCAACAAGTTGCTCCCGAAAGGGGGCTCAAGCTGAGCGTCATAATTCCATAAGTTCAACACAGCTCCGAATCAGATCTACATGTATACGTAAATACAGGAGCTACTACTGTATCCGTACAATACATAGGAGAGGCTCACTCGGCGGCGGTTTCTCAAGTCTCACCGCATGCTCCCCGGTCCGCACCCACCCACTTGGTGTCTATTTCCCTTGCCGCATCCCACACCTCCATCGTCTAAAAGGTCGAATCGAAGCAATATATGCCCCATAGTACCCACGTCCCAACAGGGATCTCCCGTGGGAGCTGGGCTGATATGTAGGTTCCAACGGCACCGTTGGATTCAGTCTGATGTCCTTGCAAACTGCTACCGGTAGAGGGACCATGCTCCTGCCTGCTCCTGTGATGTATCCGCCATCCCAAAAGCGGTAGGCTGAAGTTCTGTATCCACACTCTGGACTCGATTTCTTGTACCAAGTGAACTAACCAACTTCTCGGGGCATCGCAGGCAGTTCAATCATCAGTGTTGCTGGCGCTAACGAACAACACTACGAAAGGGGTAAGGCTATTTTCAAATCACGTAGAAAAAGCAAGAACATGGTATTCAAGCGTTCGAACAGCCTACTTTCCGTGTTTACATTGCACCTGAGTCTGTTACATCATCATTGCCCCTTTCCTATTTTGCCTGCTGCTCCCTCATGGATTAAGAAATAGAATAAATTTTAGAATTACGTTTTATATATCTTGGTCAATGTATCCCTAGAGGCTATAACCTCCGTGACCCTCTACCAACGGGAGGACGTCTCATCATCATCACTATGACTAGTGTAGTCGTCGTCGCTCTGGTAGTCTCTGTGCTTACTAATTCTGGAGTAAGCGCCCCTTGTGGGTTGGGTATCCTCGTTTTCAGTTTCGTAGTCCAGATCGTTTTCCTCATCGTTTGCAAATTCATTATCTCTATCGTTTGCGTTATCATCGTAATACTTCTTCCTCTTTTCTAACAGAGTAGCCATTCTCTTAGTACGCGCGGCCTTCTTTCTGCTCTGTTTAGCTAGAAAGTCCAACGTCTTGGAAGTCTTGGACATCGGAGGCGGTTTAGACGTCTTAGACTCGTCTTGACCTAATATGCTTATTAGTAAAGGCTCCTGAGAATCTGAAAACAAGGAATATACTAACCAGGGCTACCGGCCCCGATTGTATCGAGTTGAACAGGCGCAGCAAAGGCTGGAATAGCAAAGGCGGCTAGGGTGCCGATAATGCTAAGACAGGGAGCAGGAGTGGCCAGTAGCTGAAAGCCTAGCACGGTGGTAGGGGCGATAAGGCCAGATACAACAAATTGAGCGAAAAAGGTGGATTTCATGATGGCGTTTATAGGTTGACTAAATTATGAGTAATAGTATAAAATATTAGGTAGTAATGATGTGATAGTATTAACTAGATAGAAATATCTAGATAGTAGTAACTAAATATCTATAAGAAAGGAATGGAGCAGTGCTTATATACTAATAATGTAGTTGCATCTTGGTATACTATCTTTATTGTCTGCTTTCAATTAAAATCACATTTACTAAGTTATGGCTTGAACATATCGATCTCGGTAAAAGGTTGCGTAATGTAAAGTTAAAATGGAGAAGTAGATCTATAAGACATTGTTCGCCGCGTGTCTTTTACTCTATCAGTCCTTGGAAATTGAAGATAATTTACTTTAATACATAAGCATAATAGTCAAATAATATATTATATAAAACATTATTTTACGTAGGGAGTTTACAGGGGTCTACCTATGAAACATAATCTCCGCACATTCTATCATAATATATCGCTCCCTGCTAATTTTAGCAGCTCCATGTCACTCTAACCGGGTTATGCCTGGCAATATAGACTCTCAACATAGGTATCCGCTAGCAACAACGAGCCTACTCGTTTCTTAGGTAAGCCTAAAGGCACTAACATAGCCTAATCTAAACCCCAATTCTCTTACTCTAGTCTTCTATATTCTCCATTCATATATTCCTTTTAATGGTGAAAATTACCCACGGATATCGCAGCCAAATCGTATTATCCCTCTACATAAACAAACGGTCAAGATGTTTAGTTAAATGCCACTGCGTTCACAGAACCGGCCCAAAGACAAACTACTAACCTTGCTGGTAGCACGGATAGAAAACCATCGGGGCTTTCTACCGTGGCCAAGCAGAAATGGGCGTTAGCGTAGTGGTCCTTGTCTGTTGGGATCGTGGAAGGAGCTTATATCATGCGAGAGAAAGCCGGGGGCTCGGTACAAGGCAAATAAGGGGCTAGTTTCTATTTAGCAGTCCGCAGTCGTCTTCTAGAACCCAGCGCATTTTAAAAGATAGATAGGCATTCGTGGACTGGGCCCTAGGCCTTACTGGCGTTACGTTAGATCCAGCTACCATTTCGGACAACTAAATGCAGGTCTCACCACGACAATGAGGGCTGGTCTTGGTTGGTGGCAATTTCATTAGGATGAGTGCTGAGATGATTAATGCGCTCCAGGGCTAGTATTATACCAGAAAGTCTAGGTGTACTATACTAAAATATCAGCAGATCTCTTGTCGTTGGACCGAGGAGATTTTGCACGTACTTCAACAATGGTGTCCTGGGGATTCCTGACAGCATCTTTGGTTGCCATTCGTTTAACCCATCTCATATTGTATAAGGTTCACCCAGAGATCAAGTCATGTAGTTTTGGCCAAAACTTTCTTCATTACGGCTGTGCTGGTTTATTTTCGGCTCGTGACTCGTGAGGCAACGCTTAGCCGAAAAAAAATATGCCTTGAACTTAATACCTGTGTTGGTATGACCTTATTCAGACCGTATACGATGAATACATGAAGCGTAGTAATATATCTGTTGTATTTACTAGGCCAAAGGAATAAGAAAGGAAAAAAAGTTAGCTAGCTGCAGCTGCAGTGGTTTACATAACTCGGTTTTAGCTGTTTCACTTCTTCCTCGAGATCATGGTTATTTGAAATCCAGCACAGATGAACTCGCGGATTACCTGGCCTAGTATACAAGCCTACTTGACTCAGAATCCATATATCCTCAGACCTCGGGTTTCCACCCGTCTACAAAATACACAATGTATATATAGTCAGGATAAAGAGGCCGTACCTTAACTGCTTTGGTTTTGTGATCCGGAAACTAGATAACTAGGTCTAAAGACAGTACCATGTTCTGGCAACGACTACACGTCGCATACGGCTTGCGGGTGGCGCGAGATCGTGTCGACCGAACGTCACGCATTAGAAGGTTATATAGCGCCGCTTCTCAAGCAGCTCGCCAACTTGCCCCTTCAGCCAGCCATACGTGATGCCCTCCGCGGCAGCAATTGATTTGTCCATGTGAGCGCCGTGCAGTGATCCAGCTCACATTTTAGGTGCCTCGCTCTCCATGGCGCCGTAACTCTGGACATCGCTACTCCGCGATAATAGATGCTGGAGGACCTGGGCCTGAAGGTCCCGTGTCTGTGCCAAGGTTTTGGATATTGGCCATGACGTCGCCAGTAATAGAATTCATAAAGTCAACAATCCGTTTTATCTTGCGGATGCTGGCATGATGGGAGATAGTACGGATACCGGAACCGGGTCCAGAACGAGAACAGGAACGGGAACGGGAACAAGGACAAACACTGTGTAGCTAGCTGCCACGTAAGAGGATGCTGACGTATCCGTAGGCTAGCTAGTGCAAGAAGGTTTTCGTGTCACCAATCAAGGGCTGGTCCTGACCAGGATAAGAAAACCCCAGCCTACAAAGGTACCTATCAGATCTGCGGCAAACTCGCTAGTCTTGACTCGTACTGCGATAGCTTCGGCATTTCTTGGAGGACGCACTAATAACTAGTCTGCGAAGTCGGGTCTATCCGTCGATCAAGCTTCAGACCCACTCCACCTTGCTTTGTACGACGTACTCCGTACATAACTAGGCAGTAGACTACCAAGTAACTACTCCGTATGTACTTGTAATACACCTTTTTAGTAATCCACATCAGTCATGTTTTATTCGTGTCAGTATTATACGTCCGACTTTACATTACTCGATACACACAACCGGCCGATAAGGACCAAGTGCAAGTCGAAGTGGTTGCAGATCCCGCATTTCATTTATCCGTATCCGTCCGTACTCGGTATAAATGGAGAAACGAACTAGACTTCCTTCGCCGGCGGTTGACGCTGGCATTTGGCTGACACGTATTGCTCTGCCATCCTCGCGAATAGCATAGTTTAATGAAATCGACATCGTCTGAGTGTTTCGAGACTCCCAAACCTTTCCTCCACACATCTTTCGTTATTGGATCGCCATGGGCTCCATCTCTCCGATCAGGACTCAGCTAACCGTGTTTGGGTGCGGCACGCTTGGCTCGGCCATTCTGGACGGCCTCGAACCGAAGACGGAAGACCCGGCATCCTACCGGATCTGTCTCACCGGCCGAGAACGTCATGTTCCGGACCTACGGAAGAGATATACCGCTGCTTACGTATCCAGCAACAATAGCGACCCCGAGATCTGGACCCTTCCGGCCGACGTGGACTTGCACATTGCCATTATCGGGACCCAGCCGCAGTATACTCGGGAAGTTTGCGCGGAAATTTATGCCGGATTCAAGTTATCCAAGGCGCATCGGCTGCCAGTGGTCATAACCATGTGCCCAGGCATCACAATACAGCAATTACAACAATGGCTTCCGGACAAGACGCCAATCATCCGTTTGATGCCCAACACTCCGCTTTCCATCGGGCAGGGGGCTACCGCCCTAGTACACAACGAAGACACCCATCCAAGCACACTGGCGGAAGTAAAAAGACTCCTAGCTGTGGTTTCTCCGTGCATCGAGGTTCTCCATGATGAGAAACTTCTGGATGTCGCCGCGTCCATTTCGGGGTATGTTGTCTTGGCAAACCAACACCCGTCACAAACAGACATCAAAGCTGACCAACAAATCATTAGCTCGGCTCCCGCTTACGCGTTCTATCTAATGCGCTCCATGGTCAAAGCCGGGATACAGAAAGGGATGCCTGCGCAGCAAGCTAAGGATCTGGTAGTGCAGTCCATGATTGGTGCAAGCATGCTTGGCCAGAGGTCTCCTGCTTCGTTTTCGGAGCTCCTGTCCGATGTCTGTGTCACGGGGGGGCAGCACGGAGAAGGCCATGCGCAGTCTCGATCAAAGCTGTGTCGCCAAAGCTGTGGAGGAGGCTGTGAACATCAGCTTCGAGGCCAATTTAGAAATGGGGAGATGATTTCCAAGGACGAATGCCTACGAGTGAGCGAGAGAGCGTCCTCATCCTTCTTGGCGGTTGGAGCCTTGACGGCTACGGGGAAACGAGCATTATTACAAAGAGAATATATGATATATCCATCACGTATGCCGCGAAAACACCCTTTCTGCTGTACTCTGGCCGGCATGTCACATACACAAAGCTTGCGTCACGCTCCATACCCACCAGCAGGTGGAACTAGTATGTATATGCGTTGGCGGCTCGCTACGCACCGAGCCCGCCTTGATAGAAATGCGATACCGAGAATAATACAACTATGATGCATAGTTACACACACACACACACACACATGGAGAGAGATGGAGAGATTTAGTTTGCCTGGGCTAACCCTAAACGGCAACTAACACTATTGCACACAACCCCACCCCCGAATTTCAGTCGAATCTTCTTGAAACGGTGAAACCCATATCGTACCGTCGACAACCTTTGTGTCATAACTATAACGAATATGTTACCTATACTGACCAGTCTTCGTGATACGGATACTACTGTGCAGATAACATGGCCTTATCTCACAGCTGCCCCCCTCATTTCTGGGTCGCACCGATGATTTCGAGTCAGCCATGGTACGATTGACGTACTTTTGGGTGGTTACTTTGTACAGGCAAAGAATAAGCACCCCTGTCAGGTACCGATGTCGCGCGTGGACTGCTTGTAAAAGGTGGAGAAGCCTGACAGCTCAGTATGGGGGGGGTTTGGGGTTTGGGGTTTGGGGTGTGGCCTACCCCTGAGACAGAAGTACGGCCACGTTTCCTTGGCATAAGGCTTTCCATGGCCATGTTCCGTAACGTTACGGAGTAATAGGTACCATGATGTCCCCGCCACAAAGTTGGAGTGTTGAAACAGGAGGGCATTTCGTAAGTTGCCGGTATGGGGTCACGCTAAACCGCCTACGGAAGGTCCCAAGCTCGAGGGAGATAGTGATTTGGAGGGCGGACCGGCCGGGATCATGGGTATACGTTTCTGGCGATCATTGATTGCCGAGTCATGGGTCCCGAAACCAAGTACACAGTAACGACGTCGGCTGTGCGAAGCCAACGACTCACGAGGAGGATACTAAGTAACTATCCCATCCGGCGTGTGGGTCTGGGGATCGGCACGGCGGCTGTCGGTCGGCTCTCCCATGGGCAACTTAAGGACTCCGCGGTTCGGTCGACCGTCGAGAAAGGAGCCCATGTGAGGACGGTTAAAACCAGTCTGGCTTAGGAACTTCCAAGGACACGCGCGCAGTTTCTTGGAGAGAGAGAGAGAGAGAGCCGATCGTACGACGTACTGTGTGCATGCCAAGCTTGCCGAATTCGCCGTCATGTCCCGCGCTGCGCTGAATGCGCTGCCGGCCCCGTCGCCCGTCCGGCCGTTGAGGGTGATAGGACTTGGCGCAAGTCGGTGAGTGATACGACCTCTCCTCTCGCAGGTCTACCTACTGGACAAAGCCGGCGTACTGATGATCTCGAGAAAAAAAGGACGGGAACCGTCGGCCTGTACCAAGCCCTGAAGATCTTGGGCTTCAAGCCGTTCCACATCTCAGAACTTCTGCTCTATCGCGTCAAGGAGATGAAGGCGCTGGAAGAGGCCATGCTGGCCAGCTCGACCGACCAGCCGTTTACGCGCAGTGAGCTCGACAAGCTGTTTGGAGACTACGACGTGCGTCTTTTTCCGTCCCTGGGATGCACTCTGCAGCGTGGCTAAAACAATCGTAGTGTCTGGTGGAGTGCCCGTGCTATCTTGGTGCCAGTGGCATCCAGACGTATGTCGACGATCCGGACGTGAAGTTCATCGTCACGCAGAGAAGCCCAAAGTCGTTCGCAACGTCCGTCGCGGGCTCGCTGGGATATTACTATGCCAAGCTCCAAGAATGGCCACTGAACGCGACCGGAGTCTGCGATAGCTTCGTCCGTGAGCTGGAGAAGGTGTTTAGAATCATGACGTTTCGGTGGTCACACGGCCTGCATCCGTCCGATGCTGGATTCAATGAGGCGCTCGAGAAGAGCTATATTGAGTAGTAAGTGTCCTCTTTCCACACACACACACACACACACACACGCACATACGGACCAGCATCGAGTTCGGAACTGGCGCGCTGACTGACACTCGTTACAGCATGGAAACGGTCCGGGCACTCGTCCCTCCCGAGCGCATGCTCGTCCTCGACCTCGAGAAGGGCTTTGGCTGGGAGGAGATCTGCGGCTTCCTCGGCTGCCCGGTGCCTGCCGAGCCGTATCCTCGATCCAACTCCATGGCCGAGTTCCACGTTTCTGCGCAGATGATCCTCGCGCCGGCGGTGAAAAGAACCATGGCGATTCTGGCCACCTCGGTGGCGGCCACGGTAGGCCTCGGGGCGTGGTACTGGCTGCGCGTGCAAGCGTCGCGAAGATAGGCGTTTGATAGCAATTGCATGATACAGAGTAGTTACACAGTTTCAACGTACCGCGGTCCGCCTCTGCCAATATCCGACAATGCAACGCAATCGGCGTGTCGACAGGGATGGTGAAGTAATGCGGAGCCGCTGCTGCGCTATAGCATGGTCAGGCTATCGGTACACTTCGGTGCGGAGTATATTGATGACTCGGAACGCCGATGTCCTGGTGGGCAGGCTCCGGACTACGGAGTACTGTGAAGTACCTGTCAGCTTAGCGGCACTGCCTGCCTACCTGCTTCATGATCCCTGAGGCCCATAACTCAAGTCCGTGTACGGGATCTGAGGCGGCCAAGTCCGCCGTTCTCGGGGTCTGGGGAAGTCGGGTTCTGTTTCTTGGCGATAAGATGGACAGGCCAGGATAAAATGACAATCTACACTAAACGGTACTTGTCTCGTTCCCGCTCCTATCTAGAGCTGGGCATGGCGTTACCCACAATCTTCAACGGTATCAAAAAGCTTAATCAAGATTTTGTCTGGCACCGCATGACTCGCCCACAATGTGTGACGGTGATAGTCGTCGTCTCGTTATGGCATGGCGGTGAGTTGCGGCGGACCTGCTGGGATAGCCCAACTTCAAGCCCGCCGCACTGTTTGCTACGTTCGCTACCTTGGGTGAAATAAAAGTGTGTTCCGTACTTGGCCCAGCTTACGACTATAACTCGAATTAAACGCAGCCCAAAATGTTCCGTTCCTCGGCCAGACTACTGTTACTTCGCTCGGTCAGGGCAAAGCAAACCGCTTCCGCACCAAGAATGTCATCTGTTCTGGCAACGTCAGGACCGGAAGTCTCGTACCCTCACTGGGAGAGTACGACGCCGGTCCCAATCTCACGCGACAACATTCTCGATCTTCTTCGCGGAAAGATCCCGCTCGTCAAAGAATCCGGATTCTTGACGCCGGCCGAGTGTTCGAAATACGAGGAGGCTCTCAGCCCGCTAGTAACTCCGTATAAGCACAATACTGGACCAATGCTGAGGAAACTGGGCGTCGCACAGGTATATTTGGCCGCAAAAAGGAGTTGCATGGACTTAGTTGACTTTATCTAGTTCGAATACCAAGCACAGTCTCAAGACGATCTTGCCAACCGTGAAGATGGTCTGTATATCACTGCATCCCTATGACGTCCCGTAACTCGTTCAAAAGCTAAGTCTTCGTGTAGAGCAAAAGGTGTACTTCCAAGACGTTGCGGAATGGCGTGATTTTCACCGTAAGCTCGCCGACGAGCAGGGCCTGGATGCGTGGCACCGGATATTCAACCAGATTGCTGGTCTCTTCCCGGAATGGGACGTGCAAGTTGCAAACGAGGGACCTGATCGTCAATACTTCTCTGGCATATTCAGAGCACTAAACGACTCGACCTACGTCCACTGCGACTTTTCGCCCTATGACAGTTCCAGCGAGGACTGGATCATCAACTCGGTGGAAAGCCAGATTGTTTTCAATCTGTACCTGGCGCCTGTGAAGGGCGGGAAGACGGTACGTCTCTTCATCCATGTTTCCCCGCGAACAAAAGGGGGCTCACTCACACGTTCCTCAGATCATTTACGATATGCCTTGGACGCCCGAGGCTCTCAAGTACCGTGACCCCAAGAGTTATGGATACCATCCTGATCTTGTGGCTGGGGCGAGGAAGCTGTACTGCGAGCCCGAGCTGGGTGCTCTTTGCATGTTCAACTCGCGAAACATGCACGAGGTGCAGGCAGTCGAAGTTGAAGAGATGCCGTCTCTCGGTTTGAGTTACCGTCCCAGGTTGACACTGAGTAGTTTCATGGGGTTTATACCAAGCTCGAAGACGGGCGACAAGCCAAAGCTCATCTTCTGGTCATAACAGTGTGACTTGGATGCTAAACAGTTGGGCATCATTGTCGATTAGCAAAAGCAGTTTTCTGTCTCTATATCCAATAGATCAATGTTTGTGGTTGAAGTTGAAATTTCAGGAATATTTTCCCATTACGAGCCTGATGAGTATGTCAATTAGCACTTCGTTTTTTTTATTTTGTGGCGATTAACCATGCTCTTGCTCATGATTTAATCCTGCCAAGGAGCCCATCTTATGCACGATAATGTCACTCTGATTATCACATGCGTATTCGTACCTCATATAGGTTTTAATAATTCATGTTGTCGTCGGTAGACCTTAAAGCAATTTTCAAACTGCAAGACACATGTATACTTTACAACGATTGTTCTTACAAGATGTATTGCTATTGATTTTGCTGATAGCCGGTCCGCACAGACAGCTCCTTTCGGGATGCCCCTTTTCACCCCTTTCCAATTAGGAGACATGTCCCCTTATTTCTAGTCTGCCTCAGTGCTACCCGTGCTTGCTGTTTTCACTGCACTCTTGGTGAGAGCTTCACTTTCATTTCCTCCTTTTGCCAGCTGGTGAACGCTTTCTGCTTGTTAAGCCAATCTTGGCTGTCTGGATGCAATTCCATATCAAATCGCCAAACCAACAAAGATATAATTGTTCTCAACTCTGAGAGTGCCATACTATTCAAGGTTAGCTATATACGAGAACCAGTGGTTGCATTACATACCTCTTGCCAATGCAATTCCGCGGCCCGTAGGAGAAAGCTTGAAATGCCGATTTGTTATCTTTCGCGAAGCGCACATCGCCCAGCCACCGATCGGGGATGAAGGAATCCGGCTGGTGGAAGTTGTAGTGGACTCTGTGGGCAGCCAGTGGATGGACGCCTACAGAATACCCGCCCGGGACGAACTGGCCGCAGACTACCCGGCCCCCTTTTGGAACTGCTCGGGGGAAGGCTGCCGGGCCAGGGGGGCACATCCGTAACGACTCCTGTATGACGGCTCCGAGGTAAGGCAGCTCCGCTGTGCTCAGGTGAGTAATCTCCTGCTCGCTCTTGAAACGACCGCGAATCTCCAGAGCCAATTTCGCAAACGTTTCGGGGTTCTCGGCGAGAAAGTACGTCGTTGCTGTAAGCGCCGTCGCTGTGGTTTCCGCTCCGGCGAGGATGAGGACCTGTGCGCAGACGAACATTTCCATCGGCGACAGACCTTTTACACCCTCGGCTTTCAGAATATAGGAGACTATATTTTCGGTGGGGGGTTAGTTCGTAGTAATCTTGCACGGAAGGTAAATTTTTACCACGCCACTTACAAAAGTCCGACCGATTCTCCGCGTCTTTCTGCTCTACCCTCTTTTCGACCTTGCTCACTGTGAACATATAATGGTCTTGCTCGATTTTCGAAAAATGCTGCGGCACGCCGAACTTGAGTAACCAGGTAGACAGGGGCCGGGGGAACCGACGCGCGGCACGCTGAAGATTACTGTGCTTGAAGAGTTCAAAGACCGCCGCGATCCACCAGTGCCAAACGCCGTCGCGAAGGCAGTGGAACGGCTCGCCGAAGGCTAGTTCGCCGAGGATATCGATCGTGGTGAAATTATACCACGTCACCATGTCCACGGGCGCGCCGCTTGGATCCAGGGCCAACCCGTGCAGCTTCTGGATGAGGAGGTCCGCATAGCCCCTGGTTATACTCTCCTGCGCGCGGAGCGCTTTGTCGGAAAAGGCCGGGCTGTGAAGGCGCCGCATCCGGCGATGGCCCTCGTCATCGGCATCGAGTATGCTCTGGACGCCGGTGACGGTGCCGTTCCACCATGAGGGGTCCTTCTGGAAGTCGCCAGTGCCGTCTTTGTTGGGGAATCCTGACAAGGTGATGAGCTCAGAGTGTTCCACCTCGAGAAACGAGCTGTTTCATAGCTTTATCTTACATACCGTAAATCTCAGGCCATGCCCGGCCGTCAACGTATGATAGCTCATTAGGAGCAATCCTCACCACGGGACCGTATATTTCATGCCACTCTCTTACTTTCCAAACGCTGGTGCCCTTGATGTCGTAATAGATATGATATAATCTCGATGCACGAGCGAGAAATGGGCCAGGATAGTTCCTTAAAGGGTGAAACCAAAGATTGTAGACCGTCTTGGCTAGAGCCCAAACGGTCAGGCAAGAAAGCAAGTAGACCGAGCCTTTCACAGCATTCTCATAGGTAACAGTGAGGTCTGACATCTTTGTCTTGTTGGAATTGGATGATGCCGGCTTGGGTGTGCTCTACCCAGGCTCAGATTGGAATCCCGCAGTGGTGGTTCTATCAGCTACTGAACAAAAGACTTGCATCAAACCCGTTCGATTTCACCGTACACTTGGTAACAATTACTTGGTAACTATGGGCTCGGCAACTTCCGCATGTGCGCTCAAGAAGGAACCAAATAAACTTGACTAATAATCATTTGGAGCTCAGCGATACACAGTAGATAGGAATCAAGAATATGACGACGGATATACATAGTAGACGCAGCATTATGGAGCTGCTGACGCGATCCCAGTCTTTGTTTAAAGTTTCGGCGTGTCCGAGATACCCAGGGTAGCCTAGCCTCCCGGTGTCCGGTACCGGTTTCGTCGCCAACGGTGTGGTACTTTGTAGATAAGGTCACCGGGGGGCCCTACCAGCCGAAGGTCACCAGGGGGCCCCCCTACTAGCCCAGGGATACCAGGCCAGTGGCCCATTACTCACGTCGTCACATCGTGAGATGTCAACCAATGTACATTGCGGCTAAACTCTCTGGCTGATAAGAAACTGTTCCAATTTACGGCGTACCATGAAACCAGCTCTTGGATACTACGGAGTATCCAGAGATACGTACGATTATATATCTTCTACTCTTAACTGTAGACGTATTCAGTGTGCGCCGGAACACGCCGTATCCCCCCTCAGTGGACACATCGACAGAGAAAGTCCCGAATAGGTGGAGTATACCCACGGGATCGTTGATCCCATCGAGTAGTGAGCGCCATATCATGGCCAGTGTAGATTTCGAAAGAATCCTAGTCGAATAGTGCACTGCACAATATGTAAATACGTGAATGTCACTCGCTTGTTCGTTGCCCCCCATGGAACCAAAACCCCTATCTGTATAAGAGGCTGTAGGCATCCTCCTTGTACATCACGTCGTCGTGAGTACTTGGTACCTCCTTTTGTTCATCAATTATCGGATGATACTTGCGCAGAGCGGAATCACAATGGCAACTACAACGTCCACCGAAACCGTCTCGACGATCTCAGCGCAGGACTCCAATCATGCGGCTGTCAGTTCAGTCTCCCTGGAACCATGGGAGTTGATCAGCAGCATCGTCCAGTTTCGATCCCGAGACACTCAGTTTTGGTGGGAACGGACAGGTCGGCAGTTCTCACAACTTCTCCGGGGCGCAGGTTATACGCACACGGAGCAATACCAGGAGCTGATGTACTTTGCGCTCTTTATCATTCCCGAACTCGGCTCCGCGCCTGATGAGAACGGCAACATGGTGAAGTGGCGCAGTGCGGCGACTCCCGACTTTACGCCCATGGACTTTAGCTGGGAATGGGGTTCCGGAGACAAAGCCACCGTTCGCTATGCGTTTGAGACTATCGGCCCCCTCGCCGGAACCCCCGCGGATCCGTTGAACCAGCACGCTGCCGACCGGTGGATGGCGAAAGTCCTAGAGAGCAAGATGGTGCCGGGCATGGATCTGGAATGGTACCGCCACTTTACCAGCCATATCCTACCGCGGAAAGATGTGAAGCGCACCGTGACGACGACGGAGTTCATCGAAGAGACGACCCCGATCGCCGGCTCGTTCCTGGCACGAGACCTCGAGCCCACAGGTCCCGTCGTGAAGGCGTACCTCTACCCCGGCCCGAGGGCGGAGGAAGAGGGCGTCTCCAGCTTACAGCTGGTCCAGCAGGCCATCCGGAGTCTTCCGGCCGAGCAGTACCAGTCGCTCAAGATCGAGCCGCTGCTGGCGTACCTGGAAGAGGGCACGGCCAAGTACGGCTTCGAGACGGGGATCCTGGCCATCGACTGCCTCGGGCCGGAGTCGGCGCGCGTCAAGATCTACGTCCGGTCCCGCCACACCACGACGGCGTATATGCGGGACGCGCTCACCCTCGGGGGCCGGATCGCGCTGGCGGACAGCAAGGAGGCGCTCGAGGACCTCGAGGCCCTTTGGAACACGTTCCTCGGCGACGCGCCCGACGTCCTGCCCCCGGACGCCCCCGGACGCGCGAGCCCGGGCTTCTACTATACCGTCGGCTGCGGCAAGGAGGTCTCGCCCAAGGTGTACATCTCGCCGACGCACTGCTGCAAGAGTGACAAGGACTTCCTCGAGCGGCTGCGTGGGTACTTTGGTACTCGTCGCTCGGATAACATGATGGATAACTATGAGAAGACCATGATGGAGATTTCGTAAGTAGCCGCTGGTTGACGCGAACGGACGTTTCTCGAAGAAGAAGAAAGGCTAACCTCGCGCAACCTGATAGCGACCCCGAGCTATTCAACAAGCATTGCGGTTACCATTACTACATTGGCTGCGCCATACACAAGAACAAGCTGAGGGTTGTCACGTACATTAGCCCACAAAGTATCGACAGCGAGCGGAACGCAATCCGCGCGAGAACACAGGCGGCGACAAAGCAGAGTCTTCCGACATGCTGAAGCGCAGGCAGCAGTCATGGTGCGTGACTTGTTGCTGAAAAAAGCAGCCATGGCTGCAAGTAGATGCGGTCTCATGCCGCCATTTTGTAGAAATACATGACACTTTGCCGCAGATCACACCCAAAGCGGTGTGGCACACTATGCGGTCGGACTCGTGATAGAGGTCTCATCCCTATGAGCAATAGAATGCGATGATCACTTTGAGTTGACTTATCCTTCCGTTGCTTGACGTGATCTGTGCGATCTGTTCACTCAAGGGACAGAGGCAACGGGAGTGACTCCGAGGTTGGTTCTGTGCGTATACTTCCTTTTAGTGAGGGGACCTCGTCACACTAACCCATCAGGACTTTGACGTGGAATGACGTGTGAATTGTGTTTGATAAAGCGGGCAGATGGGTAAGAAAAAGGAATGACAAGAGTGGGAGAAGGCGTGGGACAGGGTCATGCGAGTAGTTGTTGGTGGTTGGTTAGAGCGCTATAGGTAGTGACTCTCCAAGCTTGATACGGAGTATGCAGACAGAATCGATTTGAGAAAATTGGAGTGAACAACACTGAAAGACATGACTTTTCCCGTTCCATACTCTTTGCCGTGCAATTTACCAGAGATCTAGCCATCTCATCAACCACCCACTTTTCTGTCTCTTGTCCGACCCTCGTGCTTTTCTCGTTTATGACGGGTCACATAATCTTCCCTTGCATATTCCTTGCCGCATATATCACATTTCCCTCCAATTGGATGATAGTCGTTTCGTTCCGCCCAATGCACATGGTACTTCCATACATGCCGTCTTTTATCTTTTTCGTCTTTGGCGTCTTGCCAGACACAGTCCTCCTTGGGGCATTTCTTGTGCTGCCGCGCGTGTTGGCTTGACGGTCATCAGAAAGTCAATATGGAAGCTCCTGCGAGAGCATAAAGTATAACGATGCTAGAAAGAGCAAGATATGAAACTTACTTCTGTCCAATCCGATCCAGCGCTTTATGCTTGCAATTTTTCCAATTACATCGTAGACGCATTCGTTTCCCTTTTTCTGCTTTAGAAGAAGGCTCTCTGACTGAGAGAGACGGCGGACGACCTCGCGTAGCGCCGGGGGAATAATTATAGGTTCGTAGAGGTCGGCCTCCAATGGTATTGGTAGATATGGCCTTGGACTGACCATCAGAATCTCCAGATGCCGTTCGCATCGTAATTCTATCCAGAATCATGGACCTTGGATAGACCGATTGCAATTCACCGTTAGTTCATACTAAACGGGATGGCGACGAAGGTTCCGATGGGAGCTGAGGCTGTACGCTCTGATTCAACAGACTTGGATCAATAGTAGTGCTATCCAAGGTGAAATGAGACTGGAGATGAGTACTGCACAGTCGTGGCACCTCTTCTGGGTCATCTCCCGCGATGGGAGGATCCTCTGCACCCTGCCGAAAGGCGGAACTTGGTGGAGGAGGCATATTGTATCTGTGTTGCTTCCGTAAGTCTTCAAGAAGAAAGCACCTCCGAATCAAACCTACAGTAACTTGGTTTATGGGCCTCCCACAACCCTGTGATCCTTGTCTTGCTGTTGAGAGGCCTTGGAGTTTAAATCGCGGCTGTAATATGCTCGGTCGAAGATTGGTGTTGATTCCCAATGAGACAATAATGAGGGCAGAAAGTACAGAGTCGAGGTTGTATTTCTAGGACGTTGACATGAAAGAGGAGAGGGTTGGCAGAAACCGAAACCACAGAAAATCCAGCTCGTTAGTCCACTGGCCACCGAATTCGTGGCAGCTCTACTGTCCACTCGTTGGCACGCAGAACCAATGGTTACACTAGTATTGGTGCCCAAGACCATGCTATACAGATGATCGTCTACGACGTCATGTGCACCAGTGGATAAGGTGCTTATGTCCTCCTCCCGCATGCACCCAGCCAACGAGCGTTGGTGTGTATGCGCTAACACGCCAATGCGCTGATACATATCAGGCAACTTTCAACATTCCGGGCCTCCCACATGGACTTATGTTCCGTGACAAAATAGCCAGTCAAGCGGGATACGCCATGCCTCGGCCACCTGGGGTGTCTCATGGGTCCCACCACTACAAACTCAAGACCGCATTTACCAGATACCTTTCAAGAACATCGCACTTTATACATCCACACGCTTTCTATTGAATCGACTAGATTAGAGGTTCTCAGAAAACGTAGCAGCGACCTAAAGACCAGCTTCGTTACACATCCACGCTTTCCCACTGCTTCCGCTTGATCGGGTGCCAAAGAAATGGTGGAATATCGAGCACTTACAGGCGAGGCCCATCGGCGCTTTGTTCATGTCGCCACCTTGCTCTCCCTGATTGACCCTGTTAGAGGGGAGCCTACTACGCATAGTCTCGATCGACACCCGCACGATAACAACTGGAAAGAAGACCAACACCGGAAGAAGTTTCTCGATTCCTTTGCACTGGTTTGCTCAACTTCGAGCAAGGGGGCAGAGACGGCAACGGCTATTTGCTTGGAACAGGGCCATCCATCGGGGACCATTCTCCGCATAGCTCGCAACCTCGGTATATCTCTGGATCTAGTCGACCGACTTCAGCAAATCCTGGACATACTCTCTGCCGTTGCTTCGGGGGGTACGTGCTCACTTATAGCACATGTATATACTTACTAATTCCCTTCCCCCTGGTAGAAAGAACCGCGAAGCAGACAGAGTCTGAGATCTTGGGCTACATAGTTGACCTTACACGGGACAAGATTCGCTCTCTCCTGGAGAAGATGCATGATCCAACCATTCAAGAGGTTATCGATCGGGCAATCCGAGGAATGAAACCGGATGATTGCCTTCCAGGAGAGGCTGAGGGAACAAGGTTCCGGCAATGGATCGGCAACTTGCCTGTTCTGGCGTCTCTCAAGCCTGATACAGAGCCCGTTCTTCTGATTCCCCATGTCGAATGGGCTTCCCAGGCGCGGTGGGTGTATTCGGAAGCTATCGAAGCGCTGTTCTGCCCCAATGGAGAAGACCTGCCTAACTGGGTGAATAATATCTACAAACTTGGCCGCTACTATGTCGCAGCCAAGGCAATGCTGAAGCTGGCGACCAAGCAGCCAAGTTTGTTCACCGCAATCCACGTTGAAGCTGTCGAAACACCAGAGCAGCTACCCTTCCCCCTCGGGAGCGAAAAGGCATCGCTGATCAAGGTACTTGAAAAATTGACGGAAGCTGATCATGTGCAGCTCATGTCACAGCTGGGCCGGACTTGGCTCACGGACGACCCGGAATCGCGTTTTCGCAAAGCCTGTCACCACAGACTTACGGTCCATGCGGAAATGCAACTCCTCAGCTTCTACGACCATCACCCGGAGCTTACTCCGCGACTGCTCTTCATGGGGACGAGCAAGAAGGCCTGCTTTCTCTGCCACAGGTTCATGTCCCGCCACCCGCTCATGATGAGTGTGTCGGCCAGTCACCAGAAGCTCTATCCGTCCTGGATGCCGGCTCCTTGCTCCGACTCGGCAGTCCGCAAGAACTACAAGGTTTTGCTCTGGGAGCTGAGCCGATATTTGGAGCAGACCACAGCTCGCGATCTCGAGACTCGACTCGGCATTCGCCGACGGAGAAACTTCGACTCTACAGCAGGGCCGTCATTGCCTACGACGGAGAGTGTCACTTCGGGATGGTGGACTAGAGACTGAGTGGATGTTAATTATGCACTACCAGCTAGGCGGTGGCGGAACACTAGATATTCTAGTGTCTTTGTCATGATCTCTTTAAACGCACGAGAATCTTTGCTTCGAGTCAATCCTCGGCTTATTAGTATTTGCGAAAGTCTTTGACACTTGCCTTCCCTTCTCCTTTTACGAAATTACTGCCTTGCCAGCACTATAGTTGACAGGCGATGGAAATCAGGCATAGCTAGATCTCAACGAACCCGGTGGACCTAACCGAAGATACATCCATTCCGCCAACGCTGGTCAAGAGGCGACACATGTCTGGATCGTCAAGCCGCGCCGCGATCTGTAAATGTTCTTCTGCAGAACGGCTGTGCGCAGGACCAGCACTATGCTGGAGCAGTATCTCTGCTGACTTGTAACGGTGCTGTGGAGCTGCAGGGCTCATGATGACTTGGGCCAATGCCGTGTTTCCCTGATCGTCCATTTGGTGTATATCCTCCTTGAAGCTGGGAGCCAAAAGCTGGAACATGGCAGGGTTGCACGCCTTGGACGCGAGATGCAGCACGTTCTCACCACGCGAGTTACGGTGATGTAGGTGTTTCTCGATTCCCTGCTGCCCCAGAAGATACTCCACAACATCCAGATGGTTACCTAGTACGGCCTCCCCAACGGATTGATGTTTTGGCTGGCCAAAAGCCACATTCTGCGGTTCGCGCTGAGACACGCGCATCATTTCGGCCATGAGCTCAGTGTTATGCTCAGCTGACTCCATCAACTGACGAATCATTGGAATGCAGCCCAGCCTGGCCGCCACACAGAGAACCTCGTTTCCCCATTTTCCCTTGACCAAGAGGTCTACCACATCATCAATGAGACTGAAGACTAGGTTCCAGCCTTGACGGCTCTTGTTCGAAGTATGCCAGTGTCTCATGACAAGTCGAAAAAATTCAAGGTTCCGAAGCTGATGACCAGTCTTGCTGCCCGAGAAGAGCATCTTTAGTCGAGACACATCACCCCACTGGAGAACTTGGTCGGCGGCTCCCATCGCGAATTCCAGTAGGTACTTGTCTGGTGTAAATTCCGAGCTGTCGAGCATTTTCCGAAGCATGGCTTCTGAACCGTAAAGCGAAGTTATGCTGAGCGGATCAAACAGGCAACTTTCGAATAGGAATCTAGCCTGGATGATGCAGTCTGGGCGACAGTTTTGGCTTGTCCAATTTTGAAGCTGTTTTGAGCCCACTTGACAAAGAACCTCAATGTCCCTTAGGTTGGGCAGAGGTTCAACAGTCACTGCGCCGAGATGCTCAATCCAATTGCAAGACGCGTAAACGAAAAGTTCACCGAAGCCGCGTTCTGTCGGATCGTAGCGGATCATAGTCTCCTCCCAGGCTTCCCATGAACAGTTAGGATTGTAGTCGACTGGCTCGTCTGTGTCGCTAAACAGATCGACTTCCTGTGGTAGCGCTTCAATGGCCAACTGCTCTTCGGAGAACAAGTCCACGCAACCAATCTCATCCAACTGGAGATATTTCATACAGATATTCAACAAAGCTGCTTCCAAGCTTTCTGTTGGTGAGGAATCGGGATGTTGACCAGGTCGGTTCAAGCAGCATCGCTTTACGATGAACTCCTTTACCGACTGATGCACAAGTCTAACCTGCCGTTTTTTTACGTCGCTGAAATCGACCGAGGCAACGAACGGCTGGATGAGGCTCATGACTCTTTGATGGTCCACCCGTTCCGCAAGTTCGGCCACAGAGGTAATCTTCTCCTGGGCTACACTTAGGGCCACGGCCCAAGCGAGCTCCAGTACGCTAAGAGGTCTTCGGGTAACAGCGAGAATCTCCATGGCGGTAACGGCGAGAACCTGATTTTCCGCGTCATTTGAGGTATATCGTGCAAGTAGAGCGACGTAGAGCTCTGAGAGCTGCGTAGGCTGCGGCATTGTTTTCAGAAATGCTCGCATCGGACCTAGTGCTCGGATTCCACGGACTTCGATAAGTTGGACCATCATCTTGGTCCATATGGCGCTTCCTTGTGCCGAGTGAGATAGTCGTTCCACGACCAGTTCTTTCACGTCCTTGGATAGATGACACAGTTGCCTATCGATTGTTTTGTTGACAATGGCACGGTCTCGCTCGAGGTCACAGACAACGTTGATTTTGGCGATACCCTCCAATTGTTCCAGGATATCCTCTTGCGGGCGAGAGGAGAGTATGATCTTGAGTCCCGAGGTTGTTTGTGATAGCCGTTTCGTTGATCTGAGAATAGTGTTCCGGGATACCCTGTCGCACTCGTCCAGGCCATCAATGACGAGAAATATTGGGCGGTCAAGTGTTTCCAGGGTCCTTTGCAAGAAATTATCTAGTTCTTGAAGACTAGCCGCTGGGTCCAGATTGCCGGAGGCTGTGGCCTGCCTGTACCAATCGAAGAATGTCCGTTTCAAGCCAGAGAGTTGCTCAAGAAGCGACAGAATCAAGCTCGAGAACACGTAGAGAGCTTGGCCTGTCTCGTCGTCTCTGCAGTAGTGATAGCACACCTTGGGCTGAGGTAGCCGGAACTCATTTCGCCGGCGTAGCTCATCGATGACGAAGGCCATTGTGACAGTTTTACCGGAACCCATATCGCCAAGAATCACCACTTGCTGGGATCCGGTGGTGTGATACCAGTTTGCGAAGGTGGCATCTGTCAATATAAACTTGCAAGCCTGATCAGATCGAAGACTCTGAAGACCGGCATGAAATTGACTTTGACGACTCATCTTCTCGCTGCCCAGCCACCTAGAGACTATGATGAAGTTAGAATGGTCCTTGAACGTTGAAGTGAAAACACACTTTCTTGGTCGTACAGCATTGCTTTAATATCCTCAACAATCTCCCATGTCGCCTTTTGCACAAGCTTTCGGAGCTCGCCAGCTTGTCTCAAGAAGTCTTTGACAATGTTCGGCAGGCGGTCAGTCTCCAGAACCAGTTTGATCACTAGTTTTGCTCCCTTTCTGGTCAAGATGTCGAACGCAGCGTTGTAGAATTCCAAGAGTTTCTGATACACTAGCACTAGTGCCTGCAAAAGTTTAGGTTCAGCCTAAAAGGGGTAGCGGGTTGGTTATAGGGGGATTTACCTTGTGAATATCTGTCTTGTTGGACTTTTGACCAAGCGTGTCACAATCATCAATGTAGGATATTTGCTCAAGCATGTCTCCGATTTGTTTTGCGAACTCGAGATCAGCTGTCGAAAAACTAATGGCGATCTGCGCCAGGAAGAGTTAGTATTGTATTTCCATGCTTTGATGAGCCATTCTTGGATGATGGCAAGGTTATAAAGCAACTTACCGCTGTCACACTTCTGACGACACCAACGACCGTTGCTGTGGTAGGTTCGATGTTTGCCAGAGGACTCGCAAGGTCCAATGCCAGCTTGAACCTCTCCAGCGGTACCTGAAGGGAATGCAGGTATCTAACACCCCTCAAGAAGGCGGACTCCTGAGTTGCCTCCTTATCGATCTCTTCAAGCTGGCTGAACAATTGTGCAGCATTCTCGCCCTTGAGAATAGCAACATTGATGTCGTCCCCGAGACTTTCCACCGCCTCACGGTATGCTGCACTCCAAAGATCCGAATAGACAATGGCCACGTCAATCCCGACCCGAACAGTCAACTGATGAGCAAATGAGTCCTGTGCATGAAGACTCGGGCGAACCACGGAAAGGGCAGTGTTCTGGTCGTGTTGCTCTCCGGGCTCAGCCGCCGCCATTCCAGCCGATATAGGGGGTAAATCACATGACCAGCTATGGCAGAGAGAGCTGGCAGTGGATGGTACATATCGAGAGGTTGAATCTGCGCTACCCTGCTGATTAGCGTAACTTGCACAACGGTGTAAGGCACGTCAAAACTCAAAGGCACTAGTTACTACTTGATAGTTTCCAAAGCAGGTGGCTCTAGCAAAGCAAGCGCCTCTGCCCGAGTTGTGGAGATTGCAACAACACCGTCGCGGGAAGGGCTCCGAGACTTGCGCCGAAATAGACTTAGTCGCTCGTGGAGTCTGTGCCGGAGACTGGGTTCTTTGCGTAGCGCAGAAGACGGCATGGTGGCGTGAATTGCAATTGCTAATTGCTTCTGTATAGCTTGCCAAAGGGCGTTCGTCCTCGTAGAAGAACAAAGTGGTCTTGAGGGAACGGCTGCCAACTTTGACCAACTTTGGCAGGATTGCGATTCTAACGGTACCTCGAGACTCGTACTTGCTACCGAAGCAGAGACACACTCAACATTGGATTCCGATAACGTAGCTGTGGAGCTTCGGGTCAAGGGTTGATAAGTTGACTCCAATGGCCATGCTGCGCTAGCCGCTGAGCTAAAAACCCCGCACTCTTTCGTCCGTTTTGAGCTGGACGCAGGAAAAGCTAGGATTTCAAGATGACTGTTCCTACTAAATGCGTCCGTCTGTCCTCGTTGGCGACTGCGTCATCACCCGTCACAGTTGGTATGTGGATGAACACGACGCGTCTTGTATGCAGAGGACTAAGAAAGTTTCTAGTCTAGGCCTTGTCTGCTGAATACGTCCAAACCTAGCCTCCCGTTGCCTAGGTAGAATCCACGTACGGATACGCCACACATCCAGAATCATCCATCATCCAATCCATCCTGCGCTTACCGCTCGGCCCGCCAGTATGGACTTTGAGGAGAGCAGCAGAGTTCGGACTTCGTCGGATCCTTCCTCTTGTCCCTCTAGTTCCTCCGGGGCTGGGTCGACAGGAAGTACAGCGCAACAAATGACCTCACACGCGGACAGCCTGCTCGGGCTGCCGCGCCAAATCCGCGACGAGATTTACAGGAACGTGCTCGTTGTCGCGCATCCGATTTACCTGTCCCAGGCGCCACATTCTCAAACGGTGGAGAGTTTTGCGCCAGAGAAACCATCTCGCTGGCCTGCCCTGCTCTCTACCAACCGACAGGTACGCAACGAGGCCGGAGCAGTGCTGTATGGCCGGAACTGCTTCACCTTTCTGGACCCGTCGCCACGGCAGGCTGACCTTGTGCGGTCTTTCCTGGACCGCATCGGGCCTCTGAACGCCGGCCTGCTGTCTTACCTCTGCATCAACTTCCCAGTGGCAGAGGACGTGGACGGTGCACCGGGGCGCGTCGCGGTCAGAGAAGATGGCCTGCGCACCTTGAGGCTGCTCCGGGAACAGTGCACCGGTCTGGGCACACTAGAGATGTTTGTGCACACCCCGAACGCCCGGATGACCAGGGCGAGCCACGACGATGTCGACTTTGCCCGAGAAGCACTGTCCCAGATCGACACGCAACTACGAGCCATACCGTCGATTGGCAAGGTCATTGTTCGATTCTACGACGCAAGGCCGACTGCTCTCGTCACGGAACTGATGCAGGGTCACGGATGGTCAATCTTGCCCGCAAGATGAGGACGATAGCGGACAGCCGCAGTTTATCTGGAAGACCGTTTTGATCCCACTTTCGTGACCCTACGATGCCGCCATCTCAGCAACCTATTACCTGCAGACAACTGCCTACATCTTACTATCAAGCCTACCAGCAGCCCTGCTCCCGGTCATGTTGGCACGATGGGGTCAGAATCGACTGTCGACAAATTATTCATCATCATCATCATCATCATCATCATCAACTATTCTCCACGACTTTGTCCTCTGTGTAATTCCTTCCGACGAGTGTCATCGATGCCCACCTGTAAGAGAGCCGCCCAAACCGCCTCATGAAACCCTCTCAGTACTTCTCCTGCGTCACCGTCACGTACGCCTTCTTGGGAGGGGACCCCAACGCGTACGTGTCCTGGGGCGAGACCGGACTGTTGCCCACAAAGTCGACATGCGACACCTTGGCGACGGCCTTGTATCGGGCCATCCGGCGTCTTCGGCAGCACCTGCGAGTTTCATCTGTGTCAGCTCTTGGAAAGGTTCGCATTCACGGTCACCACGCCGGGGAGGGGGGGAATAGAAAACGTACCAGCACACGCCAGCGACTACGGAGACGAGTAGCAGCCCCAGGCCTACACACACGCCGATGATGACGTTCTTGTCGAGGCCGTTGATCTTGTCAACGACCGCGTCCGCGGCGGACGTGGGTCCGGGGACGAACGAGGTCGGGCTCCCGGACGTCTCGAAGAGCTTCTTCGCCCCCGACCCAAAGTCGATGGTGGTCGGGACCGCGTCCCGGGTCGTCGCCGGGAAAGTGGCCTTCACCCCCGACGGGACGGCCGTGACGAGCGTGAGGGTGCTCGTCTGCTTCGTCGTGAGCTGCTCCGAGGCCGGGCAGTTGACCACCCCGGTCGCGGCGCAGCCGATGCCGGTAAATGTGACCTTTTTGGTCACCGTCGTCGTCGTCATCGTCGTCGTCGTCGTCGTCGTCGTCTCTAGGCCGCCCCCGCCGTCCTGGGTGGACGAGTCGGCGCGCTTCGACACCGCGGCGGAGGCGGAGGCGGTAGTGGGCGTCGTCGTCGGCCTGGCCTGGCTCATGGCGCAGGCGTCGGCCAGGGTGGTGAAGAAGAGCGGCGTGGCCGTCTCCGGCATGGGGCCCCAGATTTGGCCGCCGATGGCGACGGTAGCGCCGGCTGCGGCGCCGATGGCGAGCTGGTACGACTCCTCGACGCGGAGCCGGCAGCCATCTACGTCGCCCTCGTCGTCGCCCTCGATCGTGGCCGTCACGTTGGTGGTGAACTCGGCGACGTTGGTGTAGATGCCGACTTCGATGCCCGCGCTCGCCGAGAGACCCGAGATGCCGGTTGACGGCATCTTGATGTTGATGCCGGCGTGCACGCCTAGGCGGAGTACGGCGCTGAGTACGGCGCCGACGGACTGGATGGTCACTGGTAGGAACTCGAACTTGCCACCCTCGCTGGTCAATCGGTTAGTCGAGGATGGTTGCGATGAGAGATCATGACCGACGGGGATTCACCGTTAACTTACAATGTGGTGTCCGAGAAGTTGGTCCCGAACAGGGCGAGGCTAAAAGAAGTCCCCTTGTCGATGTCGATGTGAAAACCGCTGCTCAGGCTGAGTTCGCTCTCAGCAGTCAAGATCAGATCCACATCGAATATGATGCCAACCTGAAGGCCGTCGCTGAGGGAAATTCCGAGTGGTGTGGTTGAACTGTACAAGTTGAGGGTATACGTGACGCCGGTGGAGATCTCTGTCTCCAGCATCATGTACAGCTCCAACTCGTCAAAGTCGACCTTTAGGATGCATTCGGGAAGATCCGGCATGTCGATGTTGAACTCGACGTCCACCGGCGGGAGGTCAAAGTCGTCCAGATCAATCCCGTCCCCGAATTTGGTCAACGTCCCCTGGACATAGTCGACTACCCAGTCGACGGCCGTATCTGTCGCGTTGTCGAATTGTGTGCCGATCTGGTCGGTCAAGTTGCGCATGGCTACGCTGGTGTTGAAGCCACTCTCGATGGTGAGCTCGGCTGCGGCTGCGACGTTGACGTAGCAAGTCGTGCAGGTGACCTTGACGCCCTGGGACACTACCACATCCGCCTCCGCCTCCAAGTCCAGATCACTGCGAATTGTCTCAGTCTAGAGTCTCGAGGGAGCGGATGAGGAGGGAGGAGGGAGGGGGGAGGTGCTACTTACAAGCTGAACAACACGGCGTCCGCCCAGCTCTTCTGGAATTTGGTGCTGTTGCGGAACACCGTGTCGGTCTTGCGCTGGCTAATGTCTCTCACGGCCCTCGAGAAAGCTTGCAGCGTGTCCGAGGTAGTCGTGCCCGGGGCATTTCGAGCCCTGACCTTGACGTCGAGGTCAGAGGGGGACGCGTTCACGACGCCCACGCTGGCTGCCCAGACCAGTGTGCTTGCTACGTTGACAAACAACATTATGTAATCTCGACGACAATGTGTGAGTCGGGGGGCAAATCGAATAGTCGCCTATGACCTGTTTCTTCAGAGAGGCCGGCCCCGAGTATAAATAGGTAAAGACGAAATCGTGTAAACCGACACGCTACCGCTTGCAACAACTAAGCTGGATTCATGGGAACTCCCGAGCCTTATCAGCAGGAGGAACTATGCACTTATTCCTTTGCATGCGTCCAAACTGGCCTTTCGGCCCCTTGCATATGCACCATCGAGACACCACCACCACAACACGATAACTAGCGCAGCTTCTTATGCCAGCCTCACCCAGGCCGATGATCTCCCCCATCATACCACCGGTGGGGGCCACGAGCCGGCCATAGTTCTTGGAATCTCTAGAGATCGGCCACGTCAGGCCCCAGGGGTATAGTTCGTGACTACTGAGCACCGGTGTAGTGTGATGCACTCAAAAGATCGTCTCGAACCTCTCGATACTACCGCTGCCATTCAAACAAGGGCGAAGGCGGGCATCCCGCGGTCGACCACAGACGACCGTCTTGCTGAGACGAGCTGCGAAACACGATGCGGGGGTTTGGCAATGCTTGGAACGGGCTCACACCCTGGTCATTGTTGGCTCTTCCCCCCCTTCCCCTACGGAGTAAATAATATGCAGTTGGTTGTCAGTCAACTTACACCTCTGCATCTGTGTGGAGGCGCAGCACGCGAGCAATGTCGGCCGAGACGAAAA
Organism: Arthrinium puccinioides; assembly: GCA_022414665.1. NCBI lineage: Eukaryota > Fungi > Ascomycota > Sordariomycetes > Amphisphaeriales > Apiosporaceae > Arthrinium > Arthrinium puccinioides. The sequence goes on along the minus strand of JAIUNF010000003.1, from coordinate 584,293 downwards.
AGAGGAGAACCTTGTCGGGTAGCGGCGTAAAGGCAGTCTCGACGGCTGAGTGCTGAAGAAGAACGAGAATAACTAGTATATGCATTGTTTCAAAAATAGCCATCGAGGGTGCACGTTTCGGTGAGCGCCTTGAGAGACTTGGCGATGCGTTGGCGTGCAGGCTTGAGTGCCAATGTACCTCGCAGTTTCAGAGCCTATGTCCGCGATGGATGATTTTCTCATGCTCAAGGCAGATGAAGGTCGACCGATTTTACGCCTCCAAGTTCTAACTAACTTAGGTCATCATCATATGGGTTGTGTGAGAAAGTGAGTACGAGTCATGTCATGATATTTGTTCCACTCGCTGCCTAGTTAGGCTCCACTTATCCACAGTGACTCGCTGACTCGCTGACTCAGTCCTATCCTATACGGAATGACTGACGCATGCCAAGTCTCTGTGCCCCCAAAGTCGAGGCACCGCAGACGGCAGGACGCCTTTACCTACTTTCAGCCGACGACAATCAATCACCACTTTTTGATCCCCCTTTACACAACATTCCCAGAGATATCCACCCTGCACAGTCTTCCCAAGATGCACCTCCCTGTCGCCCTTATCGCCTTCCTGCCCGTCGTCTCCGCAGCGATGGACTACATTGGCTGCTTCTGGTCGGCTGACGGCCTCGTCGACAGGGGCCGCAACACTTTCCAGACGCGCGGCCGGTGTCAGCACCAGTGCGCGAGCGACTTTGAGCCGGTCATGGCCGTGATGAACGGGACCAACTGCCTGTGCGGCCCCAACTTGCCGCCCTTGGACAGCAGGGCCGAGGATGCCGACTGCAATATACCCTGTCCCGGATACGCCCAGCAGACGTGTAAGTGCGCGGGCGCCGATGTCGAGCCGTTCCGGTACCTACGTGAAGTTTGAACGGCAGGGCTGATGGTTACTTTTGCTGTGCAGGCGGGGGTATAGGTTACCTGTCGGCTTTCATCATCGAGCCCGAACTGTGAGTACCGGCATGATGCATTCCTGGCAATGGGCATAGGCATGGCGGACGGACCTTGAGCTGACAGCAAGGGACAGCCAGTCGCTCCGATCAGAGCCCGCGGCGCAGGCGACGGCTACTGGCTTCCGAGAGCTAGAGGCGCCGCCGCCCTTGGGTCAGATGCCGATGGTACTCGGTGGGCAGTCGCCTGCATAGGGAGGGAAAAGTTGAGGCTTCATGGGTGCCGGTTCAAAGTGGCTCTGGACGTGGAAACACCGCCCAATGTCCGAGATCGTATCTGCTACGTACGCCCAGCGGCTTTCGCCACATTCACCCCCTCTCCACTCCCACAGCCCTCCCCGCCTCCATCTCCACGACTACATCGCACAGCTTCAACATCTCGGGCCGATGCGCAATCATCAAGACCGTGCGCCCCCGCAGCCCCTCTCTCAGGACCGCCCGCAGCTTCTCTTCGGTGGCGTGGTCGAGCGCGCTCGTCACCTCGTCCAGTAGGACGATGCGCTTGCCGTCCTGGAGCAGCGCGTGCGCGAGGCAGAAGAGCTGTACTTGGCCCGCGGACAGCGGCAGCGAGGACATGGCGGCGTCGAGAATGCGCGAGTGGGCCGCTGGGCTCGTGATGTCGCCACTGCCACCGCAGCCGACGTCCACGGAGCCTCTTTTGCTCGGGGATTCGGAAAGGTTCGACGACGACGATATGACGTGCGCCAGCAGTCCGACGGCCTCCAAGGCGCCAACCAGTTCCGCATCTGTATGTCTTCCTCCGGTGCCGTCGAGACTGAGTCGGATGGATCGACTGGGTGGAAAGTACGGGTCTTGGGGGATCGTGGCGATTCGGGAACGGACCTGGTCGCCAGACAGTGTAGAGATGTCGACGCCGTCGATCGAGATGGCGCCCGTGTCGAGTTTGAGCAGACGGAGGAGAGCCATGAGCAGAGAGGACTTGCCGCTTCCCGTCCGGCCTGCTATGCCCACCAGGGACCCCGGGGCGATGTCGAGCGACACGTCTCTCAAGACGGGTTCGCTTTCCGGACTAGTGGTAACCTCGTCAGCTTTCTTGTGCAACCGGCAGGCTTCTCGTCCTGTGCTTCTGAATCCGTACTCACCCGTAACGTGCGCTGATGCTCTCAAAGCGAATGCAGCCCTCGCTCGGCCAGCTGGGCGGAAGTGACTGTCTGCTTCCGGGCGCCGGCTCGTCTTCGGCCTCGACGCCATCGGCATACTCCTTGATCCTCGCGATGGCGCCGAGGGACGTCTCGAGCTCGGTGTAGTAGAATATGAACCGGCTCAGGCTTTGGCTGAACCCGACGATGCTGACCATGGCAACGCCCAGGAGCGCACCGCTCGCCACGCCGCTCTGGCGGAGCTGCGTGGCCAGCGCGATGAGCGAGACGGCGAGCGCGGCGACGATCAGGTCCAGCACGAAGTTGAGCCAGCGCTGGATGCAGTAGAGGAAGTAGACGGGGCGCTGCGACTCGTCGAGGCGTTGGACAAACAGCCGGCCCGCGGCGGTGGACCAGCCAAAGGCGCGTATCGTGGCAAGGCCGTCAATCGTCTCCGTCAGCGACGTGTAGAGTGGTGACTTTTGTTCGAGATCGAGCAGCCGGAGCTGGCGCGAGGTGGCCAGGTAGAACTTCTGCAGACACCAGATGACGAGTATGAGTGCCGGGACGGACATGGCAAGGTAGCTCGAGCCAGTCGCGATCAAGGCGAATTGCGCAACGCAAACGAAAAGCGCTAGAAGAGTCAGGTCCCGTCATCTCGAACACAACGACGGAAGATGCTTACTAGTAACAGCATTCATGGTTGAGATGGGCAGCTGGGCCACGGCAAATTGCATGTCTTGACTGAACCTGTCCGTGGGCTTTCTGTCAGAGTAATCCGTCACCACGATAACAGCCATGACACGTACCGGTTGAGTATGACGCCAACGTCGACTGTGCTATAGAACCACATCGGTGCTCTGCGTGTGCAAAGTCAGCTGCACGTAGAGTGGGTGGGATTGATCGGCGGATGCTCACCTGAAAACGGCCGTGACCAGCTCCTGGTGAAGAGAGGCTGCCGACACCGGGATTATGACAATCATCATCCACCTTGTGTGAGATCCCAAGATTAGCCGACGTCTCTACTCCGTGTTGAGGGCGGGGAGATGCATACCAGAAGGACACCAGGCTCAAGGCGACTGTACTCAGGGCGAGGGCAAAATAGACGCCAATAAACAAACCTCGGTCGATAGTAACGCTGCCGGTGAACCACTGGAGCCATAAATCTAGAGGAATATGGTCAGTGAATTATGCTGAAAACGGAAGGGGGTGATCGTTGTCGGGTTACAACTTACGTGAGAATCTTGAGCAGATGGTAAACACAACGGCTATCAGTAAGAAGATGGCTGCTCTTGTCCAGCCCATAGATCTGCCGTACATGATATACGAGCTCAATTCTCCGGCTGGTCGAACCTTCTCCTTCTGCGCCATAGATGTCTGCGTCACCCTCGGCTTGGGTCTTGGTTTGGGCTGCTCGACTAGAGATTCGGGCGGGCTGGAGTTTGATTTCAGGGACGCCTGCGCGGTAGCTTCTTGGACATGCGCAAGGCTTTGCAAACCTTCAGATCACCGAAGCTACCCTGAGCACTGATGCCACCACTGGCGTCAAGTATGACAATCTCATCGGCGAGTGGCAGATGTTGAACTGCGTAGATAAGTATGATGGTGTATGAAGTTTGAGAGTTGCGAGGCACTCTTACCCGTGTTCGTCACCATGACTACGGTGGTACGCATGCGCCTGAGAAGCCCGGTTTCCGACAGCAAGGAATCGAAGACGTGGCGTCTCGTCTTGGCGTCGAGGGCGCTGAACGTGTCGTCAAGCACCACCAACGGTTTCCTCGCGTACACGGCTCTCGCGAGGGCCTGAGAGAAAGCGTCAGTCGGTTCCGTGCGTTGAGCGAACAGGCGACTCACCAGACGCTGCTTTTGCCCACCACTGCAGGAGATCCCACCTGACCCTACAAGGGTATCATCCCCATTTGGCCAGTTCTCGATATCTTGGTCAAGCGCACACGCAGCCCGTACAGTCTCGTACCAGGCGGCATCTTCGTCGGCAGACTGGCCAACAATGTTTTTGCGCACGCTTGTGTTGATCAGCCACGGGGTTTGCTGGCAGTAAGCTATCTCGGAATGCCCCAAGTGTAAGGATCCTTTCTCGACAGTCAGGTCACCCACGAGAGCCTTGAGCAGCGTGCTCTTGCCGCATCCTACAGGGCCGATGATCATGAGAAGCCCCCCCCTTTGACTTGGAAACTGATGTCTTTCAGGACAGGCAATGTCTGTCCTTTGTGCTTGACTGATACTCGATCGAAGACGATGGCGTGCGTCATGCGATTGAGCTTCTTGGAGTCGATCTTGGCCCCGAGGAGTGGAGTGACTTCGGTGATGGAAGAGCTCGAGTCTGGTTCGTGGTATTTTTCAAGCGGTGGCAAATTCCTGCCTTCTGTCTGCTCGTCCAGGACAAGGTACTCTTGGATACGATCGAGGCATCCGAACGTGGCAGTGAAGACGGGAATGGCCTGCAGAACCTTGCCCAGAGGGCTCGTCAGTAGTTCGAGGAGCGAGAGTGTCGTGAAGGCGCGTGCAGCACTGAGGCCACCCTCTGCGAAGAATCGGGCGGAGAAGAGGAAGAAGAGAAATGTGAAGGGGGCAGAGAGAAGACGCGGTAGTGCGCCTGGTAATCACCGTATCGTCAGCAAGGCTCCCGAAACGTGGCCACCTGCGGAGTGAATGATACTTGTTACTCACCAAACAGGTTCATGAAGGCGACGAACCATCGGAAGTGTGCTGAGCGGTTCAGCTCATGGATTCTAGCATCTTGCAAGGAGCTGGCCATCTCTGGGCCGATGCCCATCATCTTGACAGAGCGCATATTCCGAAGAATCGACGACGTTGCGGCAACTCGCGTCTGAACAGCATGTTGCCATTGTCGCAGACGGCTTGGGATAAGCTTGCCAATGGTCGAGTTGCCCACCAGAGATACTAAAAGATACCCATATTAGCGGAATCCCCAAGTTGTAGGTGACAGCTACGGCTCACCACCAGCGAGAACAAGGGGCACGACGCATGCCCAACCGATTTGTCTCTGCAGGAGGAATATGGAAATGACTGTTTCCAGCAAGCCAGCCCAGATCTCGTATGCGGTTTCGGCGGTGAGTGCAATACGGTCTACATCGCTGCTCATCAATGTCAAGGACGCCGAATCCTGTGCAGCAGAGCTCGGCAGTTGGAGTGTCTTGTCGTAGATTATCCCGGCCAAGCTGCCACGAATCATCGTGATGGCTCTGAACAGACTATAGTTGTATTGCCCTGCGGAGATCTGGCAGAGTGTTAGTCCATCACAAGGCGGTACAGCTCCTGATGACTTACCGAGATTCCAAGGTAAATGACGATAGCTGCTCCCACCAGTGTCCAGCCAATATCCCTGGCTTCCTCTGTTCCCGTGCTCTGGACATAGTTTACTGAAGCCGTGATGAGGAACGGCTGGGCATAGTTGAAACCGATGAGCGCCAACCTAGCCGGGACGGGAATAGTCAATGGAACTATCAGGGAAGAGCAGAGAGCCTTGAGCAGTGCCCAGCGGTCTCCATGATCGGCTATGTGGCGTTTATTTAGCCTAAACACGATGATTTCCAGGACCGTGTGACTTACTTTTCTTCCAAGCCGCGTTCATCTGTAGGCGTAGGCGTGCGGATGACATCTCGTCTTCAAGGGTGTCCAGGTCCTCCAGACTGAGAGCGTTGCTGAACCCTTTTGCCAACAGGGAATTGACCCACCAAAAGAACGCTCTGTTGTAAATCGAGCCTGCGCTCTCCGGGGTTGGCCTCTTGACACCGGGGAGTGGTGTTTTACCTCTTGTCTCGAGCACGAGCATCGCAGCCTTGACAGCCGTACCCGCCGTGAAGACGACAGAGAGTGCGGTTCCGGGCGCGCTATGCCATAACGTCCGGGCGATCGCCAGGTCGAAGAGAAGCGTGCACGTGAGAAACACGGCCAGGAGCGTCGATGGCCGGATGCATCGCGTGTGTTCGTACCGAGAGACCACAGCGGTAGCCACGGCCGATGCGAGTGAGAGGGCGGTGCTTGAGAGTGAAGCGTGCGTACGAAGAGACGGATCCAAGCTCCAGAATACCAAGACGGCGAGCTGCGAGACGGCATAAGCTGTAGCGAAACAAAGCTTGGTGGCGTAGAGTGTGTCCACCGAGACCACGGGCCGGCCGCAGTATAGTCTCGCCAAGCGCAAGGGGGAGAGCAAGAGAAACAATGCAGACGCCAAGGTGGAAAGGAGCGTCGGTTCAAAGAATTGTGTAAAATAGATGGCCCCGGGGCAGTATGTCGCACAGAAGGCCGCGTACCGGTCGCCCATGATTGCGATATCCATGCACTCGTGAGTCGTGACCGAGGACTCGTCTGGACTCTGAGCTACGACTAACTATGGCCTACCAGCGGCAAGAGAAAACAAGTGTAGAGAACGGATGGCGGAAGTACAGATACTCACTCTACAGAGTGAGCCCAATCCAAGTCTACGTCCCGAGAAGGATGGACCAGAGAATCAGACACATGCAGGTAAAAGTAGCTTTCGAAATCGCATGTTTGTTGCGGCACAGCAGCTGCGAAACGACAAAAGTGGACATCCGGGACAGATCCGGTATAAAGTCCGGATGGTTGAGGTGGAAAGGGGGTGGCTTGATCCGGTGTGAGCCCCGTCCCGGTACCGTTATAGTTCGTGAGACCTAACTTGTGTCCTTCAACAAGCCACTCGTGTCTAGACGTCGTCGCCCCTCTGATGCGATGGGGATTCAAACACAAGAGGACGTTTGGCAATTGGCGTACAAGATCCCCTATACAGATGTGTATACCTACTCTTGTTCCTTTTTACTCTTGTTCCTTTTAGATTCTCGCATTTGCACGGGGCAGTCGAGACTCGACCCGCATCCTCGACACCTTCAACGCCGTCACCGCACCCGCTGCCGAGGCACGATCAAGACGGCCGCAGAATGGCAAGATCAATTCGCCGGGCCACCACCGTCGCCATGTCGACGCGTTGGTCCCCGGGGTGGCCACCCGTGGCGGCGTGGCCTGCACCGCAAGCACGGCCTCGGCTCTCGGCATCACACGCGTGACGCGACCAGCGCGGCCAAGAGCTTTGCCCGGCTGTGCGTGGTCGCCCAGACTTGCCCTGCCATCGACTGGGCCGTCGACGAAACCGACGAAACCGAGAATGACGAGGACAAGCCTCCCTGGGCGGCTGGGCCAAGAACGCCATGGCCGGCATTTAAGCGGCGTCGCGCACACCCGTTACTTTGTACTTTGTAATTACTACAAAGTATGTAATAAAAGTAGGTAAAAGCACTTTGTAATTACTACAAAGTATGTAATAAAAGTAGGTAAAAGCGCGAGGGGGTAACGTCATATAAGTTACGAGGAACATGGCATGAACGTCATGCAGCCAAGCGGGGGTGGACTTGCTTTTGTTGGGGGTCGAGAGGCTAGAGCCAACCGGTTAGCTGTCAGCACGGCAGCCACAGCCGACTGCTGTGTAACTACGTAGCACGGATACGTACTACAGTAGTAAAGTTACTCCGTACGTAGTTAGTTAGTAGTAGACACTAGACTCCAGACCCACTCGCCCTTCTTGGAGTAGCAGCAACAAAGCCTACAGGCTACAGGCTACAGGCTACAGGCTACTGTGTACGTAGTACTAACTAGGCCATTCAGCTAGTCAGTTGCCTAACCAGGTTAATTAGTAACTGCTGGCGACCGGTAGACGCGGCCCTCCTCTGGCCTCCTCTTGCTTGTCGCTCTCGCTCGCCAAAGTTTGCTAGGATCTTTCTAAGGCCGAGATATGATTTCTTTTGCGCCCGTCCTCGTTCCGTCTCCTTTGGTTCCCTCTGCTTCGTCCGCATCGTCCGCTTCGTCCCCTTCGTCCCCTTTTGCACTCATTCCACGCGCCGACGTTTTTCTCCCCCATCTGCGCCGCCTAGTAAACTTGTATCTCTGCACGACACATCCCATCCGCGACTCGCGATAGCACAACCAGACCAGACCAGACCAGACCAGACCAGACAAGCCCAGACCCAGAGACTGTGCGCGACTGACCGACTTGCCCGCTTTGCGCTGCCCTCATCTGCCAGTGTCTCATTCGGTCCGGCTCGGCCAGCAATGACGTCTCCACCACAGCGACAATAATCCCGCCCATGTTTCTCTCCAGAACCCCCCGAGTCATTTTCCTGACCGTTGCGGTCTTGCTCTTTATCGTCACCAGTGCGACCTATTACCTGTACGAAGATGCGCCGTTCTACCCGCTCAAGGGACCGCAGAATGTCCCGTCCAAGGGCATGGGCATGGGCACAGATGCAGACGCAGACGCAGACGCAAACGCAGACGCGGACGCGGGCGCAGTCGATGGCCACGTTGGCACAGGTATTGCGTTGACCCCAGCTCGCCCGTCCACCGTATCCAGCGTCCCGGGACAGCCGCCCTTGGTCTCCAGCTCCAGACTCGAAGACCCGCAACCAGCCCCTCCACCAGGTCAATGTCACGCCACGCTCGACTTCTTGAAGCAGGCCAACGTTGCTGTGGGACTGAAGCTCAGCGATCGGGTCAAGTTCACCCGCCGATGCATCTACCCCGTCCTCTCCGAGACTGTCGACCGAGACGACGTGGCGAATATCTCCAAGTCGCTGGTCGGAGGAGACGAGGCCGTTGTCACCGTCAACGACTGTGCCCAGGTCTCGCTGCCGGCCTGCGAGCCCATCCAGGTTACCGTCCCGGAACCTTATGCCAGAGAAAAGTTTCCACACCTCATCTTCGGCGTCGCAACCGGCTACGACCGTCTGGTGGATTCGCTCGAGGCCTTTGCGCACTGGCTCCCCGGGACCGACGCGAAGCTCGTGGCATTGATCACCGACACCGCCAAGCGCCCGCGATGGGACCTTGACAATCTTCGCAAGAAGTACCAGGATGCCGGCATCGCCATCATCTTTGCGGCACCCCTCAATGAGGCCATGACGGTCTCCCAGTCGCACTTCACCGTGTTGACGCAGATGGTCAGCCACAGTGACAAAGACACCCAATGGTTTGGGCTGCTCGACGACGACACCTTTTTCCCGAACCTGAAGCCTCTCTCGGACGCCCTTGGCAAGCATGACCACACCGTCGACGTATACGCAGGCGCCCTATCCGAAGACTTTGAAGCCATCACGCGTTTTGGCTTCGAGGCCTACGGCGGTGCTGGGATCTACCTGTCTGCGCCTCTCGCCCGGACACTCGCCGGCAATGTCACCAGGTGCTTGGAGGAGGCGTCGGGGGGCGAAGGCGACATCATCATTCGCGATTGCGTGTATAGGCACTCCAAGGCCAAGCTCACCATCATCCCGAACATGTTCCAGCAAGACACCAAGGGCGACGCCAGCGGCTTCTTTGAAAGCGGACCTCGACCAATCAACCTCCATCACTGGAAGAGCTGGTTCCGGGTGCCCGTCGTCAAGATGGCGGCTGTCGGCAACATCTGTGGCGAGTGCCTCTTGCAGCGGTGGCGATTCGGCGTGGACACGGTCCTGTCCAACGGCTACTCCATCGTCAAGTACCGCGATGGTCACCGAGACATCGATCTTTCCTTGGTGGAGGGCACATTCGAGAAGAAGAATCGTGATTTTGACTGGAGCATAGGACCTCTGCGGAAGCAGGTGGGGAAGGATATCAAGAAGAGCTACCGGCTTGTGGACGCTACCGTGGACGAAAAAGGAGTTCTCACGCAACTGTACGTCTGGAAGGGGGAGCACAAGGTTGACGAGGCCAATGAGCCCATCAATCCGGACGAGATGGACGAGGTCATCGCGGTGGTCTGGAGGGGTAATTAGATGGTGACACGCGATCGGGATGTAATTGCACACCTGTACGGAATACTGCAAAGGTTGTTGGCGTCGGGACGACCTTTTGCCAGGAGCCAGCGGATATGAAAACCAAGAGCAGGTATGCCTGAGTAATAATACCCTTTGATATTTCTTCCCTGACCTGACCTCCTCGTTCTCATGGTTGTGAAGAACCGATTGCTTGAATGCTCGCATTTCTGACATGATTCCCAATGACATTCGCCGCAGAAACCTCGTTTCCACATGACCCAAGAGGAGCTGCAAGTTGCGTGACAAAACCCAAGCGGATGACGTGTGATCCAAGGACGTCGAATCTATCACCACGCCTGCGAAGATGCTGCCTGCGCGCATCCCCCTTTCGATCCGCGTCGTGCCGACCTGTCTTCTTCGCAGCTGTCTCGTCCTTGGGATACCGGCGCGTCTTCCTTGCCGTCGTCTTATTGCCCGCTTTCGCCACCGTATCACCACCCTTTGGCACAGCCGTTGCATCGCCCTTGTTCGCAGCCATCTCGTCCCGCTTCCCGGGCGGCCGCGCCCTCCACCTTTTCTTCCCACGACCAGCGCCCTTGTCCCCCGTCGCCTTCTTCTTCTTCTTCTTCTTCTCCTTCTCCTTCCTCTTCGCCTTCTTCTTCGCCCCCATCTCCCGGTCCGCCGCTCGCCTGCCTTCGGCCTCGGCCTCGGCCTCGGCCTCCTCCATCCTCGTCATCTCCTCGAGCTTCCTCCACATCTTATCCCGATCCGCCTCGGCCTTGTCCCTCCTCTGCGCCCTCTCCCGGGCGGCGGCCGCGAGCGCGCCGTTGAGCGCCGCCAGCCGGCCCGCGTACTCCCACTGCGCAAAGCCGGGGTGCATCATCCACGGCGATCGCAGCCAGGCCGTGAGCGGGCGCGCGGCGTCGGCCCACGCGCGCAGCTCGGCCGCGATGGCGGTGTGCGACGCGCGCCACGCCGCGCCGAAGGGCGCAAGGGCCGCCGAGGTGTGGACCAGGCGCGCGTACAGGTCGGCGGTCGCGCGCGAGACGTGGTGGAGCCAGACGTGTACGCCGTGGAGCTGCTTCGCGGGCGGGTCTTGGTTGTCGAGGACGAGGACGAGGGGGGTTGGGAGGAGGAGTAGGGCGAGGTGCTGAGGGGGACTTGTAGGCGGACCGGGGTTGGTGAGTTGAGGTTGGCGGCGCGGGGCGGAGGCGCCGGGGTGGTTTCTTGGGCAGTCCGGGCGTGGTGTCCTTTGTCGGCGCTGGGCTCGTACTCGTTCGGGTTGAGGTGTTGCCGGTTCGGCTTGCGCGGGCGGCGGCGGCGGCGGTGGCGGCGCGTCATGGTTTGAGGTGGACGGGGCGGTCTCTTTTTATTTCTCTTTGTTTCTCTCTTTGTTTCTCTCTTTATTTCTCTCTTTGTTTCTCTCTTTATTTCTCTCTCTCCTTCTCTCTCTCTCTCTCTCTGTGTGTGTGTGTGTGTGTAGTATTTCGTCAAGGAGCGAAACAAGGTCAGCGAGTGATGATGGGAGAAGAGGTCGGGTCGGGTTATATGATGGCTGCCTTGAGTTGCTCAAGCTATGTGTCGTCACTGCATGTTTGGCCTCGTCTTTCTCAGTTTGGTAGCAAGCGGAAGACGGGCAACCTGTTGGGAACATGAAACGGGCGCATGGAGGAAGATGAAGAAGAAGAAGAAGTAGTGGAAGTGACGATAATGTGGGAGCTGTGATCTCGCCTGATTTTATAGGTTCCTGGTTCTCAGATACGAAGGTAACAAGGCCTTGAAAGGCGTGCTTGTTATGGGTGCAGGTACAGATGGCTTTCATTGACCTAGTTCTCCTACGGCCAGCGGTAATGTACGAGGTTCTGTGTAGCCCGTGGTCGTCGGTCATCAGTCATGACTGTTTGGATTCCGGGGTGGTTTCCGGCGAGTATTGTACCTGGAGGCACAACCGGATTCAGTATCACTTCCAGCCTTGTACTCAGGGCCTTTACAGGCAAGGTTGACTGGTTACTTTCACAAGTCATTGATATAGACACTGGACCTTTATCTACATGAAACTCACCGGCTGCTTACATGTGCGGTATGAGGCACAAGAGCCGCAAAGACCAGTGGGGAAAAAAGACAAGCAAATCCGTGCCCGTTTGTGTAGGTACCCAGGAAACAAAGAAGAAGAAAACCAACAAGACAGTTCGTGGTGACTCCTCATTATATAAATATACTGAAAAATGCCCCGTCTAGGGCCGCCTCAATAAAAGAATTCTACACAATCTGAAAACCTCTCCAGCTTCCTTCTTCCTCCACTCAAACGCCATCGTTGCCCTTGTCACCGCCCTGCTTCTGGGCTGACCGAAGACGCTGCGGCAACGCAGGCTCGGCCGAAGATGAAGAAGTCTTGCGCTCGGGGCTCCGGCTGACAACGATGGGGGCGGGCATACGGGTGGCAACTTTGCCGCCGCGCATCAGCCGGCGCGTGTTGGCGCCGGGTCGCACGCGGGTCGGCGTATACGGCTCGCTGCAGGAGCTGGTGCTGTCGCTGGTGCCCTGGTCGGGGGTGACGGGGCGGGTTTGGAATATCATTCCCATGCGCTTGCGTTGGTCTGGTGGTGGTGGGTGTTAGATAGGTCTCGGGGGGGGCTTCGTTGGAGAGCGGCGTGGTGGATGTGTCACGTACTGGTACCTTGAGACCGGAGATTGAACTCCTCGGAGACGTCCGTGTCGTCGGCCGAATCCTCTTCGGCTTTGGCCTGAGGTCGCGAGTCCGAGGCCTCGGGGGCAGTCTCGCGCTTGCCGGTGGTGGTCTCGTGCGTGGCGACGGCCAGAGCATCTCCTCCTCCTCCTCCTTCTCCTCCTCCTTCTCCTCCTTCTCCTCTTCGAGTCAGCTTCGCGGCGGCGGCGACTCCTCGCAGCTGTCTCAGCACAGCAGCACCGACGCGCTCGACCATATTTCGAGCGCCTCCCATGGTGTCTCTGCGGATGATCTTGCGGCCCTTCTTCTCCCAGCGCTTCAGGATCCCCTTCTTTTCCTTCTCGACGGCCTGCTCTGCGATGGTGTGTCCGCTGAGGGCCGTCTGGACCTCGAGATTGGCGGCCTCGTGCGGCAGGACATTCTCACATGTCCCTGCCGAGGGATGGGAAGGGTATCTAGCGTCGAGATCCGCAATGTTGAACTCGGTTTTGTAGGGAGAGACAGAGAATCGTTTCTTGGTGATCATGGTGGGCTTTGGTCTTTGAGCGTATAGAGGATAGTGGGTGTTTCAAGCGTAGAGGGAGAGGGATGTTTCTCAGTCTCCTCGAGTTCAAGGTCCCCAAAGCTGCGACTGCTGAGAGGATGGGCAAAGACGAGAGTGGGATTGTGAAAAGCCAAACATTGCCTTGGTACACTAGGTACAACCCCCGCGGGTCTGTCGCCCCCGGTGATCCTATTCATGGCTTGACGATGCAGTGGTTGCAAGCTGTGCAGTGTCTTGTGCGAGTTCGAAGAGGGGTGCACACAGGTTAATGCAATGACGCCGAGGAGAAGGGGGATACGCGTTAAACCCATCCTTGAGATTATCCAGTAGCCACACTTGTGCATTTCCAACACACTGCCAAGTATGCTGCTAGGGTGCGGTGAATTCATCCGACCAAAGCAAAGAATGCCCTCAGGGGCTCGTTGGCATTTGATGAAGCATGCCCATCTGACACGCCTTTGATTCTACCACCACGACATCTCCAAAGCAGTGTCCCAAAGCACAGCCGGAAGAAAGGGGCACTATCGAGAAACGACAGGATGAAGCCGGTGCTTTGAGATGCTCGAGGCTGTCCACCGCTGCATCGCTCTCTCGAAACACCAGACCTCTCTCGACAGGTTCGCTTGGATCCTGGATTCCCACGCAATGCCATCGCGCAACTCTTGGGAACCAGGCAATATTTAACCGTGGCACTCTATGAGTCTGCAGTTTTGCAAGTAGGCTCACCCCGAGCAAGTGCCTGCCGGCAAGGACACTCACTATCTGCCCGTGTTCTGCATTCCGGGAAGATCTCCGATCCTTGACGTGGTCGAGATGCGAGGGCGTTGCACAATGTCCTCGCACCTCTCTTGATTCAGGCCGGCTGGATGGGAGCGTATAAGAGCCGGCAGGGCCTCGAGATGGTTGGCCCAGGTTGGGAGGTAGCGACAGAAAGCTCAAGTGACGACCGTCGATAGCACTCGAGTCTCGATGCCACACGCAGCTCAGCCTCTTAGTAGAAGCAACCAGAGGTTACATCCCACCGAGATGGCCGTCGAAGACTCGCTCAAGTGCGGCTATCAAGACAAGGTGAAAGCTGGAGAGGTTTGGACAGTTCCAGCTTCCGACACGGGTTGAATGAACCCTCGAGTCTCGACTGAGTAAGCAGTACGGAGTGAGCAAGGCGAGTGAGAATAGAACCGTCCGTTTAATCAAGACGGCACGGCACGTTGAATGAAACGAATGGCCCACCATTTTGAACTACGTACCGGTACTCCGTAACTAACGTACCAAGTAGTACTTTGATCCGGCACGGCCCCCGACTTGAACCCGACTTTCGCCAAAGACAATGGGAAAGCGCACTAGTCAACAAGCAGACAAGCAAAGACGTAAAGAAGCTACAAGGTACAGAGTACGGATAGTACGGATAAAGAGGCTTAGTTGATAACCCAAGGTTACCGAGAGGTTGGCAGTCATCAACTACGTATCCCCAAGTTACCGAGTACATACCAACCGGCCCGACCCGACCCAAACAAAAAACAAACACCAGTGACCATCCCTTTCCGCCTAATGCCCGTCTAACCATCCATCCCCAGTGTCCCTCTCCAAGCGCCCCTTTCAAGCGCCCTCAAACACCTTCAACTCGGGCTCCTCCACAGTCCAGCCTCGGCCTTCACCTAAACATCGATCCGTTATCCAAGCTCGCCCAAAGCGCCCATCTGCAGCCAAGGGCTCCGTGGTCGGAATAGAGTCTATTAATAGACCATCTGGTAGGCCTGCGTGAAGATGGCGCCGTCAAGAATCTTCTGTGCTGCCGTAGTCTCCGCGTCGCCGGCGTCGATCCGAGGCTTCTTGCTAGAGGGAGGAATGCAGTCATCCCCCGGCGCAAGACGTCGCTTGAAGCGGCCAGGGGCCTCTTCGTTGGCAACATCGTGAAAGAGGCTGTCGTCCATGGAGTCGTTGGCGAATGAATGGTTGTCGCCCCCGTCGGGGTCTTGCTGGTCGTGACCATTGGCTCCGCCACTACCACCATCTCGACTCGCTCCGTCGTCATCCGGATCCTCGTCTCTCGGGCGTCTATTCTCCTTGTCCGAGCCGTCCGAGTCCGAGTCCGAGTCCGAGTCCGAGTCCTCTTCTTCTTCATCCTCCTCTTCGTCCTCCTCTTCGTCCTCCTCTTCTATCTCCGTTTCTGCTTCCTCTTCATTTTCCGCCTTCGCCATCGTCGTGTCTTCTTCGTCTGGGGCGTCTGTACTTGAATTGGGACCAGAGGAGGAATCGTCAGAGAGCGGATCCTCGCCCGGCACGTTCTCGTCCATCTCTCCGTCCGAGTAACGACTCTGCCAGGGGTATCGCGTGCCCGACTGTTCAGCGTCCTCGGAAGCCTCTTCTTCTTCGCCTTCCGGGTAATCCTCAACAACCTCGGATGTCTCCTCTTCATCAACTTCCGTGTAACCGTCGTCATACTCAACGTTCTCGGATGTCTCCTCTTCATAAACTTCCGTGTAACCCTCGTCGTCCTCAACGTCCTGGGATGCCTCCTCTTCATCAACTTCCTGGTAAGCCTCTTCATCTTCAGTTTCCGCCTCTTCGACGTGCTCGTAAACCTCCACTTTTTCAACGTGCTCTTCTTCTTCAGCGCCCTCCTCTTCAGCGCCCGCCTCTTCAGCGCCCTCTTCTTCAGCACCCTCCTCTTCAGCGCCCTCTTCTTCGACGCCCTCCTCTTCATTGGCCCTGATGTCATCATCAGGGTCAGCAGCTGGCGCGTTGGCACCTTTGTCAGCAGCTGCTGGCGGAACATCATCACCGTCCTCATCCTCGTCCTCATCCTCATCGTCACTCTCCAGCGGCGGTGCATTGTAACTCTTGCCATCGTCAACCGGTTTGAGCGAGTTGGGCTGGTACATGGTATCGCCGTCCTCCAAGCTGAAGGCGGAGATGGGCGCCAGAAAGGCCCGACAGCTCCAGTCGAGCGCGCCGTTCGCCTCGGCCAGGCACATGCCCGTCATCTCCTGCCTGACGGCGTCGACGTTGACCCAGACCGACATCGGCCGCCAGAAGCCCGCCTGCAGGAGATTCCCGCCGTGCACCGCCTCCGTCTCAATCACCCTGGCCAGCAGCTGCCGCGCGTAGTCGAAGCACCGCAGGCCCGTCTCCCACGGCACGTTCTGCTCCGGCATAGTCGGGATCCAGATGCCCAATCGCGCCAGTTTCGGCAGCACGGCCGGCGCCGGCACGGGCGGCGCGGGATTGTCAAAGCGGATGCCGCCTTTCGCCAGGACGCGTCGCATGCGACGGGAGACACGCGTCGCCAGGGCACTGTCATCATTTCTCGAGTTGGGGTCCAAGATGGAAAAGTGCCTGACGAGGTTGTAGCTGTTGGTGGGATTGTTGTTCGGAGACTTTGCGAGCACGAAGAAGCAGAGGACCCAGTGCTCCTCGCCCGCGTCCACGCACCAGAATGTGTATCGCCCCCTAGCTCGCAGGTCTTTGAAGAAGGGGTTCGGCACACCATCAGCCCACCCGTAGTTGAGGAGGAGCTCTGCCTGGCACCTGTCCAATGTGCTTCCAAAGAGGCGGTCGTCCTCCGTAGGCGGCAGGATGACGATGCTATTCCGCCAGTCCGGGTGGAGGCTATTGTAAACGAACTCGAGGCTGAATCTCAGAGCCTCGCTGCTTATAATCTGGTCGCGCGACATTTGTAGCGTGTTCAACCCGTAGACCTGGTCCCTTGCGACGGCGAGATTCGGCGGGAGAAAACATTTGCCTCTGTTGGAGCTGATGTGGCTCTTCTGCCCCTTTGATGCATAAGTAGCAAGAAATCCGTTACACTATTCCGGCAGTCAGTCACGTCAACTCTGCTCTCGGTACGTAGCGTGACCATTACTCGCGAACCGAACATCGCTGGCGGGCGTCTTTGGAACGGAGAAAGGGCTGCTTACTACGACACTGGTGCGCGCAAGCACCATTTCGTCGACGGTGCCCGCGGTCGCCATCGGTACGAGTTTGCAAGACACCAGGAATATCAAGTGTTGGTTGTCCAAGTTGGATGTTTTCGAATAGGTACTCAGACCTGACAATGTACCAGAGTTGGAACAAGGGCCACTGTTGATGGGAGGAGGCGATGACCAGAGCGATGAGGGTACGGGATTGCAGATATGGTCTGTGTTTGCGCTCTTGAAGGACGATTCTCTTGAAAAGGGGCGAGCGTGTGACGTGTGGATGAATATGGCGGGAGTCAGTGGAGGGGGATCAAACAGACGGCACGTCTCTCTATATACAACGACCAGGAACATGTTCTTTCAATGCCAAAGTACACGTTGGGGAAGCAATGCTGCCGCTCACTGATCCCTAGTGACCACACCGCATACGGTTATGCAGCTATGAAAGACGCTGCTTTCACTGCCGGAAAGGCAGAACCGCTTGCAGAACGGGAACAAAGGGTTGAACATGAGTGGCCATCTGGTCACAAAAGGGATATCGGCGGAAGCGCATGGAGACTTTCGAAAGAGATAATTGAATTGAAGGGACGCGCGATTACTTGGTCTAATAAAGGAAGATGCGGATGATGCGATGCTATGCAGTAACTGACGATTGACCGGTTATGACGACTTGGCTCGCAGTGCTGGGTAAGAAGGGTTCGCCAACCAAACGTACAGAATCGCTACCCAGCAAAGCGTGACACCGCCCAAAGCAAAGAGGAACATGGCCAACTCCTGCGTCGTGAGCAGATCCGGCCATACATCGAGCGTCGGCGAAATCAAGTAATGCAGCATGCGCGGGTACTTTTGGCGTCGCTCCTGTACCCTATTGACCAGATGCGTTCCGAGTTTTCGTATCTGGATGACGACTTTGTGTTTTGCCACAGCGCTGTCGTGCGTAATGTAGAGAGTCTGCTTGTCCTTGTCGTGTCTCCAGTCGCCGTCGGTCAGCGTAATCTTCAACTCGTGCTTGGCGTAGTGGTAGTTTGGAAGGAACACCTCGGTGACACAGGAGCGCTTCTCCTTTTCGCCCACCGCATCATCGCTGTGCCATCGAAACTCGTAGCGTAGAGTTCGGTGATGCCATGAGGATACGACAGGTCTTCCAGCAATCTTAACAGCGTACGGGCGGATGATGACATCAAGGGCACGTCCACCACGGTACAGCTCGTCGTGGTGGTGGGCTTCGTTGCGGTAATCTGGCGGTGCGACATCGACCTGGTCGCCATTCACAATGGAAAAATCCTCCTTGTTCCAGCCATCTCCGTACTCAACACGGTTGTCTGGGTTATAGTTCCAGAGCGTGAAGCCCATGTGGTGATGCTCCATGGCGGCAATGAGGGCATCCATCAATTCCCTCTGCTTGTCAAAGTCTCCAGTGGCGAAAGCGTGCCGATCATTGATATCAAACGCGATTCCGACTTCTCCAATCAAGGTCGGCACAAGACCCAGTGAGATTTTGCCGTACTTGACGACGTTGCCGAGCTGCTTCCGGTAGTTCTCGCGCAAACCCTTGACTCCGAAGTGGAGGCCGCCGAGTACAAACATGCCTCGAGAGAGTCCCTGGACATTGACACTCATCCAGCCATGGAACTTGGAGAACAGGACATTGAGGTCATAAAAGTGCGGCGCGTACACCAGGTTCCGAGGTCGCTTAGCTGTGATGACCGTCTTCGTCGCATAGTCTTGCTTCTTTGCTGATTCCGCGGCCTCCGGGCCGCCCCATGGCGGCATAAACTCATTTGGCAGAGGCTCGATGAAGGAAAGGTGGCGAGGAAATTTGCCGGATACGCGCTCGGAGAAGCGTGCCAAGAAGGGACCCCAGCAGTCCCGGTACCATTCAATAGGCTTGCCTTCACGACCCTGCCGGTGGTCGTACTCGAAGTAGTCTTTCTGCAAGATTACCGGGGCCTTTTCCTTCTCATCCCACTTCCAGACACCATGGCTGAGCCATACACACTGCCCCATCCCCGGGGCCGGTCCACGACTACCTCCCCGGCACCTGTGAGCCACGCAGAACGACCTTTGGGGTCGACGACCGAATAATGCGATCTGCGTGTGGGGAATGGCCACGACTTGACGTAAAACGGGAGTTTCTGGGCGTAGCCACTTCCGAGCGCAAACGATTGTGCAAGCGAAGGAGTATGGCCGATGTGGAGATCCGTGTTATAATCCCAGGAGTGGAAGTCGTGCAGATTGATCATGCCTCGGTGGGGTTCGTTCATAGGCTCGAAGCCCACGCAGGCCTCGAGATGTCCGACCTCATCCGCGAGCCGACCAAAGGCCTCGATCATGGCGTCCTGCAGAAAGGTCTGGACCGAGACGTCTTCGGGGGCACCGCTACCGCTCAGCGGCGACCTCTGACACCTGAGATTGGGCGCCAAAGCGTCGCCGGCCCAGAACAGCGTTGCCAACGTGGACGCAGCCAGCTTCTGGTATCCCGAAGGCCATTGGAAGGGACCGCTCGGCTCCTTGTGGTTCATGGGCGACTGGGCACGCCTCGCCTCGTCTTGGCCGTGGACATAGGCAGCCCCGGTGGCGGTAAAGGCCTCGACATCGAGACCCGCAGCCTCGAACGTCCAACCCGGAGCGCCGCTGCCGCCACTGAGACGACTCCAGACGTCTTGGTGGGCGCATATGAAGCACTTGAGGCCATACCTTGACATCAGGCCGATGAGCTGCTTCAGGTAGTCGATGTACTCCAGGTCCAGATCAGTGTTCGGGTTGGGGCCAGCGTGGCCAATCGACTCCCACGTCACCAGCAGCCGGATAAGAGGCAGGCCCCAGGCTTGCAGTCGGCGGAAGTGAAGAGGCGCCTGGTCGAGCGGAAAAGGCCGCCCGACAAAGGTGACAGTGCGATGCTCATAGAAGCCCTCTGTCAGGTGAGAGAGACCGTTCGGTTTGGTAGGCAGCTTGCTGGCGCCGGAGATGTTGAGGCCGCGCAGCGAAAGCGTGCGGCCGTGCGCGTCGACGAAGCGATCATCCTGCACGCGAATTGGGCCGCCGAGTGCCGCCTCGGAGAAATCGTGAGCTGCATATGTTTCCTGCATCTCGTCGGCCGGCCGTCGATGAAGGTGATTCGTTGGCCTTTTCGAAGTTGGGTGGCTCGGGGGAATTGAGTTTGCACGTGATTGTGTCCGAACTTTGAAGAGCAAGTGCCAGGTACCAACGTTAATGCTACAGTCTAGACTCTCCTGTGTACTCCGTACTCCGTAGTTACCGTGCAGTCAATGGGCACCCGAACTTCCGCAGCTACTGGTTAACGTTAACAGTTACCTAACTAGCACCAAGTTAAACGCTTGGCAGCTTACCCCTGAATACGGACACAAATTGGAGAATTGACGGGATCATGTAAGGGGAACTCAACAGGGGCGGGCAGTCGTCGGTTGTTGCTCTATTATATGTTCAGGTGGCCGTCTCGTCACTTGTGACTCTGGTCGAACAGACAGACACCTCGCCTTTTCGTAGGCTAGGCTGCAGCGCGAAATGCAACCGTCGCAAGCTTGAAACCGCCTTGACAGATTGAATCATGAATCATGAAACCGGAGGAAGCTGGCCGATGCGGAATATAATGGTCAAAACGTGGTATTCAGCAGAGAGCTGTTGTTTGACGCGCCGTCTACATACGAGTAGACACTTCTGCTGTAACCAAAACGGAGTATCCCTAGAGCCAGGAGGTCGACGTCCATACGTCCATGCATCCATGCATCCATGCGTCCGTACGTCCACACATCCACAAGTCCGTACGTCCACGCGTCCATACGTCCATACGCCCATACGCCCATACGTCCATACGTCCATACGTCCCAGCATCAACGCGGGGCGCTGCTGCCCAGCTTGCAGCCATCATTCGCCATCTCAACACCGACTCCGTAAACCCCACAGAAATCTCGTCGCCGGGGCCCCCTTACTTCTTCCCCTCAAAGTAGAACTGCCCCAGACGCTCGGCATCTGTCTGCTTGCCGAGAATCGGGGTGCCAGCGGGAACTCTCCCTTCCCCGCCGTCGAGTCTCTCGCGTACAATGCGCTCGGCGTCATCTCGAGATGTTGCGCTGAGGGCCCCTTGTTGGGCATGACCGGGCTGCGAAGGGAGCTGGCCACGAGCCATCGTGTCCACAAACACGTCGTCATCTGCATTGCCGACGTGACCATCGGCCGAAACTCCATCCGTCGTCCTTGCATCCCGTCGTTCTGCCTGACCAGAGAGGCTGCCGGGCGCGTCGCCTGACGCAGAAGCCGCCACCGCCGCGTCCCTCATCTGCTGGGAGCGCAGCATGGCGGACTCGCTCAGCCCCGAGCCCGTTCTCTCCAGGCCCCAGGCGCCGCCAGGCCCCATGACACCGGGAATCGGCCGGCGCTGGTAGATGGGACCACTGACGGTGCTGTTCGCGCCCTCGCCGAACCCGACCAAACTTGCGTTGCCGTCGTCGCTCATGCGATCCTCGAAGCCGCCGACGGAGTGGTTTGTCATGTCCTCGTCCATGGCGTCGGCGCCCGACGTCGAATCGGCATCCATGGTGCGGTAATTCGTGTCCGTACTCATGCCGTCCTCGTCGACTTCGGTGTTGTCGTCATACTGCCCCTCGGTGGTTGTCCGCGCGCCGACACTACCCGTCGCAGAGGCAGTTCCCACGGTGCTCATCTTGGTCGCGGCAGTGGGCTGGCCATTGGAATCAAAGTATGCCGCGGCGTGCGGCATGTTGCTTATCTGTTGCTGCTGGTGCGCGGTGATGGGGAAGCTGGTTGATGTAGGCGTCGTCTGCTGGGGCGACGGGGACCGAGCCACGTTGGGCTGCTGGCCCGACGACGCGCGGAGGGTCGAGACGCGTTCGAGCCCGGCAAGGCGCGAGATGCGGTCGGCGCGCTCAGCTTCGAGGCTGTTAGTCGAGGGATGGTGGTGGTGACCTCGCTGTCCTTGACCACCAAACGCAGGGAATCCATGAGCGTGGCCGCGGTGGCCGTCCTTGATGGCAGTGGTGGACAGGGTCGACATCGAGGTGGTCGTGCTGGTGGGAGTGCCGCTGAGGGGGGAGCGAGCATCAGGAGGTGGCTCCTTCGGGGGCTGCTTGCACGCATGCGATGGGGACGGGCAATGGACTTACGGCATCTCGTTGGGAGTGTCTGGGTTGGACGAAGGTGTCGGCAGATTGATGATCATCGGGCCGGTTGATTGCGACATGATTGCGAGCGTGACTGATGCTGGTGCGCGTCGGCGGTAGAGGGATGAGGTTGGCGCGACTCGAGTAAATGTGTGTTTCCAATGGTGGAAAGGTAACGTTAAGTTGGCATGCGATGGCGTAGGTTGGGAATGGTGAGAGTTGCCCGAAGCTCAGCTCAGTTCGGGCTTTGGTTCCTCCAGGAGGACCCCCGGGGCGAAATGACGTCGTTAGGGGACGGACGCACTGGTCGAGTTGCGCCGATTCGAGTCTATGAGATGTATCATGTCACGAGACGGGCGTGTGCTTTGCTGCAATGCACGTTACGGAGATACTGTATATGTGTCTTGACTACTGCATATGTCTTCATCTATCCCTGTCCGTTGTCCTTGTGTTGGTCAAGTGTGACGATGATCGCGTTCGCCCTGCTCTTCCGTCAGCCCTGCCGTGAATCTGTGACACGGCAGCCCAGAAGATGGAAGGCATTTAGTGGACAAGGTGGGGGGGGGGGGGAGGGGGCGCGACTCAGCGGCACTTGGGGGCAGCCAAAGCCTGACGCAGTTAGGGTCCAGTGCGGGGTAGGTGCGGATAATGTTTGCTTGTTTGTTTGGTCATGATCATGATTCCAACTCTACCAACAAGTAGTCTCTAGGCAGTGTGGAAGTTACCTGCCAACGGGAACTACTTTGTAAATACTTGAAAGCCAGGCAGACCACTCTGGGAATGACCGGTTAAAACACGCCAGGAGCAAAGTCAATCACCTGGTGCTCGTCTACCAGGCCACCTATCGTCTTTACAAAGTCTAGATGCGCCGGGTCCTTCTCCAGGTAGTACGTCCTGTCCTCTTCGCTGTCAAATTGGCTGATGAAGGCGTGCTCGAAACCTCGCTATTTCCACTGTCATCAGTCCGTGCTCTCCTTCCGTCTAAGTTAGTTCCAACGAGTGTCGGTCTCATACCGATGCGCCCTCGGGGCTGTTGTTCTTCCCCCTACTGCCGTCTTGACGTACGGCTGCCTTGTCTCTGGGCGGAGGCACTTGTCCTTGAGCGCAAGCATGCGGTCGCAGGCCTGTGATTATCAGTCATGCGCAACAACAAGAAGTCCGTCAGCGTCACTCACAGCTTGGACCTCGTCTGCTGGCAAGGTAGTCTTGAACTTGAACAACACGACATGGTAGATTGTCATGATGGCGGTTTGCACTAGTTATACTAGACTGGTAAGTAAGTGAAACAGAGGGATGAAGGATGGGCTCTCTCCCTCTCTGAGCTCTCATCAAGACGGGCTAGCTGGAATACCACCCCCTCCACTCCCCCTCCACTCCCCCCACTCTCTTGCCCAAAGCACCGGCCGTCTCCATCTCAGGCGAACAGATTCGCTCCCTCGAGATACAACTTGTCCAGCTCCTCCGCCGCCGTGACATTATCCACGGCCAACCTCAGAAACCTTTGGTCCGTCACGCCCTCGTCGTACACCCACTCGTTCGACCCGTTCGGATACACGTAGTTGTATCCCACCTCGTTCCCGCTCCGAAACAGCTCCCCCATGCCCCCGATGGCGTACAGCACCGCCAGCGGGTCCCACGAGAACCGCGCCTCGCCGTAGGTATACCACGTGTACGCCCTGGCGACCGGATCGCCCGCGGGGCCCTCGCGCATCAGCCGCCCGCCCGACGACACGTTGCCGCCCAGCTCGGTGCCCGCGAACACGACGGGCGACAGGTCGCGCCAGCCGTTGACGACGTGCGCCGCGAGCCCCGCGTCGTCGCCGAAGAAGTTGTACTCGCGGCCCCGCGGGTACTCGCCGCCCATGACGACGAGCTCGGCCACCTTTTGCCGCACCAGCGCCGGCCCGTCGAGCGCCGACCACGCGTCCGCGCTCGAGTTGAGCAGCCCCGACAGGTTCTCAAAGAAGCCAACGGACGCGATCGTCACGCTGCCGTCGGCCGCCGCCGACAGCACCTGCCGGTACAGCGAGACTGGGTCGTGAGCGTCGGCGGCGCCGCCCCACGGCAGGCTGCCGCCCGAGAAGTGGTACGCGACTTTGCTGACGTAGTCGCCGAACGAGTAGTAGAAGGTGTCAACAAAGGTCGCGTCAGTCATGGGTTGTCTCATGCCGATGGGCACAGCGGACTGGTTGTAATGCGCCAGGATGGCCGAGGCGGCCAGGGCGGAGTAGCTGCTGTTGGTGTTGATGTTGACGGCGAGCAGGTTCACACGGGGCGAGGTGGCGGCGAGGAGGAGAGCGCCGGCATCGCTGGAGAGAGTTAACGATACGTTTTCGGGCGGCCAGAAGGGGGTAGGCAGAAAAGAGAGATCCTTACTCCACGTCACTGAACAGGTCAGTGTCGATGATGAGGTTCTTGCGCGGCGTCGCGCATGCTGCCACCAACCCCGAGAGAAGAAGCGCGCAAACGGAATCCCTTCGCGACCACCGCATGTTGATGCCCGAGCTGCTAACGTCGACCTTGACCTACACCGAGTCGATTACATGCTCTGTCGGGATCGAGCAACTTGTATGAAATCTCGACCGTGAAGGAAGGCCCATTTCACCCTTGAACCCTGCTCATATAACTTGCGCCCTCTACCGTAGTACTACTGTTCTTGCCCACTCGGAGTCGCGAGTGTTATCAGGAGCGGGGTTTTGTTTAATTACCTTTGGTTACCTGCCGGCGATGACCGGAAGCTCCACACGCGATCAGTCTCTCGACGGGCGATTGCTCTATTGGTAACAGTATAACGTAACCCCTAGGCATTCTGGTCACCAACTCTCGAATAACGTTAGAATTATATGAAAGATAAGTAAGGGTCTCGGTCCCTATACCTCTATATGCAGTCTCTCTATTAATAGTAACACGCGCTCTTATCCTCTTTTTATAGGGTTAGTATCTCAGATAACCTTGTACATAATAGTTTGACGGTGTCTAAATAGCTTGAATATTTAGTTTATTTTCTTTCAAGAACCTAGAGACCCTACTCAGTGTTAAATCCCAATTTTCCGAAAAAGAACGTCGCTGCGTTTCGGTATAACGCAACTTATAGCTACTAAAAGTGATCCGGTTCTGCACATCTTTCGCGTACTTGGCCGTATAAGAAATACGGTGTAGAACAGGTTCCGATAGCTGTAGGAGAAGCCCGCAGCACCTTGCAGGACATGATACAATAGCAGAGGTAAAAGAGTATAGACCGGCCTCTGGTAGGAGGTGAATCGGAAAGTGAGAACCGGCTTAATTTCTGAGACTATCTACTCATACTGCTAGTTAGCGCTGAGACTGCTGGGATAAACTAGAATACAGTCGCAACTGCCGGCTACAATCGCCGCTATGGGACCAACCCGCGTTGTAATGGTCAGATATGACAACCACAGCACTGGAGCTCCCTTGAACGCATCTATCCGGCGGCAAGAGTTTGCATGTTGAACTTGTCAGAACGTGGTATGATAACTGGCGGGATTCTTATATAGGCTATCCTGATGCTGTGCATGAGGTTGACAGGTAGTTGGTTCTGCTTGTAGCCGATTTATACTTATAAAAAACACCAAGAGTCACGGGCGTTGTGCACAATACAAAACGGGGTATTGCCCAGGTGAAAACAGCTTTACGAAAGTCATCATCGACAAGGTTCCAACTCGTTGCAGTTTAAAGCGTGTGCTTCTCACGTACACACGTGAAATCCAGTCCCTGTGTAAACCAATTCAAACCAATTGTTATTCGATTATCCGGTCGATTCTACATCTTTCTGATAGGTTCGAATTTGGTACAAGTACGCTACCATACTCATATTACCAAGAGCAGTTTTCTGCGCCCCGATCGCAACGACGCGAGAGGGAAACGCACCACGCACTCGTCGTCCCTTTCGAGGTGGATGGTGCAGAGTCCAGACATCCCAACGCATCTGAATGAGAGAGTGTGTCATGATACTTCATACTCGAAACGGGGCTGAGGGATTCTATTCGAACAATTGTCTATTTTCAAACGTCTACAGCAGTGCGTGTCCCACGGGTCTATCATCTATGTAATGTCCTGGCGAATCGCGATCACCTCAGGCCTCTTCCAGCTTCACAAAGCAGTACTTGGGCGGCGTCGTAGCCACCTCGACACTCTCGTCCGACCCGATGACGCCGTCGAGCTCCCCAAACTTGAAGTTCCAGACGAGCAGGGTGAGAATCGTCCGCACCTGCATATAGCCCAGCTTCTTCCCGAAACACTGCCGGGGGCCGTAGCCGAACGACTGCATCGGACCGGCCGAGGCGTCGAACACGGCCTCGCCCTTGGCGTCGTCCCAGCGCAGCCACCGCTCGGCCTTGAACAGGTGAATGTCCTCGGGCGCCCAGTCAGGCCGCCTCTTCCCGCGGCTGGACTCGGACCGCCAGTGCTCGGGGACGTGCAGCGCGGGCGAGAGCATGCCGGGTCCGGTCGACGGCATTATGACGGCGGTGCCTTTCGGGACCACGCGGCCCAGTATCACCGTGTCGACCGCGGTGCAGCGGTTGAGCGCTGTAAAGGCCGGTCGGACCCGCAGTGTTTCGTCGATGACGGCCTGGAGATAGTGGATGTTGGACTGCGTGATCTCCTGCATCGTGGGCTGTCGACCCTCCTGGACGGCAGCCGCGTGCCACTGACGCAACGCCTGGCGCAACTTTTCCTGAGTCTGCGGGTTCTGCGCGAGGAACTTCACCACCCAGCTGATGGTTGTCGCACTCGTCTCATGCCCAGCAGAGTAGTAACCGGTCAGCTAGATAAGGGGTTAGCACGTTTTCTCGACTGCTACGGTAGGTACTTGACTCTTGTTCGCCTACCTCGTCGTAGATGCCGCGCCTGTGGTAGTCTGGCTTCCTGTTTTCGCTGGCGGCCGCCTCGCGTTCCCGGCGTATCATGTGATCCAGAGCACAAGTCATTGCCTCGCCGTTCTCCGTGCGGGATATCGACTTTTCGACTTCTATCGCTTCGAACTGGCGCACGGTGGTGTACGCTCGGCGCAGCTCGCCATCCGTGAGCATTGCATAGTAGTGCTGGAGGACAGTGGAAATGGACCTGACTTGCTCGCCGACATGGTCGGTCAGTCTGACGAATGCGCTGTAGTAGGGCAGCGGCGGCAAGTGTGGGAAGACGACGCCCCCGTGCCTGTTCTCTAGTTCAAGCTTGCCGCCCAGGGACTCGAGGTACCTGAGATCCTGCCATACCGAGCTCATGTCATCGTTGGCCGCAAAGGCCGATGCAACAATCATGTCCGATGCCGCGCTGAAGATGTCGTGCGAGGCGTCGAATGGCCGACCGCGGGCTTGGGCGAGCTTGAACTTCCACAGGGCGACTAGGTTGTCCGACTTTTTGTAAACCTCGGGACCCGAGACCTGAGGACGTTAGCAAACGACACCATCCACGGCCAGGCACCCCAAGAGTGCTCTCTGGCAGGGGAAACGCTGGACAGATGCTACTCACCGACTGGAGAAAGCTTGGTATCATGCTGTCCTTGAGCAGTGCCTTGTTTGCCTTGTGCTTCGGGTCATCCGACTCGAGCGCAAGGTGGAACTCGGGCATGATATGGGCAAAGAACGATATGAAGACGGGACCACGGCAGAAGTCCCTGCTCCTTCGCAGCATGATATCCTGCATTTCGGTAAAGTCGCTTAGGATCACCATGGGCTTGCTGAAAGGACCCAGCCAGACCTGGCAGAGGGGCCCCAACTGCTCTGCCTGATGCACGAACCATGGCACATTCTGTTCGCCGTTCACCTTCTTGAATTCAAGCAGCTGGCTCAAGTTTCCAGTGATGCTCCGTGCTGCTTTTTCGTCGTAGGGGATGCCGGGGATGGGCTTGGGCAGGGCAAGTCTGTACAGGGCGAGAAGGCTCAAAGCAACGAGCCCGACGAGCACCGCATAACCAGCGGATGCGTTGAAGAAAGGTAATGGTGGCTGGAGGGTGATGGCCATGGCGGAGGCTGTCAGAGGTCGTGACTCGTCAGGACTCGGATGCTGACAGAGATGGGCAGAGGTGGGCAGAGGTTCGTGTTTGATATGCCTGCGTATCGAACAAGACAAGATTTGAGATCAGCGGTGCTCTAGATACTGTCCAACTTGCCGACCGTAGGAACATGGGCGACGATGGGTGCACATATACTCGGAGAGAAGCACCTTGCGAGCGTGACGGCTCTGCCCCAAGACGGCGGCTACAAAGGCCCGGCCGCAAGGCTCGGTCCCCCAGGCGGAGTCGACTTTCATCCCGAGCGCCGGGCCACAAACCAAGCAGGCCTTCTGCGCAGTACTGGGTAGGGGTTAACGTGACCTATCACCAAGTTGGCCACCCCACCAAGTTGGCCACCCCCTCCAACATCACCCTCTTCCTTACAACAACCATTTCACAGCCAATATCTATCGCTTTTTGAAGCCGTTTATGTTATCTGATTCCCCTCTCGATGCCGCAGTTAAGGATGTACTTAGCGGTATGTCGCAGCGCCAAGCCGCCTTAAAGCACGCGGTAACGCGCGGCACACTCCAAGGACGACTCAAAGGACGGCGACCGCGTCAGGAAGTTAAGGAAGACCAGCAACTCCTCTCTAATGAGCAAGAACACGCGTTGATTCAGTGTATATTGCTCCTAGACAAAGAGCACCGGTCTCCCTGCCGTTCTACGATCGGTTAGCTAGCTGTAAAGATAGCTGGTCGAACCGCGCCTGTTGGCCAGCATTGGGTCCGACGATTTATTGCACGCCATAACGAGATTACCGACCTTGAAAACCGTAAAATCGACCGAGACCGGTATATTGGTCTTACGGCTAGTAACCTAGCAGACTTTTATAACCTATACGAGGGTCTTTTCACTGCTTACGACTTCGAACCGGCCGATATATATAATATGGACGAGACCGGCATCGCTTTAGGTTAAGGGATCAACGGATTAGTTGTCGGATCTTCTGAAAAGAAACAGGCGTTAACTGTCCAAGACGGTAGCAGAGAATAGGTTTAGTGTAATCTATACTATATCAGCTTAGGGCGTATCTCTCAAACCTGTTGTTATCTTCCAAGGCAAAAGCCTCCAGGTCCAGCATTTCAGAGAACCACTACCGGACTGGCGATATACATACTCTACTAATGGGTGGACGTGCAGAGAGATAGCACACAAGTGGCTAGATAAGGTGTTTATACCAGAAACACGTCGAGATAACCCCGATCTATAGAGGTTACTAAGGCTTCCTATCTGGTACAATTGGTCAAGTTCCAAGGCTGCGAGTTACAAAAAAGGACATCTACAACATGACGCCGCCGCCAAACTCCACATTCCGCTCTAGCCTCGATACCTCCGAATGGAAGTTTCCAAAAAAACAACAACCGGGTCTGAACAAGACATGCTTCCTGCTCCGCATGAGCCAGACCTTGTCATCCCAGCCCAACAGCCTCATACATGTCTGTCGGCTCGACTCCATAATAAGAGCTGTTCCGACATTGTGGAACCGGGAATGCGCCACGACTAATCTCGCGCATCGTTGACAAAGCAACAGCAGAGCCATAGCGCAAGTAGGCTATTCATTTGCAGTGCCTCCATGGAAGGTGGAAACCGGCAGTTGGAATTTGGTGAAGACTGCATCGCAGAGGTTGTCTGTCGTGACAAGGTTGCCCCGGACTCACTCGTACATCCGCAAAAGCTGCCGTCGCGCGCTCCTCAAGTGAAATAGTCAAAGTCGTTGGTCAGTTGCAATAGCTCCATCTCGGGATCGTCCTCCTCTTCATCTAAATCAGACGTGCCAGTCACCAGCTCGGGGCCTCGGCCCATGAACCACTCGGTGGTCCCCATGAACTCCATGACAGCCTTGTCCATGCCGAGGCCCTGCCGCAGCTTGTCCGTGTCGCCCTCGAGCCACAGACCCTCGAGGCAGGTGGCTCTGGACAGCGCCACGTACGTCTGCCCTTTGGCAAAGGCCTGTGACAGATCGACGCGGACGTACTCCAGCGTCAGGCCCTGGGCGCGATGGACCGACATGGCCCACGACTGCAGCAGCGGGATTTGGGTGCGGCACAGCAGCAGATGCGATCCCGTGTCCCGGACGTCGGTGACCAGGCAGTCGGGGTACACGGTGAGCGTGCAGCTGCTGAATCGGACTATGGGGTAGAATAGGGGTCTACGGCGCGCCTTTCGTATGAACTCCTTGATGCCGTCGCCCCTCGTGGAGCCGTACAGCCTTTTGAAATTGGGGAGTTTGCCCTCCTCGTGCTCTTCGAACCCAACGACGAAACCTTGCGACCCGTTGCAGAGGCCCCTTTTGATGTCGAGGTTCACCAGCAGCACGACAAGCGTGCCGATCTTGAGACGGAGTGACTGCTCAAAGCGGTGATCTCCCAGCGCCGTCAGCGTCCCGTCCGGTTTTCGGTCCGTCTTTTTGTCGAGGATGCCCAACTCGCTGCCTTTTTGCCATTCGTACGAGTCGTGACAGGTGTACGTGTGCTCTGCGCCGCCGAGTCTAGCGAAAGCGGCCCGGTTGATCTTGTCGACCTCGGCGTTGGTGCATGTGAGCCGCACAGCCGTTCTGTATCCGGGGTCGTCGTTATTCGCCTCTCGGGCCAGCAAGCCCACCTGCATGTGCGTCAAATTACCACCTTGGCGGCAGTGGTTCAGGACATCGAGAAAGGCAAGTTGACGTTGCCTATGGATGGTGCCAAGGTAGACGTGGATGAAGTTGGCGCGCTGCCATGCGTCGCTCCGGAAAGCCCACTCGTCGCCCTGGCTCCATTGCTGTCGGTGATTGCCCGCCTCTCCGTGGTTCGGACATATCCACGTCGTCCCCTCCGTCCTAATGTTGTACCCGCAGTACACACAGTTGCTGAACGGCTTGACGGGCGGGAGCTGGAAGAAGTCACCCGTGACAATGACCTGCACGCCCCCAAAAGGCTCGTCATTGTGCCTCGCGGCGCGGAGCATGTGCTCCATGCGCTCAAAGTGGTTGTTCTCGATCATGCTGACCTCGTCAACGATGAGGACATCGGTCTCCGCGAGCCGCTCGCGGGTCGAGTCCTTTTGCGCAGCCTTCTCGGACGAGCTCAAGCCCCTGCTGTTGACGTTCAGGCCAATGCCCAGATAGCTCCAGGTCGTGCTGCCACCGACGTTCAGAGCAGCCTTGCCGGTCGACGCGACGACGTAGACTGTCTTCCCTATACTTTGCAAGCGGCGACGAAGAGCGCGCAGGACCGTCGACTTGCCTGAACCTGCGGCGCCCGTGTAGAATATGTTTTGGCCGGCGAGGGCGAGCTGCACCAGCTCCTCCTGCTCGGCGCAGAGGGGCGGTCCGTCTTCCTTGACGTCTCCACCCTCGCCCTCTCCGTCGCCATTCTCATCACCAAGCCGGGGCTTCTTTGACGTGACGGGGTTCCCCTCATGATCGAGCGGCTCGCGATCCAGCGGCCGCCTCTTGGCCGACAGAGGGCCGGCCGACGATGAGATGGCCGCGAGGGCCAACCGCTTAGCTGCGAGCAGGTTCCGCGAGTGCACAGAGTCAGAGACCATTTTTCTTTAGCCCGTCGGCTCCAGCTACCTGGCCTAGGCACGCCGCACCGCTACAACGTGACGGTTAGCGAGTCAAAAGCGATTGTGTGACAAGCAACGAGATGTCCGTACCGGGTTATCCTTTTCTTCAGAACGATAGTGCCGCGGACAGGACCTGGTCTATCACCCGAGAAAAGAGATGGCGAAGGCTGAAGACGGCTAACCCCGTCCTCGAAGCATGCAAGTGTCAACCTTGATGTGTGGTTCAGTTTTCTGCACGAAATCGCGGGGTTCGCCGTTCTAAAATAACGTCGTCTGCGGTCTGCAGGGGTTCGGTCACATCAGTTTGATTGCCTTTTTCGACCCATGATAGGGGGCGTTGGTGAAAAAAGTTGATGCCGGCGTGATGCTCTGTTTTTAATCGTGAACTCGAGGGTCCGAGCTGTTCAGTTGATCCACTCTCGAAGATACTCGTGTCTTGCATGCTGCTAACTTGTGTAGATTTGACAGTCCAAGTACGGAGTATCCGTATCCGTCCGTACATGGCACATGGCACATAACACATAGCTTGACCACGCGGCCATCACCACCATGCAAAGTCTTGGCACACCATGTTGCCGGCACCCCTTTGGATTCCCGTGCGACATTCAACAGACACCGCCCTCGCGGTGAGCAATAGCCGGACCGGGCGATGCGACCACTGGCCGGACGACTATTCAGGATGCGAAGGACGACACGGGCTTGCATTGAGGGACAAAATATCGAAAACATCACGGCGAGTGGGAGGTATCATTTACAGTGGTGTCGGCGCCGTGTGCTCCTATTTGTATTTGCCCGGCTGCCGCAACCAACCGGATATCAGTAGTTCACTCTGCTGATGCCAACCTCCGGGGTATCCCATTCGTAACCATCACGCCCAGCTTCCTCGCCGTTTGCCGAAACGCGCAGCCCCTCCTACTGGCTCTTCTTGATGGAGCGGGAGACTGGCGCAGTGCCCTGGCGCTGGGTGTAGACCATGTAACCGAGGACGGCGGCGGCCATGGTACCGAGGATGAAGAAGTTGTCTGCGTCGCGGGAGGGTCAGCCAGGGGAGACGAAAAGGTGCGGGGAGACTGTCGCGTACGGATGGCAAAGCCCAGAGTTCCCTCGACAAAGTTGACGAACATGGCGCCCACGTCGACGACGGACTGCAGCGCGAACTGGAAGACGTGCAGGATGGCGGCGAAGAAGCCCTGGATGACCTCGACGATGGACTGGAAGAAGTGGCCGATGCCCGAAGTGATGCCCATGATTGCGGTTTGTTTCTTGGTTTCGGGTTGCGCGTGCGAGGGACTGGACGACCGGTGAGGTTCTTTGGTTTCGCGGCGGCACTGTTTGTGGTGGTATGTTTGCGAGGCGACAATGTGCCGTCCAAGTCACGGATCTGCTGCGCTATAAGTACTCCTGCTCACCTTGGGCATCGCAGCGGCGATTGACAGACGGCCCTCTCGGCCGTCTCAGCCCTACAGCTGGCTGCATACGTCAGGATCCCACCTTGTGTCATCTCGCTGCCGCCTGCAGCAAAGGCGTGGGCGATGGCATGCGGGAGGGAATCGCGATCATCGCATGCCTCTGACGCGATTCCGCTGTGGAAACCTTGATTGTGGCGGTGCATGACGTCAGCCCCATTACAGCAATGGCGTTTGCGGAGAATCTGCTCCTCGCGCCACCAATGAACGACCCTCTTTTCTCATGCAAAACACCGATAGCATTTCCTTTTGTTTGTGTGTGTGTGTGTGTGTGTGTACGAAGTACGTGTGTGAGTAAATATGCGTGTGCTCTTCCTTCTCCATCGATTAGCACCCACCAGCACAGCACTGGTACAATGTATGCGAGGGGCTCTCAACTCGTTGCTCTCACTACCGTGTCCGTAGTTGCATCCTGGAGGTGTTCCTGCCACCTGGACTGCAGCTGCCTTTGTGAAGATGGAGGTCTATTATTAGTTATGCTCCGTCCTCCGTCCTCCGTCCGTTCGAAGTAGGCATACGAAGTAACTACTGTTTGTTTGCTACCTGAAAGCGGGGGTGTTTCAATCGTTTCCCCATGTCGCCCTCCGCCCGCTTTCCCATCGTTTATTAGCTAACGTAACTAACTAGTGACGAGCATCGTGCAACGCATCGATAACTTATCAGTCCACTACGGACATCCGTCTCGTCTTCACTCGACCGTGGCCCTCCATGCGATGGCCGCCCCCCAATCCAAGGTACAATGGGCCACCGGGCCCGATTGGGACACCCACCGCGACACCATCACCCGTCTGTACTGGGAGCTGGACAAGCCTCTTCTAGTCGTCATGTCCATCATGCGGGACGAGTACGACTTCCACGCAACGTAAACCAGCCAACCATTTCCATTCCGCAGCCGCCACGTAGCTAACGTGCTCTCTCTCTCTCTCCCCGTGTGTAGCTTGCGCATGTTCAAGTCGCGCATAAAAAAATGGGGGTTGACCAAGTATATTTCCGCAGCGAAGCTACGTGAGACCGCAGATGCCGGCTCCAAAGGCGCGTCTGCGACCGCTGGTACGGATACTGCGCTGGTCCGCGCCATGCTTTCAAGGACTCAGCGCCCGGTGCGTCGTCGGGCGGCTGCAGGTCACGGCAGCAGTGCCGTGGTGGTGAGAGCCCGGGTGCCGGCGTTGGTCGTGTCGCCGGTCGCGGGCCAGATTCTGCCGCCGGATTCGTTCCGGTTCGTCGAGGCATGCTTGCATGCTTCCAAGGGTCACGCGCAGAGAAGCACGCAATTGCAGTTGTGGGATCGCACCGGTGAAAAGTACAGCGATGAAGATCAGTCGGAAGACTGGAAGCTCAAGATGCAGATATCAACCGGGATGCTAAAAGCCCACAAGCACAAGGAGGCTTTCACGCTGCTCAACATATGCCTGGCCAAGTTAGAAAACGTATTAGCAGCGGACCATCCTCATACATTTATCGAGATCTTTTCTTGTATTCTCCAAATCTCCGACGTCAAAGAGGAAGTGGCCTTGTCTGTTCTCCGATACGTCAAGGAGCTGTGCGAGATCAGGTTCGGCGCAGACCATCCCTTGACACTCATCTGGTCAAATCTGCTGCATTTGACCATGACAGAGATACGGATGGCCGCCAGGGTTATCCTAGAAATGGGCCTGTCTTTACTTGCCGCCTGTATGGACGAAGGGGTGGACTGGCTCATGTTCGATACCGTCACCACCACGATTGACCTGGTGAGGTTGGGTCTCATGCCATTGAGGCCTGCCGTCGAAAAGTTGCGAGCCTGCATTGAGCAAAGGGCTGCTTTTGGGGGACCAGCCGCCGATGTAAGTGACTCCCGCCCGATCGCGAAGTCGGACGCTTTCGAGAAAGGCAACCACCGATGCTAATGTTTACCAGGATGATATTATCTGGGCAGAGTGCTTCGTCTCTGGCATCTTCCGTAACCGTCTGCAATTCAAAGAGGCCCAAGACACCTTGAACGGACTGACTGCACGTCTGGACTTGCCAGGGGTCAGCGACTTTACCAGAAGAACCTATTACATGGAGAAATCGATGCTCGGTTCCGTCTATTTCTCATACGAGGAAGCAACCAAAGCGTTCCGAGAGCGGTACGACTTTGTCATGGCGAATTTGGGACCCAAACGCGAAGAGACGGTGCTTGCATTCACCGCTTTGGAGCAGCACTTGGAGAAATCAAACGATGTCGTCGCGCTGCAAGAACTTCGAAGGGAATTCGACGCCAGCTCGTCATGGGAGGCGGCCTGCGAGGAGTTCAATAAACTGGATTTGTAGGGGAAGCAGTGCAAGCCAAACAAACATTGGGGAAGTCCGACAAGTACCCTCTGCTAGTTCCTCGCAGGTGCATTTGTTGCCCCCAGTATGACACGATACCGTAAAGATCCGAGATGCTCAATGCCAGCTCCTCGTTGACAACCGGCACACCAGTGACATCAAGACCACCGCCTGCACCACCACCATCTGTCTTGAAATCCACCCTAGGGATGTGGTCCATCGCCGTATGTAGTTACGGCGCAGCCTATACTGGTGAATAGCCGGCGTTTGGGCTTACGATGCAGACTACCAACAACGAGCATAGGCCCCTCGTCATGTTCCCAAGTGAGGGGTGGTCTGTAGGGTTTCAGCAGGCCGAACTCGAATGGAGATTGAATTTGACACGCAGCACGAAAACGGCTCGGTATGCACCCCAACCACACAACTCCCTCCCTTCTTAGCCAAACTACCGACCACACAAGTCCCTCACGAGCTTCATGTACTGGATGGCCCCAACAGCGGTGAGAACGTGCCACCAGCCGTGGAACTCGAGCAGGAACGCCCAGGGCAAGCCGACAGCCTCGCGCAGGCTCCTCAGCTGCGCGCACATCTCCAGGTCGATGTTCCAGAGCAGATAGCCGGCGGCCAACGAGGCGACGGCCCCGCCGAACCTCCGCATCCGCCGGGCCCTCTTGGCCGCGTCGTCCGAGAAGACGAGGTACAGGGTGCGCGGCCATATGCAGGTCAGCTGCACGCCGAAGATGGCGACGTGGTAGGCGACGTTGCCGGACCGGACGTAGGCGACGGCGAGGCTCGTCGTGCCGGCCCCCAGGGCGAGCGCGACGTCCCGCTGGACGCCGGGGCTGCGGTCAAAGGTGTACAGACGGTGCAGGATGGCGGTGGCGAGGACGAGCATGGACAGCTCGTCGGCGAGCTGGGCCTCCAGCAGCAGGGTGCCGTGAAAGGCGGAAGACGTGATGCCGACGAGGACCAGAGACAGTGACATGGCGTCGAGCCCCATGAAGAGGCCCGAGTTGCCGGGGCTCCGGGGATAGCAGCATCCCAGGTAGACTGTGGCAACCGTGTCAGTTTCCCCCCTCCCCGCGATCAAATTCCGTTCGAGGATGCTTGCTGCGCTTACTGTAGGCCAGGTTTGTCAACGTGTTGATGAACTCGGCGGTATACTTGGTCACGGCGTAGTCCTCCTCGCAGAAACTGTAGTCCGGTGTCAGCAGGGGGGGGTTGGTTCAGCTTGGAGGCTTGGGCTGGCGATGGCCTCACTTTGCCCAGCTCGTGGGTGGGCCCCAGGCACCTGTCAGGGCATACGGGTCGTCTGTGAACTGGCGGCTCTGGTGGCCCATGATTTCAAACGAGTGTCGAGTGTTTTCGGTAGAGACTTGTTCTGCGCTGTCAACGGCAGTGTCTGCTGGTGTTGCGTCTGTCGGATGCTGTGAACATGTGCAAGCCCGGGAACGTTAGTTATTAACTGGTCAAGTCCATGTTGTTTGCACCATTGCCTCCCCTAATAAATAGTCCCTTACGCCTAGCTCTTTAGTGGGTTTGCCGCATGTTTGTAGGCTGTAGCGTGTTTGTGGATGATCCGCGGGGCCCGAGTGCGCTAACAGCGACGTCATGTCACTCATTTCCGAGACAGCGGCAGAATTCTGACCGGCTAACAAGTTGTTTGTTAACTCGAGCCACTAATAATCGACACGACTCAATGCAAAACAACACAACACACACACACACACAAACACGCATACACACAAACACACGTTCGACACGGCCATTGGCTACCTACACTCATATGTAATCGTCCACGTAAAAGTCGCCCGGCTTGGGCTTCACCACCCCAATCTTGGGCACGGGCAGCGTGTGCTCCTTGACAAACCGCCTCACCTTCTCATAGTCGCTACACGTGTGCATCCGTCCCATGTCGCCCGTCACTCTGCCCTTCTGGCCGAGCCACAGCAGCGGCGTGACGCCAATGTCGGCCGTACATTGCAGGCGGAGGCGGAGGACCTCGACGCAGTGGTCTTTTTGGGTTTAGGTTGCCGTCAGCCAGCCTGCGAAGAAAAGGAGAGAGAAAAGAAGAAGAAGAAGAAACTCACCAATGTGCAATTGCACGTAGTGCTCGGGTCCATCGCAATGCGGCGGTCCGCACGTCGCCCGGGTGTGGTCGATGTTATAGTATAGGTTCATCCGCAGCATGTTGAGGCAGTGCATCTGGTGGATGGCCTCGACCTTGACGGGGAAGCCCTCGAGTCCGAGCTCGGGGCTATCAAAGTAGACGTGTCTCTCCGGGTCCAGAGCGGCCTGCTCGGCGTCTTCCTTCTTGACCAGCAGCAGACCCGAGTCTGGGGGGGGCGGCCATCGGTTAGCGGTCATGGGACGAGTCGTCGATGGGGGAGGGGAGGGGAGGAGGGGCTGGCTTCTTACCGACTTGGGTGTAGTCGTACCAGAACGCATCCGTCGCGTTGGAGTTGTGTTGGCGGAATACGTCGCCCTCGGGCTCGTAAAAGGTCACGTTCAAGAACTGGGCCTTGGGTTCGGTGACGAGGTGCTTCACCACGTTTGCAACCTGTGGTCTGTCTGTCAGTGCCACGCATGCCACGCATCCCCACCACGACTGCCCACGTTTCTCTCGACTGCGATGAAGAGAGAGTCCATGGGGGAAAGGAGCTACGTACACCAGTCGGAGGGTGGTTGATGGGCAGAGGGCAACTCTGTCTACCCGACAAGACAAAAGCAGTCAGCAGCGTGACGACGTTGCCGATGCTCAAGATGGCAACTGCTGCGATGAGATAGCCATTGGCTTTGGATCTCTCCTGCCACGGCTTGGAAGTGTTCCTCCATGCTGGCGAGACGCTACCCTCTTCAGACTCGCTGTGCTCTTTCAAGAGCCCGACGCTGTCCATGGCATCTGAGCTCGAAATCAATTCCGACAAAGGTGCCATTGCTGCAAGTAAAAATGGGAGGAAACAATCCCAGATGCACAGGAGGAGAGAGGCGAGGAGGCATACTATCTGCCACCCCTTTTGCTCTACGGAATGAATGTACTAGACCGCTGTGCATCGGCTCCGAGAGTCCGAAAGATCGTCATCGTAGTTAGGTAGTATACCTGCCGGCTAGTGTTCTGATTAGGCGCAAATCGCATGCATCCTTGCCTGTATCATACGAGAAACCCGGAAGGATTCGCCAAGTCCAGTTGAAGAACGTCGTCGCTATCCAGCTTCCTCTTCCGGCCAGGAAACTTCGCCGAAGGATCGTGCATGCATATTCGTGCCCACCCGCCATCCGTATCACTTACATGACATAGACTCTAGGTATCACGAGACTCGCTTCCAAGGCCGTTATCCATATCCAGCTTCTTCTTCTAGCTCGGACATTCGCCGAAGGATCGTACGTGCATACATGCGCCAAGTCACCTCCCATCCCGCTTCAACGACATGTCTGCTTGTTTGCTTCGGCCATCACAAGCCCACCGACGAGATGAAAGAAACAAAGGGCTCTGTCTCATTTACGCTCGATTGGTGGCTTCTCCCGTGAAACATCGCCGGCTTGGGCTTACTGACCGCGCAACACAACGTCAGACCCCTCTCTGGTTAGCCTTACCGACCACTTGTGACAAGGTTACAACAGGCCAGTCATGACTTACTCGCATTAACTACCCGCTCCGCCAACTC
Source organism: Arthrinium puccinioides (assembly GCA_022414665.1). Classification (NCBI taxonomy): domain Eukaryota; kingdom Fungi; phylum Ascomycota; class Sordariomycetes; order Amphisphaeriales; family Apiosporaceae; genus Arthrinium; species Arthrinium puccinioides. The sequence goes on along the minus strand of JAIUNF010000003.1, from coordinate 545,153 downwards.
ATCATCGCCAAGGAAGCCGTGACTGATCTTCATCTTCATGTGTATCCGTACTTCGTGGCGATGTTTTTCATAGACGCTGTACCCTATCACTGTTCAACATCAGACCCCATGTCGTCTCATCGTCGGCGAACACTATCCCCCCCCCGGTACATCACCACTCAATCTTGCGACACCGATAGAATCCCAGCTCGACCTCGTTCACGTCATTTGGCCCCTCACATGACACCGATAACTGGTCCGCACAGTGATTTGTATGCTGATAAGATCAGTACACACCCGAAAGTTCTGCGCACCACCCGGGGGCCTGTCTGACTTACATGCATACTGATCGTCTTGTTATCGAGAAAGTCCCTGCGGTTGGTCATGGCATACTGCAGCTTCCTCCACTGATGAAGGCAATGCTCCGAGTGATCTACCAAGATGTCAGCAAGGCCCCGCAAGGATTGGAGCCGAGTACTTTACATCTGCAAACAGAGTAACCCGTTAGCGTCATGGTCCCATGGAAGCCCGAATCCTCCTGGCACGTCGTGGTTGCTCACCTCGAAGTGTAGATCATGACATGCTCACCAGCCCACAGTTGCGCCGCACTCAGCTCGACCGTCATGTTGCGGTCTCGAAACCACTTGCGGTCCTCAAAGACGGGGAACCTGTCCGAGAGCTCACTGTACACGCACTGCGGAGGCATCCACCCGTAGAATAGCGGCTCCATCACGCAATTGCGCTCCTGCGCCGTCTTGGACGAGCGTCCGCAATGGTTCCAGTCTTCTGCTTCGATCTGGGCCACGGTCTTGGGCTGGAACGAGATATTCCTGACGAGGAGCACGAGGAGCGAGATTGCGACGGTGGCCAGGCAGCCGGCGCCGAAGTGCAGGATGGTACTCCGATGTCGTTTTGGGTTTGAGTGAAGTGTCTCCGATGAACCAGGGACAGGCTCGTAGTCCACTGACTCGTAAGGCTCGCTGTTCGACTTCATCATGGCACGAGCACAGACGGTAATGCTTTTCCGGGCGTCTATAACTCAGCGTGGCCCAAGTGGGCGAAGTTGGATATAACTTATAAGTGTCGTCGGGTGTCGCGGCTCAGGCCCAATTACTTTACCGTACGGGATACAGCAGGGACAAAGTGCAAGCCGGCCAAGCTCCGGCCACTTTGGTATGATATTCCAAGGAAACGCACTGTTGGGGACAGAGCAAGGTTCTAAGTGCGACCCCGGTATTAGTGTTTTAATTTTCCGCATGTGGAAGGTGGACGACTTACACGCGCTTTGCACATGCATGGTTCATCGTCGTGTCACCACCAGGATCCAGTGCAGGCTGGTGTATGGTATGCCAAGATGGACAATCGCTATAGGTCCTTGAGCGGATGAGGGGTAAAATCCTCCTTCAGATTGTCAATCCAGGTGAAGTACTTGAGGACCGGAAGTTGGGACCCGAGATTGTTGGGCGGTGCCGCAAGACTGTTGCTGTGGAGGTCCCATCTTATAAAGACCGTTCAACCCTGTTTCAAACGGAGGCAGCCTTGGTCTATCACCATTTACCCTTCCAGTCATCACCGCTATCAGTTGCCATGAAAGGACTCTTGATCATCAGCCTTGCCGTCGCCGGCCTGGCCGCTCCCGTATACCAGGGTAGTGAGTTTGACGACAATAGCCGCTAGACACGTGTCGTACGACTGACACCGAGCAGCTTCTTGGATCGTTCCCGCCGGAGCCGAAGGAGCAGTCGCTGAGAAGACCAAGCGTGTGTACGAAGGCAGTAAGTTTTGCGTGGGAAACCACCATCCTCGACAAATAGACAGGGATGGACCTGATGCTGACTGGTATTAAGCGTCTTGGATCGTCCCGGCTGGTGCCGAAGGTGAAGCTGCAGAGAAAAAGAAGCGCGTGTACCTAGGCAGTACGTATCCTGCCTCAGCGACGTCTTGAATCATGACAAGTATTCAATGAACGAGCCGTCTGACTACGACACAGCTTCCTGGACTGTTCCAGCTGGCGCCGAGGGTGAATCCGCCGAGAAAAAGAAGCGTGTATACCAAGGCAGTACGTATCAAATCTCAGCACTGTCTTGATCATAACAAGTAGTCAACAAGTGGTCCATCTAACAACGGCACAGCTTCATGGATTGTTCCGGCTGGCGCCGAGGGTCAATCCGCCGCGAAGGAGTAACGCCACCTCTATGATGGCAGTAAGCACATGATCGATAACATCCACACAATCTTACGCAATCGTTGGTATGCTCGATCGACAGTTGATTGGATCATTCCCTCTGGCGCCGGAAGAGACAGCGTCGCAGGACTACATATAGGAGGTCGTATCAAGTTCGTATACTCAACAGAAGCAGATATGAAAAGACTCACGGACTGGTTCGCACACTCTCCCAACCATAACTTGTCAACCAAAGTAGGCAGTGATAAAACAATGTAGCACGTCTTGATTGGCTCGTGAAATCCCAAAGCACGATTTGTTGCCATGTGTACGAGATTAAACGATCCCTTGCAAGCAGGGTGCCGTGTCGGCAAATACCTCGCACGATCTTTGTCAACGGTGCCGCCTTTTGAGTAGCAATGAGCTTACCAAGTCATTGTCTGGCACGGCGTCATCGATGAGTCGCATCTTCTCATTTGCTATTCCCAAGCGCGGGGAGGCGGCGAACCCGAACTCGACCCAGACGTCGATCCAGATGCTGATTCGGAGTTCATTCACTCTCTGCCTCAGAAATGCCGTCCGAAAGCTAGCACTCGGTCCATGTTCCGAAGCGGAAATAGGCACAAGCCGGAGTGGCGGGGAGCGCCAGTTACGGAGTTGACTACGACTGCCGAACGTGTTCAAACCTGACCCCGTCGCCTGCGGTTGTGATATTTCTCACGTTTGGCGGCGGACCAGCTGCACCTGCATCGTTTTTCAACATGCCTTTCAAAGGAAGAGTTGCAGTTGACATCTACTTCAGTAGTGAGCACGTCATACGGGGTTGAGAGCTGTAGAGATGGAAGAACATTGGCTGTCAACGTCGACGTTGGGAATACTTACCATCAGTAATAAAGTTGATGGTTGATTCTGTCGCTTGAGCAACAACCATGTCGACTTTTAATCGTATAGGCGCTGTAGCGGGCATGCGGCGGGCAGCGGCCACACGATCAAGATCCCACACGTTGAGATCCCTGAGCTTGGGCAAGAGACCTTGGTTGGCGAACTTGATCACGGCACGACATGCATCGAGCCATATTCTCGTTGGTTGGCGTTTAGTGGCATCCTCAAACTTGATGCACTCGACGCTGGGTGGGATTATGCGAATGAGCTCCTCCGGCTCCAGGATGTCGGCTGAGAACGCCGGCCAGTCGATCGTCAAGTACTTCAGGCCTCGGCATGCACCTGTCAATATGGCCATACCAGCATAGGTCATATCGCAGAAGCGCACGGTGAGATTCTCAACGGACGAAGTGCCTACAGGGAAGGCGTGGCCGACAAGCGGCTCCGGTTGGTTGACATGTTGGGTTCTGATCCACGAAAGGCACAAGACCTTGATGGCAGGCAACCGGAAGAATGGCGCGAGGTGGTGGCCCGGAATCATTCCCCTGGATGACTGAAGAGTAACGGAGCGAAGCTTATGCAGGGGCAGGGGCTGGGAGATTGCGGCGTCGCGGGGAGAACCGTCACGACCGGCAGCGTCCTTGACGAGCTCGAGAATATCCAGTCTCTCGCCATGCAACTGCGGTATCTCGAACACGAGTTCCTCAACGTTGGTGGCCCACATTAGCAGCAGTGTAAGTAGCGCGTCTTCCACGCCCCAGGATATGCGTTGCGGCAGACCCAAAAGCGGAGAGTCGTCAGGGAACACGGCGAAGTCGGCCAGGGCGCTACGCTCAGCGAGTGTCAAGCCACCGTCGGCGACTTGGGATTGTGATCGCAGCCTGGATGAAGTGCGGTCGAATGGTCCATCCCACCACCGCCATGTGTGAGACGTCTCGTAGCTGGTCTGAATCCCGCGGAGACCGAGAACGCGCACCCTTGTACGCAAGTTCGGGTTTCGATGAAGATGCGCCAGGAAAGCAGCCGAATCTGTGCGATGCTTGCGGTGCCACGAGTGCACCATGACCTCGGCGGCGATGCGGTGACAGCGCTGGTTGACGAGGCAGACGGAGCAGAGATAGGCGGGGTTCTCGACGGCGACTTGCAGCAACACCTGGTGCAACAGCTCGTCGGGGAGCTGTTGGATACGATCACGAGGCTGCAGCTGCTCCATCACGAGTACGTGCCGGTTGACCGTTGACCAAGAACTCCACTGACCATGGCAGCGATGTGGGTATGGATGCGGACGGTGTGGCGTATTGGTATTTGTAGTCACCAGACGTTTCCGTGGGAAACGACGTTGACGGTGGAAGAGGTCCCTCATTTCCTGAGATGACCACTTCGTATATGGGTGGGTCGGGCCTGCCGCGGGCATATCCCCCCCCACAATGCACCCCACGTTTCTATGGATCAGGGGCTGCTGCGAGCCTGCGACACTCTCTGCCTTGCTAAACAACTCTTGCTACTCCGTACTCCGTGCAGTACATAACGTTACTAGTTACTCGAGTACCCAACTCACCTAACTAACCTGTTGCCCTCTTGGTTGAAGGATCGATGCATAGGCTACTTGCTGCATAGCACGGGTACTTGCGAAGTAGTTGGTAGACTCACTCTGGCCACGACCGATTGCGTTGCCGTGATTCACCCCCTGCATCTCATACGGCAACAGTCCATGGCGAAAAGAGTTGACCAGAAGCCGTCCCCTCGGAACACGACAACGGTGATCGTCCCCTGCGGAGTCGTCCCGGGCGGGCTCTTGCACTTTTAGGTGGAGTGGTAGCGCTGCGCCAACATACTACGTATGCCCAACCAATTTCACCTCGTCTCTCTCGTTAGTGCTTGCTCGTCGAAGATCCCTCCCGCATGTTCTTGCTTTTTGGTGAATCCATTACTGATGCGAGACTCGCTCGTATCGCACTTGCGAATCCGCGTTCCCGGCCATGTACTTGCTGCTCATGGCGACCCTCGTTCCCCCTTTCTCAAACACTTTCTCGCCCTGTCTCTCTCTTCAGGCTCTTCCCCCTCTCTCTTATATCTCACTTGCGCAGACAAGCGCACCAATCAAGGATCACCTGTCTCGTGGCACAGCTGCCATGATCATTTTTCGTCTCCGTCGTCAGTTTCATCGTCATCCACAGCAATAGATGAATACATCCCCGTTTCGTCATTTGGCAATGCCCCAACCGCTCCAACCCGTGTTTGCGGCCTGTTTGTAAGTTCAGTGCTCTCGTGCGTTGCCGCGTCTATTCTTTACCCCAGACCGAGCGAGCACCTTTGATTCGGCGATCGACGCAGGGGTGGTTGCTTGCTTTCGTCCCGCATCCGTTCGCCAGGTTAACTCCGCGATGCGACGTAGCATCTTGGCATTGTCCACAGCTCTTATCTCGTCGCGTTACTACAAGAGCGCTGCCTTTGGTTCGTACAAGTCGACCACTCCGCCAAAGTGATTGCTGTCCGTCGCTGACAACAATACCCAGAGCGGCCCTTCCACTTCTCCATCCTCACCCTGTTCCTGCTCGGCAGCGCACTGCTCGCCTTGTCTCGAGTCAACACCGCCAGCCATGTCGGTCGCTCCGAGACTGTCCGAATTCCCTCCCAGGGCCCCGTCCGCAAGTTCTTGGCGGGCGGCACATCCAACGTCGCCAGGGCCGTCCTCCGAGCTGCCCTCTCTCCGTCTGTCCAGACCGCCCTGGCCTTCGGGCTCGTCGCCAGGACGATCTTGTTTTGGCGCATCATAAGGACTATACATTGCTCCTGGGACGGAATTTACGTTGGTCTTGTTCCTCTGTCACGTCCAGAGGCCGCTTGCTCACGTCAATACAGTCGTTTCTCCCGTTCGTTCTTGCCATATACCACGCGCTCGATGCACGACCCGTCACGCTGCCGAGGACCACTCACGAGACGTGCGGCCGTTCCACGACCGCCTTCATCCCTTATATAATAACGGCCCTGGTCTGGGGCGCAGCGACAACCGTTACCATGTACCTTGTAGAACAAAGGACCGGAGCGATATGCCCCCTCGGAATATGGGAGCGCATGATTCCTCTTGCGCAGCTGGTTATGCTATTGATTGACGCTCTACTATTCCAGCACGTGGGAAACATGTGCTGGCAGCATGAAGACAGGAGCAAATCATGGAGCGTGCTGGGCAACATATCCCTGATTTCCTCGGCCATGTTGGCCTTCTTGGCTGCTTGGTCCTGCTTCGACCGCAGCAACCTCCGCTGGAACATGTTTCTTACCTCGGTCTCAGTCGGCGACCTTGTTCTGGACAGTCTGGCAGTTGTTTCCGGCGCGCTGGCAGCCATCAGCTTGATGAGTACATTCCGGGCCGCAAGCGTGGCACTCGGCGTCGTGGCCGCGAGTGTACTTGTCCACGTCCAGCTCCGCATATTTGACGGCACTATGATTCGAGTTTGGTCTTCTCCCTGGGGGGCTTACTGCGGGCGCTACCGTCTTCTCGGGTGCGGGTGTTTTGTTCCAAAATGTTGCTCTGTTCTCGGGCTATCAACCATCGACTGACAAGCCCTTTCACAAGAAGCAGTTTGTCCCATTTGCTTTGCTGGTGTTCCTAGCCGTGCTCGTTCAGACGATGATGCTGGGCCCAAATAGATCCCAACCCGATACCATCGGTCATCTGATAGCGAATGCGCGGAATGTTTCTGACGTGTGGATAGCTGGCGCAAAAAGGAGCAAGAACTTGGATGACGCCTTGTTGGAGTACAGCCAGAGATACGGAATTCCACCACCCCCAAATTTTGACAAATGGTATGATTACGCCACGTCGGTGGACTCCCCCGTCATTGATGATTTTGGGCAGATCCATTCCGACTTGACGCCATTCTGGGGTGTGCCGCCTGCCCTGCTCCGTCAGCGAACGGTGCATCTTCTCGAGCACCCCAGTCTGTCTGTTGGGGGCTTGATCATCGAAGGCGGCAAGGTAGAGATCTCACCCCACATCCGCGGCACTCACAGATGGATGATGGATGTCATGAGGGATATGATTGAGCCTTTTGCGAAGCACCTGCCTGACATGCAGCTGGCTTTCAACCTAGATGATGAGTGTCGGGTATCTGTCCCTTTCGATAGGTTGGAGGCTTATAACACGGAGAGTGCTCGATCGCGCGGCAAACTCACCTCGAGGTCGTCTTTCCGTGGCTACAGTCAGAAACAAAGCCCACCGTGGCCTAGAGCATACTTGGAAGATTCTGAGGAGAACAAGGCGATGTGGCAGAACGAGTCGCCTTGGTTCCAAAACTGGTCCAAGTCCCCAATCTTTTACGAATGGTTGGCTTCTACGTGCCCAGCCAGCGCGCCGGTGAACTCTTTTCACTGGTGGAACAGGAAGGCTGCTTGTCCGGGCTGTTCAGCGCCGCACATGACTGATGGCATGGTTTCCAACTGGACGGCTTCCGGTGATGTTTGCCATCAGCCCGATCTCGCATATCTCCACGGTTCCTTGTCGGCCCCCTCGGCTCTGACTGCTTCGCACACACTTCTCCCCATTTTCAGTCAAAGCCGGATGCACAATTTTCGGGACATTCTGTATCCCAGCCCTTGGAACTTCGGTGACAAGGTCGTGTACGAAGACGACAAAGGCATACCATGGGGTAATAAACTCAACAGCCTGTACTGGCGTGGTGCTGCTTCGGATGGGTTCGCAACGCATGGTGCATGGCAGGGCTTTTTGCGCGCCCGCTTCGTACACATGACCGTGGCTGCCGGCACTTTGCTCCGGTCTACAGCCCTTCTGAGGTACATCTCGTCCGGCGAGGAATCGCCCAGGCATGATCAGATATTCTTGTCCGGCGCACACACACAAGTCGCAGTGAACGTCTCGTTTGTCGGGAAATTCAAACGCTGCGACGAGCGGGATTGCAAAGCCGAGCATACCATCTTCTATGGAAGCCCGACCGCCGCGGTCAGCCCCGCGGTCGACTTCCAAGACCATTGGCAACATCGCCATTTGGTGGATCTTGACGGCGCCGGCTTCAGCGGCCGCTTCCTACCCTTTCTCAGGAGCGCATCGCTACCGTACCGAGCCGCGCTCTTTCGCACGTGGTGGGATGAGCGGGTGCACCCCTGGCGTCACTTTGTTCCCCTTGACGTCAGGCTGGCCGAGCTGTGGAGGGTGGTAGGGTATTTCGGCGGCAAGGGCGACCATGAGGCCGAGCGGATCGCAGCAGAGGGGCGAGAGGGGGCGCGCAAGTCTTTGCGGAAAGAAGACATGCGCGTGTACATGTTCCGGCTGTTGCTGGAGTGGGGGCGGCTGTTGGATGATAGGAGGGAAGAGATTGGATTCGCGAAGCGGTAATGGACCGTAATGAGACATGATTGGTTTTGCAGGGACCAACAAGCCTTCGTGGTTGTACGGTTAACAAACAAAACTGTCGACAGTAGAAATTAGGACCATGGGTTATTATATAACGTATCATGAATGACACGACGTTTTGTACACTGGATGTTGCTTGCGCGAATGATCCGCTTGCACGCTGTGCCACTCGCCCTAGGCTCAAGAAACCGACTATACGGCAGCGTCTCTCGTGCTGTAGCTGCGGGATTGTTACAGTGCAACTTATGTGGCAAACCAACAATTAAGGCAAGCGCCAAGTTTCGCGAGAGAATCATGGGCAAATCATGGCTGAGAACCGAGCACAGTATTCGTCAGGATAAGAGGTATCATTGGGTTCTCATTAGGATATATATACTCATCAATCACCCTCATACATAACAACCATGTGTCTAGGCGCGAAGGCCCGAGGCGGTCCAATAAACAAAAGCGCTCAGCGATCATAACAGCAACATCATCCGCGTACCCATCCCACGGCGCCTTCTCCCTCTAGAAGAACTCGCCGACGCCGGGGCCGAAGTGGCCACCTTCGGCAACCTCGTACAGCGTGCAGGCCGTGTCCTCGCAGCCCTGGGCGACGACGGAGTTGCCCCACCAGTCGAGCTCGATGTTGTTGTACTGCAGGGAGAAGAAGCAGATGAGGGCGGCGATGGCGATGCCGACGCTAAAGGCGGCGGACATGACAAAGTTGTACTTTGACCAGAAGGCGAGGTAGCGCTTCTTGGTGTAGATCCACGAGAACCAGCCGATGGGCAGGGCCGGCAGCAGGTAGCCGACGTTGTAGGGGGCCAGGAACATCATGCCGTAGAGGAGCGCGACGGGGTGCATCTGCCGCAAGAAGGCGTTGCGCGGGAACTTGCGCTGGATCAGGTACATGCCGAGGGCGACGAAGATGCCCAGGGGCCAGCCGACCATGGTGGCCGTGTAGGTGCCGCCCTTGCCGAAGACGCGGTGGGGGCCGATGGTGCCCCAGAGCACTGAGGCCGTGAAGAAGGTGTTGATGCCGGGGCAGGTGAAGCGGTACGGGGCGTCGGCGGTGCACACGTCGGGGAGGGACATCTGGAAGTTCAGGATGGCCGTGCACACAAACGTCGAGACGAGGGTGGCAATCATCTGGGCCCAGAACGTGTGACGGGGGGGGATCTTGATGTAGTGGGCGAGCTTCAGGTCGTTGGCGAACCAGACGGCGTGCGCGCAGGTGACGTATCCGAACGACTTGAAGAAGTTGAGCGAGGTGGCGTTTCCGGGCACAAACGCGCCGCCGATGAACTCGGCAATGACGTTGAGCGTGACTTCGACACCGGTCATGGACTTGATGATGCCGACGGGGATGATGAAGATGGCGCAGAGGATGAGGCCGTAGAAGACCACACCCGGGGTGGTGTGGGTAGGGTAGGCCGCGACACCGGCGACACCGAAGGCGATGGCGACGAGCAGGCAGATGCCGTACCACCACTCGGGGACCTCGGGGTATCGCTTCATCAGACGGTTGTGGATGTCCTGGTATTGACCCTCTTCGGAGTTCTTGTTCTTGCGGAACGAGTTGATCAGGTTCTTGAATCCCATCTTGACCTCGAACCAATGGTTGAGCGCGATGTACGTGAGACTGGCCGTGTAGAGGGAGAAGAAGCTGATGTAGACCATGATGTTACCGGCTGCCATGTACGCAGGCGAGTAGTTCTGGTACTTCTCCACGTCCAACATGCCCTCACTGTCGACGGCGCGCGTGACGTTGTATCTGGCGCCAGTGTTGTCATAGACCTTGTTGCTGTTGATGGGTAGGTAGCCCGTGTTCCAGGCGTTGGAGTACCAGATGGCGGCAACGACGGGCACGGCGGCGAGGGAGCCGAGAACCTTGTTGGCGGTAGCGAAAAAGGGAACCATGAGGGGATCGGTACCATCGTACGCCGTCAGAGTATTCCAGTCAAAGGTGGAGATGGGGTTCAAGCCGAGGCCGTTTTGCCATCCGGTGATGGCGCTCAGGTTGACGTTGGTAGGCGAGATCCACGTCATCCAGCTGAAGATGCTCAAGGCCGAGAAGATGTAGTACGGGAACCAGTAGTACACGAACATGGCGCCGAAGGCGATCAGGAAGAAGTTGAAGCGCGACATGGTGTAGATCTTGCGGAACCAACCTTGAACCTCGGTGTTGCCTTCGCCAGTGTGGAAGGACTGGTTCAGCGCAATGGTGACCAGAGAGGCGGGCCAGACGCAGTATGATGGGTAGACGAGGAACCGGCGGGTAATGCCAGCCATGCCGTAACCGATAAAGTTGGTGCCGAGGGCAAGGAGTATTTGGTATCCAAAGTTTCCGGCCCATGACTGGTTGTAGTAGGTGGGTAACTTCTGGACCCAGATGATGTTGGCGGTATAGGGGGCCTGGTAACCAACGTTGGCCATGATGGTGATCAGCATGTGCTCCTTCTTCGAGAAAGGGCCTATTATTCACAGCGTCAGTACATGGTCGAGAAGTGGCGTCCGCCTCGTGCGTCGTGCGTCGTGCGTCGACACAACTTACCCGGGTTAAGACTGTGGCGTGTGCCGCCCAGGGTAAAACCCCAATCCGGAAGAGTCTTTTCACAGAATTTGCCTATAGGGAAGGCAAGCAATTGCGCCACGTTGGAGAGCACGGTGATGGCTGGCTGGCGAACGGAGAAGAATTGGTTGACGAATCCCAGAGCACCTGCGAAGAACAGACCGATGACCCAGGATCGGATGGTCGAACAGGCCATTGTCGGGTCGTCCTTGTTGGTGACGACTGATCGCACCTCGGCGTAGGGGCTGTTGTTGGTGATTAAGGCGGCCTCGAGCTTCATCTCGTAGATGAGTTCTTCGTGCTCTTCGGGTTTCTCAAACACGGCGTCGTTCTCTGCGCAAACACACACCCAATGTTAGATGGGGTTCACACGAGGCAATGGCACCGAGTAGGGATGACGAACCAAGGAATTCGCGAATCTTCTCGATGATGACCATGGGGAAGTTGGGATCCCTTTCGTGCATCTTGTACACATCCTTCATCAGGAGTCGAACTTCGTCGAGTGACATCTGATTGGCGAGCACCTTGGCCTCGGCATAGTCGTCCTCGGTCATGACAAAGTCACTGGTGTGCGCGTTAGCGACGGCTCTCACTGTCGGACAAGAACGACTGCAACTGCATCCTTACTGCTCGATCGCGACGTCCAGAGGCTGGTCCACAGAGACGCGAACCGTCTTGCCATCCTTGATTGCCACGTTAGTCCCGGTCCTGGTCCTGGTGCGGGCAGGTCAAAGTCGACAACATACCGGTCCCTCCTTCTCGAGCACGCCGCCAACAGGCGAGCCTGAGGGCGACGGCGGGGATTCGGTCTTCTCAATAGGATAAGACATGGCAGTCAGTGTCTGCGGTGGAAGACAATGGCCCGACTGGTGAGAGCGAGAGGAAGTCCAAGACAACGAGAAGGGGAGGGGAGGGTAGTAATAAGGAAAACGTTATCGCCTGTCGCACGGGCGGCGATGCGGTCTCACCCATCAGTCGCGCTGGGGAAGATGGCCATCAACTTCCCGAACAGGCAAGTAGAACGATAGTCTAGCTGCGCACTTGATGGGCTAGGTGTCGGATGTCACAGTACGTGCATGGTACCCACACGCGATACCTACCTACCCTTCGCTTGAGTTGCCGATGCGATGGGTGGCGAATTGTGACCATGGAAGCTGTGTCGGGAACAGTGTCCTAGGCCGCTGTCAGGATGGGTGCTGTACTTGCCGAAAGCCAGGGGGCAGGGGGGGAAGGGGGAGGCGACGCGCTGCAAAGTACGTACTGCACAGTAAGTACTACGTACGAAGTAGTAGGAAAAGGTCAATTCGAGAAATGTCGGGGTCCTGATTGGGCGTACATACTGGGACAATGCATACTGCGTATGAGATACGAGGACCACATGGATTCCATGTCCTTCTCGTCCGAAATCCTTATCTGCCACTGGTCTGGTGGATCATGTGCACGGTGTGGGTGGTGGTCGATCGAGAGTTGACTACTTCGTACTGTTACCACGTACCGAAGCCCGTTGAAGTCGATGGTCTGACATGCTGGCCTTCTGGAGTGTCTCAGCCTCTCGGGCGACGAGAGAGGCGATGTTGTTGGCCAACTCGACTAGCTGTAACCGTATCCGCACTCCGTAGTTGTATCAGTGCAGCGCGTAGGATCGATTCTCTCTGCAACGCTACACGCAGTGTGTCTTCAGTTCACGGCTAAAGTGTACGGAGTCACTAGTAGAAGCAACGTTAGTTAGCAGCCGCAGAAGGTTTGGCTCAGCTCCGAGTCCCCGACCGGGTGCGCCATGTCCTACCTAGTAAGTACTCCGTACTGCCTACCACAGTAAAGGTCGTGTGCCATTGGATGCACTGTACACAGTACCAAGTACGGTAACGTTGCTGTGGCAGGAGGGCGCATGCCAAGTCTCTGGCACAACGACTCAAGCATTCCGGGTGTTTACGAAGTAATTGGCTTTTCTTGGCCTCATGCAGTCCGCACACAGGCCTGCTAACTTATTATGTAATACGCCGCGCCCTGGTCTACCGACGTACGAAGTCCCGCGGTACTCCCTACCGTGTGCGGAGTAGACTGGTCAATATATCTGGGGCGAGCTAGGACGACTTCTGTTATCTGTGGAGTCCACAGCTGTGCGTGCCAAGGCGCCGAAGCGTGCCAGTTGCACCGGGAATCAAAGGTCGTCCGCAGCTGCTGGCTGTCCTTCAGCTGAACTGTGATCCGTACTCTGTACCTGATTTCCCACTCTGTCGTCTCTCTGCATGATGCATGTCAGCAGCGCTTCGATCCGCTGTAAGTTCCCGTCCCCCGGAATCAGGCAGGGGCTCGCCATATGCCATGAAAGGAGACAATCCATGGAAGACGTCGTATTTGCCGCGCTGCGCAAGAAAGAGATTGCTGGGCGTAGAATGATCCGTCACTGCGAGTCAAACCCACGAGAGGCCACAGGGGTTAGCAACTCTTGGCAGCTCTTGGCAACTCAACAGAGACAGAACGGCCGAAATAGACGATTGAGACAAAAGACTGTCTCCTCATGCAGGACTTTCAATGAAAGCCAACAGATGGAGGAGGATCACGGCAAGCCCTTGTAAAGTACCACACTCATGCAATGCATGGGTTAGGTCGGGGGCGAGCAGGGCAGGGCAGGGATGCCCAGGTTATTATTGGCCATCGATCCGATCCATCCAATCTCAGGGAGTACTACAGAGGACGGATACGTACCATAGCACGGAGTACATCCGCACTACTGTGTAAGCAGTTGGTCGCTACCCCTCATTTGGTCCAACAGCGAGAAGTTCCGTCAGTTAACACAGTGTGTTAGACGCAGCTAATAACCCACTCCCTCTCGCTGTCTTCGCGTGGTTCGCAGGATCCAGGGACAGCGAGCAGCCCGCAAGTAGCCATGCGAGCCTTTGTACCCCCTGGCAATTGTCGAGTGCTCCAACAACACCAACACTTTCACGGGCCAGTCTCGTGTCAAACCCAATAACGTTATTGATCTAACGTTAGTTACCCGTACCTAACTAATCGCCGAGGTCCACGTGCTCAAGGAGAACAGACTGGGTAGGATTCCAGGGTCGCCACCCGACAACGTGGTTCGCATGCAAGTTGGTGGGAATGATTGCTACCGCGGGTGTCTCGGCCGGTTGCGATCCTCTCAGGAATACCCCGTACTGGATCATCACCCGATCATATCATGACCATAACTTCCCACCTCCCTACTTGGGTTAATAAGTCGCTGCGCTCCGGTGATAAGATCACCGGCAATGCTCCGTAAACCTGTTGCCCGTTGGAAAAAGGATCCCAAGTGGCGGATCAAAGAGTACTCGACGACAGGTCTAGCAAGGGTCGCGGAAAGGTGTGCCAAATTAGCCAAGGGCCCAATACGGCAGCTCGGAGCAGAATCCCACCACCACATCTCAGAAACCTGTTCCCTGGCGGTCGCATCAAGCTTTTAGTCCAAGGCGCCAAACGTTAGATATCAGTCTTGGAAATTCACAAGCCTTTTGGCGTGGATTAAACGAACGGGTGTGTGGCGCCGTGTCAAGCATTTCCAAGAGTCCAGCGCGTTGGGCTTCCGCTTGGCGATTGTTCCCACGCCGTACGGCTGACGGGCGACCCTTTTGAGAATGACCGGTACCTTTTCCGGTGTGATCACGCCAAGGATTGCTTATCACCCACCACCTTTTACCTTGTCAAGCACGCGACGGTCCTTCTGAACCAACAAGTTGGGTACGGATATAACCCCGCGTGCTCGAGCTTATTGGTCATTCTCCACGGCCCGAAGGTGTGATGCGCTCCCTTGCGCCCTTTTGGGTGCGCATCGCCTGTGCTGGCAGCAACCGCCTCGGCATCGCACGAATCAACCAACACCAAAGTCTGGTCATAGGGATATCTCATAACTCCACGACTCCTTCACCCCGCACCAGATACAATAATAAAGTCGGCTATGTTTAGCTTGCCTCCATCCAGCTTAGTTGCTCCGTAGTGCTGCGATTTGGCGCCAAGTCAGTAGTACAGGGCAGGGGTCATTCACGACTTACTGTGTACTAACTACTGTGTACGTACTTTTGGCCTGCACCGCACTCGGATCGCAGCTTGCAAGGACTCGCTGATAAGAAAGCTCGGGAGCCAAAGAAACGGCGTCGTCTGATGTTCTAGAACTTTATGGATCACCCCCCCCCATAAGCTGGGTACGTACTCTGTACCCCGGGTAGTCAAGTCTGTCAAGAAGCCATGCCAGGCCATGGCATGGTGGGCAAGGTACGGAGAAGAGTAGGGATTACCCGGCAACGAGCGACAATGTTTGAAGACGTAGAAGTGGTTCTCCAGTCTTTTAAGAAATGACGGGGCAGTGATAACAGAACTTCATGCAACTTTTCCCAGATGAACCAAGACCTTTTCCAAGGGAACGAAACACGACTTGCCCCACGAACTCGTGGCCCAACTATCACCCAAGTCAAGCTGTGGTGCTATCGTGGCTCTTGACGTAGATCCCAGACCGTAGGTCGCTTCATACCGTACCAAAGAGCAGGGGAAATCAACTGCCAGCTTTCTCGCCACGGATAACGTTACCAGCATACATCGCAGTTGTCGTTGGTCTTAGCGGTACTACTTGGCTTCTGCCACTTGCATCTTGAAGGACAGGTACTCCGTACCCAGTCCCGAGTTCCAAATCGATGGGGAGTCATAAACACTCCAGCCCGTGTGGATGTTCCATATACAGTAAGCTACAATGAGAGCGAAAGTAACTATGGTGTTCCATCAGAGCCGCGCCTCCTCACAAATGATAAACCTACCAAGCCCACGAATATCATACAACTCCTTGATAAAAGGTAACCTGGAACCTTCCATTGTTCGAATCGATGACCGGATCAATGTCGTTCTCCAGATAGACAGTCCACGGATCCAAGTGTTCTACCTGCCACGTCTTGGAGATGTTGTTGCTGTCTGTGCCTGTGATCTTGGCCAGACACCACGAACCAGTCGCTTTCTGCGCCCATGCACCAGCCGGCGCGTTGGTCAGAACGTCCACGGCAAATCCCTTCATCTTGTTGATGCCGTCCATGCTCTGGATGATTGCAGGCCCGTCGTTGCCTTCGAGCAGTGATATATCCCCCCAAGAGCTGCCATCCAAGTTCCAATTCACCTCTGTCCACGTTCCCAATAGGTTCGATTGGCCGTTGAGGTTGACGTAGTCACCGCGAACGATTCGGCCCTCGAAGGTGGGACACGTGGTGATGAAGGCAGTTCCCCAAGGGGGGATCTGTTCGAGATCAGCTCTGTCCGGTGTCTCCCCGGCTGTCGACGGCGGGACAGCTTACAATGATGAACTTGTACGGTACAAGGTCGTGATTGCTCTCGTAAACGACGTACATTGTGCCGTTGACTGTGCCGTGCTGCAAGCCGTCGCGGTTCACGATGAGGACACCAGGTCCACCGACATCCGGCTCGCCGTCTGTAACACAGTCAGCCAAGGCGTAGCACACGACGAAAAAGGCACTCTTACCTGTGTAGAGCGGCGGTTCTGTTTCATTCCGGCAAAACACCTGCTGATGTGCCGTGCCATTGTCGGCGCGCAGACGACCTGCTCCCGTTCGGAGTCTTTGACCCGTAGATGTCCGATTACCAGAGTCGTGTAGAGGTGTTGCTGAAGCGCCGCATAGTAGTAGCATTGCTGAGGCCAAAAAGTAGACGAATGTTGGGGTCCGCATATCACCAACTAATAGTCGTTTGAGCGGGAATAATGGCGTCTCCGATGTTAGTGGACCGTCTCAAGTCTCCGTTTGGAGTTGACAAACACGAAGTGATTCGACTACAGAGCAGGCGAGGTGTTGGCTGCAACCCTCTGACCGAGAGATAATCTGACCTTTGGAAGGTACAATCATTCCCTCGCACGCGCCGTATGCCGTAACCGTGTGACGAGTGGCTTCTTTATGGCACAGCAGATGCCATTCTTGCAGCATGTTTCTCTTTCCGTTATAAACTTCCATAAACCGTCTTTCTTCCACATACGACCATAGCTTCCAGAGAACTCGGGATCCCGTCCGCTCTCCCATAGATAAGCTGGAAAGCGCCAGACTAGTAGTTGAGTGGGTGACCATCAGCGAATCCCTGGTGTTGTATGTTTTTTGTTTGTTTTTGGTGGCTTTTGGGCCAACGATTAGTCGGTCGTCCACGAGCTGTTAACGTGTCAGGCACGACGATATTTTGCCGTCTTGCCACCAGCATAATGGACTTGGGATCATTTGTCAAAGAGGAAAGTCTACCCGCATCCTCATACCACAAGACCGGTAGGAGACGAGAATCGGACCAAGATTCGCACAGCGCATGCTCGTACGAACTGAACGCCCCAGGTTATCACGCTATGGTACGACCTCGTGAGACTTCCAAATGGCTCCGATATCTCGCCTACTTGGCAGTCGTGTTCGTTGGTACACCGTACCTGGCGTGACGAGCTGCAGCCACATGTCCGCTTCCTACTCTCCTACAGCTATATCCCAAACTCGGACGTAAACCACGGCAATTGGTGGTTACGCCAATACCTCGTGTACACTGTTCGTCTGTTATAGGAAACTTCTGCAAACGCTGATCATTCGAGTCTTCTTCATCTTCTTCATCTTCTTCTTAATTTTTATTTTTGCTTCGGCATGAGGTTCAGCGATGGCCAACGTTATGCAGACTTTGTATACGTGGCTGTGAAACGACGTGGCGCGTCCCAGGTATCATCCGCAGCGCGCGTCACAACATCGCGAGGGGAGGGCAAATAGTCAGTACATCATTTGGTCGTACTCTGTTCATCTCCAGCCGCGAGATGCCTTTCTAGTTACTGTTTTGGCCTAGTTCCTCGCACAAACAACAGTCGAAGACGCACCTCCCACACGATCGATACCTCGTCGTGGAAGGGCCTGCTGCCGTGACACTGAACAGCTTCGTTATCTCCCGGTCTGTCCTCCTAGCACACCGGCACGGCTTCTTCTTCTTCCCCTTCCACTGCAGTTCCCGCCGACCACCGGATGGTCAGATATCCGTGTCGTACCCGCTGCTGCCTCTTCCCCTTCACATCCTCGTCTTTTACTGGTCCGCTTGCATACGCCTTCCATACCGTAGACATGAAGGTAGCAGTGGAATCTGGCACTGTCATGTTGGTGAAAATAAAATATTCGTGTTGAGAGTGATGGCAAGTCGGCAGATCAAGTGCGGTTGCGCTTCCACTCGAGGAAGCATCAGGTTTGGATCCTGAAGCGCGTCGCGCAGATGATGAAGTAGCCCAACTTGCACGGGAAACAGCATAGATTGGCGTGCGAAACAGCAGAAGAAGGAAAGTCACAAGGTCAGTATATGAAAGAAAGAGGATTTGAAAAACACCGAGGAAAGGGGGTGAAGGGAGAAAAAAGAAAAGAGGACGAGTCAAAAAGTTCGGGCAGAGGGGTTTGAACCCCTGCCCTATGAAAACCCCCTCCCTTTGGTGTACGATGGGTCTTGACCCATCGCGTTCATCGGGGGATTTATCTGGCCTGCTCGTGTTACCGTGGCACCAGGCCGCGCAAGTTGACAATCGGTTCTCTAACGGGGGTTATATCGCACACCTGAGTAAGCTGCCATAGCAACGGGATGGGGGGGGCTCGACTTGTGTTGAAGGCAGGGCATAAAGTTATGCTATTCTCTCGCAGCATGCAAAGTTATTGAAGCCTTCCGCATCGGCGCGTAGTCTAAGCATACCATGTTCGACACTGAGCACTCAAAGTCCCGACCTGCCGCCAGCTAAACCCAGACCTTTTGCTGCAAGTCAACGCTGGGATGGAAGCCATCCCGTCACCGAGTAACTTGATTTATCCAAAGGTTACCCTAGATATCCGACTCGCTAAAAAGAACTTGAGTAGACTAAAGCAGGCAGTTCCTGCTTTTGTCAACACTATTTCAGGCGTTGGGTGATAACCTAGTGTTCTAGCTATCCATACGTAGGCTAGGTATATCCCGCCAACTCACACCTTCACCTGTCCACCTCGTTCTCTGTCCGAGTCTGGTGCGCTTTCCGGCCGTCTTGCCACTGCCACTGGGGGCATAGAACACAAAAGCGGCGCCAGACATCACGATCACGTTGCAGTTATCATGGAGAAAGTGATAGATACCAGGAATCATCGTTGCTTCCACTACTTGAGGTCGGACAGGAATTTGACAACAAGGCTATATGCCTCATCTCTAACTCTCGCATCAATTGAGTCCTCTTCTCTGCGGGAGCAATCGTCATGTTAGGTTAGTAGGGGGTAGAATACGGCAATGGCGCGAATCGAGACGACAGTCTTTAAGCGCAGGTATTCCAACCATGAATGCGCCAACCCTCCTCAATTGCAGTCAGAGCTTTACCAACGAAGCCTCATTATTAAGGTTCAATACAGTTGAAATAGGGATTAGCACGGCAGGTTTGCAGTTTAGCGAGGGTTGGTCGTAGTAGCGGTTATATATTTCCCCGTTGATTCAGTCTGCCTAGTACCGAGATAAGACAGAGAATATAAAAAGCCAAAGCCGTGATGCAGGCGATATCCTTAACGCAGCTTATTAGGGCCTGATCCGCATCGCTCGTTAGCAGAAAGTTCGTTAGAGACAAGGTATTTTCGGATCTTGTTTTCATAACGAAACTGGCAAGGGGGGGGTTAGGGGTAAGTCCCTTTTCTCTATGCATTATTTTCCAGCCAAGCTACTAGGAGCAACTTCGCTGTCGCCACGGTCGCGCACTCACCTGTGTTGTTAGCGGTGAACCCTTATCATCACCTCTGTTAATTGTTGTCATGCAACGTTACTGTCTAATATATCCCCTAGAGCCCTAATCCGTTGCCAATCCGGAACTGAAGATGGACCCTCAAGTATTGTAGGATTGGATATTCGAAGAATTCGGCGCCGATCAGCCAAACCGCGCTGTATATAATCTAGTACAATGCGAGCAAAATCGGCCTAACCTTTGCCGAGTTAGTGTGGCATCACAAAACTTATAACGGAGTGGACTCACGTCTATCTATATTAGGGCGTGATACCCTCAGTTCAATGTACTGGTGCCGATCCAGAGGGTCAGGGATAGTGATTACAGTCCTAGTCCTAGGCTCAACCACCATCTTTCCATTATATGTGCCACCAGTGACTTCGAGGCTAACCTCGATGCAAAGCAGATTTTGAATCAAGAGATCAACACCACCATCCGGATAGCCATCGCCAGGCTTAGCAATACTATTGATAACTTGAACGATAAATTGCTTATGAAAGAATTTGCTTGTTTCGCCGTCTTCATTTTCGATAACTTTGATTTCGGTATCTTTGTCGACAATGAAACATTGCATATCTCGAGGAGGTAGGGATGCGGCATCATCACGAGATGGAAATACAGCACTATCTCTGTATAATAGAGGTGAAGATATGGCTCCCAACAAGAGTAAGGAAACAACAGCTAAAAGCATGAAAGCTAGAGAGTACAGAGAATTCACACATTAATGTAAAGTCAAAGTTTGATGAGCGAAGAGTTTGCTCATAATACACAAATATGATGTTGAATTACATAGATTTGAAAAAGTGGAATTAAGAGAACTGTACCAACAGGATATCGGAAATCAAATATATAAAGAAGAGATTATTGAATATTACAGTACATCTAATCCTGCTGGGCTTTTACCATATACTTTTTGTAGGGTTATGCCCTATAAGACATAGTAGCGCTGTGATTTAGAAGTATAATTTTAACAACGCATCGTAGTGCTAGGATATTACTTGAATAATAGTAAAACTATAAACTGCACACTACACTTCTTGAAATAAAGTGTAGCATGAAGTGGAAGATTATGAGAAACCTTGACCTGTTCAATACACTATGATGCTGTAAAGTAAAGTATATCACTCGCTCGCTATAATTCTGCTTCTATTAACCTACACCGGGATACTTGAAAATATAAGGAGATTAAAACTACGATGTAAGGAATGGTTTTATGTATTCAACCCTCGTACTTAGAACCAATACGACTACTATCTGTGTTACTAGTATTAAGGTATTGCAGACTTGTAAGTCCTCTACGCTTCCAGTCATCAAGGGGCATCTGCTGCTACCCCGCCTCAAGACCATCCCAGACACCATGCCTACATCCCAAGTGCCTGAAACCCCTCTCGCAGCGACGCGCATATTCCATCAACAAAGGCCATCTCCCGGTCGATAGGCACCCCCAATGCTCCTTCCTGCCAGGTCACCGCGCAAGCAAGGCCGCCCCCTTTGACACCCACAATGCTGAACGCCATGGGTGGGCCGGCGACGTCGCCCGACTGCGCGAATACCATGCTGGTGATCTCGCAGCCGGGCGGGCCTTGGCCGTCGACGGCGAGCAAGTTGCTAATCTCGTACGAGCAGTCCCGCGGCCCGCCGAGCTTCCCCTTGATCCAGCTTCGGACGTCGGGCGCATAGCGCAAGAGACCGACGGGCTGGTCCTGTAGGACGGCGGCGCGCTCGGCAATGGACTTGCTCATCTTGCTCGCTGCTTCCCACGTGTCTTGGGAGACGTGCGCCCCGGGCCCGGGCCCGGCCCCTGCCCCTGCGTCGACGCGCGGGAGCGCCTCGTAGTGGCTCGACACGAAGAGGCCCCATTCGTCGTTGGGGATGCCGAGGGCGCCGCGCATGCTGATGGCCGTGCCGGACACGAAGTTGGTGACGTCGCTGGCGGGCACGGCCGTGCTCAGCGCCCGGACGACGAGCTGGTGTATAGTCCCCGTGAGCTTCGCGTCGTGACGCCTGGCCGCCTGGAGAGCCTTCTTGGCCGTCGCGGTGTCGATCTCTAGGATACTGATGCGGCTTCGGTACGTCTTGGCGTCGAAGAAGACCTTGCTGCCCACCCACGTCCCCTCGTTGACGGGGCTGGCGTGGGCGTGGAGGCCGAGCAAGTTCGTCAGGAACTTGGGCACCAGCACGGCGATGAGAGGGCCGAGGAGGAACGACCAGGATATCGGTAGCCTCTGGGGCGTGTCGAAAGGCTCGCCGAGTGCTCGTGCCGACACGGTGACCTGTGACGACTGTTCCGCGTCCGGGCTCTCACTCAGAGCGTTGAGAAAGGTCCGATGGAAGACTGGCCCGGCCATGCCGTCGCCAATGGCGTGCGAAAAGGCAAAAGCGACGAAGAAGCGCGTGGCTTTGCTCTGCGAGTGCGAGGACAGACGACAGACGACAATGCGCCACGGTGGGATGGATGCTGGCCAGGGTTCGTCGAGGATGGGTTGAATGACTCTCTCTAGAGCCTCCGACTCTGTCTCATCCGCACGCGCCGCGCCGACGACCAACACATGCTGGGCAACGTCGACGCCTTTGACGTGCTCGTAGAAGGGCTTGCTGGCATCCGCATCCCTGACAACGACGCTCAGCCACGGGTGGGCTTCAACACAGCGCCTGAGCGGCAGATGGAAACATTGAGGCGATTCGGCCTCGATCGTGCTTGCGGCGAGCTCGTAGACGGCGCCTACGACGATGGCGTGATAGTAGCCCAAAGCTTCGCGGAAGACTGTCCGCTTCTCATTGGGGCCTGGGAGCGTTAATGCCCGGATCGGGTAATGCAAAGGGGGGCTAGTAAGTTGCGGATAATTACTGACTAGCATACCTGCCAAATTCTGGGGGCGGCATAGTTCTTGTTTCCTTTGCCTTTTTTTTTTTTTTTTTTTTTTTTTTTTGTTGCGAGCGGAATGAGCAGAGTACAAGAGTGAGAGTCAATGTTTGGCACATGAACTCGTCACATCGGTGCTATTAAATGAGGCAAGTAGTAGGAGGGAAGCTAGGGGATACCGGTAACTACGGAGTAGATTAGTTAGTTACTTGATCCGGGAAGGTAGGCTTGCCTGTTGGTCGCCGACCTTCACACCCTGGCGCTTCTCCACATGGTCAACATTTCTAGCCGGGATCGTGATCCTTCAGTCACGTCTCTCTGGGAGGCCTCGACGAAACGATTGCGCGTTCGCCTTGGAGATGCTCGCAACAGTCTTGAATCTCGCTTCATCCTGTATCGCATCTCTCACTGGCCGCTGTTGGCATGAATAAAAGACTAACCGCTGCAATTGCCATCTCACCACGACTACAACAACATTCACATCAATCACTCACTGCAACATGTCCAAGTCAAATAGCGTCGTCTACCAACTCGATGCTATTTTCACCAACAAAATCATTATATGCCCTGTACGCGAACGCCACCAGTTTGCCGCTACTGCACGATCTCCTCGGATTCCTCAATGACCTCCTCGACAATCTCCTCGATGACCTCACCCTCGCCATCCGCGGGCTGATCGTTAAGAGCAGCAGGCTTGGAAAGGCCGTGAATCTCTCGCTCATCCTCAATCTCCTCCTCGACGCTGGCAAGGAATGCGTACCATTCGTCCAGCCTGTTTCTGCGGTCCTCGATAACTGCCGCATCGGCAACGTTGAGGCGATCCGAGTCTTCTTGTTCAAACGTCTTGGAGTAGTCGCGCAGGTTCTTGCGAATGTGCTTCTGCTCCTCCTTGGTGAGAAGAGTTGCGGGGCGGGGTCTCCATGACCACTGCTTGAACTTGTCGATCGCCTCCTCGCGCAGTGCCTCACCCTTGAAGTCGTAGACATGGTAACCATTCTCCATCGAGTGCTTCCAGGCCGAGGCCCAAGTGGCGACGAAACGTCCCGAAGGATCCCACGACACATCCGTGACACCGTAGTGATCGCCCGTGTTCATGAGCTGCAGGTTGGCGGTCAGGTCCTTGTCACTCTCGGGCTTCTCGCCCTCAAAGTCCAGATCGTAAAACTCGAGATCAGAGCTCTGTTGGTTGGCAATCGTCGCAATGACGACGAAGCGACCACGGGGCGACCAGTAGATGCTGTTGCTGTTTTTCTTGTCGAGAGTACGCAGGTGCTTGAAGTTGCCAATGGTGTTACCCTTGGTCTTCTCGGGGCAGAAGAAGGCTACGGCTGTCTTGGGCGCGACAGCAGTGGGGCCAACAGGCTCCGTCGTTGTGATGACGGCGAAGCGATCGCCCTTGGGCTCCCAGGCAAAGTTGATGACTGTGTCTTTGATGGTATCGACAACCTCAACCGGCACGCCCTTCTCCTTGACACGGAAGATTTCCAGGGTGGTAGCCTGCGACTTCTTGGACTTGGAGTGGCGGTCAACCTTGACGGCCAGGTAGCTGCCGTCCGACTGCCAGTGCAGCTTGGCGTCCGAGACGCTGAACAGGTTCAGGGATCGTACAACCTCCTTTGTCGGTATGCTCATCAGACCGACCTTGGCAGGGTTGCTGCCCAGTTCTGGCGTCCAGTAGCAGAAGAGCTGCTCGTACAGTTTCATGCCGTCCCTTTGTACAGTGGCAGGGGCCCACTCAAAGTCCATAACACCCTCAATCTTGATGGTGGTCTTGTCCAGCAGGTTCATGCGGGGCAGTTCGTATACGGAAATGGATTGGCCCTGGGTCATACGGGCGACGTAGTTGTCGTCGGCGGACCACTTGAAAGCGGGCCACTTGAGGGCGGGTGGTGCCTTGGGAGGGCCGCCATCGAGGGAAGCAGCTGGTGCCGCAACATCGAGGTTGGCGAATGACCGCAGCGGCTTGCCGGACTCGAGATCCCAAATAATGTAGTTCTTGCCGTCATCGTCGATGGACAGCTGGGGGTGACCCTCCTCGGGGATTTGGATGGGACGGTTGGACCATGTGACCAGGTACTTTTCGTTGGGGGAGAAGTCAAGCATGTTGACGAAAGGGTGAGCGAAGCGGTTTTGACGGCTCCATGAAGCGCCGCCCCAGAGCTGCACACCTTGGGCGTGGACAGACATCAAGTAGGTTCCCAGAGGAGACCATTGTATGAAGCTCTCGGTCCAGTGTTGGCGATCGACAATCTGCTCAGGCTGTTCCTTCTCGTTGTTCCAGAAAATGCCTACGGAATCGCCGCGGTACATGGCAAACTGGTCGCGCCCACGACCGCTGGGATCGGCAAGGAACCATCGCAAGTGTTCCTTCTCGGAGAAGTCATCGATGACGGGCGGCACGTACTCCTCGTCGATACGTCCCTCGCGGCCGAATCGCTCGATGTCGGTCATCTTGTTGACGCGCAGCGTGTGCTTCTTATCCAGGGGTACCATGTCGAGCTGGCGCACGGCGGCAGCGGCCTCGGCGGGCGAAGAGTACTCGACAAAGGCGAAGCGCAGTGACTTGCCATCATCACCCATGGGCATGAAGATGTTCTCCTCCTTCGTGTTGCCAAAGGTCTTGAGCTTCTTCAGCAGGAACTTGACGAGCTTGGGCTTCTGCTCCTCAGTGACCTCGGGCAGGCCGTCGACGCACACAAAGGTATCAAAGCCCTGCTCGAGCTGGACCTCGTACTTTTCTCTCAGGTCGGAGAAGTCGATCTCATTCTCATCGTAGTCATCTTCGTCGATATCTGCATCGCGCAGAGTATCATAGGAGGGCGCCATGCTGGGTGGTTGTCCGCGCGATCAATGGATCTCTGGTCGGATGCGATGGTTGGTATTCGGTGTCGAGGCAACGAGATGTTGCAAGGTTGAGACGGTTTGTGGTGGATGGAAAGAAAAATGCCCCGCGCCGTCGTGGTGACAACGAGTCCTTTTTCTTGTGCAGTGCTCGAGGCGCAGTTTGGCGGATGAAATAAATATTTGAAGTGAGTCAGAGTCAAGTCTTTCTGGCAAATGGTTTGTTCTGAAGTCGGCCGGAAACCCTATCTAGAGCCAAACACGGTAGTGCGATGCCGGTTCAGTTCGTACCGAATCCAATCTCGAGCCCTGCCGCCGCCGTTTTTGCGATGTCCCATTGAAATTTACAGGCGGGCAAATGTGTGCGGCCTAACATAAATCCAGCCGCCGAGCCCCGCGGGGCCTGATTGGACAAGAGGAATGAGCGGGGCATCTTATCGGAGCTTACCTCACTACTGTGTGCTGTGGTGTACGTACCTTGGCTCGCCGTGGTCCGTGGGCCAGCGGCCAGAGCGGGCTGTCAAGGCGGGATGGCAAGGCAGCCGAAGTCTGCCCGCACTTCGACGGCCCCCAAGCAAAAAAGTTCTGGATTTGAAGCTGTCGACCTTCGCCTTGGGTCCTGCCCGCCATAATCGCAACCTAATTCGACGACCCGAAAGCCATACACCAAGCTCTCCACAGCAACACGCGAGACCCAAACCTTACCTGCCTTACTACTGTCTGACTTTCTACAGACTCAAGATGGTGCGTTTCTCTGGCTACGGGGAGCTTCTTTGCCAGTCACTTTTGCCTAACCGTGCTTCCATGTAGGCAACCCAGATCTTCGGTGAGGGTACTACGGAGGAGAGGGGAGAGAATGCCCGTCTGTCCGCCTTTGTCGGTGCCATCGCTGTCGGCGACTTGGTCAAGAGCACACTGGGCCCCAAGGGAATGGACAAGATTCTGCAGTCCGCCTCGACCGGCGAGATCATGGTCACAAACGACGGGGCCACCATCCTCAAGGCCATCGCCCTCGACAACGCCGCCGCCAAGGTCCTGGTGAACATCTCAAAAGTCCAGGACGACGAGGTCGGTGACGGAACGACCTCGGTCGCCGTGCTGGCAGCCGAACTTCTGCGCGAGGCCGAGCAGTTGGTCAACAAGAAGATCCACCCCCAGACCATCATCGAGGGTTACAGGATAGCAAGCAAGGCCGCGCTGCTTGCTCTCGAGCAGTCCGCCGTTGATCACAGCAAGAACCCTGAGGCTTTCAAGCAGGATCTGTTAGCCATCGCGCGAACGACCCTCAGCTCAAAGGTCCTTGCTCAGGACCGCGACCTCTTCGCCAAGCTCGCCGTCGATGCCGTCTTGCGCCTCAAGGGCTCCTCCGACCTTAGCCACATTCAGATCATAAAGAAGGCCGGCGGCAAGCTGAGCGATTCTTATCTGGACGAGGGTTTCATTTTGGACAAGAAGATTGGTGTCAACCAGCCCAAGCGACTGGAAAAGGCCAAGATTCTGGTCGCAAACACGAGCATGGACACCGACAAGGTCAAGATTTTCGGCGCCCGCGTCAAGGTTGGCTCAACCAGTAAACTGGCCGAGCTTGAGAAGGCAGAGAAGGACAAGATGAAGGCCAAGGTTGAGAAGATCAAGGCCCACGGTATTAACTGCTTTATCAACAGACAGCTCATCTACAATTGGCCCGAGCAGCTTTTCACCGACGCCGGAATCATGTCCATCGAGCATGCTGACTTTGACGGTATTGAGAGATTAGCACTCGTCACCGGTGGTGAGATTACATCCACTTTCGACCACCCCGAGCAGGTCAAGCTTGGTCACTGTGACTTGATCGAAGAGGTCATAATTGGAGAGGATACTCTTATCAAGTTCTCCGGTGTTGCGGCGGGCCAGGCATGCACTATCGTTCTGCGCGGCGCGACCGACCAACTCTTGGACGAGGCCGACAGATCACTCCACGATGCGCTTGCCGTGCTTTCCCAAACAGTCAAGGAGCCCAAGACCACTCTTGGTGGTGGCTGCGCAGAGATGCTGATGGCCAAGGCGGTCGAGGGTGCTGCCACACGCGTTGAGGGTAAGAAGCAGATGGCCGTTCAGGCATTTGCTGTGGCTCTGCGCCAGCTTCCCACTATTCTGGCCGACAACGCCGGTCTGGATTCCAGCGATCTGGTTGCCCGGCTACGGAAGGCCATCTATGATGGCATGTCAACCTACGGTCTGGATTTGATGACACCGGGTGGTGGCATTGCTGACATGCGCGACTTGGGTGTCATTGAGGCTCACAAGCTCAAGAAGGCGGTTGTTTCGTCGGCAAGTGAGGCTGCTGAGGCAAGTTCTCCCTTAACCATCTTATGACTGTGGCAAATCCGAGATGGAAGTACTAACCTGCTGTCATAGCTTTTGTTGAGAGTAGACGACATCATCCGTGCGGCACCCAGGAGACGGGAGAGGATGTAACGTGGTGGTTGGACATGGACGGGTTGAAAGGGGCAACTATCGGGCTGGGTGTATTATACCATAGACTTGCCATACCCAAGATCAGCGAATGAAGGACTGACACCAACGACCGCGCCCTTAATGCTTCCAGTAGTTTCTGGCCACGGTAGTAGATGCTTCACGGATTCGACGGCTCATCCGAAGTCTTGGTTGGCTATATTTACTTTGTGCGTCGTGGTCAATGTGCATGGCCCCTCATATACTATGTGGCCCACCTCAAGTGAGCCCGCCTCTAGTGACGTATTTTTATCCCAAGTCGAGTGCGCCGTAACTACGCATACGGATACGTCGAATCTCGGCAGCGTCTTATTAGTTGGGTATTTGCATTGATCGGTTCAACACCGGACGACTCGTGTAGAACATCACCATTGCGACTTGCCACGATGCATTGACCGTCCGTGCCAGGGTTATTTGCACCGCCTCCGGGATGGAACCGCATCCAGACTCCAGACCTCGGAATGCTACCTGTCTTCTGCTTTACTCGGTACAGAGTGGCTAGGTATTGTGGCTATTATCCCCATTTATTTCGACTGGCGTGCGCAGCCTGCTACCGCCACCCACCCATCATGCCCGTGGCTTGCTGTGCTGGCGGCCTCAATGATGGGTTCTTCAAGATTGAGGCTGGGGAAATTTGTCGGCATCGGATTACTGACTCATCCATCCCGTGCCACCCTCGCCATCGAGAGCCAGGCATGGGCATGGTTCTCACGGTGGCTCACCGGCTGCGTACCACTACCGCTCACTCTCGTCTGGTCGACGGGTGGACGCCGAATATTGGATGCCGAGGCCCAAATATCTCGCCACAAGGGATCTGAGGGGCCGCCTGTTTCTCGATCGGTGCAAACACGGTTGCAGCCTGGTGCGTAAACTACGGAGTACCTCGTAACAGTTGTAAACCTCAACTCTTGTTATTCGTCCGGGTGAGTACTTACTACTACAGTAAAGGTTTCGCTCACCGAGCTTGTACTCGGGCTCCTCTAGCACTCCTCCGGCACTCCTCACAACCCTTTTTCTACGTTTCTATCAGGATACCAAACGCATCGGGTGCCAGAGTAGTGCGAGGGCTAATGTAGGTACAGAGCGCGACAGGGACAAACTCTTTCTCTGGTCCGACGCCTGGGTTTCGACGAGGACGGGAAGACGAAGGCGAGTCGCGCAGAGGTCTCGCCACCAGGAGGGAACATCCCTGTTTCGACATTGCGGTTCTGTTGGCCAATCAAAGGCCAAGACATGGATTGTTCCTGATCACACCGCGGCTTGTATCCGTACACAGTATTATCGCTGGTGGAGTATATCCGTATATGACGGCAAGATTCGTCTTGCGTTGCGCTCAGATCGACAAGCTTCTCAACGTGGCTACGATTGGTACCAAACATATGGGCTGCAACTAGTAGCGAATCGAGTATATTTCGCCGTTGATTGGCGTTGGCAGAACCAAGCGTCGAAACGGCCATCTGAAAACGTTTACTCCGTACTGTGTATGGTGTAGGAGGGCCCATGGGGCGGGGGAGGAAAGGGTAGTGAGCGACATGGGGGGCAGCAATTCGGCGCAGGACTGCTATTCGCTGCTCGAGACAAGACTTTTTTTGAAGACATGGGACCAGCGGCGGCGGGCGTGTCGAGCCGTCCAGATGATGCGCGCAGCGATATCCCGGCTGCTGTGTCGAGAACGTTCTTCCGTCCGAACATGCGGATTGCGCAAGCCTCAGCAAGGGCTATGGGAATGAGCTCCGCGATGCATTGATGAAATCCCTGACAAGCCTTCTTGGCTGTGCTGGATGATCGACGTGGCTGCATGATACCGGCGGATCCCCTCGATACTTTCGGCTTGAACTCAGCTGGTCATGGAAGTGATGTTTACAGTAAGTTGGCGACTAGATTGCTTACTTACGACGATGACTGCCCCCGAGTCACTGGCAGCCAAGCAAAGTACGCGCAGGGCAACAATTCGGAAACGGATGGGCCCCACTAACCATGCATGAAACAGCGGCTCTACTCCGCAGTACGCAGCATGCAGATCTGGCCAAATGGGAGTCCCTAATAACATACTAAGGATAAGGGAGTACGTACTCCGTACTCCGTGACTTCTGCACATGCGCTTGCGGCGGGGCTCGGCAGGTTCTGGGCAGGCACAAGGCACACAGTCCACACACTCACTCTCGCCGGCCCGCAATTGGTCAGGGGTAAAGCTCCTAACCCTAGCATCCGTTTCGCTGTCCGGCCTTTGCGCACCCTGCGCCTCTTCTCATTGGCTCCCCCGTCAACCCCAGTCTCCCCTTTCACTTTTCCATGTTGGCTGTGTGCCTATGGTTCCAAGTCACCTTGTAATATCTGGAATCTGACAGCGAGGGTCGACGAACAATAGCATCCAGCCCCTCACGACGGGGCAATCACGGCCATTCTTGAGCCCTCCCGAATTCTTTATGTGACCCCTGCAGGCCTAATCGGACGGCCCCGACAATGGGACCCTCGTGCCGCCCGTAGTTCGGGTGAGACAGATATTTAGGACCTCGAGTCTCCGGCCGTTTATCTTGCTCTGTTTCTTCATACTCATCAGCATCCTTCATTCTAGTGCATTCGTCTTCGCTTGTTCTTCTTCTTCACAGTGACGGCTTCTTCGTC
Source organism: Arthrinium puccinioides (assembly GCA_022414665.1). Lineage (NCBI taxonomy): Eukaryota > Fungi > Ascomycota > Sordariomycetes > Amphisphaeriales > Apiosporaceae > Arthrinium > Arthrinium puccinioides. The sequence continues at coordinate 514,635 of JAIUNF010000003.1, read as the reverse complement.
AACCAGCCTGGTGCTACTACTTTCTCTCTCTTTCTCTCCAGTCCGAGAGGAACCACTCGCGTCTCACTCAGCATTTGCAGCCTGGCGCTCTGTCTGTCCCTCAGCAACCCGAGACATTTTCGATATATTGCATACCCCCCGCAAAAACACGAATACCGCCAGAATGGTTCGATTCACTTCTTACGCCGCCGCCGCGGCCACACTTGTTTCCGCCGCCAACGCTCACATGATTATGGCCACCCCGGCACCCTTTGGCACCCCGGACAACTCTCCCCTCACCACCAGCCAGTTCCCCTGCAAGCTCCAGGGCGATGCCGCGACCTTCTACTCGTTTGCCAAGGCAACCAAGATGGCTGCGGGAGAGACGCAGAAGCTTACCTTCACCGGTAGCGCTGTCCACGGCGGTGGCTCATGCCAGCTCGCGATTACCAACGACCTTCAGCCCACAGCATCTAGTTCTTGGTCCGTCATCCAGAGCATCGAGGGTGGATGCCCTTCCAAGGACGGCACGTCAGTTAGCGAGTACGATTATTCCATCCCCGACAGTGTTCCTGCCGGCAATTACGTCTTTGCTTGGACTTGGGTCAGTAAGATGAGCGGTGCACCCGAGTACTACATGTAAGCCGAACCCACGTCCCAGCTAAGAATACACAACTGACTTTCTCCAAAGGAACTGCGCACCCATCACGGTTACTGCCGCCTCGGCCAAGCGCGACCTGAACGGCACAGCCGAGCTCGCCGAGCGCGAGATCGGTCCACGTGACGACGCGATGCCCAACCTCTGGGTTGGCAACTTGGCCTCCGTCAACAGCTGTGTGTCCCGGACCGGGGGCACAAGCGTCGATCTTGTCTACCCTTTTCCCGGCTCCAACGTCGTCAAGCCCGGCAGCAACAACCAGTTCTCAGACTCTATCGGCGACAACTGCTTCCCCAAGGGCACCTCTTCCACGGGTGTCTTGGCCGGGGCCGGCAACTCAGGTGGCGGTACGGATAGCTCTGCATCTGCATCGGCTTCTAGCTCCGCACCGGCAAGCACTGCCACGGCATCCAAGACCAGTGCTTCTCTTCCGGGTGGTGTCTTCGTCACGGTCCCCGGCAGCGGTACTACCCCCACTGCGTCTGCAACATCCACTGTCTCTACGTCATCGACCAAGGCTGTCGCAACAAGCCCTGCTACACCGGTTGCCTCGCCCATCGCCTCATCGGCCCCGGTGGCCTCGGCCACCGTTCCCAGTACCCCGAGCACTCCCAGCACGACGGCTACTCCTAGCACGCCTGCTTCTGGATCCGGCGGCTCCTCTGAAGCCTTGAGCGGTACCTGCACCCAGGAGGGCCAGTTCAACTGCGTCAACTCGCAGTACCAGCAGTGCGCCTCGGGATCCTGGACCACGATGCAAGCTCTGCCTGGCGGCACCGAGTGCCAGGCTGGACTCTCCACTTCCCTCTGGAAGGCTTCATCTCGCAAGCTCCGCCGCGGAACCCGTCACAGTGCTCCCAAGCAGCTGTAGAGAGCCCATGCTATCTTTACAAGTCCCATGTTTCGCTTTTACCTACTCTGGCTGCTTTTGGCCAGGGTATCGGCACATACAGAAAACGATGAGCAGGACTCAACCATGTAGATTCATCTTCACCACTTTCACTTGTATATAAACTTTTAGGGACATCGATGTGGCGTTGTTTTCGCTTGGAGCTTCTGTTGGAAGGGGGCGATTGCTCCCTGATGGCATTTCACGGGCGCTTGATGAAAACTGGGCCGAAAACTGTCATTATACCCCCAACACATACGATTGTATATAGAAATAAGACGTTTGTCTATCACAGTTATGGTTCTACTTGTGATATATCATGGATGCTTTTCATTTCAGTTTACCAACAGTGTCTCATACTGCTCTACTCTAGCATCTATAAGAACGACATCTCGTAGTATGCACCAGTTCAACTTTGTGCCAAGAAACCATCGGGTATCCTGTTCTTCCCGAATGTTGTACTTGGATTTGGACTTCTGGACAAGGTCATCCATCCATGGCTGGTCTGTCTTGCCTTTGAGAGAGGATTAGGATGTCCGCCACGTGAGTTTCAAAAGGGCCAAGTGTTGAATGTCGATTCATCGGACAACGTCCCTTAAGATCACGACCTCGTGGCTTTGGCCCCTGGGATCCATATTCAGTACCCGCCGTCTGAGGGCTACTATTGGTGGACCTTGTCATCTTGACCAGCCTTAATAAGTGGGGCACATCACCACTTTGGTGTTTTTACCCCGTAGAGATGGGGAAGCCCCGCCCCGCATGGTGAGAGAATGAGAGTCGGCTCGTTTCGTTCCCAAGATCGCCAGCTCGTCTCGTTTCCAAAGATCGACAGCTTGTCTCGTTCAGAAAATAGGCCATCAGCTCGTCTCATTTGCAACAAGGCCTCCCTGAGACAGGAGAAACGTTTCGCATACTAGTTGGCGGAAACTTGATTACGCCCAGTCTCGACTCTCCACGGTGGTCGCAAATCCACGGACCACGGCCATCAGGTCCCGTACACTCGTTGGTGGCGAACAAGGAAGAAACATATACCATGGCTTCCGTTACGTACCCGGCAGGTATATGGGGCGTAACTGACAACGAGAGTATGATTAACAGCCACGCCAAAGACGCTGCAAGGTCTGCATTGTATCTACCCTCAAAGAAGCAAACATCCGTCGGTCGAGAAGCGTTCGTGCACACGCTTCGCCAGGACGTCATTGCTACTGATGAGCCTCCTCCCAGCGCACCGCTGGAGCTGGAGCTGGAGCTCGTCCGCGTTCAGGGTCACTCGGGCGACATGTCCGGCCGAGCCCAAGAATGTGAACTCGGCAGTCCTCGTCTCCCCATATCCCAAATGCCCCCTCCGAGTTCCCAAACATCTTCGCAGAAGTCGTCTTTGTCCTCGCCTGCACAGGCGGCCAGCTCGTCGCCGCCCTCCTCATCGGCCATGTCACCGTAACGCAGGCCGTCTTTGGCGCTGCGCTCGGCATCCCGCCCTCGCAGATCCCCTGGCTCCTCGGCGCCTTCACGCTCGCGTCCGGCTTGTCGATCATAATCTCTGGCTCGCTGGCTGACCTCGTACCGCCGAAACCGCTTATGGTCGGCGCGTTTCTCTGGGAAACGGTATGGAATGTGGTGGCGGCTGTGGCTATTAGCCCGCGACTGAGGATTCTCTTTTTTGTCGCGAGAGCCATGCAGGGTCTCGCGGTAGGCGTACTCGTATCGACGTCCATGAGCATCCTGGGCCGCGTGTACAGCCCCGGAATCCGCAAGACGAGGGTCTTCAGCCTGATGGCGGCCGGCTCGCCGGTTGGGTACTGGTTGGGCTGTCTGCAGGCTGGGGCTCTGAGCTCGCATCTCCCCTGGATATTTGGCAGCACGGCGATCTTCCTTGCAGTCTGCACGCTCGCGGCGCAGCTTACAATCCCTTCTTTACGTCCGGCCAAGGACAGCCTCGACACGGAAGCGCCGTCGTTGCGCCAGTTCGATTATGTCGGCGCTGGCCTGGCGTCTATAGGATGTAGTTTGATCATCTTTGGCCTTACCCAGGGCTCCTCGGCGCACTGGAACCCGTACACTTATTCTTCGATTATCCTCGGGATTCTTATGCTCGGAGGGTTTTATTTTGTTGAAAAACGGGTTGCTCGCCCGCTCATCCCTAATAACTATGGCAGACGCCGGGATTTGGCACCCTTCTCGTCTCATATTTTCTGGGCCTTGGAGCATACAGTGAGTCTTTTCATGACCCCGGCGATGGTATTCGAGCATCGTGTTGAGATTTCCATCACAGGTGCGTGGCAATTCTACGCCATCCAGTTTTGGCAGCGCTACCAAAGCGCCACGCCGCTCACCGCAGCCCTTTACCTCCTCCCCAACGGCATCGTCGGCGTCCTCGCCGCCTACGTCGTCTCCAAAACCCTGCATGTCGTGCCCACTCATGTGATACTCACCGCTAGTAATGTAGCCTTCGGCCTGGGCCCCGTCTTCTTCCTCCCTCAAAACCCAACGTCCAACTACTGGGCGCTTTCCATGCCAGGTGTAGCCGTCGCGACCTTTGGCCCCGACATGAGTTTTGCAGCCGCGGCGATCTTTATCACGAGCAGTGTGCCGAGGAGCTATCAAGACGCGGCGGGGAGTCTGCTGGTAACGGTACAGAATCTCACGATGGCGGTCATGACGAGTGTTAGCGGGACGATTGGGGCGAGGGTTGAGACGTTGCCGACAGGGGAGATTGGACTTGGTGGCATCAGGGCGATTTGGTGGTTTGGGCTGGCGGCTGCGCTGGCGGCAGCGCTGATTACGGCGACGATGGTTCGGATACCGAGGGCGGAGGAGAAGGAACATGTGCATTAATAGGTATAACTATGTGTTGGGATGCTGGGGAGCACCGTGTAACGCTACTTTGGCAGCTTACTATACCTGAGAAGCAGTGAAGCAGCCATCGACGGCGTGGCGCAAGTAGACTGAGCGGCGAGCCTTTCCACACCGAATGGATGCTCCCATTCCACCCTATTATTACGGAATGGCAAGCAGGCAGATCGGTACCCTTGTCTTGGGCTCGTCATAGCCGGCATTCCTCTTGCAGCAAACGATGCGAAATATTGCCCTGATCCTCTACTTGGCGTACGTCCTGTCGATCGACCGATGGCTCCTCGGGATTATCTCACAGCTGTTTGGATTGGCCTGTATGGAAGGTTCGGAATGGCGATCGACGAGAGCGTCGAGAGGTGCTTTTTGTTGTTTCATACGCTGATAGGATTGCTGTTTCCTGCGCCAGTATGATTGGATCATGCGCATGCAGGAGGCCGTCCATCCGCGTCAGGCGGCGGCCACATTGTATGATCCTGCCTGGTCGCCATCACAGCCAAACGATGCCTCCCCTCATCAGTCCAATTTTCAACTGCACTCTCCAAGGCAAGACTTGTTGCGGGTCTTGTGTGAGCACTGAGCACCGTTACCGGCTGTGTACCCGACGAAAGAGCCTTCCCACGCTTGATACTGTGCAATGGACATCACCAACCACACTCGTAGAAGGGCCCCCTTTGGCGCCGTAGGTTTGCCAACTAGTAAGTCCCACCCGTTGCTGCCCCAGGAAAGCAGCCTGTCAGTCAGATGCACGTGCATATTGACATTTATATAGAGTAGTCCTGATTCCTCGCGATAGCACGGTCAGGTTTTACAGAAAGCGAGAAATGTGGTCTAATAAATGTCGATTCAATCTAGTAATGTACAATACAACTGTTGGAAACATCCTCGCCGTGTCTTTTACCAGTTACAATCCATGTGGAACCTGTTACGATCATGTGTTAATAAAACCCCTCTGTCTTCTTTTCATGCAAAGGACCATCACTTACACGTATTCCAGCTTGTCGCCGTATTCCCTCTTGCCGCCGTGCTCACAGCCGACCCACTCGCGGATGAGGGCGTCGGCGACCTGCTCGCGCGTGACCTGCATGGTGCCGCCGCTGTTGTTCTTGACGTGGAAGTAGAGGCAGTGGCCGTCGACCTTTGCCGTGTGCTTCGTCACATCGCCCTTTTCCATCAGCCCGCGCTTCTCGGCCTTGTAACCCGCCACCACTAACAGCACATTCACTCGTTAGCACATGTCCTCGATGGATGATGATTCTCCGGCAGTTTGGACTTCGGATGCAGCCGCTTGGGAGGCTTTTCGGCAAGTTCAAACTCCTGAAAACCCCGGACGCGTTTGAAATCAGCAAGAGAAGACTTACTAATCTCCTCGGCCACCTTGACGCCGTGATCGGGTCGCTGGTTGCTCCCGCCGAAGCAGTCGGCGCTTACTAACGAGCTGAGAGTCGCGGTTGCGAGGGCGAGAACGGTGGTGGTCTTCATTCTGAGTAATTGGCTTGGTGCTAGGTTTTATAGACTCTTGACGGGATAATAGATTGAATGAATAGTGATGATTGTGAATGAAATAGTATCAAGGGATGTCTGATCAGATATCTTGTAGGAGACGGAAGAGCTTGCTTGCTGTTGCTTAGGTTGGATAGACCAATTACTATCTTGTCGGGAATCAATGTTATATACATGATCAGAAAACTACCTTTGAGACTCCAAGTTGAACTGATAGTTAGAGCAGATCTGTTTAACGATGCCAAGATTCAGGATGCGCGGCTATGCATTTGTTCTCTAATTCTACAATGTCGTGAGGCGAAGCTCTGGTGGCTTGGAAATTTCCCCCACTACTTTGCATTAGCCGTTAGCTTATGTGTAAAGACAAATTTAGATCATGTAGTCTTCGTATATTACGAAGTAAAAGCTGACGCCAAGACGGTTAAAATCGTCGGTAAATACTGCCATGATCCGAATCTGACGGGATTGCCCAATATTTAATTGTCGGATTTTCGCCTAGTACCAATATAGGAAACAAAGTAATACAATCAGCCCGCGCCTATCCGTAATTTGGTATGTGTTGAGGCAAAGCAGACATCCAGCTTATGATATTGGGTCGTTACACACTTCGCCCTGGCTACTTCGAGATATCAGCCCCCTTCACGTGAGATCTAGAACTGGTAGCGAGTTGTTATAACGCCTTGGCGATTGATGAGTAGCGCAATAACAAATCAACAGGTAGATTCTTGCGAACATCGCCACTTTCCTCATCGTTATAGTATGCAAACCACAAGGCAGACAAATATGTTATCCTATTTTAGGTGTGCATGCCGGGTATCCTTCCCATACACAAACTCTTTAAAAGGGCAAGTAGAGACCACGATCAATCAGTGTTTGCCCGAACAGATGCAGTCAACAGCACGCACTAAGAACCTAATCACTATAACAACCTATTAAAACCTCGGTCACCTAGATTTCTCACCCCCCCAAGTGGATTTGTCCACTACATACTCACCTCCACGATGCAATACTCTTTCAACAGTCTTGTTGGCATTCTAGCCACCCTCGCGGCTACGACAGAAGCCGTTACCCTCCGAAACTACCCAAGAAGTGACTGCCGTACACAAGCCAATTCCAATGTCTACGGAGAGTGCGAACGCATCGCCCCGGACACCTGCTGCAGGACGACCGGTCGTCAGGGGAACATAGGCTTCGGGTCAACGCGGTTCGTCGGCCTGCCCCCGACTGGCTTCGGTCTAGTCTTTGCTTCCATATATGGTGCAACAACCTGTCCGTGGGACGGAGTCGACGGTACGGGTTGGTACTTCTTCAACTGCGTCAACGGAGGATCCGGCCGGGCCCTGACGGGCAGCATGTGGACGGCCATCATGCCGCGCTTCAACGTCGTCAACCCGCCCGACCCCTGGACCGGCGGGCTCATCAGCGCACGCAGCGAGGGGGAAAAGAAGAAGAAGAAGAAGAAGGACAAGGCGCAGCGGATGAGAGATCATCGGTGGCGTACCCCAGGACGGTTAGCACCAGCGGCGAATCCGCCTGCAAGCGCTCCGTCACCTACAGCGCCGTCGTCCTCGCCGATAGCCGCAAGTTCGCGACGGGCGAGAACGTTCCCGAAATTGACGCCATGCGGTTGGTTGAGTACATGCACGCCAACGCCAGGGGCGACGACTTGCCCGAGGATCTGCTCAAGTATGAGATCGAGAAGGAAGGCATTCTCACGCGGCGCAGGGAGATTGAGGAAGGGTTTTGAGGCCAGTGCTGAGACTCTTGAGGTGAGGGCTCAGGGGGTGGGCGGTTATCTGGATTCTGAGATCTCACACACGTTCGAACTGGAGGATACGCCTTGTATCATTATGCTTTATATCTGATTTCTCGTTTGCTCTCGCGTTATCTCCACAAGAATAGAAACATATTCGTACATCTCGAACACTGCCGTCAGCTCAGGAATATATCTCAACTTGCTCAAAAAGGCCGACAATACCGTGTGATTAGAGTGCTTGTAGTGGAGAGACGGGAACACCCGCGGCCCGCCGTTTACCCCACCGATCGACCCGGTCTGTAAGTTCAGCCACCCACTACCTAAACTTATTATTAGTGGATGATACGCCATCTGATCGACACTCACTACAAGTAGGTTATCTATGAAGTAATCCGCGACGCGTCGCTTGCAACGACCGGCGATCCGCAGACATGCTGGACGTCAATTGGCTCATGAAGCTTGGAGTCAAGTGGGTTTGCAAACGCCGCTCATAGGTATGTTTTGTCTACATACGAATGAATCTTGAGGGTTGCGTTGAAATATCTTGGTGCAACGGCCAATGATAAAAGCAACCAGACAGGTGAGCCATTAGCGCAGCCGACAAGTTCGTAACTTAGGACATGCTTTGAAGTGTTAATGCAGTCTCAGCTGCTACTTTCGTTACCCCACACCCCCAGCTTTAGCGTATCCAATGCCTTTGGCGGGTTACCTAGTAGTTACCACCAGATCTTGTGGAGCGGAGCACAAGACATGTTTAGAAGCTAATCAACCTATTTCCCTTAATCATGCCCTGAATGTCTTGCTGGATTTTATCAAACCGGGCAAAGCCGCAGGATTCACTCTCAAAGTGATTGATGATGCCGGCCAGCGACTTGAATTCCTTCCTACAGCTCTGTTTGGGGCAGTGGTACAGACTTTGTTGATCTGGGCGAGGACAACATGGAGTCAGCTTCATGTCCCATGGCAGAACCTGGATGGTGGGGTTAAGTAACGATGGGATAAACAAGCACGTACGAGTAGGAGAGTTCAGGTGCTGGTTCAGGCTGTCCGACTTCCCAAACAGGCGATGGCAGAAGTAGCACTCCCAGCCCTCGCGGCGGTAGTTGTAGGAGCGGTCGGTGACCTCGTACTGCGGCGTGCCGGGCCAGTCAATCAGGTTCTTGGTGAAGACGCCGCCCGGGTCCTGACGGCGAATGATCTTGAACAGCGTGTCGCGGCTGAGGCCGGCCGCCTTTGGACACGACCCCGTCTCCACGTGGTGGGTGAGGCCCGTGGCTGTGGCGTAATTGGCCTTGCAGAAGGGGCATTGGATGTGTTGGCCGCGGTGGGCGCGAGAGTTTAGATGCTGTTGCAGGCAGGTCAGCCATCATTGGCAGTGGACACAGAAGGAATCATGAAAAAAAATGGTCAGGAATATTTGATAGAGATATATACCATCTTTAGGTTATTGCTGTTGTTGAACGTCCTGTCGCACTCTTCGCAATAAAGATGTTCCTCGTGCTCGTGCTCGATTCGCGCCTCGTCCGTCGGCCACGTCTCTTCGCAAATCGAACACTCGTACTCGAAGTGATTGCAGGCGTTCATGTGCTGGAATCGCGACTGCGCGGAGCCAAAGTAGCGATGGCAGCTGTGGCACTCGAACTCCGGAGCGCGGTGGCCCGTGGAATGGAGATGGTTCTCGCGAGCCTGCCATCCCGCAGCGAAGGCTTTGCCGCACGTACCGCACTCGAAGTAGCCGCTCATATTTCAAGCAGAGAGGCAATTTGGTGAAAATCGACGCGTTGGTTACCTGTTCACGGATGCAGGGGCGCGAGATGTCCGTAGGACCGTAGAATTCAGGAACCTCGATCCGGGGGGAGGGGATGAGCAAGTAAGTACGTTGCACGGCTTTCCCTTGGGCTGGAGGGTGATTGATGTGCTACGGGTGTTTTTGGTGTCGTTGTCGTTGGTGTTGATGGCAATGGGTGTTTGAAAAACGTGAGGTGTGAATTGCAAACAGTCCAAGTCAATCAATTATCAATGTATGTGATGGACCTGATAAGGCACGGACTCTATTCATCTAACAGTATTTTCCGTTTGAAACAGAAGAGCTATGTGCAGGAATTCTTTGTAATTACATTATAGGCAGAGATAGGCACAAAAACGAGACAATACGCCCGCAGATATCCGTGATTGGACTATCTTTTCCCACCTGCCAATCATTAGTAGCTAATCCGTACGGAGTACCAAAGCGTAATTTTACAGGTACTGCACACTGATTGGCAGCAATGCTAGGGCCATGCTGTACTTAGTTACACGCTGTGAGAAGATAAGCGGAGCCGGTTAGTATGTTCAGCAAGATAACGTTCTCGAATGCAACTCGATGATAGACCATGTCTGGTTCTCTAAACCTTATAAGACGCTAGTATGAATTTTACTGTGCTGTCTATATATCCTAGACTTTACCAATACACGCAACGTAGAACTCAAGAACTTCCACGTTTGCCCACACATTTACTATAGCTCAGAATCTCCTTGCCCCCCGCACGTTATCTTTACCTAACTAGTGGACCAAGTTACTGGTAAAGACGGAATGCAGTTTTGCGTGTGTGTGGATGTGGCGCCACCACCGTCACTCCGCCACAAAATCGTTGCAAACATATTTCTGTGATAAAGCTTGAACCAGCCGAGGAGGTTGAGCTGGGAAAGAACGAAATAATATTCGCTCTTATTATTTACACGTTAGGATTTGAGCCAAAGTGTTTGCACGCTGATAGCGTTGTGGTTTAGCCAGCTCGTGGCTTGATCGGCTGCGTCTCGTTGGAACAAGTCATTGGAGTTAGCTGGATAAGCCATCGTCCTAAATAATCGTTGGACTAACGGTTCTGAGATTAGTGATCCCCAAGCGCGGCGTTGACATCTTTATTGTGTATGTACCACCAATGTGTGAGGATGTACATACTTTGTTTTCCTCCGCCTGCAGTGAACATGCTACAACTTACGGATACACGAGCATCCGAGCTGCTCGAATGATCCACTCAGCCAAAGTACTAGTACTTGATTGACGATAAAACTTGATGATTGTGATTCTGGGCGTTTGACTATTAAATCCCATTGATACGATAGTCCGTTTTCTTGACAGCATATAGGCAAAGACCCATTTTGCTTGATGGCCCACCCGGGCCACCCCTCTCTGCCTTAGTATAAGCTACGAGGCTGTATGGGCGTTATACAGAGTACTGTGTTGGGTATAGATTTTCAACTATTCTTTTCGCGCGCTACGCGGCGTGTTTGATTTTATTGTGACTTTCGCTTACTATCAAAATAGATTTACAATAGACCAGATGTTGCTTGACTCTCCAAGTCTACTGCTATAATAAAATTATACGGTGATTCCTGCTTCTGAACCTGTTGCTTCACCTACCACCGTATTATCTAAATCCGCAACAAGGGCAAGCAGCTTATGTGTTACGACTAGGAGGAATACTTCACTGGCAAGGTCCCGCGTTCTCGTATTGCAAAATTACCCACTAGCAGGCGGACACGTCTTAAAAACCCAGGTGTATACTCTGGACGCCACTACCTGTACGTGATCAAGCTCAGCAACCCGTACGTACTCAAGCTCACTAAAGAAGGCTCACCGACGATGGAGGGCTGTAACGGATCTGGTTTTATCAATTTAAATATGGCCGACGAACCCGAGGGATCCTCCTATATGGAACGGGCCATGATACGAGATAGGGGATTGGGCAGCGCGGGGTAGTCACCTATGCTTGTCTATATCAAGCAAAGCAAAGTAAGTGGTCGGATCAATCCCATGGCAGAGAGTGTTTTGGAAACTAGGTTACGCTTCGGGGCAATGCCGAAAGATACGAAAGCGTTGTTTAAAAGCGGTGGAAAAGGAAGTCGAACTCGACGAGTCGCGAGGCTCTCCTCTCAACCTGGTAAAGTATGTCCCGAATACATCTACCCGACATTTATTCTTGCAAGAAGAAGATGTCCAGAGCAGCTAGAATAGTAGCTTTTATGTGTCCCGCTATTAATCTCGAGGATTTGTCCAAGCCGGAACCGCTCCTTCTAGCAACCAACTCGCGGGGGCGGCATCTACTAAGCCGGGTCCACGGAGTCAAACAAGAACGTCTTTACATTATTATTTCGTCATCTTTAGACTACCTAACAATGTTTCTCCCGCTCAATTTATATATAGAATAACTATATACTAATTAATCTTAATACTACTCGCTCTACAAACTCTATATCTGCTATCTACAGTTTCCGTACTCGTTAATATAGGACTTTCAATATAATTAACCTAGGGATATATAGGAATATCCCGGTGCTACTATAACTAAATAGGTTATTAGCGTACACTATTATATGAAATAGTAGGAAGTAAAGCGGGAAGATAGAATACGCGATAGTCTTAGATCTTTCTAATTCTACAACCTTCTAATTATTTGTGAAGAGGGGAGTATTTTCGATACCTTATATCGATTGCTAAAGTGGCATTACTACCGTGTTAGAGGACGAGGGCCTAAAGCTTATACTTCAAGCTCCCTTTTAGTTAGATAGCTCAGTTTAATCTTTTCCGAAAGGTACACTAGATCTCCAGTGAGGGGAAATTAGTCCCGTACAACGAAATTTCAGAAATCCATTTTAATCAGCTAAAAACGGTACAACTATATAGATAGTGTAACAACAATACAATAGTGAATTTTTTTAGATACCTTGAAATTATAATACATATAAAGGTATGTAGAACTATATTAATGTATTTGTCTTTAATAAGCTATAATAAGTTAAAAAGAGGGTATAGTTTACGTACATAGTACTTTTGAACCTATGTAACTAGATATATTTATGTTATAAAAATATATCTAACCTATTATAGTCTCTGTAGGATTAAGCTCTACTAAGTATACTACTACTTGGGATGTGTAAATATTATTATTTAGAAGTCTAAATTGAAAATAGTAGAAAACGGTTCTTTTAAAAATAGTACTAAAACTCATACTATAGATATAATAGGTAGTATGATTATACATATAATTTAAAATATATCATATAGTACATGCATTCTCCTTTATTTTGCAGAATCTAGTATATTACGTAATTATATTATCTCATTTTATTATTAATAATATATGAATCTCTACTTCTCTTCCTCTCTGCTATTTCTCTATTAAAAGCCGTAAATAACTTTCAGGAATTATCCGAAGTACGCAATTCTATTAAACTACTAAATCTGAAACTAGTAGGTTGTGCGGGACTTACTTCCGCCCACTGTAAGATAACCGTGGAAAAATTATAGCCACACTTACAGCGGATTGTCGACGGTATCCGACAAGCAGACCCGGAGGGTTAGACGCGTCTAATATGAAGGCCTTTAGCTATAGCTACAATAGCTAGCTAACATCCTCTTATTCTTTACTTCTTTAGGCCGTTAATAAATTACAAGATAGTTACTACCTCTTTAGATATTTCCTGTACGGTATGAATAGGGTAATTTAACAATACCTATATATATAAGATATTTTCCTCTCTCTGCTAATAATTCTTGTTTTCTATCTTAGTGTAAATTATAGATTATTAAGACTCTATATACGGAGCCCTACGTAGAATGAAAGCTAAGTTAATAGTAATATTAAATAAGGCTTTAAATACAGTATTTAAATTTCAAACTTATACAACTATTATCTATTTATCGTTACAAACTATGAGCTGGATTCGGTTCACACTTGGTGAGTCCTCCTAGTAGTTTCCAATATACAACGCCTAAGAACTCTGCGTCCTTTTTACTAATAACAACTCGGTATCTTCCTGGCAAGCCTCCTAATACCGTAATATTAGTATCTTTAACAAATTCTTATAAGCTTTTATTAGTAATATAACTTACCTGTATAGACGCTAGCTTTAGTAATAGGAAACTGTAGCATCTCCTCTTTAGTAGTGAAAAGTTTTTTATTAAAATCGCGTGGGTATCCTCTTAATGACCCCCAATCCTTGTAAGTAGCGAAAGAAGCCCGGTAATAAGCATCACCAATATTAGCTTTAGGGATTATCCGATTACCGCATTTGTAATCAGGAATAGTAGAGGCCTTCCAATCTTCATATGAAGGTTTAGCTATCCACCCCGATTCATGACCGGCAATAGCGCTGGAAAAGAGGTAAGAAAGAATTAGATACTTGTAGTCAAATAGCATTTTGAAAATTTGAATAGGGATACGAGGTTTTATAAAATGTAGGATTAAATATCCCTAGTATTGAAGTCAATACTTATATAATAGTGCTTCGGTTGTAGTTACTAGTAAGAAAGAACATAACAAAAGAGTTAAAGACTGACACTGTTAATATAGTAGTAGATAAAATAGATTATTTGTAAACTTTAAATATCTAATCTCTATATATTTCCCAATAATTAAAGGTTTAATTTGATTGTTTATTATCTTAATTAGTTACTAAACGCTATTATACTAAGGTATTTAAGATACAATTCAGTTATATTAATACCTAGTATTATAGGTAAACTTAGTAGGTCTTTAGTATTGCGCATCTAGGAAATTCTAAGGTCCGTAATAAATAGATATATATACTATAATCTTATAAGGTGCAAATACCTAGTGTCTAATATTGTGTAAACCACCGCAGCAGCTGTAGCAGCGGATGCCGGTGGGATCTGGTAAGTGGGTCAGATGCGTCAGCATCTGAACTACTACCTACTACCTACTACCTACTACCTACAGCTGCTGCTGCTTTAGTTAGCTATCTTCCTTTTCTTCCTTCTTACTCTTCAGGCCTAGTAATAACAACAGATATATTACTGCGCTTTATGTATTCACCGTTACGGTCTGAATAAGGTGATACCAACATAAACCTTACTACAAGAAGAAGTACCGTCCAAGACTCCAAGCGATAACGGCCCGTCCCGCAGCAGGTTCGAGGAGGGGGAAGCATTTCTCGTTGTTAACTTTCGTGAATGTACCTAACATTCGTCTGACTACATCTTCTAAGTAAAGGAGTTGGAGGGGGTCAGGACAGGAACGCATAGAGTCGTGCATTGAACGTCCAGTGCTAAACACATCGGCAAATAGCACCATGATTGTAGACACTAACCGCAGGAATGATCTCTTATCCAGGCCGCAAGGCTGTTTTATGGGTAATGTTTTCTTGCCATACCCCACAGCTGATACATTGAAAGTCATCCGCGCTTGGTTGAAATGCATCAACCTTTCGCTCCTGTTTCACCTCCCTGCGTCGAACCCCCCTACAGCCACAGTGACGATCTCATCCTCTGCGTCGGACTCTTGAAACGGTCTTGCTTGGGATGTATAGTTCGAATTCATGTTCTCGGTGTCGACCTAAGCTGACTGAGGTGCGTGGTTAGTACTACCCTGGTTTTAAGGCGTACACCGAAATACCTTGGCTTTGAGAGACAGGCCAAGTGGGAGTGTAACGGTGAATATATAAAGCGCAGTAATATATCTGTTATTATTAATAGGCCTGAAGAGTAAGAAGGAAGTAAAGGAAGATAGCTAACTGAAGCAGCAGCAGCTGTAGGTAGTAGGTAGTGGTTCAGATGCTGACGCATCTGACCCACTTACCGGATGCCGGTGGCATCCGCTGCTGCAGCTGCTGCGGTGGTTTACACATAAACAATGCGACGTCATTTGTTGATAACATGACTGCCTAATAAGGTTAGTGCCAGATATGGATGTGAGGTCAACGTTTACTACTAATGCTAATCGGACGGACCATAACTTGCCCCGTAGCAACTTTCAACACTCACTTCAATGGCCAACTCGCAACGTCAGCGTATACATCCAGATATGATTGGGAGCGATTCTGATATTCCTGCCACAAATGAGGATGAGATAAGTGCTTGCTGGGCCCTTGTTGCGGCAAGTAAACCGAGGAGGCGGACGGAGTCGATCGGCTCTGAAGACGACGAAGAAGCAGCATGCAACGCCAACACTACCCTTAGCTCAAGTCAAACTGAGGAAGACGATACATATGATATGCACGAAGAATTTCTAGTGTGTAAGGACGATGATCCTCTCATACCAAGTCGCAATCAGGTTAACCTCACGTGGAACCAAGCCCAGGCTACATGGGCTGCTTTCGTCCGCGCAGCCGACAACCTTCCCAAGAACCAATGGCCGCTTGGAGTCTCTGACCCTTCTGTCATGTTGCACAACATCCCTGCCCTCCCCTCAAAAGTCCCTCGGCATACTATGAGCGGGCAACCAGTCTGGCTTGTACCAGGCATCGAGGAAGGGTCGAAGGAAGTACTTGGCGCCAAAAAAGATTTTTTCCTTTCTACAACGAAGCCCGTTATTTGCCAAATATCTTCACAGTTCGACTTCTTCCATTACGGCAAGAACCAGGCATCGCAACCAAGTGATGCTCCACGAGGACTATCGATCTTGGTGCTTTGCTGGTCTTACATTCTCTCAGCGCGATTTCTGGAACTCCAAGGGAGGCGAACAAGCTATTCTCGATTCTTGATCCAGCCCACCGTCAGAAGCACAGGTGATGCACAAGGCAAGGTGGTGATTGAACTTCCCGCTTCGGCATCGCCTGGTCTAGTCAGGTGGCTCTGTGCTATACTTGCCCGACAGCCTGGCTGGATCACAGACGAGGCCGACGATTTCCCACCGTGGGCAGCTGTCTATTCGGGGGATGTGGATTTCGTCATCACTACGACTACTGCAGTTTCGCTTAATCACCTTTCCGCCCCAACTTCCCGAGAAGCCAGTCAATATCTCATCCAGCTTTGTGTTTGGTTTGGGCTGGGAGCCGAGGAATCCGGAAACGAGAATAACCCAGAAGCACTGGCACCATTCACAGCTGGACTGCTTGCCGTAATGGCGCTCCCTTTCTACGAGATGGACGATCTTCAGCCTCATTTACCCAAGCCTTCTCTTGGGCCTCCCAACCACCGAGTCATGCAGCCGCAACGTATACAACAATCGATTATGCAGTACTACGATGATCTGCCATACTATATGACACTCAGTATGGATCCTGTATCAGTAGGATCAATGATATGGAGCATCTTCTGGCAGCCAGATATCCAATGCAACCTTGCCAGTCCATGGCTCAATTCTATCCTCGATGTAATTCGACCTACTATTGAATCTGCGGACCTCGATAGACTGGCAAAGATTTTTGCATGCCGTCGACCTCGGGTATCACTTATGTGGCTGGGCATCTTCTTTCTGGGCAGTCCTGACATACCCGATCGGATACAGCGTTACCTTGAGCTGCATGAGGAACAGGCCTTCCACGGGTCTCTGGCGGCACCAGATATTATCACAGCTGCTTGGACTGGATCTCCTCAGTCGTTCTGGGACGAGGAGGAAGCACCACAGCAGAGTTCACGCTTGGTGCCAAGGGCTAACGTCCTTCGACGTCGCCACAACTTCCGCTTGCATGATAACCGATGGGTTTTGTTCGCTTGGCGGCCGTTTGGCGACGTTGATGTCAAAGATATCGAGCCAGAGCTTAAGGAGTACTTTGAACGTCCATACTATCGCCAGTACGTGTGCTGGAGATGGCTTGACGTGGAGGATTGCGATCAGCATGGGTTCACCAAGGATAAAAAGAGACCTCTCCAGCTTGTTCCCGATCATCTGGAGATCCTCTCTATAGCCAAACCAGCGACCACATGCACCGTTAATTTGGCGCCATCCCGGAATGCGACACTAGACATGCTTCATCACGGCGTTCAAGACATGCTGAATGACAGGGCATTGTCCATTGCTGGTATGCCTACACTCACGCAATCTCATAGCTGGCTTCAGGATTGGAGAGGTCTCGAGTCCAGTTAGATGGTCACTGCCAATGGAATAGAGGTTTCACGGAACGACGCGACGGTCGAGAGAGAAAGGCTGCGATTGTTTGACGTGCCATATGCGCAAGGGGTCCTATTGGACGTGTGAAGTAGATACATCACATTCGTAGATGGGACCCACGGACCAGAACGCTTCGTTAGCGACTGCGCGCGCTTCTGTTGTTCGGCTTTGTATGTCATAATTCCTGACGTGCCCCTCGCGGGTCTTGCTATCACGTGTCCAGACCGGCAACTGCAATCTACACAAGGAAGATGGCGCGAGCGGTACGAGAAGATACAGGCTCGTAGACAGCGGGTGTCTTTAAGATTGGCGTTGGAATACGGTGCCAACCAACGTCGCTGACCTTGCCGAGAACGAGTAACCCTAGCTGTAATATAATATACTAAATATTGGTTTCGAATACGTCTTTCTCGTCTTAGATACTATGCCGACATGTTTAGATATGCGTCGATCGTTCGGTTCGAAGCAGGACGGCCTCGGCAGCAAGGTAAGCAAGGCGACACAACGGTCACTAGGCTGGCCGGCTTGTCCCGGTATTCGGTTATTAGGCACGGTGCTTCGAATATATAAGGGGACCCGGGTCGCTGTGTCTTTATCTTGTAGGACGTTGGCGTGGGAGGAGTGAAGGCTAGCTAGGGCGCGTAAAGCTTCGTAGCTTGTTCCGTGATAGAGCTGGGCAAGTGCATGCGTAATTCGAAAGCTAAGGGCCTGATGTCCGCCGGTGGGTGACTGCCGATTTGCTGATATGCCGCTAGATGCGGCTACAGTCCGTGACGGCGCTATTCTGTCTATAGAAGAGTGCTAACGGTGGCATCCCTCCCGCTACGCCGCTGACTGCGAGGTCCTTTTGCATGTTATCTACGGCGACAAAGCCTTGCAGAAAGGCCGTTTTCGCGACCGGCCAAGCCTCCGATGACGCCTGGGCTTGTGCGCAATGCAGCGGGTCAGTAGCGGGACGCCAGCGCTGAAAAAAGCTCGCTGACCGGCATGTACCTGGCCTGGCGGACTCGCGTACGGCAGCTCAATGCTACTACTGTTCAGAAATGAAATGGAAACTGGGCGCACCCCCTTAGAGGGTGCGCGCGCGGGACTAGCGCCGTATCTGCCAGCTGGCAGCCAGGTAACCTATATTTTACTACTCTATTTACTACGCTACGCTGCGATTGAGGCCTGCGCTGCGCTGCGATTGAGGCCTGCGCTGCGCTGTAACTAAGGGCTACGCAGCGCTATAACTGAGGGCTGCGCAGCGCTATAAATAAGGGCTACGCTGCGCTATAACTAAGGCCAGCGCTGCACTATAACTAAGGCCTGCGCTGCGCTGTAACTGAGGCCTGCGCTGCGCTGCAATTAAGGCCTGCGCTAGTTAGCCGGCTGTCAAAATAATATGGCCCCTGTAATGGCGTGGGCGTAAAGACCACTGGCGTGGGCGCAGAGCGAAAAACCCCACAAAAAGTCATTTCTGAACAGTAGTAGCATTGAGCTGCCGTATCGCGTGCCCACCACGGATCGCTACACCTCACACGGTACGTGTACACGGTCTCGAATGTCGACCGCTAGCACTCTAGCTCGTGTCGTGGTTGTCTTTCGCCTCTGCTCTAGAATGCATGATAGCTAGGGCTCTCCTGCTAAATTACAGGCTCGGACGTGCATGATCTCGATCGACTAACGCGACGAACGGGTCGACGCAACTACGAGCACGACGCGCAATACGGGCCTACCTTGAAATGACTCCTTACCGGCCACTCGACGCTATCTATGCCTTCCGGGCTATCCGATCTTTTATTTTGCTCTTCACCGCGGGGGTTCGGTAACTCTCCGTGAGGAATCGTTCCTAGGGATTCGCTATAACATATTGTCCACAACAATACTGTACGAGTGCGGAACAGTACTGTAACCAGAATCTCTTCTGCAGACTGTCGGAAAATGTGTATAGGACAGTGTGCTTTGAGAAGCAACCGACGTTAAAGAGCGCATCGGGGCTCAATGTATACATATGTTAGCTCCTCCAGTTGCTCGAAGCCCAAGTCGGCCACGCCTCTTCCATTAGTAACTGCTCTCTGGTAACTGATTGAGGTATCTCTGTGGTTTACCAAGTAGTGGATGATATTAAGAACAACTAACTCGCGGAGATTATGTACTGCAACGTAATGACAGAAGACGAACTATGTATGGTAAGGTGATGTGATTAGGTTGGAAACAATATTAAGGTTGTAAAACGCATACAATCAAGACAGATACTAAGCGCAAGGTGGCAAACGCAGCGTAGCATGTGACAGTGTGTTTGTGGAATCTATGAGTAAATAAATGAAGCGTCCATTGCCGGATTCATTGCGGCTCTCCTAAAGCAATCCAAATTCTTTTTACAGCACTCCAGATACGTTCCTGTGAATCACTGTAAGTATGCGATTAAACCATGCGAAGAGGCATATTGCTTAAAAGGAGACAGAAACGCTATAATTGAGCTGCAATAACTCAGATTAACGTCACAACCCAGACCCCTCATTGCCGTCGATACGAGTCTCCTAGACAATATAAGGTAACTCGATAATCGAATCGCAATAGTAACGCCGGCCGCCCTTATATCAACTGTTCACGTTGCGCCACGTTTATATCGTTTTGCGATCAACGTGGAATCGATTAAATAAACCCGCGGTGCTACTACGATACGCCAAGTCGAAGACAACTAAACGGTCGAGGTTATAAAATCCCTAGGGGAGTCTATTACGTATACGCAAACGGAATATGCGGCTACTTTGCGCGTTGCATTATAGAGGATAGCGAACAGATAACTGTCGGGGAAGAGCTGGCCGAACTACTAGCACGTTTAGGGTTAATTTAAACATCTTAAGTAGGCGGCGAAGCTCAACTCTCGTCGCTTATTATAATATGAAATTATTAGTGTGGCAAATTATCCTGTGCCACGCCTCAGCCACAAGGGCGCATCTGACGGGACCCACCTATCTCTCAAGCTAGACGCACAAGACTCGTGGTCAAATCACCAGTTGATTACGACCAGGTAGATAAAACACTCTGCAGTAATTCTGCGCGCTGTTGGGTCATCTGTAGTCCTCAGGAGAAAGCGAGATCAGAAGAACGGTAATTGCTGAAATTCAGCAAATAGTCCCTGTGGCTATAACTCCAACATTACCGGCAGATCCATTGCCTGACTGGACATATGCGTTACGCCACCTAGCCGATATTATTAAATAAGCTCGGGAAACTCCGTCAAAAATGTCTCCTTCTCACCAACGACCATAGCGTAAGCCATTTCCGCATATGTTCGGACCACAGTGCAAAGCTCAGGATGAAGTTGCTGGTAAGCACGAAACAAGCACACAAAGGCCAAGACCGTGTGGTCGTTTGCTAAACCCCACCTGACAACTTTCAGGGTAGTCTGTTGCGCATTACTCCGAGAATAACGGGTAGAAACCTCAAAACCCAACGATGTGAGGCCCCTAATTATCATCCCAATAGCTATTTCTGGCTTGTTCAGCGAGAGAAATATCGTGCCCATCACAAAGTATGACTCCCAAAGCTCCAACCGAAGACGCGACGTTTCTGTTACTGGGTGCGTCTTCTCAAGTTGGTCCAGAAGTTTCTGCGCCTTCGAAGCTTGCGCATTAGAAATCTGTCGGCTGCCTAATACAACCCAAATTTCTTGAAGAAGAACCCTGCGTTTTTGCAGCACATCAGCAGATGTTATTTTCTTATCCAGACAGAGAGCACAGTTGCAAATAAAGCCCCATGTCTTCATATCTCGCTGGGCATCTGCATATGTGTTCAATGCTTGCGGGTTGCGATACCGGAAGAACAGCTCAGTGTCCGGCTCAATATCTCTTGTCGCGCGAACGATTTGCATATCTCCGATGAAGCTCCGCCGGCAATTACTAATGCAACTGTGGTTTATACGCGAACTTAACGACCAGATACCGCAGGTTGTAAAGGTTTGTTCGTCTTTGTTCCCAGCCTGTATCTGCTTTATCTTGTTCTGGAAAGTGGAACGACTGGTTCTGGGT
Source organism: Arthrinium puccinioides (assembly GCA_022414665.1). Lineage (NCBI taxonomy): Eukaryota > Fungi > Ascomycota > Sordariomycetes > Amphisphaeriales > Apiosporaceae > Arthrinium > Arthrinium puccinioides. The sequence continues at coordinate 493,151 of JAIUNF010000003.1, read as the reverse complement.
GAGCCGAACACGTTGAGAGAGATGATCTTTGCGACAAGAAAGCTGAGGTAAGGATTAGTTATTCGTCTGTACCATTTATTGATCGGTTTTCGCGAAGATGAAGTCAACTTACGAGTCGACTATGGGCCTTCCATCGGACTCGGTGGCCGTGGTAGGTTCGTAATTGCTATGGTGCAAGCTGTGGAACTCTTCCAAGAGATGTGGATTATGCTGAAGTTTTTGGATGATCTGTGTAAGCAAATTGGACTGACCTCCAACTGACATCGTCTTGGTATCCAGGTGCATAAGCACCGTCATGTTACGGTTGCCGTCAGGGACGTCCTCACCCGCGTAATTGTACGCAAAAGCCTTTTCGCAAAGAAGAAGCTCACCAGCCTTGATCGATCGTTTGGTAAACAGTCCACGGCCCATTACGGGAGACGGGCGTACCTCGACGAGCGCGGAAAATGTTGCGCAGTCGATCAATGGAATGGGGGATCTAGCCTGTTCGTACATCTGGAGAAAGCTGTACGTTCCTGCCTGTTGCTCACGCAGCCGTGCTAGGGTACGGCCCAACTCTGGCTTGATAGCGGTGTTCTCTGGATACACATCTGCGAGCAAGTTGAATTTCTGCAGACAAGAGTCGAGCCTGTCCAACTCATACATCGATCTAGCCTCTCGGAATAGTCTTTTCTCAGAAGAAGGCTCGCCATCACTGTCTTGAGTGGCATCTGACAATGCAGTTTGCGAACGACCGAGTCGAAGATTAGCTAAAGAGCGATTCAGGTAAGCGAGTCGTCTTTCCTCCGGCGATATGGCTGCCTCAATAGCGAAGGTGTACCTATTATCGAGCGAAATAGTTAGTATGTGTATTTTCACTACACTGTAAGACTTATAAGCGTTCCGCCTTGACCCAGTCCATCTCCTTAATCGCGGAGTTTCCTTCCATCCGAAGACTCTGGCTATTAGACCCGATCGTCGTACTCAACCTCTTGCGTCTCCATTTAGGCGGTACACGCTCGTCGCTGTTACATAGCCATAGAATGTCGTTGACATGATCTACCCTTAGGCTGTATGAGCTATCCGATGTGGCAGCCTTGAAAAAGGGCTCTTTGAGAATGCAGACTCTGCCAAGTTTCATAATATCGCTGGCCGGTACAACCGACTCATCTGGTTGGTGGTATAGCTGAAGCAAAACGGCCGTACCCTCCTCGTCTTCGACAATTGCTATAACCGCATTGACACGGTCCGGCGGCGTTAAGACCTGGAGCAATGACCTACTTCCGCGGTGGTGTGTCTCAAGTTTCATTTCCGAGATCATGATGGGCTGTAAGTCTTTGATCTCCAGAACACAGGGCGCATACGCTCGCGGGACTTGAGTGGTGGAAGCAGTGTGCTCTGTCCGCGGGTTTGAGGCGCTTCCGACTAAGGTTTTGGTGAGGAGCTTCCGCATGCACACAGAAATGAGATCCTGAGGTAACGGATGGTCTCGTGGGTTTTCACCCGCCCTTCGAGCCGCCTGTTCAATATTGAATTGAACCTGCCTTATCAGGTTAATGAAGCCCCCATCATAGGACACGTCCTGAACGTTCATGTTGGAGCTATTTTTGTTAGACTTGAAGCATAAGTGTATGAATGACAGATCTTACAGCAGAATACTACCATACCCCACCACCCTTCCAAACACACCACCCTTCCGAACTAACAACAACAATAATACTCGACCTATCCGGTATAAGTCACTACCATAACTAGATATCTAGATGAAATAATATAAGTGTTTTCTGATAGATAAATGGCTAATCTGTACCGTGATATCATTTTCAAGGCGCTAAGATATACGGTTCGACTAGTAGGCCAGCTAATATTTGGCGTGAAATCTCTGTTTTATAGCTGTGAAAGAGATCTGTTCGGAGGTGGTTTTCTCTACTATACTAGCCCCTAGCTATATAGCTAGTACGCTAAAACGTTCCTATACCAATAACTAACTAGTTAATACTATATTCGACGTTATAGATAACGGTATAACCCTTAGCAAGTTAGCAGCGCAGAACGATATCCCGAAGACTATACTTTTCGATATTCTAAACAAAACCTATATAAATAGCTAGTTAGAGCAGATACAGCCTTAAAAACGACTATCCGGTAATTAGGAGGATTATCTAAAGGCATAGATACTGCGCTAGGAGTCTCTTAGCTATACCCTTACGTATAGTTAGCTCCGGGTATGCGTCGAATCTATTATCCGGAAGAACCTCCGTTCGGACGAGATTTACTAGCCTATAGGGGTTAACTAGGTTAACCGCTATATCGATAGGCACCCTGAGCTGAAGACTAAGATAGGCCGGCGCTAGGAGACCGTTAGATTTAACGGCTTTACCCTAAAGGTAGTTAACTAGTATTTTGATATTAGAGAACAATACAACTAGATAAAGCCGGAAAACATAGCAAACGTTAATAAGGGAGGGCTTTTGCTTAGTTAAGGTAGGTTAATTACACTTCTAGCTATAATATATACTAACTAGATTATTTTTATAGGCCTTAATAGTCTAGTAATCGGCAATGCCGATAGGAAGAAGGCTTTGCTAAAAAGCTTATAATCTCGGGCCTAGACTACTTTTATAGAGTGTATCACGGCTAACGGCCGGGTTCTATCTCCTGGTATTATCTTTAAGGGTAAAGACCTCTAAGCCTAGTGTTTCGTTAACGAGCTTACGGCTGCTATTAGTAACTAGAGGTTTATCACGTTACCGAACGGGTAGACGGATAACTATATCGGATTATCGTGGCTTAAAGATGTTTACGACCTCTAGACTAGACCGGAAGATCCGTCCGATACGAGGTTACTACTACTAGACGGCTACGGCTCGTATACTATAGTAAGTTTACTCTTAAAATAACCGATTTCACTACTAAATAGCTGGTAGGATGAGTTTATAGCCTTTGCCTATCTGAGCAATATCTATATCTATTACCTACCGGTATATACTAGCCACGGTCTGTAGCCAGCTAATAATAGCCCCTTTAATTAGCTAAAGCGTTAATACCGGCTCGAATTGGATAAGTATAACAACTTATTTAACTCTGCACCTATTAATAAGGTCAACTTTATCAAGGCGTATAATAGAGCTAGATAACTAGGTTTTACCGAAAAGACTATTAAGTCTTTATAGAGAACCACTAGTTAATAGCTTATATTACGCCGGAAAGCCCTATCTTATCCGGAGATCTATGAGGACGTTAAGAGCCGGCCCGGTCTAGGCAGTGCTCCGTCCGAACTAGATAATAGACTTTTAAAGATAAGTAGGGGTCTTGGTCCCTAATACCTCTATACGCAGTCTCTCTTTGATAGCAGTAACGCGCGCTGTTAATCCTCTTTACTTAGGTGCTGTTACAGGCCTAAGGCCTATATAGGGCAACGGTTATAACCGTCGCCATGCTACTAGGTCACAGCTCCAGAGCAGCTCTGGGACACAGGAGCAGATCGTCATAACTAATATCCGGAACTCCGAGAGTCTACGATATATACTAGGGACATCCCAGCTATAGCGCTGCTCTAGAACACTAAGACCCTCTCTCACTAAAGTATAGCTAAAACCTTAATAAAGTATACTAAAGATATACCTAGATTAAGCACCTCCGCTATCGTATCTAGACTAGCTAGATACCGCGAGGTACTAAGGTATAGAGCAGGTATATCTCTGCTCTCTCTCTCTTACTTAGATAGTTCTTCTCTCCTTAGTTTAATATAGATTATATCTATACCTTATCCTTACTAGATTTTAAGCCTTGCCCGTTATATATATTAAACTCCTTTTTACCTTTCGGTATTAGAAGTAGCTCGTAAGCTGCTTATCCCTAAGGTACAATATTAGACTACCCTATCGCTTATATTGCAAAATAGGATACTTTCGGAGAACGCATCCTTATAGGAGCTAATATAGCGTTAAGCGAAGCGATCTATTAGCTAGGGAGCTCGATAGAAGCTAAGATAACCGAGAATAACAACTAGATTAAACTACGGTTTAGTTCGATATAAGAATCTATTACGAACTACTTCAGCTAGATATAATCTAGTATCGACTAGATAGCGCGCGGCGTAGTTATACCTCCTACGTAAGTTCCCCCCCTTAATAAAGTATTAACTACCTACGGTTTAAATACCGATTCTTCCCTAGGACTAAGTACTATAGAAGCTGCTCCCTCGCTAGAAGATAATAAGAAACGTAAGCTATTACTATAGCTAGAAAAGTTCGCTAGAGATAGAACGAAGTTCCCCGTATAGGTTTACGCTATAAAATATAAGCTCGATCGCGATACTCGCTTTATCGGTACCGATCGGGATAAGTTTAAGTCGATCTATATAAATACTAAAGGAATAGCTCGAACTACGGTAGAACCCTTCTATTCCTTAGGCGGACCTATAGTATTATACTTGTTAATAGAATTCTTAGCTAAACTCCGATCGTACTACCTAGATAAGAATCGCGTAAGAATAGTATAGCAGGAGCTAGTAGTCTTTAAGCAAGGAGTAAACTAGAAGTACTCCAACTTCTTCGCTTAGTTTAAGAAGATTATAGGATAAGCCGGTACTATTACTTAGATAAACGACGCTAAGTACTCTCTCCTACGAGTAGCGTTAAACTCTAAGCTTTAAAGCGTTATAATCCTAGTAGAGATCTTACGCGACTACTATAAATATACGAACTAGGTTATAACGATCGCCGTAAGAATAGAAGGGGTATAGCGTATAACGGAACCTACTCGTAAGTATAGATAGAATAAGACGCTAGCGATATCCGATACTATAACCCTAATTATAAAAACTTATTAAGATACGGTTATAACGGGCGTAAACGTAGCTAGCTCCGGAGCCGCGAACTAGCAGAAACGGCGCGTAGCCTAGACTACTACTAAGGAGCGTTAAAGACGTAAGGAATATAACCTCTACCTCCGTTATAGATAGGAGGGTTGCCGAATTAACCGCTACCCGTTTAAAGCAGCTATACGCCCGGGAACTACTAGTATATAAGCCGCGACTATCGTAGACGCGGATAACGAAGACACTAATACGGAAAACGAGTAGCCTCTACGTAATAACGCGTATAGAGGCGAGAGGTAATACTAGGGGAAATAGTAGAGGCAAAGCAGAATATAAACGGTATACTATTCCTAGTCGATCTCTTAGTTAATAAAACGAGTTTTATAGAAGCCCTCGTTAATAACGGATATCTATACTAGTCTGCTATCCGCGAGAGAACTACTAGATCCCTAAACCTGCCCCGTATTCCTATTATTACTAGAACGTTAAAGGGAGCTACGATAAAGCAGTTACTTATTAGAGAGATTACTTACTTTAACGCTAACCTCGATAGATATAACTATCGTATATTTATATACGTTATCCTAAACTTAGGTTACGATATTATCCTTAGGAAACTATAAATAGAGCGTAAAGGCGTTAGCTATATAGCTAACGAATATAAAATCGTGCTAAGGTACTAAGGAATTACGGTACGAGAAAAGGGGTATATACTAAATACCCCCGGATCCGGAGAGCCCGAGATATAACGTATATTAGAGCGTTTGCTATAAGAGCCGAGATAAAGCGTACAGAAAGCGGCTCTAATAAAGCAAAGGGGGTAATAATTTTTTAGTCTCCGTCGCAGATATTAATAAAGCCCTACAAATAAAGGAAGTAAAACTAATCGGCGACCGGTTACCCCTAGAGTACGAGTAGTAGAGGAGCCTCTTCGACCTAGTAAAAGCAGAAGAGCTTCTACTATATAGGGAGGGAGCAGATTATAAGATATACCTTATCCCCGATATATTAGGGAAGATATAGGAACCCCTATAGGGACCCCTATATAATATATTACGAGACGAACTACTAGTACTACGAAAGACGCTTATAGGACTACTCGATAAGAGTTTTATATACGTAAGTAGCTCCCTAGTAAGCGTACTAGTTATCTTCGTTAGAAAACTAGGAAGTAGATTACGATTCTGCGTAGACTATAGACGGCTTAACGCTATAATAAGAGTAGATAGGTATCCGCTACCCCTCGTTAAGGAAATATTAACGTATCTTATAAATATAATATAGTTTACTAAGCTCGATATCCGCGTAGCTTTCTATAAGCTCCGTATTAAGGAAGGATACGAGTAGATAATAGCCTTCTATACTAGATTTGGACTATTTAAATAGCTCGTTATACCCTTTAGTATAAGCGGCGTACTAGCTACCTTCTAGCGCTATATTAACGTAGCCCTAAGAAACTACCTAGACGAATTCTGCTTAGCGTATATAGACGATATTCTTATCTATACTATCGGCGATAAAGTAGATCACGTCGCGAAAGTAAAGCTAGTACTTACTACCTTAGAGAAAGCAGGTCTTAACCTAGATATCGATAAATACGAGTTTAGTATAAAAGAAATAAAGTACCTCGGTTATATTATCGAAGCAGGTAAGGGAATTAAGATAGACCCCGAGAAGCTATTAGCTATTAGGGATTAGGAAGCTCTAACCTCGGTAAAAGTAGTACGAAGTTTCCTAGGATTCGCTAACTTTTATCGATAGTTTATACCTACCTATACTAATATTACCGGCCCCCTTATCGAACTAATACGGAAGAGTATACCGTTTTATTAGGGAGCCTAGTAGGAATCCGCGTTCGAGTATTTTAAGAGCCTCTTTATTATAGAATATATATTAGCTTAGTAGGATTTAGAAAGAGATATAGTCCTAGAAGTAGACTACTTAGGATACGCTTATAGAGGCTACTTATTATAGAGAGACGAGTAGGGAGTTCTTAAGCTAGTAGCGTACTTCTCTAAACGACTCTTTCCCGCTAAATATAACTATAAGATATACGATAAAGAGTTATTAGTAGTAGTACGCTACTTAGAAGTATAGGACGTAGAGCTCCGGAGCCTCGTAAACCCCTTTATTATCCTCTCTAATTATAAGAACCTTAAATTCTTTATAACCGGAAGAAGGCTTACCGAATAATAAGTCTAATAGTCTAAATTACTTTTACGATTCCGTTTCAGGATATAATATAGGGAAGGAGTAAAGAGTAAGCGGCTAGATATACTCTCCCGCCGCGAGTAAGATATACTAATAGGCTACGATAACGAACGCCTAGCAGGATATATTTTCTAGCTGCTATAAAGCGACTAGCTCCTAGAGGGAGAAGAAAGAGAGAGGAACCCAGATTTCTAAATTAATATAATAGAGGTATTCGGAGTTAAAGTCGCGAGTAGTTCGGATATCTTTATAAACTAAGAGCTCTAGAGTATATAGGAAGTATTAGTCCTTTAGGATAATACCTATATAATAGTAGTTAAATATATTCGCGAAGGAAGTAGAGTATTCCTACCTAAGCTACGAGTAAACGATAAGCTCCTTAAGGTCTTAATAGCTAAGTATAAGCTAGGAGATAACGGGATATTACGATTTAGGAACAGAATCTAGATACTAAACTACGAACCCCTCTAGATAGCCCTAATCTAGAATACCTATAACTCCTACGTTATAGGATATCTAGGGAGAGACGTAACGATTATAATACTCTCTCGCTACTACTACTAGCCGGGGATATACTACGCGGTACGAAGATTTATAAGTAACTACGATATTTATAGGAGAATAAATATATAGCGATATAGGAAGTAGGGTCTTCTTAAGCTACTACCCGTGCCTAAGCGCTTCTAGAGTAAACTATTAGTCGACTTTATAACCGACCTTCCTATAGGGAAGGAGGGTAACCCGGAATACCTAATAGTTATTATAGACCGACTAAGTAAAAATATAGTCCTCGAGTTAATAATAGGTATAAGCGCCGAAGTATATATAGAGCGGTTCGTGAACTACTACTAGCGCTACTATAGTTTTCCTAAAGTAATTACTAGTAATAGAGGGACTAATTAGGTCGGACACTTTTAGCGACGAATCTGCGAACTAGTTAGTATTAAGTAACGATTAAGCACGGCGTACTACCTAGAGACCGACGGAGCGACCGAGCGTGCTAACTAAGAAGTGCTTACGTATTTACGCGCTTTCGTTACTTATACGTAGCTCGACTAGGTAATACTGCTACCTAGTACGATAATAGTAATTAATAATAAGGACACCTCGTCTATTAGATTAAGTCTATTTTACCTCCTCCACGGTTACCACGTTAACCTAATTTAAGACGTTCCCCTAGATCCTAGCAAAGTCCCTGCTATAGAACCGAGAAAGAGAGCGGACGATTTCGTAGTAAAACTACGCGAGGTATAAGACTTTGCTTAAGCAGCTATAGCGGCTATATAATAGCGTATAAAGGAATCTGCTAACTAGCGGAGATCTCCCTCTATCCGCTATAAGGTTAATAATAAGGTATAGCTATTACTAAAAAATATAGTAACGAGCTAGCTATTAAAGAAACTCGCCTAGCTACACTCTAAGTATATAGTTATAAAGGTTATTAGCCTATACGTAGTAGAACTAGATATTCCCGAGGGGATATATAGCCGCTTCCACGTAGATTTACTTATAAGAGCAGCTATAAACCCCTTACTATCCCAGATTAACCTAGATACTAGACTACCACCACTTATCCTATACGCTAACCCCGACTAAGAAGAATAGGGGGTAGAGAGTATCTTACGAGCACGAATAAAGAAGCTCCTAGGACCTAGAAAACGAACTATTTATTAAGCACTTATTAAATAGGCTTACTACTAGGAACCTACCTAGGAATTACTCGAAAAGATCGAGAGTACAGAAGCGTTAAACGTATTTAAAGCTAAATACGGATTAATTAACGATAATAATAGTCCGGTCGCGATTCCAAAACGAGGAACTCGGAATAAAAAAATAGCTTCCTAGTACGAGCAGAATATAGAAAGAGTATATAGTAAGTAGTTAGTATTATAGTTAGTATTATATTTAATTTATAGGAACTCTCTATTATCCCTAACTAGGATTATTAGAAGAACATTGCAAATCTTAGAAGGAGAAGGGGGGTATTAAGTAACTACTTAGTTATTCTTACGCTTCTTAACTCTACTACTAACGGAAGGAGTAGCTATAAATATAAATTGCTCTATAAGCTTAACTAAATAACTAAGATATCTATTAAGGACGTCTAACTTCTTTTCTACCGATTCCTATAAGGGGGTTAGCAAGAAAGGAGTAGCGAGAAAATATCTTAAGAAGAAACTTATATAGTAGTCGATAGCCTAGCGCTATTATAGAGAAGAAGTACTATTAGCGCTAGGAGTACTAGGCGCACGCAACTTAGACTTATTAAAAGAAGCGCGAGATTTAATAGTAAGAATACCTATATCCTTCTAGTTAGTAATAGTAGCTACGTATCTCGTTAGTAGGAATAAAGCTATAAGTTTTATAAAAGGACTTATACTTGTCGTTATAGTTATACTAGAGGGCCGCCTTAGCTAGAGAATTAACGGCGCCTCTTAACTCGCGGTCTATTAGCAGCTATATTTTTTTAGCTACGATTTACTATAGAAGGAGAGGATTACTTACAGGAGTACACGGATAACCCGAGGAATTACCTCTAGTAGTAAACGAATAACCCTTATAACGCTTACCCTTATCTAATAAAAGCAGAGTTAGTATTAAAAAGGAGCAGGGGAGAAGCAGTTAATTTACTATTAGTGCGCAAATAGAACGCATGTAGATATTTAGCGAGGCGCGCTATATATTTAAAATAAGAGATATTATTAATACGGTCGGGGTATTTGTCTAACGGGACGACCTTATTTAAAGGGATAATATTCTAAGGCGCTACTTTAATCTTGATAAGAAGATGCTTAGGAGATAGGAGGAGAGACGGTTAGACTTACTAGTTAGTTATTAGATCGACTATTACCGACTAGAGTTAAGAGAGGGACGGAGGATAGAGTAAGAGGTTAGCTATATAGATAACCTACCGGTAGCTAGAGGACTAGCTAATTACGCGCTAATTACGCGCTAATCGCGTAGAGGATATAAAAATCCTAATTAGCCGTAGCTAGTAGGGATATACTCCTAAGCTAATTATTAACGTAGGCCTCCGATTAGCTATAGCGATAATAGACGCACTATAATTAAAGGTATTGTCTCTACTACGGAGTGGGGCTAGACGCGATAATAATATTAGTGATTTTAGAGCTGGAGTAGTGCTTAGAAGCACGCTCCGAGCACCAAAATTCAACGCCGGGCGGGGAGGTAATATTATAGGCCTAAGGCCTATATAGGGCAACGGTTATAACCGTTGCTATACTACTAGGTCACAGCTCTAGAGCAGCTCTAGGATATAGGAGTAGATCGTTATAACTAATATCCGGAACTCCGAGAGTCTACGATATATACTAGGGATATCCCAGCTACAGCGCTGCTCTAGAACACTAAGACCCTCTCTTACTAAAGTATAGCTAAAACCTTAATAAAGCATACTAAAGATATACCTAGATTAAGCACCTCCGCTGTCGTATCTAGACTAGCTAGATACCGCGAGGTACCAAGGTACAGAGCAGGTATATCTCTACTCTCTCTCTCTTACTTAGATAGATAGTTCTTCTCTCCTCAGTTTAATATAGATTATATCTGCACCTCATCCTTACTAGATTTTGAGCCTTGCCCGTTACAGGTGCAGTATCTTAATATCGTTGTGGTACGTTGTCTGAATTGCTTGAATGTTTTATGTAGTTCCCTACAAAGACCCGGAGACCCCACTTGGGGTCAAAACCCGGCTCAGCCGCTTCAAGTGCAAAAAACGAATGTCCGATAAAAGATTTTCGCAGCGTTTCTGCAAAACGCGACTCACGACCACTAAAAAGTAATCCGGTCCTGCACATTTTTCGCGTACTTAGCCGTGGACAGAATCCGGTCCAGGGTAGCTGCAGGGTAAGCCTGCAGCACCTCTAGCTATACAATATAACAGCTAGACCTAGTAAAAAGCCCTATATTACGTAGCAGTACTATAAGCTTATTAGACCTATTAAGGTCCCAGGTTTAACATAGACCTCTAACCTCACGAGATATCCGGGACTATAGAAAAGACCTGGATCGTAAAGCTAGAGGTCTATTTAACCGGATAGCTAAGTTATACGATACTAAAGATATAGAGAACGAGGCTCTAAAGACCGAAAACGCCTCTCTTCGAGAGCAAATCGACTACCTCGGAAGATCGAGAAAACGGAGGGCTTTACCGAACCTAAATAAGCGTTTTGCTACTATATCTAAAGTACTAGCAAACGGCGAACATATACTAGTAAGAGGTATCGCTATTAACCTAGTAGTGGTAGAGGAAATAGAGGTTAAGGAGGACGAGGAAGTTAAGTAAGAGGAGGCGATCTAATCCCCTATATAGACGCGTACCGGTAGAAGCATTCGCCGGCTATAGAGATTCGAAGAATAAGTTAATCGTATATTTTAACTACTTATTATTATAAATACCTAAGTAGCTTATTTATCCGATTTTTCCTAATTCAACTATAGCTGTTTAAAAATTGTATATCTCTCTTGGTGCATTTTTAACGTTTCTTAGTTTGGAAGGGTGGTGTGTTCAGAAGGATGGTGGGGTATAGTATCGACTGTAGTTATTAAAATAGGTAGATAGGAGTGTTAATCCTAACCAGCTATGGCATATAGGTAGATAGGATTGTAAGTCCTAACTAACTATAACGCAGTAGTAATCACGCGCTGTTCAAACACTTAGATACGAAGTATAGGGGTTGGGTTGTGTAAACTGAATTAAGTGAAACTATCTAAACTAACTAGGGGAAGGTGTAAGGCATATATACACTTAATTAAGTGTATTGCCTAAACCTATAAGATTAGCTATTTACAAAGCTTTATCCTATAGAGATTACTGCTTCTAAGCAGAGTTCATCATATCTAATTAGTCTAACCTACCGGTAATACCGATATACCGGTTATGCCGGGTAAGTTAACAATTAACAACTAACAAGGTCAATAGCATATAACTATATCAATAGTAACGACTAGACGTAGTAAAAACCCCTATCTCTAGCTGATAATACTATAAGTAAAGTGGACTGTTTTACAGTCCTGGGTTTAACACATTATAAAAGCACTAAAACGGCGTTATATCCTCTACTAAGGATTATCCGGTACGGTTAAGGGTATATGCAACTCCGAGAACTAACTAGTCCTATAGGACGCTCGGGATTCGTTTCTAGAGTGCTATAGCTCGCGCTGAATCTTGCAAGAACTATATACTACGCTCTATAACTCCGTTCTAATACTAGTTATAAGGAGTAGAGGCGATTACTTCGATACTGTAACGATCTAGATACTAGACGTTGTCAATTGAGACGTAGCTATATATAGTGGTTGTGCGCGCAATCTCGGCACGAAGGTGCAGAGATTGGTAGATCTTTTGGTCTATTAGCGCAGTGGTTAATCGCGCACCTACTATTACAGATACCTTCGCCGTTATAATAAGATCTTAGCTTCGCGATGCTTAACTCCGGTCCTCTGTTAATCCGGACCGTTTTAATACGTCTTTTAATCCCGTTAGCTCCTAGCGGTAGTACTGCGAAAGACCTTTCAATACGGATTAGGTACGAAATAAGTACGCCTTATATCTCGTCCTTTATCCGTAGCGTACTAACGTAACGATAGCGGCTCCGATTATCTATAATTATACCGAAATAACGCTTTCCGTTGATTAATTCCGGTTTAATCGATTCTAGGTTATACTAAATAATTTCGCCTACGAACCGTGCCCTCTCTTAAGTATCTGTAGACCGAACTTTGGTAGCCTTAGCCTTATCGTAGGCTTAGCACGGCAGGTTCTTAATTTCTTAGAGCCCGATATCTATACCGACTATTGTAATAGGGGCAGCTAAAACGTGACAAGGATATACTTAGTTCAACACTTCGCACTGCCACATTTGTATAAGTAGATAATCTGATCCTTAACGACAGAAGCCTCTTAGTTAGCTATCGCACTTTACAATTATATTGTAACGGTATCACGTAGGGATGAGTAAGGTAGTATGGGGTATACGTGTATTGAAACTTTAACCTGACGAACTTAGAGTGTTCGTTAGATTGATTCTGAAGAGATACGTCTCCGGCTAAACTGCGGCCGTCCTGCGGCCGCCCCAAAGCTTAGCGTCCACGTGTACCCGCTCTACGGGTGCCCCCTTATAATACCTCCCTAGTTCTACTCCCTAGTCTCTAGCGGATATAGAACTCCTTACGGTAGCTGTACGCTCTCCGTCCGATCCCTATTATTACTTGCTATGCGCCGGTATCTTGCCCGGCTCCTCCTCTCTATTAGGGCGCCTAGTGCTCGGGGTCCTTTACGTCGCTATACTCTCGGTATGCGGTCTGCGTCCTCGTGTTTTCCTTGCCCTTAAGTTGTCCTTAATACGCCTTCCTTCCTGCTCCGGATAGTCGTCGGTATTCGCTCTGGAATTGATTTGCCTCCTAATAATTAATTAGTTTACCTCGTCGTAATATAATTATTATATATCGTGTCGTTTATAGCCCACCGGTTTATATTCGTAGTATAGTCGTCGCGTGCCTTCTATATGAATTATCGTTAATGCCCTTAGTAGTATAACTACCTAGTAACTAGTAGTATAACTACGTCTATAAAATATATTTTCTCCTCCCTAGGTTCTAATAATAATCTTTTTCCTTTAACGCTAATATTACTCGAAATTCCCTATTAATAGTACCTATCCTACGATCGTATCGCGCCCCGTTTACGTATTAATAAAATTATTTTAGAACCTTCTCGTATATTTTTAGCGTCCTCCCCGCGATTATTTTCCGGTCTAACGGCGTTACTAACCTAGCGTGCTCTAGCTCTTTCCCCTATTACCCCTAACGCCTATTACTATAGCTATTACCTATAGACGCGCCTAGTTTAAGGCCGAGTTCCCTTATAACGCCGATAACGTAGTAACCCGTTTCCGCGCGCCTCCGCGCCTATATAATAAGGATAGCAAGGTCCACGATAATAAGTATAACGCCCTCTTCGTTAACTTATCGGCGACTATTTGCTAATTATTTGTAGGGGATACTTCGAGATAGGTAGCACCTAGTATTATAACTGCCTTACCTACGGTTACGTAGATCCCTCCCTAGGCTGCCTAGGCAGCGTTACCTGCGCCTAGTACTAGATCGATAAAGCTAAGTACCTAGTTATACGTCTGCCGTTTCGCTTCCTAGCGCTTTCCGTCTTAAGCTTTTAGCGGGTGCTAACTATTTTCCGACCAGATTCCCCCGGTCTTTTCGGAGCCGCCTAGGTCCTACTAAAGGCCTATAGTTACTTGCGCTACGCCTAGGCCAAGTTTATAGCTGCCGAGCGTACTACCGAGTCTCGTATAGCGCGCTTCGGTCGCCTGTCCTTCGGCGTGCGCGAGGCCGGCCTAGCTATACGTAAGCTCTTCGCTTAGGTAGACTAGGACTTAACCGCTAATAATTCGGCTAGTGCTTATACCCTAGTAGCTAAGACGCGCTCCGTGCGTATATTCCTTTAGCTTTAGGCTAATATAACTCTGGTATATATAGCCTCCGCTTGCTCTCCGGTCGCGTTACGGTACTAATTAGCCCTTTTCAGTCTAACCTTAATAGTAACCCTATAGATACTATAGAGTACCGGGCTCGTTAGGACGCTGCCGTCCCTAAATACGATTAGTCTCCGGCCGTATTCGGCACGGTTACCGCCTACCTACGTGCTTTATAGGCTATAATAGATAACCCTGTCTTTGCTTAGCCCGAGGGGTACGCCTAGCGTCTAGGACTCGCTACCGAGCCTAACTAGTCTCGTCGCTATACCCGCGTACTTAGCACGGATAATATCTATATACTAGCCGCCTTCCTAGTTTACTAAGCGCGTCGGGATCGTTACAAGGCTATTACCGGTAGCGACGTCGCTAGCGCTAGCGACGACCCTACTCCGGTGCCGCCTACTCCTATTCGTATTCCTCCCTCTATTACATAGTCCTCTACTAACTATATACTAGTCTCGCTATAACGCCCGTTATCGCAACCTAGGTAACGTTTAAGTACCGGCTAGACTCCGTCCCGTAACCTATACCTTATCTCCTATTTTATATATTTAACCTCGTAGTCCTTCTAGTAGACGACCTTATTACGTCTAGGCTCCGTCCTAGCGCCTATCTATCTTGTCCCTACTACTATTATTATTGTTTTCGGGCAAGGACCTCGCGGTCCTTAGCTAGCCGGTCTGCCTTTAATCTACGGCCGTGTATATAAATATTACGATTTTGTACTATACTTATTTAACTACTCCCTATAACTCGAATATATAATCTAATTATTCCGCCTTATCGCCCTCCTTATTACGAACGTCCTCCGGCTCCTCTACGGGGTTATTCTATTTTCGGTATACCTTTCGCTTTTTATACTTCCGAAGTATTACCTTAGTATATTCGAGATAATCTTCTAGTTCCTATATATTATACTCGGCCGGCTAGCCTTTCTATTTTACTAGGTACTCTATTATACCCTAGTTATACCTATATCGGGAAATATCCTCTACTTCCTACTCTACCTACTCGTCTTCGAGCTCGGGTAAGTTAGTCTTTAATATATTCGCTTCTCGATCTCGCTACGGCTCTAGCGAGGATACTAGGAAGATATTATATATCCGACTATACTACGCTAGGAGTACGAGTTTATACGCTTATAATCCGACCTTCTTAAGTACCTTAACGCGGATAAACGTAGGGGCGAGTTTCTTCCCGACCTTAAATCGGAAAGTCTTTATCGATAGGCCGATAAACTATCCCGCCTTAAATTATATCGGGGTATAACGCTAGTTGTACCCCTTCTATTAGCCGACTACTACCCGCTCCTAGTAATCCCTAATAGCCGCTCTCGTCGCCGCTAATTTCTCTAGACGCTCTATTACGCCCTATACCTTAAGCGTCTTCGCCTATAGTACGAACTCGATTATTCGAGGATAATATCTATATAGGGCTTCGAATAGCGAAACTCCGATAGTATTATACCTCCTATTATTATATACGAATTCTGCCTTATATAGTCGGGTAGCCTACGTATTATTACCGTAGTATATTCGGAGCTACTTCTATAGTAACTAGTATGTTCGCTCTATTTATTTATCTATCTATAAGTAGTAGGCGGTGCTTAGTCGGCGCTTAGTCGCCCGCACTTCGCACTATTCCTTCTAGAAACGACTTATTAGTAGGGTATCGCGGTTACTTATAATCCTTATAGGTATACCGAACTTGCACTTAACCTATTCGTAAATGATTCGGGCTAGCTCGGCCGCGTTTAGGGTCTTCTACGTCGGGATAAATAGAGCTATCTTTATAAATCTATCTACGATAACTAGAACCGCGTCGTACTCTAAGGAGTCTAGGCGGAGACTACCTAGTAAGCCTATAATAAAATCTATACTAATTTCCTACTATAGTCCTTCTAGTAGCGGGAGCGATTATAGCTTGCCGTACGGCCTATACCTTAGGCGACTTGCCCCTTAATACTCCGGATATATTTCGACGTATTTCCGTACGTTTTCCGTTTAGTTAGTCTAGTAAAACTTACGCAATAGCAGCTCCTACGTCTTACTACTACCTAGGTAGCTATACCTAGGGTCGTTATAGTGCTAGAAAAGAAGTTACGATTGGATTACGCCTTCGTTTAGGATAACTAATCTCTCCCTAAAATATAGTACCCCTTAATTATCTAGGTAATAGCCGCCCCGGGCTCCGCTTTATTTGCGAGTAGCTTTTATAAACGTAACGTATTCTTTATCGCCCTTTTATAGATCGCGAATTAGCTTGTAGAACTTCTTTAAAGGCTTGTAGGTCTATACTAGCTCTTCGCTTATAAGCTCTTTAGCGACTACTTATAGAATATACTACTTATAGATAATTACCTTAGTAGCCTCTTTATCTATACTTATACTAGTGCCGTCTATATTACGCTCCGTTATCGACGGCTCTTCTCGTCTAGCGGATCTAGTAATTACCGCGACTATCGCGTGGTTCGCGGCGTCTAGATAATCCGCTAAGCTATTTACTACCTTCCTCCCCGAGCTATCTATCGGCGGGGTTTCTAGCTTATCTACTACACGTATACTTATAACTCTCGCCGCGAGGGCCGGCCGGCTTTCGATTATTCTCCGAATAGCCCTAATTAGCTTAATTACCTTTATCGGCTTCTCCTTTATAGATATAAACGCTATCCTTAATAGGACCTCGTCCGGCAGCTAATCTACGAGCTGCAGCTTCTATATTAGCGAGGGGATTATATTATAGTACGTAATTTCCTACGCTATATAATCAGGCCTCCTCGATAATAGGTCCGCTATATTTGCGGAACCTTTCCGATATTCTATATCGAAATCGAAATGTAATAGGCGATATACCTATCGCGCTAGCCTTCCACGTAAGTCCCGTGTATTCGCCGCAATAACTCCGCTTAGCGCCTTGTAATCTGTGAACACCTTGAAACGATTACTTAGGCCTTCTAGGTAGTGTCTGTTAAATCTGGGACTATAATAGTCTTTATAAGATTCTATAAACCTGGGACCTTAATAGGTCTAATAAGCTTATAGTACTGCTATGTTATATAGGGCTTTTTACTAGGTCTAGCTGTTATATTATATAGTACGCATAGTTAGTGGTGCTGCGGGCTTACCCTGCAGCTACCCTGGACCGGATTCTGTCCACGGCTAAGTACGCGAAAAATGTGCAGGACCGGATCACTTTTTAGTGGTCGTGAGTCGCGTTTTGCAGAAACGCTGCGAAAATCTTTTATCGGAAATTCGTTTTTTGCACTTGAAGCGGCTGAGCCGGACTTTGACCCCAAGTGGGGTCTCCGGGTCTGTGTAGGGAACTACATTAAACATTCAAGCAATTCAGATAACGTACCACAACGATATTAAGATACTGCACCTAAGTAAAGAGGATTAACAGCGCGCGTTACTGCTATTAAAGAGAGACTGCGTATAGAGGTATTAGGGACCAAGACCCCTACTTACTTTTAATAGTATCTCTAGTGTTTAATCGACTCTACGATTACGAGTAGTTCCTTTTGCCCTATTGCCTAATTTAGCTCTGCTAATATTAGCTTTCGCGAGAAGTATACGACCGGTCTCTATTTAGTCTCCTAGAGCTAAACGAGAATTCCCGAAATCGCCTTGTTACTCGTGTCCGTCTCGACCCTTATTAGTTAGCTAGGATCCTAGTATCGTAGTATAGTCGCCGATATAAAGGCCTCCCTTAGCGTCTTAAATACGTTAGCCGCTTCTAGTAGCTATAAGAACTCTCCTTTCTTTCGTCCGTTAACGCTGCCTTTTAGTAGTGCCGTAATCGGCGTAGTTATATACGAGTACTTCGCGATAAATCTCCGGTAGAAGTTCGTAAACCCTATAAATACCTATATATCGTAGTACGATATCGGCTTAGGCTACTCCTAAATTAAGGCGACCCGTTACGGGTCTATCGCTAGTCTATCGCGGCCTACTACGAATCCGAGGAACTCGATATTCTCTTTAAAGAAATCGCACTTAGAGATCTTAGCAAATAGCTTATATTCTCTTAGCTACTCGGCGACTAGTTGTAGATATTCCTTATACTATTCTTTATTCTCGGAGAAGATAACGATATTATTTAGGTATACTATATATATATTATCTACTAGCCCCGCTAGGGCCTTCTATATATATACCTGGAATATCGCTAGGGCGTTTATAAGGCTTATAGCTAGTACGTTAAACTTAAAGTAGCCGTACTTCGTTCGGAAAGCGGTCTTCTACCGATCTTCCTCTTTAATCGCGAGACGGTAGTACGCGTCCTTTAGGTCTATCTTTATAAAGACCGTCGCTTTACCTAGCTAGTTTATTATCTCGGAGATTAGCGGTAACGGGTATCGATTCTTAATCGTAACCTAGTTTAGCCCTTAGTAGTCTATATATAGCCTTAAGCTACTATCCTTCTTTAGGATAAATAATATTAGAGCACCCGCCGGACTAGATAAGGTCCTTATCCGACTAGCCTCTAATACCTTACGTAGCTATTCTTCTAGTTCCTAGCGCTGGTTCTCCGCGAGTAGATAGATTAGTAGCTACGGAGGTTCCTTTCCCTTTTCTAGGTTAATAATATATAGTAATACGCCGAGTACTAGGGCTCCGGTCGCCGCCCGTTCGTCGAATATATCGAGATAGCTATATAAGTATTCTAGCAGACCTTTTCTTAGATCTTCTTCTATAGCTATTCCCGTTATTATAGTATCCTCCCTATTGACTATAGGAATATCCGGGGCGTTCCCCAGATTAATCGCCGCTAGGCTTATAACTATTAAAGGGTCTGCTCCTATCGCTTCTTCCGCGAACTCTTCGGGTAGTAGTACTCTAACCGCTTTAAAACGGAAACTATTCGCAGATAAGGTATTTAGTAAGATCCCCTTATATCCTATTCCTAGCCGCGATAGCAGTATACCTAATACTACGGCATCGCGATTTAGGATAAAAAAATACCTGCGTTAGGAGTCTTGCCGTCCCTAATAAGTCTACTATCCGTACGGTTATCTTAATTGCCCTATAGTATTTTAGGACGGCCCCGCCTACTCCTAATAGCTTTAGGATAGGCACAAATACTTAGGTTATTATACCCTTCTTTAGCAGCTTTATCGCCGTACGCTTTATAACTATATTAACCTCTACTCCCGAGTCCAGGTCTATTTTAACTCGGTATCGCACTTCTCCTATACGATTGTATACGCCTACTTACGTGCTTATAGCTTCCGTACTAACTCCGGCTATCTTATAGTATTCTATCGAGACGGTCGACACCTATAAAAACGTCTTAACTAATAGTTTTCCGTCTCGCTTAGATCGGATCCCGACTATTATACGTTCTCTATAGCTAGGGTACTCGTATCTTCTTATAACGCTTATACTCTACGCTATCTCTATATAAGGCTATCTCGTTCGAAATCTAGTCGCGCTCTCTTCGCGCTTATATAGTTACGTGCTATATAACCTCTCCTATTACAGTTATAGTATAAGGTCCTAGCTCGGGCTTAATAACGGGATAGGTCGTCGCTACGGCCCCGATAGGGTACCGCCCGGTTACCGCTTTCCCTTCTACGCGTAGCGTTAACTTAATTAACCTGGGCCGGTATATAAGACTCTTAATAACGGGATAGGTTATCGCTATAGCCCCGATAAGGTACCGCCCGGTTACCGCTTTCCCTTCCGCGCGTAGCGTTAACTTAATTAACCTAGGCCGGCATATTAGACTCGGCCCTTAGGCGCTTACGGTCCTCCGATCCTCTTTAATCGTGCGCTCTACGCTCTCGGTCCTTTCGGATAGAGACGGGCAGGCTTAGCTAGATTCTCTCGGCTTCTAACGATAGTATTTTCGTATTAGCGACTACGACCTATATCCGTTATAACTCTCCTCTAAACTAAGGCTTTAGCTTATTTAGGTACTTATACGTAAGTAGCGGGTTATTTACGACCGTAGGCCGAATACGCTACTATAATACGGACTATTATACGTAAAACTCCGATAGCTTCTCTTCGTCTCTCTACCTTAGCGTTACTAGCTAAAGGGTTACCTAACTAATAAGCAGGTTCGGGTCGATATACTCTCGCTTAATAAACTTAAGGAACTCCTCCTAAGTTACCTTATTATTATATTCGCTAGGGTATAGCTTATTAGAATACGCTCGCTACTCGTTCTAAAGCGAGTAGTCCACGAATCCCAGAGCCTACTCGATATATCGGTGCGCCGGTTATCCTAGTCGGCCTAGGTATACCTACTCTACGGCGGCGATCCAGTTTCGAGTCTCGACTAGGTCCGAGTCGGGTTCTAGCTTCTTATAGGCGTAGGTTAAGGCCTTATTATAATTCTTCTCGCCGCCCGGTCCCTAACCGAGATACTCTAACGTTGCTAGGATTCTCTCCTTATCCTTAGTAGTTTACTTAAGAAGCTAGACTATTATATCGTTCTACTTCTAGCTCTATCGGAGAAGGGCCGTAAAGTATTCTCGCTCTCTTCTAAGGCCCGATACTACCTCTTATCCTATAGTAGCCGAACGCCGCTTGTTTCTGCTCGTATCGTCTTAATCGTCGCCGTCTAGTTCGGCGCTCGCCTCGCGTAATAGGAGGTCTAGATCCTCCTCGATTAGCGGGAGGTTTATATTCTCGGAAATCCCCTCTCTAGGGAGATTAGTCTCCTATAGTCCTGCGGACCGACCGCGACGTATCGATTATTCGCTTCCGCTTATACTAGCTTACTCTTTATAGGGTAGAGGTTAAAGAATTATAACGGTATCACGTAGGGATAAGTAAGGTAGTATAGGGTATACGTGTATTGAAACTTTAACCTAACGAACTTAGAGTGTTCGTTAGATTGATTCTAAAGAGATGCGTCTCCGGCTAAACTGCGGCCGTCCTGCGGCCGCCCCATAGCTTAGCGTCTACGTGCACCCGCTCCACGGGTGCCCCCTTACATATATTTTTGCCCTCTCATTATCAATGTCTCGTGATTAGTCATTTCCCCCTGCTACGAAGTAGGATAAGTCGTGGTTATAACGTAGAGACTATTAGAAATCCCCTCCTATCTCATTCTTTACACATTGAAAGCACCTATTAATATCCAGGTCTTGGTCGACCCCAAAACCGCAGGCTACAACGTACTGTACGTAGTAGTTCTGTTTCACTATTCTCTTAACAGTCTAACACAGCCTTTTAGCGCTTAGATAGTATAACCTATAATACTAGAGGGTGAGTTTCTTTATATGTTTATCCGTTATTCGAAAGACTCCGTTAACTAAAGCTATCGTGATTGCCTAAAGCAGATTAACGCCCTCTTCGTCGAGTTCGATAACGCGTTTAGCGCCCTCTTCGTTAACGTCTTTAGTAATAACTTTAACCCCCTCTACCGCGCCCTATAATTATTAATTAACGCGCGGTTTATCTTTACTAAACTCCTAGAGCAGGAAGCCTCTCCTGCCGGGGTTAACGGTAGCTATTAGCGTACTATCTTTATTCCTTAGGATAAGGTTATCGAGGCGTACTCCGCCACGATAAAACATTTTACTACTAAAGATCTTAATAGGGAAGCCCGGTACGTATACTTCGTAGCTTGCCCTTATAATACTACGCTAGCCTCCTAGTCCGACGAAGGTATACTCGATAGCCACTATCTTAGTTACGTACGTATTACTATTACCTATCTTAATAGGGAAGTCCTTTTCCGTGATATCTATTACGGTTCCGGTATTAAAATCCCTCTCGTTATTAGTAATAAAGACGTTAGCGCCGCTATCCTATAGCACTATATCGGTGCGCTTTATTTGCGCTTAGTATACCCTCGCTATATTAAAGTTCACTATCGCCGCCTTCTTAGGGGTAGTTACTTTAACGTCTCGAGAGGCGAGGAAGGCGTTATATTCTGCGTAGACGCCCCTAATATCTCTAACCTATACTAGGTAAGTATTAACCGGCGTTAGAGTTATAGTTACTACTATAGTCGAGTTCGTGTTCCTACTACTATTACTTTGCTAACTCTTCTTTAGTTTAGTATAGTCTTTAGCGATATAGCCGTACTCGCCGTAGTTAAAGTATAATGTCTCTCCTTTTTCGTTCTTTAATAGCTTGTAATCGCTATTCTAGCTGCCTCCGCGACCTCCTCCGCGTCTTCCGCGGTGTAACGGTATATTCGCGCATACCGTTATAATCCCTAATAGCATACGTTGTTGTAACAAGCTTACTTCAATGGCCGCTTATCTTTTAGCGCAGTGCCGCAATTGGTAATGCCATCCACTGTTGTGGAGCCTATTCTTACAATAGCTAATCTTATAGGTTTAGGCAATATACTTAATTAAGTGTATATATATGCCTTATACCTCCCCCTAGTTAGTTTAGATAGTTTCACTTAATTCAGTTTACACAACCCAACCCCTATACTTCGTATCTAAGTGTTTGAACAGCGCGTAATTACCACTGCGTTATAGTTAGTTAGGACTTACAATATTATCTACCTATATACTATAGCTGGTTAGGATTAACACTCCTATCTACCTATTTTAAAAATATCCGAGATTAACTCCAGAGGTTCCCTCTTATAGCTATTAGCAATAGCAGTCCTAAGGCGGATATTATCGTTAAGTAGCAGCTTATCCCCTAGCTACTAACCGGCTATCTTCAGTGCTCGATAGAGTAACTAACGGTAAGTTATCTAGTTAGTAATACCCCTAAGGAGGTTATCCTTACACGGCTTAAAGCTGAACCTGTCCCAGTCTAGTATAGCTACTTGTAACGAACCGTACTGTATAGGGGGGTTAAACAACCTTTAACTGTACGAGTCTGGCTTTATGTTTGCGAGATAAGAGAGTAACCGAAGATCGTCGAGTGCGTCGCCGATTTGATAATGTGCAATAACCTTCTAGGTGAATAACTCAATAATAAGCGTGGTAAATATAGTTGTTAGGATTGCTCCTATCTATAGGTGAGATAGATACTTAGATTAATTACTGAGGTAATAACTATCTGCTATAAATAGGTGGGATATCCTATCCCCTATATACCCTGAATTATTCCCTTATTAATCCTAGTGTCCTTACTCTAATCACGGTGATCTGGGTGAGGTTACTCTTAGCGCTTACGCTGCTCACTGTGAGCATCGTAAGGTTAATCCTTACTTATATTCTTAGTAGTAAGCTTCCTCGTAATTGGTAGCTTGCGGGGTCGTGCTAGCACTTCCTTTGGCGTGGTTCTATAAAGCTTACACTATTATTCTATACTATACTCTATTCCCTAGGAAGCGATAGTAACGTTCCTAATTAGTATCTTGCCTACCGGTATAGAGATCCCTTCGATCTCGGGAGTAGGCGTAGTATCGTATCTATCTAATCGTGATATCGTTCTTCCGTTCCGTTGGTCCGTGCGTACTTCTGAGGAATAGTTAGATCGGGTTAGATCGTAACACTACTACGGCCGTGACCTTTCGCTATAGTATTTTGCTGCTACGAGCTAGCGGTCTCGATAACGGTCTATCGTTATTAGAGTTATTACTATCCGAGCTATTATTACTCGGCTAGTTTAGCGGTGTTCTATACCGCTTAGCGGGCCTTCTACCGTCTAGGCTGCCCTCTAACTCTAATAGGTTAGCGCTAAATACTACTAACCGACTCTTCTTAGCTACTAGGGGGTATCGGCGATCTCGATATCTGCAATCTCGATACTTTCCTCGATCCCTCCCTCGTAGGCTTGCTCTTCGTGTTTAGTTACCTCTATAAGCAATTACGAAGTGCGCTGCAAGTCCTTAACCTTCTATAAAAGTTAACGGTTTATAGTTACAGCTTCTTACTGCTATAATATTAGTATTTAGACTATCGTGGTTAGACGTTAGATATCGGTCTCTTAGGGCGCCGGTAACCCTGCTATCGCCTGTACTGGCGATACCGGTTTGCTAACGCCGGGCTACTCTGTAGCCGGCGATCGTAAGGATAAGGCTATCTTAGCTTCAATCTTCGCTAATCGATCTTTGCTTCTTATTATTAGTCCCTAGTTATCTTAATATATACGGACTATACTTGCCGCGATCTAACCTATTAGTCTAATCTCTCTAGATCGATTAAGGTAACGTATATACGACGTGATACTTTAAACTAACTGAAAATAGGTGTGAGATGCTACTATACGGGCAAATATAGTGGAGTTAAGTAGTGTATATTATAGAGGACTAGGATCTATGCGCTGTTATATAGCAGACCGTCTAATAAGGTGTAAAAGACCGGGGTCTGTTATCAAGCCACATCATCTAGCGTTACGTACTAAACATATTACTTATACGGTAACGGCTCTACTCTAATATGCTTACATTACTCTTATAAAGTTGTACTTATGCTGTAGACGGTGTACACTTAGTATAATCTCCGAATCGTTTTTCCCGATATGCAACACCAATAAACCTAGCGTTCTTTTTATTAAGAATAACTCGATATTTGCCCGTAGAGCCTCCTAACACCATATTATTAGTTTCTTTTATAAATACGTAAAAGGTTTTAGTAGCAGTAATATAAACTTACTTTCATAAGTTTTGTGTGTAGTAATAGGGAACTGTAGCATCTCTTCGTCACTATCGAAAATTTCTTCTTCAAATTTGCGCGGGTATCCTTTAAATGTCCCCCAACTCTTTATCTCAGCAAAGGTACCACGGTAATAAGCGTGTTTGATATCGTATGCATAGAGTAACTGGCCGCCACATTCAAAGGCGGTAATAGGGGAAGGGTCATATTTAGAAACTCGTGTTGGTTTTTCTGAGTCCGAATTACGACCGGCAATGGTGCCGGTTAATAAGTAAGAGAAAATAATATACTTATATTTAAAGAGCATTTTAGAGCTGTTAAATACTAGAGATAAATTAAGGGGTATATAATAGTACTTAGAAGGATAAGATAAGACCGAGACTGACAGTATTAATATATAGATTAAGAGTGCAATCAAGTAGGATTGACAGTATGAGTAGGTGTAAGGATAAGGTTATCGCTTGTTCTTTTTATTATTATAGGGGAGGTAAAGAATACATATAGAACTACTGCTGAATCCCTCTTAGTTATGTACCTTATAAGTGCTTTAACTATTATATTTAATGGAGGTAGTAATTAATGTCGATTGCTTGTAACCCATTTCCTACTTTATTAAGCCTTTAGAATGTAATCAAGTTTTATTGATATGCATTATTATAGCTATACTGAGTGGGTGTTAAGTAGTGTGCATTTTAAAGGCCTGGGATTTGTACTAAACAGGTACGTAGATAACTATATTGTAAAGTGCTAATAACATAGCTCTATCTATCTGCTTAGAAATACCTATTAGAGAATAAAATACATAGGTCTTAATAATTCCTTAGCTTTATATTGTGTTATATTTAGGGTTTGATTTGCATTACGCGGCTAATATTAAAATTTACAATATCTAGCAATTTCTCGTACAAAGCTGACAAAGCTATACCTTATTAGTCTTAAAGCCGTTTATTTGCATTAACACGTCCAATAAAATTATATACTGCTACATCTTTACTAACTGCCTTCAAAATTATAAATGCTTACCTATAAGATTCAATGTTAAGTAACATGTAGTACAAACCACTCGACTATCAGTCTGATTTATAACACATTATAGTAACCTTATTTTATAATAAACTGCTATCAATTTGGATATATTGCCTTTGATCGTGAATCCAAGCAGAGTAACAAATCTGGTGCATGTACGTATACCGGTAATTCTTTGTGGCAAAACTTGACTCCAACCGAGGTCTATAGTTTTGCCGTAATTAGTGCTTAACAGCCTTTGCAATAGCTATTATGTCGATATCTGGCGATAGCTGACACTCATGGCATTGCCAGTACTTCTGTAATCTACGACGGCATTGACTAGTGTCAAAGGCTCCTACGAGGCGCGTCCCTCGGCGACAATGCTCGAAGGTCCTTTTCTACTGCTTGCCCACTTGGATACGTGTTGTCTTCAATTCATTGTCAATTCGAAACTTTCCGAGGCCTAGGATCACATCTGTTCGCTTGCTGAAGCCCGGTGTATTTCTCTGCAACAATGCGAACGTGGAAAGAGCATTGACAAGAGATGCTATTGGTGTTGGTATCACCTTATTCGGACCGTACGGTGAATACGTGAAGCATAGTGATATCTGTGATTGATTTACTAAGGCATGAAGAAGGGAAGAAAGGGAGGACATAAGCTAGCTTCTGCAGCTGCTATTAATGGTGGTAGGTGAAGGTGGTAGGATCGGATGCGTAAGCAGTCCGATGTCCGACCTACTCACCGGATATCTGTTGCAGCTACTGTGGTAGTTTCCACAATATCCCAGTGGAACTATCCAGCCCAAGGAAAAACCAACACAGGACTACGCCATAGGGTTTTCCAAATCATCCCACCACCTGACCGAGTTTCGTGTCGGGCTAGTTACCACTTTGAGGAGTGGGTGAAATACGTCCCCGACAATGGGTCAACAGTGACGGCGACTTTCACCAGCAAACACAATGACGGCGATAATTGAAACGAGATGGCGGGAAAAACAAGGAACTTTAGCTGGGGGTTTTCTACTACCATAAAGGGCTTGCAACCACTCGTCAAGTTCTGGACGAACCCTCGTACTTTAATTCTTGGTATGCCAACTGAAAATCGGTTCAAGTAATCTGCCAAAAAGAAAAGAACAGAAAAAACATCGAGACTGTATGTCTAGCAAACAAGGCATTGGGCATCTTCTGGAGAGAAACAGAGAAAAACCTCAAGAAGGCAGGGGCTCTCACGCCACAATCACGCAGCTGTTGCGCACGCCATGTACAGCGCATCCATCCCCTTGGGGGTTGAGCCACCAGTCAGAGGTCCCAAAGATCAAGCTTCTACCATCGTTGGCCCTGAATTGACCTTTGGTGGCTCAAGTATACAGAACATCATGACTGTTACTAGTATGGATATAACCAAGTCCAAGGCCAGGCTGAAGACGCGTGGCGTAGTCCGACCGGGCTCGGATGAGGCCGAAGCAAATGCCCCTCGACAACCAAATGAACGTTGAGCTCGTTGCATTTCAGGCGGTCCTCATATTGATTGGCATGCTCTTCTTCAATCCGAACATGTCGTAACAGCCGGGCGAAATCCCCTGTGCAGAGTTCCTGCACGGCATGTCGGGCATCAGCTTCCGTTTCGAAAAGTTCCACGGGTAAGCGTTGAATACATGGGACTGGCGGGACGGTGTATAATCACAGCAAGGACAAGAAGTCTAAAGTGGCCAAAGTTGTGGCGAGTGTTGTTTGATGGTCGAATACGGAATCATTCACCAGCAAAGTGCGGGAATCTTATCAAATGTGCTCGAGAGAGCGTAAGATATAGTCAAGCTTGGCCTCGGCTCCCGCTGGGGTCATGGCCGTCAAACAATACAAGGCGTGCTGTTCGTGGTATTGATTACACACCGACATGTCTATGCATGTCTACGCCGACGTTTTACGCATTACAGTAGTCTGCCGGATACATGGTTACGACGAAGAAGAAGACGAGACAGCTATCCCTCAGGCAATGAGAGCTGTTTTCTTACAGTGTATTAAAACGTCAGGTCAGGGCCGCCATCCCCAAAGGCGGACAACTTGAGCCGTCTTGTTCCTCACTATCACCAGAGTAAGTAGCCAAATCACAACCAAGGGACCGACCGAGCTGGGCAGAAAGTTGCGGCGGCCAGCGACTAGTCACTCTGGCTTTCTGCGCAAAACTCTACACTTCTTCTCTCACTGATCAGCATGCTTTGCTCGCCCCTGGCGCTTCTCGCGCGCGTAAATAACCATCGCCTTACCCTCTCCAGGACTTCGACGATCGACGTCGAACATGGCCGTGGCGATGACCAGGTCGCTGAGCTTGAGGTACCCGAAACTGCGAGGATCGAAATCCGGGTGCTGCTTGGTGATGAGCGCGCCCACTTTGGCCAGGTTGGCCCATCCCTCTTCGTCCGAAGCGGCCTCCACCGCCATCCGCAGCTGTCGGCCCAGCCGGGTGTCGCTCTTGACCATGGTCGACGGCTCTCGCTTATAGAGCGGGACGGTGATGACCGGGCTGACCGGGCTGACGGGGGCTACTGCGAGCTGTGCCACCGCGAGCTGGTCGTGGTAGATGATGTTCTCGATGTAGATGAACTTGTCGCACGCCGACACAAAGGGCTTGGGCGTCTTGTGCTCGCCAAAGCCGTACACGACCAGGCCCGACTCGCGGATGCGCACCGCCAGGCGGGTGAAGTCGCTGTCGCTGGACACGAGGCAGAAGCCGTCGAAGCGGTTAGTATAGAGCAGGTCCATGGCATCGATGATCATGGCCGAGTCCGTCGCGTTCTTGCCCTGCGTGTAGGCAAACTGCTGAATGGGCTGGATCGACTGCATGAGGAGCTTGTCCTTCCAGCCCTTGAGACTGGTGCCGGTCCAGTCACCATAGGCCCGTCGCACAAAGGCAGTGCCGTATTTGGCGACTTCGGCGAGCAGAGCGCCGGCCACGGAGGGCTGCGCATTGTCGGCGTCGATAAGAACGGCGAGCTTAATAGTAGTCTCAGAAGTCATCTTGATCGTCCAAGACTCCAAGTTCTCGCTGATAGCCTGATACGGGAGGGAGGGCCGAGGGCCGAGGCTGGTGCCGGGGCGGCGGGGCCAAAGTCCACTCTGTGCTCACTGGTTTTGAGTCGGATTGACAGATTTCGTTCAGATGCGGGACAGAGAGGGAGGGTTCAGGCGTCTTTGAGCACTGGTTTACCGGCTCAAGCTGACAGTTGTGGGGGCGAAGGGGCGAGCAGTCTTCAGCCAGATAGTCATGCAGAAGTTGGAGGGGAGAAGTGAGTGGTAACTATTGGCGAGATGTAACGTGGTTTGTTACAAGCGGCTAACTTAACTAGTTACTAATTGCCAAAACAAAAAAGGTCGATGCGCAACCGTGCAACTCGGAAACACTAAGCCCGAAGCAAACCAAGATCAACATGTCATGTACTCACCAACTCTATTTGTTATCAGAAATCATGTTTATACCAATTTAGCCACGGACTTTTCTCCCCTAAAAATTCAAATAAAAACCCTTGTGTTTGTTACAAGTATTGGAAATAGATGGGACGGAACTGTTTAGAAACATAGACATGTGTATAAAGCCAAGTATAGGTGCGCTTATCGTCGCTACCGAGATTATAGAATGACCTACGTTATTGAGTAACCGTTCTTGCTAAATGTTGTAGTCTATATTGATATGTGCAACTGCGAGGTAATTACTCGACAATATTCACTATCGAAGTGGCTAACCTTGCCTACATCAGAAATCCTAGACGAAATAGATGGAAGTTCACACATATTTTCAAGGCTATATATATCAAACGCACTATAGTAGCAAATAATGAAGCATGACTTGTAAAAGTTTATTTGCAGCCAAGGCTACCATATAAACCGTTCCAGATTATAAGAGACCATTTTTAAGTTATAACCCGGTAGGTATTACAAGAGGGGTTGTCACAGTGTAGCTTGTAGCCCTGACTCATGACCGCCCTCACCATTTACCGACTCGGCGCCTGGCTCCTGCTCTGATATTATAAAGCCAGGCTCACCTCCCCCTCAGTGGACAATGCACTCAACAGTCTTTGCCTTCTCTGCTGACTCCTTGCGTAGTCTTCCATCACCCGTTGCCACACTCTGCGTATTCTCAGGTGTGGGATTGGCCGACCCCAGCGGAGACGCGGCTTCGTTCGCGACATAAACCTCTCTCCTGGATGTGAGATTTCCAGCAGGTCGGTCTAAACGAACGAAAACTCCGCCTCTGTATTAGCTCTGTACCAGCTCTTGTCCACGATCTCTAAGGACAACATTTTATCTGCAGAGAGAGCTAAGATTACGACGTCAACATTCGCGCGCCTGATCTCTGGTGCCAGTTCAAAATGGCTCTCAATTCTGCGTTTGGGTATTTGATTTACTCCATCCCACCCGTTTTCAAAGTAAAATGGGTTGTACTGTGTAAAGTGACCGGCTCGTTTGCTGTCATGTGCTTCTATATCAGTGTATTATAGGCGCTGGCTCGCATCCCGCCGTAATCAGGTCCGATGATGTGTACCTCGTTCCCGGCTGAACTCGGTATTTGGGACAAAATCCCGCAGTGGCCAAAATTGCTACAAGGTAGTAAGTGGCCATGACTACTAATACAGGGACCAGTTGATGAGTTGAGGGGGAGCTCCTCTAGAAGCCCAAAAATGCTGGATTAAACACAGAAGGCGAAAGCCATGTTTTGCGGCATAACGTAGATCTACCTAACGGGGTTCATAAATAACAACCCGAGGACCAGGGGTTTGGGGACAACTGTAGAACAGATCATACGCTCAATAACGGCGATAAAGCGCTTTAACGTATAATTTGCTAGAATATAATATCCAGAACATCATCTGCCCCTTCTATATCGTCCATTATATCTACCTCCCCATCACTCGACGCCTCAGAATCCTCCGAATCTTCGTCTGAAAAGTCAGCGAACCCGTTCCATGCAACAAATGGAGCCGACGCGTGAGGCTGGCGTCTATACGAATACTTTCTAATCAAGTGACGTAAATCCTCAGCGACGCTGCCCTTCCGAAAATAGTTTTTAAGCTGTGGTGCTGCCATAAAATAGGCCGCAAGCCCAGAAATAGTTCCAGTAGCAGTAGAGGAACCGGAAACATAATAAAAACCATCGTTAGGCGCCGAATAAGCTGCGCATTCGACGTTGGTACCAAGCGCATAAGTAGTTACTAAATTCCCACGCTGGCTGTATTTAGCTATAAGCCCATCTGAATCAACTGCCCCAACCACGATTATGGGAAGTTCGTCCGCTAGGATGGCAGGATAAGTGTGAGGTGCGATTTCTTCGTCGGCTTGATTACCAGCTGAGCAGACGATAGGTACATCGTTCGCTATAATATTTCCGAGAACTTTGTTTAGTTCTTTACGGAGTTTTTTGTTTTCATCGGAGTTCTCCCGCTGATACGTAACTAAAGAGGTGGTTAAAACAGCCTTGCCTTGTAGCTTCCTCTCTTTAATGAGCTCCAAAACGTATTTATAGACGTAGAGCATACGATAGTCTCTTATGTCGACACGGACTGTAATAAGGTTGGCACGCTTAGCCACCCCAACTGTCCTGCCTACAGCCTTGGAAGCAATGCATGTACCATGAGTAGCATCTTTCTTAGAGTACTGCTTTGGCCGATTTAGTAGATCGATATTTTCGCGAGTAATATGTGAGTCCGGCGGTTGGAGCTCTGAATGTAGTTGGTTCGATGGGTTTAGCGGCTGAAGATTGGGATGTTTTATGCCGAATGGGCCGGTATCTATCATGATTATAGTTATCCCCTCGCCGGCAGAATCGTCGTAACCATAGAGTGTTGAAAGTTGTTGCCCTGGTGCTGTTGATAGCATGCGAAGGTCCACTATATCATTCAGTCCAGATTGGTGTTGGCGAATTAAATCTCGCTTTTGTAAGTTGATTCTCTTTGGACCATGAAGTAGTTGCGGCTCAGATTCCAGCTTCAACGATATCAGGCTACCATGTTGTGTAATCCACTGGCTCGAGTTCTGATTTAGGTCTTTGGGCATTCCGTGCTTTGAGAAGAAGTAGTTGCTACTACCGCTAGTAGTAGAACGTGAAACGGCTGAATCTCGAGCTACGGTCGAGCTTGTAAAGCTATTAATGGTATGAGACCCGCCCACAATACCGCTAATAACGAGCACTCCAGCAGCAGCTACCACAGCTACACCGGACGTTGGTGCTATAGGGGATACTCCAAATATGGTTTGTAAAGTAGGTATTGATAAGGGTACGGGTAAGGAGATAAAAAAGAGTATTCTAGAGGATATAGGGTTGCTAAAGCATATATAGCGCTGATAAAAAGAGATATAAAATAATAGAAGACAAAAAGTAGCGAATTGGAGATATATCATTTTAAATATCTAGAGGCAATGAGTTTAATGTATACCACTAATAAATATAGAGAACAACCGCTAATAGTGAGATGGCACTATCTTCTTAATAGAGGAAATATAAGTTATAGATACATCTTGAGGTTATAGATACATCTTGAGGTTATAGATACATCTTGAAATTATAGATATAATGATAAACCTCTTTGTGCACTGCATTCTATAAGTAACTTGTAATTGTATTTTAGCTACTCTTTGTATAATTGCTAAATTATGCTTGCCATTGTGTTACTTTCGCGATTAACTGCACTTTCTGGATTTTCGGATATAAGTCTGCTTTATTTTATTAGACGCTTTAAATAACCTATTTATTATTTTATTATACCTATATTCAATAGTTCCGAATAGATATCTTCAAGGCTTGATAGTAAATTTAGTGGAGCTATAGTTATTAGTTTATTATGCTTTGATAACACTAGTAGGATAATGCTTGGGGTCATTATTAGTAAATCTAGATAGGTAGATTTAATAAGCGATCTCTAGGATAAATTGCATAATATAGTTATTACCGACATCCTTCGAAGAGAGTAAATTAGTTTACCTATCGGTATATAGACATCGTAGTATTAGATTAGAGTGTACGCTTACTGTACCTAGCGCCTATATCCAAGACCCTTTTTCTAGAACTGTAATACCTTATATTTAATGCGCTACCGGGGTTGTACAAATAAAAGAGAGACAATGGGCAACTAGTAAAGAAACACAATACGAGTTCCTAGAGTCTTCGCTATCTACTAGTAAAGTTACTGGGTATATCGTTTGGGAACATATTAATAAGCACCTGTTAAATAGAAATATTTATAATACAAAGCTAATAATAGGTATAGAAACATTATTACTATAGCTAGTAGCTGCAACGGATATGTAACGGTATAATCGCGCATACCGTTATAATCCCTAATAGCATGCGTTGTAGTAACAAGCTTACTTCAATAGCCGCTTATCTTTTAGCGCAGTGCCGCAATTGGTAATGCCATCCACTGTTGTGGAGCCTATCCTTACAGGTACCGAATCTGGGAGGTGGATTTGGACCGTAGGATTCGTTATATCTAAATGTCTTTAACTGCAGCTATAGTAACTAGCCAACTTCCTCTCCTTCTTCCCTTCTTTAGACTATTAGTCAATCACAAGATACTTAGTACCGATTCACGTAAACCCCGTACTGTCTGAATAAGTTTATCCTATAGTAATGTAGCTAGGTAACAGAGCTATAGGCTATTAGGATACGTTGCTATATATTATAAATACGAGAAAAGTAACAAACTTCGGACAAACACGCATAAGCTATTACGTTAATATCTAACGATATCTAACAGTAGTATAGCTATCGGGGCGAGAGGCTTCTTGAAAACGAAGAATATGCAATAATAATAAGAAGAAGAACGACATTGCCCACGGGTTTCACTAGTAGGTAACATAACATTTATTAATTCAATACTTCGTGTATATTGGTTATTACCTAAGCTACAGAAGCTTGCGCCTTGAAGTTTCCATTTTTAGAGGATAAAGCCTAATATAAGTATATTGATTTTATACTAAATTATACTATAGATAATCTTTTACAGTGTACTTAAAATAATAGGGTTATATATAAAACTCAAAACAACGATACTTATTTTCTATATTCTTATGCAACCACATTTGAATACTGATATCTTCTATACTATCAACGCCTATTGAATTAACAATTTGCGTCATATTCTATTTCTCATTGCTACTTGATAAAATTGGATCTGGAATCTGGAATTATACAATCTACAAGATAACAACCAGGATCGTTATCGTAGTAATCGTTCTTATTCCTATTATTATTATAGCCGCTGCTATAATGCCTATTTCCTCCCCTTTGTATTCTCTGCATTCTTTGTTTTCTATACTGTTTAGTCCATCTTTTATCCCTTTCTTCCTGCGCCGCCTTCTCCTTTTCTTTTTCTTTCTCTTCCTTTCTTCTCTGCTCTATCCTCTGTTTTTCTCTCAGCTTATCTTCTTTTTTCTGTTGTTCGGCTATTTTCCTAAACTTATCGTTCTCTCTTTGCTCGTCGTCGTTTTCATTACTACTACTTATTCCAAGTAAGGTCGCCCATTTCGTACGTTTTACTATAGAATTAACACTTAAACGTTCTTCTATATTATCTGTAGATAGATAAGCTATAGCTAGAGCCCCTTTAGTGTTTTCTGCGTCTAAACTATATTTTAGTAAAGAAACGTACTAGAAATCCGCAAGTTGAAGCACATTTCTCACCCTTAATACCAGAATTAATAATATCTAATTGCATAGGAGCAGCATAGACAGAAGAGGTAACAGTAAATATAAGATAAATAACATTATAAGACGGGGAATTAGTTTTAGGTAATAGTGAGAGTCCAAAGGTAGTACTACTAGCAATTAAACCATATATAAAAAACTGAGAGAAAGATAAAGCATGCATAATTGCGGTGGGATACTTGGTAAAACCAAATACAATATATAGAGTGAAAGTAGTTAGCGTAAGCTATTCTTTCATAGTAGAAATACTTTCTATTACTAGTTGTGTGAACTAGACGTATCTATAGTAGATTTCAATGTTTTTATATAAACAAATCATCTCATTATATAATTATATATACATTTCTCGTGTTCTATATTATAGTTGCGGATACTTATATCAATGCATTAAAATCATTACTAGATATTTTAATTTCCTTTAATAAGAGGAGTATTTTAATGTTAGACTATATAAATAATAGTATACATATAAAAACGGATAACTCTGAGGTGATTTAGCAATAGGAGTAAGATAAGTGGTAATAGTATAGAGGATATATAATATACACTTAAGTCTAGTCCTGCTACATTGCAAGTCCCGCGCTAGTAGTTGTATAGGAAAGTGTGTAAACCACCGCAGTAGCTGCCGCAGCGGATGCTACTGGCATCCGGTAAGTGGGTTAGATGCGTCAGCATCTAACAACTACCTACTACCTATAGCTGCTGCTTCAGTTAGCTACCTTTCTTTCTTCCTTCTTACTCTTCAGGCCTAGTAATAATAACATATATATTACTGCGCTTCATGTATTTACCGTTACGGTCTAAATAAGGTAATACCAACAATATTACTTGTTAAGTAAGGGGTTAGGAGATACCAAGTCCGCAGGATATTAAAATCTTTACAATGGTATAAAAAGACAGTAGAGACTAACTAAGCAGTTGAAATCTCTAGAGAGAAAGACTATTTACGTATAGCTATTGAGTTGCTAATCTAACTTTATTCGGTATTACTATAAGGGTCTAACCTTATAAGAACTAGACTTATTAAAATATAAACCGTAACTAAATTCTTAAATTACCTTATTTAGACAGTATACTAAATATGTTTATCGGTAGTAAATACCTGTTGATTTACTATTAGTCTAAAGAAGGGAAGAAGGAGGGAGACTTAGCTAGCTGCTGCTACAGGTAAATAAATTCAGATCAGACGCATCCAAGGGTTCGAATCTACCTGTCTAATACCGTCAGGTATTCGTTGCAGCTGCTAGTTATAAAAGTGGTATTTCTATACTGACCTCTTATATTTCTAAATTTACTATATTCACAGTTACTCTATAAGGGTAAACATTATATACGACGGATAGGCCTCCCAATTGCATTAACCTGCTGGAATATAAGTTGCAGCAACTAAAGGAAGCCTAGTATTATTTCAACAGTCCCTCTCAGGGATTTTAACGGTATACAATTATATATTATATATTTGAGTATTATTAGCGTACGTTTTGTAATATTTATTTTAGGAAGGATAGGTTCGATTATATCTAGTTTTGCTTCGGTCTGCACCCAATTACAACTAATCTTTTAGGCATGATAAAACTTTCATGTTTCGATAAGTGTTCGTATAGCTCAAAATGGCTTCTCTGCCTCGTAAGTTGTATATATAATATAGCTAGCTACTTCTTATGCCCTTCGAAAGGCCTAGGTAGCTTAGCCGTCCTAGACATTAAATATCACCAGAACAATAACAACTATAACAGCAAGGAAAAATATTTAAAGAACTAATAACAAATTTTGAATACCGACAAGGGATTATAACTGTATTGTGGAAACTACCACAGCAGCTAGCTGTCCTTCTCTCCTTCTTATTCTTTAGGCCTAGTAATAACGAATATATTCCTATGCTTCACGTATTCACCGTACGGTCCGAATAAGGCAATACTAATGTATATATATATATATAAGCATTTTTATATTGTAGGGTACTAAATAGACTACCTATATTTCTTTTAAAAACCATATAATTCTTACTATAATAACAATAGCCTCTAGAAATTTGGTATATCTATTTTAGCGCACTCTCCAATTAGACAACCTAAAAGGAAAACCCAGCCAAAGTCGTTGCCTCCGTAAAACTTTGGTCTGGCTTTTTTCCATACTTGCTTGTGCGTATTCCCGAATTGGTTCCTATATTCATTCTCCTCCTTTTTCTTCTTGGTCTTTTTCTTTTTCTTTTTCTCGTCGTTGTTAACGTGGTCTTTATAACTCTTTTGAAATAGGCTAGCCCAGTTCTTATTTGTTTGAGAACTTTTTGCTAAAGGGTGAAAGTTGTGTTTGTCCTCTATATTCTTTAAAGACCGAGTAGCTACCGATATAGCTTCTATAGATCTTTCCCTGTCTAATATACATGTTAGTAAATCATTTTAAAGTATGTTGTAAGCTCGAGCAGTATCCTTAACTTTGCTATAATATTTTATATCATCCGATTTAATAGGAGCAGTAGAGACAGGAGTAATAATAACGGATAGAAAACATATAATATTAAAGGAGGGGGAAACCGGGCTAGTAAAGAGTTGTAATCCAGATATAGTATTAGCGCCAATTAGGCTAGATATAATAAACCGATAAAATAATACAACCCTCATAGTAGCGGCAGGTGATCTAGTAAAATCTGAGGTTTTAAGAATTACAGCCTTGATAAAATTTTATATAAGATAATGTGGGAAAAGAAAGCTTATGTGGTGGTATGTAGTGCGATAATCTATTAAGAATAGTACTAGTAAATAAAGTCTTACGTACTAAGGAGATTAGTAGATCCCGTTAGATACGCCCTTGTAGCTAAGGCGTAGCTCAATCTGCTTAACAGGTTACTTTGCCGCAGATAATATAATGCCTAACGAATACCGACTATAGTAGGATTAAAGTGTTTCTAATTAATAGAAATGCTTTCTGTGTTCTAATACGCTACTAATAGTTATTAATTATGTTAAGCATAATCTATCTTGTATACATAAATATTACATCTATATGCGCTAGCATAAACATTATTAGTTCCTTAATTATTAGCTCCAATTTCAAAAGTTTCTCGTTATGTCCACTACTACTTGTATCTAAATATTCAAGTCCTAACTAAAGATTATAATTTCCCGCATAATTAGAAGCTATGGTGATTAATAACTGCAGCTAAAAGGAAAACTATAGTATAAGTTTTCCTACTTCTTAAATTGTCTTATACGTGTCAATAACAGGGGCAGTTCTAACGACGCTTGTATATTAAAACGCAACTGCCAGAACGGTAGTAGCCTGTGAATCTTTTACATATAAACTATTAGTATTATCTTATTCGGCCTACGTGGAGCGTAGTAATATTATCGTGACCACTTAGGCTAAAAGAGTAGAAGGAGAGGAGGTTTGTGTTACGATCCGCCCGATCTAACCATTCCTTAGAAGTACGCACGGACCAACGGGACGGAAGAACGATGTCACGAGCAGATGGATACGATACTACGCCCATTCCTAAGATCGAAGGGATCTCTATACTAGAGGGCAAGATACTAATTAGGAACGTTACTATCGCCTCTAAGGGAATCGAGTATAGCATAGAATAATAGTACGAGCTCTACGGAACTATACTAAAGGAAGTACTAGCACGACCCCGCAAGCTACTAATTAGCAGGAAGGGTGCACGGTCCAATAAGAAGGAGTTAATTAGTAAAATAATACTAAGCAGTACTAAGTAATACTAAGCAGCAATAAGCAGTACTAAGCAGTGCTAAGTTAACAGGATTAATAAGGGAATAATTCGGAGTATATAGGGGATAGGATATCCCGCCCATTTATAGCAGATAGTTATTACCTTAGTAATTAATCTAAGCATCTATCTCACCTATAGATAGGAGCAATCCTAATAACTATATTCATCGCACTTATTATTCAGTTATTTACCCAGAAGGTTATTGCACATTATCAGATCGGCGACGCACTCGACGATCTTCGGTTACTCTCTTATCTCGCAAACATAAAGCCAGACTCGTATAGTTAAAGGTTGTTTAACCCTCTTACAGTACGGTTCGTTACAGTTTGCTAGCTGCAGCAGCAGCTAAAGATAGTAGGTAGGATCAGACGAGTCAGCGTCTAACCTACCTACCGGATACCGGTAGTAACCGCTGCAGCTGCTTTAGTAGTTTCTATATAAACCCTTGCTAATTATTAGTATCGCCTTAATTAAAACCTGCCGTGCAAAAGTGAATCGGCGTAGATATATTAATTTATTTATTGCTGTATAAATAAAGAGAAGGAGAACAGGTAATTAACTAATAGCGATAACCCTAAATTTCGCCGAGGGAAAGAAGAAGTATCCATAAAGGTACTGGTCGTATTAAATAAACCGATTAGTCTGCAAAAGAAGTAATAACCGATCTCGTCCAGTTCAAATAGTTCTAAAGAGGGAATATCAACATTATATGTTAAAAAGTCCAAGATTCCTAAGTATCGTCATTAAGCTCGTTTATTCCTACATTCCTCTAAAAGTATATATAGATCGGAGTCTTAGTAAGGTTGAAATTGCTATTGCGGACCTGAAATAATAGCTAAGACTACTCTTAAAAATGTATATCCTAGAACAAAGTATTGTTTACTAGCAATTTCAAACAATGAATTTTACCTAAAGTACAATACATTAATATTGCTATAATACGTT
Organism: Arthrinium puccinioides; assembly: GCA_022414665.1. Lineage (NCBI taxonomy): Eukaryota > Fungi > Ascomycota > Sordariomycetes > Amphisphaeriales > Apiosporaceae > Arthrinium > Arthrinium puccinioides. Next base: position 453,719 of record JAIUNF010000003.1, on the reverse strand, counting down.
ACCGGTCCGACATCCCTACTGCCACTACTAAGTTTCTTGTGTTACATAATAAAAGCCGTATTCTTCAGTATAGCTATACTTAGAAGGATCCTAGAAAGTACGAGCAACTTCGGTATCGGCTATCCTAAGATAGATACCCTGCGTAGCAGGGAGATACTAAATGAAGATAGTGCTAATATATGTTTTTCTTACCTAATTTATATTAGCCTGCACGAGAGTGTATACTATCTACTTTTTCCTGTTAGGCTACTATTTATATAAATCGTAAGGTACTCTAAGCTTGGAATTTAAATAGTTATAAGTTGATTGTATAGCTCGGAAAAACACGTGATTTGCGATCCGCAGGGTCTCAGTCCTTGACTCGAAGAGAAGTACATTAGACGTCATCGATGATATTTCCGTATACTTGAACTATTAAAACGTAGCTAATGATTCTTTTCCATTCCCGGTGTGGGTTTATCATTGTACTTGTGGGCGACAACATTTCCTGCAGATCCTGTACGACGGGCTGCCCGAAGAGTCGTTCATCCAGACAGGCTGTGTTGTCCAGGATATGGAGCACTACGCTGAACATGGCGTTTACGACCTACCAGCAAGAGCAACGGCATCCACTTTCAAGTCCCGTCCTCGAGACAGTTTCCCCGCGGGACGCTTGAACTGGATAGGCAAAATGCCCGAGAATAAGCAGTAATCGTCGCAAGTGCCATTAGCAGTACGTTAATCTCTAAGCCAGCATGGGAAAGCTGCTGGCTTGGTGCACAGAAAGCGGGAAGCAAGGAATTATACGGATCAACTCGAGGTGTGAGGATCGAGATAGGAAAGGGCGTCGAATGAGTTAAGCGAAACGAAGTGAGAACAACCAGGGAAGCGGTCCAGACTACTTTGCTTGAACAGCGACCACTCTTCCATGTACAGTTTACGTGTTCCGCTCGGTCGCGTGCGAACTTGGAACTAACTGCCCAGCCAATCGGAAGCCCAACTCAAGTAACAAACTGCGAAATCGGGCAATGGAGCAAGTCGGATTTACTGGATCTTTTATAGCAACTACTCGGTGTTGAGGTTGCTTCTTGGTGGCGAATGAGGAAACACGTCGTCACAGATCCATCCCACCTGCCAATCGTACAACTCTTCAATAACACGTCATGCTGAGCAACAGCGTACGCCGTATACCATACCCCGGGAATGAATGCCACCCAGTTGAATTTAGCCCCATGGTGCCGCCAGCATCGCCAGTCGCTTCTTCTTCATGTGGTCGACCGACTTGACCACGACGCGGTCCAGATCCCGTATGGCAGAATACTTGTCAAACACCTTGGCCGCAGCCTGGATCATTGCACCCAAAGTGAAGCCCTCGTCGTTGACCATGGTCTCAAGCCGTGAGCCCTCATGCATAGGCTCTCGATCGCCATCTCGCATTTCCTCGAAGATTTTGACCTGGATAGTCTCATAGTAACCCGTATCCGGCAGTGAAAATACGGCAACGTCGATGATCGTTGCGGGAGGGTCGAACGGAAACACTGAGAGAACGGCTCCTGGCTGGCGAGAGGCAGCAGCTCCTCGAGGCTGTCGCGTGTGACCCAGAGGCAAAGCCAGTCATCAAACATGCCTCGACTCTCCTCTGCGTGAATGGTGGGCTGCCCTTGGTCTAGAAGATCTTTGACAATTTCGAGAAATTCGAACTGTCGGGTGGGCATTGATCGTCGCCACATGAGCTGTTGCAGCAACTGGGACTCGGTGATGTAGTTGTGCCATTGCTTGCATACCTGACGGCAGAGCATGACTTGGGCGTAAGCAACTCCAAAGGGGTGCGTGGCTATCATTCGAGAGAGATTCCCTGGCTGTATAATGCCGTGGAAGAATACGGTATCGTCATGCTCAACCTTTTGGTCCAAAAGGAATCCGGCAAAGATCTCATCGAAGAGTTCTGGCGTGGCCAAGACCTTGTGGCAGGCGGTTGACATGATGGCGTCGATGGAGTGAAGTGCAAGATGGCGTGGTGTTTTTGTTTAGAGCAATCTTGGTCCTTTCAGTCCTGTGTCTTTTATGATGAAGAGAAGGACCCGTTAAGTGTACTTGCCAAAACTAACTTGTATTATTTAGTAATAGTAACTACCGCTGGACCCACTCTCGACGCAGGTGTCCCTCCTGCCTAGTGATCAAATATGGCACGGATACGGTACAATATACATCACCCAGCAACTGCGAGTCTGCGAGTCTGTGACGTTGTCCAAGTAGTTGCTAGCCAACCCCTCACTTCACTCGCAACAAATGCCCGGCTCCCAAAGAGCAGTAACTAGAGCTTCTCACACCAAAAGCAGCACATTTTCAGAGAAATGAGGGTGTTACGAAGCGCACTCTGCTCATACCATCGTCCAACCTTGGCATCTACATCTTCACCGCGAACGACAGGTAACATATTCAAGAACCCATGTTTCCCAAATGGCTTCCTCCACTCGCAGCCAAGCCAGGCGTTGTCACAAGTTGGGCATACACACACAGGTTCGGCACATCAGATGGGTAATCAAATAGTATCTATATATCGTCACTACCCTATCCCCATCTACCCTCCAGATACCTCGGCACGCCCGAACCCACGCACGGTTCCGCGCTTCACATTTGCCGCTGCACATTCGTATCCAAGCCCAAGCGCTAGAGCAGGAAAACAAACCAAAAAACATCAACTCTAAAACGAGGACATCTCTCTCTGCACTAGATCGAGACTCCCTTCTTCGCAGCAACAACAGCAGCAGGTAAAGGGGAACTGAAAAAAGGACTTGGGAGTAGAAAGCCCGGCTCGCTAATGAACACCTTGCGCGATATAAAACGCAGGACCCCGAGGCGGACATGGTCCCCGTCGTTTCCCGGCAATGGCGGCAGATTTTGAACCAAGTATATACATTAACGATTCAACGGCGTCTCCTAGTGCGCTGTGGTCTCGCTCTGCTCGATTCCCTTGTTCGAGTATACACACCATGCCGGCGATGCAGGATGTGGTGGCCATTTAGTCGTGATTGTATGTCGTAGTGGTATAGTATACACGTAGTGATATGTATTGCTTCGTGGAAGTTGTGGGGAGATGACGGGCGACGGAGGCATTCTACACCTTGCCTGCTTCTCGCACCCTGGCCATCCACTCGTCCTCCTTGCCCTGGAGGGACTTCTGCCCGCCCTGGCGGAGGACCTTGAGTAGCTCCTCGCGAGACTTGGCAGCGAGCAACTGGCCTTCGCGCTGCAGGATGAGTGCCACGGCGGCCCTCACCAGCACCGAGTCGCCCTCGAAGACGTAGACGTCCCAGAGCCGAGTGGTTTCGTCCAAAGTCAGGTGCTGTGTGAAAAGGGCGCCGAACATGGTGGCCAGGTATTCCTCAGGTTCCAATTGGAATTTAGCACTGGTCAAGTGCTCGTGTAGGCGAGTGCTCTTCGATCCGACTGTACCCAGAAGCAGGTTGTAAGCGCTGGACTTGGCGCCGTGGTCGCAGGCCATGAAGGAAAGAGGAACAGGGCGGTTGAGAATGTTGGCTAGTGCAACAAAGGTTGCCGTAGCCGTGGGAAGGTTCAACAAGAGTACGGCGGCAATGGTCTGGTGGTCAAGTCAGCACGGGCAGGGAGGGGATTGCGGCATGAGGCCATGATAGGGAAACACTTACATTGCAGCCCGAGATGTAGCCGATGTCACTCCTGTACATCGCGTACGCACTCAGCACATCGACCAGTGACTGATGCAGCGGGCCTCCGATTTGGAAGATCTTGAGATCGACCCACGTCCTGCCCTCGACCTCTTTCCGGATTTGCCTGAACCAGGCAGCTCTGCGCTCGTCCTCATTGCTCGCCTGGCCTGTGGCAACGCGTGCCTCCACCTCGTGTGCTCGTGCTAGCGCAGCCTGGAAACTTGTCTCTGTCAGGCCCAAATCGTTGCCAATGGCCTTGGCCCAGACGGCACCTCGACTCCGCGGTGACACACCCTTCCACCAAAGTTCGCGGGTGCGTCGTTCGCGAAGCGCGTCGTTCCACCGCGGCAGGACATCTTCCTCCCAGATACGCCTCATACTGTCGGCCTGTGCGTCCTTGTTCTTTTCCTTGCCTTTCCGCGCGGCCTCGCGCCGCTTATCTGCTTCGATGCTTTGAGTCACCATCTTTTGGTATTCCTTGAGATGTTTCTTCTCTTCGGCCGGATCCTTTGGCGGTAGCCAAGAAGGCCGTGTCCTCGAAAGCACGGCTTCCTTTTCCTTGGAGACGGGGAGGGGGTCAATCATGATGTTCGTTCTCCGGAGTGGTGGCAGCTCGGCCAGAGCAGACTTGACACGCGGCTTGGGCATGGGGTACGGCATCACGACACCGTTGATGTTGCGCTTCTCCTGCACACCAGCGTGCTCCTCCAGCTTCTCCGTCAAGGCTTTGGCCTCGGCGCTCAACTCAGATAGGGCAACGTTCCAGCTCTTGGCGCGGCCTTTGGGGGAAGGCAAAAAGGTTGGGGATTTGATGGACTCGGAAGCTTCCGACTTCCAGCTCGGAGAACGGAGAGACCCATGAGCAACGGCCACGGCGGGGGTACCGTTTCCGATGCTGCGAACTCGCTCTTTCGGCTGGCGCTCCGGCGATGTCGATGTCGAAGTTGGCCGGCTGGGTGCGCGCTCTCCAGGGGGGCGGGGGGATATTGGGACGTTGTCCAGAATGTAGCCTTCGGGAATAAACTCGTCGTCATCGTCGTCGCACTCCCGTTCCAAGTCGATTGTCGACTTGGGCTCCCGGGTTATTTGCCAGCTTGCACGTCTAGGTAACGGACCTAAGCTGGGGTTTCGTGTGCTGTTGGATCGGAGCGGGTTGTTTGGGCTGGGGGTGCGGTGTCGGCGATTCGTGCTCGCAGACGAACTCGAGCGCACGACCAGGCCGTGGATAGGCATGGCGCCATTGAGATTCTTTGTACTCGTATCCTTGAACTGCGTCCTGATGCCCGGGTAGGGTGGCCTGGCTTTGGAGTTCGCTGTGATGTCGCGCTGGGTAGCCCTTGGTTGTTGTGCCAATGAGCTGCTCCTCAAATGTTGCGATAATGTCGAGCCAACATGTGACCCGACGTGTTTCGTTGACTTGTTGCGGAGGTCCGAGGCAAAGGTTGAGCTATAGGGGTTGGGGCCGTTCTTGAGCTGGTTCATGTCGCGGGAATGCGCAGCGTCGACCGTGGCCGAGTCGTCGTCGAGTCCAATCTCCTCAAAGTGGCCTACATCAGCCAGCACGCTGTTATCGTCATCGTCCGAGGCAATTGACGACCGCAGAGACGACGTCTTGGATGACTTTGACGAACTCATGCCGGGCGGCGATCCGGGGCTGGGCAATGTCATGTGCAAATCAATCGCTCCAGAGATAGTCCCGTTGTAATTCATTATCGCAGCTGCTCGCCCATCCACCGCGGGAACCGGGAAGATAGAGTCGGGTACTGGATGCCAGGAGCCAGTCTCTCCTCGATGGGGCGAAGTAGCAATCAGGGTGTGATGCAGTGACCAATAGGATGTGTCGGTATCGTGTGTATCGTATCGTCGTAGCGTGAGTGTGGTGGTATGGAACCTTGGGGTGCTCTCAGTTGCGGCACGGGGTGTCGGAGGAGAGCGAATATGGTGAAGAGGGCCAACGAAGACGCTATTAGTTAAACATGGATGGTGAATTGATGTGGGTGAGCTAGAGATGATATGCGGCGTGTGATTCTGGCGTAGGCGATGAAACTCGTCGGACTAGATGTTCGGGGCCCAGGAAGTGAATGCTTGTTGCCGATCGCTTCGTCAGGCTGGAACAGCGGAGTGCTGCTACTGCCAAACCACTCTTTCAATAGCTATGCAAGGAAGGCGTGAGGAATGTCTCAATAGGCAACGCCGAAGAATGCTGCTAAAAGTAGCAGCTGGCCGTGGTTGGGAAGATCGAACAGACGACGAGTCGAATACTCCGTAATGCGGAACTCGTTGTCTCGGCTCGGGCTGGGCTCTGAGTTGGATCTGCGACTTGGCCGTTCTCCTTGCGATGAACGACGTGTGTGTTGCTGCTCCAGATCGTCTGAAGGTCTCGCGGATGATCTCACTGACGGGTCGCGCGCGCGAGAAGCTCCGGCAGTCACTAAACTCTGGGTAGAATAGGTAAGGTGGTCGTCTCGACTTTGAAGCACACACTGCGGCGCGGGTGGCGGTGATGATTGGGGGGGGGGGCGTGTTGCAAAGCGTCCGAGGGTCTGCGGACTGCGGCAGTAGTGATAAACTACTGTGCAGGCTGTGCAACGGTGTTTCAAGTTTGGCCCGAGTTCAAACGAAGGGTCTCAGCCAGAGTCGAGAGTCGAGAGTCGGGAAAGACGTAGTTGTGAATGATTGACGGGAATGATTACTAGTGTAGTTGTGAATTACGATTGTCGGGTATTATCAGGAGAGTGATTGCAGCTTCGCAGCCGGGGAGGCGTTGGAAGACCTGGAACGAGCGTGTGGACGTATCCGTACTGTATTAAACAATACCAAAATAAACGAGGGTGATTAATGAGCGAAAGAGAATGAGAGAGTCCCGTCAAAAGCTACTACTGCACGGCAACCAGAACGAATGAAGCGGGACCCAATCGATGGTGGGCTGGGATGATGATGATGTTGTTTTTGATGTTGAGGAGGAGAGATGCAACTGTCTTCCTGCTTTTTCCCTCCCTACCTGCACTAGACTAGTTAGCCGTCCAAGATTCCGTTGCCAGATTCCAAGGCAAGGCACGGCAATAAAGGAGAAGAGACGGGCGTGGGCGGCGGTCAGGTCTCGCAGGCGGGTCGGGTCCATTGGCTCCATTGGCGCCCACTTATTCCTGGACAGGGCTCCCGTGGGCCGCACCTTCTTGGATCGGTCCAGTGAGTCTCGACCCCCTTCCGGCCCCATCTGGTCTGGGGTGGAGGCTTCTGCTGGCTAGCTGGGAAGGGGGAAGGGGCCGCCTCGCGGCTCGGGCAACAGCATCAGACTCCACTTCCCCTATCACAATCGAGATTTGCTGCCCGTGATTGGTAAAGGCCGCGCACCCTGGCATGAACTAAGAGGTGGATGCATGAGATTGCCTTTTTCATCGACAATCAATGCAGACCGAGAGGGAGAGAGTTGAATGCAAAGGCTGAGTTGACCAAAAGCGATCGTTTTGTCCGCCACATGACCACACACCCTCAGTACACTCTTCTCATCCGCCGTGCATTCCAAGTTGCCAAGTGCGCATCATCGCCGCAATGAGCTGCGAAAGCCAGCAAAGCATGCAAGGCAGTACCGTGTACTCAGTAAAGTAACTAGCCAGCTCAAACGGTCGGCCGTGCCCACTACCATTTCGAAACGACGCTCCAGTAATCCCCACGCCGCAGTACCAAGGCCGCTTGCACATTGCTACCATAATTACAGCACACAAAACACACGAACATGGGATGGCCACTAGCAACTACCGACTTGGTTGTCTCATCTGATGTCTGCTCGTGGTCACTCAGCAGTCAGTGGTGACGACAGCGGCCTATTACTGTCATCCGTCCCAATGCGCGCATCCCTTCCTTGGTCTTGGCTTGGCACTACTAGTTGCTGTGTACGTAGTACTACTGTGTATGACGGGTACGGAGTACGGGTACTGAGTACGGAGTGTGGGAGGGCGTGCTCCCAGCCACACACCGACACGATTGAGCTTGTGCACCCACCCACACTCACCCCCTTCCCTTCTTATTAGCACCTGCAGTAGCGCCTCGTTTCTCCCGGACATTCTGGCCAGTCGTGGCTAATGCCGCCATCCAAGCTAAAGTCGGAAATTAATCGAGTCTCTTTCAGCGCGGGGACCCTCGATTCCACGGACAGTCAGGAACAAGAACCACGTAGTTAACTAGTACCAAGTAAGCGCAACTCGAAGTCAGCTGCTGCCGGGAACAAACTCTGCTCCTGCGCGCGCGCGAACACTTGGGCGGCGCTCTCCGACCGGGCTCCCTTGTTGACTGTCTTGTTGGCAGTACACGTCCTCCGTAAGTTGTAACGTCGGTGACCTAGCAACAGTCTCTCACTTGTGTACTCCGTCCTCCGTACTCCGCAGTTAGGGAGCACACAGTAGTTAGTTAGCAACAGTCTTCCACTTGTGTGGCTAATACGTCACTCACTCATACTTCCACGCTGCCAATCCCGTCCGTCGTATTCGGCGCCCGGGCTTGACTTCAAGTCCATCTATCCGGTACACCGCGAGAGCCCCCCAGCTAGTTCCGGGCCTGCAGCCTGCAGCGCCTCGCGGCACTCGTACGACACGACATGCATCGGGTGCGAAATGATGGAATCAGTATCCCTGTTCCATGATGCGCGTACGGAGTACGGATTAGAGTCGGTCTCGATTGAGGCGTGGCATGCTGTAGGCTTGCATGTTGTAGGCTGTCTTCCTGGCGGTTGTCTGCCGGACAGAGCATACGGAGTACGGAACGCGTGCTTCAGCACTTGATTGGTTTCACATCGGTTCATTCCTCGGGGGCCACCGTTGAACAGCTAGTTTGAACCTAGACGGGAGAAATCGGTGCACAGCCTCGGGGTGCCAAGAATCGGTCTGAAGTCGAACAGACATTTCCACCGATGCTCATATGGAGTAGTTATGGAGTAACTAACTAGTTACTTGGTACGGAGTAACCAAAATAAAGGTCCCGAACCATCCATCCCATCACCTCCTAGTTAGTTATCAGCTCTTACAGCCGACCGTCGACCGTGAATCTTGCGCCACAACAACAACACAAATACACCGCAGTTGTCTGCAGCTAACTTGTTTCCGTACTCGGGACGGACTAAGGACACATGGCGAGAGGATCCATCCCATTCTTGCACTGCGCTCCTGCGCGATTTCGCGGCCATGGAGCATCTTCACATCCGGTCGCTCCCTCGTGGCAGGCTGGTGGACACTGGAGGGGGTAGATAGTCATCGATCTGCCAGAAGCTCTCGCTAGCCTCAGCGATGCTATCCGTATTGCGCAGACGGGCGCACAATACAGAAGATCCGAGACGCTGGACGTCACTTTTCGGCGTCAAGGCCGATCCGATCGCCCATCTGAAAGACACCATCGCGCACAGAGCGCCAGTGAGTAAGCAGACGTCTTTGCTTTATTGTTTTGGTTGAAACGGACCATTGCATCGGTCCAAAAATCCATATCCGGCGGCAACTCGTGATCCCGGGACACCAAGTGCTTCCTGTCGCGCTCGATGGTGATCTGATGTGTATCGACTGCTGTACACATTAAGTTACGAAGTACTCCGTAACTACTGCATGCATTCGGATTGGTGGGTACCGTACGGGAGACGGAGTACACAGTACGGAGTACGGAGTACTCCGTACTGCGTGTCAGGTCAGGACTCAGGGGGACCCCCTTTTTGCCAAATGGGGCCAAGACGGCCATTCAACACCGCCATTTTCAATGTGCTCCAGCCTCCAGATGCTTCATGATGCTTGCGCAAGGTACTCCGTACAGTGAGCATAATTGTCATCATGGACGAACATGACCTCGGAAAGCGATAACTAGTTCCCCGAGTCGGCCATTCAAAAGAAAGTTCGATGCCGTTAGGCCTGAGAGCCGAGGCCATTCAAACGGCCTCGCTAGTCTCTAGGCTCTAGGGGGGCTTGGCTGTGTGTGTGCACTTGTATCCGTAGATCTACAACAAATTTCCACTTCTTGCCCTTTTCGATACTTGATAGTTTGATCTGATCAAATTGTTCCCCAGAATACACGCGGCGTCTCTTGGCGGCTCGCTCCCTAGCCTGTTTGTTTCCTTCGTGCGTTCGCTCATGGATGATGGCGGCGTATACGGTATAATGCTGCTTGAAAACGCCTTGGCGGCCTTGCCGCAGTCCTGACAATGAGATCCATGCAGCTTTTCCACCCCTTGGCACTGCGTCTTGTCAGCTGTCTTCTACGAGGATAAGTCTGGGCATTGCCTTTCCATGAGTCATTCTGTGTTTACCCATTTCGGAGCGGGAACCTTGGAAATCCGCAGCTGCGGCGATTATGTTGCGGTTGTGGGGTGATGGCGCAATTGCATCACTTGTAACTTGGACAATTATGCTACCCAGACAGGTAGGTGGTAAGAAACGTGCGGCGTTGGGATTTCCGCACGTGTATGGCATTAAGGGCAGGTCTTTTCCTGCATGATCATCGCAGATGTGCCACATGAGCAAGACCTTGGAAAACATGGCGCAACGGGACACGATCGAGGTCTATGACTCTATGGCGATCGACATATCCGTACTCCGGGAGCGCTCCGTCTCGGGCCAAGTCGTTTCAGGACGGGCAAGGCTTCCCCTTCCACTGGTGAGAGTCGGTGGCGGAGGTGTCGGTCTGAACCCGTGTCCCGCCTGTCTCGCACTCTTCGGTCTGGCTGTGGTCTTGCCAATATGTGTTGCCGGGGGGGGAGGGTTTCCATATCCGCGTAACCGCAAAAAGTCTAAAGACATACTGCTTCCTATGGTGCACCGTGCCTCTCGCAGAGATGTTTCGAATGGCCGTGCTCGGGGTCTGACTCTGGGCAGATCGGACATTGGTAGGAAGTGTGAAGCGCAGAGATATGAATAGTGAGTACCTCGGGCATCTGCGCCAGATGGTAATACTGGAGATTCACCAAGGCGTGAGCATTAATTCACTGTCGGCAGACGGTAAGCTCAGTCCACACTCTTTACATACTCTCTCTGGGTAAAGCGTATCGAGATGATCTTTCGTATTATCGGATTCAAAATCCGGGCAATCCAGATATGTTTTCTATCGATGGTAATGTTTGAGGTGTAGGTAGAGGCTCCTAGTTGTGAGAGTCTACAGAGATGTCGTACAACAGATAATTGCTCTATTCATCCTATCTGGAAACGTGGTCTGCAAAACCTTCTTTTGCAAGTTTGCACTTGTTGCACTTGAGCTATAGAGATGCAGGACACGCTCCAATAGCTTCGTATGGAAGCCGCGTACCTTCAGGATATCCTCGATGACCCCGGGCTCTTCGTCGGGACCACTGCGGATATAACGCCTGCGGACGACGTTGGGTTGCACCTGGAAGTGTTCCTTGCCCATGCTTGGGTTCATCCAGACCAACGAGAGCTGCGGCATGCCACTAGCGGAGGGAGTTTTGCGAAGAATAACAAGAGAAATTTCCGGGGTGGTCAACTTACCCGACGATGTTGATCGTTGGGATATCTTGCTTTCGCCTCCATGTCTTTCTCGGGCACTTCTCGGTCATCGCACTTGACATTGAGGCCGTCCAGGTGTCAAGATTGGAAGCGCGTCACGCCGCGTTGGTAGTCCTCGGCTCGCAACGGCTTCGAGTAGTCCAGGTCGGCGAAGGCCTCGTCAAGGTTTTTGAGCAGTTTCCAGTTCTTGCTAGGCACTGGGCAGGCCGTCATGTTGACCCTGGGCTATTACACCAAGTATCTTTCGGTTGTTTCATGGAGCTGGGCAGTTTTGAATTATCTTCAAAACCTTTCGGCTGATTCTAAAATTATGCTGGTTTTGTGCAAAGGACGAACCAAGGTATATCCTCGATGTGGTTGGAGTGGGAAGAAATGCCCTGATCGTCCTCAATAGGGGCCAAGGGTGTGTTAAAGTTGCCCTGCCCTTTTCCTTCTTTCCTAAATACCCGAGATATCTTGAGACATCAATTCATCTCGAGCGCCGATATAACGACTGGAGTCGGATCGAACGGTGTTCACATGGCCAAGCTGAAAGATGACGTCCATAATACCAAGACATCGCCGGGTCGGCAGGGCACCGGTACGCGTATAGCTAGCTAACGTGCACTAGCCCCTACCTTCCTCTAATATAAAATATAATTGAAAAGGGGCGATAAGTAACTAGTGAAATACTATTGTTAAGTATTTAGTTATCTTGTATATAATAGTCTGAAGTAGTAAATTAAGGTTTATCCTTACCACGTTATATTTACCCCTCTTGTAATAAATATATATATAAGTATACAGATCAATACAAACTCTACTTACTTATCGTCTTCACATTACTATCGATTCCTTTTGTACGTAAGGGTTTAATAGACCGTGGTAAAAGAAACCCGATTTCACTAAACCGTGTAAAACTCTCAAAACATATAGAACATTTTTGATTTGTTGAAAACAGTGAGTACACTATGGAAAATCTAATCCAACCGTCCTAAGTCCTCACGTGTATAAGTTCCATTTCCTTGTCCCTATTGAAAGATTATACCATCGTTAGTCGAAAATATCAGAAACGAATCGCTCGTTTCGCATCTTCTGCTTGAACGCCTCGACGTCCTCTGCCGAGTACTCCTTTCCCATTTCCTTAGCACGCTGTATAACCAGCTCCGATGTCACCTTATTAATGCCCTTAGCCATAGAACTACCACCGCAGACGTAAAAGCGGGCGCCATTGTCCCACATCTCAAGCACGTCCACCTTATCGTAAAGCAAGCGGTCCTGGACGTACTTACAGCCTTGGCTGGAGGCTGGGTCCTGGCTGAACGCGTATCGAACATGGACCGCCCCGAGACGCTCCCACTCGTCTAGCTCGTCGCCGTACAGGCGTTGGCTTCCCGACAAGCGACAGCCTACGAAGAGCAAGGCAGGTGCTAGTTTGCGGCCGCCCTCCTTGATCATGTAGGCGCGTTCTTGGACAAAGGCTCGGAACGGCGCAATTCCGGATCCGCTACAGATCATAACGATAGGAGTGGTCTCTTGGTCTGCAGGGAGCCGGAAGTACTTGTTAGTGGAACGGACGGCAACGAGGGCCTTATCACCAGGCTTCAGGCCTCGCAAGTAAGTACTTGCGACACCATGGTAGCGCTCGGTGCTTGACCAGCTTGGCTCGTCGATGACAGTGTAGGTTAGAGTACAGCGGGTAGGATCAACAAGTGACGAAGAGGAGATGGAGTAGTAACGCAGTCGCAGAGCAGGTAGGAGTCCGAGGTACTGTTCGAACTGTATACTGGTGCTGGGGAATCGCTCCAAGAGGTCGATCACAGTGGTGTGACGGTCGGCGATTTTCTCCTTGAATGTCGTTTCGTCGTCTGCCAACGCCTGCATTTGCTCTTTTTCCTTGGGATCATGGGCTGAGTTGGCCAAGAGCTCCATGTCCTATGAAAAGGTCAGACTCATGTAGCAAGTCGGCAGAAGCGTTTACTCGACGTACCTTGCGGGTCGCTGGCGATGAAATCTCGACATATTCTCTTAAGAGGCCAGAGATTGGGACAGGCTGGCCAACCGGCAGCGTCATTAACCCGCCGCTCTTCTTGATGGTTATGCAAACATCCCCGGACAGACCAAACTTCTTGATGACTCGTCGCACGGCATCCTGGTGATTCACAGGCAAGACAACCAGGTCTACGTGTAGTTATCTGGTTAGCAAGAAAGGTTATTCGGAAAGGACAGTTAATTATAGCAACTTACAATCACCCGTCTCATACTTGAGGCCCGATGGAAGCTCGAACATGGTCTGCCATTTCTCTGCCTTGTCAGAGGTTGTTAATGCCGTGGAACCGACGACATTAGCCCACTGGACCTTCTGCTGAAGTTGAGTAGCGCGATCTCCCTCGTGGAGTTCAAACTCGACGACTGGCAACGCTGAACGATCCGACGCCAAGTCGATTTTCATCGTCGATGACACAGCAGGCCATAACTCGGAGCCCGTCCAGCTATCCCACACTTTGAAGATGTCGCCTTTGTTCATATCGATGAGGCCCCTCTTTGTCAGTCGCTGAGCGCCGGCTTTGGCGAACAGGTCATCGACAAGTGTAGGGATGCGTTGATAGGTTGATACCCAGTCGCTGTGGCCGCATCCAAGCACGGCATATTTGACGCCATCAAGGCGTTTTCCATTTCCAAGATGTTCAAGCCAGGCAATGAATCTGTTAGCATTGTCCGGTGGAAGACCTTCGTAGGATGCCGTGATAATGATGACGGGAATGTCTTTGGGTAGCTTATCGGTAGCTGCGTCCAGATCGCCAACCGAGGCCTTGATGCCATGCTGAGCAGCCTGCGACACGAGTCTCTGCGCGAGAGCCTGGCAGGTACCAGTATTGGAGCCATAGAATATGGCCATCCCCACTTCCGCGTCATCGTTGGAGACACTGTCGTTGGACATCTGCTTGATGTCGTCGGGTCCTGACTTCGTGTTGAGTCCAAGCTGGAGACTAGTAGGTGTGATCCCCGGCCTAAGGGACATACGAACATAAAAGTCCTTTGGCTTGATAGTTAAGCTCTGGACAACCTGAAGCTCGTAGTCGGGGTCGGCCATCTCCACGTTGAAATTCTGTAGGATCATGGCCAGCGCGAGGAGGGCTTCCTGCCAGGCGAAGGCGCGACCAATGCAAGCCCTTAAGCCTGTTCCAAATGGTCTCCAGGCATTCTTCGGGAGTTTCTCGAACTTTCCATCCATCATCCGTTCAGGCTTGAACTCGTTCGCGTCGTCACCCCAGACTTTCGGGTCGGTGTGAATCTTCATAAGGTTGCAGATGATGCTTTGGCCGTGTCGGATCACGTACTTGCCGCCAATCATGACGGACTCCTCCTTGACCTCTGGCCTCAACGCTCGCTGGAAGGCGGGGGCGGTCGGGCTCAGGCGCAAAGTCTCTCTAAGCACAGCATTAATATACTGCAGCTCCTTGAGATGTGCCGACGTGATCTTTTCCTTTCCGATAATGGAGTCCACCTCCTGACGTGCGGCGAAGAAGGTTGAGGGGTTCTTCAACATCTGCAGCATAGCAAAGCTTAGCAAGCCGGACGTGGTCTCGTGGCCGGCGATGAGGAAGGTCTGCATATTCACGGCGATCAGACGATCTCGCATAACCTTGCCAGTCTTCGGATCACTGTTGTAGAGCATGGCGTTAAGGAGATCTTTTCGTTCTGTGGGATTCTGTCGCCGGTGGTCCACTACCTCTTGACAGATCTGAAAGTTGAGCTCGTTATCTTGCTTGATCTGTTCGCGGTAAGACGGCATCATGTTCTTTATCATGCCGCCCAGCCGGATTGCGTTGTTCCTCTCCGTGAGGATGTTGTTCATGGACCTAACGAATGGATGCGTATCCTCTGTATAGAAAGAGTTGAACCGGTAGTCCATAGCGCACAGCGCGATGGTATCAAGTGTTAGCCTCGAGAAGTCTTCGGTAACTGACACCTTGTGCTGCGAGCCTTGGCGTGCCCATTTGAGCACCATCTGACTAGCAATATCGTGCATTTCTGCTAGGAGTTAGCCGTGATGCGGATCTGCCATTAGTAGCAACCGTACCTGGAAACATTTCCTCTATAGCTAGTGGGCCGAAAGCCGGTAGCAGGATGCGATGTGCCTGAGCCCAGTCCTCACTGTGCTCCGACCTCGCAGTGAACAAGCCCTCGGCTCCTCTTGCCTCCGGGTCGAGCGAACCCTCAACCAAGATGCCAGAAAGCAGCTTGTAGAAACGAGTCTCATCACAGAGTTCGTTGAAGAGTTCATAGCTGCCGACGACGATCCTGACACCGCTTCCGGGCACGGTGAACTTGATGATGGGACCGTAAACATCCAACATTCGTCCTATAGCGTGGAGGGGGACTTCATCCTGCAAATCGAGCATATTGCCCAGAATGGGATATCCCCGAGGTCCGGGTATCGGAGTAGCCATAATGATAGCTGGCAGGCGGAAAGCGCAGGGGACACAACAGCAGCAAGAAGAGGAAGAAGGAGGGGGAAATTACGAGAAACGGGGAGACGTGAAGCGCTGTCAGTGTAGACAGGAGATTTCAGATCTGTGAAGTTGAGTAGAACACGGTGATTTCTTGATCGGTATTGTCAGGTTGCGTGACCTTTTCATTAGAAGGGCTGTCCAGCTCCTAGACTATGCGCTATGACGTACGGATTACTGCGCCTATTATAATAATAATGGCCAGGGGATAAAACTATAACCGTTTCGACAGTCAGTTATAACTGTATTTCAACAAGGATAGGAGCAGGATACGTTTCGTCGAGTCGAAGGACATCTCTCCTGTACTTGAATGCAAACTTACTTCCCCTTGTTATTTACCGACTCAGTTCTGTACTGACTAGACTTGGTTCTATGTATGATACGTTGTGTCTGGTCAAGACTTTACGCCAAGTTAGCTAGCTCGTTACCAAGCAGGCCAGGCAACAATAACACGCATCTTGGTTCTGCCAGAGAAGTAGGATGTGTTAGCCAATCATCATGGCGAGGTTGTTTGGAAACAGAAAACAAAAACCTGATTTCTGCAAGCAGCATATGCTCGGCCGGATCTCTGCATGTCGGACGAACGACGCACGTCCTCCTCATTCGTCGAGCTCCTTGGAACAGGCCGTGCACGAGCCGTATCTCGAAACCGGATAACGAGGACCTCGGCCTCAACCTAGGCATTTCTCTGTCCGGGCGTGCGTCTCCTTCTCTCCGTCGCTATGCATATGATTGTCGTGGCCTCAGCTTGCGAAAACCTCTCGGCAGTTGGTGCCCCACAGCAAGCCTGCCACGACCTGCACCCCAAAAGATGCCGAGGCTCGGTTCGTTCGGCATTTGCTTGTCATGTATTGCACGGTTAATACTACGTAGTGCTTCGCTTACTAAACTGCCCAGTTCCCGTTCTCGAGTTCGTACGTTGCATTTTATAGGGGCTCATGTGTTATGCTCGGACTGATATTCATTCACGTAACTTTACGAAATACAGCTTTGTTGTTCCACAGCATATATGTCTAGACGAGCACGTAGTTATCACAACGTTTTTTTATGCTATTAAATTGGTCCGTTGCAACTTGATAATATCTTCGAACGGTGTGCTACATAACTATAGCGACAGTCGACGATATCAGCTCAGATCCGTTGTTGTATTTTAATAATCCTGCCACTTAATCGCTATACAATTGTTTATATAGATTGTCCATCGGTTGAAAAGAAATACAATGATGAATATAAAGAAGAGCTAAATAGCATTTGGTGTTAGTTATTTCACATCAGGGTTGGTCTTGTTAACCGTAAGTAGTTTAAAGTTGGACACGAGACCGAACTTCTTGCCGCGCTGGACAAGGCCATAATGTCTCTTGCTTCGCGAATGCAGCGTGGCAGCAAATCTGAGACGGCTGCTTCTACTAAGCCCCTGTACAGATGCGTACCGGTAGAAGCATTCGCCGGCTACAGAGATTCGAGGAATGAGTCAATCGTATATATAGCTACTCATTATTATAAATACCTAACTAGCTTATTTGTCCGACCTTTTCTGATTAAATTATTGTTGGTATCACCTTATTTAGACCGTAACGGTGAATATATAAAGCGCAGTAATATATCTGTTATTATTACTAGGCCTGAAGAGTAAGAAGGAAGTAAAGGAAGATAGCTAACTGAAGCAGCAGCAGCTGTAGGTAGTAGGTAGTGGTTCAGATGCTGACGTATCTGACCCACTTACCGGATACCGGTGGCATCCGCTGCTGCAGCTGCTGCGGTGGTTTACACAATTATAGTACAAGCCGAAAATCAACAAGCCTCCCCCAATCGATCCACACTGCACACCCTTGTTCTTAACAGACAAGAAAGAGATACCCACGCCGATGGGGTCCCGACTGGCAAAGACAGAGGTTGGCGGGAATCGGCGGAACCAGCTTCCCTGCAATGTCACCCAATGTCAATGTCACCTACAGAGCTGCAGGCTACAGGCTGCAGTGTCAGCCAAATGTCGGCTACCGTCAGCCGTTGTAAGCCACTCGACGCTACGCAGCGTTGACAATTTGATGCCGAGATTTCGACCTTTTCAGTCTGCATGCGCATGACGCCTACGCCGCAAATTGTGTACTGCAAGGGTTGTTTGACGGTATTCTGCGTAACCACAGCCAAGGCGAGTTGTAGTACCAAGTTTGAGGTATATCCTCGATGTGATTGGAGTGGGAAGAAATACCTTGATCGTCTTCTATGAGCGTCAGGGGTGAGTTGAAGTTGCCCTGCCTTTTTCCTTCTTTCCCAAACACCCAAGATATTAATTCATCTCGAGCACCGATATAACGATGGGAGTCGGATCGAACGGTGTTCACATGGCCAAATTGAGAGCTGATGTCCATGTGACCCGGCCGCCCCGAGCGCTCGAGGCCACCATAGTCGACCAATTCGACGACTGGGCGTCCAAGAGCCCAAACTCGGTTGCCATCGAGTGGCAAGGACAACGACTGACATATGCCGAACTGCAAACGGCGTCATTGCGGGTTGCCCGCGCGCTGCTGGCCGCGGGCGTCGAGCCCTACGACAAGGTTGCCGTCCTGACCGACATGTCCCTGGAGATGGTGCCCTCCATCCTCGGTACGCTGCGAACAGGCGCCGCCTACGTGCCCATTGACGTATCCGCATGGAGCCGCTCTCGTATCGAGGCGACGATGTCCGAGCTCTCGTCTCCCTATACCCTTGTCACGACGCGAGTCCCTAGGCTGGCGCTTCCCGAATGCACCGTCCACTTTCAGAAGAGGTGGCTGCGGTCGCCGCTGGGGAATGCGGCCGCGCTGACTGCTGAGCTGGACGCGCGCCGCCGTGAGTTCAGAGACGACCTACTCTCGTGGGTCACCTTCACGTCCGGTACCACAGGCAAGCCGAAGGGGGTTATGGTGTACCACCGCGCCATCCACGCCCTTGTCACTGCCTTTGTCCATATGGACTACTTGGAGTCCAAAGTTGGCAAGGAGATCCGTGTCATGTTGGCCTTTTCCGTCGCGTTCGATGCTTGCGCGGCGGTTGTCTGGAGCACGCTCACCAAGGGCCGTACCGTCGTCATGGCGTCGCCGTCGAGCTTCCCAGAGGTAGCCACGACGTGCGACGTGCTGGATATGACCCCGTCCATGCTGGCTTCGCTCACGCCATCAGAGGCGTACGACCGGGCCGTCTGTATCTTCCTAGCGGCCGAGGCGCCCAACCTGGAGGTGATCCGCGAGTGGGTGCGCCCGGGCCGAAGGATTTTTAACACGTACGGCCCGACAGAAAGTACATGCATTATCAGCGTGGGCGAGATCAACCCCAACAAGCAACCGCCATTCGGCGAGATTGTGGCCGGAGCCAAAGTCGTGCTCGTAGATGACACCCTCCAAGAGTGCAACGAGGGCGAGGTGCTCATCGGCGGTCCCAACCTGGCTGCTGGATACTTCAACAACGATGAGCTGACGGCGGCCAAGTTTATCCAATGGAACGGCGAGCGGTGGTACAGAACCGGCGACCTAGCTACGAAGACCGAAGACGGAGAACTCGTCTGGTCTGGACGGACAGATGCCCTGGTCAAGAACAGAGGCTTCTTGGTCAACCTGGAGACTGAAGTCTGCCCGGCGCTGCTGAGCTTCCCTACCGTGCGCGTCGCCGTCGCTATGAGGTGGCGAGACAAGCTGGTCGGCTTCATCCAGCCCTCTTCGGTGCATGTCGACGAGCTGCGTGCGTTCCTCCGGCTGCGGTACGACCCCTTCATCGTGCCCGATGACATCGTGGCTATGGACAGCTTTCCCCTCACCGTGCACAGCAAGGTTGACACACGCGCGCTGTCTGCGCAGCTGGATGAGCGGTTCTCGCACGACGACCAAGACCAGGAGGAGGAAGGCAAGGTTTCTTCCGCCTACGATGCCCTGCGCCTCGCCTTCTCCAAGACGCTGCATGTGCCCACCAAAGCCCTCGACAGCAGCTCATCCTTTACCCGGCTCGGCGGAAACTCTCTAGCATCTATCCGCCTAGCAAACGGCCTGAAAGAATACGGGTACTCAGTCCTTGCCATCCAGATCTTGCGCCTAGACACGATAGGAGAACTGCAGAAGATTGTCACCGCCATTCCCCAGGCAGACGAGGCCGACTATACGACGGGGCCTGCATTCGCTACTGACGTCCAAAAGGGATTCCTCAAGAGGTGGCATGACAGCCCGGGTTACTGCGCCCTCGTCGGAACGGCGAGATACGTCGGAGATGGCCGTGCCGTCCCTACCGCGAGCGAGCTGCACAAGGCCTTCATTGTGGCACTATCAGCCCACACCGTCTTCCAGACGCGTTTCGGCGCGGACGACTTCTCGCTGTCAGACCTCGGCCGCATCAACCTCAACTGGAACGCAGTTGGCGTGCCTCGGGATGAGTTTGAGGCCGCCATCGTTTTGGAAGAGGACAAGACTCTGCAAGTCATTCAAGACGTTTCTTACATCGACATCGAGGTTCCTTACTTTGATGTCACTGTCATCACCACGCCTGACCGTAGAGACATTGCGTTCGTTACGCGCGCCCATCATGCCCTGGTCGACGAGTTCTCGGCGGCGATCCTCTTGCGCGACGTCGAAAGCGCGCTGAGGGGCGAGCCGGTCGTTCCGGGAACGCGATGGGCAGACTTTGCCCGCTTCAAGGAGCGCTACCAGCAGCAAAACCTGCCCAGGGCCATCGCCAGGTTCGGAAAGATCCTGGGGCCGCTGTCGAACACATCCGTGTTGCAGCTGCCGGCGCCCGGGACGCCTCCACGCGTGGACTACTGGGACCTTGCGATACTCGACGCGCCCTGCAACTTCACCAGGGCCGCGCTCGACGCAGCCGCGTCTGCGCAGGGTGTAACCGCCTCGACCATGGTGTACGCGGCGTGGGCGCTGTTTCTGCGCCAGATCAGCGGACGGGACCGCGTCGGCTTCTCCGTCAGCCTCTCGGGCCGGACGGTTCCCTGGCCACCGGCCCTGGCAGTCGTCGGCCCCGTCGTCGGCAGGGCACCCTTCAGCACCGCCGTGCCCGTGGGCAAGACCGTACACGCATGGCTGGCCGACGTGCACCAGCTGACGCTCGACATCATGGAATTCGACGGCGTGGTGGGCTCCCTGCCCGACTCGATGCGCGCGAACCCGACCGTCACATCCACCAACGTCCAATACTTGCTGGACATGCCCGAAATCCCGCCTGCCTGGAGGTTCAAGGCCACGCAGAAGCACGGCTTCATGCTGGACTGGTACCTATTCCCATCGCGCGGGGATGATGGGCTCAGGACCGAGTTAGAGTTCAACTTCGCCAAAGTAGACGAGGCGTGGGCGAAGGAGGCGGCCAAGATCCCGGGCTGTATGCTGGAGGGTCTGATTCGTGCTGGGCCAACGACTGTATTAGGGGATGTTCTGAAGTCTATACCACTTTGAGTCTATAGACGGCACTTGGGACCCATGGGAGTAAAGTGATTAACACGCAGTTCTCGTTCTCTCATAGCCATACACATAAAGACAGTACCAAAGAAGTATAATCAGGAATGGTGCGCCACTAACTTTCAAATTCCCTGCATGTTTGAACTTCATATTCCGATAAATATAGAACCCATATTGCATCAGCACCATTGGATTTACTTGTTCCCAGCTCGTACCAGATCCCCAAACCTGGACCCAGTCTCCTTTACCAACACCGCCGGCTTGCCCACCTCCACAATCGCGCCCGTGTCCATGACCACCACCCTGTCAAAGTCCATGATCATATCCAGCCGATGGCTGATCGCGATCACCGTGTAATTATTGAACTCGGTGCGGATCGTCTCTTGCATAATGCGCTCCGTCTCACGGTCCACGCTCGAGCTCACCTCGTCCAGGAGCAAGATGCCGCCCAGCTGCGGGCCAAACTTGCGCTCGCGAACGGAGCGTCGGAGTAGCGCGCGGCCGAACGAGAGCAGCTGGCGCTGACCGGCACTGAAGCTTGACGCCGTCATGCCCGCGGCCAGGCCGCCCCGTTCCCCAACAAATTCCCACAGGCCGACAGATTGGAGGACGGCCATACACTCGTCGGGCGTGGCCTCCTCCGCAACGTCGAGGTTGTTCTGTACTGTAGACCCGTCGGGCAGGAAGACGGCCTCCTGCGGCACGGCGATTATGCGTTGGCGCAACACGGAGCGGTTCAGCCGATGGAGTGGCAGGTCGTCGATGACAATTTGATCCGCCGTGGTGGGGATCGGATCGAGGAGTTTCATTAGCACCGCCACGAGGCTGGATTTGCCGCTGCCTGTGCGACCACAGATGGCAATCTTTTCTCCCGAGTTGATAGTAAGTTGGATGTCGCGAAGAGCAAGGCTTGTGCTTGTGTCGTCGTCTCCTTCGGCGCTGATAAAACAGTCAGCGTTACGTCTTTTTGATTCGTGGTTTGCGAATCCCTACCCATATCTTGCCGAGATGCCCTTCAGTTCCACCACGCCGCGCGGAGGCCACTGTTCGGGCCCGTAAATGTCCTCTCCATCTCTATCCTCAGGTTTAACCGTCTCGTTAAACGTCTTGAGACGAGCAATCGCGCCAAGTGAGGTCTCAAGCTTGGTCCAGAAGAGAACAATGCCGGCGAGGTTCTCTCCAAAGCTCAAGAGACTGTACAGAGCAGCACCGGTAAGAGCAGTGTTGGTATGGACGCGCACGGCAAACGTCGTCAGTCCTACGGCCATCAGCATGACGACCGTGTTGAGAACGGCGCTCAACCATTCCTGAACCATGAGAAGGAGATACGAAGGTCGCTGGCTAGAAGTGAGAAGACGAGCGTTCTTCTCGATATCTTGGCGCATAAAGCCTTCGTACATTGCGTCAGCAACAACAGCACATCAAACGAACGAACAAGAGGCGGGATAGTAAATACTCACCGAATGCCCGCAAAGTTGTGATGCCTCTAAAAATATCAAGAAAGTGCGTGCTAAACGTGGGTCAGTAATGACGACAAAGGCATGACGTGTTCCGATTCCATTCACTTACTATAGCGGGCTTTTGGCTTCCAAATCTAGCAATCGAAGTTGCCTCGAAGTACGCAGGTAAAACTTTTGCAGAACGTATAATAGCGCGGCCAGGAAAGGGAAGGTCACAGCAAAGTAGGGAGCCGCCGCGAGCATGACTGCCATTTGCCCGACAGCCTGAGTAATCTATTCGTTCGCGTTAGCTGCTGGATCAGGGCCTCTGTGATGGTTTCTCCGGCGTTGGCCTACCGAAAAAAGTGTGCTGACGGTCGAATCTGGCAAAGCCGTGTCAATGAGATTCAAATCTTGCGAAAACAAGTTTGTTGTGACACCTGTATCGGTTTCAGTGAAGAAACGGAGTGGTGCTCGGAAGAGCGTCTTTAAGATGTCGTCGTGAAGATTTGAGCCAGCGCGTTTGATAGAAACGACCCAAATAGAGGTGCCAAGCAGGAAGAGCGAGATCAAGGCACATATCTGAAACACTGCGTAGATTCCGACCCAGTACGCGGAAGAGTGTGCTGGACTTTGCAGGCGTATGTCGTCGACCCAGTAAGTCAGCCCTGGGGCTCGCTGTTAGCTCCCAAGAACCACCCTTGTATTCAAGGGCGCAGAGTACTTACATATGGTGGAAAAGTTCAGGAAGAAGCCCCAGAGTGAGGCAAAGAAAATGGCAGACCCTGCCAGCAGCCATCCCATGCTCTTCATGTATTGTTTGTAGACGGTGCCATCTCCAACCTGGCGCGACGCATCCATATTAGAGGCAACGGCCAGCTTGGCCGCTTTTGTATTATTCACTGGCGACGGCAATTCCCGCCCGCTTCTCTCGATGCTCGATTCCTCTGATGTTGTGGATGAGCCCGAGCCCTTTAGCCCCAGGCGATGAACGTAGCCATCACTAGCCATCAGCTTGTCGAATGTACCCTGCTCGCTAACGCTACCGTTTCCAAGGGCGACGATGTGGTCTGCTGCTTGCAAATGTCGAACGCTATGGGTGCAAAGCAAGACGGTGGTTTGACGGCGTCTCAACAATCCTGCCGGCCCAAACACTTTGCGGAAGACTTGCTCTTCGGTGTCCGCATCCAAGCCGCTGAAAACGTCGTCAAGGACAAGGAAGTGGGTTTGCAGGTATAGGGCGCGTGCTAGGGAAATACGCTGCTTCTGGCCGCCGGATAGCGAGATGCCATCGGAACCTACGTTCGTCTCGTCACCTTGTGGTAGAGTGCCAAAGTCAAAGGTGAGAGCAGTTGCCTCCACGACCTCGGCATATCTGTCTTTGTTGATCGGAGAGAAGCCTATGATGTTCTCCTTGATGGTCCCGTTCAAAACAAACGCAGTCTGGTCGCAGAAGCCGACGTGCGGAGCCCGTGTGCGCAGCGTGACTTGGCCTTGATGGAAAGGAATCTCCCCAAGTAGCGCCTTGCAAAGCGTAGACTTGCCAGAGCCAACGGGTCCGACAACAATGGTAAGTGCCGACTTGGGGACTCTCGCATTGATGTTTTGCAAGACGACTTTGTCTTGTTCCCAGCCGAAGATTCCGTTCTCAATGACCACCTCGGACTCGGATGACAGGTGAGAGTTGGGCGAGTCTTTTTCAACCGTCTTCTCGAAGGAGGCTGCGAATCTGCGGAAGTCTTCGCGGGTCTCGCACTCCATAAAGGCCTGAATTCGGCCAATGCAAGCTAGGCCGGATATGACTTCAGGAATTTCCCGGAACATCTCTGACAGTGGCTGCGTCATGAGGGTCAGGAAAGACAGACTGGTAAACACATTTGACGAGTTTAATTTGCTCTGCGTAAACGCGAACGTAATAGCTGGGCTGATGAGCAGCGGTATGAAGCCCAGTATGGCCGCGCCGATGTAAATCTTGCGGTATCGGACTCCCGCCGTAAGCTCCATGAACCGGAGCTTCTGCAGAAATGTGCTCACGGACGACGAAAGGCCAGATATCTTGAGGTTCTTCATGTTGGCGATAACAGTAGCTGTTAGACCTACGCGCTTCTGGACCAGGGACATCCATCTCCTCTGTGCCGTTCCGATGAAGTTCATGAGGATGGCGAGTCCAAGGAAGCAGAGAATCACCAATCCGATGGGAGCGATAAAAACGACGCCGAGCCGGCGGTCCAACAGCCACGCGCACAGCGCCACCTGGATCAGGCTTGCCCAGGTCTCATGTAATTGTCGGAAGCCCATCCTGATGCGCTCAATATCGACGCTCATAAGAGTAAGCGCAGCGCTGTCGTCGTTCTTTCCAATACGAGCTTTTGTGGCCGTGAGGAACGTCTCCGTGACGAGGATGGATCTCAGCATAGTGCGCATACGATGATGATAGTACTTGTAAAAGGCCATGCTAACCACAATTCCGGCGTAGATGAGAAAGCTGGCGCCAATAAAGCCATAGCCAACGTTGGGGTCGAGCTCATCCTGTGACAGGTAGTCGAGAAGCGCCTCGATAAAAAGTGGTTGAGCAATTGTAAAGCCGAACCAGGCAAGGCGGGGGATAATCGGGAGTAGAAGGGGTCCCATAAGCGTGCGTATAAGGACTTTGGTAAGACCAAACTTGTCTCCCTTCATCTTGTCTAGGTCCAGATGCCGAGAGAATTCCTCGTGTAATCTTGTTGGGTCCATTGCGCCGTCCAGAGGGTACAGATCATCGATAGAGAGAACCTTGTGGTATCCGGCCAGGAACAAGCGGTTGAGCCAGAGGAAGATACCCAAGGAGAAAAGCCCACTTGTTTCCTCCGGGCTATGCTCTTTTCTTTCCCAGTCAACCCATCTGGACTTTTGCTGGGATTCGAGCAACAGCAGGACCGCCTTGATAGCCACCGCAGCAGTAAAGACGTTGCTGTAGGTAAGCTCCGTAGATACGGTGGATGAAAGGTAAAGCGTCCTTGACTGGGCTGCATCAAGGAGAAGCGTCAGGAGCAAGTAGCCCATCAGCAGCATAGACGGCCGAGGGGCTCGAGTATGCTCCACGACGCTCAGAGGAAGCAAGGTAATGGCCGCCAGCAGCTTCAGAACCGCAGCCGCCGTGAACACAGCCGTGGCGTAAAAGTGGCCTGCAGCGGGCAAGGCAACAAGTGCAATTTGAAGCACTATGTATGCTATGGTGGCACTCTGCATCGAAATTAGGCAGGGCCCAGGTGATGTGGTTGCTGGAGGAAACATGACTATTAAAATAAGTACGTACCACTTTGACCCATCGAAAGACCGAAGTCTTAATAACGGCGGGTTTCCGAGAAAGGTACAAGACTCTCCATAATGCGGCAATCAGGAAGAGAGCCGACGGGATAATGGAGAAGAAGACCTGTTCAAAGTCAAGATTGAAGTCGAATTGCTCGCTATTTTGCTCAAACAGCGAGCTGTGCTGGGAGGAGAAGGACATTCCGGCGCATCTGACAATCTGCCAAGCACCAAGCAGTCGAGACGAGTCCGTTCGCCAGATGCTCGAAAGACTGGGCAGGGATGTGCGAAGGTGGAGAGCTCAGAGGGGGAGTAGCGAAGGAGGTGATGATAATGATGATGATGATGAGGGTTGATATTCAGTGGCCTTCCAACGCCTTCCGCAGCACGTCCCATATGCTTCGTGTATTAGGTAACGTGGTAAACGCGCTCCGTAGAAACATACCTCGCGAAGGAGGTGCCTACACAGTACACACTACTAGCCGGGGCTTAACGTGGGTCTCGGGACGTAAGCTGAAAAGGGCAGGCAGACAGGCGGGCAGGCAGGCAGGCAGGCAGGCACCCCGGACTGTGGAACCGCTGTCAGCCCATGTCATGCACCGTTACCCATGTTAGGTGCCTAACATACTGCTAACTAAGTACACAGTACGAAGTAGGATCCGTATTCGGTTCGGTGCAGTAAAGCGCAGAACCGGGTTAACATTGGACCGAATCAGGTTTTCCACACTGTAGTACTGTGTACTTGGTAGGTAGCCATGGAGCCCCGCAACACCGGAAGTCCCATGGCCATCATCCGGCTTGCTTGAGCAGCCTTCCGTTTTGGGATCGCTACACATGCGGTATGCCTGCATCCTTCCTCGTACGTAGCAAAGACCCTCGCAGCAGACACCTCGACGAAAAATGGGGGTTCTGGTGAGAGAGAAGGTCTATTCGCACTCCCTCGAGTGTCTGCTCACACTCCGTTCTAACCGCAATTCGAAAGCGGCAGTTAGTCATGGGAGTGCGAGCAGACTTTCTCAAGTGAGAAAGCACTAGAAGATGCAATTCTTGAGTGCAGGAAATTGGAATAGGGTGGGCCTACAGGGTCCTCATGGCCGGCGAGAGGGATACGTGTTGGTATCACTTTATTCGGACGGTTACGGTAGATACGTGAAGCATAGTAAATATCTGTTGATTTTACTAAAGCCTAAAGAAGGGAAGAAGGAAAGGAGGTTAGCTAGCTGCAGCTGCATCAGCAGACGGTCCGACCCACCTGCCGGATACCGCCGGTATCCGTGGCAGCTGCCAGCACAATATGAGTTAATTTCAATTAAGAACCGTTGGCCTCGGTACGACTCTACTGCATACTTCGTATGTGTCAGTGATCTGGACTGAGAAAATAATGTCTCAGGGAACGGTTGATTGCTTAGAGCCCCACGTGTATAAATAATTGCCACATTGTCGCTTCCAAGTTCCGTCTTACGAAGAAAGAAAAATCGCAGCAACGTGCTCATCGCTGGGATGGAAGGCTGTTGCCCGATTATCGATTATATCTTGCCCCCTCCTCGTGCTCATGTCCTGTCGCTATCCTGGCTTTACATTCCCCACTGCCACTCAAACCAGCCCTAACACAACAGTAGCATGTCGGAGGGGACACCGGCGATCCCGCCAAAGACCGCCAAGAAGTATCGCCGATCCACGAGCCCGAGAGCTGTAGAACTGAGAAAGTAAGGAAAGCGTCAATCCTGCGTAAGCCGTAAGGAACGTCTTAATGAAAGATGACAGGCTTCAGAACAGAACCGCACAGCGAAACCACCGTATGCATCCACTTGACGTACTGTACCTTTCAATCGCCTACGATCAAGCGCTGACCATGTCCGTAGGCCGAAAGGTGCAGGGAATGAATCACGTGCGCAGACAGTCCGAGAGCATCGCGATACCAGAAGAGCGAGACCAGGAGGGACAGGACGGCAGCATGACGAGCGAGCTTGATACCGAGTCATGCAGTCGTTCTCCAGAGCACTCAGCCGAAAATGCCAGCACAGATCATCAAGCTTCGCAAACAGACCTCGCCTCGCCCTTGACTTTTTATGCAAGCTCGCTGGCCAGCGAATGCAGCAACAGGATCATGGCCGAGGACATCATGGCCCATCAGGCGCCAAGTGTGCCCTGGATGAGCATGATGGCCAACACTGCGCAGGAAAATGACAACCATCTGCCGCAATCTGCCGTGTCAACTCAAATTCAGAACTGCACCTGTAGCCCGGTTGTAGGACCGTGTTCCGGCCATTTGGAGAAGATGTGCCTTGAGCTGTTGGGACAGATAACGTCCCCGTTGCAGCTGCCACATGATCAGCAGCAGCAATCGAATAACAGTCACCATTTCGTTGAAACTAACAACATGGCGAGGCTGCAGACGCAGCCCTTGTCGCACCTCAGCAACTACAGCCGTTCTTCCTCAAGGTAGGTTGACTGCTTTGCAGACTCGCTTTTCCTCCGCTGCGTCCTTCTTTACCCAATGGGAAGCAAAAGTGAGGCCGTGAGAGGAAATCTCGGCCACAACGTTGACAAGTGCGCTTACCTTACATCTTCTCATCGTCTAGTAGCGAGTTACGCTACAGGCCTATCTACTCATCCAACGGAACGAACCCTATGGATCAGCTTAGTCAGTCTCCCTCTTACACGCCTAACTCCGGGAAGTTACTCGGGACAGGGCCACAGAAAGGGACCAGGATACCCATCATGTCTGCGGCAGAAAATACACGCCGCTTCGGTGCTCTCCTCGATGCCATCTCCGCAGCCGGGTTCCACAACCTGGACGAGATGGTCCTGGAGTATTACTCGGCGCGCTTCGAAGCCGGCAGCTTACCCGCCATGGCCCAGAGCGCGAGCCGCAGCCGCCGCATCAAGACCTTCGTTCAAGGCCTTCAGGAGAGCAGTCAGCAGTGGCCGCGGTGGGAGTCGAAGGGACTTCACGAGAGCGTGTCGCAGGCGACGGGTGAGTGCGTCCACACTGTGCGCAGTTTGCCCCAGCCCTATCAGCTATGGCATGTCCCATAACTACGACCGCAACGTAACGCAGCCTGGTAAACTAACAAGCATCGTTTGATTAGTTGCAATATGCCTCGGGGAGATGGAGCGGCTGCGCCAGGCTCATGCACAACATCAGATGCCCCCAAGCGACGCAGGTGGCCTGGTTGCAGCGTTGGAACATGTGCTCCAATCAGGCGCCCCAGGAAGACCAAACATCTTGAACGAGTTGGCGCTGTCAGGAAAGATCGACGCGACCATCGACAAGGTATGTCATCATCGTTGTGGCTCCTGCATACCGATAGTCGACTGACGACGACGCATAGATGCCGCATCTCTGGTCTGTTCTTACGGAACTGGCAGGGTCTCGGAGCTTGTATTGTGATCGAATGGCCAAGGTTGTCATGGTTATCCTTCTCTATACGAGGTGCGAGGGCCCTTAGCGCCTCAAGTTTTCCGATGCCTGGGTCGCGGTTGTAGCTGTGGCCGTATTTGTTTTCATCTATGCTAGGTGTTTCTTTCTAAGATTCTGGAGCTGGAAGGGCTAGACAGCTGGTGTCGGGCACATATTCATTAGCGACGACCAGGCAGAAGATCAAGTAGTTACTAGATCTTCTTCTAAGTCCACGTATCTGTCCGACTTTCTTGGCCGATGTGCTGCGAGATTAGTTTGTCTATCTCAAACTGACTCTTTCACGAATGGTACCTATGCATCTCCACCGTTGGACCTTGGTCATACCCCCGCCCCCGTGCAGCCAGGCAACGGCATCGCTACGCCGATTCCCCTCCAAAACGGTATGACGAGCAACTTGCTGCTCATTAAGTCACATGTGCCAAGTGTGGGTGCGCGAAAAGTTGCGATGGCGTCAGAAGTGGTTGACGTTGACGGTTGAACCCCTGAGTTGGAAATCCTACTCCAACGCTCAGTGCTCACCATCCCGAGGGTGGTGAGGATATTGTCTACAACGATATCAAACTAGAAATTTAGTTATGATATTGTTGGTATCACCTTATTCGGACCGTACGGTGCAAACGTGAAGCATAGTAATATATCGGGTATTTAATAAGGCCTAGAAGGGAGAGGAAGGAGAGGAGGTTAGCTAGCTGTAGCTGCAGCTGCAGCTGAAGATAGTAGGTAGTATCAGACGCGTCAGCGTCTGACCCACCTACCGGATACTGGTGGTATCCGCTACAGCTGCGGTGGTAGTTTCCACGGATATCCATTGTCCAGCACGTTAAATATGATATCATCTCTTTGGGCCATGCAAAGGCTCTTGAAAAGGCATGAACAGATCGAAAGTAGTGATTCAGTTGATGCTTTCCGACTGTGAAAGTAGCAGAGCAGTACAAGATCAAAAATACAATCACATCGATCCGCGCGCTGAGTGAGGTCGGGCGGGATATTTGAGGTAGCGGTTCGATGCACTAGTCCTTCGAACTTGACAAGGGACAGCTTATTCTCTCCTAGACTAACACTTCTTGTAGGAAGCACTGGCACTTGCCGCGGTGCATTAGAACTTGGAGATAAATTCGTAAGCTGTATCAGACGACGGGATTGCACAAGTGCCAAGGTGGGCTCCTCAAACTAGGCCTGTGTTCGTGAACTACTACGTAGATCTTTTCGTCGAACTCCTTAATACGGAATGGATAGGTGCTTCTAATAGAGGCTACCTAGAACATCAGGGAGTACCCATAGTGGAGCATAGCTGATTTCAATGATGACAGCTGCCAACCGAAGAAAAAGACATATGCACATCAATAGGGGCTTGCAGCCAACAGTCCTGGCTGGCGCTTATTAGCGAGATAACGTGCATGTTTGCAGCGGTGTGGCAATGTCTTTTTGGCACACCGACCGACATTACTGTAGCCTAGGTGGGAAAAAGTTAACCAGCGACTCACTTGTATCTACGGATAGCTTCATTTGATTCGATGAGGAAGCCGATCAATCGCGGCCATGTACTGCGTACCAGTTGTTTTACTAACGTGGTTACCCTGGGCTACAAATTGCGTGGCTAATAAACGCACTCCGTCATGGGACCGCTGATCGTTGCTCGCTTCGTCCAAACATGTCGTACTGTGTACGAAGTACATTCCCAGTACGGAGTACTCCGTACTGGGAATCCATGTTGCCGGCTCCCGGTGGGTGAAGTGGATACTGCGGTGATTGAGTAGCTAATGAGATCGAAGGCTGCGTCCCACTGCCAGGTACGGATACACAGTTGTTAGTAGTTCGGCCCACCAACCGAGATGGAACGAAGTACGCAGTAATCAGGGTCAAGGACAAGCGGCATGGCTTGGTGGCCCATAGCAAGTCTGTTTTGGTCTCAATGAGGGGGGGGGTCGCGATTACTACGTAGACCTTCTCTCTTAGAGGATCCTCACTGTTCGCCGAAGCCCCAGCTATTTGTCGTAATCAGTCCGAGTCTTACATACATGATACAATAGTAATGTCACTACCCTTTACTACGGTAACTATTACACATGTAGGAGGCGGGGAGGCGGTAAATCATATCGTTCTACACAGTACACAGTAGGATTGTATCTGTTTGGTGGGCAGATTAGAGTGGAGTCGGTGAGCAGCAGCCAGGGACGATTTGCAGAAACATAGGTGATGCCGGACGCCATCACACCGACTCGTTGACCTAAGAAGCTGATCCCTTTCGGTAATCTCCTAAGGTCGCCATTGCAAGCCATTTGCCGTCAAAACAAAGCACATCAGGCTATCAGCTCCATCCGTTAGTCGTCTGCAGCGCGTGAAACTTTCTCATGGCACTCGGGAGCACACTCTCGGACTGGCCTCGCTCAATCGCAAGCATCTCGTCCACCCACTCGCCGACGCTAACGATGATTCGGTCCACTTCTTCCTTGGTGTTGTGCGCGTGGAAAAGCATCCTGACCAGTGCGGTCCCTCTGGGCACGGTGGGGTAGGTTATTGGGTATGCGTTCATATTTGCCATGGCCAGATGGACAAAAAGGGAAAAGTCGTGACCCGGCTTTACCTTGATAGGGACGATGTGCGATATCACCGCGCGCGCCTCGTGGTCCTCGGCCAGGGGCACCGAGAGGAGGCCCTCGTCCATGGCTTCCTGCCAGACTGGATCATCCAGAAGAGAGTCAAAGAAGTACCTGACTACCTCTTGAAGGTGATTTTGCTCCTGTTGCGTGATGTTCGTTGATTAGGAAAGAACTGAGAGCCAATCTAGGAGGCGGCGCTCACCTTTTGCGTCTGGCCGCTTGCCAGTAGCTGATAGCCTGCGCGGATGGAAGCCACCATGGGGACCGAAGGCGCGCCGCTGTAGGTCAAGCATCGTGAATATTGAGTGAGAGCGCTTCGGATGGTCTGATTGCAGAGGATGACGCCTAGAGAATGCTCGTATCAGCCCTATGCCGGCTTGGGGAATAAGATAGTACTATGCGACATAGCTTTGACGTACCGCCAGTGGATCCCAACGCTTTGCTACACATGTGCACGCGAATCGCGATCTCCTTTTCTAGTCCTAGCAATTGTACCTAGGAATGGACCAGTAAGTGGACGTAAAATGGAGGAATCATCTGTGATCAAGGGTGGTAGAGCTTGGAACGTACTAGTCCTGCTCCGTTGGGACCAAGAACGCCACTGCCATGGGCTTCGTCGATGACAAACTGGGCGCTTCCGTTGGGAAACACCTCCTTAGCGACGGCCACCAGCTCTTTCAGCGGACACAGATCGCCCTCCATACTGTACACGCTCTCAACGCAGATGAGGATCGACTTGTCCCCTGTGTTGAAGCCCACGTCGAGTTTCTTTAGCAACGTCAGGGTGTCTCGCAACGAGTCTGCGCTATTGTGGGCAAAGGGCATCTTGTGCGCCGCGAGGCTGACCTTCATGCCGAGGTGGGTGCTGACATGAGAGAACTCGTCAAAGACAATAGCGTCGCCGGGCAGCGCGATGGCCTCGAGCACACCAACGTTGGCGAAGAAGCCCGAATGGCAGATCCACGCCGTCTCAGCTTTGTGGAAGGCGGCGACCTCGCGCTCGACCTCCTCAAGATAGTCGTAGTTGCCGTACTGCACGCGACTTCCTGCAGCACTGAGCTGGAAATCGCCGCAGCGAGCGAGCTCGGCAAGGAATGCATCACGAATGCGGCCAGTGCGGCTAAGGGAGACGAAGTCGCTGCTCGTGAGGTCGATGACGCTATCGTCCCAGCGCGGCTTCAGCATGTTGAGACGCATGGTTTGTCGGTGGACGTCCATGGCCTGCTCTAGCCGCTGAAAGAACGCTGGCTCGTCCTTTCTCATGGCCGGACGGCGGCGCTGCTGAGCCTTGAGCCACTCCTGGAAGAGAGTTTCATGGTATGCCATTTTTGGCGAACGCCGAAGGAGATGCGGCGACCACGGCTTGGAAGCTGAAGGCGAGCAGAAGCGAGATACAGGAAATCTTGAAAGCAGGATGTGTGCGTGCTATGAGGCGCTAATAATGTATACCTTGATCACTGACTCGCTGACTGGCATCTCTCGCGCCGATATGTGACATGTCTGTGACAGGCATGCCGCATATGCATAATGCATTGATCATTGGTCATTGACATGTTGGGAAGAGACTTTGCCGCACAACCCGGAGGGGTAGATGGGCGGGCTGACCGTGGGGCTGTTGGATACAACTTGACTACCCAGGTTGGCTTGATTATCCATGTGCGTCCAAGATTCAACTCAGGCTGATCATTGATGTTGTCATGTGGAGTGACAGTTAAGAGACTGACACCTGGAGGCTGGAGGCTGACATCGAGTGGCTGACGTCTAGTAGCTGACATCTAGTGGCTGACAGAAGGCGTATTCAGAGTGGAAATTCTGCATTCCAACGTTGTTGCGTTGGACTATCGAAGTTCAGGTTACCCTTTTTTCGTTTCTGGCCGAGCCTAGGTCACGATACTACCCTCCAAACTCAACGTTTCCTGGTCGCCGCCCTCAAGTCTTGTAGTAGCCTTGGCCGACATCTCCTCTGTATTCTGGAGGGTTTGGCCCTTGGGAGCGCCGGAGCGGTAAACTTTTAGAGCTGGGCGTATCCCGGCCGTACCGCACAGGTCAGCAGCCCCATGATTCTCGGTCCGCGATTTCTCCAGTACATGAGCTTCAATTTCTTCCCCAAGTTCGTACATGGGCCCTGAGTTCTCCGCACAGCGTTGTCAGCTCAACAATTGTTGTCAAGACTGCCATTCTTCTCACCACAACCTATCCGAACTACGTAAAATCCACCTGGCGGTACCATTACTCCTCAATTGCATGTTTCCATTTCGGCACTTTCCTGTTCAAGACTCAAGCTACGGACCTGCAGCCTGCAGCCTGCACTGTGCAGGTGTGGAAGACCCAAGATGACCCTGCCAGCCTGGGCTACAACCGACAGGCACTGGATCTTCCGCACAGTGTCATATTGCGGGGCAGAGGCTCCGAGAAGAAGAGACAGAGAGCTGCTTAGTATCAATCACCGAACCTATAGGCTATATGGCCAAGGAGCTGGAGCCTGGAGGCTAGTCCTGAATTCCTGGTCATCCACTTTGAAGTTTGAACATGCGCTTACTCGTGGGTCTATATCTGACCATACATGGCCACGTTTTGGTGGAATTTATGCGCCGGGGTCGTCTTCTTCGTCTTCTTCGTTTTCATCGCCACCTTCATCTCCATACTTACTCTCTCCCTGATCCGCACATTGGGACATTGGATCACAATGGCGCTCCTCGACGCGGCTAACGGGACTAATAGTACCTATGGTGTGACCGCCAATGGCCACAGCAATGGTTCGAACGGTAGTAGCACCAACTTGGAACCCACCGCTGGAACCTCGCGGTTCGAGCCTGTCGCCATTTGCGGCATGGCATGTCGACTGCCCGGAGGCATCCGGTCTCCTAAGACCCTGTGGAAATTCCTCGTTGAAGGCCGAGACGGGCGTAGCCTGGTACCAGAGACACGCTTTAACATGGACGCCCACTACTCGGAGACCAAGAAGCCGGGGACGAGCATCTCCAAGCACGGCTACTTCCTCGATAAGTCGGTGGATGTGGGCGCGCTCGACACGTCCTTCTTCTCCATGACCAAAACCGAGGTCGAATGGTTGGATCCGCAACAGAGAATCATGCTCGAGGTGGCGCGCGAGTCGGTCGACGACGCGGGCGAGATCAACACTCAAGGATCCAACGTCGGCGTCTACGTCGGCGCGTATGGCCAGGATTGGTATGACATCTTGGCCCGCGAGCCGCTGCAGCAAAGCCCATACACGATTGTCGCTTCGCAAGACTTTATGCTGGCGGAGCGCGTATCGCACGAGATGGATCTCAAGGGACCTAGCATGACGGTCCGCACAGCCTGCTCTTCGTCCCTCGTTGGACTCAACGAGGCCTGCATGGCCATTGCCAAAGGCGACTGCGAGTCTGCGATCGTTGGCGGCACGTCCCTGATCCTTGCCCCGCACCTCTTCAACCTGGTGTCGTACCAGGGCGTGCTCAGCCCCGACGGATCGTGCAAGACCTTTTCTGCTAACGCGAACGGCTACGCCCGTGGCGAGGGCATCGTCTCGCTCTATGTCAAGTCGCTGAGCGCGGCGATCCGTGATGGTAACCCGATTCGCGCTATTATCTCGGGCAGCGCGGCCAACTTTGACGGCAAGACGAACCCGCTATTAACGCCGAGCGCGACTGCGCAGGAAGCGCTGATCCGCCGGGCGTACGAGCACGCCGGCATTCGGGATGTTGGCAAGACGGGATTATTTGAGTGCCACGGCACTGGAACCGCTGCCGGCGACCGGATAGAGGCCGAGGCCGTCGCGTCTGTCTTTGGCGAAAAAGGCATCCATGTCGGCGCCGTGAAGCCCAACCTGGGTCACTCGGAGGGCGCTTCTGGCCTCACAGCCGTGCTCAAGGCCGTCTTGACCCTCGAGCACCGCACCATCCTGCCAAATATCAAATATTCTCCCCTCAACCCCCGTATCCCCTTTGCTGAGGCCAAGCTGCAGATCCCGGTAGAGCCGACACCGTGGCCCACAGACCGCGACGAACGCGTGAGCATCAACGCCTTCGGTATAGGGGGTCCAACGCCCACGTAATTGTCGAGTCGGCAGCCGGTTATCTGGCCTCGCGTCCGAACGCCGATGCCAATATCAGGGTTCCCCAGAAAACAGCTGTCACCAGCAACAACTCGGAGCCGCAGCTGCTCTTGTTCTCTGCGAAAACGACGCAGTCGCTCAACGACATCGTGTCCAACTACCGGGTTTTCCTAGCCGAAAACCAAGATGCATCCTTGAATGTGGCCGACGTTGCACATACGCTCGCCAGTAGACGAGAGCACTTTCACAGCCGCACGTTCGCCATTGCCACGAACGACAAGTTCGGAGAGGCTGCCGCAGCGACTTCAAGTTCTAAGGATGGCCCGACTGCTTCCGGTCCGCCCTCGCTCGTCATGGTCTTTACCGGACAAGGAGCTGCTTGGCCACAAGTCGGGCGTGATCTGTTACGCTCCAACACCGCCTTTTCGTGCACAATCGACTCTCTCGGCAAGCACCTGAAAGAAAGCCTCGGGGCGGATTGGTCGCTGAGAGAAGAGCTACTCAAGCCTGCCAGGACCAGCCGTATCCATGAGGCTGAGTTCTCGCAGCCGCTCTGCACGGCATTGCAACTCGGCTTGGTGAACGCGCTGGCCGCTTTCGGGGTCAAGCCAAGTGCCGTCGTCGGCCACTCAAGTGGCGAAATTGCCGCAGCCTACGCCGCAGGCGCTCTCACGGCAGAAGAGGCTATCGTCGTGGCGTACCATCGAGGAATTGCGACCAAGCTGGTCAAGACGAAAACGCAACAGGCACGGGGAGGCATGGCGGCAGTGGGACTCGGCTGGGACCAGATCAAGGACTTTCTGGCCCCCGGAGTCGTCGCAGCATGCGACAACTCTCCCAGCAGTGTAACAATCTCGGGAGATGCCGACGTGCTCGAGACAGTCGTGGCGGCTGTTAAGCACGCGCATCCCGATGTGCCCACCACCACGCTCAAGGTCGAGCAGGCGTACCACTCGCACCACATGCTCGCTTTCGGAGACGCGTATCACCAATCCATGGTTGACGCCGGCGTTGTTGGCCGCGAGTTTATCGTTCCTTTCTTCTCCAGCGTTACCGGTGGATGCTTGGAGTCGGCCAGCACCGAGAGCAAGATGAACCCGCTTGGCCCTCGCTATTGGCAGTCCAACCTGGAGCGCCCTGTTCTTTTCAAGGCCGCCGTCGCCAGCATCCTCTGCTCCAACGACATGGCAAACGTCGTGTTCCTGGAGCTCGGCCCGCACTCCGCCCTCGCGGGCCCGTTGCGCCAGATCCTGACGCACGAGTCGAGCGGCGCTTCGTACGTCCCAACTCTTGTCCGCCGTCAGAACAGCGCGGAGAACCTGCTCCAGGCCATCGGAAAGCTCTACACCTTGCATGTGCCGATCGACTTGTCTTCCCTGGTACCCGGTGGAACTGCGATCACAAATCTCCCGGCATATGCATGGGATCACTCGCGAAGACACATGTTTGAGTCACGCGTTACCAACGCATGGCTCCATAAGGAATACCCCGACCACTTGCTTCTGGGCACCCGCGTCCCCGAGAGCACCGACCTCGAGCCGGCGTGGCGCAACCTTCTTCGGCTCGACACAGCGCCTTGGATCGTCGACCACAAGCTTGGCGACGACGTCGTCTTCCCCTTTGCCGGATACGTCGCCATCGTAGCTGAGGCAGGACGCCAAGTGTCTGGTATCGATGACGGCGTCAGCTTCCGGAACGTGGCTGTCACCGCTGCCATGGTTCTCGGCGAGGCGCCCACGGAAATTATCACTACCATGCGCCGCAAGCGCTTGACCGACATCGAGAACAGCGACTGGTGGGAATTTAGCATCGCGTCTCACAACGGCCACGTGTGGACCAAGCACGCCTCGGGTCAAGTAAAGGGTGAAGCCCTAGACAAGCAGAGACAAAAGCAGCAGCAGCCATCAGGAAAAGAGGAAGAGCTGCCGCGAAAGGTGGACAGCACCAAGTGGTACGAAGCTACCTCAAGAAGAGGCATTACCTACGGGCCGACGTTTTCTGGTTTGGAGAACATCAGATCGTCCACGGGCCGGCCAAACAAAAGCACGGCCACGACGAAAAACAACCGCTGGGGCGACGAGACGCAGTATCATCTGCACCCCGTCGTTCTCGACACGTACTATCAGCTGATGAGCTGCGCTCTGCACAATGGCCTCTATCGCGACTTCCGTCGATCTGTAGCTGCCCGGATCGACTCCATGACCATGTATCGATGCACCGAAGATGACTTGAACATTTCCGTCCAATACGAACATACCAATGTGGGTTACATTGAGGGCTACATTGGCTCTGGCACCGTCTCAGCTGGTTCCAAGGTCGTCTTGGAGGTCGAGGGCTCCCACGCTGTACTCTTTGAAGAGGTCGAACAGGAAGATGACCGCAGCCGAAGCATCCCAATCACGGCGCGAGCGGAATGGGTACCTCATATAGACTCTATGGATCATGGCAGCCTGATCGGACATGTCAAGGACCAAGAGTCTGTCATGGGCCTTGTTGAGCAACTAGTGCACGTGGCTGTTCGCCAATCTAACACGATAGCGGAAAAACCGGAGATGAGAGCGCCCGTGGCTCACTTGACTCAATACAAAGAGTGGCTCAAAGTACAGACGTCGTCTACATCAACGATCACAGTGACCAAATCCGTCGACGAGCTTGTCGAGGAACTGGATGGCACATTTGCCAAGCCCGTCGCCGCAGCCATCGCCGCCGTGGCAAAGAATATGCAGGGGCTTCTTCAGGGAGAAAAGACGGCGTTGGATGTCCTCAATGACGCAAGCACGGGCAGCAGCCTCGAAAGCTTTGTGGTCTTCTTCCGGCAACAGGTTGACGACAGCAAGTATCTGCATCATGCCAGCCATACCAAGCCTAACCTCCGCGTTCTCGAGATTGGTGCTGGTATGGGAGAAAAGACGATGCAGATAATCAAGCACATGTCCCGTGCCGATGGAATGCCGCTGTACTCGCGCTACGTTGCCACGGAGGCGTCGTCCGGGCTGGTAAACACAGCCAAGGAACACCTCAAAGGCATCCGCAACTTTGAGTTCACCACGCTAGACATCACGCAGGGTCTGGCGGATCAGGGCTTCGAGCACGGTCCGTTTGATCTGATCATCGCGGCAAATGTTATAAATGCTGCCGCTGGCAAGCATGGTATCCAGGACTCTCTGCGCAACCTGCGTCGACTGCTCGCCCCCCGTGGGAAGCTCCTCCTCGAAGAACCGCGCACCGGGCTTATCTGGGCCAAGTTCGTCTTGGGCACGCTTCCTCGCTGGTGGTCCCACGCTGTTGAAGATCTCGACCGCGTGCATGAGCCGTTCCTCGGAGCAGAGAGATGGCAAGACGAGTTGGCAGCCGCCGGATTCGCTGTCGCGGAATGTATCTACCCACGGTCGGATGCAGATGCACAGCGCTGGACGACCAGCAGCGTACTGGTGGCGACGACCCAGTACCTTGCGGCGCCGTCGGACAAGCGCATCACTCTACTCACTGTGAAGAGCAACGCCAAAGAGATAAAGACAACCCCAATCGTAGAGGAGCTCGAGGCGCGGGGCTACGAAATCGACTGTGTCCAACTGGGCCAGACACCGCTCGCTGTCAACCAGGACGTACTGGCCATGCTAGAGGAAGACGAGCCGTTCTTTGACAAGCTCGACGCTGAAAAGCTCTCGCATTTAAAGATGTTGTATTCCAATATCACGAGCGCCGGCGCCGGCCTTCTCTGGGTCACGCGTCATTCGACCTTGGGCGTCAGCGACCCGCGCTACGCTCCAGCGACTGGGCTGATCCGTACCTGGCAATCAGAGCTGGCCATGGATCTCGGCACGGTGCAGACAAAGAGAATTGCAGATGCCACAGCAGCTGGAGCCTTGGTCGACGTTTTGGACAAGTTTCTAGCCAGGAAAGACCGGGCCGGAAGCAGCAACGGAGATGACGCCACCGTTGTGCTGGGCCCCGACTTGGAGTACGCCATACACGACGGGCAAACTTTGGTGAACCGCATCTTCCCATTTTCTCTTGCACAAGAGCTTCGAGCCTTGTCTCAAGAGGGCACGTCCTCCGAGGCGGTCGTCACGCAAACCATCCCTGGCCGCCTAGACACCATCACCTGGTCGGCCTTGTCTACCACGGGGGCCCCAGTGGAAGACGAGATCGAAGTGGAAGTGTATGCCAGTGGTCTCAACTTCCGAGACGTACTCGTGGGCATGAAAATGATCCCCGGCCGCCAAGAGCCCATTTTTGGCTACGAGACGGCGGGCATTGTGCGCCGTGTCGGGCCGAAGGTTACCAAGTTAGCCATCGGAGACCGTGTCGTCGGCGGTGGCGAACGGACCTTTGCGACGTTACTAAAAACCCGCAGTGTCTTATTTGAGAAACTACCCAGCCACATCAGCTTTGTTGAGGCTGCCAGCATCCCGACCGTCTTCCTTACCGTCATGCACGCCTTGCGCAATCTCGGACGTCTCGACCAGGGCCAATCAGTCCTCATCCATAGCGGCGCGGGCGGTGTCGGCCTGGCTGCCATCCAGGTCGCCCAAATGCTCGGTGCCGAGATCTACGCGACGGTGGGCAGCGATAGCAAGGTGGACTACCTGATGAAGACGTTCGGCCTGGCCCGGAATCGCATCTTCAACTCCCGGAACGACTCATTTGTGCAAGATCTGCTGCGCGAGACCCAAGGCAGAGGCGTCGACGTCGCCCTCAACTCTCTGGCCGGAGAGCTTCTTCATGCCACGTGGAAGTGTGTCGCCAAATGGGGCACCATGGTCGAGATTGGTAAGCGTGATCTTCTTGGCAACGCACAGCTCGATATGGCGCCCTTCCTGGGCAACCGCAACTATTGCTACTTCGACATCGGTCAGTTGGGCGCCGAACGTCCAGATATGTGCAGCGGCTTGCTGCGTTCCGTCATGGATTGCTTTACTAATGGCAAGTTACAACCTATCCGGATCGATCGTGTCTTTGGCGCGTCGCACGTCTTGGACGCCCTGCGATATATGCAGCAGGGTAAGCACATGGGCAAGATTGTACTAGAGATTCGACACGAGTCCTCTGGCGAGCTTCTGGTCGACAGTAACATCATCGAAAGAGCTAGGATGGCGGGGGGGGCTTGGTGCTCGACAGCGACGCGTCGTATCTCCTGGTCGGTGGCCTGGGTGGCCTCGGCCGCGCCATGTCCGTGTGGATGGTCCAGCGAGGTGCCAGGCATCTTATCTTCCTGTCCCGTAGCGCTGGCTGCGGAGAGCACGACGCCGACTTTGTTCGCGAGCTGGGGAGCATGGGGTGCACAGTCCAGCTTGTAAAGGGAGACGTTACAAAGGCAGAGGATGTCATCGGCGCTGTGAACGGCGTATCGGCGCCGCTTAAGGGCATCGTGCAAATGTCGATGGTCCTGCGTGACCAGATGTTTGATGGCATGAGTATTCATGACTGGAACGCCGTCACCCAGCCCAAGGTCCAGGGCACCTGGAACCTGCATAACGCCGCTCTGGCCGGTAACGTAGACCTTGACTTCTTCCTTCTCTTCAGCTCCTTGTCCGGCATTGTCGGGAATTTTGGCCAGGCCAACTACGCAAGCGCCAACACTTTCCTCGACGCCTTTGTTCACTACCGCGCTGGCTTGGGCCTGCCCTGCACAGCCATCGACCTCGGCGCCATGAAGGACATTGGCTACTTGTCACAGAAAAGCAATACCCAGCTGCTCAAGAAGATGCAGGGCACGGGCTGGAGCGTGGTACACGAGACCGAACTTCTTGCCGCGCTGGACAAGGCCATGATGTCTCCTGCTTCGCGAATGCAGCGTGGCAGCAAGTCTGAGACGGCTGCTTCTATCAGCGATACTTTCCTTCTGGGCCTCGTTCCGAATGCCTCCATGGACGGGCTCTCGGACAACTCTCGTGTCAATCAGGACGTCCGCATGGCCATCTTCCACAGTCTTGTTAGTGCCGGCGCTGGTGTCAAAGCCGGCTCCGCACGCGACGGCCTTCGTGCGTTCCTCGCGTCCGTCAAACAGGACCCGAGCGTTCTGCATACGCCCGACGCTGTCCGGACGCTGGCCGTGGAGATCGCCAGCAAGCTGTGCAGCCTGCTCCTGGTGGACGACAAACACGTGGAGATTACTACGAGCACTGCGGATCTGGGACTGGACTCGCTCGTGGCCGTCGAGCTGCGCGCGTGGTGGAAGCTCAACCTGGGCGTCGACATCTCGACGCTCGAACTGTTGAGCGCGGGGACCCCCGAGGCGCTTGGACGGCGTGCTGTCGATGGTCTCGTGAAATTATACGGTCTTTAGAGAGAGAGTTTTCGAGTCAATCTTATATCTCCTACGCCTTTCTGTCTGCACTACCATCAGCCGGCAATACTTGGAATAGCCATAGCGACGACCTCGCCTCCTGTCTATCAAGTCATGGGCGACATGGCCAAGACGAGATTTGTTTATTATACTTAATATCAGCAGGTTCATATTTTGTATTGGTGTCCCCATATTCAGACCATTAACGGTGCAAATGTGAAGCGTAGTAATATATCGTAATTACTAAGGCCTAACGAGTAGAAGGAGAAGGGGTTAGCTAGCTGCAGCTGCAGCTGCGGTGGTAGTTTCCACAATATTAACACGTTGGGAAGAGATATTGCCGCATAACCCGGAGGTGTAGATGGGCGGGCTGACCGTGGGGCCGTTAGATAACAACAACTTGACTGACTACCTTGGTTGGCTTGATTATTCATGTGCGTCCAAGATTCAACTTAGGCTAATTATTAATGTTAAGAGACTGACGCTAAGTAGCTGACGTCTAGTGGCTGATAGAAGGCGTGTTTAGAAGGAGAATTCTGCATTTCAATATGGCGTTGGACTGTCGAAGTTCAAGT
The DNA here is from genome assembly GCA_022414665.1 of Arthrinium puccinioides. Taxonomy (NCBI): domain Eukaryota; kingdom Fungi; phylum Ascomycota; class Sordariomycetes; order Amphisphaeriales; family Apiosporaceae; genus Arthrinium; species Arthrinium puccinioides. Next base: position 410,970 of record JAIUNF010000003.1, on the reverse strand, counting down.
TGCCCTCCTTTCGTTTCTGGCCAAGCCTAGGTCTCGATACTACCCTCCATACTCAACGTTTCCAGTGGTCGCCGCCCTCAAGTCTCTTAGGAATCCTTAGTCGGCATCTCCTGTGGGTAAATGAGATGGGTCTAAGTAGTATGTATTAAAGAGAACTAGGATCTATGAAACGTAATGCAGGCGACCTTGTATTATAGTGTAAATAATCGGCGCGAAATGTTAAGCAGTATTAACGAACGTTAAACACTAAACATATCGCGTATATTAGTTACCGAACCTTAGCGGTAGCACCGTGCTAGTCGGTTCTATTCTATTCTGCTTATGTGATTAATAAAATAGGCACATAGATATATACCATTGTACAAATTAAACTATTTAACCTACTAAGCGTATTAGGGGCGTATATAGCTAACAGGTAGAGTAATTAAGCTGTGAAATTAGGCCAATTTAAATCAATGTAATCACTACTAGCAAAGGCTATGTAAACTACGGAGGTCGCCTTCAAAAGTTATCGCCGCCCCACATCCTCGCATCCCTGCGCACCAAGCCCCTGTGCCAGCTGGTAATCTGGTACCTCTCCACACAGCAGGGGTAACGTGGTGGCTGATGTATTTTTGAAGCTATCTACATTACTCGTATGTAACACTGACTGTCTGCCACTCCTCTGGCTCTGCTGCTAGTTGCACCGCCCCGACTATCACGTTAGTACTCTATGCAGCTGAAGGCTTCCCCTTTATATCACTCCGCCCCTCTCTATACTCGTTACCACCCTCTAGTTCGATAATCTTCTTAACGTGACGAGGAATGCGCTCTATCCATTGCTGGATAACTGACTGGGGGAGGTCCTCTATCCAGTATTGAAGCTATATACGTACAGCCTCTTTACGGGTTTTTGGAGCCCCTTTTCGAGTTGTCTTCCTCTTTATCTAGTACTAATAGGGCTCGATTGCGTTAAGATCTGGCGAGTTGCCATACCATAGTAGCCGGTTTATCTCGTGAAGATCGTAGGTAACCTGTTGAAACTAATATGTATAGGCGGGGGCCCTATCCTCTTGTACCAGTATACCTTTCCTCTCTTTTTCACACTCCTTCGTAAACGGTATAAGCTTAGCAAGGATAATCTCCTTCCTATACCGGTACCAGTCGATACCGGTGCCTCTAGTGCAAGTTAGTTTACTAGACTTCTTATTAAACTTCTACTGAGGTTTTGTCCCTGGCTTGCCTTGTAGGCCTAGCCGGCCTATACTAGTTGTGAGCTCCTATTTAGCCTTCTTTGAAGCTTCAAGACCCTCGTTTAAAGCTGCAACCTCGATATTAGCAGCCTTGCGCTGAGCTGCTATCTCTGGAGACCACGTATAACAAGGCCCCCTTTTATCGTATAAAAAGCAGCCCTAGAACATGAACTCCGAGTAGCCCTTCTAACGTTCACGGATGCAGCTTCTTACGCAGGCTTCCTCTATAGTCCTCCAGACTCGGTATCCTCTACGACGTTAGTTTAAAACAACACTAGTCTTATTAGACCAGATTATAGCCTTCCAGTCCTTAAGAGACTAGTCCTGATAGGCTAAACACTAAGCTAGACGGTCTTGCTTTATCTTCTTCGTAAGACCAGGCTTCCTTATCGGCTTTGTTTTATGATAGCGAGCTAGACGGAGAACTCTCTATATTGTGCTCTCTGAAATAATAATATTCTCCTTCGTTAGCTTATTAGCTATTATAGTATAGGTCTTTTCACAGCTATACCGATCTAGCGAGATCTTGTCTTTTATAAGCTTCGTTAGCTTAGGACCTTATTAGCTGGCCGGCTAGCTCGAGGCTTATCCTTGATCTATTCGTTATATATAACGAGAGGAGTTACGCTAGGGTTAAAGCCGGCAGCGAGAGCACGTGAATAGATACTGCTAAGTGTACGTGCTAGGATAGAGGTAATAGCCGAGATTTCAGCAAACGATTTGTTATAAGGGGGGGCTTTCAGAGTAATAATCTGAGCGCGCGTGGCTAGGTCGGTATGCGGCATAGTGACGATAAATGTGGTAATGTGATAGTTCTCAGGTAAGACATGCGGGGAAATGTTAATATCAGGTTATTTTGGTAGAGTCTCCTGCAGCTGTTGCCCGTTGGCAACATAGGGGTGGGTGGGGCTGTTGAGGATGTGGGGCGGCGATAACTTTTGAAGGCGACCTCCGTAAAAGGGCGGGAGTTCAAATTTATTATACCTCTACTCTAACAACGTACCCATCTTACTCTTGGTACTAAACTAAGTTTTAAAACACTACTTACTAATCATTATCAACTATCGTTTGACAAACACAACAAATACAACCAGCACAGGCATCACCCATATCACAAAGACCACCCAAGACCAAATCTAGTCCATCTGAGATTTTATTTCCCACTAAAGAAATCCCCGAAGAAATCCCCGAAGTTATAGCAGAGAAATCTATAACAGAGAAATCTATACTGGAGGGATCGGAGTCTTCCAAGTCGGCGTTGTCGTTGGCGTCGGTGTTAGCGTCGGAGTCGGAATCGGAGTCGGACTCGGAGTCAGAATCGGAGTCTTCTTCTTCTTCTTTTTCTTTTTCTTTTTCTTTTCCGCTCTTACCAGAGTCCTTCTTTTTACCCTTTTCCTTCTTTTTCTTCAAAGCCCGCAGCAACACCTTTATGTTCTTTAACTGCTCCTTTATCTTTAGTGTATTAGAGGTCTGTTTATTTGCACCATGACCGACAGTATGTTTATCTCGGTTACTCTTATTAGCCTTGACGACTGTACCGGATATCCGTTGAGTCATCCCCTGCTTCTTTCTTCCTACTGCACGTGTTATTAAATCTTCTTAATACTATATTAAGATGTGTATAACATACCTCGGGAGTAATATTCATCGTCAATTGCTGAACTAGTACCAGTTATCTCCTGCTTCTTTCTTCCTACTACACGTGTTATTATATCTTCTTAATACTATATTAAGATGTGTAAAACATACCTCGGAAGTATAATTCATCGCCAGTTGCTGGACTAGGACCAGCGAATGCATAACGAGAAAATGCATATATAGTGCAAGTAACACTATAAGAGAAAGTAGTTTCGACAGTTGGAAGCCGGAAGCCGGAAACGCAGCTGGAAATAATGCAGCTAAATGCAACAAGCTGGGGGAAAATATAAATTTTCATGATAATAGTAATAGGTTAGTAAACGTATACGTAATATCAAGAATGTAGAACATTAGTTAGCAAGCCGGGGGATAATAATGATTTATTTATACGTTTTCAGCTCCTACACAAAGCGCATAATTATAAAGAAATATATGTAATTATACTTACAAAATACTGACTTGCTACTTTCAAATCAAAATCAATTAATCTTAGTATTTGTTAATGTACTACATTAAGTACGGATAAAGCACTTGGCAAGACATAATAAAACACTAGTTAATATAACTTACTATGTATAAACCGTTTGTATGTGTGTATTTATATATATATTGTCTTCTAGTATCTTAATACCGTTTCTGTTGTTATCAAAGAAGATCATGTACTCGCGGTCAATACGAATATTAATCGTATATTAAGCTGTAGATAAATACTTTATAATAGTAACAACAAGTATGTAAAGTAGGCTACGCTACTCCTCTTTCTAGGGGGTGAAACTTACGCGTGGAACTACTGATATAGGCAAACGTAGTGGGTCTAAGTAGTTAATATAAAAGAGAACTATAATATATAAGATGAAGGCAAATGAGGTCAGGTTGTGGTGTGTGTATTCAGGAGAGTCTAAGTCTATGCTCCACCATGTCAACTAGTGCTATTTAAGGTGGGATTTGGGGCCCTCGCGCATGGCCACTGCATCCACGCACGGATCATAGTGCACACGTCGCAAAAACTAGCTCTAACTGCCAACATAAGAATCAAAATAACTGACCGTCTAATAAGGTGTAAAAGACCGGGGTCTGATATTAAGCTATATTACCGCACGTTAAATTCTTGTGGCAAATTATCCTATGTCACGCCTTAGCTATAAGGGCGCACCTGACGGGATCTACTAGTCTCCTTTGTCCTTAACACTTTTATTTGACTAGATACTATTCTTCATAGATCTCATCGCACTTGATGCCACTACATACGCTTTCTACTGTCACAATTATATATATATATATATATTATTGGAACATAACTGTTACACGCAGTAGCAGTCTACGGATCTGGAGGCTCTAGATCCTCTCGATAGATGCAGTAGAATGTATAGCAGCTGCGCTGCCGGTACGCGCGCATCTGATTGATCAGAACATGACATACACAACGAAGGTAAAATGGAGGGAGGAACGGCTCCTGGTAGGAAGTGACTTGAAGAGTGAAGACCGGCTTGATTTCTTAGACTATCTAGAGGCGAAAGGACTACCTACTTATACTACTAGTCAGCACTAGGACTGCTCGACTTTACTAGACTAAAAGCTGCAACTGCCGGCTACAACAGCCGATGTGGTAACAACCCACGTTGTAACAGCTCACGTTGTGACAGTCAGATATAACAGTATATCAGTTAGATATGACAGTACAACAGTCAGGTGTGACAGTTAAATAACCCCACGTTGTGACAATAGACCCTTGTTTGAGCTGCCCCTGTTACAATACCTGCACCTATAGCTGCAGCTAGCTAACCTTCTCGCCTTCTCTCTTTCTTTAGACCCTGGTAAATCAACATATGTTACTATGCTTCACGCATTCACCGTACGGTCCGAATAAGGTGATACCAACAGAATACTGAGAATAGCCATAGCGACGACCTCGCCCTCCGTCGACCAAGCCACGGGCGACATGGCCATGGCACGATTTGTTTATCATATTTAATGCTAGCAAGTAGATACTTTCGATTTACATGTCGGCGATGCATAATCAACTTCTAACCACCCCGTTGCTCGGAATATTGTCCCAAACCTCTACCGCCACACAGTGACACAGATCCGACAAACTCTGGTCTTTTAAGATGTTCAGGACTGTCACTTCAACACCCATGTTTCTAATAAACCAATATCTTACTTCGACGGCGATGAGCGAGTCGACCCCGAGCCGAAAGGCTGGCTTACTCGGATCCAGGTCCGCCTCGGGCAACGAAAGGGACTTGGACAGTTTCCGCACCAGGCCAGCGACCACGATGTCCGTGGCCTCATCCAACGACGTCGCCGCTTTCGCCGCAACTAGATAGTCCATCTCGCTATCACCGGCACCGGCACCGGCACCGGCACCCGTCGCGCCGTCGGCAGCTTTCTTATAGGTCGCGCCGATACGGTGCAGGTTACGGAAGAGCGGCTTGGACATCCAGCTCACCGTGCTCTGGTCGCCCTTCTCCCAGAGCTGGCGCGGGCTGTCGACGCAATGGACGATCTGCGCGGCGCCCGGGGCCGCATAGTCGTAGGCCGGATCGCAGGCCGCCTCGAGCACGGCGAGGAACTGCGCCTGCGTAACGCCGGTGAAGCCGGCCCGCAACGCCGACTGCACGAAGAAGTAGTTGGAGTTGGCCAGGCCGGCCTCGAGGATCAGGCCGAGGTTGATGGACGTCCCGCGCTGACCCCGTGCCACGCGACGGCGCGCCAGGGCGTCCTGGAAGGTGTTGCCGGCTGCGTAGTTGCTCTGGCCGCCGTTGCCGTTGACGCCGGCAAAGGAGGAGAGGAGGAGCATGAAGTCCATGTCGGGCGGGAGGAGCTCGTCCAGGTGCAGCGAGCCGTGGTATTTGGGCTGCAGAGGCTCGTTCCAGATCTCGGCCGTCATGTTCTCCATCAGCTCGTCGTGGAGGACCATGGCACCCTGTATACAGCCCCTGACGGGAGGAAAGGTCTCGGCGTAGCGCGCCAGCGTCTGCCGGAGGGCGTCCCGGTGGGCAATGTTGCACGGCGGAGCGGCCATCACGGCCCCGAGTGCCTCCATCTCGCGCATGAACTTCAGCGCGGCCGTGTTGCCGCGCGCGCCCGAGCGTGACAGCAGCAGGAAGTACCTTGCGCCGCGGCCGACCATCCAGCGCACCATTTCGCGTGCGAGGCCCCCGAGCCCGCCGGCGAGGACGTAGGTGGCCTCGCTCCTGAACTGGTACGCCGGCTTGATCATGGGCTGGTAGGCCACCTGGCCGTGGCGGGACCAGTCGATGACGGTCTTGCCGACGTTCTTGCCGCTCTGCAGATACCGCATGGCGTCTTCCAGCCGCGCGGCGGGATAGACGTGCAGCGGCCGCGGTTCGTGGACCTGGCCGGGATGCTGCGCCCAGAGTGCCATGACGTCCTCCATGACGCGCTTCATGACCTCGCGGGCGTTCTCGACGACGACGTACATGTCCACGGCGGCAAAGGTTGCGTTGCGCTCAAACGGCGCCATGCCGAGGCCCGTCTTCTGCAGGATGTCGGCCTTTCCGATCTCGACGAAGCGGCCAAAGGTCGAGATGCACCTCCAGCTCTGCTGCAGCAGCTCGCCGCCGAGCGAGTTCAGCACCACGTCCACGCCGCGGCCGCCGGTGGCGTGCATGACGTCGTCGACAAACGACGCATCGCGACTGTAGAAGATGCGGTCCGGCGGGATGCCGTAGGACTCGGCCAGGAGCGTCCGCTTCAGCGCGCTGCTCACCGTCACGTATATCTCCTGCACGCCGCGCTGCCGGGCCACCATGATGGCGGCCTGGCCGACGCCGCCGGCGGCGGAATGGATCAGGAGGCTTTCGCCGGGCTGGATGCGCGCGACGTCGTCGAGGGAGTAGACCACGGTGCTGTAGATGACGGGGATGGACGCCGCCACGGTAAAGGACATGGCGTCCGGCATCGCCTGGGTCAGCAGTTCCGGTATGCGCACAAAGGTGCTGAAGGCGCCCGTCATGGCGACGAACATGACCCTGTCTCCGACGCGGGCGTGCCGGCAGTCGGCCCCGGTCCTCGTGACGATGCCGGCACCGTCGTACCCGAAACCGTGCGACGGGATCTGGCCCAGGGCGATCATGACGTCCTTGAAGTTCATGCTGGACGCCATCACCCGGACTTCCACCTCGCCGTCGTCGAGACGTGCACCGGCGCCGGCCACCTCCTTGAAGTACAGAGTGTCGAGGAGCCCGGGATTGGCCATGCTCAGCGTGATGTGCTCCTCGACGTCGGGCCCCAGCGTGCAGGTCTGCGTCTCGGGAGGACGAGTCCTCCGGGCGATGGCGTCGTTCAACCGGCCGTTGGGCGCCACCCTGGAGATATGGAGGACGCCGTCGACCTCGGCCAGCTCGGACTCGTCCCAGCCGGCTCTTCTGTTGTCCAGAACGGATCGGATCAGCCTGCCGCAATGGTCTGCATCGCGGACCGACTCGAGGCTCATCACGATGACCCTCTGGTCTCCCCGCTCCGTGCACACTGTTCGCCCAAAGCCCAGAGCCAGCTCCGCCTCGGGCCTGGGCGCCTTCGGTCCTCCGCCACGGGTGGCCCAGACCAAGAGGCGAGACTTGAGGGCCATGTGTTTCAAGGCCGCCATGTGCCGCTCGTCGACGTCGTGCAAGACGCTCCTGTCTATCCCGAGGAGAGACACCGTATGAGCTTCGGCAAGGTCCAGGCCGGAGACTTCGTCGAGCGTGACGGACTTGACGGACCGGCCCTCCGACCGGAGATGGCGCTCAAGAGCTCCCGCCATGCTTCTCTGTATCGTCGAGTCTTCTTCGGCCACAACATACGTCGTGGGACAAGCAGGTGCCAGAGTGGGCACCGAGGGCTCGACCGCGGTCGCCACCAGCGTGGTGAGGCGATGGTGCGGCAGCTGGTCATGGTCTCGGAACTGCAAGTCGACGCCGGCGAACCCGGTCGCCCGGAGGACGTCGGACCACTGGGCCTCGGTGAGCAGCGGCCCCTGGTGGGGATACACCCACCGGTCGGATCCGCTCCGCGCGCGCAGCCACCAGCCGGGCAGCAGCCCAAAGAGGAAGCCCTCGCGTATGCTGGCCGGGTTGCAGATCTCCACCATGACGAACTTGCCCCCGGGCTTCAGCAGCCGGCGGACGGAGCGGAGCGAGGCCGCCAGGTCGCTCGTGGCGTGGAGGACGTTGCCGGCGATGACGACGTCGTAGCCGTCCTCCTCGAACCCCTGCGGCACGGGATCCTGCTCCAGGTCCAGCTTCTGGTACTTCATCACCGACGAGTACGCGGCGAAGCGCTCGCGGGCGTGCTCGAAGAAGCCGGGAGATATGTCGGTGTACATGTACTCGGCGATTCTGCATCGTGCACCAACCGGATGAGTTTACGCCCGAGTTCATCCGCCAAAAGGGGGTGGAGGTGAGTGGAGGTGAGTGAGCGGATGGGAAATCACAAAACGAAGAACGCACCTTGGTGTTGTCTGGCCATGGCCATAGTCATACATCAGGTGAGGAAGCACGCCAGCCGCCGAACTGCCCGTCCCGGCGCCAACTTCGAGAATCCTCAAGTACGGGTTGGCATGCGCCAGGATCTCCACGTATGCGCCAACGCGGTCACAGTGGATTTGGAACACTTCCGCCGAGTAGTAGTCTGCAGGGAGAGAGAGACAAGGTTAGCGGCCAATCTGCATCAGATGGTTGTTCGTCGGGTGCATCAACGATCACAGTTCACTCAGTTCACTGACCCTGCATCAGCTTGCCCTCAAACAGGACCTGCAGGGCGTTCGTCTGGCCCCGTAGGATGTCGTACAGATTCCGGCCAACCTGGCGGACGAGCCGCTCTGTCGGCTCCGTGTCGTCCGTCTCGGGCTCCCGAACCAGGTCCTGAGCCTGGAGATCGGTGCGACCCCTGGACTCGAGAGAGTACCGGTCACGATTCGCCGCCGTACGCCGCATCCATTCGAGGTACTGATCCAGATGGTCGCCCAGACGGACTACGCCCTCCTCCTCGAGGCGCCCAAGGGTCGTTTCCACGTAGTGCAGCGCAAGGGCGTCGACGCGGTCGATCACGTCGATGTCGGGAAGCGCAAAGTCGCGAAAGGTGTGCTGCATCAAATACCTATACGAGGCCTCGTCGGGCGTAATCGCGAGATCAGGGGCATACGTAACCTGGTAGCAGGCCGCGTCCGGCTCGCTGCCCCCTCCCCCTCCCGGAGTCTGCGACCAGCGGTCGTGATCGAGGCTGGTGATGGCCGTCCCGCGCTCGCCCCGGATGATGACGACGGGCTCGTCCGTCTCCGCGAGAAGGGCGACGGTGTCAAACTCGCACTCCCGGAACCCTCGCATCGTCTCCTTGGACGCCGCAACGAGCCTGGGGTTGCCGGGCAGGTCCAGCAGCTTGTGCGACACCCACACCTCGCGACAGTGGGTGAACATCATCGCCGGGGTGCGCCGCAGACCGCCGGCCGAGACGGCAGCCATCTGCAAATGGCACAGAGCATCCAGCGTCGTGGGATGGATCACACAGCCGTCTTCGGCGGAATACGGCATCTTGGTCGCGTAGTCTCGGAGGGCCACCGCCGCCGCAGCGTGGCCGCTCTTGTCGTAGACGATGTCGGTCAAGAGGGCGAAGAAGGGCCCGTAGTCCATGCCCTGCGTCCGGATGTTGCCGTACATGCGATCCGGGTACGAGTCGAAGCGGCAGGTCTCGACGATGGCCTCGTACTCGGCAAGGGTCTTGATTCTCTCGCGCCTCCGTCCGCGCGCGGCCGGCTCGGCAGCGGCGCCCGTCGCCTCGACCTCGACCTTGATGGCGCCGCGCGCGGCCTCGAGCCAGTCCTCGGCGGCGTCGAGCTGGAACACGCGCCAGTCATACCACTTTGGCAACGAGTTGTTGATGTCGTCCCGACGAGGCGTCATGCAGAGCTGTGCCTCGACGCCGCCCTCGGACTCGTCCACGGAGATGGACCGCAGGAAGCGCACGTCGGCGACGCGGTACCCGGAGATACGCACGTCTGGCTGCTGGTCCTCGGTCATCTGCCGAGCGCCCTCGATGGCCATGACGATCATGGCCGCACCCGGGTAGACGGACGAGCCGTTGACCGTGTGGTCCAAGATCCAGGGGTTCTCCGCGTGCCTGATGATGTGGCGCCAGCTCGCGTTGGACGCGTTCCAATCCCGGGCCGGAATGCCCAACAAAGCATGGCGTCTGTGTGGCCGGAACGCGAAGCGCCTGGAGAGCCTGCTCTCTGCCCAGTCCAGCCGGGCACGGCTGAACGGGTATGACGGGAGATCTATGGCCATCTTGGGCGCACGGCTGGGGTGTGCGGACACGGCGCCGCATCCAGAGCCGCCGGACAGACATGCGTTGTTGACTGCTGTCAAGTCTATAGCGGCGCCGGCGCACCATAACCGACCCAGTGCCGCCAACATACAGGGTACATCGTCTTGCTCGGAGTCCAGCACGTTGACGTACTGCCACTTCTCCTTGCCGAGCACGCCGGGCAGGGTGTCTTGCACGGGACGACGGAGGGCGGCCCGAGGCCCAATCTCGACCAAGAACTGTGAACTGTTGCGAGACGACGCCGACGTCTTTCCGCTGCCGCTGCCGCTGCCGCTGCCGCTGCCGCTGTCTTGTGCCATGGCCTGTATCGCGCTTGAGAACCGTACGGTGCTGACGAGATTCCGAACCCAATAGGAAGCCTTTCGGAGCTCGTGCATGTCCGTAATCTGCGCACCAGTGACCGAAGAGAAGAAGGCCGGGGTTGGACGATCCAATGCCGACTGCGGCCTGTCTGCGTCGTCGAAGAACAGCGCCTCCCGGTACTCCTCTGCCACCGTGGACACGACAGGTGCGTAGTGGTAGGAAACATGCACATCCAACCGGCGAACGAAAACCTCGTCCTGGTCGAAGCGGCGGTACAGCTTGTCGAGAGCCGCCTTTTGGCCGGTGAGCGTGACGTTGATGGGACTGTTCACGCAGCCAATGGCCACCTGTCCGCCGACGTCTTCTTCGTCGAGGTATCGCTGTGCCTGCTCTTCGCCAACACCCACCGACATCATTCCGGTTGCTGGGCGCTGGCTGTCGTTGTCGTCGTCGTCGTCGTCGTCGTCGCCGTCACCATGTGCCAGCTTCTCGGAGACCACGCCACGGAGATATGCAATACGCCATGCTTCTTCCCGACACAAGGCCCCGACACAATACGCAGCAGCGATCTCACCGCTCGAGTGTCCCGTGACGCCCACGGGGCTCACGTCCCAGCTCCTCAACAAGTCCACGAGCGCCACCTGCAGCGCCGTGGTCAGCGGCTGCGAGAGCGCCGGCCGGTCGATACCGCTGCCGTTGGTCCGGGTCAGCCTCAGCTGCTCGAGCAGGCTCCACGGGCTGTGGTGATGCGATCGCAGGTACGCATCCGCCGCCTCCAGGCTCCGGCGGAAGGCGGCGAGGTGCATCAAGCCCCAGCCCATGCGAGGCCATTGTGCACCCTGGCCGGTGAACACAAACTGCAGAGAGGGGGCCGCGTGGGCAGCGCGCGTGGGAGGAGACAGAGCCTGGCCGATCGCCATAGCGGCCAGAGAGCTCTTGTCGACGACGGCAAAGGCGCGCCAGGGGTGGTGTGTCCGGTGTCTGGAAAGGGTGTACAGGACGTCGAGGAGGTTCTGCTCGCGACCTCTGTCCGAGCCGAGGTACGCAGTAAGCGCAGAAGCAACGCGGGCGCAACCGTTCTCGTCGGCGGCCGAGACAAGCAGAATGCCCTGGCTCTTGGTGCCCTCTTTGTCGTCGTCGTTGCCAAACGGTGACAGTATACTTGAATCCGATGCTGGCGTTGGAGGCGTCGACGCACCACCGCGCGGCGAACTTGGACTGTCCGTGCTACTCGTGTCGGTCAGAGAATCCGCGTCACTGGAGTTCGGGCCCGATAGGACCGGAAGATCGTATCGGAGGTCGATCGACTTGTGACGGCCCAGCAGGCCTCGTAGACGCAGATAGTTGCCTGCATCCTCGAGCACCACATGTCCGTTCGATCCACCGTAGCCAAACGAACTCACGGACGCTCTTCTCAGTCCGGTTGATGGCCAGGCGACGGCATCGGTCGGGAACGCGAGGCGCAGCGCTTTGGCATCGATGGCCGGGTTGACCTGTTCAAAGTTGCAGAGGGGCGGGATCACGCCCTGCTCCAGAAGCAACACGGTCTTGATGATGCCAGCCAGTCCGCTCGCGCCCTCTAGGTGGCCGATGTTGCTCTTGACCGAACCGATGTACAGCGGCCTCTCGGCGTGTCTGTGGCTTCGGAAAGCCTCCCCGATGGACCTTGCTTCGATGGGGTCGCCTGTCGGTGTCCCCGTCCCGTGGGCCTCGACGTAGTCCGTGGTGCTCATGTCCAGGCCGGCCGCCGCGTACGTCCTGCGGATCAGCTGGATCTGCGCCTCGGGGCTGGGCTGCGTGATGGTCGGGGTGCGCCCGTCTTGGTTGACGCCGGTGGCGCGAACCACGGCCCGGACGACGTTGCCGTCCCTCAGGGCGGCCCGGAGCGGCTTCACGAGAACGCTGCCGAAGCCCTCGCCGCGCGCGTATCCGTTGGCCTTGGCGTCGAAGCTGTAGCAGCGACCGTCGGGGCTGAGGAAGCCGGCGTCGTCGAGCGGGATGGTCAGCGATTCGGGCGTCATGTACGTGTTGCCCGCCGCGACGAGCGCCATGTCGCTCTCGCCGTGCGCCACGCTCTGGCAGGCGAGATGAAAGGCCGACAGACCCGCCGAGCACGCCGTGTCGACCGTGATGCTGGCGCCCCGGAGGTCGTATGCGTGGCTGATGCGGTTTGCCAGCATGCTGTCGCCGGAACCCGTGGCGTGGTAGCGACTCATGGCCTCGACGTCGCGAGCAATGTAGGCGTCGTAATCTTTCCCAAAACAAGCTACAAAGACCGCCGTATTGGAGCCCGCCAGTGACGGCAGCGGCATGCCGGCGTTCTCCAGACAGTGATACGAGCTCTCCATCAGGCCGCGTTGCTGCGGATCGAGCACCTGGGCTTCCGCTGCCGACATGTGAAAGAAAGATGCGTCAAAGGCGCGCGGGTCCTCTGTCATGAAGTGTGCATCCTTCACACGGAACTGCTCGACCTGTCAGGATCAACAGGCAGACGGAAGATGTCACGGGCAAGACAAGGGAGGGGGAAGGGGAAGAACACGCACACTGTCCAGCCGGGCAGGATCTGGATGATAGAACGCTAGATGCCGGTGACTGGTAAGCAGGGCACGTTCTGCGGCCAAGATTGGAGATGGCACACACCATCAACATTGAATCGATCCGCGGGAACTCGAGTAGCTGCCGATTTGCCGTCCCGTATCATCCGCCAAAACGTGTCGGGAGCAGTGGCATCTTGGGGAAACTTGACACTCAAGCCAATGATGGCAAGAGGCTCTGTGAGGTCTTGATCCATGGAGGAGATTATGGACTGGGACGGCGATCTGCCCCCGCGCCAATTTCAGGATTCGCCCAATTCCAGAAGTGATCCTTATACTGGGCAAGCGTAAGGCGAGCTCAACAAGCTGCGTGGTGTACTTTGTAAATTGTTGTTATATCCCGAGTGTGCACAGTCTACAGACAACTCCATATACTAAGTAGTCTGTCTGCCCATCAGGCTATGCGGCATGCGACACACTCCACATCCTGGAGCCCTTTGTTTTCCTGATACAAGATACATTGCAACAGCCTCTTGTCTTTGTCCACTGCATTGGTCAACTGCGACTAGCCTCTTCTGCGAGGTCGTGGCTTACGTACGTCGGGCCATGTAGTATAGTTAGTAGGTTGGGCAAGGGTGCCAGGAACGCGGCGCCCCGATAAGTGCAAATAGATCGACCTCGCTAATTTACCCCATGTGGATAGATTGTCAGGTTGCAGCCAAGCTACGGACGGTACTATACTAGTAGCAAGGACTACTGCTAGCAAAAAGCGACAACGGCATATGCTGCAAATCGGCCGGCATTCCATACAGAATTGTTACCAATTGGCATAGTCCCCAGACATCACAGTAGTATCGCTAGGATGCAATCTATTACAGTTGGATATCACCTTGCAATTTGACTCGGTCGTGAAAACGAGCTTGACTCGCGAGAGGGGAAGATGCAGGGATGCTGCCGTCGATAGACCACGCCCGAAGTGGACTAATAAACCAAAAGCCTACTGTGTAGGGACCTAACGTTACCGAAGTACTACGAAGTATGTACAGAGCCCCACTGGGCAGGTCTTGGGTTACTGTGTACGCATAGTTGACATCATGTGGGAACTCTCCCCGGAATTACCCCTGATACCGTAGTGTTCTTCTTGTTCTCCACTAGGCAGGTAATCTCTTATTGGCCAGGCTCAAGGCCCACCTGACAACTCAACGCTAACAAAAGGCCCCACTAGGCAGGTCAACTCGTACGCAAAGTGGATCTCATGTGGGAATACGGCAACGCTCGTCCGGGCTCGCGTTGGCCTATCAGGGTCTCAGATAAACAAACCAACAACCCAAACCGGCTTGATCGGAAAGACGCATGCATAGTCCCACTTAACCAATCGAGTCATGGAACATCAGTCCGTTACTGAACGACTACCTAGTGCTGTTTCTCACGGCACACGGAATCCTGTAAACCTCGTGCTGCTCACTGAGCACTCCCTCGAAAAGACTATCCATCATCAAAGTACTGACTACTCTGTGTATACCTCCACCAGAAGCTATGCCTCGCGCAACTCCCGCAAGCGGTTCGCTATTAGGCGCGGCCCTTGCCCACCGCCTGGCTGACAGCGACAACCGACCCACTGCAGCCGGGGCCGCTGTGTATAGTCCATTCTTCCTGAATTTTGTATATGATCGACTGGTACTGGGTCTGTATCTCACGTACGTATGGTGCTGCCCAGCAACGACGATCCAGCGGCTGTATGATGGTCTGATCGGCGCCGACAATGACACGTCGTCCCCAGCACCAACTTCCATTCCCTCCGTCACCTCTTCCAAAAGCTCAGAGACTTTTTCCAAGACATCCCCTTCCTCTGGGAAACGAATCCTTGACATTGGTGTGGGGACGGGGTTTTTCCTGGCCTCGGCAAAGATACCCCCGGATACCTCGCTCACGCTGTTCGATCTGAATCCTGGATGTCTCAATGCAGCGTCGAGGCGATGCCTGGAGTCTCACGCAAATGTGCCAGGCCTCCAGGTAGGGACTGTCTGCGGTGATGTGCTGGCGCCCAGCACTGATTCGCTATCTATTCATCGCCGGTTGCAGGGCGAACAGGCGTGCTTCGATCTCATCTTCACCTCGCTACTGCTGCACTGTCTCCCGGGGCCCCCGGGTCGCAAGGCGGCGGCTCTCGCGTCCCTTGCGAGTCTTGTCGAGCCTCGGAACGGGGTACTGGCCGGGGCCACGGTGTTGGGAGGAGAGTCGCGTGAGGTGCGGCATTCCGTGCTGGGTCGTTGCCTCCTGTTCTGGCACAACGCTCTGGGCATGTTTGATAACACGGGAGACAGTTCGGCCGTACTTGTCGGTGCTCTGCGTGAAACGTTTCATGACGTCCAGTGGCGAGTGGTTGGGACGGTCTTACTATGGGAGGCTCGTCATCCGAAGCACACGAGTCTCATGGAGTAATAGATATGAATGAGGGGATTGGATCTTTCGATTCTCTGTTCAAAGAGACAGATGGAAGTTTCCTGTATTGCAAGTTAGTTGGCTACCGGTAATTGCTGATCTCAACTTACCGAATGGCAAATGCATCGTATCTCCCCGTCGTTCTTTTCGGAAGTAGTCTCCTTTGTAGCTTCGCCATCTGAATCTCACGGCCCATGCTATCAAACACCGTTTCATCATGTCTACAGTGTATATGAATACCACGATAAACTTGCATTAAGACTGATGACGTGTGCGGCAAGGACTCTTGCGAGACAATACCCGACTTTAGGAAAATACTTCCTCCACATATCTCCCTTCCCATCGATGTCCGCTGTCCAGCCCTAGAGCCTGTCTGAAGTTGACGAGGTTGGGACCGGACATATCAGCACCCTTCTCCACGCCCTCGATCCCAGACGGCGCCGTCGCCAGCAATACAGGTCCGAGAATTGACCAAATCGCATCGGCCACGTTTTTACCTGCACAAACACGCACGACTGCCCCCTGCTCATCCCACAGCCTCGCAATGTTCCTCATCTGCGGCGCCAGGGCATCTGTCACATACCTTGCCTTTGCGCTGTTGTCGCGACTGTACGCACGATGCACGACGACCACGCCAGCAGCCTCGGCCGCGTCCAGCTCGGCCGTGTACATCTCGTCGATCTCGCGACCTCGGCATCCATAAAACAGATGAGCCAACCGTCTTCGCTCCCACGTTGCGCATCCATCGCCGCTCGCTTTCGCCTTCTTCTTCTTCTTCTGCACGCACAGGTCTTGAATGACGGCGCGGAAAGGCGCGAGCCCAGAGCCCACGGAAATCATGATGAGCGGTGCGTTGCTGTCCTTGAGCGTGCGAAAGACGGGGTTCGGGTGCAGTTTGGCATAGAGCACGTGGCCCACGCAGGCCGACGAGAGATATGTCGATGCCACCCCCGTGCGCCGCGACGGATACGGTCAGGGTTGCGTGTCCGGGCTCGGTCGCGGGTGCGGACGAGATGGAGTATGTACGGGGCCGCATGGGGGTGCACAGTTGCAGAAAGGAAGACAACGTGAGAGTGACACCACCCGAGACGCGGCCGAGTGCGTCCAAGAAGTCGGGGAAGTCGAGCTTTGTGTCCGAGTTCACACGGAGCCTTTCGGCGAGTGAGGGCTCCCGGCTGTCGAGAGGTGCCATTACCTTCAGAGTATGAATATGCTGGAGTCGGCGGTTTCGAGGTTAGCCACATGTGTGCCAAAAATAGTCGATGTGGGTTAGGTAGGACTAGGTAGTAGACTCAGACCGTAGGATTGGCGACCGTCTTGACGCATCTTCAGGTACGGTACTCACCTTGGCCCGTAAGATCCGCGGTAGCTCGACGTACGCCCCAAACAGCTCCGACGCACTCAGCTGCGTACCGTCATCGACCCCCAGAGCGCGCCCCGAGTTGATGGTGATCTGGGTGTCCCAGGCCAGGCCGAGACAGGCGAGCAACCTTTCCACCCTCTCGGGCTCGTTACGCGGCAGGACCAGCAGATGGTCGCCAGTCTCGTACTCGATCCCTGCAGCGGCCTGCCCACGGATCTCCACGTGAAGCTTCCGAGGAATCCCTCCGTCCGTGGACTGTTTCGAGAGCTGCTCTCGGCTGGTGACAACGGCGGGATGGAAGTCGCCACGCATCATGACGCGCGGCGGGTCGCTGATGGACACGGAGAGACCGTCATCGTATTGCCCATCGTACTCTTCTTTGCTCACGCCGGTGCCAATGTTGTATGCGAGACAGAGGGCGGGAAACAGATGTTCTCGACTCCAGTCTGCAAAATCAGAAAAGGCGTCGCCCGTTGCGGCGTCAGATCTCCCACAAGGTGCCAGCCGAGAAGCGCCGGCTTCCGTCATTAGCCTGTCCACGAGCTCGGGGATCTTCTGGTAGGTGTCTTTCCAGTCCGAATGGCCGCATCCAAAAACGGCGTATCTGACATCTCCCAGGGAGCCCGGTCGCAAAGCCATGTCTCGAAGCCAGGCGATCATCTTTGCCGTGTTTTCGGCCGGTAACCCGTTGTAGGAGGCAACGATCATAACAACAGGCCCCTCGCTAGACAGTTGACTGACTGCAGAGTTCATGATGTTGACAATGTGCGGGGCAAAGCCTTTGGATATGCAGAGGGATGAAAGCAGGGATGAAAGTGTCTCGCAGGTTCCTGTGTTGGAGCCGTGCAATATTGTGATCGGCTGTCCCGTGAGTGGCCCATGATGGGGCTTTGGCGTAGACATGGCACTCGGTCTAGACGTTGCTGACGTACTGCTTGATCGCTTTACCTGATTGCCATAATCACCCCCATCGAGCCTGTGCCGCAGGGTTGTCGCGGTGAGGCCGGGTCGAAGCTTGACCTGCATATAGAACCCGTCCGGCTTCACGGAAAGATCTGAACGGAGCTTCAGCTTGTATTCGGGGTCGTCTTTTCGAATGTCAAAGTTCTGGAGTAGCAGCGCCATGATGGTCAGAGACTCTTGCCATACAAAGGTGCGCCCAATGCAGCCGCGCAGACCGTTGCCAAAAGGCTTGAAGGCGTACTCGTCGAGTTGGGAAAACTCCTCGCGAAGCATGCGCTCGGGATGGAATTCGTGGGCGTTGGCGCCGTAGACTTTCGAGTCTCGCTGCACAACCTCCAGCGCGGGCGCCAGGATGTCGCCTCGGCGATACTGGTACGCATCACCCAGGATCCCGTCTTGGTAGGGCGTGAGGAAGAACGTTGGAGCTGTAGGGACCAGACGCAGGGTCTCTCGCAGCACCGCTTCCAAGTAGGGGAGCTTCTGGATATGCTGCACCGTGAGACCGGCACTTCCCACCACTCGGTCAACTTCCTCCCGTGCTTTGGCCAACTTGCTCGGATGTTCGCATAGGTAGTAGCAGACCGTCGTCAACATGGCAGACGTGGTCTCATGACCCGCCGAGAGGAATGTGAGCATGTTGTGTATGATGTGCTCGTCGCTGAGACGGGCACGCGTCTCCGGGTCGCACCCGAAGACCATGGCGCTCAATACGTCGTTGCGCGACCCGGCCTCGCCTTGGCGTCGGCGTTCATCGATCATGGTCTGGCACACTCGGAAGAGATGAGCCGTGGATTGCTTGAACTTGCGACCCGCAAGGAAGCGGACAAACCTGGCAAAGTCGGGAAGCGTAGATCGTTTGGCAGCCTCGGCGAGCACAGCATCTACGTGTTGCACAAAAGGGTGAAGGGTTTCGTTCTGATAGAAGCTGTTGAAGCGAAAGTCGAGACACGTGAGAGCAACAGTATCCAAGGTCAAGCGTGTAAAGTCCGAGCCAATGTCCAGCCGTGTCCACGACGGCAACCGAGCCCTGTATAGATACAGTGAGATGTCAGAAGCCGAGATAAACGATCCGACGCTTCGGGAATGGAAAAAAGAAAAAGAAAAAGACATCCCCCCTCCTCACCATTTCAAGCACAATTGCCCGGCGACATCCTTCATCTCCTCGAACATGTCGCGGATCCGAAGGGTTCCAAACATTGGAAGCAAAAGCCGGTGTGCAACACCCCAGGCCTCGTTACCATGGTGCGCGGTGAAGAGGCCGTCGCCAGTCACGGGGCGAAGGCGCTCGAGACCCAAGCCGACAAACTTGTAAAACCTCTGTTCGTCACAGAGCTCCCGGCAGAGTTCCGGCGTGCCCACGACGATGAATCGGTCGCCCAGGACGGAAAATGAGAAAAGGGGCTCTGGCAGCTTTCAGTCTTGGGTTCCTAGAGGTTTGAAGAAGCAGAGGCCACGGGCGAGCACTTACTATACTTCCATGCCAATGATAGGACGGAGCCGACGAGAGCGTTGATGTCCAAGTCCAGCGCGTTGCCAATGATTGGAAGCGCTAAGGCGACATGCCGTCAATTCCCTCGGCCGTCAACAGGAGGTGGAGCGTCATCACTCACGCTTCGGTCCCGGGATGGGTAGCAGCTTGCCATGTTGCGTGATATCCTGCCTCCCAAGGCCTCTCCAGACTACATACAGAAGCAAAATACATCCTGTAGCAATCAAAAGACTGAACCAGGGATCATTGAATGAAGAAAAGTATCTCATTGGCGCTGGAACGATCATGATGATGCACCTATACAGTCTTCTCGGTGGCAGTTATTCCAACTTCCTCCTCCGTCTCTCAAGACTCAAGGAACACAATTTTTTCGATGTACTTCGTAACTTGATGACTCGGTGAGGAAGGCAGCTAGCTTCGTAGCAGCTGGGAATGTACTCCGTATCCGTACGCGTAGTCGAGACTCGGGATTCGAAGCCCGGCCCCCGATCCAAATGCAGCAGGGGGGAGATCCTTGGTTGGCACTTATACTTTCGCTAACTAGGCGTATCGTCCAGGTCAGGCTTGTTAGGTCCAACATTATCCTAGCAGCGAATGGGCCTGATCTGTCCAGTGTCGCACTGTGGCCTGAATCGTGCATCTGCGTTTGAAATCGGCGGTCCAGGGGCTGGCTGGTCAATCGTCGAGATATCTATCGTAACGGTCACTTGTACGCGACCGTAATGTGGAAACTCAATTCATGCAGCGTGTCCAGGCTTACCCCGTACGAAGAGTCTCACAAGTCTCACAAGATGTTTACACTACTTGGAGTCTGGACTACCAAGTACGATTGCTCATGACCATGTGAAGGTGGTCAAGTGTCATTCTTTCGCACCCCAAACTCATCACGAAGTAGGTACGGTACTTATTGCCCGTCATGAACTTTCAGTCCTTCGGTGCTCAGAGTCAAATTCGGCCCTGGGTCGCAGGCACAGGCTTGCTGGCTGCCATTGCTTTACTCATCCTGTATCGACTTGCACTACCCAAACCACTCCGCGGGATTCCATACAACAAACATGCCGCACACCACGTTCTCGGCAACCTTCCCGAGGTGGCCAGATTCCAGAAAGAGACGAATCTCTTTTGGATGTGGCTAACAAAACATGCCGAAAGGTTGGAATCCCCTATAACCCAGGTCTTCATTCGACCCCTAGGCAGACCGTCCGTCATCGTGGCTGACTACCGGGAGGCGCACGACATCCTCGTGCACCGGCACAGGGAATTCGACCGCGCGGACTTCTTCCGGGATACCATGGGCCCTCTCACGCCCGATGCTCACATTCTGTTCAAGACGGACGACAAGTTCAAGCTGCATCGCAAGGTCATCGGCGACCTGATGAGTCCTGCGTTCCTGCAGAACGTCGCGGCTCCCTCCCTGTACACCAATCTCTGCAAGCACATCGAACTCTGGCATGCCAAGGCTCGTCTGGCGCAGGGTCATGCGTTTGAGGCCATCGACGATGTCTACTACAGTGCCTTCGACGCCGTCACGTCCTTTACCTTCAGTGACAGCTTTGCCCATAATGCTACTGAAGAGCGTATATCATTTTACAGTTCCCTTTCGACGGATGAGTTGCCGCTGCCGTTTGACAAAGATCAGCCAGTTGTCTTTCCCAAGTCGCCCATTGAAGACAAGTTCGTCGAGGCGTTCCGCACACTCGCCTTCGTGTACGAGGAGTTCCTGGCAACCATGTGGCCGCGAGTCCGGTGGTTCTTTGTTCTGCGGCGGGCCAAGGTCAAGGAGGCCATCGGCGTGAAGGAATCCGTGTTTAGCCAGGAGATCAACGAGGGCATCAAGAGACTGGATGGGGAGAAGAACGAATCGCGCGTGAAATCGGCCATGGACCATATGCTGTTTCGCGAAGCCACCATTGCAGCCAAAGAGGATCGGACGCCAGATTTCCACCGCCGGACGATATACGACGAAGTAAGTTGGGCTCGAGATACCGAACGGCGAACACAGCCGACGACTACTAGCTAACAACCGTCTCCAGGTCATCACATTTATCTCAGCCGGGCATGATACTAGCTCCACCACGGTGTGCTGGGGAGTCAAGCGGCTTGCAGACAACCCCAGCGTGCAAAACAAGCTAAGACGCCAGCTCTTCACCTCGCTCGAGGCAGCTGTTGCGGGAAAGCGGTGGCCTACGGAGAAGGAAATCTTGAACACACCAATGCCCTATCTTGACGCGGTCATTGAAGAGATGCTACGCCTTGCTCAACCGGTGCCTGGGCTGATCCGACAGGCCACTACCGACACACAGATCCTCGGCTGCCACATTCCCAAGGGGACAGAAGTGTTCATGCCGGTCAACGGGCCAGGATTCTTCAATCCGGCATTCGTCATTGACGACTCGTTGCGCACGCCAGAGTGCCTCGAAGCCAAGGAGCGCTTGCGCACCTGGCGTGAAGATGGCCACATGGCCGATTTCGCGCCCGAGAGGTGGCTGAAGCCGGTCCCGGAGGACGGCTCTGTTGTCGCTGACGCGGCCGCGTTTGACGGGTGCGTGTTCGATAGCACGGCGGGTCCCATGATGGCCTTCAGTCTGGGTCCGAGAGGCTGCTTCGGCCGCCGATTCGCCTACATCACGTTGAAGATCCTCACCACGCTCATCATCTGGAACTTTGAGCTTCTACCCTGTGGCGAAGCGCTGTCGTCCTACAAGGCCCATGACATGCTGACGAATCGACCGGACTTTTGTTATGTGCGCTTACGAAAGATTGAAGACCATGAAAGATGACACTACAGACAATCGGCTATCCGTTTCTAGGAAACCCGCCCACCGAGCGACAAGCATTTTGTGTCGATATTTACCACAGGTGAACAGTTTGCGAGGCAATGGAAAGGTCGTTCAAGTGTTAAACGATAAATCCCGACGCTTTGAACAAGTCCCTGTAGATTGAACGTCCAATGTTGTGTCAATGCGTACGTCGTTGAGTGGTTACATGACATTGGCTGCCTAATAGGTCGTATTCAGCTAACTCTGTCATGGCTGACTCAGACTGGACAACACCATTCATAGAGTTACTCCGTAGATAGACTATAGTTGGGTAATACATGTACATCTGCAACTACACCGTAGATACTGTGTGACACTGTGTGACTTGTGCGTTTCAATCTAGACCTGTTCTCCCAAGGTCCCTGCCTGCCTTGTTTGCCGGCTCAGTTACGTATTACCAAGTATAAAATGGATACACTAGGCAGTTTAACTATCACGCAAAGTTCGTCTCGTGTAGGAACACCTTCTCCAGACGATTGCCGGGGCCCACAAGGTTTCCGGTCCTTCCGGGTGCAGGCTATATTTGCTGTATTATCGAAGCCGTTCCTCAGCCCATATGGCAGGCGAGTCATTGAAATGCGTGACTGATAAGGCGGGGTGAACTTTGACCCTTGTCTGTGTGAGTATGGAGGGACATGTGTACCTGCCAAGGTTACCGGGGTGTATACACTACAGTATTCCGCACCTATTGTACTGCAACCCTTTACAAACCTTGCCGTGAACCCTACTCGACTTGATACCACCTCGCGTGACACGAGTACGATCAAGATTCGAAGAGGAGTAGCATCTCTAGCTCAAAGCTTCCGAACCTACGTAATGTCGGCTAGATATCAATTAGACCCGTGTTCAGCTAGAACTTACACAAAGTCGGCAAGTCTAGTTTGCAGTGTTGGGAGTAGCCGTTCACTCGCTCAAGCGTAGACATGCAATGAAACTGGCTGTAAAAACACCGAGCAGCGGTAGCCACACGTTAGCTACATGTATATCGTCCTTTGAATGGCGAAAGTGGTCGGGCTGAGCATTGTGTATTAGAGGGTGTTTAAGCCTGTGGTGTACTATTTTAACTAGGTCTATTCCAGGTGGAGTCTAAGGAGCCTACGCATACTCCGTAGCTCCTACACCGAGCACGGACTAGTCATAACTGTCACGAAAGTCATCGGCCAACACAGCTCTGATTGCCAACAACTTTGCAGAATCTTGATGATACTATACCCATCATAGCCACCATGTCGATATTATCAGCCTTTTCAACGACGCCGTCCGTGATAGTATGGATCTTGTGTCTGGTCTTTAGCTTCGCCATCTATCACATTCGACAAAAGCTGATCCCAAAGCCCATCCCCGGCATTCCGTATAACAAGAATGCTGTGGGTTCTATCCTGGGCGACATGCCGAGCTTCGCCAGGCACATTGCCTTGACAGGCCAGCCCATGGATTGGTTCCGGAAAGAAGTCGAGAAGCATCGTCAACCCTTGCTGCAGGTGTTTCCACGGCCCTTTGGCAAGCCTTTTGTGCTTCTCTCCGACTTTGGCGAGGTGCAAGCCATGATGCTGAGCCGGAAGGAGACCTTTGACCGCTCGTCCATCTTTCGCGACATTCTCGGCGGCGCAGGCGAGCACCACCATATTTTGAAAAAGTCGGGCAGCGAGTGGCGTGACCAGCGACGTCTGCTGTTCGATCTCATGACGCCCGCGTTTCTGCACACAGTCGCGGCGCCGCACATCTACACGGCCGTGCATAACATCATCGACCTATGGGAAGCCAAGACACGCATTGCGGACGGCCGACCCTTTAGCATCGAGCTGGACGTCGACTACCTGGCGCTCGATGCGGTGATTGCCTTTACGTATGGAGAAGGCTACCCTGAGCGGGCGCTGGCTTCACAGCTAAACAGCCTGGGTTCCTTCGCCGACGCGGACATCGTGCGGCTGCGCAAGACGGGGCATGGGAATCCAGACGCGCCCATGGTGTTCCCATCCGCCGAGGTTCACCGAGACCTTGCGGCCATCCTCACCATGGTCCACATGGCGGAAACCCTACAATCGAGCGTGTTCCCTCGGTGCACATGGTGGTGGCTGAGCAGGACCCCGAAGATCAAGAAGGCATGGCTCAGACGCGACTCGCTCGTCACCAGTCAGATAACCCAGGCTGTGAAGCGTCTCCAAGAAGAGGGCGACGACGACGGCTGGCTTCGCAGCGCCGTGGATCTTATCGTCAGTCGTGTGCGGCAGTTCGCCCGCAAGGAGGGCAAGAGCCCAAGCTATGTCAATCCAATGACGATAGAAGAGGTGTTTGGCTTCACCATGGCAGGCCAGGAGAGCAGCTCGAGCACGCTGATCTGGGCGTTGAAATATCTCACCAACCACCAGGACGTACAGAAGAAGCTTCGATCCGTCTTGCATTCCGCGCACATCCAGGCACTTGCCGAGAAGCGTGCCCCGTCCGTCGAGGATATCACCCATGCGCACATCCCGTACCTGGACGCTGTGATGGACGAGGTTCTCCGCTTCGGCACGCCGATCCCCTTCCTCGCCCGCGATGCCGAGGTTGACACTGAGATCTTGGGTGTGCACATCCCGAAGGGGACTACTATATTCACACACACTCTGGGCCCGAGCTTGATGACCCCCCCCTCGACATCGACCCCAAGCTACGGTATCCCAGCCCGCAGGGCTCTCGGACAGGACGATGGGCCGATGATGACTTGAGCACGTTTCGGCCCGAGCGGTGGCTCGTCGAGAAAAAGGACCCGCACACAGGAGAGCGTCTGGTTTCGTATGACCCCAATGCTGGGCCCTTCATGGCGTTCGGGCTTGGACAGCGTGCTTGTTACGGGAAGAGGATGGGTTTGTTCGAGTTCCGCAACTCGTTGACGTTGCTGATGTGGCATTTTGAGTTCCTGCCTGTACCCGGAGAACTTGCGAGCTACGACGCCCGAGATGGGCTTACACGAAGGCCAAAGTTCCCTTATGTGAGAACGAGGAGAATAGTCTACTAAAAAACGAACAAATCTGCCATTGTTGTTCTGCCATTCCATGTTCGTGTTCGTTCGTTATACCGCCGCCATGTCCCGCAAGCATAATGCTACGAGGAGGCGTGAGGCCAGTTCAGGTGACTGTAGCAGTACTCTGACACGGTAGTATCCTCGGACGACACGGATTGGATGGTGGGAACGAGCTCAAGGGATCGATACGCAGCGACCACGGGCCAGGCGTAACGATGAGGTCTCGAGACAGCCAATAGTTTCTATCTACACTACGACAGAGAAATACCTTATACATGTAAACTGATATATAGTAGATGGTTTACTGCGCCTTTTGCTTCCAATGATGCCGTCATACGCGTCACAGCATGCCATTCCATCATCTCAGTGATTTACCAAGAAGCACTCTGTATTGTACAGTGAGAATACTACGGACTAGCCAAGCCCAGTGCAAGCTACGTTGGAAACCTTGAAAAAATTACCATGTTTGTCTCCTTCGTTGATGGGGGATACAAACTTGGCTTCTCATTTGTGGTCCAAGCGAGCTGATGGATCCAGAGGCACATTCGCTGGCAAGAAAGTAGCCCACATAATAAAGTACGATATCCTGCACTTGTTAAGGATTTTCCATTAACGTGTAGGCCGCTCAATACATTTTTTGCTATATCATGTAATGGGAAAACCTTGGCAGGGGTTTCGCGTACTGCGTAGGTTCAAACTCTGATAGTTTATCGATCTGCCACTCGGGCATGCCTACCTTCAGCAGCTTATTGCTGTTTCAGTCAAAAGGTAGTAACGAAAAGTATGATTTCACACCCGGGCAACCAAATATGAGGGACCTACCGGCTACCGTTGGAGCAACCCAGTCGGTTCAATGCAACATCCATCTTCCTACAATAGTAGCCTGCGCGATATTATACAAAGTAAAAAAGGCCTAGACGGCCAAATCATACCTAAAAGTCCACAGTGGTGAGGAGAAGCTCCACATTACCGCCCTATGCCACTCTTATCACACAAAGGTCGTATTGTTGCTAATTGGATCAAAGTTAGAGTCATATTTGTACACACGACAGTGGCGTGACCAACCCATTAAGTTTTCTATAGCAGATGTCTAGTATCTATGTAGTTATGTGATATCTATACGTTAACCTGCGGAACAGCTGGGATACCCCAGCGCAGATGCGGTGGGCCCACCGAGTCAGAGACTGTCCCATGAATTCCGTCGCAGCCCTTGCTTGCTACGGTATATCTGCATGGCGCGATCGAAAAGTCCGGTGAGCATTCATCATCACCCAACTTAAAGTTAACTCTGGGCCAGCATGTCGACTCACACAGTATAGTTTGCCTGACTCGCCTCCAAAGCTCCGCTCAAGCCATGCCTGGGGTGGCATGACGTACTTTACAGGCACGGGACACCAGTCACTCCGGGTGCCGGGTAGTTACCCGAGACACGACTCAGAAGTGTCAATGAAGGTCTATCAAACCTCCAGGTGAACCAAATTACAGCGAATAATTGGAAGGAAAACAAATCGAAGCGTTACACGTCCTGACCTTCTTACCTACGTGAGATCTTACCTGCCTGAGACGCTCCCTGTCAGTATAACAAGACTGATGGCAACTTCCCCTACTCAAGACGGCACTGCAAAGCCACTGATATTGTGTATCGCTGGAGCGGCGGTAGGGCACTTCATACCTCTTCTACAGGTCGCTCAAGACCTTGTCAGTAAGGGATTCGATGTCAGCATCCTGCAAGCTTCGTACTTCAAAGCCTCGGTTCAATCCATCGGAGCAACATTCATACCGCTTGAAGCGGAATGCGACTTTTCCCAATTTGACATCGCTCTCAAGGGCAGCCCCAATGGACGGTTCCCGGAGCGTCTGACCCTTGCGCCAGGGCTAGAGACTCTGGCCTTTGACCTGGAGCATGTGTTTATGCCGTATATCCCCGCACAGGCGCGTTCCATCTCCAGCGCCATCGCCCAAGTCCAGAACCGGGATCCGTCGAAAAAGGTAGTCATTTTGGCCGAGAACTCCATCCTCGGGATACTGCCGCTGAAGCTGGTCTCGGACGATAAGCGCACGGCTGTACCACCTGTGCTGGGCCTAAATGTTGTACCCTTGACATGGGAGAGCGTCGACGTGGCACCGTTTGGCACGGGACTGCCGCCGGATTCTACCCCGTCCGGACGCGCCCGGAACAAGATGCTCCATGATCTCATCCGCAACTTCGTGCTCAAGGGCGCGCTCAAGGCCCTGAGGATGCACTTGATCGAGGCCGGAGCAGAGCCCGAGTATATCCCTAGCCAGGAAGAACTTGGCTTTAATATCGTCTACCACCCTCGCGTTTTCGACAAGGTATATCAAATGTGTATACCCGAGGTCGAGTTCCCGCGCTGCGACCTACCTCCTCATATACAGTTTGCCGGTGGGCTGCCGCGGAAGCCAATTCCTGACGATTACCACTACCCGCCGTGGTGGAGTGATGTGGTGAGCAACGCCCAACTTCCTGCCGAGGAGCGGAAGACCGTGGTAGTGGTTGCACAGGGTACATTTAACACGGATTATAACGATATCATC
Source organism: Arthrinium puccinioides (assembly GCA_022414665.1). Classification (NCBI taxonomy): domain Eukaryota; kingdom Fungi; phylum Ascomycota; class Sordariomycetes; order Amphisphaeriales; family Apiosporaceae; genus Arthrinium; species Arthrinium puccinioides. Next base: position 383,301 of record JAIUNF010000003.1, on the reverse strand, counting down.
TTGCCCACGGTGGTGGCGCTGAAGGACCGCCAGAACTTCATCACCGTGGCTATCCTGGGCAAGAAGGGCTCTTCTTTCGGTCCCGACGTCGACGTTCCGCCAAACGCACGGGTAGCCGACTATTTAATGTACGACGCTATCCTGCCCTACGCCGACGTCTTCGTGCAAAACGGCAGCTATGGCGGGTTCCAGCACGGCCTCGCCAACGCCGTGCCTGCTGTGCTCGGCGGCTACACAGAAGACAAGCCCGAGATTGCGGCCCGGGCAGAATATGCGGGCGTGGGCTATAACCTGCGGACGGGACATCCAACCCCGGAGCAAGTAGCGGCAGGCGTAGACGCGGTTTTGGCGGACCCTAACTTCAAGTCGAGATGCGAGGAGGTGAGTAAGCGGATGGCGGCAGCTGATCCCCTAGGAACTATTGAGAGGGATTTGATGAGGATGGCTGGGGTGCGACAGTGTGTATGAAGAGTATGCGCAAATTGTAAACATAGCTATACCTCTTGTTGTATCTGAAATGCTGGCCTACTCAACCTATGAAATGCCAACCACATCTGTCACAGACACACCGACTCTTCATGTGAACCGACTTGTGTAGAAAAGTACTAACCCTAGGCGTCCACTGCCGAGGGATCCCTGTCTTTCAGCGCATCGGCGGGATGTATGCCCACCCCACTGATCTCGTGGGGTGCTATTCTTTATAAGCTTTGCCATTCCCACCACCAGATATGTTTTCGGACTTTGTATCTCAATTTTTCAATCGCCCATCTCCCCCAAGCTTGTACCCATTGTTGAAAACGATCGACATGTTCAGAATTAAAGACTCAAGTATTCGCATGATGGATAGGATTTGGATTCTATCAGGCAACACACCGTGCAAGCTCGTAGCGATGGCCTTGCTGTCAGCCATCCTGGCTTGGTTGGGATGGAGACTGTGGAGATTTCACATCGCGCCGGAGCTGCATCCGAGGTTTCCAAGACCTTTTCCCTACCTAGTTCCTTGTGAGCTCAGTATAACTTTGGAAAGGGTCACTTGTCTCTGGCTTATACGTGGAATAGACATTGGGAATTTAAAGGGCATGATGAAGAACCCACAAGAGGTCTTTTCCCAAGGGATGTAAGTACGATGGATTCTGCATTTCACGCTCTCTCGATTTGCGGCTCTAATTTAAATACCCGCAGACATTACTTTGAAAAGTCACGCGAGGTATTCAGCGTGACTGTCATGGGTGAAGAACTCTATATTGCTACTTCCGCCGATGATACAAGTGCTATATATAAGGAGACGAAGAAGCTCGATTTCGATATAGTCATCCAGGACCTGCTTTACGAGTTTGGCATTAGCAGAGGCACGCTGAAAACTTTATTCGACGCCGACTTGTTACAGGGAAGGAATTGGATGGATCGGCAACACGATATGTACCGCTTACAGATGCACCCCGGGATCAGAGGGGACGCTCTCGCTGCCACGCTATTGGAGCGAATCGACAACGCAACGCAATGGCATCTACTCGCTACCCCTATAATAGTAGCCCTATCCGATAACGCGGAAAACGGCCGCTCCAAAACCGTTTCACTCTGGAAGTGGTGCGGTCATGTCCTCGTTGAAGCGACAACGAGAGCCTTCTTCGGTAACGCCCTGCTTCAGTCGTCACCAAGCTTTGTCGAGGACTACCTACAGTTTGATAACGAGTACTGGCAGCTGAAAGCCAAGAACCCCGAAATGGCGGCCGAGACGAAAAAGAAATGCGTTTCGGCTCTGAAGCAGTGGTTGGCTCTGCCCCAGGACCAAAGGCGCGATGCATCCTGGATGTTTACCAAGATGGAACAAGATTTCGACGATATGGGGATCAACGATCCGGAGCAGTTGGCAGCTCTTTTGTTTGTCAACCACGAAGTGTGAGATGCTGCGTTTCATTCGTCTCAATTCAAACCCTCTTCCAGTTTTGCGTACAAAAATTGAGCATTCCTCGCTGATTCACGTGGCAGAATCAACGGTAATGCCTACAAGAGCTGTTTCTGGCTACTTGCCCACATCCTACACAGCAACTCCCTGCGGGATAGGGTCCAAGCAGAAATCACAGCTTCATATCCACCGAATAGCAGGATCAAGAGTTGCCCAGACATATGCTACCTCGTTGACCATTGCCCGCTGTTAAACTCGGCCCTGGACGAAGTCCTACGACTGTACAACAATGCCATGGGAATCCGTCTCGTTGTAAGCGAGTTCGTCCTCGGAACAAAGACGTTACGTCCCGGCAGGAAGCTGCTAATGCCGTACCGTCAAATGCTCCTCGACACTGGGACTTGGGGGGCCAGAGCCACGGACTTCGACCCTGACCGTTTTGTAAACGACAAGACTCTAGCCAAGAGCCCAAGCTTCCGGCCCTTTGGCGGCGGGAATGGATATTGCCCTGGCAGGCTCTTGGCGCGACGCGAGGTCCTCATGTTTGTGGCATTGGTCCTGGGGCGGTTCAATGTTGACTTGCACAGCATCCCGGGCGAAAAGAGTGCAAGGTTTCCAGAAGCGGACGAAAAGACGCCAACAGGTGGCATTCTAACGCCCGTTGCCGATCACGATGTCGTGATTCGAGTGCGCGAGTACTAGGAAAACAAAGGCCCGATCTATCAAGGAGTTGCAGATGCGGTGTGGTATGGCTGTTGCGTAGTTGACACGTTGAGCGGCGGTTTCGTCGCTTTACGGTTGACTTGGTTTCAATCGGGATAAATGTATAGCCTTTTGATGTACATAATACACAGGAAACCAGGAGGGAAATAGGATATGGCAATATTAACCCCACGTTGTAGTGCCCAAGACTATCGACACAAAAGACTACCACTGCCACATCCGGAGTCGCTCCTCAATAACACTCCATACACCACGCCGCAGATAACCGGAAAGCCAGTAATTACCATTTTTATCTTTTCCAGAAATGGTAAAGCTGCCCGGTAGCGCTTTGCCCATTTGGTAATTTTGAATATACACTGGATTCACAGATATCGCCGTCGTGCACCCCTCCACCGATGATAAGTCGTCTCGTTCTAGGTGCGCTGATCCTAGCAAAGCCGAGGAAAAGTCCAGATTGTAGAGACCAGCCTTAGTCCAATTAGTATAGGTTAGCAGGTGCATCCCGCCGTGGCCAAACAAAGGCGGCAGGCCGATCCACGACCGTCGCCACATATTCATATAGGCCTCGACCTGCCCACGGGTTCCCAGCTCAGCGATAGAGCGGCGGATTTCAAGCGCGGTTCGGCCTAACCATCGGGGCCCGCCTCGGAGCACGCCTCGTGCCTGGAGCAATATCGGGATGCAGCCGACAGCACAGGAGACGTACGGCGCTTTCGTCATCAGCATATCCATAGCTAGGACGCGGCGTAGAGAGTACGACACACTAAGGACGATAGAGGTGTCTCCTCCCCATCGCAACATCGGCCCTTCTATATGGCTGGTAGCTATATGGGTCCACCAGGCGGTGAGGACATCGTTTTCAGTCAGGAACGGCTTTGCCTCGTGATTATGTCTTCTCTCGTCCTGAATCTCGACGACGGGGCTTCTTTCACTGCTGCCATTCTCCGCCTCTTCTGCAACGAGATCATCCAGAGCTGTGTTGTGTAGTCTGGTAACAAACAAGGCCGGTACGCAAACCATGCGCGTCTCCAGTACCGGGCTGAAAAACAAATCAACAAAGTTTCTGACCATGTAACTCAGATAACCCATGTATGAGAGCTTCCGGCGCGCGAGTTTGTAATCTTCGGTCGGTCGCGTACCCAGCTCTGCCAACGGATCGACAGTACCTTCGAGTCCGCACGGCCGTTCGATATCTCCCTCTCGATCTTCCAGGATCAGGACCCAGGCGTCGAGAACAGCTCGCAGACCCATGGCGTCCATGAGCGTGTGCGGGAAGTAGACGGTAACTAGGGTCTGGGTCCGGGACGAGACAACGTGCAAGCCAAGCTGTGGTCGATCCTCGCTCAGGTATCGCTCAAGTGTCTCGGGGCCGTCCCGCGGATGGAAAAGGCTGCGAAATGCGTCCGGACTGCCGACAACAGCAGGTCCTCCTTCCATCGGCGGCTTCGGCAAATGGTGCAAATCGCCATCATGGGCAACGTGGGAGAATGAGATGGCCGGGCGCTCTGGGCTATATGTGGCAGGGTAATGGTATTGCAGCTTGCCCGTTGCCTGCTTATCGGCAGGCATCGCACGGATTAGTTGTTGGCGTCGAGGGGAGCCGGAGGAATAATTTGTCAATTTAACATACGTTCAGTCGTAGCCTTGCGCCTAGCTTTCGCCATCCGTCACATTCCGCCAAGTGCCAAAGACTATCGCGGAGCTTGTTGAAATCGAGCTCCTTGTTGAAAGCGAACATGACATATAGAATGCATCCCCGCCATAGCAACGTGTCGTCAAAGAAGTGCAATCGCACAATGTTATCAGATGCAGCTGTTGTCGATCTTGGTCTGTCCGACTTTTCAGACATTGCTGGGATTTTCGATGATGATCCGTCAATCGAAAAACGTGTTGTTGGAAAATTGGAGTTGCGGCAAAGGTGAAGACCCTTTTGTGTTCTCAAAGTTCCCTTGATCGCAAACCTAAACAGTGCTAACACATGTCGTGTAATTAATTATATTGCCAAGTCGACAGCGGATAATTCCGACGCGAAACCCAGTGGGTAACATCGCCTACACAGTACGGTGTAACTGTTAGAATAACACTCCTATGTACTTAGCAGCTGCAGGGGGTATCGGATATAACCTGAAGGTTATTTCTCCTATATATAAAGCGGACTATCGGACCACATTCGATCCGAATATCCTTACATATCGCGCACCTCGCTGCCGGCTAGTTACCCTCCTCTCCTTCCCTTCGTTAAGGTTAGCAGTAGATTAATTAGATATCTACGCTACTCCACGTTTGCACCGTACGGTCTAATTATAGTAACACTGAGCAGATACAAAAACGGGTCTCCGAAAAAAGAAGGAAAAGAAGAAGAAGAAGAAAAAGAGAAATGGAAAGAAGAAAAAGAAAAAGGACAAAGAGAAGAAAAAAGGTATTCGCTGCGTTTCTGCAAAACGCGAATTACGTACGGCCACTAAAAAGTGATCCGGTTTTGTACATTTTTTGCGTACTTCGCCGTAGAAAAAATCCGGTCTAGAGTAAGTGCCGTTAGATGTAGGATAAGCCTGTAGCAACTGACTGCCTACAATGTCTATATGTTAAACCCAGGACTATAAAACAGTCCACTTTGCTTATAGTACTATCAGCTAGAGATAGGTGTTTTTACTACGTCTAGCCGTTACTATTGATATAGTTACATGCTATTGACCTTGTTAGTTGTTAATTGTTAACTTACCCGGCATAACCGATATATCGGTATTACCAGTAGATTAGACTAATTAGATGAGATAAACTCTGCTTAAAAGCAGTAATATCTATAGGATAAAGCTTTGTAAATAGCTAATGTTATAGGTTTAGGCAATGTACTTAATTAAGTGTATATATATCTTACACCTTCCCCTAGTTAGTTTAGATATTTTACTCAATTCAGTTTACACAACCCAACCCCTATACTTCGTATCTAAGTGTTTGAACAGCGCGTGATTACCACTGCGTTATAATTAGTTAGGACTTACAATCCTATCTACCTTTATGCCATAGCTAGTTAGGATTAACACTCCTATCTATCTATTTTAATAGTTACTCTCTTACTTTGTGAATATAAACCCCGACTCGTATAGTTAAAGGTTATTTAACCCCTAAACATACGGTTCGTTATAGCATCCTATAAGGCCTTTAGTACGTCGAATATCCTTTCTAGTTGGTCAAATACTGGTATCTGGCCTCACAAACCAGAGATGGTCCTCCTCGAGGAGGAGGAGGTCCAGACCAGTATTGAGGATGCTTCAGAGTCGCTTTCTATAGGAGTTAAACCCTGTTGTTCTCCAGAACCGGTCGTAGGAAGGCTCAAGATGTTCGAAATGCTTTACGGCATATCAAACATACCGAGGGACCTGTGCCGTGCTCTCTTCGGCGGCTTGTCTACAAGGCAAGCAAAGCAACCGGTCATTTCTCAGGCGAAGTAGGGAGATTACAGCCATCAGTTGAGTCCCTTCAGCGTGAGTTGAATAGATATGGCCCTGAAGTACGACAACCGGCCAAAACAGACCAAAATCAGGTTTTCACAAACCTACCTTCGATCCGGACAGCGCAGGAGAAGCGTGAGCTCAGATTGAAGCGTCAACGGCCGGATAACCAGTTAGAGATTGAAGCATTTATCAATACGACATCTGAGAATGTTCGTCAATCGAAGCGGAGTCGAAGAAAGTAACTTATGTTTAGTTTGAGTGCAAATTGATCAAGACACTGATAATTTCGTACTTGGTGGTCCCGTATAGTTATTCGTTGCAAGTGGGGGGGCGTTGCAGATGTGGGTACATGCGGTTAGTGATGTGTTGTTGTTGTTGTTGTTGTTGTTGTTGTTGTTGTTGTTGTTGTTGTTGTTAACACGTCTTTCTAACCTAAAACAAGAAACAGAACAAGGTTCCATAGATATAATGCCTATATCCCTTATTGCAATAGGGAATCGAGCATGGGTTGAATGCATGACTTGGATATGCAATGTCCAGGTTTGATATAAAGGAGGCTGGAGGAGAGGGGGCCAAGTAGTGTCACGGGCGACACGCCCGTGTCTTAGTCAGCACCATATGAGTATCGGCGTGCTGTATTAGTGCACGTGCTAACTAACGACCTCGAACCCTAAAAGCATGGAGCCAGCGCCTCACGCGCTTGGTAATAGTTAGATTCCTCGCGCAACTAGAAATATTAACCCTTGTTCAAAGTTAGTAGCTTTCAGGTTGTATCTAATACCTAACCCTAAGCTTTCCACCCAAGAAAAGAAAAACGAGAGACAGTGTCGCACGCTCACGACCCGTTAGCGCCCTGCACGTACGCCTGATCGTACCTGTAAGGCATGGGGTGTGTGTCGTAGTAGGCATCGTACCTAAGCAGGGCGAAGCCTGGGTCGGCGGCGGCGATGCCGCTGGGCCAGCACTGGTTGTCTTCGAGGCCGTCGTTGGCCGGCGAGTTGCCGGAGTGGCCGTATGACGCGATGGTGAACTCGGGGTGCGTGTTGACGCCGAAGCCGACGTACGTGCGCAGAAGCTGAGAGTTGGGGCGGCTGACTTGCTTGGCGCTCGCCGGGGCGCGGTTGACGGCAGCGTCGAAGTTGGAGTCGGACATCTCCTTCAGGGTATTAGAGAAGCAGGCGCCCTTCCACAGCTGGCCGGCCTTGCGGTTATCTCTGTCCGGGATGAAGCGCACCAGCTGGCCGGTGCGGTCGACGCCCGAGTTGACGACCTCGGGGTTGTTGGCGTCCAGCAAGTAGGCCGGCGGGTACTCGTCGCGGTCGCATGCCCCCCACTGGCGGTTAGCGGTGTCGAGCCAGCCGGAGCCGCGGTGCTGGCTGGTCCAGGTGGCTGTGGCATTGGCGGTCTGGCGATGGGCGGTGGTGGCAGCTGCCTGCGGGCAAGTCAAGGTGGCCCAGGCCTGGTTGTTGCGAATGACGCTACTATACCTAGTGGTAGCAGGCCTGCGACCAAGCGGCGCTGCAGGTGGCCCGCACCTGGGTGGCGCGGGCGCCGTAGGTCAGCAACGTGATAATGAGCTCCTCCTACTGCGTCTTGCTGGCCACGCACGACTGCCGGCGCAAGGTGTTCTTGGCTGGGCCCACCCGCAGGGTCGACTGTGACTTGGGAACGTTGCACCTCTTGCAGATGCCACCGCTGCCCGGCTGCGTCTTGCCCAGCCCATAGGCGCCAGAGGCGATGAGATGTGTGGCACACGTCCCGTCATCGCCTGGCACGGGCTTCCACCCCGGATCGCCGGCTGAGCAGCAGACATACTGGTTCGGCTGGAGGGCTGATGGGTTTGCGCAGTCTATCGTTGGGTTGTACGTCGTGAACTGGGAGCCCCTGATGCCGCACTTGGACGCGAGCGTCGTGCTTCTCCTGCGCCGGGTGGCCAGTGTGGCTTTGCTGTACAATGTTCCGTTGTTGCTCAGAGGGTCGTTGAGCCCGGTCGCGCCTACAATGTCGACAGTCGAAGACGGCCACCGCCTTCAGCTCACCCGACGACACAAGGCTGGCATCGGCGGCGCACTTCCCGGCGTGCCAGTCTGCAGCCGTCTGTTGGACGGCGGCGAGGTTGCCCATGTTGTCCACGGCGATACCAAACATTTCTGATGGCTTATCTGTCTCGCAGAGCTGCGTGGGCGATAACTGCAGCAGTATGGGCTGCTGGCATTGTCGGAGCCGGTTGACTGAGAAGTAGGTGACCCAAGTGTGCACGTTTTCAAGGTGGGCATAAGAAAGTGGGCAGTCGTGCTGGTCCGGCTCGTATGTCTTGATGTCGCTTATGGGAGAGGGGTCGCCGTCGCCTACGGGTGCGACGACCTGGGTGCCGTCAAGGTCAACGGCATATTGCACGAGGCTTGTCCCCAGGACGAGGGAAGCCGTGATATATCTCCTTATTATTTACGTCGGCCACCGAGTGGGTATCTAATAAGCGGCACCGACTGCAGTTACTGTGTAACCAGAAAGGATAACAGATAGGAGGTTGGCAACACTACGCTGCTTTATAGCTCGTTTAAGGCCGTTATCTATAGCTCCGTCTTCTTCTCTGCCTATACCTCTACTAGGGATTAAGCATCCTTTTTTGTAGTCCAACATGGGCCCATAGGAGCCTACCATCAAGCCAAGATATGTGCCCTGGAGCTCATGGACTTGAGCGGGTGCCTAGCCTTAGCTGCGTACCGGGTCTTTACCTCGAAGACGGTCTAGAGTCTCTACCTAGGCACTCATTTTGGCCCCTTTATAAAGTTACCCCTGGATTTCCTCCTTTGCACGAGGTGCAGAGGTAAGTAAGTGCCTTGCAACTGTATCACGGTATGATGTATCCGTACTTCCCCGGTCTTCTCAGTCTGCTGTTCCATTTCGTAATCTGTGGCACAGGTGATTATGCGGCGCTAACTCATGCAGTAAACTATAGACTAATCGCCAACACAGCACAGGACACAGGACGGAACCGGACCGTTTCGCCTAGTTGCCAAGCCGTTGGTAAGGCTGCCAAGCCGCCGTATGGTGTAACCGACATTTAAAACCCCGCAGCAATCCTCCCGAAGCCCCTGCCTTGCTTGGCAATATGGGAGGACATCGCTCATGTACAGATACATATCCCAATCCAGATATGACCTCCGGTGCAGTTGGTGATGGGTTTGCAGCGGTGAGTGATATTGAAGGTCTCGGTAATTAGGCACTATTCGAGGGTCGCCAAACCACGGATGAATGGAGTCAGGGTGGACTTGGCGCAGGAGGAACAAACGAAAAGGGCAGGTCACAACAAGACCGCTTACCTAAGACGGGTCGCACCAAGTTCCTTGCCCTCTTCTGGCCTGTTTGCCGTCTTTCAAGTTTCCGCCCTCGCTTTTAATTTCTTTTCAACCAAAGTTGACTCAACTCCGTATCAGCAAATACAAATTTACATAACTCCTTCTCTATAACCCAAGAAAGCCGAGGCGATACCGGACACGCCTTTAGTATCCTGGACCATAATACGAAGACAAGATGCCGACGCTCGACCAAGTCGAGTACTCGCAGGAGGCTACGGTCGCTGCTGTGACCGACTTCTTCGCCTTCCTGACTAAGATGTACCTTCCCGAGTCGGCTGTCGTGCACCCGCCGCCAGGAGGGTGGCCGACGTTGGCCTCTGATCTACGCGACCTGGGGAAGTCGGACGAGGTGATAAGCCTGCTTTCGCACTTGCCGTACGTCCGCCATGATCTCAACGATAACGAAACATCGCAAGTCACCCCTGGAGGCCATTGGATGGACTGGCGCATCTCCGGTATTTGGGTACAAGAGGGTGGCAGTAATATCGACGCGCTTCGTACCATTACCGAGGGCCCCGCCATCATGGAGCACGTGCCTGAGAGCGTCGTCGGGCTGGCGAATAGCGAATACGATATCTTCCTAATTGACACGAAGCTCGGCGTCGTCTACTGGCCTGAGTGTCCCGGCCGGCTTCGCGACGGGCCCCGGTGTATCGAGGACGACCCATACGACTACTGCGACGACAATGACGAAGCTGACTGGCGTGCCGACGGCGCCGCCTGGTCTGTCGCCGACTTCTTCGAGGTCCTTAAGGCGGAGTACTATTCGCTACGCTGGGTGCCGTGGAACGAATACGAGGTCTTAGATTTAGAGGGCAAGAAGACGACGCTCCAGGACGTTTATAGGCGCCACGGCTGGCCTGACTTGCAACAGTATCGCAAGGAGGAGTGCCTCGAGGAGATGAAGGCGGCCATGAGGGGGTTAGGATGGAGGTGATGTAGAGGGCGATTAGAGTTAATGCGAATTAGGTATATTTAATTGCGTGCTTGATATATTTGGCAAGAGGCGATTCCCGAGCCCACCGACCTTGTTTACACAGTTAGGTACTTAAATAGAGGCCTACTCGGGAGGGATCCTGCGGGAAATCAATAATTAATTAATAAACGGCCAAACAAAGAAAAAGAAAAAAAGAGACTGCTGCAGTGATGTTGGCCTTTACATCCATAACTATTCTCGCCGTGCATTATTCCGAAGGCCGACGGTGGTATTCGCGGCCTTGGCGAACTGGTCCAGGATTCCGCCCCCAGCCGGCACACCACGAGGCAAACCAAACCCACTTGTGTTTTGCTTGGCTAATTTCCTTCGCTCTCAGGCTGATCGCCAAACGGCCCTTCCACTTGTGTACCCATGGCTGCGGTTGACATAGACGCGATGCTGTCAGCGCGGCATTCCAAGTCGTCCATCTCCCCTTCCCTTCCTTATCTTAACTCTTCGCTCTCTATTTTCACCAACTTCCTCCGTGGCTTGGTCATACCATCATCGGCTTTCTTCAGCAATCATTATTATCATACCAGACTACAGTCTCAACGTATCAATGATGAAGCTGGCCGTCTTCGCTATCCTAGACGCCTCCGTAGCAGCCGTCTCGGCCTCCACCATCACCGTTATGGCCCGACAAGCGACGACCGCGCCCCCATCCTCCTCCATATCTTTGCCGCCTTTGACAACGATAGGGCCTTCATTGACGTTGACCTCGGCGTATCGCGACCCGTGGCAGTGCGCGACGCAGAACCTGTCGCAGTATTTCGACGTGCCCAAGCCCTCGGGAACGCTGAGCGCGGCCATAGACATGTACGTCGACGAGCTGGTGGAGCCCTGTCTCGAAACGGCCACGGGCACCGACCTGTTCAACTGCCGCGTCACCGAGTCGTCGCAACTGTGCGGTTTCACCACCTACGCGTCGGCGGCTCCCGCCCTGATCACGGCCTTCGCGTCGTACGAGAGAGCCGCTGCCTCTTTCTGGCGCAGCAACAGCGAGAGCGTGAGCTCGCTGTCGGTCGAGTGCGCGTCGGCCTGGGGCCACTTCGGCGAGCTCGACCACGCCTGGCTAAACCAGACCATCGCCTACGCCAGCTGCGTGCTGGATGACTTGCCCCCGTCAGCACCACCACCACCGCCGGTTCGTCGTCTTCAAGGGCCGGATCGAATACCGCCCCCGGCACGGGGGTCACCGGAATGACAAGCAGCGCAACGAACACAGCTGCATTGGCCGGGAAGAGGAATTTGTGGATGCTTGCCAGCACTGGCGTCATCGTTGGGGCTGCTAATGCCTTTGCGTGAGATTGGACGTTCCAAAATTCAATGTTATGTGCGGCTGGGAACCCGACATGTTGTCCGCTTCTGGTGTTTTGCATGCATAAGAAAAGGATATGGTTAGATAGAGCCTTATTCTCTTTCCCCCGCACATATTAAGCACGTAACCCTGAACACATGTAATCACTCAGTATACACCAGACAGGAACATATACAGCTAGAGCAGTGCCACCAGAGACCACACAACCACTCTCAAATACCACATAATCTGTCCATATTGTTACCTCATGGAGCACCCTTGTGATGCCATTCCTGTGATGATCACGAGGAGACCAATCAACCATGAAAGTGAAAGCGAATCAAACGGAAACCATCATATCCTCGCGGTTCACTGTACTCACCAGCAAACCACAGGGTGGACTTACGTCTCATAGGGCCTGATCGGCTGCGCTTATTAGGGGACAGGTCGTTAGAGGCACGGTACTTCTAGCTTTTATGTATTCATAACGCAATTAGCAGGGGTAGGTAAGTACCTTTTCTCCATGCATAAGATGCTAGCTCTCTGCTACTGCTGCTGTCGCTACTACTGCTGCTGATATCGCTGCTATTGTCGCTGCTATCGCTGCTGCTGCTATAATAGGTAGTTTTGTGAGCTATCGCGACACTGCAATTTGGTGCGTTTTTGGCATATACTAGCGTTGCATGCCTCTAACGCGGTGTGCCTGGAGTGTAACAGACCCCATGGAGGATGGAGGGGTCTGTTACGTTAAGGGCATTTTACCTCCTCAGAGGGCTTTTTTGGCCCTCTAACGGCCTGTCCGGCATCGGTGAGAAAAAGATACATTGGTTGCACCGTCCATTTGCGTGCACAATGCCAGCATTGCCGATCCCATATTAAATTTGGTTAGGCTGGCAATCTTTATGCTTGACAGGGAGGGAAGCGTTTAACCGGTGCCTCTAACGCGGTGCTGAACGTAACGAATGCCTCGAACAGGCGGAGCCGATCAGGCCCATATTTGGTATTCTTTCCATAGTACTTTGTTTATATTATTACATGTTATCGACCCGTAGTTTACGTGGCTCTGCCTTTAAAGCGCTGTAGGACCTAATGCGGATCTTCGCAAGTCGTCAATTTGATATCGTCGACGATGATTTCAAATTCGATATCTGCTTAGCCCCAGCGATGGGATACAGGCTTGTAACTGAGCTACGCCCGGGCAGACGCTCAAGCAATCGAATCCAGTACTTGCGCCTCTATATCAACCCCAGTGGTTAATTCCCTGGAGACCCTGGCCGCCAGCTTCTTGTGATCCTTGTTTGCTTCATGTTACCCGTACCTGCTTCGTGTGTGTGATTCTTGTCTGCTTCATATGATACTTGTCTGCTTAATGTGATCCTTGCCTGCTTCATGCAATCCTTATCTGAGGATGTAGGCTATTCTGTGATCCTTGCTTGATGCCACTCACTCTGCCCAGCCTATATGCGGCTATATTCGATACAGGTCCGGTTGGGCTGCTTGTGCGGTCCGCTACCACAGGTGGGAACATTCAAGCCCGTAGGGATTAGGCACCACTCTTTACCGTTAGCGTCAACAAGATCCTTGACCAACATACTAGAAGTGAAGGGCTCGCTGCCGCCCTCGCCCAATTTAACCTCAACCTCAGCTGTAGCCCAGTCCTTCTTAATAATCTCGCTCCAGGCTGTCATTTCTAGGTTGGTCCTGTGCACCGTAGAAGCGCCGAGGTCTACGTAGTAGCGGCTTAGCGAGCGGCTGGTGCCTGACGCCCCACCTGCGCCGCACTTGCTTGGCAGTACCGATACTTCTCCATGTCCGCTTTTCAACAACTAGGGTCCATATGTCACACCTTCAATATCAGCCTCTCCGGAGATGTGAGTCTTATTACTATGGTGTCAGGCAAAAGTTTATGCCCTTGTTTATGTACCGCGCTAGAGAAGAGCCCATCCACCATACCAAATATAGTCTAGCGTATCCCTTGGCAAGGTTCGGTACATTAGGACACAAACAGATACATACCGAGGCCAGCCAAGACAGAAAGACTCTGAAGGAATGACGATGGAATCATATAAGTGACCTCAAGATACCGGGACTACAAGGCCGGCAACTAAGTCAGAAATGAGGACCTTATAGTGCCCCGCAATGCCCTATTGAGGAAGTTAGAAAAGCCCGTGGCGTTCGTGTCTTCCAATTCAGGCCATCAGGCGGACTGAACGACCAGGAGTACCATGCGGTCTGCCTAAGCGTCCGGTTCCGTATCCGTCTTCCCCGGCTGGGGGAGATTGTGCCGACGCGACGTGGTCCCTTGGTACCTAGGCAATGGATGGTGATATGAAATGTTACATATATACCTACACTCTGGACCGTTATGTGTTGTCGGGCAATTGACGAGACCGTCGATCCGATTACAGAAGTCTATCATTCCTAACACGCAAGATAATAGCATCGGTGTCACCTCTATCCACAGACAGAACCAATAACACTATGATGCCTTACGTGCTGCCCTTACTCCTGCTCGCCGGCAGTTTCGTCGACGTGGCGCTCGCCGGCGTGGCTTATGATCGCCGCGATGGCTTAACACCTTCGTTAATATATGATCCCAACACCACCCCGTACTGTACCTGGTGGGTTGACCTAACCTCGGCCAAGACCTGCAGCACGCTGCTAAGCGGAAATGCTATCGACTTGGTCTCGTTCCGAAGATGGGTGAGACGCTCGAGTTTTCCCTCGCTAAAATTTCCTGCTAACAAGACTCGCCAGAACCCGTCTATCACAGAGATATGCGTCCTGCAGACGGGCCACTCGTACTGCGTCGAGGCCTGCTTTGAGCCGCCAGTTAGCACGGCCGGGCCGACCATAACTTCCATAAGCAAGATCACGTCGTCGACAACTTTAACGACCACGACGTCGAACGGTAACGGCGTGTCCACGCCGACGCCGACTTAGGCGCAGATCGTCAATAACTGTAACAAGTTCTACTTAGTGCAGTCGGGCGAGTCGTGCTCCAGCGTGGCCAGCGCCAATGGCATCACGCTGGCCCAGTTCCTGGAGTGGAACCCGTCCGCTGGCAGCACCTGCGCGGGGCTCTGGGCCAACGCGTACGCATGCGTGGGCATCATCGGCGGCGCCACGCCCACGACCCCGCCCACCACCACCACCACCACGGGCAACGGTATCGCCACGCCTACGCCCACGCAGCCAAACATGGTCAGCAACTGTGACAGCTTCTACCTCGTCGTCTCGAGCGACACGTGCGCCGCTATCGCGAGCAAGTCTGGCATCTCGCTATCGCAGCTCGTGGAGTGGAATCCCAGCGTAGGTAGCTCGTGCGGTGGGCTCTGGCTAGATACGTATATATGCATCTCCATCGTCGGCCACACTCCCACGCCGACCAACCCGGGGAATGGCGTGGCGACGCCCACTCCGATCCAGAACGGAATGACCACGAGCTGCAAAGCGTTCTACTTCGTGGTCTCGGGTAATACCTGCGCGACCATTGCTCAACAATACGGCATTACTGTCGCCCAGTTTGTTTCCTGGAACCCGGCCGTGAGCTCCTCCTGTACTGGTCTATGGGCCAACACCTATACCTGCGTGGCTGTGTTGTAATAATTGGATTGATGAAAAGTTTGGACGTGAATAGCGTCTTATTATAGGAAATCTTAATTTTAATCCTAATAGTATTCTTTACTTTTTTTTTCCTTTTCTACGTTTTTCTCACCCTAACTTTTTCCGTTCTTCTTACCTTTCCCTTCTTCGCTCTTCTTACCCTAACCTTTTTTTTCTTCGAAACGGGTTCTTTTTCGTCTATTATTAAAGGTAGATAGGGGTCTTAGTCCCTAATACGTCTCTATACGCAGTCTCTCTTTGTCTTAGTAACGCGCGCTGTTAATTCTCTATTCCACGTAGGTGTTATCTATAACGGTGTATACATCTTAATATCACGTGTATCCAAGGTAGTTCAAGTTATCGGGTTGTATTGTGTATATGTTCTGTCTTGTAACTTTACTATGCCGGATCCCCGGACTGTTAGTACATTCTCCTACCAAAAGGTAGAGTACCGGTTATAGGAGGTACATTGGTCCGACCTAGTAGTACTTAGTATCTACCTCCAATCTAACACTTAGCAGCTGCAGGGGGTATTAGATATAACCTGAAGGTTATTTCTCCTATATATAAAGCGGACTGTTGGACCACGTTCGATCCGAATACCCTTATATATCGCGCACCTCGCTGCCGGCTACTTACCCTCCTCTCCTTCCCTTCGTTAAGGTTATTAGTAAATCAATCAGATATCTACGCTACTCCACGTTTATACCGTACGGTCTAATTATAGTAATACTAAGCAGATGCAAAAACGGGTCTCCGAAAAAAAAAAAAAAAAAGAAAAGAAGAAGAAAAAGAGAAGAAAAAGGTATTCGCTGCGTTTCTACAAAACGCGATTTACGTACTGCCACTAAAAAGTAATCCGGTTTTGTACATTTTTCGCGTACTTAGCCGTGGAAAAGATACGGTCTAGAGTAAGTGTTAGTATTACCTTATTCAGACCATAACGGTGAATACATAAAGCGCAGTAATCTACATGTTATTATTACTAGGCCTAAAGAGTAAAAAGGAAGAAAGAAAGGTAACTAACTGAAGCAGCAGCTATAACTAGGTAGTAAGTAGGGGTTAGATGCTGACGCATCTGACCCACTTACCGGATGCCGGTGGCATCCGCTGCGGTGGTTTATATACTAACTTAATAGACCGGCCCTCCGACTAGATATAGTACCTAAGAGCTCCCGCTATACTTTTCTATATCGCGGAGTCTTCTTCGGCTATAATAGACTTCGTAGGACGAGCAGGTACTAGAGTAAATACTAAGGGCTCGACCGCGGTCGCTACTAGCGTGGTGAGGCGAAAGTGCGGTAGCTAGTTATAGTCTGGGAACTGCAAGTCGACGCCCGCGAACCCGGTCGCCCGGAGGACGTCCGCCTACTAGGCCACAGTGAGCAGCGGTCCTGGTGGGGATATACCTACTGGTCGGATGAACGTGCTGCTATTTTGAAGGCAGATCGATCGGACGTCCGTCCGGTCTACTTTAATAGTCTATATCTACCTGGAGAATACCGTCGGCATCCGTAGCAGTTGCTACTATTTATTGTATTCCAATAGCATCCTGTGCATCGTCGTAGATAGGGTCAAATGTCTAACCATTATAGGAGTTAATACGTTTCAGGAACACCCCACAAGCTACCTTATGAAGCGTTTTGGCGATATCATAATAGGATTATTAACAAGACATCGCCTTGTCCTAGAATAGTACTAAATAACATATATCCTGCGCGAGCCGATTACCTTCAATAATTAGGCTACTACAACTCACACTTCCTTAAAACGCCTCGGTTATATAAAGCCAGTTATAGAGGACACAAAGTGCTGCATCTAACCCGTGAGCTATGGCTAATGCTTGACTGGTTTCAAATAAAGATTTAGTGCCGGCTTATGCCAAAATGCACCGTACGCTTTCTGGGAGATTAACCATTTATCCCCCAAGCTCGGATCGGCAAACTTCATATCGAAGTTGTAGATTATGTTAGCAAGAACAAGGCGTATCTCAGCCCAAGCTAAGCTGATAGAAAAGTACTTAGTCAGTTCTGCAAGTTGAGAAATGATAATTAACAAGCTTACTTCCTGCCTACACAGTCCCGAACGCCAACGGCAAAGGGCTGGAAGATGTCTCTCTTGTCGTGTATATACCCTGGATCGCCGAGCCAGCGCTCGGGACGGAACTCGAATGGGTGCTTGAAATTTGCCTTGTCATGGTAGGTAGCATAGTGATAGACACCAACAATCGTCTACGCAACACCATATTAATACATCGCGGAGTTGATATCTGGATCTCGCGACACATACATCTTCTGCCACGAATTGACCGTTAATGACACAACCGGCTTTGGGGGAGCAACGCTTGAAAGTATTGGCAACTGGTGGGTAGCATCGAAGCGCCTCTGTCAGGCACGCTGTCAGGTACGGAAGTTTTGCAACATTTAGCAGGATGATATCCTGCTGGCTCATGAAACTGCTTCGAATCTCTTTCGTGAGCTTGTCCAGGACAGTTTGGTTCTTCAATAAGAGGTACGTAACGCCGGATAAACAAGTAGCTGTAGTCTCCGAGCCGGCGATGATAATAGTGGCTGTCGAACTTCTAGCATCTTCAGCTCCTTGTTCCTGTTACGAATGAGTAATGGGCCAGTTCTGAAAAAGAAAAAAAAGAAACAGTATGACTTACATCGCCTGACTTATCGATCAGTGACTGTACCAGATCATTTCCGGATCTGATTTGGAGCCTTTCTTCCACCGCAATTCTGGCCGCATCACGAAACTTGACAGCACCGCTCCACAATATGAGGATATTCACAAGTTTCCGCAGCCCTATTAGTACCATACCAGTCAATAGATTCAGCGTAAAGAACCCCTTGTAGAGTCCGTCAACCCAAGGGTGAATCCTCGATTTCTCAAGGCACTCAAAGTCCGAGGAGAAGGCAAGTTGGCCGGTTACATCGAATGTAAAGAAGTTGTCTTTTTCAGAGTAAGCAAAATGAACAAATCTGACTTGTAGGCTCTGGCGTAAGCTCACACCAATCTCTCATATCAACCGGTTTGGCCCCGTCCTGTCCATGCTCTCGCAACCGCCGAAGCAGGAGATCCAGATAGGAGGCAATGGTGGGCTCGAACTGACGCAACGATCGTTCAGAAAAGCTCGGCAGTATTGCGGAACGAATGCGGGCATGCCGCTGCTGGTCGGGAGTGTCGAAAAAGGATTGCGCGGTATCCTTGTTCCACCGTAGAATTTGGCCGAGTTTAGACAGCTCTTTCTCACCCTTTGGACCATAGACATCTTTCCATGCGGTACTGCCGCTCACGGCAATCTCGTTTGGTGCAATCCTTACTGTCGGTCCGTATCTCTTGTGGAGTGACAGCACATGTTTGTGCATCGTGCCGCTCACACAGTAGTATAGCCAGGGCAGACGAGATACCCTGTTTATAAAAGGACCAGGAATGTTCCGAAGGGGATGGAAGAAGGCGTTGTATAAGCATGTGATAAGGAGGATGGCACTGAACTTGACGCTATTAGATGAGTTTCGACAACGGGGAGTCACCTTACAAATAATGCAGCATAACAGCAATATTTGGCAGCTTCCGAAGCTGCCGCATAGATGTGGGACTGCAGCTCGTAAACTGACATGTTGATAGTTATAGATTTCAAACTAGGCGGTGACCTTGTGCACGATGCGGGCCGGAATACTTCCAGGTTATATGCAAGTAACCGAGGGAAATGGTGCAGAGAAGTCTCGTTGTTAAGAGGGAAAAGGTGTAAGGAAATGTCGTCGTCAAGAGGGTTTTATAGGTAGTGTGTGCATCGGCGCGGGACACGAGGAAACTCAATCACGGCTGCAAGAAACTGCCAGTCAGCGAACGGTGACCTCCACTCATTTTATAAATTGTAGGATACCTTGGACTCTTCTTGAACGCTAAATTCAGGTTTTATTCCGATTATGACGGCTACAATAATGTAACAGGCGCAAGTAAGCTGTTTAGACTAAATTAGAATGGCTAAACTATTATTGAGTAGCAGATACGCAGTATCGGAACGCGCGGAATGGCAGTGGTTTACCGGCTTTTGCGAATATTAGCACCGCTCGCTAGGGAGTGAAATAAATGTGGACATGTAGATAACGCTAACAGGAATCGAACCTAAATACATGTAGAACTAGCCCTAGGGGGGTAGAGGGTAGTGTGTAAACCACCGCAGCAGCTGCAGCAGCGGATGCCACCGGCATCCGGTAAGTGGGTCAGATGCTAACGCATCTGAACCACTACCTACTACCTACAGCTGCTGCTTCAGTTAGCTACCTTCCTTTCTTCCTTCTTACTCTTCAGGCCTAGTAATAACAACAGATATTATACTGCGCTTCATGTATTCACCGTTACGGTCTGCATAAGGTGATACCAACAGATGGTTAGATTGGGCGAATCGTAACACAAGCGAAATATCTAACAAGTTCTCTTAACTGCGTTTCTATCCATCCTCTTTTTCCTCTTTTGATATTATAGCAAATATAGATTCCAAGACAGCTAGCAAATTAGGTTGCTGTCATAGATCTAAAGGTACATAGTCCGTCCCTCTTTAAAGACTTAGGTATGTATAATACAGGGTTTTGTACCCGTAAATACCACATAACGATTACTACCTACCATTATATACAATGCCGGTTATATATAAGTCACATGAATAGGACCCTAATCCATATGTTAACTATTAGAAAGGTCTGGACTTTTACGAATGTTGGGATAAAGGCCTGGGAAATAAATGGGAATGGCACTAGAGGTAGGACTAATATTAATATTACGCTGTTAGACAGCTTGGACAGTGCTTTCAAGGTCCGTATTGAATTAACAGGATGTTCAAAGTAAGGAAGGTATCTATATTTCATCCAAATAACCTTTCCGAATATATCCATACTCTATGCGATGATCTTGGATTGACCGACCTTTGTGGCCTCAATTAAAAAGTCGGTAACCGCTTGAGGCTGGGACAGAAAGGGTGAGTGCGATGTGTTGGCGTGGTGTGTAAGGGCATCGGGCCCAAGCTGGGCAGCAAGTTGCTGCTGGACGGCAGGCAAAAGAGCATGGTCCTGGTCACAGAAGAAGAACGCCGTGTTGATACCATCGTTGAAGGGTTCGTAGGCGACCTTGTCATAAAAGACTTGCTTTGACTCAGTTTGCAGATCCTGCACAGCTTGCTTCTGGAGATCGGACGGTACATCGTTGTAGAAGATATCCTCGGGCCCCGAGACAGTGACAACATCATCCTAGGTAGAGTTGTGTTAGCAAATCAAATCCTGCTGTCTTTTGCAGACATTGCATTGGGATAATGCGCGGTTGCAGTAACAAATAGTTAACCAAGGGTTGACTTACACCAGCAATCATCCATGGCAAGAAGCTATTACCCAGCATCTCGTAGATAGACGCCCCGGCCGGTGTCACAAAGGCCGACATGTATACAAGCATAATGACACCACCCTCTTTGCCTTCGGCCGCACGATGCGAAAATCCGAGCTTCTCCGCCACTGAAACGTTGGCTCCGTTGATATCAGCCGGGGCGCCTAGGGCGTTGGCACCAACAAGACCACCATACGAGTGAACGCAGAGAACCACCTGTTTGCCATCGTCTGCGAGTGTCCGGATAACGTCGCGCGTAGCGGCAGCGTCTGCATCAAGACCAGGTTGTGTTACTGCACCATGGGATTCGACAATGCCAACCGAGGGCAAGGTTACCGCCTCCGTCGTAAACCCTTGAGCCTCAAGCTGGGCACGCACAAGGTCAAAAGACTCGGGCTTGTGCCAAGCACCGGGGACGAACACAATGGTGGGATTTTGTGAAGCCATTGGAATACACAGACCGAGACAAGTAAAAGCCAGGCAAAGGTATGTAGAGAGAAGACCGCGAGACATGGTAAGCCAAGGTAATTAGAGAAAATTGTAAGAAATTAGTAGACGATGAGGATAGAGGAAAGGGGATGTGAAACACTACAGAATCCTGGTCAGCATTATACTTTTAACCATGGTCACAGTTAAATTACGCGAGAGAGGAGGACAACTAGAGTGTTACGGGCCGTGGAGTATGTCGGGTATTGCCCGGCTCGCTTCGTACGTTGTAGATGCCTGTACGTTACATTTAAAAAGTACACTGTTAGTTGAAAGTAGCTAGATAGCGAAATTCGATCTTTACTCCGTTCTGAAGTTTTGATGGTATCCTCAGTACCCATACAAAATCACAGTAGCAAGATAAAAAACTCCATACTATGGACCCAAAGCAAGGTTACGAAACGGTAATCGGGGTATATTTGTGGGTTCGGATAACGGCTATTGGTCACGGGCATCTTGGGTTACAAGCCGAAACACGCCACGAGAATCCCATCGTGCGAAATGAAGGCATTCTTATCCACACAGCATGATGATTGCTAGGTGCCAAAATTTATCCTTGTATATCTCCGGTCGTTATCCGAGGCGATGCAACTAGCTTATATGCAGTCCTTAGTATAGTAGGATTCAACGTGGAACCGGCTAATTACCTACGTTGCAGTACGACGTACCGATAGATAGCACATACGTAAGCGATTACGCGCATAACAAAATTTTCGGTGAATCAATTTGTCCCGTTCTTCTAGCCTAGATGTATAAACCAGGTTAGTTAGGTATATAGTAAAACCTGTAGCAGGATAACTCCTTATCGCAAAGAGGAGAGTTTAGATAGTTAGGTTATTACAAGCGCACAAGCGGCGTACTGTGTAGACATATCGATTTTCAATAATTGCCTCTTTTACGATAATGTTTTTATACATGTATAAATCCCGTGGCTGAGGCTGATTAGCCAAATCACTATCTTGGCTGTGTTAAGCGTTACGTTACTAGCTTTGCCTGCATAATAATATTTCTCGTCAAGAAGCCAAGGAACAGACTGTATTACCGCGTCCGATACAACGTTACACTACCGACTCCTTACAGACAAGCAAGCTGCACAGAAAGCTCGTGCTCGTCTTGACTGTACGTTCCGTAACGTTGTAACTTACATCTTGCAGCTGAATTACGGAGTCTAGGTAGCTGACAAGGTAGGTAGTCGAAAACCGGACCTGCTTCCGATGTACCCAGTAGATCTCTTGCGAACTTTTCTCTCGTTTGGTTCAGTGCAACATCGATGCAGGATGACCCCATACTTAATGGGGCGCCTAGTTCCGTATTGTAACCACTCGAAAAACGGGAATCGGGCTAAAAGAGCGGCAAGCCAATGGTTGAGTGCACGATAGGGATGTGGGATCGGCCGAGAATGATAACAAGAAATGTAGATTCGGGAAGCATAAGGGTCAATTAGTCAATGTAGTATTCTTCCCATATTTCCCAGGTTACGGAGTAGCCTAGTGTCAATTTGATAATGATGATACAAGCCAAGCGATAACGGTAGTCATACTCCGTAGTCGTGTCCAAGATGGGGTTACAGTTCTAAAGAGCTGTGGGTGGGTTTTCAGATTCGTAATTCGGTTCTGGATTGCTCATGACTCGTTGGGATCAAGTAGGCCCCAGGTAATCCGTAGTAGACCAGCATGTGCCTTGCTAAGCTCGTGCCGAGTCGTGCGAAAGCCGAAGCCCCTGTCCTGACAATCCGGCACCAAGACCGAGCAGTGGATTGTCGTCGGAGACTGCTGTGACTGACTTGCACAGTAGCAATGGAATCGATGTTCTCTCCGTACTCCGTACTCCGTAGAGAGAATCCTACTTAGATGCTGAAGTCGCCAGTCGCTAGTCTCCCGACGGCTGGGTTATTATAAATTGATTATCTTTGAAAGGCAAACATCAATCCGCACGCCTCCAAAATCGAACTTTACTATCGGATAAGCCTAAGTTACTTATAACTAAGTTTCCCTCTGGTACAACAGTGCTACCGGAACGGCCCGTTGTTTTGAGACACGGCACGTCCCAATTCCCAATCCACCCAGACAATGGCTCTGACTAGTTCAACCAACCTACTAGAAGATACGGGCCCACACCAATCGGGCACGACTACAGCACTGCTAGTGCTTGCTACTATATTCGTTGGTTTGCGCTTCTGGGCGAGGTTTTCGAGCGGGTTCAAATATGGCGCGGACGATTGGATGTTGGCTTCGGCGCTGGTACGCAATCTGCGCCTACTGCAAGGATCTGGACTAGCAACAAACTTACTAACGACTATTGGCAGGCGGTTACATACGCAGCAGGCGGTCTTAATTATCGAAGTAAGTTATTTCCTTTCCTACTATAATGGATCGTTAATATTATCGGTTCTACATCTATATCTATCTTCATGGATGGTTCGCATGTATAAAAGTGTGTTTAACATGCTATAACTTGGCTAACCTAATACCTCCTCGTTTTATAGTGATTTCACATGGTCTCGGCAAACACGCCGATGTGCTTCCATCGCTAGAGCTGGTCGAGTTCCTCAAGGACTTATACGGATTTGAATGCGTATATGTCACGGCAGTCATGCTTGTAAAGCTGTCTGTCCTCCTGATGTATCTGCGTATTTTCCCCTCCCGGGAATTTCGTATCGGTGCTTATCTTATTGGCAGCACCGTTGTCGCTTGGTGGTTCGCTATCTGCGCAGTGTGCATCTTCCAGTGCGACCCTATCCAGAAGGCCTGGCTGCCCTTTATGGATGGAAAATGCATCGACATCAAGGCTTCTTTTATCGGAAACGCCATTCCCAATATCCTCACTGACATCGCGATCTTGTGTATGCCAATAACACAGGTCTGGAAGTTGCAGGTTAACCTAACACAGAAGCTCTCTGTCTGCTTTATATTCCTCTCAGGAAGCTTGTATGAATTACCCTGGCCTGACTCATCTTTCATTGTCTTTCATAAAAATACCCTTTTCTAACTATCGACATTAGTGTACTCTTTGCTAGCATCTACCGCTTCACGACTATTATGCAATTCCAGGTCGCAGATACTACATGTAAGTATATATATAGTCCAACCCTCTGTCAACCTCGTGGCTTGAAATAAAAGCTACATAGTGTTCAATCACACCATGTCTAATATTTGATCAATAGGGACTCTCGCAACTGCATGCACATGGTGCGTTGTAGAGGCTGCCTGTGGGGTTATAAGCGCCTGCCTCCCTACCCTGCGGCCGCTCCTAGCCAAAATGTCCAATCAGTTCGACTCTATCAAGGCTAGATCAACGGCAGCCTCTTCTAATCAGAAGCTCTCGGGTTTGGCAATTAGTGGTGCAGGTTCGAACTTGGCCAAGCCTCAAAGGGGAACATCGGGCTGGAGCAATATTTCTAGTATCGATGACAACAACGACGAGTACCCCTTGAACGAAGGGGTAAACGTTAATCAGACCGTGAGCGTTCGTACGAGCAAACTAAACCAAAACACGAGCCAAGAAACAAGGGGTAGCTAATAGGATTAAGTTAAGGTGAGGTCGGATCTGTAATATAGAGTATAAAGCTGTATGGTATTATAACAAACATGCATTGTAAATTGGGGCGGTTAGCATGGTTAATATTGTCGGAATAAATACAAGATTCGAGGGTATCCTAACTATCAACCATTGATTGCGGCGATTCTTCGTGCATATATAACATTATATTAGGATCCTAATCCTAATCTAGAAAGAAGTTTCGAGTCTAAGTTCTTAGCATACGATTTCGTTTCCTGTCTCTTAACTGGAAATATAGGATAAAAGGCAGGAATAGTTTATTATAATTGGTTTGGCAATAGAAAGCGTATGTGGTGGCATAAAGTGCGATGATCTATTAAGAATAGTATCTAGCCAAGTGAAGTGTTAAGTACAAAGGAGATGGGTGGGTCCCGTCAGGTGCGCCCTTGTGGCTGAGGCGTGGCACAGGATAATTTGCCACATTTGGCCTTTACGTATTCTCGACCCTCGTTCACCTCTGTCTCTCTACCTTGATACTTTATACCGACTAGAAACTAAACACTCTATACGTGGCCTGTTATAAAATTCCAGGTATTAAACTTAAAAATATGTAGGTTTACTGGAACTATGCGTGGTTATAGGAACTGCTTACTAGTCGCCCTATATAAGCCGTTGTGACTCTAATCACTTGTCATGTTCGAAATATGAGCCAGGAGCTGATTGCCGGCATGCGAGTTACGCTGTTACGCCTTGAATCTCCTGTCCTGTTCTAGGCATTCACCTCTTACAGTGGAATTATCAATCAATGGCTGCCCCTCGCTGCCCCTCAAGTTCGGCAATCTACTATGTTAACAGGCACAACGTCGCCCAGAGCCGTCAGGTCTACGACCCTTCATGGGCTATATTGGACCTCGCTACTCAAGCTACCTAGGATACTGCTGTCGCGGGGCCGAAGACGAAACCCTAATCGAAATTGCGACAGGTAAGGTCGTTGAATAATTTGACGGCGGATTATATATGAAATAAAGTGCAAAGTTTACTTTCTGGTCGTTGAACAATTTGACGGCGGATTTTAAATGAAATAAAGTGCAGAGTTTTCTTCCTGGACTAGGCTGCAATAGAAGTAGTCAATGAATTTCCCACCACAACTGCGCTGTCTAGATCTCTCCTTGTTGATTCTAGTCGATATTTCTACGCAAGTATATGTGCGTGTTCAAAGAGAACGCACGACCGATACTTCGGGATACCAGCTCCAATCTAGATTGAGTATCAAGTTCAATGTCAGCGGCATCTAGATTAACGGAGCATTTATGTAGGGGCCGCTCTGTACTCACTTTCAGGATCTTCTTCCATGGCCTTACGGAACTTTTTGTTGCGCTCCCTCGCGTCACCTAAGAATTCCAAGAGCATAGTCGCTGCCTCCCCTTGAGTTAGCACCGATAGAGTATCGATCCCGGAAGGCCATATGGTCTTGTAACTCCCGTAATTAACCGCCTCCGACTCCGCCTTTACCTTCTCACCCGTCTCCTCGAGCCGCCTGTCTACAATGGTGGGGTCCACCTCGGATGACGTGGTAGACAGGAACTCCTTGAGCCCGACAACCTCGAGTTCTTCGGGCCCCGGCGGAGATAACGGTGGATCCTCGACGACAACGGGCTGGCCGCGTGCGCAGACAAAGGCGTAGCGGAGGTGGGTTGGGCCATTGTTATTTCTCTTGTCGTTCTGCTCCTGCGATACGAGGACTGTCCAGCCACCGGGAACCAGATTGCGGGCCCGCGGCGCGCAGTAGGTATTATCCGGCATCAAGCGAGGCAAGGATAAATTCTCGCAGAGGATAGGACTCGTCTCGGCTGCCGAGAGCGGGTCCTCAGATAGGGATGCCGGACCGGTAGAGAAACCGAGGAATGGGGCGGATTCTTCAAGCATCCACTCGTCCCTATATTCCAGCCTGGAGATCCAGAGGAGAAAGCGGGTAGCGAATTGCTCCGGCCTGAGGAGTCCGTCATTCAGATAGACCATGTCGTATTCGAACTTCAAACCATAATTCGAACTCCGCTGGAAACGGACGAATATCTGTTGGACGGGGAAAACAGAGAATGGCGTCAAGTTGATACTTGTGGGCAACCAGAAGTTCTTGCGTAGAGCTGCCGAGTACGCGCCCGTAAATGTTGCCTTGGTACGCGACAGAATCTGAGGCCGGGAAGCGAGCTCGGCGAAAAGCTGAGCACTTCGTGTATCGCTTTCACGGGTAGGACTCTGTAACAGGCAGATCTCTCCTAGATCGCTCAATCGCTCGAGTGCTGCGGCAAGCTGGGCAGGTGTGCTCTGGACGTTTTCGATAAAAAGACTTAGCGACTTGATCGCATCTACCATCTCTAGGCTGTCTCCTAGTGCCACTGAGATAGACTGAACAGAAAGGTACTTGAACTGTTCCAAGTGCAGGTGACCGTTCTCAGTAAAGGCGAGTCGGATAAGTCGACCGGCCGCGAGATTGTTTCCAACCTTCTCCGAGTTTTGTAGCAAGTACTGCTGAAGAATGCTTTGGAAGCCAGACAGGTCGCGCACCTCGTCGAAAATAGACAGATCGAAATCGTCCAGGTGAAGGTTTTCTTGGGTTTTATCCCTGACAATATGTTCCAAGGTGTTCGGGTCCTGAGTGCTTTCAGGAAAGTTGGCTATCGATCGGAGGTCATCATCATGATCCATTTCACCTGATGGCCATACCAGGCTCAAAGCTGTGTCGTCCACCAACGGTACCGGCGCCAGGTATTTTATATCATAGTCGTAATCAGGACCAGGGTAGAACAAGTCGGCGTACTTGAACTTGGCCATGTAATCAGCCGCTGACATGGCTTCTCGCGGTCGCACCTCGTCTAGGACTCTGCGGGGTCCATGCTCATTGTCAAAGCTGGCACCCTGGAACCTCGGTAGCGCATCGCTCGGGCACGAGACGAACTTCGCCATACCGACGGTAGACCCGACAATGCCATAACGCACCGCGTTCAGGTCGGTGATATAAAAGACCACCATTCCCCACTCCATGTCGGTGTCGCGGTAGACTGTGGCGAGCGGCTCCGGGCGGTTCTGCGCATGGCGCACATTTGCGGGATCGATAGCCACCCCCTGCAGGAGCGAAGCCGAGACGAAGGGAAACTGCTGCATACCGGCGCGGTCCCATGGTCGAACCCGCAGGGGATCGGTGGGGTCGTTCCGCCTGAGCTCTGGCAACTCCACCGGCTCGATAAGATGGCTATTCTCGGCGTAGTAATCGGCGGCGAGGCCAAGCTCGCCGCGGACAGTCGTGTGGTTAGCCGGATCGGAAAAGATGGTGACGATGTGTCGGCAGCAGGCCACCAGGGGTGGGCCATGCAGTGACAATTCGTCGCAGCCATCTATGCTGGAGATGACAGCCACGGGGCGGTGGCGGCCTGCGATCTTTGCAATAGCATAAAATACCCACGAGTTGGGACCAGTGCCATCCTCGAGGGGTTTCCAGTACGATTTGAATGTCGCGTCGGCCATAGTTCGAATCTAGATTACAAGACGCTCTTGAAGAGGAAGGTGTTGGTGGGAAGATAACACGCAAGCATGATGGAACGGAGGAATGGGAGTTTAAGAAAGAAAGATGTGATGAGAGAAGCGAAGCGAAGCTCACTTACTGGCACCGGGTTCCCTCCCAGGCAGCAGCGTAACATGGACGCATTGCATCGCACATCGGATGGATACCAACAGCCCACATTATACTCGACTGCCTGCATGTTAGGACGTAACAAGTAATATCCCCGCTCCTCGACTTCCATGCAGGACAACCCTGTCAGAGGACATTCTCACAGGTGGCGTATTATTGGTTTGCTAAGGGCTAGATCCTTAGGACCTGCTACATGTTGAGTGCGTTTCATAGCATCTGTTAGCCATCGATACTAACTATTAAACCCAGGAGCTTAAATAGGCCTTTTAGCTTATATTACTACTAGCTATAGTTTGGGCTTTTTACTCAGTCTACGGATACCCGTTATCTTAGATAGTATAGATATCGTAGGTTGTCAAGATGCTATGGGTTTACTCTATATCTATTGGAAACTACCCTTAACCAGGTTTCCCCACGGCTAAGAGTCTAATCAGCATCGCCTGTTAGCAAAAAAGTCGTTAAAAATAAGGTACTTTCGGCTTTCATAAATTTACAGGACAGCTACGGAGTAGCAGGGGGTAAATATATCTTCTCCGAGCATAATTTAGCTTACCGAAGCGGCCCGTCGCACCCTAACCGTGTATTTAGCTACCGTTATTATTACTGTCGCAGTCGTCGTCCCTGTCATCGTCGTCGTCGTTATTATTATTATCATTATCATAGCTACGCTACGCTACAATACGCGCTTCAGCGCTGCAATTGAGAGCTAGCTAATGAAGTTAATTGTTGGTATCACCTTATTAGGACCGTACGGTGCAAACGTGAGGCCATCGTGATAATATATATTAATATCTGTGACTGGCCTAAGGAGTAAAAGAGTGAAGGTAACTAGCTAGTAGGCGCAGGTCACCTTTAAAGGTGAACCAGCCTGACAGTCGAAGTTAGTCGATAGTCCGGTATTCTTGCGGATACCGACGATATTCGTAGTAGATAATACCAGTTAGTATATTCCGGTATTAATGTAGAAATGTCACTACCACAGCTGGCAGCTGTAACGGTTACCGCCGGTATCCGGCAGGTGGATCGGACCGTCTGCTAACGTGAGTAGGTAACCTCCTCTCCTTCTTCCCTTCTTTAAGCCTTAGTAAATCACGAGTAGTACTCGCTATCGACGGCACGTGTTGATATATACCGGTATAGGTGTATAATCCACTACAGTAGCTACCGGTAGGTAAGTTAGACGCTAACGCGTCTGACCCTACCTACTATCTATATGTAACGGGCAAGGCTCAAAACCTAGTAAGGATAAGGTGCAGATATAATCTATATTAAACTAAGGAGAGAAGAACTATCTATCTAGGTGCGAGAGAGCAGTGTTGTACCTGCTCTATACCTTAGTACCTCGTTACGTCTTGCTAGTTAAGACGCCACGGCTGAGCGGCTGATCTTGGTATTTTCTAGCGTGGCTTGTTAAGATCTGCTATACTTTAGTCGATCGGGGACCTCATTATTGCCGAGCCGCTCTATAGTTGAGATATCCCTGCGATATGTCGCGGACTTCTTAGATATCTGGACATTGGTTACGACGATCTGATTCTTGTGTTCTAGAGCGGCTCTAGAGCTGTGACCTAGTAGTATAGCAACGGTCATGACAGTTGGCCCACATTGGCCTTAGGCCTGTAACAATAGCAGCCTTAGTCGCGTTTATATTAAGCTCTTTAGCTATTAGAGGTAGCGCAGGAGCTATAATAGTCGACACCATAATCTGATTAAAGCCAGCAACGGAGAGGATATTGGCTACATCCCATTTCCACCGGTTAGGCCACTGCTTCGGGTTCTGGGCATCGTGAGGCTCTGCGAAAGCGACTAGGAGGGAGGATTCGGAATCTACTTCATATGACTTGTGTGTCAAAGGAGCGATTGGTGCCATCTCAACATCCGTCATGGTTGGGCGCGTAGCGGTGGTGCCAGGAACATGGTCATGGTCTTCTTTCGCAGCGATGGCGAGTGTGAAGATGGACTGCCCGGGCCTTGGCCGAGGTGAGTAGGATCAAATAGGAGTCGATGTCCCTTGGCAGCACCTTTTTACAGGAAAAGCAGGCTAGAGATGAAAGGATGCGAGGAGGGAAGAGCGAGGAAAAAGAAGGGAAGAGACAGGTGGAACATAGACTAACGGGGGAGAGACCAAGAGGGAGACCTCGGAGCGGAACAGACGGTGACGACAACGGTCATGCAGTCAGTCGGATTATCTCAGGATCAGATAAACTTGATGAGGTCTCGCTAAGTCAACCGCAGGGGGGGTGTGTCATTTCCGAGCAGCGGCGTCTGGCCACCGAGGGCCCTCATTGGTCAACCTCCCTATGCCAGTTCCCGTAGCAGTGTATCCGTATCACAGTACTCTGTACGGAGTACGTACTTTGTAGTAGCAAGCTGCAAGCCTGCTGCCTAGGACGCGACCCACACCAGGGAAGACGATGGATAGATCATGCCACTACATAGGTACTGTTGGCTGAACCTGCCTTCCCTACTCAGGAGAGGCTAGCGCGCTCGAAAGGAGTACGGAGTAGTGATTGCTTATAACTACCAGCCTTTTGGCAGCAGCAAGGTTAGTTCAGGCATATTGATGACCACCAGTAGTAAGTACTGAACTCCTCGCTCCGAGGAGTACCAGCAAGTGCTTCAGATCACACTGCACAGAGAGGCCCAGCGAGCCCCTTATTCGGTTCCTTCTGGTCACGCAGCACCACACCGCCACGAGCCGGCCCAGTCCAAGGCCGAGGTCCTGCGAAAGCGAAATATTATGGCTACCTTCTGGACTGACCTGGGTGCACTGGGAAGCCCATGACCAAAGTCCGCGCTCTTCTGCCTGCACAATGAATGCACATGATGACTGAAGAGGCACTTGCCCCAGACATGCTGGGAAGTCCGCTGGAGGTGAACACTTTTTTACTCTAGATCGGTCCTCTTATTTTCCCCGTCAAAATTAGTAGTTCTTGAGATTCTACAACATTTATAGAATATATAAGCCCCGGAAAGGCGGTATACGCTGGTTTATACTCTCCCGCTTTAGTCAGAGTATCCAATATAATGAATAGTAGCAGCTCCAGCATAGAAGAAGCCCTCGGGAAGCAACCTTTGCGTATCGGCTACCTCAATAATGGAGCAAAGGTATCTAATTCAATCAAGCTTCCTCTATGCACAAACGCTCCTGGTTTGTAAAAAAGGAAAACTGTAAATAAACCAGTCTCAACCCCTCAGGATCCGTGGTGTGGTGTTTCTAACACCGTACCCTCCTCTATTGTCGTCGTCTTCGATTTCGTATTGACAAGCTCAAGCTCGGCATCGCTGATAGTGACATGACTTTGCGAGCCAATATATGGCCTGGACTGGCTGGCCGACGCTTGCGTGTTCATAATATCGGTATAGCCGCCCCAGCGACTGCCCCGGCGCGGCTTGATCTTCGAGTCCTCGCTCAGGGTATATAACGTAAAGGTATTAGAGACGGGCTTCGTGCGCCTATGCGTGAGGCGGGAGTAGAGGGTCGAGAGTGCGGGTATACACGAGCTAATAACAGCAGTGTTAAGTTCCACCATGGTCCATACGATAAAGGCTGTCGATTCCACTGCGCAGTTGTAGTTAAAGAAAGGGTTTGTTAGGAGAGTTTAGGAAGTGGAATCTATCCCAAGGCTTACATGAGGTGTTTGGGGAGGATTTCTTTACTCGGATATAGAGTACGAGTCTTATAATACTACAGACGGTCGCAAGCAGGCCCGTAGCGAAGATGAAACCAACCCCCAACTTGCGTTTGAGCGTCATTTGAAGCTTCAGGCTACGATGGAACGTTAGGATCATGGACGGGCCCGGGGTCGAGGGTTCCTATTGAGACTCACATCTGGGACACGGGTAATAGACAGACGACTACGTCCAGGATAGTAGAAATAACGAACGAGGAGATAAGCTGAGCTTCCATGTTAAGACACTCCCCGTGGTTCTCGTTATTCCACTTTGTCCAGAAATAGCTCATAGGGCGGCAAAGGAGGAGCCCAGCAATGCAAAAAGCTACCATATAGAGCGCACAGATAGAAATAAGTATATAGCAGGAAACCCTAAACGAACGCAATAGGAAAATGCGAAGATAAAGGAGCAAGACGCATATCTTAGTGGTGCCTGCACCGAGGGCAAAGAGGAACTCGGCGATATAAAAGTACTATGTATCGTTAATAAGGTATAATAATATAAGATCAGATATCTAACTTACTCGTCCGCCTTCGCTTAAGGTGTCCTCAGTCATCATCCAAACCTCTTGGCCTAGCGACGAGCCGGCTCCAAGTGTTACTATGATTTGTGTACCTAGCAGAGTAGCCAGTGTAACGATTACTGCCGCATCATCCCATCCGAACGAACTGCCGAAATACGGTGTTCGGCAGATAATGCGTAGGGTAGTAGCCAGGGTTGCTAGCCCAAAGAGCGTCCACGAGATACCTAGCAGTGAACTTCTATAGTCCCGTGGCTTAACCCCGCACATCGTCTTCGAGATTCTCTGCAGCCGTAATAAGTTAATAGTCGAGCATTCCTCTAAAAGGCAAGGTGTTATCGAGGTCGTAAGATCATCAGCCTTTAAGCAAAAACACTGGGTATTAGTTAGACTGCAATTCGTCGTGGCGATTCCGGCAATCAAACAAGAAAGCTATAGAAACTGTCAGCTCCGCAAGATTGCAGCAACAGGTTAGCCGTGAAGCGGGAAATCGTACAGAACAGGAAGGTATCTGGGCTGTGAAATCGGTTAGGCTGCCACGGGAAGAAATGGAGAGGGCATGGGTATCGTAAGCCATAACCGCTGCCGCGTTTGTTGCCGAAGCGACGGCCAGGCCAGAGATAATCCAGCGCAGGGGTAACATGGCACCGTGACTGATGTAGGGTTGGGATCAATTATCGAAGGCTTAACGACAAGTGTCCTGCGGACAGTCGTTATCTACGCGTGTAGCACAGACTTTACTTTGTTAAGTACTACAGTGTATATATATCCTTACTATAGCCCCGGCCCCCAGTACGCGCGCACTAACTTGAATGGCACAGATGCTGTCGGCAACCATGCCGCTTTTTAGCCACTACCTTGCACCATTGTGCTACTACCTTGCACCGTTGTGCTGCTATAATAAGCTCGGGCGTTGATAGCCTCCAATAGTACTTTCGTTATCCCGCAAAATTCAAGTTGGAAACGGGGAAATGGGGCACAAGTGGACGTGGGCATAGACAGCAGAAGACAGGCCCCAACAGGAACCCCCCAGTGTAAGACTGTCGGACATAGTCGTACTAACGGACAACAGAGTAACATTCTAGTCAGATATTAGCGCTATACTAGTCAGTTAACACTACTGCGAGTCAGAATTCCAGATATAATGGACAAGCGCCAGTCCACGCTAACGTGTACGGTGTATGCAGCAATAATATGTCGTGATTATGTCGTAAAATAATAGCAATGCTTTGATTATATCGGTTCACCACCGGGCGACTTCTCTTCACCTCTAGAAGGCTATTATTTGTAAAAGCGGTCTCGGCTACAAGACTTTACGGGGCGCGGAACCGATATAGCTGTGACTTGCGGCTGTTTAAGTTATCCCTTAAGACCTCCTTAATTGAATGCTTCACGAGACGCCACGAAATTTAACCCCCGTTCCAATGCCCTTGGTAGCCACGCCGCGTCGTTCATTGACTCGGAATATACTAGCGTCGTATTCCTTCCTACCTTCTCCTGCCGATTCCTTCGCTAGAGCTTCGCTTAGGGTCTCGGTAAAAGTATCGTCTTACGAAGCTCCGAACTTTAGACCAGTATTCGCCCTCCCCAGGATTAGCTACATTGCGGACGAGATTAACTAGTGCGAGGTTACCGTCGAGCCATAGCAGGGAATGGAGGTGGGTAGCCCCGCGGTCATTGGTTTCTACCGTTGCGAAATATTAGCTAACTTTTCCGTACATAGAGGGTCGCCCGACGCGGACGTAATGCTCGAAGAAGAGCGAGATCTCGCGGAAGAAAAATAAGGTCGAGCTCAGAGAATTATAAACGGATAAGGCCGCAACATGTTACGCCATCTGGAGCGCGCTCAGCAATGCTTGGCCAGCCTCGCTATCCCGTTCTCTCTACACTGCGAACTTGAGCTTTAAAGTTCACCGGATTGTTAATATGGTTCGGATCTACCGTAAACTACATAGCCGTTAGGCCAAACACGAAAATTATCGCCCGGATCTTCCTCCGTATAAAAAGATAGCTCTCGTCCAACAGGAGATGCCGAATCCCGAAAAGTAATAGCTCCTTTATAAGCGTAAGGATGTCCGCGTCCGTAGTCCTTCCTGCCTTGAGCATTTCTCCCTGGGCCGCCTTGAGGCAATCCGGCGTTAGCCTCTAATATATCCCCTCGACATGTCAGTGTGCCGACCGCCTTGACCGGCCCTGGGCGATCCACCGGTTTCTAGATCGTACTAGTATATTCAGGAACGAAAATGCGGAATGATGAGCACAGTGGCCACCGTGCCTCTAAGAATTACTTTAGCCAGAACTCTAAACCCATAACTACCGTGAAGCAGTTTGTTTAACGGCTCTCAACGCGCGCTACGGTTTGATACTGTGTAAACCACTGCAGCAGCTGCAGTAGCGGATGCCACCGGCATCTGGTTAGTGGGTCAGATGCTGGCGCATCTAACCTTACCTACCTAACGTTACTATCTTCAGCTGCAGCTGCAGCTAGCGAACCTCCTCTCCTTCCTCTCGTTAGGTCTAGTAATCACGATAATATCGCCATGCTTCACGTATTCACCGTACGGTCTGAATAAGGTGATACTAACAGATACTTTCGGCTTATCTTTAACGCATGAAAAAAAGTATGGAAAGGTCTTCGGGAAGAAATCTGGGAAGAGGGTGTCAGCAAATTCAAAACCTCTCGATACCCGTACAAATTGGCGCTGCGAGAAGCTATAAACCTGCATAGACAGAGCCTCCCATGCTTCACGCTCAGCTTGTAGGGCCTGACTAACGAAATCGAACTTGTTTTGCTCTGCAAAGGATCCCTGACCGTCGAGAAGAAACATCGCCGAGGATCGCAGTTCGAATACTCGTTGCGACGTCTCCTCCGCTGTTACCTCCTCCGGGCTGCGGGGTAGTCCACGGACCGCTGTCTCAAGCCCCACTATTCATGCCCCGAAATATCTCCGCAATTATTGTCTTTCACCAACCGACTCGAAGCCGAACACTTACCGGTACACCGTAATTTCACGATTGAGTGGGCGGCGGAGCGGTACACTATTACGAAGTATCTCAATGTAGCAGAGAGATAAGTACCTCACCCACGCTGGAGACTATTCGAAAACTAACCTGTGCGGCTGGGATTGGAAAAAGTATTTATTCACATGAAGCTTAGAGGATAAATGGGACATCTCGAAAACACACGCATGGCCGATCCTAGTATAGTTTCTAGACTATGAGGAAGAGGTGGTCGATGCTAAATGCAGCTTCTCTGGCTTCACTCACACCACTGCCGCGCTTGTAGAGACAGCCAGCTTGGAGGTTGATAGGCGTGCTGCTATGTCGCAGGTACTATGGAACGTGCTTTTAGCGGCTTTTAGGGGATATAAGAGCTAAATGACTGCCACTGACGTCACTAAAACTTCTACAGCTCGTCACCTAATCACCGTGACCTATCGAACGCATATCTGCTGTCTCTGACGTGGAAGAAATGTCCTTCATCTCAATAATACCTCGACTCGGTCCCAACCGGCCTCCCCGGTTACCTCGAGTCTTGCAGATCGCCTGGCAAAGCCACGCAATCAAACCTGAACACCAAACGCGTTTCAGTCGCGTCCACCAGGCCTTCACCATCACTGCGAACAGAGCGGCGATGAAGCGAAGCGCTCCAGCCAGCTCGGCGGCCGCCAAAGTGACCAAGAAAGCCCGGCCAACTCTTCCCGAATACCACGAGACTCCGTCACTGAGGGACGATCTGGGCGAGATCATATGGCCTGCTCCCGCGGACCAAATCGCCGGAGCGCGCAAGTTCATCAAGGAGTGCGCCGCTGCTGGCGAGAGGACGCTGATCGTCCCCGACAAGGACGCCGATGGCCTTTCCTCGGGCGCCATCCTGCAGAAGACGCTCATCCTCCTCGGCCTGGACCCGAAACTGATCACCGCGCATCTCGTGCAGAAGGGATGCAGTATCCACGACGAGGCCGAGAGGATAGCCATGGCCGCCCACAAGCCCGCGTACATCATCGTGCTGGACCAGGGCTCGAGGAACTCCGCCCCCGTCATCGACAGCCCGCACAGGGCCCTCGTCATCGACCACCACTTTGCCCTAGACGACGACTTCCCCCAGGGCGCGGAGCACGTCACGGCCTGCAACTACCCGCCCGTGGCGACGAGCTCACTGCTGACCTATCACATCTGTGCGGGCCTACATGACGAGGTCGCGAGTAACGCCAGCGCCTGCGGCTGGCTCTGCGCAGTGGGCACGCATGGCGACCTGGGCAACGCGCTCAAGTGGGAGCCACCCTTCCCTGACCTGAGCGCGACGTTCAAAGCCCACACCAAGAAGGCCATCAACACGGCCGTGTCGCTGATCAACGCGCCCCGGCGGACGGCAACGTACGACGTCCCCGGCGCCTGGCGGGCCCTCGTCGCCGCGGAAGGGCCCAGGGAGCTGCTGGACAACGCCGCCCTCCAAGCCGCCCGGGCTGAGGTCAACGCCGAGATGGAGCGGTGGGCGCGCACGGCGCCCAAGTTTTCGAGCGACGGCAGGTTCGCCGTCTTCCGCATCCGCTCCGGCGCGCAGATCCACCCCGTCATCGCGACGCGGTGGGCCGGCCACCTCAGCGCGCCTGACCTCGAGGTCGTCCTCGTCGCCAACGAGGGCTACCTCCCGGGTGTGGTCAACTTCTCGTGCCGCGTTCCGCGTAGCGCCCGGGCGCGAGAGCCGCCCGTCAATATTATCGAGGCGCTGAGGGGCGTGGCAGAGAGGGCGGCGGACCCTACGCTGCGGGCGCGCATGGGCGAGTCCTTTGCGAGGGGCCATAAGGAGGCCAGTGGTGGTATCGTGCCGCTCCGGGAGTTTGAAGAGCTGATGGAAGTCCTCGAGGTCGGCAAGAAAAAGAAACCGCAAGCTGCAAGTCCGTCCAAGATAAAGAAGAGTGCGCCCCCGGAGCAGGCGAATAAGCTGACGAGCTACTTCGCAAAGGCGGCGTGAGTGCTAAACGGCTCTTCATCATCATGTTGATCTAGGACAACGACTTTGGTGTGTTTTGACCGATCAGCGTGCCTCGGCAGTAAGGTGTAGTAGTCTACCGGTACATAGCAACGATATGTGCAAACCCCTCGGGGCCCCCGCCTACAATATCTTACTTGGAGGCATCTCAGATGCCCGGCGAATCGACGAACCTCCCTATCGTACAGGCTCTATTGTTAGCTCGTAGATGACGACGCGTGGCTAGTTACCCTCCGGAGACCAATCAGCCCCAACCGGGCCTGCTTCTTATGCGGGCTAAGGTCTTCCAGGGTCTCCCTGGATTTTGCACGTTTGGATGTCTATTCTGATTACTGCGCTAGCGGTTACTTGGCTTAGAAAACACATTGAAACTCACTTGATTTACGGTACAGTTAGCAAAATGCCCATCTACTTGATTACAGTTACTTTGTCGTAGGAATTCGCCCCACGGTAGCTCCGCCTCGGGCATCGCTGAGCCGTGGCGCACCGGATGCGCTTAGTTTCGCACAGCGGTTCCAATCGTTCGAGCCAAGCAGTGCAATGAACGCTAATAAAGGCCGGGGAATGCTGGAGCTTCCGCCAGGCGGCCTTGTTGTCCCAGTAAATTATGCATAACAAGGCGGCAGGAGTATCTTCTTCCTCTTCTATCACTGGCCTCCACTCGACAGCGCAGAAGCCCGTGATGGAGCTGATATAACGCAACGCGACGTCAAACAGCTTCCGAGGCGGCTTTGCATCATTGCGGATTTCGATGCCGGGCTTTAATGTGAACTCGAGGATGGTGCGGGTGGGTGTTTGTGGGTGTCCGCCGTCGGCCTCTCCTTCTGGGCGAACTCATTTCCAAAGCATGCCGTTAAAAGCGGGACCGAAGCGTAGTGTAGCATTCGCCATAGCATTGGCCCTGTATTGCAACTCCAGCTCACGTTGACGCTCCCATTGGTATTTCCTGTCGCTTCTGCCCCACTTGGCGCAACGTGATCTTTGTTCGTACGAAGTCCCCCTTTGCATGCTGATCTGCGTGGCGGTGGTTTTGGTGGTGGCGATGACGCCGCCGGAATTAGAATAACAATAGAAATAACAACAATAAACACGTAGTGATGCGGTTTGCAGACCGCTTATCTATAGAACCAGTTTATTAGTGGTAGGTTCCCTATTTATTATCTTTAATAACTTTGTTCCCTAATTATCCACGATAATTGTATTCCCATATAACATCAACTTTGCGTGTCAATCGGAGATCTCTTCGTCAGTGGAGAAATTAAAAATAATAGATCGATTGAGGGTATGCCGGCATTGACGTAAAGTACCCACCCTATTATCCAAGGTATCGACTAAACCTGGTGAAAAGCCCTATCTATAGCTAGTAGTAATTTAAGCTAAGGTTTAACTAATAGTATCCTCAGTGTAAGCGGAGATACGTCCTGATAAATAATGCAAGGTCACCTTTGCGCAAGGCTGTCCCGCAATTTGCATTACTATTACGGTACCAAGTACCTATCTAGATCCCTGTCGAGTAACTGATCTCGAGGTTGTTAAGGTCCCATACCTTTCTCGTTTGCGAAGCCATCTTCAAGGTAATCCCGTAAGCCTTGCCCTTCCCTTACACGGTTCACTTTGAAGAGAGAGCACGACATGAAGCGCTCCCTCTTCAACTTTGCTTGCTATAGCGCAGCCATCATCCTATCGTGTCTACCAGGTACAAGGTCGGCGCCGCTCAACACAAGTTACACAACCGGGGATAAGCTCGGCTTCTCAAACTCAAACTTGGAAAAGTCGCCTCGCAGCTCCCTGATGAAGCGCGACTCCGTGACCGGTTGCGACGCGTCGCAAACAGCTTCGCTCCACGCCGCCCAGGCCGAAGCGCAAGAAATTGTAGGATTTGATCGTCGCCCCCTCCCACCCCTCCCAACGACGAGAGTGAAGAGATTTCTGACATGAAGCCTAGATCAACTTTGTCATTCCGAAACTCCATTGGATTTTGGGGATTTTGAACTTGGATCCTGTGCCGCACGTTGTTGGGATGAGTGCCGCGGACAGGACCGTGTTTCGGACCTACGAGGCCTTCTTTGGTCAGATATACTTTGGCCCCAAGGATTATACCAACATAGATAAGAACACTGCTGCTATTGGGCGACTTATCAACCTTATCTGTATGTTCTCCAAGCATACTTAGTACTAAACTGAGCAAGAAGAATGCTAATTCAGGTATGAGATACTGCGACACGAATCCAGAACGCGCTGACAAACCCTGATACTGTGAAGATCCAAATGTAGTAGCCTTTCACACTTCATAATCTCATGAACTAACCTCGCTAGTTATTGCGACGACTATTTCCTCTGGGACACTGACCCATGGTATAATCACAGTGCGTGAAGTGTTGATCCCCTAAAGCTAAACGATTTCGAGAGCATCGAGACTGAAGCAAACAAACAGATAATAACTACTATTGGGACTCCCGCAAATATACCGATATCAACAATCCAACTGGCCAGTGGGTTATAACGAAGAAATGTGCAAACGACCCAAAAGCAAGCGCGTATACCTATACCTCAGACTGGGGAGAGTCTGTCATTGTATTCTGTCCAAACCACTTTTACGGTTGGAACGCTAGATACTCGAAAGGAAACAAGATCGGGGTATTGCACGAGTTCCCGGTTACCTCTAACAAAATAAGTCTCGACTATCTCGGGAATTACCTGCCAGAAACTCTCATCCACGAGCTGACGCATTCTCCGAGCGTCATGGGCATCGCGACTCCCCTCCGTAAAGTCTTGTCGTCCCATGAACTGGGGTCTGAACTTGGTACTAACTCCACGACAGGCGATCAGTGCTTGAAAGACGGTACACCGGCCTACGAATGGGAGTGCGTCCGTAAACTCGCTAAAGAGAATGCCGACCTGGCCATCCAAAATTCCGGTAAGTTCACCATCAGCACGTTCTCCACAAAGTCACCCTTGCTAATTCAGAGCAGATTCGTTCTCGCTTTTCGCGGTTGGTAAATACGTTGTTGCTTAATCTACTTTTGAGTAAGGCTGACTTGAAACATATAGCCATCTACTGTAACAAGAATGACTGGTCGACTGGATTTGCACAAGAATTGGGATACCTCCCTTCAGACGCATATATAGATAGGTTTAAATGAGGCCAATTGACTAGTCATTGAGCTGGGGCAGAAGAACAGCGAAGGGATGTACACTCGGAGAAAGGCGTGCTACGGAACGCAATAAAGCTGTCAACGGCTAGCGACTAGACTAGAATCAATGTTTGCCGTAGAACACATCAACTTTTCTGAAGCAGATTTGAGTAACGGATAATAATTAACACGTGAACTACGATCGACATAATGTAACCCCTTGATCTTAGTTCTACCAGGTTGTGCATATCGCTCCTTTCTAACTCGTTCGGATGTCAGATTCGTCAGATATCGACGTAATAGCTCATGCGTCCATGTGTCAGACTTTTCCAGACTCAATTTATCAAAGACCCTCGTCTGAGTCTTCTCTCTTATCTCATCTTTTAATAGCTGAGACCGAGTCCCTTCCGCGTCTTTGGGGGTCTTTTCGTTATACGATTAGACTTATCCTGCCAACTATTCGGAGCTTTTCCCGGATCACTACTGTGACTTTCACGTTTACAATCATGTGTTTGCCCGCCATCCTGTTCACTGATTTGCATGTTCCCTCGATCGCCCCAGACCAAGGCTAAAAACTAAATATACATGCAGATGAGCTTGTAGAGGTCCGTAGTCCTGCTGTTCTCCGTCAGCCCGAGTTCTCCCAACCGCTTTGCACGGCTTTACAGCTCGCCATTCTCGCTGTCCTCGAGGACTGGGGCATCTTGCCGCATAGCTTGGTAGGTCACTCCTCGGGCGAGATTGCTGCCGCTTACGCAGCTGGCTACCTCACGAAAGAAGACGCTATCAAAGTCGCATACTATCGCGGTGTCGCCGCCAAGCGACGAGCTGGCGAAGAAAACAGTTCCCAGGGTATAGGCATGCTCGCGGTCGGTCTGGGTGCTGACGCTGTCCTCCCATACCTCGAAGCCTGCCGCTGGGAGGTGTACATTGCCTGCTTTAACAGTCCCAGCAGCGTCACTCTGTCCGGAAATGCTAAGAATCTGTAGCAAGTCATGGCCACGCTCGTCGGCGATGCTCACTTTGCCCGCATGCAGGAAACCAGTAACATTCACACGAGAAACTTCTCTAATAAGACACGGGAATAATATCGAAGAAAGGTTCTGTAAGCATGTTCTTATCTGTACTGGGTGGCGTAATGTGCCTTTGCGCCGACGCGACCTACTGGAAAAGCAACATGAATTCTGCTGTCCGTTTCGAG
This sequence comes from Arthrinium puccinioides, assembly GCA_022414665.1. Taxonomy (NCBI): domain Eukaryota; kingdom Fungi; phylum Ascomycota; class Sordariomycetes; order Amphisphaeriales; family Apiosporaceae; genus Arthrinium; species Arthrinium puccinioides. The sequence continues at coordinate 341,405 of JAIUNF010000003.1, read as the reverse complement.
CAGGCTGTTAACGCCATGCTTTCCAGCATAGACTCACCAAACTTTCTGATCGAGATTGCACCTAGTGCCGCGCTGTCTCGGCGGCATCAGTCGGAGCAGCTGTTGAACTACTGACTAACCTTGTCTAAGGCTCCTTGTGGTACCAAGCCATGCACAACATCGGTCACAACTTCGGGCCCCTCTTCCAGAAGCATCTTGAGGTCGAGTTCCTCATGGGCGCACGCGAGTCCCGCTCTCTGCTCGACCTGAGTGTGCCTTCCTCCGAGTACCTGCAGTCGTTGTACCCGATGCACGCGGCATCGGGTACAAGGATAAGGGGGTAGGGTAGGGTAGGGTTTATCTCCGAGTTGTCAAAGTTTGATTGGCTAGTTGATAGCGATGATCAAAATTGCATCAATGGAGATGAGTCTCAAGAGGTAGACATATCCATCCTCGTCCTGAGCGACCTCTCCATGCCGGTCCTCCCAACCGTGACGGACGAACAATAGAGGCTGCTCAAAGCAACCTTGGCCTCGAACAACCAAGTCCTCAGGGTAACACAAGGCTCCTAACTTGAAGTATCAAGTCACAACAGGGCCATAATCCGCGGCCTGGCCTGTACTGTCCGCAACGAAGACCCGTCGGTCGGCATCGCCACATTGGACGTTGAGTTCGCCGCAGGACAGAAAACAGCGTCCGTCATCGACAGCGTGCTACGACACGTCGTAAACGGCCACCAAAAAGCGGACGACATGTATCGAGAATAAGTTTGTCGAACGGAGAGGCGTGATTTACATAGCTAGGGTACATCCTGACGATAATGTCAATATTGCCGAAAGGTCCATGGCCTACAGAGCAGAGATTGTCGAGGGCAAGCCGCGCGACTTCCAGACCACAGTTCGTTTGCAATATGAGCGCGTCGGCATAATCGACTCCGTCCAATATTCAGAAGTCTCAGCCGTCGAACTTCCCGTCCCCGACAGGAGTATCGAGGTTAAGCTGTTCGCAGCAGGTTTGAACTTCAAGGACGTGGCTGTCACCATGGGAATCGTGCCCGAGAATCAGCATTTGCTCGGTCTAGAAGGCGCAGGCGAGATTCGCCGGACTGGGAGAAACGCTAAAAGCTTCAAGCCTAGGGACCGTGTTCTCGTGTTAAAGAAGGGCTCGTTTGGTAACAGGGTCATCGCCTCCGTTGAGCGCACCCATCATATCCTGGGCTGGATATCCTTCGAGGAGGCCTTTACGCTGGTTAGTGTATATCTCACTTCGATCTACAGCATCATTGATCCTGCCAACACTCAGCGCGGGCACAAAGTCCTGATTCACTCGGCATCTGGAGGGCTGGGCATCACGTCAATCCAGATCTTCGGCCTGCCAGCACATCGGTGCCGAAGAAAAGGTTGAGTTCCTGATGAAGACACTCAATATCCCCAGGACACACATTTTCAACTCCAGGAGCACTTCCTTTGCCAACGATCTCAAGGCGGTTACCAAAGGTTATGGCGTTGATGTTATCCTCAATTCGTTGACAGGCGATATGTTGGATGAATCGTGGCGTTGCATCGCTGATGGCGGCACCATGGTTGTGAGCTACCCTGTACAGACTCCCGCGAGTGGAGATGGGGACGAGAGACAGACACGCTTGACCGCAACTATCTTTCCATGTGAGACCTGATTATGCTTCAAACCCCTATTAATTTCTTGCAATACTAACATGGCGCACAGGGAACCATTTGGCCGCAATGCCTCGTACCGTTGTTTCGACATGTCTCATGAGCATATATCGGATGCTGTCATCGCAAGGTATGTTCTCTTCGCCCTTGTCGGCCCTATATACTTGGCTGTGATTATGACCTCTGACATCTATCGGCATCTAGGCTCATGCACCAAATGTTCGGCTTCATCAACCAGCATCATGTCAAGCCTATTATACCTGTAAGCACCTTTCCGTTCGAGGATGCCGCGGGGGCCTTCCATTACATGCGCAGCGCAAAGCATATTGGCAAGGTCGTCCTTTCCGCTAAGCACCAAACGGAGATGACAGCTATAACCGTCTGTCTCGCTGCAAACAAGTTCCACCTCCTCCAAGGCACCGCAATTATCATAGTCGGTAGCCCAAGGGGCCTCTATGGCTCGTTAGCCATCTGATTAGTATAAGAGGGCGTCAAGCATCTCGTCATCGTCGCCCGCGGCGGCTGCGACGATGCGCGGTCGCCGGATATCCTGAAAGATATATACGCATAAGGTGTCAGATTTGACCTAGTTAGGGGCGATACCTCGAAGCTGGAGGATATACGCCGAACTTTCAACTCGGCGAGCGCCCCCGTAGGCGGAGTTATCCAGGGTACCATAGTCCTGAAGGACAAAGTCTTCACCTCCATAACCATCGATGAGTACCACAGCGCGGTGGCGTGCAAGGTCCCGGGGACCTAGAACCTTCACCGCGTCGCCCGGGGACTGGATCTCCAGCTCTCCTTCTTTACCATGCTGTCCTCTGTCTCTGGCTTCGTGGACCAGAAAGGCCAGGTTAACTACGCGGCCGCCAACGCGTTCCTGAACGCGTTCAGGGAATTTTCATTCATTCAGATGTAAGCACTTGGAGCCTCAAGAAACAGCTAAGGAATGCAGCCCATTTTGAACCTATCAAGACTACAACACATCTGCTAACCGGCATCCATTCTTGTGTTAAATATTGCACCAGCCTAGTCTCGTCCAGGATAAACGTCTTTCTTCACGCTAACCCACTCATTTCCCGGCATACGGGTGTAAATCTCCACCTCGAATGGCTTCAAGATCATGGACTGGATAGCGGTATGGTAGGGCTTATAGTAGTCCTTCTTCAGTTGGACCTGGGGATTTTAACGTTAGTTACTAATTTTCCCCTGTCCGTCCTGAAAACATCCAGTGGAGGCGGTACCCTGAAACTTACGGTCGTCATATAATCGGCAGTAGCGTCCCAATTCTCGACAAGCTTAAAGACGCCGGGGGTCTTGTCATCACGGTAGACCTCGAAGAAGGTGTTGAGCGGCTCCGAAATCACAGCTTCGAATGTGAGCCGCAGAACTTCTAGGAACTTTTCCGTCTGGTTCGGATCGATGGTGAGCTTAACGTGGACTGATATGGATGATTTCCCATGGTTAGAAGTACACATCTTATTAACTGATATCCTTTATTTTCTCGGGCTGCGTGGTAGGAGCGGATAGATACTAAGAATGGTATATACTAGAGAAAGAAGCAACAGTGTGCTGGAACCAGCCGATTCGATCCAATCCTACGGGATTATCAATCGATTTTAATCGGACGTCGGTGATATGTGGCATGTCTCCTTGCGCTGCCCTGTACTGAGTCGCTCGGAGGTACAAGGATGGACGCGTCTGCGTGTTCGTATCGGAGTCCGACATTTTGCGGCAAGTTTACGACAAACTCCAGCTGCCTTGCATTTCTTCGTAAACGAACGCGTCTACAGTAGGCCGCAAGACTCACTGTGTCGTGGTCACGACCGAGCTACTCCAGCTCCAGCAAAGCGGGAAGGGGCAGCACGCAACAGGCGCCTGTGGGCCTGGAACATCGTGTCAGATAGCTGCTACAATAACCTAGGATGCGTCTTTACTTGGCATTCTGGGAGCATCAATCTCCAACTCCGCCATCAGATGACGGGCGACGTGGCGCATCGACACAGGGCACTCGTCACAGTATACGAGGAACAACATACGGCACCGCACTTAAATGATTTCAGACGCTACATTTCCTGCGAATAATCGACGACGACATAACCTGCACCAATTGGGGGGCGGGGGTCGCTAGGTAGAGCAGTTATATAAGTATTGGTTACTATTGTTCCGCGGTATTACTTTACTGGATAGCCTCACTCTAGCAAGACAAGGCGACAGCCCGGCTTTCATCTTGGATAGAGCATGCTGGAGTCACCTTCATGAGACACTTCTGAATGGAACCACGCTACTTTTTCCCACACGATATTATCTCTGAAGATATCGACAGTACTGTATGTCTATTGGAAACTGCACACGGAGTAGCGCTGTTAAAACAAGCACATGCGCTTAAAACCTATCTGCGTTAAACTCCGTCCTGAACGGCGTGCGGGGATGAAACGAAGGGAACGAGCGAAATAAGGCGGGGGGATCTACAGACCCTGAAAACTAATGACAGGTTATCCTTGTTGAAAGGGGCGATGCAGATGATAAGCGCCAAGCTAACAAGGTTGCAGGTACTACGTAATAACGCCAATCAATAGTCTATAATTGGCTTCTTCGTTCGGAATCCAGAACCGACCCCCTATAGCGCCAAGCTGACAGGTACATACGGTAGGTGGTAACGTTACCTGGTCAGCTGTCGACCCGACAGGGATAAGAGGTACATATCAATATCGCCAAGACATTCAATCTATCCGTGCGGAGAAAGTGTTTTTTCTGATGCTTAAGAGGACGCCGATTTCGTTACCTACTGTACAGTTATATTGTATATGAGAGTAGCGATAGTTGCCCTTTCGGCTCCGCCGCCCGGGCGTCAATAAACTGTGTGTGTGTGTGTACAGTTATATTGTGGAGTTCCGACGAAAACGGAAGATGGGATCAAGTAAATGTATAATAGTAATAGTTACCCTTTAGGGTTAGCCCGGGCGTAATAAATATACAGTCATATGCATGGTAGTAGTAATCCATTAGAACCTTTAAATGTTGCCCTCCCGTGCAAGAACAGAAGCAGCATATGAACCGGCTGGACCACCACCTACCAACAACACGGTACATACTTCTGGAATGCTTGAAATTGTTGCTATGTTCGTTTCAAAAGAAAGGCTTTTCTGCCGTGAATTAAGACTACTTAAACGTCTATTTAAAATACCAGGTACTGAGCTATTTTAATGCTGGATATCCAGGAACCTCCTTGATCTCAACGAGGAAGAGAACCAACCTTCCTGATACATCGAAATGATACTGAATAACATTCAAAGGTTCTGATGGATGACTACGTAATATTACCATGCATATGACTGTATCCGCATTATTGGATCTATACTGCGGTTCTGTTGGTTCGTCCCACCCCTGCGCCCCCCCAAGGAATCCTGATGTTCTGGCTTACGCTAGCTTGGGCCTTCTTCCTTGGCTTCCTTCCGTTCGTGGGCACCCCATGCCGTAATTCCGTGTCTTCGGTTTGCGCACAATTTTCGGTGTCCGATGGATGCTTACATCGGCCTCATTATCCAACTGCAAACAGTATGGTTCAATGGAAGTAAGCTGGTGGAAGTAAGTCCTCAGAACCAAGACAACACGCTTCCAATGCCTAGTCGTATTGTTTCTCTTTCACACTTCCTACTAACCTCATCTTTGCGACTAAGTGAACCACATATTTGTAGAGCCCACGTCGAAGTTCTTATCATGGACAGTTTGATCCAACTCACAGCCTGCGTGAGCCAGCTTGCTGCTCATGCTGGTAGACTCGCAGCGCACTGCCAGAAACCGGATACTGGCGACTTCCCACCGCCAAAGCACCCGAGTCCCCTCTTGGCCGACAACACAAATGGCGAGATTTTGCAGATCAAGGAATCTGTTACTTCCACACTAGCTGAGCTTCAAACTCTCCTCCTGGGACCAATGCAGTTCCTCCAACATCTTGCATATCAGGTAAATGTGCAAATTACGGACATCTTGTTTTAGTCAACATTCTAACACTGCAATAGAATCAACTTCTCGCGTGTTTACGATGGTTTGGGGAGTTCCATATCCTGGCTTTCATACCCCTCGACACAAGTGTTTCATTCGAGGATATCGCTGATCTAGCCGGGGTACCCAACTCCCATTTGTGCCGTATGGTGCGTATGGCTGCTACTGCTGGGTTCCTTCACGAACCTCAGCCTGGACATGTCGCACATACCGCGCTGTCAGCACCATTTGTCCTTAAGCCAGCATATCTGGATGCTATAATGTTCCTGTCCGACACCGCAGCGCCGGCAGCTATGCACATGCATGGTGCTACCCAGCACGAAGGACAATCCATGTCTGTCAAGAAAAGTGCCTATAACGTCGCACGAGGAACCACGACATCTTTCGTGACGGCATGCGAGGAGCAGCCTCGACTGAGACGGCAGTGGTCGGCTTATCTCCAGTACGCTATGGGAGACGTTGAAAAAAATGGTATAGAGATGTTGAAGTCGCTCGATTGCTTTGACGTATTCTCTCACTCGCCCTTGTCCATTGTCGAGGTAGGTACCCACGATTTTCGACTTGATTTATCGGAACATATACTAAAATAGCAAATCACCCCATAGGTCGGGGCAGAAACAACGGAGAGAGCAGCGGCAATAGCTAGGCTTTATCCAAACATATACTTGACCGTCCAGATGATCATGGCCAGAGGTCCAGATGATCCGCGGCTCGGTAGTGCCTCGGAAAACCGACCCAAAACTCCTGGCAAGACCGAGATGTCTTCAGGCGCCCGCATCAGTATCGACCGTCGCATAGCAGGCACACGCCAAACGATCCGCGACGCCTCCCTCTATATTCTCAACGTTTCATCCATCACACTAGGGCCATCTGTAGATCTGGTCACGGCAGAGCTAGCGGCCCATTTGGACTTGCTTCGTTCTAACCCAAATACGTCGCTTGTGTTGATGACACACGTAATTCCCGAGGTCGGTACATTGCGTCCCGAAGAGGAAGCCAGGACACGACTACGGGATTTGTGCTTCTTCCAACTGGCCGGCCAGAAGCTCATGGATGTGAGCGACTTGACCAAGCTTGTCAATGGCATTAACGACAGCATGGGCCGCCTAGTAGTCATCAAGAAGATTTGTTCGCGAGCGAGGAATGTTGCGGCGCTTGAAGTGCAATATCAATCATTTTCACCCAGTTAGAAAAGAAATCGGATGGTTTTGGCACCTTAAGAAGAAATTCTTTTCTATGGCGTGACAGCAGTTATCAAGTGGTCTTAATCAACAAAGTAAACCCGTCAATTCTAGATTACGAACATCACATAACTCGGTTCACAAGCGAGCGGGTCACTTTTGAAGATATCATGGCTTCAAAATCCAATGACGCAACCTCGACGCCATGAATCAATTCAAGTTAATCAAACGTACTCCGAGATGGTGGAAATTTCCGAGACAAACAGTACGCTCAATGGTAAGACCTCGGTCGGGTGCACAGCTGAACAGAACGATATAGTCATGCTGGAATTCTAGGGTCTCGGAGCGAAAAGTCTGTTTTGATATCCATAGAGGGCCTGCCTTGCTTATAACGGCCTCGACACCGGCCACCACCGTATTGACGATGAGTTGCATGAAAACGTCTTGGCACGGTGGCCCAAAGCAACATACGGGAACCAGCTCGGCTTTCTTTGAGTGAGTCACAACCGGCCGGCATACAGCGAATAGCTGAAAGATGGCAAATCTGTCTTTGGCTGATAGGATGTAGGCCTCTGCTGCGGCTGTCTTGACTTCAAATCTGGGCTTAAACCTGTAACTGTGACGATGCAAACAAACGTGAAGATATCACAGATATTACATGATGTGGCAATAGAAAGTGTGTGTGGTGGCATAAAGTGCGATAATCTACTATGAGGAAAAATATCTAGCAAATGAAGTCTGAAGTACAAAGAAGACTGGTAGATGCCGTCAGATGCGCCCTTGTGGCTGAGGCGTGGCTCAACCTGCGTGCGTAGCAGGCTATTTTGCCACATATAATCTATAACTGGCCTACAGAAGGTAGGAAGAAGAGGAGGTCAGGTATCCGAATCGGATAGGTTAACCGGTCCGATCCACCTGGCAGATACCGTCCGTGTCCGGTGTGACAGCTGCCGTTGTTGTAGTTGTAGTAATGGACATGTTAAATTCTATCCTCAGCCATGATGTCTTGAGCAGCCCGATATCCCATCGCATAGGACGTAGCCATAGTGTGACACGTGGTGATTTTCGGCGCGGCTGGTGAACCGATTACCCGCAGGCCTTCGACTCCACGGACCCGCCAATTGGCGTCCAGGACGGAACCCATGGCGACAGTGCCCATGACGTGGTGAAAGCTACTGGACGTCTGCTGGATCACGCTCCAGATGTCTTCGTCGCTGGTGACATTGGCGCCGGGCAGAAGCTCAGTGGGCAACAGCGGTTGCACCCGAGGGTTGGCAAGAAAAGCACGATACTCCTTGTATGCATACAACATGGCAGCCTTGTCAGCTGGTGTTGCCCAATAGGCCGCGTCGATGACAGGAGCGTCGCGGTAGTCCCCAGTAGCCAGTGTCACGCTGCCGCGCGCCTCGGGCTGGACCAACGCGATGTAAGGAAAGACGGTGCTGCGATCTGCGTACTCGGACCGGACAGGCAAAGTCGTGTACGAATAGAGGACGTGTGGCCTGTCTGACGGAAGTCCCGTGTGGTAGCCACCAAGTCCCTCAAAAACGGAGTCGGGTAGTCGGACAGTTCCAAACGCATTACCATTTACGGCCCCAAGCAGGCCGCCGCCGTCTGCCGCATACTGTTCTCGGCTTTCCTGGGCTCCCGTTTGGTTTTGTGTGAACTGCCAAACAGTGCCTTGTTCTGGTACGGTTTCGTAGGCGAGAACGGCAACGTGGTGGTCCATTAGGTTCCGGCCCACCTGTGGCGAATCGTGCACAACCGGGATGCCTATCTTCTCGAGGTGTTCTTTCGGTCCCACCCCCGAGAGCATAAGCAACTGCGGGCTGCAGATCGCGCCGGCCGCAACGACAACTTCCCGTGCCATCACCGTGTGCATCGTGTTAGTCAATGTGTCGTTATATGTGACAGACTCCGCCTTCTTCCCATGAAAGCCGATTTTGGTAGCCCAGGCATCATGGCGCACCTCAAAGTTGGCCCTATTCACTGCTAGCCAGCCGAAAGTGTTCCAGGCAGAGCTGCGGGTGCGGTTGTCAGCGCGAATTGTGTCCGTCTGTTCTGTCACGCCAATGCCGTAGCCGGAAACGAAGTCGATCTCGGGAACGTGAAAGGACGAAGTAAAGCTATCGATGAATGGACGATCGAGAGCGAGCTGGAAGCGTTGTGTCGTGACCTCCAGAGGGCCGCTTCCGAACGAAGTCTGATTAACAGCCACCTGGTCTGGTGGATGTACATCTTCCTGAAAATGTGTTGTGGCCTTGAAGGCGTCGAACATGGAGTCCCATGCGAGGCCAGAGTTCCCGGTCAATTCAGCCCACTCGTCAAAGACGGAAGAGGCACCACGGCTATATCCCATGCCATTCACAGCGGACCCACCACCGAGAGCTCTACCCTGTGCCAAGTCAGGCTCGCGCCCAGCCAATCTAGGGTCAGGCGCAGATGTGAAACTCCATAAGTATGGAGCCGTATCATAGAATAAGGCAGGAGCTGATTTGTTGTCAGAAATTATGAATGCGGCTCTAGAGATTTACGTACTGGTAACTGAAGGGTCGAGACTTGAATCGGGACCAGCTTCCAGAAGAATCACCTTGACCCGAGGGTTGCGGGTAAGTTGTTCTGCCAGTACTAGCCCAGCAGGTCCTCCACCAATGATGAGATAGTCAGCTGTCCCATCGCTTGATCTCCCTGGCAACGCCGCTGTTGGCTGTAAGGTGGCGGCTAAAGCCAGCAGAAGCGAGCTTCTGAAAGAAAACATATTGGTGAGTGTCTGTTTTGTATGTAGAACAAGTTAGGGATTACTGCAAGCCGTAGTATCTTGGAAGCTTTCTATTTAAACTCTCACAGGCAAGACGAGAATATTTATACATTTTCATTGTGTCGCTGTATTCTACTTCGTCGTATCTCACCTCTCAGGTGCAGCGTCGACACCAATCCTGGATCCTTCAAATCCTTCGAATCCTTCAAATCCTTCAAACGGTTTTCGGCCATATATTTTCATGTCCCGAGGCCACCATAGCCCTCGTGCTGTGTCAGCCGGCTCCCGATGTTCAGCTCAGTGCGTCTTGGTGGAAACGTTCGGAGTTGGGGGTGGCTGAGCACTCTTCCAATGCATTTTGTAGTAAGACCTGTCTGTCACAAAGCGAATAACCAATGAAAAATACATAAATTTGACAACTCTGTGACGCCTGCTCTTTACGACTCTTTCGGTGCTGCTGGGTGCTGACTTGGCATTGAATCGAAGTCAAAATACACAAAAGTAAATACTCCTATGATGAGCACATTAGGTGTTTCATATAAAACTAAAAGAGTGAAATTCGTATCTTGTAGGTAATCCGAAATTCGATAAGCTTGCGTTCCCTACTAGTCTTACGTGATAGCACGTGGTACCTCGGCGAAATCGGAGTCCGGCCTTTGGTACAGCATGCAGCACCCCGTGGCATCCCGTAGGCCGACTTCTCAATGTAGTGATCAAATCAGCCCGATATAGCATGCAATTCCTCTTTCGGACTACCCCGAGTTCATATCACAATAGTATTCCATTGACAGGAAAGATTATCATCTAATCGATCTGAGTCGTCGTCACATTGGTTATAAGAGTCAATGCCTCGATACATTCACAATCATAGAAACCACAAAGCTACTTGCTAAGAGTCGTTCAACATGGAATCAAACAAGACGGTTATACTTGTTACTGGTGAAACCTTTTACAAATCCTAATATACCGTTCAAAATACTGAGCTGTGTACTATCAGGTGCGAATAACGGTATCGGTTACGAAACCGTCGCAGCTCTATCAGCGGCATCATCGGACTTTCACGTACTACTTGGTAGCCGGTCACCTGAAAAGGGTCAACATGCTGTCAAAGCCATACACTCATCCCTTGGTGACTCTCTCAAGGCTTCTATTTCCGCGGTCCAACTTGATGTCACGGATCAAAAGTCAATCGAAGCGGCCAAGGCCCAGATCGAAGCAGAGTTTGGGAAATTAGACGTACTGATCAGCAACGCCGGGATCATCGTTTACGAACCTGTCGACACACTCACAGCCCTCCGTCAGTGCTTCGAGACAAACGTCTTTGGCGCCATGTTGGTCACCGAGGCGCTGGAGCCGTTGCTCCAGAAGTCGTCCAAGCCATATCTGATCTATATCTCATCCGATATGGGATCTATCACCAACCGGCTAGATCCCAATTTTAAACACAAGGCAATTCGTGGCGAGACCTACCGTATGAGCAAGTCAGCACTCAACATGCTAGCCGCTTGCCATCGCTACAACTACGCCGACTGGTGCAAGGTTCTCGCTTTCAATCCTGGATGGTGCATCTCCGATCTTACCGGGCCACAAGGGCGCGAAATGCGGATCAAAGGTGGCGCCAGGGACCCCAAAGAGGCGGCACTCGCTCTAGTCGAGATTGTTCGAGGTAACAGAGATGCTGATATTGCGAGAAACGCCATGGTGGATATTGAAGGTGGTATTGTTCCTTGGTAATGCAGTGGCCACACCAGCCTTGGTAGGATGGTTTATTTAAGGACACAGCTATAAGGGCACACCTGAAGGGATCTACCAGTCTTCTTTGTACTGAAGACTTCATTCACTATATACTTTTCCTCACAAGATTATCGCACTTTGTGCCACCCCACACGCTTTCTATTTCCACATATTACCATTTTGAGAAATTATAATCATTTAAAACTTCAAAAGAAGAACGAACCAACCAACCACTACATGGCAAGAGTTAGCATGGCTGTGCCATGATCTTTCTGATCTAGTCAAAGAGTGTCGACCTGCTAGATAGGTAACAGATCGTGTATCTAGCAATATCCGAGGTGCTGTTCTACCCTTAAAGGGGAGGCATAATTTCTGGGCTGACCCGTAGAGATGGTTTGATAGATAAACATACATGGATTCCTATAGTATTGGACACACTATCTTACACCCGTATAGATATCTAAGACGAGTAATAATACTCTGCTTTTAGCGCTTTTACCATTTATCGTAATCTTCAGCCGTACATCACTCATGATTCTCTGGATGAGCATTTTCCCAAGTCTTCTTAGACTTGCGGACAATTGGCTATTGCTTGCGCATATACATCACGCCCGACACCTCCGACCGGTAATGCCTGCGGATCGGTATTCGGGCTCTTTGCTTCGGGGTTCCGAGGCGAGGTATCAGTCTGTCCAATCGTTTATCAGCCGAACACAGTAAGCAGAAATCGGAGAAAGGGGTGATAGCCCCAATTCAACCGACTCATGCCTGTCGAAAATGACCAAGGTTGCGGGAAGATAGTGATTTTGCTCAAAAACAGAAACTAAACAAAAAGCCCTCCGTATCCACGAATCACCGTTGCACTGCCTTAGCCATTACTCACGATTGCACTTGAACACGACTTTACTTGCAACCTGTATCAACTACTAGCTACAGAATAATTCATTGTTCTTAACCCATCTCAGAGATGTCTGCCTCAAAAATTGTCCAAGTATCGCGCATGAGGGGGTTGGCAACCATCATTCACGAGGCTGTAGCCCAAATGGAGACACTACTGTCTGAACAGCAACAGCCTGAGCCATCGTTTAATGAAGATGCACCTGCTTCTCTTCCTGAAGCAGCATTGGGGTTCCAGAATGCGGTACTAGGTACGACTACAGATACTGGCGCTCCTCTTGACAGGTTATACTGACGCTTTGGTTTTCAAGACGCCACCGCAGAGCTCCATGATCTTCTTCTAGATCCATTGAGCCTGTTGTTCCAGAAAAGCTCGGCAAGTAACTCCACTATCCACATGGAGCGATGTAATTTCATCTACATGCCGGCTAACAATGCCTGTAGCAGTACCAAATCACCAGCATTCACTTCATCGCCCGATTCCACGTGGCCAGTATGGTCCCAGCGGGCGGTACAACATCTTACCACGAGATCGCCAAGCAGACTGGCCTCAAAGAGTCGATTGTACGCCGCCTCTTGCGGCATGCAATGACTCTGCGCATCTTCCAAGAGTCCGATTCTGGCATGGTTGCTCATACCCAGGCATCGAAGCTCCTGATGGCGCCCGAGAAGAACGCGTGGCTCTCGTTTCACCCAGAATTGGGGTGGCCAACCAGCGTGAAAGTGGGTGAACTACGGAGAACGAAGCCTTGCTGATTATGAATACTAATCATTTCTGGATGTGGTGCAGTACCTTGAGGCGACGCAAAAATGGCCAGAATCCCAAGAAGCCAACGAAACGGTAGGACGGAATGAAACAATTTTCTACATTTCTTCGGATCAATTGAAGCTAAGTGCACGTTACAGGCATTTTCACTCTCAGGACACAGTGGCAAGTCCATCTATGATGTGTTTTCAGCCGACCCAGAGCTTGCATTGCGGTTCTCTCAAGGCATGGACACCTTCGGGGAACTTCCCCAATACCACATGTCTAGGGTCGTGGAAGGCTACGATTGGGCATCCCTGGGTCGAGGAAAGATTGTGGACGTCGGTGGATCAGCGGGCCAAATGTGTATGGCTCTAGCGAAACGCTTCCCGGAGCTCAACTTCGTGGTCCAGGATATGGCCGCAGTCGTCGAAAAGGGCCAGGCGAATCTGCCGCAAGAACTGGAAAGTCGCATCCAATTCATGGCCCATGACTTCTTCCTCGACCAAGAGGTTCGTGCTGAGGCTTACCTACTCCGCACCGTCTTCCATAACTGGTCCGACAAATACTGCATTCGGATTTTGCGTGCCCTCGTGCCAGCTCTCAAGCACGGTGCCAAGATTCTCATCAATGATGTCTGTCTACCTGAGCCAGGGTCTATACCTGCGCAGCTGGAACTAGACATGAGGTGGGTAACATGATTCAACCCCAAGTCCAGGTCCTCGAGATAATCACTAATGGCGCCGTGTAGGAACCTGGATTTGTCCATGGGGGCCATCTTTAATGCCCAGGAAAGAGACTTGAATGAGTGGGTGCAGCTACTAGCCAAAGCCGACCCAAGGTTCGTATTCCAGCGTGTTGTCCAGCTCAAGGGTTCCGCTCTTGCTATCGTCGAGGTGCTTTGGGAAGACAGTGCCTGAGGGTCGAGATATACTGGATGGGAAGTTGACTTTTATGAAGTAACGGGCGCTCCAGGGATGAGAGCGTGGAACGTACGATGTATAAATCTGAGAAAATGTAAGGATTATCTGAAATCCTCAATCAGAATCACATTCATCTCTATCTCCTATGAAGAATCATAGTCTAGCACACGGGACGGCTTTTGACCCCTGAACACTCAAGGACCTCGCCCTGTCTATTTGAGAACAAGAGTCAACACCTTGGATACTACAATCGCTCAACTAGGCAATTTCTCGTCGACGGCATAACACCCACGAGGTCATTGTTCCAGCGAGATATACTTCAAGCATAATGACACGCATTCCCGCCTATCAATTCCCGCAACTCATATGCTCGTTGGTATAGAAAACTTCAGTGTACTAATTATCGTATAATATTTCCTTTCCCTGCTGCGAGTCATACGCCACTCATGATGACGACACTCAAATCTTGCCAGCGACGTGAGCAACACTGGCAAATAACTTTCAACAGACATACTTACTACATGACTGACGTCTGACGATGCGGAGATATCTCGTCGTGTATCCTTAACCCCATACAAAACGCACGCATGCAAGCATGAATGTTCTACAGAATGACCCGTCAAAAGCCAAGTTGCCTGTGGACTCCAAGTTATAGGACATGAATTCAAATTTGACAGTACATTCCAACTGGGTATCTTAGCCTACTCTATCTTAGCGTGGGTGCATTTGATAGAGCCATAATTTTAGGGGGACTTGATCTGCACTGAGGCCAAGTCTAATCGGCGCCCGAACCTTTCCTACTTACATAAGCTTCGCTCTCCGAGGTCAAACAACCAATCCGACGATTTCAAGAGATAAATTATTGATTTGTAATTTCTAGTGGGCACATGTCAGACTCGGGGAACTCGTCGGGAGATTGTAGAATCGAACCATTTGCTATTACGGCTACAACATAGCCTGAATCTCGGGCTCGGAGCTTTTGAGATTCAGTCTTCTGTGGTCTGAACACTTCGTATAAAGTATACAAGGCTGCATCAGTTTGTTGTTTCACATTGGTGCTATACTATATACGGATGCAATCTACAAGTCAAAACCCTTCACAGCGTCCTGCCCTCTGAGTGAATTTCATTCCAAGTTTCAGATTCCCTCCTTAACCTTTCCCACCTCGCTTTCTCTCCTCCCCCTTCACTACGAATACAATATGGAGACGATCAATCTGCAACTCTCCACCGAGCACTTGGGTCTCGTCCGCGGGAATGCCAATCCTCCGGGAACACTGGAGGAATGTAATCGCTTGTTGGAATATAACCACGAAGCGCATCACGTGTTCTTCCGTGAAAGGGCCGGCATGAACCACGTCACGCACAGTTTGCTCACCTGTTTCGCTCTGGGTATCGGTATCGAGGAGCTTCGTGAGCGTTACGAAGACGAGGCAGTGAACCAGAGACCCATGCCTCCGCTGGACGCCGATCTCCTGGAGAGGCTTGAAGAACCTGAGGTCTTCCTCGGATCCATGTTCGATAAAGCGCAGTATAATACCTTTCTGCACTTCTTCAAAAGGAAGATCACGGCCGGCGGTTGGAAGAACGTGGTGCACGAGTTCGTCTTTACGCGCACTACTATTGCCGAGCGTATGTTGTCGAGCCTGTTCGATGGCTTGTACCACCCGCTCATCCACCTCGGGCTCGCCATCGAGTTCGAGCTGCCGGGTCTAGTGGCGGAGGCGCTGGCCCAGACCGCGACCAACGACAACTCCGACCTCCACGGGCTATTCTTAATGTGCGAAGAGGAGGCGGCGGCGGCGGAACAGAAGGATCGACACCAGTCACCCTCGATACTGCAACTGATGCAGGCGGCTCGCGAGAGCGACGAGATCCGCACGGCACCACGCTGGGAGGATCGATTCCAGATGCTGCGCAATGGCGTGATAGACAGCAGAGGCAGTGCCGCTTTTGCGCGTCTCGCCGGGAGTTTTCAAGTCCTGCCCGATGAGGACGACATCGAGTTGCGCACGGCTGAGATGATCAATATGTGTGCGTACATGTGTGGAGCTGCGCAACGTCCCGGCCGGCAGCCGAAGATCGACTTCTTCTGGATGCATGCCGTGACGAGCAGTATCTTCATGACGGTGATAGGACGACAGAAGGACTGGATCTCCCCTGAGAACCGAGCCCGACTCCTCAGTCGCAAAGTCTACACAGATCTGGGCTGGTATGTGGTTGCGGGGAGTGCCCAGCTCGACGGGAAATACCTCGCAGGCTATTCAAGCCCTGAAAGCGATGGCTTATCGTGGGAGGACGTTTTCGCCGCCGTTACCGAGCAGCACGATGATGGCCATGCTGCCAAGTTCATCCGCGCGATCAAGAACGGCGAGCAGGTCTGCAGGCAGTACGAGGGTACCAAATCGGCTGAATGTTTGCCTGTCATGGGCGATATGTGGCTTAAACTTGCTAGAATGTGCCAGGACACTACCAAAAACATGACCAGAGACGTCAAATGGGTTAGATTCACGGGGTACGATGAAGCATGGGAGGGGAGCGATGAAGCATGGATGCGACCAGATTTGCTGACGAAATAAGGGTCGCATTGCAAAATATTACGAATTTACATAATGACAGTTCTCTATGGCAGCAATATATCATATCACCTCTTAGCCTTTGGTTTCCGAGTCCATGCAACTGAACTGATTCCTGGAGGCTATATTGCCACACACTGACTTCTCGTCTGCCACCTCTTAGAGACGATATATATATGTGTGCCTGCCGATATTCATACGAGGTAATGACAATGGGTGACTCCCGCTGCTGAGGAAACCTCTGATAATCAATTTCATCTCCAGCGTATCCATGAAGCATGATTAGGGATATTTTCATGGTTCCGGGCTAATGTTGGGCACTTAGCTCTAGAGGTTGCACTGGAGCAGTGGATTGTCACATTTGCTCGTTTATGGGCATAGTTAATATTGTTCTGTTGCTCATCATGGTTTTCAACTACGAAAGTGTTGAATAATACACAAAGACCAACTTGTAGGGCGTTCATTTAAAACTGAATGTACCTGCAGGAGAGGGAGTCTCAGCTAATAAAGCAGCATAAAATTGAACTATCAACGTTACTCTAGTAGCATGGAACATTTACTGCTACTAGCCTCCCGAATATCAAAAGCTGTCAAGCCCAATGCCATCAATCGCCAAGTCAAGATCATCGCCAACCCCAGAAGCACCACACAGCATCAGATGAGTCGGCCATGAGTGTGCCGCAGCTCTGGTCTCTTCAGCTAACCGGTATTGACCTGTTTAAAACACGGTCTTCTCCGGGCCTGCCTCTGGCAAGTATGGATGCAGCCACGGAAAGAAGTGTTGGATAAAACCCAGTGTGATGGCCATTGGAGTACCGCTTGGAAGCTTGGCACCTTGGCCCGGAACCTTGTTCACAACACCGACATTCCTTCCGTCGTAGTGGCCGTGTGCGTCATCGGCAGCCTCGATCATGCCTCCGGCAAGGTCTAGGTAGCTCACGAAACTCTCTTGGTCGTCGAATGTAAGACGATACCCGCGTGCGATATCAGGCGATAGACCAGAAGGCTTAATAAAGATAGAAGCGATCCAATGGTCGTGAGAACGCATAATAGCCTCGGCACGTTCCAAATCTGCATAGATATTGGACGCTGCTCTCAGCATGATGGGCCGGAACCATTTCGGCATGGTACGGGCGAGGTGGTCATCCATGCAGCTTGCGCTTAACAACACCAGCTTCGGCGGTACGTAAGAAGCCGGTCCGGCTTCGTCCCGGAGCCTATATATCGCGCGGATCGCTGCCAGGGCCGCGTCTGTATTAAGGCGATGCCCAGGGGCGTTGTTGTTGCTCGTCACGGCGAGGAACACGGCTTTGGTACCGCGGATACAGTTGTCCATCAATGCATCGTCACCAATGCTGCCTTCGTACACCTCGACTTGTTTGCTATCAAGCACTTGGGGGAGCATCGTGAGCAGCTTCGCCTTGTTGCGACAATAAGCGTTGACACGGACATCGGGCGACTTTGCCAGGAACGATCGGACAAGAGCAGAACCACAGTTGCCCGTGCTGCCAAGAACGGCGTATGTAGCCATAATAAGGGCTGAAGACTGCAATGTGTGCAGTAAGTAAATTATTGAGTCGGTATCGGAACCTACGAGCACATTCATCAACTGACAGCGGCTACTCTACTTGAAATAAACAACTTTGCTAATGTTTGCATCGGGCTCTATGATGGTCGGAGAACTGGTACCGCCAAGAGTCATCGCATCATGCCCGGCTACACGGGTCCAGACCCATGTTTTAAGCCAATCCGGAGTCTGGTACCTCCGTAAAAGTCAAAGGCTTTCAATAATGCGGGGAAAGGCCGAGTGGGGTGGGGTTTGTACGGAGTATTGTTCAAGTACTTCGTAGATGGATGGACATCGGATTTGTCTGGCTACTACACTACCACCCGTCACAAGTTCTCATCCAATTACAATATGGCTCCTCCATCGGCCCCCGACAGTGTGTCATCGGAGCCCGAAACCCCCCTTACACGGGCCATTAGTGATTGGCGTTCTGACATACCTAAGACGCTGCTTGAGTAAGCAGGTGCTGACGTGATATAGACTAGATTCGTATTCCCATACAAAGAATACAAAGTGAGCGACTGGCGAACATTAGTAAGAGTTGAACTTATCAATTTAGCAGTCTATTATATCGTACTGATATAAGGTATATAAATCTACGTGTCAGGTATCACGTGTGTCCCTTTGGTCAGACCTATGTAAATGGGTGTAGAAATGCAATGCTTGATTGATTGTGTGATGTGTGTGTAGGTCTGTTCGTCCCATCTGATGGACAGGTACGTAGCGGTACGACAAAGTGGGTATCTAGCACTGGGCCGGAATTTCCCCGGCTAGGGATGCATACCTTATTTTTACGGAGTACTTACCACGGGACGGTCCGTCAAGAAGCCCCGAGGTTATTAGATGGGTCCCTATCGACAAGTGCAATAACTCTAGCTTCGACGACTGTTTTATGAGAAGACCAAGCAGTACAAACAAGAAGGATTGATAAAACGCTATGAAGCATAGTTGACGATATGGAAACCTGCCCAGATCCAAACCACACAATCGTCCTCCAAGTTAGATTGTGCCACACAGCATATGCCATATTCTGATGGCAATACGGTATACATCATGTACAATACATGAGTTACAGACACCCAAAACCCAACACCACTCAAAAGTTCCTCATCACACCAGGCTGGATTGCCTCCAGCTTTTGAACCAATTCGGCCCACACGCGGCCCTGCAACAACTTCCCCTCCGGACTAGTCACCGTCGGAGCTGGAGTTGCTACTGCGCAGTCCGACAGGTACTGGCCGTGAGTCTCGGCACCCGAGGATCCACCATGGACCAAGGTCCGGCTGCCAACCTCGGGCGAGCGGCCAAGCATAGCACTAGCCGCATTCACCACGATGATCAGGGGCGAAAGCGGCGTGTCCTTTTGTAGATCGGTCTTGCACAGCCCCGGGTCAACGCAGTTGATTGTGACAGGGAACGTCGATGCCGGGTGCTGCTCGGCAATGGCGCGTACGCCGTACACCTCGAGCAGCTTGGAGACTTGGTACTGATCCAACCAGTGTTTTTCCGCAAAGGTCTTGTTGTTCAGCGTGGCAAAAATCTGCCCCTCGGGTGCCGATTTGTGTGGGAATTTGGTGAAGCCGTGGACCCCGGACGACGTGATGGAGAAGGTAGGCCGCGTCTTGAACTCGGCGGCCGTCGCCTTGAGCTTGGGCATGACCAGAGCTGCGAGCAGGAAGGTGGATACCACGTTGACGGTAATAGACGCCTCGTTATCTTCAAGCATGGTGAAGTGAGGCGGCGCCACACCGGCGTTGGCAACAAAGATGTCCAGGCGGTCCAGCTCGGTGTTGATGCGGGCTGCGAACTGCTGCACACTGGCGTAGCTGCCCATGTCGAGCTTCCATACCTGGATGACGTCCTTTCCGCATCTCGTGGTTCTCTCAATGTCTCCCTTGGCGGCGTTGCCCTTGTCGATGCTGCGCACGGCGAGAATGAGCCTGCTGACGCCGAGGCTGATAAAATGACGTGCTGCTTCTTTCCCCAAGCCAGTATTGGAGCCGGTGACGACAACAGTCTTTCCAGCGTAAGAAATAGTGGGAAGGGGCAGTTTCTTGAATAGCTGGCTGTAGAGGAACCCCATGGTAATAAAAGGTGCAGTCACGACTTGGGAAAGACCTGATGCAGTCCGGAAAACTGACTTTTATTTCTGTTTTGTTCTTTGTCCTTGTTCAACAGTTGTGTAGATAAAAGACACGACCATGTGTCACCGGGGCAATTGCCAGGAGATTGATATATAATGAGCAGTTCCTCCCAGTCGCTCACTCACATGTTGTGGCACACCAACCTGTAAGCATGCAGCCAAGGCCGGACTTAGGACTTTTGGTTAAGTCTTGCACCCGATCTAAGCGATTGTGGTACGACAAACCATCCCCCGAGTGAAAAATGCCTATACGAGGGCCAATAGGAACCATGATGACAGCTTCAGGAGACCCACACACACCTGGGGGCCCGAGAATCACACAATAATGCCGGACAAATGAATCAATCCGTAGAATTCGTCTGTGCCTAACGTTAGTTCCCTATCGCTGGTACTCTGTTCGGAGTCACCCTCATGTCCGCACTCTATAAATAGCAACATCCATGGTCGGTAGCCGAACTTATCAGTAAGGTAACAATACACCCAGCCGTGTCGTCATTTGATTTTCGTGGCAAAAGCAAAGCCGAGATGCTGGTGACATTCAAATCGCTCATCATGATGTTCCTGACCGTCCCGCAATCGCGTCAAATGGTAGCAGACAAGCCATTTCGTGTCATGATATCGGGCGGCGATGTGACTGCCCTCATGGCTGCCCATACGTTCACTCAGGCTGGCATACACTTCATTATCCTAAAGCAACGCAATTACGCAAAGGCATGGCATCATGGAGATCATTGGAGAGGCATTTTGGCCACCCATATTTCGCATACTTGACCAACTCGGTTTTCTAGATGTAGTCAAGCTGTCTTCAGACGGCAAGATATCTTTCCATGATGATTAGCAAAACTACCAAAACGGACAATTGAGGCTTGTATTTTCCACACGCAGAACAAGAACCATTCAAGACAACAGCAAAAATGTACCGGAAATGAATGTAATGACCACACATTTTTCTCTGCTGTATAGCTACGCATAAAGCGACTTTCCTTGAGAATGAAGAGGAATAAAGAAGCCTATTATCCCTATGACAAAGCCCATTCAACTACCGGCGACTAATCGCCACGCCGCATCGTTGCCCGCCGCGATCCCTGCCGTGCAGGATGAAAAGCTTCAGGTCCCAAATATGAAGTGAGATCGAGCTCACCGTTCTTGAACTGGCAAGCCAAGAACGTCTGGATCCCCGTGGCCTCGTCCAAGCGTCGGTGTTCGCCCAAGCTGGCCAGCACGCGCAAGAAGCCGTCGCAGTACCGACCACGGCCGTGGGCCTCCATCCAGTCCACCAGCCCCTGGGCTATGCTGGCATCGTCTCGCCCATTAGGCCGCAGCTGTACGTAAATCTTGATTTCGGGCAATGCTTTGCCTGGGGCAATGTCGAAGTAATACCAATGTGTGCGAAACAGTTCCTCATGGCTGTCCTCGTCCGAAGAAGAACCACCCCTTTTGGCCGGAGCCGGCAGCTCGGTCGTCTCGGGGAAGTCGGCCGGCAAGCTCACGACTGCTTTGATCAGCTGGTACAGGTCGTCGAGCTGGCCAGCTAGACCCGGCGTATCGATACGCCCGCCTAGTGTCATGATTTCGCGCACGGAAGCGAAATTCGTATGGGGCGACCAGAAATACCACTTCATGCGCGACTTTTCCGGGTTGATATTGTCGACACTCACGGTCAAGGGCTTCATCAGCTTTCCCTCGGAGCTGGTATTGAGAAACTCGTGCAACGAGGAACGAGCAGAATTTCCGGGATCCAGCTGACTGAATGCCGTCTCCCATCCGGCCAGGGGCAAGAATGGTCCCTGACTGAGCTTACTTGGGCGGAAGTACGTTTTGAACTCTGGTCCTTTGACTAAAAGCTCTGTGGATATCATGACGCTGGTAGTGGCTTTTGAGCCTTCTCTCTGCTCTTGGGCATACTTCTTATTGTCGTGATCGTATAGTGCAGCCAAGAAATGATTGCTCCAGGTAGTATCGGTGGATGGAAATGCGATGGCGAGTTTATGCAGCAACTCACGAAAGGCTTGATGGTTGAGAGGATCCAGCTCTGTGCCTGCGAATTGACCAATGGGTTCGATGGCATATCGAATATTGGGCTCGCCAGAAGCCGTGTTCCATTTCCACGAATACTCGATTGGGCCGCCGTCGTGCGATAGTTGCGAATGCCACACTAGAGGGGCAGTCGCTGGGCCTAGATAGGGAATCTGACATGGTATTAGTGACGATTTCGGTATATCTATTATACTAATAGCACTACTTACAGCCCAGTTGTAAAGCATTAACAGAGCCTCGTACTGCTTTTCGATCGGATACCCAGCCGCTTCAACGAGGACTGCCATGTGGCGCCCGGTGAGCTGCCACCAAACGTTCTCATCAGCATTACGAGGTGGCAGGTATTGTGACAACGCCTTCCATACTTGTCCAGGCTGGACAGACTTGGAACTAGGTTGATCTTTGCGATGGTGAGTGATATCGTTCATGATTTCCAATGATGAAATGTCCCTGAAAACTTGTTCTGTAGTCAAAAGTGCTGTATGCCTTCTGTTTCTTCACCATGACATGACCTGGCATGTGCTGGTTTAATATAACTCCTCACAGCATCAGCACCGATAACATCACTAGGATGACCGATACGAAAATACATGGTACCGTACGTATGATGCAAGTTTCCTATCGGAAGTAAACCACGAACTTCCGAATTCCGACCGCAAAATCATCTGTCAACTGGAATAGGTTGAGTACCGGGGACCGAAGACGCCAGCTAGGCCGTTAACGATGCCACCGTCAGGATGAGCATTTGAATTGACCAAGGCAGCCTTACCCCAGCGGCTAGCTCACTAGACAGACAGTTGCAGCTGATCTCGTAAGACGAGCGTCACATTGCTCAAGCTTACTATTGTATCGGGGTATTGTATTCTGAGCAGTTCCTCTATTATTTCCATGCTCATCTGTTCAATACCTCCGAGTCGTCGCACTAATTCTAACAAGTATTGTAATATATATCTTGAGTCGTATTGGCACATCTTGTGGTTTTCGATTGAAAAAGAACCACCAACAGCGTCGTCACCGTTGTCTATTATGGAAGACAGACCATCGGCCATTCTTATTTTCGGAACCCGAACATTCTCGGTACTCAGGAGAACAGAAACAGTACAATAAACAAAAAGTAGAGCAATCCTGGCTCATTGGTCATCCTACCCATGGAATCATATCAAAGCTGAACACTCGTATCGAATAATTAGAGCATTCTTCAGCGGATTGTGGAACAGGGTGGCCGTTACTGCTTTTGATGTGTCTGCTGATTACACCTTCCGGCCCATCTTGATACTGTCGTTGCACAAATGGCGACCTATGCTGTTCTCGGTGCCACGGGAAACACCGGAAAGTCCCTCATTGAACTCATCCTCCAGCAGCCAAAGGCCAAGGTCCACGCCTACTGCCGCAACAGGGCCAAGCTCGCCGACCAGCTCCCCATCGTCGTGGACAACAAGAGGGTGGAAACTTTTGAGGGCAGCATTTACGATGTGGACCTTTTCGCCAACTGCCTTCGCGACTGCAGAGCTGTCTTCCTCGCCATCACGACCAACGACAACGTGCCCAGGTGCCACATGTCGCAGGACTCGGTGCGGACCATTATAAACGCCCTCGAAAAGCTGAAGAAGGACCCTGCGACCGCCGACGTGCCTCTGCCCAAGATCCTTCTCCTCTCGTCGGCCACCACCGACGCGTACCTTGACCGCCACACGCCGGGCTGGTTCAGGCCCATCATCAAAGCGGCGGCGTCGCACGTGTATGAGGACCTAAGGGTGGCGGAGCGCATGCTGCGGGCTGAGGAAGACTGGCTGACGACCATCTTCATCAAGCCCGGGGGCCTGTCCATCGACATCCAGCGCGGCCACAAGCTCAGCCTCGACAGTCAAGAGTCCTTCGTCTCGTACCTCGACCTGGCCGCCGCCATGATCGAGGCCGCCGACGACCCCGAGGGTCACTATGACATGCAGAGCGTCGGTGTCGTCAATGCGAACGGTGGCGCCAAGTTCCCTCCGGGAACGCCCATGTGCATTGCTATGGGCCTGTTGAGGCACTTTTTCCCCTGGCTCCATCCCTACTTGCCATCGACTGGGCCAGCCTAGGCAGCTGTCTTCAACACAAACCCCTTTCGTATTACTAGATAGAGCTAGGTCATATAAATGCATCCCAGTGTTACGCACCTCTTACCTCCGTAGCACATTCCAGGACCTAGTTTGAGTGATGATGGAGTTTTTATGGAAATCTGGAGGATTCAATTACTTCTACTAAGCAAATGCCGTGCATGCCTTTCAGGATTCAAATCTCACGGAACGTAGGCACGACGTTTGACCAGATGGTTTCAAAACAATGCCAATGGTAGAACAACATATAAGCTAAATTATTCGTGACTGAATATCTTGTCATAGTTGTACTCGGACCATCTGATGTCCGGGCAGAGTCCAGCAAACTTCCACACATCGTCCACCTTCTTGTACCAGGTGGTGGCGCCCCCATGCGCGTGGCCCTTGACGGCGACCTCGTTCATGTCGGCACCCGTGTACCGCTGGTGCGCGACACGCACCTGATGGCGACCGGTGATGCAGTCTGCCGACGTCTTCTCCCATCGGGACGCGCCGACGAAATGCTGCGTCCTCAGCAGCGGGTTACCCAGAAAGTGGGCGTTCGAGGCCAGAGAGAGGAAGTCTTCGGCCGGCATATCTTCCCAGGTCTTGCCCATGACGTGTCTATAGTCAACCCGCATGTTTGGTGCAAGATTCGCGCGCAGACGCTCCCAATCCTGGCTCTCGTGTGTAAGCGTTTTGTCCTATAAAATGACATGTGAACTGGTTTAGGCGTAACATGCCTTTGTGTCGAAGCTCTCAGCCCACTCGAACAGAGCGGCTTGACATCCGATAACATCTTCGGCTGCAGGTTGCGAGGACAACATCACATGAGATGGTAAGTAAATAAATAATGTTCTATGCGAGAAACCAAGAAAAAGATGAGCCCACGCCCCTATGCAGTCGTTATATCCCGTATCTTGTCAAAGTGAAGATGTTACAAGTAAGTCTGTGTACATGCACACAGTAAGCGTCGGCTTCCGGAGGTGTCGGAGATTCCTTAGAAGCAGGGTCCCCACCAGCCACCAGGAGACACGCCCAGGTGTCACTCCGCTACCATCGGGCATTTTTTCCTAGGCATGCTTACGTGGTAATCGCATTTTGCAGTACAGACGATCCACGATTTCCAGATAATATGCCGAATGCCTTCGTTTTGCGGACAACTGACAACGTTGGAAAGTCCGAATAATACACTTCATGGACTATATGTCCAGGTATCTCCTATACACTTTCTTGAATTCGAGTCCTGCATCGCCACACATTTCTTCGTTTTTAGCCTAATTCATCATGGGCTCCACGATGCCTCACATCCCGTTCCGCCTCGATGGCAAGGTCGCGCTGGTGACGGGCTCTGGCCGCGGCATCGGCGCTGCCATGGCCACGGAGCTCGGTCGTGCGGGAGCCAAAGTCATTGTCAACTACGCCAAATCCGAGGCACCCGCCCAGAAGGTCGTCGAGGCCATCAAGCAGCTGGGCACCGAGGCCATCGCTCTTCAGGCCGATGTTAGCCAGGTTTCGCAAACCGTGAAGCTGTTTGACGAAGCGGTCCAGGTCTGGGGCCGCTTGGACATTGTCTGCTCCAACGCTGGTGTTGTATCCTTTGGCCACCTCGAAGAGGTTACCGAGGTGAGTGGGCACTCTGTTGTTTGCAATATCATGTCACAGACTCCCCGGGGTTATACGATGATGACTAACTATTCCCAATCAGGACGAGTTTGATCGAGTCTTCACCATTAACACCCGCGGCCAGTTCTTTGTGGCCCGAGAGGCTTATAAGCATCTGAACGAGCAAGGACGAATCATCCTCATGAGTTCAAACACGGCCCACGCCTTTGCCGTTCCCCGCCACTCGGTCTATTCGGGATCCAAGGGGGCCATTGAGTCCTTTGTCAAGGTCCTGGCCGTTGACTGCGGCAAGAAGAAGATCACGGTCAATGCCGTTGCCCCTGGAGGTACCGTGACCGACATGTTTCATGATGTTGCTCAACACTACATCCCCAATGGTGACAAGTACTCGGCGGAACAGCTCCAGGATGTAAGTCTACAAATCCCGACCCCAGATCCACAACGAGGTTCAGTCTTTACTGACTATGTGACAAGATGGCTGCGCATGCCTCGCCACTTCACCGTAATGGCTTTCCTCTGGACGTTGCCAACGTAGTCGTATTCTTGGCCAGCAAAGAGGGTGAATGGGTCAATGGCAAGGTGATTGGTGTTGATGGTGGAGCTTGAATTTTGGGCTGCAACTTCGGCCTGACTATAGTGTTCACCGACGCAGAGAGACGGTGGATTGGAACAATTCGGTCTAGAGCTCTGTGTAACAGGAAGAAAATACATGTTGCTTTTTCATATTCATTTCCTCCAGCATCATTTTCGTGTCTGTCCGTTGATCCTCTTTGCCGGTCCGAGGCCTGTCAGGCTTCAGCCATAATGTCACATTATATCACACGTTATTCGATAGATCAACACAAGGCTGGAAGATGATCTGGAGCATTCCCCATCGTATGATTCGTATCTAGGATCCTCGCCGTCTATAACTAAACTTCAAGACCAAACCACTTCTTCTCACCGCCGCGTATCTCGAACCCCACCTTGCCATCCTCGGCCAGCTTCCGTAGGACCTCTTCTATAAAAGGCTCCAGCGCCAGTATCCTCACCTCTTCGTTCACCGCCTCGCCATGCATCATGATGACGAGCTGCTTGACCGTGATGCTTACCCTTTTACCGCCACCGCCGCCACCTCCGACGCCGCCCTCGTCCAGCAGAAGCTGGAGCTTCTCCAAGACCTGCCCCTCCCGCCTTGCCTTGCCGGCGAGCTCCCCCTTGATCTTCAGCGCAAGGTTGGGCACCACAGCGCCGTGGGCAGGGTAGCCCAGTTTGCACTTTTGCGTCAGCATCGCGCGCCAGGTGGTCATGAGCAGACCGAGATTCTCGACGGCGCTGGTGCCGTGGCCGAGGATATTGTCGCCAGTGAACATGGCGTCGTCCTCCTCGAGTATGAAGCACATGTGATCGTGGGAGTGGCCCGGGCTGTGAAAGGCGCGGACGGTGGCGCCCTCGACCTCGAATACCTGGTTATCGAGGATCTCGCGCTGGTCTTTGGCCGGAGAGTTCTTATAGATGGCCGACGAGAGGTGGGGGTACAGGCGGAGAAGATCGGGGACCCCGCCGGTGTGGTCCCCGTGCCAGTGGGTTAGGAGAACGTGGGATAGCGTGATGCCTAGGTTGTCGAGCGTGGAAACGACGAGGTCAGCCCATTCCGGGATTCCCTGGGCCGTGTCGATGATCAGTCTCGAGGAGCCGGTTCCGACAATGTACGTGTTGGTCCCCTGAAGGGTGAACTGCAGAGGAAGAGGATTAGGATGGTATGTTTGAGAGTCCTGCCATTCATTACTCACCTTTCCAGGATTCTGGCCTAGTATTCGGATCACTCGGGGGCTGATTTGCTCCACATCTTTCAAGTGCGGCAATCGTTTGAGCTGGGCCGTGAGATAGTCTTCGAAAGCACACACATTGAAAGACTTGTTGATCTGTTGGTAGCCACCAACACCCCCCATGATTGCGGACAGGATTTCCGTGACTGATAGGAAAGGGTAGGTGGAAAGTGTTAGATCCGAATGAATTTCACCGATCAGTCTGTGGAAATAGACGTTGGCGGAATGATTTCTAACTTCCCGCTGTCTTCAGTCTCATTTTAGCAAACCATGAAAACCGCGATAAAAATCCTTGGGCTGTTTATCCTAACCTCGGCCTTGTCAGAAATTCATGCTCTGTTTCATTATTGCTGCGTATGCAACCAGCATAGGATAGGACTTGTCTAGTCTTCCGAGACCGACTCGGACCTTTGGGACACAATCCCGCAAATTAGTAGGTACCCGATATCCGGCTGCGCCCCCTTCTCACCCCCTCCCCCAATCCGTTCCTTGCTTACATCGGGTTCCGGTTAACAGTTTCTCTCCCAACTGACAAATACATTGCTCGTGTTACAATCTAGCTAGTAGGAGATGCACTAGGGTCGCCGATGTCATGTACGAAGTTAAGTAAGACGGGATTCTCAAGTCCATGTCGCCGAAGATGATGAAGCCGATCATATATGGAACGACCGAATATGAAACCTGCCTTGTACACGGCATTCACTGTCATGTAATTGCCCAGATTTCTCCGTCTGCAGATTCTGAATAGATTGTGCATCGTGCATCTATACC
Source organism: Arthrinium puccinioides (assembly GCA_022414665.1). Taxonomy (NCBI): domain Eukaryota; kingdom Fungi; phylum Ascomycota; class Sordariomycetes; order Amphisphaeriales; family Apiosporaceae; genus Arthrinium; species Arthrinium puccinioides. The sequence continues at coordinate 312,905 of JAIUNF010000003.1, read as the reverse complement.
CGACACAATTTCACCAAGATGTCTATTCTGACTCCTGCCACTTCGGACTCGTTGGAAGAGTATTCAAAGATGAAGTTATTCTATTTCAGCAACGAGTTCCCCCACCATGACTTGGGTTCATTGACACGCCACTTGCATTTGCTCAGTAAGCAAAGGCGGCATCCCGTTCTGGCAAGATTTCTCGACGAGGCTACGGAATCAATCCGCGCAGAAGTACGACAGCTCCCAGCCTCCCTTCAATCCCACTTCACGCCCTTTAGTGTCATCTTGGACTTTGCGGACCATGCCGAACTCCGAAAGGGGCCTCTTGGAGCCTCCATCGATGGCGTGCTTCTTGTCGCAGTCCAGCTGGGTACACTGATCAAGTAAGATGAGTCCTACCCAGGCACATCGTGATGCTCCTCGTCCTGATGATATGAACGGCAGATACTATGAAGATCATCCTGAACAGTATGACTTGAGTGCTGCCACTACGGCCCTCGCGGGGTTGGGTATTGGCTTGCTGGCCACGGCCGCCGTGTCGTTGGCTCGTTGCGTGTCCGACTTGCCTGCGGCTGGTGCTGAAGTGGTTCGCCTCGCCTTTCGTTTGGGCGTTTTGGTGGATCGTGTCTCTCAAAATCTAGAACCCCGAGACCCGGCATCACCCCCAGGCTCTTGGGCATCGGTTGTCGCCAATGTAGCAGTTGAAGACGTTCAGGGCGAGCTTGACAATCTTCATGACAAAGAAGTAAGTGAAGAGCCTTTTCTAGATCGGCATCCCGGATGATGGATCCGAGCTGATACAGAAGCACGACAGAAAACACCCAACACTAGCAAGATCTTCATCAGCGCCTCGAACCGCACCTCGGTCACCATCAGCGGACCCCCATCAAGACTTAAGCACCTCTTCCGTGTCTCGGAGTTCTTCCGGAGCCGTAAGATCATCAGCCTGCCCGTCTACGGTGGTCTTTGCCACGCTGAGCACATCTACAGCTCAGACGATGTGCGCCAAGTCATCGGCGACACGCCTACCCTGAGAGAGCTGGACGCCAAAGCCTCGTCCATTACTCTGAGGGCATTTTCCACCTCAACAGGGCAGGCGTTCTCGGGCGCCAGTGCCAGCGAGTTGTTCGAGCAGATTCTGAAAGAGATCATGATGTGCAAGATCGAATGGGATTCGGTCGTGAAATCACTGCTACAACAGGCCAACGAAAATCTGGTTTCCGTCTGTCAAGTACTTGTCTTCTGCAACTCTCTTCCCGTTCACGACCTTTTGTCAACGTTTGCAACCGAGAGACCAAATCTGGATGTCACAGTACAGGAGCTGATCCCATCCGTTACCGCCAACGTTGACTCCACGTCTGGTGCCCCCAGAGGAACCAGCAAGGCCAAAATCGCGATTGTCGGCATGTCCTGTAGGATGCCAGGGGGTGCCACGGATACGGAGAAGTTTTGGGAGCTCCTGGAGAGCGGGTTGGACGTCCACCGAAAGATTCCGGCCGATCGGTTCGATGTCGATACCCACCACGATCCGGCCGGTAAGGCCATCAATGCGAGCCATACTGCCTATGGGTGTTTTATTGATGAGCCAGGCCTGTTCGATGCACCGTTCTTCAACATGTCGCCCCGGGAAGCGCAGCAGACGGACCCTATGCAGCGACTTGCTCTCCTGACTGCGTATGAAGCCCTGGAGAGAGCGGGATATGTCGCCAACCGAACACCAGCCTCCAACCTCCACCGCATCGGGACTTTCTACGGACAAGCGAGTGATGACTATCGTGAGGTCAACACAGCGCAAGAGATCAGCACGTACTTTATACCCGGAGGGTGTCGAGCTTTCGGCCCTGGACGAATCAACTACTTTTTCAAATTCTCCGGGCCTAGCTACAGCATCGACACGGCCTGCTCTTCCAGTCTGGCCACTATCCAGACGGCCTGTACCTCCCTATGGAGTGGGGACACGGATATGGTGGTGGCAGGAGGAATGAATATCCTCACGAATTCCGACGCATTTGCCGGCCTTAGTCACGGTCATTTCCTCACCAAGACACCGAATGCATGTAAGACTTGGGATTCCGAGGCCGATGGGTACTGCCGTGCCGATGGTGTCGGATCTATCGTTCTAAAGCGCCTAGAAGACGCTGTCGCTGATAACGATAATATCATGGGAGTTATCCTCGGGGCCGCTACGAACCATTCGGCCGAGGCCGTGTCTATTACACACCCAGATGCCAAGGCACAATCTTTTCTCACCAGGCAGGTCATACGGTCGGCCGGTGTGGACCCGCTCGATGTAAGCTTCGTGGAGATGCACGGCACCGGGACGCAGGCGGGCGATAAGGAAGAGATGAAATCGGTAACGGATGTCTTCGCGCCGGCAGGGCCAAGATGGCGCAGCGCGCGGCAGCCTCTCCACGTCGGCGCCGTCAAGGCGAATATAGGCCACGGCGAGGCGGTCGCCGGCGTCACGGCCATGGTCAAGGTCCTCCTCATGTTCCAGAAGGGCATGATACCTCCGCACGTGGGCATCAAGAACAGCCTAAATCCCGCCCTGCCCCAGGATCTGGCGAAGCGGAATGTCCGTATCCCTTACACCAAGCAGGTCTGGCCCCGGGAGCAAGACCGCAAGCGCATCGCCGTGGTGAACAACTTTAGCGCGGCCGGTGGTAACACATCGATCGTGCTGGAGGAGCCGCCCGTGTTGAAGCCCATTGCCGCCGCCGACCAAGACCCCAGACCTATGCATACCGTCGCCGTCTCGGCCAAGAGCAAGGTCTCGCTTAAAGACAACATCCAACGCCTCGTCGCATACCTGGATACCCATCCGAATGTGTCCTTGGCGGACCTGTCCTACACGACGACGGCGCGAAAGAGCCACTATCACCACCGTGTCGCCGTGACAGCCTCGGAAACGGCCCAGATTCGAGATAAATTGGCCGCGCTCCTGGGCTCTATCGACTCGCACAAGCCCATCCCAAACTCACAGCCCCTGGTCGCCTTCGCCTTCACCGGCCAGGGCGCATCGCACAAATCGATAAATATGCATCTCTTCCATCAGGACCCGACCTTCCGAACGCAAATCCTGCACTTGGATTCCATCGCCCAAGCGCAGGGTTTTCCCTCGTTTATCCCCGTCATCGACGGCAGCTTCCCCAAGGATCATGCACACTCTGCCGTCAGTACCCAGATCGCGCTGGTCGCCGTCGAGATTGCGCTGGCCCAGTACTGGGCGCATCTAGGAGTCGAACCCAACGTTGTGATTGGCCATAGTCTCGGCGAGTACGCCGCTCTCCATGTGGCGGGCGTGCTCTCGGCCAGCGATACCATCTACCTCGTGGGACGGAGGGCCAAGTTGCTAGAGGAACAAGTCCTACCGGGCACGCACAAGATGATGGCGGTACGGGCCGCGCTGGCCGATATTCGTGGGGTCGCCGGCGGGATGCCATACGAGGTCGCCTGTATCAACGGCCCAAAGGAGACGGTGCTGAGCGGTCTATCTAGCGATCTGGAAGCTCTGACAGCGCCGCTGCAGACGGCCGGGTATAAGTGCATGATGCTCGACGTTCCCTACGCCTTTCATTCGTCTCAAACAGACCCGATTCTCGACGAGTTCGAGGAAGTAGCCGAGTCGAGCGTCATCTTCCAGGCACCGAAACTCCCGGTTATCTCCCCGCTGCTAGGCAAGGTAGTGTTCGACGAAAAGACGTTGAATGCCCGGTATATGCGACGCGCCACGCGCGAGTGCGTCGACTACGTCGGGGCCCTCGAGAAGGCCGCCAAGATGTCCATGATTGACGACGGGACGCACTGGGTCGAGATAGGGCCGCACCCCGTCTGCGTCAACTTTATCAAGGCCAGCCTGCTCACCGTGGGCGCCGCGGTCCCCTCGCTACGGCGCGATGAGAATAACTGGGAGACGCTCTCGCGGACTCTGGCCTCGCTGCACTGCGCGGGTGCCCAGGTGAACTGGAACGAGTTTCACCGGCCCTTTGAGGCCGGCCTCCGCCTGCTCGACCTGCCTACCTACGCGTGGAACTACAAGGACCACTGGATCATGTACAAGGGCGATTGGGCCTTGACCAAGGGGAATACGTACTATGATTCCCAGAAGAAGCCGGCCGCTGCGACGGAGACGCAGCCGACTCTTCCTAGAGCGCCTATAGCAGACTTCAAGACCTCGTCCGTTCAGCGTATCGTCGAGGAAAGCTTTCATGGCGCCGCTGGCATGGTCGTCATGCAGTCGGACCTAATGGAGAAGGATCTCTTGGCCGCGGCCCACGGTCATAAGATGAACGGTAATGGTGTAGTCACATCAGTAAGTGCATTTCCATGTCTCTTCTTTTCTTTTCTTTTTTCGCCCGCTGCCCGCCTGCTGACTTTCATCGCTCTCCAAGTCGATCCATGCGGATATTGCTTACACCCTGGGCTCCTATCTTTACGATAAGCTCAACCCCGGCTCCAAGTCGAGCTCGGTTTCGATCAACATTACAAACCTCGAGGTCGTCAAGGGTCTGGTAGCCCAGAAGAACACCAAAACCCCGCAGGTGATCCAGGTGACCATCTCCGTACAGGATATCCACACAGGGGTAGCCCACCTCGGCTGGCAGAATGTCGGCCTCGACGGCGTCCCAGAGGAGAATCTGTTCGCCACCGCGAGCGTCTGCTTCGGCGACGCCAAGGAGTGGCTGGGTTCCTGGCGGCCCTACGCGCACCTGGTACTGGGCCGGATCCAGGCGCTCGAGGCCATGGCCACGGCCAACCGGTTCTCCCACAACATGGCGTACCTCCTCTTCGCGAACAACCTCGTCGACTATGCGCCCAAGTACCGGGGTATGCAGTCCGTCTCGATCGACGGCCTGGAGGCCTTTGCCGATATAACCCTGACTGCCGACTCCGCGGGTACCTGGACAGTGCCGCCGTATTTTATCGATAGCGTCGCGCACCTCGCAGGCTTCGTCATGAACGTCTCGGATGCCATGGACACGCAGGCCAAGTACTGCGTTACGCCCGGGTGGAAGTCGCTACGCTTTGCAAAGCCTCTCGTCGCGGGCGCCCGATACCGGTCCTACGTAAAGATGATCCCTACGGCCGAGGACCCGACCGTCTACTTGGGCGACGTCTACGTCCTCCAGGATAGTATTATTATCGGCCTAGTGAGCGGTATCCAGTTCCGCCAGTATCCCCGCATCCTCCTTAACCGCTTCTTTTCGGCGCCAGACGAGGTGGCGCCGGCGGCCGCGGTGAAGAAGCCGGCCTTGGCTGCCAGCACCAAGACGATCGACACCGTAACCGCGGCTCCGCCAGCGGCGGTTACTACTACCAAGAAGATGCCGGCAGCGGTAGTTCCCATTCCCCTTCCCCTTCCCATTCCATCTCAAAAATCTACCATGGAAAAGCCAGCCGTAGTGGTAAAGGCGCTTTCCGTGTCGTCCGAGGAGCAGGAGCAGGACTCTTCGGCGGTCCTCGTATCTGTCTCGCCACCAGAGGCCACTGCCGAGGTTTTCGGGTCGTCCAACAGTATCGCGGCCAAAGCCGTGTCTCTGATTGCCAGAGAAGCGGGCCTGGATGCCGTGGACCTCGAGGACGGCGCCGGCTTCGCCGAGCTGGGCATCGATAGTCTGATGAGTCTCGTCATCTCGGAGAAATTCCGCGAAGAGCTCGGCGTCACCGTTTCGGGAAGCCTGTTCCTCGAGTACCCGACGATTGGGGATCTCAGGAGCTGGCTATTGGAGTACTACGGCTAGGGCGGTGTTTTCTTCTTCTTTTCACTCTGCGCTATCTGAGCCATCTGGGCTACATAGAATGGGGTTTTTTGCCATCGTTTTCATGGGGCTTGGACTGTATTTTCATAGATTTCATAGGCAGCTCAGCAGAAACAAATGAGTATCCCAACTTTACTAGATTTATGAAGCCTTCTCGATCAAGTCTCTGTTGCTTTGCTATATGAAATACTTATTTCTGTTTATTGACTGTTCATTTTTTCCCCCTGTGATTCTGATTCCACCTGTACAAGCCATAAACCACTGTACGCATGATATGAACAGTGTACGAAATAGTATATTGTCCATCTTGAGTGTGAGGGAATCGTTTCTGCTGTGTGACCGTCTCGGCATAACACCAAGTCAAAACATACAAAAGTCCTATTCCATCAACAGCATTGTACATTTCTACATTGTCCAATCTTCTGTAGGCTGTAGGCTGTAGCCATCTCCCGGGAGAAAGCATGGAGACTTGTAAATCAACCTCGGGGCTACTACACAAACGCAATTCATGTTACCCAATACGTATGACGTGATACCTAGTGGTTCGGACCCGTGAAAGTGCGGTGTCCGATTGCTTCGGGGGTGATTCTTCATCTATTATCGGCATGGACGCGCCATGTCGGATTCCGAATGCCAGCGTCACGTGATTTGTATCACCTCCCACCCATGACCGAAAACGCAGTCATATATGATATGGCCGCTGTTTTATTTTTTCCAAAGTTGGCAATACTATCCCAAGTCGCCGAGGCAGAAAAGAACGGGAATAGCACCATGTCGACGAAGATTACCGAGCCTGCCGTTCCAGCCAGAGGCGGTGGCAAATTTCTTTGCCTCACCATCTGCGGCTACAAGAAAGCCGGGATGAGTGAAGAGGACTATCGCCACCACATGACCCAGGTATCAGCGCCCATGACCAAAGATTTGATGGTGAAGCACGGCATTGTAAGGTGGACGCAGGTGAGCGATGCTCTCTCGACTCTTGTCGCCGCAGTAGTAGTCCTCAACATGCTGACTGTATTATTCCGAGCCAAAAGATTCACAATCAATCAGCCACGCGCGCCATGATGAGCCAACTCTACGACCCGCAGATGGCCAAGTTGGCCGATTTTGACTGCTTCAGCCAGGTCATTTTCAAACAACTGCAAGACTACAAGCGATTCAAGCAAGACCCGGAGTATAAGCGTCGCCTGGTGGGAGATCATGAAAAATTCGCAGATACCAAGAGGAGCATGTAAGTTTGGATGGGCTATTCGCTAAACATGGGCTGTAGCTGATATGAAAATCCTCCGAGTTCAGGATGACCATCGGGTGGGTTGAACAGTTTATTGACGGTGGCATTGTCGTTAGCGGGCTTGACGACCCGGAAAAGTCAGTGGCGACTTATCAAACTGCGGCTTTGATAGCAGGGTCGTTTCTATCAGGTAATCCGACCCAGATGTCATACCTGATAAGGAAAATGAGGCTGATGATCGGTCAGGTGCCATGATGTCTCTGTCCCTGGTTGCGGTCCCCGTCTTTCTCGACACGACACAGACGGCTGGTCAGCTGTACATACAGTGGGCTCGTACGTACCACTATGGCCATCTCGTTCTCCCAGTCCTGTCGGTTTCAACGTTTCTGCTTTATGGTTATACAGCTTTGAGGGAGAGGATAGCTGGTAAACGATGGCGATCTCACCTCCTGGCCGGCGTAGTCACCGTCATCATGGTTCCTTTCACCTGGATCGTCATGGTGCCGACCAATGACAAGCTGTTCGCTTTGGAAGCACAGGCAAAGGCTGATGCCCTCTTTGCTGGAAATCTGCGTGAGGCGCAGGAGCTGGTCACCAAGTGGAGTATTATGCATATGGCGAGGTCATTCTTTCCCCTTGTCGGCGCAGTTGTTGGAGGTGCGGCACTTTTAAGGCGGTCATTGATTTGATTCCATGCCCAACTCACTCCATAGCTGCCAAATATACAGACGAGGTCCGTGATTCTCGTCAAAGCTTCACGATTGATGAGTAATATGCTTGATGATGATAATCTTTATCGCTATTATGGAAATCACGACTGATGGTGGAATATGAAGAGACGTGGGCCCACATAAATAGAAACCACAGAGGCATCGTGTACAATACGTAATTACTGAAGATTAAAGAGCACGTACGAAGTTGATAGATATCGCTCACTATACGTACGGGCTAGGATGGAGGTAATGGCCGTGATGTAGTTATTTTAATAGCATCTGCTGCAGCTATCGCCTGTTGGCAGCACAGGGGGTGGCAGGGCTGTGGTGCATGTGGGACGGCCATCACTTTTAAAGTCGACGTCCGTACGTTACCATGTCTCAGCTCCTGAGAGATTGGCGGGTTCTATTTTTGAATGCATATTATGATACATGAGGGGTAGAGCACGACCGCAATTAAGGGGTGTGAGGAGGTCTAGTAGCTACATAAGCTCCTGTCAAGGGGATAACACCGTATTGATGACTGCATTTCTTATCATCACCTTCCAGTTCTGACCATGACTGCATTTGGTATCATCGCCTTCCAGTTTTGATGATGACTGCATTTGGTATCATAATAATAAATCCGAATCCTGGCGACGGCTGCTGCAGCTTATCACAGCCCTTCCAAGTCTGACTCTATGCCTTGCGTAAAAGACCTGCCACCGTGGTAGAAAGGCTTCGAAGCCGATTACGTAGGTCGTCTTCCATCTGATGGAACAGGGGCGCCGAGAAAGGAACTGTGGCGTTTGTGTGGCCGTCTTTGACTAACGCCTCCTTCTTTCTAACCTCATGAAATAATATGGAACTTGCCGGGCTTACATCAGCTCTAGTGTCTGCCCCTGCCATGTTTTTTAACCGCCCGGAGAGCGCGTTGGCCAAACGCTGTACACGGTGCAGCTCACCTAGCACGGTCTGGGCCGCAATGCGACCAGGGTCCTCGCCCCCCATGTAACGATTATCCGAATCCTCCGCAGATGTGGGTAGGAGAGGATTCCCATTAGCCGCCATGTCGTCTGTGGTTGCGTAGATACTCCCATCCGGCAGGATTGCGGGGTTCCGTGCCGCCCCCCTCGTAGCAGTCCATTACCTTGAACAACACTAGGGATGCCATGGTAAGCAGGAAGCTGTCACGCGAACAAGGGCAGGCCAGTATCTTGGTGACGGTGTCGATGGCTTGCTCGTTGCTAGCAAGCACGGACGGCATCGAAGCCAGGTCCACTGATCTGGGTGCTTGTTGTCCCCCTTGATCAGACCATGCCGTGCAATTCGGAAACGCACTAGAACAGAACCGTCCCAACAGCTCGAGTACGCGTGAGTGGCAGCCGCAGTTGTCTTCTGACGGGCAGGTCGACAACGGGCCTGGAATTCGTGTAGCGTCATTGATGAAAGCCAAGGTAGTGCTGTCGAACGGTGGTATCGAGATATCGTTGTTGTCAAGGGAGTAATCAACCATCCAATCATAGTTGTCTGGTTCAATTCGACTGTGATCATCTGCTGAATCCGAAACCTGAAAGGACGTGGAAGATTCAAGGAAGTCGGAAATGACCTGATCCATATCTGCTAGCGTAAGATCAGGAGTGGAGGTGACGCCCGAGTAAACGTCTGTGTTTTCATCGGCCATGGTGGAGTCGACTACTGGACTTGCAGTTGCAGTCTTTGTCGGTGGTATAGGTGCCTGTGCCTGTGCCTGTGCCTGTGCCTGTGCCATGTCTGTCCGAGCAACAGTCTTCCGACCCGCTCGCCGGGTTGCCAAGTATTCGCAGCTCTTGCCACGTTTGACACAGCGAGAGCATCTTGGCTTCTGTTTAGAACACTTCACCTTGGAGGTGGCACATCTCTGACAGCTGTCCCGCAACTTGGTCGTTAGACTTTCGGGGACAGTTGAGGCCGGAGATATTGGTGTCGTCATGGGGGAAAAGCAAAGTCATGCCATGCCAGCAATCCTGCCAAAGTAGAGATGTGTGTCGTAGGGAATTATGATATGTAGTTGGTAGACAAGATACGCACACGCTCTAACCAATCCATTGATGAGCTAACCGAGGTCTGGCTCTGATCGTTAAGAGGACTGGTCGTGTGTTGGTTGTTATATATAAGCACAAGTAGGAATCTCACTTGGCCCCCTCCGGCACAGTTGTATTGACTGTGCAATAGTACTTTTCCCTACTACACGAAGATACCGCAAAGGCTCGGAGAGGATATGTACATGTGTTGAGTGGCGGCGGTTAGGCTAATAATCCCTACGAAAGCGTGCATAATCTCAGCTGATCCTTTGCGATAACTCGAGCGATTGGCCGTTCTGCGCTCCGACTCTCAGCTTTCGGTAGCGCCGAAACAGTACAAGTTAAAAGAGCGCGATTGTCGTCGATTAGCTGACTCTCCTGTTGTTGGTTCTATGCTTCATGCAAGCGGCAGCAGTCAGGAATTATTCCTAGTAGATGTCTTATTGAGAACAACTTGCAAAGCAGCTTGGTGGGGATGCCGTGTCCTTTTCCTTGATCGACACTGCCTTTGTGCCTGTTAAATGTTTGACCGACTGCGATCTTGTTCCACTCCTCTCCGGTTGGCGAACCGAATACGCGACACAGTCAGCGAGATATGGCAATCATTGATGACGTACACAGTAGCAATATGCACATAGCCAGAAACAATTTGACGTCTTCCCTTTATACAACGTAGATGTCGGTCAGTCGTGCACTTTTCAGCTCCTTCGCGACAAATTTATCAACTACTTAACGTGGGTGACATGCGATCGGGCCACGTTCAATTGAATTAGCTACAGATATTCGATTTCCAACACCATAACACCGTAAATCAATTCAGACTCATCGCTATCCGATTCTCCAGTCGATTCTAAATCTTCCTAATAGGTTCACGCGTTGCAACCGGTATTGCTGCAGATGCTACAGCGACGCGTACTCGTTTCGGTCCTTCTCGCGCGAATCACACTGTGGCAGTGTGGCCTGCCAATAGCCTTCTGTCTTGGGGCCCCCAACCAGCCTTCGTTCGGAGTTTCAGTGGGTTCTGCTTATCGGCGGACTTTCGATCCCTACCTGGATCATCACTGGATGTAACGATGGTGTATGTATGTAAGACTGTGTAAGCCGAACCCCTCGCAGGAGTCGTATAGGACTGGGCTTACGACAGAGTCAGCACTACGTGGTGTGGTGCTGACAGGATACTAAAATCACAATTCTCAAGGATCAGAGAAATGAGGAAACATGCATTGTATCTGCATCAGGACATGACGAGTAGAATTTGGCACGTAAGCAATCGTAGCTAGTATACAAGCTGACGAAGTTGTCTTCGCCGGGGCTCTCATGCTAGGATCCATCAACCCCACTCAGAAAAGGGCCAATAAGGACCGCCAAAAGTGAAGTAGGACAGCGAATCGCGCGACACACTTCACTTCTTACTAATGCACCCGGGCAGTTCTTTGATTTACTTCGTATCCATATCCGTTACCCGAGCCCGTACTTTCCCCATCTCACACGCCAAGAAAAGAGGGATGAAGTATCTAAGCAGGGGGGTATTATGGAAAGTCCATCTTGAACCAATTACCTCCTCTAGGCTCTTGCTGCCAAGGGTGATTATGCGGGATAGGGTGATTTGTACGTGATAACGCACGCCACTGCTCTCCCATCATATCATGTCACATCACTTCGACACAGATAAGACGGATTAACCTAACCTATCACTGGCTAGAAGAGGACGGGGAACGATTCCCCAAATAGCCAAGTCCTGCTCAGGACTTTCCTCCTTCTTCCTTCCGTCAGCGCTAACGGGCCGCGTGAATCCTTCGTGACATTCCCCCCCCCCCGCGTCTTACATTTTTTTCTCACCACAGCTACCTCTTGGCCTCCTCCGCAGCCCACTCGATCACAGACCTGAGCGCCTCGACGGCTGCTAGCCTGCGGGGTACGTCGTGGCCCCCGCTATGCGCCAGCAACCGCCGTGTCGTGCACAGGATAGGGCTCGAATTGACAGAAATCACGAGTATCCGCTTATATGCTTTGAATGTATTGATTGATGATGTCTTGTTCTCTCTTGTACCGATACATCCGATGATCGGAGTTTTGGTTTGGGTATAGAAATGTACCTACCGGTTAAACTCCAGTATCTAAGTAACCTCTCGGAGTTAATACGCAGCATAAGTACAACTACTACGGAAACGGTGTTTTCCGATATACCCCTAGAGATAAATAATAGTATAGTTTATAAATTATCTCTAACTAGGTGAAAACGGACAACAGCGTTGTAACAATAACCCTTGTTGGAGCTGCCCCTGTTACAGTAGACAAAAAGAGACTGCGTATAGAGGTATTAGGGACCAATACCCCTACTTATCTTTAATATAATATAATATCTGGACCTAGTAAAAAGCCCTAAATAACATAGCAGCACTATAAGCTTAATAGACCTATTAAGGTCTGAGGTTTATAGAGTCTTATAAAGACTATTACAGTCCCAAATTTAACAGAAGATAAAAGCCTCTCCTATATATTGTAACAGGGGCAGCTCCAACAGGGTCTGTTGTCACGTACTGTTACGTACGTACCGTTATTTCTAACTGTTATATCTGACTATTATGTCATGTTATCACAACGTGGGCTGTTACCACCGGCTTTTATAGCCGGCAGTTACAGTAGTTAGTCTAGTCTAGTCCAGCAGCCGCAGTGCTAACTAGTAGTATAAGTAGGTATTCTTTTCACCTCTAGATAGTTACAGAAATCAAGGCGGTTTTTCCTCCTCTCAAAGCACTCCAGAGCCCAGTCTTCACCAATTAGTTATCAGTTTACCAATCAGTTATCCAATTAGTTTTACCATGTGATCAGTCAGATGCGCGCGCTGCTGGCATGCTGGCTGCGCTGCTGCTATCCTCCTCCAGGTCTTGGTCGACCCCAAGACCGCAGGCTACTACGTACCGTACGTAGTAGTTCTGTTTCATTATACATATCCGTATTAAATACTTTTGCTAATTATGTAGGAAAAAAGCTGCGTGATAACGGCAGTAGTGAGATAATTCGATACGAACTTAAAGCTCTTAATATCCTTGTTAATGATATCTTATACTAGTTATATCGCGGGACTAGAGACTTGTAATAATATCCTCTTAATCTAGCTTATACGGCTACTTATACTCGATCGCGAGTATTAGGACATTTTAGCTATCGTCTATCCTATAGATATAGAACTGATCCGCCAAGCTCCCCTTCCCTTTCCCTTTCCCCTTTAGCTTTGGGCGGGTTAAGCACTTCGGCCTAATAGCAGTTAGTTTCGGGCTGCTTATACTTATAGATAAATACTCTGTAGATTTGCTAAAAGAATTATCGGTTTATCTAAGATTCGTATAGCTCTCGAACGTTATAGTTCTATATAGACCTAGGGTGCCCCGTAAAAACGAGTCCTTATTTATCTCGTTAACTAACTTCTAGACCGCATTTTCGATAATATCCTACTTAAAGTTCCGAAGTCTAATCTCGCTGCTAATCGGACTAATTAAGGATATAACATATTTAATCTAATATCTAGATAGAAAGGATCGGTTCGAAGATAGAGAGGGACTTCTTACGAGTTAGGCCTATATCTTCTCTTATCTGGTAGCGAAGGCGTCCTACGGGATAATATAACGAGGAAATATTCGGCCGGAGGGATTAGTCGTGTCGCCTTAGGTAGTTAAGGACCAGTTAGTGACGATGTTAATAGCGAGATGTAGCCGGTAATAGGCTTTAAGGTAATATTCGAGGGTCTGTGGTTATGAAGATCTTGCAAGTTATTCGGCGTCTTCGCGTCGACGTTGCTCTTCTTCACAACCGCTCCGATATTCACCTAAGCCAGTTAACAGCGAGTCCGCTATCGAGCTTGGCCCTACCTACCGCTACTCCCCTGCCACAACATACGATATCCCCTCTAGTAGTAAGCGACACTGTTTTACCAAAGAACGAAGTTGCTACACGACCTGCTTCACCTACTCGGACATCGCCTGCCTTCCTACTACTAAAGAGGAACACTGCCGCCGCACCTCCTCCCACCGCCGACAAGACAGCAACCCAATCTCCTACCCCGAGTTCACGTTCCCCAGCTCGACCCTCGTACGTAGAGGTGGCCTCTCGTCCACCTTCGGTATCACCACGACTACCTCTAATACCACGATATTAACGTGCTACTACACCACCAACACCGAATAACCCGCCACGATATCTCTCTACGCCAGATAAAACATCGCTAACTCTATCGATACACGACCTAGAAGTCCGCTTTCCATAATAAACTAAGACCCCTTAGTTACGAATAATGCTTTCGCGTTCTACTAAAGCCGCCGATAACTACTATTGCTAAACTCCTACGAGCTATTACTAAGCTCCTCGGATCTTACGACACCGCCTTATAGCAGAATAACTCTAAAGATCACGCTCTAGTACACAAGTAAGCTATACTTTAAACGCTATAAATAGGACTTTGAACACCTGGAGCATCGCCTTTAAGGGAGCTTGCTGCTAAAGACTTACGAGAGCATCGAGGAAAGCATATTTGATTCTATACTAAGCTACTACTTACTACTATCTGGGCTATTTCGAGGCATTGACGAAACTTAAGAACTATATATTAAACCTAGCGATAGTTGCCCTCTAGGGGTTTGCCCGGGCGTAATTAACACAACAAAAACAAAAACAAAAACAACAGGCAGTATTGCAGGCGCTCAGTAAAGCAATAGTTCAACTCCGAAACCTAGAGAAATGTACATCGGATATAACGCCACCTCCATCAACGCTGAGCCTCATTGCCACTAACATGACAACTTCTCGATCCTCCCCCGCGAACTTTGCGATCAGATATATGAGCTTCGCACCAATTTGAGCAACCTTACGACTTTCCATTACAGCACAAATACTATGGTACTTAAGTTCGGCGCATTTCCCTGTCGTCGAAAAGCAACGGTAAGTACCAAGCAGTACAGGCAAGAACCACATCAGAATCAATATTAGCTTCGCATGCCTTGTAAGATTAATATGTACATTGAAGATAAGATTCATGAGCCTGACTATGCATGCGTCACGTTTAGCAACTGCGACCCTGTTCCCTACTATAATCCAAATCCGGGCGATCCCAACTGTCCAGTTCCCACGTGCCACGTAAAGAGCTCCTCGTGACGCTCGGCGGGCGCGAAATGATCACCAACGCGGGCGTCAAACTCCGGGAGGGGCCAAGACTCTTAACAGGCTGGACACAGTCGCAGTGCTCTTTCCTATTCTGCCAGACGGTGCGTCGCGGCACATCTCGCTCGACACGTTAACGTCGTACGTGATCGATATACCCTGGCTACCTGAGTCCCGAAGGGGGAGATCCCCTCCTCCATCACTGCTGCCGCTCGATTCTCTTACGACATAGTCAAGGTTTCGGTCTCTCGCCGTCTAGGTATTATAAGCTGAGAGAGATAGGAAGCCGTAAGCGAGCATCGTATCGAGGTATTTGCGGGAGTTCTTTCTACCCGCTAGGACCCGACCGGGGTAGAACGCCCATCTCGGAGAAAGATATGTTATCGATCTCCTCGGAATAGAACCGGGGCCCGAACCTTATCGAATCGTGTATCTTCCTCGGGGGACCAAATCCGGGCGAAGTAGCGTAGTTAGTCCCTTTGCTGCCCGGCATTTCTCGACCGCCGATAACGACTTCTTTTCTATTTGAATTCCCGTTGCTACGGCTGAGATTTTGTTTTACGCTCGAGTCCGCGTTGCTATTATCTTTCCGTGCTATCCTTATCCAGTCTAGGTTAATATGTGGGATTAGCGGAGTAAGCCAGGCCCGGAGAACTGGCAGGCTTCCGCAGATTATAGCGGAGACCTCCTCGATAATAGACCACTAAGGAGTTTACGTTAGATGCCTAACAGGTATATCTCTTAGACGAGTCTCGAGTCTCGACTTACGTTAATAATATCTACTTCGTCCCCTAAATTAACGTATTAGTCGAGGATCGAGGATAACAAATTGCAGGTCCGACGAGTAGGAAGTACTTACATGTGAAATCAAACGTGTTTCCGAACTGCACCAAGTACCTAAGCCGAATCATGCTCGTTATAGTAGCACTATAACTATTAGCGGGAGCCACGGACAGGTAGAGAGACCGTACTTACAACGAACCTATAGCGAACATAATAGCCACGGCCGTCATCTTCCGGCCGGTGATCTGCAGCTTTAGGAGCTCGGGGATAGGAAGAAATATAAGGAAGAGATCTTCGAAGACGGACAAGATACTATTAGCGTACCCCGCAAGTTTAATATTTAGACATCTCCCCTCCAAGTCCTTATTCCAGAAAGATTCGATAGGCAGGCATTGGAAGATAACGACGATAGCGAAGGCGACCCCATATATAAGCATAAATATCACCGAGGCCCAGCAGGTCCGGACGAAGTACTTTGCCCTGAACACGCGCAGAAATAGCATCAGAATTGCAATCTTAGTAGAGGCCTGGATCGTGATATAGAAGACCTGCCCTGTATAGTACATCTAGGCATAGCCGTTAGCTATTAGGTTATAAGGAGAACAGCGAGGTAGTACCAAACCTTCCACAGCACCTGTTCGTAGGCAGGATCGATATCTGTTATAGTAGAGATAAGTTAGTAGTTATACGCTATTAAAAGCGCGTAGTCGACTTACTCCAGTAATGCATACCCGAACCCATCGTCGCTGCTAATAGCGCAATGCAAGCAGAGATAACGAGAAAAACCTAGAGGATATTAGCGGGCAAGATCCCGAACGTGAACCTCCTAGCGCGAGGGTAAGTAAGCTTACCATAGTAACAATACTAATATAATCGTCCCACCACAGTTGCTTGGTAAACTGTAGCCGGCATATAATTCTAGCCAACACGATTAGCACCGCGAGGGCTAGAGCTGCTATAGTAATATTTTGAAATTCCTTAGTTCTGCTCGACTTAGGGTAGGTATCGCACATATGCGTCTCGATTGCCGCCGCGACTATATTCATATTAACGCCGCGACTAGGGGGAGCGTTAGTATTCGAAGAATCTCTTACGGAGCTGGTTACTATGCTCGCATGACTTCTGAACGCACGACGACAGTTCTGATTGCACGTCGATATTCGCGCAGATGCAGTTTGCCAGTAAGACCGTACTGGTTAGGGAGCAGTTGCCATTAGATATAGCCGTTATAGTGCACGGAAGCTGGATGCTGCGGTTAGTTATATCCGGAGCAAGGCCTAGACTCGTCAACTTACAGCACACTTTGGCAACGACTGTACGAGCTTGGATATCGTCAGATCAGCCGGCGGGCCCGGGGCCGGGGTCTGCCCTAAAACCATGCCCACGGTTGCAACGACAACAAGAGACGAGAGAGTAACTCGAAGATAGATTGTATTGGTGTCTACCATGGTGGGAAGTGTAACTTCAGCAACGAATTAATTCGTGGTGTAGGCCCGGCCGCAGTCGAGCATCCTACAAGAGAACTCTACCTGCTTAACTCAGCGCCAGGGTATAAGTCGGGAGCGGCTGGTCTCTCGTCCTTTTAATACTAGGACACTAGGAAGACCTGTTACTAATAGGGTTAGAGTCCACCCCTACCATGCGTAATCGGCGCGGGGTAACGGTATAGAAAACGGTGCGGGACGGATGAAAAGGGGGGAGGGGGGTTGTAGCCGGGGATACGAGGCGGGTATAGGCGAACATTGGGATACTAGACGTGCGCTAGCCAGTAAATAGCTTGGTTCTCTTTCTGCACTGCACAAACGGGCCGACTAGTCTAGTAAGTGCCAAACCGGAGATGGCACCGGAATCAAAGCGCGACTCGGGCGTAGAAAGCTTATCGTGGACTCGTGGGAGGCGAGTCGCGATGCTCCGAGTGTGTAGACCCCCGTCTCCTTTCGTTTAGAAGCGACCTTCACAGCTATATCTCCTCCGGGACTATCTACCCAGATATCTATCAGCATAACTCGAGGAATATCATCTGAAACAGGATACAAAAGATTCCCATACCACGGACGTATACCCTTTAGCCGCCGTCGACAGAAACTATAGCACTTAGCTTTAGGCCTAGAGCTATGTACCCCCCGCAGGCTAGATATACCTAGGGTTAAGCGTTATAATCTTGGTCGAGCGCAGGCTTGCCGCTCGACTAATTAGACCGGGACGATACGAATGCCGAGACCCCGCAGGCCACGGGCCACGAGCCTTATAAGAAATAGATATCGATAAGAGCTGGAGTCTTGCCGCACTCTAGCTAGTCTGGTCTAGTTTAGATGGGATGCTGACAATATAGCTGACGAGCGCTCGATAGTGCTTTGCTAGTCCGGAGACGAGAGGAAGGGGGCTGGTTTGAGTGGCCGGACGACTGTTTTGAGTTTGTTAGATTGCATGTCTATCGGACGCAGACTATCGAGATATTCACGTCATGTCTGCCAAGGTTAAGACTAGACGGTATTTAAACGGGCAGCTCCGATATGGGCATGCAGATCCTACAGTTAACTATAGTCGGAAGTCGGAAGTCACACGTGTACTAACAGTAATTATGGCCTGATTATTTTCGCGCTAGACCGGACCTAGCTCGCAAAGGACAATGGTGGGAGGTCAGAATACGAATAATTAGAATTCGAATAGTCGTGTAGCGGTCTGCGACTCACTAGCTATGTCTAGTGCCCTAGTTCTAGTTATAGCTTCCACTAACGATGCGCCGGCTATCTTGGACTATAAAGCCGAGTCATGAGAGTACGCTTATACGGGAGCTAAAGGGATAGCTAGTGTGACAGTTGACACGCACCAGACGGGATCGGTTCCTTTTGGTCATAGGCCCTGTTGGAAACCGGAGTTGCTATGTCGTCTAATACGGTATCTGTCCGTGGAGATGTTAACTTGGTCTTCTCAAAACGAATAAAGCAATATTGGAGCTTGGCGCAAGCTATTGCCCCATGCTTGTTACTGCGAGAACAGTTCATGATCGATAGACCAATTATATAGCGGTCCAACTAATAACTGGACTGGGTTGGAGAGAAAGGATTAAGTAGGAGTAATTGAACTTGGACAACAAATTGCTGAAACGCGCCTTCGCAACGAGGTGACTATCTTAAGAAAAATATCAGACTTTCACGGCAGTGTTCTATTTATAAAGAAGCACAATGTCAGGTCGAACGAACATGTCTAAAGTCTCACCTTCCCCTCATCCCAGAAGAATCATCCAATTATGAGTGGGGTAAGGTGCAATGCAACAAGCCTGCTAGGTCTGGAGATTCAGCATTTAACCGGACGACATATAGACGGACCAACAGCTACGATTGTCATCATGGAAGACGCGCCACACTATAATGTAGTCCTCTGGCAACGACTACGACCTCATTGTTCGAGCCGACAATGCGCAAGCCTTTCACTGCTATTGCTGCAGCTTCTCTTTCGAAAGACGCGCCTGACACCCCAAGCCCGACCGAACGACGAGTACGTGGTGCCGATCAGGGAGTGTGACGTAGCCAGCGCATTCTAGCGCAGCGGTCATGGGGCGGCGAAAATAATGTACACAGAGGTAGATGCCTTCTATATGCTGCTAGGTGACAACGGCAAGCACACAGTGATAAATAATAGCATTTTGCCCGTAGTGTTGCGCAGCAGAAGCGACAGCGGTAGCTCGGGAAGTGTCCCCTTACAAGCCAGACTGCGCAAACGCAATAGCCGCCTAAAGCTCAGTTTGCTCTTCCATACGAGGTAGGTCTCTAATGAACAGAATAGAGTATAAGACACTAACTCACCTATCTTAACAGTTACTTGAGCAAGGAGGCGTACAGCTAATTAAAAGAGACAACAAAATTAAAAGTTGAAATTACTACACTAGGCCTCTGCATATATTAGCTAACACTTACAAAGTTCCCGCGTAGCTTCTGGTTCTATCTACAGTTATTTCACTCTTGTTGTTTGTCAGTCTATTTGATTATTGTGTAAACCACCGCAGCAGCTGTAGCAGTGGATGCCACCGGCATCCGGTAAGTGGGTCAGATGCGTCAGCATCTAACCTCTACCTACTACCTACAGCTGCTGCTTCAGTTCGCTACCTTCCTTTCTTCCTTCTTACTCTTCAGGCCTAGTAATAACAACAGATATATTACTGTGCTTTATATATTCACCGTTACGGTCTAAATAAGGTGATACCAACAACTATAGTTATATGCCATAGCGAGTCCTCTTCCTATATCCGTAGGGGCGTAGTGTAGGGAAGCACAGTATCTATTATTATAAAGATCTTGCAAGTTGTTTAGCGTCTTCGCGTCGGCGTTATTCTACTAGGATCCGGTCCTTAGCTATAAGGATCCGGCCCTCAGCAATAGCAAGCTATTTGAGAAGTTTATCAATCTCGTTATCCATGGCCAAGTTTACAGGGGCATGAGATGCAACCCTGGTCGACCGACACATCGTACCCTGTTATCTTGCGGTTGGCCCCTGGCTGCACCGCATTTTAGCCCCTGCAAGGCTAACCTATCGACCCTGGTTAATCAGCGCTTAGGACCCTGCAGTCTAGTCCTTCGACCCTTAAGAATTCTCGAGGTTCCCCTGCTATAGCGCGACGATAGGTTCGAGAACCGAGCTGTACGAGTCTAGTGTTTAATTTTTTACAAGTAAGAGAGTAACTACAGAGACTGGCAGTAGCAACTATTGCTACGCTCATAAATAACAACGTACTTTGTGCTTATACAATATAGTGACTAGGATTGCTCCCACCTATAGTTAAGAAAGCACGTATGCAGTCGGCCCGGGGACAGCAGGCGCGTGAGAAGGATCACCACGGCCAGTTTCGGCCAGCCGAACGATAGTTTGCCGGGGCAAAAGCTTACAGTGGTCCAGAAAATCGTGTTCTCTTGCTGCTCGGTCGTGAGGACGACCATGTGCTTGCCATCGCCGTTGCGGATCGCAATGGTAGTGAAGGCGGTCGAAAGAAAACTACAGACCTGTTGGCGCCGCCAGTGTATCAGAACAGAAGAGGAATAGATAAGGTACATTTCCAACAGCGAGGAAGTGACATTCGCGCTTGAAAGAACGAAGGCATCGTACCTGAGCTGCAAGCACCAGCCAATCATCCGCAGCAAGCTTCTTCATAATGACACCACGGGTATAGAGACGGAGAGAGAGGAAAACGCCGCTCATGGAAGTGACAGTCCAACACATAGCCAAGATGGTCGGGCCTTTGTCCTGGGCCCTCCATGCCGGATCGTTGACCAAATCGGTATCCATAATCGAGTAACTTGAGTCCTTCGAGAAGGAGTCTTCACGTAGGGTAGGGAACGAGATGGGTTCCTCTGCCCTCTCCAGACCCGGGCCAACTATACTGCAAGTAGGGGTGGACAATGTGACGAGTCTCACTGCTTTGTCTCGGAACCTGGTCACGCTCTACGGAGTACCGGTACTGCATGGGCATCTGGCACACGACATGGATGTCGGATCGACTGATGGCAACTCGGTCGAATGAAACCTGGCTTTGGATGCACACGGGTTGTCAAACGAGAGTGCAACTCTCGTGGGTCATAGACTGACAGGGGCGCTCACAACTTCACAAGGGTATGAACCCGCCCCGCCTCCCACAGCCAATGTACTAATTCCCGACAACGTGGAGCACCAATAGGAAGCATTCCTATCTTTCCATTTTGTCTTTCTTGCGGGGATGAACTGTGGACTCGCATTACGTTGTTCCTTGTAGCGAAGCAAGATAGGAAGGTGATGGCACAAATGTTGGCTGCAAAGTCCAAAGTGGGTTGCGCTCATTGATTAAAAGCCGATGGATAGGCAGGGCGGCACGGCGTCGGCATCTAACTTATAACTGTGTAAGTTAAACCACCGCAGCAGCTGCAGCAGCGGATACCACCGGCACCCGGTAAGTGGGTCAGATGCGTCAGCATCTAAGCCCTACCTACTACCTACAGCTGCTGCTGCTTCAGTTAGCTATCTTCCTTTCTTCCTTCTTACTCTTCAGGCCTAGTAATAACAACAGATATATTACTGCGCTTCACGTATTTACCGTTACGGTCTGAATAAGGTGATACCAACAATAACGGTGTAACGTGTTCATATACGACCGCCATACCCAGAAGAAGGCTATCTTGTTGTCATTTCCCTTGCACATTTCCACCATGGCCGTCAACGAAAATTCTCCTCCCGTCAGCGTTGCCACGGCCACCAGTCCGAACAACCTCGGTGCCGTTCCAGGTCTCCTCAAGGAGCTCAACGATGGCATCGACGAGCTCCAATCGGGCGCCGCCTCCAACGCCGCGCGCCAGCGTCTGGTCATCAAGGCTCGCGCTTTGATGCAGTCGTTGGAGACGCCCAGGGAGACGATGATCAAGCACTGCTGGGCGCAGCCGGCCGCGTCCGGGGCGCTCCTGTGTGGCGTGTCCTGTGGACTCTGGGAGCTCATGGCGAAGAAGGCCGACGGGAAGCCCCAGAAGGTCGCCGATCTTGCCACCGCCTTGAAGGTCGATCCGGTCTTGTTGAGTACGTCCGAAACCCGTAGACTTGGATTTGGGGAATGAGACGGCAGCGAGCTAAAAAGGGACATTGCAGGCCGCTTGATGCGACACCTGGGCGCCATGGGATACCTCGAGGAGACGGGAGAAGACGAGTACAACCCTACCAACTTCTCGCTCTCCATGTCTCTCCCCATCATCAAGGGTGGCTATCCCTCACTGTGAGTTTGTTGGACAGGCCTGGACAGTCAGCCCACGGGCAACACAAACTGACCTTTACTGACGCTGATGTCAGCATCACCGTCGCCGGGCGTTCCAGCCTGCACCTGCACGAATACGAGCGCAGCCGCGGATGGGTGAACCCGACGGACGCCAAGGACACGGCCCTCATGTTCGCCTTCAAGACGGACCTCGACTTCTTCTCGCTGGCGCACTCGATGGGCTACGCCGAGGACTTTGCCAACCACATGGGCGGCTACCGCCAGGGGCGCAAGCCGTGGATGGCCGAGGGCTTCATGCCGGTGCAGGAGCGACTGATCCGAGACGCCGACGAGGGCCCCGACGCCGTCCTCCTCGTCGACGTCGGCGGCAGCGTGGGCCACGACCTGCTCGAGTTTCACCGGCACCACCCGCGCGCCCCGGGCCGGCTGATCGTCCAGGACCTGGCCGCCGTCGTCGACACCATCGAGCCGCACGCCTCCCGGGCCATAACGACCATGGCCCACGACTTCTTCGAGCCGCAGCCGGTGAGGGGCGCCCGCGCGTACTACATGCACTCGGTGCTGCACGACTGGCCGGACGACCGCGCCGAGGTGATCCTGAGGCAGATCGCCGGCGCCATGCGGCCGGGTTACAGCAAGATTCTCATCAACGAGAACGTCATCCCGCGCACCGACGCGTACTGGGAGACGTCGGCGCTGGATTTGATCATGCTGTCCAATTTCGCCGCCAAGGAGCGCACAGAGGCCAGCTGGTACCACCTGATCGAGGCGAGGGCTGGACTGAAGATTGTCAAGATCTGGAGCGGCGATAGGGGGAGGAGAGTCTGATCGAAGTCGAGCTCGCTTGAGCCCTGAGCATCTTGCTGCTCTGTGTGACCGGGAGTATTCTCAGTTCTGTAGGTACGTACACGGTACTTTACTGTCGTAACATTGCAACGTGCGTCTACTCGTCTACCGATGTCACAAGTATACTTGGTGTTGTATTCGGCCACCCTTGTCTTGTTCTAGAACTAACAAGCTCGATCCGGGGTACCCGTAAATCCAACACAACTATTATTAACGAAGACTGCGCCACAATAATTAATAAGCTAGCTACACAGCCTTTCTATCTGCTATTAATAGGTTAGAGTTTATTACGTTGCACGGCTTTGCGCCTCGTTAATTATTAATCCCTATATTACGGAGTACCTACAAATGACTTATATATTAATGCAAGCCAGATAATCTTAGGAAGATCCCGCCTTCTCGTGTATAGTAAAAATGGTATCCTACGCAGTAGTACCTTTTATTTACTGTAGATTCGGATCGACTTAGTTTAAAGATAAGTAGGAGTCTTGGCATTGTCGACAACTTTGAGAAGTTTGCTACAAATGTCGTCAACCATCTTGAGGACGAGGGTCTAGACGGAATACATGTCAACTGGGAATATCTAGACGCGAGTTACGTCCTGTTCCTGCCTTGCTGTCTTGAGTCTCAAGCCTGGAACCAGTTCTGTTGATATCACCTTGTTCGGACCGTAACGGTGCAAACGTGAAGCATAGCAATATATTGTGATATTAACTAGGCCTGAAGAAGAGGAAGGAAAAGAGAGGTCAGCCAGCTGCAGCTGCAGCGGTAGGTTACACAAGTTCACTGTATAATACGCTACGCGAAGAGTCTTGCGTAAAAATACAGACCGAGGAGTGGTTTAGCACGACCATAAAATATAGGAATGACAGGTATCTCGTGGAGAAGACGTATTCGAGTGAGTGGGAGAAGGTAAAGGTCCAAACTCCCGGCAATCTTGTCTATATTTGCTGTAAAATCCGTGCCAGGATCGATGCCGAGAGATAACGAACGCTGGGCACCAGAGGCAGACCGCCACTCTACATGCATATGCCGTTGTTGCCGCAAGTCTCTAGAGAAACACTGGCCACAGACAGTACATCCCACAGAACAAGAAACCAACAACAGACGGAGCTTTAGTTGGCAGCAGCCATCAGAGCGGCAAACATGACCGAACTATCCGGGAGCAAAAGCCACATGACGCAGCATGTCAAGATGGAGTTATGGGGCACTAATTCGCAGGAGTGAATTGTCTGGGGTCTCTAGCTAACCGGAGGTAGGTAAACCTAATATTCTCACAGCTCTGACTGCCCGTTGGAACATTGGCGCAGGAACGAGTTACCTGCCAGGTGGGTAGATGGTAGTTCTACATAGTGGCCGCGTAAGCGTATTCATTCACAAGCCAACGAACTACTAAAGCGACTCTGGACAGAACCCGATCGCTTTGACCTTGCCACGAGGGCGAAGCTACGAGAAACCAGTAGAAAACAGGTTCCTGGGCGGTCAGCGCCGTATCAAGTCGCACGAATCTCGCGCCACTTGATCGAGCCAACCGTTGTTCCAGTTTTGACTTATAGGAATCCTCCTCGTCGACTGTGGCCCGTAAACAAGCGGCGTGGTCAGGGTCCTTACTGCTCAATCAGCACAAAATCGGCTTCTCGTAAACGCGAGATGCGAAACCTACAATCGCTCTGGCTATTTGGTCGACCATGCACTAGCCCGACTCGATACGTACGTCCTGCTGTCGAAGTTCGCATCGACCGGCCCAGACGCCGTCATGTGTTCTCATCACCGAGCCAAACGGTACCAAATACCAGAACTAACCGTCACTGGAAAGCAGACCGGGAGGCGATTTCTCGAATAGATGTGTCGCGTGGTAAGGGATTTGGTCATGGCATAGCTGCAGGAAATTAACTTGCACGACATGTACATGGCGATCCGGGACATTACCTTGCTACATTTTTAGATTTTGACTACTCTGTATTTAAGTTTCAAGACCATTTATCGATCCACATATGCCATTGCACAAAACATACTATAATAAAACTCTCATTTCCCTATTGACTATGCGGCCCCGCTTACCCCAGCTTATCTGTTACCCGCCGTCGTCGTACAAGTCCTGCACCGCAATTCAGGCGACTAAACTTGGGCTTGGCTTAAACAGCTAGCTCTTCGGCAACCAAGGATTCGATGGTATCCGAAGGGACAACCGACTTTGGAAGTAAACACTTTATTGAAGATCCACTATTCCGCTGTCGACAACTAACTATACGACGGCGTTCGTGGTATTATATAACCCCATTCTTGTCCTCGTAATTATCGAATTGGATCTCTCTTCTGCATCACGCTCATCACTATCACTCTCATTTCACTACCTACTCAAATACACTCATTTTTTCACTATCAAACACATTCAATCTTTCCACATCAAACACACTCAATCTTACCCTACCAATCATGCAGTTCACCGCCCTTATTCTCCTTGCCGCTACCGGCGCCATGGCGGCTACCCTTCAACCCCGCGTCGATCCTGGGTGCCCGGTAGATATGCCTACCCAGGCGGATGCTAAATATTACATCTACATGTGCTGTGCTGGCGGAATTTCTCCCGTATGTATACGATTTTCCCCTTTAACTATATTTACTAACAACCATTAAGACTACCTGCTGTGATCGCGATGACAAAACTAATCGCGGCTACCCGGCTTGCTCGTCGATTGGCGAATTGCAGTAGAGTTTGGACTGTACACAGTACAAGCACGATTTGGTGGAAGACGAGGAGAAAACCAAAGGTGAAAATGTGCAGCGCACCCTTCTACAGGCATGGATATCCTGAGCGACATGTTTAACATGACTCGAGTGTCAATACCCGGAGGCTCCTGAGTCCCCCACCTTCAATAGCGCAAATATACACATCTTTACCGAGTCTGCACCGCTTTTGCCTGTATGCCGGTCCATTCGACGTTGACATACCACCAATACCTAAAACCTTGGGCACATCTCAAACCAGTGAAAGCCGAGCATGGGTAACTGTTATCAGTTAATGTAACCGTGGTATCTAAGGAAAACGTATATGTAGCCGTGACGTCAAGTCGGAAAACCTGTGTGTACACTGTACACGACTGCGAGCATGTCTGGATTTGGAGTAGACGGTCACATAATCTCCTGACACTTAGGTTCCTCGGCCTTCTCTAGATCCCCGGCTTCCTCTATTTCTTCCACGACCACCTCTGCCGGATCCTTGATTTCCTCTTCCGGTGCCTTGATTGCCTCCTCTAGACCTGCGGGTAGTGCCCTGGCCCTGGGCCGGGATCGGCAATGGACGTCGAATCCGTACAGTAGTTCACCCACTGCTGTCATCTTCACCAACAGGCAGGTCACTGCTACCTGACGTGTCTGCCGTACTGGCAACTTCCGTACTAGCAACTGCCGTACTGGCAGGTGTAGAGGCTCTCATATCCCACATGCGGTCAACCTCAACAATATCCGCCCTGGTGACATAGATGATCTCATGGTCACGGAAGCTTAGTTCCGCGAATGAGTCAAACTTTGGATGAGAGCGCCGAAACACGTACTGTAACGCGATGTCTCCGTTTGTGTTCCGATACGTATCTCTGCTGACTTGCGAGGGATTGGTCATCTTTTGGTAGAGACGGGTAGACCCAATTGTCATATGCCCATAGATAAGCAGGGCTTTGCGGACTGTATTTGCGGAATGATGGCGATCCCTACAAATGTAGGCCGAATCCCTTCGGCTGTAGAATATCACGTTCTGCCAATGTTCGCCGGTAGATAGAACCTCAATCTTCTCCTCGCCAACCTTTAAATCCTCGATGCTTTGATCGGGAACCTCAACCCGAATCATGATAGAACATCCGTTTGAATCGTAATTCTTGTTCCATGCAATGTAGCGTAGTGCTACATCACGCTGGGTGGCGAAGTATAGGCCATCCTGGGCGACCGTGAAATCACCTTGCTTTGACGCGAGATCAGGCCACGATATGATTTTCCACGTGTCGATATCCAATGCTGGCAAGACGCGGCTGCAAGATTTGCCCATCCACAAGATCCGGTAGCCTGGTTTCTCTTGTGCCAGGGACCATACACTGGTTTTTGGTCCTCGACCGTGTCTCATTTCTTCGGAGATGGTTCGACTCTCGGACTTCTTCGGTGCTCCAGTGGCTGCTGTTAATGGCTTCGAAGGCTCTGGGGAAGGGCCTGTTGGCTTAGAGGATGTAGGGGGCTGTAATTCCGTATCTGTACTGGGCCCTGGACGCTGCTGTGCCCGAATTTTCTGATGTGCCATCTCCATCTGTCTCAGGCGAGAGAACTTTTGGATGTCTTCGAGTGTACGGTAGCGTTGCTCGACGATATCGCTTACCCAGTACTTGCAGGTATTAGTAGTTCGTATATCCTTGAAACGGGGGTTCATCATATTTGTTCTGAAGTCATCGTTGACGCCGAGGCAGGTAAGATGAGCATGCCAGTACTCGTCATTCGAGGAATCGGTATCTCCATCAAGTTCTGTGTATAAAACATGTTCGAGAACTTCATCCAGGAAAGTAGTATGATCTTGTTGTTCAGGGGACATTCCTTGCCAATCTCCCCATAGTCGGTTTGCCATTTCGTTGTTAAAGCCGAGATATTGTATAGATTGGCGGGATTCGAGAAACTCCGGAATGATTGCGAAGGGGTCATATGCTGCTACGGAAGCAGCTGATCGGTGTCGAGTATCTTCTTCGTAATCTCGAAGTGATCCGGGGCAGAGCCTTTTCTTATGGACCTTGGTAAATCCCGGGAACTCTCTTGATCGACGTAGCTCATCGATACTAGATAGGAAGTCCTTATCCGAATTACCGAGGATTGGGTCAGCCATGGTGTTGACAGGTTGAGTGCGTGGATGTGTCGAGAACGTAACTTTCGGAAGAAGTGTGTGTGTGTGTGTGTGGACTGAAGAGGGCTGCTGGGAAATAAATTTGAGTGTGGTTTAGATAAAGCTGGAAGTGCTACAGTTTATGCTAAATACTTTGTTGAATTGGAAGGAGCGTCCGTCCCACCTTAAGCAGCATTGGACTATATACTTATTGTGCTCCAAAGACATCGGAGATACATTGGAGATACACTCGGAGTCTGGAGAGTTGGAACCGCACCGGAGATACATTCGAATCTCGTAGACTGACCGTGGTATCTGAGGAAGACGTGTGTTTAGCCGTGACTTCAAGTCGGAAAACCTGTGTGTACACGACTGTGAGCATGTCTGGATTTGGAGTAGAAAAGGAACCTTGAAGTAGAGGATGGTCACCCAGCTGGAAGCTGCTTGTATTCTACCGTCCGCACTCGTGTTTGACTGAACGCCTTGAAGGTCATGAGAAGATTGGCACCGAAAAATCGTAACAGGTTCACGCAAGCATTCTCGAGTGCAAAGTCGCATTCCTCCCAAAAGAAGAAATACAGAACGCGGTTTTCGAACATACTGTTACCTAAATAAGAGCTAGGCGCTTGTTGGGAGATTTCTAGATATCCAAAGTACTGAGCAGGACATGGTCAGTTTGCTAAGCAGAGTGTGGAAACTACCACCGCAGCTGCAACGAATATCTGTTAGGTGGTTGGATCGGATGCGTAAGCAGTCCGACATCCGACCACCTTAACCTACCACCTCTAATAGCAGCTGCAGCAGCTACATAACGTCCTCCGGTTCTTTCCTTCGTTAGACCTTAGTAAATCAAACACAGATGTTACTATGCTTCACGTACTCACCGTTACGGTCCGAACAAGGTGATACCAACGTTGATCAGTGGTTGAAACCACCACTACATTCCTTCCTTCGTTTGAGATACCTTATTCACGTATTTTTCCACAGATCAGCAAGGCTTCACTCGAAAACACCACACGACGAACAGTCCTACGGGATTGTAAGACAGCGACGACGACCTCTACTCCAGCTAATTCAAAAAGGCCCGTCTAAAAGGTCGAAGCGGTAAAATGCCAACGACCCTATCCCGGCTAACTCAAAAAGATCCGTCTAGAAATCCGAAGCTGTACCAACACCAGGAACGTCCGGTTTTCACTACCAGACGCCGATCCGTCGCAACATCATCATTTTTCACAGCCCCCTTCGTTTTCACCCTACGGTTCGAATAAGGTGATACCAGCAGTATCGTGTGACGTCGAGTACGTCCCCAAAGCCAGCGATGCCAATGCTCGAAAAGCCGTCCATGGATCCAGCTCCGGCTCCGCAGCGATCGATACTTCCAACGGGCTCTGCCAACCAACAACGGCGGCGACCAAGGAGTCATACATGGCCTCTCAGGTGATTCGCGAACGTCGAAAGGCATCTCTGAAAGATTGTCCCGAGTCTACTTCACAAACGGAGGACCCAGTCAGAGGGGGTTGATCAAAGAACGGCCAAGGCATTCGTATATGATAGAGGCCACGGCGCAGCTATGATGTGTTTGCAGCCATAGATAACTCTCAGGGCGACCCCCACGGCAATGTCGGGGACAACGAGCAGGCTCGGAGAGCACCTCGCCTCTGACATACGGGATTGACTGTTATGATGATCCTCAGAGTGATAACGAAGAGGACGGGACCACGAGATTGTGGAAGAGCAAGCTCAACCTGGCACGCAAAGCTCGAGCAGTGCGCAAGGTGTACGCGTGGCAGAAGACAGCGGCAAACAGGTAAGTTGCCAACCCAAAGTAACATGTGCCAAAGTATTGACAGGAAACCCGAAGGGGGAAAGAACCGTGAACGAACCATCATGATAACTGTTCAAGGGATGGCAGCCAGTGGAACGGACAACCGAGACTCGTCCGAACGAAATGCCCGTCCAAGAAGCCAAAGTCACACCATACACCCATGACTCCAACTTCAGGAGTGACAGTGTCCACCAAGTTCTGGCTCACGCTTCGGCCATAGCCTCACTCGCAGAGGACTCGTTTCTTTGTCCCGGGCGCGCCCTGGGTCTTGACACCAATTACCCGACCTCGAGATGCCAGAATAAAGCACAAAGACGCCCGTGCCGACTCGAGAGCCAGAGGTCGCAGCAACGGTGCCAGTCAGACATGACTTGGTTGGGAAATCATCAGCTCCCACCCCCCCCCCCCAGCGCTTCAAAGTTTCCAAAAGGACCAGCGTGGCCTACGCCTTCTGCCGCCGATTCGGGTGGGAACTCGAAAAGCGATTACGCAGGGCCGGTACTGTCGAGCTCGCCATTGGGAGGCAGGGCAAGCAAGCAACAGGCACGAGTGCAGTCATCACTGACGATGTCGTGTCAAGACTCCGCCATAGCTCGAGCAGACTTTTTCGATTTCTCGATTTCCCGTTGCATAGCGGCGTAAGCTGTTTGTTGTACAGCGAATGAGCATAGTTACTCGGCTGGACCTTCACACTGACTGGGGGCGTATGGTGACGATTTTGGCTACACAATAGATCGAAATGCATGTGTGCTACGTCAACACGGCTCACTGAAAACGCAACACTGTTGTGGTGATGACATGGAGTCGTCCAATAACGTTAGCAATCCCGTCCGAAAGCATCTGCCGGTCGTTCATAGCTGTGTAGTTGAACGTTATCAGGCTGGATGAACTTTGCACATGTCAAAAAGTCGTTTTGCTGGTTGATGGGAAAAGATACGGCCCCGTCAACGACAAAAAAGAGAAAATAAAACAACACGAGCCCCCAGAGTTGTACGTTAGAGTCGCAATGCTGGTTAATAGTCAACTTAGCATGTGCGAAGTAGCACTCCGCGTACGAAGTACTACGTTGTACTTTGTAGGCGCGTAACTAAACAACATGGCATATCGGCGGGAGCAAGGGTCCCTGGCTCCCAACAAAATGCGGCAGGGTGGCGGGTCTTCCCCCAACAGAAAAGATTCCAGCGTGCAGAAAGAAGCGGAGAACCCTGGCCAGTGGAACTATGGGTCGCAAAGGATCGCAAAGGACCCCTAGGAGCCAAGGACGAGTCTCTGAAACTGTGGCAATTGCAGAATTCGCGATCCCAGATGCAGGAGATGGAAGTGTACGGATACCGCTCCACCAATTGATGGGTATGTTGAGGAAATGCAGTGTGCTTCCTACAGTAGATGATCCAAATGGCAAGAAAGCCATGCCATGTTGGTGTACACAACCACGTGTCCGAGTGATTTGCCAGTGTCCCCGACGTGTACTCCGTAAATTTCTCTGCAATGCCACGAATTGATTCCGTCTTGCCAGAGATGTTGGCATGCTTGCACTCTGTAACTATCCGTATCCGCATCCGCACATTCATCCCACATGCCGACTACACCCGATCATCAGAAGCAACCGAGGAGGTCCTTCGAACTATGGCGGCAACACGATGGCTGTTTGCGTGGGGCACCCTGACCCAGAACTATGAAGCGCGGGGGGTTTATGCGCGGTTCATGGCTTGACGACATGGCTACACAGTAGTTACTAACCACGGGGTACTCCGTAGTTAGGTGCCACCATCACATGTCAGAAGGCAGGTCAACTAACTACTGTGTACGGAGTACTCCCGTACGGATAACGTTAACTAGTTGCCTGCCTGTAAGTGAACACCAAAAGGTTACGGATACTGACAAACTTGGCAAGTTCTGTCCAGTGAACAGGCAGTTACACCCAGCATACAGAGCAGGACACATGGCTCATTTGTGACCTTCCGATGAAGAAGCGTGGTTACTACTGCCGTCTTCGGTAGATGCCGATAAGGTGTTATTCTGCTGTGCGCACTCCGTACTTTTTGTGCAGTGCTGGTGGCGAACAAGGCGGTGAGGACATGATTCAGAAGCTGATACACAGTATGCCAAGACCAGCCGGGTGTCGCAGCCACCGCCGCCGAACAACTCTTGCAAGCAATGCAACAAACATACTGGAGCGACGGTATTGACACCCTCACTGCCTCGGGATGGATACGTACAGATTCTCAGTACGTGGTACGGCGCCGTGGGCTGAAGTCAATCTCTACTCTGTAACATCATCAACGGTACGGAGTACTTCGTGCTTTTAAGTACGGATAGAGTAGATGACGGATGTAGAAGGTGGGGAAAGACTGGAGCTCCCGTGAGCCGACGACCACACAAACAGGGGCCACCCTTGTACGCTGGACTTTGCTGGGACCGCTGGACCCCTGCCAGCCGCGTTTCCAAGTCCCGAACTTGGACGGTCTAGCTCCCTCAGAACCACGATTCGGACAAATGCACGACTCTTTGCGAGAGGGCCCATTCATGCGCCCGTCACAATGGATCTGCAAAGTATTTTTTATTTGTTGGCAAAACATTGCGGGCAATACTGTGTGTGTACGTGGTACAGCAAAGGGGGTTTGGTGGGTCGTGCCACTCAGGAAGTTGCGCACTTGCTGTACGGAGTACTACTTAACTTACTGTGGTGGGAAGTACGTACTGTGTGCAGACTGACATCCATCATTGATTGCCCTACCAAGTGACCATTGCTGCAAACACAGCTTGTTGGCCCCCGCCTAATAATAACTCTTATTAGTGAATTGTTCCAAACTCTGATGCGGATACTCCATAGGTATAAATCGCCTTCTGTGGACCTTCCCCTTTGGTTTGGCAGGGCCGCACCTGATATCCGAGCAACTTTGAGCTTCTGAACGTTTACCGCATCCCGCAATTTTGGGGCCGCCCCAACAGAATAAAATCACTTGCTTGGGAGGAAAAGGAAACAGGCGATCCTCGAATCCCCGTCCCCATTCATTCCCTGCAAGCCTTCTCTTATAGTTGCGCACGTCTCGAGCTGCCGAACACATTTTCGTTGTTCATCCTCCCTCGCGCACAAACACACACACACACCCATACCTCTCTCCTTCTCTCTGCAGCAGAACGAGAACGGTACTCGACCGGCCGCCTCCCCATCATGGCCTCTACCGCAACCCCAGCGCAGCGCAACCCTGCGTTCCGTCGCACCATGACCTCGACGACAACCGAGTCCGACATGTCATCGCCCTCCACGGCCAGGGGCTCCCCCACCGACTCGCCCAGAGCCTCCCCCTCGTCGTCGTCGCTGTCGTCCATGTCCTCGACGGACGATGCCAAGACGCGACAGCCCGTACTTGTCGACACGTACGGCAACGAGTTCGTCATTCCCGACTTCACCATCAAAGACATCCACGATGCCATTCCCAAGCACTGCTTTGAACGCTCAGCCGTCAAGGGCCTCTACTACGTCTTCCGCGACATCGTCCTGCTCGGTACCACCTTCTACCTGTTCAACACCTACGTGACCCCGGAGAACATCGCCTCAACACCCGTCCGCGCCGCGCTGTGGGGTCTCTACACCGTCATGCAGGGCCTCTTCGCCACTGGCATCTGGGTGCTCGCCCACGAGTGCGGCCACCAGTCGTTCAGCTCCTCCAAGGTCCTCAACGACACCGTCGGCTGGGTTCTGCACTCGGCTCTCCTAGTACCCTACTTCAGCTGGAAGATCTCGCACGGCAAGCACCACAAGGCCACCGGGCACATGGAGCGCGACATGGTCTTTGTGCCCCGCACCCTTGAGCAGCAAGCATCAAGACTTGGCAAGCTGATGCACGAGGTGGCCGAGCTCGGCGAGGAGACGCCCATCTACACGCTGATTCACCTTGTCGGCCAGCAGCTGATCGGCTGGCCCAACTACCTGCTGACCAACATTACCGGCCACAACTACCACGAGCGTCAGCGGGAGGGTCGCGGTAAGGGCAAGCACAACGGCGCCGGCGGTGGTGTTAACCACTTCTACCCGTCCAGCCCCCTGTACGAGGCCAAGGATGCCAAGCTTATCCTGCTCAGCGACCTGGGCATCGCCATCACGGCCGGCGCCCTGATCTACTTGAGCAAGACCTTTGGCTTCACCAACATGCTCGTCTGGTACTTCCTACCCTACGTCTGGGTCAACCACTGGCTCGTGGCCATCACCTTCCTCCAGCACACCGATGGATCGCTTCCTCACTACGCCGCCGAGTCCTGGACCTACGTGCGCGGCGCCGCTGCTACCATCGACCGCGAATTCGGCTTCATCGGTCGTCAGCTCCTCCACGGCATTGTCGAGACACACGTCCTCCACCACTACGTATCGACCATCCCCTTTTACAACGCCGACGAGGCCACCGAGGCCATCAAGAAGGTCATGGGTCGTCACTACCGTTCCGATGTCAAGGACGGCTCCATCGGTTTCCTCAAGGCCATGTGGCGCAGCGCTCGTATGTGCCAGTGGGTTGAGCCCAGCGAGGGTGCTCAAGGCGAGGGCAAGGGAGTCTTGTTCTTCCGAAACCGAAACGGTCTCGGCACCAGCCCGACCAAGCACGCCGCTCCCACCCAGAGCCGTTAGTTGAGAGGTTGTAATGGGCAAGGGCAGCATATCCCCACGGCTTGCTGGCTTCACATTGTCGGCGCATCTGCGGTCGACTCGCTCGTTGGAGCCGGACATGGAGACGGTCAGTCATGATTGACGAGGTCGACGCCCGAGCTTGTCATTGTTTCTGTTTGGAGTTTGGAGTATTGGAGGCGGGCAATTATGTGTTTCGGTTGGTTTGTCGGGGAGTCGTTGCGCGGTCCACTCAAGTCGAGTACGAGGCCGTTGCAATCGAAGGGAAGGAAAAGCAAAGAAGCTAGCCCACCAGTCTCGGCGCCACAGCCTCACAAGGAGGCAGTCAGGCGTAGAAGATAGATCAGTCAGATGAACTCTAGATCCACACATTATAAAGGGCTTCGACTTATCCGCTGTTTGCTAGCTCTGCCTCGTTGCTTCGCGATCTGGAATATCATATCGGCGGCACCTTGGGCCGTTTGTTGTGCATTCGACTTGGGCGTTGGGAGGAGTGAAGTAACTGGAATGGATGGATCATGGGGCTGATGCATCCATCCATAGTTATCTCCGTCGACGGTGCGGGGGAACATCTTGCGATGAAGACCCGCAACAAGCAAGATCGGCACGCGGGCATCACTATCACTGATCACTGTCAGCTTCGGGCCCGCGCACTTCACGTTTCGCAACAACACGAAAATGTGGGCAAGTCACCTACGCTGCAAACCGTCACGCAAGAGCTGGGAGGACTTGGCGATCGCTGCTTTCTACCGAGCACTACGTCGGTTCAGTACTGGCTGAGGCTCGTGTCCTCCCAATTCGACAACGTCTCTGCGGCGATGCGATGCCAGTGTCAAGATGAACGGAAGCAGGACATAATTTCCATGCCAAACAAGGTCAATTGATTACCTTCCAAGTCAAACGTTCAAGTAAATCAATCATCTTGCAAATCAAGCGCAGAGTCCAAACGAAACTTCCGACGCCCCTGGAACCAGCGACACGGCATCTACTTATACAGGGTATATTTGGTGCAAGGGCGGAACAATTGAGGCCCGTTCCAATATATCCTACAAGACAACTGGTCCTGCCTCTACCACGGCCATATGTGGTGTGTTTGTGCTGTGTTTGAAACCGGTAGGGGGGAGCAGTGCAAACCTTCATGGAAGGCATGAATATACTAATACCCCAAGACAGCCAACATGGCTCTGCCACAAACATTGTGGCATCTTCCCACACATTTCAAGTCGCCTTTGACCATGTGAACTTCTGGGAAACGATCTCAGTGTAAGCCATTAGCCGCCCTGCCACGGACACCGCGTCGTGTCATGATAATTGACGTCGCGCTCAGCAGTGCGAACCTGCACTAGAAGGTCGCGACGAAGCCGAGGGGGTCAACAACTGGTTGCCGGCAGAGAATCTGCGATCCGTACGCTGACCACCAAACTTCTTGCCTCCATCACCATGGGGAGTCGTCGTCTCCTCGCTGACCGGGACTTTGCCTGCTTGTAGCCGGTCGTGACGATGCTTCCACCGGTCACAGCGGGCATTCTTCTTGCGGTACCACTGCGACGTATTCTCTTTTTTATTCTTTTTGTTCTTTCTTTTCTTTTTCTTCTTTTCCTGCTGTTGGGTTTTCAACTGCTTGAAACCCTCGTTCAAGCTCGACTGCGCAGTCGGCGTTATCTTGCCTAGCGTCGCGAATTCCGAGAGCGATGTCAGCAGGTTCTCCAACTTAGCGCGTTTGACTTGTGCTTGTTGGAGAAGGGGCACAGGTTTCTCCGGTGCCTGTTCGTTGAACGTTGCAGGTTCGTTGGATGTAGCAGGTTGTTCTTCGTTGGGCGTGTGCTTTTCACTGTGACGCTTCTTCTGCTTCTGCTTCTTCTGGGTCGGGTTCGCCTCGGGAGATGTGAGCAGTCTAGGAGGTTCGGTGTCCGATGTGTGCTTCTCGCCGTGACGCTTCTTGTGCTTCTTCCGAGGCGCTTCGGCTTCGGGAGACGTGTGCACTCTGGGGGTCTTGGCGTCCGCTATGTGATTCTCGCCATGGCGCTTCTTATGTTTCTTCCGGGGTACATCGGCGTCGAGAGCTGTGTGCATGTTAGGGGCCTTATCGTCGGATGTGTGCTTCTCGCCACGGTGCTTCTTGTGCTTCTTCCGGGGAGGTTCGGCTTCAACAGATGCACGCGGGTTTGGAGATGAGACGCTATGCAAGTCTGAGTCCTCATCGGACTCGCGCTTGATATGGCGTGCATTATTACCCGTTCTTTCGTCCCTCTTCCCGTCACTCCCGGGGTTTCTATCCTCCTTGCTCCCCATCTCCTTGGCCTCATTCTGAGCTTGGACATCTGTGCCTGCGACATCTGCCTCACGCTTGCGCTTCATCCTTTGAGGCGCGGCCACTATAGGGCCAACCGCAGACTCCGCGGTCATATGATGATGCTTAACTGAAGGGACAGTCATGAACGCAACGGGTTCGACTGGAGGTGGAATGTGAGTAGTCAACCTCTTGGGTGGCAGTGAGCGTCTTGGCTTTGAAAGCTCCGCTCCAGGGATTGCAATGTCTAGTCCTCCTTTGGCTCTGGCCAAAAGGCTTGCAATGATGGGAATGGGAATGGGCGTGCGAGACACTGTGGATGGTGCATTTTGGGATGCAACTCGTGGTGAGCGAATAGCAGCCACTGCCAAAGGCGTATAAGGCACAGCGGTTGATGCCTTCTTGCCTGCTGCTCGTGGCATATCATTGGCACATGTTTTCGGAGATTTTCGTCGCTCATCTACACCCAACTCCGACTTAGAGCTGGCAGTTCCGTCCTCGATGCTAGGATCTCCGTATTCATCGTCACTCTGCGGTGCGTTGCATTTCGCTGCAGTCCACGTTGACTTGGAGCTAAACGATTCGCTTTCATCGCTGTGCGGCGCCTTGCGCTTGGTTCCAACAAGGCAAGACTTGGAAGGTGTGCTGGCTGCAAGCTCCATCATGACAGACTTGCCCTTAGTGGTGAAGATAGCGGCTGCATCGTCCACTGGACGAATCGCTGTAGGGCCATTCAACCACATGGGTGATTCCTTCATGACGTAATCAAGAGCAGCAACTCCCGAGTCCTGCGAATCGCTGCTAGTGTCGCCGGCTATTGCGTTGAGCTCGGCAAAAGTCTTGAGCTTGTCGGCTTCTACAGCAGGCATCTTTTGGTAGTCGGCTTCTCTTTCCTTGGACGAGGCTGGAAGCTGAACGACCATGTCTGAATTTCCAAGTGCCGACTCAGCGAGACTCTTTCCACTCGGTATGAAAGGGCTCGGGTTGAATCGAAATACACTGTTCGACCTTGTGCTTGGGGATTCGACCTGTGATGGGGCCTGCTCGAAGTTGGGGGTGACGTCCATTTTGGCTTCGCAGTCCTTGGCTTGCTGACCTCCAATGGGCGT
The DNA here is from genome assembly GCA_022414665.1 of Arthrinium puccinioides. Taxonomy (NCBI): domain Eukaryota; kingdom Fungi; phylum Ascomycota; class Sordariomycetes; order Amphisphaeriales; family Apiosporaceae; genus Arthrinium; species Arthrinium puccinioides. The sequence goes on along the minus strand of JAIUNF010000003.1, from coordinate 274,971 downwards.
TGCTACCGCGGGCATGGCAGCAGCAGCAGCAGCAGTTGGAAAGATGGCGCCTGAAGACTCGGCCTCGGAGTCGTGCGAGGCGCCTAGGGATTGAACTGTTGAACCGACCGCCAACGGACGTCGGACAGCAACATCGTCCAAGATGTGGAAGGAGTTGGGGTGTTCATTTTCGTCATCGATATTGTCGTCGATATTGTCGTCGACATAGTCGTGGGGAACTGAGTTAATCGACGGCCAAACTTTCGTGACGGTAAAGGACTGCCGATGCTAGACGTGGAAGTGATGGTATCGCTGTTTAGAACAGGCTGCGGCTTGGCATCTGCTATTCTGGCGGGACTGTAACTCATCAAAAGTCCAAGTTCTTGGTTGCAGAGAGGGATTGCTTCATCTTCGAGCTGTCTCCTGATCATGACTGCAGAGCTTTCGGACGCCCCAGAAGGAGGCACTGAAGCAGTGAGACTAGCGAAAGGGGTTTGAGCGCCTGTTGGATCAAGGCCGGTGCTGATGAGGTTAGTATAGTGTGCTGATCGGGTTTCATGGTACAAATTTAGGGAGGACATACCGCTCGGGACGCTCTCGTCTCGCGTCATCTTCACTCTTCGTAGCCGTTAACGAAGGTGCCGTTGCAACGATGGCCGGGACGGCAAAGGGCATCTCTGGCTCATCTACGTGTGCGCCAACGTCTTTCCCAGACGACGAGGCAGCATCATCTTCCTCCGACTCAGCCGACTGATTCGAGTCGGATTCATCCTTCCAGCGCGGAACCGTCTTGGTCATGTCGGCGATTTGCCTGAGTGTTGGTGGTTTGCATTCCGCTATGTAGCCACCTTTCTTGGGGCCATTGACAATTAGGCCCTCCCATGGCCCGTTTTCGACATATATGTATTCGAGATGCGCTTTAGAGCAATAGCTAACCTTGTGCTTACGGGCAAACGCATCGAAAGCTTTGGGTAGCCCGCTGTCCAAGTTCCTTTCCTCGCCATGAAATACGAGCTCGCCATCCGACTTTTCCGACCCTTCGTCGTATGGGAAGTTATCCAGATCCTCGCCGGATACTTCGGCGTCCGAAAAGACCTCTCGGAAGCGTTTGGAGTAACCGAAACCAAACTTGGCCGCTTGTGATGACTCGGGCTCACGCGGTGTACGGGGCTCTGGGCTCAAGGTGTTGATGGGTTTGAACGTTCCCGAGGGATTTGAGCCCGCGTCTTTGGAGGCCGATCTGCGCTGCGCAATCGTCTCGTCGCGGTCCGAAGGGATATTTCGCTGGTCGTTTCCATGCAGTATCTCGTCACCCAAGTCGTCATCCGAGTAAACGGGCTCCCGGAAGAACGAGTCGGGTATGGGGGTTTCAGCTGCTGCGAGTTGTTAGTGAAATGGGGCAGACATTTCAAATCTGCTTACCTTTCTTCGGCGGTTTAACCCTTGTAACTTTGCGAAGGTGCTTAAGAGCCTCTTCAGACGTTGAGGCCTTTGCCTTTGCTTCATGGTTGGTCTTCTTCTTGGCAGCTTGCTTCTCACGCTCAGCAGCCCAGTACTCTTCGTGCGCGTCTCCTAACGTGGCAGGCGGAAGAACGAGTGACCTGGGTTTCGGTGCTGCGGGCTGAGAAGGCTGGGGAGCCTGGGTTCGTAAGGCCGGTATAGGACGCTCGAGAGGCCCCTCTGATGTCACGGCCTTGGCCTCTGCATTAGCCTTCTTCTTAGCAGCTCGCTTCTCACATACGGCAGCCCAGTATTTGGCATGCATGTCTCCCACTGTGGCAGGCGGAAGAATGAGTTGCTCCGATTTCGGTGCTGCAGGTGGAGCAGGCTGAGCAGGCTGGGGAGCTTGAGTTCTCGAGGCGGGTAGGGAACTATTAAGAGCCTCCTTGGATGTTGTAGCCTTGGATTTGGCTTCTGCATCGGCCTTCTTCTTCGCAGCTCGCTTCTCACACTCGGCAGCCCAGTATTTGTCGTGCATGTCTCCCAGCGTGGCAGGCGGAAGAATTGGTGGGCCAGATTTCGGTGCTGCGGGTTGAGCAGGTTGCGCAGGATGGGCAGGCTGGGCATTATGGGGAGCTTGGATTCTCGAGGCAGGCATGGAGCTATCAAGAGTCTCCTTGGATGTTACAGCCTTGGCCTTGGCTTCTGTGTCGGCCTTCTTCTTGGCATCTCGCTTCTCACACTCGGCAGCCCAGTATTCGTCGTGCATATCTCCCAAAGTGGCAGGTGGAAGAACAAGTGGCCCGGATTTTGGTGCTGAGGGTCGAACAGGCGTCTGAGAAGTACATCTCGGAGATACTTGAACTACGTCTTTGGGAAAGAGAGGATTCGCCTTCCCGCATGTCGTTGTCACAAGATGGTCAGGGTCCATTGGGCTCTTCCTATCACCCTTGTCTTCCTCGGCCACGACGAATTTGAAGTTCTTGTTGACTTGATGTGGTGTAGATTGTTTGCCGCTTGCTTGGCTGGATAGGAGGTGGACTTGCCCGTTGCCCTGTGGTGACGCGTCTTGTAAGCCACTCATCCTGCTGGTTGAGCCCAAGGCTGCAAGAGCTCCTCTCGCTGGTCCCTCTGATGCTGCCTGCAGAACAACGCTACCCTGTGTCTTCGGTTTCATGCCACGAGAGGTGGAAGTAGCATCGGGTGAAGCAACGTGTTGATCGCGACAGGGTTTTTGCTCCTCTGGTAAATCTGCAGCAACTCCCTTTGCTAAAGCTCGGGATGCTGCATGAGGAACGGGAGATGCGTCAGGAAAATCGACACTGAGAGTGCGTTCGGGTCTCTGTATTGTTGCCACGTGTTTCCTATATATGGGATACCACCGACATATTCCTGGCTTTTCGGCAACGTCATCGCTGTCAGATGGAATCTTGTATGGGTCTGCCTTCACTCCGCTCCCTGGCCGTGGAAAGGTCGATAATCGTTTGGGTGTAGCGGCAGGCCGAGGAACTGGAGCTTTTCCACTGGCATGGCCCTGCAGCTGCTGGATCACCGTGGGGTGTGCGGGCGATATAGACGTCTTCCTGCCTAGTGGCAGGGTCTTGACCGCAGGCTGACTCTTTCTTGACGAGACATGGTGTGGGTCGACGTCTTCGTCGCCAGCTTCATCGCCAGTGTCCTGAAACCCAGTCAGGCATTAGCGAAGTACAAGGAATCATTGTACCAGACCGAGACTCACATCGATGGTAACTATTTGCGCGCCGGCCGGGATCGGTTTTCCGGTTCCCTTCCTTCTGCGCGTACTGCTAACCTGTGAATTGGGTAGAACTTGGCTGTCGTCCTCTTGATTATGATCGAGATCCCGTATCTGGAGTATCTGCATGTCATCTTGATCGTCGATGTTTTCGGTGTGGGGTAAAGGTTTTGAAGAAGGTCGAGCAGCAGTGAGCTGGGCTCTGGGTAGGGATGATGCTGCTGCCGTGGTCCGTCGGACTGTCGAAGGAGTCTTGGGCGCATTAGAGCTGGCGGGCTTGGTCAAGATGAATCTGACCTTCTCCTCAGCCAGCAGCATACCGACTGTGTCCCGCATGTCGATGGAACAGCCCTGCTCATCTTGGGCCTCGGCAATCTCGACCTTGCTACCTTCAATCGAGTACTTCTCGCGGTGTCTTGCGAGCGCCTTGGCAGCCAAATTCTCGAACGTGTCGTCCAGCATCGTCCGAATGCGAAAGCTTGAGAGATACGCAGGCGGCTTCTTCTTCGTTGGCGAAAATGTATGAGGGAAGAGCTGGACGCCAACCGCCCTCTCTGCTTGGCTTCCAGCTTGCTTGGAAGCCATGGTGCAGAGGTGGATTGGCTCGATGGTGGTATGGAGGTATGCTGGTGAATGGAGGGGAATTTTCTGGTACGAGTTGCGCAAGGTAGCTGACAGATAGTCAAGGGGAATTCAACTTGGTTTTGTCAAATCATCGACAACGGCCAACTCGATAGATCGGCTGCGACCTCAGAACATGTCGGAGATGGGAAGATTAAAAGAGCGAAACGCCGTTTCGACAAAAGCGACGGACAAGATTTTGGGGCTGGACTGGCAACCGCGTGAAGGAGCAGTATCGAGGACGAAGTTGTGAATGATCAAGATCTCTGAGGCTTGAGCTGTGGCGAGTCCACAAGGTTGTTGCCGGGGGTGCATTTGTTGAAGTATTGACGAGCAGAGTAGCAGACAATATATGTGCGCAGATGGAGAAGTTTGCTTTTGCGAAGAGTACCGGTAATCGCGTCTGATGTCGACAGTGGTCAGCGGTGTTGTTGGAGATTGATTGTTGGAAAGGGCAGTCATCATTGAGTGCAAGTGAAGACTCCGGCCCGTGGAGATCGAAAAGTACTAACTACAGTCCACGGAAACGAAGCAAGTTCCTCGGTAACTGAGATGAATCGAACGATTGGCCGGATCTCGAGCGTTTCCGAACAATGGCCTGGTCGCAATTGCTTTTTCCTCGACACCAGCCTCCTCCTCTCCATTGCCCGATGTAACTTATACGGGTAAAGTCGTGCTTCTCTCAAGAGACGTTGCCGTGGACACGCGTTCCCAAGAAATAGGACGCGACGAGCCGCTAGCGCGCTTCTTGTTCTGCTTTGAGTTTAATTGAAAGCTTATCGATGCATCCTTGATACGGATAGTTACGGATAACTACTAACTACGGGGGAGCACGAATAGTTATGTAGTTAGTTTGGTCGAGTACAAATTGTACAACTGTACGGATACAGATTCGCACAGCCATTCATCAATTCCATACGCAGAGTTCCGGGATGCGACGGATGAGATGAAAGTCATCGTCAAACCCACAATCCATTCATTACTAGCCCTCTACGGAGTACTAGACCGGTCAGTAAGCCAACATCACATGTCACATGATCGGTCCTGCGCTTACTTGTATTACAGCCTGTAGTCTGCACTCAGTTTGACACTCTGACAGTCTGACTGTCTGACAACCCCGCATCAAATGACAAGGGTCGCAAGACGTCCGAGTCCCGGCAGCATAGTTTTGTGACTTGCATCATGCTCCTAACGGCCTCAAGTTTCAACAATGGATGGTAAACCTTTTTACATCCCAAACGCCCATCATGTTGCTCCCATCCTGCCCGACAAGAAGGCGCTCTTGTTGCAAGCTCTTGGAAATATCACCGCCGAGTTCCCCCCCGGGAGACGTACGATGGAGGAGTGCCGTTGAAGGGCCTCTGGACTGGGCCCACGGCCATTGCATACCTGTTCCTTCACGTGTCCGCTGTACATCCCGCACTCCAGATTGCCTCCAAGTCGGCATTGGAGTGGGCCAAGGCATACCTCGCTGGCACTCGCGATCCAGAGCACATGCGCCTTGTGCCCGGCGAGCGGTGCGGAATTACGTGCGAACTGCTCGTCTACCAGGCCGTGCGGGCTTCTGTCTTCAAGGACCTGACTCTTGTCAGTGAGTTCGCTGAGAACATCCCGGCTGTCCTTCGTGGCGGCTTTCCCGCTGAGTGGCTCGGAGGCAGAGCCGGGACGTTGTATCTGATCCGCATGATGCGGCACTGGGTACCGAGAGCGGCCACCTCCTAGAGGAGGTGACCGGCCAGCTACGAGAGAGCATCCTAGCTGACGGGCCCGACTGGAAATTTCAGAACAGAAGATACCTTGGGAGTGCACACGGCGACATTGGCATCATCGCGCAAACGGTGCTCAGCGGGCCCCGAGGCGCCGGAGCGCCAGAGAAGAAACTGCAAGGATATCTGTCTCGACTGCTTGCCTGGCAAGAAGAGAACGGGAACTGGCCGGCGGTGGAAGCAGGTGACAGCAAGAAGCACCCATACGTGCAATTTTGCCATGGCGCTCCCGGTTTCTCGACCAGTCTCCGACCGATGCGGTCGTTTTTCACAGGAGAGATGACATCAGCTATCGATGCGGCGCTGGCCAAGGGTGATCAGCTGATATGGGACGAAGGGATATTGAAGAAGGAGCCCAGCTTATGCCACGGGCTTTTCGGAAACGCACTGTAAGATATGAAATTCACCAGAACTATCAAGTCGAGTTCGTTATAAGAACTGAATGTTGACATTGTGTCTTCAAGTGCATTGCCGCCCGGCCCGCGAAGGGAGACATTCCTTGCAATGGCCACTCCAGAGAACGTAGCAGCCAGACGGGCGGAGGATCCGGTAGTGTATGAGAAGGCTAATTACGGCAACGAGTACGCTCTTCTTACCGGGTACTGGCCAAGTGCAGCTTGGGCCTGGCTTGCCGACGAACATCAAGATGCTTCCATCATTGGATACACCGATGTATGACGTCTCTCAACAAGATATCAACATCGGATCATGACTCGGAACAGAGCTTCGAGCGGAGGTTTTTGTGCGGAGGTTTTTGTACGGAGGTTTTTCGCACGAGCTTGTAGCATGGTTCACGTGGGGGGTACCAACCAGTTATTAGATATGTTGACCCAGCAATACGTCCGTCTTCCTGTTTCATACGAATTAGAACTGCAGTCTGCTACAAGACTTGAAATCAGCACGGTCTTCCCTTGCCTCGTGATAACTCAACATACGCTTCTTCAATCGACCGTGGCTTTAGCCGGCGAATTCTGAGACGATGGTGGCAAGCCACAGGTTGCCAAGTCCATACTCTTGGTTCGCTCTGCAGGTTTTATTGATATTCATTTATAAAAAAGATGGTAACGATTGGTCGATCAGCTTTAGATTTAGATTTCATCCCGCTCGATGGACTCATGACCAGCTGTTAACTTTGCAAGCTGAGACTGAGCCCTAAACACATAGATTTAGATCATAATAATAAGTTTGCCATACTGATAACACCCATGTTCGTCGTTTCAAACAGTCGTTTGTATGGGGCGTGGTGGCTATTAGTTCAAGAGAAAATGCAGACACGAAAAGAATGAAGGGATTATACGCCATCGATGCTTCCACGGCCTCGGTACACACTCATTCCACGTTTAGTTGCAGCACTCAACTAGGCCAATACAATTACTATCCACTTGCCACACTGTTTCTAAAAGAAGAGTCAGGCCGCGGTCGGGGACCCTAAACGGTTTACTTGTGGACATAAGCCGGCAATTGCGGATAGGCATGGTGTTTCGACCAGGTCCATCTAGTCTAGACGATCAATCTGAACTAGAGGTAATAAGCGAGCATTTGTTCCTCTCAATTTGCCTGTCAATGCCCAATCAAAGACCGATATTGCAGGCCACGACGGTGAACAAGCTGTACGTTGGGGCTGGTGGTTGGATACCCGGCTGCCGCGTATGACAGTGAACTGACGCGCGGTGAATACCCCGGCCAGCTCTGATACATTGATAGAGCCTGTCTTGCGTATACTCCGTATCGGCGTAACTATACCGGCTGGTTTTGCTGAGGGCAGGAGAGTCGGAGCACGAGAAGCAGAACTGAGCCGGCGCCTATTCATTACCATGCAATACAAGTACGATGCAGAGCAGGTAGGGATGGATTTCTCGACGGCACGGAGATGGGCACTCGGTCATGATACATCCGCGGGCCAGACGACACCCAAAAGACTGCATTGTGCATGGTACATAGTTACAGCCTACAGCCTACAGGAAGTTGGAATCACCCTCGGCCAGCATGGCGTCACCGGCAATGTGTGGCCTGTTTGCATTGCACTTGCATCCCATGTCGGCTCAGTAACCTAGGCCCTAGGGCATGTACACTCGGCAAGCTAGGTCGGTAGGTACTTTTCAGGTAACTAGTTAACGTTATGTTATCCCCCGTGGCGGTTGGACGTGAAACAACTTGACGTACCAAAAACGCCAAGAGATTCTAGGCGGTGTGGGGATATTGCGGGAAGCACCGAGAAGCTCAGACCAATCCCAAGCACCTTCACCTTTTTTTATCCACGAAGTAACTTGACAACATGCTTTGTACTGTAGTAGTATGACCGAGAAGTGATTGGCCCTTGAGTTGACTACACAGCGGTTTGGAGGGACACAGGGCGGAAGGTATATAGTTGCCTGGGAGCGAGCAATGATGATCCAACAGGTGGCGCAATGCGGTGCAGACAGATACCGACAGCCAAGCGCTAATGATCCAACGCCCCCCTCCCCGGGCCCTGGCGGTCCCAAGCCCTCACCACTACTCAGCAGCAGCAGCAGCCCAGGGTTCGTCTCACCATGGAGGAAAAAACTCTTCGGTGTGCGCGGGGTGAGCGTCTGTCGAGATCGAGCCGGTCGGGAATCGCCTCGAGACGACGACCAGCCCTGCCTCCAGATAAACATGGCCTTGTACACAGTATACGCTGTGAGTACGGCATCAGCAAGAATGCGTTCCACACAATTGTTCGGCAACAATTCGTACAAAGTACTCCGTACGTAAAGTCCATCTCCCCGTACTACGTACGGATACCTACCAAGTAGGAGGTGGAGACACGTCGCAAGCTCAAGATTGGGAACTCGGGGGCCTGATTGAGGACTGTCACACAGTGAAGATCAGCCGGGATCAGTGCCCCACCTCTCCATTGTTGGCCCGGGCCAGTGAGCCAGGGCCCTCGAGTACGTACTTCGTACACGCCAGGCCAGTGAGAGTCGAGACTGCCTGCCAGTGCACGCACACACACGCGCACACGCACACACACACACCCACACATGTGCTGATGAATCCTCTCCCGTCTCTTGCTTCTGCGCATCGTCTCACCTCAGCTGTCATGCCATTCCTTCCTCACCTCGGGCAAACATCATCAGCAAGCCGCGGACTCGCTCGAGGCACCAACAAGTTCAACCACCACTGACTCTCTCCTTGTCCATCGCCCCGTCACCACAGCCCGACTGTTGAGCCTGAACCCCTATATTCATCTCCGCATCGTGCACCCGTCCGTACACGGTAGTTACTAGTATCCATCTTTCAGGGACTGACGACGTGACCCACTCCGAATCCAGCTCCTGTTGTGCGTCTGGGAATTCGCCGTTCGCATCATTTCACAACATCATCTCACCATCTCACCACCTCACCACCTCTCTCGTCATCACCCTCATCGTTATCGTCCTGAACCGAACCCGACCGACAGCGAAGCCCACGCCGTGTCCGTGCCAGCCTTCCATGCCAACTAGAGGAAGTCCTGCTTCCTCGACACCCTCACTACCCCTTCAACATTGCCGTCTCCAACATGATGCGACGGCCTCCTGGCGAAGGACGGCTAGTCGCTGAACAGCGCAAGTCCAAGGTCCTGTTGGTCTTGGCCGTCTTTGCGCTTCCGTGGCTCACGCTTGCCGACGCTCAGCAGCAGCAGCCAAAGGAGCAGGCATTGCGTTTTCCCCAGCCACCCGTGGCCAACATCCTACACGGCAACGACCCGTCCCCCCAGCATCGCTCACAAGCACCGCCTCAATTGAAGCAGCATCAAAAAAACGACGACAATGTCCAGTCCGAGCGGCCCACCGCGGGCGACCGGGCCACGCACGAATCCCCATTCGAGGGCGACCGCGTCATGGGCAAGCTCCCGGCCACGGTAGCGCAGGCATCCGACTCGTTCAAGTCGACCCTTCACGACGCGGACGGCGTGACCACAGCTCAAACACTTGGCAGCAGTCCCAAGGAGCAACATGGCCGTCCGAACCGGCACAACAAGGCCCCATACTCATCATCATCATCATCACCAACCGAGCAAACATATAACGATGCGAGCGCCCTCGCGACTGTGGCTCCGGGTTCCCCCGTACGAGCCTCCAAATCTCCTAGACAGCTGTCCAGCATCCTCGCAGGTGCCGGACTGTCCTCGCCGCAGTCTGCGCGGAGTCTGGAGAGGTGGGAAGTAGAAGACTATGTTCTTCTGGCGACCGTCGATGGACACCTGTACGCCGTCAGCAAGGAGTCTGGCGACGAGCGCTGGCACCTCGAAGTTGAGCAGCCAGCCGTAGAAACGGTCCACCACCGGCCCGACAACGATCTCGAGCTGGACGACGACTATAGCTACCACCCGCTCGACGAATACATATGGGCCGTAGAGCCCTCTCATCACGGACCTGTCTACGTCTGGATGCCCTCGGCCGTGGGTTCCGGCTTGAGGAAGACGGGCTTCACCATGAAAGAGCTGGTGGACGACCTCGGGCCCTATGCCGTACCCAACCCACCCGTGGTCTACACCGGCGACAAGAAGACCACCATGGTGAGCCTGGACGCTGCCACGGGTCGTGTCCTCAAGTGGTTCGGCCAGAGCGGGTCGGGGGTCGACCAGGGTGCCACCTGCTACCGTCCCAATGCTCTGGTGGACTCCGAGTCTGAGGCTTGTAGCAACACCGGCATCATCACCCTCAGCCGCACCGAGTACACTGTCAACATTCACCGCCAGGACGATGGCCGCCCTCTCGCCACCCTTCGCTACTCCGAGTGGGGTCCCAACAGCTTCGACAGCGACTTGCACCAGCAATATCACAGCACGCAGGACAACCGCTACATCACCAGCCGTCATGACGGCAGGCTCTACTCGCTCGAAGACGCCGAGGTCAGCGACTCGTTTGCCCTTCAGTTCTCCAAGCCCGCCGCGCGTGTCTTTGACGTCGCACGACCTGGCGATGTTCCAAAGGGCAGCAACCCCGAGCTGGTACTTTTGCCCCAGCCCACGCCGCCCGCTCGTGACCCCAAGACCGCACGCATTAGGGGCTCCAGCATTTTCCTCAACCAGACCGAGTCAGGTAGCTGGTACGCCATGTCGGGCGTTACTTATCCTCTGATCGTGGACGCCCCACCAGCGCAGATCAACTCGAGAGACCCGCGCGACTTTGAGAGGACGTGGAGTTACGACGAAGCATTCATGACCGAAGCCCTTGTTGGCAACCACAAGATAGGGGTGCTGCGCATGATGATTTTGGTGCTGGGAACGATCTCATTCCCTGGTCGCCGTCTCTACCTCGCGGCCTCCTTCCCGGGGTGCCGTCCGACGTTCACGATCACGGCACGAACGGTTCGGTCCCTTCCATCTCGTACAGGGAGTCGTCGCTCACCATCGTCGACAAAGTTCGGACGCTCCCCGAGTACGCGTACGCGCGGATCCACGATTTTGTCACGAATCCCATTCTTTTCGTCATTGCCATGGCGGTCGGTCTGTGGTATCTGCGGACAAGCAAGGTCCTCAGCGAGCACGGCAAAGCAGAATCGACCTTCACAACCACGGTGCGGACAGCCCCTGCTGCACCCGAGAAAGTCACTCCACTCGTGGGCGAGGAAGTGTCGGCCAAGATTTCTGCCGAAACGGTCATCATGGGTGCTACCGAGTCGGTCACTGAGGCCAACTCGGGCAACAGACCCGCCAACGAGAACGTTGCCCTCACAGCGGAGGCGACAGTCATGCTTGCGGATGACCGACAGGACCTGTCATCCACCGAATCCACGCAGCCAGCTGGCGAGTCTCCGGAAAAGAAGAAGAAGAAGACGCACCGAGGAACGCGAGGTGGCACCAAGCACAAGAAGGCGAAGAAACAGGAGTCATCGTCATCCCAAGACGACAAGACACCATCTCCCCGCAACGGCCCTACCCAGGAAGACATCAACCTGATCAAACACATCCCCAAAGAAACCCAACTCAAGCCCAACCTCAAGTCCATTGTCGACGACCCACGCAACATCAGTGCCGCTGGTTTCGAAACGACCCACGGGCTTCGTGTGAATCTGGAGGACCAACTGGGCATGGGCAGCAACGGCACCATTGTGTACTCGGGCACGTTCCAGATGCGAGAGGTTGCAGTGAAGCGGATGCTTTCTGATTTCTACGACATTGCTTTTCAGGAAACACAACTGCTCCTCGAGAGCGACAACCATCCTAATGGTGAGCCTGGTGGCGTTCCCTTTGCTCGACGTCTACTGACACATGCGTACTAGTTATCCAATACTACGCATTCCACCAAGAAGACGCGTTTTTGTACATTGCTCTCGAGCGCTGCCATGCCTCGCTCGCCGACATTGTCGACAAGCCTCACCTCCACAGAGAGCTAGCTCAGGCGGGTGAGATGGATATACCACATGTGCTGTTGCAAATCGCCAACGGGCTAAGCCATCTTCACGGTCTCCGCATCGTGCACCGAGACTTGAAACCTCAGAACATACTCGTTACCATGACCAAGGACGGCCGTCCGCGACTTGTCGTCTCCGACTTTGGCTTGTGTAAGAAGCTCGATGGAACGCAGTCCTCATTCGGTGCGACGACTGCCCACGCTGCGGGGACATCTGGCTGGCGCGCCCCCGAGCTCCTTCTCGACGATGATGCCCGTGACAACTCGGCATCGATGGCCAGCTCCCACAGCGAATCAAGCCAGCTCGTCAGTTCGGGCCTCATCCCCAACCGGCGTGCTACGAGAGCTATCGACATATTCAGCCTGGGCTTGGTCTTCTTTTACGTACTTACCAAGGGATCACACCCGTTCGATTGCGGCGATCGTTATATGCGCGAGGTCAATATTCGCAAAGACCAAATCAACCTCAAGCCCCTCGAGGTACTTGGCGACTTTACGCACGAGGCCAAGGATCTGATTCGCTCCATGCTGCGCCCGGAGCCGCGGAATCGACCCTCGATCAAGCAAGTCATGGCCCATCCCTTCTTCTGGGATTCCAAGAAGCGATTGACATTTCTTTGCGATGTCTCGGATCACTTTGAGAAAGAGCAGCGTGACCCACCGTCCGAAGCACTTGTCCAGCTCGAGAGCTTTGCGCCGAGGCTCTGTCGCGGGGATTTCCAAAAGCACCTCAGCAAAGACTTTGTGGATAGTTTGGGAAAGCAGCGGAAGTATACAGGCACCCGGCTTCTCGACCTCCTCCGAGCGCTTAGGAACAAGTGGAATCACAGAGAGGATATGAGTGATAGTTTGAAGAAGTCGGTGGGCACTAGTCACGAGGACTATTTAGGATATTGGGCGCGGCGATTTCCCGAGTTGTTGGTTACATGTTGTGAGGTGATTTGCCGCCTGGGCCTTGAAGATGCGGTGCGATTCCATGAGTATTTCGAGGCGATGAAGCCGTGATGTCCGTCATGATATGCATGGCATATTTCGGAGATGGGTTTGGAAAGACGTCTGCTCGGTATCTCAGATGCGTCACGCGTGTTTGCAAATCTAGTTAGCCTGCCACTTACTGTTCGTTCCCTCGACGGCCCCCGATTCGTCTGCTAGGTGACCGAGGTGAAGCACGAAACGTGGCCAGGACTGATCGTCCGGACAAGAGCATCAAGAGGACGGAGTACGATCGGGTGTGTGTGTGTGTGGGTGTGTGCTCCGTAACTACAGCAACAATTCGTACGCGGTACTCGGTACAACAAGCGGCAAAACCGGCGTGTGGCTGAATTGTACTTTATTAGTGCAAGCCGCATGGTGGGTACTTTGGCCATAAGGTTGGGAACTGATGCGTCACCAGTGGTCAATCAACAAAGTGACAAGTGTGCCTGCCTGCGCGGATGGCACGCGTGGTTCGGGTTTTTGATTCGCGTTTCCTCTCTAGACTCTCCCCAGAAACTGAAGCAGAACATCGCTGGCCCACGATGCACACCCTCCCCGCCATTCTCGTTGCCGTCTCGCTTCATCTTGCGACTCTGTACCTGCTGTCTCTCCGCGACGACCATCGTACGGCCCCACGCACGCCGGCAGCCGAGACGACGCAACTGGGCAGAAGTCGAAACGAAGATGACCCGCCATCGCCCCTCGCCGTCCAGCTCCTCGGTGTGGTCACTGCTATGCTGACCTTTGCTCTACCCTCTCTCGTCGACGGCCAGGATGCGCTCTGGCAGTGCCCTCTGCGCGCGGTCAGCTTCTTCTACGCCTGCAAGGTGCTGCACCTCGCCGTCTGCCGAGCTGTCGAGCCGCCAGAACTGGTGGGCGTCGGACGCCGACAGCAGCGCAAGACGGCTTCGGAACACGCCGCGTACGTGTGGCGCCTGCTCAGCGAACTGAGGTACTACAGCTTCGACATGGCCGCGCGACAACCCGCCCGCGACGAGTCGCCGCGCGAGGACACGAAGCAGGGTGGCCCCAACACCAATAGCGACAACGACAAGAAGAAGAAGAAGAAGTACATGTCGGTCGACAACGTCCTCCCCATGGTCCTCATCCCCGCGCTCGCACTCGCTTTCCCTGCGGCGGCCGAGGCCAAGGCGCTGCTGGTCTTGCTCCTCATCCAGGTCACGTTCGAGGCCGGACACGCGGTCCTGCACCCGTCCTGCCCCGAGCGGTTCTTCTACCGACCGTTCGCGGCGGCGTCTCTCGGCGCCTTCTGGGCCACACACTGGCACTCCTTTGCCTCTCCGTTCCTACAGGCGCTGGCGTACCGGCCGGTCAAGTCCGTGGCCGGCAAACCGGCCGGCGTGCTGGCCACGTTTGCGCTCAGCGGCGTCTGGCACGGCTGGGCATGCACCGCCCTGGTCGAGGACTACTCGTGGCTGCCGCTGCAGGTGTGCCTCTTCTTCGTCGCGAACGGCGTGGGCTGTCTGATGGAGCGGGTGATCTGGGGTGCTCGCCAGGGTAGTCTGGTCCAGCGGATCGCCGTCTGGTTGTACTCTGTGCTCATCGCAGGTTGGTGTGTCCGGACTCTGGAGTGCGACACCAATCACCCCTGGCTCAGAAACCCAAAGAGCTGCAGACTCTAGGCGTATGAACATCGTCGTGAGGGGGGGCGCTTTGCCTGCAGTGGCAAAGATGGTGTTACATTGCTTGGGCTACCTTTGATTAACTCGTGCACCCCGGTGAAAAAAACCCAAAGACATAAAGTTACACCAGTCCCTCCTAGATCATAAGCACAACCACTCAATCCGCCATGAAAACAGGACGTTTGCTCGTCCCCGAGGGACCGAGTGTATCCAATTGCGTTTCAATACCTGTAAAGCGATAGTTAGCAATCGACGTGACCGTGAAGCCGCAAGTAGGGATATTTACGTTTCCGTTTCCGATTTGGTGATGTTGTCAATCCACCCGATTCGTCGGGCGTAAATTGCGACGCATCAAAGTCATCTCCAGCCGCGTCGCCTACAATGCGATGGGGCAGCAACTGATTGACATCGAAATCGGCAGCGAGCTGAGAAAGTGGCATTGTTCGCGTAGCGTTTTGATTAATTGGCCATGATTGCATTTCCAGCAGCGACATCATTCTGCTTGTTGACCAGCCCTTGTGCGTCGAAAAAATATTGCTGTTGACGATGGGCAGAGTAAAAGGCAGGCTCTCGTGCTTCAACCAATGCCGCGGTTTCGGCTTCGGTATGACCCGACCTTTATTAAACAAGTTGTTAGTTTTTAGTCAAAAAGCCAGGTAAAAAAGGGGCATACCCTTCGTGATTTCCCTCCCCGTCGTCTTGATGATATGCGTGGTAACCAGGGCCGTCGAACTTGGACACACACCATGGTTTCGAATTGATCTGGTCGCACGTGGTTCCCGTTGAGATGTTGCCGCCAGAGATGTTGGTTGGCATGGCACCCGCCACCGCCGCCAGAAATCGCAAGAGCAACAGAGATTTTGCACGTCAACTTCGCACAGGTCAGGCTCGGCATCCTCCCCCTCTTCTGTGCTAACGTCAGTCGCCAACTATCTTCTTCTGCAGCGAGACTTGCAGCCGCGAAAAGACGGGCGAAAAGGCCTGCAGCTGATGGAACTTCCCACTCTGGCCAGCTGCAAATCCAGCGTTCTCATGCCATCGCGACGCGATAGAAACAACGTGGGCAGCGGTCTCGGCGAGGCGAAACTGTCGTATTTGCGACCCCAACTCGTCACGTTTCAGCGTCGCATAAAAGCCCTTTAGTGGCGACGTGGTTGGAACTTGAAGGAGGATGGGACGTAAGGATCTAACCAAGGCAAGGTTAGTAAAAGAGGCAGAAGAAAAAAAGGGACATAGGAGTGCGTACCGAGCGTATGAAGCCCAGTGGCCCGTTTCGCGACCCAGTTGTTCAAGGTATTGCCTGGCCTTGTCACATTGCTGGCCTGCCGGTACAACAGAGATCGCACGTCGAACGCCTTCGTCGCATTCATTGGCAGTCGTTGCGTTGTGCATGGCCTCTTCAATATGATGCCGAGCCGGTTGCAGGGCCGTTCCCGCCAGTTGCCGTTTAACAGTCGCTATCCAGTAATTTTGGCAGGGCAACGTCTGCGCGTTGTTGAACTGTCGGAATGCCTTTTGCTCGGCGCTCGAGTCGTCGCAGATTATATACTGCGGCTGGAAGGTGGCGACGGGCGCGGAGGCGATGGGCGAGGAGGCCACAAGCTCGGCAACAGCCGTCAGACTGGCGTGGATAATCTCGCCGTGTTTGGTTTGCGTTAAGGGAAAAGCCAGAAGGACGCCACTGGCCATGACGGTCGCGGACCATCAGTATAGACAAATACCAGTCGAGCTGGCAGGTGTTGCGGGTTGAGTCGAGCAACACCAAAAAGTCGTTCTCGGCAAGATGGCTGACGAACTCTTCGGGGATGAAGACGATGGCGTTGGAGACCACGTCAGCTTCGCCTTCCGCAATACGCGCTGTTACGCGCCTGTTTCGGTAGCCACGTCTGGTACAATCCTCCTCGGCCTGGTCGAGTTCTTCTTCCCACGCTTCACGCACTGGCGCCACACCGTCGCTCTGGTTGGTGAGGGGCTTCGTCATTGACGTCGTCCAGTTCGACATCATCACCCAAGTCAACTTCTTTTGCAATCCAGCGTCTGCAGCGCGCTGGATTGATGCATCATCGCCATCGTAGCGCTTCTTCGCGGCAGAACAGTCGAAGTGGAAGCCGTCTTTGAGATAAGCCTTGAAGGCAGATTTCAGCGCATCGTGGACGCGGTCCTCGTCGTTATCGTCGAGATCGTGGGTATGGGCTTCGCCACCAAAGTGGTACTGTATCTACGCGCGAATATCAGCATGGATTGGATACCGGGTATATTACTAACTGCACTTACGGATACTCACCTCTTGAAATGAATTTGGTCCGAGAGGCGGTCATCTACCCGCTTGTATATCGTTACTAGACGAAGCTTCCGCTGACAGCACCTTACTTTTGTCGACGAGCGGTCGCGTTGACCGGTACCTTGGGACGCCGTCTTCTGCCGCCAATGGATAGAATATGTGCGAGCGACACCGGCGCTCTGACCAACCAAAGTCCTGGGTGAGCAGCGCCGCGTTACGTCGCGCGACCTCGCGCGACTTTGCGCGACTTGGGTGAGCCAGGCAGCCATGCATCGACTTGTAACCCTGTTAGCTGCTCTCATTGGCCACTTAACAAAAGGGGGAGGAATCACCGTCACTAGCGTATAACAAATTTGGGGACAGAATGCTATTAGCCTGTCACGGTCGCAGATGCTGCATTGACCAGCCGAGGCTTTGAATTTGGCCAATCGGCTATTGATAATATCTACCTCCTGTATCGACGCCACTTGCGTCGAATTTCAACCAGTTCAACCAGGATCCGGGCTTAGATGCGGTACAGCTAAGAGATCACTGCAGCATGATGAACACCGCCGGGAAGAAGCATCTTTCGATTTCGTCGAAACTCCCCGAAGCCCCTGTGGTACCGTCGACGACTGGTCTGACCTAACAAGTAAGGCATTGACACTACTGTAGTATAATTGAGTAGCAGCGAACCGGCTCGGAGGTGCTTTTCCGAGTGTTCAGCATTATATCCTTGGCCAGATGATACAGCAGTTTGCAAAAATTGGTGTCGCATACCTGTGTGGAGGAAATATGTGAGCACGGACGGTGTAATCCGTTTCCAGCGCTGACACTAGTTGGGCGATCTTTCAGCACAAGTATCTGGGGGTTATTACTCTCGCTTGTGTAAGAACATAGTGTCTTAATATCACGTGTATACAAGTTAGACAAAAATGTCGGGTCATATCTTGTGTATGCTCTGTCTTGTGAATTTACCATGCCGGATCCCCGGACTATTAGTACATCTTCTCACCAATTAGTGGAGTACCGGATATAGGGGGTACATTGGTCCGACGGTGGTATGAACCAAGCCGACCCCTCCAATCTGACACATAGTGCATACTGTAACAAAACAACAGAACAGACGGACTAATTCGAAAATGGCTTCCCCAGGTAACTCTTCTTTTCCTTCCATGCACTGACGCCGATCCAATGTTGTGTCACTACGCAGTTATATATCAGATTGCGGGTGAGCTCCAGGGGCGCAGTGAGTACCGGACGATGTAGCGCTGATGTCCGAAACCCACTTGAAGTTCAATCCCTGAATATATCTGATATAAACAACTAACACTATATGAAGCAGGGAATTGGTACTCATGTTATCATATAAATTGAAAGAAACCCACCTCCAAGATCTCCAAGTTAGATACCGAACATCCTCTATATATGTCTAGTGCTATTATTGCCTGCAGTTCGAAATAGCTACCAAAGCTACTAGTAAAATTGTCACGGCGCAACACAGCAGGTGTTACTGAGCAACCTAGTTGTTACTACAAAGAGGGAAAGGAAGTTGCCACGACTGGACGCGACGGGACAAGACTTAAATGCATGGTTGATAGGATAACTAAGCAGGAGAGACTGTTCCGTAACAAAAATAAAACCTGACATTGGTCGTTGGTGTAATTGTGTACACGTGTCTGTCATAGCTAGCTAGCTGCATATGGACAATAAACTTGATTCAAAAAAATTAAAAAAAAAAAAATTGTGTACATTTACACCGTGTTAGTGATATCAGGGAATAATGATTGGACTCCGTAGAAGTCCTAGAGCGCAATAGCTCCATTTTGAAGAAGAACTCGCTCTACCACTTGATGATCCTTAAATGCCGCCCACCATGTCGGCGATCGACCTATTCTATCTTGTGAATCGGGATCGACCTTCTCGGTAGCTAGTAGCAGCTTGACGACGGCTTCGTTGCTATATTCTGCTGCCCACGATAGGGGTGTCCGGCCGTTAATATCCTTGGAGTCGGGGTCGATCTTTTCTATAACTAGTAGCAGCTTGACGACGGCCTCGTGTTCATTCTGTGCTGCTAACGATAGTGGTGTCCGGCCGTCGCTATCCTTGAAGTCGGGATCGGCCTTCTCGAGCAGTGCCTGAACAATATCTATATGCCCTCTAGATAAAGCAGCCTGGAGAGCATTGCTGTAGCCTCCGCCTTGCGCGTTAACGTCCGCGCCCTTCTCGAGCAGCGTCTAAACGGTCTCCTTATACTGTAACGGTATAGTCGCGCATACCGTTATAATCCCTAATAGCATGCGTTGTTGTAACAAGCTTACTTCAATGGCCGCTTATCTTTTGGCGCAGTGCGCGCGGCGCACTGGCGCAATTGGTAATGCCATCCACTATTGTGGAGCCTATCCTTACAGAGAGAATATAGAGATACGCGGCTTAGTTACTACCCCTTATTATTATAAGACGAAAATAGAGTATTAGCCTCTTTCCGGATATCCTTTCGCTTAGAGTATAGCTAGTTAATAAGCGATCGGACAGCTTTCTCAAGAGATTGTTTTTCCATATTATTAAAATCGAAGTAGAAGTAAAGCAGAGAGGGAGCTACACTCTTCTCTAGATCTGCAACGACGGAAGAGCTAATAATCGTTTTGCCGTATCCCGCTTTGCTATTAAGCTATAGGAATAAGTTTTGCTCTTATCTCTATTTCGAATATATATTACTATGAATTAGCTACTAGCCGGTACCTTCTTAGTGCTGTTCTCGCGCTTTGTTATAATTCGTTAATGGGTTAGGCGGTAAGAGCTAGTCCCTAATCTTGTTAAGATAACCGTCGTAGTGCAGACTCCTGACGGTACTCTTAATTTCGCTTGTATTAGCTTGCACGTTTTCTATCTTCTTATTAACTGGCTTTATATTAGCGGGGAAATTTAGTTATTAACTATAAAGACTAACGCTTATCCATTGCTTCCCTTATTATGATCGTCTCCCCTATATTACTACTATATACTTTCAGAAGAACAGCCTTGCAGTAGGCTACTATAACAGCTGCGGCATAGTAATGTCACCCGTCCTGCTTATACGTGTCGGCATAGTTATAAATACCTCGAATTACCAGACACGGAATCTCGTTCATAATGCCCGCTGCTTCTATTTCGAAGCAGATAGCCTCTTGATGGCCTCGACGAAGGCGGTTCCGATCCTCGGGGTTTTTAACCACACCGCCGCCTGACAGGACCAGACCGCGGTGGACGACGGGCTGATCAGGATATAGCAAGCGTTAGGGAGGATAGAGTAGATAGACAGTTGCAATCCGAATAAGTTAATTAGGCGTCAACTTCTAGACAGTGGGAAATACCGGGAATACGGAGCTGACGCAAGCTCAGGTGACGTCTTATTTATCCCTGTCTTGTAGAGCGGTCGGGACCGTCTTGTAGTACGGTCGGGACCTCTTGTAGGGTGATCAGGGGTGTGTATCCGTACTACGGTTGGTGGTTGCAGATGCATATATAGACGGATGTCCACTTCTGGTGTACGGAGTGACCTCGATCACTATGCCAACCGGGCCGCTCGCTCAGACATTCCCACGTACCGGTTGGTACCTTGTCGTTGATTACACAGTAGGCCCGATCCCTGCGACGCGATGTTCTCTTGCCGGGTGGCCAGCCGACCGATAGGAGAGTGCAAGGAGCCTTTGCCCGTCGCTCGTTTCGCCGAACAATTCTCTCTGATCGGGGGCAGCTTCTTTGCACAGACCCAGCAGTCGTCATGTTCTTAGAGGGCTGTCTTTTATTTCATGCGAACACTCTCATACAAGTCGCGTGTGAGATGAATTGCTGAGTTGACAAATGGGAGACGAGCGAGCTATCTCAAAGACATGCCTGGGGTTCCGAACAAGTAGGTTTCCAGTTATCAGTAGGCGGCAAAATGTATGTATGTACCTATCCCTGCCTAGGTGCCGCGTACTACTATGTATGCCGGCTACGTGCGTACTAAGGGGGACGAGGGTGCGGCTGACATGGCTCGTCCTGGTCGTTCGTTCATGCTACGTAGCACGCCTTTGTCACATGCGAGGTATCCGTACCACAGGACGGATACTCGCATGGGACTCGCTGCAAGGCGATTGATTGGCGCATCCACATCCACCACTCTGAGTTACTCTCATCCCTACCCAACGCCTCTTGATTGGCCCACGCACTCTTCAACTTTCTACAGGCAAGGTCGACCTTCGAGAAGGGTCCCCTGACCGCCAGTTCTTATAATGACAGCCACTAACCTTAAACTCTTTAACCACCCTAACTATTAAACATTAACTCAAAATACTAGCACCCTCTCACCGCGCTAGACAAGGGGGCTACGTCTTTGGAATATGAATTGAAAGCGTTCATCAATAGCTTTTTTTTCATTCCGGTTACTCGTGGTTGAGATTTCGAACACTAAAGAGAAAAGGCGCTTTTCATTCCGGATATGGTAGAGTGTAGCAATTGTAAAATAACCCGTGGAAAATGGGGTTGCCACCCATTACCCGGCGTAGCCCATTGATACAGTAGTAGAGTACGGAAATAACCTATTATCTACCCACCCATCAAGTAGCTCCTACCTCCCTATCAAAAACCCGATAAAAGGCGGAAACTCGGTAAAAGCCCGAAACTTATTTATTAGTAGTAATATTTTGTACGATTAATTATATAATTTAGTTATGCGTAACTTGGTATACTACACATTGATCATAACAAAAACTGTTTGTCCCGACATTGTGTTGATTTAAAATTTTATTTAAAATTTTATTTACATAATACCGGAGATCAACTTTTACCTGACAGCGGAAAGTATTCAATTTCTATCAAACATCTATAACCACCCTCTCCAAGGACTTGCTGAGTGGGTAGATCCGGGTATCTTCAAAGTCGCAACAGACGCCGGCTACGAGTAGGGCGTCGCTGAGGTCGGCGGCCTGCTTCCTCACTGCGAGACGTAGCGCTTGGGTGCAGGAGGGTCGGGTTCTTAGTAGCAGGAGAATGTCAATAAGATATGCGTTCCTGATCTTCACTGCATTGAGAAGGGCAGCATTAAGTGTTTGTTGCGAGCGGTCTTGATACCTTGTTGACGCGAATAAGAGGAGGTTAAATAATTAGATTTAAAAGGGCGGTAGCGAGCCGATACTGAAAGCCGCGCACTTTGTATTTATGTACATGAATAAGAGATCCCGGAAACACCAAAGACACGAGATGTTTCCACGTCAACTCGGTCAAACTGGACCGTGAGCGCCAAGAGCGCGGGCTCTGGCCAGTGTACCATTGCTGGCCAGTGTACCATTGCTGGCCAGAGTACTGTTTTTGGCCATCTTGCCATTCCTCAGCACAGCATTCCCTGCAAGCCCCAATGTACCATCCGAAGGGGCTTTCCAGCAAGATACCATCGAGTCAGACCCTGGCTTCGTATCGTAACAACAGCAGGGCCAAGTTGGGCAACGCTCAGCATCCTCCCACTGGTAGCCGGTCCAGATCGCGTCCAGCCCGCAAATGGGGATTCCGCTGAAGAAACCAGGCCTCTTGAAGTCGCTTTCGTAGAGGTATCCGGGGAGGCCGTCTTGCTTGACAAGACCATACTCTGGCGACTTGTCGGCCGCTATCCAACCATCAAATGCCGATCTGGCGATGTCTTGCCATTCCATGTTGCTGTAGCCGTTGTCGATTACTTCGTTGTTCTTGTCGTACTTGATGGTGAGCGTATCCAAGCCCTTGGGTTCGCGGAAGGACCATTGGGAGGGCTCGTCCCCCGGCTGCTTGAACGGGATGTCGTAGTAGACCACAAGCCACAAGAGCCAACCCTGGTGTTCTACACGTGTCGCTCTAGCCACGTCGTCGTCGAGCCACCCGTAGAACCAGTTCGCCTGGTCGCCTGTTCTGCCATTCCAAGGCCAGAGGTGGATGGGGGAGAAACTGCCTCCGGAATTTTCCTTATCCTCCCAGGCAATAATAACGGTTCTCAGTTTCTTGTCGGATTCCCAAGCCGCTGGAACAAGCCTGGTTCTTATGGTGTCTTCCAGTTGTGTCGTAGCGTCGGCCGCGGAGTTGCCAGCAGGGCCTATAATTGGATAGATAAATGTTCCATCCTTGACAAGATCCTTCAGATTGTTCGTTCCTTCTACGCTTCCGTCGAAAAGGTGAGCAAGAGTACGGTCCACCGTGAACTGGCCCGTCTTCTTCAATAAGGAGACTGCGCCCGCAACAGTGTCTTTCGCCTCCATTTCTTTTTCTGCCCTGGTCGATTATTAGTAATTCCCAGAGTATATATATATGAACACAATGATGATTATGCACGCAAGATGTGAGTGGACTTACTCCTTTGATGCGTCGCCACCAAACTTTTCGTAGAGCTCCGCGAAGATGCTGCCAGCTTTGCTCGCACTTTCGCCAATGGAGGTGACTGTCTCCAAGGCCTTTTTCCAAGTTCCTAAGCCGGCGAGGCCAACAATTATATCAAGATATCCAAGTGCTGCCTTTAAGGAGTCCAATTTGCCCGCATCGTCATTTGGACCGAAATCTCCCGCAAGCTATAGAGAGAGTTATTAGTATCCGCACATGATCGTTGACGAAAGAGGTGGTCTTGCCTTGTTCGTCAATCCAGTAATGTCGACGTTTGTAAAAGAGGCGTATAGTGCACTGAACATATCCTTGATATGGATAAAGGATACGAGGTTGAGATCCAGCGCCGGGTGATCCGTGTGAGCGCACGGTATTGGCATCTGTCCACTGGTGCATGAACCCGAAACATCGCGAAGCGCTCCGCAGTTGAAAGGGTGTGGGCCCAGGCGTTCATCGTGCGGGCCCTGGCCGCCGTACCAGTATGAAATATAGTCGGGGAATGTTAGGTTGAGTGTCGTGCCGAAGCTAATCTTCGCTTGCCAGTCGCTGTGTA
The DNA here is from genome assembly GCA_022414665.1 of Arthrinium puccinioides. Lineage (NCBI taxonomy): Eukaryota > Fungi > Ascomycota > Sordariomycetes > Amphisphaeriales > Apiosporaceae > Arthrinium > Arthrinium puccinioides. The sequence continues at coordinate 251,259 of JAIUNF010000003.1, read as the reverse complement.
CGTCGTCAAGTACGAGTCCTGCATCGACATAGTCCCATCTCTGCTTAAATGGGAGTAGAATGTCTGTGGTAACTCCGCACGAGTTTGCCGAGTGACACTGCCACTTCCTCAAGTTGCAACCTGGCAATTCATAGAAAGTACCACCAATGACAAGTTCGCAGGTACTAGCAGGGCATGTACCCCGTACGCAAGCGAAGCTGCAGAGGTCGGCGTAAGAAAGGTCTCCTGTAGGGACTCCATATGCATGGTCCAACGCGTCAGGCATCTTCTCGGGAGTCCCAAATCTTGTGCAGATGCAGGGCGTGGGACAGTATCCGAACCTGCAGCTGAACTCGCAGAGCGACTGAAAGCCCCCAGAGCCAGATCCGGCAGAGCAATCGCCGCCTCCGCCACCACTGCCGGTGCCTTCACCAGGAGCTGTTCCGGGCATGACGGGGAGGTTAGGGCTGCCGGGCACAGAGTCGTCGACCGAATCACCCTTGCCACCGCATGTGTTGAGAGATGTCTCGGCAGTGTTGTCAAAGACGTTCAGGATTGAGTGCTGATCCGCGCGGCCGTCGCCATCCATGTCGACGTAGTACGTGCAGGTGCCAGACTTGTAGCCCGAGTATGTAGGTTCCGAAGGCTTGCGCCACGAGAAATCGGAGCCACCAGCTGCAATTCGGCCGTCGTTATGCCATATAGAGCCCTGGCCGTTATACTTGTCGAGCCAAATCATGTCAGCACGACCATCCCCATTGGCGTCTGCGAACCTCAGGTTGGCTCGGTCCTTTTCTTCCGAGAATTTGAACTGGTTAATGCGCTCCCAGCCACCGGCATCGTTGTGAACCCAACCAGAGCTGCGTCCATTCGGTTCCATGCAGAGATAGTCGCCGCGGTGGTTGCCAGTGAGATCGGCAAACCGTACCGGCAGGTCGTGAAGCCCGAGGCCGCGCTTCTGATTACAAGTAAGCTCAGGGGCAGGATTCGGAAGGTAGTCCCAATCCCACCGGCCCGTTTGCTTGAACTTGTTACGCCAGACCTGGACGCGGTTGCCGTTGTTGGAGTCAGCCCAAACGATATCGCAGGCACCGTCACCGTCCCAGTCGGTGAGGTGAAGATCACGACGATCAATGTTGAAAGGGGGTGTCCAGATAGGATCGACCACAGGGCCCCACTGTCCTTGTTAGCAATCTGTAGATAGAGGTGGTGGTGGGTGAGTAACGACTGTTTCCAGTCTGTAGGTAGTGGAGGTTTGAAGGGGTTGGGAGTGTCCCAGGAGGCAGTTCCATCGAATATCTCAGGCCTTGCTCTTCATGACACCTGACAGAGGGATGGTAATCACAGGAAAATTACTTACCCAAGATTCTCCTGGGGCGATTTTCTGGACGCCGCGACTGGGGTACATGATCATCTGGCCCGTTGACCAGGTCCAGACGTAGTCTTCATTGCCATTGGGATGGCCCATCATGTTGCAGTACTTGACGCCATCTGCCTTGAGCTTGGTCCCGCCACGGCCAATGTTCTTCCAGACGCGCACGTTGACCCTATACTTACTGCCTTCTTTGACGCTCTCGAGAAAAACGTAGTCTTGTCTGCCAAGAAGGCCAAACTCTTGTGGCTCGCCGAAGACCCTGGCAAAGTGTACCCTGCTCCGAAGACCGGAACTGCCAAACTGCTGCATGCCGCCGTGAGTCGGACCGCTGGTTGAGCCTTTGAGAAAGCCCTGTCGCCACGCAACATTCATGGCATCACCTTCACGTCCTGGTGCGCAGCTTCGCGAGTTGGTCCAGGTGGTCGTTTGGCCGTCGTCACGAACCCACAGCCAATCATCCCTGCCGTCGCCATTGATATCTTCGAAGCGCACTCCGTGAGCATCGCCCATACCCTTGGCCGCGAATCGCATGCCCAAATTCTGCCAGTACTGTGGTACGTCGTCAATCCAGCCGTTGCGCCAACACCAGCTGCAGATATTCATGTTAGCAATCTCTTTATCAGGGCGGAGAGGATGTGTTAAGATGTGGCCCCAAAGGAATACTCGACCAACTTGATAGGGACGAAATTTCCCGCCAAGGTACTTACATATTTCCGGAGTTGTCTGCCCACACTCAGCGTCAGTATATACCAGAAAAAGGTCACTGGGTATGTTTGAAGGGGGCAGGGACAGCTTTCAGAACCACATACCCCAGTAACAATAGTCAGCTCGGCCATCGCCGTCGATGTCGGCAAGAACAATGTGTTCTTGGGTGTAGCCCACGTTGGCTTTCCAGAGCCCGATGGTATGGAATCTTGGAGGCGTGTTGCCGTTGCCGTTGCCCTCGTTGATGGACGCATACGCATCTCCATTGGGCGCGATGCAGACAAAGTCGTCGAGGCCATCGCCGTTGATGTCAATAAATCGTGCACCACGAGGAATGCAGTTGTCGTCGACACTCATATCCGCGATCTTGTCGAAGCGAGCCGTGTTGTAATCTCCGTTGTTCTTCCATACGCCGTAGCCGACAACTCCCGGTGACTTTTCGAACCACTCAACAAGGTCATCCTTATTGCGGTCAAAAAGACGGGCGAATCGCCACTGGTCGCGATCGAAGTCATCCAAGACGGAGAGAACGATGTTCTTTCCTGTACTCTCGTGGTAGTAGATGCCGTCGTCGTGACCGCTTCCCAGCTGCGTGAGGCCGCCGGCATAGACACCGTCTCCCCATTTCTTCTCGCAGCCCGCTTTCGCTTTGCCAAAGTCGACGGGATAAGGTGCTTGGAGTTTGCCCTCGTTCTTCGCAACTTCGATGGCGCTCCAGTAGACGTAGGCCATCTTCTTGAACCCGGCGTCGTTCGGATGGGTGTTGTCAGACATCTCGTCTCGGGTGATCCAGCCATTGCCGGCGTGGGGTGAAGGGGGGTTCATCTCGGCAAGAACAACCCGCTTCCCCTCAGATCGTAGGTTGCTGACGAGGGCTCGATACTGGTTGTTGATACCTCGACCGGGGGCATTGGCATCGTCTTCGCAGTAGCGGATGTTTTGATCAAAGTTGGGGACCAGGGTACTAAGAATAATAGTCGCGCGGTCAAACCCAGGTGCACTGAAAAGCTCATTGACAAGGAGGCGCATGCGTTCTCCTGCATTGCCAGTGTCTATATTTTGAGCACAGTCGTTACTGCCAGCCTGGATTAGAACCACATTGGGCTGGTAGCCGACTGATCTTTTGGAAGCTAATCGGACTTGATCGATCGTATCACCGCCTCGGGCTTCAACGTCCTAGAATTGACTTAGCACCTGGTTAAGGAGTTGGGAAGTAGAAAATCACTCACATTATCTTTCATATCTCCATTTCGAGAGCTGCCAACCATATTCACATTCCATCCAACAGAGCGTAGTTGGTCTCTCAAGTAGGCACGATACCTAAAGACACACTATTAAGTTGGCAGTTCTCAATCATGTGATTAAATGGCTTTAAACTCACGAGTTTCCAGTAGAAGAGCCGGTTCCATAGACAATGGATGCACCGAGGTTCAAAATCCGGAGATCAACCTTACCATCCTGTCGCCTCGCCAAATCGAACGGCTCATTCAGATGGGCGGTGGTATTGAATAAGATATCATCGACGGGAAAGGGGTCTCCAGCTGACTGCAAAGTATCCAGCGGACTGAACGGTGCGGGAGTAGCCGGTAGAACCGCTACGGCTAGCACGAGGCCAAGTAGCAGCTCAATACGAACAGTGATCATATTGAGGTCTGTTACAGTTGAGGACTGAGGAGGTGAAAGAAAAGATGAGTACGGCTTATTTTGGACAGGTTTTCAGCAGCAGAAGCCATCGGTGGACTTTTATATATAAACTCAACCATGAATCCCACATAGGCGAGCACCGGTCCTTTACAAGGGAACCAAACAGAAAAGCATGATGGTAATCTAGCACAAAATACCGCTACAATGTACTTCATAGTGGTACCGCCAAACTTGACGACTTCATCAGGCCTCTAGCCTGGGTACGTACTAGAGTCTAGATCTCAGCTATTAAAATTCCAACAAGATGCGGTCTAGTCATGATGGGGTTGATTCTTGGCTTCAAGGATTGAGTGTTGTTGGTTTCAAGGATCACAATTATCTCTATACGGTATTGCAAAAGTACAGCTAAGGACCGGGGGCAGCCTCCATATATCCAGCCCAAACAAGATATCATGTGCGTGTTGGAAAAAGGCATTCCGAGGCGATCTTGCTGAGCCGCCTCGCTTACTTCAGTCAGAACAAGGGTATAAAGTTACACTGATCCACGCATGCCTCTGCAGTCATTTATTCCATCGACTTGAGGAATAGCAAACTACTTATTGCAAATGGCAGAACGGGGCGCGGGCGATGAAAGAAGCATCCCAGGTAACCAAATGTAGTCCTTTGTTGGGTTCCTAGTTGTCGGCTGACCGTGCTTATGGGCCCATGTTGAAGGGAACTTGTATAGTTCTACGTACATGTGAGCTTATTGAGTAGTTGTATGGATTTGAGAATCGTATCCAGCTGTCTGAAACTTCTCGCCCTTCTCCAGGATTGGGTGATTGTCCCGAGCGGCTCCAATACCAAGCCCGAAGACCCCCGTATTGGTAGCCTCTGGAAAATGTTATCGGAACTGAATGTAGGGCCAGATTGGCCCAACCCTGGATGCTTATTTGACGTTTCCCGCCCTCCCCTTGGTCTCCGGCCCTCCACCCTCCTCCCTCAGCCCTCGACCTCCATGCTACCACGCACTGCGCAGTGCAGTGGTTTGAACGGCCTCGTTTGAAGCAGATTCCAGGATGAGAATCAATTTGGCACCGCGAACATTCTACTTCCATTTCGAGACGCTATAGCCAAAGAAAGAGACGTCTGGTTCGATGTCAGGGAAGACCCTTAGAATCAACGGACCCCTAGGATCGTCAGGCATCAGATAAAGCCTTACATGGCACATTAGTCTTCTGCGTACGGATAAGCTTCCCAGATTTGGATTCTAATGTACCACAGTTGTGTAGTAGTTTCTTTTATTATGGGCCTCCGGCCCCATAAGCCGATGTAGCATTAGCTACTCCGTATACAGTACACAGCTTCCTACTTGAGTAAGGTTGCAATAGTTGCAAGCATGAGTTTTCATACTCCACTCGGTATCGACCAGCCACAGGACAAGCATGGCACTGGTACTCCGTACTGCATTGGCATAACTACTTGACTCTTTGCTCGTCTGCCTATTTCCCGCATGATTTGCCTATTTGAGCCCTTCGATCTAAGGATGGGCACTTGGCTGCATCAGGTAGTTCGATTTTATGAAAAATTGAACAAAAACAATTACAAAGAGTATCGCGCTTGCCGCTTGGCCTAGTGCTTGTTGGATGCTTATCCAAACCTCTAGTACATTATAGCTTACTTAGGTTATAGGGGTAAGTCATGACCCCACACCAGGTATTATGCAATAAAACTGGTTCTGCCCCACCTCTATCTAGCACAGAGCTAGTATTTATCCAGTTTAGCGCTTGAGGGTCGGCGCTAACTCAGTACATGGCAGGGGGTCATTACTTTTGCCTGCAACCATAGTAGTTCTCATACTACCCTCCGGAGTAGATCCACAACTAACGGTCCGCTCCACCTCTTTCTGTTGGTTTTCCGCCTTGGTATTGAGCTGTGCCTCTTGGCCATAATGTTATCTCTCCTCGGTACGCTCTTTTTTCACCGGTCCTTGGTAAAAACAATAATAGCAGCCTTGGCGGATTAATCATACCATGTTTCTTCCAACACAATGGGGGAAACCGCCACGTTGTCTAAGCTGCGAATATAATTGGTTCGCTCGTAGCGCACACTTCTTCTTTACGGCAATATACTCATAGAAAATCTTTCTTCTTTACCCTCTTTACGATCTACGAGCGTGAGCAGTCTGAGCTCGAATATCGCACTTCTTCCACCTCCTTGCAATCGGCCAACCTGAGCTCGAGCACTACAATGATCCCAACTCTAAGAAGCCTCGCCCTCCTCCTGTTAGCTATGGGGGTGAGTGCCGAGATAACGATTGGAATCGAAGGGCATGATTTTGCCATCGAAGGGCATGATTTTGGCATCGATTTGGTATACCCATCAGGTATATCATTCTCGACAACGAACAAACCTACCATACCTCTTCCCTTCAACGAATCTGTCGAAGTCGTTCCTCAGATAACCTTGAAAGGTCTCAATTCGAGCAGTTTGAACTCGAGCACTCGCTACCTCTCCTTCATGGCCGTCAAATACGATCTGATCGACGATAGAAGTGCCAATGCAACATCCCGCCCTTACAGATTACATATGCACTGGATACGCCTCAATCAATCCTTGCTCGACAATGGCACGCTTATCGAAGGGTTCAGTAACATAACTGATCGCCCAGACACCTACGCAGGTCTATCTGCCAACCTCGGCTCAATGCATGTCTGGGAGCAGACGGACAACTTCACCAGATACATATTCCACGACAGCTATGCACAATGGCCGGCTTGGAAGGTCATGTATGCCTGGCTTGGTGAACCCTTATCTAAGCCTGGCGATCGTCTGCCATACAGCCTCGACATGCAACGGTCAGAAATTGAATTCAACCTACACAATCCAACGATATTGAACGGAACCGAGGATGAATCAAAAAATGGCGCTGCTCATCCCATTCTGCCATTTAGTTGGCTCTCGTTGTGCTTCACCTCGGTAGCCTTTCTGGGTACTTTTCTCTGGTAGCCTATCATGTATGTAATTGAAGGGCATTGCATGGACTCGGTATGGGGCTATCACGGGCATGGTGGCCCAGTTGGTGGTTTCGGCCTTGAAAGAGGGCCGAAACGGTATTCATCTAGTGGAATTTTCTCTGATAATTACTTCCGAGGACCCTTCTTTCCTCATCTGAGTCATCTGAGTCTCTACGGTGTTGCGACCGTAACCTAATGCTCCTTGTGATACTCTCCCTTCCTCGTGATGTGCCTTCGTTCTCCTCGCGAGTCTTTAGAGTGTGACACCGTGTCTCCCTCGACGCGCTTACAGTTTCTCTACAACTCTCTTGATTGACTATTCGAGTCTTTCCCAGCCACCCGTGGCCTTGCGTCATTCCGTTGCAGGTATTGAAGGGGAATATAAGTATACACTTTAAGATTGAGCCTCATGACTTGAACACCAGTTGAAGGGACTCTGTCTTTTCTGAGATTCATCACCTGCCCAAATATCAGAGCGATACTTTCCGTGAGCAATCTCTTCTACCCCATTGATCCCCTGCTCGGTTTATAGATGGTCTTGCATTTTGACGTTTGACCTTTTTACAGCTCGAGTTCACCGCCGAATAGCCTGGCGCTCCATGACCGTGATGACATGCCTACAATGCTGCCATGTATTGTTTTCAATCACCTTCATCAGTCCCGATAAACGTGACCACCATTTTTGTGTCTTGAATGGAGCGTGGCACGAAGACGACTTCACTTTGGTGCGCTTCACTCTTCTCTAACGAATCAGCTGCAAAGAATCACCAGGTAAAAGCCCACACGACAAGAATGTATAGGCCGGCGTGTGTCAAGCCAGTTTTACACAGGGTTATGAGACGTGGCTAGCTACATTCTACATACAATGTACGTGGCGTAGAAGCCATTCCGAGCTGCGAGAGCATTTATAATATCTAATAATCTGTGACACTCTATATCGTCCTCCAGATCTGATTCTGGTGCTGGTTCTCCAACTAGGGTTTGAAATGCGGTAAAAAAAGCGCGCCGGATTCAGCAAAAGTGTACTCGCTCACCCACCTGCAATGATACTAAGTTTCCTACATATATCACGCCTAATCCTATCCACCTATCTTCTCCGAGGGTTTGAATATCGAATCTTGCAGAGGAGTTCAAATATAAAGCAGGCAAGGTATACAAAATGTGAGGTGCCGAAAGATCTGTTTTCGAGATTTCATTCTTGTCGGACAGCTTATACAAAATTTAATCTCACACATTCTTTTCTACACATGTATTTCACTAGCCCGTCGCAGGGCTTGGGGCCAATGAGTTCAGCATTCGGCTCGACCTGGCTATACTTTTATCGACTATTGGATAACGAAGTTCAACTTACGATGTTTTGTAACAATGTCACTTGAGTAGCTCCAATTCTGCTAGCGACTACTTCGAGATGAATAAGCTTTGTAAAGTGTCCAAGACCGACTTTGGTTTGTAACTTGGTTGCCTACCTCTTGCTCTGCACCAACGACGTCGTAGCTTGGTGTTGCTCTGCGGATATGAAACGTGTCGAAAGTTTTGACTAAAGACTTGTGTGCTATGCAGTAACTCAGGGCGGCGTCTTGAGCCAATAGTATACATGGTAAAACAAAGCATACGATACTGATATGAATGGAACTTGGAAAGTTTCAGTTGGGGAAGCCCGGCTGAGCAGGCTGAAGGTCCAGCAAAACGTCAATGGACCGAGGATCAAACGCAAGAGCTTGGTAATGTCCTCCCCAGGGGCGACAACTCGACAATATGCACTGAAAAGGAAGACATCTATTTGAGTTCGCGGTACTCTCGTTACGTATGTAACTGCGTCGACTAAGATTGACAGGTAGTGTACGGATGGCCCTTTTCCTCCGTAGCCATGCTGCCGACCGTAGGCGGAGTCAAGAGGTTGATCGTTGGTTGAGAGCTGTGGTCAGGACTCGGCGTGTTCGTAGAAGATACGGCACTGATTGAACGCGGTATTTTGGCTTCCAAAACGTGGTTCAACTCACGCATGGCGGCTTGAACAAGACCTATCGTATCATCTCATCGTTCGGCTGTGTCTGGTCAAAGACAACACAGAAAAGGGGTAAGTACCACAGTAGAGTCAGTACACAATTGACATAGGGGCTCCCCACTTCTTCACACATTGACCAATCAAACCTCTTCAAGCTCTCCAAGGCCATACAGACCATAGGGGCTTGGAGAAAGACTACCCCCTGCGGAGATAGCCATGTTATATTACCCCACTCGGCCTTAACAGGACTGGTACAGCCCAAAGCAAGTGGTTACACAGTATTGTGTAGTTACGTAGTACGGATACGCACTCCGTAGTATGCAAGTTACGGGGGTTCTGACACGAGCACGACGTCACGGTCGCGCAAGATACCTGCGCAATCATCGCCATCCCTCGACAGCATCCTCATCATCGAAGCCGCATCTCTCCATCATGGCGCCATCGACATCCCTCCGAGCTGTGCTCGCCTACGCAGGAAACCTGTTCTCCCAGATCCCGTTTCCGCACTACGACGTCCCCGTCGGGATCTTCGGTCCTGCAACCACCCCTGGCTTTGAGAGCCACAGCTCCGTTGATCCGGCGGGCTACATCCCCCTCAGCGGCGCGCCCTCGTGTCCGATCGACGGCCCTACGAGCTGCCACAACTCGTCGCGTACCGACTCGTGCTGTTTTGTATACCCCGGCGGCCGGCTGTGAAAGAAGGCGAAGAACTTTGAAGATGGTTGTTGGATTACGGGTGCTGGGGGTTTTCACCTCGCGGGATAAATGCCAGGTTGCCAACGTATTCCCTACGGAGGTTTCAAGTTAAGAACACAATGTATGCACAACTTTCAGTCTTGCCTCACTCCAGCACTCTAATTGATTTCCACTACTCCTTAGTTAATAGTTCGGTTCTGGTCCTGTACTACTTACACAGTATATTTGGGGAGGGGGTGTCCACCAATCTATGGCGGGCGAAGGGTAGTAGTGTTCCAACTTTAAAAATTCCTAGAATTCGTATATCGTGGCCCCCGTCGGAAAGATAGCGCATTGGACCATGTCTAAATAGTACGTAACAAAGCCATCTGCGCCTACAGGTCCTTATCTACGCTTGCTAGGTAGCGGTGGCGCCGGGTAGACAACGGATATGAATGGGGAAGCCATAAGACCAGGTGGACATCCAAGGAAAGCGGTATGTTAGTTAGATGTCTAGTTAACTGCGCGGTAGAGCTCGATAGGAAGAGCAAAATTGGCCGACGGAAATATTAGAGACAGTGTAGATATATATATATTTTGAACAATTTACTGGCAGTAAAAAATAAGAACTCCGTAGGTACTCTGAGGTATTAACAGACTCTAATATGTGTTTAATGTTAACGTTATACTAGGAGGAATACAAACTTGACACGATTCTTTTGCCGGTCGATCAAGTTGCCTTAGGCTCTCCGGACTTTCTGGGTCTTCTGCTGGCTTTCATCGTAAGGGAGGTCTAGTGACTTTCCGTAGGGAAGTATGGTTAACAAAGATGATTAATTAGATGCTCTATTTCATAGGCTTGTGATTCGGTTGCTCGTAGAAGGCGTAAATCATATCTGGGGAGTCTTGACAGCTAGGCTGGGTAGAATCTGTAGAAAAAGGTCGCTGAAGCCGGATTTTACATCGCGTCTAAGGGATTAAAGGTCTAGTGCGGTTCCTTAAGTAGGCACTCTGTGCATCTAGGCTTTCCGGCGTCCCGGGCCTTCGTAAGCTTTTTCCAGTAAGGGAAGTGTCGTCGAACTTAAGAGGATAAGCCTGCCTCCGGGCGTTCCGGGCCTTCGACCTCGTGGGGGAACTTGTTCAGACAGGATCACAGGACAACGAAGAGATTGTCACGAAGACCAGGGTAGCTTTTGATCTTGACTGGATTGAAGGCTTATATTTGTAATCTTCCAATGCCACTTTAGCATCTGTTTATCTTCCTTGCCACCAGAAATATCTACTTTTTCCTCTTCAGGCAAATAATCAAATGCTTGCCTCGCACGCGGTCTGTCCTTATAAGTTTCCCGCAGTTACTGCATTTCTCTTTCTCTTTTTTTATGTTGAATTTCTCCGCCCATTCCGCATGATATATCCAGACATGTCGGCGCATCTCACGCTGCTCAGCGGCATGCCCCTTTGAATTGATAGCGTCACGGCATCGACTGAAGGGACAATAAACAGGCAGGGCATGGGTCCTATAGTGTTTCCTAGAAATTAATCAGTAACCTGTTGAAATGTTCCGGACGGATATTACTTACTTGAGGTCTCGCCGATTTGGAGACCACTTGCCGCTATAATGATTTGCGGGACACTTGTATCCTCCCTTTAGCTTCGGTTCCTCTCCAATATCGTCTAGCACGTTGAGTTTGCTTGTGTTTTCCCTGAACCGCTTGTTCTTATAGTTATATTCGGTTCCAGGTTCTGGCGTGGGCTGCTAGTTAATTAAGACGGGAATTTCTTGGTTACTTGTAACTTGGGGAGACGTCCTGCACGAATTGAGGTCTGGTTAGGAGGAAATATGGGATATAGAATTTGTCGAGTAAGATGGGCTAGATGGAGTTTTCCGGCACGAATCTGGATCGGGAGGATCGAAACCTCTCTAATGAGACGAAACCGAACCCACGCTGCTTCTAGAAGCATTGTTATTAGTGAGGCATGCCGGGTTCACATATCCAGCGTTCTCCTGGCTAGCCAAATTCATGGCGAAGTAGGAATTCGAGCCTCCTGTATTGCAAGCCTCCTCTGCACGCCAGTCTTCGTTATCTGGGTTATCTAGATAGGGTGTCTCTTGTCTGTAATGATAGTTCGATATTATGTCAAGTATCGGTCGTGTTACTGTATAATTGGAAAGGATTGTGCAATGACCGGTAACTTCGATAATGCTACCGAAACGATTTCCCCTCCCCTCTTTATACGTATTAATCTTAACTAATAACTTGGCAGGACTTTTCAGCCAGCTAACCGTAAAACGTATTCGTAAGGCAACCTGGCGGTCTGCCTCGGCCATTACCAGTCGTCCATAATTTCACAAACCGGTATAACATCGCTGCTGTGTAATATAAGCTGTCGAACTAATAAGAAACGGAGTTACAGGCACCAGCACACCCTCCAAACGGCCACCTGCCACCTAAGCTATCCTTTCAGACCTTACTTCGATGAAGGGCAGTCATAGGTCGCAACGGGGCACAGGCATCTGGGGGGCCCTTTGCAGCAGCAGTGTTGACGAAGAGATCAATGCAGCCTGCGTTTCATCGTGCCGCAGCTGTAGGTAGGTCTTGGTTAGTAGTTTTCACTTGGCGCCAAAGTTGGTGCTGGCGTGGTTGTAGCGAGGCACAATCGGCAGAAAGCTCGAACGAATTAGAATGCCTAGCTTCCCGGATTTCCTATTTCAAGTCCGAAAACTTGACTAAACTTTTGCTGGCTGTTTAGGCCGCCAGGCTGTGCTGTGTAATCGTGGCTGTTGGTGGTGCGATATCGGACTGGAAAGGGGGCCCACCACTTCTGATTGGCGTGCATATCCTCGATTGTCACCGTTACAGAGGAGTTCGTCGCCACGGCCGACTCGACACCTAACGTAACCCGCCGCTGACTGGGTATTAATAATAAGGTCCTGAGACGTATATTTTGACCAAACTTCATTGGCACAAGCAGTGTAGTAGCCCGTCGTGGCACTAGGACTTGTAGTTTCGTATAAGTTGGGAGAAAGGATTCGTAACGGGTGCCCGCCCTGGTCTAGGATACACATTCGATTCCATGGCATGCTATTAACTTTACTCTGTGCGCGCAATAGCTCACAGACCCTACCTTCTCCACCTTGAACTTCTTCAATTCGGTGGCGTGCTGAGTCAAGAGTTGCTTCTTATTATCCAACTCGTTCTGCAACTTGGCTGAGTACTCAATTTTTTTATGGAAACTCGCAGCGCTTCGGTGTATAAGTTGCCTTATTCACACGATAATTCGCCTTTGCAGGCCGGGGCTCGGGCCGGTGAGGCAACCACGGACTATACACCAGTCCATAAGTACTGTGAATATGCTGAACTGTCTTCCTATCGTATCGGGCCAAGAGGACATTCCCGCACCGGGAGAAGAGTCCTAGTCCTCTCAGAAAACTGATAAGGCAAACTTGCAGCATAGGGGGGTGGGTCTATTACATACGAAGTATATCACAATAGCCGGTGCGCGAACTGTCCACGTCCCACCTAGCTGCAGATAGCGCCCAATAACATCAGATTTGAGAACTCACAACCTTATCTATGCCGCTAATTAACCCGATATGCTCCCGTTTAATGAACTGTTACGCGTCTAGTGCTGCAATACGCCCCTGTCTATTATGGGTTTCGGTTCTCTTTCAGCGCTTAGATATGCTGAAAACTTCAATTTGAAGTATTTCGGTGAAAGACATGCTATCTTCTCGCATGGTCTCCCCCATAGTTAAGACCCACCCCCACGCTGCGAGTTATCTGGGGCTTTCGCATACGTAGTACGCATTCAGGTTGTAGGTTATCTTGATTATCACTGCAAGACCTTGGAGCATGATTAATATAAGCGTCGCTTGTCCTATTCATAATCTCGGTTATTATGTTGAGTACAAACCCGCCTTGGCCGGCGTATAGTGTACCCAGCCGGGATGGTTGGGCATGCATCGGTTACCCGTCGATTCGGATGCCTTTGAACGGCCCATATGCTTGAAGTAGCGATGGCTACGTCGCGTGATGGATATGTTGCGCGAAGGTTGAGATCTATAAGGATCGTGCAGGGGTAACGCACAGACAGCGACGGTGGTGCATAGTTAGTTAGTCAAGTACTTCGGCTATGTCCCAGGGCTGGTGAGGAGTTCTCGGCGCATCTTATACGTAGTATTTAGTGTGGCGGTTCGCCGTGCAGCCAAACAGCAGGATGGATGCCCGCAAGCCTTTCACGCTGGCACCTATAAGGGCTGTCTGTGCAGAGGAAGCGCCCGAATTGGAGACGCAGGTGTGCTATAAGCAGTCGATTGATCGGTTCCGCCCTCTAAGAAGCAACTCGCACTAATAGCAATGTACCTATTCAATGGAATTGCTATGTCCCGGTAAAGCCTTCCTACAGTATCGCCACACAGGCGTACCTGTTGGCCCATAGCCCCGTGCATGAGGTACCCCCAACGGCCGGGTTCCACGCCGCAAAGTTGGACAGGGCGATGCCGTACTGCGAGGTAATAGACTGGCATTTGCTCCCCGGCTGGATAAAGTGGAATGTCCTGCCTGTAGTTGGTCGTTATACCCGACTGGATAGCATAAGTACGCGGCAGCTGCATGTCGACGTGGACGCTTCGTCGCCAGTTATCATGTAATCGCTTTATTCACGGATGTGATATTATAAGAGGGGCTAATAAGATGCGCAACCTAGATCTTTTTGTCGGGCGGAAATCATGCAAATGCGTTACATTATGTGTGGAAACCTTGGCACCAATTCTGCACACCGGCGACGCCGTTGAGTCTGTAGTTTCTGCGAGACCTGGTTTGGCTCGCTCTACCTGGTATTCGACTTTGACGAACGGCCTCCCGCATTGCGATTTATCCAGTTAAGCCGATCCACGAAAGGATAATGCGGCAGTGTAGTTCCTTGGCGGTGATCGAAAATATATATATAACAGGCCTTGCTGTTCTCTCCCAATTAAATATCTAAACGGCACAGTAACAGGCCCAGCAAGTTTACATCTACTGTAACCTTAAGCTCTCGCCTTGAATCGATTGAACTTGAAATCTATAATAGTAAGTTCGATCGTCCGTTCTAGTCCATTAACCCTAGCACTTGGGGTGAAGTACATATGCTAATATAAACCTAGTTAAAGTGGCGCTGAAGATCACCGAAGAGCCCATTACGGATGATGCAACCACGTTGGAGCTTCTATACGAGCCTGTTATCCTTGAAAATGTACTGAACTGTGTTATTAAGCAGTATTGGGATGGACCTGGCGAGTCTCTCGTTACTCCGATAGACTCGCTACTCTTATCTGTGCACGCATTTCAGTGCTTCGTGAACAAGCTCGCACAGGCATGTGATAGTAATCGAGGCGGAGATACTATTACAGCAGTTTCAATAGTCTAAGGGGTCGACCGCTCCATATACGTCTTGGCCTCGAACCATAGAAGCACCGACGAGCTTCAGCGGGTGAAGGACTATTTGATAAGTCTCCTTCGCTTTATCGACAAGAACCCACTTGAACTGCAACGAAGGCCATTAACTAAACAAGTCCTTTGGCGGATAATCTTGTTTAACCTGCCACGAGTGAAAGTATACTTGTGTGACCTCTTGAGATACTTGGACGCGTGCATCGCCGATTATAGGAGAAGGAAAGAATCACAGTCCAGTATCTATCCCGAGCATTGCTAGAAGCTTTATAACATGGCTGATAATATTAACAGTCTCGGAACTGGAACAAGAATTACGGATGCTCCATGTTAAAGCCAATTTCACAATAGATGTTGAGTCTGACAATGGCAAATATAAGTGTATGTCCACACCTTAGCTAGATGCTATTAGACGAGCCAATAAAAGTTAACGCGAACAATAGTTCTCAGTGACTGCGAGGCCCTTCTTAAGGCTATTCACGCGAATAAGGGCAACAAGATTGACGAAGCCATATTGAAACAGTCCAGTGACAGGGAGACGCTGAGTTTGGAAACTTGGTGCGAGCTGCGTCACTATCTCGGACGGTTGCTATCGTACCGACAAGCTGCCGAGATTATCATCGCGGCATACGAACGGTGGCCCCAGCTTTTCCAAGACTTCACCATTTTCCCCGTCCCTTCGAGCAGTAGAATGACCAGGCCCATTTCAAACCCAGAGGTTAGTGCGGCTGATATCCTGAGGAATATGCTCTGGGAGGATAAGGATACCAAACCTTACCTGCAGCAAGCGGCGGACATGCAAGCTATCGGGCTAGACGGCGAGATCAAGCGATAAATCACCAAGAAATTATTCCGGCCGATTGTCCACGCTAAAGTTCAGGTCTATTCCACTCTTATCAGGCATGGAATATTCCGTTCCGGGCAGTTCTAGAATGGGTATAAATACATTGGCAGTAGCAAGCCGACCTGCCGTCTGTGCTCTTACTATTTTTTCGCACACTGGGATGACATGCAGATACGGCCAACGCACCGAAATCTGTACGTAAACTGGCGTCTTCCGGATGTTTACAAAAGCCAAGGGCCTTCTGAGGTACGACAACGCCGCCAGCTGCTGGATCGTATAATTGAGAGCGTTCGTAATGATGCCAAACGCACGCTGGATAAGAAAATACCGTCGAGAAGGAAGCACGACTCGAGCGACTAATCCAGAGTGCCGAGGTTCTTTAACCCGAACGACGGGGAGTTATTATTAACACTGAGCGACTTGGTATCTGAGACTTCTAGACACTACACGAGCGTTAGTGACAAGCATGAGTCTAGCATCGGTGATAGCTCATGGAATCTTGTAGGAATCGAGGATGACTTTAGCAGCGAAGATGAAGAGGGCGGGGCACCTATGACCAACGAGTGAGGGCCTATTGCAAGCAGCATCCTCTTATGACCGGGAGACGAACCAAAGAGTGTTTGCGATAGGGTCGCAGCGAAGAAACGGAAGAGAAAGGAAACCGGTGATAACAATTCCTTACCAGAAACCTCTACCGAATACTATGTCGCAAACGAAAGGACTGAAGTAGAGAGTTCTACTAGCAACAATATTAATAACACTGATCTGACCAGTATTAGCAATTCTCTGCTGTTAGACTCTGCAATTTCCAGCTTTCGAGGTTCTGATTCTTCGACTTCGACGCCGCACTCGTCCCTCGACTTCAGCCTTGGCTTTCTAGATCCGCAGCTGAGACCAGAGCTAGAAGAAGATACAGTACAGCTGGGCTTCTAGAGCTAGTCCAGAAAAATGCTCTGGAAGCGCCGACGGTATTGGACAACTGCATTTCGGCGCCTCAATTGAGGCACGGGAACGTTGGTCCATTTCGTAATGTTGAGCCCGCGGAGGCATTCATCGTAGCCGTGAGACTGGTCCGATATTCGTATTGCGACGGTAGGTGAGTTGAACGGCCTTACTGCTGAGTCGCCATCCATCGGGGCCAGATTCGGGCCATCAAGGCTACCAATGCTTGTAACATGCATGGAGTCGCTAGTTTCGCCCCTGAACCCAAACGATGTCAGAAGTGCGTACGTAGGAGCCGAGACTACTTCCTGCTGTGCTCTCTTACGCTCGAAAGTTACCATAACTGGCTCAAGAAGATGACCTTTCTCCATCTCTGCAGCAGTAAAAGGCCGCGTCGATGGTAACGCAATGGGGTAACGCTCCATCAGCTCCTCTTCCAAGGTGACTGGAGTCGGGGAGGGGAGTCTATTTGCACCTCCTGGCTGACTTTCGGATGACCAGCTATCGATGGCATATAGTTTGGGGCATTCCGTGACTCTCTGAGTTCGTCCAGTAGGCTTATAGCCTTGTCTCGTGGAATCGCCGATGTTAATAGTTTCAAATATTTGGCGGACGTATCGCGAGTGTCACTGTAAGAACAGTTGGGAAGTTTCCTTCGCTCGCTCGAAGTGGTCGTTCATCACGGCTGGCCGACTGTATAAGAATGTTCGTTCCTCCTACGAAAGTCGTTAATCGCCAACACAGCAGGGACATTGCGCCTTGAGCATGAGAAGTGGGAAAACTTGCTGTTCGGGAAGCTCTTGGCTAAGTGTTATCGATTGGACCTTCGCTCGGCGTTAGATCTGGTCGCGTCTAGGGATTTTCCGCTTCTGACAGAGCTCGGCTATAAGGTCGCATATAAGAACATAAAGCTTTCGCATTTCTTCGAAGCTTGACGTCTCTGGTTGATAGAGGAGGACCTCCGCCAGCCGTGCGCGCTCAGGGATCTGTAGCTTGATTGGCGGATAACGGTCCAGCTCGTCCTGCTCCTGCTCTTCATCGTCCTCTTCCTCTCTGCCCTCCCCTCTAGCCTGTCTCTCGATATCCCATGTGGATCGATTATTTCAATGCTTATGATACCATATCGAGGTTGGCAGTTTAACGGCAATTGAGGAGATACGATGGAGACAATGCGCAAAACCGCATTAGCAACATGTGGCGGTGCCTTTGGCTGGGGGGGCAGTGCTTATAATAATTGCTCCGTGCTCCTGAGTCGCGCCATCAATTTAAGTACCTATACTTGCACAAGTATATAACCGTCAAGGAGGGGTGCCGATCCGTCGCCGGTGCACCGATATTGTACCGTGACCAGCAGTTACTCAAAAACCCGGCATCAAGTACCTCGGCGTGTGATTTGGCATCCACGACGGCGAGGTCAGCACCCCAGCCGCCCAGAGTTAAGCGCTGCTGCTGCAGAGATTCTGGGAGAGGGAGGTAATGAGCGAGTTGGAGAGGATGGAATGTCATGATGGACCAAGTAGCAACTTGAAGTCGGGTGATTGGTGGTGCTCGGTGGCGGTCGTTGGTCTTGATGAAGTAAGAGATTACGACACTGAATGAATCGCCAAATAGCCGCGATATCCAGTTCGTACCAGAGTGAATGTTAATGGATCAACGCGAATAGATCAACGCGACGCGTCTTCTTGTTTGTGCTAAAGTGAGTTCACCTGCGGAGTACGGATAACTACTCCGTAGTTACGTGTTTTACAAGGGAGGTACGGAGTACTACAGAGTAACTACGGATACTTCGTAGTACATAGTTAGGGACCGCACAGTGGTGGGGCTGGAGGGGTGGAAGTCACAGGTCACTTTCCTGCCGCGGATCAACCGGCTCATAGTGCTACACAGTACACTGCGACTTCTCCGTACGAAGTAGTTGACGTCGACTCGCTCGTTACGTACTAACTTTACGTACTGACTAGTTATCCGCAGTAACTAGGCTCCCCGCTCCCCGCTCCCTGCTCACGACTGGCACGGGTGCACCGTCAAGGTTCTCGTCCTTGTCATGTCGTCCACAAGACTCGTAATCGTACGAGGCGTAGAGTCCTCAGTCATCAATAACCAACCCTCAACCCTCACGGCATTTCACTCAACGGCTGCAGCCTGCAGCCTGCGGGACTCACCTATGACCTCGCATGTTTGCCAACTACCGGAGGATCTCAAGGACGTCGTCGAGTGATTCGAGCCAGATCCCGAAACTTCACAACTGCCGGCTACTAGCTACAGCCTAGAGCCTAGAGCCTAGAGCCTTGGAATCGGAATGGCTGTGGAGATGGAGCACTCTTTTGGGCGCGGAAGCAGCCCTTGATTCATCATTCACCATGTACGAAGTAGGGTTCCACAACAAGTCTTGGACTCTGAAGTATCTCGAGTCCTGACCGAATCCGAGACTCGGGTGCATCCGAGCCTGCGTCTGCCGAAGTTCGAACTGCACCCCCCGCCACATCTGCATTCTCCCGGTGCCACGCATCGTGCCGAACCAAAGAACGATGCTCTCGCCCGCTGGACCGGAGTCACCGGACATATTAGTATCCCCATTCGTGATCGTCATAGTGTTGCGTCTTATACTCGAGGGTCATCTGCCGGAATAGCCGAGCCACTCGCTCTTGAGGCCCGAGGGTGTCCTGCTTGCTGCCATCGTCGACGCCAAGTCGGTTGGCAGGAGGCGCAACAAACATCACGGGATTTCGGAACATGCTGCTCCTGCCGTCATGCCAAGGGGATGGCAGTTGGAGCCATGTGGGAAAGGGACGATTGATGTTTAATAAGACGATCTTGGCGCTGCCATTGTGCAACTCGTCGATGGCGGGTTGATGCAATGGGCTGCACGACGGTATAGTGCTGGCATACAACTCCAAGCACTCTCGGAGGGACGCCGCTTATGGATTGTAGTTGTGCGCCAGGTCGGACGGCACTCAGTTCCTTATAAACCACTCTCCAACCCTGATGCTGAGAGGATGCACACGAACAGCAGAGAAATACTTTCATCTCCTGAGACGCGACGCACCATCATGGCTCGATTCCTCACCATTGCAGTCCTCGCGGGTTCGGCTCTCGCCCTCCCAGCAACCGACCTTGTCGAGCGCCAGTCTAGCAACTGCACCCTGTCCGCCAGCTACCCGACAGTCAATGTGGCCAAGCTCAATGACCCCTTCACCTTCTCCGGCGGGAATAAGGTCACCACCAAGGCCGAGTGGGCCTGCCGCCAGCAGGAGATCAGCAAGATCCTGCAGCAGTACGAGCTCGGCGACTACCCCCCGCCTCCTGACAAGCTCGAAGCATCGCTGTCGGGCAGCACGCTGAGCGTCAAGATCACCGTCGGCTCCAACACGGCCACCATCACGGCGGCCATCAAGAAGGCTAGCACCAACCCGGGCCCGGCCATCATCACCATCGGCGGGTCGTCCCTCCCGATCCCGGGCACGGTTGGCACCGTCGCCTTTGGCAACGATGCCTTTGCCCAGCAGAGCGGCGGCTCGTCGCGAGGCATCGGTACCTTCTACAACCTCTTTGGCAAGAGCCACTCGGCCGGCGCGCTCACAGCGTGGGCGTGGGGTGTCGCCCGCATCATCGATGGTCTCGAGAAGGTCGGCTCGGCACAGACAGGCATCGACACGACGCGACTCGGCGTGACAGGCTGCTCTCGCAACGGCAAGGGCGCCTTCATCGTCGGCGCCCTCGAGCAGCGAATCGCGCTAACGTTGCCCCAGGAGTCAGGATCCGGCGGCGCCGCGTGCTGGCGCGTCTCGGACCAACAAAAGTCCAAAGGGGCCAACATCCAGACGGCGAGTCAGATCGTTGGCGAGAACGTCTGGTTCAGCCCGCGCTTCAACTCGTTCACCAGCAAGACCACTTCGATCCCCGAGGACCACCACCTCCTCGCCGGTCTAGGTAAGCTATATCTTCCCCTCGCCGTCCCTGCCTGCCAGCCCCCCCCCACCCTTCCCCTTCCTCTGAAAGGGAAGTGGCAAAGACTGACAAGGCAACAGTCGCCCCCCGTGGCCTTTACGTCATGGAGAACGACATTGACTGGCTCGGCCCCGTCAGCACCACAGCCTGCATGAAGGCGGGCCGGCTGATCTACACGGCCCTTGGCGCACCCGAGGCCATGGGCTTTGATCTGGTGGGTGGTCATGGCCACTGCTCGTTCCCTTCTTCGTCGCAGTCGAACCTGGACGCCTACATCAACAAGTACCTCCTGGGCAAGGGCACTCCGCCCAACAACCTGGAGAGGAGCACTGCACAGGTCAACATGGCTGATTGGGTTGACTGGACGGCTCCCACTCTGGCCTAGAGTACGGAGCAAGAGCACAGGGGTGTTTGTGTATGATGGGGGGGGTGGCTGCTGAGAGGATTACGAAGCTCGTGTATCGCGTATACGGATACGTAAAGGTTATCTGGCTAGCAACCTTGTCGTCAGTTCGGTCTGGGCGTCGGAAAGTGGGTGAAGGTGAAGTCCCACACGGGAGCATCGCGCGTGCGGTGATTTATTCGCAGTGGCTAGGTACTAGTTAGTTGGTAGTGCTCTCCCGAATCGAAAGGCCCAGACATGCCCCATGCCAGCTGAAGCTTCTGGTATGTTTCCGTCGACTGTGTTTTCTGCCCGTGCCCGTCAAATACGCGTCACCATTGTCAAACGACTCATTCGGACGCAGAGCGATTTTAAATGGCCAAGCGGAGATCACAAGACGTTGAGGGTACGAAGTTCGAACGCGTGGAACAAACGAGGTGACCAATACGGGGCTGGTGAGCACAAAGGATCGGATCACATCGTGACTCCAAGGTTCACGTCCCGAAACCCTCTCTGCGCTGACCGGGTTTCACAATGCTTACAATCACCAGTCGGCCATTCGCCCGCATGCTAGTCGCGCTGCAATCCACCTGCCGCCGTCGCTGTTGCACGTACTCGACCTTGCTCGAGTCCGTATAGTGACCGCATCAAACCCGAATGTTCCGCGGGGCACATGTAAAAATCCAGGCGAGAGCAGTTGTGACGTCAATCGAGGATTTTCCATGAACGATGACGCGTCTTATCATTATCATTATTATTCTAGAGTGACATTTCCAGCGACTTGCAGCTTCTGCTGCCTTCCACTTCGACGACCACCGTGGTGACGGTGTCGAGGTGGATGCCGTCGTGCCGATCCCGACCTCGCAGCGATTCCTGGCTGGTACTGGTCTTGACCCCCAGGCCCGCCCGCGAACCAGTCTTGGATCTCTGGTGGCCCTGGACGCCGTCGAGGCGCCGCCAGCCCCTGGCGTTGTGGCGAGCGCCCGTCTCTGCCGGCGCGACGTTCTCCGCTCGTGCTCCGCCCTGCACCCATACCATGTTGCCGTACCGTCTCGCGTGGGGCGTGCGCATAAAGGCAAACGTGTCTAATCCGGAGTCGTCCATGGAGGGAGACTCGCCAAAGATGATGGAGCTTCGGGTCGAAGAGAACAGCAGCACGTCCAGCCATCCGTTCGACGCAATCATGGCGCCCGCGAAGCAGAAATAGGACGTGTTGACCTGCGTCCCCGACATGGTGGCCACACGACCCAGGGCGAGAGGGGCGGTGCATAAAACATATATGACTGGATAGATGAGGAATCCCGGGTGGAAACCAGCCGGTTCAGCCGTGCGTCTGTCGGCGGCGAGTGTCGTCGATCCAGACGGCCGGCTGTGAGGTAGCGGGCGCAGGTCCTGTTTCCTCCACCGGAGGGTGAAGAAGATCATGATGTACAGGATGCTCGTGAGAGCCAACGAAACGAATATCCAGAAATAGTGTAGCCAGAGGCGGAGCGTCTCGTACTTGACATTGACCCAGCACTGTTGACGCCGTGTTAGCAATGGCTGCGAGTGCGATCACGGGTTTGCTGGTTTTCTTGCTCACCCATGCCGCAGCCCGGACGTATAGCGCACCCGCGGGCCCTCTGTTCTTGGTGAGGACAACCCCAACGGCAGCCAAGGCGTAGACGAACACCCACAGCGCGCCGATGGTGACGTACAGGGCCCATTGCGGTGGCTTGTAGCTTCTGACGATGCCTAGATACGTGTGGACGGCGATCGCGGTAATGAAGACACTCGAGGACAAGTCACCTGTCGACACCAGCCATCCTTGCGCGAAACAGCTGGAGAAACGGGTCAGCACAGTAGTACGTTCGTACGATTGAATGAGCCGCCAGCAGTCGGTTGTGGGGAGTACCCCCATGGATCAACTTGCATAGCTATGCAGCAACCATGGTTACACATGGCCATGCCGAGGGGTCTGGTTGACGTACGTTCGGGTTCCCACAAAGATGGCATTTGATCCGACCCACGACGAGTTGAGCAAGAAGGCCAGGGCCTGGTGCATATCCGCGAATAGCAGGTTGTAGACGAGGAAAAGGAACTGGTTCGGCGCGTTGGTTCTGACGGCCTCGCGCGCCACTGCATCCGTGGGCGGCTGTGGTGCAGCCCCCTTTGTTCGGGCGTACTGGTGTTGGAACAGGCCCAAGGATAGGTCCGTGTTGACGACCTGGCGCTCCCGTGTCGCCAGGCAGGGTTCCCTGAAGCGCCATATGAACAGCTTGTATGTGAGATATAGGAACAGAGTGGTGGTCGATATGAAGGAGAGAAAGCCGAAGATGGCCACGGCGATCAGGCCATTGCGGTGGTCAACGGGCAGCGGTGACAGGGTGCCAATCACACTGTGAGGATCAAGCTCTTCCCAGCTGCGCGCATTTGCCATCGTGACGACGACACAGCCTGGCTACGGATCATGGGCATTCCGCGGGCCAAAGAAGGAAGAAAACAATTGGCGCTCGCAACAGGTAGACATTGTCCGGAACAGGGACCGGACGGGGTGTGGCACCGCCCGACTATATCAACAACGACATACAACAACAATCACAACAGCGGCTGCCACAAGACGAGGAAGCCCCGGGACGATGCCATCTTGGCTGTGGATTTCCCTAGGCCACCGCAGAGACAAAAATCTAACGAGTGGGCCATTGTTTCGCATCTCCTTGCCTAGTGCAGTTAACACGAGTGCGGACGTTGCGATCGTCGTGGGTATTGAACATTGAACGGGGGTTGGGATGGATCAGGCTAATGATTCGAGTGCAGGAGTGGCTTGCCAAGCCAGCGCTGAAGGTGAGACTTGTCGGTTTATAAGGAAGGCCCCGGAACCCTGGACAGATCTGGACAGTTCCCCCTCGTCCCTCGATTTCCGATTCGCCTTCTCTACCTTTGGGCGACACGATCCCTGTAGAGACCATGTGGATGTGGTAAGAAATTAGGTTTGAAGGTTTCAGCTCGTCCCACCAATAACCCCCCCCAGCCTGCCATGCCGATACACATTCATACTTTGTACCACAGTAGACATCCTTCCCTTGGGGCGGCATCTTGGACGTCTTGGACGTCTTGGACGCTCGTGGTTACTCCATAGGCGGATGTCTCATGCGAAGTATGATGACGAGGCGGATGCCTTCGTCCGACTCTCGAGACTACGGAGGACGGCCGTGACGACACGGAGTACCACATACCACATGGAGTTCGGGAATCGCGCGACCGACACGCAACCGAATGAGATGAATTGTGTGCGCTTATCGCTCGCTGCCTCGGCTCGGTGTGAGGTGCCCTGATCTTCGTGTCTCACACTCTCGAGAGCCCATCGTCAGTCAATTAGAGATCGGCATGCAAAGATTGCCCGAGACTATCCGTACTTGGGATGTGAGTGCATTGAAAGCCGGGACCGGCCTTGCTCATCTCACCCATCGGGGACAGCGATGAGTTAGTTAGTGAACCAAACCTCGAAGACCCAAGTGGCCACAGCCCACTGGCAAGAGGCACGAAAAGTTGGGCTCGCTCGCTGCTCCGCCCCCATACTACTGAGTATGTAATACGTACTAAGTTTTCAGCCCTCTACGAAGTACGTCGTAGGGCCGAATCGAGACTGCCTCCACACACGACATGTTCCAGACCAGACTCGGGTGGATCTCCGATCGCGAGTGGAATTTGGCATCTAACTACCAGGGGGTGCGATGGATTTGCAATCTTGCGCACGAGTCAAGACGACTCCGGCAATGTTGCAACGCTAAGTTACTGTGTACTACAGTAATCCGTACTCATCGCATGGTGTGATTAGTGTGATGAGTGAGCCATATTCATTCCAATCCTGATTGCTACTGTAACGGTCGTGGTTACCAGCGCACGACGTCATCCATTCGCCCAGCGAATCGAGATGACGGCCGATCCCATTGATGGGCACATCTGCAGGCCAGTCAGTGGCTTCTGGCCTCGTTGCACCATCTTCAGCATGGGGTGTTTCAGTACTGAAATGTTGTTCAGTGGCAGGCTGGCACGCCCTTGGACAGACTCAAGCTGGAGCATGTCGAGAGTCGGCAGTACGTCAAGTTGCGTGCAAAATCGACAAGAGCATGGATGATTTCTGCACTCCGGCTTTGGGGCGAGGACGAGGGCGCGAGCGGAGATCGGGCAAAGCAAGAATAATAACAATACCACCGACATCATATAGGAAGCCAAACACCGCCACGATTGATGTACAACACCGAACACGGAGGCCTTGTGCACGTTTGAACGCGGGGCCGACAGGGTTAAGGGCTTCCCGGGGTCTGTGGCAGAGAGTGGTCTTCTTCCGCTGCAGAGCTATCCGCATGGGCGGCAAAGTATCGCACTAGAGCATCATACGAGCGGTCTTTGAAAAGGGCAAGGACGTGATCCCAATGGTCTTGGCCTCCCATCTGGCTGGGGTCTCTGGTGAGCGTGCTGGCAGCAGCATCGAACCGGCTGTCCAGTTCGCGCAGGCGCGTATTCTTTCGTTCGTTTAGCAACTGGTGCAGCTCGTCGACGGTCTGGGCGGTGCTAGAGACGTCGCATACATCACGGTGGAAGGCCCCGGGCGCCTGGATGGCAAAGGGGAAGGTGTTGTGTTGCGCGTGCAGCTCCCGAAACAGATCATCCTGACGCATACTGAACTTGGCGGCCGGCCAGCGCCACTTGCGTGCGATGTTGCGGATCGTCTTCTCGTCCAGAACCTTGCCGCCCGCCGTATCCAGAGCCTCGTACGCCTCGTGCGCCCCAGCGCTCTCGGAATCGGTGTTGCCCCGAACCATGGCCTCGATTTCCTTTGGCTGGAAGCCCATCTGTACGTGCACCGAGGTCCACTTGCGCACACCGCTGCAGATCTTGGTGGCATCCAACTCCTCGAGACCATGGTTGTGTGACTCAAAGCCCTTTACGGCAAAGGTCCGGATGCCAGGTGTCATGTTGGCCGTCATCCGCGCAGGGCAGCCGTAGCCCTTTCTGATCTCCCTCTTCCGCTTTCCAGTACTCTGGCTGGGAAGAGGAGCCTTCTTGTGATAACGACACCTCCACTCGAAATGTGAAGAGCCATCCTTCTTGGTGTAAGGCACTCGGCGGGGGGTCCAAACATTGTCCACCCATGTCCACAGTTCATCCCACTGCTGCTTCGGGATCGTCAAGGGCCCTTGCTGTGAGACATGGAAGAGCTTGTGCCGCCACTCGGTAATGTTCGCAGGCGGCAAGACAGCGACCCGCGCCGACAATGGACCTGCGGCGGCAGGGTTTGGTATGGATGCGGAAGCGTGGCGCTGGAGAGTGACGGCGGCGGTCGGGTCAAGGTTTAGTGGAGGATGGACGGTGCCGTCAGGCGAACGTCGGTGGTCGGGGTCAAGAGGAAGAGCCAGAGCTCGCGCCACGTCCGTCGCTGCCGGGATGCCCGACAAGTCAGGAGGTATCGACTCTCCTGGGAGGCCAGAGTGGGCTTGCCCCTGTGCCGCGTTCCATTGTGTCTCGAGCTGGAACCGGGCGGGAGACTGTTCGAGGGAAGGCGTCGACGATGCGTGCGCCAATGTAGCGGCTTGCCGGAGCGCCTGTCGCGCTGTCAGGATGGACGAGGTGTCAGAAGTGTGTATCCGTAGAACAAGAAAGGATATTTCCATGCGACTTACCGTCGACATCCATCGAAGGGGTGCAGGCGACGACTGGCGCAGATCAGATCAGTGCAAAAGAGGGACGGCCCCGAGCCCCGAGCCCCGAGCCCACGAGCCCACGAACCCACGAACCCACGAACCCACAAGCCCAGGCGCGGCTTGCAGCGGCCCGTCAAAGGTCGTGCGTGCCGAGCGAGGATCCCCACGATCTCCAGGAACGATCGGCCGACAACTAAAAGCTGGTCCACTTCCTTGGCGACGATTGGCTGTACGACCCTGGATTGATTTGGTTGTACCGTGTTGCTGATATCCGCGTCCGAAACGTTTGGCTGGAATTGGGCTCTGGTAACCAAACGTGGTGGTGGCGTGGTGGTGGTGTTATCATTATTGTGGACTCGAAATGAGTTCAGCTGGATATGGGTGGATGGGACGATTCGAAGCCGGCGCCTGACAGCTGATGACAGCTGCAAAGTCCACCAGCCGCCAGATGACCTGGAAGTTGGGGCCCGGGGCAACTTGACGTTGGGTATCCGTAGTTACGTAACGTTACTCCGTAGTTACGGAGTAACTTACGAAGTAGTACCACTTACGCCTCCAGTCTCCACTCTCCAGCTTCCAGCCTCCAGCCTCCAGGTTACATTTTCGTCATTCTCCAAGATGGGTCACAGAGTGTCGCTAGCAGGCGAGTTAAGTTATGACAGACGCTGCCGAGATGTCCTATGGCATACTTTAGTAGTAGTGTAAACTACGGAGTACTTTGCACTCAATGACGAATTCTCGTCGTCGGATGGTAACAGTTCCGTGGCAGTCGAACCAGCCGCTCATGGGCTCCCAGAGCGAGTCCACCTACGGCGCCATGGACTTGGTGGGCTGTACCTTCAGGCTCCCAGAGGGCCAGAGCGCCCGCCGCTATGGGCCGAACGTCTAGGCTCTAGGCTCTAGGCTCTAGGCTCTAGGCTCT
The DNA here is from genome assembly GCA_022414665.1 of Arthrinium puccinioides. NCBI lineage: Eukaryota > Fungi > Ascomycota > Sordariomycetes > Amphisphaeriales > Apiosporaceae > Arthrinium > Arthrinium puccinioides. Next base: position 223,726 of record JAIUNF010000003.1, on the reverse strand, counting down.
AGGCTCGAGCTGGTCGAGATGGAATTCCTTCTCCACCCTTTGAGGACTTGCAATCATGCATGACCTTTTCACTCACACCTTCATAACCGTCTGCCATCAAGTCTCGATCCATCGCATCGAATGAACGTTTCATACAGAGCTTATAACAGCCGTGATAGTCTGTCACTTGTTGATGGCACTCGAATCGGAGCTTGTTGGTCTTGATGTGGCTCCTTCGTAGTTGGATTCGTAGTGCCAGACTCAGTGGTCAACGCATCAGAGTCAATAGTCTGTCCAGGCATAGATGTCACTTCACTACATTCTTTTTTTCTTATGCGGCGTTTTTACAATATAATATGATATGTACTGTGTGCAACAGCTATTGTGGTTGCCCAACATTATTTTCGGTTGGGCTATGTACACGACAATATAGCGGGCACTTACTCGTATAATTTCGAAACCAAGACGCCAATCCATGCAGGTATTTTATCATCCTCTGAATGTCCTCCCCTGTCGTTAAAAGTGTGGCAAATAGTGAAGCCGCTTAGTGGTAGACGCAGGCAACGGGGGTCGGGTTGTCGACGACGAGGTTGCCAACGCCGACGCAGCCAGAATTGCCGGCGGGCTGGTCAATACCAGCGGGGGCCCAGAGGACGTAGGCGCCGGTTCCGTCGGGGCAGGCCCTGAACTCGCTGGCGCCGCTAATGGCCAGAGACCCGTTCACGATAGACCAGTGGTTCTTCTCGGCGTTCGCCGGGGCGGGCTGGGCACCGGTGGTCCAGCCCATAAGGCCCTGACCCATGCCGGAGCGGTCGGCGTAGACCTGCTGGGGCGGGTTGGCGTCGTAGTAGAGGAACAGCTGGCCGTCGTCCTGGATACGGAAGGTGACGGACTCCTCCTTGACGCCATAGTTGCAGCCGGCGCCCTGCTCGCCGCCGTTCAGGAAGAAGGAGCCGTTGCGGGCGCTCCAACCGGCGAATTGCAGCTCGCTGCCAGTCTTGAGGGCGAGGACGTTAAAGGTTGATCCAGCAGTGGCGGTAGCGGCCGAGGCGGCGGCGAGAGCGAGAGTGGTGAACTGCATTTTGATGGGCTTGGTGGGGGGGTGTTTGTGGCGTAATTGGGGGTTGGGTGAGTTATTATTAGAATTAAGGGATGATGGAGAACCAAGGTAGATAGATCAGCGAGCGTGATGGTGGTGGTGAGAGGAGAGGAGAGATGGAAACCGAGGTAGGTCCATTGCAACCGATTTATAGGGGACTTGAAGTTGCATCCCTTGGCCAGTTCTGTCGTTGCATTGTTACATCGGTATTGCTCTCCATGGGATGATGATGAACGCACTGTTGGTGGTGTACGTACCGTGCGTTGCCTGCTTCGTACCCATCGTAGCCCCAGAGCGCTGAACGCAGAACGCTGGACAGTTGGCATTCAGGGGTTCAAGGATCGGCTACGGATATGGTACACAGCCCCCAAGAGGCCCAGGGCCCCAGCCTCCAGGGCCCCCAGCTTAGCGACTGCGTGCTACGTAAAAACGGCCGGACACTGTCGGAAGACTGGCTTACCGGTAACCGTAGAAGAAAAAGAATGGATGAACAGGACCAACTGGGTCAACTGGAGCCGCTTGACTAATGCACAACGAGTCGCCCCGAGTCCCCGACCGCCTCGGATATTGGCAAGTTTATGCGTTCATGGCAGGTCACGGCAGTTCGTGGAATTCTTTACTTCGGTAATCCGTATCCGTACGAGTACTCTACGTTCCCCTTTCTGGCATTATCAATATTCACTGTTGCATGTCTATGCTGCAAGACCATGTGAGGCTTGCAAGTTGAGACTTTGCACTTGACAAAGAGACATGGTACATTGGCCGGCCTATTTTTGGCTAGGCCCACTGTACCTCGTACTTCTTACGGATCCCGTCACTCCAACCAAGTCGACCGGCTCTCTTCCACATCCATGCAATCACGTCCAAAATGTCGACCGTCTAATCATAGTAGTATCACACGTCTTTTGCATGCATCCCAGCCTCACGAACCGCGGAACAATCTCCTAGTGTGCCCCTTGCAGCTTATTAAAGTCGCCGACGTTTCTCTAACTAACCTCATACTTCGTTGTTCTTATTCTCGTGCTCTCTCGCAATGTCGGGTCCTCTTATAGGCCGAGTTCCCTTAGGTAGCTAACAATCGCGCTTATATTGAACTTCGTACCAAGCTGTTTCTAACTGTTTCTACTGTAGCGCTACTACCTCCGGCTCATGGCGCATCACCAAGCTAGGTAACTCAGAACTGCCTCTCTGCTTCCAAGTTCGCTATGCCCTGGTTGGTCCGTGGTAATAGGCGAATTTGTCGCCCCTCAGCCTCTTGAAGTCCATTCCTTGGCTTCCGTGACCAAAGTCTTTCAGCATCCAATTTGTACCTAACATACATTTCCGCCCTTTTATATCTCCAAACCAGTTGAAAATAGTCTCCTTGTTACTCACGGACCTAGAAACAGCCACTTCCACCTAGCGATGCCGTCCTGTTAGCACCTATATCATGTTTACCTTGGGGCATCCTAACCGCACGCGACGTATAGGTCAGGAAACCGGCGCAGCCGCGCAGCAAGGCCTGGAGGATAGCTATGGCGTCGAATAAGACGTAGGCCCAGCAGCTACAGACTTATTAGACGATATCACAAGTAGTGTTTTCCATAGGAGCAAAAGCTGATAACATTGCTAGTAAATAAGAGCAATTTAAACCCCCTATTTTTTTATTATCGAATAGAACACAGAAACGCTGTATATATAGTGGGAAACCCCTAAAGGTTACATCCGATACCCCTACACTTATATTTTGTTCTGTCCCTAGGATTTATCGACAGTCAGCGGCCTTCCAATATATAGTTGGTTAGCATGTCCTGTCTGGTTGGTCGTCCATTGGGGGGGGCGGGACGTCCGATACGTCGAAAAGCGGGCTATCAAGGCGTACAAGAGCAAGCCGTATTCTCATGGAAGCAATTTCGAGGTCCTCGCTAACGCGGGCACGACTTGGTCCAAATACGGAGTGGAATAGGGCGGGCAGCACAGGAACGCTAGCAGCTATAATCAAAACAGATATCTCGGCGCTATATAGCAAAGTTAGCATTTTATATTCCTAACAAGGGAAATGTAGACGCACAAACCAGCTATATATAGAGGGACTATATCGACTACAAAACTCCACATGTAAGTAGAAGAGTTAAAGTCCTGTTACTTTCCTTGAGTAAATATAACTAAACTTACAGTTATAGTCATCGTGGTCTATAGTTGGCCATAGAATAATCTTTCCAATCGCTGCGAAACATGCGCTTTTAAAAAAATGTTAGCTAGATTCCTGTAAACGAGAGTATTTTGTGGCATTTAGCGGGAATATCTTACAAGGAGCCAAATCCCAGTAGGAATGAAAGTCTTAACCTTCTCTTGAAAGTGAATTGAAGCCGCCAGAGAACCAGAACCGGATATGTCGCCAAATATAAGTCAACCAATGTCGAGAACACTAAACTATGGTTAGTTGGTTTTACTTAGCTGCCTCGAGCAACAGGAGAAACGTGTATACTGACTGAAGGCGAATAAAGAAACGGTTTGGCGATCAAAGCACAAACTAGAGTGGATTCGAATATCCCAGAAGGATTCGGCTGGGTCGCAAACCCAGAAAATGCCCTGTACTAAGTGACCGATAAAAGAGGTAATAACTAGAAACCAAAGCAAATTGCGGTGCCACCACCTCGGCCGCAAGACGCGACATAGCAACGCTAAGTTAGCTATCTTTGGAATGACGATAGAAACGGCAGCGGGCCACGCAATCAACGTTAGCCACTTCTTTGTCTCTGGTAATTCCGGATGCGCGAGAGTCTGGTTATGCCGTCCAACACCGGTTCGCACTCCCATAAATCCCAATCCAAGTGTTATCCACGAGGCCAGCTATTGAAAACGTGTTAGCTAGATGTGATATATAGTTTGACATCATAAGAGGAGTTCTTACCACGGCTATAAGCATCATATAGTCTTCGTACTTAACATTGCGCAAAATCGAAGCACTTGTGTAGAATCTCGCTAAAGCGAAGATAGTCGAGATAGCTATCATGGTAATAATCACGGCCAAAATCATAGGCCCTTTGTCCTCATCCATATTGAGATGTAGAAGTAGACTTGGACATAATCAATACTAGACATCATTATGTCAAGGCACACAATCACATGTGTCTTGCCACATAAGCAAAGTGCTTGCGTTTAAATGTGCAATCAAATGAGGAAGCATTCTTCCGCTTTCCACTACACTTTAAGCTAGCAAGCTATCGACTAGTCATTCAAAGGTTATTTCTGCTTCTATATATCTGACCGCCGACGAGTTAGAACACTGGATAAACAATCTGATCAAGACCGTTTACAAATATCAAAGATCATGTACTTCAACTTGTTTGTAACTCCTTCGTATAAATATTGAATCTAAATGCTACGAACAATCGACAAAAATAGAATATATTATACACATATGTAGCGATTAAGTGAATCGTACGCTATCTAGGAGAGTTCGGGCGGCTTATAACCTAGCAGGTCGGTTATACCTGTACTTTAACCGGGGTACAGCATCTAACAACTACTTTAACCAAACTAGCCTAGCCAGCTGAACACTCCTACCCACGTCCAATTAACGAAGCTCTCTAGAATGACTAGTTAAATAGAGAGTCTTTACCGAGTGGCAACTTCTTACCGCTATCGGCGTCCCTACTAGATAAACGACAACCTTATAGCGCCTGATACTATATACGTTAGTGAGAGACTTGTAGTTGTTAAGGATGTCATTCATACGTCACACGACTCTTCGCATAGTAAGAACCTGCAAGAGAAAGTACACGCTCTTCTGTAGTAGGAATAAAGAGTTTATTTTATTTTCTTTGCATGTCATGTACCTGCCCTAAGATCTCAGTGCCGACGGACAAATATTACTACATCCTTCTCGCTGGGAAGTGTGATTCCCTGAAAAGTCGCAAATTAGCAAAGGCGACGTGAATAGAACTTGATAGCAAGGAGCCTACGCAAGAGAACACCGAACACATGAAGAAGAACGCCAAGCCAGGTACAAAGACAACGGGAAACTGCCCAAAAGACTGCAACGGCCTTTACAGAAAAGTCTCGTTAGAATCAAGCCAAACACAAAGCTAGGATGCCTTATATTTTCTCCTATAGAGATATAGGCACTTATAACCGGACCCCTCTATCATCGCTCTCAGTTAAGTTACCATACTAGTAGCAGCTTGACAATTGTACGGATACAAGGCGCTGGGTTCGTGGAATATTTAGCCATTGTCGCGGTGGCCTTTGTAAGTGGCATTACACTTGTTATCGCTGAAATCGATAATGGAACTCTAACCTAATGGGATCACATATGTGCTTGCCTGGATAGGCTTTGGGATTGTCATGTTTCTCGTGTTGTGTTGGTGCGAAGAGCGAAGTCTGCTTGTCTTCTACAAAGTTGTTTGAAGATGGACTGCATGTTTTCTAAAGATGACATTCCTCTTGGGTTTCTACTATTCATACTCTGAATCACGGAAATGTCTATCGTAGTATGGGATGTAGAATTGGGTAGGGTCGTACGAGTTGAAGGTCGAAACGCCACGATGGGTTAGATGTCACGTCACGCCTGAAAGAGAAAGACGCATTGTTGTCAGGGACCATCCAAGCTGTCTTTGCTAAATGTCACGAACAAGCCCCATCGCATGATGTACTGTCGCTACAATGCGCAGAGAAGCAGCTATTGTCGCCTGAACGAAATTCGGCATCCGTTGTACTAAATACCGCGTGGTCATCGTGCAAATAACGGCCACAACCTTTGAGCCGCAGGATAATCCATACTCAGCCTCTCAGTATTATCTACCCAGAGTGGCGACTCGGTATCGGCGATGAGCTAGCACTGGGAGCCCTTAATTCCCAAGCAGGTCAGGATGCCATTGCGTGGAATCTGCGTTCGGAGCTTCCTCGGCACGTAAATCCCTGGCCAATAGGGTGAGCTGGGTGAGCCGCACCGCTTTAGGCTCACCCCCTACGATAAGCAGGGTAACGCGAGGGTGAGCCCAGGGTAGCCTAGGGTAATTATAACTTGGCACGGAATCCCCGAGACGATACTCCACGAGTACCACAAACAGGATTAATAGGATAGAAATACTCCGAGAGTTAATATATAGCACTTTCTTATAACGAAAATAACTTATATTCAAATACTACTTAGCTATCACGGGTTTAGCGTATAATCTCTTTACTAAGCCAGCGAGCAGAACTAATAGATTCCACGGTTAAAAGTAACATAATGAAACTGAGGATACTTAATACTTATTACCCCAGATGGATACACAGGTTATTATAATACCGTAATTCGTCACGTAAGTTGTCTCCGCAACTTTGCCTGCTCAAAGCCATAATAAAAAATAGGACCCATGTGCCTAAGTAGTCGTGCGCGTAGGTTTCAGCCCCCAGGAAGAGTAGTAGTGTAGTCTACCTCACGTGCTCGTCATTACTATGAGAATATTCACCTGCCAGCTTTGTAACCCCTTTCAGAAACTGTAGAGATAAGCTTGATTCAGGTAGCCCCTGCCACGTTTATAATAAACGACGTAGGTATAATAACCTAGCATTGTTTACCTATAGCTGTTCTTCTATTATTAAAGAAACAAAAAGGACTACTTCGCCTAGAAGATCAAAATGCACTTAAGACATCTAATTACATAATCTAATCGAAAGTGAAATAACGGTATCCTATGAAGGTTGCCACCGCTGTTACAGCCCCCTATATTCATTGCCAGCTTATATACAGGAAACCGCTCAGTTCGTAAGAGCTGCCTAGCTATAAGCCGAGCCGAGTCTCTCTCTGTCGAAAGCGTAACAAGATCACGGTAAGTTCGTAGAGCATGGTGCTAGCTAACTATATATCTTCTCCCGTATTTAGTTATAGTTCTTGCATTCTAGAACTCTACGTCCAGTCCTTTCCCGTCCTTTATCTCAGGAGCATAATATAATTATTTGATGGCTATAAGCTCGCGTCTATAGGTTCCTTTAATTATTACCATCTTCTGAACTTGCCACGTTTCAGGCCATTGTATTACGGCAATCTGGACATCCCGGATTCTATTTCCGTTCTGGGACCTGAGCAGTCTGCCGCTTTAACGTGGGTCCAGACTGAGCAGAGTGGGCCAGACTGAGCAGACTGAGCCAGACTGAGCAGAGTAGGCCAGACTGAGCAGACTGAGCCAGACTGAGCAGACTGAGCAGACTGAGCCAGACTGAGTCAGACCCGAGTGGGCTGAGCTGAGTTCCGCAATCGGAGGTTATACTTTGGTATCCAGGATCAAGCCCTGCATCCGAAGATGGATCCACAGACCAACCAGCATGACAGGAAGAATGAGATTTCAAGTTGAACTTCAGCTAGAAAAGACTGACTCGGGCGATCCGCACCAATAACAACCTTTCCTCGAAGCCAATTTTGCATCTCAGCTCTGTTCTAAGAGTTTCCAAAAAAAATAGGGGGGTACTCTACAATACAATTAACTAATTGAGCATTGTGCATTGGGTTTGGATCCCCGGGATTTGAGCTTTAAGGTTTACAACTACTTAGTCTAGCAATGTTAGGTCCGTACGCAGCGTTCCGATAGGTTCTTATTGATTTGAAAGGTGGCATATTTGGACTTTAGCCTAAAAGAAGAGCAGCCATACGTAGCGTAACGAACACAAAGGCATCATAGATTGAAGATCCTGAAATAGCTCCAACACCCTACTATACGTATCAATATGTGACTGATTAGTTGTGGCGAAAACTGTAACCCCACTGAAGTCAGGTTCTTGCCATTTATTATAGCTTATTGGCTTGCGACATCAGTACATAACTGTCGGCGCAAAAATGGGTATGTATATAGGGCTTAGGCTAATATAAAAAAACGCATTATGAAACTAGATATGGCGCTTGTATATCAGGTATTAGTGCAAGACGGTGATTTGCTGCCGCAGTTGAAACTTAAGCTGATTGTTCTTTATATGCTTGCTTTTCGACAGGTTCTCTTTAGTCCCTATCTAACAGCACCGCCACTTTTCCAACGCCTGCACTAACACGAGCTGTCCCATTGTTTAACTAGCGGCTACAATTATGGAGAGAAACGGTGAATCTCCAGGTCGGGAACCCGTTCTAGCTGACCAATTCCCGAGTAATTCAGTTGCTTCAAAGCTGCCAAGTCCAGTAGTGACACGCCAGTATACATAGTTTGGATAGACTGCATTAATAAGGGTAAAGGCAATTCGCATTCGTGGTGGCGAGTGAAGAACCAATCAAATTGCCTCCCTGCAGACAGTCTGCATATGTTCCGCAGACAATGATTGGCTAGCTTGTTAGTATGTTACTGGCTTACGCGTACATAGTATAAGCCTGATATGGCTTTTGGGCCCCCTTGTATTTATAGCGTTAAAGGCAGGGATTATATGTTACACGCCAGAACTGGCTCTTCGATTGATAAAACTTTCTTTCCTCGAACCCCTGAGCCTGTCTAAGATCGCTGCCATATGCTAAGGCTATGAGTCATATTGAATTGCGTAACTACGCCAGAAATGGGTCCTCGATACTCCGTAACCAGGGCAATCATCTCGAACGCCGAATTCAAGTGCGCGCATGATTGTATTGGCCCACAAGTACGACCTGCAAGCAAACGCATCCCTGGCGACTTGCCTCCAGAGCAGAATGGCGCCTCTCACGCTATTAGTCTGCGTACGGACGGAATTTGACAGGTTCTGCTAAGAGTTCATGACGATATTTGAAGAATGCCATAAGGAGCTTACGTCTATTATTATTCGTGAAGTACATTATCGTTATCCACTAACCGACCAGACTCGGGCAACGAAGTCAGCTGGGAATAATAGTAGCACAGTCTCCTCCTTACTAGATATCTTTTCGAATCGCTAGATTGAGTTTCGCGATAAATCCAGCCGGGTGCTCACTGAGGAGTTCGAACGCCGTTTCCCCCTGCCCAACATAGCCGGACGACTGTGCAGGCGGACCGGGCGGAAGGATCAGATGCTAGGTCTCTAGCTCAGCAAATACCGATGCATGGCCCTAAGAGAGCAGACGTGCACCCGATGGAACTCTTGGATATGAAGTAGAAAGGGTTCTCTTGCTTATCGCTTGATGGTTTGGACTTTCTGCGACGCATAATTTTGAGTGACGAAGTTATTGCTGTCCCTTAGCCTTTCCTTCTTTGAACTCCGCTAATCTCATTCTTGACGAATTGCAAAGGTCGTCAGTTCTTCACTTCCATCGTGCGATGTTGATGGATATAATGTGACCATTTTGAGTTGATGTGTTGAAAACAAAGAGAAACAAGGGTAACGATTAACCCAGGCAACTAGCAAGTGGTCCTGTCTAGGATAATGAGTGACAAGCTGAGCTGGTGATAAGGGGCACACCTAGGCTCGGCTGGTCATCTGGAACTATTGCACAGTGGATGAACATACGTAGCCTTGCCTATCACAGTCGGTATCTGTCTTCCAAAGCCACCGTAATCTCGTGTGGGGAGATCCGATCGTTCGGTGCCTCTATCAGCATTCGCCGGACGACGTTGTGCATAGGGTCTGTCCGGTCCAAACCATCCTGCACAACCTTTCCAATTAGATGAACCCACTCGTTCATCATCCTTTGCGCCTTGGAAGACGGCTTTTTTGCGTCTTTGATTATCCAACTACCCACCTGCTTGCCCGAATCTGGTAGAGGGATCAGGCGCAGCAGATAGACCAAAACCACACCCAGCGCCCAAATGTCCTCCGGCGCGTTACGTTCACGATCCACACCGCCGTACTCCGGTCCTATATACCATGGACTGCCGCCGGTGTGAGGTATCGCGTTGTCCATCCCCCCGAGTCCGAAATCAATGAGAACTGCTCCAGTTTCCTTGCGATACAAGATGTTCGCCGGCTTGATGTCGTGGTGAACAATGTTATGGGACCGTAAGTGCTCTAACGCCCGCGCCATGTCGCGCAGGATTCGGGTAGCGTCTTCGTCATCCCCTGTGAAAAAGTAATCGCCCCTACGGCACCAAATGACACTGGCGAGATCAGGAGCCTCGATCAGTTCGAGAAAGAGGGCGTCGAGCCGGGCATCGCCGCCAAGAAGCCTCGCGATCATATCCTAATCGGTTAGCTTCACGCCGACATGTGTAGACTGCTCATACTCACAGATTGTAGCGACCGGTGCAGCTGAAGCTCTCTTTTCCAAGAAGTAGCACGGCTCATTGTGCCGTTTCCTTTGATCAGTTTCACGATAACGAGCTCATTAGGGTATGTAGAGACCCTGGCCTTGTAAACGGTAGAGTTGCGAGTATTGTGACACGACCCGGCTTGCTGCAGACGGCGGATCTCATATCCCTCTTTATCTTCCATAACCCGAACTAATTCGCCGGGGTTTATAAGCCCCAAGTTATTAATCGTCTTGATCAGTGCATGCCCTTTCGACGCGGGAGTAACGGCAGAATTGTCAAGGTCGTAGTGCTTCCTCTTGGATCCAGCGACATCAGGCAGGTCGCCAGTCGAAAGAACTGCTAGAGTGTAGGTCCGCGGGAAGATCTTGAGTTGGAAGGCGGCGGCACTAGTATTATTAACCGAGCGGAAGACCTAAGCTCCAGGGCCTGCGTGGCGGTGTTGGAAGGGCCCAACGAGCACTTCCTCATTCGTCGAAGTATCGCTGATTTCATTCATCGTGAAGCCTTCGAATCTGTCATGGTTCTTTACGGTAACGGAATCTCCACTCGAGTCGTAGAACAACTCACAGTGCAGCGGCTTGGTGATGAGGCAGCTCGCATCTTCCTGGCCCTGAGTAACAGCAATGCATTCGATGGCCCACTTGTTAGGAAACGTGGATAGCCGCCCTAAGTGTTGGCGTTGGCCTGATTCGGATTGGAAAGTAGATGGGTCGCTGGGCTGAATCAAGATTCTGCACTTGAGATGGCGTGTCTCGAGACTGGAGATAGGAACGTTCTTCTGGTCCGCTTTACGGCGCACATCCGCGTTGAGTAAGACGCATATATCCGAGGCGCCCTTCTCTTCCTTCTCCTTGGGCAAATTTGTTGGAGTCGATTCGAGCAAGCGTCGCTCAGCATACCCCTCGGAGAAGGGGCACGTCGACTCATCGTCAATTAAACGTCTCTCAGCATGACCGTCGGAGAAGGGGCAAGTCGACTCATCATCGACTAAACGTCTCTCAGCATAGCCCTCTGAGGACGAATTGGTGGATCGCTGGTCATCGTCAGACATGGTTGTTGGATCGACAGATTCCTAGAACGCTTGGCCCATATCCGATGGGACGGCCCATGACTTTTGTACTTAGGTACACTGACTCGTCAGCTCTGAAAACGACCAAACGCGCACTCAAGTGCCCTGGCCAAGGTTGCGTACATGTTGCGCTTGTTTGACTGGCTCCCATCATACCGGACCGCCGTTGGCTGCATTAGTGTTTCTGCCTTGAAACATTAGCCGACAGCCAAGCGCACGCCTTACCAAGTACGATTGAATCGTTCAGTCGACAAGGCGCGTTACTGTGGTAGGGGTCGTAGTAGTTCTAGGCGCATGCAAGCTAGCCTAGGCCTCGGAAAATCATCGCCCCGCTTCTCAATCAATGACTGGGGGGTTGGGTTGGGACTTGGACACCGCCCGATCACTTACCTTAGGAGCACCGACAACTCTGAACCTACGTTGCGTCCTTGCGTTCCCATCAATCCTACAGGGAACAGCGATCAGTTCAGCCTCGATACCAAACCATGGAGGCAAAACCCCCACGAATAGACTGGGGCGAGGACCAGCAATGGCATTGGCCTGCGTGGAGATTCGGAATGGCGCTCGAAGAATTGTTTACAACTCTCCATGATCAGTTCAACACATGGCCGGCACCGCTCCAGGACTTTGAAGCCTTCCACCATGACGTATGGGAAATCTCGACTACGTTAGTAGAGAAGCAGCCACTATAACGTACTACGAAAGAGAATCTGCAGCAACAGCAGGCCACGAACAAGGAGGCGCTATTCAGTGCTCTTCAAGTGCGGAGCAAGCGACGGTCCGAGGAAATGCACAGGCTTTGGAAACTAATAGGCTACCACTTAACAGCCGGCAGCAGCGTATTACCAGAGGAACACTGGGCCTTGGGTGCTGAGTTCCTTAGAAACAGATCTGTCGACTCGATGCTGGCATTCCTATACCAGTTCCTCAAAGACGAAGAGAAGGAAAAGGTTAAGAGGCTGAACATACCGACTCCACCACCCGACGTCAAGGGCCACGCAGCCCCGGCCGGTAGCTCGAGAGTGAAGCAGACGCCGTCTCAGACAGAGAGATACACGAATAGCAACAACGTTGATACACACAATGACTCTTTGCAAGAACCTGTCGAAGCGAACGACAACCTCGACAACACTTCGACCCAACACCCTCACCACGACGACGTGCCATTGGTATGCTCTGCAACGTCACCAAACCAATACACGACTACGGGGACCCAAAAAGTACCCACCAATGTCGCATTGAAAGATGATACACAGCCTGAGGCGCATACCAACACTTCGCGACCGACATCTGCCTATCTGCCCGCGTTCGAGCCGAGCTATCGACAATCTCGTAACAAGATCAATAAGAGGACGAAGAAACGTGCGACTCAAGCGACGACCCCATCATCCAGATATAACTTGCGCTCGCGTTTTGCGATGGGTTCTGGATGAAAGGCCGGGACAAAAGATACCTCCAAACCCCAATCCATCGTCCGGCTCGTTACGCCTCAGCGCCAGCTCAGTGGCTGCAATCAGGCCAGCACCTGCATTAGGTTTTTAGTTCGCGATCCCATATTGAGTGGAAGACGGCGAACCATCTGGTAATCAGCCAAGAGGAGGAGCAATAACGACAATTTCCAGGGAACTTTCTTAGGTAACACGGATGAAATATCAATCGACGCGTCCAATTGAATCACGCATTCCCTATGAAGGAGGCCATAGAGAGAACGTCTCAGTTGAGAATCTTTGTTTACGGGGTTAGGGCGGTGCACCTCCATGGTTATAGACTTTGAACGAGCAGAGATTCGTGATTGGAAACCGCTCGGCAACCTCAGTCTATAGCCTCATACCCGAAAGATGAAACGCAAAGCGTTAGTAAAGCAAGGTAAAGGCGATTCGGAAGGGAAACACGCCCTGTTATAGAAGGCCTGCCAAGAAGAACTGGAAGCGCTCCTTGGGAAGAAGTGAACCGATGACAATACCGATGCCTTCAAAGACTCACTGGGTCGAGCATTGTATTTAGCTGACGCCACCTATGCCGTGGTTTTCCACAGGTTCGGCGATCACAACATCCTACCTTTTCTTCACGTCGTACTCGCATTCATGAGCCACCTGACGCAATGCCCGGCCGCTATGACTTTCGTCGAGAAGACATTCCTATGGAAACTGGTTTCAATGCTCCTCAACTCTCTTTGCCCCTAAGACTACGACAAGATCTGGGGCAATCCGTCCCCGGGACAGGATAGCGAGTCTCCTCGCCCCCTTCCAGAGGACTTTGCCTAAAGGGGTCTTCTATGGGCTATAGAAGACACCAACTTCCCTGCAGATTGGGTTTCTAATTAGAACATCGACGATGAAAGCTATTTTGAAACTGCCTCTATAACGGGAACCCGGAAGGAGAGAATCCTAAGGCTTGCGATACGCATCGCAAACCGTAGGGAATAGCTTTTCTACGAGGAGGACACCCGTTAGTTCTCTGTGACCCCGGCTTTTAACAGGGAGATCGAGAGAATCTTGCCGGACCCTTAGAGGCCGTCTCTAAGACAGATAGCTTATCTCGAGCTCTAACTCCGGCATCTACAGCTATTAGGATGCTCACGAGACCGTGTTCTAGTCGAAGCAAGGCGCTAAGTGCGGCTGGGGTGGCGATGTGCACGGATGGGTGCACACGATGAAAGAACGCCCTCGGTTTCGTGGACCTCGTTGCGGAAAGTTTAGAGAGTGAGGTAGTTTATGTTTTTGATATATATTCTAGATTGTTGTATTGGGATAGTGACGGACAGTAAACTACGTACACTGAGAATCCACTATCCGTGTTCAAGTATGCCGTTATTAGATGTGTCGCCGCGTATAGGCTAAGAGGAGAGGAGGATGGAGCAGTGATCTTGGGATGGCACCTTGAGTAACTCTAAACATTTATATACGAAGCAATATAAATGCGAGTTGAATATAACCGTATAGCTATGTAAAGTTAAAGAACAAAACGAGAGCGAAAGACACGAAGATACTGTGCCCATGATAGCAGAACCGCCTTACGTGATCTCACACGTAGAGATAGTAACCAAGATATTCGCCAGCCCTGTGTACTCCCTTCCATCAAGCCCCAACATAGATTCCGATTCGACAAACATAACGCTGTTGGAAACCACTTAGAGTCTCAGCCACCGTTTGACCCTTCTCCTAACCCTATAGGTAAAAAAGGCTTGCTTTTTGCAGCCTGATTACCAGCACCGCTGGCGCTGCGAAGTTTCCTCGATCCGCCCCGTTTCCATCGAAACGATCCTGGCACCGGGATCGTGCTTTCCTCCTTGATCGCGTCTTGGACGCGGGTATTATTGAGAACGAACCCTTCGCTGACGATCTCGGACTCCTCGTTTATATCCGAGAGCAAAACACCAGGCCAGACGACGATTTTGATGTCGGATAGCACAGCTCTCCCGGCAGTGTCCAGGGTAGCCAACCGCGAGTTTCCCGTACTATTCTGCGATCCTGTACCTCGCTTGACCGCCCTAATATGGCCGTTTTGGGGCTTGTCTTAGCTGCCGTGCAGGGGGAGCAGTCGCTACTGGTCTTCTACTGTCGGGTCGAAAACCAGCTCGACTCGAAGCCGAAGACGCTGCAAGTCGAACCAAAGCGAATGCGCCTATTAATAGAGTCTCTCTAGGTCACTAAGGAAAGCAGGCAGTTTGCTCTCCGGAATTAAAGGCGAACAGAGAGACGAGATCTCCCGGACGGCGCTGGCTATTCGATCCTTGCCGTTCGCAGCTGCTTCTCAGGGTATAACGCGAGTAGTTCCGCCCGCAGATATTGTTCTCTTTTGGGGTCCGCCTCGAAGAGTTTATCTAGCAGGTGTGAAAGCTCGTTATTGGTTGCGAGGACATAATTGGGTTAATATCCTCGATTATATAAGACGCTCGAGACGACGATTATAAGAGCCGCTATCCTTATATGCTTCGCGACGGGAGAATTAGAGACGGGGAGCGGGATACGAAGATGGTTAATAGTATTATAGGAGCGGATCTTTTCCCAAAGGTCAAAGTTAGACAGGTAGTCTTCGTCTTAGTCGTTACCATAGTAGATAGAGATATAACTATAGGCAGACCCGCAAATGGCATTAAGCCATTGAGAACTGTTCACTTAAACTTAGTATCTGTTTAGATAGGTTCGGAAAAAGGACGTTGTATAAATTGTTTGTAATTTAGCATCCGCAAGCGGCAGTTTGAACTTATCGAGTTGATTTAGTTTTACTATATAGTTATTACGATCCTTGGTAATCTGAAGTAGCTGGCTTTTGATTTTAGTAATATGCTCCTCGGCTATAGTCGCTCGGATAGACTCCAGGGCGGATTACTTCCTAGCTTCTTCGACCTCACGCTCTCGTTTCTTAAGCGTCTGCTAGAGCTGTGACGTTTTCTCTGCTATTGCATCGAGCTATTGCTGCTGTTCGGAAAGCTCCCTGGTAGAATTTTCAATATTCACCTAGAGGGCTTTTATACCCGTCTTTGCGTCCTCCAAATCCGCGATGCTCCGGGTAGTGCGGTCCACCTTATCAGCGAGGCGGTTACGAAGTTGTCCTACGGTCTCGCAATTCTTCTCGTAGGCGGTGGCGAGCTTGCCATTCTCGGTCTTAAGGGTATTGTTTTCTTCCACTATACCTTGCAGATATTGGAGGAATTGCTAGTGGGTAAAGATGAGAGGGTCTTAATAAAGATGTTCGCAGCTTCGACGGGCTGTAGAGGCGACGACATCGTGACAACCGAGACTTCTGAAGAAGTAGTGGACCTAGAGCTGACAAGAGGTGTTTGGAAATTAAAAGACAGCTCAGAATTACAGGCTCGTACCTGAAGGTGTTGTGTTCGAATGACTTGCAACAGGTCTGACCATGGTTAAGAGTCCAAAAGCTTTGTATCAATCGAGGCATCCCAACAGAGAAGTAATCCTAATACCGGAAAGAAGAATATCCCTAACGTTCTGTCATTCATCACTCTGCTACGACTCATCTGTGGGCATCTCCAACTTCTTTCCGACTCGGCGGTTGACTCGTGGAACAAAAATGACAGCAGCGCGTTTGATAAATCGTATATGGTTCACAGTCAGGTCTGCGATATATGCAAGAACGACATTGAGACTCTAGGGAACCTTTCCCTGGGATCACGATCGCCTCGAGGTCCCAAGCTATGTGTAGCCTGTTCGAAAAGAGACAGCTTTGATGGCAGCCTCCTACCAGATAAAATCCAGAATTAGTTTTTACGAACGCAATACAATAGTAACAAACAACGGCCAACTCTTAATAAGAACACCAAGTTTAGCACAGTTAGTCATAAGAATGCAAGTTCATTCTTGTACTTTCTTGCTCGCTAAAGAACCGAACCCTCCATCAACTAACAATAATTCAACCCCAGATCGACAAGAGCATCGGTATCATATGATCGTGAGAGAGGAAGAGGTTGTATAGATTGTCTGCAGGTTCTGAAGAGTCCTGTACGTGCTGATTATTTTTGAAGCGGTTATATGCACGTTGTCGTTCTTCAAAACTGTGACGACAGTACTGTACACAGGGATACCTTCTAGGACTGGTGAGGGGGGATCTGCTAGATCCGAAGTGTCCTAACGTAGTACAGCATTGCGCGCCGGGGGGTAACGCGTTCTTAGGCTTGTAGCCGGCATCCTGTAACACACGACGTGTAGCTCGACCTTCTTGGGGAGCAGCTGAAACTGTCATTGGATAACGGAGTCGTGAAGTTAGGGAAGCAGGGAGCCCGTGGGGCGCTTCTGCAGGTGACGATGCTCGCGTACGGATACACGTTTGTCTGTAAGGGCACGGTGCAGGCGTTTATCGTGGATCTCGAGCACGAAGCTGCGGTATATAAGCGGCTCGAATCGGTTCAAGGAACTAGTATACCTGTCTTTCTCGGCGCTATCGATCTTCGTCCCCTTAATAGGACGTACTACTACGAGCACCGGGTCTACATTGTGCACATAATATGTCTATTATAGGGAGGAGATAGTCTAGACGAGACCGACGTCTTAGAGAGCTAAAGAAAGCGTGTAAAGGACGAGGTTATACGGTGCTTATATGAAATTCACGGGATAGGAGTCGTTCACGGCGATTTGCGAATTGCGAATATGTTATATTCTTCTGAAACCGGCGGAGTTATGCTGATTAACTTCGAGCGGGCTAAGCTACTCGACAATTCCCAGCGTCCATTTGCTTAGTTAGTACCGAACAAGAGGACCTGGCATTAGGTAACAGTGGGTAGTTAGAAAGACACCCGTAGTAAGCATCGGACCGCGTTAAGTGTAGGGTTCGCGAATGACATAACGATGGCAAGAGCAGCTGTACGGAATGGATTGTAGTGGGAACTCTGTCCCTTATATATCCCTTCATTCCTTCATCGATTGCCTGGATCACTCTTCCGATCGTTACCTTAAACATTATGGTTCCGGCCAGCCGAGTACATCTCTGGATTCCCCGCAGCAAAGCCTTGTCAAGTGACTCCTAGCTTCTTCTTAGTCTGTCCGTGATCCTTCGGATCAAGCTCTGATTTGCCATGGAACCATGAACGAAACAGCCATTCCCCTCGACTACATATTCAGCGTCGCGGACGAGGCCTGAGCCAAACCCCGTAAGCACTTTGTACATGGGTTTTGAAGTGGTCTATGTCCCGTAGCTTGACGCCGTCTTCCGCACACTTCGGGTGTATTGTAGGGAAGTGACGTAGTCCTACGTAATCACCTCTATCCTCTTTCCACAAGTTGTTAAGTGCAGGGTAAATTCCGAGCAACGACGCGTGGTATAAGGGACTTAGAGTATCATTAGGCCTGACTGATCACAGCAATAATGTTACAACAAAGTAATATATATCCCAGTCCTCCTTTGTTCCTTCCCAGCACGTTGCTAGGTGCATCTCAGCAGCTGCTAGTTAATAAATTGAAGCGAGGAGGAATTACAATGGAACGCGCAGCATGGGCGTTTAGGCACATCTCATCCTGCAGCTGCTATTCGACTGAAATGGGGAGGGAAATGGAACTGCAACGGACCGAGCAGCATAAGCCTGCGGGTTCATCTCGCTCGCAGCGGCTAGTAGACTGGACGAATGAGGGATTGTCGATTCTCGCAGCCGTCTCACCCTGGAGCAAATACCGACAGGAATGAATAAAGTGATAGACAGCTGCTATACTGTAATGAGGAGGGAATGCAATGGATGGCGCAGCATAAGCCTGCGCGGGTTCATCTTACTCGCAATTGCTAAACTAGAAGGATTGGGGAATGATGGTTTCTCGCAACCATCTCACACTTGAGCAGGTACTAACTGGAATGAATAACGAGGCGATCGACAATTGTGCTACTACTTATAGTCTCATCCTAACGAACTAAACCGTTACGTCGTCCCATTGTCATCTGACAGTACGTGTGAAGGTTTGTTTTCTGTCAAATATCACGTGTATCCCTGGTCAAACAAAGTAGTGCTGATATATTGATTGATTGTGTGTTATATGAATGTAATATGCAGTAACCCCGGCACTTTTGGTACATGACAGTAAGTACTACGGAGTGGGGCTCCGGACATAGGGGCTACATTGGTCCGACATTAGCAAATGCTGTCGAGCACCTTCCAGTCTGACACACCCCCATAGAGGTGACATGCTTCATGTTTCCTTTAAAGGACCCATTAGGCACACTTAAAACAGGTAAGGTTTATCGATTCTGGATACCAAGTGCTGACATAAGCAGCACGCAGGTCAGCACTCCACTCAGTTGGAGTCAGCTTACGGTGGTGTGCTAAGCATGCCACGTACGCTTATAGTGCTATACCAATATAGAGGAGGCGATACTGCACATACTGGAAGTTCGGCAGGATTTAGAAGCGCGGGCCAGTCGGTCTAGGTCTAGAGGGCTAGTTATCGAAGGATTTCGTGGATCCACGTCCATAGCACTAATATGCGCCACGTAGTTGCATAGCGGCCGGTTAGGTTACAGATACAGTAATATCAAGTGTTCCTGACGAGGAACTCGGCCTCGATTCAATGTTGTCATAGTGTCCATGTTGTCATAGTGTCCATGTTGTCATAGTGTCCATGTTTTCATCGTGTTCATGTTGTCATAGTGTCCATGTTGTTATAGTGTCCATGTTGTCATCGTGTCCATGCTGTCATAGTATCCATGTTTCCATAGTGTCCATGTTGTTATAGTGTCCATGTTGTTAAGGTGTCGTAATATCACCCAGTTAGGAACAAGCTCGAGATTGCTACTTTGTGGTTGCTTGCAGGTAAGCGTGAAGCGGCGAGTCTAACTCGCTATTGGGTTGACAACTTTAGAACTCTGCATCGATTCCATGTTGTCATAGTATCGTGAAATTACGCTAACCTACAGTAGCTATCTCGAGATCGCTGCTTTATTGTTGCTTAGAGGCAAGTGCTGATATCAGCCAGGTGCGAGCTGATTCGTTGCTTAGGTGATAACTGTGCAGTAGCTCTATAATGCTCTATCCACATATAAATGTCGAGTAAGTCTTGGAGGAGTTTAAACAATATAAAAGGAGGCATAACCCCCCGCTGAAACGGACTAATTACTCCTCTCGTATTATCCAATACGTAGCAAGCTACTACCAGCACATCTTATTACATTAACACTACTAGCACTAACTCCAAATCTCTTTAATATGAAGTTTATTACCTTCCTAGCCTCGGCCACTGCCGCTCTCCCCTCTGCCCTCGCTTTCTGCTGCAGCGGCCCAAACTGCGCCGACGGAACTGGAGGTACTCCTTGCTGCGCAACACAGTCCTGTAACATCTTCTGTTGCGCCTGCTGTTAGGCGAAACCCATTGGGTAACCAATGGCGTAGCCATTGGCCCCACCTGATGGGGGCCAACAGCCCCACCATTGGCAGACAACAACAGCCACAATGGCAAGAACACATTGGCCCACAATAGGTGGCCAATGCGTTGGCCATACTTAAGCCAACTCCAGAGATAGTTAGCTTAAGATGAATCAGAGAGACCTGAACAACTTCGCCTACCACCTGCGGAGGCGGTATGTCTATCAGCCTCATCTCCGGATCACCTTCTCCTGCTCCTGCCCTCCCCTTACCCGCTTGATATATTTACCCTCGAGATTCGTATTAGACCTAACAGAAGACTGGGCTGATGGATATCCTCGTAAAGTGTGCCGCGGAACTAAGCGTGATGTGCTATCCGCTATGGTCGCCGCCGACGACGAAGTCGAGAGCGCCGAGACCGCTTTCGCGGCCGCCGATACCAACGGCAACGGCACCGTCTCGCTCCAGGACTACCTGAAGTCCATGAACGTCGACGGCACCCCTGAGATCTGGGTGAACTGGTTCCATAAGTAAGCTTACTTGCAATTTTGTACCAACTAAGCCAGGCATCTACTAACCAATTTATCAGGCATGACAAGAATAGCGATGGGCTCATCACATTAGACGAGGTTAGCAGCGCTTGATGCAATCGCTGCAAAAATGCGGTAGGGGATGGTGATGTTGATTTGGAAGAAAACTACGACCAGCTAGTGAGAGATTTTGTGCTGCTGCTCTTCAACAAAGTAGCGCCGAGGGTTAAGGACTGGGAAGGTTACGTCCTATTATCCATTCTTTTAGCAATATTATTACAGATGTCGCAACGTAACGTGGTTACATGACTAAGTCATGAAATAATGGTGTGCCGATATTTTACGACTTGTTTTACGTGACCTGATAGTTGTCAGATTGGAGCTGGAGGTTATGTACCTACTAGCTGCGGACCAATGTACCCCCTTATGACCGGTGCTCCACTTATTAGTGGAAATATGTCCTAACAGTCCGGGGATCCGGCATGGTACATTCACAAGATAGAACATATACAGACAGACCGACAGACATATTTATTACGCCCGGGCTAACCCTAAAGGGCAACTAACGCTATGTATATGATCCCGTTATCCGTTTTCGTCGAAACTCCTAGAAGCCTATATAGTAGCGTCGATAACCGTTCTAACCTAGCAAATAAAACTTTGACACTCCCGTAATACTAGTAAGTAGCAGCAAGTCGACTCGGAGGTACCTTTTCCGAGTGTTCAGCGTCCTATTCTCAGCGACTGAAGCGTAACCTGCGGGGTTAGTATAGGTAATGAAGTGCTAGTTGGTTATATAGTGATGTCCTTAGGACGACGACCGCCTAATCTCGTCTCTGCTCTCGTCTCCGCTCTCTTCGTCTACTCTCTCCTCGTCCACCTTCTCCTCGTCTATACTCTCCTCGTCTACCCTCTCCTCGTCTACTCTCTCCTCTATCCTCTCTTGAAGCCTTCCCGTAGAGATTGCATATCTAATCGTGGCCTATACCGTATCCAGATCCGGTATCTATTTATCTCCGTCACTTTTGCCTCTCCCACCGAGATAGTACGAGATATTACCTCTATTAGTGTCCGTACACTATAGCAACCTTGATCTGTATAAGGTCTATTTATAATACCGGAATAGGAAGTAACTAATTATCTCTTTCCTATAGCTATAGGCATATTCCGCCGACAGGACTACTCCGATCTGAGCTAGGTAGTAGTTTAGTTATACTATGCCCGTTCGAAGCTAGGATAACACCGCTACTTCACGACTCGAGAGCGGGTTGTATAGTAGGCGTGTATGCTTTCCCGGTAGTGCGCTGTCGATATGCTTAGAGAAAGCCCTTACTCTCTCTAGTAGTGTCCTGCGGGCTTATAGCATCCTCTTTGCTCTATTAAGCGTAGTTAATTTAGCCCTGAACGCCCGTTTCGGCGGAGAGGAATCTAGCTAAGTGCTCCGCTTTGCCGCCTCCTTTACGAGAGGTACAAGACTAAGAGCTCCGTTACTATTGCGAGGTATCCAGATTACCGTAACCTTATTCCCTCTCGATCTCAGCATACTTATTGTGTCGTAGGCGCGTATAATATTCTCTTAGCCTAATTGCTGCTGAGGCCGTCTGTAACGGTCGACGTTGACAATTGAGACGTAGCTATATATAGTGGTTGTGCGCGCAATCTCGGCACGAAGGTGCAGAGATTGGTAGATCTTTTGGTCTATTAGCGCAGTGGTTAATCGCGCACCTACTGTTACAATATTAGAGCTGTCGGTAAGGAATTCTTCCCAGTGCGTTTTCTTCTGCTATCGAATAGCATCGTGATACTATTTAGACGCGCCTCTAGCCCTTTCTTCTAACTTAGGCTCTACGTAGCCTGCTCGCCGTTTAGTCCTCGCTCGGTTCCTCTAGTAGGTATAGATACGCCGTAGCTAGGTAAAGTTAGTAGTCTACTATCTCTTTGAGTATAGTAATAGCCTCGCTTTTAAAGTAAGCGTATAAACTGCCTCGGACACTACCGATATAAGACGATCGGTCTTCTGCTATACTGTTACAGGCCTAAGGCCTATGTGGGGCAACGGTTATAACCGTCGCCATGCCACTAGGTCACAGCTCCAGAGCAGCTCTGGGACACAGGAGCAGATCGTCACAACTAATATCTAGAACTCTAAGAGTCCACGATATATACTAGGGACATCCCAGCTATAGCGCTGCTCTAGAACACGAAGACCCTCTCTTATTAAAGTATAGCTAAATCTCAACAAAGCATACTAAAGATATACCTAGATTGAGCACCTCCGCTGTCGTATCTAGACTAGCTAGATACCGCGAGGTACTAAGGTATAGAGCAGGTATATCTCTGCTCTCTCTCTCTCACTTAGATAGATAGTTCTTCTCTCCTTAGTTTAATATAGATTATATCTGCACCTTATCCTTACTAGACTTTGAGCCTTGCCCGTTATATATATTAAACTCCTTTTTACCTTTCGGTGTTAGAAGTAGCTTACAAGCTGCTTATCCGTAAGGTACGATGTTAGACCACCCCATCGCTTATACTGCGGAATAGGATGCTTTCGGAGAACGCATCCTCGTAGGAGCTAACGTAGCGTTAAGCGAGGCGATCTATTAGCTAGGGAGCTCGATAGAAGCTAAGATAACCGAGAATAATAACTAGATTAAACTGCGGTTCAGTTCGATATAAGAATCTATTACGAACTACTTCAGCTAGATACAATCTAGCATCGACTAGATAGCGCGCGGCGTAGTTGCACCTCCCGCGTAAGCTCCCCTAATGAAATATCGACTACCCACAGTTCAAATACCGATTCTTCCCTAGGACTAAGCACTATAGAAGCTGCTCCCTTGCTAGAAGATGATAAGAAACGCAAGCTATTACTATAGCTAGAAAAGTTCGCTGGAGATAGAACGAAGTTCCCTGTATAGGTTCACGCTGTGAAATATAAGCTCGATCGCGATACTCGCTTTATCGGTACCGATTGGGATAAGTTTAAGTCGATCTACGTAAATACCGAAGGAATAGCTCGAACTACGGTAGAACCCTTCTACTCCTTAGACGGACCTACGGTATTATACTTATTAATAGAATTCTTGGCCAAACTCCGATCGCACTACCTAGATAAGAATCGCGTAAGAATAGTATAGCAGGAGCTGGTAGTCTTTAAGCAAGGAGCAAACTAGAAGTACTCTAACTTCTTCGCTCAGTTTAAGAAGATTATAGGATAAGCCGGTGCTACTACTTAGACAAACGACGCCAAGCACTCTCTCCTACGAGTAGCGTTAAAATCTAAGCTCTAGAGCGTTATAATCCCAGTAGAGATCTTACGCGACTACTATAAATACGCGAACCAGGTTATAACGATCGCCGCAAGAATAGAAGGGGTATAGCGCATGACGGAACCCACTCGCGAGTATAGACAGAGCAAGACGTTAGCGATATCTAACACTATAACCCTAATTGTATAAAACACTTATTAAGACACGGTTATAACGGGCGTGAACGCAGCTAGCTCCGGAGCCGCGAACTAGCAGAAACGGCGCGCAGCCTGGACTACTACCGAGGAGCGTTAAAGACGTAAGGAATACAACCTCTGCCTCCGTTATAGATAGGAGGGTTGCCGAATTAACCGCTGCCCGTTCAAAGCAGCTATACGCCCGGGAACTACCAGCGTGTAGGCCGCGACTATTGTGGACGCGGATAACGAAGACACCGATACGGAAAACGAGTAGCCTCTGCGTAACGACGCGTATAGAGGCGAGAGGCAATACTAGGGGAAATAGTAGAGGTAAAGCAGAATATAAACGGTATACTATTCCTAGTCGATCTCTTAGTTAATAAACCGAGTTTTATAGAAGCCCTCGTTAATAACGGATATCTATGCTAGTCTGCTATCCGCGAGATAACTGCTAGATCCCTAAACCTGCCCCGTATTCCTATTATCGCTAGAACGTTAAAGGGAGCTACGATAAAGCAGTCGCTTATTAGAGAGATTACTTACTTTAACGCCGACCTCGATAGATATAACTATCGTGTGTTTATATACGTTATCCCAAACTTGGGTTACGATATTATCCTTAGGAAACTATGGATAGAGCGTGAAGGCGTTAGCTATATAGCCGACGAACACAAAATCGTGCTAAGGTACTAAGGAATTACGGTACGAGAAAAGGGGTATATACTAGATACCCCCTAGATCCGGAGAGCCCGAGATGCAACGCATATTAGAGCGTTTGCTATAGGAGCCGAGATAAAGCGTGCAGAAAGCGGCTCTAATAAAGCAAAGGGGACGATAATTTTTTCGGTCTCCGTCGCAGATATTAATAAAGCCCTGTAAATAAAGGAAGTGAAACTAATCGGCGACCGGTTACCCCTAGAGTACGAGTAGTAGAGGAGCCTCTTCGACCTAGCAAAAGCAGAAGAGCTTCTACTATATAGGGAGGGAGCAGATTATAAGATATACCTTATCCCCGACGTATTAGGGAAGATGCAGGAACCCTTATAGGGACCCCTATATAATATATCACGAGACGAACTACTAGTACTACGGAAGACGCTTATAGGACTACTCGATAAGAGTTTTATACGCGCGAGTAGCTCCCTAGCAAGCGTACCAGTTATCTTCGTCAGAAAACTAGGAGGTAGATTACGATTCTGCGTAGACTATAGACAGCTCAACGCTATAACAAGAGCAGACAGGTACCCGCTATCCCTCGTTAAGGAAATATTAACGCATCTTACGAATGCAATATGGTTTACTAAGCTCGACGTCCGCGCAGCTTTCTACAAGCTCCGTATTAAGGAAGGACACGAGTAGATAATAGCCTTCCGTACTAGATTTGGACTATTTAAATAGCTCGTTATACCCTTTAGCATAAGCGGCGCACTAGCTACCTTCTAGCGCTATATCAACGCAGCCCTAAGAAACTACCTAGACGAATTCTGCTTAGCGTATATAGACGACATTCTTATCTACACTATCGGCGATAAAGCAGATTACGTCGCGAAAGTAAAGCTGGTGCTTACTGCCTTAGAGAAAGCAGGTCTTAACCTAGATATCGACAAATGCGAGTTTGGTGTGAAAGAAATAAAGTACCTCGGTTATATTATCGAAGCAGGTAAGGGAATTAAAATAGACCCCAAGAAGCTATTAGCTATTAGGGATTAAGAAGCTCTAACCTCGGTAAAAGCAGTGCGAAGTTTCCTAGGATTCGCTAACTTTTATCGACAGTTTATACCTACTTATACTAATATTGCCGGCCCCCTTATCGAACTAATACGGAAGAGTATACCGTTTTATTAGGGAGCCTAGCAGGAATCCGCGTTCGAGTATCTTAAGAGCCTCTTTATCGCAGAATATATATTAGCTTAGTAGGATCCAGAAAGAGATATAGTCCTAGAAGCAGACTGCTCAGGATACGCTTATAGAGGCTGCTTATTATAGAGAGACGAGTAGGGAGTTCTTAAGCTAGTAGCGTACTTCTCTAAACGACTCCTTCCCGCTAAATACAACTACGAGATATACGATAAAGAGTTGTTAATAGTAGTGCGCTGCTTGGAAGCATAGGACGCAGAGCTCCGGAGCCTCGTAAACCCCTTTATTATTCTTTCTAATTATAAGAACCTTAAATTCTTTATAACCGGAAGAAGGCTTACCGAACGATAAGTCCGATAGTCTAAATTGCTCTCACGATTCCGTTTCAGGATATAATACAGGGAGGGAGTAAAGAGTAAGCGGCTAGATGTACTCTCCCGCCGCAAGTAAGATATACTAATAGGCCACGATAACGAACGCCTAGCAGGACGTGTTTTCTAGCTACTATAGAGCGACTAGCTCCTAGAGGGAGAAGAAAGAGAGAGGAACCCAGATTTCCAAATCAACATAATAGAGGTATTCGGAGTTGAAGTCGCGAGTGGTTCGGATATCTTTATGAACTAAGAGCTCCAGAGCATATAGGAAGTATTAGTCCTTTAAGATAATGTAACAGGGGCAGCTAAAACGTGACAAGGATATGCTTAGTTCAACACTTCGCACTGTCACATTTGTATAAGTAGACAATCTGATCCTCAACGACAGAAGCCTCTTAGTTAACCATCGCACTTTACAATTATATTTTGCCCTCCCATTATCAATGTATCGTGATCAGTCATTTCCGCCCTGCTACGAAGTAGGATGAGTCGTGGTTATGAAGTAGAGACTATCAGAAATCCCCTTCTATCTCATTCTTCACACATTGAAAGCACCTATTGACATCCAGGTATTGGTCGACCCCAGGACCGCAGGCTACTACGTACCGTACGTAGTAGTTCTGTTACAATAGTCGCGTATACCGTTATAATCCCTAATAGCATGCGTTGTTGTAACAAGCTTACTTCAATGGCCGCTTATCTTTTAGCGCAGTGCCGCAATTGGTAATGCCATCCACTATTGTGGAGCCTATCCTTACACTCTCCCTAATCCTATTTCTTTTCTTTAACGCCGATCTAGTGCAGCACCGAATTAATCGACAAGGAGGCTCCATCGCATTCGTAGACGACTATACCGCGTAGGTTACGGGGCTATCGGCCCAGGTTAATTACGCCGGTATCTAATCTATTATTAAAAGAGCGCTTAGTTAGGGAAGACGAAGTAGTGCTACCTTTAAAACCGACAAGACCGCCATTATCCACTTTAGTAGGAACGCGAACCGAGTCGACAACGTTCCCTTCATCGTATAAGGACAGGAAATCTATCCGAAGGACGAGGTTAAGGTCCTCGGGGTAATTATAGACGCCGAGCTGCGGTTCAAGCAGCATATTACAAAGGCATTAAGCAAAGCACTCGAAGCGGCAATAGCCCTAAAGCGACTTAAAGAGCTCCTGTTAAACCTGTGACCTTAATAGGTCTAATAAGCTTATAGTACTGTTACGTTATATAGGGCTTTTTACTAGGTCTAGCTGTTATATTATATAGCTAGAGGTGCTGCAGGCTTACCCTGCAGCTACCCTGGACCGGATTTTGTCCACGGCTAAGTACGTGAAAAATGTGCAGGACCGGATCACTTTTTGGTGGTCGTGAGTCGCGTTTTGCAGAAACGCTACGAAAATCTTTTATCGGAAATTCGTTTTTTGCACTTGAAGCGGCTAAGCCGGGTTTTAACCCCAAGTAGGGTCTCCGGGTCTTCGTAGGGAACTACATAAAACATTCAAGCAATTCAGACAACGTACCACAACGATATTAAGATACTGCACCTAAGTGAAGAGGATTAACAGCGCGCGTTACTGCTACAAGAGAGACTGCGTATAGAGGTATTAGGGACCAAGACCCCTACTTATCTTTAATAGCTCCTACCTGCTACCGCTCGATAGCTCTTTACCGCTATAGTAGCACCTATAATAGACTACGCTTCGAATATCTAGCGCTACTTATATGGCGTAAGACTACTTAGAGTAGTAAATAGAGTCTAGAGGGTAGGAGCGTAGGCAATTATCGGGTCGTTTAGCACGGTAGCTACGGCTATAGTAGAGGCAGAAGCGTGCATCTTATTAGCCTAGGACCGATTCGCGCGGAGAGCCCTGAAGCTTTGGATCGATATCTAAACGCTTCTAAAGACTTACCCGCTTCGGTCGGTCGGCTTCCGGATGTTTACAAGGTTCGTATCGCCACTGTAACAGCTAGCTGCAGACCACCGGGATATCGCGGTAGATAGGATAGAGACTATCCTGCCTTATACGATAGCGCCGTAGGAAGAGCGAGTCGAGGCTATAATCAACGACAACGAGCGAATTACCGAGCTAGCTAACGTAGGCTGGGCTGTACGTGTTACTACTAGCAGCTCGGGAAAGGACGGTTTTATAGGCTTTAGGGCAGCGATCCGAACGCCGATTTCAGTTAGGGGGCAGTCCCGTTCAACCTACTATTAGTAACGACTGCTACGAGGGACGAGCAAAACCTATATACGGCGGAGTTAGCAGTAATAGTAAAGGCGCTAGAGGCCCTCTATCCTGGCTTAAACCACCGAAGAATCGTGGTCTTTACGGGCAATAAAGCAGCCGCCCTAACTGTAAGGATAGGCTCCACAACAGTGGATGGCATTACCAATTGCGGCACTGCGCCAAAAGATAAGCGGCCATTGAAGTAAGCTTGTTACAATAACGCATGCTATTAGGGATTATAACGGTATGCGCGACTATACCGTTACACTAAGTACGTGAAAAATGTGCAGGACCGGATCACTTTTTGATAGTTGTAAGTGGCGTTTTGCAGAAACGCAGCGAAAATCTTTTATCGGAAATTCGTTTTTTGCACTTGAAGCGGCTGAGTCGAGTTTTAACCCTAAGTGGGGTCTCCGGGTCTATGTAGAGAACTATATAAAACATTCAAGCAATTCAGACAACGTACTACAATGATATTAAGATACTGCACCTAAGTGAAGAGGATTAACAGCGCGCGTTACTGCTATCAAAGAGAAACTGCGTATAGAGGTATTAGGGACCAAGACCCCTACTTGTCTTTAATAGTATATAACTGCTCTACCCGGTCTAAACGATAAATAGCGGTATTATCTATAATAATTACTAACTTTGGCGTAGGCTATCTGCCGTAATAATATAGTAGCTTCTCGATAAAGTCCTCGAAAATAGCGTTATTAATCGTGCTCTAAATTACTTATATATACAAGATCCTATCCTATACGTAGGTAGGCAGGATCTAATATCTATAACTACGATATAGTCTTATAATTTGTACTAGTATTACGCCTAGCAGAGACTACCCTATTCGCCGCAATCTAACTTGTTTATCGTATCCGGACTTATCTACGTAAACTAAATAGTACGAGCGGAAGTCCCCTAGCTAGTATAGGTAGAAGTTACGCAGGTCCGTATTACGTTACTATACGACACGGTATATAGCTTTCTTAAACAACCCGGCCGATACTAGAGCCCTCTAAATACTTAATATCGTTACCGAGATATCGAACTCGTCCAAAAGAAGTACGGCTATCTTATCTAGATATATATAAGGCGTCTCTAGCAGATAATCGCGTAAGGTATTAAGTATAGGCAGTGTTACGGTCCGGGGCCGTCTTATATAGTCGCTACGGGGCGCTCGCGTAGAATTGAATCGTCGTATATTAGATCGAATTACTCGGATAGATCGCGTACTATATTAGGCTACTTCGATTATCTACTTATTAGTTAGTGTTAAACCCAGGACTGTAAAACAGTTTACTTTACTTATAGTACTATCAGCTGGAGATAGGGGTTTTTACTAGGTCTAGCCGTTACTATTGATATAGTTACATGCTATTGACCTTGTTGGTTGTTAATTGTTAACTTACCCGGCATGACCGATATATCGGTATCACCGGTAGGTTGGACTAATTAGATGAGATGAACTCTGCTTAAAAGCAGTAATCTCTATAGGATAAAGCTTTGTAAATAGCTAATCTTATAGGTTTAGGCAATGCACTTAATTAAGTGTATATATACCTTATACCTCTCCCTAGTTAGTTTAGATAGTTTCACTCAATTCAGTTTACACAACCCAACCCCTATACTTCGTACCTAAGTGTTTGAACAGCGCGTGATTACCACTGCGTTATAGTTAGTTAGGACTTACAATCCTATCTACCTGTATGTGTAACGGTATAGTCGCGCATACCGTTATAATCCCTAATAGCATGCGTTGTTGTAACAAGCTTACTTCAATGGCCGCTTATCTTTTGGCGCAGTGTCGCAATTGGTAATGCCATCCACTGTTGTGGAGCCTATCCTTACAGTATGTCATAGCTGGTTAGGATTAACACTCCTATCTACCTATTTTAATACTTTTTTTTCGTTCGGAGCAACTCCGATTTCTATAGCCTATTGGATCTGAGGAGGTTTAACCGGTTCAGTCTTCTCTAATAAAGAGAGTAAATAACGCTAAGTTATATTAATAATATACACTTAGTAGGGGAGTTTTGATTGCTTACTTGACCTTTAACCAGTTCCTTTAGAGTGCCCTCTAGTTCGCCATAGCCTACGTGCGAAATGAAATGCGCCGGATAATCCTCCTGCGTAACCTTCGCCTTGCAGTAAGAGCATACGGCCTTGTAGTAGTAATCGTTCAAATGCGAAGCCTATTCGTCCTGGGGATATATTTTTTTATAGTCTCTATATAGATAGTATATTAGTCGGTGCCTCGAGCTATATGCTTTAGCTTCGCTCGGCTGCCGTTATATCTCGTAATAACTTTCCTATAAATGGATTACGGCTCGATAATCGTTAATGCTTAGTAAGTTATACGCCATATCACAGTCTCCGCACTTAATATAGGCGATAGACTGATAACGCTTAAGGTCGCTACCCACGTAGTAACAGAAAGCATAGCTCTCCGAGCGTCTATAACGTGACATCTCGTCTGCCGGGCATTTAGTCCCACAATCTGGGCAATGCCTTAGATAATGAGTCGCTTCGTGGCTCGCGTGGGACTCGGGCGGATTGGTCCCTTAATAGTACTAGCGATATGTTCAGTATGTTACGTTAGATGATGTGGCTTGATGACAGACCC
Source organism: Arthrinium puccinioides (assembly GCA_022414665.1). Taxonomy (NCBI): domain Eukaryota; kingdom Fungi; phylum Ascomycota; class Sordariomycetes; order Amphisphaeriales; family Apiosporaceae; genus Arthrinium; species Arthrinium puccinioides. The sequence continues at coordinate 192,584 of JAIUNF010000003.1, read as the reverse complement.
CGGTCTTTTACACCTTATCAGACGGTCTGCTGCATCACAGCGCATAGTGTCGGAAAACGCCGTTTCCATAGTGGTTACATCAATGCTGCGCATTGACCCCTAGAAGTCACTTAGATGCCGAAGCTTAACCGGTGGGTACATTTCTGTACCAAAACCAAAACTCCAGTCATCTGAAGTACGGGTACAAGACGGAACAAGACATCATCAATCAATACATTCAAGCACTTAAGCGGATACCCGTGATTTCTAACACATAGATCCTAGTCCTCTACAATACACACTACTTAACTCCACTACGTTTGCCCGCAACTAGCATAATATATATTAGTAAACCGCCACCAAATAGTATTCCAACGCTTTTAGGTACAAGCGCAGCTCGTAGTAGTTATAGCGTTACTTCGAATAGCGGGCCTCGTAATAATCCTTTGCGTATTCTGATATAGGTCGCATTCGGGGTCGCAGCTAAGCTATACGTAGCTAATCGTGAGATATGCTTTTACGCCCTCCCAGCTAACGAGGATCGAATAATCGTGGCAAGGTCTCTATACGTGGCAAATAATATATTCGAGGAACTCGAATACGTAATCCTTGGATAGCCGATAGTCTTAATATAAAGTCAAGAGGTGTTCGGAGAATATATACGCTAGAACTAGCCCAAAATCCTTCGAAGTAAAGTCACATAGCGAATAATGCGTTCTTAGATAGCTCCGAAGGTTTCTTTACGTAGATTTGCACTTCTCGCAGAAATAATTCGCGGCATCGTGTATCTATAAGTATTCGTACACCTCGTTACAATGCTTACAATAATAGTCGGAGTTAATATGGGCATCCACATCGACGACGAGATCATAGCAGTACGGGCACAGGTGCAAGTCTCGATTGTGCTTAGCTGGACATCGCTTATCTACTATTTGACAACCGAAACAGTAATGCTCGTCGTTCAAATGGCCATCTATATCGGCGACAAATTTACAACAGGAGGTACATCGGTGCGCCAAAACCAAGTGCTTAGGACGCTCGCTCTCTGACAGAGCACACTCGCAATGGTGCTTTGCCGTGTAATACTTCTCGAGGTCCTCATAATACTCTCCACAGCGATTAGGATAGCTAGGGATTCTCAACAATTTCGATACAAGTCTCATCTTTGCCGGGCCATCTTTTAAACCAAAAACGTAAGCTACCATCCAGACTAGAACAACGCCAACCCTCGCCGACATGATTATGCTCCTCAGCTGAGCTGCTACTGTCTACTTTGGTCGCCTGCAGAGTGGACTCTAGCGAAGAATAGGAAGTACTAAGAAAGCACAAGTACGCAGGTTTTAGCGAGATGACTACCGGGTCAATGTTGAGTCGACATTCTCCGAGTGCTCGCTGTGCACCATTCTGGTAGTCGAGCAGAATGCCCTTGCAGAAGGTAGAAGTTTCATCATAGAACACTGTAACGACAGTTACATTTTCGAGGAGTGCAGTCGAGACGCAAACCTGTGTGGGAGAGAATACTGAGGGCTTAGGATAACGAGGGCATCTGACTGGCCTGCTACTTGGCGTAGTAGACGAAGCGAGAAGAGTAGACATAGCTTTTCCCTCGGTAACTCTGTAGACTAGATGTGTCGGTTTTTCGGTAAGAATTATAGAAGCAGGACCGTCGAGGTAAGGGCCAACTTCGACGGATCCTGCCAAATTCGTGTGCAACTACAAAGGCTTAGTAGTGATTCTCGGAAGAAACGCGGCTGAACTTACGATGATACTATAACGTACCGACCTGTAGCTGCGATCTTGTCGGAACCCGAAAGCTGTCACATGATCGTTGCGAGGTATAGGCACATATATCCATACTGTATATGGTTGGCACCCGTCGTACAGCACATCATGGAAGGTGATGCTAGGGTTAGGCGCCATAGGCGTATGCGCATGAATAGCCTGTAATTGGTTTGCAGAAAAGAAAAAGGTAATGCCATGAACCAGCTCTAGGTCAATCGTTCGAGTAACTGAATTTCTGATTGCTAGTGAGCTGTCTTTGAAGTCAGAGGGGCATGGTATATCCCAGATATAAGGAGGTGGCAGTCCGGCCAGCTCCAGACGAGCAATCCCAAGCTCCTAAATGTCAGTCATCGGATATAGCAGCTGGGCAGTATGAGTTTGGATACCTTGAAGTGTACCATATATCTATCATAACAACCTTCGTCAAAGAATGCGAAGAATATTGATTTGGACCGGTCGCTATTATCCGGAAAGGTTTCAGAAAACCTCTCAATCTTCTGTATTCCGCGCGAGTCGATGGTAACTCGCACAGACGACGACGACGACCCTTGATGGCACAGAGTTGGTGCGCATTCACCGCGTAGCCAGGTGGAGATGGCTGACAAAGGTGTCGATACGAGCTTCCCGGACTTTTGAGCAGCCGATATGCTATTGTTTAGACATATCAAGTTTATGACACGCCAAATCGGGCTGGCCGACGTGGATTGAGTAATCACGCGACGGATTTCTCGTGGAAACCTACCCAGCTCTGGCAGCTGCATCCTTTTCAGCACCAATTCCACCGGTTCGTCTAGCGGCAGCAGATCCAAGTCGTCTCTGAAGCGAAGGCTGTTCGGGGCTTGTCGCCACGGCAAGCGCCATGTTGTCAGGGTACATAAGTGATCTAATACCTGTTCCCCTTTTCCTGTGTTCTGTTGCAGAAAAATCCTGTAGCAGTCCAAATGTAGAGAAGACGCCTCATCCGAATCAAGACAACCACCACAGGCCAAACGACAGTATTCGAGCTCGCTGGAAGTGTAGTCGGGAAATTTGGAGACGATGGATTTCTTGAACTTTGTGCTATTTTCGGTGCTTAGCACTTCACCAATATTAGCATTAGTACAGGCAACTAAGACGTGTGCGGGATGTGACTTACATGCCACAAATGGCTCGCCTATCGCGATGGTGTAGGTACAAATTCCACAACGATGGTATACACCGATGTGTTCTTTATCGTCAGCCATCGATGGTTGATGTCGAGGCAGGGAATCATTTGGTTGATCCGCGAGGAGCGTAAATGTGTCATGTTTTCGGACCTGTGTGAAAGCGGGACGGCCCAATCGTTAGTGCAGACTCACTCCCCCAAGGTAAGTTCGTGTTCAGTGTTGCTGCTAGGGTTTGTATCTGTACGGCAATCTCGGATGTACAGCAGCATAGGGGCAGCGGGGATATGTTTGACCGGAGCCGTCTCTGATTAGAGGTCGATAAGGCAGTAGCACGAGAATCACGCACGTGAACTGTAGCTGGCACGGAATGGTTTCGCCGCTGACTGCGAGATCATTTTACATGTCATCTGCGGCGACACAGCCCTTGCGGGCATGCCGCTTTCGCGATCGGCCAAGCCTCCGATGACGCCTGGGCTTGTGCGCAATGCAGCGGGTCAGTAGCGGTACGCCGAGCTGAAAAAAGGTCGCTGACCGGCATGTACCTGGCCTGGCGGACTCGCGTGCCCACCACGGATCGCTACCACCTTACACGGTACGTGTACACGGTCTCGAATGTCGACCGCTAGCACTCCAGCTCGCGTCGTGGTTGTCTTTTACCTCTGCTCTAGAATGTATCCCGAGATCTAGGCGTGACAGCCAGGGCTCTCCTGCCAAGCAACAAGCTCGGACGTGCATAACCTCGATCGACCAACGCGACGAACGGGTCGACATAACTACGAGCACGACGCGCAATATGGGACCTACCACCCAACAAGATGACCTCCCCCGCGCCAGCAGCCAGTCTGCAGGCGCTTTTCGCCGACTTTTGCGAGGAGTTCAAATCGGCCATTATTGCAGACGTTACCGAGTGCATGAACACTATCAATGGCGACGCCCAACCAACGAAATCGGCTGGGACCAGCGTCAGCGCAGTTAGCTTATCACAAAACGGCACTCGCAACCCCTGGATTGGGGCCGTGGAGGAATGCGTGGAGCGGTCCATAACTACGGAAGTACACCGAGGAATTCAATCGCCGGTTTCCCAGCATCACTGACGTCACCGGCGCTGAGCCGCAACAGCTACCCGTGAGGTGCCGGCAAGCTACTTCACAGCAACGGCTAGGCCACAGGGGTGACAGCACCACCTCGACACCGCTCTCCGAGCTGCATACGACGCCGTCGCCTGGAAGTGGCGACGAGTCTGAGCCACCCATCGAGGACGAGAGTGACAGCACTGCCTCGACGCCGTTACTGGCCAGCGACAACGAGTCCGAGCCGCCCACCGAGGATTGGCCACAAGGATCGCTAAAACGTGCGCCCACACAAAAGACCACCAACCCACCACAATTGCCGAGAAAACGAGCACGACAGAGCGATGACACCTGCCTTCCAGCGTCGAAAAAGCCGAAACCAACAATAAGTCCACTGGTTTTGGCCTCTTTGCTGACTGATGTCCGCGGCATCCAACAGTTCATAGCCCACGTCACCGCGTGGAAAGCCCACGACCAAACGCAGGACATCAGATTCAAAACCAATGAAGACTAGGATCAACGAGCAGCTACGTGCTTTAAGCTTGGTGAACGCTTCGACAGCTCGTCGAGTCTCTTCAAGCTGCTGTCGCTCGTCGCGAAGATGCAAGTCGCGAACGGTATCGACACGTACGCCAAGTCTCTCGGCTACCAGAAGGCAACACCCGAAATGATTGCCTCGATCTTGAAAAAGTTGAAATGGACCGACACACCAATATTGCGGAAAAAGTTCCAGGATCGAATGATTTCGCCGCGCAAATTGATTAACGTCCTCGGCGTCTGCAGCGGTCTCTTATCCTTTCTCCCCCTGGACAGGCTCAACGAGTATGAGTCGATGTCGACAGGTGAAATTCGAGAATTCCAATCGGGCCGCCCTTATATCAACTGTCCACGTTGCGCCACTTTCATATCGTTTGACGATCAACGTGGAATAGATCAAACCAACCCGCGGTGCCACTGCGATACGCCAAGTCGAAGACAACTAAATGGTCGAGGTCATAAAACCCCTGGGGGAGTCCATTACGTATGCGCAAACGGAATGTGCAACTACTTCGTACTTTGCGCGTTGCATTACAAAGGATGGCGAACAGATAACTATCGAGGAAGAGCTGGCCGATTTCCGCAATCGGGAGGATATGGCCATTGAAAAGGCTGCTGCTAGCGATATCGATTTCTGCCCTCCCATGAAGAAAAGGATCTCAAGTAATGATGAATAAACGAGTTTGTGGGCGTGAAAGGTCACCTACAAGAGTCTTTGATGACTTCACCAAATCTCTCCTAGGCAGCAGCTACTAGTTGTTGACACTACAACCGAGCAGCTTATTCAACGTGTGATTGATCGTCATACCCCATTAGACTGGGCATGAAGCCTTGGCCGCTTGCCAGCCTTGGCCGCTTGCCAGCCTTCTGCCCGCCTTAACTGCATCGGAACCTTCTGACCAGTCGCAAGACGCGTTTAGACGCCTTCCGAGCTGAGCAAATTAGACGAGAGTGCCAAGGTCCGGAAGCCCTTGCCGCTGTAACCAAGATCACACCCAACGGGGATAAATTGACCATGGGCCCGGCTGCAGCCTGGGGTTAGACTGTCACAAGATAAGACGCATCACTATAAATATGGGCACCTACTCTAAGCTTTCCCAACATCCTACCATGGTCCTGTGTGCATCTCTTATATCGTGAGAGCTTTTATTTAACGAACTTTAACCCGACTCGATCATACGCCACTACACTTCCGTAGCTAACTAGATCCACGAGGGCAGCTCTATCTAGTTTCGACAGCAGCTGCGTACGACTTTCAAAATGCCGGAGACCAACCTAACGGGGCAGAGTGATAGTGGCTCTCCTCTGTTAAGCACCCGTCTGACGAATAACAACTACCACAGGCCAACGCGCAGTAACGTCAACGATAGCCAGAGGATTTGGGTCAAAGTGCTAGCCAACGTTTGGCGCGTTATCAAGACCACCCTGCTGAGCAGTGAGTATAACGCCAGTGCCCAATAGCCATCTGTAACAATGTACTTACACAGCGGCCAGACTATGTTAACGTACTCCTGTTCTTTGTCCCAACGGGATTGGTTGCAGGTGCTACTCACTGGGACCCTGTTGCCGTCTTTGCCCTTAACTTCCTAGCCATTATTCCCCTCGCCTCGGTCCTGTCTTTTGCTACCGAGGAAATATCGGTTCACCTGAGCAAGTCTTTGGGAGGCTTGCTAAATGCCACCTTTGGGAATGCGGTCGAACTTATCGTACGTAAGATCCCTATTCAGAATCGAGTTATTAATTGCGACTGACCAACTCCTCCAGGTCAGCATCGTTGCGCTTCGAAATGGGGAGTTTACGATTGTCAAGTCGTCCATAATCGGCTCTATTATTTCCAACCTACTCCTTATTATGGGTATGAGCTTCCTCTTCGGCGGCATTGTTAACGGAACAGATGCCAATGGAGAGGGGGTAGAACAGAGCTTTCAAAGCGTTACGGCGCAGACGACCTGCTCGCTGATTGCTCTCTCCGCAGCCTCTATCGTTATTCCTGTTACAGTAGGTTTAATCCATGTTCCTTGCGCTGTTTATGACTTCGTCTGGCTGATTTCACATATGATAGCTATCCATGGTAATGGCAAACTCGGGGCATAACGACGAGGCCATTCGCGACCAAGCAACTCTCAGCCTCTCCCGTGGAATCGTCGTACTTCTGCTTCTCATCTACGCCCTCTACCACTGGTTCAGACTCAAGACCCCTGTATAGACGAAGATCGGACGGCTTTCGTCTATTCAAGGGGGTCGGTAATAAAGACCGAGCAGGTCTTTCACGAATAGTTAGCAATACCGGCGGCAATAGAGCTTGAAAGGCTCCCGATAGCAGGTGAAAGTTACTAGATTAGGAATGTGCCCTCAATAAAAAAAAGAGGAAAATAAGTTTGTAATAAGTTTATAGGTGCGTATATACCGTAATAAGTAGACCGTTAGGCGGTGCTTAATATTAATACCCTATCTACTAATACCCGTCGCTCGTATCGCTATCGGTCTCCGCGTCTAACTGCTTCTAGCTATCGGAATCCAAGAATTCTTCGTCGGACGAGTTAAAATCGTCTTCATTATGATCTCCAAAGCTGAAGTCGCTATTATAACCATCGTCGTCAGAACCATGTTCATTGTCTTCGTCCTCAGTATCGTTATTAACATTCCATTCACCAAAGGAAAAGGCACTACTAGCATCATTTCCGTCGTCATAATCCTCTCTCTTGTTTAGAAGCTGACTAGAACTAAATTAGTTTATAAAGTAGGTGAGTATAATATTATATTTCTCCGTTTCTTACTGAGAAGAAATAGCCCTAATTTTCTTAGTTTTTATAAAGGCTAAGCCGTTATTATCTTTAAATATAATATTAGGAAAAGTTAACTAGTGTCTCGTAGGGTAAAAACTAATACTTACCGGAACGTGCGTTAGAGTTATAGAGTTGGAGAGGGGTAGCTAAGGCTGGAATAATAAAAATAGCGAGATTATTTACACGACTATAACCAAGGCCAAAGTTACTAGTCGGGAGCTGAAAGCCGGAAACAATACTAGAGGTAATAATTCCAGAGGTAATAAGATAAGAAATGGAAATAGTCTTCATTTTAAAGATCGTAGGATAAGTAAAATAAAAGACGTAGTAGCTAAGTAAATAGTAGTGTACTAAGTAATAGAAGAAGCTGTTACTAGCAAATTAACTGTTTAAAAAAGCAGAATTCCAAGTTTATATAGAGCTAAATTTTGTAGTAAGAGGTTTTAATTTAATAAGTTAATATAAATATAAATAGAGCTAGTTAGTATTAAGGCTGTTAAATTAGTGACTAACCCTTAGTTAGTGGTATAACTAAAGTTAGTAATTTACTTTACCTATGTAACTAAAGTCAGTATAGTTAGGTTACCTATATAACTAAAGTCAGTATAGCTAGGTTATCTATTTAATGAAAGTCGTTGGAATTAATCAGCAAAACAAAGTCTTTTATGATTTAATCTCTAAACAAATAAGATGAGTTTAGTCAGTATATAAAACTGGGCGTATGCTAGATTATTCATGTATGTTTTATTTTAGAGTTATACTCGTCTTTTTACTTGGAAGAGTAATTGTTATATTCAAATATGAGATATACTATAGTTCTATATTTATTATTGAAATAAAAATTAGTTTAAGTTTTTTTCTTAACGTTCAAGATATCTTAGGCACTTGTTGGTATCACCTTGTTCGGACCGTGACGGTGAATACGTGAAGCATAGTAACATATCTGTTGTATTTACTAGGCCTGTAGAACAGAAGAAGGGAAGAAGGTTAGCTAGCTGAAGCAGCAGCTATAGGTAGTAGGTAGGGTTAGATGTGTCAGCATCTGACCCACTTACCGGATACCACCGGCATCCGCTGCTGCAGCTGCTGCGGTGGTTTACACAGTACTATTAACAAAACCTCCGAACAAGCTTTTAGTGGCGTTCAAGGGCCACCGGCACGGCCATTGTAGTCCTAGTAGCCAGCGCCTTGGTTGCGACAGTACTGGTCGCTAATAACGCAACAATATTTGCCACCACCAATATTGTCAACGTTGGGAGAAAAGAGGACAAGAGGGTCACTATAGGAACTGATGAAACTGCAGGAGTCGCGGTACCCGTTTCGGACAGTGTAGGCAGTATGAGCTGTGCTGTACCACATACAGAGTGTTGGCCAGTGTGTGCCCCACAGTTGTATCTTTTACCCGTAACCCAGCTCTTAGTAACGGAAAACCCGCCAGAGATCCATTCAGATACCTGTTTGCCGCTTGTAACGCTGAAAACCAATCGTGTAGGATTCGGATTCCGTAGAACCAACGCCACAAGTGTCTGCGGTTCCACAGCCAATATTCTCCTGTATTAGTGCACGTGTTAGAATGTGTGGCTAGCTGCTTGAGAGTGATCAACACTGGCGTACACTTTGCTGCTTGTGGAAGTAATTCTGGTGAGGATTGCCATCGCCAACCATGTTACTCCATTTTATTGCATAACAGCCTTGGCGCTTCTCAAGATTAGGAAGATCGGGCTGTTCAGTCATAACAGGTGCCACGGGTGAAAGCATCTCTACCGATAAGCCTTCAAGAGCTTTCATGTTTCGGGCGAGACTTGTAACACCTCCTGGAACAAATTCGGCAATAGCACGCTTCGATAACGGCTTCAGCGTGATGTCCATTGGGATAGGTACGGTGCACGAAATAGCAAGTTCAATATCGTTGGACATACTGCCGCACACAATCCCTCCAGAGAGCTCCTTGTTCTCATGGATCAGGTAATTCGAGGTACCGACAGTAACATTACCCACTCCATTTGCATCGACATCAAACTTGATAGGCAGTGTAGCAAAAGAATACAAGTTCAGAACATTGGAGCAGGCTTGCGTAACCAGGATGTCTCCCAGGTGAGCCTCGACCGAGATGCTTTCGTCGTTCTTCTGATAAAGGAGCTTTACCTCTTGCGATGGGTCACTGATGCCTAGGGCTGGAGCGGCCAGGACCAGGGACAGAAAGGGCGCCCAAGCCAGGAAAGTATGGAAAATGTGCATCTTGCAAAACAGAGGTAGTGATGAGGCTGAGATGGTAAAGGGTGTGTAGAGGTGAGCTCGTGAGTACTGAGAATGGTTGATAGAACGTAATGTACAATTGGGGCAGCGCCGATTTATGTTTTCAGATAACGTCCATACTCAGGCTTTCATTCCTTTTCTCACATACAGTTTTGAGAAATTAAGCCCTTCGTCAGTCTCCTGACCAGAGTAGAGATGGACCAACTGGCCTTCAATGGTCTGATGTGTGCGGCACAACAGAGAATGAACCCATCTTTACTCATTGTATGGTACGCCCTCGGACTACAATATGTACCAAAACCAACGGTCATGTGCAGGTACTTGATGTATACCAGTCGTCGAGCCTGATTAGCCAAATATCTACAACATGATGTCGCACTGAAATGTGATAACCCCTATGCCAACCCTTACGTGGCTGCTGTGTACCGCACTTACGCACTTGATAGGACTTAATTATACCTAGCGATAGGGTCAGTCACTTTATTAGTCTTCCTGAAGAAATTTCTTAGTTAGCCAAACGCAAGCTGTAGTCCATTCCACCGCTACCTCTATTTTGTAATACATAATGAGTAAATTCATCACGCATTAAACTACTTGTACGGAATACTTTACTACTTCTTGATCCTACTGTGGTATTTGGGGTTCTGTTGGGTCAGTGTGGAAACAAGTACAACAACAAATGCAGCTGCCACACCGGATACGGACCGTACGGTCCAAGTAAGGTGATACCAACAGTCAGGTCCAGTAATTTAACCGTATTTGTGTGTGGGGAGCCTTTTCCCGGCGCAAGTACACAGTAGTTGGATACACAGATACGGTGGCTATTCTACCACTATGTACTGGAACGTAGTAAGCTGGGAAACTACTAGGGTTCGGAACGGTTCTACTCCGTGCCGTAGTAGTTACTCCGGCCCAGACTACCCGAACCTGACATTGTCTAACATTGGGCCGGAACAGGAAGCTTTTAGCAGAGATTTCTATTAGACAATACGAGGTAGCCTAGGGCTCAGGGTACTGTGTGGTAGGCTATATTAACTAGACATATTCCACAGTTAGTTGGCACAAAACCACAGTTTCGACACCTTTCTTCTTCCATTGCTCACCTTAATATACAGTAGAGAGTACTTTGGCTATTGGACTTAACTTAGTAAGCTAAACAAAGCCCTTCAAATACTTCAGCTGGTTTTTAGTACAAGAGGCAGAAACTGAAGATATGTCAATCTCGACAGGGCTAGGACTAATTTCCTGGCCCTGTAATTTGTTAACTTATCCTAGGACTAGCTCAGTATCGACATGGCCTTAATACTACCAAACTTGAGGAGAAATCATCTAGCGGTGAGGTAGGCTCGGTAAAATATACATTACAGGCTGATGGCCTATATGTAGAGCAACGGTTGGCGGCTTCTACATAGAATCATTCGCTCCTTTCCTCGTCACAACAAGGTGCAATATCAATGATTGGTGGAATTATAATAGTGCAGCCTAGGAGCTCCGCCACAACCTTATTGTGGTACGGTATGGTAAAATGGTGTTGGCGGAGGAGGGAGGGGTGCGGGAGCTCCGCCACAACCGAATATCACAGAAATATGGTAAAGTAGTGTTGGCGGGAGTGGAGGGTGGGATAGAGGTCCATTTTTAACCATATCTGGACACTTGCCCGTGAACTCCCCTACACAGTACGTATTGACATGGACTTAATACCGCCAAATGCGAAGAGAATACAGAGTATGCGAAATAACGGTGAAATACGCTTGGGGAGATATATACAGTGATCACAGTAATTGGTGCAATGTTGGCAGGTTTAGCCTATTTACTATACTTATCTACCAACATATACTACTAGGCACTTGTCATTTCCGTCTTTTGTCTTAGTTGGCGCAGTGGAACGCCAGAATGGAATTATACCAGCATACCAGGTAACCTGGGAGCTCCGCCAAAGCGTGATACTATGCTGTGGTAAAATGGGGGATGCAGGTTCATACCCTAACTATATCTGGATCTTACCCGCAAACTCCCCATTCTTTGATATGGATTCTATACTTGGAGGTGGACCTCATATCTTTACTCGCCGTACTAAGTAACCAGGATATATTCGCTACCTAATAGTATTAGAAATAATTTATAAGCTACACTCGCCGTATTTTGCTCGCATGGTAGGAGTATACCTTGACATTCCTAGTTTCCTACTCTTTATTAGTTCCCCTCGACTCCGTTGCTTTCTACTGCAAATCGGCACACCTAGAAGCACTCTCTTTACAACGCATCGGTCTGTGTTAGACTAACGCAAACATGTCTACGTCCGCCAGCGATCTAGATTGTTCGACATCCAACATCCCCGAGACCAAAATCCCCCAGAATATCACCTACGCGGCTATACAGGGGCATAACGCATCGGATGCGTGGATGGTACGTTGCTGCTACCCGAGCCCGGTGCAGGTTGTCTACGGCTGTTGGGAGTGGTGCCAGATTCCCGCGGCGATGCTCAACCACACCACCTCGGATAGTCAGGTCTCGATAAAATTTTCATCATGCCTCGATTCGAACGGCCGCAACACGAGTCTATCCAACGCACTTATGGTCCATATTTCTGCCGTAGCACTGTGCGGCAGCGTCTCGACGACGAAGCTCGCTTTACTCTCGGCGCTGACCAGCCTTGCGGTCTGCGAGTTTGTGTTTTGAGAAGTGAGGGTATTGGATCCCGTTCACGCGGTATCCTGGAAGAGGGCGGCTCATAGGGGAGGGGACCTTTTGTTATAATAATACGATCGATTCAGTAGTATTGAACGGCATCACCCGAGGGTGGTAAGACTTGCTATCGACGCCCGAACCGCAAAAGAGGCGGCACGGCATATGTATGCTCTTCTCTCTCTTGATCGTATCATAACGACTCTCTCTCTCCCTCTCTCCCTATCCCACTATCCCAGTCTCTCACTGCTTCTTGGGGTTCTCCCTTAACTTGATATGCTTCGCGGCAAATTCGATAGCGGCCGTGTACCTAAATACGCCGAGCCCGCAGATTATAGCCTCGGCCTTGTCGGTAAAGTAGCTATAGTGCCTCCACTGCTCCCGCGCGTATACGTTAGACACGTGGACCTCGATAAAGGGGATGTTAACGCCTAGCAGGGCGTCCCGGATAGCGACGCTCGTGTGCGTAAAGCCGGCGGGATTAATAACGACGGCGTCGGCGACGCCGCGGGCGGCCTAGATACGGTCGATAATGGCGCCCTCGTAGTTGGACTGGAAGGCCTTGAGCGTGGCGCCGAGCGACTGCGCCTGCGCCTGCGCCTGCGCCTGCCCGACCAACTCGTCCAGCGTCGTCGAGCCGTATAGGTGCGGCTCGCGCGTCCCGAGGAGGTTCAGGTTGGGCACGTTGATGAGCACGATGTGTCTCGCCATGGTGGATCGGGAGGCTTGGGGTGTCTGGGTCCGTCTGGGATCTGTGGTGGGTGGTGGACGGAAAAACGTGGCTCGGGGGCTCGACTCAATTGCGCAAATCAAGTGTTAGTTAGTCGTAAGTGGGGGCCTGAAAATGCGTTGGAATTGTGAAATTGCAATGCTGCGTATCAGGTCGCCGTCCGCTCAAGCTACATGCATGGCCTTTATAGGTTGCACAACAGGTGCACACGGCGCGGCGCAAGTGATGTACATAAGGCCTTGGGGTTCTCTGTCCCGGAATCGGAGCCGTCGGTAACAGTATTCAGGGTAAGTTTTCTCCCTACATGGCATTCCGAGAGTGGATCCTGGTGCTTCTCCAGATCAGGTAAAAGGAATAACCCCTGCCATGGACCGGCTTCAAGCCGACCTAGGGGTACTATTGTAGGGGTACTACTGTGGAAGCTGGCATACGGAGTATCCGTACTACTTACACAGTACGTAAGGGTTGTGTGGGGCGCCATAACTTTTGAAGGACCCTCCGTATTAGGCTAGTTACAGGACTAACTGTATTGCGCATAGTAGCCTGTTCTGCATATAATAGGTGGTACATTTCAAATGCCGCCCACTTTCTAGAGAATTCGAACCTTATCGGTACATTCCTCTGAATTAACGGTTCCCCGCTCGCTCTGTTATTCGCGACACAATAATCATCGGCATCGCAACACAACTTGCCTCGGCTGTTTTCGGTTATCTAGTCGCATCTCTCTTGCTACTGCATCGCGATGCCGTCGACCTCGGATGTGACGAAGCACGTCGATCCGGACATCAGTGGCCTTCAGATCATCTCCACGCGAACGCCCAAAGCAGTGGAAATGGTCGAGCCGAAAGCTTCATGGGCCTCGTCTTTCTTCTTAATCTCACAGAAGATTCGCAGCGTCCTAGGTGAGAACGCGCTTGTAATTGAGCACGTGGGTTCTACAAGCATTCCAGGGTTAGCAGCAAAGGATGTTATCGACATCGACCTGGTGGTAGCAGACCCGACCAAGGAAGATACATACGTCCAGCAGCTCGAGGGGGCCGGTTTCCAATTCATACTTAGAGAGTCGAGCTGGTACGAGCACCGATTTTTCGGCTTGGAGCAGCCTTACGCAAACCTGCACGTATTCGGCCCAGAGAGCCCGGAGCTGGTTAGACACCGTATCTTCCGGGACTGGCTGCGGCAGAACGAGGACGATAGACGCGCGTACGAGGCGGTGAAAAGAGAGGCGGCCAAGGCGTGCAGGCTCACGGGGGGGGCGGATAGCTCAATACAACACACATAAGGAGCCCATCATTCGAGAGATACTGGACCGCGCATTTCAGGCTAGTGGAATGCTCTGAAAGTGACGGTGCCCGCGGGATGCGTGACGGGGTTAGGCAGTCTTCGCGATGTATCCTGTACGGAGTATCACACATGGATCAACATGGAGTACATGCGAGTCGCGCACTTTCAGTCGCAACGCGTCTCTCTATCTTTCTGTCCATTCTGATCTATATTGTTGGTATCACCTTACTCGGACCGTTACGGCGAATACGTGAAGCGTAGTATATATCTGTTGATTTACTCAAAGGTGGACCTCGCCTGGCGCTCAAGGGACCGGCCAGCCAGACCATCTCCGAGGTTATTGGCGAGGAGATGCCTTACGCCGGATGTTTGTGCAGAAACGGCAGCAGTGTTGAGGTGCTCGCCGAATGCCTGGGTGGTTTCTGCTCGGCCCTGGCCCCTGGGGAGTTCGGCCGTGATCCGTCAACTTGGCATGCTACGAGTCTTTCTTGTCGGGTGGTGCCGAGCAGCAAGTGCTCAAGGATCTGCCGTCGTACAGATGTGGCCACGGCCGAGCACTCAGTATACTGTTTCCAGTCTCGGCTTTCCAAGGCGACGCTGAACAACAACATCTCTACCAACGAGCTTCTCGGGACCAGAGTGGTGGACGACAGTGCAACTGAGGTTCGGTGGCGCAAGTTGCAACAGTCTACACTCCGCAGAGGTGCCCTGGCCATTCCAACACCATCACCATGCGCAGGGCCAGATCGTCTTCCCTGGCATGGGCTCAGCCACTGGCGTTGTAGCGATCCCTCAAGCCACGCCCTTTGCCTCGTACACATACACCGATCTCTCCAGCGGTTTCTTCCGTGAGGCGCGAGGCATGGAACGACTGCGGTTGGTCGGTCGTTGAGGCTGGGGTGCGGCCCCTCGCACGATTTCACGTGGCATGCAACCGGTAAGCCTTAAGTCACCGGATCGAGGACATGTCCACCAAGTATGCGACGGCCGTTGCCTTGAAAGATGGCCACGGCCACGAGAGTCTCGCGTATGCCGAGTTGACGGCACGTGTCACAACTATCGCGGCGCAACTGGTCCAGTTTGGAATTGACGGCGGAATCGTGGGCGTGCTGCAAGCTTCTACCATTCACTACGTCTGCTCCATCCTGGCGATCTGGAAGATAGGAGTAACGGACGTGGCTCTTGACCCGTGTCTCAGCTCTACCGATCGCCTAGCCGCGATTGTGCGCGAGTGTGAGCCTGTCTGCATCTTGATGGACGCGAACACCAGTGACCATAGCAGAGGCCTCGGTGTTTGCCCAGTCGCCCAACGGCACGGTCCTGATGCAACACTTTGACGCCTTCTACGACTTCTACTCGCAGTACATCGTGCCCATGGTCCAGGGCGCCGGGCAGGGTAACCTGCTCGACTTCCGGACCATACCCAAGTCGATGCACACGACAGCCAAAGGACGCGCCAAGCTGCTGGACTACCTGAAAGCGCAGGTCCAGGCCAACTTGACCGTGACCTTGTTCCAGACGGCGCCCTTCACCAACGACAACTCGGGCGACGCGATCGGCAGCTCGGTGCATTCGGCGTGGCGTGATAGCTACTGATTCACCGGTAACAGTGTCGAGTATGCGTGGAACGCGACCGGCGCCGAGCGCGAACAGGCCGCCCGCGCCATCCAGCAGCATTCCATCGATCTCGTCGCCCTGGCGCCCGACGGCTGCGCGTACCCGAACGAGGCGAACCCGTGGCAGCAGAACTGGGAGTCCGAGTTCCGGGGTTCAACTTCCAACCACGCGCGCCTGGCCGGTGTTAAGTAAAAATACGATCTGCACTCGCTGTTAGACTGCTGGCGCTGTGTGGGACCCAAACAACAGAACCCGGCGTTTGAGTGTCCCGCGTCTTTCGATGGACTGGTGTGAGACGGTAAGACAAAGCCTCAAGGCGTAATCCCACGAGCAGGGCCAGCATTTTGATCCACTTTGGCACTCACTGCTTTGACTCCAGGAGTCACCGCGGCGTTTCCCCTCCCTCAAATGTAGCGTCCTGACAGTAAATCCCGAAGACTTCTCTTGATCCCGTCGGAGACTGGTCTATTTGTAAAGCAGTACCTGATTTATATACGTGATTATACAAGACAAGTAGGGGTCTTGGTCCCTAACGCCTCTATATGCAGTCTCTAGGAACAGTAACGCGTGCCGTTAATCCTCTCTACTTTGTTGCGGTGTCTTGATGTCGTTGTAGTACGTTGTCTAAATTTTGAATTACTTCAACATTTTATATAGCTCTCTACAAGGACCCGGAGGCCTTATTTGGGGTCAAAACCCGGCTTAGCTGCTTTAGGTATTATACTCTAAGTTCAATAGGACTCCTATAGATTAGGATTAAAAGGTACAACATAAGACCGGCATTTAATATACCTTGTGAGCAAAACCCTTATCGTAAAACCACCTAACTTATCAGCCGTTACTCCGGAAGTAATTGTCAGCATTATCTTAATCAGGTCGTACTGTGCCAATGAACAGTAGCGTAGAGGGAGGCGACTAGCTAATAGCGAGGAGTAGGATAAGTAAGGGGTATTCGGATCGGACGTGGTCCGGCAGTCTAATCCGTGTGTGGTGGGGATAATTACTCTAAAGGTTATATCCGATATCCTTCTAACTGTTATGTTAGATTGTTCCAACAGCAATATATCTAATACACCTCGGGTATAAACTCGGCAATTTTAACCACTCACTCTAAATGCCAAATACCTCGCTTATTTGAATAGGTAGTACTACATACGTATCCTACTCGTAGCTGGCCGTCAAATACTTTCACTTAACAAAGGCTTATTACTATACTGATCCTTTCATCAATTATTAACTAATGTCTTGTCAGCATTATAGCATAGTGCCTTATTCTGTTGCTATCCTTGAGAACTGTTAAAGCATAACTAGTAGCTTCGAAACACAAAATCTAGCCTTGCAGCACGGTCTTTAACTATGCTTATCGCATGTTACCCCTCTTGTTTAACTAAAAGCTTTGTACCAAACTTTCGACGTCCTAGTACACAACTCGATGATTTGGAGCGACAAGGGCATGCTTCAAAGTCCGGGCATTCCAAGCATTACGCCTTCGCCTTGCTATGCCGAAGGAGCGCTGATGAGATTTGCGCAATTCTGGCCCTCTTCATTATATTTTCCATATTCTACTGTTTCTATGGATTCTTCGTCTATGCGACTAGATCTAAGAGTGGTACAAACACATTCGAGGTACAATTAAATTAACAACTATATCACACAATTACTAACTTTAGGCAGGATTTAATAGCATAATATAGTTGGAAAACGATGCTAGAAGCGTATTTCTAATACCGGAAGGGTAGTGTTCCTTTATCTATAATGAGAACTAAAGATCCGATGCCATGGTCAGAGTGGTACTACATTTGTAGACCCGTTGATACTAGCGTCTTGTCAGAATATAGATGCTGATCTTGATAATGTTAGAAGTGAGATGGTGTCGGGGTTTTTATAGCAGGAGTTCAGATATCATGTATAGATAGTTGCAGCTTTGCGTTAGCTAAGATTCCGGTCACCTTCAATAGCTTAAAAAGTTAGATTAAGCCTACCTTCTTTCGGAAGATATTGAATTACAGATAGTAAAGGAACTAATGATTAACGATAAACAAACGCATTTTTATAGTTTACTCGTTTGTACTCCATGTTAGAGATAGAAGATTGGACTTAAAATAACCATTTACAGTTAACTCACTACTTGGTAAGGCAAATTTTAGGTGTATGTAAGTTTTCATGTTTCAGGATAGGGAAGATGACTATCTAAGTAGGCGTAGACGGAATAAGTAGGTTAGGAGGTAACATACCTTATATTAGACTAATTTAGCACTTACCTAGCTCATTCTTTGAAGGATTTGTAGTGTTATCTATCTAGCACTACAAATATATTTATACTTGAACGATTAATTCATCGTAACGTGATCTCTCTATAACATTTATTTACCTCATATAATGTTAAAAGGGAGGTGCTATTATTTCTCTTCAAAATGAACCTAATAGAGCAACTATTTAACGCTTAAGATCCGAGACAGAAGTTCTATTTGACATAATAGCAAGCTTATATAAAGGTGAAACCTAATAAAGCCGGTTTTGCCCGGCGACGTCGCCGACTACGACAATCGCAAGTGTAAAATAAGCTGGTTCTACTATTTAACAGCACTATAAGTAGCTATATCACGATGTATATATTGGGCATCGATCTGGTATAAGCGTTTGGCGAGATAGCCTAGTCTAACCGTTGAGGAAAACGCCCGCTTATCGGCTGAACACCAAAAACTTCCGACCCGGCCGACGCGCGAATCAGCCGTAAATAGCTTCGCCCGGCGATCGGGCGGTAGTGAGATCGCCCGATGTCCGACCCTGCATAACATAGCATTAGCAATTCATTGATTTCGCTCGGACATTTCACTTTTAAGTCAAGGTTTTAATACAGTCGAGTTGAACTCATTCAATCTTTCGGCAACAAAAACTTGACCTAGTTAGAATGTTTATCTTCTGTCCCAACTAACTGTTATGGCGCACCTTTTTCGTATCTCTAACTTGCGCCCAAACGAGCAACTCGACCAGCTTGACAAGCTACTTGAACGCGAGCATGGCTTTCCGGAAAGGCTTCCGAAGCCTGGGTCTAACAGATATTGCGAACTCTGTGGCCATCCATCGTTGGCTAGCCCTACTCACCCTCGCAAACATCTCTTCTATTTGAAAGTCATTACACTCATCACATCGATTCTTTTTTTTTCAATCTACGTCGGTATTACAGCCCCATTGTTGGTATCAAAACTTGAGATGTCAACTACACTGCACTGTGGTACCACTTTGTCAGACGCTATTAGTCGAGGGTGTATCTTTGACCCACTTACGGTCGCTTGGATGCCGAAGGAATGTTCACAAGACTCCTTCACTGAGGAGTTTTTAGTCTCAAGCGGCAAAGATTCTTGGACATATTTTACCGATAACAACACTGGAACAATTATACCGGACATCAGCACGTATCCGGGTGGCGTCCGTTTCTGGTCTACAACGTCGGAGCATCTCCACCACTGTGCGCAATTGCTCATGCGAGGTGTGGATGGCTATCATAAAAAGAAACCGTTAGACCGTGCAAGCGCGAAGCCCGAACATGCCCGGCACTGCGCCAACCTACTGCTGGATGCTGCTACCAGATTCCATCCGGGACTTGATGAAGTTACTGGAGAGAATGTTGTTGTATTTGGAAGTTGCGTAGGATAGAGTTCTGATGCTAGTCTCCTTTGGCTTCGCTTAATATGCAAAAGTAGAGGAAAGAGTAAAGAGAGTGTCTGCTTTCTACTTAATTCAGTTACAACTCCAGGTTAAAACTTTGCATGCCATGAACTACTTGTAGGCAGATCCGATATATCAAGGGACAGAGGAATGTCACGGATAATAACAGTGCTGGTCTACTTGAAATCTTCCAGCGGGTTATTCTCTCGGTGCCAAAATAAGAAACCAAGGGGAGGAAGAATTATCCGCCCAAAGATGCTAGAGGAAAGGCCCTCCGGTTTGCTATTCGTGTTTGTTAGCTTTGACCATGTTAGCACCACTTACTATCGTGTACGGGATAGGAAATGATCACTGGAATGCACTAAGCTAGATGAATGGATTTCAAAACCAGGAAGACTATCTGCTTGTGGAAGTCTTAACAAGTGGGAGCTAGGTATTTTGAAAAAGCCTAGAGGATATATCTTTCTCTTTAGTTAAGCATGCGAACAATTACAGTATAAAAAACTATGTTTATTATATAAGACATACCTTTTAATTGTTATTGCCTTATTGTTGCCAGAGGAGATCTTTACGGCAGCTAATATCAACGTCGCCCGTACACTGCGAGACTTTATCTACGGACGAGGAGTTCACATTATCAGGAACAGCACCAGAATCGTGCCGCACCTAGTAGAAACTATTAACCGGGAAAGGTTTCTTTTCTGGACTAACGAACTTATCACGGAGGCAATGCAGGTTAACTCGGACTTCGCTGCTAACACCGCAAGGCCAGGCTTCATCGATAACCTACGTGAGTTATACCTTTAAGTTCCGTTAACGACTTCTACAAGTATTTATATATCAAATGCCTTATTTATAGATAGCTTCCCAGATATAAGCGTAAAGATTGTGTTAACAGCTTTCCTACCAGAAACGTCTAGTTCTAAGTGTTATTGTGTAATCCACTGCAACAGCTGCAGTAACGGATGCCAGAGGCATCTAGTAGGTAGGTTAGACGCTAACGCGTTAGACCTACCTACTATCTATAGCTGCTGCTATAGCTAGCTAACCTTCCTACCTGTTAGTCAGACCTCGTAATACCACAGTATATTGCTATGCTTCAAATTTGCCAACAAAGAAAAAATAACCTGCGGCCAGATTTAAATAGAAAGTAATAATAAGCTTACTAGATATAGTTACTTACTATCTCGGGACACTTTAAGTAATCTATACAAACTAAGGAAATGCATTATTTTTAGGTTTTGTCGTACTCTACTAGCAGGAGCTATCAAATAATTATACTACTACGAAATTGAAACAGAAGTATTATAACAGTTATAATAGCTAACAGGCTTTAAATTGCTAAGGTTATTTGCTAATTCGTTATAAGTAATATGTAATACAAAATGTTCGAAGAGTAGGTCTAGAAACAGATCAAACTTCATAACTACCTATTATCTAGAACAGCTCGAACCCTCGAGTATAGCGGAAATACCTGATTTTTAGACATTGGGAATAGGAATTTTGAATAAAATTGAAAGGGGTGAAAACTAAATAGGTAGCTCCTGCTGTTGAAGGGAAGTCTATCTACTTCTATATATATAATAATGCGAAGCGTTGAAGCTAGGCTTATCCTTTTCACGTTTTAGCTGCACCTGCTATACTAGTAGGTAGTAGTAGAACTTAGAAGTTGAACTTAAAGTCGCGCTTCTCGTTCTCATCGGTACCCTCGATACCGCGTTTAAAGTTGAACTTGAAATCGCGCTCCTCGACCTTATCCTCAGCCTCTGTGTCGCGCTTGAAGTTGAACTTGAAATCGCGCTCCTCGACCTTATCCTCAGTCTCTGCGTCGCGCTTGAAGTTGAACTTGAAATCGCGCTCCTCGACTTTATCCTCAGCCTCTGCGTCGCGCTTGAAGTTGAACTTGAAATCGCGCTCCTCGACTTTATCCTCAGCCTCTGCGTCGCGCTTGAAGTTGAACTTGAAATCGCGCTCCTCGACCTTATCCTCAGCCTCTGCGTCGCGCTTGAAGTTGAACTTGAAATCGCGCTTCTCTTGGTCGTCTATTTCCCGGGTATTACCACTGAGCTGGTTTGCTTTCGCCGGAATAACAGGGTCTGTTAACATTATAGATTAGTCTCGCTAGTACTGCTACTAGAATACAGTACTCGTATCTAGCAACTTACGGGCGGTAATGCCTAAGATAAAGGCAAGGGCGATTCCGCCAAGAAGGTCTACGTAGCGAACCATTATGAGAAGGTAGTAGTTCGATAGGATATTGAGTTATTTAATAATTATGTAATCCAAGTTGTATAATAGATTGAACAAAGGAAAATTTAACCTCCTTGGTAATTTTATTATATACATACAAGTTTGTTTCAATGATTTACGACATTAAAAGATAAAATATTATTATCCGGCGCTTGGTTTGCATATTCCGAAATAGAACAAGATTAGCTTAGGTATGAGAAAGAACAAAACATAAAAGCGAAAGAGTAATAACCGGAGGTAATAATAACTTAGATACTTGCGAGTTAAGTTTTGTCTAACTGTTATCTACTCGGAAGTTTTGTCCGACTATTTTTTATTCCGAAGTTTTATCCGAATATTCTCTTTCCGGATATTCTACTGTTAATAAAGTCTGGAATATAATTGTCGGAATATAATAACTACTATTATCTACTACGGATATCGTCGGTATCCGTAAGTATAGTAACATACTATCACGTCAGTCCGGTAGTCCGTCCGGCGGGTTCACCTTTAAAGGTGACCTGCGCGCCTACTACCTAGTTACCTTTCCTCCTCTCCTCTCTAGGCCTAGTAATAACGATAATATTGCTATGCTTCACATATTCACCGTTACGGTCCGAATAAGTAGATACCAACAGAAACTTCTGCTTAGTTAACTTAAAACACTTGTTCAATCTAAATTATTTTGAATTATTTAAAGCAGAGTTTCACATATGACAAATTCAACCGTAAAGGACTGCAGTTCGTTGTGTTTGTAACTTGTTCTGCTATCTCGACTTATCCCCGCAAGTGCAGCTTTCCCTGTGCCCCCAGGAGGGACCAAAGTCTCTCTCTCTACCATCGTTAGATTCGTCCTCCCACAACCAGCTATCTCTTTCTTTATATACCTTAAGGTTAGCGCGGTAGATAGTTAAGTAGTTATCTGTGTTTAACTCTATGTCCTCGGGGTTACTAGGGGCTCGGATCCTTATATAGAACGATATAAGGTTATTGTATAAACTACCGCAGCAGTTACAGCGGATACTACTAGCATCCGGTAGGTGGGTTAGACGCTAACGCGTCGGATCCTACCTACTACCTCTAGCTGCAGCTAGCTAACCTTCTTTCCTTCTTATTCTTTAGGCCTAGTAATTATAACGAATATATTGCTATGCTTCACGTATTTATCGTATAGTCCGAATAAGGTGATACTAATAGTTATATCTATAGTAGTGCTCCTGCATGAAATCAGACTACTGCAAGATATACTATTAGCAAAGAGTGCTTCTCCGATAAGGTTATTTCCGAAACCAAGCAAAATATGCGAGAGCAGAAAAAGTATAGAAAGATATATATACTCCCACCAGCGATTGACCACTAGGCAATTAAGCGTTTAAAAGCTCGTCTAGAGAATACTCAAATTTTAAGACTTGTGCTATTAGGATAGTCCAGATCGTCCCCCCCCCGAGTTCCGAAAAATAGGTAAAGTCTTCGACTTAGATAGTTATATATCGCAAACGGGTCGGCTCGGCGTTAAAGATAAGAGCTATTTTATATCCCTAGGGGATATAAATAGTATCGATATTAAAGATAATCTAGCTATAGCGCGGCTTATAACCCCCCGTAAAAGCCTTCGTATAACGATCTTCCAGATATAATCGAGACTCTACACGCTTACAAGAAAGGTGGTGTCTTAATAAGAGAGGAGAAGCACCGCATCCAAAATAACCCGTGTATTTCTTGTCTGCCACCCACGGGAGAGATAATAACCTCGCGTAGCTATACTATCAGTCTTCAGATCCCAAATTCGGCGGCGCAGTTCCAGCGGTAAACGCGGAAATGGGTAGTGTTGGTATCACCTTATTCAGACCGTATGGTGAATACGTGAAGCGTAGTAATATATTCGTTAAGTAGGCCTGACTAAGAGGAAGGATGGAAGGTTAGCTAGCTATAGCAGCAGCTGTAGATAGTAGGTAGGTCTGACGCGTAAGCGTCTGACCCATATACAGGATACCGGTGGCATCCGTTACTGCAGCTGCTGCAGTGGATTACACAGGTAGAAAGAGGCCATAGCGAACTCTATACTTACAGGTGATAGTATAGCGGCTAGTCGAGGTGGAATGGTTCAATGCAGGTGAAATTAAGAGGAAAGCAATATCGGACAGAGCTACTCTATAATAGTGTAGGTGTGTAAACCACCGCAGCAGCTGCAGCAGCGGATGCCACCGGCATCCGGTAAGTGGGTCAGATGCGTCGGCATCTGAACCACTACCTACAGCTGCTGCTGCTTCAGTTAGCTATCTTCCTTTCTTCCTTCTTACTCTTCAGGCCTAGTAATAACGATAATATTGCTATGCTTCACGTATTCACCGTACGGTCCGAATAAGGTGATACCAACAGTAGGATATACAAGCTGACGCTTGCCAGCTGCTGCGCAGCAGGCGGGGAATTTATCTGCCGCATTGGGAGTAATTATATAAGCTACCGTCGTAGGTAATAGAGCGCCACAGCCCCAGCCTCTCGGAACATCAAAACATAAGAGTGGGTCTAAAAAGTTTGAAATCTATATAACTTAACGAAGCTTATAGATAATATTTAATAATTAGAAACTCCATTAGATAAGTCATATATATAGAAGTATATAAGGTTGCATCTATCTATATAGGTGATATCGATGCGTGGTTAGCAGTAATAGAAACGCGGTGGGGCTAAATCCGTCTCTGTGATTGGCTATTGCAAGTCACGTTACTGCAAAAAGTGAACTGTGGCAGTACTATTACCATAAGAGAGACTTAGATTCCGTACGGCACAGCACATTTCTTGTGGAGGGGGCTCTAGGTGTCGGAAAACGCCGTTTCCATAGTGGTTACATCAATGCTGCGCATTGACCCCTAGAAGTCACTTAGATGCCGAAGCTTAACCGGTGGGTACATTTCTTTAACAAAACCAAAACTCCAGTCATCTGGAGTACCGGTACAACACATGACAGACATCATCAATCAATACATTCAAGCACTTAAGCGGATACCCGTGATCTCTAACACTAGGCCGGTTTATCTTACAAAAGCCGCGCCTTCCCTTAATAAGAAAGATCGCCGCCTACCCCTGCTAACTAATTTCGGAATTACTGGATGTACGCGAAAACGCGTCGTTGCAGCTGCTATCTACACACCACTCTCAATATGGAACGATTCTGTTGGTATCACCTTATTCGGACCGTACGGTGAATACGTGAAGCATAGCAATATTATCGTTATTACTAGGCCTGAAGAGTAAGAAGGAAGAAAAGAAGGTAGCTAACTGAAGCAGCAGCAGCTGTAGGTAGTAGGTAGTGGTTAGATGCTGACGCATCTGACCCACTTACCGGATGCCGGTGGCATCCGCTGCTGCAGCTGCTGCGGTGGTTTACACAGATTCCTCGAGATCTGTAATGTTGTTATTAGTTTCCACAAATTTATTCAATATAGACCATGTCTACGGATACAGTCTTGCAGCCTAGCTGATCCGCGGTGTTAACAGGTCCCGGATTACCCGAAAGTCTTAGCCCCTCGAATGGTTCCTTCGCTGGTCACATCTACGTGTTGCATTATGCGACAATCCGGTACAAGGATGCGCATACTTCATATAGCTGATGCGGATCAGTGGATTGCCTAGTACTGAACTCTAGTTCTTTAAGTTACATTACTTCGATTTCAATGTCACTTCATGTACCTGCTACATTTATCAGTCCACACTTCAACACTACGTAACTACCAACTAGCGGCTGCGGCTAAGTTCCTCTAAAAATAACTAGCATTGTATCCGTACTCGGAAGAGCTTCACCGACACGTTAAAGCTAGTAGGCCGGGGCGCTAGCTGCGGCTCCTATCTAATTCCCCTCGACGCATCGAAGATAACTATGTGCAGCTTTTCGCGACCAGGATTCATCTTGGGAATCGGCATTGGCCACAACAGTATTCCAAGTTATATATCGGGAACTTAAAGCACAGTGGCGGTATCTATTAGGCAGTGTCCAAGGATTTTCGGTAGAGGACCGTTTATCGAGATTCGAGCTGTCAAACAAAATATTTACTTTGGACAACGTTCGTCTAAGACTCTGAAGTATGCGTCAGCAGACTGGGTTAACTGAACAGCTCGGAGCCTCAAGTACTTGGTAAATGTCTCATTTGCATTAGATCAAGCGACCCACAATGGTTTCCAGGCGTGACGATAATACATCATACGAAGTACGTACTGCGTAGTAACGTTCCACAAGAATCCTTCGACCAGGCAGGGGGGACTTGGCTTTGGGGCGTTATCCTTACTCACTGGCCTCTGGCTAGCTATTCGGAAATCACGTGCTCCTAGGCCCTGCCAATAATGCTTGTGATAGTACCCCAAGCGCCTTTCTCTTTGGCATGATTCTATTTATTAATCGTAACAAACCTACTCTGTGCTCTGTACAGAGTAACTAGATGTCGCAGGGGATATTCACCTATTAGCGATCCAGCCACTGCGTGGCGCAGCTACCTGTGGAGCAGACCGAGCTTGGTCCACCCCCTAGCAGCTCGATCCCCCTGATCCTATTTAGAGGTCCTCAGTCCTCCTTTCCTATGTAGCTAGAACCTAGACAGTAAGCTCACTTATTACCTCACCCATATCCACTGCCTCTACGCTGCGATACTAGAACAGCCCGTCGCAAAACTCGCCCTTTCAGAGTATAATGACTAGTCCAAGCTCACGCATGTCAATTTTCCCCCTTGATCGAAAGCCACGAATTACTAGAGCCAGTAAGCCCAAGGTCCGTACTGGATGTATCACCTGCAGGTAAGGTTGATCGCCGAGACACCAGCAACCTTATGACGTCATCAGCTCCGTACTAAAATATGGAATTTCAAGGCGCCGCCATTGCAAGTGCGATGAAGGTAAACCAGATTGCGCAGCGTGCCTGAAGTATCAAGGTTACTGTACAGGTTATACGGTGGTCAAGCCCCCAAGAGTTGACAAACACCGGCCCATCTGCGCAGGGCCGGCGAAGAAGCAGGAGGGAGGAAACCTGCTAATAGAGCCAAATCACGCGACCCTCATGTTCTCAAACCAGCTGGAAAAAGATCACTTCAACTACTGGCTGGCGTTTACCAAGACCACGGTTCTGTTCGGCTCCGACTTGCTCACACAAGTCATTCCACAACTCGCATGGAGAACCCCCGCCATCAAGCATGCAGCCCTGGCAATCGGCGCGGCGGCCCTCGGCAGTAACACACGAGAACAACGTCTCCTCGGAAAGGGGCAGTTTCACCAGGCTGCTTTCATACACTACGGCAAGGCGATAAAGCTATTATACTCGTCGCCATTGTTGCCTGAAAGCACTTTGCTCACATGCCTTCTGTTCGTTGTATTCGAGAGCCTCCAGGGGAATATAACGGCCGGGCTAAACCATATCACCCAGGGTTTCCGGATCCTCGAAGATTACCATCCGCAAGGCAGCAAACCAAGCCCTTTCCTAGAAAAGGTCATGAGCAGCTTCCAGCAATTTGGCCTGCAAGCATGGGCCCTGAGCAGTGCACATCTACAAGAGACGCAGTCGCAGGTACCGTGGTGCTGTCGCGGGCGAGAAAAGCGGTATGCCGTTCAGGAAATACCTACCGTCTTCGAAAATCTGGAAATGGCCCGCTGCTGGTGGAATACCGTCCGACACCACGTCGAGCATCACGCGCCATTTTACACCAACTTCAAAGTCGGGTCTTCGCCGACGGTGCCTCGAACGCCCCCAAGAGAGGGCGGTTCGGCCAGTGATTCAGAACGTGTTCGAAGTTTCGGCCGTTACTTGGACGAATGGTACAATGCTTTTCTCCCGCTCGCCATTGACGCAGAGTCCAGAAAGGACGCCAATATCGCAGACCATCTGAAGGCCCTCAGCTTGAGGGTTCACTACTTGTACCTCTGGGCTGGGGTGCGGAGCGCGGGCTGGACCGATAAACACATCGGCGCACGCACAAAACACTTGGTGATGGGCACTTTAGAGGAAAAGCAGCAGCAGGAGCGCTTAGCCGGTACAGAGGAGGCAAAGGGGTTCAAGGGTACTTTCCGCGACATTGTTGCTTTTAGTCGGCAGCTCCTTGCGGGCCAAGAAGCCCAATGTCGCTCCGTGCCAAACGACGAGGTCTTTACTCTGGATGATGGTCCGACCTGGCCCCTGGTCTGCTCCTATCGTGTATGCACCGATCCCGAAGTGCGAAACGAGATAATCCAGCTCTTCAGAAAGTATCCGCGGCGTGACGGTCTTTTGGATACACATACGTTCTTATCCTTGACTGAGATTGCGGACAAGTTGGCATCCTCAGGCATCATCACCAATGAGCGGAGTCCGGTCATTGACTGTATAGTCTTCCACGACGACTGTGTTGTACTTCAACTGCAGATTTGGGACTCTGACATGTCAAATTGGAAGAACATAGATGTCAGGTTTAGCAACGTATAATTTCTGAGGAAAGGAAGCTTCTTATTTACTTTTCTGTCCCATAAATAACCCACACCATAGCGCGTAGTTGTCTAGCTCAGAGCTGGACGAAGACGTGTCCTTTTCGTTAGCGGTACCACGATCTATAGAACCTCGGCACTACACGACAGCAATAAGTCTCCATGAATAGAACAGCTCACATTGATTATCCAACTTGAATCTCCATGCGGTAATGCGGCAGTGCATGCGGAGTAAAGGGACGGATAGCTACAAGGATAAGAAGCCTCTGCACGAACAACCACGGTGACAGCGTGACAGGGTAAGCGGGTCGCTGATGAGGGTGCCGCCCAAGGTCCCGGCGCTTCGGGGTAGTGGAGACCAATCGGAGTTCTACACAGTTACTTACGAAGTACATGATAGTTACCCCGTACTATACCCTCCGAAACTAACTAGTTAACCAAACTGGCTACCATGTGCGTAATACCCAGTACACAGTAGTACTACATACCTCGTAGCTGGTGTGGAGCGCCTACCGCGGCCATGCCGGGTTGGCTGTGAACTTTGAAGGAGCCGATGGCCACGAACAGGGTTTCCCCAGTCCCAATCTCACACAGAGCATTGCATTCACTTGCCGGGTCATGCTCACTGGCATGCGGCGGCACCGCCAGCATACATGATGCGCATACGGCGGCACTGCCTGGTTGACACCATTACCTCCACTCTCGTCTACTACCCCCACGGGCCACAGGGCCGTAGTGATTGCGGATTGCGGATTGTATGCTCGACTCGGACTTTCAACTTTCAAGTGTGCGCTTTTGCTCCCACAAGTTACAACCGTCAACCAAGAGTAAGACTCGTGACTCGTCGACGAGCGGCCGCGAACGTTCCATCTCTGGTTCTACAAGAAGCAGCGGGAGCCTGCCTTTCGTCCCCGTCAGCGAGACCGCCGACGGCAAAGTGGGAATTCGGTTGCCGGCAGTGTCCACTGCCCACCGTCATCTCTGGCCGCTCTGTCGCACAGTCGCAGTGTCGCGCCGCGCAGACTCGCAGTCGCACTGTCGCCATGCCTGTTGTCGACGGAATAAAGATGGCCTGGTCAGTGATATTCTCGCTCGACCCGACTCCGGCGCACATACATCACAAGCCAGGGACGAGTCCAGTTTCAGACATGATTATGAGTTAACCAAAACAGTGAGCCGTGCGTGCGAGGACACAGGGCGACGACGTGCAGCCACGATACGGGCCGGGTCTTGGTTCCCGTACGCAAGCCTGGTCGGCCGCTGGTTGATTGCCCTCACCCGAATGGCATAGATGGGAAACAGTGCGCATACTGCGCCATGTCTATCGCTATGCCCCGGAAAAGGAAATGCGACTGCATGTCCGATGCCCTCTCGAGCCTAGAAGGAGTTAAAAGACCCTCTCCAGGTTCAAGGAGCAGAGGCAGCAAACGGCCACCTCAGCTTACGCTGTCTGATATCGCTACCGCAGTCTCGCCGAAGCCGTTGGATGTCTCCGGGATGCCGAGTGGGTGCTGTTCGAGACGACCAAGCACCTCCCAGTCTACGGATACACCCACGGCGAGTGTTGCGTCCTCGACATGCTATGCATCGACCGGGCCGTTATCCATTCACTCGCCGCTTGTCTTCCAACCCGATTTGAGTTCCACCATGGCGACGTACGTTGTTCTTTATACACCCGAGGCTCCTTGAGTCCTTTGTGATGGCTTGCTGACTTTGGCAACCGTATACAGATCAGAAGCACCCTTTTCTCAGTGCCCATCACTACCAGCCGCTGTAGAGACCACTATAATGGGCCATTTCGCACAACCGGTAGCTGGTATCAACCTGCCGCTATGCACGGGATGCCTTAGCCAGCCCCAGGCGACCGTGTTCTACCAACTACCGCTCCAGCCCGCCGTGCATTCAGATCCTGCACAGGCACACCATCCTCATGCATCACACACCCAAAACGTCATCTACGTAGTCGTACAACCGCCAGCCATCATAGCCCAAGCAACGCCAGCCTACCAGGCCCCAATCGCACCGCCGCCTCCGCCTACGCCCGTACGCAACAGCAGTCATGGATGCGGTGGCCCAGGTATGGCACACGAGTGTAGATGCGGTTCTTCGTGCCAGTGCATCGGCTGCGTCGTCCACCCTTTTAATAATGCCATGGAGCAGTTCACCTCTTCGGCTTATTGGAACTGGGCAGAGGACACGCCAACATCACCAAAACTGCCGGCGATGGGCCAGATGTACGTCCCGGAGACACCTCCAATTTGGGACCAGGGATTCGACTGGGCCGTCAACGCCCAACGACACTCGTCTTCTAATCCACACTCTCCTCATACTGCCCCGGAAGGCATGAACCCAGAGACTGATATCTTCTTCGTCAACTACCAGTGCCGCGGTCAAAGAGAATCCTGTTCATGTAGTCCTGGTTGTTTTTGCAAGGGGTGTATTCTGCATACCTCAGATCCAGTCTTGGCACCGGAGAGGCCTGGCTGACCTATTTCCCCATCCAGTCTATTCAACAAGTATGGAAAAACACATCCGTGGCCACGAAATAACCGATATCTCTGGGGTGAAGAGTGGCGTGACATCGAAATTGCGTAAGCAACACCCCATTCCGCATACCATGCTTCAGGGTTTCGGCCGCCGCTCGAGTCGCTGACGAGAACCCCGACGGTTATTGCTCAATGACCACCCTCGCGACTAAGAACTAGGCCGACCAACAAATTAGGCTCTCGAGCGAGGCTTCCAAGACTAGTTTGCTTCGACTGCAAATTCATGTTCGCGAAAGCAGCACTTACATATTCCGGGCTAACAGTCTTGCAAATTATAATGGTTAGAAATAACAGGTAGTAATGATAATACGTAATAATAGACCCTGTTTAAGCTGGTTATATTGTAATATTCGCACTATATACTCTAATTAAGGTAATAATACTACTATAATTAAATCAAGACCTTCGTTCAATCATCTCTATCCCTAACCGTGTCGCCTTCGGGAATTTAACCATCGTAAATATATCGCCCGATTTTAGTTTTCTTGATTCTAATACCTTATCTGTTTCCATATCAATGAATCGTACAACCGCATTAATCTTAGTTTTATTTACAACTCTGAGAAAGTTCAATTGCCCGTTTGGGTACTTTTTCCAGAAGAACCTAACACCAGCTATAACAAAATCACCATTGAGATCCATTTCCCAATCCTTAAGTATTCGAGTCCCTCTATATATAAGTTAAATAAAGATACTAAGATTTGTTATAGACTTAATTACCTTCGAAAGTTTAATCGGCCGGGAGAAGAAAATATTGGAGGAGAAGCGATCCTTAGTTCTATTAGTTAATAATATTTATAGGACCGACATACTTAACGTACTGATTTTCGATAGTAGAAACTAGAGGAATAACGGGAGCGGATAATTTAGAATATAGTGGATCTTTATTCGGAGTAACAAGTGCAAGACTAGTAGTCCCTATTAATATAAGTAGAAGTAGAAGCTTTTCTAACGACTGCATTTTTGAAAGTAGTAAGTAATAGCCTTAAGGTACTTGTTACAGAATTGGAATTTAATATAGGTACTAAATACTGGATACCTTTAACATCGAGGTTAAAGTCCAGAAGGATTCAATACAAAATGCTTATTATATATAAAAATGTCAAATGGTATATAGCATACAGAAAAGATAACTGTATATAGATATAATAAAATACCGAATCTACTTGTATTAAGTAGATCCGAGTTAGCGTAAAGGTAACATATTAGTAAACATTACTTTATGCTATTACTTTTTATATAATATATGCTCGGAGTATAGGTAATTACCTTGCAATTTACAGATTAAATGCTATTGAATAATACAATGCAATAGTCGCATAAACCAAACAAAGTTAAGCTAATTGTGGAAACTACTACAGCAGCTACAGTATCTAGCTAATCTCCTCTCTTTCCTATCTCCTTCAGGCCTTAGTAAATCAATCACAGATATTACTATGCTTTACGTATTCACCGTACGGTCCGAATAAGGTAATACTAACACTAATACTTAGCAGAGATATTGTTGGTATCACCTTATTCAGACCGTAACGGTGAATACATGAAGCGCAGTAATATATCTGTTGTTATTACTAGGCCTGAAGAGTAAGAAGGAAGAAAAGGAAGATAGCTAACTGAAGCAGCAGCAGCTGTAGGTAGTAGGTAGTAGGTAGTGGTTCAGATGCTGACGCATCTGACCCACTTACCGGATGCCACCGGCATCCGCTGCTGCAGCTGCTGCGGTGGTTTACACAGATATATATAGTGGATAATAATATACCAGGAATACTAAATTTAAAACTAAGTACGCGGAGCCAACGATCAATGCGTAGACCGTGATAAACCTAAGAACACCACAGCATTTTGTAACGTAATTTACAAAAACAAAGCTGTTCGGCGAAGACCTTACAAAAAGCACGATTAGGGAAGAATAGCTTCACTATTAGCTAGATAACTCCGCTATATTCTTAGGGTTAATTATAGGCTAACGGCGGCATAATTAGTAGCTACTAGAAAGAAAACCTTTACTTTAGCTTAGATAACAATAGACAGAGAAATCTACAATACATCGCCTACTACACTATTAATCCTATCTAATTGTACTTGTAACTCTTATAATAATTCAAGCCCTATATGCTAACTAATTATAATAACTAAAGTAAGGTATCCAAGTCGCTGTAAGCACAACTTTTATTCTTGAATTAAATCTGAACGTAAGTCTTGTAATATTGAAACAGAACTACTACGTACGGTACGTAGTAGCCTGCGGTCTTGGGGTCGACCAAGACCTGGAGGATAATAGCAGCAGCGCAGCCGGCATGCCGGCTGCGCGCGCATCTGACTGATCACATAGTAAACTGATTGGATAAATAATTGGTAAACTGATAACTGATTGGTGAAGACTGGGCTCTGGAGTGCTTTGAGAGGAGGAAAGACCAGCTTGATTTCTGTAACTATCTAGAGGTGAAAAGACTAACTACTTATACTACAAGTTATCACTGCGGCTGCTAGACTAGACTGGACTAACTACTGCAACTGCCGGCTATAACAGCCGGTAGTAACAGCCCACGTTGTGACAACAGTTAGATATGACAGTCAGATATAACAGTCAGAAATGACGGTATGTACGTAACAGTACGTGACAACAGACCCTGTTTGAGCTGCCCCTGTTACACTACACTATTAAGCTTACTACTTAGTAGCATCTCCGGGTTAATCCCGAGACTATATAATACATGTATAATTATTTCCTACTTACTAGACCACAAGAAGAAAATCCTCGAAGAACTAGTTAGCCCCTGTGAAGATAGGTAAATGGTAAACTAATAGAGCCGTAAAACTACTATAACTAATATAGGTAAAAGGCGTAAAAGCAATATAAAAAACTTAAATAAACCGCCGTAATATAAACGGAATTAAGAAGAGCTAAGTATTAATACTGTTACAAAGCTAACTATATACCAAATCCCACCTTACATAACTACAAATTCCCAATCCCAATTTTCCCAATCCCACTCCAGCGGTAATATCTAGGCGAAGGCCTTTAGTCTACACCTACTTTGTACCTTAGTACCTAGTATAGGCCCCACCACTTATTTAGGTCGAACGAGTGGCGAATAATGTCTAGGGTAGGGTAAAGTACTTCATATATCGTTATAGTATGCTATTTAAATTACTTAATCATTCTATTTAGCTCCCTATATAGACTCGGAGATTCTACTAAGAGTAGACGCTGGGATAGCCGGAACTACACTGCTTACTATCCTATTACCGGTAACCTTTGCTCTTCGGGAGGCTTAGCGGCTTAGCGCTTAGCCGCCTAAGATATTTAATATAACAACAATGATAACAATAATAGACTAGACTTCGTAAAAAGCATTAACTATATAATGATAATATAAGATAGGAGACTAGTCTACGGTGCTGAGTTTAATTTATTTAAATATAAAAGTATATATTAATATGATTAGATTACCATTTAAATGACGTGATAAATTAGTACCTTCACACGAAATGTGATATCTTACAAGAAATATAAACAATATATACCAGTTACTATATCTATTAGTACTATTCGTCTTCAATTCTTATATTATAATCATTCCTGCCCGGTATTGAAATTTCGCAAAATGTTGTTTAAATACAAGTATATTATTCTCTCCTACCTCTTATCCGGCGCTATTGCTGGCCGTAAAACGCCTACACCTGCAGTGCTCCGACCTGAAAAGTGGAGTCACAACCCCATTACCAACTTTATATGTGGTAAACAGGTACTCTATAAATATGGAATTATAGATGCTTATCGCCTGACTCTGCTTTCTAATTTCAAGGGTTGGGGAACCCTAAGAGGGTATCCGCGTGCCTTTAAAACCCATATTTTTGATACGAAGATAGAGATGCTAGAATTCCCTATTATGAAGGATGGAACTTATGCAGGTAAGACTACTAATAAAAAGACCTTATAAACACTCGTTAATAAACTAATACTATACTATTAGGAGGTATTCCTGGAAAATATCGAGTTATTGTTAATAGAAACGACGGCGCGTTTATAGGTGTTGTATATTGGAAATTCAAGGGAGGGTATACGAAGTGTGTACCGATTCACGTCAAGGAAACACTCTCGACTGAACCTATTCAGGACGATACTATTTCTAGGTTACTATTGTAATATAGGTAGCTAAAACGTGACAAGGATATGCTTAGTCCAACACTTCGCACTACCACATTTGTATAAGTAGTTAACCTGATCCTCAACGACAGGAGTTTCTTAGTTAGCTATCGCACCTTATAATTTTAATTTTACCCTCCTATTATTAATATCTCGTAGTTAGTTATTTCCGCCCTACTATAGAGTAGTGTAACAGGGGCAGCTAAAACGCGACAAGGATATGCTTAGTCTAACACTTCGCACTATTACATTTATATAAGTAGTTAACCTAATCCTCAACGACGGGAGTTTCTTAGTTAGCTATCGCACTTTACAATTTTCGCCACCCGCGTGGCTAGCCGCCGCATAAAGACCGGCAGATATAGTCGGATCTTAGAAGGCCCGGCCGGGTTTGCCCGGCCGTAGAGCATGTCGAACTGGGTGGCGGCGGCCAGCTGGCACTGGTAGACGTCCCGCGTCAAATCTAGAATATGCGGAGCGTTCATGTATTCGAAGATAGCGAAGCCCTATTTTTAGCTATTAGAAAATTAGTCTATACGGTTATGGATTTTCCACGAGAACACAAAATATACCGTTCTTAGTAACGAAAGCGCTGCTTTAGTATTTTGAAGCGAAGGGTTCCGCGAGCATAGATTAAAAGCCACGTCTATAGAGGGTAAGGCTACGGTGCCGACGATCCGAGCCTTATATCCGTTTAGTTCCGCGTCCAGATTAGTTATTATGGTAGGGTTTGAGCTCGAGCCTATAGCATTTATAATATCGAGAAAGAAGGATCCCTGAGGAGGCAAGAGACTTATATCGAAACCGGGCGGGAGGTTACTATTTGAACTAGTCCCTATATAGAAGTTAGGCCTAGGTCCTGATAGTATCGAAAGTAACGGGCGCGAGAGCGTCTGTCTGGGCGCTATTGCCCTCGCGGATATTTATTGTTAGGTCCTGGATATACTCGAAGAAATTGGCTACCCCTCGAAGCTCGGGGAATATATGCTAGTTATCCCGTAGTTAGCGAGTCGACCGAAGAATGAATAAATAAACTGTGTTAATTAGGTATATCCTCTTATACTTGAGTAAACGACGACCTCTACTCTTTTAATAGAGTAGAGGCTTTTCTAGAAAGATTTCTTACCTCTGTATTAACCCTAATATAACCTGGCACTAAAGTATCTGTCTCTGCGTTATTAATTATACTGCTATCTAGGTAATTTGCCGCATTCGTATAAGTAAAAGCAGTCTTATATCCTGAAAATATTTAGCCAGCGTTACAAGTGAGTCGTGTTGATTCGGAATCTTATAGCAAGATGGATATAGGGGGTGTGTTGTACTTGTTATTATTCTTTCCGTCGTTGAGACTTTAACTATTATCCCTAGAAGGATAGGTAGCCGAGGTAATAATAATAGTACTAGTGTTGTAGACTATATTATCAATGTTGAATATCCGTGTACCGCCCGAGTTGGGGGCCCTTTCGACGATTAAATTCCGGACCAAGGCCAGGCGCTAGCCGTTGTCCGTGTCCGTCGTTAGCAGAGACGGATCTAGGAGCGTGATATTTGTATAGTAAATAAGTGTCCTAGCCGACGGATTTCCCAAGTAGTTATTGTAATCCTACAGGTTGTTGTCGACCTTGGCAAAGCTCGGATTATTTAGACCTTGATATCCCATTCTTATATACCTATAATCCGGACTCCCGTTTACGACGCCCAGGCCGACATAGAGGTTATAATAATCTAATTCTGCGACGACTTCCTCTACTGCGGCGCTAATGTTGTCCGAGACCTGAAGTCTCGTTTCTAACGGGGATCGATTGTACTAATTATTATAACTCGCGGATAGTGCCAGCTAAGGATTCCGTCTATAAAAATTAATTTCCCACCTCGATCTACCGTCGCCTAAGGAATACTGTCTTTAGGATAACGCTTTCGTGGAAGAGATATTAGGACTTGATAAGTAATGTTCGAGGCCTCTAGGATATACTCGAAACCCAATTTTGTTTCTAAGATTAGCAAAGTAAAGCTCGTAGAACACTTTACTAGACGTCCAGTTTCTAGCAGGGAGCTAAGTATTAGGCGGAGCTGTATTCGTTATTATATATAGAGCAATAGAGAAATACCCTCTAGGCTCCTACTCGTTATATTGCTGGGCTAATCGCCGAACGAAGGGGAGGAGATCTCGGCGCGTCGGGTCCGGGTTTGTCTGTACCGGTCCGCCGAGAAGTTCAATCGAGTAATATATCCACGTAACGCCTTCGGCGACGCACGATAGCGTGTCGCCGTCCTCGCCAGTTACAAGATATACGCCGCAGTTAATATTAGGAAAATCTAGGAGACCTTCGAGCAGGGCAACTTACACGTTCCTATTAGTGCCGTCTAAGAAACTATACGTGTAGACATCGCCGGCATTGGCCGGAAGTATATGCTACGCGTCCAGCCCGGTGAACTTGCCCGTTACTATCGGTTGAAATGGTCTATCGATCCGAGTAGTTGCCGAGGCGGACCGCTACCACTACCACTACTACTGCCGCTAGAGGGTGGTGGAGTAGGCAGTTAGGGATCGATAGGAACGGGGCAGTTATCCTGACCTCCGCCGGTTACGGCACACTCGTTATACCAGGTATTTGCCTTATAGGTACTTAGATGGACGTTATGGTAATTAGCTCGGTGTTAATTGCTTAGGATAGGAAAGTGAATATTCGCGCCGCGCCCGTGTCCGTCGAAGCGTATCTGTGTAAACCACCGCAGCAGCTGCAGCAGCGGATGCTACCGGCATCCGGTAAGTGGGTCAGATGCGTCAGCATCTGAACCACTACCTACTACCTACAGCTGCTGCTTCAGTTAGCTAACCTTCCTTTCTTCCTTCTTACTCTTCAGGCCTAGTAATAACAACAGATATATTACTGCGCTTCATGTATTCACCGTTACGGTCTGAATAAGGTGATACCAACAAAAATAAACCTTTCATTTTTAGGAATTGTTATTTATATAGAAGCGGGGTAGCAACCAAGGTCGCTAGGTAGCAAGAGCTGACGTAACCCAGAATATGATTTCTCAGCTTAGACCATTTTCTATTGTGGCAGGTTCAAGAAGGATATATAAGACTCCTGATTGTTTAATCCCATGTGTATTGAGAGGTATAACATATTTTCCTGGTCTTTCCCTGTCTTACTCGCCCCTCTATCTTCTTCTTCCAAATGGCGCCTTTGTTGTTGAGCAGGCTGCTGATGCCCACTTAAAGTCGAAGGTCAAACAGTTCTTAAAGGTTATCTGACTGCCGACACCGGCACAGTTATTATTATCGTAAAAAATACAATTGCCTTCCAACGTTACGCCGTTCTTGTCCCAGATATCAATACCAAGAGAACTAGCCCCGCTTGGCATACTAAGCGTGATGCACCCGGCAAGGACTTCGTTCTCATTGTAGCCGTCCCCAATATGGGGAGTCTTATCCCAGAACGCCACGATTGGGTTGGAAATGAAATCGTTACATGCAGGGTCGCTGGAATAAGTGATCTGGACTGCAGAAGAACCGGTTACGACATCTTCCGCAGCGACGAAGTTGGTAAAAAAGAGCAAGACTGCGGCTCGAAGCGAGGTAGAGGAGCAGGTTCGCATTTTAAAGGCTGTTATTCGCTTATAGTCGGGTTAAATAATTTGAAGTTAATTGAGCTTCGTTGGGATAGAGTGATACGAAACGAGAGTATGTAAATAATAGTGGAAGTTATGTGTTTGAAAATATAACAATGATACAAGATATGATATACACTTCCGTTGAACTGGTATTTATCACTGTTGTTCCTATTAGGTCTATTATTATCTAAATAGCAGGCTTGGATGCATAGGTTACAAACAAAAAGGCTAAACTTTAATTTATTTGTGGACTCGTATAAAGTTCATTTGAAGCTAATTATAATTGCTTGTTTATGGGCACCTTTTCCGTGCACCTAAACTATAGTATGTTTTCATGCTCGAAAATATGTGAAACTTTATTATTCGTTGTAACTGGGCTAGCCTGAGTATTTCGCACAATTCTATCAGATTCAATCTAATAAGCTATTGTTAGAACACTATAACCAAAACTGGCAGCTGCGGCGAATACGGCCCGGCAACGTTCAATCCGAATGCCTTTATCTCTCGCACCTCCGTACTAGGTAGCAAACATCCTCTTATTCCCTTCGTTAACCAGCAGTATATTAATTACGATATCTACACTTATTCTCCCTACGTAACACCCTACGGTCTAAGTAAGGTGACCCAGCATTTTCCTTCAGGAGTGCTGAATCTAATGCCCTGCCGTTATGCTGAATAGTATTAGCCCTACACCTCGCATCTTGGCATGTTCTCACGTCGGTTGATTAACCAATTAATACCCTTAGGGTGAGAGAGACTTCAACTCTGAACTTCTAGCGGCTAAGTCAAACAGACCTCGGATAATATCAACAAGATTATCGCACTAGTTAATATTTAGTGAGCGCTTAGACCTAGTATTTATTGACCACTTATTTATAAACACTAGCTAGACTTCTTTGCTGAACCTCGGGGCAAGAGGCATATGATTATTTACCTCTACCCTGTTATTATTACTCAAATTAAACACCTTTTATCTGAACTCAGTATCTATTCATTCCTTCTTTTTTTTTTTTTTTTTTTTTTTGGAAAAGAACCATGATAATTAACTTTGAACTCCTCTACGGAGTACTAATTCCAACTATGCAGCTGATCCCAGCACCCGCAACGCTGCTACCGGCTAGGATCAGCACTTAACATCCCAACGAGAGATAGTAAGAAAGGAAGCTCGAGATGCCCTCCGGCCGATCAAAGAAATAAGTCTGGGGATAACAAGTTGCCCTACCGATCCAGGGTTTAACCTGAGGCTGGCTATTATAGCCGAAATAGTTAAATAAGGAAGGAAAAGAAAGGAAAGCCTATCACATTTATGAAACGGACAGGATATGTAAAAACTACCGCCGCAGCTGCAACGGATACCACCGGTATCCGGTAGGTGGGTTAGACGCTAACGCGTCTGATCCTACTGTTAGCTGCAGCTAAAGGCTAACTATCTTTCCTTCTTCTCTCCCTTAGTCCTTAGTAATCACGATATATTACTACGCTTCACGTTTGTACAGTCAACGGTCTGAATAAGGTAATGCCAATATAATCTAACAATTCTCATTGTGTCTAGACCTGGTGAGTTTCCCTGTGTCAAGTCATATTAAGCCGCAGGCTCCAGTTGTCTCGGTACGATTACCGAGGGCAGGTTACTATCTACAAGGTTTCCCAAGCAGACGAACTATATCTTAAGCAGTGTGTTGTTGTGTATCCACCCCGAATTATTCAATTCGGGCCGCCTACGTGGGAGTTACCCATATAGAAAATTCACATTAAATGTTCTAGTTAAGTTACCCACATAGAAAATTCACATTGAATTTTTCTAGTTGAGTGACTCACGTAAA
The DNA here is from genome assembly GCA_022414665.1 of Arthrinium puccinioides. Lineage (NCBI taxonomy): Eukaryota > Fungi > Ascomycota > Sordariomycetes > Amphisphaeriales > Apiosporaceae > Arthrinium > Arthrinium puccinioides. The sequence continues at coordinate 152,237 of JAIUNF010000003.1, read as the reverse complement.
ACATTTGTATAGAATATTGCAACTAAATGACTTATGTAGAGAATTCTTTGTAAATTAATGCTGTAGCAAACGGTTCTTTATTATTCTATAAATATGCCCCCCTAGTTCTAACTACTCGCGCTTATCTGCATTCCCAATATATATATTCCCAAGTCTCTATCACTATAATTGCAAATGTGAGCGGTATAAAGTACTTCCAAACCTTCTCGCAGAGGTTATAACTTCTTGCGGCGCTTAGACGAGAAGTTAACACACAGCGCGTAACCGATAGAGAAGACTCGGACTATGAACTGGGTTAACAGAGTATACAACGGCCTTATATCGGAGATCGAGCAGCGCGACGAGTTGATTAAGCGTTAAAGACGCGACATCTTTATGCTCGACGGGATACTGAGCGATAATGCAATCGACCAGATAACCGTAAGTTAAACTCTCGAAATACTGCACGATCCATAGCTTACTGTCCTGCAAAGATCCCGCCACCGTCTTCAACTAGCTCGACGGTCCAGAATGCACGCGCGGCTCTGGATCGTCGACAACACGAGTTGGCAACAGATGTGGACCCGGTCTATAGCTTACCTGATCGACTATATTAACCCTCGTTCATACGTGGGTTGATAATATGCGCTGCTGGTTCTCTCATCGCGTCGAGCAACACGGAAACGGCTACGTATATATCAACCTCGAGAATTCCTTCTCTCTGGCTCCTGGTAAAGCAAGTGAGAAGATTGGCAAAAAGACGGTCAACTGAGCTCTTTACCTAGACTCAGTGGGACAGTGTTAACGGTGTGGCGCCCGTTAATACTAGCGGCGATCTAGAGTTATGCTTCGGCGAGGAGGATCGCGCCACTATAATCCAGATAGGTCATCAACTTCTCGCAGCCTATTCGGCAGCGCTCAAGGAGCACTGCAAGAAGTGCGGGTTATCGCAGGACACGACTCCTGCCAAGTTTGGTATTCTGAACTCATCTCAATATCGTGCCATCGACTCCTTGTTAACGTTCCGACAGAAAGCCGAGGCCAACTACAACAAGTTGGTTACTACTCGTCGCGTCATGATGGTGCAGATATACCGCCTAGACACACATCCCCATGCCCTTTCTACCTACAAGTGAAAATCTCCGGACCGGCTAGCCGTTAAAGAAACCTCCCCCGTATAACTACAACAAATAGTCACCGCTCCGGCCGATTAACCCGATCAGCCCGCCCGGTCTAACTGTGTAGACCCAACGTACCCGCCCTACCTACTCCGCCCGAGTATCCCGCACGGCGGTAACCAAATCCTTCATATATATTATTAATATTGTACTCGTGCTAATTGGCATGGAACGCTATATTTAATGGCACCTAAGGCAAAGGGTAAGCGTCCGAGGTCTGACGATGAAGTCGACTATGACGAGTCCACACAACCTATTCCTAAGAAGCGTATTACTAAGGCTAAGTCTGTTGCACCTAAGAATGCCGCCATTGCTAAGCCCAAGGCGAAGAAGCCCGCACCAGTCCCTGCCGCTCGTTACGTTGTGACATACTACTCCTCCGAGTCGAAGCAGACAAAACCTCAACTAGTCGCATCACACGTCGAAGAGACTGAGGAGGATAACGATGACGAAGAGGAAGATGGCAGTGACGACAGTGATGCTGGCGAAGATTAGGCTGTGCCTAAATGTATACATACGAGTTCCGTAAAAAACCCATCCCCACCGTCAAGAGTGTCGCCGCCGCCAAAGTCGAGGCAAAGAAACCCCAAGCGAAACCGTAGCCAGTCGCACCCTATGTCGAAGAGAATGACAACGATGATAACGACGAAGACGATAATAGTGACGATAGTCTTATTAAGTGCAATGTCCCATCAATTCGTCATCGCTTCGCTAATTAATTCAGAGCTTGGCCATGCATAGGGTCTAGCAAGCCCGTATCATGCCTCGCTTGTTGCCTGCGGACGTGGGTTTCGGTCCCTTTTCGTTAGCTCGCCGAGGATATATTGCAGAAGTAATCCGTGAGGTATCGGCAGCAATTCTGCGAGGACCCGAATTCCACCAAGGGATTCAGGACATGGTGACAGCAGCAACACAAGGCCCCGCGCTATCACTATTTACACGCACTGCCTAACTTGCCTTCAACTAATCCCCCGTCCTACTAGACCTATAGCGCAGCAACCCACTGCTATTATCTTCCCCAATCCAGCCCGCCAGATCATCCACCCCAAGTTGAGTTGTAAAGGTTATATAAGAGTGTTGGTGACAACTGATTGGATAATAGTGGCAAGAGTTTAGGGGCCAATTATATTGTTGGTATCAATTTATTCGGACCGTACGGTGAATACGTGAAGCATAGCAATATTATCGTTATTACTAGGCCTGAAGAGTAGGAAGGAAGAAAGAAGGTAGCTAACTGAAGCAGCAGCTGAAGGTAGTAGGTAGTGGTTAGATGCTGACGCATCTGACCCACTTACCGGATGCCGGTGACATCCGCTGCTGCAGCTGCTGCGGTGGTTTACACAATATTGATCTGCCTTTTAAGAACTATTTACTGCTTCGTCTGGACTAGCTAACTTTATAGTTGTAGAAGATTGTCTAGAAGCTTCTGTATTACGTGGCCTGTGGACCACACTGTTAGTGTTGGTATCACCTTATTCAGACCGTAACGGTGAATACATGAAGCGCAGTAATATATCTGTTTTTATTACTAGGCCTGTCGAACAGAAGAAGGGAAGAAGGTTAGCTAACTGAAGCAGCAGCTGTAGGTAGTAGGTAGGGGTCAGATGCTGACACATCTGACCTTGATCCACCTACCGGACGCCGGTGGCATCCGCTGCTGCAGCTGCTGCGGTGGTTTACACAGTTAGACTATTAGTCCGAAGTCTATTATACTATATGATTATTATAGATCCTTATATTTTAAATGCGAGCAAAGTGGCAAATGTATGACGTTACATATATTAGCTATTACGTTAATATCTAACGATATCTAATATAAATCTTCAACTAATGCTAACCAAGACAAAATATCAGGCAATCCCTACTGGGCGACAACCAACGCTCAACACACAAAAGACCGCGCAAAGACAACAGTGAAACGAAAGAGGATAAAGATAAAGCCCAAGAATATATACCGAGTTATGAAGGGCAAAGACAAAAGGCCCATGAGGGGGCCCCGTGAATAGGGCCCTAGTAACAAATAACAGTAATAGGTAATAAGCACAGGACATAAGAGGAACCACCACACAAAGGCTCTATCAAAACGTGAGGGACAAACGAACAGGTAATAAAATAGTAGCAGGAAATGACGGAATAACAAGATAGCATGGAACGACTAGGTGCCAGCAAACGAAGGCCCTAATATAGTAATAGAAACCGATTGCTTTCGCTTATGAGGGAGCTATAAGCCTAGGAGAGGCATATATACTATAGCTATCCAATTGGGACGCAGTTATCTCCCGCCGGAGGGGGAGATTGTTTGGCAACGGCCAAATGGGTAGCACCAACTGTGGGCCAACGGCGCCATAATTGGTAGCTACCAAGTAGAAACATCTCATGGCTCCAAGTACATGAGTACCAGAGACAACTACAGCATCAAGCCTACCAAATGAGAACTTGCTACGGTATAGTGTGGACGCCGAGGAACCGAGTTTTTCCAATGGGCAGACAGTATCGCTCTCGGAACTGGGTCGACGTTGTTACGCTTGCACAGAGTCGTAAATATAAATGATTAACATTGATCACCATTATCGTGCTACGTGGCACCAACAGCCAAACCCTTTATAACCTCTATGCACTTGCGAATTGGGGCAGCGCAATACCTTATATAAAATTCCCATGGCGAGCTGACTACCCACCACCTTGTGCTACATAACTTATAAAGATATCTGTTACATGTGTCTCCTTTGGGATCGTGGCAAACCACGAGTCAACCGCATTTATACGTGTTCCATGGTGACTGTGGTCCGCTAGACACGGGAAATAATAGGATAGAAAATAGCATGCAACCAACGAAGAAATATACGTGCCGAGATATACTATTACGTGAGTGGCGGATAGCTAAGCGAGTTGGTTCACGACCAGAGAGAAGAGAAGATATAGACCTTCGAGCCAGTAAATCCGATCAAGGAGAGCCTGTGGAAGGGCCATGCTATTTCTGAAAGAAATCGCATGGTCACTATCGTTGCGACCGAGGATGGCGTGCTGAGCGCCATCAAGTCGAAGGAAAATGGTTTCATGACGTGTGAGTACATGAAAATGGCCAGGGTTCAGGGACATCCTGATCAAATAAACCAACCATGTCGCGGGACGCTTGGACAAGCTAGAAGAGCACCCGAGACGGAAAGACGATTGTAATACATAGAGGGCTTGAGCATCAGGTTCAGGAAAAATGTCAAGAACGAGATCACAGTTGTTATGGGCAGGCTAGACAGATTGATAAATCACTCGTCTGGTTTCGGGCCTCTTTCCTGCTTTGAATAGGATGATCGCTTCCCACTGAAAACCCTTAGCTCTTGTATTCTTTGACTTGGCCAATTCAGATGCAAGAAATAGGAAGTTGTTTGCACACAAAGAGAAAACCAATCCCCGGTTTCTAGATAACCCGAATACTGTAATTGTGTAAACCACCGCAGCAGCTGCAGCAGCGGATGCCACCGGCATCCGGTAAGTGGGTCAAGGTCAGATGCGTTAGCATCTGACCCCTACCTACTACCTACAGCTGCTGCTTCAGTTAGCTAACCTTCTTCCCTTCTTCTGTTCTACAGGCCTAGTAAATAAGAACAGATATATTACTGCGCTTCATGTATTCACCGTTACGGTCTGAATAAGGTGATACCAACAGTAATGGCTCGCCTAGGTAAATTCCATCGTTAGTCATGTTTGCTTCATTATCTGCGTGGTTAATCTTTGCCCAGTTGCTCTCCCGAACGTCTGGCTTGAATGATCAGAGATCTCTTTCAATATCGCCGGGTTCATCTCGTCCTCCTAAACACATTCCGGTACCCTTTCTTTCTCTCCGCGTACCGCCAAGCTGTGAAGTTTCAGTACTGCTTTATGTCTATTCCACGCAATCTTAGCGAGCTAGACGTTGTAAAGTAACAGGTAGCATTTGTGTTCTAAGATACGACTCATTGCCCAACTATATAGTTCACATTGATACAGAAATATATATGGACCCTGTTGAATACACTTGTAAGACCAGGCGACACAAACACCCCAACATAGTCCATGCAACACTCTAGAAGCCCAGAAGCGTAGTCATGCACCTGAAAGGTACAACCTAATTATAGAAAGCCCCTCTTTGTGGTTTGCATGGTTTAAACAATCCTACAGAGTCTCATGTTTAAAATAAGAAAATCGGATTTAAATATTTAGCAGGTGAGGTCGGAAGTCTTAGAGTCGTACGTGCACTTGCTATCGTGCTGAATGGCAAGCTATTAGGAAGAAATATTGTCAATATCACATGCGAAGAGAGAAAGAGAGACAGTGTAAGAGCTTACGTTAACATAGCCACCGTCTCCATCAGAGTAGAACGCGTTGCTGCCAGTCATATACATGCAGTCATAGCTAGGTACAGGTCAGCTCTATTTATTCTAGACTCGAGATTGCTTGGTAGGAAGATAGAAGTAGGGATACTAGTGGAATCATAACGTACCTGGTATTAAGAACACCTGAAGTAATCTTGACTGATGTCTTGCCATCGATGCCGGCGGCGTTCTTGAACCGGTAGGCCTTGTTATAGCAGATAGCCGCCTTGAACTTGGTCTTGTCAGGGTTCTTAGCCCACATATCGGCCACCGTCTTCTTAGTAAATTGCTCGCGGGCCTAGAAAGCAAGAGTCGTTAATGTTTTACCAGTCTTACGAGAGCCTTCATGGAAATCATGTCACTTACGCTGTCCCAGTTGGAGAGGTTCTTAATAAGGCTAGTAGCAGATGTAACAGCCTGGTTAATAATAGCGGTAACGGCGGCAGTGCCAACCGTTGTTAGAATAGCCGCACCGATTACTCGCTTCTCGAGAGGTTCATCGGGTGTAAAAACCTCGACATCAACACTTCGGCGATCCAAGGCATCGTTACTGTCGACCTTGAGAGGAGAAGCGCTCGTCAGGGAAGTACCGATAACAAAGAGAACGTTGATAGTAGAGAAACGCATCTTGACGATATTGAGGTAGATAGAGAGGTTAAGAGGTAGATGAAGTGAAAAAGGCGAAAGTGAAAACCAAAAATGATGAAGGTAGAATTTGAGTAGATCGTGAGGATGATAATGAAAGGAAATTCTTCATTTCTTCGTTGCAATAGCATCCTTAAGTAGATAAGAGCAACCACAGTACTGACTGTGAGCTGGTTAAGCCAAGACGACCATTCGGCTATGCATTTGGACTAACAACAGTTGAATTGCATATTCACAAGTCTCATCACAATATGGTAGCTCATTATCCATTTACGGTCGAGCTCGAGTCGAGGTTTGGTTACATTGTGTGCTGCGCTCTATTTACAGTCGAGCTTGCAGGCATACCCTTGCATCGGCAGCACTGTTGCTCAGCTGTACTTCCCACCCCCTGGGTACGAAACTGGAGCGAACCTAGTGCGAACCTGTTATCCGTACTTTAAAACATGAAACAAGCGGGAGATCGACAAACACCGCCATAGGCGTTCATGCTTCACTCAGTCTCTAAACTAATAATAGTATTGTCAGTGAGCCTGTTCGGATTGACCAGGCTCAACCATGGGTTGTTCTACTCGCAGTCTCTGGGGAAATTAGAGTTACCTCCACTTATCTATAAAGAATAGGTTATTATATGCTGTCGTATCAATCCATATCTCACAACACACTCACGACCAAGAAGGACTGCAATTCTGCAGTGAAGCCGACCCGTCACAAACTTATAATATACACAGCACCTAAACACGGCCAGAAGATGCGCAGACCGCGGCGCCTCTCTGCAAGAAACGGATGGTGTTTATGCCAGAATCACCAACGACAATATATGGGTCGCCGAGTGCCGAGGCCACACTGCCACACTGCGCACTGTCAAAATATGCAGGACGATGACTTGACACTCAATCAGACCCGCTCTTGACCCCTGAGCCTCGTTCCGGCTGAGCCAACAGGCTTAGACCATTAAGTTTTCGGGTCAAATTTTAGCAGGCATAGAGATTCTGAGAAAGTTCTTCGTCAGAGGCCGAGTGCTAATGCTAGCCGGTACACAGGAGCCCAAAGTCCCACATCACATAGCTCGGCTCTTTCCACTGGAAGTATAGTTATACATCTCAACCATAGCTAATTAACCTCGGCAAACTCTCCCTCGAGTACGATATACCGGATCGAGGTTGAGTTTTTACACACCTTGTAAATAGGCAGAGTTGGGAGAGTATAAATTGGAGATTATAGTAATGTCGAATTACTCGTACTACCTTGCGGTATAAAATAGGGCATAATTGGAGAACACGCTTTATCATAGTAACTAGCGATGCAAATAAAAGGCCATGTGATGAATGACTAACGTGTGTGTGTTGGAGGGGGGGGGGTCCTACAAGTAATCTATACTTCTATTTTGTATTTGGTCGCTTAAATCTATGTAAAACCGAACGGTAACCGGCCTCACCCTGCAATACGATCCAACCACTTGCAACCCTCAAGTCCCGCCTCTTCTCGATCACCTTCGTCACCCCCATCCGTCACAAGTTCACATCTTGCCTGACGCAGGAACCAGCTCCCCCATACATGCCTCCCTCCATATCCAGACCCCAATGGCCGCAGCTGCAGGACCCACGAGCAAGAACGCCAGGGGCACCAAAGCCATCCACCCCAACACACAAGCTCCCATCGCGTGATAGAAACATACCTCCGATACCATAGCTGACAACCACACCAACTCCGGGATATGTTCCGACAGCAGCGCGACCGTGTAGGGCCAGTCCAAATGAATCCACGCGCCCTGTGCATGCAGGAGCGCGAGCGCGGTCAACGCCGTGTACGATCCCATTTGCAAGTGCTGCGCGTACTTGCGCCCGAAGAACGCGTCCCTCTCTCTCGAGACCATAGAAAAAACAAGGACAACCAACGCGGCCATGGTAACAGAGTGCAGCGGCTGGACCGCAGCCGTCGTGAAGGGAGTGAGGATGACCGGGAGGAAGAAGAAGGCGAAGAGGGAAGGGAAGAGGACCTTGGACGCGGCGAGGAACATGGGCCGGTTGGGGGCGGCGAACTGCATGCGGCCTCGCCCCGAGAGAATGACGAGGTTGCAAAGGTAGAAGAGCAGGATGGTGCTGTCCCAACCGAGGAGGACGTCACCGAGTACGCACCAAACGAGTGGCCACTGCAGCGGCGAGGCGGTATGGGGGCGGCGCCAGCCCTCGACCATCATGACGGTGAAGGCGCCGGCCATGTCCAGCGGGGCGAGAGCGCCGTCTCTGCTTCGACCGCCGAGCAAGTCTGCGCGGAGTGAGACGGCGGCGTATATGGCGAGTGTTAGATATGAGATCCACAGAATGGCTCGTTTCAGCAGAGATTTGGGCTCCGGGTTCTCGTCATCGAAGCCGACGAGGGCTTCTCTCGGATCCATGATGGGGAAGCCCTGCAATCGGGGCGCAGGACACGCAGTGCCCAGGGCTTGCGCAAGGATGAAGTCAAGGCCCAGCTTTGGCACCACGTACATGTAGAAGAACTTCATGGCCGGGTGCATCCACGAGTGCATCGACTCGGCCATGAAGGACTGCGTCACCTGGGTCGTGGCTCTTGACTTGCGCAGGTTCTCGGTCTGAGAGACGATGTGGCGCACCTGGCTGTTAGTTAGGGGCATATTGGTGGATAGCTGGCCCATGAGCTCGTTGACAAAGGTGACGACGTCCTCGAGGCACATTGCCGCGCCTTGGCCGGTGACGGGGTGGAGCTATTATTAATATGTAAATCGGTGCTTCCATGCCACAGTTGTTGCAACTTGCAACTTGCAACTTGCATCCGGGCCAGCTCACCTTGTGCACGGCATCTCCAAGGATAATCATCCTTCCAAACTGCCAACGCTTGAAAGAGTACTGCTGAAGCGGCACGAGGACCGATCTGATCTTCCTCTCGTATAAATCGCCAAATTTGATATCCTTCTGAACGGGGTCGTTCCAGTGTTGCGCCGCTAGGTTCTCGCGGTCCTCGTCGGAGAAGCGCAGGATGTCTTTGCCTGTAAGTGTTTTCGGCAACGCCTTGTTCAAGACAAAGTTGCATCGTGGCCCCACAGACATGACGGCGATGGACTGGCCCTTGTTGACGGTATTGTTGGCGCCCGTGGGAATTTTGTCAAATTCGGAGATGCCGAACATGGCCAGCCAGCTACACTTGATGGCTGTGTGCTGTCAGCCCTCGCACACGTAGGGATACAATACAACTAACCATCATCGTTGTCGTCTTTGAAGTAGCCTGGCGACTTCTCATTGCCGATCCGCCACATCTCCTTGCGTACGATGCTGTGAACTCCATCAGCGCCGACGAGAATGTCTCCCACGTACGTCTCGCCATCAGTCAGCGTCACCGTCACGCCGCTTTCCGAATCCTCGATGGATCTAACGCGTTTCCCTTGCCGAGATCAGTCAGAAACACGTCTAGGTGGCCGGTAGCAGAAACCAACCGGTCAAAACCCTGCTCTTGTCCTTGATGTGTTGATAGAATATTTGCGTCGCAGTCTGCCTATCCAGTACCACTAGGGTGTACCCCAGAACCTTCTCAAACAGAGACGCGACGCCATCGTTGCAGACGTTGAGCGTGCCGTCGGGCCACCAGTCGTTCAGCTGCTCCAGCGGAACGGACCTATTAATAAAGTCATCGTACAGGCCCAGCTGATAGACTTCAATACATGTTGTCAGTGGTTTTCATGACGGTATTGGCCAGTGGTAGTGTGGTGTAGCGTGTCTTGAGAGCCAAAGCCGTCTTCATCTTTCTCCCGACATACTGATAGAGAAAAGAAATTACTGCGGCGTGTACGTACCGATACGCATGGCGTTGGGAAAGAATGCAACGCCGGCACCAATCTGCGGCGCAATCTCTTCGCGGGCTTCGAGGAGGATGTAGTCGACGTTCTGCTTCTCCAGAATCAGGGCAAGGGACAAGCCCAAGATGCCGCCACCGACCACGACAATTCTCGGCATGGTGGAGGTAGGACCGAGGAGTGTATTTCCCGCGTGCCGATACGAGGGCAGACAGACCTGCGCGGACGGGCTGTGGCGAGTTGGGCTCTTCAAGAGGCAAATGCAGAAAGTTGAAACGGGCGTGAATCGGGACCCGGACTGTGGTATTAGTAGTGTCGTGATGTCGGCCAAATCTCCAGACCCCGGAAGCAAGTTCAGACGTGCGCATGTGGGAGTCAGGAGTCGGGAGTCAGGACGATGGGCATGAACGAACGGTGAACCGATCCTGCGGCGTCACGCGTGCGCTGCGGCAAAGGGGTCATGGGACCAAAGAGCTCCCGCCACGGCGCCACCTCTAGTCTCCGGCCCGCTTCCTAAGTTTGACGCGAACATCTATCCGTCAGCACTCCGTAGTACGTACTACGTACCTTGAGGCTTGGGGGTGTACTTCGTAAGCTAGGCTACTGGCGGAGCTTGGGCACTGCTGGCAGCTGCAGCCTGCAGGCCAAGCGGCAACTTCAAGCAAGGCGCATTTTAGCACCGGAATCGCTCGAGTTTGCTACGCCGCCTTACGTCGTAATTATGGAAACAACGAGGATGACAATCTCCACCGCCCACCTCCCTTATTACTGTGTACTTGCTAACTTTACTCCGTATGAGGTAGCCCTCGATCTGATCTCTTGATTTACGGTTTGCCCATATGGATACCTTGTCGCCTTTTAAGGTTTTTGTCCACGTCGGTACGTCTTGGACGGGAATGCAGGACCGTTTTTGCCTAGGGTTTTCGTAACACTTGTCAGTCAGGCAGGGGTTTTGGTTGGGCTGAGTGAAGTGAGGGAGAGAGGTGGAGGGGGATGTGGATCATCGGTACTTGGCACTACTACCAAGTATGTTGTTGTAACCCAGTTACGGCTGAGTGAGGTTTGCGAACTCAAGTCATTGTACTCGAGTCGGTACGGATAGTAACTATCGACATCCCAATTGTCAGCGTAGGCCCTAGGGAGGGGTTCGTTACACATGCAAGGAACACACGACCAAGTCACAAAAAGCATCGCCTCATTTTTCGACAAAGAGCCACGAGGACAACGATACTGCGTAAAAGCACCAATCATTTATATATACGGATAGTTCAGGCAGGCCACCCGCGCTGAATCGCACCACCAACGAAATAGTGGAACAGACGGGGTGCCGGGACCAGGGTCCAGGGATGTCAAGCCCGTGTCAAGCCCTTGCCGCCCTATTAAGCGCACCACTGTGATATCGCGTTTTGGTGGAACTGCACTTGGGTTCTTTATAGGCGAAGCTCCACCCATAATAGTCTGGCTCCCCATCGAGTGCTGACGGATTGGTCACCACTCATATTGTTTTTGGACGAGCTGAGAACATTTGGACAGGAGATGATGCGTAGTGTTGCGGCACAGGACATGGATTTGGAAGGCCCGCAGCATACCGGATGACTGTACAGGCAGGATTCAGGGGCGCCGTACGTAGCACGGGATTTGGAATGATGAATCCTCCTGTAGTTTGCCTGGATAATCGTATTTCGATACGCAACTTGTACAGTAGCGAGATTGGGCGCCAATATTATGCACCAAGTTGAGGTGTTTTGGGTGACTGCTAATATTAATCCAACACACTACAGTCTACACTCTACACTCTACACAGTCTACAGTGTGTACTTATTGGGACTTGCATCGTGTTGGCTGCCTGGCTGCCAGTCAACTTCTCCGTCTTCTCAAATATTTTGCGGAATACCATGGACATTCTTGCTGGTCAACAAGTACAGCAGCTTGCATATGCACAACCAGGGATCATACCAGAAGGACTTGCCTTGGAGGTGCAGTTTGCTACAATTTCTCTCCTGATCGTAGCAGCGCTAGTTACAGGGACCAGACTCGTGCTATGGGGATGGCGGACGAAGTTTGACTTGAGTTGGGGCGCTGATGACTACCTCGCATTACCTGGCTATTGTGAGTGGCTATCGTCCCCAGGTGGATGCAATTAATCGCGGCACGAAGATCCTAATCTTTAGATACCAACTCACGTGTTACCTATAATAGATCTTCTTCATCGTAGCCGTAGGCCCTGGGCGTCCGAGGACGTCTATCTGTTCAATCCCGAGAGGTGGCTCGTCGTGGACGAGAACGGAGAGGCTACGTATAATCCGTCAGCCGGCCCGATATAGTCTTTCGGGTTCGGACCTAGGCAGTATTTCGGCAAGAGATTAGGCTATCTCTAGACGCGGACAGTTATCACTCTACTGATTTGGAACGTCAAGCTGGTTAAGATCGAGGGAATACTCGGGTCGGATAAAACAGTTAAGCGAAGCACGGTTCAGCCTAAATGTTCTTATGTTAGAGGGGATATAGGCTAGGTTATATAGACATAAAATATCTATACTACTCTAAGGTTAGCTATAAGTGTTATTAAAAGGAAATTTTAAATTTTAAAAGTAAAGAGTTTATTAGAAAGGGACAGAAAAATATGAAAAATAAAAGGAAAGATATTAAGAAAAGAGAAGAAGAGAAGAAGAGGGAATATTAGGGAGAGTTAAGCAGAGTAACTTTAGTTATTAAAGAAAACTATAAACTAGGAAAGTAGTTAACAATTTGAAGTCCTTAATAATTAGACATTTTACCTCGACTACCTTTTCCGGTTCCTTGGTCGCCTCTTCTAGATCCGCGGGTATTGCCATGGCCTTATCCCCGACCGCCCCTGTTACTCTGCCCTTAAGCTAGCCGCAACTCCGGACTAGGCCCTGGGTGCTACTGTGCTCGGATCCTCTTCTGTGCCATCTCCCTCTCTCTCCGGAGAGAGAACTGCTGAATGCCTTCGAGGGTGCTATATCGTTGTTCAACGATATCGATTACCTGGAACTTGCAGGTCATGGAAGTTCGTATATCCTTAAAAAAGGGATCCATCATATTTTTTCTGAAGTCATCGTTGACACCGATACTGCTAAGATGAGCGTGCCAGAACTGGTCATCCCAGGAATCAGTGTCTCCCGCAGGGTCTATAGCCCTGACGTGGTTAATAGCGTTTTCTAGGAAAGTGGTGTGCTCTTGTTCCTCAGGGCATATTCCTTGCCACTTATCCCATAGCCGGGTTGCTGTTTTCTTATCAAAGCCGAGATATTGTAGGGATTGGCGAGAGTAGAGAAACTCTGGAATAATTACGAAGGGATCGTACGTTATTCTAGCAGCAGCTGATAGGTTTCGAGTCTCGGCTTCGTAATCTAGAAAAGATCCAAAATTGAGCCTTTTCTTATGGACCTTTATAAATCCCGGGTGCTGTGTTGATCGAAGCAGCTCCGCGTTATTAGACAGGAAATCCCGGTCCGAATTGGCGAGGATTGGGGAAGACATGGTATTAACAGATTGAGTGCTTGTCTTGGTGCGTGTATGTGTCGAGGATGTAACTTCTGGGAGAAGTATATAGACTGAAGAAGTCTGCTGGGGAATAATTTCTGAATATAGTGGAAGAAGTATATAGACTAAAGAAGTCTGCTGGGAAAAATGTATAAATATAGGTTGGATATACAGAGAACGTCGCTAGTGGGAGAGATGTGCAGACTGAAGAAAGCTGTTGGGAAATAAATTTAAATCTGGTTTAGAAAAAGCTGGAAGTGCTGCAATTTATATTGATGCTTTGGTGGAGATCTGGAGATATACCGGAGATACATTCGGAGACTAGTGGGGCACACATCCGAATGTAGCAAACGAAGGGCACACATCTAAACATAGCAAACTGATACCAGCTCCATTACCGTACGCCACTTGATAGAAAAACCTTGATGGTATCGGAGAAAGGGAGCCCTATGCAAGCCAAATTTGGCCTTTTGAAAATCATTTTCTCACTTAAATATATGATTTAGTTATCATCGTTATCAATATTGTTTTTCTGACCTCCGGCTCGCGCCTTGTTATAAACCCTAATTAGCTCAAACCAGCTTGTTAATCAGCCGGTTAGTCTATCTATTCTTAATATCTCTAGTATACACAATAAAAAGTTTATTCTTCAATGAAGGCTATAAAAAGGTATACGTCCTAATCCTCTTCGAACCAGACACAAGCCCCTCGCCCTATCCTGAACAGCCAAGCTTCTATATCCCCAGCCATATCATCAGCGAGCGTGCTATCGACGATGCCCCGCTGCGAGCAACATGAGATAATCAAGCCATTGCACTTAACCGCGATCGGATTAAATTCGAGAGTGGCGTCAGTCGCACACGGGCTCTACGAGAATACAGCTCGCTCGATCGTCCACTTCTGCCCGGCCTCGAAGCTGCCGTGCCCGGACACGTGTTCCCCATCCAAGACGCCGAGGTTGCTGAACTCGGCCGAGACGAAACGGGGCTTCTGCATGGCGAAGTCCAGCTGTACCCGCACGTCCTTGACGAGCCCGACCAATATCCGTGGGTGCTCGTGGGTCACCCACGGGTACCCATATTAGAACCCTAAGTGTGTAGGCTGAAGCCAGTGCCCAGCTACCTGGAACCGGACTCGAGCATCTCCAGCGCCCGTATCATGTAAATATACTATCCTAGGTTGGCCTTTCGGGTGTCGTCACTGTCATGTATCACCATCTATTATGTACGATCCTACGCGCAGGCAGCGTTCTGTTCAGTGTTGGTTGCTACCTACGCGATCATCGATGTTATAGTTGACTTAGCATGAAAAGAGTAGGCGTTGTACACCTTTTTGCTGCTCTAGCTTCTATTGAGCCGAACCGAGTTGCCTTGAGTTGAGGCTGAAACGGTGGTTAGTAACTAGTCTGGTGCCAGGTGGTGGACTGACTAGTCACTGACTCACGGTTGCTCACTGCTCCAGATTCATCATTCCAGCCTCCAGTGCTCCCTGCTTTTGGGTCTAGACCACCCAGGCTCTGGGGAACAGCTCTGGATTGAATATCTCTGTGCATGTAATTTTGCAGGCACGGCAAGACGCGAGACTCGCTCCTTCTTGCGTTAATGACGCGCGCCTTCCGAATCGTGCCCTTTTATCAACTGTGCAAAGTTCGCACCTCCCCTGGGGCGTGCGTACTTGATACCTTGGCAAGAAGCCGGTTTGGGGTCCACTTCCACAGCAACAAGTGTCGGGAACTGCCGCGCAACTAGCAACAGCAGCGGGTGGAGACGGAACGACGTGATCGGGAGCGACGGTGATTGGCTGGACCGACCGCCCAGGCAGATGATCCCGGCGAACGACGTCGTCCGTCTGCGAGTGTGGAATTTGTGAACTCCATCGAACCCAACCCAACGCCGCACGCGAGGCTCACATATCAACACGAAGCCAGCCGAAGCCCAGCTCAGCCCAGCCAAGCCCAGCCGCCCTGCGCCAGCTCGCGACAAGTCCCGACATCGTCTAGCGGCAGCATCCTTCTGCTGTCCATCTGCCTGGGTCTCCGAGTGGTAAGTGAACAGTCAATTGTCCAATGACTTCTTGCTTCGGCCACGGCTTGCGCCCACAGGCAATTCTGCCATTCCTCTGCCCCCCTCCGCCCCTCCCCCCTTCCGGACGTGCATTCCGGAAGACAGGCAGCGCGTTTGATGCCGTGCGTGTCTACGAACAAAGGATACAGGAGCTGCCGAGCCTTGATTCAGACCCAATCTTACCCAGCAATCACATAGTTACGCCCCGGCCCCGTAGCATTCGGCGTACGAAGTACGGATACAATCGTGCAAGACGCGCGCGGCTCGGGATAGAATGCGTGCCAACCAAACACAGTCACCATAGCACCTGCCGCTCACCACCATCTCCCTCGTAGCCAGGCTGTGGCCCTGTGTCTGCGGCCAGTGTCGGTACCCTCGGTTTCCCATCTGCCCCGTCTCGTGGGCGGTAGGATTGTATTGCGATGCTAATGTTTGCCAACAGCTCCGTTCCCATCTACCTACCCGCCCTTCACTTCGACCTCTGTTGCACCCACTGCACTGAGTCTGCGACAATTGTTCCACACAAGCTCACGAGAGGAATCGTAACTTTGTACAGCATCCAGGCCGTCTACATCCCCTCTTCGGTATCCTACGACTTCGCTAGTTCGACTACCACCCCTCCATCCATCCCTCCCTTCTCCGGCGCAACGAAGCCGTGCCTTCCTCGCATCTCGACTCGATATAACACCGCTACCGATCGACACATTCCAAGCAGAGCCCTCCGATCATCCGTGTGCGCCATGCTTTGACGAAAGCATCATTCACGCGACCTCCCATTCGAACCGCCAAAATTTGACAAAGATAGCGCGCCAACCACAAGACCTCGACACAGACCTCCGCCTGGGATAGCGTGGCAAGTCGTTCCGTCACGTACCAGTCAACACATTGCAGCTCCCTACATCCATATTTTGCCATTATGTCGGCGCCATGTAGGTTCAAAGGACCTTTGCTCGCTATACTTCTAGATCGGCTCGATACTGACCACTCATCTCGCAGTAAGTGCCGAGGATGAGGCGCAGTACAGCCAAATCATCGACGATATCCTGAACAGTGTGGACCTGGAGACCGTTACGCGCAAGAAGATTCGAGCCCAGCTGGAAGAGAACCTCGGTGGCAAGGACCTATCCGATCAGAAGGTGACATTGCTTCCTGGACTCAAAGCTGCCTCCCCCTCCTTACTGACCGCGACCCTTCTTTCTCCAGGGCGCCATCAAACAACTAATCGAAGAGCGATTCGATGCATTCACTTCAGCCTCTGCTCCTGCCGAGCCGGCGCTCTCACCCCGACCTTCCCCCAAGCGACGGGCAAACGGACACGCCGACTACGCTGGAGAGGACGAGGCCGACGCCAATGATGAGGATGACGGCGATGCGATCGAAGTGTCAACCCTGCCACCACGCAAGAAGCAACGTAAGAGTGAGGGCACCGAGGACTCAGACGCCAAGCTTGCAGCCATTCTGCAGGCGCAAGAGAACCGTCCGGGCCGGGCAACGCGCGGCGGAGGGACCAAGGCCAAGGCCAAGCCGGTGAAGAAGAAGCCGCGCAAGAAGAGCTCAAACAAGGTTCGGCCTGAGGACGACAGCGACATAGAAGGCAGCGAGGCGAGCGCCAAACCTCGCAAGGCTGGTGGTGGCTTCATGAAACCCTTCAACTTGAGCGAGTCGATGGCGGACGTGTGCGGCGAATCAAGAGTAAGTTGACTGTCACGTCTCGATGCATTTGCACGCACAGCAAGCTGATGATGTCTCCCTACAGCTCTCACGCCCTCAGGTCGTCAAGAAACTTTGGGAGCATATTAAAAGCAACGAACTTCAGGACCCCAATGACAGGCGACAGATTCTGTGCGACGACAAGTTGCAGGCTGTCTTCAAGGTTGCCAAAGTTGACATGTTCCAGATGAACAAGCTTCTGGGCAACCACCTATATCCCGTCGAGGAGGAATGAGGGTGGGCTCTTGCAGGTTTCGGCGTGTCGTTCGGGCCCGACATGACCTGGTCGCTTGACACGCCTAGTCTCGGTCTCGGTCTCGTTCTCAATCTCGATGTGACGGCCTGGGCCGAGTCCGTGGCCGTGGCCGGATGGCCTCACGTCACTGACAGACGCAGCTTGTAGACAGATCTCGGATGGCCAAGTCTACAACATCGTGGGGGCGAGCCATCAATCAGCACACCTCGCCTCTTCAACCCATGAAGCCCGAGGTGATGCAGCAAGCATGCAGCAGACGTGCTCTCGGTTTATGATCACCAAGGAGCACATGCTTATCCCGGACACCTATGTATAACCCATCATATTTCAATGAGGATCTCTGCGGAACGAAGTTTCTGGGATGACAACGTTGCTCGAGCAGGAGGGACTGACGATTGATCCTTATCCAACCTTCTTAGCCCACGACATATCCCCCTTGTTCAAGGCATTGCATCAACCAGATACATCATCTACATTCCGTGGACCAACTTGAACATGTAACGGTCACCAACGCGAGCATGGGACACGCTCAACCGTAAGCCGTGATTTTGATTACCAGAGAGGCAAGCCACTGCTATCAGTTTTGAGCATATTCCCAGTTTGGCTTGGGCAATTGCAAACCTAGATCTGAGTGGTAGGCAGGCTATCGGTAGCTTTTTTCTCTCTTTTCCCTCTTATACAAAGTGCGTTAGTTCTCATGGCTTTGGCCCCGTTTTCATGAATATGTCGCGCACAACGAGTCAACGAGAAAAAACAGCGCCTCCGTGCGGACTATGTATTGCTTGATATCACTCCGAATTTGATAACGAGCCCACATATCGCAAAACGTCGCAAAATAGCTTCCTTTACAATCCTAGAAACTTCTCAGCCGACGTTGCTGGGCAAACGTTTCAAGAAAACCATGTTGTTGGCGGGAAGACATCTTGGATTCGCCATTGCACAGTGCACATTGCATGCCCGGTCCGGCACGGGTTTCCAATCGAGATTTGCAGGTAGGCTTGAGTGTGAAGTATTTTGGCCGTTCAAATCAACGCACTGCCGTCGTGCATACAAGTTTGTGGATGAATGCTTGCTTCCGGGTCGTGGGCCGTGGCGAGGTTCAGCCTTCAGGTACTGACTGGCTCATGATTCATCGAAAGTAACGCGCGCCTTGCGCATTTTCTTGCTCATGAGGCCGGATCGGTCTTGACACGAATCACACAATGGGCTATGTATAGTCCCTCAATCCTTCCTCACAGCTCTAGACTGTCTTTCCCCGTCTACTTTCAAGACTCGCATCTGCCCGCACCCCTCTCGGGCCTCGGCCAAACAACAATAAGCCACCAACCATCCTGGCATCCCCTCGCTCCCCTCAAAGGCAGCACTCGCTCACTCCGGTACATTTACCAATCCGACTTGACAGCCTCGCCAACATGGTTAGAGTTCAATTCCTCGTCGCAGCGGCGCTCTGCTCCGTGGCCTCGGCCGCAGAATGCATTCACACCAATCAGTAGGTGTTCCCCAAACACCCCCTACCTCGACCTCGTCTCATTTGTATCTGCCATGGACCATGGACCATGGTCATTCTGAGAAGCCCGACGACTTCTGATTGCGCACCCGACAGCGGAGACGGAATCGACGTCGATGTGTGCGCACTCGGCGTGGAGGACATGCGGGGCCTGTGTGGCGGTCTATAGGACAACCTACGGCGTTTCCACAACTGCATGTGCATGCAGACATACTACGGTGCCGAGACCGGAAACGAAACTGCTTTCCACTGACATTTTCATACAGAGTAGGGTTGCAACGTCGGCATGGTTGAGTCTACGTGGTGGGAGACAACCAAGAACAACTACGGCAGCATTAAATGTTGCATATTAACAGTGTGAGGTGATTTGGTAACAGGAGTGAGCTAAGTCGCAATAGCATAGGGGAGATAGAATAAGCATTTAGCTCTGGTCATGCTACTCCGTACATCGCAGGACCCACGCCAAAAGTTATCATGGTATGATCTGTATTGAAATACGGAGCTCGCATTGCTAGTTCTGCGAATGATCGAACGTCTGAGCCAAGGTACTTTGAAAATGTGCTAAATTTGCAGGTGATACTTGTACCAGCAGTCCCCACCTGTACATAGAGAGAGAGACATTACAGCCGTATCGAGTCCGCTTAGCCTTCGAGTTGCGCGAGTTATTAACTGCTGACTGACTGAGCTCCGATAGACCTCGATTTCTTCGCATACCGTTTACTGAGTGGCCAAGACAGCCACTGCTGTGGCCGTTTTTCGATAAGCGGCCTCGAATATGTTCAGAAGCATCTGTCTGGTAGTTACCGGGGGGGGGTTACGTATAACGTTGACCGCTGACGAGTGCTGCCAGACTGGCCGAACTGGCTCAAGCCCTCCTTAACGATATGGTCGCGGAATATGCGTCCATTCTGATTAACTCGATCTTTCGGATACTGTATCGCCCAAAGAATAAAGCAGTTGCTCATAATTGGCTGGGGAAGGAAGCCAAAACCGAGAGCCTTCTCTCTATGAGGTCGAATATCGTGTGTCCAAGCAAACTCAGCCCGAAGCTGGTCCTCGATATAGACAGTATTTATATCGAAGTTATACTCGTTGTCGATAAGTGGTATCCAGGGGTCCTTTTTGAAGTTTCCTTGCGTGTGGCTCACGAGGCGTTTTCCAGGATTTCTGAAAACTGAGCTTCTGTCGTGCGCGGTATCATTGATCTCGCTGATCTTGTACGGGAGACTGTGCTTTCTGAACTTGTAACAGAGAAACAGTATGATATCATGGCACAGTACGAGCGTAGCTAGTTGTGGGCGTGATGTGCCCCCCAATAGTTCAAGGTCACTCACTATCGACATGTGAAAAGTCGTTGAACCCACATCACGAAACACTGTGCATCATATCCTGCCTGGTGTGGTGTGGTTGTGGCATGGACCGTATAGCATTGCACGAGTGCGATTCCGCGTGTTCGTTATAACTTATGGCAGACAACGATTTCATTCCGCCCGCGACTCACCAAATCTCAACCTGAAATGCGCAGCGAGCCATCAAGTTCTGTTCATTCATCCATGCTAGCGCTGGCACCATTAACCCCATTGCACAAGGACTTGCCCTTTTCTTCCCTTCTTCTTGCCCTTGCTACCCCCAGCTTCCTCTCCGACTTGAGCCGCTTCAGGCTGGGTTGAGCTGGCTTCGGGCGTGCCGCCCCACGAAAAGTTATTGTTCCTGGAACCGCCCATGTCGCGGCGCACGGCTCCTGTGCCATATCCGAAAATGGTGGTGAGGGGCTTGGGTGCTGCGGGCAGGGCGGGAAAGTTGTCCTGCCCCACCGCTCTGCCAGTGTTGCGCGAAGGCGGAGCCTGCGAAGAAGATCCAGGAACCCAAAGTGACGACGAGGATGAGGAAGCAGCTGGCCGGCTCGTAGGAGTGGAAGTGCCACTGCCCCTCGCACTACCGGCACCGGATGGGAGGGCAGGGAAGGCGGCCGAGGGAGGCGGAGGCCGTGAGGACCCGGCTGATGATGACCAAGTGGACGGCTGCTGGGCGGTCGAGCGTTGCGACTGCTGGGTAGAGCTCTTGAGCTTGAGAACACGAGTTGTATGTCTCTGCGATGGAGCGGCGACGACGGAGGACGTGGCTGGCGAGCTGGCAGCAGCGGACGCCCATCCACTGTTGGATGTCGTTGCGCCATGCATGCCCGAGAGACCCGGCAACGTGGGATAATCCTCGTTGATGGCACGCCAGTCGTTCCAGGCCTTGCGTAACTGCTCGGCCTTGACCTTGTCCTCGAAGAGATCTGCAACTTCACGGACAAGTGTCCCAAGTGCGGTGGACGAGGTCTCAGAGAATAGCGAGAACAGAGAGTCGATGAAGGCCGCCGGGGCTAGCCGGCCCTGGCGGTAGGCGGAAATCTGCGCGCGGAACGAGTTCATCTTGGTCGCATCGTTCTGCAAAAGGTTCGATGCGCGCTCCACAACAGATGCATGGCGAGCCAGTCGGCCACGTTCCTCTGGCGTGAGGTTAGGGTCCGTCAAGCTCAGGCCTTCCACACCGGGGACAAGAAGATCAGGTGCTGCAGGTCTGGCCGCGGGCCTTGCGGATGAGCTGGCTGCGCCGTTGCGCTGTTGCGGTTGGGAAGCTTGGCCAGCAGCAGATGCGGCCGCGGGTGGCACGACAGCACTAGAGGAGAGCTGGCCACCAAAGGTCCGGTTCGACACTGACTGGGACGAGTGTATGGCCATCTGACGTTGGTAGGCGAGCTCGTCTCGTCGCATGGGTTGTGCAGAGCTTGCTGGAATCGGCTCAGCATTCGGGTCTCTGCCCCGTCTGCCGCGCCCATCTCTGCCTTCTCTGTCGCCACCACGGTCCCTGTTTCCATCTCTACCGCCGCCACCGCCTCCGCCACCACCGCCGCCCCGACGTTCTTGTTGGTAAGGTTGCCGTAGATCAAACCCAGCTAGGTCCACGACCCGCGCATCTCTGCCCTTTGCCAGGGTGCTGCCATGCTCGCTCAGCTGATGGGCCTTCAAGTCCATCTCTGAGGCGAAGACGACAAACTTCTTCTCCTGACACTCGCCATCGGGACACAGGAAATGGTCCTTTCGAAAGTGTTGTTCCAAGGCGTTGTAGTCAAGGTAGTAGTGAGGTTGGCGCGGGTCCGCGCGGTCGCACAGAAAGCACCGCTCGTGCTTGTTGCGGCAGTGCTCGTATAGTTTGTCGTCGTCGTAGAACCGCGAGCCGCAAAAGGCGCAGAGAGGGTGGCCCTTGAACCCCGTCTGATCCGCAGCTCCTGGTCGGTCGTCGCCGTGGCGCATGTGCCGCTCAAGCTCCTTGTCCGTAAAGAGCTCGTGCTCGTGGGTAAAGACCTTCTTGTTGCGCGTGCAGAGGTCACACATCTTCTTCTGGTGAACAGTACGCACGTGGCGATGAAGATCCGGCCATCCAAGACCAGCAAAGTCGCAGTCGTCGTCAGGACAGTTGTAGCGCAGGAGCAGCACCGTGTCGCCCACGATGTCCTCGTTGGCATACCTTATGCCGATGTTCTCGTCGGTGCTCGTGATATCGGGGAGACCGCCGGAGTATTCGTCGAAGCGTTTCGTCGGATTGTCGGTGAAGATGACATACTTGGCGGCAGCTCGACAATGGGCGCATTCGTTGTTCTTGTAGAGCGCCCGCATGCGCAGGGCACAGATGTGGCACGTTCGATGGTTGCACGGTGCCAAGGCCTGGTGTACCACGGGACTAGCGCAGATGAAGCACACCTCGGCCTCGACGTCATCGTCGCCATCGCCGGTGGTGTTGACGGTCGCAGCCGGAGATACTGTTGTGGTCACGGCACGTTGGCTCGGGCCCGTAAGGGATGGAGTCGACTCTCTAGGCTGGGTAGAAGGACTGGCGGCAGTTGCGGGTATTCCTTGTCCTCGGTTGCCTCCTCTGCCCACACCACGCGGAGGTCGGTCACCTCTCGAGGCAGACGATTGTCCTCGACCTCGACCTCCACGGCCTTTGCCTCTTCCCTGGCCATCTCCTCTGGGACGGCCAGAGGACGGGGGACGGCCACCCGCATCCCCAAGGCCTGTGGATGCCATACGTGACGGATTGGGGTGGGATGTCGGGTGAGGATTGCAAGTCTCGTCGGAAGCAGTCGCCTGATCCAGGTCGTGATCTATCGGGGTTGTCTGAAGTGAACGGGGGTAACCAAGGCTCAAGGGACTGCCTGCAGGATGTCGAATTGGTGGATGAAAGTTATGGGGTTGTTGAGCATCTGGCTCAGCCTTGTACCTAGTAGTGCCGTGGTGGGGAGACGGACAGGTTTGGTTGTGGGTTTCGCAGTCTCTGTGATGGAAATGGAAATGGAAATGGAAGCTCGTTCAAGGTTGTCAGCTGTGGAGCCTGCGGAGTGGGGCTGACACTAAGCAAGTAAGCACCGAGGGCTGAGGAGGAATGCCTAGCGCGCCTTGCACTTGCAACATGAACTAATCGCTAGCTGTTAATTACCGAAGTACGGATACTCCGTACGAATTACAGATACTGTGCTCCGTACGGATACGTAGACCCCCACATGATATGGGACCTTTTGCTTCCAGCAGACTACCCGCGCATCGCCGTCGTCGCATTCACGTGGTCCCAGGGTTCTAATATGGGTTATCATTATAGCGCTTGGGTTCGTATAGGTTATTATTATAACCCTTAGGTAGAGACAGGTTATTTATTCGCATTTATATTTGTATTATCTTAGTAGTGAAGATTATATAGTGCGACAGGGCCAGCTAAAACGTAACAAGGATATATGCTTAGTCTAATACTTCGCACTGTTACATTTGTACAAGTAGATAACCTAATCCTTAACGACAAGAGTTTTCTCGGTTGACTATCCCTCTCCCAATTGAAATTTTTGACCTCTTATTATCAATGTCTTGTGATTTGTGACGGTATACTCAAGGGTCCGACGGCTCACTTTCGCAACGCGCTCTTTCCGGAACAGGCGACTCGTACTATATACCCCCCGTTACTAAAATAATAAATTGCAGCTAATAATATTTGTCTTCACTCTATCACGCTCCAATTAATACATGGTTAGCGGACTTGAGTTCCCTATATAACTGTTGGTATCACCTTATTCGGACCGTACGGTGAATACGTGAAGCATAGCAATATTATCGTTATTACTAGGCCTGAAGAGTAAGAAGGAAGAAAGAAGGTAGCTAACTGAAGCAGCAGCAGCTGTAGGTAGTGGTTCAGATGCTGACGCATCTGACCCACTTACCGGATGCCGGTAGCATCCGCTGCTGCAGCTGCTGCGGTGGTTTACACAATAACAAACTTGGCACTGCCTTAAGAAAGACCACTACTCCAGTGTGCCACGAAGCGGTACTTTAAGCCACGAGATTTTATCCTTCCTTCCAGGACTGTACACTTCCAAGGAAGACATAAATTGCCTATAATTATCTTCTGAAAATCTAAGCCACATTGTTGGTATCATCTTATTCGGACTATACGGTACAAACGTGAAGCCGTCGTGATAATATCTATTAATTATCTGTGACTGGCCTGAAGAAGAGAAAGTAAAGGTAACTAGCTAGTAGAGACGTGTTACCTTTAAAGGTGAACCGGCCGGACTACCGGTTAGTCTAATAGTCCGTAAACGGACTATCGGACTGCCCCAATTAGTCCGGTATCTACTTACGGATATCGACGATATCCGTAGCAGATAATACTAGTTAATATATTCCGACACACATATAATAATAGTCTGTTAGTCGAACAGGGCTTCCTAAGCAATCCAGACGAATCTGTCTAATATAAGCCTCCCAGCCCCTCGGGATACTAGAGGACCAAACCAATAACACATCGCTTACCACGCGCGTAATAAAAACACGGTACGATATTCTTAACAACGTTAAGACGAGCTGTATAGTAGAATTATATCTCAAAGCGGGTCGATCTTGGATACTGAGATAACGGTTTGGGCAAGATTAAAAGATCCGAAGTAGGTACCGGTTCAGCTGACTCGAAAGATAGTCTGCGTACCCCTAGTAGAGAGTGCTTAAAGAAGAGTCGACTAGCCCTGTCTTGGCGTGGACGATCTATTAAGGTCGGTACGGGGAGGGGCTGCAACTTGGGTTAAGGACTAAAAGGAGCAACACGGCCATACGATGTCTTGAACTGCAAACATGATTTAGTCTCGTGAATATGTATTATTAGCTAATTTACTTACTACTAAGGTAGAACTATATGCCCAGATTTCGGAAACTGTCTCTCCTTTTTTAAGACGAAAACATAACTAGATTCCTTCTTCGTAGCCCTCGTAAACTGCGGTGTTATTTTCTCCCGCAATCTGGGCATGAAATAATATAAACAGGTATTTTTAGTAAGCTAGGTACGCAGTTACACCTGGCTTATTATATTCGAGAACTGATAGTTGAGCCGCTGGCGGACAAGATTCTAACGGAACCGATTGAACTGGACTTGATAGGGGAACGGCATACAAGGGACTAGGGCTAGCCTCGTCGGTTTCCAAGAAGAGGCTACGCAGCTTCATATCCTATAATTCGTTAGTATAATCTAATTCATAACGATAGCGCGCTTACGTCAGTTTAGGTAATAAGAGTAAATCGTATAGTAGCTGAATAGTTCTGTACTAAATATCCGGGCATTTCTCTATAGAAGGGACTTGAATAGAGCTATAGAAAAGCACCTGTGTTACGCCGAGGTAATTTTCAGCGATGCATACCAAATTCATAAACTATATAGGGTTAGGAGTGAAAATAGAGTTCGTATAGTAGCTATCGCGTGAGTAGCTAAGAGATAAGATATATTATACTCCTTTAAAGTCGATAAAGCGGGCCCAGATCTTGACCGAAACGTGAATACAAGAGTTCTCCCTTCTAGAACCCTCTAACATGTTTTGAGAGTATATAGCGGTAAGCCGGTACAATTCAGCTCCTCAGAGAAAATATATAGCGATTTAACGAAGGAGTTCTATAGGCAAGCCTAAGTAACTCCGGAGTTTATATGCGAATTTCCTGTAGAAATATCCTATACGCGTAGCGATCTCGTATAGTTAAGGCTTATATTAGTATAACAATACTATAAGAAGTGACTCGCGCGATAAGATGCCGAAGTAGTAGCGACTGACTTTATCAAGTACCTTAACCCGGCTCCGCCTTTGAACTTGTATTACTTCGGAAGTTCTTTACGATGGCCTACCCTACGATGGCCTACCCCTGCGTTCACCAGCGTTGTAGCATATACGGCTTCGAGCTTTAGAAGGACGACATTATTCTTGCCAGTAAGTTATCAGCTATGTGTCTAGACGTTACCTCTACTAAAAGTAGTAACGGATTACGATAAACAGTCGGGAGAGATGTCGAACAGTTTTACAATAACCGACCAGCTTGGTGCTATTAGGCGAAACCCATTGGTAACAACGCACCGGTCCACAATAGGTGGCCAATGCGTTGGCTATACTTAAGCCAACTCTCAAGACAGTTAGCTTAAGATAAATCAGAGAGACCTGAACAATTTCGCCTACCAGGTGCAGAATACATACAATGCCTTAGGGCCCGCGAACACAGTGACGGAAGAGCTATCGGCTGTTATACTATATGCATCAACGAAGTCCCTGAATTATTAATCCGAACCTAATCTCAGATAATGGAAGCAACTTCCTGCCCTCCGATCTGTCGACCCAGAACCGGAATATTCAGCGCTTTCCCTTACCTTTTGGCTTGGTTATACACCTGATAGACACACAATAGAAGTTTTCTCCCTCTTCGGTTTGGGCTTCCTAATAACGCTCTCCAAAATCCCATCTCTCCCGTTCCATGCCAAGTTTCTTTCCGTGTTATCTTCCGGTAAAAGCTGACAATGTTGGTGTGTGAACCACTGCAGCTGCAGCAACTAGCTAACCTTCTGTTGGTTTCGCATTATTCAGACCGTAACGGTGAATACGTGAAGCATAGTAATATATATGTTGTATTTACTAGGCCTGAAGAGTAAGAAGGAAGAAAGGAAGGTAGCTAACTGAAGCAGTAGCTGTATGTAGTAGGTAGGGGTTAGATGCTGACACGTCTGACCCACTTACAGTATGTCGGTGGTATCCGCTGCTGTAGCTGCTGCGGTGGTTTACACACCTTCCTTCCTTCTACTTGTTCTATAGGCCTAGTTAATAAAACAGATATATCACTATGCTTCACTGTAACGGGCAAGGCTCAAAATCTAGTAAGGATGAGGTGCAGATATAATCTATATCAAACTAAGGAGAGAAGAACTATCTATCTAGGTGAGAGAGAGAGAGCAGAGATATACCTGCTCTGTACCTTGGTACCTCACTGTGTCTAGCTAGTCTAGATACGATAGCGGAGGTGCTCAATCTGGGTATATCTTTAGTATACTTTTATTGAGGTTAGCTATACTTTAATTAGAGAGTGTCTTCGTATTCTAGAGCAGCGCTGTAGCTGGGATGTCCCCAGTACATATCGTGGACTCTAAGAGTGCCGGATATTAGTTGCGACGATCTGCTTCTATTTCCTAGAGCGGCTCTAGAGCTGTGACCTAGTGGGATGGCAACGGTTATAACCGTTGCCCCACATAGGCCTTAGGCCTGTAACATTTACATGTTCACCGTTACGGTCTGAATAAGGCGATACTAACAGATATAGTTCTCCGTACGAAAGGTTGTTTTAGATTTATTGGAATCGCGGATTGGCTTTATTAATTCTTGGCTAACATAAAGATAATTTGATAACTAAACTATATTTATAAGGTTTAGAAGTATTCGAAACATCTAATATATTAATGAATTTAATGCAAATTCACGCTAACCAATCCTAGCATAATATTATTAGTTATTAATACTTTAGAGTTAAACTCGTACAGTTATATAAGAGTGTATGTAAGTATTTATCAACTTAGAAATAAATAATTTATACTACTAACCAATTATCCTTAACACTAACTAGTTATCTCTCCTACCAATTTTGCCCAATACTATTCATCTTCGAGTTAACTAGTTATATCCTTCTTTACTTATATACGATCCCGATACTCTTTTAAGTATCCGCTCCTGTCCTGCTAAAATGCAGTTTATAGTTACCCTCTTTACCGTCGTCCAAGCTCTAGTAGCTGCCGGCTCGAGCCTTCCTCGGGCAGCAGCTATCTACACTAGCTCGGATAAATTATGCGCTATTGATTATGGCTTTAGTGACTGCCCTATGAGTAGCGATAATACTAAGCGCTGCCTTATACTCAACTCCGTTGACTCGTGCATTACTATCTGCCCTTCTACTGATAGCTGCCCTCAGAATTGCGAGGCAGGGGGTTTTGGGAACGGATTCTGCAGTAACGGCGATAACCCATGTATTTGTAGTAATATGGACGGAATAGTTACTATAGTAGCACAGTCAGATGGAAGTATTAGTACCTAATACTACAACAGGGGCAGCTATAACGTGACAAGGATAAGCCTAGTTCAATACTTCTCACTGTTATATATATATAAGTAGATAACCTGATCCTGAACGATAAGAATTTGACCTCCTATTATTAACATCTTGTGATTAGTTATATCCGCTATGCTATAATGTAGAATAAGTCGTAGTTGCGATGTGGAGTCTATATCTACCCCCTTACCTTTCTGATATTGTGTAAACCACCGCAGCAGCTGCAGTTAGCTAACCTTCCTGCCTTCTTATTCCTTACTGCAACTGCCGGCTATAATAACCGGTAGTAACAGCCCACGTTGTGATAACATGACATAACAGTTAGATATGACAGTCAGAAATGACAGTTAGCAATGATGGTACGTACGTAACAGTACGTGACAATAGACCCTGTTTGAGCTGCCCCTATTACATTATTCTAGTTAACGGAATCCAATCGTTGGGCGTGTCTAATTAGGAATATAAAACTAGCGCCTTAAGTCCAGATTGAAAAAAAGATTGCCTTACCTCTATTACCCTAGACTTACTTCTACTTCTTCCTATACCTCAATTCATTGTGGCTCCTTTATCCCAAGCCTAAAAAATGAAGCTCAAATATTTGCTCGCTGCTTGGTTTATCTCAGGGATGGTCTCGGCTAAGGGGTCTATCTCACAGCGCGCTGTCGACTGTGGGTCAAAAGGCTAGGGAACCACGGTGTTATGCCATTCACCCCTAACGGGCCAGATATATGCGTATAATGCTGAAACAACGATGCGACGATGGGTAGATTGCCGGAGATGACAGCACCGCTAAGGATATTATGTGCCTCGATATTGCGGTCGGTAGGTTAGTTGAACCGCCAACGGGTCAGAACTGTGCCCGCGATAGCCTCGTGCCGGGACTTCTATAGCTTTTCGTCCTCTTCGCTAATGAGGCTATCCAAGGCCTGCTTGACTTTTGCGATTACTGAAGGTAGTCTATATCGGCTGCATGTACAGAGCGTGCTTTGACAGCCAGGACCTTCCAACGGAGTATAGGTGATATCCGGTGAACTATCCCGATTGTGGCAGGGTTGTAGATGTCGACGGTCTGACTCACATATAAAGTGTGCAGTATTGCGGCGTTAAAGGCTCGATTTACGGGCCGCAGTAGGACCAGTTTCTGGATGCCAATGTCCACGACAAGCTGCTCGATAATGAGGTTGAACACCTCGGTTGGGAAGACTTGCAGGTTATTCATATTAGGCAACGACGTAACGTGGGGGGGGATGTGTGGGGGATGTGAGTGTTGTAAATGATGTGGGTGATGCCAGAGATATGAATGATGCTGATAATTGTTTCAAAAAGATGTAGGTCAAGTAGCATGGAAAGTGTGCAGAAGGGAAGGGAGAAGGCGGCCGACCGGAGAAATAGGATAAATTGGCGGGTGTTACTAAACGGAGTGCAAAACGGACTACTACTCGTGCAACGCCCCACTTATATCGGATTCGCTCTAGCTCACCAACATAAGTTGGTGCTGGACACCGAAATGACCGAAATAGCTTTAATTCCCCCTATCTATCTAAAACCGCAATAACTTCCTTATTTCTTGTCCTGTCTAGTAGATTTCGGCACCAGGAAGACGGCCAGTTATCCGCTATTGTCGTGCTAGCTTTGCTCCAAGAAGAAACTGGCGTTTTAAGCCCTTGATGTGGTCCTCTTCGTGCTGTTATATAATCCGATGTGCCTTAGCTACTTCGGACTACTCCTTCTATTTAACTATCTCTCTCCCCTCTGCTACTGTTAAGACTCCTCCATACTGAAGATGGTGATTCTTTCCACTACGTCGCTAACGACTTACAGCCTTAGCAAGCTTAGTTAGGCCGAGATCATGCTTTGTCTGTAGGAGCTCTGCTGCGGTAGTGAGTGAGGCTTTGATAAATCGTGAGAGTTGTCCTAAGAGCTAAGGGTCCAAGTTGAGCTCTGGATTAGCGAGAGACTGTTGAATGCTTGAAGCTACTTTGTTGATTTGACGAATAGTAACTGGCGTATACTGTAATGGTGATAATAATGATCGACGTGGTGGTGGTGTTACACTCTTAGGAACGCGTGCTGCTACCTCCTTAAGCACATACTAAGGGTTGAACGGATATATGCCAGTCTTCCGAAATGCTGATATAATAGTCGACGTTTTAAAGGCTTGGACACGAACCCCTTCAATAATTGAGAGGAACTCGAGCTTGGTGATATTAGTTAACCTATCCCTGACAAGCAACTGCAAAGCCTTTGCATAGTAGTGCTTATATGGCTGAAAGACAACCACATCTAGGGGCTGGAGGAGATCTGTAAGATGCGCAGGTAGTCCAAAGAGCACAATACCGTGGTCTTTAGCATACTTCGCAAACTGCTTTATATAATGCGATCCATAACTATCTATCTAGGATAGGTAGTCTATAACTACAACGTTATGTCTTCCGGGAGTGAATCTCGAAGTGCTTAAGCCACGATAGGCTGATCTTGTCGTTAGAGTATCCGTTTTCACAGGGGTAAATAGCGGTATCTGGGTAGAGGTCCTGCTTATACTACGCTGCCTGGTGGACAAGTCCGGTAAGGAGGATATACGCCGGTATAACGTTGCCACCGGCCGATATAGCCTCAATCACAGTAGCAGACTCTCGATTTGTTAGCAGACCGAAGTAATGAGCTCTTTTTCGCTTCGTAATAATAAGCTGGTCTTTGCCAACCCCTATACGGAAGCCGGTTTCGTCTATATTCTAGATATCCTCCGGCTGAAACCCGTACTATTCTTGGATCTGCCGGACTAATTCGAAGTAACACTGTATAATCTCAAGGTTCTCTGCGTTAGACCGGTTCGCATCGAGCTATTTCTGGGTCCGCTTAAAGTATTTATAGCGCTGGATAAATCGTGTAGTCCATCTACTACCAACGGTACGCGGTAAGCCGTTTTCACCAACGCTACCCCTCTCGGCTAAGATCAGATTTGCCGCATCGGTAATTATCTCTGCGGTAACAGCTAAATTAACACGGTCTAGCCGGTTAATATAGAGATAGAGGGCCTTTTCTTCAGCATCCGAAAGGGCCCTGCCGTTGACTGATTTGTTGGCATGTAAGGTGCTGCCTTGGATGCGTCGATGGAGTGTTCGGACGTTCACGTCGAATTGACGCGCAATTGGTGCGATTTTGAGCCCAGGATTTGCCAAAGCATAGCTAACACCCTCTTGAAGACGTTCCTTATAAGACATAGTAGTTTAGGGTTGCGTTGGCGGTAAAATGAAGCTTTTTACTGAAGTTGGTGAGAATATCGGTCATTTCGGTGTCTCGGTCATTTCGGTGTCCAGCACCAACTTATATTGGTGAGCTAGAGCGAATCCGATATAAGTGGGGCGTTGCACGAGTAAACGGAATCTGCGTTAACCATACGGAAAAGTACAAGCACCTATACGGTATGCACCAGTCGCCAGCGCCTGCCCCAGTTATCGATGTTACATTAAGCAATGGGGCGCATGCACTGCCCTGTATTCGGCGCTTACTCTGCAGTACTTCGTACGGAGCACTGCTTACGGATACGTCGATAAGCAGTTTGGCTATCTAATAATACGAATACTAGTACGGATGTATAGGGCGGGGATCTACAGAGCATCGTGGGGGCGGAAGTTGGATCCACCCACTTGCCTAACGCAGGTAGTTAACGACCTAAGTCTGGAACAAAACTTATAGTTCATCTCACCGTAGGCTGAGGCTGATGGCTATATCCAACAATCTTGTTGGGTCTGTTTAGTGTTGGGTCTGTTGTAGTTAGGAATGAACAACCACTCCGCCATCAAGCCATGCATCACGTTTCTAAGAAAAGACTAGCACCTGTTGTTAGATATCGTAAGATACTGACGTAATAGTTAATATGTATAACGTTACATATTTGCTACTCTGCTAAATAACAATCCTACAGTATAACTGACTTCGGACCAATAGTCTAACGGTATGGTCCACAGGCCACGTAATAACAGAAGCTTCTAGGCAAGCCTCTACAACTATAAAGGTAGCTAGTTCAGACGCAGCAGTAAATAGGTCTTTAAGACAGATTAATATAATCAGCTTCTACACTCATAGTACTACTACTCCTACCAGTTGTCACCAACCACCTTATATAACCCTTACACCTGTATTGCAAAGAACGACATGCCTCAAGACGACGACTAACAATAGTACCGAGGATATAGCTATAAAGACAAGTCGTTGTCGTGATGAGATACCCGACATACTTGGATATCTTCACACATATTACTTGCTCTTCTATACTCCAACACTTTACGTATGTCTATTATCCCCTTCTACCGTTAAACTACTTGCTATAACCTAAGATGAAGCTCCTTTTAATTAAAATGCACTCCTCCTAGCTGCCTCTTTAGGTAGCGTATCTCGCCTCATCTGGGCTGCGCCTGTGGCCTCGACTGCACTGGTCGCCAGATCCGAGCCCAACGCAGGCTTTGTCTATAACCTGGATGACGAGGCAGACATCATCACACCCGGTAATGAGGATCATCTTCGCCGCCGAGAACATCACGATGGCGTCGAGATCGAGACGCGGGCGACGATTCCAAGGCCACCAACACCGCCCAAGCTGCTGGTGCCAGTTCCTGTTATACCAAGACCTGTCGTGCCTATTGTTGCGCCCAAACCGAAACCTGTTGTACTATTGCCTGAAGCGCGTCCACCTCCTCCCGCGCCAAAACCCCACTGGAAGCTAATCGGAGCCGACGTGAAACCCGGAGTTAGCGGAGGCACGGGAGACGATGCCAAGCCCATAGAAACCTACGCAAATGCCGGAAAGACACAAGTAGATAGCTACGAGGCTATTGCGAAGGCCAAAAGAAAGGATATCCTAATCGTTGGGTCCAAGGAAGAGCTTGCAGGCAAGGGGCCGAATAGAGCGTTCCTGGATATCACCAAGAATGGTGACTGCATAATCCATCTGACCACGCAGACTGTTAATGGCGATTTGAAGGAGCTGAAAAACTTCAAGTCGGGTGAGCTGGCTTCGAGTTCAGCTATAGATACGTCACGAGAGTAGTTGTGGGTTGTTCTCAGGGGAAAATATTAACGAAGGCGCGTACGATATTCAGGGTAATTTCATCTACTGCTAGTCGTCCTTCAAGGAAAACAACATAGATATCGATAACAAAACCCCCTCAACGAGATCGGCATGCAAAACTACAAGAGTATCGCCAAAGGCGATAAAACTAAGAACTTCAAGGCAGCCATCCTCGGCGACATTCAGAATAAGGAGTTCTGGGCTACCACGCGACAGAACTACAACGATATGAAGCAGCCTTTGGACCAGGTCCTAACCTTCGAGCGCGAATCCGTCCAGTTCAACCGCTACATAGGCAGCCCCAACCTCTACAGCAAGTTCTTCTCCTACGGTAACTGTTGGTATCACCTTATTCAGACCGTAACGGTAAATACATGAAGCAGCAGCTATAGGTAATAAGTAGGATCAGATGTGTTAGCATCTGACCCGCTTATCTGATGCCGGTGACATCTGCTGCTGCAGCTGCTGCGGTGGTTTACACAACCATTAATAAATAAATAAAACCTATACCCCATTCTGAGTCGCTCAGTCTCAGCCACGATGAAGCCACAGCCACGATGAAACCAGCTTAGCCAGACGATATGCGGTTCACGCGGGCAAAGCCGGGCAATTTAACAGCACCGAGCAAGGCATTCACCGAGAAAATATATAGTGCCGCACTTAGTATTGTTGGTCTTGGTATTCCTTTTTCGGACCTTACGGTGAATACGTGAAGCGTAGGAATATTATCGTGATTACTTAGGCCTAGAGAAGAGAAGAAGGAGAGGAAGTTCTAGCTATGTAGCTGTAGCTGCAGCTGCCGTATTTAGTAGTTTCCACAGATCTGAATTTACCCGTGTCTTCATTTCCAACTATGTAATCCACTGTAGCAGCTGGCAGTAGCGGATGCCACCGGCATCCGGTAGGTGGGTTAGACGCTACCGCGTCAGAACCTAACTACCTACTATCTACTGCTGCTGCTGCAGCTAGCTAACCTTCTTTCCTTCCTCTCCTCAGGCCTAGTAAATACAATAGATATGTTACTACGCTTTATGTGTTCAACGTATACGGTCTAAATAAGGTGATACCAACACCAACCCACCAAAATAAATAGTATACATTATGAGTAGGTTCCTACACCTAACCACTGCAAGGCTCCTTTGGTTATCGAGCATTGTGATAATGGCGTTTACTGAGACCTTGGAAGCGATCCTCGAATCCAACAAACCTTAAAAAGAATCATAAAATCATAGTATTATCTAAAGATATATAGTATCTGTAGATATATTATTAGATAACTATATGTATTATAGTACTTAATATGTCCAATATTATACATAATACTACTAGATTTTATCTACCTTTAGCTTTTACTATGTAGACTTAATTAAAAAGATATAATATAAGTCCCACTTTTATATAGTTACGTTACTACAGCATGTACTATGAATAAGTTCCTTTTCTAGTATTTAAGTTTTGATGAATTT
The DNA here is from genome assembly GCA_022414665.1 of Arthrinium puccinioides. Classification (NCBI taxonomy): domain Eukaryota; kingdom Fungi; phylum Ascomycota; class Sordariomycetes; order Amphisphaeriales; family Apiosporaceae; genus Arthrinium; species Arthrinium puccinioides. Next base: position 117,276 of record JAIUNF010000003.1, on the reverse strand, counting down.
ATTTATATACATGAAGCTACTACACTGAATTTAGTTATACCACTAACTACACTTTAGTAACTAAATGCTAACCCTGTACGTAACCAAGATACCCTAGCTACGAGTATCCCAAAGGAGGGGCTCTCCTCCTCTGTTACTGCTACTGCTCAATTCTCTAATGACGGAGTTAAGGTTTCGGTCTCTTGCCGTCTGGCTATTATAGTCTGAGAGGGCGATGGAATGTCGTGAGCGAGTATCGTGTCGAGGTGGTTGCGGGCGTTCTATCCACCGACCGCTAGGAGCCGACCGGGGCAGAACGCCCATCTCGGAGAAAGAAATATCGTCGATCTCCTCGGAATACGGCACGGGTCCGAAACTTTTCGAGTCGTGAATCTTCTTCGGGGGAGTAAATCCGAGCGAGGTAGTAAAGTCGATCCCTCTACTACCAGGCATTTCTCGACCGCCGATAACTCCTTTTCTTTTTGAGTTACCGCTACTGCTGCTGCTAGCATTTTTTTTACGCTCGAGTCCGCGTTGCTATTGTATTTTCTCGCTATCTTCTTCCAGTCGAGGTTAATATATGGGATTAGCGGCATAAGCCAGGGGCGCAGAACTGGCAGGCTTCCGCAGATTACAGCGGAGACCTCCTCAATAATAGACCACTAGGGAGTTTATATTAGCTAACTAACAGGGATATCTCTTACACTATTTTCGAGTCTCGACTTACGTTAATGATATTTACTTGGTCCCCTATATATATATATATCAGTACCGAGTCGAGAATAACAAAATCACAGGTGTGACGAGGATAAAGTACTTACATGTGAAATCAAACGAGCTTTTAAACTGCACCAAGTATTTAAACCGAATCATGCTCGTTACAGTAGCACTATACTATTAGTAAGAGCTACGTATAGGTAGAGAGACCGTACTTACAACGAACCTATAGCGAACATAATAGCCAGAGCCGCTCTCTTCCGGCCAGTAATCTGGATTTTTAAGAGCTCGGGGATAGGAAGTAATATAAGGAAGATATCTTCGAAGACGGATAAGATACTGCTAGCGTACCCCACATGGTTAAGGTTTAGACATCTCCCAGCCAAGTCCTTATTCCAGAAGGATTCGATAGGAAGGCACTGGAACACAAGAACGATAATAAAGCCGACCCCATGCATAATCATAAATATTACCGAGGCCCAGCAGGTCCGGACGAACCAATTTGCCCTGAACACGCGCAGAAACAGCATCAGAATTGCAATCTTGGTAGAGGCCTGGATAATAATGTAGAAGAGCTGCCCTACGTAATACATCTTGGAACGGTCGTTAGCTATTAAGTCCTTGGGAGAATAGCGAGGTAATAACAAACCTTCCACAACGCTTCTTCATAGGTAGGATCGATATCTGTTATGGTAGAGATAAGTTATTAGTTATGCGCTATAAGAAGCGCGTGGTCGACTTACTCCAGTAATGCGAACCCCCACCTATCGTCGATGTTGTCAGTACAATGCAAGTAGAGGCGACGAGAAAAATCTGGAGAATATTAGCGGGCAAGATTCCGAACGCAAACCCCATAGTGCGAGGGAAAGAGAGCCTACCATAGCTACAACACTGATATAATCGTCCCACCACAGTTGCTTAGTACACTTTAGCCGGCATATAATTCTAGCCAAGACGATTGGCACGCCGAGGGCCATAGATACTATAGCGACATTGCGATATTCCCTAGTTCTGCTCGCCTTAGGGTAGGTATCGCACATATGTGTTTCGATTGCCACCGCAACTATACTTATGTTAGCGCCGTAACCAGGGAGAGTATTGGCAGAAGAAGAATCTCTCACGGAGCTGGTCACTGTGCCCGCATGACTTCTGAACGCACGACGATAGTTCTAATTGCAAGTCGATATTCGTGCAGATACATTTCGATAATAAGACCGCACTAGTAGAGGAGCAGTTACCAATAGAGATAGCCGTTATAGTGCACGGTAGCTAGATGCTGCAGTTAGTTAAATCTGGAGCAAGACCTCGGAGTTATCGACTTACAGCACACTTTGGCAAAGACTGTACGAGCTCGGATATCGTCAGATCAGCCGATGGGCCCGGGGTCTGCCCTAACCCTATACCCACAGTTGCGAGGATAGTAAAAAGAGACGGGAGAGCGATTCGAAGATACATAGTATCAGTATCTGACGTTTTAGGCAGTATAGCTCCATGAACGATAAATTTGAATTCGCGGTATAGGCCCGGTCGCAGTCGAGCACCTTACAAGAGAACTTCTCCCTACTTAACTCGGCATTAGGATGTGAGTTGGGAGCGGTTGGTCTCTCGTCCTTTCGATACTGGGATACTAGGAAGACATGTTACTAGTAAGCTTAGAGTACGCCCCTGCTTTGCGTAATCGGCGCGGGGTAACATTGTAGAAAACGGTGCGAAGCGGATAAAAAAGGGGGCTTTACAGCCGGGGATACGAGGCGGATATAGACGATGTTGGATACTAGAAGTGCGCCAGCTAGTGAAGGGTTTAAGTTCTCTTCCTGCACTACATAAACAGGTCGACTAGTCTAGTAAGTGCTGACTTGGAGATAGTACGGGAATCCGAGAGCGACTCAGGCTTGGAAAGCTTGTCGTGGACTCGGAGGTAAGTTGCGATGCTCCGAGTATATACCACCCCTCTCCCCGTCTCCTTTCGTTCGGAACCGGCCTTCATAGCAACACCTCCTCCGGGACAATCTTACCAGGTTTTAGTCAGAATGACTCCCGGAATGCCTTTTAAAACAGGATATACGAGATTCCCTTGCCACGGACATACACCCCTTGGGCGCCGTCGACGGAAACTATAGGACTTAGGCTTAGGCCTAGACCTATGTACCCCGCAGGCTAGATAGACCTAACGTTAAACGTCACAGTCTTAGTCGAGCACAGGCTTGCCGCTCGACTAATTAGACCGGAACGATGCGAATACCGAGACCCCGCAGGCTACGGGCCACGACCGTCCTACAAAAGAGTCGTTAATAGGAGCTCGAGTCTTTATATACTCTGCTAGTCCAGTCTAATTTCGACAGGATGCTAATCATATAGCTAACAAGCGCTCGATGGTGATTTGCTAGTCCGGAGACGAGAGGAAGGAGGCTAGTTCAAGTGGCCTAACGACTATTTTGAGTTTATTAGAATTTATATCCACCAGACCCAAACTATCGACTAATTCACGTCATGTCTACCAAGGTAAAAGCCAGACGGCATTCGAACGGGCAGTTCCGATATAACATACAGGTCCTACAGTATATGTATTCGGAAGTTGGAAGTCGGAAGTTCCACATATACCAACAGCTCCCACCCACACTAATAGCAATCATAACCTAATTATTTGCGCTCAAGACTGGAACTAGCTCGCAAAGAACAACGGTGGGAGGTCAGAATACGAACAGTTATAATTTGAATAGTCGTGTAGTAGTTTACGACTCATTAGTTACATCTAGTGCCCTACTTATAGTTGTAGCGTTCAATAACAAGACGCCGGCTACCTTGAAATATAAACTCGAGTTATCAAAGTACGCGTATACGGGAGTTAAATAGCCAGCTAGTATAACAGTTAACACATACCAGACAAAATTTGTTTCTTTTAGTCATAGACCGTGTTAGAAACCGGAGTTGCTTATATCGTCTAATACGGTATCTGTCCGTGAAGATATTAATTTGGTCTTTTCATGTGTAAACCACTGCAGCAGCTGCAGCAGCGGAAGCCACCGGCATCCGGTAAGTGGGTCAGATGCTGACGCATCTAACTTTACCTACCTACTTACTATCTTCAGCAGCAGCTGGAGCTAGCTAAATCTCCTCTCCTTCCTCTCTTTAGGGCTAGTAATAATTATAATATTGCTATGATTCACGTATTCACCGTTACGGTCCGAATAAGGTGATACCAACATTTCGAAACAAACAAAGCAGTATAAAAGCTTAGCGAAAGCCTCGTCGAACCATAATCACCTATCTAAAGACTAAAGCTTGCGAGCCTTGACGGCTATAACTGTTAGAGATACGTTTCTTGGTCAATATAATCCGTAGTTTACATGTAATAGAGAAGCTATGAGATATATATATAGAAACTTTGGCAATAGAACCCGTATCTGGTGCTATAAAGCTCGATTATCTCCTAAGAATAAGTTAGTATCACCTCATTTGAACCGTTTAAGGTACAAATGTGAAGTGTAGTAAATTATCGTGATTTAGTACAGCGTAAAGAGGGGAAGAAGGAGAAGAGGTTAGCTAGCTGCTGCAGCTGCAGCTGAAGGTAGTAGGATCGGACGCGTAAACAATCCGACCCACCTACCGGATACCGGTGGTATCCCCTGCAGCTACGGTAGTAGTTTCCACAAATATGCTTACCCCTGTACTCCTCTCTAGGAGGGCTTGCTCTCCTTGATGTTCGAGTCTGCGGCGGCATATCTCCTTAGGAGTGTCGTGAAGCTAGACAAAAGTATCGACCTGGACCGCTTCCGTAACTTCTGGGCTCGGCCCGCACTACAGCGGCCAATTCTGCGAGCGAGACTCGTCCAAAGCACACGATTTGGATTACTCTAGATCGCCGTGGACGAGTCCATTCCGTGCGGCGGCGCGGAAGACGGTCGATACTTCATCACCCCTACAGGCTGCTAACTCACCTCTAGATACGTTGCTATCATCGTCTCGCTCTATAACAACGAAAGCGGCTAGTATTAGGCCAGCATTTTCGCCTCTGGGAACGATTTTATCCGCGGTGGTTATCGATGTTCCTGGGATGTGTCGTAATATCACGTGTATCCAAGGTAGAGCAATTTGTCGGGTTGTATTGTGTGTATGTTCTGTCTTGTGTATATACTATGCCGGGTCCTCGGACTATTAGTACATTCTCCTACTAAAAGGTGGAGTACCGGTTATAGGAGGTATATTTGGTCCAACCTAGTGGTACATACTGTGTAGTATCCACCTCTAATCTAACACATACACAGAACAGAATATACACGCAATACAACCCGATAACTTTCTCTACCTTTGTAAGGCAACTAGGAGATCAGGTAGCAATCGTCGTATATTTGTACAAGGACTAATTCTTAGGCAACCAGAATCAGTAGCGTTGTGGCCGCGAGGCTACAACGAAGACATACTTCGTAATTATCACGTGGCTTGAGCGCGCCACGTGACACAGGGAACCTTAATTGGTTTGTAGCTACTTGGGCTGTGCCCAAGCGAAGCTTGGACGAACCGGCCACGCGCTACAAGCGCTTGTGGCGCGTTGTGTAGGCGGGCTACACTGGTGGCCTGCGCCTCACAACCTTGGACAAACGTGATATTACGACAGTATACGGAGTATACCATGTCGAATCCCCAGACTGTTAGTACATTCTTCCACAAAATGGTGGAGTACCGGTTATAGGAGGGACATTAATCCGACCTAGTAGTAAATAGTATCCACCTCTTATCTAACACGAAGCAGGATGAGCTATGGTTGTGACGTAGAGTCTATCTCTGTTCTCCTCCCTTCCCAATTCTTCACACATTGAAAGCACCTATTAATGTCAGAACCTTGGAGACGCCAAGTCCGCAGGCTACTACGTACCGTACGTGGTGGTTCTGTTTCAATATGTACCTACTAGCTTCGAACTACGTACCTCCTATAACCGGTACTCTATCTGTTGGTATCACCTTACTTAGACCGTAGCGGTGAATACGTGAAGCTGTCGTGATAATATCTATTGATTATCTGTGACTGGCCTAAAGAGTAAGAGGGAAGAAAGAAAGGTAGCTAACTAAAGCAGCAGCTGTAGGTAGTAGGTAGGGGTCAGATGCTGACGCATCTGACCTTGACCCACTTACCGGATGCCACCGGCATCCGCTGCTGCAGCTGCTGCGGTGGTTTACACAATAACGTTGTGGTTTGTTATACGACGGTAATCTGAATTGTGTGAATGTTTTATTTAGTTCTCTACGTAGACCCGGAGACCCCACTTGGGATCAAAACCCGGCTCAGCGGCTTCAGGTGCAAAAAACCATTTTCCGAAAAAAGAAATTTGGAGTGTTTTTGCAAAACGTGACTCACGACCACTAAAAAGTGATCCGGTCCTGCACATTTTTCACGTACTTAGCCGTGGTCAAAATCCGGTCCAGGGTAGCTGCAGGGTAAGCCTGCAGCACCTCTAGCTATATAATATAACAGCTAGACCTAGTAAAAAGCCCTATATTACGTAGCAGTACTATAAGCTTATAAGACCTATTAAGGTCCCAGGTTTATAGAATCTTATAAAGACTATTATAGTCCCAGATTTAACATGATCTCTTAACCTGCTCTCTCTTGTCCTCCGTTTAGTTTATAGGTGTGCGGAGGTGCTACTTCTAGCTGGATGCCTTCCTCGGCGGTCCAGCGCTGATATTCGGTGCTTCCTTGGATTGCAATTATAGCCTTCTCGCTATCGTGTTTAAAGGCGTAGATGTGAAGTCTATAGCGCCGCTGAACGTGCCTCTCGAACGACTTTAATATTCTGAAGATCTCCGTATAAGACTTGTGGACCAGCGCGAATAACTAGAGCTTGCTACTATAGTTATCCTTTAACACTAATAGCTAGCTCGTCCCGTCGTAGCCCTTAGGCATATCGAACAGGTCCCAGAGCACCCGAAAGAAGGGGCGAGGCGCCCTTTCAGTCGGATATCTTGAGATAACGCGCGTGGCGTGGGTTACGGAGCAGTGCTCACATTTCTGTATTGGCGTTCCGATAATTTCAACATTTCTAGCACTCTGTACAAGCGCCCTTAGCGCCTCTCGACCTAGGTGTCCTGCTCTAGCATGCTAGAGGTCTTCTGAGTCCTTTCTTTAATATACCCTTCCCGTGGGTTTGCCGCCTGTGGGCGGTCTTCTAATGCTTGCGAATGAGCTTACAATTCCGGAATCACTTCTGGGGAGCATTTGAGATACGTTAGGGCATAAGGAGTAAAGAGGCTTGTATTCCAAGAAGACTAGGTTGCCCTCTCTCTTCAAAGTGCGCAGCACAACGCTATTCTTAAGATCCCCGAATCTCAGCGTGCAGTCCTTACCGCAGTACCAGATACCGGTTGTTACAGGCCTAAGGCCTATGTGGGGCAACGGTCATTACCGTTGCCATGCCACTAGGTCACAGCTCCAGAGCCGCTATGGTACGCAGAGGCAGATCGTCGCAACCAATATCCGGAACTCTAAGAGTCCGCGATATGCTCCAGAGACATCTCAGCTACAGCGCGGCTCGAGAACACTGAGATCCCCTCTCATCAAAGTATAGTTGATCTCAACAAAGGTACGCCAAGATATACCGAGATTAAGCACCTTGGCCGTTACATCTAGATGAGCTAGATACAACGAAGTACCAAGGTACAGAGCTGGTATATCTCTGCTCTCTCCCACCTAGATAGATAGTTCTTCTCTCCTCAGTTTAATATAGATTATATCTGCACCTCATCCTTACTAGGTTCTGAGCCTTGCCCGTTACACCGGTACCTAGTAGGAGCGCTTCTAAGATGATATTCGTGTGGAATCCTTCCACCACCGTAACTCTTTTCAACTCCAGATCTTTAGATATTCTATTAACGCCTAATAAAGCGTTCTTAATAATCCTTTTCCTATATCCCTTGATCTGGAATAATGCCGTTCTAGCCTCAACCGCGTCTATAGCATAAGCTTTCACGAATAATCTAGGGATAAGCAGGTCAACGCTATTAACCAGATGCGAGGAACCGCAGTTATTAATAAGGGTCGATTGGGAGAGATTGTGAGGACCGGTCGAGGTAATAACCGATATGTGGAAGGAGGGCTTTATATTGAACAGCTCTGATAAGATTACTGCGCACGAGAACTTCTTTAAGAGGCTCCCTCCTTCCTTCGTGTCGATCTACCCCTTCTTCTTTAGAGTGTTTCGTAGAGCGTTATACTTGCTCTCCCTAATCGTCTTCCGGATCGCCTTTATCTTTTCGAGTGATAGAGAGCGCGGCTTATAGCCGAAACTGGGCTCCGCAGAGCCTGTAAGGGCTATTTCCAGCATTTTGCACTCGGTTAGGGCCTATTTATAATTGCGGCTACACGGGCAAGTCAACTCCCCGGAGAGAGCTTTCTAACCTTGTTAAGATGAGCCGTTCCCAGTTTTATGGGTTTCACCCTAATTGCCAAGTGTAGCAAAAGACTAATTTTTACCGCCTTAAGAGCCTTTCTAGTTAATGCGCTCTAGAAAGATGGAGCTCACCTAACCTAGCGTGAGAGGCGTCCCGCTAGAAATTTCCGCTTGGATATGGGCGTCTAATTAATTCCTTCCCCAGTCTAGAGCGAAGCGCTCTTGGACTGCCTTTAGGAACTCCTTGGTAGCTATCTAGCTATGAAGAACGGGGATGTGATAAGTCATGCCATTGCTGTAGGCCGCTGTCCACTGCGCGTGCCATGCGACGGGGTTCATGCCGCTCTTTCCGGCGTTTAATAGGACATCTTGGTAGCGCTGCTGCGCGTGTTCGATAAGTGTCGTCTTAGAGGGTGCAAACTGACCGCGAAGCTCCCTAACGATGCTCTGAAGCGTCGTAGCTTTCCCCCTGCTCTCTAAGGAGCCTATTAACTGAGGAGAGGTAGTCGGGCTAAACCGTAGATGTAATCTAGTCGCTTAGAAGCGCTGTATTATCTCTTATATTAGCCTAGTCGCGTTTGGAATATTTGTATCGATTAATTGCGATTCCGTGCAGTTTTTAAATGTTTTCTTTAGTAATTATAGGGATAAGTCGATGGATCGGTGCTGCTCCTCTAGTTGCTACTTCTATAGATTCCCAGGCTCGAGATACTGCAATATTAGCATCGGCGACTCTCTGCGCCTTCGAGATAAGCTCGTCTTCGATATCTTCTTAGTCAGGAGGTAATGGCTTCTCCTTGATGATATCCTTTGCCTCTGAATTAGGGTTAACGTATTCCCAATATGCGCGATTCTTTGCGCTGTTTTCTAGCGCTTCTAGCCAGGCTGGCCAGTCGTGCTTTGTAAGGAGTTTAACCTTTAGGAGTTTTGCAGTGATATCTAATATAATAAAAGTCGCTCCTAAGAGAGTTCTAGATAATCGATGGAGTGTTTTAGACGGGTTTAATGGGAGTTTTTAATGAAAGGTAGAAATGCCGCTTTCTATGCGTAACGGAGTGCTAATAAGAGCTTTTCTAATTAATTGAGATGCTCAGTATTGTAGCGCCGGGCTTATAACTATGGCAATAGAAAGCGTATATGGTGGCATAAAGTGCGATGATCTATTAAGAATAGTATCTAGCCAAGTAAAGTGTTAAGTACAAAGGAGATGGGTGGGTTCCGTCAGATGCGACCTTGTGGCTGAGGCGTGGCACAGGAAAATTTGCTACAACAGATATATTACTGCGCTTCATGTATTCACCGTTACGGTTTGAATAAGGTAATACCAACAGTTATATAAGATACCGCACCTGCAGTGAAGAGATTAACAGCGCGCGTTACTAGAAAAAGAGAGACTGCGCTTAGAGGTACTAGGGACCAAGACCCCTGCCTACCTTTAATATAATCTATTTATACATATGTGACAGTGCGAAGTGTTGAACTAAGCTTGCTTATGTCATGTTTGGCCTGCCCCTGTTACAGTATGGAAACGACATTGCAATTCTAGCGACCTAACCCTTGCTTGGGTAATAACTAAGTCCTTATAACTAAGAAATAGATACCCCGTAAACAAGAACTAGATAGTGTTTCACGGAACTACCGACTTTAAGCTTAATCAAGGGTTTAGTATCCACTTTCTATTACTAACTATAAGGCGTCCTAGGTATTATATAAACCAGTCCTTCTTTTTAGATATTAAATAGAACCGCTATCCTGTATTATCTTTCTTCCTATTAAGCTCAATACCTCTTACTCGCCCTCGTACTAAACCAAGTAAATCTATTCCTACGCCACTATGCAGTTCACCGCCCTTATTCTCCTGGCCGCTACCGGCACTTTGGCAGATCTCGTTGCACCCCAACTCGCTATGCCAGGGTGCCCGTCTTCGATGCGTTACCAGATGCCTCTGCCATTGGAACATTTGTGTTGCGATAGTGTTACTCCTGCTACTGTATACAACATATTTCCTCTTTACTCATCGTTACTAATAATAAATACAGGATAGCTGTTGCGATCGTGATAAGAGGACCGACCGCGGCTATAATACTTGTGAGTTGATTGGTAATATACAATAAAGGTTATACTGTTGGCAGTTAGAGCTAGTCTTTGCGACGTGTGCACTATGGTCCGTGCGTGGATGCAGGGGCCATGCGCAAGGGCCCCAAATCCTACCTTAAATAACACTAGTTGACATGGTGGAGCATAGACTTAGACTCTACTGAATACACACAACACAACCTGACCTCATTTGCCTTCATAAGCTTCATATTACCATGTGAGCGGAGCAACCATTTATATACCTGCAAGGCTGCAACAAATGTTACATCACAGTCTAGTGTAAACCACTACAAGAAGCAGAAACACGATATCATTGACTATTAGTTTAAAAATAAACTAAATGGAACGCATAGACATAGACATATAAGATTATGAAACCGCCAATCCAGATTCGACCCGCCAATGAGAATGTTGCTACTCAAGGCTGCAGCATTGGGTCATCATGATCCTTATCAAAAGATGATCCTAATCAAAAGCGAGCCTTGAATCAAATCCCCGAGTCGTCCTGCACGACAGCTAACAAGCTCGAGTGAGAAGACCAGGCGTCGCACCCAGCCGCTAGGCTGTCCCCGTCGGTGATAGCCTTGATCTCGCTCTGCCTCTCGACGAACTGCAGGCCGAAACCCTCGCTCGTATGCCAGCCAATATGACAGTGCATAAGCCACGCGCCGGGGTTATTAGTCTCGAAGGCGATAACGAGGTAACCGCTAGGGGGAGCGTGGCCGTATCCCTGCGCATCGGGTTAATAGTGTTAAGCGCGGTCTCGGACGTGTATGTGCCGGTGCCCTGGGCGAGGATCGAGAAGTCGTGGCCGTGCAGGTGGATAGGATGGGGCACAGATATGGAGGTCTCGATAACCATATAGATCCACTCGTCGGCGTCGGGCAGCGAGATAACGGCGTTAGACGCGATTGAGTCCCTGTCGTCAACGATCTGGAGTAGCGTCGGGTCATCCCACGCGACGATCATGGTAGTAGAGTTGAGGAACCAGCGGAAGACGGACTCGTCGTTGAAGCCAACCGTGGCGATCTGCTTATTGTTCCAGTAGCTAGTCCCGACGGCGTGCGTGTGGTAGGGCACCAGGGTCTCGAGCTCCGGGTCCTCGCAGCTATCGACCGAGGTAAAGGCTGACGTTGTCGGGGTGCTTGTTGAGGTGCCGTAGTAGACGATGCCCTTGATGTTATTGGTGCTTTCATTATCACTACAGGCCGACTGCGGGACTGCGCGCATCCAGAAGCTGTCGGCGACGGCGCCCTGGTCGGCTGTAACGATAACGTCGTACCGCTGGCCCATGCCTAGCGTGACGGATTCGGTAGTGTAGGGGACGATAGGGACAAGGTCGGCCGAAATCACGGTCAGAGTGTGGTTATCGATAGAGAACTTGAAGTATGTATCAACAGCAGCGTTGACAAGTCTGATTCGGTATGATGTGTTCGGGGTAAAGGTAACGTTTAGACGTTGGCCGACTTGGTCCTCATCGCCATCCTCGCCGTAGACGTTAGTGCCGTTGAGGAGTCCGTTATCCAGCAGGGGAGGGCCGGAAGTCTGGGCCTCTTCCCAGAGCTCATCGACGGTCTGGTGACTCCAGTCGTTCAAGAACAGGTTGCCGAGATCTTCATCGTAGTTTGCCGTCGACGGCCCATTGATAATAATACCACCAAAGACGCCCTCCCAGGCCTGGAGGGCGAAGTGAGAGTGGTACCAGGACGAGCCGTATTGGCTCGCTCTCCACGTATAAGTTATCGAACTGCCCGGTGCAGTCGGGCATTGCGTAACAGACACTACTCCGTCGTTCTGGTTGGTTTCTCTCTGCCAGAGGCCGTGAAAATGAATACTTGTACCGTTGGTAGAAGTAACGAGCGAGTTGGTAACGTGAACAATAACAGTATCACCCCAGTCGGCGATAATAGTTGGGCCCGGGATAGAGCCGTTAACTGCCTGCGCGTACCGGGCGACACCATCGGGGGCGATATTAACCTCAGACACCTCAAACCAGTATTCACGAGTAACACCGGTATCTGGCATTGTGTCTTCAGGGTCATCGTCGATGCTGTAATCGCACCATTGATCTCGAGTATCTGCAGTGTTGCCTCCTGAGCAGGCGGCACGCGAGGCCAGGTCTGCCGGGCCCAACTGCCTTGGAATAGCAGTTACACCGAGTGTTAGGAGGGACAAAAGGGCGAGTGAGAGCATTGTATCGAATGTGTGAAAAAGATAGATGTTCTTGACGTAAAGAATGAAGCGGAGAGGAAGAAGGAAGCTGGAAGAGCGCCTGGGAGATATCGGGCTGAATATCTGCTGCTGATGCCCCTCAAGATAGTCTCATAAGGGAGAGATATACTTCCATTCTTATATTCGGTGCCTCCAGGCCGTGCCTACGATATCACTTGAACGTGGAAGGGGAAGCTCATCGGTAACCCATCTCTCTCTCTCTGGTCTACCGGCGTCGGTGTCGTGTTGTTGTCCAGGTTGTGGCACCGTTGTGCGCCTCTCCACTTTCCCTGTGCACCTATACCCGCTCACGCATCCTCCTTCGGGCGTCTGCTGCGCACTGTTCACATGCTCGACGCACGTAATATAGTATGTGACATGATGCATCTTGATTTCCTATGCCTGTGTTGATGGGTCCAGAATGGATTACGCCGGGTGGGCGGCCGCGTGCGTTACACCCAGAGTCACCACTCGGATGGATATCTTGGCGCATACGAATCACCCCCCATAGATATGAAGCTTTTAAAATGCGCAGAAGACGACCTATCACATTTCAAAACTTGACTACATACAGAAAAATAATTATGCGGTGAAATATAATTATAAGTTTAGAGAACTCGTCTAGTTGTCCTTGATGTTCTTGTTAAGCACGTGAAGTTCTAAATTAAGTGCCAATTCACTTTGGACATACTTAATTTTGTAGAACTGTTACTAAGCCTCCGTTTCTATATGTGAATCCTTCATGGAGGCTTTACAAAGTACCTATCCCGTCCTTTTATGGAGAAGCGCTGGGGAACGGTGCAGCGGTGCAACGGTGCAGCAGCGCATGCAGGAGTGTAGCAGCGCATGCAGGAGTGCAGCAACCATGATCAGAATTGCCAATACTCCGGTTTAAACCCCCCCTCTTCGTAACAGACGCTAAGCTTCATGGGGGCGCATTCCGGCACTAAAATGACTCTTACGCAAGCAGAGTGGATCAGCTGAACAGCCTCGGGTAGGAACTTGAAAGCGAGTCATCTCCGTACGTAGTAGTTGGCTAACCCCGTTTAATACGCGTTGCCCACAGGGGCAAACAGGTCGGTCGTTCCCAAGTACCACGGTACGGTACGCAGGACCCGGTAAAGACCCAGTAAAGAGCCTCTTGGCGGCGGACCGTGATTTGTCCCGCATGGACACCAGTCAGGGTTGGGTCTCCGCTCTCACGAGTCCTCTAGGCTCTCTATGCATGCATGATGTGACCTAACGGCTCTAACTCGTTAACTACTACGGATACTACCGAGCAGGCCTTATTAACTTACTACAGTACATGACGCGTTGGCTGCGCCGGTTGTGTCGACCAGCTGTGTACACTGCACGGCGTCTGGAAGTAATAAATCGCATTCACTTATCTTTAAACTACTATTAAGTCTGGTATCCGTCCACTATCCAGCTCTTTATTGATTAGAGACGCGCAAGAAAGGTTGTGCTCGGTTGTAAGGAAAATCAATAGGTAGACCGTAGCCTAAAAGTTGACGGGCCGTGGGCCGGGGTGTCGACGCGAAGCAGTCCTGTTATAATAGGATATCCTTGAATTAGTGGCTGACTTGTACTGAAGTATGCCCGCCTGCAAAGATCAAATAAATCACACCATCCGCGACGATAACGGTGGACACCACGGATACCCCCCTTCTCTCTGGCCTCTTCCCCCAATAGCAATGCCGCAGTACCCCCGTAAGATGTCTTTTTGGCAGGGCGGCAACTCAGATCTGCCCCAGGTGATGACGAGTCAGCCACGCTCGATCGAGAACAACAGTCGCTCACGTGGATTAAGACTGGCAATGCGACGATCGGGATCCGCCCCGACATCCTCCTTATGGACGTAGTGCTTGGGTATGCAGCCGGCAAAAACCACCGGTAAGCCCCCAACCCTGTAATCACCAAGGATAATTACCAAGGGCGCGATCTATGGGTACTATTCCTGTGTACACAACACGTAACGTAGCATTACATGAACATCTTAGCGCATTAGATCGAGAACGTTCTACCCACCTTATATGCACAGAGGCGCAGAAAATGGTTCGTTCACGACCGCATCGAGTTAACAGCTTCGTCATGCTTTCAGGAACGCTGTGGAACCACATTAGCGACGATAACTAAGTCATGTGCGATATGCAGGTGGAATTTAGGAAATCCGGTTGTCCGGTAGAGCTTCCTGTAAAAGTACCACGAGGTTCTCACCCGCTTTCACGATTCTGCGTGTATAATACAGTAATCTCCTGCTCGTACTACTGCTGTTTCTTTTTTGTACCCCGCGTCCTCGTTAACTCATCTTCACACCCTTTTTATATCAAACACATAGCACACTACTTATTATCCAAGACCTCCAATCCTAATTTATATCATGTTCTCCAAGTTGTTGCTTGTGCTGCCCTTGGCTTTGGGTGTCCATCTGCCCGAGACCCGAGCAACAATCCCGACTGAGTTCTATTTATATGCCTACGGGACGGATATCGGAGGATACCCCGTGGTCAATATGAATGGTTCGTTAAAAGAATACATAACTGCATAGTAGATAGGAAACTAATAGCATTCCTTTAGGTACACTCGGCATTAGCAAAACCTTCCCAGATGCCAGTTCGAATGCACGTAACGTTACTTGTACGTATCTTTATATCCAGCTACGTCTTATCCTTTCCCACTCCGCAGTCCCTCCTTTATCTCGTGATGAGCTAGTCTCTTAAATCCCCTATGTCGTACATCCTCTAATGCTTTCTTCAAGTCGGGATTGCACGTAGGATGGGTAACCTTACGGCCATCTCCGATGACGAGTCGAGCTACTGCTCAATACCCGCGACGTCGGGGCCGGTAACCTTGACCAACACCACCGATTTCTCAGGAGCTACGTCGGGGTTCAACACCTACGGCTCTAACCTCTTCGTGAACATAAACAATGTCATGGAGACGAGGTGGTATGCGGTGGCGACCGAGGATGCTGCTATTTGGCAGCTGAACTGGAACTTGACAGACGACTCCATCGCATTGGCTCTGCGCATCATTGGACCCTCGGAGTAGAGATATACACAGTTTTTGAACCTCGTCATAGAGATATTTTGTGTCTCTGTGTATGTGGTGGGTAAGAGGGGGGGTTGAAGGGAACATCTAGGTGCTCTCTTACTATTATTTGGGAATAGGATATTCACGTATTTTTTCAGGGACTAGTTAAATCGTTATATTTTAACCCAACGACTTTTTTCGTTCTCTTCTCTACACAGCACAGTTCTTGTCGTAATAAATGCCCTAGAGGCAGTTCCCTAAATCAATATGTGGCAATAGAAAGCGTATGTGGTGGCATAAAGTGCGATGATCTATTAAGAATAGTATCTAGCCAAGTAAAGTGTTAAGTACAAAGGAGATGGGTGGGTTCCGTCAGATGCGAACTTGTGGCTGAGGCGTGGCACAGGAAAATTTGCCACATATATTGTATTTACTAGGCCTGAAGAGTAAGTAGAAGGAAAGAAGATTGGGTAGCCGAAGCAGCAGCTGTAGGTAATAGGTAGGGTAAGATACGTCAGCATCTGACCCACTTACCGGATGCCGGTGGCATTCGCTGCTGCTGCTGCGAAGGTTTACACAGTATCTGTTGGTATCACCTTATTCAGACCGTAACGGTGAGTACATGAAGCGCAG
The DNA here is from genome assembly GCA_022414665.1 of Arthrinium puccinioides. NCBI lineage: Eukaryota > Fungi > Ascomycota > Sordariomycetes > Amphisphaeriales > Apiosporaceae > Arthrinium > Arthrinium puccinioides. The sequence goes on along the minus strand of JAIUNF010000003.1, from coordinate 101,221 downwards.
TAATATATCTATTGTTATTACTAGGCCTGAAGAACAGAAGAAGGAAAGAAGGTTAGCTAGCTAAAGCAGCAGCTGTAGCTAGTAGGTAGGATCAGATATGTCAGCATCTGAGCCACTTACCGGATGCCACAGGCATCCGCTGCTGCAGCTGCTGCGGTGGTTTACACGGTATCTCTTATTAGTACTACACAATTTACTACATTATTTAATATATTATTTGCTATACTAAATACTATGTACCACATTATTTACTATATTGTATACTATACTATTTATCATTAAACTACTTCTGTTGTAATCGTTATTAATTGTGTAAACCACCGCAGCAGCTTCAGCAGCGGATGCCACCGGTATCCGGTAGGTGGGTCAGATGCGTCAGCATCTAACCTCTACCTACTACGTACAGCTGCTGCTTCAGTTCGCTACCTTCCTTTTACCTTCTTACTCTTCAGGCCCAGTAAATACAACAGATATATCACTGCGCTTCAGGTATTCACCGTTACGATCTGAATAAGGTGATACCAACATTAATATGTCTAAATCTTCCTACTTTCTACTTTTTGCAATCCTTAATTTTACTATTGTATTTGCTATTACCTATATTATCTTAATCAGTATCTTAAAATTACTATTATCGTATTTATTCTCTCCTTCAAATTATTTCTAACTATAAGCTTTATCTTATTCATTATCACTACTTTATTACGGGCAACTAAAACGTGATAAGGATAATCTTAGTCCGACACTTCGCACTGTTATATTTGTATGATTAGATAACCTGATTCTTAACGACAGGAGGTTCTAAGTTAGCTATCGACCTCTACAATTATATTCTAAACCTCCTATTATTAACATCTCGTGACTAGTTGTTTCCGCTATGCTACGAGGCAGGATAAGTTATTGTTATAACGTAGAGTCTACCTCTATTACCCTTTCGCTTTTTACACACATTGAAAGTACCTCCTAACATCAGTACCTTAGAGAAATTAAGTCCGTAGGCTACTAAACGTAAAGTACTAATTTTGTTTAAATATATTTGACATTCGTTAATTACATTCCAGAATTACTTGAAATTTCTTTTAAGTTGTTAAGGCTTTAAAAATAGATAGAAATTGTTTTTATTGCTATCAGCTTCTTTGGACCAGACGGTCAATACGTGAAGTATACTAATATATATGTTGTAATTACTAGGCCTAGAGAGGAGGAAGGAAAGAAAGTTAGCTAGCTGCAGCTGCGGTGGTAGTTTGCACAGTGTGTAAACCACCGCAGCAGCTGCAGCAGCGGGTGCTACCGGCATCCGGTAAGTGGGTCAGATGCTGACACATCTGACCCTACCTACTACCTACAGCTGCTGCTGCTTCAGTTAACTACCTTCTTTTCTTCCGTCTTACTCTTCAGGCCTAGTAATAACGATAATATTGCTATGCTTCACGTATTCACCGTACGGTCCGAATAAGGTGATACCAACACACAATTTTTATTATAAACAAATGTACAACAATACAAAGAGTATATTGCATGTATAATAACTGTTTGTATTATCTTATTCTGAATATTCGGGTGTAATCCTAGAGCGGTATTAAATACTTTTTCATTTACTAATTGCCTATACGATATCTTTATTATCTAACTGTGTAAATCACTGCAGCAGCTGCAGCAGCGGATGCCACCGGCGTCCGGTAATTGGGTCAGATGCTAACACATCTAACCTTACCTACCTACTATCTTCAGCTGCAGCTGCAGTTAGCTGAACCTCCTCTCTTTCCTCTCTTTAGGCCTAGTAATAACGATAATATTGCTATGCTTCACGTATTCACCGTTACGGTCCGAATAAGGTAATACCAACAGTAATACTAACGACTACGTGGCACTAAAACTCTCAGAAAATACTGTACAACGTAATAACTTTGTGATGAAAAGAGCAATCCGTTAGTAATTACATATTATGTGGCAAATTATCCTGTGCCACGCCTCAGCCACAAAGGCGCATCTGACGGGACCCACCCATCTCCTTTGTCCTTAACACTTCACTTGGCTAGATACTGTTCTTAATAGATCATCGCACTTTATGCCACCACATACGCTTTCTATTGCCACAATATATATATTACTATTCTTCACGTATTCACCGTTACGGTCTGAATAAGGTGATACCAACAGGTACTATACCTTCTTATTTAATACCTTAACTTTATTTAACTCTAACCTACCTTGCTGTGGAAACTAACGCCACAGCTGCAACATATAGCACTCTCCAAGGGTTTGAAGGTCACGATGGTCACCCTGGATGTTCAAGGCGCCTTTGACGCCCTCCTCAAGAAATGATTGCTCGAGAGGATGGTAGCGCAGGGATAGCCTGCCCTCACAATTAAACTCACCGAGAGTTTTCCCTCGGCAAGACAAGTTATCACGAGGCTAGAAGATATTACCACAACCTCAGTTGTAGTGCCATGCGGGACTCCCCAGGGATCCCCATAGTCCCCGATGTTCTATATGCTCTACTTGTGCGAACTGGTAGGACAAAGCGAGAACAGATAGGGATACGCGGACGACATTGCGGTACTTAGCATTGGACAAGATCTCCAGGCAAGCACGAGGGCGGCACAAAGAGAAGTGAATAAGATCCTCAACTACGGAAAGGAAACAAGATCTCCTTCGCACCGGAGAAGATAGAGGCAATACACTTTATAAGGAATCGCAATAGATAGAACCCGAAGATCAAACTCATCGATAGACTTATTATCCAACCAATCCCGCTACCATCCGACTTAACCGGAATCATCGACGCGCTACCTGCACTTCATTAGCTGGGAGTGTACTTCGACAGGCCACTGAAATTCAAACGTCACGTGGCAGTGCGCGCGGCAATAGCGATGAAAGTAGCTAATCACCTCAGAGCCCTCTCAGTAGTCACACACGGAACCCTAGCCGGTGGGCTACATAAAGCGGTGATGAAAGTAGTCCTCCCCATACTCTTCTTATACGGTCACGAGGCCTGGTACAAGGGTAGGAAGAAGCTATCAAGCCGCGACGAGAGGAACAGGGTAAGCACCCGGGTGGGTGCACACATGGCCCTCGCAAGCAGAGCAATAAACACGGCGGTGCGGGTAGTAATTCCAGCCTACAAGACAATACCACGGAACTCTCTATACGTGTACAGCGGACTCCCGACGGCCGCGATCGCGCTCGAAGAAGCAAGGCACCGCTTCGCATATAGACTACCAACAGTCCACGAGTCACATCCTCTTGTATTAAGGATGGCGAGACAGACGATTCAGCGAGGTATGGCAACTGGCCGACCTTACAAACAACACACCAATATCCAATTGGCAAGCGCTCTCCTCCCCCAAATTCGAAGGCCAATCCTCTAACCCCCACGCTTCTAAACGGCGTCCAGGATACACCCAACTAGCAATAAGTCCAGAGTAGCTGCAGCGGCGGAATTCAAAAACTGGTTCAAGATAATAAGCGTGTTCGACATCACGGTCTTCACAGACGGTTCAAAGTCCAAGGAAGGCCTAGGTACGGCTTCGCAGTCTATGAAGGACAAGAAGTCGTCCACACAGGACAAGGCCGCATGAACCCGGATGGGGTAGTTAGTCTTTAACGCAGAAGGACTGGGCGCACTACGCGGCCTCCAGAGAGCAACAGAGGCATACCTAGACTCACCAATTATACTCTGCGTTGACAACATGGCAGCAATCTGCAGTGTACAGAAGGACGCGCCAAACACGTCACAATGGGTGTTCATCGAAATCTACCAATTGATGGAAAAGCATGACGTTAGCATACGATGGAGCCCTGGCCACATGGACAACGAGGGAAACGAACTGGCGGACGAGTGCGCGGCGCTCGGGGCCAAAGAGGGCCCGACAGATCCGGAGTTAACCCCAATAGCAGCGGGACTCAAGTCACTGGTCCGGGCAGCAGTACGTGGTATTGCGCAAGAATGGAGGTTGTCCGTGTCAAAAGCGATTCCAGACTATATGAAGGAATACGGGCCGGCATATAACCCAGGAACGGCACCGGAGATGCTGCAACTGCCAAGGAAAATGCTGGGATGGTACGTGTGCATTAGAAGTTCAAACGGAGACTTCCAATACTACCACTACAGATTCCGTTACGAGGAAGCAGAGCAACACTGTAATTGCTCGTCGACGTTACGAGGCAAGATCTTCAAAACATAAGAGCACTGGATTCACTGCGAGTTATCAAGACCAACGAAGAAAGACTGGCAAAGGCCAATATACAAACCAAGGGGCGATAACAAACCCTGGAAGGCAACTAGCTAGCCGTATAGGATGGAGCACATGGACTATATATTAGAACACGACCGTACCCTATACAAGGTATGGGTCCTTACCAATCCGAAAGCATTCCAGCTATGGTGCGAGGCGTCGGGCTATTTTTCACAGATAAACCCAGCCTTCGAGCCACAAAGGGAATGATGCGACGACTGGCTAGCGAAAATCGACAGAGCAATGGAACTTGCGTATAGACCGGAATCGGAGCCGGAGTCGGATATGGAGATTATGATCCCCGCAGACATGCCGGCACCGATACAACGCACAAGAACACCAAGTCCTCCCACGGAACCCTGGATCTGGGGGTGCAGGAGGAAACGGGACGTGGAAGGCCATGCTACCCTGTAGCTGACAGAGGAGCATGACACACGCGAGGAGGACGCGTGGGGAGGGAGAACAGGGGGGGAGGCTGCTTCGACGAGGCAGACTTAGCATGGCGGAGATACCAGGCCTGCTCCGACTAAGTCCATCTTGGGCGCCGGTTCATGACCGACGAGAATAATAGGCCAGCCGGAGTTGGCAGGCGAGAGGAAAACAGGGGCCGGAAAAATATAAAAGTATCTACTACACGCGGAATCGAGAGGCCTCGATCAAGCGGCATAACGCTGCATCTCTGCAGCAGACAAAGAGGACCTGACTAACATTGGGGACTACTCGAGAAATAACCAGTGCACTAACTAGGAACGAACTAAAAGTATTCACTTACCTGGAGCTTGGAGAATCGAGATTGCCACCACGGGCCAATGAACAAATGCTTTATGTATATATATGCCTTCTGCGTACGTAGTGCTCAGCTAAACACGTCTTATACCCCCACGGGAGGTCATACCCCCCGGGAGGTTATAGGGACTACGTCCCCTACAGACGAAAAACAATACAACAACAACAACAACAACAACAACAACAACAACAACAACAACAACAACAACAACAACAACAACAACAACAACAACAACAACAACAACAACAACAACAACAACAACAATAACAACAACAATAACAACAGCTGCAACATAGATCCGTTAGGTGGGCCGGACGTCGGACTACTTACGCATCCGATCCTCACACCTTTAACAGCAGCTGTTAGCCAGCTAACCTACTCTCCTTCTTCCCTTCCTTATGCCTTAGTAAATCAAATCAAAGATATTACTATACTCCACGTATTCACCGTCATTGTTCGAACACGGTGATACTAACAGGATAAAACTCGTGGACCGTCTATAGTCTATATGCAAATAGATACCTTACCTCCTTGAGCGCAATTCTTGTAGTGGGCCAACCGCTAATCATGTAGCGAGAGTTACGCGGAGCTATCTTATAGGCCGGAACGACGGCCGGCACTGCCGTGTTCATCGCTCGGTTTGCGAGGGCCACGTGCATCGTGCGCGCCCACGCGGGCGCTCACTTTGTTTCTCTCGTTGCGGCTCGACGGTTAGCTCTCAATTGCAGCGTTGCAGCGTAGCGACGTCGATATTAGAGAATTGGCTACTAGCTAGCTAGTCAATAATAATCACGAGGACGACGACGATAGGGACGACGACTGTGACGATAATAAGAACGTTAATACGCGGTTAGGGTGCGACCGGTTGCTTAGGTAATTTAAATTATGCTCCGAGAAAAGATACTTACCCCCCTTATTCGGTATGAATTTATAGAAGCCGAAAGTAACTTGTCTCAAACAAGCTTTTAGCTAATAGGCGATGCGGATCAGGCGTACAGTGTCTGTTGCGTTAAGCTTTTTGGGGGCTAAAAAGGCCTCTAACGAGGTGAAATAACCGTGACCGTCATGAATACTACCTAGGGAAAAGGTGTCAGGTTGGAGGTGGAAGCTATGTACCTCTAAGTTCGGACCAATGTACCCCCTATGACCGGTACTCCACTTATTAGTGGAAAGATGTACCAACAGTTCGGGGATCCGGCATGGTACATTCACAAGACAGAACATATACACAATACAACCCGACAACTGGTTCTACCTTGGATACACGTAATATTACGACAAAAGGTACTAAGATTGCACGGTCTATATTAAAATAGAACTACTATCCATAGTAGCAGACTGCGGACTTTGTGTCTCCAGGATCCAAATATTGTAACAGGGGCAGCTAAAACGTGACAAGGATATGCTTAGTCCAACACTTCGCATTGTTACATTTGTATAAGTAGACAATCTGATCCTCAACGACAGGAGTTTCTTAGTTAGCCATCGCACCTTACAATTATATTTTTGCCCTCTTATTATCAATGTCTTGTGATCATTCACTTCCGCCCTGCTACGGAGTAGGATGAGTTGTGGTTATGTCGTAGAGACTATCAGAAATTCCCTCCTACCCCATTCTTCACATATTGAAAGCACCTATTGACATCCAGGTCTTGGTCGACCCCAAGACCGCAGGCTACTACGTACCGTACGTAGTAGTTCTGTTTCAATATCAACAGGTGTTTTCAATATATATATATATAACAGGGGGATAGATACAAACACTACAACGTAATTACATCTTATCCTGCTTCCCAACATAGCAGAATTAACTGATAAGGATACTGTGGCAAATTATTCTGTGCCACGCCTCAGCCACAAGGGCGCATCTGACGGGACCCACCCATCTCCTTTGTCCTTAACACTTCACTTGGCTAGATACTATTCTTAATAGATCATCGCACTTTATGCCACCATATAGGCTTTCTATTGCCACAGATACATTGATAATAGGTAGTTAAAAATGTATTGAAGAGGGCGGTAACGAAAAGTATCTCCTGTCGTTAGGGATTAGGTTATCTACTTAAAAAAAATTGTGACAGTCCGAAGTGTTGGACTAAGCATATTCTTGTCACGTTTTAGCAGCCCCTATAACAATAAGTTATGCGTGCACAAAACTAAGATTGCCGTTCTCATACTAATTTCGGTCAGTCTAGCATTGTTTCCGCTGGACAGGGAGAAAAAACGTTTAACCGGTATCTGTATTTCGTAAAGCGGAGCCAAACGTAACGGCGACGCAGATTAGGCCCCCCACTTAGCGTACATAGCAGGACGCCCAATTGCTATCACGCTACGGAGTAGGTTTTGTACTATCTGCACCAAAATAATCCGTATGGAGCGCGCATTCTTAATTCAAATAACGCCCTAAGGATTGAGATACGGTATATGAAGTCCCTGCTAGATCATATGGAATACTTATACTACTATTGTGTAGTAAGATAAAGGGCCTGATCTGCATCGTTTGTTATTGGAGTAAATATTCCGTTACGTTGAGCTCCGCGTTAGACATGCCGGTAAAAAGCTTTCCCTCCCCAGTAATATTAAATTGCCAGCCTAACCCATATTAGTATACGATCGACAATCTCTGTGAACGCAATTTGACCGTGCTACAGCATTAATGTATTTTTTTATACCGATGCTTATTAACAGTGTCATTTTCTGTTACCTCGTTAGAGGCCTTCTTGGCCCTTAATAAACAGCCTAACGTAACAGTATCCTCTATAGGATCTACTTATATTACATTACGATTCTCGTTAGAACACCGCGTTGGAGACACGCATCTCCTCTTAGAAGAGCTAAAATCGCAACTATTTACAGTGTTGCAATAGCTCCGCCGTGGGATAAAAGTACCGGTGAAGTTATAAAAGCATAAAGGATCTTGTTTCTAATAGACGATGCAGATTAGGCCCTGTGCAGATCAAGGCATTATCGTGATAATATCAATGCTTGTTCAGAGCACCTTCCATCTACATACTTGGAGTAGAAATGAAAGGAAGGGCTTTACCCCTGAACTAGTCTAGGACTAATTTGGTATAGTGTTGTTGGACAGCACTGAATCGCTAGCGATATGACAAGGGTATAAAACATTGGCCTGCAACCAGAGACGACGGATTTCTCCTTCTTCAACAGCAAACGCGGATTGTCGCCTCAATTACGGAGTACGGAGTAATGGTCTTCGCAAAGGTGAGAAAGATACGTCATGTTTTGGTGAGCATTGAGGCTCGGCCCAGAACCTGCCCCTCTAAGCCACCCAATCAAAGGAGAACTAATACGTTTATGCTGACGTACTTCTTGAGCCACGACTCGTGAGCTCGCTAAATAGAGGGGCGTTATATGAAAAACTACACGCGTCTCAGCCTTGGCATAGTGGGCAGCGTGAATCGCACCAATGAGATAGTAGGCATGTCGAATGGAGATAGTGTTATTCGATTCAAGAGCAAGCTTGAGCCTTGACTCGTCGCCTCTGGACAATGAAAAGGCTTGAATATATAATAAGCTTTGTTGGTTGCTTGGCTGCATTCCTACCGCTCTACTCATCGTTCCGATATATATCCCTTCGATATACAATCCTTCGTTATTCCACTAAAGGTTTTTTGATATAGTTTGTCACCTCCACTCCACCATGGTCCAATTCTCCAAGCTTATTATTGCGGCTCTTGTCGGTGTTGCCGTTGCCCACCCTGGTGAGCACCACGACGATCAACATATCAAGCGTGAGATCACCGCCCGCGACAATGCAGCACGTCTTGGTGCTCGATCTCTCGCCTCGTGCTCCAACTCGGCTGCTGCTCAAGCACTAAAGGCTCGGTCTATCGAGCGACGTGCCAATGCTGTCAAGAACTTGCGCCGCAAGCGAAGCATCGAGAGCAGTAAGTGGAGAGACTAGCTATAATATGGACACGTTAAACTGACAATTCCCAGCCCCGAGAAATGACAAGCGCTCTCTGGAGGATCTCTTAGCCTGGGAGGCTGTCAACCATAACATGACAAGCAGTTCGGCCGGTATTAATCAGTTCTCGAGCGTCGAGGCCATCTTCGGTGCAAACACTAGTTGTATTCTCGCGCCCGAGGTTACGGACGGCCCGTACTACATTGTAGGCGAGTACCTACGCTCCAACGTCAAGGAGGACACCGACTCGGATGGTATCGACCTTTACCTCGAGATTCAGTACATTGACGTCAACACTTGCGAACCCATTCCCAAGGTATCTGTTGATATCTGGAATTGCAATGCAACGGGAGTATACAGTGGCATCTCTACCGCCGGAAACTATGCCGATGAGGGTATGAACTCGACCTACCTACGTGGTGTCCAGATGACGGACGATGACGGTGTTGCGGCATTTGAAACCATTTTTCCCGGTCACTACGATGGACGAGCTGTTCACACTCATCTCCTATCTCACGTCAATGCTACCATCGAGCCAAACGGAACTGTATCTGTCTGGTACGTATATATTCTTCGATAACTGATCACTAGATACACACAGTTCATGCTAATTTCGACTCCTAGGGATGCTACTCCCGCCCATATCGGGCAGCTTTTCTGGCCTGAGGACCTGCGTGCTGAGGTTGAGACCAACTATCCCTATACCGAGAATACGCAGGCCCTTACCACTAACGAGGAAGACATGTGGTCCATCCTCCAGGCCGACGCATCCTACGACCCCTTCCCCCAATACGTCTACCTCGGCAGCTCAATTTCCGATGGTCTCTTCGCCTGGATCCAGATCGGCATCAACTCATCTGCCGACTATAGCACCGACAGCTACTACCAGATTGCCGGCTATCTCGATGCTAACGGTGGCCACGCATATGGATCATCTTCTGGTGGTGCTCCCACCGGTGGCAACGGAACCGCGCCTCCGTCCTAGTGCGACTATCCTCGAAGCATGCCTTGTATACCTGGCATTGCTCTCTACTACGTACATAGCTGAAGGACCTAGTGTCAGTTACCCGACTCGCTATTGGTAAATAGCACAGATAGATATAAGTTGGTATACCTTGACTGAGTAGTAGATTGGCCTAGGCTACAATATCTATCTCTGCTTCTCCGCTATATACTGGGTTATTTTTAAACCCTAAACCCTACGAATAGTCTAATAGATAGCCTACATGACTAACTAAACACGGGTTATCAATAGTTAATCAAGGTCTATACCAATCAAAGAAGAATAAGATGCGGTTCGACATAACGCTTTGAGCGGAACTCATAGCGCCGTATTAGAGATACGTCCTAGATCCCATCCAACTATGCTAGCCAAGTTATCGCGTCTTCTTGGCCTCTCCTTACTAATTAAAACTAATATGCTAGGTGTTGGTATTACTGTGGAAACTACCGCCGCAGCTGCAGCTAGCTAACCTTCTCTCCTTCTCGTTCTTCAGGCCTAGTAATAACGATAATATATTGCTATGCTTCACGTATTCACCGTACGGTCCAAATAAGGTGATACCAACAGTTACCTATTCAGGCCGTACGTTGTGAACGTGAAGCTGTCGTAAATTTCAATGATATACTATTGGGCCTAAGGAAGGGGAAGAGAGGAGGTTAACTACAGCTGCCAGTTGTGGTCATGATGATTCTACACTTAGCGTATGATGGAAATCGAGGTTTGAGTTAATTTGAGGTAGGGTGATTAATGTATAATCAAATCTGTACGGCTAGGCTTTATGTTCTTCTATTGTGCTAGTTCCAAGGCTGTTGGTATCACCTTATTCAGACCGTAGCGGTGAATATGTGAAGCATAGTAATATATCTATTGTATTTACTAGGCCTAAAGAATAGAAGAAGGGAAGAAGGTTAGCTAGCTGAAGCAGCAGCTGTAGGTAGTAGGTAGGGTCAGATGTGTCAGCATTTGACCCACTTACCGGATGCCGGTGGCATCCGCTGCTGCAGCTGCTGCGGTGGTTTACACAAAGGCTAAGGAGGTATATGGTATATCTAATAGGAGATTACTTAAGGAATGTTTTCCAGATGTTACACAGGTATTATCAGGCGTTCCTTCTTCTTCTATTCTCCTCGGCTCCTATTCTTCTTTGACCACTTTAGAACACCCTATCGAGTAGATAATAAATAACGTTGGCTACCTACTATGGACACACTCCCCTATTTCTTACGCTGCGTTCATTATTTATGTCCAAATATTGACGTACAAGCCAACGTGGCGCTACACGGCTATACGTCGGGCGTCCAGTCCGGTATAGAGTCTATAGACTATCTAGCGATAGTCTATTACCACCGGCAGCAGATCTAGACCGTCTTCTCTTTAGGCAGCAGTGAATACAAGATTTCCACCTCCTTCGAACCCTCTTTACCGTACGTTCACCCTGTGAAAACCAGTAGATTATACTAAAAGTAGCCTGATTTTTAAAAGGCTCCTACACTCCCAGCCCTACTCTTCACTGTCTATCTAAAGACTTTCTTAGGAGGAGATATAGTTGAGAGGCTCACCTAGAGTATTAGCCCTATAGATAACGTTACGTTACGCTAGCTATTTACTCTTCAAGCGAGAACGTATTAAATCTGTGGAAACTACCACCGCAGCTGCAACGGATATCTTTAACGATATCCGTTAGGTAGGTCGGATTGCTTACGTATCTATTCCTACCACCTTCACTTACCATCTTTAATAGCAGCTGCAGCAGCTAGCTAATCTCCTCTCTTTCTTCCCTTCTTTAGGCCTTAGTAAATCAATCACAGATATTACTATGCTTCACGTATTCACCGTTACGGTTCGAATGTGGTGATACCAACAGATAGAAACATTTGTTAAGGCGCAAATAAGTCGGAACCAGACATATTACTGGCCCTAATATCTCGATGATGTCATCGACAGGCGTGTCGCGTGAGGACATGATCGTGCCGAAGCAGGCTCTATATTGTGGCCGCCATGCAAGTGATGGAGTACGATAGCCCACGCCGTTTGGATGAGGGTGGTAAGGTTGGCTCCCTCTGAGCGCCGAACGCGTGGATCTGGACACCCGCTAATAAGCCAGCTTAGCCAGGAAGTTGGAACCCCAGGTCCCACACACATTGTTCCCCGACCAAGTCGGCGCGACTCGTACTCCGGAGTCTGTACATGGGAAAGTGCCAGGGCTGCATATCCGCCAGCCTCCCTGTCCAGAACGCACGCGACGATTCCTGCGGGGAGCCTTCGGCGTATCCGATGAAGTTTTCGGAATGACGCTTTAGTGGGCTGGAGACGCAGATCGCAAGCGAATCGGAAGTCCCGATAGAGAATGTCTATGGAATAATCGTCTATAATCGCGTGTTAAATCGCGAGACAGACGACTGATTTGTCGGAGCCGGTCCTGTAGACGGACAGGTAATGTTAGAAGCTGTCAGCGTCGTGGGTTAGTGGTGTCGAGATTTCCCTTATGGGAATGCCGCCAAGGCTGCTCACTTCACAGAGGGAGACATTGACAGCTAGCATTTTCAGAATCAGTTATATCTTCGTCGTTGCCTGATTCTGTTCGTGGCGGAAGAACTTTGCGCGAAGAAGAGGATGCTGCTGTATAACCGCCTGCGATGCTTGCGCAATTCTTGCGTTGTCGAAGCCAGGCGAACACGATATCTCAAATTGATAAACCATTCGATAGACTCGGAAGTCCCTGGCCCGAGCCTTGAGCATATGGGTTTGCCTACGGAGGTCACCAACGACCAGCGATCCTGACGAGATGGTCCTCCTTGCAAAGATATCAGCAGTGGAAAGATCCGCCAGGCGCTGTCGGATAGCTGCAGCCTGTGGAGACGAGTATGGCCGTGATTGAGTCACCACCCAAGCAAAATAAGCTATCATCAACGACAATGGTGGCTGCGTTGAGATGCAGAAATTACGATCATATCTCCTGCAATACCCGGTTGGTACTTATCGAGGGCATGCGCTTGTTGGCATGCGGTTGGCTTCCCAGCTCCACAATCCGTGCGGCTGTGAAGATTGCACCTATCTGCTGCAGTTGCTTCCGGTCTATTTTATCCGACGTGTTTGTCGGCAACTTGCTTATAGCGAAGTAGACGCTGGGCAGTATGTACTAGGAGGGAAGTCAAGTCGAAAGAGCTTCCTCGACGGCGACATTGACCGTCATTAATTCGGCAGTGGTGGTACTTGTATCTGATCGTGACGCGCCACCGTTCATAGCTATGAAGACAGCCAACATGAGCTTGATGCCGTCGCCTCCTAGAGTCTAGAGTAGTAGAGAGATCACGGCGGCTGCGATCTCCACGATCCTCGGAATACATTGTCGTACGTGGCTCTCGGCCTTGCCTTGAGGCTAGCTCCACGCCCTGGCCGCGAATCTTGACCTGAGCATCCTTGCGCACAATACAGACCAGACTCCCATCTTCTCGTATCTGACAACGTCGCCTGTCTTGTAGAGTCGGCTATGCTGGCCAGGTTGTCCGGCGGAGCGCTGTGATAGCCACGGAGGATCCTCAGCGACCGCGGTAGCAGTCGTTTGCGGCTTATTCAGATATCCCAATATGTGGAAACTACCAACGCACCTGTAGGTGCAGCTAACTAACCTTCTCTCCTTCTCTTATTTAGGCCTAATTAATCAACGATATATTATTTTGCTTCACGTATTCACCGTACGGCCCGAATACGGTGATTCTAACAATAGTAGAGTTATAGCGCCATGTCTTGTAGTAGGCATGGTGGTGTAGGTTTCTCTGTGGATTTCTATCTACAGCTATAAGAATATTCTTTATAGGGTTGCTGCAAATTATAGCGCCGTTAGCCCTCAATTGGTACAACGGTTTTGGCGCAGTTGTCTAACTAATAGTGCTACTTATTAGGTCTTCGCCTAACATCTTACTATAGACTCGAATAAGACTCGAATCTACCGTTAGGTCTAAGAAGCTTCTACTACGTAGTTACTTAGTAAGCATATAGTACGAAGCAGTAGTTGTCGTAATATCACGTGTATCCAAGGTAGAGTAAGTTGTCGTGTTATATTGTGTATATGTTGGTATCACCTTATTCTGACCGTACGGTGCAAATGTGAAGCCGTCGTGATAATATCTATTAATTATCTGTGACTGGCCTGAAGAAGAGAGAGTGAAGGGAACTAGCTAGTAGAGACGTGTCACCTTTAAAGGTAAACCGGCCGGACTGCCCCAATTAGTCCGGTATCTACTAACGGATATCGACGATATCCGTAGCAGATAATACTAGTTAATATATTCCGACATGTTTCGAGAGGCTGGGGCTATGGTACTCTGTTACCTACGACGGTAGCTTACTCAATTACTCTCAATACGGCAGCTAAATTCTCCACCTGCTACGTAGCAGCTAGCAAGCGTTAGCTTGTACAAGACAACACGGCAACTTGCTCTACCTTGGGTACACGTGATATTACGACAGATATATCTTCGAATATTTCGGGCACTAATCCTCAGGTCTAATATTATAATAGAGTCGCATATGCTACCATAGTAATAGTCGTGTCGAATCTGCGGGGACCCTGTATTGGCTTTATTAATTACAGGATAAGACCGGATAAGAGAAGGATAAGACAAGGGTAGCCTACTATAACCAAAGTTTATTCTGTAAGGTTTAATAGTACGACACTCGAAACATTTAATAAATTAAGTCCGTTCAATGCGAATTAATGCTGCCGGCCTATTTCTGGCGCAGTATTATTATATATTAGTACTGGTATTGTAGAACAGGACTCGTATAACTATATAAGGGATAGTTGTAATAAGTAACTTGGAAATAAAGTATTACTACTAACAAGCAATTATCTCCAATACTATTCATTCGCTTCGATTCAATTAGTTATACCAGCCTTTTTGTTAAACGTATCTTCCAATACTCTATTATACAAAAGAATACTAAAATGCATTTCGCTACTATCCTCTTCGCCGTTCTCCCCGCTCTAGCGGCCGCAGGCTCGAGTATCCCTCGAGCTGAAACCGTCCCTAGCACGAACGACCTATGCTCCGCCTTCGAAATCGCTAGCTGCCCTGTAAGCACCGACGAACAGAAGCGCTGTCTTACCTATAGTACTGTTGGTTTATGCGCCACTATCTGCCCGGCCGACGACGACTGCCCTACGAAATGTAAGGCGATAGGTTTCGCCGAAGGGTTCTGCACTGACGGCAATAACCCTTGCCTCTGCAGCAACAACGACCCAACGCAAAGCCGGGCCTCCAGCATCTAGAGATAGTATGGAACCGGGAGAACGGGGTGGGGTCCCGAATTATATATAGCGTAGGCTAGAGGATTAAGTTTCTCTTGGATATATACAGAGCAAGGCTATGTTCCTAGTCATAATACTATAAACTAGAGTGTATACTTAGAACTTTATTACCTATTTAATCATGCTGCATTCCAAGAATATATATAAACCTCATAGGGTGACATAGTCTTCGGCTTCTGGTCGATTGTGTGCTCCCATGCTATTGCTTGGCTTGAACGGCTCAACCAAGCAACTAGCCATGATGGCGAACCGGCTAGGAGTGGGCCTATCACAGCATCTGTATGTTGTTCAAGTTCCGGGAATGCTGCTAAAACATCACGAGCGTAGCTCTCCCGTTAGTCAGTCTCTGCTACGGGAAAAGCTATGGGATTATCAATACAATTTTCCACCGTTCTCGTGCGAAGGAACACATTGCTTATGTGGGTTAGGCATGATTATCCTGTGATGTACAATGGTGTCTTGTAGCATTGACACTGGCTACCTGTTAGCACAAGTTACTACTGTCCAATACCTGACTGTATAATGCCCTTTCACTCAATTAAAAAAGGTATGTACACAAATTGCTTGTGGTCTCAGGTAGTTTATTATGCTGTGTCAGTTGAGACAAAACGGATACCATTGTCGTGCCCCAAGTGACTAAACGTCTTGACCCCCTCTTGAGCAATCTTTAGTTAACAAGGACGAGGATAGCGTGACGGTGATGACCCATCTGGACAGGACCATCCGCGCCAAGTATGCCGTGGGAGTGGACGGCAAATCAGCAGCAAGCATTCAGATATATGTCCAACGCGCTATCCTCGAACGTCGACTTTTTTTCGGGAGCAAACCCGCTCGGTTGCGAGAGAAAGCGGTGCAATGCTAAAAGTATGAAAGTATTGAAATAAGCTAGAATTCGTATAATTATACCTTGATATAGTTGAAAATATAAGCTCTCGCGTCTTTCGGTAAATTAATCGCTATTTTAAAACCACACACAGTTATTGAAACCCCGTCACATACGGATTTAGCATAAAGATTTCACAAGGAGAATTATAAGAAACTAGAAAGGTTTATTTCAGGTCTATCTATTTAACTAGGCGATGCATATAAGCGAATACTTCTATGAAAATGGCTATGCTTATATGAGAAACATATTTTATCTATAGAATAATAAGGCAACTAATAGCATACCAAAGAGCCTAGTAGCTCTTAGGTCGACCTTGAGCTTCTAGAACTCGCGCTTGTCGACCTTGAGCTTTTCAGGCTCGCGCTTGTCGACCTTGAGCTTCTCGGGCTCACGCTTGTCGACCTTGAGCTTCTCGGGCTCACGCTTGTCGACCTTGAGCTTCTCGGGCTCGCGCTTATCGACCTTGAGCTTCTCGGGCTCACGCTTGTCGACCTTGAGCTTCTCGGGCTCGCGCTTATCGACCTTGAGCTTCTCGGGCTCGCGCTTATCGACCTTGAGCTTCTCGGGCTCGCGCTTATCGACCTTGAGCTTCTCGGGCTCACGCTTGTCGACCTTGAGCTTCTCGGGCTCGCGCTTATCGACCTTGAGCTTCTCGGGCTCACGCTTGTCGACCTTGAGCTTCTCGGGCTCACGCTTGTCGACCTTGAGCTTCTCGGGCTCACGCTTGTCGACCTTGAGCTTCTCGGGCTCGCGCTTATCGACCTTGAGCTTCTCGGGCTCACGCTTGTCGACCTTGAGCTTCTCGGGCTCACGCTTGTCGACCTTGAGCTTCTCGGGCTCGCGCTTATCGACCTTGAGCTTCTCGGGCTCACGCTTGTCGACCTTGAGCTTCTCGGGCTCGCGCTTGTCGACCTTGAGCTTCTCGGGCTCACGAGCCTTAATACTATATGCGCTCTGAGAATTCATTGGCGTTTCTTTGTGCAGATAGGTTAGCTACTAAAGGCTAAGATAAGATTTTCCGAGTACTCTAACTAAACTTACCTGTCTTGAGCGGGAGGGCGGTAACCACAGCCGTTCCAACGAGAAGTACATTGATGAACTTCATTGTAAAGATGGTTGAATATTTTGTTTAGGAGATATGCCACGAATCTTTTAAACTGTATAAAGAAGTCGAAAGTCGGCTGTTGTAAGTATTCGGTGAGTGTGAGTAAGGAGCAAGGAAGCAGATTGAGGAGGTAGCGTGATCGTAGTTATATGTAGTCAAATGTGCCTCAATGACTACGATTCAAGATTGTGTGATCATTATTCTCAATTCATTGAAAATGTCGGATCCCAAGTATTTCTCTACTTGTCCGAAAACTGTGTGCTCTTTCGGTCGATAGAAACTGTGCTTTTCGCTCTAGCAGGTTCAACTCTCGGGTCCGAAACTCTAACTTGATGTAGTCAATGACTCAGTGCCGGATTTTCGGCCCCAAATCAACGCTCTAACTAGCTGTCTTCTAGTTTTGGAAGTCGGGAATGGAGTAGAAGGGCGCATGTCCGCGAGTAATCAGCTACGTGTTGTACAACCGTGACAAAGTCGGGCGCAAGTCTCGGCCTTCTTCAAAAAAATTAACTTCACCCCATTCCTCAACTGCTCGGGAAGTATTTATAATTTTGTTTACACTTTCAAACTTTACTGAATAACACCCTATCACCCTATTACCTGTAGACTCTTCTACTCCATCGACCTCTATTTAGCGATTATACTTATTACGCTCGTTACCATGCCATCTTCTAAGTTACTTGATGACATTGACACAGAGTTAGGCGCAACTAGGTGTAGTCAATCTAGCGATGCCGACCTTATTCTTGAGGAGGTCAAAGGGGAGAACCGCATCAAGGCTCTTTCCACGGGGATGATCATGTTGTTGACTTGCCCCAACTTCGGGTTGCAAGCCGCTTGGCTGCTGCTCATGTCTAGTGGAACAGTAGGATCCCCTCCATCCTACCCTTTCGACTTCCGCCCGGCAACCAGTGCATATTTACAATTTCACTGTTTACATTCGCGAGCTGATCTGGTCTCTAGCCTTACTTGCATTCACTTGGCATCTCTGACGCCGTAACGGCCTTGGTCTGGTTAACAGGGCCCCTATGTGGCGCTTTTGTTCAGCCCATCTTTGGCAGGCTGAGCGACATATCGCGACATTCGTGGGGCAGGCGAAAACCTTTCATTCTTTGCGGAGCCTCCTGTGTCGCAGCCTGTCTTCTTGCCCTAGCGTGTACCGAGGACTTAACAGGCGACCATATAGGTGCAGGCACACGGCCAAAGATGGCATACGGGATGAAAAAGGTCGAGCATTCACACGTGCTTACACAGACCCTAGCTATCTCGTGGGTGTGCATTATCACCTTTGCTATCCAGGCTTTCTATACCGGGGTGCGTGCCTTGGTCGTCGACATGTGCCCGCCCGAGCAGCAGATCCGTGCTAGTGCCTGGAGTTCAAGGTGGAGCGGGTTAGGGAGCGTGTGCCTGACATCCGTTGGCTATATGGATGCGCGCTGGACAGTGTTCAGCGGCGAGGGCAACTCCAGGATCAAGACTTTGGCTGCTATCGTAGCGGTGTTTATCGCAGTAACCGTGTCATTGGTATGCTATATCGTTCCGGATAAGGCACGCAATAAGATTTCGGATACTGAAGAGGTCCAAACGCTATGGCAAACTTGCTGTTCTGTCTGGGACCTCCAGCTATCTCGCCAGAGCTGGGAAAACCTCCCACCTATCAGTCTCCAAGTGTGTAAGATACAGCTTATTGCTTGGCTGGGCTGGTTTCCTATCATATACTACACTTCCACGTACGTCAAGCGAATTGCCCATTAAACCCCCAGTGAAGTTAACTAATCATAGCACAGTTATATTTATCAGACCTGTATGAAACTTCTTACCTACCCTACCACATAAATGTTATAGGAGATTACTAACGGAAGGCTAGTCGTTATATCCGATCACGTCCATCTTGGCACTCGTGAGGACGGATCCTTTGAAATCGGTCAGTCTGACTACCGGCTGATTGAGGTTGCAAGGCTATGCGGATCCTTTGCCGTTTTCTTATTCGCCTCGGTGGCGTTTCTGACGAGCCTCTTCTTGCCCGCCTTTACGGGCTACATGGCGCGGCGCTCGAACCAGAGGAAGTATCTCCGCGATATACCTTTATCGCGCTTGTTGCGATACGCACAGCGAAGCCTAGCCTTTTGTATGTTTTTGACCTTTTTCGCATGGACTGTGCCTGTAGCCACCATGATCGTCAGTGTCGCAGGCGTGAGCTGGTCTGTTTCGATGTGGGTGCCTTTTGCGTTGGTCGGCGCCGAGATCTCGGAAATTCAAAGTCTCTCCGCGGGCCGGTATATACCAAGCGAGCAGGCTGGCTGGATTCTAGGGATACAAAACATGGCTATCTCGCTGCCACAGGTGGCATCGGCTATTGTATGCTCTATTCTCTTTAAGATTTTCGAGTCCTTTAGGATTTTAGATGGCGTAGCTTGGGCGTTTCGCTTGTCTGGAGTTGCTATACTCATTGCTTCGACGTATACGCATAAGCTCGAGTTATTAGGTGTATAGATTAGTCAATTCCATATTTCTCTTTGTGGAGAATTTGAAGGCAAATGAGGTCAGGTTGTGTTGTGTGTATTCAGTAGAGTCTACTTCGGTAAGTCTATGCTCCACCATGTCAACTAGTGCTATTTAAGGTGGGATTTGGGGCCCTTGCGCATGGCCCCTGCATCCACGCACGGACCATAGTGCACACGTCGCAAAGACTAGCTCTAACTGCCAACAGAATTACGATAAATAATGCACTGATCATGTGGCATTGATCTTTTGTGGCAATAGAAAGCATATGTGGTGGCATAAAGTACGATGATCTATCAAGAATAGTACTAGCCGTGCTCGCTGCTTCGCAGCTCCCTGGCTAGGTTGGCTACGGCAGGTTATGTAGGTAGTTTTGCTAAAACTAATCTCCCGCGAGAATAACCCTATATGTACTAAAAGTATTTATACATATATATCCCCGATTAATAGTTAGCGCTATGCAGCGCTGCGATTAACGACGTGCTACGGAGGTCCCCTTCAAAAGACATTGCAACCCCCCTCGCTAGCGCTCCGTTAGCCAGCTAACCAACGGCTGTAATACGGCGCTCTAGTTTGAACGGATACCAGTACCACTTAACTACCAGAATTGTATATATTATTACCTTGACTCCGTCGATCGACTTCGGATAATTATACAACTTGGTATATAAATGCTGCTATATATCTACTTATTATTCATTCTTAAATAATCTCCTGGTTACCTTACAGATGTACTGCTACCGCTGCTGCTGCGATTAACGATATACTGCTGCTACTGCTACTATTAACGATATGCTACCGCTACTGCTGCGATTAATAGTTAACGTTGCGCTGCGCTGCGATCGCTTTGATTAACAGTTGACGCTACGCTGCGCTGCGATCGCTGCGATTGATACTGCGATTGATAGTTGACGCTGCGCAGCTACTACTATAATTAACGATATACTGCTTCTGCTACGACTACGATTAACGATATACTGCTACTACTACTACTACTACTACTGCGATTAACGATATACTGCTTCTACTGCTGCTGTTGCTGCTGCTACTACTACTGCTACTACTACTGCTGCTACTGTAACAGGGGCAGCTAAAACGCGACAAGGATATGCTTAGTCCAACACTTCGCACTGTCACATTTGTAAAAGTAGTTAACCTGATCCTCAACGACAGGAGTTTCTCAGTTAGCCATCGCACCTTACAATTATATTTTTGCCCTCCCATTATCAATGTCTCGTGATCAGTCATTTCCGCCCTGCTACGGAGTAGGATAAGTCGTGGTTATGACGTAGAGACTATCAGAAATCCCCTTCCCCCTATTCTTCACACATTGAAAGCACCTATTAACATCCAGGTCTCGGTCGACCCCAAGACCGCAGGCTACTACGTACCGTACGTAGTAGTTCTGTTTCAGTACCCAGCTAAGAATTCATTTCTGAACAGTAGTAGCATTGAGCTGCCGTATCTTATGCATGGAGAAAAGGTACTTACCTACCCCTGCTAATCGCGTTATGAAAACATAAAAGCCGAATATACCGTGCCTCTAACGACGTGTCCCCTAACAAGCGCAGCCGATCAGGCCCATTTAGTGTAGAAAAGCCCGTTGCGAAGTTGCGTCTAGTATGTCCGCTATTGGGGGGGGCTTAACCTCATTAGGAAGAGCGACGGGTACCCGTCGAATTTTGCAGCGACGGGTACGGCTCCCGTAAGTTATGAAGGTCCTTACGTAAGGCGGTGTAATGCTTGCCCCGGTGTCGTCTTTCCAGCTTCCAAGCCCCACACTAACGAAATTGCCGTAGAGACGGTCACATCTACACCTCAAGGCTCAAGCATACAAGGTGATACCGACAGTGGTCGTAAGGATCATAAGCTATGAGTGCCGAAGAATTCCGCGTCAATGTTGAAAGCGGGAAGGTGCCGATCGACTGCCATAAGGAGTTGTTGCGAATAGCATTTATTTACTTGGACATAGATATGTGGTGCGGTGGGGGGTATTTGCCGTTGTTGATAAACTTCACGGACGCGGCTGGTCGTTTGGACAAGGAGACCTGAAATTCAACCGGTAATATTCCTGAGGAGAAGTTACTTGGTTAGAAATGATGAACTAATAATTATAGCTCTCTGGACATATTTTACCTCGCCCAAATAGCAGCCGCTATGTACCGCACTTCCGACCATTGTGATGGCGAGTTTACCTTACCGGATCAATTCGACGAATTCTATACCAAGCAGTACGAACTACTCCATGAGGAAGTGTGGCGACAGTATTACTCGTCTACTCTTCTTACACAGGCAACTTCGGCTCGCTTCTACCGCCTCCCTGACTTACAAGACCTCCCCGACTCAAGCGACCCGCTCATGCAACCACGCTATAAAGGCAACGGCCAGCTCGCTAAACTCCCGCGTTGGGCACATAACGTCGTATGGACCCACCGACAACAACCAACCCTCCCCGTCGAGACTATCATCCAGATAGCCCTAGACACCCTGCAACAGACCATCTCACGCTTGCGGAAGGACTACCCGAGCGTCCAGCCTTATTCGGAGACCCAGGCCTACTTCTGGTTGAAGTACATGCATATAGACTCACCCGGCCAGCCTTCGAAGGTGGTATGGAACCAATTTGGGGTCCGTATTGCACAGGGAAGCTTCGACTTATGGGATTGGCAAGCGCACTACTCGCGGGAACGATGGGAGGCTGTCGACGTGCCGCGTCTTGAGCCGGACCTGGATGGGACGCGTAAGAGCGAGGTCCACTGGTGCGGGTGGCCGGATGGTGGGATATATGCAATGGCGCCGAATAGAGGGTGGGAGCCGGAGGTTGGAAGCGAGGAGGAGATTGCGTTCATGGCGGCTGTTGCGGTAAAGGAGACGGAAGGCTTCGATCTCAGAAACCTGGACTACAAAATACGGTCGCATATTCTTCTGAAAGCAATGTATATTGCTTTCGAAGCCGAGAAGGGACAAGCCGAGAAGGAACAGCAGTTAGATGAGCTTAAGCGACAAATTGTCGATGCAGGTAGGATTAACGACGAGACCAGGGCCGAGCAGTGGATTCGAGGAGTCCTGATCGTCATGGAGCCGTATGTGCAGCAGGATAGACGGCCTACTTCTGACGAGGATCGGAGGGGATTGCTACGGCAGGTTCTGGTGGAAAACGGACAGCTTTTTGCAAGATGGAAGCTCTTCAGCTCCTCTAAAGAGTTCATTTTCGAGCTGAAACCAAGACAATAGATAACCTATCAATTCATGAGAGCGGTGTTACTAGTAGGAATACTCTCTGAATTACTTTTGTAGTGTTAGGTGCTGTATGGATGGATGGTATCCTGACATTAACACCAACAACATGACTACATATAAGTACTTCAAACTATCATTCCACACAAGAACCAAACGCCGTTTGATATCCCGTCCCGCAGTAAGCATTTGTGCTTCCGCAATAACTCCACTCAGAGCAACAATCGCCGAAAGCAGACCCAAGGCAGGTCGCGTCCTCGGGATTACTATTTGAGCTGCACGTACCGTCCGTGGAAACCACCGGTCCCGGCTCACTACACGTACCAAAGGCCGCCTGGCAGCCTATGCTACAGTGCGCCGTCGTGTCGCCACAGTATCCATACTCGGAACAGCAGTTACTATAGGCGGAGCCAGCGCAGGTTATTCCTCCAAAGTCGGCACCGCAGCGGCCGGGCGTTGAGGGATTCGGTGTAGCGGAGGGGGCTGCAGAGCTCGAGGATGATACCGTACTGTTAGACGACGTTAACACCAAAGAGGTAGACGACGACGAAAAAGACACTCCCATAGAAGCCAGCACGATCTCCGTGGTGTACGTCGACGTGGCCACGGACTGAATGGTGGTTGTTAAGGTGACTGTATCCCCAGAACTCCACGGCTCGGGCGTATAAGTTGGCACCTCCGAGTACGTCATGCTATGCACCGACGCCCGGCTCGGGAGGCTTGCCTCGTCGCTAATGATCTGGCGCCTGCGTAGCTCCGGTAGGTCCGTCTCCGAGGCGGTCCGCTTCTTCGCCGGGAGGAAGACTACGCCGATATCGTAGCCGATGAACTCGCACGAGCGCTTAGGTCCGCCGGCAGACACGATAGCGCGCTCGACGCAGCCCGACTTAATAAAGAACGGCAGGTTAAAGTAGGCACTGGCGTACTTCGTGGAGGTGCGCTCGTGCCAGTCCCAGCCGGTCAGGGCGCCGCAGCCCGATTCTTCCGACAAGATACGAGAGCCTCCGTCGGTGCTCCAGCCGTCAATGTTGTATACTTCGAATGTGTACCAGCCAAACGCAGTGATCCCGTCCAAAGTCATATCAGATTTTCCACCAGTCGGAAAAATAGGGACAGGTTAATGAACTTACCAATAGGCACAGTCAGCCTTCGCGGTTGGCTGAACCACCACGGTACGCGTGACGGTCGGTGTGTTCGTCGTAGTTGAGGTTACGACGACGGTGATGGTCTCCGTTAAGCCGAACTGTTTAGCGGTGAATGTTGATCCATCGTAGCTAGGCGGGTTGGTTGGAGCCAACGTTAACGGGATATGGTTCCCGTTAATCACAGTCTCATCCGCTATCTGTTCAGCAGACAGGGCCGCCACAATGTCTGGGTCCAAAGAGCATTGAGGACTACCGGGTGTCGTGGTCATCTTAGTATCCTGTCCGTTGCAAGCAGTGCTCGTTACGCAGCTGGTCTGTTCCGAAGTTGTTAGCTCGCTGTTTAATCCCTATACCAAGATGTTTTCAAACTATTTCAACTTACCTCTGTTGTCCGTGTAGACGACTGCATGTACCAAGCACTGTAACTGGTAACGAGATACGTGCAGGCTGACGCCGTCATATGCTTCCCGCAGTTCTCGCTGCTATCGCCGCCGTTGATACCCTGCGTGTTTCCGCACCCGCCCGGAATCAGACAACCTATGCCGCCGCAGAGAGCCAATGGGCAGCTAGACAGACAACCGAAAATGCCGCAGCCTCCGCCGCAGCCAAAGATTCCACATCCCCCGCCGCAGCCAAATAATCCGCAGCCACCGTCGCAGCCGAAGATGCCGCAGTCGCGGGTTCCGCATTTAAATCCGGTACATCCTGTGGCAGAAGGAACTGGAGTGGGCGTGACGGCGACGGGTGGGATTGGGACCGTCGGGTCAGGATAGTCTACCGAGTAGGTTGGCTGAGGCTGAATGGTGACGGGAACAGGAGTCGTGAAGAATGTGACAGGGGGATAATAACCAGCGGCATATTTGTGTCGGAGGAGGTTGTTGGTATTGGTATTGGGGTCGTGACGGGGAAGGTGGCGTGGTTCGGAGGAAGGGTGTACATAAAGGACGATGGAGTGATTTGATTTGGTAGTGCACCGTATCTGTCGATTGCAACGTTAAGGGTTGAAGGCTGATGTCGGTGATGGTCAAGGTCGGGACGGGAATTGTTGTTGCTACGACGTAGACACCGCCGGCTCCAGAAGACAGGAGGGTCGTCGTCAAGGCTGGCCAGCTCGTTACGGTATGAGTATTACTGAGCGGGTATAGTGGGAAGACGATGATGCAAGGAGGTTCACAGCCCGCCAATGGATCGTCCGAGGTCCAGATGCTCGGTGGTGGAAACACCGTGTTCGAAGAGGAGCCGTAATTAATGCTCTTACCGCTAGAACCCTGCAGGTCAATTGCTCAGTCGATAATTCCAGCAAAGTTAAGGCTTTCGTAGAGGGCCTTTCGGTCTGCCTTAAGGTCGTCGTCCATGTGAGCGACCCAATGTGTCGAATCATACACGGCAATATTCGACTGACTGTCTTCGTCAAAGTACGACGAATAGGAGTCGATCGACTGGAGAGCTCCAGACGACGTCTTCCAGGCGCCGGTTCCCGTCAGGATGGCATTGATTTCGGCGTTAGCAATATAACCTGCGGTTCCGGTGCATGGTCCAGGATATGCTCCGGAGTTACCACCCGTGTATGTGCACATGGAGCCGGTGCAGCCCGGTGTCGTCATTTGGAACGAGCGGCCGTAGCTCGAGACACCGACGGCGATCTTATTGGATGGCACACCGGCCTTAGTGATCATAGACAGGGCAAGGAGGGTCTCAGTAATGTTGGTGTGAGAGCGCAGGCAGTTGCCGTTTGGGCAACTATCAACTGAGTACTGGTTAGCGTAGTCCTATTAGCCGTGAAGATCATATGTCATGTAGACGATATAACCAGCTAGCTTTGCCATTTCCTCGATATGGTAGCCCTTGAGGTGCCAGAAAGAAGCCGGCGCGCAGAAGGAGACGGATTTGTCAGAGGGGATCGCGGCTCTCAGCTTGGTGAAGAAGGTAAGATAGTTCGCAGCATCCTGAGCAGTGCCTGCTGGGATATTGGGGATATCTGGTGCAGCGGGATCTGGGGCTCTTGGTTAGGAATGGTTTTCGTTGCAGGAACATTAGCCGACTTACATTCCCAGTCGATATCAATGCCATCCAGGTCGTTATTTTTCACGAACGCAACGATTTTAGCGACAAAGGTATCTAATTAGCTAGTTTGGCGGCGTCTCGGAAGATAAAATACGTGGCCGGCTCAGCCGAGAAACTCCAGCCGCCGAGAGAAAGAATCTTCTTAAAGCCAGACATTTGCTGGAATAACTCCCACGGCACCTTGATATGGCTGACGTCGATATCATAGCTCCCGGTAGTGACGATGCCGAAGGCCAGATGAATATGTGTGTACGGCATCATATCCATCGCAATAATCTTCGTGTTCAAGCATGGACGGTCCAAGTTATAGGCCCCGAAGTAGCCAATACTAATAGCCTCGGCCGGAGCTGATCCAACGACGATATCAGTTCCACAGTTGGAGATACAGCCGTTCTCGCCTGGAGCCGATGTTCCGGGCGCGCCTGTCTCCGACTTAGAAACGGTGCAAAAGTCCTTATTGATACCGCATTGGCCGTGCTTATTCTGAAAGAGGGAGACGGCTTAGCTATTGCGAAGGACAGAAAGGGAAGCGAGGAATAATAATCATAGTAATACGCACACAGCAGGCATTTAGGGGGCAAGGATTCAGGCTGGCCAGTTCGATATCCGCTCCAGGTTGGGTAGTTCCGGGTTTCTGCGGGCCACATACGGCGTTGGCGATGGGAGCTGGCATCGGAGGAGCACCGGTACTAAGACAGATATACTGGTAGGCTTGCACGTTCGAGCATCCCTGCCAGCCCCAAGTCTGGGTGTTAAAGCTCTCTATCACAGCATTAGTTAGACTATTAGTTGCTCCCAAGGAAGAGCAGCTGTCGCCGAGCACGACGTAGTAAGAGAAACAGGTCCCATCTGAGTTAGGTTGCGGCCGAAAGTCAGGCATCTCTCCGGCTGAGCAGCAGACGTGCTGTCCCACCTGCAGAGTCGAGCACAGCGTAGAGTCTGGGTTGTATTTAGTGAAGTCGCTGGCAGAAATGCCACACTCAGGTTAGGGTAGTGGTCGTGAGTCGCGTTTTGCAGAAACGCTGCGAAAATCTTTTATCGGAAATTCGTTTTTTGCACCTAAAGCGGCTGAGCCGGACTTTGACCCTAAGTAGGGTCTCCGGGTCTATATAGGGAACTATATAAATGTAACGGTATAGTCGCGCATACCATTATAATCCCTAATAGCATGATCATTTGCTGATTGTGGCTGACTGTGGCGTGTATTTTTCTAGTACTATGGATGGATATGTTATAGTAATAAGCTTACTTCGATGGTCGCTAATCTTTTGGCGTAGTAGCGCAATTGGTAATGCCATCCACTATTGTGGAGCTTATCCTTACATAATCAAATATTGTCAATTCAAGATGAAGCCTTCAGCCAGAATGTCTCTGCAAAAAAGCTTCTATTGCTTGCCTTTACGTTGCCGGTACTCCTTGCGCCACTATTTTAGTTTTATATTAAGCTCACATGATGGACTTCAACGTTATCCTTAGTTTAGTAACCATGTCATCGGTTGGACCCATATTCAATCCCATCTGGCTACCGGACTCTTGCCCATAGGAAGGCATTACTTCTAGGCCGGCTAGAAGCATAATGCTTCTAAGCGCGCATCGTTGAATAGCCTCTCCGTAACCAGCCTCCAGAATTTCCGGGTCTAACGATGGCGATTTCACCCTTCCGGCTTCGTTGGAAACGCTGCGCACCAACGGCAACAAGCGCTTAAGGTGTGCTGTTATCTCGGATATAGTAATGAAGCACCACACGGCTCCCCACTTCCTGCTGCATCGGGAACAGCCGATCATCTGTTCACAGACTTTCAAGCTCGCATCGACCATTATCAGTGTGGTGGATGCTAGCTGACGGCCCGAGAGCTGCGATAATGATTCGAGTGATGCCGCTATCGAGGTTAAGCAACCACATATTGTATCCATGGGAAGGTTGATGTACTGTTCTCGAAAATTGTCTCCGTGGTTTGTAATACTGGAAGATGGGCTTTTAATCGCATAAGTCGCGGGTCGTGGCTGGCACTGGGAGGGGATGCCGTCACTTCGGGATCCGCTATGCTCTTTTGCTTGTTCATCGACTGTGCACGTCCAGGAAAGTCTTCGGTCTTCGCCAGTCTGGAAGTCAAGTGTGTGGTAATCGGGAATAAGTGACGGCGAGCAGATTGTAGAGATTCCATCCCAAAGTTCTGTTGCTAAACTCCACGGATCGCCGTTAACATCAGCCGCCGCTAGCATGATGCCCGAGTGAGCCGCATCGTTGCTGCCTTCAGTGGACGGTGGGGATGGCTGGTCGAAGGATATACAGTGTTGGAGGATGTCGCCGTCCAACGACTCCGAGTGATCTCTTTCCCTGAGTTTCGAAAGGCTCTCGGATAAAATTGCTGCACTTCGCCTTTTACTTCGCCCGGCCTGTGCTCGTCTCGATGTGCCCTTCGGACGTCCTTTCCATAACCCCAAACTGTATGAACAAGGCCTATTGCTTGATTTGCATCGTTGACAGGCTGGATTTTCCTTGCTGCATTTAAGCTTGCACCTATAGCACTGGTCACAAGCTACCTGACTTTGCTCGGATATGGTATTGGATATTGTTGTGTCTTCCATCGGAATAGGCGTATAGTTTGTATAGGCAGATTGTAGAGAAAAGAATAGGACTAAAGAAATGTTATTTGATAACAAGGCATATAACTCGATCTAGGTTGTCTGTCTAAGAAGTAGTTCAATAACAAGCTTTGGTCTTATACTAGCTCGATAGACAATTCAGCATAGTTAGTCCTCTAGAGTTCACGTCTGATCATTACAAACCGATATGCACATGGGCACGAGCTAATGATAACAGACTCCACCAACCCCGTAAGTCGCTGACATTTGGTGAGAAATGAATGGTGACTGACTAAGACAAAGAAACTATAAAGTTGGCTAAGTACTGCACTAGTCAGGTTCAAACCAAGTTTCGTCTTTTTGAGCGGCCCGCCTTCCAACACTGTTAGTAACTATCACCTTAGTCAGACCGTACGGTGTTGCAGTGAAGCAGAGGTGGATGTCTGATTACGTTAAAACATCACAACCACAGCTGGAAGCTGCGGCATATGCCGACGGCATCTACCAGGTGGTAGTATACCTCCTCTCCTTCCCTAACCCTGGGCTAATAGTAAATTACCTTATATATACATACATAATAGCTTCATTGCAATACCGTACGGTCTAACTAAGGCAATACAAACATATAGATATACTGTTAGCGTAACGAAGGGAAGGAGAGGAGTTTTGCTAGTAGCGACTACTGCTGCTGTTAAAGGCATTCGGACCGGATGCGCCCGACGGTCCGCATCCACCTGGTATATACCGTCGGCATCCGCCGCAGCTGCCAGTTGGGGTTGTGATATTTAAACAATAAAGCATATAGGCATGTTATAGTTAGGTCTATAACCTATTAGTTAAGCAAATTTAGTATACACCAGGGTAGTCTCTGTAAGTTCATAGAAGCGCGCACTGCTCCGAAATCTCCCCTTCCTATCGATGAACAGTTTTCGGCGCGAAACGTCCTTTTCCGTGTGAGGAACAAATCGCTTTCTTCGAGCCCTTATACTTCCCGCTTCGATATCTCCCTTACAACTCACCGCCGTTAGCTCCCCTCGTACCACGAGCCCCTCCCAATGAGCTACTATCAGTTTACCTGTGATTTAAACGAGGTCGGCAGACTGCAGTAACCCCTTTTACTGCCGGTATATCGTATTGTTGAGTATTCGGTCGTTGTTTGTGGCGGGTGCTATCCCAAAGACTAAGCTACTACTCACCGTCTATCATCGCATCGTATCGAACTTGAGTCAATCGCACCGTGTTCGATGATGGAGTGGTTTAGCAGACCGAATGGATTGTATGGGGGGTTGACCTCGCGCTATTTTCCGTTGCACTAGTAGACCGGTGTTGAAAGTGGATTGAATGAGACACGTTTACGGTCGGAAAGAATATCCTTGCCTCAATGGGATTGGCTATTCTCTTAGACTGAATACAACGTACAGCACACTAGTCATGCCGAATCCACATTAATCTAGAGGCGACACTACTAAGTTGAGGCAATTGCACGCGGTAGTACTGTTACTGTGTATCGATACAGCGTTGTGGTATTGAGACAACGTGGTATTATTGATACATGAGGTATTAGGTGGGAGTATCCGTAGAAGCTGAAAGAATATATTTGCCTTGATGGGATTGGCTACTCTCCCAGATTAAGCACAGAAGGCTACTCATGGCGTATCCACATTGATGTAGAGGCGGCACTAAAGTTCAGGCAAATCAATGTAAGTTGTAGTATCGATTCAGGAGGAGGTATTAGAGGGGCCTGTTGTGGGCTAGAGTTTCTTGACCGCCGCAGGCAACCAGCGGCTTAAATATGTGATCACGGGGTACAACTTCGTGGATTTTGCCGATAAATACGGCGGTGAATGCCCCTATAAATGAAACCCTCACAAAAAGCTTATTTTTTTGACATGCCGTCGAAGACTCGTGCCCTCCGGCTTGCGAAACGAGCCGAGCCAGAAATCCGTCGGCCAGATTTCCGTCAGCCCGAAAGTTTCGCGCCAGCCTGTCCGAATTTAGCCAAGCCATAGTCCGAAAGAGCAGCATGCATAACGATCTACAGGTTTCGGACCCGAGTGTTGGCCATGAGTTGTATGTCATATGCTGCGGCTCCCACTTGCACTGCACACAGGTAGGTGTTTATTGTTTAATTTTACCCTCATTCTTTTCTTTACCTATCTCATGCCCAGAAGACCACGGCACTCGAAGCACCTAATAAACATGTCTCAATCCCTACACGGCATGAATACTTCGGAAAAATCTCGGTCACACTACATTCCTGGAGACACGAATGGTGATTTCCAGGGGACTGGGCCTGGGTCTGAAACATTACACCACGCTCAATACGCTCCTGTCCACCGCAAGAGAAGCCGTACCTATCTACTATACGCATTACTCGCATTGCCAGCAACCTTCTTGTACGCCTTTCTCTTGGCACTCGGCCTGGAAGCAGGGGTGCTTGCCACCTGGCCGAGTTTACGAACGCTGGCAGCTTCCTTACCCAACCAGGTCCCAGCTATTGCCGCTTCAACGGCCCAACCAATTGGAAAAGGTTCATTTATAGCCGGGACGGAGCTGCGCTGTGGAAACTCTTCGGCAGAGGCCCGCAGCAAGAACTGCGTCTTCGATCTGATGTCTGCAGCGTGGCTGCCACGAGACTGTTATGATCAGGAGCTTAACGCCGAATTTATGGAACTGGGCCATTGGTATTTTTACACCAGCGATGCAAAGGTTTATGACCTCAGAGACGTCCCGGACAGTCAAAAGACGTTACTAGCGAGCCCGGAAGCTATTGGAGACTCACCGGGACTGTTATGGACTTCACGACGGTACCACATTATTCACTGTATTTATTCCTGGAAACAAATGCATCGCTCAGTCGAAAGGGGTTGGAAAATGGAGGAGTCTTTGGCAACGTACCATCACACAGAACACTGCTCAACTGCACTGGCGAATACCAGTGTTCCGTTAGACGGCATTGTTACCCGAGTGGAGATCTCGTTTCCAGCTTGTTAAACGAAGTTTTGGTTATACATACTGTTTTTCGTATTCATCTTTCAGGCGGTCGAACTGGCTGTCTGTGGTTCTCGCCATAGTATCAGGTGTACTTAAGCAGAGCTTAGGTGTCATGAGTTAGCAGGGAATACCGAAGCACGTAACTCGAATATATTACGATTTGCTTACATGGTAGCATCTCCGAGTGATAAGATATTTCGATAGTTAGGGAAGTAGCGTAGTAAACATAGATCCTAGCCATTGCCCCTAGTTACGGACCCTAGTTAAAGACTCCAAATCCATCAATATCTTCCCACCTTAGCATAGCTGAGCTATCGATCCTACCACTGGATTCGACAGGCCTAAGCTCTAGCTAGAGACTTACCCAACCGTTTTCGGTGTGCCGCCTGCTTCCCCCTAGTTATCCGAACTAAGGAACGAAGTGTCAGAAACTAGGATGCTGAAGGATGTGGCGCTGATACCACTGAGGTCACTTTAATACCATACTTTACCCGACAGGTAGTGAATGCTTGCTGTGTACCAAAATCGAGATTTGGTGCATGGTACATGCAAGGAGGGAACAAGGACAATCATCAATACATTGGATCAATACGAATACCATTATTATTGTTATATAACGATTCGTAATAGTGATGATGGACAGTAACACTGAGCTTGCTGCAATTGCTGCAACTCATCCTTTGGCGCGTTGCTGCAATCGGTGGAGCGATCCATCCAAGTTTAACGAAGGAAATCGTCTAGCAAGGAGTCCTATTCCCTCACAAGAAAATGGTTTACATGCGGCTCAGTTGATCCCCATTTAGAATCATCCTGAGTAATAGTCTTCCATCTGACGAATCCGTGACCCTCATAGAGCTTTAGCCCCGTGGGCGTCGACATTACATACGTGCGCAAGCCTGCCTCTTTGGCAACACTGAGCCCTTCTTCCAGCAGTATCGACCCGACCCCTTTCTTTTGTTGACTCGGAAGCACCGCAATATAGTCGAGAGCTAGCATTGATACGTCAGCGAGTTTCAGAAGGGAAGTTTTCAGGCCTAGCGTGCTGTTGCTAACACATACTTAAAAACCTTCCCGTCTTCAGAATATCTTCCTCCGTGTTCTCCAATAGAGGACTGAGGCTCTCCATAATTTCGTTGTTCAAGCCCTTGATTTTCCCATCGACCATGTATTCACTATAGCGTGCTTCGAACTGATCCACCTGCTCAGTCGAGGGCTCTGCTACCTTGCCATCCTCCCAACGCGTCTCCTCGCCTTGAGGAAGAAGCCATCGAGCATAACCAACTATCTCTCCTGTGGCGGTATCTACAGCCTTGCGATGGCGCCGGGTGCCTCTTCCCTTCACCAGGTTTCTTGGAAGTCTGTTTTCACAAGATACAATGATGTCCTCTAGAGTCATACTCCCCCAGAGCAGGCGCCAGTGGAGATCACAGTAGAACGCGCGCATCATGACCTGGGACAAACCTGGAGCATCTTCTGGAGATATCTTCTCGAGTTTGATGGCCATGATTGCGGATTCTGATTCTCTTGTTCGGAGTGTGGAATAGGTAAACGGGCTGGGTTGTCTGACTGACCAGAAAATATATTTTCGGGGCCTGCAAATGTGGGTGGCGCCGCGGCGGATAATAAGAGCTTGGATTCCAAGCCTCAGAATCGGCAGTACTGACTCATGCTAGTCTCGTAGCTTAACCTCCGAAAATGACATAATAACTAGTGCTGTTTGGTGGGTCGGATTCCACTATTCGACTATTCCGAAAGTTGCCAAAATCGGACAGTGATACTGGACTACCACCCTGCCCTGATACTCCGATTACATGACAGAGTCCGATATTGCAACAACCAAGCTGCCGTAAAATATATTGGATAAAAAGATTCGACCACACAACCGAATCTATCCCATTCCAAAACACAGCCAAAGTTTCTAGTCTAAACAAGCGCCAACGTCAACAACCTCTTTACACTGCTTTTCCTTGCCTGGACTGACAGAAGATTTGTACGATCAGTGGAGGAACTGCCGACTCGAGTATGTTGAAGCGATGTGCCTCTTACAACCAACGCTGACACGACATAGTTTCGTTACTTTAGACAACGCAGTACACAACGTCTATCATGTCAGCGCGACCCCAGACCTACTTGGATGTTCCCTCGTCAGCTAGCGAGGCGGGGGAAGCAGAGAAGGGTATTCCGCTACCGCAACGCCGCCAAAAGCCACGGTTTACCATCGCTTTCCTGATCACATGCACCTCGACAGCCACCCTTCTCATTCTACTCGTCGTGTTTCAGTGGGACCACACCTCAAAGGAGGTAGTGTCCTGGCCAGAGTTCCAAGGCGGCTCCCGAGTCGTCGCAGATTGCGGATACTCCCCGAAGAAGCAAGGGCCAAAGGGTGCATATGGGATCTCATGAGCTTTGGCTGGACACCACCGGCATGCTACAACAAGGCAGAATCTGAGATGTGGCTTAAGGAGTTTGGTCCGTGGAAATGGTACCTGGACCTCAACGCGACTCGAGAGGTGGCCGAGAAAGACCTCCCGTACTCGGAGATGGTTTACGCTGAGCAAGGTTACCATGTACAGCACTGTTTATATGTGCTCAAGATGCTCCATCTGGCAGCAATGACAGGTCATACTGTTACCGACGAAGCGATTCCTTTGGCACATACCGGGCATTGCACAAAGATGATATCTGATCCGGCCTATCTGGATTTCAAACATATCAACACAAAGGTGGACCTGCTAATGGCTAGGTGCGTCACTTTAGACTAGAAGAGAAAGGAGGCGATGCCGTTCGATATTTAAAATGGTATAGTACAAAAAAAATGGCCTGCATTCTGTCTTGCCCGTATCAAGTGCTCCCAACAACATTATTGCCAATGACATGCGCGAAACAGTGCATTTACATACTTGGACAAAGGTACAGTCAACTTTTCCAGATTCCAAACTCATTATACTAGTTATAGACAGTAGAAGCAACATTCTTTTGTGTTGGACCTCTACATATGTACCAAAACTAGTTACAGAAGTCGCTACGTCGGTATATAAAGTATTATACATAGATGCTAAGGAAAGTGTGTAAACCACTACAGCAGATGAAGCGGCGGATGCCACCGGCATCAGGTAAGTGGGTCAGATGCTGGCACATCTAACCTTACCTACCTACTATCTTCAGCTGCAGCTGCAGTTAGCTGAACCTCCTTTCCTTCCTCTCGTTAGGCCTAGTAAATACAACAGATGTATTACTATGCTTCACGTATTCACCGTTACGGTCTGAATAAGGTGATACCAACAGATAGGCAATGCAGCCAACCCCGCTGGATGTAAGGGCATGAAGACCAGTCACAACATCCAGCTCATTTTCCCAGTAGCGAAGTGCTAGCAGTGACCCACCTACCAAGTTCATGTGCTCGACAGCCTCCAGAAATTGCCAGCCGACACAGATATCCCCAGCAAGCCGGGTAGAGAGCTATTACGGTAAGTAAAGGAATTGGAAAGCACTTTGGAGAGCTTACTGTTAAGCCATAGTTTGGGGATCGGCAGATCCCAAAGGCTTCGCAGCGGTCATCAAATGAGAACATAGATCTACGAGGTACACTCTTGACGACACCGATGAAGACGACGAAACGTTGAGCTTGCGTCTGACTTTGTTGACGTATGTGCATGAAGGGCGTACAGCCCGCCTGGTGCGAAAAAGGAGGTAATGCCGGTTATTCTAGATAAATCAATCGTGCGGGAATGCCCTGCTATAGTATTACCAATGTAGGGTCTTGAGTAAAAGATCGGGGGATGCGGCGTATCCCAGAGGGGGGAGACAACTCGTTATCTGTCAGGACCAGACGTGCCAGCCCAAACTAGGTCGGTATTCTTGGTCAACTAGAGTACCGACTAGCTAATTAATTATAGGATTAGTACTGCGTTCTTACCTTGAAGCATACAGTGTACCCGCCCTGGACCTGTGAAGCGTCGAAAACGACAAACATAGAATCACACTGGACCCCACTATACTCAGATAGGTCAGTTGGCCTGTCAATGGTTCGAGTCCCGCGAGAGTTAACCACAATACGGATGCATATTGGTGTGGACTGGTGCGTCCGAGCAAGCGTCTGAGTGAACTTGGGTATTTCTCCACGTTCCCAAAGCGCAACTTCGCCCAATGGAATCTATTGCATGTCTTTGGCGACGGTAGTTGCCGCTAAGCCCGCTAAGAGGTTCGTAATCTGGCTGAAACGCCACAGTAGACTGTGTCGAGAGTGCCTGTACACCATTTGGCGAAGTTCCGGTGGGCACTTATCAAGTTGGTGGGCAACTCTAAGGCTGTCAGGACACTCGTAGGAGGTGTAGCAACCTAAAGGTCAGACAAATAGAGCTTCGGAGCAGGTCGCCACGGTTTACACCAAGTGGCGAAGGTGCATATGAAGTCCAAGTCTAGCACGCGCTGCTGTCGGAACATTTTGAAACAGTTGATATGTACCGACGAGGCCTCAGCCTCTTTAGCGCACTCTTCACAGGCCCGGGTTCGACAGAGCGCCAGTTTCCCAATCATCTTGATGGCGTACTCGTAGTCGGGGAAATTGGAACGGACTAGGCCGTCGAGCTTGGTCCCATCATTGCTGCTACGCACTGCATGAAATGA
This sequence comes from Arthrinium puccinioides, assembly GCA_022414665.1. Taxonomy (NCBI): domain Eukaryota; kingdom Fungi; phylum Ascomycota; class Sordariomycetes; order Amphisphaeriales; family Apiosporaceae; genus Arthrinium; species Arthrinium puccinioides. The sequence continues at coordinate 64,809 of JAIUNF010000003.1, read as the reverse complement.
TGAGAAAGATTAGCTGATGGAGGCGGTACTAACATGCGACAAACGGCTCGTCAATCTCTATCATGCAGGCACAGAGGCCGCATTGTTTGCTAAGGCCGATATGCACATGCTTTCATTGGTTTCTTAGCATAATAGCCTGTCATGGTCGCAGACGCTGCACTGACCAGCTGAGGCTTTGAAATCGGCCAATTGGCTATTGACAATTTTTACCTATTATATCGAACGCCACTTCCGTCAAACGCCACTTCCGTCAAACGCCACTTCCGTCGAACGCCACTTGCGTCGAATGCCACTTGGATCGAGTTTCAACCAGTTCAACCTGGAGCCGGGCTTAGATGCGGTGTAGCTAGGAGATCACTGCGGCATAATGAACACTGCTGGGAATAAGCATTGTGCCTTCGTACCATATGTATGTACCTAATTCATTCTATTTCGCCGAGGCAATCAAGAAATTCGGCTAGAGTGTAGCTGTTACGACGATTCTATAGAGGCTCTAAATAATTGCTCTTACAGTGAAATTCAAGTTCAGCTTCCGCTTTCAAGCTTCAAATTATTTCTAGAGTGGGGCTTACCCACAGTGCATAAACTAGTGGGCCGAAGTACCGATGCCACCTCGTCCTAACACAATAGCAGCTCTGCTACAAGATGACTCACAGTGATGACCGTGCGCTCACCCGTTTGGTTCTTTGCTCCTTAACACAGATTCCACAAGTGGAGCCGCTTTTAGCTGACGGTAGGATTTCTACGCGTCCCAGCCTTAGGTACGGAATATAAGGGTTTAATCGTGTTTTGAATTTGATAGTTGACGAGCTGTGATGGTAGTAGTAGTAATTCTCGAGCTTTCTTCGACTCAAGTTTGAAACACAACTTTTGAAGCAAGAGGTGTAGATCTCCAGTTGTGATAGCGAACTTCGATACCGAGGATCAGCCGATTGGTAGCGCATCTGCGGATGCAAATTTTTCTCTCAGCCTCGGGCGGGGAACTGTGTGGCAGAGTACTGTCTCAATTAGCCTTGCGAACTATAGTTTTGAAGTACTGTATTACAAATCAAATAAACGATTATATTCCTCAACTTGAGGGACACATTGTATTTTCAGCATAAGTCGTTAGAAGACTACATCGTGTTCTACACAAGGTATCGTTTACTCTTAGGTATGAACCCAGCGACCTTCTGTGTTAGCTCTCTTTATCAACTCCGACACGGTACGATAGTCGACGGCGAACGTACTGGATTATACTGACAAGTTACCCTGAACTAATTCGGTGTGTTGGAGTCTAGGTTAAAACTCAACATAAACGGCAAGAGACCCGAAAAGTTCCCATGAACAGCTTACTTTGTGAGGTCTGCCAGGACTTCTTGCAGTGCCACTATAAATGGGATACATTTAGGGACGGCAAGAGAGAAAGATCTGTCGCAAGTCTTCTAGGCACCGCTAACGCTGGATGTCGAATCTGTCACTATGTGACGACTAAAGCAGAGTCCCTCGGGTTAGATCTCCGTTCAATCGTCGATACAGATCGTCAAATTGTTGCTTTCAGCCTGGAATTGCGACCCTACTACAAACTGAACTATCCATTACCGCCTAAAATGGACAGAGTGTTCTTAATAGTCTCTGCTTTGCAACTGAAGGTCGAGTTCCGCCTACAGCGCGTAACAAATCGGATCGTCTTAAAGGAGCAAGCTTCGGAGAGTTATAACACAGGCTCGAAAGCTAGCTTCACGAGAGCGACAGATTGGTTGCGAGAGTGTATCTCGGGGCACGATCACTGCAACCATATTAACAACCCTAGAGGTTGGGCTCCAACTCGACTGCTTGACGTGGGCTCGAGTTCACCGTTTCCCAACATGGTTAAGCTCAAAGAAACAATCGGCTGGGAGACACCAGTTCGCTATGCCGCGTTGAGCCACTGTTGGGGCGATACTCAACCTCTCAAACTGCTACTTGGTAACTTGCTAGCGTTTGGAGCCGAGATTCCCCTGGAAGATATGCCGAAAACTTTCCAGGATGCTATTCATGTTGTACGGAGTTTAGGAATCCAGTATCTCTGGATAGACTCCTTATGCATCATTCAGGACTCAAAAGAAGATTGGGACCTTGAATCGTCTTTGATGACACATGTTTATGGTGGATGCATGCTAAACATTGCCGCCGCTGCATCTGACAATTGTACGGGTGGATTGTTTCGGGATCGACTCGCTTGTCATTCAGAGCCCTTGTTTATTTCGTTGCTAGCCCAAGATCAGGCATCGACAGCACAGTTCAGATTGTATGACCAAAGTCTTTGGCATACTGAATTTGAAACAGCGATGTTAAACACGCGCGCCTGGGTTGTACAAGAGCGCATGTTAGCACCTCGCACACTGGCCTTCACTGGGACGCAGCTCTTCTGGGAGTGTAGGTGCGAACGCGCCTGTGAAGCGGTCTCTTCAGGTTTTCTACCGGAGTACTTTGATCAAGAACCATACTCCTCGGTGCCGCGGGGTCTTCAGAACAAGCTCAAGACACATTCCCTTATCGACATCAAAGAGAATCACTCAAGCAATACGAACCCGCTTTATCGTGCTTGGGATAAGTTGGTTATGCAATATTCAGGAAAGGGTATAACTTTCGAGCAGGACAAGTTAGTCGCGATCAGCGGGCTTGCCACTGTTTTTGCGCAACAGCTGGATAGAGATTACCTTGCGGGGCTCTGGAGTGGCAATTTGATCAGCGGCCTTCTCTGGACAGCCGACGCCTTCAAGCTTCCTCGGCGTCGAGCCTTGGAATACCGGGCTCCATCATGGTCCTGGGCTTCAGTTGAATGTCCTGTGAACCCTATTAGCGGCAGAATCAAGTCAAGCAGGGCGGCTGTTCTCGATATCCGCGTCGAGAAAACTACGACGAACAGTCAATTTGGAAAAGTCTCTAGGGGTTATATCCGATTGCAAGCCACCCTTTTTTCAAATCTGCGTGTCGTAATCGACAGCGACTTGAGGGCATCTTTGAGAACAATGGACCCCGAGGACATAACTTTGGTCGCTTCATGTGTCGCAGATGAGCAGGAGTGCCCACAGAGGAGTTTGGTCGACTCTGCGTTATGTTTTTTGTACCTGCCCCTCGCGTCATATTGGTACACCGGAAAGCTGTTTGACTACGAACGCGAAAGCGGCCTTATTCTAACACCAGCGGAGGGAGAAGCTCAAGGCCATTACACGAGATGGGGTATATTCGATGGGGAACACTCTGCGTTTTTCGAAGATCCCGAGAACCAAGCATTACGTGAGTGCTATGTTCATGGAGAAGGCGACACTATTGTTCTTGTGTGACAACGCAAGTCACTCTCCTTTGTAAACAACAGCGGCACATTAGGTGGGGTTCCCCTGCTGTAGCTGATTAATCGAAATTCGGTTGTTCTCGATGACTCTCTAGTCAATCTCTTGTTTGCCAAAGGGGTTTTCCAAGTTATGTTCGTCGCGTTTGGAAGTAGATACAGTGATGATCGTGTCGTCGTGTTGGTATGGGGCTCTGCACTCTGTGTTGCAATTCGGTCGCGAGTTTTGGATTCGATATTTCTTTCCAAAACGCACTAGGCGCAATGTCGATGTCTTCTGTAGAGTCTTCTGTGAGCTTCATCATTCTCCCCTTACGTAACCGTAACATCCATGTGATAGTGTACAGTAACGGGGAAAAATCAGGTCTGTTGTCACTTGACTCTGGAATTACCCGTTCTCTTCTCTGCGGTCCACCAGAATCACTAGGGCTGGCCACAGGCGTGCTAAAATCAAGGCCAAAATCATTATCACCGAAGTAAAAATAATGAAACTTAAAGACAGTGTCCTGCATGATGTTTTAGGAGGCGAACAGGTGAAATACGAGACTATCCCCTTGAGTACGGCATTGCTGCCTCTCGCATTTGGTCATGATCGGTACCGAATTATGGACCCCGCATGACTAGCTTAGCCAATGACGTAAGGACAGAAATAGAGTACATTGATTCCCTGCTAAATCTGCTGGTGCTATTTGTACCAGCATTCTTGAGTGGGACAAAGAGCTACATTGTAAATGACGCAACCATACCGACTCTGCTTAGGGTTGCCTAATCGTGAGTTGATAGATGACTGACTGAGCTCTGCTAAGCCCTCTTGTATTCGTATCCCCTTAACTGAGTGACCACGACAGCTGGCGCAACGACTCATCTTTGTTATTCTGCTACGATAATAATTAGAGAGTGGTCTTTGGTTGCCAATAGGGTTTACGTCTGAATTAGCCCTCTGACGTGTGCTGCCAGATGGACCAAACTGCTATAAACCTAGCTCCACGATATGGTCGCGAAATACATATCCGGACTGGGTAGTTACGTCCTTTGGAAGGTTATGTTTCCAAAGGATAAAAGCAATTGCTCACGATTAGCTGGGGGAGGAAGGTAAAGACGAGAGCCTTCTCTCAGTGACGTCGAATTCGGTGGTTCCAGGCGCATGATGCTCTGAGCTATTGCAATCGGTTACGGATAATGATAGTTGTCTAGACGTAGCAGTGTGCAGTAGATGCTTTGAATGTGTGCGATTGCGATTGCTTTGAATTGGTGGTGTGGAACCTCTTAGAACCTGCTTAGTATACAATGCAACTTACATTGCTCTCGTCAGTCGGACCTGTTGTTGGTTTTCTTGCAGTGAATTTACTTTCGAACCCAAAATACGACAATATCCCGAGTATTTACATTGAAAGCTACCTGGCATGATATAGATTAAAGGCAAAGGTGGTTAGGTGATGTGTGTGTGTATTAGACTAAGTGTAAGTCCGTGTGCTCCTATGACAATCCACGCTATTTAAGGTGGGACTCCGGTGCCCTGCGCATAGGCCAGCATCGGCGCTTTGGCCATGATGTGCACGTCGCATAGGATCTCAACATCTGTCGACATATATAATTTTAAAATCCATGCTTTGAATGTTGCAGCCCTTGAAGGAACTTATGAAATCTCTTTGAACAGTACAAAGATGCTCCAACAATGGCTCACGTTAACCCAAAAATGGCTCCACAACGCGCTGACCTAATAATAACTCCATAATAACAACTCCATAACACGCTGGCCCTCCATCTGATCTCTGTTAAGGCTGTCCCAAAAGAAAACACAGTGTTCAAAGAGTGAGCACTGTATTTTAGTCTTCCCGTAACCTTCTCTTAAACAACTTTTACACTAAAATGCGGAAGCTGAACTTGAATGTTACTGTACTATCGAGAACATGAGAGTAGCGATAGTTGCCCTTTCGGCTCCGCCGCCCGGGCGTCAATAAACTGTGTGTGTGTGTGTGTGTACTATCGAGAGTGGTGTGCTAATTAACATATGCGGCTTACCGGAGTAGGTGCTCCTACCAGCTAGGTAAGCGTCCAATTCAGATAAGAGTCTCCAAGGCTGACGGCCTGATACCAAACACTAGAGCTGATATGATTGGTCTGGAAGAAGTTTGGGCTACTGACGCTTGGGCCAAACATCTTGTTGCAGACGCTTATCTTCCCCACTGACATACAGGCGTTCAACGAAGCCGCACAATAGAAAGCTCGCCATCTCGAATTGATCACCTTCGATTTCCTTACCTCCGTCGCCGCCACTCTTTTTCCAAAATACATTCAATCCTGCTCCTCAAACACATCTACCTTGCAATGCCTTTGTGGCCGTGCGGATGGGAAGGTTGCAAGAATCCGGCCGCGCAGAGAGCTGGAGACTGCTTGCTATGTGACAGACACCTCTGTCGCATACACCGGCAACAGCCATGGCATGAGTGTCCAGACCCAGAGGTTCGTAATATACCTACCTACGAACGAGTCATGACAGCGCTGCTTATACTTATCAATTCAGAAAGACTGGGAGTCTTACTCAGCTCAGTACGTAGCTGCTGAGTCCCGTCATATGGACCAGCTATGCCGTCGAATTGATCGCTCAAGATTATGTTCTCGCGCGTCAATGCTCAGGGGAGGTATATCTTGTACGGTTGACTTGTCCTACACTGGCCTATCAGCTATGATGGGAAATCAAAACTGCCACGCCGAAATAACTTTTCAAGATAATGTTAAGTGGCTTGCACGTTTTCGCCTCGTTAAGACCTCATCACCGCCTTTGGAAGTTCGTGATTAGATCCTCCGAAGCGAAGCTACCACTATGGTCTACCTCCAAGAAAAGACTTCCATCCCAACGCCCAAAGTTTTCGACTGGGCATGCGAATCCGATCTAGAGAACTCTATTGGAGCCGGCTATATCGTGATGGAAAAGTTGGACGGAAAGCCTCTAGACTGGCAAGCGGCGAGTCCCGTTCAGAGGGAAAAAGTGATGCAACAATTAACTGAGTTATACATCGAGATCGAAAAGCACCCATTCGATAACATGGGGTCGCTCGTTTCCTCTAGAGGAAAGACTACAGAGATACAGGGTCTTGCGCTACCGTCAACGTTTCGGGTGGAAGAAGGTGCGCTTGGCCCATTCTCTTCCTCGGTACAGAGATCACAAGCTATTATCGAGTCATACCTCTCCATGATAGTTACTGGGGAGATTGATGCTCGCTGTCAGATAGATTCCTATCTCTTCCATCGCTTTCGCCTGGACATCATTCGCAGCCTCTGGGGAGATAACCCAGATAATAACTTTTTTCTGAAACACCCGGACGACAAGGGTGACCACATCCTAGTTAACGAGTCTTTCGACATTATTGGAATCATAGACTGGGAATGGACCCAAACTGTGTCCAAGGCGGAAGCATTCTGTTCCCCTTGCATGATGTGGCCGGTGGCTAAGTTTTATAGCAGCTCTAACGAGCTAGCCGCGGATAAGGTGCGATTAGCTGCTATTTTTCGGGAAAGGGGCCGTGAGGATCTTGCCAACTACGTCATTGAGGGCAGAAAGATGCAGAGGCTCCTCTTTGCTCTTGGTCCCGACAGCTCTTTCTTAGACGAGGAGACGCTGAGACACCTGTTTACAGGACTTCAGCTAGCAATCTATGGCGAAGACATGGGGTGGGAGTACTGGAAGAGCAGAATGCTTGAGAAGTATAAGGACGACAAGCTATTGCTCGACCTGTTGTGAATCCCCATAGACCGGATAGTAGCATCACGGCACTGCCATCAAGCCTGCTCCCAGCTCGATCTGATCACTTTCAACAGTACTCTTTGCGCTATAAACAAGTCCATTCAGTACCAGATCTACTCTTACTTATTACAATTTGCCCAAAGTGCAGTCACGTGATTTTTAGCAGCCAATCAGATCGTTCGATTTTGACCCACCAGTTTCTTTCTTTCTCTTCTCTACGCCGTAAATTCTCTATTATAATAGATGCAACGCGATAGCTACCTTCCGGATACGTTTCCCTAAATCAGGGACCAATTATTAAATAATTAATCTTATCGTCGTGAAGTTATTGCGTTGTAGAGCGTTTTTTAAGAGTTTTGATAATACGTGGCTTAGCTGTGGCGTCTATGGCTGGAGATCGGGACCTGTCGGTCGCGTAGCTTACTTATCTTCAGTACTAAGCTTAGAGATTTCCTCTTCCAAATTTCTTAGACGTTCGGAACCGTACGGGCTATCTAGGGCTTTGTCGACTGTCCTTTTCCTCCTTTTTGCACGTTCGGAACTGTACGGCCCACCTAGGGCTTTATTGGTTTTTCTTTTTCCTCTTTTTAAAAGTCTTCGAAACTTTTCGCTCTCGATTGTGTACTTTCGTGATATCTTTTCTTTATTTACATATATATCCGTACTCCTCTCTCTCGATAGCATTATGCCGAATCCTCCTATTTCTCGCCTTCCGGCTCCTATCTCTTCAGATCCGGATGTGTTTATTTCCCACGTTCCTTCTACCCCTACCGTTCCGGCCCATTCGTTTGCTGCCTGTGCTATATATCGCATTTCGTATCTGAAACGAGACCTTCGTGTCGTTAAAGATATTATGAAGAACATATTGGGCCAGTTTCGAGATGATCCTATCTGTCCGGCTTGCACCTTCAGCGTTTATTTATAGCATCTTGCTTTCGGCCCCTTTTATTTCCGTACTAGCACACGTCCTCCTAAAGACGCACCGAAGTTCCCTTACCCTCCCGATTGGTCCTAATTTCCTCCTGAACGCATGAAGGTCTGTTCTATATGCAAGCAGGTTAGAGGCGCTAAAGCCTATATCGTCCTTAATTAGAGGAGGGGCGTATGCTCATCTTGCCGCGCGGAAGTTAGCCGACGGGGCAATCCGAACCTGACCGCTAACTATTTCGAGCGACGGGATGCGATGCAGACCTTGAACCTTTCTTAATGCTTCGAATTGTTTATGGAACCTAGCTTTTCGGCACGTTTCGGTCGCGATCCGAACAATACACTTCCGCGTCCGGGTAGCCTGAGACATCATATTGTCTGGGCTGGCGAGGAGTATAACGAGGAAGTACATGCTGCTGAGGAGCTGGATCGTCCCTGGCAGGAGCCTAGCACTCCCGAATGGATAAACGAGCTGGCTCTTGCTTCTGTTTAGCAGCCTCCTGTGGTTCTCTCGCACGATCGGCCAGCCAAGGTCGAACTGCTATCTGTGGTAACGGATAATACTATCAATCCGGAACGGTTGCGTCAGGATACGGCCAGCATTTTCCAGCAGCCTCCTGTGGTTCTCTCGCCCGATCGGCCAATTAAGGTCGAGCCGCTAACTGTGAAAACGGCGGCGAAGTCTATCGCTCCAGAACGGTTGTCTAAGGACGTTGTCGCTGCTGTTCGGGAATCTTCCACGATTCTGCATCCCGATCGGCTAATCAAGGATGAGCCGCTATCCCCACGGCCGAGGCGGATGCCTACGCTCCCTTTGGCGAGTGTTACTAGGGGTTCGAAGCGGAGGAAGTTGTTACAATTGGAACCTTCGCCGGCCGAGTCTGGGCCTTCTCGGCCACTTCCGAACGCGCGTGTTTGGAAACCTGTTGGCTGTAATCCTGTCTATAAGGGACCTGACGGCGCTACTTGGGCGCGGGAGAAGAATAAGAGTATGGAGGGATCGGGAGAGAGGCAGACAAGTGTGGAGGATTTGACTGGAGAGTGATTTTGCAGCACGTTCGCTGTTTTTCTAATTTGTTTGTTGCTGTTCGCGTGATTTCGTGCCGTTTCGTGTGCTTTAGTATTTTGTAGAGTGTTAGAATCTGAATATATACTGCTCTGTTCCTCTTCTTTTCCTTTCCTTATTTACTTACTCTTCTTCTTATTTCGACCCCTACCTGTTCGGAATGGATCTTCCCGAGTCCTTACGTACCTGCTCGCGATGTCTTATTGTCCGAGCACCGTCGAATATGGTTCCTCTCCTAAGAGGTAATGGATACTATAGTACCTGCCGGCCTCGCTGTGGTGCTCCACGAACTGTCCCTGTCGATACCGAAGTCGACCATAACGCCTCTCTTGCACCTCTTCAGAGTCGTGCGCAGCCTATTACGACCAATCCAAGACGTGTTGTAAAGCGACGTCGTGCTGACAGGGATATAACCTCCAAGTTCTGTGCTTGGTTAATCCCCGGTATGCCCCTACGTACCCCGTACTTCCACGTTGGGCACCTACAGGAGCAGTGTGCCTACTGTGATGCTCTGCATTGGCCTGGCGAGCGCGTTGGTAACCAATCTGGAGAGGAAGGCAACTTCGGCGAGAGCTGTTGTAACTAAGGTGTTCTTAAGCTTGAACAACTACCACAGCCTCCTCCTCTTCTCCTTGGTCTGCTTAAGGGAACAGACCCCCGTTCGAAGGCGTTCAGAAAGAATATCCGCCGATATAACGCTGCGTTTGCCTTTGCGTCCCTTCAGCATTCCGATGGGAATCGTGCGGTCGGAAACGGTCCTGCGTGCTTCTATATCCATGGTGCCGTATATTATAATACCGGGCCCTTAGATGTTACGGATGGCGAAACTCCGATCTACGCCCAACTGTACTTCTACGATCCGAAAGAAGCCGCTGCATTCCGATTGCGTAATAACGATAGACTCGATCCCGATATCCTCCTCCAACTCTCTGAAGAGATTTATAATAACAATCCATACGCGAAGCAATACGCCACTGCCAGGGAGCAGATTTCCGAGGCTGCTAGGGCGCTTTCTGCTGCTGGCAATTCCGATGAGACCGTGCAGGTTCTGCTTAATCCAGAGATGGAGCTTATTATCCGTCTAGGAGCCGATATTCGCCGAGAGAACTTGCCTACGTCTGACGAGGTAGCTATTATTATCCCTGATACTGCCGGACCTGTTCAACACTGGCGGGAGGTTATCCTGGCTGAACGGTCGTCTGAGGGCCCTGTCGGTTATACACTGAGGCGTATCCCTGTTCGGTCGGCTGCCTATATGCCCCTTGCCTATCCATTAATCTGGGTCAGAGGTGGGAAGGGCTTCGACGAGGATCTTCGGATAGTCGAGACTAACGGTCGAAACCTGAAGCGTGATAAGACATCCATGCGAGAGTGGTTCCGATACCACCTCTTCCCACGCACTCGGCAGATATCGTCTCCTTTCGCGCTCGGTCGTCTATGGCAGCAGTTTATTATCGACGCGTGGGCCACGGTCGAGCAGGACCAGCTTGGCGCGCTTTACGGCATACAGGATAAGCTCCGTCGGCATTTCCGCGACGGCATTTCGGACCAGATCAACTCCGCTGACTGCGATTTGCGTGCGATCGGCTGCAAAACGTACCTACCAGCAACGCACATCGGCAGTAAGAGGTTCATGAATAAATGTTATCAGGACTCTATGGCCTTGGTTCGATACTTCGGAAAGCCAACTCTGTTCCTTACTTTTACCGCAAATCCTAAATGGCCGGAAATCCTCGCGGAGCTGCTAGAGGGCCAGACGGTTTCCGATCGGCCGGATATCGGTATACGCGTCTTCGAGCAGAAGCGAAAGGAGTTGATTAGTGATATTGTGAAGGATAGCTGCTTTGGAGAATGTCTTGGTGTGGTCTGGACTATCGAGTACCAGAAGCGAGGGCTCCCTCACATGCATCTTTTGGTGTTTTTAGCCCCGGAAGATCGCGATCGCCTCCTTCTCCCTGATAGTATCGATCGCGTTATCTCCGCGGAGATTCCAGGGTCTGATCTGGATCCGGATAGGACCTTACGGAAGATTGTGCTCTCGAAAATGATTCATGGGCCCTGCGGCGCGGCGAATCCGAGTTCGCCGTGTATGGTCGACGGCAAATGCAGCAAATCGTTCCCTAAACGGTTCGAGGAGTGTACCGTCGTTACCCCTGATGGATATCCTACCTACAGACGTAGAGGAGCTTCGTCTGAAGGGATCGATCCGCTTCCTGCCGGTGTCGATGATAGATGGGTGGTTCCGTATAATCCCTATCTGTCACGGAAGTACGACGCGCATGTTAATATCGAGATTTGCGCCTCTGTAAAGTCGATCAAGTATATCTATAAGTACATTCATAAGGGAACGGATCGGGTTTCGGCTGAGATTCGGACCGGTTCGGTAATTACCGCGGAGAATCAGGGCGTTGACGAGCTGAAAGAGCACTTACACGGCCGATATATTGGCCCCTTCGAGGCAGCATGGCGTATATTCGGGTTCCCTGTCCACGGGATTCAGCTATCGGTCCAGGCCCTTGCCGTTCATACTCCTGGCATGGACGAAATTTCGTTTCGGGAGTCAGACAGACCCGAACAGTTGCGAGAGCGCCTGAACGCAAACCGAACCACGTTGCTAGCGTGGTTTAACTATAACGCTCGGAATGAAGACTGTAGGTCGTTGCTCTACCAGGACTTTCCTATTCACTGCGTCTGGCACCAGTCGGGTTCGTACTGGTCTAAACGGAAGTATAAGGGTACGTTCAAGATCGGTCGGATATGGTACGTTAATCCTAAGGCCGGCGAGCGTTTCTTCCTTCGGCTTCTTTTGACGGTTGTCCGCGGCGCTCGGTCTTACGCCGATTTGCTTTCTTTCGACGGCTATTAATGCCGTACGTTCCAGGAAGCCTGCGGTGCCCGTGGTCTTTTGGAGGATGATCGATATTGGGACAATTTCTTTGATGAATCGTCTGTGTTCGGGACCGGGCGGCAGCTACGGAGTGTCTTCGCTTATGCGCTGTTAGAATCGGATATTGGGAATCCCAGGCGAATATGGGATTTGTACGGCGAGGTGCTGTGCGACGACCTATCGTGGTTTCTCCGCCGCTTTCCTGGGCTTCCGGGGCCTATCGAGGACGTCTACCTTGATTACGGCCTCTATCTTATCTGTCAGGATATAAGCCCGAGGATCCCATGGGAAACAACCGGCCTGCCCGAGATCCAGTTCGACTGGGGCACTATTGTCGGTAATCGCATCCTGCAGGACGAGTTAGGTTACGATCTGGACACCGAGGCTGCGAGTCGTGATGCTGCCGTGGGCCAGCTAAATGCGGGACAGCGTGCTGCGTTCGACACAATTATTACGGCGATCGATCGGGACCCTTCTGAAGCGGCCTTCTACCTTCAGGGCTGGGCGGGTACTGGCAAGACCTTTCTGTACAAAACGCTATGCCACCAGTATCGAGCACGTGGCGACGTTGTCCTCTGTGTGGCATCTTCGGGTATTGCGGCGCTATTGCTTCCCGGTGGTCGCACAGCGCATTCCCGGTTTTCGGTCCCGATCAATATCGACGACGCTTCGGTATGTGGCGTTCGGCGGGATTCCGATCTGGCAGGCCTGCTGCGGAAGGTTACGCTAATTATCTGGGACGAGGTTACAATGCAGCATAAGCATGTCTTCGAGGCGGTGGACCGGATGCTGCAGGATATTCGCGAGGTTACTAATCTCTTTGGCGGCATCCCAACGCTTCTGGGCGGAGACTTTGCGCAGATCCTCCCTGTCGTTCGGAAGGGTTCGCGACCGCAGATCGTCGATGCTTGCCTGCAGAGGTCGTATATTTGGTCTCGGTTGAGTAAGCTCTACCTTTCCGAGAATATGCGACTGCGTCAGGAGGAGCCGGAGAATGTGATCTTCGCCGAATGGTTGCGAAGTCTCTCTATCGATCGTAAGATGGACGGGTTGATTTCGGTTCCAAATGGCGCGACTATTCTTCGTAACCAGGATGATCTGATCTCTTACGTCTACCCCGTGTCGGTTATGTCAGCGGCCGTCCGCGACTATACGGTATTTGCGGAGAGATCTATTCTCTGTGCGCATAATGCTACCGTTAACTCTATTAATGAACTTATGCTCGAGAACCTTGCCGGCTCGGTTCGAGAGTATCTGTCCACTGACGAGTTTATCCGATCGGATACTGAATCTCCCACTTTGCCCCCGACGGAGTATATTAACTCCCTTCGTCCCGGTGGTATGCCAGCCGCGAGGCTGCGTCTAAAGGTTGGCGCTCCTATTATGTTGCTGCGTAACCTCTCTCCGGAACAGGGAATGTGCAATGGGACGCGTTTAGCGGTTACCAGGCTCGGTCGGCACTGTATCGAGGCGAAAATTGTCGGTGGTAGCTTTGCCGGCAATCTTCATATTATCCCTAGGATCAAATTGCTTCAGGATGGTACCGAAGAGCCCTGGCCGTGGTCTAGGCGTCAGTTTCCGGTTTCGTTTTGCTTTGCTATGACGATAAATAAGGCGCAGGGTCAGTCATTTAGGGTGATCGGTGTCGATTAGCGCGTTTCGGTCTTCAGTCATGGTCAGCTATACGTGGCTTTGTCAAGGGTAACGGGGATTCGTAACCTTGGACTCTTAGTACCTGAAGGTGCGGCGGGGGATCGCGTGTTGAATATTGTGTATCCCGAGGTTGTTCGGTCCCTTTCGGGTTAGTTCAGTATGTTTAGGTAGACTTCGTGGCGTTAAGTGGACTTTCGTATCATAACGGACATGTATTTATCATTAACGCATTACCTAAATGCAAATGGGTATCTGAACTCCGGCACCCTGTGCCTCTCTCTCCGATGTTATGGCAAAAAATCAATGGGGCAGGGGGGGGGTTTATCCAGGTTCTGTGCCGCTTGGTTACGATCGTGCCCGTCCGGGACTTAACGTCTGCTGAGCTCAAGGAATACGTCGCTAAGGGTCTTGAGAGTGGCCGAATCGAGGCTACTTAGCATGCTCTTAACACTGCCAAGTGCCCGAGTACGGCCACCCTCATCAGCAGCCTTGCGCTTCTTGGAGGAGGTCGGGGTCGAGGGCGCGGCCGCGGCCGGGGGCAGCTTGAAGTCTACGAAAGTTAGTATTCGGCGCCGTCGCTTTGCATTAGGTAGGATACGTACCGGTTCGCAGTGAACACTTGCTGCCGCCACCATTATAGTGACAGTTGGCGCACGAGTTGTTCAACGTGCCTCTCGCAACCGTACAGAACCGAAATGGTCCATTCTCGGCCTTGCAGTTCTGGCAGGCCAGCTGATCAGGCACGATGCAGCCACGTTGTTGCACCATAATCGACTCGACATTGGCGGCCTTGGCGGTGCGGATGTCAATCCAGACCAAGGACTTGGAGGTGGTCGAAACCGTCTCGCGGGGCTCGATCATCCACTTTCGGACGGGCTACTCTATGTAAGGATACGAACGGACGCGATAGGTTATGATTACTTACGAGCTTATGTTGGATCCAAACTGACTTGGAGGATATACTCTCATTCATGGCCTTCATGATCCAGTGGGTGCAGGCAGCGGGCTCGGCGTCAGTGGGGGCGGGTTGTTGGGAGTAGGTTGCGAGAGAGAACGAATCGGGGAGTTCGTAAAACTCCATGGGCGTGGGGAAACGTTCGTTTGCTGGCACGACCGAAAGGTCCAGATTGGCTAGCCTCTCTATCAAGTCGAAGTCCCGCGGGAGCTTAATGCCACCCTCTTGGACAAGGTTATCGATATCGTTGATCGCGGCCTTGGCTTTCTGGATAGTAGCGTGGGCACCCGTTTGCTTAGTTGCAGCCTTCTTCTTGACCGTTAGGTCGCGGTCGGCACCAACCGACGGTCCGGCTACCACGGGGATGCTGGGCTCATCGTGCTTCTTGATCAAGTTGGTACGGCGCCGCTTCTCCTGGGAAGTTAACAACTTAACCTGCCAGGGCATCATCGATCGGAGCTTCTCGATCGATATGTTATCCAGAACGGAGCCGGACGTGTCCGCTTCGGTCGGACTGCCTGGGGCGGATGACTCTGTGCCTGTATGCTGGACAGGACTGCTGCCACCCTCGGAGGCCATTGTTGCGGTTTGGGGGTGTTCGGGGGTATTCGGTGGCGATCGGTGGTACTGGATGTCTCCAAAACAAATCTGTAACGTAGTAGTTAGTAAACTGGAAAGATAAGTAGTATTGGGTTGTTTTTTGGGGGTAAAATGCGCCCGCCACCATAAATTTGCCGCATCAGCTCTAAATCGCACGATCTTGGTACGGATCGATTCCGAATATGCTTGCGGATCTAAATATCGACTGCGAATGGCCTCAAATGGCGTTGTTATGGTGCTATCGCGAAGGGAAGTTACTTACGATCTTGCTGTCGGATGGAGAGTGACGGAGTTTCGTTTTCGGTTCGGTATCGATTATTTTTTAGATATACGCGATTAGCCCCACCCTACCTAAATTATCTGATTTACATACCTGATAACAATCCAAACATTTAACAGCCAAACGGCGAAGATTTCAATTGTTTGGTTACGGTAGATATGCTTGATTCGATAGATGTTACGGAAAGCGGATAGTTAGGAGTTTGGTTTCCTCCCCCGCCTAATTTACTACTGTCGGGGAAGCTTCGGTCCTACCTGGAGGCGGATAAGTACCCACTTACTTTCTCCCAATTGCCGCGAAGCAGCTTGCTGCGTAGCTGCAATTGTTCGTCACTAGTACTTACTAGGTTGTCTGCGATCACCTTTCTTGCACGATCTATAACAGCCAAACTTGCCGCAATGTCATGCTGTGCAACTTCAATCTCTGCCATTAATTTAACAGCGTCTATACTGAACTGACGGTTATGGGACATCTTGTTGTTGTTGACGCTGTGTTGTCGTGAAATGGATACGATGCCCTGAGTGAAGGCGGGGTTAAGAGCTGGCTAATGGACTAACTACCACGTGATTTAGGCGTCACCCCAGTATTCCTTACGTAAGACCCATCTTGAAGCCTAAGTTACAGATATATATATCTACGATTACGACACACCAGAACGATCGCACTTACCCTATCAACCACATATTTATCCCTTCGATTTTGCGATCTAGCCACCACGATTATTTACTTTGCCATGGGAGATTCTTGTAATGCATGCGGCGGCGATCCAAAAGGTGTCAAATGCGGCGCTTGTGGAGCGGAACCCAAAAAGCCATGATGTGAGAACTACCATAAACCACGAAGTCGTTGTCACTAATATCAATATAAGCGTTGAAGACAAGACCAGTTCTTGTCGAGGTTTCTACGTTTCTAAGTATTGCGGTTAGGATATAAGGGGGTGGATGTATTGGAGGACTTCTTTGGGTAAGGCAACCTTGTTATGAAATACATGCGATTAACTTGGTACTGTTAGCTAACCCAGTGCAGTGTCTGGCATGCAATAGTATTCGACGCCCATAATAAGACACCTAGGCTTCGTCATGTCAGCGGTTAGCAATCTAAGGGATCTACGTTGCTCATTACGTCGAATACAATACAGTCATAAGTTACCTTGCCAGCTTGTGTGCTTCTGTACTTCTGCGCCCCTGCGCCCTCGTGCCCTTGTGCCATTGTGCTCTGGTGCCCTTGCGCCCTCGTGCCCTTATGCCCTTGTGCCTAATGTGCCCATGTGCCATTGTGCCCTGGTGTCCCTGTGCCCTTGTGTCCTTGTGCCCTTGTGCCCTTGTGCTCATGTGCTATTGTGCTCTGGTGCCCTTGCGCCCTCGTGCTCTTGTGCCCTTGTTGCCCTGGTGCCCTGGTGCCCTTGTTGCCCTTGTTGCCCTCGTGCCCTGGTGCCCTTGTGCCCTTATGCCCTTATGCCCCTATGCCTTTCTGCCTTTCTGCCTTTCTGCCTTTCTGCCTTTCTGCCTTTGTGATTATATGCCTTTGTGATTATATGCTTCTGTGCTTCTGTGGCGCATACGTTTGTCTGCGAATCAAAAATTCAACTTACTATACCTACTCTCTTAGCCTATTAAGGATCTCCGCGACTTGTTTGCAGGCCTGCGGATAGAAGACCATAGTAATGACGTTGGTAAAGGAGTGTCCTTTCCCGGTCTTGGAGTTCCGAACCGGCAGCTCATCTTAGCTGTAGCGGCGGTAAGATCCAAGGCTTTACAGAGGATAACATCGCATCACAGTGTCTATAGTAAAGCTAAGCAGTTATCTATATACAAAATGAAGTAGACTACGGCTAGTAAGTCAACTGCCAATTTCCTAGAATCCACTGATGCCGACTCTCACCCCCATATTTGGCATATATTTTCCTACCCTTAGGTAGCGTCAGAGAGGCCAGTCTCAATATGACTTGACCTGCAGGTTAGAATCGAAGTACACGTATCCTCGCAACCGATACATAGGAAAGCTCAGAACTATCTCACCCCAGCAGAAGAGTTCAACCAGGACAGTCATGGGCTGGTAGTCTCATATCCTGGCTTTCAAGAACCCTAGCCAGTATAACACCATCTTGTAGGTTGACGTAGCAGCCATGCAGCCAACACACCATACCAAGGGTACCCTGTGGTTGAACATTGGTACCAGAACATGTACTCCGAGCGGAGCTTACCTTGGCTCGCCTGGCCCGGAAGAGAGGGTCGTCCGGGGAAGATACCCAATAGGCCAAAGGATAGAATATGTGCGAGCGACACCAGCGCTCTGACCAACCAAAGTCCTAGGTGAGCAGCGCCGCCTTAAGTCGCGCGACCTCGCGCGACTTGGGTTAGCCAGGCAGCCACGCATCGATGTGTGACACCATGAGTTGCTCTCATTGGCCACTAAGCATCAAGATAAGTCACCAGTCACTAGCGTGTGACGAGTCCGGAGACGGATGCCACCATGCCGAAGGCCCCATACTGACCAGTCAAAACAGCCAATCATTGTTGACCACCACGATGCACACACGGGCTTAATAACCAGCACTTGCTGTGCAACCAAGGCCTTCGAGTCGGCCAATCACATTGTATCTCTATCTTTTCTCGTTAGCTATTCTCACAACGAACGATCTACCTCAACCCGGTTGCAAAAGGTTAACTTACTAAGCATCGTTTCCTTCTCTGAAGAACTCGTCGATGGAATGGACCCTAACACTGCTGCTCTACTTGGGACGGGACGAACACTCTCCAATTGTCACCTTGGCCTATAAGACGCCCAACTAGCTGGCCGTTCAGCGCAGTCCCGACTATTTACTTTAAGCTATCACTCGAGGTTCATACTTTTACGCTAGGAAAGAGACCGTTCCTACAAAATGCCGCTTAGGAGTGAAATATATTAACTATAAAATATGATAACTAATATTCAGTTAGCGCAACGTTGAGAAGCTGCATTTCCCAAAGGGAACTAGTCTTCTAGCAGTGCAAGGGACCAACTAATATGAACTAAGTGCAGATGAGAATAAGGATCCAGAATAAGTCACGAACGACTAACATAACTATTCGTTTAAGTCCATAGAGGTGACGCGACGTGACACTCAGATAGAGTCTTCCTTCCCACGCAGCATAGCTGCCAAACACCATCCATAATGGCAGAAAACCAGGTCATACCCCATAATGAACGTACGGAACCCAAAGCAGCCTCTTCAAACTCGCTTTATCTACTACCTGCAGGTGTCTAGGTACCTTTTGTCCCTTCTTCTCTTTGACTGCCGTCTCCTTGTTGGTGTTGCCTTCCGTCCCCTTGTCGGTGTTGCCTTCCGTTTCCTGTACGCTCTGCACCCACTTATCTCGTAACTGTCGACTCGCCGAATGAAGCCCGTAGCTTACAGACTCGTCGCTCAGGCCTCGCTCTGCTAGAGTGCTATACGTTAACCGCGCTATGTCGACACATAGCCCATTATCCATACTCCACAGCGTGCCGATCACATGCCGGAAGCCCGCTAGCTGGCACGCGCTGCTCATGTGGATGCTCTCGTCCACGGACCGGTCGTCGAGAATTTGGCCCGTCCCGCAGGCCGAAAGGTAGGCGAGGAAAGGCGGGTAACGATGTGAACGTCTGTTAAGAAGGCTTTCTACGGTAAGGGGATCGTCATTCCAGTCGTCGAGAAGTAGGTAACTCTGTAATGGCTGTGACGGATGTGTGCCGCCGTGGCCGGCGAAGTGGAAGATCTCGCAGTCCTCTAAGGCTAAAAGAACTGCGCTCTTCTTTCTCTCGGGGTAAGCCGGGTTTACGTGCCTTGAACCTCTAAAACCTTTAACTGCTGCGATCTCGTCGCCCGCATAGGTGAGTGAGTTATGATCTGGCGTGTTCGCTATAGCTATAAGAACAAGACTTCTAGATGCCCGCTCCGGCCGCTGCTCTTAACGCGTATGCATTATCGATTGTAGTGATATAGCATACGAGGAGACTACCCGGTCAAGGGCCGCTCGGCCTCCCCCTTCTAGGTGGTATCCGGCGGCGTGTAAGGGAAATCCGACGAGCGGTCCGGTAGGAATCCACTATACCCGCGGCCATTTCCCCTCGGGCGGGGGGCCTACGAAACCTAGGCGGTCGAGAACAGGGCAAACTATCGCATCCCAGAGCCACTCAAGTATATCGGATGATAGTGACGAAATATACCGGCGACGCTTTTGGATAGCCTGGTATGAAACCTTCGATAGTTCTATGTACTGAATACCCGTCTTGAGGATAATTAGAGTATCGCAGCGGTGGCGGCTCGTGTTGATCATCACGATCGGGCCATGCGCTGCTGCTACCAAGATATCATTCACGGCTGGCGGAAGGAGAAAGCGGTCAAAGCCGTGCTGTTTCCTAATCTCTTAAATGGTCCTATCGAGCTGCCCTTGGGCTCCTCGACGCTGGTCCGTCTCTCGTGGCAAGCTTAGTATAGGGCTTTCTTGGGATATCAGGCTGTTATCTCGGGCCGGAGCGTCTAGGATATCTCGTGACTTGTCGAAGGAGGCCGCTAACATGGGGTGCCTTTGGTGCAAATCAAACATATCAGTATGCAGATCTTGGAGGGCGCTGGCAAGGACGCCACGACCCGTCCTAAGCCAGGCAATAGCCGTAGCTAACGGTTGCTGAGTTAGGAGTGCAGTAGCAGCGGCGTCCGACGCCAGCCCAGCAGCTTGCAGTAAAAGATACTGCTTATCATCGTTCTTGAGGGAACGCGGCGTGAGCTGAGGAAGCAGGTGAACAGCTTTATTAGCGTATTGAAATACGTTTTGCGTATCCTGAGGGGCGAATTGGGATGAAAGGAGTCTCTAGGCCGCAGTAATACGATGCGTAATGGGAGCAGTGGTTTGAGAGAAGGCCTTAGTAAAGGAACGATAAGACTCATCGAGATCTACTATCGCCTCCGTCCTGATAAATCTATCCCCGAGTCGAAGTCCAAGGTTGCTTAACAATCCAGCCCGGTCGGGATGGTCTTGAGGGGTTGCGTCGACGGCCTGGCGAGCTGTGTTGATTGTCTCGTCGAGATCCGCCATCGCTCCCGTCCTGCTGAATTTATACTCGAGTCGAACTCCAAGGTTAGGACACTAGAAGATTGTTATAATGACCGCGTTACCCATATGTTTCGATTTCTTCTGGACTTTCTTTGTTCGCTTCTTAGTTATTGCTATTCTGTAAACTGAGATAAGTGTTTGCTTACTAGTTTTTGCAGTGCCTTTGTAACTGCGACTCTTATTGCTCAGTACCTATTATATCACCGAGGAGTTGGACGACTAAATAGAAATCAAAGACACTCTCCTTTGACAAATATTTATAAAACAGGTTCCTGCCTATCGGTTACCTACGAATCTAGTACTACAGTGCAATTGATAGATGCTATTTAGGTTCAATCTATACAGTGCTACTGCGCCCGGCTCCGGTAGGATGCACTTGATGGTGGGTGGGCATTGGGGAGGGAGCTTGGAAACCGGCGCATGTCCCTGTCGAGCCGGGCTTTGCAGTTCAACTGCGCCCGGCTTCGGTGAAACGTAGTTAATGGTAGGTGAGCATCGGGGAGGGGAGCTTGAAAACAGGTGTATGTCCTATCTTCAGCTCCGGTAGAATACAGTTGATGGGTGGTTATTGGGCAGGGGAGCTTGGATAACGGTGCATATCGCTCAATCAGTTTCAGCTTTGCATCACATACATACTAAAAGGAGAATGGCTTGTCTATCTATATTACTAAAAAAATTGCGACGCCACATCCGCCACACCTCAATCTGATTGGCTGTCCACGTCGAGACATGATTGGCTGGCCGTCTCGAAATGATTGGCTCTCATGAATCTGTAACTATGGTCGCACCGAGGGGTCGCGCTAGCGCAGATTGCTAATCACTGATTGGATAAAAGTCTCTGCTACGGCTACGTCGCAATCTCCGCTAGGGCCACGTCTAGATAAGACGCTAGCAGGGACCCCGTAATAAGCCGAGGATATCCGGTAAGCCGTGAATATCCGGTATGCTGTCTACTATGCTATTTGGTATGCTATCTACTATGCTATTCGGTATGCTATCTGCTATACTGTTCGGTATACTATCTGCTATGCTATTCGGGTATACTATCTACTATACTATTCGGTATATAATCTGCTATGCTATTCAATATACTATAAAAAATAGTATAGTATTTCCTAAATAGTTTAGTTTAGTACTTTCAATATACGCACGTATATTATCTAATATTATATCTACTATTTTACAATATATAATACTTTTCTTTTCCTATTCTATATATATATATATACAAATATTTATATATTTATAACGAAGCCTATAAATAAATAGATAAATAGATAAATAGATAAATAGATAAATAGATAAATAGATAAATAGATAAATAGATAAATAGATAAATAGATAAATAGATAAATAGATAAATAGATAAATAGATAAATAGATAAATAGATAAATAGATAAATAGATAAATAGATAAATAGATAAATAGATAAATAGATAAATAGATAAATAGATAAATAGATAAATAGATAAATAGATAAATAGATAAATAGATAAATAGATAAATAGATAAATAGATAAATAGATAAATAGATAAATAGATAAATAGATAAATAGATAAATAGATAAATAGATAAATAGATAAATAGTGTAACAGAACTACCACGTATAGTACGTGGTAGCCTGCGGTCTTGGGGTCGACTAAGACCTGGAGGATAATAGTAGCAGCGCAGCCGGTATGCCGGCAGCGCGCGTATCTAACTAATTACATGGTAAAACTGATTAGATAACTGATTAGATAACTGATTAGTAAAGACTGGACTCTGGAGTGCTTTTTAAGGAGGGAAAACTAGCTTGATTTCTGTAACTATCTAGAGGTAAAAAGACTACCTACTTATACTACTAGCTAGCACTGCGGCTGCTAAACTAGACTAGACTAAATGCTATAACTGCCGGCTATAATAGCCGGTAGTAATAGCCCACGTTATAATAATATAATATAATAGTTAGATATAATAGTTAGAAATAATAGTTAGTAATAACAGTACGTAGCTAATAGTACGTAATAATAGACCCTATAAGAGCTGCCCCTATTATAATAAAGATAATTATTAAAATAGAACTATTATATATAGTACGTAGTAGCCTATATGCTTCGTATTTAAAACTATAATATTAATAAATACTTTTAATATATAAAGAATAGGGGGAAGGAAAACTCGAATAGTCTTTACGTTATAATTATTACTTATCCTACTCCGTAGTAGAGCGGAAATAATAAAATACGAGATATAAATAATAGGAGGATAAAAATGAAATTATAAGGTATAATAGCTAACTAAGAAACTCCTATTATTAAAGATTAGGTTAACTATTTATATAAATATAATAGTATAAAGTAATAAACTAAGTATATTCTTATTACGTTGTAGTTACTCCTATTTTATTATATAAGTAGTATAATATAATATAATAGAACTACTACGTACGGGACGTAGTAGCCTACGGTCTTAGGGTTAACTAAGACCTAGATTTTAATAGGTGCTTTTAATATATATAGAATAGAGTAGGAGGGGATTTTTAATAGTCTCTACGATATAACTATAAGTTATCCTACTTCGTAGTAGGGCAGAAGTAACTAATTACGATATATTAATAATAAGAGGGTAAAAAATATAATTATAAGGTGCGATAGCTAACTAAGAAACTCCTATTATTAAGAATTAGGTTATCTACTTATATAAATATAATAGTACAAAGTATTAGACTAAGTATATCTTTATTATATTTTAGCTGCCCCTATTATAATAATAAGCTAAAAAGCTATAATAATATACTTATTTTATTTTATTTCATTATTTTATATATTTCTATTATATTATTAATATATATAGAAATAAATAAAATATAACTATCTATATATTAAAATAGAACTACTACGTTACGGTACGTAGTAGCCTACGGACTTAGTATTTCTAAGGTCTTAAGGTATATTAGATAAAGATATAAGAGATAGTACTATTAATTAGATAACTACGCTATAATTATAGTACTAATTATAAGTTAACGGCGCTATAGTTATTAGCTACTATATATAAATATCTATAGCTATAGTAGTACCGAAATATAATAGAAATAACTATATTATTACGCCTACTAAAGTAAATAAGTACTTTTAAGATATAAAGAACGGGGAAGATAGAGGTATAGTAATAGCTATTAGGTTATAACTATAACTTATTATATATTATAGTATAGCGAGATATTAATAATAAGAGTTTAAAATGAAATTATACTTATATAAATATAATAGTACAAAGTCTTATACTAAGTATAGCCTTATTATATTTTAGCTAACTCTATTATAATACTTAAAGAATAAATAGTATTAGACTAAGACTATAAAGTAAAGAAATAAAATAATAAATATCTATAAAGAGATAGAAATTAGTAACTAACTATATTTATATTTAAATATATAATTACAAAATATAAAGAAGTTAAATAATTAAATAAATAGCTGAATATTGAAATACGTTAATATATAGTGTTAAACCTAAGACCTTAATAGGTCTATTAAGCTTATAGTATTCCTAGATTATATAGGGCTTTTTACTAGGTCTAGCTATTATATTATATAGTTAGAGGTACTGCGGACTTACCCTATAGCTATCCTAGATCGGATTTTAACTACGGCTAAGTACGTGAAAAATATGCAGGACCGGATTACTTTTTAGTAATTGTAAGTCGCGTTTTATAGAAACGTAGCGAAAATCTTTTATCGGAAATTCGTTTTTTATACCTAAAGTGGCTAAGCCGGGTTTTAACCCTAAGTAGGGTCTCCGGTTCTATATAGGGAACTATATAAAATATTTAAGCAATTTAGATAACGTACTATAATAATATTAAGATACTATACCTAAGTAAAGAGGATTAACAGCGCGCGTTACTACTATAAAGAGAGACTGCGTATAGAGGTATTAGGGTTTAAGGCCCCTACTTATCTTTAATATATAGGTATATAGTAAGATATATAGATAAATAACTATTTAGAATAGAATATAATAAGATATATACCTAAGTAAATATATAGTATATATAATAGAGTTATATAAACATATAGTAATATATAGTAATATATTAACTAATATATTTATATACTATTAGAAAACCTTATATAACTTTAATTAGTCTTATAATACGCTTATATATAACTTATATAATATGTATCTACTGGAAATTTACCCCGCTTTAGTATATATATACGTACAATGCGATAGATGCGATTACTCAGAAGCCGCGCCGCGGCGAAGCCGCAAGCGGCTTCTGTTTCTAGTTTATATAACAACCTCACGCTTATATGACCCGTGCAATTCGCCTAACGACGCCCAATAGGAGAGGTATACGGATGATGCTGTCCGCTGTGCTTAGTAAGGTTGGCGAGGCAGATTGTCGGTTAGATGATACTAGTCGTTGAACCAGAGCCATAAGGAACAAGGGGCTATCTTACGTAAGGACACATCTCTCCCTCCCCTCAGATTTCGGAACTCAATCCATGGCGCGGGCGCGTTTCAACCTTTTTTGCATGAGATCTTCGATCACTGCAACCCACTTCCAAACGTCCGTCATATCCTCGTTGGTACTGGCTGGAGCTTCGGCCTGCTTGCTGACCATATCCATCCACTGGTAAATGCCAGACCACTGGAGGATATGACCACCAAGCCCAAATGTCTATCCTTGCCGAACCCGGAAGACGCTATGAATCGTGCCAGAAGGAAAGAAGATTGTCTGCCCGGGCTTCAGAATCCAGTACCGCTATTGTTGTCCCTTGTCGCAGTGCTCAACATTTCCCATCCACTTTTCCCGTTATTCGTTAGTTAGACGAGACATCCATGCGAAGCCGAACAGACCTTCCTGAACAGTGATCCACGTAGCGAGGCAGTGGCTGTCCATATAGGCAGCTATGCAATGCCCTCCTTCAACAGGAGCGTCCAATGCTCAATATCTCTCCATTCAGCCCAGTCTTCTCTACTTGCTACAGCCCTCTCAGCGCTATCTCCACTTAACACTCTATCACGTATCCGAGCCAGAAACTGGCAATTCTGTCCCGTCACAAAGTCAGGTAGCGTCGAAGGCAGTGGACAACAGCAGTCGAGAATATTCCACGGGTTATCTGATTCGTCTAGGGAGAGGAACCGGTCGTGGACCTGCTGTATACTGCGTGGCTCATATGAGCATTGGTTAGCTTCAACAGAGGGTATCTGGACAGAGACTATCCGATCATGATCCTCTATCCGTTCAAAAAACTCGGCGATTGGCCTGGACGAGTTTTTCCACTGAAAGTGCTGCTGACGCTCTGTAATGATAGGCACATCTGGGGTCGCATTGTCGAGCAAAGTCTTGGCTTGGTGTCCATTCAAGAGATGTAACTCGACTACCCCATTCGTCTCATCTATAATAGGGCGCATGCACCTCTGTAGAATTGGAAGTAGGCATCTGGCGGTTTGAGAGCCCCGGCTGGTAGACTTTTCCTTGGCTTTTTGACGTACTTCTAAGTTGGCTTTGGCAAGATATGCCTCGTCAGATTCCCCGTCGCACAATGGACGTGCGCTATTGTCATGGCCACGCGCTAAGCTACCGTTAGGGCCTACCCATTGGCAGGTAACCTGATGTCGTTTGGGTGTATTAGAATGCGAAATGTCTGTTGGTAACGAAGCCGCACGTGGTCGTTTCGAAAGAACCACGGGGATCTTTATCGATGCCGGCGGACCGCTTGCAATCGTACCCGATAGTTTGTTGGCGAGTGTCTTCAGTCGTTCCATATCCAGTCCACGTTTCAAGGTCAGCTCCCAGGCATAGTGACCTTCACCGTACTTCGCCACTAGAATTGCGTATAGTCAATGAACGAAGCTGGCTGGTAATCGGCATCGGTAACTCACTTATGCAGACGGTGGCGATATAAGTCATGACAAAAACCTACACACAGTAGCGTCAGCCAACATGATGCGTATAACGTCTTGGAGCACAAATGGCGGCGGGATTATGTAGAGAGAAGGGGTTAGTCGTACCCACGCAAGCATACAGGTACCTATACGTAAGCCAGAATATTAGTCGCACGTCTGTAACTCTCGCGTGACGATAGGTTGTCAGGTGGAATGGGATGGCAGTATGGAACAAGTGCCATCATGCGCCGACGTAAAGAGGTGCTGCGCTCGGCACATACAGTCCTCCCATGTTAGGGGCGTCTTCGTGACGCGCTTGGTGTAACATCTCAGCAGTACGGAAACGTTGACGAAGACGCTACAGACAACAATGCCGACAATGTTGAGCGTGTAACTGCCGTCGGCGGGGTGTTCGAAGTTCGGGACGACTCCCGGAGGCGGCGGGAAGGCGGCAATTCGATCCGACGACGCCCGCGATAGGTGCGTGTTGTTGCTCATCTCGATATGGACATAATTTCTGCCTTGGGCGCTCTGGTTGACGAGAAGAGCTCCGAGCAGCAGAGTCGTCGTATCGGACGCAAACAGGAGGACGAGGTTCCGCGAGGCCAGAGGGGAAGGGGAGCAGTCAAGAATCCAAGATAAACGGTGAACCTGTTGGCAGTTAGAGCTAGTCTTTGCGACGTGTGCACTATGGTCCGTGCGTGGATGCAGGGGTCATGCGCAAGGGCCCCAAATCCTACCTTAAATAGCACTAGTTGACATGGTGGAGCATAGACTTAGACTCTACTAAATACACACAACACAACCTGACCTCATTTGCCTTCAGAACCTCTATAACGTCAGAAATCACATCGGAGTTAACCACGAGACAGAGAGAAGGGGAGAGCCGAGCCAGCGAGGCCCAAGGAATCGCGACAAGCAAGAGTTCATGGTGAAGGCCTCGTTTCTCCCGTGCCTGTGGCGAATTTTTGCCCTATTTGGGCCTTTGGGCCGTTGGATCTCTCGGACAGCTTGATGATCTCTCCCTTGAGTCAGTGGCCTGCAGGGAAGTGATAGCATATCCCTGAAGAAATAGGGTTTGAAAATCAACTGGGCCGAGCATAGCGTATCAACCGCTGCGTTGGATTGCGAAGCACGACAGTCCGGCCGCCCAGACTCGCACTTATGCTGTACGGGGCGACGTCTCATTCAATTGTACTAGTATAGTATTGTCACCGTTCTGGCATTGAAAACACGGTTCAAGATAGTTTGATGAACATGTGAACGTGAAGCGACCAGCTGGCTGTCCACGAAAGCAATCCCCTTTACACATACACACACCTAACAGCAGCTGGGAGATCTCATTTGGCAAGTTTACTATCTCAAATCATCATTGCCGCCTACTTGATGAGCCTCGTCCAGGCCATAGCTTTACGAGCCAGCCTTTCTTGAAGCTCATCCGGTCACCACATACCTCCCCGCGCCTTAGCCAATACTTCTCGCCGCGCTTCCTCTTATTGCCGGTGGTTGAAGTGTTTCAAGTATGTACCAGTCCGTCGAGGCGCCTGCGACGGACGCTGCAAGAGAGTCTTGGTCAGAGGTGTTTCCTCCGGTGGATTCCATAATGGACGAAGGGAAATATGTTTTGCTCGGGTCCCCGGCCTCTAGGTCGCGACACATCGAAATGCGCATCTCGTTATCATTCATGATCTCTTCCTGACTGGCTGTGTTGCTCTGCACGCTACCCCGTATATGCGGCGGCTGCACAGTGCTGCCCCCGCTCACAGAGCTGCTGGCCTGGGACTGCTTGGGGTGGTCGGCCGCAGGCTTCCTGCTGCCATATGCATAACACCCCCTGGCCGCTGTCCGCACCAGCCAGTTGTTGGAGATGATTCGCGCGAGGCGTTCGATCAAGAGGCGCATCGAAGGCATGCAGATGCAAATGGTGCCCACCGTGGTCTCCACGGTCGACCATGTCGCGATCGGAAAGTAGTCCCGAGTGAGGTTGGCCGAGAGCCGGAACTGGACGATGGACGTCAGGCGGACGATGCTTATAATGGTAACCAAGGTGCCGACGCAGAACATCATGCCCACGCCCACCTTCTTTCTTCTGGGTAGATTCAAATAACGCAGCTGGGAGAGTGGAAGTGCCAGCATCCAAAAGTCCAAGGCGATATTTATAGTTGCGTTCGCCCATACAATCATGCGATGGCTGGCACAGTGCCCCTTTTCCTCGCCCATCCATGCCGTCCAGTTGAGGTTGAAAGGCGTACACTTGGCCAGGACTGCCACGGTAAAGCTGACGGCAAAGGCTATAGTGAAGATGATAGTATACCAGAGTAAGCGACGTATGAGCTTCCCTGGAAATATACGCAGGTAAAAGAAGAGAAGAGAAAGCTTGGAGATGGGAAGGATAGATCTGTAGATGGTGGCATTTATGAAGAAGCCCTTGGCGAACTGAGTGATCTGATCGGGGGTCAGCGTCCACATGTCCCTGCCTGCCCCATTAGGGGTAAGCACAAGGACGTTGATGAATGCCGTGGGCGCGCAGTCGATGGCCGCCGCAAGGGTGAGCCAGTCGGCCGGGCCTATCTCGACGACGGTGAAGAACCTCTTGTAGGAGAATGTGACAAGTACGACAAAGGTGCTGAGTCCAAACATTATATACGTTATAAGGTCAAGCTCGGGTCCCTTGTTGTAAACCGGCCAGTCGCACATGGTTGCGGTCAAGTTCTGCACCACTGCTAATGCTTAGTAGACACCCTTTTCTCGCAGATTGCCATATTTCACAAACAGTTACGACTTACCCAGCAATTCCCTGACATTGCAGTTTTTCAAGACACATTTACCAATTCCCGCCCCGATTGTGGCATTCGCGCATTGGCAATGTGTGTCCTGCGGATCGCACGGCGAAGCTTCGAGTATTGTTTCTAGACAATGCATCTAATAATACGGTCAGAACCCTGTATGTATGTCAGTGGAGAGACGGGACGAGGTACGAAACGTACACCACAGTCGGTCAACCCTGGCACCAGCTGCGTCAGGGGAGCATCTTGACCCTGCGTGACGTCCAAGCCACACAAGACCAGAAGCCAGAGCCAAGGACAAACAATATGCATTGTTGATGGATGTAAAGACCCGTAAGAACTCCGCCCTTTACGGATTTGATAATAAGGAACCCGATCAGCTGTCCGCGCGAGCACTCTCGGCCACCGGGCTGCGCAGAACAAGGCCAACCCTCCCTTTCCTTCATCTAGAGCGATGACCGTGGAATAGACAAAGAGACTTCGTAACTTTGGCTTTCTTATACCGACATGTGCCGTTTATCCTTTCATGACTTGTAGAGGCCCCACACAGCCACCCATTGCATCGGTACAAGGCCGACTATTTGGCATTCATGCTCACCTAGCGTGCGCCTTTTTGGTCCTCGATTCGCGCTGCCTGGATCGATAAAGTCAAATAGGACGCAGGGGTAGGAGTACTTCGACAGAACCTCGCCCAATATGAAAAGCTTAACTGTTAGTGCTAGCACTATGACATGACCATCATCAGAACTGTTGTATTTACAATTTGCTCTAAGACGGTCTTACGGGGATTTGTGACTCGTGAGCAGGGAAGAATGACAGACGCTTGACGTGTGAAGTAAAGCAAAAATATAAAGTAGCGCAGATCTGGAGAGACCGGTTCCAGAGGTCCAGGATCAGTGACGTGGAATATCGGCACTGCACTCGAAGTTTCGAACCCGTCGAAGTGCTCCCCCCTTAAACAGCCACGTTGGCTGCAAGTTGTGGAAACTCAAGTGCCGGTAGGGAGGAAACTCTCAAGCTCACCGGACACCCCTCCGGGGCACTAGATTTTACTAGAGCGGAGGGCAACGGTCTAGACCACGGAGTGTTAGGGGTAATTTTGGTGTTTTCGTCCCGTCCAAGAAAGATTTCTAACCCTCGTCTAGCAGTTAGGCGATGAACACCAGTTTTATACTAGCTTGACATCGATAAGAGGCGTTCATGATTGGCCGTCAGGCCATCCCGAGTATTTAGAACGTGCAGAAGGGCTATGGCGTGTGGGATGCTAAATAATATAATTATACCTTCTTGGGGTCTGCCTCTTAAGAAGTTTATAAACTGAAGCGACTACTTCAATTTGAAGGCCGGTTTGTGGTTCCTTACGACTAGAACACTCCGAGAAATCAGGCCAGCCCGTACTAATGCTAGAGGGAGTTGCAAGGCTGCGCTTGTAGCAGGCAGTCCATATCTTCGCTCTGCTCATTCATCAATTATCAGGGGCAAAACGTCGGCTGGGAAGATAATGGATTGGTTCCCAGCGGCGCGTTCAGTTCCCACTGCCCAACGGACATTTGGTACGCATGTAGCATAGCACATTGCGCATACCAGTACACGAGCTCACGTCCATGTCAGAGATGAGCGAGCCTGAAATTAGCGGTATTAGAATATTCAAACGGCTCCAATGGATGTTCTTTTGCTACTGTTTACACCTATGCCCTCCCATCCGGCGAGCACCTCCTCATCGAGCCAGATCACGTCGCCGAATACCCCTTCCAAGAGACTGAAGGCTCGCGAAGTTAAGGCGTGCTTCTAAATGATTAGATTTGCGTCTCGGCGCGTTGTGATCAATGTTGGTGTCTGAACGATGAACGAGATCAGGGTACGGGACAGCCCAGAGAGCCGTGCCATCGCGATTGACATGCATCTCGACAGCAAGGTGATGGTCCAGCTCTCCCATGATCCAGATCACCTACCAGGTTAGTTATCGCATGACTTCCTAGGAAGTCGACCGTGATCCGCATGGACTGCAAGGTTAGACCTTTAGTGGGGCGCTGAATGATGGCTTGCCCTCAACGTTACCCTGGAACCGGTTCATGGCTTACCCATCGCGCAAGATGGAAAGTATGTATCTGACTGCAGTGGTGCAGCTCCTGCAGACGACGACACAGATGATGTTGACCAAGAAGACGATCACGACACTAATAACATGATCGAAACTCCAAAGACAATGTATCTGGTGCTGCGGGAGCTCGGAAGGTGGACAATTCGGGTGTCACTGCGGATGCTGGTTGCCCTAATTAGGTTACTCGAGAGCTGGCCAACATTTGCGCTGTCCTGCGTGATATCCAAGCCCAGCTCTGCCAGCGTTCGAATCGCGCAGGTTTCAGAATAACTCTTCGTGGGACGAAACGGAAGTTGAATATGTCACCAAACCCCGCTTCCAAGAGACAGGTGAAGGCTCGCGAAGTGATCATGAAGGCGACCTATTGTCAGAAATCACGGGTATCCGCTTAAGTGCTTGAATGTATTGATTGATGATGTCTTGTTGCGTCTTGTACCGGTACTTCAGATGACTGGAGTTTTTGGTTTTGGTACAGAAATGTACCCACCGGTTAAGCTTCGGCATCTAAGTGACTTCTAGGAGTCAATGCGCAGCATTGATGTAACCACTATGGAAACGGCGTTTTCCGACACCTATCGGCCTCCATGAGCCTCCAGGCCTGGTCGCGCGCAAACTAGTATTCTGGAAAACCGATATCACTCTGTCAGCAACTTCGGTCTCTTCGTCGGCATTGATGTGTGTGTTGTCAAGGCCAGTGTATGCGAACGCCTAATCGAAACTTGGCAATAGACGAGGAAGGCCTAGGCGTACGCGTACGGCTAAATCCGCTGTGGTGTGCTACCGAGGTAATTCCGGCCACTGCCGACGCTAGCGCGTCAGATCACAACACGCGTTCTCCATACTGATGCAGACTTCGACTTCTAAAGCACTACACATCCAGGCAGTAGGTAATCATGTTAGACCCGTCTTCGCTAGATATCATCGCGAAACATCCCATCGGGACAGGTCTCGACGCATTTCGCACCTCGTTCGATCTCATCTGCGAAAACAATGACATCACTTACTCACCAGACTCGTTGGCAGTCCAGCGAAGAGGCCACGGTCAGAATCCCGGCTTATAAATGCAGTGGGTGCATACGACGGTTCTATTCCGAGCACGTTAACACCACCATCTTCTTGACGGGCAGAAAAGATATTTGCGCTGAAGTTTGCTTAATCTTCATTCCAATGAATTGAACCCCAAAGCTTCCCTCAGCTACGATATGGTTGGACTTCTTCAGCTTCCCAATGAGGTGTTAACTACTGTTTTTTAAGGACTGTACGCCCAAGGCGTCTCCGTTTTTCAGTTGATATCGAAACACGCAAACCGCTGGCTCCAATCACTTGCCTCTTTTAACACTTTCAAACGCACTTTAATTCGATTGGTAAACTAGACTGCTAATGCCCGTAAGAGCCGCTGCTGCGTCACCTGCGGAGTACCACATGAATCGTTCAGTAAGAACTGTCAGAGGCTCTTTCTTCGACAATGGTGCTACGAGGGCTGCTGCCCACCAGTGTTGTTGCTGTATATTTCGAAGCAGAATCCTGAGGGGGTTTTCGAGGATAGCAGTGGCCAGTTCAGTCGAAGTGGTTGGATATAAGGTGACCCGTCGATTAAATTTGGTGGTACTTAAAGGGGAAGGCATTGCCTATGATGGATCTTGGGATGCTCTCTTGTGGCTATCGAGATCGAAAGGGGTCTCCGATCTTGGCATATTCGCAGGCTCGTCCCGAAGCCCTGAAGAAAACTTCGCATTTTTTTCGGGGCCGTGCTGGGACTCAAACGCAGTGTTCGTAAGAGAGTGAACGGGAGGTCCCTGATCGTCCTCTCGCTCTTCACCGGACTCGGATCCAATATCTTCCGGGCACATCTCGAGTTCGTATTGCGCCTTAGCTCCAGCCCTTTGAATGTTCTCGGGCGTGTCTTCGGATCGGACATCGCCTTCCTCTAATAATTGACTATGATCGACCTTGAATTTAGTCTCAGGTGCGTCCTCCCCTTCGGAGCGAACTTCCTGTGATAGAGTGTTCTTGACTTTAACCTCAGACCCAAGTGCAGTTTTCCCCTTAAGACAAGGAGCCTATCTTCCGTGGCTAGGTGCTTCTGATCTCTGTTCAACATACCTTTTTGTTTCCTCTCAATCGTATCAAAGTCCATTTTGTTTCTCCTTCGTTTCCACACGAACAGTGCACTGGCATTTTAGGAGGACCAGCACAGCGATAGTGAAAGGTGTGCTTCAAACGACTGTTTACCCAGTACCCATCGCCATCCTCGTAACGTACGTTCTTCTCGGGCGCCATCAGGAGCTTCGATGCCTGGGTATAAGCAACCATGCCAGAATCGGACTCTTAGAAGATGCGCAGAGTCATTGCATGCCGTAAGAGGCGGCGTACAATCGACTCTTTGAGGCCAGTCTGCTTGGCGATCTCGTTATAAGATGTTGTACCTCCCGCTGGGACCATACTGGCCACGTGGAATCGGACGATAAAGTGAATACTGGTGGTTTGGTACTGCTATAGGTATTGTTAGCCGGCATATAGATGAATTTCATAGCTCCATATAGATAGTAGAGTTACTTGCCGAGCTTTTCTGGAATAACAGGCTTAATAGATCTAGAAGAAAATCATGGAGCTCTGCGGTGGCGTCTTGAAAACCAAAGCGTTAGTATAACCTGTTAAGAGGAGCGCTAGTATCTGTAGTTATACCTAGTACCGTATTCTGGAACCCCAATGCTGCTTTACGAAGAGAAGCAGGTGCATCTTCATTAAACGATAGCTTAGGCTGTTGCTGTTCCGACAGTATTATCTCTATTTAGGTTACGGCCTCGTGAATAATGGTTACTAACCCCCTTATGCGCGATACTTGGACAATTTTTGAGGCAGATATCTCTGAGATAGGTTAAGAACAATGAATTATTCTGTAGCTAGTAGTTAATATAGGTTGCAAGTAAAGTCGTGTTTAAGAGAAATTGTGAGTAATGGCTAAGGCAGTGCAACGGTGATTCGTGGATACGGAGGGCTTTTTGTTTAGTTTCTGTTTTTGAGCAAAATCACTATCTTCCCGCAACCTTGGTTATTTTCGATAGGCATGAGTTAGTTGAATTGGGGCTATTACCCCTTTCTCCGATTTCTGCTTACTATGTTCGGCTAATAAACGATTAGACAGACTAATGCCTCGCCTCGGAACCCCGAAGCAAAGAGCCCAAATAACGATCCGCAGGCATTACCGGTCGGAGATTTCGGGCGTGATATATATGCGCAAGTAATAGCTAATTATCTCTAAGTCTAAGAAGACTTGGGAAAATGCTCATCCAGAGAATCATGAGTAATATACGGCTAAAGATTACGATAAATAGTAAAAGCGCTAAAAGCAGAGTATTATTACTCGTCTTAGATATCTATACGGGTATAAGATAGTGTGTCTAATACTATAGCAATCTATATATGTTTATCTATTAAACTATCTCTACTAGTTAGCCCAGAAATTATACCTCCCCTCTAAGGATAGAACAGCACCTCGGATATTGCTAGATACACGATCTATTACCTATCTAGCAGGTCGACACTCTTTAACTGGATCAGAAAGATTATAGCACAGCTATGCTAACTCTTGCTATATAGTTATTAGTTAGTTCGTTCTTCTTTTAAAGTTTAAATGATTATGATTTCTCAAAAGGATAATATGTGGAAATAGAAAGCGTGTGTGGTGGCATAAAGTGCGATAATCTTGTAAGGAAAAGTATATAGTAAATGAAGTCTTCAGTACAAAGAAGACTGGTAGATCCCGTCAGGTGTGCCCTTATAGCTATGTCCCTCAATAAACCATCCTACCAAGGCTGGCGTGGCCACAGCATTACCAAGGAACAATGCCACCTTTAATATTGTGTAAACCACCGCAGCAGCTGCAGCAGCGGATGCCACCGGCATCCCGTAAGTGGGTCAGATGCTGACGATCTGACCCTACAACTGCTGCTTTAGCTAGCTAACCTTCTTTCCTTCTTCTTGTTCTTCAGGCCTAGTAAAATACAACAGATATATTACTACGCTTTATATATCCACCGTTACGGTCTGAATAAGGTGATACTAACAATAAGTTATAATTACTACACTGAGCCTCTACATATGTCGTCGCGTGTATTGCCGCCGTCGCTATTCGATACTCTCTTCTTTTGAGGTGCGGGCGTCAGCATTATAGTCGGTCGTCGCAGCAGAACTGATCGTTTTGATAGTTATCAATGCGGGATACGATTATAGAGTTGTGGTCGAATTCCCTGTGCATGTAGGGTCCTTGACAAATATCTAGCTGACGTACAAGATTCGCCGCCCACCACTTCCTTCTGCCCAAACAGAATTTCCTCAAGTTTAAGCGAAAGTCTATATAGGTTTGCAGAGTTTCTGTTGCACCACATCTCAGCCCCTGCAAGCCTGCCGACCTGGTCGACCAACGCGCAGTCCCCTGTCGTCTTGCAGCTGGCCCCTAGCTGCACCGCGTCTCAGCCCCTGCAAGGCTTACCCGACAACCCCCGGTCAACCAACGCATGGTACCCTATTATCTTGCGGTCGGCCCCTGCCGTACAACATCTCAGCCCCTGAACGGCTGACCTGATAAACCCGGTCATCTAACGGGACAGTGCCTTATGACTAACTCTGTATTGTGGTCAAAACGCTGACCAAAGAGCCTCTAGAGCGCTGTACGCTAGGCTTGGTCAGCCGGACGGCCGAATTCTGTATTAGGATACGTTGATGGTGTTTCCCTGCGATAGAGATCCTCCACTGATCGTATACTGGCCTCTGTAGGTAGACCCATGCTGCGTCACCAGATTGCTTCTGTCCTTCGTGGCATCGTGCCGCTCAAAAGCTGTAATAGGCTGTTAGTGTCCGCGCCTCACGTCTCTGGGGCAGGGGAGCTCGAGGATGCATACGATCTTCTACCGAGGGCGCCAACCCTAGCACAAGATTCCTGATTCGCTCCTTCACGATGATGTATGCGTCCTGTCCTCTATGCTCGAATTTGATGAGACCCGAGTGGTCGGCATCTAGAGGAATAATATCTTCGTCGGGGACCGCCGTTAGGCCCGTGCTCGTGGCAGATTTCTTGGTGACCATTAGGACTGGTGGCCCAGTCTTGCGCAGTGTGCCATCTGCGTGCGTCTGGTTATAAGCGTTAGCAGTAACCGAGAGACGCGGGGGATCCGTAGTACCTCCACAGTCGCGCTCAGTTTCCGCTCGTAAAACGACACGACTCGCTGTTGGCCCTGGAAGCACCTAGCGAAGTCGTTCGAGATGCGGCTCAGAAAGTCGGAGGGTTCCGACTCGTCGTCCACCACCAGGGCACGGATCAGAGCTTGGTTAGGTTGACCCTCCACAAGAGTCGCAAGCCTTTCGTTCCGCAGCCCAAGATGTGGCACACCGAAGAACAGTAGCCCGCTGCTCGTCATATGGAGGAGCTTGTGCAGCCTATTGCCGGCAGGACTCCTATAAGCGTGGACAAGTGCCTGCTGATGTTTAGCGTGACATTCACCTAGGGGTCGGCAGATCTACCTATCTACCTCTTTGATCAGCAAGCCACCAAGGCTGTGGCCGATGAATATGATCGGACGCCGCTCCGTCTGCTAGGTGGTGAGCTGATGCAAGTTTAGGCAATAGGAGCATACCTTGTCACTTGTTCGGAACGCCATTAGGCTCTCCATAAAACGCCAGCCTAAGTCTTCGATGGACGCCTTGGAGTCACTCTTGAGAAGCGCCGTATCGTAGCCGTAGAGCAACACACGGATGTGCGGTACGTCATGGGGGAGCCAGTCGCGCAGCCAGACGTCGTTTCCGCTTGGCGACTTCCAAGAGCCGACCGCGTGGCTCGCAAGACCAGGCACGGCGATTATACTATGGGCTCATACTATATCAGTCCGAGATAGATAGGAATAATGCGAGGATAAAGTCCGCGTACTCGCACTTCGCGTTACCTGCATCTTCGTAGAGCGGCGTGATGCCATGGAAGGTGCAGTCGTAGCGGTAAGAAAACTGTCTACTTGCGCGTTGAAGAGAGTTCACTAGCTTGGCCTCGGGGATTGAAGTCGTCATGGTGATGGTAGCGCAAGAGAATTGACTGTCTCTGGGGACAAGAGAACGTATAGTAACGGTTTCAATCGAGGCTTGCAAGGAAGGATTCTCAGTGGCGATGGATCTGAGGTCGTCTTCCAATACTTGACGAGTTGTCATGACTGGAATGACATCGATGCGCAAAGTCAGATCTCTTAGGTATGGTTGTTTTTGCGTCGTGTCTGGCTTTTCGGCGGCGGATGCTCGAGAGAATAGCTGATACAAGATTGCGAGCAATATGACTACTGTGGCGGCTAAAAACAGCGAAGCCGGGTCTGCGACGTCGCCCATCGTTCTGCAAGGGCCGCACTGTCGTCACACTCGGTTGGAAATGGAAGTAGAAATCAGAGGCGTAGTTCGAGACGTTTGAGTTCGTCGTGGCGTCTGGAGGGGTGTGTTGCCTAGATAAGGCGCAGTGTAGAGATGGGCCGAGCGAGCTGCAGGCTGTAGGCTGACGCAGGGCCACTTCTGATTGATGCCTAAAAGCATGGCGGCCATACAACCTGCTGCAGGGCGGAAGGGTAAGGCTATGTAGAGGAGCGGTGACAAAGGCCACCATTCCGCGTTTACCTACACTGCTCAAACCTCTATCGTCCTACAGCCTGCCTCGCAAGATGTCGCCGCGTCGACTGTTTCCCCCGTTCGCGCCCGAGCACCAACTCAATAGAGACATGGACAACCTCTCAAACCCCTCGTCCTTGCCGGGATACCCCTACATTCCACTCAGCAATCGACGCAGGGTCTGGGACTTTCTCAACGAAGAGTTTCGCTCAGAAGACCTAGATAAGATGGCAAATAAGCTGTGGTGGATGTCCAAACAGGACAGCGCGAATATCTCGCCACTTCACCGACAGCTCGTTAAGCGGAGGACCATTATTGTAGCCGAGGATCCCAAGCTGCATCTTGTGTGGATTCGCGATCGGATTTTTATCAAGCCACTACCCCGCTACATTCTATCTCAAGCATTCTGGCAACACTACCTATGCCAGGACGATACTGGAGAGACGCAAAACCAGCACGATGTCCGGGGCGCAGTTCTGGGCTACCTCAGGACGTACTCGCATCTGATCCGATACGAGTCCGATTTTCGTCTGGCGCAGGATGCCAGCCTACAGCTCATACCAAGCGACACCACGTGGGAGCAGTTCTGCCATTTCAGATCGGATCTAGCGTCCATTTACGACGCTGACGTCTCTACTCGGTACTGCTATGGCGAACTTCGATTAACGCGTCTCAACCTCTACGCTCCAATTCTTCTGCGGAAATCACACTTCCAACGAGTCGAGCACCAGTACGGAACATATTTTGCCCGCTTCTACGGCCCCGTCTTGTTCGTGA
This sequence comes from Arthrinium puccinioides, assembly GCA_022414665.1. Classification (NCBI taxonomy): domain Eukaryota; kingdom Fungi; phylum Ascomycota; class Sordariomycetes; order Amphisphaeriales; family Apiosporaceae; genus Arthrinium; species Arthrinium puccinioides. The sequence continues at coordinate 26,126 of JAIUNF010000003.1, read as the reverse complement.
TCGGCATCGTGGCCACGGTCCTAGGTGGTCTTCAAGTGCTAGTCGCCGTCGAACAGGACCTCCCGGAGAGAACACGCCAGGCTCTGTCGGCAGTTGCCTTATGGTTCAGTGTTGCGATGATCTTGTGTTTAGTTGTTCTACTCCTATTTCTGTGTTGTTTATTTCTCTACAAGGTAGCCAAGGAATGGAAGTATGCGATTCAAGATCGCGTTCGCCTGTTGGAAGAGGGGAAGAAAGGAGGATAAGGTGTCAGATTGGAGGTGGAAGATATGTACCTACTAGCTTCGGACCAATGTAGCCCCCATGTCCGGTACTCCACAATCTGGTGGAAAGATGTACCAACAGTCCGGGGATCTGACATGGTACATTTCACAGGACAGAACATATTGTCGCAAAGTGGGATGCGGGTCATGACTGCTGGAAGTCACTTCTATGCCGGTGATTAGCCGACAGGTGGTGTTAAGTACCCAAACCTGGTTCTCGTACATGGTACAGACTTGCTCGAACACATCAATACATCACACTTCAGAGTACATGCGCATTGCCGAACTGGATACCCGTGATATCAGACAATATTTGGGTGTGCTCGGTTGGTCGGACGGCTTTGTATTGGTTAGTGACTGGGAGGTACAAAAGAGTACCCTCGTATAATGACTAACTGATTTCAGCTAGGGCGACCGTGGTGTGCAGAACCCGGTCGGCGCGAGCGAATGATTCGGTGCCATCTGCTCTGTAAGCGCTCTAGATGCATCTCGGCATACCAGCCTTATTGCAGTCTCGCAATGGTTGCATTCGCCCTCCTAGGCGTTCACCCCAAGGCGTTATTTATAGACTACTCGTAGCGCCGGCCCACGAGTCCTAGGCCGGCGCAGAGACCCCCGCGCTACGAACGGCTACACTAAGCAGGGAGGTCTTTCGCGTCTGGACGCTCATAGAAAGCAGTACGAGCCTGGTCCAGGTACCAACACGAACCATCGCACTTAATCCGACGGCGCGGCTCCGATCAGCGACACCGCCAGGCGACCGAAACAAAAGTCAGCGACCTTTTGTGCGGCTGCCAGTTGATGCGACAGCCTGGTAGGGATAGAGACCAGAGCCACGCCCTAACGTGCTGGCGTCAGCTGTTCTGCATGTTATCCTGCATGTGGGCTATTGATCAGAACGCAGCCTCGAGGCGCGATCCCTCCCACTTCTGCTTTATCCATCAGTCTGTCGACAATGCCATCGCCCAACACTAGAGATAACGGGACACCCGATTCTTCCAGCTACCAACTCGGCGTATCTTTTAGTCATAATACGATCGCACAGGTATGAGCGTTCAATTCTCCCAGCTTGAGGGCTAGGGCGCTGGTAACCTGTACGGCGGTGACTAATACCTCGTGCTAGATCATTATCGCCGTATCCTCTTTGAACGCTCAACGGCTACCGATTACCTAGAGATCGATCGAGTAAAACATCAGTTATACACAGATGACTGGTCCGATCAAACGCAAGAACGGGGATCGCGAACCGGAACGAAGGACACGACGTCGCACCGCCAGTGACGAAAGCGAGTTTCTACAAACAAGTCTCACCGGCATTGAACCATCGGCCACCAACGATCCGCCAGGTGGAACGCTCCCTACAGTTTTATCCACGAACCAAAGTGGCTCTCACTATAGTGGCCAATACACGTTATCTGGTGACGCATCACTCCACCAGGGCAATGTAGTCAATGTCAACCGAAGATCAGACCAGTGCCTTCTCGACCTGCGCGTCACCGACCCTCGACACGATAAGACGCGCATTGAGAACACTAAGGGTGGCCTGCTTAAAGACTCGTATACCTGGGTCCTGGATAACTCCAACTTAAAAGAATGGCGCGACGACGAGAAGAGCAGGCTGCTCTGGGTTAGGGGCGATCCAGGCAAGGGCAAGACGATGCTGCTCTGCGGCATTATCGACAAGCTGCAGCCTTCGGCTCGAAACGGGAGGCCGCTTTCCTACTTCTTCTGTCAGGCCACCGATGCCCGCATTAGAAGCGCGACAGCTGTCGTCCGCGGCCTGATCTACATGCTTGTCGACCGGGAACCAACCCTCCTTGAGTATCTACAGAAGCAGTACGACGCCTCCGGAAAGGCGCTTTTCGAGGATGCGAATGCCTGGTATGCGCTCTCCACCATCTTCATGGCCATGCTTCAGGACCCGAAGCTGTACGGCGTGTATCTCGTCGTTGATGCACTAGACGAGTGCGTAACGGGTCTGCCACAGCTGCTCGACCTGATTACGCAGAGCGCAGCATTAGCGAACGTTAAGTGGCTCGTTTCGAGCCGTAACTGGCTGCAGATAGAGGAGCAACTATATACGGCTGGACAAGCCCTATCCCTCGAGCTAAACCAAGAGTCTGTTTCTACCGCTGTTAACTACTATATCCAGTACAAGGTAGCGCGACTCGCGGTAAGGAAAAGATACAGCGACGTGATACGCGATCAAGTATATCGCTATCTATCCGCAAATGCAGACGGCACCTTTCTCTGGGTAGCCCTAGTCTGTGAAGAGCTAATGGAAGTAGTAAGTGAGGAAGCCGTCGAGATAGTCGAGTCCTTCCCGCCCGGACTATACCCTCTATACAGCCGTATGATGGAACAGATATATGGATCATGGCGTGTAAAGGTCTATAAAGCGATTCTTGCTTTACTATCAACAACGTACCGCCCTCTATCGCTGAAAGAGGCAACCGTGTTTATCGAGAGGTTTCGCAGCATGTCGGACAGCTCTATACAGACAATTATCGGCGACTGCGGCTCGTTTCTCACAGTCCGAGAAGGGATAATCTACTTTGTCCACCAGTCGGCCAAGGACTTCTTACTCGAGAAGCAGTCCGATATACTCTTCCCCCAGGGCCAGACGGATATACACCGCCATATCTTCTCCAGCTCTCTCGAGGTTATGTCCAAAACGCTGCGACGCGACATCTATGGCCTCCAAGCACCAGGGTTTTCAATCGGTGACGTCATCCCGCCTGGACAAGACCCGCTCGCCACTATCCAGTACTCATGTGTCTACTGGGTCGAACATCTACTCGACTATTATAAGACCCCGATCGAGAATACCGATACCCAGGACGGCGGCGCAGTGAACAAGTTCTTCCAAGGGAAGTGCCTATACTGGTTCGAGTCACTTAGCTTACTACGATACTTATCAGAGGGTATCGTCGCACTAGCGAAGCTCGAAGCCTTCTTACAGGTACGTAATATAGTATCCCGCTCTATATAAAGAAGAAAGCTTATCGAGTTAGGGCCGACCGGGAGCATCTCGTTTACAAGAGCTCGTGCACGATATACATCGTTTCGTTCAGTACTTTAAATGGCCTATTGAGAACTATCCTCTGCAGCTATATTCGTCGGCGCTGGTTTTCAGTCCGATAGAAAGTCGTACTAGAGCGCTCTTCCGGCACGAAGAACCGCAATGGGTTATATGCAGGACGAAAATGGCGAGCACATGGAGCCCGTGCCTCGCGACGCTCGAAGGCCATACCTCTCCCGTTAGCTCGGCGGCCTTCTCGGCGGACGGCCAGCGCGTCGTGTCGGCGTCGTACGATAAGACCGTACGGATCTGGGACGCGGCCACGGGCACCTATATAGCGACGCTTAAAGGCCATACCTCTCCCGTTAGCTCGGCGGCCTTCTCGGCGGACGGCCAGCGCGTCGTGTCGGCGTCGTACGATAAGACCGTACGGATCTGGGACGCGGCCACGGGCACCTATATAGCGACGCTTAAAGGCCATACCTCTCCCGTTAGCTCGGCGGCCTTCTCGGCGGACGGCCAGCGCGTCGTGTCGGCGTCGTACGATAACACCGTGCGGATCTGGGACGCGGCCACGGGCACCTGCACGGCGACGCTCGCAGGCCATACTGAGGAGGTCAGCTCGGCGGCCTTCTCGGCGGACGGCCAGCGCGTTATATCGGCGTCGTACGACAAGACTATACGGATCTGGGACGCGGCCACGGGTACCTGCACAGCGACGCTCGCAGGCCATACCTCTTTCGTCTTGTCGGCGGCCTTCTCGGCGGACGGCCAGCGCGTCGTGTCGGCGTCGAGCGACAAGACCGTACGGATCTGGGACGCGGCCACGGGCACCTGCACGGCGACGCTCGCAGGCTATACCGATTCCGTCTTGTCGGCGGCCTTCTCGGCGGACGGCCAGCGCGTCGTGTCGGCGTCGTACGATAATACCGTGCGGATCTGGGACGCGGCCACGGGCACCTGCACAGCGACGCTCAAAGGCCATACCGATTCCGTCAGCTCGGCGGCCTTCTCGGCGGACGGCCAGCGCGTCGTGTCGGCGTCGAGCGACAAGACCGTACGGATCTGGGACGCGGCCACGGGCACCTGCACGGCGACGCTCGCAGGCCATACCGATTCCGTCTTGTCGGCGGCCTTCTCGGCGGACGGCCAGCGCGTCGTGTCGGCGTCGTACGATAACACCGTGCGGATCTGGGACGCGGCCACGGGCACCTGCACGGCGACGCTCGCAGGCCATACTAAGGAGGTCAGCTCGGCGGCCTTCTCGGCGGACGGCCAGCGCGTTATATCGGCGTCGTACGACAAGACTATACGGATCTGGGACGCGGCCACGGGTACCTGCACAGCGACGCTCGCAGGCTATACCTCTTTCGTCTTGTCGGCGGCCTTCTCGGCGGACGGCCAGCGCGTCGTGTCGGCGTCGAGCGACAAGACCGTACGGATCTGGGACGCGGCCACGGGCACCTGCACGGCGACGCTCAAAGGCCATACCGATTCCGTCTTATCGGCGGCCTTCTCGGCGGACGGCCAGCGCGTCGTGTCGGCGTCGTACGATAATACCGTGCGGATCTGGGACGCGGCCACGGGCACCTGCACAGCGACGCTCAAAGGCCATACCGATTCCGTCAGCTCGGCGGCCTTCTCGGCGGACGGCCAGCGCGTCGTGTCGGCGTCGGACGACAAGACCGTGCGGATCTGGGACGCGGCTACGGGTACCTGCACGGCGACACTCGATATTGGCAAGACTTTCTTATCTATATCATTCGACCGTACCGGTACATTTATCCATACCGAACTTGGGGATATTTATATCGACGGAAGCGACGGACCTATACTAGCTCTCTCGAACGAGAACCGGATTAGCGCTCAGATACCCCAGTACCGAAGCTATGGGATAAGCTCTAGTGGGAAATGGCTTACTCGAGGGTCGGAGAATATATGCTGGCTACCGTCAGAATACCGGCCGGAATCTTCAGCGGTAGCGAAGTCTGAGTTTGGAACGAACGTCGTTATCGGATGCTCGTCTGGGATAGTTCTCTTCTTTCACTTTTCTGCCAGAGCATCAACAGGTACCTAGGACGATATACGATCTACCTACTCACCGTCTCTTCCTTTTTTTGAGATCCTTCAGTGCCTAGAGGGTCCAAGGGGCCGCCGTAAACTTATGTTCTTAATCGCCACGGCCTGTGAAAGTTCTAGAACACGATTAGGTTTTAGGTATATAGTTGCATGACACTCTTCGGAGCCACTGCCCCACTGTGATATCACTAGAATCCTCCTATACGTAACCCCTATCTAGGCTCCCTGACATGGCGCGTAAGAGTAGAGAGACTGGGCTGCTGCTATTAGTTTAGTGTTTATTCCGGTAGAGGAACCGAAGACAAACTGCACGCAGGCAGATCGGACCTAGGGTCCTCTCTACCTAATCTACAGTGAGGCCTGCCAAACCAGGGCACCAAGGTGGGGTGAAGTGGGGCTACTGCAGTGATGATGCGCGCATCGTCACACCCCTGGATCACTTCTGTGTATATAACGTACGTCCGAGGCTCTTATAGCTTTATTCTAGGTATTCCTTTCTTCAAGTACAAGCTACAATATATATGTCGGCATATTGTGTCCTCTTTTTTCCTACAGTTTTGATCACTCAGGTCGAGCATGGGCTTGCCGTGAAACTGTGAATAAAGATTCTCTAATCCTCGTGTAACTACATACTTTGTTACATTGGACAAGGCCTGAGCCATACGCCATGAATGCTTTTAACGTGGTTCCTGAAGTGATTCATGTTCTCTAGCTTGACGCCTTCTTCTACGCACTTGGGGTGCTCGCAGAAGATAAGCTTGTCCTGCTCAAGCTCCTCGATATCAGAGAGGTGAGCACGCTCGAAATAATTGTTTATTACAGCTGGCTGGCTGTACGTGAATGTTCGCTCCTCGAACGAAAGTCGATCGTCGCCGATACAGCGGGGGCATTGTGTCTTGAGCATAAGCAAAGGGAAGGGGCGATGCTCAGGTGGAGTTTGGCTAACTGTTGTCGAATGTGCTTCTGCTCGGTGTTGGATGCGACTTCGTCTAACGGTCTCTCGCTTCTGGCAGAGTTGTACTATTAAGTCGCAGGTGTTGATATAGAGCTCTTGTATCGCCTCGAAGGTAGTCGTTTCTGGTTGATTATAGAGAATTTCTGCTAACTGTGCGCGCTCCGGAATCTGGAGTTCGATCTTCGGAATGAAATACTCTTCCTCGGGGGTCTTCTCTAGTAGCCTGTCTTTCGATATCCCACGTCGGTCGGTTGTAGAAGTAGTACTCCCGGTACTCCCCCTGAACATCTCTGGAACGCTTCGCTCGCATGGTTCTGATCCGTTTGGTTAGACTGCGAACTGTTCCTTCCGCTTCATAGTTCTTAAGCCGGTACTGGCCGTCCTTGAGTGCTTCCCTTTCCCGTTCCAAAGCTGAGATCTCCGGATCTGCAGGTAAACCCTCCCAAACCTCGTTGGGCACCATGTTTTTCCGAGCACGCGGGTCGCGTGTTAGACTAATATGTGTAAAAACGCCGATTAACTTCTCTTCTAAGGGCTCATCCAGGTACGCGTTTTGGATATCGAACTCGACATTCTCGTTGATATACGCGCTGTTGAACGTAGCCCACTTGGGGTCATGACGCATTATCTGATCGCGAACAGCGTCGGAAGCATTTCCTGTATAAGTGTTAGCATAAACCGTATATAGCAAATTATAGTAAGGCCTACCATTAACGGCGTTTGCAGTCCCTCTCCGAAATGCTCGAGGTATAATTGGTACCTCGTAACCCGCGTCAAGGCTCTGTCGTTTCAAGTCGTCGCGAAGCTTCTGATACTGAAGAGCCTTATTCTCAGAAACATTCGAGCCTTCGAACCGGCGGAAGATCGGCCGCTTCAACTATTCCTGCTTCCACCGTAGTGGGGTGCACTTAATAGGACCCAAGTTCTTGATTTGAAAAATCCGGGCCGCACTCGTCAGACTTGGGGTGTCAAATACACCATCGCATAAGGACAAGCTGATAATCACATTAATAAAATTGAACACGAGCCTCCGAGTCATGGTGAAGTAGAACACCGTCCTGGGCAACAAGTTAGGAAATTTAGGGTAGACGCTTAGGAGCATTACTTACGGCTTGGGTTTGTTGTCTGCCCCCTTGTGATGTATGAATTTCACAGCCATCCCTAAGGTATCTATACCAGTTTCTGGGTGCCGGACCACCATGAGCCGGACATCTTCATAGCACAAGGCTTTCGGCCGACCACGGCCAGTGGTTTCATATGATAGGATGGCCTCAAGTAACCCAGAATCCTCGTCCGGCGCCTGATCATCGTCGATGAATGAGCTAGCTAAAGCCTTCGAAGCAAACAGGGCTTCCTATAACCCATCTAATGGCCTAGGCGTCTCATTATCCACAAGCTCGCCTGGACGCGCTCCCGTATATCCCAGCCCAAGGTAGATACCCTATAGATTGAGACGATGGCGCTCAGTCGGGAAGGTGCCGGTGTCGTACGCGATGTTGAAAATCTGGAGAGCCAAGAGGTTATCCGAGTTAACTACCGGCTTTCCGTTAATATTTGGGGGACGTAGACTGAAGAGATGAACCAGAGTGTTATCGTGCTACTAAGATTAAGGTTAGCTAGGAAATATAGCAGATAGGGGCTACTATACCTTCAGTATCTCTTTATTATCGTTCGTATTAATATAACGACTATTAACACTAGAATACAGCTGCTTTTATTGACGGTAATACTCTTAGGAAGTGCCCTCTGAGTTGATCTTATACGCTTCGCACATGTATTACAGGAAGCTCATCGCTGTCGCCCGGTCGGCCTGTTCAAGAGCCGATCGCCAATTTCCCAATCCGGCCTGCTCGAAGTATCTGCCATTTAATTAGCTGAATTATATAGGCCGGTCAAGAGTAGCGTAATCTTATATCTTCCACTTTCGCAAAATCCTAGCCACGTTAATCTTGGTCTCATCGGCCCACGCTGGCTTGAGAAACCGCACATCTCGCAGTTGCGTCCGAAGTGCAGCATGCTGCGCCGCTGTAAGAGTCAAGGTGCGTTTGGCAATGCGGTTCTGATTTTCTCGTTGAACGAACCTATCCAGAAACACCTGGTTAGGATCTTGTAGACTCGGTCGCGAACGGGCACGCGTGGGCGCCATCGTGGATTGCAGATTAAACAGAAGCACAATAAGGGTAACGGTGAAGAGTGATTCAACAAAGATTCTAGCTTCGGATGCCGGACAGCTTCAGGCCCTTATATGATTATAGTACTCGGACTTCTAAAAGATATCTTATATTCGGGAAACGACAGAGTCCATATTGGTCTGCAGTTTTAATATAGCCGCGTCCAGTAACTGTTCCTGCTAAGCTCTGCTCGTCTATGGGGGTAATATTTGGGACAAGAATAAGGAAGTATGCTGTCTGGCCAGACGGATAATCTCTGCGTGATGCCGCTGGAAATTCTGGAGAACGGTAATATGCCCAGAGTCACTGCTTGCTTCTTCCCATATAACACGAAGGAATCGAGCCGCCCGTGTGAATCTGGCTGGATTCTTTTTCCTACACGGTTGCGAGAGAACCTTCCCGCTCACTGTAGCCGAAGTATTCGATATTTCTCCGGTTATAATGCCGCTTTCTTGGGGCACACGAAGCTCTACCTCAATTTGGCACAGAATACGGGCCCCTGTTTGCAGCGTTGTGCAGGCTGACACTAATGAACTAACGAGCGGGTTTAGTCGGGAGAATGACTCACCCACCAAGAAGTTGGCCTCTAGCCCATTACCTCCGGGCAGCTGCCACGTTGCGTTTTGTGAAGCTGACACGGATGGTTCCTGGCACAAATTCTCCGCTAGCACCTCCATGATTTTGATGCATAGTGTGTAGCAATACGAAGCTAGAAGGATGGTTTTTGTCTGCTGATAGCTTTCCAGCACGGTGGGTTTTCCACCAGATACCTGGACTTGCAGGGTTGCCAAGAGATTCTGAAAGTGCTAAATACCTTGCCAACAAGATATATTATTTCGGGTGAATTATACCTGGCCAAATAACGCATAGATACGGGAAACGGCTGGAGCACTTACAGTCTTGGATATTTTTACCAAGCCACTGGTTGGCTAGGAACTGCAAATAATTCTCCAAAGTCTTTGTTATGCTAGATAGGCGCTCGAAAACGTCTTGATACTGGCAAGCCGTTTTGTCGGGTTCTTCTTCTGCCGAGGTTGTCTCTAGATCGTACAATGTTGGATCATCATGGTCATTGAATCCTCCTAGAGGGCTTTCCGTAAAGTCTTGCCAGAAATCGTCCGGTAAGGGGCCAACGTCTCCTCCATCAAGTGTGCTCAACCACCCAAGTGATAACATATCTGATGAAGTGTTTTCTCCGGTTGCCGTCAGCGGTTGGCATGGCTGGATAGCTCCTTCTTGGATGGCAGAGGACGCTATAGAGGGCGTACTGACTTTCCCCTTTGTTACCTGTTTGGGATTCCTGCGACTGTATACACATATATGCCCAGCCCGCTCGCAACGCCGGCATTGTGCGGGAGACGTCGTGCCCCTGGGACATTTGAGCTTCTGAATATGACAACAGTCGCATGACCTGGGGAAAGATTGAATAGAATTCCTATTCGCAGCGTAGTCGGTCGTGTCTGAGGATTGTTGCGAAGGGCTTTGGCAGATATCTATGGTTGCAGTTAATCACGGATAAACGCACCAATATAATAAGTAACAGAAACGAGGTTATAAGGCCGTTTGCACCTAGAGCTCAGAAAACATCTTTACCTGGAACATCTGGATAATCGATTACAAGGAGAATCGATACAGCTTTAGCAGTTGGGAAGAAAGGCTTATTTGTTATCAATCTTGCCTGGCGGGATTACCTCGCGGTGGTTCACCGGGCATTAAGGTTACAACGTTCTCCCTTCCTATTTCAGTCGTAGCTGCAGTATGAAGTACATGGGTGTAATACAAAGTGGTAGAATAAACCAAGCTGGAGGGCGGACCGGCTTGAATTGGAACTACTACACTGAACCGTATTATTGAGCCGCTGCTTGTTGTACGCGTCTTCAGGATATTCAGCCAATGCGCGGCGATTCCGCCTTACGTGCATGCTGAGCTTGCAGCATCAGCCCACTATCAGTGGAGGGACTTAGCCCTTTCTAGGATACCGAGCCAGCAGGGAGCGATTTCGTTCCAACATGACGAACGTCACGGAGCTCGCCTCCAAAAGTGAGTTAAGTGCTCCACTTTATACCTCTGTATGCTAATACCTACCTGCCAGGTGTCGAAACCACTCTTTGGGCCTGATCGGCTCCGTCTGTTATTTGGTACGGCAAAGAGGGGCAGCTTGCCTGCATGCATGGTAGGGATAATTGATCAAGACGAGACCAAAACGATAGTATTGCGTACGGCCTAGGACAGCTTTCAGCTTTCACTAGTTAAAGTCTAGCGGTACGACTTGTCGGGATGAGCCACTTGGAGTGTTTATTTAGGCTTCCCGCACCGAGCTATACTGTAGATCGAAGCTTAAGTAGTTAAGCAGAAGCTTAGCTGAAGCTTGGGCCAACAAGAAGGTAGCTCAACCTGAAATTGGATGTGCTTGCAGAAGATGAGCGACCAATAGGTAGCTTCCCCGGCAGAAACGTACAAGATAAATTGGAGCAACGAAATTGCACCATACGGATACTTACTACGTAGTACGTATTATTGGCGTCCTCGGTGGATTCAAGCAGGGGTGGGTGGTGTTGCGTACGTAGTACTGTGGAGAAGTCCAATTAGCAAGGGGCGATAGGTGTATCCGTACACAGCATCTAGAAGGATTTCAGTAACCCCACTCTTGCAAACCCCTGCAAATATACATACCCCTGTAGTTGCTACTAAGTGCAAGCTGGCCTACGAATACGATCAACTGAGGTAAACATTTACGGCTCACAACTAGTTAAGCTGTCAGCATTAATATCAACGCTAGCATCACCATTAAAGCTAACAGGACTATTCACTATATATCCTGACTTGAATCAGCGTTATATATTGAAAGCAGGGCCAGGCGGCTGGACAGGTGGCCCTTGAAAGACCAGAATAGCGTTTCAGGCACGACGAAAGAAGGACTATCACCCGAGCCCACACTGGTGGAATTCGAACTAGCTGTATCAGCATGACCAATCACAATCAAAGATGTTATAGAAGCGCAAGGGTTAGTTTGGCCCTCTTTTCCTCCTTCTATAAGGGGTTGCTGTGCCGCAAATGCAACATGAGACGGATTCACCGCCCACACAGCAAGATCGATTAATACTAGTATTATAGTATCTGTCCGAGATCGCTCCACGCGTGATCTTGTTAAGGATTTCAATAAGTTCGATATCGACTAGAGCCTTATCGAGAAGCAACTCCGAACATAGGCGCCTCTGTTTCACAAAGGGCGATAACGTGCTAGAAGTGCTAAAGCGTGACAGCATGTTCGCCGGCGGATGTCGTGCAGGAGCACTGGCGATATCAGCTTCTCGCGTACCTTGTTCTTTTCTTTTAGGGGGGTCTCGATAAGCACAGACTCGTCATTACATGTCATTACATGTCAGTCTTTTAATACCCTGGAGGTCTTGCTCTTCAGTGGTCTGGCGTTCAGGACTCATGAGTGGTGAACGGTGGTCAGCAAGCAGATCGATGCACCGAAGAGTAATAACGAGGACATATCAGACATCGAGAAGTGGATTCTGCGGATAGATAGTCTCATAACGAAAAGATTGGAACGCGCCGGCGCAATACCCTCTGGGGAGCGAGAGTGACTGTCCTAGTATAGCTAACTGAAACAGGTTGAACGATTAGTACCATAAGTTAATCCACTCCTCTTCAGATACAAGTCAGATACAGAATATGTACAGACGTTTTAGGCAAGTTATATATGAGCCCAAGGGACTGTAGCTAATATGCGTTACGTGCCAGAGAAGCGCCGATAAAGATCTCAGGTCAACCCCTCATCACTGAGCTTAGCTACTATATTTCTTTTTACTACAACACCACATAACAGAAACGGTAACTAACACTCCTTGTTCACCACATCATCATGCTTCAAGTAAAAGCGTTAACGGTTGTGCTGAGATAGGTTGCTAAGTTATTAGCCCACTTTTAAAAGAGGCCGGACTCTCGCTGTGATGCGAGTGACCGCAGCTTATAATATGATGTGGTGGCTTATCTGTCAAGCTATGTCTAGCGCCTAATCAATCTCCAAGCTTGCGCTTTACTACATCCGTCCGTCCCTATGAACTGTTTCAAAGTACTCAGTATTTAGCGCACTTTCTCCGCTATTAGGGGTTGCGGGTCACAGGATTGCTGTGCAACGCTCCAGGGTCCACAAATTACTGCACCTAATTCCTTTCTCTTCACCGACCGAACCAACTTCTAGCCGAAACCCCTTAACACGTATTCTTCTTTATCGTCGATGTTTTTATATTGCTGCTGTTACTGGTCGCCTGCTTGACTCCCCCCAGCCGCTCCAAGGTAGAAGAGGCCTTCAACGATTTGCATCCATCCTCAGTCGCACCCTAATCGCACGACGTCACAGAGCTCAACGATATCATCGATTGCCACCCACCGCCGCTCCCAGCCCCTTAATTAAAGACGCTTCGGCCAGAGCGGACACGGTGATACCGCAAGCTCTGCTTCGAATCACAGCTTTTCCTGAAGGAATCGATTAATTGTCTCGCGCAAGAAGCTAGGATGAAAGTGTGCCACGTGGGTGATCTCTCCTGCGTCACTATAGCCTGCCCGGCCTTTGGACCCCGAGGTCTAGCGCTGCCACCGTCAAGTTATCTCTGATGCAGAAAATTCGTGTAGCACGTCGCTAGGTCTCGGGGAAAGTCTTAGCTGGCAGCAAGTAGCCCGTTATTCAAGTGCTGACGTGAAATCTCTATTAAAGTACAAAATATACTCGTTACGCCGATTCTCGGGTAGAAGAAAGAACTTGTCTAATATGGTTGCGTCTTCGCTCCTTCCGTCTCGCTTCCGCGGCGAGCAGCCGGGCGAAGAAGCCACTCCGCCGACCAAGCTGAACAAGAAGGTCATCTCGATCCTCCAATACATCTCCAAGATCGCCTGTATGCACCCTATATATACTATCTGCATAATTGCTATCTTGGCCAGCACTACCTACGTTGGAGTTGCTAAAGAGAGTCTCTTGAATGTTACCCACAGCTCCACAATGGTGGAATGGAGCTCCTTGACCGAAGGAAGCAGGAATCTGATCGCTGGTCCCGAGACCAGCTGGAAGTGGCAGAACTTCGATACCAAATCCGAGGTCCCTGCCGACGCCGAACACCTGGCCCTGGTTACTCTGATATTTCCCGAGTCTTCTCCCGAAGGTCCTCTATCTGCGCCTTCTCCGCACATTTTTCCTCTCCTTAGCAATCTCTCCGTCGCTCACCTGCCATTAACCTCCAATCCCTTAACGGCCTATTCTTAGGATATATCTCTGGTTTTTTCTATTAAGTACAGCGAGGTCCCCAAGTTTCTAGCCGCCACTCAAGAGATCCCCAACATTTTATCTTGCCAGGAGTCCCGCGAGACCGGCGAGGAAGAGAAGGAGCAAAAGATATGGATTATGAAGCTCGCCAGGCTTTACGCAAGAAGCAGCGTATCCCGCTGGTTTTACAACACCTAGACCGAGTTCCTCGATCTGCTAAAGAACGCAGAGACGCTGGATATTATCATTATGGTGCTCGGCTACCTCTCTATGCACCTTACCTTCGTCTCTCTTTTCCTTAGCATGCGAAAGTTGAGATCCAATATCTGGCTGGCTACCGGCGTCCTGTTCTCTTCCGTTTTTGCCTTTCTCTTCGGCTTGTATGTAACGACGAAGCTTGGTGTTCCCATCTCTATCGTACTTTTGTCCGAGGGCCTGCCATTCCTAGTTGTGAGTATCGGCTTCGAGAAAAACATTGTCCTTACTCGTGCTGTGTTGTCGCACTCCCTAGAGCACCACCGCCCTGAGGAGATGGAGACCAAGTTCGGAAAGCCTGTGAAGAGGTCTCCTAGCCCTACCCAAGGAGTCATCCCAACCGCCTTGCGAAGCGCGATCAAGGAAAGGGGGTACGAGATCACTAGGGACTACGTTGTTGAGATCCTTGTACTTGTTGCTGGCGCTGCTTCTGGTATCCAGGGAGGCCTACAGCAATTCTGCTTTTTGGCGGCCTGGATTCTCTTTTTCGACTACCTCCTGCTATTTACATTTTATATCGCTATCCTCTATATCAAACTTGAGATCAACCGCATCAAGCGTCATATAGAGATGCGTAAAGCTCTGGAAGATGATGGTCTCAGCCGCCGCGTTGCTGAAAACGTGGCTTTGAGCAACGACAGGCACCGAAACGGCCAGCCTGAACGGAATGTACCTCTGTTCGGTCTGAAGGTTAAGAGCGGCAGTGTGCTAAAGTTCAAGTTCTGGATGGTGGTAGGCTTCTTTGCTATCAACATCGTTAACGTCTGTACCATTCCTTTCCGTACCGAAGGCGTGTCATCCTGGACTGTCGGACTTGGTGGATTAGTGGCAACGCGCCCCGTTGATCCCTTTAAGGTCGCCTCGAACGGCTTGGACGAGATCATGTACAAGGCGAGGGAACATGACCGAACCACCGTGGTCACGATTCTGACTTCTATCAAGTACGAGCTGGAATTTGCTTCGGTCCACTATGCTGTACCCTCGACTCAGCATGGGGATGATATCAACAGCGACGACAACTACCGCCATCTCCATGGGTATGGCGTTGGCGGTCGAATGGTCTACAGCCTCCTTACCAGCCTCGAGGACCCGATTCTGTCAAAATAGATTGTCGTAGCCCTAGCTATGAGCGTCGCTCTCAACAGCTACTTATTTAATGCTGCCCTGTCGGGCATCAAAGACCCCAACAGCCCATACCATCCCATTAATCCCAACGAGCTGGCTGCGGCTGAACGGTTCAACGAGCCGCGCGATGACACTCTGCATTTGGGTGAAATGCACAAGGTTACTCGGCCTAAGCCTATGACTCTTGCGTCGACCAATAACGAGGGCGATGTGTTGATAAAGCGTGGCAAACTGGACTCAGAGCCGCATAAAGCCCCTGTTATTTCCCACAGCCAGGTTGAATTGGACAAGATGCTTTCCGAGAAGCGCATCTATAATATGACTGATGACGAGGTCATTGAACTTTCCTTAAAGGGCAAGATTCCTGGCTACGCCCTAGAGAAGAGCCTTAAGGATTGTACCCGCGCCGTCAAGATTCGCCGCTCTATCATCTCGAGAACTCGCGCAACGGCCGATGTCACTTCTTTTCTCGATCAGTCCAAGCTGCCTTACGAGAACTACGACTGGGAGCAAGTCTTAGGCGCCTGCTGTGAGAATGTTATTGGATACATGCCTATTCCCGTCGGAGTTGCTCGGCCCCTGGTTATTGACGGCCAGAGCTACTTTATTCCCATGGCTACAACCGAGGGTGTGCTCGTTGCTAGCATCAATCTTGGTTGCAAGTCAATCAACGCTGGAGGTAGCGCCCGGACTGTCTTGACTAGTGATGGAATGACCCGTGGTCCCTGTGTGGCCTTTGACACTCTCGAGCGTGCCGGTGCTGCCAAGATCTGGTTAGATTCCGAGGCTGGCCAGAGAATGATGAAAAAGGCCTTCAACTCCACCAGCAGATTTTCGCGCTTGCAGACCATGAATACCGCCATCGCCGGTACCAACTTGTATATTCGTTTCAAGACTACTACGGGAGACGCCATGGGTATGAACCTGATCTCGAAGGGTGTCGAGCACGCGGTCGATGTTATAGCTACGCAGGGAGGCTTCGACGACATGCAGATCATCTCGGTATCTGGTAACTACTGCACGGATAAGAAGGTTGCCGCAATTAACTGGATCGAGGGACGAGGAAAGGGTATTGTCGCTGAGGCCATTATCCCCGCTAATATTGTTAAGGAGGTTCTCAAAAGCGATGTAGATAGTCTTGTCGAGCTCAACGTGTCCAAGAATTTGATCGGTTCTGCAATGGCTGGTTCCGTGGGTGGGTTTAACGCCCAAGCTGCTAACATTGTTGCCGCAATCTTTTTCGCAACTGGTCAAGATCCCGCACAGGTCATCGAGAGCTCCAACTGTATCACCATCATGAAGAAGTGAGTTTCCGCACCCCCGGTTTTCATGACAATAATACTGACAATTTCCAGCCTCCGCGGTGCCCTCCAGATATCAGTTTCGATGCCTTCTATTGAGGTTGGTACCTTGGGTGGTGGCACTATCCTCGAGCCTCAGGGCGCCATGCTGGATATGTTTGGCGTCCGAGGCTCTCACCCCACGGCACCAGGTGAAAACGCCCGCAGACTGGCGCGGATCATCGGTGCCGCCGTCCTTGCCGGTGAACTGTCCCTATGTTCTGCCCTGGCCGCCGGCCACCTTGTCAAGGCTCACATGGCTCACAACCGATCTGCACCTCCTACGAGGAGTACCACACCTGCTCCCAGCGCGACCGGAACCATGACAACGGCTGTGGAGAAAGGATGCAATAATGCTACGGCTACAGAGAGGGCAAGGCGGTGATCCATTTTCGGTCTTAATTAGCTCAGTATAATTCAGAGAAATGGAACGTTTTGATTGAACTGTACATAGGGGCTAAAATAAAATGAGTTCAGAGGTTTGTTTCGCAGATTCCTCACGAGCGGTTCGCGACTAGAAACACTTCTGCTTGTCTTGAAGTATAGTACCCCTAAACCTGCTCTATCTAGGCTACTGTCTGGAAGAGCCGGATGTGATCTAGACGACGGGCCTTAGGCATGGCGCCGCCTATTATAGACGAGGTCCTATATATGGGCCGATAGCTATTATGCCGCCAAGGGCCGGAGACCGAGGAACTGAAAAGGAATATCAAGTATATGCATGCGCTGCTGCACCCAATACCGCATTACATATAATACATGCTATCCGCGCCGTGTGAATGGAAGATCTTTCGTGGCTGTCGCACCACCGCGAATTCATGCCTGGAAAGGCTAAGCTAGGGACGCGCTGCAACCCTATCCAAAGGTATAACGGAGACATGAACCTTGTAAACATCCAAAAGCCGACCGTATGAAGCGGGTAAGTCTTTAGGAGCGTTCGAGTTTCGATCTAAAGCCTCAGGGCTCTTTAAGCGAACCTGTCTTGGGCTGATAGGATATGCGCCTCTGCCTCTGCTACTACCTACCATAGCTACCGTGTTAAACGACCCGAAGATTGCCTGTGCTCCTACCCTCTAGACTCTATTAACCACCTTAACCAGCCTTACGCCACATTATTAACACCAGACATTCGAAGCGTAGTGCATCGAAAATTAATACAGCGGTGGATACTGAATACCTGAATACGGAAGCAGCAGTTGTGTGAAATGGCACCGGACATCACAATTGGCAGCCAAGCTCTTGAAACGAAGCATCCAAAAAGTTGCAGAGATAGTTATGGGTATAGGAGCTAAGCTCTGATTTAGCTTGACGGATATTAATACAATGGAATCTCAGACGTTGTCATTGCTCGACTGGCAGCTTTCAGTCACGGAAGATGACCTTTGTGTACTAGATACTTTCCTTTACCTCATGGCGAGAAAGTGTTCGGGGACACTAGTTGACGTGTGGCCTGTCGTTTAACAGGATATGCAATAAGATATTAATAGGTATATTTCTGTATTGAACGTGTTTCAATATTCTTATTTCTTCGCCTAACTATCTATATATTATATGAGCTCTTAGGCCGCGTTTAATTCTATAAACCTATACGCCCGGAGATCTAGAGAGCACTAGTAGTATTAAACGTTGACTTCTCCGTGCCTTAGGGCCATACTAGGAAGATTCAAATTTCACGCAAATACTATGGCAGCTATCACGAACCTGACACGATTTCTCCTTGCTATCATAGCTACGCAGCATGCTAGCTTACTCTGTCTATCGTAGTGTTCTAACAAGCCTCTCTACGCTTAGAATGGAGGAACTATAGCTACGACTATAATCGTCACGCATTCCACCGATCACGCGGCCACGCTTCAATCTTGACCATTATTCCCTCTCACCATGACTGCCACTCCGACCAAACACCCCCATGTTACGTCTTCGACCGGGAGTTTGAGAAGTCTTCGAGGTAAGAGGGTAGACACTATGCTCGTACAAAAAAGGGACTTCGGGCTGGGAAACTGAGTCTTGCACCTAGCATCTTTCCAGGCGTTGGAATCGTTGTTAAGGACTTGAAAATGTACGTCGAATATCCTCTCTGGTTGGTAAAATACTGGTATCTGGCCTTACAAACCAGAGATGGTCCTCCTCGAGGAGGAGGAGGTCCAGACCAGTATTGAGGATGCTTCAGAGTCGCTTTCTATAGGAGTTCAACCCTGTTGTTCTCCAGAACCGGTCCTTCAGACTCCTAGGAAGGCTCAATATGTTCGAAATGCTTTACGGCATATCGAACATACCGAAGGACCTGTGCCGCGCTCTCTTCGGCGGCTTGTCTACAAGGCAAGCAAAGCAACCGGTCATTTCTCAGGCGAAGTAGGGAGATTACAGCTATTAGTTGAGTCCCTTCAGCGTGAGTTGGATAGATCAAGTCGTCCATCTCCCCTTCCCTTCCTTAGCCCACGGCAACACCAGCACCGCCGGCGACACCTGTACCGCCAGCAATATATGCACCTCCAGCGTGGCAAGCACCTCCGGCGCTACCGGAGCCGCAACAACGCCAAACAACCCTGGCATACGAACCCCCACCACCAGCTATTATCCCAAGCACCGTTCCCCCTGAGACACCAACCCCAAGACAACTAACAGACCTCGCCAAGCTCTACAACGACGAGATGAAGTACAGTGGCGAGATGTACGACGTCTTAGAACTGAAGCTTGCTATCTTCCGTGATAGCTGTCACAAAGTCGGTATTGCGCAGACGCAGTTCGCAGGAGCTTTCTCGGTAATGCTAAAAGGCCGAGCAACGACATTCTACTATAACAGCGTCTCCAGATCCAGAACACAACTCTCCTTCCGCGATATGGTTATACTCTTTAAATAACACTTCTAGACATCACAAAACCACTAGGCATACCTCTCCGAATGGAGAGAGACCACCCTCCTTCGAATTATCCAACTCCACCCGACAAAACAAAGCTTCAAGCCCTCCAGATCATGCTCGACAAACTTATAATCCTCCAACAAGCGTTATCACCAAACAACCCCAGCAACGACCAACAAATCCGAGATCAAGTCCTCAACGCCTGCCGTGGCGTACTAGAGTGCAACCTCTATCTCTATAACCCGGCTCCAACTTACGAAGGGGTCTGCAGTCAACTCCGGTCCGCTATCAGCACTATTGGTATCACCTTATTTAGACCGTAACGGTGAATACATGAAGCGCAGTAATATGTCTGTTGTTATTACTAGGCTTGAAGAGTAAGAAGGAAGAAAAGGAAGGTAGCTAACTGAAGCAGTAGCAGCTGTAGGTAGTGGTTCAGATGCGTCAGCATCTGACCCACTTATCGGATGCTGGTGGCATCCGCTGCTGCAGCTGCTGCGGTGGTTTACAGAAATACCCTTTCTCATCCATCCACAACCTTCTTCGACTTCTTAACCCAATGCTATCTCCGCGATGTACTCACGCATTCGTCAAATTTCGTATGTTGCAAGGAGCCCTTTTCCACGAAGAACCATGTCGTCTCTTGCTCCTGGGCAGATTGTTCGAGGCAAAAGTTGGAACTACCATATTATCGCCGCCGTAAAGGGAGATGGCACGCACCAATCTACCGTCTTCAAAGCCGAGGTCGTCCCATGCGAGAACACCGCGGACCCCCCCAAATGGTGTGTTCAAGTGTTATATTAAACCTAAATATCTTCGAAGTCTAAGAGCTGACGCTGCGGCCTAGGGCTATTATCAAAACAGCTTCGCCTGACGACGCAACTGCCAAGGAGAACCTAGAGCGTGAATGTCAGAGTTATCGCCTTTCTGGTGTGGCCTCAGGGACGTGCTTCCGGAGGTTATACGAAGAGTTGGACGACAGTACCATCGCTCTGGAATGGCTAGACACCACTCTCGCAGACGTGAAATACCAGCCTGATAAGCGCACCTTCAGTATCATCAAGACACTCTTACAGGCAGCATTGAACAGCTGTGTCGTTCTGAGCAGTCACAAACATGTGAATACAGGTATAACACCTAGGCTTACTTCGACAAAGCGTTCGCATCCGCTAATTAGCCTAGACTACAAACCCGCCAATATGCTGCTCTCCGGCATCGACACTGGCCACGTTACCGCTAAAGTGGGAGACTTGGGACTTGGTAAGCAAGCATTAGTGATATAAGCCTAGAGATTAGGCAGGCACAACTTTACCCGATTAACACACTTACAGTTTTTCCGGCCGGCGATCGTATCAACTCGCAGCCATATGCTATGCGCGCCCCTGAAGTCTTCCTAGGCGAGGCATGCACCGAGCCATCCCAGGTCTGGGCAGTTGCCGCGATGCTGCTTTGCTGGATCAAGCCTGACGTCTTAGGAACAGGGGATAGCCCGCATTTCTTAGTTAATGAGGCCTGGTCTATGGCAAAGATTAAGCGGCTATTCCCCGAGTGGAATATCCCGGCTCCCGAGGACGTCAAGAGCTACACCCTTAAAGAAGCAGTCAAGGCTGCTAGTCGTATGAGCAACAGTTATATAGTTATCTTGCCTTTCGAGGAGGAGATACGGGATCTGGTGCCGCAGCCCTTGAGGGACCTCCTTCGTCTCATGTTAGTGGTCAATCCGGAGGACAGGCCCTTAGCCTCATCTGTACTGGCATCGGCGGAGTTTCTGGCATTTGAGAAGCTCGTTGGCGTCTAATGATAGGATCGAATTGAATGACACCCTCTTGCCTTGCTTGAGAACAGATAGATACGTAGACACCACACTCAATCACACCTCTACTCTACCATCAACGTATTGTGCCTCATGAGTAGATACCAACGACCCATAATGTTCGTGAGATCTGCCGTTCGCACCCCCTTCCTGCCTTTTTTGCCGCCCAGTCCATCACTGCCGAAACGCAGCTCATCCATCCAACTTGAAGCAGCAACACCGTGGCGTCAACCCTTGCCCATACATGATATGTACCCGCGATCAATCCTCGGAAGAGGTCTGGGCAGCTGATTTACCACAACAGGAAGATGGGCAAGCCTCCAAACACTATTATACAGGCCATTACTAGCACTCCCAAACAAATCCTGTCACCTCTCCCAACGAGATCCTCGCAGGCCTGCCTCCCAACGAAATCTCAACACACCTCCCAACGAGAGGCACGCCACCTAAGGCTAGTACTAGGACGGGCATGGCACGTAGGATGCTACCCAACGGCGAGCTAGGAGCCTGTCTAAATGGCGGGTGGGAAGGCTGTAACTACCTCGGGCTCCTTCGTCATGCAACCCCCCGCGCCGTCTAATCGTCTAATGGACAGTCGGTGGGATAATAGTAAGACATCGAACCTGTGCAGACGGTTTAGAATCTTTAATTTTGTGCGGAGGGGTCGCAGGTGTGGTCGCCTACATAGCGACCAGGGGGGGTGACATTATCGTATCGTCGACGTCGTCGGTAGATAAGGAAAGGGAGTGTGACAGCTAAGACGGAACGGAACTACCGGGGCAGGCCAACGGCTTTGACGAGGTGCCTAGGATCTAACCGACATACAGACTGCGAAGTCCTTCTCGTCGGGGTTATGTCCCAACGAAGTGAAAAGCATGATGCGATGCTGTTGGAACTGGGGTAGGAAATCAAAAGCACCACTCGAACATATAAAGATGTCCATCAGTCCACGGAGAGATGGAACTCACAGCGAACCCACTCCTGTCATCACCTATATGCCTACACTGCCACCCCTCCGAAACTCAAAGCCACCCGAAACCCAAAGCCAACATGTCTCTCATCGGCTCAGTCTTCAACAAATCTCTCTCTAAGTACATCAACGTCTACCTCTCAGAGTCCGGACCCGGCTTCACACGCCTTACCGGCGCTATCAGCGACAACGTCAAGGCAGCTGCACTTGCCAAGGTCAGGGACAGCTTCGAGAGTGGCGCTCTGTTCAATGACGATGACATGAAGCAGATGGAGCAAGTCACCATCACGTAAGTAACCCCTTGGTAATTCCTTCCAGATTGCTGAAGTGGAGCAGCAACATGTCCCATTCGATCTCTGGCGATCCCAATGCCCACTACTCTGTCCAGGGTGAGACCTCTGGCGGTAGCAAGGTCAAAGGCGGACACGTTACTGAGGACTCGTCCAAGCAAACTGTAAGTCTTCGTCCCCGAAGTACCTGCCTACCTACGTGGGCAATGCAGCTAACCGCTTCCTACCTACAGAAAGCCAACTAAGCACCTGCCTTACGACACCGAGCTATATTGCTCTAGTCGAGAGGTGTTGCGTGTTGAGATGACAGGGAATTGTCCCGTTCTCGGTGTGTGGTCATTGCTGTTGTCGTCTTTTCTGTTGTCGTCTTTTCTGCCGTCGTATTTTCTGTTATAGTCGTTGACAGCTGTTGCAAGTGTTTGAGGTTGCAGATACAAGTCCTGAATTTGTTTTATTTCTTCCGTCTCACCTCAATTGTCAATTTTGGTAAGCTTTCACTCATTGGAATCCCCGCTCAATGTATTTAAAGCTCGATGAATAAACACTATACATTGGGTATATGTTATCTTGCTGGTTGCTTCTGACTATTCGCCCTCTTCCTGCCTAAATATGCAGGGTATTCATGGAAATTTGACCTTGCTTTGGCAGTGGAGGACACGTGCAGAATGCCGCCAGAATTTAATTAAAAAGTCAAGTCAAGTCAGGTCGGCATGCGGCGGGCTTGTTGAGGAGAACGTACCTTTCCCCATGCATCCATGATATTAGATAAACGAAGGGTCCATGTACGGTACATTCAGTAAATAGGCTTCGTACCGACTGGGATTAGACAGTCGACCACTTAGTTCAAAGCATGCATCAGAATGGTTAACAAGTGCGTGGAGATGTGAGAGCAAGAGCACGAGGGGTACACCACAATGTGGAAGCCGTAACAATATCTAACCATCGAGAGCACTCCGAAGCTTTTTTTTTTCAAGCCCGCCCATGACGACTTCCACCTTGTCCTCCGTGTACTTGTCAGATACTGCTCCATACAACCCTCCATATAGCCTTCCATATTTTCCTTGACCCATCCCTCCATGTAATCATCCGCCGTACTGGCCACTCCTCCATATCTTGTCGAAGCTCCGGCATCTGCACGTTCAACATCTCACAATCCTGCTCCAGCTCAACAGTACGAGCATCCACGGCCTTAAGAACATCCGCTATTTCTTCTTGGCGATCCTCCATCTCATTATACTGCTCCTTAAGGTTGTCATCCCGATTCTGTAGCGCCGCTACGTTTGCCTCGAGTCGTTCAATTTGTTCTTCTTGTTTCTTGTTCTGCTCCTCAAGGGCTTTGATTGTTCGTTTGAAGTACTCGAGGTCGGCGAGCGGGACCTGAGACTGCGAAAAACACCCGCGCCCCGTGACCCCTGTCTTCTCCTCTTCAAACTTCTGTGCAGGTTGATGCTCTCACCATCGCTGCTCAAGTCCCGCCTGGTGCATTGTCCTGATCGACATGTGAGCGGATAATAGGAGTACGTACTTATTGGTACTAGTATAAGAAATCGGACTTGATGAATGAGAGACGATGTTGGTGTAGGAGTGCATACCTTTACCATACGGTGGCGGTGGTTGTACACAATGTCCTTCGTCTTCATACCCTGATGGTGTGGTGACGGCGACGGTGCTAGCAGTCGACTCGGATGCCGTTGTTTGCTGGGATGCCGGTAATGGAGACTTGCGACCCTTGGTCTCGTTGTACTCGTGCGGGCAGTCGTAACCTGGCGGAGAACCAACAACAATCATATCAGCGGCTGCCTCGGGCAACACACTCCAAGCACAGCAATGGCCATCCAGGCCGAACAGCAGACCGCCATTGCCGTTGTACACCATTCGAAGACTGCGATAATGGATCTATCTGAAACGCCTTCGCGTATCATGTACAAACTAATTCGAAAGTGGCTTCCCCTTGTTACTCTCCTCTTTTCGTTCCGAACGGAAATCAATCCAGTACTTGTGTCAGCTATGTACTCCCCCAGCTCCGCTAGGTACCGCGCTCATAGGAGTACCCCGTGCCATAGTAAGCGGCTCTTGTCAGAGGTACTTGCTCGTATTACAGTGCAAAGACGGAGTTAATCTCGAGAGTGAGGTGAGGTTCGTATCCAAAATGCCATTGAGAACTCGCAAGACCAGAATTATTAACCACACCTCACAAATAGTGCATCTACACTTCTGCAACCCCACAGGTGTCGTTACCTAATCCGACTTCGAAACTATAGCCAGCGAAATCAGCGTACGATACAATACTAATATGGCTTCAGTCACGTTCTCGTATTGCCACGTTCCAGGACCGGCTAAAAAATGGCTTTCTTCCGTTTCCTGCCTGGCAAGTTGAAGTCCGACTCAGCAACCCGCTTCTCAGCTTAGGGGCCATGGGCGAAATCAGGTGCGATTGCGCTGGCCCGTAGAAGCTGGGCAACCTCCTTATGTCCTCCTTCTAAAGCAGACCGGAGAGCATTGCCGTAGTATCCGCCTTGCGCGTTAACGTCCGCGCCCTTCTCGAGCAGCGTCTGAACGGTCTCTTTATGCCCTCCTTTGGAAGCAGCCTGGAGAGCATTACCGTACTCTCCGCCTTGCGCGTTAACGTCCGCGCCCTTCTCGAGCAGCATCTGAACGATCTCCTTATGCCCTCTAAATGAAGCAGCCTGGAGAGCATTGCCGTAGCCTCCGCCTTGCGCGTTAACGTCCGCGCCCTTTTCGAGCAGCGTCTGAACGATCTCCTTATACCCTCCTTTAGAAGCAGCCTGGAGAGCATTGCCGTAGCCTCCGCTTTGCGCGTTGACGTCTGCGCCCTTCTCGAGCAGCGTCTGAACGATCTCCTTATGCCCTCCGGATGAAGCAGCATAGAGAGCATTGCCGTGAGCATTGCCGTAGCCTCCGCCTTGCGCGTTAACGTCCGCGCCCTTTTCGAGCAGCGTCTGAACGATCTCCTTATGCCCTCCGGATGAAGCAGCACAGAGAGCATTGCCGTAGTAACCGCCTTGCGCGTTGACGTCCGCGCCCTTCTCGAGCAGCATCTGAACGGTCTCTTTATGCCCTCCTTTGGAAGCAGCCTGGAGAGCATTGCCGTAGTGTCCGCCTTGCGCGTTGACGTCCCCGCCCTTCTCGAGCAGCGTCTGAACGATCTCCTTATGCCCTCCGGATGAAGCAGCATAGAGAGCATTGACGTAGCGTCCGCCTTGCGCTTTGACGTCCGCGCCCTTTTCGAGCAATATCTGAACGATCTCCTTATGCCCTCCAGATGAAGCAGCGTAGAGAGCATTGCCGTATTCTCCGCCTTGCGCTTTGACGTCCGCGCCCTTTTCGAGCAATATCTGAACGATCTCCTTATGCCCTCTAAATGAAGCAGCCTGGAGAGCATTGCCGTAGTCCCTACCTTGGGTGTTAACGTCCGCGCCCTTCTCGAGCAGCGTCTGAACGATCTCCGTAAGCCCTCTTTCTGAAGCAGAGTAGAGAGCATTGCCGAAGTCCACGCCATTCTCGAGGAGCGTCTGAACGATCTCCTTATGCCCTCTTTCTAAAGCAGCCTGGAGAGCATTGCCGTAGCGTCCACCTTGCGCGTTGACGTCCGCGCCCTTCTTGAGCAGCGTCTGAACGATCTCCTTATATCCAAGGTCGGCGACGATATAAAGTAAATCAGCCTTCGCAGTATACCGACGTATCTCATGCTTTTC